>JALAZF010000401.1:0-5917193 GCA_022829125.1 Lathyrus tuberosus
TACGATGTTCACCCGGTCGCTTTAGGTCTCCACATGAGCACACGACGTTATGGAATTGCTTTAGGTCCCCACATGGGCACACAACCCGATCGCTTTAGGTCCCCACCTGGGCACACGATATGGTCGCTTTAAGTCCCCACCTGGGCACACGATCATCTATAACCATCGCTTTAGGTCCTCACATAGGCACACGATGTCATAGCGGAATTCTCTTTGAATCCCTCAACTTAAGAATGCAATCATTTATGCTTCACATACAAAATGATTCATGACATTCTTATAATGCATACATGTATACAAACATTGTCATGCATTCATCTCTTACAATCACATACAATTCATCAATATGAATTATTTCACCATCTTTATTCATGCATTATAATTCAATCCAACAATGCATTTTTTCTTGCCACACTGCCCACCAATTAACATACATTGAACTTCACGTAAGCAATGCATTTTCACCCATACATGTAATCATAAACATGCATATGAAACCAATTACAACATACCATATTCATTTGCCTTTCGGCCACACTTTATCATCACAATATGTCATCACTGCACTATCATTACACCACATCATACAAGGCATACACATTAATATCAATGCCACATTGTATGTTACACAACCAATATACACATTTAAAACGACAAAAGTCGGTAAATGACACTATTCCCAAATTCTAGACTTTATTTAATCGGCTAACAATTTCAAAATTATCATCATAAGAAAGTACATTTCATAAGCTTTCCAACGATATAAAGAACGTCCCGATCCAAGTTACGGATCAAAAGTTATGCATTTTTAAAGAAAAAGAATTTATTGAGAAAACAGCCAGATTCGCCTGGCCACTTCAGAATTCGCCTGGCCAAACCTCTTTCGCCAGCACTTCACCTGGCCAATCACCATTCTCCAGCACTTCGCCAGCACTTCGCCTGGCGAATCACCATTCGCCAGCAGTTCGCCTGGCGAGCTAGTGGCGAGTCACCAAATTAGAAAAACCCCAAGAGTTACAGAAGCTACCCCATTTCTGTCATTCCAAATTCGCCTGGCGACTTACAATTTCTCCTGGCGATATCACCCTTCGCCAGCACTTCGCCTGGAGAACGAGTGGCGAGTCCTAATCCGCCTGGCGAATTCCCAATTCGCCTGGCGAATCGCACCAGGACCAAAAAAAATGCTGTTACGGGTTACACTATTCCAAAACCCCCAAAAACCTCATTTTTCATTCCAAATCAATTCCAACATCAAAACAATTACCAGCAATGATTCATAAACAAATGGTAATCATACAAACGCAAATTATATCGATTTCCTACCGTAAAAACATCGATTCCTAATCATTTTATCGTTTTCGACCTAAACCTCAAAAACCATGGAAAGGCAAGAAACATCCAAGCAAACACATACATAATCATACACAATCATACAATAATCGAGTTTCGCACCCTTACCCGATTAAATCGATTCCTAGAAGTTGTTTTTCTTTGATTTCCAAGCTTTTTCTTCTTTTCTCTCTTTTTCCCCTTCTCTTCTCTTTCCTTCTTCCTATCTCTTTCTCTCTATTTTCTCTCTTCCCTTTATATTTTCTATTTTCTTTCTTTTCTAACTTAGTAAATTATTAGGAAAAGACTAAAATACCCTTACTCTCAATTGTCCCGCAAACGTTCCCCAAAACGCGATAAAATATAATAACAATGCAAAACAACATATTATCACACCAAAGTCATAAGTAAAAATAATATAATACTCAAAATAATTAAATCGACTCGATTAAATAAAACGATCAAAACTGGGGCGTTACAACTCTCTCCCACTTGGAAATTTTCGTCCTCGAAAATATAAACCGATCCCAACAACTCCAAACACGACCCTCGCATCCGACCAAACAAACATAGACCGATGAAAGGCACACCATGAATAACACAACTGCCAAACCACCTAGCTAACAGCAACAACCACGACAACACGACCACGATGACAATAACGACAAGATGCAAAGCCCATACAATGCACTTGACGACCGGCTCGCAACTCAAAGAATACACAAACACGACTTACAGGTTCACTTCTTGAACCGAAACACAACAAGATCGTTACCATCGCCGTAGGTAACACAACACTAATTCCTCACACAGGAATTAACCACTCGCACTCGAACCAATTCAATGGAGACGAGGCAACCAACACAAACAAGGACAGGAAGTTCCATGACACAACATCGTTCACGAACTTCTACATAGCCACAAGAACAACCTCTTTGTTCACATATCTATGCTATGATTCACCAATCGAACATATTACCAAACACATCCATCTACCTTGTAGTCCACGAAATAAATTTAAACCTTTCACTTAACACTTCCATTCCGGAACGTCCAATAATCTCATCATTCCAACATGTCTCCAATGTCTAACTTATGTACTCTTACAAGTATCACACATTCATACAAAATGGATCACATCACGCTTCCACTGCGCACTCTGATTGCTCAAAACTATCGAGTCCATCAATCTCGCTTCCAAAGTCTAACCCTCTCTCACTAGGTACAAGTCTCTGAACTGCTCAACGATTCTAGCTCTCTTGCCATCAAAACCGACATACATAAAGATTTTCGACTTACACACCAGGCTAACAACTGCCTTTTCCAAGACCAAAACCTAAATTCATAACTCGCCATGAATCTTAATCGTCTTTGTTGTCTCATACTCTATTCCTTCGGACCAAACAAGTACTCAATACTCTCGAAATCACTAAACACTTCGAATTTCAAAATTATAAAGATAATACTTTCCAATACTCCAACACAACACAACCGTAACCAATTCCAACTCCACAATAGCACTAATCCTTTCATGAATTCTCCGCTTCCCAACATACTAAAACTTCTAATCTGCCTCGTCTTCAAATATGAAAATCTTCATCAACTCATCAAAATCAATCCATAATCCTTCATTAATTCCGAACAATGTATTCCATTTCACTATTAAATCCGGAAAGATACGTCTATCCCATCCAACACAATTCCCGTCTACTATCAACAATAGATTAAGGGGTGATCAGTTCCTCAATTTGTCAATAGACAGCCGACAACTATGATGGGGCATAAACCATCTTCACTAAACTATAATAGTCTTTCTTGCATCCCGTGCACAAAACTACCTAAGGCACAAATCCTTAGTCGACATAAAGTTTACCTCTGTATCCTTCCTGAAACCGGAAACTACTCTGTCCAAATAACACTTACGATCTCACAATCCACAACACACCGACTTAACGCCCCACACCCGAGGAAACACGAAGAAGTACCAGTTTCTCCCCCACTTATCTCATCCTAACACCTGCTGACCACCGAACAGGAAAACCAAAAAGTACTGGACGGTGTTTCACACACCCATCAGGTACTAAGGAACAAACAACAAATTCAAACGCTTCACTCACTCATGTGAAATAAACGAATGAGTCACTCCGATAATAACAATAGCAAACTAAAGGCCTACCATTAATAAGACAAGTACCTGAAGTCTAACGATCCGCATCAGTAGTATCCGTGCCCGCCAATGCAAACACTTTTCCGCCCGCTTGAGCTTGTTTCGGCTTAGCACAATTAGTACTAATGTGACCTGATTCCCCGCAATTGTAACACTCCACCCTGTTCCTTTTACAATCGGCGACAGCATGCCCCAAGCCTCCACAGTTGGAACACTTCTCAAGAGTCTTCCTAAATTCCAATGATTTATGACCAATCTCTCCACATTTGAAACATTTCGGAGTACTAGAACCCCCTCCACTCGACTTCTTCTCAAAGTTACTCTTATGTTTGTCCTTATCAACGGGTGTCACATAAGGACCACCACGAGCTTGTTGTTTCCCTTTTCTCTCATTCATACTCTTGTAGTGAGCAGAACGAGCTTTGCTATCTTCCTCGAAGATTCTACTACATTCCACCAAGTCGGGAAACCTTCTTATCCTCTGATAACCAATGGCTTGCTTAATCTCAGGGCGTAGACCATTTCTCGTACTTCACACATCTGGAAAACTCAGCAGTAATCGCCGCATAGTAAGGATGAAATTGTACCAATTCCACAAACTTCGCAGTATAGTCCACAACGGACATACTACCTTGCTTTAGTTCTAGAAATTCCATCTCCTTATTTCCCTTAACATGTTAAGGGTAATACTTCCTTAGAAACTCAGTACGAAACAAATTCCAAGTAATTCCTCCTCATCAATCTCAAGAATTTGACGCATACCGACCCACTAATCGTCGGCTTCTTCCTTCAGCATGTGAGTTCCTAACCTTACCTTGTTCTCTTCTGCACAGCCCATAACTCAGAAAATCCTTTCAATTTCCTTCAACCATATCTGAGCACCATCCGGATCAAATCTTCCCTTGAAGACCGGCGGTTGATTCTTTCTAAACTCATCGTTCGCATTCACGTTCGCTGCACCTTGCACAAACTCTAGCCATAGACTCCATAGCAAGGAGCAATAATATTGTCGTTCCTACCAGCCATATTCTGATCATCCTCAACAACGACAACACGGTTAAACAATAGTTCAACCAATAACAACAACAAGACAGACACAAACTGACTCAACACTGGCTCTGATACCACTTAATGTAACACCCCCCTTCTATACCCCCCAAATAAACACATATTAATCATTTAGGCATATATTAAAAATTTCATCAGAGTGTAATTACAAAGCATGGCATAAAAGAAGCATGTCACATTATACTTGAAATTAAAACAATCAACACCTGCTCAACAGGGATATGCAACAGTGGGGTAACTTGCACAGAGGAACTTCGTCCTTACACCCACATCTCAATATCTAGAATAAAAGCGGAAAATCTAGACATTGAATAACTTCAAATATATATACATATATATCATCAAGTATTATCCACCAACATAATCCATGTTTACATAAACATTCATCCATAGATACATGTACAATGTATCCCAAAATAATCATATACATCCTAGCTACCCGGTGCTACATATCAGAGCCGACCGACCAAAAGAATGAAGTCCTAAGCTTCACAAAAAGACCTCCAGCACTAATCTGCAATGCCTCATAAAGCATTATAAAACAGCAGAAGGGTGAGAAACACAATTATAATATAAATGCATATAATTATATATACCAACATAAAAATACACATATCAAGTATTCTCACCACAATTATCAAATACCAACACATAAAACATATACCGATTATATTCACATAATCACCTATTCTCATACAATGCATACGTTCATACACAAAACATATCAATTACAATTCACTACATCCAACACCATTGCACAACAATTTCCCAAGGCTTATCATAAGCTCAATCATAAAATCCACCATTTATTAATGCATATCAAACATGCACAATACATTTATCATAAATGTACATCACCATTTTCCACACAGATAATCAATCATGACTTTCCCAATATAACAATGCAATCATGATTCATGTAAATGCAAGAGACCGACGCAACGACTCTAGGCAATTACATATGCGGTACCGACTCATCACTAGTTCACTCAGGAACTCTGCTGGAACCATCGCTCGTTACTGAGGATCACTCAAGTAACACCCCGTCGGGCCTACGATGTTCACCCCCGTCGCTTTAGGTCTCCACATGAGCACACGACGTTATGGATTGCTTTAGGTCCCCACATGGGCACACAACCCGATCGCTTTAGGTCCCCACCTGGGCACACGATCTGGTCGCTTTAAGTCCCCACACCTGGGCACACGATCATCTATAACCATCGCTTTAGGTCCTCACATAGGCACACGATGTCATAGCGGAATTCTCTTTGAATCCCTCAAACTTAAGAATGCAATCATTATGCCTTCACATACAAAATGATTCATGACATTCTTATAATGCATACATGTATACAAACATTGTCATGCATTCATCTCTTACAATCACATACAATTCATCAATATGAATTATTTCACCATATTTATTCATGCATTATAATTCAATCCAACAATGCATTTTTTCTTGCCACACGGCCACCAATTAACACACATTGAACTTCACGTAAGCAATGCATTTTTCACCCATACATGTAATCATAAACATGCATATGAAACCCAATTACAACATACCATATTCATTTGCCTTTCGGCCACACTTTATCATCACAATATGTCATCACATGCACTATCATTACACCACATCATACAAGGCATACACATTAATATCAATGCCACATTGTATGTTACACAACCAATATACACATTTAAAACGACAAAAGTCGGTAAATGACACTATTCCCAAATTCTAGACTTTATTTAATCGGCTAACAATTTCAAAATTATCATCATAAGAAAGTACATTTCATAAGCTTTCCAACGATATAAAGAACGTCCCGATCCGAGTTACGGATCAAAAGTTATGCATTTTTAAAGAAAAGAATTTATTGAGAAACAGCCAGATTCGCCTGGCCACTTCAGAATTCGCCTGGCCAAACCTCTTTCGCCAGCACTTCACCTGGCCAATCACCATTCTCCAGCACTTCGCCAGCACTTCGCCTGGCGAATCACCATTCGCCAGCAGTTCGCCTGGCGAGCTAGTGGCGAGTCACCAAATTAGAAAAACCCCAAGAGTTACAGAAGCTACCCCATTTTTGTCATTCCAAATTCGCCTGGCGACTTACAATTTCGCCTGGCGAATCACCCTTCGCCAGCACTTCGCCTGGCGAACGAGTGGCGAGTCCTTATCCGCCTGGCGAATTCCCAATTCGCCTGGCGAATCGCACCAGGACCAGAAAAATGCTGTTACGGGTTACACTATTCCAAAACCCCCAAAAACCTCATTTTTCATTCCAAATCAATTCCAACATCAAAACAATTACCAGCAATGATTCATAAACAAATGGTAATCATACAACGCAAATTATATCGATTTCCGACCGTAAAAACATCGATTCCTAATCATTTTATCGTTTTCGACCTAAACTTCAAAAACCATGGAAAGGCAAGAAACATCCAAGCAAACACATACATAATCATACACAATCATACAATAATCGAGTTTCGCACCCCTTACCCGATTAAATCGATTCCTAGAAGTTGTTTTTCTTTGATTTCCAAGCTTTTTCTTCTTTTCTCTCTTTTTCCCTTCTCTTCTCTTTCCTTCTTCCTATCTCTTTCTCTCTATTTTCTCTCTTCCCTTTATTTTTCTATTTTCTTTCTTTTCTAACTTAGTAAATTATTAGGAAAAGACTAAAATACCCTTACTCTCAATTGTCCCGCAAACGTTCCCAAAACGCGATAAAATATAATAACAATGCAAAACAACATATTATCACACCAAAGTCATAAGTAAAAATAATATAATACTCAAAATAATTAAATCGACTCGATTAAATAAAACGATCAAAACTGGGGCGTTACAACTCTCTCCCACTTGGAAATTTTCGTCCTCGAAAATATAACCGATCCCAACAACTCCAAACACGGCCCTCGCATCCGACCAAACAAACATAGACCGATGAAAGGCGCACCATGAATAACACAACTGCCAAACCACCTAGCTAACAGCAACAACCACGACAACACGACCACGATGACAATAACGACAAGATGCAAAGCCCATACAATGCACTTGACGACCGGCTCGCAACTCAAAGAATACACAAACACGACTTACAGGTTCACTCTTGAACCGAAACACAACAAGATCGTTACCATCGCCGTAGGTAACACAACACTAATTCCTCACACAGGAATTAACCACTCGCACTCGAACCAATTCAATGGAGACGAGGCAACAACACAAACAAGGACAGGAAGTTCCATGACACAACATCGTTCACGAACTTCTACATAGCCACAAGAACAACCTCTTTGTTCACATATCTATGTTATGATTCACCAATCGAACATATTACCAACACATCCATCTACCTTGTAGTCCACAAAATAAATTTAAACCTTTCACTTAACACTTCCATTCCGGAACGTCCAATAATCTCATCATTCCAACATGTCTCCAATGTCTAACTTATGTACTCTTACAAGTATCACACATTCATACAAAATGGATCACATCACGCTTCCACTGCGCACTCTGATTGATCAAAACTATCGAGTCCATCAATCTCGCTTCCAAAGTCTAACCCTCTCTCACTAGGTACAAGTCTCTGAACTGCTCAACGATTCTAGCTCTCTTGCCATCAAAACCGACATACATAAAGATTTTCGACTTACACACCAGGCCTAACAACTGCCTTTTCCAAGACCAAACCAAATTCATAACTCACCATGAATCTTAATCGTCTTTGTTGTCTCATACTCTATTCATTCGGACCAAACAAGTACTCAATACTCTCGAAATCACTAAACACTTCGAATTTCAAAATTATAAAGATAATACTTCCAATACTCCAACACAACACAACCGTAACCAATTCCAACTCCACAATAGCACTAATCCTTTCATGAATTCTCCGCTTCCCAACATACTAAAACTTCTAATCTGCCTCGTCTTCAAATATGAAAATCTTCATCAACTCATCAAAATCAATCCATAATCCTTCATTAATTCCGAACAATGTATTCCATTTCACTATTAAAGCCGGAAAGATACGTCTATCCCATCCAACACAATTCCCGTCTACTATCAACAATAGATTAAGGGTGATCAGTTCCTCAATTTGTCAATAGACAGCCGACAACTATGATGGGGCATAAACCATCTTCACTAAACTATAATAGTCTTTCTTGCATCCCGTGCACAAAACTACCTAAGGCACAAATCCTTAGTCGACATAAAGTTTACCTCTGTATCCTTCCTGAAACCGGAAACTACTCTGTCCAAATAACACTTACGATCTCACAATCCACAACACACCGACTTAACGCCCCACACCCGAGGAAACACGAAGAAGTACCAGTTTCTCCCCCACTTATCTCATCCTAACACCTGCTGACCACCGAACAGGAAAACCAAAAAGTACTGACGGTGTTTCACACACCCATCAGGTACTAAGGAACAAACAACAAATTCAAACGCTTCACTCACTCATGTGAAATAAACGAATGAGTCACTCCGATAATAACAATAGCAACTAAAGGCCTACCATTAATAAGACAAGTACCTGAAGTCTAACGATCCGCATCAGTAGTATCCGTGCCCGCCAATGCAAACACTTTTCCGCCCGCTTGAGCTTGTTTCGGCTTAGCACAATTAGTACTAATGTGACCTGATTCCCCGCAATTGTAACACTCCACCCTGTTCCTTTTACAATCGGCGACAGCATGCCCCAAGCCTCCACAGTTGGAACACTTCTCAAGAGTCTTCCTACATTCCAATGATTTATGACCAATCTCTCCACATTTGAAACATTTCAGAGTACTAGAACCCCCTCCACTCGACTTCTTCTCAAAGTTACTCTTATGTTTGTCCTTATCAACGGGTGTCACATAAGGACCACCACGAGCTTGTTGTTTCCCTTTTCTCTCATTCATACTCTTGTAGTGAGCAAAACGAGCTTTGCTATCTTCCTCGAAGATTCTACTACATTCCACCAAGTCGGGAAACCTTCTTATCCTCTGATAACCAATGGCTTGCTTAATCTCAGGGCGTAGACCATTCTCGTACTTCACACATCTGGAAAACTCAGCAGTAATCGCCGCATAGTGAGGATGAAATTGTACCAATTCCACAAACTTCGCAGTATAGTCCACAACGGACATACTACCTTGCTTTAGTTCTAGAAATTCCATCTCCTTCTTTCCCTTAACATGTTAAGGGTAATACTTCCTTAGAAACTCAGTACGAAACAAATTCCAAGTAATTCCCTCCTCATCAATCTCAAGAATTTGACGCATACCGACCCACTAATCGTCGGCTTCTTCCTTCAGCATGTGAGTTCCTAACCTTACCTTGTTCTCTTCTGCACAGCCCATAACTCAGAAAATCCTTTCAATTTCCTTCAACCATATCTGAGCACCATCCGGATCAAATCTTCCCTTGAAGACCGGCGGTTGATTCTTTCTAAACTCATCGTTCGCATTCACGTTCGCTACACCTTGCACAGCTCTAGCCATAGACTCCATAGCAGAAGCAATAATATTGTCGTTCCTACCAGCCATATTCTGATCATCCTCAACAACGACAACACGGTTAAACAATAGTTCAACCAATAACAACAACAAGACAGACACAAACTGACTCAACACTGGCTCTGATACCACTTAATGTAACACCCCCTTCTATACCCCCAAATAAACACATATTAATCATTTAGGCATATATTAAAAATTTCATCAGAGTGTAATTACAAAGCATGGCATAAAAGAAGCATGTCACATTATACTTGAAATTAAAACAATCAACACCTGCTCAACAGGGATATGCAACAGTGGGGTAACTTGCACAGAGGAACTTCGTCCTTACACCCACATCTCAATATCTAGAATAAAAGCGGAAAATCTAGACATTGAATAACTTCAAATATATATACATATATATCATCAAGTATTATCCACCAACATAATCCATGTTTACATAAACATTCATCCATAGATACATGTACAATGTATCCCAAAAGAATCATATACATCCTAGCTACCCGGTGCTACATATCAGAGCCGACCGACCAAAAGAATGAAGTCCTAAGCTTCACAAAAAGACCTCCAGCACTAATCTGCAATGCCTCATAGAGCATTATAAAACAGCAGAAGGGTGAGAAACACAATTATAATATAAATGCATATAATTATATATACCAACATAAAAATACACATATCAAGTATTCTCACCACAATTATCAAATACCAACACATAAAACATATACCGATTATATTCACATAATCACCTATTCTCATACAATGCATACGTTCATACACAAAACATATCAATTACAATTCACTACATCCAACACCATTGCACAACAATTTCCCAAGGCTTATCATAAGCTCAATCATAAAATCCACCATTTATTAATGCATATCAAACATGCACAATACATTTATCATAAATGTACATCACCATTTTCCACACAGATAATCAATCATGACTTTCCCAATATAACAATGCAATCATGATTCATGTAAATGCAAGAGACCGACGCAACGACTCTAGGCAATTACATATGCGGTACCGACTCATCACTAGTTCACTCAGGAACTCTGCTGGAACCATCGCTCGTTACTGAGGATCACTCAAGTAACACCCCGTCGGGCCTACGATGTTCACCCGTCGCTTTAGGTCTCCACATGAGCACACGACGTTATGGATTGCTTTAGGTCCCCACATGGGCACACAACCCGATCGCTTTAGGTCCCCACCTGGGCACACGATCTGGTCGCTTTAAGTCCCCACCTGGGCACACGATCATCTATAACCATCGCTTTAGGTCCTCACATAGGCACACGATGTCATAGCGGAATTCTCTTTGAATCCCTCAACTTAAGAATGCAATCATTATGCTTCACATACAAAATGATTCATGACATTCTTATAATGCATACATGTATACAAACATTGTCATGCATTCATCTCTTACAATCACATATAATTCATCAATATGAATTATTTCACCATCTTTATTCATGCATTATAATTCAATCCAACAATGCATTTTTTCTTGCCACACGGCCACCAATTAACATACATTGAACTTCACGTAAGCAATGCATTTTCACCCATACATGTAATCATAAACATGCATATGAAACCAATTACAACATACCATATTCATTTGCCTTTCGGCCACACTTTATCATCACAATATGTCATCACATGCACTATCATTACACCACATCATACAAGGCATACACATTAATATCAATGCCACATTGTATGTTACACAACCAATATACACATTTAAAACGACAAAAGTCGGTAAATGACACTATTCCCAAATTCTAGACTTTATTTAATCGGCTAACAATTTCAAAATTATCATCATAAGAAAGTACATTTCATAAGCTTTCCAACGATATAAAGAACGTCCCGATCCGAGTTACGGATCAAAAGTTATGCATTTTTAAAGAAAAAAAATTATTGAGAAACAGCCAGATTCGCCTGGCCACTTCAGAATTCGCCTGGCCAAACCTCTTTCGCCAGCACTTCACCTGGCCAATCACCATTCTCCAGCACTTCGCCAGCACTTCGCCTGGCGAATCACCATTCGCCAGCAGTTCGCCTGGCGAGCTAGTGGCGAGTCACCAAATTAGAAAAACCCCAAGAGTTACAGAAGCTACCCCATTTCTGTCATTCCAAATTCGCCTGGCGACTTACAATTTCGCCTGGCGAATCACCCTTCGCCAGCACTTCGCCTGGCGAACGAGTGGCGAGTCCTAATCCGCCTGGCGAATTCCCAATTCGCCTGGCGAATCGCACCAGGACCAGAAAAATGCTGTTACGGGTTACACTATTCCAAAACCCCCAAAAACCTCATTTTTCATTCCAAATCAATTCCAACATCAAAACAATTACCAGCAATGATTCATAAACAAATGGTAATCATACAACGCAAATTATATCGATTTCCGACCGTAAAAACATCGATTCCTAATCATTTTATCGTTTTCGACCTAAACTTCAAAAACCATGGAAAGGCAAGAAACATCCAAGCAAACACATACATAATCATACACAATCATACAATAATCGAGTTTCGCACCCTTACCCGATTAAATCGATTCCTAGAAGTTGTTTTTCTTTGATTTCCAAGCTTTTTCTTCTTTTCTCTCTTTTTCCCTTCTCTTCTCTTTCCTTCTTCCTATCTCTTTCTCTCTATTTTCTCTCTTCCCTTTATATTTCTATTTTCTTTCTTTTCTAACTTAGTAAATTATTAGGAAAAGACTAAAATACCCTTACTCTCAATTGTCCCGCAAACGTTCCCAAAACGCGATAAAATATAATAACAATGCAAAACAACATATTATCACACCAAAGTCATAAGTAAAAATAATATAATACTCAAAATAATTAAATCGACTCGATTAAATAAAACGATCAAAACCCCGGTTGAATCAATCAACCTTTTAGCATTAAATATGTGCCTCGTTCACAGCATACAAACATCAACAACTCCTTTTCCTTCATCTAATTGCTGTAAGCGGCAAGCCTCTGGATTATTTACATCCACGCCACTGTCCTTCTTTTAGCATGAGAAATTCCTAAGGAAAGATGGCATTGCTCTACACTGAGTTAAAGTCTTCTCCTTCAGGTTGAAAATCCCATATAAAGGAAATTATGGCATTACTGGATTCACAGATCCCAGTTAAAGTAATTCTCCTTTATATTCAGTCACCCAACAGTTGTGACAGACAGACCCTTCTTTAGAGATGACAAATTCTCTCTAAAGTCAAAACCCTTTAGCTTCACATCTTGGGCTTCAAACAAGATACAAATAGACCATTCAGCTTCACATCTTGGCCTTTGAACAAGATACAAACCACCTTTAGCTTCATGTCTTGGGCTTTGAACAAGATACCAAAACAACCTTTTTCCTCCCATAGAATAGGAGGAACTAAGATCGCTCTGATTTCCCTATCCCGGGAATACATGGGCATAAGTTTGAAAAATCTTAGCGAGCACACTAATCAAAAACCCAAAATCCCATATATCAACCGAATAGCATCGGTCCTCAACACCCTACCCCGACACTGTTTTCAACAAAATAACCCCAAAGGGCGAACCCCCCTATTTTGATAGCATTTATAAATCAACAGTTTTGACTGTTTAACCTCAGTTTACAAGCAGGGTTAATTGGAGACATCTATTTCCCTTCCTTCATCAGCTTTAATAGGATAAAAACTGAATCAAACTGTAGTACCCAAGCGATAGTGCTTCGAAACCACAAAAATCGCGCTACACCTATATGGAAGGAAGAAACTGAGGTTCAGGTGAAATAATATACCATTGGGTCTTAGAGATTGGAGACAAGCTCAAGCCCACTGCTGCTGTGAAAAACAACACTACGTCGACAATAACGATGAGCCAAAAGAGCACTTGCAGAACAATATTGATCCAGTAATGTCCAATCTTATTCTCGTGTGCATAATCCAACAGAATTAAAAAAAAAAAAAAAAAGAGAATGGACTTATAGTATATCCAAATATCACTACACATATCCACTTTATCAAACCTTCCATGTAGGGTTCGTTTCATCTGCCGATGCTCTTACCCAGTTTATTCCTTCGACGAGATTCACAGTTCTACACAGATTTATAGTCAAAATATAACTGTGAAATAGATAACAAAAACAAAAACAAAAACAAAAAGGAATATGAGAAGAAATATGCTTATGATGAACAAAACCGATTTCACATATCCATTTACAGAAATTAGTTTATGATGATGACAACCATTTTACAGATGAGAGGAAGAAATAAGTTTATGATGATGAAAACCGAAGCTTCTTGTTGTTACCTTGTTTTCAGTGCACCCATTTTACAAATCCATTGTTACCTTGAAAACCTAAGCATCCATTTTATAGATCCATTTTACATAATCAACAACCATTACTTTTCATTTCAAGCTTGAAGAATCGGACGTCGGAGAAGAAAAGGCGGGGGTTTGAAAATGGAGAGAGGAAATGGTACAATGAGAGGTGATAAATGATTTAAAATGAGAGAGGAAAAGTTTACCTGGGTATAAAGATGTTGCAAGTTGATTGAAAATATTGAGAACGAAAATCCACGTGGCAAAACTAATGGCATTGGTTGGCTTGCAAATTGTGAATTAGTCAATTACATATAAAGGCAAATGTTAGTGTAAAATATGTTCAGGTTGAAGGGTAAACTAGGGAAAGTTTATGCATGTTCCAATTTTATATAGTGTAATACCATAATTTTTACCCCTAAGATCCCACGTATTATTTACATCTCATACCATAAACAAGATCACAAGCTTTAGTTCTCTTGCTTTCCTTTGTAGGTTTGTTCTTGAGGGAGATCACCGAGCATCCCTGTTTTCTTGTTTGCTTTTTGTTTGCTTATGTTTATGTTTACTAACCCCTAATTAAAATCCAAAAATATGTTTGTTTTCCCTTTACTAACTTTTTAGTTAGAGGTTGGGATCAAGAATGTCAAATACCAGTTCCTCAGCTCAAATGAAATTTATCTGAACAAAGTTAAAGTTGATCTGCAAACATTTCAAAATCATTTGATCAAGAGTTTCCTAAGATTTGATTGTTTATTACTCAAGAGACTCTAAGGTTCATGTGTTTATTTCCATTCCTTCTTTGACAAGTCAAAAGAATCGAGCCAGAGCCACAACAATGCAACAAAAAGGCAAATTTTCACAATTTTTGCCGTGTTAATCGATTAACACTATATGGTTAATCGATTAACCACACGCAGAATTGTAAAAATGAGCCAAATTTAAATTCTGCAGTATTTTGGCACCAAAATTCGTTTGTTTCAACATAAGAATATTCTAGATCACCTCATTTTAATTCTCCTACATAATCACAATTAATTCCCACCATACACCCTCATTAATCACCACTTGATCTTGATTTTGCCTCCAAATTTAAATTCCAAGCCTAGATTAAACTCCAAACCAAGCTCCAAGTCACCAAAATTTTCAAGCCTAAATTCTATAAATAGAGGTGTCATTTCATTCATTCTACAAGCTTTTGATAGCCAAATTCACCTTGTCAAAATTCTTCCTCATTTCCATTTTTCTTCATCCACCCAAATTCACCAAAGTTCTCTCTTCCATTAAAAGTTAGTAAGCTTTTCATTGAAGCTTACTAATCTTTGAGCTAAACCTTCATCGAAACACTTTTTCATCATCACTTTCTGTAGATCAAGGCTTTGGAGTGTGGTTCTTGAAGTTTATTTGAAGCATTTTCAGATTTGAAGTGGTAATTCATTTATTCCACCATTGTTGTGGTTGATTCATCTTCCCCAATGTGATCTCTTGTTGATTCTTGTTGCTTGATCTTTGGATCTTGCAAATTGTGTTTCATTGATGTTATTTACTGTTGTTTTACTTGAATTTTCGTGCTAATTTGCATTCATGATCATGAGGTGTTTGAAGAAATGATTGAATCATGAATGCTGATTTTTTTCAATTTTTTTTGCTGTCCTGCCAGGTTTATTCGATTAACCAATTTACACATGCAAATGGTTAATCGATTAACCAGTCGCAGAATTGTGTTTTTGGCTCTGTTTTGGGACTGTTTTGGTTCTTTTCCTCCTTCTTCCACTTCCTTTTTATCGTTGCCTTGTTTTACAATTTTAAAGGTCCTATTTCTCTTTAAATTTAATGGACTTAGGGTGTCAATGAAGTTGGATAAACATTCACTAATTCAAATCTATCGTTAACGTGAATTGTTCAATTCATTTTAGGTGCTTTGAGTTAATGATATATTTAGTGCTTTAATCCACCAAGATGAATGGTTGAACTTAAAGATGGAATGATTTTAAACTTGTGATTCAATTTGGCTTCCCTTCCCCTCTTCTTCTTTTTCTTTTGATCAATGAAAATCTTCAATATCATAGGAACTTATTTTGAGCTCTTGATGTAGATGAGATCGTTACCTCTTTTTTTTCGTGCGATATTGCTTTCGGAGAGTGATCTACATATAACTTCTCTATCATGCATTAGCACTAACATTATTATTGACCGGCCTCAGATAGTCGTGGCTTCTATATAAGTCCGATTACGATTGCTTAACATAGCGCTAAATTAGACCCGAAATCGAAAAACCGTTGTGTTTTGTAAGTGAATTATCAGTCCCTTACTCTTCCATGGCGTAGTTTGAAATAGATTGGATTTCTCTTATTATCCGTGGGGGTTAGTTGGCATACTCGTTGATTTTATCCGAGTTGGAGCCCTCCCCATGGTAATGTATGAGACCATGTTTTCATTCTCATGGATAACTAGTTTAGCATTTCCGAAAAAACAACAAAAACTTTTCCTCTCATTTTGGATCACCATTGCTCTATATTGTATATTAATTGTGCTATGTTTATGCTTCCTTCTTGCTCCCTATCTCTCTTTATTTTTTATGCTTTATGTTATCTGTTGAAAAGTATTTTCGGTGGGTGTTTTATCGTATCCACAGGGATTTTGTGATATTAATGCTTGTCGTTCAATAGTTTAATGTTTTAAGTAAAGAGTTTTCAAATGGTTCATGGTTTTGTAACATAAGTTTGTAGCAAAGAAGTAAATTAGAGCAAAGATGTTTTAAGTTTGAGAAAAGTATGTCAAGATTAGATTTCGCTAATCCTTTTCATACGTATCTGATTAATCAAGCATATAAACTTAGTTTCGATCAATACAATCGCGTAACCTCGCAAATCAGTTTATGTCTAAAGCAAATTCGTGGGTATTATTGTTTAAATCGTTAGATGATGTCTCACGCTAACAATCGAAACAAAAATTGTTAAGATCAATACAAAGCGAATATTAAACCCCAAATCTATGTCTAGAGTTTGGTTTTTAAGAGATGAAGATATTAGGTCAAGATTTGGAATATCTATGTCTAGAGTGATTCAAACCATAAATATGACATTAAAAGAAAACAACTTCATCATATATTGATCATCAACCTTGTTCATATACAAAAGATCAAAAGAAATACATACAAGCAAGATTAACTACCTCTAATCTTGACACAAAAGTGTTTAGCTACCCATCACCATGGTAGCTTGATCAACAAGTAAGAAAAGAATCTTTGATAGCATCAAAGTCGAAGAATCGAGGATTGATGCTCCAAAAATTTGAATCTCACTTCTCCATGAAATCCTAAGGTTTTTGACCTAGAAAACCCTTTTTCTCTTCTTAGAAATGCTGAAAAGTGAAAGGTACAAGTTATGTGAAAATATCTTCAGGAGAAGATATTTATAGGAAGTGTATATGGTACAGTATGTGGCACCGTGCTTAGCGCCATCAGAAGCGCGCTAAGCGCGATCAGTAAAAAACAAGTCAATTGCCCAGAAAGTGCGCTAAGCGCGATAGCATCCCGCTTAGCGCGGTTTGGGACTTTAGCTACTGGAAGTTAATTAAAAAGTGCGCTGAAAATCCTCCTCAGCTCGGTTTTGGTCTTTTGCTACTGTAAGTCAGTATGTGTGCGCTGAAAAGCCCGCTTAGCGCGCTTTGCCGACACGAACTCTTCGAAAATGCTCTTTCAGGCCTTATTTCCTTCACTGATTGATCCCAACATCCAATATAAGCAAGAATACTTGTAAAATAGCATCAAAATGATCATAATATACAATATATACCATAAAATTGGACATTAGCATAAATATACTAAAACTACTAGATATTCTACTAAATTATCAAGGAAACCAATTTGAAAGGGCCATAAAATATAGTCAAGAGTATGCACAATTTGGCCCGTAACAACTCTCCCCAACTTATTATTTTGTTTGTCCTCAAACAAAAGTGTCTCGAAGTAGAAACGAACCCGAAACCCAAACAAGAATTCAGAATCAACTCAATAGAACAACGACAATTTTATGGTTCAAAAAGTAAAAGTAACAACAAGATAACTTATCGAAGTCTAAACAAATCATGAAGATGAAACATTGCTAAGTGCAAAAACACACATCAAAACTTCTTGAGCAATACAAGTTAAAAATTGAATCACACTTAGGCACACATTCATCAATGGATGAAAACAAAATGAGGTTTTATCACTCATTAAACAATCATGCAAACATCTGGAACCAATTATGCATTCAATAAACAACATGCATTAAAGAGTGAAAAAGAAGGAATCACAAGGTCTTCTAAGGTTGTAACATGGCTTGGCTACAAGGAAGGGTCATTTATCAAAGTCATTGAAACAAAATTGCCTACTCTTTAAGAGTATTCCACACTTAATATCAAAACACTTCAAGACCTTAACCTTCTTGTTTTCTTTGGAGGCATCATTACAACATTGAGCTTTTTGTTGCCAATTCATGCCTAATTTCTTTTATTTTTCACTTATTTCTTTCTTTCAAGCTCTTTCATAATTCAAAACCACCTTATTATATTTTCATCAAAAAAAATTTCATGATGCCTCAATCTACCTTTTTCTCTCCCCAACTTAGAACACAACCAAACATGATAATTAGGAATGCTCTCACACAACTAAGGCAAGGAACAAACTACACAACCATACTTAAGGTTAGGGTTCAAAAGTTTCACAACAAAATTCCAAGATCCCATTCAAAATTATGCGCAATATTTACTCATTTCAATTATTCACACGAATCATGAAATGAAGGCTCAAAAAGGGGTTTACAAATACTCGCTCACTCACACGGTAGATTGATCATTTTTATTTGGTCAAGTGGTTTTTCTCAAAATGCACAAAAATTACCTTGATCCTTTTCTTCCTTTTTTCTCAAATTAATACACATGCATGATTTCAACATAATCAGAACGAGTCAAACAAGAATGCCGATATCCTTCATATATTATACAATGAAAGCTTCCTCACAATGGCAATGTTCTAAATGATTCAAAAATGAACAAGTATTTCAAAAGAAGTAATGACTACAAATTACACTCATCACAAGTTTCATTTCCATGCTTAGATTAGAAAGTGATAAAAATGTACCTTGCGCGGTACCTTTACTCGATCTTACCATTACCACTTAATTGCAAAATGATTCATCATTCTTGACATTAGTTCACAAGTTCCTTCAAGTTTTCAACTAAGGAACAAATAAAATAAAATAAAAATTCTACTAAACTAGTAATTGCACAAAAGCTACTGAAAATACCAACATAATAATATAATACCAAAATTCGCGACAACCAAACAATGGTGCCGCGTATGTGTTCCTCATCCTAAAAAGGATGGTACAAAATACTCACAAGTACAATAAAAACCAAACAATAATATCCAAATGGTTCAAACATAAACATAAACATAAAACATAAAAAGATAGAAAAACCAATGATCACTAATCGGAGGGCTCAGAGCTCTCCTCCTCCTCCCAGATAGTCTCTCCACTATCAACATCATTGTCGTCTGCCGCAACCATGTCCTCATCCGCGCCAGCATCCTATCTCTCTGCCTCAGCCTGTGGTACCTGAGCAGCCTCTTGAGGTGGAACCTTCCCCCTCTGATAATGATAAGGCATGTCCCCAGGCCATGCCACATAAGCGTCGAAATCCTGCTGAGATGGGAAAATGTGCTCCACCTGAGGCTCGTGCACCTGTAAATGTAATGCCTGCATGGATGAGTGTAAAAATGAAAAAGCCCTTTGATGAGCCATATGCATATCCCAAGTGTACATGCATGCAACCCACTCATCAAAGGGTTGCTCTGCCGATGGATCCTCGCCGTGCTACTGCTGCTGTTGTGGGTGTGGGTGGGCATGTGGTGATGGCGGTGGTGGTTGATCTACTCTAGGCATGCAATGGCTCTGAATCCATGTATCAGTCACAATCCCCTTAATGTTCTTGTGGACCACGCCTGGGATCGGGACTCCAGCATTAGTGCACAACCCCATAATCAGCCCCGGGAAAACCAAAATAGAAGGGGTGTTAGACCACAAATGATGACCACTAGCTGCCGTAGCTTGGATCTCATCAGAGATAATCCTCGCTACATCAATCAGTCTCTCCTCCTTAATTCTAGGTCCACCTAGCTACCCTCTTAGCATACGCGCACTGCTCACCATCCGCTAAAATGAACAGATTACCCAAGTACCCGTTGATCGCATCCCTTGAGAAAGAAACATTCCTCCCTCGGACATAAGTAATGTAACCATACACCTGCCCCTCCAAGGGAACAGCGTTTGCGTAGAACTCACGTACTATTTCATAATTCCACAAAGTATGAGGGGTCAAGAGTGCATTCCATCCGTGCCCCTCAATAATGCTATGGCATCCACAGAACTCCCCTTGTGGGTTGATCCGAAAAATGTGCTCCGTCCAAATGCTTCAACGGGTTAATTCCATATAACGTCCCTGCTGCTCCACCCCTAAAAATCGATTAGCATCGAACTCAATTGGTGGTTGCCTTTGCTGAGAAGTCTGGCCAGTGCGAACTCTATCATGTTTTGAAGCCATTTGCAATAAAAAAAATTGACAAAAGCATCACCAAATGGGTTAAATCACCAGCTAGAAAATTCCAAAAAACTTCATGTTAAACCACAGAGCAACAAAAAACCGGCAAAAAGTCGATGAAAATGAACGAAACGGAAATGTTGCTCCCAGGGGTGCGCGCTTAGCGCAGTCACAGTACGCTCAGCGTTCTCAGGCATGCAAGCAGCCCCTGTTGTGCAGCCAACCAAGCCCTCTCATATATGATAGATAGTAAAAAAAACATAGAACAACATATTTACAACAGCATGACAGATTAAAAAGTGAATCAGGAAAAACAAGGCACAAAAGCGAGCTTAGCGCGGTCATGAGCCCGCTCAGCGTGGTCATGAGCCCGCTCAGCGCGCTCACGAAAATCCCTAAAAATGATTCTGGTTCCATGGTCCAACAACCCCATAATCCAACATTCAAACTCCAATCAGTCCAAAATTAACATGCAACAACAGAATCGTTCAGGTTTTAGTTGTTCTAGACATGCAACAACAATTTACAAACAACTCAATCTAAAATCCCAAAATTTGTTCAACAACATTTCACTCAATTAATCTCTAACCCTAACACTACAGGTCAATATTCCTATAAATCAACCCTAAGTAAAAAAGATTCATACTTAAGAGAATGGGAAAAAAATTTGCAAACCTGGACAGAGATGAAATGAGCAGAAAGAAATATGTGCTTGAGAGCAAAAATGCAAATTGAGAGCTCTTGGGGAGAAAATTCTGGTGACCGTTGCAAATGAATGGGAAATGAGGGTTTTGCCGAAACCCTATTCAACTTAAATAAAAACAGACCCAGAGGCCCAATGTTTTCCCACTCAGGCCCAAACTTGGTTGGCTTGTTTACGCGACTGCGCTAAGCGGCCTCAGAAGCGGGCTGAGCGCGTTCAGTGAAACACAACCAGTCAAGTCTGGCATCAGATTACAATCACCCAACTATTCTGCCCGATTAATAAAAAACACAGAAAATAAAAAATTCATAACAGTAAATACTTACAATGTTGGGGTGCCTCCCAACTAGTGCTTTGTTTAACGTCGTTTGAGCTTGACGGTCAAATGGACCTCAAGGATCGCAAAAAGGCACTACGGCGGTATTCTGCTCGAAATCACCACCAAGATAAATCTTCAACCTCTGACCATTAACAGTCCAACTCTCATTTGACTGCATGTCTTCAATGACTATTGTAACACCCCATTTTTAATTATTTAATCGTCTGGTTTTATTTTAATTGTTGGCCTTGTTTAGGGTGCGTGTTTGAGTGCGTGGGGGGTAATATTAGTAATATGGAAATATTATTATTATTATTATTTTTAATAGTATATTTCATATTATTATTATTATTATTATTATTATTATCATTATCATTATGGTTATTATTATCACTAAGATTATTTAGTAAAATGAGACCTAATGTAATTAAGTAGATATTGGGTTAATGGGATTAGTGAGGGTAGTTTGGTAATTGGAGATTAATTAGTGGAAATTGGTAAAGGTTTAGAGTAATCAGAATTTTAGAGATAGAAAGAGGAAAAGGCTAAGGAGAGGAAGAACAAGGGTGTGCTAGGGCAAAGATCTTCACCAATTTTCGCAGGAATTAAGCAAGAATTCGAGGTAAGGGGGAGAAACGGGTTTAATATTGGTGATATATTCATGATAGGGTAGTGGGGAGTCCTTAACCCCGTAGGCATTGTATGCAAAACTGTTGAATTGATGACTGTTGTGATTCTAAAAATCGTGCATGAATTTATATGTATTTTCATGAATTGTTGTGGTTGTTGCTGTTGTATGAACATATGTTGCAGACCTGTTGATTTTGACTCGAGTTAGGAGGACGACTTGAGATTATAGATGTATAATACCTGTAGTAATTCTAAATACCAGTGTGAAGATGAAAATTGGACCTAAAATCAATGTAGAAACGATTATAGGATTGGTTGGAAGTGAAGAAGTGTGGAAATCGTAGTAGAATGCAGAATAGTGAGGCTTCTGGTGAATCGCGTAATAGATCTGGCGATACGCGTACCAGGTAATGTGATACGCGTATGAAATGGCCTGATACGCAGCAATACGCGTATGGGAGTTAGGTAGTACGCGTAATAGGAGGGCAATATGCATATGGTGTTGGAATTTCTGAAATTCATTGAGAGGACGTCTCTGTTCGTACGCGTACGGCATAAGGCAATACGCGTAAGGACTTGAGCATTGTGAGGGAATACGCGTATGAAGGGAGCCAATACGCGTATGGGTTGGGCGAGTGAGCTGGCAATACGCGTATGGCATGGGGCAATACGTGTATGGCCAGAGAAGTTGCAGAATTTTACCGTTTCGCGATTTCTTCCCCGTTTTCACGTCCGATTCGGTTTGAGAGGTTGGGAGTAGGTGCCAGGTGCCGGGAAATAAGATGTTGGTGATGAAAATATTAATTTTAATAATTTTTAATTAGTTAATTAATTAATTGAGTGTTTGGTGTGTATGAAGTAAATTACATGACGATGGTGTTTATGATATATATGATGTGATCAGGAGGATCGTGTGCATGTATTTACGCTTGTATACATGTTTTGTTGTGCATAGTTGAGTCTTGCATATTCATGATGATTGGTGGGATGGATCGTTGCTCAGGAGGAGTGTATGCGATTCATCCATACTCCTATATGGAGAATGGTGGGGGATAGATCATTGCCAAGTAGAGGTGTATGTGATCTATCCGGGGTTCGATTGAATGAACCAACGAGTCGGTACCGCATGCATGATGTCGTGTTGCATTACATTATTAATTGATGTTGTTGATGATATTGGACAGTAGGTCGTGTTGGTGTGTTATTGATTTATATACGTGAATGCTACCTTCTTATCATGTATTTATTCACCGTTATATATTGAACGTGATTTCTCACCCCTTTGTTGTTGTTGTTGTGTCTGTGCTTCTTTGGAAGTACAGATAACCCAGGTACTTAGGTTGCTTGGATGTTCGTGTTGCCTGTTCGAGTCTATAGGAGTGATCTGATACGTAACACGGGATGTCGGGATATTTTTTGTAGTTGCTTTGATTTCATTACATTCTTTGTTACGTATTCCATTTTGCTGAATGATTTTATGGAGAACCTTGTTTTAAGGAACTATTGGTGTATTTGGGCAGATGGCCGTGAATTTGAAACTAAAGGATTATTTTCGCTGATTCTTTATTCAATTTAATACAATAAAGAGTTTATGTTTGTGTTGATGATGTGGCATTCCACTTTTTGGTGCAAACTCTGATTTATTTTTAATATTTTGTTTATTTTCAAAATGGGGAAAGTGGGGTGTTACAACCAGGTATAGTAGTTGAGTCTGTCCTTAGCATAGGAGTTGTCTGTGTGTTCTGACCTTGTGATGATTGTTATCCAGTATGGCAGGAAGGAATGATGCTGCTCTTACTGCTGCTATGCAAGCCATGGCACAAGCTGTAGAGAATGCCAACCAGGGTGGAGGTGCTCAGTTTCGTAACTTAGCACAGTTTCAGAGCAACAAGCCGCCTACATATGAGGGAGGTATCTTGGACCCAGAGGCTGCACAGAAATGGCTGAAGGCTGTGGAGAAGATCTTCAGGACCATGGAGTGCAGTGATGCTCAGAAGGTACGGTTTAGTACTCATATGATGGAAGGAGAGGCTGAGGCTTGGTGGGACAACAGTCGTCAGAGATTGGAAGCTGCAGGTACTGAGATTACTTGGGTTGTGTTTCAAGCTGAGTTTCTGGAAAAGTATTTTCCGGAAGACATTCGTAGTGCGAAAGAGGTGGAATTTTTGGAGCTGAAGCAGGGTGATAAGACTGTTGCTGAGTATGCTGCTAAGTTTGAGGAGCTGGTTCAGTATTGTGCTCATTACAATATTGAAGAAGCTATGACTTCGAAGTGTTTGAAGTTTAAGAACGGGCTGCGTCCCGAGATCAAATTGGGAATTGCTTGTCAGAAGATAAGAAACTATCCAGAGCTGGTAAGCAGAAGCAGAATTTATGATAATGACAACAGGGCCAGAATTGCTCATTACAAAGCTATGAATGAGAAGACAAATAAGCAGAGATTTGGAGGAACTCCTTACAGTGCTCCAGCTGATAAGGGGAAACAGAAAACTGATGTGGGAAAGAAGCCAAAGGAGAAGGGAGCAGGTGCTGATACTCTCAAGTGCTTCAGATGTGGTGGCGCGGGTCACCGTGCTAACATCTGTCAGAATGAGGTGAAGAAGTGTTTCAAATGTGGTAAAGCAGGTCATGTTATAGCTGATTGCATGGCCACTATGCCTACTTGTTATAACTGTGGAGAGAAGGGTCACATCAGCACTCACTGTGAGAAGCCGAAGAAGTCCCAGGCGTCTCAAACTGGTGGGAAAGTGTTTGCCTTGGTGGGAGCTCAATCCACTGATGAAGAGCGTTCCGTCAAAGGCACTTGTTTTATTAATGATGTTCCTTTGATTGCTATCATTGACACGGGTGCAACACACTCGTTTATTTTTGTTGATTGTGTGAAGAGATTAGGGATTATGCCGTCTACTCTAGAGCAGAGGATGACAATTGAAACCCCGTCTATTGGTTCTGTGATTACTTCTTTGGTGTGTTTGAAGTGTCCGCTGACCATATTTGGTAGAGATTTTAGAGTGGACTTGATTTGTTTTCCACTAGGTAATCTTGATGTTATTTTGGGAATGAACTGGTTGGAGTTCAATCGGGTTTATATTGACTGCTTCAGGAAGACGTTACTGTTTCTTACTCCTGATGAGGAAGCATTAGCAGATTCGCTATCTAGTAAGGAGTTGAGGGCGTTGTTGGAAGATGAAGCGAAGCTGTTTGTAGTATTTGCCTCGTTGTCTGTTGAAAGCAAGACTTCAGTTAATGAATTGCCAGTAGTTAATGAATTTCCTGAAGTGTTTCCGGATGACATCACAGAGTTGCCTCCGACAAGGGAAGTTGAATTTGCTATTGATCTTGTACCGGTACCAGACCTATCTCTATGGTACCGTACAGGATGTCTGCATCAGAGTTGGCAGAGATGAAGTCTTAAGTCGGGGAATTGCTCGATAAGTTTATAAGACCAAGCGTGTCGCCATGGGGAGCTCCAGTGTTGTTGGTGAAAAAGGAAGATGGTAGTATGCGTCTGTGCATTGATTACCGTCAGTTGAATAAAGTGACCATTAAGAATAAGTATCCACTTCCTAGGATTAATGACTTAATGGATCAGCTGGTAGGAGCTCGAGTCTTCAGCAAAATTGATTTGAGGTCGGGTTACCATCAGATTAGAGTAAAGGAAGGTGATATTCAGAAGACTGCTTTCAGGACTCACTACGGACATTACGAATATGCAGTGATGCCTTTCGGAGTGTCTAATGCGCCAGGTGTATTTATGGAATATATGAATCGTATTTTCCATTCTTATCTGGATCAGTTTATCATGGTATTTATTGATGATATACTGATTTATTCTAAGTCTGACGAGGAGCATGCAGGTCACTTGAGAATTGTATTGCAGGTGTTGAAAGATAATAAACTGTTTGTAAAGTTCTCGAAGTGTGAATTTTGGTTGAAGACTGTGAGTTTCTTGGGTCATGTTATTTCTGGTGATGGTATCGCGGTGGATCCATCTAAAGTAAGCGTATTACTTCAATGGGAAGCTCCGAAGACAGCAACGGAGATTAGAAGCTTTTTGGGTTTAGCAGGTTACTATAGAAGATTCATTGAAGGGTTTTCTAAATTGGCGTTGCCGTTGACTCAGTTAACCAGGAAGAATCAAGCTTTTGTCTAGGATGCTGCTTGTGAGGAAAGTTTTGAGGAACTGAAGAAGAAACTGACTACGGCACCAGTGTTGATTTTACCAAGTCCAAATGATTCTTTCGTAGTGTATTGTGATGCGTCTAAGATGGGATTAGGCGGTGTGTTGATGCAAGATGGCAAGGTAGTGGCTTATGCTTCAAGACAGTTGAGGGTGCATGAGAGGAACTATCCTACTCATGATCTTGAATTAGCTGCAGTGGTGTTCGTGTTAAAAATCTGGAGGCATTATTTGTATGGATCAAGATTTGAAGTATTTAGTGATCACAAGAGTTTGAAATATTTGTTCGATCAGAAGGAATTGAATATGAGGCAGAGAAGATGGTTACAATTCTTGAAAGACTATGACTTTAATTTGAGTTACTATCCGGGAAAAGCTAATGTTGTGGCAGATGCTCTGAGTCAGAAGATAATCCATATGTCTGTGTTAATGGTGAAGGAAATGGAATTGATTGAACAATTCAGAGATTTGAGCATGGTTTATGAAACTACACAGGGAAGTATCAGATTGGGTATGCTGAAAGTGAATAATGACTTTTTGGATGTAATTAAGGAAAATCAGAAACTGGATGTGAAATTAGTAGACTTGATGCCTACAGAGGGAGACGATCCTGATAGTGACTTTAAAGTGGATAATGTTGGCGTGTTGAGATTCCGGGGCAGAATTTGTGTACCGGATAATGTGGAATTGAAAAAGGCAATCTTATAGGAAAGTCATCGAAGTAGCTTGAGTATTCATCCGGGAGCTACAAAGATGTATCATGATTTGAAGAAGCTATTTTGGTGGTCCGGTATGAAGAGGGACATAGCTCAATTTGTCTATGCTTGTTTGACATGTCGGAAGTCAAAAGTGGAGCATCAGAAACCTTCTGGATTGATCCAACCGTTGGAAATTCCTGAGTGGAAATGGAATAGTATTGCGATGGATTTTGTGACTAGTTTACCGAATACGACGAGGGGCTTTGATGCTATTTAGCTGGTGGTGGATCGACTTACGAAGTCAGCATATTTTATACCAATTAACATCAGTTTCCCGTTGTCAAAGCTAGCGGAAATTTATATCAGGATAATTGTGAAGTTACATGGTGTTCCGTCGAGGATAGTGTCGGATAGGGATCCGAGGTTTACTTCAGAATTTTGGAGGAGTCTGCAGGAAGCCTTGGGTTCTAAATTGAAGTTGAGTTCAGCTTATCATCCACGGACCGATGGTTAGTCAGAGAGGACTATTCAGTTGCTGGAGGATTTGCTGAGAGCCTGTGTATTGGAAAAAGGTGGTGCGTGGGATACTCATTTGCCATTGATTGAGTTCACGTATAATAACAGTCACCATTCTAGCATCGGGATGGCACCTTTTGATGCTTTGTATGGTAGGAGGTGTAGAACGCCTCTGTGTTGGCATGAAACAGGTGAGAGTGTGGTGCTCGGACCAGAGATTGTACAACAGACTACTGAGACAATTCAAATGATCCGTGAAAAGATGAAAACGTCTCAGAGTAGGCAGAAAAGTTATCATGATAATCGGAGGAAGGAATTGGAATTCAGTGAAGGTGATCACGTGTTCCTAAGAGTTAACCCAGTGACCGGTGTGAGTCGTGCTTTGAAATCCAAGAAGTTGGGTCCTAAGTTTATTGGACCGTATCAAATCCTGTAGAGGGTTGGTGCAGTGGCTTATAGGGTGGCTCTTCCGCCTGAACTTTCGAACTTGCATGATGTGTTTCACGTATCGCAACTTCGGAAGTATGATTCAGATCCGTCTCATGTTATTCAGAGGGACGAAGTTCAGGTCAGATAGAATCTTACCGTAGAGACAATGCCGTTGAGGATCGAGGATCGTAAGATAAAACAACTCAGAGGAAAGGAGATACCTCTGGTGAGGGTAGCTTGGGAAGGTGCTGCAGGAGACAGTGTGACCTGGGAATTGGAAAGCAGGATTCGAGAGTCGTATCCAGATTTGTTTCCATCAGGTAATTTTCGAGGACGAAAATAATTTAAGTGGGGGAGAGTTGTAACACCCCATTTTTAATTATTTAATCGTCTGGTTTTATTTTAATTGTTGGCCTTGTTTAGGGTGCGTGTTTGAGTGCGTGGGGGGTAATATTAGTAATAAGGAAATATTATTATTATTATTATCATTATCATTATGGTTATTATTATCACTAAGATTATTTAGTAAAATGAGACCTAATGTAATTAAGTAGATATTGGGTTAATGGGATTAGTGAGGGTAGTTTGGTAATTGGAGATTAATTAGTGGAAATTGGTAAAGGTTTAGAGTAATCAGAATTTTAGAGATAGAAAGAGGAAAAGGCTAAGGAGAGGAAGAACAAGGGTGTGCTAGGGCAAAGATCTTCACCAATTTTCGCAGGAATTAAGCAAGAATTCGAGGTAAGGGGGAGAAACGGGTTTAATATTGGTGATATATTCATGATAGGGTAGTGGGGAGTCCTTAACCCCGTAGGCATTGTATGTAAAACTGTTGAATTGATGATTGTTGTATATTTCTGTTGTGATTCTAAAAATCGTGCATGAATTGATATGTATTTTCATGAATTGTTGTGGTTGTTGCTGTTGTATGAACATATGTTGCAGACCTGTTGATTTTGACTCGAGTTAGGAGGACGACTTGAGATTATAGACTTATAATACCTGTAGTAATTCTAAATACCAGTGTGAAGATTAAAATTGGACCTAAAATCAATGTAGAAACGATTATAGGACTGGTTGGAAGTGAAGAAGTGTGGAAATCGTAGCAGAATGCAGAATAGTGAGGCTTCTGGTGAATCGCGTAATAGATCTGGCGATACGCGTACCAGGTAATGTGATACGCGTATGAAATGGCCTGATACGCAGCAATACGCGAATGGGAGTTAGGTAGTACGCATAATAGGAGGGCCATACGCGTATGGTGTTGGAATTTGTGAAATTCATTGAGAGGACGTCTCTGTCCGTACGCGTACGGCATAAGGCAATACGCGTAAGGACTTGGGCATTGTGAGGGAATACGCGTATGAAGGGAGCCAATACGCGTATGGGTTGGGCGAGCGAGCTGGCAATACGCGTATGGCATGGGGCAATACGTGTATGGCCAGAGAAGTTGCAAAATTTTACCGTTTCGCGATTTCTTCCCCGTTTTCACATCCGATTCGGTTTGAGAGGTTGGGAGTAGGTGCCAGGTGCCGGGAAATAAGATGTTGGTGATGAAAATATTAATTTTAATAATTTTTAATTAATTAATTAATTAATTGAGTGTTTGGTGTGTATGAAGTAAATTACATGACGATGGTGTTTATGATATGTATGATGTGATCAGGAGGATCGTGTGTATGTATTTACGCTTGTATACATGTTTTGTTGTGCATAGTTGAGTCTTGCATATTCATGATGATTGGTGGGATGGATCGTTGCTCAGGAGGAGTGTATGCGATTCATTCGTACTCCTATATGGATAATGGTGGGGGATAGATCATTGCCAAGTAAAGGTGTATGTGATCTATCCGAGGTTCGATTGAATGAACCAACGAGTCAGTACCGCATGCATGGTGTCGTGTTGCATTACATTATTAATTGATGTTGTTGATGATATTGGACAGTAGGTCGTGTTAGTGTGTTGTTGATTTATATACGTGAATGCTACCTTCTTATCATGTATTTATTCACCGTTATATATTGAACGTGATTTCTCACCCCTTTGTTGTTGTTGTGTTTGTGCTTCTTTGGAAGTACAGATAACCCAGGTACTTAGGTTGCTTGGATGTTCGTGTTGCCTGTTTGAGTCTATAGGAGTGATCTGATACGTAACACGGGATGTCGGGATATTTTTTGTAGTTGCTTTGATTTTATTACATTCTTTGTTACGTATTCCATTTTGCTGAATGATTTTATGGAGAACCTTGTTTTAAGGAACTATTGGTGTATTTGGGCAGATGGCCGTGAATTTGAAACTAAAGGATTATTTTCGCTGATTCTTTATTCAATTTAATACAATAAAGAGTTTATGTTTGTGTTGATGATGTGGCATTCCACTTTTTGGTGCAAACTCTGATTTATTTTTAATATTTTGTTTATTTTCAAAATGGGGAAAATGGGGTGTTACAACTAACGCCCCATATTATTTGATCTCCCGAATTCGGAATGGACCAGACCACTTAGATTTCAATTTTCCAGTGAACAGTTTTAACCGAGAATTGAAAAGCAAGACCAGCCGCCCTACTTCAAATTGTTTGGTCACTATTTTTCTATCATGGTAAGTTTTCACTCGATCTTTGTACAGCTTGTTGGAGTCATACACTTGGAGGCGCAATTTCCTTCATTTCATGCAATTGTACCTTTCTTTTTACTCCGCTTAAAGTTGGATCAAAATTCAGAAATTTTAAGGCCCAAAATGCCTTATCTTCCGACTCCACCGGCAAATGACAATTCTTACCATAGACCATTTTGAAAGGTGTGAGACCAATCGGAGCCTTAAAAGTTGTCCGATGGCCCACAGAGCATCGTCTAACTTGTTTGACCAGTCTTTTCTCGAGGCAGACACCGTTTTTTCCAAGATCCTTTTAATTTCTCGGTTTGATACCTCCGCTTGTCCATTGGCCTGTGGATGGTATAGTGTTGCAATTTTGTGCTTTACACCATACTACTCCAAGGCTTTTTGTAGCTGAGTGTTGTAAAAGTGGGATCCTCCGTCACTTATCAACACCCTCGGAGTACTAAATCGAGAAAAAATGTTTTTCTTCAAAAATTTGATCACAGTTTTTCAGTCCGCTTTAGCACATGCTATCGCTTCTACCCACTTGGGTACATAGTCAACTGCGACCAAAATCTACTCATTGGAAAACAATGATGGAAAAGGTCCAAGAAAGTCTATGCCCCAACAATCAAACACCTCAACTTCCAACATGTTTTGTAACGGAATTTCATTCCGTTTTGAAATTTCACCACTCCTTTGACACTTGTCACAACTTTGTGCATGCGCATGCACATATTTGAATAAAGAAGGTCAATAAAAGCCCGATTGGAGGACTTTCGTTGCCGTTCTAAATCCGTTGAAATGCCCTCCATAAGGAGAGTTGTGACAATGCCAAAGTATGTTAGTGGCCTCTTCTTTTGACACACACACCTTCTCAAAATGCTATCAACACCAAGCCTAAACAGATATGGTTCATCCCAAACAAAATACCTGCCGTCAAATAAAAATTTCTTTTTCTGATGACGAGTTAGACCTTCTGGTATTAATCCGGCGGCTTTGTGATTTGCCATGTCGACAAACCATTGTCTAACTTGCACCATATATAACTTTTCGTCCAGAAATTCATCCTTGACGTCTAATTCATTTTTTGTCACCTCAATATTCATAAGGCGGGATAAGTGATCCTCCACCAAATTCTCAGATCCCTTCTTGTCACGAATTTCCAAATCAAATTCTTGTAACAAAAGGACCCAATTAGCCTTTGTTTTGAATCCGGCTTGGTAAGAAAATACTTAATCGTCGCGTGATCCGTATAAACCACTACTCGAGACCCAATTAAATAAGACCAAAATTTCTCCAATGCATAGACTATCGCAAGCAACTCTTTTTCAGTTGTGGCATAGTTTACTTGAGCTTCATTCAAGACTTTGCTCGCGTAGTGTATAGCATGAAAAAATTGTGTTCTCCGGTGACCCAATACCGCATAATCGCTCGTGTCACACATGAGTTCAAAATCCATTTTCCAATTTGGCGCGATGATTATGGGTGCGATAGTCAAACTTTGTTTTAAAGAATTAAAAGCGACCATGCAAGACTCATCAAAATCAAAGGACTTATCTTTGTTGAGAAAATTTCTCAAAGGCTTTACGATCTTTGTGAAATCCATGATGAACCTCCGATAAAATCCCGCATGTCCAAGGAAGCTCCTTATACCTTTTGCATTCAACGGTGGTGGAAATTTCTCAATAACATCCATCTTGGCTTGATCCATTTCAAGGCCCATTAAAGAAACTTTGTGGCCGAGCACAATTCCTTCGGTTACCATGAAGTTGTATTTTTCCCAATTGAGTACCAAGTTGGTTTCCACACATCGTTCCAATACCGCATCCAAGTTTTTCAAACAAATATCAAACGATTGCCCAAAAATCGAGAAGTCATCCATAAAAATCTCAATTGTCTTTTCAATCAAGTCTGAGAATATTGCTTGCATATACCGTTGAAAAGTTGCCAGTGCATTACACAACCCAAACGACATCCTCCTATAAGCGAAGATTCCAAAAGGGCATGTGAAAGCAGTTTTTTCATGGTCCTCCAGGTTCACAATAATTTGATTGTTACCCGAATAACCATCCAAAAAATAGTAGAATTCTTGACCGAAAAGTCTCTCAAGCATTTGGTCCATAAACGGAAGAGGGAAATGATCTTTCCGAGTAGCTTGGTTTAGCCTACGGTAATCGATACACATTCTCCACCCGATCATGGTTCTTGTCGGGATTAACTCATTTTTCTCATTTTGGATAACCAGAAATCCTCCTTTCTTCGATACCACTTGCACCGGGCTAACCCATGGGCTATCAGAAATCGGGTAAATCATTTCGGCATCTAACATTTTTACCACTTCCTTCCTAACCATTTCTTTCATGGTAGGATTTAAGCGGCGTTGCGGTTGAGCGGCCGGTTTGAAATCTTCTTCCATGAATATCCGATGCATACAATAAGAAGAACTTATTCCTTTTAAATCGGAAAGAGTCCATCCCATTGCCTCTTGATTCTTCTTCAAAACACAAATCAATTTTTTCTCCTCAATTGTGGTTAGCTCCGTGCTTATGATCACCGGTTTATGCCCCTCATCATCAAGAAAACATATTTAAGATGAGATGGAAACAACTTCAATTCAAGCTTAATTTCCTCATTATTTTCCTTTTTCAAAATTTCCACACTATCTTTCAAAGGAGGAATTTCATCCAATTCTTCTAGTTCTCGCAAACACGTTTCGATCTCTTTTTCTTCGGTTTCATTGATACTTTGAAGAGCATTTGTGAGAACTTTTTGTAATGGGGTTGGAACTTGTAATTGCCACTTTACTTCTTCAATCCCCTTTTCCGTTGTATCGATTCTAAAACAATCACCTTTGTCCTTTGAATGCTTCATGGCTTCAAATAAATTGAAACAAATCTCCTCATCTTGGACTCTAACCTTCATAAGACCGTCATCCATATCAATGGTCATTCTAGCGGTTTTCATAAGCGTTCTTCTAAGAATCAATGGAGAGTCTTCATCTTCCTCCATATCAATCACCACAAAGTCGATGGGAAACAAGAATTTGTATACCTTAACCAATACATCTTCGGCTACACCGTGAGGACGGGTAGTGGATTTATCGGCAAGTTGCAATGTCATTTGAGTAGCTCTCAATTCCATATGTCCCAACCTTTTCACTATAGACAAAGGTATCAAATTGATACTAGAGCCCAAATCGATCAACCCATTGCCAACATAGATATTTCCTATTGTAATCGGCAAAGTGACTCGTCCCAGAACACTTTTCAACTATGCCAATTACAATAGGAAATATCTATGTTGGCAATGGGTTGATCGAAACTAAGTTCATATGCTTGATTAAGGAGAAGTGAGATTATAATCTTTGGAGCATCAATCCTCGACTCTTCGACTTTGATGCTATCAAAGATTCTTTTCTTACTTGTTGATCAAGCTACCATGGTGATGGGTAGCTAAACACTTTTGTGTCAAGATTAGAGGTAGTTAATCTTGCTTGTATGTATTTCTTTTGATCTTTTGTATATGAACAAGGTTGATGATCAATATATGATGAAGTTGTTTGCATTTAATGTCATATTTATGGTTTGAATCACTCTAGACATAGATTTTCCAAATCTTGACCTAATATCTTCATCTCTTGAAAACCAAACTCTAGATATAAATTTGGGGTTTAATATTCTCTTTGTATTAATCTTAACATTTATTGTTTCGATTGTTAGCGTGAGACATCATCTAACGATTTAAACAATAATTCCCATGAATATGCTTTAGACATGAACTGATTTGCGAGCATACGCGATTGTATTGATCGAAACTAAGTTCATATGCTTGATTAATCGTATACGTATGAAAAGGATTAGCGAAATCTAGTCTTGACATGCTTTTCTCAAACTTACAACATCTTTGCTCTAATTTACTTCTTTGCTACAAACATATGTTACAAAACCAAGAACCATTTGAAAACTCTTTACTTAAAACGGTAAACTATTGAACGACAAGCGTTAATACCACTTTACCAACAAGGCAACCAAGGTTATCAGCCAAGAGGTAATCAAGGTTATCAACAACCATGGAGGCCTCAAGATGTCGAACCTTCAAATTGTCAACAACAATATCAAAACTACACTCAACCTCCGCAAGCTCCAAGTGGAAATACAAAGATGGAAGACACTCTCACGTAATTTATACAAATGTCAATATCAAATCAAAAGAATACTGATGCGGCCATAAAGAATCTTGAGACGCAAGTCGGGCAATTATCAAAACAATTGGTCGACCAACACAAAGGAACTTTTCCGGCGAATACTCAACCAAATCCAAAAGAGCATTGCAAAGTTATTCTTACAAGAAGCGGAAGAGAAATTGATATGGGCATAAGTGAGGTTGTAGTGGAAGAAGAGTGTTGCGGTGAGAATCGGATATCAAGCTATTAGTTAACTTGAATCACAAAACTTTGAAATTCACCACCGAGCTTTAATTTATCCAAAGGAAAGGGTAAAGATCGAAAGAAAAATCTTTTGCGCCATGTGAAGACACAGCTAAGAGATTGGGGGTTCGGGGGTTCGTTATACTAAGGGAAGGTATTAACACCCTAAGTATCTGTAGTACTCCACAGGAGCCTCTTGTTTGTACTTGTTTTATGTTATGTTTGTTTGCTAAGGGATATGTGCTAAGGATAAAGGTAAAGACCTAAGGATATGTACACTAAGTTTGCTCGCCAAGACGTCGCATCTTGTGCCTACGTATCCCGACTAAAGAATCAGAGCAACCTTAGTTCACCTAACTAAGGGTGAGGAACCATTGACTATGGCCAAAGTTCCAAGGGGAATGAGTATGAGATCATATAGAGTTTAAGAAACTCTCTGAGTCCAAGTTGTAATGGGTGAAATGGGTACTCAAGGTGATGAGTCCCACATAGAGTTTAAAAACTCTAATTTAATTCTAATGTGTTAGATTGAATGGCTATGAGGTCAGGGAGGGAGGTAATGAGATTTCTATGATTTTGAGGTCAATAGAGAGACTTTCCTTTGGAAGGAGGGGAAGACAACAATTTCTTATGAGCAAGAATGTTATAAAGGGAATTGAGTTTGAAATGAACAACATAAGTTCAAGGATTCAAAGAGAATGTACAACAGTTAAGCATGATTAATCTCAAAAGCATGATTCCAACCTCAATGTATGGCAAGAGTTAGTTATGTAATTCACAACAATTAAGCATATACATATCATTTTCAAGCTTGAAATTAAAGGGAAAGCATTCAAGGTAAAGGACTTAGTAATAAAGCCACACAAAACCCTAGTATGGTGGACTCATCCAAGGTTAATGAACTCTCTCAAAATAAACCTCTCATGTATTAAGAATTCTCACAAAACTCAAAGATCAGATGGTTTCTAAAGGTAGTTCAAGATTAAATTAAAAAAAGTTATACATGTTTTTGTGAATTTTATATTTAATAAAATAAAAGTGAAAATTAAATTATATAAAAAATAAAATTAAGCATTAAAAGTATTTATGAAATTTTGGAGTTTATTAAATAAAAAGGAAAATATTTTAATTAGAGTTAAAATGGAAAGAAAGAAAAAAGAAAAGAAAATGAAATGTTGTTTTTTATATAAAGCAAGGGAGGGGTGTATGAGAAATTCTGGATGAATTAAAACTAGTGTGGTGAGCACGGTGGGCCTGGCAGGGGAAGGTGCTATTAGGAAAATAAGGCCCAATATGAAGAAAAAAGACAATGGAACGGAAAATAAAATAATTAAAAGGATGTCTGGGGCGAGGGGGATTCGAACCCCAGACATCCTAATTACAGCGTGCGCGCAATACCACTAGGGTGGCTATACATCCGGTGTATATTCCCACCCCAATAATAGATAAACCAAGTATTATTCCAACACGCCATTTTGAAAGGACACATGAAAATGTGATGCCATATGCTAGTAAACGCTCTCAACTGGTCATGTATTGTTTTAAGTGACTAAATGCCAAAAACACTCCTTGGCCAATCACATGACGCCCTCTCCCTCTTGTTCATGCAAACATGCAACAAAACTATAAACCTATCGTGAAAACTATAAAACAGCAGCATGGTAAACTCCTCTTTGTTCAATCCTTATACTTTCATTCCTTCACCAAAATTAACAAAGTAAAATACTAAACTAGAGGATTCACAGAGTAGATTCACAATAACGCATGAATTTAGAGAAGAAAAAGACACAAAGATCATATGCTCTGCACTGACATATTCAACAGTCACAATATGCATTCTTCAAATTCATACTTCCATTCACAACATCATCCAAAACTGACTTGGATATGACAACACTGTGATCATTTTGAAACTATATACATGTATAAAATCCTGAATGGAGATAGTAGAGAAGCAACATATCACCAGCAAGATTTCAAAAACCAAAAATATATGTTGTCAATTAACAAGGAGTAAGAAACTTAAACAAACATGAGGACATGTATATTACATTCCAAAAATAATAAGCACCAAACCAATGCATACCTTTAACAACCTCATGGTCATGGATTTGAGTGCAACATAAATCACATGATGGCAGTATGACAATGATGTTGCAAGCATAGAGTTATATATTAACAGCATGAGAGAAAAAAAGGAAAAGAACAGAAGCTTGGCACCAACATGGTCTCAACCTTAACCTTCATGCTATTCAAACCAAAACTAACATAATATGGATAACTCGAGCCCTCCCAAGATTCAAACTACATTAAAGAAGACCTGAACATGACATATCCAAGGCTGGCAGGGCAAAAGATCTTTCATGAACATAATCTCTCATTCATGTTGTCAGGATTTAAAGACTGCAATGATATTAAAACTAACCTATATTGAATCTCAAGACTTCAACCCAAAGTTATATGCTAACACAACCTATAACAATTATGTTTCCAACCAAACAAGACCCTGAACATGTGAACCCGACAGCCATGACATGATAATTGCAATAGTATAGCAACTACACAGCATCAAGAGTTGGTAGTGTCAAGAACAATGCCTATACTTGCCTTAAAAAAACAAAAGCATCATGCTCATGATGACTTTAAGCATGGAAATTTGAGTCAGTCAGTGTGAGAGAATGAGGGTGAAACTTGCCACAACTGTGTATCCTTCAACCAAAACCTTCATGTCATTCAACCTATCCTAGCATGACATGAACAGCATGAACACTCTCAACCTATATCATGAAATTCACACGAGCTTGGTTGTGTGATCATGGCACAATGGATATGGTGTTATGAGTTAATGGATAATAGGGATAACTATCTATTATGCCAACAGAAATTCAAACAGGGTCCCATATTACTCTAACTTAGCTCAGTGTGATATGGATAAATAGTTCAAAGGCAGTTTCGAGCACACAAGTGTAAACACAGTATGATTCAAATCATTCAACAGCTGATGATGCTAAAATGTGGCAAACATTCAGGACAAACCATATGGTAACAACAAGTTATTCAAATGATCATGATTATGGCATGGAATATAAAAGAAGGAAAGAGGAATACCTAGTGGAGAGGATCCACTGCCTCTTCAAATGCGTGAGTCTTTAAAGTTGAAAGAAACTAAGTTCCTTTATCTTCAGATTGCAGCTGCTGCAAGTGGTATCTTTCCCTCCCTTTACTTGCCAAAATGATGCACAAAGTTAGGAGCTCTCAAAATTTTGGTGTATGTGAATTATTGGTGTCTTTCACTGAAGTTCCATCCTCTATTTATAAGAGAAAATGGAAGGGCTGGGGTATGAGCAGAAGGTGTATCTTGCCAAAATCTCCTTTTTCTTTCCATCGTGCCAAGTGAGAAATGAAAAAGTCTCCAAGTTTCAAGGACACAGTTGGTGATCAGACTATGCTTCTGAGTTGCTTAGCTGGATTGATGGGATTGGAGCATGGCTCAAGGTCTGGAAAAACTTTGGAGCGCCCATGCTTTGAAAAGTCTCTCTTTCATGATGTCATACTTGTGTATCCACTTGATTAAATCCTTATTTTTTATGCTACCACTTGCAAATTCGTGGCAGAGGTCTAAACTTGCCTTTAAACTTCAGAAATGTGACAGCTTTGGTGATATTCTTATTTTTCTAAGTGTAAGACAAAGTGCCAACATACCAACTTTAGTGCACCAGAACTTAATAACCATTGATCCAAATTGTGAGATTTTTTATTCTTTGTAAAATAGACATTTGATAAAACAAGTTTCATGTGGAAGAATTCTTGAAATGAGGTTTGGAATTATTAGAAAATCATCCATGAAGTTAGGTACAAAGGGCTGTCCAAGAAACTTAGAAAAAATTCTAAGTTATGAAATTTTCACAACTTGAAACAACCATCTTTAGGACATCATAACTTGAGATTGGTTTATCCAAATGAGGAGTTATACACATGCTTGGAAAGCTTGAAGAACAAGGAACAACTTTCATGCTCAATGATTTTTGATTTGAAGCTTGGAACTAGGTTAAAAATTGAGTTAAAGTTGGATGGAAATTATGGTGAAAATGCTGAAAATTTCACTACGTCCCAAAGGTAACTTATCTTCCATGTCTCATAACTTAAAAATCATGCCTTTTTTGAAAGAGGGTCCTCTAATACACTTTGAAGATCATGGAAAAAGCTTCCATTTGAGCTTTGATTCACTCAATTTGGATGTGTGGTCTGAAAGTTATGACCTTTCCAATTTCGCATAAGAAGTGAATTTTCTACATTTGAAAAGTTACAAAGACCAAACCTCGTTTCCTTTGTAAGAAACCCTTCAAAACGTGATCTCTCGTGCCTTAACTCATCAATGAGACATGTCATGATGGATTGAGGACTTTTATGCTTCATTTTGGATCAAAAACTCAAAGGTTAGAGTCTCAGTCAAAACCCTAATTCCACAATTTGGTCTGATGGTCTCCTGTTGACTTGATTTGATCCAATGTCTTGAGATCCTGGTTCCAATCAACTTGTGAATCTTTGTGATGATTGCATGGAGCCAGAGAATGCCTTAGGAGGCCTTGAATCATGTGAGAGCTTGACTTAGGAGACCTTGCCCTCTTTCTGTGTAAACCCTAGTTTTCAACACAAAAGGAACAAACTTGCAAGATGTGGGTTAGTTAACAATGCATAAACGATTGAAGCCTAAATGCAAGTGCAATATGTTATGACATCTAAGGGGTAAAATTTGGGGTACAACAAAGAGGAAGTAGTTGAAAAATAAAAAGATGTTGATGAGAATGAAGTAGAAAAAATGTTGAGGGAGATTTAGTTGAAAATGAAAAGAAAAAAAGTGAGGAAGAAGAAAAAAGAGTGAGAGAATAAAAATTGAAAAAGACTAAGAAGGGGAAGGAACCGTTGAGTACTATTCTGATCCAATATTTGTCATATCCTCATGCTCCGTCAAAGAAAGATAGTGTGAGGCACTATGCTCGGTTTATGGACATTTTCAAGCAATTGCAAATCAACATTCCATTTTCCAAAGCATTAGAGCAAATGCCAAAATACGCAAAATTCATTAAGGATATTCTCACCAAAAAGAAAAGGTATACAGATCAAGAAACTATCATGGTTGATGCTAGTCACTTTGCCGAAAGAAAGTGTTCTGGGACGAGTCGATCAACCCTTTCCATACGTATCCGATTAATCAAGCATATGAACTTAGTTTCGATCAATACAATCGCGTATCCTTGCAAATCAGTTAATTTTTAAAGCAAATTCGTGGGTATTATTGTTTAAATCGTTAGATGATGTCTCACGCTAACAATCGAAATAATAAAAGTTAAGATCAAAATAAAGCGAATATTAAACCCCAAATCTATGTCTAGAGTTTGGTTTTTAAGAGATGAGGATATTAGGTCAAGATTTGGAAAATCTATGTCTAGAGTGATTCAAACCATAAATATGACATTAAAAGCAAACAACTTCATCATATATTGATCATCAACCTTGTTCATATACAAAAGATCAAAATAAATACATACAAGCAAGATTAACTACCTCTAATATTGACACAAAAGTGTTTAGCTACCCATCACCATGGTAGCTTGATCAACAAGTAAGAAAAGAATCTTTAATAGCATCAAAGTCGAAGAATCGAGGATTGATGCTCCAAAGATTTGAATCTCACTTCTCCTTGAAATCCTAAGGTTTTTGACCTAGAAAACCCTTTTTCTCTTCTTAGAAATGCTGAAAAGTGAAAGGTACAAGTTATGCGAAAATATCTTCAAGAGAAGATATTTATAGGAAGTGCATATGGTGCAGTAAGTGGCACCGCGCTTAGCGCCATCATAAGCGCGCTAAGCACGATCAGTAAAAAAAAAGTCAATTGCCCAGAAAGCGCGCTAAGCGCGGTAGCATCCTGCTTAGCGCGGTTTGAGACTTTAGCTACTGGAAGTTAATGGAAAAGTGCGTTGAAGGCGCACTGAAAATCCCGCTCAGCGCGGTTTTGGTCTTTTGCTACTGGAATTCAGTATGTGCACACTGAAAAGCTCGCTTAGCGCGCTTTGCCGACATGATCTCTTCGAAAATGCTATTTCAGTCCTTCTTTCCTTCACTGATTGATCTCAACATCCAATATATGCAAAAAAATACCTGTAAAAGAGCATCAAAATGATCATAATATACAATATATACAATAAAATCGGACATTAGCATAAATATACTAAAACTACTAGATATTCTACTAAATTATCAAGGAACCCAATTTGAAAGGGCCATAAAATATAGTCAAAAGTATGCACAATTTGGCCCTTAACAACTCTCCCCAACTTATTATTTTGTTTGTCCTCAAACAAAAGTGTCTCGAATTAGAAACGAACACGAAACCCGAACAAGAATTTAGAATCAACTCAATAGAACAACGACAATTTTATGGTTCAAAAAGTTATAGTAACAACAAGATAACTTATCGAAGTCTAAACAAATCATGAAGATGAAACTATTGCTAAGTGCAAAAACACACATCAAAACTTCTTGAGCAATACAAGTTCAAAATTGAATCACACCTAGGCACACATTCATCAATGGATGAAAACAAAATGAGGTTTTATCACTCATTAAACAATTATGCAAACATCCAGAACCAATTATGCATTCAACAAACAACATGCATTAAAGAGTGAAAAAGAAGGAATCACAAGGTCTTCTAAGGTTGTAACTTGGCTTGGCTATAAGGAAGGGTAATTTATCGAAGTCATTGAAACAAAATTGCCTACTCCTTAAGAGCATTCCACACTTAATATCAACACACTTCAAGACCTTAACCTTCTTGTTTTCTTTGGAGGCTTCATTACAACATTGAGCTTTTTGTTGGCAATTCATGCACAATTTCCTTTATTTTTTACTTATTTCTTTCTTTCAAGCTCTTTCATCATTCAAAAGTATTTCCTGTAAATGTAATGCCTGCATGGATGAGTTAAAAATGAAAAAGCCCTTTGATGAGCCATATGCATGTCCCCGGCAACGGCGCCATTTTGCTGAAAAGTATTTTCGGAGGGTGTTTTATCGTATCCACAGGGATTGTGTGATATTAATGCTTGCCATTCAATAGTTTACCATTTTAAGTAAAGAGTTTTCAAATGGTTCTTGGTTTTGTAACATAAGTTTGTAGCAAAGAAGTAAATTAGAGCAAAGATGTTTTAAGTTTGAGAAAAGTATGTCAATACTAGATTTCGCTAATCCTTTTCATACGTATCCGATTAATCAAGCATATGAACTTAGTTTCGATCAATACAATCGCGTATCCTCGCAAATCAGTTTATGTCTAAAGCAAATTCATAGGTATTATTGTTTAAATCGCTAGATGATGTCTCACGCTAACAATCGAAACAATAAACGTTAAGATCAATAAAAAGCGAATATTAAACCCCAAATCTCTGTCTAGAGTTTGGTTTTTAAGAGATGAAGATATTATGTCAAGATTTGAAAAATCTATGTCTAGAGTGATTCAAACCATAAATATGACATTAAAAGCAAACAACTTCATCATATTTTGATCATCAACCTTGTTCATATACAAAATATTAAAAGAAATACATACAAGCAAGATTAACTACCTCTAATCTTGACACAAAAGTGTTTAGCTACCCATCACAATGGTAGCTTGATCAACAAGTAAGAAAAGAATCTTTAATAGCATCAAAGTCGAAGAATCGAGGCTTGATGCTCCAAAGATTTGAATCTCACTTCTCCTTGAAATCCTAAGGTTTTTGACCTAGAAACCCCTTTTTCTCTTCTTAGAAATGCTGAAAAGTGAAAGGTACAAGTTATGTGAAAATATCTTCAAGAGAAGATATTTATAGGAAGTGTATATGGTGCAGCAAATGGCATCGTGCTTAGCGCCATCAGGAGCGCGCTAAGCGCGATCAGGAAAAAATCATGTCAATTGCCCAGAAAGCGCGCTAAGCGCGGGTAGCATCCCGCTTAGCGCGGATTGACACTTTAGCTACTGGAAGTTGTTGAAAAAACGCGCTGAAAATTCCGCTCAGCGTGATTTTGGTCTTTTGCTAGTGGAAGTCAGTATGTGCGCGCTGAAAAGCTCGCTTAGCGCACTTTGCCGACACGAACTCTTCGAAAATGCTCTTTCAGGCCTTATTTCCTTCACCGATTGATCCCAACATCCAATATAAGTAAGAATACCTGTAAAAGAGCATCAAAATGATCATAATATACAATATATACAATAAAATCGGACATTAGCATAAATATACTAAAACTACTAGATATTCTACTAAATTAACAAGGAAACCAATTTGAAAGGGCCATAAAACATAGTCAAAAGTATGCACAATTTGGCCCTTAACAACTCTGCCCAACTTATTATTTTGTTAGTCCTCGAACAAAAGTGTCTCGAATTAGAAACGAACCCGACACCAGAACAAGAATTCAGAATCAACTCAATAGAACAACGACAATTTTATGGTTCAAAAAGTAAAAGTAACAACAGGATAACTTATCAAAGTCTAAACAAATCATGAAGATGAAACTATTGCTAAGTGGAAAAACACACATCAAAACTTCTTGAGCAATACAAGTTCAAAATTGAATCACACCTAGGCACACATTCATTTATGGATGAAAACAAAATGAGGTTTTATCACTCATTAATCAATCATGCAAACATCTGGAACCAATTATGCATTCAACAAACAACATGCATTCAAGAGTGAAAATGAAGGAATCACAAGGTCTTCTAAGGTTGTAACTTGGCTTGGCTACAAGGAATGGTCATTTATCAAAGTCATTGAAACAAAATTACCTACTCCTTAAGAGCATTCCACACTTAATATCAACACAGTTGATCCACAATTGGACCTAGTTGGAATAGTTAATTCATGAGCAGTTCTATATGGAACAAACTAAGATCAGTCTAAAGAAGTTGGCTAGTATAAAACGAAAATTCACTGAGACAATAGATGACAACTTGAACAGATTCTGAGTGCTCAAGGCTAGATGTTTTACACAAGTGCCATAACATTAGTTAGTCGAAATGGCCGCTGAAGGCCTCGATTATTCCATTAGGAAGAATTTGAATACACAATATCTTAGGGATATGGCTCAATTGGCTGATAGGGTTTGACAACTAGAACGTATGAAGGAAGAAAAGGCTAGGGCAAATAAGAATAAAAGGGTAGCCTACGTCGAAGTTAATGAGGAAGACGAAAAATATTATAATGACCCAGTAAGTTTCGAAGAAGGCGAGATTGATCTTGCTAAGAAGAAACAAGGCCCACCTTATTCTTGTAAGCTGTTGGCCCCTTCGAATGGAAAAAATCCTGTCGACCCAGAAAAGAATGATAAATTTCCTAAGAAAACTTACACTTTCGACGTTACTAAGTGTGACGAAATTTTCGATTTGTTAGTTAAGGATGGTCAAATGATAGTGCCTCCTGGTGCTAAAATGCCTCATTTGGAACAAAGGAAAAAGAGAGTTTTTTGTAAGTATCATAATTTCTTGGGCCATAAAACTTCTCAATGTTTTCTTTTCAGGGATCTTGTCCAGAATGCTATCCAAGAAGGAAGGCTCAAGTTTAGTGAGAAATCTAAAAGCCAGATGAAGATTGATGTTGATCCCTTACCGGTGGCTGATGCTCACTACGCAGAGCCAACGGAGGATAACATGATCGAGGTCGATGAAGGTCTCGACAACAATATCAACATGGTCGAAGTCGCTGATGACTTCAACAATGGAGTAGTCATGGTCAGGATCACTAAAGGCCTCGACCAAGAATTCATAAAGAGTTTTGCTAATGAGGTTGTCCAAAGTTTCATTAAAGACATTGTTGATGGTGTCGATATAGGGGTTATTGAAGACTCCGATGAAGGAATCACTGAGGATTCCCATTTGATGATGATAACCAAAGAAACCGCTAACGGTTTTGTTCAGATGGACAAGGCTGCTGAGGGCCTTCAGATGGAACTACGTAAGCTTGATATCACTGAGGATGTCAAAATGGAAATCAACATGGTGGAGATTTCGCAAGAGACACCCATGGAGGTCGATGACAAACGTCGACAGGAAGAATACTACAAGTTGGCCTTCTCAAAAGAGGAGGAAAACCTGATTGACTTCATACACAGGTGTCAAAAGAAGAGGTTAGAAGTCATGTTGTGTCCTAGATGTAGCGCTGTATTTGAGAAGAAGGCAGCGCAAAATCTCGAGGGAGTTCGAAAGGCCAAACAAAGGCGCGAGGAGAAAGCCCTTCATGGCCAGTGGGGTTTCGACCCAAGGAAATCTGCTTCGATGCAAGAATAGTCGAAGACTAGAGTTCCAGGGGAAAGGCCCGCTACCTTTAAACCATTTGTAGAACTTTCCAATGGCAAGTGGGTAAAACCGAATGAAAATAAAGAAAATAGCCAACAGAAATGGCAGAGTTTTGATATAGACAGAGGCACTTCGATGGCCTCAAAGAAACCAGCCTACGTCTCAGAGAACTACAAAGGGAAAAACCCCATGTCCAGGTCCTAGTGGAGAAGGGAACAAAGATGAAGGAAAGCCTAGAGAGAAGCTGAGGCGAAAGCAGAATCCAGAACCAACATTACAGTTGACAGGAAAAAACCAAAGCCTGTCAAAAAGGAGCCTGCCGCTACACAAGAGCAAGCAGCCAAGGAAGAGCATGATCGAAAGGTTGCTAAGGATGAATTGCTCACTGATAATTTTGATTCAGGATCAGAACAGTCTCTCGACATTTTGGTCAATGTGGTATTTGTCCTACAGAGGGAATTCGACCAGGTATGTGAGGTCGAAGATACGACGGATAACATTGATATAGAAATGGCCACACATAGGCCAGTTTGTTATTATGTGATAAATAACGGGTGTGTCGAAGAGCAAAATACGTTCTTCGAAAGACCCAATGAAGCTATGAAGATCCATCTGAAGCCTCTTTTCATCACTGGGAAGATTGAAGACGTACCAGTTAACAAAATTCTGGTAGATTGCGGCGCAACGGTAAACTTGATGTCGCACTTCATGTTGAGAATGATAGGAAAGTTCGATACTGACACCAAACCTCACAACATGGTGTTATCTAATTATGAAGGGAAGGTTGGCAATACATTAGGGGTAATCCAGGTTGATTTGACGGTAGGGACAGTCACAAGGTCAACCATGTTTATGGTTGTAGAGAAGAAGGCCAACTACAACCTGTTATTGGGATGAGAATGGATTCATGGAATAGAAGTAGTGCCATCTTCGATGCATCAGAGAATCACCATCTGGCGAACAGATGGTATTGTTGAGAACATTGAAGCCGACCAGTGCTATTTCTAGGCTTCGGCTAACCATGTCGATAGTCAAAACTTTGACAGGAATTTGGATAACATCGCTCCATGTAACCCAGCCAATTTTGCGTTCACTCCAAACGACAACATGTACTGTTCACTGTACGTACATCCAACAAATTAGTTTTAGTGGGATCGGGAAGTTGTAGGAGAAGATGACTTCGCTTATGAAGGGACATTCGGAGTTAACCCCACAGGGTGGGGAAGTGAATTCGACGATGATGCCTGAGTTTGAGGCGCTCGAAAGGATTTCGTCTTACATAGCCGAAAATAAACTACAAGCGGCCCTGGAGGCCGAAGTTAAACATATGGCTGTTGAAGCCAACGAAGAAGTAAATCAAGAAGGTCTTGGTAAGGACTTTGATCCAGAACCACCTGGTAAGGTTTAGGACGAAATACAAAGCCAGAGGCTCGACACCATTTATGATGATGAGCCTTTGGGTATCGAGAAGGATCCGTTGGCAGCCAACATCAAAATGCTAGCGCAAGATCCTTTGAAAGAAATCGACTTGGGAGAAGGGGTAACAAAAAGATCAACATATATCAGTTCAAATATCAGCCCATAACTCAAAGTCGAAGTGATCCAGTTGTTAAAAGAGTTTAAAAACTGCTTTGCATGGGATTATAACGAGATGCCTGGCCTAAGCAGAGAGTTGGTCGAATTGAAGCTGCCAATTAAATCTGGAAAGAAGCCAATCAAGAAAAATCCAAGGCGGTTTGCACCAGCAATTCTCTCGAAGATCAAGGAGGAGGTCGAAAGGCTTCTTCGTTGAAAATTTATTCGAACAGCCAGGTATGTCGAATGGCTAGCAAATATTGTGGCTGTTATAAAAAAGAATGGTACTTTTAGGGTTTGCATAGACTTTAGAGATCTAAATGTTGCGACCCCAAAGGACGAATAGTCAATGCCTGTGGCACAAATGCTAGTCGACTATGCCGCTGGCCATGAATACCTTAGTATGCTCGACGAGTATTCTGGATATAACCAAAAATTCATTGCTGAAGAGGATGTCCCTAAAACGGCGTTTCGATGCCCTGGGGCCTTAGGCACTTACAAGTGGGTAGTTATGCCTTTTGGCCTAAAAAATGCTAGGGCAACATATCAAAGAGCAATGAATAAATCTTCCATGATTACATAGAGACTTTCATGCAAATTTACATTGACGATATTGTTGTAAAGTCTGTTTCAGGGAAGAATCACATTGACCATCTTCGATAATCATTAGAAAGGATGAGAAGCCATGGTCTCAAAATGAATCCTCTCAAATGTGCTTTTTGTGTGCAGACGGGAGATTTATTAGGCTTTGTGGTCCATAAGAAAGGAATCGAAATAAACCAGAATAAGACCAAGACGATTATGGAGGCGAAAGCGCCATCTACAAAAAATGAATTGCAGTCACTACAAGGAAAGATCAATTTCTTGAGAAGATTCATCTCGAACCTCAGTGGAAAAACTCAAGCCTTTTCACCTCTGCTTCTATTAAACAAGGAAGGGTTCGAATGGGGGCAAGCTCAGCAGGAAGCTTTTGACAAAATCAAAGAGTATTTGAGCCATCCTCCAATTCTAGCACCACCTTGTAGAAATAGGAGCATGAGATTGTATATATCTGCGTCGAACAAAACTTTAGGGAGCATGTTGGCTCAAGAGGATGAAAATGGCGTCGAAAGAGCTATTTACTACCTTAGTAGAGTTTTGAACGATGCAGAAACTAGGTATAGCATAGTTGAAAAATTATGTTTATTCTTGTATTTTTCTTGTATAAAGTTGAAGCATTATATAAAACCAGTTGACGTGTATGTTTCGTCTCATTTTGACATCATTAAACACATGTTGTTTGAACCTATTTTGCACAATCGAATTGGTAAATGGGCATTGGCTTTAACTGAGTATTCCCTAACCTATATGCCTTTAAAGGCTGTTAAGGGACAAGTGGTAACTGACTTCATTGTCGACCACTCTGTAAACATAAACATGTCGAACTATCTTGAGCTTGAACCTTGGAAATTGTATTTCAACGGTTCTAGTCATAAAGATGGTACAAGTGTAAGAGTCCTGATCAATTCTCCAAATAAATATCCAACAAAATTCAAGTATAGAGTCGAAGGTATTTGTTCGAATAATGAGGCTGAATATGAAGCCTTAATAGTCGGACTTGAAATATTGTCGGAATTGGGGGCATCTCGAGTCGAAATAATGGAAAACTCAGAGTTAGTCATGAAACAAATTACAAGGGAGTACAAATGTGTTAAAGAAAATCTCATTATGTACTTCGTAATAGCCAATCGATTACTGAAAAAGTTCGAAGTAGTGAATATTCGACACATACCTCGATTGGAAAATCAAGTGGCAAATGACCTCGCTCAGATTGCTTCTGGATATAAGGTTTCGAGGGAAAAATTAGAAGATCCAATCGAAGTCAGAGGAAGAGTTGTATCAGCCAGATTGTTCCCATCAGATTTGGAAACGACGAAGCTTGGATATGTTGATAAAGAAAATTTTGAAATCTTAGTGGTAGATAGCCTAACAGACGAAGACTGGAGAAAACCGATAGTTGAATATCTGCAGAACCCAACGGCGTCCGCTGGTCGAAAAATCAGGTATCGAGCTTTAAGTTACATTCTTTTGGGTAACGAGTTATTTAAAAAGACTCCTGAGGGAGTTTTACTTAAGTGCCTTAGTGAGTCAGAAGCGTACATAGCCCTGTCGACTGTTCATAGTGGGGCATGTGGTGCTCATCAGGTATGTCACAAGATGAAATGGTTGTTATTCTGACAAGGGATGTATTGGCCTACAATGTTAAAAGATTGCATTGAATTCGCTAAGGGATGCCAAGAGTGCCAAGTGCATGCAGGTGTACAGCATGTCCCTGTAAGCAAATTACACTCTATAGTCAAACCATGGCCCTTTAGAGGTTGGGCTTTGGATTTGGTTAGTGAGATTCGACTAACGTCATCTAAAAATCAAAGGTACATTTTGGTGGGCATTGACTATTTTACAAAATGGATTAAAGTCGTGCCATTGGCAAATGTTGACCAAGAAGACGTGATCGAGTTTATTAAAGACATATTATCTATAGGTTTGGAATCGCAGAAACCATTACGACAGATCAAGGATTAGTGTTTACTGGTCGGAAAATGCAAGAATTTGCTAAAGAAATGGGTTTCAAACTTTTAACCTCTACACCTTATTACGCTCAGGCTAATGGTCAGGTCGAAGCAGCAAATAAAGTAGTGATTAGTTTAATTAAGAAACATGTGGGAAAGAAGCCTAGAAATTGGCACAAGACTTTGGACCAAGTTCTTTGGGCATGTCGAACCTCTCCCAAAGAGGCGACTAATTCCACACCTTTTCGATTGACCTTTAGCCATGATGCAGTATTACCAGTTGAGATCTATCTTCAGTTGACGAGAATCCAGAGGCATCATGAAATCCCATCTGAGTCATATTGGAATATGATGTTAGACAAATTGGTAGACTTAGATGAGAAAAGGCTTAATGCTTTAGAGTTATTGAAAAGGTAGAAAAAAATAGTGGAACAGTCATATAATAAGAAAGTTAAAGTTAAGACTTTTTCGCCTGAAGAGTTGGTTTGGAAAGTAGTTTTGCCTATGGATAGAAAAGATAGATCTTTGGGGAAATGGTCTCCTAAGTGGGAAGGCCCTTTCAAATCACACAAGTTTTCTCGAATGGTGCTTATGAGGTCGAAGAGTTAGATCAAGATAAGAGACTCTTAAGGGTAAACGGAAGTATTTAAAGAAATACAAGCCTGCACTTTGAGAAGTAAAAATATCTAGAGAATAATCATACATGCAAAATAATCAAAGCTAACATGGTAAAACAAAGATTCTTTGCCAAAATGGCTAAATTCGTTACAAACAAAAGAACCACGAAGGGTTCAGAAAAGTCATTACATAATTTGAAAAGTGATGATTAAATAAAAAGAATTAAAATGGAAGAGAGGCCTTCGTGCCGAGGTATTTCAACTTCAAAAGATCCAGCCGCTTCTCACAAACAGATATTGTTAACCTTATGATCTCCAGTCCTGCTTCCAACTTGTGAGCCTTATCAGCAAAGTCCAGTCCAACTTCGAGCTCTTTCGCCATTGGGGAGTTGTCAAATTTTTGGAGATCAGCATTCTATTTTTTGGCCTTCCAAATTTTGGCTTGAAGTTCCCTGATTTGTTCCTCCCAGGATCAGATATTCTGATTGTTGGTTTCGATGGCAACTTTGTTTTCTTCTTGGGCTTTCTCTAAGTCAGCTAAGCGATTAGTCAACTCTGAGGCAGTATCCCATGCAGCCGCCACTGAACCAGTATAGCTTTCGATGTCTTTCGAGCTTTGCTTGATTTTGGCAACGCCAGCAGCAACTTGGTCGATCATAGGAGTCAGTTCCAAGATAACATTTGCAATCTCAGGAGAAGCAGTTAGAATGTCAACCTCCTTGAGAAGATTCTTTAAAGCAATTGGAGAAGTGGGTCAGACTCAATGAGTCGAAATAAGTCACCCTTAAAAACCTTTTCTTTGATCTTTGACAGTATTTGGCTAGAAGGATCAACAGTGGATTGACCACCAGATACAGTGGGCGAACTGAGGTTTTTCTCAGATGAACTTCCCCTACAACCAAGTAAAACTTTCAAGTACTCACAAGGGTTGTTCTTTTTCAGAGCCTCTAGTTCTTCTGCAGAAAGGGTCATGGAGGCTTTGCTTGAATCCTTCACAGTTGACAGGTTAAGGTTAGGGGCTGTTTCGACAATTATCTCCTCATGAATGTCTTCTTCCTCTTCTTTATCTTTGTCATCACCTTTTTCGACATTTTCAACGTCATCCATAAACTCCTCAATAGGCATTGATTGGTTGGGGAACATAAAATGTTTACCTCCCTCTTCCATAACATCATCTTGTTGGATGGCATCTGAGGTTTCGAATCTTGGGGACCTATCATCGGCTTCGTCTTCGATTAGTACCTCAGGGATTTCCATCTCCACATCATCGGTATCTTTATCTTGATCATCTTCATGATCAGATTCACTGGTGTGAGACATTTGAGTGGTAGTCTTGGGTGGCGAAGTTTCGCGTTGTTCCTTGACTATTTGGTTAATTTCGCTCATTGAGCTCTTCTCAGAGTCTTTTGCTGGAGTGGGGTGATACGTTGGTTTGCCTTCACTGTTGAGAATTGTGGGATTGTTTGATTCGACAGCCGGTTGAGTCGAAACTCCTGCATCGTCCTAAAAAATATAGACAAAGTCAATAGTCGAAGAGAAATACTAAGGGCAATGAGATATATATAAAATCTTTTTAGTATCTTAGGAGCTTCTGCCCCAGGACTTGAGTTGTCACTTTCAGGCTGCTCTGCAGCCTTTTTCGACATCTCTTCAGGAGTTGGCTCCAAGATGGTTAGTTTGGTGGGTTTTTTTATCAAGACCTTCACACCTTTCGCTTGAGATTAAGCAATGGCTTTGTTTATCTTTGGTTTCCTTTTCTTCGTCTTCAGAGGTTGTTCAGCAGTCGGAGATAAGTCCTTATCATCAGATTCGACTATCACCAGTCGTCCTTGGCCTTCCTTTTCTGGGGAGTCGGGGGTTACTTTTGAGCGCCCTAAAGAGGAAAATGTTAGAAAATATTGAACAAAAAGTGACAAATTTAATAAGGGGTGCGAAAATACCTTTGTTGTTGTTGTTGTTGTTGTTCTCTTGCTCCCTTCCCCTTCTTTCACTTCTACAGACTTTCTAACTGGCGGTTTCTTTGGAGGAACCTTCACGGCTAAAATAAACAGAAAAGCAGTCATTATATGTGAAAATAAATAGACAAGAAAATATTGGGTTGAAATCCTCTCGTTCCACACTTTTTTATATTTCAGATTCGATGCGAACATCTTTGATCCCAATATGAAGATGCCCTTTGAAACTGTCTAGTGTATGTTTGGTCGGAACCACCAGCCGTGCTTTCGGTTTTCATTCTGTCGAAGGATTTTGATAGAATCCCCACAGACGAACCAGTCTGGAAATGGAGGGGCATGAGCCACTCCAAAATCAGCGCTTGGCAATCGAGGGAATTTGGGAGGAAACATATTGAAAGCTGTTTCGTATCGTTTCTCAGGAGGAACATACGAAAGGATCTTTAAGTTCTCCATTTTCTTTAAAAAAATTCCTTCAGAGTAACAGCTGCATCGCGGACGGTTCGACCAAGATCATCTGGTCGATAAACAGTTTCAAAGTATTTTTGGAAGGCTTGGATTTCTTTAATGTGCGTCGAAGTACCTTTCTTCACTTTTTCCTGCACAGAGAGGAAAGCCTTGTTAATGTGGTGTGCAAATGAAGCCACGTCGAAAAATTCCTCAGCATAGTAAGCCTTCCACCAGTCATCGAATTGCTGAGTACAAAGGAAGCTTGGTTCGAAAGCTACTGGAAGAAGCTGCATTCAACTAGCATATCGTGCAATCTTCTTAATGGCCATTGCTTCACTATGATTGGCGTTGTAAAGAAGGAGAACACTTTTCTTGTCATAAATCGGTCGGGGTAAGACTTGAACCAATCCAAACTTTCGAGCGACAAGATTTGGTTGGTAAGTAATTAGTGTGACTTGGCTTTTGGAGAGGTTAAATCTGAGTGTTAAGACCCTAGCAATTAAGAACGCTTCCTAAATCGCAATAGATTCTGCTGCTTGAGCCTTCGACGACACTAGGAATGGCCTGGTAAACCACTCAGGACCACACTTCCTTGCCGCAAAAGGAGCCATGTTGGGTGTAAAATCATAACGTTTGGCGAACATCATCATGAAGTTGGTGAAAGCCTGTTGGACAAGTCGACCATCATCAGCAGGTGTCAGTTTCGCCAAACGCGGGCCTTCTAATCTTCGATTCTTCACCATCAGCATCTTCATTAATCTGATTCTTCTGAGGAAGGAAAGCTTTGAACGAAGCATTCAACCACAGCTGAAGAAGCCAGAAGGGTCCAGAGAGGAGTAGATTTCCCTTGTCACCAAGGCATTTGAGTTGGGTGACTCCTTCGCTCATGGACTCATAGAGGCTGGCTAAGACTAATTCGCTCAAACATAAGTCATGGCCAGAGTGTAACTGGTTCTCCATGGTCAGAAACTTTTTAGCAACTTGCAGTGACTTCGAGCAGAAGACACAGCGTGATATCCAGAAAACTACGAAAGCTATATGTTCAACGTCCGACACTTCCTCTATGCTTTCATCATGATAGTGAGCTATGTCGGTCGAATAAGCTACCTTAGAGATAGTAAACCCTATGTTATCCTCAGCCATAAAGTTAGGGTCGTAAGTATTCCCAGTAGGTTTGAGCCCTGTGATAGCGGCTATGTCAAAAAGAGTAGGTGTCATCATGCCACATGGGAGATGGAGAGTGTAGTGGGTGTTGTCCCAGAAGTATAAGGACGAAATAAGCATATTTGAGCAGTAATCAGGTCCTACTTTCGACAGCATAATCAGGTCATAAATATCCATTTTCTTCCAAACATCAGATTTAGTTTTTTCCAACTTGTTCAACCACCCTAAATAATCAGAGGGATCCTTAAAGGTTGGACTCGCTCTAAAAACCCTAAAATTATTCATGTATCTAAGGTGAATAGCCTCCTCAGTTGGAGGATTGCTTGGATTAGCAGGGTTTTCAATGCTAGCCTTAGGTTTCTTACATTGTCCTACGGATTTGTATTTATGGTAAGAGGGGAAGTATTCCTTAAGCCTAGTAGGATCTACAGTTAAATCAGACAAAGTACCAAATAAAGCCAATGCCTAGTCAAAAACGGTTAAATGAATAAGTACCTGAGAAGAATAAATTCTCCTTTTCTCTTTATCAAGAGGTTCAGGTAGATATTGTTGGTTTCTACCATGGTAGGTTCAGAAACAGAATCAAACGGAGCAAGTTGAGAAATCTTTTTTGGAGCTCTCGCAGGTTTGCCAGCATCCTTGGTGACCTTGGTAGCATCTTTGGTGGAGCATGTGGAGGAAGCCATTGTTGAAAAAAAAAATGAAGAAGACTGAGTTTTGAAATACAAAGGGTTCTGGAGAAATTTGAGAGTAAGGAAGCGGAAAAGTGAAAACAGTTGTTGAAGAGGGTATTTATAAGTTGGGAAGTGGAAACGGTTTCTAAAATTGTTGTGATATTGAAAAAGATAGTGGGACACCTGTTTTCCCCACAATTCCTGAAGGAGCGGTGGTAATAAGTGCATACTCCCCATGATCTCCTAAACTCTAGGGAAGGTAATGATGACGGGGATTCTTGCGAGATTTGAAAAGACATATCAGAGGTAGCAATAATGGCTATGACATCCTAGGTCTGCTAATGGAAAATGAACAGTTGGAACTATAAGCAATCGTCGAAGCATCATAAGGACTGAATGAGGCGTCGAATAATATTCTCAAAAAATGCATTTTTCTTCAATAGTGTCAAAAATGACATTTTTGGGGGGCAATTTGTTAGCTCCTAAATTCGACGCCTGATATTGGATTAAGATTTTTTCAAAAGAAATGAAATTTGAGAAGTTTCATGAGACTTCGACAAGAATGTCGTTGCCAGATAGTCCAGTCGAAAAGTATCTTTGTGCAGAGAAGACATGGTTTATGGACTTAGAAATATTTCTAATAATTTGGAGATATGTTTCGACAGAAGCTTAACTGGTGTAGTTCGATTCGAAATTCAAATTCAAACAATGGAGGAAATTTTGTCCTTATCCATTTGATAGAAGAAGACACGTGTAAAGTAGTTGAAGGACAAAGCCATGCAGAGGGACATTTGTCTCATTCTTATTAGTGGGCTGTTAGTGGGTAGTTATTTTTTACTATTATAAATAGCAAGTCTTAGTATTAGGATTTGTGTGTGTTAAAGTTGTACAAATTTCTCAAAATTACTCAGAGTATCTGTGTGTAGCGAGAAAAGAGTTTCTGAAGAAATGTATGTTTTATATAACACCATTTTTCTTATTCAATGCAATCCAATTAATTTTCACTCAGAAGTTTACCTTCTTTCCTTTATTTTGTTAAGTTACTTTCCAATGCACTTTTAATTATTTCCTCGTATTGCTTTTCCTTTAAGTATTGTCGAAGTACCTTTGTCTCCAAATATGAACACCGTCGAAATGTTTAACATTATTCTCATATCTTTTTAAATTGTTTTAGCACATGTCCTAGGATCTAGTTTGGTCGATCCTGCAAGTTACTGATTTTTTTCTTATAAAATTGATATACCAGAGGTTGTTTACTATTTTTTCCAGTAAACATATGGGAGTCGCATAAATGTGTTAAGTGTGTATCAGATACACAATTGGATATGGAATGTGCTTAATTCGTATTAGAATCGCAAAAATATGTTAAGTTTGTATCAGACACACATTCAGGCAAACATAGCATTTTAATCCGTATGAGAATCGTATAAGTGCATTAAATCTATGTTGGATATGTATTCACACATTTTATCTCGTTTACATGTTCCAGGCATTTTAACATTAAGAGAAAAAGAACCACACGACAAAGGAAAAAGATATATAAGATCAATTAAGGAGAGATATTTTTACTCCAAGAGTAAGTTTAAAAGACTTATTTCAAATCTTAATCCTTTATTTTTATTAATCTAATGATTTTAATTGATAACTTAACTTAATTATTTTTAAAATTATTTTTCTAATTAGATAATTAATTAAAGTCGATAGATTAATGAAAATCAGGGGTTAAGATTTGGAGTACGTCTTTAAATATATTCTTAGAGTAAAAATATCCCTCGTCATATATATATATATATATATATATATATATATATATATATATATATATATATATATATATATATATATATATATATATATATATATATATATATAATGATTTGAATTTTTTTACAAATAATTAATAAATGTCCAAGTAGATAAATAGTATCTCAAAGATGTCGCCCATGTCCTCGTCATGAGAGTTGCGGGAAGTGTGGACGCAACTAGGTCAGACGATAGATTGCAAGGCTATGTCTCGGCTTTCATGGAAATTATCCTCGAACCCCGATGCAAACCCTTTCTTCTCCTATTTTGCATATTTCTCGAGGAAATGAGAGATCTTAAAGGCGAAATTGAGGCGGAAACGATGACTTAATCAAATCGACTGTGACAGATCTCTGTGTTTGCTTCTGAATGTTTTTCAATTCTGAGATTTGATAGGATTGTGACCGATGGAACTGAGACACGGACGTGGATACGACAAAAACATAGAAATCGAAAGTTAGTTGCTTCCTTATTTGGTGACCAGAAAAGGTTGCGACCTGGTTAATCGGAGACTAGATCTAAAATCATGAAAATTGTAGGAATCAAATATCGATTCCCTCAGATGGCACCAGTGTTCCCTTTGAGAACCGAACATGGATGTTCCAACTTTTTGATGGAATAAAAAATGGTAAGAGTTGGATATCTGGTGATCATTAACGGTAGCTCTGATTTCTTTTACAGTAATGCGGGATGGACCTGCATAATTAGCACTCCAACGCCCAAGTAAGTTCAAGATTCAAGATGTTTAAAATAAAATTAGAGATCATAGATCGTGTATATTCTCTCATAGCATGTGAACTATTTTTATATATAGAATCTAGTATAATAGACATATGATAGATTGAATCTTGGTCAATTGGATTTTTTTCCGATCCAAAACAGGATGCGTGTATTTTTATTTAAAGATGAATAATCATATTTTTGAATATGATGTATAAATTTAGTTAATTTAATTTAAAGTTGTTTGAAAAATCGACAACATGAAATTGATTGTTTAGAAAAAATGATAGTTTGTAATATAAGCATGTCAGCGTGGACGTATTGTTTAAAAAAATTGCTTTAAAGCAATCAACTGGGGCAAATTAAACTAAGTCAAATCAGTTAATTTGGTACTGTTCCACTTTGAAAAATATTGAAAACAATCAAACTAAATTAATATAGATTTCAAGTATTCATACTTTTTATATTGAAAAACCAATATATATATCAAATTGTTATATCACTAAAACAAACCCCTTTATCTTTCACGCTACTCTAACATTGATGAAGTGCGAAACATGGAAGAAAATTCACGTTAAAAAACTATTGTCGATGATATGACAAATCTAAACAGAAGGTTAATTTTCATGTTGAAACTTAATAATTTGGAGTTTTTTAATGAACTAGCATCCAACCAATCTCACGCCAAAGATTTAGATAACGACACAATATCTTGGACTCCTTTACGATCTCCTTTTAAAGAAAACATCGTTTCTTACTAGCCAAATCAACCAAGTAGTTAAAATCTAGAATAAAAGTTGTTCTGGACTGCACCAATGGCTAGACATGGCTCAATCCGCTTCTGCTCCAGAGCGGCCCAAATTGCCTGAGTCCAATCCACGAAGGGGCAAAAGTTATCTTTCTGCCCCTCCGACCGGACAAAGAACACATCGTTCCTCCTCGGAATTATTGTCCGTTACGCACGACTTCATTGCTCCCCGAGCAGTTAAGGACAGATGCCCGAAACTAAGCTTATGCCCGACATAACGGCTAGTTTCGGGCATCCCTGCCCGACATAACAGCTAGTTTAGGCAATTACCTATTCTTCGAGAAAACGATTATTTCGCCCCGAAAATAGGACCGTTGGCCACGCGTTGGGGGCTCTATATAAACCCTCTCGCTTGAGAGAGTCAGGTATCCAATATTCACCCTAAGAACTCATACTTTGTACTTGCCCTTTTTCTCTGACCCTTTCTTACTTGAGCGTCGGAGTGCCTTGCAGGTACACCCCCTCCTCTCCATACGACCAGCATCCCAGACGCACTTGGTGGCTCACTCCTACAGGATCTGATCCAACCTTCACGATCAATGGCGCCGTCTGTGGGAAACATTATTCTCCCCATCTTTCTTTCCTCGGAAACCGAAGATCAAAACAATCCTCAAAGATCATCATCATCATGGCCTCTCAAGATCGTGCCAAGGATGCTCTCCAAACCACTGTCCTCCCCGTCAACAAATCTGATGTTGACGTCCAATCATCTCTCCTCAGAGATGCCCGTTTTCTAAGGGATGGAGCCACTGCTTCTCCTTCCCCTACCCCCGCTAATCGCAACAACGATCAGTCTTCGCTTGATGTCCAACCTGTTCCTATTCCGCCCAATGCCGACCCGGCCGTGGCGGCCCTCCTGGAGGTGATCAACAAAACCAACACCATGATCCTGCAGCAGAACGATAGGATCGGGGCGTTAGAAGAAGCCAAGCGTCCAAGATCCCCTCCTCTGCGGAGGAACCAGCAACGATCAAGGAGCCCGAAGCCCCGGAGAGATATTGACCGGAGACTGCGCCAAGAGCCTGACCCTCGCGCAACCCAGAAGCGTGACCAGATTTCCCCGCGTGACCAGCACTCTCCCGGCCACAAGAAGACCAACAGGAGGAACGACCAGCTTCAGCCAACCCGTCTACACCGTCCAGCAACAGCTCCCATCCGATGCGCCCTATCCCGGATGGCAACTTCGAGATCGTTCTGTTCGGCGAAGATCCCCAACGGGGAGTGAAGATTGGAGCAGACCTGCCCGACGTCGCGAGGAAGCAGCTCAAAGCATGCCTCCGAGAGAATGTCAACCTCTTCGCATGGAGCGCCGCCGAAATGCCTGGCTTGGATCCGTCTGTCGCCTGCCACCAGCTGACAATCGACCCGGCCGTCAAGGCCGTAGCACAACGTAGGAGAAAGCAGTCTCCGGAGAAAACGGAGGCTGCTGAAAAAGCTGTAAAGGACCTCCTCGAGGCCAAATTTATTTCGGAGGCCAAGTACACCACTTGGCTGTCGAACGTTGTACTAGTTAAAAAATCTAATGGAAAATGGCGCATGTGCATTGATTACACCGATCTCAATAAGGCATGCTCGAAGGATGCCTACCCCTTCCCCAATATTGATAAACTTGTTGATAATTCTGCTGGTTTTAAACTTTTATCGTTCATGGACGCCTGCTCGGGCTATAATCAAATTCCGATGGCAATGTCCGACAAAAAATATACAGCCTTCATGACCGAATCGGACAACTATTACTACAACGTAATGCCCTTCAGCCTGAAGAACGCCGGAGCAACGTACCAAAGAATGATGAACAAGGTATTACGGGGAGAAATAGGCGACATGCTCGAAGTCTACATGGATGACATGATCGTGAAATCCCACGAGGAAACCGATCATACTGCCCATTTGAGAAAGGTCTTCGAACAGGCCAGGAAATACAAAATGCGTTTTAATCCGGAGAAGTGCACGTTCGGCGTCCGGGCAGACAAATTCCTCGGCTTCTACTTAACGGAACGAGGAATCGAAGCCAATCCCGATAAATGCCGAGCATTCTCCGAGTTTCCTACGCCCAAGTCTAAGAAAACCATCCAGTCCCTCAACGAGATGCTCGCATCACTATCTCGTTTCGTGGCCAAGTCCGCCCAGCACGCCCTACCGTTCTTCAAACTCTTCCGCAAGGAGGCAGCATTCGAATGGACCGAGGAGTGTGACAAGGCCCTCCTCCATCTAAAACGAGCACTCTCAGAGCCACCGGTCCTCTCTCGCCCGGACGATGGCAAAACATTGTACCTGTACCTGGCCGTAGCAACCGAAGCAGTGAGCGCCGCTCTCATCCGCGAGACACCTGACGGGCAAAAACCCATATATTTCACGAGCAAAGCGCTGCAAGGACCAGAGTTAAGATACCAACAGATAGAGAGAGTAGCACTGACCCTCATCAACGCAGCCAGAAGATTAAGACACTACTTCCTGACTCACACGATCGTGATTCGAACAGATCAGCCCATAAAGCAACTACTCGGACGACCAGATATGGATGGCCGAATGCTCAAATGGTCGCTAGAACTGTCCGAATTTGACATCCAATACGAAAGCAGGAAAGCCCTCAAGGCCCAAGCTCTGGCCGACTTCGTCGCGGAAATGACGTTCGCGGACTCCCCCGTGAGCGAAACGCGCAAATGGACCATTTTCGTTGACGGTGCCTCAAGCTCGGCAGGGAGCGGCGCGGGCATCATACTGGAAAGCGACGAAGGAATCATCGTTGAAGTATCACTCACCCTGTCCTTACCAACCTCCAACAACCAGGCTGAATACGAGGCCTTCCTCGCTGGGCTACGCCTGGCCAAGGACTTGGGCACAGAAGAGGTCGTCATTTGCACAGATTTACAACTCGTGGCCCTCCAGGTCCGGCGAGAATATCAAGCCAAAAACGACAACCTGGCCGAATACTTGGCCCTGGTCAAGAAAGAGATGGTGAAGTTCACAACGGTGGAAGTGAAACATGTTCCCCGCGAACATAACGTGCGAGCAGACGTGTTATCCAAACTAGCCAGCACTAAGAAAAAAGGCGGAAACAAATCCGTCATACAAGAAGTACTTCCTCGACCCAGTATCGAGAAGGCCTCCCCGACCCTCGACGTGCAGGTGATCAGCGATAACAATTGCTGGATGACCCCTGTCTATAACTATCTCGCCAAGGACGAACTTCCGTCCGACCCAAAGGAGGCCAGCACAGTTAGGCGAAGAGCCTGCTCTTATGTCTTGGTCGAAGATAAACTCTACAGGCAGGGGTTCTCCATTCCGCTGCTCAAATGTGTCGAGGAGGAAATGGTCGCGTACATCCTGCGCGAAATCCACGAGGAAATCAACGCCTAACATCTCGGAGGAAGGTCCCTCACTGGAAAGGCTCTCCGAGCAGGATATTATTGGCCGACCATGCAATACGACGCAAAAGAACACATGAAGAAATGCGATAAATGCCAACGGCACGGGAACATGCACCTGGCTCCGCCTAACGAGCTCAAGGCTATGTCCTCCCCGTGGCCATTCGCCTGTTGGGGCCTAGACATCCTAGGACCCTTCGTGGTAGGATCAAATCAGAATAAATACCTAATACTGGGCGTAGACTACTTCACAAAATGGATAGAAGCGGAAGCTCTAGCCAAAATAACTGCCCTCAACATACCGCGTTTCTACAAATGAAACTTCCTTGCACGCTTCGGCATTCCCCGGGCGATAGTAACGGACAATGGGACGCAATTCACGGACAGAAATTTTCAGGACTTCGTCGCCCAACTGGGCACGAAGCAGCACTTCGCATCCGTCGAGCACCCCCAAACAAACGGGCAGGCTGAGGCAGCCAACTGAGTCATCCTTAGAGGCCTCAAACGAAGGCTGGACGAAACGAAGAAGGCTTGGTCGAGGAACTGCACAACGTATTATGGGCATACCGTACAACCCCACACTCTACGACCGGGGAAACACCCTTCCGTTTAGCATACAGAACCGAGGTTGTGATCCCCGTCGAAGTTCACGTACCCTCCAGGCGGACAGAGTCGCCCCTAGACGAGGAAATGAACGACGAATCACTAAGAGAAGAAATCGACCTCGTCGAGGAAATCCGAACCGGGGTAGCCCTCCGCGAAGCCTCACTAAAACAAAAAATTACCATCTGGCACAACGCCAAGGTGATACGGCGAGAGTTCGACGTGGGAAGCCTTTTTCTAAGAAGAAACCACAAAGACTCTCGCGAAGGCAAACTAGCAGCCAACTGGGAAGGACCCTATCGCGTCCGAGCAAAGACGGAAAATGGGGCCTACTACCTAGAACATCTCAACGGGGAAGAACTTGCTCGACCATAGAACGCCGAAAAGCTAAAACAATACTATAGCTAAGGCCCTAATTCTAGGTTCGACCCGTCACAATAACGGACGTCAGCTACTGACCACTATGCACGCCCAGGTACAAGCGTCACATACCAATAAAGCAGAACCCCGCTCAGTAACGAGCCGAGTAAATGCTCGATGGCGGTCCTCGATCGAGCATCGCCGTCGTCAAAGTACCATGATTGGCAGAACCCCAGCTCGCGATGGGACGTTCACGCCGCGAACTCAGGCCTCAAACGCGACCTGAGCTCCGCATCCCCGCCAGGGCAGTCCCCGGTTGTTCGACCAGTTCCTCTCACTGACGGACACATCTACAACGAGCAATCCCCTAAAACACTCCCAATCACGGGCAGATATACATTTACAATGAGCATGGGCACAACACTTAGCAAAAAATAAAATCAAGTAAAATCATGCAGATAACTGAATCGAGTGTATAAGTTAAACATAAATAAGTGGCCACTAGGACCACAGTTGTACTAGATTACATAAAATGGGGGCCATGCCCCCCCCCCCCCCAAATAAATTACAACAACTACACGACACGCAGGCCGGATAAATTGCAACAACAAAAACAGACTCCTCACTCGTCCACGTGCTCGGCTGGCTCAGACTGGGATCCCTGGCCCTCTGCGGGCTGATCCTTGGTGTTCCTTTTAAGGAGAGAGTCGGGAATAACGATTCGGCCATCCTCAACATGCGCTAGATAGTGGGTACCCTCGACAGAAAATTCAAGCTCGGGGTTCACCACCCGCAGTTGAGCCTCAGTTGCAGAATCCCCTTCAGCATAAATGGCTGCCATCTCCAGCATCCTAACCAAAGCTGAAGCATCCTGAGCCACCAACACCCTCTTGCTCGGGCGATCCATACTTTCCAAGCGAAGAGACTCCGCCCGAGGCACGATCAAAGAATTCCCCTCGAAGAATTTCCTGTCAAGGATGCAAGGAGGAAGCTCGAACTTCCCCTTCTCCGATGCCCGAGTGAGGTCCACAACGTCATTAAACCTTGGCCTCTTGGATCGACCGGTCAAAGGAAGAGGAGACCCTCGGGGAGCGGGAGTAGGAGAAGAAGAGATCCCTGCAGCAGACTGCGCCGGAGGAGGGGCACGAGCACCAGCAAACCGAGACTTCAGAGGAACCGCTCCGGCCTTGTTCCTCGCAAGGGCGTTCTTTACAACCCTCTCATGGGCCTGAGGCATCTCACCTGCACAAACAAAATACTAACACGTTAGTCACGAGGGAAAGAAATAACACGAGCAAATCTAAAATAATTAAAACTACCAAGCAGCTTCTCGACATCCGCAGGAGTCTTGCACGTGCAAACACGCGCTCGTAGGCCATGATGGCTATCAACTAGCCATCATTGCCTAGTAACTGCTACACAGAGCTCTAGGCACACGTGGCGACCCAACGTTTCCAATTCTGTCTCATCACTAGTCTCCCCAATCACCGGGCAACAAGGTCACGACCACGAATTTCACGGACACCGGGGATCACAAGCACATTAAGACAATCCTCCTCGTCTTCAAACGACGACTCCATGCTAGCTCCCCGGAGCAACGAGCTGTCCTTAAGTCATCACTCCCATGCTCGGGAGCAACGACTTGGGGGGCTCCTGTTCTAGATTGGACCAATGGCTAGACATGGCCCAATCCGCTTCTGCTCCAGAGCGGCCCAAATTTCCTAAGTCCAATCCACGAAGGGGCAAAAGTTACCTTTCTGCCCCTCCGACCGGGCAAGGAACACATCGTTCCTCCCTGGAATTACTGCCCGTTACGCACGGCTTCATTGCTCCCCGAACAATTAAGGGCAGATGCTCGAAACTACGCTTATGCCCGACATAACGGCTAGTTTCGGGCATCCCTGCCCGACATAATGGCTAGTTTGGGCAGTTACCTATTCTTCGGGAAAACGGTTATTTCGCCCCGAAAATAGGACTGTTGGCCACGCGCTGGGGGCTCTATATAAACCCTCTCGCTTGAGAGGGTCAGATATCCAATATTCACCCTAAGAACTCATACTCTGTATTTGTCCCTTTTCCCTGACCCTTTCTTACTTGAGCGTCGGAGTGCCTTGTAGGTACACCCCCCTTCTCTCCATACGATCAGCATCCCAGACGCACTTGGTGCCCCACTCCTACAAGATCTGATCCAGCCTTCACGATCAAAAGCTTTTAACTTCTTCTTAATATTTTCTTTTAGCCTAGTGTAGGCTGCTATTTTCGACACCTGAATGTTTGTTCAGAAAATAAATTTAAGAATTTGTCGAGATAGTTTGACAGAGGTTTGATCCTAAAAAGAGAAGATTAGTCAAAAACGAATGTTAATTGGAGGAATATATGTGGAGATTTTTTCTTTAAGTGTTGGAAAAGGTTTCGACAACTTGGTGCTAAGGCCTTGTTCGACTGATGTTTTGAAATTCAAATTTAGGAGGGAGATTCGTTTTGAAATCAGACGCGTGAAATGCATCCAAGACATGAAGGCATGCAGATTGCCATTTGTCGCCATTAGGAGAAATAGTTGTTGTTGACAGTTATTTCTCTTGTATATAAATAGGGGGTCTTAGTGTTAGATTTTTGGGTGTGTGTTCAAAATTTGTACATGACACTCAAGAATACTCAAAGTAACCGTGAGAGAGAAAAGAGTAGTTACTGAGAAAATGTACGTTTGAAAAACACCAGTTTTGTTCCTTGTATTTTAAATAAAGTTCTAAGTTATTCGTTTACAATTCCATTTACATTTCTGCAATTTCATTCTGGCAATTTATTTACATTGTCGTCGTTTCTTTCAAAAAAGCAAAGTCTTTATTACTTTTCGATCGAAATACATTAGTTTATGAAACAATGATGAATGTAACATGCAAAGGGTTTGATTTTCATACAAATTGTCAAAATCATTAAAGCATATTGTCCTAGGATTTGTTTGATCGGTCCTGCAAGTAAACTAATTTTCCATAAATTAGGAGATCAGCGGTTGTTTGCAAATTTTCCAAGCAAACAAATTGGCACGCCCAGTAGGACACTGTGCTATTGACAATTGAAAACCTTTATTTTATACTTTGCTCGTACGAAACTTTCTTCGCTTCGTTGCATGAGACTAAGGAGTGGTAAGATAGCCATAAATAACGAAGAAAGACCCAGAAGAAGACGAGTAGGCAGAATGGCGAATCCAAACCCGCCAAACAATCAGAATTCTACAAATAATGAAGTACCGCCACCTAATCCTTCGACTGGGGACAATATTGCCTCAATATCAGTATTAGAGGTTATACCATCAACAGCGGGTTCGACACCTGCGCATTTAATTCCCCAGAGTGAGCCTAGTTTTTCAACTATGGGACCCCAAATGCCTCAAATGAATCCTCCCCCTTCATGGAATATGTACAGACCCTTTATATCTGGTTTTTCGATGCCTCTAAATTGAGAACAACCGTATGGAATGCCAACATCAGTAATGGCAAGTTTACATAATGCGTCATTAGCATTTATAGATCCAACGATGAACGTAACTTCGCCTTTGCAAGGGTCCGGTTCTGGTATATACCAGATGGGTAGAATTAGCCAGCCTTTAGGAACGAGATATCAAACTTATATGCCAAATATTACCAATAATTCTGTACAAGTAATTAGGCAACAAATGGATGAGAGCAGCCATGATATGGTCTAGATGCTAGCCCAACAGATTGGGGTTATATTTAACCCTTTGATTCAAAACACGACGCAAATGAATCAACAATTGGCAGCACTGATGACGCGCATTGTCGATTTCTTTGGTGTCCCCTAGCCTCCTCCAAGGGAACAGGTAGTTCAGAACCCAAGGGTAGCCGTCGAAGAAGAACCTACCATAAATCAAAGACAACCAAACATCCCTCAGGCGAATGTAGTGAACCAAGAAGGCGTAGTCGAACCACCAGGGGTCAAAATCCCTGTTCAACAAGAACCAAGGGTGTTATTATTAAACCGAAACCAAAATGCCGATAATATTATACAACAAATGCGTTGTAATGATATGCCAGCAGAAAATAATTTGGCTGCCATGGTCAAAAGGATTATGGCGCGAAATGGGATGAATGCAGGATTACAGAGGCCCAGTTATACTTCCCCCCTTATCGGAATATATTCTGCCGCAAGAGTTACCACATAGATGAAAAGTGCCCAAGTTTACAAAATTTTCAAGGGATACTAGTGAATCGACGGGCGAACATGTGGCACGGTATTTAATTGAAGCTGGCGAAATAGCGCACAACGAGAATTTGAAAATAAAATATTTCCCTAGTTCCCTAACGAAAAATGCTTTTACTTGGTTTACCACATTGCCTGCGAATTCGATACATACTTGGACCTAATTGGAGAGATTATTCCATGAGCAATTCTACATGGGACAAACAAAGATAAGTTTGAAGGAATTGGCTAGCGTCAAGTGAAAGTTCTCAGAGCCAATTAATGATTAATAGGTTTAGGCTGCTCAAGGCAGGGTGTTTTATGAGAACTCTGTACAAGGTGAAGGTGAAGGTGGATTCAAACTCTGTACAAGTAGCAGAGGCCCACTATACGGAGCCATTCACAGTGAACATGGTCGAGATTGCTGAAGGCTTCCACGACAACGTGGATATGATCGAGGCTGCTGATGGCTTCGACAACAACGTAAATATGGCGGAGGTCGCTAATGATCCCACCAACAAATGTGACATGGTCGAAGTTACAACTGACTTCGTGAACCAGGCTATGATGGTTAAGGTTACTGAAAACCTTGACGAAAAGATCATAGAGAACTACATTACTGAGGCCACTGAGGGCGTCAACAACGGAACTACTGAAAGTTTCGTCCAAATGAACAACGAAACTACTGACGGTTTCGTCCAAATCAACAATAAAACTACTGAAGGTTTCACTAGAGACAACGATGAGACTACTGAAGGTTTCGCCTAAATTAACAAAGGAACTACTGAGGGTTCTTACAAATAGGCTGTTGTTGGTATTCTCCGAAGGACCATGGAGGATCCAAAGAACAAAGCTGTCGGATTTGTCAGTCCACTGGTTACCAAGAGTCTGCTCCCAAAGGTGCTAACGAAGAAAATCACTGAGGACTTCAACCGTATAAAGAAGGAACGCAAGGTCAATGAAGGCCTCAGTTTGAAGTTGAATAAATTGAGCGTTGACACAGAGACACCTGCTAATGTAAACATGGTCGAGGTGGCTCAGAATGTTTCGATGCAAGTCGACGAAGAGCGTCGACGTGAGGAGTACCATAAACTGGCGTATCCCAAGGAGGAAGAAAATCTAGCAGATTTCATACATAGATACCAGAGGAAAAGATCTGAGGTAATGCTTTTCCCTCGTTGTAGCACCGTCTTCGACAAAAAGGCAGCACAAAACTTAGAAGGAGTGGAGAGATCAAAAAGAAGGGGAAATTGGAGGCCTTCTGGAGAAAGAATCGACCCCAAAAGAGGGGACCAAAGCAAGGAGAGGTTAGGAGGAAGATACCCTAATATATTCAAACCTACAAATAAAGCTTTAGACGACAGGTGGGTCAATCCAATCCGACAAGCCCAAGGACAAGGGAAATGGAAGGATTTCGAAGTACAGCGGGGATCTTCCATATCATACAGGAAAGAATTCCAAAAGTCTAAGAAGGTGACTTACCCTTCTGAAAATTATAAGGGCAAGAACCCTATGACGAAGTCATAGTGGAGGAGGTACCAACATCAAAAGAAGGCTGAGAGGAAAAGCCAACGAATAACAATTTGGAACGCATATAGGATTGTTGAAAATATAGAGGCTGACCAGAGTTACTTTCTGGAGGAAGTAAACAAGGTTGATATGCGAAGCTTTGACAGGAATCTGGCTCACATAGCTCCTTGTAGTCTAGCAACCTTCAACATGATGCCAACTGACAACGCTTTCTGCTCACTATACCTTCAGTCCACCCACGGGTTTCAGTGGGATAGAGAGGTAGTTGGCGAAGAAGATTACATTTTTGGAACCTCACACATCCAGCCAACTGGCTGGGGCAGCGAATTTAGTGACAATGAGTGAGTCACTAGTTCTCGAAAAGATCGCGGCTTATATAGCCGAGAATAAACTCAAAGCGGCCTTAGAGGCCGAAGGAAAGTACATGGTTGTCGAAGCCTACCAGATCGAAGCAGATCAGCAAGGTCATGGAAAGGATTTTAATATGGATCCACCTGATAAAGATCTAGGAGATTTGCAAAACCAGAGGCTCGACGCAGTTTATGACGATGAGCCATTGGACTTTGAGAAGGATCCATTAACAGGGAACATCAAGATGATGGCACAGGATCCACTGGAAAAAATCGACTTGGGGTCGGGGGCAGAAAAAAGACCAACCTACATCAGTGCAAAAGTGAGCCCACAACTCAAGATCGAAATAGTCCAGTTGTTGAAAGAATTCAAGGATTGTTTTGCATGGGACTACGACGAAATGCCCGGGCTGGATAGGAATCTGGTCAAATTAAGGCTACCAATAAAACCTGGGAGGAAACCTGTTAAGAAAACTTCAAGAAGATTCGCACCAGAAATCCTCTCAAAGATTAAAGAAGAAGTCGAAAGACTCCTCAGATGCAAGTTCATCTGCCCGACCAGGTATGTCGAAGGGATTGCTAATATAGTTCATGTAATAAAGAAAAATGGAAAATTGAGGGTATGTATTGATTTTCGAGATTTGAGTTCTGCTGCCCCAAATGATGAATATCCTATGCCAGTGGAAGAAATGCTTGTCGATTCTGCCGCAGGCCATGAGTACCTTAGTATGCTTGATGGGTACTCTAATTATAACCAAATTCTTATTACTGAGGAGGATGTTCCTAAAACGGCATTTCGATGCCCTGGAGCCTTAGGCACCTACGAATGGGTGGCAATGCCTTTTGGCTTAAAGAATGCTGGGGCAACATACTAGCGAGCGATGAATTCAATTTTTCACGATTTCATTGAGGCTTTTATGCAGATTTATATTGACGATATTGTTATTAAGTCTATTTCAGGGAAAAGTCATATAGATCATCTTCGACTGTCCTTTGAACGAATGAGGAAGTTTGGTCTGAAGGTGAATCCTCTCAAATGTGCGTTTTGTGTGCAGGCGGGAGATTTCCTAGGCTTTGTGGTCCATAAGAAAGGGATCAAAATCAATAAGAACAAGGCCAAGGCAATAATGGAGGCGGAAGCGCCATCGACAAAGAAGGAATTGCAGACTCTACTTGGCAAGATCAACTTTCTCAGAAGATTCATCTCCAACCTTAGTGGGAAGACACAAGCCTTTTCCCCTCTACTTCGACTGAAGAAGGAAGACTTCGAATGGGGGCAAGAGCAGCAGGATGCCTTCGACAAGATCAAGGAATACCTGACGCATCCTCTAATTTTAATGTCACCTTGTAGAAGTAGGAGTATGAGGCTGTACATATCCGCGTCGGACAAGACATTAGGGAGCATGTTAGCTCAAGAGGATGAGAATGGGGTCGAAAGAGCCATTTATTACCTCAGTAGGGTCTTGAACGATGCGGAAACTAGATATAGTGTAATTGAAAAGTTGTGTTTATGTTTATACTTTTCATGTATAAAATTGAAGCACTATATAAAACCAGTTGATGTTTATGTTTCTTCTCATTTCGATGTTATAAAATACATGTTATCTAAACCAATCTTGCACAGTCGAATTGGAAAGTGGGCATTAGCATTAACTGAGTATTCTTTGACATATTTACCTTTAAAGGCTGTCAAAGGACAAGTAGTGGCTGATTTCATAGTCGACCATGCTATAAATGAAAAGTCTTTGGACTACATTGAAATAGAACCATGGAAGTTATACTTCGTCGGTTCTAGTCATAAAAATGGAACTGGAATAGGAGTTCTTATTATTTCTTCTAACAAAATTCCAACAAAATTTAAGTACAAATTCGAAGGCCTTTGCTCAAATAATGAGGCAGAATACGAGGCTTTGATAGCAGGACTTGAAATTTTGTTTGAATTGGGGGCAACTCGGGTCGAAATAATGGGCAACTCTGAGTTAGTCATAAAGCAAATAACAAAGGAGTACAAGTGTGGTAAAGAGAATTTAATCATGTACTTTGTAATAGCCAATCGACTCTTGAAAAGATTTGATATGGTTATGATTCGACATATCCCTCGAATAGAAAATCATGAGGCAAATGATTTAGCACAAATTTCTTCTGGATATAAGGTGTCGAAGGAGAGGTTGCAGAAAGCCATTAAAGTTAGAGGAAGAGTCGTGTCTGCCAGATTATCCCCATTAGATTTGGAGACGTTAAAGCTAGGATACCCTGACGAAGAAAATTTTGAAATTTTCAACATAGATAATTCAATGATTGGAGATTGGAGGAAGCCCATAATGGAATATCTACAAAATCCAACAAGACCAGTCGAACGAAAAATCAGGTATCGAGCTTTGAGTTATGTGATTTTGGGGAATGAATTATTTAAGAAAACTCCGGAAGGGATATTACTTAAGTGTCTAAGCGAATCTGAGGCATACATAGCCTTGTCGAATGTACACAGTGGGGTATGCGGTGCGCATCAAGTAGGCCATAAAATGAAGTAGTTGCTATTCCGGCAAGGAATGTATTGGCTAACCATGTTAAAGGATTGCGTCGATTTCGCAAAAGGATGCCAAGAATGCCAGGTACACGCAGGGATACCACATATTCCTTCAAGTGAGTTACATTCTATAATAAAGCCTTGGCCCTTTAGAGGTTGGGCTTTGGATTTGATTGGAGAAATTCGACCGGCCTCTTCAAAAATCCAGAAGTTTATTTTGGTTGGTATCGATTATTTTACAAAATGGATCGAAGTCATACCTTTAGTGAATGTGGATCAAGAAGTTGTGATCGAGTTTATTCGAAAACACATCATCTATAGGTTTGGGATCCTAGAGACTATAACGACAGATCAAGGATTTGTTTTCACTGATAAAAATATACAAGCATTTGCGAAGGAAATGGGGTTCAAACTTCTCACATCAACGCATTACTACGCTCAAGCTAACAGACAGGTCAAAGCGGCAAACAAAGTTATAATTGTTTTGATAAAGAAGCATGTGGGAAGAAAGCCAAAGAATTGGCACAAAAATTTGGACCAAATTCTATGGGCTTGTCGAACCTCTCCTAAGGAAGCTACAAATGCTACACCCTTTCGACTAACGTATGGCCATGATACAGTCTTACCGGTCGAAATATATCTACAATCAACGAGAGTCCAAAGGCATCATGAAATTCCATCAAATTCATATTGGAATATGATGATATATGAATTAGTTAATTTATATGAAGAAAGGTTAAATGCGTTAGATTCATTGAAAAGGCAAAAGGAAAGGGTGGAGAAATCCTACAATAAAAGAGTGAAAGGTAAAGTCTTTTCGATTGATGACCTTGTGTGGAAAGTGATTCTTCCCATGGATCAAAAAGACAGACTTATGGGAAAATGGTCCCCTAAGTGGGAAGGACCTTTTCAAATCACAAAAGTGTTTTCTAATGGCGCGTATGAAGTCAAAGAATTAGATAAAGATAAGAGAATACTGAAAATAAATGGGAAATATTTGAAAAAATATAAACCCATATTGTAGGAAGTTAAAATAGAAATCGAATCATCTTGCAAAAGAAATAACTAAATTGGTGAAATTCGGCAAACAAATGGCTTAAGTGTCATTACAAAAAGAAAAAGGCCTGAAAGGACCAAGCAACATTACAAATTTAAACAGGGAAAGATTTCTTCAACTTTTCAAACTTGGACCGATGAATCTGAAGTCGACGTTCACAGAGGGCCTTGCTGGTCGAAATCTCTTCAATCTCTTTACCTAGCTTTTGAGCCCTTTCAACATGATGCACTCCAAATTTAATCTCTCTAGCTATCTCATCTTGGTTGACTTGTTGTAGTTCTTCTTTGCGTTTCTTAGCTTAAGAAATTTTGTTTTGGAGGGCAGCAATTTGTTTCTCCCATTTGAGGATGTTTTTGTCACAGCTGGCAGTCTCTTTCTGATTTTGTTCAGAGACCTTTTCCAGTTCAGTTACCTTGTTGGTAGAACTTGTAGCAGCATCCCACTCAGCAAGTTGTGTTTCCGACTTGTTCTCAAGTTTTTTTGAATAATCTCGAAGCCGGTTGAAATTTGCCACCACAAGGTCAATTAGAGTGGTCAGATCACAACAACATCAGTCACTTCAGGGGGAGACTCCAGGACATTGACTTGTTTCAAGATCTTTTTTAGGTCAAATTGAGCAGACGAATCTTTCTCTAGAAGTTGAAACAAATCAATGTTGAGGATTGTCTGCCAAATCTGGGTCATCACTTCGTCCATGGATCTTGCGCCAGAGATGGTCCCTGAAGTAGTCGAACTGCTAGTGGTGGTATCACCAAAGTTATAACGTGTACTAAGCATGGCCTTCAGATATTCCAATGGTCTTTGCACTTTCAAATTCTCAAATTCCTCATGAGAGAGACGAGTTGAAGTAGTGGTAGTTGAAGCAGTTTTGAGACGATCATCAATGTTTTTCTTGTCGTTTCTTCCTTCTTCATCCGCAGCAGCCTTTGGAGTTGTTGGCTTTTTGCCTTCTTTCTCATCCTTCTCTTCGTCGTCAGTTTCAACCTCCCCATCCTTCTCTTCGTCAGCATCCTTTAAATTGATGGGGGAGTTATCTTCAGGATCGCCTTCTATTATGAGTGCTGCAGTGGGCATCACAGTGTCCCCACCAACGTCAACTAAGATATCATCCCCATGATCAGTTTCTTCTTCAACTACATCTTGAAGTTTTTTAGAAACATTGGTGGGCTGATTCACTTCAGTGGCTGATTCTTTGGTCGAATCCTTAGGGGAAGGCTTGGAGGCGCTTGTTGGCTTGTGAGTGGGATCGCTGCTAGTTTTTGGAAGGACTTGGACAATAGGATTTCCATGAGTGTCGACAAGAACCTGGAGGATAGATAAGTCAAAACGTTATTATAAGGAAAAAACACCATTAACTGTCGAATTACAAAAAAACCATACCTTGGGAATTTCAGTCTTGATACTAGAACTCCCACTTTCTGCTGGAGTTGTGGTGACTTGTTCGACAGGAGTTTTGTGAGGAGTCTTCTCCAATATTCTGAAGGATGGAGGTTTTTGTTGTTGAGGCTTCACCGATTTCTTCTTCTTTTTTGAAGGTTTGACTTGATTAGGGGATTCATCACCAGATTCAATAACGTGAACTTCAGTTTCTTTTTCCTTTCTTTTCTTTAGCGTCGGAGGAGGTCTCCGACTTCCCTGAAATATAACAAGATATTTCATTAGTATTTTAGAAAATAATAATAAAGAAATATTGATAAAAAAAAGGCAAAATTATACCCTCGCCAAAGGTTTCTTGGTAGTATCTTTTGGGTCTTCCATGTCCTCTGCAGTTGACGCTTCAACGGTAGCTGACTTCTTGACAGGAATTTTTATGGCTAAGAAAAAAGGAAAAAGTTAAACATAAGTTAACACATACATATATGTGTAAATGAAAAAAGTGGTGTCGAGTATCTCCCCATTCCACGCCTTCATATATAGGAGTTTCCACGCGAACGTGTTCTATGCCAATATGAAAGTGGCCTTTGAAATTGTCCAAGGTGTACTTAGTCGGAACCACTCGCTTAGCACGTTTTTGATACTCTTGGCGAAGAAGTTTCATGGAATCCCCACAAGTGAACCAATCTGGAAATGGAGGGCTAAAAGCCACACCAAATTCAGCAGATGGTAGAGGAGGAAATTTTGGTGGATAGAGGTTAAAATCTATCTCATAACGTTGATCTGGTCGAACGTATGGAGATAGTTTTAACTCATCCAGTTTTCTGGTAAATTTTTCTTTCAAAGTAACGGCTGCTTCGGTTATGGTTCGACTAAGTTCGTTGGGCTTGTAGGAAGTTTCAAAGTACTTCTGGAATGCTTGGATTTCTTTGATGTGTCTTGAAGTACCTTTCTTTGTTTTATCCTGCACAAGGGCGAAAGCTCTGGTCAGTTAGATAGTGAAAGAAGGCACGTCAAAAAATTGAGAATTATAATAATACCTCCACCATTCTTCAAACTCTTGAGTGCAGAGGAAGTTGGGTTTAAAGGGCACTGGTTGAATTTAGACCAAGTTGGAATACTTCTCCAGCAGCTCAGAACACTCATATTCGGTGTGGGTCATGTTGTAGTGAATCAAAGAGCCTTTCCTCGAGAAGAGGGGTTTTGGTTTTATTTGGATTAACCCAAACCGTGGAGAGACAAGATTGGGTTGGTAATTGACAAGGGAGATCTTCAGCTTTGAGGGATTGATCCTGGAAGCTAAGAGTCTAGGTGTGAGAAAAGATTCCCAGACATTAAGGAATTCATCTTCTTGAGATTTCACCTCTAATGGGAGTTTCCTGGTGAACCACTCTGGTCCAATTTTTCTATTTACAAAGGAGCCATATTGGAAGTGAAGTTATGACGTTTTGCAAACATCATAACATAACCCGTAAAGGTTTATTGAAGGCTTAGACCTTCATCATTTGGTGTTAACTGCACCAGTCTGGTTCCTTCGACTCTTCTATCCTTCATAGCAGCTTCATCCACAACTTTCTTGTTGGATAGGGAAGCTTCAAATGTGGCATTGAGCCACAGTTGTAGAAGCCAAAAGGGTCCCGACAACAGAAGATTTCCTTTGTCCTTAATATTCTTCAGAAGAGTAACCCTTTCGCCAAGAGATTCGTATAGATTCGCCAGGATGATCTCACTGAGACACAATTGATGTCCAGCATGAAGCTGATTCGCCATGGTGATATAGCGTTTCGCCACTTGAAGAGATCTGGAGCAAAAGACGCATCTCGACAGCCAGAGGGCTAAGAAGGCTACGTGCTCTTGATCAGAGACTTCTTTAGTTTCCTTGTCATGGTAATTTGTGATATAGGCTGTGAAGGTGGCTTTATTTGTGTCGAAGCCTATGGAGTCGTCAGACAGTAGGTTGGGGTCATAATCCACTCCTAGCGGGCTAAGGCCAGTGATGGCCGCTACGTCGAAAAGGGTGGGGGTGATCATTCCACAAGGAATATGGAAATTGTTATAGGTGCTGTCCCAGAAGTAAAGGGAAGCAAAGAGCATAGATGGACAATATCCAGGTCCTACTTTTGACAGCTGGATAAGGTCAAAAATGCCCATAGTTTTCCAAGTGTCATCTTTGTCTGCCTCTATTTTCTTTAGCCAAGCTAAGTAATCAGATGGGTCTTTCGACAAAGGACAAGACCTAAATATTCTAAAGTTATTCATGTACCCTAGATTTATGGCTTCCTCAGAGGGTGATCCTTGGCCATCTACTTTGGATTTCTCATTTATGACTTTCTCCTTGTCAGTTATGGGCCTAACTCCATTAGCTATGGGTTTGTAACGGTGGTAAGTTGGAAAGAATTCTTTCACTTTTACAGGATCTAGAGATAAATCAGGTAAGGGTCCTAACATTGCATGAGATTTACCAGAAATTAAAATGGGAATCAGTACCTGAGACTGGTAAATACGTCGTTTCTCCTCTTCATTTGGAGGCTCTGGTATGTATTGCTGGGTACCCACTACTTTTGGACCAAGAATCTTGTAAACAGGTGACAAGTTTTTAGACTTCTTGGAGTCTTTGCTCGTGATTTGAGGAGCTGCGGAAGATGCCATGGTTGATTGTAGAAGAAAATGCAAAGATGAAGAAGATGAAGTTGCGTTGAAGAAAGTTCTTGCTTAAAGAAAATAAGTGTGAAAAGTAAATAAGAATTTTTTTCAACTTATTTATTGGTGGCAAAGAAAAAGGTTGAAGTGGTTAAGATTCAATAATTTTTTCATTTAATGGAAAGATAATGGAAAGGTTGTGGGACGCGTGGCAGTTATGAGTGGAGGGTTCAGACGGTGGCAGTTAAATTTTTGACTCGTGATCTACTAGGAACTAGGGTAGTGATGATGAAAGGATCTTAAACATGGGCTGAAGAGACGTTTCAGAAAAGTACAATGATGACTCTGACGTCATAAATGTCTAGTCATATGAACAGTCGTCTGTTGAATTATTGACGACGTCGAATTGTATTGGCAAAAAATGCTTTTCTCCCTTTGTCAAAAATGCATTTTCTGGGGGGCAGTTTGTAGGCAGCTATTTTCGACGCCTGAATGTTTGTTCAGAAAATAAATTTAAGAATTTGCCGAGGTAGTTCGACAGAGGTTTAATCCTAAAAAGAGAAGATCAGTCGAAAACGAATGTTAATTGGAGGAATATATTTGGAGATTTTTTCTTTAAGTGTTGGAAAAGGTTTCGACAACTTGGTGCTAAGGCCTTGTTCGACTGATGTTTTGAAATTCAAATTTAGGAGGGAGATTCGTTTTGAAATCAGACGTGTGGAATACATCCAAGACATGAAGGCATGCAGATTGCCATTTGCCTCCATTAGGGGAAATAGTTGTTGTTGACAGTTATTTTGTTTGTATATAAATAGGGAGTCTTAGTGTTAGATTTCCGAGTGTGTGTTCAAAATTTGTACAAGTCACTCAAGAATACTCAAAGTAACCGTGAGAGAGAAAATAGTAGTTACTAAGAAAATGTACGTTTGAAAAACACCAGTTTTATTCCTTGCATTTTAAATAAAGTTCTAAGTTATTCATTTACAATTCCCTTTACATTTCTGCAATTTCATTCTTGCAATTTATTTACATTTTCACCGTTTCTTTCAAAAAAGCAAAGTCTTTATTACTTTTCGGTCGAAATACATTAGTTTATGAAACAATGATGAATGTAACATACAAAGGGTTTGATTTTCATACAAATTGTCAAAATCATTAAAGCACATTTTCCTAGGATTTGTTTGATCGGTCCTGCAAGTAAACTAATTTTCCATAAATTAGGAGATCAGCGGTTGTTTGCAAATTTTCCAGGCAAACACCTAGCCAATCATGGATACCTTGCCAAACATCTTCAGCAACAAGACAAAAAAGGAAAATATAAAGATGTGAATCCTCAAGCCCTAAGCAAAGAGGAAACACAAGATTGTGTTGGCCCCACAACACCCCACGCTTCGCAAGCTCGTCCCTTATTTAGAGCCTGTTTAGAGCAATTTCCATGCAAAAACTTGAATGTTGCTAGGGACATTAGCGCATTCCATAACATCTTATAAGCACCGGCTTTGTCTTCTTCCAAATGAGAGCCAACTAGATTATTGTCTACCAATCTAGCATATGCCAAATATTAAAGAGAATACTATAGCATCTCGACACCAAACAAATGAGTCTACTGATTCTGGATTAAGACTCAGGCTCACAAGAATGTTATCAAGCTCCTCCCAATCATTACTTGCATCGATAAAACTCAAACCTTTAATACAATCTAAATTCCAGTCCCAACATTCTATAAATCCAATAACATGTTGCCTCAACCTTGAGCCTAGTGACCTGAGCAACATTTTTTGAAAAGGTAAGGTTGATTATAGTCATAACGCTAATAATAAAATATATAATCGTTAAAAACAAATATCAAAAACTTAAATCAAAATATTTTTTATTTAGCAAAATCGACACAAAAACACGTCGAATATCACTTTGTGCCTAATTTGTACCTTTAGTTAGAAAACATGTGGAGTTTAATGGTAATTGTACTCATAAAAATACAATATTGTTATTCTATTTTTGTAGTTTAACTGATTCTTCTCTCCTTTTCCCCTTCAATGATCATCTGTTTATATAGTACATCTTTCCAACATTTAAATCTCATTAATAATTAGGTTTAATACATCTTTTAGTCCTTTAACTTTAGTTATTGTTTCGGTTTGGTCCCTTAAGAAAAAATATTACATTATGGTCCATTAACTTATACTCTGTTACATATTTTAGTCATTTCTGTTAAGTTTATCGCAAAAACGTTAAAATCTGCATTGCTGGACTATAAATGGCTGAGGTGGAATTTTTGTATTTATTTTAATAGATGAGGTGGAATTTATATTACACTTAACATCCATTTGAAGAAGATGAAACGTATTAGGGCATAAGAATATTTTTGGATGAAAGCTCAGCCTGGGAGAGGAAGATAGCAGCGACATTGTTGACACTGTTGACAACAACACTTCTTTGAATATGAAGTTCATTGAACACCATGATAGCGATATTGTTGACAACAACCCTCCATTGAAGAAGAACTTCGTTCTTCAATCATTTGCAGAAAAAACCCTAAGGTACAAACTTGCACAAATACGTTACTAAAAATGTTAAATTTCTTATTTACCTAACTTACTTAGTACTTCTGATACAATATGTAGGTTGATTAGGTCATGGAGAGTAGGTTTAAGTGTGTTGTTCATCATTTTGGTGAGTTTTCTAGGGAGTTTGCAAATTTTGCCAAGTCAGGTTATGTAGGGTAAATGAGATATAGGATGTTGATCCTGATTATTGGAGTTAGTTTGAAATATTTGACAAGTTAAGAGAGTTAGGTTACCCTACTATAGACAGGCTTTGGTATTCTGATGACATATTTGCTAATGATATTATGACCATCCTTATGGGCAAATACTAGTGTTGTTGATCTTCAGCCACCACCAATAAAGAGGCAGCCTGGAAGACCAAAGTGAAAAAGGAATAAGGAAGCTGGAGAAATGGTGAGGGATGAGACACACATGAAAAGGGAAAGACATGGTATCAAGTGTAGTTGTTGCCACAAGGATGGTCACAACAAGGCCACTTGTAAACTACCACAACCACAAGCTCCTTCAAGTCAGGTACAAGAAGCAACAACACAACCACCAACAACAGTATATTCAAGTCAGGTACAAGAAGTAACAAGTCAGCCACCACCACAAGTTGTTACAAGCTAACCACCACCACCTATTGTTATAAGTCAGCCAACACCACAAGTTGTTACAAGTCAACCACCACCACAAGTTGTTACAAGTCAACTACCACCACCTATTGTCGCACCTCGAAAAATCGCTTAATCGAAGACACGACCCTCGCACGAAAGGCGCGGAACGGTTCGACAGAGTCGCCACCGAACTTTATTTATCCCAAAAGAGGGAAAGGAAAATATCGAGAAAACCTTTAAGAGAGGGATAAGAACATGGTCGTCGCAACCATATTCTGGGTTCGGGAGTCGGTTACGTGAGGGGAAGGTGCGCGCACCCCCTCACGTCCGTTGTACTCAACGGGAACCTCTTAGTTCGATTCGTGAGGAAATGTTAGCTAAGCTTGTTTGTTTTCTTCTCAACGATAAACGCGAAACGGTAAGATGAAGGGAAAGATGCTAAGGGGAAATGGGTGGTTTTAGGATTAGGGTGCTCGGCAAGATCATCGCAATCTTGTGCCTACGTATGCTCATTCGGACAAGAATGAGGAATCAGAGCAATCATAGTTCGACTACGGGAGAGAGGATAGGGGATAACGGAATATGGAAAGAAGGTAGCTCGCCAAGATCATCACAATCTTGTGCCTACGTATCTTTACTCAGACAAGAGTAAAGAATCAGAGCAGTCGTAGTTCGTGGTACGCCCACGAAAAGAGGGGTTAGGGTTTGAATTTTAGGAGACGAAATATTGAATGACATACAACCCAAGGGGCGTGCCTCGAGAGCAGTCACTCAAGAATCCAAGGAATGCTAGACTCCAAGAACTCAGTTCTTTCGTGAGTTGATTGCGAAAATGTTTGATAATGGTTAAGTGTTTTAAGACGAAAGGGTGATTGAATAACAACCCAAGGGCGTGCCTCAAGAGTCATTCATTCGAAGACCTAAGGAATGCTAGATTCTAAGAATCTCCTCCTTTCGTAGGTTGATTAAAAAAGCGTTTGAAAAAGATCGAATCGGATTGGTTGCAAAAAGAGGTAAGGATCGATACTAGTCCCTAGGGGTGCTCCTAGTAACAAAACCTACGAAATGTGCAAGTGTGCATTTGACGACGAGGCAAAAGACACTCGACTTACGAGAATGTTTTGAAGAGTGGCTTGACGACGAGTTGAGAATTGGTTTGGAAATGGTTTGATTTGTTAAGTGTTTTAGGGAGAATGACGATTATGCGTTAAACGAGACGTCGGCCTCGCAACCAATTAATCGGGGCATTATTGGGATGCTAGATCCCAACGACACCTTTTTCATTCGATTGATATATGAAATATTGTTTGTTGGACGACGAAAGTACCACGTGGAATGCTAGACTCCGATGGCATTTCTTTGTCCAATAGTTAGGTATTTTAAGAACGAAAGGTCGAACAACCCACAACTCAAGGCGTGCGCCCCAAGAGCAGTCATTCAAGAACCCAAAAAGTGCTAGACCTCAAGAGCTCAATTCTTTCGTGATTTAACTAAAAAAAACGATTTGAATATGTGTGTTAAGTGTTTTAATCGAATTAAGTATTTAGGTGTTTCGATATTTATTAGTGTGTTTTGAATAGTGTATGAACAAAGAAAATGGTTAGATGAACAAGTATGAATAATATGAATATGGACAATAAGAATAATAGGAATATGAGCAAGATAATAATCAAGATAATATTGACAAGAAAGTAAAGCAAGATATATTCGATGGAAAGTAAAGTTAGTGATTAGTTGATTAGTTGTTAGGAGCAAATGATACGGGACATGTAGTGCTAAACTATCGTAGCACGCTCTATGACGAAGATCACACTATATGAGGATGCGCAATTTGATTTATGTGCTAAAACACGATAGAGAAATGATATTGAGGATCATTCTCCAACGAAATCGTGCCACACGAAAAGAAAAGGTGACAATCTCGCCTTAATCACAAAATTTCGTCGATTAATCGAAGGTAACCTATCACGATCTCAAAGTATAGAAAGAGATCTCAATGATCACTCACTACAGATTTAAAATAATTAAGGTTAATCGCTTCAACCATCAACATTCATGAATAGAAAGACTTCATCGATCGAAAATGAGTAAAGAAGAAGATTCGAAAATGAAAATAAAAATCGAAATAGAAAATAAATCGAAGTGGTCTCGTCTTAGTCAAGATTTAATTGAGAAATCGATAATCTTTGATATTTGACTTTCACTGACCAATAAAAAGGAGAAGTAAAAAGGTGGTCTCATATTGATCTAGATTTTTCGATTTATTCAAATCAATAAATCCAAGACCTTTTGTTATATCATTGACCCATAAAATTTGAAAAGGAAAAGAAATCTAAAATGGAAATGAAATAAAGAATTGATAATAGAATAAATGAATTAAGAAATGTGTTATAGTAAAAGATATTTTTAAGAGAGATTTAAAAAACATAAAAAAGGTTGAAATAACATCAAAACAATGAAAAGAGGGGGTGCAGCAGGATTTTGGTGGGTGTTTATAAGAACATGGGATCACTTGGGCTTAAGGCCCATCAACCACTACAAAAATAAGGCATGGTTTATGTTAAAGCAAACAGCCAAAATTGTGTGCACCAAGAGAACACGGTAACAACCACAACATATTCACTTGAAAAGTCAAAAGCAACCATATCAGATTCTTTTAAGAAACAGAGTTAGCTAGAAACGAAAAAATGGTATCATCATCATCGCGCGAGAAAAATGAAGATCAAAGGGACAACAGATCAATCAACGATTCCAACCTTCTCCTTCGCACGGATCGTTCCGCTATTATCTCCTTCGATTCGTCTTCGTCCTCAACTTTCTTGCTTAACCTTGTCTCCTTTATTTCACTTCAGGTTTGTTCGTTTCTCATCCAATCGCTCTTTCTGTTTGTCTCTTTCTGTTCTGTTTTGGATTCAAAACTCTCTCTTCTACTCCATTTCTGATTCTGTGTCGATGGGTTTGTCTGTGTGTATGGGTTGGGTTATGAATGGGTTGTTGTTGTTTGTAGGTTTGGGATTTTGGTTTGTGGTGTTTATGAGTTTTAAGAATGATGAAGGTTTGTTTATTGGTGTGTTTAAAGGGAGATTTAGAGGGGAATTTCTGGCAGAGTATTGGCGTCTAGGGCTCTTTCAACCTCCCCAAATGAGAGTGATTAGGGTCGGTTTTATAGGAGTAAAGAAGGGTGTTTGTGGAATTGTGCAGAATGTGAATTTGCTATTGATTTGTCGCTGCATATTTCCATTTTGTGTTAAGGTCTGATGTACTGTGGTCGCTTGTTGCTGCCCTTGTTTTACCATTTCTGTCAATCCTGAACATGTGGTCCCATGATGAAATTTTGATTTTCGTTTCCTTGATTCTTACTGACTGTACAATTGTGAATTTGTTGCGCCTTGATTTACTGCTACTTTATTTGCCCACATTGCCTTAATATTGCTTATTGAAAGATGATTATTGATTTGTATGAAATGCTCTGAACATGCTCTGCAGCTTGCTTGATTATGCTAAAATTGTTCTTATGATGCACTCCAACTCTTGATGCATCCTCTCTGTACCAACACGGTTATGTAAATGATGGTTTGTTGTGTTGTTGTGCAGGTCAAGTGTGTGTATGAGCATATGCTGCAAGTGTTTTTGGAACAGATATGAGTCCGCTTAGTATGCATGGGATCCCTTTTTTCATGGTTTATCTTGCTTATCATTGTAAATCAATTTAATTGCTTGGTGCATTGTGTAATTCTGTAACGGTGCCTGATGCAATTTCAAACCTGTGTAAATTTGTGCAAAACAATTCCAGTTTGAGCCCATGGTGCCAGTATGTTGTGTTATTGGCTTGTGATATTTCAAATGACAATTTATTGTTTGGTTTAGTTGAGCAACATGTAATGATAGTTTGCTGATTGTTTGGGTTCTTTTAATGAGGTTTTCTTTTCTTTAACACATGCTGGGTAACGTAATTACCATACTAGAGAGAACAAACTAACCCCAATATTTTATCCATAATAAACTAACTCTGAACTTCATTTATTCAATGTTCCACAACTCTTTGATTGACTTGACAACCATAAGGATGCATTGGCAAATTAACACCTTGACCATGAAAGGCAAATACTTCAAAGCCATTTTTGAGTGGGCACCTATTTAAGACATTTATGTACTATACAATTCCATCGCGAACAAGTTGCAACGTATTGAAGAATGCAGTTGCCTGAGACTTGCATAGTAATGTGATTTTTTTTGCGGCATATGGCTTGATGGTTGATTGCTTTGAAATCTTTCGCTTGGCCATGTCATTGGATACTACCATTCGGTCCTCATTTATTCTCTTTTTGTAATTTTTTTGTAGTAATGAGCTAGTAACAAACAATTGATAGTAGACTTGAAATCATACACACACCTTTTTAGAACCTTTGGACTTTAAAATCATAGTGAAAAAACTGACATAGCTTTGAAACCATATCATTATCTGCTCCTCAAAACTTGCTTGCATTTGTAACAAACTTGGATTGTTTTTGCTGTTTTGAACTTGTTCGCACCAGTTGCTCAAATCAGTCATTGACATATGAAATAGTAGAGGAATCCCTAATCCCTTTTGTATTTGAAAGTGAACTAGAACTTGGCCTTGGAATGAATCTGCCACTTTGTCACCATACAAGCCCTGAATCATGGCCTTGATCTTGACATAGACCTTTGTCTGATTGACAGATCAAGTGATAACCATTGAACTTCGTTCCATACTGCACATACCGTTGATTTGATAGTCTTGCCTGAGATTTGATTCAACCTAGCAACACCTTGAGTTGAGTAACATATTTTTGATTTTTGAATGATGGTTAGTGGATGGATGTACAAATGGAAATTATATACAGATAGGACAAATTTGGGGTATGACATCTATTATTACAAGTCAGCCACGACCCAAAACTAAAAAAAAAAGCTTCATAATGGTGGCAAGTCTGTTTCAAGCCAACCTTAATCATTATTGTTATGTCTTCTGTTGAAACAGTATTAAGGGGGTGTTTTTATCGTCTCCACAGGGATTGTGCGATATTTGATGCTTGTCGTTCAATAGTCGCAACGTTCTAAGTTAAAGAGTTTCAAATGGTTCTTGGTTTTGTTTAACATACATTTGTAGCAAAGATTAAATTTGTAGCAAAGAGTTTGTAAGGTTTTAGAAAGGTATGTCAAGATTAGGTTTCGCTAATCCTTTTCACACATATCCGATTAATCAAGCATATGAACTTAGTTTCTGACCAATACAACTGTGTATCCTCTCGAATAAGTTTATGTCTAAAGCAAATTCGTGAGTATCGTTGTTTAAACCGTTAGATGATGTCTCATGCTAACAATCGAAACAACAATCGTTAAGATCAACACAAAGCGAATAATAAATCCCAAATCTATGTCTAGAGTTTGGTTTTTAAGAGATGAAAATATTAGGTCATGAATTGTAAAATCTATGTCTAGAGTGATACAACCCACACATACATCATTAAGAACAAATACTTTATCTATATTGATCAATAACCTTGTTCATATTCAAAAGATCAAAAGAAATACATATGATCAAGATCAACTACATCTAACCTTAACACAAAAGTGTTTAGCTACTCATTCTCATGGTAGCTTGGATGACAAGTTTCAAGAGGAGATGAAAGAACATCCGAGTTGAATAATCAAGATTGGATGTGACTTCAGCTTCTTTATGTGAAAATTCACTCTTCAATGGTCAAAGTTCAGAAAAGTATGTTTTTGGAGTGAAAAATAGCCAGTCCCCCTTCAAAGAAAAGTAAATATCTATTTATAAGATACTAAAATTCTGCAGACTTCGCCTAGCGAAGGAATCACTCGCCTAGCGAATGGATCAAAAAATGGCACTTTAAGTGCCTCAGAAACTTAAACCGCCCCAATTGTTATCGCGGGTTCGCTAGGCGAACAAATCATTCGCTAAGCGAGCCATTCGCCAAAACCTTCGCCCCAGCGAATTTTGGGACCTTTCTCCTCTGCCTCAGCCAAGGGTCCTTCGCTAGCACCTTCGCCCAGCAAGCAAAGCAACGAACACTCGCTGGCACTTCGCTAAGCGAATTTTACTCCCTTTTCCTACTGACTCTTTCTGGCCCCCCTCGCTGGAAGATTCGCTACCGTTCGCTAGGCGAACCTTCGCTGGTGACTTCGCCTGGATTTTCCTAGCGAACCCTCCTGTTGTTTTCTTAATTCTATGGCAGCTTGCACCAACTCCTTGTGTCTTACTTTCTTGATCATTTCATGCCTATTTCTGCATACTAGCACACAAATTACAAGCACCACAAGTATATTCCAATGTTTGAAGAACTACAACAAATCACCACTAAAATCAACAAGTTAAACATAGAAAGTAATGAAAAATGCCAAGTATTAAATACAAATATGTAGCATGTTTGACATCTAACAAACTCTCCCCAACTAACTATGTGTTTGTCCTCAAGCAAAGTATGCCTCTCGTTTAAAACAAGAGGATTTGCTCGAGTATAAAATTCAACCAAGGCAAGATAAACGGCTCAAATAAACAACAATTACAACAAGGCAACAGTTACACAATCCTAGAATTGACAATGTAAAAGAACTTGACTCTTAAACAACTTTCGAACGATGCTTCAAGAAACAACTAAATCATCATACACATGTCATTCTAACACTCCCCTTCGAAAAAGGATTGAAGGAAAACGCGCATACAAGCACGGGACAATTTCACTCAAATGACAAATGATGTAAACACTAAGCAATTCATACAATATCTAAATGATCACAACAGAAATCATGGAAGCAAAAGATCACAAAGGGCTTAGAGGTTGTAGCTTGGCCGGGTTAACAATAAAGGGACATTTCTAACGGCCATTGAATCGAAATTGTCGATGCCAAAGAACATTCACACTACAAGGTATTCACAACACCTCAACTTCATTCGCCACTTTTTTTCCTTTATCACACCTTCTCAAACTTCCTTGCACAATTATTGAATCTATTTTTCTCATTCAAGCAAGCATTCTTTTTCTCTTTTGTACACAAGTATTCACATACTCTTTTCTTTACATGCTTGCTTTAATTTTTTCAAAATTTTGAGTAATTCACCATCTTTCTTTTTCATTCTCCCCAACTTATTTTCGACTCAACCTTAAGTGAATGCTTTAAGGCAAGGAAATCAATTAAAACAAAAGTTCCAAGGTTCAAGAAGAAAATTTTTTAGAAACTCTCAAAAATTCAATGATGCACTTGATTTTCACAGTATGTACAACACAAAGTTCATCACTAAAAGAGATCTAAAATAATTTAGGCTCAAAGGGGCTAACAAATTCTCGCTACTCACGGGTAAATTACTGTTTGGAAATGGTTGTGCTCAATATTAACAAGTGCCTTGATCCTTTCTAATACTTCCACAAAATCACAAGAATCACAAGAAAAAACATGAATTAAAACTATAAAACAAAATCTATCATCAATCCAAAGCATATAGTATAACCTGGAGGTTTCTCACTTTTGCGATTTTTCGACCTAAATGACATAAGCAATCAATAAAGTTGTAACAAGAACCACAATTTTCATTTGTACAAAGACACAAATTCTAACACATTCAAAATTCTAGAACTAGGTAACTATGTACCTTGCCGACAATATCATGCTTAAATTACTATCATCGCCATCCAACTTCGAAGAATCTTCTTTTAAGATCAAGAATCACCAACCTAAAATTCCCCAAGTTTCATCAACAAAAGAAGGAAACATTAAATATTCACAAGCACGCTAAACTAAAGTTAACATAAAACAACATTTAATTCAAACATAATATTAATAATAATAGGAATGTAATGGTGTAAACACACCTACAAAGTCAAAGAAAAATACCACCAAGGGTACACATACATCATACAACCCAAAATAATCCAACACATTGGATAAAGTACATCAATACTAAACTGAAATAAAACAAAATACATAAAACATGATAAAACTTCACTTTGTAGCACAAAGGAAGTACAAAATCTGAAACTCCAAAATCAGTCCTCCTCGGACAACTAGATATCCTCCTCCTTAGAACCACGAGCCGAACCAGTCGCCTCATCATCATCCTCAGCCTCCTCAGCAGCATCATCAGCTGCATCCTCCTCCCTTCCGAGTACTGGCCTGGCCTATGGCTAACCAGCATGTGTCAGGAACTGTTCCCTAGACATTAGAGAATGCTCACCGGTAGGATCACGAATCTGTAACTGAAGAACCTGCATAGAATCATGAAGGTCAGTCATGGCGCGCTGAGAAGCCGCCATCCAATCCCAGTTGTATTGACAGATTTCCTGCTAAAAAGGATAAAAAGCATGAGACCCCGAACTAGCAGCCTCACCACCCCCTATGCTAGCATCAGCACCAGCACCAGATGTCTCATCAATTGCCCCTCTGGGCTTACAAAATTTGTCCACATAACGATCATCTATAGCTGAAGGAATCATGACTTGTCGGCGTACGGGTATATCAACCCCAGCATGAGCACACATCGACATTATGAGACATGGGAAAGCAAGTGGGGCATTCGCCCGAGCAGCAGTACCTCCACGACCACTCAGAACAATGGCCTTGATCTCATCAGCAATAATGCGAGCCATGTAAATCTCTACATTTGTAAGAATGCTATGAACAAGGTGGGCCAACTGTATAGGGATGATGCTATGATGCGACCTCGGCTTAATGTTTGTAAGCACAAAAAGTAAAATGAGTTGGGCCAAGGGTTGCATATCCGCTCTACGGTATCTAATCGCAACCCCGGATGGGTTGACTTCCACATCTTTACCCGAAACGAGCAGATCACTGGTCATCCTCGGAATGTCACGATGAAGATGAAGATCTCTATGATAAGCATCCAACTGAGTACCTACCAACGGCAACGGATCACCCAGAAGCGCGTTTATAGTCCTCCTATCAAACCTCACCACAGTCCCCCTCACTAAAGACGTCCAAGTAAACAACTCCCCATCTTCGGGAAGCGCATTTGCATAAAATTCATGGACAATCTCCGCGTTATAACCATCAAGTTGTGTCATTAAGCGATCCCACTTCTTTGCTGCCAAAAGTGCATCTACCGATCTATAACTTCCACGGTAGCTTAGATTAAACCTCTTCTCTACTAAAATATGTCTCAATTCCAATGTCTCGTAACATGCAACCTGCTTGGCTCCTCTGAATCTAGCATCATCAAACTGGATTGGTAGCTGCCGAGAAGTTGTGGCCTTCCTTTTCTTTGCAGGATTAGTTACCATCTTAGGTGCCATCTGCACAAAACAACCAATAAAACACAACAACGGCAAACCAACACATTAGTGAACCAAGGAAACACAGCAAGAGACTCAAACTTCATAAAAAAAATTAAATTTTCTTTTTTTCGCTCCAGGTGTCGCTAGGCGAAGGCTGGCGAACATTCTCCCCAGGTTCGCGAAGCGAATGCTGGCGAATGCTCGCCCAGGCTCGCGAAGCGAACACGACAGCGAACCCACGAAAATGCAGAAAAACAATATCAAACAATCAGTCCAACAGTACACTCACTTTTAAAACAGAACCCTACTCAGAATACTTGATTAATTTACAACATGCAGCACATAAACATTATGTACAGAGGTACATGAAATTTGAAAACCTGATTGATTTAGATCCAAAATCCAATCCATTCGCTAACCAACTGTCAAACAGAAATAAACATGAAAAGGATGTACAAACCTGAACTTTGCAACAGAAAAAGGAAGAACTTGATGAAATGCGTTAGCAGAAAATGCGTGCAAAGAGTTCTTGAGAGGTGAGAAAGTTTTGAAAATGTTGGGAGAGGAAAAGTGAGCAAGGAAACTAGGGTTTCCCTCTCATAATTCTCATAAATGATTTGGGTCATGGGCCCAATTGTCTGGCCCACCCAAAAATTACACCCAATTTTAACTGATGTGGCAAAATAGCATGACGTGTCTCGCTAGGTTTGCTAAGCGAAGGAGCCAGCGAGTTCTCGCCCCAGGCTCGCTAGGCGAACACCAGCGAACATGACAGAATTTTTTCAATACTTTTCTGCACTTTACCACATTTCTCAACACTTCAAAATTTCAACAACTACCTAAAAATAGCAACAAAACAGTAAATACTTACATTGTTGGGGTGACTCCCAACAAGCGCTTGTTTAACGTCGGCTAAGCTCGACGGTCCAATGCAACCTTAAGGATCGCAAAAAGGAACAACGGCGGGATTTCGCTTGAAATCACCTCCCAGATAAATTTTCAACCTCTGACCATTAACTGTCCAACTCTCATTTGTCTTTGCATCTTCAATGACTATTGCCCCATATGACTCAATCTCTCGAATCCGAAATGGACCAGACCACTTTGATTTCAATTTTCCTGGGAACAATTTTAATCGAGAATTAAAGAGTAGGACCAGCTGTCCTACTTCAAACTGTTTGGTCATTATTTTCTTGTCGTGGTAAGTTTTGACACGATCTTTGTAAAGCTTATTGGAATCATACGCTTGGAGACGCAATTCATCCAATTCATGCAATTGCATTTTTCTTTTGTCACCGCTCAAAATTGGTTCAAAATTCAGAAATTTCAAGGCCCAAAATGCCTTATGCTCCAACTCGACCGATAAATGACAATTCTTACCGTAGACCATTTTAAAAGGAGTGAGACCAACAGAGCCTTAAAAGCCGTCTGATAAGCCCACAAAGCATCATCTAGCTTATTCAACCAATCCTTCCTTGAGGATGACACCGTTTTTTTCCAAAATTCTTTTAATTTCCTGGTTCGATACCTCCACTTGCCCATTAGCCTGAGGATGATATGGTGTTACAACTTTGTGCTTAACACCATATTGCTCCAAGGCTTTTTCAAGCTGAGTGTTGCAAAAGTGTGACCCTCCATCACTTATCAACACTCGAGGAGTACCAAATCGAGCAAAAATATTTCTTTTCAAAAATTTTATCACAGTTTTTCCGTCGGCCTTAGCACATGCTATTGCCTCTACCCATTTGGAAATGTAATCAATTGCGACCAAAATATACTCATTGGAAAATGAAGATGGAAAAGGTCCAACAAAGTCAATTCCCCAACAATCAAACACTTCAATTTCCAACATGCTTTGTAAAGGCATTTCATGCCGCTTTGAAATTCCACCACTTCTCTGACACTTGTCACAACTTTGGGCATGCGCATGCGCGTCTTTGAATAAAGAAGGCCAATAAAAGCCCGATTGAAGGACTTTTGTTGCCGTTCTTAACTCGTTAAAATGTCCTCCATACGGAGAGTTGTGACAATGCTAAAGTATGTTCGTTGCTTCCTCTATTGACACACATCTTCTCAAGAGGTTGTCGACACCAAGCTTAAACAAATGTGGTTCATCCCAAACAAAAGACTTGGCGTCCGACAAAAATTTATTCTTTTGATGATGAGTTAGACCATCCGGTATCAATCCGACGGCTTTATGATTAGCCATGTCAGCGAACCATGGTCTAACTTGCACCATATACAATTTTTCATTCGGAAATTCCTCTTCGACCTCAAATTCCTTTTTGGTCACGTCAACATTTACAAGGCGGGATAAGTGATACGCTACCAAATTCTCGGATCCTTTCTTGTCACGAATTTCCAAATCAAATTCTTGCAACAAGAGGATCCAACGAAATAGCCTTTGTTTAGAATTGGGCTTGGTGAGCAAATACTTAATCGGCGTGTGATCCGTGTAAACGACAACTCGCGACCCAATCAAATAGGAACGAAATTTTTCCAATGCATATACTATCGTAAGCAACTCTTTTTCAGTTGTTGCATAGTTTATTTGAGCTTCGTTTAAAACTTTGCTCGCATAGTGTATAGCATGAAAAAAATTTGTTTTCCGTTGACCCAAAACCGCACCCACCGCATAATCGCTCGCATCACACATGAGTTCAAAATCCAATTTCCAATTAGGTGCGATGATTATGGGTTAGGTAGTCAAACTTTTCTTTAAAAAATTAAAAGCAAACATGCAAGATTCATCAAAATTAAAGGACTTATCTTTGTTGAGCAAATTGCTCAAAGGCTTTGCAATCTTCGCGAAATCCTTGATGAACCTCCGATAAAATCCCGCATGTCCGAGAAAACTTCGGATGCCTTTGACATTAGTTGGAGGAGGCAACTTTTCAATCACTTCAATTTTTGCTTGATCAACCTCAAGACCTTTGGAGGAGACTTTGTGGCCCAGCATTATTCCCTCCGTAACCATAAAATTGCACTTCTCCCAATTCAATACCAAATTTGTCTCAACACACCGTTAAAGAACGACCTCCAAATTCCTCAAACAAAGATCAAAAGACGCTCCGAAAACGGAGAAGTCGTCCATGAAAACCTCCATCGTCTTTTCAATAAGATTGGAGAAAATTGCTTGAACACAATTTTGAAACGTTGTTGGTGCTTTGCATAGACCAAACGGCATCTTTCGGTAGGCAAAAATTCCGAAAGGACAAGTGAATGCCGTTTTTTCATGGTCATCCGGGTCCACCGAAATTTGGTTATACCCGAAATAACCATCCAAAAAGCAATAGAATTGTTGGCCCGACAATCTCTCTAACATTTGGTCCATAAACGGGAGTGGAAAATGGTCTTTCCTTGTAGCAGTGTTTAGCCTCCTATAATCTATACACATCCTCCAACCCATCACCGTTTTTGTCGGAATCAACTCATTTTTTCATTTCGGATCACGGTCATTCCTCCTTTTTTAGGCACAACGTGGACCGGACTTACCCAAGGACTATCAGAAATCGGGTAAATCATCCCGACATCCAAGGGCTTGACAACCTCTTTTCTCACTACTTCTTTCATCGTTGGATTCAAATGGCGTTGCGGTTGAGCGACCTGTTTGAAATCCTCTTCCATGAATATGAGATGCATACAATAAGAGGGACTTATGCCTTTAAGATTGGAAAGAGTCCATCCCATTGCTTCTTGATTTTTCCTCAAAACTTGAATTAACCGGTTTTACTCATTGTCAGATAAAATGTTGCTATTGATAACCGGTTTGTTACAACCGTTATCAAGGAAAGCATATTTCAAATTGGAAGGAAACACCTTCAATTCAAGTTGAGATTTCGCATCACTCACCTCTTTTTTTAACACTTCCTCTTCACACTCCCAAGGTTGCAACTCCTCCAAAGATTCAAGTTCCTTTAAACACTCTTCAAGTGCTCTTTCCTCTTTGAGATTCTGGTACCAGATATGTGATGTCACAACAACACACTCTGCAATGTATAATGTAAAACAACAACAAAAAGACACAAAATTGTTTACCCAGTTCAGTTCAACAACTTAATCTGGGGGCTACCAAGCCAGGGATGAAATTCACTACTTGTAGAATTAATTTACAGACTCAATAACCTAGTTGACAATCTCCTAAATTTAATTCCTACTAATGAACTTTCTACCTAAGAGCCCACTTAGGTATGAGAACACTACTCAATCCCTAAAACCTCTCAAAGATCAAACACTTTGAGAAACACCTTGATCCTGCTTCACAGCTTTGATCAAGTTACAAAACTCTCTTGCTTCACAGCTCTAGAGAGGACAGATTACACTCACCAATTCTCACTAGAATGGTTAACACAATACTCGTACAAAGACAATGATTGACACTCAGTCTATGCTCTCTCTCTTTTGTCTACTTTCTGTGTCTTCTTCCTTTGGTTGATGCGCTTTATATAGCTATATGATCTGGTCTTGGACCTGCTACAATATCTGACCTGATTTGTTATTTAAAACTGAATCTTCAAAACAGATTTTATCCCCAAAATATTTTTAAATCTCAGTCTTTAAACCTCCCTACAAATCTGCATCAAATCTCTATGCAACAGAGAATGTCTATCCCAAGATATTCGCATCCAATGAGACTAACAGCTCTCCCAATATCCAGCTAAAACGCAAACCCTAACAACATCACTAAACCTGATGTTATTAATCTTCTGCAGACCTGATGTCACAACATCGCATGTGACATCAGACTTCACAACTCCAACAAGTTAAACACTTGGCATAAACCAATGTTAAGACTCAATGTTAAGACATCACCCATGTGACAACAACATTGAACAACTTTGTTTTACCAAAATTCTAGCCAATCCAAGAGCCAACAATCTCCCCCTTTGGCTAATTTTGGGTAAAACAATCTCTGCACCATCAGAGACTTCAGCAGCGGATAAACATGAATATTTTACCAACTTTCGCAGCAGCATTTCTTCATCACGGCTTCACAATGCATTCAGCATGCTGCACACACTCCAATACATACTTCAGTACTAACTGGTAGCAGCATTGGGCAAGCTCCCCCTCAATGTAAGAATCAGCATACCAGCAACTGTTCAACAACTCTCCCCCTCAATGTCTGTATTTCAGGATCACACTAGCTGCACTCCTTAGCATTGCACAATGACTAATTCTTGGCTAACTCCTTAGCACCCCAACAACTAGGCAACAACTACAAACTCCCCCTCAGAACCAGCACCAGAAACACAATGTCATGACTGTTGTACCCCAAATTTTACCCTCATTTTTTTGCTAGTTGATGTTTTTCTCTATATTTTAATTTAGTATTTATTTTCAATGTTTTATTTGTTTTTATTTTAACCTAATTTCAATATGGCTCTTTTTTTTTACATATTTCATTGTCCTATTTTTTTTTTATTATTAATTTAAATTAATCTCAATTTAGTTCAATTTTAAGAAATTTGATTTCATTAATTAGATTAATTATTAATTTAGTTTTAACTAATTTAAATTAGGTCTTTAATTAGTTTTATATTTTTTATTTGTTATTAGCCCTGTTAATTTAAAAAAAAGAGAGAGAAAAATGTTATTCATTTCCATTTACTTTTACCATTGCCATTTTTGCTACCGGCCCATCATGAAAACATGTTTGGCCCATCAGCCAGAATGCAAGTCATTCTCATCTTGTTCCAAAACCGTACCAAAATCGTACGCCCCTCTTTTCATGCTGAACCATGCTTCATGACAGTGACTTTACCAACATCTCTTGGCAAATGTAACGACTCTTTTTTTTCAAACCTCACCAAGCCATAACGGTAGCATTTGGTGGAAGCATAAATAGGGGAACCACATCACAAAGCGGGGGAGATCACCAACTCAAACAGATGAAAAAGGGAGCCCTACATTTTAAACCTCATTGTCATGCTGTTTCGTCCAACCTTTCAATAACCTTCTCCATCATCCACATCAGAACCTCGACCACATCACACTGTCACCAAGTATCAGAACAATAATACCCTCCACAATTTTTCATACACTACTTCAAAAAAGCTCGTGAGCAACACAACACCTACAATCCATAACACCAGAATGTATGCACATAACTTGTGACTTTGTGCATTCTATTGACAAGAAAAAGGAGAAAGATCACTTTGCAGCAGCACATAGTTGGAAGAAGAAGAAGCTCACTCCTCAGGAGTTTTAAAGTTCAAACTCTTGGAAGGTGTAGTGGACCCTTCCACTAGGTAATCACTCCTTCATTTCATGCTCTAAACACCGTAATCATGTCATATCATTGTTTGATGGTCTTTTGTTTGAATATGGATATGTGTTGCTTTTGTTAATGTTGTGTGTTGAGGATGACTTAGAACCCGCTATATTCATGTCATTATATCATAGTTAGTGTGTTTGAAATGATCTCAAATGGTTCATTGTTTAAGATAATAACATGTAAATCGTATGGAGTTTGTTTTATGGCACGGTAGGTTGTTGTTCTCAGCCTCTCTCCTAGCTCGTATGCTTACAAATATCATGGTCTTTCTGCTGCCATAACGGTAGCTTGTTGTTCTTGTTTTTTTATCAAACGATCGTGTGGATAATAATACTAAGGGTATGTGATGCTTTCGGTGTTACTTTGTTCTTGAGGATGTGCATATCTTTATGTTGTAACCTGTAAGTTTGTTTTTTTTAGACGTTTATTTCATGTTGGTTGAGGTTACTAACATGTAGGTTGTGTTTGAAATCGCGCTGGTGATTAGTTTGCCCTTACTCTCTACGTTCATGGTTTCGTGCCTGTGCATAGACTCAAGTGATCATCGTGTTATTAGCTTATATTCAAGCCAGTTATGGAGGGTGGTGTGCATAACATTTGGGTCTGAAACACATCACGGCACCGTTAGTTCCAGTCGGTCGCTCGTGTGTTTTAGGTCTGTCCCTCCCTAAGTTTTAGTGTCTGTCTTGTGGTGATTAAGGGTTCATAAGATAATCTATTATAGAACTGTAAGGTTTGGTTTTTGCTTCATGATTTCTGAGTGAAATATTCGAACAAGACAAGGTCGTGACCAGGTATCCAACTGAAGGCTCTATCTGTCATATTCTTCACCCAAAATTCGTTCGAATTATGCTGGTTCACTATCATGCTGTGAGTGATCCCAGTTTGCGTACCTTCTCTCTATGACATTCCCTTCCATGTCATAGTTACTGTTTGGACTTTGGTTATAGCGCAGTGCCATTCTTCGCCCAGAACACCACGTTGAAGCTTTGTGTCTTGGTCTTCAAATGGTCGGGTGAGAATAGATGCACCTTTGTTTTCTTATCTGTTGAAACATGTTTTTTCTTTTTATTGCTTTTATTTTCATGTTGCATGAATAAGAGAGTATGACAACGTGTGATTGGCCAGTTTTGTTTTGTCCTTTTGCGAGTGGTTTTAATAACTGATTGGGAATAGGTCGTCAAGTGTGTGGCGTTACCTTTCCACGCGTTTCCTTTAATTAGTTTTTTGAAGTGAAGCATGGGTTATATTTTATTGGGGTGGGCATATACACTGGATGTATAGCCACCCCAGTGGTAGAAGAGCCGCGCCTTGAACCTTGGGGTCTGGAGTTCGAATCCCCCTCGCCCCAATCCCCTTTGTTTTGTTTTTTTCTTCCTTTTTCAGCCGTAGACCACTTTGGGCCTCACCCTATTTGCTAATGACACCCCCAATCATAAGCCCATGCGCAGCAACCAGTTGTAACCCAGTCTGTTTCTAATTACTTCTGCACCCCCTGCGCCTTATTTCCTCATTTTATTTTATTTTTTTTCTATCTTCAACTATTCTTTTTCAAATCTTTTGAAAAAACTTTTTTATTTTATTTTATTTAAAACTTTCTCTTAGCAATTTATTTTAATTGGTAATTGTTGTGTATTTTAATTTTAATTATCAATGTGTATTTTAATTGTTAAGTGTTAATTGTTAATTTTAATTATCAATTTGTATTTTAATTGTTAATCGTTAATTGTTTTTTTAATTGTGTTGTTAATTGTTAATCAATATGTATTTTAATTTTAATTATCAATATGTATTTTAATTTTAATTATCAAAATGTATTTTAATTGTGTTGTTAATTGTTAATTTTAATTGTATCATTAATTACTAATTGCTAATTGATTACCACCTTTGGATTAATTTGTTAACATTATTTATGAGCATCTTTATTGATCTTATGAGTGTTATTCGCTATGGTTTGTTTAAGTCTTGAACTAATCCATCCATGTTTAAATTCATTATATATTTGACTTTGATGAATTTGGCTCCTCTTTAGACCATCATCCTTAGTAATATCATCTTTGTGGGTGTTCTATATGTTTGTCTTCCTTAAGATTGAAACATATTGATATGTCCTTATAATAATCATGTTCATCTTATCCATACTTTATCATGAAGCATCTTGCCATCCTTATGCTTGTGTTGCTTTCATCTCATCATAATATCAATGTTTTATTTTTTTATCATGTCTTTATCTATTGTTATATTATCAATTGTTATCCCCCATTCCAAAGGAAGGTGATCAACTTTGACTCTTAAAGTCATAGCCCCCACCTTAACCTAAGTAACCTCTTAGGAGAAACTTCATTTCTTGGCCTCATCAGAGCCATAGAAATCACAACTAGCTTTAGGAGAGAGTTCTTAAACTCTTAGTGATATTCATCCTAATGAATTTATCACTTCCCCTACTAACTAAACATAACATAGGTCCACTTCAACTAGATCTAGAGAGTTCTTAAACTCTACAATGAGCTTGTACTCATTTCCCCTCTGAACATTGACCATAGTCAACAGTTCAGTAGAAGTAGAACTACGCATACTCTGATTCTATTCCCGAGGATACGTAGGCGTAAGGTGCGATGCCTTGTCGAGTATACTTAGATACTAACCCCTAGGGTTTCAACCTTTAGCGTAGAACCTTTAGCAAACATAAGATAACATTAAAACAAGAGGTTCTCGTAGAGTACTACGGACGTTTAGGGTGCTAATACCTTCCCTAGGCGTAACCAACCCCTAAACCTTAGATCTTTCCCCCCTCTAGGTTTTTCTAACGATCTTGAACCTTTCCTTTGGATAAATCAAAGTCGGTTGTAAAAGAAAATGATGCAAGTTAATTGATAGCTTGTTATCCGATTTTCACCGCAACAGAAATGGCGACTTCACTGGGGATAGTTAGACCTATTGCTGGTCCTTTCCTAAGAGGGTTAAGCCAATCTTGTTTTATGTTATTTATGTTTGCTTATTTACTTGTATATGCTTATGTATGTCATATTTGCTTATATATCTGTATATTTGTTCTTGCTTGACATTTTTCTGTTTGATTTGGGTGGATATGATATCTATGAGTGAGATAAATCCTATACCCGGATTTAAGCATACACTTATGATAGGACGATGGTATTCAAGGAGGCTTTGAGGGAGTCAATTCCTGAAAAGTTGAATTGAAAACACCATCACTCAGTTGAGGCCCTCTCGAGAGTCTAGTTATGTTGAACGATCCTATTCGTGAAAGCGTGCTACTCTCGACCTAGGAGCCCATGATATTGAGAACCATAGTTACCAAACCCCACTTGGCCTTTTAGGATGTAGTGCGGTGACCATGATGGAGTCTATTTCTGAATTGGTTGTCACGCGATACTACACTCAGACCAGATCCTCTTAAGAATTTTATCGATTACCAAGTCATCTGGGAAATCCTTAAAATCCGAAAGATGGATTGTAGACTCTGGGAACTCTTTAGAACCTTGTTCGGCAGGTGAAAACCAGTAGTACATACCTTTGGGATGGGTAGACCTTTGACTCCATGCTCGTAACCCCTAAACCTAGGACTTGTGTGCTGTTGTGTGTGCCCGTGTTTTGTGCATTGCATACATCTCATGATAACCATTTGGTTTCAATGAACTCAGACGTTCTTTTCTTTGCAAAAATCAATCGGGATCTTAGATTTTAAAACAAAACTTTTCAATTTTCCAAAATGTTCGCAGCTCGCCTTCGAGTTCCTTGAAACCATTTGGCTTGCTTTAGCATTGCATTCGCTTTAGCATTGCATGTGCATTTGCATTGCATTTGCATTTCTCGGTCTTGAGTCTCCTCCGTCCTTTGTTTGTAACCCAGCTAACCTTCCTGAAACCAGCATTGGACTTGAAGAAGCTTTTAAGGGATCATGAATTCAGAGGAGCAGAACCAATTTGTGACCAGAGCGGAGTTTGACTTGTTAAGAAGCCAGTTGGATTAGATTATGGCAGCCTTGGCAAAAAGAGATGCCAATATTCAGGGTATGTTTGTGAACAATGTTGCCCAAGCTCGACCTGTGCAGATTCCTGTTGAGAACCAGTTTATACAAGAACATGCCATTGTCCGATATGGACATTCTTCTTCTATTGATGCTATGGAATATCGCAGTTTTGCATTCTCTAAGTCAGATTCCCAAGAATTGGTCCCTGTGAGGAAAACCCAGGATCCACGAGACATTGAGCTAATGGAAAAATCTCGTGCCCTGGAAAAGAAGCTTGATGCCATTGCAGGCCGTGACATGGCTGATCTAAATGCTTTGGACATGTGTTTGGTACCTGACCTTGTGATACCTCCTAAGTTCAAAACGCCGAAGTTTGAGAAGTATAAAGGGGATAGTTGTCCAAAGCAGCATTTGGTGATGTTTTGTAGAGGAATGACTTCACATGTCCTCAATGACAAACTCATGATCCATTGTTTCCAAAACAGTCTAAGTGGAGCATCACTGCATTGGTATATGCAGCTAGAGAATAGTCATGTCCAGTCATGGTCAGACCTAGCTAGTGCCTTTGTGAAGCAATACAACTACAATCTTGATTTGGCTCCCAGCCGCCTACATTTGCTAGACTTATCTCAAGAAGAAAATGAGTCTTTCAGAAAGTATGCTCAGAGGTGGAGAGAAGTAGCTGCTCGTGTTCAACCACCACTTTCGGACAAGGAATTGGTTGACTGGTTTGTGGATACTTTGCAAGGTATATACCGAGAAAAGTTGTTTAGCACTGTGACGTCAAAATTTTCTGAATTGGTAAATCTGGAGAATGCATTGAGAGTGGTCTCCAGAAAGGAAAGATCTGAGGCATCTCGAACATCCCGGCTGGTGAGAATAAATCAGTTGTCAGTTCTCAAGAAGAATGGGAGAAGGGAAGTAATTCTGTGTGGGAATCCCAAATACCGCAACACTTCTACAACTCAGGTGTTCAGCGTCAGCAACCTTTTGGATCTTTGCATCAGACACCAATCTCTCCACGTGGGCAATCTTCTTCTCCAAATCGAAGACCTCCTCTGTATCAACGGCCCTACCGCCGTCAGCCGCGTCAGCATGCACGACAAAGGCCAAGGAAGCCAGAGAGGAATTTCACTCCGTTGCCAATACCATACAATCAGTTCCTGCCAGATTTAATCCAAGGGGGATTGATAGTGCCAAAAGGGATAGATCTAGTGATCCCTCCATACCCACCAGGCTTTGATGTCAATGCCCGATGTGACTACCACGCTGGGGCACAAGGGCATTCAACCGAAGACTGTAAGGTACTCAGAAGCAAGGTTCAGACGTTGCTTGATTCTGAGATGATCTCATTCACGCCTCAAGGAATTCAAATCAACAATCTTTCACCTAATCAAGCAGATTTATCAGGCTCTGAAGAGGAAGAAATTGTCGAGAGTGGATGTGAAGATAATTCCCAGACGGATTTCGACAATCAGTTTTGAAGATGACTATCTCAGTTTGGCAAATCAAGAAGGAAATTCCAGTTCCCCGAAGCTGGCAATCTTTTGGCTACTTAGCATTTTTGTTGTATTTTCTTTGCATATTTGAATCTGTTTTGCTTATAAGCAGTATTGTACTTTCAAATTGGCAAGATTAGTAAAATGTTTGCGCATCTTTTGGTTAAGTCCATTCGCTTCACTCATTTATTCTTGTGTTCACAAAACAAATATATCTTTACCCTGCTTTACTCCTTTTTCAAACTTTTGTTAAAGCAAAGATTAGGGAGGATGATGAAAACCCCGTGTTCATAATTGTTGTGGTATACTTTCAAACTAACCTCGCCAAGGATGTAAGGCATTGTTTCAATTCATCCCTTGTTAACCCCTTTCGAGCCTAGAAGTAGTAGCTTTTCTCTACACAAAAAATCTTAAATCTCAACCTCGGGGCAGGGTAGTTCCCAGTTTAACTCGGTTATGCATTCAAACACGAGCGCTTCATATAAGGCGCCAGTCAGCTTTTAAATCAAGTGACTTCCTATTTTTGGAGATTTGAACGTATATCTTGAGTTAACTTAGCGTAGGATTTGAGCCTTTATCTTTTGTTTCATAAACCATGAACCATACCACATTGCAACCCCCAAAAGACCTAATTGAGGCAAGGTTGTTTTGAAAAGCATACTACAACAAGGTTGAGTAACCTAACTCCTAATAATCTTTGTTGCTCGCGTGTGTTGGTCACTTCCTTAATGACTAAGACCCACCATTGTTTTTGACTATTTAATCATTTCACTCTGCGTTCTTTATCAAAGCTTTGTTTTCAAACTTTGCATTAAACCTTTGCATTAAATTTTGCCAATTTTAATGAACAACGCTTGTTTGCAATACCATTCGATATCAAGGAATTCCAACAAACGCGGTCAGTCAAGGAATTGAACTTGATAAAGGAAATTTGACTCAGTCAAGGGCAACCAAGTGTGAGGTGCGCCAATCTATTATCCCAAGAGTTGACAAATCAGAGGCAGAATTCTGCAAATCCAGAATATTGGGGTAAATATTTTTGAGATCATCTTATGACTAGTTTTGTCTTCAGTAACCCATCAGCAGGGGCAAATCCGCTCCCCAGTGATTTCTACTACAGTTTGAGTACCTCGAGTATAACTGAACAGAAACAGCTACGTCATAGATTCAAGTTGGAAGATATTGAAGCATCTGGTATTTCAATCCTTCCATAAAATTCTTTTGATTATTCAAGTTGGAAGATATTGAAGTATCTGGTATTTCAATCCTTCTGTAAAATTCTTTTGATTATTCAAGTTGGAAGATATTGAAGCATCTGGTATTTCAATCCTTCCATAAAATTCTTTTGATTATTCAAGTTGGAAGATATTGAAGTATCTGGTATTTCAATCCTTCCGTAAAATTCTTTTGATTATTCAAGTTGGAAGATATTGAAGTATCTGGTATTTCAATCCTTCCGTAAAATTCTTTTGATTATTCAAGTTGGAAGATATTGAATCATCTGGTATTTCATTTCTTCCGTAAAATTCTTTTGATTATTTATCCCCTAATTTGGGGCAGTTACGCCGAGATCTCTCCAAGAGTTTGAAGATATTGAAACACCTTGTATGCCAATTCTTCTATAAAATCCTCTTGTTATCCTCTTCTGACAGACCATATAGCTTGGGGCAGATAAGACGGGAAGATGATCATTATGCCAGTATCCTTTGCTAGCTCCCCAATGAGCTGTTACTTCAGCTAATTTTGACAAATCTTCCCCAACAAGGAAATCAAGCTCATGATGACAATCCTAGTGAAGTCATGATGCTATATCAAGTGGAGTACTCTTTCCCCAGAGAAGGTCATAACCTTGAAGTAGAGCTGCTTCATCTGCAAGTTCATCCCCAATAATGGTCCAATCTGATGAGTTTGGCTGGGTATCCTTATCGAGACGTTTTATTCGTCTCCAGTCTCGCTTCCTTTTGTCTGTTTTGTCAACATAGGCATAAGCATGGCATAAGCACTCATATGCATAGCATCTTAGCATTTTCGCTACCTTTTTCTGGTGCTTTCCTGTTTTGTTCACTCTGGTGGTTATCTCCCCAAGTGACTGGGTTTGTCTATTCTCTCCAATAGAAAGTCAGCCCTAGGCATAAAGTGCCCCTCCTTTCTAAATTCCCCACAGAGTTTGATTCTCATGGACGACGGTTGTTTCAGTTATCTTTTCCACATTTGGATAAGATAAATCCCCATTTGAGTTCATTCCTCAATTGGAGTCTTGTTTGATCGTTTCTTTCTAGCTTGTTCCTAGATTGAACTTTGGTCCCTGGCAGGTGTGGTTTTCCGAACCTATTTTTGAATGTGCATTTATTTTGCACCGTTGTCTCGCAGGAAGAATCTCTCACAGATCCTCATTGAAGACATAATTTTTTCTCCAAGTATTGTGATATCAACCATCTTTTCCGTCAACCCTTTGATGATGTCATTCTTTATTGAATCAACAGTTTTCTCCATCAACCCTTTGATGATGTCATTCTTTATTGAATCAACTGTTTATCTCCATCAACCCTTTGATGATGTCATTCTTTATTGAATCAACTGTTTATCTCCATCAACCCTTTGATGATGTCATTCTTTATTGAATCAACAGTTTTCTCCATCAACCCTTTGATGATGTCATTCTTTATTAAATCAACTATTTATCTCCATCAACCCTTTGATGATGTCATTCTTTATTGAATCAACAGTTTTCTCCATCAACCCTTTGATGATGCCATTCTTTATTGAATCAACAGTTTATCTCCATCAACCCTTTGATGATGTCATTCTTTATTGAATCAACTGTTTATCTCCATCAACCCTTTGATGATGTCATTCTTTATTGAATCAACTGTTTATCTCCATCAACCCTTTGATGATGTCATTCTTTATTGAATCAACTGTTTATCTCCATCAACCCTTTGATGATGTCATTCTTTATTGAATCAACAGTTTTCTCCATCAACCCTTTGATGATGTCATTCTTTATTGAATCAACTGTTTATCTCCAACAACCCTTTGATGATGTCGCAATTTAAATCAATTGCTCTTTCCGTCAATCCTTTGACGATGTCAGTTTTCTTCCTTTGGTGATGTAAATCTTCGATTCAATTATCCCTTACCGTCTATCCTTTGACGATGTGAACCTTTACTTCCCCAGTGGAGTAAAAACATTCCCGGTATATCCAAAATCTTTGTCTAAGCTAGGCTTACGTTCGGTCACCACCTTTGAGTGCCAGTTTTTGCATCTTTGTGCTCTGTTTTGCTTGTGGTCTTTTATTGGTGTTTGTCTTTATTTCCCCAGTGAAGTAAAGACATTCTCAGTTTGCTTTGTGTCGTGCTTGTTCGGTCCTAACCTTTGCGCGCCAAATTTGAATCTTTAAACCTTTTGCTGTTCCCCAAGAAGTTTAACATTAAAGATTTTTAAAACCTGTTCTCGTTTGAATCGTGTCAAACTTGAACTTGGACTTTGTTTGAATCGTGTCAAGCATTGTCTTGTGTTTTAAAACTTGTTCTTGTTTGAATCGTGTCAAACTTGAACTTGGACTTTGTTTGAATCGTGTCAGGCACTGTCTTCTTGTTTTAAAACTGTTCTTGTTCGAATCATGTCGGACATTGAACCCTTACCTTGGATTTTCTGAAAATTACTTTAAACTAAGCTTCTTGGAACAAATTTCTTCAACCTTATAAGGCTCCTATCTGGTGCGCAGGGTTTATCTCTGTCTTCCTGGCTTTTCTTGAAGATCCCATTTTGAACTCTTCAGTTTGAGATCCCAAGGAAGTCTTTGTTTGGTTGTTTGTCTCCTTTAGACTGATCCCTAGTGATCGGGTTTTTCTTTCTGGTTTCGTGCCTAGGAAGAGTGTGGGTTTGTTTTGTTCCCAGTAGTCTATCTCCCCGGATCTTTCCCCAGTGAAGTTTGTCTGTGGTCTTTTCCCTAGGGTTTCTTTGGAGTCTCCCCGGTGGGTCTCTTTTGTTGGTTAGCGTGTATCCCTAGTGAGGTGTTTCTCATGGATACTAACTTTCGTCCTTCCCCAGTGAAGCTCTTCGGTCCTTTTGCTTCCTATTTACCCCTTGGTGTCTCGTTGTGTCTGCATTTTCTTGGATCTTCTTGGTATCATGTTTGTTGCATTGCATGTGTGTGCGCCTGAGGGTAAAATTTTCGGTTATCTGTATTTAAATATCTTTCACTTTTGATTCCATGAGGATCTTCATCTCATGTCATCCGGTAAAGATATTTAAATAGGGGCAACTGTTGTACCCCAAATTTTACCCTCATTTTTTTTGCTAGTTGATGTTTTTCTCTATATTTTAAATTAGTATTTATTTTCAATGTTTTATTTGTTTTTATTTTAACCTAATTTCAATATGGCTCTTTTTTTTTATATTTCATTGTCCTATTTTTTTATTATTAATTTAAATTAATCTCAATTTAGTTCAATTTTAAGAAATTTGATTTCATTAATTAGATTAATTATTAATTTAGTTTTAACTAATTTAAATTAGGTCTTTAATTAGTTTTATTTTTTTTATTTGTTATTAGCCCTGTTAATTTAAAAAAAGAGAGAAAAATGTTATTCATTTCCATTTACTTTTCCCATTTCCATTTTTGCTACCGGCCCATCATGAAAACATGTTTGGCCCATCAGCCAGAATGCAAGTCATTCTCATCTTGTTCCAACACCGTACCAAAACCATACGCCCCTCTTTTCATGCTGAACCATGCTTTATGACAATGACTTTACCAACATCTCTTGGCAAATGTAACGGCTCTTTTTTTTCAAACCTCACCAACCCATAACGGTAGCATTTGGTGGAAGCATAAATAGGGGAACCACATCACAAAGCGGGGGAGATCACCAACTCAAACGGATGAAAAAGGGAGCCCTACATTTTAAACCTCACTGTCATGCTGTTTCGTCCAACCTTTCAATAACCTTCTCCATCATCCACATTAGAACCTCGACCACATCACACCGTCACCAAGTATCAGAACAATAATACCCTCCACAATTTTTCATACACTACTTCAAAAAAGCTCGTGAGCAACACAACACCTACAATCCATAACACCAGAATGTATGCACATAACTTGTGACTTTGTGCATTCTATTGACAAGAAAAAGGAGAAAGATCACTTTGCAGCAACACTTAGTTGGAAGAAGAAGAAGTTCACTCCTCAGGAGTTTTAAAGTTCGAACTCTTGAAAGGTGCAGCGGACCCTTCCACTAGGTAATCACTCTTTCATTTCATGCTCTAAACACCGTAATCATGTCATATCATTGTTTGATGGTCTTTTGTTTGAATATGGATATGTGTTGCTTTTGTTAATGTTGTGTGTTGAGGATGACTTAGAACCCGCCATATTCATGTCATTATATCAAAGTTAGTGTGTTTGAAATGATCTCAAATGGTTCATTGTTTAAGATAATAACATGTAAATCGTATGGAGTTTGTTTTATGGCACGGTAGGTTGTTGTTCTCAGCCTCTCTCCTAGCTCGTATGCTTACAAATATCATGGTATTTCTGCTGCCATAATGGTAGCTTGTTGTTCTTGATTTTTTATCAAACGACCGTGTGGATAATAATACTAAGGGTATGTGATGCTTTCGGTGTTACTTTGTTCTTGAGGATGTACATATCTTTATGTTGTAACCTGTAAGTTTGTTTTTTTTGAGACGTTTATTTCATGTTGGTTGAGGTTAGTAACATGTAGGTTGTGTTTGAAATCGCGCTGGGGATTAGTTTGCCCTTACTCTCTACGTTCATGGTTTCGTCCCTGTGCATAGACTTAAGTGATCATCGTGCTATTAGCTTATATTCAAGCCAGTTACGGAGGGTGTTGTGCATAACATTTAGGTCTGAAACACATCACAGCACTGTTAGTTCCAGTCGGTCGATCGTGTGTTTTAGGTCCGTCCCTCCCTAAGTTTTAGTGTCTGTCTTGTGGTGTTTAAGGGTTCATAAGATAATCTATTATAGAACTGTAAGGTTTGGTTTTTGCTTCATGATTTCTGAGTGAAATATTCGAACAAGACGAGGCCGTGACCATGTATCCAACTGAAGGCTCTATCTGTCATATTCTTCACCCAAAATCCATTCGAATTATGCTTGTTTACTATCATGCTGTGAGTGATCCCAGTTTGCGTACCTTCTCTCTATGACATTCCCTTCCATGTCATAGTTACTGTTTGGACTTTGGTTATAGCGCAGTGCCATTCTTCGCCCAGAACACCACGTTGAAGCTTTGTGTCTTGGTCTTCAAATGGTCGGGTGAGAATAGATGCACCTTTGTTTTCTTATCTGTTGAAACATGTGTTTTTCTTTTTATTGCTTTTATTTTCATGTTGCATGAATAAGAAAGTATGACAACGTGTGATTGGCCAGTTTTGTTTTGTCCTTTTGCGAGTGGTTTTAATAACTGATTAGGAATAGGTCGTCAAGTGTGTGGCGTTACCTTTCCACGCGTTTCCTTTAATTAGTTTTTTGAAGTGAAGGATGGGTTATATTTTATTGGGGTGGGCATATACACTGGATGTATAGCCACCCCAGTGGTAGAAGAGCCGCCCCTTGAACCTTGGGGTCTGGGGTTCGAATCCCCCTCGCCCCAGTCCCCTTTGTTTTGTTTTTTTCTTCCTTTTTCAGCCGTAGACCACTTTGGGCCTCACCCTATTTGCTAATGACACCCCCAATCATAAGCCCATGCGCAGCAACCAATTGTAACCCAGTCCGTTTCTAATTACTTCTGCACCCCCTGCGCCTTATTTCCTCATTTTATTTTATTTTTTTTCTATCTTCAACTATTCTTTTTCAAATCTTTTGAAAAAACTTTTTTATTTTATTTTATTTAAAACTTTCTCTTAGCAATTTATTTTAATTGGTAATTGTTGTGTATTTTAATTTTAATTATCAATGTGTATTTTAATTGTTAAGTGTTAATTGTTAATTTTAATTATCAATTTGTATTTTAATTGTTAATCGTTAATTGTTTTTTTAATTGTGTTGTTAATTGTTAATCAATATGTATTTTAATTTTAATTATTAATATATATTTTAATTTTAATTATCAAAATGTATTTTAATTGTGTTGTTAATTGTTAATTTTAATTGTATCATTAATTACTAATTGCTAATTGATTACCACCTTTGGATTAATTTGTTAACATTATTTATGAGCATCTTTATTGATCTTATGAGTGTTATTCGCTATGGTTTGTTTAAGTCTTGAACTAATCCATCCATGTTTAAATTCATTATATATTTGACTTTGATGAATTTGGCTCCTCTTTAGACCATCATCCTTAGTAATATCATCTTTGTGGGTGTTCTATATGTTTGTCTTCCTTAAGATTGAAACATATTGATATGTCCTTATAATTATCATGTTCATCTTATCCATACTTTATCATGAAGCATCTTGTCATCCTTATGCTTGTGTTGCTTTCATCTCATCATAATATCAATGTTTTATTTTTTTATCATGTCTTTATCTATTGTTATATTATCAATTGTTATCCCCTATTCCAAAGGAAGGTGATCAACTTTGACTCTTAAAGTCATAGCCCCCACCTTAACCTAAGTAACCTCTTAGGAGAAACTTCATTTCTTGGCCTCATCAGAGCCATAGAAATCACAACTAGCTTTAGGAGAGAGTTCTTAAACTCTTAGTGATATTCATCCTAATGAATTTATCACTTCCCCTACTAACTAAACATAACATAGGTCCACTTTAACTAGATCTAGAGAGTTCTTAAACTCTACAATGAACTTGCACTCATTTCCCCTCTAAACATTGACCATAGTTAACAGTTCAGTAGAAGTAGAACTACGCATACTCTGATTCTATTCCCGAGGATACGTAGGCGTAAAGTGTGATGCCTTATCGAGTATACTTAGATACTAACCCCTAGGGTTTCAACCTTTAGCATAGAACCTTTAGCAAACATAAGATAACATTAAAACAAGAGGTTCCCGTAGAGTACTACGGACGTTTAGGGTGCTAATACCTTCCCTAGGCGTAACCAACCCCCGAACCTTAGATCTTTCCCCCCTCTAGGTTTTTCTAACGATCTTGAACCTTTCCTTTGGATAAATCAAAGTCGGTTGTAAAAGAAAATGATGCAAGTTAATTGATAGCTTGTTATCCGATTTTCACCGCAACAATGACATATTGTCTGACATTAGATCTTCATCAGAGAAATTCCATCACAGACTGCTTGAAGCCACAAACAATCTTGATAAACAATTGCACTACTTCAACATGAAACACTCCAAAAGCACCAATGATATCCCATGACACAATCATGATCATATAGTAAGAAAGTGCCAGGATCACATCCAACAAACTCAAAGATTGAAACCAAAATCGCCCTTGATCCCTCTTATCCAGAAACCATCCATACTTCTTCTGTCAACAATGATCACAACCTGCACATCCAAACACAGTCTTCATCCATCCATTCAGGAATGCTTCACACAATCATCCACAAGTTCTGAAGCACACACACAATACCTTCCACAATTTGATACTAGTGAAGTCTTCAAAATTAGTAGTCAGCTCTAAAACCAGGACCAGAATCTAATACACATAGTCAGAAACACCTCTTCTGACACCACACGCACAATCTCAAACATCTTCCAAATATCAGCAATCAAGATTCAGCAACATCTTTTGGGAAATAAGCTTCTCATTACCATTCAAAGGACTTATTTCGCATAGAAGTCCTTCAAGAAGCTCCCAAAAAAAACACAGTCAGAGCAGCTTATTCAGGTTAACATACATACATGAATACCATAAGCTCGCACACCCTCTTCCTAAGTAATTATTCATAACAGTTGGAGAAAACTCAGTACATTTCCTTTTCATATACACTTTTCCAAAATCCCCATCTCTTCTATCAGCAAGTCAGCAGGAGTGAATTCTTTGACAAGTATCTCATAGCATTTGCAAAAACCAAAAACAGTTTTTATTAGTCCAACAAACTGAATCATTTCCATAACTTCTCTAATTTCCAGAGCATCTTTACTAAGATCTCTTTCCAAACCAAGCCTCCTTTGAAAAACATACATCCACCTTTTTACACTTTCCACAGAATGAAAATAAATGTTATCTAGTGGAGCCTCAGGAATTTTCTCAGAAGTTCTAATCACCACAGCTTTCATCTCATGAGTGATGTCCTGGACATTATCATCAGGATCTAACTCATCTCTGGTCTTCCTATTTCTGGAAGAGAAGGACACTTTACTCCAGGATTTTATAAGACCAACCACTGAGGTCTTCTGCTTATCAGTTCTCACCTTTGAAGATGATTCAATAGCTTTCCCTTTCCTTGATTTCAGTCTTTTAGCAACCCCAGGAACCACTTTTGCAATCAACTCCTTGTCAGATAGATCATCCACATCAACCACTTCAACATTCTTCTTTATTTTAAGGATAGGAGATGTTTCAACATTAGCTCCAACATCTGCATCTTCCAAAACAGAGATTTCTAACCTGTGATGGTTGTCTTGTGAGTCATCAGTCTGCTTATCATCTTGCTTCCAAAACTTCTTAAGGTCACAACTTTTGATCCTCCTGATGTCACAGCAAGATGTTATGACATCACTCTTGACATTGTGATCAATCATACTATGATTACCCTTCAGATGTTCCACCTTTTGATCCCATATTTTTATCTCATCACATGTGTAAGAGCCTGATTCAAGAGAAACCCATAAATAGCAGTTATCTTTGGACTTAGCACCCTTCATGACAACTTCACCTTCCTCATTAGTGACAATACATTCAGCTTGAGTGAAGTGAACTTTAAGTCCTTACTCACACAGTTGACTGATACTTATCAAGTTGGCTTTCAGACCTTTGACCAGTAGTCATCCTTTAATCTAGGAGCACTTGCACAATTCAGATTTCCCATACCTTTGACTTTTCCTTGAACACCGTCACCAAAGGTTACACAACCTGAATAAGGTTCAACTTTACCCAACAAATTCTTCTCACATGTCATGTGTTGAGAGCAACCAATATCAAAATACCAATCCTTCTTGGTAGAACCCCCTAGAGACATATGAACTACCAAACAAGTAGTGATAGTCTTTGGAACCCATTGTTTACTAATTTTGGGCCTGTTCTGATTCTGTTTAGGTTGAGGGACAGATTTGGGATAACCATGTAGCTTGAAACAAGAAAACTGCATGTGTCCAAATCTGCCACAGTAAAAGCACCTAACTCTGTCTTCTCTGAAGTGGTTAAACCTTCTGCCACCTTGATGATGATACTGTTATGGCTGCCACCCATAATGTTGTCCTCTTCTCCCATAGTTTGACTGTATTCTATGGTAAGGATACTGTCTTTTGGGTTGTCTTCTATGGTGATGAGGCTTCCTTCTTCCATAATAATAAGGCACAGCATTATTATATCCATAGCCATACATGTTTCCCTGATGTTGAGACATCTGATGGAACATGTTCTATTTGAACCTAGAGGCCTGCATACTCCTATGGTAATGTGGAGGCATATACTGCTTAGCTCCAGAAACCTGTGCCTTCCTTTGAGGACCATGAGCATGCCTCTTCCCAACATTTTGAGGTTGTGGATGAGCAACCTGCTTAGGTTTAGGATCCTGTCTCTTTGTGTGAGGTTGAGACATTGGTTGAGACATCTCCTTCTTGGTTCCTGAAGTGCTTGCTTCAGCGGATACCTTTTCCTCAACCACAAATCCTATGCCTGACTTGTCTCCAGCAACCTTTTCTGTCTGAAGGATCTTATCAAGTGCGTCTGTACCACTGTTCAGCATCCTAACAGATTTGGTCATATGATCAAGATGAGCTTTGACCAATAAGACTTCATTTTCCAAATCAGCTTTAGCAGTCTCAAGCTGAACAATCTGTTTCTTCTGTTTTTCACTTTCTTGACAGATTTATGCACTCTTCAGACAAATCTCTTGATAAGTGGATGCTAACTCCTCAAAGGTCAGTTCCTCATCACTTGAATCACCATCAGAAACAACTGTTTCAGTTAAAGCTTTGACATGTTTGGCTGACTCTCCTTCACATTCACTGTCAGAGTCTGACCAAGAAACTGTCATTCCTTTCTTCTGCTTCTTCAGGAATGTGGGACATTCTTTCTTAACATGTCCATAACCTTCACACTCAAAGCATTGAACACCCTTGTCTTGAGCAGTCTTCTCTTCATCCTTCTCCTTAGACTTGCTGATGTCAGAAGCGATGTTCTTAACATTAGGCTTGAAGTTCTTGTTCATTATTTTAAACACCTTATTGAACTGCCTTCCCAACATAGCAATGGTCTGAGATAGATCCTCCTGGGATTCAACACTATTCCCTTTCTCTTCTTGAGCATTTGAAACCAAGGCTATACTCTTTGGCTTCTTTTCCGGTTCTTCCTCATTCAACCCAAGCTCAAAAGTTTGAAGAGATCCAATGAGCTCATCAACCCTCATCTGGCAGATGTCTTGTGCTTCTTCAATGGCAGTCATTGTACCTCTTAGGAAGGGACATAAGGATTTTCCTTACATGCTTTTCTTCTGACATCTTTTCTCCAAGAGCACTGGATGCATTTGACAGCTCGAGAATACTCATGTGGAATTCATGGATAGTCTCATCTTCCTTCATCTTCAGACTTTCAAACTTTGATGTTAGAAGCTGAAGTCTTGACATCTTAACTCTAGATGATCCTTCATGTGTAGTCTTCAAAATATCCCATGCTTCCTTAGCAACTTCACATGAGTTGATCAACCTGAAGATGTTCTTATCAACTCCATTGAAGATAGAATTTCGAGCTTTAGAGTTACCAAGGGCAAGCTCATCTTCTTCCTTGGTCCATTCTTCTTCAGGCTTCAGCTTTGAGGTGCCCTTTTTATCTTTCCCAGCATCATCTTTCTCAAACACAACAGGTGTTTTCCATTCTTTTATGATAGCCTTCCAAGCCCTGTTGTCCAAGGATTTCAAAAAGGTGATCATCCTTGGTTTCCAATAATCATAATTTGAGCCATCCAAAATAGGGGGTCTATTCACAAATCCACCAACTTCCTTGTCCATCTTTACCAGAAAGTATCAGCCCTAGATCTCACCCAGATGCAGAGTAGGATGCCTGCTCTGATACCAATTGAAATTCTGGTACCAGATATGTGATGTTACGTGTGATGTCACAACAACACACTCTGCAATGGACAATGTAAAACAACAATAGAAACACACAGAATTGTTTACCCAGTTCAGTTCAACAACTTAATCTGGGGGCTACCAAGCCAGGGATGAAATTCACTACTTGTAGAATTAATTTACAGACTCAACAACCTAGTTGACAATCTCTTAAACTTAATTCCTACTAATGAACTTTCTACCTAAGATCCCACTTAGGTATGAGAACACTACTCAATCCCTAAAACCTCTCAAAGATCAAACACTTTGAGAAACACCTTGATCCTGCTTCACAGCTTTGATCAAGTTACAAAACTCTCTTGCTTCACAGCTCTAGAGAGGACAGATTACACTCACCAATTCTCACTAGAATGGTTAACACAATACTCATACAAAGACAATGATTGACACTCAGTCTATGCTCTCTCTCTTCTGTCTACTTTCTGTGTCTTCTTCCTTTGGTTGATGCGCTTTATATAGCTATATGATCTGGTCTTGGACCTGCTACAATATCTGACCTGATTTGTTATTTAAAACTGAATCTTCAAAACAGATTTTATCGCCAAAATCTTTTTAAATCTCAGTCTTTAAACCTCCCTACAAATCTGCATCAAATCTCTATGCAACAGAGAATATCTATCCCAAGATATCCGCATCCAATGAGACTAACAGCTCTCCCAATATCCAGCTAAAACACAAACCCTAACAACATCACTAAACCTGATGTTATTAATCTTCTGCAGGCCTGATGTCACAACATCGCTTGTGACATCAGACTTCACAACTCCAACAAGTTAAACACTTAACATAAGCCAATGTTAAGACTCAATGTTAAGACATCACCTATGTGACAACAACATTGAACAACTTTGTTTTATCAAAATTCTAGCCAATCCAAGAGCCAACACTCTTCATCTGATAATACTTCAAAGGAATCATCAAGAGCTCTTTGCAAAGGGGACACGACATGAACTTGCTTTGTGACATCTATAATAGGTTCTTCCGTTACGTCTATTCTAAAACAGTCACCTTTGTCATTTTTGTGTTTCATGGCCTCGAATAGATTGAAACAAACCTCCTCATCTTGGACTCTAACCTTCATAAGACCATCGTCCATATCAATTTCCATTCTCGCCGTTTTCATAAACGGTCTTCCAAGAATCAACGGAGTGTCTTCATCTTCCTCCATTTCAATCACCACGAAATCAATAGGAAATAAAAAATTTTCCACTTTAACCAATACATCTTCCGCTACACCATGAGGATGTGTAGTGGATTTGTCGGCGAGTTGCAATGTCATTTGAGTGGATCTCAATTCCACGTGTCCTAACCGTTTCACAATCGACAAAGGTATCAAATTGATACTAGAGCCCAAATCAATCAACCCGTTGCCTACATAGATATTACCTATAGTAACTGGCAAGGTGACTCGTCCAGGATCACTTTCTTTCCTCGGGAGAGTACGTTGAATGATAGCGCTACAACTGGCATCCACCATGATAGTCTCCTGATCCGTATACCTCTTCTTTTTTGTGAGAATATCCTTCATAAATTTCGCATATTTAGGCATTTGCTCCAGAGCTTCGGAAAATGGAATGTTTATTTGCAATTGTTTGAAAATATCCATAAACCGAGCATAGTGCCTTGCACTATCTTTCTTTGAAGGAGCATGAGGATATGGTAAATGTTGGATCGGAATATTATTCGCCGGTTCCTTCCCCTTCCTAGTTTTTTTCAATTTTTCTTCTCTCTTTGTTTTTTCTTCTTCCTCACTTTTTCTCGTTTCATTTTCAACTAAATCACCCTCAACATTTTTTTCTACTTCAATCTCATCACTATCTTTTTCTTTCTCAACTACAACCTTCTCCTCCACTACAACCTCACCTACACCCATGTCAATCTCTCTTCCACTTCTTGTTAGAATAACCTTACAATGTTCTTTAGGATTTGGTAGAGTATTCACCGTAAAGTTTCCTTTTTGTTGGTCGGCCAATTGTTTTGATAATTGTCCGACTTGTGTTTCAAGATTCCTTATGGCCGCATCGGTATTCTTCTGATTTGACATTGACATTTGCATAAATTGCGTGAGAGTGTCTTCCATCTTTGTATTTCCAACGGGAGCTTGTAGAGGTTGAGTGTAATTTTGGTATTGTTGACGGTTTGACGGTTCGGCTTCTTGTGGTCACCACGGTTGTTGATAACCTTGGTTACCTCGTTGTTGGTAACCTTGGTTGCCTTGTTGATAAGGAGGTCGGGGTTGGTATCCTTGATTTCTAGCATAGTTTACCTCCTCCACAACTGGAGGATAATATCCGGTAAGATGGTCGCCTCTACAAAGTTCACATACCAAGACCTGCACATTTTTACTTGAGGAGTGATGAATTTCTTTAAGTTGTTGCGGAAGTTTAGACATTTTTTTCGTCAACAACTCAACTTGTTGGGATAATAACTTGTTTTGAGCAAGTATAGCATCATTGGTTCCCAATTCCAAAACTCCCGGAGTCCTTTGAGAAGTGCCACGGTTATGGCTTCACTGATGGTCATTCAAAGCCATCTTATCAATTATGGCAATGGCTTCTTCGGCACTCTTGCTCATCAAAGATCCACCTGCGGTGGCATCCAATAATGTTTTCTGCACTAGTTGAAGTCCATTCCGAAAAATTTGAATTTGAGACAATTCACCAAAGTCACGCCCCTTTCATTTTCTCAACATAGATTTGAATCTCTCCCACGCTTCGTTGAGAGATTCGTTGGCACCTTGCGTGAACACTGCTATTGCGGTCTTAGCCTCCATGAAACGATTATGTGGAAAAAATTGTTCCAAAAATTTCTCCTCCAAGACATTCTAATCCGTCATTATTGCCGTCGACTGGTCAAGATACCATTCCTTGGCCTTCCGAATGAGGGAATGCGGGAATAGTCTCTTAAACAGAGATTCCTCTTCAGCTTCGGGCGAACCAGTTGCTCCCGCAATCTCATAGAACTTTGTCAGATGTGTATAAGGATCCTCATGATCCATACCAGTAAAATGACTCTGATATAGAAGCGAGAGAATATCAGTCTCATTTCTGAATGTCAACCATTATGAGCATTGCGAGCAAACTGTGCATTATATCTTGGACTGTTTGTACAAGATCTGGTGGCAGTTGGTGGTGGTGGTGGTGGATCCATAGTTGGAAGTAACTATGGAAATGGTGGTGGTGTAGACATCGAACTTCCCTCTTGTTCTTGCCTTTGTCTAGCTAGTTGCCTCCTTCGTCTAGTTCTGCTATTGATTCTACGAGCGGATCTTTCAATTTCGGGATCGAACAGAAGTTGGTCCGCCGGTAGTTTCCCTCGTATAAAATAAAGTCTGCACACTAAACAAAACAAATCAACAAGCTCAAGAAAAAGTTAATAAACTTAAAACAAAACAACTATTGCAATGCTTGCAATATCAAACAACAATCCTCAACAACGGCGCCAATTTGTTGAAACAATATTAAGGGTTTGTTTTTATCGTTTCCACATGGATTGTGCAATATTTGATGCTTGCCGTTCAATAGTCACAACGTTCTAAGTTAAAGAGTTTCAAATGGTTCTTGGTTTTGTTTAACATAAATTTGTAGCAAAGAGTAAATTTGTAGCAAAGAGTTTGTAAGGTTTTAGAAAGGCATGTCAAGATTAGGTTTTGCTAATCCTTTTCACACATATCTGATTAATCAAGCATATGAACTTAGTTTCCGACCAATACAACCGCGTATCCTCTCGAATAAGTTTATGTCTAAAGCAAATTCGTGAGTATCGTTGTTTAAACCGTTAGATGATGTCTCATGCTAATAATCGAAACAACAATCGTTAAGATCAACACAAAGCAAATAACAAATCCCAAATCTATGTCTAGAGTTTGGTTTTTAAGAGATGAAAATATTAGGTCATGAATTGTAAAATCTATGTCTAGAGTGATACAACCCACACATACATCATTAAGAACAAATAACTTCATCTATATTGATCAATAACCTTGTTCATATACAAAAGATCAAAAGAAATACATATGATCAAGATCAATTACATCTAGCCTTAACACAAAAGTGTTTAGCTACTCATTCTCATGGTAGCTTGGATGACAAGTTTCAAGAGGAGATGAAAGAACATCTGAGTCGAATAATCGAGATTGGATGTGACTTCAGCTTCTCTATGTGAAAATTCACTCTTCAATGATCAAAGTTCAGAAAACTATGTTTTTGGAGTGAAAAATAGCCAGTCCCCCTTCAAAGAAAAGTAAAAATCTATTTATAAGATACTAAAATTCTGCAGACCTCGCCTAGCGAAGGAATCACTCGCCTAGCGAATGGATCAAAAAATGGCACTTTAAGTGCCTCAGAAACTTAAACCACCCCAATTGTTATCGCGGGTTCGCTAGGCAAACTAATCATTCGCTAAGCGAGCCATTCACCAAAACCTACGCCCCAGCGAATTTTGGGACCTTTCTCCTCTGCCTCAGCCAAGGGTCCTTCGCTAGCACCTTCGCCCAGCAAGCAAAGCCGCGAACACTCGCTGGAACTTCGCTAAGCGAATTTTACTCCCTTTTCCTACTGACTCTTTCTGGCCCCCCTCGCTGGAAGATTCGCTATCGTTCGCTAGGCGAACCTTCACTGGTGACTTCGCCAGGATTCGCCTAGCGAACTCTGCTGTTGCTTTCTTGATTCTATGGCAGCTTATACCAACTCCTTGTGTCTTACTTTCTTGATCATTTCATGCCTATTTCTGCACACTAGCACACAAATTACAAGCACCACAAGTATATTCCAATGTTTGAAGAACTACAACAAATCACCACTAAAATCAACAAGTTAAACGTAGAAAGTAATGAAAAATGCCAAGTATTGAATACAAATATGTAGCATGTTTGACATCTAACATCTGCTAAGATTTTGTAATGTCTTTTAATGGCCTGACTGTTTTGTTTTTGTAAGGTACATTTTGGAATGTCATTATGTAAGGCACATTTTGTCCAATTTACAATGGCTCATCTGTTTTGTAGTTGTACCACATTTTGGAATATCATATTAATGCCTTATAATGGCCTTTTGTTATTGAACCAGTTATGTATCAAACTTCAAACCTGTTAATGAAAGTTGGAATGACTTATAATGCCAAGTTATATTACGGTTTGTTTCCATAAATATTGGTCATTGGGCTGCATTTTTTACAAGTTGAATATTGATGCAAATTTATACCAGTTAGGTCTCACAAAATTGTACCAGTAATGTAGAAAAGATAGTTATGTTGAAATACACACAGACATTATTCATTGAACCAACATAACAATACATTATTCATTAAACAAACTTAACAAAACATTGAAAATGTGAAAACATAACTTTGAACTACCCTAAAACTAATTGAATACATTGTTACAAATACAAGGTTCAGCCCTAAGCTTACAATCCCAACCACAATGGACATTTTCAGCCACCCTCTAGTGTAGATAACTTCATTCTTCAATTTGTTAATTTTCTTCTTTTTTCATTCAAGCTTCAAATCCCTTTCATCAACAAACTCATCACCTAACCACTTGAAGAAATTACAACCCTTTTCAATGTGATTTCTATATTTTCTACAACCCCAGAATTTTCTCCCCTTGTTGTCACTGTTCACATCATTCACTGTTCTAAGAACACTTTCATCTTGGCAAAAGCACTCGATTCTTTTGTTTCTATGAATCACAGATCCAAATGTACCATAGCTTTGGGTGTTTAAAGTTGAGGCATTGCTTGCAATCTTTGACATTGAACCCTAATTCCCTAATTTGGAGAAGAAAATGGAAGGTGGAAGAAGGAAAATGGAAGAAGAGGAATTAACCCTAATTTGAAGAAGAAAATGGAAGAAGAAGAAATATGGAAGAAGACTGAAGCTGCAAATGAAAGATGATGGAACCCTATGTAACGTAATATAACCATGAGCTGATGTGGAATTAAAAATTTTCTTACTTGGCATGCCACCTCACACAATGCTAACATTTTTTGACACAAACTAACGGAAGGGATCAAATGTTTTAACCGAACTTAAGTTAAAGGATCATTATGTAACTTTTTTTATTTCGGGGACTAAAGTGAAACTTCACTCAAACTTAAGCGACTCAGGGACTAATGATGCCTAATAATTATTATGATGTTTATCCCTGATTGAACGTCACTCCTAATAGTGTAATTAATTTTACTTTATTTGTTTCTTAAGATTTTCTTGTTACAAAAACCTAGTTGGAATGATCCTCTCTAAGAATATTTAGTAAAAAAGCTTAATATGTAAAGATTCAAAGTGGAATGCAACATTATTTCAGTAAAAATAAGGGTTAATAATAAGAAGAACAAAAGTTTATATTTGCTTGTAACGCAATTCACTCAGTTTATATCATGTATATTACTATATAAATATAAGCATAAATTTGTCAGTAACAATAACATAAATACATAGTGTAATAAAGTGAATTTTATCTTACAATAATTCAATCTTTCTTCTTAATACATTTACATTTCTTCATACGATTTATTGTTTAGACTACATTATTTTGATGTTCAACTTTAGTAAGGGTTGTTTTAGTATCAAAGTCAATTGTAAAATTGTAGAGTGGTAAAAAAAATTTTAATTATCAAATATAATGGCGTCTATTAGTGGATCAGTCAAAATTGATGAATATAAAATTGAAAAATTCAATGGAAAAATGATTTTCCTACCAGAGGATGTAGATGAAAATTCTTCTTATTTCACAAAAATTTCACAAGACATTAGCGGGAAAAGAAAAGAAATATCTGAGTATGAAGGATGAGGATTGAGAAGACTTATATCTCGATGCATGAGCCACCATAATCCTATGCCTTGAGAGAGAGGTTGTGTTCTTGGTTAATAAAGAGGCAATGGCTGCTACCGTGTGGTCAAAGTTAGAGAATAATTTTGTGATAAAGACACTAACAAATAAAATCTAGTTGAAGTCCAAATTGTATACATGCAAGATGGAGGAAAACACCTTAATCATGAATTATGTCAATAATTTTGATAAGGTTATATCAGACTTAAAGGATATAGAAGTTAAGATTGGTTAAGAAAATCAAGCACTTATTTTACTGCTTTCATTACCAGAGTCATACGAAAATCTAGTCCAGACATTGATGCTTGTGGGTGATACTCTAACCATGGATGAAACTAGAACACCACTTTTAGAGGATGATCTTATAAAGGTTACTACAAGTGGGATGTCAAGCAATGGAAGAGAACATATGGAACAAGCTCAAGGATTGTTTGCTACTAGAGGTAAGATTAAGAAAAGAAGACAAGGGAATGGGATGAATTATATATCAAAATCTAAAGCTCATACAAAAATTACATGCTTTAAATAGGGTGAGTTTGGACACTTTAAGGAAAAAATTTCAAATAAGAGTGTGTTATTTAATAAGAAGGCAAACAACTACAATTACTCCAAAGGCAAATAACAAGATTTGTCGGAGACAAGTTATGTCTCAAATGATGAGGATGATTGTTTCTCTATCTTAGAGAAAGACCATGATATTTATAGTAAGTGGATGTTTGATTCAGGAGCCTCACATCATATGTGCCCAAATAGGAAGTGGTATACTACTTACCAAAGTACATATGGTGGAACTGTTTTAATAGAAAACAACCATGCGCATAAAATTACTAGGTATGGTACAATAAGAGTCAAGATGCATGAGGGAATAGTAAAAACTGTGATAAATGTGAGACATCATCCGAGTTTGCGGAAAAACATTATTTCACTTAGTATTCTAAAGGAAAATGGTTTCAAATAGCTATGGAAAACAAAGTTTTAAAAGTCGTACATGGTTCGTCAGTTGTGATCAAGAGAGTCTTTCATAGAAATATTTATCCTCTTATAGGTAAAACCATCACAAGATACATGGCAGTTGGAATCAGTGAAAGTAAAGATCAAACAAAATGCACAAGGATATGGCAAATATTCCTTGGGAATATGTCAAAAAATGGTATATCATTTCTTAGTGGGAAAGGTTTGTTGAAAAACATTAAGAAACAATGCATGGAATTTTTTGAACTTTATGTGTATGGAAAATCACATAACTTGAAGTTTTCTACAAGGAAGCACAAAAGCATATGGTTGTTAAACTATGTGCATACTGATGTTTGTGTTCTGGCTAAAGTTACTTCTATGGGCGGTTCTAGATAAATTTTTACATTTGTTGACTATCATTATATGTATGTTTTGTTTTACTTTTTAAATTATAAGAACGAGGTATTTGATATTGTCAAGTGTTTAAAATAAATGGTGAACAAAACAAGTAGGAAGTTGGAAACTATAAGGTCCAACAATGGTACAAAATATATGGAGGGAGCTTTCAAGAAGTTTTATGACCTGGATGACATTGTAATAAATTGGACACTCAGAGGCACACCAAAACATAATGGAGTTGCGGTAAGTTTGAACCATACACTTCTTGAGAAAGGAAGGTGTATCCGCTCTAATTTTGGGTTAGGTTAAGAATAGTGGGTAGAGTTAGTTGCAATATCTTATTAAATAGTAAATCAATATTCACACTCTAGTTTATATGGAGATATGCCTTATAGAATGTGGTTAGGTGAACAAGCTCATTATGACAAATACAAAATTTTCGGATGCATAATGTATTATTTTGTCAAGGATAACAAACTTGATAATACAACCAAGAAAGTTATCTTACTACGATATGCAAAAGGGGTCAAAGGTTAGTTTCTTTGACTTGTAAAAGATTCTAAGTTTGAGATTAGCAGGGATGCTACCTTTGATGAAAATATATGATGCCTACTGATGGTGATGCTAAATTATCAAATCAAATAGTTAAGATATAATCTAAATACCAACCAGATTTTAGTCATGTTCACATGGAGCATCCCGGTGTTACTAAAAAATATGGGGAGGATGAGCTTGAAAGAGAAGGTTCAAAAAGAAAATACACATACATTACAACAACATCAACAAGAATCTTTAGATACCACTAGGCCATAGAAGAACTACAAACTATTTTAGAAGTTTGGGTCAGACAAACCACATAGGTGATATGGGCATGTAAGCTTAGTGGAATATGAGCACTTGGTTGAATATGATGAGTAGTTAATCTTCAAGAAAGATATAAAAAAACATATAGAGAATTTTTTGGTTTCTATGGAGGAAGAGATGCAACCTCTTCATAAGAACAAGACATGAGAGGTGATCCCATTGCCCGTGGGAAAGACTATTATTGGTTATAAGTGGATATACAAAAGAAACAAAGATCCTAACAAGTATGATAGTATAAGGTATAAGGCTAGGATAAAGGGCAAGGAATTTTCACAAAAATAAGAGGGCTGATTACAACGATACTTTTCTCCTGTATTAAAACATACTTCTATTTGAGTGCTATTAAGTCCCATTGTTCAAGGTGATCTTGAGTAAGAAGAACTTGCTGTCAAAACAATCTTCTTACATTGTGATTTGGATAAGGAAATCTATATGTATCAAACTCAGTGATACATGATTAAGGGTAAATAGAGTTAGGTATGTCGCTTGAGGAAACCACATTATGGATTGGAGGAATATCCTCGCGAATGGTACAGGAAATTTGACTCATTTATCTTTAATCAAGGTTATTTTTAGAAGTGGTTATGATTGTTGTGTATACATTCGTAAGCTTCTTCGAGGTGATTATATTTATCTTCTATTGTATCTGGATGACATGCTTATTGATTCAAAGAGCAAGATAGATATATATAAGTTAAAAACTCAAATTGCCAAGAAAATATTGGGTATGGATATTACAAGAGAAAGATCAAGCGAAAAATTATTCTTGAGTAAAAAAGGCTACACTAAACAAATTATTGAAAGGTTTGTGATAAAAGATGTTAAGTTAATGGTGACTCCATTGGCTCCATATTTTAAGCTAACTAGTAAATAGGCTTCCACTGTATCGAAAGATATACATACATGAAATGTGTTCCTTATGCTAGTGCAGATGATAGTTTAATGTATATTATGGTGTGTACACGTCTAGATATTTCACAAGCGGTTAGTGTTTCCTGTAAATTCATGGTGAAGAAAAGATCATTGGGGAGCGGAGAAATTGGTTTTAAGGTACTTACATGTACCATTGACACATGTTTGTGCTTTGGTGGAGATACATGTCAGTTAAATGACTACGTTAATTCTGTTTATATTGGTGATCTAGATATACAATGATCTACTACTGATCATGTATTTAAAGTATATAATGCTCTAGCTAATTGGCGATCAATGTTACAAGCTACGGTGGCTTTATCTACTATAGAGGTCGAGTACATTGACGTAACTAAAGCAATGAAGGCAGTATTGTGGTTGTGGAGTCTTCTATATATTTTGGGGATTAAGCAAGAATATGTGGATATGAGTTATGATAGCCAAAATGTGATTCACTTTGCTAAGAATTAGTTCATCATGCTAGCATCAGGCATGTTGACTTAAGATATCATTTTGTACGTAATGTTGTAGAGGAGAGTCATATTTCTACGAAGGTATACAATAATGAGAACCCATCAAACATGTTAACCAAAGTTGTGTCAACACTTCTTGAACATGTTAAATATTATTTCATATTTGTCCCAAATTTAAATATTTTAATGGTTTAATCGCATTTTTGGTCCCCCTCTTTTTTTTTTTTAGTTTTGATTCCTCTATTTTAAAATTCATAATTTTCGTCCCTCTATTTTTAGTGTTTTTGAGTTGTGATCCCCCTATTTTAAAATTCCGAAATTTTTGTCCCTCCATTTTCATTTTTTTTTTTAGTTTTGATTCCCTTATTTTTATTTTATTTTTAACTTTTGGCCTCCCTATTAAATTAGTTTCAAATTAGAAAGGGGGACTAAAATCCAAAATAAAACTTAAAATAGGGGACCAAAACTAAACAAAAATGAAAATAGTGGGACTAAAATTCTGGATTTTAAAATATGGGGACCAAAACTCAATACAATTAAAAATGGATGGACAAAAATTCTAGATATTAAAATAGAGAAATCAAAACTAAAAAAAAATAAAAATAGAGGGACTAAAATTACAATTAAGCCTATTTTAAATTATAAAAAAATAAAGAGTTTTGGAAATATTTATTAAAAGCTAAATATGGAAAGACTGAAAATAAAATACAACATTACTTCGGTAAAAATAAGGAGTAATAATAGGAAGAACATTGGCTTAAATTTGTGTGTAATATAGTTCACTAAGCTTAAAGTATGGAGCATACTATATAAATTTAAGCTTAAGTTTGTTAGTAACAACAAAATAAGGGCAGAGTGTAACAAATAGACTTTTATCCTATAATAAATTAATATTTCTTCTTTAAATATTTATATTTATATTTATATTTTTTCTTTAAATATAAATTTTGGATGCGGCTCCAACACCTCATTCCGTATTTCTTGCACTTTCTAGTAATATACTATATCAAAAATTAAATTTAAGAAAAATACTTATAATAAGTAAAAGATAGAAAATGAGTAAAATAGGCTTCAATAGTTCTTAACACTCACTGTTAAACCCAACCTACATAGTTATGGATTTATTCTCATAGAAAAATGAAATAATTAAGTTCACAATCAAAGTAAACATGATTAAAGTTTACCCTTCAACTAACAAAGAAAATAACTTGCAAATACATGATCATATATATTTCTTCTCAATTGCTTCAATAATGTTGTATATAACATCACCAAGATTTATTTAATTTGAATAATAAAAAGTAGAACTTTTCTTAGTTACATACTCTCATATCACACATATATTTTTAGAAATTCATCCATGCGTGTGTATTCCACTTCTGGGTAAAGCTTAGATGCCTCTTCTTCATCCCTTACTTCAAAATTTGTCAAACACCCTTCATAAAAAAGATGATAGAAATGTCCCATTACTCCTTGGCTTGCAAAGTCCACACCTAAATTTCACACCAATCAAGAGTCAACAATTATTTGTTGAATGAAATAATCAAAAAGTTACTTAAACATCATTTCATTTTATTTCTATTGTGTCAACATCTATCCAAAAAAAAGGTGTAGTTTACCTTTCATGGAAGAAAGAAAGTCATGTTCAGATATAGGAGATTTCTCTAATTGCTTTCCAATAAGTTTCTCCCATTTCTCAATAATCTCTATTTGAGTGAGCTTATTTTCTGGTGGCCTTATATATATTGTCTTGTTCAATGTTCTTGGATCATCAATTGTCTTAATTGTGTATGTTGCAACATCATTTTCATCAACATAAAAAACTGCCACAAACACATCTCATATATCTTAGTGTAAATTCCAACATTAATTATATCCTAACATTATAATTTTTGTTTATATTTAAAACCCTAAAAACATTTCTTAGATTTTGTATACCTTTGACATTGCCGTCACCATAGAGAACAACCTTGTCCCGTGGAGGAAAGAGGGTTCCAATCTGAGAGAGGTTGCCGGCAAAGTAGCCGGCGAAGCAATTGGCAGAAATGTAAGTGAAAGGGATGTTAGCATCCTCAATTGATTTTCTTATAGTCATTTTATCATCAAATGTGATTCTTCCTGGTTGAAGTGCATGTCCCATACGAGATGGGTCCATCCCAAATTCTGAAGGTAGGAAACGCTAGTGCAAAGGAAGAAAATATGTAATCATGTGTGAGTTCAAATAAATTCATATTGTGTATAAGACTTGCTACAAAACAAAAACAAAAAGTGCTTATGTCAAAATTTGTAAGGAAGATAAGATAACTAACTACTAATTTTTGAAGATATAGTTAATTATAGAAAATGGTCGGTGCCTTACTTTTGAAATAAAATGTCTAACGTGTCTTATTTTTTAAAAAAATTTCAATATGACATAGGTTTTTTTTTAACACTCAGCCACTAATCGACGGAGGGTACACTAAATGGATAATTTCTTGAAGACCCTCGGTCATTCATTAATCTAGTTAGTTTGTGATTTTCGACACTACACTAAAATTTATGAAGTCTGATTTAGAAGAATCTCAAGAATAAATCAACAAGATTATGATCATTCTTTTTTCAAAACATGTCTAGGATCTCAAAAAAGTTTGCAGTGAGTGAACGTTTCGACATGAAAGTATGATGTGAAGGTAGTAAGTTCGACTCACCTATCAAGTATTTTGGGACTTAGCATATTTTAAGTCCAAGGATTGGGTGACTTAGAGACATTTAAACACCATACTAAACCTCCTCCATAAAGCAGTTAGAAGACTTGAAGATGTTTGGTAACGCGCTATACTCACAGTGGCTATCTCTCTTTATTATTCTGGCAGAATTCTCCCCAGTTAAGGGCGAAACGGATGACTTCGTGTGGGATTTGGATAACAGTCGTTCATTTTCTGTTGCGTCCGCATATTCTAGCATCACTCAAGATGTTGATTTGTGTGATTTGGAGATTACGTCCAAGACGGCGTTGGAGTTAGTTTGAAAATCCAAAATTCCGTAGAAAGCCAAAGTTTTGACTTGGAGGCTGATTCTACACAAACTACCAACGCGACAATTTTTGGCCGCCAGGGGTGTAATCTCTAATATTCACGAGACGGCTTGCGTGTTCTGTTTTAGAGTGGTGGAGGACGTTACCCATCTTTTCTGTCGTTGCCATTTCATTTCACGTGTTTGGGAAAGAGTGACTGATTGGGTGGGGTTGGATTGGCATACCCCAACCTCCATTAACGAATCATTGTTGGCTTGGTTTCTATTGTTGAATAGACAGTGCGACGTAGATGCCGCATGCTTTATTTGGATTTCGACATGTTGGACTATATGGTGGAGTCGAAATCAAATTCTGTTTAATGATTATATTCCGGATGTTATGGATATGTTCATTAGGATTACTCACATCTCCTGGATATGGTTGGATGTTTGGGGAAATGCCAAAAGAAAGTGTACGTTTTATGATTGGTTTAAAAATCCAATGCATTTTTTGGGTAGATAGGTGGAGATTTCCTTATTTTTGTTGGAAATCGGCCAATTTTTGTATAAGGATTGAGGCACTCCTAGTGCTTCGTTGAATATATTTTGTTGCTTATCAAAAAAAAAATGTTTTTGGACATAAGCAGTTAAAAGATTTGAGAGCATTTGTAGACATTAGTAGCAGTTGAAAGGCAGTTTCAAAGACCAACACTTAAAAGCAAGGTAGAAGATAGAATGCCACGCAACGGTGTACGTGTTGAGTGCTAAAGAGTAGGTTGTTACCAACGATTATGAAAATGTTGTATATAAGTGATTTTATTCATGTAACAAAGATTCACAAAGTTTTTCATTATTCTTTATAGAACTCGAGTATCCAAGTCATAGAGAGAGAAAAAATTGTGAGAAAATATGTATGAATCTACGTCTCTGTCCTTAAGTTTTTAATCCAAGCATTTCATTTGATTGCTTTTATTGTGTTTTTCTTTATTTATTTTACATCGTCGAACAATTCAGTATTGTTCACATTGGAATTCTTATCCAATTTATTTACATTCAAACATCAATTTAGAAGCGTTTGCACAAATTATCCAGAAGATTTTTTCGAGTTTAATCCCCTAAGTGAATAAAAAATTATGATTTGATTTGTTAAAATTACCAGCAACACCAATCTTTTGTTTTTTTTTTTTGGTTATTAAGTCATTATGCAGGATTGTGAACCGTTGTATTACGTAGAATTTTTAACTGTTTCATTATGTTGTGGAGATCACTAACCCCTTTAAAATAGTTTAAAATCCCTGTGATATAAGAGTCTGTTTTTTCCGTGTTTAAAAAGGAATTAAAAAAAACACGGGCATATGGATAGCCGAGGGTCTTCATGAAATTAACCCCTTAAGATACCCTCAACCAATGAATGGCTGAATGTTTAAAAAAGGGTCATATTGGAATTTTTTTTTAAAATAGGGTATATTGAGCATTTTATTTTAAAAGTAAGGCATTGTTGACAATTTCTCTCAATTATATTAAAACTTTTAATACTTTTAAATATTGGTGAACATCTAAAATAGAACTTATGTAAAACAACATATCCACTTTCAACAAGAAAATATCATAGTAATTGTAAATGGGTCATGCTAACCAGTGCCCCGGTTAAAAATTCCTAATAAGAAAAATATATTATGTTCAGTTCATTTAATATGCACAATATTTTTTAAATAAAGTTGATTATTTCTATTTTCAATGCATTAAATATACAGATAATTAGAAAAAAACATGTTTTTAAATTTCTTAAATAATGTTCAACGTAGCATTTTACTTTTTTAACCAATACGGCACTCGTTAACATTTTCCATTGTACATATTCATAAATTAGGTTGGATTCATACTTATCTAGAAAAAGCCCACTCGGTCCCGCAGACAAAGCAATCAAATTGTATTAATGATCATAATAGGTCTGTCCCAAACAAGGAGTTAGAGGACTTAAATACTTCCTCCGTTTCATAATGAGTGACTCATTTGGAATAAAATGGTGTCCTAAAATGTATAATCCATTTTAATTTTCAATGCAATTTTTCTTATTTTATCCTCTAATTAATATTACTTTCATCACTCCCAATACATAATAAGGGTACTTTAATAAAAATATCATTCTATTTCCTTTATTTATTCTTTTTTTCTTAATCTGTGTGAAAAGTCAACTGAGTCATTCATTGTGGAACGGAAGGAGTACTAGAAAACGATCTCTTACAAATAATGGAGCAGAGATATTAATCGTCAATCAATAAGCTTTAATGAACATGCATTGTACCTAAATTATTATAGAGACGCATCAGAAGACAAAAAGGGGACACCTTCCATACCCTTCCTTTGGGGTAACCTTGCAACTCTTACCGATAAGCATCGATAGAGTTATTAACATTTGGTACAAAAATGATCTGAGTACATACCTTAACATTTCCAGCATCCTTGATAGCGTCAACAAGTTTGAGTTGCATCAACAAATTATGCGATGGATAATGATCACCAGACATGGTTGAAATAACAACATCCACTAGTTTCACAGCATCTACCAAACTTTGATGATCAGAAAAAGAACCTTCCACAAGATGAGCACCTTGTTTCTTGAATGAAAGAAGTGTTTGCACTTTCTCAGTATCGATTCCTATATCTGGACGTTGTAGAACATAGGTTTCATGACCTTGTTCTAAACTTGCTTTTACTATTCTCCTACCAATATAACCAGTACCCCCCACAACTAGAACCTTGCTCTTTCCCATTATTGTACTTTCTCTCTTGTGGCTATAGTTTAACTTATCTTCAAAACTCCACAAGTCTAGCTAACTGTATATAAAAAAGACCTGAAAGGACATGACAGCATTATTGTAGTTTTCTTATAATTATTATAGTGCTTCAAAGTAAAAGTGGGGAATATGTAATGTCTCTAGACTCGGTTTAAAAGAAAATAACTTATTTTTTTAAAGATAATGAAAGGATTTATTAAAAAAATTTAATTTGAAACTTAATTTCAACTTATATACGTAAAGAACTATCTTTTAATATAGTTTTCATTTAATATTTATGTTTCTTTATGTGTTTATTAAAAAAATCCTGATTTTTAAAATTTATTATGGAGCATTTTAAATGGATTTAATATGCTATATTAATGAATTTTAATATTATATTATATATCTTTTTCATTTTTTGTTATTAATTATAAACTTTTATTTACTAAAATTGGTAAGAGTGTATATTTGAATTTATGTATGATATATTAAACTCCTTCATTACTTCAACAAGCTTATTTACAATTCAATTTTGTGAAATTTATTTATGTTTTTTTTAAACAAACATGCTTAATGCAATTCATTTATTAACGGAAATTCAATACAGAGAGGAATGACATTAAAAGTATTACATCTAAATTAAAAATTGGTATTTTTTTCTAACAAATGGACAATCGAATTTGCTTGACGCTTGACAAATTTTACCTCAAAGTTGATAAAATATTGTAATAAATTCTTAATCGATCTAATAATAATACTAAACTCAGAGTTTCCACCATTGTTGGTATAGGTAGCATGAACCACACCAATTGAGAATCACTTTCAAAAGTCACATAATTTAATTGCATCTGGATAGTTGTTTGGACCGCTTCTTTTAAGGCCATAGCATCTGCTTCTATGATCGAGAAAGAACCAAAATCCCACGAGGTGCCACCCATAATGAATCTATCCAAACAGTCTCTAACACACCAACCTTTATTTGTAGTTCATGTTTTTGTCTATTGAAACCCGCATCAACATTGCATTTCACTCATCCTTCATCCGGTGGATTCCACCTAATTTGGTTGGGTTGGACATCAACATCACTCTCATGGCTATCTTGAGCTTTGAACCAATCGTGCCAAGTATGATTGGATTTCATGCCTAACTTCGACGCCTCTTCTCTATCATTATTCCAGATCACATTATTTCAATTATTCCAAAGCATCTAAATCAATATTGCAACCCTACCTGCATTTCTCATATCTTTCCTACTATGAATAAAGGCCTTTGCATCATTAAAATTTTGTAAATGAGGGTCAATAATATAATACAAACCTGCTGCCCTCCAACATTGATTAGTAGTTCCACACCCAAAAAAGACATCTCACCCGTCCTCCTCATTATTCTCACACAATTGACAATTTAGAGTACACTAAACAAAATGCTGACTGAGTTTTTTCCAAGTTGGAAGGCAACCCCTACAAATCCTCCATAACAAATGTTTGGCTTTAGGTGGTGCTTTGATGTTCCATAAGCTTCCTCAATCCCCCCTCTCTACAAATTAACCGATTTGTTTGGACTCTCCTCAACAACCAATATGCATATTTGACACTATAAACTCATCTTTGTTATTCTTTCTAAACCATATTATCTTCTAACACGTCTTCCATAAGGGTGTCGCTACCCGAAAAACAACTGGCGAAGACATAAAGTCGCCATCGAACTTTATTTATCCCAACGGGGAAAGGAAAATATCGAGAAAACCTCACAAGGGAAAGAACATGGTCATTGCAACCAAGTTCGGGGTTCGGGAGTCGATTACGCAAGAGGAAGGTATTAGCACCCCTCGCGTCCGTTGTGCTCAACGAGGGGTGTGTATATCTAATCAAAGGGTGTGTATATCTAAAGCTTACTTGCTAAGGGCCCTACAAAAAACATGTGTCGCGAGATTGCAAATCACGACGGTTCCTCTTCTGTCGTAGAAACATGTGTCGCGAGGCTGTTTTACGACGGTTAATATGAAAGCCTTATAAGTTACAAAGGCTAGTATTTATCATGTATAAATGAGAAAACAGGATTGTTGTGTCTATGACAATTCCCTACTTTCCCCTGTTCCTTATGTAGAGAAAAGAGAAAACACAGAAGCAATTTTTACCTTTTTCTTATATCCCCTTTTGTGTCTAAGAAATGGAGAGGGGCTTGTTAACAAATTTGAAATTGATATAGAAAACAAAAGCAGATGCACAAAGCCTTACCTGTTGTGAGCATAGACGTAATGCCTCGTCAAAAACACCATCAGGAAATTTACCAGAATCTGAACTAGTAGATAATGCCTTCGAAAGCTGTTCAATTGCAAATGTTCCACTCTTAACTAGCATATCCCTCTTATTTTCCCAAGCCTCTTTTACCTTTCTAGAGAAAACAGGAATAATACAAATAGTATACAAGAGCTCCAAGAGTCAGAATAATGATTTAAAGCATTGATCCTAAGTTTCATAATTAGAAAATTGTGACAAGCCATCCACCAAAGTTATTGAGAACAAGAGTCTAAGTATGTTGACAATTTAAGCTGACATGTGCAATAACTCTAACCTGAGTATAGTCTTAAATCCAGGTCGACCATATTTATCTTCAGGGGGAAAGTAAGTTCCACCCATTAAAGGTTTCAAGTCAGGTGAAAGAAACACAATCAGTGGCCAACCTCCTCTGCCATACAAAGCCTGCACATACGTCATGTATACCTAAAGAGAGAAGAAAAATCTTTAAGTGCATCTTGTTTTGTTACCAATGGAACCCCCAAAATTTCTACAAGCATCTCAATCATTCAAATTTCAGAGACTTTTATAAAAGTTTAGGAAAATTTATTTTTTTTAAAAAATATTTTTTGTCCCTTAAAATAGAACAATTAATATCCTTGTGTGAGTGTGTTAATATGTATAGACAAACAACAAATAGATAGACCATGCTCTCACCTGGTAAAAATCCTATATAAGTATAAATTAATTGAAGAGTAAAGTTACCTTATCAACATTCGGTCGCTCCTCGCGATCTACCTATGGCATTGGTACAAAACAAAGTAGAGAAACTTGTTAAAGCAAAGGTGATTGATTGTTGATGTAAGAGCTCAAAGCAATAGAAGACATAAAGTCAGCAAATTACCTTAATGCTAACAAACCCATCATTCAACAATTTCGCAATCCCCTCATCCTCAAAAGACTCAACCTCCATAACATGACACCTTATTCAAAATTCCCAAATTGTAATTGTCAAAATAATCTCATCAAAATTTTGACATCAAAAGTATGAGTTCTAATAAGCCATACATACCAATGACAAGTGCTGTACCCAACTTCAAATCAAAATAGCCATTAAAACCACATCACCACATGTAAACCAGATGTTAATTAATTACACAATTAGGAAACTTTAATCTTTAAAAAAATAAATTAGGAAACTTTAATTTTCAAAAAGAAAAGGTAGAGAATTACTTGATAAGAAGATAGGTGTGTCTCGCCGGCGTGCTTCGGCAAAAGCTTCTTCTCCCCATGGATACCAATCAACCTGAAACAGAATGAATGAATCAATTTTATTAATCAGTGAGAACTAAATGAAATTGAAAAAAACTGAAAAATTGAAAAAAACTGAAAATAACAGCAGAATTCCCGGAGATAGCCTTTGGGGGTTTTTCTTGAGAAGTTGGACATTATTTGCGGCATAATGAGGAGCCTGAAACCACATAGTCCCATCATAGTCTCGAGAACTGTTATTCTCCTCTTCCTTTGCATAAAATCTAGCAGTAGCGTCACTTTTAGAGGCAAGAATGTATGCGGCTGCATACTGATTCAAAGATGACTTTCGCGGCTTCATGGTGTTACGATTTAAATCAGATCAGATAGATAATAATTCTTCTTGTTTTTCCTTTTCCTTTTATGAAAAAACCAAAACATACAAGAGTAAAAATTAGTCAACATACCGCTACAGTGAATCAAAAGGACACATTCACGAATTAGTCATTTCCTTACCTGATGATTGAATCTCTAGATGACATTGGATAGAAAAAATTATCATCTTGTAGTTATTGAACCTCACAGAGTTCCCTAAGATTGCTGAGCCAAGTTTGAATTTCTTTAAATCCCAGTAAATAATAAGTTCTGCAATAATCAATAGCATAATATTCTTTAATGGCCACAATCGATTCTACAATGGATAAACTAACAAGGAAATTGAACTTCTACCATACCGATAAATTAGTCTGACAATGGCTTCAGATTAACTAAATTTGAGAGATGAAGGTCTTAGGGATATTGAGGAATCGGAGTTGAAGAAGATGAAGAAGCTATTGAAGTTTGAGAAGAAATTTAGGGTTTGAGAAGACAACCCTGTTATGATTTGTGGTGGTGGTGGTTGCTTTGACGGCGGTGTGAACTGAGAGAGAGATTCCCTAACCTTATCAGCTACAGAGTGATTAATGAATTTACTGTTGAGGAGAGAATAGAGAGAGGAACGAAGAGAAAGGATTTTGGAGTCGAGAGCAAGAGCTCATTGTCGGAGAGGATGTTCGTCGCTCAATGATTTAGAGATGTGGTCGGCGACGGAATCTTGAAGCTCTTTAGCTTCTTCCAAAACTGAGAGATTAGGGAAGCAATACGTGAAGAAATTCGTCACTAACTATATTTCTCTTTTACCAAAGCGTGTTTTAGGGATATTTAGGGGACGACTCTTATTCAACCGTCGTAGCCCAAAATTTCTCAAGGCGCGAGCGGTAACCTAATATATTTGGGGCGAAAATATTAGAGGGTTTTCATTTTTTTTTTCTTCTATTTTTTTTATAGAATGTTGTAGTATGAATATGGCTATTATATTGTAAATAAATAATTATAATAATTATTTATTAAAATCAATTAATAAAATTGAAATGGTTAGAAAATAAAAATGAAAGAAAAAGTGGGAAATTAAAGAAATAAAAAAATTGTGATTATGATTGGCTAAAGTAATTGCGACAGTTCGCCTTAACTGTCACGAGTGTGGAAAGAGGGCGGTTCTTTGATAACTGTCGCAATTATTTTATACAATATGCCTAAAACATCTACGACGGTTGGCTCAAACCGTCGTGAGAACTGTCTAGTCCAGGAATAAGGACGGTATTTTGATAACTATCGCAAAAGATCTACGACAGTTGACCCTAATTGTCGTGACAACCGTCGCAATCCAGGAATAAGGACGGTTTTGTAGTAACTGTCGCAACTCAAGTGTCGTAAATCTCATTTTTTTCTTGTAGTGGGGAATGCATGAATGAAAAAGGAAAACAAAAAGGGATAAAAATCAAAAGGGGAGCTCGTCAGGATCTCGCAATCCTGTGCCACGTATTCCCTTGTACAATGGGAAAGTCAGAGTTATAGTAGTTCGGAGGACTACGCTGAAAGAAAAAAAGGGAAGGTAGATCGCCAAGGATTGGGGCCCTTGTGCCTACGTATTCTTAACAGGTATGAGAAATCAGAGCGTCTGTAGTTCGTGGGACTACGATTTGTTGGTGTTTTTTTATGGACGATGCTAATGTTCGCGTTCTAGCAGTTAGGTGTATTGCCGCTCGCTCGTGGAGTCTTATGCTTTACCTGTATTGGGGTAGAACGAAAATAACATGCCCTTTCTGAAAATGGTTTTGAAGAGAAAATCCCGAAGGATGAAAAGATTTGCATTTGTTGAAATGTTTTTAGGGTTTTGAAAAGAGTTTTATATGCGTATTGTACTAGAGTCTATGACAGTAGGAGCGGATACTTTGCACAAACGATCTGAGACGGCTCGCACACAAAGCACTCTAGAAGAGGTAAGGAGAAATTCTTGCTCATCATTTCCTACGTACTTAAGGTTCGTGACGTACTACACACATCGTGTTTATTCAGTGTTTTTGGATTTTTATGCAAGAAAAGATTTGGACGCAAAAGAATGAAAAATTTAGGGGAACTGAATCCTAAATGTTGTCATGCAATGATGGTCCTAAAGTTGAGATAAAAGGGAAAATGCTAACCTAATGTTGTCATGCAAGAGATTAAAAACCTAATGTATATCCTACTTCAATCTTAATCGAAAATAAAGTTGAACTCGAAGATTCTAGGGAACATATGAAAGCAAAGCAAGCAATAACATAACAGTTAAGCATACCAATCGACAAGCAATTTCAAGCAAGACTTAAGCACAAAAAGAAATTCGGGTCATGTCAAAGTATCAAGCATAAGACAAGTATTAAGATTTAACAAGAGCAATACCAATGATCAACATCAGGACTTAATCACAGCCAAGGCATCAAGCGTTAATCAAGACATTGAGAATTAAAAATTAAAAGGCTAAACAAAATTTACAAAGTTCTAAACAAAATTAATCCAAGAAAAATCAAGGAAAACTAAAGTCAGCAAAAATTAATCAAAGGAAAATTTCGAACAATTATGGAGAAATTAACATGAAACAATTATCCAAACGACCCTAAAGAACTAACAAAAGATCTTAAATGCAATTAACAAAACTTTAAGTAATAGTTAACGAAAAGAGAGTTAAGTAACGATTAGAAATAAAATGCTAATTAACTAATTAAAAATGAAATAATAACTAACTAAAATATTTAAATAACAATTAAAACTGAAAATAAGTATTAACTTGAATAATAATTAAAATCAAAAGAAATTAGTTAATTGAAAATTAAAACAAAAAAAAACAAAAATAAAGGAAAATAAAGTAAGTCAGGGTGGTTTTAGAACAAAATGATGGTGAAGGCCCAATGGGAGGCAGACCCAGGTTCTACCCGGGATGGGTTCCACCCGACCCAAACCCGGTTTGCCTTATGATGGGATTAAAAACCTAATGATAATAATAAAAAAGAAAGAAAACGGTTGGTTACACAAGATTCGAACGAAAGAAGGAAAATATAAACACGCTCCAAGGTCAAACTTCAGAAACGGATTCGATAAAAAACAAGGTTCGACATTTCTCTCTTTCTCGATCAATCTCCTATATGCTTCGATCCAGTTTATCGTGGCGTACTCCTTTTATTATCCTTTCATTCTTCCTCGCGGCGGTGCGGCGGTAAGTGGTTGTAGGGTGGCGGTAATGATGATGGTGTTTGATGGTTGAAGAGGAGGCAAAGTGTGCGATTATGTTGGTGTTGCGATTGGAATGCGAGTTTTGGAGATCGGGGAAGGAGGTTGATCGGAAACAAGGTGGTACAGTTGTGCGAATGACGGAAGGTGTGGTTGCTGTTGTTATTGGTGGAAATCGCAGTGAGGATGTGAGAGTTAGGGAAGCTTCATGATGTTGTTTTGTCACGAAAATGAGTTGTGGTTGTTTGATGGTTAAAGTATGGTGGTGGCTATGAAGTGACGATGAAGGACAAAGGTTGAAGGTGTGTTCGATTGAAGGTGAGTTTGGTATTGTTCAATGGGAATGAGGGAGTTGTAACAGGGGTGGATGAAAGTTGTTGTGTTGGTTTTTCATTGCATGATGAAGGTTTGTGATAGAAGTATTGGTTTGTGTTCTATTGTTTTATGTAGAACAATAATAAAATCGGAGCGAACTCGCGTCCCTAATCGACCATACCCTCACTACTACGGAAAACCCATTTAACAACGGTTGGGAAAGATATATAATGACGCGGGAACATGCGTTATATAGAGTGTTGTTGTATATATGATACTTACAATCACGGCCCAATAAGCATTGTAATAAACTGGAAATTGTGCTACCTATAATGACGGTTATATTAAATACCCGTTGTTGTATGTCTTTTAATAAAATAAAAAAATGCAGCATTAGAACTACCTATAATGACGGTTATTTTAGAAAACTGTTGTTGTACACTACCTATAATGACGGTTATTTTAGAAAACTGTTGTTGTACACTACCTATAATGACGGTTATTTTAAATATCCGTTGTTGTATGTCTTTTTTTAAAAAATTGCAGCATTAGAACAAGAACAACAGCAAGAATAACAAGAACATCAAGAACAACAATAATAACAATAGTAAGAACAACAAGCACAACAAGAACATCAACAACAACAATAACAACAACAACAACAACAACAACAACAACAACAACAACAACAACAACAATAACAACAACAACAACAACAACAACGACAACAACAACAACAACAACGACAACAATAACAAGAAGAAGAAGAATAAGAACAAGAACAAGAACAAGAACAAGAACAACAACAACAACAACAACAACAACAACAATAATAACAATAATAACAACAAGAACAACATTAATAAAAAAAGAACAACAATAATAAAAAAAGAACAACTAGAACAACAATAATTAAAAAAGAACACCAACAACTAACATTGCTAACTCGAGTTCTGAAATTTGTTCTGAAATTTGGTTTAGTGGTTCAGTATCATAAATTAAAGATGATGCTTGGAGGTAGAAGATGTAGTTCGTCTAAGTTTTAGGTTTCACGCGGATCACTAATAGTAGTGTCTTGGCCTTTGATAATCACTAAATAGACGACTAAGATTTGTTTAAGGATAGTGAATAAACTCAATATGTGCGCCACCTATAATGTTGGTAATGAGACTTGAAAAAATAAGTAAAAAACCAAAAATGCTTATGTTGGGACTTAAACCCATGACAAGACACTACCTATAATGACAGTTGTTTTAAATACCCGTGGTGAAAGGTATGTCAACATTTTGAAAAAAATAAGTAAACAACGCTACCTATAATGACGGTTTTTTAAATACCAGTGGTGAAAGGTCTGTCAGTATTTAAAAAAAATAGGAAAGAAGTAACATGATTAACATAAATTCAGAAAAATCTAAAAACACAAAATTTAATCTAATTAGGTAAAATAAGAATTTTGAGAATTTTTTTGGAATTTTTTGAGACTATGAAAACAGTACCAAATTCATTAAAAATTGAAAAAAGATGAATTTGGGATTTTTAGGGTGAAGTTCATAACTCTTATAGAATAAGGGACTAATGACCGCACGATTTTTCTACTTCAAATGCACGAAACAGATCTAAAAAAAGAGACGATTTTCCCTAAAACCGATTTTTTGAAGAGCAAGACCTAAAACTGAACTATAGGCTATAATGACAGTTTTTTAAATACCAGTGGTGAAAGGTTGTCAGCATTTTGAAAAAATATGTAAAAAAAACCATAAATGCTGGTGCAGGGACTTAAACTCATGACCAGATGCTACCTATAATGACGGTCTTTTAAATACCCGTGGTGAAAGGCCTTACATTTCAGCACTATTAGAATTTTAACCGTCATTAAAAGCATTTTAATAAGATTTAAAAAAATGCGTGCATCCAGTTTGCACTATTACAATAGTGTATATGATGTCTTTGTAAACCTAGCGTTGTTGTTTGCACGTTTTGTAGTAGTGCCTCCACGTGCGAGACAGAGCTCGCGTTATGCTTCGAAACAACTAAAAACGAAATGCGATAAAAGCAACGATACATGGTTAAAGAAACGTAAAACAGGTTGCAACAAAAAGCTGAGATGTCAAATAGATAAAATCGATATTCAGAGAGCTACCTGCGCGAAAAGAACCGATTTCTCCTTCTCTTCAGGTATGTCCTACGAACGACTTTGTGTTGTGATTAATGAAAACCTTCTGAAAAAATGGGATTTCTGCTGCTTGTTATGGATATGTCTCTCCTAGAATTGAATGAGTGGCTGAGCTCTTAATCTTGGTGGATGAACATAGTGATTGGAATATTTTTTCACATAGAGTTTTTTACCGTTCTTGTTATGTTTCACTACTGTGGCTTTTTTTAGACTTTTGGAAGGTGATGGTAGCTCTATATGTGAATGAAATTTTTTGCTGTAAAAGTATTTTCCTTTCAGTTCTTACCCGCCTTTACTGTTGTTTCTCTTCTCTCCTTTTAAAATCAAATTCAAAGCTAAAAACTTGTTTATTAAGTTTAGAGGTACACAGAAATTTGTCTTGTATTGATGAGTGATTGCTTTCAAAAAACATGTTGCAGCTGTTGTTGGTTGTTGTGGCAAGACTTAGCTAGCTTCGGGATTGCTTCTGAAAAACTTCATGTATGCAGGTTGTTGTGATGACAATTGAGACAAAGTGTGCAAAGTTGTATTGACCAAGGTTGTACTTTGCTGAATTTTCTCTCTTTGTAATTGTACTTTTCCCTTTTCTTTTGTTGAATTTTCCTTGTCTTTTTGTAAGAAAAAGGCATTTGTTGTGAATGTTGAATTTTGCCTAATGGGCTTGTAGTTTGTAACATAGACCTTTGATAAATACAATTTGGACTTTTGATCACAATTTTCTATTTGCACACTTCACTTATTTGAAATATATTTGCAACATGCCACTTGAACTAAAGATCTAATCTAATTCAAATTGAATCAATTCCAAGAATAAAATCTTGAATCAATAAATAAATTGATCTCGGGCTTTTGAACAGATAAAAAATTTTGAAATAAAAAAGAAATCCTCTGAACTTTTCCCATGAATCATGTTATACTTGAGCTGGCTCTAAAGATCACCCTAAAAAGTTTAGCTTTGAACTAATACTATCATAGTGAATTTCTTTCCTAGCTTGGTAGCCCCTAGATGTAGGTAAGCTGCACCGAACTGGGTTAACAATTCTGGTGTTAATTTTACTTTTCTGTCATTTAAATTCCTGCATCTTTGTCTATGTGTGGTCAAACTATTTTGATCTCAGTGTTGTGACATCTATCTCGACATCTGGTGGCTTTGTGCCAGAATTTCAAGTTGGAATCTAGAACCGTGGTGAAATGTATTGAAATCTGCAAAAATTCAGGTATTGAGTATCGAATCCCTGGCCTCAACCTTTTACTATGGTTGTTTTATACAGCCGTAGTGGTATGTTATGCGCTACTGTGTTTTTCCCACGACTAGTATCTCGTGGTAGTAAAGAGGACACATACAACCACACCTTTCTTTACCAAGGGAAATCATATGTTGTGGAATTTTTCTCCCAACCGTTGTGAAATGTGAATTCTGTAGTAATGACAGATGAGAATCCTGCCGTGTTAACCAAAGTTGTGTTAGGTAGCACATTCTAACACTTCTTAAACTTGTTAAGTATTATTTCATATTAGTTCAAAATTTGAATATTTCTAATTACAAACAAGGTGGAGAATTGTGAAAATATTTATTGAAAGGTAAATATGAAAAAGATTGAAAGTGAAATGCAACATTATTTTAGTAAAAATAAAGAATAATAATAGAAAGAACATAAGCTTATATTTGTGTGTAATGTGATTCACTCAAACTTTACTCTATAAATTTAAGGTCAAATTTATCAGTAACAACATAAATATAGAGTGTAATAAAGTGATGTTTATCATATAATAAATTAATCTTTCTTTGTTAAACCTATAAAATATTCATATAATTTACTGTTCAAACTCTCTTATTTTCTTTTTAACTTAAATATATTTTGTATTTCGTATTATTATTAGAAGACGAATTTCTGATGCGGCTCACCTCATTTCATATTTCTTGCACTCTTTTGATAATAGACTATACCAAATTTTTTTTTTTCAAAAACTACTTATAATAAATAAAAGATAAAATAGAAAGAAAAAAAAAAGTTTCAATACTTCTCAACACTCACTCCTAAATCTAACTTGTTATGTATTCATTCTCATTAAAAAAATGAAATAATTAATTCATGATTAAAGTAAACATGTATATTTCTTCTCAATTGCTTCAATACTGCATATAGCATCACCAAGATTTATTTAATTTGAATAATAAAAAGTAGAACTTTTCATGGTTATATAATCTCATATCACACATATAATTTTAGAAATTCATCCATGCGTGTGTATTCCACTTCTGGGTAAAGCTTTGATGCTTCTTCTTCATCCCCTACTTCAAAATTTGTCAAACATCCTTCATAAAAAATATGATAGAAATGTCCCATTGCTGCTTGGCTTGCAAAGTCCACACCTAAATTTCACACCAATCAAGAGTCAACAAATACTTGTTGATATGAACTAATAAAAAAAAGTTACTTAAACATCATTTCATTTTATTTCTATTGTGTCAACATCTATCAAAAACAAGGGTGTAGTTTACCTTTCATGGAAGAAAGAAAGTCATGTTCAGATATAGGAGATTTCTCTAATTGTTTTCCAATAAGTTTCTCCCATTTTTCAATAAGCTCTCTTTGAGTGAGTATGTTTTCTGGTGGCCTTATATATATTGTCTTGTTCAATGTTCTTGGATCATCAATTGTCTTGATTGTGTATGTTCCAACATCATCTTCATCAACATAAACAACTGCCACGAACACATATATTTTAATGTAATTTTCAAGATTAATTGCGGCCTAGTTCACATTCAAGAAAAAAGTTAATTATAAGCAAAAGTCATATTTTCTAAAAATTTTGCATACCTTTGACATTGCCGTCGCCATAGAGAACCACCGTGTCCCGTGGAGGAAAGAGAGTTCCCATCTGAGAGAGGTTGCCGGCCATGTAGGCGGCGAAGCAATTGGCGGAGATATAAGTGAAAGGGATGTTGGCGTCCTCAATTGCTTTTCTTATAGTCATTTTCTCATCAAATGTGGCTCTTCCGGGTGGAAGTGCATGTCCCATGAGAGATGGGTCCATCCCAAATTCTGAAGGTAGGAACCGCTGGTGGACAGAAGAAAATGCATAATTCGTCAGACAAAGAGTGATTCAAGTCAAAAACAACAACAAATTTTAACATAATAACGCTATCTTAACACCACCTATGTTTTTTTTAAATAAAGAATAATTTTCATAAAAACATGTGTTTCTAAAATTATTTTTATAATATAAATATAAAGTTTGTCATTAATTAATTTTATTATTATATTTAACACAAAAATATATTTTATTAACCATATATTTTACTTATAAATTATTAACCAAATTTACTACTTTAATAAAACGCATAACATTAAACAAGTTCTAACTATATATATATATATATATATATATATATATAAACCGCTTCCGTATTAAGATATCATTGATGTTTTAATATTGAACACTTTATAAACGGTTCCATGTATAAGTTCTTAAAAATATTTAAAATTTCAACAATGTCAACTATTCTTTTGAAAGTAAGTGTTATTGATCATGTTAATTTTTATAATTAAAATAAATATTTAATAAATAGTAATTCAATAAAAATAAGAAAATATACACAAATCATTTATATTTGTACTAGTAAAAAGTATATGATTGTAATTAGGGATGACAAAAAATATTTGCAGATAAAACCCATCCGGTGCAATAGTTTACTAGATAATTAGGAGTAAAATTAACAGATATTTAATTACTCGTTAATTTATACATATAAATACAAATTTGATGATACATATACCAATAAGTATGTTTATATGTTAATAATTGTTTAAATCGCTTAAATTTTATTTTGTTGAATTTAGTATAATTTACTATCTATATATTATAATTCAATTGTATAACCTTTTAAAATTGTCCTTTAATCACAAATTATTTACACTATCAAAAGGGTATTATAATAATCAATTAATATTTACTTTTTTCATTTTCATCTTCTATTATATCATGATCAGTTGCATTCATTTAATAACTTCCCTAAATTAAATCACAATTAAATATTATATGCATTTATTTTCTCTCTTCATTCAAATTTTAAATCTCTTTAACATTTTTCTTTCCTACACTTTCTCACTTTCATTTCAATTTTTTTTCTCTATTAACACTAAAAATATTAATAATCTATTTTTTAATTTTAATAAAATAACACTATATATTTATCTCACGGATCACTATCAACACAATATCTATTTTATTTTAATCAACCATTGTTTTAATTTGAGAAACAAAATCCTTATTTTTAAATATAAATATATTTTTTTCTCCATCTCACCCTATTCTTTTTTTTCTTTTTATATATTTATTTAATACAATTAAATTTATATGAATTTTACAATTAAGTAAATTATTTTAAATTTTGCATATGTGTCTAAATACATTTATGTTCCATCAAATAATTTTTTTATCTCACAGGTCATTATCGCATCAAATCATTTTTTTACCTCACGGGTCATTTTCGCATCAAAATTGTCTTTTTTGTCTTTCTTCATCTTACAAGTTATTTTTTTTTCTTTTTGCATGATTAATTAATACAATTGAGATTGTATAGTTATTTTTTAGTTTACAATTAAATAATTAAATTTCAATTTTATATCTGTATATAAATATATTTTATATTGTATCAAATAAATTTTCTATTTCACAAATCACTATAAACACAATATATATTTTATTTTAATTAATAATTACTTTAATTTGAAAGATAAAATCCTTATTTTTAAATATTAAATATTATTTTTCTCTTATCTAACGAGTCACTTTTTTTTCTTTGTATTTTAATACAATTGAATTTATATAATCATTATTCATTTTAAAATTAATAACAAATTTAAAATTTAAATACATATATAAATATATTTTATATCGTATCAAATTTACATATACATTTAATATATTATATACTTTATCAAATAATTTTACCTGTGCGGGAGCACAGGTATTTTACTAATTATGTACTAATAAAAGAAATAAAATGAATGTGATTTATTTTGTTATTATTATTAGACTTAATTACTATTTTGACCTCTTTATTTTATCCAATTCATGAAATTGGTCTCCCATGGGACCATTGTCATCCCTAATTGTAACCCTAATTGTACTCTAGTAGTGAATACTACTAAAATCTCAATTGTTTATGGATCAATTGTTTACCTCTTTTCCTTCAATATTTATCTATTTATATAGTATATCCTCCGTCTCATATTATAAGCAAAAGTTACTTTTTAGATATATTGAATAATTAATGTATCTAATCTATATATAAACCAGATATATTAATTATTTAATGTATCCAAAAAATAATTTTTACTTATAATATGGGACGGAGTAGTATCTCATATATTTTCCACACTTAAGACTCGGTAAGGACCATTAAAATGACCATCTCTAATTAAATATGACTCCTTGATGATTGAAATCAAATCCAACCCTTACTTTATTGGCGAGCTACACTTTGAGGCGAGCTCTTTCGGCTCTATCACATAATCTGACCACTCTTAGAATCTGTGTTTCTTACCATATCATCAAGTACCCGATCCAAAATACGAGCTCAAACATGCGTTGTGTAGAGAAATATTTTTCTGATAATGAGTTAGAAATCAATTATTTACACAGTCCCTCAAGTATAAGTCACGTAATGGCGAAGAGATTTCGTAAGACCGATTAAGAGATTAGATATTTACACAATCTCTCGAGCATAAAATGCGAAAGAGCGAAATGCTTTCTTGAAACCGACTAATAGATCATGAGAAATGATATCTTGACACCACTTCCATACACCTACACCGTATTTTACTGTTCACCAATATGGTGAACAGTGAAATATTATAATAATATTAATTTTTTTTTTTTAATTTTAAATTTTTTTTTTAAGGAATATTGATATAGAATTGTGTAATTAACCAACTTTATAACTTCATTAACCAAGTTTTTGCATTGTATTAACCAAATTTTATTACTGTTAAAATTAATTTTAATATCTGAATGGTTATTAACCAACTTCATAACTGCATTAACTAACTTTTTACATTGCATTAACCAACTTTGTTTTACTAATAAAAATTATTTTTAATATCTGGAAATTTATTAACCAACTTCATCACTATATTAACCAAGTTTTTACATTTTATTAACCAAGTTTGATTTACTATTAAAAGTCATTGTTCACAGTCACTGTTCATAGATACTGTTCATGCACTATTTATGTACGGATTCACTGTTCACAGACACTGTTCACGCCACTATTCACCTACCGATTTACTGTTTACGAACTGTTCACAGTATTTGTGAACAATGCATACGGTGTAGTGTAAGAGTGGGGTGTCAAGGTAGCATTGCTGATAGATCATATATTTACACGATCCCTTAGGCAAACATGAGTCATGGGAGAAATGCTTTTTTAACACAACTTAAGAGATCAAATATTTCTAGTTTGGTTTCTCCAAACCCGCCATCCTTTATGGAGTATTTTCCAGGGTCTTCGCGAGACTCTACTTAAAAGGATGAAGTTGGACAAACTTATGTTTTTGTAAATATATCAGTATAAAATCCTCCAAATACGAGACGTGTAGGAGCACATAAGTTGGAGAAACTTATGTGCGTTCAATGGAACACCATAACGTTTACGTATTGTTATTCAAAGTAAACATTTTTTACTTCGTATTTAAAAATTGTGTAAAACTAGTCACGAGAGGTTGTTGACTCCAAACAAAAGAAAAATACTAATAAATCAGGATACTAAAGACACCAAGAAGCATAGACTAACATACAAAAGAAAAATTGTGTACAACATCTATTCTTTTTTGCAAGTAAAGTGAATTCATTAAGAAGAGTATGAAGAATATTCAACCAAGCATTCCAATAGTATCACCATAACTTACAAATATGTCTTTCATTTTAGCCAAGCAAAATATTAGATAAGATGTGGATTTAAATGGACCTCCAAATTTGTACAAGAAAATAATTTTTTTTTTAAATTAATTTTTATTTAAAAAAAGTGTTTATCTATAAATATCAATAAATTATTTATATTAGTATATCGTTAAAAAAAATATTATTGCAGAATTAAATTATGAATCAATATTTTACACTCATCTAATTGAATCAGTGCATATCAATTAAGCTATTATATTAATTTTCTTATTATTTTTGGTAAATTTTAATAAAATATTACACTCTTCTTTATATGTTATAAAATTTATTATTTTCTTGAAAAATAGTACAAATTTTCACTTTTAAGCCGTTATTCAGATGTAAACAAAAAAAAAACAAAAACTTATTCAGAGTTCCATATTAGAATGTTCCAATAAAGACCCACATATCTTCTTTCCATCGAACTATTGAATAAAGTTCCATTTCTACATACCTTAATATTTCCAGCATCCTTGATGGCCTCAACAAGTTTGAGTTGCATCAACAAATTATGCGATCGAATATGAACACCAGACATGGTTGAAATAACAACATCAACTAGTTTCACAGCATCTACCAAACTTTGATGATCAGAAAACGAACCTTCCACAAGATGAGCACCTTGTTTCTTGAATGATAGAAGCATTTGCACTTTCTCAGTATCAAGTCCTATGTCTGGACGTTGAAGAACATAGGTTTCATGACCTTGTTCTAAACTTGCTTTTACTATTTTCCTACCAATATAGCCAGTACCCCCCACAACTAGAACTTTGCTCTTTCTCATTATTGTACTTTCTCTCTTGTGGCTATAATTTAACTTATAGTCAACTCTCCCAAGGCTAGCTAACTATATATAAAAAAAAAAAGAAAAAGGATATGTGTTATGATTTATAAGGGACTTATTTATAATGTGTTAATGGTGTTGAAAATTAAGGATGTGTTGCAAAGTATAGAATTATCTCAAAGGGTAGTTTAGTCATTTCACTTTGATAATGTAATACTTCCAGACAAGGTGATGATAAGTAAAATTTAAGGAAGATGATAAAATATTAAATTCACTATTATGAGAAATGGGCAATTGGTAATTTGGAATAGAATGAAGGTATGATTAGAATTTTACAAGAATTAATGAGTGACAATTTGGTCTTTTCACGAGTATCATATATAAAGAAAAGTTTAAAGGAAAAATGAGTTTTCTCTCTTTCTCTGCATATTCTTTTTCTTCCACCTTCCACCACTTGGAATGAAGAGGAAAATAGAGATTGGGGCATGAATGCAAGGCACAGATCACTCAGATGTGACAAGATTCGGTCTTTTACACTTCCTTTCTTTCATGCTTTGAAATTCCAAAATTTTGCTGAAATAATCAATCATATAAGAAATTATTTGAATCTTCTTTGAGATGAGCCTTGAAATATCTTAAAGGCGAATGTCATCTTCAAATGATAGACATTATCAAAATCCTAGTTCATCTACTTGAGTAAGAGGCAGAGCTTTTAACAAAATTATCTTATGCATCTGTAGCTACTTGACACACTTCCTTGGATTTGTACTTTAAGGTTAAATTTAATATTCATAGTTTTTTTTATCAAATGTTGCATCTTCACAAGTTGACATAAGTAAAACCACATTGGCATCATCAAAAACAAACCTTAATAGTCATATTTAGTTTTGATCACTTCTTCAATCGCCTGCAAAACATGGTTCCACATCTTCGTGGGAAAGAATGGATTGGGGATTAAGATTTAATTCTTCTTCTTCTTCTTCTGCTGCTTCTTCTTCTTCTTCTTCTTCTTCTTCTACTTCTTCTGCTTCTGCTTCTGCTTCTGCTTCTGCTTCTTCTTCTTCTTCTTCTTCTTCTTCTTCTTCTTCTGCTTCTTCTTCTTCTTCTTCTTCTTCTTCTACTACTACTTCTTCTTCTGCTTCTTCATCAACTGCTTCTGCTTCTTCTTCTGCTTCTGCTTCTTCTTCTTCTTCTTCTTCTTCTGCTTCTGCTTCTTCTGCTTCTTCTTTTGTTTCTGCTTTTTCTTCTTCTGCTTCTGCTTCTTCTGCTTCTTCTTTTGCTTCTGCTTCTTCTTCTTCTGCTTCTTCTTCTTCTTCTTCTTCTTCTGCTTCTGCTTCTTCTTCTGCTTCTACATCTTCTTCTTCTTCTTCTTCTTCTTCTTCTTCTTCTTTTTCTTAGCGGCGGAGTTAAGACACCAGTCATGGTACCTAGACTCTGGATGTTCGCGGCATATGATGGGAAGAAGGCATATGTTCCAAAGCCTGGAACTTAAGCCTGGAGGTGTCGTCAGTTTCGGAGGTGATAAAAAAGGGAAGATCATTGGCTCCAAAATAGTAGTTAACAATAATTTCCCTTCCATTACTAATGTTCTTCTTGTTGAAGAACTAATGTATAACCTTCTGTCCATGAGTCATTTAAGTGACAATGGTTATGACATTATCTTCAATCAAAAGTCCTATAAAGGTGTCACTCAAAAGGATGGCTAAATTCTTTTCAATGAAAAGAGGAAAAACAACATTTATAAGATCAGACTTTCTAACTTGACAAATAAGAATGTTAAATGTCTTATGTTTGTTAACGAAGAACAATGGACATGGCATAGACACTTGGGTCATGTTAGCATTAGGAGGATTTCTCAGCTTAACAAGCTTAATTTCTCAGATGCTCTTTGTGAAGCATGTCAGAAAGGTAAGTTTTCTAAAACTTCTTTCAAATCTAAGAATGTTGTTTCAACCTCCGGGCCATTGGAACTTCTCCACATTGACTTATTTGAACCAGTGAAAACTGCTTCTATCAATGGTAAGAAGTATGGACTAGTCATTGTTGATGACTAAGGCAGATGGACATGGATGAAATTTCTTAGACACAAGGATGAGTCACATTCTCTGTTTTCTACCTTCTGCTCCAAAGTGCAAAATGAGAAGGATCTCAAAATTGTAAAAGTTAGAAGTGATCATGGTGGTGAATTCAAAAACAAAGATTTTGAGAAATCTTTGATGAGAATGAAATATCTCATGATTTCTTCTTCTTTAGAACTCCACTACATAATGGAGTTGTAAAGAGGAAGAATAGGACTTTGCATGAAATGGCAAGGACCATGATCAACGAGACTAATGTGGCTAATCACTTTTGGGCAGAGGCAGTCAACACAATGTGTTATATTCAGAACAAGATCTCTATAAGACCTATTCTGGGTAAAACACCCTATGAATTTTGGATGCTTCAGCTATTCCAAAATCCTCGTAGATAGTGGATACTTCATCTGAGCCTTTCTCGGTTGACTCTCTACTTGAGCCAAGGAATGAGCATGACTACCTCAATCCCACTCGGAATGTTGGATGGAATTTTGATGCTTCATGCTCTTATATCTATCTCTTAATCAGAGAGTTTCTGTTTTCTTCTCCCTGGACGGCTCCAAGACGACAATATGGGACCTCTTGGACGACGTTCTCGCGAGGTTGAGCATTGCTGAGGCTTTTTTTTCAAAGCATTGTAGCCTTCATTCAAGTGCATTTAAATTTTGTTGTGGAGCGATGTTATACACATTGTTTAATAGTTCGTTAGCACCAAACACTCTGAGTTTTGCTTGCAGCACCTGGAGGCCAAGCAGGATTTCTGGTAGCAAAACTAGAGACGGGACAAGAGGATCATTTAGAGTAACTTAAACAAATCTGGCTATCTGGTGAGCCTAGACCAAATCATGATGCAATAGAATCAATGCTCTAGGATTTACAATGCCTTGCAAAGGAGGGAGAGTTTGTTGATTTATCGTTTCTAGAACAGCATCAACTACTTCACACAGAGCAACAAGTCGAGTAGAACTAGATCCAGCCATAATTGGAATTCGTAGAAACTGGAGATCTAGAAATTCGAGGAAGTGGAATTAAGAAGACGCTTTATTGAATTTAAATAAGATGAATCTTCAAATTTATTTCACAATCTTCTCGATTTGATGATTTAAGGAGGTTATGAGCTGATGAATCAAAGAGCATACGTGAAATTGCAAAAATCGTAGGGATTAGAAGTTGATTCCCACATATGGCACCACTATTCTATTCGGTATCCAGAAATAAATTAAGAAGTTGTGGTGATGGTGGACCAACTCTTTAGATGTGGTGAAGTGGGCTGGCCTACAAGGATAGAACTCCAACGCCCAAGTCAGTATATGAAGAAGAAGAGTCAAGTGAAATTGAATTTTAAACTTATACCTCAATTTGTCGCATTCCCGGCTAACTACACAAAATGAGTCATACATTTTTGGAGGCATCTTAGCACACAAATTGTCATCCTAATAATTACAAAGGATCTCAACTACAAATCTCTACAATTTACACCTAACAAATAACAAGATATATATATATATATATATATATATATATATATATATATATATATATATATATATATATATATATATATATATATATATATATATATATATATATATATATATATATATATATATATATATTAAGGAAGGGTGGAAAGGAAAGTAAGAGCCTTTGTAATAGTTTTTTTCAAGATTGTTGGTTTTCTTTATGAATTATCATAAGGTCTCCTTTCATAGTATAAATTTTATACAGATTCATAGAAAATGAAGCTTTGGAAAAGTTCATTTAGAGCCCATAATCAATTATGCAGTTATAAGAAAAATTTTGGCACAAATTGCACCATAATCAATTACACCCATCCCATACTATACTAAAGGATTAACACCCCATAATTGATTATAAACAAACCATACTTATATAGCAAATAAATTTTCTTATATTAATCCATTATCAATGAGTTCTAATCAATTATGCTTTAGCAGCAGAGTTTTTTTGGCTTTTCTAAAGAGTTCTTCATAAAAAATTTGTAAGATATGAAGTTTTGAAAAATATTTATATGTGTGTATATTCTTAGTATTTAGATGGATGCCTATTATTTATAAATATTGATCCTAAAAAGGTAAGACATCCAAGTTTTACCTGTATAATATTTATGGGGTTAGTTTCTATCTCTACAATATTTATGGGGTTAGTTTCATCAAAGATAATGTGTACAAATTTTTTTATAGTTATGGTCTTATTGTTATAAATTCGGAAAGTCTTTATGTTTTTTAGATTTTATGACCGTACATATAAAAGATTCAAACACTACAACATTATAGGTAAATAATCGTTATAGGTAAATTTAATTTCAATGTCTTTTACCTTATTTTCTTTCTGGTTTGTCATGGGATGCATGTTGGCTTATTTATCTTTTTAAGATTCTTTGAATGAGTCCATGTCATTGTCATTCCATTTTATGTAAGCTCTTTCTAATTCTTTTTGTGGTATTTTGTATCTTTTATATTTCATTTGGTTATGCAGACAATTTGGCTTCATGTGAACCTTTTTGCGACATTGGAAGCATGTTGGAATGAATGATGATATTTCCTTAATTTTGCTTATGAAATTTCTTTAAAAAAATTGTGCTTTAGTGTCCCAACGCGAAAAACAACTGGCAGAAAAACAGAGTCGCCACAGAACATTATTTATCCTGACGGGGAAAGGAAACGATCGAAGAAACCTCAAAAAAGGAGAAGACATGGTCATCGCACCCAAATCCAGAGTTCGAGAGTCGATTACGCGAGAGGAAGGTATTAGCACCCCCTCGCGTCCGTTATACTCAACGGGATCCACGCTTGTTGTGCTAATCAAAGGGTGTGTTTATCTAAAGTCTATCTGCTAACAGAAACGAAAAGGGAAAAGACAAAAGGAGACTCGATATGACTTCGACGTCCTATGCCTATGTATTCCCTCGTGCAATGGGAAAGTCAGAGTCAACGTAGTTCGGAGGACTACGGGTGAAAAAGAGGGAAGGGTGCTCGCCAAGAATTCACCGTCATGTGCCTACGTATCCTTATCCGGACGAGAATAAGGAAATCAGAGCCTTCGTAGTTCGGCCTATGAATCTTTAAATGTTTTTTATGAGTGATGCTAACTTCGCGTTCCAGCTGTTAGGGTCGATGCCTGTTTGCGGTAGCATAGAAATAACATGCCCTTTCTGAAAATGGCTTGACGGGAAAATCCTGAAGGACAAAATGATTTGCAATTTGTTTGTGAGTTTTAATAGAAGTGAATTGAATTGGTTTGAGATTCGTATTGCACTAAAGTCTATGACATAGGATCGAATGCTTCGTACGATCGACCCAAGACGGGACGTATACAAAGAACTCTAGACAAGGTAAGGAGAGACTCCCGCTTATTACTTCCCATGTACTTAAGGCTCGTGGCGCACAATACTCGTCGTATTTATTAATGTTTTGATTTTGTTTTGAGTGAGAGAAAAGAGAGACGCATAGAAGGTCTAAAGGGGAAACTCAATCCTACATGTTATCATGCAACAATGGCCCTATAGTTAAGGATGGATAATAGAAGTCTACCTAATGTTATCATACAAATGTTGGACCTATGGTTGAGGTTAAAAGGGACTACCCTAATGTTATCATGCATGGATTAGCACCTAATGTCTATCCTACTCCAAACTTAATCAAAAATAAAGTTGGACTAGGAGGCCTTAAGGGAACATGCAAAAGCAAGCAAAAACCAAGAAAATAAACCAAAAACAGCAGCAACAACAACGCTTTAGCTCAACACAACAGTAAATTCCAGCAACCAAGCAAAACAGCTTTTAACAGCATGCAATTCTAGAATCGAACAGGTGTAAAATGCAGCAAACAGAATGAACACATTTTACAACACATATTGAACACATCAACAATGTATACAGCATCATACAAAGCATGACATTGCAACATCAAGTTGAGCATGCATCAAAGATTTAACAATCAACCATGAACATATCCAACAACTAAGCATAAATATGTGTCGAAAGAATTGACTCAAAATATGCTTCCACATTTAAACAAATGTACATGAATTGCAAGGATCAAGTATGAGCATGCATCAAGTAAGATTAATTGATGAACATGTAACAAAAATTAAGTACAAGCAAGTTCAAAGTCATTGCACATTTAAGCATTCAACAAGAGCATCAAGAATTCATCCATAATTAATCACCTCAAACAAACATGCAATTGCAAAATCGAAAGTAAACATGAGCATGTATCAAGAATCAAACACAATAAGCATCAAGAACAAGCAAACACGTATGAACAAACAAGCATTATGAAGAATGCATCAAAAATGCCATACAATTAGTCATGAGCATGCATCATACAAATCAATGCGTCGCACGTCGGAGAGTCACATACATACTGCAAAATAGAGTGAAACAGCACAAGAAAATTCCATAAATATGTATCACTTCAAACCATGAGGTTTAGAAGTGGAAAGAAATCAAAACAAGCTTGAAAATGCACAAAAAACACATTCTACAATAGTGTTAATCGATTAACCTTTTGCTAGGCAAAACTGATTAATCAATTAACCCTTCAAAAATCAGTAAAATACGCAAAAAAAACATACTGGTTAATCGAATAACCAGATTTGCCTAGCAAATGGTTAATCGATTAACACTGCACCAGAAGTAGAAAATCAACATTTCAAAAGCACTTTCAGCAGCAAAACAATTCTTCAATCATCCACATGTTATGGTATACAATTGTACACGAAAACTACATCAAACAACAGCAATCAAACACTAATTGAATCCATCAAACAGTAAGATCAACAAACAAATCAATCAATGGATCAACTCACATAAAAAATCAATGGATCTACATTGTAAAAGTTGTAAATAAGCTATAACAAGCTTGGATCTAAGAATTACCAACCTACAAAGTAGAGATCTGCTTTGGTAAGTGTTGCAAACTGAATTTGACAGATCAAGCACAGAAAATCCAAGATCCAATGCGTTTCTAGCAAGAAAAGTTGAAGATCCAAGCAATTATCCAAAAATAATCCAAAAGATCTTCAAGAAGTGATTCCAAAACATGATCAAGATCCAAATAAGCTTCAACTTTAGAATTGAACAATGGATGATGATGTAATGAAGTTTTAGCTCAAGAACTCACAAATTGCAATGTGAAATTTGTGAAGCTTTTTGGCTATGGAGCTTTAGTGAAGTTTGAAGATGAGAATGGAGAGTGAAAAAAGTGAGAGAGAATTGAGAGAATTGAAATGTGAAGTGTGGGAAAATCATAAAAATGAGTGAAAATATGTGAGGTTTGGAGCAAATTTGCTTAAATAAGCTCTAGGTTAGGAGTGTAAATATGGTTTGGAGTGTGGGTTTGAATGAGGATTAGTATTAGGAATGGAATTAGGAGTGGAAATGTTTGAATTTTTGGAGGGAAGATGAAATTAATTTGAAATGAATCAAAATTTTGGAAGCATTATAGATCTTTCTACTGATGCAAATGTGAAACCAAGTGATCAAAATGAGTTGAAAATGCTGCAGTGTTGAAAACTGAACTTTCTAGGCAAAAATTCCTCGTGTTAATCGATTAACCATTTGCAAGGCAAAATGTGTTAATCGATTAACACATCAAGAATTTGAATATTGGGCGCCAAAAGGAGGTAATTTTGGGGTAATCAACTGTTGCCACCATAACTTTTGATCTATACATCTTTTGAAGTTGCTTCCTTCTACAAACTTGTGGTACGTGACATCCTCTTGAATTTGATTAAAAGTTTGCCTTATTTGGATCAAAGATGAGGAAGTTATGGATCTTGCAAAACTCTTCCACACTCAGAAAAATTCACAAAAACCCTAATATAGCAACTTCTCCTGATTTCATGATTTCTCTTGAGCAAACCTCATAATATCATGGATTACTTGAAATGCCCAAAATATGACCCAAGAACTCAAAAGTTGACTTTGTGAGCCACAGTTGACTCTTTACCAGATGAATTCAATTCCTCCTCTATCCACTTCAAAAACTCTTGAAATAACTTGTGATGAACCATAAGGCATATGTAGACCCTTCGAGATGTATATTGACCCATGGAACATTGTCTTGCTCAAGAAAATAATCATCGGTAGTCCTTGCACAATACCCTAGTTCAGAGCCACTAGGAGCTTGAAAAGATGAATCTCTTGAAAACCTTGAAACCCTAATCCTCAGATGATTGGGTGAGATTGTTGAGAATGCCTTGATGAATAAAAGGACTTTGTAACTCAATAACACTTGATCCCATGTCTTAAGAACAATGCAATGCATAAATGAAGATGCAAATGAAATGAAGCATAAGCCAAAAAAAGGTTAAGGGAGGGAGGGCAAATTTTGGAGGTGTTATAGCTGCCCCTATTCAATCCACTTGGACCTGAAGGTATGAAAGACAACGACGTTCCAAAATTCAAGGTAAAAGGGGATTTAATACAAAACAAATTACCCGGAAGTTTTCACATTGTGGGGAGAGAAAAAGGTAACGTGACAAGGTGCACGCCGAAGGTGGACTTATAAAGAATGTCGGCCGAAGGCGGACTCACGAAAAAGGATATCCAACCAAAAGTTGGAACAAAGGATACCAACCAAAAGTTGGAACAAATAATACCAACCAAAAGTTGGAATAAAAGATACCAACCAAAAGTTGGAATAAAGGATACTAACCAAAATTTGGAATAAAGGATACCAACCAAAAGTTGGAACAAAGGATACCAGCCAAAAGTTGGAATAAAGGATACCAACCAAAAGTTGGAATAAAGGAGGATACCAACCAAACGTTAGGACAAAGGATACCAACTAAAATTTAGAATAAAGGATACCAGGCCAAAAGTTGGAATAAAGGATACCAACAAAAAGTTGGAATAACAAAGGATACCAACCAAAAGTTGGAATAAAGGAGGATATCAACCAAAAGTTGGGATAAAAGGGATATCAACCAAAAGTTGGGATAACAAAGGATACCAACTAAAAGTTGGAATTCAACCTAGGATACCAACCAAAAGTTGGAATAAAGGGTAAGACATACAGGAAGTAGAATCAACGGACTCACGACCTAAAGAGAATATTACTTCACTAGGGAAAAGAGAAGTCTAGGCACACAACTTTGCAGGGGGGCATAAGATAATTCCTCTAGAAGGAAATACAATTAGGATGAACAAATATGTTGCTTGGGGAATAAAGTTAAACGGTATCTCCCGAGTTACACGCTTTCTACTGGGGAAAGGTTTAGTGATGAGGGAAAAGTGTATCAAACTTGGCTTGTGCTTCGAATGCATATGTTTGAATTTTTCTATGGCGTAATGCTCCATATGAAATGGAAATGCTACGAATTTTGAGGATGCAATGCAAAGATGCTTATGATATGCAAAAGGACACTCCACCGAGAGAAATGCTGAAAATATAAAGCAAACTCTGCTGGGGAAGACAAACGGAACTGCCTTCCAGGTCATAACTTCTGCTGAAAGAGACCAACTAAACCTCATCTCTATCGGAAAGAAGGAATGGTGACGAAAAGTGCCAATGACAATTGGGTTTTGGACCTGCTGGGGATATCAACCACTGCTGATTTACCCGCTGAGGAAATCAATAACAAACTCTGCTTGGGGAGAAGAATCAATGACGCCAATCCTGTTAGGGGATAACATCCAGCTTACTCCTCTGTTGGGGAATTATCTTCTACTCTTACCCTGCAGGGGATAAGGAGACACCATTATGGAAGGTGCAAACATGCTCAGGAAGCACGAATAAACCACTCTGATCATGTCTGGGAAACAAACTTCTGGACTCTCGTTAGGGAGAATAATCAGAAATCTCACAGCGTTATACTGAGGGTGATAAAACTTTAGCAATCTCTGTCGGGGAAAGAAACTCTACTGGGGGAGAGAAGTCCCACAACCCTGCAAACACATAACAAACAAAAGAATGTCCTAATGGAAACCTCGGTTACCACCCACAACACTCATAACTTCAGCAATTTCCATTGTTTTTTACATGCTCTGCAAAGCTTCAATGTTTTCACATGCAATGTTTACCAAAATATTGGGCATTAACAAAACAGTAAAAGTAAAAACAAAATGGACATCTTTTGAATGAAATGGAATTTTATTGATCAAATTGGCCTGTAAATAGGTATTTACATTAGGAGGAAATTCCTGGAAAGAGGGAATTGCACAAAAGTAAAAAGAAAATGCACAAGTTGGCAATGTGGAAACAGATTTCCATCAGGTTCTGATTTAGCTATGACTCGTATGCCTTCGACGTTCTCAAATACTTTGCCTTCTGAAGAGACTAACTGGACTGATTCCTATCCTTCGGGATTTCCATGTGTCAAGATGAGCTCACAGATCGAACGTAGACCGTAGCCTCTCGCTTTTAAATCCATAACTTTTGCCCGGATCCCCCTTTCGGGCTTTCAATCCACCGGGATACCCATTTTTTCCAAAGTTGCCTTTTCAGGTTTTCAACTTTGCGGGTTTATTCGATATTTTCTTTTATTTTATCCCTAATTTTTGCCCGAACCCTTTCCTTTTGCTGTTCGCCGGGATGCCCTTTTTTTCCTGGACTTTTTTCTTTTTGTGGTCTAGCAGGTCTCTTTTATGCAAAGTATTTTTTGACTGCGCCTGCGTTCAGAGGGGACCTAAAATCTTCACTATCCATATTTGAGAGCAACAAGGCTCCGCCAAAGAAAACCTTTCTCACAACATATGATCCTTCATAATTCGAAGTTCACTTGCCCCTGTGATCTGTCTGAGGAGGAAGGATCCTTTTCAAAACCAAATTGCCTGACTGGAAGCACCGATGATGTACTTTCTGATCAAAGGCCTTTTTCATCATGCTCTGGTATAATCGACCATGTGCAATGGTTGCTAGTCTCTTGTCTTCAATGAGGTTCAGCTGATTCAACCTGGTCTGCACCCATTCATCTTCATCAAGCTTCACATCCGCCAAAATCCTTAAAGAAGGAATCTCAACTTCCAACGGTAGGACTGCTTCCATACCATACACTAGTGAGAAAAGGGTTGCCCCTATCGATGTACGTACTGAAGTATGATAACCATGTAAGGAAAACGACAACATCTCATGCCAATCTTTATATGTCACAACCATCTTCTGCACAATATTCTTAATATTCTTATTAGCTGCCTCAACAACATCATTCATCTTCGAACGATATGGAGAAGAATTGTGATGTTCAATTTTGAAGCTCTGGCACAGCTCCTTCATCATCTTGTCATTCAAATTCGAACCATTATTAATAATGATTCTCTCGGGGATACCATAACGACATATGATGTCCTTCTTTATGAACCGGGCGACCACCTGCTTGGTAACATTGGCGAACGAGGCCGCTTCCACCCACTTAGTGAAGTAGTCGATGGCAACCAAAATAAAACGATGTCCATTAGAGGCATTCAGCTCAATCTTTCCAATCATATCAATGCCCCACAAAGCAGAGGGCCAAGGAGGCGTCAATACATACAGAGGAGTCGGTGGTACATGTACTTTGTCTGCATAAATCTGGAATTTATGACATTTTCTGGCGTACTTGAAGCAATCAGACTCCATGGTCATCTAGTAATAACCTGCCCTCAATAGTTTTCTAGCCATAGCATGCCCATTGGCATGGGTACCAAAAGAACCCTCATGAACTTCCTCCATTAACAGACTTTCCTCATGTTCATCAACACAACGTAGCAAGACCATGTCAAAGTTTCTTTTATATAACACATTATCTTCATTCAGAAATAAATTGCCAGATAATCTCCTCAGAGTTTTCTTGTCTTTGCTGGATGCCCCAGGTGGGTATTCTTGGCTTTTGAGGAAGCACTTGATATCATAAAACCACGGCTTACCATCTGACACTTCTTCAGCTGCAAACACAAAAGCATGTCTATCAAGGAGCATGTTTTTTTTACGGGACTTCATTCCACAGATTTACCTTATACATCGACGCTAATGTTGCCAACACATCTACCATCTGATTCTCAGCCCGGGGTACATGATGAAAGTCGACCCTGTCAAAGAAAGGTAGCAACCTTCTAGCATAATCCTTGTAAGGTATCAGATTGGCCTAACGCGTCTCCCATTCACCTTTAATCTGATTAATCACCAATGTTAAATCGCTGTACACGTCAAGATTATTGATCCTAGGATCAATGGCCTCTTCCAACCCCATGATGCACGCTTCCTACTCTACTTCATTGTTGGTACAGATGAACCTTAATTAGGTAGTGAAAGGGATATGAGAACCCTTAGGAGTAGTAATGATTGCTCCGATTCCGTTTCCATACGTATTAACAGCTCCATCAAAAATTAACCCCCACTGGGATCCAATCTTTGGTCCTTCGTCAGGCAATGGCTCGTCACAGTCTTTCGCTTTCAGATACATAATATCCTCATCAGGAAACTCAAACTTCATCGGTTGATAGTCTTTAATTAGTTGTTGAGCAAGATATTCTGACAAAACACTTCCCTTGATGGCTTTCTGGGAAACATATTGGATATTGTACTCTGTCAAAACCATTTGCCAATGGCCAATTCTTCCAGTGAGTGCTTGCTTTTCGAACACATATTTTATCCGATCCATCTTCGATATCGATATGGTTGTGTGGTTTAACATATACTTCCTCAAACGCTTGGCTGCCCAAGCAAGTGCACAACATGTTTATCCAACATTGTGTACCTCGAGTCACAATTAGTAAACTTCTTACTCAGGTAGTAGATGGCATGCTTTTTTCTACCTGTCTCGTTGTGTTGACCGAGCACACACCCCATTGAGTTCTCAAGAACCATCAGATACATTATCAATGGTCTTCCTACTACCGGAGGCATGAGGATTGGAGGTTCCTGTTAATATTCTTTTATCTTTTCAAAAGCTCTTTGACAATTTTCATTCCACCTGACCACTTGATCTTTTCTTAACAATTTGAATATCGGCTCGCATGTGGCTTTAAGATGAGAGATGAATCTAGCTATGTAGTTCAACCTCCCCAAGAAACCACGAACCTCTTTTTCTATCCTCGACTCAGGCATTTCTTGTATTGCTCTTATTTTAGCAGGATCAACCCCGATACCTCGTTCACTAATAATAAAACCCAGCAGTTTACCAGACCTCACCCCGAAGGTGCACTTGTTTGGATTCAACCTCAGCTTGAATTTCCTTAATCTTTCAAACAATTTTTGCATATTAACCAGATGTTCTTCCTCCATTTGGGACTTTGCAATCATGTCATCAACATAGACCTCAATCTCTTTGTGAATCATATCATGAAAGAGAGTCACCATCGCCCGCTGATAAGTTGCCCCAACATTTTTCAATCTAAAGGGAATTACTTTGTAATAGAACGTTCCCCACGATGTTATGAAAGATGTTTTCTCCATGTCTTCTGGGGCCATCTTGATTTGGTTATACCCAAAGAAGCCATCCATGAAGGAAAACATAGAATATTGAGCAGTAATATCCACTAACATGTAATGTGAGGGAGCGGGAAGTCATCTTTCGGGCTTACTCTATTCAGATCACGGCACTCAACACGCATCCGACCTTTCCATTCTTCTTTGGTACAAGAACAATATTAGCAACCCGTGGAGGATAACTAGTCACAGCAAAAAACCCGATGTCCAACTATTTTTGAACCTCTTCTTTAATGTTGATAGTCATATATGGTCTTATTCTTTTCAGCTTTTGCTTGATCGGAGGAAAACCCTCTTTGAGAGGTAAACAGTGCATAATGATGTTCGTATCAAGCCCATGCATATCCTGGTAAGACCAAGCGAAGATGTCAACGTACTCTCGTAGCATTTCAACCAATCTTCCCTTGACATTGTCTTTCAAAGCAGCCCCAATTCTGATTTCCTTCTTGGTGTCCTTGGTACCCAGATTAACAATCTCAATATCCTCCTGATGAGGCTGAATGACCCTTTCCTCCTGTTTCAAAAGTTTGGCCAATTCTTCAGGAAGTTCACAGTCTTCATCAATTTCCTCTTCGACTTGGTATATTGGATTTTCAAAATCATACTGAGCCACAGCAGAATCATTATTGATGGAATCTGAGGTGATTAATCTGCATGGGTGATGTTTTATGCTTTATGAGAATGCGAAAATGAACAAAACACAAAAACACATTGCCATTTTTTAAAGACGTAAAAGCAAAATGAAAAATAGAGAGCAAAATATTTGAATGCAAAACGTCCTTTTATTTATGATAAACATTGAAAGAAAAAACATGTGGCCCTACAAATGAGTCACTACGTCTCGGGCAGAACGTAGGACTGGACATATGTAAAAACAAGAAAATTACTCTTCACGAGTGACAAGGATGACTTCCTCAGAAGACCAGTTGCAAAGTTCTTAGCCTGGAATATAGAGGCGGATCCAGATATCCATGTCGCAGTCGTTGTCGACTTCGTCTTCCCCTATGGCATTGATTTGGTCAAAAATGATCCCAGCACTTGAAAATTTGACAGGACCTCTAAACCTTAGAGGGGCTTGTGATGGCTTGTATCCCAACCCGAACCTATCCTGCTTCACTGGTACCTCAAGAACTTGGCTCCAACCCAGGGAACTACCGGCTTCAACTACAACACGAGCTTCCTTCAATGAAGACATCGAAACTTCAGCCCTTTTATCCTCTATCGGAGGCTCTTTCTAAACTTGAACTGCTTCAAAATCCTGACAAAGAGTTTCATGTATTTCACCATCAACCTCCACATATTTGAATAATAACAAGTGACTGACCATAATATCCTCCTCCCCGCAGACGGTAACCACCTTTCCTTCAACCATATACTTGAGCTTCTGATGTAAGGTCGAAGTTGCTGCCCCAACAGAGTGAATCCAAGGACGACCCAAAAGACAGTTGTAGGGTGGCTGGATATCCATGATATAGAAGGTCGTATCAAAGACCTCAGGTCTAACTTTAATGATCAATACCACTTCACCGAACACATACCTCTTTGATCCATCGAAATCTCGTACCACCAAGTCGTTGGGTCTACAGATGACCCCCTGTGTATCCAGCTTCATGAGGGCTTTCTTTGACAAAACATTCAACGACGACCCAGTAACCACCAAAACGTGGGACAAAAAAGAACCCTTACATTCCATAGAGATGTGTAGGGAATTGTTGTGGTTCCTCCCAGATGGAGTCAAGTCAAGATCAGTGAACCCCAAACCATTACCTGCATTGACATGGGCCATCACCCTTTTTAACTGATTCATAGAAATTTCTTGCGGTACTTACGCAACATTCAACACTCTTAGCAACACATTTTTATGTGCCTCTGAACACAGTAACAAAGATATAATGGAGATTTTAGATGGAGTGTGATTCAATTGGTCAACAATTTTATAATCACTTTTCTGGATTATTCTCATAAACTCCTCCACATCCTTTGAAAAAGAAGCATCACTAGACTATTTTTGTGCGGAATCTTCCACAACCTGCTTGCCTTTGCCTTTATCAGAATTATCAACATTAACATCTTGAGTAACTGGCGAAGAGAAAGCCCTACCACTGCGCATAATACCTCTTGCCCCAACAATGTTTTCCACATTAGATCCAACATCTGAGGAACCCACTAGTTCTTGTTTTTGTCCATTAAAAAAATACCCCGGCTCCGTAATTTCACGGAATCTCCTTGGTGCTTTCATATGGTACTGGCCCTGGTATGGTAATAACAATGGATGCTTGTCGCACTGGCGCCGATATATGGATAGTATTGTATGGAATGGAAATGGTTGCAACGTCTTTATCATCATTATCCACAACAAGAGTTCTATCAAACTGAAGTTGTCCTTTATCTATCAATTTCTGTATACCTTCCTTTAACAAGTCACAACCCTCTGGTTGTAATACACATCCTTGACAATAAAATGCACATCCTGGGAATACATCACCCTTTAGAAAATGTTCTCTTACAAACAACAATGGAGTCTTCAACTTATTGACATCAGTCACCAGATTCAACCTCTCCCCATCTTTAATAGCATTTACCATTATCGCGCCATGATGCGGCATAGGGTTTTATATCACATTAGGCCCATTATTGGTGAAGTTAATGACTTTTGAATCAAGCAGGTCCAGAACCTTGTGCTTGAATGCTTTGTAATTGTCAATGTGATGCCCTGGCGCCCCAGAATGGCACTCACAGTGGGCGTTGGCGTCATAACCGGGTGGAGGATTACCGGTAAGCGGAGCCAATGTTCTCTTCTAAACCAGTTGCAGTTGAAGTAAATGTTGTAATAATTGAGAGTACGACATAGGCGGAGTGTCAAAGACCCTATTAGTAATCCTTGGTTTGTCTGGATACCGATGAGGAGCATAAGGTTATTGTTGAGGTGTAGCCGGAATGGCTACAGTAACAACCTATTGTGAAGAATTATGATTTTCTCTGACCTTACCTCAGTAGGAAGATACATAATTTGTTTCCCATCCCTCTTCTTGGGGGGCCCCAGCATACGACTTCTCTCCTCCTCCAAATGAGGATCCATTACCACTCTGAATCTTTCCCATCTTTATTCCACTCTCAACTCATTCCCCCGCCATAACTAAGTCTGAAAATCCTGCGTATGTACAACCGACCAGCCTGTCATAGTATGGACCCTTAAGTGTGCCCATAAACATATCTACCAATTCTCTCTCCATCATAGGAGGTTGAACTCGTGCATCCAATTCGCGCCACCTCTGGGCGTACTCCTTAAAACTTTCACTCCCCTTCTGAGTAAGGTTCTGCATCTGTGTTTTGTTTGGAGCCATATCACTATTATATTGGTAGTGCTTAACGAAGGCCTATACCAAATCCCTTCATCTTCTAATATAGGTACTTTCCAATCCCATGTACCATTCCAGAGACGCCCTAGCTAGGTTGTCCTGGAAGAAGTGCATAAGCAACTTCTCATCGTCAGAATAGGCGAATATGTTCTGGTAATAGGCTCTGATGTGGGTTTTGGGACATGTTGTCCCCTTATATTTGTCAAAGTCTGAGACCTTGAACTTATGTGGAATTATCACGCCAGAAACCAAACCAAGACCAGTTATATCACTTCCAAAAGCATTTTGATTTTCGTACGCCAGCATCCTCTCCTCAATCATCTTAAACTTCTTTTCAGCATTCGATGGGATACCAACATCCAGGTCATGCATAGAAAATACGTTTTCCTGTCGGTCTTCCTCCCAATGATGGTTGTGACCTCCACCAGTTCCATGAATAACACAAACACTTCCTCCGCATACACCACCTTCACTATGAGGATTAACACCACCAGCAACGCCTCCGCCAGGAGGAATAACAACGGCAACACCTCACCCCAGAGGAATAACAACCCCAGCACCTCCGCCAGGAGGAATGACAACACCAACACCACCTCTGCCAAGAGTATTGGCGCCACCAGCAACTCCGCCAAGATGGACAGCACCACTGTCATCAACTCTGGGAGTATCAATGAGTGGTTGCACTAAGGTTCTCAACTGCTCTTGACCCTGAGCCATGTTTTGTATCAGTTCTAATTCATACAGGTTCATACTTCAAGTAGTTCTTCCTGAATCTGTTCCATTACTCGTTTCTGATTTCATCGCGTACCGTACCTATGAATATGAGAGTCTGCTATCCTGCTGAATAAAACCAGGTAGAGATAAGAAAAACCAGCCAAGAACACCTGTTATGCATATGAATATGAGAATGCAATGCAAATGTCATGTTTAAGTATTCCCAGGGCGATCTACACCTTGATTCAAGTTTAACAACAATAAACACAAGAGATGGATAGATCACTGGTAAAAGTCGCTCATAGATTAGTGGAATAGGAGATTAATAAAGAGTCAATACATACAACCCATACAGAAGATATATAATCAAATACAATAGCCAATGATCCCGATAAGCAAGTCTAACAGTGATCAGATACAAAAGAAGAAAAACAACTAAGGCATATCATCAATATCCACTAGAGACAACCCTCCCCAGCCACTATGCTCTCTACACCTGGCTTGAACCTCCTTGAACAACTTCTTGGTATTAGTATGCTCTGGTATCTGAATCAACTCCTGAATGAGAACATCCCGCATGTGCATGATCCCCTCCAAGTAACGACAGTGTAACTCCCAAGCAACTTCTCCAAAAGCATCTTCAAGTTTGGGCTTCTTCACCTCCGCTTGAAATTTAAGCTCTTCCATGGCTGATAATGTCTCTTTAAGTTGTTTCTCGCCTCTAAGCCTATGAGACAATTATTCTATGACCCCCGTCTCTTTATCCTTAAGTTGTTGCTTCAACTTTTCAACTTGGACTCTGAGATCGTCCTCTTTCATCTTGTGAGAAGTCACAGTGTCATTCCATTGATTGTTGAACTTGGAGATCTCTAAGTAGGCTTTTTCTAGCTCTTTCTTCTTTTGCTGGAGAATACTATTGGCACTCCTCAAATCTTTGCTAATCTTTTCTCTGTTCTTGACTTCTTCGTCTAGCTCTTGCTCTCTCCTGGATAGCAACTCTGTCTTCATCTTGGCGACGTGTACCAATTCATTCTTAGTATGACCCAACTGGTAGACTTTCATCTTTAGCTCTTCGTTTTCTTTGCGAAGCTCCTCCTTTTCAGCCCACTGTTTATTGTATCTTTCAATATCCACCGTCATGGGTTGCTCAATCATCAATAGGTATAAAGGTGCCTCTACAGAGAAAGGCAAAAACACCTCTTCAACTCTCTTATGGATCCACTCCAAGTAAGGAGAATAGGCTCTGTAATTACTCTTCCCCAAGGAAGTTTTCCTATTTCTGTGAATGCTTCCCTAAGCGCATATGGCCTTCTTGAGAAACTCTTGATCTTCTGTACCATGACAGAATAAATATTCTTCAATATCTTGATCCTTCGGAGAGCCTCTCAAAGCATACCCGAATTGCCTAATAGCGAGGGAAGGGTTGTAATACCACTTTTCCTTCCCACCAGAGATACATTTGGAATGTCCCTACAACTGTGATGATCTATGTACCCAATAGTCTCTGGTAAAACCACACAATATTATCATAAGTCAACCCCATTAGCCTCTTAGACCATTTCATGGAATCTTTTGTATCAACAAAAGCACCAGACCAAGGAAGATGATTCATAAACCATTTGCATAAGAGTGGCACACAACAATTTACAAACCCTCATCTCCTTCTCTCTTTCTTGAAATGTACGGAGTGGTACGGATCACCAAGAAGAGTTGGCACTGGATTTTTCATGATGAAGTTTCTTACAGCGTTCATATCCACAAAGTCAGCCACGTTCAGGAATAAAACAATACCATAGACACATAGGGCCAGAACAATGTTGAAGACAGTCCAACTATTAGCTTCAGCAAATCTTTGAGCTTAACCCACCAAGAAACTCAGATGGAATCCCTAAAAGCCTCCCTTGCTAGCCACATTATTTTCCAAATCAGACTTGCTCAAATAAAGAGCAGTAGAAATATCACCCAGCTCGGGATTCTCCTTAGAACTGAGGAAAGGTGCCCTATCCTTATTTGGAACTCCCAGAATAAGTGCAAACTCCTCTAGTGTTGGAACCAACTGATAATCTAGAAAGGTAAAACACCTCAAGGTAGGGTCATAGAATTGCAGAAAAGTATGGGTGACATCATGTTCATACTTGGTGATGGTGTGAAGAATGCTCAATATCTTCTAATAATCCTTTCTGAAATCCTCCAAGACATTAGAACTAGCCAAAGAAACCAACTCATAAAGTGAAATCAAAACCGGTGTTGGAAACTTGTAAGCCACATTCTTCTTCCAACCAGTGTCCATCTCTGAAGATCTTCGACAACTAGAATCAAGGATAAGATACAAACCCTGGAAATAAACAAACATGTATGTTAGGATGCAATAATGATGATATGCAAATGCAGACATAGGATCAAGATTTCCATATGCTCTGAATATCTGTTGTCCTGTTGACTGAATAGGTTCAAAATTCTGCTCTGATGAGAATACCAGAATACCAGAGTACCACGAGGTTCATAAGTCCCCACTGATAAGAAAACCAGAAATCCAGGTAGGTTGAAAGTCAAGGTTTCCTGCAAAACCCATCCTCTCTCACATGTGGGTTCTAGTCTTGGGCAAGGCATCCTAGCAGGTCCTCGGGATCACGGGCTCTCAGCTCGAGAAATGATAATACGTTTACCATTTCTAGTTTGGCATTATCACCAATCAAGGAGGCCTCAACTGATTTCCCATGAACGGTCTCCAGAGTCATAAGTTCTCTATGGGAACACCCTGTCATATGCACAAGACGCGCAGGACAAAATATCTCCCAAGAAAACCTCGTATGAATGTGGATCTCGTGTCAACTAAACGAAACAAGACGCTACGCAAGCCACACGACTATCCACTCTAATCCTATGTATGCTCTCAAGCCTGGGTAGTGGTTTTATCTCTCATAGAACCATCCCACCCAACAGCACAACAACCAACCAAAACAGTATGACAGTGATATACAGATGCAATAAAATGCAAGTAATGCAATAATATACAGCAGATAAAGCAAATAAAGGCATAAAGATAAACACCCAAGATAAGAAACAGACAAGCGATAGGATTGACTCGCATAGGGAACCAGAGTCCCCAGCAGAATCGCCAGTTGACGCAACGCGAAAACAACCGGCAGAAAAACAAAGTCGCCACCGAAGGTTATTTATCCCGACGGGGAAAGGAAACGATCGAAGAAACCTCAAAAAGGGAGAAGACATGGTCATCGCAACCAAATACAAGGTTTGAAAGTCTATTACGCGAGAGGAAGGTTTTAGCACCTCCTCGTGTCTGTTGTACTGAACGGGATCCACGCTTGTTGTGCTGATCAAAGGGTGTGTTTATCTAAAGCCTATCTGCTAACGGAAAGAAAAAAGGAGACTCCGTAGTCCTATGCCTACGTATTCCCTCGTGCAATGTGAAAGTCAGAGTCAACATAGTTCGGAGGACTACGAGTGAAAAAAAAGGAAGGGTACTCGCCAAGACTTCGTCGTCTTGTGCCTACGTATCCTTATCCGAACGAGAATAAGGAAATCCTAGCCTTCATAGTTTGGCCTACGAATTGTTAAATGTTTTTTATGAGCGATGCTAACTTCGCGTTCCAGCAGTTAGGGTCGATGCATATTTGCGGTAGAACGGAAATAACATGCCCTTTTTGAAAATGGCTTGATAGGAAAATAACGAAGGACAAAATGATTTGCAATTTGTTTGTGAGTTTTAACAGAAGTGAAATGAATTGGTTTGAGATTCATATTGCACTAAAGTCTATGACATAGGATTAAATGCTTCGTAAGATCGACCCAAGATGTGACGTATACAAAGCACTCTAGACAAAGTAAGGAGAGACTCCCGCTTATCACTTTCCATGTACTTAAGGCTCGTGGCATACAATACTCATCGTATTTATTAATGTTTTGAGAGAGAGAAAAAAGAGACACACGGAAGGTCTAAAGGGGAAACTCGGTCCTACATGTTATCATGCAACAATGGCCCTATAGTTGAGTATGGACAATAGAAGTCTACTTAATGTTATCATATAAATGGTGGACTTAAGGTTGAGGTTAAAAGGGACTACCATAATGTTATCATGCATGGATTAACACCTAATGTCTATCCTACTCCAAACTTAATCAAAAATTAAGTTGGACTAGGAGGCAATAAGGGAACATGCAAGAGCAAGCAAAAACCAAGAAAATAAACCAAAAATAACAGCAACAACAACGCTTCAGCTTAGAACAGCAGTAAATTCCAGCAACCAAACAAAACAGCTTTTAACAGCATGCAATTCCAGAACCAAACAGGTGTAAAATGCAGCAAACAGAATGAACACATTTTACAACACATATTGAACACGTCAACAGTGTATACAACAACATGCAAAGCAACAAACAAACATCAAGCATAGATGAACATGTGACATTGCAACATCAAGTTGAGCATGCATCTAAGATTTAACAATCAACCATGAACATATCCAACAACCAAGCATAAATATGTGTCGAAAGAATTGAATCAAAACATGCTTCCACATTTAAACAAATGTACATAAATTGCAAGGATCAAGTATGAGCATGCATCAAGTAAGATCAATTGATGAACATGTAACAAACATTAAGTACAAGCAAGTTCAAAGCCATTGTAATTAAGCATTCAACAAGAGCATCATCAAGAATTCATCCACAATTAATCACCTCAAACAAACACGTAATTGTGGAATCGAAAGCAAACATGAGCATGTATCAAGAATCAAACACAATAAGTATCAAGAGAAAGAAAACACGTATGAACAAATAAACATCATGAAGAATGCATCAAGAATGTCATACAATTAGTCATGAACATGCGTCATGAAAATTAATGCGTCACGCGTCGAAGAATCACATACATACTGCAAAATGGAGTGAAACATCACAAGAAAATTCCACAAATATGTATCACATCAAGCCATGAGGTTTAGAAGTGGAAATAAATCAAAACAAGCTTGAAAATGCACAAAAAATACATTCTGCAACAGTGTTAATCGATTAACCATTTGCTAGGAAAAACTGGTTAATCGATTAACCCTTTGAAAATCAGCAAAAATACGCAAAAAAACAGACTGGTTAATCGGTTAACCAGATTTTCCTAGCAAATGATTAATCGATTAACACTACATTAGAAGCAGAAAATCAGCATTTCAAAAGCACTTTCAGCAGAAAATCAATTCTCCAATCATCCACATGTTAAGGTATGCAATTGTACACGAAAATAACATCAAACAATAGCAATCAAACACCAATTGAATCCATCAAACAATAGGATCAACAATCAAATCAATCAATGTATCAATTCACATAAAAAAATCAATGGATCTACATTGTAAAAGCTGTAAATAAGCTAGAACAAGCTTGGATCTAAGAATTACCAACCTACAAAGCAGAGATTTGCTTTGGTAAGTGTTACAAACTGAAGTTGACAGATCAAGCACAGAAAATCCAAGATCCAATGAATTCTAAGCAAGAAAAGTTGAAGATCCAAGCAATTATCCAAAAATAATCTAAAAGCTCTTCAAGAATAGATTCCAGAACTTGATCAAGATCCAAATAAGCTTCAACTTCAGAATTGAACAACGGATGATGATGTAATGGAGGTTTAGATCAAGAATTCACAAATTACAATGTGCAGTTTGTGAAGATTTTTTATTATGGAGCTTTAGTGAAGGTTGAAGATGAGAATGGAGAGTGAAAAAGTGAGAGAGAATTGGAATGTGAAGTGTAAAAAAATCAATAAAATGAGTGAAGTTATGTGAGGTTTGGAGCAAATTTGCTTAAATAAGCTCTAGGTTAGGAGTGTAAATATGGTTTGGAGTGTGGGTTTGAATGAGGATTAGTATTAGGAATGGAATTAGGAGTGGAAATGTTTGAATTTTTGGAGGGAAGATGAAATTAATTTGAAATGAATCAAAATTTTGGAAGCATTATAGATCTTTCTACTGATGCAAATGTGAAACCAAGTGATCAAAATGAGTTGAAAATGCTGCAGTGCTGAAAACTGAACTTTCTAGGAAAAAGTTCTTCGTGTTAATCGATTAACCATTTGGAAGGCAAAATGTGTTAATCGATTAACACATCAAGAATTTGAATTTTGGGCTCCTAAAGGAGGGAAACTTGGGGAAATTAACTGTTATCACCATAACTTTTGACCTATACATCTTTTGAAGTTGCTTCCTTCTACAAACTTATAGTACATGACATCCTCTTGAATTTGAGTACAAGTTTGCCTTATTTGGATCAAAGATGAGGAAATTATGGATCATGCAAAACTCATCCACACACAAAAAAATTAACAAAAACCCTAATTTAGCAACTTCTCCTGAATTCATGATTTCTCTTGAGCAAACCTTATAATGTCATGGATGACTTGAAATGCCCAAATATGACCCAAGAACTCAAGAGTTGACTTTGTGAGGCCACAATTGACTCTTTACTAGATGAATTCAATTCCTCATCTATCCACTTCAGAAACTCTTGAAATGACTTGTGATGAACCATAAGACATATGTAGACCCTTCGAGATGTATATTGACCCATGGAACCTTGTCCTTCTCAAGAAAACAATCACCAGTAGTCCTAGCACAAAACCCTAGTTCAGAGCCACTAGAAGCTTGAAAAGATGAATCCCTTGAAATCCTTGAAACCTTAATCCTCAGATGATTGGGTGAGATTATTGAGAATGCCTTGATGAATAAAAGGACTTTGTAACTCAATAACACTTGATCCCATGTCTTAAGAACAATGCAATACATAAATGAAGATGTAAATAGAATGAAGCATAAGCCAAAAAAGATTAAGAAAGGGAGGGAAAATTTTGTGGTGTTACACTTAGGAATTATTTGAATTTTTCAAAATAGAATATCCATGTCTTCATCACTTTCATTTTGGTAGTTTTCATCACCTAACTCCATGTCTTTCACATCTGTGGCTTTTAGTGGTAGTCTTTTTTTTTCTCATCACCTTATTCGCTTTCAGCCAAACAATTTTATTCAATCTCATGTTCCTATGATTTACTAAATAGAGTAGTCACATCAAAGTTCATCCCTTCAATGAAAATGTTCATTTTCTCTTTTCAGAAAACACACCCTTCATCATTGAGAGATAGAGTTTGTGTTAATGAATTATTTGAATGCATAATTCCTCTTGAGACAATTTGTATTTAAACAAGAGTTAGGCTTTGATGTCAATTATTAACCAAGGGACTTCAAACACGAGAGGGTGTGATATTTTTTTTTTTAACTTAAACAAAATAGTACAAGAAAATTAAGAGATAATGGATAAGGAAATAACACACATGATTTATCCTGGTTCAGCTTCAAACCACGAGGCTAACATCCAATCCCCAATAAGAGCACCTTGAGATTTTTTCTATCAATTGAGTTTTTATTCTTAGTGAATGGATTTTAAGAACTAATATGGTAAAATAACAAGTAAACATTCAACACTTACTTAACCACTAGACATAAGGGATTAGGACAATCATAGTAAACATGACAAGTTTTTTTAAAAAGTTTAATGATGCTAATGAAGACTTGGACATATGGAAATCTTAGTTAACAATTGCATATTTTTAGATTGTTGAGAAACACTACAAGGTTTAACTCTGGTCGAACTTGACACGACACCACTCTTCATCACAAGCACAATACAAAGTCGTAGAATATATCTTTATTCATCACAAGCACTAGACAAAGTCACTACTACAAAGCACCCAAACAACAATGCCAGGTTTACAACGACATCTTATACACTGTTGTAATAGTGCGTATTGGATGCGCTCACATTGTTTTAAGTCTTATTAAAATGCTTTTAATGATGGTTAAAATTCCAACACTGGTAATAGTGCGTACTGGATGCGCGCGCATTATTTTAATTAGAAATTTCAAGGGTATAATAACTGTTGTTGTGAACACCATGGTGATACAATCAAGCTTTCATGAGTTTGAACCTCATTGCCCTTAAATAGTTTATTCCTTTGACGTAAATGCGCCCTTTTAAGTTTTATTTATATTTAACTAAAAAATAATCAGGATATCACTACGGCTATTTCTTAAAACCGTTGTTACAAACTGAAGCTTCTTTTTATGTATTTTAAACACCAAGTATATATCCGTTTATCCACTGAAAAAAGAAACAAAACGAAACAACCCTAACACCAACGCCGTCACCATCATCGGGAAGAAGACAACAACAACAAGAAAATGTTCTAATTTAAGTTATTGCAATGTCGCATTTGAAGACAAACTCATCCAAAGGTGTTTCTATGTCTTTTTCCGCTGTAAAATCTTGATCTGGAAATTTATGTGGTTGTGATGGTCGTATGGTTTCATACCAATGCAAGAAGGGACAAAATAAAGAAAGTCTTTTTTGGAGATGTCCATTTTGGAGGAGCGATGAAACATGTAATTTGTTTATATGGGATAAAGACGCGGGAGAAAGAGGTGGAAATGAAGATGAAAGCATTATGAAGTCAGAGTTAGAAGATGTGGGCTATTTGAAGGTTATGTATGAGGATTTAAAGAAGAAGAACAAGAATTTGAAGAACAAACTAAAATCAGAGAGATTTTCTTGAAATCTCAAGATGTTATGTTTTCTTGTCTCCTTTATGTTTAATGCTTACTTTGTTATGAAATTTAATAGTTGAATTAGGGTTTGAATTACATTATTGATGTTTAAACTGCAGATGCATTGTGAATTACATTGTTGATGCTTGAATTGCATTATGAAGACATGAATGCAACAAATAAAAGATGGTTTCTTACGAGTAAGTTCAACGCAAACTTTTGAATTTTTAATTAGTTATCTGTTTATTAGTATATTAGTTGATAGATATTGTAGCTTCTAGTTTAAGCTGTTAAGCAAAAGGATTAAAACTTCATTAGATAAATTAAGTTTCATTACATAAAATTTTCATTACATAAACTTAATCATCAAATCTAAATGCCCTGGATGAGAGGAAGTTTGACCAACCATAGTCAGCCTCATCATCATCATCAAAATCGACAACAACCATCTGCCTTCTCAACATTCTTCTTCTTCTTCTCCTTCTTCTCCTCACCCTCAGAACTCTCATTCTTTCCGCAACAGCCCCATCTACAACAACAACTTGTAACATGTTGAGGAAGATTTGGAACGACAACCCCGTCTACAGCAACATGTTGATTCTGAGGAAGGTTTTGAACTACACCCCCCTCTACAGCAACAACTTCATTCTCAACATTTTTGGTAGCTTGAACAATAGAACTCATTTTGATTCTTTTGGATTAAGTTATTTTTATGTTCTGCCTCTTACACTTTTATATTGTTTCTTCTGATTCTTCATCTTCTCTTGGAAGTTGGATAAGTTTCTGCCAACCTCTGGCTGTTGAATTAATGATTATATCTCTTTTTCTTTTGAAATTTCATTTTTATCCTTTGATATTCCTTCGTAATTGATGGTTTTGATATCTGTTCACAAATGGTGTATTGCTGATTCTGGTATGATACGTTTGTTTTTTATTCATAAACAATATCACAACGGTTATTACTCTTAACCGTTGTTATATGGCGCGCGCTTTTCAATTTATTACAACGGTCGCATGACCGTGATTGTAAGTATCATATATATATATATATATATATATATATATATATATATATATATATATATATATATATATATATATATATATATATATAACAACACTCTACATAACAACACATGTGTCCGCGTCATTATATATCTTTTCCAGCTATTGTTAAATGAGTCTTCCGTAGTAGTGAGTCATGGAATAGATCTTTGGCCAACATATTCATATACTCTATTTCACACACATTATACATTTCTATTGCGCTACAACCTTTTTACACGATACTTATTATCACTTTTACTCCTATTTATAAGAAAAAGGTTGTTTTATATATTCATTGAATAACTAATATATCTAATTTATATTTTGTCCATATATATTACTTATTTAACAAATTTAAAAAGTAATTTTTTTATAAATAGGACCGTATTAATCTATTATATTATCTAATGAATTATTTTATAGGTTTAAAAGAATTTATCAAAATATTTAATCTCAATCCACGTGTGATCAATAATTTTCTCATTATTTTGTATTAGTTTAATTGTATTTATTTATACATATTATTCCAACCTACACAAGTTATTGGATATTTCGGAAAAAATACTCTTTGATTTTGTGTCGTAGAAAAATTTTAAAATCCTTTTAAAAAGGTGAAAATTTGTCCATAATAATACCTATTTGGAGTTGCTCATTTATTTATGAGACAATTACACTCAGTTTTTTGAAATGACACCAACATCACTTTTAGCTGCATTAATATCTCCTGAATTTAAATATACCAACAAAAGTTTTTAGTGATAGATAAAAATTATAAGTAAATGTCATTTATATTTATAATTTTTTATTATTATTAAAAATTAAAGAGATATAAATATTATTTTAATAAATTATAGAAGAGGTTAGTACATATTTTAATATTTTAAAATTAGAGAAGGTATTGGAACCATTTTAATAGAGGTGAGTGTAATATACCTTTATTTATTTATTTTTTGTTGAAAACTTGAATAAATGTTCACTCAATATTTAAATAAAACTTTTATACAAAAAATTGTCAAACCCAAAACAAAATAAGTCCACATTAAAGAAAACTTAGATTAAAGTATGTTACCGACAAAAGAAAAAGGAAGGATAGCCTTGATGCTTCACTTGAATTTGACAGACATGTGTCTTATTCTGCATTAACTTTTTTTGAAAATGGACATATCATCACAAAGAGCATTGAATCCATCGTGACTTTTCTTTTTTCCATATCTATTGTATCTAGATGGTGCGATGGTGTTGTTTGTTTGGTAGTTAGGTGGGTCTTGTTTCTTCAATTTCTTTACGTATGTGTAACTGTTATGAATCAATTCAAACCAACTACTAGTAGTATTACCAAAAAGTCAACATCAAAATCTCAACTACTAAAGCATTATGCCATTATTTACATTTTGATTACATATTAAAGTCTATTAAGCATGAGTTTGCAGTCCTCACACGATTTTGTTTACTTTTCAACATTATGGGCCTACAATAGTTTACATTTTTACTCTAACCGGAATTTAGCTTCAAAACTAAAAGAAATTAAAAGTAAGTGTCGAGATATTTTTTAAAGAGCATTGCTTGTTGTTTAACTAGCAACTTTTTTATACAAAAGAGCTAAAAATATTAGAAACCAGACATAAATTGGTGATTGGGGGAGAGATGGAGTGAATTGATGCTTAAATATTTAAATAGTGGAAGAAATTTATATTTTTTAAATAGATGATCAAAACTTTACTATTTCATAATTAAAAAAAAAACTGATGCTTAAATATTTAAACATTTGAAAAAAAGTAACAAAACTTTATGATTTATAAAGTTTTGGATATTATTTTGTAATTAAAAAGTATATTTAATTGAAATGCTTTTCAATTACCACACCTACAATAGAAGGATTTTTCAATATATTTATAGTGCTTTTAATATGGATTTTCTAATATCTTTGTGGAATTGATATATAGAAAAATACCATACTGTTTAATTTTTTAGATATTAATTGAAATGATACAACATGATTGAGATTTTAAATAACATTAAATAAGATTATTTCTAATAGAAGATACATAAAAAAAAAAAGGAAAAAGGAAAAATAAGATTAATAAAATGAAAATCATGTTTAAGTGCTGAAAAGCACATGCCTATTTTATTTCGGACTCAATGGTTTAGGACCTTGTAGCACCTACTAAATCTATATTAGTCTCAATGACACATTAAAGAATTACATAGGCCGGTGTAAAAAAATTAGAATGCAAGAAAAACTTCACCTAAAAATAGTTTTGTTTTTAGCTGGAATGACAAATATCACCTAAAATACTGTTCAGAAGTGTAATTCTGTTTCCAAACGAGAGAGAATGGAATGGCAAAAACCGAAGCGGCAAAGTTTCAGGCAAATCGTTTCTCGTTGGGACACTTTTCCGCGAGATAGAAAGAATATCGGTGGGGAGGTTGCCGATAAGGATCTCTTTTCATTCTTCTTTTTTGAAATCCCCGATAGAATTTGTGCATCAGATATCTTTGAGTTGTTTGGGTGTATCGGAGACGTCGTCGAGGTGGTGATTCCGTCCAAGAGAAACAAGTTGGGCAAGAGGTTTGGCTTCACTCGTTTTCAAGGGGTTGAAGACGCCATATTGTTAGCTGTGAAACTGGACAATGTGGTTATAGATGGGAAAAAGATTCATGCAAACTCTCCGCATTTCGGGAGAAACTCTGGGCAAGATACAAGTTTCGGAGGTAAGGTTAACTCTGCTGCGAAACCCCACTTCCCTTATGTTTCTTCCTTTAGGAAGGGTTGGGAGGGGCAGCCGGTTTGGTATCAAATCTTATGCGCAGGCGGTGGACTCCAGAAATCAAGCTTCATTTGAGAATTTGTATCAACCATGCTTGATTTACTCAGTAGAAGAGGAAGACCGTTGTAGGCTCAAGAGGCCTTATGTGGGGGTTGTTCTTGTTCCCGGAATGGCATACAATATTCAAACGGCTTTTGAGACGGAAGGTTACTTTGCCATTAAGGTTACTCCTCTCAGAGCCAACTTATGTCTTTTGGAGGAGGTTGAAGATGGCGCAATTAGAGACTTGATTGAGGAAGGGAGAAGTTGGTGGAGTCAATGGTTCGCGGATATTAGGGAATGAAAGGAGGACGATGTCGACACTGAAAGAGTCACTTGGATTAGGGTGCACGACGTTCTTTGTCATGCATGGAATCTCAAATTCTTTGAAAAGGTGGCTAATCTGGTTGGATGTTACGTTTGCTCAGATTCTCATACACTGAAGGCGGAAGTCATGGACATAGTAAGGATCATGGTCAGGAACTCTTGTGTCTTAATATCTGATAAGATTTTCGATGTGAAGATTGATGGCGTGGATTTTAAGATCAGATGTTCTGAGGATTCTTACGGTCCGTTGCGCATAGACAAGCGTGAGTCTGTTCCAACTAGCATTTCAACTTCTTCTTCTTCTATCTCTGAGAAGGAATGGATCAGCTCTGGTTCAAGTTGGGCGGAGGATGAAATTCCTGATGTTCTTGCTTAGGATGAGGTTCTAGGGAGGGAAGACATCATTGCTTTTTAGACTATGGAAAAGGACAACTCAGGTAGCATCACCAGCAAGGCAGCAGAAGAGGGTAGGGGGCTGAACTCTCAAAAAGTGATGGGAACGATATTTCGTGTGAAGGCTCTGGAAGGGTTCTAGGTACGGGTAGGGTGGTTTCGGACCATTTTTTACCTGCTGCAGGGCCCACCTTGAATACCTTAGTATCTCCCAATTCTTCAGACACGAGGGTACTTTGTTCTTTTGACAAGTCTGTGGTTAACTGTAGGCTTTTGAAAGGTAACTGTCCTTTTACTGCTAAAAAGAAAGTTAGGAGCATATATGATTTTAGTGGGCCTATGTCTTTGAAGAAGAAAAGGCCCAAGAAGAGGAACTTGAAGGAAGTTGTAGCAACTGTTGGATCCACTTCTATTGGGCCCACGTCATTATTGACTCAACCTTTTTTATCCAAATCCTGCAAGTCTGTTCCTAGCGGGCTTTTACAAAGTTCAGGTTCATCAGAATGAGGAGGTTTTTCTGCAGGTACTATCATGTGTTGTGAATAATCAGCTAATTCAGATTTGGTTAGGTGTAATATACAGTTTTGGGAAAATATTGATTCTAATGTGGGAGGTAAGGTTTGGTCTGCCATCTCGAATTTAGGCGTTGTTTCTAAAGGTTACGATAAGGATTACCAAAGGAAGATAAAAGATATGGAGAGATCTGATTTAGCCAGGAAACAAGTACAGTTGGCGAATAACAAGAAGTTGTGATGATTATTGGCTCTTTTAACATCAAAGGGGGAGGAAGTTTGATCAAAAGAAAAAGAATCAACCAAATTATCAACAAAGGGGGGCTAACATCTTCTTGATTCAGGAATTGAAATTAGAAGATGTGGATGATGGCATCATCAGGAACTTTTGGAACAGGTCTGGTATAGGTTGGTCTTTCGTTGGCTCCAAGGGTCAATCTGGAGGCCTCATATAGCTTTGGAAGGAGGGAACGGTAGAGGCAATTTCTAGCTTCAATGGAGAAGGCTTCTTGGGTCTTAAATTGCTTTGGAAGGGTCAATTGTATTACGTCATTAATGTGTATTCCTTTTGTGCTTTGGCTCACAAAAGAGCTCATTGGAAAGATCTTTTGGCTCTCAGACTGAAACTCACAGATGGCGAATGGATTTTGTGCGGGGACTTTAATTCTGTTACAAATAATAGCAAGAGGAGAGGGAGGGTTTCAGGGAGGAACAATTCAGAGATGAGGGAGTTTGCGAACTTTATTGATCAAATTGGCTTGGTTAATCTTCCGTGTAAGGGCAGTAAGTTTAGCTAGTTCAGTAGGAATGGTTCTTCTATGAGTAGGTTAGACCGATTCCTTTTATCCAATTCAGTTATTGACGAATGGGGGATTGTTGGTCAATTGATCGGTAATAGGGACATCTCTTATCACTGTCTGATATGGCTTATTTCCAACAAAGAAGATTGGGGTCCGAAACCGTTCTGGGTTAATGATTCCTGGTTCGGAAACAAAAACTTTCTGCCTTTCGTCAAAAAGTTTGGGTTAATTTGAAGGTTGAAGGTAGGGCTGACTTTGTGATTAAAGAAAAATTACGATTATTGGAAAACTTCCTGAGTAGATGGAATTCAGAAGTTTTTGGTAAGGTGGACTAGGAGATTGAACACAACAGCAAGGAAATAAACATGTTAAATGGATTATTGGCGTGTGGGGACAAGGCAGATGTTGGAGATTTGGCTCTATGCAGGAAAAATGTCACTACTAAGTTCTGGCAGAATTTGATAGCGAAGGAGAATATGCTTTTGCAGAAGTCCAGATTACAATGTGATCGTCTTGGTGACTCTAATTCTAAACTTTTCCATAAAGTAATGAAAGATAGACGGCGAACCAACTTTTTGGGATCTATTCCTTCTGAACAGAGTGTAATTGAAGGAGTTGCTGGTATTAAGGAAGAGGTTTATAGGCATTTTACTGACTGTTTCTCGGAAACTGAGACGTTTCGTCCAATCCCTGATGGTATTTATTTCACTAAATTGTCCACTTATGATATAGGCAGGTTGGAAGCTAAGTTCTTGGATTATGAAATTAAAGATGCGTTTTGGAGTTGTGGAGGTTCGAAGAGTCCTGGGCCTGACGGCTACAACTTTTTCTTTCTCAGGAAATGCTGGCATTTCATCAAACCTGATATCTTTCGGTTCTTCCACGAATTTCACGAGAAGGCAACTTTTTCCAAGGCATTATCCTCTTCTTTTCTTGCCTTGATCCCTAAGTTTGCTAATCCGCAGGGCCTTAACGACTACAGACCAATATGTTTGGTCAGTTGCTTATATAAAGTTATGTCCAAACTGTTGGCTTCGAGATTAAAATCGGTGTTGGGATCTATTGTATCATCGTGCCAAAGTACGTTCGTTCCAGGAAGATAATTGATTGACTGTGTTCTTATAGGCAACAAAACGGTAGATTTTGAGAAGAAAGAGAAAAAAGATTGTATCCTTTTCAAGGTCGATTTTGAAAAGGCGTACGACAAGGTGAACTGGGGTTTTCTTAAATATTTAATGAGGAGGATGGGCTTTGAGGAGTTGTGGATCAAGTGGATGGAGGCGACGGTCTTCACTAGTTACATGTCGGTTCTTGTTAACGGGAGTCCAACAAAGGAGTTCAAGGTTAGTAGGGGGCTCAGGCAGGGAGATCCTCTATCTCCTTTCTTGTTCGTCATTATTGCAGAAGCTCTTTCCCGGTTGGTTAGGAGCTCTTTAGCTTTGGGAGAGTTTTCCGATTTTAAGGTTAATAGAAATTATGATGTGGATATTCTGCAATACACAGATGATACGCTGTTATTTGGAGAAGGAAAGGGGAAACACATTTGGGCGTTGAAATCTATTTTGCGCGGTTTTGAATGCATATCGGGTCTTGGAGTTAACTTTTTAAAGAGCTCTCTGATTGGCATTAATACCAATCCGCACTTTCTGGCTGCCGCAACTAATTTTCTTTCTTACAGATCTGAAGATTCTGAGTTTAAGTTTCTCGGCATTATGATTGGTATGAATCCTAGAAGATTATCGGCATGGGAGTTTTTGCTCCGTAAGATAAAGTTGCGTCTTAATAGTTGGAAGGCTAGATTCCTTAGCTAGGGTGGCCGCATAACTTTGTTGAAGGTCGTTTGGACCAGTTTGTCGGTTTTCACGCTTTCCTTCTATAAGGCTCCTAAGAAGGTCTGTAAAGAAATCATAAGGATGCAAAACTCTTTTTTGTGGGGCGGTATCGGTGAAGGTAAGAAGATCCATTAGGTGGGTTGGGAGCAATTGTGAAAGCCACTCAGTTCCGGAGGTTTGGGTTTGAAGAGGATCGAGGAATTCAACTTGGCCTTGCTTTCGAAGTGGAGATGGCGGATCTTGGAGGGAAAAGACTCTTTGTGGAAGGAGGTTCTCAAAGCAAGGTACAAAAATATCGCTCATCACGTAACTTTTTCGCACAAACGTCCTAGTTTTACTTGTTCTACCTGGTGGAAAGATTTGGTTTCTTTGAGCAGACTGCACACATCAGACTCTTTCTTAGACAATTGCAGATTTACTTTAGGGGATGGCATTCAGGTTCCTTTTTGGACTTCTGTTTGGGCAGGTGAAGATAGCCTCATGGTTGTTTTTCCGGACCTGTTTTCGATCAACAATTCAAAAAATCTGCTTGTCGTTGATGCTCATATTTGGGTTGGTAGCAACTGGATTTGGGGTGGATTCGGAATAAACGTTTTCTCTTCTGAGTCTCTTCAGGGCAGAATTTCTGAGTTAAGAAGCTGGATTGCCGGTTATGCTCCATCTCGTGCAGTTTCTGACTCCCTGCTTTGGCTTCCGGATATCGATGTAGGGTATTCAACGAGTTTCGGTTATGCGTTGCTTTGTACTTTTCCGTCTTGGCATTCTGCAACTGTTGGCAACTTTGACTGTTTTTCAGCGTTTTGGCGTTTATCAATTCCGTTCAGAATTTGCGTTTTTGCTTGGAGGTGTTCTCTTGATAGGCTCCTCACCAGTATTCAGCTTCTGTGTCGCGGAATTATCCCGGACTGTCTGGTTATTTGCCCGTTTTGTGATTCTGTTACGGAAACATTATCTCATTTATTTCTTGTTTGTCCTGTTTCCAATTCGGTTTGGCATGTGATTTCGGATTGGATAGGCGTGGATATTTTTAACATAACGGATGTCCGAGATCATTTCTTATTATGGGTGTCTCATTTGATGCGGAGAAAAGTTAGGAAGAATAAATTCGGGACGGTTTGGTTTGCGGTTGTTTGGAGCTTATGGTCATTGAGAAATAGTATGATTTTCAAAGACGATAAGTTCAGTTTCTCAGATCTTATTTGGAATATCAAATTCACGGCTTGGAGGTGGTCGCTTATAAGAGACATTAATTTTCCCAATTGTAATTTCTATGATTATTCAAAGACCCTTTGCATTTCTTAGTTTAGTTTCAATTGGTCTTTAATATCTCTTTGTCGTCCTTGTTGTGGATCTTTTTTGTAATCGAGTTTGAGTACCACTAGTTCTCAGTTATTGAATTCCTTTCTTACAAAAAAAATATCACCTAAAAACTCACATACAAATAATAGATCTCAAATTCAAACTCGGTTAACCATAAAAAAAAGTTCAATTAAACAATCTCGACATTGTCATTCAGTGTTCAACATATTCAAGTACTAAATTAGTGATTTATCTTATCAAACCATTATAACATCGAATAACTTCACAAAGAATTGAAACCTAGTCATCTGTATTCTTATCAAAGCAATTAGAACACAGTTTCTTAAAAAAAAATTATAATACAAATAATTTGTAAGTGTAGTTTTGATCTTGGATTTTTTTAAATAACGGAGTATTTCAAATCAAATATCAACATAACACATATTTCAAAAAAATTACAAAAGTAACATACTTTCAACCTATAGATGCCATATCATATGGCGACTCTGTATAAAAAAAATTGGCCTTTTCAGACACGCCATACCATATAGCGACACAGTTTAATGATCAAACAGGAGGTGCCATCTCATATGGCGCCTCAGTATAACCCCCCTTTTTTTAAAGGCATTTATTTGTTTTTTTATTTTATAATTAAAACATTTTTTTTAAATTGGTAGATATAGTATTTCATGTGTCCATAAATAAGATTGCACCCTCATTTGTTACTCCATAACAATTATCACCAATATCCTAATCCCTCCCCCCCCCCCTTCCCCACTACGTCTGAGTGGTTAAATCGGCGTTCATCATCATCATCATCATCAGAGGAACCGCTTCCAACATTTCCACTTATGAAAAGAAATGCCCTAGTTTGTTTTTCAGCAACAAAGCCTCTGATGAAGGTCCTACTCTGGAACACGCAGACCTTGGAGCATTTGCATAGGGAACATAATCGCTGGCTAGAAGGAGAATTTGTTGCAGGTGAAAAGATCAAGAAAATTGAAAGGTTGGTTAAGGAGTGTCATACCCTAAATTTTGACCACAAGATTTACCATCATTGTGCAAATCATCACCACAATATGGATGTACTTTCATGCCTCATCAATCTTCTCAAAGATTGTTGAGCATTCACTACAATCAAGAATTAGGGTTTTGAGCCCTCTCAGAGTACTCAGACAAAGGATCAATCAAGAATGGACATGATCCTCAACTTGTCAAGTCTCTCAAACATCCATGAAAGATCAAGAGGTCTTCCACATCAAGAATCAAGCACAAGAGTGCAACATCTCAAGTGGATCAAGCCTCAAGATCACCAGTGTCACCAAATTAGGGTTTTGGTTGACCAGGGCTTCTAGAGAGAAATTTTCCTCTAGGTATAAGCCAATAATTCAAAACATAACCCAAGGATCTAAAAGGGGCCTCATGGACCCAATCATAAGTTCAAAATAGCCTTAGGGGATGCATTCATCAAAAATCAGGAATTACGGTTTCTTGACCTAATTTACCCCTAAGTTGACTTTTGAAGCAAGGCCTGAGCCAAGACCTCAAGGAATGTTTTGAAGACCGCTAATACATCATATTTATCCATTTACAAGATTGGATTAACCCAAAGAACTTGGTTCATAAGCAGAACAAGGATTCAAATTCATCTGGACCAATTAGGGTTTTCTGATGAAAAGTCAACTGTATCTTTGACTTTTGACCAAGACATGATTCCAAACCTTGGGACATGATTCAAGACACTCTAAGACACCTATGGAATCCATCTATTAGGTTTGAATTAGGTCAAAGACTTGATTTCATAGAGGATCACAAAGTTTGAAATTCATCTGATAAAAAGTCAATTGTGCCAAAAAAAACCAAGTTTGACTTTTTGAATTTCTTGAAAAACAAGGCTTCCTTGAGTCAAAAAAATGTTAACTTATGGTTTGGATCATCATCCATCAAGAAAAATCAAGAAAATTAGGGTTACTTGCAAAAGGGACAATCTTAGGAAACTTGAAATTGCACTAAGTTATGAAAAAAAATGATTTATACCCAACTTTGCAAGACCATAACTTGTGATCCAAGCAACCTTTTTCTTCCATCCAAAGCTCAAATGAAAGCTCTCATTACCTACTTCAAGATTGTCAACTACATCAGATTCCAAATTGTAACGACCCAGTTTTCGTGTGCGTTTTATTTAATCGAGTCGTTTGATTATTATATTATTATTTTATTTTATTTTCGACTTTTATCTGAAAATATGTTATTTTCAATGTTGTGATATTTTATCGGGTTTTGGGATCGTTTGTGAGATATTTGAGTGTGGGGGTATTTTGGTCATTTTAGGATATTTTTGATTAAGTAAGAAAAATAGAAAATAGTAGAGAGAAAAATAGAAAGAAAGAAAGGGAAAAGAAAGAAAAAGGAGAGAAAAGAGAAGAAGAAGAGAAATAGTGGAAAAACTTGGAAAAATCAAAGAAAAATCAACTTCTAGTATCGATTTAATCGGGTAAGGGTGCGAAATTGAATTATTGTATACTTGTGTACGATTAAGTATGTATACTTGTGATGTTTGTTGGATTGAAGTGAAGAAATTAGGTAAAACCCATTTTTGATAAAATTGATTAGAAATTGAGTAAATGTGTTGAAAACCATGTGTTAAGTGTTCATTCTTGTTGGTATATGGTATATACTTGTTGCAATGCATTGTATTGGTAATTTTTCTGGGTGTAGGTGAAAATTGGAGGATTTTTTAGTGGAAAACGCAGAACCACGTTCTGCAGAAATTTTTCTGAGATTTTCAGGTCATACGCGTATGGGGCATGTTCATACGCGTATGAACCTTGGCAATACGCGTATGATGGGCGAGCCATAGGGCCAATACGCATATGGGTTGCTTGTTTTCTCGGCCATCTGCCCATTTGCGTATGATACGCGTAGCTTTTTAGGTCAATACGCGTACGGGCTTGGGCATTACGCGTACAGACATTTCAACGTGAACTTTGGGAAAAATGAGTCTCTGCTCATACGCGTATGGCTCATGGTGGTACGCGTATGGACAGGACTTTTGCAAAATGTGACTTTTCAAAATATCGTTTTTCGTTTTCGTTCGTAACTTTTGATCCGTTTGTCCGATTTTTACATTCTTGGTATCGTTGCGTAGCTATGGAGCTGTACTTTCTTATTATGATGATTTTGGAATTGTTAGCCGATTTAATTATGTCAAAAAATCGGGAATAGTGTCGGTTGTCGACTTTTGTCGTTATACTTGTACGTAATTGATACATATTGTGCAAGGTGCTGTTGTATGATGTAAATGTATGTGTTTAGATAATGTTGTGATGATTTGTGGCCGTATGGAAATTAAATGCATTGTTTTGGGCATAAGTGCGAGGTGTGATTTTATCGATGTAAATGAATATGTGTGTGTGTGCATATTGAATGTCATGAGTCCTTGTATGCCAAGCATCATGATATGCATTGTGGAACGTCCTGAGTGACGGTTTGGATTCCAGAGGGAATTCGCTATAACTTCGTGTGCCCATGTGGGGTGTGAGCGATGATTATAGGCGATCGTGTGCCCATGTGGGGTGTGAGCGATCGGGTCGTGTGCCCGTGTGGGGTGTGAGCGATCCATAAACACCGTGTGCCCGTGTGGGGTGTGAGCGGTGGGGAACATCGTAGGCCCGACGGGGAGTTACAGTGATGTAACGAGCGATGGTTCCAGCAGAGTTCCTGAGTGAACTAATGATGAGAAACAATGGAAGTCGGTACCGCATGTGCATATGCATAGAGTCGTTGTGTCGGTCTCTTGCATTGCATAAATCATTTATGGTTATTTATGTGTGGATTTGTGGATAAATTGATATATGGATATGTGTTGGTGATGGAAATATGGTTTGTGTCTTGTAATGCCTTGTGTTTGATTATAGCGTGAGTTGTGGTGAGAACCGTATATATGTGTATTTTTGTGTTATATATATAATTATATGCAATTATATTATGGTTGTTTTTCTCACCCTTCTGCTGTATTATAATGCTCTATGAGGCATTGCAGATTAGAGTTGCTGGAGGTATTTTTGTGAAGCCTTGCGTCTTCATTCTTTTGTCGGTCGGCTCTGATATGTGACATCGGGTAGTTAGGGAGGCCGTTTGTGATAATTGTATATTATGTATATGTATATGTTTTGGCTTGTGCATGTACAACCTGATGAATGACAAACTTTTGTGATATATATATATATATATGTATGTTATTCAGTTTTAGATTTTCCGCGTTTATTCTAAAATCTGAAATGTGGGTGTAAGGAACTAAGTTCCTCTGTTGATTGCTACCCCACTGTTGCATATCTTTATGAGCAGGTGTTGTATGAATTGTTTTCAAATTGATGTGACCCTCCCGGTCTATGCCATGATAATATAAATATACTCTGACGAAATTTCAAATTTTCTTTTACTGTTTTTAATTGATTGGGAGTAAAGATTGGGGGTGTTACACAAATCCTCATGGATTTTGAGTTATGGATTGATCAAAATCACAAAAATGTGAAAATGGCCATTTTTCCAACACTTAGTGAAATTTTGGACAGAATCTATTTTGCATTTTCACCAACTTTGAGGCCATTTTTCATTATAGTCCAAGATGATTCAAGACCAAAGTTGGACATCAAAGTTAAAGTAGGATATACAAGCTTTCCAAAGAGTACAAGAACTCCCATTAATTCAACTTGAGCAAGAAGTTACAAGCCTTGAAACTTGCCTTGCTCAAACTGATTTCCAAAACAGATTTTGTGCTTTACTTGTAGCACACGATTTTTGAGTCCAATTTTAGTGACTGTGCAAGAATGATCCTTATCCAAATTCAACAAGAATCTCAGTCAATCATGAAGAACCTACAAACTTGGACCCTAAGGCAAGGATTCTATCCTTTGGCATGTGATCATTCAAGTTTGCAAATCCAAAAATCAAGTTTTGTCATTTGGCATTGATGTGGAACATAGAGCTGTCATGAACCAAGCCATATCAGTCCAATTGAGTCAAGATTGACTCAAAATTTAGAAGACCTAAAGCTACCAAGACCAGCTCAAGTCAATGGCTAAGAGGAGACTTGGTACCTTGGCATTTAAGAAAGTGATACATGGGCATATCCATTGGATAATAGAGTGAAACAGCCCCCATTCACTATTCCTCCAAAAACAAACTTCCTCTACTATAAATAGAGGTCATTTTTTATGTTTCAAACCACACCAAAACAATACCAAAGCCTTGTTTTCTCACTCTCCCTCTCTTACTTCAATTTCAAGTCACAATGGAGCAATTTGGGGATTCTTGAAACCAGAGCAAAAACCACTTAAATAACTATCCAAACACATCATAAATCATCTACTGGAAGTGTTCAAACCTTCATCCTCCTTGTACAACACTAAAATCAGAAAGTCAACCTCCAAAATCTCAAATTTTGACTTTTCTGCATTTTTCAAGCCATGTCTTGATCCAATCACTTTCAAAGCCAAACAACACTTTAAATACTCTCCAAATATAATCCCTAAGTTGTTCCAGCAAGTGTCCCTCAACTATAACACCATTTGAGTAAGTTACTATTTTGGTCATTTTTGCCACTTTTGTAAGAAAGAGCCAGTTCTTGTTCCTGAGGTCTCCAGCTGGTTTTGATCATCCTAAAAGCTTCTAAGGGATCTATCAAAAGTGTCTAAGGCATTAGATTACTTCTGGCACAAGAATTTTGAAAGATAGCACAAGGAGCTTCAAGCGGTAAGTGCATAACAACTTGAACTCTTTAAAATATGCATTGTTTTGATGTCCATTAATCATGAGCATTTCATACATATCATATGTGTTGTGTTTGAACCAATTTACCATGCTATTATTGCTTGTATGAAATGGTAGCATAGAACTTGCAAATTTTGGCCTATTTTGAAACCATTATCAGGTTTTAAATGTAGGCATAGTTAGAAAATTATAAGACCACCATTGGATTCCTCATGAAATTCTAGGTAGGAATCATCTAAATTTCATCCATTTTCATGGAGAAATGAAGAAGTTATGGCCTTCTTGCAAATGCCCCAAAATCTGATTTATGCTTTGGCCTGACCTAGAAATTAGGTCACCCTTATATGCATATGGGGTGGTTTTGATACACGGATGTATCACCACCCCAGTGGTAGTAGCGTGTGTTTGTTTGGTTAGAGGGCGTGGGTTCAACACCCACCCAGACCATTTTTGGTTCCCTCTTTTTTTTTTGCTATTTTTCTTATTTTTCATCATTTTCTTAATTAATCTCAAAATTAATTGCTCCTTCAATTTTAATTATTTTTTATTGATTATTTTTTTCAAAATTCACAAAAATGTTGAAATATTTTATTCTACAAAAAAATTAAATTTATATTATTTATTTAATATAGTTTGAATTTTTGTAAATAATTTCATTTTATTTGTTTTCAAACATTTTTAAATGAGATTTCCACCTTGAATTTTCAAATTCAATTGAATTTCAAGCTTTCATGTGATTAAACATGATTTTTCAAAATATTTTTCAAAGTTGACAACTTATTTTTGAATATATTTGATATTTTATATCATTTTTTATTTAATTTCCTTTGAAAATTATATTTTAAATTCAAATTAGGGTTTTCTCCTAATTTTGATTTTTTAAACTTCATTTGAAACACTTTTGGGCCTCTAATAGAGTGTAATACCCATCCCCTTTGTAAATACCAAATTTTGGGCCTCAGTTATTGTATAAGTCCCGATACGATTTTCAAAATAAACGGTGCGATCATTGTTTTTCATCCGGGCATCTCCTTGAGCTGTAAGCCCCGTCTCTTGTATAAAAATAAACTTTTGGGCCTCTAATAGAGTGTAAGACTCATTCTCTTTTGTACATAAATAATTTTGGGCCTCAGTCATTGTATAAGTCCCCACAGTCTCCTCTTGGGCTTAGTACAAGGACCCAAATGCCTCCTAAAAGTATAAGACAGAAATTTGTAATCTCTACTAGTTCAAACCTCAGGAGAGTCAGAATCACAAAACATCAAACCATTTTAGGGTTGATCTTCATCCCTTAAACCAACAGCCTCCTCTTGGCCATCATACAAAGATCTCTCTCTACACTAGAACCTACCACTTCTTGAGAGACTTGGACAGTCTCAGCCTCCTCTTGGGCTTCATACAAGTAAACTTGGAAAGTCTTATCTCCTTTTGGACCTCACCAAGAAACCCTCAAGTTTCCTAAAAGCACTGGAAAAACCCTGATCATTTCATCAATATACTAATCTCCAGCAAAGTAAAAACCTCTACAGATTTTCAAACTCAACTTTAAACCCCTCTGACCCCCAACAAGGCTTAAGCTTTCATTTTAAGAAATCCCAGCCAGGGTCAATTTACCATCAACAATTCCCCCAAGAGAATCAGAGCCTCATGGCATCTGATATCTCAACTCTTCTCTGATCCCCAGAAAGAGTAAATCCCTTTGGATTCCTTAATACCATATGGACCTGCTCCTAGATTCCCATAAATCCTCAGCAAGAGATAGCCTTCTCTTAGGCTTCATATAAGAATTTCCCCAGTGGAGTCAGTCAGCCTTAATCTTGAGCTTTGTACAAGATAGATAAAATCCTTCAAAGTGGAGTCAGTTTCTTTTAGCTTCAACCTTGGCCTTTGATCAAGGCACACAAAAATCAACATCCCCTCAGATGAGACCATGAGTCCACTCTATAGGAGGATATTTACTCTATACATCATATATCAAAATAAACAATCAAAACCTTTCCAGATAATTGCAGCAAGTGGCACACTTTAATTCAAAATCCAAGTTGGAGTCCTTCTCTTATCCTGGCTAAAATCATCTTTCATCTAACAGCTGTAAGTGGCAAGCCTCTGGATTCCTAACATCCAAGCTAATGTCACTCTCTTAGCATGAAAGGTTCATAAGGAAAAAGTGGCATTGCTCTATACTGAGTTAAAGCTTTCCTCCTTCATGACATCACCCCTTATAAAGGAAATTATGGCATTACTGAATTCGCACATCCAAGTTAAAGTAATTTCCCTTATAACCAATTACTCAACTTTTGTGATGAATAGGTGAGATATTCTCCCTTTAGAGATGACAAATTCTCTCTCAATTACCCCCTTTAGCTTCCATCTTGGGCTTTGAACAAGACAAAAATACTCAGTTAGCTTCAATCTTGCACTTTGAACAAGAAACCAAATTTCCTCCCATAGAATAGGAGGAACTACGATTGCTTTGATTTCCCAAATCTCTTTACGGAAATACGTAGGCATAAGATTGCGAAATCTTAGCGAGAACACAAATAAAAAATTTTAGGTCCAGTACCTTACCAAAAACAACAGAAAACCCGAAAATAACAAAAACATTCTCTCAATTCTCCCAAAGGAGAAACTTTCCCAAGCCACAACAGATAAACATAAGAAATCATTTCAAATTAACAAAGAAACATGCAATAAAAGGCCTATGGATAACCATATATCCACTGGGTGTTAATAGTTTCCTTTTGTATAACCTGACCCCGATCCCCAATCTCTTAGCATTTGTTAAAGAAAACATTTGCGAGCAAGGTTAGTTTTAGATATCTTCCCTTTTCTTTCCAGCTTCATAGGATAAATAAGAAATCATAAAGTAGCACCCAATTTCAACATTGCGGTATGGTGGTCGCGTCACCAACAAAAATCGTACGCTACAAGGTGTCAGCCCAAATGGAGTTACCCGTACATGGAGAAAAGTGGAAAATGATGCGGGTGTCCTTATGATGATGTTGACACCAAAGAAAATTAGCTTGATGGTTGTAATATCCTAGATAAGTTGATTCATTGAGTTGTTTCTTTTGGGTATGTTGTTGTTATTTTCCGATTTGGTATTAGGTTATGTCATTGTTAATTGTTGCTTTTAAGCTATTAAATTATGCTTTGTTAAGTTATGTCGTTGTTGATTGTAATCGCTTTGGTATGCTATCAATGAAATGAAATTTGTTGTTGTTAAAAATAGACAATGTTACATTTGAAACTATGATGTTGTGCTTGATCCCACATTGGGACATTTGGTACGATTGTGTCCTGGCTGACGACACAAACTACACAACCTCACCATTTTGTTTGCTGCATCCATCTTCGTTCGAATACTGGTGCTATTAGGGCGACCCTTTTTTATTTCTTCGCATCAAATCATTATGCCAGACAATTTTGCCTTTGCATGGAGGCCAGTAGACCTCCTTTACTACCACCTGAAAGCTAGTGCTGTAGACATTACATAGAGTAATTACTTGGTGAAGAATAGAAAGATAGTTGGTTGGGTCCAGCCGAGCCTTCGAACATGCTGCTATAACATGGGAGCAAGGCATACGAAATGCCTGAAAATTTCCACAGTCACACCAACTCCTATCTAGCTCCACTCAGTAACATCCCTTAGGCCTCCCTTCATTGTGATCAATAGACTTTGCAACACTGAACTAACCTTTATTACGGTCAAAGATCGTGACCACATGTGTGTTGGATTTTTCAGCTTCGTCCTTCATGAATGTCATTGAACTATTACTGAACAGCTGCCCAGATTGCAAGACAGAACCCCACTTTGTACGTCTAGAATAAAAAAGTGCACCGAGCCTAAAATATGTTGACCTTACCAAAGCGGTTATCGGTAGGTTTCGGATGCCCTTGAATATAAAGTTCATTGATTCAACGAGGTTTGTTTTCATGTGGCCCCATCGCTGCCCATTGTCGTATGCCCTTGTCTATTTCTCCAGTTAAATATTATCAATCCATCTCAATGCATATGCATTTGTTAGTCTGGCCTCATCACGGTAGTGTCTGAAGGTAGGCTCTGTTAATGCATAACCCGCGTTCACAACCTTTTTCCTTAGTGTTTTGTCCTTGATCCCCCGCATGATATTTTGAGCGATGTGTCTAATGCAATACACATGGCTTGAGGAAGGATTCTGCCAACCGTCATCAAGATTGTTGTATGCACTCTCGATTGATGTGTCTAATGCAATACACATGGCTTGATGGATGGAAGTTCTTTGTAAGACTCCTCCCAATTTCCAAACACCGTTTCAGCCGCCTTAGTCCTAGCTATCCACGCTTTCCTGTACGAAGGAGTATAGTTGTATCTTTGAACCATATGCATGATTATGGTACTCACCTTCAAAGAAGGGTTGTCGCTAATGACTGATATAATTTCGTTGCATATCAACTGAGAGTTGAGCTTGCGATGATCCTGCATTGGATTCGTGATTATACAAGTGTGCTCTGGACCCATTGACCCTATATTCCAGGAATCACTTCTCTTCCAGAAAGATGCTGTTAATCTAAACGAGAACACCTTGTTACAGCAATAGATCTTATACAGAGTCGGGTTTGTTCGATTGACTCTATAATTTGCAGACAAGTCCATGTGATATTGTTTTATAACTCGGACACAATCTTCTTTTGTACGAAAATTGTCTACCACTTTTAATACTCCTTCCGTTTGCATGTATGGATTGTAAAAAATATCCGTTAATGGTTAGTCTTCGCCTAAGTTGAGACTTGTCATGTGTTGAGGTGGGCAATAAACATGACTGGCTGGTAATAGGTCTTCCTCGTTATTTACCATTTCATCGACAATGACCTCAGCTTTTTCTTCTTCTTCGTCAACGACATCGACTTCAGCTTGTTCGTCGTCAGATTCGTTAAAAACTTGAGAAGATTCAAGTTGTTGAGACAGTTGTTGTTGTTGTAATGTAATATATAGCTTAATACCATTGAATCCGGAATACTCATGACTGAGAAACATATTACGCACATCATCATCGTCCCGAATCTTTAACTGAAAAAATTTGCATTGCTCGTGCCCGCCAAAAAACAGAGGATTCTTGTAGACGATTTGGCCAACTAGACCACACTGTAATTTCTTTTTTAATCTGGCTTTCAAATGTAAAAAATTTGATCTTCTATCAAATAAAAACCTAGTAACTTCCGTATTTCAAAAATTGAAACCAGTTATGGGACATTCAAACATCTCACCATTGAGATGCACACTGATCATGTATTATGGTGTTTGAGCCATAATAAAAATGTTACTAACTCGTGTTAGGAAGAAATGGTTTACAACCTGAAATTATGGCATAGCAGACAACAAATGTCCTAACACATGTCAAGACATTGTTCCGCATAATCATTTAAACAAGAACAGAACAACAGACTGATACCTTGAATATCAGAACTGCAGAAACACAGATGTTACGACATCTGATCCAACATGTTAATAAAAAACTGAACTGTAAATTGTAGAATGATAAATAACACAGAATATGATGACCCAGTTCGGTGCAACTCACCTACATCTGGGGGATACCAATCCAGGAAGAAGAATTCACTATCAGTAGTCACCTCATGTTTATAGAAAGCACCCACGCTAACCTATCACTACCCAATGAAGACTTTATCATTAGAAGTCACATCTAATTGATAAGAGAAATCCATCTCACTTCATAAATCACAACCTGGGATTATCTAACAGTTAATACCTCATAACGGTATCATCCCTATTGAAAGACACCTCTTCCAATACAAAGTTCAGTGAAGCATCCTTGACTAACAAGTTAACTTGGATTTGCTTCAAAGCTTCATCCAAGAACACTACATGATTCATTGCCTACGGTCTTCTGAATTTGTACAAGTACCTATGTCTACCATACTGCATCAAATCGATACAGAGGGAGACTTACAAGAAAGCCTACGACTCTCAAAACCCTAAACCCTATTTTCTACTTTACAAAAGTGTTACAATAGGTTCAGTTATTTAGTACTAGGTCTTGATCTCCTTTTATAAGCTTCTGCTGCCTTGGGCTTCAATCTCCTTGATCCACTGCTATAATAATTCCTTGATTCTTGCACCAGATTTAGAACCTGCCATATTTGTCAAGTTAGGATGTCAGGACATTGTCTTCGACATATTTTTTCTGCAGTATTCTCCATTAAGTTTTATCCAAAATTTAGTCAAACCTCAGGAGCTTTCAATCTCCCCCTTTTGAAATTTTTTGTCTAAAACTTTAATTTGGACAATAAACCCAGGGTGCTCCTAACGTCTCTTCACCCTTAGTAGCAACTATGATTAGCATATGCTCGTGACTCCAATCATGTTGGTGTACATGAGGAACTAATCATGTTGGTTTACATGAGGAAGTTTCCCCATGAATCTATACTTCCTCACCTGGGGGGAAGAATTTTGCAACTGAAGCAACCAAACACCAACCTGGGTAACTCAAAACACAGGGCACGACTGTGTTCATAACTCAGATCACAGGACATGAAGAAAGGACTCAGAACATATGGGAAACTTGAAACTTAGTCAGAATGTCATAACATTCTGACCAACATCCTTGCAAACCAACTGCAAAGACAGACTCAACCCATGTACTTCTCTCCCCCTTTTTAGTCAAAAGTTGATAAACATGTCCAAAACAGACCCATACCCAAACTGAGGAAACCCAAAATCGAACAAACCCCATGAAAATTCAGCACAACAGAATATGAGACAAGATGACGACTAGAACACCCTTTATATACAAGAGTGTTTCTCATAAGATGTAGCAAACCATTGGAAGTAACACATGTCCATTCAATGTGAACATTAAATGACATTGTGTATTTTCAGAGACAAAAGAACACCGGCCAAACCGTATTAGACTCTTTCTTCCTTTTAATAAGGACCATTCCAAGAATGCGCATTTTCCAAAACACATGTTTAGCACGCGTTCCCTAAGACACAAATTCTCCACCGTCCAAAGTAAATAAGTGTACATCCAATGTTATGACATCTTGTCAGACTTTGTATAGTCCCCCCTTGTAGAATCCATTTAATCCCTTTCAACCAGAAGACCAAGATTAATTGATTAAGATGTTAAGACATTTCTTCAAACCTCTTTCAGTTAACAACAATTTGCAAGATACTTTTACTACTTCTAATTCAATCCATTGATACCCAATGACAGATTCAGAACCACCTGATAAGTTCACCCAGTACTTATATCAATAGAGCAATGTCACGACATCTTTTTTGACATATCAACCTCACTTGAGGCAATCTATCACAAACTGCTTGAAACCACAAACAATCTTGATAAACAATCTGCATCATTGTAGTAATACATCTTAGATCAAGGAGCAACTCACCCTATCTAAGATAACCAGTGCTTCTCCAATGAACACTTATGTAGATGAATGGAAAACATAAGACGCATCTTCAAGTCTTCAAGAGCGCACCCTCTGTCCAACCTACCTGCTGAACACAATCATCAACTGCACTTATTGCTTCTTCTGACAAGAACCAATAATCACTCACACATGAACTCCATCATGCTTCCTGTGAGGTCACATTAGAATCAACATCCTAAATTAACAAACTCTTGGATTGAGATCAAAGCTCCATTGATCCCTCTCTTCTTGAACCCATCTATACACCACATGAGTTCCTCTTGAATTCTCATGTATAGACCTCCATGTTCCTTGAGATAAAACCCAATTGATTTGGAATGCTCCATATTCCTCAAAGAGATACCTTACCTCTTAGTTTGTTATCTTCTTAACGATGTCAAATATCGTATACATGCTCCACAAATCTTCAGCCCATTTGCTCCATAAGCACTAAACTGATCTACTTCTAGCATGTCCCATTCACATTAGACTTCCAAGACAATCCTTTACCCATCATCCTCCCGTATGATAAGATAAATACCTCTTAGACAAGATGTGAATGTCAAGTTCTGCACTCAGAACTTAGTATCCTACTCCAAGGATAACCAACCTAGAAAATGTTCTAACTGATGTTAGAACATTCTTCACACATCACATACACCACACACCATGGTTCTTGATATGCTCCACCATTGGACTTACTATCTGCATAGTAATCCAAATGAAGATCTTCAAACAACACTGGGCCACCAGCTTGATCAATAAGAACTCCAAATAACCAAAGAGAGAAATAAACTCTCATCCACCAAAATAAGGTAATCTTCCATCCTCAACCTAGAACTTCTACCACAAGCTCCAAGATGAACCAGATCCTCCTTACGTTTTTAACCAACTACCCTTCTGCCCAAGAGTAATTAGATCCAAGCACCCTGCTTGAATGCCCACTAAAGATCAACCAAATGCCACTTTTTGACTGATCTCATTCTTCTTCAGAACTCTTACAAGTTACATTGATCTACAAATGAAATCTGATCTTCAAGTTACACGAACTACTTGCTCCACAGCAAGACATCTTGGATCCACCAAGCCTTTAGACATGTAATATCTTCTCAATCCACAGTGTAACACCCAAATTCCCATCTAACGAATAAATAATACATAATTAAATCAGAGTGAATAAAATTTTTTTCGACAGAAATAAGGATGCCATATTTGAGAAAAAAAACATAATCCACCTGCTTGTAACTTTGATACATAACACATAATGGAATAAATAATAACAGGAAACTTTTTCCAACAAAAGGAAAGTTCAATTATGGAATAAAGCAGAACGATCCATAATTGACTCGTCTTACAAAATAAGTTGTTTCATAACATGAAAATATATGTACAAGTTATCCAAAATATATAAACATAAATAACAAAAGTGTTTCCCCCGACTCCCGTGTTACGTATCAGAGCAGACACCAAAGATCTAAGCAAAATGAAGATCTAACTCTTCCACTTGCCTCCACGCCTCTACAGCGGCTAATCTCCACTATGCTATAAAAGCATATTCCAGCAGAAGGGTGAGAAATAACAACTAAATCAAGATTGCATAATAATATGTAAACATATAATTCACATATATTATTCAACTCACCCACACACCACATGCTAACACATATAGCATACAAAGATATCATATATTCATATACACAAGTTATGATATATATCTGTACTTCCCCAGAAACACAGACACAAGAAACAACAAAGGGGCGAGAACTACATTCAATAATTAACGGTGCAAAATACATGTTAAGGAGTAGAAATCAAGCAATCACACATAATGTGCCCACATTCACGACACACTTATCACTATTATTTATAATCCAACAAAGACATAATAATGCAATATGACTCAATAACACAATGCAATGCAAGTGGTACCGCCCACTATGGTTCATTCAATCGAACCTGATTCCCAATGGAACCCGGATAAATCACATACATTCCCACTGAGTAATGATTTATCTCCTGGCACCACACACCCTGGTTCATTCAATCGAACCCGATTCATAATAGAATCCGGATAAATCACATACACTCCCACTGAGCAATGATTTATCTCCATACAACTCCACATTGGAGCCCGGACAATACTAGGCACCCATCATGGATTCCCACCTAGCTGTCTCCACCAGACACAACATGAAATGCACGACACAAATGATGCACAAAAACACAAAACACATGTATAATAACAATTATACATCTTCACGATCCTCATGATCACACGTGAGATACATACTCACCGTAATACACAATAGTATTACCATACCTGTCCAGTCAATTCAACATAACACATTCATAACAAGAATTATGCATAAAACACATGCATAACGATCAGTTATACATTTACACGATCTTCCTGATCACACGTGAGTCATACACTCACCGTAATTCCCCACTGGAATTACCCACCTGCACCAATACAGTTATCACATATACAACTATCTATTACTTTGCATTAATTAGTCATTAATGAAGTAATCCACATTCTATAGCAAGATTCAACATCATATAAATAGCCTAAAAGCTCCACATTTATATGGCAATAGCATAACACATGACAAATTACCGACCGCACGCATTTATCGAACATGCCTCATTACGCCCTACAACCACTACACATCTTTGCATCATTTAATCATGCATTTCCTATTACCACATCCAAATCAACAAAAAAAGCATATAACACCTCAATATATGCTCACCATACAACATCAACAACACATCATTAATATAATATAAAACAGATATTTTCCATGAATTTTAAGTCAATAAAAATAATATTTTTCAGTTCCAGGTTGCGCTAAGCGCGCTACTCACTGCCTGGAAGAGGCGAAATTTCCTCAGACCGCGCTAAGCGGGCACTGCGTTATGCAGAAAAATATCCCTTTTGACAGCAACTTCCAAATCCCAAATTCACCCTCAAAACCATACCCAAACCACCAATAAAGGTATATTATCATGGTTCTATCATGTATCAACGATCAGGAACCTTAAAACATGATTTCCAACACAAAAGTTTTGGATCCAAATCTCAAAATCTCAACATATCAAATGTTGTAATTTTCCATCAAATTCAACCAAACATGTGAAAACATACAAGTAAGCATTCCCAACTAATTCCTAACCTCACCCGACTATACTACGCGATTTATACCGAGTTTCAACCGTGAAAACATCACTTTCCACTCAATTTACCATTATTGCCCTAAATCTCTAATTCTCTATAACTCAATACAAACCCCCTCAAATCTTACCAACAAGCATTTCCGATTGGACCCAAACATCACTCGACTATTCTACGCGTTCTATTGCGCCTTTGAACCGTTAGAACATCGATTCTCACACATTTGTTCTTCAATCCAACCAATAAGGAAAAGTATATATATCGACCAAACAAATGCAAACAACTCATACATATACATATACAATCGAAATATAATCGGAACTTCTCACCCTTACCCGATTAATCGAAGATCAAGCTTTGATTTGATCGATTTCCTATTCTTCCCCTTCTCTCTTTTCTTCCTCTTCTTTCTCTTCTTTCTCTTTTTTCCTCCCTTTCTCTCTATTTCTCTCTCTTTCCCTTTTTATAACAAAATATCTAACCCCACAAAAGACTATTTTACCCTTTTGCTCAAATATCTCCCAAACGCTCTCAAAATGCGATAAAACATAAACAACGATGCAAAATATATCAGGAATTAAAAGTCAATAAGAAAATATTACCAATTGCAATTATTTTATCTATCTGAGAAATTATCCAATTAACAGGTAAAACTCATTTAATTTACACAATTCACAAAATTTCACATAAATGAAATAAATAAATACGATTAACCAAATCAGGGCGTTACAACTCTCCCCCACTTAGACATTTTCGTCCTCGAAAATATAACTGAGACGAAAAACTCCGGATACGACTCTCGCATCCGACTAACCAACTAACATGCAAACAGTAGGCACACCACGAATAACACAAACTGACAACCCACCTTGTTAACAGCAACAACAACAACGACAAGATGCAATGCCCATACAATGCACTTGACGACTAACTCACGACTCAAAGAATACCCAACTTACAAACACAAAGTTCCACGACACAACATCATTTCAACAACCTCTACATAACCATAATACCAACATCCTTGTCACACAGCATTATTACAACAATGCTACGACTCATCAATCGAACATATAACCAAAACATCCATCTACATAGTAGCCCATGAATAATATTTAAACCTTTCACTAACACTTCCATTCTGAAACGCCCAATGGTCTCATCATTCCTACATGTTTAATTTCCAATGTTCAACCTATGAACTCTTACAAGTTACACACGCATACACAAAATGTGTCACATCACGCTTTCGACGCGCACTCTGATTACTCGCAACAATCAAATCTACCAATTTCATATCTAACTTCTGACTCTCTCTAATGTTCACCAGAACAATCATAGTTCATTTCTAACATACCCAACCGCACACTCTACTGTGTTATCTCACGCACCAGACACAAGTCTCCGAACTGCTCAATTAATTCTAGTCCTCTGACCATCAAAACAGACATGTATAATAACTTTCGACTTAACTCATCAGGCACGACATTAACTTCACCAATAGGATAATTCCAGCCAAAGTCATAACTCATCAGGAATTCCAACCATCCTCGTTGTCTCATACTCTATTATTTCCGACCAAACAGGTACCCAATATTCTTGTGATTACTAAACACTTCGGACTCAAAACCATAAAAATGATACCTCCAGATTCTCAACACAAAAGTAACCGCAGCCATCGTGAAATCATGAATCCTCAATTGTCGTAAAGCATAAGCCACTAAATTACCATCTAGCATTAACACACTGACTAAACTCATCATAGACGCATCCCAATACCTCACAAACGGTTTATCAGGATCACGCAGAATCAAAACTGGAGTTGTAGACAAATTCTACTTTAGCCCTCTCAAACTTTCCTCACAATGAACATCCAAAGCAAACAACTTACCCTTCGCAAGTCAACTGAAGTAACGATAATGCTAACTTGGAAAAGCCTACCATAACCTCCGGTAATAACCAACTAAAGTCCAAAAAGCTTCTAATCACCTTAACCAACTTCGGAGCCTCTCATTGTAGAACTTCATCTACTTCCGATGGATCCATAGCAATACCATCATCAGAAATAACATATCCAAGAAAACTGACCTTTTTCAACCAAAATTCTCACTTGAATAACTTAGCATAAAAATTCCTTTCTTTTCAACACTTGCAACTTGATTCTCAAACACCCTACATACTCTCCTTCTGATTTTATAATAGATCAGAATATCCCTAATGAACACCACTTCGAACTTATCCAATTAAATATGGAAGATACGATTCATATACTCCACAATTGTTCCAGACGCATTACTAACACCGAACAACATCACTGTACATTGTAATGCTCTACCAAATTCCAAAAGATATAAACTCTTAAAGTTTTTGCAAAAATTTCACTGGGTAATTCTAACGCTAACATCCAATATTCCATCCGGAAACACATCTGGAAATCACGCACAACTAGCAGCCCTCACTGTGGCTTTCCTGTCAATTCCAGAACACTATTATCACAAACACAACAAACATCTTGGTCTCATCGACTAAGAGTTTTTCTATTCACTTAGCATATATAAACCTCAACTATTCACCTTCGTCCCTTTTAAGTTCAGTCTCTACTCTCTGAGGAGCAACCATCGATAATACTCGATCGTTCTCCCTCAGAGACATCCCGACTTGACCAACATACCAAAGCCTCTAATCTGCCTTATCTTCCGATATAAGAATCTTCATCGACTCATCAAAACAATCTGTAATCATTTTCTTAATTCCAAACAATTCATTGCACACACTATCAAAGCCGGAAAGACACGTCTATTCCATCCAACATAATTCCGTCTACTATCAACAAGAGATTAAGGGTGATCAGTTCCTCAATTTGTCAATAGACAACCGACAATCATGATGGGGCATAGACCATCTTTACCAGACCATAATAGCATTTCTTGCATCTTGTGCACAAAACTACCTAAGGCACAAATCCTTAGTCGACATAAACCTTACCTCCGCGTTCCCTCTGGAATTAGGGACAACACTGTCCAAACAACACTTATAATCTTGCAAACAACGACACACTAAGCCAATGCTCCACAACTGAAGCAACTTGGAGAAGCACCAGCTTCTCCCCCACTTATCTCCTTCTCAATCCTGAAGACAAAGGATTAGAAAACCAAAAAGCACTGACAGTGTTTCACACACATATCACGTACCGAGGAAAAAACAACATCGACAGTATTCAACTGTCATGCCACACCGACTCACAACTTGGCCGGACGGACCGACCTGCTCTAATATCAATTGTAACACCCCAATTCCCATCTAGCGGATAAATAATACATAATTAAATTAGAGTGAATAAATTTTTTTTCGACAGAAATAAGGATGCCACATTTGAGAAAAAAACATAATCCACCTGCTTGTAACTTTGATACATAACACATAATGGAATAAATAATAACAGGAAACTTTTTCCAACAAAAGGAAAGTTCAATTATGGAATAAAGCGGAACGATCCATAATTGACTCGTCTTACAAAATAAGTTGTTTCATAACATCAAAATATACGTACAAGTTATCCAAAATATATAAACATAAATAGCAAAAGCGTTTTCCCCGACTCTCGTGTTACGTATCAGAGCAGACACCAAAGATCTAAGCAAAATGAAGATCTAACTCTTCCACTTGCCTCCACGCCTCTACAGCGGCTAATCTGCACTATGCCATAAAAGCATATTTCAACAGAAGAGTGAGAAATAACAACTAAATCAAGATTGCATAATAATATGTAAACATATAATTCACATATATTATTCAACTCACCCACACACCACATGCTAACACATATAGCATACAAAGATATCATATATTCATATACACAAGTTATGATATATATATGTACTTCCCCAGAAACACAGACACAAGAAACAACAAAGTGACGAGAACTACATTCAATAGTTAATGGTGCAAAATACATGTTAAGGAGTAGAAATCAAGCAATCACACATAATGTGCCCACATTCACGACACACTTGTCACTATTAATTATAATCCAACAAAGACATAATAATTCAATGTGACTCAATGACACAATGCAATGCAAGTGGTACCACCCACTATGGTTCATTCAATTGAACCCAATTCCCAATGGAATCCGGATAAATCACATACACTCCGACTGAGCAACGATTTATCTCCTGGCACCACACACCCTGGTTCATTCAATCGAACTCGATTCATAATAGAATCTGGTTAAATCACATACACTCCCACTGAGCAATGATTTATATCCATACAACTCCACATTGGAGTCCGGACAATACTAGGCACCCATCATGGATTTCCACCTAGCTGTCTCCACCAGACACATCATGAAATGCACGACACAAATGATGCACAAAAACACAAAACACATGTATAATAACAATTATACATCTTCAAGATCCTCATAATCACACGTGAGATACATACTCACTGTAATACACAATAGTATTACCATACATGTCCAGTCAATTCAACATAACACATTCATAACAAGAATTATGCACAAAACATATGCATAACGATCAGTTATACATTTACACAATCTTCCTGATCACACGTGAGTGATACACTCACCGTAATTCCCACTGGAATTACCCACCTGCACCAATACAGTTATCACATATACAACTATCTATTACTTTGCATTAATTAGTCATTAATGAAGTAATCCACATTCTATAGCAAGATTCAACATTATATAAATAGCCTAAAAGCTCCACATTTATATGGCAATAGCATACCACATGACAAATTACCGACGGCACGCATTTACCGAACATGCCTCATTACGCCCTACGCGTTCTATTGCGCATTTGAACCGTTAGAACATCGATTCCCACACACTTGTTCTTCAATCCAACCAATAAGAAAAAGTATATATATCGACCAAACAAATGCAAACAACTCATTCATATACATATACAATCGAAATATAATCGGAACTTCTCACCCTTACCCGATTAATCGAAGATCAAGCTTTGATTTGATCGATTTCCTTTTCTTCCCCTTCTTCTCTCTTTTCTTCCTCTTCTTTCTCTTCTTTCTCTTTTTTCCTCCTTTTCTCTCTATTTCTCTCTATTTCCCTTTTTATAACAAAATATATAACCCCTCAAACGACTATTTTACCCTTTTGCTCAAATATCTCCTAAACGCTCTCAAAATGCGATAAAATATAAACAGCGATGCAAAATATATCAGAAATTAAAAGTCAATAAGAAAATATTATAAATTGCAATTATTTTAGCTATCTGAGAAATTATCCAATTAACAGGTAAAACTAATTTAATTTACACAATTCACAAAATTTCACATAAATGAAATAAATAAATACGATTAACCAAATCGGGGCGTTACACACAGCTCCCGCAAACTGCATGAGATAGACCTTTTTGAAACATCCATAACTTCCATTCTCATGTAGATCACCTTATCTTAAGCTGATGTGCCACATCACCAGCTAAGATTCTGATGTTAAGCTAGATGTCAGAACATTCTGATACGACATCAAGCTGCTGAATTCAGCTCCTCCTTCTGCCACTTAGAAGAACCCCCTCCCTTTAACAAAATAAACTGCTTATCACGGATATTCCCTTCAAGCTCACACCTTGATGAATAACTGCTTTGAAACTCCAAAGACTTCACACCTGCCACGTCTGAATCTTCAGAAGATAAAGTAGTCCTAGACTACACCATAGCCATACCAAAGAATGCCACTTTCCTTAGTAGAGCAGTCTGTAGAATGTCAGAGATAACTGCCACTTAACCTTGACCTTCAGAATGAGCAAGATCCCATGTTCCTATGTACCTAGATCAGAATTAAATTGATCTAAGCTATGCCATCACCAACACTCCATTCTGGACAAGTCTCTTTCCATGACACTTTTCAGATAAACACCAGATGCTTCTAGTAACAACTTGAACACACCTGCTGAACTCCAATATCCTTAGATCAGAAATAAACCTGTCCAAGAGCCATCCATCAAGATTATGATGTCTTCTTCTTCATCTTCCACATCACCATTGTCTAGACCAGTTTCTTGCCAGGAAACTCTCCAGAGATTAGATGCTTTTGCCTCACCATACTGAGCAGATTTTTAGGTCAACACCCAAGAGAAATAGAACCAAAAGCTTATGCAGTACCCCTCCCATGATTCTGCACAAACCATATGAAGAGATGTTCCAACATCGTGTTGAACAACAGCAATCTTGAACTTCACATGCAAGGATAATCAATTAAATACTTGTGAGTAACACAAATAGCAATTGATCTTAAATCCTTGTTCAATAATCCTATTTCACTGTTGAAGCCACATTGCACCAGATCACTTCATAAACACTTATCAAGTATTCAATCTTTTGCAAGTATCTTCTTTGACACACAACTTGTTGAGATACCAAGGCTACCACCCTTGACTTAAGTAATTAAGATTCTCTCTGAACGAACTCTATTTACCTCAACAGTTCTGAAAACTCCATATAGATTGGATCCTCCGGTAGGATTAGAAGAGATGAATCCTTCCTTGCTGTTTTGGATGGTGAAAATAAATCACCTCCACTTTCTTCAGGTTTGTGTTTCACATAAACACCTTCTAGTCAGAAGAATAACTATAAGACTCCAGATTCAAGACTGAGATGCCTTTATGAGTGGACTTGAGAGAATTCTCAAGTATCTTTGACAACTTAGCCGATCAATAACTTATCAAACTCCCAGAGCAAGAACTTGATAAACCTAAACTCAACTCCTCTCCTCTTCAACTAACTTCAAACTGCACCATGGAACCAAGCTTCTCAGTACCAAGTCACCATAACAGACATCCTTCAACAACTCCCTTCATTCCATCGCTCCCGGCTTTGGAATAAAAAGATGCAGATATCTTCAACTATAGAGGCCGATGATTGAGATCTTCCACCATCTGTCTTCAGCAACAACTCTAGAATCCCATAATTCCAGAGCTCTTCCATCAGAAACATATGCAGCGGAACCACCAAGGAACAAATTCTGCTTGCCCTAATAAGATGTCAGAACATCTTATAAGACACCCCAATAAGAGAACTAGCCACTTCTCTTGTAGTTGTTGTAGAACCTCCTCAGCAACATGAACAACCACCGGGTTGTTTCCTTCGATCCAGAACATCCATCCCATCCATTAATACCCATAAGTATGTCTAAGTTGATGATCTGATCTCCAAAACTCCTCCTTGTTTAAACGCCAGAAAGTATCTCCCAAAGATCTCATACAAAAATAGACAGGATGTCTGCTCAGATACTAATTGAAATTCTGGCATAGCAGACAACAGATGTCCTAACACATGTCAAGACATTATTCTGCATAATCATTTAAACAAGAATAGAATAGCAGACTGATACCTTGAATATCAACACTGCAAAAACACAGATGTTACGACATCTGATCCAACATGTTAATAAAAAACTGAACTGTAAATTGCAGAATGATAAACAAAACAGAATATGATGACCCAGTTTGGTGCAACTCACCTACATCTGGGGGATACCAATCCAGGAAGAAGAATTCACTATCAGTAGTATAGTTTTATGTAAACAACCTCAGGTTTATAAAAAGCACCCACGCTAACCTATCACTACCCAATGAAGACTTTATCATTAGAAGTCACATCTAATTGATAAGAGAAACCCATCTCGCTCCCTAAATCACAACCTGTGATTATCTAACAGTTAATACCTCATAACTGTATCATCCCTATTGAAAGACACCTCTTCCAATACAAAGTTCAGTCAACCATCCTTGACTAACAAGTTAACTTGGATTTGCTTCAAAGCTTCATCCAAGAACACTACACGATTCATTGCCTACGGGCTTCTGAATCTGTACAAGTACCTATGTCTACCACACTGCATCAAATCGATATAGAGGGAGACTTACAAGAAAGCCTACGACTCTCAAAACCCTAAACCCTATTTTCTACTTTACAAAAGTGTTACAATAGGTTCAGTTATTTAGTCCTAGGTCTTGATATCTTTTTATAAGCTTCTGCTGCCTTGGGCTTCAATCTTCTGTTTGTTGATCCCTTGATCCACTACTGTAATCATTCCTTGATTCTTGCACCAGATTTAGAACCTGCCATATTTGTCAAGTCAGGATGTCAGGACATTGTCTTCGACATCTTTTTTCTGCAGTATTCTTCATTAAGTTTTATCCAAAAGTTAGTCAAACCTCAGGAGCTTTCACAACTTTTAATGTTTGGAAAAATATGTTAACTAAATGATATGATAATAAATTGTGTGTCTCTTGTGTGTTAATAGGCGTATAGTTGATACGAATTATTTATTTACATGTCTTGTACATTTTAATGCTTCAGAATGCTTTACAACTTATGTCTTACCAACTTCACTTACAACACATTAAAGTAAAAAATAAAACCATTGCCTTGCATGCATCATGTGATTCTCTGCATGACAAGACTACACTACCATGCCAAGAATCTCACAAGACTACACTATTCTTGCATGCATCATGTGATTCTCTGCATGACAAGACCACACTACCATGCCAAGAATCTCACAAGACTACACTATTCTTTATCATGCCTATACACTATACGAAATATTTATTCACTTCTTTATCATGTCTATGCCTATACACTACACTAAAGTCTTACCAACTACACTTACAAGACATTAAAGTTGTAAAAAAACAAAACCATTGATTTAATGCATGCCTCATGTGATTCTCTGCATAACATAACTACACTTCCATGTTGAATGCTTCACAATGCTTTACAAGTTACTACAAAGATTTTATTACTATTATGAATACTTTTTGTAAATACTTATAATAATAATAATAATAATAATAATAATAATTATTATTATTATTATTATTATTATTATTATTATTAAATACTATCACATGTCTTGCATGCCTACCTTTCTCTAGCTTACTTTTCACTATCACATGCAATCACACTTGTTTTCTTTGGCACACTCTACGAAATCAGAAGACTACACTAATCTTGCATGCATCATGTGATTTTCTACATGAAAAGACTACACTACCATGCCAAGAATTTCACATGGGGTGCAAAAATACACTATTCTTTATCATGCCTATACACTATTTCTTTAGCACACTATACGAAATATTTACATGACTACACTTGTTACCAAGAATCTCTGCATGACTACACTTGTTAGATTCACATGGCTACCATAATAGTCTTCTAAGACTACAATTCCAAGACTACACTAAAGTCTTACCAACTACACATACAAGACATTAAATGGTTTCACATGCAATGCCTGCAAGATTCTCTGCATGACAATGACCAAGAATCATGTAAGAAAACACTTACACGATTCCTTAAACAAAGTGCATCACATTTCACCATGCATTTCCATGTGACTCCTCTCATCACATTCTTCACCATTATAAATACATTCTCATCACTTTACAAAATCTTCTCATCCCAAACTCTTCTCCTCCATTACAAACTCTTCTCCTCAAATTACAAAGTTTTCTCATCCATCACAAACTCTTCTTCTTCATACCAATTACTAGAAAGTGTCTCTACTCACGATGGGCAACGATCACAGAGGAACACCTAAAAATGTTGCAGAGTTTGTAAGTGTTTTGCTTTATTTGTTTTGTCTTCCCTTACTCAGTTGTATTTTTCTATAAAACTAATGTTATTTATATTTTTCTTCAGGAGGTATCAAGGTTTCGTTGTCGTGGGCATGACTACATACCACACTACTCATTCATCGAAGGATACCTAACTGCATGTGGCTTTAGTGATTTGATACAAATCAAATCATACTCGTTTGACCCCAAATTTATTCTAGCTTTGCTAGAACGTTGGAGGCCAGAGACCCATACATTTCACCTTCCTTTCGGTGAATGCACGCTCACACTACAAGATGTGTATATGTTACTTGGCCTACAGATCGATGGAAAGGCCGTCAACGGCAAAGTTAGTGTTGATAACCAACTTTGCAAAGATTTGTTGGGCGCCCTGCTTTGTGTCGAAACACCTAAGCCAACACGTGATGGTCGACCTAGGGGTCAAGGTATTAACTTAAAATACTTAAGAGAACAATATCATTCTATTATATTAGACAAGGAATCCCCCGAGTATTACAAGATAATTAAAACTCGGTGTTATATAATGATCTTACTTGGTCATTTTTTATTTCCAGAAAGTACTGGAAATAGTGTAAATATTATGTATTTAGCATTATTATCCAACATTAATAAAGTGTACGACTATAGTTGGGGTTCAGCTGTCCTGGCTCATCTATATAGTTCACTATGTAAAAATAAAAAAAAAAGTTTGTACTTTTTATGGCTGCGCCTATCTACTTCAAGCGTGGGGTTGGTCTAGAATGCCAACACTAGCTCCTACTAACTGGAATCCCTTCACATTTCCCTACGTAAACAAGTAAGTTTAATTTTAAAACCCGAACATGCATACTTTGATGAAATGTTTATTTGTAACTAATTTATTTGTGTCACTTTTTTTTAGGTGGTCAGTTCCGGGAATGAATTACCAACGAAATCCCAAGAACTCAATAATCGTCTACCGCAACCTTATAGAACACATTGGGCCCGACGATGTAATTTATTCTTAAACTACCATAAATTTTTCTAATAAATTACCACACCGCAAAATTTCTCATTAAATATTTTGTTCTTGTAGTTTGCCTGGAGGCCATATGAGGGTCTCGACCATCAGCCCAACGCGGATGATGCTGCATTGTGGACATAAAAAACACCCATCATTCGGCTCACTACAGTGGAGATGCATCAAAGTGATCGGGTGAAACTGCAGTTCGGAATGCATCAGGATATTCCAGTCGCTCCGACATGTTTGGGAGAGTGGCATCAATGTAGAGTGGATACACAATGGGCTGTAGGTCATTGGAAAAACTTTGCAAAAGAGATGTGTCAACATTGGGAGAATCGACATCGACACATCTTAGCCGAACCTGTTGTGGAAGAGGCTAGACCAACTCAACAATATATGATTTGGTTTAGGTCGGTTACAACACCCCAACAATTTCTGTCTGAGCCGACGTATTTGATTGATCTGCGCCAACGTGCTTCTTCCTCACAACCACATGCCCAACATCAAACACCGTATTATACCCAATAACCAAGTATACCAACCGAATCAATCTTCCAAAACCGCAACCCTTTCATGCCACCAACCCAGTTACAACAACAAGAGCCTTACCCCTACCGCTAGCCCGCCTACACCGACTCCACTTCTGCCTATAGCCCTGATAACTCTTTTGAACCCACCCAGCCCACCATAGCCCCCCACAAATGAACACACAATCATCCTACCACCAACATACCCACCCACTATTTGACTACCAAACTCCATAACAACCATTGCATCGTTTCCAAAACGATTCAATACACCAATTCGGCCAACCATATCGTCCACACCCAAACCAACCCCTCGTCCCAACTACGAAAACATGGGCATGCAACTGGATTATGGAAGCGCCGTTGGCGGAAACCCCCCGGCTATTGGGGACAGATGCTTCAAAATTTGTCTGATACTCTAGGACCATCTCAACAGATGCCTCTTCTACAGGGCAACACGCAAAGGCCAGAGACACCTCAACAAAATCGTGGTAGACCTCGACGCCGCACAAATGCCCTGGCATGTGGAACCGGTGGACGTTTCGATAGGGCCGATCATTAAATTTTTGTTTTCCATCAATTGTACAAATTTTTATATTGTGAACATTGTTATCTAATTTTTCTAGCCTTTTTTTTTCATTTAATTTTTCCATTTCCTAACTAAAATAATAATTAAAAAAAAGTAACTGAACTGAGGCGCCATATCATATGGCGCCTCCCTTGAAAATGTAAAATTAAGGCAAAACTAAATATATTGAGCCGCCTTATGAAATGGCATGTTGAAATTTTTTTTAACAGAGGCACCAAACCATATGGCGCCAGCATGTTATTTTTTTCTAAAATATGCCAGTTTGGTAAATTTTTTGAAAGTTGGGTTATTTCAGTATTTTTTTTAAATAAATATGTTATTCTAAAAAAAATTCTTTGATCTTGTCACACAATATGTATCAGCTAGAGTATTATTTACAAAGGTAAAATGAATCATTTTTTAATCCAGCATCATGAATAAAGCAAAAGGTATAAACAACATCATAGCACTATAGTGCTTCATGCGAGCCTGAAACCCTAATATCAACAACTGATAATCTCCATATAACTGTCATCATCACTTTTGGTCAAAACTCAATTACAAATTTTAGTACACAATGGCTGGATCTGCGATCTGGTTGGATATGGCACGAGGTATGTACTAGATTTACCATTGCTTGAGCATGTTACATTCAGCTGGTTGTCAAGCTGGTTTGACTTCATTTTACGGTAATTAAGCATTTATAACATAAATGTTTATCATATAAAAGCTTATGTATAAGCGATTATTTGAAGAAATATAATCACAAGCCTTGAAAAAAATGCCTCGTAAATGTTAAATGAAGGATATTTTTCAAACTACGCAGAGTATAGTGATACACGAAAAGAGCTTTAATAAAGTGTTACTGATTCATAAAATAGTTCGTGTTAAATAAATTCGTTCATGGCATCTAATAATCATGGTTTTAAATTACAGTCCGCAACCGTAATTGCACCCGCAATATTGCGGATGCAGTTGCCTCCGCAACCGCATTGGACCGCAATTGCGGTGTGATTTGAAAATTGCGCCTCCGGCCATGTTTGGAACCATATTAGATAATTTCAATCATGTTTCTTCATGTATTTTCATCTAAAATCAAAATATTAGAATCCTAAAACTCAATTTAGTTATTATGTAATGAAAAAACTTAACATTAAGTGTTTTTCAACTTTGTATTTCAAACACATCCTTATAAAAATTCACACCGCAACGGCCGCAATACGCATCGCAACACCCGCAATGACCGCAACCGCATCCGCAGCCGCAACCGCAATTTAAAACCATGCTAATAATATTATTCAGACGAAGATACTTTCATGTAAAATGCTTACCAAATAATATGATGCTTCGGTATGACAACTCTATTTTGAAGTTCGAACACAGGACAAATAATGGCACCAGGAGCAGTGATCGTTTGCATCAACACCTCAGAACAGGGCAACCAGTCCAACAGAAAGCTTGTGATATTTAGACAAATTAACAAACGGAGGTTGCAATTTACTCATGCACATAACCAAATTTTAAGCATTGGTGTTTTATCTCATCATATCCCGTGAAAATTTAGAATAGGGCTATTACTGAGTAATTAAGATCATGAAACACGGTATTAACTTGATATCAGAAAAATGATACTTCAGAGTTCAGATCTTACCCAACAATTAAAATGATCAAGGAGAGGACCCATAATATGCACTGATATTTCTTGAATTTAGGCTTAGCACGTGTTAGAGAATAGTCTACACGAGCATATCGTTGGTTTACCCATCCAAATTGAGGACGTATCAAAAACATAAATCTGAGAAGAAATCCTGTAAGAAATCCTCTAATATGAGCAAAATTGTCCACATGCGGGAGAATCCCGATTGCAAGATTGATAACAATGATGATCACAAGTGTGAAAAATGCTGCAAACTGAACATGAACAAAATTTTAATTATCGGTAGTTTTCTTTGAAGTGCACAATCACGGTAAAAATTAAGAAACTTTAATATGCACCTTATTATCATACATAGACCAATTAGTGATGAGCTCTAATAACATTCCTCCTAGCAACCCGAAGAGCACACCAGAAGCATTGACATAAATGTTAAACTGAATGAAAAGAGCAGAAAGCAAACTGCCTCCAAATCTAAATATGACAAAAAGTAGTCCAATAAGAATTGTATCAATTTTATAAATAAGTTAGTAATGAAAAGCTTAAGAAAATCATACATCTCCAAAGAAAAAAATATGATTTTTCTAATCCCTATGAAGATTCAAAGCAATTTTGGTCCCAGTATCATCCATAGTTTTGTTAAGTGTTGACATGTCTCTTAACTATGAGTTAGAAATCTAATTTCAAGGTCAGCACTGAATGGATCCATGATAATAGCAGGAATCAGAATCGCTCATTTTTTCGCAAATAAGGAACATAAAGAAAAGGTCAAATTTATAGACTAAGACCAAAGTTTGGTATAGTAGTAGGGATTAAAAGCTTACTTAGAATCAAAAAATATATTTAATAGTCCTACTAAAGAGTAATGCAGAATATGTCACACATACCAAACCTAAATTCATGCTTAAGCCGAATTCCAATGAATAAAATACCCAACATATTTGATAATAGATGGAAAACTCCACAATGTAGCCACATACAAGTGATGAGACACCAACTCTGGTGCATGTGAACCACTTTGTTCACATCAAGAGCCCCCATCTTCTGTAGCCTAAGCAACATAATTAACCAATTGTCAGGTGTTTAATCAAAATAAAAAACAATTCAAAATTCAAAATTTCTATCCGATATTAAAATCAATTCATAAGAAAAATATCCATAAGGTTTAAATAAATTTGTAATCCATATATACAACCCCGCTTATATTTCTTGAAAGAATAACCCTTCGTTTCGTACTCCTTAAAATATACAAAAGCTAGTTTCTGTCATTACTTGTTTCCACATAATTACATAATTATTTTTAAAATATATTGTCATTCAGTGACCTTTTCCATTAATTCCATCATCAGTTGTAATCTTGAAATTGCTCTTTTTTATTACCTGAGTAAAGAATAAAGAATCAAATATTATGTAAATTAAATGCATTCTAGAAAACACAAAAGCAATAACGGACAGAGATTAAGACTGTTAAAAAGATATAGACATAAAAAATGCATACTCTTTGTGGGTTGATACCAACAACGACAACATACACGTCAAGTTTTCCAATGGGATTCCTATTACTTGAACTCCAAGATCACCTAATACAAGAATTCACCATCCATCTGTCAAGACAATCATTTCTACCTGTAAAAGAGCAGTGAGATGTTGAAACGAAACATAATATATGAATAAATGTAAAACAACCTGTTGATTGGATTCTGCCGAGATCTGATCGAACATAAACCATGCAAAGCTATTAGAAGATGAATTGCATATTGCCATACCTTAATTTTTGACCCTAAGTTCAAACATTATTTGCATTTCATTAGCATCATATGTATGTATATTTTTATGCATCACTAACCCATTTGGAGATACAAAGATTGTTGTCTGTTTCATTTGATTACCAATTAGGGTTTTGAGCCTCAAAAGATACTCAGGCAAAGGATCAATCAAGAATGGACATGATATTCAACATCTCAAATCCCTTATCCATCCATGAAGATCAAGAGATCTCCACCAAGAATCAAGTACAAATCTACATCATTTCAAGTCAATCAAGCCCCAAGTTCACCTGGTGCACCAATCAGGGTTTTGGTTGATCAGGGCCTCCAAAGTGAATTTTTTATCTGGGCATGATCCAATACCTCAAGATATGTTTCAAAGACCTCAAATACATCACGTTATTCCATTCACATGATTAGATTGATCCAAAGAACTTGATTCATAAGCAATGCAAGGATTCAAATTCATCTGGACTACAAACTATGGTTTCTGATGAAAAAGTCAACCATACCTTTGACTGTTGAGCAAGGCATGATCTCAAATCTTGGGACATGATTCAAGACACTCAAAAACACCTTTGGAGTCCATCCATGATGTTTAATTTAGCCCAAGGATTTGATTTCATAAAGGATTACAAAGTTTAAAATTTATCTATACAAAAAGTCAACTGTGGTCAAAATCAAGTTTGACTTTTGGAGTTTTGGTAAAAAATGGTATCTTCAAGTCAAGAACAATGTTAATATGTAATTTTGATCATGATTGATCAAGAAAAATCAAGAAAAGTGAGGTTACTTGTAAAAAGGGCAACCTTAGAGAAGTTAAAATTTTTCTGAGTCATGGAAAAACAATGATTTTTGCCCTACTTTCCATGGTCATAACTTCCAAACCAAGTAACCATTTTCTTTGATCCAAAGATCAAATTGAAGAACTTGTTACATTCTACAACTTTGACACTTAGGGTGGATTCCCAAAAAGCGCATAGATTTTGAGATATGAAGCCATGAAGTTAGGGTTTCAAGACTTTTTGAACTTTGACACTTAGACAAAAAAAATTTTGTGTGTTCCCTGATATGAGACATGTGTGTGAAACATTGTCGGTACTCATTTTTTTCTAAACGCTTGTTAGCCGGAGCGGTAATGAAACAAGTGGGGGAGAATCTTTTACTTCTCTGAGGTGTTGTAGGTATAGAGAATTGATTCGTCGTGCTGCTATTTGCAAGAGTGCAAGTTGTTGGATAAGTCAATGTTGTTTCCTGAGTTTGTTGAAGAAGAAGACTCAAAGTTTATATTAAATGTTTCGACAAGATAATGTCATTTCTAGAGTTCGTGGAAGAGAAAGATCTGTTTGTGTCTGTTAAGCAAGTAGACAAGTCTGTGAGGGATGGGGCGATGATGTTTATGGTGTTAGATTCGTTGGAAGCTAAGAGTAGATGAGTAATTAGTGAATTACCTGTTGCTTGTGAATTCCAAGAAGTATTCCCTGAAGACATCATGATTTTCCGCCAGAGCGTGAGGTAGTATTCACTATCGACTTAATACTAGGTACGAGTCCAGTGTCAATGGCTCCATATCGGATGTCTGCTGCAGAGTTGAGTGAGTTGAAGAAGCAACTAGAGGATATGCTTGAGAAGAAGTTTATTCATTTGAGTGTTTCTCCACGGGGTACGCCAGCGTCGTTAGGCAAGAAGAAGGATGGTAGTATGAGGTTGAGTGTCTACTATCGACAGTTCAACAAAGTAACTATTAAGAACAAGTATCCAGTTCTGAGGATTGATGACTAGATTAACCAGTAAGTACGTACTTGTGTTTTCAGCAAGATTGATTTGAGATCTTGTTATCATCAAATTTGTGTAAATGCTGAAGATATTCCAAAGATTGCTTTCAGGACGAGGTATGGCCATTATGAGTATTCAGTGATGTTGTTTGGTGTGTCTAATATTATTGGTGTGTTCATGGAGTAAATGAATAAGATCTTTCATCCGTATTTGGGTAAGTTTGTGGTAGTATTTATCGATGATATTTTGATTTATTCAAAGATTGGTGAAGATCATGTTGAACATCTGAGAGTTGTATTAAAACTGTTGAAAGAGAAGCAATTATATGCTAATTTGTCCAAGTGCAAGTTTTGGTTAAGAGAAGTGACTTCCACGGTAATGTGATTTCTAGTGGAGGTATTGTTCTTGATCCTTCGAAGGTCGAGGCTATGTTACAATGGGAGACTCCGAAGTCAGTCACCAAAATTCTAAGTTTTCTTGGATTAGCTGGTTATTATCGAAAGTTTATCGAATTATTTTCTAAGTTGTCCTTGCCATTAACTCGGTTAACTATGAAGGGTTAGGCGTATGTGTGGGATGTGAAGTGTGAAGAAAGTTTCTAAGAGCTTAAGAAAGGTTGACGTTGGCTCTAGGGTTGATTCTTTAGAGTCCAACTGAATTTGTTGTCGTGTATTTTGATGCTTCTAAGATACGTCTGGGTGGCTTGTTAATGCAGAATGGACAAGTTATGGCTTATGCTTCGAGATAACTTAGAGTTCATGAAAATAATTATCCTACGCATGACTTAGAGTTGGATGTTGTTGTATCTGCACTTAAGATTTAGAGACATTATTTGTTTGGCTCTAGATTTGAAGTGTTCAGTGACCATAAGAGTTTGATGTACCTGTTCGATCAAAATGAATTGAATATGAGACAAAGGAGATGGCTTGAGTTGTTGAAGGACTATGATTTTAGGTTGAATTACCATCCGAGTAAAGCCAATGTTATAGTTGATGCACTGAGTCTGAAGACATTTCATATGTCGACATTGATGGCTAAAGAGTTGGGGTTGATCGAAGAATTTAGAGATTTGAGTTTAGTTGTGAAGTTACGCCGCAGAGTGTGAAACTGGGTATGTTGAAGCTTACTAATAGTGTTCTTGAAGAGATTAGGGAAGGTCAGAGGACTAGTTTAGGGATTGGTTGATCTATTATCTTTAATTAATTAAGGACAAGGTGGTGATTTCAGAATCGACGATAATGGCGTGATTAGATTCATAGATAGAGTTTGTGTTCCTAATGTGTCTGGACTTAAAAAGACTATTCTTGAGGAAGGACGCCGAAGTGGTTTGAGTATTCATCTCGGTGCTACTAAAATGTATCAAGACTTAAGGAAGATCTTTTGGTGGCTTGGAATGAAAAAGGAGGTTGTTGAATTTATGTATACGTGTTTGAATTGCCAGAAATCAAAAGTTGAGCATCAGAAGCCGTTAGGTTTGATGCAACCATTGTCTATTCCAGGGTGGAAATGAGACAACAATTTGATGGACTTTATGTCTAGATTGCCAAGGATGTTGAAGGCTTGTGATACTATTTGGGTTATTGTGGATATGTTGACTAAATCGGCTCATTTCATTCTAATTCGAGAACTTAACAGAGCTGTATATTTAGAGGATTGTTAGTTTGCATGGGATTCTATCATGTATTGTATCTAACAAAGATATGAGGTTTACGTCAAGATTCTGGGAGAGTTTGCAGAAGGTTTTAAGTATGAAGTTATGTTTGAGTTCTGCTTATCATCCGCAGACATATGGTCAGACAGAGAGAACTATCCAATCCTTAGAAGACTTGTTGAGAGCTTGTGTGCAAGAACAAGGAGCTTCTTGGGATAGATTTTTACCGTTGATTGAGTTTACCTACAACAACAATTTGTATTTGAGTATTGGAATGGAACCACTCGAGACGTTGTTTGGTAGAAGGTGTAGAACACTTTTATGTTGACATGAGTCGGGAGAGGGCGCTATGATTGGACCTGAGATTGTCTAACAGACCACAGAGAAGATCAAAGTGATTCAGGAGAAGATGAAAGCTTCTCAGAGTCACCAAAAGAGTTATCATGATATGTGAAGAAAATCGCTTGAGTTCCGAGAGGGAGATCGTGTGTTTCTGAGGGTTACTCATGTAATTGGTGTTGGTCGAGCTTTAATCTTCCAAAATCTTACTCTGCGTTTCATCGGTCCCTACCAGATTATGCAGAATATAGGAAAAGTGGCCTATTAGATTGCTTTGCCACCATTGCTTGCTAATCTTCATGATGTGTTGTACGTGTATCAGTTGAGAAGATATATTCCCTGTCTGTTTCATGTAATCCAAGTGGATGATGTGCAGGTGAGAGATAACCAAACTGTTGAGACATCGCCCATGCAGATAGAGGATCGAGAAGTGAAGTAGTTGCATGTTAAAGAGATTACCTTATGAAGGTAGCTTAGGGAGGACCAGCTGGTGGAAACGTGACTTGGGAGCTTGAGAGCCAGATGAAGAAGTCGTATCAGAACCTGTACACTAAAGGTAATTTTCGTGAGTGAAAATCCTTTAAGGTTATGTTCGCTTAAGGTAATAATTTATCTTTAATATATCTTCATTTTAGTTGGATTTTACTTTGGCTTTACTATAATATAACTTTGCCTCCAAAAATTACGTTGTTAGGACAATGGTGCCGCCTTGAAATGACTTAGAGGAATTTCTGAAAATAAATCTACCAAATAATTCACCCCTTGTAATTAACATGCTGCCAACATTATTTAATTGACTTTGAGGAACATTTCGAATACGCATTTCCGAATACACCCAAATAATATACAGAAATGCATCTGCGAACTATATTTTGTTCAAATTGGAGTAGATCTTAGAATAACACAGTATATTGTGATTTAGGTGCCCCCGAAGATACATCTTTAAATGCATGAAGGACAATTTAGATTTTCAAAAGTGTGGTTTATTGTTACGTCACTTAATAATTTTGGCGTCAAAATTAAGGTTGACTTTATAATTTCATATTATATTATTATTATTATTATTATTATTGTTATTATTATTATTATTATTATTATTATTATTATTATTATTATTATTATTATTATTATTATTATTATTATTATTATTATTTGTTTCAACTTTTTATATTTATTATATTGTATCCCACTAGTTTTTAATTTTTCTTAAAATTGAATTTATCCCACTAACTTTTTTTTCTTAACCCACGTTTGAAAATTAAATATCTCATTTTTATATTATTCAAAACTAATTTTTTAAATTACTATTAACTATTAATTTTCTTAGTAAAAACAATAATAATTATTAATTAAATTTAAAAATAAAATAATTCAAAAAATAGTTTTATACATAAAAGTTGTTAAGTGGCCTTTATAATTTTATATATTTATATTTATATTTATTTAATTATTATGTGTCTCAATATTGTTGTTGGGAAAATTAATTGAAAGGTGCAATATTTGTGCAATTCATCTTTGACAAATTTTTTAGATTCATGATAAATTTAATATTTAAATACTTCTCCTCAATGAATATTATGGATAAAAATAAGGCAGCTACTCAAACTTATTTTCATTGGAAGCACATAAATTTTTACAAATCACTTCAACTTTACAAGGTTATTTGGTGGATTATACTTTACATTAACCTTTTATTTATTTTTTTTGATATTATACTTTACATATTAACCTTACAAATTGAATATATATATATATATATATATAATCACACTAACTACTTAAGCCCAACCCATCAAAATTATTTGAAAATTGGCGGAAACAAGCTTTGTAAGTAACTGCACATTGGATTGGAAGTTTATTTCCAAGTTGGATCAACAGTGGAGAAATCTCCTTCATCCATGCAAGTATGTCATAGATGTATTCTGACCTAAGTTGAGGGCTTGCCTTAGAACACATGAAGATTTTGTTCATCTAATACACGAGTAACCAAATGGAGAAGAGAGAGCATTAATGATTTCAAAAGATAATCTAAAAAACAAAACGGCAAAGGATGTTAAAATGACAGAGATAAAAGTACTCACTGGACCCAATAGGTCTTTTACGGCAAAAAACATACTGATTTTAGAGATGACCCGAGCTCATTTTCCGTGAAGGTATGTGTAAACGCCTGTAAACACAAATCGCATATCATACAAACAACTAAATTAAATATTATGAATAAATATAGATTTTGCAATTCATACCCAAAGAAGACCATCATTGTTTGTTGAATCTGTTCTAGACAAAATAAGAGTCGGAACAAAACCAATTAGTTTGGTCAAATGCATTTCCCAAACAGATTGTTTTGAATCTGCAGCAGTACACAACTGCGTTTTAAACAAAGACTTTTAAATTACTGATTGGTGTGAAATCTGAAATTCATTATTTCTAATTTAAGTAAACTTTAAATAGTCATGCATGACATGAAGTTTCTCGTTCGAGCTTTAGCCTACCGATTCCAATCGTTCTTTTCAATCCACACGGAATCCCTAAATCAGGATACATTTCAGTGTTCAGCCTCTATACTCAAATGTATCCATCTTGTGGTTATTTCTTTTAGGAAGTCAAATTCAAGTTCTTTAGCTGGATTAAACATGGTTGTGTGGGACGCTAATGTGTCTCAATACTTCACAGAGCTGTTTAATTTCTTCCCACTCCAGCCAAACAAAATATTAGAGAAGGTGTGCCTTTACTTTAACGCTAATGTTATTAGCTCTTATATTATATTTATTTGATCCCAATTAAATTTAAGGTTTTGATTTTTTTTTAAGGAGGAAAATGATATGTTTCTTGATCTAAACCTTAGCATTGCAATAATATTTTTTGAGATACACCAGTGGATTGGTCTTCATGATTTCTTTGAAAACTTTGTTTATTTTACTCAAGCTGTGTTGAATGGAAAGGTTTGACTATTTAAAGTTTACTTAAATTAGAAATAATGAATTTCAGATTTCACACCAATCAGTAATTTAAAAGTCTTTGTTTAAAATGCAGTTGTGTACTGCTGCAGATTCAAAATAATCTGTTTGGGAAATGCATTTGACCGAACTAATTGGTTTTGTTCCGACTCTTATTTTGTCTAGAACAGATTCAACAAACAATGCTGGTCTTCTTCGGGTATGAATTGCAAAATCTATATTTATTCATAATAATTAATTTAGTTGTTTGTATGATATGCGATTTGTGTTTTACAGGCGTTTACACATACCTGCACGGAAAGTGAGCTCGGTTCATCTCCAAAATCAGTATGTTTTTTGCCGTAAAAGACCTATTGGGTCCAATGAGTACTTTTATCTCTGTCATTTTAACATCCTTTGCCGTTTTGTTTTTTAGATTATCTTTTGAAATCATTAATGCTCTCTCTTCTCCATTTAGTTACTGATATATATATATATATATATATATATATATATATATATATATATATATATATATATATATATATATATATATATATATATATATATATATATATATATATATATATATATAATCACACTAACTACTTAAGCCCAACCCATCAAAATTATTTGAAAATTGGCGGAAACAAGCTTTGTAAGTAACTGCACATTGGATTGGAAGTTTATTTCCAAGTTGGATCAACAGTGGAGAAATCTCCTTCATCCATGCAAGTATGTCATAGATGTATTCTGACCTAAGTTGAGGGCTTGCCTTAGAACACATGAAGATTTTGTTCATCTAATACACGAGTAACCAAATGGAGAAGAGAGAGCATTAATGATTTCAAAAGATAATCTAAAAAACAAAACGGCAAAGGATGTTAAAATGACAGAGATAAAAGTACTCACTGGACCCAATAGGTCTTTTACGGCAAAAAACATACTGATTTTAGAGATGACCCGAGCTCATTTTCCGTGAAGGTATGTGTAAACGCCTGTAAACACAAATCGCATATCATACAAACAACTAAATTAAATATTATGAATAAATATAGATTTTGCAATTCATACCCAAAGAAGACCATCATTGTTTGTTGAATCTGTTCTAGACAAAATAAGAGTCGGAACAAAACCAATTAGTTTGGTCAAATGCATTTCCCAAACAGATTGTTTTGAATCTGCAGCAGTACACAACTGCGTTTTAAACAAAGACTTTTAAATTACTGATTGGTGTGAAATCTGAAATTCATTATTTCTAATTTAAGTAAACTTTAAATAGTCATGCATGACATGAAGTTTCTCGTTCGAGCTTTAGCCTACCGATTCCAATCGTTCTTTTCAATCCACACGGAATCCCTAAATCAGGATACATTTCAGTGTTCAGCCTCTATACTCAAATGTATCCATCTTGTGGTTATTTCTTTTAGGAAGTCAAATTCAAGTTCTTTAGCTGGATTAAACATGGTTGTGTGGGACGCTAATGTGTCTCAATACTTCACGGAGCTGTTTAATTTCTTCCCACTCCAGCCAAACAAAACATTAGAGAAGGTGTGCCTTTACTTTAACGCTAATGTTATTAGCTCTTATATTATATTTATTTGATCCCAATTAAATTTAAGGTTTTGATTTTTTTTTAAGGAGGAAAATGATATGTTTCTTGATCTAAACCTTAGCATTGCAATAATATTTTTTGAGATACACCAGTGGATTGGTCTTCATGATTTCTTTGAAAAATTTGTTTATTTTACTCAAGCTGTGTTGAATGGAAAGGTTTGACTATTTAAAGTTTACTTAAATTAGAAATAATGAATTTCAGATTTCACACCAATCAGTAATTTAAAAGTCTTTGTTTAAAATGCAGTTGTGTACTGCTGCAGATTCAAAATAATCTGTTTGGGAAATGCATTTGACCGAACTAATTGGTTTTGTTCCGACTCTTATTTTGTCTAGAACAGATTCAACAAACAATGCTGGTCTTCTTCGGGTATGAATTGCAAAATCTATATTTATTCATAATAATTAATTTAGTTGTTTGTATGATATGCGATTTGTGTTTTACAGGCGTTTACACATACCTGCACGGAAAGTGAGCTCGGTTCATCTCCAAAATCAGTATGTTTTTTGCCGTAAAAGACCTATTGGGTCCAATGAGTACTTTTATCTCTGTCATTTTAACATCCTTTGCCGTTTTGTTTTTTAGATTATCTTTTGAAATCATTAATGCTCTCTCTTCTCCATTTAGTTACTGATATATATATATATATATATATATATATATATATATATATATATATATATATATATATATATATATATATATATATATAATCACACCAACTACTTAAGTCCAACCCATCAAAATTATTTGAAAATTGGCGGAAACAAGCTTTGTAAGTAACTGCACATTGGATTGGAAGTTTATTTCCAAGTTGGATCAAAAGTGGAGAAATCTCCTTTATCCAAGCAAGTATGTCAAAGATGTATTCTGACCTAAGTTGAGGGCTTGCCTTAGAACTTAGAACACATGAAGACTTTGTTCATCTAATACACGAGTAACCAAATGGAGAAGAGAAAGCATTAATGATTTCAAAAGATAATCTAAAAAACAAAACGGCAAAGGATGTTAAAATGAGTAACCAAATGGAGAATAGAGAGCATTAATGATTTCAAAAGATAATCTAAAAAACAAAACGGCAAAGGATGTTAAAATGACAGAGATAAAAGTACTCACTGGACCCAATAGGTCTTTTACGGCAAAAAACATACTGATTTTAGAGATGAACCGAGCTCACTTTCCTTGAAGGTATGTGTAAACGCCTGTAAAACACAAATCGCATATCATACAAACAACTAAATTAATTATTATGAATAAATATAGATTTTGCAATTCATACCCGAAGAAGACCATCATTGTTTGTTGAATCTGTTCTAGACAAAATAAGAGTCGGAACAAAACCAATTAGTTCGGTCAAATACATTTCCCAAACAGATTGTTTTGAATCTGCAGCAGTACACAACTGCATTTTAAACAAAGACTTTTAAATTACTGATTGGTGTGAAATCTGAAATTCATTATTTCTAATTTAAGTAAACTTTAATTAGTCATGCATGACATGAAGTTTCTCGTTCGAGCTTTAGCCTACCTATTCCAATCGTTCTTTTCAATCCACACGGAATCCCTAGATCAGGATACATTTCAGTATTCAGCCTCTATACTCAAATGTATCCATCTTGTGGTTATTTCTTTTAGGAAGTCAAATTCAAGTTCTTTAGCTGGATTAAACATGGTTGTGTGGGACGCCAATGTGTCTCAATACTTCACGGAGCTGTTTAATTTCTTCCCACTCCAGCCAAACAAAACATTAGAGAAGGTGTGCCTTTACTTTAACGCTAATGTTATTAGCTCTTGTATTCTATTTATTTGATCCCAATTAAATTTAAGGTTTTGTTTTTTTTTTGTAGGAGGAAAATGATATGTTTCTTGATCTAAACCTTAGCATTACAATAATATTTTTTGAGATACACCAGTGGATTGGTCTTCATGATTTCTTTGAAAAATTTGTTTATTTTACTCAAGCTGTGTTGAATGGAAAGGTTTGACTATTTAAAGTTTACTTAAATTAGAAATAATGAATTTCAGATTTCACACCAATCAGTAATTTAAAAGTCTTTGTTTAAAATGCAGTTGTGTACTGCTGCAGATTCAAAACAATCTGTTTGGGAAATGCATTTGACCGAACTAATTGGTTTTGTTCCGACTCTTATTTTGTCTAGAACAGATTCAACAAACAATGATGGTCTTCTTCGGGTATGAATTGCAAAATCTATATTTATTCATAATAATTAATTTAGTTGTTTGTATGATATGCGATTTGTGTTTAACAGGTGTTTACACATACCTGCACGGAAAGTGAGCTCGGTTCATCTCTAAAATCAGTATGTTTTTTGCCGTAAAAGACCTATTGGGTCCAGTGAGTACTTTTATCTCTGTCATTTTAATATCCTTTGTCGTTTTGTTTTTTAGATTATCTTTTGAAATCATTAATGATCTCTCTTCTCCATTTGGTTACTGATATATATATATAATCACACCAACTACTTAAGCCCAACTCATCAAAATTATTTGAAAATTGGCGGAAACAAGCTTTGTAAGTAACTGCACATTGGATTGGAAGTGTATTTCCAAGTTGGATCAACAGTGGAGAAATCTCCTTCATCCATGCAAGTATGTCATAGATGTATTCTGACCTAAGTTGAGGGCTTGCCTTAGAACACATGAAGATTTTGTTCATCTAATACACGAGTAACCAAATGGAGAAGAGAGAGCATTAATGATTTCAAAAGATAATCTAAAAAACAAAACGGCAAAGGATGTTAAAATGAGTAACCAAATGGAGAAGAGAGAGCATTAATGATTTCAAAAGATAATCTAAAAAACAAAACGGCAAAGGATGTTAAAATGACAGAGATAAAAGTACTCACTGGACCCAATAGGTCTTTTACGGCAAAAAACATACTGATTATAGAGATGAACCGAGCTCACTTTCCGTGAAGGTATGTGTAAACGCCTGTAAAACACAAATCGCATATCATACAAACAACTAAATTAATTATTATGAATAAATATAGATTTTGCAATTCATACCCGAAGAAGACCATCATTGTTTGTTGAATCTGTTCTAGACAAAATAAGAGTCGGAACAAAATCAATTAGTTCGGTCAAATGCATTTCCCAAACAGATTGTTTTGAATCTGCAGCAGTACACAACTGCATTTTAAACAAAGACTTTTAAATTACTGATTGGTGTGAAATCTGAAATTCATTATTTGTAATTTAAGTAAACTTTAAATAGTCAAACCTTTCCATTCAACACAGCTTGAGTAAAATAAACAAATTTTTCAAAGAAATCATGAAGACCAATCCACTGGTGTATCTCAAAAAATATTATTGTAATGCTAAGGTTTAGATCAAGAAACATATCATTTTCCTCCTACAAAAAAAAAACAAAACCTTAAATTTAATTGGGATCAAATAAATAGAATACAAGAGCTAATAACATTAGCGTTAAAGTAAAGGCACACCTTCTCTAATGTTTTGTTTGGCTGGAGTGGGAAGAAATTAAACAGCTTTGTGAAGTATTGAGACACATTGGCGTCCCACACAACCATGTTTAATCCAGCTAAAGAACTTGAATTTGACTTCCTAAAAGAAATAACCACAAGATGGATACATTTGAGTATAGAGGCTGAATACTGAAATGTATCCTGATCTAGGGATTCCGTGTGGATTGAAAAGAACGATTGGAATCGGTAGGCTAAAGCTCGAACGAGAAACTTCATGTCATGCATGATATAGGAATAACCTATAAATATGGTAAAACATAGTAAGTCTTCGTATAATTTATTATAAAGAAGGTTAGTTGAATAATTAAGTAACAAAGTAAAATACCCTCATAACAATCAGTATCTTTTTGAAGCCAAGGCATAAGGGTCAAGAATTTAATCAACCCTTTCAATGCAATATTTATATTTTTTTGTCATGAATATTGTATTCATTGATAAAAATTGTATAGATTTGAATAATCTGCAAACAACAATAGATGAAATTATTTTATAAAGGTAACAAATAGAAGTATTAATGATATAATGCAACCTATTCTAAAATAACATCACAACATAACATAAATATAATAAACCTTTTGCGCATGTTTCAGAGTGAAAGGAGGCTCTAGACGGAGAACGAGGTTTAAGAGATTTAGCGCCGTGGACTTCAAGCTAACCACTGAATATGTCATTGCATTTAAGATTGAATGCATCATCATTTGTATAATCACGTTTTTATTCTCCTGCAAAATAAATTTTATAATTTAAATTCCAGATAAAATGGACTAACCTAAAACTCTAGTCCAACCAAAAAAATAGGATGCATAATCAAAATTTACAATGAGATTGAGAAACAAAACTCTAATTACCTCCTTAGGAGTTTGCAATTCATCATGCAATTTGATCCGCAATTCATCCGTTCCAACAACAAAACCAGATTCCTGAGTAAAATAGTAGATAATTATAAAGAGATTTAAATAGTAGAATGAAGTAAATTAGATTTCAGATACACTACTGACCACAAGTTTCTCAGCAGCTTCGCAGATCTTATCCATCTTGGTCTCAAATAAGCCTTCGATTCCAATCAAATCCTATACCAAAAATAATTATAATAACACAATAAGTGGGTGAAGCGCAGAATTATTCCGTATCTTTAGATATTCAAATCTGAGAAGTGTTTAAAGTTAAACCTTCTTTCTCTTTAATATCAAGTTGCAGGTAAATATCTTTGCATCTTGGAGCTTCTTCATATCTCCAGCAGCAATGCTTTGGGAAATCACTGCAAAGATACATATTAATGTCAATCAAAGACAATACGCTTACATCCAAATTTAGTATAGATAATTTGTGTTTTCCAGATTAGATAGGATTGTTTAACTAAACAGTATATGCTTACAGCCAAAATTTTCAAAAAAAAAAAGAGAGAAAGCAAATACAGCATGATTATTATACCATTATAGTTGATTTGTTGGGAAGAAAAGTGAATCTAATCTAACCAAAAACAATAGTGTAGAGCAGAGAAAATAGAAAGAAATAACAAAATAGGAAAAGCACGTGATTAAATTTTTTGCCAATTATAAGAGATTATTAAATTGCATTAACTAGGTCAAGTTGTAATTGTTGCATTAAAGGTAATAAATAGAAATCTGTTCCTTAATTCTTCTCAAGAATTGTGAATACACTTGGGAGACTCGTTCATCTTCCCATCCATGATGATGATGATATCATTTCAATTGATTTCATATGAAAAATTGTGAATTTAATAAAAAAAGAACAAGATAAAAACAAGAATCGCACAGGAGAGCAGAGTTGAGATAATTACACTTTGAGACATATTCATCTTCCCAGCTAAGATGTTCTTAATGTTGTTCAATAAGCTGTAACTCCAACTCGTTGCTTGATTCTTCATATCTGAAAATAAATATGAATTAATCCGATAAGTTATCAATCGATCAAATTAAAACCTACTGAAATCATGAAATAGAGAAAGAAATGGATCAAGAATCCTCAAGAAATTGGAACTAACCGAAGCATTGTGATTGTGGTGAGAGAGAGATTGTAACGAAAGTATGAAAAGAATGAGAGAGAAATTGGAATTGTGCGAGAGAAAGTTGAGTGTTCCTAATTGTATAGGGCGGGAAAAGAAAAGTTTGTTAGAGTACTTCACAAAACGGTTGAGTTTTCTTTTCCTTCTATTGTTTTTTATACAGTAATTCAGTTTTGGTTTTGTTTTTCTTTTTTTTTTAAAGAGAACAAAGAGAAACAGGTTATAACCTGGTAATTTATTTTAAAGAAGGATTAATAATACTAATAATAATAATAATAATAATAATAAGAAGAAACTAGAAGCTTAGTAGAGGAAGAAAGAAAGAAGCGTGAAAAAGAGAGAGAAATTAACCATGGTGGAGGGTGTGCGATCTGGTCGGCCATGAGAATGGTGGTAGTAGTATGGCCGGTGTCGGCTTCGGCGTAAGAGTCACCGGAAGTGAAGATTGTGCGTCTGAAGTATCAATTTCCTCCTATTTGATTCTACCATTCATTGAATGCTACTATTGTATGAGAAGATCATACAAAAATGGCGTTTCCCCCTTTTTAAGCTTCTCTCCTTCGATCTGTTTCTACTTTATTTTATTGCTCTCTTTTATTTACTTAAATTGATGATTGTGAAGGTAAATGATGAAGGCATGATAGTGTGATGAATGTTTCATCAAAGAGTTATTTACAGATGAATGAAAAACTTGGCTAAGGTGTGAGGAAGATGCAAAAGGCAAAAAGAGAAGAAATAGCCGTTGGCTCTGATCACTAGATATAGAGTGATGCTTTATTTTTGTCCTTTTTTAAACCTTGGTAATTTGTAAATGATTTACCAACTTTACTGTTTAGTTCGGTTAGATAAATAAATTTTTAAATGAGGGATAATGAATTTTAACAGAGATCTAGAAAAATATATAACTCAAAGTTTGTTAATCGTTAATAAAAGAAAAAAGAAAATAAACTGCAGAGTTATGTGAAAAAATCAAACTTGTTAATTTAATTCTGTTTTACTGAGAAAATGGGTGATGATTTTTTAGTATAAATTTTTTTTACACTGTCAACCAATCACGATCATGAATTCTGTTAAATCAGACTATATTTTAAAAAAATTTAAATAACATGACAAAATAACAAAATGATATGTTTTTATTGAATGACAGGGTAAAACTATACTCTCTCTGTCTCAAAATAAGAGTTTTTCTAACACACAAAATTTGTCTCCAAATAAAAGTCTTTTTATGTTTTCAAAACAATAATAATTCATTTTTACCAACTTTACCCCTAATAAATATTATCTACACAACTTTCAAGATATCATACCACATTACACTTTTATGATAACCAATAATAATTAAGGACAGTTTTGTAAAATTGTTACATTTAATTCTTCAATCATTACTTTTCTTAATCTATGTGCAACAACTTTAAATGACTTTCATTTTGAGACGGAAGGAGTATGTTTTTATTGAATAACAGTGTAAAACTATTTTACACCATCAGTGCATATCAATTAAAACCCTTTATTATTTGGTAATTTTTGTAATTAAAAATTCATAAAAATATATTTGAATTTATAGATTTTATAAGAGCATATAAAACGATGATAGAGTTTTGCAAGTCTTCCTCCCCTTTTACCCCACCAGTTTTGATTATTGCAAGTCTGAGAGAAGAATATTGGGTGAATTAACTTTTCTTTAATTTGATCAACTCTTCTAGCTTCTCCTTAAAGACTTTGTATCGTGAAACTATTTGAATTAAGTTAATTGATTCTCTGGTCGAGACACATGCTTGATATAGATTGAATCAAATCTTTTTAGAAGTGAATTGGCTGTGACGAAATACATAAATAGATTGAATCAAATTTAACTCAGATATAGAGAAATATATAACTCAAAGTTTGTTAATCTTTATTAAAAGAAAAAAGAAAATAAACTGCAGAGATATGTTAGAAAATTAACTTGTTAATTTAATTCTGTTTTACTTTTATTATTTTGTAATTTTTGTAATTAAAAATTCATAAAAAATATATTTGAATTTATAGATTTTATAAGAGAATATAAAATGATGATAAATGTAATAACCTGAAAAGTATTTTAACTTATAAATATTTTTATTTGTCCCGACATAATTAAAATAGACAAAATATCCTTTTTGTTCCATTAAGTTTATCTCGGAATCCAATTTGGTCCTTTAATTTTAAAAAGTTTCAAAGTGATTTTTTAATTTTTAAAATGGTGTCACGTTCGTCATTTCCGTCAACACTGTTAATGAAAGTCAATGGTATTGTACATTTAGCGCACACGTGTGGATGATGTGTCATTATTCATGCCATGTGGATATGACGTTGTAAACTTAAAAAAAGAAAGGGGACTGAAACGAAGTAAACATATGCTCTCAGAATTGGAGAAGATAACCATAGCGCAACCATTGTTGCATCTTCAAGGTGAATCTGCTGGGATTTGATGCAATCTTGTTTGTTCAAGTTAAAATCGAAGACAACCAAGTATGTTTGAAGTGATTTAAGTGCAAATTTTTTATTTTTATCGTTTTAGGGTTTTTATAGTTTTAAGGTTACATCAACAAACTCTTAGAAATCCATCTTTTTTCCTGCGCTTCTTCTTAGGAACTAGGACATAAGTATAAATGGATGAGCATTTGCACCTAAAAATCCACCACAGTGGTGTATTTAAGTACGAAGGGGGGTGAGGTTGCTGATTTGAAAATAGATGCTGATAAATGGAGTTATTTTGAATTGTTAGGTTATTTTAAGGATTTAGGTTACAATTCCATTGTGAAGATATATTATAGGGATCCCACATTTGGGATGAACTTGTTGGTTGATGACAAAGGTGCCTTAGAGATTACTGATCTCTATAGGGTTCATCTTAGTGTTATTCAACACACATTGTCGCAGCCTAATTACTATGATGGTCCCCTTGATGAGATAGTAGAAGAGCAAAATGAAATTGGAGATGAGAGTGAAGAAGTGCTTGTTGCATTGTATGAAGAAGCAGTTAATAGGGGTTTGAAGGAAACTGAGCTGAAGGAATGTGAGGGAAGTGGGAAGAATAGTGTAAGAGAAAATGATGTTATGGAAAATGTTGTTAGTGAAAATGCTGGTAGGGAAAAAGAGGTAATGGAAACTGATGGAAATGATGATAAAGGGCAAGGTGGTGGTGAGGTTAATGATGCTGTTAGTTCTGATGATATTGAGGATGAAAGCTTCAATTATGACAGTGCAACGGAGGTAGCATTTGATGATGAATCAGATGAGTATGATGATGATTTGTATGAGGAGGAAGGGGCTAATCTAATTGACTATGTGAATGAAGATGATGATCAATATGGGAACAAAAAAAAGGTAAAGAAAAGTGGGAGGAAAACAAAGATGAGTTTAAAGGGAGTGATAATGAAAATGAGGATTTAGAAAGTGGGTGTGATAATGATGATAACAGTGGAGTTAGAAGAAAGAAGTACTCCATGTTCATGTTACAAAAAGACATGTCCAATTACAAATGGGAGGTATGAATATAATTTATTACCAAAGGTGATTTCAAGGAAGCAATAACCTCATATGCAGTCTAATATGGCAGAAACTTGAAGTACACTAAAAATGACAAGGTTAGGGTGAGGGCTAGGTGTAAAGATGGATGTGAGTGGGAAACTTATTGTGCTAAGTTGCCTAATGAGGATTCTTGGCAACTAAGGAAGGTAGTAGACAATCATAGTTGCAGTAGGGAGTATAATATGAAGATGATGAGCACTAAATTGTTAAACAAAAGGATACAAAATTCATTGAAAAATGACCCTAGATTGAAGCTTAAGGACATAAAGGAAAAGGCACAAATGAAGTGGAATGTAGGGGCCAGCAAGACTAAGACCATAAGAGCTAGATTTGCAGCTAGAGACATGATTGATGGTTCTTTCCTAGGGGATTATACAAGGATTTATGGCTACTGCCATGAGTTATTGAGATCAAACTTAGGGTCTACTGTGAAACTGAATGTCCAACCTGCACAAGAGGGTATTGATGATCAAATACCCTATTTTAGAAGGATATACATATGTTTTGCAGCTTGTAAGGAGAACTTCAAATTATGCAGACATTTCATAGGCCTTGATGGATGTTTTTTGAAAGGTCTATATGGAGGTCAAATCTTGGCAGCCATAGGTAGAGATCCAAATGATCAAATGCTACCAATAGCATTTGCAGTAGTGGAAAGTGAAAATAAGGATAGCTGGACATGGTTTTTGGAGCTGCTTATTGATGACCTTGGTGGGAGAGATATGTGCCTCACATACACTTTTATATCTGATCAACCAAAGGTATGTGTTATACTTATGTGTTTTTAATTCTTATTACATATGGATTATTGTCTGCAATGGATGAACTGATGCCTAGAGTTGAGCAAAGATTTTGTGTCAGGCATCTCTATAACAATTTTAGGAAGAGATATTGTGGTAAGATGTTGAAGGATATCATTTGGAAGGCAGCAAAGTCAACATACTACCAAGCTTAGGAAAGAGAGATGAAAGGAATGAAAGATGTCAATGTAGATGCCTACATGCACATGATGAGCACCCCACCAAGATATTGGAGAAGATCATACTTCAAGACACATAACAAATGTGAGGTTGTTCTCAATAACATGTCTGAAGCTTTTAATAGTGTAATCCTGGATTCCAGGGTCAAACCATTGATAACCATGGTGGAAGAAATCCGGACATACATGATGGAGAGATGGGCAACTAATAGGATGAGGTTTCAAAACATGGCAAATGTTGAAGTGTTACCAAACATAAGAAGGAAAATTAAAAAAACAAGCACATACACAAACTTCTGGCTTGTCAGATAATATACATGAACTTAACACAAGTTTAATACAAGTTTCACACTAGTATGTCAGATGATTTTATATTTCTGTTTTAGGATGTCTGATGAGCATATCTTTGAGGTTAGGCACCTTGAAAACCAAGCAGACAAGTTTTCAGTAAACTTGAAGAAGCATATTTGTTCATGCAGAAGATGGGAGCTGCCAAGCCTACCTTGTGTTCATGCACTGTCGGCTATGAAAAGTAGGAACCATAAGATTGATGACTACATTCCAGATTAATGCATAAAATCAAGATATATGGAAGTGTATAAACATGTGATTTTTCCAGATAATGGCTCAAATATGTGGGTAAGAACTGGATATCCTAATGTGAGACCACTTAAGTATAAGAAGATGCTTGGAATTCCAAAAAAGAGAAGGAATCTAGAGCATGGTGAGATTGATGGCTCAGATAGAAAACTGAGAAGGACTGGTTTCATTGTCAAGTGTAGTAGATGTAAGAAACCTGGTCACAACAAGCTTACTTGCAAGGTGACACCATATAGTCAACATGGAGCCACTCAAGCATCCCAATAGCCATCCCAACAGCCATCCCAATAGTCACCACAACAAGCATCTCAACAAGCTGCCCAAGGAGTCACTCAAGCATCTCAACAGGCATCCCAACAAGCATCACAGCAAGCTGCACAAGGAGCCACACAAATATCCCAGCAAGTTACACAAGGAGCCACACAAACATCCTAACAGTCATCTCATGGAAGGGCAGCCAAGCAACCAGTTAAGAGGGCATCTCAAGCATCTAGTGCAGCATCTCAAGCATCTCATGGAAGGGCCAAGAAGTTACCAATCAGAAGGGCAACTAAACCATTTATACCACCAGGTCCTACACCAAGATTGAGTGCATCCAAGATTGTTGTTGGCCCAACAACAAGAAGGACAACACCAACTAAGAGATCCACACCAAATTGGAAAATTTAGTTTAGCATATTGTGTAATGTGTTAGGTTAAGTTTGAACCAGTGTCATTTTGTCTATCAGTTATGATGTTGTGAAACATATTGTGTAATGACTTATGGAACATATTTTGGCTATCAGTTTATGTTATCATGAAAAATATTGTGGTATGGAACATATTGGCTTATGGAATACTGTTATGAATTGTGGAATCAGTTTATGTGTCAAAAATTATGTCTCAAATGATATGTGTAAAACATTATGGAATCAGTTTGTGGAATCAGTTTACAAACATTATATGTCACACATTTTGTGTCAAGTTTTATGTAATTGGTATGACTAAAACACATACAGGCCAGACCAAATATTGCAAACAGGTCATGCCAAAAATTATAACATTTCTTAACATATTCAACTGGCACAAACAATTCATGCCAAAATTATAACTTGTCAATTAATATCAGTAGCTACAAACCGTTAGTGACAAAATGCTAAGGATCCATCATAATACCCTAATTCATTCTAAAAACTAATACAATGATAATCATAAAAAACATCAAATTCCAAAGTTTTTTCCACTTCATGATTTTCTTCATTTCACTTTCAAGATTCATCAGCTGTTTCCCTAATTTTTCATTCACCATTGTGACCTTTCAAGCTCTTTTTTACTTCAGCAAGTACCTTTGGTACCTTTTCCAACCTATCCATCCAAAATTGCTCCTTCTGATCTCCAACATCTTCATAAAACCAACCAAAGTAACCACACCCAGCTTGCATAGATCCCTGAAATTTTCATAGACTACAATTTAAATTGACATACAAGAAATGTTTTCCAAAGTTCAAACATCAAATATACATCAAATATACCGTATAATTTGGACAATCCCAGAAATGTTTTCCAAAGTTCTTAACAGTTGTTGCCGTTCGAAGAACAACCATGTCCCCACAATGACATACGAGTTTCCATTCAGAGCTTGTGTATACATTCAAATCCCCACTTTATGCGTTTTTCTGTTTTAACAAGGATGAGGATCCACTTGATTTCATGCTTGCCTAAACACTAATTCCTAATTGCCAAGATGAATCTCTATTTCTAATTTGCCCTAGGTAGAATTTGGGATCCAATTTTAGGCTGCAATGAACACGATGACTATGTGTAAACAAAGAAGATGAAATTGCCTTGCCAACTCAGCTGCCATGTCTGCACACATTAACGGACGTTTGAGGGTAATTAACAAAGAGGAATCATGTGGCACCATTTTAAAATTAAGGCATCACTTTGGAACTTTTTAAAATTAAGGGACCAAAATGGACCCCGAGGTAGACTTAAGGGACCAAAAAGGATATTTTTCCATTAAAGTACTTATGGGTAGCTAAGACACCATAGATGACAAATCTCGTGATTCATTTGATGCTTGCAATGAGACTTTTAGTAATTTATTCATTGAATTGTTTCAACAATTAAGGTCAAAGCTTGTCGACATGGATTTGATTTAAACTATAGAAGACAACCATGTTGCCCTCTTTGAAGTCAAGGTATTGCTATCAAAACTAAACAAACCGGAAGCGCCTGAATCTATTGTCAGATTTGTCTATTTTTAATATTTCCTTGAGCAGACTGCTCAAATTGTCAGGCTTAAAGGCTAACAGACTGAGGCTATGTCTCAGCAACGGAACTTAGTTTCTCAGTCTCAAAGTCGAATCACTTAATGGGAAATAAAAGATAAATACAAAGATCAGCTGAAAGCTCTTGAAGACCTGCAAAAAAAGATCGAAGCTGCTGAGAAGGAGAATGATGAAATTGATACTTCAGAATTGGCTTCTATTGAGGAGAAGCTAGTCAAAGAGGCCACAACTAGAATTGAACATGATATGAACGCTCGTGCGGTGGAAAATGAGGTGAAAAAATTGAAAACGGAGGATGTTATGAATGACAAGAGGATCTGATCGACTTAAATTTTTGTTGTAAGCCTTAGATATTTGTTCTTTCTGTCTTATAAGAACGTTTAGTGCAACTAACCTTTCTTCATCTAGATCAACCAACTCATCCATCATCATAATCCAATAATGGTATAATGGAATCTCACCTTGCCTTTATACTTTAACTGACTATAATATATTTCAGCAGGCAAGACTACATCATGACCAACTGTCAGTCGAAAAGGAGTAGAGTTAGTTACTTCTTTAGGAGGCGTTCGACAAGCCCAAAGTGCTTGGTCTAAAGTCTTATGTCAAATCTTTGGCTTTTCAACACATGTCTCTTAATTAGTTCAATTATGATTTTATTGGCTGCTTTGACTTGACAATTTGCTTAAGCATAATAAGATTTCAGGAATCCCAAACCTATATCTTATGTGACTTTAAATGAAATTGATCACAACATCTTGATCAACATTCGTCAAAGGCACGACTTCGACCAATTTGATAAAATAGTCTGTACATACTAAGATGTACTTATGATCCTTATATGATGTGGGTCAAATTTCACCAATTTAGGAAGTCTTTCAGCTTTTCTACACCCATCACTTTCGACTTTAACAATTTTGAGGGAAGAATTCTGGGCGAAATCAACTTTTCCTTGACATTGTCCAACTCTTCTAGCTTCTCCTTGTAGACCCTATATCCTAAAGCTATCTGGGCTAAGTCATTAGCCTCTTAATTCTCTAGTTGAGGCACATGCTTGATGTCGACTGAATCAAATCTTTTTAGAAGTGAATAGGCTGTGACGAAATACATAAATAGATCGAATCAAATTTTAACAGAGATTTAGAGAAATCTATAACTCAATGTTTGTTAATATTTATTAAAATAAAAAAGAAAATAAACTGCAGAGTTTTATGTTAGAAAATCAAATTGTTAACTTAATTATGTTGTACTTTTATTATTTTGTAATTAAAAATTCATAAAAATATATTTGAATTTATAGATTTTATAAAAGAATATAAAATGATATAAATGTAATAAACTAAAGAGTATTCTAACTTATAAATATTTTATTTGTCCCGACATAATTAAAATACTTATGGGTAGCCAAGAGACCCTAGATGACAAATCTCCTAATTAATCTGATGCTTGCAATGAGACTTCTGGTGACCTATTTGCTCAATTATTCCAACAATTAAGGTCAAAGCTTGTCGACATGGGTCTAATTCAGACTATAGAAGACAACCTTGCTGCCCTCTTTGAAGTCAAGGGTTTACTATCAAAACTAAACAAACCAGAAGCGCCTGATTCTATTGTCAACTTTGTCCTAGATTTTGAGCCTTTACTTCAGTAGATTGCTCAAACTGTCAGACTTAAAAAGAACTTATCAAGAATTTTGAGCCTTTACTTGCGGTTTTCATAATGGGTTGACCAAGAATTATGGGCGTATCCTCGTCCTCCTCCATATCCATGACAACAAAATCAACCAGAAACAAGAACTTATCAACTTTTAATAACACATCCTCCACAACACCTTGAGGACGAGCCCTTGACTTATCTGCCAATTGTAAAGTCATGTTAGTTGATTTTATTTCCTTGTTTTCAAGCCTTTTAACCACGGACAACTGAATCAAGTTTATGCTAGCACCCATATCAACCAAAGCTTTATAATTGAAATCATTACCTATAGTTATATGTAAAGCCACTCTTCCCAGATCACCTTATTTCTGTGGAAGAACACTTTGGATGATAGCGCTAAAATTAGCATTAAGCGTAATGGTTTATTTGTCTGTAAATATCTTCTTTTTGTGAGTATGTCTTTCATGAATTTGGCATACTTGGGCATTTGTTCAAGAGCTTCCGAAAATGGAATGTTTATTTGCAAACGGCTAAAAATATCCAAGAACCTAGCGTAATGCCTCTCATTATCTTTTTTTGTAGGAGCATGCGGATATGGTAAATTTTTAGTTGGAATGTCAATTACATGCTCCTTCACTTTTCCACTCTTCTTTATCTCTTCTCTTATTTTATTTTCAACTTCTTCAACTAAAACATCCTCCACATTTTTTTCAACTTCTTCTTCAACAATTTCATTTTTCTTTTCAATTACAACCTCCCCTTCCACAACCTTTTCACTAATGCCCATATCAATCTCCCTACCACTTCTAGTAAAGATAACTTTGCAATGCTCTTTAGGATTCACATGAGTATTCGCAGGAAAAGTCTCATTGGGTTGGTCGACTAATTGCTTAGACAATTGCCCAATTTGTGTCTCAAGATTCCTAATAGAAGCATCGGTGTTCTTTTGGTTGGAAATCGACATTTACATAAATTGAGTGAATGTGTCTTCCAATATTGAATTTTCACCTTGAGGTTGTGGAGGTTGAGTGGAGTTTTGGTATTGATTTTGACGATTTAAAGTGCCGACATCTTGCCTCCATCCTTGTTGATAACCTTGGTTATTACCTCTTGGTTGGTAACCTTGGTTGCTTTGTTGATATAGAGGTTGTCTAGGTTGATAGACTTGATTTTGATTTTGGTTTCCCATGTAATTCGCTTCCTCTACAACCGGAGGACAATACCCGGTAGGATGGTCTCCCTTCACAACTTGCAACTTGTTAATTTTTGTTGGGAACTTCACACATCTCCTTGATTTGTTGTGGAAGTTTTGACATTTGTTGTGACAAAGACTCCACTTATTGTGAAAGCAACTTGTTTTGCGCAAGAATAGCGTCATTAGTACCCAATTCAAGCACTCCCGGCTTCCTTTGAGGTGTACCACAGTTATTTTGACCTTGATGGTCATTGAGTGCCATCCTATCAATGATAGCAACTGCGTGCTCCGCACTCTTTGACATTTAAGATCCACCCGAGGTAGCATCTAAGAGAGTTTTGTGAACCAGTTGGAGTTCATTCTAGAATATATGCACTTGTGTAAGATCATCAAACCAGTAGCCTTTACATTTTCGCAGCATAGATTTGAACCTCTCCTAAGCTTCATTGAGAAATTCATTACCACCTTGAGCAAATACAGAAATTGTCGTCTTAGCCTTCATGAATCTATTGTGAGAAAAGAATCTTTCAAGAAACTTCTCCTCCAACAAATTTCAATCTGTCGTCACAAGAGTAGATTGATCAAGATACCATTCCTTAGCTTTCTCTATCAATGAGTGTGGGAATAGTCTCTTGAACAATGATTCTTCTTCCGCTTCTGGTGCTCTCGTTGCTCCTGCATTTTCATAGAATTTAGTATGATAAGTGAACGAGTCTTCATGTTCTAGCTCGATAAAGGGATTTAAATATAAAAGTTGAAGAATTCCCATTTTCATCTCCGCATGGCTTCCATTGTTTGCATTGCAAGCAAACTGAGCATTGTCTCACAGACTATTAGTGCATAGACCTTTGGGAGGTGGTGGTAGAGGTGGTTATGCCATGATTGGCGTAACAATGGGTGTAGTTGGTGGATTACTTGAATAAGTTCTTTCGCGCTCCCTTCTTTCTTTAGTTAGTTGCCTTCGTCTTCTGGTTTTACTATTAAGTCTCCGCACAGTTCTATCAATCTCAGGATCAAATAGAAGCTGGTTTGTGGATACACTTCCTCGCATAAACAGAGTTCTAAAACACTAAACAAACAAATTAACTAGCACAAGGAATATAAACTGAGGTGAGAGATAACAATACAAAGCTTAAAATAAGATAAACTATTGCAATGCTTGAAATATCAATCAACAATCCTCGGCAACGACGCCATTTTGTTGAATAGTGGTTCTTGGTGAGTAACAGTTTTATCGTCTCCACAGGGATTGTAGTGATATCACTTTCCGTTCTATAGTTCAAAGAGTTTTAAGTAGGGTTTTCAAAGATGTTTGTTTTGGATCATAAGTTTGTCACAAGTTTAGTAGTAAATATTAAATTCTAAAAGATGTTTGTTTAACAAGACATATCAAAGATAGATTTCATTAACCTAACTTGTATATATTCTATTAATCAATCATGTGAATTTGTTTCTGATTAATATAATCACGTAACCTCTCAATGCCGTCTATGTCTAGAGCGGTGTCGTGAGTATTATTATATCCTTCATTAGATGATGTATCATGCTAACAACAAATACAATAATCTTTAAGATCAACACAAAGCAAATATCAACTCACAAATCTATGTCTAGAGTTTGTTTACTGATAGATGAATATCTTAGATCAAGTTTTGTAAAATCTATGTCTAGAGTGATACAAATCATAAATAGATCTGCAAGAACAAAAACATTCACCATATATTAATCATCCACTTGTTCACATACAAAGAGATCAAAATAAATACATACAAGCTAAGCTAGACTACATCTATCTTTGATACAAAGGATTTAGCTACCCATCACCATGGTAGCTTGCTTCACAAGGAAAGATAGAAGATGAATGTGCATCCATGATGAAGAATCGATCTAGGATGTGAATCCAGCTTCTACTTGTAAAATATCACTTCTTGATGAAGAAATGAAGAACTTAGGGTTTTTCTCTCTAAGCCAATGTGTCTATTTCAAAAAAATGAGGTTATGAGGTTATTATGTTATTATCCCCAAAAAGCAAGAAATAGTACATAAAATATCTTTACAAAATTTGTCTCACTCGCAATGCGAACTTCACTTTTAGGCACATGAAGTGTCTCTAGATAGTTAAACCGCCCCTGAGGATTATTTGACTTCGCACTGCAAGGCTCATGTTCGCACTGTAAATTTCGTCGCCCAGGCCTCGCACTGTGTTCAGTGAGGCGTATAGCTACTGCTTTCCAAAATTTCCAGTTCGCCTTAGCCTCGCTTTTAGCTCGCACTGCAAACTCGTATTGCCTTCGCTACTTGCTCGCTCTGCAAACTTGTTGGATTCTTAATCATTTCTTTGACTTCCTTGTCTATTCATTGGTGCCTTGTTCATTGATAATCAAGCCTAATTCCTACACGATAACACATATATCAAGGAATCCAAACGTAAAATCAATTATATTGAAGAAACACACAAGAACATGGAATAAATCAATTAATACTTAAGAAATTAGTTGAAAAATGCCAATAAAGATGGTTCATTTTAAGTCATATTTGGCATTCAACAGCTACAACTAGAATTGAACATGCTAAGAATACTCGTGCTCTGGAAAATAAGGTGAACAAATTGAAAACCGAGGGTGCTAGGAATGACAAGAGGATCCGATATGCCAAATTACACTTTGAAAATATGACAACTAAGTTGATGTCTTGAATTTCTTGCCTTTTATATTTTGATTTCATCGTATCAATGACTCTGCCATTTTGGTATCTTTGAATGAACTCCCTTTTAGCATTACATCCTCATGTACATTATCATTCTCTTGATATTTTAATTTCTTGAATCATGGGCTTGTACCTCTTTAAGTACTTGCCATTTACCCTTAGAATTCGACTATCAGGACCTAACTCCTTAATTTCATAAGCGTTACTCAAGAACACTTGATTAATTCGAAATTCCCCTTCCCAGTTTTGTGACAATTTTTCTAAAGTTATGTCATTTTGATCCATAGGCAGGATTACCTTCCAGACATAGTCACCAACTGTAAAATCTTTGACTTCACCTTTTTGATGTAAGCCTTAGCTATTTGTTCTTTATGTGTTATAAGAACGTTTAGAGCAGTTAAGCTCTCTTCGTCTAGATCAACCAACTCATCCATCATCATATTCCAATAATGGTAGAATGGAATCTCACCTTGCCTTTGGATTCTAATTTACTGTATACATATTTTAGCAGGCACGACTGCATCATGACCAAATGTTAGTCAAAAATGAGTAGATTAGTTACTTTCTTAGGAGGCGTTCGATAAACCCAAAGTGCTTGGTCTAAAGTCTTATGTCATTTCTTTGGATTTTGACCCACATGTTTCTTAATTAGGCCAATTATGATCTTATAGAAAGGTTTGACTTGACCATTTGCTTGATCATAATAAGGGGCAGAAGTTAGAAGTTTGATTCTTGAGTCTGAAGCAAACTCAACCATATTTTGACCAGTAAACACTAAACCTTGGCCAGTGGTTAAGGTTTCAGAAATTCCAAACCTACAGATGATGTGACTCTGAATGAAATTGATTACAGCATCTTGATCAATATTTGTCAAAGACACTACTTTGACCCATTTGGTAAAATAATTTATACATACTAAGATGTACTTATGATCCTTAGATGATGTAGGTAAAATTTCACCAATTAAATCTAATGCCCATCCTCTAAATGGCCAAGGCTTAACAATTGAATGAAATTCACTGGTAGGGACATGTTCGATCCCTCCATGCTTTTGGTATTCTTGACACCCTTTGGCAAATTCTATGTAGTCTTTCAACATAGTTGGCCAATACACCCACTTCATTTTATGTACTGCTTGATAGGCTCCACTGTTGGTGTAAGCCCTAGAGGCCAATAGTTTTGGTACTTGTATCAAATTATTTATTAATAATTAAGAAAACATTTCTTTATTATGTTTGTTTTTTGAAGATGATAAAGTCCATAGAATAGTTAGTGCATTTAATGAAATGATAAGTTTGACTTAATCATGAGATCCCATTAAACATAAGGACACTATTCTTAAAGTATCCATAGTCGAGCTTTATTGTGAAGTGGGATAACATTAAAGCATTGAGACTATTAAGTGGATAGATTGATGATCACATCTCATGGATCATGGATAAAGAGTTATCAAGTTTTCACATAGGTATGAATATTAGAAGTAATATTCATACTGGATTGACCAGCTATGAGAATACTGCATAGAAAATTATGCAAAGTGTCATAAGTTATTCTCATGGTGATAATGGTGTATGTCGCGATGAGAAAATTTTTGAGGTTAAACTATTAATTAACTTAACTCAGAAAAGCAAGAGTCACCGCCAAAATTTATTGTTTCCAAAGGGGAGATGGAAAAGATCGTAAAAAACTAAAAAAAGATTTTAAAAAAAGAGAGATCAGGATATGGGGGTTGGTTATGCAAGTAGAAGGTATTAGCACCCGTCACATCTGTGGTACTCCACATGAATTATTTACTTATCTGTGTTAAAAAAAGTTATATTGTTTGTTGATTGATTTTAAGTGAGAAGACATTTTGTCATATTCGAGTGGAAAACTCAACTTACTACCCACAAATATGAGGACATGAGCATTTTCATCAATCTTGATATGAAGAACTTTACTTGGACTTTCTCACAAGTATATCTCAACATTCAAGTGGAAAATGTCAATCATTTCTCAGCATCTTGTAGAAGTATAGTGGTTTGCATTACTACAAGAATAGACTCATATCTAATCTTTTGAAAAAAGACCCTTAAAGAAAAAGGGTGCACCAAGGCACAAAAAGAAGTTTGATGAGGTTTGTGTTTTTTTAGAGATTTTGAAAAGATGTTTAAATATGCTTAAGTATTTTAGCATTTATTGAGAAAAGATTTTCTGGATCACTTGACAAAGTCAAGGTTTATTAAGAAAAAGGTGTGAAGTTTGAAAATATTTTTTTTTTGAAATAGGGAGAAGTTTTGAAAATTTAAGAAAGGGGGAGGAGAAGAAGAGACTATCCTAAAGCATAAAGTAAATGGTCTCATTGTCAGGTAGCCCAAGAGAAAACCTTTGTGTGCGCAAGTGAAATAACCAAGAAAAGGCAAGCATTTGACATAGGTCAAAATGATCATTCCATTCCCTTTAGATTTGGACACATGATAAACAAGCACATAAGCAGATGAATACGACAAGGTCCAGACAAAGTCACCAAGCCAAGGTTCAAAGTTCTCAGGGCAAGGCCAAATCTTAGATGAAGATCAGAGGTCCAGATGAATCAAAGTCTCAGATACCACAAGGTCTCAGATGAATCACTCCAAGCAAAGAAAAAGAAACCCTAGGTCTAAGTCCAATAGTCCAAAATCTCCAAGAATAAGATAGTAACACAAAGTCCAAATGAGAACCACATTATTTTTTAGGGTTTTAATTATTTATTAATGTTTTTTGGTGTTTTGAAGATAATAAAAAAAACAAAAAGCAAGATATGAAGCATAAAATAAAAGCAAACATAAAGATGCTTGAATGTAAATGATCAAATGTAAATGACATAAACTAAATTGCATAAAAGTAACGAGCAATAAAGTAAATTCTAGAAACTAAAGTTAGGAGTTAGTACAATTATGAGAAGTTAATGTTAGTGTCAATGAGAATTAAACCGATTCAGGGAAAATTTAGCGCTATGTTAAGCAATCGTAATTGGACTTATGTAGAAGTCACAACTATTTGAGGCCGATCAATAACAATTTATGTGTCATACATGTTAGAGAAATGACATAAAGTCATTCTCCTAAAATAATGTAACACAAGTCAAAACAAAACAAGAAGAAAAAAGAGATGGAGGGAGAGATGATCAACCATAAAGGCACATAGGATTATCTATCATCAACTTCAACAAATCCTCTTCATGATACCTTGAGATAAGCTTATCATCAATCCAAAGTACCAAAAATGATCCAATGATCATTTAATGATAAACTTGAAATGAAGAAAGCTCAATCCATCGAGACATCAATCCAAAGTCCAATTGAACAAGATGAGGCATCAATCAACCATAAGTGATCAAAGTCAACCAGAGTCAAAGCATAAAATGGACCAAAATAATAATAAAAACAATTAAAAAGCAATTTTAAAGCTTTTAAAATGGAAAATAAAGAGAAAATACCAAAGAGACATCAAAACATCAAATAAATGTCCCAAAAAATTTGAGAAAATCACAAATACTATAAGTAATGAGATCTCAAAAGTTGGGATTAAAAATGTTTCAAAATAATTGAAAATAAATTTAAAGAAAAATAAAGAAAAAATAACAATAAATGCTAAAAATCATTTTGAAAATCTTAAAAAAAAAACGTATATGATAGAAAATATTTTTAAAAATTTATGAAAAAAAATTGGGATGAAAAATCATTTTGGAGCTATTTTTAATGAATTTTGAAAGAAAAAGAAATAAAATGAAAAAAAAAAAAAGAAATTCAAATTTCGCTCCATCAAGCGCGAAGAGCTTCGGCATCAACCTCCAAAATTTTGATTTTGTAGGTTCATAAACTTGAAGTTTTAAGCTCGAACACCAAACGTGCAAGCTTCTACTTCTTTCATCGTTCATCTCTCTATGCATTAGAGCCATTGATTGGCTATAAGAAGAGAGAATTTTCTCAAATATGCAGAAAACTCTAAGGTTTCAAAGTTAAATTAAATGATTAATACACAAGATAAATCAAAGGTAAGTGAGGGCTTAACATCAGAAAATCAAGACGAAGAGAGTGGTAACTTGTTTGAAGTGTAATTTTACTCGTATTTACCATGTCCAAATCGAAGCTCAAGGTTGAAGATTGTTAAATTGAGTTGAAGGTTGCAGAAGGTGTTGAACTTATGTAATGCTTTAAATAGCTTAAGATGATGCCGATGAAGGATTCTGGGTAGAGATTTGAAGTTAAAACAAGCTTAAATCGAAGTTAGGGTTTTTGGTTCTTAGGCTTGTTTAGAGTAAAAATGGAAGAGGTTCTGCAGCTCTCAAATCTTGCTAATGAAGGCAAAACGATTTTCTATTTATAGGAAAGGGAGTGAGGCCATGAGACGTGCCAAATTGGATCTTAAATGTGTGAACCAAGTTGAGAAATTTCTAGATCCAAATCTTGTGGAAAATGGCATGAAATGTGTGTGTGTTTTGGCATTCTTCAAATCGTTTTACATTATGGTGAAACACATTTTGTGGTGAGGAACAAGTTTGCACATGGTATGGGAGTTCCCAAGTTAATTTTGGCATGATTACTAATTATAGGTCACGGTTCAAAACAGAGTTCAGGTCACCATATTCATGCCTAGGCCAAATGAAATCTAGTCATGCTTTTTGGGATTTTTCTTGAGCCAAATGATCCTTTCATGGAGAAGAACACAATGCAAAAAGAACCAACTCAAAAGGATGCTTGAGGTGAAAATGGCATGAGTAGAAAGTTAAGTTCGTGACACAGAAAAACAGGTCGGGCATTAGGTTAAACATGTCATGGACATAGTTTTGTGCACATATGGCCTTTGATCAACTTCAAAATTGATGGGCTATTGGCTGAGAATTTTGACGCCATGTTTTCATTTTTGATATTAAGTGAAAATCAAGTTTCTTGAATCTTGCTGACTTCGACAGGAGATGGTGTGACGCTTGGTCGAAGTGGTTTTCATAAAGGAGACGTGTTTGGACAAATACTTAGAAATATTTTCTAAGTATGGAAAGCCACTTCAACGAGGGATGTTTGAAGCCTTCCTTCAACCGAAGTTTGAATTTCAAAATATGGATAAATAACTGTCTTTTGTCCTTATCCGTTTCTCAGGAGAGACGCGTGGAGAACTATGGCGAAATGAAGACGTTCAAGGCAAAACGTGTCAAATTTTGGAGAAATGTCCGTTGAAGACAGTTATTTCGACGTGTTATAAATAAGGGTCTTAGTGTTAGGGATTTTGTGTGCTCAATTTTTGTACTATACTCAAAACTTTACTTAAAGTGTCTAAGTCAAGTGAGGGAAGAGTTACCATTGAGAATGTACGTTTGAGACACCATATTTTATTTCATTTCAATAGAAATTTACTTTCATTTATCAATTGTTCTTTACTGCACTTTTTACTTTGAAGTTCTTTTCTACATTGCATTGTCTTTATCAACTTTTGCAAAGTTTAATCCTTTCAAAACAATCTTTTATACAAATGAATATTTTTGAAGTGTTCTTCAATTTTCCAGAAATATATTGATACAATAGCTATGTCCTTAGGATTCACTGGTTGATCCTGCAAGTAAACCAAATTTTTGGAAGACCAGCGGTTGTTTACCAATTTTCATGGTAAACAAATTGGCACGCCTAGTGGGACAGTGCTATTGTGTTAAAAACATTCTTTTTACCTTTTTCTGGAAAGTTCTCGTATTTAAGTTCTTCATTTTTTTAAGATCTCTCTACACTTCATTGCATGAGACTTAGGAGTGGTAGAATAGCCACAAACAACGAAGAAAGACCAAGGAGAAGATATGTAAGGAGTGATAGTTCTGCAGCTTTTGGTGTTGGCATTAATTTTGGTAAAATTGATTGTGATTGATATATGCCTAAAAAGATGTTCTGACTTATGTTTTCTGCTGCATTTTCCTTTAATATGATGTGTATGATCAAATTATGTTTTGGCCAAAAATGTGCCAAAGGGGGAGATTGTAAGTTCTGAGTTGGCAGCAATTTTTGCAATACATGTTGCTCAGGAAAATGTTATGAAGAATGTCTTGACATAAGAGTAGAACATCACTGCAGAATATGTCAATGTCAGAATAGATGATGATCTATAGCAAGTGGTACAAGATGTCAGATCAGAAGTCCTGACATGGTTGCTCAGACATCACTACAGATACTGAACCTGATGTTGAAACATCTTCAACTGTCATGACAGTATTGCTGTCATGTGTTACAACAGATGTCATGACATCTGGGTCCAGTACAGCAGGTTGTGGAAATGTCAAGTGAGATGTCTTGACATGTTGTGTTGCACCTAACTAGTATGAGTGCATGGCTGTAATGGTGTGACAGAGATGTCATGAGCACTTCATTGAACCTGAATGTTTAAGGTTATATGACGTGACAGTTTTTGGAATGTCATGACAATAGTTGCTGCTGTTGTGACAGATGTTGAAGGAGATGTCATGACATCTTAGTCTGGTATAGCAGGTGTTACTGTTTTGCTGTCATGTGATTTTTAATCAAGATGTCATTTGTCTGATGTCTTAACATGAGTTCTTAACATTGAGTTGATGTTAAGTTCAGAGGGGTTGCAGTTTTGTATGAGTTCAGAAAGGAGCTGATGTTAAACCTGGTGTCTTGACATCAATTGACATAACATCAGAACATCAGATTGTGATGTTTTAGGGTTGCGCGTGTTAGGATGTTTTGAGGAGATCTAGTGGAGAGATTGGATGCGAATTTCTTGGAGAAGATATTGGCAATCAGATATGGAGCAAATCTTGTTGCTGTTTTTAGGGCTGAAAGATATGAAAAGATTTGAAGATAAAATCTGTTTTTAAATTCAAATCAAATAAGATATTTGGAGAAGATCTTGCAGCTGAATTAAATAGTGAAGATTTAAAAGATACATAATATCCTGGAAATATTATGTGGAGCTGATTCAGAGGTCTGGAAGATTCAAGATAAAATCAAGAGAAGGTTGAGTATTTAAATATGGAGATATTTTAGGAAGATTTGATTGAAGATCTAATTTGTAGGAGAATATTTTGTAGATTTGTAGCAGCTGATTTGTTATGATTTGAAGGCCCAAATCCAGTTGGGAAATAGGTTATAAATAGAAGCATTGTAACCTAGTTTTAGGAGGTCAGCCATCATGTAAATTATAAGGGTTGTGTTGGTTGATGAACCACCCGGTTTGTGGGATGGTCATCGTGTTTATCTCGAAGCCTGTAGGTAAGAGATGTATTGTTCTTGGAGGAAGTTGTTAAGCAACTCTAAGTATTGTTCTTAGTCATGTGTGTCATGTCTAGGTATTGTCATGGAAGTATGTCTTCTACTTTTCTGTGATTGAAGAGTTGTTGGAAATCAAGCTGTTGATGCAGTGGCTGAGGTGTTGACTGCTAGACATCATTGCGATGATTGGAAGTGAGATGGAGTCTCTTACCTAGGGAGGACTTAGGTAGAAGGGTCATTGGGTAGTGATTAAGTTAGGAGATTGTCAACTGGGATTGTTGAGCCTGTAATTTAATACTGCCAATAGTGGACTTCCTTCCTGGCTTGGTATGCCCCCAGATGTAGGTTGTTAGACCGAACTGGGTAAACAAATTCTGTGTGTTAATTTACTGTTATTGCCTTGTCTCATATAGCAGATTGTGTTGTTGTGACATCACACTCAACATCACATATCTGATACCAGAATTTCAATTGGTATCAGAGCAGGCATCCTGTTCTGTTTCTGGGTGAGGTTCTAGGAAAATACTTTCTGGTTGTAGGCAAGGAAGAAGGGTTCTACTGAAAAGAAATTTGAACTTGGATAAGTTCATATAGTTGTTTGAATGGTCCCTTGAAGTGGAAGATGGACTATTCATGATAGGGTATGTATTGGACCTGTCTGTTGTGTGTAGCTTTGGTGAAAAACTGTTGTTGTGAGTTTGATTTATTTTCAAACCTACTGTGTTGGTACTTGGATTATGGTGATGGTGTTCAAGGATTATTGAGTCGTGCCTGAAGGTTGTTGAGTAGGTGTTCTTTAGTGTTTCCACTGCAGATGTTTCTGATGGAAGTATTCTTGTAGTATGGGATACTGGAGTAATGATTGAAGGAAGATTGTAGATGTCCTTACCTAATTATGTTCTTGTAGAAGTCAGCTTGTTTGAAGACACATGGCATTCCAAAGTTGGGACAAGAGGGATGTTATTGTGATGAGGTGATTTACCTTCACCATCCATAAGTGCAAGGTAGAATTCATCTTTCTCAACCCTAAGGATGAATTCAATTTGGAAGGAGGTTTCAGATTTGATGAGGGAAATAGGATCTGTTCAGAGAAGGTCTTACTTACTTGAGCCAAGTGTAGCATCCTTGATATCTCAACCCTTTGCAAAAGAAGAAACTGGTATGGATAGGATACCTTGGTGGTGTTTACTTGGTGCTGGTATCTGGTAGGGTTATTATACAAGGATTTAAGATCAATTGTTGTTTGGGGAGTTCACAAATATTTGAATGATTATCCTTGTGATTCAAGATTGGTGATGTTCAACACGATGTTTGGAACATCTCATCATCAGAGTTTGTGCAGAATCATGGGAGGGGTACTGCATAAGCTTTAGCATCTGTTATTTCTTGGGAGTTGGCCTGAGAATTTGCTTCAGTCTTGTGTGACAGGAGTTGTGTATTTCTGGAAAGTTTCCTGGCAAGAAGCTGGTCTAGATATTGTTGATGCTGAAGATGGAGATGAAAGACTATGAAGACATCATAATCTTGATGACTAATTGGATTGGTTTATTTCTGATCCAGGTGCAGTCCAGAATGCTCATCATAGAGTTAAGATAGGTGGCATTATTAGAACTTTGTGAAGACTGCTTTACTCAAGGAAAAGTGGCAAGAAGAAGAAGATATTACATGTCTTAGAGACTCTAAGTGTGTTTTTTTCAATGGGTAGATCATGATATCTTTGGGAGAATTTTGACAAACGTGAAGAAGACAATTTGTGGTAGTTGGATTTTTCATATGAGGATTAATAAGGAGGTGATCAAACTGTGGCAATTGGTTGATCTATATAGTGGATTCGAAGAATCAAGATAATCAGAGTGTGGCTGCTGGTTGGTCTTGAGGATTATCTTGGAACAAGTTACTCTTGGGCAGAAGGGTGATGAGTTGAAGACTCAAGGAGTTCTATTTTTCTTAAAGGTGGATGAGTGTTTATTTCTGGGTATCCACACACTATATGATCTTGTAGCTGTCATAGGATATCATGTAGTGGTTTTGTAGTGTTTCTTGCTGAAGAAGCATCTGTTGAGAAAGATAGGGGAAAGTAGAGAGTAGAGAGTGTTGTAGTGTAGTATTATGTATGCTGTGGTGGTTGGTATCATGTAGTGTTGTAGTATTCTAAAGTAGATGTTCTGTGATGATGTGATGCTCTGTGGTGTTTGGTTTTCTGGATTTTTGGTTCCTTGGCTTAAGGGGGAGCTTGGAGATTCTGTTTTGGAATGTGGTGTTTTTCTTAGTGCAGCTGGATTCTGTTCATGATGTCAAGACTGATGTCTTAACATCTGTTAACAGAACATTCTGTTCAGAATGTTATGGTTTTTGTCTCCTGAGATCACAAGCTTCTATCTGATTTATGTACTATTGTGGTACATGGTTTGCTTGAGGGTCAAGCAGTAGGTGAATGTGTTCAGCAGGTTTGTTGAACAGAGGGTGCACTCTTGAAGACATGAAGATGAGTCTTATATTCTCCATTCATTTAAGGTGTCTTTCTTGCAAAGGAGTACTGGTTGTCTTAGATAGAGAGAGGTTGACCAGCTTGGCAAGATGTGAGTTTTGGAGCATGTGAAGATAACAAACCAAGAGGGAATCATGTGAGTATTGGTACATGGGATGATTGTGTTCAACTTGTGAGTTGAACAAAGAGTGAGCTCTTGCAGACATGAAGATGTGTCTTATGTTTTCCATTCATCAAGGTACAAAGAAGCACATGTTATCCTTAATAGGGGGAGAGTGTTACAATTTTGTGCAGCTGGACTTGTGATGTTAAGGGGGAGCAGTGTTCTTATTGGTGTTCTAGCTGCTGCATGTCGTTTGTTTGGTTTGCTCCTATTATGGCTAAAAAGGGGGAAAATTAAGAAACATCAGGTGTCCCTTGGTTGAGGAGGAGCTGGATGGGTGTTCAAAGAAGAAGGTTTTAGCCAAAATATGCCAAAGGGGGAGATTGATAGTTCTACAGCTTTTGGTGTTGGCATTAATTTTGGTAAAACTGATTGTGATTGATATATGCCTAAAAAGATGTTCTGACTTTTGTTTTCTGCTGCTGCATTTTCCTTTAATATGATGTGTATGATCAAATTATGTTTTGGCCAAAAATGTGCCAAAGGGGGAGATTGTAAGTTCTGAGTTGGCAGCAATTTTTGCAAAACATGTTGCTCAGGAAAATGTTATGAAGAATGTCTTGACATAAGAGTAGAACATCACTGCAGAATGTGTCAATGTCAGAACAGATGATGATCTATAGCAAGTGGTACAAGATGTCAGATCAGAAGTCCTGACATGGTTGCTCAGACATCACTACAGATACTGAACCTGATGTTGAAACATCTTCAACTATCATGACAGTATTGCTGTCATGTGTTACAATAGATGTCATGACATCTGGGTCCAGTACAGCATGTTGTGGAAATGTCAAGTGAGATGTCTTGACATGTTGTGCTGCACCTAACTAGTATGAGTGCATGGCTGTAATGGTGTGACAGAGATGTCATGAGCACTTCATTGAACCTGAATGTTTAAGGTTATATGACCTGGCAGTTTTTGGGATGTCATGACAATAATTGCTGCTGTTGTGACAGATGTTGAAGGAGATGTCATGACATCTTAGTCTGGTATAGCAGGTGTTGCTGTTTTGCTGTCATGTGATTTTTAATCAAGATGTCATTTGTATGATGTCTTAACATGAGTTCTTAACATTGAGTTGATGTTAAGTTCAGAAGGGTTACAGTTTTGTATGAGTTCAGAAGGGAGCTGATGTTAAACCTGATGTCTTGACATCAGTTGACATAACATCAGAACATCAGATTGCGATGTTTTAGGGCTGCGCGTGTTAGGATGTTTTGAGAAGATCTGGTGGAGAGATTGGATGCGAATTTCTTGGTGAAGATATTGGCAATCAGATATGGAGCAGATCTTGTTGCTGTTTTTAGGTCTGAAAGATATGAAAAGATTTGAAGATAAAATCTGTTTTTAAATTCAAATCAAATCAGATATTTGGAGAAGATCTTGCAGCTGAATTAAATAGTGAAGATTTAAAAGATACATAATATCCTGGAAATATTATGTGGAGCTGATTCAGAGGTCTGGAAGATTCAAGATAAAATCAAGAGAAGATTGAGTATTTAAATATGGAGATATTTTAGGAAGATTTGATTGAAGATCTAATTTGTAGGAGAATCTTTTGCAGATTTGTAGCAGCTGATTTGTTGTGATTTGAAGGCCCAAATCCAGTTGGGAAATAGGTTATAAATAGAAGCATTGTAACCTAGTTTTAGGAGGCCATCCATCATGTAAATTATAAGGGTTGTGTTGGTTGATGAACCACCCGGTTTGTGGGATGGTCATCGTGTTTATCTCGAAGCCTGTAGGTAAGAGATGTATTGTTCTTGGAGGAAGCTGTTAAGCAACTCTAAGTATTATTCTTAGTCATGTGTGTCATGTCTAGGTATTGTCATGGAAGTATGTCTTCTACTTTTCTGTGATTGAAGAGTTGTTAGAAATCAAGTTGTTGATGCAGTGGCTGAGGTGTTGACTGCTAGACATCATTGCGATGATTGGAAGTGAGATGGAGTCTCTTACCTAGGGAGGACTTAGGTAGAAGGATCATTGGGTAGTGATTAAGTTAGGAGATTCTCAACTGGGATTGTCGAGTCTGTAATTTGATACTGCCAATAGTGGACTTCCTTCCTGGCTTGGTATGCCCCCAGATGTAGGTTGTTTGACCGAACTGGGTGAACAAATTATGTGTGTTGATTTACTGTTATTGCCTTGTTTCATATAGCAGATTGTGTTGTTGTGACATCACACTCAACATCACATATCTGATACCAGAATTTCAAGGAGGATGGTGAATCAAAATCCACCAAGTAACCAAAATCCACCAAATGATGGAGAACCACCCCCTTCTTCTTTGACAAGGGGCAATATGGTTTCAACATCAGTATCTGAAGCCATACAGACCACGGCAAGTTCGACGCCTGTTAAGTCGATTGCCCAAAGTGGCCCCATTTTATCCTATGTGGGAACATAGGGTCCACCAATGACCCCCCCTCCAGTGGGGAATAAGTGGACCCTATGTTCCCACATAGGATAAAATGGGGCCACTTTGGGCAATCGACTTAACAGGCGTCGAACTTGTCGTGGTCTGTATGACTTCAGATACTGATGCTGAAACCATATTTCCCCTTGTCAAAGAAGAAGGGGGTGGTTCTCCATCATTTGGTGGATTTTGGTTACTTGGTGGATTTTGATTCACCATCCTCTTTGAAATTCTGGTATCAGATATGTGATGTTGAGTGTGATGTCACAACAACACAATCTGCTATATGAAACAAGGCAATAACAGTAAATCAAGCCTTTGAAGCAGTCTTTGCTCTGCTTGTATATGGTTTGGTCTTGTTTGCTAATGTTGAGGAGTTTATTGATATCAACGCCATTCGGATCTTCATAAGTGGGAACCCTGTACCCACACTACTTGGTGATACTTATCACTTTATCCATCATATGACTCTCCAAGGAAAGGGTACCATTTCATGCTGTGCACCTTTGTTCTACAAATGGTTTGTGGCGCATTTGCCTCAAACATCGCGCTTCAAAGATAATCCTGACAAGCTCTGTTGGTCTCAGAGAATCATATCTCTTACTCATAATGATATATTTTGGTATGATCCAGCTTATGACAAAAGAGTTATCATTGATAGTTGTGGCTCATTCCCCAATGTGCCACTCCTTGGTATCAGAGGTGGAATTAGCTACAACCCTATCCTTGCTATACGACAGTTTGGATTTCCTATGGAAGATAAGCCTAAGAGCATCCTTTTGTCCAGTTTCTTTTATCTCAACGAGGAAGCCAGTGCAGAGACCAAAGACAGATTTTTTCATGCTTGGGAAAAGCTCCACAAGAGAACTAAGAATGATTTGGGAAAGTGAAAATGCATGGCCTTGGAACCATTTCTTCAGTGGGTTCAATCTCGAGCTCATGATCTTAAGATGTTATATCTCCCCGAGAGACCTCCACAGCCTACTGTTGCATCTCTCTCTATCATTCCCATTGAGCGCGTGGAGGAGTATCAGGAAACTCTGGCGAGGATGAAACTTGAGAGAGACACGTGGGAAGGGAAGTACCACGCCATCTATGCTGAACAGGTGGAGATGAAGAAACAGATGAAAGAGAAAGACGGTTTGATTGAATTGCTTGAGAGACGTGTGATTGACAGACCTGTGGCGCAAGAGAATTTATTTTTCTCTAGCGTGCAACCCACTTCTATTACTCACGAGTATTCAAGCATTCCTCCTACATCTGGCACTTGGAAAGGGATTGTTGACAAGCTGATTCTGGAAAACGACAACCTGAAGAGACAGAAGAGAATGCGTGAAGTGGAGCATCCCTAGATAGGATTACTTTTTAGGCCTAGCTATTGTTCTTATCTCTTTGTATTTTGAGCTTCTTGAAATGTACTCTGAAAGTTGTAACTTTTCTCAATATTTAATAAAGTGAAGCTTATTTTGAAATTGTCTCTTGAGTTCCTTAAAACCATCTGCATTCGCAGTGCATCTTGCATTTTTTGGTAAACCTATCAAGGAACTAAATTTGTTTTGCAGACTTTGTAGAGATGGATTTTGGAAGAAAAGGAATTTGGCCGTACACCTTCATGGTTCCCGATGTTGAACAGCTAAAGGAATTAGGAGGATTAATTGAAGACTCGTTGGCTTTTTTGAAAGGTATGGAAGAATCCTCCCATTGTTGGAACTTCAAAAGGTTGAAGGACTACTAGAAACGTTGGTTCAACTCTACCATCCTCTTTATCACTGTTTTGTGTTTCCCGACTACCAGTTGATGCCGACCCTAGAAGAGTACTCTGCTTTAATGGGTCTCCCTGTCGATGATCTTTCTTCATTCTCTGGATTAGAAGATGAGCTAAGCGCGCAGGATATTGTAAGAGGAATAAGGCTTAGACTGCCTGATATCCGAGCCCACATGACCATAAAGGGGGGACTTTCTGGATTACCCGCTCAGTTCTTGTTCGAGAAAGCTCGTTACTTTGTTGTTAGGAGGAATATTGTGCTCTTTGAGTCTACTTTTGCCTTGCTAGCTTATGGATTATTCTTGTTTCCCAATGTTAAGGACTTCGTCGATGTCAATGCTATTCAAATCTTCAGGCTTAGGAATCCAGTTCCTACTCTATTGGCTGATACTTATCATGCCATTCACTCAACAAACATGCGAGATTAAGGACAAATCATCTGATGTGTTGCTCTCCTTAATATGTGGTTTATTTCGTACCTACCAAGGACCGCGACCTTTTGGGATGTGGAGGATAGTACAATCTGGTCTAAAAGGCTTATAGAGTTTACTCATGCTGACATTGAGTGGTACAACCCAGTCTATGGAGGGATTCTCATGATTCACAACTGTGGGGACTTCCCCAATGTACCTTTTATAGGCAGAAGAGGATGTATCAACTACAACCCTGTTCTCGCTCGCCGACAGCTAGGCCAACCAATGGAGGAGATACCTGATCTTAACGATCTAAGGAGTTTGTTTCTTAAAGAAGGAGAGAATCTTGACTTCATGGTCAAAGTTGAACGTGTTTGGCGTTGCATCAACAAATAAAGATGGACTGCTTTGGGGGATCCTGACTGTAGCGTCACCAAAGCCTATTTGGAATGGTCTCATGAAAGAGCTCTTGTGATGAAAATTCCTTATTCTCGTCATAAGCCATCTACTAATGAAGAGTTGAAGCTGAAGAAAGCGTTGGAAGAACTGGCCCTCGAGAAAGCGAGGATGTAAGAGCAAATCAACGAACTTGTAATGCCCTAATTTTATTTAATTATTGTTTGCGAATATAATTATGAGTTGTTGTGTTTGATTGTGTGTTTCGGTGTGTTTTAATTTCGTTTAAGTACCCGTAGTAGGGGTAGTGTCCTTAAAGATAAGTCTTGGGGTTAGTAGAGGGTGTGCGACTAAAAGTGTAGAGAATTGGTGGTGTAGAGTGTAAGATTAATTAATCTATTTTTAATTAATTAGAATGGTGTAAAGTTGGATATTAGTGGAATTATGTGAGTAATGTGAATTATTATTATTATTATTATTTGATAATATGGATCAAAAAATTTATAATAATATGATGGGATAATATAATGAGATAATTAGATGTGTAAAGGTGTAAAGGACATTGTGGTAATTGTAGAAGGATGAGTGAGGGCAAATGAGGCAAACCATAGTTGGGGGTTATGTAAGGAGTTAGGGAATAAGAAGTCAGATTCATTCTACGTAAAAAGGAGAGAAGAAGGAAAAGAGGTGAAAAGAGCTAGGGCAAGAGGAAGAAAGGGAGAATCCATTGAAGCTAGGGAAGCTCATCACTTTAAGGTAAGGGTGGGAATTCTTTATCTCTTAAGGGTTTGATGATACATGTATGTGGGTAGAATTGTTAGGTTGAATCCATAAGAATGTTGTTTGTGGGTTGATTGGGGTTTTGAGGAGAATTCATAATTACATGATTGGAATTGATGAAATTAGTGTAGTTGAATTGTGTTGTTGGAATGCATATGTTAGAAATAGGTTGTAATGGTATAATCTGTGGAAAAAGTGTGTTAAAAGTCAGTTTGAGTGCAGAAAATTGCAGTTGGGGAGATGTTGTTATCGCAGGGTTTTTCTGCCAAAATCGCAGGGCCCGCTTAGCGCGGTCTGGAGGAATTTCGCCTCCTCGAGGCATTGAGTAGCGCGCTTAGCGCTGGTGGGTCGCGCTTAGCGCGGTTTGGGACTGAAAAATATTGTTTTTATTAACTTGAAATTCATGGAAAATATCTGTTTTATATTATATTAATGATGTGTTGTTGTTGTTGTATGGTGAGCATGTATTGAGGTGTTATGTGCTTGTTTTGTTGATGTTGATGTGATAATATGAAATGCATGATTAAATGATGCAAAGTTGTGTAGTGGTTGTTGCGGTGAGAATCAGATAACAAGCTATTAATTAACTTGTATCACAAAACTTTGAAATTCACCACCGACTTTGATTTATCCAAAGGAAAGGTTCAAGATCGAGAAAACCTAAAGGGGGAAGATCTAAGGTTCGGGGGTTGGTTACGCCTAGGGAAGGTACTAGCATCCTAAACGTTCGTAGTACTCTACGGGAACCTCTTGTTTTAACTTGTCATGTCTCACTCGCTTGCTAAGGGTGCTATGCTAAAGGTTGAAACCCTAGGGGTTAGTATCTAAGTATACTCAACAAGGTATCGCGCCTTACACCTACGTATCCTGACGGGAGTGGAATCAGAGTATCCGTAGTTCACCGATCTAAGGGTAAAGAAGGAACCATTGACTATGGCCAAAGTTCCAAGGGGTAATGAGTATGAGCTCATTTTAGAGTTCACGATAACTCTTTAAATCTAAGTTATAGGGGGAGATTGAGTTCTCATGACGGTGAGAATCACATAGAGTTCAAAAACTCTAACCTATTACTAAGTTATGATTTCATGGCTCTCATGAGGCCAAGAAATGGGATAAACTTAAGAGGATAAGATAGGGTGGTTTGTTTAGTGACTCAAGAGTCAATTTAGGATGATCTCCCTTTGGAATGGGGGGAAGATAATAGTTTTAAAATTACTAAGAAGTAACAAGTTATATGAGTTCAATATGATGAAAATATAACAAGACATGAACAAGATAATAAGATGAAACAAAGTTTATAAAATCATGCAAGGTTAGAATCATACATTTTAGACAATGCTCAAACATGATAAACAAAGATGACATCATGAAATGAATAAAAAGGTGTTATAAAACTTTAAGAGAATTTCCAATTTCAACATGAATAAAAGCCAATAATATTAAACATTTTCAACCATTTCTTTTTATATTCAACAAGTAGATCCAATTAGAAACAAATAGCAAAAAGAATGGAAGAAAAAGGATGAGAAATGAACAAGTTATGAAAGTTTGAAGTTAAAGCACAAATTTAAAAATAAATAAGGCAACAAGTAATAAAAAAGAAGGAAAGGGAATTCCTAGGGATTGAACCCAGGACCCTTCGTGTACAGGCTTAAAACAATACCAACCAAGCCAATGCGCGCGTCTTAACATACAATGGTAACACAAGTATATATGGGAAGTGAAGCGAAGTTCAGAAAATAAAACAAAAGGACTGGGGCGAGGGGGATTCGAACCCCAGTCCTAAGGGTCAGATTGGCGCGTGCTAGTGTTGGCTTGCCACTGGGGAGGCTATTACATCCGGTAGTAAACTCAACTCAATAAATACATAACCTTGCGCGTGCATATAATTCAAATTTAATAAAGTAACCATAATCTGCTCATGATAGAAGATATTGTTGCCAAGCCAAACATCACTCAAATCATTTCCAATCAGAAGGAAACAGAAGCACATGATTATCACCTCAACATAATGAATTGCCGCACACATTAAATACCAAGCAAAGCTTCTAACATACAAACTAACATTTACAAAGTAATGGAACACTTGAACACAAGGTGTAGCAATTCTAACACAGGTATGGCAGCAGCAAGCATACAACATATTCGAAAGGGGCTCAATGAAATGATACATATTGGATACAACTAATAAACAAACATGTAGATCATGGATCCAAATCAGCATGGCATTAGGTTTAGTTTCATGTGTATCAAAACATTCTCAAAACTTAGCATGCTTAATGAAGGGTAGTAGAGCTTTTTTAGGACCAAATCACATGATTGACAAAGTTAATTGCTCAAAATGCAAGAAAATAAGAGGACAAGTTAAGGCATGATGCAGTCAGTTCTAATGATACATTCTTAAAATTTAGAAGTAACTCAAACATGTTAATCTATTTGTAAAAATAGGAAAAAGGACAGGTTAAACAAAGACAAGTTCCAAGATAAATCCAAACATCAGTGACAGACCTTAAAAACATGCTAAATGAGTGTTAAAATAGGATGATATCATCAGGGTAGAACATCAACAAACAACAACATCAGTGCTAACAAGTAACCAACATTTAGATCAGTTATGGTACATTCCACAAGGCAATGAGTTCATAATGCAACTACTAATGCTAGCATACAATCAAATAGCAAGATTCACGTGTCATGATACATTGTGGTTATTAAACAAGGCAGCATACATAACTTCCACAAAGGTAGCAAACAAAGAACATGATGATAGTCCATACAACTCAACTGCTCATCAAGGCAAAATTATAGGCATACCAATCAAACATAATGTCAAGGAAAAATGCATTCAGTCATAATGGTAGAGGGCATAGTGATGATTCATATATCAAAGCTAGATTAAGGGCACACAAATTAAATACAATGTCAAGGCAAGTTCACTTAGGTTCATGGCATTTTGATACATCATGAAGCATAGGTTCAAACAGAATTGTGCATATCAAATAACAATTAGGCAAGGATTCCACACATAGGCAACATCTTGATAGTTGAAAGCCAATACATATATTCAGAGCAAAACAAGACACACAGTATAGCAAATAAGTTCACTTAAGTAATGTTATTCAGAACAAACAATGGCATATTCATAGCATGGTGAGGGCAAACACTTGTCATACTAACATATGAAGGATACAAAGACAACCTAAGTGTATGGACCAAACCAACTCTGATTCACAGAAGGGGGCAATCGAATGGTCATAAAAATATAGGCATATCATAGCTATAATTAAGTATGGTTATCAAGGGCACTCATATCCAACAAACAGTTAGTCATGTAGAAACAGAAATGACTCAGGGCAAAAAGCAAGGTGAACTCTCAGTCAATTTCAATCAAAAGACCAAACTCTACAAACAAATAGTATATAAATATAGATTGCTACTAGGCAAAACAAAACAATATATTGAGGACATGCTTCAAATTTACACCCTTCATACAAAACCTTAATGCAAAGATCAACACATTTACACATATATTAGGCACGACATTAAAATGATAGTTTACACAAACCGAGTCTTTGCTAGACAGACAAAAGGTAGCAAGACAACATCAAACTCTAAATAATAAACTTAGTATTTAAGAACATGTCTAGCCTTCATACATTGAACCAAAATTAAACCAGTAGGTTGCAATATAAAAACACTAAGCAATTACTTGCATACATTAGCAGTTCAAATAAACCAAATTCAGGCACATTAGTCAAACAAGAATCAATGGCAAGGCAGAGTGGTGCATACAAATGTAAACACATACATGAATAACAAATGTGTCAACCTTAATACAACAAGCATCATCAATAACAAAGTTTCAAAACCATGATTTTGAGTATACAAAATGATCATACACTGATGGTGACAGAAAAAATAAAATCAGTGCTACTTTAATGAGAATAACTTAACAGCATTCAGTCAAATATTAAACATACCAACAAAAGTGATAGATAAGTTCATCCACCATACAACTTATGAGCATATCATAAATACATAGGGAACTAAGATTCATGAATCTCTCATCTCAAAATCACATCCAAGCACATATAACATACATAAGTAGGTTAACAAATTCAACCATCTAAGCTTGACAGTATAATACCAAAGTGAAACCTATATCCTCACGGCCAGCCAATGAACAAAAACTTAATCATCATGGTGATATCTCAAGCATAATGATTTAACAAAAAGCAGCATGCATGTATACTTCAACATATCAGTACAACAATCAAAACCATTCTACTTTATGAAATCAAACCATGAGCAAGTAATCAACAAACTCAAGCACATATTAACAAGCTACATATGTAAAGAACAACAAAATGCACATGACAAAATGATATCAGTTGAGCATGCACATTAAAAGGGAAAGAATGGTTACCAAGTGGAGTAATGTCCACTGCACCTTCGAGTATGCTAAATGCTCTACTTCTGAACTAACAAGAGAACTCCAAAGCAAGCCTTCTCCTTCCTTGCTCATGAAGCTTAGAACTCAGAAACTATTTGAGTATTTTGTGAAAAGTTGTTGGTGAGTTAAAGTGTTGAGGCGAGCTCCTTTTATAGGCTGAGCAAATGGGCCTTGGTTCCTTGAGTCCAATGATCAAACACATGGTATGCTGAATGGAAAACTAGGGTTTGCAACGTCTCTTTTCAAATTCAAACTTGGTCCACTTCTTGGAGACAAACACGCTGCTCTGCTGCACAAAAACCTCAGAGGTTGCAGGGCCAATTTTACGACTCAGTGCATTGCTTGAAACTCCTTCTTTATTGTCATACGAGAGGGTACCAGATGAGGCAATGGTTGGGATCACGCAAGGGTATCTGCAGGTGAACACAGTCCATATGCTGAAACAAGTAACTCCTCAGAACCACTTTTAATGAAGCAAACCACGAAAGCTCAAACGGGAAGTGGTTTGGAATGCAAAAGTAAGAAAACACGCCAAGGAATTGGGTTATAGAAGTGATCGAGATGAGTTTGATACAACTTGGTCTTGAATTTCCTCTTCTCTTCTGAAATTCGCAAACACGACAAAGGAGAAGTACAAGCTTTGGTTATTTTACTTCTTTGCTAGCCACGCAACGTCTTCTCATTGGTCGGAGAGGTATAGTTGAAAAGTCAAAGCACCTTTCCTGATTCCTATTGGTCCTCAGCCAATGAGTTCATTCCAATATGGTTTGTAACATGAATTTGCAACGTTGGGCCTATGATGATGGGCTTAAAGATCAAATATTTTTAGAATTGGTTTTCTCTTCTTTTTTGTTATAAAAAGAAATGGTTAGAAAAATAAATAAATAATAGGTGAATTTGGTAATTGAAATGGTTATGGTTTAGGAATTAAAAATGACAATTGAGGGTAGATAAAATGGATAGATATTTGGTTATGGAGAAGATCATGGAGAGGTTTAAGGAGATATCTCTTTGAAATGAGAGATTTGTTTGATTCAATGCTCCATCCAAAATCTTAATTGATCAATTCTTGAATTTTCTTGAGATAGAACCTGATTCACAAATGAAACAAACACAAACAAAACCTGACAAAAGGGTTAGCTATGCAATATGATTGACCTAATATGACATGCAAGAGATCAATGAATCTAAGGGTAAAATTTGGGGTACAACAGTGGTTGTAGGGCATAATGAGGTATGTTCAATAAATGCGTGTTGATTGTTGATTGATGATGTGATGTAATAATGGTATGCCATGTGTTCGGATTTGTCATTATTGCATGTTGTCGTTGAAGGTGCATAAGCATATGCATGAGTTGAGGGATGGCGTGTGCCCATGTGGGGTATGAGCGTTTATCTGGATTCCTTGATGGAATCAATGTTGTTGTTGTTGAGGTGATTGTGTGCCTATGTGGGGTGTGAGCAATCACGGATGTCGTGTGCCCATGTGGGCTGTGAGCGATATAATAGACGTTCCAACGGGAATTGTGATCATGAAACAGGGATCGATATTGGTACCACATGCATTGAGTCTAGTTGGTGTCTCATTGCATTCGTTGATAGTTGTGTTGCATTATGCTTGGTGTGATTATCTGTGTTGTGTTGAAGTGTGTGATTGTTGTTGAATGTCATGATATGGGTGAATTACTTGATGATTTATAGTTGCATATTATATCATCTTATTTTTTTAATTTATTGAGAATCTCACCCCTTCTATTTGAATGTTGCCTCCACGTGGGAAACGTGCAGATAATCAGGAGTAGCGTGGAAGTCGTGGTCGGTGAAGACGAGGTGCTTCACTTTAGTTGGCGTCTGCTCTGATATGTAACCTTGGGAGTCGAGAACACTTTTATATGACTTTATTTTTTTAAGAATTATTAGTTGTTTTTCTGATATGAAAACTAGTTATTTAGTTAATTGGAATCCTTATATTTCATTGATTGAAACAAATAACTTTTCGTTGTGTAATAAAGAGTATTTTGGATTAAAGTATGCTTTAATTTATGTTACATGTCTACTTATGAGCAAGTTCTTGTTGAAATAATGCCCTTTATTTCTGAGTTGTATTATTTTACTCTGGTTATTCGATTAAATTATACGGGGGAATTTAGGGTGTTACATAGTGGTATCAGAGCAGGTCGGTCCGTCCGGCCAAGTCGTCGAGTCGTTGAGTTGTTGTTGTTGTTGTGTGTGACAGTTGATTACTGCCGATGTAGGCTCCTTAACCATTATTTTCTGTTGTCGATGCATAACATATTTTGAATGGCTGGAAGGAGCGACGCTGCACTTGCTGCTGCTATGCAAGATATGGCTCAAGCAGTATAGAATTCGCCGCGTGCTAACGAGAATGATGAGTTTTGGAAGAACAACCCGCATACCTTCAAGGGAAGATATGATCCGGATGGAGCGCAGACTTGGCTCAAGGAGATCGAGAGGATCTTCCGGGTTATGGAGTGCCCTGATGCACAGAAGGTACGATTGGGTACTCACATGTTAGCTGGAGAAGCCGGTGATTGGTGGGTTAGCACTCGTCAATTGTTAGATGTGGCCGGGGAAGTGATCACTTAGGCTGTGTTCAGTAGGGAGTTCTTGAGGAAGTACTTTCCAGAAGATGTTCGGGGAAAGAAAGAGATCGAGTTTCTGGAGTTGAAGCAGAGTAGTATATCAGTTACGGATTATGCTACCAAGTTCTCAGATTTGGATAAGTTTTATCCGCACTACAATGAGGCGACTGCTGAGTTCTCGAAGTGTATCAAGTTCGAGAATGGTTTGAGGCCTGAGATCAAACAGGCGATTGGGTATCAGCGAATCAGGAGGTTTCCAGATTTGGTTGATTGCTGTAGGATCTTTGAGGAAGATAGCAGAGCTCGATCAGCTCACTTTAAGGGGTTGGCCGAGAGGAAAGGAAAATAACAGATGCATCATGGGAAGCCGTATGCAGCTCCTGCGAATAAAGGTAAGCAGAGATATCTTGATGGCAAGAAGCCAAGTGGGGGAGGTTCCCCCGTCCCTCTGAAGAGCTACCGATGTGGTGAGTTGGGTCATCATATCAGTGAGTGCACGAGTGACGTGAAGAAGTGTTTCAAGTGTGGATAATTCGAACATTTGATTGCTGATTGCAAGGTTAATATGGTGACTTGCTACAATTGTGGAGAGCAGGGCCATATTATTACCCGTTGTCAACAGCCAAAGAAAGCTTCAACTGGAGGAAAGGTGTTCGCTTTGACAAGAACTCAGACTTCCACTGAAGACAGACTGATCAAAGGTATTTGTTACATTAATGATACACCTTTGATTGCTATGATTGACACTGGTGCTACACATTATTTTATTGCTGCTGATTGTGTGAAAAGATTAGGCCTTGTTGTTTCTTATATGAAGGGAGAAATGGTTATCGAAACTTTTGCGAAGGGATCGGTGACTACTTCTCTAGTTTATTTGAAATGTCCTTTGTCGATTTACGATAAGGACTTTGGTGTCAATCTTGTTTGTTTGTCGTTGGAGGGTCTTGATGTGATTTTGGGAATGAACTGGTTGGAATTAAATCATGTTCATATCAATTGTTACAATAAGACAGTGTGGTTCCTTGATCCGAAAGAAGAAGAGGAAGATGGTCACTTATCTGCTAGAGAGTTGAAGGAGCTCTTAGATGAAGAAGCTCAAGTGTTATCATTGTTTGCATCCTTGTCGGTGGAGAACGAGTCTGTGATTAATGAGTTGCAGGTGGTACAAGAATTTCCAGAATTGTTTCCAGATGATGTTGCTGATGTACCGCCAGAGAGAGAAGTGGAGTTTAGTATTGATCTTGTACCTGGTACTAGACCTATTTCTATGGCTCCATATCGGATATCGGTGTCAGAATTAGCAGAACTGAAGAAACAGTTGGAAGAATTGTTAGCAAAGAAGTTTGTGAGGCCAAGTGTGTCACCTTGGGGAGCTCCAGTGTTGCTGGTGAAGAAAAAGGATGGTAGTATGAGGTTGTGTATTGACTACAGACAGCTGAATAAAGTGACGATTAAGAACAAGTACTCGCTTCCAAGAATAAATGATTTGACAGATCAGTTAATGGGTGCTTGTGTGTTTAGTAAGATTGATTTGAGATCAGGTTATCATCAGATATGAGTGAAGGACGAAGATATTCAGAAGACGACTTTTAGGACTCGGTATGGACACTACGAGTATGTTGTGATGCCATTTGGAGTTACTAATGCGCCTAGAGTATTCATGGAATATATGAATCAGATTTTTCATAATTATTTGGACCAGTTCGCGGTTGTGTTTATTGATGACATTCTGATTTATTCTAAGTCATAAGAAGAACATGTTGAACATTTACGGATTGTGTTGCAAGTGTTGAAAGAGAAGAGATTGTATGCTAAGTTGTCGAAGTGCGTGTTCTGGTTGAACGAGGTGAGTTTTCTTGGTCATGTTATTTAAGGTAATGGTATTTTTGTGGATCCGTCCAAGGTAGATGCAGTTCTACAGTGGGAGACTCCGAAGTCGGTGACTGAGATTCGAAGCTTTTTGGGGTTAGCTGGTTATTACCGTAGGTTCATTGAAGGTTTTTTGAAGTTGGCACTTCCGCTAACCCAATTGACTTGCAAGAGTAAAGATTTTGTGTGGGATGTTCATTGTGAACAGAGTTTCGTCGAGCTGAAGAAGAGGTTGACTACAGCTCCTATTTTGATTTTGCCTAAACCAGATCAACCATTTGTGGTGTATTGTGATGCTTCTTTGTTGGGTTTGGGTGGTGTGTTGATGCAGGACGGCCAAGTGGTAGCTTATGCTTCTCGACAGTTGAGAATTCATGAGAGGAATTATCCTACGCATGATTTAGAGTTAGCTACGGTGGTGTTCGTGTTGAAAATTTGGAGGCATTATCTGTATGGTTCCAGATTTGAAGTGTATAACGATCATAAGAGTTTGAAGTATCTGTTTAATCAGAAAAAATTGAATATGAGACAGAGACGTTGGTTAGAATTCTTGAAGGATTATGATTTCGGCTTGAACTTTCATCCCGGTAAAGCTAATGTCGTGGCGGATGCTTTAAGTCGGAAAACTTTGCATATGTCAGCTATGATGGTTAAAGAGTTAGAATTGATTGAATAGTTTAGAGATATGAGTTTGGTTTGTGAACGAACACCACATAGTGTAATGTTGGGTATGCTAAAGGTTAACAACGATTTTCTTAACAGCATCAGAGAGGGTCAGGAGTTGGATGTAAAATTAGTAGGCCTGATGGTTGGGAACGAACGTGCAGGAAGCAGTGATTTCCGAATTGATGAACAAGGTGTGTTGAGATTCCGTGATAGGATTTATATTCCTGATAATGCCAATTTGAAAAGAATGATTCTTGAGGAGAGCCACATAAGTAGCTTGAGTATTCATCCAGGAGCTACAAAGATGTATCAAGACTTGAAGAGAATATTTTGGTGGCCTGGACTGAAATGTGATGTGGCGCAGTTTGTGTATGCTTGTCTGACTTGCCAGAAGTCGAAAGTGGAACATCAGAAACCTGCTGGTTTGATGCAACCGTTGGACATTCCCGAGTGGAAATGGGACAGTATTTCTATGGATTTTGTGACAGGGTTACCTAATACTCCAAGGGGACATGGTACGATTTGGGTAATAGTAGAGAGACTGATGAAGTCGGTGCATTTTATTCCGATTAATATCAGTTTTCCTTTGTAGAGGTTGGCGGAGGTTTATATCAGCGTGATTGTGAAGTTGCATGGAATTCCTTTGAGTATTGTGTCGGATAGAGATCCGAGGTTCACCTCTAGATTTTGGGAGAGTTTGCAAGAAGCTTTGGGTTCGAAGTTGAGGTTGAGTTCCACTTATCATCCGCAGACGGACGGGTAGACAGAGAGGACTATACAATCCTTAGAGGATTTGTTGAGGGCTTGTGTGCTTGAACAAAGAGGTTCTTGGGATGGCCATTTACCGTTGATTGAGTTCACGTATAACAACAGTTATCATTCCAGTATCGGAATGGCACCTTTTGAGGCTTTGTATGGTCAGAGGTGTCGGACGCCTTTGTGTTGGCATGAGTCAGGTGAGAGTGCGGTACTTGGGCCTGATATTGTTTAGCAGATGACTGAGATTGTGAAATTGATTTGAGAGAAGATGAAAACTTCACAGAGTAGACAGAAGAGTTATCACAATAAGAGACGAAAATATCTCGAGTTTCAAGAAGGAGACCATGTGTTTTTGAGAGTCACTCCGGTGACCGGTGTTGGACGTGCTTTGAAGTCGAGGAATCTTACTCCTAGATTTATTGGTCTGTATTAGATTTCAGCAAGAGTTGGACCTGTTGCTTATAGAGTGGCGTTGCCGCCACGTTTGTTAAATTTTCATGATGTGTTCCATGTTTTGCAGCTTCGGAAGTATGTTTCGGATCAGTCACTTGTGATTCTGATGGATGATGTGGAAGTGAGAGATAATCTCAGAGTTGAGACCTTGCCAGAGCGTATTGATGATCGCGAGGTGAAGCAGTTGAGAGGCAAGGAGATTGTTCTCGTGAAGGTAGTATGGGGAGGTGCTGCCGGTGGAAACATGACTTGGGAATTGGAGAGTAAGATGCGAGAGTCATATCCGAGTTTGTTTGCGTCAGGTAAATTTTCGAGGACGAAAATGTTCCAAGTGGGGGAGAGTTGTAACGCCCCAATTTTATTTAATTATTATTTGTGAATATAATTATGAGTTGTTACGTTTGATTGTGTGTTTCGGTGTGTTTTAATTTCGTTTAAGTACCCGTAGTAGGGGTAGTGGCCTTAAAGATAAGTCTTGGGGTTAGTAGGGGGTGTACGACTAAAAGCGTAGAGAATTGGTGGTGTAGAGTGTAAGATTAATTAATCTATTTTTAATTAATTAGAATGGTGTAAAGTTAGATATTAGTGGAATTATGTGAGTAATGTGAATTATTATTATTATTATTATTTGATAATATGGATCAAAAATATTAATAATAATATGATGGGATAATATAATGAGATAATTAGATGTGTAAAGGTGTGAAGGACATTGTGGTAATTGTAGAAGGATGAGTGAGGGCAAATGAGGCAAACCATAGTTGGGGGTTATGTAAGGAGTTAGGGAATGAGAAGTCAGATTCATTCTATGTAAAAAGGAGAGAAGAAGGAAAAGAGGTGAAAAGAGCTAGGGCAAGAGGAAGAAAGGGAGAATCCATTGAAGTTAGGGAAGCTCGTCACTTTAAGGTAAGGGTGGGAATTCTTTATCTCTTAAGGGTTTGATGATACATGTATGTGGGTAGAATTGTTAGGTTGAATCCATAAGAATGTTGTTTGTGGGTTGATTGGGGTTTTGAGGAGAATTCATAATTACATGATTGGAATTGATGAAATTAGTGTAGTTGAATTGTGTTGTTGGAATGCATATGTTAGAAAGAGGTTGTAATGGCATAATCTGTAGAAAAAGTGTGTTAAAAATTTAGTTTGAGTGCAGAAAATTGCAATTGGGGAGATGTTGTTATCGCAGGGTTTTTCTGTCAAAATCGTAGGGCCCGCTTAGCGCGGTATAGCGCGCTTAGAGTGGTCTGGAGGAATTTCACCTCCTCGAGGCAGTGAGTAGCGCGCTTACGCGGGTGGGCCGCGCTTAGCGCGGTCTGGGACTGAAAAATATTGTTTTTATTAACTTGAAATTCATGGAAAATATCTGTTTTATATTATATTAATGTTGTGTTATTGTTGTTGTATGGTGAGCATGTATTGAGGTGTTATGTGCTTGTTTTGTTGATGTTAATGTGATAATATGAAATGCATGATTAAATGATGGAAAGGTGTGTAGTGGTTGTAGGGCATAATGAGGTATGTTCGATAAATGCGTGCTGATTATTGATTGATGATGTGATGTAATAATGGTATGCCATGTGTTCGGATTTGTCATTGTTGCATGTTGTCGTTGAAGGTGCATAAGCAATAGCATGAGTTGAGGGATGGCGTGTGCCCACGTGGGGTGTGAGCGTTTATCCGAATTCCTTGATGGAATCAATGTTGTTGTTGTTGAGGTGATTGTGTGCCCATGTGGGGTGTGAGAAATCACGGATGTCGTGTGCCCATGTGGGGTGTGAGCGATCTAAATAGACGTTTCGACGGGAATTATGATCATGAAACAGGGATCAATATTGGTACCACATGCATTGAGTCTAGTTGGTGTCTCATTGCATTTGTTGATAGTTATGTTGCATTATGCTTGGTGTGATTATCTGTGTTGTGTTGAAGTGTGTGATTGTTGTTGAATGTCATGATATAGGTGAATTACTTGATGATTTATACTTGCATATTATATCATCTTATTCTTTTGATTGATTGAGAATCTCACCCCTTCTGTTTGAATGTTGCCTCCACGTGGGTAACATGCAGATAATCAGGAGTAGCGTGGAAGTCGTGGTCGGTGAAGACGAGGTGCTTCACTTTAGTTGGCGTCTGCTCTGATATGTAACCTTGGGAGTCGGGAACGCTTTTATATGAATTTATTTTTTTAAGAATTATTAGTTGTTTTTCTGATATGAAAACTAGTTCTTTAGTTAATTGGAATCCTTATATTTCATTGATTGAAATGAATAACTTTCCGCTGTGTAATAAAGAGTATTTTGGATTAAAGTATGCTTTAATTTATGTTACATGTCTACTTATGAGCAAGTTCTTGTTTAAAGTAATGCCCTTTATTTCCGAGTTGTATTATTTTACTCTGATTATTCGATTAAATTATGCGGGGGAATTTAGGGTATTACAGAACTCATGAGGGAGCTCAATGGAGGAGAATGACCATCTGTAAGTGGATTTGATTCCTAGTTTCCTTTTATGCTGTATTTTCTATCTGCTTATGTAATGAACTTTGAAGGTGTACCGCCTATGTTGTAATATTTGCAAATCTGCTAATGAAAGAGCTTGTTTTAAGAAGTATCCTATTATCTACAATGTTTGCAAAAAATTTCAGTTCCTTGATAGTTTTGCTTGCATTTGCATTTTTACATTCTTTCATGTCATAACATATGCATTCTTTCCCGTCGTGTCTCATTCTGTCGTCTTCTCTTCAGAACCGTCACACTGAGTCTTCGACACCGATACAACACACAAGCCCAAGCTCGCCAAAGAATGTCCGAACACGATTTTGAACTGGATAGAGTCAACAACGAGTTGAATGATCTACGAGGAAGTATGGGGTAAATTATGGAAGCTTTGCAGGTTATTAAAGCAAAGATGGATACTCAGACCACTATGGTCTCTGAAATTGTCACTCCAACCGTGGAGCCTACTACAAATGTTAACACTTCTTTTGTACCCACTTTGGGTATGCCTTTTGGTTTTGTACCTCCACCGATTGCTACGACTGCTCAACAAGATGTTCCCTTGGGTAATGAGAATCTCCAAGCTATAATAATCTTTGCTCCACCAGCCGTGCAGACTCAGGTGCATCCTGTTTTCCATAATCCGCATCTAGTTTATGACTATCCCGAAGTGTCTAAGGAGGGGGATGAACACCATGAGAGATTGAAAGAAAGTGTGGAAACTATCCAAAGGAAAATGAGCGCGATGGAAGGAAGCAATATCTTTAGTACTGACACTAGAGATATGTGCTTGGTTTCTGGTTTGGTGATTCCACCAAAGTATAAAACTCCAAACTTTGACTTGTTCTCAGGCGCGACATGCCAGAAGTTGCACTTGATCATGTATTACCGAAGAATGGCTGCGTATATGGATAATGACAAGTTGATGATCCATTATTTCCAGGATAGTTTGAAGGGAGCTTCCACAAAATGGTACTTGAGCTTAGACCAGTCCAGAATCCACATTTTCCAAGACTTGTCGAATGCTTTTCTGAAGCATTATAAGTACAATATGGATTTGGCACCAGACCGAAGGCAACTTTTGAGCATGTATGAAAACAACTCTGAGTCTTTCAAAGAATACGCCCAACGCTGGAGGGAGACTGCTTCCCAGGTTGAGCCTCTGTTGCCTGAAAAGGAATTGGTTGACTAGTTCGTGGACACCGTGAAACCAGAATTTTATGAAAGAATGATTAGCAGTGTTAGCACCAACTTCGCTGACATCGTTGTTGTGGATGTAAAAGTAGAAGCTGGTTTAAAGAGTGGAAAGGTGGTCAGCTCTTCAAGCAATGCAACCAGTACCAATAACAAGAAACCTCCAAGCAACTTCCATAAAAAGAAGAAGGGAAAAACTAATGTCGTCATGACAAGTAGGAAAAAGAATCTAGTCTGAAGACAACCGGCTTATCAACAACAGTTAAATCCAAATTTTGCTCAACAACCAATCTATCCAATGCAGTTTGCCCCATAACATTACGTGGCAGCTCTAACCCTAACTTTTAATCATCAGTCTGCGCAGCAGGTGCCGGTATACAAATAACAACCCAATTTCCAGCAAGCACCTAATGCTCCGACATATCAACAACAACAACCGAGACCACAAGCTTCTCAGTCAAGTGCTCCCTACAGAAGACCAATGTCAAAGCCTTCATTTCCTCCAATTCCAATGACTTACACCAAGCTTTATCCCTCTTTGGTTCAACAAGGTTTGATTGTTACTAGACCTTTAGGCCCACCTACAGAAAAGTCCATGTCGTTTCATAACCCAAATGCCCATTGTGCGTTCCACCAAGGCGCTGCCGGTTATGACCTAGAAGGATTCCTTGCGTTGAAACATGTTGTGAAGGGTTTGATGGAAAATAAGGTTCTGTCCTTTGCAGATAATTAGCCAAATGTGAAGAATAATCTGTTGCCTACACATGGGATGACAAATGCTATTGAGGATGAGAATGATGAGGTATTGATAATGGATGCATCAAAGATTAAAACTCCTGTCAGGATTTTCCATTCAAAACTGTTTGAAGCTGGGTTAGTGAAAGTTTGCCATGATAACTTTGAAGAGTGTGATATTAGTATCAGAGGATGCCAATTGGTTCAAGATGATATTCAGAGTTTGATTGATGAAGGTTTTCTGCAAGTAATCAGTAAGGTGAAGAAAGAAGAGATTGTGGTGATTGAGCCCATATTCAATCTATCATAATCAAAAGAGAAAGTGCCCATTTTCAATATGCCAAAGTCTGGTTCTGTGGTCCCTGTTTTCAATAAACCAGAGCCAGTATTCAATACATCAGAATCTGTTGTTGCTTCTGCTGCTAATCAGTCAAGGCTGAGAAATATCCGACAGCCTGTTCTGTTTCGTTTCAAAAATTCCAAAGTTGTGTCGTGGATGTATGAAGATACTGTGGTTAACAAAGGATCTGAAGATGTGGTTCCAAGGAAAGAGATGGGAACTACAAGTGACGAAGTAACCAATATAGATAGATCTGGAAAGATGACACACAGTGGTAGAATTTACACTCCTATCTTCAAAGGGACTGTGCTTAAAGAAACTGTTGCTCATGTGCTTGCCAAGGACAAGAAGAAGGAAGTGGTTACAAACAATGAAGATGTTAAGTTTCTGAGGATCATTAAAAGAAGTGAATATAAGGTGGTGGATCAGCTTCACTAAACTCCCTCTAAAATTTCAATCTTGTCTCTGCTGTTGAATTCACCTACTCAAAGAGCTGCCTTGCAAAAGATATTGGCCCAAGCCCATGTTGCTCGAGATATTACTGCCGGTCAGTTTGACAGTGTCATTATAAATATCACTGCTTGCAATACTCTCAGCTTCAACAATGAAGAGTTACCTCGAGAAGGTTGCAATCACAATCTTGCTTTACATGTATCTGTGAAATGCCAAGAAGACACTTTGGCAAGAGTTCTTGTAGACACAGGCTCCTCTTTGAATGTTTTACCAAAAAGGACTATTGAAAAGTTGGCTTACAAAGGAGCGGAAATAAAGCCTACCTCCCTAATTGTCAAAGCTTTTGATGGCTCAAGAAGATCTGTCACAGGTGAAATTCAATTACTAATCTCGATTGGTCCGCATGTTTTCAACATCATTTTTCAAGTGTTGGATATTAATCCTGCTTACAGCTGCCTACTTGGAAGCATAGTTTTAAAAACCGGACCGGTCAGTCGGACCGGTTGAACCGGGAACCAGAGTGGTAACCGGTCTGGTTTAATTGTTGTATCGGATATGCAGTTGAACCGGTGTAAACCGGTAAAAACTGGTAAACTGACGGTTTTAAAAAACCGGCAGTTCAAATGCGTATTTTAAAAAAAAATTAAAACGACGTCATTTTTCATTATTTAAAAAAATAAAAAATAAAAAAAATAAGAGAAAGTTAATATTCTTTTCTTTAAAAATTGGTAACAACGATTAAATATAATAAATAGAGGTTATTGCAGTATTATAGCATTGATAGGTTGTGGAATTTAAACATAATCTATTTTCTCTCCTATATGATTGATATCATTGATTTTTATTAGTTAGGCTGATGTGTTGCGTAAAGTAAATGATAATGCATATTATATAGATAACAAACCTAAATTTGTATTTAAGATTGATACTTTTTTTAAATTTTTAAATCAATTACTTGACTTAAATTTATAATTGATTCAAATTTGAATTTAAATTATAAACTTGTAAAATTATGATATTTTTAAATTTTTTAGGTGTTAGTGATTTTTTTTTACACTAAGTCATCTGGTTCGACCGGTTTAATACCTATATAATTTTGTTATAGTGACCGGTTTATTCAACCAAGTTATCCGGTTTTATCCGGTTTAGTCATGCGGTTCGACTAATGACCCAGTGGTTAGACCAATGAACCAGTGACCTAATACCCTCATCGGTTCAATAATCGGTCTGATTTTTAAAACATTGCTTAGAAGGCCTTGGATCCATGGAGCTGGTGCTGTAACTTCAACCTTGCACCAAAATATGAAGTTTGTAATTGATGCGAAACTGGTTATCGTACACGGTGAAGATGATTTTATGGTCAGTAATTTGTCTTCCTTCCGTTACATTGAGGCTGATGAAGATGCTTTGAAAACTTCTTTCCAAGCTCTTGAGATAGCCAATGTTGTCATGCTATACATTGAAGAACCGATGGTCCCGTGTAATCCATCATTTGCTTCCTTCAAGAGTATGCAGTCTACCCTGAAAGAAGATGTTCCCGAAGGCTGGGGCAAAGTCATTGAAGTTCAAGAGATGAAGAAATACCAAGGGTTGGGTTACAAACCAACTCTTGATGAGACATCTGCTTCTACAACAGTGTGACCAGAGACAATCCAGGAAGTGTTTGGCAGCAAAGGATATCAGGTCAATGTCGTGATAGAAGATGCAAAAAATGAAGACATCAGCCATCTGGTTTTTCTGTGTGATGCCGCACTAGATAATTGGGAAGCTATTGAGATTCATGTGTTGTTCCCTGTGCCAGAGTAATATGTTTGTTTTTTGTTGTTGTTTGTTTTTAATTCCATAGTCGTGCCCAAGGCTATCAGACTATTTTGTATGGGCCACCGCTTTTCAAATTTTTTTAATCAATGAAGATGTTGTTTTGTTAAAACTCTTTTGCCTTTGTTTACTGTTTTTGCACTTAAGGAAAAATGACAATTTTTTCAAAACTACCAAAAACATTTTCTTCTTGCATCTAATTTTATGCATTTTAATAAAATAAATCCCTCCATCATGCAGAATAATCCACAAACCTATTGAATTCGATGACCCTACTTTCACTATTTACTTTGATTCGCCCATCTATCAAGCTGAAGATGAGGGAGAAGAAGATTATGAGGTCCCGAATGTGTTGGAAAGAATGTGTGAGTACGAGTATACGACTCTTCAGCCACATGAAGAACAAGTTGACACCATCAATCTTGGTATCGATGAAGACGAGAAGGAAGTCAATATTGGGGCAATGCTTGGGGCAGAAGTCAAACAACGGTTACTGAAGCTTCTTGAAGAGTATATGGATGTGTTTGCATGTCTTATCAGGGCATGCCTGGTTTGGATACAGACATAGTAGTTCATAAACTAACACTTAAGCCTGAATACCCACCAGTGAAACAAAAACTTCGAAGAAGTAGACTTGACATGGCTCTCAAGATTAGAGATGAGGTCAAGCGACAACTTGATGCAGGATTTCTAGCAATCTCGAAATAGTGCGAATGTGTGTGGATTATATAGATCTTAACAAAGCCAGTCCGAAGGACGATTTCCCTCTGCCGCATATCGACACTCTTGTGGATAATACATCACATTTGTAGTTTTCTCCTTTATGGATGGTTTCTCAGGTTACAATCAGATCAAAATGGATTCTGTCGACATGGTCAAAACTACGTTCGTCACTCCTTGGGGAACTTATTGCTACAAAGTCATGCCCTTTGGTCTATCAGAGAGCTATGGTAACACTTTTTCATGACATGATACACAAGGAGATTGAAGTGTATGTTGACGATATGATTGCTAAATCTCAGAGTGAGGAGGACCATTTGGATCACCTTCTGAAACTGTTCAAAAGACTTTGCAAATATCAGTTGAGATTGAATCCTGCCAAATGCACTTTCGGTGTCAGGTCAGGGAAGTTACTCGATTTCATCATTAGTCAACGAGGAATTGAGGTAGACCCCAACAAAGTAAGAGTTATTCAAGAGATGTCAGCTTCGCAAACCGAGTCTCAGGTAAGAGGTTTTCTTGGCCATTTGAATTACATCTCCAGGTTTATCTCCAACATGACTCCTACTTGTGAACCAATCTTCAAGCTGCTTCGAAAGGACCAAACTGTAGAATGGAATTCCGATTGTCAGCAGGCCTTCGACAAACTCAAGAGTTACTTGCAAGAACCGCCGATCTTGATCCCACCTGTTCTAGGGAGACCCCTCTTCATGTACATGACTGTGTTGGAAGGATCAATGGGCTATATTTTGGGCCAACATAATGAATCTGGGCGCAAAGAGCATGTCATCTATTACTTGAGCAAGAAGTTCACTGATTACGAAAACCGTTATTCACAGCTAGAGAAAACTTGTTGTGCTTTAGCATGGGCCGCTAAACATTTGAGACAGTATTTGATATGTCATGCTACTTTGTTGATCTCAAAAATGGATCCAATAAAGTATATCTTTAAAAGTCCTGCTCAAACAGGAAGACTTGCTCGTTGGCACATGCTCTTGTCGGAGTATGATATCCAGTACGTCACCCAGAAGTCCATCAAAGGGAGTGTCTTATCAGATTACCTCGTCGATCATCCTGTGGAAGACTACGAGCCTCTCAAGTTTGATTTCCCTGATGAGGACATTATGCTAATAAAGAAAAACTGTGAATAACCAGGCCCTGATGAAGGCCCTGAACCTGTTTCCCAATGGAGAATGATGTTTGATGGTTCTTCCAACTACAGTGGACATGGTATAGGTGTTGTGCTAATGAACCCTGATGGTGGTTATACTCCATTTATAGCGAGGTTAGATTTTGAATGCACAAACAATATTGCTGAGTATGAGGCATGTATTCTAGGGTTGAAAGCTGCTATTAACCTCAGAATTAAGATTTTAGAAGTCAGTGGAGATTCTGCTTTGGTTATTTATCAAGTCAAGGGAGAATGGGAAACTAAAGACAAGAAGTTAGTCCCGTACCGGGACTACATTGTGGAAATGATCCAATACTTTGACGAGATTACTTTCCGTCATGTTCCTCGCTCAGAAAACCACATAGCTGATGCTTTAGCAATGTTAGCTTCAATGTGGAAAGTCAGAATTATTAATGAAGTGCCACTGATCAGAATTGAGTGCAAGACTGAGCCAACCTACTGCCAGTTAATTGAAGAAGATGTGGATGAGAAACCGTGGTTTCACGACATCAGAAATTATCTGAAGAACCAAGAATATCCAGCCAATGCTTCAACTCTGGACAAGAAAAATCTGAGAAGGCTATCGTCCAAGTTTTTCCTCAACAATGACGTGCTCTATAAAAGGAATCACAGCATGGTCTTGCTTAGATACGTTGATAAACGAGAAGTAGACCTGTTGATTCATGACATTCATGAATAAGCCTTTGGCACTCACGCCAATGGGCATGCCATGGTTAAGAAGATCTTGAGGGCCGACTATTATTGGTTGACTATGGAAACTGATTGCATTCAATTTTCTAGAAAATGTCATAAGTTCCAGATCTATGCTGATAAGGTGCATGTACCCCCAATGTTGTTGAATGTTTTGTCATCACCTTGGCCTTTCTATGCGGGTCATCGATATGATTGGGGCTATTGAGCCAAAAGCTTCTAATGGTCACAGGTTCATCTTAGTGGCTATTGACTATTTCACAAAGTGGGTTGAAGCTGCTTCTTACACCAATGTGACCAAACAGATGGTTGCCCTTTTTATCAAGAATCAGATCATCTGTCGTTATGGAGTTCCAAACAGGATCATAATGGGCAATGGGACAAATTTGAACAACAAGACAATGAAGGAATTATGCGACAGTTTCAAGATTGAGCACCATAATTCTTCACCTTATCGTCCCAAGATGAATGGAGCTGTCGAAGCTACTAACAAAAACATCAAAAAGATCCTGCAAAAAATGGTCAAGACTTATAAGGATTGGCATGAGATGTTACCGTTTGCTTTGCACGGATATAGAACTTCGGTTCGGACTTCGACGGGGGCAACTCCCTTTTCTTTGGTATATAGGATGGATGTTGTTCTTCCCATTGAAGTGGAAATACCATCTTTAAGAATCCTGATGGAAACCAAGCTTGATGAAGCAAAATGGGTCCAAGAAAGATACGATCAGCTGAACTTCATTGATGAAAAATGTTTGACTGCCATGTGTCATGGTCATCTGTATCAAAAGAGAATAAAAAGGGTATTTGATAAGAAGGTTCATGTTCGTGAATTCTGTGAAGGAGAACTTGTACTCAAAAGGATCTTGCCATCTCAGAGGAATACACGTGGAAAATGGGCGCCTAACTATGAAGGCCAATTTGTGGTAAAAACAATGTTCTTTGGAGGTTCCCTGATTCTTACAACGATGGATGGTGAACAACTCTCACACCCTGTGAATACTGACTCAGTAAGAAAATATTACGCCTAAAAAGCCCGCTAAGTCGAAAACCAGAAATGGCGACTTAGGCAAGAAAAGGGTATCCCGGTGGGTCATAACCTATGAAGGAGACTCGAGAAAAAGTTAGGGATTAAAATAAAAAGAAAATAGCTCGCTAGGTTGAAAACCTGAAAGGGCGGCCTAGGAAAAAATGAGCGTCCTGGTGGACTGAAAACCCGAAAGGGTGGTCCAGGCAAAAGTTAGGGACAAAAGGCGTTTCACTGAGTCAGAAAGGGTTGTCACCCATACCAAGGAATTCAAGAAGAAGTTCAAGCTCACTCACTCTCATCAGCAGCGAGGTTTTGGAGAACTCTTAGTCACTAGGGATAGTAGTGGTCATTGAATACGATGTAACATTTTCCCAAATTGCCATTTTTTTGTAATGATCCGTGGAACTTTGCCATTGGCAAGTTATCATTCTAATGAAATCAGATTTTGGACCATTCTTTGTTTGATATTTATCATGTCTTTACTGTTTTCTTGTTATGCAAAACTTCACTTATTCATTAATAATGGTTTTGAAAACGGAAATTTTGAAATAAGAAAAAAAACAAATCTTTTGAGAAAACACAATAAAAACATAATCCACTTTGGCTCTTGGGACGATTTAGCAAAATCACATGCCTTTCCCAGTGACTCTTGTTGTAACCAAAACACCGTTAAACCATTTGGCGTGTAGTTCCCTATTGAAACAAATTCAAAAATTGGCAACATTTTCTGGATTGGATATCTCAGTTATGACTAACCACTGAGATACAAAGGACTTCTCCCCAGTATCTTCCACAGATGTTTGTTGAATGTGGAAGATTTTTATCTCCCCAAGTGAAAGAAGGCTGTTCCCTATTTTGACTCCTGAGCGGCTGTTCTCTTTAGATTCAGTGTGACTCTTTGCAGTGGATGTGTTATCCATCTACCCTTTTCCCCGGCCTGTCGTCTCTCATCAGAGTCGTCTCTTGCATATCTTTGAGCATTCGCATTATACCATATCATGGTGCATTTTTGCATTTGATGTGCTTTCTTGTGGGTCTTTACCTCCTTTACCCTTAACTTGCTCAAGTTAAGTATCCTTTTGAGTGCATGGATCATCATCTGTGTCCCGCTTGCGTCCGGTCATCACCTGCGAGCGTCAAATTTGTTTATTATTCATTTTCCCCAAGAAGTTTAGTCATCGCTATGCAACCTCGGTAATGTCCTATATGATATTTAACCTCTGTCTTCAGGCCAACTCAAATTGGTGTATAAGTCCAGTGTTTACTGGCATGTTTTTATATAGGTCTTCATCGATATTGTTAAAGTCCAGTGTTTACTGGCATGCTATTGTTGTTTGTTAAGTCCAATGTTTACTGGCATTATTTCAATATCGGTCTTTATCGGTATCGTAAAGTCTAGTGTTTGCTGGCACGCTGTTACCCAGATTGGTGTCTAAAGTCCAGTGTTTACTGGCATTGTTTCAATATCGGTCAATATCGATATCATGAAGTCCAGTGTTTACTGGCGCATTTTAAATCCAATCAGCCTCGGTATTGTAAAGTCCAGTGATTGCTGGCATTGTTTGAAACTCATGTCAAATGTGAACCTAAAGTCCAGTAATTGCTGACATTGTTTGAAACTCAAATCAAATGTGAACCTAAAGTCCAGTGATTGCTGGCATTGTTTGAAACTCATGTCAAATGTGAACCTAAAGTCTAGTGATTGCTGGAATTGTTTGAAACTCAGGTCAAATATGAACCCCAAGTCCAGTGTTTACTGGCATGTTTCTTTGTCTCAAGTCTAGTGTTTACTAGCATGTTTTTATATAGGTCTTTATCGGCATCGTACCAAGTCCAGTGTTTACTGGCATATTTCTTTGCCTCAAGTCCAGTGTTGACTGGCATGTTTTTATATCGGTTTTTATCGATATTGTATAAGTTCGGTGTTTACTGGCATGTTTGTTCATCCAATCATTGTCGTTATCCCAAGTCCAGTATTTACTGACGTTGTTTCAAATATTGATATTGTGAGTCTAGTGTTTATTGGCGTGTTATTTCTGAGTTCAATCATTATTGGAACTTTAATCTTATCCCCAGCAGAGGTTTGGTCATTACCAATATCCCTTTGAAAGTCCTAGTGATCATCATCATTTGGTGCACGCAGAGCTTGTGTTTGTCTTCGTCTTTTTTGGCTTTTCTTGAAGATCCCGTTTAAACTCTTCAGTATAAGAAATCCCCAGAAAATATTTGGTTGGATGTTTATCTTTTTGTTTCAAATTGATCTCTAGTGGAGATCATGTCTTCTTTCTGGTTTCATTCCTAGTAAAGAGTGGGTCTTCCCTTTTGGTTATTCCCGATGTCGTCCGGCCGTATATGAACGTGTCGTCCACCTCCCTGGATTTTTCCCCAGTGGAGAATATCTCTCTGACTTCTATCTCCAGTGAAGACCTGTGGGGTTCCCTCATCTTGTTTTATTATCCCCAGTGTTCTTAATCACTCCCCGGTGAGTCTCTTTTGTTGGTTGTTAACCTAAATCCCTAGTGAGTCCTGCTTGTGGATACTAAACCTTTGTTCCTCCCAGCAAGGCTCACCTGTGGGTGTTTAGGTATTTATCTTTGGGTGTCTTGTTTTGTCTGCATTTTTGCACTACCATGACATCATATCATCATACTAGAAGTTCATGGCATGTCAGCATTTGCATGTCCGTTGCCTGTCCTCAGCATGTGCATTCCATCTAAGGGCAAAAATTTTGGTTTGCTATATTTAAATACCTTTCACCTTGATTTCCCGAGGATTATCATTCCTCGTACCATCCGGTAAAGCTATTTAAATAGGGGCAACTATTATACCCCAAATTTTATCCCTTAGATGTCATAACATCTTGCACTTGCATTTAGGGTTCAATCATCTATGCATTGTTAACTAACCACCATATCTTGCTAGTTTGTTCTTTTGTGTATAAGTTAGGGTTGGCACAAGAAAGAGGACAAGATTAATAAGCCAAGCTCTCACATGTTTCAAGGTCTCCTAAGACACTCTTTGGCTCCATACATCCATCACAAGTGTTCATTAGTTGATTGAGATTGGTATGTAAAGTCATCTGTCAAGAAAGCCAACTAAGACTCCAAAGTTCAACCATTTGGTTTTGAAGACCAATCATGAGGTTCTCAAACCATATGCCAAGATCTCATGTGGTTGGATCAAGAGAAATCAAGTAGAGACCATCAGATCAAGAGTTGTGGAACTAGGGTTTTTACCTGAAGAATTACAAAAGAATCTTGTTATGATCAGTCAATGTCTTGATTAGTTCATCAACCAATTGATAATACATACATTCAAGAGGTCTTATTCAACAAGAAATCAAGTGTGTTTTGCTCCCATCACAAGTTCTATGAGCCTCAAGTTTCATCTAGCCCAGATTAGGGTTTTTTTTATCAGGAAAGTCAACTATTGCCTTTGATTTTGATCAAGGAATGATCCCAAGCCTTGAGACATGATTCCATATGTTCATAAACATCCTTAAAGGCCATCGATTGGTATTTGAAGAGATTTAGAAAGCAATATCATCACAGGTCATCCAGTGGAATTCCTGAAGAAACTAGGGTTTTGACTGAAAAGTCAAACCCTTGACTTTTGATATTTTGATCCAAGATTAAGTATTCAAGTCCTATTTCATCAAGATATGCTTGATTATTGAGTTAGAGCATGAGAAGTCAACATTTGAGAGGTTTCTTGCAAAAAGGGCAAGGTTTAGTATTTGAAATTTTCTAAGTGTGGAAGAATTCATTCCTTGTGCAAACTTTGAAGAGTCATAACTTTCAAACCACACATCTATTTTTTACGACTCAATGCTCAAATTGAAGCTCTCACCATGAAGTTCAAAGTGTATTAGAGGGTCCTTCTTCAAAAAAGGCTTGATTTTTAAGTTATGAGACTTGGAAGCCAAAATCCATTTGTGACTTAGTGAAATTTTGCTCATTTTGCTCTAGTTTCAACACAACTTCATGGTCATTTTTATCATTGTTCCAAGTTTAAAATCCAAAATTCTTGGGCATGAAAGTGGTTCCTTGTTCTTCAAGCTTTCCAAGCATGTGTAGAACTCTCCATTTGGATCATTCAAGCTTTCCAAACTATGTCTTGAACCAAAAATCTGAACCAAGGATCAGTCTAACCACTTGCCAAGTACCTACTGATCTTATTATCAGTTCCCAAAGTATACCTTTATACCCTAAAACCCTTGAAAAGAAGCCACCAAAGTACTATTTGCCGTGTACTTGATAGTTGACATACAAAAGCTAACACTATGGGCCCTTGTGTAAACTTTTCTTGCACCACAACCCTCTTGGTCCTTGATCTTCTCTGCCTCTGACTTGAACCCTAACATAAGCAACAACTGATTTTCACTTGGCTCAAGGTTAATTAAAGAGAAGTCCCATGCGTGTAGGATCCTACTAATCCATTTTTCTCTGAAGGAACCAGCTTGCTCTGGCTATATAAAAGAGTATCTCCCTTGTTTCAAAACCACACAAAACATCAACACACCAACATATTACTAAAAAAAAAAGAGAGAACTCGTGAGAAGCAAGAGTAACCAAGAGTTGTACACTTCACTCAGAGTCTTGCACATCATCATCAGTGAAGGGAAGAGGTTGAACTTGCTGGATTTCTAAGCTCTAAGTTGAAGAAGCAGTGGACTATCTCCACTTGGTAAGGGTTCTGCCATGTCCTTATACTCTCATGTTTGAGTTCAGCTGGTTCTTGAATGATATCATGTTGTCCATACATTGCACCTATATTGATCTGAGATGGTAGCATGGTTGTTTGCTTAAAGTTTTGATCATGCATCATCATGTAGTTTGTTAATTTTAGTTTGAATACCTGACTTTTGTGACCATTTGCTTTGTGTTTAAGTCTTTATTTTGAGTCATTTGAAGCATGGTGTTATTCTGCTCTCTGAATACTCCATCGTGGTGTTTTGTTCTGCTGGCTTTGGTTGATAAACGGGGTTGAAAATAATCAAGAAAGATGAAAAGAGACCATGCTTGTTTCCTGGTTTTCACGACTAGGGTTCATAAGTTATGGAGTATGCATGGAAGGGATAATGCGTTGGCAAGACATGAGAGGCTGGACCGTTTTTTCCGTGTAGTCACTTAAGTGACTAGTGACCAATTGATATGTTTTTTACATGTTTTATTTTGTATATAGACCGTGTAATATTTCATTTGGCTGAAAATTTGTTTCTTTGGACTGTGGGCCTTTGCCAATCATTATTAACACCCCCTAGTTCTAGGCCCATGCGCGTAGCAACTGACCTTTAGTTCATTTTGTGTTTACTAACACACCTTCCTCGTTTAGACTATTCACACATTCTATTTTTATTTTCATTTTCATTTTGTCTTATTAAAAATAGTTTCTTTTGAATAAAAATTCCTAGAAAATCCATGCTAATACTTTGAGGTTTAATTTAATTTTCCAAAATTTTTATTTTTATTTTCACTTTATTTTAATATTTATTTCTGATTTTATAAAATTAGGAGTAGTTTTTTTAACCTGATTTGTGAACCTCTTTCAAAAGACCACTTCCCTTTAGTTTCTTATGTTGTTTTTTTTTAGAGTGTCTTAGGACACATTAGGAGGTTGTTTTGAGGCTGATCATTGACCTTGATTGAGGCCTTTTGGTTTGGTTTTAATGGCTCTTGCTTGACCCTCGACTTAAGCTCGATACCCGTGATACTTCACCTTAAAGTTTAGTTTTGATATGTCTATTTTGCTTATATTTACATGACACTTCACACACACATTCTTAAATGTTTTAACTTGGGTTTAGGCTTTGGTTTTGTATTTTTCTATCCATTTTCCTAATTTTGAACACTTCATTAATGTACTTCTCCTTTCACCCTTGTTTCTAACCTAGTTTGACCTAGTTTTTTTGTAGCACTTCTTGAAGTGCCTTGTAGTTTGAACTTGTGTTTATTCATGGTTAATTAAGGATGTTTTACTTCTGACTTCATGGTTCAAGAGTGCTTTGTCTTGCCTATTTATCATTTATTCATGCTAGAGTTGTTATGCATCATTTCATTTTGATTTGTCATACTTAATCTTGCTCATACCTAAAGGTGATTCACATGAATGTTTATCTTGACATTTTGATGTTATATATATATGACTTATGCTTGGTTGATGCTATTTCCCTTCTTGGATATTATCCTACTTGAGTTCTTTAACTCTTGTCTTATCACTCTTACTATAACTCCCTTTTCAATACTTGTTTTTACAAATGGTTGTATTCCTCTCCTTCCAAAGGAAAGTCTCTCTATTGACCTCAAGGTCATAGATAGCTAATTACCCTCTTGGCCTCATTAGATCCATCCTTCCTCTTGGCCTCATTAGAGCCTTACCTTTCCCTTGGCCTCATTAGAGCCATCCCTTATCCTAATTAGGATCAACCCTTGGCCTTATTAGAGCTATTTACTTTACTTAGGTGTCCCCCTAGAGTTCTTCACCTCTATGTGAGCATCATCATCATGATGTTTCATTCCCTTTTGGCCTCATAAGAGCCATTCACCCCCTCATAAATTAGAACTAGGATAGAGTTCTTGAACTCTATGTGATTCTCATCATCGTGAGTATTCACTTGTCCTTCACAACTTAGACTTAGAGAGTTCTTTAACTTTATATGAGTATCTTACTCATTCCCCTTAGAACTTTGACCATAGTCAATGGTTCCTCAAGTCTTAGTGAGGTGAACTACGAATGCTCTGATTCCATCCTTATTAGGATACGTAGGCACGAGATGCGACGTCTTGGCGGGCATACTTAGTGTAGATACCCATAGGTCTTTACCTTTAGCACATATCCCCTAGCAAGCAAACATAACATAACACAAATACTAACAAGAGGTTCCTGTAGAGTACTACAGATACTTAGGATGCTAACACCTTCCTTAGGTATAACCAACCCCCGAACCTTTGATTTCTTAGATGTGTCTTTACATAGCGCAATTGGGGTTTTCTTCAATCTTTACCCTTTCCTTTGGATAAATCAAAGCTCGGTGGTGAATTTCAAAGATGAGTGATTCAAGTTAATTAATAGCTTGATATCCAATTCTCACCGTAACAAAGAGTTTTCAACAGGCTTGGGCTTTCTTTCATGAGAGACTCTTAAGAAATCATCTATCTCTTTTACTTGGCCTTGTAGACTTCTGATTTTTCTTTCCTTTTGGACAAATGTTTTACCAAAAGTTCTCTCTTCTAACATCTGCCGCAAATCCCAATCTAGCTGGGATACTTGGGCTTTCAAACTTTTGTAATGTTTCTGCATTTTTTGGGATAAAACCTTGAGATCCTCATATGTTTCGTCTATTTTTTAAGCAATCTTATCTACCTATTTGTCAAGGTTTTGGAGAATTTCAATTTGAGAAACCATGTTTTCATATTGCCAATTCAGAAATTCTTCAGCTTGAGTTAATGGTTTAAGTTTCCCATCGGGCTGGACATCACTCGGATGAATGAAAGGGTTGGATGTTCTGATTGTGATTGGATCCATCTTTCTTTCCAAAGTAGGAAATTGTTGGTTGTACTTTGGAGTTATGGTTGAATACATAAAGCAAGGAATTGGATGAACAATAGTTGGAGGATGTAGCGGTTTATAATGGTTTGTTGGTGACCATGTAATAATAGTCAGATCATCAGGTGGTAATAAACAAACGTTCTTTCCTGAGAATTTGAAGTCCTTCTTCGTAGATACATAAGGTTTTCTTTTTTTTTTCATGGATTCCTACCCATTGACCATATTCTGGATCAGATATCCTTTGAGGAGGTGGAGAGGGTTTACACCTTCCCTTTTTCTTTGTTTTGGGAAGAATGATATCTGGGTCAATATTATTGTCGTGCATCCAGCTGTCACAATCTAGGTCACATCTTGTTGGATCAACATCCCAAATGAAGTGGCCATCTATTTTATTAGTGTAGATGGGTTTTCCCTCTGTTTTAACAGCTTAGACAGGACACCAGTCTTCTTTTAGAACTGGTTGGATCATCATTGTATGGAAGATCAGAGGTATTGAGCTAGACCCTTCATCCGGCTTCTTGAAAATCGTCTTGACCGTCTTGTCTACGGATCTCCTAAAAGCTACCTCTTGATATTTGATAGGTCTTTTGTCAACATGGAGTCTCTCATAGTTGGTTATCCATTCAAGGGGGATTAGTTGAGTTAATTCCTCCTTTGTGATCCTTCTCAGAATCTGAACTATGGAAGATATGTCTTCTTCTCTGTTGGTGACAACCAATAGTGAATTAGAAGAGCATCCTGAGATAGGAAGATTTATCGAGTGATTTTGTAAGCGGTGTATTATCTGGTGATGAAGGGTAGCTGACATGGCTTCTGGAACTTGGTCTGATCCGGTGATCTGGACTTGTACTTTCACTCTGGTGGATAAAGTATTATCATTAAGACTCACGTTATAGTTTAGGAATATGGTGAGGACAACACTTCCTGCATGAAGTGTAGTTAAAACAATTCCTATCACAACATTTTTATAGTGGAGGTAGCTGGATTCCAGTAGAGCTATTTTACAAAAGACAGGTTGGTTCTTTCTTTCATGAAGAGAAATGATGAGTCTGACAACCCTAAAGTGTAAGTCTATATATCCTTCAGTCTACCAGTGGTTTAGGAGATATAGGGGAATCTCCAGATCTACGTACTGCTCCTGGTTTGTAGCTCTTAGGCTGCATTGGTCTAGTAGACTAAAAGACTGGACATATTCTTCATATGAGGGCAGTTTGTAGAGATAAGATTTCAGATAGATCTAGTAACACTTCTTTGTCTTTTGATGATGTTGTACGAACTTAATAGCGGAGGTATTGTTTCGGAAATTTAAGCATCTTCTGGAACATGAGAGTACTCAATAAGTTTTTCTATTTTATGAGAATTAGTCTTTTTACAGAGTTTAGGAAGCGATAAAGAAGAAGTAGTATTAATAGGTTGAGTGTTTGGTTCATGTGTTTCCATGTTTAAGTGAGTTTTTCCCTTACTTACTCTCTTTATTATATTCATAGCATATGCACCCCTTCTTTCTGTACAGACTCTAATACCATATTGTCCAGAAGCCTTACATATCATGAAACCCAGCCTTAACTGTATCGTCATAAAATAGCCAACCATAGGCATAATACAGACTAACAATTAAAACTGAAATTTCATAACAGCAAGGACCGCAGTATGGATCAATGGTCAGATGTTTTCTAATACACAAGATCCTTATCTAGAGGCAGGTGTAGAGCATACTTGCATCTATGGGGGAATTATGATATGAATACAATAACTAAAGCTTTGAGGGAGAAAGAAAATATTTGTAGAACATGTTTGTTCATAAGCACACAAGAGAGTTTATTTGTGATTGCTTGATGAAAATATGTTACAAGAGCTTCCTTTTATAGCCAAGGAGGTAGATATAGGACAAAACAACACTATTTACAAGCATGACATTTTTAATACTATATGAATGCATTTTTCAAAAGTCCAACACACTTATCACTTATGGATTACATTATTGTAGTCTTATTGCACAAAAAGACAAAAATTACTATTCATAAACATGCTTGTGATCTTTGAAGGACACTTATCCATTTAGTCTTTGAAAATGGGTTCATGAAAGGGGGACATATTCTGATCGGGTAAATTTTCATCAAAAAAGCAATCTCCAAAACGAGATGACGCACGTTGCTAGATGTCATACATCATGTAAGTATGATCCTCTAATCTCATATTAGCTTCTTCTACTTGTCCTTCAGAGAATTCAGCTTCCATTGGAGAATTTGGTTTCTGTTATGTGGCTTGAGTCAAGCTTTCTCCAACTTCTGGTCTTCTGAATTTACATGATGTACACAAGTTGAACTATCATCGAGGTTCTTTGGATCATAAAGATTGATGTAGTTAACATACTCCAATAATTCCCTTGTGATTTTTAGAGTGGGAGGATATCCATCAATGATTTCCCATAGGTGAACATAACTCTTATAATTTAAGCAGCTTTGTTGCAAGATGTGTAAGATAGGGCCTGTGTAGAAAGAAAACATACTTGAGTCTGCCAATATCTTATGAAGATAATCTCCGTTCTTTGACCTCGTATATGTCTGGTTTTAATTAATCTATCCACCATTATAATGGAGAGTACCATTCAAGAGTAGTCCAAATTAAAGACTTGTGGTTCTCAGGATCCATTATGTGTTGATACATGGCCTCAGTGGGAATAAGAACAAGCATATAATACAAACAGGTGGCACACCAGATATACCACAAATGGTTTTTTGTGAATTTAGCATTTGGGTTTATTAAAATTGTTAGGAGAACAGGTGTATCTGGGAAATAAGGACTATGATCTGGTAGTTTATTCCTTATGATTTTTGTCATGCAAAAGAAGTGATTTTTCCTGGCATACTGCTTTAGTTGTTACTGTGAAGAGGGTATTCTTATTTCCGGAGAAAGATTCTTGGTTGTGGATGCAAGGGTTGGTAGTGGTTTGACCATAAGAATTAAAGGGAAAGTGTGCTTGGCTGTGATGATCTAAATAGGTTTCATTGGTCGGGATTATAGATCAGGGATGACAGTTTGGGTTCCTTTGATATGTTTTACAGAAAAATCTTATATGGAAAACCAATCTTTGAGCCTAAGAGTTTGAGGATCTAGAGGCATCTTATTTTTGAATTCAAGGATCTTAGGGAAAGAGGAGTTGTCCATTTGGACTTCAAATTGGCAGCCTCTTAGGTGGAAGTCAAACTTTTGGATTCCCATTTTTACGGCGAAGGCTTCTTTGTAGGTGGTGTGGTAATGTTTTTTAGCTTCTTCAAATTGACCACTGGCATGACCACAATAGTATCTTTTTCCTTCAAGTTCTTCTATTAGGACTGCTCTCCAATAGTGATCACTGGCATCGGTATGCATAATTCTTTTGCCATTCCCAGGGATTTTCAGGGCAGGAGGAGTTTGTGCAATCTTCTTCAAAGCTTTCACTGCTTCAGTTTATTTTTTCCCCATGATGGAGGTTTTTTCTTCAGCATTTGGGATAGATGACTCGTGTATCTTGCCAGTTTTGGCAGGAAATCTTGGATATAATTAATTTACCAAGAAATTGTTGGATTTGCTTAACTGTGAGATTTTAATCAGGAAAGTTTAACAGTTCTTCGGTAATGTGAGGTTGGGGTTGATATTTCCCTTGGGAGAAATGCATCCTTAAAAAATCAATTTCTGTCTGTCCCAATTGACTTTTCTTTTAAGAGAGCATATTTCCATGCCGTTGGGCTATTTGAAGAAACTGGCCCAATAATTATTTATGGGTGTTTTCATCTTTTGAGAACAATAGCACATCATCAATATAAATGAGGGTACTATTGAGGATGGGCTCAAAAATTCTAGCCACGGCCTTTTGAAAGAGTGATAAAGCTACCTTAAGCCCAAATGGTAATACAGTCCATTGGTACTAGGCGTTAGGAATGCAGAACGCCGTTTTGTAACAATCCTTAGGGTCGATACCCAATTGCCAAAATCCTGACATAAGGTCAAACTTAGAATAGATCTGGGCATCTTTGATGAAAACATTTAAGGACGAGGCTTTTGGAATGAGAAATTTATCATCTTTGAGAAAATGATTTAGGGGTTTGTAATCAATTACTAGCCTCTTTTTCCCCTCTACTTTTCAAATCTCTTTTCCACATAGAATGCTTGGCAAGCCTATTATGATTTGGTGGGTTCTATTAGACCTTGTTTGAGCAGCTAGTTGCATTCTTCCCTTGCTAGTTTGTAATCTGATGGACTCGTTCTTGGATGAGTGGCCTTGGTTAGACTAACATCTTCATTGAGCTTGAAGGGAATTTGAACGAAGAAGTATTTATTCTTCCGTAGAGGTTTTGGGTGGCGGAATTTTTCATGGTTGTCTGCACATAATGTGAGAAGGTTGGACTTGATTTCCTCATAGCCATCAGGGATCTTAATATGTGAATATAGTTTCAATATCCCAGAATAAGGTTTAAATTCTCTTTTGAATTTGATTCCTCTGGGGAGAATTTGAAGTTTACTTGCTGCTAAATAGACATCCATTCCTACTACAATATCTTTAATTGAAAGATTACTACCAATAACCTTGGCACGGGCTATGCAGGCTAGGAAGAATTTAATTCATATTTTCTCCTTGGTCATTAAATTTGTCTAGAAAACTTTTTCATCCGCTGCTACATATTATGTGGCATTTGTCACCCATGATTCTGCTGGGAGAATGTTGGGATTTATCATTGTAATTTGGGCCCCAGTGTCCATATAAGCAATAACTTTCTTCGGACAGGGAAACTTTGTTGCGAGGACATAAACTTTAACACAAGGAAGTGGTGTAGTAGGAAGAGAACTTCCTATCTCTTTGAAGGAGTAAACAGGGAGATATCTATCATCTTATGACTCTGAAAATAATGCTTCATCAGACAAAGAGTATTGAAGGGAAAAAATTATTTCTTTATCAGCAGAGCTTTGTTCAGAATACAAAGATTCTAAGTCTCCTTCTAGAGGCTGAAGAGAGTTAATCAGTTTTGCGGCTTTATGGGTAATATTTGGACATTCTTTTGAGAAATGCCCCTTTTTTTCACAAATAAAACATCTCTAATTTTTCCCTTTTCCTCTGAATAACTTTCTTCTAAAGAACTTCATATTCTTTCTTTTCTTTCCCTTGAAGGTCTTGTGAGATTTGGTGTATTTTTTATGTTTCTTTTTTGTTGCACAGCTACACCTTTTGTATTTACACTTAATCTCCATGTAGGGCTTCTTACATGCTTGGGTGAACTTTGACTTTTATTCTATAACTTCTAAAAATTAATGATGAAAACTGCAAAGCTTTTTAAGTGCTTCTAATGTCACCTGGTGAATCTGGCCAAGACTCATGGTTTTAATATCCTTTTGAGCCATGGCTAACATCCTATGAATTTCTGGCTGGAGTTCTTGTGGTAGAGAGGATACATAGGTATTTTTGAGACTAGGGTCATTGTATCCATTAAGTACATAATACCTATGTGTCATCCTATGATAGTGTTTGTCTAGGTCCTTTGTTTTGAGAGAACAACACTCTATCTCAAAGAATTTTTGTCTGCTTTTCCTATAAAATATATCCATATCACCTATAAATTCTCGGTGAAGAACCCCAAGAACACTAGCTGTAGTTTCTAGACGATGTAACTCATCTTGTTTGAAAGCTCCAAGATTGTGATACCATTCTTTCATCGTGCATGTCATTCTACAGCAAAATTCTTCAATGATCTTATAACTATTTGCACTTGTTTTCATCATTTGGGTGTCAAGCCAAGCTCCAAATTCACATAGTCTTTTTCTCCAACGGCTAGGTGGTATATCATCAAAGGTGAACTAAGAACCACCATTTGGCTTAGTCCTTTTAGGGACTAGAGTTTCTTCAGGGGATTCTTCTTCAAAAAAGGATTCTTCCTCTTTTATATTTTCCATGATGAGTCTTGGGATATAATTGTCTTCGGATTTTGATTTAGTTGAAAAAGATCTAAGTGTTTCCTCAGAAGATGATTCTTGATCAGAGTTGTTATCACCATATGAGGAGGACTCGTCTCCCTTTTGTTTTGATGATTCAGAGTAATTTTTCCAGGGAGATTCATAATTTGTAGTGATTTCCATGGCTTGGAAACCTTTATCAGGAATTTCTTCTGCCTTTTGGATTTTTGGAGGAGGTGTTTTAGGGATATCTTGAGAATATGAGGATGAAGTGCTCATCTATGCAGCTTTCCCCTTTGTCTTGTAGGTTGAGGTAGTGATAGTTCTGGCAGATTTTGGTTTGTAAGTTGTAGGTATGTATTTGACCTGGTCTAGTGGTGATGAAACATAGGTGGGGTAGAAAGGAGAAGGCTTTCCAGTCATTTGAAATATGTAGGAAAATCAGGAGGGTCAAAGGAAGAGTTTTCAACAGGCTTTGGCTTTCTTTCATGATAGACTCTTAAGAAATCATCTATCTCTTTTACTTGGCCTTGTAGACTTTTGATTTCTCTTTCCTTTTGGTCAAATGTTTTACCAAAAGTTCTCTCTTCTAACATCTGCCGCAAATCCCGGTCTAGCTGGGATACTTGGGCTTTTAAGCTTCTGTAATGTTTCTGCATTTTTTGGAATAAAACCTTGAGATCCTCATCTTTTTTGTCTATTTTTCAGCTATCTTATCTACCTTTCTGTCAAGGTTTTGGAGAATTTCAACTTGAGAAACCATGTTTTCAGATTGCCAATTCATAACTTCTTCAGCTTGAGTTAAAGGTTTAAGTTTCCCATCGGGCTGGACTTCACTCGGATGAATGAAGGGTTTGGATGTTCTGCCTGTGATTGGATCCATATTTCTTTCCAAAGTAGGAAATTGTTGGTTGTACTTCCGAGTTGTGGTGAATACATAAAGCAAGGAATTGGATTAACAATAGTTGGAGGATGTAGCGGTTTATAATGGTCTGTTGGTGACCATGTAATAAGAGTCGGATCATCAGGTGGTAACAAACAACCATTCTTTCCTGAGAATTTTAAGTCATTCCTCGTAGATACATAGGGGTTTCTTTTTTTCATGGATTCCTACCCATGGACCATTGTCTGGATCAGATATCATTTGAGGAGGTGGTGAGGGTTTACACCTTCCCCTGTTTTGGGAAGAATGATATCTCGGTCAATATCATTTTTGTGCATCCAGCTATCACAATCCAGTTTACATCTTGTTGGATCAACATCCCAAATGAAGTGGCCATCTATTTTATTAGTGTAGATGGGTTTTCCCTATGTTTTAACAGCATAGACAAGGCACCAGTTTTCTTTGAGAACTGGTTGGATCATCATTGTCTGGAAGATCAGAGGTATTGAGCTCGACCCTTTATCTGGCTTCTTAAAAATCGCCTTGACCATCTTGTCTACGGATCTCCTGAAAGTAGCCTCTTGAGATTGAATAGGTCTTTTGTCAACATGGAGTATCTCGTAGTTAGTTATCCATTCAAGGGGGATAGGTTGAGTTAATTCTTCCCTTGTGATCCTTCTCAGAATCTGAACTATAGAATATATGTCTTCTTCTCTGTTGGTGACAACCAATAGTGATTTAGAAGAACATCCTAAGAGAGGAAGATTTATATAGTAATTTTGTAAGCGGTATATTATTTGGGAATAAGGGTAGTTGACATGGCTTCTGGAACTTAGTCAGATCCGGTGATCTGGACTTGTACTTTCACTCTGGTGGATAAAGTATTATCATTAAGACTCTCGTTATAGTTTGGAAATATGGTGAGGACAACACATCCTGCATGAAGTGTGGTTAAAATAGTTCATATCGCAGCATTTTCATAGTGGAGGTAGTTGGATTCCAGTAGAGCTATTTTGTAAAAGACACGTTGGTTCTTCCTTCCATGAAGAGAAAAGATGAGTCTGACAGCCCCAAAGTGTAAGTCTGTATATCCTTCAGTCTACCAGTAGTTTATGAGATATAGGGGAATCTCTAGATTTATGTACTGCTCCTGGTTTGTAGCTCTTAGGCTGCATTGGTCTAGTAGTCTTAATGATTGGACATATTCTTTCATATGAGGGCGGATTGTAGAGATAAGATTTCAGATAGATCTGGTAACACTTCTTTGTCTTTTAAAGATGTTGTACAAACTTAATAGAGGAGATACTTTTTCGGCAATTTGAGCATCTTCTGGAACATGAGAGTACTCAATAAGGTTTCTATTTTAGGAGAATTAGTCTTTTTACAGAGTTTAGGAAGCGATAAAGAAGAAGTAGTAGTAATAGGTTGAGTGTTTGGTTCAGGTGTTTCCATGTTTAAGTGATTTTCTCCCTTACCACTCTCTTTATTATATTCATACCATATGCACCCCTTCTTTATGTACAGGATCTGATACCACATTGTCTAGGAGCCTTACAAATCATGAAACCCATCCTTAACTGTATCGTCATAAAATAGCCAACCATAGGCATAACACAGACTAACAATTAAAACTAAAATTTCATAACAACAAGGACCGTAGTATGGATCAATGGTCAAATGTCTTCTGATACACAAGATCCTTATTTAGAGGCAGGTGTAGAGCATACTTGCATCTATGGGGGAATTATGATATAAATACAATAACTAAAGCTTTGAGGGAGAAAAAAAAAATTTTAGAACATGTTTGTTCATAAGCACACAAGAGAGTTTATTTGTGATTGCTTGATGAAAATATATTACAAGAGCTTCCTTTTATAGCCAAGGAGGTACATATAAGACAAAAACAACATTATTTACACGTGTGGCATTTTTAATACTATATGAATGCCCTTTTCAAAACTCCGACACACTTATAACTTATCGATTACATTATTGTAGCCTTATTGCACAAAAAATGAAAATTACTATTCATAAACATGCTTGTGATCTTTGAAGGACACTTGTCCATTTAGTATTTGCAAATGGGTTCATGAGAGAGGGACATATTCTGATCGGATAAATTTCCATCAAAAAAGTAATCTCCAAAACGAGATGACTCACGTTGCTAGATGTCATCCATCATGTAAGTGTGATTCGCTAATCTCACATTAACTTCTTTCGCTTGTCCTTTAGAGAATTCAGCTTCCATTGGAGAATTTGGTTTCTGTTGTGTGGCTTGAGTCGAGCTTTCTCCAACTTTTGGTCTTCTGAACTTTTCATGATGTATGCAAGTTGAACTATCATCGAGGTTCTTTGGATCATAAAGATTGATGTAGTTAACATACTTAAATAATTCCCTCGTTATTTTTAGAGTGGGAGGATATTCATCAATGGTTTCCCATAGGTGAACGTAACTCTTACAATTAAGCAACTTAGTTGTAGGATCTGTAAGGTAGGGCATGTGTAGAAAGAAAACACAATTGAGTTTGCCAATATCTTCTGAAGATAATCTTCGTTCTTTGACCTCGTATATGACTGATTTTAATTAATCTCCGCACCATTGTAATGGAGAGTACCTTTCAAGAGTAGTCCAATTCAAATACTTGTGGTTCTTAGGATCCATTATGTGTTGATACATGGCCTCACTAGGAATAAGAACAAGCATATAATACAACCAGGTGGCACACCAGATACACCACAAATGGTTTTTTGTGAATTTAGCATTTGGGTTTATTAAAATTGGTAGGAGAAAAGGTGTATCTGGGAAATAAGGACTATGATCAGGTAGTTTATTCCTTATGATTTCTGTCATGCAAAATAAGTGATTGTTCCTGGCTTACTACTTGAGTTGTGGCTGTGAAGAGGATATTGTTATTCCCGGAGGAAGATTCTTGGTTATGGATGCATGGGTTGGTAGTGGTTTGACCATTAGAATTAGAGGGAAAGTGTGATTGGATGTGATGATCTGAATATGTTTCATAGGTCGGGATTGTAGATCAAGGATTACATTTTGGGTTCCTTTGATATGTTTTATAGAGAAATCATATATGGAAAACCAATATTTGAGCCTAAGAGTTTGAAGATCAGAAGGCATATTATTTTTTAATTCAAGGATCTTAGGGAAAGAGAAGTTGTCCATCTGGACTTCAAATTGGTAGCCTCTTAGGTGGAAGTCAAACTTTTAGATTCCCATTTTTACGGAGAGGGCTTCTTTGTAGGTGGTGTGGTAGTGTTTTCAGCTTCTTCAAATTTGCCACTGGCATGACCATAATAGTATCTTTTTCCTTCAAGTTCTTCTATCAGGACTGCTCCCCAATAGTGATCATTGGCATTGGTCTGCAGAATTATTTTGCCATTCCCAGGGATTTTCAGGGCAGAAGGAGTTTGTGTGATCTTCTTCAAAGCTTTCACTGCTTCAGTTTGTTTTTTCCCCATGATGGAGGTTATTTCTTCAGCATTTGGGATAGAGGACTCGTGTATCTCACCAGTTTCGGCAGGAAATCTCGGATATAATTAATTATACCAAGAAATTGTTGGATTTGCTTAACTGTAAGATTTTCATCAGGAAAGTTTAACAGTTCTTAGGCAATATGGGGTTGGGGTTGATATTTCCCTTGGGAGAAATGCATCCCTAAAAAATCAATTTCTATTTGTCCCAATTGGCTTTTCTTTTCAGATAGCATCATTCATGCTGTTGGGCTATTTGAAGAAATTAAGTTAATAATTGTTTATGGGTTTTTTCATCTCTTGAGAACAATAGCATATCATAAATATAGATGAGGATACTGTTGAGGATGGGCTAAAAAATTCTAGTCATGGCCTTTTGAATGGGTGATGAAGCTACATTAAGCCCAAATGGTAATACAATCCATTGGTACTAGGCGTTAGGAATGCATAATGCCGTTTTGTAACGATCCTCAGGGTCGATACCCAATTGCCAAAATCCTGACTTAAGGTCGAACTTAGAATAGATCTGGGCATCTTTGATGAAAACATTTAAGGAAGAGGCTTTTTGAATGAGAAATTTATCATCTTTGAGAAAATGATTTAGAGGTTTGTAATCAATTACTAGCCTCTTTTCCCCCTCAACTTTTTAGATCTCTTTTCCACGTAGAATGCTTGGCAAACCCATTCTGATTTGGTGGGTTCTATCAGACCTTGTTTGAGCAGCTAGTTGCATTCTTCCCTGGCTAATGTGTAATCTGATGGACTCATTCCTGGATGAGTGGCATTGGTTGGATTAACATCTTCATTGAGCTTGAAGGGAAGTTGAACGAAGAAGTATTTGTTCTTCCATAGAGGTTTCAGGTGGCAGAATTTTTCATGGCTGTCTGCACATAGTTTGAGAAGGTTGGACTTGATTTCCTGATAGCCAACAAGGATCTTAGAAAGTGAATATAGTTTAAATATCCCAGAATAAGGTTTGAATTCTCTTTTGAATTTGATTCCTGTGGGGAGAATTTGAAGTTTAATTGCTGCTGAATAGACATCCATTCATACTCACTTTAGTAGTAAGGGAGAAAATCACTTAAAAATGGAAACACCTGAACCAAACACTCAACCTATTACACTACTTCTTCATTATCGCTTCCTAAACTCTGTAAAAAGACTAATTCTCATAAAATAGAAAACCTTATTAAGTACTCTCATGTTCCAAAAGATGCTCAAATTGCCGAAACAATACCTCATTTATTAAGTTTGTACAACGCCTTCAAAAGACAAAGAAGTGTTACCAGATCCATCCGAAATCTTATCTCTACAAACCTCCCTCATCCGAGTTACCAGATCCAATGCTGCCTAAGAGCTACAAACCAGGAGCAATACGTAGATCTAGATGTCTATTCAGCAGCAAGTAAACTTCAAATTCTCCCCACAGGAATCAAATTCAAAAGAGAATTTCAATTTTATTCTGGGATATTAAAACTATATTCACTTTCTAAGATCCCTACTGGCTATGAGGAAATCAAGTCCAAACTTCTCAAACTATGTGCAGACAACCATGAAAAATTTCGCCACCTAAAACCTCTATGGAAGAATAAAGACTTCTTCGTTCAACTTCCCTTCAAGCTCAATGAAAGGCGGTATTCTTTCATTGGTCTAGTCTAGATGACTAGACGCATTCTTTTATATGAGGGCGATTTGTAGAGATAAGATTTCAGATGGATCTGGTAACACTTATTTGTTTTTTGAAGATGTTGTACGAATTTAATAGAGGAGGTATTGTTTTGGCAATTTGAGCATCTACTGAAACATGAAAGTACTCAATAAGGCGTTCTATTTTATGAGAATTAGTCTTTTTACAGAGTTTAGAAAACGATAAAGAAGAAGTAGTAGTAATAGGTTGAGTGTTTGGTTCAGATGTTTCTATGTTTAAGTGATTTTCTCCCTTACTCACTCTCTTTATTATATTCATACCATGAAAAATGGTATAGACTCTTTAATATTATAAACGCATACATTAATAATATATTTTTTTGGAAGGAAAAGTAATTTGAAAATATATTCTAATATTAGCAGTAATATTTTAATCTCTTTTCTAACGAATAATATATTTGTAAAACTAAGTAGTAGTACTTATCATTTAATTATCTTTGTCGTATATCTTTTATAAAATTTAAAAATTGAAAATGACTTCTATGAATTTTTAATTACAGAATTAAAAAAAAAATTAACAAATTCATTCTCTTCTTATTTAAAATTTATAAGCTTTGAATTATTAAGAAAAAAAATGCAGAAAAGTTTACAATTTTGTCTTACACTCTCTAGCTCTAACAACTTACAAACTTCTCCAGCGAAAAACTTGTATGGAAACGCACCTAAATTTTTATTGTTAGAAACAATTAATGAAAAGAGAGAAAAAATTTAATTTACTATAAATTTAGTTTTAATTTTAATTGGAATTATAGGGTGGTGATTATTATATAGGAGAGAGAAAATATTATTTTTTATTTTTAATTAATCAAAAAAATATTATTAATTTTTTGTAAATATATCTATTGTGTTATGTACGTTCCTATGCAAGTATTTTTCACTTTCCAATTGCCATTACTTGCCGCTCACTCTCTTTCATTCACTCTTTTCCCACACAAATAAAATTTCTCTCCCACTCTTTCTCTCTCCCCACTCCCTCGTTTTTTCTTCAGTCACTACGCCTCTCTGAAAACCCACACTCTCCTCATTCATTCACTCTTTTGATATCTTCACCATATTAAAATTCCTCTCTCACTCTTTTTTCTCCCCTCACCCTCATTTTTCCCTTTTCTCTTTCATTTTCGCTCCAAATCATGATGCTTCCGGCGAGTCCCGGGTTGGTTGCAGAAGCTTATTCCTTTCTTCTCTATTTCATAAGTTCAATCCTACTTACAATGTGATAGATTATTACTTTTAATGTTTCTTATTTCTTATCAGATCCCGAGAATCTGTCAACCAACTGCTGCATGAACCACAGCAAGAGAATCTGATTGTGGAAGATGAACCGGTCTCAAAATGTATTTTCTCTCAACTGTGTTTTCCTTTGTGAATCTTGTTAAACTTGTTTTTCTTTTGATTTTTTCGGCTCTTAAACTGTATTTTTTGTTACATTTTATGAAGCACGGACACCCCAAACACGACCCCGACACTGACACGGCGATACCGGTTATAATTTGAAAAAATTGAATAAATTAAATCACAAGTGTCGGTGCAGGTGTCCGACCCCGACAGGGACAACGACACACCGTTTTTTATAAGTGTCCGTGCAACATAGGTTACATTCCTTTTTCTTCAGTGATTTCGGTAGGCATAGATGCAGGAGATGTGAAGAAGCTTCAGGATGCAGGGATTTCATCATGCCGTTTGATTTTACTAACAAAGACGGTATAACTTCAAGCACTCTCTGATTTGAGTAACCAAAAATATAGACTTACTATGGATTATGTTGTTAGTATTAGTTTGTCTTTGCCCTTCAATCACTTAAATTATTTTCGTGTAGAACTTTCCTCATGTTGAAGGTCTATCAGAGGCCAAGGTTGATAAGATCATCGAAGCTACCGAGAAGCTTGTGGTCAGTTGTTGTAATATCTGAAATTTAAGTTATTTGTTCTACTATTTCAACTCTATAATAAGATTTAACGCAGGATTTTGGTTATATTACTCCAAATGATGCATTGCCGAGCAATGTGCAAGATGAATTGCAAATAGGTGGGATTTCAATGACTATATCTGTCTGGCTTTTTTTTCCTTCTACTTATAAGTTTTTAAAAGTTATCTCTCTCCCTAATAAAACTTATAAATAGATCAATACAATTAATCATTGATGTTTTAGTTTAACTATTTTATTTAGGGTTAATAGTCATTTACCCTGCAATGGGGAGTTTTGATTTACCCCCTTTAAAAAAATAATTTTGGATTACCCCCTGAAATTTTGAGGTACCCCCTAAGCGTGTAAAAACCAGGGGTAAATAAATTTTTTTTTTATAGGGGGTAATTTTTCTACCTAGGGGGCAAAAGACTTAGAATTTTAAAATTTCAGGGGGTAATCCAAAATTATTTTTTTAAAGCGGGGTAAATCAAAAGTTGCCTATATTACAAGGGATAAATGACTATTAACCCTTTTATTTATAATTGAACAGTGGAGTTTCTTGCAACTTTACGAAATCATGTGCTTCATACTTATGATCCAGATCCAAGAGTTAGAAGAGGTATATTTTCGACCAAATACTTTTACCAAATACTTTTACCGTATATAATATTATATTTTAATTATACTAATATTTTTTCATTTACATTCCCCTCCAAAAATAGATGCATTGATGGCTATTCAAAATTTATTTCACATAGTCCCACCAAAGTGAAACCCCACACCTGTGTAGTGGCTCAAACAGTCATGGATCACATTCTTGATGAACATGGACCTGTTAGAAAATTATCCTATCAAGTATTTGATCTGGCCATTTCAAATGATCTTAAGGAGGTACTTATGACATTGTTTCTTAGGATTTTTTGAAATTCCGATGATAAAGTAAATGCCCATTGTTGATGCTTTGTTTTTTAAAAGCTGTCTTATACTACACCCCTCTTGTAAAGATTAAAATTAATGCTTGTGTTGCAGGAGGATCAACATATGATTATAAAAGTTTTGCTGCAATTCATTTTGAATACAACGAGACATCCGATAATTGATGTCAGGTTCATGGCATTGAATCTCTTAGATCTCGTTCTTCAGTTTAATCCTCCATTCTCTCCTTCCGATGCACTAGAGGTTCTATTATATTTCCAAGTTATAAATATTTTATAGTGCTATTGTTAGATTGACTTCAGAATAATTCATTCATATTATGTGTTTATGTTATATTATTATTTTAGAGGATCTGAAGTTATATGATTAGTTCTTAGTAATGAATATTCATCTTAATAAGAATTTGGATACAGATCTTAATTAGAATTTGAATATTCATCTTAATTAGGATCTTTAGTCTCACATTAAGCTGTTACACATTATTATGGTTGCAGATCATTCGTACATATTTTCTCCAAACAAATTATGCTATGCGTGATAAGAGGAGTCTAGCAGATGCATTAAAAGGGTTGGATGGATGTTTGTCACTTATGCCTTGGATAAAAAAAGGAAGCCAGGATACAAAAGAAACTGATGATTACCTTTTAAGCTGTTATGGTTGGTATTGTTATGGTCGAATAATTTAACTAACAATATATACTATATGAATTGCTAGGAGGTTTTCTTTCAAAATATTTTAGGTCGACTATTTTGTTATTACGTTGGAAGTTTTTCATATATCATAATTATAACTCAAAGTATTTGGTTGAATTGTAGGTTTTTCATGTGTCATAGATAAATTGAAGCTTTTGTTTCAATTGTTAGTTTATCACTTCCAAACATTCTTTCACCTCTATAAGGAATCGCTAGATGAAGATTTATTTGACCATTTAGCCTCCGTACTTCGTTGTATAAATCTTACTGTGGTTTCTTTTACACAATTGAAGTACAAGAATTCTGTATATGGACAAGACATTGTTGTATTGGACGGATATGTCTCTACCTACGTGAACATGTTATTTGAACTCTTCCCCGTTCATTCTCTGAAGCAACCTCCAGTGAAGGTGTGTATTTATTTGAGTGGTAATGTTTGCCATAGCTATATGATGTTCATTTGATTTTAAATTTAATTGTGTTTTTGTAAGAGGACAATGATAGGTTACTAGACATAAACTTGGTTATTGCAAATATATTTTTTGAATTCAATCAATGGATTCCTATTGCTGAGTGGTTGAAGGCATTTTTGGATTTTATCGAAGATGTATTCCGTGGAAAGGTATGGTGGAACAACAACATTATTTGCAATAGGAACCACTCAGCAATAGGAATTCAAAAAATATATTTGCAATAACCAAGTTTATGTCTAGTAACCTATCATTGTCCTCCTACAAAAACACAATTAAATTTAAAATCAAATGAACAACTTATAGCTATGGCAAACATTACCACTCAAATAAATACACACCTTCACTGGAGGTTGCTTCAGAGAATGAACAGGGAAGAGTTCAAATAACATGTTCACGTAGGTAGAGACATATCCGTCCAATACAACAATGTCTTGTCCATATACAGAATTCTTGTACTTCGATTGTGTAAAAGAAACCACAGTAAGGTTTATACAACGAAGTACGGAGGCTAAATGGTCAAATGAATCTTCGATTCCTTATAGAGGTGAAAGAATGTTTGGAAGTGATAAACTAACAATTGAAACAAAAGCTTCAATTTATGTATGACACATGAAAAACCTACAATTCAACAAAATACTTTAATTATAATTATGATATATGAAAAACTTCCAACGTAATAACAAAATAGTCGACCTAAAATATTTTGAAAGAAAACCTCTAGATGCACATGAGATTTCTTTCTTCGGAAAGTAATAGTCAACAAAAGACTGAGTATAGATATGCTGGCCAAGCATGGATGAGAGAAATTTTTTCATTGGTGCTGCTTGGAGATCAACCCCTGCACCATCTTTTGGTATCAATTCTACCATAGTTACTCAGTTTTTTTTTTTTTTTTTTGAAATTCTTGAATGTCAATAATTATTTATTTTAAATGATTCATGTTAGGTTGGAATAAGAGTCCTAGGGAGTTTGGGAAAATGGGTTGTAGTAGATGTTTCACTTGGTCTAAAGTATGACACCTTGCAATCCACGTTAGCATACCTATTCTGTAATTGTGATCAAGTTGGAGGTAAACAACATACTTCAATATCAATTGATAATTTGTTGATTCTAAAGTTTTTATTTAGTCTCTCATTGCATTAATTAATTTTTTTTGTTGCAGAATTCCTATCTTATGGTCCATTTCTTTCCCTTCCAATGGATTCTAAAGTGATTATTCTAGGCTGTTTGCAGAATTTTTCTTGCTTGAACGGGTCTCTTTTGAACTCCATGCTCTGGTGTTGTCTAAGTGAGTCTTTTTTTATTGTTATTTAAATTTTCACTTATTATGATTTTCATTTTATTTTTGTACTTGATATTTGCTTTTTGTATATTTCATTATAAATATTTGAAGAATACATTTGTTTGATTTGATAATAGCATTTTAATTTTATTTAGGTTGTTTTTGGTAAGTTAGTTTTTTATGCTATTAGTACTAAAATATATGTTTAGCTTTTGAAAAGAAAATGTTAGCCGACTGTCTTAGAACACTTTTAAGGAGTTAAAAGAGTTAGTTTTTATATGTATTTATGTTTCAAAACGTGGACTTTTTAAGCTGTACTTGAATCACTAGTTAATATTACTCTTAATATTATTCAAATTTATTTATTTATTTTAATGTGTATTGCAGGTCCTACAATAAGTTTTGATATGATGCATAGGATTGTTGGGATCTTACATTCGTTTAATGTACCAGTAAAGTTGAAAGTTAATGATTATCTTAATTTTTCTATTAAACTGCTCTCACGATTCCAAGTTTCTGAAGGTAACTCCCAATCCTATTAGCATGCCAATAGATTACAAGATTATATAGTATTCCTCATTAACTAGTATACACACTGCCACTGGATGCATGAGTTATTTCTAGGTTGCGATTTGGTTTAACCATCTAAGATAACTGCTCAATTAGGTAACCTTCTTAGTTTGAAAACAAGTAGTTTACCACTTTGCATTTGATAATTACAAGAATATATAGTATTCTTCACATGTTCATGAAAGTATAGTCAACAGATGCATGAGGTTATTTCTAGGTTGTGTTAGTGCAAGTTCTATACTTGCACTCAACAATGAGAGGAAGAGATTGGAAATATTGAATTGAATGATTTCAAATCATTACACCAATCTGAATTTGAATAACAATTGATCATCACATCATTATAATCTGAGCTTCTAGGAAAGAAAATACCATAATTTATCCAAGCCCATCATAGGGTGAGTGATTCGACCAAAGGTGAATGCTGCAGGCAATGGTTGTACTATGTGATAAATGGATGCACTGTGTGATAAATGATGATTAAGAACCCTACTTTGGGCGATGTGTGTTATTTGCTTGCCCTTGGTGGATCTTGTGTTACCTCTTGAAGGTCCTTTACAAATATATCAATACGATTATCTTTTAATATATTCTTGATAATGTATTGACTTCACAACTATTTTTATTTTTTTAACTTTGATTATATAGTATTCTTCACATGTTCATGAACTACAATTATGGCTGTAAAAACATTTGATTTAACCGTCTAGGATGACTATTCAATTCGTTATGCTTGTTTTTGTTGGATTGGTTATCTTTTTAATCTATTCTTGATAATGTATTGACTTCACAACTATTTTTATTATTTTAACTTTTGCAGTAGCAAATGGTACAAGTTTGGAGAGTGATCCTTACCAACGGTCATTAGCTTTGAGGAAAATGACCGATAAGTTGTGCTCTTACATACGATCTTTGAGTGACCATTTTTATGACGATTTTCATGTCATAGAGTCTCGAATAGTCAATGAGATTGTATGCTTTTTTATCTTTAAATATCTTTTAACTTTGTTTTCTATTTAAAAATTTACAATTATTTATTTTCCATTTAGAAACATTTGCATTTACAATTTAGGTAATAAGTCTTATATTGTGCCTCAGTTAAAACAACCTTCTTTAGAGAATGGTTTTTCACTTTTAAAGCTGCTTGGCACGGTAGATTCCGACGTCACCAGACTTACTGAAGCAAACATTTTGGTTCTAGGACCTCACATGTTTAACTATGTGAAAGCTTTGCAGGTAAGATGTTCTTACTTTTAATTTCGGAATAATTGGTAAATATTATAACTTTTTAAACAAAAATGATAAGAATTTTATTCCTGTCGCTCACTTTAGTTTTCTCCATTTTTCCCATCTAAAAATTACAGAAATCAACACACGAAAACTATGTTGATGATTTATACCAAGCAAGTATTCTGTGGGAAACGGCAAAAAACCACTTGTTGTTCCATTATTAGATTCAACTATGGTAAGTATGTAGTATTTTGTTTGGTAAATTTACCTTGACCTAGTGTTCTCACAATGCAATGCATTAATATGTAATTGATTTTCTGTTTGCAGTTTGCTTGGAAAGAGCTATATGGACATTGCAGATCCTCAATTGAACAAACTCTTACCACTATACTGTTTGCTTTAGTTTTTTCAGGATTCCAAATTTCTTTAGGTTTTTAGCCTAAAAAAACTGTTTTAGTTTTTCTTGGAGAGCTGATTATATTGAAGTGCACTATAATGATTTACAGAAAGTTCTAATGACTCTCAAGAGAGATAATATACATTTATGCAAAACTTGTTAAGGTTTTTTCTGAATATAAATTTATTGACTATCTTATATCAACATGTCATCACATTGTGTGACCCACTGTCTTTTAAAAGTTAACCATATATATATATATATATATCCCTTCAGCTCATGAGCTCCAGACACAATAAAGGGCGGACAACACAACAATAACTCTAATTGTCGTATAATGAAGCCAACATGGAATATTTAGTTTTAAAAACCATTCAATAATACTTCTCCCCTAAACTCCAACTTAATGTTGTAGTCCGATTTACAAGCAGGGGTGGGAATATGTCAGGTCAACTAATAGGATCTACGGTCTAGTCTACGTAGACCCAGGTCAGATCAGATTTTTTTTTAAATAAAAAATGCTTAGACTTTTTTATAAGCCTATTTAGTTAAAAATGTTAGGTCACTGGCCGTCAAAAAAGTTTTTTAAGCTTATCGTCAGAAAAGTCTTTTAAGTCTATCAGGTTAACCTAATTAAAAAAAACTTAATAAATTTATTATTATTATATTGTATTTTATAGTTTGCATTAAAATACGAAAATAAAGCATAGTTTTTTTGAGGAACTTATGAAAATAAGTTGAAAAAATATTATAAACAATGTTATAAGTTGATATAAGTTTTTTTTCATAAGTTCTCTCTAATAAATAATATTACCAAATTTATGTTAATAGGTAAACTTGAATGAGACAATAAAAACAAACATTTAGTCTCATTGATCTTTTAATTTGTTAGTCTATTTAACATTAGTTGAATTTCTTATTTACAATATTCAAATGAAATAGGCTTTTAAATAGGCTAGTAGGCCAATCAGGCGTTCGAAAAAGTCAGACTCAGGCCTAAAAAAATGAACCTATCATAGACTATAGACTAGGCTTAGATTTTGAATTTTTTAATAGGACAGACTCATGTTTGACAAAACCTATCTCGGCTTAGCCTATTTGCACTTCTATTTGCCAGAGACAAAATGAATACAAAGCTGAGCAGAATTATTGGGCTGCGCAACACCTAGAACAAGAATCACAAAACTATGTGTATGATAGGAAGGAAGGATGAGAACAATTTTTTATGTCAATCAATTGTGTAGTAAAAGAGACATGTTCCATTGGAGACAATACATCTTGAAAAGTAAGCAAAACAGGGCCTGTACTCTAGAACTCATTTGCTGATGTGGTCATAAGCATATTATTTACCAAATAAAGGCCCCTGAAAACACATCAGATTCAGATGGACAAAAAATGGTTATGACACAAAGCAACCTTAGAAATATCCCACATCGTTTTGGTCCTATTTTATTTAGTGTTTATATAGCTTTCACAATCAATAGGAGGAAGGTTAGAGATATATGGGTCTTAGGTCCAGATAATTTTTCTTTTTTAAATTTATATTAAATAATTAATTTTCAAATACATTATACAAAAATAAAATTAATTACTTATTAATTTATTCTTTAAAAAAATATTCATGAATTATTCTGAATAATTGGAATAAAAAAGTGACTAACGGATGATAAAAAAACTAATTAACGCCATATCACTAATTAAAAAACTAACGCCGTAATAAATTCATTAAGAAAGTGACAGGTATATAAAAATTTTACACTGTAACATTATTTTGGATAAAAAATAGGAATAGGAGACTAAAACTATTTTATTTATGATTTTGTAAATAGGACATAATAGAAACAAAACTGTAATTTAGCCATATAATTATAATGTTAATCCTAAATTTAGAATTTCCATAGAATCCTTTAATGCTTTGCCATATTTATTTGAAATGGAATTAGAGTTATGTTGTGAAAAAGAGTCAATGGATTAGTTCAAAAAGATGTTGAGTAATCTTTGAATGGCTCGCCACAGTAATAATGTGAATCCTATAGAATTTCCACATACTAACTGGAGGTCAGTGGGTGATTTTAAAGTTGCTCATGTCATATACTTTTATTCATTATCATTTGAGTGTAGGATACCAAATGTACTCGATGACTATGCAGTTGTTGTCTTGAGCGAAATAGACACATTATTTCCTTTGTCTTACTATTGGTAAGCATACATAATCATCCATAGTAAGTGATGTTGGAAATTTCACCACAATTTATGGAAATTCCTATTCAATCTTGATCTCAAGATTGTTAACGATCACACAATGAAAATGAAAAGAAAAGATTTGAAAGAAAGAAAAGAATAACGTTGGAGAAGAAGATGAAAATATGCAGAGTTTCTCTCTGCCCACAAATTGTGGAAACTTTCTCTATTCACGTGCAACTGCAAAACTGTAAATTCTGTTATGAGTTCTGAGTTGTTACAAAAAAAATAAGGGTTTCTCCCTATTTATAGATTTATGTTAGCTTGCATCCCAAGGCAAAACGCAAAACTCTAAAAGCCCAAAATAGCTAACATTACTAAAATAGGCATAAGTCGAAATCCTGTGTGAAGCAACCTGCTTCGACACTTCGGCACACTATTACAACCCGACACACACATATTATAACAATTCGACTACTCTTTGTTTCTGTCGAGCTACACTGCTTCGACACAAGGAATTACAACTCAACAAACCACCTAATTCATTGTGTCTAAGTTGTCTACATTCATCATGACTCTTAGTCTTTTGAAAACTTCGACATGCACTCCCTTCGTCATGATATCAGCAATCTGATTCTCAGTTCTGCAGTGTTCCAAGTTCATCTTTCCTTCTGCTACCTGCTCTCAAAGATAATGGAACCTCATTTCGATGTGTTTGCTTTGACCGTGTGCTATTGGATTCTTCGCCAAGTTGATAGCTGACATGTTGTCGATCTTCATAGTAATTGCGCCATGACTCTTCCCTGTAATCTCTTCCACCAGGTTCACCATCCATGTTGCTTGACATGCACAAAGAGAAGCAGTATGTACTATGCTTCACATGATGACAATGCCACTACTGGCTCCTTTCTCGAACTCCAAGCAATTGGTGCACCACCTAACATAAACACATAGCCAGTTGTGGATTTTCGATCCTCAGCATCACTACACCAACTTGAGTCAGTGTATCTCACTGACTTGTATTCTTTTCCTTCATCAGCTGCAGGAAACAAAATGCCGTAGTCGAAAGTCCCTTTCAGATACCTCAGTATCCTCTTCGTTACTGCTAGGTGTGATACCTTTGGCTTCTGCATAAATCTACTTACCATACCCACACTGTATGCTAAGTCAGGCCTTGTGTGACAAAGGTATCTAAGTGACCCAATAAGTCTTCTATATTGGATTGGGTCGACATCATCTTCATCTGACTGCTTCGACAGTTGCAATCTAGTTTCAGCTGGAGTCGAAGTTGGGTTGCAATCTTGCATCTCAAATCTCTTGAGTATTTTGCATGCATATCTTCTTTGGTGCATCATCAAACCTCTACTAGTCTTGTAGAATTCAATACCAAGGAAATATGAGAGATTTCCCAAGTATGACATTTCAAACTCCTCACTTAGGTCATGTTTGAAATCTTCGATCTCCTTCTTGCAATTCCTGTTATCAACAGGTCATCGACATTGAGACATAGTATAAGCAATTCACTATTGCTTCTTCTTACATACACTCCATGCTCAGTCGTACACTTCACAAATTCCTTCTCCCTTAAGAAGCTGTCGATTTTCTTATTCCAAGCTCTTGGAGCTTGCTTAAGTCCATACAGGGATTTATGCAGCCTGTACACCTTTCTTTCTTCGCCTCGTTTCACATACCCAGCTGGTTGTGCAACATAGGCTTCTTCGTCTAAGGGGCCATTAAGGAATGAACACTTCACGTCCATCTGACACGTGTGCCAATTTTTCATATTTGCTAGACCAACAACCAACCTGATTGTTTCGATCCTAGCAACAGGTGCGAACACTTCATCGAGTCTTGCCTTGTGTCGAGTTACCTCTCTTTTAGGATTCACTTTCACCTTGTAAACCCATTTCACATCAATTTCCTTTTTGCCTTGAGGTAATTCGACAAGTGACCAGGTGTTGTTGACTTCGATGGAGTCTAACTCCTCATTCATTGCTTTCACCCACTTCGAATCTTTCAATGCCTCAGCTGCATTGACTAGTTCGACATATGCATAGAAAGCATAATGCACCAGCTCACCCTCTTCATCAACCACATCATCTGATGTAATCACACATTCTTGCAACCTTGCAGGCATGTGCCTTGTTCGTCGAGGTCTGCTTGGACTTGCTTCATCTATGACTTGTTCTTGTCAAACTTCTCTTTCGACTTCAGTGGCTGGTTCTTCACAAGAGATTCTCATTGAATCATTCTTGACATTATCAGTCCAATCCCATTCTTTAAGCTCATTTATGATCACGTCCCTGCTGATCACTACCTACTTATTCACTGGGTCGAACAGCTTGTAACCTCCAGTCGAATGATATCCTATCAGGATAATCTGATTCAACTTGTCATCAAGCTTTCTTCTCAACTGATCTGGAACATGTCTATGTGCTATAGATCTAAACACCTTCAAGTGACCGAGGCTAAGTTTGACACTAGACCAACATTTTTCTAGTGTGATTCCTTCAAGCTTCTTTGTTGGACATCTATTTAATATGTATGTTGCTGTCGAAACCACTTCTCCCCATAATTCTTTGGGTTGATGCTTTCCATTCAACATACTTCTCACCATGTTTATGATGGTTCTGTTCTTTCTTTCTGCAATTCCATTTTGGTGTGGAGTGTAGGGTGGCACAATCTCATGCACGATCCCTTCTTTTTCACATAATGCACCGAACTCTTTCGACACATACTCTCCACCACCATTTGTCCTCAGAATTTTTCAGCTTTCGACCACTCTGTCTTTCGACCATAGATTTGAGTATGGAAAATACCTCGATCACATCACTTTTCTTCTTGATGAGGTAAGTCCACAACTTTCGACTGTAAACATCTATGAACGTGACAAAGTATCTGTTACGTGCAATCGAATCCACCTGGATTGGACCACATACATCAGAGTATATGACTTCCAGAATTGCCTTCGACTTCCGTCCTGCATCCTTGCTGAAGCTATTCTTGTATTGTTTCAACTGAACGCACTCTTCATAGACTTCACTTGGATTGGACCACATACATCAGAGTATATGACTTCCAGAATTGCCTTCGACTTCCTTCCTGCATCCTTGCTGAAGCTATTCTTGTGTTGTTTCGACTGAACACACTCTTCACAAACTTCACTTGGAATGTCGATTTCAGGTAATCCTGAAGCCATATTTCTTCCCTTTAGCTCTTGATGTCATTGAAGTTGACATGGCCAAGTCAAAAATGCCATAACCACTCATCTCTGCTGGCTGCAATTGCTAGGCACTTGTGCTCCATCACATTGATTTCAATATTGAAGGTCCTATTCTGAGACATTGGAGCCTTCAAGATCAGCATACTACCTGCGTCGAGAACTCTCATCATCTTGTCTTCGACAACTACCTTGTAGTTCTTTTCGACAAGCTGTCCTATACTGAGCAAATTATTCTTCATGCCTGGTATGTACAACACATTGGAAATTGTTGACCTCTTTCCATCTTTCCTTATAATCCGAACATCACCAATACCTTCAGCTGCTAGAGTGTTGTCATTTGCAAACTTCACCGTGTTCTTCGACGAGGGCTTCATGTTAACAAACCAATCTTTTCTTCCAGTCATGTGTGATGAGCATCTTGAGTCCAAGTACCATTGGTCCTGGAATCTCTCTTCGTCTCTCATTGTGACCATCATCAAAATCTCTTCTTCATCATGTTTCTCCAGCTTTGCATCAGTTTCTTGATTCTTTTTCTTTTTTGGACAATCACTAAAATAATGACCATACTTCTGACAATTGAAACACTGAATGTGACTTTTGTCAGGATTTTGACCACCACCTCTTCCTCTACCTGCAACACCACCTCTTTGATTGTCTTAGTTCCAGGGTTTTCTCTGATTCGACCAGTTTCCTTCATGCCGATTTCGACTACTCGAATTGGTGTAGCCTCGTCTACCTTTGTTTCCATTCCAACTTCCTTTGCCTTTCCTTTCTTTTTCTGACTGCGCCTGCAAATCCATATCACTCTTCGACTTTTCTACAGCTCTTTTATCCATCCTTTGTTCATGAGACTCAAGAGTCCCTTGAAGCTCTTCCTTCATCAATACTGACAAGTATTTCGACTCTTCTATGGCTACTACCACGTGGTCGAATTTTGGAGCCAATGACCTCAAGATCTTTGACACAACTGATCTTGATGTTAACACTTCTCCACATACCTTGATTTGATTCACCAGATTTGTAACTCTGGTGAAGAAATCTATTATACTTTCATTGTCTTCCATCTGAAGCAATTCATAAGTCCTTTTGTGAGTTTGTAACCTTACCTCTTTCACCTTCTCTGCGCCTCCAAACGATTTTTCAAGAATCTCCCAAGCTTCTTTTGCTGATTCAACATCACTAACTTTTTCAAAATTATCTGGATTAACACATTGATGGATTATAAAGAGAGCTTTATAATCTTTCTTCTTCATTTCTTTATGTGCAGTCTTTTCTTGATCCGTCGCGTCTTATGCAAGCGGTGCTACTCCTTCCTTCACAAGATCCGAAAGATCTTGATAACAGAAACCACCTTAATCTGCTTGCACCAATTCTCATAATTGTCTTTCTTGAGAATCGGAAGGCTCGCCGAAAAGTGCCTGTTTGGATGATTCATCGCCATCACAGTTTTCTTCCTTGAATCGCAATCGGAGCTCTGATACCAGATGTTGGAAATTTCACCACAACTTATGGAGAATTCCTATTCAATCTTGATCTCAAGATTGTTAACGATCACACATGGCAATGAAAAGAAAATGTTTGAAAGAAAGAAAGAAAAGTATAACGTTGGAGAAAAAGATGGAAATCTGCAGAGTTTCTCTCTGCCCACAAGTTGTGGAAAGTTTCTCTATTCACTTGCAACTACAAAACTGTGAATTCTGTTATGAATTCTGAGTTGTTACAAAAAAAATAAGAGTTTCTCCCTATTTATAGATTTAGGTTAGCTTGCACCCCAAGCCAAAGCCCAACACTATAAAATCCCTAAATAGCTAACATTACTAAAATAGGCCTAAGTCGAAATTCTGTGTGAAGCAACCTGCTTCGACACTTCGACACACAATTACAACTTGACACACACATTATAACAATTCGACTACTCCTTGTTTCTGTCGAGCTACACTGCTTCGACACAGGGAATTACAACTCAACAAGTGAGGCGATGTATTTTACAAATAGTATAAAATAAAATTTTCTTAGTTGCGACTATTAGAGTAACTAATGTAATTGGTGTGTGATATTGATAAATATATTATCATTATATAATTATATCGCTAAACTCATTCAAAATTTTGTTGTAAAAAATGATACTCCATCTGTCTTACAATATGTATATTTTTTAAGAATTTCACACTTTTTAAGATAAAAATTAATTATGTTGATTTTAATGATAAAATGAATGTCATTTACTAAAATAACCTTATTAATAATAGATAGTGGAGTAGTTACATGATTTAAAATACAATAAATAAGAGTAAGTTAGTGGAAAAAATAATAAATATCACATTACTATTCTAAAGGGACAAATAACTTTAGACAAATAAAAATAAGAAAGATGACCCATATTATGAGACGGAAGGAGTAATATATAATTAAGTCAATTAATTGTTGTAATTAATGAAGAAATTAATACATAACTATAATATTAGCGTGTTCCAATAATAATAAGACAACTTACAAATGAGTAAATAAACATTCAATTTATAGGAAATAGTTCTACAATGAAATTCTAACTCACTTCAATGTTTCTTATATAGCGTTGCATTTATTAACTCATCAAGGAGAAAAAGAGGAGAAATTGTCACATGAATAAGTGTGGTGGTCACAAGTCTTATGCCACTTGTTACATTCCAACTCCCCCTCATCGGTGTTGGCACCGGGGGCAGAGAGACACTAGTGGTGGCTTGTAGGTAGCACATGAGCACTTAAGCACGACACAATTGAGAAATCAGGTTACTCGTGAGTGTTGTAATACTTGGTGAAAGAGTGTGTTTCATCAAGGGTCGCAACCTTGTGAAACAACACAATTTATTCTATAAATAAACTTCTCAGATTAAAAAAACACACAAAATTGAACTCTCCCCTTCAATGTTTAAATTCTAGATTTCTCTCTTTCCTGCTTTCAAGTTTTCATATGTCTTGTGCAAACTCGAACTACTTTGAATTATCCTAGGTATTCTCGCGTGTAGACTCCAAGACAGTTGAGAGTGCTTGAAATGCTATTAAGAAAATGTTTATATGCACGATTATAGCCTTGATCCATTTAACCTATAATCAATATATAATAGTCTAATAGTATCTCTAATAATGGCTACCAAAGCTTCAGTTTCAAGCATTAAAATGATCAATCAGGATCTAATCAAGTTGGACCATTTGATGGGACAAACTTCACTTGGTGGCAAGATAAGATGGTCTTCCTCCTGGCTGCACTAAGGATCTTCTATGTCTTGGATCCTAAATTGGCACAAATTTCATAACTGCAAGATAATTATTTCGAGGAACTCAAGAATGAACACAAGAAATGAAAGAAAGATGAACTTCTATGTCGTGGACATATTCTAAACACTATTGGAACGTCTATACGATCTCTACTCAGACACCCAACCGACAAGGAAAAAATGGAAGGCACTCGAGTTCAAATTTTGTGTTGAGGAGGAAAGCACTAAAATGTGTCTGATTTATAAGTATTTTAATTTTAAAATGTTGGATTCAAAGCCTATACTTGCACAAGCGCATGAAGTACAAGTTTTTGTAAAATAAACAGAAGGTTGTGAAGATCAATATTCCGGAAGCTTTCCAAGTTAGTACAATTTTTGCAAAATTTCCATCTTCCTAGAAAAGTTATAGGAACTTAACGATTCTGAGGACTTATTATTGGAGCATATCTAGAAACATCTTCCAATCGAGGAGGAATCGAAAAATAGAGAGAAACATGAGGCAATTGGATATTTTAAAGCCAATGGGATGAGTGCAAAAAGCAAGAAGAAATAAGATGGTAATAAGAACTATCTTAGTCCTAATGTTGGTCCTTTTGGGATTGGCTGTATTATGCAAAACAACATGGAGTTTGCTCAAGTTGGTTCTGATGCATAAGGGACACATGTTGAACACGATGTTCCAACATGCGTGCTACAACATCTGGTATATGGCAATAGACAATTGGTATTGCGGTTTTGGTTCAGAATTATTCTATCTAAGACTCTTTACAAAAAAGATTTGCAAGTCATGGAAAAGGGTTAATTTGGATGTACTGGTGCAAAATGTGGAACACGATGTTCCAACATGTATAATGCAACATCTGACCTTGTCAGTAGACCATGGGAGATGTTGTTTGAAGCGAATTTTCTGATTGGATTTTCATTAGATTTGTTGCTATACTATAGAAATGCATTCATGTGATTTTTTTTATTACATTGGAGATTTAAATTTGAATTTGAATAATAACAAATCACATCTTTTGAAGATTTTTGTGGAAGAAAAAATCACAACCAAATCTTTTATTATTGTTGGTTCTGTATTGGCAGCAATTTTGGTAAAATAATGTGTTGCATCTAGATGTTCTACTTGATGTCTTGACATGCTGTCTCTAACATTCTGCAGGTGAAGTGTTGGTGGTATTTGTTAGTATTGCAGACTGTGTGCTTGATGTCGAACACGATGTTCTGACATCAGTTGACAGAACTTCCAGTTCTGGTTTTAGGTTTTATTTGTTGCACTATTTTTAGCAATCTTTTGTGTGTTTATGTTATCTGATTGCTGCGAAATTTACTGAAGTGGTAATATATTGGAGTGTTATTTTTGGAGGCAATCTGTTTATGAAGAATAGGGAGTTGCTATTCTCATGCATAAATATTTGGAGATTAATTTGATTTTATTGGAAATTAAATCAAGGATCTGCAATTGCCCAAGCCCAAGGAATGTATTTCTATTTATAGATGATCAACCCTACTGCTGCTCGTGGAGAATAAGGATTGTGAGAGTTGTGTTCAAGTTTTAGGGTTTGTGTTTTGTGTTTGTTTTTGTGAGCCATTCATTCATCTGTTTTGATGTTTGAATTGGACTGATTTAGTTGAGTTGTATTTTGTCCACTGAAAGCTTTTAAGCACGAGTGTATTGTTCTTGGTTGAAACTCTTAAGTAAGACCAAGGTGTGTCTTTGAAGTGTGTCTTCTACTTTCATTATTGTAAGTTGTTATCACTGCTGTGATTGAGGGGGAGTGAGAGGTGTCTTATATCTGAGAGTGTCTTAGATAGAAATGTCATTGGGTAGTGATTAAGTGAGTAGATTGTCAACTGGTGTGTTGGCTGTAGAGTCTATGAATTGATACTACTAATAGTGGACTTCCTTCCTGGCTTGGTAGCCCCCAGATGTAAGTGTGTTTACACTGAACTGGGTCAACAATTGATTGTGTTCTTTACTGTTGTTTTCTGCATTTTCTATCTTGTTTATTATTGTTAAGATATAAGTGTCGTGACATCACGTTCGACATCTCATATCTGTTGCCAGAATTTCAATTGGCATCAGAGCAGGCATCCTGTTCTGTTTCTGGGTGAGATCTAGGGAAGTTACTTTCTGGTTCTATGGACAAGGAAGGAGGATTTGTGAACAGACCACCCATCTTGGATGGATCTAACTATGATTATTGGAAACCACGCATGGTGTCCTTCTTGAAATCTTTGGATATTAGGGCCTGGAAAGCTGTCATAAAAGGATGGAAACATCCTGTCATTGTTGGGAAAGATGGAATAGCTACATCTGAACTAAAACCTGAGGAAGAATGGACTAAGGAGGAGGATGAACTGGCTCTTGGAAATTCTAAGGCCTTGAATGCCTTATTCAATGGAATTGACAGAAATATATTCAGATTGGTGAATAATTGTGAAGTTGCTAAAGATGCTTGGGACATACTCAAGACTACTCATGAAGGCACCTCTAAAGTGAAGACGTCAAGACTTCAGCTACTGACTTCCAAATTTGAAGAGTTAAAGATGAAGGAAGATGAAAGCATACAGGACTTTCATATGAATGTTCTTGAAATAGCCAATGCTTCAAGTGGCCTTGGTGAAAAGATGTCTGATGAAAAACTGGTGAGAAAGATACTTAGGTCTCTTCCCAAGAGATTTGCTATGAAGGTGACTGCCATAGAAGAAGCTCAAGACATCAGCCAGATGAGGGTAGATGAATTGATTGGTTCCCTTCAGACTTTTGAATTAGGGTTGAATGACAGATCAAAAAAGAAGGCCAAAAGCATAGCATTGGTGTCTAGTACTGAAGATGAAAAGAAAGAGTGTGATATTGAAACCCAGGAGGAGCTATCCAATGCAATCGTGATGCTTGGAAGGCAGTTTAATAAGGTGTTGAAAAGAATGGACATGAGCTATAAACCTTATGTCAAGAACATCACATCTGACATCAACAGGCCAGGTAATCAGATGAAGAAAACCAAAGTAGAGGAGAAGCCTAATAATGACAAAGGAATCCAATGCCATGGCTATGAAGGTTATGGTCACATCAAAGCTGAATGCTCTACATACCTTAAACAGAAAAAGGGTTTGTCTGTCACTTGGTCTGATGAGGACACTGAAAGTGAAGATGAATCTGCCAAGCATGTCAGAGCAATGACTGTAATATGTGAGTCTGATGATGATTCAAGTGATGGAGAGATTACCTATGAGGAGCTAGCTGCATCATATAGAGAGTTGTGCATTAGAAGTGAAGAAGTTTGTCAAGAAGGGGAGAAGCAGAAGAAAATTATAATTCAACTAAAGGCTGAAAAGGCTGAACTGGAGAATGAAGTCAGTCTGCTGAAATCCAAGCTTGATCAAATGGTCAAATCTATCAGAATGCTGAACAAGGGGACTGATACCTTGGATGATATTCTTCAGACTGGAAAACTGGCTGGAGATATGACTGGGCTGGGATTTGATGGTGAGAAGAAACCTTCTTCAGATGCTAGTTCTTCTGGTCCCAAACATAACTTGTCTCATCAGATGTCTCAACATCATGGGAAAGTACATGCTTCTGGACCTAAGCAGTTTGTGCCTCATCAGATATCTCAACATCATGGGAAAGGCCATGTTTCTGGACCTAATCATTTTGTGCCCCAACATCATGGCAGAAGACAACCTCAACATCATGGGAGAAGACATCCTCAGGGGAGAAGACATCCCAACCACTTCAGAGGAGGATTTCAAAGATGGAGATGTCATTACTGTGGAAGATTTGGTCACACAAAACCTTTTTGCTTCAGACTGTATGGATATCCTAAACCCGATCCTCAACCTAGACCAAATCAAAGCATTCATACAAGTGGAAAACAATGGGTTTCCAAGGCTGCTGCTACAAGTTTAATAGCTCACATGTCTCTCAGAGTTTCAGCTAAAGAGGATTGGTATTTTGATAGTGGTTGCTCTAGGCACATGACAGGGATTAAGAATTTGTTGGTTGACATCAAATCTCACACCATAAGCTATGTGACTTTTGGTGATGGAGCTAAGGGTGAAATCAAGGGGATTGGAAAGCTGGACTGCTCAGGAGTTCCAGAACTTGATAATGTGCTACTGGTTAAAGGACTCACTGCTAACCTGATAAGTATCAGTCAACTGTGTGATCAAGGGTTTAATGTTAACTTCACCAAATCTGAATGTTTGGTTACAAATGAAAATAATGAAGTTATCATGAAGGGAGTTAGATCTAAGGACAACTGCTACCTATGGGTTCCTCAAGATTTTAGCTATTCCTCAATTTGTGCTCTTGCTAAAGATGATGAAGTAAAGTTGTGGCATCAAAAACTTTGTCATCTGCATCTAAAGGGTATGAAAAGAATCATCAACATGGAATCTGTCAGAGGAATACCTAAGCTAAAGATTGAAGAAGGAAGGGTATGTGGTGAATGTCAGATTGGAAAGCAAACCAAAATGTCACATCAGAAGATTAAACATCTCACTACCTCTAAGGTGTTGGAACTTCTTCACATGGACTTAATGGGGCCCATGCAAGTGGAGAGTCTTGGTGGGAAGAAGTATGCTTATGTGGTGGTTGATGACTTTTCAAGATACACTTGAATTAGCTTTATAAGAGAAAAATCTGAAGTGTTTGAAGTGTTTAAGGATCTGTGCCAAAGACTTCAAAGAGAAAAGGAGAGTAATGTTGTCAGGATCAGAAGTGATCATGGAAAGGAGTTTGAGAATCAGAAATTTGCTGAATTTTGCTCAACTGAAGGGATTAGTCATGAATTCTCTTCTCCTATTACTCCACAACAAAATGGAGTTGTTGAAAGAAAGAATAGAACTATCCAAGAATCAGCTAGAGCTATGATTCATGCCAAGAAACTGCCTTACCACTTCTGGGCTGAAGCTATGAACACTGTTGTTATATTCATAATAGAGTGACACTAAGAACAGGAACCACTACTACATTGTATGAGATATGGAAGGGAAGAAAGCCTACTGTTAAATACTTCCATGTGTTTGGCAGCAAATGTTATATCTTGGTTGATCGTGAGCAAAGAAGAAAGATGGATCCTAAAAGTGATGAAGGAATCTTCTTGGGCTACTCTACTAACAGCAGATCCTATAGAGTATTCAACTCCAGAACTAAGGTTATGATGGAGTCTATAAATGTTGTTGTTGATGATTTATATAAGGAAGCTGATGTTCTAGAGGATGTTGGAACATTCCTTGATTTGCCTGCAGAAGCTTCAGAAGAAAACACAGATCCTAATCCTCCAAATGTTGAATCTGAATCTGAACCAGTCAACAAGGGACCCTTCATCAGAATTCAGAAAGATCATCCAAAGGAGCTTATCATAGGTGATATGAATTCTGGTGTTACTACTATTGAACCCAAAAATGTTAAAGAAGCCTTGAATGATGAGTTTTGGATCAATGCTATGCAATAAGAGCTAGGACAATTCAAGAGGAATGAAGTTTGGGAACTGGTTTCTAGACCTGAAGGGACAAATGTGATTGGAACTAAGTGGATATACAAGAACAAATCTGATGAGCAGGGAGTGGCCACTAGAAATAAAGCAAGGTTGGTTGCTCAAGGATATACCCAAGTTGAAGGGGTTGACTTTGATGAAACTTTTGCTCCTGTGGCTAGGCTTGAATCCATAAGACTTCTCTTAGGTGTTGCTTGCATTCTCAAATTTAAACTGTTTCAGATGGATGTTAAGAGTGCTTTCTTAAATGGATACTTGAATGAAGAAGTCTATGCTGAACAACCCAAGGGATTCATTGATTCAACATATCCTAATCATGTCTTCAAGTTGAGAAAATATCTGTATGGGTTGAAGCAAGCTCCTAGAGCTTGGTATGAAAGGCTAACTGAATTTCTGAATCTGAATGGTTACAGAAAAGGTGGGATAGACAAGACATTGTTTGTTAAAGAAGAAGGAGGGAAGATCATGGTTGCTCAAATATATGTTGATGATATTGTGTTTGGTGGGATGTCTGATGAGATGGTTAAACATTTTGTTCAGCAAATGCAGTCAGAATTTGAGATGAGTCTTGTTGGTGAATTAACTTATTTCCTTGGTCTGCAAGTCAAGCAAATGGAAGATTCAATCTTTTTGCCTCAAAGCAAGTATGCCAAGAATATAGTCAAGAAGTTTGGAATGGAGAATGCTAGTCATAAGAGGACCCCTGCACCTACTCATCTGAAATTATCCAAAGATGAAAAAGGTGTGAGTGTTGATCAAAGTCTGTACAGAAGCATGATTGGTAGTTTGTTATATCTTACAGCTAGCAGACCTGACATTTCCTTTGCAATGGGTGTATGTGCCAGATACCAAGCTGAACCAAAAGTCAGCCATATAAATCAGGTGAAAAGGATCCTGAAGTATGTGAATGGCACAAGTGACAATGGTATGATGTATAGTCATGGAACTGGGTCCATGCTGAGTGGATATTGTGATGTTGATTGGGCTGGAAGTGCTGATGACAGAAAAAGCACATCAGGTGGCTGCTTCTTTTTGGGAAGTAATCTTATTTCATGGTTTAGCAAGAAGCAAAATTGTGTGTCTTAATCTACTGCTGAGGCTAAGTATATAGCTGCAGGGAGTAGTTGTTCTCAACTAGTGTGGATGAAACAAATACTGTCTGAGTACAATGTCAAGCAGGATGTCATGACATTATACTGTGACAACCTGAGTGCTATCAATATATCCAAGAATCCTATTCAACATAGCAGGACTAAGCACATTGATATACGTCATCACTTCATCAGAGACCTAGTGGAAGACAAAGTGGTTACCTTGGAACATGTTGCCACTGAAAGACAACTGGCTGACATTTTTACTAAGGCTTTAGATACAAATCAGTTTGAAAATTTAAGGGGCAAACTAGGTATTTGCATATATGAGGATTTGTAGAAATTAATGGATTTATGGAATGCTGCACTAAAGTACAGGATGATGATGATTTGTCTTGAAGGAAAATCTGCAGATGTATTATGTGTGCAAGTGTATTTCTCTATTTGGTGTTCAAGTGATATTATCAAAATTAGAGTAAATGTAAAGAAAATTGGAAACAATAAAAAACAAATCAACTGCTGGAAGCATTCTTTATTAGAAGTTTATTACAAAGATAACAGAAACAACAAGCAAATATTCTTCATCTTTGGAGTCAGCTATGCATTCCATCCACCTGAGTTAATGAAATTGACCCAATCTTCATCAACATCCTTGTCTGACTCATGTAATTGACAATGTTGTTTCTTGACGGGCTTCTTATGTGTCTCAGTCTTTTTCCCTGTCCTTGTTGCACCAGTAGATGATCCTACCTTTGTCTCGTCCTCTGACTTCATCTTCTTTGGTTCTGTACTCCTTTGCCTCTTGTCTTCTAACATGTGATTTGTTTTGGAAACAATCGTTTTGGAGGTCTGGCTCATGTTTCAACCTTATCCTTGCAGTAGCAGTAAGGTGTAGCTATTTTTATATCAAAGGAGAACCTTGTTTGTATCGCCTGACCAGTCAAAGATATAGTTGTTAGAGGTGGTGTATTTTTCCTTGTGTCCTGTGCAATTTTTTTTGAAAATTGTGTTTTGTGCTTTTGCTGGTTTTCTGTTGTACCGTGCTTCTGAGGGTGTTTGTCCAATTGTGGCTTAAAAGGGGGAGAGTAGTGTAGTAGTTGTTTTGCTGGTTTTGCAGATGGTTTTGTAGATGGTTTTCTAGTGTGCAGGTGCTGGTTTTCTTCTTTGTTTTTCTGTGCTCCTTGGCTTGAGGGGGAGTTTCTGGTTTTCTGAGAATGTTAGTTGTGTTTGTGTGGGTTGCTGCAGGGATCTCTGATATGGAGTTGTTTTAGCCAAAATTTGCCAAAGGGGGAGTTTGTTGGTTCTGTATTGGCAGCAATTTTGGTAAAACAATGTGTTGCATCTAGATGTTCTACTTGATGTCTTGACATGTTGTCTCTAACATTCTGTAGGTGAAGTGTTGGTGGTGTTTGTTAGTATTGTAGACTGTGTGCTTGATGTCGAACACGATGTTCTGACATCAGTTGACAGAACTTCCAGTTCTGGTTTTAGGTTTTATTTGCTGCGCTATTTTTAGCAATCTTTTGTGTGTTTATGTTATCTGATTGCTGCTAAATTTACTAAAGTGGTAATATATTGGAGTATTATTTTTGGAGGCAATCTGTTTATGAAGAATAGGGAGTTGCTTTTTTCATGCATAAAGATTTGGAGATTAATTTGCTTTTATTGGAAATTAAATCAAGGATCTGCAATTGCCCAAGCCCAAGCTCAAGGAATGTATTGCTATTTATAGATGATCAACCCTAACTGCTGCTCGTGGAGAATAAGGATTGTGAGAGCTGTGTTCAAGTTTTAGGGTTTGTGTTTTGTGTTTGTTTTTGTGAGCCATTCATTCATCTGTTTTGATGTTTGAATTGGAATGATTTAGTTGAGTTGTATTTTGTCCACTCAAAGCTTTTAAGCACGAGTGTATTGTTCTTGGTTGAAGCTCTTAAGCAAGACCAAGGTGTGTCTTTGAAGTGTGTCTTCTACTTTCATTATTGTAAGTTGTTATCACTGCTGTGATTGAGGGGGAGTGAGAGGTGTCTTATATCTGAGAGTGTCTTAGATAGAAGTGTCATTGTGTAGTGATTAAGTGAGTAGATTGTCAACTGGTGTGTTGGCTGTAGAGTCTATGAATTGATACTACTAATAGTGGACTTCCTTCCTGGCTTGGTAGCCCCCAGATGTAAGTGTGTTTACACTGAACTGGGTCAACAATTGATTGTGTTCTTTACTGTTGTTTTCTGCATTTTCTACCTTGTTCATTATTGTTAAGATATAAGTGTCGTGACATCACGTTCGACATCTCATATCTGTTTCCAGAATTTCAATTATTCTGGACGAAATCAGAGCTGCCAAAGCCCAAAATTGCATTGCTATTTAAGGAGACTCAAACCTCACTTTTTGGGTGTGCATGTTTTAAATATTTCTTGTGTTAGGGTTTATCTTTTGAGTTTTTATTTATGTTATCTTTGTGCACCACTCTGGTGCCTCGTTTCGTATCTTAAGGCATGGTGTTTAGTTTGTTAATTGAGTTGTAATGCTTTGTTCCAAGAAACTAAGATTATGAGTTTGAGAAAAAAGTGTTTCTTGTATTCCACACTAATGCCATAATAAGTAATAATATTAAATCTTTGTGTACACCACTCTATGTTTTATTAACTTGGCATAGTTGTTGGTTTGTCTTAGTTGAGTTGTAAATTCAACAATCAATATACTTGATATTGAGTTGATAACTAGGGGTTAGTGGTTGAAGAAAGTGAGTGAATTCTCATATTTAAGGGGATATCTAAATAGAAAGTCACTAGGATTAGGGAAGTCATAAAACTTCATAGGGGTTTGGGATTCTTATAAGACTAATTGTTCTAATTCAAAGTAGTGAACTTTATTTCTTGGGTAGAGTGCCTCCATACATAGGCGTGGTTTTATCGAACTGGGTTACCAATCTCTTGTGTTATTTTACAGCTTTCTGCATTATTGATTATTGTAGTTAAACTGGTTTTAAAAGTTGGATAAGTTGTCTCAACATCTGTCCCTTGAGGAACATAATTTCAATTGGCTTCAGAGCAGGCACCCTTTTTTGTTTGGGTGAGCTCTAGGCAGGATATTTTCTGTTCAAATTGAAAACATTAAGGATGGAGGTTTAGTCAACATGCCACCTATTTTGGATGGAACAAATTATGACTATTGAAAAGCAAAGATGGTTGCTTTTCTCAAATTCATAGACAACAAAACTTGAAAGGTTGTGATTAAAAGTTAGAAACATCACGTGATAATCTCTTAAGATGGCAAAACAAGTTTGAAACCCGAAGCTGATTAGTCAAAAGATGAAGACAATGTAGCTCTTGCAAATGACAAAGCCTTGAATGCTATATTTAATGGTGTTGACAAAAACATGTTTAGATTGATCAACACTTATACTGAAGATAAAGAGGCCCGAAAGATTCTCAAGATTGCTCATAAAGGAACATCTAAAGTGTGTAGGTCAAGGTTGCAACTTCTCACAACACCGTTTAAAAATTTATGCTGAAAGAAGATGAATCCATTTCTAATTACAATGTTTCTCACGACTGCATCATTTATTTTATTAATATTTTTATTAATAAATACAATTTTAACATTCATCGCATGTAGGTCCAAACTTATAGTGAGCAAAGAACATCATGACTAATCATAAAGAGTGTTTCAAGAAAACCAAATTAATTTTTCGTTATAGTTAATCTTTTATGACACATGGTTCCCTACTTGAGGGTGTTGAGTTTAATCTTCATAAATCAATTTATTAACTTGATTGAGAGAAAGAACCATAATGTTCTCGTCACTACAAGAAAAACTACATTTAGCTAGGGGTTTAACCCCTCACTAAAGCAAAAAACACATTACAAAACATCAATTTGCAAAGGGATATGACCCCTAGCTAATCAGGGCATCACAAATTAATGGCTAGGGGATAAGACCCTCGTAAATTTGGCTAGGGGATAAACCCCTCGCAAATTGTCATGAAAAAAATTCAGCCTGTTACGCTGCAGGCATAGACCCAGACTAGTGGCACAAATATGTCAGATGATTTGCCAGAGGATAAACCCCTAGCTAAAGCACATGCGTTATGCATTTAGTGAGGGGTAAAACCCCTAGCTGTTTATGTCAGACTTTTGTGAGGGGTAAAGCCCCTAGCAAATTGTCTTACGTTTTGGAATTTGTGAGGGGTTTAACCCCTAACTAATGATTATAATAATATTATTAAAATTTATAATTATATTATTTTAATTATATTATTATAATTAGAATAATATAATTATATAATAATTTTTTATTAAAATTTATAATTATATTATTTGACTATATTATTATAATTAAACTAATATAATTATATAATAAATAAATATATATTTTAATATAATTATATAATAAATATATATATTTTTAAATTTTGTAAAATATAATAATTTATAATTAAAAGTGCTATAAAATTAAATATCCACATCCATCATCAAAATAAAAATAATTCATGACAAAAATTAAATTAAATATAAAAATACATATCAGAAGTTTCATATTTTAACAAATTTAATCAACTTCTTCATCATCATCCTCCTCATCTTCCCCATCTCTTTCTCCAACACCTTGATTCATATGCGAGACTATAAATATATTACCAAAATATATTACATACTTTCTAAATAAAAAATGTATATGAATATATATAATCTATTCTTTTATAAAAATTTGTAATATGTTTCTTAAACTAATTTTATAAATTTAAAGACAATAAAATATACAACAATATTATATATTATGTTACTACAAATTTACATACTTTATAACATATTTTAACTTACAAATTATATACTTATATGTTTCTCGAAATATTATATAATATGTTTCTACAAAAATGTATACTTTTTAAATAAAGAGTGTATACTTTCTACAAATATGTATACTTTCTATAAAATATTATATAATATGTTTCTACAAATATATTACTAAAATATATTAATATTTTTAAAAATATATATAAAAATGTATACTTTCTAAATAAAGAGTGTATATATTACAAATTATATACTTTATATAAAAAGTGCATATTACTTAAATATATTTTAAATTATATATTTTTACGATTTAACTCATACTTTTTAAATAAAAGTGTATATTAATATATAATCAATTCTTTTATAAAAAATGATCGTGAAGGCTTGATCAGATCCTGTTGAAGTGGGACACCAAGTACGTCTGAGATGCTGGGCGTATGGAGAGGAGGAGGGGGGGGGGGGGGGTGTACCTGCAAGGCACTCCGACGCTCAAGTAAGAAGGGTCAGAGAAAAGGGGAAAGTACAAAGTATGAGTTTCAAGGGTGATTATTGGATACCTGACCCTCTCAAGTGAGAGGGTTTATATAATGCCCCCAGCGCGTGGCTAACGATCCTATTTTCGGAGCGAAATAACCGTTTTCCCGAAGAATAAGTAACTTCCCAAAACTAGCCGTTATGTCGGGCAGGGTATCCAAAACTAGCCGTTATATCGTGCATATGCATAGTGTCGGACACATGCCCTTAGCTGTTCGGGAAGTGAAGAAGCCGTACAGAACAGGCAGTATTTCCGGGGAGGAGCGATGCAGTCCTTGCCCAGTTAGAGGGGCAGAAAGGTAACTTTTTCCCCTTGGTGGATTGGACTTAGGAAATTGGGCCGTTCTGGGAGAAGAGGCGGATTGGGCCATGTCTAGCCATTGGTCCAGTCCAGAACAGGAGCCCCCTAAGTCGTTGCTCCCGAGCATGGGAGTGATGACTTAAGGACAGCTCGGGGCTCCGGGGAGCCAGCGTGGAGTCGTCATTTGGTGACGGGGAAGGTCGTCTCGTGGTGCCCGTGACCCCTGGTGTTTGTGACATTCATGACCGTGACATAGTTGCTCGTCGTACGGGGAGACTAACGGTTAGTCAGAATTGGAAACGTTCGGGTGCCACGTGTGCCTAGAGCCATGTGTAGCAGTTACTAGGCAATGATGGCTAGTTAGTAGCCATCATGACCTACGAGGGCATGCCAGTGCACGTGCCTCTCTGTATAAAAGGGGAAGGCCCGTTTCATTCTGAACTTTTCGCTCTTGTTTCTCTTCGTCTTCTTCATAGCTCTTGCCCGTCACCGCCGTTTGCTACTCCGGCCACCGCATCAACTTCCGAGCAACCGCTTTTTCATCTTCTTAACCAAGTAAGTTTGCTGATTTTGCACTTTCTCATCCCTTTTGATGGTAGTTCATAGATTACATGCAGTTAGGTTTAGGTTTGGAAGATGAAATAGGTTAATCTCCGACGATTGTTGGTGGTGGACGGTGGTCGTACCACTTTCCGCCGCCGACGACACCGCTAGGTTTTAGGATATGCTTGTGAATCAGGCCGTTTCCGGCGTCATTACAATGATGATGCGTGCGTAACCGCCGTGATTTCCCAGATTCCAGAGTAACGATGAAGTTCCCGGCGAGCCTTTGCAGTTTCCGAAGAAGCTTTGCAGTTTTTGGTGGAGTTTCAAACGGAAACTGGGAAGTGGCTCGGGGAGGTTCCTCGCATGGGGGTAGCTTACTCCGGGCATCTCCTCGTGGGAGATTCTTAGAGTTTTTGTTCGATGTTAGGGCTTAGGCCGAGGACGTAGCCCTCAGCCCTTTGCGCGCCCTTTCACTTGACTAGCGGTGGAAGGGTGGATTTGATTCTTCGTCGAATTCACTTTTTTCTCTGTTTTTCAGGTGATTGACATGGCGACAGGGCCAGATGGGGAGATAATAATAGAGTCGTCTGAGGAGAGCTCCTCGGGGAGCTCCTCGGAGAGCAGTAGTACTAAGGCTTCAACCGTCCCCAGCAAAGTCGGGGAGGAGCTTGAAGAGAACCCTGCTGAGGAGTGGTCGGTGGCTGAGCCTGCCGAGCACGAATCCATCTTTGCTACTTTCACCGGGGATGTCTTCACGGATGTTGGACCGGAGGGGGAATGAAAGATGCATTTCCCCTCCCAAGATGATCGGATCTATTCAGACTTCGGGGAGAGATTTACTATGTATGAATATGCCTTTAAGGAGTTAGGGTTAAGGCTGCCCTTCACCGATTTTCAGCGGTCGATCTTCGTGCACTTGGACCTTGCTCCATCGCAGTTGCATCCCAATTCGCTGGCATTCATTCGTGCCTTTGAGTTGACGTGCGAGCATTTGATGATAGGGGCTACTCTTCCTCTATTCTTCACTGTCTTTCATCTTCAGCGGCAGCTGACGGGGAGGAAGTATGGTTGGGTCTCGTTGAAACAGCCTCGCAAGCTATTCAAGCCCTTCTCAGAGTCAATCCGGATGTTCCAGAAAAGGTTCTACATCATAGAGCCTGTGTCGGAGGTTGCCCAGGATAACACTTATGCCTGAGAGATTGAGGTTGACGAGGCAGGGAGGTTCATCGGGGAGAGAGTATACAAGTTTCCCATCCACTGGGGACCTGGCCATTTCACCAAGGAGCCCAATGAGTACGTCCTCCAGCCGAACAACCTAGACGGGCAGGATGCCATTGCTTACGAGACGTTGGTGAAATATGTCAACTCCTTCCGGCTTGCTGAATGCTGGACAAAGAAGGGTGACCCCATCTTCGAGGAGGATGAAAGCCAGAGGGTGGAGTACCGCTTCATTAACGTCAAGGTACTTTTGGAGTGCAAGACTCCCGCGGAAGTTTATAAATTGCTCGGTAGTCTTATTTGTTTTAACCTTGTTCGACATATTTTTACTTTGTCGTCTAACGTTCTTGTTCTGTTTGCGGGTGAGATGCCTCAGGCAGGCTCATGAAAGGATGGTGAAGAATGCTCTTGCGAGGAACAAGCCTGGAACAGCCCCTCCCAAGTCTCGATTCGCCAATACGCGTGCTCCCACTCCTCCTCAGTCTGCTGCGGGGACCTCTTTTCCCACTCCTGCTCCCCGGAGATCTCCTATGCCGTTGACCTCACGAACTAAGCGGTCGAGGGCCACTGACGCCGTGGATCTCGGTCGGGCCTCGGAGAAAGGGAAGTTCAAGCATCCTCCTTGCATACTCGACAGGAGATTCTTCGAGGGGACATCCTTGGTCGTGCCGCAGGCAGAATCTCTTCGGCTGGAAAGCATGGATCACCCGAGCAAGAGGGCGTTGGTGGCCCAAGATGCCTCTGCGCTGGTTAGAGTTTTGGAGATGGCGACCATCTACGCTTGCGGCTGAGTCCGAACTCAAGGATGCTCGGGCTACCATGGCATCTCTTAAGGAAGAGGTTAAAAGTGCCGACGATGCCCGAAAGAAGGCTGACGAGGAGGTGGCCAGGCTGAAGAAGGAGAATTCTACCCTGGCTGCAGAGAAGAAGGCGGCTGAGGAGCTGGTCCAGCAGCTGAGGGCGGTCAATGCTTCGGGTGAAGATGAACCCGAGGACGTGAAGGAGTTAAAGACAAGGTCTGAGCTAGTTTCCTATATGTTGGTAGCCGAGGATGACAACATGGTCATTGCGGATGAATCCTTCAGGAACGCCGTGTCTCAATTGCGGGTGGTGAACCCCGGACTCGACTTCTCCACCGAGGGTACCCACTATCTGGCGCACGTTGAAGATGGCCGAATCATTATGCCTGACTCCCTCCTTGAAGAGCATGCCGAGGATCTTCCCGCGGAGAACCAGGAGCCTCAGTCCAACTCTGAGCAGGTTGACCAGATGGATGAGTGAAGGATTTTCTTGTTGTTGTAATTTTTCGGCCTGTGTGTCGAGTGATTTATTGTAATTTATTTTGAATGGGGGCGTGACCCCCGATTTATGTAACCAAGTACAATTGTGGTCCTTGCGGCCACTTATTATTTTTAATTATGTGCCCGGTCCTTGTGGCCGATTTTGTGATTTGCATGGCTTTATCTGCTTTAAATTTTGCTAAGTGTTGTTACTTATGCTCGTTTAGGTATGTATGCCCGTAATGGGGGTTACTTTGATTTGCTTTAAGTTTTGGGGATCGCTCGTGTTAGATGTGTTCGTCAGTGAGGGGAACCGGACGAACGGCTGGGGAATATCCGGGCGAGGACGCGGAGCTCAGGTCGCGTTTGAGGCCTGAGTTCGCGGCGTGAACCTCCCATCGTGAGCTGGGTGTTCTGCCTGTCGTGGTACTTTGATGACGGCGGTGCTCGATTGAGGGACCGCTGTCGAGCAGAGACCCGGCTCGTTCCTGAGTGGGATTCTGCTTCACTGGCATGCGACGCTTGTACCTAGGCATGCATCATGGTCGGTAGGCGATGCTCGTCGTCGTGATGGATCAGAGCGATAGTTAAGGCCTTAGATGTAGTATTGTTTCAGCTTTTCGGCGTTCCATGGTCGAGCAAGTTCTACCCCGTTGAGTTGTTCTAGGTAGTAGGCCCCATTCTCCGTTTTTGCGTGGACACGATAGGGTTCTTCCCAGTTAGCGGCTAATTTGCCTTCGCGAGAGTCTTTATGGTTTCTTCTTAGGACAAGGCTTCCTACATCGAAATCTCGTCGTATCACCTTGGCGTTATGCCTGATGGTAATTTTTTGTTTTAAAGAGGCTTCGCGGAGGGTTGCCCCAAATCGGACTTCCTCGACGAGGTCGAGTTCCTCTCTTAATGACTCGCCGTTCATCTCCTTGTCTAAGGGCGACTCTTTCCACCTGGATGGTACGTGAACTTCGATGGGGATCACGGTCTCGGTCCCGTAAGCCAGCCGAAAGGGTGTCTCATCGGTTGAAGAGTGTAGAGTTGTGCGGTATTCCCATAAGACACTGTGCAGCTCCTCGACCCAAGCTTTCTTCGTTTCGTCCAGCCTTCGTTTGAGGCCCCGAAGGATGACTAGGTTCACCGCTTCAGATTGCCCGTTTATCTAGGGATGTTCGACGGATGCGAAGTGTTGCTTCGTGCCCAGCTGGGCGACGGAGTCTTGGAACTTCCTGTCTGTGAACTGTGTCCCATTTTCTGTGACTATTGCTTGGGGGATGCCAAAACGTGCGAGGATGTTTTGTTTGTAGAAATGCAGTATGTTAAAAGCAGTTATCTTGGCCAGGGCCTCCGCCTCTATACATTTTATGAAGTAGTCCCCGCCTACTATTAAGTATTTGTTCTGACTTGATCCTACCACGAATGGTCCCAAGATGTCCAGGCCCCACCAGGCGAATGGCCACAGGGAGGACATAGATTTGAGCTCGTTAGGTAGAGCTAGGAGCATGTCCCCGTGCCTTTGGCATTTATCGCATCTCTTCACATGCTCTTTAGCGTCATGTTGCATGGTTGGCCAGTAATATCCTGCTCGGAGGGCCTTTCGGGCAAGGGACCTCCCTCCGAGATGTTGGACGTTGATTCCCTCATGGATTTCGTGCAAGATATGGGCGACCATTTCTTCCTCGACACACTTGAGCAGCGGGATGGAGAATCCTCGTCTGTAGAGTTTATCTTCGACCAGGACGTAGGAACAAGCTCTTCGCCTGACTATGCTGGCTTCTATGGGGTCGAACGGGAGTTCGTCTCTAGCGAGGTAGTTGTAAACGGGGGTCATCCTGCAATTGCTGTCGCCGATCACTTGTACGTCGAGCGACGGGGAAGCTTTCTCAATGATGGGTCGAGGAAGTACTTCTTGTATGACAGACTTGTTTTTGCCTTTCTTCTTCGTGCTGGCTAGTGTGGACAAAACGTCTGCCCGAACATTGTGTTCGTAGGGAACATGTTTTACTTCCACCGCTGCGAACTTCGTTATCTTCTTCTTGACCAGGGCTAAGTATTCGGTTAGGTTGTCATTTTTGGCTTGATACTCTCCTCGGACTTGAAGGGCCACGAGCTGTGAATCTGTGCAAATAACGACTTCTTCGGCACCAAGGTCTTCGGCCAAGCGTAACCCGACGAGGAAGGCTTCGTACTCAGCCTAGTTGTTAGAGGTGGGGAAGGACAGGGTAAGTGAAACTTCAACTATGATTCCCTCATTGCTTTCCAGTATGATGCTTGCCCCGCTCCCCGCCGGACTGGAGGCCCCGTCCAAGAAAATGGTCCATTTGTGCGCTCCGCAAGTGGGGGAGTTTGCGAACATCATTTATGCGACGAAGTCGGCCAGGACCTGGGCTTTGAGGGCTTTCCTGCTCTCATACTGGATGTCAAACTCGGACAGCTCGAGTGACCACTTGAGCATTCTACCGGCCATGTCTGGTCGTCCCAATAGCTGCTTTACGGGTTTGTCTGTTCGAATCACAATCGTGTGGGCTAGGAAGTAGTGTCTCAGTCTTCTAGCTGCATTAATGAGAGCCAGTGCCACTTTTTCAATCTATTGGTATCTCAGCTCTGGCCCCTGCAGTGCTTTGCTCGTGAAGTATATGGGCTTCTGCCCGTCAGGTGTTTCGCGAATAAGAGCGGCGCTGACTGCCTCGGTCGCCACGATGAGGTATAGGTACAAAGTTTCGCCGTTGTCCGGGCGAGAGAGAACGGGTGGTTCTGAGAGTACTCGTTTCAGGTGGAGAAGAGCCTTGTCACATTCCTCGGTCCATTCAAACGCTGCCTCCTTGCGGAGGAGTTTGAAGAATGGTAAGGCGTGTTGGGCAGACTTGACCACGAAACAGGACAATGACGTGAACATCCCGTTGAGGGACTGAATGGATTTCTTTGACTTGGGCATCGGAAACTCGGAGAATTCTCAGCACTTATCGGGGTTGGCTTCGATTCCTCATTCCGTTAAGTAGAAGCCGAGGAACTTGCCTGCCCGGACACCGAACTTGCACTTCTCCGGGTTGAAACACATTTTGTACTTTCTGGCCTGTTCGAAGACCTTCCTTAGATGGGCAGTGTGATCGGTTTCCTCGTGGGATTTTACAATCATGTCTTCCATGTAGACTTCGAGCATGTCGCCTATCTCTCCTCGGAAGACCTTGTTCATCATTCTTTGATAGGTTGCGCCGACGTTCTTCAGGCCGAAGGGCATTACGTTGTAGTAATACTTGCCCGATTCCGTCATGAAGGCCATGTATTTTTTATCGTTCATTGCCATTGGAATTTGGTTATAGCCCGAGTAGGCGTCCATGAATGATAAAAGTTTAAAACCGGCAGAATTATCAACAAGTTTATCAATATTGGGGAGGGGGTAGGCATCCTTCGGGCATGCCTTATTAAGATCGGTGTAGTCAACGCACATTCGCCACTTGCCATTAGATTTTTTGATAAGTACAACGTTGGACAGCCAAGTGGTGTACTTGGCATCCGAAATAAATTTGACCTCGAGGAGGTCCTTTACAGCTTTTTCTACAGCCTCCGTTTTCTCCGGAGACTGCTTTCTCCTACGTTGTGCTACTGCTTTGAAGTCCGGGTCAATCGTGAGTTGATGGCAGGCGACAGATGGGTCCAAGCCGGACATCTCGGCGGCGCTCCAGGCAAAGAGGTTTGAATTCTCACGAAGGCAAGCTTTGAGTTGCTTCCTTGCGATGTCGGGGAGGTCCGCTCCAATCCTCACTCCCCGCTGGGGGTCATCGCCGAACAAGAAGAGCTCGAATTTTCCATCCGGGATTGGGCGCATCGGATGGGAGCTGCCACTGGACAGGGTAGACTAGCTAGTTGAAGCTGCTTGGTCTTCCTGCTGGTCTTCTTCAGGGAAACGGCTGTCGAGGTCGATGGAGTCGACCTGAGGCAGAGGCTTGGCTTTCTCGAAACTGCTGGGCAAGGCGGGTTTGTTGGAAACCTTAGGCTTGGATGCAATGGCGTTGAGTCTTTTTGTAGTTGCTTTGAAACATCGTCGTGCGGCTTCGATGTCGTCGTGGAGGGTGGAGACCATCCCCTTTGAAGTGTAATACTTCATCTTCAGGTGGACGGTTGAGGGAACAGCTACCAACTCAGCCAATGTTGGTCTTTTGAAGATACACTGGTGACGGGCAATCGATCACCAAGAACTGCACTTTGACGGATCTGGCCGTCTTTGTTGATCCAAAAGTGACAATCAGTTCGACGTATCCCCAGGGTTTGGTCACTGATCAGTTGAATCCTTACAAATCAGACCCCACATAGGGGGTGAGGTGTGATTTGTCCAGCTGAAGTGTTAAGAACAGCTGGGAGTACATAATGTCGACCGTGCTGCCTTGGTCGACTAGGATTATGCGAACGTCGAAGTTCACCATTCGGGCTCTGACGAGCAAAGGTATGCTCGAGTTCGGAGATCCTTCGAGGAGCTCTTCCCGATAGAAGGAGATAGGGACAGAGCCCTTCTGGGTTTGGTCGAGCGTGGTCACCTTATTGGAGCTCGTGTTGATTAGGTGCTCAAATTTTCTTTTCACGGAGCCCACCGCGACTTTATTGAAACCTCCGCCTGAGATGACCATGGCGGATGGGAACGTCTCCCATGGGCTATGGGCCGCGAAGTAGGCAGGAGCGCTGAGCTCGTCTGGGACGTAGAAGTCCTCTGGTCGCGATACGAACATGGCGATCTGGATGTTGGTCTCTTCCGAGGAAGGCACCTCTTCCTCTACTTTTTTGGACTCCTGGGCGTCTTGCCGGGGAGCGTCTTTCTTCTTAGTGAATTGTTTCAGGTGGCCATCCCTGATCAATATCTCGATAGCATCCTTCAAATGGATGCAGTCTTCGGTAGTGTGGCCGTGACTCTTATGGAAACAACAATACTTTGATTTGTCGGCGTTGGGTTTGGCCGGTATTTGTTTGGGGAAGCGGACCACGGCTTGCTTGAATTCTGAATTCGCGCATTCAGACAGTATCTTCTCCCTGGAGACGGTCAGGGGGGTGTAGTCGTGGAATCGTCTGGAGAGTCCTTTGCTGTCGCGGGAGTCCCGAGGACGGTCTTCGCGTTTCCTTTCTCCTCGACGGGATGTCGAGGCTTCCTCGCCTCTGGAGCCCCGAGCGTTCTCCTGGTGACGAGAAGCTCGGACGGAGTTGGCCGCTTCCTTCTCCTCGTACTGGATGTGCGACTGTGCCTTTAGGAGGAGGGCGTCCAGATTCCTCGGAGGTGCTAGGCCGGCGGCTTTAGAAAATTTTGAGCCAGGGCGGAGTCCTTGCTCGAGGAGGAACTTTTTCATTTCGTCCGTTGTGGGGACCTGCACTGCTTCTTTGTTGAACCTCTCAATGTATTCCCGGAGAGGCTCGTCCTTTCCTTGGATTATGGCCCCAAGGGAGGCTTCAGTCTTGGGGTGGCGGCGCGACGCTGTGAAGTGCCGAGAGAACATTCTGCCCAGTTGCTTCCACGATGTAATAGACTCTTCGGGCAGCTGCTTGTACCAAGTTATTGCTCCTTTTCGGAGTGTGGTTGGAAATAGTCGGCACTTGATGATGCCCTGGACGCCGTGGTAATCCAACAGTGCATCGATGTTTTCGATGTGCTCGTCAGGGCCAGTCGTGTCGTCGTCTGTGCCCAGTGCTGGAGGCTTCTCCAGGCCCTTGGGGAGGCGTGTTGCCAAGATCTCTTGGGATAATGGGCCGTGCGGCTTATCATCGCTGCTGGAACTGGATTGTGACGGGGACCGGATGACTCGCTTGTGTCGTCGACTTCTTCGAAGAGAAGGTGAACGGGCCCGACCCTTTGACCTGACCGGAGGTGACTGCTTGTCTCTTCGGGTCCTCTTGCGGCCGGGAGAGTGCTGGTTCTGTGGGGAAACCTGGTCGCATTTCCGAACAGCGCGAGATTCTGGCTCTTGGCGCAGCCTTCGGTCGACCTCTCACCGAGGCTGCGAGCTCTTGGATCGTCGATGGTTCTTCCTCGGAGGAGGGGAGGATCTTGGCCGAGTAGATTCTTCCAACGCCCCGATCCTTTTGTTTTGCTGAAGGATCAGGAGGTTGGTTTTGTTGATCGCCTCCAGGAGGGCCACCATGGCCGGGTCGGCGTTGGGTGGAACAGGGACGGGCTGGATGGCCAGCGAGGGCTGCTCGCCCTCGCGATCAGCAGGAGTAGGGGAAGGAGAAGTTGTGGCCCCGTCTCTCAGAAAATGGGGATCTCTGAGGAGAGAAGATGGATCATCAACGTCAGTCTTGTTGACGGGGAGGACAACGGATTAGAGAGCACCTTTGGCGTGATCTTGAGAGGCCATGATGATGATCTTGAAAATTTGCTTTGATCTTTGGTTTTCGGGAAAGAAAGAAGGGGAGAACAAGATTTCCCACAGACAGCGCCACTGATCGTGAAGGCTGGATCAGATCCTGTTGAAGTGGGCCACCAAGTACGTCTGAGATGTTGGGCGTATGGAGAGGAGGAGGAGGGTGTACCTGCAAGGCACTCTGACGCTCAAGTAAGAAAGGGTCAGAGAAAAGGGGTAAGTACAAAGTATGAGTTTCAAGGGTGATTATTGGATACCTGACCCTCTCAAGTGAGAGGGTTTATATAATGCCCCCAGCGCGTGGCTAACGGTCATATTTTCGGGGCGAAATAACTGTTTTCCCGAAGAATAGGTAACTGCCCAAAACTAGCCGTTATGTCGGGCAGGGTGTCCAAAACTAGCCGTTATATCGGGCATAGGCATAGTGTTAGGCACATGCCCTTAGCTGTTCGGGTAGTGAAGAAGCCGTGCGGAACGGGCAGCATTTCCGGGGAGGAGCGATGCAGTCCTTGCCCGGTTGGAGGGGCAGAAAGGTAACTTTTGCCCCTTGGTGGATTGGACTTAGGCAGTTAGACCGTTCTAGGAGTAGAGGTGGATTGGGCCATGTCTAACCATTGGTTTAGTTCAGAACCAAAAATATTTAAAAAGTGTATATTAATATATAATCAATTCTTTTATAAAAAATATATATAATAAGTTTCCAAAATTAATTATATAAATACTCTTTTATAAAAATATTTAATATATGTAATCAGCTTTTTAACCATTTATTAATATAAAAATATTCTGTTTTTTAATATAAAAATATTCTGTTTTTTAAACAATACTTAATATACAATACTATTTTCAATAATATGTTTAATATATAATCTATTTTTTAAACAATATTTTATATAAATATATTACTAAAATCTGTTTTTAAAACATTATTTAATATATAATCCGATTTTTAAAATCTGTTTTACAAATATTTTAATAAATATGTTTTATAATTTAGTTTATAAACCTGTTTTATAATTTATTTTATAAGTCTGTTTTTATAAAATTTGTTTTATAAATATATTTAATATGTAATCTATTTAAAATATTATTTAATATATAATATGTTTTTTAAATAATATTTAATACATACTATTATTTTCTCTAAAATATTTATTATATAATTTGTTTTTTTAATAATATAAATTAAAATAGAATAAAAAAATAAATATCAATATCAGCAAAATCAACACCAAAATCACACGTAGTCAACACCAACATCACACCAAAATCGCAGCAAAATCTGTTTTACAAATATTAATCTATAATCAGTTTTATAAATATATTTAATATATAATCTATTTAATACATACTATATAATCTGTTTTTTTTTTAATAATATATATCAGCATCACACCAAAATCGACATATATAAATATCAACTACAACTAATCTTGAGAAAAAAAAATAAATGTGTACCTGTTGATGCTCCCTTAAACTTAAAGCTCCCTCTAAACTAAAATTTGAGACCTTTAAATCACCATTTATATACATGCAGCAACACAACAAATAAATAAAAAAAATTAATTACAAAGTAGTTATGATATAAAAAAAATATTTACTTAATATTTGTAAAATATTTGAAAGAAAAAAAATTAAACCTTTGATGTAGAAGAAATTGAAACGTCGGGAGGGTGGAAGAACGAGGGTGAAAGAAGAACGGTGGAAGAAGATAGACCAGCAAGAGAGAAGGAAAAAATAATTTGTAATGAATGAGACAGATTTGGGGAATTTAATGGGTGCCATTTGTGAGGGGACACCCCACGCCTGTCTAACGGTCATATTTAGCGAGGGACCACCCCTAGCTAAATATTGACGTGTCAGATGCATTATTGCATGTGGGACACGTGGAGACAATTGGCGACGGGATACCCCACACAGTATGTAACGCCCATATATATACATAGATCAAAGCAGATATAATACATGAATTCCACATTTGGTACTGAAATATACAATAAGTTCCTAGTAAACACATTATACATATACATGCCCAAAAAGCCTAAACACAACAAAAACTACGACATAGTATATCTACAAGATGTTCCAAAGACAAAATACTAAGAACTAGATCACTAATGATCTCAAAAACTCCACAACGGAAGCAACGCCATTAGATAAGTAAGGATAATCACACGGCCTTATCCTTACCCTTCGCGGAACCTGCAGTACCTGTGATGTAAACAACAACAGTGGGGTGAGATACATCAAATCTCAGTGAGTTCCCTATCTTAAAGTCCTCTCGGCTCTACATGGTTCTAATAGACCTAACCCAAGTCAAAAGGGAAGGAAAGTGACGTTGAGTACACACACACTATATGGAAACATGCTATGAGTTCATCAACTCACAATATCACTAATCGGTAACCATGCCAAGGCATCCCCTATTCCCGTCCTCTTCTACGTCTAGAAGTCGACCCGGGTCATGGATCCTTGCAACCTACTTGACATACGAATGGATTCGGGTTCTATGGGCCTTTTACCGTTATGAACCGTCACTTTACACGGGCCTTATACCGTCAGAAGCATTCACCCAACGGGCGCCATTCGTACAGCACGGGGAATCAAACCTGCCAAGTAGTTGTGCACATGTTTCAGAGGAGCTCGAGACCCATGAAACGCACTCACAAAAATAACCGATTACGATTACGTGATCACACACAGACGTGATTGTATTCGACAATCACAAGGCCATTATGCCTTACCACAACCAAACGGTTAACACGCATGTTCCATACTAGTGTTTATTCATTCTAACATTGCTTATGGTAATGTTCCTCACTCTACCTATTCCGTATTTTAACATGCATACAATTCCAACAACAATTACCCATCATTAAACGGTAAAAGTTGACAAAACAACACTATTCCAAAAATCCCGACATAATTAAATTGGCCAATAACCTTAAAATCATTTTCATAAGAAAGTACACTTTATTAGCTTTCCAACGATATCAAGAATGTTAAAAACGGGTAAACGAGTCAAAAGTTATGGACACAACGAGAAATAGTATTGCGAGAAAACACAATTCTATATTTTCCTGACCGTACGCGTCATTGCCCTAAGCCATACGCGTATTGCACAGCTGGCTTGCCCAGCCATACGCGTATTGCCCAAGGTGATACGCGTATGGGCAGAGGCTGATTTCCCCTCAAAATTTCATTTAATCCTCCAATACGCGTATTGCCCAACCCATACGCGTATTGCCTCCTCCCATACGCGTAACACCCAAAATCCTTCATTGCCATACGCGTATTGACCACCCCAATACGCGTATTGCCTTGTGTGATACGCGTATGGGCAGTGGAAACCCAGAGTTTTCCTGCAGAAAAGTTCTGCTACGGGGTGATCCAAAACAACCCCAAAATCCCATTTTTTCTCAGTCAAATACACCAAAACATGTTATAATCATCACAACCAGCATAACACACAATCAATTATCGAATTTCAGCAGTTAGATTATGATTCTATTGTAAAATTTCACATTTTCTAACAATATCAAACTAACTCTAAAACTTAATAAAATTCTATTCTAAAGTGTCTAACTAGAACCCACCTGGATTACAAGATGAGGAGGTTGAAGCTGAGATGAAAAGATGAAGATTGGTTGATGATTCGAGTCCTGGAGCTCTTGAGAGAATTTTCCTCTTCCTTTCCTTCTTTTTCCTCTCTTTTCCTTTCTCTTCCAATTCCTTCTCAAAGTTTTCTAACTTTTCAAATAAGGCAAGGAAAAGAAAATATACATAGAAAATATTAATTGGCAATACTACTAATTATCCAAATTATCTCAAATGCACCAATTAATAAAATTCAAAGTTAAATAGTATTAAATTTAATCAATCTGAGTTCGTCAGTTTACTTTAATTATTTTATCCAATAATTGCTCAGAGTACACCGGAACTCAGTTGACCAAAATAATATTATCCAAAACGCTCAGAATTTTACGGGGTATTACATAGTAAATGAATATCACATTAGCGAGGGGCTGCCCCTACCCATTGATAACGTGTGGCAGTGCATCTTCTGTCACGTAGCAGCGGGAATAAATGTTTTTCAGGGTGATTTGACTAAAGTATGTATTATGGTGAGGGGAAACCCCTTTCAAAATGTATATCTTAAATTGGTGAGGGTCTGACCCCTCGCAAATTGAAAGCATTGCCAGCCTTTTTAGGCACTGAACCCTACCAAGTGCAAGTTTCAAAATTTAAAAAATTTTCCCTCCTTGTTTGCGAGGGATATCCCCTAGAAATTAGTTTATATATATATTTTTTGCTGTTTATGGGGTTTAACCCTAAACAACTAAGTTTTTTAGTGAGGAGCTTTACCCCTAGTGAATGTCCTTAGCTAATACTAACTTTTCTTATAATGCGTGAGACACAAAATTTACTATATTAATAGTAACTATATAAATTAGTTTATATTAGAGTTTGACCTAATTCAACTTTACAAAATCAATTTTGTAAGTATGAATTATGCCAAACTTTAATATATTTCTCAAACATTGCAACAATTATATTTTTTTCTCAAGTCTCTCAGTCTCTAAAAATACTCGAATTTAAAAGATAAATTGAATTATTATTTTTAAAATAATATAAAAGTTTATATTTTTGAAAATAAATTAACAAACTGATCTTAATAATGTGAATTTTTTAACCAAATACCCCACATTTTTGAAAAAATTCCCCAAATACCCCACGTTTCAAAAAACTTCCCAAACTGTCTCAGTTAGGGCAAGGCTTTGTACATTGTCGCAAAATGAAATGGAAACACCCCTTTAAGGCTACAACCCTGTCGCCAATTGTATTGGCGACTCCCTTGCTTATCAAGTTGTCAGTGCAATTGGCGACCCTGTACAAAGGCAAAAGAGAGTCGCCAATACAATTGGCGACAGGGTTATAGCCTTAAATGGGTGTCGCCATTTCATTTGGCGACAATGTACAAAGCCTTGCCTTAACTGGGACAGTTTGGAAAATTTTTTGAAACGTGAGGTATTTGGGAAATTTTTTCGAAAATGTGGGGTATTTGGGTAACTTTACCTAATAATGTTTCTACATGACAAATATTTGTCGTTTTTTTTTAAAATTTGGTATCCATATTTCGGATCGAATAATTTGAGAAATCAATCTCTTCATGCATCATACACTAACAAGTGGTATCTGTATTTCTGATCGAATAATTTGGGAGATCAATCTCATCATACACTAACAAGAGCCAATTAAAGATAAAACAAAGTTGTGTATGAGCTGAACTAAGACAAAAACTGTTAACCCTGACGAAAGATACACTCTAAGTCCCAAGCCTCTTTATGAATTGTATGCTCCAAAAATTATTCTCTGATTCATTTATGGGGAAAACATGTCAAAATTATAATTAATGTATTATAATTAGTTATTAGTATCATACTCATGTTGAAAATATTAAAATAAACACTAATTTATTTAATTAATTATTTAGTAATAAAAACATTTCTCGTGTAAAAAAATAATGTGAAAATATTGATAAGTAAAAAATATGGTTGACACATACTTAGTGATTGCTTTTTATGTCGGTGATATTTTCAAAACATTTATTTTAATCAATTTATTATTGACAATTTTCTTTTGTGTGTAAAATATCGTTTATAAAAAACGTCATTTATTTTTCTACATCCACCTTAATTGCCAAAGTATTTTTTTTATATATTTTATTAAATGCTTCTTGGTTTGATGTCTATCACAAAACCAACGATGAAGCTCTTCTTGACACAATGGATACCGACCATGTAAAAATAACTAAATCAACTCACCAGAAATGATGCGTGGGATCTAGTGCTAAGACCCAAAGGAAAACATGTCAGTGAAACCAAGTAGATTTTTATATACAAATTAAATAAGCAAGGAGATGTGATAAGAAACAAAGGCAGATTGGTCGCACAAGGCTATAGTCAACAATAAGAGATTGACAATACTGAAATCTTTGCACCAAAGGCCAAGTTAGAATCCATCCGTCTCTTAATATCCTTTGTAGTAAACTATGATATTGTTTTATATCAAATGGATATTAAAAGTGCATTTCTGAATGGATACATAACATAAAAAGTTTATGTTCACCAACCTCGTGTGTTTGAAAGTCATAAAAATCCTGATTTTGTTTACAAACTTAAGAAATCTTTGTATGGTTTGAAACAAGCTCCTAGAGCTCGGTATGAAAGACCTAGAAAATTTGTTTTAAAAAATGGATTTACAAGAGGAAAGGTTGACACAACTTTGTTATGTAAATCATAGAAAAATAATATTTTAATAGCCTAGATTTATGTTGATGATATTATATTTGGTTCTGTTAATGCTACTCTTTGCCAAGAATTCTCTAAGTCCATGCAGACTAAATTCGAAATGAGTATGATGGAAGAATTGAAGTTCTTTCTGGGAATTAAAATCAATCAAGGTCCAAAAGGAACCTATAATCACCAGCGCAAGTATACAAAAGAACTTCTGAAGAAGTTTGATATGGTTGATAGCAAACCAGCCAAGACACCAATGCATCCAACTTGCGCTCTAGGAAAAGATGAGGAAAGTAAAAAGCTAAAACAAAAGGGTATACAGGGGTATGAATGGTTCTCTCCTATACTTAACTACTTCTAGACCTGATATATTTTTCAGTGTATGTTTGTGTGCTAGATTCCAATCAGATTCTAGAGAATTCCACTCACTACAAAATATGTTGTCTTTTGCGACGTGTTTTCCACGTCGCAGGAGAGCGCGTGGCAACCCTGTTGCGACGTGATAAACATGTCACAAAGTTGCCACGTGATAATCACGTCGCAAAAAAGTTGATAGAAATCCCTTCAGAAAGAGTCAGAGCAGGTGTGCAGAGGTGGGTCAGAATATGCAGAAAGTTATTTGCGACGTGATTTCCACGTCACAAATTAGTGACATGAAAATCACGTGGCAAAATGTTTTTTTATTTTATTTGTACGTTGTGTTTTTTGCGGCGTGATTTTCACGTCACTAATTTGTGACATGTAAATCACGTCGCAAATGATGTATTTTTTTTAAAAATTATTTTCTGTTGTATTTAAATAATTTCTGATTATTATTAAATATAATTTCTATTTTATTTAAATTTAATTTTCTGTTTTAAAAAAATTATATTATTTAAATATAATTTTCTGTTTTATTTTCTGTTTTATATAATTTCGGTTTTATTTAATTAAATATTATAATTTATATTACTAAATACAATATTATAAATCAAATTTATAAAAATAAAACTAAATATTTTTAAATATATAAATTAATAAACTTAATATAATAAAATTAATAAACTAAAATTTAAATTTAATATTTCTAAATATAAAATATAATTATAAATTCATTAGTACACAAATTAAAAAGTAAAAAGAAAATAAAAATAAAACTAAATAATTGGATCATCCGGGTCGGAATAGTCGGTAAAGTCAACATCATTTTGGTTGTTATTATTCCTCGATTGACCACCATCGTTGCGATTTCCACCAAATGCTTGCATAAGTTGCCGCATTTGCTCCTCCATATCAGCCTGCCTCTTCGCCATTGCCTCCATTGCTTCCGTTTGGGCCTTCGTTGTCGCCTCCATTTGGGCCTTCAATGCCGCCTCACGTTCCTCTGACTCGCGTCTAGCCAATTGTCTTACCGTTTTTAACTGCTGCGGTGTCAAATTTGTTTGACGTGACCCTCCTTCACCGTCCATAGCTCTTTGATACAGAGTTCTATCCCCACTCTTCAAGGTGCCCGCCAAATTTCCACCACCAAAAAAGCACCCGTTATCCCCCTTTCCCCCAATAGCTTGACTCCAAATATAGAAATCCACATCTGGATGAATCGGTTGTCCTGGAGGAGGAGTATACTGGGGATTATGGGTCAGAAATTCTGCCATCAAGACCTGATAATCCTTCTACACATACAATTAAAAAAATCAAGTTAATATAAGTTAAATTAAATTAAATTAAATTAAATAAAAATAAATAATAAAAAAATATAGCCACGTGATTTTAACGCCACAACTTATCAGTTGCCACGTGATTCTAACACCACAACATCTCACTTGCCACGTGAAAATCATGTCACGAAGTTGCTAATAAATTAAAAAAAAATATAAACAACATAAATTTACTTACCAAAGCATTTTTTGTACGCTCGTCAACAAAATCCCCCGATTTCTTTGTCCGAGTTTGGGTAACCAGCTCAATCATCAGTGGTTGTCTCCCCAAACGCTTAGCCTAAATAATAAACTTAACTTAAATTAATAATATATGTTATAAATCAAAATATGACTTTAAAAAGTGGTAATAATTACCATGCGTCGAGAATGCTCAGCAGTACTAATACTTCCAACAGCATTAAGGCAACCCCCTTTTTCTGATGCCCCCATCTTCTTTGCATTTTCAGATTTAGCCTTAAATTCATCCGTTTCCCAATACTTAAGAAGGTCATCAAAAATTTCTTTGCCTATCCATTTGGGACGGATGCCCAACAGTACAAAACGCTCTCTAACACGTCGTAGCATGTCAGAAAGTCGTCTTGAACTCCTGCCAAAATATTTTTTTTTTACTTTTTCATGGTTCAGTGGATCCCAAACACATTTCTCCTGCAATGTTGTATGACATTAAAATAAATAGTTAGATAAATTATAACAATAATAAAAAAGTCATTTAAATAATAATAACTTAACAAATAAATTAATGATACCTGAAATTGCTTAAACCATTCGTCTTTGTCCTTAACTTCTCCAAAAGTCTTATACAATTTCTTATAATTCTGCTGAATTATATAACTTATAACATTGGCAGCAGTCCGACTCGGCCCGAAACTAAACAACAATAATTGAATTAGCATTAATTATATAAATTTATATTTAAAATGGAAATGTGTACTTATAAATAAAAATCAATAAATAAGAAAGTTACGAGTTTCCTTCAGGCCAAATCCAAAATCTCCCATCAATGGCATGAATCTCACTCGGATCATCATCCCCTCGAAGATCTCTCCCATCTATCTCATCATCGTCCACACCAATATCGCCATCACCCAACTCTGCATGATCATCGGATGCAGGTACATGTGTGGGATGTGGGGTGCGACCAGTCTGTGTGGGCCGTGAAGAGGTGGATTCTCCAGTCTGCTGGACGGATGGGGGCATTTGTGTAGGAAGTGGGGTGCTGGATCCTCCAGTCTGCTGGACGAATGAAGGCATCTGCGTGGGAAGTGGAAAACTGTATCCTCCACTATGCTGGAAGGATGAGGGCACCTGACTCTGCTGGAATGGAAAACCAGGTGGCCTAACAAAAGATGGGGCCCCAGATGGGCTAATAAAAGACGGACTCCCAGATGGGAACTGAAGAGGATACCGAGAGGAGAGTAATGGCGTAAAAGGCTGAGTACTATCCATGGACATAGGATGAACCTGACTCTACGGGGGAAGACACATGGCAGAGTGAGGTGACTGGCATACTACTACCCTTGTATGCTTGAACTTCTTACCACTATCCTTGGGTGGCATTTTACCTATTTATAGAGAATACACAGTTAATATATATTCATTATTAACTCATTCAATAGATGGTTCATTAAGTAAAATTACAAGAAACATTTCTCATTAATACATATTCACTATTCTAATACATATTCATTAACTCATTCAATAGATGGTTCATTAAGTAAAATTACAAAACACATTTCTCATTTAATACATATTCACTATTCTAAATCGTCATGCTCGTCATCCATATCATCCTCGTCATCTGATGTGATATTGTCCTCGGATCCAGAATCTTCATGATCTTCATCCTCATCAACTTGATGCCCCTCAACCATTGTATCAGACAAACTTGTAGTGTGTTCATCTGGAATCACATCATTAATTTCTTCAACTTCATCAACTTAGTAAGCAAGATCTTCCACTAGATCGTCAGTTTCAATATGACCCAATGGTTTTGTTTTTATTACAACACAACACCCTCGTTTACGTGGCACAAATGAAGGATAAGGAACATAATAAACTTGCCTAACAATATTTGACATTATGAAAGGGTCATAGTCGTTGTACCTCCGGTCCATTTGAATCTCAACAGTACCATATGTCTTATCTATTTTTGTGCCTCTAGTTGGATCATACCATTCACAATAAAGCAAGACAACTTTATTTTCCAAGTCCGGGTAGTTGTATACTAACTCGTAGATATGTTTAACAAAACCATAAAAGTCATCTTCACCACCATCTGTAACTCCTTTCACAAATACGCCACTGTTTATGGTCTTTTTCCCTTCAGTCCATTCCTGAGTGTGAAATTTATATCCATTCACGAAGTATGTGTGCCATTTATTTGCGCTTTGACGAGGGCCATTAGACAAGTTTCTCAAATGGAGTATTTCTGTAGTCAGTGCAACAACCCTATACAACTTCTCCTTGAACCATGTTGGAAATTGGGCATGAATGACACCAGATGTTGATTGTACACCGGTACTATGAAAATAGGCGTTGTTAAATTCCCTAAAAAAACACACTATAAGTTTCAAGGTAATAAGTTTTATATTCACACTGTAAAGAAAATTAAAAAGTTGGGTTATACTTACTCAAGATATGGTTTAACTTCAACACAGTTGATCAAGACATGAACATGTGCGGATTGCATTTTTTGTTGGGTCAACCAATGCTCACCCTTCTTTCCAGAGGGACGACCTGGAAGCCCAAAGACTGATAAGGTGTACTGACTTCTTTCGATAACATTTACAGGATTCCTTATGATTCTTGGAGTTAACATTAAGTGCTTGAAATAGTGACTGCAAAAATGTGAAGTTTCTCGATGCAAGTAATGTGTACATATTGATCAACTCTAGCTTTATTTTTCACTGATCGCTTTGAATCACCCATGAACCTTTCAAACGGATACATCCACCTATATTGAACATGTCCTCCTAGATAAGCTTCATATGCAAGATGCACAGGTAGATGTTCCATGGAGTCAAAAAAACTAGGCGGAAATACTTGTTCCAACTTACAGAGAATGACTGGAATATTTTGGTCCAACTTAATGATGTCATCCACTCTTAAAGCTGACGCACAAATATCTCTAAAAAATTGACTAATTTCAGTTAGTGGATTAAGCACATGTTTGGGTAGAGAACCGAACGCAATTAGTAGCAATTATTCCATAAAAACATGGCAATCATGACTTTTCATACCATGCAACTTCCCAGTGTTAGCGTCGGCACACCTTGCTAAATTTGAAGAATACCCGTCGAGCATTCTCAAACCTTTTAACCATCCACAAACCGCTTTAGCTTCTTGGGGGGTCAGACTAAAACAAGCCTTGGGTTTAAATAATTTTCCATTTGGTTGAGGCTTTAATTCCAACTCTTTCCGATTACACCAAATTTCCATGTCTTGTCTAGCCTTCACATTATCTTTTGTTCTATCTTTAACATCCATCACTGTGTTAAATGCATTATCAAAAAAATTCTTCTCAATATGAATAACATCAAGATTATGACGCAACAAATTATCTTTCCAATACGAGAGGTCCCAAAATATAGTTCTTTTTGTCCAATTGTGTGTGACCCCATATCCTTCAATTCTACAGGCTTTGCCAGTATCTGTAAACTTTGGAAGTTCACAAACTTGGTTCCATATAGCAACTGGTGACAATCGAGGTGGAGGCAGATCTATTACCCGTTCGTCTTTTTTGAAATTTGTCTTGTTTTTTCTAAAGGGATGATTTGATGGTAACAATCTGCGGTGACAGTCAAACCACGAGCTTTTTCCCCCTTTATCAAATGTAAACGCCTTGGTGCATTCCATGCAATGCGGACAACCCATTCTGCCATGCGTACCCCAACCAGACAACATGCCATATGCTGGAAAGTCGTTAATGGTCCACATCAAGGCAACTCACATTAAAAAGTTTTATTTACGGGATATATCATAAGTTCATTCTCCATTAATCGACAACCTCTTCAAATCATCAATTAAAGGTTGTAAGTACACATCAATTCCGGCTTTTGGACTCGACGGTCCTGGAATGACACAAGTAAAAAACATGTATGGTTTTGTCATGCACATCTCAGGAGGGAGATTGTAAGGGGTTACAATGATTGGCTAACAAGAATACGCACTTCCAGACGCTTGGATATATGGAGCAAAACCATCAGAGCATAATCCAAGCCTGACATTCCTAGGTTTCGCGGCAAAATTGGGATGTACCTCATCAAAGTGCTTCCATGCATGGCCGTCAGATAGGTGTCGCATAGTGCCTGGGCTTGTTTTGTTTGTATGATGCCATGTCATTTGACTTGCACTATGCATTGAAGAAAACATTCTTTTTAACCTTGGTATTATCGGAAGATAAAACATGGACTTTACTGCTACACGCTTTTGCTTACTGTTAATGGCTCTACTGTGAACTTTATATCCTGGACTCTGATAAAACTTACATTCCTCCAATGATCCATCTTGAGTACCAAACTCATTGTCATAAAATAACATGCAACCATTAATGCAAAAATCAATCTTTCTTACTCTTAAACCCAACTTTGACACCAACTTCTTTGCATCATAGAAACTCGCAGGCAAGTTGTCTTTCGTTGTAGTTGAGTCCAACATCATTTTTGCGAAGTGCTCCAAACACTGATCAGGAACATTCCAATTTGACTTGGCGGCCAATAATCTCACACACATTGATAGCTTTGACTCTGACGACCCCTCAAACAACGGAGTATTCATCTCATTCAACAACTGATAAAATCTCTGCGCTTCCTCATTCGGCAACTCTTCCCCGTCAAAATCTTCTGGTTGATCATAGGTCACGTTAACACCAAAAGCATCCTCAACCATGTCACCGATCAGATTAAAGTTTTCCTCAAATTCCATAGGCGGTCGACTACTTGAAGCATGCGTGTTGCTAGTCTCTGGTACGTTACTCGGCAGTGTTTCACCATTATACGTCCAAACCCAATAATTTTCAGTGAAACCTCTTCTATGCAAATGACATGTTATTTCCTCTGGGTCACTAATTATATATCTACATCCACATTTAAGACAAGGACACCTAACTCCTCCTTCACTTCGACAACATTCCTGAGCAAACGTCCACGTGATAAAACCATTAACTCCTTCTATAAAATTGGGTTTAAGTGCGCGCCTTCCTGGATATAGTCTATCGTACATCCAACTACGATAATACCGATAATATTCCATTTACTGCAAATTTATATAATCAATACCTTTTTAATTAGAAATATTAAGTTAATCAACTTAATAATAGTCCTAAACATATTGTTCTTGTTCTTACTACTAAAAATATACTATATATATACTATTTAACATTTTAACATACTATATTAATGTTTTATATAATATACTATAATGTTTTATAACATACTATAATGTTTTTATATATAATATTTTTTAACATACTATATAATACTTTTTTATTATAAAATCATTTTTATTAACATTCTATTTAATACTTTTTAACAATACTACATATAACAGTCTACTATCAATATAAGAATTTCGTATACATATGCAATTAACTTAATACCCACAACAACAACTAATTAGGTCCCTTATTTCATATCCCTAATTGTAATTTTGCTACAGTAATCATTCATTTTCCCTAATTGCATTTTCCAATACACGCATGTATCCTAAACAGTCACAAGTGTGTATTTCCAATGTACTCTCAAAAACTCAACCCACCCTTCAAGTTTCCAGAATGTTTCCAATATTTATTGTAATCTCTACAATTTTCTCTCTTCCATTACATTTTTCTTCTTCGTCTTCCATCCTCTCAATTGCAATTGGAAAGTGAAGGTTTTTTTTCTCCGTTTTCAATTGATTTCATATGATGTCTCTATTTTCCTGTATTGGGGATTCAAGTTAGATTCTTTTCATCATTGCAGATAAATGGCTCGAAAGTACGATTTCATCAAAGATATTAGTGATTTCAAGGAGACATGGCGTCTTGCTGTTTGGATTATTGATGTTTGGAGCGTTGTTAACAACAGAGGAATTGAACATCTGGAAATGGTCATCGTGGATTCAAAGGTACTTCATTGATTTAGGTTAACTGATTTTCTGTTATCGTTTTTGTACTGTTAGGGTTATTTATTTTTTACAAATGTTTAAAATTAGGATACAAAAGAACCTGATTGATTTTCTTTATTATGTATTCGTTTTTGTTGTTATACTGTTAGAGTTAATTTTTTATTGATGTTCGGATTATTGATTTGTAGGGTGATAGGATTCAAGTTTTGGTTCGAAATGATCTCACTTCAAAATGGAAAGAAGTGATCAAAGAGGATATGACTTGCATAATTAATAATGGAAAAATTTATGACAACGATTTTCAGTGGAAGCTAACTGATCATCCTAAAAAATTCGTTTTCTTAAGTGGTACAACAGTCAAACCAACCCTTATTGATGACATCCCTCCCAAGGAATATGTATTCAAGGATTTTGCAGAGATACTTCAAGGAAAATGCAGATCTGACAGGCTCGAAGGTAGTCAAAACAAATGGTTATGAATATGTGTATAAATAATTTTTTTCATATTTGCTTGAGTTCTTATATTTTTGCAGACATAATTGGCATTGTTAGTGAAGTTTCTAATGTTCAAGCAAAGGCGGCAGGAAAAAAAGTGGTTGTTTCGCTGAAGCTGAAGGATTTGAAGTATTATTTTTATACCCTAACTTTTATTATTTTTACAGTTTTGTTCATTATGGAATAACATTGAGGTGTTGTCTTATAAATTAGGGGAAATGTTGTTAGCTGCAGTCTATGGGAAACTTATGGATCTCAGTTTTTAATATATTATAATGATGTCAAAAATTCTGGAGCTATTGTCATTATTCTCACTCATGCTATGATTAAAGATTGTCAATGTAATGTTATTTCTATGTTCATTTCATTTTATTGTATTTGTTGTTGAGATTACTTAATTATGTATGAAGATTTTTCATTTCGTGAGACTGAAGTGTATTAATTTAATCAGTATCTAATGGCTGGAGTGGTTCGAAGCTTCTGATAAATGAGGATATTCCTGAAATAAACAAAATTATGTCTGAGTAAGTATATATATATATATATATATATATATATATATATATATATATATATATATATATATATTCAAGTGTACAGATATAATTTATATAATGTATTATACCTAATTTTTTTCTGTTATTCAATTTTTTTAGGTTATCCGAGTCGGCCAAGATTGAGAAACCTTCTCAATCAACAATTGCTGCATCTAATTGGTCCGGAGGTTCACCATATACTCCTGTTTAGCGTTTTGTTTATAACACGAAATGCATTCCGTTGGTTGAATTTCCAAAGTTAAAACATGTGCGTTATTGTTTTGTTAATTTTTTAGACCGTTCGCATTTATTTCAATTGTAAGAATTTTATCCAGCCACTATTTATATTTTGTTTTATATTTTATCAGGAAACTTTGTGTGTAACCGTTGCCACTACTCTCAAATTAGCTGTTACGAAATATGGCTGGCTCTACTACGGTTGCTCTAAGTGTTCTTTGAAAGCATCTGATTCCAACAACTCATATCAGTGTTCCTGTGGGGAAAGTGTGGAACAAGCTGTACCAAGGTAGAGCTTTGTATTAATGTTTGTTCTTTTTTAGTATCTAAAATTTCATTAAATTTGATCAAATGCATGTTTTTTTCTAATATCGTACAATATGATAAATGTCTAACAGGTATAGAGTTGAGATATATGTCAACAGCGGTGATGTAAAATATCGATTCGTATTTTGGGATAGTGATTGTGCTGCCATTATTGGAAAAACAGCCAATGAAGTCCGTAACATGATGTTGGAGGTATTTATATAATTGTATCCAATGCAGTATTGTTCAAACTATTATGGTGTTTCATTGTTATGGAAATAATACATGTTTGTTTTTTTTTTGTTCTTATTCTACCATTAGCAAGGTGAAGATGATCCAATGGTTTACCCTGATGATCTCGACATCATGTTGGACAAGAAAATGGCCTTTAGGGTTAAGGTTCAGCCATCTTATTCTCAAGCTTGTGTTTACAAACTTGAAACTGATGTGGCGTTTGTTACTCGGATTGAGGAAGACTATATTTGTATTGAGGTATATCTTTTTCTAATGTTATAAAAATGTCTTTTTATAGTTATATGTACTATACTTGATTTGATTATTTATTACATTTTCAGAATCACCCGAATCTTACAAATACCCTTGCAAGTGAAGCTAAAATGGATTTATCAGCTGTAAGCCAATGAGCATTTCAACTACTGTTATATAATATATGTTTGTGTCAATTTAATTAATTGTCTTTACATGTATGAAAATCTTCTTTGTAACTTTTTCATTGTCAATTATTTAGAATAATAATCAACCGGTTGATACAAATAACATCACAAACGGAGATAATTTGGTTGTATCTGCTGTAAGTAGATTGTTATATGTTAATAAAATTAATATACAAACATATTGGATGACCGACCTGCTTAATTCTGTGTATTTATAAATTTGCAGCAAACATTTTCTGCGTCTGGAGAAAATGATCTTGAATATAGCAGTGCAGTTACTCCGGTCAAAGTTGTATCAAATGGAAAAAAGGATGAACAGGATGACTGTGAAATATATGGAGCAACTCAGTTATCTGGAACCAAACCACCGAAGAAAGTTAAGATCGAGCCAAAAAACTAATCATATTTTAGTTGTGTTGTTGGAAACTTAGGCCTGTTAGTGTCAGTTGGAATGAATGTGTTACTAGGAAGTTCTTTTTTTACCATTTTGTGTTGGCAATCTGTTTTATGTCATTTTATCCTTATTAACGACAATATAACTATTGGGCAATTTATTGGCTTATCTTATTGTTACTACTTTGTTGTTTAATCATCAATGACATTCTAAATGTTTTATGGCAATATTGCTTTGTTATCATTGCTTTGTTGTTTTTTCTGCTATGTTAATACTACTTTCTCATATATGAATGTAATGTTTCGCAAAAACTAAACTGTATAACTACTATGAATGTTAAAGTATAATAGGATTCTTACATATATTGTGCATAAATTACTCTTTTAACTATTATGATGACAGTATATCACAATTGTGTTGGTTTAAAATGAACAATAAAGTTAAATCATTTAGAACTTATTTCAGTATATATTAACTAAATAATTGATTTCGATTTTTAAATATTAGATTTTAAACATTTATCTAAAGAAATTGATTACATTTAGTCTATTACTGCAGTGAGGCATATAAGATATTCCTTCTTGCAAGTAAATGGAAGTTGGAAGATCCAATTGTAAGTAATTATACTTACTCTATGTTAGCTTAGCCGCCTATTTTCATTTATTATTATTCTATGAGAATGCCTTATTTATTAAATACAAGCAGTTATTGCAAGTAATGGAAGTTGGAAGATCCAATTGTAAGTAATTATACTTACTGTATGTTAGCTTAGCCACCTATTTTCATGTATTATTATTCTATGAGAATGAGAATACATTATTTATTAAATACAACCACTTATTGCTTTATGAGCCCCATGCTAATTATTATAAATATGGTTGGATCTACTTATTATCTTAGAATAATGTAAGTTATGATGATGCATGTTTAGATAACAACATATGTTTGATGTACATCTATTTTGGAGGGAATTCATCATTACCAGCATATATATATATATATATATATATATATATATATATATATATATATACGATACATAGTAAATGTGAGCTGTACTATACATGTCATCTTCAATTTAACTATTTTGATGGAAAATTCATATGAAAATGAGCACTATCATTTTACTTCTATATTGAAGAAACGTAATGCTCAAAAGGCCAGGTTACATAGGAAGACTATACTTCAGCAGAAGAGGCAAAGAAGATTGGGAAGTATCGAGAAAGAGAATAATTCAACAACCAGATCAAAAACTATCACAGGATGCTCGAACATACGAATTCCACTGTCTGATATTTCTCCCAACATCCAATCAGTTTTCCATCCTAATATTGGCCAATCGTTGGCAAGTGGTTCGTCAACATCTTCCATGCAGTGTACTCTCCAAAAAACATCAGCAAACACTCAACCAGGTACTGAATTGTTTCAAAGATCTAAGATCATATCTGCTAGCGTTATTAACAGATTGGGAGTCAACCTGGCCAGGCAGTTTCAATCAACTGTACATGATGGAACTGCGACAGGATCAACCAATGTAACAAATGAAATTTCTGAAAGTAATTCTCTCTTCGAATACGACCATGGAGATGATGCGACGAACGATGATTACTACGGTATCGGTTAATTAACGTTCAATTTTTGTATCTCTTTTCATTTCTAAATGAAATGAAATGTTTAAACATCTTATATTATACTTTATATTATTTAATATTTTTTAGTACATTATTGTTCTTTATAAATTACGGTTCAGATTCAAGTGAAATATCTGATGAAGATGAAAATGTTCAGTTATTGCCACAAGTCCCATCATCATGCCAGTTGGGAGAAGGTATCAAATTGTATATCATTTATTTGATCGTTATGTATTTGGTTTTTGAATAAATTTTTTTTCATTCAATATAGGTGGATATTATGACATAGGAGATCCCGCGAGTCGTTGTCAATATTGTTGTGCTCAAATGTGGTATCATGAAAGGAAAAATAGGTCTAGACATTCAATAAATCCTACGTTTAACATGTGTTGTGGTGGAGGAAAGGTTCAACTGCCATTGTTGAAAAGTCCTCCTAAAGTTTTGCAAGAATTGTTATTTGACAATGAAAAAGTTGAATCAAAGAATTTTTAGCAGAATATTAGAATGTATAATGTGATGTTTGCATTCACTTCTCCCGGAGCTAAGATGGATAACCGCTTTAATAATGGTAGAGGATCTCCTAATTTTCGTATTCAAGGACAGTCATGTCATAGAATAGGTAGTATGTTGCCTATGCCAGGTCAAAATCCAAGGTTTGCACAATTATATATTTATGATACAGAAAATGAAATACAAAACCGGATACAAGGATTCAGGTATTACTAGCAATTACATATTATTAGTATGCCTTTTGAATTTGCTTTTTAAATAGTATTATTTTTTTATCTTAACATTTACAAACTTTTTCATTATTAATGTGACATTGACGTGTAGGTCCAAAGGCGGTATCGACATAGATATTGTAAAAAAGCTTTCTGAAATGCTGTATCAATTCAATGTCCATGCCCAATCATTCCGAATGGCTAGAGATATATTACGTGGAGGCGATGTATCCGACTTAAAACTCCGCTTAATTTCCGAACGAACAACGGATGGTAGGATATACAATCAGCCAACCGTTTCTGAAGTTGCTGCTTTGATAGTCGGAGATGTTGATACTGGAGAAAAAAGAGATATCATTATGCAAAAGCAGTGTGGAAGACTTCAGAGGATAAATGAATACCACACAAGCTACTTAGGATATCAATATCCATTGCTTTTTCCCTATGGTGAAGATGGTTATAGACCAAACATTAAACATCGAGACAAGGGTAGAGTTAAACAACTTGATGCAAGCTTATTTTACAAGGATATGCAAGATGAAGACGTTGAATGGGAACATGCTACGAAGAGAAATCGTCTAACAATACGAGAATGGAAGGCATTTAGAATACAATCAAGATCAAATGAACCTCAAACAATCTTGAGGTCAAGAAGGCTATATCAACAGTTTTTGGTTGATGGGTTTACAATGATGGAATCTGAAAGGCTCAGGTGGTTAAGAAAGAATCAGTCAAAACTTAGAGTTGCTAAGTACAACAATTTAAATGAACATCAATCAAGTGGTGAGACACAATGTGAAAACACAGGAAAAAGAGTTGTGCTTCCTTCGTCATACGTAGGTAGTCGCAGATACAAGGATCAACTTTACTTTGATGGAATGGCATATTTTTTATCTCACGGGTTCACTATTAATACAATACATAAATATTAAAATTTAATATGAGTATTATATATTAATATTAAAATCTAGAATAATAAAAGTATTTTTTATCTCATGGGTTCACCATTAATACAATACATATTTTTTCTGCATCTATGGGTATCTATGATTATTTAATATAATTGAGTTTATTTGATAATTGTTCATTATTCATTTTAAATATAAATTCATTTTATTATAATTTTTTTAATCAAATATTCCATTACAATTATATAAGTTGTTATAATTTAAATAAATTCACTCATTTAATAATTATATATTTGATTTATGAAATAAAATATCTTATTTCTATTAAATTAAATATTTTTTTATAATATTTTTTATTATTATTATACTATATTTAATCAATATGTATAACGATACTGCGCGACCCGTGCGAACGCACGGGTCTGTTACTAGTTTTTATAAAACACTATAATAATAATAATTATAAAACAGTTTTTTATATATATGTTTTTACATAAAATAGTTTTTTTACTATACTTCATAAAACAATATAATATATAATAATTATAAAACAGTTTTTATATAATGTTTTTTGTTTATAAAAAAGTTTTTTATGTATATGTTTTTACTCAAACAATTTTTTATAAATGTATATAAAAAATATATTAACAATAAATTTTTTTTTATAAAACATTTTTATATATGTATATATGTTTTTAATCACTACATAAAATACAATATTTTTTATAACATATTAAATATATTTTCTTTTTTTATAATTAACTTTTTTTAAATATATAACTTTTCATAATATTCTTTTAACCTAAAATATAAACTTATTAAATATATTTTCGTTATATATATATATATATATATATATAAATATATAAAATAATTCTGTTTTTATTAAATGTTATTATATATTATATATTATTCTGTTTTTATAACATTTATAACTTAATAAAAATTTCAGAAAAAAAATTATATATAATATGTTAAATATATAATTTTTTGGAAAACAGAATTTATATATAATTTATATATAATATGTTAAAACAGAATTTATATATGTTAAAACAGAATTTATATATAATATGTTTATATTTTTCGTTTTTTATATATATAAATATATAAAATAATTCTGTTTTATAAATTTCTAACAGAATAAATTTCTAACAAAATATATAATTTGTTTCTAACAGAATAAAAAGTTGTTTAAAAATTATAACAAATAAATTTTGAAAATAACATATATACTATTAACCTAAATAAATTGTTTATAAATTATAACAAATAAATTCTGAAAATAACCAAAATAAATTATAACAAAATTTGTTTCTAACATATATACTATTAACCTAAAATAACCAAAATTCCGAAAATACTTCAAATATAAAAAATAAATTGCAAAAAATACCTCTTCTTCAATCTCCTTCAATCTTCTAGTCTAACCTTTTTTTCACTCTTGAATCTTCAATCTTCTTGAATCTTGAATCTTGAATCTTCTTCTATTTAATATCATAAAAAAAATATTAATAATCACCAAAAAATATGATAAAACAAATTACAACTTTGAAATTATAAAGATAAAATCAAATAACATACCTTTAAAATTATGGAAGTGCTTGAAGAAGAAGAGAGGAAGCAGATGAAAAATGGGTCTGCGAAGAAGAGGAAAAATGGAGAGGAAAAAGAGTTCAGAAAAAATGGGTCTGAGGGTCTGAGGGAGAGGAAACGAAAGCAATTAATTATATAAGCCCATTAGCGACGTGAAAATCACGTCACAACTTTGCCACGTGATAATCACGTCGCAACCAGCCAACGGTCATAAATTATATACCCACTACCAGCAAAAGCCTGCATTCAGTCAGAATTAAAATTTTAATTTTCCCTCTCAAAAGTTGCGACGTGATATACACGTCGCAAAAAAAAAAAATTTAAAATTTTCAACATTCCCAACATCTGCACGCTACAGGCTTTTGTTTTTAAAAAATTATTTTATTTGTAGCGGCGTGGTTTTCACGTCGCAAATAATATTTTTAAATTTTAAATTCTGACATTCCATGTGCTAACGTTACATTTTTTATTTTATTATAAAATAATGTAACGACGTGATTATCACGCCGCAACCAACTTTTTTTGCCACGTGATAATCACGTCACAACTTCACGTGCCTATAGACTGATTTTCTTGTAGTGACTTAACAATTGTTAAGAGGATCTTTAGATATCTGAAAGGCACTATTGGCTTGGTTTATTGGAAATCAAAATATTATAAGTTAGTAGGTTATTATGATGTTGATTATGTTGGAGATAGACTTGAAAAAAAAAGCACCACTGGGAGTTGTCAGTTTCTGGGTGACAATTCAATCTCACGGTCTAAGAAAAGACAACCAACCATTGCATTATCAACAACAAAAGCTGAGTACATTGCAACAACTAGTTGTAGCACTCAAATTCTCTAGATGAAGAGTCAACTGGAAGATTATCAACTAAAAGAGAGTAACATTCCTATCTTATGTGCAATACTTATGCTATCCATTTGTCTCGGAATCCCATTTTACACTCTAGGGCTATGCACATTGAGATAAAACATCACTTTATCTAAGACTATTTTTAGAAGGGATTTTTAGACTTAAAATTGATTGATATAGACCATCAATAGACTGATATCTTTATTAAACCCCTTGCTGAAGATAGATTTGTTTTTATTTTAAGGAATTTGAAAATGGAAAATTGCCATGATTAAATGATAAATCTCAAAATGTGTAGCCTTTAGATAGCTAAAATGTGATTCTGGGAAAAGTGACTCTGAACCACTTAGTCATCTGAAGTTAGAAGGTTCTCTGGGTCAGAAGGTCCTAAGTCAGAATCTCTATGGAACTTTCTGTCTACTGGACTCTGAACTATATTAATGGTTAAAATTAAGCGTTATTGTTGTGGCTAAGTAAAGAGACAGTTGTCCAACTATTTCTTTAAGTCGTAACAAACGCTTAAATGACCTTTGGTTAATTTTTTGGGGTAAAATAAATTCATGTCTTGGCACCCCTATCTCATTAAGTCGCGTATTTTCAAAACATGTTGTCAATCATTTTAGCTACCATATATTTTTTGTTGTATCTTGTTTATCTGCTGTTATTACCCTATACTTTTCTTTCTTTCGCAATCAATATTAGTATTTCTTCAAGCTTTATCTATATAATTATTTTTTGATTGATTAAAAATAGAGCGAAATAGATAACCAGATATGATTTTGATTCAGTTTTATCCCATGGTATATACCAAATATTAAAATTTTGTGGATTACGTTATGATATTATTGTGCTTATTGAGTTTCTGCTAAATCAAAAATTTTCCTAAGTCTTAAAGTTAGGGGGAACTTGCAAAACTCACTCTCTGTACTTATTCTAAGAAAATTTTGAAGGTCTAAAACTCAGGGGAAGCTTACAAACCTAACTCTGAGTTTTTGTTGATTATTTATTAAGCAAAAATTGTTCATCAAAATACTTGTGTTTGTCATCATAAAAAAGGAGGAGATTGTTGAAACAAGTTTGGTTCTACATCTACAATCCTTAAGTTTTGATGATATCAAAGTATAAAGAATAATTTTGTACAATAATAGTTTCATTAAGTAAGTAGAATCTTAAGATAATGAAAGCAGACATTGGACAGCAATCTCCAGACTCCAGATAAAGCAGACTCTGGATGTTACACCCATATATAGAATCCATACATCAAAGCATAAATTATATATATGAATCCAAGTATTTGGTATTGAAATACAATAAGTCCTAGTTAACACATTATACACATAAATGCCTCTAATACATTACACTAAAAGTCTAAGGCATTACATATACAAGATGTTCCAAAATGATAAAAACTAAGAACTAGATCATAACAATGATCTCAAAATAACAACATAGCGGAAGCTAGCCATCAACCCGTAAAGAAAAGAGCAAACGACCTTGTCCTTACCCTTCTCGGAACCTGAAACACCTGAAATACATCAACAACGTGGGGTGAGATACATCAAATCTCAGTGAGTTCCCTATCTTATGGATTCTCTCGGATTATTCACGGTTCTAACAATCCTAACTCAAGTCCGGGGAAGGGAAGGACTCTTGAGTTCACACTTGATACTCTCACACTATATGGAAACACGACATGAGTTCATTAACTCACCACATCATTAATCGATAACCGGTACCAAGGCATCTACTATTCCCATCCGCTTCTACGTCTAGAAGGCGACCCGAGTCATAGATCCTTGTAGTTACTTGGTATACAATTGATTCGGGATCATCGGCCTGTTAACCGTGAACTGTCACTTCTCATGGCCTGTAAACCATCACAAGTCTCGTACCCATTACACGGGCTTCCAATTGTACTACACGTAGGGAATCAAACCTACCAAGTAATCCTGCCTGCACTTCAGAGGAGCTCGAGACTCATGAAGGCCTTTCAAGGGCAACTCAAAATAAAATGGTTACGATTACATGATCACACAACAAAATAGTGTATTCGACAATGCCTAGGCCATAATGCCTCAAGGCCTTTTTTGTCCTTCAAACCACAAAAATTAACCTCATGTTCCATACTAGTGTTCCACTCTCGACTAGTCCAATACCGGCAAGGATGCACTTTCTTACAACACGTGCCCAAGTATTGCCATCTAGAGTTGTCTACCAATCCTAGTTCTTACTAGGTTTTCTTATTGTCAAGGTTGAAGTTTTCCTCACTCTTCCTATTTCATCTTACATTAACATGCATATTCACTCACAACATGCTAAACAATAAGCAAACCATATCATAATATCATAATAGAATAATATACCACAATTCAAAACATAATTATATCACTTTCGAACTTTCTCGATTATTTAATCGGTCGGTAAATTCGACATATATCAGCTCCATTGCATAGAATATTTCCTTAGCTTCACATCGATATAAAGAACGCTTAAATCGGACACCCGAGTAAAAAGTTATGAATTTTAGAAAAATATTTTCCAAAAGTTACAGTGTTAACGGGTTAACGCATATGGTTAACCGATTAACCAGTTCAATTTTCATGTAAAACCCCATTTTTCCATACCGTTAACCGGTTAACCCATACCGTTAACTGGTTAACCCTGTTGCAGAAGCCAAAAACTCTGTTTTTAATCACACATTTCCATCCCAAACTCATTCAATTCATGATCAAACTTCATAACAACTATAAACAGATGATTCCACATATATATTGAGCATACTACACAATTTATAACACATTTCAACCATTAGAACACCAATTCCAATAATTCTAACCTAACTCAAACATTTTCAAAAACTTCTAAAACTAAAGTTCTAACTAGAACCCACCTTGAGATAAGCAAGATGAAGATGATTAAGAAGATTGGATGAAGATGGCTGAATGGATGATGATGATCTTGATGCTTCTCTTCCAAAACCTTGTTTTTCTCTTCTTTTCCCTTCTTCCTCTTTTCTCTCCTATTTTCTTCTTTCTTTCTATCTTTTTCTTTTTAATCCAAATGAGAGAAAATATACATATATAGTAAGTATTATTAAAACAATACTACTAAATGTCCAAACATGTCTCTAGAGTCCAATTAAATAAAATGTCTCCGAAACAAATAACATTAATTGGATTAATTCTAAGTACCGAAGTTACTATAATTATTTTATCAAATAATTTCTCAGAGCAACCGGACTCAGTTGATCACAATGTAATATTATTCGGTGAAATAAAATACGGGGTATTACACTGGACAAAGAAGACTCTAGACAAAGTAGACTCTGGATAACGCAGACTCTGAACAAAGCATACTCTAAACAAAGTAGACTCTAGAAAAAGCAGACTCTGGACAAAGTAGACTCTGGACAACAGGCTCTGGACAAATCAGACTCTGGACAAAGTAGACTCTAGACAAATCAGACTCTGGACAAAGTAGACTCTGGACAAGAGACTCTAGACTTCAACAGATTCTAAAACAAAGTTTAAATATGAAAAAGTGTTCATTTGATAGTCAATCACCTAGATAACCAAGACAACGCTTCCAAAAAAAATAATCCAGATTTACTCTGATAGCCCAAGCCTCATTTTCACTAGACTCTAAAGTATAATATTCAAGGCTCTGAACTCTGATCAAGCTTCAAATCATCTCATATATGAAGCCAATGGTTTATATAATAATTGAAACAATATTCGTGGTGATAGTACATTTAAGCGGTAAAATCAAATGTTTCTTAAAATGATAAATATGCTAGAATTCTTAAGGAATGTACTACTAACATATCTCCATAATTCACGGCTTAACCCGTACCATAATTAGAGCTGTGAAATTGAAGAAGTTTCCAATTCCATCCTCTAACAGTACTTTTCAACATCTACTTAAAGAGGACAAAGAATTTTGAAAAATAAGAAGAAACGAGAACACTAAGAGAAAAACGAGTGAAATAACAATTACAACACTCACAACACTTAGAGCTATTTCTTGGATATTTTCTTAAGTGTAAACTCTAAAATTCACTTTGTGCATCCGCTTGTTTAGAAGCATTCTTGTAAACACGCACGCTTTGTATTTTAACTTTGGTTAAATTCATCGAGGGACTAAGTTTAGTCTATAGCCTTGAGAAGATATTAACAATTTGTCTTTGGGTTTGTAATCTGATTGATTAGTGAATTAAGTCATTGTGAGAAGGAAAAATCACTTTGACAAGGGGACTAGATTAGCTTAGTTAATAGTGAACCAATATAAAAATTTGGTGTATTTCTATCATTGTTGTTCTTGTCTTTGGTTTACAGAAAAATTTCATATCAGAAACCTAATTCAAACCCTCTTTCTTGTGTTTCTTGAGCCTTCAAACCATGCAGGCACCCCCTTTTGATTTTTCATATCTAGGATTAGAGACACCGATTCAAGATCAATATCCATTCAAGGTCAACGTCTCTGGTTCAAGAAGCACCACGATCACAACCTCTGAACTATAGTGCCATATCACTAAGTCACTCAGGAAGCTATGGTCTACCGTAGTTTCCACAATCCTCTCCATTTCTGGTTCCGCACCATGTTTGTTCAGGGTTTGAAAGAGTCAATTGAGAAGGACTATTTCTTGTGTGATATTTATCAATTTTTATATGGGAAGGTGATGGTGGACCTATAGGAGTCCAATTATTTAAAATTTTGAATTTCTATGTTTGTTAGTTTATTTTACACGTTGTGGACGACCCAATGTTGGAAATGTGAGTCGGTATTCTTCCAGGGTTGGAAAGAGTTAGTTGAGAAGTATCACTTCTAGTGCAAGAGTTGTTAATTATGATCTGGGAAGGTGACGGTGGACCTCTGAGTGTTTGATTATTTAAAATTTGAAATGTATATGCTTGTTATTCTAGTTTATACGTAGTGGACGACTGGTGTTGAAAATTTGAGTCGGTGTTCGTCCTGGGTTGGAATGAGTCAGCTGAGAAGGATCATTTATAGTGTAACATTTGTGAATTGTGATTTGGGAAGATGATGGTGGACCTCTGAGAGTTTGATTGTTTAAAATTTTGATCTATGTTTGTTAGTCCGTTTTACACGTTGTGGATGATTTGATGTTAAAAATTTGAGTCGGTGTTCGTCTAGGGTTGGAAAGGGTCAGTTGGGAAGGACAATTTTTAGTGTGAAACTTGTGAATTATGATCTGGGAATGTTATGTTGAACCTCCGGAAGTGTGGTTGTTTAATTTTTTTGAACTTTTATGTTTCTTTGTTTACTTTACACGTTGTAGATGTTCCGATGTTGAAAATTTGAGTCAGTGTTCATCCAGGGTTGGAAATAATCGCTTTCAAAGGATCCTTTCTAGTGTAACCCTTGTGAATTGTGAACCGGGAAGTTGATGGTGGACCTCAAGAAGTTCGATTGTTGAAAATTTTAAACTTATATGTTTGTTAGTCCGTTTTACACGCTATGGACGATCCGAAGTTGAAAATTTGAGTCAGTGTTCATCTAGAGTTGAAAATAATTAGTTGAAAAGGACCATTTATAGTGTGACACTTGTGAATTATAGTTAAGAAAGGTGATGGCAAACCTATGGACAATCGATTGTTGAAATATATGAATTTTTAAGTGTGTTAGTATGTCATTTACATCTAATTGAAATAAAAATCACTTAAAATTTTGTACAAGAATTAATTTAAAATTTATAATTACAATTTGTTTTATTCATGATTTTTTATTTTATTTTTTATATATATTAGATCAACAAATATGTGGTATGACTGGTGATTCAATGATCTAATATTTTGACTAGATTAATCATTTGTTAGAATTTTAAAATATTGATTTAGTGAGTAATTAAAATTCTAAGAAATATTTTATATTTTATTTTATTTAAATTTAAAAAGTAAAAAAATAAATGTGTAAAAATAACACAAAAGTGATCCATTATATTTGTTCAGAAAAAACAAATGGAAAGGGACATTAAAATAAAGAACATCCACGCAAATAAAAAAAAAATGATTTGATTTAAGAAAATTGGCAAGAGAATGTTTTACAATGTGATAAACAATATGCTAAATGCTTATTTGGTAATTAAACTTCCTACATGTGTGACAAAGTAAAGTCTTCAAGTGGAAATAGCAAACATAAAATTGGCAATAGTTAATGATCTCCATCACTTCACAGAAAGGAAGCTTCAACATTACGTCTTCTTGGCTGGCATTTCAATTCTCCATTGGATGGTATCTGCAAAAATCCAAATAAATATTTAAGAGGCATAATCAAAGAGCAAATGAAGCGGTTCATACGAATTCACAATGCACAAGATAAGCACAAACAGTAGAGATAACAAGTGATTCTAACCATGAGAAATGGACATTCTGCACCTCAACCTTGTTTCCTTTAGCAACATTCTTCAATGATATGAGACTTGGAATATGAGGGATTGATTCAAACCAGATTGATTCAGCCCCATGTATATCAAAAAATGTGGATCTATGTTTATCGGGTTCAAAATAAACAAAGTTATTACAACTATGGGACTTCTGAAGCAATAAGGCACCACAGCCATTCTCAAAGTGTTTTATCGGCTTACACACGCGAAAATTCCAAGGACATCCGTAGAAACTATCTGTGCAGAAAACCTTGGTCCATGACTCACCAATACCATATTCTTTCATACGCCATACTGAGCAAGTATTGGGTAATATATCTTGACATAGGTAAAGAAATCCATTTAATTCTACCATGGTGACACTCAATACTACCTCACCAGGAGAAGAAGGACAAGGGAATGAATGAAATTTCTCAGTTTCTAAGTTTAAACACAATATTGACCGATTTCGGTTATCAAAATTGATCCAATGAAGTGCCCCGTTCACGGAAGTAGGACATTCAAGCCTCGAAAATGAAAGCATAGGATCAACTTCAATATTCCTCCATGTTGTTGTTCCTAGAGTGTGCATTTCAACAACCACAATATTAGGTTTATAATTTCTCCACTTCCATATTCTTATCACCTTATATTCATTAGTTTTAGGTTGGAAACCAAGACCCACGCATATTGGTAACCGAACTAGTCCATTAGTTTTAGGTTGGAAACCAAGACCCGCGCATAATGGTAACCAAGTAATATTTGCAAGTCCAGTAGCTTCTGGAAGTCTTATGAACTCGCCTGTAATTGGGTTGCAAACAACTAAATGGTTTACACTACGTAGCTTATTAGGCAAGTAAAGACAATCATGTGGCTCACATAAACAAAGCAAGCCATTGCAGGAATTCACCACATCAAATTTATCATCCATTGGATTGTAATAAGGTAAATTACTCCTATTCACATTCCTAAGAGGAAGCTTGAATTTAGGATCAAACTTAACATTGAGAGAACTAGACTCTTGATTTTGAGGTTGGTGCTCAAAAAGGTGCAAGGTATTTGATATTAGTCTTGTATCACTAGTCCGAATCATGAAACCAAGTGATGCAGTAGGTTCGGGTTCTGAGTATAATGCTGCGAAATATGGGTCTAAAATCAGTGAATTCCATGTTCTGCAAACACGTATACAAGTAAAAATAGCTTTGATGGGGAGTTTAAGCAGAATGTAGGTGATGATTGAGTTTGGTAAGTCTGCGAAATATTCGATTTTCTCTTTTTCTGGATTCACTCTGCGCCTAATCATGGCAGAAGTAACTGAGTCACTTCTTCTTTTCATGGCGATGCTGATATACAATAATAGAAAACAAAACAATAAGAAAAATAAAACCAGAATAATATACGCAACACAAGAACAAAACCAAAACCAAATAGATTCACGTAATATTATTATGCTTACTTAGTGAGTGGGTGATTTCAAACAACCAAAGAGGAAGAACAGCTGCAAGGGTCCACCGTATGCGTTAGACGGCAAGCCCTAACTCGAGTATTATTGGTAAGCGATTGTGAATTGTTTCGCTACTTTACCTGCTTAAATAGGCTGTTACGATTACTTTACACAAATTTTGGGCCAATTTTTAGGATATTATCTTCACAACTTAATATTTTGTATTTTTTTCGGTTTTTTTTTTACTTCATGGTTTTGATTTTTATTTTCATTCTTAATTTTTATAGAATCTTGTATTAGATTCTTTTCCATCAAAAATTACTTTTAAAAAATAATTTAATTCCTATATACAATACTATTTTTTTCTCTTTAATTTAGACCATCAATTTTTTTTAATAATATAAATAAAATATAGTGAAAGAACATTCCAGCATCCTTAAATTTAGTTGTGTATCAATATCTTTCTCAAATCAAATAAAAATATTCAATTTCACATCATTTTTTAAATATTATTTTATTTAAAATAAATTAAAACTTGTAATAAATTAACACTAAGGGTATTAGTACCCAACTAAAACTAATAGGTACCTAAAAATTTGCCATAAAACATTTTAGTTTTTTTTTTTGTTTTTTCAGCTCTAATCAGTCGGTAAGGAGTTGACTCACACACTAAAAAGTCGTGGCTTTTAGGATGTTAAATAATTGGTATCTGAGCAGGTCGGTTCATTCGGCTTAGGTTGTGAACTAGTTTATACCCTGGTGTGCGACATGTGTGAGAACATTGTCGATGCTTGAACCTGTTAAATGTTGTTTGTTTTACTATTTACGATTAGTTAATCTGTCTTGGCTGGTTGTGCAGAAAGAAATGCATGGAGGTAAAAACGATCAGGCGATTGGTGATGCTTTGGAAGCAATGGCTTATGTGATGGGGGCAGGCGAATCAGGCTTTATAGGCTCAACATAATCAATAAGGAGCAGTTGACGAGTTCCGGGAACTGGGAAAGTTTCATATATACAATCCTTTTACTTTTAAGGGGAGATACTGTAACACCCCATTTCTATACCCCCAAATAATCACATAATCATTTAGGCACATATTAAAAATTTCACCAGAGTATAATTATAAACATGGTATAAAAGAGGCGTGTCACATCAAACACGATTTTAAAACATACAACACCTGCTCAAACATTGATATGCAACAGTGGGGTAACTTTGCACCAAAGGAACTTGTCCTTACACCCACATCTCAATATTTAGAATGAAAGCGGAAAATCCAAACATTGAAATACATCAAATATATATACATCATCGAGTATAATCCAACAACGTAATTCATGTTTACATAAACATTCAGCAACAAGATACATGTACAAATGTATCACAAAAGAATAATATACATCCTAGCTACCCGGTGCTACATATCAGAGCCAACCGACCAAAAGAATGAAGGCACGCTTCACAAAAAGACCTCCAGCATACCTACTCTGCAATGCCTCATAGAGCATCATAAAACAGCAGAAGGGTGAGAAATATTATCATAATAACAATGCGTATAATTATATATCTTAGCATAAAAATACACATTTCCACATTCTCACCACAATTCATTCATATACATCACATTGTATATATATACACGACCAAGCATATTCATCATGCATACTTTCACAATTCTCAATCATTCCATATAAACATACACATTTATGTTTATTCACCAATGCATCATATAAAGATGATAAATGCAAATCATAGAGACCGACTCACGACTCTATGCAAATGCAATGCGGTACCGACTCAATCATCACTAGTTCACTCAGGAACTCTGCTGGAACCATCGCTCGTTACCAATGTAACTCCCCGTCGGGTATACGATGTTCACCCACCGCTCACACCTCCACCAAGAGAGGCTCACGGTGTTTATGGATCGCTCACACCTCCACCGAGAGAGGCTCACGACCCGATCGCTCACACCTCCACCAAGAGAGGCTCACGATCGTCTATAACCATCGCTTTAGGTCCTCAGGCTATTCATACCTCATATTTTCGAGGCACACGATGTTATAGCTGATTCCCCACCGGAACCGCTGTCACACAGGACGCAACAATAATGCACATCATGATGCTTGACACACAAGAACTCATGACAACCATGCATTTTCACACATATATGCAACCATAAACATGCATATATAATCAAATACAACATATTGCATTTATTTGCCTTTCGGCCACAATTCATCACCACAACATGTCATCGCATGCATTCACATCATACAACGTCATACAAGTCATACGATATCCATATCAAAAGCACATAGCATAATACACCTCATTTACACACCATTGAAACGACAAAAGTCGACAAAACGACACTATTCACATTTCCCGACATAATTTAATCGGCTAACGATCTCCAAAACATCATAATCATATTGTACAGCTCAATAGCTTCACAACGATACCAAGAATATAAAAATCGGATGAACGGATCAAAAGTTACGGACGAAAACGAAAACGACATTTTGAAAAATCTCATTTTAACACTTCTCCTGCTCATACGCGTATGGACCTATGTCATACGCGTATGGCCAAAATCCCCTTACGCGTACACTACGCAAATCACCAGATGGCCGTGAAAAATATCATTCCATACGCGTATTGGCCCTGAAATGCGCCATCCATACGCGTATTGCCCAAGTCAATACGCGTATGGCCCTCCCCATTACGCGTATGGCCAGGCAGAATGCAGAATTTTCCTGCAGAATTCTGTTCTGCATTTTCCACCCAAACCACACCCAAATTCATCATCTAAACTCAGAAAAATACCAAATTGATGTCTAACAACATATATCATTTGTGTAATAACAACAAGGGACACGAAAACATCATTTTCAACACGATTAAATCGATTTCTACCATTTTCTACACAAATGGGTTTACTCCAAAATTCATAAAAATCCACAACAACAACAATACAATCATACATAATAATACACATTGATAAGATAATGATATTTCACACCCTTACCCGGATTAATTGATTCCTAGAAGTTGATTTCTTGATCTCCTAGCTTTTCCCTTATTTTCCTTCTCTTTTCTCCTCTTCCTCTTTCTTTCTCTCCTTTTTCTCTCTATTTCTCTTTTCTTTCTATTTCCTTCTATTTTCCTTTCTTATCTCTTTTTCTTTCTTTTCTATTTCTTTTCTCTCATTTTCTACACCAATTCAATTAAACATCATTTTCACTCACAAATCTATTTCTACTAAATTTTCTAACTTAATATTAATTGAGAAATGTCTAAAATACCCTCAATTCTAATTTTCTCCGAAAACTCTCGAAAACGGTAAAATAACATAATACGTCAACATAGCATATTAACATACCAATTTCACAGATAAAATAATTTATCACTCAATTTAAATAAAAGATTCAACAAAATGGAAATAATCAAAATCGGGGCGTTACAACTCTCCCCCACTTTAGAAATTTTCGTCCTCGAAAATATTACCTAATTCAAACAACTCCGGATACGACTCTCGCATCCTACTCTCTAGTTCCCAAGTCATATTGCCTTCCGCAGCGCCTCCCCACACTACTTTAACAAGCGCAATATCTTTGCCTCTTAGCTTCTTAACTTCGCGGTCCAAAATCCTAATCGGTAAAGCTTCAACCGTAAGGTTATCTCTCACTTCAACCTCGTCCATAGGAATAACATGTGACGGATCCGGAACATACTTCCGAAGTTGCAAAACATGGAATACGTCATGCAAATTCGAAAGGTTCGGAGGCAACGCCACACGGTAAGCCACAGCACCAACTCGTGAAGTAATCTGATACGGACCAATAAAACGAGAAGTCAACTTCTTCGACTTCAAAGCACGACCCACACCCGTAACCGGTGTAACTCTAAAAAACACATGGTCGCCTTCTTGAAACTCAAGATCTTTCCTTCTCTTGTCATGATAGCTCTTTTGTCTACTTTGAGAAGCTTTCATCTTCTCCCGAATAAACTTCACTTTCTCCGTCGTTTGTTGTACCATCTCCGGTCCAACTATCGTCCTCTCACCCGTTTCATGCCAACACAAAGGTGTTCGACATCTCCGATCATACAAAGCCTCAAATGGTGCCATACTTATACTCGAATGAAAACTGTTATTGTAGGTGAACTCAATCAACGCCAAATAACTATCCCAAGCACCACCTTGCTCGAGCACACAAGCACGCAATAAATCCTCCAACGATTGAATTGTCCTTTCGGTTTGACCATCCATTTGCGGATGATAAGCCGAACTCAATCTTAGCTTAGAACCCAAAGCCTTTTGTAAACTCTCCCAAAACCTCGATGTAAATCTAGGATCTCTATCCGATACAATACTCTTAGGAACTCCATGTAACTTCACCACCACAAGAACATAAATCTCGGCTAACCTCTCTAAAGGATAACTAATATCAATTGGAATGAAGTGAGCAGATTTAGTAAGCCTATCAACAATTACCCAAATAGCATTATGACCTCTTTGCGTATTCGGCAATCCCGTAACAAAATCCATCGATATACTATCCCATTTCCACTCTGGAATGTCCAACGGTTGCATCAATCCACTAGGCTTTTGATGCTCCACCTTAGACTTTTGACAAGTTAAGCACGCATACACGAATTGAGCTACATCTCTCTTTAATCCGGACCACCAAAAGATTTTCTTCAAATCTTGATACATTTTGTTCGCTCCCGGATGAATACTTAAGTTACTTCGGTGTCCTTCCTCCAATATCATCTTTTTCAACTCCGCATCATCGGGAATACAAATACGACCACGAAATCTCAAAACTCCAAAATTATCAACCTTGAAATCCTCATTCTCATTCAACATCAAATCAACGAATTTCAAATCCAACTTTTGTTTTTCACATACGGTTGCAAGAAAATCATTCGTAACATGTAGCATACCAAGTCGCACACTTCTCGGCGTCATTTCACAAACCAAACTCAAGTCTCTAAAATTCTCCAAAAGTTCCCATTCTTTCATCATCAATACAGACATATGTAACAACTTCCGACTTAAGGCATCGGCCACCACGTTTGCCTTACCCGGATGGTAATTCAAACCAAAATCATAATCCTTCAAAAGTTCTAACCACCTCCTCTGTCTCATGTTCAATTCTTTTTGATCAAATAAATATTTCAAGCTCTTGTGATCACTAAAAGCTTCAAATCTCGCACCATAAAGATAATGCCTCCATATTTTCAAAACAAACACCACGACCGCTAACTCCAAGTCATGCGTAGGATAATTCTTTTCATGCACTCTCAATTGTCTTGAAGCATAAGCCACAACTTTTCCATCTTGCATCAAAACGCCACCTAAACCAATCAACGAAGCATCACAATACACAACAAATGGTTCATTAGGATTCGGTAAAATCAAGATCGGAGCTGTTGTCAACCTCCTTTTTAGCTCATTGAAACTCTCTTCACAATGAATATCCCAAATGAAAACCTTTTCTTTACAAGTCAATTACGTTAACGGAAGTGCCAACTTCGAAAATCCTTCAATAAACCTCCGATAATAACCCGCCAAGCCTAAAAAGCTTCGAATCTCCGTAACCGATCTAGGAACCTCCCATTGCATCACCGCATCAATCTTGGATGGATCCACACTAATACCACTATCGGAAATAACATGTCCAAGAAAACTTACTTCCGACAACCAAAATTCACATTTTGACAACTTAGCATATAATTGTTTCTCTTTCAAAATTTGTAACACAATCCTCAAATGCTCTTCATGCTCCTCTTGAGACTTAGAGTAAATCAAAATATCGTCGATGAACACAACCACAAAACGATCCAACTATTCATGAAAAATACGATTCATGTATTCCATAAACACACCCGGCGCATTAGAAACCCCGAATGGCATCACAGAATATTCGTAATGACCATACCGTGTCCTAAAGGTCGTCTTTTGAATATCCTCTTCTTTCACACGAATCTGATGATATCCTGATCTCAAATCAATCTTACTAAAAACACGCGCATCAACCAATTGATCCATCAAATCATCGATCCTTGGAAGCGGATACTTGTTCTTAATTGTCACCTTGTTCAATTGTCGATAATCAATGCATAACCGCATACTCCCATCCTTCTTCTTTACCAGCAATACCGGAGCACCCCAAGGAGAAACACTTGGTCTTACAAATTTCTTGTCCAACAAGTCATTCAATTGCTTCTTCAATTCTACCAACTCCGATGCTGACATACGATACGGCGCCATCGAAATCGGTCTAGTACCCGGAACTAGATCAATAGAAAACTCAACTTCTCTTTTCGGCGGTACATCCGTAATATCCTCCGGAAACACTTCTGGAAAATCACACACCACTGGGAACACATCAAGCTCAACTTTACTCTCCACCGACAATGATGCAAATAAACCAAACAATTGAGCTTCGTCCGCTAAAAGTTTCTTCAACTCCTTAGTGGATAGGAAACTCTCATCTTCGTCATCTTCCAAAGAAGGAAACCTTACTAACTTGTGATAGCAATCTATATGAACTCGATTAAATTGCAACCAGTTCATACCCAAGATTACGTCCAATCCCTCCAACGGCAAACATACTAAATCCATAATGAAGTCTTTACCATACATGGTCAAAGGACAACTTACACACACCAAAGACGTAGTTACCGACCCTGAAGCAGGAGTCTCAATAACCATCTCAATACCCATCAAAGACAAAGTAAGATTCAAACGCTTCGCGCACTCAGACGAAATAAACGAATGAGTCACTCCCGTGTCAATAACAGCAACTAAAGGTGTACTATTAATAAAGCATGTACCTTTAATCAAACGGTCTGCACTAGTGGTCTGAGTTCCCGCCAATGCAAACACCTTTCCGCCCGCTTGAGCTTGTTTTGGCTTAGTACACTTAGTACTAATGTGACCCACTTCTCCACAATTATAGCACTTCACTACATTCCTTCTACAATCAGTAGTAGCATGCCCTACACCTCCACAGTTAGAACATTTCATCACAGTCTTCCCACACTCAAATGATTTATGACCCATTCCACCACACTTGTAACACTTAACGGAACCGGAACTTCCTCCTCCAGATCTCCTCTCAAAGTTTTCCCTATGCTTGCCCTTATCAACGGGTGTCACATAAGGTCCACCTCTATCTTGTTGCTTTCCCTTCCTCTCATTCAAACTTTTGTAATGTGTAGAACGAGCCTTGCTATCTTCCTTGAAGATTCTACAACATTTCGTCAAATCCGTAAACCTTCGTATCCTTTGATATCCCACAGCTTGTTTAATCTCGGGACGCAAACCATTCTCATACTTAATACACTTAGAGAACTCATCAGTAATTGCAGCATAGTGAGGATGGAATTGAACCAACTCCACAAACTTAGCAGTATAGTCCACCACGAACATACTACCTTGTTTCAGTTTAAGGAACTCCATCTCCTTCTTCCCCTTCACACTTTCAGGGTAATACTTCCTCAAGAACTCGGTACGAAATAAATCCCAAGTTATTTCTTCATCATTCACCTCAAGAACTTGACGCATACCGACCCACCAATCGTCGGCTTCTTCCTTCAGCATGTGAGACCCAAGCCTCACCTTATTCTCCTCCACACAGCCCATAACTCTGAAGATTCTTTCAATCTCTTTCAACCACAATTGAGCTCCATCGGGATCAAATCTTCCTTTGAAGACCGGTGGTTGATTCTTCCTGAACTCGTCATTAGCATTGACATTCGGCGCACCTTGCACTGCCCTAGCCATTGCTTCCAAAGCAGCAGCCATCGCATTGTCGTTTCTACCAGCCATATTCTGATCATTCCCGAAAATTACAACAAGGTTAAACAACAGTTCAACCAACACAACAACAAGACAGACACAACTGACTCAACTCTGGCTCTGATACCACTTAATGTAACACCCCCTTTGTATACCCCCAAATAATCACATAATTATTTAGGCACATATTAAAAATTTCACTAGAGTATAATTATAAACATGGTATAAAAGAGGCGTGTCACATCAAACACGATTTTAAAACATACAACACCTGCTCAAACATTGATATGCAACAGTGGGGTAACTTTGCAACAGAGGAACTTGTCCTTACACCCATATCTCAATATTTAGAATGAAAGCGGAAAATCCAAACATTGAAATACATCAAATATATATACATCATCGAGTATAATCCAACAACGTAATTCATGTTTACATAAACATTGAGCAACAAGATACATGTACAAATGTATCACAAAAGAATCATATACATCCTAGCTACCCGGTGCTACATATCAGAGCCAACCGACCAAAAGAATGAAGACACGCTTCACAAAAAGACCTCCAGCATACCTACTCTGCAATGCCTCATAGAGCATCATAAAACAGCAGAAGGGTGAGAAATATTATCATAATAACAATGCGTATAATTATATATCTTAGCATAAAAATACACATTTCCACATTCTCACCACAATTCATTCATATACATCACATTGTATATATATACACGACCAAGCATATTCATCATGCATACTTTCACAATTCTCAATCATTCCATATAAACATACACATTTATGTTTATTCACCAATGCATCATATAAAGATGATAAATGCAAATCATAGAGACCGACTCACGACTCTATGCAAATGCAATGCGGTACCGACTCAATCATCACTAGTTCACTCAGGAACTCTGCTGGAACCATCGCTCGTTACCAATGTAACTCCCCGTCGGGTATACGATGTTCACCCACCGCTCACACCTCCACCAAGAGAGGCTCACGGTGTTTATGGATCGCTCACACCTCCACCGAGAGAGGCTCACGACCCGATCGCTCACACCTCTACCAAGAGAGGCTCACGATCGTCTATAACCATCGCTTTAGGTCCTCAGGCTATTCATACCTCATATTTTCGAGGCACACGATGTTATAGCTGATTCCCCACCGGAACCGCCGTCACACAGGACGCAACAACAATGCACATCATGATGCTTGACACACAAGAACTCATGACAACCATGCATTTTCACACATATATGCAACCATAAACATGCATATATAATCAAATACAACATATTGCATTTATTTGCCTTTCGGCCACAATTCATCACCACAACATGTCATCGCATGCATTCACATCATACAACGTCATACAAGTCATACGATATCCATATCAAAAGCACATAGCATAATACACCTCATTTACACACCATTGAAACGGCAAAAGTCGACAAAATGACACTATTCACATTTCCCGACATAATTTAATCGGCTAACGATCTCCAAAACATCATAATCATATTGTACAGCTCAATAGCTTCACAACGATACCAAGAATATAAAAATCGGATGAACGGATCAAAAGTTACGGACGAAAACGAAAACGACATTTTGAAAAATCTCATTTTAACACTTCTCCTGCTCATACGCGTATGGACCTATGTCATACGCGTATGGCCAAAATCCCCTTACGCGTACACTACGCAAATCACCAGATGGCCGTGAAAAATATCATTCCATACGCGTATTGGCCCTGAAATGCGCCATCCATACGCGTATTGCCCAAGTCAATACGCGTATGGCCCTCCCCATTACGCGTATGGCCAGGCAGAATGCAGAATTTTCCTGCAGAATTCTGTTCTGCGTTTTCCACCCAAACCACACCCAAATTCCTCATCTAAACTCAGAAAAATACCAAATTGATGTCTAACAACATATATCATTTGTGTAATAACAACAAGGGACACGAAAACATCATTTTCAACACGATTAAATCGATTTCTACCATTTTCTACACAAATGGGTTTACTCCAAAATTCATAAAAATCCACAACAACAACAATACAATCATACATAATAATACACATTGATAAGATAATGATATTTCACACCCTTACCCGGATTAATTGATTCCTAGAAGTTGATTTCTTGATCTCCTAGCTTTTCCCTTATTTTCCTTCTCTTTTCTCCTCTTCCTCTTTCTTTCTCTCCTTTTTCTCTCTATTTCTCTTTTCTTTCTATTTCCTTCTATTTTCCTTTCTTATCTCTTTTTCTTTCTTTTCTATTTATTTTCTCTCATTTTCTACACCAATTCAATTAAACATCATTTTCACTCACAAATCTATTTCTACTAAATTTTCTAACTTAATATTAATTGAGAAATGTCTAAAATACCCTCCATTCTAATTTTCTCCGAAAACTCTCGAAAACGGTAAAATAACATAATTCGTCAACATAGCATATTAACATACCAATTTCACAGATAAAATAATTTATCACTCAATTTAAATAAAAGACTCAACAAAATGGAAATAATCAAAATCAGGGCGTTACAGATACGATCTTGAGGGTGCTCAAATTTAGCTTCAAGAGATTGAGAAGATCTTCTGAGTTATAATTTGCACGGATGAGCAAAAAGTGTTGTTTGGGATACATATATTGTCTGAGGAGTCTAAGTACTAGTGGGATAACGTCTTCCACAAGTTGGAAGTTGCATGTACTGAGGTCACTTAGGAGAACTTCAAGAAAGATTTTCTAGAGAAGTATTTTTTGGTTGATGTTCGCAGTAAGAAAGAGATTGAGTTCCTTGAACTAAAGCAAGGAAACATGATTATGGATAATTATGCGGTTACGTTCGAAGAGCTGTCTAGGTTTTTCCCTCACTACAATAGGGTAGGAGCTGAAGGTTCTAAGTGCATAAAGTTAGAGAGCGTGTTACGTCTTGAAATCAAGAAATTCATTGGTTATCAGGAGATTCGTCGGCTCTCAGTACTAGTCAACAAATGTATGATATACGATGAGGATAGTCGTGTCAGATCTGCTCATTACAAGAGTGTTAGTGAGAAGAAGAGTGGGAATCAAAACTGTAGTAAACCTTATGGGGCTCCAGCTGATAAGGGAAAGCAGAAGTTTCAATAAAAGGCTATATGGGGAAAGAAGCAAGTGGGAGAGGAACTCCTGCTTCTTTGATATGTTTCAGATGTAGAGAGTTAGGTCATCGTTCTAGTGAGTGCATGAGCATGGGTCAGAAGTGCTTTAAGTGTGCGAAGAAATGACACTATATTGTTGAGTGCAAGAGTATTGCTCTGACTTGTTACAACTGTGGAGAACAATCCCACATCAGTATCCAGTGTCAGAAGCCAAAGAAATCTCAATCAAGTGGAAAGGTATTTGCCTTCAGTGGCGTGGAAACTTCTGGATCAAATAACTTTGTAAGAGGTATGTGTATCATTAATGGTGTTTCTCTGATTGCTATTATTGATATTGGTGCGACACATTCATTTATATCTCTTAATTATGTTAGAAAGTTGAGTCTTGAAGTATCTTCTATGAGTGGTAGTACGATCATTGATACCCCAACTAATGGTTTAGTGACTACTACATTGGTGCGTTTGAATTGTCCTTTGAAAATTTATGGTTGAGACTTTGGAGTTGACTTGATCTGTTTGCCTTTGAGTCAACTCGATGTGATTTTAGGAATGAATTGGCTAGAGTTCAACCATGTTCATATAAACTATTTTGACAAGACTGTGTTGATTTCCAAACCCGAAGAGAGTACGGATTCAAGATTTATGTCCGCTGATGAAGTTGAGGTATCTTTGAGGGAGGATGATTAGGTGCTCGTGATGTCCAGTTCCTTGAGAGTGGAAAACGATGTTGTGGCTAGTGATATGCATGTCGTGTGTGAGTTTCCTGATGTTTTTCCTAAGGATATTTGTGAATTTCCATCGGAGCTAGGATTTGAGTTCACCATAGATTTAGTACCTGGTACTAGACTTGTGTCGATGGCAGAGTACAAGATGTCTACGTCAGAGTTGAGTGAGCTGGAGAATCAATTTGAAGAAATGTTAGAGAAGAAGTTCGTTAGGCCTAGTGTATCACTGTGAGGAACACCAGTGTCGTTCGTTAAGAAGAAAGATGGTAGCATGAGGTTATGTGTTTATTACCGACAACTAAATAATGTTACAATCAAGAACAAGTATCCTCTTCCTAGGATCAATGGCCTTATGATTTGGAGTTGGCAGTTGTAGTGTTTGGCTTAAAGTTTGAAGCCATCATCTATATGGTTCAAGGTTTGAGGTTTTCAGTGATCATAAAAGCTTGAAGTATCTGATTAATTATAAGGAACTAAATATGAGGCAGAGGATGTAGCATGAATTTTTAAAGGATTATGACTTTGGGTTGAGTTACCATCCGGAAAAAGCTAATGTGGTAGCATATGCTTTGAGTAGGAAGACCTTGCATATGTTGGTGTTTATAGTTCGATAGTTGAAATTGATCGAGCACTTCAGAGATCTTAGCTTGGTGTTTGAGATGACCCCACAAAGTGTGAAGTTAGGTATGTTAAAGTTGACTAGTGGTGTGCTCAAAGATATCAAAGAAGGTCAGAAGTTGAACTTGGAATTGATCGGCTGATTGGTTTTAATCAATCAAGGTAAAGAGGTGGATTTCAAGATAGATAAAAATGAAGTTATGATATTCCGAGACAAAGTTGGTGTGCCAGATTTGCCAGAGCTTAAGAAAAGGATTCTTGAAGAAGGTCACAGGAGTAGTTTGAGTATTCATCCTGGGGCTACTAAAATATATCAAGACCTTAAGAAGATGTTTTAATGGCCTAGTATGAAGAAGGATATTGCGGAGTTTATGTATTATTGTTTGACTTGTCAGAAGTTGAAGATTGAACATTAGAAGTCGTCTGGATTGATGTAGCCTTTGAGTATTCCTGAGTGGAACTGGGAAAGCATTTATATGGATTTCATGGTGGGTTTATCCAAGACTGCTAAAGGAAATGACTCAATATGGGTTGTTATTGATAGACTGACTAAGTATCATTTCATTTTGATAAAAATCAATTACCCATTGCAGAAGCTAACAAAGATTTATATTGAGCATATAGTCAAGTTGCATCGTATTCCTTCAAGTATTATTTCAGATAGAGATCCAAGGTTCAGATCGAGGTTTTAGGAGAGCTTGTAAGAAGCCTTGGGAACTAGGTTAAGATTTAGTTCTTCTTACCATCCACAGACGGACAGTCACGAAGAAAGAGTTATCCAGTCTTTAGAATATTTGTTGAGGGCTTGTGTTTTGGAGCAAGGAGGCGGTTGTGATACTTACTTGCTTTTGATTGAGTTTGTGTATAACAACAGATTCCATTTTAGTATTGAAATGATTCCTTTTGAGGTGTTGTATGGTAGGAACTGTAGAATACCTTTTTTTTGTATGAATCTGGTGAAAGTGTTATGCTTGGACCAGAGACCGTTCAGCAGACTACTTAGAAGATTAAGATGATTCAGGAGAATATGAAACCATCGCAGAGTAGATAAAAGTGTTATCATGATTAGCGGAGAAATGAATTTGAATTCCAATAGGGAGATCTTGTGTTATTGAAAGCCACTCTGGTGATTGGTGTTGGTTGTGCGTGGAAGTCTCGAAAGCTCACACCTCGTTTCATTGGTCCTTGTCAGATTCTAAAGAGAGTATAAATGGCCTACATAGTTGCTTTACATCCATCTCTTTCTAATCTTCATAGTGTTTTCCATGTATCTCAACTTTGGAAGTATGTTCCTAATCAGTCTCATGTAATTCAAATAGATGATGTGCCACCGAGAGATAACTTGACTATTGAAGCATCACCATTGCAAATTAAAGGCAGGGAAGTGAAAACCCCGAGAGGTAAAGATGATAAAAAAATATGTGCTCACAACAAATATAGCAAAATAAAATTAGATCTATTTTACAACAAAAATTATATTATATCAATGTAATTTTAAAAATGTATATGTTGATCGATTCTTCAATCATGAAAGTTTCTTCAAATCTATGAAAACTCTACGTGTATCCACATCGAGACTAATTTTTACTATCAATCTTTAATTAGTGGAAAAATATAAATTTGAGCAATATTTGTGTAGTGTATAGTACTGTGAGGAGAATTTTTTTTTTTTAACGCTTAAACAAATAGCTTGGTATCTATTTTATATACACCATACTCCTATCATAATAGAGGTAATTATCATTTTAATTAGAAAAACATTTTCTATAATCCTGTCATAATAGCAGTAATTGTCATTTTAATTAGAAAAACGTTTTCTATACATATTCCACCAATTATTACCATGTAGCAAATGTACAAATTATTGCTACTAATGTATATAAACGACATTATATAAGTAACATTCTTCTTCCAAAGAATTGAAGAATATGTATTAAAAATGTGTTAATTTGAAAAGGGTTAAATGCACTTTGATTTTCTCTACTTTGATGTTTTTTAATATTTTGTCCCTCCATTTTAAAAAATAATTTTTTTGTCTTTAAATTTTACATTACTTGCGATTTTGATGATCTCCTCCACTTTTGTATTTGTGCCAATAATGATTAGAATAAAAAAATTCATTTGTAATAATGTGGTATTGATGACTAAATTATTTAATATTTTTAAGGTTTAAATAATCTCTTCGTCCCTATAAATTGATGTGTTTTTGTTTTTATCCGTAAACCGTTTTTTCCTTGGAAAAAATCCCTTAATGTTAAATATTTTTTGTTTTAATCCTTGAAAACAAAATCCACAGGAAAATTCGCAGGTTTCTTGCAGATTTTCCTGAATGTTTCAGGCGGATTTTCCTTCGGTTTTTCCTGCAAATTTTCACTGTAGAGACTAAAACCAAAATGATTTTAACAATCATGGATTATTTTCAAGAAAAAAAGGATTTAGGGACTAAAAACAAAAATACGTCAACTTACAAGGATGAAAAGACTATTAAACTTATTTTTAATTAATAAATTATAATTTTCATAAAGTTTTTTTTATCAAATTAATTAATTAAAATTTGGACTTAAATAAATGAGTCAAAAGACTATTTAAACCTATTTTTAATTAATAAATTATAATTTTCATAAAGTTTTTTTATCAAATTAATTAATTAAAATTTGGACTTAAATAAATGAGCCAAAAGTCCGAGAATTTTACCTGCCACCCCCCCAATTAAACCTGGCACCCCCCATATTTTATTAATGGCGAAAATGTCCCTTAATGTTTTAACAAACAATTTCCAGAACAAATTTCCGGTAGTTTTAAAAAAATTTCCGGTATGGATAAAAATTCCCGGTAGTTCATTTGAAATTACCGGTATACCGTTAATTTCAAATTCCCGGTAGTTCATTTGAAATTACCGGTATACCGGTAATTTCAAATTCCCGGTATGTACTAAAAAATCCGGTTATTGCTGAAAAGTGCAGTTTGGTACCGAGAATTTCACATCAATTGAAATTCCTGGTAGGTGTAATTTTAGGGTTTGTTTTAACGGTCTAGATTTTGCCGACAGTTTTGTATGGTTGTGATTGCACCGACAGTTTGTGCGGCCCAGAATTGATGCACGTTTGTATAAATAGGGGTTAGGTCTTGTGGTAAAATAAATCTGAAAAAAATGGCTACTCCAGCATTTTTGATTAAGGTAGAAGTTTACTTCAAGAGAGATTCTCGACCTGTCGAATTCATGCTTCCCGACGACACAACCTCCTTTGCCGGCCTAACTTCGAAGTTGAAGGAATTGTTGCCTGATGGTGACAATAGAAAGGTGTTGAAGATCGAGTTTTGGGAGGATTGGGGGGATGGTAGTGTGAAATACAACCTAATTGAGTTGAAGAACGATGAAGACGTCATCAAAATGTGGAGATCATTTTGCCGTAGGCTAACAAGGGGTCCGATGGAGTTAGATGTGCAGCTTTCAAGATCAGTTGATGAAATAATGGAGATGCTGAAACGCCCTGAAGTATCTGGTAGTGTTTAGGTTTTTAATATTAATTAATTATGTTGTAATGTTAGGTTTTTATTTGTTTAAGTTGTTTACTCAAGATCACTGCAATGTAAGAGTTTAAATGAAGGTATAATAATAATATATTGTTCTGCCATAATATACATATAATACAAAAGTATACATATAATACAAAAATATACATATAATCTAAAAATATACATATAATACTAAATAGGCCCCCCACGGGCTAAGTGTGCAATCCTAGCTAATCCAGCAGAAACACTGCCATCAGGGTCTACCAAGCCCATGAGCTCATCAGCCACCACTGCTATCATCTGAAAGCGTTGTGTGTCATTAGGGTGATGTGCTGGAGGAGGAGGAGGAAGAGGTGCGTCATCAACAGGCTCCTGGCCACCAGAAGGTGCATCCTCAGCAGGCGGTGGAGTGATGCGTGGATGTGATACAGTGAGATACCACTCCAAGTAGCCATCCTCACACTGCGAGGGATACTGAACAGGTGCAGATCGAGCTACGATGGCACGACCGGAACTGAGGAAGTGTGTCTGAAACCACCGATCAATACCTTCAGAGGGTGTATCTGGAACTGGTGGTGGTCGCGTCTGAATGTATCCATACTGGCGCAAACATCTCTCTGGAAGGTGCCTGGCAACCAGAGTCTCCCACCTCATATAACCGGAGTATAATGACGACTCCTCGAACTCAAGGATGGCTCTGTGATCTTTGTAGGGTGTCCATATGACATCCTTTACGGTCAGCTCATCCAGTCTCCTCCTGTACTCAACTATGCCTCCCGGGTGTTTCTGCCTCTCCCTCCACCTCTTCTCTCGTGGCTCGGTCGAAGTATATGGCTGGGTCCTCCTATCGCATATCCTAGAGAAATGCTGATAGATCCAGCACTGAGATCACAACAAACAATAAATTAGAAATAATATGATTTAAAAAAAAAATTGAACGACAATTAAGAACATGAATTAAGATATACCTGTAACAAACTAATATACCCAGCAAGCTGCCTCGTCTCAAACCTGGTCGTCTCCCCCGAGCGCATGATATAACTGAGTCAGAGCTACACAACCCCAAGCCCAGTTGTGCGTCTCCAGATCGCTAAAGAGGCACAGATAGCGAGCATCCACATACGTACCAGACTTATCCGTAAAGAGAGTACATGCTGTTAATTCTTGTAGTTGGCTAGAATTTTGGTAAAACAATGTTGATGTCATGGTTGATGTTTCAACGTAAGATTTTAACAGCCTTGTCATGTTTAGTTAACATTCTGGTTATGTTAAGTTTTTTAAGGGTTGCAGTTTTGTGCTAATGTCAAACCCGATGTCATAACATCAGATGACAGAACATCAATTTGGTAAGTTTTAGGGCTGCGCATGTGCAAGTATGTTAAGGATAAGATCTGATTGAGAGATTGCAGGAGAATATCATGGAATAGATATATTCTGTTACAATCAAATGTGGAGCAGATCTTGTTGCTATTTTCATGCAAATAGACATGGAGAATTGTTCCTATTTGTGTGGAGAAGATATTTCCTATTTGTGTGGAGAAGATCTTGCAGTGTGGAGAAAATCTTGCCTATTTGCGTGGAGAAGATCTTGCAGTTGAATTAAAAAGATATGAAGATCAGTTTGTTGCTAATTTAATGCAGAAAGATATGGAGAACAATTAAGAGTTAATTAGAAGATTTAATTGAAGATATGATTGAAGATCTATTTAGAAGCAGATCTGTTATAGAAGATATGATCTGATTTGAAGGCCCAAATCCAGTTGGAATGATATTATAAATAGAATGCTTGTAACCTAAGTAGGGTACGGGTCCAAGATGTAGATCTTTAGGGCTTTGTCAACGTGAACCACTCGGGTTGTGAGATGGTCACTGTGGTTAACTCAGAAACCTGTAGGTAATGAGTTTAGTATTGTTCTTGGAGGAAGCTTTGAAGCAACTCCAAAGGGGTGTCATGGAAGTGTGTCTTCCAAAGTCTATGTGATAGAAAAGATTAGGAAATCAAGCTGTTGATGCAGTGACGGTGTAGTTGACTGCTAGACATCATTGAGATGATTGGAAGTGAGATGGAGTCTCTTACCTAGGGAGGACTTAGGTAGAAGGGTCATTGGGTAGGGATTAAATTAAGTAGATTGTCAACTGGTCTGTTGAGTCTGTAATTTGATACTATTAATAGTGGGCTTCCTTCCTGGCTTGGTATGCCCCCAGATGTAGGTTGGTTGAACCGAACTGGGTGAACAATTAGTTGTGTTCATATTCTGTTTTTATTGTCTTGTTCATGCAACAGAGTTTGATGTTGTGACATTGCACCTGACATCACACATTTGTACCCTGGATAACAGTTCTTTGAGGTGGCTCTCCCCGCCAAGAGAGTCAAGAGTATCAAAGAATGTCAAGTGCTGCTAGTTGTGATGCAGAAGTGCAGATATTGAGGGGGAGATTTATACAACAGAGTATTGGAGTGTTTGTGCAGCATGCTGAAAGCATTGTGAAGTGTAGCTGCTAGTGAAGATATCATAGCATTTGAAGAGTGTAGCCAAGCAGACATCAAGGGGTAGCATTTGAAGGGTGCAGCAGTTGAGGGGGAGAGTGTTTGAACAGCTGTGAGCTGGTTCTTGGTTTGAGGGGGAGTTTGCCCTATGCTGATGTGAAAGTGTTCGTTTCTGCTGCAAGTTGTTCTGATGAAGGCTGAAATTGTTTTAGCCAAAATTAGCCAAAGGGGGAGATTGTTAATTCTTGTAGTTGGCTAGAATTTTGGTAAAACAATGTTGATGCCATGGTTGATGTTTCAACGTAAGATTTTAACAGCCTTGTCATGTTTAGTTAACATTCTGGTTATGTTAAGTTTTTTAAGGGTTGCAGTTTTGTGCTAATGTCAAACCCGATGTCATAACATCAGATGACAGAACATCAATTTGGTAAGTTTTAGGGCTGCGCATGTGCAAGTATGTTAAGGATAAGATCTGATTGAGAGATTGCAGGAAAATATCATGGAATAGATATATTCTGTTACAATCAAATGTGGAGCAGATCTTGTTGCTATTTTCATGCAAATAGACATGGAGAATTGTTCCTATTTGTGTGGAGAAGATCTTTCCTATTTGTGTGGAGAAGATCTTGCAGTGTGGAGAAGATCTTGCCTATTTGCGTGGAGAAGATCTTGCAGTTGAATTAAAAAGATATGAAGATCAGTTTGTTGCTAATTTAATGCAGAAAGATATGGAGAACAATTAAGAGTTAATTAAGAAGATTTAATTGAAGATATGATTGAAGATCTATTTAGAAGCAGATCTGTTATAGAAGATATGATCTGATTTGAAGGCCCAAATCCAGTTGGGATGATGTTATAAATATAATGCTTGTAACCTAAGTAGGGTACGGGTCCAAGATGTAGATCTTTAGGGCTTTGTCAACGTGAACCACTCGGGTTGTGAGATGGTCACTGTGGTTAACTCAGAAACCTGTAGGTAATGAGTTTAGTATTGTTCTTGGAGGAAGCTTTGAAGCAACTCCAAAGGGGTGTCATGGAAGTGTGTCTTCCAAAGTCTATGTGATAGAAAAGATTAGGAAATCAAGCTGTTGATGCAGTGACGGTGTATTTGACTGCTAGACATCATTGAGATGATTGGAAGTGAGATGGAGTCTCTTACCTAGGGAGGACTTAGGTAGAAGGGTCATTGGGTAGGGATTAAATTAGGTAGATTGTCAACTGGTCTGTTGAGTCTGTAATTTGATACTACTAATAGTGGACTTCCTTCTTGGCTTGGTATGCCCCCAGATGTAGGTTGGTTGAACCGAACTGGGTGAACAATTGGTTGTGTTCATATTCTGTTTTTATTGTCTTGTTCATGCAACAAAGTTTGATGTTGTGACATTGCACCTGACATCACACATTTGTACCAGAATTTCACATGCTACTACATGCAGCATGTACGCCCTAGCGGCAGCCTGATACCTACCAGCAGCAACAAGCTCGTCGAACCTATCACACCACATGCGTAAGTGAGCACCTCGTGTATCGATGAACTCCTGATACACCACTGCCTCAAGCAGACACAGATCGCGAACAACCATCGCATGTGCCTGGGACACACTCATGATAGGGGTAGTCCAGAATCTACCGCCGATAGGGAGATGAAACAATGAGGCGACACCAACCATTAAACAACTTTATTAATACATAAACAAGTTATGTATAAATAAACAAAACTTAAAATTAAACGTAAAAACCATATACCTGGCCATGCCATAATCGCAATGCTACATGCTCACTGTACTCTGCAAGCATAGACATATCTATGGGCCCACCAGGGAATCCTGCCTCAGTGTGTACCGATGGCTCGATCGAAGGGACCGTGACATCGGTCTCAATGGTCTCCTCGACCCCTCGTGTAGCAGTAGCCTCTGCTGTACCAGCAGCTTCAACATCACCCACCTCCTCACCCTCAACCTCAACTGCCACTCTAACATCAGTCTCCTCTACCACATCTCTAACAACAGTCTCCACCGGAACATCTCCAACAATAGCCTCCTCCGGCTGAATAACAGGGACGTCCGCAGCTGTGGCATGCACTGAGGAAAGACCTCCACGTCAACCTAAATGAGCGAGGTGCCTAGAAACATCCCACTGCTCGGCCATCCGCCTCCGGTGTGAACCGGTTGGGACCACCCGTCCAACCCGTACATCCGCGGACTCAGCATCAGGAGCAGCTATAGCCCTACCCCTACCACCTCCTGCCAAATCAAGCGCCTTCCCAGCGATGCTACCATCACGACCTCTGGTTTTCACTAAAAAAATAAAAAAATAAGATAAAAAATAAAACAAATATTGCAAAACTACCGAAAATTTGAAATTCCCGGAAAAACCCAAAAAACAAAACTACCGGGTTTTTTGAAATAACCGGTGGATATTACCGGTAATTTTGAAATTCCCGGTTAGAAAATACCGGGATTTATGAAATTACCAGTAATATTCACCAGTTATTTCAAAAAAACTGGGAAATCTTACTTGTAAAATTGAAATCTCCGGTATCGTCTGTGATTTTGAAAAATCCGTGTGCCTACCGGTATTTTGGAAATGTAAGAATGTTTTTTTAGGGGCACTTATGTCTTTTCACTTGTTATTGGGGGTGCAAAGTTTAATTGGGGGGGGGGGGGGGGGGGGGGGGGTGGTAGGTAAAATTCTCCAAAAGTCCATTTCATAAGTGCACAAGTCCAATACTCTAAAGCCCAATGCCATCTCAACCAACTTAAATAATCTTTATTACATGTGTAAGATTTATAAACCTTTATATATAGTTTGTAAAGAATTGATGTGGGACTTAATGTTAGTTGGCATAAGAGAAGCTTTTCATTTTCGTGCATCTTCCTTGAGAACCACCACCACCATATAGTAGCCAAGTTGTCCTTTCACTACCTTAAGAATCCCCTCTCCATGCATCCTGTACTTGAACTACTAACTGCAAATTTAATGTAATGTTTCTCTAATATGTGTGAAAAACATTAAACTACCATAGAAATAAATAGATGCAAAAAGTGACATACATTTAGAATCTTGTGATCCAATTTCTGTATATGAATTGATTTAAAAGATGAATGGCACATGTACTTTCTTTACATATATTATTAATCTTTTATCAACACATTTTTAATAGATATTACAGTTAGAACAAGATAAAAATTGCAGAAAAAACAGCAGCATTCAACCATATCATATTAAGTTGTTTAGATAGGTGAGCCCGAAAGTAATAATGCTCAACAACAAGATACAATAACAAGGTTCTTCCAAGATTCAACCAATGAAATCAACACTGAAAATCAATAAATAAGCCGTTTAGATAGGTGAACATGGAAGTAAAAACTTTCAATGTAACATCATTGACTTCAAGAACTGCAGAGGAAAGAAACTGAATTGAAAGAAAATCATTATTTCACCAGCTAAACGACCATTTTTTTCAAATTTATTTCCACCATGTTTGGAGCTCTTGATCAGATTCTATAATGCTTGAGCTTGGATAATAGTGATTGATATAATCTGTTTTTCATTATTTAATTGCATTTCCGTCATTTATGACAACTCATTAACAAAAAAATGCGTAAGAGTTTTGATTAGTGGAGTAAGCTGCTGATGTGCTTGTTGTGTTTCTTGTGTTTGTTGAATTCTCACATAATTTTTTCAATAAAAAAGATTAGTACTTTTATATATATATATATATATATATATATATATATATATATATATATATATATATATATATATATATATATATGTGTGTGTGTGTGTGTGTGTGTGTGAAAACAAACACATTAGTTGTACAATTGTGTGGGTTATATATATATATATATATATATATGTGTGTGTGTGTGTGTGTGTGTGTGTGAAAACAAACACATTAGTTGTACAATTGTGTGGGTTGAAGAATTGGGCTTAACTTAAAAGGTCAAAATTATTCTTTTAAATATTAAAATTTGTATTAATAAATAATTTTTAAATAAATTTCTAAAAGAATTAAATAAAATTAATAATAAATTAATTAAAAAATATTAAATAATAAATAATCTAGTCATCAATGTTACGTTATTAAAAATAAATTTTTTATCCTAAAGTGCATTTAAGTCATTTTAAAATCGTGAAGTTTCCAATGTTTGCATTTACATGTAATCTATTAATTTTAAAATAAACAAATATGCTCAATATTGTTTTATATATTATTTGTATATTTTGTGCTAGATAAAAATAATATAATATTCTACTAGAATATTTTATTTTATTAATTCAATTCTCTAATTTAATTATAATAAAATAATTCTTTAGTAAAAATCAGAACACTCGTTTGTATGTGACCTTGTAGGTTCATTGCTATGTTGATAATATAATAATTAAATATATTAATCAAGGTAGGCGTCTAGCAACACTCCTTAACGTTCATATAGTAAGAAGTATTTATTTACTTTCAAGAACCACTAGAAGAATAATATAATATTTTTCGTCCATCGTTACAATTCTGATTAACTCTAGAGTATGGTATTATTGTCAAACTCTAATAAGTTAATATCATTGACTTAAGAAACTCATTTCTTCTTTAATTGATTTTTCTTGCCCAGGATTTTAATTATGGTACTCAAACTCATTACCAAGAGTTGACGAATCATATCTTGACTAGTCATTAATTATACAAGTGTTTAATCTTATCTAATATATTTTCAACTAGCACCCTAAATTATTAGGTGTATAGAATCAAAATACAATAAATAACGTGTTAATTACTATACATGTGGAAAGTATTAGTAGAAAGAGATATGTATTTATCTGTATGGATGATTTTTTAAGATATATATATGTGTTAACTTCATTAGAGAAAAATCTGATACTTTTGATGTTTTCAAAGATCTATGCTTTCGTATCCAGAAGGAGAAAGGGAGTGAAATTGTCAACATAAGAAGTAACCATGGCAAGAAACTTGAGAACTCCAAGTTCTCTAATGTTTGCTCTGCTAAAAGGATCAATCATGAATTCTCAGCACCTATCACATCTCAGCAAAATGAAGTGGTGGATCGCAAGAATATAACCTTTCAAGAAGCTGCTAGAATCATGCTACATGCCAAGAGTCATGCTGAATATAACCTTTTTTTATCCTTATCATTTTTGGGCTGAATCCATGAACACTATGTGCTACATTAACAATTGAGTGACCATCAAATCTGGAACCAAAGCTACATTGTATGAACTTTGGAAATGCAGAAAACCAAATGTTAAGTATTTCCATAGTAGGTGTTATATCATAGAAGATCGTGAGCAAAGAAGAAAAATAGATCCAAAGAGTGAAGAAATGATATTCCTTGGATACTCTATTAATAGCAGAACTTACATGGTCTTCAACTCTCATACCAAGACTATGATGGAATCAGTTAATGTTATCATTGATGATAACCCTGAGGAGAAAGAAATTGTTAAGGATGAAGGTGTTATTATCCTTCAACCAGTAGATGTACAAACATATGTTCTAGACAAGAGGTCTTACATTGATACTGAAAGTGCAAATTCTGAAGAAAACACTATCAACAAAGGACCTTCCATCAGAGTTCAGAAGGATCATCCTATTGATAATGTCATAGGTAATCTAAATGAAGGAGTCATCACTATATCTAGAAATATGATTGTCAAATCTTGCTTCATATCCAAGATTAAATCCAAGAATGTCAAAGAAGCTTTAACTGATAAGTTCTTAGTAAATGTCATGCAAGAGGAACTATGTAAATTCAGAAGAAATGCAGTGTGGGAGTTAGTTCCTAGACTTGAATATGAAAATGTCATTGGTACCAAGTGAATTTTCAAGAATAAATCTGATGAAAGTGGTAATGTGACAAGAAACAAGGCAAGGTTAGTAGCTCAATTGTACACTCAAATAGAAGGAATGGACTTTTATGAGACCCTTTGCTCAAGTTTCTAGACTTAATTCCATAAGGTTACTACTATGAATTTTATGCATGATGAAATTCAGATTGTATCAAATAGATGTCAAAAGTGCTTTGCTGAATGGTTATACACTACTACAAAATACGCCTTCGGTAATACTAATTCTACTACGGTTATGCATTTCACCGTTGTAATATCGCAAACTGGATGCGCCTGATATATTTTTTATTTTTTAAAAGTTATTTAATCACGGTTGATATAAACAACTGTGGTGATAAAGAGAGTGGTACAAGGTTCGAATCCTGGCAACAACATTTTTTTCATTTTTCCTATTACAAAAAGCGTGTGTCACTTAATTTCATAAATAAATAAAAAATTGAAAATTATTTAATTTCGGTTTTAATATTCAACCGTTGTAATATGATCTGTACAACCTTTGCTCTTCCCAAAAGAGAGAAACACTTTTCCCAAAAGAGAGAAACGACTATAATGATGATTGAAACTTTTCTTCATTTCTCAAGATGATCACAAGTCATTCAAGAATTTCAACCATTATAAGTAATCATTGCAAGGATTAAATCATCATATGTTTCGTCTTCAGCCTCTTCTATAAATGCACAGTTTCATATAAATGAATTTCCACTTCTTAAAACTATTTTTCTTAACTTCCTATACCAACATGATTTCTCCATCTGAGAATACTAACAGAAATATGTCAACTGAAGTCACCACATTCCAACAACATCAGCAGTCAACTGAGGAGGTCCAGCCATCTGGATCGACTACTATCAGGGATACACTGAGGGTGAGGAAGGCCAAGAAGAAGAAGAAGAAGAAGAATAAGAAGAAGAAGAAAAAGGTGTCGGGGAAGATTTTTTACTATGATTCTGATGAGGGTAGTGAGGAGTGAGTCATAGGTTATGAAGATTCCTTTAGTGCTAGGGGATATTGTTCCGATCTTAACAAAATTATGTAATGAAAAATTATGTTTTATATACTATTCCCTTTTGGGACTCTTAATGAACTTATTTATTAGTATTGTTTTATATACTCTTGCCTTTATATACTCTTTCCTCTTTACGGAAAAAATAGTACAAGTCAACAAAAATAAAACTAATAATAACAACAGTAATGAAGAATAACAATAACAATAATTAATAACTCTTTCACCATTGCGTTTATAAATAAATAAAAAATTGAAAGTTATTTAACCACGATTTTACAATACAACCATTATAAAATTTGAAAATTGCATCACGGTTTTTCTTTCTAACTGTGATGAAAAGTGATATTTTTTAGTATATAAGCAAAAGTATCTATCGTTCAGTACATAATAGCCGCTTCTCTCAAAAGTATACCCTAACATATTTCACTCTTCTCTCTAATAACATAAACCTAACATCCATGTCACTCTTTAAACATACTTCAACCTTCAGATTCATCTTCACCAATTGCTAACTTGAGGTTTGTTCATTAAACTTATGCTTCGATTTCATTTATGCTTCTTGTTAAAAATGGGTTCTCATTTTTCCATTTGGTGAATGTTCTCATTTTTTCAGATTCGTCTTCACCACCTTAACAAAATGCATACTTAGGCTATGATACATATGGTTTGTGTAGCTATGAAGAAAAATACAAGAAGTATGAAGCTATTGTGTAAACTTCATTCACCTTGTACTTCTTCTTCATAGCTTCATAAACTAGATGAACTTTATAATTTGTTCCAAATCCATGATTAGTTTTAAAAAAAGTGTGTTCTTGAAACATTACATAATATCTTGTGTTGTTGTATGTTGTTGTCATTGATTAATGTTCTCATAGCTTCATAATTTATTGTTGTTTTTGTTTATTATATCTTGCGTTCTTGAACCTTTTTTTATTTGTTGTATGTTGTTGTGTTGTCGATAAATAATGTTGTATGTTGTTGTGTTATCGATAAATAATGTTGTATGTTGTTGTTGTAGATTAATGTTTTGAGAACAAGAACAAAACATTGCTAAGTCACAAGAAAGAAACTTCTTGTGACTTAGCAATGTTTTGTTCTTGTTCTCAAAACATTGATAAATATTTTGTTTTTGTGATAAATGTTGTTGTATGTTGTTGTTGTTGATTAATGTTTTCAGAACAAGAACAAAACATTGCTAAGTCACAAGAAAGAAGTTTCTTGTGACTTAGCAATGTTTTGTTCTTTAAATTCTTATATGCTATGTAGATGAAGTTGAGTTTATTATACGCTATGTGGATTATTTGTTTCACTAACCCTTCACTTAAAATACATTTCATTTAAAAAATGGAAAATTTTCAAAATGCAGAAAATGTATTTTTAAAAAAGCATGTAATTTAACGACGGTTGTAATATATAACTGTGGTTGTATAGTGAATGATGTCCAGAATAATATATTACACCAAAAGATGTGTTGTTGAGAATCGAACCTGGGACCTTTAATATATTACAACTGTTAGTTATAGCAATTTTGATCATATATAGCGCGCTTCTAGATTTTGTACAACGGTCATAAGACTGTGATTATAAGTAGCGCATATACAACCACACCATACGTAACAACGACAGGTCACGTGTGATGTTATCCCTTTTCCAACCATTGTTGTATATATTTTCCGTAGTAGTGATATCAATGAAGAAATCTATGTAGAGGAACCAAATGGGTTCATTGATACTTGTTTTCTAGACCATGTGTTTAGAATAAAGAAAGCTCTTTATGGGTTAAAGCAAGCTCCAAGAGCTTGGTATGAAAGACTAATTGAGTTTTTGATCAGAAATGGCTACAAGAGAGGAGGAATAGATAAAACTCTATTTGTGAAGATAGATGAAGGAAAACTCATGGTGGCACAAATTTACGTTGATAACATTGTGTTTGGAGGTATGTCAAACTCGATGGTGAATCATTTTTTCCAACAAATGAAGTATGAGTTTGAGACGAATCTTGTAGGTGAATTCACTTACTTTATTGGTCTTCAGGTTAAACAAATGGAAGACAATATCTTTGTTTCTCAAAGCAATTATGCTAAGAGTATAGTAAAGAAGTTTGGCCTTGACAATGCTAGTCACAAAAGAACATCTGTTGCTACTTATGTAAAAGTGGCAAGTACTAATATCTAATTCAATCAAGTGATGAAGGGACTTGTGATCACTTAATTGGAAAAACCTATGGGAGCATGCAATTTGTTATGAATGCTTTGGCTTTTTATTTTTCTACCAACTTTACCTTGATTTTTTTAGTGAATTATCCCATGACTTTAAGTACTTTTGAGAAGTGATTGTGTTGAAAATAAGTACTTTTGAATGGTCTAAACTCATGAATAAAATTCTGAATTTTTGGGCATGAATCAATGTTGGAAAGTGTTGAAAAAACAAGTATTGAATTTACTACATAGTGCAGAATTTTTCTTTTGTTTCTTGAGTTTTTCATGAATTTTCCATGACTTCTCGATGATTTAACTTCATGATATGAATGTCTAACTGGGAGTACCTTCTTCCTTTTAGCAAAGTGAGCATTCTTGTGGAAGGATGAACTTGAAGCAACATTGGAAAGTGATGAACAAGCTATGGAAGTGAAGCTTAATGGAAGATAGAATTGGTTGGAGATTATCATTTTTAACATAATCATGACATAAGTCATTTTTTTATGAATAATGATGAATCCTTTGATCAAATACTTGTAGAATAGGTCTAGGAATATTCAATAGTCAAAATCGAGTCAATGGTCAATGGTTGACCAAAAGTCAATTGTTGACCAAAAAGTCAATTGTACCCAAAAGATGTAGTTTTTTTACCCTATTTCCTTGTAATCCATTCTTTTGATTTTTTTACCCTCCTTCCAATAAATGAATGAAATCTTCTTTGTATTCCAACTTTGCCATTTTCTTTGAATTTAAGCAATCTTACGAATTAAGTAAGAATCATTCCAATCCCCCTGCTAACCATGACTCTCGAATAATTACCAAATAAAATCCGCCACGAAAATCCACTTAGACTGATTAAATCCATTATTATAGAACATTTGGCACACTGACGAATTAATGTGAAATATGATGAATGGAACACTAAAATGAATAACCTAATTGGATAACTCGATAACCATGCATGCAGATGATTTAAGTATGAGCCAAGTGGAAATGAAATAGGTAGGGTAAATTTTGGGGTGTGACAGGTATGTAAAGGGTAGAAGATCTAATATGTTGATCTCTGATGTGTTTAGTACTATCTAGTACTAACTGTGTTTGTGCTCACATCATGCTGAAGCATTTGGTTGGCATCAGTCCCTTGTGAGCTGAATTTTTGTGTGTTAGTAGTAGCTCCTGATCCTTGTCTACTGACTACTAACCTATGTGTACGTGTATGACTAACTCATCTTGAATGATTGCATGTCTATTATTTTAGAGCATTGTTTGTAGCTAACTCATAAAAATGTGTGTATGAGTGTAACTACCTCATAATTTATTAATTATGCTCTTGTTAGTGCTACTTCTACTGCTGCTAATGTATGCTCTGATGAATCTTCTACTACTATTGTTGTTGTCTAAGTATGTCTTTGATACTTAGTTGATTTTGTGTTGAAGAGTTGTTTTGCCAATATTTTCAAAAGGGGGATATTGTTGGTACTTTTGGGATTGACTGTATTATGGAAAACAATATGGAGTTTGTTCAATATGGTTCTAACGCTGAAGCGACACATATTGAAGAAGATGCTCCGACATGTGGACTGCAACATTTGATCTCTTGGAAACAAACATATGGAAATTGCAATTGGTTTTGATTTCGTCTATCCAAAATTCTCTCCTTGATATAAGATAAGTAAATCAAGGAGAAAAGTTGATTTTGGATGTACTGATGCAATATGCTGAACATGATGCTCTAGCATGTGTTGTACAACATCTAGCCTTGACAGAATGCCAAGTTGGATGTTGTTTGTTGCGTTTTTCTTATTGTTTTTCAATTAGATTTGATGCAGTTATTTTAGCAATGTTGTATTGATTTGTTTGACAGTTGTAGAAGTTCAAATCAGATTTAAATGTGATTTAAATTTGAATTTGAAATAGAACAAGTCATATCTTGATTGGAGAGATTTGAGGAGCAAATCATATCCAACTTATTCAGCTATTTTCTAGATGAATTAAATGCAGAACCAGAAAGAGAAAACCCTATAAGACATTGCTATATAAGGAGACTCAATTCTCATTATTTGTTAAGAGTTTTGGTGCACAAGAACTAGGTTTGTTGTGCTAGGGTTTGAGTCTTTTATTTCTTGTATTCCAAGCTAATGCCATAACTGGATTAGTGTGGATTTTACCATTGTCCACCTCTAAGTTTCAGTAACTTGCCATAGAAGGTTTGTCTTAGTTGAGTTATAATATTCAACATTGGTTATTTGAATTGTAAACAACAATCATGGGTTGTGTGATTTAGAAGAAAGTGAGTAGGTTCTCATATTTAAGGGGAGTCCTTAAATATAAAGTCATTAGTATTGGGAAGAGACTTTGAACAACACAGGGTTTGTTGGTTTTTGTAAGACTAAGTGTATTAATTCAAAGTAGTGAATTTTCTTTCTTAGGTAGAGTGCCCCCAGACGCAGGTGTAGTTTCACCGAAGTGGGTTACCAATCTCTTGTGTTATTTTAATGTCTTTTGTATTGTTTTATTGTTGTCTTTATACTATCATTGTGATTTAAGAAGTTGAACAAATTATCTATATATGATCCAACATCTATCCCCTAAAAAAACAAAATTTCAAATAGCCTAAACGAAATATCTTTGATTAAAAGTTAAAAATTAAAATTGAAATCATGTACTTGGTAAATTGAAAAAAGTGCTATGACTTAGATGGTGGAATAGAAAATCAGGAATAAACTCAGACAATAACTATACGAGAGATCATTAACTTGTTATCCCAGTATGCAACTTTATCCAACAAGAGAAAGGATATCTAACTTTATCCAACAAGAGAAAGGATGGAAATTATGGAATATATGTAGGTGAAGTAGAATATTCAATAATTAATAGTTAAACATATGATAATTCAAAAATGGAACAACCTATATGAAACCATCTTTGATTCCATTTCAGCTCCATCTGCACATAAAAGTTCATTGTCATTTTTGATGTTTAAGTCTAGCTGAATTGAATCCCCTTCAACTTGAGCCTTTAGTTCCTTATTTTCTTCAGATCCTAGTACTTGTTGATAATTGAAAACTGAACTATGATTCTTGTTATAAAACTCATTCATGTCTACTATGTTTTCTTTACTATCTTTGTTCATATTTTCCATGAAATTTGACAAAGCTGAGTTGAATTCAAGATTGGTTTGTCCATCTTGTGGAAGACTTGTTTGTGCTTTCTCTAACACTGTTTAAAAATACTTCTCTTGAGCCTCTATTCTCATTTGCAATTTATTTTGTACCTATTGACAAGGAAGAGACTTTGTTCAAATGAATTAGGATTATTTAGGATTTAATAATTAACTTGATTAAAAATTCAAGACCATTTCTTAACACACCACCCATGCTTCTTATACACCACGTGAAATTTCGTTATTACCCCTAGTTCCGGATGTGCACATCCGGACGCACCGTTTTTTTTTTCAAAACGTTGCCTTGTTCCGGATGTGCAAATCCGGAATGACAAGTTACGCGTATTCTGGATGTACACATCCGAAAAAATGGCTGAAACTTAAAAGGTATATTAATTTTAAGAAATAATAATAATATGTATTTTAATAGAAGGTTAGAGGAACGAATATGACAGACATCCTTTAATGATAACTTCAAAATATTTATCAAAACGCATGATGGCCACTTGTTCCGTATCCAAAAACTGTCCAGTAGTTCTAACCCATATTTAAACAAAATAACGGTCATCCACCTATGGTGATAAACATGACCTGTGTAACCATAAGTTATATATCCTAAAACGGCACTGTGAATATCCGAACTCCCAAATTTATCCTCGAAGATTGTAAGACAAATCAAGATCAACAGTAAAACATTACTTCTTTGACGTTATCCAAGATAAATGGCAGCAGAGTCGGCAGAAAGTTGGTGGTACTCCTATTACCACTTGCAGAACCAGAATCAGAATTTTCGACTTCACTTATGTAGTATCGAAGGTGGTGCCTAATTGATACATGTTGATGTATATTTATGTATATGTATATATTATAACATGTTTTAATTTTATAGTTGATTTATTTTGCATTGTTAATTTCTGCTTATCAGAGATGGAGTAAGTGAGGGTCAGCTCAGTCAGGTTTTGCTTTATGAGATGAATGCAATTCGGAAGGTATGACATAGCTAACTTTAAATTTTTAGTTGTTATCATAGTGGCAAAAACCAAGGAACACTTGCTAGCTTTCCGCGCTCGATACTACATAAGTGAAGTCGAAAATTCGAATTCTGGTTCTGCAAGTGGTAATAGGAGTACCACCAACTTTGTGTCGACTCTGCTGCCATTTATCTTGGATAACGTCAATGAAGTAATGTTTTACTGTTGGTCTTCATTTGTCCTATAATCTTCGAACCTGGAAAATATAATCCTTTTAGGCTTAAACCCAGTTGATTTATAGAAAGCCACACGCCACTCCATGAAAACCAAAATGGTAAATAATAATGAATTATTTATGCATTCAAACACGTTTCTTGTATCGTGTAAGTTAGTAACTACTCTCATTCTTAACCTTTCTTCTCCACAAAGCTCAGTCTTTTCGGTGCTCTGTGCCCTTACAGGTAAATAATAATGCATTTTTTTATGCATCAAATTTGTTTTTTATTCATCAACGTTTCACTCTGTAATGCATGTTTACTCATTGACATTGACTGAAGATTAATGGCTACACCGAAACAACACATTGAAGAGATACGAAGAACAAAGTTTTCTATTGGAGAGATACGAAGAACAAAGTTTTCTATTGGAGAGATACGAAGAACAAAGTTTTCTATTGGAGAGATACGAAGAACAAAGTTTTCTATTGGAGAGATACGAAGAACAAAATTTTCTATTGGAGAGATACGAAGAACAAAGTTTTCCATGGGCGGGAAACCTAATCCCTTGACTCAAGATCTTCATCATGCTGTCAAGACCTCCTCCTTCTCCTCATTCAAATGTATATTAACTTGCGATGATATATTAACGTATGCGACCAACCAACAAAACCGATTTAAAAAAAATGCTATTTTCCGATCTGCAGATCAGGAATTTTAAAAAATAAAGTTATACTATGTTTCCGGATGTGCACATCCGGAACACATCAGCGTTTTTTAAAAAACGGTGCGTCCGGATGTGCACATCCAGAATCAGGGGGCAAAAATGGAATTTCACGCGGTGTATAAGAAACTTGGGTGGCGTATTAAGAAATTGTCAAATTCAATACCTCAAATTGCTCTTCTAATCTCTTTTGAACTTCAATTTGTTGCTTAAGTGCTTCAACTAATGGGATTTCCCTGTTAATTATCAGGTATTAGTTAAGAAATACAATAAGTTGAATTAATATAAGAATTCAAATGTTAATTCACTACAAGAAAATTGGCAGATTGCGACGGTTCTTTTGGCATGTGTCGTACCTCAAAAAATACGATCCTCGCGATGGATGCGGAAAAAATGTTTGGACAGAGTCGCCACCGAACTTCATTCATTCCAAGGAAGGAATAGGAAAACATCTATAAAATCTTTAAAGGATAAGAAAATGGTCATCGCAACCAAATTCTAGGTTCGGGAGTCGATTCTGGAAAGGGAAGGTGTTAGCACCCTCTACGTCTGTTGTACTCAACGGGAACCTCTTGAATCGATTCGAGAGATATGTTAGCTAGGTTTATTTGTCTTCTTCTAAGGTAATATTGCTTTCTAAGGGGAAAATGGGGTGGTTTTTTATTAGGGTGCTCGCCAAGGATTGAGACCCTTGTGCCTATGTATTCCCTCGTGCAATGGGAAAGTCAGAGCATTCGTAGTTCATGGGACTACAGTTGGTTGGTGTTTTTTAAACGAACAGGTGTTTAATTCGCATTCTAACTGCTAAACATTGGCTTGTCTTCTCGCTAGGGGAGGCTGAAGCACTAGTTTATATGCGCCGAAGAATGGACTAAACAATGTTCTTTATGAAAAGTTGTTTGAATAAGGATTAAGTGTGTTAAAGTTTTGATTGAAAAAAGAGTTTGATTTGCGTAGGTCTTAAGGTTTCGGTTGCATGGGAAGTGTTTGGTTTGTTAAGTATTTTAGAGAAAGAATGACGATTATTCAATAAACGAGACGTCGGCCTCGCAACCAATTAATCGGGGCATTACTGAGATGCTAGATCTCAACGACACCTTTTTCATTCTATTAATTATGGAATTGTGTTTGTTGGACAATGAGCTTCTTTGTCCATCTAATTAGGGTGAGTGTTTTAGGAACGAAAGATCAAAATGAACACAACCCAAAGTGTGTGCCTCAAGAGCATTCATTCAAGGGCCCAAGAAGTGCTAGACCTCAAGAGTCCACTACTTTCGTAATTTAATTAGGAAAAAGATTTTGTTTTGATTAGAATATTTGGATTAGACACATTTAATCGGATTAGGGTTTAAAAGTTTTTTTAGGAGGATTAAGTGTTTTAGAAATGAAAGACGAAACGAACACAACCCAAGGCGTGCGCCTCAAGAGCGTTTGTTCAAGGACCCAAGGAGTGCTAGACCCCGAAAGCACATTACTTCCATAATGACTTAAGAAAATAGTTTTAGAAATATTAACCTAAGTAGTCTATGATTTTAGTTTAATTAAGAAAGTATTTGTAGAGATTAAACAAAGGAGTAGGACCTTAATTAGTTTTTTAAGAAAATTATATTTAAGTATTAAGAACTTAATTATTTTTAAGAAAATTATATTTAAGAGATATATATTTTTTTTTTAAGGTTAAGTGTTTTTTTTGGATTAAAATTAAATATTTTAATTATTTTAAAAGGATTAAGATGTAAATGGATTAGACGTTTTTTTTTAAAAAATGATAGACGGAACGATCACAACTCAAAGCGTGCGTCCCAAGAGCGGTCGTTCAAGGACCCAAGGAGTGCTAAACCCCAAAAGCCCACTACTTCCATAATTAATTAAAAAATATACTTTGAAAATGTTTAAAAAAAAAAGAAATTAGTGTCTTGACATAAGAAAATATTAGTGATAAAGAGCATGATTTAAAGAAATAATGTTGGGCCAATATTACAAGCAAAAGGTGAGGTGCAGGCCCAACAACTGCAGTTTTCACTTGAATAGGCTCGGGTAATGAAGGACCCGGTTCATCCATGCGGCCCACATCCAATAGCAATGCACAAAGAAGAAAAAAAATATCAGAAAAGAAAAGAACTTTGCCGTTACTGGTCCTTTATTCCAGGCGATGTAATGTTAACATGTATTACTAGTAGCCATTGAAGCATATCTCGGACAGTGCAAATTGATAGATGGTAATTACTACTCATTAAAATAATAGGGATCTAGATAACATAGCCAGCAACTATAGTAAAGAGTAGAAGCGGTGCATTGATTATTACCTTTTCCTCTCCAATGCTTTTGGTCAACACGCATAAAAAAAATTTCCAAATTTTGGGCAGTGTGAATTAATTAATATTAAAGCTCATCAAAACTATGAAAAGTGGATTAACAATCAACAAAGACCAGACACGACCCCTCCATTATTCTTCTAAACTCTCTGTTCTTCAAAAACCAAAGAAAGGAAGCCTCAAACCTCTCTACTGTTTCATACTCAACAACTAAACAGCCACACAAGCGAAACAAATCCCTAACCCTAGACACCAAATCATATTTACAAAATGCTTTCATATCATGATTAGAAAACCTTGCTCAAGACATTTCAGAAATCAAAGATTCGTACTATCAGTGGTAAACCATCGACAACAAACAATGCTCAAGACATTTCAGAAATCAAAGATTCATATTATCAGTGGTAAACCATCGACAACAAACAATCATCACATCAAATGGAAATAGCAAAATCATGCATCCTAGAAGTTTTTCGACTGAGTTTAACTAACCTGAAGGTATGGTCTTTAACCCTCTTCCTCGTTTGCGTGTGGTTTCTTGCTTCCTCCTCCCTTATCGCTTCTTCTGCTGTAAATTTCGTATCCGAGAGTGCGTGAGTGTGGCTTAGTTCAAGTTGATTAGAGCTTCAGTGTGAAGCTCTATCAACCCTTAGGGAGAACTCTTGGGTGAATTTAGGGTTTTCTAGGTTTTGATTTCTGCAGAGCTTCCCTGAGGTTCTTCTTCTTGGGTGTTTTTCCTCCTTTCAAAACTCCCCCCATTTTGTGAAATGAAGCATGGTTTTTATAGTAGCAATATTAGGGTTTAGTAATTTGAACTTTTCTGAGGAATCTTCATTGTTGCAAGGTCAGTTGTTCCTTTTTGAGGCTCAGGACGTGTTTTTGCCAAAACCGTGTATCTGTCCTATCTGTACTTTCTGACCCTGTTCTGTTATGCTATGTGCCTTGTTGCTAAATTTTTGTCTCACTGTGTTTGGACCATCCTTGTGGTCCATGATTCTTTTTTTGTGATAGAATTTTTGAATTGAAAAAATGAAACATGTTTTTTTGAATTGTGAGAATGGTTTATGTGAATTATCTCTGAATGGATATGTATGTGGTATGAATTGAACTTGTGATGTGGTCATTGTAATTTCACGTTGTTGATTTGTGTTGTGAGAAATGTTGTGGGGCCAGGAAATTGTGAAATGAGTTGTGATGCGTGAAAATCGACTGCTATAATGACTTGGTTTATGCAGGGATTTTGCTGCGTAGCAGTGTGCAGAGGATGGGTCTTGATTGTGCCATTAGTGTGTTGGTACTTATGTTGAAAATGTTGTAGGGAGTATAATTCGGGTATAGATATGCAGTTTGTATTTTGGCTATTGTTATGGACTGAAATCTTATTTTCTGCCGCAGGTTCTACATGGCTTGTTGTAAATGATGCGTGAATCATGTGCTCTTGTAATCACTACGTATGGCCTCTTCTCAAATGCAAGTTTTATCTCTGTCAAGTAGCCTCATGGCTTACGGAAAGAAGGCCTTATGTGTGTCTGCTCATGGTGTACGGTTGGTAAGGTTGGCCTTGTTGTGGAGAGAGAATTGAAGGTTGTTATTCTATGTGTGTAGGCCAACTTATGATGAATTGCGAAACGGCTTAGGGTGGTAGCTGGTATACATGAAGGCAACTTGATAAGCATTGGCATGGAGACCTTGGTAGATTAGAGACATGAAGCAACATCCTGTTTTTATTTTGCTACGTGTATGGCTACTCTTGGTTTTAATCAATGACTTGTAAAGTTTGTTTTTTCATGTATCTTGTACAATCAATCTTGTATTGACACTGGCATTTTCAAATGTACATGGGCTTATCTCTATTTTTTGTGAATTTTCTTGTAAGACTTTTGTATGAAACTTATTAATGGGCTTGAAAAATGTAATGGGCCTACCACTTAATTCTTGAACCAACACCTAACATTGTCTTATGAATCATGATAAAATACTTAAGTTTTGATTGAACTTTTCGTATGGATACCACTTTTGAGAATAAAATCCATCCTGAATTGATCCTTAAGAAAAAAGACTAATCATAGATCACTCTGAAAACCCTTGAATGAATCAGAGCTTTAAATTGAAATGAGCCCAACATTGAAGCAATCTTTGGACCTTGTCATTTGTATTGACACAACAAGTCTTTCACCATGGATCAAATGAACTACCAATGGTTATGATATAAGCTGACTTGACACAATCCTTAAACCCACACCACTTAAATAATCTCATACCCTGGCCTCTATGCCCTCAAATGAAACACAGACTTAGGTAACCGAAACATATTTTTGGATTTTCTGAATAATTATTAGTGGATGGATATATAGATGAAAGTCATACACAGGTAGGACAAATTTGAGGTATGACAGATGCCCCTATCTAATTGTCTTGGACCCGAGAGAGTGAACGACTGCATGACGTTCATTTTAAGGGTAGAAGTCAATTAGATATAAGAAGACCCCAAAATTTGTCTGTCAAAAGGTAAAGTGCTATGGAGTAAGAACTGGCGGAATGAAGTAGCGGAGTACAAAAGGAATAGAGTAACTTGAGGTCCTTTGGGTGGTCGAAGCAGTCCCTTATCCATTAAGGTTATTCGATGATACCAAAGCAGTATTTCTGAAGGCAGACGATTTTTTAGGTCTTCGAAATAGTCCCTTATCCATTAAGGTTCTTCGATGATACCAAAGCAGTATCTCCGCGGTAAATTTGCTGAAGAATAGTTGATCAAGATTCCTGCTGGAGGAAATGTGTTGGCTCTGCAGGGGAAAGCTCACAAGAAACTTTCTAGGATAGCCTCTCCTTGGGGAGCAACAAATGTTAAAGATGCTGGGGATTATCATTATCAACTGCAGGGTTGAAGAATGACTTGCTAGGGAATATAATTCTATGAGCATACGCGGGGTATTAACTCTTTTTAGAGGAATACTGCCGACTCTAAAGGAGGGCTGACCAAGATACTCGCTGAACCCTGGATCCTTATTATGTCATGATGATCCATTCCGGATGGAAATGTATGGAGATGCATGTATGGGTGCAACTGCTGAGATTTTTTTGGATGCATACAGGAATGCAAATGAACTTGTTTTTTTATGAGATTTCTTATTTCTGCAGGAATGCTATGCATGTATGATTGGATTGGTATGCAATGTATGAGGGAATGCAACCGGGCAAGGCTTCACTTCTGGTTTCCAAAGAAGGATTAATGGGGATTAGATGGAGCAAGATGAAAGACTCGCTGGGAATATTGGCATATCAACTCGGGGGTTGAGAAAAGGAAATGCACTATCGACTCGGGGGTCGAGAAATATTAAGATAAACTGTCGTCAACTCGGGGGTTGAAAGAAAGGTAAAGGTAATATCGACTTGGGGGTCGAGGAAATAAAGACAATATCGACTCGGGGGTCGAGGAAATAAAGGCAAGGTAATCTATGAACTCGGGGGTTGAAGGAAATAACAAAATATCAACTCGGGGGTTGAAGGTAAAAGCAAATATCGACTCGGGGGTAGAGGACAGAGATAAAGGCAATATCGACTCAGGGTCGAGGAAAAAATAAGGCAATATCGACTCGGGGTTTGAGGACGGAAATAAAGGCAATATCGACTTAGAGGTCAAGGAAAAAATAAGATAATAATGACTCGGGGGTCAAGAATGATCAAAATGATATATCAACTCGAGGGTTGAAGGAGGTAATAATGATATCGACTCGGGGGTCGAGAAACTAAGGACAACATTGACTCGGGGGTCAAAAAAATTATGACAAGGTAATCTATCAACTCGGGGGTTGAAGAAGGAAATTGGTTATGTTATGTATGAATATGGTGCATGTATATTGTATGTGATGCATATGCGAATTCGAGCAGGTGATAAGTTTTATGAAGGCACCAACGGGGTGGACTTTTGGGAGGTGCCAAGCGGGGTTGGAATTTATTTAGTGAAAGGATTTGATTTCCCGACACTCAGTATCTGATAGTGTCATTATCAGAGGACCGATGTTGGTGTTCTTGGTGTCCCAAGTTCAACCCTTTGTAGAATTTGCGTGCTTGTTCCTGAGAGGTATCGCTTCTAGCTGATGTGCCATGATGGCTTGCAAATGGTTGTATGAGCGCAACAACGTAACCAATGCATGTTGATTGTGCATTTTCTCTGCTCCAAGGCTTTTTAACACTTGTTGTGAACTCAATAGTTACTAGTGTCTGGCCCGATTGGCTTGACCAATCTTTGAAAGTATGAAGGGAATCTTCCCCTTTGCAACCTGTCTGCCCCAGTCTGGAGGGTATTGAGATGATTTGCCCCAGATTGACTAAGTATTTCTTTGAAGGACTTGCCCCAGATCCACAAGGTTATGAGACAGTCTTGATTCGAGTCAGTGCCAACGAATGCTCAAGTTTTTCTCTGATTGCACTTTGTTGGAATTTTCATAATGTCAAATGCTGATTTACAGTTAAAATTGATCATTCAGAAATGGTAATTTTAATGCGACATTCATGCACATTTTGAAAAATCATTTATTGGAATGATGTGTCAGTGTGTGACGAGTGAACCATTAGTCCAAACGCAGTGCTGATTTAATGGTGTGTGAAAGATACAGCAAGAATATGATACCAATTCAAAAGACTAGAAAATTCATAGGAGTTAGTTTACGCAACCTTGCTGTAGTATGCTTTCAGAATAAACCCCGCCTCAATTAGGTCTTTTGAGGGTTGTAACGTGGTCTGGTTCACGGTTATAAAAATAAAGGATATAAGGCTCAAAGTTATATTTGTATCCACCCCTTCTTCGTGATGATCTCCAGTCATACGTTCAGTTAAATTGACACACGTACTTAGATTTTGATGGTGTAAGAATGAAGAGGAAGGTTCAAGATTCGCTTGAAATGGCAGTCATCTTATTTTGTTTTTGATGGACGTCAGTGACCTTTTGATTTTTGATATGGTGTTCACTGAATCTTATATTGCTTCGCTTGAGGATTTAAGGACCTTTTTTGTTTTTGTATTTTTGATCCCTAATTTTGCATGGACTGATTTTATTCTACGAGTCCATCGGGATTTCCCTAATTTTTGTCTAAGTCTCCTTTTTGAGGTGTTTGACTTAGCGGGCTCTCTTCCTTTTTTTAGAGTAAGGCTTGTGACTGCCAAGTCAGTAGTCATTGAAGAACAACCATCATAACTTCTGGATTTTGCATGATTTCTTCGTCACCTCAGGACGTGTACAAAGAATACGGAGCCAGATTAACTGAACACTACCCTGCCCTGGGTTGAGTGTAAGGGTTTGAATATCCGAAGGAAACTTCTACTTCTCGGCTCGAAGTGGTGAAATAGGGATTAACTCCTTATCTCTCCAGTGTTTAGGAATTTGAAACAATGCCTGTACATCCTTGGCAGGATTCTATCCGAAAGCATACCATCAGCAATTATGGGTATCTCGTTTTCGTCATCCTCCCTCCAATCTTTGATAAACAACAATTTGGTTAAGAAAGTGAATGAGAGGTATATAGATGAACATTTTTTTTTGTTTTTTTTTATATAAGTGAAGAAAATGTGAGCGAATGCGACATGATTAGTTCAAAAAATGCATGATCACTTCATTAATATTACCATTAATAAACAACAATGTCTAAAAGCAAATAGTGCATAACATAAAGAAACTACAAATGCATATAAACGACATGATCTAAAAATTTCCAGCATTGGGGACTGGGCCTTTCTTTCTTGACCCACTGTTGGACTAGCATTCTTGTTCATCGAGACCACTATGATAGCCTTCTTCACACTTACTCTCAGCAACTTCTTCCATAACATGGGCGGATGGACCCACCCGATCAAGTGAAGGATTGACATTGATTTGAAGACCTCGAGGCGTAAATGAGATTAGCTTGGACTCAATCAGTTCTTGGATCTTGTTTTTGAGCTGTTTGCAATTCTCAGTTGAATGCCCCATGGCGCCAGCATGGTATCCACATTGTGCATTGGTGTTGAAGCCTGGTGGGTATGGAGGAATAACATGATCCAAGCCCTTTGGAACTATTAACCCACTACTAATCAAACGTGGCAATATATGACTGAATGGCACTGACAAATGATCAAAATGCCTTTTTGGTCTTTGACTATAGTAGCGTCGGGGTTGTGAAGAGTGTTGTTGTGCAATCTGTTGTTGATGAGGGGGACCTCTATTGGCAGGAGTATATTGACCATGTGGAGAGAATGGAATCGTACAGGGAGGCCCATGGGATTGCTGACTTTGAACATTTGAGATGCTTGGGTATTGAGGATAAGGTACCGGAGACGGAGCTTGTAAAGTGTCCCAGATTGCATTGATTCCATCCTCCTCTTCCTCTTGAGAACTGACAATGGATTCACTCTCACTAGCATGGATGCTCGAGGCGTCTAGGATCTTTCCACTCTTGATAAGACTCTCAATGCGTTCTCCTACTAAAACCAAGTCAGAGAAGTTTGATGTCCCATTGCTCATCATTTTTTCTAGGTATGGGCCTTGCAAAGAATCTATGAACAGGTCAACCAATTCTCTATCTAAAAGTGGTGGTTGAACGTGAGCAGCTACCTCTCTCCATCTCTGAGCATACCCCCTGAAGGATTCGTTCTCCTCTTGAGATAAGCCTTGCAACTGTATGCAGTTGGGAGCCATGTCAAGATTGTATTGGTATTATTTCACGAAGGCGTTGGCTAAGTCCAACCACGAATGGATATGGCTACTCTGTAGCTGCATGTACCAACTCAACGATGCCCCACTTAGACTGTCTTGGAAACAGTAGATCATAAGTTTATCATTGAGAGCATTGGAGGTCATCTTTCTACAAAACATCACCAAATGCTGCTTTGGACAACTATCTCCTTTGTATTTCTCAAATTTTGGCATCTTGAACTTTAGAGGTAATACAAGTCCGGGTACCAAACACATGTCCAAAGCATTCAGATCAAAAGCATCACGCCCCTTTATGGTTTCAAGCTTCTCTTCCAACACACGACATTTTTTAGCAAACTCAACATCTTGAGGTCGTTCAGTATTCACCACCAGGCTTGTCCCTCGGGAACTCGGTGTAGTGAATGCAAAGCTATGGTATTCAACTGCATCATGAGACGAGGCATGTTCATCTTGAATAGTGTGACATTCTTGTATAACCTGGTCCCCAACAGGAATCCACACAGGCTAAAATTGGGAAAGACTATTCACTTGAGGCAGAATGACATTCTCAGTGACTGTAGGCCTTTGAATGTTGTCCTCTTTCCTTGCCAAAGCTTCCACAAGTTGTTCTAGCTGGTTCTTCATCAAGTTAACATCTGCTCTTGACGCAAACTGGTTCTACCCTTCTGAGTCCATGATTCTTCCAAAAGCGGCTTCAATTCCGATGCGGGGGTCGGGAAATCAACTGCGGGTTATGGACAAAGGATGGATGCATTTTTTGGTTTTAGAGGATGATATGCAATGTTGATGAACGCAAATGCAATTGTATGCAAATTGAAATTCTGGTACCAGATATGTGATGTTATGTGTGATGTCACAACAACACACTCTGCAATGGACAATATAAAACAACAGAAGAGTACACCAAGAATTGTTCACCCAGTTCAGTTAAACAACTTACTCTAGGGGCTACCAAGCCAGGAAGGAATTTCACTATTAGTAGAATCAATTTACAGACTCAACAACCCAGTTGACATCTCTCAAACTTAATCTCTACCTAATGAACTTTCTACCTAAGAGACCACTTAGGTATGAGAACACTACTCACTTCCTAAAACACCTCAAAGATCACACTATGAGAAACACCTTGATCCTGCTTACAAGCTTTGATCAAGTAACAACACTCTCTTGCTTCACAGCTCTAAGAGAGTACACCTTATAACTCACCAATTCAACCTAGAATGGTTTACAAAATACTCGTACAAAGACAATGAATGACACTCAGTCTATGCTCTCTATCTTCTGTACTTTCCCTTCAGGATTGATGCGCTTTATATAGCTATTTGATTTGTGCTTGGACCTCCTACAATATCTGACCTGATTTGTTATTTAAAACTGAATCTTCAAAACAGATTTTCTCTCAAAATTCCTACAAATCTGCATCAAATCTGTTTGCAATAGAAAATATCTCCTCCAAGATATTCGCATCCAATAACTCTAACAGCTCTCCCAAAATCCAGCTAATACGCTTAACCCTAAAAACATCTCAAACCTGATGTTTTAATGATCTGCATATCTGATGTCATGACATCGCATGTGACATCAGACTTCAAAACTTCAACAACTTAAAAATATAACATTAACCAATGTTAAGACTCAATGTTAAGACATCACCCATGTGACATCAACATTGAACAACTTTGTTTTACCAAAATTCTAGCCAATCCAAGAACTAACAATCTCCCCCTTTGGCTAATTTTGGCTAAAACAATCTCTGCAACATCAGAGACTTCAGCAGCGGATAAAAATTGAAAAATGTTAAAAACTCTTAGCAGCACTCCTTCAAAACAGCTCCTACTTCAAAATGCTGCACATACTCCATCAGCTTAGCAAAGGGTCAAGCTCCCCCTCAAAACCAGAACCAGCATACAGCTGCACAAACACTCTCCCCCTAAACTTCTGCACCACATCAGAAACAGGATTCACAACCACACCTTGGCTTGGCTAACTCTCCCCCTTTTTAGCCATAATTGAACAAACACCTACTAACTACCAGTTAGTCCTAAGCTAGCTCTCATTGTCAATCTAAAGTCAGTATTCAAGACAAGACAAATCATAGAACAAAAAACATAAAAAGTGCTTAAAACATAATATTCAGGTTACACAACAAAAGCAAAAAAACTACTGTCTAGCAGAAACAATAAAAGAAACTTAATCTTCATCAGAGCTAGGCCCATCTTCATCATCCTCATCATCTTCCTCAGAATTGACACCTTCAGCATCATCATTATCATCCTGTTCCAAGGACTGGATCAACTTCTCAATTCCCTTCTTTCTAGTCATGCTGGTACCGATCACAATATCCAGATCCTTGCAAGTAGCCTTCAATTCTGCAAGCAAATCAGCTTTGGTACTTTTCTTCTTGACACCAGCATCTGATGTTGAGACAATGTCCGAAACATGATTCCCAACAAACAAATTTGGATGCAGAGATAATGTAGACTCCCTCTTGCAGGCTGTGTCTGAACTTGTCAATATGCCACGATGTTGTTTCAGAATTACTCCACAAATGAGAGATGGGAATGCTATAGGCATTTTGATAGCATTTGCGGTGGCATGTTTCACAGTCTGTTCAAAAATATATGATCCATAGTCAAATTTCTTCTTAGTGCCAACAACATAAATGAACCTTCCTAATCCCACAGCTGTTGTGGTTTTATGATTAGTAGGCACCCAATTTGCAGCTCCAATTCTGTGCAAGATAGCATACTTAACACTCAGTTTTCTAGTTGTCAATTTTCCTTTCAAGGGCCACACCTTTACTTGACCAGCAGTTATCTCCTTGCAGACATCATTATCAGTAACTTCTAACTCTGTAAACTCTTCTTCTTTTCTTCCTAGGTAATTGTTGATAACCTCAGGAGGGAACTCAATACAGTTGCCTCTAACAAACACTTTCATGAAATCCACACTTCTTTTGTCAGAAATATTCATAGGAATGTTAACCATAAATTCCTTAACCAGACTGTCATAACACTTGGAGAACCCACAAACAGTCTTCATCAATCCAGCAACCTTTATCACCTCTATGACTTCTTTAATTTCCATAGCCTCTTTGCCAATCTCTCTTTCAAGAGCAAGTCTTCTTTGACAAATAAGTTTCCACATGGAAGCACTGCTTGCATAATGGAATGAAATGTTGTCAACAGGAACATCAGGTATCTTGTCAGCAATTCTCTTCAAGATTGACTTTCTCACAGGAGTGATGTCTTGAACATCATCCTCAACATCATACTCTGATTCAGATTCTTCCAACAGCTTCCTCTTTCTGGGATTCACAGCAACTTTACTCCATGTTTTTGTAGGACCAACAACAGAAGTCTTTTTCTTCTTTCCTTCAGCCGACTTCTTTGGAGAAGATTCCACATTCTTTCCTTTTCTAGTTCTAAGTCTTTTGGCAAGATCAGGTACAACATTTCCAATCACTTTATCATCAGACAGGTCAACAACAGTTACCACATCTTCATTCTTCTTTCCACCAGGGCTAGTTTCAACATCCCTATCAGGCGATGTTCTGATATTTGTTTCAAAATCAGCTTCCTCATGAGCACCTTCTTCTTCAACACCTACTTCAGCATCTTCAATGACAGACATAGTCAGTCTGTGAAGATTTGTATCAGCACTTTGCATGTCCTCCTTTTTAGCAGGCATTTGTCTAAGGGGAATAGAAATGCCTTTTACAGATAAACCCTTATCCAAAATTTTGGTGACAATCTGATTAAGATTGCGATTAACATCAAACCTTTCTTCAACAACTTGAGGGGTGGAAGACCCAGATGCATATTTCTCTTTAAAAAGAATGCTAGTGGCTAACCTCCTAGTTTCACTATCATCAATTTTAGGTGTAGGCCTTTTGGGTTGAAGTTTGGAAGGTCTTGACTTACCAGATTCAGGAACCACCATGGAGATGGGTGCTACATTCAAAGTTTCTTCCGCAGAGCCCTCTTCTGTAGAAACCGTAGCTTTTTCGCGCGATGAACTTTGTGAAGCAGATTTCTTAGAAGGAGATGATATATGTTTTGACATTGTTCCTGTGAAGCACTTTAGATTCAGAGATGAATGGCAATTTCTGTTGAAGGAGAAGGAGATGAACAAATTAGGGATATGAAGTTTGATGAAGCGTGAGATGGCTATAATAGGAAATGATGGCCTAAAGTATGGAGCCTGATTCTGAGTATCACTTAAAATCCAATCAGTGAGTTTCTCCCTCCAAAATAACTTTCCTTTTAAATTTTTAAAAGAATTCACACCATAAGTTATTAACCCTAATTGACCTTTCAATGTGCTCAGACTTTCATACTTAATGTTACAGTCTGATGTCACAACATCAACCATAACATCATTTGATGAGCTGACCTCTTGAGGTACCCATTGATAACAATTATCTCTGGATCTGACTCCCTTTATAACAACCTCATTCTTCTCATTAGTCACCAAACACTCATCTTTAGTGTAGCTGACTTTGTATCCTTCATCACAAAACTGACTTATGCTAATCAAATTAGCACTCAAACCATTGATAAGAAGCACATTGTCAAGATCAGGTCCATCATGACACTTCAAATTTCCAACTCCTTTTACCTCCCCTTTCTCAATATTACCAAAAGTAACATCATTTGAGGAGCAAGAATTGATATCCGCCAAATGATTTTTGGACCCAGTCATATGCTTTGAACATCCATTGTCAAAGCACCATCCATCCTTAGCAGAATGTCTATCTGATGTGTGAGCCAATTGTCGCTCCTGGGATTTTCATCCTAGTACAAACGCGAAAGTGGCACCGAAACAGAGTCGCCAGCAATGTGTATTTATCCCAAGACAGGGAAAGGAAACACTGCATAAACCTGAGGGAAAGGAAAGAGCATGGTCTCACGACCAAGAGAACTGGGTTCGGGAGTCGGTTACGCGAGAGGAAGGTATTAGCACCCCCTCACGTCCATCGTACCCGATGGGATCCACGCTTGCGGTCTCGATCAAAGGGTGTCGTCATCTGGAGCTCCACTGCTACTGGAAAGGAAAGGGAACAGGTACAGAAAAGAATGAAGAAACGGGAAAGAAAAGGAAAAGAAAAGACTCGATAGGACGTCCTCGGAGTCCTAGGACTACGTATTCCCTCGGGAACGGGAAAATCAGAGTCAACGTAGTTCAGACGCGAACTAAAGGGGAAGGTTGCTCGCCAAGACATCACCGTCTCGTGCCTACGTATCCTCAATCTAACCAAAAGGAGGAAATCAGAGCAGTCGTAGTTTGACCTACGGGTCAAAAAGAGACAAAGAGGTGATAAAGAAAGGTTGTGCTCGGAGAGATCTCGCACGATCTCCTGCCTACGTATCTCCATTAACCAATGAAGAATCAGAGCGACGTAGTTCCTCCTAACAAGGGTTACTTTGTTTGTGTTTTTTTATGGAAACGTCAGAGTGCGCATTCTAGCAGTTAGGTGTTGCAGCTCGCTGTATGGAGACTTAGGCGTTACCTGTTTGCGGTAGAACGGACATGAAGAATCCTTAAGAAATGAGTGAATGAGATGAGAAAAGAATTGTTGTTTGTTTTTGTATTTTAAGAAGTGTTTTGATTATTTGTGTGTTTAACATTTATTGTATTAAAGTCTTTCACGTAGGATCGAATGCCTCGCATATCGACCCAAGACGGGACGTATGCTAAACATTCTAAGAAAGTGAGAGAAGACCCCTCACAATCTTATTCCCACATGAAAGGCTATAATACAATATGTGTTATGCCTTTATTAAGTGTTTTTGGCTTTTTGTTATAAGATGAGAAGAAGAGAGACTCAAAGGGGTATAAGAAAGAACTAAGGGGGACTAGACCTGACTCCTAATGTTAGCATGAAAAGATTGATCCTATAGTTGAGGATTAGGAGGGAAGTCTACCTAATGTTGTCATGCAATGATTAGTCCTATGGTTATGTTTTCTAACCTATCTAACTTGGACAAGTTAGAATATGTATCCTAATGAGGAAGCAAAAGCTAGAACACACAATACAATGATATCGCATGTCAAAGTAGATCAATAACAAAGATGTGAATGAGATCACATAAGCGTCAACATCGGTCGATGTGAGCTAATGACAATGAGTGGTGGTCGGTTGCGAACCCTATCTTCCACTTGACTGACTCGATAACAGGAGCAGGTGGTGTCCAGAGCTTCAATCATGTAATGAGAGCTAAGAACGACTCGACTAGAATAACGGGGTCGATTGCGAACCCTATCTTCCGTCAATTGCCTTCTTGGAGGTCTTACAAGGGAGTATGGGAATGGGATGCCTCCTTAGAGGTCTTTAGGCACAATATTAAACAAGCATAATCATGGCCTCACTTGAGGGCTTTCCATACAATCCTACTTATCATGGCATCGACTATTCCTACTTCTCATGGCATTTGAAAGCATTAAAGAGAAGTGAAGAGATAAGAAGTCCTACCAAACGGATATGAATCAGTAGCAAAGCAACGTAAGCGCAACGAAAGCAAGTCACGAAAGTACCTATAAACAAATAGCCAACCAAGTTAGAAACAAGCTTTTATTCACAAAATGAAATGGTCAAACCACCTTTGGAATGTCTCCTTTATGCCCCTTGCACATGTGAACCAAAGACATTAGTCAAAGTGAGAGACCTAAAAGGATTATGAAATTACAAGTCAAGTTACAATTGTGCTACAAGACTAATCTACTTTGAAGTTAAAGGTAAACCGACAAAAGAAATCACCTAAGGGTTACAAGTATAGGCAAAGGACATGAAAGTAAACCAAAACCAGAATTGAACTCATGTTAGAAGTGTGCACACATCTTATAAACATCCACCAATGGCTAAGGTAAAACAAGTTTAAATCCTTAAGACAAAACAAGGCAATCCAAACCAAAATTGGCTCATAAAAACAAAGACTTGCAAGGCAAGCAAAAGATGAGCATTAGAGATGAAAAAATAAATGAAAAGAGCCTATGGCAGTAGAGAATGGTTCTCTAAATAATGTACAATATTCACATTCAAGACATGCAAGTAAAGTTCAAAGGATTAAACTAAACTAGGCAAACAAAGGCAAACTTCACTTTGGGAAAACAATGCAAAGTTAATCATGCACAAACAAATTATGGGTCATGTACCATTGCACAAACACTTTATAAGTCAGTATCTATGCCTCAACATCATGTACACAAGTGTCAAAGAAGATTAGCAAAAGATATGCAAAGAATGGTACCACAAACACAAAGTTAGAATATCACACAATGGATGCAAAATGATGCTTCAAACATACATGTTTTTATGCACATTATGGATAAGTTAAAAACAACTTGAGATGGATTATAGATCCTTAAAATGTGTCCAAACCAATGCACAAAAGTCTCACACAACACCTTCTAAGGAATGGCATGAATGTCTCCTCAAAACCCTAGGGATCAAACTTGTAAGCACAAATGAATGCTCACAATCAAAAAGGTATGAAAAATATTTATAAGTCCTAAAGAATTGTTAAAATTTAATCATAGCATGATGAAGTCAGTAGATAACATTGTCTAAAAGGAATTCATAAAATTAAGCACCAAAGTATCAAAAACAATTCACTCAATAGGCAAGATAACAAGGCACGATCGCCGAAAAGGAACTTCGCAAAGTGGATTTAAAATGACACCAAAAATTATGGAAAAAATTCCCAAAGAGCATAAAATTGTCATATATTCCAGTGACTAATCACCCACAAATAATTAGCTTCAAAACTATTGGAAAAACCCACTTTTGGTCTCTAAAACCGAAACTATGTCCTTCGGGACAACTAGGAATCAAAAATCCATATTAATTACTAAACTCATCCGAAACTGGAATAAACAATTATCCAAAATTTATTAAGAGGTTAAGGATCACTCATGAAATTTTATCACACACAAAACTATTTTTAACAATTGGAACGAAACGAGCAAAAAATTGCGATTAAGGGAAAGTGCTAGGAAAGCAAACTTATCACGCATAACTTAAACCCTAAAGCTTCGAATCGTCACATATCGTCATAAATCAAGCTATAACCAGTGCCTCGGGTGGGAGGGCTCAATATGCAACCTACACTATATGATCCTAAACCACATACAAGCTAGAATGATGCATTAAAGTCGAGATTTCTTACTTGGTCGAAGTAGCGATTCTTCACATAATAAGAAACCCGAAAACTTCGTGCTAGTCTTGTAATCAACCTTGGAGGCAAAATAAATACCTTAAGCTCCAACTTTAATTCATAATGAGATACCTTGTTCGAAATCGATCAACACGAATCGAAAATCTATGAACACTTTAATCGTCATTATCGACCTTAACAAAAATCAAAATTATCAACAAAGGTCTAATTGAGAATTAACAAAAAATTCTAATTCAAATATTAATGCAAGATAATTAATAATTATCAAAATAAAAAAACAATTAAAGATAATTAAAAAAAAGTACAGGGAAGGGTGTAGAAAGTGGTTCTGATGGTGTGAATTTCTACAACCTGGCCCAAAGGCATTTGACCCACGCCCATGGGGGGTGCAGAAGTGATTTCGGCGGTGTGAATAGAAACTGACATAGGCCAGGCCAGCTTGCAACAAGCAGGTTTTTCTAAAAAAACCTAATCCTTTCAGCAAACACCCTCACTCTCTTCATCCTTTCCCAGCCGTCATCTTCTTCATTCGTCCAAGTACTCACCCTCTCCTTCGTTCTCTGTATTCTGCTCACAATATCCTTCTCCTTTTTTGATCAGAATTGATCCCATCACTGGCCCAACATAAACCCTATCTGTGAATGAAAAACGCCCTAACGCAACCAATTATCCTCACCTCACAAGAATCAAGGTCCGAAATCGTGAATTCCCAAATCTCCGAATCTTCAAAATCCTCATCCAAAACCTCACCAGTTTTATTCCTAAACCTTGAAAAATCGCGCACCGGAAAGCTCGATTGAACGGAATTGTAAAACAGAGCTATACCTCATTTGGATTCTGGAACAACGGAATCTTGATCTTTCTTACTAGCCTCATTCTTGAACGAGAATTTCTTTCTCAGTATAAGTTCGGAGCTGAGATCATCAAGGCTCCATTTGAAATCGGAAATGGTTTTGATGGACGATCGAACGTCATAAAAAGGAAGGAAATAGGAGCTTTGAGCGACGAGGTTTTCCAGATCGGAGCTTAACCCGAAGATTTTTTCGAAGTGAGGCTTGATCTGAGATGGATCAAAAGCAATCGATTGAGACTCGACGAGGTGAGACTCGATGCACTGCGTTCCGATCTGTTCGGTTATGGCAGCATGATTAATACAGCGGCACGCGACGAAGATTCAGGTATGGAATGCTCCGAGCCTCTTTTCCCGCGTTATACCTCTTCTTCTTCATGGTTCTGCTTCTTCTTCTTACTTCTTGCCTTGAACGTGTGTTGGACTTGATGAAGATTGGTCGAACACTAGTTTTGCAGGTATGCGAATTAGGATGGAAATTTCAGAGATTTGAAGATTGTTGAATGGAAGTTTTGGTGATAACGATGGAGATTGGTGATTGAGAATGATTGAATCTAGAAAATGAGAAGAGAGTGAAATGGGAGATGAAGAAGTTGGCTCCGCTTTCTCTCTTAGAAGGGTTAGAGATTTCTTTGAAGTTTCTGTTAGTAACAGGTTTTTGGTGGTTAGTTCTGTTAGAACCATGTAACTCTGTTATAGTTAGTTGGTTTGGAAAATTGGTTAATGACAGTTAGGAAATTCTGTTTGTAACTGAAACTGTTAGGGGTTATTTTGTGATATTCAATTTTCTTATTTTTTGTTAAGTTGAACACCTCAATTCTTCTGCTGCTATTAATCTGGCTGTTATGGTTTTATTTTATGGAATTGTGTTAGAAATTGTTTAAGAATGGACGTTGGAATTAATTACAAAGAGGGGTAAAATGGATTTGAATTTTGAGAAATGATTTCTAAGAGTGGAATGGTTTAAAATGAATATGGATGTTGGATTTAAAATGGAATGGCAAAATTATTGATGATTATTGAAAGAAGAGGTTAATTGTATTGGAAATGGGTTAAGAATATGGATTTGAAAATGGACATGGCTATCCAAAAATGGATATCCCAAAGGTGGAATTAAAAGGATGGATAATGAGGTATAACTTTGAATTCCAAAACATTTTCCTGGTCATTCCTAACACATTAAATCGTAAATCTCGAGCAAGCTTGTACTCAATTAACATCTACCAATGATGGTTTTGATCACAACATGAATCCACAACAACATCTTTATCCTGTCCTTACTTTATTGATCAACACAGACTATCAACGCTTTGAATCCTTGACCCAATGCTCTTGATGAAATTCTGAATAAGGTTACAATGAACAGAATTCAACCTCTTACTTCACCTTGACCCAAAATAGGATCCGGCTAAATCCCCTGAATAGGGCAAACATCGATAGCAAGAAAATATCCTTTGATCCCACGTCTTAGGAGCTCAATGCAAATGTATGATTAATGTAGTTATGACCTAGTGAAGATGCAGATGAATGTGAAGCATAAGCCACTTATTGGGTATAAATAAGAGGGCAAATTTTGAGGTGTTACAGCTGCCCCTATTCAATCAACTGTGAATCTGAATGGATGAAAGCAACGACTGTCAGAAATTCAAGATACATAGGGATTGAATACAAAAATAACTGAAAAATTTGCACTGTGTGGATAAGGAAAAGATGTTGTAAATGAAACATTGATAAGGAAGAAATGTTTATGAGAAAGAATTTGGTGAGAAAGAATTTGGAACCATTGAACCCCATAGGAAACCTGTCGGGAACTGGTAAACTACCTGTCGAGAACTGGTGAACTACCTGTCGGGAACTGGTAAAACTACTTGTCGGGAACTGGTGAAACTACCTGTCGGGAACTGGTGAAACTACCTGTCGAGAACTGGTGAACTACCTGTCGGGAACTGGTAAACTTGGACCTGGGTTGCCTATCGGGGATGGGCAAGTGTACCTGTCGGGAACTGGCAAGGTTCAAACTAAAGGGAGCTGTCGGGGACGGCTACAGTTTATAACCAAGGCTTACCTATCAGGGATGGGTAAATAGACCTGTCGGGAACTGGTATGGTCAAAACTCAAAGGTGCTGTCGGGGACGGCTACGGTTTATAACCAAGGGCTTACCTATCGGAAATGGGCAACGGGACCTGTCGGGAATTGGTATGGTTAAAACTCTAAAGTGCTGTTAGGGACGGCTGCAATTTATAACCAAGGCTTACCTATCGGGAATGGGTAACGGGACCTGTCGGGAACTGGTGAAACTACCTGTCAGGAACTGGTGAAACTACCTGTCGGGAACTGGTGAACTACCTGTCGGGAACTGGTGAAACTACCTGTCGGGAACTGGTGAACTACCTGTCGGGAACTGGTAAGCTTGGACCTGGGTTGCCTATCGGGGATGGGCAAGTGTACCTGTCGGGAACTGGCAAGGTTCAAACTAAAGGGAGCTGTCGAGGACGGCTACAGTTTATAACCAAGGCTTACCTATCGGGGATGGGTAAATGGACCTGTCGGGAACTGGTATAGTCAAAACTCAAAGGTGCTGTCGGGGACGGCTACGATTTATAACCAAGGGCTTACCTATCGGGAATGGGTAACGGGACCTGTCAGGAACTGGTATGGTTAAAACTCAAAAGTGTTGTCGGGGATGGCTGCAGTTTATAACCAAGGCTTACCTATTGGGAATGGGTAGCGGGACCTGTCGGGAACTGGTATGGTTAAAACTCAAAAGTGCTGTCGGGGACGGCTGCAGGAATCCTATCGAGGATGGTTCCAAGAAACTTGCAAGTTGAGAGATATGACTCTGTGGGGAGAAAAATGATGAAACCCTTTGTACCATTTCGTAATGTCTGTCGGGGAATGAACTAGGCATTCTTTCTGGCTTTGTCAATGATATAAGGAGCAAAGTTTTGGGCTCTCGCACGAGTTATCAAAACTGGCCTATGCTTCACATGCATATGTTTGAATTTTTCCATGGCGTAATGCTCCATCTCGATGGAAATGCTACGCGTTTTGAGGATGCCATGCATACTATATGCAAAATGCAAAGAGGTCCTCAGCAAAATAAATGCTGAGGATAGGTAGGCAACTCCGCTAGGGATAAAAAGCTGGATTGACTTCGTGGTCACAAACTGTACTGAGGAAGACAAATTGCCCTGACCTCCTGATCTGGGCACTGACCTGACAAACCTGTTGAGGTTGCTGTAGGAAATGATAACTTTGCTGGGGAGGCATCATCTGAACCAGTCCACTTGGGGAATAACTATAACCATAGAACTCCGCTGGGGATTAATGAGCTTACAACAAACTCTGCTGGGGAGAACCACTTCAGAGCGTCTCGTGCTGGAAATGTCCCGGGATTTTACAGAAGACCACACCTCTTCAAACTCTACTGGGGATAATAGATTTGGAACACCTCCTGCTGGGGAATTTTCAAAATGCTCCATGCTTGGGATGGTCAACCTCTTGCTCTTGCCCCATGCTACCAGGCTGATTTGAAGAAAACGTCCCAGAAGGATTTTACAGAAGATTCGACATCTCCAAACTCCTGGACACTTACTGAGTCTTGAACATTAGCTGCGAGGCCATTCTGCTGGGGAATTTGCAACCGTTATCGACACAGAAAAGCTTGTAGCTGTTGGAAGTACTGAATAGGAGAATCGACTTAATAAGATACAACCCTGCCCATCTGAAACCGACTTGTTAATATCGAATCGTCGTGCGCGACCGTCGGCCAGACGATGGATTCAATCAGTAAACGTTGTCACAAAAGAATGAAATGAGAATTTTTTTCTGAACATGCTGGCTACAGTACTACCATTTGACGATATTGCTGGGGATCATGAAGCTCTGTAAATACGCTGGGGATGACCACCTCCCGGAAGTACTTTCCTGCTAAGGGACCATCTCTGCCTGGGGAGGAACGGTCATTGGAGCTTCGTAAAAGGATGCCCATCTGCTTGTAGGGGAAGATCAAATCATCTCTACCCTGTCTGGGGACTCGAACTCTTGCTGGAGAAAGGCAAATCTAACTCCGGTTGGGGAAACCAAACCTTATGTCTCTCGCTAGGGAAGATACTTTGCTGAGGACAATGCCGTCTTGGCTATCTCTGTCGGGGGCAACTAGCAACGCTAATACCTCACTGGGGAACGATACCCTCTGGCGCCTTGCCGAGGAAAATAAAGTCCATGTTGGGAACTACTTTGGCGCTTCACACTTCTACTGATCGACTACATGCCAGATATCACAAGCGAACTCCCGACTTGCCTCGTACTACATGGTCTATTGGGAAAAATTGTCTCAAGAGGATTTTACAGAAAACCTGGCATTCAAAATGCCCCAGGGTATTCAAACTCTCGGAGAGAATTATAGATCTCGACGTAACTGCCCCAGACAGCATAATGTATGAAAGAATTTGCCTCGACAAAATTCGTAAAGATTTGAAATACTCTGCCCCAGTATACTGAATCTTGAAGAGGTGCTTTTGATTAACCGTCTTTTGGAGTAGGATAACTTCTCGTGCTCTTGAGGTAGCATGCCTCAATATAATCCTTGCAGTGATTTTGTCCCTGACTGATCTTAGAGATATTTGTCAAATTGACCTGATTGCCCCATATTACCCGTTTGTGGAGAGATTTATCGGATCTCGACATAATTGCCCCAGTTTGAATGCTTTTGGAGAGATTCAACGGATCTCAACGTGATTGCCCCCAGTTTGGCTGAACTTTTAGAGATTTCTCGATGTGACTGCCTATGATTGACCGCTCTCTGAAAAGACTTTCTCAACACGACTGCCCCAGCTTGGCTACACATTGAAGAGATTTATCGACGTGATTACCCCAGATTATATGAGTCTTGGAATGGCTTGCCCATTTGGCGTGATCGTTTAATGGCTTGCCCTTACTCAACGAAGTCTTCTGGCATTTGCATCTCATCTTGATCAATCTTTCCATTGTAGAAACTTTCCTGATGTCCTGTACTTACTCGCAAGTAAAACTGATCGTTTTGAAAATGACAATTTTAATGCAATGCATATGACAGTTTTGAGATCCAAGTCTGTTCACTGGAAAAATATGGTGACATATAGTGAACGAATCACTTATCTAAATGTCACATCGATACCACCATGAATGGTAAGAAAAATCCTCTTGGGAGTCAGAACTGACGCGATATTAACTTAAGTATGCTTTTGAAACAACCCTGCTTCAATTAGGTCTTTTAAAGGTTGTAACGTGGCCTGGTTCACGGTTTGAGAAAGAAGGGATATAAGGCTCAAAGTTTTATTTTAACCCACCCATTCTTCTTGATGTTCTCCAGTCCTACGTTCAGCTAATTTGCACAAGCGCTCGCCTCTCAAAAAGATTTTGTGATCTTTAAGGAACCCAAGAAACTGATAATTTGAGACCCAATGAGGTTTTGGAGTAACAGTCACCCCTTTTGTCTTTTGTTCATAGTCACACGACTTTGTTCTTGCTCGAGGATTTTCTTTTGGAATGCCTTTGTTTTTCACTTTCTCATTCTTTTGCTTTTTGATCCCTAATTTTTGCCTGGACTGATTCCTTTGAATCTTTAGATTTTGAAGTCCAGCGGGATGCCCTGACTTTTGCCTAAGTCGCTTGTTTTCAAGTTTCGACTTAGCGGGCTTTTTTTTTCTTTTTCTTTTTTTTTTATTCTTTTTTTTTTGAACAAATCGTGTGACACTGGCTTGTCTTGACTCTGTTGAAAGGGTTGTGACTGCCTCACTCCTTGATTATTGATGGATAACCATTGTGGTTTCTCATCTCTTGACCTCTTGACGGTGGAATAGAAGGTAATGGATCCTCAGATGCACACTCCTTTTGAAATTTGAACGCTTGGTCAAATTAACTGACACCTACCTTGCCCTAGGTTAAGATTGAGGGTTTTTTCATACGAAAAGAAACTCATACTTCAAGGCTCAAAGGGGTTAACGAGGGTCTATCTCCCTTATATCTCCAGTGTTTGGGGATTTGAAACAATGCCTGTACATCATCAACAGGGTTTTTGTTTAAAAGCATACGATCAGAAGTTTTTGCGTCTTTGATATCGTCATCCTCCCTAGGCTCCTGCTTAAATAAGCATATGATATCGATAAAAAAATATGAGTGAACACGACTTGATTTAATCATAACATGCATATTCATTTCATTACCATTATCAATTAAAAACAGACAAGTTTTACAAATGAGTTTGCACTTTAACAGAAAAGAAACTACAAATGCAAAGAAATGACATGATATCATGATTGTCAGCTTCGAGAAACTGGGACTTTCCAAGCATGATTCACTAATGAGTTATCCGTCTTCAGAATTGCTCTTTGAAGTCACTCTGATAACCACCTGCACAACTACTCTCGGTGTCGTCTTCCATAACTTAGACTGATGGACCCACCTACCTTACAACCTTCAGTTGAATGCCCCTGTGCCCCAGTGTGGTAGTCACAACGGGCGTTGACATCAAAACCTGGTGGGTAATGGAAAAGGCACTGGCTTCAATTTCTTCGACACTATTAATCCACCTTTAATCAAATCTTGCAATATCCGACTGTACGACATTGGCAACTGAGTGAAATGCCTCTCGGCTTTCTTGGTCTTTGTCAGGCGTGCTGACGCGACTGACGGTGATGTAACCATTGATTCTGAGGACTGACAACTGATGCACTTTCATTAGCTTTGAAGTTCAAGACGTCTTGCATCTATCCATACTTGAGCAGGCTCTTGATACGTTCTCCCACCATTACCAGGTCAAAAAATTTTGCCGCCCTATTGACAATCATCTTTTCCAAGTACGCACCTTGCAAGGTATCCATGAACTAATCTACCAATTCTCTATCCGAAAGTGGTGGTTGAACACGAGTAGCTAACTCTCTCCATCTCTGAGCATACCCTCTGAATGATTCATTATCTGCTTGAGACTAGTCTTGCAAATGCATTCGGATGGGAGCCATGTCAAGATTATAGTTGTATTGCTTCACGAAGGCGTTGGCTAGATCTGACCATGATTGGATGCAACCACTTTCTAACTGCATATACCAGTACAAAGATCCCCCACATAGACTGTCTTGGCAACATTGAATCATGAGTTTGTCGTTGTGGACATAAGAGGTCATTCCTCGGCAAAACATCACCAAATGTTGCTTTGGATAACCATCCCCTTTGTACTACTCAAGCATCGGTGTCTTAAACTTTGGTGGCAACAAAAGGCCAGGTACTAAACACATGCTTGAAGTAAACAACTCAAGAATATCTCGCCTCCCCAGGGCTTTAAGTTTCTCGTCCAATACACAGTATTTTTCGTCATCAACAGATCTTGGATCCTTAGGCTTCATCTTTGGAACTACCCCTTGGACATCTGACACAACGAATGCAAAACTGCTATAATCAGCATCATCGAGAGAAGACGAATGTCTGCCTCGGACAAAAGGACATCCTTACATAACCTGATTCTCAACAGGGATTCACACCGGTTGAGCTTGAGCAACATTGTTCATTAGAGGTGGAATGACATTCTCAATTCTCTAAATATTGGCCCCTCCCCTTGTCATGGCGGCCACGGCTTCCATTAGTTGGTCCAACTGAGTTTTCATCGATTCAACATCGGCCCTGGTCACAAGCTGATTCTACTCTTCCGAGTTCATGATGCTCCCAAAAGTTAATTCCAGTCCAATACGAAAGTCGAGAAACCAACTGCAAGTCGAGTCAAAGGATGGATGAGCTCACTGGTCTAGCCTGGAGAAAGATATGCAAAATGATGCAAGATGCAAGATGCAAATGCAATGCAATAATATGAATGCAATAAGACATGGGACCAAAGCTTCCATATAGTATGAATAAGTGTTGTGCTGTGCCGATGAATGAATACGTTCACAGGTCTGCTCTGAAGAGAAATACCAGAATACCAAAATATCCAAATAATCAGAATACCAGAATGCCAGAATATCGGCATAATCAGAATACCAGAATAATCAGAATACCAAAATGCCAGAATATCGGCATAATCAGAATACCAGAATAATCAGAATATTGGCATAATCAGAGTGCCGACCTAATCAGAATACCGGGATAGTCACAATGTCAGAATACCATAATACTAGGCTGATGAGTCCACACTGATAGGAAAACCAGAATACCGGGTAGGTTGAAAGTCAAGGTTACCTGCAAACCTGTAAACAACCCGCCCCTCTCACATGTGGGTACTAAGATCCTCAGTATCCCGGGGTCTCTGGTCGAGAAATGATGATACGTTCACCACTTCTAGTTTGGCATCATCATCAATCGAGGAGGCCTCAACTGATTCTCCAAAACGAAAGGTCCTCAGCTTCTGGCACTGAGGTCGAGAAGTAATAGTACATTCATCCCTTGGGTTACAGTACTATCGCCAATCGAGGAGTGCCTCCACTGATTCACTTTCAAAAAAAGATATCCTATAGCGAGTTCCCAGCATTGGGTCCTCGGATCGAGAATGTGCAATGGGTTTGCCACAGAACGTGGTCTGCCACTGTCACATCTCGGGAGGAGTGCCGCAACTAAGTCCTCGGGGAAACGGTCACCAGAGTCGACAGCTCTCTAGATCGACATCCTGAAATGCGCAAGATATGCACGTCAGAACATGTCCCAAGATATCCTCGTCTGGCTGTGAATTTCGTGAATACCCAACGAGCTCCAGACGGTACATAGGTCCCACTACTCTCCACTTTAATTCTAAGTGTATACTCAAGCCTGTGTAATGGGCTTATCTCTCAGAAATCCCATCCCGCCAAACAGAAAAACCAACACAGTCCAGCATATAAGGATATGTAATGCAGTAAATGCGATAAATACAATAAAGCAGGAATACTATAAACAACAATATAGTAAAATAACAAAAAAACAGCACTACAGCTCCATAAAAACACCCAATGAAACAAAAACAGACAAGCGCTAGGATTGACTCGCTAAGGGAACCAGAGATTCTGGGTTCGATCCCCAACAGAGTCGCCAGCTGTCGCTCCTGGGATTTTCATCATAGCACAAACGCGAAAGTGGCACCGAAACAGAGTCGCCAGCAATGTGTATTTATCCCAAGAAAGGGAAATGAAACACTGCATAAACCTGAGGGAAAGGAAAGAGCATGGTCTCACGACCAAGAGAACTGGGTTCGGGAGTCGGTTACGCGAGAGGAAGGTATTAGCACCCCCTCACGTCCATCATACTCGATGGGATCCACACTTGCGGTCTCGATCAAAGGGTGTCGTCATCTGGAGCTCCATTGCTACTGGAAAGGAAAGGGAACAGGTACAGAAAAGAATGAAGAAACGGGAAATAAAAGGAAAAGAAAAGACTCGATAGAACGTCCTCGTAGTCCTAGGCCTACGTATTCCCTCGGGAACAGGAAAATCAGAGTCAACGTAGTTCGGACGCAAACTAAAGGGGAAGGTTGCTCGCCAAGACATCACCGTCTTGTGCCTACGTATCCTCAATCTAACCAGAAGGAGGAAATCAGAGCAGTCGTAGTTCGACCTACGGGTAAAAAAGAGACAAAGAGGTGATAAAGAAAGGTTGTGCTCAGAGAGATCTCGCACGATCTCCTGCCTACGTATCTCCATTAACCAATGAAGAATCAGAGCGACGTAGTTCCCCTCAACAAGGGTTACTTTGTTTGTGTTTTTTTATGGAAACGTCAGAGTGCGCATTCTAGCAGTTAGGTGTTGCAGCTTGCTGTATGGAGACTTAGGCGTTACCTGTTTGCGGTAGAACGGACATGAAGAATCCTTAAGAAAGGAGTGAATGAGATGAGAAAAGAATTGTTGTTTGTTTTTGTATTTTAAGAAGTGTTTTGATTATTTGTGTGTTTAACATTTATTATATTAAAGTCTTTCACGTAGGATCGAATGCCTCGCATATCGACCCAAGACGGGACGTATGCTAAACATTCTAAGAAAGTGAGAGAAGACCCCTCACAATCTTATTCCCATATGAAAGGCTCTAATACAATATGTGTTATGCCTTTATTAAGTGTTTTTGGCTTTTTGTTATAAGATGAGAAGAAGAGAGACTCAAAGGGGTATAAGAAAGAACTAAGGGGGACTAGACCTGACTCCTAATGTTAGCATGAAAAGATTGATCCTATAGTTGAGGATTAGGAGGGAAGTCTACCTAATGTTGTCATGCAATGATTAGTCCTATGGTTATGTTTTCTAACCTATCTAACTTGGACAAGTTAGAATAGGTATCCTAATGAGGAAGCAAAAGCTAGAACACATAATACAATGATATCGCATGTCAAAGTAGATCAATAACAAAGATGTGAATGAGATCACATAAGCGTCAACATCGGTTGATGTGAGCTAATGACAATGAGTGGGGGTCGGTTGCGAACCCTATCTTCCACTTGACTGACTCGATAACAGGAGCAGGTGGTGTCCAGAGCTTCAATCATGTAATGAGAGCTAAGAACGACTCGACTAGAATAACGGGGGTCGATTGCAAACCCTATCTTCCGTCAATTGCCTTCTTGGAGGTCTTACAAGGGAGTATGGGAATGGGATACCTCCTTAGAGATCTTTAGGCACAATATTAAACAAGCACAATCATGGCCTCACTTGAGGGCTTTCCATACAATCCTACTTATCATGGCATCGACTATTCCTACTTCTCATGGCATTTGAAAGCATTAAAGAGAAGTGAAGAGATAAGAAGTCCTACCAAACGGATATGAATCCGTAGCAAAGCAACGTAAGCGCAACGAAAGCAAGTCACGAAAGTACCTATAAACAAATAGCCAACCAAGTTAGAAACAAGTTTTTATTCACAAAATGAAATGGTCAAACCACCTTTGGAATGTCTCCTTTATGCCCCTTGCACATGTGAACCAAAGACATTAGTAATAACAAGAGAGTGTATGTACGACATGAAAACCTAAGTCTAATGACTATGTATATTTGAGTCACATTAGTCAAAGTGAGAGACCTAAAAGGATTATGAAATTACAAGTCAAGTTACAATTGTGCTACAAGACTAATCTACTTTGAAGTTAAAGGTAAACCGACAAAAGAAATCACCTAAGGGTTACAAGTATAGGCAAAGGACATGAAAGTAAACCAAAACCAGAATTGAACTCATGTTAGAAGTGTGCACACATCTTATAAACATCCACCAATGGCTAAGGTAAAACAAGTTTAAATCCTTAAGACAAAATAAGGCAATCCAAACCAAAATTGGCTCATAAAAACAAAGACTTGCAAGGCAAGCAAAAGATGAGCATTAGAGATGAAAAAATAAATGAAAAGAGCCTATGACAGTAGAGAATGGTTCTCTAAATAATGTATAATATTCACATTCAAGGCATGCAAGTAAAGTTCAAAGGATTAAACTAAACTAGGCAAACAAAGGCAAACTTCACTTTGGGAAAACAATGCAAAGTTAATCATGCACAAACAAATTATGGGTCATGTACCATTGCACAAACACTTTATAAGTCAGTATCTATGCCTCAACATCATGTACACAAGTGTCAAAGAAGATTAGCACAAGATATGTAAAGAATGGTACCACAAACACAAAGTTAGAATATCACACAATGGATGCAAAAGGATGCTTCAAACATACATGTTTTTATACACATTATGGATAAGTTAAAAACAACTTGAGATGGATTATAGATCCTTAAAATGTGTCCAAACCAATACACAAAAGTCTCACACAACACCTTCTAAGGAATGGCATGAATGTCTCCTCAAAACCCTAGGGATCAAACTTGTAAGCACAAATGAATGCTCACAGTCAAAAAGGTACGAAAATAGTTATAAGTCCTAAAGAATTGTTAAAATTTAATCATAGCATGATGAAGTCAGTAGATAACATTGTCTAAAAGGAATTCATAAAATTAAGCACCAAAGTATCAAAAACAATTCACTCAATAGGCAAGATAGCAAGGCACGATCGCCGAAAAACAACTTCGCAAAGTGGATTTAAAATGACACCAAAAATTATGGAAAAAATTCCCAAAGAGCATCAAAGTGTCATATATTCCAGTGACTAATCACCCACAAAAAATTAGCTTCAAAACTATTGGAAAAACCCACTTTTGGTCTCTTAAACCGAAACTATGTCCTTCGGGACAGCTAGGAACCAAAAATCCATATTAATTACTAAAATCATCCGAAACTAGAATAAAAAATTATCCAAAATTAATTAAGAGGTTAAGGATCACTCATTAAATTTTCCAGAATTTTATCACACTCAACTATTTTTAACAATTGTAACGAAACGAGCAAAAAATTGCGATTAAGGGAAAGTGCTAGGAAAGCAAACTTATCACGCATAACTTAAACCCTAAGCTTCGAATCGTCACATATCGTCATAAATCAAGCTATAACCAGTGCCTCAGGTGGGAGGGCTCAATATGCAACCTACACTATATGATCCTAAACCACATACAAGCTAGAATGATGCATTAAAGTCGAGATTTCTTACTTGGTCGAAGTAGCGATTCTTCACATAATAAGAAACCCGAAAACTTCGTGCTAGTCTTGTAATCAACCTTGGAGGTAAAATAAATGTCTTAAGCTCCAACTTTACTTCATAATGAGATACCTTGTTCGAAATCGATCAACACGAATAGAAAATCTATGAACACTTTAATCGTCATTATCGACCTTAACAAAAATCAAAATTATCAACAAAGGTCTAATTGAGAATTAACAAAAAATTCTAATTCAAATATTAATGCAAGATAATTAATAATGATCAAAATCAAAAAACAATTAAAGATAATTAAAAAAAAAGTACAGGGAAGGGTATAGAAAGTGGTTCTGATGGTGTGAATTTCTACAACCTGGCCCAAAGGCATTTGACCCACGCCCATGGGGGGTGCAGAAGTGATTTTGGCGGTGTGAATAGAAACTGACATAGGCCGATCCAGCTTGCAACAAGCAGGTTTTTCTTAAAAAACCTAATCCTTTCAGCAAACACCCTCACTCTCTTCATCCTTTCCCAGCCGTCATCTTCTTCATTCGTCCAAGTACTCACCCTCTCCTTCGTTCTTTGTATTCTGCTCACAATATCCTTCTCCTTTTTCGATCAGAATTGATCCCGTCACTGGCCCAACATAAACCCTATCTGTGAATGAAAAACACCCTAACGCAACCAATTATCCTCACCTCACAAGAACCAAGGTCCGAAATCGTGAATTTCCCAATCTCCGAATCTTCAAAATCCTCATCCAAAACCTCACCAGTTTTATTCCTAAACCTTGAAAAATCGTACACCGGAAAGCTCGATTGAACGGAATTGTAAAACGGAGCTATACCTCATTTGGATTCTGGAACAACGAAATCTTGATCTTTCTTACTAGCCTCATTCTTGAACGAGAATTTCTTTCTCAGTATAAGCTTGGACCTGAGATCATCAAGGCTACATTTCAAATCAGAAATGGTTTTGATGGACGATCGAACGCCATAAAAAGGAAGGAAATATGAGCTTTGAGCGACGAGGTTTTCCAGATCGGAGCTTAACCCGAAGATTTTGTCGAAGTGAGGCTTGATCTGAGATGGATCAAAAGCAATCGATTGAGACTCGACGAGGTGAGACTCGATGCACTGCTTTTTGATCTGTTCGATTATGGCAGCATGATAAATACGGCGGCACGCGACGAAGATTCAGGTATGGAATGCTCCGAGCCTCTTTTCCCGTGTTATACCTCTTCTTTTTAACGGTTCTGCTTCTCCTTCTTACTTCTTGCCTTGAACGTGCGTTGGACTTGATGAAGATTGGTCGAACACTGGTTTTGCAGGTATCCGAATTAGGATGGAAATTTCAGAGATTTGAAGATTGTTGAATGGAAGTTTCGGTGATAACGATGGAGATTGGTGATTGAAGACGATGAAAGAAGACGAAGAAGAAACGATGAGGAGAATGATTAAATCTAGAAAATGTGAAGAGAGTGAAATGGGAGATGAAGAAGTTGGCTCCGTTTTCTCTCTTAGAAGGGTTAGAGATTTCTTTGAAGTTTCTGTTAGTAACAGGTTTTTGGTGGTTAGTTCTGTTAGAACCATGTAACTCTCTGTTATAGTTAGTTGGTTCAGAAAATTAGTTAATGACAGTTAGGAAATTCTGTTTGTAACTGAAACTGTTAGAGGTTATTTTGTGATATTCAATTTTCTTATTTTTTAGTTAAGTTGAACACCTCAATTCTTCTGCTGCTATTAATCTGGCTGTTATGGTTTTCTTTTATGGAATTGTGTTAGAAATTGTTTAAGAATGGACGTTGGAATTAATTACAAAGAGGGGTAAAATGGATTTGAATTTTGAGAAATGATTTCTAAGAGTGGTGAAATTCTGGCCTATATATCAGATGTCCTATCGAGATGTCGAGACACTGATATACGACAACAATGAACAAGTTAAATACAAAAGTGTGCAGAAAATGTAAAGAACACCAGAAATTGTTAACCCAGTTCGGATCTAACTATCCTACATCTGGGGGCTACCAAGCCAGGGATGAAATCAATATTTGATAGTATCACTTCACTGATAACCACACCCGGTTCAATCAGCTCACTTAATCACTACCCTTCCTATGACTTCTACCTAAGACTCCCCTAGGTATGAGGCCCTCCTCAAATCCCTCTTCAATCACAACCCGTGACTGGTTCCTTACAGGACAAGTAACAATGGTCGAAACACAAATTCTCAATACTTCACAGCTTATGAGAATTAACACACAGTCACTCAATGCTTAAAAGCTTATGAGTAACCTTACACAACTTACACTACAGTCCTTATACTGTTATCATAAGATACCAGTTAGGCTCACAAAATACAAGCACACAACCCTAAAAATACATGTAAGTTCGACACCTAAAACTAGGTTTACATCAGTGTATTTATAGCTTGTAATCTGGACTGAATTGGGCTTCAAAAATGCAGCAAATAGACTGCTCACAATTCTGCAAAATTAACTCCAATAAAATAGGTCTTCAATCCAAAGTTTCCTATTATGTCTCCATAATTAGAAACAGCAGCAAATCCGAAAACCAACAAATAACACTAATCCAAAAATGCTTCGGATGCCACATAGGATAACCAAATATTCACAGAATATTCAGTAACAAATCATAGTAACAGAATCTGCATTAAAGCTGACTTCACAGCGTGATGTCCTATGAGCTGCCATGGAACATCTTCATACGACATGTTGAACAAAGAGTAATGAAACATATTATTAGACATCTTCATTCAACATCTGCTGCTACATGAGTTTTAGCAAAATAATGCCAACCATAAAACCAAGGAAATAACAATCTCCCCCTTTGGGTTATTTTTGGCTAAAACTCCACACACACTTAAACATCATCAGTATCAGCAGCGGAAAAAAACACCATTAATAGCAGCAACAAAAAAAACTCCCTCATCTGCAGCAAAAAAAACTCCCCCTCAGCTGCAAACTCCCCCTCAGCTGCATATAAACACAACAAACAACTCATCATAACTCATCATAGCAACTCCCCCTCAACAGCAGCAACACACACTCTATCTGCAGCACACAAAATCTACAAACATCCACCCAATATACTACTCCCCCTTTTTAGCCATAAATATGACAAAGGCTAGTAGAACAAGTCAAAGTAAAAATAATCCAGAGTAAATTGCATCAGAGAGTAGATGCACACCACATCACATGCCCAAATGTCATGCACAAACTTCAGCATTTTCCCTTCATTCACACACTGCACTACCAGAACCTCCTTGAGTCTTTTCAATCTGGCAGCCAGAAGGCCCATTGATTGTTATAGGTCTTCATGAATGCACACCCCAAGTCTGCTCCTCAGGTTTTCAAACTGAACTGCATCCAGAGCCTTGGTAAATATGTCAGCAAGCTGATTTTCTGTGCTCACATGCTCAAGAGTTATGACTTTGTCCTCCACAAGTTCTCTGATGAAGTGATGCCTGATGTCAATGTGCTTTGTCCTGCTATGTTGAATGGGATTTTTGGAAATATTAATAGCACTCAGGTTGTCACAAAATAGTGTCATGACATCTTGTGTGACATTATACTCTGACAACATCTGCTTCATCCATACCAGTTGCGCACAACTACTACCAGCTGCTATGTACTCAGCTTCAGCAGTAGAAAGGGATATTGAATTCTGCTTCTTGCTAAACCATGAAATAAGATTATTTCCTAAAAAGAAGCATCCACCAGAGGTACTCTTCCTATCGTCAACACTTCCAGCCCAATCAGCATCACAATATCCTAATAAAATGGGACTTGAGTCATGGGAGTAAAGCAACCCATAATCACATGTACCACTCACATACTTTAGAATTCTTTTCACTTGATTGATGTGACTGACCTTGGGTTCTGCTTGATATCTTGCACACACACCAACAGCAAAAGTGATTTCTGGCCTACTTGCTGTAAGATACATCAGACTGCCAATCATACTTCTATACATACTTTGTTCAACACCCACTCCCTTTTCATCTTTGGATAACTTCAAGTGAGTAGGAGCAGGAGTCCTCTTATGCTTGGCATTATCCAGTCCAAACTTTTTCACAATATTCCTCGCATATTTGCTCTGACAAATAAAAATGGAGTCTTCCATCTGCTTGACTTGTAATCCAAGGAAGTAGGTCAATTCACCCACCAAGCTCATCTCAAATTCAGACTGCATTTGAGTGACAAAATGTTGGACCATTTCATCCGACATCCCTCCAAACACAATATAATCTACATAAATCTGAGCAATCATTAGTTTCCCATCCTTCTCCTTGACAAACAGAGTTTTATCAATACCACCCTTCTTGTACCCATTGTTAACTAAGAACTCAGTCAGTCTTTCATACCAAGCTCGTGGAGCTTGTTTCAGCCCATATAGAGCCTTCTTCAGCTTGTACACATGATCAGAAAAGTTTGGATCCACAAACCCTTTAGGCTGCTCAACATAGACTTCCTCATTAAGATAGCCATTTAGAAAAGCACTCTTGACATCCATTTGAAACAATCTGAATTTCAACAAACATACCACTCCTAACAACAATCTGATGGATTCCAATCGAGCCACAGGCGCAAATGTTTCATCGAAGTCTACTCCTTCAATCTGTGTATATCCTTGAGCTACTAATCTGGCTTTGTTCCTGGTAACAACTCCTTGCTCATCAGATTTATTCTTATACACCCATTTTGTTCCAATTACATTTGTTCCTGCTGGTCGTGGTACCAGTTCCCAAACTTCATTCCTCTTGAACTGACACAGTTCATCTTGCATAGCACTTATCCAGAACTCATCTGTCAATGCTTCTTTGACATTCTTTGGTTCGATCTTTGACACAAAGCAAGCATTTGACACAGTCTCCCTTATTCTGGTTCTTACACCTTCATTCAGATCTCCAATAATTAATTCCTTAGGGTGATCCTTCTGAATCCTTATAGAGGGTCCCCTGTTAGCATACTCTACCTCTTCATTCTCAGGTCTGGTGTTGATTTCTTGAGCAATATCTTCTACAAACTCAATGTCTTGAGAGTTTTCATTGTTCATGGGCAGACATGCTCCAACATCATTTGGGATATCTTCATCGTTGCCAGAGTCATCAACCACCACATTTATGGATTCCATCATCACCTGAGTTCTTGAATTAAATACCCTATATGCTTTACTGTTTGTAGAGTAACCCAAAAATATTCCTTCCTCACTCTTAGGATCCATCTTTCGCCTTTGCTCACGATCCGCTAAGATATAACACTTACTACCAAACACATGGAAATACTTCACATTTGGCTTTCTACCTTTCCATAGCTCATAAAGAGTGACAGAAGTACCTGATCTGATAGTCACCCTATTGTGTATATAGCAAGCAGTATTCATGGCTTCAGCCCAAAAATGATATGGAAGCTTTTTGGCATGAATCATGACTCTTGCACATTCTTGTATGGTCCGGTTCTTGCGTTCCACCACACCATTCTGCTGAGGAGTGATTGGTGATGAGAATTCATGAGTGATTCCCTCAGATAAGCAGAACTCTTCAAACCTGCTATTTTCGAATTCTTTCCCATGGTCACTTCTGATTCGAACAACACCACAATCTTTTTCCCGTTGAATTCTTTGACACAATTCTTTAAAGGCTGCAAACACTTCAGACTTTTCTCTGATAAAACTTATCCAAGTGAATCTAGAGTAGTCATCTACAACAACATAGGCATACTTCTTCCCACCAAGACTTTCAACCTGCATAGGTCCCATTAAGTCCATGTGAAGAAGTTCTAGAACTCTAGAAGTTGTGGTAAGATGTTGAAGCTTCTTGTGTGACACCCTTGTTTGCTTCCCAACTTGACATTCACCACATATTTTGTCCTCATCAATCTTCAGCTTGGGAATATCTCTAACAGCTTCACTTGACATAACCTTCTTCATCCCTTTCAGGTGTATGTGACCCAATTTCTGATGCCACAGTTTGGTTTCATCTTCCTTTGACATCAAACAAGTAGACAGATTTTCAGGTTCTTGAGGATTCCACAGATATCAGTTATCCTTAGACCTGGTACCCTTCATAACAACTTCATCTTTCTCATTGGTTACCAGACATTCAGATTTGGTGAAATTTACCTTGAGCCCTACGTCACACAATTGGATTATACTGATTAAGTTTGCGGCCAGTCCTTTGACAAATAGAACATGATCCAGATTTGGTTGTCCTGTGTAGTCCAGCCTTCCAACACCTTTTATCTCACCCTTTGATCCATCCCCAAAAGTGACATAATTGGTGGAGTGAGGCTTAATATCTGACAAGAACTTCTTCACACCAGTCATGTGTCTTGAACAACCACTGTCAAAGTACCAATCTTCTCTTGCAGATGCTCTAAGAGAAGTATGTGTTATGAGGCCAGCCATCATTTGTCTAGGAATCCATCTTCTCTTCACTTTACCCCAACTCTGTTCTTTATTTTGTTGCTGAGCAGTTTTGGGATAGCCGTGCAGGTTGTAGCAAAAGGACTTTAAGTGACCAATCTTGCCACAGTAATGGCATCTCCATGGTTTATACTTTGATCTACAAACTCTTTTCTGATGCTTCATCTGATGTTGAAACATGTGATTTGACATCCCCACTTCTTGCTTTATTTTCTGAGGAACAAACTTCAATACAGTCTTCTTGGAAGTCTCTGCTTGATTGTTAAAACCAAGGCCTTGCACATTTCCAGCATCTTTCCCATTCTGAAGGATCTCATCCAGCTGCGTGGTACCATTGTTCAGCATTCTTATAGATTTGGTCATATTGTCAAGTTTTGACTTTTGCCATTCAACCTCCTCCTTCAGATCAGCAATGGTTGATAGATGTTCTTCTTTCTCAGCTTCCAGTTGAGCTATCAAGATCTTCTGCTCCAATATAATCTGGCACCTTTCTTCATTCTTGATACACAATTCTGAGAACCCTGAGAATACTTCTTCCTTAGTGAGTTCTCCAACATAGGATTCTTTGTCAGAATCAGATTCACAAGAGGTTTCTCCATCAGCCTTACAGATTCCAGTCAAAGCTGTCACCAATTTTGCTGATTCTTCTTCAACATCACTCTCAGACTCTCCTTCTGACCAAGACACGGATAGGCCCTTCTTCTGCCTTTTGAGATACGTGGGACACTCAGTCTTTATGTGCCCATATCCCTCACATTCAAAGCACTGAACTCTCTTCCCTTGATTGGAGTCTTCTTCCGTTCTGGATCTTCTGCCTCCATCCTGGTTCTTACTGATGTCGAGTGACTTGTTCTGAGCATTTGCCCTCGACTTCCAGTCAATTCTTTTCAACACTTTGTTAAATTGTTTACCAAGTAATACCAGATCTTTAGACACATCTTCATCTTTGACTAGTTCTCCTTCATCATCTGAGTCATCAGCATTCGACACAAATGCTATACTCTTCTTCTTTTCAGCTTTTTCACTGAATCCTAACTCAAAAGTTTGGAGTGATCCCATAAGCTCATCCACCTTCATCTTGTCAATGTCCTGAGCTTCCTCTATAGCAGTGACCTTCATATCAAATCTCTTAGGTAGAGACCTGAGAATCTTCCTGACCAGCTTGCTGTCAGACATCTTTTCTCCTAAGGCACTAGAGGTATTAGCTATCTCAATAATGTTCATATGAAAATCATGAATGCTCTCATCCTCTTTCATCTTCAAACTCTCAAACTTGCTAATGAGAAGCTGAAGCTTTGACATTTTCACCTTTGAGGTCCCTTCATGAGCAACTTTCAAGACCTGCCAAGCCTCTTTGGCAATAGTACAATGCTCAATCAGCCTGAAGATATTTTTGTTGACACCATTGAACAATACATTCATGGCTTTAGAATTTCCAACAGACCCTTTGTAGTCAGCATCATCCCAGTCCTCTTCTTCCTTCAGAGCATCAATAAGATTTCCTTCTCCATATCTTAACTTTGGAGGCTCCCAACCTTTGAGAACAGCTTTCCATGCTTGATCATCCATGGACTTGATGAAAGCTATCATCCTAGGTTTCCAATACTCATAGTTAGAACCATCCAGCAGAGGTGGTTTATTCAGAGCTCCTCCATCCTTGTCCATTGTACCAGAAAGTACCTTCCCTGAATCTCACCCAGAAACAACTAAGGGTGCCTGCTCTTGATGCCAATTGAAATTCTGGCCTATATATCAGATGTCCTATCGAGATGCCGAGACACTGATATATGACAACAATGAATAAGTTAAATACAAAAGTGTGCATAAAATGTAAAGAACACCAGAAATTGTTAACCCAGTTCGGATCTAACTATCCTACATCTGGGGGCTACCAAGCCAGGGATGAAATCAATATTCGATAGCATCACTTCACTGATAACCACACCCGGTTCAATCAGCTCACTTAATCACTACCCTTCCTATGACTTCTACTTAAGACTCCCCTAGGTATGAGGCCCTCCTCAAATCCCTCTTCAATCACAACCCGTGACTGGTTCCTTACAGGACAAGTAACAATGGTCGAAACACAAATTCTCAATACTTCACAGCTTATGAGAATTAACACACAGTCACTCAATGCTTAAAAGCTTATGAGTAACCTTACACAACTTACACTACAGTCCTTATACTGTTATCATAAGATACCAGTTAGGCTCACAAAATACAAGCACACAACCCTAAAAATACATGTAAGTTCGACACCTAAAACTAGGTTTACATCAGTGTATTTATAGCTTGTAATCTGGACTGAATTGGGCTTCAAAAATGCAGCAAATAGACTGCTCACAATTCTGCAAAATTAACTCCAATAAAATAGGTCTTCAATCCAAAGTTTCCTATTATGTCTCCATAATTATAAATAGCAGCAAATCCGAAAACCAACAAATAACCCTAATCCAAAAATGCTTTGGATGCCACATAGGATAACCAAATATTCATAGAATATTCAGTAACAAATCATAGTAACAGAATCTGCATTAAAGCTGACTTCACAGCGCGATGTCCTATGAGCTGCCATGGAACATCTTCATACGACATGTTGAACAAAGAGTAATGAAACATATTATTAGACATCTTCATTCAACATCTGCTGCTACATGAGTTTTAGCAAAATAATGCCAACCATAAAACGAAGGAAATAACAAGTGGAATGGTTTAAAATGAATATGGATGTTGGATTTAAAATGGAATGGCAAAATGATTGATGGTTATTGAAAGAAGAGGTTAATTGTATTGGAAATGGGTTAAGAATATGGATTTGAAAATGGACATGGCTATCCAAAAATGGATATCCTAAAGGTGGAATTAAAAGGATGGATAATGAGGTATAACTTTGAATTCCAAAACATTTGCCTGGTCATTCTTAACACATTTAATCCACATTAAACCGTAAATCCCGAGCAAGCTTGTACTCAATTAACAACTACCAATGATGGTTTTGATCACAACATGAATCCATAACAACATCTTTAACCTGTCTTGACTTTATTGATCAACACAGACTATCAACGCTTTGAATCCTTGACCCAATGCTCTTGATGAAATTCTGAATAAGGTTACAATGAACATAATTCAACCTCTTACTTCACCTTGACCCAAAATAGGAACCGGCTAAATCCCCTGAATAAGGCAAACATCGATAGCAAGAAAATATCCTTTGATCCCACGTCTTAGGAGCTCAATGCAAATGTATGATTAATGTAGTTATGACCTAGTGAAGATGTAGATGAATGTGAAGCATAAGCCACTTATTGGGTATAAATAAGAGGGAAAATTTTTAGGTGTTACACCAATAGACATGTAACCTCAGCTTTAGGAACCCATTGTTTAACAACCTTAGGCCTATTCTCCTTCTGTCTAGGTTGAGGGACAGATTTGGGATATCCATGCAGTTTAAAGCAAGAAAACTGCATATGACTAAATCTTTCACAATAGAAGCACCTTACTCTATCTTCTCTGAAGTTGTTAAACTTCCTGCCACCTTGATGATGAAATTGTTGTGGCTGCCATCCATAGTACTGGTGCTGTCTTCTTCCATAGTTTGCCTGTCTTCTGTAGTGAGGATTCTGTCTCTTAGGCTGTCTTCTATGATGATGTGGATTCCTTCTACCATAAAAATGAGGCACATCATTATTATATTCAAAGCCATACATATTCCCCTGATGTTGAGACATCTGATGGAACATGTTAAACCTAGGAGTCTGCATACTCCTATGGTATTGAGGAGGCATAAACTGCCTGGCTCCAGAAGTATGTACCTTCCCTTGATGAGGACCATGAGCATACCTTTTCCCAACATTTTGAGGCTGTTAGTGAGCAACCTGCTTGGGTTTAGAATTATGTCTCTTTTTGTTATGTTGAGACATTGGTTGAGACATGTCCTTTTTGGTCCCTGAAGAACTAGCTTCAGCAGAAACCTTCTCCTTAACAACAAATCCTAAGCCAGATTTGTCTCCTGCTACCTTTTCTGCCTGAAGGATCTTATCAAGAGTATCAGATCCACTGTTCAACATTCTAACATATTTTGTCATTTAATCAAGTTGAGATTTAACCAACAAGACTTCATTTTCAAGATTAGCTTTAACAGTCTCAAGCTGAATAATTTGTTTCTTTTGTTTCTCACTTTCTTGACAAACCTCTGCACTCCTCAGAGATAACTCTTGATAGGAGGCTGCCAACTCCTCAAAAGTCAGTTCCTCATCACTTGATTCTCCATCAGACACACATGTCCCTGTCAATGCTACGACATGCTTGGCTGACTCTTCTTCACTTTCACTGTCAGTATCAGACCAGGAAACAGTTATGCCCTTCTTCTGCTTCTTAAGAAATGTAGGACATTCTTTCTTGACATGTCCATAACCTTCACACTCAAAGCATTGAATCCCTTTGTCTTGAGCAGTCTTCTCTTCATCCTTTTCTTTTGACTTGCTGATGTCAGAGGAGATGTTCTTAACATTAGGTTTGTAGTTTCTATTCATTCTCTTGAACACCTTGTTGAACTGTCTTCCCAGCATAGCAATAGCCTGAGATAGCTCCTCCCGAGATTCAACACCATTCCCTTTCTTCTCTTCTTGAGTATTAGATACCAAGGCTATACTCTTGGTCTTCTTTTCAGGTTCCTCCTCATTCAAACCTAACTCAAAAGTTTAAAGAGATCCAATAAGCTCATCAACCCTCATTTTGCTGATGTCTTGAGCTTCTTCAATTACAGTCACCTTCATCTTATACCTCTTGGGTAGGGATCTAAGGATTTTCCTCACCAGCTTTTCTTCAGTCATCTTCTCTCCAAGAGCACTAGAGGCATTAGAAAGCTCAAGAATACTCATATGAAAGTCATGAATAGTTTCATCTTCCTTCATCTTTAGACTTTCAAACTTTGATGTTAGAAGTTGAAGTCTTGACATCTTAACCTTTGAAGTTCCTTCATGAGTAGTCTTTAAGATGTCCCAAGCTTCCTTAGCAACTTCACAGGTGTTGATCAACCTGAAGATGTTCTTATCAACTCCATTGAAAATAGAATTTAGAGCTTTAGAATTACCAAGGGCAAGCTCATCTTCTTCCTTGGTCCATTCTTCTCCAGGTTTCAGTTTTGAGCTACCTTCTTTTTCTTTCCCAACATCATCTTTCTCAACAACAACACGTGCTTTCCATTCTTTTATGATAGCCTTCCAAGCCCTGCTGTCCAAGGATTTCAAAAAGGTAATCATCCTTGGCTTCCAATAATCATAATTAGAGCCATCCAAAATAGGGGTACTATTCACAAATCCACCAACTTCCTTGTCCATCTTACCAGAAAGTATCAGCCCTAGATCTCACCCAGATGCAGAGCATGATGCCTGCTCTGATCCCAATTGAAATTCTGGTACCAGATATGTGATGTTACGTGTGATGTCACAACAACACACTCTGCAATGGACAATATAAAACAACAGAAGAGTACACCAAGAATTGTTCACCCAGTTCAGTTAAACAAACTTACTCTGGGGGCTACCAAGCCAGGAAGGAATTTCACTATTAGTAGAATTAATTTACAGACTCAATAACCCAGTTGACATCTCCCAAACTTAATCTCTACCTAATGAACTTTCTACCTAAGAGACCACTTAGGTATGAGAACACTACTCACTTCCTAAAACACCTCAAAGATCACACTTTGAGAAACACCTTGATCCTGCTTACAAGCTTTGATCAAGTAACAACACTCTCTTGCTTCACAACTCTAAGAGAGTACACCTTACAACTCACCAATTCAACCTAGAATGGTTTACAAAATACTCGTACAAATACAATGAATGACACTCAGTCTATGCTTTCTATCTTCTGTACTTTCCCTTCAGGATTGATGCACTTTATATAGCTATTTGATTTGTGCTTGGACCTCCTACAATATCTGACCTGATTTGTTATTTAAAACTGAATCTTCAAAACAGATTTTCTCTCAAAATCTTCTTAAATCTTCAGCCTTTAAACACTCCTACAAATCTGCATCAAATCTGTTTGCAACAGAAAATATCTCCTCCAAGATATTCGCATCCAATAACTCTAACAGCTCTCCCAAAATCCAGCTAATACGCTTAACCCTAAAAACATCTCAAACCTGATGTTTTAATGATCTGCATATCTGATGTCATGACATCGCATGTGACATCAGACTTCAAAACTTCAACAACTTAAAAATATAACATTAACCAATGTTAAGACTCAATGTTAAGACATCACCCATGTGACATCAACATTGAACAACTTTGTTTTACCAAAATTCTAGCCAATCCAAGAACTAACACAAATGAATGCAATCGGGGTAGATTCAGGATCCAGAATAACACGAGCATTTGCAAAACACCCAAATAGGTAGGCTTTATAAGGATAGTTCTAGATTTTTTACCCATAAACCCACTCACAGGATAGCTCGTACATTGATGGATAAGGTTCCCAGGATTACGGACACCAATCGCATCAACACCACGCAACATGCTAGCTGCATTGTGATGGGAATACGAAAAGGTCTATCCTGAGTGTAGTCTTCATGCTAGGCCCACGAGGAGTGAGTCCTCGGAGACTAACACTAACGACCACCATGATGGAAACTGGTGCTAAGAGTGGTTCCTAGAGTCACGGACCCTTCATGAATCGAGTCGTGCAACAGGCTAGTTGTGTTACAACAAGATCTACGAAAAGGTCTACTCTAGGGGAAGCTTTCATGCTAGGCACACAAGGAGCGAGTCCTTGGGGACTAACACTAATTACTTCCAGAATCTAAACTACGTGTTCTCTCTTCTTTTTCCAAGACTCGGGTATAGAGCCTTACTTGTGATATCATCCCAAGATCCAACAGACAAGTATGATAAACAACATATAATAAAGAGAAAGCAACACAAAGCAAATAAAGAAGCAATAGGAGAAAATAAACAAGAAATCAAACAAGCGAAGCTAACACTCTCGAATCGAGTCAAGTTAGGCTTGACTCTCTTTAGCATAGGGCAATGCGATTATCCCCAGCAGAGTCGCCAGCTGTCGTACCTCGAAAAATACGATCCTCGCGGTGGACGCGGAAAAAAAATTCAAACAGAGTCGCCACCAAACTTTATTCATTCCAAGGAAGGAATAGGAAAATATCGATAAGACCTTTAAAGGATAAGAAAATGGTCATCGCAACCAAATTCTAGGTTCGGGAGTTGATTACGCAAAGGGAATGTGTTAGCACCCTCTACGTCCGTTGTACTCAACGGGAACCTGTTGAATCGATTCGAGAGATATGTTAGCTAGGTTTGTTTGTCTTCTTCTAAGATAATATTGCTTTCTAAGGGGAAAATGGGGTGGTTTTTTATTAGGGTGCTCACCAAGGATTGAGGCCCTTGTGCCTACGTATTCCCTCGTGCAATGGGAAAGTCAGAGCATTCGTAGTTCGTGGGACTACAGTTGGTTGGTGTTTTTTAAACGAACGAGTGTTTAATTCGCATTCTAACTGATAAACGTTGGCTTGTCTGCTCGCTAGGGGAGGCTGAAGCACTAGTTTATATGCACGGAAGAATGGACTAAACAATGTTCTTTATGAAAAGTTGTTTGAATAAGGATTAAGTGTGTTAAAGTTTTGATTGAAAAAAGAGTTTGATTTGCGTAGGTCTTAAGGTTTCGGTTGCATGGGAAGTGTTTGGTTTGTTAAGTATTTTAGAGAAAGAATGTCGATTATTCGATAAATGAGACGTCGACCTCGCAACCAATTAATCGGGGCATTACTGAGATGCTAGATCTCAACGACACCTTTTTCATTCTATTAATTATGAAATTGTGTTTGTTGGACAATGAACTTCTTTGTCCATGTAATTAGGGCGAGTGTTTTAGGAACGAAAGATCGAAACGAGCACAACCCAAAGCGTGTACCTCAAGAGCGTTCATTCAAGGGCCCAAGAAGTGCTAGACCTCAAGAGTCCACTACTTTCGTAATTTAATTAGGAAAAAGATTTTGTTTTGATTAGAATATTAGGATTAGACACATTTAATCGGATTAGGGTTTAAAAGTTTTTTTAGGAGGATTAAGTGTTTTAGAAATGAAAGACGAAACGAACACAACCCAAGGCGTGCGCTTCAAGAGCGTTTGTTCAAGGACCCAAGGAGTGCTAGACCCCGAAAGCACATTACTTCCATAATGACTTAAGAAAATAGTTTTAGAAATATTAACCTAAGTAGTCTATGATTTTAGTCTAATTAAGAAAGTATTTGTAGAGATTAAACAAAGGAGTAGGACCTTAATTAGTTTTTTAAGAAAATTATATTTAAGTATTAAGAACTTAATTAGTTTTAAGAAAATTATATTTAAGAGATATTTTATTATTATTATTTTTTTAAGTTTAAGTGTTTTTTTTTGGATTAAGATTAAATATTTTAAGTATTTTAAAAGGATTAAGATGTAAATGGATTAGACGTTTTTTTTTTAAATGAAAGACGGAATGATCACAACTCAAAGCGTGTGTCCCAAGAGCGGTCGTTCAAGGACCCAAGGAGTGCTAGACCCCAAAAGCCCACTACTTCCATAATTAATTAAAAAATATACTTTGAAAATGTTAAAAAAAAAAGAAATTAGTGTCTTGACATAAGAAAATATTAGTGATAAAGAACATGATTTAAAGAAATAATGTTGGGCCAATATTACAAGCAAAAGGTGAGGTGCAGGCCCAACAACTTCAGTTTTCACTTGAATAGGCTCGGGTCATGAAGGACCCGGTTCATCCATGCGACCCTCATCCAATAGCAATGCACAAAGAAGAAAAAAAATAGTAGAAAAGAAAAGAACTTTGCCGTTACTGGTCCTTTATTCCAGGCGATGTAATGTTAACATGTATTACTAGTAGCCATAGAAGTATATCTCGGGCAGTGCAAATTGATAGATGGTAATTACTACTCATTAAAATAATAGGGATCTAGATAACATAGCCAGCAGCTATAGTAAAGAGTAGAAGCGGTGCATTGAATATTACCCTTTCCTCTCCAATGCTTTTGGTCGACACTCATAAAAAAGAGTTTCCAAATTTTGGGAAGTGCGAATTAATTAATATTAAAGCTCATCAAAACTATGAAAAGTGGATTAACAATCAACAAAGACCAGACACGACCCCTCCATTATTCTTCTAAACTCTCTGTTCTTCGAAAACCAAAGAAAGGAAGCCTCAAACCTCTCTACTGTTTCATACTCAACAACTAAACAGCCACACAAGCGGAACAAATCCCTAACCCTAGACACTAAATCATATTTACAAAATTCTTTCATATCATGATTATAAAACCTTGCTCGAGACATTTCAGAAATCAAAGATTCGTACTATCAGTGGTAAACCATCAACAACAAACAATGCTCAAGACATTTCAGAAATCAAAGATTCATACTATCAGTGGTAAACCATCGACAACAAACAATCATCACATCAAATGGAAATAGCAAGATCATGCATCCTAGAAGTTTTTCGACTGAGTTTAACTAACCTGAAGGTATGGTCTTTAACCCTCTTCCTTGTTTGCGTGTGGTTTCTTGCTTCCTCCTCCCTTATCGCTTCTTCTGCTGTAAATGTCGTATCCGAGAACGCGTGAGTGTGGCTTAGTTCAAGTTGATTAGAGCTTCAGTGTGAAGCTCTATCAACCCTTAGGGAGAACTCTTGGGTGAATTTAGGGTTTTCTAGGTTTTGATTTCTGCAGAGCTTCGCTGAGGTTCTTCTTCTTGGGTGTTTTTCCTCCTTTCAAAACTCTCCCCATTTTGTGAATTGAAGCATGGTTTTTATAGTAGCAACATTAGGGTTTAGTAATTTGTTTTTATTCTTGTTTACGACGGTTACAACCGTCGCAACTTTCTTTTCCACATGTACATCTGCAGGTAAATCCGTAGGTAATTTCCTTTCCACAAGTAAATCCGTAGGTAATTTATTTTTAAAATAAAAAAAATTGTTTGTAAAAATATGAATAGAATGGGGTAGAAAATCACATATATTCTTCATTCAACTAAACATATATATCATATTACATTTATACAAGCACCATGTGACTTTATATGTTAGAAGCTTATCATATTACAATTACATTCAAATAAGGAATCAAATACATTGAAGCCTTAGAAGTAAAAATCCCATCTGTTAAATAGCAAACTTGCTTCAGCCATATCTTTTTGTACCTTCTTGCATCGATAAAAAATTGGACAATCTCGACTACAACACAGTCATGAAGCATAAATCAGTGATGACGATAAGTAATTACAAATAAATTTAAAGCTTTTGTGCACAATTCATAAGAGTGGGTAAAAAAATAATGCACTCCAACTACTTGACAAATATTACATGAACAGTAAACAACTCAAGGGAGAAGGAGAAAAACAAAGCCGCCTTTACTCAAGGACATGATTAATTGATATTAAGAAATGAAGGCTCTTAGAACAAAATAATTGAGAAACTCAAGCCACCTAAGTATCCCTTAAATAAGTTTCACAGAATTACAAACCAAATGAAAATACCTTGTGCAGAGAACATCCTGATGAAGTAAACCTTGGCACTCCTGACATGGTGTCCACAACCTCCCAAAAAGTATGTCAAGATCCGACATTGCAGCCATACATGCACAACATCATTTATTCTGTCCAATAAAAAACACCTAGTACCATTTGAAATTAAACACATGGGGCTTAGTAGAAGCTACCTTGAGCTACAGTTTTACAGTACAGTTAAGCTTCCCTTCCTTTGCAATGTGACCAGAGAGTGGGATCTCCATTACTGATACAAATGCAACATAAAAATAAAAATAAAATTAATAGGCCTTTGTACAACTGTCATATGTAAGATACACAAAAATGAACCAAAAGCTTAAATGTATGTTTGGGTGAACTCTTGCGGTGTCCGGTGATTTCTTTGTTTTTTTTTTGCGGAGATGGACTTGAGCTGCAATGACTGACGATGGACGTGAGCTGCGATGACCGGCCATGGCCGTGAAACAAAAAGATTAGATACCACCTACGATTCGTAGAACAGTTTTCAAAAACCCTTGACAAATAGCTTAATGGATCTTTTTATTTAATAAATTTCAATTAAAGTATAAGTTAGATGCTTGAGTGAATCAATCATTAACCAACGGAATGGTTAGAAACAAAAAAGAATAATATATTATTGGACTCATTAAAATTGTGTGGCAGTATTATTAAATACACATAAGTTAAAACATTCTTACAATAATTAAATTCTTTATCTTTTTCTCTTAGTCATTTGTCATAAACCAAAAATAAATCTTTAGTATAACATATGCTATCAAGAAATATTTGATGTCAATTCATATCTCACCTTTCTCCAAGTGCTTAAGAACACTGAAACTGAAATATAACCGACATTGCTTAAGCATGCAAGAATCCGAGGAACACCCTCACTTGGATCCTTGATGTTGGGAATGAAGTCCATTAAGCATGCAAGATTCCAGCTTGGATCGTAGATGCTCTAAGTGATAATATATATTTTAAGACTATAATTAATGTATGAAGAAAGTAATGTAAGTAGCAAAAAGTGTATAGGAAAGAACCTGTGTCATTCGAAAAGTGAATAACACACAAGAAGAACATTAAATGGGGGAGGACTCCCTGCCTTGGATAAGGAGCTTAACTCCTTGCAGTATGCCATGCGTGTAGCCCCGTGATATTGAAGAACAGAAATGGATGGGCACTACCTCTTTAGTTCCCTTTCCCAGTTTTCCAAAACAGAAGCAGGACAAACTATAAGATGTGGACCAGAATCATTGTGCGAGTGGTTCAACAAAATCAAATATATGATTTCCTGAAGACAAGAACATGTGACAAATCTTACATCTAAAAAGTCAAGGTTAACAAACAAAATTATAGAAATGAAAGAAGAATAACATACCTGAACCGTTTTGCTAAGCCTCGTTTCATCTGCCAATATGGCTGTGTGACACATGAAATCAAAAGTTAATCACAAGAATCATAACAGTCATACTAACCTCTAATTCTATAGCACAAAACCACAAAGTTATAAAAAAATCAGTGGCACTTTACACACAATAATGTTCCGATAAACACAAACTCAAAAGCTGCAAACATCAAACACACTGCAAACATGTCATTCCACAAAAATGAATGCAATAATGCATCATCATCACATGAAACAGTCACAAGATTTGAGAAAACCATAATGAAATATCAAAATATCTATCCAAATGTGTATTCTTTTTTAAAGAACACAATAACAAGTAAGCAAAACAGAAAACATGCTTCCACAAAACTTCGTCATCATATTATAACCAAAAACCCTAAAAATTACCTCCTGCAATACCCTTCCGATACAGCAGAAGCAAGAAATTGACACCATCCAGTTGATACTACTTTAGTAGAGGTTGAAATCCAAATCCTCAGACCCACACGCCACATCAATATCATCCTAGAAAAATCACATCAAGACTTCAAAACCACACAATCTAAACCGCTAAAAGTAGAAACAAAATCAATGGCCATTTTCTTACAAAAAAAAACACACCTGAGTAACGATTCTGACTGAACAAGATTCCACCTCCGAATACCTATCACAAGCAACTCCAGAAGAACCAAACAGCTCACCTTTCAACTTAGCTGATATTCTAGCACTCTTTTGCAAAGCACTACCAACCAAATCAGCTTGGATCATAGACCTCATTATTAGTATGAAAATGATTTACTATGTTATGCTACCTAATGAAACATTGCCAGTTCCATTAAATTGTTAAAAGTTTCATGTATGGACTTGATAATGTATTAACACTTACCACACATGTTACGATTGAAATGTTACTACTGACCCCTAATGCGTTGGCACACAACAAGACCGAGCACCACAACATGGTTTTTGGGAACATTCATTTTCAAGTGTTTTTGAGACATCTCCTTTTTCGTGCAACACCAATATGCTTCTCTTCACTGATATTTGGGTCCCATTTGATTCAGCTAATACTGAGCAATCTTTACCAGACAATGCACAAGCATAGGAAGGCCGCACAATTTTGTTAGCAGGACAAAAACATGGTGCACTTAAAGACAAACACCGACCATTTTATGAGCCTTACGAGCCCAACCAGAGAAGAGAGTGACTAAAGTAGAATCTATTGCTGGAGCTGGAACAAGTAGGCAAGTTGTCAGAGTATATAAAGTAGGTTTTTCAAAAATACTAGTTTAGTGAGAAATAATTCAAAGTAGATATATAAACTTCCGATTCTATATTTTTTCAGAAACATCTCTGCTTCATCTTTATTTAATGATCCAACAAACCATGGTAGAACATGGTCAATCAATTTCAGAAGCTAAAGTGTTTCCGTAAATGTGGAAGAACCTACAAATGTGAGACATAACTTGTATTAAAAATAAATCAAAGAGAAAATTGAAGGCATGGTATTCTTGTGAAACACTTGTCATAATATTGAACTATGGATTAAGAAGTAATGAAATTAAACTTTTTACAGTGGGGGAATTGTAAGTTGAACATGAAATTTTTTGTTATATCAACAACAACCAAGTTGATCCATGTAACTCCACAACAGGGCCTTTTAGTTGAATCAAAATTTAAAGAAGTCATTGATCAACCGGCACTGGCAGCATGTCTTTAGCTTCTGTCTAAAGGTCTTGGAACAAAGGAAACATCACAAACTTATGCTAAAAATAATAGTTCATTGATGTGAAAAAAGGAGAACAACTTGGATAAAAAAAACCAGTCCCTCCACACGTATCAAGCCATTAAAATCTCATCCAGAAAGTAAAAACAAATTAGATGGAAAAAATTACAAAACTGAAATAATGAACAAATGAATAAACTCTTCTACATTGAGCACATTGCCTACAAATATTGACTCCTCTAAGAGACTTATTCACTTTTCCTACACACCTATAATTGACTCTGACACTCTTCCGAAATCAGTAAACCCTAAATAACAAAGAATAAATTAACCCTAAATCTTCAGATTAAACAAATAGGAAGATAAATCTTAAACACTCATAAAGAAATCACATAACATAGGGTTTGAGAAGACAAACATGTTAAGATTCGAATTGATGGTGGTTGCTTTGACGGTGATTCGTAGTGACGGTGTGTGTGGCTTAGAAAAATGATCGTTTCCCTCTTTCTCCAAGGGCGTGAGCGGCGAGTGAAAAAGAAGAGGAAAAAAAACATAATAAGTGGAATGAACTTTCAGTTGTAGCGCGAAAGATTTTATGGAGAACGACGGATGAAACCACCGTCGCGGCATTTGTGAAAGGAATGAGAGGACGACGGGTAAGTTCACCGTCGTGAATCGTAATACATAAATTTTGGTATATAGTTTTGAGTTTCATTTTTTTATATTATATTTTAATTTTGATATTATAATTTAATATTTACCATAAAAATTGTTGAGTTAAAAGGTAGTGCACTATTTACACTGTCATCTAATGAGAATATATCATTTAGCCATGTCATATAACTTTTTTTAAAATAATAGTATGACTTGGTACTTAACATGGTCGTGATTGGTTGACAGTGTAAAATAATTTTACACTGTCAGTGCATATCCCATTTTCTCAAAATTGTTTTTAAAATTAAAGTTTTATTTTGAATATATATAGTATTTTAATTTTTATAGTTTAATTTTGATACATAAAATATTTTAATAAAATTAATTGTAATTTTTAAAAAATTTATGTATTTTGAGTTTAATTTATTATTATAATTATATTTTATAAAGAGATTAATTGGAATACACTATCAGTGTAAAACTACTTTACACTGTCATCCAATTAGAATTAATTATTTTGACACATATTTATGGAATTAAAAATAAAACAAATTACATTATAAATAAATCATTTTAATAATCACTTCTTCCTTGTTTCTCTTTTCTCATGTGTCAAAATAACTAATTCTAATTGGATGACAGTGTAAAGTAATTTTACACTGACAGTGTATTCTAATTAATCTCTTTTATAAATATTTAGTAATTTATTTATTCAAAATACATAGATTAATTTTTAGTACTCACAAATAAATAATTTTGGATCCGCCACTCGTGTGAAGAGAAATGTGAGAGTTCAGGGAAGTGGAGCGATTAAAGTAATTCTTTTTTTTATAAAATTTTATTTTGTTTATTATTTATTTATTATTATAAAGATAACTTGAATACTTTGATGAAAATTGAATGCCTTTAGTTAAGTAAAATACATAATAAAGACGGTTTTATGATAAGTGTCGTGAAAACCGTCGCAGTCCAGTCTCTAACTGTCGTGACAACCGTCGTAGTTCAGGAATAAAGACGGTTTTGTGATAACTGTCGCAAAAAATCTGCTACAGTTGACCCTAACTGTCGTGAAAACCGTCACAATACAGGAGGAATAAGGACGGTTTTGTGATAATTGTCGCAACTCAAGTGTCGTAAATCTCATTTTTTTCTTATAGTGTTTACATAAGCCATAAGTTTTAGTTGGTAATTTGATTCATGAAATTATAGTCATACACATGCAAATAAAGATAAAAAATTAAACATAAAATGAAATAATTGGTTAAATTCCAACATACCCCTCTTCATTATCACCTCAAAACTGGTATTAGTCTCTGAAGATTGGTTACTGAAATTTACATAGGAACACCCTAAAAAATTGAAACACAAAAACCAATATTATTAAAAAAAAAACTCCATAATTCAAAAATTAAAATTAATAAAATAAAAATTATTAAAAAAATTAAATTGTTTTCTGAAATACTATAAACTATAAGCTGGTTTTATAAGTTATCTCGGATAGTTTATAGTTATCTTTGAATATACTATATACTATAAAAAAACTTATAATATTTTAAAAAACGGTTTTATAATATCTATTTTGAAAAATAAAAAAAAAGAAAATTTTTTTCAAACCTGAAACAAACAGATTTGTAAGATCCATAGTAATATGAAAATAACTTATGAGCATTAAAAAACACTTTTAATAAGTTGCTTCAAATAGTCTCATAAGCATTTAAGTTACTATATAAGTTCAAATAAGTAAAATCCAAACACAAATTGACTTATTTGTAAATGACTCACTGTTATTCTCTTTGTATTGTTCTTCATATTGTTTTCGACCATTTTGTCCAAGTCTATACTTCTGCAAGTTAACACAAAATGTCATTTCTATGCCACTAAATAAAAAATCATAAAATGACTCATACTTTGTCTTTTCATTTCTTAGTAATCAATTTTCAACATAAATTAAATCTATCATCAATATGTAAAATGAATAGAAGTTGCTACCTGTAAATGGCTCTTCAAATGATATAATATCAAAATGAAGTGGTGGATCGCAAGAATAAAACCTTGCAAGAAGCCGCTAAAGTCATGTTGCATTCTAAGAAATTGCCTTATCATTTTTTGGTTGAATTCATGAACATTGTGTGCTACATTTACAATAGTGTGACCATCAGATTTGGAAACAAAGTGCTTATAAAAAAAAAAAATTTGGAAACAAAGCTACATTGTATGAACTTTGGAAAGGCAAAAAAACAAAATGTTAAGTATTTTCAAGTCTTTGGTAGTAGGTGTTATATCCTAAAAGATTGTGAGCAAAGAAGAAAAATGTATCCAAAGAGTGAAGAAAAGATATTCCTTGAATAGCTTACAGGGTCTTCAACTTTCATACCAAGACTATGATGTAATCCATTAATGTTATCATTAATGATAACCCTAAGGAGAAAGAAATTGTTGAGTATGAAGATTTTATCATCCTTCAACTAGTAGATGGCCAAACAGATATTTCGGACAAGGGGTCTTACATTGAGACTGAAAGTGCAAATTCTGAAGAAACCACTATCAACAAAGGACCTTCCATCAGAGTTCAGAAGGGTCATCCTATTGATAATGTCATAGGTGATCTGAATGAAAGAGTCATAACTAGATCTAGAAATATGATTGAACCCAAGAATGTCAAAGAAGCTCTAACTTATGAGTTCTTGATAAATGTCATGCAAGAGGACCTGTGTCAATTCAGAAGAAATGCAGTGTGGGAGTTAGTTCCTAGACCTGAAGATGTAAATGCCATTGGTACCAAGTAAATTTTCAAGAACAATTATGATGAAAGTGGTAATGTGACAAGAAACAAGGCAAGGTTAGTAGCTTAAGGGTACACTCGAATAGAATGAGTGGACTTTGATGAGACCTTTTCTCCAGTTTCTAGACTTGAGTCCATAAGGTTATTGCTAGGAATTTTATGCATGACAAAATTCAGATTGTATGAAATGGATATCAAAAGTGCTTTTCTGAATGGCTATCTCAATGAAGAAGTCTATGTAGAGCAACCAAAAGGGTTCATTGATCCCAGTTTTCTAGACCATGTGTTTAGTCTGAAGAAAGCTCTTTATGGGTTAAAGCAAACTCCAAGAGCTTGGTATGAAAGACTGATTGGGTTTTTGATCAAAAATGGCTACAAGAAAATAAGAATATATAAAAATCTATTTGTGAAGACAGTTGAAGGAAAACTCATGGGGGCACAAATTTATGTTGATGACATTGTGTTTAGAGGTATGTCAGACTCGATGGTAGAGCATTTTGTCCAACAAATGAAGTCCGAGTTTGAGACGAGTCTTGTAAGTGAACTCACTTACTTTCTTGGTCTTTAGGTCAAATAAATGGAAGAAAATATCTTTGTTTCTCAAAGCAAGTATGCTAAGGGTAGAGTAAAGAAGTTTGGCCTTGACAATGCTAGTCACAAAAGAACTCCTGCAGCTACTCATGTAAAAATGACCAATGTTGAAAATGTCGTTGATGTAGATCAAAGCTTATACAAAAGTATGATTGGAAGTCTGCTCTACCTTACAACAAACAGACTTGAGATCACTGTCTTTGTTGGGGTGTGTTCTGGATATCAAGCAAAACCCAAGGCCAATCACCTTGTTCAAGTAAAGAGAATTTTAAATTATGTGAATGAAACATGTGGCTATGATATAATTTACTCTCATGACATTAATTCTATCTTGGTTGGATATTGTGATGTTGATTGGGCTGGAAGTGTTGATGATAGAAATAGCACATCTGATGGATACTTCTTTCTTGGGAATAATCTAATTTCTTAGTTTAGAAATAAAGAAAATTTTGTCTCGTTATCTACTGTTAAAGCTAAGTATATTGCTACAGGAAACATTTGTTCTGAATTTCTCTGGATGAAACAAATGTGAAGGAATACAATGTGGGTCAAGATGTCAAGATATTTTTCTGTGACAACTTAAGTGCTATAAACATTTCAAAGAATCATGTTCAATATAGCAGAACCAACACATTGACATTCTCCATTGCTTCATTAGGGAGCTTATTGAAAATAAAGTAATAACTCTTGAACATGTGGCAATTGAAAAATAGTCAACTGACATTTTCACTAAGGTATTAGATGTAACCCACTTTAAAAAGTTAAGGGGTGAACTCGGTGTCTACATTTGTAAGAATCAATAGCAGTCAAAGTTGGGGAGGCGCGCATGAGTCTGTGTGTGTGTGTGTGTGTGTGTGTGTGTGTGTGTGTGTGTGTTTGTGCAACACATGAAACAAAACGGGTTTACCTTGTTTCAAAACCTCATTTTATACGAACCTTTGTTACAAGCAAGAACCATCAAATTGGTTTATCTCTTCCAAATCTGTTTATCTTTTCCAAAATGTCGGAGAATCATAAAAATCAATCCTCTAACAAGCGAATCTCTATCGTCAAGGCTATCTACATATTTCATGAAGCTAAGAAGAAAAAGAAGAAGGGAATGGGTTCAAACTCTTCTACAAATGGTGTGGAGACTCATGCTGGGTTATCAGGCGGAACATTTATGTCTAGGAAGACATTTGTGACCAAGATGAAGTTTATTAAGAAGAAAACCGTTCAAACTCATGAATTTGACTCAGAGGTTGATGAAGACTGGGTAACCTATATGAACTGCAAAGGATGGATTGAGTAATAAGTCTTAAGACTCTTGATTTTAGACATCCTTAGTTTTCTTTGTTTTGGACCTTGTATTTAGGCATGTTTTGTTTCCTTGTCCTGGATTTGTAATGGCATGAAAGCATTTCTAAATGGTGTACGAATAATTGTCATGATGCTCTAGCATCATGTTTAACATGTGTGTTATTGGTTGTTTTTGCTCTTCTCTTATTTTGTTTATATGTGCTAACACACTGACCTCTGAGCTGACTGACTAACTAAACTTTTTGAGGTAGACCTTTGCCAAATTGTGGCAAAAGGGGGGAGTAATGGTATGTTGAGGGTAGAAGATATTATATGTTGATTTCTTATGTGTTTAGTACTATCTGGAACTAACTGTGTTTGTTCTCACATTATGCTGAAGCATTTGGTTGGCATCAGGCCCTTGTCTACTGAGTACTAACCTATTTGTATGTTAATAGTAGCTTATGATCCTTGTCTACTGAGTACTAACCTATTTGTACATGAATGACTAACTCATCTTGAATGATTGCATGTATATTATTTTGGATCATTGGGTGTAGCTAACTCATAATATTTTTGGAGCATTATTTTGGAGTTTGCTTAAGATAGTTCTAATGGAGAAGTGACACGTGTTTAAGAAGATGCTCCAACATGTGGGCTGCAACGTTTGATCTCTTAGAAATAGATAGATGTAAATTATAGTTGGTTCTAATTTCGTTTATCCAAGATTCTCTCTACGATAGAAGATCTGCAAGTCAAGGAGAATAATTGATTTTGGATGTACTGGTGCAATATGTTGAACCCATTGTTATAGCATGTGTTGTATAACATCTGGCCTTGACAGCAGGCCAAGTTGGATGTTGTTTTTTGCATTTTTCATATTGGTTTTCAATGAGATTTGATGCAAATATTTTAACAATGTTTTATTGATTTGTTTGACAGTCGTAGAAATTCAAATCAGATTTAAATGTGATTTAAAATTGAATTTAAAATAGAACAAATCATATCTTTTGATTGGAGAGATTTGAGGAGCAAGTCATATCCAACTTATTCAACTATTTTCTGGGCGAATTAAATGTAGATCCACAAGGAGAAAAAGTCCATAAGACATTGTTATATAATGAGACTCAATTCTCATTGTTTGTCAAAAGTTTTTGTGCGCAAGAACTAGGTTCGTTGTGCTAGGGTTTGAGTATTTTATTTCTTATATTCCAAGTTAATGATATACATGGATTAGTGTGGAATCTACTTTTGTACACCTCTATGTTTTAGTAACTTGGAATAGAAGGTTTGTCTTAGTTGAGTTGTAATGTTCAACATTGGTTATTTGAATTGTAACAACAATCACGGGTTGTATGACTGAGAAGAAAGTGAATAGGTTCTCATATTTAAGGGGGGTTCTTAAATAGAAAGCCACTAGTATTAGGAAGAGACTTTGAACAACATAGGGTTTGTTGGTTCTTGTAAGACTAAGTGTACTAATTCAAAGTAGTTAATTTTCTTTCTTAGGTAAAGTCCCCCTAGACGTAGGTGTGGTTTCACCGAAGTGGGTTACCAATCACATGTGTTATTTTACTGCCTTCTGTATTATTTTATTATTGTCTGTGGCATAAGCGACTTGACCATACCAGTGAAAGAGGCCTAGTCGAATTTTTCGTAACAAAACTTGTTGTGTGGTGACATGGTCGAAAAACTACAGTTTTGTGAACCTTATGTATTTGGTAAATCCTGTAGGGTGAAGTTTAACAAAGGTAAAAAAAGAACACATGGATCCCTTGATTATATTCATGCTGGTCTTTAGGGTCCTACAAGGAATCCGTCACACTCAGGTGCAAAGTATTTTTGATCCATAGATGATGATTATTCTAGAAAGTTATGGGTATTCATCCAGAAGACTAAGGATGAAACTTTTGAAAATTTCAAAAGTTGTAAGACTCTGGTCGAAAACCAAACTGTGAGGAAGGTCAAGAGGTTGAGGACCAACAATGGTGTTGAATTTTGCAATGAGGTTTTTGGCAGCTATTGTGCTACATCTAGTATTGCAAGGCACAAAACTAGTGCATGTACTCCTTAACAAAATGGATTGGCTGAAACGTTTAATCGAACCATTCTGGAAAGAGTGAGATGCATGTTGATTAGTGCGAGATTGAAGAAGATGTTTTGGAAAGAAGCTGTTGTGACTGCAACATACCTGATAAATAGGTGTCCTTCGATTCCCTTGGGAATGAGGACACTTGAAGAAGTCTAGTTGGGATATCCATCTAATCTTGATAAACTTAGAGTGTTTGGTTGCTTAGCCTATGCTTACTTTAGGCAACATAAAGTCGAACCTAAAGCTCTGAGATATATGTTCCTTGGATACCCTGAAGGAGTCAAAGCTTATAGGCCGTTGTGCCTAGATCCAGGTCACAGGAGGTGTATAACATGTTGAGATGTAGTTTTCAATGAAACTGAAATAGAGTTCAAGAAAATTGATGACATTGGTCGAAGTACCAAGATCTCTGGAGATGAGCTGGAACAGGAAGAGATTCCTGTTGAGTTGGAGCATAATGATGTTAAATTGCTTAACCCATATGAAGTCAAAAAAGATGCACAAGTTGATGATGAAGATGAGGAGGCTGATAATAACTACATGCTGGCAAGAGATAGGTCGAGAATAGTCATGAATCCACCTCAGAGACTTGGTTATGTAGATCTCATAGCTTATGCCTTAGTCTCTGCAAGTGAGGTTCTGGACGAAGAACCTAGAGACTACAAGGAAGTTATAAGGAGTCAAGACAAGACTAAATGGTTGAAAGCCATGGATGATGAGATTAAATCTCTTCATGATAATAACACTTGGAAGCTGATCGAGAAACCTGCTGGAGCCAAGTTAGTCAGTTGTAAGTGGATCTTCAAGGTTAAGGAAGAAATTAAAATAGTGATGTCGAAGAGATTTAAGGCAAGGTTGGTTGTTAGGGGGTTCACTCAGAAAGAAGGTGTCGAATTCAATGATGTATTCTCACCTGTTGTAAAACATATATCCATTAGAATGTTGTTTGGCAAGGTGACAAAGTTCGACCTAGAACTTGAACAGATGGATGTGAAAACAACCTTCTTGTATGGTGATCTAGATCAAACAATCCTGATTAGGCAACCTGAAGGGTATGCTGAAAAGGATTCAAAGATTATAAGTGAATAACAACAATTAACCTTTCTTTCAACAACTTTGAAATTCTGGCCTATGCAGATAACAGATGTCCTAGCACATGTCAAGACATTGTGTTGCATAATCTTGTAAACTTGGAGGCGCAACAGCAGACTGGTACCTTGAATATCAGAACTGCACCATCACAGATGTCACGACATCTGATCCAACATGTTCATCATGAACCCTAACAGAAAAGTAAATCTGCAGAATGATAAAGAACACAATAATTTTTAACCCAGTTCGGTGCAACTCACCTACATCTGGGGGATACCAATCCAGGAAGAAGACTTCACTATTGTGTAGACTGTTACAAAGCTAAATTCCCCTGTTTAAAAATTTATCCCTAACACCTACCCCATGAACATCTTTACCAAGGTTAAACTCAAACGTTTAGAACCCTGATACGAGATACCCCACTCACTTCCCTTAACCACCAACTGTGATTTCTTCATCGTCCCTATCAATACAGAAATCTGTCAAGCATACTTGACAAACAAGCTAACTCAGATTTGCTTAAAAGCTTCATCCAAGAACAATACACAATCCAATACCTCAAGGCTTATAGATCTGTGTGACACCTATATCTATCACAGTGTATCAACTGATACAAATGGAGACTTACAAGGGAAACCTACGACTCTCAAACCTAAAACCTACTTTACAAAATAAGATTCCTAAGTCTATGTCATTGTCCACCCTTCTGTCTAGGTCTTGGTCTTTTTTTATAGTCTTCTGCTGAGTTGGGCTTTGTATCTTTCTTCCTTGATCCATTGCTAGTCATGCCTTGAATCACGGAATAGGTTTAAACAAAACCTGGTCTGAATCCTTCATGTTGGAACATCTTTCCTAACATTATGTTTTACCAAAATTTAGTCAAACTCTTGGAGCCATCAATCTCCCCCTTTTCACCAATTTTGGCTAAAACATTCTTCAACCCGGTGATGCATGCAGTGGAAAAATACTTGAAGCAAGTGGTGAGGAAAAGGGAGAAGATAATTTGGCGTTACCCTCTTCATTTCCTTGTGATACCTGGAACATAGTGAATGAAACTCAGGTCACAAAACACAACTTGCTTTCTAACTCTGGTCACAAAACACAACTTCCCAAGATGTTATAACCAAAAACGTTAGAACATCCTTTGGAACATTTTGCATATACCAGCAGCACAGACCATACACCTCTTAGCAATAAGCCATTCTCCCCCATTTTAGCCAAAAGATGGCAAAAGTGGCCCATGCAAACCCAAACCAAATTGATGCTTACCCATATCCGATCATAACTCATTTTCCCTCAACTTAAGACGAGTGTTTCCACCTGTTCTTAAAAAAAGAAGGCTATGTAGATAGAGCCAAAAGACTAGTCAAAGATTCCATCGTTTCTGACTTGTCCTCGAAACTACTTCTGAACCTTGTCCTGATACCTAACCTAATATTGTCTGGCTTATGGTCCCCACAGATAGGACTTTCTTAATCCAGATTTAGCAGAATCGATTACAATTAGAATTCCTTCATTAGCACATAACTAATTTCTTCCTATCAGCAACCAATAGATTTCCGTATTGTATAAACTCTTCACAGTTATTCGTGACCACAGTTTGTAGAGAAAAATAAATTCTCCCAAACTCATCAATGATTCTTAAGCATCCAATAAGAACCATTCAAGTATGAATTTCCAAGTTTCCCACAACTTGCAACAATACTCTAATGTCAAGACATCCTTCTTGACATCTCAGTTTGATTGACGCACAAATGCAAATTGGAACTTGAACAATAATGTCAAGCCATCTTGACATCTCAGTTTGCTTGACGCACAAATGCAAACTGGAACTTCATCTTAGATCAAGAGGCGTCTCCCCCTGACTAAGGTAACTGGTGCTCCTCCACTGAACACCCAAGCTAATGACTGGAAAACATAAGACGCATCTTCATGTCTTCAAAAGCGCACCCTCTGTTCAACACACCTGTTGAACGCAACCATTAACTCTTTATTGTTTCCTCTAACAAGAAACAATAATCACTCACACATGATCACCATCATGCTACCCGTTAGGACATGTATACCAACCATAACAAACTCTTGGCTTAAGATCAAAGACCTATTGATCTCCCTCATCCTGCAACCATCTACACACCACATGAACTCCTCTTGAATTCTCATGTATAGACTTCCAGCTGCTTGAGGCACAAACCAATTGAATCAGAATGCTTCACATTCCTCAAAGAGACGCACAAGGCCCCTTAGTTTGTTATAACGATGTCAGCTATCGTATACATGCTCCAGAACTTCATAGCTGGTAAACTGATCCACTACTAGCATGACTTGCTCCAAGGGCTCCAATGTCGTATGCAAGATTTTCCACTGACCTCACCAGGCCAGCATTAGAGATAAACACCCCGCAATCCAAGACAGTCATTCCTATCATTCTCCCGTATGATAACCTGGAATACTTCTAATTTTTGGTGAATCTCCACTTCTGAACGCATTCAGGAAACAGACTTCCAAGAAATTAACACGTGATCCACTTCAGTCTTCACAAACACTTACATCCTCCTTCCAAGGAACCCTTCTACTCCATCATTCTCCCGGGTGATTATGTAGACACTTCTTGGAAACGATGCAAGTGACCAGTTCATCACAGAACCTGAAATCCTTCACCAAGGATATCTAACCCAAGGATGTTCTAACATCTGTTAGGACATCTTCCACACATCACAGACACCCCACACCATGGTTCTTGATATGTTCCACCACTGGACTTACTATCAGCATAGTAATCCACACTGAAGATCTTCAAACAACACTGCGCCACCAGCTTGAACAAAGAAAACTTCAGAAACCCAGAGAGAAATAAACTCTCATCCACCAAAGAAGGTATGCTTCCATCCTTAACCCAGAACTTCTGCCACAAGCTCCTAGAGAACCAGAACCTTCAAACAAATTCAACTAACTACTCTTGTACACAAGAGCAATCAGTTTCAAGCATCCTGCTTGAACGCACTTTGTGAAACCAATCAAATACCACCTTTTGATTGACCTCACTCATCTTCAGAACTCCCACAAGATACCCTGATCTACTAATGAAATCAGATCTTCAAGTCACATGAACTACTTGCCCTATAGCAAGACATCTTGGATCCACCAAGCCTCTTAGTCATGTAACATCTTCTCATCCACAGCTCCCACAAACTGCATGAAATAGACCTTTTTTTTGAAGAATCCATCACTCCCATTCTCTTGTAGATCACCTTATCTTAAGCTGATGTGCCACATCACCAGCTGAGACTTCTGATGTTAAGCTAGATGTCAAAACATTATGACATCCAATTGTTGAATTCAGCTCTTCCTTTTGCCACTTAGAAGAACCTCCTCCCTTTGCAGAACCGGATTTCCATGCTCTCACAGACTTGATTCAACAACCAAGTTTTGAGTAGACAACCTTCATTCTGCTTTGAAACTCCAAAGACTTCAAACCAGCCACATCTGAATCTTTAGAAAATAAGTAGTCCAAGACTACCCCATAGCAATACCAAATAATGCCATTTCCCTTAGTAGAGCCGTCAGTAGAAATCCAGAGATAACTGCCACTTATCCTCGGCCTTCACAACCAGAGCAAACACAATGCTCCAAAGCACCTGGATTAGAAATAAACTGACCCAAGCTGTAACCATCAAGATTATGATGTCTTCATAGTCTTCCATCTCCATCTTCAACAACATCACCATCTGGACAAGTCATTCACAATACTTTCCAGGAAACAGACGCTAAGCCAATAATCCCAGGTCAACACCTAGGAGACTTTTGAGCGAATGCAGAATCCCTCCCATGATTCTACAAGCCTCTGATGAAAAGATGTTAGAACATCTGACAGAACATCCTCAATCTTGACTTTCAAGGATAATAAATTAAATACTTGTGGATTTCACAAATAGCAATTGATCTTAAATCCTTGTACCATAACCCTTCTTCACTGTTGTAGCTGAGCTCCACCAGATCATGTCATGAACACTTATACAGTATTCAATCTTATTGCAAGTATCTTCTTTAATGACAATGTTGAGATACCAAGGCTGCCACCTTTGACTCAAGGAACTAAGACTTTCTCTAAACAAGTCTTATTTACCTCAACAACTCTTCAATCAGATTGGATCCACTCTTAGGGTCAAGAGAGATGAATCCTTCCTTGCTGTTTTTGGATGGTGAAAATAAATCACCTCCACATTCTTCAGACTGTGTCTCAAAGAAACACCTTCTAGTCAGAAGAGTAAGTAGAAGACTCCAGATACACGACATAGATGTCTTTATGAGTGGAATTGAGAGAGATCCCAAGTATCTTTGACAACCTAGCCGACCAAACATTTATCAAACTCCTAGAGCAAGAACCTGATAAACTTTAACTCAACTTCTCTCCTTTTCAACTGACTCCAAACTGCACTAAGAAACCAAGCTTCTAAGTACCAAGTCATCATACCTGATATCTAACCACAACTTCCTTCACTCCATCGCTCCCGACTTTGGAATAAAAGAATACAGATATCCTCAAATATAGAGGCTGAGGATTGAGACCTTCCACCAACTGTCTTTAGTAACAACTCTAGAATCCCATAATTCTATAGCTCTTCCATCAGAAACACATGCAGCGGAACCACCAAGGAACAAATCCTGCTTGCCTTAATAAGATGTCACAACATCTTACAAGACACATCAACAAGAGAACTAGCCACTTCTCCTGTAGTTGTTGTAGAATCTCCTCAGCAACATGAACAACCTCCGGGTTGCTCCCTTCGATCCAGAACATTCATCTCATCCATTAATACCCTTGGGTATGTTTGAGTTGATTGATCTGATCTCCAAAACTCCTCCTTATTTAAATGCCAGAAAGTATCTCCCAAAGATCTCATCCAGAACCAGACAAGATGCCTGCTCTGATACCAATTGAAATTCTGGCCTATGCAGACAACATATGTCCTAGCACATGTCAAGACATTGTGCTGCATAATATTTTAAACTTGGAGGAGCAATAGTAGGCTGATACCTTGAATATCAGAACTGCACCATCACAGATGTCACGACATCTGATCTAACATGTTCATCATGAACCCTAACAGAAAAGTAAATCTGCAGAATGATAAAGAACACAGTAATTGTTAACCTAGTTCGGTGCAACTCACCTACATCTGGGGGATACCAATCCAGGAAGAAGACTTCACTATTGTGTAGACTGTTACAAAGCTAAACTCCCACATTTACAACTTTATCCCTAACATCTACCCCATGAACATCTTTACCAAGGTTAAACCCAAATGTTTAAAACCCTGATACGAGATACCCCACTCACTTCCCTCAACCACCAACTGTGATTTCTTCATCGTCCCTATCAATACAGAAATTTGTCAAGCATACTTGACAAACAAGCTAACTCGGATTTGCTTAAAAGCTTCATCCAAGAACAATACACAATCCAATACCTCAAGGCTTATGGATTTATGTGACACCTATATCTACCACAGTGTATCAACTGATACAAAGGGAGACTTACAAGGGAAACCTACGACTCTCAAACCTAAAACCTACTTTACAAAATAGGATTCCTAAGTCTATGCCGTCGTCCACCCTTCTGTCTAGGACTTGGTCTTCTTTTATAGTCTTCTGCTGAGTTGGGCTTTGTATCTTTCTTCTTTGATCCATTGCTAGTCATGCCTTGAATCATGGAACAGATTTAAACAAAACCTGATATGACAGTCATGATGTTGAGTCTTCATGCTATGACATTTCACTCGACATCTTTAGTCTGGGTCTGAATCCTTCATGTTGGTACATCTTTCCCAACATTATGTTTTACCAAAATTTATTCAAACTCTTGGAGCCATCAAACTTGATAAAAATAGTCTATTTATAGACTACTAAGTTAACTTAAGTTACAAGCTAACTTAAACAATTGGGATTACAAGAAAGGCTCAGTTCGACATGTTAAAAATGCTAGTGTCGACAATGATAGCTTTATGGTTCGACAAAGGTCTAGCATATAGTCAAAGTCTGTTCACATGATGATCCTACTGTAGTCGAAGTATGCTCAAGCATGTAGTAGTCGAAATGTTAGGATTGTTAGCATGTCGAATTGAGTTTTGCTTGTAAACTCAATTGTTTAAGTTAGCTTAGTAGTCTATAAATAGACTGTTTCTCTCAGGTTGTTGAAAGAGAGGTTAATTGTTGTTATTCACTTGTAATCTTTGAATCCTTATTGAGTAAGTGAATAGTAAAACAAATTTAACCAATTCTAGTTCTTCTTCTTCCTTCTGCTTTGTCTTTCGTAATACATAATAGGGTTTTTTATGTTTGTTCAAAAAATTCAATCTTTTTTATATTTTGATTTGTTCTTGACGACATCGATTTATAACACTGTATTTGTACTATCATTCTGATTTAAGAAATTGGACAAATTGTCTCAATATATAGTCCAACTTCTATCTCTAAAAAACAAAATTTCAAATAGCCTTACGAAACTATCTTTGATTAAAAGTTAAAAATTAAGATTGAAATATGTACTTGGTAAATTGAAAAAAGTGCTATGACTTGGATGGTGGAACAGAAAATTAGAAATAAACTCAGACAATAACTATACGAGAGATCATTAACTTGTTATCCCAGTATGCAACTTTATCCAACAAGAGAAAGGATATGCAACTTTATCCAACAAGAGAAAGGATGGAAATTATGGAATATATGTAGGTGAAGTAGAATATTCAATAATTAATGGTTAAACATATGATAATTCAAAATTGGAACACCCTATATGAAACCATCTTTGATTCCATTTCAGCTCCATCAGCACATATAAGTTCATTGCCATTTTTGATGTTTAAGTCTAGCTTAATTGAATCCCCTTCAACTTGAGTCTTTAGTTCCTTGTCTTCGTCGGCTCCTAGTACTTGTTGATAATTGAAAACTGAACTATGATTCTTGTTATAAAACTCATTCATGTGTACTATGTTTTCATTACTATCTCTATTCATATTTTCGATGAAATTTGATAATGCTGAGTTGCATTCAAGATTGATTTGTCCATCTTGTGAAAGACTTGTTTGTGCTTTCTCTAACACTGTCTGAAAATACTTCTCTTGAGCCTCTATTCTCATTTGCAATTTCTTTTGTACCTATTGACATGGAATTATTTAGAATTGAACAATTAATCAACTTGGTTAGAAAAGATATAGAATACCTCAAATTGCTCTTCTAATCTCTTTTGAACTTCAATTTGTTGCTTAAGTGCTTCGGCTATTGGGATTTCTCTATTAATTATCAGGTAAACTAGTTAGGAAATACAATAAATTGAATTAACATAAGAGTTAAAATGCTAATTACATAATTTTGACTCATGAAAATCTTATAATGGGTAGGTTGGAACTAACTCATCCCTATTAAATTGGTTTAAAAAGGAAAATTGAGTACAGAATGGGAAAGAGGGCAGGACGGCGACACCGGCGATGGAAACCGAGGCGGGAGGGGCTGTCAGACACGCTGTCATGCGTTGTAGGAGCGGTGGTGCATGAGGTCCACGCGCGGAAGAAGAAGTGGTCCATGAGAGCACGTGGAAAGGCGGGCGACAATGAGATTTTGAGGACTCGCCAATTTGAAGGAGGCGATTCCGGCAGTATAGGTGTCTCTCCAGAAAGACGTCAGAAGTGACGGCAGTGCCGATTGTGGCCGGAAAAGCAGCAGTATGGTGGTGACCGGAATGAGTCACCCGAAAAATATTCTCATCGGAAGACCGTGGTTCAACCGGATAAATCATGACAAACTGTTGAATCTCAACAAGTTTTGATAGCATACTAAAGTTTAAGAGAGTGAGAGACGTTTACATGTTTGAATAAATCATGTGTTTAAAATGTAACACCAAGACTGTATTAATATTTATAGAAAGATTACAACTTATAATTACGACTAATTACATACTACAAATACTCTTAACAAAAATTATATCAATAGTAGTACGTAAAAAAAGAAAAATGAAAAATAAAATGAAATAACTGGTTAAATTCCAACATACCCCTCTTCATTATCACCTCCATAACTGGTATTAGTCTGTGAAGAATGGTTACTGAAATTTACATAGGAACACCCTAAAAAGTTGAAACAAGTATAAATTTAAGTTACTATATAAGTTTAAATAAGTAGAATTCAAATATCATCAATTGACTTATTTGTAATGGGCTCACTGTTATTTTCTTTGTATTGTTCTTCATATTGTTTTCGACCATTTTGTCCAAGTCTATACTTCTGCAAGTTAACACAAAATGTCATTTCTAAGCCACTAAATAAAAAATCATAAAATGACTCATACTTTGTCTTTTCACTTCTTAATAATCTATTTTTAAAATAAATTAAATTAATCATCAATATGTAAAATGAATAGAAGTTGTTACCTGTAAATGGCTCTTCAAATGATATAATGTCAAACCTTTTAAGCCCATTAACCTTAGAACAGCCTTTGGAGTTGCCTCTATGCACAATAACATAACAAACAAACAAAACATTTCAAATTAATATCATTATGTGACAAACAGAATGAAAGAAGAGCACACTACATACTGTCAGGGCCACCAAGCTTTGTGACAGCGTCGACAAACCGGTCGTGAAGATCGGCTGTCCACCTCAGCCTCGGCTTCGGGTCTCTTGTCATCGTCATCATCACTCCATCATAACCTTCTCTTCCTCCTATCTCACCACTCTCCATCATACCCTCTTCGTTTTTTTTTTCTTCTATTTTTAACTTCAATATAAGAAAATCTTAGTGTGAATTTTTTTGGTAATGAAAATGGAAGAATCTATAACTTCACAAGACAAAAACCAGACTCTGATGAGTAATCATAACATGTTGGAATTGAACAAGAAACCAAACAAGTCAGAAGAACAGAACATTATTGATCAGATGAAAACAGAGGATTGGTGTTGTGAAATATAAATAATATAGAAAAAAAGCAATGGCTCAATGGAGTAAGAAGCAACAAATATAAAAGCGTCAAATACGGTGATGGAAGGAGTTTGTTAATATAACTGTGTTACATTGATTCAAATTATTGTCACGCAAATTCTAATAATTTATATATGTCAATGTTAATGATTATTATTAAAATAAGATTATGCAAACATCATTTGATTATACCTCGTAGAAAACAACAGGTTCTCTATATTGTTTAAGGAACATGTTAGAGGAAATATCGGCGACGAATCTGAGGTAACATCGTGAATAGAATACTACGTTTGTTTAATTGAAAGCGAGGGTGTATCATCTGCTGCATGTTCTCACCGTTCGATCTGCGTGATGGAAGAGATTAGGAAATCGGACGGTGGACGATGTGGGAGTGGGAAGGGTGTATGGGAGTGAAGTAGGATGGATGGTAGCGTGGAATATTCGATTTTGGACCATAGTAGAAGGATGTGAGAATCCAAAACAAAGGGGAAGGTCACTTCATCACATGGATGATGGAAATTGAAGTGGAGCCCACCATTACCATGTTTCGGTTTGTCTGTTTCAAATTGCGACGGCAGAATATTCCTCCTTCCTCTCCGGCGGAGGAAGCCATCTCGGAGGAGAATTGGAGATGTAGTACCATGATGAGAAATTGGATTTTTTTTAAATAATCATAAATTTCAATTAATTTTTTAAAATAATCTATATTTTAATAATGACAAGACCAATTTTTAAAAAAATAGAAAAGAACGTGAATACAATTAAATATCTTTGGATTTAAACTTAAGTTTAATACGGATAATTCAAAGTTTAATCGAGATATTAGGTAGATATACTTTGAATTATCATTCCTTGTAATTATACATGTGTTACCTTGCACACATTTTTTAATTGTTCTTCGCCTATATCTCTCTTTTAAGACTATCTATGGTCATGTGTTTTTCCTGTTTTAGTGAATTTTTCATGATAGAATCTCCAACTCTCACTTTGAGACGACGCCATCTCGAAATTCATAAAGGTGGAGTTCATTTTGTATCTATTTCTTGAGATACATATCCTCAATATAGAACTTTATTAAGAGTTTGAGAAAACTCAACCCTTAATATGTAATAGTCAACAATATTGTCACAAAATGTTGCATAAACATCCAAATCAACGATTTGTTGTTACCCATTGAATCTTAGGTTAAGATTTGTTAACTTCATATTGGGTTGCTACCATTGTTCGAACCCTTATTCAAGGAGTTTCAATTTGATACCTCTCAAGGTAGTCTTTACTAAGTCTCTGACCAGTGATTTATTAAACAGATCAGCTAAATTATAACTTGTTTATATATATATATATAAAAGATCTTATTCTCAATCAATTTTCTCACAAAAGAATGTCTAAGACCTATGTGATTAAACTTTCCAATGCTCTATAGTTAGGGTGGCTTAACTATCACAATGTATCAACACTTTCTAAATATTGTCATTAGCTAATGGAATCTCCAACAGAAGGTTCCCAACCATTTTGCTTCTTGTCCAGCGGACTCAAGAGCCACAAACTTTGATTTCATGGTCGAGAGAGTGATGCGTGTTTGTTTCGTGCTCTTTCAAGAAATTGCAATTCATGCTAATGTAAATATCCATCCAGCTGCATATTTATAATCTCCAATACTCGATAGCCAACTCGCACCCGTATATCCTTCTATAATGGCAGGAATCCTACCATAATGAAGGCCAAAATTTTGTGTCTTTAAAAAATAACCGAAATTCTAGTTATTGTCTTCCAATGTTCCTCATTTGGATTGCTAGTCAATCTACTCATCTTACTAACTGCAAATACAATGTCAGGTGTGGTGCATTGCATTAAATACATTAGACATCCAATTTCACTTGAATATTTCAATTGGGCCACAATTCTTCCATTGTTCTTTTAGAGTTTAATACTAGGATCGAATGGAGATTTTACTTCCTTAAAGCGTAAGTGTTTGAACTTATCAAGCATTTTCTCAATATAGTGTGTTTGACTAAGTTCATAACCCCCACTATTTTGCTTTACTTTGACCCCAAAGTTGAATAAACTAGTATAAGATCTTTCATATTGATATGTGGAAGTTAGAAACCTCTTCGTTTCTAAAATTCCATTCATCTCGTTGCTAATGATCAATCATACAATCAATATGGAGACAAATAAATATCAAAGTATTCTCACACAACTTTGTGTACAAACACTTGTAACAAGAATTACATAAATAAGGTTTTTAAATAATCATGCATCATGATGCAAGAAGGTTTTTATATAAAGTGAGACATGCAATTGTGAGCAATTTAAAGTAGTATAGTATGAATTGCAATGAGTACCTTAGTTATGTTTACTTTTCTTAAATCTTCACTTAAATATTTATTTTCAACCTTCTTGATTAACTTCATCATTGATGTGCATGACACTTTTGATCCTTTTCTTCTTTGATAATCTTTGTCTTCATCAAACTGAACTAGATATACGATGTATTCTTCACAATTTCCCTGTTTTGATTATGACAAACTCTATGAGTTTGTGTTTTGATAGTGATTGAAGTATCTCCCCCTAAGTTTTGTGTCATCCTCTTAATTGGTGAATTTTGCAATGATAGAGTTAAACATTTTGATGCCACTTTTTCGGTGTTTGTTTTAATCCATACAAGAATTTGAGAGGCTTGCACACCTGTTGTTCATTACCAAGAAGCACATAACCTTCTGGTTGCTCTATGTAAATCTCCTCATCGAGATCTCTATTTAGGAATGTTGGATCCATGATGACAATTTTGCTCTTAATTCTTAATACGAAAGTCTCGGTTGCCATTATTTTAAATACTATAAAATTGTTAGAAAATTGATTGTAAATCAAATGGATCGGGACTGAAATTGTGAAGGAATCATTTATAATATTTCAAGCACTCTCAAATGTCTTAGAGTTTTTATACAAAAATACCCAAGATAATTTTGTCTTCTCGAGTTTTCACAAGTGTTGCTTGTTTTTTAATTCAAAAATTAACATTCACTTGCATATTTTCTTGTCATTTTAGAACACGCTCAATATTCTTAATTGTTAATAATTTATAACATACGTCTTATCTTTCTTTTATATTATTGTTTAAATATTATTTACATAAATTGTAAAAACAAATAAAACTCTTTATAACTTATTATTTCATTTTACATATTTATGTGTAATAAATATTTAAAAGTATTATTGATAAAATAATAATCAAGTATTGAGTTTTTAGAATGATAAGTAGAATAATAAAAAAATAATAAAAATAAAAATGGATTTTTTTTATGAAACAACCAATTATTGATCTAAGGATGGAGTATACCATAAACTAACCTCTTTTTTTAATTCTCAATTTTCATTTCTCTGTTTTTCTCTTCAATCCTAACAACAGCATGTGAGTCCACCCATTTCTTCAATTTCTTTCATTTTTTATTAAATCTGTTTTTTTTTTCTTCACATACAAACAAAACAAAGCATAAAAGTTATTTAGTCCGTGAATAAATAGTAATCCTTCAAGATCTAAGATTGTTTTTTAACATACTTTTTATCATCTTCTCTTCACTTTTGGATGCCTAGATTTTATTCCTTTTGTTCGTGGGTCCATTTTTTCTTGACACATAAACAAAAGAAACATCTCATATACTATTTCTTATTACACCACCCTTATTTTTCAGGTACCACCTGAATTTTTATTTTTGCCCTCAATTTTCGGATGTGCATATCCGGACGTACTGTTTCTCTAAAATTTTTCAGTTTCTTACGGATTTGCACATCCGGAAAAATTCCTAATCTGCAAATCCGGAAAAAATCAAAAGAATTCCATAAAATCATTTACTTCTAAATATAATTAAATTCAATATAATTAAAATCCAACATAATTAACTTAATATGATTTTTTCAATATAATTAAATCCAATTTAATTAAATCTAATATAATTAAAATAAATATGATTAAAATTAATATGATTTTTTCAATATAATTAAATTCAATATAATTAAATTAATTTTAGAAGTAAATACCATATAATTTTAATTATAATTTAGAAGTAAATACCATATAATTTAGAAGTAAATACCATATAATTTTAAATACCAATATAATTAAATCTAATTTTAGAAGTAAATACTATAAAATTTTAAATCCAATATAATTAAATTAATTTTTTCAATATAAAAAAATCATTTAAAATTAAATACCATATTAATTATATTAATTATATTGAAAAAAATTAATCATATTAAATATCATATTAATTTTAATTAATATATATTTTAATTATATTAAATTTAATTATATTGAAAAAATGATATTAATTTTAATTATATTAGATTTAATTATATTTAGAAGTAAATGATTTTATGGAATTATTTTTTCTGGATTTGCAAATCATGAATTCTTCCGGATGTGCACATCCGGAACATATCAGCGTTTTTTAAAAATGTGGTGCATCCGAATGTGCAAATCTGAAATCTGGGGGCAAAAATGAAATTTCACATGGTGCCTAAGAAACTTGAGTGGTGTATTAAGAAATCCCCCTCGTAGTATTGCTTTGTCCCATGATCAATTCTTGGAAATGCTCTAAAAAGTGAAACAATATTTAAGAGAATAAGAGTAATGTTTTTTTAGTTACAAAGTAATGATTAATAATAAGCAGTGTATATCAGTTTTCTTAACTGGTTTCATTTTCTAGATTTAGCATCTAAGCTTGACTTGAGAAGCAGTTAATGTGGTCAAAATACAATAAGAATCAATGAGAATTTTATACGGTTATAAAATATAAACCACATGAAAATTATTGGCCTGACAACCTGATCTAATATGGATCACATGTTTGGTTTGGTTACAGCCTACACATTTTGATGGTGTTGTGAACAAAATGTTTGAAATCGCATGCCAACACCATACTTTGTTTTTCAGAAAGTTGACACCAACAACTTAAATTTTATATAATTATGTAGTAGACAACTATAAAGCATTTTCTGAGGGAGTTATGATCTGTTGAATACAAAAGCTTGTTTGTCTTATTCTCATTGTGTTTTATTGTTTTTATGATTGTACTAGTTTGTTCGGTAAAACTTCGTATTTTTTTTAAGTAAAATAATTAATATCAACAATTTATGGCGAAAAAAGTCTAACCAGAGCACAATAGGAACAAGAAGGCACAAGGAGCCCGAATATAAACAAAGGAAATCGAAAACAAAAATACAATTAAATTCAGCCTAAAAGGAAGAAAAACGGGAGAAGAACCCCCATAACAAAGCACCCATCAATTGAAACTAAGCTAGATCTCAGACGCCAGGCCCACTAACAGCAGACCAAACTAAGTCGCTATGCCACGAGCCACTAAGTGCCAGAAAATGGGCTAGAATTCGTGATCCACTATTAATACAGATGCATGATAGGATTCTGAAGCTAATCGAAGGAGTAAGAGTTCTAGGATCTATTAAGAAACCAACTCCAAGCCAAAAAAAATATTCATATCCTCAACCTCTTTCACATTTGTTGATTTTTTGAAGAAAAAAAAACTTTTTGTTACAAATAGATCAGATAGACCGCACACTGCATACTATATCATTACGTACCTACCGTTGAACTTAACCTTATGCTAAAGAAAATAATCTCAAACAAAATCCTAAGATTCCTAGGAATAGCCAATTGCACCCCTAACCACTTAAAGATGCTATACCAGACACTAGAAGTAAAACTACAAGTAACAAACAGATGAATGGTGGACTCAATCCAATCCCCGCAAAAGATGCACAAAATCTCATCTGGGTCATTAATGATCCTTCGCTTAAATAGGATTTTCTTATAAAAAAACCTATCATGCAAAAGTTTCCAAGAAAAAAGCCACTACCTTAGAGGGAGAGCCAACTCTCCCAAATCAAAGGCAGAAAAGGAGTCACGCTGACTAGATGGGGCTGAATGATATGACTAAGTTCATATTGGACTTGATAAGCAGGCACCATAAAGAAAACACCATTAATAGCATGTCTCCAAACCATCCAATCACTCTCCGCACTTAAGTGGACCTTTTGGAGAGTCGAGAAGAACTCATCTACCAGAGGTTCTTCGTATACGAAGAACGCTATCCTCCATTTAAGATCCTAAGACATCCCCTCCTCATCCTACTTCTTAATTTGACCCACAATACCCTATTGAATTTCAGAAATAGAGAAAACTCTGAAATCTAATCTTTAAGAGTGCAACTTTTCAATTAGGTGTATTTTGAATGATGTCAAAACTATCGTTAGCTTTTATGTACATTGGACCGCATCATCTGAGTCTAGTTGTGCATCCTAGTATTAAGGAGCATGACAATACGTTAAGAAGGATTAGAAAAAGATTCATGCATCTAGAAATGGTTTTATATGTATCAAAAGTCTATGTTTATGTGAAAAACTGTCTACAAGTAGACACATACGCGTTTTAGGTCGACACATAGAAGAAAATTTCTTCTATAGGTCGACAAATACGCTCTACAGGTCGACACATGTGTTATATTATTGAAACATGTAGTCTCTGTTAGATGTGTCGCCTCTATAAGTCGACACATAACCTGTATAGGTCGGCACATGACTTGCATAGGTTGACCTATATATGCATAAAAAATATTGAAAAATTGCATTGTTTTCCATTCCTTTTGCATTCCTTTAGCTTCATACTTGCTCACATATATATACCTGCTACATGCATAATCTCTTTTCAATGATTTTAGTAAAATTAGAAACGAAACCTGGAACATACTAAGAGTCGTCATCATCTTCAACCTTGGATTTATGCATACACACAAACAAAGTACACATAATCATTCATTGTTTGAGTGTCATCTAGAATTGAGTTGATAAGGTCCAATTTAACTTGTGGTATTGTAAATTGGGTTGAGATCTTAGGGGGGTTTCAAATAATAAAACCAAGGTGGGGTTTTCCTTCAAGATCAATATCGGGATTTGAAGGTTTTGGAAAAGATTACTCAATTTTGGATTTGATCAAGTAAAGGATTTGAAGAGCCGCAGTTCCTTCAAAGGAGTAGCGTGAGACGGTGAATCATCTTGATAAATCTTGGGTTGCAACAGTTCTCAATTTGGATTCGATCAAGTGAAGGCTTTGAAGAGCCGCGGTTCTTGCAAAGCAGTAGCGTGAGATAGTGAATCAAATTGACATTGTTAGGTTACTTGATCAAGCTCAAATTGTTGGATTACAGTAATACCAATATGATGCATCGTCTCACGCTACTCCTTTGCAAGAACTGCAACTCTTCAAAGCCTTCACTCGATCGAATCCAAATTGCGAACTGTTGTAACCCAAGATTTACCAAGATGATATGCTGTCTTATGCCACTATTAGGTGTCAAGAAGTGCTATTTTCATAATTGATTTTGATGCCTTTAAGCTCTTTTAATCGCTTTAATCGAGAAACGACTTATTAATTAAGCGATTCTTGCATTTTTGTAAATATTAGGCATTTTGATGTGTTTGTGTATTTTTGTAGCATTTTAGGTGACAAGATCGCAACTCAATTCGCAAGGAAACGCTCAGAACAGAACACTCGCGTGTCGTAAATTATGCCTCTTGAACCGCCCGACGCTGCTAAGGCGCAGGAAGCTTGCATCGCCCAGCGCTGCTAAGGCGCAACATTCATCAATTTTCCTCAACTTCCAGAACCATTCCTGTTGCGCCTCTTCAGGCTTCGCTCGACCGTTGACTCATCGCTCGGCGCTGTGATTATATCGCCCGACGCTGGAAGATATTTTGGGAGGTCCAACTGACATTGTAGCTGTCACGTGGACTCCCTTTTGGCCATCACCCGACACTGTAAAGGATCGCCCGACGCTGCATTCTGGGCTGAAAATGTACTTAAGTGCATTGGGTAGATTTTTTTTTGGGAATAATCACTTTTCATTGTCCTCTCTTGTAACCTAGAAACTTGTTTTAAGGGAAAAACTCCATTGTTACTATTTTTCTTAGTTTCAAAGCTTTTATGCTTCAATCCTTGAATCTTTGAAGATTGATGCTCCAAAAGCTTTGCTACTTACTTGTCAAGCAAGCTACCATGTCTATGGATAGCTAAACACTCTTGTGTCAAGATTAGTGGTAGGTAATCCATTATTTTGTATGTATTAATTTTGATTGTAAGCTTGTGAACCTTGTTGATGATATATATAGAAGAAAAACTTTGTTTACATGGTTTATATGTTGTTTAATCCATGTTCGAGAGAAATGTTTTAAACTTGACCTAAGTTTTATTCCATCAATATTCATAAGGCTAGAGATAGTTTTGAATGTTGATGTTCATAAATATTGAACTAGAATGTTATCATTTTGGTAGTTTATGTGAGAGATCAACAATGGATCAAAATGATAAATCCCATAACAAGTGTTCAAGAGAAACTTGTTGAGAGGATATGTGGTTATATGTAACGTTAACGAGTTCACACGCTTGATCGGGTTGATACGTACGAAACGGATTACTGAAAACTAATCTTGACATGTTTTTACCAACACTCTAAAACAAATCTTTTTACCGTTGATTTCTAAAATTCGCATGCAAACGATCCGATTGAAAATTACCCAAAACCTTTGTTACTATTAAAGTTTGAAACCCTTTTAACTATCGAACGACTGCAATATACACAATCTCTGTGGATACGATAAAACACCCCCCAAATTACTCAATCAACAAATTGGCGCCGTTGCCAGGGATTGTTGTTATATTGCGAGCATTGCAATAGTTTTTGAGTTTAGAACTTGGTAACTTTTTCTTGTGCTTATTGATTTGTTTGGTTTAGTGTGCAGAATCCGTTTTATGCGAGGGAAGTTACCCGCATACCAACTTCTTTTTGATCCTGAAATCGAAAGAACAACACGTAAATTAAATAGCAGAACAAGGCGGAGGAGGAAAATTGCCAAAGAAAGACGAGAGTGAGACGAAAGTTCAACTTCGACGTAAATACCACAGTTACCGCCAACTATGATTGAACCACCACCACCACCACCTGCTTCTAGACCTTGTACTAATAGTCCGAGACATACAACACAATTTGCACACAATGCTCAGAATGGTCAGCATTCAGAAATGAAAACTGGTATCCTCTCGCTTCTATATCAGAATCCTTTCAGTGGTATGGATCACGAGGATCCTTTTACACACTTGACTAAGTTCTATGAGATTACGGGAGCAACTGGTGCGCCCGAAGCTGAAGAAGAATCCCTGTTTAAGAGACTATTCCCACATTCCCTCATTGGGAAGGCTAAGGAATGGTATCTTGACCAATCTACGGCAATCATGATGGACTGGAACGTACTTGAGGAAAAGTTTTTAGAACGATTTTTTCCACACAATCGTTTCATGGAGGCTAAAACAGCAATTGCAGTTTTCACTCAAGGTGTAAATGAATCTCCCAACGAAGCTTGGGAGAGATTCAAATCCATGTTGAGAAAGTGTAAAGGGCATAGTTTCGATGAGCTTTCTCAAATTCATATTTTCCGAAATGGTCTTCAATTAGTGCAGAAAACATTGTTCGATGCCACCGCGGGTGGATCCTTAATGAGCAAAAGTGCCAAAGAAGCCATTGCCATAATTGACAAGATGGCTTTAAATGACCATCAAGGGAACCATAATTGTGGCTCTTCTCAAAAGAAAGCTGGAGTGCTAGAGTTGGGGACGAATGATGTAATACTTGCCTAAAACAAATTGCTATCTCAACAGGTTGAGTTGTTAACACAATAAATGTCCAAGCTACCTCAACAGATCAAAGAGATGCATGAACTTCCTAACAAAAAGGTGCAAGTAGCGGTTTGTGAGTTATGTAAAGGTGATCATCCAACCGGCTATTGTCCTTCTCCTTGTCCTCAAATTGAAGAAGAAGTGAATTACATGAACAATCTAAATCAGCAGCAAGGTTATCAAAGGCAACAACAACCTTATCAACAAGGGTACCAAAATCAACAACCAAGAGGAAATTTTTATCAAAATCAAGGATATCAACAAAATCGACAAAATCCTTATCAACCTCAAGGTGGGAGTTCCAAGCTTGAAGAAACTCTTAACCAATTTATACAAATGTCCATGGAAAATCAAAAGTCAAATGAAACATCGATCAAGAATCTAGAGAATCAAGTTGGGCAACTTGCAAAACAAGTGGCCGAACAACAAACTGGACCTTGTTTTTCCGCCAATACTCAAAATAACCCAAAGGAGCATAGTAAAGCAATTGTTACTCGAAGTGGGAGAGAGTTGGGAGAAGGAGAAAAAAATGAGAAAAATGATGATGTGATAATTGAGGAGGTTGAGGAGGAAGAGAAAGTTGATGATGTTGTGGTTGAAAATAATGATAAGGAAGAAGTTGAAAAAGATAACCTGGAAAATAACTTGTTGATTGAGTAATTAGGGGGGTGTTTTATCGTATCCACAGAGATTGTGTATATTGCCGTTGTTCGATAGTTAAAAGGGTTTCAAACTTTAATAGTAGCAAAGGTTTTGGGTAATTTTCAATCGAATTGTTTGCATGCGAATTTTAGAAATCAACGGTAAAAAGATTTGTTTTAGAGTGTTGGTAAAAACATGTCAAGATTAGTTTTCGGTAATCCGTTTCGTACGTATCAACTCGATCAAGCGTGTGAACTCATTAACGATACATATAACCACATATCCTCTCAACAAGTTTCTCTCGAACACTTGTTGTGGGATTTATCATTTTGATCCTTTGTTGATCTCTCACACAAACTACCAAAATGATAACATTCAAGTTCAATATTTATGAACATCAACATTCAAAACTATCTCTAGCCTTATGAATATTGATGGAATAAAACTTAGGTCAAGTTTAAAACATTTCTCTCGAACATGGATTAAACAACATATAAACCATGTAAGCAAAGTTTTTCTTCTATACATATCATCAACAAGGTTCACAAGCTTACAATCAAAATTAATACATACAAAATAATGGATTACCTATCACTAATCTTGACACAAGAGTGTTTAGCTATCCATAGACATGGTAGCTTGCTTGACAAGTAAGCAGCAAAGCTTTTGGAGCATCAATCTTCAAAGATTCAAGGATTGAAGCATAAAAGCTTTGAAACTAAGAAAAATAGTAACAATGGAGTTTTTCCCTTAAAACAAGTTTCTAGGTTATAAGAGAGGACAATAAAAAGTGATTATTCCCAAAAAAATATCTACCAAATGCACTTAAGTACATTTTCAGCCCAGAATGCATCGTCTGGCGATCCTTTACAGCGTCGGGCGATGGCCAAAAGTGAGTCCATGTGACAGCTACAGTGTCAGCTGGACCTCCCAAAATATCTTCCAGCGCCGGGCGATACAATCACAACGTCGGGCGATGAGTCAACGGTCGAGCGAAACCTAAAGAGGCGCAACAGGAATGGTTCTGGAAGTTGAGGAAAATTGATGAACGTTGCACCTTAGCAGCGTCGGGCGATGCAAGCTTCCTGCGCCTTAGCAGCGCCGGGCGGTTCAAGAGGCTTAATTTGCGACACACGAGTATTCTGTTCTGAGCGTTTCCTTGCGAATTGAGTTGCGATCTTTTCACCTAAAATGCTACAAAAATACACAAACACATCAAAATGCCTAATATTTCCAAAAATGCAAGAATCGCTTAATTAATAAGTCGTTTCCCAATTAAAGCGATTAAAAGAGCTTAAAGTCATCAAAATAAACTATGAAAATAAGCACTTCTTGACACCTAACAAACTCTCCCCAACTTGCATCTTTGTTTGCCCTCAATCAAAGAAATTTTCAAAAGGTCTCAAGAAAAGCCTTCCAACACCAAATCGACTAATAACACAAATGGTTCAAACTCGGCAATTAGCACACATAAAAAATTACTTCACACCACATAGCATCTAAACATGAATATGAACAACGTCCTAAATGAAAAACTACACAATGCAACAATTAGTACCCTCATGCTCAAATTGAATCACCTACTACATTCAAACACATTATGCACAAAACTATCTACACAGGACATAACACACTCGCAAGCAATCGTGCCACAACAAACAAGTTATACAATCATCTCACAAGTCATAACAAACCATGGAAACAGAGATCACTATGGACTTTTAATCGGTTGTAACTTGGCCAGGGCTAAAAACAAGGGACATATACACGACCATTGAATCAAGAAAGGGTAAATTTCATGAAGAGCATTTTTCTTTTTAAACACAACCATTCTTGCTCAAACTTCCAACTCTTATTCTCACAATGCATTCTCTTTTCTTGATTTGATTCCCTTTTTTCTTTTTTCTTTTTTTTTTTTTTAATTTTTAATTTTTTTTTATGAGAATGCATTGTATCCACAATTCCTTTTTCTCTTTTCACAATGAACCAATCTCCCCAACTTCAACAATATTATACACTTAAATCAAAATGCTCTTCAAAACGGTTAAAGTTCGGGTTCATGCTTCAAAGATAACAATTTTTTTCGCTTTTGGCTCAAAAGAGGTTTCTAATGCTCACACACTCACAAGGTGACTTGAAGTGTTTTTGGAAAAGTGGTTTTACTCATACTACTCAAAAATGCCTTGATCACTTCTAAGTTTCCATAATTCAATCAACAAGTAAGATTAAACATAAAACGCTTAAGTTAAACAATGATTACTCGAATCACTCTAAACTTGTGAACAACAAAGGTGACTCACATCTTTGGTTAAGTCCTAATTGATTCAACATGAACATGATATTACCAACTAATGCATTGACAAATTTTTTCAAAAAGTACAAAATTCATATTAACAACAAAATGCTACACAATATTTTTCATTCTTTGTAACGCCTCTTGCCAAGATTAATATCATCACCACATGCTACAAGCAAAAGAAGCTTCTCAACAATTCTTGAGTCACTAAAAACTCAATTTCCTCACACTCAAAGGAAAACCAAAAATGACTAAGTTATTTACGCAACACAAAACTATAAAAACAAACAGAAATTTAAACTATCAACAATATTTATCATAAACATGGTGTGCCCACACCATTTTCAAAAATTCTGCCAAAAACGACATACAATGTCTAACTACGCCGAAGCGTCAAAATAGTGCCCAAAACGCACTTTCACAACAAAATTCTTCTCCTTCTACTACAATATTATAAAATTTAGAATTTTAAAACTAAAAATTAAAGCAAGCAGAAAATAAAACTTCACTTTGGAGCTTGCATCAAAACAACCCTCAATCAAACATCTCATCAATGTCTTCATCCCCACCATCATCATCATCATCGTCCTCAGCATCAACATCAACACCAGTGTTAAGCCTAAATCTATTTCTAGAGTTCAGAACAAAACAGATAATCATCTTAGATCTAAATCTGAAGAGTATATGTCTATATCGGTTCAAATCAAAGATAAACAGGTAAACAAAGATGACACCCACATCAGATAAATGACTGCTTTATATAAAATGCCAACGATCAGAATACGTACATACGTTTAACCCTTTTTACATGTATTAAACTAATTTTCCAAATGAATGTGAATATCGTTCTTTATCACTATTATCACGCATCCTCAAAATCGATCCAGGACGTGTTACTTTGCCGGTAACAATTGGTGACGTCTATGTTGGAAAAGGCTTAATTGATTTGGGCTCAAGAATAAACTTAATTCCATTATCCATTGTGAAGAGGCTTGGGAACATTGAAATGAAGGCAATTTGGATGACGTTATAATTGGCCGACAAGTCCACAACACATCCGCATGGAATGGCTCAAGATGTCTTGGTCAAAGTGGATAAGTTTTTCTTTCCGGTAGACTTTGTTGTCATTAATATGGAAGAAGATGAGGATGATCCATTAATACTTGGACGCCCTTTCATGAAGACCTCCCGTATGATGATTGATGTTGATGATGGTCTAATGAAAGTGAGAGTTCAAAATAAAGAAGTGAGTTTTAATCTCTTTGAAGCAATGAAGCATTCTAAGGACAAACATGATAGCTTTTGCGTTGATGCAACGGAAGAACCCGTAGTGGGAGTTTCAAAGCAAGTTCATGTAGTGTCTCCTTTGCAAAGAGCTCTTGATGATTCCTTTGAAGCATTTTCCGATGAATAAGAAAGGGCACTTGAAGAGTGTTTGAAGGAACTTGAATCTTTGGAGGAGTTACAACCTTGGGAATGTTAAGAGGAAGTGTTAAAGAAAGAGGTGAGTGATGAAAAGTATCAACTTGAATTGAAGGTGTTGCCTTCTAATTTAAAATATGTGTTCCTTGATGATGGTTGTAATAAACCGGTTATCATTAGCAGTATCTTGACCGACAAAGAGGAGGACCGTTTGATTCAAGTTTTGAAGAAAAATCAAGAAGCTTTAGGTTGGGTTCTTTCTGATTTAAAGGGAATTAGTCCGACTTATTGCATGCACAAGATTTTAATGGAAGAAGATTTCAAGGCGGTAGCCCAACCACAACGTCGTTTGAATCCAACGATGAAAGAAGTAGTGAGAAAAGGGTTGTCAAGCTCTTAGATGCCGGTTGATTTACCCGGTTTCCAATAGTCCTTGGGTAAGTCCGTACCAAGTTGTGCCTAAGAAGGGAGGAATGACCGTAATCCGAAATGAAAAACATGAGTTGATTCTGACAAGAACGGTGACTGGTTGGAGGATGTGTATAGATTATAGGAGGCTAAACACCGCTACAAGAAAATACCATTTTCCACTTCCGTTTATGGACCAAATGATAGAAAGATTGTCGGGCCAACAATTCTATTGCTTTTTGGATGGTTACTCTGGTTATAACCAAATTTCGGTTGACCCGGCAGACCATGAGAAGACGGCATTCACATGTCCTTTTGGGATTTTTGCTTACCGAAAGATGCCGTTTAGGTTGTGCAACGCACCGGCAATGTTTCAACGTTGTGTGCAAGCAATTTTCTCTGATATTATTGAAAAAATGATGGAGGTATTCATGGATAACTTCTCCATTTTCATAGCGTCTTTTGATCTTTGTTTGAGAAATTTGGAGGCCGTTCTTGAACGGTGTGTTGAGACAAATTTGGTATTGAACTGGGAGAAGTGCAATTTTATGGTAACAGAGGGGATTGTGCTTGGCCACAAAGTCTCCTCTAAAGGCCTTGAAGTCGATCAAGCAAAAATTGAGGTGATTGAAAAGTTGCCTCCTCCAACGAATGTCAAAGGCATCCGAAGTTTTCTTGGCCATGTTGGCTTTTATCGGCGGTTTATCAAAGACTTCTCCAAAGTTGCAAGGCCATTGAGTAATCTACTCAACAAAGATAAGTCATTCTCCTTTGATGATGAATGTTTAAATTCCTTTAAAATTTTGAAAGAGAAACTCATCACCGCACCCATAATCGTTGCTCCAAATTGGACTTTGAATTCTAAATTAATGTGTGATGCTAGCGACTATGTCGTTGGTGCGGTGCTTGGGCAAAGAAAGACCAAAATTTTTCATGCTATTCATTATGCGAGTAAAGTTCTTAATGAGGCACAAGTTAACTATGCCACCACAGAAGAAGAATTACTCGCTATTGTTTACGCTCTTGAGAAATTCCGGTCTTATCTGATTGGTTCTAAGGTGGTAGTCTACACTGACCACTCGACAATTAAATATCTGCTTACTAAGCCAGATTCAAAGCAAAGGCTCATCCGGTGGATCCTTTTGTTACAAGAGTTTGATTTGGAAATCCGTGACAAGAAAGGGTCGGAAAACTTAGTAGCAGATCATTTGTCTAAGTTGGTGAATGTAGAGGTAACTCACCGTGAGAATGAGGTCCGTGAAAAATTTCCGGATGAAAAGCTTTTTCAAGTACAAGTTAGGCCATGGTTTGCAGATTTCGCTAACCACAAAGCCACCGGTTTTATACCAGAGGACCTAACTTGGAATCAAAGACGGAAATTCCTCTCGGATGCTAAATTCTATGTTTGGGATGAGCCATACTTATTTAAGTTAGGAGGTGACAATTTGTTAAGGAGGTGTGTCACTCTTGATGAAGCCAAAAGTATCCTTTGGCATTGTCATAACTCTTCGTATGGAGGGCATTACAATGGTTTAAGAACGACAACTAAAGTCCTCAAATCGGGCTTTTATTGGCCTACATTGTTCAAAGATGCCACTCTCCATGCTAAAAGTTATGATATATGCCAAAGAAGTGGAGGTATTGGAAAAAGAAATGAAATTCCCTTGCATACAATTTTAGAAGTCGAAGTTTTTGATTGTTGGGGCATTGATTTTGTCGGACCATTCCCACCATATTTTTCAAACGAGTATATTTTAGTTGCGGTTGACTATGTTTCCAAGTGGGTGGAAGAAATTGTGTCACCGAGGGAAGATGGCAAGACGGTGATAATTTTTTTAAAGAAAAACATATTCTCCCATTTTGGCACCCCTCGTGTGTTAATTAGTGATGGAGGTTCGCATTTTTGCAATGCACCGCTCGAAAAGGTCTTAGAGCATTATGGGGTAAAACACAAAGTTGCAACTCCGTACCACTCACAGACAAATGGTCAGGCCGAGGTGTCTAATAGAGAAGTAAAATGAATTTTGGAGAATACCGTGTCAAGTCCGAGGAAATATTGGTCACAAAATTTAGATGAGGCTTTGTGCGCGTATCGTACTGCTTACAAAGTGCCAATCGGTCTAACTCCGTTTCAAATGGTTTATGGCAAGTTATGCCATTTTCCCATTGAATTGGAGCATAAGGCTCTTTGGGCGTTAAAAATGTTGAATTTTGATCCAAGTTTCGCCGGTGAAAAGACAAATGTTCAGTTGCATGAATTAGAAGAATTGTGAAATACTGCTTACCATTCAAGTAAGATCTATAAGGAAAAAGTGAAAGGATATCATGACAAGAAAGTTTCTCAGAAGGAATTCTGGGTTGGTCAGATGGTACTTTTGTTCAATTTCCACTTGAAATTGTTTTTGGGAAAATTAAAGTCCAAATGGTCTGGGCCGTTTCTTGTCAAAGATGTTAAGCATTATAGAGCTATTGTGATAGAGGATTTGCAGAAAAAGGAAAGTTGGACCGTGAACGGCCAACACTTGAAAATTTATCTTGGAGGCGATTTTGATCGTGAGATTGGTTTCGTTTTTCTTGATGATCATTGATCGTCTTGGACCGTCGAGATTAGCCGACGTTAAACAAGCGCTTGTTGGGAGGCACCCAAACATTGTAAGTATTTCTCGTATTTTTTATTGTTTTTATGTTTGCATTGCCTTTTTGAGTGATTTTTGAGGTTTTGCATGTTTTGAGTTGAGTTATGCCTAGAGAATGCATTTTTCTGGTTTGAATCACCATAGCAGGAAAATCTGCTATCTGGTGTAGAGCGCCCGACGGCAGTTTTGCTTCACCCGGCGGTGCGTGAAATTAAAAAAAGGCTTCGCCTCTGAGTAGCCAGGCGAGAGAGTTGAGAGGGTGGGAAATTTGAAATGTTTTCTGAAGTAATTTGTGGATTAGTGACTCCATTTGGGTGTTTTTCCAAAAGTACCCCTGTTTTATTAAAAGACTTAAGAGAAAGTGTAGAAACTTTTCTCTCATTCTTCCCTTTGACAAACCCTAGCTCTTTGCTCTCTCACTCTTTGCTCCCTCACACTCTCTCATTTCAGAACTCTCCAAACTCAAGTTAATGCATGTTCTAACTTTAATTTTTGTCTTTCTTTTCTTCATCATGCTTCATTAGAAAAAAATGTGGTTAGGTTTGTGTTGATTGTTAGATTTAGATAAATGTTAGCTTGATGCTCTTATTCAAACTTGCATGTCTTGATTTTTGCAATCTCTGTTGTTAACTGGTTGTGGGTTTGAAGAAGAATGTTTTGGAAAAACAATGCAAAAACAATGCTGCTTTTAACATTTTTTCTGGTTTCGCATGTTTCGCCCGGCGGCAGAGGGGCGCAGCTGCGCTCTTACTTCACTCGGCGCTGCTAAGGCGGCAACCCTGTTTTGTCCAGTTTGGATTTGCTCTGTTTTGTTTTGTCTTTTTTATGTTCTGTCGGTGCTAATAAGTATATTTCTGTGCTGGGCTGTTTTCGTTTGTTTTTTTTTTTTGCAGATGTCTGGCCGTTTTGCACCACAACACGCTTCCAAGAAGAAGAAAAAGAGCGCTGCTACTACGTCAAATGTTCCACTTGGGTTTGACAGCAGCCGCTTTTTGTTCGCAGAACATGAGGCTAGGATCAAATCCCTCGAGGGCAGAACTGTTCTCTCAGAAAAAAGATTTGTGATAAACTGTGAAGGTGATTACCGAAGGATTCAAGCAATCTTTGAGAAGAAGAAGTGGGATATCCTGATAAACCCGGCTGACCGTGTGTGCTATCAGCTTATTAGAGAATTCTATGCAAATGCGCTGCAGCCTGAAGGAGAAATCTACAGATTTAAGACCTTTGTAAGGGGTCGAGAAATCAGTTTCAGCCGGGATGCGATTAACAAGATTTTGGGCAGTCCGAGTGCCTTGGGAAGTCTTTAAACCGATGACTTTGTGAAGCTTTCCAAAAAGGCCCACGATCACAAAATGGTTGCAAAAACGATTCTCAAACCGGGATGTAAGGTGGATTTGAATGCTAAGAGGGAACCTATCAAGTATAGCCGCAAGAACATGACTCCAGAAGCTCAGGCCGTTCTACTTTTGTTGTGTTATAACATGAGGCCGAGGTTTCACCGGTCTTCCGCCCCTCTTGATACTGGACTTCTTATATACTATATCATGGAGGACAAGGAGGTGGACGTCGCCCAAATAATTGCTTATGAGATGAAAAATTTAGTGGAAAACACACGGAGGCATGGAGTTCATGATGATGCTCCAATCATTTTTCCTTGCCTGGTTCAAGCCTTGATTTATCAAAATAATATTCTCATTTCGGGTGTGGTGAATGAGAAGCTGAAATATATGGTTAATGATGATTATTTGGATCGTTTTTGTAAGTCCAAAGAAGAGAGGCAGAAGAAGAAAGCGGTTGAAATAAGTAGTAGCTCAGGAGGCCAAAGAAGTGAGCCGGTGGAAGATAGTGACTCATCCGTTTTCGACATGAAAGCGACATTTAATTATACTTGGGATATGGATGAGTCACTTCACAGGTCTAACCAATTTAATTTTGAGTGTATGCAGCAGCTTTATCATTTTCAGATGCATCCGACAGAGTTCACTCCTTTTCCTTCAAGGGAGTCGTTCGATGCTTATGCTAATTGGCCTGGGGACAGACACCCATTCTTTCCAGAGGGGGAAAGCACCGGAGCTGGTGTTGATGTTGATGCTGAGGACGATGATGATGATGATGGTGGGGATGAAGACATTGATGAGATGTTTGATTGAGGGGCTGCTTTGATGCAAGCTCCAAAGTGAAGTTTTATTTTCTGCTTGCTTTAATTTTTAGTTTTAAAATTCTGAATTTTATAATATTGTAGTAGAATGAGAAGAATTTTGTTATGAAAGTGCGTTTTGGGCACTATTTTGACGCTTCGGCGTAGTTAGACATTGTATGCCGTTTTTGGCAGAATTTTTGAAAATGGTGTGGGCACACCATGTTTATGATAAATATTATTGATAGTTTAAATTTCTGTTTGTTTTTGTTGTTTTGTGTTGTGTAAATGACTTAGTCATTTTTGGTTTTCCTTTGAGTGTGAGGAAATTGAGATTTTAGTGACTCAAGAATTGTTGAGAAGCCTTTTTTGCTTGTAGCATGTGGTGATGATATTAACCTTGGCAAGAGGCGTTACAAAGAATGAAAAATATTGTGTAGCATTTTGTTGTTAATATGAATTTTGTACTTTTTGAAAATTTTTGTCAATGCATTAGTTGGTAATATCATGTTCATGTTAAATCAATTAGAACTTAACCAAAGATGTGAGTGGCCTTTGTTGTTCACAAGTTTAGAGTGATTCGAGTAATCGTTGTTTAACTCGAGCGTTTTATGTTTAATCTTACTTATTGATTAAATTATGGAAATTTAGAAGTGATCAGGGCATTTTTGAGTAGTATGAGTAGAACCACTTTTCCAAAAACACTTCAAGTCACCTTGTGAGTGTGTGAGCATTAGAAATCTCTTTTGAGCCAAAAGCGAAAAAAATTGTTATCTTTGAAGTATGAACCCGAACTTTAACCGTTTTGAAGAGCATTTTGATTTAAGTGTATAGTATTGTTGAAGTTGGGGAGATTGGTTCATTGTGAAAAGAGAAAAAGGAATTGTGGATACAATGCATTCTCATAAAAAAAAAGGAAAACTCAAAAGAAAAAAAAAAGAAAAAAGGGAATCAAAGCAAGAAAAGAGAATGCATTGTGTGAATAAGAGTTGGAAGTTTGAGCAAGAATGGTTGTGTTTAAAAATAAAAATGCTCTTCATGAAATTTACCCTTTCTTGATTCAATGTCCGTGTATATATGTCCCTTATTTTTAGCCCTGGCCAAGTTACAACCGATTAAAAGTCCTTAGTGATCTCTGTTTCAATGGTTTGCTATGACTTGTGAGATGATTGTATAACTTTTTTGTTGTGGCACGATTGCTTGCGAGTGTGTTATGTCATGTGTAGATAGTTTTGTGCATAATGTGTTTGAGTGTAGTAGGTGATTAAATTTGAGCATGAGGGTACTAAGTGTTGAATTGTGTAGTTTTTCATTTAGGACGTTGTTCATATTCATGTTTAGATGCTATGTGGTGTGAAGTAATTCTTTGTGTGTGCTAATTGCCGAGTTTGAACCATTTGTGTTATCAGTCGATTTGGTGTTGGAAGGCTTTTCTTGAGACTTTTTAAAAATTTCTTTGAATGAGGGCAAACAAAGATGCAAGTTGGGGAGAGTTTGTTAGGTGTCAAGAAGTGCTTATTTTCATCATTGATTTTGATGCCTTTAAGCTCTTTTAATCGCTTTAATCAGGAAACCACTTATTAATTAAGCGATTCTTGAATTTTTGTAAATATTAGGTATTTTGATGTGTTTGTGTATTTTTGTAGCATTTTAGGTGAAAAGATCGCAGCTCAATTCCCAAGGAAACGCTCAGAACAGAACGCTCGCGTGTCCCAAATTAAGCCTCTTGAACCGCCCGGCGCTGCTAAAGCGCATGAAGCTTGCATCGCCCGGCGCTGCTAAGGCGCAACATTCATCAATTTTCCTCAACTTCCAGAACCTTTACTGCTGCGCCTCTTCAGGCTTCGCCCGACCGTGGACTCATCGCCTGGCGCTGTGATTGTATCGGTCGACGCTGGAAGATATTTTGGGAGGTCTAGATGACACTGTAGCTGTCACGTGAACTAACTTTTGGCCATCGTCCGGCGCTGTAAAGGATCGCCCGGCGCTGCATTCTGGGCTGAAAATGTACTTAAGTACATTTGGTTGATATTTTTTGGGAATAATCACTTTTCATTGTCCTCTCTTGTAACCTAGAAACTTGTTTTAAGGGAAAATCTCCATTGTTACTATTTTTTTTAGTTTCAAAGCTTGTATGCTTCAATCCTTGAATCTTTGAAGATTGATGCTCCAAAAGCTTTGCTACTTACTTGTCAAGCAAGCTACCATGTCTATGGATAGCTAAACACTCTTGTGTCAAGATTAGTGGTAGGTAATCCATTATTTTGTATGTATTAATTTTGATTTTAAGCTTGTGAACCTTGTTAATGATATATATAGAAGAAAAACTTTGTTTACATGGTTTATATGTTGTTTAATCCATGTTCGAGAGAAATGTTTTAAACTTGACCTAAGTTTTATTCCATCAATATTCATAAGGCTAGAGATAGTTTTGAATGTTGATGTTCATATATATTGAACTTGAATGTTATCATTTTGGTAGTTTGTGTAAGAGATCAACAAATGATCAAAATGATAAATCCCACAACAAGTGTTCGAGAGAAACTTGTTGAGAGGATATGTGGTTATATGTATCATTAACGAGTTCACACGCTTAATCGGGTTGATACGTACGAAACGGATTACCGAAAACTAATCTAGACATGTTTTTACCAACACTCTAAAACAAATCTTTTTACCGTTGATTTCTAAAATTCGTATGCAAACGATCCGATTGAAAATTACCCAAAACCTTTGTTACTATTAAAGTTTGAAACCCTTTTAACTATCGAACGACGGAAATATACACAATCTCTGTGGATACGATAAAACACCCCCTAATTACTCAATCAACAACTACTCCTTTGAAGGAACCGCAACTCTTTAAAGCCTTCACTCTAACGAATCCAAACTTGAGTAATCTTGTTCAAAAACTTCAAACCCCCACTTTGATCTTGAAGGAAAACCCCACCTTGATTTTTCTATTTGAACCCCCCTAAGATCTCAACCCAAATTACAATACCACAAGTTAAATTGGACCTTATCAACTTGATTTTATATGACACCCAAACAATGAATGATTATGTGTACTTTGTTTGTGTGTATACATAAAACTAAGGTTGAAGATGATGACGACTCTTAGTATGTTCCAGGTTTTGTTTCTGATTTTACCAAAATCATTGAAAAGAGATGATGCATGTAGCAAGTATACATATATATATATATATATATATATATATATATATATATATGTGAACAAGTATGAAGTAAAAGGAATGCAAAAGGAATGGAAAATAATGCAATTTTTCAAGATTTTTGATGCATAGGTCGACCTATGCAAGTCATGTACCGATCTATACATGTCATGTGTCTAACTGTAGAGGAAACACATCTAACAAAGCCTACAGGCTTTAATAATGCAGCACATGTGTCGACCTATAGATGAGAAATTCTTCTATGTGTCGTCCTATAACCGTATGTGTTGACCTGTAATAGTGTTTTTCACATTTTTTAATGCATAAAATAATTTCTTGATGCATGAATCTTTTCTAATCTTTTTCCAACATGTTATAATACTCCCTAATGCTAAAATGCACAGCCAGACTCAAATGATATGGTTTAATGTACATAAAAGCTAACGATAGTTTTGACATCATTCAAAATACTCCTAATTAGGAAAGCTACACTCACATACTCCCCCTTTTGATGATGGCAAACCTTGGTTGATGAATTTTCGTATCCATGAACGCTTCCCGTGAATGTATGCATCATATCATCGCTTCATAGTTGTATATACTTCTCCCCCTTTGACAACATCAAAAAGAGACAAAGAAACCCAATTAACAGTATCACATAGATACAAGATAACACATATACAATATACCTAACAGAGGCAATTGCAAAGTAAAGATCGTGCACTCACATATACGCAAGATACATGAAAATACATAATAGTCATGAACACAAGATAAATAACAACATTACACATGTCTTAATTCCAAGCGATACACATAGTACAACCATTGTTTTATATTAAAAATAAATGCAACATTGCCAAGGCATAAACTAAGAGAAAAAATAAACTAGAAGGAAAAACATACAATGCATGAAGACTTAAACTTTGAAATGCACGACAGAAAAAAAAATTCCTAAGACATTTGACATAAACAACACAAAAACTCAATACTTCAGCGTCTTCCACGACCTCTAGGCATTGGCCTTACTCCATGAAACCATATATGTCCATCATTTCCAAACGGATGCTCCAAGAAGTCACACATCTCTTAGTAGAATTGAGCATAGTGATGGTGATTCTCATTTTGAACAGAAATCATGTGATTAATTTTGGCCATTACTGTAGCGTGATTAGAATCTATTTCACTCCTCATAGAGACCAGCCTTTCAGTCACAATTGAGGCGAAAGCATCAAAGTAGGAATCTTGGGATGTCACCCGCACATTCATGAGACAAAATTGTTCCACTTGAGCAGCTTCAAAAACATCGCGCCTCCGACACTCTTCCTGATAGTGCTCGTGTTTCTTAATCTGCATGTTTTGAAGCATAGTCATAATGGAGGAATGATCTCCATAGTCATTACCTACTTGACCATCTTCATAATCAACATCTTGCATAAAGTCATCACCTTGTGAAACACCATGAGAAGCTCTAGTAGGTTGATTACCAATCATATGTGGCTCGACAATAGTATCTACAAACTCAGAAGGGTCATCAAAATTGTAAATTTGCTTACCATGCTTGCCCATACGGAAGTAATACACTTGACGTTAGTCATCCTAGAAATAATCCATGTTGGTTAAGGTGCGTTGGGAGAACTCTTGAACCTAATCAGGGGTCTTAAATAGAAGAATTAGAATTCCTATGTCAGAGTAGTTTAGGATTTTAGTAATCATGGAGGCGTGACAAAATGAGGTTCCTCTGTTACACTCCTTGACGACAAACATTCAGGAAACAAAATAATTTTCCTAATTAATCTGAATTCTGTTCAGAAGAATGTAGACGAGTTGAACTTCAATATTGTCTATTCTTGAGAACCCTCTATTCTTTGGGCACAAGACATAAGACACTAACCACAACAAAATCCTAAGAACCATCTTCAATTGGCTGATAGCTAAGGTGTCATAGCAGTCACCTGACAGTGGAGCCTTAATCATCTCATTTACATGAACATTCCAATCAAATCGCATATGAATGTTGGTATCCATCACCAATTGGTCATCTATGGTAAACTTAAAGCATGAACCTGGCCTATCATGTAACCCAGAGTAGAATACACGAACAAGTTCTTCATTATAGTCCTGAGAAAGCTGCGAAAAGTAATTAATTTTTTGATACGTAACAAGTCTAGTAACTTTGGGAATATCCAAACAGCCAACCACCATAGGCTTCCAGATGTATTTCTTCACAACAAGTCGATGTTGGTGTTTCTCTTCAAATTCCTTAGCACAAACTGAAGGGACCAATGAAAACACAATTTCTGGGGCAACAAAGGATGTGGTATCCTTACACTTGCCTTTGGAATCACCCTTGGTTTTTGCAGACTTAGATGCCACTGAAAATTGTTCAAACAGAGTTCGCACACAATATGTTTGTTGGAATGTATGAATGAGAGTATGAGAAATTCAAGGGATATATGATTTTCCGCAAATCCAAAGCAAAGATAAAGGTTATAATGCACACAAAAATGATAATGAACACTAAGAATGAATGGAAATTCAAAGTTTGAAGACTTGGGTGTGGTTTGAAATATTAGAAGAAAAAGGTATTTATAGATGATGAAAAATGATGATTGAATAATGCTATTTAATGGGAATTTGGAAAATGTAGACATGAATGAGTTGTTTTGGATGAATCTAAGAGGAATAATGGAGAAATATATGACACTTTGAAAAGTTACAAGACTCAAGAGGAATTAAAAGATGTTGAGACAGGTTCATGAATGAAAAATGAATGAAGAAATGAGATGAAAAGCCATTTGACGCGTCATGTGCCGATCTAAAGAGAATATGAGTTGACACATACTGAAGCGAATTCAAAAATAATTCAAAACTTAATTCTATGTGCCGACCTATACGAGCATGTGTCAATACATACTGAACCAATTTTAAAAAATTCAAACATTTATTTTTATGTGTCAACCTATACAACATATGAGTCGACCTATGAAGCTCAAGACTTAAAAATTTGACATATATGAATTTGAAGTGACTTTGAGAGACTTGACTTGACTTATGCATAACTAAATGATGAGAGACACATGCATATGCTTGTTCTTCATGATTCGTCAGCCAATAACATGAAACACACAAATGTAAGCGTGATATAAAAAAAGAATATAGATCACACATGAATATATTATGAATGAGATCACTATAAGCATATTAAATGAAACACACAATGGTTGCACTTGAAATTTTTGGAAATGAACACTCATAACATGTATCATACACACAATGTATCACATACTTTTAAGAAATAAACAAGTAAAAGATGAAATTTACTTAGAAAGAAAAAATTGAAATGATATTACCTCACCATACGAATGATGGAGGATGCACATGCATTCCACGAGGAACTCTCGAAGGAAAGTTAAAATAAATGCAAGAAGTTCCACAAAATAATAACAACAACGATCTTACCACCTTTCACTTTGAGAAAGTATCCAAAAGTGTAATTTCCAATGAATCCATGAAAGAAAAATTATTGATTTGATGATCATACTTTTTGGTTGGACTTTCAATCATGTTTCTTTCATGATAGCTATCTTACTCCTCCTCAAACTTCATTGACTTAGGTTGATCAATCCCTTTTTCAATGTTCTTGAGTATGTCTCTTGAAGATAATCCTTTTACATGAAATGAAATACTTTTTATACATTTCTCGGATGAAAGAATTACAAGTAGTCTACACACTTTTACCAATTTAAGAGATACTAGTTGTTGACTCATTTAGTAACACAACTCTTCTTCTTTGCCATAAAGTCAACAAAATGAGGAGATATTACTCATATCATGTCTTGAGTAACGACAAATGAGATCCCATACTCTCTTCATGGAGCCAAGACATTTATTCTACAAAACCAACAAGAAGTGTTAGGTACCTAATTTTCATTGGGTCCTTGGGGGGTGAGTGAAACCTTGGTTGCATTTAGGTAATAATTGAAAAACTCCTTTAGGCACAAGAAATTTCCTAAATTTTCATTTTGCAATGGTATGACTCTTTTTGCAACAAAATGACAAGTTAAATGATAAGAAGAGTGACCTTTGATATTTTTATCCTTTTCAACAAAGCTATACCTTCTATAAGGATTATGAGAAGATGTTTTATATTTAGTAGTATCAATAGAAAACATGACCTTTGGTTTTAAAGCCTTATCCAATTTAGCTTTAAAGTGTTTACCTCTCTTTTCCAAATATGACAAGTTTCACAACCGAACCATGACGGTTCATCATCCTCATCTTTAACTCTTTAAAGATCTACCATAGATTTCTTAAGAGCTTCCATGTTCTTTTCGGTTTCCAATAGTTTAGCCTCTAAATGTACAAAGATTATATTGTTTGAAACTAACTTTCTGAAAGCATCTATGGCTTCTCTATGTAGGTTTTCAAAATCTTTTTGCAACTCAAAATAAGACAATTCATCAACATGTTCATATTTAGAGTGACTTACATTATTTTTCTTCTTTCCATGAGAGTAAGCCGAGAGACAAACATTTTCTAATTCTTCCTCATCACTTGAGCTTTCAATACTTGAGGAATCGCTATCACTTTCCCACGTAATATAAGCTCTTCTAGGATTGATATATTTCTTGTGATTACCTTTCTCTTTGTCTTTTTCTATCAATGGACATTCTAGCTTGTAATGTCCGGCTTTTCCACAAGTATAACATGAATGTATTGATCTTCCTTTCTTGTCATCATCTTTCTTCGATGAGTTTGATTGTCTTCTAAACTTGATGAAGTTTTTGTCCGAGAATTTTACACCATTTCTTTTGATGTACTTGTTGAATCTTTTCACGAAAATTCCCATATCTTCTTCAACCGGATTCTTGTCATCTCTTATTTCACAATTACATTGCTAATTATTTGAGGACTTTGAACTTGAAGTCTTTAGAGCAATATACTTCTTTTCTTCCTCCTTGTCTTTACCTTTCTCCTTCTTCTTCTTCTTCTTTTCATCCTTTTTCTCATGTTTTTCCAAGAAAGTGAGTTCTTGTTCATGTTGTTCTAGCTTTCCAAATAGATTTGTGAGATCAAGTGATTTAATATCATTCACTTCTTTGATCGCAGTGACCTTGGGCTTCTATTCCCTATTAATACATCTCAAAACCTTATTAGTAGGTATATCATTGGAGATAGTATTACCTAGAGCCTTCAAGCGATTGATAAGATGTATGAATCTCTTTTTCATTTTGGAAATGGTTTCACCATGCTTTATGTGAAATAGTTTAAACTCTTGATTTAACGTATTGATCCTAGCTTGTTTGACTTCATTAGTTCCCTCACGGGAAACTTGCAGTGCGTCCCACATAGATTTGGCGGTCTCACAATGAGGGACCTGATAATATTCATCAACGCCAAGTGTGGATGTGAGAATACTTTGTACCTTCCAATCATGTGGCCACAATTTTTTATCATTATCATCCCATTGTACTTTTGGTTTAGGTATGATGACACCTTAAGCATTGGTCATTGTAATTTCATTAGGACCATTCATGATGGTATCCCATACCCCTTTATCAAACGAGTTGATATGGATATGCATACAAGCTTTCCAATAGCCATAGTTTTCATCGGTGAATATTTGCGCTCTACCCTTCAGGTTCAGTAGCCATTTTCTAATAACCAAGTATTGAAGCACGAAATTAAGAACTCTGAAACCACTTGTTAGACAAGGAAACTTATCTAGAGGGGTGAATAGATCCCTAAATAAAAATTTCTTTACTAAAAGTGTTTTAAAAAACGATGGCTAGCGGAAGTAACTTGGATAGATTTGTATAAGCCGAACCGCTATCGAAAAGCTCAAATATGCATATGAGAAAAAAATCAGAGATAATAATGAGATATCTAATCAATAAGTTTCAATCACAATATCTTGAAAGTATCTCAATAAGAAATGTTATATCCAATGATAAATCACACAAAAATCAATTGAGACATATTATCGAACACCTAGTGTGCAATCGATTTTGTTTGGAAATTTGTATGGTTTTGTTGATCTTAAAATCAAACCACAATCAAAATGATTGTGATAAATTCAACAAAACAGTTTTTAAACTATTTTCAAAATAAATTACCAAATGAATTAGTCACACAAATGATGAACTCAATAATCTCCAATCGGCCTCGCTATGGGTACGTATGCCCTCAATTCAAATTCGAATTGCGATAATGAAATTAACCATACTTTGAAAAATTCATATACAAGAGAAATGTAGCAATTCAACCCTACAAAACCTAATTTTGATGTTTATTCTAACACTTTCCCTTCCCTTGATCAAACTTGATCAAGTAACTCAACAATACCAATTTGATTCACTATTTCACGCTACTCCTTTGCAAGAACTGCAACTATTCAAAGCCTTCACTCAATCAAATCTAAATTGCGAACTGTCATAACCCAATATTTACCAAGATGATTCACTGTCTCACAAGAAGCGCAACTCTTCAAAGCCTTCACTCGATCGAACCCAAACTTGAGTAATATTGTCCAAAACCATTAAATCCCCATTTTGATATTGAAGGAAAACCCAACTTTGAACTTGATTAAACTTAAGAAAACCAAGGTGGGGTTTTCCTTCAAGATCAAAGTAGAGATTTGAAGGTTTTGGAAAAGATTACTAAAGTTTGAATTCAATCGAGTGAAGGCTTTGAAGTGTTACGATTCTTGAAAAGGAGTAGCATGAGACAATGAATCATCTTGGTAAATCTTGGGTTACAACAATTCAAAATTTGGATTCGATCGAGCTCAGGTCAAGGAAAGAGAAATTGCTAGGATTAACATCAAACTTAGGGTTTGTTAGGTTGTATTGCTACATTTCTCTTGTAAAAATCCTATTGCAAAGTAAGGTTAATTTTATAATCTCAATTAAAATTCGAATTGAGGGCAGACGTACCCATAGCGAGGCCGATTGGGGAACTACTGTTTGTTGTGAAAATTAGTAAACAACCGCTGGTCTTCCAAATCAATAAGAGATTGGATCACTTGCACGATCGACCATAATAAATCCTAGGACATGTGCTAAAAATTTAAATAAGGTTTGCGAAAATGACGATTTCGACAACCTTTAAGACTTTAAAGGTTAACAACTTTGAAAATGTTAAAGAAAATAAACTGCAAAACGTAATAGAAAAGCAAGTAAATATGCTAAAAATAACTTGGGCGAATGAAGAAAATAAACTTGAATTGAAATGTAAAATAAGGTGTTTACATCAAACGTACATTGTCTCAATGCACTCTTTTCTCTGCACACAGGTACTTTGAGTAAATTAGAGATTTCCGTACAACTTTGAACACCCACTATCCTATCACTAAGACTGCCTATTTATAATGAATCGAAATAACCGCTTTTAATGACATTTCTCTAAGGTTAAGACAAGTGGCGCTTTGCATGTCTTCTCTCCTTAAAAATGCTCAACGCGTCTCTCTCCATGTTTTAGATAAGAGCCAAAATTCCCACCTTTATTTAAATTCAAATCTTTCATCGAAGCATCATCAATAATCGCCTGTCGAATCACATTTCATGACTTAGAATATTATTTTACTTTTTCCAAATCTGTCCAATGTATTCTTCCTATATAAAAAATGATTTCGACCAGAATACGCAAGTTTCCCCTTGTCGAAACTTCTCAGAACTTCATGCAAATTATATATCTTTTTATTTATTGATCCAGAACTAGATGTCAAATTTGAGAGCTAACAATTTGCCCCCCAAAAATGTCATTTTTGACATTAGTGGAAAAAGAGACATTTTATGGCAAATTTATTCGACGCCTAAAATAATCTATGCGTGATTCGACGTTTGTAATGAATCAATGTCAAAATGGTTACCCTTCCTCAGCACGCTTATGACGTCATAGTCATGATTACCTTTTTCTGAAAAACTTCTCTTTAACCCACATGAGGATCTTCATCATCATCATATCTCCTATACCCTAGGAGATCATGGTACTAGGCATTAGCTGCCACCGTTCCATCAAGGATGGTGAGAAGGACACGCGTCCCACTCCTATTTTAACCATTAATGTGATTCTGGAACCGCTTCCACTCCCATCCTTATAAATACCCCCTTTCTCATTTCTTTTCACTTTTTATGCTTTCTAAATTCTCAACTCTCAAGAAAAAACCTCTCACACTTCAGAGAACTCAGTATCCCTCTTCACATTTCAACAATGGCTTCAACAACACGATCTACCAAAGATGCCAACAAAACCACTAAAGAGTCTAACAAACCTGCAAAAATTCCTAAGAAGATCTCTCAACTTCCTCCATTTGACTCAACCACTGGTCGGATCATGGTAGAAAATCAATAATACCTTCCTGAACTGCTTGCTGAAGAAAAAAGAAGAATCTACGTTTCACAAGTACTCATTCCTCTTACTGTTACTGGTAAGCCTCTGGCTTTGTTAGGTCCTTTGTGTGATCCTAATGTTGATCCTAGCAAACTTAGGGATTTCTTCCCCACTTACCATAAATACAAACCCATAGGTCAAGCCAAGAAACCTAAGGCTAGTAATGAAGATCCCAATCCTGGTAACCAGAACAACCCTTCGACTGAAGAGGCCATTGATTTTAGGTACATGAATAACTTTAGGGTATTTAGAGCCAGACCATCTTTTAAGGACCCCTCTGACTATCTAAGATGGTTAAAGAAATTAGAAAAAACAAAGTCTGAAGTCTGGAAGGACATGGGCATTTATAATTTTATTATGTTGTCGAAGGTAAGTCTTGACTATTGCTCAAACATGCTTGTCTCTTCCTTGTTTTTTTGGGACAACACCCATTACACTCTCCATCTTCCATGTGGAATGATGACACTAACTTTATTCGATGTAGCCGCTATCACATGACTCAAACCGACTGGCAACACCTATGACCCTGACTTTATGTCTGATGATAGCATTGGATTTTAGACCTCTAGGGCAGCATATTCGACCCACATCACACATTATCATGATAAAGATATAGAAGAGGTTTCAATGTAGAACACATAGCTTTCTTAGCATTATGGCTGTCTTGTTGTGTCTTTTGTTCGAAGTCACTCCAAGTAGCCAGGAAATTCTTAACTATGGCGAACCAACTCCATTTTGGCCATAATCTTGGTCTAAGCGATCTAATTCTGGCTAGCCTTTATAAATCTATGAGCGAAGGTGTTACCCAACTTAAATGTCTGTGCGACAAAGGAAATTTCCTCCTTTATGGACCTTTCTGGCTTCTTCAATTGTAGTTGAACGCTTCATTTGAAGCCTGCCTTCCCCACAAGAATCAAATCAATGAGGACGCTGACGAAGTGAAGAACAGGAGAGTAAAAGTCCCACGCTTGGCTAAGTTAACTCCTGTTGATGAAGGTCAGCCTATTCAATGAACCTTCACTAACTTTATCATGATGTTTACCAAATGTTATGACTTCTCACCAAACATGACTCCCTTCGCTGCAAGAAAATGTAGTCCTAAATGGTTCAACATGCCATTTCCAGCTTCATCGAAGGCTCAAGAAGCAGAATCCAATGCAATCTGGGAAGCTTTCTTGACTCTCAGGGTTCTAACCCTCTGATTCAATCTCTCGAAGAGTCTAATTACCTTGATTGTTTATTAGCCTAATCTTGTCGCCCGACAATTTAGATTAGTTCAGGTCTTACCCAAACCCCTTTATGACAAGAAAAACCTCCTCCTCCTCTATAACGCAGTCCATACTGAAGCTATAACTATTAAACAAATTGCGCGGTATGCTGATTGAACACAACTTCTTCCTGTTGCTTTCGAACCAAGCTTTCTCTACACCTAACAATTCGATGAATGGTGGAAAGCTTACTATGTAGAAGAATTTTTTGACATGGCTGCTTTTACTCAGCACATTAACAAGGCTTTTCTCTCTATGCAGGAAAAAGTCCAGAAAGGTACTTCGACGCATATCAAAGAAATCCAAGCATTCCAGAAATGCTTTGAAACTGCCTATAGACCTAATGATATTGGTTGAACCGTCCGCGACGCAACTATTACTTTAAAGGATTTTTTTTAAAGAAAATGGAGAACCTAAAGATCTCTTCGTACATTCCTTCTAAGAAACGGTAAGAAACGACTTTTAACATTTTTCCTTCCAAATTCCCTTGATTGCTAAGTGCTGACTTTGGAGTGGCTCTTAGCCCTCCATTTCCAAACTGGTTTGTCTGTGGGGATTCTATAAAAATCCTTCGACAAGAATCGCAAAAACATGCTCAGCGGGTGGTTGCGACTAAACACACATTAGACAGTTTCAAAGGTCATCTTCATATTGGGATCGAAGATGTTCGCATTGAATCCGAAATATATGAAGGTGTGGAATTGGGAAGGTTTCGACCCAACATTTTTTATTACTTATTTTCTTTCACCTGTAATAATTGTTTATATTTTACTTTTGCCGTAAAAATTCCACCAAAGAACCCAACATCTAGGAAACTAGTCGAAGTGAAAGAGGAAGGAGGAAGTAAAGCAGTAACAATAACAAAGGTACTTCGTATTCCTTATTAATTTTTTCGCTTTCCCATATGTTCTATTATATTTCTAACGTTTCCCTTTCAGGGCGCTCGAAAGCTACCCTTAACTCTCAAAAAAAGGAAATCCAAAGAAGATGAAGTTTTGGTGGTTGAATCAGATGATGAAGACCTATATCCGACTACCGAACAACCCCTCAAGAAAAGGAAGAGGCAGCTCAAAATGAGTGAAACTTTGGCCCTACCTCAAGCAAAAGGTGCAAAGGCTCCAACCAAGAAACCTACTACCTTCACAATACTGGAACCAACTTCTGCAGAGATGTCGAAGAAAGCTGCAGACCAACCTAAAAGTGACAATTCTAGCCCTGGGGCTGATGCTCCCAAGGTACCAAATCTTATACCTTATCATTTACTTAGTAATCTTTTTTAACTTTCTGACTTTCGATTACTCTTTTCAGGACGATGCAGGCGTTTCTAATCAACCGGCTACCAAATCAACCAACACCACACTCCTCAATAGAGAAGGAGAACTGACGTATCATCCTACTTCTGCCAAAGATTCTAAAAAAAGATCGATGAGCGAAATTAATCAGATGGAGATAATCTGGTCGACACAACCCTTCCTCTGACTTCGATCGCATCTTGCAAATTTTCCTTTGAAATTTTGTACCTAGAAGCAATCTGATCCAAGTCATTAGCTACTTGGTTTTCCAAACAAGGAATGTGTTGAATGTTGATCAGATCAAGTCTTTTTAAGAGTCGATTGGCTATCACGAAGTATATGATGAGATTTTCTTTCACACATTTGTACTCCTTTGTGATTTGTTTTATGACTAACTCTGAGTCACCCATTATTTCGACTCGAGTTGCCCCCTATTCCAACAATATCTCAAGTCCGACTATAAGATCCTCGTATTCATCCTCGTTATTCGAACAGAGACCTTCCACTTTATACTTAAATTTTGTTGGAATTTTATCAGGATGGATAATCAAGACTCCTACACCTATTCCATCTTTATGACTCGAACCATCGAAGTACAACTTCCAAGGTTCTAGTTCGATGTACTCTAATGATTCTTCATTTATTGAGTGGTCGACTATAAAGTCTGCCACCACTTGCCCCTTAACAGCTTTTAAAGGCATATAAGTTAGAGAGCATTCAATTAAGGTTAATGCCCATTTACCAATTCGACTATGCAAAATTGGTTTTGACAACATATGCTATATAACATCAAAATGTGAGGAAACAAAAACATCAACAGGTGTTATATAATGCTTAAGTTTTATACATGAGAAGTACAAACACAGACATATCATTTTAACTATGCTATATCTGGTTTATGCATCATTCAAGACTCTACTAAAATAATAAATGGCTCTTTCGACACCATTTTCATCTTCCTGAGCTAACATGCTCCTTAAAGTCTTATCCGACACAGATATAAACAGCCTCATACTCTTATTTCTACAAGGTGGAATTAATATTGGAGGGTGACTCAAATACTCATTGATTTTGTCGAAAGCCACTTGTTGAGCTTATCCCCATTCGAATCCTTCCTTTTTGAGTCGAAGCAAAGGTGAGAAGGCTTGAGTTTTTCCGCTAAGATTCAAGATAAACCTTCACAAGAAGTTAATCTTGCCCAGCAATGACTGCAACTCCTTCTTTGTTGATGGCGCTTTCGCTTCCATTATGGCCTTGGTCTTATTCTGGTTATTTCGATTCCCTTTTTGTGGACCACAAAGCCTAAGAAATCCCCCGCCCGCACACAAAAATCACACTTGAGAGGATTCATTTTCAAACTATGTCTCCTCATCCTTTCAAAGGAGTGTCGAAGATGGTCTATATGATTTTTCCCTGAAACTGACTTTACAACAATATCATCAATATAGACCTGCATAAAAGTCTCAATGAAATCATGGAAAATCGAATTCATTACCCTTTGGTAAGTTGCCCCAACATTTTTCAAGCCGAAAGAAATTACCACCCATTCATAAATGCCTAATGCTCCAGGACATCGAAATGCCGTTTTCAGGATATCCTCTTCAACAATGAATATCTGATTATCCCCTGAATATTCATCAAGCATACTCAGATATTCATGTCCTGCGGCCGAATCGACTAACATACCTGCCACTGGCATCAAATATTCATCCTTTGGGGTTGCATTATTTAAATCTCTAAAGTCTATGAAAACCCTCAAAGTACTATTTTTCTTAATAACTAGCACAATATTTGAAATCCATTCGACATACCTGGTTGTACGGATGAATTTGCATCCCAGAAGTCTTTTGACCTCCTCTTTAATCTTCAAGAGAATTTCAGGTGCAAACCGCCTTGGATTCTGCTTGATGGGCTTTTTCCCAGGCTTCATTGGCAACTTCAAGTCAACCAGCTCTCTTTCTAAACCAGGCATCTCGTCATAATCCCATACGAAGCAGTCTCTAAACTCCTTCAGCAATTGGATCAGCCCGACTCTGAGTTGAGGGTTGATATTGGCGCTAATATACGTTGGCCTTTTTGTCGCCCAATCTCCCAAGGCAATTTCCTCAAGTGGATCTTGCGCTTGTATTTTAACGTTGGTTGCCAATGGATCCTTTTCGAATCCCAAAGGCTCGTCATCGTAAATGGCGTCGAGCCTCTGGCCTTGCACTTCGTCCTGAGCCTTATCAGATGGCTATGGGTCGAAGTCCTTACCAGGACTTTCCTGACACGATTCCTTCTTAGCTCCGACAGCCATGAATTTTACCTCTGCCTCTAATGCCACTTTTAGCTTATTCTCGGCTACATAAGCCAAAATTCTTTCGAGTGCTGGCAACTACGTCCTCGTTGCCAAATTCACTCCCCAACCTGTTGGGTCAATTCCAGATGTCCCTATGTATGCAAGGTCATCTTCACCCACCAACTCTCGACCCCACTGAAAGCCATTGGAGGGGTGCAAACAAAGAGAAATATGCATTATCATCTGGAGTAAATGCAAAACTGGCTGGATTGCATGGAGCAATATTAGCCAAATTTTTGTCGAAACTACGTCTATCGACTTAATTAACCGAAGCCATAAAATAGCTCTGATCGACTTTGATATTTTCCACAATACCATCTAGTCGCCAAATGCTAACCCTCTGATGCATTGATGATGGCACGACTCCTATGTCGTGAATCAATTCTCGTCCTAACAACAAGTCATAGTTAGCCTTCGTCTCCGCAACCATAAACATGGTTGGTCTTGTAATTGTTCCTACCATCAAATCGACCTTAATTACTCCCAATTTAGTGCCAATATTTCCTTCATAGTTGGACAAAACCATATTGTGGGGCTTGGTGTCTGTGTCAAACTTCCCTATTTTTCTTAACATGAAATGCGACATCAAGTTTACCGTTGCACCACAATCCACCAGGATCTTGTTGACTGGCACATCTTCAATTTTTCCAGTGATAAAAAGAGGCTTCAAGTGACTTTTCATAGCCTCATTGGGTCTTTCGAAGAATGCATTATGTTCTTCTACACAACCATTGTTCATCACATAGTAACAAGATGGCCTATGATTGGGCATCTCTATATCAGTGTTATCTTCCAGCTCTTCGACCTCAGTTATTTGGTCGAATTCCCTTGGTAGGACAGATACCACATTAACCATGATATCAAAAGATGCTTTCGAATCTATATCAAAATCATCAGTAAACATCTCGTCTTCAGCAATCAAGTGATCACCTTCCTTTTTAGCCTCTTCTTGAGTAGAACAAACTTTCCCCTCCACAGTCTTCTTTTCGATGAATTTTAATTCCTTCTTCTCATTCTTTTGAGTAGGCACATTAGTGCTTGATTCAGCTACCTGGTTTTCTTTAGCCTCTTTTTCTGCCTTTCTTCTCCTTTGCTCCCTTCTCCATTGGGATCTGGTCATTGGGTTCTTACCTTTGTAATTCTCAGAGATATAGGCTGACTTCTTGGAGGTTTGGAACTCCTTACGATATCCAACAGACGAACCCCTATCAACATCAAAGTTCTTCCATTTCTGCTGGCCTTTTTCTCTATTTTCGGTTGGTCTCATCCACTTTCCATTATAAAGCTCTGTAAATGGCTTAAAAGTGGTGGGTCTTGCACTTGGGAATCTTGGCTTCGCCTGTTCCTGCCCCCCGTTTGGCCTCTTTCTGTTGAAACCTTGGTGGCTACCAGAGTTTCTCCAATTTCCTCTGGCCTTTGCCAATTAAACTCCCTCTATATTTTGGGCCGCCTTCCTATTAAATACGACACTACACCTTGTACAGAGCATAACTTCTGACTTCTTTTTTTGGTACCTATGTATGAAATCCATCAGACTCTCCTCTTCCTTTGAGAAAGCCACTTTGTTGTATTCCTCTTGTCGTTGTTCTTCGACAATCTCCATCGAAGTCTCTTGTAAAACTTTGACCATGTTGATATCTATAGTGACATCTTTAGTAATGTCCAAACTTTGGAACTTCATTGTAAGGCCAACAGTGGCCTTGTTCAAATTATCCATCCGTACAAAACCATCAGCAGTTTCTTTTGTTACTATCACCATGTTGGAATCCTCAGAGATTCCTGCAGTATCGAAACCATCAGCAGCTTCATTGTTACAGTCTTCGACTATTCGTTTGGTGAGGTCATCAATGTCCTCACACATGTAGTCTTCTATCATTTTCTCGTTAAAATCCTCAGTGACCTTAACCATGACAACATCATTGATAAAGTCATCAGTGACTTCTATCATGTTGACATTGTGAGCTAAGTCATCAGTAACTTCGATCATATTGACAACAACAGGTTCAGTGAAATGAGCATCAACTATTTGCAAAGGTTCAACTTCAATTTTCATATGAGCCTTCACTTTCTTTCCAAACCTTAGTCTTCCGTCCTTGACGGCATTTTGTACGAGGTCCCTTAAAAGAAAACATTGAGATGTTTTATGAGCCAAGAAATTGTGATATTTACAAAAACCTCTCTTTTTCATTTGCTCTAAAGGAGGCATTTTAGCACCAGGAGGCACTATCATTTGGCCATCCTTAACTAAGAAGTCGAAGATTTCGTCACATTTAGTGACGTCGAATGTGTAAGTTTTCTTAGGAAATCTATCATTCTTTTCTGGTTCGAATGGATTTTTTCCATTTGAATGGGCCAAGAATTTACAGGCATAAGGTGGTCCCTGCTTTAATTCAGCAAGGTCGACCTCACTTTCGTCGTTCTCACTAATTCAAACGTAGGCTACCCTCTCTTTTTTATTCTTGTTTGCCCTGGCTTTTCCAGCTTTCAGTCGCTCGACTTGTCAAACTCTGTCCGCCAATTGGGCCATATCTCTCAAGTACTGGGTATCCAATTTTTTCCTAATTGAGTAATCGAGACCACCAACGGCCATTTCGACCAACTCATGTTCAGGCACCTGAGTAAAGCACCTTGCTTTAAGCAATCAAAACCTATGCAGGTAATCGTCTATTGGCTCAATAAACGTTCGTTTGATACTAGCCAATTCCTTCAAACTAATCTTGGTTTGCCCCATATAAAACTGTTCATGGAATAATCTTTCTAACTGAGTCCAGGTATGGATTGAATTTGGTGGCAAGGTTGTAAACCATGTAAAAGCGTTTTTAGTGAGAGAACTTGGAAAATATTTTACCCTAAGGTTTTCATTATTGGAAATCTCTCCAGCCTCTATCAAGTACCTAGCCACATGTTCGACAGTGGATTCAGTGGTGTCCCCAGAGAATTTGGTGAGTTTAGGAACTTTCCATCTAGGGGGTAGGTCTATTTGTAAGATATACTCTGACAATGGCGAAGTATAATTCGGTCTCTAAAAACCAAAGTTTACCCCATTTCGTGTCATTATTCTTTCGACCATGGCTGGTAACTTATTATCTGCGGCCATATCATCACGTCAAATCTACTAGACAACGTTATCAGTATTTTGGTTCCTATTTACCATTACTACCCTAGGTCTCTCCTCAATTGGGATTTGAGGTTGGGCTCTAGGGGGTTCGACCCTAGGCTGTTCGATCACTACTCCTGGATTGAGTAGATTTGCATGAGGTGGGTTTCCTTGGTTCTGCTAAACCTGATTAATGGTAGGATCCTCTTCTAAGACTCCTCCTTGATTTTCCAATATATATTCTCTCTGGGGATGTCGAGGAAGTTGTGGTACTCCAATGAAATCTGCAAGGCGTGTCATCTGTGCTGTCATTTGTTGGTTGGATTGAGTAGTACTTTGGATTAGGGGATTAAAAATCGTCCTCATTGTTTGGGCCAACATTTGGACTATTTCGTGATTACTCTCATCCATTTGCTGCCTAATAACCGCTGCAGAATTATTAGTCAAACTTGGTATTTGGGTGGAATAACCTATTCCTAAAGGTTAGCTACTTCGACCTATGTTTAACCCAGATCCTGATTCTTGTAATGGTGAAGTAATGTTCATCATTGGTTCTGAGAATGTTGAGGTGGTATTATGTAAATTTGCCATCATAGATGTTGGTATTCCATAGGGTTGCTCTCGACCGCGTAAGGGCATAGAAAAAAGTAGAGGCATAAAGGGCCTACTCGAAGCATTCCCTATTGGTGTGGGGGTTACTGGAGGACCCATTGGCCTAGTATAATGTAGAATTGGCTCACTATGGGTGATCGACTGCGTGGGCGTCGAACTTGCCGTAGATAGCATTGGTTCTGACATAGTCACTGGAACCGTAGTTCCCCTAGTCGAAGATACTTGGGGCGGTTCTCCATTGTTACTTTGAGGAATCGAAACATTTGGCTGATTTGAATTTATCATTCTCCTCGTATATCTTCTCCTTAGTCTATCTTCGTTAGTGGTGGCTACTTTGCCACTTATCAATAATATGCAACGAAGTTTTCAAAGAGATCACTAGTCAAAACGTAGTTTCTGTAAAGAAACTTAGTTAGCACAGCCCTACTGGGCGTGCCAATTTGTTTACTGTGAAAATTAGTAAACAACCGTTGGTCTTCCAAATCAATAAAAGATTGGATCACTTGCAGGATCGACCATACTAAATCCTAGGACATGTACTAACAATTTAAATAAGGTTTGTGAAAATGACAATTTCAACAACATTTAAGACTTTAAAGGTTAACAACTTTGAAAATGTTAAAGAAAATAAACTGCAAAACGTAATAGAAAAGCAAGTAAATGTGCTAAAAATAACTTGGGTGAATGAAGAAAATAAACTTGAATTGAAATGTAAAATAGGGTGTTTACATCAAACGTACATTGTCTCAATGCACTCTTTTCTCTGCACACGGGTACTTTGAGTAAATTAGAGATTTTTGTACAACTTTGAACACCCATTATCCTATCACTAAGGCTGCCTATTTATAATGAATCGAAATAACCGCTTTTAATGGCCTTTCTCTAAGGTTAAGACAAGTGGTACTCAACATGTCTTCTCTCCTTAAAAATGCGCCATGCGTCTCTCTCCATGTTTTGGATAAGAACAAATATTCCCACCTTTATTTAAATTCAAATCTTTCTTCGAAGCATCATCTATAATTACCTATCAAATCTCATTTCAGGACTTATAATATTATTTTCCTTTTTCCAAATCTGTCCAATGTATTCTTCCTGTATAAAAAATGATTTCGACCAGAATGCGCAAGTTTCCCCTTGTCGAAACTTCTCAGAACTTCATGCAAATTATATACCTTTTTCTTTATTGATCTAGAACTAGGTGTCAAATTTGAGAGCTAACAACTACCTAAACAAATCCTTGTGTACTCTCTCTTTCTCTCTCTCTCTCTCCCCCCTCTCTCCCTCTCCCTCTCTCTCTCTCTCTTACATTTCATTTGCAAATTATTGAGTTCTTCATCTGTGTGATTAATTCGTTTGGGAAATTCTTTTGAAAATTGTTTAAAAACCGCTTAGTTAAGCTGATCATAATCATTTTGATTGTGATTGGATTATAAGATCGACAAAACCATACAAATTTCTAATAAAAATCGATTGCACACAAGGTGATCGATGATTTTCCTCAATTGTTTTTTGTGTGATTTATCATTGGATATAGCGTTGCTAATTGAGTGGCTTTCAAGAGATTATGATTGAAATTTATTGATTAGATAAATTATCATTATCTCCAATTTGTTTTCACATACGCATATCCAAGCTTTTCGATAGTGGTTCAATTTAGATGAATCGACCTAAGTTACTTCCGCTAGCCATCGTTTTTAAAACATTGTTTGTAAAGAAATTTTTATATGGGGATCTATTCACCCCCCTCTAGATAAGTTACCTTCGTCTAAAAATCTTAAGAGCAATACTACCAAGCCAAGGGTGTCCCAAGAAGGAAGTCAAAAGGCCAGACCCTTGCTTCTTTAATAAACCTAACTCAAACCAGTTCGAAGGATCATTTTTATTGGATCCAAGAAGACGCATTATTTCCACCAAGAGAAAAAAGAACGACGCCCTGGGGACCTCCCACAAAACCAAGAAGAGACAATGAACTTATCATACCGGGATAAAAGGATATCAATCCAAAGACCAGATGCGCTCGCCAAGAGCCTCCATCTTCATTTGGCTAGAAGAGTTAAATTTACCATTTGAATATCTTTAACACCAAGTCCCATATCTTTTTGGACATGCATTACCACAAATAATACATTTCATGACAAAACCTTCACCTCGACCCACTAATAACTGAGGTATATATCTTGGCAGCGCCATTATTTTATTTAAAAATAGAGTTAAATATACAACACCCCCTGCTATGTAGGCGAGTTTTGGTTTACCCCCTGTAAAAATAAATTTTGAATCCCCCCTTGAAATGTTAAAATTCTATGTCTTTTGCCCCCTAAGCATCAAATTTACCCCCCTGTAATATTTTTTTTTTGGGTTTACCCCACCCCAAATTTAGTGTTCAAATTGCACATTTTTGGGCTAAAACAATATATATATATATATATATATATATATATATATATATATATATATATATATATATATATATATATATTACAGGGGGAATCCAAAAAAAAATATTACATGGGGGTAAATCGAAACTCGCTTACATTGCAGGGGGTGTTGTATATTTAACCCTTAAAAATATATACAATTTATACCCTCGGTTATTACCAAAACTAAGGGAATATAACTACGAGGAAGCTCACTTTAAATCCCAGTTCCTGCATTTTATGTTTTATTTTTATTTTTAATTGGTTTAGGGTCACACATCGTCTTTCCTGTTTCCTTTTCCCCATTTTATTTATTCTTAATATGTATTATCCCCAGTTATATTTGTCAATCGAGGGGTAATATCTTTTGCATCCACATTTTCAAATGCATTTTTTATTATTTTTAATTATTAATTAATCTATTACCTCAGTTTTGTCTGAAAGTCGACGTGATAGTTATTTTAAATCAATTTATAAAATATGGAATTATGAGGCTTTTATATTTTTTATAAAAAAATTTAATTAATATATTCCCTTGATTTTTCTTAATAGCCTACAGGTTTGTTCTATTTACTTCAAAGAACTAGACTCCAACTTTTCATTTACATATCAACAAATATTTTAACTTCATCGTCCTTCTCTTCACAAAAACCATAGATGATTTTCGTCAAATCTCTTCCAACATCAACTCGAACATCATCTCTTTTAAATGTCAACTCTTCCAACATCAACTTAAACATCATCTCTTTTAAAAAATCGTTGAAGATTCGTCATCACATTTGAGGTACGTAACTCACCTCTAAAATGTTCATAGAAATGACTTTAGTTTTAGAAATGTTTGTAGAAATATTGTTAGAAATGTTGTTATGCACTATGGTATTAGTTTTAGGAATTGTTATATAAATGGTAATACCAGTGAAATGTATATAACTTTTCCATATATGTTGTTTTTCTTGAAATGTTTCATCATAACTTATTAGTTATTACTTAAGTGTTTGTTTCTAGTTAGTATTATTCTATGGTGTCTCTCTTCCATATATCTAGTTAGTATATTTCTATGTTCTAAATCATTTAGGATAAAGTGTTATGTGATGTGGCTTTGAAGTTCATGTTGTTGTCTCTGTTATATGTTGCTATTTTTCTTAATTTACACAAACATGGGTGTTTCGACAAATACCTCTAATACAACATCTATTGCAACCTTGGTTGATACAAAAAGCAAAAGAAAAACTAGAGGTGTCATGATGTGTACCAAGCTTTAAAAAGCTCACAAAAATGGTGTTTTCTCTCTGGTTAATTTTGATCTGAGAATCGGTAAGGCTTATGGTGAAAATGCTGATGATTTTAACAGTTACATGACATTACAAGATAAAATCAAATTGAGTATTTTGATAAATAATAGGCACAAGGTTGACGATGATTTGAAAGATAGCATATGGGTTGATATTATGGTATTTATTATGATTTTTTTTAAATTTGTTTTATAAGTATATATGAGCATTTATTTTTTGTTTTATTTTAATACTAATATCAACTCTATTATGTAAATGTAGAAAATGTTTATTGTTCCAGAGGATGGTATATTGAAAAAGAAATGGCTGACATATGCTGGTGAGCGTTGGAGAGGCTTTAAGACATAACTCACATATGAATATATAAAAAAACATCCAAAAGATAACATAACGCCTCCATATGTGAAGTATTCATTTATTTATAGGAAAGTTATGGAAGATTTTTTAAATTCTCGCAGTGCTCTTGAATTCTTGGCTAAGATCCAAAAAGGAAAGGAGAATAGAGCTAGAAGTATATATCCACATAGATTGTCTCATGGAGGATATGATAAACATGAACAAAAAATGATTAATGAAAAAAGAAAACAAAGGGAACTAGAGCTGGGAGATCCTTTTGGAAGCCTTGATTGCAGTTCATCTCCGCCATGACTCTATGAGAAATAGAAGAGGTCACTTCAAAGACCAAATGACGAGTTCACATAAGAGGCTACACGCGATGTGGCTGGAAAGATTGTAAGGAGATACTTTTTTCAACATTACTTATTTTAGTTGATTCAATATGGTAAATATGGACTTTTATATGTGTTATAGGATATACTGGTTGAACAAACCAAAGTTGGTATCTTTGTTCCATGAGATCGTCGTGACATCTTAGTAGAAGTGATAGGAACCGAGGAGCATGTTATGGTGTGTCTGTGGTCTTGGAAGATGCATTTATTTGAAGTGATTTTTTTGGATCATCATAACAAATTAAAAAAGTAAATAGTAGGAGAGAAATTGAAGAGATAATTACTGAAAAGATAGGGGAGGTATTAAGACATGAGAGGGAGAATTAGACTTAGAAGCGATGGAGAAGTGGACTTGGGAGGATCGTGAAATCGTGCGAGCGCGAGAGGATGTTGCAGGTGGAGGGGGAGTGGATGTTGCAGGATGTGCGGGTGGAGCAAGAGAGGATGTTGTTGGAGGAACAAGAGAGGATGTTGCAGGACGTGTAGGAGGAATGAGAAAGGCTAGCTGAGGTTGAACGAGAGAAGTGTACCCGTGATATGATTGAGGTATAAGTATAATTTAAAATATTTGTGTTGTATGTTGTTGTTGTTTGTGTATTTTAATATTTGTATTATGTTTTATTTGTTTTTATGATGTAGAAATTGAAATCAATGGGTGTATTCAACCACCCAATTCCACTTCAATTATACATACATGAGATAGTAGTTAAGAAAGCTATTATGGGTGGTGTAAGTATGAAAGATAGTTGTTCTGCCTCGCATCACAATATTGAGACCACACCACCTCAACTAGATAACACTTAGAGACTTTCACGAGTTTAAATTAAAACCCGAACCACAACAATCTTTTATACTACATAAGAGTTTTCTTGTGGAATTTTTAAAGGCAGATGATTAGTTGGATATACCAGTACTATAATTATGGTATTCGTAAGTATAATTTATATTAATTGTTCTCATACTTTAACATAAAGATTTTACTTTTGCATTAACTTTTTAATTAGGTTCATACATGTGATGTGTGTTGAAAGGAAATTACATAAGTATTATTTCTTAAATCCATTGAACATTCAATTTTGAGGTAATGCAACAAACACTATCAAAATATACATAAAAAATAAATTAGATAGTGAGAATAAAGAATGTTACATGGGACCGTTTATCCATAAGTAAGTATATGATTTAATTCGTGTTTTCATTTATAAATCAATTTATACACATCTATTTATATATATTAAATCTAATGCATCGAATATTACAGCGACACATCATCAATTATAACTCTAAAATGTGCCACATCAACTTATTTGTATATGTGGACAATTTGTTCATTAACAATAAAACAATCCAAATGAAACTTTTCATTTACTTTCTAAACTCATTGACACGTCATCAATCATCAATTGATAAAATTATATTTTCTTTATGAAACTTTTATTCTATTAATAGATATTAATAATAATGATATAATATTGTTCATATTCATATTCCAATTTCAATTATAAATTAATAAAATAAAGCACATAAAAATATTTACATTCCTATTCCAATTATAAAGGGTATTTAATAAAATAAAATTGATATAACTATATTTTCTTTATAAAACTCTTCATTCTTTTAACATTAATTTAAAAAGTAAAAAATACAAATAAATGTTGATTTAATAATCACTAAAATTATAAATAATACACTACAATGATGATTATAAAAAAAAAAAAATTCATTAATAATTACTACAGAGAAAAAATTAAAAAATAGAAATAAAGTAAGAATAAAATTATTTACTACATTATTCATATTTTTATATAAATTTTTAATTACTTATTTTTTAAAAATAATTAATACAAATCATTGTTTCAATAAAATAAAAAATAATAAATACAAATGATAAATCATAAATATAAAAGTTCGTTATATGTTACATTATAATTATAAAACTTAACTAAAATATTTATCAACTAATTCCAAACTATAAATTTATATCAATACTATCTTTCAGTTATAAATATATTCTATTGTGTTTTTATTCTACCATTGATATTAGATGAGTTACTAATTTTTCATTTACTTTCTAAACTCAATGACACATCATCAATTATCAATTGATATAATTATATTTTCTTTATGAAATTTTTATTCTATTAATATATATTAATAATAATGATATAATATTGTTCATATTCCTATTCCAATTTCAATTACAAATTAATAAAATAAGGCACATAAAAATATTTACATTCCTATTCCAGTTATAAAGGGTATTTAATAAAATAAAATTGATATAATTATATTTTCTTTATAAAACTCTTCATTCTTTTAACATTAATTTAAAAAGTAAAAAATAAAAAGAAATTTTGTTTTAATAATCACTAAAATTATAAATAATACACTACAATGATGATTATAAAAAAATAAAAAACAAATTCATTAATAATTACTACAGAGAAAAAATTTAAAAAAAGAAATAAAGTAAGAATAAAATTATTTACTACATTATTCATATTTTTATATAAAATTTTAATTACTTAGTTTTAAAAAATAATTAATACAAATCATTGTTTCAATAAAATAAAAAATAATAAATACAAATGATAAATCATAAATATAAAAGTCCGTTATATGTTACATTATAATTATAAAACTTAACTAAAATATTTATCAACTAATTCCAAACAATAAATTTATATCAATACTATCTTTCAGTTATAAATATATTCTATTGTGTTTTCATTCTACCATTGATATTAGATGCGTTACTATTTTATTGATGTCTCTTTAGTTGATCGGTTATACCTAAAAGTTCATTCATTTTAATAACTCATAGAAAACCACTTAAATTTCCCAAATCTCTCAATAGTTTATCAGTATAAATAAAAATATTTATCTCCAATTTTCTTTCAGTTCTTACACTTGATTTCTCACATGCGAGGAGAAAATTTTACCATATACCCCATCATTTATTCCTCTACCCCTACCTTATATTTTTTTGACCAAAATGTCCTTATATAAATAAGTGTAAATTTTTTTTGATTTAATTATTTGATACGGAATTTAATATATAAATCTATCTTTAAACGCTACTTGATTAATATTCTCAACAAACATGGCAAGTACTAATTTTTTTATGTTTAGCATTTAATTGTTTAATAATTACATTGTAAATGTTACAAACATAATTCAACTGGCTTATGACATTAAATTTATATGATACACAACTCTCTATTATATAAATTCACATTTAAAAAGTAATATATATTTTTATTATTGGAGTTTTTCTAATAAATTGGTTATGTTAAATATTAAAAAATTATTTTCATATATATATATATATATATATATATATATATATATATATATATATATTATTTTAATATATTTTTGTATAGATGTGTTCTAATGTGTTATAGCTGTTAAAATATTTAATTAAGATTTATTTTTATGTTCACGTATAATTATTAAATAATTCATTTTATAAATTTTAGTATGCTGAAAATAAAGAATTTTTTTTAATAAATAGGTGAAATGTTGTATATTTAAAAAATGCTCATTAGAATATATTTTTTAAAATTTTTTGGTTTATTTGCCAATCTTATTTTATCTCATTCATAAAAATAATTTCTATATTTTAAATTCAAATAGTTTTGACATTTTTCTCACATTTTAACTTTGATGTTATGTCTAGTTTTTAATGACATTTAATTTATATATTTTATATTTAAAATTCTTTGAACTTTGATAAACTTCATTCTCATAATTTTGTAATGTTTAATTTATAGATTTTATCTTTATAGTTATACAAAGATTATGATATGCTGATTTGTAATGTTTAACAAATGATATATGGTTAAAAATTGAATACATAATCAATTTTAAGTAAAAATAAGAGACTGAGAACAAAATTATTTAAATTTTAAATAAAAAACTAATTTAATGAATGAGGTAAAAAAATAGGAGACAACATTATAATTAAATACTTTGAATTTTTTTTATTGAATCGTTTTTGCTCCCACGGAATATAGTTTCTCGATCCGCCACTGTGTGCACGTCAATTAAACATTACTTATAGACGATGATGATTGTAAAATTTGAAAGAAAAAAAACTAGTAGCTAAAAATCGTGTTATATATAGTTATTGATATTCAAACCTCGTGCAAATATAAATTAGTATCCTAACATTCTTTTACGGAAAATATATAATACTTGCCATGTTTGTTGATAATATTAATTAAGTAGCGTTAAAAGATAGATTTATTCATTAAATTACCGATCAAATAATTAAATCAGTAAAATTTTACATTTTTTATATGAGGATATTTTAGTAAAAAAAAATAATGTAGGGTTAGGGGAATAAATGATGGGGTATGGGGTAAAATTTTCATGCGAGGATTGTAGAATATCTCTAAACTTTCTCATCATTTGTCTGTAGTTAATTATTATTTTTGGTAAGAACTTTGTTCTACCCATGAAACTTTAGATATAAGATGTCTATTTCTTCATTTTCATTAATTAAATATTTATAATTATTATTAGTATATACGTATTAGATTAATAGTTTTATGACTATTATGTTTACTAATATTTTTTATTTAATTCACATATTGTAAGGATTTGCCCCTCAATATTGGCAATTCAATAGTAAACCTACTCAATATTTGTCTCTATTGAAATCGTTGTTTATGAGAACCAAAGGAGTTGATGTTCTCCAAAAATATCTATGATAAAATATATATTTTCATTAAAGAGGGAATTATATATATGCACAATATTGATGATAACATTTTTATTTTAGATTGTATAATTTTAAACTCGAAAAAATTTCTAAATATCATGAGCAAAAGACAAAAGAAAAAAGCAGAAAAGCATGTTTTAAGATTTTTATATTTATAAACATTATAATCTTAATAAATTATAATTTCAAAACACTTAAGATAACAAATATTTTAAAAAATATATGAGAATATATTTTACTTGTTTTTTTCAAGTCTACCCGCGCATCGCGCGGGTCAACATCTAGTTATTAATTATTTTAAGTGTTTATGTAGGAACCATTGAAAACTAATTATTTTATGTCCGGAACAAGATGTTGTAGTTATGTTATGCTCATTACACTATAAACTTGATAAATATATGCAAAAGGTTTTGCGTAGGTAAGTGGTATTATTTGTAATACTCAAATTTTACCTTTAGTTTTGAATAGTTTTTATTCATGTTTAATGTTTACCAACATGTAAAGCTATGAAGGGATACAATTTTGTGAAACATAATTTAGTTGGTAAAAAGCCAAAGTTCATAAAACCACATGTATGTATTACTTGTGCTTTTTGACATTATTTTATTTTCGCTAATGTATTACTTGTGCTTTGTGTATATTAATTAGTAACTATATAAAAATTATCTTTAGTTGTGAAAACAACCCGAAATATTTAAATGTGAATACTATGTTATGAGACATATGTTTAATATTATCCCCGGAGACATTACTAATGCTTGGCTTAAGGTATTAACTTTATCCAAATATATGTAATTTATGTATATTTGTTAAGTTAATGGTGTTGTGGTTAGCTTATCGTAATTTAAATTTTGTTCAAATTATACGGGGTTAGCGACGAAACACCATTGCCACAAGATGTATATGAAATCCGATCACGTTGCACCGATGCCTTCCTATCTTATCATGAATCTCATAAACAATAGTTTTTCTTGGTTGTTGTAAGCTTTGTATAGAGGTTTTATCATTATAGATAAAAATATGTATAAGTTCTCTTGGTAGAGGTTTTGAGCATCCCAAATATTATTATAAGTATTGTAAGCATTATACATTTTGTTTTATAAACAATGTAAAATTTGAATTTTGTGTTATGTTTTGTATAAAATAAAAATGATTTGATTATGTCTCATAATTTGTAGGTTCTGTGTGAAAAACAATATAGGTTAGTCAAAATGAGATTCAAAACAAACCATAAATGGAAAAAAAGCTCGGTTATTCAGAAATCGAGGGGTAAGGTGGATGATTTTCATGTCGCCCTTCATTACCTTGCTTTTCTAACTGAAAGAATATCCCCTCTGCGTTCGATGTAAAATGAGTATATTTGTAGTAGTGTTATGACTTCATACACAAGAGGGGTGAATTGTGAAGGTTTTAAAATCATTTATTAAAAAAATTAATTTGAAAATCAGAGTTTGAATTTTTTTTTTCAAAAACATTTTAATAAGCGGTGGAAATTGATTAATCAAAAATTAAAAGAGTTAAGGGAAGAGAGATATCATCATAGATTTATAGAGGTTCATTCTTAAAGAAGTGACATACTCTTCTCCCCAAGAATTGATCTTGAGATTATCCAATAATGCTGAAGAGCTTTTACAAGGTTAATCCCACAAACTCTTTAATACAAGAAAATGAAGTTTCAATATAATTTATAACCAAACAGTGAAAAAGTAAAGTGATTACTCTATAAACAATGAACATGCTTGAAACGATTAGTCTTCTCGGTGAATAGCAAATAGGCTTGAAGTGGTTAGTTTTCTCGCTAAATAGATTTTGAACAGGATGATCTCGAACCAAGGTAGAGTTTTAATTAGATATCCTCCGAATTGAATCAAGGTTTTACACGGGCTGACCACGAACCAAACCAAGATTTTTACATGGATGATCTCGTACCTACTGAGCTTTTGAACTCATAAACCAAGTGACATTTTAACCGGTCTGCTCTCGAACCTAGATAACTTTTAGCTGGGATGAGGTCAAGAACCATTGTGAATATTTTTCTCTGGTTACTTGTAACGCCCATATATAAATACATACATCAAAGCATATATTATACATGAATTCCACCTTTGGTACTAAAATATACAATAAGTTCCTAGTAAACACATTATACATATACATGCCCAAAAAGCCTAAATACAAAAAAAAAACTACGGCATAGTATATCTACAAGATGTTCCAAAGACAAATACTAAGAACTAGATCAGATAATGACCTCAAAAATCTTCACAACGGAAGCCTAGCCACACAAAAGCTACGATCCGTAAGGAAAGTCAAACAACCTTGTCCTTACCCTTCGCCGAACCTACAGAACCTGTGATGTAAACAACAACAGTGGGGTGAGATACATCAAATCTCAGTGAGTTCTCTATCTTATGGATTCTCTCGGCTTTACAAGGTTCTAACCAAAACCTAACTCAAGTCGGGGGAAAAGGAACTAGACTTTGAGTTCAAACATTTTGACTAGAGAAATAATCGTGCAAAACACAAAACAACATACAAGTTAAGAATCTTCTCCCCGGCCAGCCGTACAAGGCAAATACAACGCGGGTCATGGATTCTTAACGTAGATAACTTCTCCCCGGCCAGCCATACAAGGAAAATACAACGCCAGTCATGGTTATCTACAGTTGGTACTTCTCCCCGCCCAGCTCACACAAGGAGCACTTCAGCACGGGTCACGGTACCAACCACTAAGTAACTTCTCCCCGCCCAGCCCACACAAGGAGCACTTCAGTACGGGTCACGGTTACTTACTTAATAAATACTTCTCCCCGCCCAGCCCACACCAAGAGCACTTCGGCACGGGTCACGGTATTTATTAAGACACACACACACAACAAATCGGAGGAATACGATCCTCCACTAACAACTACTTAACAAAGATACTCTTCTAGTATCGATGGAAGCATTGCCGCACGATTCTCTAAGTCATTCTATTGCACTAAGGTTTCCTCACTCTACCTGTTTCATATTTTAACATGCATATTCAACAACAATTACACACCATTAAACGATAAAAGTCGACAAAATGACACTATCCCAAATTCTCGACATAATTAAATTGACCAACAATATCAAAACCATTTTAATAAGAAAGTATAGTTTATTATCTTTCCAACGATATCAAGAATGTTAAAAACGGAAAATCGGAACACGAGTTATGGAAAATAACAAGAAAAGGTATCGCGAAACACACAATTCTGCACTCTCACTGGCCGTACGCGTATTGCCTTGTGCCATATGCGTACTGCCCAGCTGGCTCGCCCAGCCATACGCGTATTGCCCAAAGTGATATGCGTATGGGCAGAGGCTGATTTCCCTTAAAAATTCCATTTAAAACTCCAATACGCGTACTACCTTACTGTCATACCCCTAATTTTGACCACTAAGATTTCCCATCATTGTGCAAATCATCAGCACAATATGGATGGACCATCATACCTCATTAGTCTCCCCAAAGGTGGGTGAGCATTCACTACAAACAGGATTTAGGGTTTCAAGCCCTCGCAGAGCTCTTAGACAAAGGATCAATCAAGGAATGACATGATCTTCAACTTGTCTAGCCTCTCAAATATCCACAATGGATCAAGAGGACTCCCACTTCAAGGATTAAGCACAAGTTTGTTCCCTTCTAGGTGGATTAAGCTTCAGGATCGCTAGTGTCACCAAATTAGGGTTTGGTCGACTAGGGCCTCCAGATGGGAATTTTCCTCAGGGCATGAGCCAATGCTTCAAGGCATAACCTAAAATGCTCTATGGAACATCATAAACCCCATCATCAAGTCAATTTATCCTCAGGGGATGCATACATAAAAAAACAGGAATTAGGGTTTCTTGACCTAATTCACCCCTAAGTTGATTTTTGGGACAAATCATGAGCCAAGACCTCAAGACATGATTTGAGGGTCTCCAACATACCACATTGATCCATTTGCAACAATGGATTGATCCAAGAAGCTTGAGCAACAAGTTTCAATTTCATCTAAACCACAGTTAGGGTCTCGCGGAAAAAGTCAACTGTACCTTTGACTTTTGACCCAGGCATGCTCCCAAACCGTGGGACACGATTAAATACACCTGATAACACCCATGGAACATGTCCATCAATTTTGATTTAGGTCAAGGACATGATTTCCTAAAGGATCGCACAGTTTGGAATTCATCTGATAAAAAGTCAACTATGCACAAAAGTCAAACTTTGACTTTTTGAGATTTTTCATAAAAATGGTTTTTTAACCCTAAAATGATGTTAATGTGTGATTGGAATCATCATTCATCAAGAAAAATCAAAGAAAGTGGGATAACTTGTAAAAAGGGTAACCATAAAAACTTAGAAATTTTTCTAAGTTATGGAATAAAGTGGCAAGGGTACCAACTTTGGAGTATCATAACTCTTAAACCACAAAGCCATTTTTTCCCATCCAAAGCTTGATTTGTAGCCCTCATGGCCCTCTACAAAAGTGTCAACTACACTTCATCCCAATTCATCATGGATTTTGAGTTATGGTTGGATCAAAATGGCTAAAAACTTAAAATTGACATTTTTCAGCACTTAGCCAAAATCTGCCTTGTAATTTCAGCACAATGTCCCAACTTCAAGGCTGTTTTTCTCCATGATCCAAGTTGAACCAAGTCTAGGGCCAAACATCAAAGTTTAAGTACGTCATCTAAGCTTTCCGGAAAGTCCTAGAACATCCATGTAGCATACTCGAGTAGGGAGTTATGGATCTTACAAAAAGGCTTGCTGCAGCTGAATTTTTCAGGGCAGATTTGCACATTTTTTGTGCCACACGAATTTTCAAGCCTTGTCATCATTTTGGACACATCTAAGGATCAAATCCAAGTGGGATGATCTGATCCATGAACCTCCCAAGTCCAAGGAACCAAAAAAAGCATGCCAAAACCTAGAAATCCCTAAAAGAGGGACAAAACTCCAATTTTGGTTTGGAGCATTTAATGGATGCTTAGAGGTGGCATGAACTGTTCTTCCTCTAACTGAATTCAGTCAAGATTCCTCTAACAACTAGGGAACCAGTAGCCTGTGCTCTAACCTCTAGTCAATGGCTAGAGGAGACTTGGATTTTCATTGGCCAACATTGGCCAAACCTCTGCTGCAGCCACCATTCACTATTGCTTGCAAAACAAACTTGCTCTACTATAAATAGAGCTCATTTGTGCTCAGTTTGAGTACACCAAAGCCATCAAACAAATGCTTTCCTCAAATTCTCTCTTTCACTCCAAAATGCCTTCTTTAGTAAGGAAATTCTGAGTTTTTGAGTTAGAGAGCATTTCCATCACAGCTCATGATCCTAACACCTCATAAACATCATATGTAGGTGATCCAAACTCTCACAAGTGACCTATAACACCAATATCACAAAGTCACCTCTCAAAACCTCAAAATGGCACTTTTTTTTTGCATTTTTCAAGCCATGTCTTGATTCAGTCACTTTCAAAACCAGATAAAACCTCAAACACACTCTAAATATCATCCTTGAACTATCCCAAATGGTGCCACACATCTGGAACACCATTTGAGAGAGTTGGAATTTTGGTCACTTTTGACCATTTTGCGAGAAAGTGCTCAAACTTGCTCCAGAGGTTTCCAGCTGATTCCAACCATCCTAAAAGCTTCTAAGAGGTCATTTGAGGTTGTCCAAAGCATCAAATCATTTCTGGAACAAAGCACTTGGTAGGTTGCCCAAAATCTCCAAATAAGAGGTAAAATTCACAACTTGAATTCTTTGAATCATGCTTTCCTTTGTTGTCCACATACATGCATCATATTGAACAATTCTTGAGGCAAAAATGTAGTCCTTAATGTGTATGTTGTGATCCTCCCACTGTTTGCATTTTAACATGTTTATATGTGAAATTTTGGTTGTTTTAAATTCAAGTCCAGTTCTGGTTTTTTTGATTGGTGTGTTCTTTACATTAAGTTTTAGCGTGCATGAGTAACACCATTGGATTCCTTGCGAAAAATCGGTCAAGATGGGTTTTTACGGATTTCAATTCCGATGAAAATTGAGAGAGTTACGCGTGTTGGAAATTCGACGCGGAACGATGTTTTCAATCGATAGCAGTTCTGGTTTTTTAATTGCTGCGTTTTGTGTGTTGATTTTACATGTGCGTGAGTAATACCATTGGATTCCTTGCGAAAAATCGGTCAATATAGGTTTTTACGGATTTCAATTCCGATGAAAATTGAGAGAGTTACGCGCGTTGGAAATTTGACGCGAAACGGCGCCGAAAACAACAGTGCAGTTCTAGTTTTTTTATTTCTACATTTTGTGTGTTGATTTTCCATGTGAATGAGTAATACCATTGGATTCCTTGTGAATAATTGGTCAAGATAGGTTTTTACAGATTTCAATTCGGATAAAAATCGAGAGAGTTACGCGTGTTGGAAATTTGACGCGGAACGATGTTTTCAATCGATAACAGTTCTGGTTTTTTAATTTCTGAGTTTTGTGTGTTGATTTTCCATGTGCGTGTGTGATACCATTGGATTCCTCGCGAAAAATCGGTCAAGATAGGCTCTTCCGGATCTTAATTCGGTTAAAAATCGAGAGAGTTACGCGCGTCGGAAGTTTGGCGCGATACAATGTCGACAAATTAAGTGCAGTTCTGGTTTTTCGATTTACGTGTTTCGTACGTCGAGTTTCAGTGTGTATGTATGGTACCATCGGATTTCTTGCGAAAAATCGGTCAAGATAGGTACTTCCGGATTTTGATTCCGATAAAAATTGAGAGAGTTATGAGTGTTTGAAATTTGATAAAAAACGTGTTGAAAATTAAAGTTTCGGTACTAGTTTTTACTCCATAAGAGATGTCGGAGATGATGTTGTGACATCTTTCCTCTTTTTCTTATTTTTATTTTCAAAACTCAACCAATTTTTTTTTACATAGCAAAAAATCATCATTTTCCAATTCATACCCCATAATATTTTAATCCACAAAAAATCACAAAAAAAGTATTATTTTTAGATTATTTTTAATATATTTAAAAATAGTGTTTTAAATTGTTTTAAATGCTTTTAAAATGATTTCTTTTTTCTTGATTTTTAAAACCAAAATGATTTTAAATATTTATGTGGATAAAATATTTTTTTCATAAACTTTAATCATTATTTAATGATTTTATTTGATATTTTTATCATTTTTTACTTAATTTTTCTTGGAAAAATGCCTTAAAAAATAAAATTGGGGTTTTCTTTGATTTTCACCCTAACAAATCTTTTTCAAACACTTTGGGCCTCTATTAGAGTGTAAGACCCAATCCCCTTTTAACCAAAACAATTTTGGGTCTCACTTATTGTATAAGTCCCTCTGCGTTAAAAGAAAACCTCGGCGCGATCGCCGTTTTCAAACTGAAAATATTTTGGGCATCTCCCTGAGTTGTAAGCCCCATCTTTTGTACAAAAATACACTTTGGGCCTCTAATAGAGTGTAAGACCCAACCCCTCTTTTTTTTATCACTTTTTCATATTTTCTCATTTTTCATATTATTTTTTAATAATTTGGAAAATTAATAACTCCCTCAATTTTGATTATTTTTTATTGGTTCTTTTTCTGAAAAATCACAAAAATAGTAAAATATTTTATTCTACAAAAAAATCAAATTTATATTATTTATTTAATATAGTTGATATTTTTGTGAATAAATTCATTTTTAATTGTTTTTAAACATTTTAAGAGTGAATATTCATCTTGAAAATCAAAACTAAATAAGTTTTAAATCATCTTGTGATTAAAACCTCATTTTTCAAACCTTAACCAAAAATCACAAGTGGTTTATTTAAACTTATTTGATTTTTTGTCATTTTTTATTAATTTTCTTTGAAAAATTACTTTTAAAAAGTGAAAATTGGGGTTTCTTTGATTTTTAATCATACTCAAATGTTTCAAGACTCTTTGGGCCTCTAATAGAGTGTAAGACCCAATCCCTTTGTAAATACCAAAATTTTGGGCCTCAGTCACTTGTATAAGTCCCACGGTGTTTCCAAAACCTCGGTGCGATCGTCGCCCTTTTCAAAATTAACCATTGGGCCTACCCTCGAGTAGTAAGACCCATTTCTTTTCTTAAAACTCACTTGGGCCTCTTGAGAGAGTGTAAGACCCATCCCTTTGTACAGAAAACCTTTTTGGGCCTCAGTCACTTGTATAAGTCCCTCTGTACAAATTCAAATAGTGCAATCACTGATAAAACCCTGGGCCTCTCCTTGAGCTGTAAGCCCCAACCATTTTTATTTCAAAGCACTTTCTCCTTTGATTTTGAATATCCTGTTGTTTTCAATCTTTCTTTGTTGAACATCTAACCAAACAGCATGGAAACTCTACAATCGAGTAAGTGTTTACACGCTTTCATTTACCGCTTTCATATACATATAACTGTATTATGGGGCTGTTTCGCTGTAAGTCTTCTTTCATAAACCTATCAATTGTGTAATAATAGCATAGATATTTAGAGTTTCCCCGGCAACTACGTCTAGAACTAGGTGACGCCGTTTCGTTTATTCGTAGAAATAGACAACTAGATCCCCAATAGGATCACCAGATACAGTCTTCTCTTCGGCTGTCCTCATTAGGAATTGTCAAGAAACTCTACTCCCAAAGATGAATGTATTCTCCATGAATGGCATCTTTGAGTTTCTTCAAAATTCTCGAACTTTCCTGACTTTGATCTATTCTCGGTGAATAGCATTGCCTTGAATTTCTTGGGGTTTGGGGACCCACGGGCTTCTTAAAAGCATCGGCCTCCTCTTGGGCATCGTACAAGGACCCACAGGCTTCCTAAAAGTAACCCCGCCTCCTCTTGGGCTTAGTACAAGGACCATACGGCTTCTTAGAAGTATTCACAGCCTCCTCTTAGGCTTCGTATAATGATCTCTTCCTCCGGGAATGATAGCCTCCTCTTGGGCTTAATACAAGGACCCGTCGGCTTCTTAAAAGCTTCCAGCCTCCTCTTGGGCTTCGTACAAATTGTCCCGACGGCCTCCTAGAGGTATAGGAATAGAACCTAGTCATCTTCATAGAACAGTCCTTTCATAGAGTCTACTACTGTTTCTCAAAGCATAGTACAAAAGATGAAACTCTAGACTTGGACGGTCTAATCTCCTTGAGTCTCAAAGACATTCTTAAGTGACCCCTTCGTTAAATAGGAAGGAAACCCGTAGACTCGGACAGTCTCAATACCCTTCGGATTTCCCGCTTCCTTAAAGAACAGGAAATATCCCTGATCCTCAAATAAAATCCCTGAGTACGGTGTTGCTTATATAAGAACTAATTTTCTCTTTAAATCAGCCTACTGGACCTGTCACTTAACTGAACAGTCGCCATAGCCTCCTCTTAGGCTTCGTATAATGATCCTTCTTTAGTGAAGTTAGCCTCTCTCTTGGGCTTTGTACAATGATCCTCCCCAGTGGAGTCAACCAACGTTTAGCCTCTCTCTCGGGCTTTGTACGAGACACAAAAGAGACTCCCTCGTTGAGTCAATCACCCCTTTAGCCTCCATCTCGGGCTTCGTACGAGATACAAAAACTCTCTTGTTGAGTCAAATAGCCTCCATTTTGGGCTTTATACGAGATACCCAAAAGATTCCCTCGTTGAGTCAAAACCTTTTAGCTTTTCTCTCGGGCTTTGTACGAGACACCTTTTAGCCTCCTCTTAGGCTTTGTATAAGAAAACCACTGGTTGATCCAATCAACCTTTTAGCATCAAAACTGTGCCTCGTTCACAGTACACAAACATCAACAACTCCTTCCTCTTCATCTAATCGCTGTAAGCGGCAAGCCTCTGGATCATCTACATCCATGCCACTGTCCCTCTTTTAGCATGAGAAATTCCTAAGGAAAGATAGCATTGCTCTACTCTGAGTTAAAGTCTTCTCCTTCAGGTTAAAATACCCTATAAAGGAAATTATGGCATTGCCGGATTCACACATCCCGGTTAAAGTAATTCTCCTTTATAGACAGTTGTGACATACAACCCCTTCTTTAGAGATGACAAATTCTCTCTAAAGTCAACCCATTTCAGCTTCACATCTTAGGCTTTGATCAAGATACAAATCACCTTTCGCTTCACGTCTTGGGCTTTGAGCAAGACACCAAAAACAACCATTTCCTCCCATAGAATAGAAGGAACTACGAACGCTCTGATTTCCCAGTTTCGGTAAACGGGAATACGTAGGCATAAGATTGAAAGAAAAATCTTAGCGAGCACAATCAACAAAAAAACCAAATCCCATACTCTCACATCAAAAAGCATCAGTCCTAACATCCTAATCCGTGTTCCCTGCCAGAAACCTTCTGCCAAGATAAAAAGAAAGAAAATAGTATTGGCGAAAATACAAATAACTAGTACAAAGGCCCCCCCACATTGATAGCATTCGTAACCTAACAGACCGCTGTTTAAACTCAGTATGCAAAGCAGGGTTAATTGGAGACATTTATTTCCCTTCCTTATTCAGCTCACAATAGGATAAAAAATGAATCGACCTGTAGTAAGCTCAAACCGCAGAGAGCGACCAGCGCTTAAGAACCGCGTCCAAAATCGCTCGCTACAGAAAAATGGGGCCCACCGTGGGGCCGGTTCTTTCTTTCTTACAATTTAAACCTTGGGTAAGTCATTTTCATGGCGGTGGCCGCCAACAGAAAAGTGGCGCCCACCGTGGGGCATTTCAAAGTTAGATCTAGGCACAGTCTTCCTTTTCTTCACTTGTGTGAAAACCACAGATTGGGGCTTTCGCCGGGGAACCCATTTTCTGTCAGGAACTTAGGATTCATAGCTTTAAAGGTCTAGGATGTTTAGGACAAATATATATACCGCTTTTCCTAATTGCTATACGTGTTTATTTTTCTGCTAATGGGAATGCGGGTGATGCCGCATGTGGAAAGATTGAGTATACACTTAAGATAAGTGATGGCGACGGGGTCGACCATCAACCTCAGTGGAGGCTGACCAATGCAACCCATTCTCTCACCTAGACAATGGGCCGATTGTTAAGTCTGAGAAGCTGAGGAGCCAAACCCTTTCGTAGTGCAGAAACTATCGGAAATAGTTGTTACGCGATACTACCCTCATTTGAGGCTGGTGATCTATTCTCGGTGAATGACACTTACTCTAAGATTGCACTACAACTCGCTGGCGATCCGCTTGTTGTTTTGCTTTCCTGGGAGGAGCTGATGATAATGAGTACAGGTACAAAAAAACACCCTAGTATAAACCTTTGGGGATGGGTAGAGCCTTGACTTCATGACAACGACCCTTTGACCCCATGTTTTTTCTATGTTTTTGTGTGCTACATTCATGCATTCATTTAATAAAACATTAAAACATTAAAAAAACTTCTCTTCTAGTCTCTCTGTTTTTCAAATTAAACTAAGACTGTGATTGCAAATATCAGAGAAGAGGATTACGCTAATGGATTTCGGTAGAAGGAGAACTCATACGTACACCTTCAAGGTTCCAAAGCTAGAGGATTTGAGAAGGTTAGCAAGGATGATCACTAACCCTGAGGCTTTCAGAGCCAAGCACGGAGGTCTGCTACCACTGCTAAGAGTCCATGTGATTGAGGGAATCATGGACGCGCTCGTTCAATTCTACGATCCGGTTTATCACTGTTTCACATTCCCGGATTACCAGCTTGCACCAACGCTGGAAGAGTATTATCACCTGATTGATCTACACATTACAGATCGAGCTCCATTTTCTGGACTGGAAGAAATTCCAAAGAATCAGACCATTGCAAGAGCAATTCATTTGGACGAGTCTGAGGTCAGGACTCACATGACCGCTAAGGGTGGCATCCAAGATTTGCCAGCCCAGTTCTTGACAAAGAAATCCCTGTACTTCGCCAGTATCAGGAACGTAACTGCTTTTGAAAGCATCTTTGTCTTGCTCACCTACGGGTTATTTTTGTTCCCCAACATCAATAACTTCGTCGATATTAACTCCATTAAGGTTTTTCTCATTGGAAACCCTGTGCCGACTTTGCTCGCAGATGCGTATCATTCTGTACACTTGGGGAATTTGTACAGCGGAGGGGAGATCACATGCTATGTACCTCTGCTTTATAAATGGTTTATCTCCCACTTGCCCAAGTCTGCTGCTTTTTGGGATTGCAAGAGTGCCTTACGTTGGTCGCAGAAGATCATGTCTCTTACCAACTCTGATATAGATTGGTGTAATAGGATCTATGATAGAATCAGGATCATTGATCATTGTGGAAACTTCCCCAACGTACCCCTTATAGGAACTAAAGGAGGAATCAACTACCATCTGGTATTGGTTCGTCGTCAATTTGGATACCCGATGAGACACATCCCACGGGGTGTTCATCTGGAAGGTATTTTCTTCAAGGAAGGAGAAAACGACAGAGCACTAAAGATAGAAATAGTGCAAGCTTGGAAACACGTTCATAAGAAAGGACGAGAGTCTCTAGGAAAACTGGACTGTGTCTCGGTGGAGCCTTATCTCCACTGGGTACAAACTAGAGCTCTCAAGCTAAAAATGCCTTATCCTCATTACGGAATTCTTCCGCTGAGGGAATCTGTCATGTACTTCATGACGGAAACTGAAAAGCCTCAGGTTACTCTCAGCAAAGTTCAACGGGAGAGAAGGTCTTGGAAGAACAAGTACCGCACCCTTGATGTAGAGTGCATCAAAATACAGTAATTACTGAAAGAGAAAGATGCTCTGATTGAAATTTTGGAGCAACATGCTGTGGATAATCAAGATGACCAAAGGAATTTGCTCACTCCTTTCACCTGGCAAAGGAATGACAACCCAACAACGGCCCAAGAGCCCCGGTCAAAGAAAAGGAAAGTATCAGAATCAGCACCCGATTTCTCTTCAGAGAGGACTCGGGACCCATTAGCTTAGGTTTCTATTTCTGCACCTTGTAATCTACTGTATTTCCGTTTCTGTAATCCTTCGAATTCAATAAAAAAGGGTTTCCCCACTGTTTGATATTTGCAATCTAATTGTCGAAGTTTATTTTGATTAAACCAAAAAAAAATTAATATAATCATTGCATTCATCATTCTCATGTAACACATTCTTCTTCTCTACGAATCTCACGTTTGTGTCTCGATTCTAGAGTCAAACTGTCTCATTCGTATAATACTCGGGCCAATCGTCAAAAAAAGATGGATGATCTTGAGGAAGAAAATAGAGAGTTGAAGGAAGAGATCGACGCTCTTAGAGAAGATATGAGAAAGCTTCGTAACGATATGCAAGCCATGGCAGAAGCTCAGCTACAAAGAACTGTGATCTCAGAGATCACCTCAATGCCCATAGTGGAGAAGAATGAACCTAGGTATCAGATGCCGAAAGATCGTCCCTGGGGCATGCCTGTCAACTATATCCCGGGAGGATATGTTCCGCCGATCACTGAGGATCAGGGAATCACAACAGAAGCCGCTGGGCCTGAAGGTTACAAACTTCGGGAAAGCGAAGATGCCAGGGGCATACTGAAGACTCCTGAAGGTTACAAACTTCGGGAAATGCCAAGATTCGCTACCGTAGTCACGGTACCACCCCCTGTGGTGCACACTGTCCCGGAAGGACAGATTCCACCAATACCTGCTGATAAAAAGGAAACTATGTTTGACCGAATGGATGAATTCCAGGAGCAGTTCCTGGAAATGCAGAAGGAGCTGCAAGCCATTCGCGGTCAGGATTTATTTGGAAAGGACGCCGCAGACCTCTGCTTGGTCCCCAATGTGAAAGTCCCGCACAAGTTCCAAGTGTTCGACTTTGAAAAATACAAGGGTAACTCTTGCCCTCAGAGCCATCTGGTGATGTACGCTCGGCGAATCTCATCTCAGACTGAGAATCAGGACCTACTGATTCACTATTTTCAGGATAGTTTAACCAGTGCCGCACTCAAATGGTACATGGGTTTAAACGGTACTACGATCAGTACATTCAGAGATCTTGGCACTGCCTTCGTCCAACAATACAAATACAATTTGGACATGGCACCCGACAGAGATCAACTCAGATCAATGTCACAAAAGGACAAGGAAACCTTTAAGGAGTATGCTCAAAGGTGGCGTGAAATTGCCGCTCAAATTTGTCCACCTCTTGAGGAAAAAGAGATGACAAAGATCTTCTTAAAAACCTTAACCTCATTTTACTATGACCGAATGGTTGCCAGTGCGCCCAGTAATTTCACCGAGATGGTGGGCCTGGGTGTACGTCTTGAGGAAGCCGTCCGAGAAGGACGTTTGGTAAAAGACACTGGATCGACGAGCGGTACTAAAAAATACGGTAGTGCTCTCCCTAAGAAAAAAGAGCAAGATATTGGGAATATCTCTCTCAGAAAGCAAAGGCGATGTTATCAGCTGGTAGCAGCTGTAACTCCTGCTATCAGCCCTGTGCCTATTCCTACGTATCAACCTCAGGTTGCGCAGAGCTAACCTGACCAGCAAAGGACACAACAACCTCTTCAGTAGGCTCGTCCTCCATACAATAAAAACCGTACAACACGACCATCAGGGTTTGATCCTATACCCATGTTGTATGCAGAACTATTTCCGTTACTACTGGCTAAGGGGCACATCCAGACTAAGTCTCCTCTTACAGTACCGGAAAATTCGCCTTTTTGGTTTAAGGTGGATCAGACATGCCCTAATCATCAAGGAGGATCAGGGCATAACATTGAGACTTGCCTCAATTTTAAATTCGACGTGCAAAAGCTTGTTAGGAGCGGGCTCTTATCTTTCAAAGATACGAATCCCAATGTTCTCACGAACCCGCTGCCTCAACATGAGAAAGCTGCAGTCAACCTGATTGAGAAAGAATTTAACAATGTCTATCAAATTCACGATGTACTCTTATTGAGGACCAATCTGGTCAAGATGCATTGTAGACAGAGTGGATATGGCCATGTGCCTCCTCACAATTATCACCAGTGTGATATCTGCTCTAAGAGTAATCAAGGATGTTCTGTAGTGCAAGCAGCTCTACAGGAATAAATGGATCTCGGATGGATCCAAGAGCACCGAGTTCGTGGAGTTAACATGGTTTACACGAATTCCAATGTCATTCAAAACCATGACATTCGTGCGATGAATGCCAACTTGGTGGCGATGCACTCAAGGCAAAGCCAGTATCATAATCTGCCGCGGCACGATTACAGTTCCTGTCTGACTTGCTCGGTAAACAAACATGGATGCTCTTTCATACAGGAGGCCCTCCAGCGTCAGATGGACCTTGGATGGATCCAAGACTACCATGATAGAAATTCCTATCAGATCAATATGGTTCAGATCTTTACATTCGTGTGATGAATACCAGCCTGGTAGAGTTACATGCTGAACAGGTCTGACTCGGATTCTTAATATCACATGACTATCAAAGTTGTAAAGCGGGTTGCGAAAATGATCAGGGTTGTACCCTTGTCCAGGAGGCACTTCAGCACTTGTTAAATCATTGGTGGATGCCAATCTACATGGACGAAGATACTCAGCAAATTAGTATCAGTAACAGGAATCCTACCTGTTGTCAAAGTCAGGATGTCCGATCTGTGGAAGCTAACATAGTGAGGTTACATTATATTCAAAGTGGGCATGGCCAGGTGCCACCACACAATTACGATCGTTGTAGCGTCTGTTCGGAAAGTAACCAAGGGTGCTACCTTGTGCGAGCAGCTCTCCAGGGGCAGGTGGACCGTGGAGAAATTCGTCCATATCCGGGTTCTGGACCCATCAACTGGACGCCGAATTACCTTGCCGATCAAGTTGAGGATGTTGTCACCATCTCTGGTCGTCACCAGACCAGGGATGTTTTTGCCATCATCCCTCTACTTGACGAATCTAAAGTTCCCAACCGGGAACGGATCGAGATTACTTACGATGGTCAGAAAAATTAGAGGGCTCCCATAGTCATCTATTTACCGGGACCACTACCGTATGAATCAACTAAGGCTATCCCTTACAAATACGGTGTAACGACAGTTGAAAATGGAAAGGAAGTGCCATTACCCTCTGTTGTGAACATTGCAGACATCAGTCGAGTAACACGGAGTGGTAGAATCTTCAACCGAGGGGTTAGGGAAGTTAACAAAGAAAAGGAACTTCAGACAGAAGCTCCCGATCCACCAATCGGTCAATCCAGTAATCCCGACCTTTCGAAAAATAATGATGAGATGCTGAAGCTCATCCGAAGGAGTGAATATAACATTATGGATCAACTATTACAAACTCCTTCAAAGATCTCGGAATTATCACTGTTACTCAGTTCAGAAGCCCACAGGGAGGCTCTACAGAAAGTCTTGGAGCAAGCCTTTGTGGAACAGGATGTAACAATCAGATAGTTCGATAGTATTGTCTCTAACATCACTTTCTGCAATAATTTGGGATTTAGTGATGAGGAATTACCCGAAGAGGGTCTCCGTCATAACATGGCGCTCAACATTACAGTTAACTGCCAGGACGATGCTTTAGCCAGCGTACTGGTAGACACAGGGTCAGCCCTGAATGTTATGCCGAAGTCCACTTTGATGCAATTATCATTCAAAGGCCCTCCGATGAGAGTCAGCAAGGTCGTCGTCAAGGCATTCGACGGATCCAGAAAAATAGTTATCGGCGAAGTTGATCTTCCCATAACTATCGGTCCTCACACTTTCCAAGTCACTTTCCAGGTCATGGACATCCGGGCAACATACAGTTGTTTATTAGGAAGACCTTGGATACATCAGGCTGGAGCGGTCACTTCGACCCTCCACCAAAAGCTAAAGTTCGTTCAGAACGATCAACTTGTCACAATCTGTGGAGAGCAGGCCTTGCTCATGAGTAACTTATCATCATCTACTTGTGTAGAACCCGAGGAGGTTATTGGGACGCAGTTCCAAGCACTGCCGGTGAGCAAGGACAATCATTTCAAAGGAGGAACCTCGATTTCCTCATACAATGATGCTATCAAAGCGGTCGAGAGTACCGATACAATCGGATGGGGACAGCTTGTCATTCCTTCTAGCAATGCAACAAATAAGGATCTTGGTTTTTCTGCAACCTGTACCCAGACAGCTGCCAACGATGAAAGTCTTCATCCCATTCAGGATTTCTTCCACAGTGGAGGTTTCCTTCACCCAGTGTCTCAGACAGTTCATGTTATCAATGAGGAAGATCCCTCTGACACAGATGAAGAATGGAAGTCCTATCTTAACAAGGACGGTTATATATCTCAGGAAGAGGTGCCTATGCCATTTTGCTATCCCGCACAGAGTCCGAGGTTTATACCAAGGTCAGATGTCGAAATGATATACAGGTATTATGATCCGGAAGGATGTCGTGCTCCGCCCAATTCATTAGAAGAGGACACTCCGATGAAAGACAATTTTGACTACACCTACTATGGCCCAATGGATGGCCTGCCAATGTGGCAGCCTTACCCAGGAAACTCGGGGCCAGAAAGTCAGCCGAGTAATGAAAATCAGCTGACCGTCGTTGAACAGAATACCTATGTCCCCACCATGTCATGGGATCAACACTCAGGTCATTCAGAAACTACTCAACATGAAGATGAATTCGCAACGTTCGCAGGACTTAAATTCATCAACTATGCTTTTCCCGAGGTCAACGTCATCGAGAAAGATGACTCCTCCAGTTCCAAAGAAGTTTGGGACACCTTGGGACAACCGAGTGGAAAATTCGACTATATGGTCAAGTACACCGCTCCCGAAAGCTCTCGTATCAGGCTCGAAGACATCCAGCCAACTGGATGGGGAGATACAGCTGAGAGCATAAATGCTATGAAAAATACAACAGAGGAATCCTCCTACGACAATTCTGCCTGGGAGACAGATTGCAATGATCCTGCTCCACCAGAAATCAGCGTTATTTCTGAAGACAAATCAAGGAAGGTGCCAGACTTTGTGATTCACCGAGGAGTTCGCCGCCAATGGATTGTCGTCGAGGTTCCGAAGGTCGTTCACCAGTCAAAGTAATTGTCGTCTTTTAACCTTTCACCCTGCCCAGGTGAAACGGATGATAGGGCTCGCTTTCTGTAAATATCCCTCTTCGCTTCGCCCAAAGCGACAGAGTTTTGTTTTATAGGGCTGTAGTTTCAAGATTCGACTTGTTCATTAATAAAATAACGTCGTTCTATAATTTTCGCATTAATTGCTGTTTTCTCTTTTTGCTTTTTCAGAAAATGGTAATCCTAAAAAACATGTAAAAATAAAAACAAGCAGTAAAATAAAACACTGCACACACTTGCATTTTCCTCAATCTCTTCTAAACACGAATCATCACGTCATGCAGATTGCTTATTTTAAACCCCGTTGAAACATACGATCCGATGCCTTCTCCCAACTTTGAGTTCCCGGTATTCGAGGCTGAAGAAGAAGTTGACAACAAAATTCTAGAAGAGATCTCCCGACTACTCAGATAAGAGGAATGGTCCATTGAACCTCACAAAGAACCGTTGGAAACGGTAAACTTGGGTTAAGAGCAAGAGAGAAAAGAAATCAGGATTGGGGCACTGCTCAGTCCAACTGCCAAAGAGAGTTTGATAAAGCTTCTCAAAGAATTTCCCGATGTGTTCGCTTGGTCCTATCAGGATATGCCAGGGTTGGATACCAGCATCGTGGAACATCACTTACCGTTAAGATCGGAATGTCCACCCGTAAAGCAAAGGTTAAGACGGACTCACCCGGACATGGCCATCAAAATTAAAGAGGAGGTACAAAAAAAGATTGACGCAGGTTTCCTCGCCACATCGGAATATCCTCAATGGTTAGCCAACATCGTACCCGTTCCCAAAAAGGACGGAAAGGTCAGGATGTGTGTTGATTACAGAGATCTGAACAAGGCAAGTCCAAAGGACGACTTTCCTTTACCACACATTGACATGCTGGTAGACAGCACAGCAAAATTCAAAATTTTCTCCTTCATGGATGGATTCTCGGGCTATAACCAGATCAAAATGGCGCTGAAAGACATGGAGAAAACTTCGTTCATTACCCCATGGGGTACCTTTTGTTACAAGGTAATGTCGTTCGGTTTGAAGAACGCCGGGGCAACCTATCAAAGGGCCATGACTACTCTGTTTCATGACATGATACATAAAGAGATAGAGGTATATGTCGATGACATGATTGCAAAATCAAAAACAGAGAGTGAACACGTTGAACATCTGTCAAAATTGTTCGAACATTTAAGAAAATTCAAACTCCGCTTGAATCCCAACAAGTGCACCTTCGGTGTCCGTTCAGGGAAACTATTAGGATTCATCGTCAGCCAGAAAGGAATTGAGGTTGATCCTGACAAGGTCAAGGCCATTCAAGAAATGCCTTCTCCAAAAACTGAAAAACAAGTCAGAGGATTCTTGGGACGTTTGAACTACATCTCCAGATTCATATTCCTTATGACTGCCACTTGTGCGCCGATTTTCAAATTACTGAAAAAGAACCAGGATTGCGTTTGGTCAGAGGACTGCCAAACCGCCTTCAACAGTATTAAGGAATATCTGTTGAATCTTCCGATTCTATCACCTCAAGTGGAGGGAAAACCACTGATCATTTACCTCACAGTTCTAGAGGACTCAATGGGATGTGGACTTGGCCAACAAGACGAATCCAAAAGGAAAGAGACTGCCATCTACTATCTGAGCAAGAAATTCACCGACTGTGAAACTCGGTACACGATGCTTGAGAAAACTTGTTGTGCTTTGGCTTGGGCAGCCAAACGTCTTCGCCAATACATGGTTCTTCATACGACTTGGTTAATCTCAGAAATGGATCCAATCAAGTACGTTTTCGAAAAACCTGCTCTCACGGGAAGAATTGCCCGTTGGCAGATGCTGTTATCAGAATATGACATAGAGTACCACGCTCAGAAAGCCGTTAAGGGAAGTATTTTAGCCGATCATTTGGCTCATCAACCGATTGACGATCAAGAATCAATCGGGTTTAACTTCCCAGACGAAGATGTCATGTATCTAAAAATGAAAGATTGCGATGAACCGTTACCCAGTGAAGGGCCAGAACCAGGTTCCCAATGGGGACTTATCTTTGACGGAGCAGTTAATCATTATGGAAATGGAATTGGGGCAATCATTGTTACCCCTCAGGGTACCCACATTCCTTTCACTGCCAGACTTACGTTCAAATGTACGAACAACGAGGCCAAATACGAAGCTTGTATCATGGGTCTCGAAGAAGCAATTGATTTAAGGATAAAAAACTTGGACGTATACGGCGACTCAGCCTTGGTTATCAATCAGATAAAAAGAGATTGGAACACATACCAATCAGGATTGATTCCTTACAAGGATTATGCAAGAAGGTTGTTACCCTTCTTCAACAGAATTGAGTTTCATCATATCCCTCGTGATGAGAATCACATGGCTGATGCATTAGCCACTCTATCTTCCATGATTAGTGTAGGTAAGAGGAATGACCTACCTAAGATCGACATAATGCGCCTTGAGCGGCCCGCTTACATCTTCACGATTGAAGCAGTCATAGACGACAAACCTTGGTATCACGATATCAAATGCTTCCTTCAGAAACAAGAGTACCCACCTGGGGCATCCAAGAAAGATAGAAAGACCCTCAGAAGATTGGTTGGAAACTTCTTCGTGAGCGGTGACACTCTCTATAAGAGAAATTTTGACATGGTCTTGCTCCGATGCGTAGACAGGCCAGAAGCAGACATACTTATGAAAGAAATTCATGAAGGATCCTTTGGCACTCATGCCAACGGACACATAATGGCGAGAAAAATTCTGAGAGCAGGGTATTACTGGTTGACCATGGAATCCGACTACTACAAGTACATGAGGAGGTGTCACAAGTGTCAGATATACTCCGACAAAATTCATGTACCGCCATCACATCTCAAAGTTCTCTCTTCCCCATGGCCTTTCTCGATATGGGGAATCGACATGATTGGCTTAATCGAACCTAAGGCTTCAAACGGACATCGTTTCATCCTAGTAGCCATTGACTACTTCACCAAGTGGGTCGAAGCAGCTTCGTACGCTAATGTAACCCGACAAGTGGTTGTCCGATTTATCAAAAACCATATCATCTGCCGTTATGGTGTTCCAAGCGAGATCATTACTGATAATGGGTCTAACTTGAACAATAGGATGATGAAAGAGTTGTGCGCTGAGTTCAAGATCGAACACCATAACTCATCTCCCAACCGACCCAAGATGAACGGAGCGGTAGAAGCGGCTAATAAGAACATCAAGAAGATCGTTCAAAAGATGGTTGCAACCTACAAAGACTGGCATGAGATGCTACCCTTTGCTCTTCACGGTTATCGCACATCTGTTCGCACTTCAACAGGGGCTACCCCTTTCTCTCTAGTGTATGGCATGGAGGCAGTTCTCCCCATAGAAGTAGAGATCCCATTAATCCGGGTATTGATGGAAGCGAAGCTCACCGAAACTGAATGGTGTCAAAACCGACACGATGAACTGAATTTGATCGAAGAAAAGAGAATAACGACACTATGCCATGGTCAGTTGTATCAACAGAGAATGAAGAAAGCCTTTGACAAAAGGGTTCGACCCCGTGTCTTCAGAAAAGGCGACCTCGTGCTCAAGAAGATACAATCGTTTCTCACTGACTCTCGGGGCAAGTGGACCCCGAATTATGATGGCCCCTATGTGGTCAAGAAAGCTTTCTCAGGCGGTGCCTTGAGACTTACAACCATGGACGGAGAGGAATTTTCCTACCTCACGAATGTTGACGTAGTCAAGAAATACTTCACCTAAAAAAAAAAAAATAACGTCTCGGTGGATTGAAAACCCGAAAGGGCGGTCCAGGCAAAAATTAGAGACATGATAAAAAAAATCATCTCGGTGGATTGGAAATCTCCAAGTACAATCCAGGCAAAAGTCAGGGATAATGGCAAGTAACTACGTTCAACAAAGGGGCAAATCCCTCAGCAGCAGTTACATCATTCGTCAGGAAAACTCCAGTTAAGGTCATCTTCGACAGAAGCTCAGGATGTCCCGAATTCAAAGTTGGTAGAAGGATAGTGGTCGTTATGTTTCAACGTAGCCCTTTTCCCTGTAAATTACCATTTTCTAACTTTGTATATACTCTTTGGAATCACGCGTTTGGCTGATCTCCATCTTATTAATAAAATTTGAGCCCTTGTGCTTCTGTTTGTAATTCCTATTTGTTTTAGCTTTACAGAAGGACATTTTAACATGATCAACGATTCTTGAAATGAAACAAAAATGAATTTACTTGTCAAAATTTTTCTGGTTTTTTTAAAAATAAGAGATGGCAATTTCTTTTGACTGTTAAACATCGAAAGAACATCAATCACGTCTCCAAAGGTGTTCGAACCTCAAAGTGCAGAATCAAAGTACTCCTTCTAGACCAATACGCCTGAATGAAGGATCAACAATGTCAGAGACCATGTTTCGTCTGACATCCTCGACCGAGTTCTCATCTCCTAAGCCCGACCAGCGTCACCCCCAACAGGGACCATTTCTCCTAAGCAAGGCAGAATTGCTATCTTGAACCAGTGATATTTCTACATGCCCCACTGGGGCTGAGTATCCAGTCGTGTTCATCCTTTAGTCTGTATGTTGCGTCAGTTTTGTCCGCATATACATACATACATCATGCATTATTGATTTGCATTCACATTCATATTGCATCACTATCACTATAGTCGGTCTTATCCCCTAGTGGTAAAAGTCCTCTCAATCGAGTTGTCAGATCTTTCCTCGTTAGGAAGTGAATCATCTAAGCAATCTCTCCTCCAGTTTATCTCTGGATTAGAGACGGTCCTTGACCAATTTGATAACTTGAACCTCTGAGAAACAAGAAAACTTTCAACAAATGTCGCTCTTCGCCATCGAAGACGATATCCTTGCTTTCCCGGATTAAGAAAAATCCACAGAGAAAGCCTCGTAATCAGAGATTCGGCAGCGCGCCAGTTTCTCCAAAAAAAACCACTGATGAAAAGGTCATCGGCACCTCAAAATTGGATCCCATCATATGGCATTTCTCCAGAAAGATCCCGAGAAAAGTATGATGTAAGCCCCCAAACGAAAACAGTCTCTCAAGAGACTCGCTTTCCCCAGTAGAATCGACAAATGGCATCTCCAAAACAGAGAAGTTTGTGCACCTCTACAATGGCATCTCCCCAGCAAGTCTGACATCAAAACTTTTTCCACTCAAATGGCATCTCCCTAGGAAAATTCGGCTAGAAGTTTGAAGGAAAACCGCTGCTAACAGCGTTCCTTGTCAAGAAAGTTTATTGACAAAAGAAACTGAGACCAGTTCCTTGGTAGGAAACCAGGATCGAGGGGAAGTTTATATCAGAAATCGAGACCAGATCCTTGGTAGAAACCAGGATTGAGGGGAAGTTTACTTTAGAAACTGAGACCAGTTCCTTGGTAGGAAACCAGGATCGAGGGGAAGTTTAAATCAGAAACTAAGACCAGTTCCTTGGTAGGAAACCAGGATCGAGGGGAAGTTTACAAAAGAAACTAAGACCAGTTCCTTGGTAGGAAACCAGGATCGAGGGGAAGTTTATTTCAAAAGAAAACTGAGACCAGCTCCTTGGCTGAAGACCAGCATCGAGGGGAAGTTTACCTTTTCTATGCATCATCGCTTAGCTAAAGAAGATGAATGCGTAAGCTACCATTCATAACCACCATCAAAATTTCGGGTATTCCGATATTTAATCCTCTTGCACCCCGAATGCCCGAATACCTTCGTCATTCACACCTTCGGGTCCAAGAAGATTAAATAGGGGCATCTGTCATACCCCAAATTTTGACCACTAAGATTTCCCATCATTGTACAAATCATCAGCACAATATGGATGGACCATCATACCTCATTAGTCTCCCTAAAGGTGGGTGAGCATTCACTACAAACAGGATTTAGGGTTTCAAGCCCTCGCAGAGCTCTTAGACAAAGGATCAATCAAGGAATGACATGATCTTCAACTTGTCTAGCCTCTCAAATATCCATAATGGATCAAGAGGACTCCCACTTCAAGGATTAAGCACAAGTTTGCTCCCTTCTAGGTGGATCAAGCTTCAGGATCGCCAGTGTCACCAAATTAGGGTTTGGTCGACTAGGGCCTCCAGATGGGAATTTTCCTCTGGGCATGAGACAATGCTTCAAGGCATAACCTAAAATGCTCCATGGAACATCATAAACCCCATCATCAAGTCAATTTAGCCTCAGGGGATGCATACATCAAAAACCAGGAATTAGGGTTTCTTGACCTAATTCACCCCTAAGTTGACTTTTGGGACAAATCATGAGCCAAGACCTCAAGACATGATTTGAGGGTCTCCAACATACCACATTGATCCATTTGCAATAATGGATTGATCCAAGAAGCTTGAGCAACAAGTTTCAATTTCATCTGAACCATAGTTAAGGTTTCGCGGGAAAAGTCAACTGTACCTTTGACTTTTGACCCAGGCATGCTCCCAAACCGTGGGACATGATTAAATACACCTGATAACACCCATGGAACATGTCCATCAATTTTGATTTAGGTCAAGGACATGATTTCCTAAAGGATCGCACAGTTTGGAATTCATCTGATAAAAAGTCAACTGTGCACAAAAGTCAAACTTTGACTTTTTGAGATTTTGCATAAAAATGGTTTTTTAACCCTAAAATGATGTTAATGTGTGATTGGAATCATCATTCATCAAGAAAAATCAAAGAAAGTGGGATAACTTGTAACCATAAAAACTTAGATATTTTTCTAAGTTATGGAATAAAGTGGCAAGGGTACCAACTTTGGAGGATCATAACTCCTAAACCACAAAGCCATTTTTTCCCATCCAAAGCTTGATTTGTAGCCCTCATGGCCCTCTACAAAAGTTTCAACTATACTTCATCCCAATTCATCATGGATTTTGAGTTATGGTTGGATCAAAATGGCTAAAAACTTAAAATTGACATTTTTCAGCACTTAGCCAAAATCTGCCTTGTAATTTCAGCACAATGTCCCAACTTCAAGGTTGTTTTTCTCCATGATCCAAGTTGAACTAATTCTAGGGCTAAACATCAAAGTTGAAGTACGTCATCTAAGATTTCCGGAAAGTCCTAGAACATCCATGTAGCATACTCGAGCAGAGAGTTATGGATCTTACAAAAAGGCTTGCTGCAGCTGAATTTTTCAGGGCAGATTTGCACATTTTTTGTGCCACACGAATTTTCAAGCCTTGTCATCATTTTGGACACATCTAAGGATCAAATCCAAGTGGGATGATCTGATCCATGAACCTCCCAAGTCCAAGGAACCAAAAAAAGCATGCCAAAACCTAGAAATCCCTAAAAGAGGGACAAAACTCCAATTTTGGTTTGGAGCATTTAATGGATGCTTAAAGGTGGCATGAACTGATCTTCCTCCAACTGAATTCAGTCAAGATTCCTCCAACAACTAGGGAACCAGCAGCCTGTGCTCTAACCTCTAGTCAATGGCTAGAGGAGACTTGGATTTTCATTGGCCAACATTGGCCAAACCTCTGCTGCAGCCACCATTCACTATTGCTTGCAAAACAAACTTGCTCTACTATAAATATAGCTCATTTGTGCTCAGTTTGAGTACACCAAAGCCATCAAACAGATGCTTTCCTCAAATTCTCTCTTTCACTCCAAAATGCCTTCTTTAGTAAGGAAATTCTGAGTTTTTGAGTTAGAGAGCATTTCCATCACAGCTCATGATCCTAACACCTCATAAACATCACATGTAGGTGATCCAAACTCTCACAAGTGACCTATAACACCAACATCACAAAGTCACCTCTCAAAACCTCAAAATGGCACTTTTTTTGCATTTTTCAAGCCATGTCTTGATTCAGTCACTTTCCAAACTAGATAAAATCTCAAACACACTCTAAATATCATCCTTGAACTGTCCCAAATGGTGCCACACATCTGGAACACCATTTGAGAGAGTTGGCATTTTGGCCACTTTTGACCATTTTGCGAGAAAGTGCTCAAACTTGTTCCAGAGGTTTTCAGCTGATTCCAACCATCCTAAAAGTTTCTAAGAGGTCATTTGAGGTTGTCCAAAGCATCAAATCATTTATGGAACAAAGCACTTGGTAGGTTGCCCAAAATCTCCAAAAAAGAGGTAAAATTCACAACTTGAATTCTTTGAATCATGCTTTCCTTTGTTGTCCACATACATGCATCATATTGAACAATTCTTGAGGCAAAAATGTAGTCCTTAATGTGTATGTTGTGATCCTCTCACTGTTTGCATTTTAACATGTTTATATGTGGAATTTTGGTTGTTTTAAAATCATGTCCAGTTCTGATTTTTTTGATTGGTGTGTTCTGTACATTAAGTTTTAGTGTGCATGAGTAACTTCATTGGATTCCTTGCGAAAAATCGGTCAAGATAGGTTTTTACGGATTTCAATTCCGATGAAAATTAAGAGAGTTACGCGTGTTGGAAATTCGACGCGGAACGATGTTTTCAATCGATAACAGTTCTGGTTTTTTAATTGCTTCATTTTGTGTGTTGATTTTCCATGTGCGTGAGTAATACCATTGGATTCCTTGCAAAAAATCGGTCAAGATAGGTTTTTACGGATTTCAATTCCGATGAAAATTGAGAGAGTTACGCGCGTTGGAAATTTGACGCGAAACGGCGCCGAAAACAACAGTGCAGTTCTGGTTTTTTTATTTATGCGTTTTGTGTGTTAATTTTCCATGTGCGTGAGTAATACCATTGGATTCCTTGCGAAAAATCGGTCAAGATAGGTTTTTATGGATTTCAATTCGGATAAAAATTGAGAGAGTCACGCGTGTTGGAAATTCGACGCGGAACGATGTTTTCAATCGATAACAGTTCTGGTTTTTTAATTTCTGTGTTTTGTGTGTTGATTTTCCGTGTGCGTGTGCGATACCATTGGATTTCTCATGAAAAATCGTTCAAGATAGGCTCTTCCAGATCTTAATTCGGTTAAAAATTGAGAGAGTTACGCGCGTCGGAAGTTTGGCGCGAAACGATGTCGACAAATTAAATGCAGTTCTGGTTTTTCGATTTGCGTGTTTTGTACGTCGAGTTTCAGTGTGTATGTGTGGTACCATCGGATTCCTTGCGAAAAATCGGTCAAGATAGGTACTTCCAGATTTTGATTCCGATAAAAATTGAGAGAGTTATGAGTGTTTGAAATTTGATAAAAAACGTGTTGAAAATTAAAGTTTCGGTACTAGTTTTTACCCCATAAGAGATGTCGGAGATGATGTTGTGACATCTTTCCTCTTTTTCTTATTTTTATTTTCAAAACTCAACCAATTTTTTTTTTTACATAGCAAAAAATCATCATTTTCCAATTCATACCCCATAATATTTTAATCCACAAAAAATCACAAAAACAGTATTATTTTTAGATTATTTTTAATATATTTAAAAATAGTGTTTTAAATTGTTTTAAATGCTTTTAAAATGATTTTTTTTTTTAAAACCAAAATGATTTTAAATATTTATGTGGATAAAATATTTTTTTCATAAACTTTAATCATTATTTAATGATTTTATTTGATATTTTTATCATTTTTTACTTAATTTTTCTTGGAAAAATGCCTTAAAAAATGAAATTGGGGTTTTCTTTGATTTTCACCCTAACAAATCTTTTTCAAACACTTTGGGCCTCTATTAGAGTGTAAGACCCAACCCCCTTTTAACCAAAACAATTTTGGGTCTCACTTATTGTATAAGTCTCTCTGCGTTAAAAGAAAACCTCGGCGCGATCGCCATTTTCAAACTGAAAATATTTTGGGCCTCTCCCTGAGTTGTAAGCCCCATCTTTTGTACAAAAATACACTTTGGGCCTCTAATAGAGTGTAAGACCCAACCCCTCTTTTTTTATCACTTTTTCATATTTTCCCATTTTTCATATTATTTTTTAATGATTTGGAAAATTAATAACTCCCTCAATTTTGATTATTTTTTATTGGTTCTTTTTCTGAAAAATCACAAAAATAGTAAAATATTTTATTCTACAAAAAAATCAAATTTATATTATTTATTTAATATAGTTGGTTTTTTTGTGAATAAATTCATTTTTAATTGTTTTTAAACATTTTAAAAGTGAATATTCATCTTGAAAATCAAAACTAAATAAGTTTTAAATCATCTTGTGATTAAAAACTCATTTTTCAAACCTTAACCAAAAATCACAAGTGGTTTATTTAAACTTATTTGATTTTTTGTCATTTTTTATTAATTTTCTTTGAAAAATTACTTTTAAAAAGTGAAAATTGGGGTTTCTTTGATTTTTAATCATACTCAAATGTTTCAAGACTCTTTGGGCCTCTAATAGAGTGTAAGACTCAATCCCTTTGTAAATATCAAAATTTTGGGCCTCAGTCACTTGTATAAGTCCCACGGTGTTTCCAAAACCTCGGTGCGATCGTCGCCCTTTTCAAAATTAACCATTGGGCCTACCCTCGAGTAGTAAGACCCATTTCTTTTCTTAAAACTCACTTGGGCCTCTTGAGAGAGTGTAAGACCCATCCCTTTGTACAGAAAACCTTTTTGGGCCTCAGTCACTTGTATAAGTCCCTCTGTACAAATTCAAACAGTGCAATCACTGATAAAACCCTGGGCCTCTCCTTGAGCTGTAAGCCCCAACCATTTTTATTTCAAAGCACTTTCTCCTTTGATTTTGAATATCCTGTTGTTTTCAATCTTTCTTTGTTGACAACTAAACAAACAGGATGGAAGCTCTACAACCGAGTAAGTGTTTACACGCTTTCATTTACCGCTTTCATATACATATAACTGTATTGTGGGATTGTTACGCTGTAAGTCTTCTTTCATAAACTCATATCAACTGTGTAATAATAGTATAGATATTTAGAGTTTCCCCGGCAAATACGTCTAGAACTAGGTGACGCCGTTTCGTTTATTCGTAGAAATAGACAACTAGATCCCCAATAGGATCACCAGATACAATCTTCTCTTTGGCTGTCCTCATTAGGAATTGACAAGAAACTCTACTCCCAAAGATGAATGTATTCTCCGTGAATGGCATCTTTGAGTTTCTTCCAAATTCTCGAACTTTCCTGACTTTGATCTATTCTCGGTGAATAGCATTGCCTTGAATTTCTCGGGGTTTGGGGACCCATGGGCTTCTTAAAAGCATCGGCCTCCTCTTGGGCATCGTACAAGGACCCACAGGCTTCCTAAAAGCAACCCCGCCTCCTCTTGGGCTTAGTACAAGGACCCTACGGCTACTTAGAAGTATTCACAGCCTCCTCTTAGGCTTCGTATAATGATCTCTTCCTCCGGGAATGATACCCTCCTCTTGGGCTTAATACAAGGACCCGTCGGCTTCTTAAAAGCTTCTAGACTCCTCTTGGGCTTCGTACAAATTGTCCCGACGACCTCCTAGAGGTATAGGAACAGAACCTAGTCATCTTCATAGAACAGTCATCTCATAGATTCTACTACTGTTTCTTAAAGCATAGTACAAAAGATGAAACTCTATACTTGGACGGTCTAATCACCTTGAGTCTCAAAGACATTCTCAAGTGACCCCTTCGTTAAATAGGAAGGAAACCCGTAGACTCGGACAGTCTCAATACCCTTCGGATTTCCCGCTTCCTTAAAGAACAGGAAATATCCCTGATCCTCAAATAAAATTCCTGAGTACGGTGTTGCTCATATAAGAACTGATTTTCTCTTTAAATCAGCCTACTGGACCTGTCACTTAACTAAACAGTCGCCATAGCCTCCTCTTAGGCTTTGTATAATGATCCTTCTTTAGTGAAGTTAGCCTCTCTCTTGGGCTTTGTACAATGATCCTCCCCAGTGGAGTCAACCAACGTTTAGCCTCTCTCTCGGGCTTTGTACGAGACACAAAAGAGACTCCCTCGTTGAGTCAATCACCCCTTTAGCCTCCATCTCGGGCTTCGTACGAGATACAAAAAACTCTCTTGTTGAGTCAAATAGCCTCTATCTCGGGCTTTATACGAGATACCCAAAAGATTCCCTCGTTGAGTCAAAACCTTTTAGCTTCTCTCTCAGGCTTTGTACGAGACACCTTTTAGCCTCCTCTTAGGCTTTGTATAAGAAAACCACTGGTTGATCCAATCAACCTTTTAGCATCAAAACTGTGCCTCGTTCACAGTACACAAACATCAACAACTCCTTCCCCTTCATCTAATCGCTGTAAGCGGTAAGCCTCTGGATCATCTACATCCATGCCACTGTCCCTCTTTTAGCATGAGAAATTCCTAAGGAAAGATAGCATTGCTCTACACTGAGTTAAAGTCTTCTCCTTCAGGTTAAAATACCCTATAAAGGAAATTATGGCATTGCCGGATTCACACATCCCGGTTAAAGTAATTCTCCTTTATAAACAGTTGTGACATACAACCCCTTCTTTAGAGATGACAAATTCTCTCTAAAGTCAACCCATTTCAGCTTCACATCTTGGGCTTTGATCAAGATACAAATCACCTTTCACTTCACGTCTTGGGCTTTGAGCAAGACACCAAAAACAACCATTTCCTCCCATAGAATAGGAGGAACTACGAACGCTCTGATTTCCCTGTTTCGGTAAACGGGAATGCGTAGGCATAAGATTGAAAGAAAAATCTTAGCGAGCACAATCAACAAAAAAACCAAATCCCATACTCACACATCAAAAAGCATCAGTCCTAACATCCTAATCCTTGTTCCCCGCCAGAAACCTTCTGCCAAGATAAAAAGAAAGAAAACAGTATTGGCAAAAATATAAATAACCAGTACAAAGGCCCCCCCACATTGATAGCATCCGTAACCTAACAGACCGCTGTTTAAACTCAGTATGCAAAGCAGGGTTAATTGGAGACATCTATTTCCCTTCTTTATTCAGCTCACAATAGGATAAAAAATGAATCGACCTGTAGTAAGCTCAAACCGCAGAGAGCGACCAACGCTTAAGAACCGCGTCCAAAATCGCTCTCTACACTTACCTCATACGCGTATTGCCCAAAACCTTATGCGTACCAATACGCAAATGAGCAGATGGCCGAGGAAAATGGAACTCCATACGCGTATTGCCCACATTTCTTCATTGCCATATGCGTATTGCCTTAACCAATACGCGTATTTCCTTGAGTGATATGCGTATGGGCAGTGGGAACCCAGAATTTTTCCTGCATAATTGTTTCTGCGAAAATGATCCATTTCCCCCTCCAAATTACTTCTAAACACCAGAAAAATACCAATTGGATACATAAAACAACATATCTAACATGTATCAATCATAAGGAACATTAAAACATTATTCTATTGCAAAATTTCTCATTTCTCACAATAACAAAACTAACTCTAAACTCAATAAAACTCTACTCTAAAGTATCTAACTAGAACCCACCTGGATTACAAGATGAGGATGATGAAGCTGAGATGAAAAGATTGGAGATAGGTTGATGATTCAAGCTCTTGAGCTCTTGGGGAATTTCTCTTCTTTTTCCTTCCTTTTCCTTCCTTTTTCCTTCTCTTCAATTTATCTCTCCAAAGTTACTATATGTAAAATAATGGAAAAGGAAAAAAAGATATAGAGAAACATTAATTAGTAATACTACTAATTGTCCAATTTATCTCAAATGCACCAATTAATAAAACTCCAAGTTAAATAATATTAATCTAATCAATTCCGAGTTCGTCAGTTTACTCTAATTATTTTATCCAATAATTTCTCAGAGTACACCGGAACCCAGTTGATCCTAATAATATATCCAAAACGTTCACAAAATTATGGGGTATTACATCCTCCCCCCCTTAAATAGAAATTCGTCCTCGAATTTAAAAGATTACCTGAACAGATGAGGGTAAGCATCCCGCATCTCTGATTCTAGTTCCCAATTAGCATCACCCGGATGCGCCACATTCCATTGCACCTTCACAAGAGGAATGTCTTTGTTCCTTAACACCCTCGTTTCTCTTCCCACAATACGACTCGGTTGTGGTTCAAAAGTTAAGTCTGCTTCTATTTCAATTGTATCTGGTAAAACTGGCTGAAAAGGATCTGGGACAAATTTTCGAAGCTGAGACAATGAAATACGTCGTGCATCTCTGATAGAGAAGGCGGTAAGGCCAATCTGTAAGCTACTTCACCAATTCTTTCCAAAATCTGATACGGTCCCACGTATCTCGGACTTAATTTCCGCGAATGAAACGGTCCTTTCAACTGCAATCTCGGAGTAACTTTCAAAAACACGTGATCGCCTTCTTCAAATTCTAAAGGTCTTCTACGGTTATCCGCATAACTCTTCTGACGATCTTGTGCTTGTTTGACCTTATCACGGATCATCCTAATCTTCTCCGTAGTTTCGTGAATAATCTCGGGTCCCAACATCCTATCTTCACCAACTTCTACCCAACACAAAGGTGTCCCACACTTCCTTCCATATAATGCCTCATAAGGTGCCATACCAATAGTCGCATAATAACTGTTATTATAAGAGAATTAGATCAACGGCAAAAGTTCTATCCAATTTCCTTCACTTTCAAGTACACAATCTCTCAACATATCCTCCATGGTTTGAATTGTCCGTTTCGTCTGACCATCCGTTTGCGGATGATTCGACGTACTCAAACACAACTTCGTTCCCATAGCTTGTTGAAAAGCTCTCCAGAATCTGGAAGTAAACTTTGGATCTCTATCCAAAACGATACTAGTGGGAATACCATGCAATCTCACTATCTCCGAAATGAATAACCTTGCGAGATGACTCGCCTTATAGGTAGTCTTCACAGCTAAAAAATGCGCGGATTTCGTTAACCGGTCCACAATTACCCAAATCGAATCATAACCACCCTGAGTACGGGGTAGTCCAACAGCGAAGTCCATAGAAATACTATTCCATTTCCATACCGGAATTTCTAAAGGTTGCAACAAGCCACCCGGCCTTTGGTGCTCAATCTTTACTTGTTGGCACACCGCACATTCCGACACATACACCGCAATATCCCTTTTCATCCCGGACCACCAATAGTCCCTCTTTAAATCTTGATACATCTTTGAAGACCCCGAATGTATAGTAAAAGCACCCTTATGCGCTTCTTCCAAAATCCTCCTTTTTAACTCCATGTTATCCGGAACACAAATCCTTTGGTTAAACAAAATAATTTCGTCGGTAGCTCGCACAAAACCCGGTTGTACTAACACTTCTTGTAACTTCTCATCTAATCCTTGTTCTTGTTGGATTTCTTCCCTAAGAGTAGAATTGATATTCAAATTCCCCATCATCACCCCATTAGGAGTCCAAACAAATTGAAGATTTAGATCTCGAAATTTTTCCAATAAAGTATACTCTAGCATCATCAACTCGGCATTATGCAACACCTTCCTACTCAATGCATCCGCCACTTTATTGGCTTTACCCGGATGGTATTTTAGCTCCAAGTCATAATCTTTCAAATACTCCATCCACCTCCTTTGACGCATGTTCAACTCTTTCTGATCAAAGAGGTACTTTAAGCTCTTGTGGTCACTAAACATCTCAAAACGTACACCATACAAATAGTGACACCACACTTTCAAAGTAAATACAACTGCCGCCAATTCTAAATCATGCGTTGGATAATTCTCTTCATGGACTTTTAACTGTCCAGAAGCATAAGCCACAATATGCCCATCTTGCATTAACACACCTCCTAATCCCATCTTCGATGCATCACAATATACCTCATACGAATTGCTAGGATCAGGAATAACTAAGACAAGAGCGGTCATCAATCTTTCTTTCAAACTCATAAAACTTCTTTCAGAAGCCGAATCCCACTCATACGAACAATCCTTTCGAGTAAGTCTTGTCATTGGTAAAGCCAGTTGCGAAAAACCTTTGATAAACCTTCTGTAATACCCTGCCAATCCCAAGAAACTTCTAACCTCAGAAACATTCTTCGGTCTCTCCCAATTAATCACTGCTTCAACTTTTGATGGATCGACCGCTACACCTCCCTGAGATATGACATGACCAAGAAAATTAACCTCAGACATCCAAAACTCACACTTACTTAACTTAGCAAAAAGTTGCTTCTCTTGTAAGATGGATAAAATAATTCTTAGGTGTTCTCCGTGCTCTTGAGGATCACGAGAATAGATAAGAATATCATCAATGAAAATCACCACAAATTAGTCCAGGTAAGGTTGAAATATCCGGTTCATATAATCCATGAAAACTGCCGGAACATTCGTTACACCGAAAGGCATCACCAAAAATTCATAATGATCATAACGGGTTCTAAACACAGTCTTTGGTACATCTGAACTCTTCACACGAATCTGATGATAACCCAACCGTAAATCAATCTTCGAGAACACACAGGCTCCTTTCAATTGATCTAACAGATCGTCTATCCTTGGTAATGGGTATTTATTCTTGATGGTGACCTTATTCAACTGACGATAATCAATACACAACCGCATCCCACCATCCTTTTTCTTTACCAATAACACTGGAGCTCCCCAAGGCGAAACACTTGGTCGAACAAAATGCTTAGCCATCAATTCTTCCAATTGATCTTTTAGTTCTCTTAATTCAAGTGGTGCCATCCAATACGGAGAAACGGATATTGGAGCCGTTCCCGGTATTAGGTCAATAGAGAATTCCACTTCCCTCTCCGGAGGAAGAGAAGTGACATCCTCGGGAAAAACTTTCGAAAACTCACAAACTACCGGAATACTCAAAACTTGAAGGTTGCTACCCTCCTCCTTAGTAAGAACCAACAGAATAGACTTCTTCTTTTCAAACAAGAAATTAATCATTCCAACCGTACCTTCCAAAATAGTCGTTAACACGTCCCTTGGAGTAGCCTCATCGGATGGAATAATGATTAGCTTTTCCTCACACCAAATAAACACCGAATTAGCAGAAAGCCAATCCATCCCCAAAACGACGTCAACTTTCTTAAGCGGTAAACAGATAAGGTCGATCTGGAAAAATCTATCATTCACAGACAAAACACAATTTTCACACCTCAATGGTGTCTCAACCATTTCATCCATGGTGGTAGTGACCACCATAGGAGGAAATAAAGGAACAACTTGCAACCCAAGTCGCTTCACACATCGTGTTGACACAAAAGAATATGTTTCCCCACAATCAAATAAAACAAAACAAGGATGTCCATTTACGAAACACGTACCCGCAATCAAGGAGTTATCATTCTTTGTCTTCCTTGCATCTAAGGTATACACCCTCCCGGTATTCCGTCCTTGCCCTTGGCTTTTATTCTGAGTACAATCTCTAGCCATATGACCCAATCCATTACAATTATAACACCTAAAATTCCCATCGGTACACTTCCCAAAATGACGTTTGTTGCACACTTTACACAGAGGAATAGCATTAGGTCTAGCAACTTGCTTTCCTTTGAAAGCTGGTGATCTTGGCCCAAACTGTTGACTTGCTCTTCCACAATCACCCTGATTTACCCTACTTGCAACACTTTCCGCTTGCACTTTCTTCAAACTATGCTCCGCTACATAACATTGCCTTAGAACTTCCGCATAAGTAGCGAATTCCCTCTGAGATACACTATGAGATATTTCCGCTTTTAGTCCAAAAAGAAACTGATCTATTTTCCACCGTTCATCCGGATCATACATAGCCTGCCTAGAATAAGCAGCCATATCCTCAAACTTTTCAGCATAACTGGCCACAGACATATTACCCTGTCTTAACTGTTGAAATTCAAACTCTTTCTGAGTCCGCAAGGAGCTAGGAAAATATTTCTCCATAAAAGTTACCTTGAATTGTTCCCAGACCTTGGGCACACCTTGAATAGTCATAAGAGCCGACGCACTCTCCCACCATCTCATGGCAGGACCCTTCAAGGAATGCGAAGCAAAACCCACTTTATTCTCCTCGGTACAAGGCACTATCAAGAAAATCCTTTCCATACTTGAAATCCATTCGTGAGCCTTTACAGGATCTAATCCGCCATGAAATTCCGAAGGATTCATGCGGGAGAAATCCCGGAAAGTCCCACCTACCACTTCTGGAACAACCACCTGAGGATGCAGACCCTCATTGAATTGTTGAACCATTTGCTGCATAAACTGATTCTATTGTTGTTGCATCTGTTGCATAAACTGATACAGAGGAGCATTCCCATCGTCAACCGGCAGATTTGTCCTAGCTGGAGTAGTTCGGGGCCTACCACGGTTATTTCTATGCCTATCAGCCATGTTCCTGGATGACATACAGATAGGATTAAGTTGATCAGGCTCAATACCATAAATATAACACATAAGACCAACGACGACACCACGCATATGAAATGGAAAGAAAAACTTATTCTATTTCATGGCTAGGTCGAGGATACAACCCGCTCTGATACCAACTGTAACACCCATATATAAATACATACATCAAAGCATATATTATACATGAATTCCACCTTTGGTACTGAAATATACAATAAGTTCCTAGTAAACACATTATACATATACATGCCCAAAAAGCCTAAATACAAAAAAAAACTACGGCATAGTATATCTACAAGTTGTTCCAAAGACAAATACTAAGAACTAGATCAGATAATGATCTCAAAAATCTTCATAACGGAAGCCTTGCCACAAAAAAGCTACGATCCGTAAGGAAAGTCAAACAACCTTGTCCTTACCCTTTGCCGAACCTGCAGAACCTGTGATGTAAACAACAACAGTGGGGTGAGATACATCAAATCTCAGTGAGTTCTCTATCTTATGGATTCTCTCGGCTTTACAAGGTTCTAACCAAAAGCTAACTCAAGTCGGTGGAAAAGGAACTAGACTTTGAGTTCAAACATTCTGACTAGAGAAACAATCGTGCAAAACACAAAACGATATACAAGTTAAGAATCTTCTCCCCGGCCAGCCGTACAAGGCAAATACAATGCGGGTCACGGATTCTTAACGTAGATAACTTCTCCCCGGCCAGCCATACAAGGCAAATACAACTCGGGTCACGGTTATCTACAGTTGGTACTTCTCCCCGCCCAGCCCACACAAGGAGCACTTCAGCACGGGTCACAGTACCAACCACTAAGTAACTTCTCCCTGCCCAGCCCACACAAGGAGAACTTCAGCACGGGTCACGGTTACTTACTTAATAAATACTTCTCCCCGCTCAGCCCACACCAGGAGCACTTCAGCACGGGTCACGGTATTTATTAAGACACACACACAACAAACCGGAGGAATACGATCCTCCACTAACAACTACTTAACAAAGATAATCTTCTAGTATCGATGGAAGCATTGCCGCGTGATTCTCTAAGTCATTCTATTGCACTAAGGTTTCCTCACTCTACCTGTTTCATATTTTAACATGCATATTCAACAACAATTACACACCATTAAATTATAAAAGTCGACAAAACAACACTATCCCAAATTCTCAACATAATTAAATTGGCCAAAAATCTCAAAACCATTTTAATAAGAAAGTAGAGTTTATTAGCTTTCCAACGATATCAAGAATGTTAAAAACAGAAAATCGAAACACGAGTTATGGAAAATAATAAGAAAAGGTATCGCGAAAAACATAATTCTGCACTCTCATTGGCCGTACGCGTATTGCCTTGTGCCATACGCGTACTGCCCAGCTGGATCGCCCAGCCATACGCGTATTGCCCAAAGTGATACGCGTATGGGCAGAGGTTGATTTCCCATAAAAATTCCATTTAAAACTCCAATACGCGTACTACCTTACCTCATACGCGTATTGCCTAAAACCTTACGCGTACCAATACAGAAATGAGCAGATGGCCGAGGAAAATGGAACTCCATACGCGTATTGCCCACCTTTCTTCATTGCCATACGCATATTGCCTTAACCAATACACGTATTACCTTGAGTGATACGTGTATGGGCAGTGGGAACCCAGAATTTTTCCTGCATAATTGTTTCTGCGAAAATGATCCATTTTCCCCTCCAAATCACTTCTAAACACCAGAAAAATACCAATTGGATACACAACAACACATATCTAACATGTATCAATCATAAGAAACATTAAAACATGATTCTATTGCAAAATTTCTCATTTCTCACAATATCAAAACTAACTCTAAACTCAATAAAACTCTACTCTAAAGTATCTAACTAGAACCCACCTGGATTACAAGATGAGGATGATGAAGCTGAGATGAAAAGATTGGAGATAGGTTGATGATTCAAGCTCTTGAGCTCTTGGGGGATTTCTCTTCTTTTTCCTTCCTTTTCCTTCCTTTTTCCTTCTCTTCAATTTCTCTCTCCAAAGTTACTATATGTCAAATAATGGAAAAGGAAAAAAAGAAATAGAGAAACATTAATTAGTAATACTACTAATTGTCCAATTTATCTCAAATGCACCAATTAATAAAATTCCAAGTTAAATAATATTAATCTAATCAGTTCCGAGTTCGTCAGTTTACTCTAATTATTTTATCCAATAATTGTTCAGAGTACACCGGAACCCAGTTTATCCTAATAATATTATCCAAAACGTTCACAAAATTATGGGGTATTACATTACTCTTCATGAACCCAAAAGGAGATATTTTCTTCAATGGAGGAGCTCACAAACTAAACAGAGACTTATATTAATCCCCAAAAACAAACTAAGAGCTTTTTACATTGGTTTAGCTCTAAACCCAAAAAGACAACTTTCCAAGGAAGGAAGATTTACTCAAGACAAAATATTAGTCTTAGTAAAATTACAACAATGTCCTTTCCTAAAACAAAATCCTAACTTTACTCAAGAACGCTTTCAAAGCACTATGACTAAAATATGTGAGAAAACGATCGAAATGATTTAGAGAAAATGAGATATTTGAGAAGTGAGGTGTTTCTCACATTTTATGGATGCTTTGAATGATGGAGATATTCTTTATTTATAGGCCAATAGATGGTGTAAAAAGGGAAATAATTCATGGGCCTTTTAATTGTCATAATTGATTAGGCACTTCAAACAATTGATTATTATGGCTTAACATAAAAGGTTTTGATATAGAAATGTTACAAATAATTAAGAGACTTCCATTATTGATTATGGATTTTATTCTCCCTTATCTAATCGATTAGGTATTTGTTCTAATCGATTAGATAGTCCAAAAATTTGTCCTAATCATTTTGACAAATTCCAATTCAATCGTCTAGGCTCAAAAAATATTTTTGGTGATTTTAGTTTAAAAAGCGAGGCTGCAAAATACTTGTGTGTGTGTGTGTGTGTGCGTGTTTGATTTAGCCATACTACTTACGAGAACGCTCTTGTGTTATTATAATACATTAGTCACTCAGATTAACACGGTCATGCAAGCTTTCACACTTCAAAGCTTTAAGACTCTTTGCTGGATATATCAATCATATAAGCACTTTATTTGAATCTTCTATCGAATGAGGCTTGAGATATCTTTAAGCTAGTCACCATCATCAAAGGATAGTAAAGGTATCACTTGTGATTATAATCTTTGAATAAGAAGGATAACTTGATCTTGATTAACCACCTTGTGATACTTTAACCGATTGATCTAACTTTAGTAGCTTATTGACTTCATTCTTTATTATCATCAAAACCACTTTAGTGTTATTACTATTTCAGGCCTTACAATCAATTGGCTTTATCATCTTGGATCATCTTGGCTTTATCATCATTGCTGGATCTGCGAAAATCAACCAGCGGAAAAGACAGAAAAGTCGCCACCGAATGTAATTTATCCCAACGGAGGGAAAGGAAACGATTGAAGACAACCTCAACAAAGGGAAAGACATGGTCGTCGCAATCATTGTCTGGGTACGGGAGTCGGTTACGCGAGAGGAAGGTATTAGCACCCCCTCGCGTCCATCGTACTCGGTGGGATCCATGCTTGTTGTTGTGATCAAAGGGTGTGGGTATCTGAAGCTCAACTGAGAAACGGGGAAAATGGGAAAAGAAAAGAAAAGGTGAAAAGGTGACTCGATAGGACATCGCCCTCCTAGGCCTACGTATTCCCTTGGGTATGGGAAAGTCAGAGTCAACGTAGTTCGGAAGACTACGGGATATTGGGGGAAGGTTGCTCACCAAGACATCGTGTCTCGTGCCTATATATCCTCAATCAGATAAGAAAGAGGAAGTCAGAACAGTCGTAGTTCGACCTACAGGATCTTTGTTGTTTTGTGTTTTTTAAGTGGAAGACGCTAACGTTCGCGTTCTAGCTGTTTAGGTGTTGTCGCTCATTGCATGGAGTCTTACGCGTTTACCTGTTTGCGGTAGAATGAAAATAACATATCCTTTACGAATAGAGTGAGGGAGATAAGAAGAGAATCTTGAAGGAAGACGAATATTTGTTTTTGTTTTTTAGAAGTAAGTTTTTTGATTTATTGTTTGTGATATGTTTCGTGCTAAAGACTATGACATAGGAGCGAATACTTTACAAGGTCACTCCCAACTGAACATTTGTAAAGCATCCTAGAAGAGTGAAGGAGACCTTCATTAATCATTTCCCATGTGCTTAAGGCTCGTGGGGGCACTCCACATACGATAGTTATTAAGTGTTTTTTGATTTTCTTTTTAGATGAGAGAAGAGAGACTCAAAGGTGAAAGGAAAACAACTAAGGGAAACTAGATCCTAATGTTATCATGCAATGGTGGCCCTATAGTTGAGGTTAAGAGGGGACTAACCTACTTGTTATCATACATGGATTTCTAGCCTAATGTCTCTCCTACCTCCAACTTAATCAGAAATTAAGTGGAGCTAGGAATCCTAAGGGATCATGTGAATAAACACAAGTAAACATTATTCTAAACAATAAAAAAGAGAGAAGTGAATAAAAAGTGAGATGAAAAGGAATCATGTAAGTATAAACAAGCATGTAAAGCATCATAAGCAACTTACCATCTCCATGCCAAGCTCAACTATCAAGTAGTTGAAAGCAAAGTACGAAACTAAGTCCTAATACACAAGGAAGTGTTTTAATTCTACCCTAGGAGTAAAATTAAACCATAATCAATGAGGAGTGAACCCTAGAGGTACATGACATAAAAGGGGAAGTAGCTAAACTTATTCTATCCTATCTATGCTAATGCTCTAAACAAAGTCAAAAGGCTACAAGTTATATCTTATATCAACACACAACATTTGCTATTTACAAACTATGTCAAAAAGACTTTTAAAAGTCACAAAAAAGGGTGGTCAAAGTCACATACCCAAACCACATGTTTGATATAAACATGTAGAGAGAAAGCTTGGATTGTTAAGAGGTAATCATGGAATTTACATCAATCATGTTAAAGTGGTTTGAAAGTTGCATCCAAAGATGGCACATAAAGCATGCTTTAGTCATTCAAGGTTATACAACAAGCAAACAAGTGGGAGATGCACTCACAAGGCATAGGTCAGAAGTAGCAACATGTATCCAATGTGTAAGCTCAACCTCAAATTACCACAACATTTCATGTTAAACTCAGTCTCCAAAATTAAGGGAAGTAAGAGTCAACACCACACTTAAGCATCTTTTAAAACATGTAACTTATCAACCAAGCAAAGAGCAAAGAAAGAACATGGTAAAGTAAAATCAAAGCATCCAAATCAGTAGAAATATACCTATAATATCCCATATTTGAATACTAAAAACAATGGACAAAAATGACATACAAATGAGGTTACAAGAGTAGTCAAAAATTCACTTTGTCTTCCACTAGAAGCAAGGCAAGTTCAAGTATGTAAAAGTAAATCCAAAGTCAAGCAAATCAATTGTTTATACACATGGGACAGTGGAAAATGATATGTGTACTGACACATTTGAGTATCAAAAACATTGTACAAACATGGCACATTCAAAGTTCAAGAGGAAACAACAAAGTTAAACTCACATTCATGTTCAAACTTGTGGAAGCATAATACCAATTAGGAGCATATGAAGTGACCCATAAATCCATGTGGGTAGGCTATGATTCATTCTAATCCATATGTGAAATGATGTACAAAAATATCCTAAAGAGGATTGCACAAATACATCATCAAACTAAAACACCTAAGCAAACATCAAGCATAATCGAGTAAGCAACTTAGGGTTCAAAAAGAATAATGTGAGTCATGATCAAAAAACAATATTTAAGGATAAAAAATGCACCTAAAATTTCATTGTATATAGGCTCAAACATGCCCTCAAATTTGGTTTTAAAGAGCTCACACATTGGCATTAAACTTAACCTAGTTCTAGCATGTATCAAAAATTGGTCATGTAATGGAATGGTCCATGAAAAATAGTTAGAGTTCTTTAAAAAATTCGTAGAAATTAACCATGTCATGTTAAGGTCAGTGAGGGATCACATTAAAAAAATTGGATCATAATCATGCATCAAGAGCATTCAATTAATTGTAAACATCAAGCACATGTCAAGGATGATCATGTAAAGCAAAACTCAAAAGATGAAATTCAAAAGCATTCCAAAATTCATGAACAAGATATCAATCAAGCATCAACATGTTAAGCAATTAGGTAGTTACTTGCATACCAAAAATAAAGTCCAAAATATTAAAGGAAGGTCAATTTTTGTGGCTTGTATCACAAGGTACACCATTGTGAACACATGTCTTTCAAAAATCCAAGATAAATATCCAAACAGCCAAAAAATGAAATTAAAATTCATCAAAAATTAATTAACATGTTCAAGAACAGACATGAATGTTTTCATAATTTTATGACAATTTTTAGTATTTTTAATAATTCAATTTGAAATGTGTAAAAAGGAAAGAATTAAAATACAACCAAGAAAGGTGGAGGGTGAACACATAGCAAGAATTTAGTTTAGATATTATGTTGGGCTCATGGTGGAGGGTGCGCATAGCATTCTATTTAGGCCCACTACACCATAAAAAAAACACCCTATGAAATGCTGAAAAAAACAAGGGAATTGGTGGAAAAGGGTGCACGTGAGGGGAGTGTGCCTCATTAATGAGGTATCACTCCCTCATGCGCTTGATGAAGATCAACGGCCCAGGATTGCTTCGCTGCATACCACATGATGTGCTATTATTGTTTGTTCATTCATCATTACATGAGAAAGAAAGAAAACATTATTTTAATAACCTTCATCAATTGGTCCATTATTTTTTAATGAGGAAAAAGACAAAAAAAGAGCCATGACAAATGAGAAGACGACATGCGGTCGTCTTCTCCAACCTCCCATGCAAAAACGCAAATCCTCCTCCATGGCTAATGAATCTTGCAAAAAATAATAGTGAAAAACACCATTCTTTAACAACACACATCACACTCAATTCTTGATCATTTTACATGAAATAATAGTCCAAATTGAAGCCCACAAAACGTAGATCATGAATATATGCTTGAAATTCCCAAACAAACAACACACAAAAAGATTATAAAGGGATAAATTATGACCTCAAATTTTGAAGTATCACATTTTGAACCATTCCTTTTCCAAACACATTGCCTTTTCATATAGGACTTCAAATGCACGTTAATCACATGATTTCAAGACCTATGGAGGTTCTACCATGGTGCTAAAGTTTCAAGAATCACAAACCTGGATGAAGCTTTACTCACGTACCAGAAACCCAATAACTTCCTGCAATTCTTCTAATCTAGTTCAGGAAACCAAAATAAATGCTTTGATCTTCTTGGATCTTGCTAAAACTCCCAAAAATGAAGAAGATGATAAATCTTTGTAAGACAATGGTGGTGATTCCAGGTCCAAAATAGTGCATACAGAAGAGATATTGAGGCTTGGTAATGATAACTATGGAGAAAAATCGGGGAAACTCCAAGTAGAATTGATTTTTGAAGCTATGGAATGTTGAGCTTCAATGGTGGATTTTGGTGATTTTGGATCTGTTTGGAGAGAATGAGTGTGTGTAACTGAATTTGTTAGGGTTTAGGGTTTATATATGGGTGGTTAGAGAGGGTTAATCATGGTTAGAGGTGTGGTTAAAAGCTTTGGTTAAAAAATGGAAAAATGGAGGTGTTGCGGTGAGAATCAGATATCAAGCTATTAATTAACTTGAATCACAAAACATGAAGTTCACCACCGAGCTTTGATTTATCCAAAGGAAAGGGTAAAGAACGAAAACCCTAAGTGCGCTATGTAGGAACACAGCTGAGAAATCTAAGGTTTGGGGGTTGGTTATACTAAGGGAAGGTATTAACACCCTAAGTATGTGTAGTACTCTACAGTAACCTCTTGTTAGTATTTGTGTTAAGTTAAAGTTTGCTTGCTAAGGGAACTGTGCTAAGGTAAAGACGTAGGGGTATATACACTAAGTATGCTCGCCAAGACATCGCATCTCGTGCCTACGTATCCTAACGGGAATGGAATCAGAGCATTCGTAGTTCCCCTCACTACGGGGTAAAAGGGTGAGAAACTTGAAAGCAAAGCTAGTAAGGATTAATCGGTTAGGAGAAAGAGATTAATGGCTATCTCTTGTGAAAGAATTGTGAAGGTTTAAAAATTGGTGAATGAGAGGAGATTAATGGCTATCTCTTGTGTAGGTTAAAGGAGGGTTATGGGCTTTCTATGATCTTCAAATCAATAGAAAAACTTTTCCTTTGGAAGGAAGGGGGAAATAACATCTTATAAATAAGAGTTACAAAGAGTTGAAGTATATGACATATATTGAGTTCAGAAGAACAGTAAGCAAATAATCATGAAATGTACTTAAAGAAATGAACATAGCAAACAGTGAGTGAGTGATCAGAAGTGAACATAAATGTGGACATAGTAAGTGATAAGCAAGTGATCATAAAGTGTAACATAAATATGAACATAGCAAATAGTGAGCATTTAACCATAAGTGTAGACATATCAGACAGTGAGTGCAAGTGGTCATGCAGTGAACATATAAGGCAGAGAAGCATTCACAATTGGAAACAAGGCACTTGAAAACATGTTGTTCATTAACAGATAGCAAAGCAACACAAACTTGCATGGCAAGAGTTATGATAAAGTCAGAGACAGAACTTCACAAACCAAATACATTCATAAAAGAATCAATTCACAAACAGTAGTTACACAAGCATGGCAATTAAGGCATGGAAAACAAACAGAAGCAAAAGAATTTTAGCTCATGGCATGAAAAGCAACAGAAGCAGAAGAATTAACTCATGTGATTTCAAACAGAAAGGAAACAACACCTTTATAGCAAGAGTTTCATGAATCACAACATATTAAAAAAAACAGTAATACATTTTAGAAACAGTGAGCACATGATTATGTCAAACATAGCAGCAAAGACTTATCACAGTTGAAGAACAAGGCATTGGAATCATGCAATAACAAACATAAGCAAAAAGTACAGCCAGCATTCTCATGATAAAGCCAGTAAACAATGTTCAACCAAACTTCACAAATTAATAGCATACTCCCAGAATAACTCGTTTAACAATAGTAGCACATTAATAGGTCAAGCATAGCAGAAAGACATTCTCACAGTTTGAAAAATAAAACATTGGAATCATGCAATGATATTCAGAAGCCAGAAAGTGCAGACAACATTTTACGATACAGTTCAGGAAGCAAAGTTCAAACAACATTTATACACTAGCCTACTTAAAGCAAAGGTTCTAACATTTAAGAATACCATTGATAAAAAAGATGCAGCAGAAAATTGTTTTGAAATTATTAAAACATATGGAAAAGAAAAGAAATGAAGAAAAGCTAAAAAACAACAAAAAAATAAAAAGACAAGAGGACACAGCAAAGGGTGGCTGGCGCCACCCATTCCCTTGAAATAGTGGTGGCGTGCGCCACAAGGGGTGAGGGGGAGTGTAGCCGGCGCCATGTTATGCATGGCTGGCGCCATGACTCTTCTTTTTATTTTTTTTATTTTCAATTATGGTGAGTGTGATTATTAAATTATTAATAAAGCTATGTGGCGGGAGCCACTAAACCAAATGTGGCGAACGCCACCCAGTCTCCTACATTTTATTTTCGTTTCATTTTACGAACACGAACATGATTAAATCAACACAAAAATGAAAACCAGCATGGTGATTTCTCACATCAATACAATAATCAGACAGAAACATGATAGCATGATATTCAAACATGAAGAAAAATAGCCATGAAAATTAGACGGTGATGGAAAAAATGATAACAGCATGGTGTATGATCATCATCATAATGCATAAGAAAAGAAAGAGATTAGGTGATACCTAGTGGAGCAAGTCCACTGTTTCTTCGCCTTGTGATGAACTTTTCGAGCTTGAACCAGAAAGTTGAAACCACTCTTCCTCTCTCTTGCTCGTGCACCAGAAACTTTTAACAATTTTTTGAGAAGTGTTGTTGTAATGTTGATGTCTTGAGAGCTGCAGACGAGCTCCTTTTATAGGCTGCTTGATGGGCCGGGTTACGTTTCAAAACTCAGTGGGCAAAGTAATGGGTAGGGTTTGTAACGTCTTTCTTCCCGTTGGTCCACTCAATACGCTCCTCAAGCTGCACAAATCTTCAGAGGTGCAGTGCAAATTTCACCAACTCGTGCATTATTTCAAACGCTCCTTATTTGATGTCATACATGCAGGTGTTGAAAGAAATAATGATGGGGATAACACCAAAGCATCGTTTCAGGCAAGAGCAGGTGGCAACAGAGTGAATAGTGAAAATGGCAATGTCTCAGAAATGCCTTTGCTGAAGCAAGTAAGACGAAGCTCAAAATAGGCAACGCTCTTTGGAGGATTCAAAATATGATTCGCGCCAAGGATTGAATGAATGGACTAAAATGTGTTGAATTCTTCCTTTCCAATCTGAATTGGTTTGCTTTGCTTCCTTGGTGCCACATGTTGCTTCTCCATTGGCTGATGCTTGGGTTGAAAAGTCAACATTCTCATACTTGATTTCTATTGGCCACTTGGCAATGAAAGTGAATCTGATAATTCGTAACACACCTCTTTCCTTTTTTTTGGTCATGATGGGTTATGAAACATAGGCTTAGGAAATAAAATGGTCTTGCATAAGCAAAGGTGATTAGGGAAAATAAATAATAATGGATTTGGAAATGATTAGGATTAAATGAGGTTTAAGGAAATTAAATTGAACAAATTGAACAAAAGTTGATAAAATGAAAAGGTTGATGAAATAGGTTTAGAAAATGAAGGTGACAAATGAGGGTAGATAACACGAGTAGAAATTTGGTCACGGTGGGGTTAGGGTTATGGAGGCATCTCTTAGAGACTTGCTTGATTCAATGCTCCATCCAAAAGGCCTTGATCAATTACTCCTTGAATTTCCTCGAGGCAAACCTGATAAAAAAACAAACACAAGCAAAAACCTGATAAAATGGGTTAGCTATGCGGCATAATTGACTTAATATGATATGCAAAAGATCAATGGATCTAAGGGAAAAATTTGGGGTACAACAGTTGACCCTATTTAAATATCTTCACCGAATGGCACGAGGAACGATGATCCTCGGGACGTCCAGGTGAAAGGTATTTAAATATAGCAAACCGAAAATTTTGTCCTTAGGTACAAAGACGTGCAATGCTGCTAATATGATGATATGATGCCAAGCAAGATGCAAAAATGCTGACAAAATCGGACACCAAAGAAGAGCAGCCAAACACAGGTGAGCATACTGGGGAAGGATAAGATTAGCCTCCACAAGAAAAACTCACTGGGGAAATGAAAGAAACACTCTTTACTGGGCATGGAACCAGAAAGAAAACATGATCTTCACTGGGGATCAATATGGAATAAAAGGATAAACACTTGCTAAAAGATTTTTTGGGGATTTCTTATACTGAAGAGTTTAAATCGGATCTTCAAGAAAAACCAGAAAAGACAGAGAAAGACATATCGGAAAAACACCAGATGGCAAAAGCAACCAGACATCCAATAATGGTTTTGAATGAAAGGTATAAGTCACAATATCTAATAATGGCTTTAGATAGAAGTGAACAGAGACTACATTCAAGAACGGTATTGAATGCAAAGAAATCGGTCATCCAATAATGGCTTTGAATGAAAGATAAGACTCACCATATCTAATAATAGCTTTAGATAGAAGTGAACAGAAACTACATTCAAGAATGGCATTGAATGCAAAGAAACCAGTCATCCAATAATAGCTTTGAACAAAAGGTAAAAATCACAATATCTAATAACGACTTTAGATAAAGTGAACAAAGATTCTATCTAAAAAATATCAGAAAGAGAGACACATCCGAAAAGGCATCGGATAGTAGAGAAACCCGACATCCAATAATAGATGAGAATGAGAGGTATAACTCATAATATCTAATAATAGCTTTAGATGAAATGTGAATAGAGACTGCATTCAAGAATGGCATTGAATGCAAAGAAACCGGTCATCCAATAATGGCTTTGAATGAAAGGTATAAGTCACGATATCTAACAATGGCTTTAGATAAAGTGAACAAAGACTCGATCTGAAAAACATCAGAAAGAGACATACATCTGGATAGGCATCAGATGGTAGAGAAACTAGTCATCCAATAATGGCTTTGAACGAAAGGTAAACTCATTCAGGAATGGCACTGAATGAACAGATAAAACTTTCAGGAATGACATTGAATGATATCCAAGCAAAATCGATTGTGGATTACAGAAGGCAGGCAAAACTTCCAGGAGTAGCACTGGGAGAAACAAGAGGAATAAGATATCCAGGAATGGCACTGGAGATCACACGAGACAGGCATCCAGGACTGGCACTGGAGTGAAAGAATATAGAGATCCAGGAATAGCACTGGAATGAGAGAACATAAAGATCCAGGAATAGTACTTGAATGAGAGAAGACCAACATCTATCAACAGGATTAGATGCGCAAGAGAAAGACAATATTCAGGAATGGCACTGAATGAAAAGAATAAGTAATGTTTTGGTAAGGTAAGACGTGGATAACAACACGAACTCAGGAGAAATACGAATGAGGATGAAACACTCATGTTATACATATGTATATGAATTATGCAGATGAAGATGTTGAGGACACAACATGACTCTCTGGGAAGACATAACTGGAAGACTGATTCCTCTACACGGAGATCACTACCATTCTGCTTGGGACTAGAGATGCTAATACTGAACACATCTCTGCCACACTGGTAAACTGTATTGAATTATGGTCCTTGTAGGAAGGATGAAGAGCTGTTTGGGGATTCTTCAAGTAAACTGCCCCAGACTAGCTGATTATTATAGATGAGCTGATCATTGCTTCAGCTTGTCTGATTCTGAAATGACTGTTTCATGGTGCTCTTAGAAAGTTTGCCCCAGTCTGAGTCTTGAAAGATGATTATTTTTGCTGTATACTGGGATTGCTTGCCCCAGTATGAGTCTTGAAACCTCTTCTGAATAAACCAAATCTGAGAAGTCAACATTAAACCACAAATCTTGAAATGATTCTCAACAGGAAATGGAAAGAACTTGCCCCTGATTGGATCACCGACCAAGTTTCTCAAATGTTTGAAAATTCCTTAAGAAGAAAGGTAGTTTGCAAACAAAATTATTTGTACAAACATGGTAAATGCAAAGTTCATGCAACTTTTGAAATCAAAATCATTTTGAAACAGGTGCAAAGTATATGAGTCATTAATCAGAACACGGCGGTTCAAGACTTTAAAGTGAAAAGTTTAAGCAAAAGGTGTGATGCCAAAACAGATGGTCTACAACGATCTTTGGGAGTCAGTTTACGCAACCTTGCTGTAGTATGTTTTCAAAATAACCTTGCTTCAATTAGGTCTTTTGAGGGTTGTAACGTGGCCTGGTTCACGGTTTAAGAAACAAAGGATAAAAGCTCAATATTTATTTGTGCCCACCCAATCTTCGTGATGATCTCCAGTCCTATGCTCAGTTAACTTAAACTATGTACTCAGGTTCCCATAGGTTAGGAATTGCACTGATGATAGTAATGATGATGGCTCAAAATTCAATGGACTTGAGATGGCGATCACTGCTTCCTTACAACTTTTGGTTGTCATACAAGCTTGTTCTTTCTTCTCTTTGTATAAGGTAAGGTCATGAGCTTCACACCTTTCTTAGCTTTTGCCTAGAAAGGGACTCGGCTCTTTCTTTGAGTAGGTATTTCTTGATGACCCTTCTTCATTTATTACTATGGGAACAACTTGTACTACATTTATTCATTTATTCATTTAATTTGGAGGAGTTGAAAGGCTGTGAACGCCTGGCTTAATGATTACGGCGAACCATCATTGGCATTCAACTTGAAAGACATCTTCTACACTTGCTTGCTGTGTGCGAAGGAAAATTTGTGAATGCACCCTTTTGTTGAAAGGCGTCTCGCATGAAACTCTTGTATTTGAATGCACAATCAAGTTAACTGAGAACTACCCTGCCCCATGTTAAGATTATGGGTTTTTATTTGTAAGAAAAGAAACTCCTACTTCAAAGCTCAAAGGGTTGATGAGGGGTTATCTTCCCTGTTTCTTCAGTGTTTGAGAATTGAAACAATGCCTTACATCGTCAGCAAAGTTTTGATCTGAAAGCATACTAACAACAATTTGGGTATGACATTTTCATCATCCTCCATCCAATCTTGGCATAATCAACAGAAAGTGGACAAAAAATTTTTATATTTTATTTTTCATGAAAGAGGAAGCAATAAGAAGTAAATAGTAAACACAAATGAATTGAATCAAAAATTGCAATGCTCATTTCATTAAACTTGAAGGTACAAACATAATTTGAAAGCAAACAGCCATTACAAAATAAAGAAAGTGCAAACAACAAGAAACAAAGGCCTAGTGACTAATCAACACAAGGATGAGCTGTCCTGTCTGAAACACTGGCTTTTAAGAGGATAGCATGCTGAAGTCGGCTGAAGCTTCACTTGGCGTGCCCTAGCAGAGGGTTGTTCTGAACATTGGGATTGTCCTTAAAGGAGAGGATTTTGTTCCTCATCAGCTCTTGTACTCTAGCCTTCAATGCAAAGTAACTTTCCAAGTTATGGCCTGCACCACCTTGATGGTATTCGCAATGAAGATCAGCCCTATAGCCGGCTGGAAGAGGATTTGGAGGAGGAGGCAGAGGCCTGGTGGTAATCAAACCTTGTTCAACCAAACCAGGATAAAGTTTAGTGTAAGTTATGGGAATAGGATCAAATTGACCCCTATTACGATACTGGCTCTGTCCTGTAGCCGGACGTTGAGGCGCTTGAGCTGGTCGTGGAACAGCAACCACAGGAGTAATACAGCAACAGTAGGGTGAACAACATACTGAGGTTGAGGACGAGGCCTTCTCACTTCAACCATTATAGCATTAGTCTGATCTTCCTTCTTTTTCTGAAAGTTCCCGTAGGATTTCTTCACAGCATTAGAAGATTCAACAACCTTTGATACTTTTCCTTTCTTAAGACCTTCCTCGAGTCTTTGGCCGATAGTAACCAAATCAGTGAAATTGGAGGAAACACTTCCAACCATATTCTCCCAATAGAATGGGGACAGGGTATCCATGAACATTCCGGTTAACTCTTTCTCAGCCAAAAGAGGTTCAACCTGGGAAGCCAACTCTCTCCAGCACTGAGCATACTCCTTGAAAGACTCTTTATCATTCTGAGACATGTTTTGCAGTTGACGGCGATCAGGAGCCATGTCGAGGTTATACTTGTATTGCCTCATGAAGGCATTTGTGAGATCTTGGAAGCCATGGATAGAGTTTTGCTCAAGACCCATGTACCATTTGAGTGATGCTCCACTCAAGCTGTCTTGAAAATAGTGGATAAGCAACTTCTGATTCTTGGCATGAGCAGTCATCCTGCGAAGATACATGACCAAATGAGCTCTTGGGCAAGAGTGACCCTTGTACTTCACAAAATCTGGAGTTGTGAACTTAGCAGGCATAACAAGGTCAGACACTAAACACATGTTGTCTGCATCCACATTAAAGAAATTAGTACTCTCAACGGCTTTGAGTCTCTTCTCTATGCTCTGAAACTGCTCTCGGACAACTTCAGGTTCAACAAAGTCTTCACAGTCTTCATCTTGAGCACTGGCAGCATTGTACTCATAGAGGGGATTCTCAAAGGGAGTTCGAGTAGTCTGAACTATAGGTTGAGGCTCGGCAAAAATAGGAGCTTGAAACACTGGTCTGGAAGCCTGACCTATCATAGCGGTAGATGTAAGAGGTGGATAATAGTTGTGTGGCAAACCAAACTCTGGCCAAGTTGAAGGCGGCACTTGAACCGGTGGAGGATCAGCGCTTGAAACTTCCTGGATGACAGTCCTTTGGGGTTGCTCTCCCCTAGCAATCAAAACTTGAAGCATCTCAGTGAGTTTAGTCATACTTGATTTGAGGTCATCGATCTCCATTCGGACCTCAACATTGTGTACCTCTTGCTCCGACATCCTTTGTCTATAGTTAGCTCTAGTCTGGTATCGGTGTCGAGGAATCAGCTTGACGACTAGTAGATAGAGACAATTGGCAATGAGTATCTGGGTAAACAGACGCATGCAATGAATCATGCAAAAATGCAAATGATATGCAATGCAATGCAACACAGGATGTAAAACACATGCAACAGGATCAAGGGTTTGAGATCACGGCATGGAGTCTGTGTAAAGAACCAACCACGGGGTGTGTACTAGGGTTACTGTATCCGTAGAACAAGGTTCTAAAAAGTTCCCAGAGTCGACAATCCATCTTTCGGATATTATCGACTTCCCAAATGACTCGGTAATCAATAATATTCTCAAGAGAATCTCATCTGAGTGTAGTATCGCGTGACAACCAATTCAGAAATAGACTCCATCATAGTCACCGCACTACATCCTAAAAGGCCAAGTGGGGTTAAAGGTAACTAAGGTCCTCAGAATCACAGGCACCTAGGTCGAGAGTAGTAACGTTTTCACGAATAGAATCGTTCAACATGACTAAACTCTCAAGAGGGCCTCAACTGAGTGATGGTGTCTCAAGTTAAATTTTTCAGGAATCGACTCCCTCAAAGCCTCCTTGAATATACCATCGTCCTATAACAAGTTCGCTCAAGTCCGGGTTAGGACTTATCTCACCACTCAAAAGTAGTACCCTGCACACAGAAGATCCCAAGCAGAAACAGGTATACAGATATATACAGATATAAATATACAAATGTACAAGCAAGCAAACATGTAAATAACACAAAGATAAACAAGATAGGCTTAACCCTCTTAGGAAAGGACCAGTAATAGGTCTAACTCTCCCCAGTGAAGTCGCCATTTCTGTTGCGGTGAGAATCAGATATCAAGCTATTAATTAACTTGAATCATAAAACATGAAGTTCACCACCGAGCTTTGATTTATCCAAAGGAAAGGGTAAAGAACGAAAACCCTAAGTGCGCTATGTAGGAACACAGTTGAGAGATCTAAGGTTCGGGGGTTGGTTATACTAAGGGAAGGTATTAGCACCCTAAGTATCTGTAGTACTCTACAATAACCTCTTGTTAGTATTTGTGTTAAGTTAAAGTTTGCTTGCTAAGGGAACTGTGCTAAGGTAAAGACCTAGGGGTATATACACTAAGTATGCTCGCCAAGACATCGCATCTCGTGCCTACGTATCCTGACGGGAATGGAATCAGAGCATTCGTAGTTCCCCTCACTACGGGGTAAAAGGGTGAGAAACTTGAAAGCAAAGCTAGTAAGGATTAATCGGTTAGGAGAAAGAGATTAATGGTTATCTCTTGTGAAAGAATTGTGAAGGTTTAAAAGTTGGTGAATGAGAGGAGATTAATGGCTATCTCTTGTGTAGGTTAAAGGAGGGTTATAGGCTTTCTATGATCTTGAAATCAATAGAAAAACTTTTCCTTTGGAAGGAAGGGGGAAATAACATCTTATAAATAAGAGTTACAAAGAGTTGAAGTATATGACATATATTGAGTTCAGAAGAACAGTAAGCAAATAATCATGAAATGTACTTAATGAAATGAACATAGCAAACAGTGAGTGAGTGATCAAAAGTGAACATAAATGTGGACATAGTAAGTGGTAAGCAAGTGATCATAAAGTGTAGCATAAATATGAACATAGCAAATAGTGAGCATTTAACCATAAGTGTAGACATATCAGACAGTGAGTGCAAGTGGTCATGCAGTGAACATATAAGGCAGAGACGCATTCACAATTGGAAACAAGGCACTTGAAAACATGTTGTTCATTAACAGGTAGCAAAGCAACACAAACTTGCATTGCAAGAGTTAAGATAAAGTCAGAGACAGAACTTCACAAACCAAATACATTCATAAAAGAATCAATTCACAAACAGTAGTTACACAAGCATGGCAATCAAGGCATGGAAAACAAACAGAAGCAAACAAATTTTAGCTCAAGGCATGAAAAGCAACAGAAGCAGAAGAATTAACTCATGTGATTTCAAACAGAAAGCAAACAGCACCTTTATAACAAGAGTTTCATGAATCACAGCATATTAAAAAAAACAGTAATACATTTTAGAAACAGCGAGCACATGATTATGTCAAACATAGCAGCAAAGACTTATCACAATTGAAGAACAAGGCATTGGAATCATGCAATAACAAACAGAAGCAAAAAGTACAACCAGCATTCTCATGATAAAGCCAGTAAACAATGTTCAACCAAACTTCACAAATTAATAGCATACTCCCAGAATAACTCGTTTAACAATAGTGGCACATTAATAGGTCAAGCATAGCAGAAAGACATTCTCACAGTTTGAAAAATAAAATATTGGAATCATACAATGATATTCAGAAGCCAGAAAGTGCAGACAGCATTTTACGATACAGTTCAGGAAGCAAAGTTCAAACAACATTTATACACTAGCCTACTTAAAGCAAAGGTTCTAACATTTAAGAACACTATTGATAAAAAGATGCAGCAGAAAATTGTTTTGAAATTATTAAAACATATGGAAAAGAAAAGATATGAAGAAAAGCTAAAAAACAACAAAAAAATAAAAAGACAAGAGGACACAGCAAAGGGTGGCTGGCGCCACCCATTCCCTTGAAATAGTGGTGGCGTGCGCCACAAGGGGTGAGGGGGAGTGTGGCCGGCGCCATGACTCTTCTTTTTATTTTTTTTATTTTCAATTATGGTGAGTGTGATTATTAAATTATTAATAAAGCTATGTGGCGGGAGCCACTAAACCAAATGTGGCGAACGCCACCCAGTCTCCTGCATTTTATTTTCGTTTCATTTTACGAACACGAACAAAACCAGATGAACCGAACATGATTAAATCAACACAAAAATGAAAACCAGCATGGTGATTTCTCACATCAATACAATAATCAGACAGAAACATGATAGCATGATATTCAAACATGAAGCAAAATAGCCATGAAAATTAGACGGTGATGGAAAAAATGATAACAGCATGGTGTATGATCATCATCATAATGCATAAGAAAAGAAAGAGATTAGGTGATGCCTAGTGGAGCAAGTCCACTGTTTCCTCGCCTTGTGATGAACTTTTCGAGCTTGAACCAGAAAGGTGAAACCACTATTCCTCTCTCTTGCTCTTGCACCAGAAACTTTTAACAATTTTATGAGAAGTGTTGTTGTAATGTTGATGTCTTGAGAGCTGCAGACGAGCTCCTTTTATAGGCTGCTTGATGTGCCGGGTTACGTTTCAAAACTTGGTGGGCAAAGTAATGGGTAGGGTTTGTAGCGTCTTTCTTCCCGTTGGTCCACTCAATACGCTCCTCAAGTTGCACAAATCTTCAGAGGTGCAGTGCAAATTTCACCAACTCGTGCACCAGAAACTTTTAACAATTTTATGAGAAGTGTTGTTGTAATGTTGATGTCTTGAGAGCTGCAGACGAGCTCCTTTTATAGGCTGCTTGATGGGCCGGGTTACGTTTCAAAACTTGGTGGGCAAAGTAATGGGTAGGGTTTGTAGCGTCTTTCTTCCCGTTGGTCCACTCAATACGCTCCTCAAGCTGCACAAATCTTCAGAGGTGCAGTGCAAATTTCACCAACTCGTGCATTATTTCAAACGCTCCTTATTTGATGTCATACATGCAGGTGTTGAAAGAAGTAATGATGGGGATAGCACCAAAGCATCGTTTCAGGCAAGAGCAGGTGGCAACAGAGTGAATAGTGAAAATGGCAATGTCTCAGAAATGCCTTTGCTGAAGCAAGTAAGACGAAGCTCAAAATAGGCAATGCTCTTTGGAGGATTCAAAATATGATTCGCGCCAAGGATTGAACGAATGGATTCAAATGTGTTGAATTCTTCCTTTCCAATATGAATTGGTTTGCTTTGCTTCCTTGGTACCACATGTTTGCTTCTCCATTGGCTGATGCTTGGGTTGAAAAGTCAACATTCTCATACTTGATTTCTATTGGCCACTTGGCAATGAAAGTGAATCTGATAATTCGTAACACACCTCTTTCCTTTTTTTTTGGTCACGATGGGTTATGAAACATAGGCTTAGGAAATAAAATGGTCTTGCATAAGCAAAGGTGATTAGGGAAAATAAATAATAATGGATTTGGAAATGATTAGGATTAAATGAGGTTTAAGGAAATTAAATTGAACAAATTGAACAAAAGTTGATAAAATGAAAAGGTTGATGAAATAGGCTTAGAAAATGAAGGTGACAAATGAGGGTAGATAACATGAGTAGAAATTAGGTCATGGTGGGGTTAGGGTTATGGAGGCATCTCTTAGAAACTTGCTCGATTCAATGCTCCATCCAAAAGGCCTTGATCAATTACTCCTTGAATTTCCTCGAGGAAAACCTGATAAAAAAAACAAACACAAGCAAAAACCTGATAAAACGGGTTAGTTATGCGGCATGATTGACTTAATATGATATGCAAAAGATCAATGGATCTAAGGGAAAAATTTGGGGTACAACAGGAGGTTATGTTGTGCATACGGGTTTGGCTTGTTTTGGTAGTAAATTGTGAGCATGATTATCATGGGATGATGATAACAATAATGATGATGTGTATAGTATGGATAGAACAAAAACAACTTGTTTGCTAAGTTTTTTAATTTTTCTCTTTTATGGCATATATGGTAAGTTTTGGTATGGAACATGGATGTGTAAGAATTGCATGGTTTATTATGGAAATGATGAGGGTAACATGAAGTGTATACGCATGAATTAAGCTGCAGCAAGAATAACATGATTTTGGTTTGCATTATGGAGAGATATGAACACTTGAGAAACACATCGTGATGGTGACTTTGAAGAACAATATCTCCATGGATATGGCATAAAATCACATGGTTTTGGTCTCTTTGAAAAGATGGCATTACATACAACATATTTGATGTTTATGGAAGTTGGATTGGAAGTCTCTAACACTATGAAAAATTGGCATGAAGTTGGTATGACACAAGCTGCCACATGTGTTGAAAAAATTTCTAAGTTTTTATGTTTCATAAATTGCATGATCATGACTTTGGAGCACCATAACTTTATGAATATTGATCCAATCATCAAGTTCTTGGTACCAAATTAAAGCTCTCACTTCTTACAACAAGTTTGATGTGGAAATCAGATTAAAAAAGGGCTTGGAACATGGTGAAAAGTGGTGTTGAAAACCTGGTCACAAAGCTGACTTTTATAACTTAGAAAAAATTCTAAGTTTTTCATTTGAACAACTTAAAGATACCAACTTTGATTGATCATAACTCTTGATCTAGAAATCCAAATGGAACATTCTTTATATGGTTGGAAAGCTTGGAATACACACTGCAACTTTCATTTGAGAAACAAATTCAAATGAAGCTTGGATCATAGAGAAAAATGGCCATAAAGTTAGTTGCATAGCATGAAAAACTTTCCCAAAATGGAAAGTTTCAAAAACCCTAAATTTCCAAATTAGGTAACTTTCCATAATTCTTGATTTTCCTTGATTCTTTTGACATTTCTTGATCAAATTTCACCCATTGACCATATTTGACATGATGAACATGAATTTGACCTAAAATGTCAAGAGTTGACTTTTTCCTTGATCAATTGACTTTATTCCCACTCTGCCTGATTTTCAATCATCTGCCCAATTGAAACCCTTGTGAAAGGCAATGATGGTCCATATTCCAATCTTAGATGCTTGAGAACACATAGAAAGCCATTGGATCAAGTCTTTCCTAAAAAATCAGAAATAAACTGATTTTAAGCAAAACCCTAGTTTTGGAACTGGATGATATGAGATGTTGACTGATGATCAAAACCCTAATTCCTCTTAAGATAATGGATATCCTCTCAAACCAAGATGTTTTAAGTGATGAGATGACGTTAAAGCTCCAAGATGCTTGCTCAATGGAATTGTCAAATGTTCAGATGACCAAAATCCTAGTTGGAAGATCAAGAGATATGAGAAGGTGATTCTCTTCAAGATTCTTACCAAGCTCCATCTCTTGATGAAATGGTGGGATAAACTTTGATGTTTGAATGATTAAGTATATCTCATTCTCCTTGCTTTGCACAATCAGTGATGGTGATACCCTTGATACCATACCTTGAGAAAACAAATGATGCATGTGTAATGCTTATGACCTAAATGCATATGAAATGTGAAACATAAGCCATCTAATGGGATATAAATAGGAGGGAAAATTTGGAGGTATTACAATCCTCAAGACTAAGCAGTGTCTTCTTTAAGTATTGCTATCAATTGGCTTTATCATCTTGGATCACTTTCTTGATTATATATACTTGCATGCACACAGTTTCACATTTAAGGTAAGCTTTTTCTTTGCTCTTGATTGCCCCATATATCATGGAGGCAAGCTTTGTTCTCTCAAGACATGTCATAGTACAATCTTGAAGAGTAACTTCCTTCTTACTCAAGAGTTTTTAGAAGTTTTGTTAACTTGAGTAATGTGATCTTTCCCAAGGATTCAACTTTGATTTGAGAAATTTTAAGTTCTTCCTTTAGAAGATCACATTCCTTTTTCAAGGTTTTCATATGTCTTGCTTTATCTTGAAAACGACACATGAGTTCTTGAACAAAAAAAATTAAATCAGAATGAGAAAATATAGAAAATACCCCGTCTTCTTCATCAGAGTCTGAATCAGGGGTTGATTCATATTCTGTATCTGAGGGTGTGATAGCCATAAGAGCTAGATTCGACTCTCCCTCGTCTTTATCTAAATCGCCTTCATTATCAAGTCCATCCCATGTTACCATGAGATTCTTCTTGAACAAATCATTGTGTTGAACAAGAAGATTGTCCTCATCATCCTTTAGTCTGAACAACTCATAGTGTTGAACAAGAAGATTAACCTTCGCTTCTTCCCGTGTTGACCCCCTTCGTAAGTGGAAGTCAATGATTCAAAGATAATCTTAGTTGTAGACTTATCAATGATTTTAATATATTCAGAGTGAGGCAGAGCCTCAATCAGAATACCCCTTACTCCTATGGTGTTTTCTGTAAACTTTCTTCTGGGCTGGTGTAAGAGTTTTTCTATCTTTCATCATCTCAACACCGTCAACAGTCAAGTCAATGCCATCCTCAAGTGTGTCCCCTAACTCATCATCAAGGCCAATGATGTAAGTATACATTTTGCTCTTCCACCACTTAAACTGAGTGGAATCACCACTAAATGAGGGAGGTTTAGCAGAATAATAATTTTTCTAAACAACACTATAGTCATAGGAACGGTAGGACTAGACATGATATTGTAAGCAAATTTCTCAAGATTGATTGATTGTACCACAGTTAAGTGTTAACGCACAAACCACACTCTGATACCAATTGAAGATGAGAAAAATACAATGGAAGAGGGGTTGAATTATGTGTTTAAAAATCGTTTCGCTTTAGAACTCAAAAGATCAGAATCTGAACTACGTTTAGAATTTGTTAACAAAATGTATAGCATCAGAAAATAAAGTTCAGAAGTAAATTCAATCAACACACAAAAGTTATCATGGTTCCTCTTCTAAACTAAGATTAGTCCAGTCCCCTTGCCTCAACAAGAGCTTTTCACTATAACCAAACTAATTACAAATGTTTAAGCCACTGCTCAAGACTTCCTGCTCAATTAACTCTGAATGAGACTTCCTTACTTAAGCCACTACTCAAGACTTCCTGCTTAAAACCTCTGGTTCAAGACTTCCTTGCTCAATCAACCCTGAATGAGACTTCCTACTTAAACTCCCGGTTTGAGACTTCCTTGCTCAAGCACGCAGGCAAGAGACTTCTTCTACTTTAAACAAACTGTTTAGTAGACAAGATAACTACTATACTTTAATACACAATCAGAAGTATAACAGTTATGCAACAATCACAAAGGTTTACAACCTTTCTAAGATTTATAAGATACATCTAAGATGAGAAATCTTAAGATCTCATGCTATAACAGTCACAATAAAAGCTCAGAGTTATGCTAAGATCTTTCTATATGTTGTGATGTTGTAACCTTCATTTGAGTCTTCAGCTTCCTTTTATAGAGATAGAAAAATGATCGTTGGAGGTTTGAACAACAACAAAATTATTGAAGAAGTATGATAAGAGAGATGTTGGAGACTTCCATATGGTCAGAAGCTTTGTCTATAACACCTTTCGAGTGACTATATATATCTATCAAAAGGTAGTACAGACTGAAGAGGTCACATCGCCATCCTTGAGCCTTGCAAAACCAGACCCTAGTTGACCTTGTCCAGAAATCGGGGGCTCTGCTAAGACAAGTCACTTTGGTGCAGTGTACGTATAAACTTTTCTCCGCGTCTTTAGAAACTGAGTTGTCATCAGAAGCTGGGTCATGAGTCTAGAGTCTGATGAACATATTCAGATTCTGATAAGGAAAAATTTGAGTATAGCTTCTTCGCTTATGCTTTCAACAGGATTAATGATGAATTCTTTAGTTTATGATTGTGCACACTTGAACATATGTTAGCAAACCGCATTGTTCTTTCAATGCTTTGTTATCATCAAAACCTTTTAAGGGCATAAACAAATCTTGTTCAAACACACACATCTTTCTTAGACATACAAACATCAGACCACCTGACCTAGTATATTTTAGAATCCCCTTTAAACTCTCCCCACAAGAACCTTCTTTGGATTCTAACTGACTTCTTTCACACATTCAGACATTTTTAAAAATGAAAGAAAGAAGACAAAAATAGTACTAAGCATAGAATTAAGAAGGATAACTCAACTCCCTAAATTAACATACCTATGAGATAAAGAATTAAGCTATTTCTCTGTAAAACTATGTATAGAAATAGAAGTAAATATGGAGTGTCATAAATATAGTAACTTACAAATTAGTATAGTAACTTACAAATTATTACTAATTTGTCCTCATCTACTTGTTATTTTTTAAAATTTAATAATAAAATGAATTATTAATTTTTCATTTAATTTTTTATTATTTATTAAAAAAATAAAAATAATAAAAACTTGGGGATTAAAGACATTCAACTGAGAAAATGATCCATCTTGACCCTTTCGAAAAAAAAGTAGAATGGTGCATGGCCCATAACCAACCGAATAAAGGACTTACTTAGTTGGGCCAAAAGTGTAAAGCCTGTTCCCCTAGTTCTTGGAAAATTACTACTATATGACATATTGGTGAATAGGTACGCATACTCAAACGAGATTGTTAGCTATAAGTCTATAACATGCTTTTTGCATGGAAGAAACTTGAAAATCAAGATGGAATTGGGAGTTCAAACATGTACAAAATAAGAGTGTTAGTTGTAACATCATGGAAGGCATGTCAAATATATTCTCAAACTCTTCCAACTATAACATTTAAAAAGTTTATCCTGTGCGAAATAAAGACCCCTTTCTTCTTTGAATAGCAAATAACTATTGAATCACAACACGTAATATACTCAACTTTGACTGTGTAGCATCCTCTTTGCGGGTAAGAAAGTTGAAACCAAACAAATCAAGATGGAATTGCAGATAATTTTTCATTAAACTTTGACTGTGTGGCATAAGTATCAAACTTTTGATGAGTACACGATGCTCAATTTCTCCACTTAAACCAAACTTGAATTGACTTATCCTCAATCTCTCACTAGATATATATAGGGACTGATTAGAATAAGTTGTCATGTGTTCGAATTTCTCAGCAAATTCAGCTACCGACATATTTACTTGCCTACGTTGGTGGAACTCCAACTCCTTCTTTTATCTCAAACTATCTGGAAAGTATTTATCCAAAAACATTTCTTTTAAATTTTCCCAATATTTGGGATATTCTTTGCTATCATGTGAGCCGCAGCGTTGTCCCACCATCTTTCAGCATCTCCCCTCAGTATATGGGTAGCAAATGTAACCGTTTTCTCATATGTGCACGGAGTTACTTTAAAGACTCTCTACATCCCTTTTAGTCAGCCTTATGCAACTAGAGGATCATGGCTTCCTATAAATTCTAGTGGATTCATTTTATAAAACTCTTGGAAAGTCTAATTTCTAGCTTCTTGTTGTGGGAGGTGAGGTGATTATTGATTTCCTTTCATTTGTTACGTGATTTACATCGTGAACTACTTTTGTTGGCGTCGCATTTGTATCTAATTCTATTGTCGTTGGTGCATCATATGCGCCCAACGATCCTCATCCTTGTCTCCTCTCTGTCTAACTGCTACACCCAGTGCACAAACCACACTTGGTCTTCCTCTTCCCCGTTGTGGATCTTCCTTATTACTCAGCCTATCGTACACACAAATATCAAGATAATCATACTAAATATTTAGTAATATGAAAGTAATAGTCATGCAGGTGACACCCATGAGAATTTAAATGATTTACTATTGATGTCTCAAAGATAGCTCTAGAATTGACATGCTCTGATTCCAATTTTAATACTCTAAGTAAACGTTTATAGAATATCAAATAGAATTTTAACTATTTTTGGTACTAATACGTCAAATAGTATAGCTATGACATAGTACATGAGACAACGTAAAGAGACATCAATCATGTGTCAAGATACTACATGTCATAAACATATCAAAAATAGGTACACATCCAAACAAAAGAAAACTAATGAAAACACATGGAGAACCATATGATATGCTTCAAGTCATATTTCCTTTTCCCTTACCAATTACCTGCTCATCTGAAAAGAAAAGTGTAAACATGGAGTGAGATGACAAATCTCAGTGGAGTCTTTACTATAACCATAATTCCTGTGAGTGGTTAGTTGCATCACATGTAACCTACTACCAATGCCAGCAAGGGACTCCTAAGTATCAGATATTTTAACCATCTCAATAATCAAAATTCGATATATAATTAAAACCATACACTATAAAGACGTGACATGCCTATCCTATATGCCTATATGCACCCACAGAACTTAACCGCAACTGTCCCTCACAAACCGAGTCTTTGTTTATGGGATCATCAAATCCTACTAAGACCTTGTGAGACTATAGATCTGCTTTCTAGGTCATCAACTACCTAACTAAGATTGGAAACTACATCCAAAATCCCTAAATTACCCTTTCAATCAAATTCTAATTGCACTATACTTAAACCCTTAAATGTAATTCATATATTCAATGTTCATTGCCCAATCATAGAACTCTATTTTGCCAAGTGGCACAATTTTTTGAATTACTTTGTCTCACTCCTCTTCCCTCTTTTCCTCTTTCTCTCTCTCTTTTTTCCTTCTGTCTCTCTTTCTCGTCACCGAGAACTCTCTCTCGTCTCTTTCCTTGTCTGTCACAACCTTCCCCATCTTTCTCTCTCCCCTTTTTTCTTCTTCCTCGCTCTCTTTCCCTCCCCTTCTCTCTCCTTCACGCCTTCCTTTCTCTCCTCTTGCGCGTCTCTCAGTTCTCTCTCCGTTTTCTCCATTGCTCCTCCCAAAACCCTAAATAAAAAATTCAATCGGTACTCCCTCTCCATCTCTCGTCCCGTTCCTCTCTTCTGCGTCCATTACATTTCATCCGCTGTGACATCCATTGCTGTGATGGTTCTAGATTTTGTTGTTTTTTGGGTAAAATTTTGGATTTCGATTTTGATTTTGTTGTTGTTGTGGTTCATATCTGTTTTGTTTGGATTTGTATTTTGATTTTGTTCTGCTTTGTTTTCGATTATTGTCTCTCATATTTTTATTTCATCTTGTCCTTTTGCTTTGATTCTATTTTACTGCATGTTGGTTGATGAACATGCTCGGAAGCGTTTGGAGCTGCACGTAAGTTTTTTAAGGCCAGTTCAAATGTATTTGTGGGGTCTGAATTTTGATTTTGTTTGGGTAAAATTTTGGGTTTTGATTTTCATTTTGTTGTTGTTGTCGTTCATATCTATATTGTTTGGATTTTTATTTTGATTTTGTTCTGGTTTGTTTTCGATTCTTGTCTATCATATATTTGTTAGTTTTTGTGGTTTTTCTTTGATTCTATTTTACTGCATGTAGGTTGCAGGACATGCTCGGAAGCGTTTGGAGCAACATGTGAGGAAGACTTTTTTTAATTATCGAAAACATTTGAACTGTGTTACCGTTACGCTGGTCCGTTTAACCTAAAGGGGCTGCTGAACCTGTATAAAACAACAGTAAGTCCAACATTTAGCCTTCAACATCTACATTGTTGGTTTGTATAGTTTGTCCTGTTGTTGCTTCTAAGATTGCTGCTTCATCATGATTGCGCAACTTGTGATTTTGCATATCTAAAATGTGTTTTGTGAATGTAATTACTTATTCAAAAATGTTATGTCTTTTCCAAACTTTTGGTTAACCACGCACTATAACATTTATAGGTTGGAAACGTTGAAAATTTGGTTATCCTCAACATCGACACTATGAAAGCTGGAAAGGGTGAAACTTTTTCGGCCGAGGAGCCTCTCAACTGTAACATTGATAAGTTGAACTTTCATCATATATGGTGACTAAAACACAATAATTTGCTCCATTATTGGTATATTGAATGATTACTCCTGAATCACATTTAGAGGTAAGCATATTAATGTTTTAATGTGATGTTGCTTTATTAATGTCTGCTGACCACTGTTTATGTTGTGTTTTGTTCAAAGTCATTTTCCTATCGCATGTTTTCGCTTGATTATGTGTTTGTGTTTAATACCCAAAAGTAACACTTAAAATTGAGACCCAGTGGGTCACTTCTTCTTTATTTTCGTATGGATCCATCATTTATTTTCACACGTTTGCCTCCAGTCATCCTCTCCCTTAATTTTTTCTGCCTTCGTATTATATGATTAGTTGTCATGTTGTTTGGTTTTCTGTTACCTATTCATGACTTTACTATGTGAATGTTCTAATTACCCTTTGTTGAGGCACATTTAGAGGTAAGCATATTAATGTTTTAATGTGATGCTGCTTTATTAATGTCTGCTGACCACTATTTGTGTGGTGTTTTGTTCAAAGTAAAGTGTTTTCAGACGAACAGGTTGTTTTACACGGTTCAAAATAGTTGTGCCACTTTAGTACCTTTCCATTCTCACTGGCAGTGATGATAACAACTCAGCTCTTACGGCTGCCATATTATTCTATGGTAGTAGTATGACTATTTTTTGCCAACAACTGTGTTTTCTGAGCCAGTCGCGCCCATCTAACCGACTGTTTCTCACCCTCTTCGACGAATCCTCCAAAACATTTCCGACGCAAATTTAGAGGTAACTATCTTGATGTCATAATGTCATGCTGCTTCAATAATGTATGTGATCAGTGTTTGGGTTGTGTTTTGTAGAACTATATTGTTTTCACTAGCAATGATGATAACAACTCAGCTCTTACGGCTGCCATATTATTCTATGGTAGTAGTTTGACTAATTTTTGCCAAAAAATGTGTTTCTGAGCCACTGTCGCTCATCCAGCTTATGCCACTACGACTAATCCTTCAAGTTTTTCACGACGCAGTTTTAGAGGTAACAATCTGCATGTCATAATCTCATGCTGCTTCAACAATGTCTGTCATCAGAGTTTTTTATTACTTTTGTAGAACTATGTTCTTTTCACGGAAAGGGATTTTTTTCTACAGTTGTGCCACTTTAGTACCTTTCCATTCTCACTGGCAGTGATGATAACAACTCAACTCTTACGGCTGCCATATTCTTCTATGGTAGTAGTTTGACTATCTCTTGCCAACAAATGTCTTTTTTGAGCCAGTCGCACCCATCTAACAGACTCTTTCTGAGCCTCCTCGACTAATCCTCCAAACATTTCCCGACGCTAATTTAGAGGTAACTATCTTCATGTCATAATGTCATGCTGCTTCAATAATGTCTGTGATCAGTGTTTTTATTCTGTTTTGTAAAACTATGTTGTTTTCGCGCTATGGGATTTTTGTAGACAGTTGTGCGCAAAAGATATTACACCACATGATAAGAAGAACTTCACAACGCTTTGCATTCTCAGGTGCCTAACTACTCTTTTTTCTTGATTATGTGTTTGTGTGTTTAATATCCTGAATTAACACCTAAAATTGACACCCGGTAGGTCAGTTCTTCTTTATTTTGGTATGGCTCCATCATTTATTTTCACACTTTTGACTCCAGTATTCCTCTCCCTTCTTTTTGACTCCCTTCGTATTATATGATTAGTTGTCATGTTGTTTGGTATTCTGTTACCTATTAATGACTTTACTATGTGAATGTTCTAATTACTGTGGTTTTAATATGTTTTAATTACCAATGTAAATCATTCATTTGACCTTTAGTTTTCAATTACAGTTTATTGAAAATCATTGATAGGCTTGACCGTCAAAACTCAATAAACAACATTGGCTTTTCAATTAACCAAACAATTATGACATCCCACTAAAAAGTTGTAGATTTCCAATGTAAATAGAATATCAAGAATCAAATAACCCATTATAAAATCCTACTTTCTCTTCATAGTATCACACAACCATAACCTGAGGATAGGGGAAAAACGAAATGAATTCAAATTATATTGTCCCGGTTCAACCGGAGTCAGATGATCAACAACCACAACATGTCCAACAGTTTCCCCAGGTAATCCATGTGGTTGATGAGGTCCAACAAATACACCATGTTCAACAGGAAGTACTCTTCCAGGCCGAGGAAGCTGCGGAAGCCCAAGAAGCGGCTGCATTGCGAAGAAGACAAGCCATGAGACGATTAAGAAGGGCAAGAAGAAGGGCATTGCGAAGAAGACAAGCCAGGATGCAGTTATTCGATTCAGAAGATGAAGATGAAGCACCTTTTAGCTGGAGTAACTTTATGCGGGCAAGGGGTTTTAGATTTGATATTTAATATTTTAGACTTTCATCTAGGGCTCTTATGAAATCTATGGTAAAGTATTTTATTATTGTCAGCATTGACTTCAACTAATGTGTTTTTTGGAACCATTTTGCTACATTATATGCATTTTTATATTTTGATTGAATGTCGTATATTGGCTATCTGTTTTATTGCGTATTCTGCTACATATGATGTATTTCTGTTAGTATATTGGCGAAGTATATTTGTTATGCTGCATCAGGAAATGAACCACGAAGAATCTGAGAATGATAAAACAGGTACATATCTCAATCGTAAACATTATTCAGTGACTATCAGATTAATAATAATATTTTTTCTTTTTAATTTTTTCAGTGGTTTGAAGTTCTTCATCGACTTTTACGTAAACAATGGACAATTGTTGGACTATTTTACAACTGTACGGTGGTTTGAAGTTATATAACCATCATAAGATTCTGGTTTGAAGTTATATTTCTGTTGGTCCATATGAAGTGGATGGATATGTGTATGATGCTGCTGAAGAGCCTAAGATTCTGGTATGCCAGGAAAATGGAATGATTCTTTGAGTTATCAAGTTTGTGACCTGGAAGGAGAACCACTTCCGGGAACTGAGTTGAAAGAGGTTAGTAGTTCAAATCTTAAACTCTATATTTTTCGTTGCACATAAAAAAATTCTATCACTTTCGGGAGACAATAGTGTCATTCTATTTTCTTTGATTTCTTCTTTCTTTCGGGAAACTCTTATAATTTTTAATCAAGTTGTGTTCCATTCTGCAGGTTTGGAAAGTTGTCGAGATTCCTAAAAAGGACAAATTCCAATACACCTATTTTGCACACAAGCTTAACAGCTTTGACACTGCTCCCAAGAAGTTGTTGGCGTCCGATTCTCGTCTTCATCCTGATAGGTTGGCCCTTGAGAAAGGTGACCTATCGGTGTTCGGCAATGAAAAGAGCAGGTAACTAACTACTGTGCACCCTCTCTAGAAACCAAAGATGACAAGAGGATTAAAAGTGTTTGTTCTCTTACATTTTGTCTACTTTTCAGTTTGGAGGAGAGGCAAAGAGGCGAGAACATAAACCGAGAGGCGCAGAACCAGAAGTTTGACCCTAGATGGTTTGATCTAACAGAGGAAGTAACACCTACACCTTGGGGTGAATTGGAAGTTGACCAATACAATGGTAAATATTCGAAACATCGCGCCGCAATAGATAGTTCTGACTCCATTGAGGAGCCTAATAGTAGACCCGAATTCAATCGTTGGCAATTTGCTAATTTGGAGGCTAAATAAACAGTCTTTGGAGGCAATTTGCTAATTTGGCAATTAGCTATCTTAGTTAAATCTGTTTTAAAGTTATCTTCCTTGCTTCTTGTGACATTTTTTATATACTTTTGTGATGTTTTATTGGGTCAAGTGCTAATGTAACTTTTTACTTAAGGTTATAGTCATTTTCAAATGTTAGTGTGACACCATTTTTTTTTTTTTTATTTATTTATTAAAGTTCAGCCCGAGATATAGGAATTGCTCTTTATGCAATATAAAATTAGTGATATAATTTTGTTGTTGTGACATTACATCAGGTCTATTTGTTTATTACTGTTGTTAATGATAATAATAAGCTGGCAGTGAATACATTGATCATTTTAATTATATATACACAAATTCTCATTCAACTCATAAAGCGCACACACAGCTTAAACTTCAAAATTTATTACTAAAACCTGTTATCACTAAACAATGCCAGTTTGGACCGCGATGCTCGGTGAGAATTATTGTTTTAAGGTGAAAAACAAAACCAGCAAGCAAGACAACACTACTTCTGAAAAAGATTAATTAAATTTTTTTTAATTAATTAGTGATTTTATAACAAAATATTAATAGTTATTATTGATATTTGTATACATTTTTAGTTATTAGACATATTGGATTTATGATGTTGGTCATTTTCTACAGGATTTTTTTAAAATCGTTTCAGTTATTAGTGATTTCGTACATATTATATCTAATTTAATCTTTATACGTATTTTTGGTTTTAATCAACCATCTTAAACAAAACTACTAACACCCGTGCGAACGCACGGGTCTCTTACTAGTACATCTAGTATATACAGTGAGACATGTCACTCCCTAATGTATTTAATTAGTTTTATCGTCCTTTCATTTATCGTACATGGTCATTCATATAACAACTATGCGCTAACTTAATACTCTCTCCGTTCCATTTTAAATGTAATTTTTAAAATAATTTTTTGTTTTTTTTTTTAAATTATCACTTGCAAAATACAAGGTAGTATTAATTGCACTTTTGTCAAAATTACCCCTAAGTAATCATTACAGAGAGAAAAAAAGTTAGATGAATGTAATAAAGAATTAGGGGTATTATAGGTAAAAGGAATATTGTTCTTTGAAAAGTAACTATATTGATTAACTTTATTGGTAAGTATAAAATGTCAAAAAATAACACTTAAAAAGGAACAGAGGGAGTAGGTATCAAGCAAGCTAAAGTACAAACCTAGAATTGCTAACAATATCTCTTGATGAGTAGAGTTCGCATTCTTTCCTCTACAAACACCTTCCCATTTTATATTACTCTCTCCTTCCCATAATGAGTGATACATTTGGAATAAAAAAGTGTTCCAAAATGAATGTTCCATTTCAACTTACAATGCAAATCAATTTTTTTTCTTCCAATTATACTCTTTAATCATTACTACTTTCACAATTTCCAATACTTAATAACTGGTACTTTAGTAAAAACATATGTCTCTCTCTTTCATTTATTCATTTTCTTTAATATATGTGAAATAGTCAACTGAATCACTCATTGTGGAACGGAGGGAGTATGTGTTACTAGCTACTAAAAAATTCCACTCAGTTACTTAGTATGTAACACATTACAAATGTCACAACTTTTGCATTTACCTTGCATTAAAAAATCCAATAATAACAAGACAAGTCTACTAGGAAGTTAAAGGTATTTAAAAGACCAGAAAACAGGGAACTTCGATTAGCCATGTTCTGGCCGTAGGGTGTGCTATGCTCGTAGTACACCAGGCATCATCCTGGTACAAAAAACAAAAAAGATTCTTTCGAATTTTCCTGTAAAAAACCATGAAACAACACTCTCCTCACCCAATTTTTCTCCTTCTTCTAATTTTCCTACAAACAACCATGAAACAACACTCTCCTCACCCAATTTGACACTCAAGGGCATAAATTAAACAATTTATCATTACTAAGTCACAGAAACATCATTCTATCAATTATTGAGGGATAATCATATGCAATTATAACCATTAATCCTATATGTAATGCAATCAACTTAAATTATTCTACCTAATATAAAAAAAAGGACCCCGCCTAAGCTATTGATTCTGATTTTCAGGAGAGGATTTGAAGGTTGAGATAAAAATGAGACTGGGTGATTGCTTCCTTTCCTTCTTCCTAAACTTAAGGCTTTACTTCCACATGCAAGACTGGTTGGAGTTGAATCTTGACATTCTCTCCTCTTCACCTTCTTTTCCCCTGTGAAGTATGAGTACTCCATTTTAGGTAAAGTACTGGTATCGGTATGTACCGGGTACCAGTACACGTACGATACCCCGTATGGTACGTACCGACACCGTACCTATTTTTTATTTTTTATTTTTTAATTTAGTACTCCAACGGGTGCATATTAGGTACGCGAACTTAAATTTTTTTATATTGTTATAATTTTAGACTTTTTTTTAATGGGTTATTCAAGTGCTGATGTAGAGTTTGTACAATTTGATTCATTGCAAGATCGGTGGTTCTTGAAACCAAAGGAATGATGGATAACTTATGGATCTTCAATCCCTACTTCTATCCATTGCATTGAAACTCCTTGCACAATCAAGTTCTTCATCTTCTGCCGAGAGAAATTGAAGTACATATAGATTTATATTCGCATACCCGTACCTTAGTTTTTTTAAAAATGACGTATTCTGTACCAGTATCCATACCTTTGCAACACAGCTTCTATCACAAGTTTAGCTCTCTCATATTTTGAATTGGTAAAGAGGAAAATTGAGTGAAATACTTCTCTCTTTTAGGTCCTTATATCCTCTAGGGAAAATACTTAGTTGCACCATCAATATTCACTTTTTCCAAACATGTCCACTCTCTCGACAAAAATCTAATTTACTCTCAGTTACAAAACTGTTTGAATCCTAAGTTAAATGAAAATTACCAAGATTCATAAGTTAACATTTATTGAAGAAGGTTTTGAGGTATTACTGTGGCAGTCAAGTATGCACAAAACATCCCTAGGGCATTAGGTACGACTCGGTGAATTCGAGGGTATCAGTTTGTTGGGTCTTGTTTTGGATCCTTTATTGATCTGTTGAGTTTCTACAACTATAAATATGATATAATTGTTTCCAAGAGATGGACTAGGGGTGCATCTCCAAGAAGCAACAACAAAGGAATCTCGCGTATTAGGCAAGGAAAAGCATATATATACTCAAAATGATCTTGACTATTACTTTCTGAAAAAATAAATCTCGTGTGCATTTTATTTGAATAAAAAAAGTTAACGTAAAAATGAAGACATCAATACATTAATAAAGACAAAATCAACTCACATGCAACACCATTTTTTTTATGAAAAACAAACATGTTGATTTTAACAATGAAGCGAGTTTTTTTTTCGTAAATGTATGTGTGAATGTCTGTAAGGTATATAAACAAAAAATCTGAGATCCAACCCCGATTAAATTATTTGAAATTCAAAATATTTCATAAGAGTATTCTTTTTAACCGCCAATAATTTTAATAAAACTTAATTATTATAATTAAAAATTAATATTTCAAACATGTAAACAACTAGATGTTTGTTGTTGACTCTGCACCATAAAAAACAAGTGTTCGAGCAAACCAAATGCTCCATAAAATGTATTTTTCAAATATTATTATTTAATTTTCCAACTTTACCGAACTACTACATTTTAAATCATACAAATACATTATAATTTATAAATGTCAAAAGATTGTAATTTAAAATTTATAATACATAATTTTATTGTTGTATCGCATCATTTCATGTAATATAGATTCCTTCCAACCATACAAAAGGGAAATCCATTGGCTGAATTAAAAAAAATTCAATCATCCGTTCCAATTACCTAATATTTCTCACCAAAAAAATTAAAATCAAATGAGTATCGCATGTCTAAGTAATAATATTACAATTAAAATAAATACACATCTTTAAAGGTTGCTTCTAATAAACATTGAGGCATTCAAATAATGTTTTCTCACTTTTAAAACAATGATACTTTGATTGAGTAAATGATATTGCAACAAGGTTAATATGATGGAGTAAAGAAGCTTAATATCCAAATATATCTTATGGAAAAATTTTAGAGAATTGAATGAGTGTTTGAAAAAATAAACCGATAATTAAAATAAGTACTTCAAATTATTTATGATATATATATATATATATATATATATATATATATATATATATATATATATATATATATATATATATATATATATATATGAAAGTTTACCAATATAATAACAAAAATAATCCATCTATAATATTAATATTAAAAAAAATCTTCCAACCATTAACATAGTATAATATAAAGTTGTTAGTTAAAATTTTAAACATCGCATTCATTGGTATCACGGCTTTCATTATCTAATGTTAATTTGATAAACATCCAATCAACCCTTTAAATATTACATAATATTGTCTATCTGCAATAAATTTGTATAGATATGAATGAAAAGTAGTATAATTTAAATTAATCTAAAAAATACTTTATTTAATAACTTATAAAATTAAATTAAACTACTTTTGAACTTTTTGTTTAACCTTACGATGTATACGATTAACGTATTTATCTGGTATTAATGGTGGTATTAGTTAAAGTATGTCACGAAGTTTAAGTAATTTTTAAAGAAACAAGTTAGTCTCTCATTTAAATAAAAATAAAATAAAATTAGTAAAACATTTTTTTCTTTCGCCAAATAAAAAGAGAAAGAACTATAATTTTCACTTCAACCTCGTATCTTTGATATTTTCTTTTATTGTTTTTTCACAGACCTAGAAATCAATAACTTTGAAAACTAATAACTAAAAGAAAAACTATATATATATATATATATATATATATATATATATATATATATATATATATATATATATATATATATATATATATATATATATATATATATATATATAGATATAATTTCATAAAAAAAAATTTAATTATGTGAATTATTGTGTCTTACAATTAAAAACTATTGTTTATGTTCTTAATCACACCCTTGTTCTTGAAAATCATGTTGTGGAAATATAATAATATTTTTTAAACTTTGTTTAATATATATTTTTTATTAATTAATTATATAATAATGAAAAATATATAATTAAAATTTATTTAATTTTAAAATATTAAATAAAATCATGGAAAATTTGGACAAAGACATGGAAAGAAAACTCATCATCTATAAGAAGTTGGTAAAAAACAAACTAATACAAAAGTGAATGAGTAATTTTCACTATCTCACAGACACAACAAATATAAATTACATTCCTTTTAAATGAGACTATATTCTCTTTCTTCTTTTTCTCATTTTTTAATCTAAAATATTCAATTTTTTCTTTTTTCAACTCCAAAACAAAAACTTATATACTCTATTATCATCCAATAATTTATAATGGGTCATTCTTTTTTTAACCAATTTAGTTTCAACAACTTCACTTTACACACGTATTTAATGAGAGAAAAATTCATGTATAAAATATTTTTGTTAAAGAATTTCAAGTGCTACTCTTAAACAAGACTTACCAACTATTTTTAAAGAAAACTTTAACACCTAAAAGCAAGAATGTTAGATTAATTATTTAATTAATTAAATATGAATTGATATAATTAATTATTAATAAATTATATTATGGTTAATTCTTATTAAACATTAGTTATAGATTAATCATTTAAATGAGTTTTGTGTCTGAACAGAACGTGATAGATTGGACAATTTAGTTAAACTTAACAAGAGGTCACAACCCTTAGCCATTTAGTTATTTAAGTATTTTTCCATTATATGGTTACAATACTCTGAAAAGCCTAAACTAATGAGGATACTAATCCTCTTATACTCATTCTTCTCGACCGTAATCTCTCAAATTCTAAAACGTATGATGCTCTTATCATTTTTTAGTATTGTTCAATATCATAATATGTTATAATTTTGTATCTATCTAATTATTAAAATCCATCAATTGGTATCAGAATCTTAGATACAAATTATCATTATTATAATATAATTTTGTACATGTTAAACCCTAAACTCTAATTCATGTTGCGGCCAAATGTATTTCAAATTTCTATTAATTAAAGTATGATAAAAAGGTTAACTCCATTGTATTGTTTTTTATTTGTGATATTTATAAAATTATTCAATCGATGGATTTTAATTAATAGATAGATATAAAATTATAGCATATTATTATATTGAAAAATACTTAAGAAAGATAAGACTTTTTTTTATGAAGTTGATAATGATCCTTCTAGGTTTCTTGAGCTAATTCCTTCACCTTCAATAGTAAAATCAACTCGTTAAGATTTTTTAATATTTCTTCCTTTTTAAATTTTTCCTGAAAATCATAAACACTTATGTCTATGTCGGCCAAAGGCATAGGGATCCACTGCTCCACATTAGCCAAAAGCCCAATAACATGAGACCCAATTATTCCACCCACTCTATTAAGCCCAGAGTATAAATACCTTCACAAAATATTTTCAGGTACACAATCTCTAATCTCCACTTCCATTACGGTTATGTCAAACCCTAAACTGTCTTAGGTGTTGGAGCGCTAACCATGTCGATACCCCCTATGCACTGTCATATCGTAGATCAACAACGCTGATTCAAGATCAACACGGAACGATGTCAATTTAAGATCAACATTTTCGATCCAAGAAGCATCGTGATCATAACCTTTGATCCACGGTGTCATATTGCATAATCACCGACGAAGCTTCATTCTGTTGTAGCTTCTGTGATTTCCTCCATTTCTAGTTTTGCAACGGAACAGTGGCGTTGTTTGTAGGAAGCGACTTCTGATTCCTATGATTTCCATGATTTCGGGTTCAATTTTCAGATCAGAAATCCAAAAGCGTCTCAGTAGAAGAAACAAAGCCTTACTCAGTCATACTTGTAGTTCTAAGGTGTTTCGACCAGTTAACCCTCAGTTCAGACTCTGGTTCACCAAAGATCTCAACTCACTACTACAAAATACACCTTCGGTAACATAATACTACTAGGATATGCTTTCCACCGTTGTAATGTCTCAAACTAGATGCGTCTGATATATTTTTTTTATTTTTTTGAAAGTTATTTAATCACGATTGAGATAAGCAACTGTGGTGATAAAGTACGTGTTACAAGCTTTGAATCCTAGAAACTACATTTTTTTCCATTTTTCCTATTACAAAAAGCGTGTGTCACTTAAGTTCATAAATAGATAAAAAATTGAAAATTATTTAACCATAGTTTAACTATTCAAACGTTGTAATAAGATCTACATTTCATTGCAGTTGCATCACGATTTTTCTTGTCAACCATGATGAGAAGTGATATTTTTTCGTATATAAGCAAGAACAACCATTGCTCTTCCCAAAAGAGAGAAATGACTATAATGATGATTGAAATTTTTCTTCATTTCTCAGGACGGTCACAAGTCATTCAAGAATATCAACCATTTAAAGTAATTATTACAAGCATTAAATCATTAGATGTTTCATCTTCAACCTCTTCTATAAATGCACACTCTCATAAATAAATTTCCACATATTTAAACTATTCTTCTTAACTTCCTATAGCAACATGAGTTTTCCGTTTGAGAAGGCTAAGAGAATTATCTCAACAGAAGTCATTGTTAAGAAAAAACCAATCACCACAGTACAACACCATCAGCAGTTAACTGAGGAGGTCCAACCATCTGGGTCGACTGCTGTCAAGGATGCACTGAGGTTGAGGAAGGCCAAGAAGAAGAAGAAGATTCTGAAGAAGAATAAGAGAAAGGTGTCGAGGAAGACTATTTACTATGACTCAGATGAGGATAGCGAGGAGCGAGTCATAAATTGGGAAGGGTCCTGTAGTGCTAGAGGATATTGTTCCAATCTGGAAAAAAATTATGTAATGAAAAAATTATGTTTTGTGTACTATTTCCTTGTGGGCCTCTTTGTAGAACTTCTTTATTATTGTTTTATGTACTCTTTCCTTTTGATCAATGAAAAAATGAAAACAAAAAAATAGTACACAACCAACAAAAATAACAACAACAACAACAATAACAACAATAATGAAGAATAACAATAACAACATTAAAAAAACTCTCTCACCATTATTCTTCGGTATGTTATTATTATTATTGTTCTTGTTGTTGCTTTGGTCCATTAATGTTGTCCATTTTTTCCTATTACAAAAAATGTGTGTCACTTAAGTTCATAAATAAATAAATAAATAAATTTGAAATTATTTAACCATGATTTTACTATTCAGTCGTTGTAATAAGATTTACATTTCACTGCGGTTGCATCACGGTTTTTCTTGTCAACCGTGATGAAAAGTGAAATTTTTAGTATATAAGCGAAAGTATCTGTCGTTTAGTACATAACATCAGTTTCTCTCAAAAGAAATCCCTATCATATTTCACTATTCTCTCTCATAACATAACCCTAACATCCATGTCACTCTTTAAACATACTTCAACCTTCAGATTCAGATTCACCAATTGCTACCTTGAGGTTCGTTCATTAAACTTATGTTTCGATTTCGTTTATGTTTCTTGTTAAAAATGGTTTCTCATTTTTTCATTTGGTGAATGTTCTCATTTTTTCGGATTCGTCTTCACCACCTTAACAAAGCGCAATTTTTGGCTATGGTACATATCGTTTGTATTGCTATTGTATAAACTTCATTCACCTTGTACTTCTTTTTCATAGCATCATAAACTATATGAACTTTATAATTTGTTCCAGTTCCACGATTAGTTTTAAAAAAGGTGCGTTCTTGAAATGTTTTATTATATCTTGTGTTGTTGTATGTTGTTGTTGTTGATTAATATTCTCAGAATTTCATAATTTGTTGTTGTTGTTTATTATATCTTGCGTTCTTGAACCTTATTTTTTTTATTTTGTTGTATGTTGTTATGTTGTTGTTGTATGTTGTTGTTGTTGATTAATGTTTTCATAACAAGAACAAAACATTGCTAAGTCACAAGAAAAGTGGCTTCTTGTGACTTAGCAATGTTTTGTTCTTTAAATTCTTATGCAGGCTGCACAATAGATGAAGTTGAGTTTATTATATGCTATGTAGATTGTTTTTTTCAAAAACCCTTCACTGAAAGTACATTTCATTTAAATAGACATAGAAACTTATAATAGAAAATTTAAGTTGTATTTGAAAAGCAACTTATATCAATCAATGTTTTCTGAATTGCATGCGTCTTATCATTCATCTCACGCTGTTTAACATATAAAATGTGGTTCAATGACCTGATTCCTTCATTACATCAATATCCTCTCTTACAATTTAATTTGAATAACAATAATTTATTGGCCAATAAATTGATGTCATTCAAATTAAACTAGAATAGAAGGAATTGATGCCATGAAGGACTTAGACCATTGAACCACATTCTATATGCTAAAGAGCGGGAAATGAATGATGAGACACATGGAATTTGGAAAATAGTGGTTTGTTTAAGTTGGTTTTCAAGAATAGTTTAATTTTTCATATTATATAATTCTTCATCAATTTGAATGGTTGTATTTCTTTAATGAGGTGTATGGAAAAACAAGCAATCTACATATTATATAATAAACTCTGGGTACTTTCAACAACGGTTATATATTTTATCCGTGATGAAATGTTATTTACGTTCCAAATAAATTGTTGCAAGTGGGTTTCAAACCGAGTACATATATATATATATATATATATATATATATATATATATATATATATATATATATATATATATCACAACGATTGATATGAGTAACCGTTGTGATAGGTAGCACGCATCCTGCCATATTATCACGGTCTCGCAACCGTGGTGAAAAGCACCAGACATACAATCACCTCTTACCCTCACAATGTTTGGTCAAGCGTTGTGGTATTCTTTTTCCAGCTGTTGTGGTATGACTTTTCCATAGTAGTGACTTCTCACTACCGCGGGGGCTTGCAAATGGAATTTTCCTGATTTAAGGTCAGAATTATAGTGTCTGGACTCACCGATCTCCTATTCAAACTCGATCAGCTAGGTACCTCCGCCTTTTATTCTTTTTAGGGTCTATAAAAGATCCAGTTAGTTTCATGTCAAGGCTGAGCAACAATGAAAATTATCACCTCCAAAAAGCCATCACATCGGTCTCATGAAAGTCTCTATGTAAAGGGTGTCATACATACCCAGGTTGGGCATCTCATCATCGTAATTGCATTATACGAAGCATTTCATCATTGTAACAACCTAATTCTGGCCCGTTCCGATTATAGATGACCACGATTATTCCCACAACAGGAGGATTAGAAAGTTGCATGGGGACTGGCGTATCAAGAGAACCATTCTGTGGGGTATATGACTGGCACCCTCGGGGGGTAACTCGGGGGATAAAATTACCCACCAAGGATCCCACGTCGACCATATCCTCCTTCTAAATCCCTGAATCTGTTCCGAAGTAAATATTACAAATATAGTCGTGTGTCATCCTAGGAAAAATATAGTTCGTGTGCCACAAGCATCTCAGGAAAAACTACCCAGAAGATTCTACATGGGACAAAGTCAAAAAGACATTGAAGAGCCGTCGACCACCATGAATCATGATCAAAAACTCTTCAGCACGCAAGCAAATAGCTTAGCTTCCAAGCATCCCGAAGAAACCTCAACCACAAGAAGTAGAGTAGGACACACTCAACAAAGGTCAGAAATTTCACCAACAAGGGACTCGGTCCTCTAGATCTTCTGAACATCAAGCCACTCGAACAACACATTTTAGGATGAGCGATCAATATACACTTGTGCTTGACCGCAAGATTTGATTAATGTATTTGTAAATCAATTAAATAGAAGGCCTACTCAAACTTGTGAACCTGAGACAAATGTTGTAACAAATGTCTAAGACAATGTATCCACCTTAAGGAGAGTAGTTGAAGGGAAAATAATTCACAAGGATGTCATCTATGATTACATGGATAATATGTTACTCCATTCTCAAAGAAGTAGTTAGAAATGGTAGAATTTTTTTCAGAGATGGACTATAACTGAAAAGGAGCTAAGTGTGTAAGGTCGTTATTGCAAAGGAGTTATGAAAACTGATGGGCTAATAAAGACTTCTATCGATGATGGTTATAGATGTGAAAAGTTGGTCAAGGAGCCTAGAAAGGTGCATGATAGAGGAAAGTTTATAAAACCTTCATCTTCTACTCTAGATTGATTAGACAGAAGCAGGGTTCCCTCGAGTGACAAGTTTACGATCTAGAAGTTGAAGAAAATAAGTATCTGCAAATGAATTCGCAGGGAAATTTTTTTAATTAGAAAATGTATAAGGAAGTGTTGAATATTGGAGCTTGTTGAAGGTGATTGAGGTTAAGGATGTTAGTATTCCTTATGGGGTGTTGAGGATCAGGTATAGGCTAATTGTTGGGAAAAATGTATCATACATTGTGTCCTAGATTTGTGGATTAGTTTATGAATCTAATGTGGGTGAAATACTAAGGAGTGCCCTTGGTATTTGCATATGTTGGGAAGGTGTGCAAACATGGAAAATCAGTTCACTCAAAGTTGATTTTAATTTTTTAAGACTTCCTTTTATACGAATCAACGGGACTTGTAGAAAAGTGGTCTCTCGTCCTTATCTTGTTCTAATATTTTGAGGTGAAAATTAGCTCTCATCATGAGTCAAAAGAAGAGTTCATCTTTTAAGGAAATCACTATCAGGAAGGATATTGAGAGGTTTATAAAGGTTGAGAAAAATAAGTCAAAAGGGCATGATTATGCTTCTTCTGCATTTGCGCTTGCTGGATCATCAGGTGGAACATTTGTGGTTAGAAAGACATCAACGCCTAAGGTGAAGACTAAAAAGAATAATCATGCATAACATAGTGACTCAGATAAATATTGTGGTTTCTTTTTAAGCCTTACAACCATGTGAAGTGGAGGCTTCCAAGTAATACTTTTGTTTTTTCATGGATCTGAAATATTTCCTTAACTTTTTAGGATTTATCTTGACTTGCTAGCCTAAAGGATTGTTTTACCAATAATTATCATGATGCTCTAGCATCGAGTACAAAATATGTTATAGTAGGTCTGAATTTGTAAGAGCTTATTCGCCTCGTTAGACAATGTTCAAATGCTTGTGCATCTCTTGATGTTCTTTTGGTTGTTCTACTCATGTTTTTGGTTGTTTATGTGCTAACATACTAACCTATGCACAACTGACCTCTGGGTGCTATTTTTATGTACTAACCCTTTTCTGAATTATGGAAAAATGGGGAGTAGTGTGTTGTTGTTGAGGCAACAGGTATTTGTTTAGTACTAACCATCTGGGTAAGTACTAAAGTTGTGCTCACATGTTAAAGCATCGAGCAAGACATCTGGCCTTTTTGGAGTGAGCTTTTGTATTAGTAGTATTTGACATATCCTAATATTAACTACTAACTATTTGTGTCTTTCATGACTAAGCATGTGAATGATTGCATGATGATAATTGTTAGTAGGTAGGATTGTATGCTACTAACTATGGGCTGATTGAATATCATGCATGACTAAGTCGTAAATTATTACTTGTGTGTGTGATTGATTTTGGAGCATTATTTTATGTGGCATCTGTGATGAATGCTACTGATTTTCCACTGTTGTGCTACAACTCTGATGAATGATGTTGTTGATGAAATTATATGATCTGATATGTCTGCTAAATTTCACTTGTACTGATTGAACGAGTGTTATCTATCTTGAAGAGTTGTTTTGCCACAATTTATCAAATGGGGGATTGTTGTTTCTTTTGTATTAGCTTTATTTTACAAAAACAACATCATGGAGAAGTGTTCAACTTTGCCAAGTTGCCTCAAGATGTTTTTCTGGTGCAGTAGGGACACATGCTGAACATGATGTCACAACATGATGTACAACATCTGGGCCTTACTCAACAGTCCAGATTGTTGCGTTTTAGAATGCATTTTCTATTGAAGATTCAGTTCCATTTTTATTGCTTTTATTTAGCAATATGATTTGTTGGAGAGTCGTGAAGATGAAATCAAATTTAAATGTGATTTAAATCTGAATTTGAATTAAACCATATTATATATTTTTGTTGGAGATGTCTATGGAACCAATTTTATCCAACAGATTGTTCAAAGATTCTGGATAAAATTAACTCAAAGATCCAAGGAGAAAAGCCCAAAATACTTTTTCTATATAAGGAGCTCAAAACCTACATTAGATAGTAATCAATACAATTGAAGATCATCAGAGTGCTAGGGTTTATTTGAGTCCTTGTTATTTTCTTATGTACACCACACTATTTTTCAGTAACTTGGCATATTTTTATGTTTGTCTAGTTGAGTGGTAATATTCAACATTAGTTATTGAGTTATAATCTCCAATCACGGGTTGTGTGATCACTACAAGAAAATAATCATTTTGCGACACTTAATTTGCGGCTGTTCGAATCCAACCGTCGCAATATGATTTTAGCGGCAGTCCCTACGACAGTTTTAAGCAACCGTCGCAATCTTTTGTTCATAGAATTAATAAGATGGTAATATTAGTGGTAATTCATTTGGCTAAAATTATTAAAATGCACGAGAGTGGGATTTCATTTGGCAGATTATTAAAATTCATCATTTCCCTCACATACTAAATATCTCTCCTTTTTATTACTAAAAAAACTTAATTAAAAAAACACTCTTCATCGTTCCATCATGTGTTCATTCTCATTCTTTTTACTCAGTCTCAAACAATTTCGAATCCTTCTCATTGTATTGAATCATCGTCAACAACAACAACTTAATTTCATATGGAAAACCCTAGATTTGAAAACCCATTCCTCTATCTATTTGAGTGTTTACATTTCGTATATCAAGACAAACCCTAAATCCAAAAACCCCTTCCTCCTTCTAATTGGGTGCTTACGATGCTCACGGTGGTCCTTAAGTTTATCAATTTGTTAACAAATGTCCATTTCCTTGTTTTTAATGTGAGTAAATAGAGTTTCCACTCTACCCCAATCCTGATTTCTAAGTTGAGTCTATATATTATTGTTTGTGTTGAGTAAATTGGCACTTGTGTTGTGTGTTTCCTATAAACATGATTTATCCTAAGAGATTATAAATATAAATGAGGTAATCTATATGTTGCTGCTCCTCCTTTTCTACATCTCTATTTGAGTGAGAATGGAGAGGTAGATCTCGATGAGTTAGGAATCAGATACTGAATCTTATATTTGTTTTCTAGTTTACTATATTTGGTATAATGTGTGATGATATTGCCTGGGTCACTGCCTACTTTTAATAGCTATAGGTGTGAGTATCATATCCTACAATGTCATAGGCCATCTTTCAATGATTTATTCAACTTTAGCGAAGATATGTTCTCCTTTGGGAAAAACTGCTTATGATTCTGAATAATTTTTTGATTTTTTTTCCTGATGATGAGTAGATATTGGATTAATATGTTGCATATTCATTTCATACAATTGGTGAACATTCATAAGCTTATCTCGCTGTGGATTATCAGCCCTATGTTTTTCCTGCATTTGATTAACATGAATTGATCCATTTGCAGTTTCTATGCTACATTTAAACATTAGCAAATTTTGTATTTCAGTACTTATATAATGATCTAATCTTCCCCTCTGTTTATTGTCATTTTTGAGCATATTTTTTGTTTAAAACAGATGAATTTCTGCATAGTAGTAATCTTTTTTGGATACAACAAATTCAAGTATTGACTTTGGAGTTGGATATCTTACAAATGCTATTACTGATGCAATTCAAGTATGTATTTTGGGATTTACTTAACTTAAATTGTATTATTCAATCATGATGCACATGGAAAATATTACAATTACTTTTCAAATTACAGAATTCTTTGTACTTGGTAGCATATAATCTTTCTTATAAATAGTATGAGTTAGTTTAAATTAACTTATTTGAACTAATCTACCAGAATAAGCACTTATGACTGAGACTATTTGAGAGAACTCGAAAAGAGATTATGACACATGTTCATAAGCTTTGTAGATTATTTACATTAGCTCTTTAGAATAGGTTATAGGTTATTGAAACCTCTTATTAGTTTCTACGAATATATTTTAACTTTTTTTTTCTCATTTGTCATGGAAATAGTTTATGATAAGCACTTATATATGATAAGTGCTTATACTATATACTGCAAATAAGGTATTTATCATAACAAGGCCCATGTTCAATGCACTTCAATTATTTTTTGAGGGAAATGAAATATCAGCTTTCACAAATTGAGGAATTTTCGTTAGCAATGAAGGAAAAAGAGCAAATATGAAATTGTGATATTTTTGACACTAGAACTTACTCATTAGGAAAGGTAAAAATGTAAGTGTGATATTTTTATAAGGATGTGGTGATTGATTTGACCCACTTGTACATGTTTTCTTTCTAAAAATAAATAGTTTCTTTTCTCTTCATGAAATCAGGTTTTAGCTTTTCTGAATGTTTTTTATTAATGGAAGTTTATTGCAGGCTACCTATAATAGCTTGAATGTTACTCTTGGATTATTGCAAGTACTGAATTTGGCAAATTAACTTTTTCTGAGGTTGATCCAAATAAGTTGTTACATTTTTTTCAATAAGCAATAATTCATTATTGTTTGACTCTACTAACATCTTGTTTATTGATGTTCCTCTATTTTCATATAGAAACAATTCTCAAACTTATTCAGCTTCTCTTGTTCAGTTTGCTAGAAAGAAGCTTATATATATATATATATATATATATATATATATATATATTCTGAGGTAGGACTGTTTATTTATATAATCAATTATAGTATTCTCTGATTTTCACCTTACTTGTCAAATTGTATATGACTTTTCAAGTAAACATAACACTTGCTTTTTGTCCTCTCTTTTTTTAATGATCTTTATGCATTCTCTTACACATTTCGAACAATTTGATTAAGTAGCAGTTACTTTGCGACACTTGATTTTGCAAAGATGAGCAAAATGAGTGCACACAAAAAACACATTGAACAGATAGATACATAGAGAAAAGTACTCAATTGGTGGCAATGCAAACCCTTTGACTAAGGACCTTCACCAAGCTATCATGAATCTCTCAAATGGACTATATACCAGAGATGTTCATTCCCTTATGGAACTTATTCATGTATCCAACCTATTCGCATATTCATCATTTTTCTTATATTTCTTTTCTTACACACACTCTATGCTACTTTTGATGTGCATCTTCTAAGCTAGATTATAGTTAGATCAAATGTGGGCTATTTTTTAACCATCAGTACAAAGTAGGAAAAAGAATTACCTAGTCTTTTGAACCATTTGTAATAAGAAACTGAGTTTTTGATAATGTGGGATCATGATGAAACCCCCTCTTGTGTATTTATCTAAATTGCTCAGTCTTCCTGATGCAGAATTTTATGGCTAAAGATGCAAATATTGTTGTGGCAGTGGCACAAGATCATATGAGAGGATCAATTAACCAAAGGCTGCAATTTTTATCTCACTAATGCTCATGGTTATGCATTTCAGTCACCAAGTGCTTTAGAACATGTGACTTCGACAAATTATGATCCTGTAAATGGAACCAATTATGGCTATTGAGAATATTAAGGTATATTTTACTCATGACTATAACAGCCGGGTAATAAACATGACCTCCAAACTTACCTACATTCTGGAATACTAAGCTTAGAGTAGCAGGCAAAGAATTTTTATTAGAATATTGAGATCTTGCAGTGTTTGCAGGTGCATATGTTGCAGGACCGAATGCCTTGAGGGAGACCTTTATGAACCTCTTCTGGGAGTACAACTGATCAGTACTTCACCTTGAGCTTTCGCCGTATTCACTTATCTGATTCGTGGAAGTCGGATGATTATTTGTTACTTGTTCTGCTGTATTCTTCACAAGTGACTTTGCACGCAACAACTTTTTTGTGCGAGAATAATTCATATGCCATGATTCCCAGCCCGACAGATTGACGACGAAAACCAAATACCAGGTTAGGCGCAACTCTTCTTCTCAATCTCTCAAGTATGGGATTTTCTTTTAAGAAAGTTCTAACTATAGACCAAAGAACCAAACTCTTTGTATTATTCTCAGTCCTAAGTGATTCCCAAGCATGGACAAAATTTTGATAGGCCATTTTAGCCTCATCTTCTGAAACAACGGAAGGAATGTCTTCAAGATTGAGTGGTTTTGAGTAACCTAAACTGAGTAAAGAATTAATCTAAGAGAAAATCAATTTACTGAGAAAAGTAGCATGTCCTAGTTCTGTTTGTTTTGTTTCAACTTTTTGAGCTAACAGTGGCTCAGAAATTTCACCTGCATGTATATAATCGATTAAAGTGTATAGAAAACAATTGATTTATGGTGATCGCTTACATAACTCTCACAATGCTACAGAATGAAAAAGAATCAAAGTTACATATTGAGTTCTCAAAGTCATTTTTTGGAGCTTGAATATGAATGGTTTGTGTTTCTCAACTCAGCAGAATAGACTCTGAGCTATGATTATTACTACTTAAATGGTGAGTGATTCAATAAAGTCATAAATTCAACACATGCAGAAAACGTAATTTTAATTTAATGTTTGATATGAATGAACGTACTTAAGAACATGGATTCACGTAACGTAAGCAGCTTGAGTTAAGTAAGTAGCAATAGTTAATATAGTATGCTCTATAAATTGAGCGACAATTTCCCGTATGATAAACGTTAACGCGTTTGATGTATATAAGACGTGATATTTATTATTTCAGTCATCAAGTGCTTTAGAACATGTGACTTCGACAAATTATGATCCTGTAAATGGAACCAATTATGGCTATTGAGAATATTAAGGTATATTTTACTCATGACTATAACAGCCGGGTAATAAACATGACCTCCAAACTTACCTACATTCTGGAATACTAAGCCTAGAGTAGCAGGCAATGAATTTTTATTAGAATATTGAGATCTTGCAGTGTTTGCAGGTGCATATGTTGCAGGACCGAATGCCTTGAGGGAGACCTTTATGAACCTCTTCTGGGAGTACAACTAGTACTTCACCTTGAGCTTTCTCCGGATTCACCTATCTGATTCTAGTATGCCTATAGAATAGTAAGCTGATGTGGATATAACACACACACTTAAGCACTAATAAGTCGTATCCTTATCCCTCTGCAGAAGAGTCGTGATATCAACATGCTTGATTGGCGAGCCTCTTTATTTACATTTCTCTTGTTGTACAGGTGTTAACTCTGGCCTGTTTCTGCGATTTTGAGCGCAACATTGCAAACCAAACTCTGCCAACCGTGATGCTACAGATAAAGGCCATTCTCTGGACGAAGAATCAAGAATTGAAGACAACTTTCCACATGAAGCTGCATGGAAAACTAGAACCGCTAATCCAACTGGAGTCCTGCCAATAAGGAGTTGCAAAATAATAAGCCCAAAGGAGTAGGTGTCAAACTTGGGTGTTAGTACCTCAGTTCACTATTTTGATAAAGATTTATACAATATTATAAGTAAATGTACGTATGCTAATTATAATGTTTCATTATTTTATCAATCTTTTCTTTTACTTGCTTGTGTTTTTGGACTACAAGTTTTAGTTGCTTGATTTAAGGGGAGAACAAATTTACCACCTTATTGCTTGTTTTAGTTAATTATAATGTTCATTTGATTTTTTTTTTAATTTTAGATATATATTAGCTGCGGAATTACCTGCGGATTTTACATTTCCTGCAGATTTACCTTTGGAAATACCTATGGTTTTATTTTTTGGATAACAAAAAAATAATATTTATGGCGGTTTTAACCGCCGTAATTTTCAATTTACGACAATTCCTTACTCGTCGCAACATAGAACGACGGTTGGAGTGGCAGTTTTAGAAACCGTCGCGATATAGCCTGTCGACACACGTTTTCGCGACAGAAGCAAAACCGCCGCGACTAGTAAATTGTGGCAGTTCAAACCGCCGTAATCAGCCAATATTAACCGTCGTAACTTGCCAATTTTCTTGTAGTGGATTGAGAAGAAAGTTATAAGGGTTCTCATATTTAGGTGGAAACTTAAATAGAAAGTTATTGGATAATGTTAGGAAGATGCATTGAAAAATATAAAGCTTGTTGCTGCTTTTAAGACTAATTTTACTAAGCTACTAATAGTGAATTTCCTTTTTTGGGTTGGAAGACAACACTCCAGACGCATGTGTTGTTGCATCGAACTAGATTACCAATTATTATGTTGATTATTGCTTCTCTACTCCATCATCTTGTAAAAGTTAAATTGTGTTAATTATGTGAATTCTGGTATAAGAAGTCGAACCAATTGTCTAGGACATCGTATTCGACATATGTCCCCTGAGGAACAAAATTTCAAAAAGAAATAATTTTACAAAAAAACTTCTTTTTTTTTGCATTTTTTTGAATCTGTGACGGTTCAGACCAGAGTGATGGTCGTCACTCTAATGAAGTTTCAAATCGTCAAGGGAAAGTATCACTGACGAACATTACTATGTTGACTATCAAGACTATGCATGTAAGTCTGGGTGACGGTCGTCACCATGTGCTGACGCATGCCAGCACATCCAGGATGTGTTTATAATCAAAACAGAACCCAACACTTTCTCCCACTCTCTCTCTCTCACACACACACACATACACAATTTTATTCATTTGAACAGTATCATACAAAGGGTATTTACATGAACATAGGATCTATATTAGTCCTAAACTAACGAATAACACATTTAAAGCTATTTCACATAGATATTACATCAATACAAACTACTTACAACACATGAGTATTTACATGAACTTGTACTATTCAAATATGCATGTTATATTATGTCTTAAATGATAATGAAAGAGTCACTTACAAACTCCAAGCTAACAAGTGGATGAAAAAGAGTTGTTGTTAATGAAGATGAAAGTTGTGTTAGATATGTATGAGTGGTTATTGTTGTTGTGAGGGAGATGATGAATAGTATGGTGGTGTTCTGTTTATGTGGTTTTGTGTTGTGTTTTCTTTGGTTTTTGTTGCTTAGTTTTGGACTCTCTAAACCTCCCATTTCCTCCCTTTTTTCAAAGCCCTGACTAGTTAGAATATATACTTGTGCGTTAGGGTTTCATGTTTCAAGAGTTGTTTTTGCTTGTTCCTAAGTGAGAAAATGTTCAAATTATGCACCAAACTAAAGCACACTCTTTTGTCCAATGAATAATGTTTCTTGCATGCAAATGATAGTATGAAAAAATGGGCAAAGAGAATGGTTAGTGAGGTTTACTCAAATGGGGAAAATAAGGAAGAAATGGAGCATCTTGGACTTTTTTTACTTTTTGAATCTGAAAAAAAAAATATAATACTATAAAATGAATTTAGTAAATAAAATATATTTTTATTTTCATTTTCATTTCACAAAATGGTGAAAATAGGGAGAATACTTCCTGGGGATACTTTGCCAAGACTCCTCCTGGGAGAAAACTCACTTGGCGAGTTGTGATTGGCTTTGCTGGGGAGGAGTTTAAAGAATTGCCCTTGGTTTGAAATATTTATTTGTTCAACCATTATGTTGATGGTTTATCCTGATTGAGTGAGAAAGACTCACTGGAGATATAGATTGAGACATTATCTTTTGATCAAAAAGCAGATATTTAGATATTGTGGGGAGAAAGTGGGTTAGATGATTGGTGCTAATTATGATTAGACATCTGGGGATATTTTTAAAAGATTAGTATGCTAACTAGATTTGGGCATCGAGGTTCTAGACGAGCACTGGACTCTGAGATGCCAGGCGAGCATTAAAGATTGAACAATAAAAACTTGAGTTTCGAGCGAGCACCAAACTCTGAAATGCCAGACGAGCACTGGAAAGCGAACACTAAATACTAGAGTTTCGGATAAGCACCAGACTCCAAAAGGTCAAATGAGCACTGGACATCGAACACTAAATAATTGAGCTCCCGACAAGCATCGGACTCTAAAACGCAATAGGAACATTGGAAATTGAAAATTAAATAAATGAGTTTCAAACAAACACCATACTCTCAAATGCCAAACGACCACCAGACTCTGAAAATCCAGACAAGCATTGGGCATTGAAAATTAAATAAATGAGTTTCGGACGAGCACCAGACTCTGAAATCCCACACAAGCGTTGGGCATTAAAAATTAAACAAGTGAGTTTCAGAAGAGCACTGGACTCTGAAATTCCAAACGAGCAATGGACATTGAAAATTAAATAAATGAGTTTCGTACGAGCACCAGACTCTGAAATGTCAAACGAGCACTGGACATTGAAAATTAAATAAATGAGTTATGGATAAGCACTGGACTCTGAAATGGCATACGAGCACTGGACATTGAAAATTAAATAAATAAGTTTTGGATGAGCACAAGACTCTGAATTCCAGATGAGCACTAGACTTTAAAAATTAAATAAATGAGTTTCGGACGAGCACCAGACTCCAAAATGCGAGAGGAGCACTGGAAATATAAAATTAATTAATTGAGTTCCAAGCGGTATTGGGCTTCGAAATTTAAATGATATAGTGTTGATGACAATCGGTCTTTAGGAATGAGAGTGAGCAACACACGTGACTCGTGTTATGCATGATAATCGAATGTAATTTCTTTTATGCATTATGATTGATGCACGACGTATGATGATTAATCACATGATGTGATATATTTGAAAATCATGTTCCTTGACATAGGGGATTTTTACTACTTTAGATTTGCATGGACGAGCCCGTGGAGTTCTTCAAGTACCAAGTTTGTCAGTTATGCCGCATGCTGACGATGATTTTTTTTAATAAAAAAAAATTGGTGAGCCTTTGCTCTATGGGGATCAATTCACGATGATTTCAAGTCATTTCAAGATCTTGTGAGCTTAATGCAATGTTGAAGTCACCTTTTTCCTTCAATCAACTCAAATATCAAAGTGTTTATGTTTTCTCAACGTTTTTTACTATTCCTTTATTTCAAAGTTTTTTATTAAAAATAAATTACATTTTGCACAAGAAAATATGATAAAGAAATCACAAAGGAGAAGTTTTATTTGATAAGCATTAAATATTTTATACTTGAAATGGCAGTACACGAAGGTGTAGCTCCTTATGGGAATTTACGAAAGATATAAACATAAAAAAAAACAAATGAAAATGGAAATGGGAAATGTTTGGGGTTTCCATTGGATTACAACAACCGCTACTCTCCTTATAACTCTAAATCCGCAACACCTTACTTATGAGGAGGGAAAATGGATTGTCTTTGGTCTTTTCTTTGAGTAGGCTTACCCGATGAAGTTTCTTTGCCTTTTTCTTATTTTTTAGGAATCCCTGACTTTTTCTTGGTCTGATCCTTCGGTTTTTTGGCCCACTAGGATGCCCTAATTTTTTCCTAAGCCTCCCTTTTGGGTTTTCAACTTACCGGGTTATTTTTGTTTTTGTATCCCTAATTTTTCCTGGACCGCTCTTTTGAGTTTTCAGTCCACCGAAATGACCCTTTTTGCCTAAGTCTCCATTTCGGGTTTTCAACCTAGATGGTTTTTCCTTTTGTTAGGCATAGTATTTTTTGGTTGCATCAGAGTTCACCGGGAGTGGAACCTCTTCTCCATCCATTGTTGTGAAAGTTATATCTTCTCCAAAGAAATCCTTTTTCACAACATATGGGCCTTCATAGTTTTGGATCCACTTCCCGCGTGAATCCTTGTGTATTTGAAATATCTTCTTAAGAACTAGGTGGCCTTCCTTGAAGTCTCGGGGACGAACCTTTTTTCCAAATTCTTTTTGGCATCTTTCGATACAACTGACCATGATATCGGGTTATCATTCATTTTTCATCTATGAGGTTCAGATGGTCAAACCTTACTTGGACTCATTCATCTTCTTCTAGCTTTGTCTCCATCAAGACTCTCATCGAAAGGATCTCAACCTTGTTAGTAAGCATTGCTTCTATAATGTATACTAGAGAGAAAGGAATTGTCCCTATAGAAATGAAGACCAAAGTCTTATAGTCGTGAAACACAAAATGAACCATCTCATGCCATTCCTTGTAGGTTTTTACTATCTTCTACAGGATCTTCTTGATGTTCTTATTTGTTGCTTCTACGGTATTGTTCATCTTCGCCCGATATGATGAAGAGTTTTAGTGTTCAATCTTGAAATTCTTGCATAATTCCTTCATCAATTTGGTATTCAAATTGAATGTGTTATCAATGAAGACATTATTGGGAAGTCCATAGCAAGTGATTATCTCTCCCTTGATGAACCGAACATTCACTTGTCTTATTACATTGGCATAAGAAGCAACTTTAACCCATTTGATGAAACACTCGATGGAAACTAAAGTGAATTGGTGTCCATTTGAAGCTTTCAGTTCGATAAGCCCAATCATGCCAATTCCTCACATAGATAATAGCCAAGGTGTTATCATCACATTCAATGGAGTTGGAGGCACATGCACTTTTTTGGCGTAGATCTGGCACTTGTGACATTTCTTGACGTAGATAAAACAGTCAGATACCATAGTTAACAAACAATAGCCAGATCTCAAGATTTTATTTTCCATTGTGTGCTCGTTAGGTGAGTATCGAAAGATCCCTCGTGGATTTCTTTGATAAGCAAGTCTGATTCTGCTTTTTCTACACATCTTAGAAGAACCATGTCATGATTTCTCTTGTGGAGCACATCGCCATTCAGAAAAGAACTTAGATGCCAATCTTCTTAATGTTTTCTTATCCCCATTTGAGATACCTATTTGGTATTCTTTATTTTTGAGATAGCATCTGATGCCGTGATACCAGGGCTTACCATCGGGCTCTCCTTTGACTGATTGAAAAAAATCCAATTTGTCTCACCTTTGGATCTTGATAGGCGGAACCTCTTAGTCCTTACTTACTTTGAACATTGATGATATAGTAGCTGGTGCATCATCCATTTGATTGTCTTTTCGGGGAATATGATGGAAGGTGATCTCCTCAAAATAACCCAAGAGCTCTAATATGTGCGCACGATAAGAGATCAGCTTGAAATCACGGGTTTCCCAATCTCATCTCTTCTGATGGATGATAAAGTTGAGTCTCTATACAACTCAAGAATATTTAATTTCAAGTTAATGGCTTCTTCAATACCCATTGTACATGCTTCATATTCTATGATGTTGTTGGTGTAATCGAAGCACAACCTTGCTATGAAAGGGGTGAATTGACCTTCAGAGGAGATCAAAACTGCTCCAACTCCATGGCTGAGGGCAATAGATGTACCATCAAATACCAGTGCCCATTTTTCTTTATCTTTGAATTCATCGTCCTTCTCTAAGACCATGATGTCTTCATCGGGAAACTTAAACCACATTGGCTAATAGTCTTCCACAGGACGATTGGTCTGGTATTCTTCCAGCACACTTCCTTTGATTGATTTTTGTGTGACATATAAGATGTTATACTTGGATAACAACATTTTCCATCGAGAAATCCTTCTAGTCAGGGCCGGTTTCTCAAAGAAGTATTTGATTGGATCCATCTTTGACACTAGCCAGGTTGTGTGACACAATATATACTGCCTTATGCTACGAGCGGTACATGCCAATTTGTAGCAAGTTATTTCCAGTAGTGAGTACCTGGTGTCATAATCAGTGAACTTCTTGCTCAAGTAGTATATAGCATACTCTTTTCTATCAGTTTCATCGTGTTGCCCCAGCAAACATCCAATTAACTCCTCAAGAACTTTTAAGTGCATAATGAGGGGTTTACCCAGATTGGCGGTATCGTAATTGGTGGCTCTTGCAAGTATTGTTTAATATTTTCAAATGCCTTTCTATTCCTCATTCCATTTAATGGTCTGGTTTTTACGAATCAATTTGAATATAGGCTCACAAGTGGCAGTCAGATGTGAGATAAACCTAGAGATATATATCAGTCTTCCTAGGAAACCACAAACATCCTTCTTGGTGCGATGTTTAGGCATCTCTTGTATGGATCTGACTTTATCAAGGTCAAACTCTATCCCTTATTGGCTGACAATGAAATCGAGTAGCTTTCCAAATCGGACACCAAAAGTACAATTAGCCGGATTTAATCGCACTCTTATTTTTCTTAGGCATACGAACAACTTTTGTAAGTGAATGACGCGATCTCCCTTGGTTCTTGACTTAGTTATCATATCGTGCACGTAGACTTCTAGCTCTTTGTGCATCATATCATGGAAAATAGCCACCATCATCCTTTGATAGGTTTCCCTAGCGTTCTTTAAGCTGAATGGCATCACTTTGTAGCAAAAGGTTCCCCATGGGGTAATGAATGTAATCTTCTCCATGTCCTCAAGAGCCGTCTTGATCTGATTGTAGATAGAGAAACCGTTCATGAAGGAAAACAATGAGAATTGATTTGTATTATCTACTAGCACGTCGATGTCCGGTAATGAGAAGTCTTCCTTTGGGATAACTTTGTTCAAATCCTTATAGTCAACACACGTACATACCTTTCCATACTTCTTTGGGACTGGCACAATATTGACAACCCATTGTGGATACTTTATTACGGCTAAGAAACCAGCGTCAAACTGCCTTTTGAATTCCTATTTGATTTTGAGTGACATGTCAGGCCTCATCCGTCTTAGCTTCTACTTCACAAGATGGCATTCTGGTTGGAGCGACAACTTGTGTTCGACTATATCTGTGTATAGAGCTGGAATATCTTGATATAACCATGCAAACACATCCACATACTATTGCAAAAGTTTAATCAACTTTCCTCGTTCACTTTATTTTAAATATATTCCAATCTTGACATCCTTTATGTCATGTTCAATCCCTAAGTTGATTACTTCCACTAGCTTTTGATGTTGTTGTATCACTTTAGACTCAATCGTCCTCACAATCTTCTTCAACGTAATTTATGGGGAGTTCAAGGTTATGTACGATTATAGCGGTATCATTTTCAATGGATTTATTTATAGATCTGCATGATTCAATGATGATTTTTTTTAACAAAAGGAAATAAGGAAAATGAAAAGTGTAACACAATGGTAGTGAGAGTTAGGAACGGTTGAATTATGATTATGTGTGTATTGTTGTGGTTTTCATGATGATGTTATGAACCGTTTAGTGAAACGTTAAGTTTCTGTTGTTGATAAATTGATGTGTTAAATTGCTAACATAATTGCAGGTTGTTTGATTGTTATGTTTTGATGACAATGTGGGTTATGATGCATGGTTTCGATGTGAAACTATTCTGTTAATGTTGTACATGAAATTATGTGGTTCGGTGTGATATTGTTTGTGTTGTTTTAATTGTTGTGGTAGTGTTGATGTGATTATGAGATGAATTGTTATACTTATAATGTTACATGTTGAGTTGAGATCTGTAGTTTTGATGCAAAACCATCCTGTTGATGTTGTATAGGCGATTTTTTGGTTGATGTGATATTTTTGATTTGTTGAGTTGTTGTGAAGATGCATACATTCATTCATGCATCATGAGTTGTCGTTGTTGTGAAATAGGCAATTATAGGTTTTGATATTGGTGAACGGTAATTGTCCCAAGCTTGATATTATGACTTGGAACTTGGTGTGGGCTCAGGGTTTGTTGAGTGATGCTCATGGGTTCGTAGTTGATTGGGACCCGATTTGTATTTGGAACCAATGTTGAGATCGGTACTGCATGCATATGAGTCTAATCATATCATTGAGAGACATATTTACATATTGATTATGTATTGTTGTGGAGTGGGAGAAATTTGAATACATGTGTTGTGTTGTATAATGGATTATGTTTGAACTGTATTGCATTTTGTCTACTCTGATTGTCTAAGCGTCGTTTATTATTGAAATGAATTCTCACCCCTTCTGTTTGAATGTTGCCTTTACATGGGTATTGTACAGATACTCAGGAGTAGTCTTACTGAAGTAAGTGGAAGCCAGCTCTTGGAGTTGCTTCTTAATTTAGCATTTTATTTAGTGTCTTGCTCTGATTATGTAACATCGAGATGGGAACGTTTGTTTTAATTTTATGAAATGTTTATGTTGAAGCCATAAGGCTAAATTTTTTTGTTAAACATATTGAAGCATGTTGAGAGGATTGATCAAAACTCTCTTATTTCTTATCAAAGTTGAAGTTTGAGACCAAATGTCATTGCTTAACTTATCTTCCATAATTGTTGATGATATTTTCATTGCGATGATACTTTAAAATGGAAGTGAGCATGCAATAACAGGTTTAATGTGAATTGATGTAACTCGTGTTACAGAGTATGATAGGTTTGATGTGAGTGACACCTTATATGATCATAATATTTATTAAAATTTTGCGTTAGTTTGTATGTAGGGTTTAGGGTGTTACATAGTGGTATCAGAGCAGGTTGGTTCGTCTGGCCAGGTTGTTTAATTATGTTTGTTCCCTAGTATGTGACATGTGTGTGAAAACATTATTGATGCCTATTTTATTTTCCATTTGCAGGTTGGGAATGAAACAAGTGGGGAAAAGTGTCTATTTCTCTTGGATGTTCCAATTGTATAGAGCTTTGACATCATGTTACTGCACGTGAAAGTGCAGTGTTGGCTAGTTTAACTATTTGGAGAATGTTGTGCTTTCCAGAACTCGGAAAGAGGTCAGATTCGAGGATGGTGTCGGTTAGCAAAATGGTGTGATCCTTGAGGGAAGATGGTCAGGTGTTCTCGTTGTTCGCTTATTTGTGAGGGGGAAGGCGATGTTTTGGCTAGAGATAAGCCAATGGTTTGTCGAGCATCCTAATGTGTTTCCTAAGGATAGGCACGATTTGTATTTCGTTGAAACAAGTTGATGTTATTCTTGGAATGGATTGGTTGGAGTTAAACCAAGTGTTTACCAATTATTTTGATAATTCAATGTAGTTTCTTGAATCCAAAGAGGATGTGGATTCGATATTCTTGTTTGCTGATCGAGTTGGGATATCTTTGAGGGAGGAAGATCATATATTATTGATGTTTGCTTCTCGAAGAGTGAGGATAAATGTGACGACTAGTGATATGTAAGTGGTGTGTGATTCATAATGTTTTCCTGAAGATATTGTTAGAACAAGATTTGTTTATCACGTATATTTCTTAGGTTTTGATGATAACAAAGTATTAAAAGAACAATGGTTATATTTGATGTGTGTTTCATGTATGCAGGTTCTAATACTTGTAAATATATATTCAGAATCTGATATACAAGGGCACACTTGAGAAAAGCTGAATTGCTAGCTTCTGGTGGTGCAGAATCTGAAGAACACTCTCTAAGTGATGTCTAATGTAGACTCTGAAGCTGAAGGTCTCAGCATCATAAGAAGCAACATAATTGTCTCTACACTTGGTGAATGTAAATTGGCTTCTGGTGATCATTCAGAGTTAGTAATAAAGCTGAAGCTATCCATACTGCAGAAAGCAAGCTGCATTGTCAAATCAGGTTGTCAGCTAGAGTCTTAGTTCACAAGGCTCAAGAAAAGGTGGCATTCATTACGAATATCTACTCTCAACGGCTCTATAGTATAGGATCTCCTTGGAGACTTAATTGTTAAACATGTTACACAATGGATCAAGATCTTTTGGTGTATCTATCTTCAACGTCTCTTGTACTATGGAGAAAGCAAATACACTTAATCAAGTTATCTCTCCAATGGCTAGTCTTCTGTAAATGCTATATAAGTAGTTGAAGGTTCAAACTGAATCTTTAACAAGGATCAACCTGATGGAGGAGTAACAAGATCGTCAATTATCAACACATTTGGTTATGCAGAATTTCTGAGCAGGACGTCTTGGGTTCGTGGAACCTGAGCAAGGAAGTCTCAGATTGAGGGTCTTAGCAGAAAACTTGAGCCTGAGGGGCTTGAGCAAGAAATTCTTAGGCTGCGGTCTAAGCAGGAAGTCTTAAACTTGATGGGTTTAAGCAGGAAGTCTTGGGCCAGATGGGCTTGATCAGGAAGTCTCGGGTATGATGGACCTGAGCAGGAAAGTCTTAGGCTGAGGGTCTAAGCAAGGATATCTTGAGTCTGTAGGACTTTAGTAAGGAAGTCTCGAGCCTTAGAGGTTTAAGCAAGAAGTCTCGGACTTAGGGTCTGAGAATTGTAAAAGTTTTATGCAGAATGCATAAGCAATTGTAATCATGATTTAATTATAGTGAAAATCTTTTGTGAAGCAAGAGGACTAGACTACTATCATTTGGGAGGAACCGGTATAAATCTTTGTGTCTTATACTATTATTTATTTGCTTCTATTAACATTCTGTTGCTAATTAAGCAAACCGAAAACATAATTCAACCCCCCTTTTCTTGTGTACTTTTTCTCACCTTCAATTAGTATCAGAGCCTGGTCTGTACATAACACTTAACAGTGGTGCTGATAATGATCCAATGAGAAAAGTATGTTTGTTTAAGACTTTCCTTCAAGAAGGAATCAAGTTCCACATGAAAATTATGACATTACTTTTCCTACCATATTCAAAGGGTGATACCGCTGAATTTAAATGATGGAAAAGTTAAATATATTTTGAATTCATTGGAATTGATAAAGGGTTTTGTGAAGGTCTGTAGAATACCCTTGAAAAAGGTATTACTAAAGAAGTTGATGGTGTAGGGATGATCAAAGTTTGAAAGTCTCTCTCACCAGCTCAAAAAAAGCTTATTGAATAAATCTTAAGAGGTAGATGCATTTTGGTAGGTGCTTTATCTCGATTCTGAGTATATCAACATCATTGATACATCTAATGCTTAGACTGTCTTTGAATCCTTATGCTCAAATTTATGGGAATCATTTATAAAGCTTGTCCAGTTACACTTCATCTAATCTTTCCAAGAAAACTCTTAGAAGATTGTTTTGAATTCAAACCTGAGGTCACAGTTATTCAAGAAGTCATACAACTTGAGTTTACTGTGCCTTGTAGGTTTATCTTGCAATCTTCAAAGAAAAGAAATGGAATTAGATGATGAAAAGCTATCTAACCAATTATCTTTTCTAAATCCTGTTGAAGGATACTTCATATGGTATGTCTAATGATGAGGAATTAACCTTCCTAATCAGAAGATTTCTTTAATTGGCTTAATGAAACGACATCCGTTGTTAGAAGAGTAACTTCAGAAGCTTATGAGATATTCGTATTTCAACTGATTTCCTAAATCCAAGAACAAGGAGAAACACTACCAGAACCTAAGGTCAAAGGTCTTCACTGCATATTCATTTGAAGCTAAAATTAGTGCAGGATTCAGAAGAAAGAGTAATCTGGCTCTGCTGGTCATTACTGCTTTTGAAGAAGCATTTGAATCCTGGAATAAAAATCAAGTATTGAAGAGAAAAAGATTATGCCAAATCTATCTTGCTTCAATATTTGATAATAAGGAGTATGTTCTTTAAGGTAATATCTTAAGTGACTCCATTGCTCCTTGATTAAGGGTCATCATGAAATTTGTGTTAAAGGACAATTCTATGAGAAACCTTCAATTCTTCTTCGTGTTCAGTCAACAATTAAATGACAGTGCTTTAATTTGTTTTATGCCAATCTCTGATAGCTAACATCATATGGTTCTTTGCTTGTCAAAGACTTCAAAGTCAAAATATTTAATCCAAGACAATGAAATAAATGATTATGTTAAGAATAAGGTCCTGTTCATATCAAGACTCATCCTAGACTGATACTCTAGAATGAATCATGGTACTTCTATCAGATTATGGCATAAGGCAAAGAAAAGCCTGTTTAGACCAACATGTATGGACTCATAGAAATATGAGTATCACCTATTGTTCTTCACAATTTCTTCTAAAATCCATCCATGAAATTCAGTTTAGATATTTCCCATTATCGTGGGATCCATGCTGAAGCTGGATATATCTATTAAGCTTTGGATTCTTTTGATGGCATTATCCTTGAAGGATGTTAATGCATCATTGACAGTTTTTGATCTTTTCGAAGAGGGTTCTTCGTCATCAGTACTTTTCTGCTTCTTTCCCTTCTTCTTCCATTCCGAGAGTTCTTAAAGCACATCTGTAATGTTCTTCATGTCAATCCATACACCAATATCTTCGTCCTTGAACTGTTGCAGATAGTTTACCACTTCTACCTGATCATGTGTTGTGAAGTGTGGAAATCCTTCAACAGGACCCCTTGTGGCCAACGTCAATTCCCTTAGTGACGTATCATCAAGAATGGCGTCTTTTGTATTTAGATCCTTAAATCTGAGAATCTTTCCTACGTTTTTAAGAAGCTTTCTTGATTCTCCTTCGTTGATCAAAATATCATCGACTATTCCTGATTCCACCAGAATATCATAAATAAGTCTCCCATACGGAACAAGTCTGATTTCCTTGTCAGAACCTATTCTAGAATTCCTTATAGATTCTTTCAGAAGTTTGAAGAGGATTGCAGGAAGATGTATCTTAATTCCTTTTAGAAGAAGGAGTAGGACATATTTCTGAGTGTTATTGAGTTTATTTGATGGAAGATGGTGAAACACACTACCTTGCAGGATTCTGAACCACACTTGTAGGGAATCCTTCAGATTTGAGAATATTGGATTCTCCGCATCAACTACAGCTTCTTCTTTAAAAATAGAAGCCAAGACCTTAGCTTCTCTTTCCTCGCTTAGTTGATCCTTAGTGATTCTCAATCCGTTATTGTCATGCATCAGTAAATATGCAATGGTCTTCTCAGATATGATAATTTTCCTTCCAAATACCGAAGAAACAATGACAGATGTGCATGCATTAGCATGAATCCAGAAATCTTTAACCAGACAAGCATAGGTTGGTCCTTCCAACCTCTTGAAATAGTTACTCCATCCTTGAGCTTCCATCGAGTGAGTAATATCACATCTGTTTGCTTTCAAACTTTTGAAGTTCACAATCGTTTCAGATTTGACGATGAGGTTTTCAACTGGTGTTTTTGTGGTGATGGGGCATAAAGCATTTTGACAGAAGGAGGCCATATTTGAAGGTGATAGAGTGATGAAGGTGAAACGCACTTGGAAGAGTTTACTCAATATTTAGATGATATGAGGGTTGTGACGAATGATTTAAGGTTGAGCTTATTTATAGAGTAATTTTTGAGAATTTGAGAGGGTAACGATTGATCTTTCCTAGGTAGGTTAAAGAACGTGGGAAAAGAGAGTTTATGATTGATTTCTTTAATGAAGGAAGTTTATCCGATCAAGAACCATAACTGATCTCTTATGAGTAGCGAGAGTAACCGTCGCACAATTATGACCTAAGGAGGTATTGTGGTTTCTAGATAATCCTAAGACTTTTCGTGTAACAAATAATAGTAAATGCATGTAATTGATTATAATACTTAATTATTTTATTCCAAATTATAGTCAATTTATGAATTGTAGATTTAACCAATGTATCGTGAATATATGATTAATCATTCAAAAGGATAAGTAGTTCACAATTAGGATTACTTCATTAATTGATCAAGAAGATACACATCGAGTTCAAACCAAAAGGACAGACAAACAAGAACCTTGAAAAGGAAACTATGACCCTAGGAAAAACTAACTTCCTATCTTAGACTAAGAATGTCATGGGTTGACAGAACTCGGGAAGGATCTTCTCAGTCATTCCATTTCTTCGGTAGTGACTAACTACACCTTGAAGATCAAGAATGTGAGAGATAACTCTGCAGTAGGGTACTTGATAGACGGTGTCTTCCCTAGATAGGTTAATTTCTTCCTTCAGATGATTATACATGGATTAAGGTAGATTTATTTTGATCCTAGAAACTAAGAAGAAAATGAATAGTCTTTCTTTGTCAGATAACCATCCTACTCCTCTTTCTCTTGGTCTTAGGTTAGTTACCATAAGCTTGTACCAATCTTTAGCTATGGGAGTGAGGGTACTTGGTTGAGTGGGACGACCTTCAGTTTCAAAAATGACATGCAGATGTCTGTCGAAGCTATGATTGTTGATGTTTCTTTCCACAGTCACACCATCTTCAACACACCTAATGGCTTTAGCAAAGATGGTAGGGTTGATCAAGACTGGACAGCCAGCAACCACAGACAAAATAGCATTCTTTCCATAGTCATACTCTAGCATTCAAGCATTTGCCCAGAACTCAGTTACAAGCGCAGGAAAGACAGGTCCAACAAGCATGTTGAAGTAGTTTTCCCAATTCTGAAATTCAATTCCAGAGAGAATACTTGTTTTGTTGAGTTGAGGCAGAAGGTTTAAATTCAGCGTGTATTCCTTCAGGATTTCAAGATCAGAAATTTTACCTCTGATGTTGTGGGAAGTCATTTTGAACAGGAGTGACTTTGTTTGAGAGAAGGAAGTTAAACTATGAGATATTTAAAGAGTGGTTCTTCTTGGAATAGAGGAAATGATATGGGAAGGATTTAGGATCAAATAACCTTTTAATGAATTGGAACAGACAGGGTTCATTGTTTTTCGTGAAAGGCTATGAGTAGCTATGGAGGTAAGTTTTGACAATACACGATATAGAATCTATATAGAGGTTGTCAGAGCAGATCATAGATAAGGATACGAACAGATGTACACTTATGAGTCGCGAGGGAGTGACTGACACAAGGTAATCATAACTGCTTATTCATCAAATCATAAATGCGTGAGAATCTTATTATATTTTCAATAAATCTTTCAAAACCTAATGTGTCAGTGGTTATGACGAAATTCAAATATTGCTATTATTTTAAACTCAGAGAATAAGGATGATCATGAATGAAGAAAAATGTACCTTAGAGAATCTGAAATCTTTTTTACAGCAATTCTTTACCTAAGTGTTTTTCATTCTGACTCTGAGCTTCTGATCATCATCTTTCATCTTCTGCTTCCTTCAGTGTGAGTTATCGAACGCTTGCTGATTCCCGCAATATTCAGAAGTATTATGTGTTCTGATGTTGAACAATATCGTTGACTTCTGAACTCTGATCTTCTATTTTGAGAGCTCGAATCAATCTTCTTATGATCCTTTCCTTTTTCAGAATTTGTTCAACTGACTTATCGCAAAACATCTTCTGACTCTGTTTCTTCGAACAGATGTAGAGCTTGTTCAGAACCAAGTATCATCAAATATGTGTGTAACACGAAACATAGTTTGCATGACACTTCTTGTTCTCGCACTTGATCGCTCTATTTAGTGTGCTAAATAAATCTAACTGCAAGTATACAGTCGTATCGCGTAGTTTTAAGAGATTATCGATCCCACAGAGACTAGAAATCGAACGCACCATTATCTATCGTTACTATGTTTATCTAAGGCTAATCAGAATTGATTTTTAAGTTCAAACGGGAAATTAAAGAGAAATTAAAATTTGGGAATACTAGTTATGAATAAGATATCGGAATATAATTCAGTAAACCTACGTGGAATTAATTAAACCTAAGCGTATAAAGATTTATCACCCTATGCATCTGTAGGAAAAACCAGTTTAAAAGCCCTCACCTCACACTCCCGTGGTTATTGCTTCGGACTATACTCTTAAGTCAATATGTCTGCTCTCGCTAGCCCGTATGAGGTTAAAAATACTTTTTGAAAACTAATAAGACCTAATTAACTTTAAAGCGCTTCCGCTGTTTTTAAAACTAATGCCCGATTTCAGCTATCCGGGTAAAGCCTCACACTCCCGTGGTCTTGACCTTAACCTTTGTTACTTTTTTACTCTCGTAATAAAAGTTGGGTTTAAAATTAAGAAAGCGAAGCCAGAAGAAGAGTTAATTATTGATTTTAGCTTAGAGTTATTTAATCCATTTGGTTACTTCATTACATACCGATACGATCGGTTTAGCTAGACATAATAATGAAATTAAACGCAAAGGCAAAGAGATAAATAGACATAGACATAATTAAGAAGGAAATAAACAATGCTTTGAATTAAATAATGGAAACCTGGTAATTCGTAATAACAACAATAGCAATCCCTCCACAAGCTGGTAGGTTCTTGCTTGAATAAAGTAATTGGCAAATGATGAAGGTAATGAAACAAATACTAAAACTAAGTTGTAATAGTTCCTCAATGTGAGAAACTATTACTTTGTTCGATAATAGGTAACAAGGAATGGAAATGCAAAGCAAAAAAGGAAATAAAAACTCTGAATAAAATTCGGCAGCAAAACGGTACTACAATATGCAAAAGTGGTCTCCCGTTGTTCTTCGAAAACTCTTGTATTTATAGACTGAGTTGAGGTAGAGGTTGGAGAGAATGTAGGCACTCCTCTTGACAGTTACGTGACTTTGAACCTAGTATTCTTCGGAGGAAAATGTGATCATGTAACAAACTGGCTCTCTGAAAACACGTAACCACGTTTCTGCTTCAACGTGTAAAATTGAGCGCATGACGATCGTGAGGCATTGTGACGGTCGTGATGTATTTTGAAGCTGCCACGATCGTGGTGTACCTGTGACGATCGTCACATCAGCAAAGTTTGGTTTCTGCAATTTTTTCTTCACTTTTCTGCTCTTTTCTTGCATGTTTTAGTTCTTTTCCACACTTAGCATACTTTGACTTGGAAAATGGGATTACCTGCAAAAACACTTAAATAATCTCGAGAAAATCGGATATTAGACGGAAAACGGAATAAGAAAATAACATAAATCAAAGTAAAAATATGATATAAATTCGTGTTATCAAACTCTCCCACACTTGAATCTTTGCTTGTCCTCAAGCAATCAATCTATTAAAACGGACAAACTTCATCAAATGCACATACCTGGTATACCAATGGATTTGAAAAAGAGTTTCTTGTTAGTAAGACAGGTACTAGTATAAAACACTAAGGATACAATAATGACACAAAGCAACAAGCTTGTCATAGACCTCTCTTTTGTACAATCCAGTTCTAATCATTCTATTATAGTTCAACCAAAAGTTTTCGTGTCTATTTCACCCGGCTTCATTCCAACGCAATCACATTAAGCCCTTTGCCTTATTCACGCACGTAGTGGAGTAACCGGTTAGTGACTTTGATCCCTTTTTCTCATGGGGCCTGATACACAAGTGTGGTAACCCTTTATACATCCCATTCGTAGATTGCGGGGGATCGAACCGTAGTTCGCCCTACCAAGTCCAGAATCAGGTACCTCTGAACCAATCGACAATGGATTTTCTTTCTTTTCTTGTAAATTTTCACAACTTTAAAAGTTGTTGCATATTCTATTTTTCTCGGCATATAGATAAGAAAGATGTTTTTCCTTTCATGATTGGGCATCAAACACTTATATTCATCGGCTCCCCACGTGGTTTGTGATTTAGACGGTGCTGGCTGCTAATATAAACTACTAAGGGTTACTTTAAGACTGAACTCAAGGTATCGTATAATAAGTATCGAAACTGATATCGCATACGCAAGAGGTCTAAGGTGTCAAGACGATATCGATCTTGTTAGCATTTTCCCAGCTTTCTAACATAATTTGATGCTTGGTATGTCACGATGTGCATTAATCGTTAAAATTTTTTTTTTTCGTTATGGCAGAATAAAATGGGGAAATCGGAATACTGAATGAAAATATTCATATATTAACTTTGATAAGGAAAAAGAAAGTACAAGAAAGGGAAATAAAACGGAAATAAACTAACTCTCCCACACTATATCGGACATTGTCCTCAATGTTGCGATATAAAGGGAAACAAACCAAAAAACTAAAAAGAAAAACAAAATAAAATCAGGGAGCTCCACGTCCTATGCCTCTAGAGCGTCCTCTTCCATGCTGCACTACGTGATCAGGAATGCCCACGTGATGGATGTACTCATGTAAGCTCTACACTCGTAGTGTCAATGCACCCATCTCGTCGATGACACCGTCAAGCCTCTGACCTTGGTCAACTTGCCCTTGCTGGATTTGACGCATAAGAGTCATCATTTCATTCTGTTGCTGGTTTTGTTGCCATATAGCCCTCAAGATTTCTTCATTAGTAACGGGGTCTTGGTCAGGGCGGCGACGACATCTGGAGGTCGAAGGAGCATCATTGGCAGGTGATGGTTGGTTTTTTGGGGCGTTATCCATCTCTTGCTCCATCTCATCAACAGGGTCCTGATTTTGATCATCAGGGGCAGGTGCATTTTGCTCAAGAGCATTCAGATCAAAGAGCCAATTGGCCATATTCTGAGGGTCAATGCGGCTCCTACACGGCATAATGATACTTCTAACAGTTCTGGCTCAGACCATAGGATGGTATTTCCCATCTCGTCGTAACTTGATGAGGTGTGAGCTGCGGCAGTAATCTATGTCGAGAAGCACTGGAGGCATGGAGGGCAATCTGTTAAGTGCGTCCCCCAGGTCCAAACTTAGAGCAATAGAGGTGACAATCCCCCCAAAATAGAAGGGTTTGGAACCCCTAACACAATTAGCCTAGATGTGTGCTAACAGAAATGGTGCGACATTGATTGGCTCTGGGTGGAACATACAATGGAGGAAGAAAAGCTCCTTAGAGTTTACCTTGTGGTTGCTATCTCGTGCAAAAATAGTGATTCCTAATGTGCGATGAACATATCTGATGGCTGGGTTGTGGATATATGTTGCGTTAAGGCTATCCCAGCTGTTGATTGTTGTTCCTGTCAACTGATTCCATAATTTAAATGCTACTTGAAAGAAAGTTTCCTGTGGTACTCGGCGGTGCACATCCTCACCATGGTGGAAACCAAGCATTCCGGCAAGTTGCTCTTGGCCGATTGAGTACTCAGTACCGAACATGCGGAACATAGCTACGCCGGTGAGTTAATTCGTCTCGCCAGAAGGTGTTACGTATGTGAATGAACTGAGAAATTTGAGCGTTAGGGCTTCGTAAGTAGGCCGGCTCTGAGTGCAGAGCTGCCATAGACCGGAATTTTGTAACATCCATTTAACTCCCTCAAGCATTCCGAGTTCCTCTAGACATGTAACGTCTACGTAGCGAGTTGGTTGTACGGAACGTTGGTAGTAATCGATGTACTTAGCCCTTTGACGCTCTCCTGGTTCGCCATCTCTGAAGTTCAATGTTGATAGGTCCGGAATTTGTCGTGCCATTGTTTGGTTACAAAGAAATTAGGGAAGAAAATAGGTTATGGAGAATGAGGGTTTGTGAAAAGAAAGGGTGTATGGTTTGATTATATAGTGAATGGGTAAGATGAATGGTTACGGAAAATGATTAATGTGGGTCAAATGGTAATGGTGGGACGGTTATGGAATTGGAAAAGAAAGTGGGACGACTGGGTTTTGAATGAGGGAAAGAAGAGGGAACGAATGAAGCAGTTCTGTTTTTAACGTAGAACCTGTTCCAAACCCGCGTGACGGTCGTCACGATCGTGACGCTCGCAATTTCTGGGTGGTGAAATAGTTTATGACAGTAACAATTCCAAACATAATTTTTTAGCAACAGGCAATGGTAAGCATATAGAAACAGCATTATATTGCATACACAGAGATAAGTAACATGACAACATAAATTAAAACAGAATTAAAAGTATGAACAGGAATGAAATTGAAATCATAAAGAGTCAACATTAGCAGCAAATGAAATTATCCTTTAAAACCAAAGAGGTGCTAGTAAAATACTAGCAATGTATCAAAACTATATGAAGATCAAATTATTCCCGACATGAAAAATGAAAATTGAAATAATGTAAAATTGTTCTAAAGTAAATGCATAAAAATCTTGAAAATAAGGTGCTTCATAAATCTAGCCAAGGCATTTCTTCAAAGATGCGATGGCTTGATTTAAATTATCAAATTGTTCAACGGTCAAATCCATGAGTCCAACAATGTTTTGTCGCATAGTGTTTAGCTCATCCTTTACTGAAGTGATTTCTTTATGATACTCATCCATAGTCTTTAGAATAGAATTCAGATTAGCAGCATAGTTAGTGGCATCAACTTTAGGAATGTCAATGTCTTCTTGGAATTCCATGTAATCAAGGTCATGATAATGAGGGGGTGTTTTTGGATCGATCTCAGGTTCAAGAAAGGTTTCTTCTGGTTCAGGTACGGGTTCATCAAGGTCATATAGCCAATTATGTTGATTGTGCACACTTGTGCGTTCATGATTTGGAAGTGTAAAGTGTGGTACGACAACATTGTTAATTAGAAGCTGAAAATGGTTCGGACCTTGGTTCCTAATCATAGCCCTATTGAAACAGAAAGTGATATTCATGGGTCTAAATTCTCCAAAGGGGTTAATCTTAGAAAGTCGGGTTCTGAATCCCATAGCGTCAACTATTTTTGTAACTAGGCTACCTATCAGAATTGGACTGTTATCATTAATAAGTTTGCAAAAGTTGTTCAGCATAAAAGGGAGTCCATTAACCTCTCTTGACTGAGAAGCACAAAACATAATGAAAAGCTCATCCCTCGAAACAGTGTTATCATTCTCAGGTTTACCAAATAAAGTATAGGCCAGGATCATATGAAAGTAACGGAAAGCGGGGTTATGTATTTCTGTTGAAAGCATAGGGTCCATGTCAAAATCAGGTTTCCCTGAAATTCTACCCCAAAAATCACTCAGCTCTCCAACCAACACTAAGTCCTCTTGAACCACAGAGAAAACAGTAGGTCCTTCAGGAAATCCTAAAAGATCCGACAGTTCCTTTATGGTGAACTAGCAGCTATATCCAAATAGTCTAAAGGTAATTCTTCCCTTGGTTAAACCTTTTCCACAGTGAGGGTTATAGCTTAAAGAGCTCAGGAATTCTAAAGTCAACCTACGGTAGCACTTATGTTTCTTGTTGGCAAAACCCTCCCAACCTAATTGGTTAAACAGAAAGTATACGCTCTCACCTACAGCTAAGGCGGTCATGGTGGGTCTGTGGGCAAATTTTGTTAAGGCAAATGGTCTAAGAGACAAAGCCTCATAGCGATGCCACTGTGCTCCATCTCTGAATTCTACTAACAAGTTATCCTCGTTTGCCATTAATTAGTACTTTTTGCAAAAAATGTAAGCAGAAGAGGAGAACAGAAAGAGTAGAGAGACTTTATAATCCTGTAGTTTTTCAATTTTAAGATCAGCACAACATTTTCAAATCAAATTTAAAATGAAACTAAATGAAATTAAAAATTTGCAAAATAAAAATAAAACATAGGAAACGTAAATAAATAATAGATATAAAGCAAGAAAAACAAAAATCATGGGTTGCCTCCCATTAAGCGTTGTTTTTAACGTCGAAAGCCTGACGAATTCAATTAGATGCTTAGTTAGGGGGTTCGGTGGGCAACTCTAAAAGTCTTAGGCAGTTCAAATAATCTCTATTTTCAATGCTGTGATAGTGTTTTAGACGTTGTCCATTAACTAAAAATGGATTACTATTCCTCCCCTTTATTTCTATCGCTCCACTTTGTAGAATTTTTGTAATCTCGAAAGGACCGGACCATCTAGACCTTAATTTCCCAGGAAAGAGTTTTAATCTTGAGTTAAATAGGAGTACAACGTCTCCCACACTAAATTCTTTTCTAGATAAGCGCTTATCGTGCCATCTTTTAGTTCGTTCTTTATATATTTTAGCATTTTCGTAAGCGTCTAATCTGAACTCTTCTAGTTCATGCAGATCTAGGATATGTTTTTCACCTACGGAATCATACCTTAAGTTCAATGTTTTAATAGCCCAATAGGCTTTATGTTCTAATTCCACTGGTAGATGGCAAGATTTACCATAGACCAGCTTGAAAGGTGTAGTTCCGATTGGTGTTTTGTAAGCTGTCCTATATGCCCATAAAGCTTCGTTGAGTTTAGATGACCAGTCTTTCCTAGAGGTGGCTACGGTCTTTTCTAGAATTTGTTTTATCTCTTGATTCGAGACCTCAACCTGTCCACTTGTTTATGGATGATAAGGTGTTGCTACACGGTGTCTTACCCCATACTTTGATAGTAATTTGTCAAATATTTTTTATATGAAATGAGAGCCACCGTCACTTATGACAAGTCTCGGTAAACCAAATCTGGGAAAGATTGTGTTTTTAAAGAGCTTTATGACTACTCGTGCGTCATTTGTAGGAGAAGTTATTGCTTTAATCCATTTTAAAACATAATCGACAGCTACGAGTATATATTTATTTCCAAAGGATGATGGGAAAGGTCCCATAAAATCAATCCCCCATACATCAAAGACTTCTACTTCTAATATACCTTTTTGAGGCATCTCATCGCGTTTTGATATGTTACTAGTGCGTTGGCACCGGTCGCAGTTTAGTATTACAATGTGGACATCCTTCCAAAGGTTGGGCCAGAATAGGCCGGATTGCAAGATCTTAGCACATGTCTTTGAGGTACTAGCATGTCCTCCATAAGGAGCAGAATGACATTGAGAGATGATGTTTTCTATTTCTTCTTCGGGGACGCAACGACGGAAGATACCGTCGGCTCCTCTCTTAAACAGCAAAGGTTCATCCCAATAATAATGTTTTAGATCATGAAAGAATTTTTTCTTTTGTTGATAAGATAAGTCTGGTGGAAGTACTCCAGCTGCTAAGTAGTTGACTATGTCAGCATACCATGGCAGGGTTGTGTGTATGTTAATTTCTTCCACGACTTCTTCCATCTTTGGGTCATTCAGTTGTAGAGTAGACATATCACTTTCTAGTTGGGCTATGAGTCGTTCATATGGGAAATCCTCATTAATGGGTACTGGCTCTGGTTTAATGCCCTCTAATCGGGATAAGTGGTCTGCTACTACGTTTTCAGTTCCTTTTTTATCTTTGATCTCTAAATCAAATTCTTGTAAAAGTAGGATCCACCTTAGCAGTCTAGGTTTTGCATCCTTTTTGTTAAGTAAATATCTAATAGCTGCGTGGTCTGTATAAATGATGATCTTAGCTCCCACTAGGTAGGAACGGAATTTGTCAAGGGCAAAGATCACGGCTAAAAGTTCTTTTTCTGTGGTAGCATAGTTCATTTGGGCAGAATCTAAGGTTCTACTTGCATAGTAAATGGCATGAAGTTTTCTATCCCTCCTCTGTCCTAAGACTGTACCTACAGCATAATCACTTGCATCACACATGGTTTCGAAAGGTAATCTCCAATCTGGTGGTTGCATGATAGGTGCGGTAACAAGAGCTGTTTTCAGCCGTTCAAACGCTTTTAGACACTTCTCATCAAAGATAAATTCAGCGTCCTTCATTAATAGACCGGTAACAGGTTTAGTAATCTTCGAGAAATCCTTTATGAATCGTCGGTAGAAACCGGCGTGTCCTAAGAAACTTCATATTTCTCGTACGGTTTTCGGAGGTTGAAGATTTTTTATAATCTCTATCTTAGCTTTATCGACTTCAATTCCTCTATCGGACACAATGTGTCCAAGTAAGATTCCTTGATTCACCATAAAATGGCATTTCTCCCAGTTTAATACGAGATTGATTTTTACGCATCTCTCCAGTACCATTTCTAGGTTCGATAGACATCCTTCAAAGCTCTGCCCACAAACAGAAAAGTCATCCATAAATACTTCCATAATGTCATCTATAAAATCAGCAAAAATTGACATCATACATCTTTGAAATGTGGCAGGTGTGTTACATAGTCCAAACGGCATTCGTCGATAGGCAAATGTTCCATAGGGACATGTGAAGGTCGTCTTTTCTTGGTCATCAGGATGAATAGGAATTTGAAAGAATCCTGAAAAACCGTCTATATAGCAGAAGTATGAGTGTTTAGCCAATCTTTCCAATATTTGGTCAATAAAAGGCAATGGGAAATGGTCTTTACGAGTGGCTTTATTTAACTTCCTATAATCGATGCACATTCTACTTCCAGTTACAACCCTTTTTGTTATAGATTCACCTTTTTCGTTCTTAACAACTGTAACACCTCCCTTCTTTGGAATGACATGTACTGGGCTAACCCATTTACTGTCTGATATCGGGTATATAATTCCTGCTTCTAAAAGTTTTTTCACCTCGTCTTTGACTACAGTACTCAAGATCGGGTTGATCCTTCTTTGATGTTCCCTAGAGGATTTACAGTCTTCCTCCAGCATAATGCGATGCATATAAATAGAAGGACTTATTCCTTTAAGGTTAGGGATGTTATAGCCTAACGCAGTTGGGTATTTTCTTAAGACATCTAGTAGTTTCTTGGTTTCGGTCTGTCCTAAGTCTGCATTGACTATTACAGGTTGTTCGAGATCTTCGTCTAGGAATTCATACCTTAAATTTTTGGGTAATGTTTTCAGTTCTAGGGCTGGTTTCTTCGAGCAAGGTAGATGATCTAGTGTAAGTGCTAAGCATTCGCTTAGGCTATCGTCTTGATAAGGTTCACGCCAGTTATCATCTTCGAAAATCGGAGGCATTGGAATTTTTAGAATATCTGAATATGTGGTCGGTTCCATCTCTATTTCTCTTACGCACTCATCTATGACATCTAGTAGATAACATGTGTCATCTATAGCTGGAGCTTGTAAGAATTGTGTCAAAATAAATTCAACCTTCTCTTCACCAACTTCAAAAGTTAGCCTGCCTCTCTTTACATCTATAATTGCTCCAACAGTAGCTAGGAATGGTCTTCCTAATATGATAGGAGTAGTAGAGTCTTCTGTAATATCCATGATTATGAAATCGGTAGGGATATAGAATTGTCCTATACGAACTGGAACATTTTCTAGTATACCAACTGGGTATTTAATATAGCAGTCAGCTAATTGAACATACATCTTAGTTGGTCTTAATTCTCCCATATCAAGCTTCTTGCATATGGATAAGGGCATAACACTAATACTGGCTCCTAAGTCGCATAGAGCTTTGTCTATGACTAACTTCCCAATTACACAAGGTATGGAGAAACTACCTGGTTCTTTCAGCTTAGGAGGCATTTTGTTTTGAATTATTGCGCTACACTCAACGGTAAGTGTAACTGTTTCGTTTTCCTCAATCTTTTTCTTATTGGATAAGATTTCTTTTAGGAACTTAGCATACGAGGGCATCTGAGTGATGACTTCTGTAAAAGGTATAGTGATGTTTAATTGTTTCAGAAGTTCAACAAATTTCTTAAATTGCCCTGCAGTTTTGGAATTTGTCAATCTTTGAGGATACGGAATAGGTGGTTTATAAGGTGGTGGAGGCACATAAGGTTTTTCTTTGTTGGCAGCCTCTTGGTCATTATCTTCCTTTTCCTTGGGTTCATTCTCCTTCTCAGTTGTTGGGTCGTTAGCAGATTTTTGGTACATGGCTGGATTTTGAAGTCTTGGATCAATGGGTGTATCTAATTCTTTTCCACTTCTCAGTATAACAGCATTTGCATGTCCTTTAGGATTAGGTTGTGGCTGTCCAGGAAACGTTCCAGCAGGAGCAGCAGTAGGTGCTTGTTGTTGAGCCACTTGGGAAATTTGTGTTTCAAGCATTTTGTTGTGAGTGGCCAAAGCGTCTACTTTGTTTGCTAACTGCTTAATCTGTTCACTAGTGTGTACGTTTTGATTCAGGAACTCTTTGTTTGTCTGAGTTTGGGTAGCTATGAAGTTTTCTATCATCAGTTCAAGGTTAGACTTCCTAGGAACATTTGGAGCAGCTGTTGCAGCCTTTTGGTAACCTGGTGGTGCAGCAGGTGCTTGACCAGGTGCATACAGTGCATTGTTGTTTTTGTAAGAGAAGTTTGGGTGATTCTTCCAACCAGGATTGTAGGTATTTGCATAAGGGTTTGCTTGAGCATAATTCACTTGATCTGTAGAGGCTCCTGCTAAAACTTGGCATTCAGGGGCAGCGTGTCCAGCTGTTCTACATAATTCGCAGTTTGGTGCTACAGCAGCCATGGTGGCTGTGGGTGTTATGGTCAAACTATCTATCTTTTGAGCTATTGCATCTACCTTAGCACGAACATGATCTAAGCTAGAAACTTCGTACATTCCTCCTTTTGGTTGGGATTTCTCCACTTGAGTTCTTTCACCTCCCCATTGGTAGTGATTCTGAGCCATACTCTCGATGAGTTATTGGGCTTCATCATAGGGTTTATCCATCAGTGTACCACCAGCGGCGACATCTATTGTCAATCTTGTATTGTACAAGAGACCATTGTAAAACGTGTAGATAATTAACCAATCCTCAAGACCATGATGCGGGCATATCCTCCTCATATCTTTGTATCTTTCCCAAGCATCATACAAAGACTCGTTGTCTTTTTGTCTGAAGCTGTTGATTTGGGCTCTCAGCATAGCTGTTTTGCTTGGCGGAAAATATCGTGCCAGAAAGACCTTCTTTAAATCCTGCCAAGAAGCAATAGAGTTCGATGGCAAGGATTGCAACCAAGCCCAAGCTCTATCTCTTAATGAGAAAGGAAAAAGACGTAGTCTTATGGCGTCTGCGGTTACACCATTTGCTTTCACTGTGTCTGCATACTGCACAAACTTGGTCAGATGTTCGTTCGATTTTGTTGCACAGCAGATAACAGCGAGGGTTTCAACTCGAAATCGTTTCGGTTGATAGCTAGAGCGACAATGCTGTTGTGAGGTTCTTGTTGAGATGCGGCAGCATAATACTTAAGAGGTCAGTTTTGTGGTGGGTCAGCCATTTCTGTTTCTGATTCAGAATCTGATTTGGATTCAAGTTCAGGGTCTGATTGAGATTCAGGCTCTGATAAAGGAAAAGGGATATCGTGAGCTAAGCAGTATTCTTGGATACGTCTTTTTACGGTAAGAAGACGTTCAGGTTCGTCTGTTGGTCGTAGGAGGTCTTCGCCAGAAGAGCGAGTACTTGGCATACAATCAACAGAAAGGGAATTTTGGTTTTTGCCTTAGTCTATATGACGTAACAAAGGAATTACAATGTCGACTTAATTAGTCCCCGGCAACGGCGCCAAAAAAACTTGATCGCTCTATTTAGTGTGCCTAAATAAATCTAACTGCAAGTATACAGTCGTATCGCGTAGTTTTAAAAGATTATCGATCCCACAGAGACTAGAAATCTAACGCACCGTTATCTATCGTTACTATGTTTATCTAAGGCTAATCAAAATTGGTTTTTAAGTTCAAACGGGAAATTAAAGAGAAATTAAAATTTGGGAATACTAGTTATGAATAAGATATCTGTATATAATTCAGTAAACCTACGTGGAATTAATTAAACCTAAGTGTATAAAGATTTATCACCCTATGCATCTGTAGGAAAAACCAGTTTAAAAGCCCTCACCTCGCACTCCCGTGGTTATTGCTTCGGACTATACTCTTAAGTCAATATGTCTGCTCTCGCTAGTCCGTATGAGGTTAAAAATACTTTTTGAAAACTAATAAGACCTAATTAACTTTAAAGCGCTTCCGCTGTTTTTAAAACTAATGCCCGATTTCAGCTATCCAGGTAAAGCCTCACACTCCTGTGGTCTTGACCTTAACCTTTGTTACTTTTTTACTCTCGTAATAAAAGTTGGGTTTAAAATTAAGAAAGCGAAGCCAGAAGAAGAGTTAATTATTGATTTTAGCTTACAGTTATTTAATCCATTTGGTAACTTCATTACATACCGATACGATCGGTTTAGCTAGACATAATAATGAAATTAAACGCAAAGGCAAAGAGATAAATAGACATAGACATAATTAAGAAGGAAATAAACAATGCTTTGAATTAAATAATGGAAACCTGGTAATTAGTAATAACAACAATAGCAATCCCTCCACAAGCTGGTAGGTTCTTGCTTGAATAAAGTAATTGGCAAATGATGAAGGTAATGAAACAAAGACTAAAACTAAGTTGTAATAGTTCCTCAATGTGAGAAACTATTACTTTGTTCGGTAATAGGTAACAAGGAATGGAAATGCAAAGCAAAAAAGGAAATAAAAACTCTGAATAAAATTCGGCAGCAAAACGGTACTACAATATGCAAAAGTGGTCTCCCGTTGTTCTTCGAAAACTCTTGTATTTATAGACTGAGTTGAGGTAGAGGTTGGAGATAATGTAGGCACTCCTCTTGACAGTTACGTGACTTTGAACCTAGTATTCTTCGGAGGAAAATGTGATCGTGTAACAAACTGGCTCTCTGAAAACTCGTAACCACGTTTCTGCTTCAACGTGTAAAATTGAGCGCATGACGATCGTGAAGCATTGTGACGGTCGTGATGTATTTTGAAGCTGCCACGGTCGTGGTGTACCCGTGACGATCGTCACATCAGCAAAGTTTGGTTTCTGCAATATTTTCTTCACTTTTCTGCTCTTTTCTTGCATGTTTTAGTTCTTTTCCACACTTAGCATACTTTGACTTGGAAAATGGGATTACCTGCAAAAACACTTAAATAATCTCGAGAAAATCGGATATTAGACGGAAAACGGAATAAGAAAATAACATAAATCAAAGTAAAAATATGATATAAATTCGTGCTATCAGCACTGCTGATCTAACTTGTTTAGAGTTAGTTCATCAAAGGATAAATAGGATATCTGTTTCTGAAAAGAGTGTCATCTGATTATCATTCTGAAAGATATCGACAACTTAAATCCTCTTTAGCTTAGAGTAGATGACTTTAGTCTTTGCATCTAGTCAAGCATCTTCTGATTCCAAGATTTTTGAGGTTTTGAAGGAAATATTAGATAGTGATCTGGCCAATCACAGTTGGTTCAACTTGTAGCGCGATTTTTGTGGTCTTGAATCACGATCGCTTGGGTACTACAGTTCGATTCATTTTTTATCCTATCGAGCTGATTAAGGAAGGGAAATAAATGTCTCCAATTAACCCTGCTTGCAAACTGAGTTTAAACAGTTAAAACTGTTGGTTTACAGATGCTTTTAAGATGTGGGCCCCTCTTTGGTTTATTTTGTTAAGATTAGAATGCCTGGACTATTTGCGAGGTTTTTGGTAAGGTGTTTAGATTTGATGCTTTTGATTGATATATGAAGGTACTGGATTTTGGGTTTTTGATTAGTATGCTCGCTAAGTTTTTTGCAATGTTATGCCTACGTATTCCCGTTTAACGAAAAAGGGAAATCAGAGCGATCGTAGTTCCTCCTATTCTATGGGAGGAAAAAGATTGTTTTGGTGTCTTGTTCAAAGCCCAAGACATGAAGCTAAAGGTGATTTGTATCTTGTTCAAAGCCCAAGATGTGAAGCTAAAAGGTTTAGGGTGAGAGAGAATTTGTCATTTCTAAAGAGGAGTTGTTGATGTTTGTATGCTGTGAGCAAGGCACATATTTGATGCTAAAAGGTTAATTGACTCAACCGAGGTTTCCTTATACAAGGCCGAAGAGGAGGCGATTGACCCAACAAGAGAGTGCCTTGTATGTGTCTTGTACGAAGCCCAAGACGGAGGCTAAAAGGTTTGACTCAACAAGAGAGTACTTTTATTTGTCCTGTATAAAGCCCAGGGCGGAGGCTAAAAAGGTTGACTCAACAAGAGAGTCTGTTTGACAAGTGATTGACTCAACAAGAGAGTCTTTTATACTCAACAAGAGAGTGTTTTACTGTCTCGTACAAAGCTCGAGATAGAGGCTAAAAGGAGATCGACTCAACAAGAGAGTCTTTAATACTCAACAAGAGAGTGATTTGCTGTCTCGTACGAAGCCTGAGATAAAGGCTAAAAGGGGATTGAATCAACAAGAGAGTCTTTTATACTCAACAAGAGAGTGTTTTATATGTGTCTTGTATGAAGCCCAAGATGGAGGCTAAAAGGTGATCGACTCAATAAGAGAGTCTTTTATACTCAACAAGAGAGTGGGTTTTTATATGCCTTGTACCAAGCCCAAGACGGAGGCTAAAGGGGAGACTGACTCAACAAGAGAGTCTGAAAAGGTTAGCTCAGCTGGGGAGAGTCATTGTACAAAGCCTAAGAGGAGGCTAACTTTCCTGAGGAAATAATCATTATATAAAGCTTAATAGGAGGTTATCTTACTGTTAAGGATTAGATTTGTAGGCAGGACCAAGTGGGAGAGCTCTCATGAGAGAGGCCAGGTTTCAGAGTGATCATTGTTTTTTTTCTATGTTTGAAAGGAACTTGAGAATGTCTTTGAGACTCAAGGGGGTTTAGACTGTCCAAGTCTAGAATTTTATCTATTGTACAATGCCCAAGAGGAGGCACGGGCATTAAGGAATGAGTATCAACCCTAAAAAATGGCTGGAGGTTTGACACTGGAAATACTGCTCTAGCAAAGGATTACTAAGTTTTGTCTTATACCTTTAAGAGGTCGTTAGGGTCCTTGTATTAAGCCCAAGAGAAGGCATGAGAACTTCTAAGAAGCTGAAGGGTCATTGTACGACGCCCAAGAGGAAGCGGTGATGCTTTTAGGAAGCCTGTGGGGCCCCAAACCAAGAGAAGTTCAAGAAATGCAATTCACAAAGAAGAGATCATTCAAGGAAAGTTCGAGAATTTGGAAGAAACTCAAGAGATGCTATTCACGGAGAATAGATCAACTCTGGGGAGTAGAGTTTCTTTGACAATTCCTAAGGGTTACAGTCTGAGAAAAGGTTCACCGAGAATACTGCCTTTCTCTTTGTTCCACATTGTTTAACCCCAAGAGAAGGGAAGACTGTATCTGGAATCCTACGGGGGATCTAGTTTTGTTTGTATTTAAGAGTGACCAACAAGGCTTTACCTAGTGCTAGACGTAGTTGCCGGGGAAAACTCTAAATAACTATACTAGTATTACACAGTGGATATGTGACAAGTATATAAAAGGATGTGAAAGAAGACTTACATTGAAGCAGCCCCACAATACAGTTATATACATATGAAAGCGATAAATGAAAACGGATAAACACTTACCCGTTGTAGAGCTTCCATGCTGTTTTGTTAGTTGTTCAACAAATAAAACTTTGATAACAATAGATATTTGAATTCAAATTCAAAGGAGAAAGTGTTTTGAAAAGATTTTTGGGGCTTGCAGCTCAAGGAGAGGCCCAAGGTTTTAACGATGATCGCACCGTTGTTTTGAAAACTGTACAGAGGAACTTATACAATATGTGAGGCCCACAAAGTTCTTATGTACAAGGGGATTGTGTATTACACTCTATTAGAGGCCCAAAGTGTTTTTGTACCAGTGATGGGGCTTACACCTCAAGGAGAGGCCCAGGGTTTTGTTTTTGAACTGGCGATCGCGCCGAGATTTTTCTTTTAACGCAGAGGGACTTATACAATATCTGAGGCCCAAAAGGTTTTGGTTAAAAGGGGATTGGATCTTACACTCTATTAAAGGCCCAAAGAGTTTGAAAATGAATAAAGATGGGTCTTATAGCTCAAGGAGAAGCCCAAAGATTTTTGTTAAAAAGGCGACGATCGTGCCGAACTTTTTTGACGGTATTGGGACTTATACAATACACTGAGGCCCAAAAAGGTTTTATTTACTAAAGGGTTGGGTCTTACACTCTATTAGAGGCCCATGAGTGTTTGAAAATGCTTTGTGAGGGTGAAAATCAAAGAAACCCTAATTTTGTTTTCCTTTAAAAGTAAATATTTAAAGAAAATCAATAAAAATGATAAAAATGCCAAATAAGTTTGAATAAACCATTTGTGATTTTTGTTTAAGGTTTGAAAAATGAGGTTTTAATCACAAGATGATTTAGAACTCATTTGGTTTTGATTTTCAAAATAAATATTCACTTTTAAATGTTTAAAAACAATTAAAAATGAATTTATTCACAAAAATACCAAATATATTAGATAAATAATATAAATTTGATTTTCTTGTGGAATAAAATATTTCAACATTATTGTGATTTTTTGCAAAAAGAACCAATAATAAATAATTAAAATTGAGGAAGTTATTAATTTTTCAAATCATTAAAAATAATAAGAAAAATAATAAAATAGTGAAAAAACCAATAAAAAGGGGTCTGGGGCGAGGGGGATTCGAACCCCAGACCTCTTGTGTGCAGTGTACGCGCCTTACCACTGGGGTGGTGATACATCCGTGTATCAAACCCCAACCATAAATATACAAGGCTTGCCTGATTCTTGGCCTGACCAAGGCAAGGCAAGACAAGGTTTTTAGTTAGAAACGTGAAGGCCATAACTTCCTCATTTCTCCATGGATGGAGACAAAATTTATATGCATCTGGCCTAGAATTTCACAAGGAATCCAATGGTGGTGGTGGTTTTTCCAGAAAATCAATCCTCCTCAAAACCCGATAGTGGTTTTGAAATAGGCCATAATGTGCATTTTCTGTGCTACCTCTTGGTACAGCCATGAATTACATGATGAATTTGTTCAAACACAACACATATAACATGTATGAGATGTGCATGATCAGTGGACCTCAAAGCAAGGCATATTTTAAAGAGTTCAAGTTGAGATGCTTACCTCTTTAGGAGCTTTTTGGGCAATCTGTCAAAGGCCTTATTCCAGAAATGTTTTGATGCTTTGAACACTCTCAAACGATCCCTTAGAAACTTTTAGGATGATTGGAATCAGCTAGAAACCTCAGGAATGGAAATTGGCCCTTTCTTGCAAAAGGGGCAAAAGTGGCCAAAATAGTAACTCTCTCAAATGGTGTTCTAGATGTGTGGAACCATTTGAGACAGTTCAAGGATGATATTTGGAGTGTGTTTGAGGTTTTATCTGGTTATAAAAGTGACTGAATCAAGACATGGCTTGAAAAATGCAAAAAAGTCCAATTTTGAGGTTTTGAGAGGGGACTTTGAGATTTTGGTGTTACAGGTCACTTGTGAGAGTTTGGACAGCTTAGATATGACATATTGGATGTGTTTGGATCATGAGCTGTGATGAAATTGCTCTCTAACTCAAAAACTCAGAGTTACCTTGCTAAAGAAGGCATTTTTGCCTAGAGAAAGAAATTTTGAGGAAAGCAAGTGTTGTAGTGCTTTGGTGTACTTAAACTGAGCACAAATGAACTCTATTTATAGTAGAGCAAGTTTGTTTTGGCTTAAATAGTGAATGGTAACTTCAGCAGAGGTTTGGCCAATGTTGATCAATAGGAATCCAAGTCTCCTCTAGCCATTGACTAGAGGTTAGAGCACAGGCTGCTGGTTCCCTAGTTCTTGGATATGTCTTGACTGAATTCAGTTGGAAATGATTCAGTCCATGCCACCTTGGTGCATCCATTGAATTCTCCAAAACAAAATTGGAGTCTTGTCCCCTCTTTAGGGTTTTTTTAGGTTTGACATGCTATTTTTAGTTCCAAAGACTTGGGAGGCTTATGGATCAGTATTTGTCCCTCCTTGGTCTCTCCCTGAGATGTTCAGATGGATAAACTTGTTTGCCATTTGCAAAAATTTCTCAAATCGAACAAAATGCACAAATCTGCCTTGCCATGACAGTTTGCAGCAAGGCATATTGCCATTGTCATATCTCATGGCTTAAGTGGAGTTTCATGGAGTTCTTGGCCATTTTGGAAAGCTCTCATATGATACAACATATGTGTGATCATAGTTTGTCTTGATACCTTTTGGATCTAAGTGAAAAATACCCCTACTTTTGGAAAAAAGACAAGGCAGATTCTGACTTAGTGAAAATTTCACTAAATGTTGGAAAAAAGTGACATTTTCACTTTTTGTCATTTTGGTCACTCCATAACTTAAAATCCATGAGGAATTAGAATGAGGAGTAGTTGAAGCTTTTAAAGTATCCCATGAGAGCTACAAATCCATCTTTGGATAAGCCAAAATGGTTGCTTGGATCTCAAGTTATGATCCTTGGAAGTTGGTACCCTAGTCACTTTGTTCCATAACTTAGAAAATTTCTAAGTTTTTTATGGTTACCCCTTTTACAAGTTATCCCACTTTCTTTGATTTTTCTTGATGAATGATGATTCCAATCATACATTAACATCATTTTAGGGTTAGGGAACCATAATTGATCAAAAAATCAAAAAGTCAAACTTTGACTTTTGGGCACAGTTGACTTTTAATCAGATGAATTCCAAACTGTGCGATCCTTTATGAAATCAAGTCCTTGACCTAAATCAAACTTGATGGATTGGTTTCATAGGTGTTATAGGGTGTATTGAATCATGTCCCAAGGTTTGGGAGCATGTCTTGGTCAAAAGTCAAAGGCACAGTTGACTTTTTCCGCGAAATCCTAACTGTGGTTCTGATGAACTTGAAACTTAGGAATCAAGCTAATTGGATTAATTCATTGTTTCAAATGGATCAATGTAGTGTATTGGAGACCCTCAAATCATGTCTTGAGGTCTTGGCTCATGATTTGTCCCAAAAGTCAATTTAGGGGTGAATTAGGTCAAAAACCCTAATTCCTGATTTTTGATGAATGCATCCCCTGAGGTTAAATTGACTTGATGATTGGGTCCATGAGGTTCCATGTAGTATTTTAGGTTGTGCTTTGTAGCATTGGCTCATGCCCAGATGAAAATCTCCATCTGGAGGCCCCGGACGACCAAAACCCTAATTTGGTGACACTGGCGATCTTAAGGCTTAATCCACCTGGAATGATTGCAGCCTTGTGCTTAATCCTTGATGTGGGAGTCCTCTTGATCCTTTGTGGATGTTTGAGAGGTTATACAAGTTGAATATCATGTCATTCCTTGATTGATCCTTTGTCTAAGGCTCTGAGAGGGCATGAAACCCTAATTTTGATTGTAGTGAATGTTCACCCATCTTTGGGGAAACTGATGAGGTATGATGGTTTACCCATATTGTGATGATGATTTTCCCAATGATGGGAAATCTTATTGGTCAAAATTTTGGGTATGACACAACTGAGATAGAATCTTAAGTTATCAGAACTCAATCATCCATGTTGATTCAAACAAGACTCAGAATTCATTCTTAATCAGATTCTTGATGGATCATTGGATTCCTTCTTCCTGAATATTCTTCAGTTTTCTGACTTCTTCTAAAGACTCCATTCTGAAATTCAAAATCATAGAACAACAATCTTTCTTCTTTACATGAAGAGGTTCTTAACGAGCTTTAAACGAGAAAGTCAAGGGTGGACCTAATCCATTTCTTGAAAACATCTCAAAAGCTCACAAAGAATTAATTCGTCATCAAACATGATTTCTTGTTTTTTGATGATTCATCCTTGTGCAAATACGTTGTTTATCCAAACGTATCTTCTAATATAAGCATTCAACAGATACTACTACTTATCTGATGAATCTATCCTGTCAGCTGATTTTTCAATCTTCTTCAAAGCTTAAGTGAGAAAGATTCAGTTGTAGACACTGCGAAACTTCCAGAATTAGTGACTTGCTCAAGTAATCCGATTGATTACAATTTTGTACACAGTCGTCTTCTGAACTGTTACAGAAATTGTAAGTGGATTGAAATATCACCCAGAGTATTTCTACGCACCTCATCTGGATCTTTTTCTGACACTGCTAAGTGTATGATATCCATCAATAACAGAACTGGGCTCTGATACCAATTGAAGGTACGAGAAAGACACAAGAAAGGGGGGTTTGAATTGTGTTTTTACTCTTAAAAACTTTTTGCCTCTTATCGTTAAAGCGCTAAGAGAATATCAGAGTTAGTTGAGAGACTCTGACTTGAGATGCATCCTTCAGATCTTGCAATACATAAAGCATAAGGAACAACAAGTCTGAATAAGATATGCATGATTCAGAACTTGTCCATTAGGAATCTGTCTTCAGCACTTCAGCACTTATCTTGAAACTCATTATCTTCACTGCTTCAAGTCTTCAGAATCTTCAGAACCTTGTTCACTCAGAACGCTGTCTTCAGAGTCTTCAACACTTGACCTTTTGAACCTTAATCTTCAGAGCACTTCAGTCTTCAGAATCTTTCTGCACTTGGTCTTCAGAGCTTTCAGCTTTCAGAACTTCAAGTCATGAGAATCTTCAGCACTTCGGTTTTCCACAATATTTCTTTTTCAGAAGCTTCGCTATCTTCAGAATCACAACCACTTTCAGAGAGCATCCACAAGAGCATTGCAACAGCAATATCGGCATCCTTGGATTTGACTTATTATGATTAGATACAGAAGCATACTTGCTTCTTGCGACTTGTGTCACACATAGTAACTTCGCATATAATCAATTACGCTCATATGGCTGGTGCTTGTTGGATCTGATATCTTCTATGATTATGATCTGCACACAACACACGTTAGAACATAAAATAGTTCTGTCACAAATATATATTGTTATCATCAAAACATAGAGACGACTTGCAGAGACAACTCTTGCTCTAACAAAGTGAGTTTTCTTTGTCATGTGATTTCTAGTGGTTGTATTGTTGTGGATCCATCAAAGATAGATGTTGTGTTACAATGGGAGACTCTGAAGTCGAGCACTAAGATTAGAAGTTTTCTTGGATTAGCTAGCTACTATAGGAAGTTCATTGAAGTTCTTTTTGAAGTTAGCATTGCTGTTGACTCAGTTGACTCAGAAGGATCAAGCCTATGTTTAGGATGTGCATGGTGAAGAGGGTTTCCAAGAACTCAAGAAGAAGTTGACGTCTGCTCTAGTTTTGATTTTACTGAATCCAAGTAAGTCCTTTGTTGTATATTGTGATGCTTCGAAGATGGGTCTGGGAGGTGTGTTGATGCAGAATAGTCAGGCTGTGGCTTATGCTTCGAGGAAATTGAGAGTTCATGAGAGGAATTATCCTATGCATGATCTTGAGTTGGCAGCAGTGGTATTCGTGTTGAAGAGTTAGAGGAACTACCTGTTTGGCTCCAGATTGGAAGTGTTAAATGATCACAAGAGTTTTAAATTTTTTATCAGAAGGAATTGAATATGAGGCAGAAGAGGTGGCTCGAGTTTCTGAAAGATTATGATTTTGGTTTGAATTACCACCCTGGTAAAGCCAATGTAGTTCCTGACGCACTGAGTCGGAAGATGTTGCATATGTCGACATTGATGAATAGAGAGTTAGATCTAATCAAAGAATTTAGAGATTTGAGTTTGGTTTGTAAAGTCACGCCGCATAGTGTGAAGAGATTATAGGAAGTTAGAGGACTGATTCGGAATTGTTAGATCATTTCGATTTAATCAATCAAGGTCAACTTGGTGATTTCAATATTGATGATAATGGTGTTATTAAATTCCGTGACAGAATTTGTGTTCCTGATGTGCCTGAACTCAAGAAGAGTATTCTTGAAGAAGGACACCAAAGTGGTCTGAGTATTAATCCATGTGCTACAGAGATGTATCAACATTCGAGGAGGCTATTTTGGTGGCCAAGAATGAAGAAACATGTTGTTGGGTTTGTGAATTTGTGTTTGACTTGCCACCGCCGCTTGCTAATCTTCATGATGTGTTTCACATGTCTTAGTTGAGGAGATACATTCTGGATCTGTCTCATGTGATCAAAGTGGATGATGTGCGGGTAAGAGATGACCTGACTGTTGAGGCATCACCCATTCAGATAGAGGACCAGGAAGTGAAGCAGTTGCATGGTAAAGAAATTACCTTGGTGAAATGAGCTTAGGGAGGACCAGCTGGTGGAAACGTAACTTGGGAGCTTGAGAGCCAGATCAGGGATTCGTGTTTGAATCTATTCACTTGAGATAATTTTCAAGGGCGAAAATTCTTTTACTGTGAGAGAGTTGCAACACCACAATTTTAGTAATTTATTTTATGTAAGTCATATCGATTTAATTATGTATTTTGTTATAATTATTTATTTTTATGATTATTTTATTATTGGGTGTTGGTGAGTGTCATACCCCAAATTTTGACTACTAAGATTTCCCATCATTGTGCAAATCATCATCACAATATGGATGAACCATTAGTCTCCCCAAAGATGGGTGAGCATCCACTACAATCAGACTTAGGGTTTCAAGCCCTCTCAGAGCTCTTAGACAAAGGATCAATCAAGAAATGACATGATCTTCAACTTTTCTAGCCTCTCAAACATCCACAAAGGATCAAGAGGACTTCCACTTCAAGGATTAAGCATAAGGCTTCTCCCTTCTAGGTGGATCAAGCCTTAAGATCGCCAGTGTCACCAAATTAGGGTTTGGTCGACCAGGGCCTCCAGATGGAAATTTTCCTCTGGGCATGAGCCAATGCTTCAAAGCATAACCTATGATGCTCCAAGGGATCTCATGAACCCAATCATCAAGTCAATTTAGCCTCAGGGGATGCATTCATAAAAAAAATCAGGAATTAGAGTTTCTTGACCTAATTCACCCCTAAGTTGACTTTTGGGACAAATCATGAGCCAAGACCTCAAGATATGATTTGAGGGTCCCTAACACACCACATTGGTCCATTTGTAACAATGGATTGAGCCAAGAAGCTTGAGCAACAAGTTTCAATTTCATCAGAACCACAGTTAGGGTTTCGCGGAAAAAGTCAACTGTATCTTTGACTTTTGACCAGGACATGCTCCCAAACCCTAAGACATGATTCAATACACCCTATAACACCTATGAAATCAATACATCAATTTTGATTTAGGTCAAGGACTTGATTTCATAGAGGATCGCACAGTTTGGAATTCATCTGACAAAAAGTCCACTGTGCACAAAAGTCAAACTATGACTTTTTGAGATTTTTCACAATTATGGTTCTTTGACCCCAAAATGATGTTAATGTATGATTTGAATCATCATTCATCAAGAAAAATCAAGAAAAGTGGGATAACTTGTAAAAAGGGTAACCATAAAAAACTTAGAAAATTTTCTAAGTTATGGAACAAAGTGGCTAGGGTACCAACTTTGGAGGATCAAAACTCCTAAACCACAAGGCCATTTTTCCCCATCCAAATCTAGATTTGTATCTCTCATGGCCCTCTACAAAAGCTTCAACTACACCTCATTCCAATTCATTATGGATTTTGAGTTATGGAATGATCAAAATCACAAAAAGTGAAAATGTCACTTTTTTCCAACACTTAGTGAAATTTTCACTAAGTCAGAATCTGCCTTCACTTTTCTCCAAATGTAGGGGCATTTTTCACTTTGATCTGCAAGACCCTAATTTTTGACCCCTAAGATTCCACATATCATTCGCATCTCATTTTGCATCTTTACCACAAACAAGATCATGCTTTGGTTCCTTTATCCCTCTCTTCTTTGGGTTTATGCCTCGCAGGGATCACCGAGCATCTGTATCTTTCTTACTTGCCTTCATTTGCTTATGTTTACTGACCTTTAATCAAAATCCTAAAATATGTTTGTTTCCCTTTTACTAACTTTTTCAGGAAGAGAATCAAGGATATTAAACAGTCCCTCAGCTCGAATGAAATTCATCTGAATAAAGTCAAAGTTAATCTGCAAATAATTCAAATTCATCTGATTAAGAGTTTCCATGATTTAATTGATTATTATTCAAGAGACTCCAAGGTTCATGTGTTTATTTACATGCCTTCTTTGACAAGCAAGAAAAATCGAGTCAGAGCCAAGACAACACATCAAAAAATGCCATTTTTCTCATTTTTTCACTGTGTTAATCGATTAACCTAATTGCACTGTGAAATGGTTAATCGATTAACACGTGCAATTTTTGGAAAAAATGTGCCAAATTCAAATTTCAGCAATTGGCACCAATTTTGATCACATGTGGAATATTCTAGACCATCTCATTTTAATTCCCTACATCACTTTGATCATTTCCTACCATACACCTTCACTAATCACCACTCTTTTATGAATTTCCCTCCAAATTCAAATTCCAAGCCTAATTTTCATTTCCAATCCAAACTCCAATCCACCAAAATTTCCAAGTCTAAACTCTATAAATAGAGCCTTCATTTCATTCATTCTTCAAGCTTTTGAGAGCCAAAAAATCCCTTGCAAAATATCTCCCCAACTACCAAAATTCACTAAAAGCTCAATTTCTTCTTTCATAAGTTAGTAAGAATTCACATTGATTCTTACTAATTTAGAGCTAAACCTTCATCCATTCTCGTTTTTGTTCATAGATTAAGGCTTTGGAGTGTAGATCTTGCTGCAATTTGGAAGGATTTTCTGATTTGGAGTGGTAATCACATTTTCCACCATTGTTATTCAATTTCATCTTTCACAATGTAGATCCTTTGTTGATCTTGTTTTCTTGATCTTTGGATCTTGCAATTTGTGTTGATTACTGGTTTTTGCTGTTGTTTTACTCAAAATTTCGTGCACAATTGCATCCTTAATCATGAGGTGTTTGAATAAATGATTGATCAAGGATTATGCAATTTTCAAACTAATTTTCTGCTGTTTTTATAGTGTTAATCGATTAACCAAAACATGCACGAATTGGTTAATCGATTAACAGTTGAATTCTGCACAAAAAAACTACAAGTTTGTACTGGTTAATCGATTAACCTAATTACACTGTGAAGTGGTTAATCGATTAACCAATATCCAGAATGTGAAAAATGCTTGTTTTTGGGGTTGTTTTGGTTCCTTTTCCATTTTCTTCCCTCTCCTTTTCTTCTTAGCCTTAGATCACATAATTGTGTGGTTTAATTTGGCCTTTTCTTCATCTATGTCTTATTTCTTTTGATCGATGAAAGTCGTAAAGATCTTGGAATTCTTTTGTTGAATTTCGATCGAGACGAGATCGCTACCTTCTTTTCTTTTCGTGCGGTATTGCTTTCGGATGACGATCTACATATCGTTCATCTAGCATACATTAGCACAAAGAGCTATTGACCAGCCTCATTGTAGGGTAATTACTTTGTAAATTACTCGGCGATTGCTTAACATAGCGCAATATTTGTCCCGCGTCGGAAAACTATCAAGAATAGTTGATTATTTGTCTTTTGGTTCAAAACTTATGAAACTTGTTGTTAGGAGGCTTTGGTCTTATCAATCCTCTAATGAGTTCTCATTAATCTTGGCCTAAGCGCAATTTTTCAATTATAATTGATCACTAACTCTAACAACTAATTACTAACTTCTAACTTCTTTATAATTCCTTCTCGCTCCCTATCTCTCTTTTACTTTTATGCAATTTTTCCTTTGTCCGTTGGACACATGTTTATGCTTCCGCATATTTTTCCTTTGTCCGTTGGACACATGTTTATGCTTCCGCAAATTTTCCTTTGTCCGTTGGACACATGTTTATGCTTATGCCTTTTTCTCTTTGTCCACTTGGACCTAAAACATTAATAAAGGCTAAAACCTCTAAAAAACTTGTGCTTCTAATCTTGGACTATGGTTACTATCCTTTGCAATGGACATGGAGTTTTGCACCTAGACCTTTGACTTCAATGCTAGTCTTGAATCCTTGAACTTAGACCTTGGACATCCAATGCAATTCTTGGAACCTTGGACTTAGACTTAGGACCTTTCTCCCTTTGCTTTGGAATTATGGTTCGAAGACTTCGAAGACTTGTGCTTTTGCATGGTTTATGGTGAAGATAGTTACTTTTGTGGTTAGATGTTTCTTATCCTTAGCTTTTACTTTATGCTTTAGGATAGTCACTTCTTCTCCACCCATTCTTCAATTTTCAAAACTTTCTCCCTTTTTCAAAACCTTATTGTTTTCAAACTATCACTTCTTTCATAATCAAACCTTGACTTTGTTAAGTGATTTTTACTCTTTTCCTTTCATTTCTTAACAAATGCTAAACTACATAAGCATATTGACACCTTTTTCAAAAGACTTAAAAAAAAACACCAAACTTATCAAACTCTCTTTTTGTGCCCTCGTGCACTTTTTCCTTTACCTTTTTCATAAGTTTAGACATTATTCATTTCTTTAAGCGGAATTATTCGCTTGGAAATGACGACTTGTCTTTACATTTAAAATCAACCAAAACAAACAAATTTCATTCTTTGTACCACGAACTACGGGGTTTTGATCCTACATTGCACATCGTGGGTACGTAGGCATGAGGCGACAAGTCTCTCCAAACACAAAAATTTTAAAAAACAATTTCTCTTCTTATCTCCTCAAACACTTTTCAAGCAAACTTTTTCAGACCAAAAGCGGTAGATATTTTAAAGGGCTCCTATAGAGTACTATAGACGTTTTGGGTGTTAACACCTTCCCATTGCGTAACCAACACCCCTTACCCGAACTCTCTTCACTTGTTCTTGTTGTAGAGCTTGTGTAGGTTTTGTTCGCTCTTTTTCCTTTCCTTTTTGGATAAAATAAAAGTGCGGTGGCGACTCTTGCTTTTTGAGTTAAGTTAATCAATAGCTTACACTCACGATTTTGCCGCTACAGGATCCAAAAAGTATCAAAACCAATTATGATTAAACAGTTATTGTATCATATGAGGGATTTTCAAAATGGCCAAGAACTCCATCAAATTCCACTTGAGCCATGAGATATGATAATGGCAATATGCCTTGCTGAAAACTGCCAAGGCTAGGCAGAATTTTGCACTTTTGCTCGATTTGGCAAAATCAGATAATTTCAAGCCTTGTCATCACTTTGGACACATCTGAGGATCAACTCTAAAGGGAACAAACACTGATCCAAGCCTCCAAAGTCTTTGGAACAAGAAGTAGCATGCCAAACCTAAAAATCCCTAAAAGAGGGACAAGACTCCAATTTTGGATTGGAGCATTTAATGGATGCACCAAAGTGGCATGGACTGACACATTTGCAACTGAATTCAGTCAAGAATGATCCAACAACTAGGGAACCACATCTCTATGCTCTAACCTCTAGTCAATGGCTAGAGGAGACTTGGATTCCTATTGATCAACATTGGCCAAACCTCTGCTGCAGTTGCCATTCACTATTGATCCCAAAACAAACTTGCTCTACTATAAATAGAGCTCATTTATGCTCAGTTTGAGTACACCAAAGCCATCAAACATATGCTTTCCTCAAAATCACCTTCTCACTTCCAAATTTACCTTCCAAAGCAAGTCACTATCGGGTTTTGAGTTTGAGGGTAATTCCAACCAAACCAGTCACACACACACACCTCATAAACATCATATAGAAGTGATCCAAACACTCACATAACATCTGGAACACCAAAATCACAAAATCACTAGCCAATTGCTCAAGCCTTTGACAGATTTGCAGTTGGGGTACCATCTCAAGTTCCAGATCATTTCAATCCATTCCAAGCATCCAGACTCACTCCATGGCACCTAGGGAAGCTATCCAGATCATTGGAACCTAGCTGTAACACCTCTAACCCAAAACACGATCACCTGCTGCAAGAGGTGAGCATGAGCTCCTCTAACTCTATGATCCATGCATTTTTTACTGCACAATAATTTGGCCATATGTTCATAATCATGCATAGAGTGTTTACCCTTAATCAATTGCTTTGTATGAATCGTGTATGGAATTTATGAACCTTCATGCAGAATTTAGGGTTCTTGAGGTTTCTCTTTGATTTCTTATTCCATGCTTAAAATAAATGAAATTAAAGACCATAGACATGATCGTGAGGTTGAAACGAGTAGATTGATATGTAGATTGCATGATATAATCAAGTATTCAGTGAGATTGGATAGAAAATGCAAATCTGCAGAAACTGAGGAAGGGCGCGTGTACTTGCCATGTTCTTGGCGCCCTTTTTCAAATATTTGAATATTTGAATTTTGTGATTTTATTTAATTGATTCAAAAATTAATTTCTCTCTGAGTTTTAATGATTTTGAGTTGATTCTTTTTTTAATAATTCACAAAAATGTTAAAATATTTTATTTTACCAAAAAAATCCCAAAAATATTATTTATTTCATATAATTGATATTTTTGCCAAGAATTAATATGTTAATTGTTTTTTACATTTAAAATATTTTTTCCTTCTTGATTTTGAAAATTTTAATGATTTCTAATCATTTTATAGGTCAAAACATGATTTTTGAAACATTAATCCAAGATCACAATTTGTTTTCCACATGTTAAACAATTTTGATCATTTTAATTGAATTTTTTATTCAATTAAAATACATTTTGGAAACAAATTAGGGTTTTGATTAATTCAACCCTCATCAAACCTTTTAAAAACATTTTTGGGCCTCTAATAGAGTGTAAGACCCAATCCTTTGTAAACACAAACCTATTTTGGGCCTCAAATGTTGTATAAGTCCCGTTGAATTTCAAAAGTTCGGCGCGATCATCACCCGTTTAAAACAAACCATCTGGGCCTCTCCTCGAGCTATAAGACCCATTCAAAATCATTTTGGGCCTCTAATAGAGTGTAAGACCCAATCCCCTTTTGAAACCAAAAACTTTTGGGCTTCAATCAATGTATAAGACCCACGGTGTTTTCAAAACCTCGGCGCGATCGTCGCCCTTTTCAAAATAAACCCTGTGCTTCTCCTTGAGCTATAAGACCCATCTTTGTTCACTTTCAATCATTTTGGGCCTCTTGAGAGAGTGTAAGACCCATCCCCTTGTACACAAAATCTTTCTTAGGCCTCAGTCACTTGTATAAGTCCCTGTACAAAACGACAGTGCGATCACTGATAAAACCCTGGGCCTCTCCTTGAGCTGTAAGCCCCAATTTTCCTTTCAAAAGCACTTTCTCCTTTGGTTTTGTAACATACTGTTATTTTCAATTTCTTTGTTGAACAACTAACCAAACATCATGGAAGCTCTACAACCGAGTAAGTGTTTACCTGCTTTCATTTACCACTTTCATATGTATATAACTGTATTGTGGGGTTGTTTCACTGTAAGTCTTCTTTCATAAACTCATATTGACTGTGTAATACTAGTATAGATATTTAGAGTTTCCCCAGCAACTACGTCTAGAACTAGACAAAACCTCGTCTCCTTACATCCGACGTTCTCCCAGATATTTCAAACATAACCTAAACCATGAGAATTTTCTTTTACAATAATTTTAGATAACTAGATCTAAGAAATCTCCCCCTTAAACAGTTCATATACAGAAGGCCAATGTTCCAAGTGAAACCCCTTCTGGAACTGTTCATCAGCCTCCTCTTGGGCTTAGTGCAAGAACCCACATGCTTCCTAAAAGCATCCCCGCCTCCTCTTGGGCGTTGTACAAAGACCCGTTGGCTTCTTAGATGTTTTCACAGCCTCCTCTTAGGCTTCATATAATGATTCTTCCTCCGGGAAGATAGCCTCCTCTTGGGCTTCGTACAAATTGCCCCTTCGGAAGGATATGTTCCGCCGATCACTAAAGATCAAGGAATCATAGCAGAAGCCGCTGGGCCTGAAGGTTACAAACTTCGGGAAAGCGAGGATGCCAGGGGCATAATGAGGAATCCTGAAGGTTACAAACTTCGGGAAGCGCCAAGATTCACTGCCGTAGTAACGGTACCACCCCCTATGGTGCACACTGTCACGGAAGGACAGATTCCACAGATACCTTCTGGTAGAAAGGAAAGTATGTTCGATAGAATGGATGAATTCCAGGAGCAGTTCCTGGAAATGCAGAAGGAACTGCAAGCTATTCGCGGTCAGGATTTATTTGGAAAGGACGCCGCAGACCTTTGTTTGGTCCCCAATGTGAAAGTCCCGCGCAAGTTCCAAGTAACCGATTTTGAAAAATACAAGGATAACTCTTGCCCTCAAAGCCATTTGGTGATGTACGCTCGACGAATGTCAGCTCAGACAGAGAACCAGGATCTACTGATTCACTACTTTCAGGATAGTTTAACCGGTGCCGCATTAAAATGGTACATGGGTTTAAACCGCACAACGATTAGCACTTTCAGAGATCTTGGCACTGCCTTCGTCCAACAATATAAATACAATTTGGACATGGCACCAGACAGAGATCAACTCAGATCAATGTCGCAAAAGGACAAGGAAATCTTGAAAGAATACGCTCAGAGATGACGTGAAATTGCCGCTCAAATTTGTCCACCTCTTGAGGAAAAAGAGATGACAAAGATTTTCTTAAAGACCTTGAGCTCATTTTACTACGACAGAATGGTTGCCAGTGCACCCAGCGACTTCACTGAAATGGTCGGTATGGGAGTGCGTCTCGAGGAAGTCGTTCGAAAAGGACGTCCAGTCAAAGACAGTACTAAAAAATACAGTAGTGCTCTCCCTAAGAAAAAGGACCAAGATATTGGGAATATCTCTCTCAGAAAACAAAGGCAACGGTACCAACCAGTAGCAGCTATAACTCCTGCTATCAACCCTGCACCTGTTTCTACGTATCAACCTCAGGTTGCTCATAGCCAACCGCATTCGCACCAACAACCGTACAATGCGGCCACCAGGATTTGATCCTATACCTGTATCGTACGCAGAACTATTTCCATTACTGTTAGCCAAGAGGCGTGTCCAGGCTAAGTCTCCTCTTACAGTACCGAAAAATCCACCTTTTTGGTTTAAGGTGGATCAGACTTGCCCTTACCATCAAGGAGGACCAGGGCATAACATAGAAAATTGTCTCAGTTTCAAATTCGACGTGCAAAAGCTTGTTAGGAGCGGGGTCTTATCTTTCAAAGATACGAATCCAAATGTTCTCACGAACCCGCTGCCTCAACATGAGAAGGTTACAGTCAATTTAATAGAGGGAGAGCCTAACAACACCTATCAAATTCACGATGTACTCTTATTGAGGGCCAACTTGGTCAAGATGCATGGTAGACAGAGTGGATATGGCCATGTGCCACCTCATAATTATCACCAGTGTGATATCTGCTCTAAAAGCAATCGAGGATGTTTTGTGGTGCAATCAGCTCTACAGGAATAGATGGATCTCGGATGGATCCAAAAGCACCGAGTTCATGGAGTTAACATGGTTTATACGAATTCCAACATCATTCAAAACCACGATATCCGTGCGATGAATGTCAACCTGGTGGCAATGCACTCAAGGCAAAGCCAGTATCATAATCTGCCACGACACGATTACAATTCCTGTCTGACTTGCTCGGTAAACAAACAGGGATGCTCTTTTGTACAAGGGGCCCTCCAGCGTCAGATGGAACTTGGATGGATTCAAGACTACCATAATAGGAATCATTATCAAATCAACATGATTCAAATCTTCGATATTCGCTTGATGAATACCAGCCTGGTGGAGTTACATGCTAAACAGGTCCGGCTCGGGTTCCTGGTATCACATGATTATCAGGGCTGTAAAGCGGGTTGCGAAGACGATCAGGGCTGTGCCCTTGTCCAGGAAACACTTCAGCACTTGTTGAACCACTGGTGGCTTCCAATCTATATGGATGAAGACACCCAGTAAATCAGTATCACTAACGGGAATCCTACTAGATATCAAAGTCAGGATGTTCGGTCAATGGAAACAGATCTAGTAAGGCTACACTGTATTCAAAGCAGACGTGGCCAGGTGCCACTACACAACTATGAGCGGTGTGGAGTTTGCTCAATGGATAATCAAGGATGCTACCTCGTGCGAGCAGCCCTTCAAAGTCAGTTGGACCGCAAAGAGATTCAACCATGGTCAAGTTCTGGATCAGTCAACTATTTTGCTGATTAAATCGAGGAAGTTGTCGTAATATCTGATCATTAGAGGGCTAGGGATGTTTGTACCATTATCCCTCTACTTGACGAATCGAGAGTTCCCAACCGGGAACAGATCGAAATTACTTACGATGGTCAGAAAAATCAGAAGGCTCCCATAGTTATCTATCTACCGGGACCGCTACCGTATGAATCAACTAAGGCTATCCCTTACAAATACGGTGCAACAACAATTGAGAATGGAAAGGAAATTCCATTACCCTCCGTCGTGAATATTGCAGACATCAGTCGAGTAACACGGAGTGGTAGAATCTTCAACAGAGGAGTTGGAGAACCCAAAAAAGAAAAGGAACCTCAGACAGAAGTTCCCAATCCACCAGTCGGTCAATCCAGTAATCCCGACCTTTCAAAAAACGATGATGAGATGCTAAAGCTCATCCAAAGGAGTGAATACAACATTGTTGATCAACTGTTACAAACTCCTTCAAAGATCTCTGTGTTATCACTTTTACTCAGTTCCAAAGCCCACAGAGAGGCTCTACAGAAAGTCTTAGAGCAAGCCTTTGTAGAACAGGATGTAACAAACAGACAGTTCGATAGCATTGTCTCTAACATCACTTCCTGCAACAACTTAGGATTCAGTGATGAGGATTTTCCAGAGGGGGGCAAAAGCCATAATATGGCGCTCAATATCACAGTTAACTGCCAGGACGATGCTTTAGCCAACGTACTGGTAGACACAGGGTCAGCCCTGAATGTTATGCCAAAGTCCACTTTGATGCAATTATCATTCAAAGGACCTCCGATGAGAACTAGCGAGGTCGTCGTCAAAGCATTTGACGGATCCAGAAAAATGGTTATCAGCGAAGTCGACCTTCCCATAACTATTGGTCCTCACACTTTCCAAGTCACTTTCCAGGTCATGGACATCCGGGCAATATACAGTTGTTTATTAGGAAGAACTTGGATACATCAGGCTAGGGCGGTCACTTCGACCCTCCACCAAAAGCTAAAGTTCGTCCAGAATGGCCAACTTGTCACGGTTTGTGGAGAATAAGCCTTGCTCGTGAGCAACTTGTCATTATCTACTTGTGTAGAACCCGAGGAGGTTGTTGGAACTCAGATCCAAGTACTTTCGGTGAGCAATGAGAATCAATCAAAGAAAGGAACCTCGATTTCCTTATACAGAGATGCTCTCGAAGTGATAAAAAATAACAATGCAAAAGGATGGGGACAGCTTGTCATTCCCACTGATAACAAAACAAAGAAGGGTCTTGGTTTTTCAGCAACCTGCACCCAGACAGCTGCTAACGATGAAAGTCGCCATCCCATTCAGAACTTTTTCCACAGTGGAGGCTTCCTTCAACCATTGACTCAAGACGTGCATACCATCAATAAAGATGATTCCTCCGATACGGAGGATGAATGAAAGTCTTATCTCAACGAGGACGGTTATACGTCTCAGGACGAAACATAGACTCCCTCTTGCTATCCCGCACAGAGTCTGAGATTTATACCGAGGTCAGATGTCGAAATGATATACGGAGATTTTGATCCTGAAGGATGCCAGGCTCCGCCAAATTCATTAGAGGAAGACACTCCGATGAAATACAACTTTGACCACGACTATTATGGCCCAATGGATGGCTTGCCTATCTGGAAGCCGTATCCCGGAGACTTGGGGCAAGAAAGTCAGCCGAACAATGAAAATCAGCTGAGCATCATTGAAAAGAATACTTGCGTCCCCACCATGTCATGGGATCAACACCCAGGTTATCCTGAAAATACCTAGCACGACGATGAATTCGCAACATTTGCCGGACTAGAATTCATCAACTATGCTTTTCCCGAGGTCAACGTCATCGAGAGGGATGACTCCTCCAATTCCAAAGAAGTGTGGGACACCCTGGGATAGCCGAGTGGAAAATACGACTTCAAGGTCAAGTACACAACTCCTGAAAGCTCTCATATCAGGCTCGAAGACATCCAGGCAACTGAATGGGGAGATACAGCTGAGAGTACAAATACTACGCAAAATACAACTGATGAATCCTCCTACGACAACTCTGCCTGGGAGACAGATTTCAATGATCCAGCTCCACCAGAAATCAGCGTCATTTCTGAAGACAAATCAAGGAAGGTACCAGACTTTGTGATTCACCAAGGAGTTCGCCGCCAATGGGTTGTTGTCGATGTTCCGAAGATTGTTCATAAGTCTAAGTAATTGCCATCTTTACTTTAACCTTTCACCTTGCCCAGGTGAAACAGATGTTTTGATAGGGCTCACTTTTTGTAAATATCCCGCTTCGTTTTGCCCAAAGCGACAGAGTTTTATTTTATAGGGCTTTAGTTTCAAGAATCGACTTGTTCATTAATAAAATAACGTCGTTCTGTAATTTCTGCATTAATTGCTGTTTTCTCTTTTTGCTTTTTTCAGAAAATGGTAATCCTAAAAAACAACTCAATAATAAAAATAAGCAGTTTTCAAAGAAAAATAAACTGTACACACTCTTGCATTCTCTCTATCTCTTCTAAACACAAATCATCACGTCATGCAGATTGCTTGTTTTAAACCCCGTTGAAACATACGATCCAATAGCTTCTCCCAACTTTGAGTTCCCGGTATTTGAGGTTGAAGAAGAAAATGACGACGAAATTCCAGAGGAGATCTCCCGATTACTCAGACAAGAGGAAATGTCCATTGACCCTCACAAAGAGTTGCTGGAAACAGTTAACTTAGGATCGAAAGAAGAGAGAAAAGAAGTCAAGATTTGGGCACTGCTCAGTCCAACTGTCAAAGAGATTTTGACGAAACTTCTCAAAGAGTTTCCCGATGTATTCGCTTGGTCCTATCAGGATATGCCAGGGTTGGATACCAGCATCGTGGAACATCATCTACCATTAAGATCAGAATGTCCTCCGGTAAAACAAAGGTTGAGACGGACTCATCCAGACATGGCTGTCAAAATCAAAGAGGAGGTACAAAAACAGATTGACGCGGGTTTCCTCGCTACGTCAGAATATCCTCAATGGTTAGCCAACATCGTACCAGTTCCAAAAAAGGATGGAAAGGTCAGAATGTGTATGGATTACAGAGATCTAAACAAGGCTAGTCCAAAGGACGACTTTCCCTTACCACACATTGACATGCTGGTAGACAGTACAACAAAGTTCAAAGTTTTCTCCTTCATGGATGAATTCTTGGGCTATAATCAGGTCAAAATGGCGCCGAAAGACATGGAGAAGACCTCCTTCATTACCCCCTGGGGTACCTTCTATTACAAGGTAATTCCGTTCGATTTGAAGAACGCCGGGGCAACCTATTAGAGGGCCATGACTACTCTGTTTCATGACATGATACACAAAGAAATTGAGGTATATGTCGATGATATGATTGCCAAATCTAAGACAGGAGAGGAGCATCTGACCCACCTGTAAAAACTATTCGAGCATTTGCAAAAGTACAAACTCCGCTTGAATTCCAATAAGTGCACCTTCGGTGTCCGTTCAGGAAACTTTTAGGGTTCATCGTCAGCCAGAAAGAAATTAAGGTTGATCCTGACAAGGTCAAGGCCATTCAAGAAATTCCTTCTCCAAAGACTGAAAAACAAGTCAGGGGATTCTTGGGATGTTTGAACTATATTTCTAGATTCATATTCCTCATGACCGCGACATGAGCGCCGATTTTCAAATTACTCAAAAAGAATCAGGATTGCGTTTGGACAGAAGTCTGCCAAACCGCCTTCGACAGTATCAAGGAATACATGTCAAACTCACCGATTCTATCACCTGCAGTGGAAGGAAGACCGCTGATCATCTATTTAACAGTCTTGGAAGACTCAATGGGTTGTGTACTTGGCCAACAAGACGAAACAAAAAGAAAAGAGTCTGCCATCTACTATTTGAGCAAGAAATTCACCGACTGCGAGACTCGGTACACTATGCTTGAGAAAACTTGCTGCGCTCTGGCTTGGGCAACCAAATGTCTTCGCCAGTACATGATTCGTCACACCACTTGGTTAATCTCTGAAATGGATCCAATCAAGTATGTCTTTGAAAAGCCTGCTCTCACGGGAAGGATTTCCCGTTGGCAGATGTTGTTATCAGAATATGACATAGAGTACCGCGCTCAGAAAGTCGTTAAAGGAAGTGTTTTAGCCGATCATTTAGCTCATCAACCGATGGACGATCAGGAATCAGTCGGATTTGACTTCCCAGACGAAGATGTCATGTATCTAAAAATGAAAGACTGCGATGAACCGCTACCCAGTGAAGGGCCAGAACTAGATTCCCAATGGGGACTAATCTTTGACGGAGCTGTCAATCATTATGGAAACGGAATTGGGACGATCATCATAACACCTCAGGGTACCCATATTCCTTTCACTGCCAGACTTACTTTCAAGTACACAAACAACGAGGTCGAATACAAAGCTTGTATTATGGGTCTCGAAGAAGCGACCGACTTAAGGATTAAGAACTTGGATGTATATGGCGACTCAGCTTTGGTTATCAATCAGATCAAAGGAGATTGGAACACATACCAATCAAGATTGATTCCTTACAAAGATTACGCAAGAAGGTTGTTACCCTTCTTCAACAGAGTCGAGTTTCATCATATCCCTCATGAGGAGAATCACATGGCTGATGCATTAGCCACTCTCTCTTCCATGATTAGTGCAGGTCAATGGAATGACCTACTTAAGATGGATATAATGCGCCTTGATGGCCTGCTTACATCTTCACGATTGAAGCAGTCATAGACGACAAACCTTGGTATCACGATATCAAATGCTTCCTTCAGAAACAAGAGTACCCACGTGGGGCACTAAGGAAGGACAGAAAACCCTCAGAAGATTGGCAGGAAACTTCATCCTGAGCGGTGATACACTTTATAAGAGAAACTTTGACATGGTCTTGCTCCGATGTGTAGACAGACCAGAAGCAGACATGCTGATAAAAGAAATTCACGAAGGATCCTTTGGCACTCATGCCAACGGACACACAATGGCCAGAAAAATTCTTAGGGTCGGGTACTATTGGTTGACCATGGAATTCGACTGCTACAAGTACATGAGGAGGTGTCACAAGTGTCAGATATACTCCGACAAAATCCATGTACCGCCAACGCATCTCAAAGTTCTTTCTTCCCCATGGCCTTTTTCCATATGGGGAATCGACATGATTGGTATGATTGAGCCCAAAGCTTCAAACGGACATCTGTTCATCCTGGTAGCCATTGATTAATTCACCAAGTGGGTTGAAGCAGCGTCATACGCCAATGTAACCCGACAAGTGGTGGTCCGATTTATCAAAAACAATATCATTTGTCGTTATGGTGTTCCGAGCCAGATCATTACGGATAATGGATCTAACTTGAACAATAAGATGATGAAAGAGTTGTGTGCCGAATTTAAAATTGAACACCATAACTCATCTCCCTACCGACCCAAGATGAACAGAGCGGTAGAAGCGGCTAACAAGAACATCAAAAGGATCGTTCAAAAGATGGTTGTAACCTACAAAGATTGGCACGAGATGCTGCCATTTGCTCTTCACGGTTATCGCACATCTGTCTGCACTTCAATAGGGGCAACCCCTTTCTCTCTAGTTTATGGCATGGAGGCAGTTCTCCCTATATAGGTGGAGATCCCATCAATCAGGGTATTGATGGAAGCTAAGCTTACAGAAGTTGAATGGTGTCAAATTCGACACGACGAACTGAACCTGATCGAAGAAAAGCAAATCACGGCACTTTGCCATGGTCAGTTGTATCAGCAAAGGATGAAGAAGGCGTTCGACAAAAAGGTTCGACCTCGTGTCTTCAGGAAAGGAGACCTTGTGCTAAAAAAGATACAATTATTTCTCACTGATTCCCGGGGCAAGTGGACTCCGAATTATGACGACCCCTATGTGGTCAAGAAAGCTTTCTCTGGCGATGCCTTGAGACTCGCAACCATCGATGGAGAAGAATTTTCCTACCCCACGAATGTTGACGTAGTCAAGAAATACTTCGCCTAAACTAACAAAAAAATAAAAAATAAAAAAACATCGTCTCGATGGATTGAAAACCCGAAAGGGCGGTCTAGGCAAAAATTAGAGACATGATCAAAAATCATCCCGGTGGATTGGAAACCTCAAAGTACAATCCAGGTAAAAATTAGGGATAATGGCAAGTAACTACGTTCAACAAAGGGGCAAGTCCCTCGGCAGCAGTTACATCAACCGTCAGGAAAACTCCAGTCAAGGTCATCTTCGACAAAAGCTCAGGATGCCCCGAAGTCAAAGTTGGTAGAAGGATAGTGGTCGTTATGTTTCAATGTAGCCTTTTTCCCTTAAATTACCATTTTCTAAACTTTGTAAATACTCTATGGAATCACGAGTTTGGATGATTTCCATCCTATCAATAAAATTTGAGCCCTTGTGCTTTTGTTTGCAACTCTTATTTGTTTTAGCTTTACAGAACGACATTTTAACATGAATAACGATTCTTGAAACTAAACAAAAATGAATTTACTTGTCAAACTTTTTCTGCTTTTAAAATAAAGATGACAATTTCTTTTGACTGTTGAACATCGAAAGAACATCGATCGCTTCGCCAAAAGTAATCGAGCTTCAAAGTGCAGAATCAAAGTACTCCTTCTAAGCCAGTGCGCCTGAATGAAGGATCAGCTGTATCAGATGCAACTTTCCCATCTGATACCCCCGACAGAGTTCTTATCTCCTTAGCCTGACTAACATAGCTCCCGACAGGGACTATCTCTCCTAAGCAAGGCAGAATTGCTATCGTGAACCAATGATACTTTTCATCCCCCACTGTGGCCGAGTATCCAGTCGTGTTCATCTACTAGTCTATATGTCGCGTGAGCTTTGTCAGCATATACATACATACATCATGCATTATTGATTTACATTCATATTCATATTGCATCACTATCACTCTAGTAAGTCTTGTTCCCTAGTGATAAGAGTCTTCTCAATCGAGTCATCAGTTCTTTCCTCGTCAGGAAATGAATCATCTAAGCGATCTCTCCTCCAGTTTATTTCTGGATTGAAGGTGGTTCTTTGACCACTTTGATAACTTGAACCTCTAAAGAGCCAGAGAGCTTCCGAAAAACATCACTCTTCAGCATTGAAGATGATATCTTCACTTTCCCGGATTAAGGAAAATCCCCAGAGAAAGCCTCTTAATCTGGGATTCGGCAGTACAACAGTTTTTCTCTGAAAGATCTGCTGACAAAAAGGTCATCAGCACCTCAAAATTGGGGTACATCATATGGCATTTCCCCAAGAATACCTTGAGGAAAAGTATGATGAAACGTCCCCAAACAAAAGCAGTTTCTCAAGAGACCCGTTTTCCTCAGTAGGGTCGACAAATGGCATCTCCAACAGAGAAGTTTGTACACCTCTACATTTCAGACGGATGGGTCCCCTAGCAAGTCTGGCCTTAAAATTTTTTCCATCATATGGCATCTCCCCAGGAAAATTCGGCGAGAAGTTTGAGGAAAAACCGTTACAAACAGCGTCCCTTGTCAAGAAGTTTATTGACAAAAGAAACTATGACCAGTTCCTTGGTAGGAAACCAGGATCGAGGGGAAGTTTACAAAAGAAACTAAGACCAGTTCCTTGGTAGGAAACCAGGATCGAGGGGAAGTTCATTTCAGAAACTAAGACCAGTTCCTGGGTAGGAAACCAGGATCGAGGGGAAGTTTATTTTAGAAACTAAGACCAGTTCCTGGGTAGGAAAACATGATCGAGGGGAAGTTTATTTCAGAAACTGAGACCAGTTCCTTGGCTGAAGACCAGGATCGAGGGAAAGTTTTTACCTTTTCTAAGCATCATTGCTTAGCAAAAGAAGAAGGATGTGTGAACTACCATTCTTGACCACCATCAAAATTTCGGGTATTCCGATATTTAATCCTCTTGCACCCCAAATGCCCGGATACCTTCGCCATTCACACCTTCGGGTCCAAGAAGATTAAATAGTGGCATCTGTCATACACCAAATTTTGACCACTAATATTTCCCATCATTGTTCAAATCATCATCACAATATGGATGAACCATTAGTCTCCCCAAAGATGGGTGAGCATCCACTACAATCAGACTTAGGGTTTCAAGCCCTCTCAGAGCTCTTAGACAAAGGATCAATCAAGAAATGACATGATCTTCAACTTGTCTAGCCTCTTAAACATCCACAAAGGATCAAGAGGACTCCCACTTCAAGGATTAAGCATAAGGATTCTCCCTTCTAGATGGATCAAGCCTTAAGATCGCCAGTGTCACCAAATTAGGGTTTGGTCGACCAGGGCCTCCAGATGGAAATTTTCCTCTGGGGATGAGCCAATGCTTCAAAGCATAAACTATGATGCTCCAAGGGATCTCATGAACCCAATCATTAAGTCAATTTAGCCTCAGGGGATGCATTTATAAAAAAAATTCAGGAATTAGGGTTTTTTGACCTAATTCACCCCTAAGTTGACTTTTGGGACAAATCATGAGCCAAGACCTCAAGAGATGATTTGAGGGTCCCTAACACACCACATTGGTCCATTTGTAACAATGGATTGAGCCAAGAAGCTTGAGCAACAAGTTTCAATTTCATCAGAACCACAGTTAGGGTTTCGCGGAAAAAGTCAACTGTATCTTTGACTTTTGACTAGGACATGCTCCCAAACCCTAAGACATGATTCAATACACCCTATAACACCTATGAAATCAATCCATCAAGTTTGATTTAGGTCAAGGACTTGATTTCATAGAGGATCGCACAGTTTGGAATTCATCTGACAAAAAGTCAACTGTGCACAAAAGTCAAACTTTGACTTTTGGAGATTTTTCACAATTATGGTTCTTTGACCCCAAAATGATGTTAATGTATGATTGGAATCATCATTCATCAAGAAAAATCAAGAAAAGTTGGATAACTTGTAAAAGGGGTAACCATAAAAAACTTAGAAAACTTTCTAAGTTATGGAACAAAGTGGCTAGGGTACCAACTTTGGAGGATCATAACTCCTAAACCACAAGGCCATTTTCACCATCCAAAGCTGGATTTGTAGCTCTCATGGCCCTCTACAAAAGCTTCAACTACACCTCATTCCAATTCATTATGGATTTTGAGTTATGGAATGATCAAAATCACAAAAAGTGAAAATGTCACTTTTTTCCAACACTTAGAGAAATTTTCACTAAGTCAGAATCTGCATTCACTTTCCTCCAAATGTAGGGGAATTTTTCACTTGGATCCAAAAAGAATCAAAACCAATTATGATCAAACAGTTATTATATCATATGAGGGCTTTCCAAAATGGCCAAGAACTCCATCAAATTCCACTTGAGCCATGAGGTATGATAATGGCAATATGCCTTGCTGAAAACTGCCAAGCCTAGGCAGAATTTTGCACTTTTTCTCGATTTGGCAAAATCAGATAATTCCAAGCCTTGTCATCACTTTGGACACATCTGAGGATCAAATCTAAAGGGAACAAACACTGATCCAAGCCTCCAAAATCTTTGGAACAAGAAGTAGCATGCCAAACCTAGAAATCCCTAAAAGTGGGACAAGACTCCAATTTTGGATTGGTGCATTTAATGGATGCACCAAGGTGGCAAGGACTGACACATTTGCAACTGAATTCAGTCAAGAATGATCCAACAACTAGGGAACCACAACTCTGTGCTCTAACCTCTAGTCAATGGCTAGAGGAGACTTGGATTCCTATTGATCAACATTAGCCAAACCTCTGCTGCAGTTGCCATTCACTATTGATCCCAAAACAAACTTGCTCTACTATAAATAGAACTCATTTATGCTCAGTTTGAGTACACCAAAGCCATCAAACATATGCTTTCCTCAAAATCACCTTCTTACTTCCAAATTTGCCTTCCAAAGCAAGTCACTATCGGGTTTTGAGTTTGAGAGCAATTCCAACCAAACCAATCACACACACACCTCAAAAACATCATATAGAAGTGATCCAAACACTCACATAACATTTGGAACACCAAAATCACAAAATCACTAGCCAATTGCTCAAGCCTTTGACAGATTTGCAGTTGGGGTGCCATCTCAAGTTCCAGATCATTTTAATCCATTCCAAGCATCCAGACACACTCCATGGCACCTAGGGAAGCTATCCAGATCATTGGAACCTAGCTGTAACACCTCTAACCCAAAACACGATCACCAGCTGCAAGAGGTGAGCATGAGCTTTTCTAACTCTATGATTCATGCATTTTTTGCTGCACAATAATTTGGCCATATGTTCATAATCATGCATAGAATGTTTACCCTCAATCAATTGCTTTGTATGAATCGTGTATGGAATTTCTGAACCTTCATGCAGAATTTAGGGTTCTTGAGATTTCTCTTTGATTTCTTATTCCATTGCATGATATAATCAAGTATTCAATGAGATTGGATAGAAAACGCAAATCTGGGAAAAACAGAGCACGCGGGCAAGGCCAAGATGTTCTTGGCGCCCTTTTTCAAATATTTGAATATTTGAATTTTGTGATTTTATTTAATTGATTCAAAAATTAATTTCTCTCTGAGTTTAAATGATTTTGAGTTGATTCTTTTTTTAATAATTCACAAAACAGTTAAAATATTTTATTTTACCAAAAAATACCAAAAATATTATTTATTTCATATAATTGATATTTTTGCGAAGAATTAATATTTTAATTGTTTTTTACATTTAAAATATTTTTTCCTTCTTGATTTTGCAAATTTTAATGATTTCTAATTATTTTGTAGGTCAAAACATGATTTTTGAAACATTAATCCAAGATCACAATTTGTTTTCCACATGTTAAACAATTTTGATAATTTTAATTGAATTTTTTATTCAATTAAAATACATTTTGGAAACAAATTAGGGTTTTGATTAATTCAACCCTCATCAAACCTTTTAATAACATTTTTGGGCCTCTAATATAGTGTAAGACCCAATCCTTTGTAAATACAAACCTATTTTGGCCCTCAAATGTTGTATAAGTCCCGTTGTATTTCAAAAGTTCGGCGCGATCATCGTCCGTTTAAAACAAACCATCTGGGTCTCTCCTCGAGCTATAAGACCATTCAAAATCATTTTGGGCCTCTAATAGAGTGTAAGACCCAATCCCCTTTTGAAACCAAAAACTTTTGGACTTCAATCATTGTATAAGACCCACGGTGTTTTCAAAACCTCGGCGCGATCGTCGCCCTTTTCAAAATAAACCCTGGGCTTCTCCTTGAGCTATAAGACCCATCTTTGTTCACTTTCAATCATTTTGGGCCTCTTGAGAGAGTGTAAGACCCATCCCCTTGTACAGAAAATCTTTCTTGGGTCTCAGTCACTTGTATAAGTCCCTGTACAAAATGACAGTGCGATCACTGATAAAACCCTGGGCCTCTCCTTGAGCTGTAAGCCCCAATTTTCCTTTCAAAAGCACTTTCTCCTATGGTTTTGTAACATACGGTTATTTTCAATTTCTTTGTTGAACAACTAACCAAACAGCATGGAAGCTCTACAACCGAGTAAGTGTTTACCCGCTTTCATTTACCGCTTTCATATGTATGTAACTGTATTGTGGGGCTGTATCACTGTAAGTCTTGTTTCATAAACTCATATCGACTGTGTAATACTAGTATAGATATTTAGAGTTTCCCCGGCAACTATGTCTAGAACTAGACAAAACCTCGTCTCCTAACATCTGACGTTCTCCCGGATATTTCAAACATAACCTAAACCATGAGAATTCTCTTTTACAACAATTTTAGATAACTAGATCTAAGAAATCTCCCCCTTGAACAGTTCATATACAGAAGGCCAATGTTCCAAGTGAAACCCCTTCTGGAACTGTTCATCAGCCTCCTCTTAGGCTTAGTGCAAGGACCCACAGGCTTCCTAAAAGCATCCCTGCCTCCTCTTGGGCGTTGTACAAGGACCCGTGGGCTTCTTAGAAGTTTTCACAGCCTCCTCTTAGGCTTCGTATAATGATTCTTCCTCCGGGAAGATAGCCTCCTCTTGGGCTTCGTACAAATTGTCCCTTCGGCTTCTTAAAATTTTTTCCCGCCTCCTCTTGGGCTTTGTACAAATTGTCCCGACGACCTCTTAAAGGTATAGGAACAGAAATTAGTCATCTTAATTGAACAGTCTTTCAAAGAGTCTAGATCTTTCTACCGCGAATATATTGTCTTTGGATCTCTCTTAAGCATAGTACGAAAGATAAAACTCTAGACTTGGACAGTCTAATCTTCTTGAGTCTCGAAGACATTCTCAAGTTCCTTTCAAAAATAGGAAAAAACACCCGTAGACTTGGGCAGTCTCAATACCCTTTGGATTCCCCGTTTCCTTAAAGAACAGGAAATAATCATGGTCCTCAGATCAAATCCATAAGTACAACATATAAGAACTGATTTTCTCTTTTAACCAACATACTGGACCTGTCACTCAACTGAAACAGTAACCCTAGCCTCCTCTTGGGCTTTGTACAATGATCCTCCCCAGCAGAGCTAACCTTTGCAGCCTCCATCTCGGGCTTCATACAAGATACAAAATCACTCTCTTGTTGAGTATAAAAGACTCTCTTGTTGGGTCAAACAATTTAGCCTCCATCTCGGGCTTCGTACGAGATACCAAATCACTCTCTTGTTGAGTATAAAAGACTCTCTTGTTGACTCAAACATTTTTAGCCTTCATCTCGGGCTTTGTACGAGATACAAAAACACTCTCTTGTTGAGTATAAAAAGACTCTCTTGTTGAGTCGATCCTCCTTTAGCCTCTATCTCGGGCTTCGAACGAGATACAAATCACTCTCTTGGTGAGTATAAAAGACTTTCTTATTGAGTCAAACCTGTTTAGCCTCCGTCTTGGGCTTCGTACAAGACACATATAAAAACACTCTCTTGTTGAGTCAACCCTTTTAGCCTCTATCTCAGGCTTCGTACGAGACACAAAAGCATCCTCTTGTTGGATCAATAGCCTCCTCTTAGACTTTGTGTAAAGAAATCCCCGTTTGATTCAATCAACCATTTAGCATCAAATCATGCTTTGGCCACAACATACAAACATCAACAACTCCTTTTCCCTCGTCTAATTGCTGTAAGCGGCAAGCCTCTGTGTCATACCCCAAATTTTGACAACTAAGATTTCCCATCATTGTGCAAATCATCATCACAATATGGATGAAGCATTAGTCTCCCCAGAGATGGGTGAGCATTCACTACAATCAGACTTAGGGTTTCAAGCCCTCTCAGAGCTCTTAGGCAAAGGATCAATCAAGAAATGACATGATTTTCAACTTGTCTAGCCTCTCAAACATCCATAAAGGATCAAGAGGACTCCCACTTCAAGGATTAAGTACAAGGTTTCTCCCTTTCAGGTGGATCAAGCCTCATGATCGCCAGTGTCACCAAATTAGGGTTTTGGTCGACCATGGCCTCCAGATGGGAATTTTCCTCTGGGCATGAGCCAATGCTTCAAATCATAACCTATGATGCTCCAAGGGATCTCATGAACCCAATCATCAAGTCAATTTAGCCTCAGGGGATGCATTCATCAAAAAATCAGGAATTAGGGTTTCTTGACCTAATTCACCCCTAAGTTGACTTTTGGGACAAAACATGAGCCAAGACCTCAAGAGGGGATTTGAGGGTCTCAAATACATCACATTGATTCATTTTCAATAATGGATTGATCCAAGAAGCTTGAGCAACAAGTTTCAATTTCATCAGAACCACAATTAGGGTTTCGCATAAAAAGTCAACTGTATCTTTGACTTTTGACCAGGACATGCTCCCAAACCCTAAGATATGATTCAGTCCACCCTATAACACCTATGAAATCAATCCATCAAGTTTGATTTAGGTCAAGGACTTGATTTCATAGAGGAGCGCGCAGTTTGGAATTCATCTGACAAAAAGTCAACTGTGCACAAATGTCAAACTTTGACTTTTTGAGATTTTTCACAATTATGGTTCTTTGACCCCAAAATGATGTTAATGTATGATTGGAATCATCATTCATCAAGAAAAATCAAGAAAAGTGGGATAACTTGTAAAAGGGGTAACCATAAAAAACTTAGAAAATTTTCTAAGTTATGGAATATAGTGGCAAGGGTACCAAATTTGGAGGACCATAACTCCTAAACCACAAGACCATTTTTCCCCATCCAAAGCTGGATTTGTAGCTCTCATTACCCTCTACAAAAGCTTCAACTACACCTCATTCCAATTCCCCATGGATTTCAAGTTATGGAACGATCAAAATCAAGAAAAGTGAAAATGTCACTTTTTTCCAACACTGAGTGAAATTTTCACTAAGTCAGAATCTGCCTTCACTTTTTTCCAAATGTAGGGGCATTTTTCACTTGGATCCAAAAAGTATCAAAACCAATTATGATCAAACAATTATTGTATCATATGAGGGCTTTCCAAAATGGCCAAGAACTCCACCAAATTCCACTTGAGCCATGAGATATGACAATGGCAACATGCCTTGCTGAAAACTGTCAAGGCAAGGCAGATTTTGGAGTTTTGCTCGATTTGCCAAATTTGTACAATTCCAAGCAACTCTATCCATCTGAACACCTCAAGGGGGAACCAAGGAGGAACCAACTCTGATCCTAAGCCTCCCAAGTCTTTGGAACCAAAAATAGCGTGCCAAACCTAGAATTGCCTAAAAGAGGGACAAGACTCCAATTTTCGATTGGAGCATTCAATGCATACATCAAGGTGGCATGAACTGAGCCATTGCCAACTGAATTCAATCAAGACTTATCCAAGACCAAGGGAACCAACTGCCTGTGCCTTAACCTCTAGTCAATGGCTAGAGGAGACTTGGATTCTCATTGCTCAACATTGGCTAAACCTATGCAGCAGCTGCCATTCACTATTCGTTGCAAAACAAACTTGCTCTACTATAAATAGAGCTCATTTGTGATCAGTTTGAGTACACCAAAGCCATCAAACAGATGCTTTCCTCAAAATCTCCTTCTCACTACAAATTTGTCTTCCAAAGCAAGTCACTATCGGGTTTTGAGTTTGAGAGCTATGTCAACCAAACCAATCACACACACACCTCATAAACATCATATATAAGTGATCCAAACACTCACATAAATCTGGAACACCAAAATCACAAAATCACCAGCCAACTGCTCAAGCCTTTAACAGATTTGCAGTTGAGGTGCCAAATCAAGTTCCAGCTCAAATCAATCCACTCCAGGCATCCAGACACACTCCATAGCACCTAGGGAACCTGTCCATAACCTTGGAACCAAGCTGTAACACCTATAACACAAAACACGATCAACAGCTGCAAGTGGTAAGCATGAGCTCTTCTAACTCTATGATCCATGCAACTTTTGCTGCACAATAATTTGGCCACATGTTCATAATCATGCATGGAGTGTTTTCCCTCAATCAATTGCTTTGTATGAATCGTGTATGGAATTTCTGAACCTTCATGCAGAATTTAGGGTTCTTGAGGTTTCTCTTTGATTTCTTATTCCATGCTTAAAATAAATGAAATTAAAGACCATGGACATGATCGTGAGGTTGAAACGAGCAAATTGATATGTAGATTGCACGATATAATCAAGTATTCTGTGAGATTGGATAGAAAATGCAAATCTGGGAAAAACAGAGCACGCGGGCAAGGCCAAGATGTTCTTGGCGCCCTTTTTCAAATATTTGAATATTTAAATTTTTGTGATTTTATTTAATTGATTCAAAAACTAATTTCTCTCTGAGTTTTTATGATTTTGAGTTGATTCTTTTTTTAATAATTCACAAAATGTTAAAATATTTTATTTTACCAAAAAATCCCAAAAATATTATTTATTTCATATAATTGATATTTTTGCCAAGAATAAATATTTTAATTATTTTTGACATTTAAAATATTTTTTACTTCTTGATTTTTGCAAATTTTAATGATTCTAATCATTTTGTAGGTCAAAACATGATTTTTGAAACATTAATCGATGATCACAATTTGTTTTCCATATGTTAAACAATTTTGATCATTTTAATTGAATTTTTTTATTCAATTAAAATACATTTTGGAAACAAATTAGGGTTTTTGATTAATTCAACCCTCATCAAACTTTTTCAAACTTTTTGGGCCTCTAATAGAGTGTAAGACCCAATCCTTTGTAAATACAACCCTATTTTGGGCCTCAAATGTTGTATAAGTCCCGTTGTATTTCAAAAGTTCGGCGCGATCATCGCCCGTTTAAAACAAACCATCTGGGCCTCTCCTCGAGCTATAAGACCCATTCAAAATCATTTTTGGGCCTCTAATAGAGTGTAAGACACAATCCCCTTTTAACCAAAACAATCTTTTGGCCTAAGATATTGTATTAGTCCCTCTGCGTTAAAAGAAAAGATCGGCGCGATCGCCAGTCCAAAAAAACAAATCATATCGGCATACCCTCGTGTTATAAGCCCAATTTCTTTTTCTTTCAATCATTTTTGGGCCCCTTGAGAGAGTGTAAGACCCATCCCCTTGTACAAAAAATCTTTCTTGGGCCTCAGCCACTTGTATAAGTCCCTGTACAAAACGACAGTGCGATCACTAATTAAACCCTGGGCCTCTCCTTGAGCTGTAAGCCCAAATTTTCCTTTCAAAAGCATTTTCTCCTTTGATTTTGAATATAATATTGTTATCAAAGCTTTCTTTGTTGAACAAACTAACCAAACAGCATGGAAGCTCTACAACCGAGTAAGTGTTTACCCGCTTTCATTTACCGCTTTCATATGTATATAACTGTACTGTGGGGCTGTTTCACTCTAAGTCTTCTTTCATAAACTCATATCGACTGTGTAATACTAGTATAGATATTTAGAGTTTCCCCGGCAACTACGTCTAGAACTAGACAAAACCTCATCTCCTTACATCCGACGTTCTCCCGGATATTTCAAACATAACCTAAACCATGAGAATTTTCTTTTACAACAATTTTAGATAAATAGATCTAAGAAATCTCCCCCTTGAACAGTTCATATACAGAAGGCCAATGTTCCAAGTGAAACCCCTTCTGGAACTGTTCATCAACCTCCTCTTGGGCTTAGTGCAAGGACCCACAGGCTTCCTAAAAGCATCCCCGCCTCCTCTTGGGCGTTGTACAAGGACCCGTCGGCTTCTTAGAAGTTTTCACAACTCTTCTTAGGCCTCGTATAATGATTCTTCCTCCGGGAAGATAGCCTCCTCTTGGGCTTTGTACAATGATTCTCCCCAGCAGAGTTAACCTTTTTAGCCTCCCTCTCGGGCTTCGTACGAGATAGAAAATCACTCTCTTGTTGAGTTTAAAAAGACTCTTTTATTGAGTTGATCCTCCTTTAGCCTCCATCTCGGGCTTCGTACGAGATACAAATCACTCTCTTGGTGAGTATAAAAGACTCTCTTGTTATGCCAAACCCGTTTAGCCTCCGTCTTGGGTGTGGTACAAGACAGTTATAAAAACACTCTCTTGTTGAGTCAACCCTTTTAGCCTCTATCTCGGGCTTCGTACGAGACACAAAAGCATCCTCTTATTGGGTCAATAGCCTTCTCTTAGGCTTTGTATAAGGAAACCCCGGTTGAGCCAATCAACCTTTTAGCATCAAAAGCTATGCCTCGTTCACAGTATACAAACATCAACAACTCCTTTTCCCTCCATCTAATTGTTGTAAGCGGCAAGCCTCTGGATTATTTACATCCATGTCACTGTCCCTCTTTTAGCATGAGAAATTCCTAAGGAAAGATGGCATTACGCTAAACTGAGTTAAAGTCTTCTCCTTCAGGTTGAAAATCCCCTATAAAGGAAATTATGGCATTGCTGGATTGTATATCCCAGTCAAAGTAATTCTCCTTTATAATCAGTCACCCAACAATTGTGACAAACAGACCCCTTTAGAGATGACAAATTCTCTCTAAAGTCAACACCCTTTTAGCTTCACATCTTGGGCTTCGAACAAGATACAAATAGACCCTTCAGCTTCACATCTTGGGCTTTGAACAAGATACAAACCACCTTTAGCTTCATGTCTTGGGCTTTGAACAAGACACCAAAACACCATTTCCTCCCATAGAATAGGAGGAACTACGATTGCTCTGATTTCCCTATCCCGGGAATACGTAGGCATAAGATTGAAAAAGAATCTTAGCGAGCACACTAATAAAAAAACCCCAAAGTCCCCTACCTCCAGCCAATCTAGCGCAGTATCCCAACAAATTCCCCATGAACAGTCCCGGTATTTCGTTCTGAACAAAATAAGTAGAGAGAGGCCCACGAACTAAAACCGCATCTGTAAACCAACAGTTTTGACTGTTTAACCTCAGTTTGCAAGCAGGGTTAGTTGGAGACATCTATTTCCCTTCCTTCATCAGCTTCAATAGGATAAAAAATGAATCGACCTGTAGTACCCCAGAGCGACAGTGCTTAAGAACCACGTCCAAAATTGCTCGCTACAGAAAAATGGCGCCCACCGTGGGGCATTCTCATCTTTCTTTCTTACAATTTAAGGTGAAAACCATGGACAAGTCATTTTCATGGCGGTGGTCGCCACAGAAAAATGGCACCCACCGTGGGGCCAAACAAAGGAATCTTGTCTCTCTTATCTCTCTGGTTGAAACCTTCTCTTAGGAGGAGTCCTTAGGTTCACAAGGTATCACCGAATGACGGTTCCATCCGGGAATGTCATTATTGCTATGATCGACCCTCACTAGGATCTTAGGTCAAAACCTTTAAGTTGGGAAGGTACCACAGAATGGCGACTCCGCTGGGGAGCCATTTTCTGTTAGGATCATAGGATTCATAGCTCTTAAAAAGTCTAGGAAATTAGGACAAATATATATACTGCTTTTCCTAATTGATATCTGTGTTTATTTTTCTGCTAATGGGAATGCGTGTGATGCCGCATGTGGAAACATTGAGTATACACCTAGGAAAAACCTCTTTCAGTAGTGCGGAAGCTATCGAAAATAGTTGTCACGCGATACTACCCTCTTCTGAGATTCTTCAAAATACATCACCTAGCACGGTTCCCGGCCCGCTGATGTTATCTCGACAAGAATCAATGATTTTGAGAGACTTGACTTCATGACACCGACCCTTTGACCCCATGTTTTTTCTATGTTTTGTGTGCTGCATTCATGCATTCATTTTTAAAAAAACATTAAGCAAAGAAAATTTTTATCTTCTAGTCTCTCTTTTTCAAATTAAACTAAGACAATGATTGCAAATGTCAGAGAGAAAAAGATTGCGCTCATGGATTTCGGTAGACGAAAAACTCACAAGTATACCTTCAAGGTTCCAAAACTAGAGGATTTGAGAGGATTAGCAAGGATGATCACTATCCCTGACGCTTTCAGAGCTAAGTACGGAGGTCTGCTACCTCTGTTAATGGTCCATGTCATTGAAGGAATCCTGTAGGCACTCATTTAGTTTTACGATCCGGTCTATCACTGTTTCACATTCCCGGATTACCAGCTCGCACCAACGCTGGAGGAGTATTCTCATCTGATTGATCTACCCATTACTGATCAAGCTCCCTTTTCTGGACTGGAAGAAATTCCAAAGGATCAGACCATTGCAAAAGCAATTCATTTGGACGAATCAGAAGTCAGGACTCACCTGACCACCAAGGGAGGAATCCCAGGTGTACCAGCCAAGTTTCTAGTAAAGAAGGCTCTATACTTTGCTAGTATAGGGAACGTGACTGCTTTTGAAAGCATCTTTGTTTTACTCACCTACGGGTTATTTCTGTTTCCCAACATTGATAACTTCGTCGATATCAACGCCCTTAAGATTTTCCTGATTGGAAACCCTGTACCGACCATACTCGCAGATGCGTATCATTCTGTACACTTATGGAATTTATACAGCGGAGGAATGATCACATGCTGTGTACCCCTGCTATATAAATGGTTTATCTCCTATTTCCCTAAGTCTGCTGCTTTTTGGGATCATAAAAGTGCCTTACGTTGGTCGCAGAAAATCATGTCTCTTACCAATTCTGACATCAATTGGTACAATCGAATCTATGACGGGATCAGGATCATTGACCGTTGTGGAAATTTCCCCAACGTACCCCTTATAGGAACTAAGGGAGGAATCAATTACCATCCAGATTTAGTTCGTCGTCAATTTGGATACCCGATGAGGCATGTCCCGCATAATGCTCATCTGGAAGGTCTTTTCTTCAAGGAAGGAGAAAGTGACAGGGCACTAAAGATGGAAATAGTGCACGCTTGGAAACATTTTCATAAGAAACGACGGGAGTCTCTAGGAAAATCAGACTGTGTCTCGGTGGAGCCTTATCTCCACTGAGTACAAACTAGAGCTCTCAAGCTAAAAATGCCTTATCCTCGTCACAGAGTTCTTCTGCCAAGGGAATCTGTCATGCACTTCATGACTGAAACGGAAAAACTTCAGGTTACTCTCAACAAAGTTCAACAGGAGAGGAGGTCTTGGAAGAACAAGTACCGCATTCTCAATGTGGAGTGTACCAAAATACAGCAACTCCTGAAAGATAAGGATGCTCTAATTGAGATTTTGGAGCAACATGCTGTAGAAAATCAGGATAAACAAAGGAATTTGCTTGCTCCTTTCACTTGGCAAAGGAATGACAACCCGACAACAGCCCAAGAGTCCCAGTCTAAGAAAAGGAAAGTACCAGAATCAGCACCCGAGTTCTCCTCAGAGAGGACTCGGGACCCATTAACTTAAGTTTCTGTTTCCGCACCTTGTAATTTACTGTATTTCCATTTCCGCAATCCTTTGAATTCAATAAAATGGGGGTGTCCCCACTGTTTGATATTTGCAATCTAATTGTCGAAGTTTATTTTGATTAAACCAAAAAAACAATTAATATAATCATTGCATTCATCATTCTCACGTCACATATTCTTCTTACCTACGAATCTCACGTTTGTGTCTCGGTTCTAGAGTCAAACTGTCTAATTTGTACAATACTCGGGCCAATCGTCAGAAAAAGATGGATGATCTCAAGGAAGAGAACAGAGAGTTGAAAAAAGAGATCGACGCTCTGAGAGAGGATATGAGAAAGCTTCGTAATGACATTCAAGCCATGGCAGAAGCCCAGCTATAAAGAACTGTAATCTCAGAGATCACCTCAACGCCCATAGTGGAAAAGTATGATCCTAGGTATCAAATGCTGAAAGATCGTCCCTGGGGCATGCCTGTTAACTATATCTCGGAAGGATATGTTCCGCCGATCACTGAAGATCAGGGAATCATAGCAGAAGCCGCTGGGCCTGAAGGTTACAAACTTCGGGAAAGCGAGGATGCCAGAGGCATAATGAGGACTCCTGAAGGTTACAAACTTCGGGAAACACCAAGATTCACTGCCGTAGTAACGGTACCACCCCCTGTGGTGCACACTGTCCCGGAAGGACATATTCCATAGATACCTTCTGGTAGAAAGGAAAGTATGTTCGATAGAATGGATGAATTCCAGGAGCAGTTCCTGGAAATGAAGAAAGAACTGCAAGCCCTTCGCGGTCATGATTTATTTGGAAAGGATGCTGCAGACCTTTGCTTGGTCCCCAATGTGAAAGTCCCGCACAAGTTCCAAGTACCCGATTTTGAAAAGTACAAGGGTAACTCTTGCCCTCAAAGCCATTTGGTGATCTACGCTCGGCGAATGTCAGCTCAGACAGAGAACCAGGATCTACTGATTCACTACTTTCAAGATAGTTTAACCGGTGCCGCATTAAAATGGTACATGGGTTTAAACCGTACTACGGTTAGAACTTTCAGAGATCTTGGCACTGCCTTCCTCCAACAATATAAATACAATTTGGACATGGCACCAGACAGAGATCAACTCAGATCAATGTGGCAAAAAGACAAGGAAACCATTAAGGAATACGCTCAGAGATGGCGTGAAATTGCCGCTCAAATTTGTCCACCTCTTGAGGAAAAAGAGATGACAAAGATTTTCTTAAAGACCTTGAGCTCATTTTACTAAGACAGAATGGTTGCCAGTGTGCCCAGCGACTTCACCGAAATGGTCGGTATGGGAGTGCGTCTCGAGGAAGTCGTTCGAGAAGGACGTCTAGCCAAAGACATTGGGTTGACAAGCGTTACTAAAAAAATACGGTAGTGATCTCCCTAAGAAAAAGGAGCAAGATATTGGGAATATCTCTCTCGAAAGGCAAAGGCGACGGTACCAACCAGTAGCAGTTGTAACTCCTGCTATCAGCCCTGCGCCTGTTTCTACGTATCAACCTCAGGTTGCTCAAAGCCAACCGCATTCGCAGCAATTTCAGCAAAGGACACAACAGCCTCTTCAGCAGGCTCATCCTCAATACAACAACAACCGTACAACACGGCCACCAGGATTTGATCCTATACCCATATCGTACGCAGAACTATTTCCCTTACTACTGGCCAAGGGGTATATCCAGAATAAGTCTCCTCTTACAGTACCGGAAAATCTGCCTTTTTGGTTTAAGGTGGATCAGACTTGCCCTTACCATCAAGGAGGACCAGAGCATAACATAGAAAACTGTCTCAGTTTCAAATCCGACGTGCAAAAGCTTGTTAGGGGCGGGGTCTTATCTTTCAAAGATACAAATCCGAATGTTTTCATGAACCCACTGCCTCAACACAAGAAGGTTATAGTCAATTTGATAGAGGGAGAGTCTAACAACACATATCAAATTCACGATGTACTCTTATTGAGAGCCAACTTGGTCAAGATGCATTGTAGACAGAGTGGATATGGCCAGGTGCCACCTCATAATTATCACCAGTGTGATATCTTCTCTAAAAGCAATCAAGGATGTTCTGTGGTGCAATAAGCTCTACAGGAACAGATGGATCTCGGATGGATCCAAGAGCACCGAGTTCGTGGAGTTAACATGGTTTATACGAATTCCAACATCATTCAAAACCACGACATCCGTGCGATGAATGGCAACCTGGTGGCAATGCACTCAAGGCAAAGCCAGTATCATAATCTGCCGTGTCACGATTATAATTCCTGCCTGACTTGCTCGGTAAACAAACAGGGATGCTCTTTTGTACAAGAAGCCCTCCAGCGTCAGATGGATCTTGGATGGATTCAAGATTGCCATGATAGGAATCATTATCAAATCAACATGATTCAAATCTTCGATATTCGCTTGATGAATACCAGCCTGGTGGAGTTACATGCTAAACAGGTCCGGCTCGGGTTCCTGGTATCACATGATTATCAGGGCTATAAAGCGGGTTGCGAAGACGATCAGGGTTGTTCCCTTGTCCAGGAAACACTTCAGCACTTGTTAAACCATTGGTGGCTTCCAATCTATATGGATGAAGACACCCAGCAAATCAGTATCACTAACGGGAATCCTACTAGATATCAAAGTCAGGATGTTCGGTCGATGGAAACAGATCTAGTAAGGCTACACTGTATTCAAAGTGGACGTGGCCAGGTGCCACTACACAACTATGAGCGGTGTGGAGTTTGCTCAGTGGATAATCAAGGATGCTACCTCGTGCGAGCAGCCCTTTAAAGTCAGTTGGACTGCAAAGAGATTCAACCATGGTCAAGTTCTGATCAGTCAACTACTTCGATGACCAAATCGAGGACGTTGTCGTAATCTCTGATCATCAGAGAACTAGGGATGTTTGTACCATTATCCCTCTACTTAACAAATCGAGAGTTCCCAACCGGGAACGGATCGAAATTACTTACGATGGTCAGAAAAATCAGAAGGCTCCCATAGTCATCTATCTACCGGGACCGCTACCGTATGAATCAACTAAGGTTATCCCTTACAAATACGGTGCAACAACAATTTGAATGGAAAGGAAATTCCATTACCTTCCGTCGTGAATATTGCAGACATCAGTCGAGTAACACGGAGTGGTAGAATCTTCAACAGAGGAGTTGGAGAACCCATCAAAGAAAAGGAACCTCAAACAGAAGTTCCCGATCCACCAGTCGGTCAATCCAGTAATCCTGACCTTTCAAAAAACGATGATGAGATGCTAAAGCTCATCCAAAGGAGTAAATACAACATTGTTGATCAGCTGTTACAAACTCCTTCAAAGATCTCGGTATTATCACTGTTACTTAGTTCAGAAGCGCACAGGGAGGCTCTACAGAAAGTCTTAGAGCAAGCGTTTGTAGAACAGGATGTAACAATTAGACAGTACGATAGCATTGTCTCTAACATCACTTCCTGCAATAACTTGGGATTTAGTGATGAGGAATTACCTGAAAAAGGTCGCCGTCATAACATGGCACTCAACATTACAGTCAACTGCTAGGACGATGCTTTAGCCAATGTACTAGTAGACACAGGGTCAGCCCTGAATGTTTTGCCGAAGTCCACTTTGAAGCAAATATCATTCAAAGGACCTTCGATGAGAACCAGCAAGGTCGTCGTCAAAGCATTTGACGGATCCAGAAAAACAGTTATCGGCGAAGTCGACCTTCCCATAATATTAGTCCTCATACTTTCTAAGTCACTTTCCAGGTCATGGACATCCGGGCAACATACAGTTATTTATTAGGAAGACCTTGGATACATCAGGCTGGGGCGGTCACTTTGACCCTCCACCAAAAGCTAAAGTTCGTCCAGAACGGCCAACTTGTCACGGTTTATGGAGAACAAGCCTTGCTCGTGAGCAACTTGTCATTATCTACTTGTGTAGAACCCAAGGAGGTTGTTGGAACTCAGTTTCAAGCACTTTCGGTGAGCAATGAGAATCAATCAGAGAAAGGAACCTCAATTTCCTCATACAGAGATGCTCTCGAAGTGATCGAAAATAACAATGCAAAAGGGTGGGGACAACTTGTCATTCCTACTGATAACAAAACAAAGAAGGGTCTTGGTTTTTCTGCAACCTGCACCCAGACAGCTACTAATGATGAAAGTCTTCATCCCATTCAGAAATTCTTCCACAGTGGAGGCTTCCTTCAACCAGTGGCTCAAGACGTGCATACCATCAATAAAGATGATTCCTCCGATACGGAGGAAGAATGGAAGTCCTATCTCAACGAGGACGATTATACGTCTCAGGGCGAAACATAGACTCCCTTTTGCTATCCAACACATAGTCAGAGATTTATACCGAGGTCAGATGTCGAAATGATATATGGGGATTGTGATCCGGAAGGATGCCGTTCTCCACCAAACTCATTAGAGGAGGACACTCTGATGAAGGACAACTTTGACCACGACTATTATGGCCCGATGGATGGTCTACCAATGTGGCAGCCTTACCAAGGAGACTTGGGGCAAGAAAGTCAGTCGAACAATGAAAATCAGCTGAGCATCATTGAAAAGAATACCTGCGTCCCCACCATGTCATGGGATTAACACTCAGGTCATTCAGAAAATATCCAGTACGACGATGAATTCGTAACGTTTGTCGGACTAGAATTCATCAACTATGCTTTTACGGAGGTCAACGTCATCGAGAGGGATGACTCCTCCAATTCCAAAGTAGTGGGGGACACCCTAGGACAGCCGAGTGGAAAATACGACTTCAAGGTCAAGTACACCGATCCTGAAAGCTCTCGTATCAGGCTCGAAGACATCCAGCCAACTGGCTGGGGAGATACAGCTGAGAGTAAAAATACTACGCAAAATACAACTGAGGAATCCTCCTACGAAAACTCGGCCTGGGAGATAGATTCCAATGATCCTGCTCCGCCAATGGGTCGCTGTCGATGTTCCGAAGATTGTTCATAAGTCTAAGTAATTTCCATCTTTACTTTAACCTTTCACCCTGCCCAGGTGAAACGGATGTTTTGATAGGACTCACTTTCTGTAAATATCCCTCTTCGCTTCGCCCAAAGCGACAGAGTTTTGTTTTATAGGGATGTAGTTTCAAGAATCGACTTGTTCATTAATAAAATAATGTCGTTCTGTAATTTCAGCTTTAATTGTTGTTTTCTCTTTTTGTTTTTCAGAAAATGGTAATCCTAAAAAACAACTAAATAATAAAAACAAGCAGTAAAAGAAATACACTGCACACACTTTTGCATTTTCCCTCTATCTCTTCTAAACACAAATCACCACGTCATGCAGATTACTTGTTTTAAACCCCGTTGAAACATACGATCCGATGCCTTCTCCCAACTTTGAGTTCCCGGTATTTGAAGCTGAAGAAGAAAATGACGACGAAATTCCAGAGGAGATTTCCCGACTACTCAGACAAGAGGAAAGGTCCATTGAGCCTCACAAAGAGCCGTTGGAAACGGTTAACTTGGGTTCAGAAGAAGAGAGAAAAGAAGTCAAGATTGGGGCACTTCTCAGTCCAACTGTCAAAGAGAGTTTGACAAAACTTCTCAAAGAGTTTCCTGATGTATTCGCTTGGTCCTATCAGGATATGCCAGGGTTGGATACCAGCATCGTGAAACATCATCTACCGTTGAGATCAGATTGTCCGCCGATAAAATAAAGGTTGAGACGGACTCATCTAGACATGGCTGTCAAAATCAAAGAGGAGGTACAGAAACAGATTGACGCGGGTTTCCTCGCTACGTCAGAATATCCTCAATGATTAGCCAACATAGTACCAGTTCTGAAAAAGGACAGAAAAGTCAGAATGTGTGTCGACTACCTAGATCTGAACAAGGCAAGTCCAAAGGACGACTTTCTCTTACCACACATTGACATGCTGGTAGACAGTACAACAAAGTTCAAAGTTTTCTCCTTCATGGATGGATTCTCGGGCTATAATCAAATCAAAATGGCGCCGAAAGACATGGAGAAAACTTCGTTCATTACCCTATGGGTGACCTTCTGTTACAAGGTAATGTCGTTCGGTTTGAAAAACGCCGGGGCAACCTATCAAAGGGCTATGACTACTCTGTTTCACGACATGATACACAAAGAAATCGAAGTGTATGTCGATGACATGATTGCCAAATCTAAAACAGAAGAGGAGCATGTGACCCACATGTCAAAACTATTCGAGCATTTGCGAAAGTACAAACTCCGCTTGAATCCCAATAAGTGCACCTTCGGTATCCGTTCAGGGAAAGTCTTAGGGTTCATCGTTAGCCAGAAAGGAATTGAGGTTGATCCTGACAAGGTCAAGGCCATTCAAGAAATGCCTTCTCCAAAGACTGAAAAATAAGTCAAAGGATTCCTGGGACGTTTGAACTACATTTCCAGATTCATATTCCTCATGACCGCGACATGTGCGCCGATTTTCAAATTACTCAAAAAGAATCAGGGCCGCGTTTGAACAGAAGACTGCCAAACCGCTTTCGACAGTATCAAGGAATACCTGTCGAACCCGCTGATTCTATCACCTCCAGTGGAAGGAAGGCCACTGATCATCTATTTAACAGTCTTGGAAGACTCAATGGGTTGTGTACTTGGCCAACAAGACGAAACAAAAAGAAAAGAGTCTGCCATCTACTATTTGAGCAAGAAATTCACCGACTGCGAGACTCGGTACACTATGCTCGAGAAAACTTGCAGTGCTCTGGCTTGGGCAGCCAAACATCATCGCCAGTACATGATTCGTCACACCATTTGGTTAATCTCTGAAATGGATCCAATCAAGTATGTCTTTGAAAAGTCTGCTCTCACGGGAAGGATTGCCCGTTGGCAGATGTTGTTATCAGAATATGACATAGAGTACCACGCTCAGAAAGCCGTTAAAGGAAGTGTTTTAGCCGATCATTTGGCTCATCAACCGATTGACGGTCAGGAATCAATCGGATTTGACTTCCCAGACGAAGATGTCATGTATCTAAAAATGAAAGACTGCGATGAACCGCTACCCAGTGAAGGGCCAGAACCAGATTCCCAATGAGGACTTATCTTTGACGGAGCTGTCAATCATTACGAAAACAGGATTGGGGCAATTATCATAACACCTCAAGGTACCCACATTCCTTTCACCGCCAGACTCACATTCAAGTGCACAAACAACGAGGCCGAATACAAAGCTTGTATTATGGGTCTCGAAGAAGCGATTGACTTAAGGATTAAGAACTTGGATGTATATGGAAACTCAGCTTTGGTTATCAATCAGATCAAAGGAGATTGGAACACATACCAATCAGGATTGATTCCTTACAAAGATTACGCAAGAAGGTTGTTACCCTTCTTCAACAGAGTCGAGTTTCATCATATCCTTGTAAGGAGAATCATATGGCTGTTGCCTTAGCCACCCTCTCTTCCATGATTAGTGTAGGTCAATGGAATGACTTACCTAAGATTGACATAATGCGCCTTGAACGGCCCGCTTATATCTTCACAATTAAAGTAGTCATAGACAACAATCCTTGGTATCACGATATCAAATGCTTCCTTCAGAAACAAGAGTACCCACCTGGGGCACTAAGGAAGGACAGGAAAACCCTCAGAAGACTGGCAGGCAATTTCTTCCTGAGCGGTGATACACTCTATAAGAGGAACTTTGACATGGTCTTGCTCTGATGCGTCGACAGACCAGAAGCAGACATGCTGATAAAAGAAATTCACAAAGGGTCCTTTGGCACTCATGCCAACGGACATACAATGGCGAGAAAAATTATAAGAGCAGGGTACTATTGGTTGACAATGGAATCCGATTGCTACAAGTACATGAGGAGATGTCACAAGTGTCAGATATACTCAAACAAAATCCATGTACCGCCAACACATCTCAAAGTTCTTTCTTCTCCATGGCCTTTTTCCATATGGGGAATCGACATGATCGGCGTGATTGAGCCCAAAGCTTCAAACGGACATCGGTTCATTCTGGTCGCCATTGACTACTTCACCAAGTGGGTCAAAGCAGCTTCATATGCTAATGTAACCCGACAAGTGGTAGTCCGATTTATCAAAAACAATATCATTTGCCGTTATGGTGTTTCGAGCCAGATCATTACTGATAATGGATCTAACTTAAACAACAAGATGATGAAAGAGTTGTGCACAGAGTTCAAGATCGAACACCATAACTCATCTCCCTACCCAAGATGAACAGCGTGGTAGAAGCGGCTAACAAGAACATAAAGAAGATTGTTCAAAAGATGGTTGTAAACTACAAAGATTGGCACGAGATGCTACCCTTTGCTCTCCACGGTTATCACACATCTGCCACACTTCAACAAGGGCAACCCCTTTCTCTCTAGTATATGGCATGGAAGCGGTGCTCCCCATCGAAGTAGAGATCCCATCAATCCGGGTATTGATGGAAGCTAAGCTAACAGAAGCTGAATGGTGTCAAAGTCGACACGACGAACTGAACTTGATCGAAGAAAAGCGAATCACGGCACTATGTTATGGTCAGTTGTATCAGCAAAGGATGAAGATGACATTTGAAACAAAGGTCCGACCTCGTGTATTCAGGAAAGGAGACCTTGTGCTCAAGAAGATACAATCATTTCTCACTGATTCTCGAGGCAAGTGGACCCCGAATTAAGACGGCCCCTATGTGGTCAAGAAAGCCTTCTCAGGCGGCGCCTTGAGACTCGCAACCATGGACGTAGAGGAATTTTCCTACCCCACCAATGTCGACGTAGTCAAGAAATACTTCACCTAAATAAAAAAAAACGTCTCGGTGGATTGAAAACCCGAAAGGGCGGTCCAGGAAAAAATTAGAGACATAATCCAAAATAGCCCCGGTGGATTGGAAATCTCAAAGTACAATCCAGGCAAAAGTTAGGGATTAATGGCAAGTAACTACGTCGGACACAGGTAATTCCTCAGCAGCAGTCATGCCATCCAAAAGAAAACTCCATTCAAGGTCATATTCGACAGAAGCTCAGGATGCCCAGAATTCAAAGTTGGTAGAAGGATAACGGTCGCCATGTTTCAATGTAACCCTTTTCCCTTAAATTACCATTTTTCTAAACTTTGTACATACTCTATGGAATCACACGTTTGACTGATTTCCATCCTATCAATAAAATTTGAACCCTTGTGCTTTTGTTTGCAGTTCTCATTTGTTTTAGCTTTATAGAACGACATTTTAACATGATCAACGATTCTTGAAATAAAACAAAACTGGATTTACTTGTTAAATTTTTTTTCTGCTTTTAAAATAAAGATGGCAATTTCTTTTGACTGGTGAACATCGAAAGAACATCGGTCGTTTCTCCATAAGTAATCGAACCTCAAAGTGAAGAATCAAAGTACTCTTTCTAAGCCAGTGCACCTGAATGAAGGATCAGCTGTATCAGATGCGACTTTCCCATCTAATACCCCCGACAGAGTTCTTATCTCCTAAGCCCGACCAACGTAGCTCCCCACGAGGACTACTTCTCCTAAGCAAGGCATAATTGTTATCATGAACCAGTGATACTTTTCATCCCCCATTGTGGCTGAGTATCCAGTCGTGATTATCTACTAGTCTATATGTCGCGTCAGTTTTGTCAGCATATACATACATACACAATGCATTATTGATTCACATGCATAATCATATTGCATCACTATCACTCTCGTCGGTCTTATCCTTATAGTGATAACAACCCTCTCAATCGAGTTGTCAGTTCTTTCCTCATCAGGAAATGTTGCGTCTGCACTACCTCTCTCCTCCAGTTTGTTTCTGGGATGAAGTCGGCCCTTGACCACTTTGATAACTTGAACCTCTGAAAAACCAGAGAACCCTCGGCCAGCATCATTCTTTGCCATTAAAGATGATGTCTTCGCTTTCCCGGATTAAGGAAAATCCCTAGAGAAAGCCTCTCAACTAAAGACTTTTAGCAACATATTGGTCCTTCTCTCCAGAATGTCAATGTCAATGAAGTCATTAGTACCTCAAAATAGGATCACATCATATGGCATTTCCCAGAGAAGATCCCGAGAAAAGTATGATGTAATACCCCAAGCAAAAACAGTCTCTCAAAGAGACTAGTTTTCCCCAGTAGAGTCGACAAATGGCGTCTCCAAATAGAGAAGTTTGTGCACCTCTACAATCAAAACTTTTTCCATCAAATGGCATCTCCCCAGGAAAATTCGGCGAGAAGTTTGAGAAAAACCGCTAGGAATAGCGTCCCTTGTCAAGAAAGTTTATTGACAAAAGAAACTGAGACCAGTTCCTTGGTAGGAAACCAGGATCGAGGGGAAGTTTATATCAGAAACTGAGACCAGTTCCTTGGTAGGAAACCAGGATTGAGGGGAAGTTTGAATCAGAAACTGAGACCAGTTCCTTGGTAGGAAACCAGGATCGAGGGGAAGTTTATATCAGAAACTGAGACCAGTTCCTTGGCTGAAAACCAGGATCGAGGGGAAGTTTACCTTTTATAAGCAACATTGCTTAGCAAAAGAAGAAGGATGCGTGAACTACCATTCTTAACCACCATCAAAATTTCGGGTATTCCGATATTTAATCCTCTTGCACCCCGAATGCTCGAATACCTTCGCCATTCACACCTTCGGGTCCAAGAAGATTAAATAGGGGCATCTGTCATACCCCAAATTTTGACCACTAAGATTTCCCATCATTGTGCAAATCATCATCACAATATGGATGAACCATTAGTCTCCCCAGAGATGGGTGAGCATTCACTACAATCAGACTTAGGGTTTCAAGCCCTCTCTGAGCTCTTAGACAAAGGATCAATCAAGAAATGACATGATTTTCAACTTGTCTAGCCTCTCAAACATCCACAAAGGATCAATAGGACTCCCACTTTAAGGATTAAGCACAAGGCTTCTCCCTTTCAGGTGGATCAAGCCTCAAGATCGCCAGTGTCACCAAATTAGGGTTTTGGTCGACTAGGGCCTCTAGATGGGAATTTTCCTCTGGGCATGAGCCAATGCTTCAAAGAATAACCTATGATGCTCCAAGGGATCTCATGAACCCAATCATCAAGTCAATTTATCCTCAGGGAATGCATTCATCAAAAAAATCAGGAATTAGGGTTTCTTGACCTAATTCACCCCTAAGTTGACTTTTGGGACAAAACATGAGCCAAGACCTCAAGAGGGGATTTGAGGGTCTCAAATACATCACATTGATCCATTTGCAACAATGGATTGACCCAAGAAGCTTGAGCAACAAGTTTCAATTTCATCAGAACCACAGTTAGGGTTTCGCGGAAAAAGTCAACTGTATCTTTGACTTTTGACCAGGACATGCTCCCAAACCCTAAGACATGATTCAATACACCCTATAACTCCTATGAAATCAATCCATCAAGTTTGATTTAGGTCAAGGACTTGATTTCATAGAGGATCGCGCAGTTTGGAATTCATCTGACAAAAAGTCAACTGTGCACAAATGTCAAACTTTGACTTTTTGAGATTTTTCACAATTATGGTTCTTTGACCCCCAAAATGATGTTAATGTATGATTGGAATCATCATTCATTAAGAAAAAGCTAGAAAAATGGGATAACTTGTAAAAGGGGTAACCATAAAAAACTTAGAAAATTTTCTAAGTTATGGAATAAAGTGGCAAGGTACCAACTTTGGAGGATCATAACTCCTAAACCACAAGGCCATTTTTCCCCATCCAAAGCTGGATTTGTAGCTCTCATTACCCTCTACAAAAGCTTCAACTACACCTCATTCCAATTCCCCATGGATTTCAAGTTATGGAATGATCAAAATCAAGAAAAGTGAAAATGTCCCTTTTTTCCAACACTTAGTGAAATTTTCACTAAGTCAGAATCTGCCTTCACTTTTTTCCAAATGTAGGGGCATTTTTCACTTGGATCCAAAAAGTATCAAAACCAATTATGATCAAACAGTTATTGTATCATATGAGGGCTTTCCAAAATGGCCAAGAACTCCATCAAATTCCACTTGAGCCATGAGATATGACAATGGCAACATGCCTTCCTGAAAACTATCAAGGCAAGGCAGATTTTGGAGTTTTGCTCGATTTGCCAAATTTGTGCAATTCCAAGCAACTCTATCCATCTGAACACCTCAAGGGGGGACCAAGGAGGAACCAACTCTGATCCCAAGCCTCCCAAGTCTTTGGAACCAAAAATAGCATGCCAAACCTAGAATTGCCTAAAAGAGGGACAAGACTCCAATTTTGGATTGGAGCATTCATTGCGTACACCAAGGTGGCATGGACTGAGCCATTGCCAACTGAATTCAGTCAAGACTTATCCAAGACCAAGGGAACCAGCGGCATGTGCCCTAACCTCTAGTCAATGGCTAGAGGAGACTTGGATTCTCATTGCTCAACATTGGCCAAACCTATGCAGCAATTGCCATTCACTATTCCTTGTAAAACAAACTTTCTCTACTATAAATAGAGCTCATTTGTGATCAGTTTGAGTACACCAAAGCCATCAAACAGATGCTTTCCTCAAAATCTCTTTCTCACTTCCAAATTTGCCTTCCAAAGCAAGTCACTATCAGGTTTTGAGTTTGAGAGCAATTCCAACCAAACCAATCACACACACACACCTCATAAACATCATATAGAAGTGATCCAAACACTCACATAACATCTGGAACACCAAAATCATAAAATCACCAGCCAACTGCTCAAGCCTTTGACATATTTGCAGTTGAGGTGCCAAATCAAGTTCCAGCTCAAATCAATCCACTCCAGGCATCCAGACACACTTCATAGCACCTAGGGAAGCTGTCCATAACCTTGGAACCAAGTTGTAACACCTCTAACACAAAACACGATCACCAGCTGCAAGTGGTAAGCATAAGCTCTTCTAACTCTATGATGCATGCAATTTTGCTGCACAATAATTTGGCCATATGTTCATAATCATGCATAGAGTGTTTTCCCTTAATCAATTGCTTTGTATGAATCGTGTATGGAATTTCTGAACCTTCATGCAGAATTTAGGGTTCTTGAGGTTTCTCTTTGATTTCTTATTCCATGCTTAAATTAAATGAAATTAAAGACCATAGACATGAGCGTGAGGTTGAAACGAGCAAATTGATATGTAGATTGCATGATATAATCAAGTATTCAGTGAGATTGGATAGAAAACGCAAACCTGGGAAAAACATAGCACGCGGGCAAGGCCAATATGTTCTTAGCGCCCTTTTTCAAATATTTGAATATTTGAATTTTTGTGATTTTATTTAATTGATTCAAAAATTAATTTCTCTCTGAGTTTTTATGATTTTGAGTTGATTCTTTTTTTAATAATTCAAAAAAATGTTAAAATATTTTATTTTACCAAAAAATCCCAAAAATATTATTTATTTCATATAATTGATATTTTTTCCAAGAATTAATATTTTAATTGTTTTTGACATTTAAAATATTTTTTCCTTCTTGATTTTTGAAACATTAATCCAAGATCACAATTTGTTTTCCACACGCTAAACAATTTTGATCATTTTAATTGAATTTTTTTATTCAATTAAAATACATTTTGGAAACAAATTAGGGTTTTTGATTAATTCAACCCTCATCAAACCTTTTCAAACTTTTTGGGCCTCTAATAGAGTGTAAGACCCAATCCTTTGTAAATGCAAACCAATTTTGGGCCTCAAATGTTGTATAAGTCCCGTTGTATTTCAAAAGTTCGGTGCGATCATCGCCCGTTTAAAACAAACCATCTGGGCCTCTCCTCGAGCTATAAGACACATTCAAAATCATTTTTAGGCCTCTAATAGAGTGTAAGACCCAATCCCCTTTTAACCAAAACAATCTTTGGGGCTCAGATATTGTATAAGTCCCTCTGCGTTAAAAGAAAAGCTCGGCGCAATCGCCAGTCCCAAAAAACAAATCATATGGGCCTACCCTCGTGTGATAAGCCTCATTTCTTTTTCTTTAAATCATTTTTGGGCCTCTTGAGAGAGTGTAAGACCCATCCCCTTGTATAGAAAATCTTTCTTGGGCCTCAGTCACTTGTATATGTCCCTGTACAAAACGACAGTGCGATCACTGATTAAACCCTGGACCTCTCCTTGAGCTGTAAGCCCCAATTTTCCTTTCAAAAGCACTTTCTCCTTTGTTTGTGAATATAATATTGTTATTAAAGCTTTCTTTGTTGAACAAACTAACCAAACAGCATGGAAGCTCTACAACCGAGTAAGTGTTTACCCGCTTTCATTTACCGCTTTCATATGTATATAACTGTATTGTGGGGCTATTTCACTGTAAGTGTTCTTTCATAAACTCATATCGACTGTGTAATACTAGTATAGATATTTAGAGTTTCCCCGGAAACTACGTCTAGAACTAGACAAAACCTCGTCTCCTTACATCTGACGTTCTCCCAGATATTTCAAACATAACCTAAACCATGAGAATTTTCTTTTACAACAATTTAAGATAACTAGATCTAAGAAATCTCCCCCTTGAACAGTTCATATACAGAAGGCCAATGTTCCAAGTAAAACCCCTTCTGGAACTGTTCATCAGCCTCCTCTTGGACTTAGGTGCAAGGACCCACAGGCTTCCTAAAAGCATCCCCACCTCCTCTTAGGCGTTGTACAAGGACCCGTCAGCTTCTTAGAAGTTTTCACGGCCTCCTCTTAGCTTCGTATAATGATTCTTCCTCCGGGAAGATAGCATCCTCTTGGGGTTTGTACAATGATTCTCCCCAGCAGAGTTAACCTTTTTAGCCTCCATCTCGGGCTTCATACGAGATACAAAATCACTCTCTTGTTGAGTATAAAAAGACTCTCTTGTTGAGTCAATCCTCCTTTAGACTCCATCTCGGGCTTCGTACGAGATACAAATCACTCTCTTGGTGAGTATAAAAGACTCTCTTGTTGAGTCAAACCCGTTTCGTCTCTGTCTTGGGTGTCGTACAAGACACATATAAAAACACTCTCTTGTTGAGTTAACCCTTTTAGCCTCTATCTCGGGCTTCGTACGAGACACAAAAGCATCCTCTTATTGGGTCAATAGCCTCCTCTTAGGCTTTGTATACGGAAACCCCGGTTGAGCCAATCAACCTTTTAGCATCAAAAGTTGTGCCTCGTTCACAGCATACAAACATCAACAACTCCTTTTCCCCCCATCTAATTGCTGTAAGCGGCAAGTTTCCAAGCAGGGTTAGTTTGAGACATCTATTTCCCTTCCTTCATCAGCTTCAGTAAGATTAAAAATGAATCGACCTGTAGTACCCCAGAGCTACAGTGCTTAAGAACCACGTCCAAAATTGCTCGCTACACTCTGGATTATTTACATCCACGCCACTGTCCCTCTTTTAGCATGAGAAATTCCTAAGGAAAGATGGCATTGCTCTAAACTGAGTTAAAGTCTTCCCCTTCAGGTTGAAAATCCCCTATAAAGGAAATTATGGCATTGCTGGATTCGCTTATCCCAGTTAAAGTAATTCTCCTTTATAATCAGTCACCCAACAGTTGTGCCAAACAGACCAAATATTCCCCTTTAGAGATGACAAATTCTCTCTAAAGTCAACACCCTTTTAGCTTCACAACTTGGGCTTCGAACAAGATACAAATAGACCCTTCAGCTTCACATCTTGGGCTTTGAACAAGATATAAACCACCTTTAGCTTCATGTCTTGGGCTTTGAACAAGACACCAAAACATTTTTCCTCCCATAGAATAGGAGGAACTACGATCGCTCTGTTTCCCTATCCCAGGAATACGTAGGCATAAGATTGAAAAAGAATCTTAGCGAGCACACTAATAAAAAAACCCAAAAGTCCCCTACCTCCATCCAATCTGGCGCAGGATCCCAACAAATTCCCCATGAACAATCCCGATATTTCGTTCTGAACAAAATAAGCAGAGAGAGGCCCACGAACTAAAGTCGCATCTGTAAACCAACAGTTTTGACTGTTTAACCTCAGTTTGCAAGCAAGGTTAATTGGAGACATCTATTTCCCTTCCTTCATCAGCTTCAATAGGATAAAAAATGAATCGAACTGTAGTACCAAAGTGATAGTGATTCAAAACCACAAAAACCGTGCTACAGTGGGGTATGTGTCCTTGAGATGGGAGAATAATTAAGGGGTTGTGACCATAGGATTAATCTAGAATAATTTAGAGTTATTTTATAAAGATAAAATATTTATGATTTAAGTGATTATTTAATAAACTAATAAGAAAAAGGGAGTGTGTAGAGATTTTGAGGGCAATATTGGGCTTATGTTGAGTAAGTGAGGACAAGGTATACATTATGAAAACAATATTGAGGGTAAGATGGGAATAGCCTAATGAGGGAATTAGGTTTTTGGATAAAAAAAGATAATTGTGAGGCGATATAGGTTACAATACATATTTTGGAGATTTGAAGCAAATGAGGCAAGGAGGGAGAGCAAGGGCTTGAGGTTGAGGAAGAACTCTAAGGATCAAATGGTTTTTTCTGGAAATTAGGTAAGAGTGGGAAATTATTTCAATAATAAGGGGTGTGATGGAAGGGTAGAATGGAGGAACCCTTAACCTCCTTAGGATTGGGTGTTTTAAATCTCAATTCTGATGTTGTGTTATAATTGTTGATTGTATGATGAAATTGGTGTGAAATTCACGTACCCTATGTATGCTTATGTTTTGTTTTGATGTTGTTGATGATGTTATGCCATTAATTGATGTGTGAAGGTTTTGACCTTGATTGTGTTATTGATGATTTAGTGATGATGAGTATGATAATGTGTTGTAATATGATGTTGATTCATGAAAACTATGGAGTAGATGATGAATTAGGAAGTTATAACAATGAGAAATTGGGTTTATTTGATGGAATTTCGTAGCATAAGTTTTTGGCACACGAGGGAGTGTTTTGATGGCTTAAAAACTAATTTTTTGGGAAAATTTTGCATTATGTTCTGACCTGTATAAGTCATAGGTCGACTTATAGATGTTACGCGTCGACACGTAACTGCCATAATGTTGTTTTGCACTGTTCGACGATTTTGGCCATAACTTTTGATCCGTATACCCAAATGATGTGTTGTTTGAAGCATTGGAAAGCTAACGCTCAGATCTATAACGTGATGGTGATAGGTGAATTATTGGAGTATTATTCCTATGCCTACTGTGTTGGTGAATTTTTTGTTCATATATTCGGTTAATGAATTGTTGACATATCTCGACGATTTTGGTCGCAATTTTCATTATGTAAGTCCAATTTAGATGTTGTTTGAAGCGTTGGAAAACTGGAACACCGAAATACATAGTGGTAGTGAGAGTTAGGAGTGATTGAACTATGATTATGTGTGTACTGTTTTGGTTTTCATGACGATGTTAGGAACCGTTTAGCGAAACGTTAAGTTTCCGTTGTTGATAAATTGATGTGGTAAACTTGCTAACATAATCGCAGGCTGTTTGATTGTTGTGTTTTTATGAAAATGTGGGTTGTGATGCATGGTTTTGATGCGAAACTATCCTGTTAATGTTGTATAGGAAATTATGTAGTTTGATGTGATACCGTTTGTGTTATTTTAATTGTCATGGTAGTGTTGATATGATTATGAGATGAATTGTTATACTTATAATGTAACATGTTAATTTGAGATGTGTAGTTTCGATGTGAAACTATCCTATTGATGTTGTACAGGAGTTTATGCAGTTGATGTGATACAATTGTGTTGTTGAGTTGTTATGAAGATGCATACATTCAGTCATGCATCATGAGTTGTCTTTGTTGTGAAAGAGGCGATTACAGGTTTTGATGTTGGTGGCCGATAATTATCCTAAGCTTAATGTTATGGTTTAGAGATTAGTGTAGGGCCTAGGGTTTGTTGAGTGAAACCTATGGGTTCGCAGTTGATTGGGACCCAGTTCGTATTTGGAATCATTGTTGAGATAGGTATTGCATGCATATGAGTCTGTTGATGTTGTTGAGAGTCATATTTGCATATTGATTGTGTATTTTTATGAACTGGGAGAAATTTGGATACATGTGTTCTGTTTTATAGTGGATTATGTTTGAATTGTATTGCATTTATTCTACTTTTATTGTCTATGCGCCGTTTATTATTGAAATGAATTCTCACCCCTTCTATTTAAATGTTGCCTTTACTTGGGCATCGTGCAGATACTCAGGAGTAGCTATGCTGAAGTAAGTGAAAGCCAACTCTTGGAGTTGCTTCTTACTTTGTCATTTTCTTTAGTAGTGTCTTGCTCGATTATGTAAATCGGAATGGGAACGCTTGTTTTAATTTTATGACATGTTTATGTTGAAGTCATAAGGCTAATTTTTGTTTTTGAGAATTCTGAAGCATGTTGAGAGTATTGATCATAACTCTCTTGAAGCATGTTGAGAGTATTGATAATAACTCTCTTATTTCTTATCAAAGTTGAAGTTTGAGACCAAATGTCATTACTTACCATATCTTCCATAATTGTTGATGATATTTTTGCTGTGATGATGCTTTAAAATGTAAGTGAGCATACGATGACAAGTTTCATGTGAATTGATGTAACCCGTTTTACTGAGCAAGATAGGTTTGATGTGAGTGACTCCTTATGTGATCATAATATTTATTAAAAAAATTTGATACTTTGTATGCGGGTGTTAGGGTGTTACAAAAAGTGTATTGCAATTTTCTTAAAATAGTAACAAAATAAAAGCGAATGGGAAAAGATGAATGAAAAACGCTTAATTAGTTTGGAAAGAAATGTGAGCTTAAAGTGTTATGTTTCTTCTAATTATTAAAAATATTTACAGGAAATAAATAAAAGGACTAATAAAAAGGTTTTTATTAGGGTGTTTAACGAGATGGTGGATCTCGCTCCTACGTATCCCTAAGTATGATGGGGAACTCAAAGCTACGTAGTTCTTGGTAGCAAATAATTATTGGTTGATTGATTTTAATTGTAAAATGAGTTTAGTCGTGCTATGGATGAAAAGACTCGTTGATCGAAATAAAAAGATTCACATTTGGCAGTAAACGTCTATTTAAGAAATTGCTTGGTCGCGCAAAGGTGAAAAATGAATTTGATTGGTTTGGGTTGTTTTTATGTGGAAGACACGTATTCAAACTAGAGTGAGGTGTACGACTCAATTTCATTTACTCGATGATAAAAAGGTGTGCATCCGATTATTTCCTTTTTAATCTAAAATTTATGTATAAGAGGTTTAAAGATCATCATTAGTAAGCAGAATACGAATGCTCAAACTTGAACGAGGTGTACGCCTCGCATTCGATTATTTTGAGAATAAAAGAGTGCACACATAATTATTCCCTTTTCACGATATTCTAAATATGAAATTTAAAATGTCGTTATTATTATATTTTTTATGAAGGACCAACTCTCGAACTAAAATGAGGTGTATGCATCGCACTTGATTATTCGGGGAATAAAAGGGTGTAGACACGATTATTCCTTTTTCGACCATGTTTATATATGAAAGTTTGGAAGCGTTTAAAATGTAGGAAAAAATAAGATAAAAAGTTTTAAAAAATTATTTTAAAAAACAATTTTTTTTTTCATTTTTTGGATCTATGACAATTCAGACCAGAGTAACAGTCGTCACTTTGGTGACGGTTCAAACCATCAAGGGAAAGTTTCAGTGACGGTCGTCATTGTGTTGACAATCAAGACCGCCACGCACGCAAGTCTGGGTGACAGTCGTCACACGTGCGTCGATACCCGTCAATGTGTCTTAGATGTGGTTTTCTGACTTTTTGATAAAAAAAACATAACCCAAATATCTCTCTCTCTCTCTCTCTCACACACACACACACACACACACTCACTTTTATTCATTTGAACAACATCATACAAAAGATATTTACATGAACATATGATCTATACTAGTCCTAAACTAACGAATAACACATATAAAGCTAATTCGTATGGATATTACATCAATACAAACTACTTACAACACACGAGTATTTACATAAACTTGTACTATTCAAACAAGCATATTATACTATCTCTTAAATGATAGTGAAAGAGACACTTACAAACTCCAAACTGGCAAGTGGATGAAAATGAGTTGTTATTAATGAAGATGAAAGTTGCGTTGGTTATGGAGGGTGCTTGTTATTGTGAGGGAGATGATGAATAGTATGGAGGTGTTGTGTTTATGTTGTTTTGTGTAATGTTTTCTCTAAACCTCCTATTGTGAAAAACGATACCGGAATAACAAAGTATAATCGGTTTCTTGATCAGTAAGAAACTCGCAAGGGTAGGAAACGGAAGCAAGATGAACACAATGAAGTTGGTTATAAACTGGTATTCTTTACTTTCTCTTCGAAACAAGATTACTAGTGTTACAGAATAGCAAATAACCTCTCTCACCCTAATTAGGATTTGCGCCACACACCAAAGATGAGAGACTAGCATGCTATTTATAAGAAAACTATCATACTAACTTAATAGGCTTTTACACACAGATCCATTACACAAGCTAACTTAGGGAACAAGCTAACTTAAACAATTGGGCTTACAACCAAGTCCCAATTCGACATGCTAACACTCCTAGCATACTTCAGCTACAACATGTGAACGGACTTCGACGACATGCTAAGATTTTTTCGAATTGCTGAACTAAGAAGCTACCCTTCAACCATACTAGAGTTCGTTCCAATATCTCACAAATCTCCACCTTGGAACATACTCTATAACATCAAGGGAACAAAATAGCTTTTTATGCAGCTTTATCAACTACATACAATGGAAAAACTTGCAACTTGGTAATGTCTTGGTAATCATATCAACAACATTGTAATTTGTCAAAACCTTCAGCACATGGACTTCTCCAAGCCCAATTACCCCTCTGACGAAATGCATCCTCACATCAATGTGCTTGGTTTGCTCATGATAGGTTGAATTCTTTGACAGGTGTAGAGCACTTTGACTATCACATTTAACAGTGATAACTAGACCTTGAAGTTTCAGCTCCTTAGCAAAACCTTCAAGCCACAATGCTTCTTTCACAGCTTCAGTGAGGGTAATATATTCAACTTCAGTGGTTGATAAGGCAACAACCTTATGAAGTGTTGCTTCCAACTGATAGTTGTGCCAAATATAGTGAACACATATCCAGATATAGATTTTCTAGAATCCATACAAACTTTATAATTAGAGTCGACATACCCTTCGATTTCTGCTTTACTATTTTAACCACATGCTCCACAATAAATCAGGACTCTGTTCAGAGACCCATTTATGTACCTTAGAATCCACTTCAATGCTTACCAGTGAGCCTTTCCAGGATTCGCCACGTACCTGCTTACAATACTTACTACATATGCTATGTTGGGTCTAGTACAAACCATAGCATACATCAATGAACCTACTATGTTAGGATATGGCATGCTATTCATATAAGCTCTTTCGACCTCAGTATTGGGACACTGATTTGTACTCATATTGAATTGAAGGTTTTTCGGAGTTAGAAAAGGCTTTGAATTCGACATGCCAAACTTGTCGAGAATCTTCTTCAGGTATGCCTCTTGAGATAAGCATAATCTCGATTGCTTCATATCTCTTCGAATTTCAATCACAAGAATCCAGGATGCATATCCCAGATCCTTCATATCAAAATCTTTATTGAGTTTAGCCTTCACTTTCATTACATCCTCGACATTGTTGCTTGCTATGAGAATATCATCCCCATAAAGCAACAAAATAACAAATGAATTTCCTGGTCGATATCTGAAGTAAACATAGTGCTCAAACTGACTTCTAATGAAACCTATGTGTGCCATGAAATTGTAGAATCTCCTATTCCACTGTCAAGGAGATTGTATCAGTCCATATAATGATCTATTCAACTTGCTAATCCGTTGTCGCACACGTGTCAAAAACGAGTTTACAAAATGCAGTAATGGGAAGCGACACTCGAATGTCGTATCACAAAGACTCTTGACAAAATTAACCGACAAAATAAACGATTCATGGGGGGTTTTAGTTTGATTAAGAAAATAGGGAAAATAATTGATTGTCAAATAAGCTAAAACGAATCAACCTACTATTCAGTTTCCTAACCTATTATCGGTAATTATAATTCCAAAACCCAAAGCGGGTTCTAATCCCTTTTTCATTAGAATATCAATCAACAAGTGCAATCGGTATTATGTGATGTATATTCCTAATTTCTGAATTATGCAAACGGATGAGTTATAACTATCGTGAATTAAGCTAACATGATAAAACAAACGTGGATTAAGCAAATGCGATTAAGGTATAGGAACATATAATCATCGAAATAAATCAACCAACTCAAAGAGAATTCAAATTAAGCAAACGAGATATCAAAGAGAAGAATTAAAATGGAAAAGAAATTGGATTGAAATTATAAAACCTCAAAGTTTTGCCGGAAACATGAACAATAGATTGATCCTAAGGGTTTAGTTCTCCATAATTCCATACAAAACTTCCAAAATAATTCATGAACAATGAATAATAGACATCCCGTGAATAGTAGCGCGGATGCTAGGTATATGGAAAAACATAGCATTCGAGTTTTAACCCAACCGAGTCGAAAAACATAAAAAACTCGGCCCAAAACTAAATATTTCTTAGGTTTGTAGCTTCTACGAATTACTTGAGACTTCTAAATTCCGAATCAGCTCTTGGCTTCAACCCGAAACTTGTAGCTCTTTCTATTAACTTTTCAACGCCTATTAGAACTCGTCAATCCGATTCTCGTAGCTCAAGTTATGATCTGCAAAGTAAAGAGGTATCAAATAACTACTAATGCTGAAAATAAAATACTAATTTAAAATAAAGGCAAAAATAAACTTAAATCTAAAAACACAATAAAATAGTAAAATTAATAAAAACAAACTAGCAAAATGCCTAAGTACAATAGTAGAAAAATGTGAATCGAAACAACTTTTCTGTTATTTAACTTCTCTTTTCTCTTTTTATTCCTTTTTTTTTCTTTTTCAGAAGGAAATTGTATTGATATCCTTCTTTTCTTTTTCCATTTTTTTGTTTTTTTTTTCTTTTTCAGTAATTGTTTTCACCAACCTTTGAAACATCACAACTATATTGTTCAACCCCACCCAACTCCATACAAGACTCTTACAACCCTTCGAATAGGGTGATAACATTGTTTTTCACTTTTCGGCTTGTAATGAGTTTTAAATAAATAAAAAAGAATAAGCAGGCTCAAAGGGGTTTCCAAACAAGGGATAATATTTGCACGGTTGGCTTTTTGGCTAACTGGCTAAAAATAAAACAAAACAACATGCCTTTATCATATTAGTGTGCACACGTAAGCAAAAAGCTTCAACGAGAGTCAATTCAAGTTCTAGAGATTAACAGACATGAGTGAAACACATAAGAAAGAAAAAGATGGATTTTTGAAAGTTATCCATTAAAATGCTCAAAATTTCATAAGGTTAAGATGAATTTTTGAATGTTATCCATTAAAAGGCTCAAAATTTCATAAGGTTAATGATCTACTACAAATGATGCACAATCTAGAGTTTAATCCTACTTAACACGCCAAGAATGCACCAAAAAAATTCAATCAGATCACACCATAATTCTTTAATAAATAAAACATAGAATTACTCACAAAAAATTGTAACTCAAAAACCAAAGATCAGAATAACATGCAATTTTTATTTATTTTAGAAAACACACAAAACGAAGAAAATTGAAAGAAAACAAAACAAAGAAATGATTCTCTCCGCCACACGTAAAACATACATTGTCCTCAATGAAAGAACATAAATATAAAATAAGAGTGAGAGAAAAAAAACACACAGAGTAGTCAAGGTTGATAGGTGATCACATAAGCAGTCTTTCTCAAAGAGATATCTCCTACAGTCTCCTCTTCCAAAGTGGGGATCTCATTGAGTAACTTTAGGTCGCATCCATTGACCTTGAAATTTTTATTAGGCCTTCGTCTTTTATTCCAGGATCAAAGAACATTCTTCTATATGTAAAAGTGTATAATGGACAAGTGAAAGTTATCTTCTCTTTATTCTCTGATGCAATGTAAATTTCATTTTTAATAGCATCCAAAATCAATAAGTTAGATAAACTTTGGGGCTGCCTGTAATACCCCAAATTTTGACCACTAAAGTTTCCCATCATTGTGCAAATCATCACCACAATATGGATGTACCTTTATGCTTCATCAGTCTCCCCAAAGATGGGTGAGCATCCACTACAATCAAAATTAGGGTTTCAAGCCCTCTCTGAGCTTTAGACAAAGGCTCAATCAAGAAATGACTTGATCTTCAACTTGTCTAACCTCTCAAACATTCTCAAAGGATCAAAAGGACTCCTACTTCAAGGATTAAGCACAAAGCTGCTCCCTTCTAGGTGGATCAAGTCTCCAGATCGACAGTGTCACCAAATTAGGGTTTTGATCACCCAGGGCCTCCAGATGAAAAATTTCATCTGGGCACAAGCCATTGATCCAAAACATAACCTAATATACTTCATGGAACCTCATGAACCCATGCATCAAGTCAATTTTGCCTCAAGAGGATGCATACATCAAAAATCAGGAATTAGGGTTTCTTGACCTAATTCACCCCTAAGTTGACTTTTGGGACAAACCATGAGCCAAGACCTCAAGACATGATTTAAGGGTCTCTAATATACCATATTGATCCATTTGGAACAATGGATTGATCCAAGAAACTTGAGCAACAAGTCTCATTTTCATCTGCACCACAATTAGGGTTTCGCGAGGAAAGTCAACTGTAACTTTGACTTTTGACCAGGACAAGCTCCCAAACCCTAGGACATGATTCAATATGCCCTATGACACCCATGGAACATGTCCATCAAGTTTGATTTAGGTCAAGGACATGATTTCCTGAAGAATTGCACAGTTTGGAATTCATCTGATAAAAAGTCAACTGTGCACAAAAGTCAACTTTGACTTTTTGAGATTTTTCACCAAAATGGATTTTTAACCCTAAAATGATGTTAATGTATGATTTGAATCATCATTCATCAAGAAAAATCAAGAAAAGTAAGATAACTTGTAAAAGGGGTAACCATAAAAACTTAGAAATTTTTCTAAGTTAAAAATAAAGTGGCAAGGGTACCAACTTTGGAGGACCATAACTCCTAAACCACAAGGCCATTTTTTCTCATCCAAAGATGGATTTGTAGCCCTCATTACCCTCTACAAAAACTTCAACTACAAGTCATTCCAATTCATTAAGGATTTTGAGTTATGGAGTGATCAAAGTGGCTGAAAAGAGAAAAAGTCACTTTTTCCAACACTTAGTGAAATTTTCACTAAGTCAGATTTTGCCTCACTTTTTGCCAAATGTAGGGGGATTTTTCACTTGGAATCAAAAGAGATCAAAACCAAACTTGTTCAAACAGTTGTTGTATCATGTAAGATCTTTCCAAAATGGCCAAGAACATTGCCAAATTCAACTTACACCATGAGATATGACATTGGCAAGTTACCTTGCTGAAATCTGTCAAGGCAAGGCAGAATTTGCAACTTTGGTCGATTTGCCAAAATCAGCCAAATTCAATTGCTCCTATCCACTTGGACACCTCAGAGGATTGAATCTAAAGGGGACAATCACTGAGCCAAGCCTCCAAAGTCCATGGAACAAGAAATAGCATGTTGAACCTAGAATGGCCAAAATAGGGACAAGACTTCAAATTTGGAATGAGGCATTCAATGGAACCATCAAGGTGGCATGGACTGAGCCATTCTCATCTGAAATCAGTCAAGACTTATCCAAGACCAAGGGGACCATAGCTCTGTGCCCTAACCTCTAGTCAATGGCTAGAGGAGACTTGCATTTCCATTGGCCAACATTGAGGAAACACCTGCTGCAGTTGCCATTCACTGTGGATCCCAAAACAAACTTGCTCTACTATAAATAGAGCTCAATTGTGGTCAGTTTAAGTACACCAAAGCCATCAAACAGATGATTTCCTCAAAATCTCTTCTTTCACTCCAATTTTGCCTTCTAAGGCAAGTCACTATCGGGTTTTGAGTTTGAGAGCAATTCCAATCAAACCAATCACTCACACACCTCACATACATCACATATGAGCTGATCAAACACTTAGATTACTTCTGAAACACCAATTTCACAAAATCACCAGCTGGTTGCTCAAGGTTTTAACCAAAGTGCAGCTGAGGTACCACAAAATGATCCAGCCAATTTCAATCAAGTCCAACCATCCAAACACAATCCATAGGGTGTAGGGAAGCTGTTCAGATCATCACAACTCATCTGTAACACCTCCAGATCAAAAATCACTTTGAACTTGCTGTCACGACCTAAAGGTAAGCCTAAACTTGGGCATCTCTCAATCTATGCATATTTCCTCGCACAATAATTTGGCCATATGTTCATAGTCATGCATGGAATGTTTTCCCTCAATTAATTGCATTGTTTGAATCGTGTATCAAAAATCCTAGCCTTCATGCAGAAATTAGGGTTCTTGAGGTCTCTTCGTGATTTCTTGTTGTATGTTTAATTTAAATGAAATTAATGGATATAGACATGATCGTGAGGTTGAGACGAGCATAATGATATGTGGATTGCATGATATGATTACGTATTCAGTGAGATTGGATAGAAAATGCAAATCTGAGAAACCAAGAACACGCGCGTGTTCTTCAGCTTGTTCTTGGCGCCATTTATAGAAATTCAAATATTTGAATTTTGTGATTTTGTTTAATTGATTCAAAAATTAATTTCTCTCTGAGTTTTAATGATTTTGAGTTGATTCTTTTTTTAATAATTCACAAAAATGTTAAAATATTTTATTTTCCCAAAAAATCCCAAAAATATTATTTATTTCATATAATTGATATTTTTGTAAAGAATTAATATTTTGATTGTTTTTAACATTTAAAATATTTTTTCCATCTTGATTTTGCAACTTTTAATGCTTTCTAATTATTTTGTAGGTCAATACTTAATTTTTGAAGCATTAATCCAAGATCACAATTTGTTTTCCATGTGCTAAACAATTTTTGATCATTTTAATTGAATTTTTATTCAATTAAATACATTTTGAAAACAAATTAGGGTTTTGGATTAATTCAACCCTCATAAATCATTTTCAAAACTCTTTGGGCCTCTTGAGAGAGTGTAAGACCCATCCCCCCTTGTACAAAAACTTTTTGGGCCTCACTCATTGTATAAGTCCCTCTGTACATGTAAACGGCGCGATCGTTGCCCGTTTAAAAATAAAAAATCATTTGGGCCTCTCCTTGAGCTATAAGACCCATTCAAAACACTTTGGGCCTCTATTAGAGTGTAAGACCCAATCCCCCTTTTAACCAAACATCTTGGGCCTCACTTATTGTATAAGTCCCTCTGCGTTAAAAGAAAACCTCGGCGTGATCGCCATTTTTAAACGAAAAATCATTTGGGCCTACCCCGTGTTATAAGCCCCACTCTTTTTTTTCTAAACTTTTTGGGCCTCTTGAGAGAGTGTAAGACCCATCCCTTTGTACAGAAAACCATTTTGGGCCCCAGTCACTTGTATAAGTCCCACTGTACAAAGTCAAACAGTGCGCTCACTGATAAAATCCTGGGCCTCTCCTTGAGCTGTAAGCCCCAAATCTTTCTTTTTCAAAGCACTTTCTCCTTTGATTTTGAATATACTGTTGTTTTCAATCTTTCTTTGTTGAACAACTAACCAAACAACATGGAAGCACTACAACCGAGTAAGTGGTTATCGCTTTCGTTTACTGCTTTCATATTATAAACTGTATTGTGGGGCTGCTCACTGTAAGTCTCCTTTCATAAACTCATATCTACTGTATAATAATAGTATAGATATTTCGAGTTTCCCCGGCAACTACGTCTAGCACTAGGTAAATCCGTTTCGTTTATTCGTAGAAATAGACGCCTAGATCCCCAATCGGAGCACCAGATACAGTCTTCTCTTCGGCTGTCCTCCTTAGGAATCGTCAAGAAGCTCTACTCCCCAAGATGAATGTATTCTCCGTGAATGGCATCTTTGAGTTTTTTCCAAATTCTCGAACTTTCCTGCTTTATCTATTCCTTGTGGATAGCTTGCCTTGAATGTCTCGGGGTTTGGGTACCCACTACAGTCATAATCTTGGACCTTAACTAAGGAACCCTCTTTAAAGGCTAAAAGTCGCTGGATAGTAAACCTCGCACGTTTACCAGTGGTTTTTATCTTTAAAAGAGTTATCTCTCTTAATGGAAAGGAGATGATAGACCCACGGGCTTCTTAAAAGCATCGGCCTCCTCTTGGGCATTGTTCAAGGACCCACAGGCTTCCTAAAAGCAACCCCGCCTCCTCTTGGGCTTCGTACAAGGACCCTACGGCTTCTTAGAAGTATTCACAGCCTCCTCTTAGGCTTCGTATAATGATCTCTTCCTCCGGGAATGATAGCCTCCTCTTGGGCTTCGTACAAGGACCCGTCGGCTTCTTAAAAGTTTCCAGCCTCCCCTTGGGCTTCGTACAAATTGTCCCGACGACCTCCTAGAGGTATAGGAACAGAACCTAGTCATCCTCATAGAACAGTCCTTTCATAGAGTCTACTACTATTTCTCATAGCATAGTACAAAAGATAAAACTCTAGACATGGACAGTCTAACTTCCTTGAGTCTCAAAGACATTCTCAAGCGACCCCTTCGTTAAATAGGAAGGAAACCCGCAAACTGGGCAATCTCAATACCCTTTAGATTTCCAGTTTCCTCAAAGAAAAGGAAACAGCCCCGATCCTCAGATCTAACCCATGAGTACAGTGATGCTCATATAAGAACTGATTTTCTCTTTCAAAATCAGTATACTGGACCTGTCACTTAACTGACACAGTAACCTTAGCCTTCTCTTGGGCTTTGTACAATGATTCTCCCCAGCGGAGTCAAACAACGCTTTAGTCTCTCTCTCGGGCTTCGTATGAGACACAAAGACTCCATCGTCGGATCAAAATCTTTTCGCCTCTCTCTCGGGCTTTGTACGGGACACAAAATAGCCTCCTCTTAGGCTTTGTATAATGATTTTCCTAGCGGAAATTAGCCTCCTCTTAGGCTTTGTATAAGAAAACCACTGGTTGATCCAATTAACCTTTTAGCATCAAAGTTGTGCCTCGTTCACAGTACACAAACATCAACAACTCCTTTCCCTTCATCTAATCGCTGTAAGCGGCAAGCCTCTGGATCATCTACATCCATGCCACTGTCCCTCTTTTAGCATGATAAATTCCTAAGAAAAGATAGCATTGCTCTACACTGAGTTAAATTCTTCTCCTTCAGGTTAAAACCCTTTCTTCGGAAATTATGGCATTGCTCGGATCCGCGTATCCCAGTTAAAGTAATTCTCCTTCTCCCCTCTTTAGAGATGAAAAATTCTCTCTAAAGTCGAGGTTTTTCAGCTTCACATCTTGGGCTTTGAACAAGATACAAATCACCTTTCGCTTCACGTCTTGGGCTTTGAACAAGACACCAAAACACCCATTTCCTCCCATAGACTAGGAGGAACTACGAACGCTCTGATTTCCCTATTTCGGGAAACGGGAATACGTAGGCATAAGATCGAAAGAAAAGATCTTAGCGAGCACAATCAACAAAAAAACCAAAATCCCATATCTCCATCAATCAAAAGCAGTAATTCAAAAGCATCAGTCCTAACATCCTAATCCTTGTTCCCCGCCAGAAACCTTCTACCCAGGTAAAAAGAAAGAAAACAGTATTGGCGAAAATACAAATAACCAGTACAAAGGCCCCCCACATTGATAGCATCCGTAACCTAACAGACCGTTGTTTAAACTCAGTATGCAAGCAGGGTTAATTGGAGACATCTATTTCCCTTCCTTATTCAGCTCACAATAGGATAAAAAATGAATCGACCTGTAGTTTAAGCTCAACCGCAGAGAGCGACCAGCGCTTAAGAACCGCGTCCAAAATCGCTCGCTACACTGCCTCATTTCTTTTTCTCCATTTTCAAGTAAGATCATATGTGTACACATGGACTGCCTAATATTAGAAATGTCAATCATTGTCCATCCAATTCCCTTCTTATGTTCCTGCAATAACAGTAACAACTTTTGTTCCTGCTCAGATTCAAGTTTAGATAAAAAATTTAAAGGCAGATTTTCCTCAATTTCTAAAAATGCATATTTTAAATATGAAGGGAGTGACTTAAGCTCTAAAGCAGATGGTTGCTCAATAATGAAAATTTTTTTGTAGCAGAAACTACATTTACATCTGCAACATCAACTTTGTCAGTAGAAATATCATAAGAAATATCAACTTTTAATGCAGCTTCAATTTCAGCACAAACTAAACATAAATGAGTATCAGTACAAACATCACAAGTATATGTGTCATCAAAATCAAACAAAGAAGGAAAATCAGCAAAAAGTGAATCAGATGCATTAAGTTCTCTTAAGATTATATTTTGACAAGCCATGATATGATTATCAAAATCAAATCAATCCTGAATTAAATAAAATCAGAAAGCACTGTAATGCAACAATTACGAAAATGCCAACAATGTTCCTATTGATAAAAAAAATGGAAAAAAAATAAAAGTGATTAAAATAAAATCTAAACATTATGAAAATATGACTAAAAATCAAATCAAATCAGAATAAGTCTCTACAAAAAGTTTTGGATTTTTTTGAAAATATGAAAATAGAAAATAAATCAAATAAAATAGGAAAATAAGGAATTTACGATTTTCAGGGTCAAAGTCACTTAAAAGTTTCTTTTAAGTGAGTAATGTTTGTTGGTTTTTTTTTCTTCTGATTTTCTAGAAAAAATTCGGAGCAATTCAGAATAGTAGCTTCCAGAGTCACTTGATGGCCTGGAACTAGAATATTTATCACTATACTGCAACCTTGAAAATCAATAAACAAACAAAAAAACAAAACAAAAAATTTCTAACAAGACTCTAATATTGGTTTAAATCGACAAGAGTCCCCCGACAACGGCGCCAATTTTGACCCGCTATCACACACAGGTCAAAAATGAGTTTAGAAAATGCAGTAACGGGAAGCGACACTCAAATGTCGTATCACAAGGACTCTTGACAAAATTAACCGACAAAATAAACGATTCAGGGGGGGTTCAGTTCAATTAAGAAAATTGGGAAAATAATATATTATCAAATAAGTTAAAACGAATCAACCTACTGTTCGGTTTCCTATCCTGTTATCGGTAATTTTAATTCCAAAACCCTAAGCAGATTCTAATCCTTTTTTGATAACAATATCAATCAACAAGCGTAATCGGTATCATGTGATGTATATTCCTAATTTCCTAATTAAACAAACAGACGAGTTATAACTATCATGAATTCACCAAACACGATAAAACAAACGCGATTAAGGTATAGGAACATACAATCATCGAAATAAATCAACCAACTCTAAGAGAATTCGAATTAAGCAAACGAGATATCAAAGAGAAGAATTGAGAAGGAAAAGAAATTATATTGAAATTATAAAACCTCAACGTTTTTCCAGAAACATGAACAATAGATTAATCATAAGGGTTTAGTTCTCCATAATTTCGTACAAAACTTCCAATATAATTCGTGAACAGTGAATAATAGACAGCCCGTGAACATTAGCGCAAGTTATGGTCTGCACAGTGAACATGTATCAAATAACTACTAATGCTGAAAAAATAAAATACGAATTTAAAATAAAGGCAAAAATAAACTTAAATCTAAAAATACAATAAAATAGTAAAATTCATAAAACAAAATAGATAAATGCCTAAGTAAAATAGTAGAAGAATGTACATCAAAATGCACTGATCACTTGCACACATAATATTCCTTCCCTTTTTCTGCCTACCCTTCAGGTTGCCTCATCATGATTGTTTCATCTAGATCTCCATATAAAAAAGCAGACTTCACATCCATTTGTTCCAGTTTTATGTCGAACTGTGCCACCATGTCAAGCAACATTCAAATGGACATGTGCTTCACAACAGGAGAGAACACATCATTGAAGTCGACGCCTTCTTTTTGAGTGAAACTCCCTTGCGACCAATCTTGCCTTGTATGTCTTCGACGTCACTCCTTGGATTCATTCCTTAACTTTGAAAATCCACTTACAGCTGACTAACCTGGCTCTAGCAGGTTTCTTGATTAGTTCCCAAGTGTGGTTATCATGAAGAGACTTCATTTCATCATTCATGGCCTTCAGCCATTCAGTCTCATTTTGACTTGTCATAACTTCCTAATAGTCTCTAGGTTCGTCGTCCAGAACCTCACTTGCAAAGATTAAGGCATAAGGTTTAAGATCTGCATACCCAAGTCTTTGAGATGGCTTGATGACTCTTCTCGACCTGTCTCCTGTCAACAGGTAATCATCGACAGTTTCCTCAGTTTCGACATAAGCTTCTGCTTCTTCTTCGACTTCATCTGGGTCATGCAATTCAGCATCATTATGCTCCGCCTCAATAGGAGTCTCTTCCTGTTCTAGCTCTTCTTCAGATATATGTGAACTTTGACTAACGTCATCAGTTTTCTTGAAAGATATCTCAGCTTCATTGAAAACTACATCTTGACTAGTGATACACCTCTTATGACCTGGCTCTAGGAACCATAGCCTATAAGCTTTGACTCCTTCATGATATCCCATGAACATGCATCTCAGAGCTCTATGTTCGACCTTGTCTTGCCTAATATGAGCATAGGAAATGCATCTAAATACTCTAAGTTTGTCGAGATCTGGTGGATGTCCCGACCAAACTTCTTCAGGTGTCTTCACACCTAACACAGTTGAAGGAAATTTGTTTATAAAATATGTTGCTGTCGAAACAACCTCTGCCCAAAACTCCTTCTTTAACCCAAAACTAGTCAACATGCAACTAACTTTTTCCAAAATGGTTCGATTAAACCTTTCAGCTAAACCATTTTGTTGGGGAGTGCCTGCAGTAGTTCTGTGCCTTGCAATACCAGAGGCTGCACAAAAACTGTTGAACGCCTCATTGCAAAATTCAAGGCCATTATCGGTTCTCAACCTCTTGACCTTTCTGCTAGTCTGATTTTTGACCTGAGTCTTCCAACTTTTGAAATTCTCAAAAGATTCATCCTTAGTCTTTTGGATGAATACCCATAACTTTCTGGAATAATCATCAACTATGGACACCTTGTAGGCCCCCAAAGATCAACATGGATATAATCAAGGGATCCATATGTTCTTTGTTTTCCTTTGTTGAACTTCACTCTGCAAGATTTTCTAAGTACACAGGGTTCACAAATCTTCAGCTTTTTTACTTTGTCTCAACCAAGCAGATTTTGTTTCCCAAGTTCGACCAGACCCCTTTCAATGACATGGCCCAATCTCATGTGCCAAATTTCTGTCTTCGACAAAGGTTTCATGTGCCAAATTGGGAAAATGTCTGCAAAACCACTTACAACTTCAGCCTCAAGGGAATACAAGTCTTATTTCTTCACCCCGTGATCGGTCACCATTTCTACTATGTTTCCGTCACTTATTCGACATCAATCCATAAAATCGGTAGCACCTTGTTTGTCTTTTCTTTGTTTTTCAATTCAATTTTACTTGTCGTATTTTATTCTCGCATTTTATGATTTGTTGTTTTATTTCAATTATGTTGAATTTTAAGCTTTGGTTTGGTAGTTTTCAATGGTTTCAGATCTGAGTGGAAAAGCCCAAAGGACTCGTGCGAAGAGAATGGAAGTTCTGGGGATTTAGAAGAGTTTTTGGAATGAAGTAGAGGATGCCCGGAACTAAAATTCAACAAACATGGAAAAATATTTGGCAACCAAGTCCCTTGGATGTACTATGTTGTAGTTCTCTTCATTAGCTTTCCGACGCTTTGAACGGGAACCAAAACAGACTTACGGATCAAAAGTTATGATCGAAACAATTTCGGTTATAAAATCCAGCAAGCTGACATGGCCGGCAGTGTTGGCTGACACGGCCCGTGTCAGCTTTGATGCTGATTTTCTAAATTTTTCCATATTTTCTGCCTATATTAAGTTGTGGGGGCACTTTGGGTATTTCCAATCGATTTGGGTGAATTGGGGCTAGTTAGACTTGTTTTTTGAAGAAGCTAGAAACATTTTTGACTTTACGAACAAATTTACGATAGTTGGAGGGCGGTCAAGGAGATGAGGAGAAGGGGATAGTTAGACTTGTTATTATAACTTTTGTCAACCCAAACAAACCCCAAAAGTACTTTTTGTTTAATTGAAATAACACCTACACTTAGATATTATACGCAGTCCTCGAGAGACCGACTCTGGGAAAAACCCCAATTATTACTACATCGTTAAATAGTACACTTGCTATTTTTCCGATCAAGTTTTTGGCGCCGTTGCCGGGGACTGCCAAATTATAAGTCGTGTGTTAATTCAATTGAAATTTTGTCACTCTGTGACTAAAATTTGATTTTTCTGTTATTTTTATTTTTATTTTTATTTTTATTTTCTTTCTTTTCTTTTGGATTATTACTATTACTTCTAACCTGTGTCTAACATTTTTATGTGAGGGGAACCCTTAGCAAATTTTAATTTTGACGCAGAAATGGAAAGAACTTTCCACGCAAGGCATATACAAGCAAGACTGGCAGCTTCAGAAGCAGAACCATCAGTCCAACTTCCAGAAGAAGAAAAGGTTTCTGTTCACTCAGAACATTCGGATTCAGGTTCAAAAGCAGGTTCAGAGGCGGACACAGATACTGTGAATATGGCTGGAAATCAACCAGCGGAGAGACTTCTAGGCGATTACGGTGGGGAAAATGCACCGGCTGGTAGGTTAACCATTGTGAACCAACCGGTGAATGTGCCAAATTTCGAGCTGCATCCTAGCACCATCACTCAACTTGAGAGAAGACCTTTCACTGGAAAGGTTAATGAGGATGCCAACAAACATCTGCAAAGATTTCTGACTATAACAACCACTCTCAAGATTGAGGGGTGTAACGCCTCAATTTTGCCTGTTTTATTTAATCGAGTCGTTTTGATTATTTTATTATTATATTATTTTATTTTTGACTTTTATTTGATAATGTGTTATTTTTCATTGTCGTGTTATTTTATCGCGTTTTGGGAACGTTTGTGAGATATTTGAGTGTAGGGGTATTTTGGTCTTTTCATTTATTTCTTAAGTTAGAAAGTATAAGAGAAAAGAAAAGAGAGAAAATAGTTAGGAAGGAAAAGGAAAAGAAGAAAAAGAGGAAGAAAGAAAAGAGAAAGAAAGAAGAAAAGAGAGAAAACTTGGAAAGGAAGAAACTCAATCAACTGACTTTTAAAACACGATTAATCGGGTAAGGGTGCGAAACTCGATTATCTTATGATTGTGTATGATTATGTATGTGTGTGTTGGAATGTTTATGGTGTTTTCATAGCTTTTCAATTCTAGGTCGGAACGATGGAAATCGATGTTTTCGCGGTTGAAATGTGATGTAAATGTTGTAGATTACTTGTTACCATGATTAGGTTATGTTCTGATTGTTATGTTTTGGTTTGGAAGAGTTTTTTAGTGAAAAATATCGTTTTTTAGTTTCAAACAGCACTGCAGAATTTTTGGGTTTTCCTTGGTTCGCCTAGCGAACCTGGGGCGAACCAGTTGCGAATGAGTTTTCGCGGGTTCGCCTAGCGAACTAGTTAGCGAAGGTCAGTGAATGTTCGCTAACGTTGTTCGCCTAGCGAACTTTGTATCTTTTTGGCTCTGGTTGTTGCTGCCTTGGTTTGCCAAGGGGTTCGCCTAGCGAAATTTATGTCTGTTTTTATCTGATAGTGGTTTCGCTGGACATTCGCCTAGCGAAGGTGGTAGCGAATACTCGCTAGAGGATTCACCTAGCGAACTTGGCAGTTTGTGTAAATTTGTTTTCTTCCTAACTTCTGATCCGTAAGTCGGATTGGGGTGCGGTTGGGTGCGTTAGAAAGCTTGTGAGTGGTTCTTTCTAATTAAAATGGTTTGCAGATTGTTGGCCAATTTAATTATGTCGGGAATTTGGAATAGTGTCGTTTTGTCGACTTTCGTCGTTATAATTGTGTGTGATTGATGTGTATCATGCAACATGCTGTTGATATGGATATGGTATGACTTGTGTGTTGTTGTATGGTGTAAATGCATGTGTTTAGATGGTGTGATGATGGTTTGTGGTCGTATGGCAAATAAATGCATTGTTTTGGGCTTGAATTTTAAAGCATGATTAATGTTGAGTGAGATGATTGCATATATGTGTGCATTTGAATGTCATGAGTCATTGTATGCCAAGCATCATGATATGCATTCTTAAGATGTCGTGTGCCCTAGTGGGTGTGAGCGACGAATCGATTCCAGAGGGAATCCGCTATAACATCGTGAGCCTTATACCGAGAGGACCTAAAGCGATGATTATAGACGATCGTGAGCCTTATACAAAGAGGACCTAAAGCGATCGGATTGTGAGCCTTATACAAAGAGGACCTAAAGCAATCCATAAACGCCGTGAGCCTTATCCAAAGAGGACCTAAAGCAACGGGGAACATCGTTTGCCTGACGGGGAGTTACACTAAGTAACAAGCGATGATTCCAATAGTTCCTGAGTAAACTAGTGTTGAGAATGATGGATGGATGGTACCGCATGTGCATTTGCATAGAGGTGTTGGGTCGGTCTCTTTGCGTTTGCATAAATCATGAATGGATTGATTGTGTGTGGAATTGTGGATGAAATTGATGAGTTGATATATGTCTATATGTTGGTGATATTTGTATTGTTCTTGGTTGACATACTTTGTGTTGTTTGTGTTTGAATTCTGGTATAATTGGTGGTGAGAATATTTTATATGTGTATTTTCTTGTTATTATATAATTGTATGCAAATATATTATGATTGTGTTTCTCACCCTTCTGCTGTTTTTGATGCTCTACGAAGCATTGCAGATTAGATGCCGGAGGTCTTTTTGTGAAGCTTAGGTCTTCATTCTTTTGTCGGTCGGCTCTGATATGTAGCATCGGGTAGTCGGGGGATCGAGTGTGATTATTTTGTATTTATGTACATGTATCTTTTGGATTGTATATGTATGATATTGGATATGACAGACAAACTTTTTATGATATATATATACATGAGATTCAGTTACGGATTTTCCGCTTTTATTCTGTATCTGAATTGTGGGTGTTGGGAACTCAGTTCCTTTGTTATGTGCTACCTGAATTATTGCATATCTTTATGAGCAGGTTTATGTGTATTTGTCCTAAATTGATTTGACCCCTCGGTCTATGCCGTGAATGTTTTTAAATATACTCTGATTAATTATTATTGCTTTATTTAATTGGGGGTATAGATTGGGGGTGTTACATTAAGTGGTATCAGAGCTAGTCCGTGTCAGTTTGTGTCAGTCCTTGTTGGTCTTTGTGGGTCGGTGAGCTGTTTGTTTAACCATAGTTGCTGTTATTGGAAATGAACAGAATATGGCTGGTAGGAATGATGCTGCTTTAGCTGCTGCGATGCAAGCTATGGCTCGGGCTGTGCAGGATGCACCGAATGCTGCTGGTAATGATGAGTTTAGGAAGAAAAAACCGCCTATCTTCAAAGGAAGATATGATCCTGATGGTGCCCAGATTTGGCTGAAAGAGATTGAAAGGATCTTCCGAGTGATGGATTGTGCTGAGGATCAGAAGGTGAGACTGGGTATTCACATGTTGCTGGAAGAAGCTGATGATTGGTGAGTTAGTACTCGTCATGTGTTGGAAGCTGCAGAGGAGGAGATCACTTAGCATTGAGTTTCTGAGGAAGTACTTTCCTGAAGATGTAAGAGGAAAGAAGGAAATCGAGTTCTTGGAGTTAAAACAAGGTAATATGTCTGTTGTTGATTATACTGCTAAGTTTGTGGAGCTTGTGCAGTTTTATCCACATTATGCTGAAGCGACTGCGGAGTTTTCTAAGTGTGTGAAGTTTGAGAACGGGTTGCGTCCTGAGATAAAGCGGGCAATCGGTTATCAAAGGATTAGAAGGTTTTCTGATTTGGTGGATTGTTGTAGGATTTATTAGGAGGATAGTAAGACTCGTTCTACTCACTATAAGAGTATGAGTGAGAGGAAAGGGAAGCAACAGTTTCGTAGTGCTCCTTACGTAACACCAGCTGATAAGGGTAAACATAGGGGTAATTTTGAGAAAAGGCCAAGTGGGGAAGGAATGTCTAGTCCTCCGAGATGTTTTAGGTGTGGTGACCTAGGACGTCGGCAGTTCGAATGTAGGAAGGATATGAGAAAGTGTTCTAATTGTGGAGGTTTAGGACATGTCGCAGCTGATTGTGCAAGGAAGAATGTGGTGACGTGTTTCAACTGTGGTGAACCTGGTCATATTAGTACAAAGTGTCCGAAATCGAAGAAAGCTCCGATTGGTGGGAAAGTTTTTGCATTGGCGGGAACTCAGACTTCAAGTGCAGACCGTCTGATCCGAGGTACTTGTTTTATTAATAGTACACCTTTAGTTGCTATTATTGATACCGGAGCGACTCATTCGATTATTTCGTCTGAGTGCGCGAAGAGTTTGAATCTTTTGTTGTCTTCGATGGATGGAGAGATGGTTATTAATACTCCAGCAATGAGGTCAGTAACTACTTCTTTGGTTTGTTTAAGTTGTCCTTTGACCATTTATGGTAAATACTTTGAGATGGGTTTGGTGTGTTTGCCGTTGGAGGGTTTATATGTGGTTTTAGGAATGAATTGGTTGCAGTTTAATCGGGTTCATATTGATTGTTACCATAAGCTGGTAAGATTTCCTTCTCTTGAGGGAGACGAGGACTCGAGTTTCTTATCTACCAAAGAGTTGAAGAAACTTTTGGCGGATGAAGCTCAGTTGTTTGGGTTGTTTGCATCGTTGACGGTGGATAGTCAAGTTTCACTTGATGTGTTTCTTGTTGTGTGTGATTTTTCGGAGGTGTTTCCTGAGGATATTTCATATGTGCCTCCAGAGAGAGAGGTGAAGTTTTCTATAGATCTAGTTCCTGGTACTAGACCTGTGTCTATGGCACCATATCGAATGTCGGCATCTGAATTGGTTGAGTTAAAGAAGCAGTTGAATGAATTGTTGGAAAATAGGTTTGTGAGGCCAAGTGTGTCGCCTTGGGGTGCTCCAGTTTTATTGGTGAAAAAGAAAGATGGGAGTATGCGATTGTGTATTGATTATCGCCAGTTAAATAAGGTGACGATTAAGAATAAGTATCCTCTTCCAAGAATTGATGATCTGATGGATCAGTTGGTTGGTGCGTGTGTGTTTAGTAAGATTGATTTAAGATCAGGGTATCATCAGATTAGGGTGAAAGAGGAAGATATTCAGAAGATGGATTTTAGGACACGATACAATCATTATGAATATTCGGTGATGTCGTTCGGGGTTTCTAATGCGCCAGGTGTGTTTATGGAGTACATGAATCGTATTTTCCACGAGCATTTGGATCGTTTTGTTGTTGTGTTTATTGATGATATCTTAATTTATTCTAAGTCTCGGGAGGAGCACGCGGAGCATTTGCGTATTGTTTTGCAGGTTTTGAAAGAAAGAAAGCTTTTTGCCAAATTGTCCAAGTGTGAGTTTTGGTTGTCAGAGGTGAGTTTTCTTGGGCACGTGATTTCAGGTAATGGTATTGCTATGGATCCATCTAAAGTGGAAGCAGTTCTACAATGGGAGGCTCCTAGATCCGTTACTGAGATTCGAAGCTTTTTGGGTTTGGCCGAATATTATCGGAGGTTCATTGAAGGTTTTTCTAAGCTAGCACTTCCATTGACCCAGTTGACTTGTAAAGGTCAAGCGTTCATTTGGGATATTCGGTATGAGGAAAGTTTTAGTGAGCTGAAGAGAAGATTGACTACAGCTCCGATTTTGATTTTACCGGATCCTAATGAACCGTTTGTGGTGTATTGTGATGCGTCTTTGATTGGTCTAGGTGGGGTGCTAATGCAAGAAGGTAAGGTCGTGGCTTATGCTTCGAGGCAGTTGAGAGTGCATAAGAAAAATTATCCTACTCATGATCTTGAGTTAACGGCTGTGGTGTTTGTATTGAATATTTGGAGGCATTATCTCTTTGGTGCTAGATTCGAAGTCTTTAGTGATCATAAGAGTTTGAAATATTTGTTTGATCAGAAAGAGTTGAATATGAGGCAACGAAGATGGTTGGAATTTTTGAAGGACTCCGACTTTGGCTTGAATTATCATCCTGGTAAAGCTAATGTGGTAGCCGATGCGTTGAGTCGGAAATCGTTGCATATGTCGGCTTTGATGGTTAAGGAGTGGGAACTTTTGGAATCGTTTAGAGATTTAAGTTTGGTATGCGAAGTGACGTCGGATAGTGTGAGGCTTGGGATGTTGAAGGTTACTAATGACTTTCTGTTGACGGTTAGTGAGAAACGGAAGTTGGATGTGAAATTTGTGGATTTGATGACGGTTGGTGATCAAAGTGTGAATGAGGACTTTAAAGTGGATGGTGAAGGTGTTTTGAGGTTCCGAGGTAGAATTTGTATTCCTGATGATGCGGAGTTGAAAAGGATGATTTTGGACGAAGGACACCGGAGTAATTTGAGTATACATCTGGGAGCTAATAAAATGTACCAAGATTTGAAGAAGATTTTCTGGTGGTCGGGTTTGAAGAGAGATGTGGCTCAGTTTGTGTATTCCTGTTTGACGTGTCAGAAGTCGAAGGTAGAACATCTGAGGCTTAGTGATTTCTTGCAACCGTTGGATGTTCCTGGGTGGAAATGGGATAGCATTTCTATGGATTTTGTAATAGGGTTGCCGAATACACTGAGGGGGCATAATGTTATTTGGGTGGTTGTGGATAGACTGGCTAAATCGGCGTATTTCATTCCGATTGACATCAGTTTTTCTTTGGAGAGGTTGGCTGAGATTTACATCAGTGTGATTGTGAAATTGCATGGTGTTCCGTTAAGTATTATTTCTGATCGAGATCCGAGGTTTACTTCAAGATTTTGGGAAAGTTTGCAAAAGGCGTTGGGTTCTAAGTTGAGGTTGAGTTCGGCTTATCATCCTTAGACGAATGGACAGACGGAGAGAACGATTCAGTCGTTGGAAGATTTGTTGCGGGCTTGTGTTCTTGAACAAGGTGGTGCGTGGGATAGTTATCTTGCGTTGATTGAATTCACGTATAACAACAGTTTCCATTCGAGTATTGGAATGGCACCGTTTGAAGCGTTATATGGATGAAGATGTCGAACACTGTTGTGTTGGCACGAGTCTGGTGAGAGTTCGGTGGTTGGACCGGAGTTGGTGCAACAGACTACGGAAAAGGAGAAGCTAATTCGCAAGAAAATGAAGGCTTCTCAGAGTAGGCAAAAGAGTTATCATGATCGAAGAAGGAAAGATCTTGAGTTTCAAGAGGGCGATCATGTATTTTTGAGAGTTACGCCGGTAACGGGTGTTGGTCGTGCATTGAAGTCGAAGAAGCTTACTTCTCGGTTTATTGGTCCTTACCAGATATCCGCGAGAGTGGGTGTTGTGGCTTATAGGGTGGCGTTGCCGCCGAGTCTATCGAATTTGCGCGATGTGTTCCATGTTTCACAGCTTCGGAAGTATGTTCCGGATCCGTCGCATGTAATTCTGATGGATGAGGTAGAGGTAAGGGAGAACCTTACGGTTGAGGCATTACCAGTGAGGATTTTGGATCGCGAGTTAAAATGGTTAAGGGGCAAGGAAATTGCACTTGTGAAGGTAGCGTGGGGAGGCGCTGCTGAGGGCAATTTGACTTGGGAGTTGGAGAGTCGGATGCGGGAGTCGTATCCAGAGTTGTTCGTCTCAGGTAATATTTTCGAGGACGAAAATTTCTAAGTGGGGGAGAGTTGTAACGCCCCAATTTTGTTCGTTTTATTTAATCGAGTCGTTTTGATTATTTTATTATTATATTATTTTATTTTTTACTTTTATTTGATAATGTGTTATTTTTCATTGTCGTGTTATTTTATCGCGTTTTGGGAACGTTTGCGAGATATTTGAGTGTAGGGGTATTTTGGTCTTTTTATTTATTTCTTAAGTTAGAAAGTATAAGAGAAAAGAAAAGAGAGAAAATAGTAAGGAAGGAAAAGGAAAAGAAGAAAAAGAGGAAGAAAGAAAAGAGAAAGAAAGAAGAAAAGAGAGAAAACTTGGAAAGGAAGAAACTCAATCAACCGACTTTTAAAACACGATTAATCGGGTAAGGGTGCGAAACTCGATTATCTTATGATTGTGTATGATTATGTATGTGTGTGTTGGAATGTTTATGGTGTTTTCATAGCTTTTCAATTCTAGGTCGGAACGATGGAAATCGATGTTTTCGCGGTTGAAATGTGATGTAAATGTTGTAGATTACTTGTTACCATGATTGGGTTATGTTCTGATTGTTATGTTTTGGTTTGGAAGAGTTTTTGGGTGAAAAATATGGTTTTTGGGTTTCAAACAGCGCTGCAGAATTTCTGGGTTTTCCTTGGTTCGCCTAGCGAACCTGGGGCGAAGTAGTAGCGAATGAGTTTTCGCGAGTTCGCCTAGCGAACCAGTTAGCGAAGGTCAGCGAATGTTCGCTAACGTTGATCGCCTAGCGAACTTTGTATCTTTTTGGCTCTGGTTGTTGCTGCCTTGGTTCGCCAAGGGGTTCGCCTAGTGAACTTTGTGTATGTTTATATCTGATAGTGGTTTCGCTGGACATTCGCCTAGCAAAGGTGGTAGCGAATACTCGCTAGAGGGTTCGCCTAGCGAACCTGGCAGTTTACGTAATTTTGTTTTCTTCCTAACTTCTGATCCGTAAGTCGAATTGGGGTGCGGTTGGGTGGGTTAGAAATCTTGTGAGTGGTTCTTTCTTATTAAAATGGTTTGGAGATTGTTGGCCAATTTAATTATTTTAGGAATTTGGAATAGTATCGTTTTGTAGACTTTCGTCGTTATAATTATGTGTGATTGATGTGTATCATGCAACGTGCTGTTGATATGGATATGGTATGACTTGTGTGATGTTGTATGGTGTAAATGCATGTGTTTAGATGGTGTGATGGTGGTTTGTGGCCGTATGGCAAATTAATGCATTGTTTTGGGCTTGAATTTCAAAGCATGATAATGTTGAGTGAGATGATTGCATATATGTGTGCATTTGAATGTCATGAGTCATTGTATGCCAAGCATCATGATATGCATTCTTGAGATGTCGTGTGCCCTAGTGGGTGTGAGCGACGAATCGATTCCAGAGGGAATCCGCTATAACATCGTGAGCCTTATACCGAGAGAACCTAAAGCGATGATTATAGACTATCGTGAGCCTTATACAAAGAGGACCTAAAGCGATCAGATTGTGAGCCTTATACAAAGAGGACCTAAAGCAATCCATAAACGTCGTGAGCCTTATCCAAAGAGGACCTAAAGCAATGGGGAACATCGTTTGCCCGACGGGGAGTTACACTAAGTAACAAGCGATGATTCCAATAGTTCCTGAGTGAACTAGTGTTGAGAATGATGGATGGATGGATGGTACCGCATGTGCATTTGCATAGAGTCGTTGGGTCGGTCTCTTTGCATTTGCATAAATCATGAATGGATTGATTGTGTGTGGAATTGTGGATGGAATTGATGTGTTGATATATGTCTATATGTTGGTGATATTTGTATTGTGCTTGGTTGACATACTTTGTGTTGTTTGTGTTTGAATTCTGGAATAATTGGTGGTGAGAATATTTTATATGTGTATTTTCTTGTTATTATATAATTGTATGCAAATATATTATGATTGTGTTTCTCACCCTTCTGCTGTTTTTGATGCTCTACGAGGCATTGCAGATTAGATGCTGGAGGTCTTTTTGTGAAGCTTAGGTCTTCATTCTTTTGTCGGTCGGCTCATATATGTATCATCGGGTAGTCGAAGGATCGAGTGTGATTATTTTGTATTTATGTATATGTATCTTTTGGATTTTATATGTATGATATTGGATATGACAGACAAACTTTTTATGATATATATACATGAGATTCAGTTACGGATTTTCCGCTTTTATTCTGTATCTGAATTGTGGGTGTTGATAACTCAATTCCTTTGTTATGTGCTACCTAAATTGTTGCATATCTTTATGAGCAGGTTTATGTGTATTTGTCCTAAATTGATGTGACCCCTCGGTCTATGCCGTGAATGTTTTTAAATATACTCTGATTAATTGTTATCGCTTTATTCAATTAGGGGTATAGATTGGGGGTGTTACAAGGGGCACACGGAGGAAGCAAAGAAGTTACGAATGTTTCCTTTCACTCTGGAGGATGAGGCTGAAGAGTGGTTCTACTCGTTACCTACTGGAAGTATTACCACTTGGGACGAGATGGAGAAGGCATTTCTGAATGAGTATTTTCCGGCCTCTGTTTATATCCAAAAAAGATATGATATTGTGAACTTTAAACAGAAGGGTGGAGAATCTCTCGGAGACGCATACAAGAGGTTTAAGAAAGTTTTAATAGCCTGTCCGACTCACAACATGGATCAAACTGAGCAGATGCAGGTGTTCGTCAATGGCCTCCAGATAAAGACTAAGAAACTAATTGATACAGCTGCCGGTGGCTCATCTAATTTTACAACAGCCACTGGTGTTAAAAAGATAATTGAAGCCATAGCCGCTAACGAGCATTTGGAGTTGTATGATCGCAGTGTGAGCCAACCAGAAAAGTTGATTGATTTGAAGCTTACTGAGTAAGTGGTAAAGATGGAAGACCAGATTGCAGCTGAGGTAAAGAGAAGACTTAAGAAGATGAATCTTGGTACTCAAAGTGTGGCACAAGTTCAAACTGGTCAACCCATGAGTTGTGAGATTTGTAGTGGACCTCATTATACTGCACATTGTGTTGCGACTCTGCAACAAATTGAAGAGATAAAATTTCTGAAGCAGAATAATCCCTACGCTCAAACTTATAATCCAGGGTGGAAGAATCATCCTAACTTCTCCTGAAAAGATCAGAATTAACAACAATACCTACAACAGCAACAAACCCCCCAAAAAGCACCATGGGAGATTGCCATTGAGAAGATGGCCACTCAAAGCTTCCAATTTCAAGAAGAGACAAGAAGTAATCTAAGGAACACAGGTGCTTCCATTAAAAATCTCGAAGTTCAAATGAGCCCGATAGCACAACAATTAGCAAGTTCTCAGACACCAGGCGCCCTTCCAAGCACCACGATCCCCAATCCGAAGAATCATGAGAATGTCAATGTTGTTACCACAGAAAGCCAGGAAGTTGTAGAAGAAGAAGCCAGGCCAACCAAAGAGAAAAGAAAATAAGCGGTTAAACCTAAGATCAAGTTACCGTACCCCTCAAGAGTGACAAAGAAGGAGACACAAGAAAAAGACTTTGAGAAATTCAGCTCATTGTTCAAGAAGTTAGAGATTAATATGCCCTTCTTTGAAGCACTTGAACAAATGCCTTTATACAAGAAATTCATGAAGGAGGTCATTGGAAAAAATAAACCTAGTGGAGAGGAGGTAAAAAGTCTAAGTGAGGAGAGTAGTGGGGAATCACAAGGTAGGAGAATTCTAATCAAACGGAAAGATCCTGGTTCTGTGTCAATCCCTTGTACCATAAAGGACAGAACGTTTAAGAGAGTCTTGATTGATTCGGGTGCTAGCGTGAGTCTCATGCCCCTCTCAATTTTCAAAAATCTGGGTATAAAGAAAATAAGTGAAACGGGAACAAATCCGAAGTTTGCCGACCTCACAACCAAATGGTCATACGGCTTAGCAGAAGATGTGCTTGTGACTATTGATAACTTCACCTATCCAGTAGACTTTGAGATCATTAATCTACCTGAGGATAAGGAGATGACTATCATACTGGGTCGACCATTCTTGATGACTAGTCGGTGCAGTGTGGATATTGAGGCTGGTACTTTAACCTTGAAATATTTTGAGGAAGAAGTAACCTTGAAAGTGTTGGAACTCGAGAAGCAAGGTCAAGAGGAAAGTAATCACCCCGCAGTTGGAATGATCCGAACAGTGGGAAAAAGCAAAAGCTCAAAACCACTTCTTGAAAAAGTCTCTAGAATAATCCATCAGGTTGCACCATCTGAGTCATCTATTGCACCTAGTAAGACTCCAAAATCCAATCAAGAAGTCAATAAGAGGAAGAAACGTCAAAGAAAGAAGAGAAAAAAAACATCAAAGGAAGAATGTGGAAGTTGGATGTGAGTTGAGTCACAATGTAGCTCTTATTCCTGAATCTGACTGGTGCTCTGTTGCAGAAAGGTTAAGCAACAAAACGTGTAAGCTGAAGTACCCTCCATAGCAATGGGGAGTGACCCGTCGAGCCATGCGACGTTAAACGAAGCGCTTCGTGGGAGGAAACCCACGGGTTTTATTTCGTAGAGTTTCTGTTGTGTTTCATGTTTAATTAGGTACACTCACAGTCTTCTACTGTAAAAAAAAATATTTTACAGTAAGCTGACACGGCTGGTGTCAGCCCTACTGTAGCGAAAAAAAAAATTTCTCTCTCTCTTTTTTTTTCATGGATTGAAGACTGAATCTTGACACGGCCCGTGTCTGGCAGGCGTGCAGTTTTTATAACTTTGTCCCTCCGTAGTGAGGCTCTGTGAGTTCCCCTGTCTAGCTTGTTCTAAAACATTGAGGTCAATGTTTAGTTCAAGTGTGTGTGTGTGTGGGGGGGGGGGGGGGGGGAGGGGTTATTACTTTTAGTATTTTTATTTATGTTATTTCATCTTCTTACCGTTGATTGGTGTGTTTTGTATTTCGTGTGTTACAGATTGAAGGTATTCGTGTCGGATGAATGAGGAGACTTATAGTTAGTGGATGAAAAGGCACAACCCATACTTGCTCTCCAGGAAACCCCCGAAAGTTGGTGCTGCTGAGGTGGATGATTGAACGCGACTTTCCAACACTAGACTGATACGGGAGTACTGTGCACCTGAGACGGAAATGAAGCGACATTACACTAGAGGTACCCTTGATTGTGAAACAGAACAAATAACACAGTGATAAGAATGACGACACTGAGTCTGAGCCAAAAAACCACTCGTTTTTCCCTTTTGTTTTTTTATCCCACCTTGTCCCTAAGCCTCGTTACAACCATAAAAGCCCTCAAAAAAGTGTGTGTTATGTGCGTTTGAGATGAAAATATATGTTGTTCAAGCTTATGAGTTGACTTTGCATGCTATGATTATTGAGTGTAAACACTTTAACCCGAGAGATTTGGTGAGAGTGTGAAAAGCTGACAGGTAAAGAGGTACTTTGATGTGGAAGTGTAGTGGAACGTTAAAAAAAATCAGGTAAGAAGGAAATGTTGAAAGGATAGTGGAAAGAGAGTCGCGAAAGATCTCAACGGTATTGTGGTAAGATAATTTTGATTAATTCAGGGGTGACCTTTTTGCTGTCTCGAGCATTACTTGAGGACAACCAATGAGATAAGTTTGGGGTTGTGATCGGTCACCATTTCTACTATGTTTCCGTCACTTATTCGGCATCAATCCATAAAATCGGTAGCACCTTGTTTGTCTTTTCATTATTTTTCAATTCAATTTTACTTGTCGTATTTAATTCTCGCATTTTATGATTTGTTGTTTTATTTCAATTATGTTAAATTTTATGCTTTGGTTTGGTAGTTTTCAATGGTTTCAGGTCTGAGTGGAAAAGCCCAAAGGACTCGTGCGAAGAGAATGGAAGTTCCGGGGATTTAGAAGAGGTTTTGGAAAGAAGCAGAGGATGCCTGGACCTAAAATTCAACAAACATGGAAAAATATTGGGCAACCAAGTCCCTTGGTTGTTCTATGTTGTAGTTCTCTTCATTAGCTTTCTGACGCTTCGAACGGGGGACCAAAACAGACTTACGGATCAAAAGTTATGATCGAAACAATTTCGGTTATAAAATCCAGCAAGCTGGCACGGCCGACAGTGTTGGCTGACACGGCCCGTTCAGCTTTGACGCTGATTTTCTGAATTTTTCCATATTTTCTCCCTATATTAAGTTGTGGGGGCACTTTGGGTATTTCCAATTGATCTGGGTGAATTGGGGCTAGTTAGACTTGTTTTTGGAGAAGCTAGAAACATTTTTGACTTTACGAACAAATTTACGATAGTTGGAGGGCGGTCAAGGAAATGAGGAGAAGGGGATTGTTCATGAGCGGAAGCGATTGAAGAATCAATTTACTCTGATCAATTTGTAATGTCTTTCTTTAATCTTATTATTGTTTTTATTTTGAATATTATGAGAGGCTACACCCCCTAATTCTAAGGGGGTATCCCTGAATTGTGATGTAATGAACCTTTGTTGAATTATTTGATGAGATTATGTTTTCTTGCCTTAATCTTTTGTTATGCAAATTATTTAACATTTATCGATCGGTTAAATTGGGAACGATTTACGATTAGGGATTTGGCCTGAAAAACTAATCTATTGATTTTGCTTAATAACATTACGGTAGATATTGCCTAGGAATGGGGATATCCCGTAGTGACTAAAAACCTGGTCAGAACTATTGCTTGATGTTCTTTCTTGACTGCTAAGGGATTAGGGTCAAGGGATAATATCAAAGATTTTTCGGTTAAGGAATTTAAGAAAAAATATTTGAGGGTCAGTAAAATTAAGGTTTGAGGCATATATCTCTGATGATAATTTTGGGTTCTTACTAGCAATTTATACACCTTCCCTAGCATATTTCATCATATTCGTTAAAAGCACTTTTTATTGTTCTGCTTATTTTTATTGTTATTATAACTTTTGTCAACCTAAATAAACCCCAAAAGTACTTTTTGTTTAATTGAAATAACACCTACACTTAGATATTATACGCAGTCCTCGAGAGACCGACTCTGGGAAAAACCCCAATTATTACTACATCATTAAATAGTACACTTGCTATTTTTCCGATCATGTTTTTGGCGTCGTTGCCAGGGACTGCCAAATTATAAGTCGTGTGTTAATCCAATTGAAATTTTGTCACTCTGTGACTAAAAATTGATTTTTTTGTTATTTTTATTTTTATTTTCTTTCTTTTCTTTTGGATTATTACTGTTACTTCTAACCTGCATCTAACATTTTTATGCGAGGAGAACCCTCAGCAAATTTTAATTTTGACGCAGAAGTGGAAAGAACTTTCCACGCAAGGCGTAGACAAGCAAGACTGGCAGCTTCAGAAGCAGAACCATCAGTCCAACTTCCAGAAGAAGAAAAATTTTCTGTTCACTCATAACATTCAGATTCAGGTTCAAAAACAGGTTCAGAGGCGGACATAGATACTGTGAATATGGCTGGAAATCAACCAGCGGAGAGACTTCTAGGCGATTACGGTGGGGCAAATGCACCGGCTGGTAGGTTGACCATTGTGAACCCACCGGTGAATGTGCCGAATTTCGAGCTGTATCCTAGCACCATCACTCAACTTGAGAGAAGACCTTTCACCGGAAATGTTAATGAGGATGCCAACAAACATCTGCAAAGATTTTCTGACTATAAGCACCACTCTCAAGATTGAGGGGTACACGGAGGAAGCAAAGAAGTTAAGAATGTTTCCTTTCACTCTGGCGGATGAGGCTGAAGAGTGGGTCTACTTGTTACCTGCTGGAAGTATTACCCACTTGGGAAGAGATGGAGAAGGCATTTCTGAATGAGTATTTTCCTGCCTCTGTTTATATCCGAAAAAGATATGATATTGTGAACTTTAAACAGAGGGGCAAAGAATCTCTCGGAGAGGCATACAAGAGGTTCAAGAAAGTTTTGATAGCCTGTCCAACTCATAACATGGATCAAACTAAGCAGATGCAGGTGTTCGTCAATGACCTCCAGATAAAGACTAAGCAACTAATTGATACAGCTGCCGGCGGCTCATCTAATTTTACAATAGCCACTGGTGTCAAAAAGATCATTGAAGCCATAGCCGCTAACGAGCATTTGGAGTTGTATGATCGTAGTGTGAGCCAACCAAAAAAGTTGATTGATTTGAAGCTTACTGAGCAAGTGGTAAAGATGGAAGACCAGATTGCAGCTGAGGTAGAGATAAGACTTAAAAAGATGAATCTTGGTACTCAAAGTGTGGCACAAGTTCAAACTGGTCAACCCATGAGTTGTGAGATTTGTAGTGGACCCCATTATACTGCACATTGTGTTGCGACTCCGCAACCAAATTGAAGAGATAAAATTCCTGAAGAAGAATAATCCCCTACACTCAAACTTATAATCCAGGGTGGAAGAATCATCCTAACTTCTCCTGAAAAGATCATAATCAACAACAATACCTACAGCAGCAACAAGCCCCCCCAAAAAGCACCATGGGATATTGCCATTGAGAAGATGGCCGCTCAAAGCTTCCAATTTCAAGAAAAGACAAGAAGTAATCTAAGGAACACAGGTGCTTCCATTAAAAATCTCGAAGATCAAATGAGCCAGATAGCACAACAATTAGTAAGTTCTCAGACACCAGGTGCCCTTCCAAGCACCACAATCCCCAATCCGAAGAATCATGAGAATGTCAATGTTGTTAACACAGAAAGCCAGGAAGTTGCAGAAGAAGAAGCCAGGCCAACCGAAGAGAAAAGAAAAGAAGCGGTTAAACCTAAGATCAAGTTACCATACCCCTCAAGAGAGACAAAGAAGGAGACACAAGAAAAAGACTTTGAGAAATTCAGCTCATTTTTCAAGAAGTTAGAGATTAATATGCCCTTCTTTGAAGCACTTAAACAAATGCCTCTATACAAGACATTCATGAAGGAGGTCATTGGAAAAAAGAAACCTAGTGGAGAGGAGGTAAAAGAGTCTAAGTGAGGAGAGTGGTGGGGAATCACAAGGTATGAGAATCCCAATCAAACGGAAAGATCTTGTTTCTGTGTCAATCCCCTGTACCATAAAAGACAGAATGTTTAAGAGAGTCTTGATTGATTCGGGTGCTAGCGTGAGTCTCATGCCCCTCTCTATTTTCAAAAAGCTAGGTATAAAGAAAATAAGTGAAACGGGAACAAATCTGAAGTTTGCCAACCTCACAACCAAACGGTCATACGGCTTAGCAGAAGATGTGCTTGTGACTATTGATAACTTCACCTATTCAGTAGACTTTGAGATCAATGATCTACCTGAGGAAGAGGAGACGACTATCATACTGGGTCGACCATTCTTGATGACTAGTCGGTGCAGTGTGGATATTGAGGCTGGTACTTTAACCTTGAAATATTTTGAGGAAGAAGTAACCTTGAAAGTGTTGGAACTCGAGAAGCAAGGTCAAGAGGAAAGTAATCACCCCGCAGTTGGAATGATCCGAACAGTGGGAAAAAACAAAAGCTCAAAACTACTTCTTGAAAAAGTCTCTAGAATAATCCATCAGGTTGCACCATCTGAGTCATCTATTGCACCTAGTAAGACTCCAAAATCCAATCAAGATGTCAATAAGAGGAAGAAACGTCAAAGAAAGAAGAGAAAAAAAACATCAAAGGAAGAATGTGGAAGTTGTATGTGAGTTGAATCACAATGTAGCTCTTATTCCTGAATCTGACCGGGTGCTCTCGTTGCGGAAAGGTTAAGCAACAAAACGTGTAAGCTGAAGTACCCTCCATAGCAATGGGGAGTGACCCGTCGAGCCATGCGACGTTAAACGAAGCGCTTCGTGGGAGGCAACCCACGGGTCTTTATTTCTTAGAGTTTATGTTGTGTTTCAAGTTTAATTAGGTACACTCATAGTCTTCGACTGTAAAAAAAAATTATTTTACAGTAAGCTGACACGGCCCGTGTCAGCCCTACTGTAGCGAAAAAAAAAAATTTCTCTCTCTCTCTTTTCATGGATTGAAGACTGAATCCTGACACGGCCCGTGTCTGGCAGGCGTGCAGTTTTTATAACTTTGTCCCTCCGCAGTGAGGCTCTATGAGTTCCCCTCTCTAGCTTGTTCTACAACATTGAGGTCAATGTTTAGTTCAAGTGTGGGTGGGGGGGGGGGGGTTTATTACTTTTAGTATTTTTATTTATGTTATTTCATCTTCGCACCGTTGATTGGTGTGTTTTGTATTTCGTGTGTTACAGATTGAAGGTATTTCGTGTCGATGAATGAGGAGACTTATAGTTAGTGGATGAAAAGGCTCAACCCATACTTGCTCTCCAGGAAACCCCCGAAAGTTGGTGCTGCTCGAGGTGGATAATTGGACGCGACTTTCCAACACTGACTGATACGGGAGTACTGTGCACCTGAGACGGAAATGAAGCGACATTACACTAGAGGTACCTTGGAATTTGTCAGTATGCCAAACATGGTGAGGATCATAAAAAAGCCAAATGCCTTATCATCATAAGAGTTTGTCAGGTATGTCTCTGTCACTCTTAGTTTGCATACTCGTCTGTTGGAATTTCAATGCACACATATACACACTGAGGCACTTGTTTGTTTTTAACCATGAGCCTTTCCAGCCTACCCTTTTATGTTATCCTTCTTTAACTCCCTCGAGCCTTCTTCCCTTTATTTGTTTATTAACCGCATAATTAAACCACGAGCCCAAACAATCCCTCACCCCTGCTCAGATAAGTGTTGTTGATTTTTTAACTGTGAAAAATTCTAAGTTTGGGGTTGGGATACCTATATGAACAAGGTAAGTGCAAGAAGAAGAAAAAAAAGAAAGAAAGGTTTTGATAAAGAAAAAAAAAGAGAAAAGAAAGAAAAAAGCACTTACCTAGAGGAGGATTTAGTTTGAAGAATTCAAAAAGTAAGCTCAAAGAAACAATTGAGTAGAAACTAAAGAATCCTAGCAAAAATAGTGCCTGATACCCTTGATTGTGAAACAAAACAAATAACACAGTGATAAGAATGACGGACATTGAGTCTGAGCCAAAAAACCACTCGTTTTTCCCTTTTGTTTGTTTATCCCACCTTGTCCCTAAGCCCCCGTTACAACCATAAAAGCCCTCAAAAATTGTGTGTTGTGTGCGTTTGAGATGAAAATAGATGTTGTTCAAGCTTATGAGTTGACTTTGCATGCTATGATTATTGAGTGTAAACACTTTAACCCGAGAGATTTGGTGAGAGTGTGAAAAGCTGACAGGTAAAGAGGTACTTTGATGTGGAAGTGTAGCGGAACGTTAAAAAAAATCGGGTAAGAAGGAAATGTTGAAAGGGACAGTGGAAAGAGAGTCGCGAAAGATCTCAACGGTATTGTGGTAAGATAATTTTGATTAATTCAGGGGTGACCTTTCTGCTGTCTCGAGCATTACTTGAGGACAAGCAATGAGATAAGTTTGGGATTGTGATCGGTCACCATTTCTACTATGTTTCCGTCACTTATTCGGCATCAATCCATAAAATCGGTAGCACCTTGTTTGTCTATTCATTGTTTTTTCAATTCAATTTTACTTGTCGTATTTAATTCTCGCATTTTACTGATTTGTTGTTTTATTTCAATTATGTTGAATTTTATGCTTTGGTTTGGTAGTTTTCAATGGTTTCAGGTCTGAGTGGAAAAGCCCAAAGGACTCGTGCGAAGAGAACGGAAGTTCCGGGGATTTAGAAGAGTTTTTGGATTGAAGCAGAGGATGCCTGGACCTAAAATTCAACAAACATGGAAAAATATTGGTCAACCAAGTCCCCTTGGTTGTACTATGTTGTAGTTCTCTTCATTAGCTTTCCGACGCTTCGAACGGGGACCAAAACAGACTTACGGATCAAAAGTTATGATCGAAACAATTTTCGGGTTATAAAATCCAACAAGCTGACACGGCCGGCAGTGTTGGCTGACACGGCCCGTGTCAGCTTTAACGCTGATTTTCTGAATTTTTTCCATATTTTCTCCCTATATTAAGTTGTGGGGGCACTTTGGGTATTTCCAATCGATCTGGGTGAATTGGGGCTAGTTAGACTTGTTTTTGGAGAAGCTAGAAACATTTTTGACTTTACGAACAAATTTACGATAGTTGGAGGGCGGTCAAGGAGATAAGGAGAAGGGGATTGTTCATGAGCGGAAGCGATTGAAGAATCAATTTACTCCGATCAATTTGTAATGTATTTCTTTAATCTTATTATTGTTTTAATTTTGAATATTATGAGAGGCTACACCCCCTAATTCTAGGGGGTGTCCCTGAATTGTGATGTAATGAACCTTTGTTGAATTATTTGATGAGATTATGTTTTTCTTGCCTTAATCTTTTGTTATGCAAATTATTTAACATTTATCGATCGGTTAAATTGGGAACGATTTACGATTAGGGATTTGGCCTGTAAAAACTAATATATTGATTTTGCTTAATAACATTACGGTAGATATTGCCTAGGAATGGGGATATCCCGTAGTGACTAAAAACCTTGTCAGAACTATTGCTTGATGTTCTTTCTTGACTGCTTAGGGATTAGGGTCAAGGGAGAATATAAAAATATTTTTCGGTTAAGGAATTTAAGAAAAAATATTTGAGGGTCAGTAAAATTAAGGTTTGAGGTATATATCTCTGATGATAATTTCGGGTTCTTACTAGCAATTTATACACCTTCCCTAGCATATTTCATCATATTCGTTAAAAAGCACTTTTTATTGTTCTGCTTATTTTTATTGTTATTATAACTTTTGTCAACCCAATCAAACCCCAAAAGTACTTTTTGTTTAATTGAAATAACACCTACACTTAGATATTATACGCAGTCCTCGAGAGACCGACTCTGGGAAAAAAACCCAATTATTACTACATCGTTAAATAGTACACTTGCTATTTTTCCGATCACCCCCTCTCAAGACTTCCTTCGACCGCTCAATGACTCTTAGAATACTTTTCTCTCCTTTGAAAACATATCCTTTCTTGTCGAGTTCACAAGAGAAATCAAATTTCTCTTCAAATCAGGTACATACCTGACTTCAGTCAACAACCTTATTGACTCTTCATGGAGCTTGAATCTCACAGATCCAACGCCTGCAATCTTGCAGGCTTTATTGTTTCCAAGCAATACAGATCCACCATCTTGATTACATAGTTCCTCGAATAAGTATTTGTTTGGATTCATGTGTCAAGTGCAACCTGAATCCATAATCCACTTTTTTCTTGAGTCACCGGTTGAAACCACAAGAACATCATATGAGTCGAAATCATCTTCAACAAGGGCTGCATTGCAATTATCCTTACCTCCATGATCTTTCAGGCGTTCAGGGCACACTTTTCTTGTATGACCCTCCTTCTTACAGTGATAACATCGAATACCAGATACATCACCACTATAAGACTTTTACCGACTTTCACCCTTCTTCTTGTCAAACTTGCCATCTCTCTTTGTGAGCTTTGCCTTAACTGACAGGCCTTCACCAGTCGAAGATGGCTTGTTCTCCTTTCGTTCATTCAAATCCTTATAATACAAGGCTAATTTAATTTCTTCAAAGGTTAGAGACTCTCTTCAATACAAGAGAGTTTCTTTGAAGTGAGCATGATATCTGGGCAAAGCATACAACAACAACAACAGAGCTTGATCTTCATCCTCGATCTTGACATCGATATTTTCAAGCTCAAGAATTAGCTTGTTGAACATATCCAACTGCTAAGCCAAAACTTTGTCTTCACTCATCTTGAATGAATACAGAGCTTGTTTTAGGTAGAGGCGATTGACCAACGATTTGGTCATGTACAAACTTTCGAGTTTCACCCATAACCCAGACGTCGTCGTCTCCTTCGAAACCTGTCGAAGAACCTTGTCACCAAGGCTCAATAAGATGGAGTCGTGGGATTTCTCTATCATAGTCATTTTTTCTTTGTTTGTTAATGCAGCGCCCATGGTTGCGACTCGCTTCAACGCTTCTAAACAACCCTGCTGAACCAATAAGGCTTTCATCTACAAGTGCCACAGACTGAAATCGTTCACTCCGGTGAAATTTTCAATCTCATACTTTGTTGATGGCAGTCTTCTCCAAGCTCATCGCACCAATTTGTTGTGAAAAACAATACCAAAATAACAAAGTATAATTGGTTTCTTGATCAGCAAGAAACCCACAAGGGTAGAAAAGAATGGAAGCAAGATGAACATAATGAAGTTTGTTATAAACTATTATTCTTTACTTTCTCTTCGAAACAAGATTACAAGTGTTACAGAATAGCAAATAACCTCTCTCACTCTAATTAGGATTTGCACCCACACACCAAATATGAAAGACTAGCATGATATTTATAAGAAAACTAACATACTAACCTAATGGGCCTTTTACCCATAGGCCCATTACACAAGCTAACTTAGTGAACAAGCTAACTTAAACAAATTGGGCTTACAACCAAGGCCCAATTTGACATGCTAACACTCCTAACATACTTCAACTATAACATGTGAACAGACTTCGACGACATGCTAAGATTATTTTGAATTGCCAAACCAAGAAGCTACCGCTTCAACCATACTAGAGTTCCCCCCCCCCCCCCCCCCCCCCCCCCCCCCTTTTTCAAAGCCTTACTAGTTAGAATATACTACTATAGTGGTGCATTAGGGTTTCATGTGTTTATTTTGTGTGTTTCTAAGTGAGAAAGTGTTCAAATTATCCACAAACTAAAGCACACTCTTTTGCCCAATGAACATTGTTTCTTACAAGCAAATGATAGTATGAAAAAAGGATAAAGAGAAAGGTTGGTGAGGTTTACTTAAAGAAAGGGAATATCTTGGACTTTTTAAGTTTTTTTTTTTTAATTTGAAAAAAGATTTAAAAGAATAATACTATAAAATGAATTTAGTAAATAAAATATTTTTTTTTATTTTTATTTTTATTTTATAAAATGGTGAAAATGGGTTATGTAACCAAAAAAAAATGATTAAAAAATACACTAAAATGAAATAACTTATAAAGTTAATTTTTAAATTTTTAAGAGTCCAATGTGAATAGGATTTTCAAATTATCTCTTTATTTATTTTTTAAAGATAGACACATAAAAACTAAATCCTAAAAAAACAAAAATAGATCCGACAAAATTGAAGTGTTTAATTTGAAAGAATCTTATTCAAAGTTTACCGAGCATTTATTTAAAATCAAATTATATGTCTTATTAATTTGGAGATAAAATATGCATCAGTGACTCTATATGTTGTTCAATTTCCACTTAGATGATTAAAAAATGAGGCTCTTTTAACTAAATTTGTATTTTTTTATAGCAAGCAATTGATACATGTAAAAGCCAAAGAAACACAATCATCCTCAGAGTGAGGGATACAACCAGACCAGGTGCTAGATCTTAGTCTCTTCCATAAACCCACAGTAGTGGTAAAAATTATGACTGTAAGTTATTGATTAATTTAACTCATAAAGTAAGAGTCGCCATCACACTTTTATTTCATCCAAAAGGAAAGGAAAAAGGGCGAACAAAACCTAAACAAGTTCTAAGACAAGAACAAATAAACAGAGACATGGTAAGGGGGTTGGTTACTCTAAGGGAAGGTGTTAGCATCCAAAACGTCTATAGTACTCTATAGAAACCCTTTGAAATATATACGCTTTTTGGTTTGAAAATGTTTGTTTGAAATGAGATTGGGGAGATGAGAAGAGAAATATTTTTTAATATTTTGTGTTTCGAGAGACTTCTTGAGCCTCATGCCTCGTAGAAGTACAATATGTATCCACAAAGTGCAATATAGGATCAAAACCTCTTAGTTCGTGGTACAAATAACAAAATTGGTTTGTTTAGTTCATTTTAAATGAAAAGACAAGTCGTCATTTTAAGGAGAAAACTACGACTAGTCACCCACAAGTATAAGAAAACAACATTTGCATCACCTTAAGATGGAGGATTTTGCTTGGATAAAAATCAACAAGTCTATCACTCAACATCTAAGTGGAAAATGTCAACATCTTAAATACTATGGGGAATAGGAGAATTACATCTCAACTATGAAAATGACTCATGTCTAAACTTTATGAAAAGTTTTAAATGAAAAAGTGCACAAAGGCATAAGAGTTTGAATGAGTTTAAGTTTTTTCTTAAAGTCTTTTTGAAATGGTCAAAGTATGATTAACTTTGATTGACATTTATTAAAGAAAATGAAATTTGAAAAATCACTTGACAAAAGTCAAGGTTTTTTGTGAAAGAGGTTATAGTTTGAAAACAAGAAGATTTTGAAAATTGAAGAATGGGGTGGAGATGAAGTGACTACCCTAAAATGTAAAATAAAAGATAAAGGAGGAAAGATCTAACCACACAAGGAGCAAACATTTAACAAGAAGTCAACAGAATCATTCCTCTTCCTTTCGGATTTAAACCACAAGCATAATAACTAGATGAATTAAAGTATTCGAGGAAATCCCAAGTTAAGCCATAGCAAAGTCAAAGCAAAGTCCTCCCATGGTTAAAAGCTAATTAGGAGAGTCATGTATTAGATGATTTTCTCATAGTCAAAGTATCAACACCTGCACAGAAAATTTCCCAGACAAAACAGACAAGAATAATACCAAAAGTCCAAGCTCTCAAATCTCCAAAAGCATAGGGCAAGGATCTTAGATCTAAGTTTGAAGTCCAAGGTCCAAGGTCCAAGCATGGGGTCATAACAGTCCGGGATTAAGAGAACCAAGTCTTTTAGTGTTTAAGTATTTATTAGTGTCTTAAGAGGAAGTATGGTCCAAGTGGACAAAATAAAAAAAGCATAAACATAAACATGTGTCCAAGTGGACAAAGAGAAAATAAGATGATAATATGATAATAAAATGCTAAAAGTAAAGGCATAAAGTAAATGACAAGAAAATAAAGAGAAAAATTAAATGGCACAAAGTAAAGTTAGTGCAATTATATAGTTAGTAAGTTAGTGTTAGTGATGAAGAACATTTTGGTCATTTTTCAGAGAATACTCGACTATTCAACCATAAGCATGAAAACATGAATCCATACATCATTAAGGGAAGGGCGCCAAATCAGATAAAATCGACGAGTATTCCAACTAACGCCCTTAACAACAAAGAGACAATCTATTTCACACCACACTATGGAGAGTAGGAGATTGATAACTCACTTACAAAAACAATCTGATTTCTGATTTTGGACTTAATGTAGCGTTATGTTAATCAATCGTAGTACAAACTATGAGGAAGTTCATACTATGGGAGGCCGGTCAATACACTATTTGTGCTAATACAAGCTAGAGAAATGACATAGGTCACTCTCCTAAAGCTTGCCACACAAAAATAAAAGAGGTAATGGTCTCATCTTGATCAAGAACTTAGCAGAAAAGTTCCAAGACATTTAAGATTTTCATCAACCAAAAGAAAAAAAAAAGAAGAGAGGAGAAGGGAAACCAAATTGAATCACAACATTTGGATCATTCCATCTTCAATTTCCATCACTCTTCTTGGTGGATTAAATTACTAAACCTATAACTAATTCAAAGTACCTAAAATGAATCCAATGATTCACTTAAAGATAGATTTGAACTAATGAAGGTTTATCCAACTTCATCAAACACCCAAAGTCCATAGAATTTGAAGAGAAATTTAATCAACAAACACCATAATTCAAGGTAAAACAAAAGGAAATGGAAGAAGGAAGAAAATGAACCAAAACAGTCCCAAAACAAGCCAAAAAACACATTCTAACTTGTGTTAATTGATGAACCATTTAGTTCATATTTTTGGTTAATCGATTAACACTGACAGAACATCAAAAAATCAACATAAAAACAGCATTCCATTATTCAATAATTTCTTCAAACACCTCATGATCATGGATCCAATTGAGCACGAAAATTCCATCAAATTAAGAGCAATTAACACCAATGGAATCACAAATGTAGCTCATGGAATCAAGCAACAAAGATCAACAAGAGATCACATTGTGGAAGATGAGAATTAAGCACAACAATGGTGGAACTAGAGATTTACCAATCTAAATCTGAATTTGCTTCAAATAAACTTCAAGAATCACTCTCCAAAGCTTTGATCTACAGAACTTGATGTTAATGAAGTGTTTTGATGGAGGTTTAGCTCAAAGATTAGTCAGCTTCAAGGAAAAGCTTACAAACTTTAATAGAGGAAGAGCTTTTGGTGATTTTGGTGGTTGAAGGGAATTGAGAGAAATTTTAGCAAGGTGAATTTGGCTATCAAAAGCTTGAAGAATGAATGAAATAAGGATTCTATTTATAGAGTTTAGGCTTGGAATGAGTGGTGGCTTGGAATTTGGTTTGGAGCCAAAATTAGGCTTGGTAATTGGCTTTGGAGTGCAAATCAAAGATCAAGTGGTGCACATGTGTGATTAAATGAAGGTGTGTGATGGAATCAATTGTGATTATGTAGGGGAATTATTCTTGTGATGATTTTGCATGATCTAGAATATTCGTCGTGAGGTCACATTTGAAAATTGGTGCCAAAATGCTGCAGAATTTGAAAATTCTGTTTTTAGCCAAAAAACACCGTGTTAATCGATTAACAGATTTGTTGATGTTTTTGGTTAATCGATTAACACTGTGAAAAATGAGGAAAATGGCTTTTTGCTGTGATGTCTTGGCTCGGGCTCGATTTTTTTTACTTGTTAAAGAAGGCATGGAAATAAACACATGAACCTTGGAGTTTCTTGGGCAATAAGCAATCAAGTCTTGAGAAACTTTTGATCAATCAGGATCGGATAAAACTTGAAAATTATTGTTGACCAAACTTTGACTTTGTTCAGATGAATTACAATCGAGCTGAGGAACTAGTGTTTGATGCTCTTGATCCAAATCTCTTCTTGAAAAAGTTAGTAAAGGGAAAACAAACATATTTTTGGATTTTAATTAAGGGTTAGTAAACATAAAAATAAACAAATATCAAGCAAACAAGAAAACAGGGGTGCTTGGTGATCTCCCTCAAGAGCAAACCTACAGAGGAGGGCAAGAGAACCAAAGCTCATGATCTTGTTTGTGGTAGATAATGAAAATGGCATGTGGGATCTTAGGGGTAAAATTTAGGGTATTACAGCTACCCCTATTTAAGTTTCTTCTATCCGGAGATATGAAGATTGACATCTTTGTCTCGACGAGATAGAAGAGACGTAAATATAATAATAAACCTAATTTTTGGCCCTAAGAGACCAAAGAATGATATGATTATGCTAATGGTATGCAAACAGAAGACCTCTGTGGGGAGAATAATGCCACAAGAGATGGACAAATGCTGAAGAGCAAAAAAAAAAGAGAACAGGCCCCACATGAGAAACGAAAGAGTAAGATTCCACTGAGAGAAAATTACCAACATAAGAAATAAAAGAGGGATATACCATCCCAACAGGGGAGGTAAAAATCTCCGCCAGGGAAAAGATCACCTACTACCAGACGCTTGGTAATAACACGATCAAAAAGAAATATTACCAACTACCAACTAAGTAGCAGCTACGACAAGGTAACCAGCTCGAGTGGAAAGATTACCAACTATCAACCAAATGAATGCTACGACAAGGTAACCAAACCAAAGGGATACGAGAAATATTACCTACTACCAACTAACGGGCATTACGACAAAGGTAATAAACTCAAAAGGAGGGATTACCAACTATCAACCAAGTGATAGCTACAACAAGGTAAACAACTCGAATGGAAAGATCCCTAATTATAAACCAAGTGATAGTTACGACAAGGTAACCAACCAAAAGGATACAAGAAATATTACCTACTACCAACTAAGGGGAGTACGACAAAGGTAATAAACTAAAAAAAAGAGATTACCAACTATCAACTAAGTGATAGCTACGACGAGGTAACCAACTCGAATGGAAATATTACCAGCTATCAACCAGTGATAGCTAAGATAAGGCAACCAACCAAAAGGATATGAGAAATATTACCTACTACCAACTAACGGGCTGTACAACAAAGGTAATAAACTTAAAAAGGAGTGATTATTAACTATCAACTAAGTGATAGCTACGACAAGGCAACCAACTCGAATGGAAAGATTACCAACTATCAACCAAGTGATAGCTACGACAAGGTAACCAACCAAAAGGATACGAGAAATATTACCTGCTACCAACTAAGGGCAGTACGACAAAGGTAATAAACTCAAAAAGGAGAGATTACCAACTATCAACTAAATGATAGCTACGTTAAGGCAACCAACTCGAATGTAAAGATTACCAACTATCAACCAAGTGATAGCTACGACAAGGCAACCAAACCAAAAGGTAACAAGCTTCCGCTCTCAAATAAAAGTACCAAAGTTCAATCCAAGAATAAACCAGAGAGAAACAGTCAAACAATACTCTACCCGCTGAGGAAATAACTCAACTGGGAATTAATTCCATCTAGATAATAAACTGGGGAGGAAGGCTAAAACAAATATATTCCATGAGGAGTAAACGCAGTGGGGAATTAACAAGGATATGTATTTTCTGCTTATGGGTTGACACTCTATTGGAGAGAGGACACACACGCTCTGCGGGGATAATAGCACCAGAGAGCGAAGAAGCACTGAAAATAATGCAACATGCATAATGCAACAACAACATGCTATGCACAAAAAATGGATGTACATGCAATGAATATGAGTATGAATATGCTGACAAAATAGACATAAAGATAAACAGAAGATGAATAAACATCACAACACCACTGAACACTCGGCTAATCTCAACAAGATCGAGATATCACTAGAGATCCTGCTAGGGATTTAGATGAAGAAATCCTGCAAGAGATAAACAAAAGCCATCAAAGGAAAATAAATCCTACTACAAGGCTCGAATCTTGTTGGAGAAAGGAAGATACTGCTTAGGGAGAAACAAAAAATATCAATCTTCTAACATCAATGATCCATAAAAGGGAGAACATCATGAACTCTGCTTCGAGGATGGAAGGAAAGTTGTTGGGGAATCATAACAACCCAAATCTTCTGAGTCTTCATGGGGATAAGGAAAATCCATATGAACTCTACTTCAATAGGATGAAGAGATCTGCTGCAAAAAATAATGGATTCGTTGGGGATCGTATTCATGTAAATAATTACATAAACTCCACTGGGAAAGCAGGGCAGATCTGCTGGAGATACAAGAAAACTCTCTGGAGACTAACCAGCCTTGAGAAAAGCATCAGGGACTTGCCGGGGAAAATAAGAAGTTAACACCATAACCAGAAGTCAGACTGTAGGGGATTTTAAATCAAGACTCAACACCAATTGAGAGAAAACCCGACAGGTGACCTGTGTTGGTGTAAGCCCTAGAGGCCAATACTTTTGGTACTTGTATCGTATTATTTATTAATAATAAAAGGAATTTCTTTATTATGTTTGTTTTCCCAAAGTGATAAATTCCCTAGAATAGCTAGTCCGTTTAATGAAATATTAAGTGTGACTTAATCATGAGATTCCATAAAACATAAGGACATTATTCTTAAAGTATCTGTAGTCGAGCTTTAATGTGAAATGGGATAACCTTAAAGCATTAAGACTATTATATAGATAGACAGATGATCACATCTCATGGATTATGGATAAGGAGTTATCAAGTCTTAACACAAGTATGAATATTAGGAGTAATATTTATATTGGATTGACCCACTATGAGAGTACTACGTAGAATATTATGCATAGTGTCATAAGTTACTCTCATGGTGATAGTAGTGTATACCACCCTTCGACCTGAAACCACTATGGACCCTAGATGTAGAGTCAAGTAATTTATTGTTGATCAAACATTGTCCGTAATTGGATGACTATAAAGACAGTAGATGGGTACTTCATAAAGCATATTAAGGGACATGAGAGACCTAGATGGAATTTTCCCATCCTGCATAACAAGATAAATGTCTAAGGGCCTAATATTGAACTGAACAAGGATGACACGGTATATGCCTTGTGTTCAATATAGACGTAAGGGGACTATGTTGGGTAACAGTGATGTGTTGCTAGATACCGCTCACTGTTTACTATATTAAATGCATGATTTAATATAATTACCAATGTCGCGAAATCCTACAGGGTCACACACATAAGGACAGTTTGATAAGAGGTAGAGTAAATAAGGCACACCGTAAGGTACGGTGTACTTAAGTAAATATGTAACACCGTAAGGTACGGTGCACTTAAGTGGAATACGGATTGTGGTAAGGTACTGCGTGCTTAAGTGATATATGGTACATCATAAGATATGGTGTGCGTGCACTTAAGTGGGCTTTTTTAGCCTGCAACCCACACAAGTGGTTCTATAAATATAACCCTTGTGCAAAAGCATAAACACTTGATGAAAATTCAGTTGTGAAACCCTAGCCGTATTTTCCTTCTCTCTATCTCTCACTCAAAGCCTTCAATCGTAGCAGCTAGCACTGAGACTAATGGAAGTTGTTCGTGTGGACTGAGTAGATGCGTTGTTCATTGTACATCGCTCGTGATCATTCCTTCTATTCAGAATCAAAGGTTTCATCGCCACAAGAGGTAACCATTCTATCACTGATCATGATCTTTCGTAAAGATCGCTAAAGGGAAATTTTAATTTCCGCTGCGTTTTGAATCGCGATTTCCCTTCAGTGGCATCAGAGCCACTTACGAAACCATGCATCATATAGGTGTTTATTTTCTTTTTTTTTGTTTTAATTTGATTAACACACATAAAAAATTAAATTAAATTGAGAAATTGAATTTTGGCATGAGGCTATGTACGATTTGGATGATCGATATAGACTATGCTTCGGAATCCGACAATAGTATGGTGAAGCAGCGATATATTGATCGTCCTTAAGTTACACAAATATGATCGATCAAATTTTATATATGATATAATTAACTCTGATGCAAAGATGATATATTGGATATACTGTTTCTATTTCGTTCATTTAAATCACGTAATGATAATTATTCCTTTGAGTGATCCATGTTCATTTGCTTCAGAATCCGACTTTAGTATGGTGAAGCAGTGGCATATGGATCAATCATACTGAGTTATTGATCATGGTGTTTTGACGATATGAAATTGTTGCATTAAGGTTCATGACGACACAAGAGTTGTGCTGTCTAAAAGGTCTGCGATTAGGGTTGTGATGGCACAAAAGTTGTGCTTTAATTTTATGGAAAGTATCAAGTGTTGATGCGAAAAACGACGCCGATTTCAAATGAATTGTTCACTAATTTTTTTTCTCGTAGGGGCGTTGTCCCCTGGACCCCCGTCTGCGTAGTGTAATCATTCGCCGAAATTTAATTTGATTCATTTAATTAACAGGATTTAAATTAATAATAATAAAAGTGTGTTTATTATTTTTCTCTTGTGGTGATCAGTATGGCCTTAGTTTTCCTTTATTTTGTTTTGGGATTTTAAAATACGACTTGCGTGTCGTGCCTCTCTTTTAATCTCTTGATGTAACTTCTTTTCTCATCTCACTCCCTCGTATGTAAAAACGAGTATTCTTTAATGTAATGTAATGTTATGAAGAAAAAGAAAGACTACAAGATCAAAGGAGGACAACCTTGGAGATCTTGCTTTGAGAAGTGTAGATCGTTATTAGATTTAGCTTAGGTTCTCTCATTGACTTGGGAGAACAATTGCGCTAGGGGCCATAACTGTTTCATTTTGTATGTATGTTGATGCATGTGTATGTATGTTGATGCATGTGAGAGACGATTTATATGATAAATAAGCCGGTGAGATCAAACTAATGAAAATTCCCTCAAATTGAATATTAAGTTTATATTTTCCAAGTTTTAGAACTCATCAAGACTAGTATTGAATAATGTAGGTTTCGCCTAACGCGAGGTGCATGTTCTATATTAGTAAGATGTGATGGGATAAATGTAATATCGTATTTCTAAAACAATGGGTCAAACTTAACCAAACAAAATATAATAAGATTATATACGTTTAGAAGCAAGAGTTGGGAATAATCCATATGATGGATTAAAATAAGGAGTTATTCACCCAACTGAAATATTCGAGAATTGTATTGGATACAATTGGAAGGAGTTCCTACCTAAATAGCTGAGTTTTATGTAATCAACCTAACGCTGACTTAAAACAAAGTGAAATATGGATCTCGATCCATTAGAAAATCTTCCAACGGGATTTTCCGAATCAAATGGTGAGGGTCATTCGGTTTGAGTAAAATAGTGGGAGTATATTTAATTAAAGGCCTAATTAAATATGTTGTTTTAATGATACTTGTATTTTTCCATTCTATTTTGTAGATTACCATGACAACAAACACATCTAACAACATTTTGCGATCAATCCTTGATAAGAAAAAATTGTCTAGGACAAATTTTCTGGATTGGCACCGAAATCTGAGAATTGTCCTCAAACATGACAAAAAGTTGCATGTCTTAGATACACCTGTTCCCGAGGAGGAGTCTCCTAGTTCTGCTCCTAAGGCTGAAAGAGATGCTCATAAGAAGCATGTCGATGATGCCAATGAAAATGCTTGCCTCATGCTGGCTACCATGAATTCTGAATTGCAAAAGCAACATAAAAACATGGCAGCGTTCGATATGATCAAACACCTGAAGATGCTCTATCAAGAGCAGGAAAGGCATGAGAAGTTTGAAGTTTCAAAAGCCCTTTTTCAAGCCAAGCTATCTGAGGGAGCCCCTGTAGGTCCCCATGTACTCAAAATGATTGAGTATATGGAGAACCTTGAAAGATTGGGATTTCCCCTCAAAAAGAAGCTTGCGACTGATTTGATCCTGCAATCGTTGCCGGAAAAATTCATTCAAAACAAACAAGCAAGAAAACAAACAAAACTAGGCGAGACCCCAACTTGCAAGAGCAAGGACTCCCAGCAGAGTCGCCAGCTGAAGATGGTTGGTTTATACCTGAGTGAATCGCATACTCAAAGATAACACAGAGTCGCCACCGAACTTTATTTAGTCCCAAAGGACAGGGAAAATATCAATAAAACCCAAGGGGAAGAGAAACGGGAACGGGGGTCGGTTATGCGAAAGGAAGGTACTAGCACCTAACTCATCTGTCGTACTCGACGGGAACCATTTCGCTTGCTTCTAGGCTTGGATGGGTTATCTATCTAAAGGCTTCTAGCTAAAGAAAGAGGAGAGAGAAGGGAAAAGAGAAAAAGAAAGGAAAGAAAGTAAGATAGTGCTCGTTGAGGATTAGGGCCCTCGTGCCTACGTACCCTCATAGTGCAATGAGGAAATCAGAGCGACGTAGTTCAGAGGAACCAGGGAAAGGAGGAATGGAAGAAAGGTGGAAGGGTGCTCGCCAAGATCATCGTGATCTCGTGCCTACGTATCATACAATCGAAAGAATGCAGAATCAGAGCTTCCGTAGTTCGGGGAACTAAGACGGAAAAGGAAAATGAAGAGGTGTTCAAACCAATAAAAAAAGAAGTAGAGAAAGATCCGCTGGGGATTCCAAAGAAATTGTGTCAAAACCAAGAAAGGAGTGCAAAAGCAAATACAATAGTTGTACTGAGAATAACGTGCAAGAGTGGTGTCGAAACTAAGAAAATAAAGGCACAAAAGGAATAGAAGGGACTCCACTGGGGAGGTAAGAGAACAAAGAAAAGTGCTTGGGATCAGAGGGTAAGCGACCCTACTGGGGAACAAGCAAAGGGATGGTGTTAAAACCAAGAGAAAAAAAAAGGGTTCGGTGTATTAACTGACTGGCAGTGGTTAACCGAAGAAAAAAAAAGATAAGAACTCTAGTGGGGATAAAGGTTTTAACATATAGACTGTGATTAACCAGAAGAGAGAGTACTGAACCAAAAGAAGGTGTTTGACTCAGAAGGGATTTCGGTATGTTAACTGATAAATAGTGGTTAACTAAAGAAAGAAAAGATTGCAAATCTGCGGGGATAGAGGAGCATTGGTTTTAACAGGTAAACTGTGATCAACCCGAAGAACAGGTGTAGGACCAAGCGAAGGTCGTGACCTAAAGGGGATGTAAGTACCGACTGAACAAACAGTGCTTTGACCAACAGAGAAGGGTATTTGAACCAAAAGCAGTTGCCAACCGCTGAGGCTTCGATGTTAACAGAAGAAACTGTGATTAACCGAAAAGAAACGAGTGATTAACCAAGAGGAGGTGATTAACTCGAAAGAGACCAGTGTTTTAACAGACTGGTTGTGGTTAACTGAAGAAATGAGTAATTAACCAAGAGAAGGTTGCAAACTCCGGGGAATACGGTTTTAACAGGATGATTGTGTTTAACCGAAAAAACGGGATTTGAAACTCTTCTGGGGAATCAAAAGGCAATGATTGACCACAAGAAAAAAATAAGGTATTGAACAAAGTAAGTTTGCTAACCCCAGGAACAATGATCTTAACCAGGAAAGTGGTAATTGACCAAAGGAGATATAGAAAGAGGCAAGAGCCAAAAGTGATCAGGGATCGACTCGACTGGGGAAAGAGGTACGCTACCGCCTGGAGATAGAGGTGACTAAGCCAAGCATAGGGTCATTCGTCCCCTACCCGAAGTAGTCAGAATGAGAGTAGGAATTCTCCCTTCTCATTCCTTCTCTAACACACAGGGTGTAGTGCAGAAGTTGAAATGGACAGCGTAATAGCTCCAAATTGTACCGTGCTCCAGCGTTGCGCGAAAACTCCGACTCCGCGGGGAAGAGGGAAAGAAAGCTCTAAAGGAAACCTAAATAGAAGCACCACCGGGAAGATTAATAATCGAAATGTAGTTTTGATTAATTAACCCAAAGGGAGGGGCACATGCTAATAATTTTTCAAATGAATGAAAAATTATTAAAACAAAAGGGGTATTGTTAATTGTACCAGATTAAGCTTATCCTTTGAGGAATGAACTTAATTCAACATGAATACAATTGCAAAATAGTACCGAATGACACTTAATGCTTCCCAAATCATGCAATCATGTGGATAAAATTATGCAAAATATTCATGTTCATACAATGCCAAAATGTGAACAAAATGGAAGAATCAAAATCGTGCATCGAAAGTTCATGAGCATGCTTCAAATAGAAGTTAAATGAAACCTAAAACATCCATAAAAATCAAGCATATCAATCCATGGAAGTTAGAGGGAGAAGGCATGGAAAACAAGCTTGAAAAACACCAAAAATTTGCCTCTGTTACAGTGGTAACCGGTTACCTCAAAGTGAGTAACCAGTTACTTGCTTGAAAACGGAAAAATCTGGTGAAATTTGTTCAGGGTTACCGGTTACCTTATATTGAGTAACCGGTTACTCAGTTGAAAAAAGGCGGCGCTGGTGCAGAATTGTGAAGAGTAACCAGTTACTTTATATTGAGTAACCGGTTACCACTGTAACTGTGGCAAAACAGCTTTTGAAAAAGCACTTAAAGCAACCAAATCACTTGTTCAAATCACCACATGCTAGGGTATGAATTTGTGCAAGAAAATTAAGCTTAACAACAGCAAAAATCAGCAATAGAATCAATTACATCAACAAGATCATGGATCATGTAATGGCATAATCAATTCACACGACAAATATCGAACTATATTGCAAACGATGCGAAAATGCTCGAAACAGAAATATGAGTGAGATCTACCAACCTACAAGCCGGAGGATTGGCTTGGTGATTGTTGCAAAAGAAACATGATGAAGATAATCAAAGAAAACCAGATGAATCTTTAATTATAGTCGAATCATATCGAAACCGAGCAAATTACGACGAACCTCCAAAATGCGAATTCGAACCGTTGAATCTTGAATCAACACATGAGATGAATCCAAAAGCTAATTGAACTCCAGAAAACCAAGTATAATTGCAAGATGATGAAGGTAAATCTCAAGAAATAATCACTTCCAATGTAGAAGTGATTAATCTTCAATGGTGAAGAGCTATAGTGAGGTTTGTGAATAAAATAGAGATGAAGATGAAGAAGTTGCAGAAAAATTCAGAGAGAATGTGAGAGAATTAAGAGTGAAGTGTGAGAAATTTGTGTGAAATGGTTGGTCCTTTGAAAAGTGAGTGAAGGCTTGTTTATATAGATTTTTGGTTTGGAGTGTGAGAGGTTTGGACTTAGGCTAGGAACTAGCTTTGGGTGGTTTGGATTTAGGCTAGGAGTTAGTTACACTTGACTCACTGAGTCAAGCGGTTAACTCAGTTAGTTGGGAAGTTAACTTGGTAGCAATCCCAATGTAAGCTTCAAATCCAAAGGTTGACATGCTTGGAAAACAAGGAACATGGTGCATTTAATTTGAAGTGATGTATTGGAGTAAATGAAAGGGAACTATATTGAATGGTCTTGAATTGTCTAGAATGTTCCACATGCTGCTAGAACTATGTAGAATCCAAGAACAAAGAGAGTGCAGAGGTGCTGTTCCAAAAATGTAGCAGAATCTGCAACTTTACACTGAGTAACCGGTTACTCTAGGCAAAATTTGCCCAGATGGCTCAGAAACAAGTGTTGAAGCCCTGGTTTCAATTTTCCACCTCTTGTTTTGATGAATAACCGTGGAAACCCTTGTTGTGTGCTTGTTTTGATGATGTGATGACCTTGTGAGGATGCGATTAATCGGACTAGAGATACCTGAAAATCCTGCAACAAGAAACACATAGAAAAAATGCAAATGCGTATGCCAGCGATGCGAATGCTCATGCTTATGCAAAAAGCAAAAGGAGGAGGTCAAATTTAGGGTTGCGAAAGCTGCCCCTATTTAATCCTCTTGGACCTGAATGTACGAATTGCGCTAGCTTTTCGATGATTCGAGGTAAAAGGGGATTAAATAAAAGAGTATCTCGAAAATTTGGCCGACAGCGACAAAAGTGAGGTGCAAATGTAGAGTTTGATTAGGTGCGAAGTTTGGCTGAATATCTTCTAGGGAGATGAATCAGGCCAAAAGAAAGGGAGTATGCTTGATGCATATGCCATGTATGTGTTCTACAAGATGCTTGATATCATGCAATGTAAAGGTGCATGCCGAGGTATTGCACGGTGGTTTAGGCGGAGATTGTAGCAAAACGAAACTCGACACCATCGGTTAGGGGGAGAATCTACAGATGAAGACAATCTGCTGGAGAAAAAGGTCCATAATGGGTGATAACTCTGCTGAGGAAGAAACTGAGAAATATCATATTTCTAGATTATCACCGTTGACACTGTTGGGGATGAGAGGATCAGATCAATCTTTTCATCATGACTGCCTCTGCCTAAGGGATGAAACCAGAAAATTCTGATTTCTAAGCTGCCACTAACTCGGTTATAGGGAATTACCAAGGTCTTAAGGATCTTCTCTGTTTGGGGAAGATGAGGAAACAAGTGGAACCAACCTTTTCGGAGAACCATAATGGCGATTGCTGGGGAAATGATGGCTCTGTTGAGGAAATAACAACTTCTTCACAGAAACATCATGGTGTGAATCGGGTATTAGGCTTGCCAATGGATGTTTCGGTCATCCTGCATGAGTCACCAGTAAAATATGCAATGCATAATGCTTTCTCCATTGTTTAGCTTTTTATTGTTCTCAATGATTTATAGTATTATGTGATCACAAATAATCGTTTATTTTGCAAACAAAATACTGGAAAAAAACAATTGAGAAAACAAATGATGTATTTTATTGATTTTGAAAAGTATGTACATAAGATGTGTACAAGGATGCAAAAATCCTTGATGAGGAAATTTGCAATAAAATTGAGAAACAAATGTAAATGGCAAAGGGAAATCATGGTTTGCATTGATTACAACATTGGCTACCATCCACTGTAAGTCTAGGTTCCAGCGCCTTGCACCAGTTGATAACGACTTTATTGCTCTGTTACCATCTGAGGTCTAGCTATGATGAAGAGAGGCTCAAGTGTTCACAGTCAAATGCCTTTATCCCTAATTTTTTCCTGGACATCTTTCTTATAATTTTTTCGTCCACCAGGATACCCGTTTTTGCCTAAGTCGCCCTTTCAGGTTTTCAACTTAGCGGGCTATTATTGTTTTTCTTCCATTATCCCTAACTTTTGCATGGACATTTCTTTTTTTGGTCCATCGGGACGCCCATTTTTGCCTAGATTGTCCTTGCGGATATCAATCTAGCGGGCTCTTTATCCATTTTTTTTTCAGGCATAATATATTTTGACTGCATCGGAGTTCACGGGCGATGGTAACTCCTCCCCATCCATGGTAGTGAGGATCAGGGCTCCGCCTGAGAATGCCTTCTTGACAACGAAAGGTCCTTCGTAATTTAGGGTCCACTTGCCGCGTGGATCCGAGTGAATAGGTGAATATCTCTTGATCACGAGTTCGCCTTCACGGAACGCTCGAGGGAGAACTTTCTTGTCAAAAGCTCGCTTAAGGCGTCTCTAATACAATTGACCATGACAAACTGTTGTAACACGCTTCTCTTCGATGAGATTCAGCTGGTCATATCTGGACTGAACCCATTCAGCTTCATCTAGACCTGATTCCATGATAACTATGAGCGAAGGGATCTCGACTTCAATGGGTAGAACAACCTCCATACCATACACAAGCGAATACGGAGTTGCCCCAGTGGAAGTACGAACTGAAGTTCTGTAGCAATGTAACGCAAAGGTAAGCATTTCATGTCAATCCTTGTAAGTCTTGACCATTTTCTGGGCAATCCTCTTGATGTTTTTGTTTGCTGCTTCGACAGCACCGTTCATCTTGGGCCGATATGGTGAAGAGTTATGGTGCTCGATCTTGAATTCTTCACACAACTCCTTCATCATATTGTTGTTAAGGTTGCTTGCATTGTCAGTGATAATGTTTCTAGGAATGCCATAGCGACAGATTATCTCTTTCTTGATAAATCTGGCAGCCACTTGTCGTGTAATGTTTGCGTAAGAAGCAGCTTCAACCCACTTGGTAAAATAGTCGATAGCAACTAGAATGAATTGATGACCGTTGGAAGCCTTTGGTTCGATCATTCCAATCATATATATTCCCCACATAGAGAATGGCCAAGGCGAAGTCAAAACGTTCAATGGAGTTGGAGGCACATGGATCTTGTCTCCGTAGATTTGGCACTTATGCCATCTTTTGGCAAAGTTGTAATAATCTACCTCCATTGTTGTCCAGTAATACCAAGCTCGATGGATCTTTTTGGCCATGGCAGGACCTTTAGCATGTACACCCTCGCTGCCCTCATGTATGGATCTTATGATCGTGTTTACTTCGTGTCTATCCACGCATCAGAGCAAAATGGAATCATAATTCCTCTTGTACAGTACACCACAACTTAAGAAGAATTTGGCGTAAAGCCGCCTAAGAGCTTTCTTGTCAATGATAGTAATAACCTCGGGATATTCCTATTTTTCCAAATATCTCTTAATGTCGTAGAACCAAGTCTTGTCATCAGACTCATCCTCGATCGCTAAACAGTGTGCTGGTTCACTCAAATGATCAATGCGGATAGAAGGAGCTTCATTCTTCCACTTGACTTTGAACATGGATGCTAACGTGGCAAGAGCATCAGCTAGTTGATTTTCCTCTATGGGGATATGATGAAAAGAGATTTGATCAAAGTAAGGAATCAACTTCGCAATGTGTTGTTGGTACGGAACCAACTTGGAATCCCGAGTCACAAAATTCCCTCTGACTTGACAAATAACCAAAGTAGAATCTCCATAGACCTCAAGAATCTTGATTCTCATGTCAATTACCGCTTCAATATCGTAGATACATGCTTAGTATTCAGCCATATTGTTGGTGCATGCAAAGCATAATCTGGCAGTGAAGGGAAGGTGAAAACCTGTCAGAGAGATGAGGATATCACCGATTCCACGACCTTTAGAATTGGAGGCACCGTCGAACACGAGCGTCCGTCGCGCCCCTGGTTCGGGTCCTATGTCAGGGTCTGGAGACTCATAGTCTCTGACAAACAGAACATCCTCATCGGGAAACTCAAACTTCATTTGTTGATAACCCTCTACAGGTTAATGAGCAAGGTAGTCAGACAAGACGCTCCCTTTTATTGCTTTCTGGGTAACATGCTGGATATCATACTCAGTTAACAGCATCTTCCACCGAGCAATTCTTCCAGAGACAGCAGGCTTTTTGAATATGTACTTTATCGGATCCATTTTGGATATCAACAAAGTAGTGTGACAAATCATGTATTGTCTTAGGCGTCGAGCAGCCCAGACCAGAGCACAACAAGTTTTCTCCAAAGGTGAGTATCTGGTCTCACAATCAGCGAACTTCTTGCTCAAATAGTAAATTGCATGTTCTTTTCTGCCAGTGTTGTCATGTTGACCTAATACACATCCCATTTATTCATCGAGAACGGTGAGATACATAATTAATGGCCTACCAGGAACCGGTGGTACCAAAATCAGTGGTTCTTGCAAGTATTGTTTTATTTTGTCAAATGCTTCTTGACAATTATTGTTCCATTCAACCGATTGATTTTTTATTTGTAATTTGAACATCGGTTCACAGGTAGCCGTCAAGTGGGAAATGAATCTTGAGATGTAATTAAGTCTGCCCAGAAAGCCATAGACTTCTTTTTCTGTTTTGGGAGGCGGCATGTTCTGAATTGCCCGAACCTTGTCAGGATCCACTTCAATGCCCTTCTGACTCACAATAAAGCCCCACAGTTTACCCGATCAAACTCCGAAGGTACACTTCGCAGGATTCAACCGCAGTCTAAACTTCCGGAGTCTATCAAACAGTTTCTTCAGATGAACCAGGTGATCATCTTCAGTTTTGGACTTGGCAATCATATAGTCCACATAAACCTCAATCTCTCTATGGATCATATTGTGAAAGAGGGTTGTCATGGCACATTGGTATGTTGCCCCTGCATTCTTCAGACCAAATGGCATGACTTTGTAACAATATGTAGCCCATGGCGTGATGAAAGTAGTCTTTTCCATATCACCTGGGGACATCTTGATCTGATTATATCCTGAAAAACCGTCCATAAATGAAAACACAGAGAATTGCGCCGTGTTGTCTACCAAGACATCAATATGAGGTAGAGGAAAATCATCTTTCGGGCTTGCCTTGTTGAGATCTCGATAATCCACACACATTCTGACCTTCCCATCTTTCTTTGGAACCGGGACGATGTTGGCAATCCATTCAGGATATTCAGAAGTAACCAGAAACCCAGCATCAAGTTGTTTCTTTACCTCTTCTCTGATTTTGAGTGCCATGTCGGGTCTAGTCTTCCTGAGCTTCTGCTTGACAGGAAGACATCCGAGCTTGAGTGGCAAGTGATGTTCAACGATGTTGGTATCCAACCCAGGCATATCTTGATAAGCCCAGGCGAAGATATCATATACTCTTTAAATAACTTGACCAACTCGAAGTGTACATGCTTTGCAAGAGACGGGCCAACCTTGACTTCTCTTCTGACCTCATCAGTGCCAAGATTGATAACTTCCACTGGTTCTTTGTGTGGCTAAATCTCCTTATGCTCGTGCTCAAGGAGCCTTGCTAGTTCGGCCGGTAATTCACAATCTTCCTCTCCATCTTCTTCGGCTTGGTTAATTGGAATCCCAAAATTACAAGGGATGTTTGCCATGTTGTTATCAATGCGTTTATTAGTTCTGCATGTTTATGAATATGTTTAGAATAAGCTATTTTAAAAAGTGAAAAACAAAAGAAACTTTTGCCATTTGTTTGTAAAAAAAAATAAACGAAAGAAAATATAGCATGATTTTGAATGCAAAAAAACTTTCATTTATTGATCACATAATATTACAAAAGCTTGAGGCCCTTTACAAGCTATCCACTCGTCTCGGGCGAGGACGAGGGAATGAGAAAGCAAAATGCATTACATGTTTGTTGGAAAAACCACAGGAATCACAGTAGATGTCCAATTGTTGAGCTTGAAACCCGGAAGACACTTGCGCACAAAGCCTGAAACCAGGTTGCTCGGACTAGAATCATCAATAGTTGCCATGATGTCACCCATTTGAAAACCCGCACTATTGAACTTGATCAAGTTGCACTGCTTCGGACCATGTGAGCTAGATTGTTGACCGGGATGATAACCCAATCCAAAACGATTATGCTTTTCAACCACATCAATCACATGCCCCCAGCCTAGCAAGGCACCTTTATTAATGATCTCTTTAGCACTCTTAGCAGATGCTAAGGTCATTTGCGGTGATCAACTTTGACTAGTTGAAGCAGAGCTAACATCTTCGAACTCAAGACACTGCAACGGCACCTTAACTATGCCTTCATCAGTCTCTACATATCGAAAAGATGACAATTCGCTCACAATCAGATCTTCTTCACCACAGACGATGACCAACTGATCGTCAAACATGAATTTCAATTTCTGATGTAAAGTGGAAGTAACTGTCCTTGTGGTGTGAATCCACGGGCGACCCAATAGGCAACTGTACGTCGGATTGATATCCATCACTTGGAAAGTAATGGTGAACAAATGCGGTCCAACCTTGATGGGTAAATCCACTTCTCCAATAACTTGCCTTCAAGAACCATCGAATGCTCTGACAACTAAGGTGGTTGGCCTCATCTCGATCCTCTCTATCAGTAATTGACTCAATGTCCCCTTAGGCATCACATTGAGAGAAGAACCGGTATCCACTAGGACACGAGATAACAAGACATCCATGCAGGTTACGGATATGTGTAATGCTTTCTTGTGGGCAGCTCCTTCAGGAGGCAATTCTGATTCATTAAAACCCAAATATCGACTTGCAGTTATGTTAGCCACTACATCATCAAACTCGACAACGGATATATCATGCATAACATGGGCAGTGTTCAAGACTTTCAACAAAGCTGATCTGTGTGCGGGCGAGCTCATGAGTAAAGACAAGATTAAGATCCTCGAGGGAGCCTGCCCCAGCTGATCCATAATTTTAAAGTCACTTTTCTTAATCAACTTTAGGAACTCTTGATCATCAAGTGTCTCTTTGTTCTTTGAAAAATCCTCAGATGAAATAGTTGCCACTGGTACTGCAGTAGATGCCCCTTGCTGGACAACAGGGGTTGCAGATGCAGGCTTTTCCGTGGGAGGAACAACAGTTGGAACTTGTACATGCTTTGTAGTGACTTTCGGAGTGAAAACTCATCCACTACGAGTCATACCTCCAGCGGCTGTAACATTCACAATCTCAGACTCAGCAAACCTTATCTCTTGACCTCCAGAAAACACGGTAGACCCATATCTACAAGGTACCTCCTTAGAATTCTGATACGGAAATGACTTTGGTGGGCAAACAACGATAGGTTGCACCTTCTTCTTAGGAGATTCAACAGAAACCTTCCTAAAGACGATGGTGAATGGCTCGATGGTAGCAACTTCTTCAACAGGCTTATATCTGGCAAATTGAACCTCTCCCCGGTTCATCAAAATCTGGACATAACCCTTCAGCCTTCGACACTGATTGGGATTATCGTCGCAAATCTGACACTTACCACGTAGCCCTTTCAATAGCCCATGTTCATTCAATCTCTTGAAAACTACAGTCATTGGGGTCTTTACCTCGTCAACATCCATAATCAATTCAACCGTTGAGCTATCCTCAACCATGTTCACCGCAGGTCCACCGTGATTAGGCAATGGATTATGCTGAATATTAGGACCTTCTTCAGCAAAAGTCAAAATCTTTCGATCGATGAGCTCTTGAACCTTGGTTTTGAAAACAAAACAGTCCTCTGTCGCATGTCCTATATATCCAGCGTGATAAGCACATGACGCATTTGGATTGTGCTTCGGATTGAATGGATGAATTGCATGTGCGGTCTCCTTGGGAATAATTGCCTCTTGGTGAACCAAGTAAGGGAACAATTCAGTGTATGACACTGGAATTCTGTCGAAGTTCGGATGCTTACGGTTTCCTTAATTATTGTGGTTTTGCTGGTTTTGATTCTACTGATTTTTGTTGTTCTGTTGAGCATGTTGCTGACGTTGCGGTTGTTGCTGATTCTGAGCATTCTGAACTGATTGTTGCGGATGATACTGGTACGGTAGTTGTTGATATTTTGTAGCAGCAATGTACGGATATGGATAGTATGGCATGGGAGCCATGGGAGCTTGATACTGAGGAGAAACTTGAGCTGTCACAGCGTTGGCTTCACTTTCCTTTTTCTTTGACTGACTATTCTGAGATTTTCTATTGGCCAGCTGCTGGGAAGCAGCTCCAAAAATCTTTCTAGTCTTCAACCCGTTCTCAATCCGTTCACCAATGGTTACAATGTTAGCAAAGTTTGATGAAGAACTACCCACCATTTTCTCATAGTAAGATCCTTGCAATGTACCCATAAAGATATCAACCAACTCGTTGTCAAAGAGAGCAGGTCGCACACGAGATGTCATCTCACGCCATCTTTGCGCATACTCTTTGAATGTTTCGGTTGAACGCTGAGATTGGTTTTGTAACTGTAATCTGGTAGGCGCCAGATCAAGATTGTATTTGTATTACTTCAAGAACGCTTCAGACAGATCCCTCTAAGTACGGATTTTACTGCGTTCTAAACCCATGTACCAATCCAATGAAGCACCGGACAAGCTATCTTGAAAACAATGAACTAGAAATTCATCATTATCAATATAGGATACCTTCCTGCAGTACATTGTGATGTGACTACGCGGGCAACTCAAACCCTTATACTTTGGAAGCTCATGTATCTTGAATTTCTGCGGTAGTACGACGTTCGGAACCAAACATAAGTCTTTGGCCTCCATGCCAAAAGCAGAAAACCCTTCAATAGCTCTGATACGATTTTCCAACAACTTGTAACCAGCAAGTCTATCTTGATTAGAAGGCCTGACGAAAATCTGAGGATTTGGCAGCTGAGATGCGGCCGGAGCCTGCACTTGTGGAGTAGCAAACCGAGAAGGATACACCAAACCCTGATTAACATCTGACCAGCATTCTGACCCATCTGAACACGAAATGGATAATTCAGAGGAGGTACCACAGCAGCTGAAAATGCCCCAGGGTAAGGCATCCCAGAATGAACATTCTGAACAAAAGTTTGAGCAGCTTGGGTTGAAACCAGAATTTGGAAAGGAGGACCCCTATACACGTGCTCTTCTTCATCAGGAGTTTCAATGTCAACCAACCCAGGAGTCTGGCGAGTCTGAATCTAAGGATTCTCATGATCATCATTCACCACCGGAGGTGGGATTGGAGTATGCATGCCCCATGGATATGCAGCAGTATTCCCATTAGGCATGGGCACAACAAAAGGCTGATATGGTACGAAGGAACTACCATTATTTGCAATCTGAGGAGTGTAATTCGGAGGCATGCCCCAAGGAAAAGCGGCAAGCATTTTGTTCAACCCAGATTGAGAATTTGATGGATGAACACCAATATGATTCACAGGCTCAACTGGCACTTTCATAGTAGCAGGAGAAGGAACAACAGCAGGAATAGTTGTAACAACAAGAGGAACAGTCACAACAGGAGTGATGACAGTTGCATCATTAGCAGTTACAATAATAGTGGCGGCAGCAGCAGCGTCCCTTTGAGCACGGAGTTCCCTAATGACATCCATGTTAGTCTGAAACTGATCCATCCGACCTTGAAATTGAGCCAAAGTTTCCTTATAGGCAGCATTCTCAGCTTCGAAATCAGCCATGATCTTGGATTTGCTTGAGCGGGTGAAATACCGATGTCGAGTCGTCGTCTTGCTACAAGCAGAAGACGGACAAAGATGAACAACAGTTTTGAACGAAGAGACGTGCATATGTGTGCAAATGAATGTATGATACGCATGCAAAAATAAAGTTTTAAATTCCAAGAATTCTTAAACTTATCTTTGTTGACAATAATCATAAAGACTACATGTAAAGGTGCGAGAGATAAAGTTGGCAAGAAACTTCATTCAGTCATTCAACAATAAAGGAGAGAAGTACAAGTCAAGTACAAATCAAATATCTGCCTTTTGGGCTACAATGAATCAGCATGGATCCTATCAAAGACCACCCTGCAAACAGACAAGAAGTGGAAATCAGCCCAAGGAAGCTGGTGCGGTAATACATTAGCATATGCATACCTCAATAACCCAGGTAAATCCTCCAGTGCGTGCTCAGCAAATCTGGCTAGACGGTCGTGCCTCTCACTCCAATACTTCGCATCCTTCATGAGGTTGCGCAGCAAATAATGGTTAGGTCCATGAAGCATATCCTGAAGAAAGGCCTCTTTCTGATCCAGGAGGTTTTGCAGATGACGGCTTTGATGCTCCCAGTGAGTGCTCTCTGTGTTAAGCTGACTAATCTGCTCTAAGCTCTGATGTGCTTGATCCTGCGGCTTCTGAATCTCACCGAAGACTTTGTCTAGCTGGGCTTGACACTGAGAAAAGTCCTTTGCCAACTGATTCACACGGTATTGCTCACTTTGCCACTTTGTCTTGTACTCAGATAACTTCCCTCAAAGCTCTTCAAGTTGCTTCTTAAAGCTCAACTCATCCTTGTAGGCTTGATACGGGTATCAGCAAGTTGTCTTTTCTTTAAATCAAGTCCCTCATAAGTACTCTTCAAAGCATCTCCCACTTTCCTACGTTTGTTCTGTTCAACCTCCACCTCTTTGAGCATGCGCTCGTGCTTCTGGTGGAGCTCAATCTGTAGACTATCCTTCTCAGAAGTGACTCTATCAAGGTTGAGACGAAGATCAGCATTCTCCTTCTTCAATGTTTCAATAGTCAGCTTGAGTCGGTCGACCTCAGATGGAGGAACGATGGTAAGTTCAGGAAGCTTGGCATTCATGGAAGGCTCGGGAGAAAATGGCAACAAGATCTCTTTGACGCGCTCTTTGACCCAAAGTGTGTAAGCTTCCTTGGCAATGTAATTCTTCTTACCCAAACCGGCTCTTCCTTCGAGGTGAATCTGAGTCCAAGCGGCACTAAACCTCTTGAACAATCCCATGTCATCAACCCCTTCATGAAAGATGAACTCTTCCACTACCTCAGGATCGAGTTTGGCAACCATAGGATATCCCAACTGACGGAAGGCAAGTCTCAGATTGTAGTTAATTCCACCCTTTGTACCCAAGAGAGGCACATTGGAGAATTTCCCACAATGAAGATTGATCTTAGTATCGTCGAAGACTCGAGAATACCAAGAAATGTCATCAGCAGTAAGAGACATGATTTGTTGAGACCACTTGAGATTACCCTTATTCTCAACAAAGGGACCCTTTTGTGGAAGATGAGACATGAACCATTGGTACAGCAGAGGATCGCAACAGATAATGGTTCCTTTCTTCTTTTCATTCCTCGAATGAATAGAATGATAGGTATCAGCAAGAAGTGTCGGAACAGGGTTCTTGGACAAGAAGATACTGATGGCAGCCTGATCTACGAAATCCTCCATGTTTGGAAACAAGACAATCCCATATATCAGCAAAACAAGAATGGCGTTGAAAGCCTTCCAGCTTCCAAATTTAGCAAAAGAAGTGGCCTTGTCAACCAAGAACTTCGAAGCAAACCCTCGAATACCTTTCCCTTTGGTCTTGAGATTATCTTCCACATCCTTCTTACTAATGTAGAGGGCATCAGCAATAAGAGGAAACTTCGGACAACCACTAGGGTAAACATAAGGAACCTGCCTCTTGATCTCAACCCCCATAATATAAGCATACTCCTCGAGTGTAGGTGCTAGCTGATAATCCTGAAATTTGAAGCACCTAAGTGGCGGATCATAGAACTGAACCAGTGTGTGAATGGCGGGGATGTTAACTTCAGTATTGAGGATGAACAACTGATTACCATAAGTATCCTTGAAAACCCCTCTGTTATCTTCAACCACACGGGATGCTAAACCTCTCAAAATACCCAGCTTAGGCTCCACAAACTTGTAGCTAGAGCTCCCTCGACAACCAGTACTCATCTATATGATAATGTCAACAAAGAATAAGTCTTCGAAAACCTGGAAATGCACATACAAAAAATTAATTTACATGATGAAATGATATGCAACGCAAGCAACAAGAAGCCAGCACTGTCTGAATAATCAAATCCGAATAATCTGGATATCTGCATATAATTCTGTGTCGGTACAAAAATTTGATGTGTGCGAGAACAAAGGTATGAAGTGGCTTGGTTTCCTGCAAAAACCCATCCCCCTCACAGGTGTGATCTAGACACAACAAGATGGTCCCTAGAAAGGTCGCCCAAACCATAGGACTCAGAATGAAAACCCCCCGCCGTAGAGAATTCTCGCAAGACGGAATTATTCTCAAGCTAATCATGATCTGGGATGTGGCTCTCGTGGTAACCCAACGCGCGAAACGCATGCCTCACGACTATCCATGTTCTAGCCTATGTGTATACTAAGCCCGGTGTTAGGACTTTTCTCTCCAATAATATCTACCTATCCCAACAATAGCAGAATATACAACAGATATCCAGAATATACAGCATATGAATATTTAAAGCAGTAAAGAAATGTGATAAATAAACAAAAAGCATATGCATAAAAATAAAGCAAGCAAAGCACAAAAGATAAATACCCAAACAAGCAAGAAAACAAACAAAATTAGGCGAGACCCCAACTTGCAAGAGCAAGGACTCCCCAGCAGAGTCGCCAGCTGAAGATGGCTGGTTTATACCTGAGTGAATCGCATACTCAAAGATAACACAGAGTCGCCACCGAACTTTATTTAGTCCCAAAGGACGGGGAAAATATCGATAAAACCCAAGGGGAAGAGAAACGGGAATGGGGGTCGGTTATGCAAAAGGAAGGTACTAGCACCTAATTCATTCGTCGTACTCGACGGGAACCATTTCGCTTGCTTCTAGTCTTGGATGGGTTATCTATCTAAAGGCTTCTAGCTAAAGAAAGAGGAGAGAGAAGGGAAGAGAGAAAAAGAAAGGAAAGAAAGTAAGAAAGTGCTTGTTGAGGATTAGGGCCCTCGTGCCTACGTACCCTCATAGTACAATGACGAAATCAGAGCGACGTAGTTCAGAGGAACTGGGGAAAGAAGGGGGAATGGAAGAAAGGTGGAAGGGTGCTCGCCAAGATCATCGCAATCTCGTGCCTACGTATCATACATTCGAAAGAATGCAGAATCAGAGCTTCCGTAGTTCGGGGAACTAAGACGAACAAGGAAAAGGAAGTGGTGTCCAAACCAAGAACAAAAGAAGTAGAGAAAGATCCGCTGGGGATTCCAAAGAAATGGTGTCAAAGTCAAGAAAGGAGTGTAAAAGGAAAGATAATAGTTGTACTGAGAATAACGTGCAAGAGTGGTGTCGAAACCAAGAAAATAAAGGCGCAAAAGGAATAGAAGGGACTCCACTAGGGAGGTAAGAGAACAAAGAAAAGTGCTTGGGATCAGAGGATAAGCGATCCTACTGGGGAACAAGCAAAGGGATGCTGTTAAAACCAAGAGAAAAAAAAGGGTTCGGTGTATTAACTGACTGGAAGTGGTTAACCGAAGAAAAAAAAGTTAAGAACTCTAGTGGGGATAAAGGTTTTAACAGATAGACTGTGATTAACCAGAAGAGAGAGTACTGAACCAAAAAAAGGTGTTTGACTCAGAAGGGATTTCGGTATGTTAACTGATAAATAGTGGTTAACCGAAGAAAGAAAAGATTGCAACTCCGCGGGGATAGAGGAGCATTGGTTTTAATAGGTAAACTGTGATCAACCTGAAGAATAGGTGTAGGACCAAGCGAAGGTCGTGACCCAAAGGGGATGTCAGTACCGACTGAACAAACTGTGCTTTGACCAACAGAGAAGGGTATTGGAACCAAAAGAGGTTTCCAACCATTGAGGATTCGGTGTTAACTGAAGAAACTGTGATTAACCAAAAAGAAATGAGTGATTAACCAAGAGGAGGTGATTAACTCGAAAGAGGCCAGTGTTTTAACAGACTGGCTGTGGTTAACTGAAGAAATGGGTGATTAACCAAGAGAAGGTTGCGAACTCCGAGGAATACGGTTTTAACAGGATGACTGTGTTTAACCGAAGAAACGGGATTTAAAACTCTTCTAGGGAATCAAAAGACAATGATTGACCACAAGAAAAGAATAGGGTATTGAACAAAGAGAGTTTGCTAACCCAAGGAACAATGATCTTAACCAGGAAAGTGGTGATTGACCAAAGGAGATATAGAAAGAGGCAAGAGCCAAAAGTGATGAGGGATCGACTCGACTAGGGAAAGAGGTACGCTACCGCCTGGAGATAGAGGTGACTAAGTCAGGCACAAGGTCATTCGTCCCCTACCTGAAGTAGTCAGAATGAGAGTAGGAATTTGTTAGGTGCAGATTTCATTAGTTTTACCTTTTGATTGTTGTTTTTCTTCTAACATTGAGAATATACCTTTGGTGCTTGTAATATGTGTGCTATTGTGCAGGAAAAGGCACTAAATGATCAAAGTGATAAGACACGAGAAAGGGTGCAAGCTGCCAAAGAACAGAGGAAAACATCAGTAAGTTCGCTTTGCAAACTCTGGCGAACTCCCAGCAAAGGTTCGCTTTGCGAACTCTAGCGAGGTCTCCAGCGAATGGTCCCAGAATTTGGCAGGGGCAAAAGGTAGTAAAGTTCGCTTTGCAAACTGGAAAGTGATTGTCGCTTTGCGAGTGATCCTTCGCATTGCAAACTCACGAAAATTCTGGGGCGGTTTAAGCATATCAGAGGCACCTCAGGTGCCTATTTTTGACATTCGCTGTGTGAATGAGTTGTTCGCTTTGCGAACTTGTAAATTCCTGAATGTGTATATAGAATTTTCACACTTTTTAGGTTATTATGAAGATAGAAACTTGGGAGAAAGATCATAACTTGTCATTTTCAGCATAGAAACTCAAATCCCAAGGGGGAGAAGGTAAGAGCTTCAATCTCTTGTTGGGTTTGGATGTAATCTTTTGATACCTATTGTATTTCATCTAATCTGTGTTTGTGAACTAGTTTGGATTCACTATTTTTGGATGTATTTGGTTGTTTATTTGTTGGTCCTGACAAAACCTTTCCAAATTCTTGATCTTATATTCTCATCTATCAATAAACAAACTTTTGACATGGTTTTGTGAGTTGATATTCATTTTATCTTTTGTTGTATTGTGTTGATTAAGTAGCATGGCTAGCATGAGTAGGATCGATACGGTATTGCGAGGATGCATGATAATAGTGATGAAGAACGATATTCACATTCATTCGACAAATTAGTTGAATACGTGTAAAAAGGGTTAAACGTATGTACGTATTCTGATCGTTGGCATTGTATATGAAGTCGTAATTTATCTGATTTGGGTGTCATCTTTGTTTACCGGTTTATCTTTGATTTGAACCGCTATAGATATATACTCTTCAGATCTGGATCTAAGATGATTATCTGTTTTGTTCTAAACTCTAGAAATAGATTTAGGCTTAACATTTGCGTGAGTATCAACTCTTACTGCTCTGTGTTGGTTTTGTTGCGTGAGACATCACCAATGAGGCAATACGGTCGTTCTCTCGACGTTGTGTTAGACATAACCTCTGTCGTGGGTGATACGTGAGGATATTAGGCGAATGATTGATTTATGTATAATATGATTAGAAGAATGCATGTGCTATCAATAGATGAGATCCAATCCTAACAAGGCTCCATTTATATTTTCAGTCTTTACTTTATACATTCTGTATTTACATTTTATGCATTTAATTTTGGTTTTTCTTCTAAAACCAAGAACTTTTGAACCATGAGCTTAGAAATGTGGATACCGTCGAACGACATTCTTTCCCTCGCACTGATCCCTGTGGATATGACAAAACTGGGTTACTTATATATTTTTGCTTGCTGCTATTCTAGAACCTACAAAATGGCGCTGTTGCCTAGGATCGGTGTTTAGATATTGAATCGCATTGCAATAGTTTCTATATTTTTGAGCTTTGCACATTTGTTTATATTGTATATATGTGTTTTCTTTTATGTTTTCTTTAGTATGATCAGGAATGATGAGAACTCCTAGATTGGTTGCTAATTGTATAAAAGTATTCAATGAAGCTTCGACCGATTCTGGACGGATGTTGAGCATTAAAGTTGGCATGGTAAATTTTATTGCTTTATAGAATGTTAGAATGATTTGATAATTTTGTTCTTTGTGCAAATGTGTATTCTTGTTTCATTTTGCAACTTGTTTGACTACTTGTTTCACTTATGTCCAAAAGCCACAAATTGTGAGAAACCTCCATTGTTTACTATATGCTAGGATGACCGATAACTTTGTTTAATTTGTTTGATTCATGCTTTATCTTTTGATTATTATGATTTTGTGGAAGCATTAGAAATGATCAAGGCATTTGTTTATATTTCACACAACCGTATCCAAAAGTACCTTACCCGTGAGTAGAGAGAATTCGTTAACCCTTTTGTGCCTAAACAGTTTAGATCTCATTTTAGTGATGAACTTGGTTTGTGCACATAATTTGAAAGTTTAGTTCATCATTGAATTTTGTGAGTTCTAAAATTTTCTTCTTGAACCTTTGAACATTGTTTTAATTTGATTTCCTTGCCTTAAAAAGCAAGGAGCATCCACTTGAGGTTTGGTTGAATTCAAGTCGGGGAGAATGAAAAAGAAGAATGGTAGGTTGCTTAAACTTTTGAAAAAGTTCAAACAAGCATGAAAAGAAAGAGTGTGCATATGAATGTGAAAAACAAAAGAAAAAGAATACTTGTTTGAATAAGAAAAATAGAGAATGAAATAATTGTGCATAAGGAAGTTTGAGAAGGTTTGTGGTAAAGGAATGAAAATGGTGAATGAAGTTGTGATGTGTAAATACCTTGTATAGTGAATGTTTCTTTTTGCATCGTCAATTTCGATTCAATGGCCTTAGAAATGTCCCTTTGTTGTAAACCCGACCAAGCTACAACCCTTGAAGCCCTTAGTGATCTTTTTGCTTCCATGTTTTCATTTTTGATTGTTAAGATGTTGTATGAATAGGATTGCTATTAGCATTGTTTGTCAGGTGAGTGAAATTTCCCCGCGGTTGCAAACGCGTCAATTTCTTCAATCTTATTTTGAAGAGGAGTGTTAGAGTGATTCAAGTATGAAAACTTAGTTGTTCTTTGAACCATTTCATGATATTTGTTTAAGAACTTAATTCCTTGTCATTGTTCGATTCTATTGAGTGGTGAACGTTACTTGTGCGCATTTTCATGCTTGACTTTGGCTAAATCTTATGCTTGAGCAAATCCTTTTGTTTTAATGAGAGGCATACTTTGCTTGAGGACAAGCAAAAATCTAGTTGGGGAGAGTTGTTAGGTGCAGATTTTACCTAAAAATGACATATCTTTCTTTGCACTTTTTCTACTCAATTCTCATGTTTTCATTAGTTTTACTCTTGATTGTTGTTTTTCTTCTAACATTGAGAATATACCTTTGGTGCTTGTAATATGTGTACTATTGTGCAGGAAAAGGCACTAAATGATCATAGTGGTAAGACACAAGAAAGGGTGCAAGCTGCCAAAGAACAGAGGAAAACATCAGTAAGTTTGCTTTGCGAACTCTGGTGAACTCCTAGCGAAGGTACGCTTTGCAAACTCTGGCGAGGTCTCCAGCGAATGGTCCCAGAATTTGCCAGGGGCAAAGGGCAGTAAAGTTCACTTTGCAAACTGGAAAGCGAGTGTTGCTTTGCGAGTGATCCTTCGCATTGCAAACTCACGAAAATTCTGTGGCGGTTTAAGCTTATCAGAGGCACCTCAGGTGCCTATTTTTGACATTCGCTGTGCGAATGAGTTGTTCGCTTTGCGAACTTGTAAATTCCTGAATGTATATAAATAGAATTTTCAAACTTTTTAGGTTATTATGAAGATATAAACTTGGGAGAAATATCTTAACTTGTAATTTTCAGCATAGAAACTCAAATCCCAAGGGGGAGAAGGTAAGAGCTTCAATATCTTGTTGGATTTGGATGTAATCTTTTGATACCTATTGTATTTCATCTAATCTATGTTTGTGAACTAGTTTAGATTCTCTATTTTTGGTTGTCTTAGGTTGTTTATTTGTTGGTCTTGACAAAACCTTTCCAAATTCTTGATCTTAGATTCTCATCTATCAATGAACAAATTTTTGACATGGTTTTGTGAGTTGATATTCATTTTATCTTTTGTTGTGTTGTGTTGATTAAGTAGTGGCTAGCATGAGTGGGATCGATATAGTATTGCGAGGATGCGTGATAATGGTGATGAAGAATGATATTCACATTCATTCGACAAATTTTGAATACATGTAAAAAGGGTTAAACGTATGTATGTATTCTGATCGTTGGCATTGTATATGAAGTTGTCATTTATATGATTTAGGTGTCATCTTTGTTTACCTGTTTATCTTTGATTTGAACCGCTATAGGTATATACTCTTCAGATCTGGATCTAAGATGATTATCTGTTTTGTTCTAAACTCTAGAAATAGATTTAGGCTTAACCCTTACGTGAGTATCAGCTCTTAATGCTCTGTGTTGGTTTTGTTGCGTGAGACATCTCCAACGAGGAAATACGGTCGTTCTCTCGATGTTGCGTTAAACATAACCTCTGTCGTGGGTGATACGTGAGGATATTAGGCGAATGATTGATTTATGTATAATATGATTAGAAGAATGCATGTGTTATCAATTGATGAGATCCAATCCTAACAAGGCTCCGTTTATATTTTCAGTCTTTACTTTATACTTTCCGTCTTTACATTTTATGCATTTAATTTTGGTTCTTCTTCTAAAACCAAGAATTTTTGAACTATGAGCTTAGAAATGTCGATACAGTCGAACGACATTCTTTCCCTCGCACTGATCCCTGTGGATATGACCAAATTAGGTTACTTATATATTTTTGCTTGCTGCTATTCTAGAACCAACAAAATGGCGCCGTTGTCGGTGATCGGTGTTTAGATATTGAATCGCATTGCGATAGTTTCTATATTTTTGAGCTTTGTACATTTGTTTATATTGTATATATGTGTTTTCTTTTATGTTTTCTTTAGTGTGATCAGGAATGATGAGAACTCTAAGATTGGTTGCTAATTGTATAAAAGTATTCAATGAAGCTTCGACCGATTCTGGATGGATGTTGAGCTTTGAAGTTGGCATGGTAAATTGTATTGCTTTATAGAATGTTAGAATGATTTGAGAATTTTGTTCTTTGTGCAAATGTGTATTCTTGTTTCATTTTGCAACTTGTTTGACTACTTGTTTCACTTAGGTCCAAAAGCCACAAATTGTGAGAAACCTCCATTGTTTACTATATGCTAGGATGATTGATAACTTTGTTTAATTTGTTTGATTCATGCTTTATCTTTTGATTATTGTGATTTTGTGGAAGCATTAGAAATGATCAAGGCATTTGTTTATACTGAGCACAACCGTATCCAAAAGTACCTTACCCGTGAGTAGAGAGAATTCGTTAACCCTTTTGTGCCTAAACAGTTTAGATCTCATTTTAGTGATGAACTTGGTTTGTGTACATAATTTGAAAGTTTAGTTCATCATTGAATTTTGTGAGTTCTAAAAATTTCTTCTTGAACCTTTGAACATTGTTTTAATTTGATTTCCTTGCCTTAAAAAGCAAGGAGCATCCACTTGAGGTTTGGTTGAATTCAATTCGGGGAGAATGAAAAAGAAGAATGGTAGGTTGCTTAAACTTTTGAAAAAGTTCAAACAAGCATGAAAAGAAAGAGTGTGCATATGAATGTGAAAAACAAAAGAAAAAGAATGCTTGTTTGAATAATAAAAATAGAGAATGAAATAATTGTGTATAAGGAAGTTTGAGAAGGTTTGTGGTAAAGGAATGAAAATGGTGAATGAAGTTGTGATGTGTAAATACCTTGTATAGTGAATGTTTCTTTTTGCATCGTCAATTTCGATTCAATGGCCTTAGAAATGTCCCTTTGTTGTAAACCCGACCAAGCTACAACCCTTGAAGCCCTTAGTGATCTTTTTGCTTCCATGTTTTCATTTTTGATTGTTAAGATGTTGTATGAATTGGATTGCTATTAGCATTGTTTGTCAGGTGAGTGAAATTTCCCGCGGTTGCAATCGCGTCAATTTCTTCATTCTTATTTTGAAGAGGAGTGTTAGAGTGATTCAAGTATGAAAACTTAGTTGTTCTTTGAACCATTTCATGATATTTGTTTAAGAACTTAATTCTTTGTCATTGTTCGATTCTATTGAGTGGTGAACGTTACTTGTGCGCATTTTCATGCTTGACTTTGGTTAAATCTTATGCTTGAGCAAATCCTCTTGTTTTAATGAGAGGCATACTTTGCTTGAGGACAAGCAAAAATCTAGTTGGGGAGAGTTGTTAGGTGCAGATTTTACCTAAAAATGACATATCTTTCTTTGCGCTTTTTCTACTCAATTCTCATGTTTTCATTAGTTTTACTCTTGATTGTTGTTTTTCTTCTAACATTGAGAATATACCTTTGGTGCTTGTAATATGTGTACTATTGTGCAGGAAAAGGCACTAAATGGTCATAGTGGTAAGACACAAGAAAGGGTGCAAGCTGCCAAAGAACAGAGGAAAACATCAGTAAGTTTGCTTTGCGAACTCTGGTGAACTCCTAGCGAAGGTACGTTTTGCAAACTCTGGCGAGGTCTCTAGTGAATGGTATCAGAATTTGGCAGGGGCAAAGGGCAGTAAAGTTCGCTTTGCAAACTGGAAAGCGAGTGTCGCTTTGCGAGTGATCCTTCGCATTGCAAACTCACGAAAATTCTGTGGCGGTTTAAGCTTATCAGAGGCACCTCAGGTGCCTATTTTTGACATTCGCTGTGCGAATGAGTTGTTCGCTTTGCGAACTTGTAAATTCCTGAATGTAAATAAATAGAATTTTCACACTTTTTAGGTTATTATGAAGATATAAACTTGGGAGAAATATCATAACTTGTAATTTTCAGCATAGAAACTCAAATCCCAAGGGGGAGAAGGTAAGAGCTTCAATTTCTTGTTGGATTTGGATGTAATCTTTTGATACCTATTGTATTTCATCTAATCTATGTTTGTGAACTAGTTTGAATTCTCTATTTTTGGTTTTCTTTGGTTGTTTATTTGTTGGTCTTGACAAAACCTTTCCAAATTCTTGATCTTAGATTCTCATCTATCAATGAACAAACTTTTGACATTATTTTGTGAGTTGATATTCATTTTATCTTTTGTTGTATTGTGTTGATTAAGTAGCATGGCTAGCATGAGTGGGATCGATACAGTATTGCAAGGATGCGTGATAATAGTGATGAAGAATGATATTCACATTCATTCGACAAATTAGTTGAATACATGTAAAAAGGGTTAAACTTATGTACGTATTCTGATCGTTGGCATTGTATATGAAGCTGTCATTTATATGATTTGGGTGTCATCTTTGCTTACCTGTTTATCTTTGATTTGAACCGCTATAGGTATATACTCTTCAGATCTGGATCTAAGATGATTATCTGTTTTGTTCTAAACTCTAGAAATAGATATAGGCTTAACACTTGCGTGAGTATCAACTCTTAATGCTCTGTGTTGGTTTTGTTGCGTGAGACATCACCAATGAGGCAAAACGGTCGTTCTCTCGACGTTGCGTTAGACATAACCTCTGTCGTGGGTGATACGTGAGGATATTAGGCAAATGATTGATTTATGTATAATATGATTAGAAGAATGCATGTGCTATCAATTGATGAGATCCAATCCTAACAAGGCTTCGTTTATATTTTCAGTCTTCACTTTATACTTTCCGTCTTTACATTTTATGCATTTAATTTTGGTTCTTCTTCTAAAACCAAGAATTTTTGAACCATGAGCTTAGAAATGTGGATACCATCGAACGACATTCTTTCCCTCGCACTGATCCCTGTGGATATGACAAAATTGGGTTACTTATATATTTTTACTTGCTGCTATTCTAGAACCAACAAAATGGCGCCGTTGTCGGGGATCGGTGTTTAGATATTGAATCGCATTGCGATAGTTTCTATATTTTTGAGCTTTGTACATTTGTTTATATTGTATATATGTATTTTCTTTTATGTTTTCTTTAGTGTGATTAGGAATGATGAGAACTCCAAGATTGGTTGCTAATTGTATAAAAGTATTCAATGAAGCTTCGATCGATTCTGGATGGATGTTGAGCTTTGAAGTTGGCATGGTAAATTGTATTGCTTTATAGAATGTTAGAATGATTTGAGAATTTTGTTCTTTGTGCAAATGTGTATTCTTGTTTCATTTTGCAACTTGTTTGACTACTTGTTTCACTTATGTCCAAAAGCCACAAATTGTGAGAAACCTTCATTATTTACTATATGCTAGGATGATTGATAACTTTGTTTAATTTGTTTGATTCATGCTTTATCTTTTGATTATTGTGATTTTGTGGAAGCATTAGAAATGATCAAGGCATTTGTTTATATTGAGCACAACCGTATCCAAAAGTACCTTACCCGTGAGTAGAGAGAATTCGTTAACCCTTTTGTGTCTAAACAGTTTAGATCTCATTTTAGTGATGAACTTGGTTTGTGTACATAATTTGAAAGTTTAGTTCATCATTGAATTTTGTGAGTTCTAAAAATTTCTTCTTGAACCTTTGAACATTGTTTTAATTTGATTTCCTTGCCTTAAAAAGCAAGGAGCATCCACTTGAGGTTTGGTTGAATTCAAGTCGGGGAGAATGAAAAAGAAGAATGGTAGGTTGCTTAAACTTTTGGAAAAGTTCAAACAAGCATGAAGAGAAAGAGTGTGCATATGAATGTGAAAAACAAAAGAAAAAGAATGCTTGTTTGAATAAGAAAAATAGAGAATGAAATAATTGTACATAAGGAAGTTTGAGAAGGTTTGTGGTAAAGGAATGAAAATGGTGAATGAAGTTGTGATGTGTAAATACCTTGCATGGTGAATGTTTCTTTTTGCATCGTAAATTTCGATTCAATGGCCTTAGAAATGTCCATTTGTTGTAAACCAGACCAAGCTACAACCCTTGAAGCCCTTAGTGATCTTTTTGCTTCCATGTTTTCATTTTTTATTGTTAAGATGTTGTATGAATTGGATTGCTATTAGCATTGTTTTTCAGGTGAGTGAAATTTCTCCGCGGTTGCAAACGCGTCAATTTCTTCATTCTTATTTTGAAGAGGAGTGTTAGAGTGATTCAAGTATGACAACTTAGTTGTTCTTTGAACCATTTCATGATATTTGTTTAAGAACTTAATTCTTTGTCATTGTTCGATTCTATTGAGTGGTGAACGTTACTTGTGCGCATTTTCATGCTTGACTTTGGTTGAATCTTATGCTTGAGCAAATCCTCTTATTTTAATGAGAGGCATACTTTGCTTGAGGACAAGCAAAAATCTAGTTGGGGAGAGTTGTTAGGTGCAGATTTTACCTAAAAATGACATATCTTTCTTTGCACTTTTTCTACTCAATTCTCATGTTTTCATTAGTTTTACTCTTGATTATTGTTTTTCTTCTAACATTGAGAATATACCTTTGGTGCTTGTAATATGTGTGCTATTGTGCAGGAAAATGCACTAAATGATAATAGTGGTAAGACACAAGAAAGGGTGAAAGCTGCCAAAGAACAGAGGAAAACATCAGTAAGTTTGCTTTGCGAACTCTGGTGAACTCCCAGCGAAGGTACGCTTTGCAAACTCTGGCGAGGTCTCCAGCGAATGGTCCCAGAATTTGGCAGGAGCAAAAGGCAGTAAAGTTTGCTTTGAAAACTGGAAAGCGAGTGTCGCTTTGCGAGTAATCCTTCGCATTGCGAACTCACGAAAATTCTGTGGCGGTTTAAGCTTATCAGAGGCACCTCAGGTGCCTATTTTTGACATTCGCTGTACGAATGAGTTGTTCGCTTTGCGAACTTGTAAGTTTCTGAATGTGTATAAATAGAATTTTCACACTTTTTAGGTTATTGTGAAGATAGAAACTTGGGAGAAAGATCATAACTTGTAATTTTCAGCATAGAAACTCAAATCCCAAGGGGGAGAAGGTAAGAGCTTCAATCTCTTGTTGGATTTGGATGTAATCTTTTGATACCTATTGTATTTCATCTAATCTATGTTTGTGAACTAGTTTGGATTCTCTATTTTTGGCTGTCTTTGGTTGTTTATTTGTTGGTCTTGACAAAACCTTTCCAAATTCTTGATCTTAGATTCTCATCAATCAATGAACAAACTTTTGACATGGTTTTGTGAGTTGATATTCATTTTATCTTTTGTTGTATTGTGTTGATTAAGTAGCATGGCTAGCATGAGTAGGATCGATACGGTATTGCGAGGATGCGTGATAATAGTGATGAAGAATGATATTCACCTTCATTCGATAAATTAGTTGAATACATGTAAAAAGGGTTAAACGTATGTACGTATTCTGATCGTTGGCATTGTATATGAAGCTATCATTTATATGATTTGGGTGTCATCTTTGCTTACCTGTTTACCTTTGATTTGAACCGCTATAGGTATATACTCTTCAGATCTAGATCTAAGATGATTATCTGTTTTGTTCTAAACTCTAGAAATAGATTTAGGCTTAACACTTGCGTGAGTATCAGCTCTTAATGCTCTGTGTTGGTTTTGTTGCGTGAGACATCACCAATGAGGCAAAACGGTCGTTCTCTCGACGTTGCGTTAGACATAACCTCTGTCGTGGGTGATACGTGAGGATATTAGGCAAATGATTGATTTATGTATAATATGATTAGAAGAATGCATGTGCTATCAATTGATGAGATCAAATCCTAACAAGGCTCCGTTTATATTTTCAGTCTTTACTTTATACTTTCCGTCTTTACATTTTATGCATTTAATTTTGGTTCTTCTTCTAAAACTAAGAATTTTTGAACCATGAGCTTAGAAATGTGGATACCGTCGAACGACATTCTTTCCCTCGCACTGATCCCTGTGGATATGACAAAATTGGGTTACTTATATATTTTTGCTTGCTGCTATTCTAGATGTTGCGGTGAAAATCGGATAACAAGCTATTAATTAACTTGCATCATATTTCTTTTACAACCGACTTTGATTTATCCAAAGGAAAGGCTCAAGATCGTTAAAAACTTAAAGGGGGGAGATCTAAGGTTCGGGGGTTGGTTATACAAAGGGAAGGTGTTAGCACCCTAAGTATTCGTAGTACTCTATGGGAACCTCTTGTTTTGTTTGTGTTATTCTAATGTTTGCATGCTAAGAATCCGTACTATGGTAAAGATAAAGACCTAGGTATGTACACTAAGTATGGTCTAAGGGTGTAAAAAAAAAAGTGGAATCCGAGAAAGCATCGGATTGTAAAGGCAAAAGATGGAAAAAGAAAAAAGGTAGCTCGCTAGGATCTCGCAATCCTATGCCTACGTATTCTCAAGTTGAACTTGAGAAATCAGAGCAATCGTAGTTCCCCTAAATGGGGGTGAAGAACTCTTGACTGTGGTCAAGGTTCCAAAGGAAAGTAGGGTCTGACAGCAAGACACCTACGTGGAATGCGGAGACTCCAAACCTAAGGCTAGGTAAAATGGGAATGTAAGTCTCAATCGCGCGGCGGCGTGAGATAATGGAATGACGGGTAAGGCTATCCTAAATGACATGGCAGTCAATAGAGGGGAACCCTTTCCTTTGGAATGTGAGGTAAACAGAAGGGCAAGGAGGAAAAACCTCGGGTCAAGTGTATAATAAACAGCAATATGTACAGTAAATGCATCAAAGATTAAAATAAAATGAATATTAGAAATTAACTAAAAAAATGAAAAATATGAAAATGTCAAGATAAAATTAAGAATTTATTAAAATTTAAATAAACAAAAATCCAATTAAAACTAATATAGATAAGTTCTAAAATTTATTAACTAAAATCTAAAAACTAATTCAAAACTAATTTTAATTCTAAAATCTAGTTTTAATTAAAAACTAAACTAAAGAAATCAAAATGGGCCAAGGTGAAGATAATTGTTGACTTAAGCCCAATTTAATAAAACATCAAAACCTGAATTCTCTAAGTAAAACACAATTAATGACGTTTTCACAATGAAGCTTCCCTCTCTCTAGTCTTGCGGAAACACTTGTAACACACAGTACTCACACTGGACCAAATGAAAATTAATATCACTCACACATTAATCTATACAATACTCACATGTATCTCTATTTGCCACAATCTAATTATTTGCAATATCTTTTCAAATTAGAAACTAAAACAAAAATTTTACATTTTTAATATATTAAATAACTAATAAAATAAAAAGTGTTAAAAATGAAATAATTAATATATTTTTCAATGTTACCAAAATAATAATAATAAAATACATTTTTATATCACAAAGCTTAATAAAACAAAAGATTAAAATATATTTTTGATATTTCTACATATTAAAATCAAAAAAAGAAATAAAAATTTTTACAATTAAATTTAAATAATCTAAAATAATGATCTAAATAAAAGAAATCAAGATATGACAAGGAATGGCAAAATACATGATTAATGTGATGTTTAACCAAAAATGCAAAAATGACTGACTTAGAATGATATGCAAAAGATAAAAAAATCTAAGGGTAAAATTTGGGGTACAACAGTTGCCCCTATTTAAATAGCTTCACTGGATAGCGCGAGGGATAGAAACCCTCAAGAGATCAAGGTGAAAGGTATTTAAATATAGCAAACCGAAAATTTTGCCCTTAGATGGAATGCAGATGCTAAGGACAAGCAGACAGACATGCAAATGCAGACATGCCATGAATTTCTAGTATGATGGAAATGATAGAATGGTAAGTGCAAAATGCGGACGAAGACAAAAGCAAACGGGGTCAAAGTCCACACAATGAGCAATCACTCACTGGGGATGACAACAACACTGGAGAATAATCTAAGGTGATGAAGCAACTGGTTCAAGCGTGACCGGCTGACACTGGGGAAATAGAAGATACTCTTACTGGGCACGGAGCCAGAAAGAAAACACGATCTCCACTGGGGATCAATTTGAAATGAAAGGATAGACATCAGCAAAAGATTTTCTGGAATTTTCTTATACTGAAGAGTTCAAACGGGATCTTCAAGAAAAACCAGAAAAGACAGGGAAAGAAACCTCCGGAAAAACATCAGATGGCAAAAGAAACCAGTCATCCAATAACGGCTTTGAATGAAAGGTACAAATCACAATATCTAATAACGGCTTTAGATAAAGTGAACAAGGACTCGATTTGAAAAAACATCAGAAGGAGAGACACATCCGGATAGGCATCGGATGGTAGAGAAACCGGACATCCAATAACGGCTTTGAATGAAAGGTACAAATCACAATATTTAATAACGGCTTTAGATAAAGTTATCAAAGACTCGATCTGAAAAAACATCAGAAGGAGAGACACATCCGGATAGGCATCGGATGGTAGAGAAATCGGACATCCAATAACGGCTTTGAATGAAAGGTACAAATCACAAAATCTAATAACGGTTTTAGATAAAGTGATCAAAGACTCGATCTAAAAAAACATCAGAAGGAGAGACACATCCGGATAGGCATCGGATGGTAGAGAAATCGGACATCCAATAACGGCTTTGAATGAAAGGTACAAATCACAAAATCTAATAACGGCTTTAGATAAAGTGAACAAAGACTCGATCTGAAAAAACATCAGAAAGAGAGACACATCCGGATAGGCATCGGATGGTAGAGAAACCGGACATCCAATAACGGCTTTGAATGAAAGGTATAGATCACAAAATCTAATAACGGCTTTAGATAAAGTGAACAAGAACTCGATCTGGAAAAAAACATCAGAAAGAGAGACACATCCGGATAGGCATCGGATGGTAGAGAAACCGGACATCCAATAACGGCTTTGAATGAAAGGTACAAATCACAATATCTAATAACGACTTTAGATAAAGTGAACAAGGACTCGATCTGAAAAAAAACATCAGAAAGAGAGACACATCCGGATAGGCATCGGATGGTAGAGAAACCGGACATCCAATAACGGCTTTGAATGAAAGGTACAAATCACAATATCTAATAACGGCTTTAGATAAAAGTGAACAAACAAGACTATATGGCGTTGAATAAAAGAACACCAGGCATTCAATAATGGCTTTGAATGGAAGGTACAAATCATAACAGTTGAGAATGGCATCGAATTATAGCGAGAAAGACATCCAAGAATGGCACCGAATGCAAAGGAGAAAACTTATCCAGGAATGACGCTGAATGGACAAATAAGACTTCAGGAATGGCACTGAATGAAAAGGACAGGTAACGTTTTGGTAGGGTAAGACGTGGACAACGACACGACCTCGGGAGGAATGCAAATGAGGATGAAACACTCATGCTATGCATATGTATATGATATATGCAGATGATATATGATCAAATACAAATGCAGATGTCGATGCTGACGACACAACACGACTCTTTGGTGGGAAGAAGACAAGATTAGAAGACTGATACCTCAAAACGGGGATTACTGTCATTCTGCTTGGGGACTAGAGATGCTACTGCTGAACACACCATTTGCCACATTGATAAACTGTATCCAAATTGATGATCTTTGTAGGAAGGATAAAGCGTTGCTTGGGGATTCTTAAGGTAAACTGCCCCAGACTAGCTGATTATTGTAGATGAGTTGATCATTGCTTCAGCTTGATTGATTCTGGAAATGACTGTTTCATGGTGCTCTTAGAAAGCTTGCCCCGGTCTGAGTCTTGAAAGATGATTGTTTTACTATACACTGGGAAAGCTTGCCCCAGTATGAGTCTTGCAAAATCTTTTGTATGAACCAATTCTGAGAAGTCGCCATTAAACCAAAAATCTTGAACTGATTCTCAACAGGATATGGAAGGAACTTGCCCCTGATAGGATCACTGACCAAGTTTCTTAACTGTTTGAAAATTACTTAAGAAGAAAGCTAGTTTGCAAACAAAAGTATTTGTACAAACATGGTAAATGCAAAGTTCATGCAACTTTTGAAATCAAGATCATTTTGAAACAAGTGCAAAGTATATGAGTCATTAATCAGAACACGACGGTTCAAGACATTAAAGTGAAAAGTTTAAGCAAAAGGTGTGATACCAAAACAAGTGATCTGTAAAACTCTTCAGGAGTCAGGTTACGCAACCTTGCTGTAATATGCTTTCAAAATGACCTTGCTTCAATTAGGTCTTTTGAGGGTTATAACGTGGTCTGGTTCATGGTTTAAGAAACAAAGGATAAAGGCTCAAAGTTTATTTGTGACCCACCCCATCTACGTGATGAACTCCAATCCTATGCTCAGTTAACTCAGACTATGCACTTAAGTTCCCATAGGTTAGGAATTGCACTGATGATAGTAATGATGGTTCAAAAATCAATGGACTCTAAATGGTAGTCACCACTTCCTTATAACATTTAGTTGTTTTTTTTTCATTGAGGACTTTTATGGTAAAGATTTCTCTTTTTTATTATCCCTAACTTTTGCCTGAACTGTTTCTTGTGAATCTGACAGTCAGCGGGATGCCCCAATTTTGCCTAAGTCTCCTTCATAGGTTTCGACTTAGCGGGCTTTTTCTTTCTTGATTTTATCCTTTTTTTGAAATAAAGTGATTGTCTGGCTTAATGATTACGGCGAACCATCACCGGCTTTCGACTTGAAAGACATCTTCGACACTTGCTTATTGTGTGCGAAGGAAAACTGTGAGTGTAACATTTTGTTGAAAGTCGTCTTGCATGAAGCTCTTGTAATTGAATGCAACAATCAAGTTAACCGAGAACTACCCTGCCCCAGGTTAAAATTGCGGGTTTTTATTTGCAAAGAAAAGAAACTCCTACTTCAAGGCTCGAAGGGGTTAAAGAGGGGTTATCTTCCTTATTTCTCCAGTGTTTGGGAGTTGAAACAATGCCTTACATCGTCAGCAAAGTCTTGATTTGAAAGCATACCAACAGTAATTATGAGTATAACGTTTCATCATCCTCCCTCAAATCTTTGCATAATCAACAGAAAGTGGACAAGAGAAATTTTTTTTTTGAAAGGGAAAGCATTAAGAAGTAAATAGCAGACACAAATGAATTGAATCAAAAAGTTGCAAATGCTTGTTTCATTAATTGCGAAAGTACAAACATAGTTGAAAGCAAACAGCTATTACAAAATAAGAAAAATGCAAACAACGAGAAACAAGGTCTAGTGACAAATCAAAAACAAAAATGAGTTGTCCTGTCTCTAAGAAGTAGCTGAGCTGAAGTCGACTGAAGCTTCACTTGGCCTGGCAGAGGGTTGTTCTTGACATTCTGCATCTGATGTTAGCTCTAGTCCTGTATCGGTGCTGAAGAATCAGCTTGACGACTCACAGTCAAACTCTGGAATATAGAGACAACTAGAGATGAGTAACTGGACAGACAGACGTATGCAATGAAACATGCAAAGATGCAAATGAAATGCAATGCGATGCAAACAGGATGCAAAACACATGACAGGATCAAAAGTTCGAGATCACAGCATGGGGTTTGGGTAAAGAACCAACCAACAGGGTGTGTACTATGGGTTTTCATCTGCAGAACAGGGTTCTAAAAGGTTCCCAGAGTCGACAACCCATCTTTCGGATTTTAAAGATTTCCCAGATGACTTGGTAATCAATAAAATTCTCAAGAGGATCTCGTCTGAGTGTAGTATCGCGTGACAACCAATTCAGAAATAGACTCCATCATGGTCTCCGCACTACATCTAAAAGGCTTAAGTGGGGTTTGATAACTATGGTTCTCAATATCACGGGCTCCTAGGTCGAGAGTAGCACGTTTTCACGAACGAATTCGTTCAACATAACTAGACTCTCGAGAGGGCCTCAACTGAGTGATGGTGTTATCAATTCAACTTTTCAGGATTCGACTCCCTCAAAGCCTCCTTGAATACCATCGTCCTATCCTAAGTACACTCAAGTCCGGGTTAGGACTTATCTCACCACTCAAAAGTAGTACCCTGCACACAGAAGATCCCAAGCAGAAACAGGTATACAGATATATACATATATAAATATACAAATGTACAAGCAAGCAAACATATAAATAACACAAATACAAACAAGATAGGCTTAACCCTCTTAGGGAGAATTCCCCAGTGAAGTCGCCATTTCTTTTGCGGTGAAAATCGGATAACTAGCTATTAATTAACTTGCATCATATTTCTTTTACAACCGACTTTGATTTATCCAAAGGAAAGACTCAAGATCGTTAAAAACCTAAAGGGGGAGATCTAAGGTTCGGGGGTTGGTTATACAAAGGGAAGGTGTTAGCACCCTAAGTATCCGTAGTACTCTACGGGAACCTCTTGTTTTGTTTGTGTTATTCTAATGTTTGCATGCTAAGAATCCGTACTATGGTAAAGATAAAGACCTAGGTATGTACACTAAGTATGGTCTAAGGGTGTAAAAAGAAAATGTGGAATCCGAGAAAGCATCGGATTGTAAAGGAAAAAGATGGAAAAAGAAAAAAGGTAGCTCGCTAGGATCTCGCAATCCTATGCCTACGTATTCTCAAGGTGAACTTGAGAAATCAGAGCAATCGTAGTTCCCCTCAATGGGGGTGAAGAACTCTTGACTGTGGTCAAGGTTCCAAAGGAAAGTAGGGTCTGACAGCAAGACACCTACGTGGAGTGCGGAGACTCCAAACCTAAGGCTAGGTAAAATGGGAATGTAAGTTTCAATCGCGCGGCGGCGTGAGATAATGGAATGACGGGTAAGGCTATCCTAAATGACATGGCAGTCAACAGAGGGGAACCCTTTCCTTTGGAATGTGAGGTAAACAGAAGGGCAAGGAGGAAAAACCTCGGGTCAAGTGTATAATAAACAACAATATGTACAGTAAATGCATCAAAGATTAAAATAAAATGAATATTAGAAATTAACTAAAAAAATGAAAAATATGAAAATGTCAAGATAAAATTAAGAATTAATTAAAATTTAAATAAACAAAAATCCAATTAAAACTAATATAGATAAGTTCTAAAATTAATTAACTAAAATCTAAAAACTAATTCAAAACTAATTTTAATTCTAAAATCTAGTTTTAATTAAAAACTAAACTAAAGAAATCAAAATGGGCCAAGGTGAAGATAATTGTTGACTTAAGCCCAATTTAATAAAACATCAAAACCTGAATTCTCTAAGTAAAACACAATTAATGACGTTTTCACAATGAAGCTTCCCTCTCTCTAGTCTTGCGGAAACACTCGTAACACACAGTACTCACACTGGACCAAATGAAAATTAATATCACTCACACATTAATCTATACAATACTCACATGTATCTCTATTTGCCACAATCTAATTATTTGCAATATCTTTTCAAATTAGAAACTAAAACAAAATTTTTACATTTTTAATATATTAAATAACTAATAAAATAAAAAGTGTTAAAAATGAAATAATTAATATATTTTTCAATGTTACCAAAATAATAATAATAAAATACATTTTTATATCACAAAGCTTAATAAAACAAAAGATTAAAATATATTTTTGATATTTCTACATATTAAAATCAAAAAAAGTAATAAAAATTTTTACAATTAAATTTAAATAATCTAAAATAATGATCTAAATAAAAGAAATCAAGAAATGACAAGGAATGGCAAAATGCATGATTAATGTGATGTTTAACCAAAAATGCAAAAATGACTGACTTAGAATGATATGCAAAAGATAAAAAAATCTAAGGGTAAAATTTGGGGTACAACACTAAAACCAACAAAATGGCGCCGTTGTCGGGGATCGGTGTTTAGATATTGAATCGCATTGCGATAGTTTCTATATTTTTTAGCTTTGTACATTTGTTTATATTGTATATATGTGTTTTCTTTTATGTTTTCTTTAGTGTGATCAGGAATGATGAGAACTCCAAGATTGGTTGCTAATTGTATAAAAGTATTCAATGAAGCTTCGACCGATTCTGGATGGATGTTGAGCTTTGAAGTTGGCATGGTAAATTGTATTGCTTTATAGAATGTTATAATGATTTGAGAATTTTTTTCTTTGTGCAAATGTGTATTCTTGTTTCATTTTAAAACTTGTTTGACTACTTGTTTCACTTAGGTCCAAAAGCCACAAATTGTGAGAAACCTCCATTGTTTACTATATGCTAGGATGATTGATAACTTTGTTTAATTTGTTTGATTCATGCTTTATCTTTTGATTATTGTGATTTTGTGGAAGCATTAGAAATGATCAAGGCATTTGTTTATATTGAGCACAACCGTTTCCAAAAGTACCTTACCCGTGAGTAGAGAGAATTCGTTAACCCATTTGTGCCTAAACAGTTTAGATCTCATTTTAGTGATGAACTTGGTTTGTGTAAATAATTTGAAAGTTTAGTTCATCGTTGAATTTTGTGAGTTCTAAAAATTTCTTCTTGAACATTTGAACATTGTTTTAATTTGATTTCCTTGCCTTAAAAAGCAAGGAGCATCCACTTGAGGTTTGGTTGAATTCAAGTCGGGGAGAATGAAAAAGAAGAATGGTAGGTTGCTTAAACTTTTGAAAACGTTCAAACAATCATGAAAAGAAAGAGTGTGCATATGAATGTGAAAAACAAAAGAAAAAGAATGCTTGTTTGAATAAGAAAAATAGAGAATGAAATAATTGTGCATAAGGAAGTTTGAGAAGGTTTGTAGTAAAGGAATGAAAATGGTGAATGAAGTTGTGATGTGTAAATACCTTGTATAGTGAACGTTTCTTTTTGCATCGTCAATTTCGATTCAATGGCCTTAGAAATGTCCCTTTGTTGTAAACCCGACCAAGCTACAACCCTTGAAGCCCTTAGTGATCTTTTTGCTTCCATGTTTTCATTTTTTATTGTTAAGATGTTGTATGAATTGGATTGCTATTAGCATTGTTTGTCAGGTGAGTGAAATTTCCCCGCGGTTGCAAACGCGTCAATTTCTTCATTCTTATTTTGAAGAGGAGTGTTAGAGTGATTCAAGTATGAAAACTTAGTTGTTCTTTGAACCATTTCATGATATTTGTTTAAGAACTTAATTCTTTGTCATTGTTCGATTCTATTGAGTGGTGAACGTTACTTGTGCGCATTTTCATGCTTGACTTTGGTTGAATCTTATGCTTGAGCAAATCCTCTTGTTTTAATGAGAGGCATACTTTGCTTGAGGACAAGCAAAAATCTAGTTGGGGAGAGTTGTTAGGTGCAGATTTTACCTAAAAATGACATATCTTTCTTTGCACTTTTTCTACTCAATACTCATGTTTTCATTAGTTTTACTCTTGATTGTTGTTTTTCTTCTAACATTGAGAATATACCTTTGGTGCTTGTAATATGTGTACTATTGTGCAGGAAAAGGCACTAAATGATCATAGTGGTAGGACACAAGAAAGGGTGCAAGCTGGCAAAGAACAGAGGAAAACATAAGTAAGTTCGCTTTGCAAACTCTGGTGAACTCCCAGCAAAGGTACGCTTTACAAACTTTGGAGAGGTCTCCAGCGAATGGTCCCAGAATTTGGCAGGGGCAAAAGGCAGTAAAGTTCACTTTGCAAACTGGAAAGCGGGTGTCGCTTTGCGAGTGATCCTTCGCATTGCGAACTCACGAAAATTCTGTGGCGGTTTAAGCATATCAGAGGCACCTCAGGTGCCTATTTTTGACATTCGCTGTGCGAATGAGTTATTCGCTTTGCGAATTGTAAATTCCTGAATGTGTATAAATAGAATTTTCACACTTTTTAGGTTATTATGAAGATAGAAACTTGGGAGAAAGATCATAACTTGTAATTTTCAGCCTAGAAACTCAAATCCCAAGGGGGAGAAGGTAATAGCTTCAATCTCTTATTGGATTTGGATGTAATCTTTTGATACCTATTGTATTTCTTCTAATCTATGTTTGTGAACTAGTTTGGATTCTCTATTTTTGGCTGTCTTTGGTTGTTTATTTGTTGGTCTTGACAAAACCTTTCCAAATTCTTGATCTTAGATTTTCATCTATCAATGAACAAACTTTTGACATGGTTTTGTGAGTTGATATTCATTTTATCTTTTGTTGTATTGTGTTGATTAAGTAGCATGGTGTAACACCTCAAAATTTGCCCTCTTACTTTTAGCACTAACTGGCTTATGTTTCGTTTCATTCTTGCATTATCATCTTTGTATATCATTGGTTCTTAGCATGGGATCAAGGTACTTTCCAGCGGATCATGGCGTTGTCAGTACTAGTATGATTTTCAATGGTGTTCAGAGCCAAGCAGATAGCTTTCAAAGTCTTTTTGAACATTTATTTTGCTCATTAGATGATTTGATGATCAGAAACCCTGGCAGTCAATTTTTGATCGGTTATTCGGCATCAGGCATTATTAATACAGCAGGATATCCCAAGGTGTCAGCAAGAATTTATGTTCTTTTCAGGTGTTACTCAGTGGAAATATCAAGTTTTGAGCTTCGGGGGTTTAACGGGTTCAAAAACAGCTATCAGAAGTCACTTTTCCAAGTTTCCCTCCAAAAGGCGCCAAAATTCAAAATTTGCACTGTGTAACCGGTTACAGCGTATCTGATAACCGGTTACCCTTTGGTTTTCTGCGCATTTCTTCAGTTTTTGAACTGAGTAACCGGTTAGCAGATATGCTGTAACCGGTTACTCTGGGCGCAACTTGAAAAAAATTAAGTTTGCATCATTAGTGATCATGTGCTTGGCTTGTGCATGTGTGGGAAGGATCTAGAATTGATCCAATTTCATCATTTTCCATCCAAATTCAAATTCTCTCCATCATTCTTCTACTCAAATTCCTCATTTTCTTTTCCTAATCCATTTTCACCCCAATTTCCACCCACTAAACCTCACTCAAAACCACATTTGAATTCCAAACCTAGTTTCTATTTAAATCAATTCATTCCAAACCTCACATAACTTTGATCCATTTTTCTGAATTTTCTACACCTCTCACCCCATTTTCTCTCAACTTTTCTCTCATTCCAAAACCCTCACTCAAAGTTCCACATCAAAGTTCAACAAATTTTGCATTGAAATTTGTTGATCTTGGAACTAAACCTTCATCCATTCACTAATTCTTGAAGGAATTCTGATTTTGCTACTGTTTTGCTTTTGGATTTAAGTTCTTGGAAGTGACTTTGGAGAAGCTTGAAGCAAGTTCATCACATTGCATTTATTTTCCATTTTCTCTTGAAGATTGCATTAGATCTCTGAATTTCTTGCTTAGATTCATCAATTGCAGCCTATCAACACTCACCAAAGCAATTCTCAGCTTTGTAGGTTGGTAAATTTTAGATCTACTTTCCATTTTAGCTTATTTTGCTTGTTCACAATGAAGATCTTGAATTTGTTGTGTTTGATCCTTTGGATTGTGGATTTGATTGTTGTTGCTGGTTGATTTATGCGTGTTTGTTGGTTTTGAGATGTAATTTTCGTGCATATTGAGATACCCTAACCTGCAGGTGGTCGGAGAAGTGATAAGCTGCTGAAAAGTGATTCTGAGCACTTATTTTTGAATTATGTTGCTGTGTATCCGGTTACAGCGTATCTGCTAACCGGTTACCGTGTTGTTTTTTGCGTATTTTCAGGCTATTTTGAACTGTGTAACCGGTTAACAGTTATGTTGTAACCGGTTACCACTGAAGCAGAACTTGATTTTCTTGCATTTTCTTGGTTGTTTGAGATCCCTTTCATGTCTAAGCTTCATGGATTGATATGATGATGAGTTGTGGCACCTCACACTATTGCATGAACACAATTTTCCGACACGCGATTCTTGGACTTGTATCATTGATGAACATGTTTGCGTTGTTGTATTCTTGATACGATGAACACGTTGCACACACATTTGAATCATGTTAATTCTTGGTTATTGTTCAATCCCATCAATCCGGGTATTGATGGAAGCTAAGCTTACAGAAGCTGAATGGTGCCAAAGTCGACACGATGAACTAAATCTGATCGAAGAAAAGCGAATCATGGAAATATGCCATGGTCAGTTGTATCAGCAAATAATGAAGAAGGCGTTCAAAAAAAAGGTCCGACCTCGCGTCTTCAGGAAAGGAGACATCGTGCTCAAGAAGATACAATCATTTTTCACTGATTCTCGGGGCAAGTGGACTCTGAATTATGACGGCCCCTATGTGGTCAAGAAAGCTTTCTCAGGCGGCGCCTTGAGACTTGCAACCATGGACGAATAGGAATTTGCCTACCCCACAAATGTTGACATACTCAAGAAATACTTCACCTAAACTAAAAAAAATATCTCGGTGGATTGAAAACCGAAAGGGCGGTCCAAGAAAAAATTAGAGACATGATAAAAAATCATCCCGGTGGATTGGAAATCTCAAATTACAATCCAGGCAAAAGTTAGGGATAATGGCAAGTAACTACGTCCAACAGGGGCAAATCCCTCAGCTGCAGTTACACCATCCATCGGAAAACTCCCAGTCAAGGTCATCTTCGACAGAAGCTCAGGATGCCCCGAAGTCAAAGTTGGTAGAAGGATAGTGGTCGTTATGTTTCAATGTAGCCCTTTTCCCTTAAATTACCATTTTCTAACTTTGTAAATACTCAATGGAATCACGCGTTTAGCTGATTTCCATCATATCAATACAATTTGAGCCCTTGTGCTTTTGTTTGCAATTCTTATTTGTTTTAGCTTTACAGGACGACATTTTAACATGATCAACGGTTCTTAAAATAAAACAAAAATGAATTTACTTGTAAAATTTTTCTTCTTTTAATAAAGATGGCAAATTCTTTTGACTGTTGAACATCGAAAGAATATCGATGGCTTCTCCCAAAGGCGGTTAAGCTTCAAAGTGTAGAATCAAAGTACTTCTTCTAAACCAGTGCAGCTGAATGAAGGATCAGCTGTGTCAGAGACCATTGTTTCATCTGACACCCCCGGCAGAGTTCTTATCTCCTAAGCCCGACCAACGTAGCTCCCCACGAGGACTACTTCTCCTAAGCAAGGCAGAATTGTTATCTTGAACCAGCGATACCTCTTCGTCCCCAGCAGTGGCCGAGTATCCAGTCGTGTTCATCTATTAGCTTGTATGTCATGTCAGTTTTGTCAGCATATACACACATACATCATGCATTACTACTTTGCGTTCATATTCATGTTGCATCACTATCACTCTGGTCGGTCTTATCCCCTAGTGATAACAGTCCTCTAAATCGAGTTGTCAGTTCTTTCCTCGTCAGGAAATGTTGCATATGAACTACCTCTTTCCTCCAGTTTATTTTTGGAGTGAAGCCGGCCTTTGACCACTTTGATAACTTGAACCTCTGAAAAACTAGAGAACCCTCATCCAGCATCACTCTTCGCCATGGAAGATGATATCTTCGGTTTCCCGGATTAAGGAAAATCCCTAGAGAAAGCCTCTCAACTAAACACTTTCAGCAACACATTGGTCCTTCTCTCCAGAATGTCAATGTCAACAAAGTCATCGGCACCTCAAAATTGGGGTACATCGTATGGCATATCTCTGAGAAGATCTCGAGAAAAGTATGATGTAATATCCCATAACGAAAGTAGTCTCTCAAGAAGACTCGTTTTCCCCAGTAGAGTCGACAAATGGCGTCTCAAACAGAGAAGTTTGTGCTTCTCTATAATCAAGACTTTTTCCATCAAACGGCATCTCCCCAGGAAAATTTGGCGAGAAGTTTAAGGAGAACCGCTACAAATAGCGTCCCTTGTCAATAAAGTTTATTAACAAAAGAAACCAAGACCAGTTCCTTGGTAGGAAACCGGGATCGAGGGGAAGTTTATTTCAGAAACTGAGACAAGTTCCTTGGTAGGAAACCAGGATCGAGGGGAGGTTTATTTCAGAAATTGAGACCAGATCCTTGGTAGGAAACCAGGATTGAGGGGAGGTTTATATCGGAAACTGAGACCAGTTCCTTGGTAGGAAACTAGGATTGAGGGGAAGTTTATTTCAGAAATTGAGACCAGTTCCTTAGTGGGAAACCATGATCGAGGGGAAGTTTAAATCAGAAACTAAGACCAGTTCCTTGGTAGAAAACCAGGATCGAGGGGAAGTTTACCTTTTCTAAGCATCATTGCTTAGCAAAATAGGAAGGATGCGCGAACTGCCATTCATAACCACTGTCAAAATTTCGGGTATTCCGATATTTAATCCTCTTGCACCCTGAATGCCCGAATACCTTCGCCATTCACACCTTCGGGTCCAAGAAAATTAAACAGGGGCATCTGTCATACCCCAAATTTTGACCACTAAGATTTCCCATTATTGTGCAAATCATCATCACAATATGGATGAACCATTAGTCTCCCCAAAGATGGGTGAACATCCACTACAATCAGACTTAGGGTTTCAAGCTCTCTCAGAGCTCTTAGACAAAGGATCAATCAAGAAATGACATGATCTTCAACTTGTCTAGCCTCTCAAACATCCACAAAGGATCAAGAGGACTCCCACTTCAAGGATTAAGCACAAGGCTTCTCCCTTCTAGGTGGATCAAGCCTTAAGATCGCTAGTGTCACCAAATTAGAATTTGGTCGACCAGGGCCTCCAGATGGAAATTTTCCTCTGGGCATGAGCCAATGCTTCAAAGCATAACCTATGATGCTCCAAGGGATCTTATGAACCCAATCATCAAGTCAGTTTAGCCTCAGGGGATGCATTCATCAAAAAAATCAGGAATTAGGGTTTTTTGACCTAATTCACCCCTAAGTTGACTTTTGGGACAAAACATGAGCCAAGACCTCAAGAGGGGATTTGAGGGTCTCAAATACATCACATTGATCCATTTGCAACAATGGATTGATCCAAGAAGCTCTAGCAATAAGTTTCAATTTCATCAGAACCACAGTTAGGGTTTCGCCGAAAAAGTCAACTGTATCTTTGACTTTTGACCAGGACATGCTCCCAAACCCTAAGACATGATTCAATACACTCTATAACACCTATGAAATCAATCCATCAAGTTTTATTTAGGTCAAGGACTTGATTTCATAGAGGATCGCACAGTTTGGAATTCATCTGACAAAAAGTCAACTGTGCATAAAAGTCAAACTTTGACTTTTTGAGATTTTTCACAATTATGGTTCTTTGACCCCAAAATGATGTTAATGTATGATTGGAATCATCATTCATCAAGAAAAATCAAGAAAAGTGGGATAACTTGTAAAAGGGGTAACCATAAAAAAACTTAGAAAATTTTCTAAGTTATGGAACAAAGTGGCTAGGGTACCAACTTTGGAGGATCATAACTCCTAAACCACAAGGCAATTTTTACCCATCCAAAGCTGAATTTGTAGCTCTCATTACCCTCTACAAAAGCTTCAACTACCACTCATTCCAATTCCCCATGGATTTCAAGTTATGGAATGATCAAAATCAAGAAAAGTGAAAATGTCACTTTTTTCCAACACTTAGTGAAATTTTCACTAAGTCAGAATCTGCCTTCACTTTTTTCCAAATGTAGGGGCATTTTTCACTTGGATCCAAAAAGTATCAAAGCCAATTATGATCAAACAGTTATTGTATCATATGAGGGCTTTCCAAAATGGCCAAGAACTCCATCAAATTCTACTTGAGCCATGAGATATGACAATGGCAATATGCCTTGCTGAAAACTGCCAAGGCTAGGCAAAAATTTGTACTTTTAATCGATTTGGCAAAATCAGATAATTCCAAGCCTTGTCATCACTTTGGACACATCTGAGGATCAAATCTAAAGGGAACAAACACTGATCCAAGCCTCCAAAGTCTTTAGAACAAGAAGTAGCATGCCAAACCTAGGAATCCCTAAAAGAGGGACAAGACTCCAATTTTGGATTGGAGCATTTAATGGATGCACCAAGGTGGCATGGACTGACACATTTGCAACTGAATTCAGTCAAGATTCATCCAACAACTAGGGAACCATAACTCTGTGCTCTAACCTCTAGTCAATGGCTAGAGAAGACTTGGATTCCTATTGATCAACGTTGGCCAAACCTCTGCTGCAGTTGCCATTCACTATTGATCCCAAAACAAACTTGCTCTACTATAAATAGAGCTCATTTGTGCTCAGTTTGAGTACACCAAAGCCATCAAACAGATGCTTTCCTCAAAATCACTTTCTTTAGGCAAAAATACCTTCTTTAGCAAGGTAACTCTGAGTTTTTGAGTTAGAGAGCATTTCCATCACAGCTCATGATCCAAACACATCCAATATGTCATATCTAAGTTGTCCAAACTCACACAAGTGACCTGTAATCCTTAAATCTCAAAGTCACCTCTCAAAACCTCAAAATAGGTTTTTTTGCATTTTTCAAGCCATGTCTTGATTCAGTCACTTTCCAAACCAGATAAAGCCTCAAACACACTCCAAATATCATCCTTGAACTGTCCCAAATGGTTCCCCCCATCTGGAACACCATTTGAGAGAGTTGCTATTTTGGCCATTTTAACCCCTTTTGCCAGAAAGGGTCAGTTTTTGTTTTTGCAGGTTCCAGCTGATTCCAATCATCCTAATAGCTTCTAAGGGATCATTTGAGAGTGTCCAAAGCATCAAACCATTTCTGGAACAAGAAACCTGGCAGATTGCACAAAAAACTCCAAAAGCTCAAAAAGAGGTAAGCATCATGACTTGAACTTTCCAAAATATGCATTGCTTTGAAGTCCACTGATCATGCACAACTTGTACATGTTATATGTGTTGTGTTTGCACCAAATTGTCATGCAATCCTTGCCTGTATCATGAGATAGCACAGAAAATGCAATTAGAGGCCTATTTCAAAACCACTATCAGGTTTTAAAATAGGGACATGATCTGAAAAAAAATACCACCACCATTGGATTCCTTGTGAAATTCTAGGCAGGATAGACCTAAATTTTGTCTCAATCCATGGAGAAATGAGAAAGTTATGGCCTTCACGTTTCTGAGCCAAAACTTGCCTTGCCTTGCCTTGGCCAGGCCTAGGACACAAGGCAAGCCTTGTGTATTTGTTGGTTTGTTTCAATCAACGGATGTATCACCACCCCAGTGGTAAGGCGCGCACCCTATAACCTTGAGGTCGTGGGTTCAAACCCCACCCAAACCATTTTGTGTTTTCTCACATTTTGCTATTTTTTCCAATATTTTCATGTTTTGTTAATTAATTGGAAAATTAATAACTCCTTCAATTTTAATTATTTTTTATTGGTTCTTTTTGCAAAAAAACACAAAAATGTTGAAATATTTTATTCCCCAAAAAAAATAGATTTATATTATTTATTTAATATAATTAGTATTTTTGTGAATAAATGTCTTTTATTTGTTTTTAAACCTTTTAAAAATAAATATCCATTTTGGAAAATCAAAACCAAGTAGGTTTTAATTCATCTTGTGATTAAAGCCTTATTTTTCAAACCTTCAAAAAAAATCACAAGTGGTTTATTCAAACTTATTTGGTATTTTTATCATTTTTATTTGATTTTCTTTAAATATTTCCTTTTAAAAGAAAATAAATTTAGGGTTTCCTTGATTTTCACTCAAAACAAATCATTTTAAAACACTAATGGGCCTCTAATAGAGTGTAAGACCCAATCCTTTGTAAATACAAACCTATTTTGGGCCTCAAATGTTGTATAAGTCCCGTTGTATTTCAAAAGTTCGGCGCGATCATCGCCCGTTTAAAACAAACCATCTGGGCCTCTCCTCGAGCTATAAGACCCATTCAAAATCATTTTGGGCCTCTAATAGAGTGTAAGACCCAATCCCCTTTTGAAACCAAAAACTTTTGGGCCTCAGTCATTGTATAAGACCCACGGTGTTTTCAAAACCTCGGCGCGATCGTCGCCCATTCCAAAATTAACCATTGGGCTTCTCCTTGAGCTATAAGACCCATATTTGTTCACTTTCAATCATTTATGGGCCTCTTGAGAGAGTGTAAGACCCATCCCCTTGTACAGAAAACCTTTCTTGGGCCTCAGTTACTTGTATAAGTCCCTGTACAAAACGACAGTGCGATCACTGATAAAACCCTGGGCCTCTCCTTGAGCTATAAGCCCCAATTTTCCTTTCAAAAAGCACTTTCTCCTTTCATTTTGTAACATACTATTATTTTCAATTTCTTTGTTGAACAACTAACAATACAGTATGGAAGCTCTACAACCGAGTAAGTGTTTACCCGCTTTCATTTACCACTTTCATATGTATATAACTGTACTGTGGGGCTGTTTCACTGTAAGTCTTCTTTCATAAACTCATATCGACTGTGTAATACTAGTATAGATATTTAGAGTTTCCCCGGCAACTACGTCTAGAACTAGACAAAACCTCGTCTCCTTACATCCGACGTTCTTCCGGATATTTCAACATAACCTAAACCATGAGAATTTTCTTTTACAACAATTTTAGATAACTAGATCTAAGAAATCTCCCCCTTGAACAGTTCATATACGGAAGGCCAATGTTCCAAGTGAAACCCCTTCTAGAACTATTCATCAGCCTCCTCTTGGGCTTAGTGCTAGGACCCACAGGCTTCCTAAAAGCATCCACGCCTCCTCTTGGGCGTTGTACAAGGACCCGTCGGCTTCTTAGAAGTTTTCACAGCCTCCTCTTACGCTTCGCATAATGATTCTTCCTCCGGGAAGATAGCCTCCTCTTGGGCTTCGTACAAATTGTCCCTTCGGCTTCTTAAAAGTTTTTCTCGCCTCATCTTGGGCTTCGTACAAATTGTCCCGATGACCTCTTAAAGGTATAGGAACAGAAATTAGTAATCTTAATAGAACAGCCTTTCAAAGAGTCTAGATCTTCCTACGGCGAACGTAATGTCTCTTGATCTCTCTTAAGCATAGTACAAAAGATAAAACTCTAGACTTGGACAGTCTAATCTCCTTGAGTCTCGAAGACATTCTCATGTTCCTTTCAAAAATAGGAAAAAATACCTGTAGACTTAGACAGTCTAGAAACCCTTTGGATTCCCCGTTTCCTTAAAGAACAGGAAATAATCCCGGTCCTCAGATCAAATCCATGAGTACAACATTACCCATATAAGAACTGATTTTCTCTTTTAACCAAAATACTGGGTCTGTCACTCAACTGAAATAGTAACCATAGCCTCATCTTGGGCTTTGTACAATGATTCTCCCCAGCAGAGTTAACCTTTGCAGCCTTCATCTCGGGCTTTGTACGAGATACAAAACACTCTCTTGTTGAGTATAAAAGACTCTCTTGTTGAGTCAAACCTTTGCAGCCTCCATCTCGGGCTTCGTACGAGATACAAAATCACTCTCTTGTTGAGTATAAAAGACTCTCTTGTTGAGTCAAACATTTTTAGCCTTCATCTCGGGCTTTGTAAGAGATACAAAACACTCTCTTGTTGAGTATAAAAGACTCTCTTGTTGAGTGAAACCTTTGCAGCCTCCATCTCGGGCTTCGTACGAGATACAAAATCACTCTCTTGTTGAGTATAAAAGACTCTCTTGTTGAGTCAAACATTTTTAGCCTTCATCTTGGGCTTTGTATGAGATACAAAACACTCTCTTGTTGAGTATAAAAAGACTCTCTTGTTGAGTCGATCACCTTTAGCCTCTATCTCGGGCTTCGTACAAGATACAAATCACTCTCTTGGTGAGTATAAAAGACTCTCTTGGTGAGTATAAAAGACTCTTGTTGAGTCAAACCCTTTTTGCCTCCATCTTGGGCTTCGTATAAGACACATATAAAAACACTCTCTTGTTGAGTCAACCCTTTTAGCCTCTATCTCGAGCTTCGTACGAGACACAAAAGCATCCTCTTGTTGGGTCAATAGCCTCCTCTTAGGCTTTGTATAAAGAAATCCCCATTTGATTCAATCAACCTTTTAGCATCAAATCATGCTTTGGTCACAGCATACAAACATTAACAACTCTTTTTCCCTCGTCTAATTGCTGTAAGCAGCAAGCCTCTGGATTATTTACATCCACGCCACTGTCCCTCTTTTAGCATGAGAAATTCCTAAGGAAATATGGTATTGCTCTAAACTGAGTTAAAGTCTTCTCCTTCAGGTTTAAAATCCCCTATAAAGGAAATTATGGCATTGCTGGATTCGCATATCCCAGTTAAAGTAATTTTCCTTTATAATCAGTCACCCAACAGTTGTGCCAAACAGACCAAATATTCCCCTTTAGAGATGAGAAATTCTCTCTAAAGTCAACACCCTTTTAGTTTCACATCTTGGGCATCGAACAAGATACAAATAGACCCTTCAGCTTCACATCTTGGGCTTTGAACAAGATACAAACCACCTTTAGCTTCATGTGTTGGCATTTGAACAAGACACCAAAACACCATTTCCTCCCATAGAATAGGAGGAACTACGATCGCTATGATTTCCCTATCCCGGGAATACGTAGGCATAAGATTGCAAAAGAATCTTAGCGAGCACACTAATCAAAAAACCCCAAAGTCCCCTACCTCTAGCCGATCTAGCGCAGTATCCCAACAAATTCCCCAGGAACAGTCCCGATATTTCGTTCTGAATAAAATAAGTAGAGAGAGGCCCACGAACTAAAACCGCATCTGTAAACCAACAGTTTTGACTGTTTAACCTCAGTTTGCAAGCAGGGTTAGTTGGAGACATCTATTTCCCTTCCTTCATCAGCTTCAATAGGATAAAAAATGAATCGACCTGTAGTCCCCCAGAGCGACAGTGCTTAAGAACCACGTCCAAAATTGCTCGCTACAGGTTCTAAGGTCCTCAACTTCTCGGGCTCCTAGGTCAAAAAAAGTAATGCCAAATATGACTACTCGCATGACATCAGTAATCCCAAAGGGGCCTCCACTGAGCAGGGGATCTCAAGTCAGCTTAGTAAGGACTACTCCACATAAGCTGAACAAGACGATACCACCCTCCTATCATAAGTGCACTCAAGTCTGGGTATAGGAATTATCTCACCACGCAGATCACCAAGCACCCAAATAGAACAATCAATAACTAACAAATCAAACAAAAAAGCATAAATAAATCAAAGTAGGCTGAACCCGCTAAGAATCAGATTCCCCAACAGAATCGACACTTTCTTGTAGCGGTAAAAATTGTGAGTGTAAGTCATTTATTAACTTAACTCATAAAGCAAGAGTCGCCACCACACTTTTATTTCATCCAAAAGGAAAGGAAAAAGAGCAAACAAAACCTAAACACGTTCAAAAACAAGAACAAATAAACAAAGACAGGGTAAGAGGGTTGGTTACACTAAGGAAAGGTGTTAGCACCCAGAACGTCTATAGTACTCTATAGGAATCCTTTGAAATATCTACGCTTTTTGGTTTGAAAATGTTTGTTTGAAATGAAATTGGGGAGATGAAAAGAGAAATATTTATTTAATATTTTTGTGTTTAGAGAGACTTCTTGAGCCTCATGCCTACGTACCCAGAAAGTACAACATAGGATCAAAACCTCGTAGTTCGTGGTACAAATAACTAAATTGGTTTGTGTAGTTCATTTTAAATGAAAAGACTGTAAGAACTAGATTTGGTTCTAAATCAAACCCTTGAGTTTTGATGATAACTGCACATGTTATCTAAGAGAACAATTTTGTATGATATGGTTTCTATCTATTGTATGGTTGTTGTCAATATGATTATGACTCTGATAAGAAGACGTGTGACGTCATCAGACTTTTTATCAATACTCTGGAAGAAAACATATGTGTATACAAGATAAAGTCAAGATTCATGAATGGTTCCAATACAACGGTTCTAATGAACGTTAATTCTGAACATTCTAATTGAGACTTTATGAGAAAGGCCTATAAGGCTTTGTAATGTGATGCGCTTCTAACGTTACAAGTTCTGAAGATTTTGAAGACGTGGTTCTGGTGAACATGGTTCTGAAGATTCTAAAGACACAATATATGAAGATCAAGTTCTGAAGAGTTTCTAACAACAAGGTTCTAATTAAACGAAGTACTGAAGACTCTGAAGACAAAGAATGTACTTAATGAAATCTGAAGACTCTGAAGATAAGGTTCTGAAGGAATGGGCTCTGAACACTATGAAGATAATGCTTCTAAGAAACCAAGTGCTAAAGATACTCAAGATAGTTTCTGCTGAACGAAGATCTAGAATTTTGAAGACTGTGGTTCTGAAGATTACACAAAGAATGACTCGTCTACAACACGCTTCATCAAGTTAATATCTGAAGCCTCTGAATATGCTAGAAGATTGAATATCAGAATGGGTTTAAGCTGAATATAATAGTACTAAAATTCTGTGACCTCTACCTCGATAGGGTGGCACAAGGACATCTTTTTGTACAGTGATGTTGACGACTCCTTCATGTGAACATTGGGATATTGTTGTTGGAATATGTTTCCAAGAATACCCCTCAACGAATCTATTCTCCCCAGCTCTATAAATTGAAGATTTGGAAACATGAAGAAAGGTTACTTCAAGCAGCCACTGATCATAAGAAAATGAGAGATAGATAAAAAGTTTGTTGGTTGATGTTCATACTAAAGGGTTATTATTTAAACACATCAAACAATCAAGATGTAGCAAGCAAAGTGGAAGTTGCTACCATAAAGTATGCACAAACGATGATCATCCTAACACCATATGAAACTACTCAAGTGAGACATCAATAAGTGAAGCATAGTAGCTTAGTTGAACTTGATAGTTAAATTGGAAGAAGCATTAAAGCCAAGAAAGGAGTACAAAATGCTGCAAGCTGAAGCTTAAATGAAGAAGAAGCTGGAGCAAACTGTTGAAGAGTGTACGACGATGTAACATGCTAAAGCCATGTGAAACTAATCAAGTGAAACATCTATAAGTGAAGCATAGTAACTTAGTTGATCTTGATGGTTAAGCAGGAAGAAGCATTACCTACACAAGAAAGGAGTACATCAGAAAGAAGCTTAAAGCTAATGAAAATAAGTTGTAGTGATCAATAAGAAAGCTTTTAAGCAATACAGAATAAGTGTGCTTTATAATCTCTCATAGATTTATTCTTTAGATAGTTTTGTATTAGAAAGCAAGGAGTTGTTGCTCATATCTTTCTAGAAACACTTAGGAGTTATTGTATTTCATTTGTACAATCAGCTTGTAAGAAGCATAATAGTGCACACGAAAATCCTTGTAAAAGGTATTGTCCCTTGAGTGGTTGAGTGATGACTAGAATGCTTGAGATGACTAAGCATGTTTCTAACAGCTTAGTGAATGTTGTTCCTTGAGCAGTCGAGTGAAGACCAGGATGCTTGAGAGGGTCAGGTCGTTGTTTAACGGCTTGGAGGTTGATTCCTTGAGAGGCGAGTGAAAGCTAGGATTCTCAAGAAGGCAATGGAAGGTATCCATTATGGTTGTAATAGTTGGTGATTACTGGATTAAGTCCTTGTGATAAGGCGAAATCACCTTGGTGGGTGGACTGGAGTAACTCCGTTAACAGTGAACCAGGATAAAAATAATTGTGTTCATTTATTTTTATTTACATGTTAACGTCATTAGTTTTAATTCCGCAAATAGGGACGAAATTGTGAAACCTAATTTAAGCCCCATTACTTTTGTTTCTCAACCTTCAATTGGTAACAGAGTTCTGGTTCTGTTATTGATGTTTATCAAACACTTAACCGTGTCAGATAAAGATTCGGGCGAGCTTTGAGAAACGCTTTGATTAATCTCCTCCATCATCTACATTTTCAGTCTCATACGATGATGAAAAGATTGAGTACTAAAATGACAAACCAGAAAGGTTCATTATGGATTGTGTCACTGATTCTTAGAGATGGTTGTTATTGACAACATAATCTTCTCTTATGGTGCTTGCAAGAAGATTGAAAGCAAGATGAAGAATCAGCAGGTAAAAAGGTTAATAGACTCATCAGATAATTAGAAGAATCTGATGAATGTTATTCTTGCAATACGTTAGTTGAGAACTACGTATCTCCTCAAGCTGATGCCTAGACAAGGCTTAAAAAGAATGATCTAGAAAAGATTAATAAGAATCATCAGAAAGCATGAAATCTTGTTTGCTGAAGGTTAATTCTTTCTGAGTATGGGATGTTTTCAACAAACAGACTTGGTCTACCGTTGACTTTCTTAGTATTGCTCAATAGGAACTCTTTCATGTGAAGAAGAGAAAATGTTCGAGTCATGATTTTGAAGGATGGACACTTCAAGATAAAGTATGCTGAAGATGTTAGAAATCTTGCTATCAAGATTTTAAATCATGACTGCAGAATTTAAAATTCTGAATGATGATTTCTTCGTCAGGATTCTTGAAGAAGAACCAGCTAACATAACACCGATGATTATGGTTAGAAATTTTGCTGCAGAAAATCTCTCCAGAAGATGAAACAGTTTCTTACTCAACAGAAACTAATTCTACTACAGAAGAGCATTGGAGCTGGTTATCAGGATTCTGACTGCCTGCACAGAATAAAGACATCTATTCCAATTCTGGAAAGCTTAGCAGAATTCTGAAGTGATCAGAAGGGAAGCTCTTCAGTTGTCAGGAGTGCTTTCAAGAAAGATCAACTTACGATTTTCTGATTATTGTCTTATGAAGAGAATTGGATGAAGCATAAGACAATTAAGTCATGTTAACTTGAGAAAGGTATCTCAGTTGAACAAGCTTAAGTTTGTCAGAATGTCTTCCATAGTTTCTTTTCAGAAGCTCCTGATACATAAATGTATCCTTATGTGTTCTCTACTTTCTAAACTCATGTGACTGAGTGAAAGTATGAGCTTAAGAAGCTATTTGGTGAAAAGAGATTCTCGGATTCTAGTTCTTCACAGTCAGATACAGATGATTAAAGATAGAACAAGCTTGGAAAAGAAATAGCTTTAATCATGTGATATGAGAAATCATCATGACAAAGCATTTCTAGGAAGCAGCTAGCATGTTTATTCAGAACAAAATATGATTTGAATCTATTCTGATGCATATTGGTTAGATTGTTCTGAATATCCAAAGTCTACTGAAGTACCTTCATTAGAAATCAAATTAATGTCGAATTTGATAATAAGCTTGAAAGTCAGAAACTAAAGCTTAATTGAAAAATACAAAGCTGGAAACAATCTTCTCTATGCTGAAGTTAATATAGTTGATGAAGAAGGCAAAGATGAGGAAATAAAAAGATGCTAAATAGTTGTAGTAGTTCATCCACTCCCTAAGAAAGGAAAGAAAAGAAGTTGTCACTTTCTGATGGATTGATGCTGGATGAAAAGGCTAAGCCAGTAAGAACAAAATTAGCATTCAAGCCCTCAGAAGATGTATCTCAAGATTTGATGATATCTGCATCCATTGAAGAAGAACGTCATGTCAAGAAATTGACTTTGCAATACAAGATTGATTTTAGTCAGTTTATGGCATTTAGGATTTTACCTAAAACCTGAAAGTTAAACTGGATGAATCAAGAAGACTTCTAGAAAGCATGCCAACAAAAAGACATGAAGAGAAAAGATAAAATGAAGCTCTCAAAGTTCTCTGATGATCCAGATGGAATAAACATCAAAATGAGAAATTCAAAGAAGATTTGAAGAAAATATTCTCGCAATATAAGATAAAGAAGGCTAATGTGCATCCAACGCACATTCTGAAGATCGGAGAAGAAAGAATATAGATGAAGAAAGAAGAAATGATTCTAGTCATCCAGCTAGAAGAACTCATCAACGACTGCAAAAGCTAACGTGTGGTGATTCTGAAGAAGCATTTACTGTCGCAGCTGAGAATCTACACAAAAGATTGAGATTAATGTATTTCTAACCCCTCTGTTTAAATAAATGGTTTAAAAATTATTCTTAAACATGATGCGTAGGAATCATGCTTTTAAAATGTGAATCGTTTGACTAGTAAAGTTCTCATATTTCACAAGTAACCAAGTTAAAACGTATGCTTGTTGGTCAATGCTTTTAACCATTGGAAACTAGAGTGTGATGCATTTATTAGCCATAATGATTTAGAGTGTTGGTATATCAACAAAATTTTTGTCTTATATGTGTCATACCTCATATTTGATGGGACAACTCGGGTGATGAGAAAATCTTGGATATAGGAATTAAAATCATTTCTCCCTACCCCGTGTTATACCTTCTATATTCATTACCTTTAGAGTATCTTCTCTGTTTCTTTTTGGGGATAGTGCTTACAGAACTCTTCCGTCTTATTTGGGGCGTTCCTAAGTATCACATTTATCAACCGTTTTGGAAATAGCAGCAGTCACAATTTTAGCTAAATCATTATTTGTTTCGCGTGTCTCGAGTCTCTCCATCTCTTTTGATCATCATTATTCCCTCAACTCTTAATCTTCCCTCTCTATTTTTATAATCCTTCTTCAGCAGCCCTAGCCACTCCCTCCTGTTTTCTAAATTGTGCCTTTCCTTCATAGTTTTCATCTCCCTCTTCCCTCCTATTTCTTCTCATCCATCATGTCATCAAAAACCATTAAGGGAAAGATTTCTGATTTAGATATTTTGAAAGAACATACTATTGATTTCAAAGCTCTATTGGAAAATGGTCTTTCTAAAAACCTCTCAGATATCCACTACCAGAATTTGGATAAATATTTTGAAATGCTCTCTGGACCCATCTATCTGGAACTTGTAAAGGAATTTTGGGCCAATGCTCGCGTCCTTCAATATGAGTCTGATGCTTATGCTATCTTGTCTACTGTCTCTGGTTTTCCTATCATGATTAACTCCACTATCATTTCTCAAGCAATTGACTGTAAGAAAGATGGCGAAACTGTTGAGAAATACAGAGGAAACAACCTTTTTGCTAAACATGTTCACATCATCTATGGTAACAAAGGACAAGTTGACAGTCCCTCTACTCCTACCTCTATGGCAAAGGTCTGGTACCAAATCATGGGAACAAATCAAAGGCCTAGAGAAAAGGGAACATGATAGCTCTCTGCAATGGATATGCTTTTCATTTTCTTGTTAGTCTCCAAGATTAAGATCAATATGCCTCAATCCATGTTTAATTATCTAAAAGAAGAAATTCTTTCATCCAGAACGGAGTTATCGTTTCAGATTCCTTTCAGTAAAGTCATTTCTCATGTTCTTGATCTACAAGGAGTTATTACTCTCATAAAGCAAACTAGAATGACTGAAAAACTTAATCCCGATTGGTGCTCACCTATGAACTATTCTGAAACCATCAATAATCAATAAAATATCATTGAATAAAGATTTATTTCTGAATACGATTGGTGTTTCTCCTTAAAGGGACTGATTTCTTTGTTCTGAATAGAATGGGTCTTACAAACCTCACTTCTTTGACTTTACATATAGGATTCAAGAAGAGCTTACAAACCTCCTCTCGAAGACCATCTGACACAGGGAGAGCTTACAACCCTCAGGCCCTGAAAAGTTGTTAAATCTTAGAACCTCTAAGTTCTTAGTTTTGTCATTAGACCTAAGTATGTTTTGTGTTTGTCGTCTCCTATTGTAACTTCTTATTTAATATTAATGAAATTTCTTTTTCTGTTTCTTTGTCAATTTCTTTTCTATACCTTTTTTATTTCAGACAAAGGGGGAGAAAGTATAATGATTTTGATATGCCTAAATCTAAGGCTTCCAACAATCCCAAATATAATTGAATATGCTTTACTTCTAACCATATGTTTGAGAATTGATCAGGAACTTCGCAAAAGTTCACTGAATGTTATAACAAGCTATCAGAAGACAGAGGACGAGACATATAAGAATATATGAATAATCAGAAGCAATGAAGATATGTTCAAGAAGCAAGTGATGTACATCAGAAGTCAATAATCAAGAAGATTATATCAGAAGCAATTGTACAAGAGATCAATAGATATAATAATCAGAAGACATATACAAGAAAGAAGAATGCTAAACAAGTTTGATCTGATATCTGGTGATGACCACTAAGTTATCAGAAACAAGGGATGTCCTTGAGTTTCGTGCTGATACCCAAAACTTGTCAGAAGTTGTAAACTTTCTGAAAGAATGATTCAATTGGTATATAAAAATCAATTGGTATATAAACATCAAATGGTATCTAGACTCCAGCATTAAAAGAATGTAAATCTTTCGGAGATCAAATCAAGTCATGGTCATTAAAGAAAATATTTGGTTTCTGAACCATCAAGTGACATGAGGATATGTGCACCTGTTGGTGATCTGTGCTAAGATATTGAATATTTGTTTTGATATATGATGCATGGTATCTAAGAAAGTATCTACCAGTTTCCGATATATAATGCAAGACATCAAGTCTGATAAGACAAATCAGGTTCTGATACGTCTACAATATTCTGATAGCAAGCTAGGTTCTGAGATGAAGACCAGCCAGTTCTAGTCAGATTCTGATGAGACGTCACTGAGAAGTAATCCTTCTCTGTTGATATGATTCTACTTCAAAATCATTTTGTGATTCTTGGGATCAGGGGGAGACCCTGAACAAGCATAAATGAATTTCGAGAGTAACAGAATCAGGGGGAGCCCGTTAAGCTTATCTATGAATCTCTGGATTTATAGTGATTACCCTATACGAATTGCTCTATCAAAATGCATTGTTTGTCATCATCAAAAACGGGGAGATTGTAAGAACAAAATTTGGTTCTACATCTGGCCCTTGAGTTTGATGATAACTGCACATGTTATCTAAGAGAAAAATTTTGTATGATATGGTTTATACCTAGTGTGTGGCTGTTGTCAATATGATTCTGACTCTGATAAAAAGACGTGTGACATCATCAGACTCTGTTATCAAAACTCTGGAAGAAACCATATGTGTATACAAGATAAAGTCAAGATTCATGAATGGTTCCAATACAACGGTTCTAATGAACGTTAATTTTGAACATTCTAATTGAGACTTTATGAGAAAGGCCTATAAGGATTTATAATGTGATGCACTTCTAACATTACAAGTTTTGAAGATTCTGAAGACATGGTTTTGGTGAACATGGTTCTGAAGATTCTGAAGACACAATATATGAAGATCAAGTTCTAAAGAGTTTTTGAAGACAAGGTTCTAATTGAACGAAGTACTGAAGACTCTGAAGACAAAGAATGTACTTAATGAAATCTGAAGACTCTGAAGACCAGGTTCTAAAGGAACAGGCTCTGAAGACTCTGAAGATAATGCATCTAAGAAACCAAGTGCTGAAGATTCTCAAGATAGTTTCTGCTGAACGAAGATCTGGAATTCTGAAGACTGTGGTTCTGAAGATTACACAAAGAATGAATCTTCTACAACACGCTTCATCAAGTTAATATCTGAAGCCTCTGAAGATACTAGAAGACTGAAGATCAGAATGGTTTTGAGCTGAATATAATAGTACTAAAACTCTATGACCTCTACCTCAATAGGGTGGCGCAAGGACAACTTTTTGTACAGTGATGTTGACCATTCCTTCATGTGAACGTTGGGATATTACTGTTGGAATATGTTTCCACGAACACCCCTCAACAGATCTATTCTCTCCAGCTCTATAAATTGAATATTTGGAAGCTTGAAGAAAGGTTGCTGGAAGCAGCCGCTGATCATAAGAAAAAGCGAGATAGATAAAAATTTTGTTGGTTGTTGTTCACACTAAAGGGTTATTATTTACACACAGCAAACAATCAAGATGTTGCAAGCAAAGTGGAAGCTGCTACCATAAAGTATGCACAAACGATGATCATGTTAAGACCATATGAAACTACTCAAGTGAGACATCAATAAGTGAAGCATAGTAGCTTAGTTGAACTTGATAGTTAAATTGGAAGAAGCATTAAAGCTCAAGGAAGGAGTACAAAATGCTGCAAGCTGAAGCTTAAATGAAGAATGCTCAATGAAGAAGAAGCTGAAGCAAACAGCTGAAGAGTGTACAACTATGCAACATGCTAAAGCCATGTGAAACTAATCAAGTGAAACATCAATAACTGAAGCATAGTAACTTAGTTAATCTTGATGGTTAAGCTGGAAGAAGCATTACCTACTCAAGAAAGGATTACATCATAAAAAAGCTTAAAGCTAATGATAAAAAGCCGTAGAGCTCAATAAGAAATCTTTTAAGCAATACAGAACTAGTGTGCTATATAATCTCTCATAGATTTATTCTTTAGATAGTTTTGTATTAGAAAGCAAGGAGTTGTTGCTCATATCTTTCTAGAAACACTTAGGAGTTATTGTACTTTATTTGTGCAATCAGCTTGTAAGAAGTATAATAGTGCACACGAAAATCCTTGTAAAAGGTATTGTCCCTTGAGTGGTTGAGTGATGACCAGAATGCTTGAGATGACTAAGCGTGTTTCTAACAGCTTAGTGAATGTTGTTCTTTGAGCAGTCGAGTGAAGACCAGGATGCTTGAGAGGGCCAGGTCGTTGTTTAACAGCTTGGAGGTTGATTCCTTGAGAGGCGAGTGAAAGTCAGGATTCTCAAGAAGGCAATGGAAGGTATCTATTATGGTTGTAATCGTTGGTGGTTATTGGATTAAGTCCTTGTGATAAGGCGAAATCACCTTGGTGGGTGGACTGAAGTAATTTCGTTAACAGTGAACCAGGATAAAAATAATTGTGTTCGTTTATTTTTATTTACATGTTAACGTCATTAGTTTAAATTCCGCAAATGGGGACGAAATTGTGAAACCCTATTCAAACCCCTTTCTTTTATTTCTCAACCTTCAATTGGTATCAGAGTTCTGGTTCTGTTATTGATGTTTATCAAACCCTTAACCGTGTCAGATAAAGTCCCGGACGAGCTTTTAGAAACGCTCTGGTTAATCTCCTCCACCATCTACAGTTTCAGTCTCATACGATGATGAATATATTGAGTACTGAAATGACATAACGGTTCATTATGGATTGTGTCATTGATTCTTAGATCTGGTTGTTATTGACAACATAATCTTCTCTTATAGCGCTTGCAAGAAGATTGAAAGCGAGATGAAGAATCAGCTGGTAAAAAGGTTAATAGACTCATCAGATAATTAGAAGAATCTGATGAATGGTATTCTTGGAATACGTTAGTTGAGAACTACGTATCTCCTCACGGTGATGCCTAGACAAGGCTTAAAAAGAATGATCTTGAAGAGATCAACAAGAATCATCAGTTTAAATTCCGCGAATGGGACGAAATTGTGAAACCCAATTCAAACCCCTCATTCTTGTGTTTCTTAAACTTCAAAGACAAGTCGTCATTTTAAGGAGAAAACTAAGACTAGTCACCCACAAGTATAAGAAAACAATATTTGCATCACCTTAAGATTGAGGATTTTGCTTTGATAAAAATCAACAAGTTTATCACTCAACATATAAGTAGAAAATGTCAACATCTTAAATACTATGGGGAATAGGAGAATTATATCTCAACTATGAAAATGTCTCATTTCTAAACTTTATGAAAAATTTTAAATGAAAAAGTGCACAAAGGCAAAAAAAGTTTGAATGAGTTTAAGTGTTTTTTAATGTCTTTTTGAAATGGTCAAAGTATGATTGTCATTGATTGATATTTATTAAAGAAAATAAAATTTGAAAAATCACGTGACAAAAGTCAAGGTTTTTGTAAAAGAGGTTATAGTTTGAAAACAAGAAGGTTTTGAAAAAGGGAGAAGATTTTGAAAATTGAAGAATGGGGAGGATGTGAAGTGACTACCCTAAAACATAATATAAAAGATAAAGGAGGAAAGATCTAACTACACAAGGAGCAAACACTTGACAAGAAGTCAACATAAACATTCCGCTTCCTTTCAGATTTAAAACACAAGCATAATAACCAGATGAATTAAGGTATCCGAGGAAGTCCCAAGTTATGCCATAGCAAAGTCAAAGCAAAGTCTTCCCAAGGTTAAAAGCCAATTAGGAGAGTCATGTATCAGATGATTTTCTCATAGTCAAAGTATCAACACCTACACACACAAAATTTCCCAGACAAAACAGACAAGAATAACACCAAAAGTCCAAGGTCTTAAATCTCCAAAAGCATAGGGCAAGGATCCTAGATCTAAGTCCGAAGTCCAAGGTCCAAGGTCCAAGCATGAGGTCATAACAGTCCGGGATCAACAGAACCAAGTCTTTTAGTGTTTAAGTATTTATTAGTGTCTTAAGAGGAAAGTATGGTCCAAGTGGACAAAATAAAAAGAGCATAAACATAAACATGTCTCCAAGTGGACAAAGAGTAAATAAGATGATAATATGATAATAAAATGCTAAAGGTAAAGGCATAAAGTAAATGACATGAAAATAAAGAGCAAAATTAAATGGCACAAAGTAAAGTTAGTGCAATTATATATTTAGTAAGTTAGTGTTAGTGATGAAGAACATTTTGGTCGTTTTTCAGAGAATACTCGACTATTCAACCATAAGCATGAAAACATGAATCCATACGTCATTTAGGGAAGGGCGCCAACTTGGATAAAATCGACGAGTATGCCAACTAACTCCCTTAACAACAAAGAGACAATATGTTTCACACCACACTAAGGAGAGTAGGAGATTGATAACTCACTTATAAAAATAATCCGATTTCCGATTCGGGACGAAATGTAGCGCTATGTTAAGAAATCGTAGCACAACCTATGAGGAAGTTCATACTATGGGAGGCCGGTCAATACACTATTTGTGCTAATACAAGCTAGTGAAATGACATATAGGTCACTCTCCTAAAGCTTGCCACACAAAAAGAAAAGAGGTAATGGTCTCATCTTGATCAAGAACTTAGAAGAAAAGTTCCATGACATTTAAGATTTTCATCAACCAAAAGAAAAAAAGAGAAGAGAGGAGAAGGGAAACCAAATTGAATCACATCATTTGGATCATTCCATCTTCAATTTCCATCACTCTTCTTGGTAGATTAAAGTACTAAACATATCACTATTTCAAAGCACCTAAAATGAATCCAATGATTCACTTAAAGATAGATTTGAACTAATGAAGGGTTATCCAACTTCATCAAACACCCAAAGTCCATGGAATTTGAAGAGAAATTTAATCAACAAACACCATAATTCAAGGAAAAACAAAAGGAAATGGAGAAGAAAGAAAAGGAACCAAAACAGTCCCAAAACAAGCCAAAAAAACAGATTCTGACTTGTGTTAATCGATTAACCAATTTGTTCATGTTTTTGGTTAATCGATTAACACTGACAGAACAACAAAAAATCAGCATAAAAAATAGCATTCCATGATTCAATAATTTCTTCAAACACCTCATGATCATGGATGCAATTGAGCATGAAAATTCCATCAAATTAAGAGCAATTAACACCAATGGAATCACAAATGTAGCTCAAGAAATCAAGAAACAAAGATCAACAAGAAATCATATTGTGGAAGATGAGAATTAAGCACAATAATGGTGGAACTAGAGATTTACCAATCCAAATCTGAGTTTGCTTCAAATCAACTTCAAGAATCACTCTCCAAAGCTTTGATCTACAAAACTTGATGTTGATGAAGTGTTTTGATGGAGGTTTAGCTCAAAGATTAGTAAGCTTCAAGGAAAAGCTTACTAACTTTAATGGAGGACGAGCTTTTTGTGAATTTGGTGGTTGAAGGGAATTGAGAGAAATTTTAGCAAGATAAATTTGACTGTCAAAAGCGTGAAGAATGAATGAAATGAGGATTCTATTTATATAGTTTAGGCTTGGAATGAGTGGTGGCTTGGAATTTGGTTTGGAGCCAAAATTAGGCTTGGTAATTGGCTTTGGAGTGCAAATCAAAGATCAAGTGGTGCACATGTGTGATTAAATGAAGGTGTATGATGGAATTAATTGTGATTATGTAGGGGAATTATTTTTGTGATGATTTTGCATGATCTAGAATATTCCACATGAGGTCACATTTGATAATTGGTGCCAAAATGCTGCAGAATTTGAAAATTTTGTTTTTAGCCAAAAAAAAATGCACGTGTTAATTGATTAACAAATTTGTTCATGTTTTTGGTTAATCGTTTAACACTGTGAAAAATGAGGAAAATGGCTTTTTGCTGCGCTGTCTTGGCTCTGGCTCGATTTTTTTTACTTGTCAAAGAAGGTATGGAAATAAACACATGAACCTTAGAGTTTCTTGGGCAATAAGAAATCAAGTCTTGGGAAACTCTTGATCAATCAGGATCAGATACAACTTGAAAGTCATTGTTGACCAAACTTTTACTTTGTTCAGATGAATTACAATTGAGCTGAGGAACTTGTGATTGATGTTCTTGATCCAAACCTCTTCCTGAAAAAGTTAGTAAAGGGAAAACAAACATATTTTTAGATTTTAATTAAGGGTTAGTAAACATAAATATAAACAAATATCAAGCAAACAAGAAAACAAGGGTGCTTGGTGATCTCCCTTAAGAGCAAACCTACAGAGGATGGCAAGAGAACCAAAGCTCGTGATCTTGTTTGTGGTAGATGATGCAAATGACATGTGGGATCTTAGAGTAAAAATTAGGGTATTACACCCAGCAAGTGATGTCCATTAGAATTTAAGTTTCTGTTAAGGTACATAATAGTAGCAGAATTAAAACTACTAAGCATAACTTTACAATCACCAATGATCAGATCAAGAGCTGCCAAAAAATCATTATCGTTGATGCAATAAAAAAGCACCAAAGCATCGGACTGGAAAATAACATCAGTTAACTTGATATCCTTGGTCATCTGCATAGCCTAAAAGATTCTTTGAAGTTCTGCAGTGCCAATATCAGCCACACTAGACAGTCTCTTACAAGCCGTAATCACTACTTCAGCATTAGGTCCTTTAATAACGCATCCAAGAGAAACGATACCATCCTCGAAGTAACCTGCATCGGATTGGATAATCCAATGACCCTTACAATGCGACAACGCCTGAACCTCATCTTCCATTCTAGGCCCCGAGTTACGGATCCTGATTAATTCATGACATGAATCCCAAATATCATGAGCCACCAATTGCTGGTTTGGAGCCTGCTTTTTAAACACCAAGGCATTCTGCGCTTTCCAGATTTTCCACATTCCATTACAAACCACATGACAAACCAAACTATCTTTAGTTTTAAGCAATTGAACCAACAATTCAGTAATACCATAAGATAACGGCACACGAACCCCTGAGAAAAAGACTTTCTTAGCAAAACCACATTGCAAGAATAAGTGAAGAGAGTTCTCAGGGAAGAGATGACAGAAATGGCAAGAAACATCCAAAACAATACCTTTTTTAAGAGATTGCACTTGGTCGGTAGAATATTCTTGGAGAGCCTCCAAATGGAATTCTTGGTTCTCTTGAGGATACGAGCTTTCCACAAGTTATTCCACATGTTGTCATCCAACATGCAGGACGACCCATGTTTAAGGGAATGAGTGCGCCTGTTAAGCATGTGAAACGCTGTTTTGACCAAAAATTCTTCATCTTTCTCAAAGTTCCAGATGAGCTTGTCTTCCAGGTACCTGTTTGAAAGAGGGATGCTGAAAATATGAGTTGCTTCTCTCCTTACAAATGTGGAATTAAGCACCTCCATATCCCAAATACCCAACTCCTCATCAATGAGGTAGCCGACTTTCGCATCCGAAATACCTAACTAAATTTGTCATTTCTATATGTTGTATAGATCAAATATTGATAGCAATGCAAAGATGTGGGGTTTGGTTGCATATTTCATTAATGATCTTGGTGTTTGTTTAACCCCGTTCGTTATGAATTTTTTACCATAATGTATAATTATATTTTTTCTGTTTTATATTATAAATAAATTTTAATTTTTTAAATTTTGTTAAATAATTGATATATTTAATCTATATATAAATTAAATAATAAATTTAAAAAATTAAAATTTTCTTATAATATAATAGAAAAAGTAAGCCAATAACAAATTAACCGACTATGTGTTGGTTTCACATAGAGTCAATATATGGATTATGATTGGAAATAAATTTTGAGCCTTTAATGTGCATCATTTGCCCCTTACAACCAAATAACATAACATTGTGTGTAACCTTTAAGCTTAATAATTTGTAATGCGAATGCCATCCAATCCATCCCATATTTGCTACAGTGACACATTTGATGTAATTTATCAGTTAACTTATACTAAACAATATAGTAATATATTCTAATTGAGTTTGCGTGCGTACTTATTCATCAGTTCTACATTGTTAATTATTTAAAATGAAATATTTAAGTTCATAAGATATAGTACTTTCTAGAGTGGATTAATAGTGTCCTCTAAAGTTATTGACTTTGTTCATATTTGAATATTACTTTTTTTTGGGTTTTGAATGCATCTTTATTGACGAAGAAGATGAAGACTGGGTCGCAAATTTTATCAGAAAGCAAAAAAGCCCATAAAATACCTTTTGGTAATTATTCTCAGTCTTGGTTCGACGAAATGGAGAAGCCATAGTTAGAGCCGTAAAATGGGTTACTCCACGTGGGTCGGTCCACCAGGCCCGAAAAATCATAGGGCTTGGATTTTAAAATTAGAGTTTATATTGTTTAGGGCCGTTTTAGCCCAGTCCTAAAAAATCTGTTACCCATTAGGATTAATCCATATGAGTCATGGGTAGCCCATTAGGCCCATATTACTATAAATTTAAAAAAATTATACTAATACTTATATTATCTTACTCCAAAATAACACATTGATTTTTTTCACCTCACTAAATTTTATATATATTCTATTCAATATTTTTCTTTTAAATATTATACATTAATATAATCAACACTCTTTTCTCGTATTCTATTAGTTTCTCTTATGTTAAATATCCAAATACTATTTTATATAATTTAGACATGTATTGTATTTAAAAACACATTATATTATTGATAACAGATAATATAGTATTTAAAAATGTATTATAAAAAGGTATTATGTTTAAAATAATATAATTTTTAATTTTTTTTATAATAAATATTATGGCATTTTAATTTTAATTTTTTATTAAAAAAAATTCATTTAGGGTTAGGTAGTCCGAAGCCCATCTAGGGTCAGATTCGAGTAGTAATTTTCGAGCCCATATTAAAAATAGATTTTTTTGACCCAGCTTTAAAAAGGTCGAGTCTATCAGGGCTGGCCCGTTTATGGCTGAGTAGCCCATTTTGACAGCTCTAGTCATGGTGGATGCATTCCAGCAATTCTACGTGCCTTGGATACCCTTTATGATTCATTTATTTTTTTAAAAATTTCTTGATTTTCATGGTTTGCTCTTATTAGCTACAGTATGTGGCATTAATAGTGGTATACATCATTGGAAAAATAATGACACGTATACATCAAACATATTACGTCAATACCACATAATAGCTTACTCAATCATTTTGACTAATGAAATAGAATAAAAAAACTAAATAGTCTTCTTTAGAGTATTAAATGATCAATAAGTTATTAATTCTGTCTCAAAATGAAAGTATTTAAGTTTTTTTTCGCACAGATAAAGAAATTTAATAATATTATTATAAGATATTATATTTTATTAAATTAATATTATTTTAGAACTAATGTATAGATTAATAATTAAATGATACATTTAAAAAAAATAGAATGACAATTACTTTGAAATAAATTTTATTAACTTAAACTACGGTTATTTTGATACGGAAGTAGTAATATTTTAATTAAGAGATAAAAATACACCTTAAGATCAAATCAATGTATTTTTTAACAAGTTGTTTAATTTTTTTTTTTTTCTAACAAAGAGGGCCTAAGCCCAAAACGAAAAGAAACTAACTCGACCCATTAATAGGATCTCCACAAGCAGAACTATCAATTTCCATAAGTAAAGCTAGCATCTCTGGCGCTTCCTCATAAAAAATGTACTCCTTGCATTCATACCCTTTATTTGCTAACATATCCGCACACACATTAGCTTCTCTTAATATATGCGATATCCTGACTAACTCGTGCTCACTAATCAGCTTCTTGATACCTAAAATTAACGCATTGCAGTTAGGAATAACATTCTCATTGTCAAGAAGAGCCTGAACCACTAACAAAGAATCCGTATTAACTTCTACTCTACTCAAACCGAGCCGCTTGGTAAGCTTTAGACCTTCAAGAACTCCCCAACACTCAGCCATAACAGCATTACACTTTCCCAAATACTTGGAAAAACCACCTATCCACATGCCACTAGAATCTCTAACAATTCCTCCACACCCTGCAATATTGTTCGCCTTGCACGCACCATCCGTATTAAGCTTTACCATATTAACCATAGGAGGCTTCCACACAAGGTCCCTACTTCTCGCATCGATACTCCTTCCCATCCTATGTTTAGCAATTTTGCTTGTTGCACTCGCTTCCTCATACTCCTTATAACTCCTTATAATAAAACTCACTTGATCAACCGGCCTCACAAGCTCTTCATCATGTATCTCAAAATTCCTCCACATCCAAATATTATGACAAGCAACCGCTCACACATTCCTCCACGCACACGATCCATTCGTCTTGAAATTAAGATTCACAGGAATCCACTCATGAATATCCACACCAAAGAACTTAACCAAAAGCTCCTTTGGAACTAAAGCCTTCCAAACATCCACTACTCTCGGACAATCTCGCAACGCATGAATAGCATTTTCGCACACACTGCCACACAAGTTACAATCCGCTGTTCCAAGCCCTTTCAAACTTTTGTAATAATTCATCAACAATCTATCATGCTTTAGCAACCAAACGAAGCACCGACATCTTTCCGTAACCACAAGTCTCCAAATCTGACTCCAGCCAATATCAGCATGATTACTGTCTGTCATGGCAAGTTGGTCATACACCATCTTCAAAGAGAAATCCCCATGTTCAGTACCTGCAAAAGAAAAACTGTCAGCACAATCACCAACCGATGGAGGCACCATCTTGCTAATTATATCCCTCCAATCGATTGGCAGCCAGTACTCTAACATGGACCAGTTCCAATTCCCATTTGCGTCAACCAAATCAATAACTCTAGCATCTTTCAAACCTACTGGTATGTTATCTTGAATACTGCTCTTATCCACACCATCACCCAACCAATTATCCTGCCAGGCGTGAATGGATTCACCATCCCCCACATTCCAAATTCCAAGATTACCAACCTCAACTGCCACCTTGCAGATCTGCTTCTAGAGGCTAGAGTCCCCGATTTTGGCGTCAAAATTTTCACTTCCCTAATTTGATGGTTAAAAAGTTTTTAAATGTCACGTTTAAAATACTATTAAATGCTAATTTAAATGTTATGAACAAAAATTTGGTTGGGGTTAAGTGTCTTAGATAAATGTATTACATCTGGTAGGTATGATGATTATGCATATTTAGAAACTACCACAAACAAGTCATTCCTTCATCCCACAATGAGTGGTTTAGTTAATCAATTCATACAAATTAAGAAAAAAAAATAAATGAAAGAAAGAGAATGATATTTTTACTAAAACATTTCTTATCAAGTATTAGAAATGGTGAAAGCAATACTCCTTTCGTCCTACACAGAGCGACCAAAAAAAATGAAAGAGAGAGAATGATAAAAGCATTCCTTATCATGTATTGGGTTTGATAAAGGTAATATTAATTAAATAATGAAACTGAAAAAGATATATTGAAAACTGAAAATGGGTAATTCATTTTGGAATACTCTTTTATTTCAAATGGGTCATTCATTGTAGGACGGAGGGAGTATTAATTAGAAGGTAGAATTTAAAAAGATGCATTGAAAAACAAAATTGGTCATTCATATTAAGACATTTTTTATTCCAAATGAGTCACTTGTTATGGGACGGAAGGAGTAACATAATCGTGAAATCAAAATATAACTATTTGCAGAACTTCTTAAGCATCTTATTTTCGCTAATGTGCCCTAATATTTTTTTTTTTATAAATCTTTTTTAATTTTTCACACGCGTTAAGAAAAATAATAATTATTGTATGGGAAAGAGAAATCATGAAGGATTTTACAATATTGTCTTTCATTAATTGTATGGGAAAGATAAATTTACCTAATTGAAAGAAGTATAAATGACAATGGATATGGTTTGGGTATGGTATTATAGTACCTGTTCGCATACCCGCAGTTTGAAATAATCCTCGTACTCAAGCTCATACTCGCGTGGACATCAACTTTTATACCCATACCCGTATTATAACACCATACTTCCCAACTCAAAAATTAAATAAATAAAACATGTATATCATAATTATCCACTAAGCAGGATGCTACTCAACCTCAATGAAACATACATGAACCACATAATAATAAATGAAATCGTTTGATAAGTAGCGGAATTATGAAATAATTGGCATAGAAAGTCTTAACAACAACTAGTTTGAAAAAAAGGTTCAATATTTGTAGCGGGAAAATTTAAGATTAAGCTATTAATTAACTTAACTCATAAAGTAAGAGTCGTCACCACACTTTTATTTTTCCAAAGGAATAGGGAAAAGAACGAACAAAACCCACAGAAGTTTTAAAACAAAACTAATAAAACAGAGAGACAAAGGGTAAGGGGGTTGGTTATGCAATGGGAATGTGTTAGCACCCAAAACATCTATAGTACTCTATAGGAACCTCTTGAATATCTATGTTTGGCTTAAAAAGTGTTGTTTGCAAAAGATTGAGGAGATGAGAAGAGAAGTGTTTTTTAGGGTTTTTGTGTTTGACAAGACTTCCTGAGCCTCGTGCTTACGTACCCACAAAGTGCAATGGAGGATCAAAACTTTGTAGTTCGTGGTAAAAGTAACAAAAGATATTTGTTTTGATTGATTTAAAAGGAAAAATGCATAAAGGGCACAAAATGACTTGAATGAGTTGTGTATTTTTTAAGTCTTATGAAAATGTTCTTGATATGCTTAAGATTGATTAGCATTTATTTAAGAAAAAGAGTTTGAAAATTACTTGACAAAGTCAAGGTTTATTGAGAAAGTGGTTCAAGTTTGAAAACAATAAGGTTTTGAAAAAGGGAGAAGATTTTGAAAATTTAAGAAGGGGAGGAGATGAAGAGACTACCTTAATGCATAAAATAAAAGCTAGGGAAGGAAAGATCTAACCAAGAGCAAGCATTGACACACGTCAATACTCCCATCCTTTGGATTAAGCAACAAGCAACTAAATAAGTAGAGAAATAACCAAGCATCAGATAAAGAAGAACTTAAGTCAAGGCCGAATATGAGGTAACAGAGCTAAGTCTTCCAAAAGTCAACCCAAGGTCAAGGTACCAGATGAATCCCAAGCTCTCAAATCACAACTCCAAATCACAGGATCAAGAACCTAATTCTAAGTCCATAAGTCCAGCATCCAACCAAGGGATAGTAACCAATAGTCCAATGGAAACATTAAGTCTTTTAATGGTTTAGCCTTTATTAATGTCTTAAAAACGAAAAAGAAAAGTCCAAGTGGACAAAGAAAAAAAGTATAAACATAAACAATAGCAATATGATATGTAATTGATAACAATAAAGCAAAATATAAGAGGCAAGAAAGTAAATGACATAAAAATAACGGTGCATCAAAGTAAATGGATTAAAAATAAATGTTTGCACAATTATATGGTTAGTATAAATGTTAGAATTAATAATCTGATTCAGGACAAATTTAGCGATATGTTAAGCAATCGTAGACAATCTATAAGGAAGATCATACTATGGGAGGTCGGTCGATAAAAATGTATGTACCATACATGTTAGAGATATGATAGAGTTCATACTCCTAAAACATGTAGTACAAGTAAAAACCAAGGAGGGATCAAGCACTAAGGCAAGGAGATTGATCCATTACATCAATCAATCCTTCATGACACTTAGGACAAACTTATGCATCAATCTAAAGTACCTCCAATGATCAATGATCAATCAAATGGTAGATTTGAAATGATGAAAATTCATCAAGCATCAATCCAAACCTCATGAACAAGATGAAAAACACATCATCCAATTGATCAAGAGAAAAACAAAAGGAAAAAGAAATAGAAGGAAAGATGAAGAGAATACCAAATTGAATCAATACTAAAGATCACTTCATCATCAATTTCAATCACCATTTTTGGTGGATTAAGGCACTAAACATATCATCAACGCAAAACACTAAAAATGAATCAAATGATTCATTTAATGATAGATTTGTATTGATGAAGGTTCATCCAACCTCATCGACACCCAAGGTCCGTTGAAATTGAGGAGAAACTTGATCAACAAGTTATGATCCAAGGCTACAACCAGCAAACCAATCACAATACAATAAAATGCAAATAAAATGCATAAAAGGATTTTAAAATGAATTTTAAAATCAAAATAAAAGAGAAAATGAGAAAGAGGAATCTAAACTAAAATCAAATGATCAAGAAAAATACTGCAAGTCAGAAACAACTCAAGGATCATATATAAAATTTTGGAGAATTTTAAAATGCATAAAAGTAATTTTAAACTATTTAAAATGAATGAAAAATGAAGAAAATAATATAAAATAGCAAGTGATGAAATAATAATATAGAAAATAGCTCGGAAATTAGAAATTTTTTTATGAAACTATGAAAAAAAATTGGTAAAAAATGTTAATGGATGTATTTTTAATGAATTTTTAAAACTAAATGAGAAAAAGAAAATAAAATAAAAGATTGGAAAAAGCCACATCCATCATATTAGATTAAAGGCTGGTGATAAAAACACGTGTAGCCATCAGATCTAATTACTAAAGTCCAGTCACCAAATCACAAGGTTGGGACTTAAAGTCAAATGCGTGCTCACATTAAGATCCTTGCACGTGATCACAACGGCTAAGTCAGATTCAAAAAATTTGTGTGGCAATACGATATTGGTCAGGATTTGAATTCTTGCTCCAGAAGGCGCGAAGAACTTCATCTTCATCCTCTGAACCCTAGCTTTGGCACGATCATGAACTGTTATTTTAAGCTCAAAAATTCATGGTGCAAGCTTCGTCTTACTTCATCATTCTTGTCTCCTTGCTCAAAATCAATTTATTTGATCTGAGCAAGGAGAATTTAAAGAAATACGCAAGAACCCTAGCTATTTCAAACAAAAATTAAATTTCAAAGATGAAGAATAAATTCCAGTTAGGTTAGGGGAAATGATCAGCATAACAAGGCGAAAAGAATGGTAACTTGTTTGGATGTAAATGAAACTCGTATCTACCTTTCCCAAATGAGCTTCAAGGTCTGAAAATGGTGGAATCAGTTTGCTGCTTAGAGGTCACGGTAAGCTGTGGTAATGCTTTGGTTAGCTTCAGAAGAGACCTCTGATGGATATTAAGCAAAAAATTGAAGCAAAACGAAGCTAAATTTGGAAAATGAGTTTATGGTTTTGAGGTAGTTTCGAGCTTCAGAGTATCAGGGATTTCTTGGCCTTAAAAGCTTGCCAACAAAATGGAAAGCTTCTTCTATTTATAAGAAATGAAATGATGAGCTCAAGTGTGTCAGATCAGATCCAGAACCTGTGAATGCATTCTAGAATTTTCTCATTTTTGTAATCGTGTGAAGCGAGGTGAAATGCGTGACTCAGGGCTTGGAATCAATAGTTTTGCACTCGGTGAGCAAAATTGGGCAGTGGTCAGATAAGCCCTTATCTAGCGCCCATTGAATATTGTTAGGCCACGCTCTGAGCCATTCCTCTGATAGCAGGAACCTGTCCAGTCGGCTCATTGTTGAGTCTCTGAGCCTAGACCACGTGTATTTTAGACCGTGTAATGGTAAGTCGATGAGCGCGAGGTCTGAGATGAAGTCATCAAAATCTACCATTTCCTCCATACGGTTGTTGCCTGCTGAACCTACTCTTTCTTCTTCTGACCTGATAGAGTTGAAATCCCCGACTACGCATAGGCGGTTTCCGCTGATCCTTTTAATTCGAGCGGATAGATCCAACCATAGAATTCTTTTTTTCTTGTTTTCACATGGCGCATATATGTTCACGACTGTTATCTGAGATTTATCTTCTCCACATTCCCCTTCAATTCATATGACAGACTCTGATATCTGGATGTTTTGGGCGGAGAAAAGGTTTGTATCCCACAATGTGATGATTCTGCCCGATCTTTCGGTTGATGGTTTGTAGGCGAAGTCGAATTCATTTGAGCCCCATATTGAACTGCAGGTCCTTCTGTCCACATTTTCTAGCTTTGATTCTTGAATACAAATGAAGGTAGGTTTGTGTTGGTGGTACATGTTTCTGATTTCTTTTTTCTTGGCTAGACCTCCTAAGCCCCTTGAATTGTAGCTTAATATATTCATGAGTAACGAATAATTCTTTACACCCCTCTCCTCCTACCGACTACTACACTACTTCTCTCTTTCTATCCCCTTTAACCCCACTGCCAGTTCTTGGACCAATTCTCCTTCCTCTCCTTTGTGAATTAAACCTACTTCTTTCCCTAAATCCCAAATGTCTTTGGCCACTTCGACGGCGTCTCCGTGAAGGATTCTCCAGCTGTTTTTTTTCATTCTCGCTACCTATCAGATTCAGATCAGGATTAGACATAACCTGATGTTGCGGATTCTTGTGGCTTATACAATTGCAGTTTGGCATCAACTTTATCTTCTTCCTTCTCTCTTTCTTTTTAGCTTTAAGGATCTCTGATCTTCTTCTTCTTCTTTCTTTAAACGTCTGGCCAATTGTTGCTTGTTGCTGCTTTGATGGCTGGCTTTGTTCTTGAGGCTTAATCATTAATCGAGAACTTTCTATTGATTCTCCCATCAGAACTTCTGATTTTTGTTTGTTAGCATCTATATCTTGGTGTATTCCCAGCTCTTTGTTTTTGTAGGTGTCAGATTGAGAGGGATCCACATTCGATCCTTTGTTGTTGCTGGCGGATATATTTTGGTCCTTTTTCGGGCCGGGCTTTGATTTGAGGGTCGTTTGGGTCCGTTCAGATCCTACTTTTTATTTTTGCCTTTTCTCTTTCCTTTTGGATGCATCTGGACTATTAAATGCTGCTTTCTCATTTTCCAATACCTCATTACTTGTTCCTCCATCACCCGTAGCTTTGTCAGGTTCTATCCCGATTCCACCGTCCATTTCATTTCTTTCTATGTTACTTGTATTTCCCGAGACGTTTTCTCTCTCTGTGTTAGTGTTTCCCGTGACGTTTTCTCTCTCTCTCTGTGTTATTATCCTTTTTCAATCCTTCCACTTGTTCTGCCTCGTTGACAACGTACTTATCATTGTTTTCGCACGTGTTTTCCTCCTCTAACTCCTCTAATTCTATGTTCTCGAGATTTTCTTCTTTTTGCATTAATTGCTAGAAATTTTCTTCAATTTTCTTTCTTGACTCATCGTCTTCCAAGGATGTAATTGACGGGGGGATGAAGGAGTCATCAGAGTCTTCTGCTTCTCTATCTTCTACGTCCTCGGAATCGATCGTTCTGTCCTCCAATGGTGGATTGATATCGCATGCACATTGCTCTTCCGTAATCCTGATCTTGAATAGTTCTTTGTTGACATGAATGTTCCTAGATTTGTTAATGAAATCCATGTATGGGGTGCGCACCATGACTCTTGCCATATCCAGCCTGTGTAGACCTTCGGTAGCACTATCTAACTTAACGAATCTTCCGATTGATGTTACTATTATTGCGAAAACACTCTTTCTCCATGCGTGGGCGGGAACTCTGTAAATACGACACCATATGAATCTTTTTGTGGCCACGTCTCTGGTTTCCCACCTTCTTATGACGCTAAACCACTTGTTGAGAACATGATTTGAGTCTGCTATCAATTCACTGAAATCCTCCTCTTCGTCTATCTTCAAAAATACCTTTTCACCACCCAGAGGAATGATTTTTATTGTGACGATCCCTTCCTCCATTAGTTGTTGTTGGAGTGTTGGTGTATCTTTTACATTTCTGACGATTCCGACGTATCCTTTTTTTGCCCAAGACATATCCTCCTCACTGACTGTTAGTGAGATTTCTGTCCACGTTGGTCTTTTGTCTTCTTCCTTTTTGTTGTGTATCACCTCCTTTCCATGATGCTCTTCTTTCTCTTTGTTCGGGTACTTATTCATAATAGCATCCGCATATGACATACCATCTATTCTTGTTCTTCTTTGGACCCTTGCAAAGCTTTTCTTGACTTTGTGGGTGTTGATCTTCTGCTTCTGTTTTCTGTTGAAGTCACCCATATTGATTACCCTTTCTGGTCTTGCGAATCTGGAGATGTTAATCCAGGTTTTATAGGTTCCAAACCATATATCTTTGAGGTTGTTTTCTAGTTGTCTTTGATCTGTTATCCCTGCGTATCTAACGAAGCCAAAATATTTTCCCATCTTGTTTCTTCTCTTTGCGATGTACACGTCCACCACTTCTCCCCATCTTTCAAAGGTTCTCTCCATCTCTTTGTTAGTGATATCTTCTGGTAGGTTGTTAACATAGCATGATACCGTTCTGTCATTCTCCTTTGTTGTCCTGACTGTCCTGGCGCGATCCTGTTCACTTGCTCTCCGTCTTCTAGCTGTCACCATGGTCCATCTCTCGCTATCACTCTCTCTCATTTTTTAAAAGATTGATGTATACCACTTAATTAATACATGTATACTACACCTATTAGTACCATGAATCTTTTACTGTTCATGTGCAAGATATCAAACAGAGGGATAGATATACTATACATACGCTACTGTTATCAAAAGGGGAGGCTTCACAATTTCATCACCTCAATTTTCTACACTACAAAAAGGTTAATGGATCTCTATAGTATACCAAATATCAATTTCAACACACCCAAAAATTAATATTTTCAGAAATTAACATTAACCTAATTAATTTTTATCTCATAGAAAATTTTGGGGATTTTTCACTAACTTCATTTCTACTCAATAATCAACACCCAATAATCCCAATAATGAGAGAAAACCCACCCTTACCTTGAATTTCTTGATGAATTTGTTCCTTGATCTTTGAGTTCCTCTCCTCTTTCCTTTCTACTCTTCCTTCTCTTCTACTCTTCTAATTTCTCTTCTCCAATTTTTCTTACTAACTTTCTCCTCTAAAACCCTAACTATTCATAAACCAAATGGGCCTAACTCAACCCATTACTCTTAATATTGACACCTCACCTTAAGCCCAATTAATTTCTAGCAACTATAAAATTCTATTAAATAGCACAAATTAAATAGTTTACTTAATACCAATAATCTAATTAGAATAAATAATTAGATAAATCCAACAATTCAATTATTTTCAAATAACCAAATAAATCACACATTTCAATTTAATTAATTAAATTAATTAATTCACTTAAATCAAATAATTCAAATAAATTAGATAAATCACATAAATCAAATAATTCACAAAATCACTCAATAATTAATATAAATAATTAATTACTAAAAATCGGGGTGTTACACTGAAGACTCAAGACTTTGAAGACCCAGTGATTTATTCTTTGATCATGCTTCAACCATATATATTCAGAAGCCACTGATGAATAGAAGAAGATGAAACGTTTGCGAGGGAAAATAGTACATAGTACAGATCAAACACGTTCTTTTCCACTACCATTCCACTACCTTGATTTGGTGGTACAAAGGACAATTTCAGTGTACGATTTTCATCCCAGCATAATGACATTATTTCAAGTCGCCAGCAATTTTACTGATATTCCTGATCAGCCCTTCAACGGATCTTTTTTTTGGCTATATAAAGACTTGATCACTCAAAGAATCATGTGACACCAAGTGTGAAAAAGATATATACTGAGACACTGATTCATACGAGAAAGAAACACAGAAATACAAATAGAGAAATCCATGAGTGAATAGTAAAGCACTACAATACAAAGAAGAAAGTTTGTTCATACTGTATAGATTTTCTCTAAGTTAGTTTGAGCTAGAAATTGTGTTTATATCAGCTTATGTAGAAGTATTTCATTGTAAATATTATATTTGATCAAACAGTTGTTTGTATTCCTTAAGGGACCAGTTGGGTCAGAATCCTTAAGAATAGACGGTTAGTTTGTGTATGTTAGTCACCAGCAGTTGCTAGTGCAGTTGTAATCAGTTTGGTTATATTGGATTAAGTCCTTGTGTATAAGGCGAAATCACCTTGGCGGGTGGACTGGATTAACTTGATAGTTTTCAAGTGAACCAGGATATATCGTGTGTCCTTCTCCATTGCTAGTTTATTTGTGATCTTTGAGTTTCACAAAAAGCTTTCATTTTGAAAACCCAATTTAAACCTCTCTTTCTTGTGTTTTCTCACACCTTCACTTTACGCGCAGTAGCAGACCTGGTAGCCTTAGATTTAGCCATCACCGATAACTGTACAAATTGAAGCCATGTAAATCTGAGGATATAAAATTGAGATTAAGTTTTTGCTGAATCAAGATGGAATGGATCTTTATGTTTGATCGAGAATGCTTTTGCTATGATGATCAGGGAAGTTTACAAACTGAGAAGTGTAAGAGAGAGAGAGAGAGAGAGAGAGAATTCTTGGAAATCATAGGAATCAGAAGTCGATTCCTACAGACGGTGTCACTATTCTATTGTGGAACCATAAATGAAGAGAGGAACAATGCTGATGAGAGAGAGAGAGAGTGAATTCTTGAAAATCATAGGAATCAGAAGTCGATTCCTACAGACGGTGTCACTATTCTATTGTGGAACCATAAATGAAGAGAGGAACAATGCTGATGAAAAATCGCTTCTTTCGATACGGTGGAGTGGGGGGGCCTGCAAGGGTAACACTCATACGCTCAAGTCAGTATGCGAGGAAGAATAGTAAAGTGAAATTGAATTTGAAACTTGTTACCTCAATTTGGTGACGAACTAGTTTTATGTTAATCATGATTTATGGAGGGTCGTCTAATGCACTTGTAGTTGAGATCTCTTATAATCATTAGGTTATAATCTTCATGTGTTAGTAAGATTCTTGAAGGAGAGGGACTCTTCCTTGGTGGTCGTGCGAGGTCGATGTGGTCGGCATAGAAGATGTACCAAACATCTCCTTACTTTTTTTTTCAAGTGAATGAAATATGTTGATCATTGGTACTAATCATGATATGATCCAGATGAATGTTACACTTACCCCACAAACTATGCAGGCTATATGAGCAAAAAGATTGAACTACAAATTATGATAAAACTTATGAGGAATATCCAAATCTTGATTGGGTGTTGGACAATGAAGAAGAATGGGGTGTTAGCAACTTGCATAATCTTTTAAAAGCTAATGTTGATGGGGTGTTGGCAAAACCCCTTATATTCTAGTAAATAGATTTCAATTGAGAGGATGATTCACTTCTCCTTTTTGGGTAACTAATTTACTAGTGTTGTTACGATTGATTCTTTGCTTTTTTTTTTTTAGAATTGGATAGAACATTTTCAAATTTTCTATTTTTAACATTAATGCCTTCATTTTTAAGAGCTTCGGCTTTCAGTATATCAGCTCAATAGAATTTGAGATCAACTACCTACCTATTAATGGAAGATACCACTAAATACTCTAAATTACCCTTTGATAAAAATTTCATTTACACTAATTGATACCCTTTTATGTAATTTACTAAGTAATAATTCATCACCCAATTAGAATAACCCATATTGCCAAGTGGCATAACTTTTCTGAAATTCTCTTTCAAATTTGAAATATGCTTTTATCCGGTAACAACACCCTCTCTTTTCGTCCAACATCTCTCCAACAACACCTTCTTTTTTTCCTATCTCCTTTTTCATACCTAACTCATTCCTCCTCTTTCTTCTTCTTCCTTTCATCAATCTTCAATCTCGTCACCGACCAAACTGAAGAACCCTCCGATCTCGTCAAAAACTATGAGAAAGAAACGAAAGTCCATCGCAACAAGTTTCGACGAAGTGGGTTGAACCATGTATGCTTTCTTTTCGGTTTCTCTATGTTTCTGTTTCTGTTTTTTATGTATATAACTGTCATCTTCTTCCTCATTTCTGTTAACAAATGACATGGCCACAGTTTCTTCACTCAGATTATTAGCATATTCTTTTTAACTTTCTTTGTTTTACAATGTTTGTGGGTTTAGAACATTGAAAGTTACTTTGGTTTGTTTGTGTTTTTCATGTCTTCGTGTTGTTGTTTGTGTTTGTCAATGTTTTCCGTTGAAACCTTATATTCGTTGATTGTTTACATATTTTTGGTAGTTTGATTTCAACTATTTTGATTTGTTGACATGTTTAGACAGACTTTCTTTTCATTTGCTTCTATTGGAGATAATTTACAGTGGTATGTTATTGCAGATTTAAAGACATATTTCAGGAGGTATATGAAGAAACATGGTAACATGCTGATTTAAAGACATATTACAGTGGTATGCTAGATGCTGAAATCTGTAGTTTGCTCTTTAGTTGTGGTAACACTATTGTATATTTGTGGCGAGTTAGAAATGGCAAATAGCAAAGCGGCATTCCTACAAAATTTGTGCGATGAGCTGCAGGTTGGAATGGCTGCTACACTAGCATCTGTTTGTAATGTTCCTTTGACTTCAGTTCTACTTCTGTTTGAGCTGACTTCAGTTCTACTTTGCAAGATGCTTATTGGGTAACATATGGTTCTCTAGATTAGTGGCTTATTTCTTAGTAGTAGAAGTATTAACCAAAGAACACTTGAGGCATGATTTGTATTAGGCATGAATCTTTAAATGGTTGGCAGTGTATTTGGGTTCTCCTGGGTTTAACTTGACAATAGGCAATTTTGAAATTGTTGGCGAACCTGTTTTTTTATATTAATTATCTCTGTATTAACCTGTAAGCTCATACTGTTGGCGTTACAATCCAGGGAGATGCTTTTTACCTGTTCTACGAGACAAAGAATTCAATCACGATGCAAGGTGATATAGGAGTTTCAAAAAGTACTGATAAGGGAGCAACATGGCAACAATTGGGAATTGCCTTGAATGAAGACTGGCATCTTTCTTATCCTTATGTATTTCGGCACGATGATTATATGCAGTGTTATATTTTATCTTATTTTCTTGATTTTGTTGATCTTATACTTCAGAACTGATGTTCTGTTTTCAACCTGTTGTTGTGCAGTTAATTAAGCGATTATGGATTCATATTCTTTGAAGTATGTGTTCGATTTGCCTCAACCTTTTCAATCAAGTTTTAGTTTCAGGTACTATATAATGCTCTTTTAATATGTGCGAGATATAGTAGATTGCTGCTACTATAACGTGTATTTTCGATATGCTTTTAATAAGAGATGGTGCTTAATTGCTCATTCATCATGTATCTTTGGGATATATTATAAAAGTTGATGATATTTTTGTATAATTTTAATCCTCTGATGTCACGGATTAGAAACGAATATGCAACCAAAGTGATCTCATGCCGGTTTTTTATGAACATAATAATGAACTCTCTATGTTATTGGGCATACAGATGTTGGTTGATTATGCATTCATTTTAACTTCAGAAAACATTCACAATTTCAACAAGGATTATAACATTACCTATTTAGAATGGTTTACCTATCATTTTCATGCTAATTTCAAAAGTGCAGGCTAACTTTATTAGTCGAGCAGGGGAACTTCAGGAAACATATGGCATAATCAAGATATTGTCGGTTGAACCTGATTTATTTGTTTGGGGTGCATTATTGGTTGCTTGTAAAAATCATGGGCATGTGGAGCTTGCAGAAGTGGCTGCCAAGCATTTGTTGGAGTTAGAACCTGATAGTGTCGGGAACCGTCTCCTGTTGTCCAGCTTGTATGCCGATGTTGGAAAATGGGGAAGGGTTGAGCCTATTTAGGATCATCTTATATAACCTGTTTGAAATCTGTTTATAACCAGTTTGATGCGTTTGAAAACAAAATTTACATTGTTTGATGCGTTTGAAAACAAATTTTACATGACAAGTTATAGGATATTCATGCATTATTTACATACTTTACATGACCTTCTAATCAGATTTTAGATGACAACCATAATATTTGACAACCTTAGTATTTAAAAATCGATTGAATCACAGTTTGCTTCCGGTTCAACGAGATTGCATTATAACCAAATTTAGTGAATAAAAATTGTGATCCTACTTACATGTGCTATTCTAAGTAATGCATCTGATAATGTGTTTTGCACTTTACTTGCTCATAGTTCTGTTCATGGTTCAATGGCTGGATACACATGCTTGGCAATTGGCCCAGTTAATGGCAGAAACTGTTATATTCCATTTCATGTAAGATACTATGACTCTTTGCTATCACATTAATTGTTTAGTTTCACATTAAAGTCTTAATTTATAGTTTGTGCAAATTATAGGTCATTGAAGCTTCTTTACCTAAACCACTCCTTGATACTGCACTAACGTGTCACTGGCCTGCCATTGAAGGAGTGCAACATGCTATTCCACAAAATGCTTCTGGAGATGGTAGGTATCTAGCCTTAACTGTTTCCAGTAGTTTTTTTATTTTGCTCACAAATGAATGTTTGATGCTACACTTCTTTGAACTAGATTTTAAGAAGACACTTTGATTTTAAGCACTTCATTTTATAGTATGAAAACGTCTAAAAGTGTGTGCTGGCTGTTAAATATTCAAAGTAACTAACATATTAAACTTATTTAGCAGTCACTAACATATGCCATACATCAAATTACAAGTTTGTTTGATGAATCCTTTGAGACTAGAGCTGTTCAAACTAGAGCTGAAAATTCACGTGGTTTGTGGCAGCCGTTTACGGCTCTTCTCGACGATGAGGCATGGTATGAGGCATGGTATAAGTAGCCGCAGTTTTTAAGCTGTTTATATAAGTTAATTTCCTATTTGGTAAGTTATAACCAAGTTTTGTTTTGCAGGGTATGAGGCATGGTTTTTATGAAAAGTTGGATGATGATGGTCTTGCTCCACCTGTAAGTATAAGTTTTGGCAACATCCTAAATAACATGCCTGATAGTGAAATTATATACTAAATGTAGCAATTTATTACTATGAAACAGGGCACAGGGGTGTCTGGTGATGATGTTATTATTGGAAAGACCACTCCTATATCTCAGGAGGAGGCTCAAGGACAAGCTGCCTGCTACTTGTGAGGATGTTATTTTGAACTTGCTCATTTAAACTCCTGAGACCATGTAGTTTCCTTTTTATTCAAGGCAATGAGAAGCATATTGGAACGATATGCAACAGATTTTGAGATGTAATGTTGTTCCGTGCATCATAAATGAAAATGTGTTGTCATAGATGTACTTTCCTTTTCTTTGCATACAAGTCATACTGTTCATGTAGTGTTGTTATTGCTTTAGTGTGCCTATCTTTAAAGGTGTCATTTTTCATATCAATTCATTAAGTATATGAAGTTTGACCAAAGATTAATCTAAATGTCTCGATGTAACCTTTTAATGATTTTATTAGTCTAGCATAAGTCAAGATATATTGGAAAGGGTCATTATTCCAAAAGGGACCTTGAGACAAGTTGTTAAGTGGATGACATATTGATAGGCTTCATTATTCTCAATACAGTTATCCACGAGTTCATTTATTCAGAACCAACTAGCTTCTTTGAACTTGAATGAAGCTCCTGTGATTGGTGCTTTTAATCCTAAGAAGGGTGACATGGTCCTATGTTATTTCTGCACTGATACGTCTTGGTATCGGGCAATGGTAAGTTTCAATATGAAAGTTTTGTTTTGGTTGGCTTCATCAATATAAGGAAACTGGAAAGCAGAAGTTATCGGTATATGAACATGAAGTATATATTAATTATCAAGTACACTTCATAACTTGATAAATTATATGTAGATGGTTCTTTTTGGTATTGTTTCTCTCATTCATCATATGGTGATTGTAGCAATTCTAACCAATCAATGAATGTTGTTGGAATGAAACAGAAGTATTGACATCTACAGTCGGCATGAAGGATGAGAACAAAGGTCGGCTCGTCCAGAAGGCAAAGGTAAGATAATCCCGATGAAACGAAGAGCGTTAAAATTTTCAATCATTCCCTTATACATAAGTTTTTGTTGGTATTTTGTATATTGAAATTGTGTTGGGTAAGTCTGAGAAGTTTGATAATCTGATGGCTCATTCTGCTACCACAAATAAATCAGAAGCAGCTACCGATGATGACAAGAAATGACAAACTTCATATAGAAGCATCAATGTGGGATTATTGTAGTTAATATATTCTGTTTTGTTTTTTTCTTTGTTGTAATGTTTGCATTCATGGTACGCAAGTAAATAGGGGAGTAGACAAAGGGTCGTGGAGTTACAATGCAATGAGTAGATCAATGTTGTAGGACACATAATTACATCATAACTTTAGATTGTATTTCTTTATACAATATATATACAATGACTGATGAATCAGCTCGCCATTTATGTATTTTTTCCTTTTTCTTTCAGTTTATATACAGAGAATTCCAATTAAGAAGTAGGTGTTGATATCAAACACATTTTTGTTTCAAATCATATTAATTCTATATATGACATTAACAATTATTTAATGCTATCAGTTTGGTTTTACAAAAGACCAGTTTAAACACTAATTTGATCACACAAAAAATGATATCAAAAGTACAATTTTTGGATTTCATTTCATTACTTTAAACACTAATTTTAATGATGGTAAAAATAATATCAAAAACATTCTGTTAAGACAGCTCAATTGATTATTGTGTAGAGACATCTGATTGCAAGGACGCTGATTTTAACATGCGACATCTCACTGTTAAGAGATAAAGTTATAATCATTACGCTATTAGACCAAAAAAATATACCAAAAGCGTGCGGTATTTGAATGTACTGCTTATACTGAGATAAAAATACAACATTAACAAATTGATTGAAGTATAAGTAACCACCTCTAGAGAAGTAGTGAAGCATTCAGCTGAGTGGCACGTTTACTTTGTTATAAACAGGTATCCCCAATCATTTTGAGGTTTCCAACATCCTTACAGAAAGAAACATACTATTGACTTGAAAAACCAAAAATAATTCCAGTACTAAATATGTGTGTATCATTGAACAAAGCTCATTGAAGTATATCTATAAATGGAGAATATCTGCTAAAAATTAATTCACATTAACGACAAATAAATAACATAAATCATTTACTTGCAATTCTAAGCTATGAGAACCTATGGAGCCTAAAAATAAATAATAATAAAGAGGACATGAAGCCTTTGCCAGAGAGAAAACATAACATATCTAGATGGGAGCAGGAGCAGCACATGTTGTTCTAAAGTGACCTGTTTGATTGCAACGACTACAATGCACCACACGCTTAACACGTCTGCGATCTTCTGCACGAACTCTCTTCTTTCTCGGTCGTCCAGGTGGTCTGAGTGATTTAGGTGGGTTTATTGTAACTTCAAGAGCTTGGCAAACATTAGCATCTCCTTCAGACAACTCCTTCCAAAGGGATTTATCAGGAATTTGATGTATGGTTTGTGAGTACGTCTTGCAATAAGTTGCAACGGTGAAACAGCTTTCTGTGAATCTATGCACATTCTGCCTGCAGGATAGAAGCGCTGCCACGGCATGTGCACAGGGCAAGCCATAAAGCTGCCAACCACGACAAAGACAGCAGCGGTTTCTTATATCAACTATATGAGTTCCCTCGTGAGATATAACTTCAAACTCAGCTTCGTTGGCACGAAGAACCTGATAAGTGTGTGCACGTTCTAGAGCCTCTGCAACACTTCTCTCTGCTGAAGGAACAAGTATGGATGTCCACTGCATACTGGTTTCTCGGCGCTCATTGAACCAAGTCATTAGCTGCCTTCTAATGCATTCCATCATTTGAATTATTGGGAGCCCAGATGCATCCAATATCCAACTGTTTAAAGCTTCAACTATGTTTGCTGTCAAATGACCGAACCTGTGCCCCTCAAAATAAGTAGTAGCCCACAGACGAGGTGGAACTCTATGAATCCAAAATGCAGCATCTTGTGATACCTCTTCGATTTCCATAATTTTACCTTCAAATTCAATTATAGTTAGACAATTGGCTGCTTCCCATAGAAGATTGTACATCAAAGTGTTATTAAATTCCTTTCGGAAGCTATCACTCAAGTGGCGCATGCAAAATCCATGGAAAGCGGTAGGAAAACATGCCTCAACGCCATCCACAATTCCTTGCTGTCTATCTGGCAAAATAGTAAGCCTTGGCATGTTTTCAGTTTTAACCTCAAGCAGGTTATGAAGTTCAGTCAGAAACCACGTCCAATTATCATCATTCTCCTCGTCAACAACACCGAATGCAAGAGGAAAGAGAGCCCCATCACCATCAAATCCAGTAGCAAAAAGTAATGTATCAAGATACTTGCTCTTCAGATATGTTCTACCAAGCCCGAAGAGTGGCCGACAGGCATTCAAAAAGCTATATAGATGCTTGAAAAGAAATGAATAGACGTTGGAAGCAATTATTAGTTGGATTTTCATAAACAGATGCAATACTGCCCGGGTTTGTGCGTTTCACCTGTGCACAGTATTGTGGAAGCAAGCGATATCCTTCTTCGAAAGATCCACGCATTGCAGCCATAATACGCTCTTTGCCTCTCCATGCTTGTTTGTACGATAAGGTGATGCCATGGACCATATGAATCTCTTCCAGTATCTCCTTCGGCTTGCAATTGGGGTTCTCCTTCAGCCTTTGCTCCACAGAGTTAGCAACCCATTGAACTGAAGCTTGCTGATGACCAAGATGAGAAATCCCTCCGCATGTATGACTCTCATGAATTGTCCTGATGGTAAAAGTTGGAACCCCTGGGAGCTTTGCTGCATGAATGCGCCAAGGACATCCTTCACTAGCACACTTGGCAGTAAACCGTGTTTTATCAGATTTAATAATTTGCATCTCAAAGTGCAGAGCAATTGCCGTATCCCTCAACGCCCTTCGACAACTCTTGACATCAGGAAATTCTTTGGCCCCCAGACAATGATATACATAGCACAATGCTTAAAGATATACAAATTCTTTCTATATATTTTGGTATTATTTTAAAGGTATTGAATCATCACTCATTTGTACTTGTCTCTCATATAATTTTATGAAGTGGTACGGGATACAACAAATTAGTTTCCAATACACATGTAAGCTGAATCATTACTATACTCAAATAATTATTTTTGAGATGATTAGTTTTGATATTTTTTATTCAAACTTTATCAATTATTGTTAATACATGTAAAAATGTATTTAAAAAGAGGCACAAACATTTAAATTTTTTATCGAATGATTTAAGCTAGGAATCAACTTACCCGTGCGTCTTCTACTAGTTGTTCTAGTTGTTCCAATATTGTTGAATCTCCACATGGATATTATCTGAAATCTCAAGGACTATTTCCTCCTCAATATTAGCTATTAGACCACACATTGCATTATGATCCACATGATTATCGTTATTAACATGTGCATCACCCTCTTGTGTACAATTACTGGCTCAAGATGACAGTTATCCTGTGAGTGCACAACTTTAGTGTGCACCTTTTCTTGCACTACTTTAGTTCAAACAACCTCAGATTAACCACCACTTTTATTGCATTATTAATAGAGCTGTCAAATTAAGGGGTCGGGGTTTAATTTTTAAGGCCCTAAAAGTATAGGGGGCCCAAAATTTTAAAAAAAAATAAGCCCTAAAATAAATAGGCCTCCTAAACTAAGGGCCCCTAAAATTTAAGAAGGACCTCATTGCCCCACATTTTTAATAACTTGATTTTTTTTTTTTAAAATGATTTTTTTCAAAAAAATTAAATATTTTATTTTTAAATAATTTTTTTTTTTTTGAAAATAATCAGATTTTTTTTTTTTTAAATTTAACTTTTTTTCATTTTCAAATGAGTAATTCTCGTCTAGGAAATGTGAAATAAAAAACTTTTAAACAAAATTTTTTAAAAATAGAAAAATATGCTAAAAATTTCAACCAAAAATTAAAAAAAAATTAAAAAAAAATTCAACAAAAAAAATTAATAAATTATATTAAAAATATCCTAAAAATAAAAAAACAACTTTTAAAAAAAATTAAAAATCCAAAAATTAAAAAAAAAAACAACTTTAAACAAGATTTAAAAAATGTTTTTCAAACATACAATTTCAATTATGTGACTTGCTAGTATTAAAAAATATTTGTGGTACAAATTGTTATTTTTTTTGAAAAAAAAGAGCTTGTTGTAAGCTACAGTTGTGAATAAGCTTAACATAACTTGAGATACAAGTAATATTTATTGCCTTTCATACCGTCTGTATATAAAGCCTCTTTTGTGGTGATGAAATAAATGAGAGGAATACTATTGTATTTTATTGTATTTAATAAGTAGTATGGGTTTGATCCATAAACTTTCGTATTTAAAAGTAACGCAACAAGCTGGCCGCCGCCGGCGACGCAACAAGCTGCACGGCGGGAGCACGGCACAAATTTTGAAGAGTGAGATTTGTTTGCAATGAAATTGATAGAAACTGAAAAAAATACAGAAAAAATAAAATAATTTTTAATAAAATAAGGCCCCTCTCATAGGGCTCAAAAATAAAATAATAATTGAGGGGTCTAAAATTATGGAGCCTAAAAAAAATCTTATTAGTAGGAGGCTTAATATATTGGGGCTTTATGAGGGCTAAATAATATAGGCCTTTAAATATTGGGCTTATTTGACAGCTCTAATTATTAAGCTGGTGATAATTCTCTTCAGTATGACCATTTATATGATGCACTTTATGATTATCCATAGTCTCATTATTTTCCTCTTCGTCCATATTCCTATTGTGAGCAAAATGATCCTCATCTATTATCATAATAGGTTTATTATGTTTGTATCCTTTATAATTTTCAACTTTTTTGCCTCATATTCTTGAGTTGTTTTGTGCTTTTTGAATTCACCAATAACATGATCCACATTTTTACAAAAGTTACAAAATTTTGGTAGCTTTTCATACTTAATACCAACATAGAAAGAAACACTTATTCTTTCAACCAATATTTTATCATGAAGCGTACCTGATATATCGATATCTACCAAAATGCATGCACAGTAACACAAACTACGATAAAAGATAAATTGTTTCTGTTGTTATCCATGAAGATGGGTGCACCAATACTTTCGGCTATGGAAAATTTAATTTTTGGCCACCATTTCTCCTGGAATAATCCAAATATATGAATTCACACTTAAGAGTTTGTTTGGTGTTGTACATATGAATTGAAATCTTTGTTCCAAGTGAACAGCTTGAGAAAGCTTAGGTTGATATTTCAAGAAACTGATTGCACCCTCTTAAGGTCTTCCACAAATGCAAACGATAACTCATAAAATCATTTATCAAGTGAAGTGATTCTCCACTTTCCAATAGACATCCACTGCTCCAAAAGTTTATCGTGAATCTCTTACCCCTTCGACTGTTTAATTTCTTTTGGCCATATCATACAGCCATACAAATTGTTTTTTCATCGTTCAAAACCAACAATATATTCCTCCTCAAGAATGGTGATTGTTATCTGATCTCCCTTAGATCGTGAGTTTTGGCAACTGACTTATGTTGAATAAACTTTAATGTTATATTTAGTGGGTTTCTATTAATAAGTTAGTGGAAAAACAAAGAGTCTGTTGTAATTGGAAAGCCAAGAGATAGTGGCCTAATAATAATATTTATTTGCTTTCCTAGAATAGCAGAAATCTGAGTCTATATAAAGGTCAAGATTGTAGTTTCACGATAACACAATATATACAAGTAGTGCTTTTGTTAACATATTGGCATCAGAGCTAATGGCGAACGTGATGAGTCAAATGTCGCTACCACGACTAACAAAGTCGAATTATGAAAACTGAAGTATTCAAATGAAAGCTCTTCTTGGATCTCTAGATGCGTGGGAGGTGACCAAAGACGGTTTCGCAGAACCAACAGACACTGCGGAATATACGGCAGCTCAAAACAAGGCGTTGAAAGAGACGCGATCAAAGGATAAGACGGCACTGTACATGCTGTTCCGAGCAGTCGACGAATTAGGCTTTGAAAAAATTGTCGGATCGACTACGTCGAAAGAAGCATGAGACACATTAGAAAAAGTGTTCAAAGGAGCAAACCGAGTGAAGCAAGTTCGACTCCAAACTCTTTGTGGCGAATTAGAGAGGATGCAGATGAAGGAGTCAGAAACTGTATCTGACTACATCACGCGTGTACAAACAGTGGTGAATCAACTCACTAGAAATGGCAAAACGGTGACTGATGCACGAGTTGTCGAAAAGATTCTGAGATCTTTAACAGATAAATTTGAGAATATTGTGTGTGCAATAGAAGAGTCAAATGACCTTTCGACACTCTCAGTCGAAGAGCTCGCTGGTTCTCTCGAAGCACATGAACAACTTAAGATGAAAAAGAAGGAGGAAGCAGTCGAGGAAGTACATCAAACCAAGGAGTCAATCAAAGACGAAAAGGTACTCTACTCTCAAAATTTTCGAGGAAGGGGACGTGGTCGTGGGGGTCGTGAAAGTGGTCGAAGTGGTCAAAGCAGCAATCTTGAAGGATATAATAAAAAGAAGGGACAGTCGAATCAACCAAGCTGGCGTAGAAGAGGACGTGGTCGAGGAAGAGGTGGCAGGTCGAATTACTCCAGCTTCGAATGCTACAAGTGTGGGAAGTATGGTCATTACGCGAAGGATTGCAACTCCTACAAATGTTATGACTGTGGTAAAGTGGGACACCTTGCAAAGGATTGTCGACTCGAAAGGAAGGTAGAAGAAACAACCAATCTAGTTTTAGAAGCCGAAGCGAGTGAAGGCTTTCTGCTGATGACTCAAAAAGAATGAGAGCCTAAAAATGACACTATGTGGTATCTCGACTCAGGGGCAAGTAATCATATGTGCGGTCACAAACACCTGTTTAAAGAAATACAAAAGATTGAAGATGGTCATGTATCTTTCGGAGATGCATCGAAAGTGAAGATCGAAGGCAAAGGTACGATTTGTTACTTGCAGAAGGATGACTTGACTGGGTCAATCATAGATGTTTATTATGTACCAGATCTCAAGACCAATATTTTGAGTCTGGGGCAACTCACAGAAAAAGGTTATTCGATATTCATGAAAGATCGAATATTACACTTGAAGGACAAGTTAGGGCATCTGATTGCTCAAGTTGAAATGGGAGAAATCGAATGTACAAACTGAACTTAAGAAGCGTTCGAGAAAAATGTTTGCAAGTCAATGTCGAAGACAAAGCGTCACTATGGCATCTACGTTTTGGTCATCTACATCATGCTGGTCTGAGAAGGTTAGCGAAGAGGAGCATGGTGCATGGGCTACCAGACATGGACTATGAAGGAAAGTTTTGTGAAGAATGTGTGCTTCGCAAACAAACAAGAACCTCATTTCAAAAGAAGGCAGAATATCAAGCTAAACATATTCTCGAACTGATTCATACCGACATATGTGGGTCAATCACTCCGGAATCTTTCAGTGGCAAAAGGTACTTCATTCCTTTATCGACGATTTCTCACAAAAGACCTGGGTTTATTTCTTGAAAGAAAAATCTGAAGCATTCGAGGTGTTCAAAAAGTTTAAAGTAATGGTGGAGAAGGCAACTAACATACACATTAAAGTCATTCGATCTGACAGAGGTGGTGAGTATACTTCGACAACCATTATGAAGTATTGTGAAGAGCAGGGCATAAGGAGATTTCTAATTGTACCATATTCACCTCAACAAAACGGTGTAGCTGAAAGGAAGAATCAAACATTTCTCGACATGGTTCGATCAATGCTTAAGAGCAAGAACATGTCGAAGGAATTTTGGGCAGAAGCAGTACAATGTGCTATTTATGTTCAGAATCGATGTCCACATTCGAAGTTAGAAAATCAAACACCACAAGAAGCATGGAGCGGACAGAAGCCAACAGTTTCTCATCTCAAAGTATTTGGTAGTGTGGCTTATGCACACGTACCAGATCAACGATGAACGAAGCTTGAAGACAAAAATCAGAAGTACATATTCATTGGATATGATGAGAAGACAAAAGGGTACATGTTATTCGATCGCATAAGCAAGAAGTTGATAGTGAGTAGGACGTTTGAATAAACGAAGCGAGCAAGTGGGACTGGAACGATTCGACAAAAGTTATCGTCGAAGTTGGAGAATCATCAGTCGCTGCACCAACAAGCATTTCAACAGACCTTGAAGATTCTGAAAATGAAGATGAACCTCTACAACCTAGAATGCGAAGTCTGCAAAATTTGTATGATTCGACAAGTGAGGTGCACCTTGTATGTCTTTTGGAAGATATGGAAAACATTAGTTTTGAAGAGGCGCTGCGAGACAAGAAGTGGAAAACTGCCATGGACGAAGAGATTAAGGCGATTAACCACAACAACACATGGGAGCTAGTCGAACTGCCAAAAGGAAGTCAATCCATTGGTGTGAAGTGGCTATTCAAGAAAAAGATGAATGTTGAAGGCAAAGTGGAACGATATAAGGCGCGACTTGTTGCAAAGGGATATATGCAGAAGGCAGGAATCGACTATGATGAAATATTTGCTCCCGTTGCAAGAATGGAGACAATTTGATTACTCATCTCACAAGCTGCTCAATTCAAATGGCCGATATTTCAAATGGATGTCAAGTCGGCATTTCTGAATGGTGTGCTCGAAGAAGAAGTCTATGTTGAACAACCACCGGGTATATGAAAGTTGGAGAAGAGAAGAAGGTGTTGAAATTGAAGAAAACGTTTTATGGGCTGAAGCAAGCACCGCGGGCATGGAATACACGTATCGACACATATTTTAAGGAGAATGGGTTCAAGCAATGTCCTTATGAGCATGCTCTTTATGTAAAGAAGAATGGAGGTAACATGTTTCTTGTTGCTCTTTATGTCGATGATCTCATTTTTTGGGTAGTAATGATCAGATGATAGGAGAATTCAAAGGCACAATGACACGGGAATTTGAGATGACAGATTTGGGTTTGATGAGATTTGTTCTTGGTCTGGAGGTTCGACAAGAAGAAACAGGAATCTTTATTTCACAGGAGAAATATGCAAAAGAAATCTTGAAAAAATATAAGATGGAAAACTGTAATCCGAATTTGACGCCAATGGAACCAGGTGCAAAGTTGTCAAAATTTGATGGAGGAGATCGTGTCGAAGCAAGCAAATATCGAAGCTTGGTAGGAAGTCTTCGCTATCTCACATGTACAAGGTCGGACATTTCATTAAGTGTCGGCATTGTAAGTCGATTCATGGAGGAGCCAGTATATTCACATTGAAAGGCATTGAAAAGAATCCTTCGATACATCCAAGGAACTGTGTCACTTGGAATGTTTTACTCAAGAACAGAAGATTACAAGTTGATTGGTTACTCCGACAGCGATTGGTGCGGAGATATAGACGATCGGAAAAGCACCTCAGGATATGTGTTCTTTATGGGAAACACTGCATTTACCTGGCTTTCCAAGAAGCAACCGATAGTAACGTTTTCGACATGTGAAGTTGAATATATGGCAGCATCTTGGTGTGTTTGTCATGCAATATGGCTTAGAAGATTGTTAAGCAAAATGGAGCTAAAACAGGTAGGTGCAACAGTAATACAAGTGGACAACAAATCAGCAATTGAGTTAGCAAAGAATCAAGTGAATCATGAAAGAAGCAAACACATCAATGTTCGCTTCCACTTCATTCGAGAACATGTGAAGGAAAGAAGTGTCGAATTGAGGCATGTAGCAAGCAAGAATCAAGCAGCAGATATTTTCACAAAACCATTATCGAAAGAAATTTTTGACAGATGTAAGAAGATGATTGGCATGGAGGCTAGTAGAAACATTTAAGTTTACAGGAGAGTTTTGTTGAATAAACTTTAATGTTATATTTAGTAGGTTTCTATTAATAAGTTAGTGAAAAAACAAGGAGTCTGTTGTAGTTGGAAGGGCAAGAGATAGTGGCCTAATAATAGTATTTATTTGTTTTTCTAGAATAGCAGAAATTTGAGTCTATATAAAAGCTAAGGTTGTAGTTTCATGATAACACAATATATACACGTAGTGCTTCTTTTAACAACTTATTGGAATGACACATAATGAATTGTTTAGGGAATGCGCAAAATAAGGCTTAGTGATTACATCATCAGTAGGTTGAATATTATAAGCATTTGAATATTTGGGTTCAGGAGAATGATTATGTGGAATTAGACAAGATTAAGGTAGGACATGGTGGCCATGGCAGCCATGAGCGGCAGCTAGAAAATATCATCCATTAAAAACTTGATGCAGTGTGAATGTGATATCTCCTTGCTCAAACCTTATTACTAAAATAATCCAGACGGTGAAAACGCATAACTATGTCTCACAAACTTTGTATAAAAAATATTAGATCAGTACAATAGTTAAAGAATCTATGATCATTATTTTTCTAAAACTATTTAAACAAAAAAAACAGGAATAATATTTCTCACTTCATAATCATCTTTCCTAAAAGAGATTTCATAATTAGAATAAAAAAATACTTTAAATAACAATTAGTTTAACTAATACTAAGAAATTTGATTTTTTTTTTAATTTAAAAATCAACAAATCTAAGCAATGAGTAGCATATAATGACTAATTTGAATCTACGATATTTTATCTCAATTAAAAAAATTCAAGATATTGTGTTTACTTGATATATGAAATTTCATATATGTTCAGTTTTGACTATCAATCATCAGTCATCCCTGTCTTTGATGTAGTTGCAGCCTGCAATGATGACATCCGTTTCTCAGAATTGCATCTTGTTCTTTTTTTAACACACTGTTAAATATTGGCATGACTTATATCAATATACTATTTAATATTTTAATATATTTATTCGATGAGTTATTAATATACATATTTAGACAAAAACATCATATAATAAACTGTTCGAGCAGGTAAACCGTTCAAATTTTAGTCCAATCTATTTTTTAAAATACTGAATAAAAACTAACTTTAAACTTACATTTAATTATTTGATTAGTTAAAAATAAGCAATCACAATTATTTAATCAAGTGAGATATGTGAAAATGAATAAGTGGTGATAAGTATTTCAAATACAGTAGTAACATTTGTGTTGTGTCTCAACTTTGCAAAAGGTAAGAGAATCTAGCTAGCACCGTAACACAACACTTTAATTTGTAACCAACAAACATGTAGTTGCCGTTTGAGTATCCAATATTTTCAAACCGTTTGAGCATTCAAAATGCACATTCATTTATTTGTGCACGCGTTACATCAATTTGTTCCTGTGCAATAAAGCCACAAAAGGTCCAAAGGGACTAGAAGGGAATAAAAGTCCCTACAAATACTAAATTAAAGAGACAGGAAAAATGGCCTAACAAAGTTTGAAATTGCTCCTCTATAAATAAAATAAAATAGAGGATCATTTTCATCCACCACTTTCATTGGGTTTTAGTTACACTTAAAAATATATCCAATGTGTTTTGTGAGAATATGTAAGACGAATTAATGTATATATATTATAAAATATAATTTAGGGTTAAATATATTTAAAGTCTTTGTAAAGTTAATTTTTTTCATTATTTGTATATGTAAAAAATTTCGTTAAATAATCATCCTCCTAATACTTGTCGTCCATATTTTTTATTTTGACGTTATATATGAGTAACAGAATGTGACATGACAGCACATGTAGATATTTTTTTCACCGTTGGCATTTTTTTGGAGTTGTTAGAATGAATTTACTTGGATTAAATTTTAATTATTTATTGGTTTGAAATGCTCAATAATAACCCAGCATTGTGTGTCATAATTTGTTCACTTTTTCTTCTTCCCCATTCTTTCTAGTAGAAAACGCATAACCATTGCTTTCAATGTTATCTTCAAAGACAAACTCAACCAATGTATCACCCATGTCATCCTCATTTGTGAAAATTCGCGGTGGATATTTGTGTGATTGTCAAAGTCGGATGAGATCGTATTAATGCAATAAGGGACCCAACAAAGGAAGTATTTTTTGGAGATGTCTATTTTAATGCGATTTGTTCAAATGGGATGAAGATATCGGAGCAAAAGCTTGAAACGGAGATGGGAGCAACATGAATGAAGTTGTGGGTTATTTGAAGGAGTTGTATGAAAATTCAGAGAAGAAGATCAAGAGTTTGAAGAACAAACTGAAATCAGAAAAATGTTATGGAAAATTGAAAATGTTATGTGTTGTAATCTCTGTTATGTTTAATGTGTACTTTGTGTTCAAATGTAAATGTTGAAGGATTGTGAGAGAGATTAAGAGGCATTTATGTATTGTTGAAAATGTTTAACTCTATGTATTGACAATGTTTGATAATGAAATGTTAGATTTGGTTATGATTTGCACAAATTTGGCATGTAAGACCTAATTGTTGGACTGTAATTGGTTAATGTTTGTACAAATTTGGCATAGTAACACTTAAATGTTGGCACAAAGTTGGAAACTTGTTATGCACATAGTTATTTTTGCCACAATATTGACTTAATGTTTAGCTCATTGTTATGGCCATGCCTTAACTATGTCATTAGAAATTTGTTATGAAATTACAAAAAGATATACAAGCACTAATTTGGTAAGAATTGAATATAACATTGTTAGCTTAATTCATACATTAATCATAGTAGGATTCTGACATTACACAAAAGAGCATAAGCAACATAATGCTTATATTACACACTAATGATACATAACTTAGAGTACACAAAATGGCAAATTACATAATTCATAATAGAAAACTATTGATATATAACTTAGCCTACACAAAATGTCAAAGTACATAATTCATGACAAAACTTCATTTTCTTTTGCATCATTGAGTTAGGCCCTTTTGAATTTCGTTATAACTCTTTATTCTCTTAGTATTAACACCAACTAGTTCTTCTTCTTCAGGAATCACAAGTGGATCATCAGAATTCTTTCTAGGTTCCACAAAGTTTTGTGTCTCGATCTTCATAAGTCTATCACTCTTTCTTTTCATAAGTGGAACTTGATTGACTTTTTTTCCTCTTTGATATCTTGCTTTTAACCTATAATGATATCATAGTTTTAATATAAATGACACATGAATGAAAATAAGTATAACAAAATAATGGCCATAACATAACTTACATAATCACTGAAACTTGGCCTGTAAGTAGTTTCCTTGACAAGTTCTGGTTGTTTAAATGTAGTAGACTTAGATAATTTTGGGTCTTACACCAATGAAAGTTCAAACACCACTTGATGTTGGCTTAACAGAAGTAGGTTGTTTGGCTGGACTTGTGTCAATACGAAGTAGTTGAATATCTGGTATCATATCCATTCTATAGTCTTCATCATTCAACAATGATGATAATGTTTTAGGATCTATTTGAGGATTTTTTTTTCAAGTGAATATTCTGCTCAACAAATGTTTGAGTGGCGGGTTTAGATATCTAAGTTGCAGATTTAGGTTCATGGACACGATTGGAGTTGGTTCAAGTTTAAGGATATGATTTACAGGTGGTTCAGGTTCAAGGACATGATTTGTAGTTGGTTTAGGTTAAGGGACATGATTTGCATATGGTTTATGTTCAGGTACATGAGATGCAGATGCCTAAGTAGTAGATTTCAGGCTCTTTTTCTTCCACAATTTGGTAGATTACTTCTTTGGTCCACCCTTGTTCACACTATCTTTGGATCTTCCATATTGCAAACACATGCAAGACAATTAACATTCACATGCAAGTTTCAGCAACTAAATTTCAGGCATAAATTTCAGTAAATATATTTTAGTTAACTAACCATCTTCTTTTGCCTGTTTATGGGACTGGCAACTTTATTATAACATTTTATCTAAGTAGACATACGGTAACACTTATGTACATACTTGATAGGATAATAATCAACCTTCCTATGCATTGCGGCAACACCCTGTCTACATGGGAACTCAACCAAGTTCTAAAAGTTTCATGAACAAGTGTGATTTTCCAAATCTACAACAAAAATATCAGTGAAAAATACATGTGTTACCTAAAATGTTAATCTCCCTACATATGTTGCAGACCAAGTTGCACTCTTTTCTATATCTCTATCTAATCTCCTGGTGGCTTAGATATTATCTCCCCCTTCACACTTAGAATGAAAAGGAAATGCATGCTTACACCACTTATGTTTGGGAACAACATTTAACCATTCAAAAACATCCAAACTCGCCTTCTTAATTTGCATCATCTTAGTTTCACGTGCTTCATAGTAAGTTGCCTTAGCTACATCCATCATTAGATCTCCAAATAACGTACAACCTCCAGATTTCTTCTTGAACTTAGCATACAAATGCCTAAGACAAAAACTTTGTTTATACTCAGGGTATTCCTTTTCAAAAAATTACACAATTTCATACATAAATCACATATTTTTTCAGCAAACAAAAATTTAAAATGAAATTATAAAGATTGACTAGTAGGCATACCTTTTGTTGATTAGAAATGAAGCACCACATACTATCTCCAATATCTTCAAGAAGTAGCTTAACAAAACAACTCCAAGAGTCCTTGGGTTCATTATCTACTACCCCAAAAGTAATAGTCAAATACTGATCATTAGGATCCCTTCCAACAACAATCAATAATATTCCACCATACTTGGTCTTTAAGTGGCATTCATTTAAACCTATAAATGGTCTACAAGCTTGTATCAATGCCTTTTTGTCCCATCAAAACACATGTAATATCTCTCAAACCTTGGTTGCAAGCTTGGTCTAGCTCTATTTATGTTTAACTTGAATATGTTTCCTGGTGAAGCCCTCTTCAACTCAGTTACATATAACCATAATAGACAATATTGCTTACTTGAGTTCCCTTCTACAATTTGTCTAGCAATCTGCCTAGATTTGAAAGCCCTACAACCAGTTATCCCAGTTGCAAACCTCAACCTTACATCTGAAACTACTTCATTTAACTTCATTTATTATTGCTCTTCAAATCGTCAACAAGCATTTTTTCAATCTATTCAGCCTTGGCACTATTATTAAAGAACTGTCTACTAGATTTATGTTTGTGAAATAAAGGCTTAATCTTGAATGTTGTGCTTCTTAAAACCCTGCTGCATAAAATAGTGTAGTTACAAAGCTCCTTATTCTTACATACAACCTTACACCTCATGTTATCATTTTTTGCAAATCTAACATCCCTACCATTCAAACACATTATACTCTAGCATAACCTTCTTGAATTTCTTCAAAGAGGAAAACTCAATTCCAACATTAAATGTAAAAACCTTTGTCATTGGTTCTTCTTCATTAAACTTAATCAATACATGCTTGTCCTAACAACTATCCTCATCTGCCACACTATCAAATTCATCAGTCATGTAATTTTCTTCAAGGACATGTTCCTTTTCCATCTCTGTTGTTGCAAAACTAATGATGGGTGGTTCACTAGTTGCAGCACCATCAATATCATCCCTCCCAGTATCACCTTCATCCAACCCTTCGTCAAACCCTTCATGAAAGACTTCATCAAAACCATGCATTCTCTCTTCTTCATTGTCTTCAAAGTGTACGCCATTTATAGTTTCATCACTTGATTCACTACACCGACCATCATTCTCATCATCCTCAACACATTGTTTCCCCTTATTTCTCTCTCTTAACCTCTCCATAAATGTCAACTCAACAGTAAATTGTTTGGCCTCAGTATAAATTTCAACTTCACGCGTATTCTTCTCAGCAAACAAAGACAACAATGATGCATCCTCGCCATTTCTAAAAGGTTTGCAATCTTTTTCTAAACTACCACCTACATGTTTCCACCACATTTTCGCACCATCAACATTAATGTCTAAATCCATTGCCTTAATTAGATCACAAACTTCAAAGAAGGACCAATAATCATTGTCTTGTCCGTTGTATGCATACATATCCCCATCCCATTTTCTTTTAGGGCGAGGTAAAATTTTAGCTCCGCGTACTCAACTATGTCTGCCCAACCATCCTCATTTTTTTACGGGTTTTTACATGGTGGGTCTAAATGAGGCTGACATGCCCGTTTGCACCTCTAAAAATAACATTCATCTCAAATTCCTTTAATAAGTTTACTTTTATCAATTTTGTGAGGCTTTTTATGAGAGATTTTTTGTGATAGAAAAATTGCCTCACATTTCTCTTCACTAATTTTTATTCATTTATGATTGATCATCTATACAATTTTTCCTCATTGTATCCATCCCAATTAGTGAGAGATTTATTTCTTCACAAATTTTTGTCCCTAATTTGCATTTTTAAGAAGTGTATTTTCACACTCCATAAAAACAAATAGAATTGAATATGTTGTTGTAGAAGAAACATCAACAAATTTAAACAAAGGTAGTTTGTATTTGTTGATATTATATGTTGAATCCATGACAAAAAAAATTAAAAGATGTTGTATTTCAAAAGATGTTACATTTATACTTAGAGACACATTTGTGCTCATCTAACAATTTAAAAGGTGTTGCCTTTCTTTTTTCAAACCCCTTATAACCTTGGTATTTTTGTGTTAAACATTATATTTTTGTTCAATATTTGATACACTATCATGTCTCTTTCTTCTCAAATTCAAGATAATATTTTTGGAACATCCATATTCATTGTCATCTCATAATTTAAACTAGGTTTAAATATGTATTAGGTCCCTACAAATATCCCAACTTTCAGGTTTGGTCCCTCAAAAAATTTCCTTCAATCATTGGTCCTCTGAAAGTTTTCCGTCCCTCCCGTTAGTCCCTCCTGTTAGTTTCCATTAACGGAGGATGATGTGGCACGCCAAGTGTGTAATAATCTCATGCCAACTGTGTATTCTTCTTATGCCACGTCAGAAATGATTTAATCATTCTATTTCTCCTCCACCTTCATCTTCCATGATAAAATTAAAAGCCCTGATCCTCTTCATCATAAGGTGCGTTCCTCACTTTTCATCTCTGTTGTCTTCTCATTCCTTCTCCTCCTTCGTATTTGTCATGTCCACATCATCTAGGTTGAGCAAGGTCGTCTCGCATCATTCCAACAGTGTTACCAATAATGAAGGGAAAAAGTGTGGATGCAATGGTACTTTGATTTCCTACATGTGCAAGAAGGGAAAGTATCAAGGTAGATTGTTTTAGAGATGTCCTTTTTGGAAAAATGAGGGTACTTGCAATATGTTCCTTTGGGATGATGAAATTGCAGAAGGAGGAAGATGTTCAAGGGGTGGATGCTGAATGGAGCAAGGATGAGAGGGATATGCAATTTGTGGAAACTTTTAAGGAGCTTTATGAATCATCAATGAAGAAGAACAATAGGTTGAAGATGAAGCTCAAGGCAGAGGAATTTTATGGAAAGTTGAAGATTGTTTGTGTTATAATTTCAGTATTGGTCAACATGTATTTTGTTATTAGGTGTAGTTGTTGAATTGACCTAAGTTAGGTGTTAAGTTGTCTTAATGATATGTAATGTTGTTTTGTTATGAACAACGCTTTGGTGTAATAGTTTTTGTAATGTTTAGTTGTTATGAAATGTGATTTGAATTGATAAAATTTAGTTAAGTTATGATCTATAATTTTCAGTTGTGTGTTGTTATGAAATTTGATTTCAATTGATAACATTTGTTGATAGACTTTGTCTTAATGATTTGTATTGTGTTGTAATGTTTACAGCAAGAAATGACTTATAATAAAGTGACCATAAAATGAAATAACAGTGAGAATATACCAAAAGAGTTGTTATAATTGCATACCAAAATAGTAGTTGAGTATATTAGCACAGTACATCAAAATAACAGATTGTATATTGGTCTAAAAGACATCAATAGTACATTACATCAGACTTGTAACTTCATAAATTCAACAAAACATCATAACAGTTGATCATAAACAACAGTTACACCAAAATAAAATGCCCTTCATTGGGTTTGACCCTTGCCAATGCTACAATCATCTTCATGTATAACTAGTGGATCATCAGGTTTTTTGCCTAGGCCTGGTATGTTCTTAGTCTTCAGTGTCTTCAACCTTTCACTGTGTCTTTTTTCAACTAAGACATTAACTTATGTTGTGTACCTGCTTTGTGTCCTAAATTTGACTAGTTCCCTGCTGCTTGGCCAAGACAGATTTTTTCTTATTCCAAGGGGTTTGAAAGGTGTGTTCTTACACATTTTTGGTTGCTCCCCAAAGAAAACTTTGGCACCACTTGGCCTTGGCTGAGATGACTTGAGAGGTGACTTGTCAACTCTCAATGGTTGAATGTCCAAGACATCACCACCTGTTTGTAAAGCAAGAAGAGTCTCATCCAAAGTTGTTGAGTTTTCCATGACAATAGGCTCAGGTTCAATTGGATCTTTTGGCTGACTTGCATCCTTGACACTAGGGGCAGCCTCCAAATTGACAGACTTTTCACTTTGCTTTGCACTTGCTTTCTTCATACTATGATCAGTTGCTACATTTTACTCACTTGCCACATGCACATTCTTCACAGCTGCTTCCTTCACAATGACATTTATTTTCTTCACAGTTGCTCCTTTGACAGTTTTCGCCCCCTTAACAGCAGGTTTTGATGAAGTTTCCTCCTCGACAGTTGTTGCGTTTCCTGTTGCCTCCTTTTGACTTGCCTCATTGGTCTTTGCTTTCTTTGGTTCTTTGTTTGTTGAACCCTTAGGCCTCCCCTGAATATACAAGTAAACAAGCACAGTATTAACATATTTATATGCCACATTGTCACATTGTAAACAAGCACAATATTAACATATTTATCAGTTAGCTTGACTTGCTTGTGGAGGTATTTGATGAGTTGCTTGTGTAGGGATTTCTTGACTGACTTGAATAACATTTGTTTTAGCTTCCATTTCTTGCATGTCCTTTTGTTATGGCCAAGTTAAAAACAAAATCTGCACCTATGGTTTACGTCTGTTCTTTGCCATTTATTTTGGCTCTCTTCATCAGGTTCCCTCCTTCTCAATTTCTTAAGCCTACCTGGGCCACGTTTAAACTTAGGTGGTCGCATTGTATCATTCTCAGTTCTAGGCCACTTGTTCTATCCATTTAGTGGGGTAATTACCTCATTGTAACATGCTTGATAAGTGCTCTTGTGATAACATTTATGAACATATTTTACAGGGTAATCTACTTTCCTATATATGGCAGCCACAACTTGTCTACATGGAATACCTACAAGTTCCTAATAGTTGCAAGAACAAGTTTGTTTTTCCAAATCTACCACAAAGCTGTCAGTAAACAACACATGAGTCACTTGAAATGTTAACCTACCAGCATATGTAGCTGTCCAACTAGCACTCTTCTCTATTTCCCTATCCAATCTCCTTAAGGGTTTTGTCATTATGTTTCCCTTATAACCCTCCACCTTTTCCCTAAGAGTAGCAAACCTCCCCATTAAATAATTTGTAATCCACTCAAACATTGTTATGATTGGTTTGTCTCTTTGTAACAGTATTGTTGCATTAAAGGACACTCAAATTGTTCATTAAGTCATCACATTTTGAAAATATTGGAAAAGCATGCTTACACCTTTTTTCTGGAATTGCCTATATCCACTCATAGGCCTCCAAGCTGACCTTCTTAATCATGGGCATCTTTGCTTCATGTGCTTCATAGTAGATAGCTTTTGGAGCAACCATCATAAGATCTCTGAACAAGGTCCCTCCTCCAAATTTCTTCTTGAAGTTTGCATATAAATGCCTTAAACAAAACCTATGTTCATATGCTGGATACTCCTCTTCAAAAACCTACACTAGAACCTAATCAAGAAAAACAATAACTGCATTAATACAATGTAATGTATGCAAAGAAATAAGAGACATCAATACATTAAGATTACCTTTTGTTGGTCAGATATGAAACACCATCTTCCATCTTCTATATCTTCAATTAACAACTTCATAAACCAACTCCAAGAATCCTTTGTCTCCATCTCAACCACAGCAAAGGCAATAGGTAGATATTGGTCATTAGGGTCTCTCCCAACAGCAATCAAAAGAATAACACCATACTTGTGTTTCAAATGACATCCATCCAACCCAATGAAAGGTCTACATGTTCTTGTCAAAGCTTTCTTAGTGCCATCAAAGGACATATAACATCTCTCAAATCTTGGTTTCAACCCTTCTCTTGGAGCACTAGTATTGATTTTAAATGTATTACCAGCTGAAGCCCTTTTTCAATTCAGCACCATAAGACCATAGGAGGCTATACTGTTTGCTTGAGTCACCTTCAACAATGGCTATTGCTACCTGTCTAGCCTTGAATGCCCTACATCCTGGGATTTTTGTTGCATACATTTTCCTTACATCAGCTACAACCTCACTTAACCTCATCCTAGAATTATTCTTCAAGCCATCAACAATTACCTTAGCAACCCACTCTGCTTTAGCATTTCTGTTAAAGAATTGTCTTCCACACTTGTGTTTTGCAAACAGAGTTTTAGTCCTAAATGTGGTGGAGGTTAGTACCCTATTACACAACACTGTATAATCACATTTCTTCTTGTCCTTACACACGACCCTACATTTATTATCATCATTTTTTTCAAACTTAACCTCCCTACCATTCAACACATTGTGTTCTAAGATAGCATCCTTGAACTGCCTTAAAGATGAAAACTCTATTCCAACTTTGAAAACATAATCCTTACACAATGAATCTTCCTCATTATACCTCAAAACACAAGGCCTTTCATCACAACTATCATCATCATCACCACTGTCCAGCTCATCAATCATGTATTCATCCTCAATAACATGTTCCTTACCCATCTCTTTAGTTATAAATACCTTCTTGTCTTGCTGAGTATTACCCTCTTCAGTTGCAACATCTTCAATTTTGTGTTCTCCATCAGCCCCATTCACAAACACCTCATCAAGGTCTTCCTCAAAACCTGCCATTCTCTCCTCACTATCTTCAAAATGCACATCTTCCACAAAATCATCATTAGAGTTTTCACTTGATTCACTCAAATTGTCAGCATTTTCATCACATTTAACTCCATTTCCTTTCTCTCTAAACCTATCCATAAAGGTATCTTCTCCTTCAACCTTAGGCTCACAATAAATCTCAACATCACACTTATATCCTATTGCATACATGGCTAACTCAAACGCATCTCCATCATCCCTAAATGCTTTTAAGTCTTGTTCAAGTAATCCTTCCTCGTACTTCCACCACATCTTAACAGAAGTGTGATCAAACTCTGGTTCAAGCACCTTTACTAAGTCACAAGTCTCAAAGAAGCTCCAATAATCAGGATCTTGACCACTAAAGGCATATACTTCCCCACCCTCGTATTTTAGGTTAGTGTCTTTTACAAAACAACCATTTGTGTAAAAAACAACCTTGAACTTATCCATTACCCTGTAGACAAAAGTTAACCAAACTTTAAATTTTACCATTTCTGGACCAAACATACTAACCCTAATTTTTACTAACCCTAATGTTTACTAACGGTAACAATCAAAACCACATATTTTTACCATTACCATTTCTGAATGAATCTTGTAATACCCTTCACTATTAACATTTTCGTTTTTACACAATTTACACCGTGGCATAAATGAAACAGGTAATCAAATGAAATGTTACACTTGGCGTGCCACATCATCCTCCGTTAATGGAAACTAACGGAAGGGACTAAAGTTAGAGATGAAAAACTTTCAGAGGACTAATGTTTGAAGAAATTTTTTTGAGGGACCAAACATAAAAGTTGAGATATTTGTAGGGACTAAAAACTTATTTAATCCTTTAAACTGTCAATAATAAGATGATCTTCTTAGTTGTGATCCAAGTCATAGTTGTGTATATTGAAAATCATAGTCATTTTTCAAACATTTTGAGTCAGAATAACGACACAATCTAAATATTTTTATCTCGTTGTTAGCATATTTTAACAGTCTATTTATTTTTTTATACTCATTGCCTCTTTCACAAACCAACACTAATTTTTTGTCCTTCTATAGGAACTTAAACTAGACCTCTCCATAACTACACAAAAACTAACATAATAACTTTAACACAAGTCCATTTTAACATATAATCTTACAATATACACTTTGGTTAATGACTAAAATATTTATCAAAATCAATTTCCCCAACGACTACTTTAACAATACTAGATTCCATAACATCTAATTCACGTGTATTTGTTACACAAGCATCGAGACCAACAAAATCAAATTCTTCAAAAATTGTGTTGACAACATTTCATGATATACATTTATCATCGATAAAAGTATTTGAAACAACACAACAAACAAAATGTCACGTATCAAAAAGATCCTTCTGAAAGTGATTTATAAGATTTTGAAATCATCCTTACATATAAAAGATGTGGCATATGTATAATAGAAAATGCTTTGGGACCTTAGCGAATTAATCTTGTTTTTGTTTCATCTATTATTCATTAACAAAATACGTTTAGCTAATTAGTCTTTTCTAGTCACATATGAACAATTTGATTAATAGTTATAGATATATTTGTTGTGTTGAAATGTGAGTGAATTTAAAAGTGTAAAATGCAAATTTATTTTATTTTACAGTCCCCACCACCACATGCGTCTTATTTCTATTTTGGGGCCTGTTCTTATCATCATCATATTCTAAAAATTGATTCCACTTACATTGAAACAGATAAGAGCACGCCTTTGCAACAAAAAATAAAGTGGAATTGAAACAGAAAAAATTTCAAAAAATTAGTGTGAATAAAATCCATAACAAACAAGTTGGTAATCATCTTTTTAAACTCACACAATTTGTATGACTTAAGAAATAGATTAAAATATAGAAAAGCGACACCTTAAACTATAAAAAAGAAAAGAAACATGATGACCCTAACTGATGGACGTTTCCTTTCTTCCTAACGCCTTTAGTTATTTATGTCCCTACATTGTATACAAATCTTCAAGAGCCAAAAGAAAAATAAAGTGAAATATAACCACATTAACAAATAAATTATGTTATTTATAAGTGGGAATTAGATATAAGAGAATAATCAATACTATCTAGTACCGTAACAAAATGGATTCAGCCTTTCGAACATATTTGTTATGCACGAATTTTTCGTGAGGCGGATTAAGGTTTTGTTGAAAAAGAATTATAAGTCTGAGTAGTGTGGATAATAGTCTCACATTAGATAGAAAATTTGTGACTTAAGTATTTATAAATGAGAAAACTCATTCATAAGATTTTGGGTGAGTACGTAGTGTGTCTCTCACAAATCTAAACAAAGAAAATCCCACCATTAAAAATGCTCCTCGCTCAACCCTGATTGTTGCCCGAAAAAGTTTTAGATCCGTATGTTTTATGTGTTTCGTCCCTTCTTATTTTATGCAGATTATGACAAGATTTTAGACTTGTACTTTCAAGTATGCCCATCCTATTTTTTTTTGGGATTTTTACGAGACAGATTTAAAAAGAACAGACACGTTTATTTGTCAACTTGTTCCGGACCGGGCAGGGCTTCCTGCCCTTAAGGATCAGGCCTAATCCATTATAGTTGGCGAACAGACCCAATAGGCACAATATAGCCGTTGGACACAATATAGTCGTTGGGCACGTCCTCCCACTCGCTTGTCAGTTCACGCGACCAACTACCTCCCCGGATCTTGCGGGGATAGTTGGACCAAGTCAGAGGACCACGCGTTGTGTCCTCCACTTGGCATTCTCTCATTCGCGGAGCAGGCATCCTACTCGCGAGGAGAGATCTTGGCCCCGCGCTGGGGGTATATTATAAATACCCTCTCACTTGAGAGGGTCAGGTATCTAATCTCTTACATTCTTACTTTGTACTTGCTTTTCTCCTCTTGTCCAAACTCTCACTTTGGCATCGGAGTACCTTGCAGGTACGCCCCTCCATTCTCCTCTCCTACGAGCATCAACTCCTGCCCTACACGAAGGCCGCGACGATCTCCTTCTAGTCCTCTTCGATCAGTGACGCCGTCTGTGGGAAATCCCAACTTCCCCGTCTTTAACCAAGATTCTCTCTTGCACAACAAAGACCAAAGCTCTATCCTTTCAAATCTCAGATCGACATGGCTTTCATCAAGAACGATGTTCACCAAGACTTTGTGGCCTCTGCGGCCAACAACAACGACCATGCTTTCGTCGGGCATATCCCGCAGGAAAGTGACCGAAGAGACGGAAGGCCTGCTTCCCCGAAACCCGACGAACCAAAGCCACGGGCACCAGCTGTGGAGCTCACCTTCGAGCCCATCCCGGTTCCCCAGGATGTTGACCCGAGCACCGCAGCGCTCATCGCATCTCTTAACAACTCGAACCTCTTGATCCTCTAGCAGGGGGAGAAGATCAATGCTCTCGAGCATATCCTTCAGGAACGCCTTGCTTCAGAAAAACTGATGAGTCTTTCCCCGCATCCACGAACTCCCTCGAAGCGAAGACGCGACAGCCTCTCCCCGGAGAAGAAACGTTCAAGATCGAGGAACCCTACACCCGATCTAGCACGACGATGCCATCAGTCTCCCCCACGGAGATCCAGGCACTCCCCGGTATCCAAGAGGTCTCGACACTCAGATAAGTACGAGCACCGACACACCCGCGGACGTTCTCCTCGCCGAAGTCGAAGTCGCGGTCACAGCCATTCCCTTTTGCTCTCTCCTAGTTCTAGCAGTGACGATGACGTTCACGGCCCGTTCACAAGAGACATCCTGGACACTCGAATCCCCCGCGGATTGGAGAAACCACCCACGTTGACAACCTATGACGGGACGTCTGATCCCCGCGAGCATATCGAAAATATAGAAGCTATGCTCCAATATCACGGTGTCTCCGGGGCTATCAGATGCAAAATGTTCCCCATCACCTTGAGAAAGGGAGCGATGACATGGTTTAAACGACTTCCTCGCGGATCCATCTCTTCATGGAGAGAGTTAAAGAGCCAGTTTGCCCGCCATTTCACAGCTTTCCAACGACATCCTAAGTCAGAGGCTACACTGGAGGCCATTATACAAGGCAGGGATGAATCCCTGCGGGCATACATTGAAAGATTTAACAAAGAAGCGGTGGAAGTCCGAACAACGAATCACATGAAAAAGTACCTCCTCGAAAAGGGACTCCGGCCCAAAAGCGATTTCCGTAAGGCAGTGGGGATCGAAGCTCCCCGGACACTGACGGATGTCCTTCGCAAAGCTGAGGACTACATCCGTTACGAGGAAAAAGAAGCTGCATTCCATGCTCGGGACTTAAGAGATCGCGAAGCACCCCGGGCATCAAAAAAAGACGAGCCGGAATCATCCCGGCAAGGGAAAGAGAAAAGGCGCGACGAGCGTCCTCGCGAAAGCAAAGGGCCAGCTGGCCGGTTTACGGAGTACACCATGCTCACGACCTCGCGCGAGCGCATTCTCTCCGAATGCATCAACACATAATTTAAACAAGGGGGTGTCAGGTTCCCTAAAGCGACCACATCCAAAGGGAACGTCGACATAAGCAAATACTGTCGTTTCCACCGTAGTCACGACCACGTGACAGAAGATTGTGTGCATCTTAAGGACGCAATAGAGATCCTCATCAAAGAGGGTCACCTAAAGCAGTACGTGAAGAAGGGAGAGTCCTCCCGACGAGACACATCCGATTCGAAGAAAGAGGCAGAATCAGCCCAATCCAATCCTCCCCCGCAGGTCGCAATGGCCATCAGCCGACCAGAGAACTTCTTCGTTCCTGACCACCTCGACACAACTTCCCAGGTATTCATACACAGCACCTGGGAAGCCTTTCCTACGGCCATGGTCATCTCATGTGGGGGGTACTATGAGCTTACAATAGGATCCATCAAACGAAAGTTTGAGCAGTTGATAGACAGTAGCCCCGATCAATTGTCCGCGATCGGAAAAAGTAAAAGGCGTTCGCAGCCGATCACGTTTTACCGAGAAGAACTGCCCGGGGGATCCCCAAATTCCCATATCCCTCTGCTGATCAGGGCCAAATTGTCCTCTACCGATGTTCGGAGAATCCTGGTCGACCAGGGCAGTTCCGTGGACATCATGTATACCAACCTGTTCCGCGCATTGAAACTAAATAAATCCAACCTCTCACCATACGTGGGATCGGACCTCCAAGGATTCAACGGGGTCACAGCCCGACCTTGGGGTTACGTGGAGATACCAGTCACTTTTGGCGAGGAAGAGGCATCTCGGACAATCAAAACGCAGTTCTTAGTCATTGATTGCCCGTCACTTTATCAGTGCATCCTCGGCAGGCCAGCTCTTGCAAAACTCATTGTTGTCCCCTCTACGGTCCACCTCAGACTCAAGTACTATACTGAGAAAGGGCGCGTTGCAACTCTGCATGGCGACATCGAGGCTGCTCGTAGATGCTTTGAGGCCGCAACAAAAGGGCAGAACCAGATCGCGACGACGGCAAAATCAGCAAAGCGCCCAAGAGAGGATGAGGTTCCAGCTGAAGGTGGCCAGCCAGACAAAAAGCCCACGCTTCCCGTGCATATCATCGATCTCGACAGCAGGCTTCCTGAAGAGGGTAAAGAGGATCGTGACGAAGACAAACAGTCGACGTGGTGTGTCTCTCACAAATCTAAACAAAGAAAATCCCACCATTAAAAATGCTCCTCGCTCAATCCATGATTGTTGCCCGAAAAAGTTTTAGATCCATATGTTTTATGTGTTTCGTCCCTTCTTATTTTATGCAGATTATGACAAGATTTTAGACTTGTACTTTCAAATATGCCCATCCTATTTTTTTTGGGATTTTTACGAGACAGATTTAAAAAGAACAGACACGTTTATTTGTCAACTCTAATCATATTTATTTTCAAAATTTTAAATAAGATCACATATATTTTAGAAAGATATATAAAAAATAATTAACTATTTTATTTAAAGATAAAAATATAAACTCTATTATTTAATGATCAAAATAATTAAAGAGGACATGTTTGTCACTCCTAATGTATACATGTTTATCTTTCTATCTTACCTACTGTATGTATTATTTTAAAAAATATATTTAAAAAAAATAGGCTAAAATACAGTTTTGGTCCCCCTGTTTTTCAAAATTCACAGTTTTGGTCCCCTTGTTTTTTTTTTAACAGTTTTAGTCCCCCACCCCAATTTTGGCCCAAAAAAAGTGATGAACATTAACCTGTCCGTACATGTCAGTACATGAACAGTACACGTCCGTACATGAACAGTGAGGGGTGGGGACCAAAACTGTTAAAAAAAAAAACAGGGGGACCAAAACTGTGAATTTTGAAAAACAAGGGGACCAAAACTGTATTTTAGCCAAAAAAATATTATTCTGTTCTTAAATATAAGAAAAAAATAAAATAACATTTGATATTGATTTATATATATATATATATATATATATATATATATATATATATAATTGCTAAATATAAATTAAAGTTAACTACTTTCACTTAAAATACTCTTCAATAACACATGAAATAGTAATTTTTTTAAAATTCCATAATTTTGTAATCAAATCAAAAAAATTAAAAAAGAAAAGTTAACTATTATTTTTATTACAAGCTTATAATATCTTAGGAGTTTATAGTTTATTTTTCTAAATTACTTTAAAAATAAAATATCAAATAATTTTTTATTATATTATTTTATTAAACATTTGTTCTGTTGCGCAAAGACGATCATAAAAAGTATGAGTTATGAAATTTTGATCATTAAACTAATATAAAAAAAAACTAAACATTACAAATTCAATTAACTTAATTATTTAGTACTATAAATTAGTATTAATTGTAGTTTATAAACCATACTTAAACATTAAAAAAATAATTTATCTTGATAAATAGTAGTACTACACCCCTTATAAGAAAGCCCATTTACCCAGCTGTGTACAGTTTACACATAAAAGTCACCCCACACTATTCCCTCACTCACTCCCTTACTATCATCATATATCATATGCACCTTTTCTTTCTTAAAACTTAAAAACAAAATCCCAAAACCTTCTCTTTTTATTTCCCTTACCAAAACCACACCCTGTCCTCTATCCTCACTCACCATTACTCCTCCTTCTGACACCCCTTTTCTTTTTTCATTTTCTCTTTCTCCATCCCAATGAAAGAGCTAACCGTTGAACCTGAGCCCATCCATGGCCATGGCCATGCTCAAGGTGTTGCACCATCAGAGATTGGTAAAGGTAACTCCACTACTAGACCTGACTTACACAACAGGGCTGTCAAAATTTTAAGAGCTAGAGAAGCTTATAATGGTGGCTACAATGATGAAGTTGGTGAAAAGCCTTCTAGGTTTGAAGTCTTTGGTTGGTACCTTTATGAGTTTTGCTTCTACTTTGTTCAAACTGTTCTTGTCCCTGTTGTTTTCCCTCTCATTATCAGTCAGCTACAGAAACAGCCCACTGTTTCACTTCAAGAGTGGAACAAGCTTCATCCTGGTACTCACTGCTCACAAAAGGAATTTCATTTGTAAGTTCACTTTTTTCCTCATAGCTATAATATAGCACTATTTGTAAGTTTATATACTATATTTTTTTTATAAATCATTTTGAAAATTATTGTCTTTTTGCTTGACCAACTTCACTTGCAAAGAAAAACCACTTAGAATAGAGTAAGTAACCAAGTTATATTTTATGAAAAATAAAAATCCTTACTTTATGTAATTTTCTTATGTAGTATTGATCTACACTAATTTATATGATTTGGGTTTTTCAATTTTTTTTTGAAAATTTGAAAAAAGTTGTAGTGGGTAGCCATGAATATGGGGTGTGAAGAAGGGTTTGGTAGAAAATAGAAATTTTATTTATTTTTTATTTTTTATTTTTAAAAATATTTAGAGTAAGAAAAAAGTACTAAGGTGTTGTGTGAGAAACACAACATAGGGTTCCATAATATAAGGTATTTTTTATATATAAATAAATAAAATGAGCCGTTTGTTCCACTATATAGTTTGCAATCATGAAAAGGTGTGTCCTTTGTGTCTTTGTTATACAAACCTACTTTACTCTTACTCAAGGGTTAACTTAAGATTCCTTTTATCAAAAACCACTTTCATTACCCACAGGACATAAACCCTATTTATTAACCATTTCGACCTTTGATATATACAAGAAAAATTAATAAATGTTTTTCTTCAACTATTGGCCAAAAAAATAAACCATGAGAGAGAAGAGAGATTTATGTATATGTATATGTATAATGCTCTCTTCCTAGGGAGTATAAAAATGTTTGTCGGACTCTCCTGAAAGTCCTCTGTCATTTTTTCAACATTTAAAGATACTAGTGTGTTAATAATATCCACAACGGTTAAGTTTTTAATTTTATATTATACTTTCAAAATTTATATTTGAATATTTACACTACATGCACTAGGTTGCTCTTTTTTGAGATTTTACATTATTATTTTTATGCACACTTGTAATAATTTTGTAACAAAGTTAAAAGCATGATAATAAATAAACAAAATGATATATTACTTTTTAATAAAGTGAAAATTTGAATTTCTTTGTCGGTAGTTGGCTCAAAATTGAGCTTAAAGACAATTTATAGTGCCGACAATATTGAAGCTGTTTTTTTCTTCATATTTTATCTATTGAGTACTTTTTTTATCAAGTACAAAACAAATCTTCCAAAAAAAACCTTTAGAATTATTATTACTCCACATCAATCAATGTTTTGTAGCGATTATACAGTTCAATGTTAGTAAATACAACAGGAACTAAATAGTGATAATGGTCCTTTCCATGTGCAATAGTTAATATGCAAGATATTTTGTGCAAATATATCTCAATTCAGTTGGTAGTTGTACAGAGATATCTGAGACGTCTGATTGTATTAACGCGAGTTCGAATCTGTGATATGTGCTAATGTGGTGTGAATTATGCAGGTATAGCAAACTCACTGGACACACTATAAGTTCAAAGTTTTCACCATTGGAATGGACATCAATTGCTTGGGCTATAGGTCTAGCCATAGCTGCACCAATTCTTGGTTTCCTTTCCTTCCACCTCGACGGAAATTTCCCGAAACTCATCACGGTAGCAGCAACAGGTGTTGGAGTATTCTTCTGTCTCCCGGCCGGATTCTTCAAAGTTACAGCCATTTTTATTCCCTACATTGCCGGTATCATAGCAGCCAGCACAGTTGCGAATGCTGCTCACACGCAGCATTTTGGCCTCATGATTCGCGCTTTCACCGGAACATCTTTGAAGAAGACACAGTTTTTCATTAGACAAGGTGTTTCTACGCGCCTCTCGCTTCACGCTACTTCTGCTGGATGTTTTGGTGGGGCTTTGATTGCTGCTTTTACTTACCATATGATACATGAACTCAATGACAACGAGCGCGATGTTATGAGTCTTTGGGTTGTTTCGATTTTCAGTGGACTAATTTGGCTCGTTGGGATCTTACATTTAGCTACAGCTACAAGTAGAACCACTGATTCGATCTCGTTTTCTTCGAGGCTTCACCCTTTTTCCATCTTCAAATATCCTCATGCAATTGGTGGACTTGCAAGTGTTTTCCTCGCGTCGTTTACAACGATGACGATTTTCATGGGAGGTGTGATATTCATTGTTGGACAGCTTTGCATTAGGCCACTGCATTTGCTTTTGTTCTGGTTAACCTATTTCCTCTTTCCACTCGTTTCACTATCGCTGCTACAACCTTTGCTTCACTTGATTAAGACAAGCTCGGTAAAAATGCAGATCGTCGGGTTCTTTTTCTCGCTTCTGTCATCCGGGTTTGGATTCTACTACGGACACAGTCACTGGAAATGGGGACACTTGGTTCTTTTCGGCGCCATTCAGAGCACGGCAACAGGCATTCTCCATGCTTTCGGTCGCGTTCTAGTGTTGGACTGTGCTCCATCAGGCAAAGAAGGTGCTTTCTCGATATGGTATGCATGGATGAGAGCTGCAGGGCTATGTGTTGGGTTCACAGTCGGTTCAGTCGGGCCGGGACGGATTAGAACTTCATTCGGAGTTGCGTTTTGCACTGCTATAGCCGGAATTGTCGTGTTACTCTTCGGAAACATCAGTGATGCTGGTGGCGCCGTTGCTGCAGGGAATGTAACCGACGATAACGAAAGAAGTTCCGCCGTGGTTTCTGGTTTAGATTCGAAAGAAGCATCTCGAGTTTGAATACTAACTGAATTAATAAAAAAAAACTAATGAATCAGTGAATGAATGAATGGATTGAAGGGATGAATGAGTGAATGGTGGTGCATGGTATATTGTCTATGCATGATATGATTCTTTGCAAATGTGATGTTAATGCATGCAACAAGTAACAAAAAATGGGGGGTTTTATTTATTTTGTATGATTGATTTTAGTTAGGATTATGTTGTTGATGAGTGCTTGTGTTTAAATTTTTTATTTTCTGTTGAAGATTTGGATTCTGACATGTGTAACAACTGTGTTATAGTATTTTGTCATATTTGTTTCTCATAAACATCTTTTTGTTTGTGCAATGGCTAAAATTGTATGAAAAAAAGAGAGGATTCAGTAACAAAGAGAGGAAAATTATGAAACACGTTAACAGTTTAAAATTGTCAGAATTAAGGTACTAAACTATTTTCAAGATATAGTGAATTTGCCAAATTTACTGTTTTTTCTGTCACACTATTCAAAACATTTAACCATATGGGTTGGACAGAAATGGTTAAATATGCTTGAAATTAGGTCCAATAATTGAGAGTGATTCTGACAGTGTGTCTGAAATGTTGTCTCCTATGCTTAATTTTTACAATATGGTAGTTATGTCTTGTTAAAAAAAAATTGACTTAAAATTTAATTTAGCATTTTCCATGTAAAAATCTATTAACTTTTTTTTTTCTTTCTATAGTGGAATTATGTGGCTGCTACTTTGAGCCTTGTTCAGACTTCAGTGGTCAAAGAAATAATTTTTGTAATAAAGAAGGGGCAGGGAGGTTGGGTAAAGTTATTAGGGTAGGACTCAATGTGGGTTTCTCACTATATTCTATTATTATTATTATAGTTTGTAAGACTTACCACTTTTTACTTAGTCCATGATAAGGTAGATTTCATAATTGGTAATAGTACAAAAATATCATTAAATTTAAATATTTTTAATGACTATTAATACAAATTCAAGTTTTATCTCCTAATATAAAACTCTTAACTAACTTTGAATTCTAAGTTAGTTGTTATTGGAGATAAATATTACATGTATTTGGATAGATGACTTTGATCTATTAGTTTACTTCCACATAAGAAAAAACAAATTTATAGAAAAAAGACTTATATTACAAAGTAACTATCTATAGCTATTGTTTAGGATATTCAGTTAATGGATTGGACCCTTTTAGTGGGGGTTATTGGTTAATTTGTTAAAGCCCAAGAGATTATATATAGATCACTTGGCCAATATTGTTGTAATGTGGTTTTAATAATCAATTAATCCATTCAGTTCAATGTGCCTTTTTCATTTAATATCCAATTGTAATATGGTATTAGTGTACAAACTCTAAACCGTTTCTTTTCTCTTTCGTTTTCTCCAAACTGCATTCTTTCTCCATCTTTTCATCATGGCTTCCGATAGTGATTATGAATCACACGACCATACAAACAAAGAATCGTTCACAATTAACGATAACACGACCACATATGAACCCAAAGATCCAACTCTGAACCTTAAAAATCTATTCTACCTTCATCCCGACGAAAATCCCGGCTCCATCCTAATTGCGCCACCGCTTGACGACAACAATTACCATACCTGGAGCAAACCTATGCATTGTGCCCTCATATCCAAGAACAAGCTTTCTTTCATCAATGACGCACTCCCCAAAATTTCTCGTACCTTAACATTGAGCCTTGGGATCACGCTAATAGAATGGTATTTTCTTGGATCAACAGAACATGATCACCTCACATTGCTTAAAGTACCATCTACTTCGTTTCGGCATTTGATTCAGGGATGATCTTCCCGAAAGATTCACTAAAGATAATAATTTTTTATTCTCTGATCTTTTATGAGATCTTCATTCAATTAAATAAGACGATTGATCCCTTTCCCAATATTTTACCGGTCTAAAAATTCTTTGGGACGAACTTGCAGACCTTAGTCCCACTCCTTCACATTCTTGCAACATTCACTGTTCTTGCGATCTTGCTAAAGTCGTGCGTAATTACAAGCATATGGAGTGTGTTACTTGTTTTCTGAAGGGTTTGAATGATAACTATAACAACATATGCACCCAGATTTTGCTTCTTGATCAGATTCCAAGCATCAGTAAGGTTTCCTCTCTAATTGTTCAACAAGAAGTTTTCTTACCTCCATCTCCAACACCAACTTTCGTTATTCTTCTTGCTGCAAACAATACTGATCGTGGAAAAGGTAAAGGTCACACCAAAACACTTATGATGTGTACAAACTCTCACAAAACTAATCACACCATAGACAACTGTTACTTCAAACATGGATTTCTTAAGATATTACACAAAGAACACCATGTAACGCCCCGGTTTTTGTTAGATTTATTTAATCGAGTCAATTTAATTATTTTTGTTTTTATATTATTTTATTCTTGACTTTTATTTAGCAATATATTATTTTTCATCGTTATTATGTTTTATCGCGTTTTGAGAGCGTTTGCGAGATATTTGAGAGTAGGGGTATTTTGGTCTTTTTGCTTGGTTATTTTTCATAAAATAGAAAGTAGAGAGAAAAATAGAAAGAAAAGGAGAAGAAAGAAAGAGAGAATAGAAGAAAAGGGGAAAAACTTGGAGAGTAAGGAAACGATCCAACCGACTTTTGAAAACACGATTAATCGGGTAAGGGTGTGAAACTCGATTATCTTATACTTGTGTATGATTATGTATGTATGTATTGGTGTGATATTTGGTTGAAATTGAGTATAGAACCAAAACCACTAATATGTTGAGATTGTTAGAATTTGATTTAAATTGTGTCTGAAATCATGTTTTAATGTTCCTAATTGCTGAGACATGTTAGATAGATGTTGTTGTGCATTCAATTGGTAATTTGCTGGTGTTTAGATGAGATTTGGAGATGATTTTGGGTGAATCCGTAGTAGAAAATTATGCAGGAAAAATTCTGAGTTTCGCTACCCGTACGCGTAACAGGCATGGCATTACGCGTATTGGTTTGGGCATTACGCGTATGGCTAGGGGACATGGGGCATTACACGTATGGAAGCACATTTTTCACGACCTTCTGCTGATTTGCGTAATGGTACGCGTACTTGGCAAGACATTACGCGTAACAAGTGAGGCATTACGCGTATGGAGTTTTTAGTGGAATTTTGGGGAGAAATCAGTCTCTGCCCATACGCTTAGCACTTTGGGCATTACGCGTATGGAATGGTCGAGCGAGCTGGGCATTACGCGTATGGCCCAAGGCAATACGCGTATGACCAGAGAGGGTGTAGAATTGTATCCGATTTTGCGTCCGATGCCGTAACTTTTGATCCGTAACTCGGATCGAGGCGTTCTTGGTACCGTTAGAAAGCTATTGAGGTGTTCTTTCTTATTAAAATGGTTTTGAGATTGTTGGCCGATTTAATTCTGTCGGGAATTTGGAAATGTGTCGTTTTGTCAACTTTTACCGTTGTAATTGCGTGTAATTGATGTGTTATCATGCAATGTGCTTTTGATATATATCGTATGACTTGTGTGCTGTGGTGTAATGTAAAGGCATGTGATGAAATGTTGTGATGATGGTTTGTGGCCTAAGGGCAAGAAAATGCATTGTGTTGTGTTTGATTGTATATGCATGATTATGGATGTGTATATGTGTGCATTTGAATGTCATGAGTCATTGTATGCCAAGCATCATGATATGCATTCTTGTGATGTCGTGTGCCCTAGTGGGTGTGAGCGACGAAACGATTCAAGAGGGAATCCGCTATAACATCGTGTGCCTTATACAAAGAGGTGTGAGCGATGATTATAGACGATCGTGTGCCTTATACAAAGAGGTGTGAGCGACCGGGTCGTGTGCCTTATACAAAGAGGTGTGAGCGATCCATAAATGTCGTGTGCCTTATACAAAGAGGTGTGAGCGAAGGGGAACATCGTTTGCCCGACGGGGAGTTAAACTAAGTAACAAGCGATGATTCCAATAGTTCCTGAGTGAACTAATGATGAGAATGATGGATGGAACGGTACCGCATTGCATTGCATAGAGTCGTTGTGTCGGTCTCTGTGCATTTGCATAAATCATGAATGGATTGATTTTGTGTGGAATTGTGAATGGAATTGATGAGTTGAGATATATATATATGTTGGTGATAAATGTATTGTGCATGATTGATATGCCTTTGTGATGGATGTATGAGATATGAATGGTGTTGTTTTGTACTTGAATTATGGTGTAAGTTGTGGTGAGAATGTTTGACATGTGCATTTTTGTGTTATTATATAATTGTATGTAATTATATTATGATTGTGTTTCTCACCCTTCTGCTGTGGTTTGTTGCTCTATGAGGCAATTGCAGATTAGTAGTCTTGGAGACTTTTGTGAAGATTAGTTCTCCATCCGTTTGTCGGTCTGTCTGCTCTGATACGTAACACGGGAGTCGGGGGAACGCTTTTGTTATTGTAACACGGTGGGAGAACTGACTTTTTTTGTTTTGTTTTCGCAAAACATGTTGCGGTTAGCAAGAGTCGCCACCGACTTTTCTTTTATCCAATAAGGAAAGGCTGAAAAGAACAGGAAAGACCTTGATAGATTTTGAGTTCGGGGGGTAAGTTATACAAAGGGAAGGTATTAGCACCCTTTGTATCTATGGTTATCCACGGGCTCTTAAATGCTTAGCTCACTTTTTTTTACTTACTTTTTGAATGTGTGTGAACGTTTTTGAAAATATTTTGTAAAAGTTTGACTTTGTAATAATTCGTGTAAGAATGTATACAAAGTGTTTGTTCTTTTGAAAATATTTTTGGAAAAGTGAGATATGAAAAGTATTTGTTTTTGAGTTGTAAGCAAGCATTTAAAAGTTACTTACCCCTAATTTGTAAGGTCTTTCTTGTACTTATCATTTTCCTTGAGAGATAGTACTATCCATACCATTAATGGGTAGGTATTGTCTATTGGATGTTGAGGGACAGCGAAGGGTCATCGAATGGTCATAGAAGGCAACATGTAAGGATACCTTAGCAATGCGAAGGGACTATCATCTTTTTTCCATAGGGTCGTCGAGGGACAAGATCATTTTTTTGTAGGCAGCTCGAAGGGTCATCGAGGGACTATGATCTTTATATCGAAGGGACTATGATGATATTATTCGTAAGTGTCTTTTGCTAAAGTACCCCTACTTTCGAGGGACATGACCGTTTTAATCGTAAGGCAACAGAGAGAGGCTACCCTAGAGGTGAATATGTGCAATGTGCGTTGATTCAATTATATTATCTTGAGTTATAGGTTATTCTAACGTTTGATTTTAGATCTTGCCATACATGCCTATTTATCTAGCAAATAAAATATAAGTGCGAAAAATAAATGCCTACACTATTACATGGCTTATGGGCAGTTACATGATATAATCGTGTGAGAATGTAACATAGACTATTACAAGGCTTATGGACAGTTACATAATATAATCGTGCGAGAAATGTAAACTACACTATTACAAGGCTTATGAACAGTTACATAATATAATCGTACAAGAAATGTAAACTACACTATTACAATTTATGCACAAACCTATACATTTATTCTAAGAAAATAAATGATAAACGAAAAGCAATTACATATTAAAAATCAAGTTAAATGTCCTAAATATCTAAGTCAATATTCATTTTTTATTTTATTTTTGAGAAATAATTTTAAAATAAATAAACCTAATTTCTAATTCATTTGTACAAAAATTATTTAATTATAAGCCTAAGTCTAAAAAATTAATTTTAATAAAAATAATTTATGCCTAAAAAATGATTACATAACCTAAACTATATTTTTATTCTTTTAACGGTTTTATTATTTTTTTTATTGTTTTAATTTAATTGAAAAGAAAAAAATAAATTAATTGAAATATGATAAAAGAAAGGGATTAGAAAATGATTAAAAGGAAATTGCATGGGGTGGGAATCGAACCTTCAGGAAGAGTATTTAATCCTTGGTTTGGATTGAGAATGATTGGAAATTGAGTTTTGAATTTTCACCCTTTTTTTTTTCAAGAATTTTGTGATTTGGAAGCCTTCCTTTGTGAAGCCTCTTGCCCCCTTTCTCTTGTGTTTGAGCCTTGTATTTATATGAGAAACGTAGTAGACAAAGAATCATTGAAGAGCTAGGATCAAGGAACATGTTTCCAACCATTTTAATTTTTTGAAAACCATGTTTCCTTCACTCTCTCCCACGGTTTTATTTGGGTTTTGATGGCCTTGAATGACATGTTTTAACCTTCTAGAAACTCCATTAAAAGGATCCATGTGCCCACCATTATTTGATTTATTTTGTTTTATTTAATTTTGTTTATTTCTTTGAATAAAATCAAAATAAAATAAAATAAAAATCAAAATAATACCAAAGTGAACTTTGAGGTCCTTGAATATGCCATAAACATGATTCAACCTTAAAAGATAGGCCCATTGGTCCAAAAGCTCAAAAATGTTCAATGTAGGTTTCATGCGTTTCTCAAATTTTGCTCAACTTGCACCAATCGTAACTCTCTCAATTTTTGTCATATGAAGGTGATCTTGGACTTTTTGGAACCCATAAGATGTCCCCTACAACTTTTATGTTGATCACTTTTTCATTTGAAGTCTTTATTTTTGTGTAAATTGCTTTGACGAAAAAAGTGTCTTTTTGTTGACTTTCAAAATGACCTGTAAAGTTTTGGTCCATATCTCTCAAACGAGGCATTTGTAGCCTTGATCTTAGAGAGACAAAGTTGTAGAGAATTGAATTTCCTTCAAAATGAGCTTTGGTTGAGGAATTTCTGATGAAGTATGTGAAAGTTGTGCATGGTCAAAGTTTAGTTGACTTTTCCTTAAGAAAACCCTAATTTGGCAATTTTTGACCTTTGAGTAAATCTTGATTTTCTTGAGGAATCATGATCAAAACTTGATCAAATGATGAGTGGGACTTTAAAATCTTGATGTTGGCAAGAAATGATGACGTTTGACTGTAAATTGGTCAAAGTTGACTTTTGGTCCAATACAATCGACTGTTGATCATTTGAGCAATTGACTGAGCAAACTTGTGAAGCAAGGCTTGAGACTTGACAAGAGGATACGCTAGAGCACATAGAGAACCATGAAGTCCATCTGAGGTATTGAGAGCTCAATTCCTTTTGAGAAAAAATAAAACCCTAGTTGTAGGTTGATTGTTTAGGAGGAGAGCTTGTATGGTCAATCCTTGAGTAGTCTTGAGCTTTTGAGACTCCTAGGAGTGTGAGGAAGCTTCTTGAATCAATTTGTCTCAAAGATGTGAGGGAAAATTTTGGGGTGCAACAACTGCCTCTGTTCAATTTTCTTAAACCTGAAGAGTTAGATTTGCGCATCCGCCATTCGTGATCTGAAGGTGAAAGAGGATTGAACACTTAAGTGCCCAGAAATTTGCACTCACGGGTGCACGAAGTAACGCTGTTGGTTGATTGTATTGCTTAAATGGGCTTAAAGATGCCATTCGGAAAGATGACAGGATGGAGATGGGCTTATAGATGCCATCCAAAGTAACTGTTGACAGGAGTATCAGAAGGAGTCTAGGTTTGACTGTATCTGAGGAGTATACTAGAATGAGTCCGTGTCCAACTGTATCTAGCAGATGTGCTGGGGAATGTCAGAATGAATCTACGCCTTGATTATATCTGAGGATGTATTGGAATGAGTATCAGAATGAAATCTATATCTAGATCGTATCTGAACCGTATCTGGAAAATATACTTGACCATCTCTGAACTGAATCTGGAACATATTCTGGAATAAGTATCAGAATTAAATCTTCGTCTCGATCATCTCTGAACCATTTTTTTTGGAAATTCTTCTGGGATAAGTGTCAGAATTAAATCTCTGTCCTGATTATCTCTGAACTGTTGAAGTATCATAATTAAATCTCTGGGTTGATTATCTCGGAACTGTTTAAGTATCAGAATTAAATTTCTGGGTTGATTATCTCTGAACTGTTTAAGTATCAGAATTAAATCTCTGGGTTGATTATCTCTGAATTGTTTAAGTGTCAGAAATAAATTATCTGTCTTGATTATTTCTGAATTGCTGAAGTACCAGAATTAAATCTGTCTTTGAATCAGTGTCAGAATTAAATCGTTGTCTCGATTATCTCTGCATCGTATCTAGAAGATGATAATGTTTGTCTGATTGTGAACTCACCTGAAAAAGGCAAAGTTAGTTTTATGCAATGTCATGATGTATGTAATGCATTGCGTAATGATGCTCTCAAGATAAATGAGAATGTTATATGTTTTGTATGTATATGCTATGATATTATGTACATGATGCATGGATGTCAATGTTGCTGACGACAGCGGTGGCTTTGAATAGTAATGTCTGGCTGGGGAAAATAGATCCATGTCTGTTGCTGGGAATGAAGAATATCACTCTTCATCTTTTGTTTGGAACGACTGTACTGGGAATTCTCGCTTTTCTGTTTGGGAATACTCCACTGGGGATCTTCGACTTCTGCTTGGGGATAAAAGCGTTCAAGGAGAGTTTGGCTGCATGTACCCTGACTGGGGATAAACGAGATGGATAATCCTCCGATGCAATATCTGCCCGGGTTCCAGATTATGAGCGTCAACTATGCTGGGGGAGAGAATTCTGTTGGTGAATTTATAGTGTTAGAGGAATAAACTCAGCTGGGGAATTGAATTCTGTATACTACAAAGAGGGAATAATCTCTGATGGGGATTATAATTTCATAGGCTGCGCTGAGGAAATTTCTGTTGTATGTTGGGGAAATGATCAACTTCCTTATCTGCTAGGGGACCCTTTGGGGAAGATGATCACGCCAAGATGTCCATCAAATATATGGAAGTGAACCGCTGGAAGATGCCCCAATTTCTATCTGAGGGCATACTAATTTTGTCGGGGAATATATCTCTGTTGGGGATGAGCTTGTGAAGATAGCTCTATAGAGATAGTTCCATGGAGATTGCTCTGTGGGGATATTTCCATGAAACTGGCTCTATGGGGGTTCGTGGACATCTTGAACATTATCCCAACTCCTAGAGTCCTTAGTAAATGCTATTCCTGTTTTCACGTATAGTTTTGGTAAACTTCAATCATATTCAAGTGCATATGTTCATTCAAAGTACCCATTGGACGTTTATGCAAACAAAACAGGGCAAGTAAAAACAATTTTGAATTTGAAAGTAGACTTGTATTGATTTTAAAATTGGCCTATAAACAGGCATTTTTTGTACAAGGAGACAAAAATTCTAGTAAGAGGAAATTGTCGTAAAAATTGAAAAGGTACAAAGTGATAAACAAAGAAAAAACAGCTATGTGGAAATGATCCCATTGAGTTTCAACTCTGCTATTGCCACTATATCTTCAAGCATCTCATCCCTTGCTGTCGGAAGAAAGATGACTGGATTGAACTGTGCCGTTCAAAAAAAACTAAGCTGGAAGTAGATAAGTGATCCAACGGGACATAGACGTACGCTTTAATCCCTAACTTTTGCCTGGACCGCCTTTTCAGGTTTTCAGTCCACCGGGATACCCCTTTTTTTTTGCCCAAGCCGCCTTTTCAGGTTTTCGGCTTGCCGGGTGTACAGTTCTTTTGTATATATATCCCTAATTTTTGCCCGAACCCTTATGGTTCACCGGGATGCCCTTATTTTTGCCTAGGCCAGTCAACCTAGCGGGTCTCTTTTTATGCGTAGTATCTTTTGACTATGTCCGCGTTCACAGGGTGCGGGAAATCTTCACCGTCCATAGTAGTAAGCATCATAACGGCGCCAGAAAATATTTTCTTGATTATAAATGGACCTTCATATGTGGGAGTCCATTTGCCCCTGGGATCACCCTGTGGTAGTATGATACGCTTTATTACCAAATCACCGGCCTGGTACACTTGGTGCTTGACTTTCTTGTTAAAGGCCTTGATCATACGCTTATGATACATCTGGCCATGACAGACAGCCGCGAGCCTCTTCTCATCAATCAAATTTATCTGATCAAGTCGAGTCTGAACCCATTCGTCTTCGTCTAAGTCTGCATCTTTCATAATCCTTAGGGAAGGAATCTGAACTTCAGCAGGTAAAACTGCCTCCATACCATAGGCTAAAGAGAAAGGGGTTGCCCCTGTTGAGGTACGTACTGAGGTGCGATAACCATGAAGAGCAAATGGTAACATCTCATGCCAATCTTTGTATGTCACCGTCATCTTTTGCAAGATCTTCTTAATATTCTTGTTGGCGGCTTCCACTGCGCCATTCATCTTTGGTCGATATGGAGAAGAATTGTGATGCTTAATCTTGAACTGCGTGCAGAGTTCAGTGATCATAGTGTTGTTCAGATTAGTACCATTGTCTGTGATAATCCTTTCAGGGATGCCATACCAACAGATAAGATTATACTTGATGAACCGAGCTACAACATTCTTGGTAACAGAAGCGAACGAGGCTGCTTACACCCACTTCGTAAAGTAATCGATAGCAACAAGGATGAAATGATGTCCATTGGAAGCGGTAGGTTTAATCTCTCCTATCATATCAATGCCCCACATTGTAAAAGGCCAAGGAGAAGTTAGAACATTCAACGGAACCGGAGGTACATGTACTTTGTCAGCATAGATCTGGCACTTGTGACAAGTTCTGGAGTGATGATGGCAATCAGTTTCCATGGTAGACCAGTAGTAACCTGCTCTCAAAATCTTCTTAGCCATTGTATGCCCACTGGAGTGAGTGCCAAAGATTCCGTCATGCATTTCTTCCATAATCTTTTCTGCTTCCTTCTTGTCTACACAGCGAAGCAAGGTTGAATCGTGGTTGCGTTTGTACAAAATTCCGTTACTCAGAAAGAACTTGGCAGAGAAACTCCTTAGAAATTTCTTGTCATTGATAGATGCCCCTTCAGGATATTCCTGAGTTTTGAGATATCTTTTCACTTCGTGGAACCAAGGTTTCTCTTCTACCCCATCAGTATCAACTTCATAACAGTATACCGGCTCGTCTAGTCTGTCAATAGTAATCCTAGGAGCCTCATTGTCCCATCTGACTTTGAACATAGATGACATGGTGGCTAACGCATCTGCCAACTGATTCTCTTCTCGTGGAATATGCTCAAAAGTGATTTCTTCAAAGTATGGAATCAAAGTCAACACATGTTCTCGGTAAGGAATGAGATTTAGATGCTTCGTGTCCCATTCTCCTTTAATCTGACTGATCACTAGGGCTGAGTCCCCATATACATTCAAGAATTTGATCCTCATATCAATGGCAGCTTTGATACCCATGATGCATGCTTCATATTCAGCCATATTGTTGGTACAGTCAAAGCAAAGTCTAGCAGTAAATGGCGTATGCCAACCCTTAGGAGAGATAATTACATCACCAATACCATTGCCAAGTGCGTTAGAAGCTCCATAAAAAACCATAGTCCATCGGGATCCCAGTTCAGGTCCTTCATATGGTCCAGGTTCTTCATAATCAGTAACAAGCATAATATTCTCATTTGGGAACTCAAAATTCATAGACTGATAGTCATCCACCTCTTGATGAGCCAAATGATAAGCTAGTACACTTTCTTTGATTGCTTTCTGCGTAGTGTACTGGATGTCGTATTCTGTCAAGACCATCTGCCATCTTGCTATTCGTCTGGAGAGAGCAGGTTTCTCAAATATGTATTTGATAGGATCCATCTTAGAGATCAATAAAGTGGTATGAGTCAACATATACTGTCTTAGTCGGCGAGCAGCCCATGCCAAAGCACAACAAGTTTTCTCAAGCAGTGAATATCTTGTTTCACAGTCGGTAAACTTTTTGCTAAGGTAGTATATTGCATGCTCTTTTCGACCAGACTCGTCATGTTGCCCCAACACACACCCCATTGAATTCTCTAGCACTGTTAAGTACATAATTAGAGGTCTTCCTTCAACTGGTGGCATCAAAATTGGAGGTTCTTAGAGATACTCCTTGATCTTATCAAAAGCTATCTGACTTTCGTCGTTCCATTTCACTACTTGATCTTTCCTCAGTAATTTGAAGATTGGCTCATAAGTAGCGGTCAAATGGGAGATAAATCTGGCAATATAGTTCAAACGTCCCAAGAAACCTCTGACTTCTCTCTCAGTACGGGGAACGGGCATATCTTGTATAGCTTTTACCTTTGCAAGGTCGACTTCAATACCTTTACCACTGACGACGAAACCCAAAAGTTTACCGGATCTAACCCCAAAGGTGCATTTGTTTGGATTCAATCTCAACTTGTACTTCTTCAACCTCTCAAACAACTTGTGTAGGTGGTCAAGGTGCTTTTCTTTATTCTGAGACTTGGCTATCATATCATCAACGTATACCTCTATCTCGTGATGGATCATATCATGGAATAAAGCAACCATATCGCGCTGGTATGTTGCCCCTGCGTTCTTCAAACCAAATGGCATTACCTTGTAACAAAAGGTGCCCCACTGTGTAACGAACGTAGTCTTCTCCATGTCTTCAGGTGCCATCTTGATTTGATTATAACCTGAGAAACCATCCATGAATGAGAATACCTTGTGCTGAGCAGTGTTGTCTACCAGAACATCAATATGTGGGAGAGGAAAGTCATCTTTGGGGCTTGCCCTGTTCAGATCCCTGTAGTCCACACACATACGAACTTTACCATCCTTCTTAGGCACTGGTACCACATTTGCAACCCACTGAGGATATGATGTGACAGCTAGAAAACCTGCATTGAACTGCTTCATAACCTCGGCTTTGATCTTTTCCGACATCTCAGCGCGTATACGACGAACCTTCTGCTTTATCGGAGGACAACCTTCCTTCATCAGTAAAGGGTGAACCACGATATCGGTATCAAGTCCTGGCGTATCTTCATAAGACCAAGCGAAAATCACAGCATAATCACGTAGCATCTGAATCAGTCTTTTCTTGACACGGTCTTCTAATCCGGCACCTATCTTGATTTCTTTCTTATCCTCCTCAGTACCTAGATTTACGACCTCGACTGGCTCTTCGTGCGGTTGTATGGTCTTTTCTTCTTGCTCTAATAGTCTAGCAAGCTCTTTAGGCACTTCACAATCTTCCTCACCTCGTCCTCGGCTTGGTAGATCGGATTTTCAAAGTCATAATTGATAATAGTAGAACCGTTATCAATGGGATCCAGAGTGGATGTGGATCTGCAGTTTGTCGCGTGGGTGTGTGTAAGAACACATAGCTATTTTGATGAAGATAAAGTAAAAGAAAAGACAAAGAGCGCAAAATTTGAATGCAAAACGTCCATTGATTTATTGAATGAAAATATGCGATGAAACGACAACCCTAACAAATGGGCCACTTTGCCCTGGGCAAGGCATAAGGCTTAAAAGTTTTATTGTTCAAATTACAAAGCCAAACTTTGAAAATAAGAAAAACAGAAAATAACATTTACTCCTGACTAAAGGAGATAGGAATAATGTCTTCAGTCTTCCAATTGTTGAGCCCACTGCCAATGGTAGGAAAGATCCAACTGTCTAGGTCATAGTCACTATCAGCATCTTCCACAACGTTGACCTGATCTTTATGAACTCCTTTGTTGGTGATACGAATAGCACGAGCACGAAGTACAACCCTCTGAGCCTCTGAAGTGAAGCCCAAACCAAATTTGTCAGACTTGTAAGGAATGTCAAGAAGCTGACCCCAAATGGTACAACCACATTCTTCAACCACAACTCTAGCATCCTTTAGGGAAGCCATTGTATGAGGCACTCTAGTAACCTTGGGAACAGTAGGAACTGGTTTAGCAATAGGAACAGTTTGAGGAGCCAATTCAAATGTTTGACAAGGAGTCTCGAGGAATTCGCCATCCATCTCAACATACTTGAAGGTATTCAAATGACTAACCATGTACTCTTCTTCACCACATACGGTGACAATCTTGCCTTTCGTGGGATACTTCAACTTCTGATGTAAGGTAGAATTCACAGCGCCTGCCCCATGTATCCAAGGGCGCCCAAGCAAATAGGAATAGGCAGGACGAATATCCATTACATAGAAAGTAGAATCAAAGACTTGAGAACCCACTCTGATCGGGAGATCAACCTCTCCATGCACCATTCTCTTCGAACCATCAAAGGCTCTTACCACGACGTCACTAGGTTTCAGCACAACCCCTTCATAGTCGAGTTTGTCTAGAACAACCTTTGGCAACACATTCAATGAGGAACCATTGTCCACCAATACATGAGATAGGGTAGTGCCCCTACACTCAATAGAGACGTACAGGGCCTTATTGTGGTCCCTTCCGGCGGGAATCAGATCAGCATCAGAAAAGCCTAGACCATTATCAGTTGTCAGGCTAGCGACACAATTTTTAAGCTGGTCAACAGAGATTTCTTGCGGCACGTGCGCAGATTTCAAAAACTTCACCAAAGCTTTAGCATGGGCCTCGGAGCACAACAACAGAGATAACATAGAGATCTTAGAGGGGGTGTGCCCCAACTGTTCAACAACATTGTAATCACTCTTGCGGATAATTTTCAGCACTTCCTCCATTTCTTGCTTGGAGGAATCTTCGATAGCAGTTTCACCCGGGGCCTCCATCTGGGCAGGCTCAATCATTGGTTCTTTGCCTCGAGTCTCAGTAATTGGATCGGAGGCAGCGATACGAATTGGAGTAGTAACAGTCTTCGGAGAGATTTCTGGGGAGAAGATCCTTCCACTTCGGGTAACCTTACTAGTCCCAACGATATTGTCGACATCGGGATTAGTAACTTCAGCAGTTCCATCAGTCAAAGGCTCTTGCTTGACACCATGAATGTAAACATCAGCACCATAATTCCAAGGGATAGCCTTGCTAGAGGAATATGGAATCAGACCGGGCGTAGTAATAATCAGGGGAGCCACTCTAGGCGCGGCAGTAATCTTCACAGGACCTTTAGAGGTGATTCTCACTGGAGTTTTGGAATTAGTAACCACAGATACGTCCTCAAACTTCAGACCTCGGGACAAATTTTCACATAAGCTCTCCATAGAAGGAGTCTTCTCAAACAATATAGTACGGTCGTCCATCAAACGCTGAATGCCTTCTTTCAGCTTCACACAACCATTGGATTGAGATGCACAATAATAACAGTTTTCAACGCAGCTCAGAAATAAACCGGCTTGCAACAGCTTCTTCTTAACAATTGATACAGGAACAATCAAGTCAACCACGGTAGAAACACAAGAACCATCGTCAATAGCATTAACGATCTTGTCATGATTCGGCATAGGAGCGGTAATCACATTAGGAGTCTCAGGGGGATCAAACTCAATCTCCTTAGCATTAATCATGTCTTGAATCTTGTTCTTTAGTGCCCAACAGCTATTCGTATCATGTCCAGGACTATTAGAATGGTACGCACACCTTGCATTGGGATTATTGCTAGGAGCGGAAGTATTAGGATTCCTAGGAGGATCCCTCAAAGTAATCAATTTTGCCTTCAACATATGCTGCAACGCCTGAGCCAATGACATGTTGATCTTTGTAAACTGTCTCTTGGGTGCATCCTGCTTACGCTGACTACCCTGTTGTTGTTGTGGCACCGGTGCAGAGATCAGAACTACCCCAACAAATTGGTTGCGGTCATTCTTATTACGACCCTTCTGGCTGTACACAACATTAGACTCCTTCTTCCCATTATGTGGCTTCTTTGTAGTGTTTGAAGATGTAGCCACTTGTATTTTACCACTTTCAACACGTTTTCCTGTCAATATCAGCTCGGTGAAACCGGATGACGAGCTTCCAAGTAGATGACTATAGAAAGGACCGGTTAGTGTGCTCATGAACATGTCAACCAACTCTCTGTCAGCTAAAGGAGGCTGAACCCTGCCTGCAAGATCTCTCCATTTCTGGGCGTACTCTTTGAAATTTTCATTAGGGCCCATGGACATGCTTTGGAGTTGCATTCGAGTTGGTGCCAAATCAGAGTTATATTGGTATTGTCGTTAGAAAGCTTCAGCCAAATCATTCCAGGTACAAATATTGGTACTCTCAAGTTGATAGTACCACTCCAGTTGAGCTCCAGACAAACTCTCTTGGAAAAAATGCATCCATAACTTTTTGTCAGTAGTACGTGGCTGAATCTTTCGGACATAAGATCTCAAATTCAGCTTCGGGCAAGACACACCGTCATATTGAGCAAACGTGGGAATTTTGAACCTAAGAGGAATGACAACTCCTGAAACCAAGTCCAAGTCCTCAAAATCCAAACCAGGTACTTTCTGAACCTCCATGGCCATCAGACGTTCTTCAAGTAATTTGTATTTCTCATCACCAAGGGGATACTGATCATCCAGATAATCATCTTCCTCTTCAGAGTTTCCACCGGTGCCATGGTTACTATTTTCCTCATGTTTGTCACTTTCATAGTTGTCATCCAGTTCATCATCTTGGTCTACTGGGATCCCAATTTCCTTGACCTGTTTAGCCAGACCTTTGAATCTCCTCCCCATGTTGATGACGCCAGTTGATTTTCTTGCTTTCTTCTTCTTCTTGGTCAGAAGTGCTTTCAGCTCTTCTTGCCCCTTGGACAAGTTCAGGATCAGCTCTTGGAACTGGGCGTTCTGGACCTGGAGATCTTTGACGGTTTGCTCGAGAGCCATTTCTTCTGAAATAAACAGCGAGAAGATGAGAAATCTCTTAGAAACCTGCTATGCAATGATTATGAGATGTAGATGCATATGCAATGATTTCAAGGACTTTAGAGTTTATCTTTGCAAACAAACAAAAACAAAAGGAAAACTTTTATTAGTAAACTCAAAATTCCTTTTTTTTTTCTTTTATGCCTCTTGGGCTACAATGAAAGGAAATTTCAAAAAGAAAATTCAAAAACGCCTAAGACCTAGGACTCAAGACTCAAGTCTCCCACGGGCGCTTCCTCTTTGTGCCGATGTAAGCATTGATGCTCTGCTCCTCATGAAGTAATTTCGTCAACTCCAACACCTTCTTCTCACTAGTATAGAACTGAGTCTCAAAGGTGACCCTTTCTTCTTTCATATGAACCCAGGACTTCTGCATCTCTTCAAGATCGGTAGGCATATTTGGATGGAGAATGACTTAAGGAACACCTCCTTCAAACTCAGGTTCAACAATCACTGGTCTGACAGCTGGATATGGCATAATAAAATCTCGAGCACGAGTGCGCACCCATATGAGGTAAGGCTCCAAAGGAATAGAGTTCTTCTGTCCCAAGGTCTTGCTTTCAATCTTATACACCTTATTCCACGCGCGTATAAACCTTTGACGGTAACCTTGAGGATCATCTTCATAATCGAACACAATACCCTGAATAAGCATATCATGAGGACCATCCCTTCGAGCATAACCAAATTGGTGCAAAGCTAGCGAAGGATTATAGGTGATGCCTCCCCTAATGCCAAGGAGTGGCACATTAGGGAATTCCCCACAATGATCAATAAGAGTGAAGTCTTCAAGAGATCGGGCACACCAATAGATATCTGAATGGGAGAGTGACATTATCCTTCGAGACCACTGTAACCTTTGTTCATTCTTCAACACTGATCGGGGAAGGTGCGAAATAAACCACCTGGATAGTAAGGGTACGTAACACATGAGAGTCCCTCGCTCCTTGATAGTACGAGTGTGAAGCGAGTGCAGAATATCTCCGAGCAAGGTAGGTACCGGGTTATGAGTCAGAAATATTTTGATAGCGTGCACGTCTATGAGTTGGTCTGGATTAGGGAACAACACTAACCCATAGATCAACAAAGCCAATACTTCCTCAAAAGCATGGTAACTCATAGCGCTTAGGAACAATTGAGCCTTCTCAACCAGGAACTTAGCAAGAAACCCCTTGACTCCACTCATTGTTTCCCAATTGGACACAATGTCTGACCTCTTCATATGTAAAGCAGCTGCAATGACTTCAGGATTTGGAACGTCTTCTATACCGGTAAAAGGTATTTGATCGAGAATAGGTATTCCAAGTAGCTTAGAGAACTCCTCAATCGTGGGCACCAATTGGTAATCCGGGAAGGTGAAACAGTGGTGCTTAGGATCAAAGAACTGGAATAGGACTCTCATCATGTCTTCTTCAAAACCTGAGGTAACCAAGTTGAGTAGAAAACCATGCCTTTCGGTGAATCGAGAGCCATCGGGAACCTTTGAGACCAATTCTTTAAGCTGGGAAGGAACCCTTACAAAGTTGACTCGGATGAAATTTCTAGGAACGGAAGCCATGGCCTGCAACGACGAATAAAGATAAATTCCTTGGTCCTTGATATGGTTAGTGAAAATGATATGTTATGATGTTATGATGTCATGTACATGTTAATAGTAAATAAGTAGCACACACGAACAAGTCATACAAGAGCCTTAGGTTTAAAGGCTTGTATGAAGTCCAAAGGTAAGTACCCTTCCCCATTGAGGTTTAGTTGGCTCAACCTATCCTAGAATAGTAACTGGGTTCTAAAGGACTCATATCACAGATCTTTCTCGAAGGCTTTATTTTAGTGCGACACTCGAGTGGCCGACCAAAACATCCCGAAAGTCTGATCTCAATGAGCGTAGCCTCGAGTATCAACCAACTTCAGTCTAAATCCAAAGCCGGCCATCTCATTACCTTCTAATGGCCAAAGATGAGTTAACTAGGGTTCTAGAGACTGTGACCATCATATCACCTATATCGGTACATGTCGTACAGTCTCCATGATCTATTGTCACTTACCTAAGGAATTACTAGGTCCGGGTGTAGGACCTTTCACACAAGTAACCCCAAAACAAAGCCCATTAGAAATAAAGCACATAAGTCAAACAATTTTAAGCAAGTGGTAAAGTGATCTAACTCTAAGGTAACCCCTCTTTTATTGTAATCCCCAGCAGAGTCGCCAGTTCTGTAACACGGTGGGAGAACTGACTTTTTTTGTTTTGTTTTCGCAAAACATGTTGCGGTTAGCAAGAGTCGCCACCGACTTTTCTTTTATCCAATAAGGAAAGGCTGAAAAGAACAGGAAAGACCTTGATAGATTTTGAGTTCGGGGGGTAAGTTATACAAAGGGAAGGTATTAGCACCCTTTGTATCCATGGTTATCCACGGGCTCTTAAATGCTTAGCTCACTTTTTTTTACTTACTTTTAGAATGTGTGTGAACGTTTTTGAAAATATTTTGTAAAAGTTTGACTTTGTAATAATTCGTGTAAGAATGTATACAAAGTGTTTGTTTTTTTTTGAAAATATTTTTGGAATAGTGAGATATGAAAAGTATTTGTTTTTGAGTTGTGAGCAAGCATTTAAAAGTTACTTACCCCTAATTGGTAAGGTCTTTCTTGTACTTATCATTTTCCTTGAGAGATAGTATTATCCATACCATTAATGGGTAGATGGTACTGTCTATTGGATGTTGAGGGACATCGAAGGGTCATTGAATGGTCATAGAAGGCAACATGTAAGAATACCTTAGCAATGCGAAGGGACTATCATCATTTTTCCATAGGGTCGTCGAGGGACAAGATCATTTTTTTGTAGGCAGCTCGAAGGGTCATCGAGGGACTATGATCTTTATATCGAAGGGACTATGATGATATTATTCGTAAGCGTCTTTTGCTAAAGTACCCCTACTTTCGAGGGACATGACCGTTTTAATCGTAAGGCAACAGAGAGAGGCTACCCTAGAGGTGAATATGTGCAATGTGCGTTGATTCAATTATATTATCTTGAGTTATAGGTTATTCTAACGTTTGATTTTAGATCTTGCCATACATGCCTATTTATCTAGCAAATAAAATATAAGTGCGAAAAATAAATACCTACACTATTACATGGCTTATGGGCAGTTACATGATATAATCGTGCGAAAATGTAACATAGACTATTACAAGGCTTATGGACAGTTACATAATATAATCGTGCGAGAAATGTAAACTAAACTATTACAAGGCTTATGAACAGTTACATAATATAATCGTACAAGAAATGTAAACTACACTATTACAATTTATGCACAAACCTATACATTTATTCTAAGAAAATAAATGATAAACGAAAAGCAATTACATATTAAAAATCAAGTTAAATGTCCTAAATATCTAAGTCAATATTCGTTTATTTATTTATTTTTGAGAAATAATTTTAAAATAAATAAACCTAATTTCTAATTCATTTGTACAAAAATTAATTAATTATAAGCCTAAGTCTAAAAAATTAATTTTAATAAAAATAATCTATGCCTAAAAAATGATTACATAACCTAAACTATATTTTTTATTCTTTTAACGGTTTTATGATTTTTTTATTGTTTTAATTTAATTGAAAAGAAAAAAATAAATTAATTGAAATATGATAAAAGAAAGGGATTAGAAAATGGTTAAAAGGAAATTGCATGGGGTGGGAATCGAACCTTCAGGAAGAGTATTTAATCCTTGGTTTGGATTGAGAATGATTGGAAATGGAGTTTCAAATTTTCACCCTTTTTTTTTTCAAGAATTTTGTGATTTGGAAGCCTTCCTTTGTGAAGCCTCTTGCCCCCTTTCTCTTGTGTTTGAGCCTTGTATTTATAGGAGAAACATAGTAGACAACGAATCATTGAAGAGCTAGGATCAAGGAACATGTTTCCAACCATTTTAATTTTTTGAAAACCATGTTTCCTTCACTCTCTCCCACGGTTTTATTTGGGTTTTGATGGCCTTGAATGACATGTTTTAACCTTCTAGAAACTCCATTAAAAGGATCCATGTGCCCACCATTATTTGATTTATTTTGTTTTATTTAATTTTGTTTATTTCTTTGAATAAAATCAAAATAAAATAAAATAAAAATCAAAATAATACCAAAGTGAACTTTGAGGTCCTTGAATATGTCATAAACATGATTTAACCTTAAAAGATAGGCCCATTGGTCCAAAAGCTAAAAAATGTTCAATGTAGGTTTCATGCGTTTCTCAAATTTTTCTCAACTTGCACCAATCGTAACTCTCTCAATTTTTGTCATATGAAGGTGATCTTGGGCTTTTTGGAACCCTCAAGATGTCCCATACAACTTTCATGTTGATCACTTTTTCATTTGAAGTCTTTATTTTTGTGTAAATTGCTTTGACGAAAAAAGTGTCTTTTTGTTGACTTTCAAAATGACCTGTAAAGTTTTGGCCCATATCTCTCAAACGAGGCATTTTTGGCCTTGAGCTTAGAGAGACAAAGTTGTAGAGAATTGAATTTACTTCAAAATGAGCTTTGGTTGAGGAATTTCTGATGAAGTATGTGAAAGTTGTGCGTGGTCAAAGTTTAGTTGACTTTTCCTTAAGAAAACCCTAATTTGGCAATTTTTGACCTTTGAGTAAATCTTGATTTTCTTGAGGAATCATGATCAAACCTTGATCAAATAATGAATGGGACTTCAAAATCTTGATGTTGGCAAGAAATGATGACGTTTGACTGTAAATTGGTCAAAGTTGACTTTTGGTCCAATACAATCGACTGTTGATCATTTGAGCAATTGACTGAGCAAACTTGTGAAGCAAGGCTTGAGACTTGACATGAGGATACCCTAGAGCACATAGAGAACCATGAAGTCCATCTGAGGTATTGAGAGCTCAATTCCTTTTCAGAAAAAATAAAACCCTAGTTGTAGGTTGATTGTTTAGGAGGAGAGCTTGTATGGTCAATCCTTGAGTAGTCTTGAGCTTTTGAGACTCCTAGGAGTGTGAGGAAGCTTCTTGAATCAATTTGTCTCAAAGATGTGAGGGCAAATTTTGGGGTGCAACAGTTATATATGTATACAATTGTAGGATCTATTTTGTATTACCTTTGTATGAATATTTTGATGTTATAAAATGATTTATTTTGTAAAACAAGTCAGTTATGGATCTTTCCGCTTTATTCCATAATTGTACTTTCCTTTTGTATGGAAAAAGTTTCCCTTTGAGGTTATTCCATTTTGTGTTATGTATCAAAATTTATGAGCAGGGATTGTGTTTTCTTTCTATTGATGTGGCATCCTTGTTTCTGTCGGAAAAATAAATTTTTATCTACTCTGATTTATTTATGTATTATTTATTCGCGGTGGGAATTGGGGTGTTACAATAGTGGTATCAGAGCAGGTCGGTCCGTCTGGCCAAGTCGTTGAGTTAGTTGGTGTGACAGTTGAATACTGTCGATGTTGTTTGTTCCTTAGTAGGTGATATATGTGTGAAACACTGTCAGTGCTTTCTGGTTTTCTAATCTTTTGTCTGCAGGATTTAGAATGAGATAAGTGGGGGAGAAGCTGATGCTTCTCCAAGTTGCTTCAGGTGTGGAGTGTTGGCTCAGTGTGTTGTAAATTGCAAGATTGTAAGTGTTGTTTGGACAGTGTTGTTCCCGATTCCGAAGGGAATGCTGAGGTAAGGTTTATGTCGACTAAGGATTTGTGCCTTAGGTAGTTTTGTGCACATGATGTAAGGAATGCTATTATAGTTTGGTAAAGACGGTTTATGCCCCATCATGATTGTTGGCTGTCTATTGACAAATTGAGGAACTGATCACCCTTAATCTCTTGTTGATAGTAGACGAAATTATGTTGGATAGAATAGACGTGTTTTTCCGGCTTTGATAGTGTGTACAATGAATTATTTGGAATTTAAGAAAATGGTTATGGATTGTTTTGATGAGTCGATGAAGATTCTAATATCGGAAGATGAGGCGGATTAGAGGTTTTGGTATGTTGGTTCAGTTGGGAAGTCGTTGAGAGAGAACGATTGGGTATTATTAATGGCTGCTTCTCAGAGAGTAGAGACTGAACTCAAAATTGGACGAAGGTGAGGATTTGAGGTTTATATCTACTAAGTAAGTAGAAAACTCTTAGTAGATGAGACTAAGATGTTTGTTTTGTCTGTGATGATAGTGTTCTGGAAATTGGCAGGAAGTCATAGTGATAGGCCGTCAGTTGTGCATGGTTTTCAGATGTGTTTTTGGATGGAACATTAGGGTGTTGTCTTAGAGAGCTCCAGTGTTGTTAGTAACAAAAAGGAAGGATGATTGAACGGAATAATAAGCATGAGGTGTATAATGGTATTGAGACTACGGGAAGCCAAACTTAGAGTTCTGGTGAGGTTTAGAGTCTTTGGAGTTTTAGAGCATTAATGGAAATCTTGAGAAAACCCTTATGTGTGGACGTAATATTAGTATTAAGAGTTCCTTTGGGTTGGTTGTTGCTAAATGTTGGGATTTATAGAATTTGGATTGTTAAGAGAAGAAATTGTATATGGACTACTAACAGTTGAATAAGGTAGCGATTGAGAATAAGTGTCCACTTTCATGAATAGATAACTAGATTGGTTTGGTTGAGTTTGAGTGAATTCACAATTGTTTGGAATGTTTGATAAGAGTGGTGAATTGTGTGAGTTGAGGCTTTGATCGACGTAATGTGACTGGTAATGTTTATTATCGTCGGGGTAGGCTGTTATTTACTCGGTTAAGCTTGTGTGTGAGTAACCAGTTACCCAATGAAAAATTTTGCAAAAGCTTTAAGAATTTATATCTTTTGGAATTTGGTTGGGCATTACAACGTACAGTGATGTTATTTGGTGTTAGTAATGCGTCTGTAATGTTTCTGAAGTAGATGAATCGTATCTCCCATATTTATTTGGATAAGTTTGTAATGGCTTTGATGGAGGATATTCGGATCTGTTATAAACTCAGAGGAAGAACAGGTAGAGTGTTTGAGAATGGAATTACAAGTGTTGAAAAGAGACGAAGTTTTATGCTAAGTTATTCAAGTGAGAATTTGGATTGAAAAAGGTTAGTTTTCTTGGATATGTTATTTCAAATAAGAGTATGGTTATGGATCCATCGGAAGTAGATGCAGTTCTACAATGAGAGACTCCGAAGTCGGTTAAGGAGATTAGAAGCTTTTGGGCTCAGTTGGTTGTTACTGCAGGCTATGGAAGACTTTGCTAAGTTCGTACTTCTGGTATCTCAGTTGACTTGCAAAGGGTGAGTCGTTTGTTTTGGATGTTCGTTGTGAGTAAGTTTTGGTGAGCTGAAGTAGACGTTGTCTACGGCTCCAGTTTTGATTCTGTGTGATCCTAATAAACCGTTCGCGAGGTATTGTGATGTGTCTTTGATGAGTTAGTCAGTGTGTTAATGCAAGAGGGTAAAGTCGTGGCTCATGCTTTACGACAATTGAGGATTCATAAAAGGGTCTATACTATTCTGGATTTGGAATTGGTTGCGGTTGTATTGTGTTGGAATATTTTGAGGTATTATCTTTGTGGTTCTAGGTTCGAAGTGTTTAGTAATCACAAGAATATTGAGTACTTGTTTGGTCTGAAGGAATAGAGTATGAGACAACGAGGATGGTTAGAATCCGTGACGAGTTATGAATTTGGCTTGGATTATTCTTCGGGAAAAGCTAAGGTTGTGCGTGATGAGTTAAGTCGAAAGTTGTTATACATGTCTGTTTTGATGGTCAGAGAATTAAAATTATTTGAGCAGTTCAGAGACTTGTGTCTGGTGTGTGAGATAACACAGTAGAGTGTGAAGTTGGTTATATTAAAAGTGAACAGTGATTTTTGGTGAATATGAGAAAGAGTTAGACTTTGGACGTGAGATTGATACTTTTGATAGTTTCGAGTAATCAGAGTGCGCATCGGAAGTGTGATGTGGCACAATTCGTATAGGCGTGTGTGACTGGTAAGAGTTCATAGGTTGAACATTGGGAACATGTGGGAATATTGAGACCATTGGACGTTTCAGAATGGAAGTGTTAGGTGAAAGGTTTAAATATTATTCATGGGCTACTATGTGGATGGATGTTTTGGTTATATGTTCGATTGGGGAATCGTAGCATTGTTACAATAAGGTTGTGTGACAAGGATGTTGGTATTATGGTTATGTAGAGGTTGTTGAACGATGTTGGGTCGTGGAGCTTTATGTTCTTGTGTGTGTTCGTAACTTGGGTTTCTTTGAGTCGTGAGTTGGTCGTCAAGTGCATTGTATGGGCTTTGCATCTTGTCGTTGTAGTTGTCGTCGTTGTCGTGTCGTTGTTGTAGTTGCTGTTAGCAAGGTGGTTTGTCAGTTTGTGTTATTCGTGGTGCGTCTTTGGTTGGCATGCCGGTTTGTTAGTCGGATACGAGAGTCGTATCCGGAATTGTTCGTCTCAGGTAATATTTTCGAGGACGAAAATCTCTAAGTGGGGGAGAGTTGTAACGCCCCGATTTTTGTTAGATTTATTTAATCGAGTCGATTTAATTATTTTTGTTTTTATATTATTTTATTCTTCACTTTTATTTGGCAATATATTATTTTTCATCGTTATTATGTTTTATCGCGTTTTGAGAGCGTTTGCGAGATATTTGAGAGTATGGGTATTTTGGTCTTTTTGCTTGGTTATTTTTCATAAAATAGAAATTAGAGAGAAAAATAGAAAGAAAAGGAGAAGAAAGAAAGAGAGAAGAGAAGAAAAGGGGAAAAACTTGGAGAGTAAGGAAACGATCCAACCGACTTTTGAAAACACGATTAATCAGGTAAGGGTGTGAAACTCGATTATCTTATACTTGTGTATGATTATGTATGTATGTATTGGTGTGATATTTTGTTGAAATTGAGTATAGAACCAAAACCATTAATATGTTGAGATTGTTAGAATTTGATTTAAATTGTGTCTGAAATCATGTTTTAATGTTCCTAATTGGTGAGACATGTTAGATAGATGTTGTTGTGCATTCAATTGGTAATTTGCTGGTGTTTAGATGAGATTTGGAGATGATTTTGGGTGAATCCGTAGCAGAAAATTATGCAGGAAAAATTCTGGGTTTCGCTGCCCGTACGCGTAACAGGCTTGGCATTACGCGTATTGGTTTGGGCATTACGCATATGGCTAGGGGGACATGGGGCATTACGCGTATGGAAGCACATTTTTCACGGCCTTCTGCTGATTTGCGTAATGGTACGCGTACTTGGCAAGGCATTACGCGTATGGAGTTTTTAGTGGAATTTTGGGGAGAAATCAGTCTCTGCCCATACACGTATCACTTTGGGTATTACGCGTATGGAATGGGCGAGCGAGCTGGGCATTACGCGTATAGCCCAAGGCAATACACGTATGACCAGAGAGGGTGTAGAATTGTATCCGATTTTGCGTCCGATGCCGTAACTTTTGATCCGTAACTCGGATCGAGGCGTTCTTGGTACCGTTAGAAAGCTATTGAGGTGTTCTTCCTTATTAAAATGGTTTTGAGATTGTTGGCCGATTTAATTCTGTCGGGAATTTGGAAATGTGTCATTTTGTTGACTTTTACCGTTGTAATTGCGTGTAATTGATGTGTTATCATGCAATGTGCTTTTGATATATATCGTATGACTTGTGTGTTGTGGTGTGATGTAAATGCATGTGATGAAATGTTGTGATGATGGTTTGTGGCCTAAGGGCAAGAAAATGCATTGTGTTGTGTTTGATTGTATATGCATGATTATGGATATGTATATGTGTGCATTTGAATGCCATGAGTCATTGTATGCCAAGCATCATGATATGCATTCTTGTGATGTCGTGTGCCCTAGTGGGTGTGAGCGACGAAACAATTCCAGAGGGAATCCGCTATAACATCGTGTGCCTTATACAAAGAGGTGTGAGCGATGATTATAGACGATCGTGTGCCTTATACAAAGAGGTGTGAGTGATCGGGTCGTGTGCCTAATACAAAGAGGTGTGAGAGATCCATAAACGTCGTGTGCCTTATACAAAGAGGTGTGAGCGACAGGGAACATCGTTTGCCCGACGGGGAGTTACACTAAGTAACAAGTGATGATTCCAATAGTTCCTGAGTGAACTAATGATGAGAATGATGGATGGAACGGTACCGCATTGCATTGCATAGAGTCGTTGTGTCGGTCTCTGTGCATTTGCATAAATCATGAATGGATTGATTTTGTGTGGAATTGTGAATGTGTAGCGAGCGATTTTGGATGCGGTTCTTAAGCGCTGGTTGCTCTCTGCGGTTTGAGCTTAAAACTACAGGTCGATTCATTTTTTATCCTATTGTGAGCTGAATAAGGAAGGGAAATAGATGTCTCCAATTAACCCTGCTTTGCATACTGAGTTTAAACAGCGGTCTGTTAGGTTACGGATGCTATCAATGTGGGGGGGCCTTGTACTAGTTATTTGTATTTTCGCCAGTACTGTTTTCTTTCTTTTTTTTTTACCTGGGCAGAAGGTTTCTGGCGGGGAACAAGGATTAGGATGTTAGGACTGATGCTTTTGAAATACTGCTTTTGATTGATGGAGATATGGGATTTGGGTTTTTTGTTGATTGCGCTCGCTAAGATCTTTTCTTTCGATCTTATGCCTACGTATTCCCGTTTACCGAAACAGGAAAATCAGAGCGTTCATAGTTCCTCCTATTCTATGGGAGGAAATGGGTATTTTTGGTGTTTTGGGTGTCTTGTTCAAAGCCCAAGACGTGAAGCGAAAGGTGGTTTGTATCTTGTTCAAAGCCCACGATGTGAAGCTGAAAGGTCTATTTGTGTCTTGTTCAAAGCCCAAGACGTGAAGCTGAAAGACCTCGACTTTAGAGAGAATTTGTCATCTCTAAAGAGGGGGAATGAGAATTACTTTAACTGGGATACGCGGATCCGAGCAATACCATAATTTCCGAAGAAAGGGTTTTAACCTGAAGGAGAAGACTTTAACTCAGTGTAGAGCAATGCCATCTTTCCTTAGGAATTTCTCATGCTAAAAGAGGGACAGTGGCGTGGATATAGATGATCCAGAGGCTTGCCGCTTACAGCGATTAGATGAAAGGAAAGGAGTTGTTGATGTTTGTGTACTGTGAACGAGGCACAGCTTTGTCGCTAAAAGGTTAATTGGATCAACCAGTGGTTTTCTTATACAAAGCCTAAGAGGAGGCTAATTTCCGCTAGGAAAATCATTATACAAAGCCTAAGAGGAGGCTAATTTGTGTCTCGTACAAAGCCCGAGAGAGAGGCTAAAAGATTTTGACCCGACGATGGAGTCTTTTGGTATCTCGTATAAAGCCCGAGATGGAGGCTTATTATTTGTTTAGCTCAATAAGAACCTTTTTGTATCTCGTACAAAGCCCGAGATGGAGGCGAAAAGTTTGACTCAACAAGAGAGTCTTTGATACTCAACAAGAGAGTGTTTTTGTATCTCGTACGAAGCCCGAGATGGAGGCTAAAGGTTTGTTTTAGTTGAGTGGCAGATCCAATATACTGATTTTAAAAGAGAAAATCAGTTCTTATATGAGCAACACTGTACTCAGGGATTTGATTTGAGGATCGGGGATATTTCCTTCTCTTTGAGGAAACGGGAAATCCAAAGGGTATTGAGACTGTCCGAGTCTGCGGGTTTTCCTTCCTATTTAACAAAGGGGTCACTCGAGAATGTCTTTGAGACTCAAGGAAGTTAGACTGTCCAAGTCTAGAGTTTTTTTCTTTTGTACTATGCTTTGAGAAACAGTAGTAGACTCTATGAAAGGACTGTTCTATGAGGATGACTAGGTTCTGTTCCTATACCTCTAGGAGGTCGTCGGGACAATTTGTACGAAGCCCAAGAGGAGGCTGAAAACTTTTAAGAAGCCGACGGGTCCTTGTACGAAGCCCAAGAGGAGGCTATCATTCCCGGAGGAAGAGATCATTATACGAAGCCTAAGAGGAGCCTGTGAATACTTCTAAGAAGCCGTAGTGTCCTTGAATAATGCCCAAGAAAAGGCCGATGCTTTTAAGAAGCCCGTGGGTCTATCATCTCCTTTCCATTAGGAGAGATAACTCTTTTAAAGATAAAAACCACTGGTAAACGTGCGAGGTTTACTATCCAGCGACTTTTAACTTTGAAAGAGGGTTCCTTAGTTAAGGTCCAAGATTATGACCGTAGTGGGTACCCAAACCCCGAGACATTCAAGGCATGCTATCCACAAGGAATAGATCAAGTCAGGAAAGTTCGAGAATTTGGAAGAAACTCAAAGATGCCATTCACGGAGAATACATTCATCTTGGGGAGTAGAGCTTCTTGACGATTCCTAAGGAGGACAGCCGAAGAGAAGACTGTATCTGGTGCTCCTATTGGGGATCTAGGCGTCTATTTCTACGAATAAATGAAACGGCGTCACCTAGTTCTAGACGTAGTTGCCGGGGAAACTCGAAATATCTATACTATTATTACACAGTAGATATGAGTTTATGAAAGGAGACTTACAGTGAGCAGCCCCACAATACAATTTATAATATGAAAGCAGTAAATGAAAGTGATAACCACTTACTCGGTTGTAGTGCTTCCATGCTGTTTGGTTAGTTGTTCAACAAAGAAAGATTGAAAACAACAGTATATTCAAAATCAAAGGAGAAAGTGTTTTGAAAAAGAAAGATTTGGGGCTTACAGCTCAAGGAGAGGCCCAGGGTTTTATCAGTGAGCACACTGTTTGACTTTGTACAGCGGGACTTATACAAGTGACTGGGGCCCAAAAAGGTTTTCTGTACAAAGGGATGGGTCTTACACTCTCTCAAGAGGCCCAAAAAGGTTTAAAGAAAAGAGAGTGGGGCTTATAACACGAGGGTAGGCCCAAATGATTTTTCGTTTAAAAATGGCGATCGCGCCGAGGTTTTCTTTTAACGCAGAGGGACTTATACAATAAGTGAGGCCCAAAATGTTTTGGTTAAAAGGGGGATTGGGTCTTACACTCTAATAGAGGCCCAAAGTGTTTTGAATGGGTCTTATAGCTCAAGGAGAGGTCCAGATGATTTTTATTTTTAAACGGGCGACGATCGCGCCGTTTACTTGTACAGAGAGACTTATACAATAAGTGAGGCCCAAAAAGTTTTTGTACAAGGGGGGATGGGTCTTACACTCTCTCAAGAGGCCCAAATGAGTTTTGAAAATGATTTATGAGGGTTGAATTAATCCAAAACCCTAATTTGTTTTCAAAATGTATTTAATTGAATAAAAATTCAATTAAAATGATCAAAAATTGTTTAACACATGGAAAACAAATTGTGATCTTGGATTAATGCTTCAAAAATTAAGTATTGACCTACAAAATAATTAGAAAGCATCAAAAGTTGCAAAATCAATGTAGAAAAAATATTTAAAATGCCAAAAACAATCAAAATATTTATTCTTTACAAAAATATCAATTATATGAAATAAATAATATTTTTGGGATTTTTTGTGAAAATAAAATATTTTAACATTTTTGTGAATTATTAAAAAAAGAATCAACTCAAAATCATTAAAACTCAGAGAGAAATTAATTTTTGAATCAATTAAACAAAATCAGAAAATTCAAATATTTGAATTTCTGAAAATGGCGCCAAGAACACAAGCAAGAACAGGCGCGTTTTCTGGGTTTGGCTGATATGTATTTTCTATCCAATCTCACTGAATACTTGATTATAACATGCAATCTACATATCATTATGCTCGTCTCAACCTCACGATCATGTCTATGTACTTTAATTTCATTTAAATTAAACATACAACAAGAAATCACGAAGAGACCTCAAGAACCCTAATTTCTGCATGAAGGCTATGATTTTTGATACACGATTCAAACAATGCAATTAATTGAGGGAAAACATTCCATGCATGATTATGAACATATGGCCAAATTATTGTGCGAGGAAATATGCATAGATTGAGAGATGCCCAAGTTTAGGCTTACCTCCAAGTCGTGACAGCAAGAGCAGATGTGATTTTGAGTTGGAGGTGTTACAGACAAGTTGTGATGATCTGGACAGCTTCCCTACACCATATGGAGTGTGTTTGAACACTTGGATTGAATTGAAATGGGCTGGATCAGTTTATGGCATCTCAGCTGCAACTTCACTTCAAACTTGTGTGAATGGCAAGTGATTTTGAGATTTTGATGTTCCAGATGTTATGTGAGTGTTTGATCAGCTCATATGTGATGTATATGAGGTGTGTGAGTGATTGGTTTGAGTGGAATTGCTCTCAAACTCAAAACCCGATAGCTACCTTGCTAAGAAAGGCATTTTTGCCAAGAGAAAGAGATTTTGAGGAAAGCATCTGTTAGATGGCTTTGGTGTACTCAAACTGATCACAATTGAGCTCTATTTATAGTAGAGCAAGTTTGTTTTGGGATCCACAGTGAATGGCAACTGCAGCAGGTGTTTCCTCAATGTTGGCCAATGGAAATGAAAGTCTCCTTTAGCCATTGACTAGAGGTTAGGGCACAGAGCTATGGTCCCCTTGGTCTTGGATAAGGTTCCATTGAATGCCTCATTCCAAATTTGAAGTCTTGTCCCTATTTTGGCCATTCTAGGTTCAACATGCTATTTCTTGTTCCATGGACTTTGGAGGCTTGGCTCAGTGATTGTCCCCTTTAGATTCAATCCTCTGAGGTGTCCAAGTGGATAGGAGCAATTGAATTTGGCTGATTTTGGCAAATCGACCAAAGTTGCAAATTCTGCCTTGCCTTGACAGATTTCAGCAAGGCAACTTGGCAATGTTGTATCTCATGGTGTAGGTTGAATTTGGCAATGTTCTTGGCCATTTTGGAAAGCTCTTACATGATACAACAACTGTTTGAACAAGTTTGGTTTTGATCTCTTTTGATTCCAAGTGAAAAATCCCCCTACATTTGGCAAAAAGTGAGGCAGAATCTGACTTAGTGAAAATTTCACTAAGTGTTGGAAAAAGTGACATTTTCACTTTTCAGCCACTTTGATCACTCCATAACTCAAAACCCTTAATGAATTGGAATGACTTGTAGTTGAAGTTTTTGTAGGTGATAATGAGGGCTACAAATCCATCTTTGGATGAGAAAAAATGGCCTTGTGGTTTAGGAGTTATGGTCCTCCAAAGTTGGTACCTTTGCCACTTTATTTTTAACTTAGAAAAATTTCTAAGTTTTATGGTTACCCCTTTTACAAGTTATCTCACTTTTCTTGATTTTTCTTGATGAATGATGATTCGAATCATACATTAACATCATTTTAGGGTTAAAAATCCATTTTGGTGAAAAATCTCAAAAAGTCAAAGTTGACTTTTGTGCACAGTTGACTTTTTATCAGATGAATTCCAAACTGTGCAATTCTTCAGGAAATCATGTCCTTGACCTTAATCAAACTTGATGGACATGTTCCATGGGTACCATAGGGTATATTCAATCATGTATTAGGGTTTGGGAGCATGTCTTGGTCAAAAGTCAAAGTTATAGTTGACTTTTCCCTTAAAACCCTAATTGTGGTGCAGATGAAATTGAGACTTGTTGCTCAAACTTCTTGGATTAATCCATTGTCCCAAATGGATCAATATGGTATATTAGAGACCCTCAAATCATCTCTTGAGGTCTTGGCTCATGGTTTGTCCCAAAAATCAACTTAGGGGTGAATTAGGTCAAGAAACCCTAATTCCTGATTTTTGATGAATGCATCCCCTGAGGCAAAATTGACTTGATGCATGGGTTAATGAGGTTCCATGAAGTATATTAGGTTATTTTTTGGATCATTGCCTTGTGCCCAGATGAAAATTTCCATCTGGAGGCCCTGGTCGACCAAAACCCTAATTTGGTGACACTGTCGATCTTGAGACTTGATCCACCTAGAAGGGAGCAGCCTTGTGCTTAGTCCTTGAAGTGGGAGTCCTTTTTGATCCATTGTGGATATTCAAGAGATTAGACAAGTTGAAGATCATGTCATTTCTTGATTGATCCTTTGTCTAAGCACTCAGAGAGGGCTTGAAACCCTAATTTTGATTGTAGTGGATGCTCACCCATCTTTGGGGAGACTAATGAAGCATAAAGGTACATCCATATTGTGATGATGATTTTCACAATGATGGGAAATCTAAGTGGTCAAAATTTGGGGTATTACAGATGCCCCTATTTAATTTTCTTGGACCTGAAGGTGTGAATGACGAAGGGATTCGGGCATTCGGGGTGCAAGAGGATTAAATATCGGAATACCCGAAATTTTGGTGGTGGTTATGAATGGTAGCTTACGCATTCATCTTCTTTAGCTAAGCAATGATGCTTAGAAAAGGTAAACTTCCCCTCGATCCTGGTTTCATACCAAGGAACTGGTCTCAGTCTCTTTTGAAATAAACTTCCCCTCGATCCTGGTTTCCTACCAAGGAACTGGTCTTAGTTTCTGATTTAAACTTCCCCTCGATCCTGGTTTCCTACCAAGGAACTGGTCTCAGTTGTGGAAACAAACTTCCCCTCGATCCTGGTTTCCTACCAAGGAACTGGTCTAAGTTTCTTTTGCCAATAAACTTTATTGACAAGGGACGCTATGTGTAGCGGTTTTCCTTCAAACTTCTCGCCGAATTTTCCTGGGGAGATGCCATTTGAGTGGAAAAAGTTTTGATGTCAGACTTGCTGGGGAATCCATTCGTCTGAGTTGTAGAGGTACACAAACTTCTCTGGTTGGAGACGCCATTTGTCGATTCTACTAGGGAAAGCGAGTCTCTTGAGAGACTGTTTCCGCTTGGGGGTCTTACATCATACTTTTCTCGGGATCTTCCCGGAGAAATGCCATATGATGGGATCCAATTTTGAGGTGCCGATGACCTTTTCATCAGCGGTCTTTTGGAGAAAGGCAGCTGTGTAGCGCCGAATCTCTGTTTAAGAGGCTTTCTCTGGGGATTTTCCTTAATCCGGGAAAGCGAGGATATCATCTTCAATGGCGAAGAGTGACATCTACTGAAGGTTCTCTGATCTTTCAGAGGTTCAAGTTATCAAAGTGGCCAAGTGCCGACTCTGATCTAAAGATACACTGGTGACGAGATTGTGCAGACGCAACACTTCCTGACGAGGAAAGAACTGACAAACTCGATTGAGAAAACTGTTTATCACTAGGGGACAAGACCGGCTAGAGTGATAACGATGCGATATGAAATGTAAATGCAAATAAAAAATGCATGAAGTACATATGTATATGCTGACAAAACTGACGCGACATACAGACTAATGGATGAACACAATTGGATACTCGGCCATCGCGGGGCGAAGAAGTACCGTTGGTTCAAAATAGCAGTTCCACCTTGCTTAGGAGAAATAGTCCACGCGGGGAGCTATGTCGATCGGGCTTAGGAGATGAGACCTCGGCCGAGGGTATCGGACGGGAAAACCGCATCTGATACAGTTGATCTTTCATTCAGGCGCACTGGCTTAGAAGGAGTACTTTGATTCTGCACTTTGAAGTTCGCTTACTTCGGGAGAAGCGATCGATGTTCTTCTGATGTTCAACAGTCAAAAGAAATGCCATCTTTAATTTAAAAGCAGAAAAAGTTTAACAAGTAAATTTATTTTTGTTTTATTTCAAGAATCACTGATTAAGTTTAAACAACGTCGTTCTGTAAAGCTAAAACGAGTAAAGAATTACAAACAAAAGCACAAGGGCTCAAATTTTATTGATAAGATGGAGATCAGCCAAACGCGTGATTCCAAAGAGTATATACAAAGTTAGAAAATGGTAATTTACAGGGAAAAGGGCTACGTTGAAACATAACGACCACTATCCTTCTACCAACTTTGAGTTTGGGACATCCTGAGCTTCCGTCGAAGATGACCTTTGACTGGAGATTTCCTCCGATAGATGATGCTGTAACTGCTGCTGAGGGACTTGCCTCTGTTGAACATAGTTACTTGCCATTATCCCTAATTTTTTCCTGGATTGTACTATGAGATTTCCAATCCATCGGGATGATTTTTTTCATATCTCTAACTTTTTCCTGGACCGCCCTTTCGGGTTTTCAATCCACCGAGACGTTTTTTTTTTAGTTTTAGGAGAAGTATTTCTTGACTATATCAACATTCGTGGGATAGGCAAATTCCTCTCCGTCCATGGTTGCAAGTCTCAAGGCGCCGCCTGAGAAAGCTTTCGTGACCGCATAGGGGCCATCATAATTTGGGGTCCATTTGCCCGAGAGTCAGTGAGAAATGATTGTATCTTCTTGAGCACGAGGTCTCCTTTTCTGAAAACACGAGGTCGGACCTTTTTGTCAAACGCCTTTTTCATTCTTTGCTGATACAACTGACCGTGGCATAGTGCCGTGATTCGCTTCTCTTCGATCAGGTTCAGTTCGTCGTGTCGACTTTGACACCATTCAGCTTCGGTAAGCTTAGCTTCCATCAATACCCGGATTGATGGGATCTCTACTTCTATGGGGAGAACTGCCTCCATGCCATATACTAGAGAGAAAGGGGTTGCCCCTGTTGAAGTGCGGACAGATGTTCGATAACCGTGAAGAGCAAAGGGTAGCATTTCGTGCCAATCTTTATAGGTTACAACCATCTTCTGAACAATCCTCTTGATGTTCTTGTTAGCCGCTTCTACCGCCCCGTTCATCTTGGGTCGGTAGGGAGATGAGTTATGGTGTTCGATCTTGAACTCTGCACACAACTCCTTCATCATCTAGTTGTTCAAGTTAGATCCATTATCAGTAATGATCTCGCTTGGAACACCATAACGGCAGATGATATTGTTTTTGATAAATCGGACCACCACTTGTCGGTTTACATTGGCGAATGACGCTGCTTCGACCCACTTGGTGAAATAATCAATGGCTACCAGGATGAACCGATGTCCGTTTGAAGCCTTGGGCTCAATCATACCAATCATGTCGATTCCCCATATGGAAAAAGGCCACGGGGAAGAAAGAACTTTGAGATGTGATGGCGGTACATGAATTTTGTCGGAGTATATCTGGCACTTGTGACACCTCCTCATGTACTTGTAGCAGTCAGATTCCATTGTCAACCAATAATACCCGGCCCTGAGAATTTTTCTCGCCATTGTGTGTCCGTTGGCATGAGTGCCAAAGGATCCTTCATGAATTTCTTTCATGAGCATGTCTGCTTCTGGTCTGTCGACGCATCGGAGCAAGACCATGTCAAAATTTCTCTTATAAAGAGTGTCACCGCTCAGGAAGAAGTTTCCAGCCAATCTTCTGAGGGTTTTCCTGTCTTTTCCGAGTGCCCCAGATGGGTACTCTTGTTTCTGAAGGAAGCATTTGATATCGTGATACCAAGGTCTGTCGTCTATGACTGCTTCAATCGCGAAGATGTAAGCCGGCCGTTCAAGGCGCATGATGTCGATCTTAGGTATGTCATTCCATCGACCTACACTAATCATGGAAGAGAGAGTGACTAATGCATCAGCCATGTGATTCTCATCACGAGGAATGTGATGAAAGTCGACTCTGTTGAAGAAGGGTAACAACCTCCTTGCATAGTCTTTGTAAGGAATCAATCCTGATTGGTATGTGTTCCAATCTCCTTTTATCTGATTGATAACCAGGGCTGAATCGCCGTATACGTCCAAATTTTTGATCCTTAAATCAATCTCTTCTTCGAGACCCATGATACATGCTTCGTATTCGGCCTCGTTGTTCGTACATTTGAACGTAAGTCTGGCAGTGAAAGGAATGTGGGAACCCTGAGGGGTAACAATGATTGCCCCAATTCCGTTTCCATAATGATTGACTGCTCCGTCAAAGATAAGTCCCCACTGGGAACCTGGTTCTGGCCCTTCACTGGGTAGCGGTTCATCGCAATCTTTCATCTTTAGATACATGACATCTTCGTCTGGGAAGTCAAACCCGATTGATTCTTGATCGTCAATCGGTTGATGAGCCAAATGATCGGCTAAAATACTTCCTTTAACGACTTTCTGAGCATGGTACTCTATGTCATATTCTGATAGTAACATCTGCCAACGGGCAATCCTTCCCGTGAGAGCAGGTTTTTCGAAAACGTACTTGATTGGATCCATTTCGGAGACCAACCAAGTAGTATGACGAATCATGTACTGGCGAAGATGTTTGGCTGCCCAAGCCAAAGCGCAACAAGTTTTCTCAAGCATTGTGTACCGAGTCTCGCAGTCGGTGAATTTCTTGCTAAGATAGTAAATGGCAGACTCTTTCCTTTTAGTTTCGTCTTGTTGGCCAAGTACACGTCCCATTGAGTCCTCTAGGACTGTGAGGTAAATGATCAGTGGTCTTCCTTCCACTGGAGGTGATAGGATTGGAGGATTCAACAGATATTCCTTGATACTGTCGAAGGCGGTTTGGCAATCTTCTGACCAAACACAATCCTGGTTCTTTTTGAGTAATTTGAAAATCGGCGCACAAGTGGCGGTCATAAGGAATATGAATCTGGAGATGTAGTTCAAACGTCCCAGGAATCCTCTGACTTGTTTTTCAGTTTTCGGAGAAGGCATTTCTTGAATGGCCTTGACCTTGTCAGGATCAACTTCAATTCCTTTTTGGCTGACGATGAACCCTAGTAATTTCCCCGAACGGACACCGAAGGTGCACTTGTTAGGATTCAAGCGGAGCTTGAATTTTCTTAGATGTTCGAACAATTTTGACAGATGTTCAACGTGCTCATCCTCTGTTCTTGATTTTGCAATCAAATCATCGACATATACCTCGATTTCCTTATGTATCATGTCATGAAACAGAGTAGTCATGGCCCTTTGATAGGTCGCCCCGGCATTCTTCAAACCGAACGGCATTACCTTGTAACAAAAGGTACCCCATAGGGTAATGAACGAAGTTTTCTCCATGTCTTTCGGCGCCATTTTGATCTGATTATAGCCCGAGAATCCATCCATGAAGGAGAATACTTTGAACTTTGTTGTGCTGTCTACCAGCATGTCAATGTGTGGTAAAGGAAAGTCGTCCTTTGGACTTGCCTTGTTTAGATCTCTGTAATCAACACACATTCTGACCTTTCCGTCCTTTTTGGGAACGGGTACGATGTTGGCTAACCATTGAGGATATTCAGATGTAGCGAGGAAACCCGCGTCAATCTATTTCTGTACCTCCTCCTTGATTTTGATGGCCATATCCGGGTGAGTCCGTCTCAACCTTTGCTTTACTGGAGGACATTCCGATCTCAACGGTAAGTGATGTTCCACGATGCTGGTATCCAACCCTGGCATATCCTGATAGGACCAAGCGAATACATCGGGGAATTCTTTGAGAAGCTTTATCAAACTCTCTTTGGCAATTGGACTGAGCAGTGCCCCAATCCTGATTTTTTTTCTCTCTTTTTCTGAACCCAAGTTTACCGTTTCCAACGGTTCTTTGTGAGGTTCAATGGACCTTTCCTCTTGTCTGAGTAGTCGGGAGATTTCTTCTGGAATTTCGTTGTCATTTTCTTCTTCAGCCTCGAATACCGGGAACTCAAAGTTGGGAGAAGGCATCGGATCGTATGTTTCAACGGGGTATAAAACAAGCAATCTGCATGACGTGATGATTCGTGTTTAGAAGAGATAGAGAAAATGTAAGTGTGTGCAGTGTATTTATTTTACTGCTTGTTTTTATTTTTGAATGTTTTTTAGGATTACCATTTTCTGAAAAAGCAAAAAGAGAAAACAACAAATAATGCGGAAATTACAGAACGACGTTATTTTATTAATGAACAAGTCGAATCTTGAAACTACAGCCCTATAAAACAAAACTCTGTCGCTTTGGGCGAAGCGAAGAGGGAAATTTAAAAAGCGAGCCCTATCAAAATATCCATTTCACCTGGGCAGGGTGAAAGGTTACAGATGGCAATTACTTTAACTGATGAACGACCTTCGGAACCTCAACAGCAACCCATTGGTGGCGAACTCCTCGGTGAATCACAAAGTCTGGCACCTTCCTTGATTTGTCTTCAGAAATGACGCTGATTTCTGGTGGAGTAGGATCATTGGAATCTGTTTCCCAGGCAGAATTGTCGTAGGAGGATTCCTCTGTTGCATTTTGCATAGCATTGGTGCTCTCAGCTGTATCTCCCCATCCAGTTGACTGGATATCTTCGAGCCTGATATGAGAGCTTTCGGGAGCAGTGTACTTGACCATAAAGTCTAATCTTCCACTTGGTTGTCCCAAAGTGTCCCAAACTTCTTTGGAACTGGAGAAGTCATCCCTCTCGATGACGTTGACCTCAGGAAAAGCATAGTTGATGAATTCTAGTCCTGCAAACGTTGCGAATTCATCTTCATGTTGAGTAGTTTCCGAATGACCTGAGTGTTGATCCCGTGACATGGCGGGGACACAGGTATTCTGTTCAATGACGCTCAGCTGAGTTTCATTACTCGGCTGACTTTCTTGTCCCAAGTTTCCTGGGTAAGGTTGCCACATTGGCAGACCATCCATTGGGCCATAGTAGTTGTAATCAAAATTGTCTTTCATCGGAGTGTTCTCCTCTAATGAATTTGGCGGAGCACGACATCCTTCCGGATCACAATCCCCATAGATCATTTCGACATCTGATCTTGGTATAAATCTCGGACTTTCTGTAGGAAAGCAAAAAGCCATAGGCACCTCTTCCTGAGACATATAGCCGTCCTTGTTAAGGTAGGACTTCCATTCTTCATCTGTGTCAGAGGGATCTTCCTCATTGATAGCATGAACTGTCTGAGACACTGGGTGAAGAAAACCTCCACTGTGGAAGAAATTTTGAAGGGGATGAAGAATTTAATCGTTGGCGGCTGTCTGGGTACAGGTTGCAGAAAAACCAAGACCCTTCTTTGTTTTATTGTCAATAGGAATGACAAGCCGTCCCCATCCTTTTGTATCGGTACTCTCGACCGCTTTGATAACATCTTTGTATGAAGAAATTGAAGTTCCTTCTTCGGATTGATCGTTCTTGCTCACCGATAGTGCTTGGAACTGAGTTCCAATAACCTCCTCGGGTTCCACACAAGTGGATGATGATAAGTTGCTCACAAGCAAGGCTTGTTCCCCACAAACCGTGACAAGTTGATCGTTCTTGACGAACTTTAGCTTTTGGTGGAGGGTTGAAGTAACCGCTCCAGCCTGATGTATCCAAGGTCTTCCTAATAAACAACTGTATGTTTCCCGGATGTCCATGACCTGGAAAGTGATTTGGAAAGTGTGAGGACCAATAGTTATGGGAAGATCAACTTCGCCGATAACTGTTTTTCTGGATCCGTCGAATGCTTTGACGACGACCTCGCTGACTCTCATCGGAGGGCCTTTGAATGATAATTGCATCAAAGTGGACTTCGGCATAACATTCAGGGCTGACCCTGTGTCTAATAGTACGCTGGCTAAAGCATCGTCCTGGCAGTTAACTGTAATGTTGAGCGCCATGTTATGACGGCGACCCTCTTCGGGTAATTCCTCATCACTAAATCCCAAATTATTGCAGGAAGTGATGTTAGAGACAATGCTATCGAATTGTCTGATCGTTACATCCTGTTCCACAAAGGGTTGCTCCAAGACTTTCTGTAGAGCCTCTCTGTGTGCTTCTGAACTGAGTAACAGTGATAATACTGAGATCTTTGAAGGAGTCTGTAACAGTTGATCAACAATGTTATATTCACTCCTTTGGATGAGCTTTAGCATCTCATCTTTGTCTTTTGAAAAGTCGGGATTACCAGATTGACCGACTGGTGAATCAGGAATTTCTGCCTGAAGTTCCTTTTCTTTGTTGGATTCTCCAACCCCTCGGTTGAAGATTCGACCGCTCCGTGTTACACGACTGATGTCTGCAATATTCACGACGGAGGGTAATGGAATTTCCTTTCCATTTTCAACTGTCGTTGCACCGTAAGGGATTGCCTTAGCTGATTCATACGGTAGTGGCCCTGGTAGATAGATGACTATGGGAACCTTCTGATTTTTCTGACCATCGTAAGTTACCTTGATCCGTTCCCGGTTGGGAACTCTAGATTCGTCAAGTAGAGGGATGATGGAAAAACATCCCTGGTCCTGTGATGACCAGAGATCGTGACAACATCCTCAACTTGCTCGGTAAGGTAGTTCGGCGACCAAATGATGGGTCCTGAACCTGGATATGGGTGAATCTCTCCATGATCGACCTGACCCTGAAGAGCTGCTCTCACAAGGTAACACCCTTGGTTACTTTCCGAACAGACGCTACAACTGTCATAGTTGTGTGGTGGCACCTGGCCACGCCCACTTTGAATACAATGTAACCTCACTAGGTACCTTCCATTGATCGAACATCCTGACTTTGACGACGAGTAGGATTCCTGTGATTGATACTAATCTGCTGAGTATCTTCGTCCATGTAAATTGGCATCCACCAATGATTTAACAAGTGCTGAAGTGCCTCCTGGACAAGGGTACAACCTCGATCGTTTTCGCAACCCGCTTTACAGCTTTGGTAGTCATGTGATATTAAGAATCCAAGTCGGACCTGCTCAGCATGTAACTCTACCAGGTTGGTATCCATTACGCGGATGTCGAAGATCTGAACCATGTTGATTTGATAGGAGTTCCTATCATGGTAGTCTTGGATCCATCCAAGACCCATCTGACGCTGGAGGGCCTCTTGTATGAAAGAGCATCCCTGTTTGTTTACCGAGTAAATCAGACAGGAACTGTAATCGTGCGGCGATAGATTATGATACTGGCTTTGCCTTGAGTACATCGCCACCAAGTTGACATTCATCGCACGGATGTCGTGGTTTTGAATGACGTTGGAATTCGTGTAAACCATGTTAACTCCACGAACTCGGTGCTCTTGGATCCATCCAAGATCCATTTGTTCATGTAGAGCTGCTTGCACTACAGAACATCCCTGGTTGTCTTTAGAGCAGATATCACACTGGTGATAATTATGAGGTGGCACATGGCCATATCCACTCTGTCTACAATGCATCTTGACCAGATTGGTCTCCAATAAGAGTACATCGTGAATTTGATAGACATTGTTAGTCTCTTTCTCAATCAGATTGACTGCAGCTTTCTCGTGTTGAGGCAGCGAGTTCGTAAGAACATTAGGATTCGTATCTTTGAAAGATAAGAGCCCGCTCCTAACAAGCTTTTGCACGTCGGATTTGAAATTGAGACAAGTCTCAATGTTATGCCCTGAACCTCCTTGATGATAAGGGCATGTTTGATCCGCTTTAAACCAAAAAGGCGGATTTTCCGGAACTAAAAGGGGAGACTTAGTCTGAATGTGCCCCTTAGCCAGCAGTAACGGAAACAGCTCTGCGTACGTTACGGGTATAGGATCAAATCCTGGTGGCCGTGTTGTACGGTTGTTGTTATATGGAGGACGAGCCTGCTGAAGAGGCTGTTGTGTCCTTTGTTGGTCAGGTTGGCTCTACGCAACCTGAGGTTGATACATAGGAACAGGCGCGGGGCCGATAGCAGGAGTAACAGCTGCTACTGGCTAATAACGACGCCTTTGCTTTCCGAGAGAGATATTCCCAATATCTTGCTCTTTTTTCTTAGGGAGAGCACTACCGTATTTTTTAGTACCACTCGTCGATCCAGTGTCTTTTACCAAACGTCCTTCTCGGACGGCTTCCTCAAGACGTACGCCCATGCCGACCATTTCTGTGAAATCACTGGGCGCACTGGCAACCATTCGGTTATAGTAAAATGATCTTAAGGTCTTTAAGAAGATTTTTGTCATCTCTTTTTCCTCAAGAGGTGGACAAATTTGAGCGGCAATTTCACGCCACCTTTGAGCATACTCCTTAAAGGTTTCCTTGTCCTTTTGCGACATCGATCTGAGTTGATCTCTGTCGGGTGCCATGTCCAAATTGTACTTGTATTGTTGGACGAAGGCAGTACCAAGATCTCTGAATGTACTGATCGTAGTACGGTTTAAACCCATGTACCATTTGAGTGCGGCACCGGTTAAACTATCCTGGAAGTAGTGAATCAGCAGGTCCTGATTCTCCGTCTGAGCTGACATCCGCCGAGCGTACATCACCAGATGGCTCTGAGGGCAAGAGTTACCCTTGTATTTTTCAAAGTCGGGCACTTGGAATTTGTGCGGGACTTTCACATTTGGGACCAAGCAGAGGTCTGCGGCGTCCTTTCCAAATAGATCTTGACCGCGAATGGCTTGCAGCTCTTTCTGCATTTCCAAGAACTGCTCCTGGAATTCATCCATTCTGTCAAACATAGTTTCCTTCTTACCAGAAGGTGTCTGTGGAATCTGTCCTTCCGGGACAGTGTGCACCACAGGGGGTGGTACCGTGACTACGACAGTAAGTCTTGGCGCCTCCCGAAGTTTGTAACCTTCAGGAGTCTTCAGTATGCCCCTAGCATCTTCGCTTTCCCGAAGTTTGTAACCTTCAGGCCCAGCAGCTTCTGTTGGGATTCCCTGATCTTCAGTGATCGGCGGAACATATCCTTCCGGGATATAGTTAACAGGCATACCCCAAGGACGATCTTTCGGCATCTGATACCTAGGATCATACTTTTCTATGATGGGCGTTGAGGTGATCTCTGAGATCACAGTTCTTTGTAGCTGAGCTTCTGCCATGGCTTGCATGTCGTTACGAAGCTTTCTCATATCCTCTCTCAGAGCGTCGATCTCTTCTTTCAACTCTCTGTTTTCTTCCTCAAGATCATCCATCTTTTTCTGACGATTGGCCCGAGTATTATACGAATGAGACAGTTTGACTCTAGAATCTAGACACAAACGTGAGATTCGTAGGGAAGAAGAATACGCGATGTGAGAATGATGAATGCAATGATTATATTAATTGTTGTTTTTTTGGTTTAATCAAAATAAACTTCGACAATTAGATTGCAAATATCAAACAGTGGGGAAACCCCTTTTTATTGAATTCCAAAGGATTACAGAAATGGAAATACAGTAGATTATAAAGTGCAGAAACAGAAACCTAAACTAATGGGTCCCGAGTCCTCTCTGAGGAGAAACCGGGTGCTGATTCTGGTATCTTCCTTTTCTTTGACTGGGGCGCTTGGGCCGTTGTCGGGTTGTCATTCCTTTGCCAAGTGAAAGGAGTGAGCAAATTCCTTTGGTCATCTTGATTCTCTACAGCATGCTGCTCCAAAATTTCAATCAGAGCATCTTTCTCTTTTAGTAGTTGCTGTATTTGGATACACTCGACGTCGAGGGTGCGGTACTTGTTCTTCCAAGACCTTCTTTCCCGTTGAACTTTGTTGAGAGTAACCTGAAGCTTTTCAGTTTCCGTCATGAAGTACATGACAGATTCCTTTGGCGGAAGAATTCCGTAACGAGGATAAGGCATTTTTAGCTTGAGAGCTCTGGTTTGTACCCAATGGAGATAAGGCTCCACCGAGACACAGTCTGGTTTTCCCAGAGACTCTCGTCCTTTCTTATGAACATGTTTCCAAGCTTGCACTATTTCCATCTTTAGTGCTCTGTCACTTTCTCCTTCCTTGAAGAAAAGACCTTCCAGATGAACACCCAGTGGGATGTGTCTCATCGGGTATCCAAATTGACGGTGAACCAATACCGGATGGTAGTTGATTCCTCCTTTAGTTCCTATGAGGGGTACATTAGGGAAGTTTCCACAACAGTCAATGATCCTGATTCCCTCATAAATCCTATTACACCAATCTATATCAGAGTTGGTGAGGGACATGATCTTCTGCGACCAACGTAAGACACTCTTGCAATCCCAAAAAGCAGCAGACTTGGGCAAGTGAGAGATAAACCATTTATAAAGCAGAGGTACACAACATGTGATCTCCCCTCCGCTGTACAAATTTCCCAAGTGTACAGAATGATACGCATCTGCGAGCAAAGTCGGCACAGGGTTTCCAATGAGAAAAACCTTAATAGCGTTGATATCGACGAAGTTATTGATGTTGGGAAACAAAAATAATCCGTAGGTGAGCAAGACAAAGATGCTTTCAAAAGCAGTCCCGTTCCCTATACTAGAGAAGTATAGAGCCTTTTTTGTCAAGAACTGGGCTGGCAAACCTTGGATGCCACCCTTAGTAATCATGTGAGTCCTGACCTCAGACTCGTCCAAATGAATTGCTCTTGCAATAGTCTGATTCTTTGGAATTTCTTCCAGTCCAAAAAATGGAGCTCGATCAGTGATATGTAAATCAGCCAGATGAGAATACTCCTCCAGCGTTGGTGATAGTTGGTAATCCGGGAATGTGAAACAGTGATAAACCAGATCGTAAAACTGAATGAGCACATCCATGATTCCCTCAATCACATGGACTCTTAACAGTGGTAGCAAACCACCGTGCTTGGCTCTGAAAGCCTCTGGGTTAACGATCATCCTTGCTAACTTTCTCAAATCCCCTAGTTTTGGAACCTTGAAGGTATACTTATGAGTTCTCCTTCTACCGAAATCCATTAGTGTAATCCTTTTCTCTGATATTTGCAATCACAGTCTTAGTTTAATTTGAAAAACAGAGAGACTAGAAGAGAAAGTTTTTTTTTGAATGTTTTAATGTTTTATTAAATGGATGCATGAATGCAGCACACAAAAACAGAGAAAAAACATGAGGTGAAAGGGTCGTTGTCATGAAGTCAAGGCTCTACCCATCCCCAAAGGTTTATACTAGGGTGATTTTTGTACCTGTACTCATTATCATCAGCTCCTCCCAGGAAGGCAGACAACAAGCGGATCGCCAGCGAGTTGTGTGCAATCTTAGAGTAAGTGCTATTCACTGAGAATAGATCACCAGCCTCAAATGAGGGTAGTATCGCGTAACAGCTATTTCCGATAGCTTCCGCACTACGAAAGGGTTGGCTTTTCTAGGTGTATACTCAATCTTTCCACATACGGCATCACCCGCATTCCCATTAGCAGAAAAATAAACACGTATAGTAATTAGGAAAGCAGTATATATATATTTGTCCTAAACATCCTAGACCTTTTAAAGCTAAGAATCTTAAGTTCCTGACAGAAAATGGGTTCCCCGGCGGAAGCCCCAATCTGTGGTTCCCTGCCTAAGAGATGGACCAGCATAGGTTAATCTTTCTCTTCGGTAGAGTTCCCATTTTCCGTAGAAAACGGGGATGATGCCCTAAGGCAGAAAAGGAGACTCCCCAGCAGAGTCGCCATTTGTGTAATTTTTCACATAAGAGAAGTAGAAAGAAAGGAACGGGCCCCACGATGGGCGCCACTTTTCTGTAGCGAGCGATTTTGGACGTGGTTCTTAAGCGTTGGTCGCTCTCTGCGGTTTGAGCTTAAAACTACAGGTCGATTCATTTTTTATCCTATTGTGAGCTGAATAAGGAAGGGAAATAGATGTCTCCAATTAACCCTGCTTTGCATACTGAGTTTAAACAGCGGTCTGTTAGGTTACGGATGCTATCAATGTGGGGGGGCCTTGTACTGGTTATTTGTATTTTCGCCAGTACTGTTTTCTTTCTTTTTTTTTACCTGGGCAGAAGGTTTCTAGCGGGGAACAAGGATTAGGATGTTAGGACTGATGCTTTTGAAATACTGCTTTTGATTGATGGAGATATGGGATTTGGGTTTTTTGTTGATTGCGCTCGCTAAGATCTTTTCTTTCGATCTTATGCCTACGTATTCCCGTTTACCGAAACAGGGAAATCAGAGCGTTCGTAGTTCCTTCTATTCTATGGGAGGAAATGGGTGTTTTTGGTGTTTTGGGTGTCTTGTTCAAAGCCCAAGACGTGAAGCGAAAGGTGGTTTGTATCTTGTTCAAAGCCCAAGATGTGAAGCTGAAAGGTCTATTTGTGTCTTGTTCAAAGCCCAAGACGTGAAGCTGAAAGACCTCGACTTTAGAGAGAATTTGTCATCTCTAAAGAGGGGGAAGGAGAATTACTTTAACTGGGATACGCGGATCCGAGCAATGCCATAATTTCCGAAGAAAGGGTTTTAACCTGAAGGAGAAGACTTTAACTCAGTTTAGAGCAATGCCATCTTTCCTTAGGAATTTCTCATGCTAAAAGAGGGACAGTGGCGTGGATATAGATGATCCAGAGGCTTGCCGCTTACAGCGATTAGATGAAAGGAAAGGAGTTGTTGATGTTTGTGTACTGTGAACGAGGCACAACTTTGATGCTAAAAGGTTAATTGGATCAACCAGTGGTTTTCTTATACAAAGCCTAAGAGGAGGCTAATTTCCGCTAGGAAAATCAGTATACAAAGCCTAAGAGGAGGCTAATTTGTGTCTCGTACAAAGCCCGAGAGAGAGTCTAAAAGATTTTGACCCGACGATGGAGTCTTTTGGTATCTCGTATAAAGCCCGAGATGGAGGCTTATTATTTTTTTAGCTCAATAAGAACCTTTTTGTATCTCGTACAAAGCCCGAGATGGAGGCGAAAAGTTTGACTCAACAAGAGAGTCTTTGATACTCAACAAGAGAGTGTTTTTGTATCTCGTACGAAGCCCGAGATGGAGGCTAAAGGTTTGCTTCAGTTGAGTGGCAGATCCAATATACTGATTTTAAAAGAGAAAATCAGTTCTTATATGAGCAACACTGTACTCAGGGATTTGATTTGAGGATCGGGGATATTTCCTTCTCTTTGAGGAAACGGGAAATCCAAAGGGTATTGAGACTGTCCGAGTCTGCGGGTTTTCCTTCCTATTTAATGAAGGGGTCACTCGAGAATGTCTTTGAGACTCAAGGAAGTTAGACTGTCCAAGTCTAGAGTTTTTTTCTTTTGTACTATGCTTTGAGAAACAGTAGTAGACTCTATGAAAGGACTGTTCTATGAGGATGACTAGGTTCTGTTCCTATACCTCTAGGAGGTCGTCGGGACAATTTGTACGAAGCCCAAGAGGAGGCTGGAAACTTTTAAGAAGCCGACGGGTCCTTGTACGAAGCCCAAGAGGAGGCTATCATTCCCGGAGGAAGAGATCATTATACGAAGCCTAAGAGGAGGCTGTGAATACTTCTAAGAAGCCGTAGTGTCCTTGAATAATGCCCAAGAGGAGGCCGAAGCTTTTAAGAAGCCCGTGGGTCTATCATCTCCTTTCCATTAGGAGAGATAACTCTTTTAAAGATAAAAACCACTGGTAAACGTGCGAGGTTTACTATCCAGCGACTTTTAACTTTGAAAGAGGGTTCCTTAGTTAAGGTCCAAGATTATGACCGTAGTGGGTACCCAAACCCCGAGACATTTAAGGCATGCTATCCACAAGGAATAGATCAAGTCAGGAAATTTCGAGAATTTGGAAGAAACTCAAAGGTGCCATTCACGGAGAATACATTCATCTTGGGGAGTAGAGCTTCTTGACGATTCCTAAGGAGGACAGCCGAAGAGAAGACTGTATCTGGTGCTCCTATTGGGGATCTAGGCGTCTATTTCTACGAATAAATGAAACGGCGTCACCTAGTTCTAGACGTAGTTGCCGGGGAAACTCGAAATATCTATACTATTATTACACAGTAGATATGAGTTTATGAAAGGAGACTTACAGTGAGCAGCCCCACAATACAGTTTATAATATGAAAGCAGTAAATGAAAGTGATAACCACTTACTCGGTTGTAGTGCTTCCATGCTGTTTGGTTAGTTGTTCAACAAAGAAAGATTGAAAACAACAGTATATTCAAAATCAAAGGAGAAAGTGCTTTGAAAAAGAAAGATTTGGGGCTTACAGCTCAAGGAGAGGCCCAGGGTTTTATCAGTGAGCACACTGTTTGACTTTGTACAAAGGGACTTATACAAGTGACTTGGGCCCAAAAAGGTTTTCTGTACAAAGGGATGGGTCTTACACTCTCTCAAGAGGCCCAAAAAGGTTTAAAGAAAAGAGAGTGGGGCTTATAACACGAGGGTAGGCCCAAATGATTTTTCGTTTAAAAATGGCGATCGCGCCGAGGTTTTCTTTTAACGCAGACGGACTTATACAATAAGTGAGGCCCAAAATGTTTTGGTTAAAAGGGGGATTGGGTCTTACACTCTAATAGAGGCCCAAAGTGTTTTGAATGGGTCTTATAGCTCAAGGAGAGCCCCAGATGATTTTTATTTTTAAACGGGCGACGATCGCGCCGTTTACTTGTACAGAGAGACTTATACAATAAGTGAGGCCCAAAAGGTTTTTGTACAAGGGGGGATGGGTCTTACACTCTCTCAAGAGGCCCAAATGAGTTTTGAAAATGATTTATGAGGGTTGAATTAATCCAAAACCCTAATTTGTTTTCAAAATGTATTTAATTGAATAAAAATTCAATTAAAATGATCAAAAATTGTTTAACACATGGAAAACAAATTGTGATCTTGGATTAATGCTTCAAAAATTAAGTTTTGACCTACAAAATAATTAGAAAGCATCAAAAGTTGCAAAATCAATGTAGAAAAAATATTTAAAATGCCAAAAATAATCAAAATATTTATTCTTTACAAAAATATCAATTATATGAAATAAATAATATTTTTGGGATTTTTTGTGAAAATAAAATATTTTAACATTTTTGTGAATTATTAAAAAAAGAATCAACTCAAAATCATTAAAACTCAGAGAGAAATTAATTTTTGAATCAATTAAACAAAATCAGAAAATTCAAATATTTGAATTTCTGAAAATGGCGCCAAGAACACAAGCAAGAACAGGCGCGTTTTCTGGGTTTGGCTGATTTGCATTTTCTATCCAATCTCACTGAATACTTGATTATAACATGCAATCTACATATCATTATGCTCGCCTCAACCTCACGATCATGTCTATGTACTTTAATTTCATTTAAATTAAACATACAACAAGAAATCACGAAGAGACCTCAAGAACCCTAATTTCTGCATGAAGGCTATGATTTTTGACACACGATTCAAACAATGCAATTAATTGAGGGAAAACATTCCATGCATGATTATGAACATATGGCCAAATTATTGTGCGAGGAAATATGCATAGATTGAGAGATGCCCAAGTTTAGGCTTACCTCAAAGTCGTGACAGCAAGAGCAGATGTAATTTTGAGTTGAAGGTGTTACAGACAAGTTGTGATGATCTGGACAGCTTCCCTACACCATATGGAGTGTGTTTGAACACTTGGATTGAATTGAAATGGGTTGGATCAGTTTATGGCATCTCAGCTGCAACTTCACTTCAAACTTGTGTGGATGGCAAGTGATTTTGAGATTTTGATGTTCCAGATGTTATGTGAGTGTTTGATCAGCTCATATGTGATGTATATGAGGTGTGTGAGTGATTGGTTTGAGTGGAATTGCTCTCAAACTCAAAACCCGATAGCTACCTTGCTAAGAAAGGCATTTTTGCCAAGAGAAATAGATTTTGAGGAAAGCATCTGTTAGATGGCTTTGGTGTACTCAAACTGACCACAATTGAGCTCTATTTATAGTAGAGCAAGTTTGTTTTGGGATCCACAGTGAATGGCAACTGCAGCAGGTGTTTCCTCAATGTTGGCCAATGGAAATGAAAGTCTCCTCTAGCCATTGACTAGAGGTTAGGGCACAGAGCTATGGTCCCCTTGGTCTTGGATAAGTCTTGACTGATTTCAGATGAGAATGGCTCAGTCCATGCCACCTTGATGGTTCCATTGAATGCCTCATTCCAAATTTGAAGTCTTGTCCCTATTTTGGCCATTCTAGGTTCAACATGCTATTTCTTGTTCCATGGACTTTGGAGGCTTGGCTCAGTGATTGTCCCCTTTAGATTCAATCCTCTGAGGTGTCCAAGTGGATAGGAGCAATTGAATTTGGCTTATTTTGGAAAATCGACCAAAGTTGCAAATTCTGCCTTGCCTTGACAGATTTCAGCAAGGCAACTTGGCAATGTTGTATCTCATGGTGTAGGTTGAATTTGGCAATATTTTTGGCCATTTTGGAAAGCTCTTACATGATACAACAACTGTTTGAACAAGTTTGGTTTTGATCTCTTTTGATTCCAACTGAAAAATCCCCCTACATTTGGCAAAAAGTGAGGCAGAATCTGACTTAGTGAAAATTTCACTAAGTGTTGGAAAAAGTGACATTTTCACTTTTCAGCCACTTTGATCACTCCATAACTCAAAATCCTTAATGAATTGGAATGACTTGTAGTTGAAGTTTTTGTAGGTGATAATGAGGGCTACAAATCCATCTTTGGATGAGAAAAAATGGCCTTGTGGTTTAGGAGTTATGGTCCTCCAAAGTTGGTACCTTTGCCACTTTATTTTTAACTTAGAAAAATTTCTAAGTTTTATGGTTACCCCTTTTACAAGTTATCTCACTTTTCTTGATTTTTCTTGATGAATGATGATTCGAATCATACATTAACATCATTTTAGGGTTAAAAATCCATTTTGGTGAAAAATCTCAAAAAGTCAAAGTTGACTTTTGTGCACAGTTGACTTTTTATCAGATGAATTCCAAACTGTGCAATTCTTCAGGAAATCATGTCCTTGACCTTAATCAAACTTGATGGACATGTTCCATGGGTACCATAGGGTATATTCAATCATGTATTAGGGTTTGGGAGCATGTCTTGGTCAAAAGTCAAAGTTACAGTTGACTTTTCCCTTAAAACCCTAATTGTGGTGCATATGAAATTGAGACTTGTTGCTCAAACTTCTTGGATTAATCCATTGTCCCAAATGGATCAATATGGTATATTAAAGACCCTCAAATCATCTCTTGAGGTCTTGGCTCATGGTTTGTCCCAAAAATCAACTTAGGGGTGAATTAGGTCAAGAAACCCTAATTCCTGATTTTTGATGAATGCATCCCCTGAGGCAAAATTGACTTGATGCATGGGTTCATGAGGTTCCATGAAGTATATTAGGTTTTGTTTTGGATCATTGCCTTGTGCCCAGATGAAAATTTCCATCTGGAGGCCCTGGTCAACCAAAACCCTAATTTGGTGACACTGTCGATCTTGAGACTTGATCCACCTAGAAGGGAGCAGCCTTGTGCTTAATCCTTGAAGTGGGAGTCCTTTTTGATCCATTGTGGATATTCAAGAGATTAGAAAAGTTGAAGATCATGTCATTTCTTGATTGATCCTTTGTCTAAGCACTCAGAGAGGGCTTGAAACCCTAATTTTGATTGTAGTGGATGCTCACCCATCTTTGGGGAGACTAATGAAGCATAAAGGTACATCCATATTGTGATGATGATTTTCACAATGATGAGAAATCTAAGTGGTCAAAATTTGGGGTATTACAGAATGGAATTGATGAGTTGATATATATATATATATATATATATATATATATATATATATGTTGGTGATAAATGTATTGTGCATGATTGATATGCCTTTGTGATGGATGTATGAGATATGAATGGTGTTGTTTTGTACTTGAATTATGGTGTAAGTTGTGGTAAGAATGTTTGACATGTGCATTTTTGTGTTATTATATAATTGTATGCAATTATATTATGATTGTGTTTCTCACCCTTCTGCTGTGGTTTGTTGCTCTATGAGGCAATTGCAGATTAGTAGTCTTGGAGGCTTTTGTGAAGATTAGTTCTCCATCTGTTTATCGGTCTGTCTGCTCTGATACGTAACACGGGAGTCGGGGGAATGCTTTTGTTATATATGTATACAATTGTAGGATCTATTTTGTATTACCTTTGTATGAATATTTTGATGTTATAAAATGATTTATTTTGTAAAACAAGTCAGTTATGGATCTTTCCGCTTTATTCCATAATTGAACTTTCCTTTTGTATGGAAAAAGTTTCCCTTTGAGGTTATTCCATTTTGTGTTATGTATCAAAATTTATGAGCAGGGATTGTGTTTTCTTTCTATTGATGTGGCATCCTTGTTTCTGTCGGAAAAATAAATTTTTATCTACTCTGATTTATATATGTATTATTTATTCGCGATGGGAATTGGGGTGTTACACACCAAACCTTCATCAAATTTCAAACAATCTCAGAATTCAGATACATAGGGAGTTATCTCCAAGGAAGACTATTAACACTTATTCCTTCTTCTTCAATAGTCAAAGAAAGAGGCTAATGCATTGCATCCGAATAAGAACTCTTCTTCTGATACCCCCCACGTAATCTCAGGTATTTTCAATACAGGTAATGCTTTACAATAATTCTCTATGTGGATTATGGATTAAGGGGGAATCCGATCATGTATGCCCCTATATCAAATGTTTTTATGATATTAAAACCATACATCTTATCAAAATTCAACTTCCAAATGACAATACCATTATTGCCAACTTTTTTGGAACTATCATTCTTAACCCTTATTTGCAATTGCAAAATGTGCTTTATATTCCTGAAATATGATTTAGTTTAATATCTATATTCAGATTATGTCAAAATTCATAATTTACCATTGCTTTCTCACATAGTTCATGCCAGATCCAGGATGTGTCTACAAAGAGGATGATTGGAAAGGTGGTTCAACATAACAACCTCTACATACTGCACAAATTGTCCATACACAATCACTTTCTTTGTAATAGCACACTCTTTTGTAACTTTCATGCTTGTAATTCTAATCATATATGTGATGTTACTTTTAATGGCAACCTAGATATATGGCACTGTATGTTAGGCCACCTATCTAGTGAAATTTTTCATAAAATGTCTAATATTTTCCCCCTTATCAAATATAATAAACATTTCACATGCCAAGCTTGTCATCTTTCTAAACAATCTCGATTACCTATTCCTATTAGTAATTTTGTCTCTTCTAATTATTTTGACTCACTGCATATGGATATATGGGGGGATTATTGATGTGCACTCTCTAGATGGTTATCAATACTTCCTTACTATTATTGATGATTTCACAAGAAACTGAAGGTGCAAGAAACACAAGAAATAGGGGCTTAAATTAGGTTTCTAGCTTTAAAACTTTTTGCAACCCAAAGTATAAAACACCAAAGAATGATAAAGATAATGACACAAGTATTTTTATCCTGGTTTGTTGTTAACGAAGCTACGTACAGTCAACCCGCCTAAGTGATTTTTCCTTCAACAAGGACTTAATATAATAATCAAACTGATTATATAACTCAAAGACAACATGTCTAAGACTTCTTGAGAATTCTGACTATACCATAGTCTCTCAAGGAATTACAACTTAAAGACTAACCATCAATGACTTCTTGAGAATTATGATTACACTTAGTTTCTCAAAGAAATTAACCAAAGTTAATATAACAGGTTTTTGTGTTTACAATATGCTTCAATGAGTAGATACACAAGTTTAAACCAAAATATTACACTTAACAAAGATATTTAAAGAGTTTATGTTCTAAGTGTATAAGTGTGAGAAACACTTCTTATTTTTCTTCTTTTCAAGTATTATGAGTGTAAGCTTTGATATATGTTCAGTGCATGTGTATCCTTTCTATCTTTTAAGACGTCTTTATATTGAAGCAAATAGATTCGTTGGAGGGTGAATATGGAATATCCTATATGTGAACGTTGCATGAAGGTCACTTCATATGCAACAATAGAGTGACACTTGTAGTTGATAGTTGGTGAGGATGATGGGACGTGGAAGACTTTTTTGATACAAAGTACAATACTTTACATAGAAAGTAGATTTGTTTATACTTCTGTCACATCAAACAACGTCGACCTTTTGATACAAATCTTTCTAGTCAGAGGCTTCGTATGCAAGTGGATTGAAGCTTGAGTGGAGATCAGAGTTATCCTTTAGAATCAGGTGAGACTTCAGAGTCTTTGGAGTACTGGGTTCTGAGACTTTCAGAATTTGGCAGTCATAACTTTTAATAGAGTTTGTCTGGATGGTTTCTATTCAAAAATGTCGACTTGATACTTCAGAGTTGACTTGTTTGTACACACGCTTTTATCCTTTGGTTCAGAGTCTTTATATCTTCAGAGTCTGTTTCTAATTTTTTGCACACTCAGCAAAATAGTTAGAGTACAAAATTATTCTTTACACTCTGTTATCATCAAAACTTAAGGATATTTGTAGAGCCAAACTTGTTCCAACAATCCCCCCGTTTTAATGATGACAAATCCATGTATTTTGATGAACAATTTTTACTAGGATAATCATTTTCATAAAACATTAGAGATAGGTTTGTAAGCTCCCCCTGAGTTTTAAATTTGACATTTTCTTCATAGTGAGGTTTTTAAGCTCCCCCTGAGTACTTATCATATATTTCTTAGTTTCTTCAGAGTGAGGTTTGTAAGCTCCCTCTGATTTGAGACTTAGAAAAACTCAATTGTTGTTCAGAATGATTTTACCATGTTTGAGTTTATTAATGGTCATAAGATATATCAAAATTATATTCATTTTCTTCCCATTTATCATCAGTCAAAAAGAAAAAATAAAAAACAGAAAGCATTTTTGAAAAAGTAAAAAAAAATTAAAAGCATATACAACCTGACAAGGGGAGGTAAGTGAAAAGATTGTCTCTTGAACCAATAAATATTATCTCAATGGGTCACATCAAACTTTTATATGGCTTTAACGTAGGACATTTGTCTTACTATACAACCATGCTGAAATGCTTAGTTACATCATTAATATTAATAGTTCAGAGTCCAGAAGACAGAAAGTCCCTAAAGGGTTTTGACTTTGAACCTTATGACCCATAGAGTCTTTTAACTTCAGAGGGATAACTAGTTCAAAGCCAATATATCTCAGAGTTATACTTTATCTTCATAGGCTACATATTTTGAAAAGATTTTGTTTTATTCTGGACAAAGTTTCATTCTCAGATTATTTTAGAATAAAAACTAATCTATCATCAATAAGGGATTTTATAAAGATATCAGCCCATTGATGGTCTGTATCTATAAATTTTAAATTAATAACACCATTCTGAACATAATATCTTATAAAATGATGTTTGATTTCAATGTGTTTAGCTCAAGAGTGAAAAAATAGGATTCTTTGATAAGCAAATTACAGAAGTATTATCACAAAGAATACAAATGTTACTCTCATATAGATGATAATCTTTTAGCTGGATTTTCATCCAGGGAATCTGAGTGCTGTAACCAGATGTTGTAATGTATTCAGCTTTTACAATTGATAATGCTATTATTGATTGCTTTTTGCTGGACCAAGAAATAAGATTGTCGCCTAGAATCTAACAGTTTCCATACTCTTCCTTTATAGTCTATCTCCAACATAATCAGAATCACAATAACCTACTAACTTGTAATATTTGGATAAACAAACCAAGATTTGTAGTACCTTTCAGATATCTAAAGATCATCTTAAGAGCATTCAAGTGGGATTCTCTAAGATTTTATTGGAAATTAGCACAAAGACATACACTGAATAAAATATCAAGTCTAAAAGCAGTCAAGTATAAGAGTGATCCAATCATACCTCTGTATAACTTTTGTTATACTTGTTTGCTTTCATCCTTTTCCAGAATGCATGTTGGATGCATTAGAGTCTTGGCTGATTTACATTATGATAGATCTAACTTCTTTAGAAGTTACTTTGTATATTTGCTTTGATGGATATATGTTCCTTCTAGATTTTGATTAATTTGAATCCCCATAAAGAACTTTAGTTCTCCCATTAGAATCATCTTAAATTATGCCCGCATAGACTTAGAGAACTCTTTGAAAATAGTAGCATTAGCAGAAGCATAAATAATATCATCAACATGAATTTGCACAACTATGATATCATTTTTGAATGTTTTAAAAAATAGAGTTGTATCCACTTTCCATATTGTAAAATCATTTTTCAAAAGAAAATTTTTTAGTCTTTCATACCATGCTCTAGGAGCGTGTTTCAGACCATACAAGAATTTATTGAGTTTGTAAACAAAATCTGGGTTTTTATGATTTTCAAATCCAAGAGGTTGATGTACATACACTTCTTCATTAATGTAGCTATTAAAAAATGTACTCTTAACATCCATGTGATATAGGATGTTGTTGTGATATACAACAAATGAAATTAAGAGACGAATATAATCTAACCTGATAACTAGTTCAAAGGTCACAATATAATTAATTCCCTCTTGTTGATTATAGCCTTGTGTAACCAGTCTGGCCTTGTTCCTTACCACTTCTCCTTGATCATTCATCTTGTTCCTGAAGACCCATTTAGTTCCTATCACATGGGTTTGTGAGTGCAACTTTCGTTTAAAAATATTTTGGATGATGTCAAAACTAGGAGAAACTTTAGCGTTTGTTGTACATTCGACGGTATCAACTGATTTTAGGCGTGCATTGTGTATTTTAGTATTAGGTAGCATATCAACATATTTTGAAATGATTTAGAAAAGATCCATGCATTAAAAAAAGATTTTTATGCATCAAAAAATTGAGTTTTTCTGTGAAAAACACTGCATAGGTCGACACATAGATTGCATAGGTCAACACACATGCCTTAATATTGAATCATGTAGCCACTTTCCATGTGCCTCCTCTTATAGGTCAACTTAATACCTTTATAGGTTGACACATTGCTTTGATAGGTCGACCTATAGACTTAAAATCTTGAATTTTTTATTTCCTTTCATTTCCTTTTGCATGCCCTTTGCTCCTAACTTGCATACATATATATACTTCATACATGCATCATTTCTAGTAAGGTTCTAGAGTAAAATCTACATGAAACCGGGACTTCAAAGCATACTCATCATCTTCAACCTCTCTTCTATGCATACACATAATCATTTTTTGATTGGGTGACCATCTAGATTAGCGTTAATAACGTCCAATTAGGTTGTTGTACCGAGAATATTGGGATGAGTTCTTTGAGGGTTTCAAATAAGAAAATCGAGCTGGGATTTTCCTTCAAGATCATTGAGGATTTTAAGGTTTTGGACAAGATTATGCAATTCAAATCTGATCGAGTGAAAGCCTTGAGATAAGTGGTGCCTTGCAAGGGAGTAGCGTGAGATGGCAGACCGTGTTGGTAAATATTGGATTCAACAAGTATGCGCTTAGGATTAATTCGACCGAGTGAAAACCTTTGGACAAGGAGTTATTGGAAGGTAGTAACAAGAACTGGTGAATTGAAGCGACATTAATTGTTACTTGGTCAATCTTTGATCAAGGGTTTTAGAGGTGGTAGAACCAACAACAAACCTAGGGTTTATAGGGTTAGAATTCTATATCTCTTGTATATACACTTTTTACAAAGTAAGTTTAATTGCAATTATCTCAATTCAAATTCGAATTGAGGGCATACGTACCCGTAGCCGATTGAAGATCTACCTAAACAAATTCTTGTGTACTCTCTCTCTCTCTCTCTCTCTCTCTCTCTCTCTCTTTCTTTTAATTTTATGTTTGAAAATTATTGAATTCATTGTACGTTTTATTAATTCGTTTGGGATTATTTTATATTAAATTTTGAATTAGGTTTTATTGATATAATCATAATCTGTTTGATTGTGATTGGTTTTTAAGATCAACAAAATAAAGTAAATTTCCAAACGATATCAATTTCACACAAAGTGTTCGATAAATTGTTTTATTGTGTTTTGTGTGTTTTAATCATTGGGAATAAGCTTTATGTATAGCTTATCATTTGATTGTTTGTGATTAATCGTTGTTGAATAATTTGTGTTAATTATCATATGTTTGTGTACCTTTACACATATCCAAGCTTTTCGATAGAGGTTTGGTTAGACGATTTGATTTGGGTTGTTTCCGCTGTGCCATAAAACTTTTCAAAGTTATTTTTGCCAAAAGTTTTTAATTTGTGATCCATTCACCCCTCTAGATCGAAGCCTATTGTCTAACAAGTGGTATTATAAGCTCCAGTTAATTCCGTGCTAAAGATTGGCTTTTTAGAAGAATGGCTACCGAACCTAAGAGAGCTTACAATAGAGCACCAATTTCACCGGCGAAAATTATGGCTATTGGAAAACTAGTATGTGTATTCATGTCAACTCGATTGACAAAGGTATATGGGATGCCATAAAAAAATATTCTAATGAAATTACCGTGACTAATGTTGAAGGTGTTACCGTACCTAAATCAGAAGCGCAATGGAATGATAATGATTGAAAATTGTGGTCACATGATTGGAAGGAAAAAAATATTCTCACATCCGCATTAGGTGTTGATGAGTATTGTCACATTTCTCATTATGAAATCGCCAAATCTATATGGGACGCATTAGAAGTTGCCCATGAGGGTACTAATGAGGTCAAACAAGCTAGGTTCTACACATTAAATCAAGAGTTTAAGTTATTTTGTATGGAGCATTGTGAAACCATTGCGGACATGTGAAAATGGTTCACACATCTTATCAATCGATTGAATGCGCTAGGTAATCTTATTTCCAATGATATTGCTACTATTAAGGTGCTGAGATGTTTAAATAGGGAATGGCAACCCAAGGTCGCCGCTATCAAAGAGGCGAATGATCTTAAAGTACTTGATCTCATGACTTTGTTTGGCAAACTGGAAGAGCATGAGCAAGAACTATCTTGCTTGGAAAAACGTGAAAAAGAGTATGGAAAGAAGGTGAAGAATGAGAAAGGTAAAGACAAGGAGTTAGAGAAGAAGTTAATTTGTCTAAAGACTTCAAGCTCAAGGTCCTCACATAATGAGCAAAGTGATTGTGAAACTAAATATGACAAAAATTATGATGAAGAAGATATGGGGTTGTTTATCAAAAGCTTTTATAGATACATGTGGAAACATGGAGATAAAGACTTCGACAAGAACCATAGAAAATCTAGAAGGTTATCTAACTCCTCCAAAGAAGATGACCAGTCTAGAAGTGCATGCTACAATTATGGCAAATCAGGTCACTATAAGCCGGAGTGTCCTACAATCAATAAAAACAAAGAGAAAGGCCATTATAAGAGATCTAACAAGTCTATAATAACTTATTTCGCTTGGGAGAGTGAAAGTAATTCTTCAAGTGATGAAAGCTCCAATTCAAGTGTTGAATCGGCCAAGCTTTGCTATATGGCAAACAAAAAGAAGAAAGAGGTTATAAGTCACTCTAAACTTAAATCTTCGCATGACTTAGATTTTTCTCAATTACAAGAACCTTTTGAAAATCTACAAAGACAAGACATATATGCTTTCAAAATATTAGCTTCAAACAAAAGCATAATTTTTCACTTAGAAGCTAAAGTTTTGGAAAATGAAAATAATATGAAATCTCTAAGGAAGTCTATGCTAGATATTCTAAAAGATAAGAGTTAGAATGACAAACCTTTATGGTTTGGTTATGAAACTTGTCACATTTGGCAAAAAGAGTCAAGGACTCTTAAAGCTAAGTTGGACAAGGCTTTACAACCTAAGGTTAATTTTGCTATATATACTTCTAAATATGCATACCTTCTTATAATCCTTATAGAAGGCATAGTTTTGTTAAAAAGCAACCAAATAACAAAAGTTTATCTTTTCATAATTTGTATTGTCATTATTATTGCAAAAGGGTCATACTATTGTAAAGTGCAAGTCTAGGAAACTCTTTGTTCCTAAAGGTGTTTTTCAATGGTTGCCTAAATGCAACCAAGATTTCATTAATCCTCAAGGACCCAATGAAAATTGGATACCTAGCACCATTTGTTGATCTTGCAGGAAAAATGTCTTGGCTCTATGAAAAGAGTATGTGATCTCATTTATGGAGGCTTAAGGCATAATAATGGTGACATTTTCTTATTGTTTTGACTATGTGGCAAACAAGGCAGATTGTGTTACCAAGAAGGTTAAATTTTAGTGTTTCATTTTAATTAGTAAAAGTGTGTTAATTATTATTAATGTTTTCTATCCGAGGCGTGTCGAAAATGTATTACGTTTACTGATGTTGGTCTATCTTCAACAAGACGTACTCAAGTACATTAAATTGGGATTGATCAACCTATGATGAAACATGAGAAGGAGCAAGATAATTGATCTTACCGGATCAGAAAGGGATCAACAGCCAGCACACGTCGTGAGCTCCTTAGTTCGCCGATGAAGGAGAAAAGAAAGGGGTATACTTGCAAGGCACTCCGATGCTAAAGTCAGTTTCAGCGAGAGTGAGAAGGCAAGTACAAAAAAGATGTAGAGAATAGAATACCTGACCCTCTAGTGATATAGAGTATTTATAATGAGCCCCCAACACTGGGCCAACGGTTACTTTGCATTGGGTTGGATTGCTAGGCCCAATACGAGTAACTGCCAGGGTCTACGTGGCGTAGGGAAGATCAGCACGTGGTCTTCGCCTTGGGCTAACTGCCCCCACGATCTTTGGATGGTGGGTTGACCTATTATTCAAGACACGTGTAGTTATCTGATGATGTGTCCCGCGTGAGGGGCACGTGGAGACCGTGGGGGGAGATGCGCGAGCGCTCCCTGTGGGGTTTGATGGATTGGGTTGCGCCTGATAGTGGGGCAGCCTCTGGCCCAGTCCAGAATAATAACCATCATGATTGAACAAGAGTGAAAGTCCAACAAAAAGGATAATCATCAAGTCAATTACCTTTTGGATACATTATTAATCACACTTTCAAGTACTTGTACAAAGAGAAAAGTGGTAAGAGTGTTTTGGTTTCGTAAGTGTTTGTGGCATGATTTGCATTTATTCCAACTTTCATTCGAAAGTTCCTTGTGAAATGTAAGTGCATCCACCGTCATTCGTACAGTGAGGTAATATCGTTTCAATCATTTTATTGTTTTGTAAGTAAGTATTTCTTTTACTTGTTTATTTCTTGAAGGTATATGATGTATTATGTGTATGATGTTTGTTATGTGTTCACTTCCAAAAATTTCAAATGTTGCCATTGTGTGTTTACATTTTACATGTTTATAGTGGATCTATTGTAAATTTCTTCACATTTGATCTATATCTTGTACCATTTCATGCTTGCGTTTACATGCATGCATGTTACTAGCTGACAAACCATGACAAATTATCATATGCACGCGTCTCTCATTAATTAGTGATGCATAAGTCAAGTTAAGTCTCTTAATGGCATTACAAATTCATATGTGTCAAAACCTTTCAAAATGTGGACCTTATAGGTCGACACATAGGAGTTATAGGTCGACACATAATAATTAATTTTGGTGTTTTTCAAAATTGTTACAGTATGTGTCGACACATGCTCGTATAGGTCGACACATAAAATAATTTTCTGAATTCTTTTGATTTTGCTACAGTATGTGTCGACTCATAATATTCATAGATTAACTCATAATATTCAAAGGTCGGCTCATGATGCATTGAACAACTTTTCACATGTTTTACATTCATTTCTCATTCATGTACTTGTCTCCACATCTTTCTAAATTCTATTGAGTCTTGTAACTCTTCAACGTGTCTTAATTCCTCCATAATTTCTCTTAGATTCATCCAGTCACCTATTCAACTCCACACTTTCCAAAATTTCATTAAAACTCATCATTCTTCATCTTCTATAAATGTCTCTCTATACTCATATTTCATTTCACATCCAAGTCTCAAAATTTTTGAATTTCTACTCACTTTCATCATTCATTATCATTTGTGTGTGCATTAGAATGTTTATCCTTGATTTTGGTTTGTGGGTAATCATATATTCCCCAAACCCTCTTCATTTCTCATTCGCACATTCCTTCAAACACCTTGTGTGCAAACTCTGCTTGAACAATTATCAATGGCACCTAAGATTGCAAAAACCAAATGGGATTCCAAAGACAAGGGTAAAGCTACCACATCTTCAAGTGCTCCAGAAACTGGTTTTTCATTGGTTTCTGCTGATTGTATTGAAAAGTTTAAAGTAAAACATCAACATCGTCTAGTTATGAAGTAACATGTTTGGAAACCAGTGGTTGATGGCTGTTTAGATATTCATGAGGTTGGTCGGCTTGTCGAGCACCAAAAAATCATTTATTTTTTGCAGCTCTCACATGACTACAATGAAGACCTCATTCGGGTGTTCTATTTCGGGCTACACAATCGGCGGGGCTCTGCTTTCAAATTACAATGGGTAACAAGGTTTATGATTTTACTGATGAGCTGTGGAAGTCATTATTTGATATTATGGTTGTTGATGCTGATGAAGTTGACCCGTTAGTAATGGATACCTACCCTCATATATAATTTGAGTGGACGACTCATCGGAACGAGATGCTTAAGGCTCCTAGATCAGATGATTGCTTTGACACCTTAGCAGTCAGCCAATTGAAGATGGTTCCTAGGATCCTACTATGGCTAGTCTCTCACGTCTTGCGTCCGAAGAAAGGCGGGTACTCAAGGATTGACAATGTTGAGGTTCATCTTGTTTACATTCTCTTGCACGAGATTCGGATAAACTGCAAATTATTTTGTTTACCAGTTGTTTTCTATCAAAGAATTCAACAAAGGAACATATTTTTGTTACATGTCCTTGATTTCCAAAATCCTTAACTATTTCAACATAGGTGTATCGAATCTGTAGTTTATATCTCCTGGTCCAGTTCAAGAGTTCTCCTAACACACCTTAACTAATATGGGTTATTATTGGGATGAGAAACATAAAATGTATTATTTCTATATGGGCAAGCATGGGAGGAAAATATATAACTTTGATGACCCCTCTGAGTTTGTTGATACAACTACCGAGCCACATGTGATTGAAAACAAAACTGCTGGAGCATCTCATGGTGATGAATTCATGAAAGATGGTGAAAATGAGGATGGACAAGTAGGCAATGAAATTGGAGATCAACCCTCCATTATAGCTTATTAAGTGTATGCAGATTAAGCAAGACAAGCACTATGAAGAGGATCTTCGAAGGTACGATGCTTTTGAGGCTGCTCAAGCATAACATTTTTGCCTCATACAGGAGCATGTGGCATCACAAAATGCTAACTTTAAGGCTTTTGCCTTGTTTATGACTGAGAGGCTGGTTTCTCTAAAAAGTGAAATTGATGTTAATCATGTTGCCACTATTGCAAGGATTAATCATAGAATTGCTTCCCAAAAAGAAGATCACCGCCATTATGTTCAATTTTATCAAGAGATATGTGAAGTTTTAGATCGTCTGTTTGGGAATGATGGACAAGGATGGTTCCATGGTGTAAGGCCTAGAGGTCGCGGGGGACGCTAAAGTGCTAAGTTTTTTGAATCGTCTATGTCAAATGTCTTAGGAATTCTTCTGTCATGCATTTAGTTGTTTTAATCTTCATGCATTTTCTTTTTGTTTGGTTTATATTTTGCTTTTAGTATATAAATTGCTAATAGGGTTAAATATGATTTGGGTCCCTATAAATATCTCACACTTCATTTTTAGTCCCTATAAAAAAAAGAACATATTTTGATCCTTACAAAAATTTTATGCAAGTAGTTTTAGTCCTTGCTACTTTCTAAAATTTTGAAAACTATTTTATTACCCCTAAAATTTTAAATTTTTGAATAATTTTTTTATACGTGTTTAGATTACTATAAAATATTTCTTTACCAAATTATATAACTTTTTAAAATGAGAAGAATTAAATATGAATTTTTTAAATTTCAAAAGATAATGATAAAAGTAATGAAATTCTCGACTTATAAATCAAATTTTGAGTTTCTTTTTTTTCGAGGAACTTTTTATAACGTTCTAAACATATCTACAAAATAATTATTTAAAAATACACATTGGTTTAACAGTAGGGACTAAAACTACGTGCATAATTATTTTGTAGGGACCAAAACACGCTATTTTTTTAAGGGTTAAATATGTATAAGGTCCCTGAAAATAACCCAACATTCAAGTTTGGTCCCTATAAAAATTTTCTTCAAGGTTTGGTCCTCCTAAAGTTTTCCGTTTCTAACTGTAGTCCCTCCCGTTAGTTTCCACTAACGGTGGCTTATGTGGCATGCCACGTGGAATTTTTTTTGATGATATGGCTTACATGTGGCAATGCCAACGTGGCAAAAATTGCTGACATGTATGCCACGTGGCAATTGTTTCAATTTTAAATTTTTTTTATATTAATATCATAATTGAACCCAGAAATGGTAGCTAATCTGTAGCTACTTCCTGGCTAATTCCTAGCTAATTTCTAGGTAATTTAAACACACAATTTTTGTAGCTAATTAATAGTTAATCTCTAGCTAATTTAAACACACCATTTTTATAGCTAATGTCTAGCTAATTTAAACACATAATTATATTAGTAATACACAACTCATTGATTCTCATTATAACCCCAGTGTTGCAAAAACAGAATACCACTTATAATTATCTAACATAGTTTTACTGTCATCTTATAACATTGCTCCAAATATCAGGAAAACACACTACAACCAGACAGTAAATACATATGCATCATCTTTTACAGCTAGAACTTCATGAATACATAAAGTTCATAAATATAATTTACTCTTAATCTTACACAGAAAATTTAAACAGATATTTTATCAAACAAATACACAACAGTTTCTTACAAATGTAATAAATAAGAGAGGTTCTAAATGAGAGAGGTTCCAAATATTTGCACTGTTTCTTTTTCTGATAACAGTGTTCCTGCACAAGAGATTACCATTTCATAATAATATTTATTTTGAAATAACAAAAAAAACATAGTAAATATATCTTAATACCTTTGGTGAAGCCATGATCCTTTACATTTTGAATATCATTATTAGGAGAAAGACCATAAATAACTTTTCTTCTATGAAAACAATTTGTTCCTGCATATATAATCCCTTGAAGTCCAGCAAATCCACCCCCTATGTACTATAACAGGTAAAACAAGAAATGATTATTTGTTTATTTATTGTTAATTAACTTTTTCAGAAGAGAAATTGACTCACCATATGCAAAGCCACAAGCTGATTTCCATAAGCATCATCTTTTACAGCATCATAGAATCTCTGTGGACATTGAGCAAATGCAACTTCTTTTTCTCCTTTTGAATCCAACAAAATGCAAAGTGCATGTAGTACAATCTTAGGATTATTCATATACATGTCACAATCTAAGTTCAGGATAAACGGAGCATTTGTCATCAATCCAGAGATTCTTGTCTGTACACAACACAAATCATTCAAACTTTTAGATAAAAATCAAGTGAAATGTACAATTTCTAACCATACATATGATATTTGTCTTACCAAGACATTCATTGCACCAGCTTTGTGATGATGCGAGTGTTTCGAACTCTTATCTCTAGAAATGTAGACTATGCGAGGCATCGTATCAGAACGACCTTTGTTTTCTCTAATCACCTGTCAATAGAAACACATTTAGAGAACGAATTTAACTTGAATGTACTCATTTGTTACACATAAATCTAATAAATCCCTTATATGATGAATGTTTATGTACCTTGATTATAGTTGGATGATTTTTGACTTGTGTTTCTGAAAATACAGAAAATTCTCCCATAAGCTGACATGGAATCGACTTTTCGGCTGCATTTTTAATTCTACTGCTAAGTTGTTCATACTCTTCCTTCATATCCACGACTTCATCGCAGAAGTATCTAAAAGGTGCTCTACATTGTACATTGTACTTCTTACAAAAAGGCACCCAAAATTCGGCAAATTTCGTAGCTTCTTGAAGAGCATAAAAGGTAAGAGATGAACAACCATCATCAGAAACATAACAAGCTAGCTTGTTAGAAGGGTAATCAAGTTCCAACAATGATAACACTGTGTTCACTGTGATTATCGGCGGTTCAAGAACTGGATCTGCTATTGTCACAAACAAATCCAATGCTAGAACCTCAGATTCAGATAACCTTTTGAGAAAAACAATACAATCAGTTAGCAAAATCGAGGAACCGACGGTGAGAAAAACAATTCTCGTTTTAATTACATGTTTCATAATGTGGCTCTTGAGTTGATGGCCTTGAACCCTAGCTGATGTTGATGGTTGCAACGAGCTTGTGTGATGCCGTTTTGCCTCAAGGAACCGACGGCGAGGGCGCGGCTCATTTCAATGTGCTCGTGTTGCCATGAGTGGAAGAAGCTTGCAAGAGAAAGCATATCCGCGAGATGTTTCGGAAGAAGAAGAAGGCTAGCCGCTGCATAGGGCGAGAGAGGAGAGAAATAAGTAAAACTGAATTTTGTATTACTGATACCTTTCCCCATACTTGAGATTCTCTAATTTTCTTCAACTCTTTCCTTCCTTTGTAACAAACCCTCCATTAATCTTCATCCCCATCCACAAATCGCAACAACCTTCATCAAGATTCTTTCACCAAATTGAAGAACGTGCAACAACATTCATCAACAGAACACACATTCGATTTGCAACGGATCCAAACCGAAAAAGAGAAGAAAAATTCTCAAATTGAAGGTAGAAGAATTCACAAACAGAAGTAAGAGAAGAGAGAAATGGAGTACCTAATGAGTCGCCATTAACGTCATCAGATCTTGTAGCTGCGGCCTTGGACGGAGGAGGACGGTGGGTTTTTAGGGTTTTTAGGGTTTTGAATGAATTGAAAATCTCAGAATTTTGGGATTGAATTATTTGTTTTCATTTAGAGGAAGTTTAGGGATTCAGGGATTATTTGTTTTATTAAGTTGGATGGAAGGAGAAAATCATTTCTGACGTGGCATAAGAATACACAGTTGGCAAGGGATAATTGCACACTTGGCGTGCCACATCATTCTCCGTTAGTGGAAACTAACGGGAGGGACTACAATTAGAAACGGAAAACTTTAGGAGGACCAAACCTTGAAGAAAATTTTTTTAGGGACCAAACTTAAATGTCGGGTTATTTTCAGGGACCTAATACTTATTTAACCCTTTTTTTATAGGGACCAAAAACTAAATTTGGTAATTTTATAGGGACCAAAAACATATTTAACCCTTGCCAATATTACCTATTTGTTTGATTTTAAGAAAATGATTGTACTATGGTTATTGTGTTGAATGATTATGGTTTTTGTTTAATATTATTGTGCTTATTTATCTTGTGTGTTTTTATATATGATGAATATATGTGTGTGCATTTCGTATCTTTGAAAATTACTTTTGTATAGTATATTTTAAATGTGTAATGTGTATCCATGTGATACTACTAATAACTTGCTTGTCTCTTTTTGATGTTGTCAAAGGGGAGAAGTATATGAATCTATGATGCATACATTCAGGGGGAGCTTTTCATGCAACAAGAAATGCATCGTCTCAAGTTTTACCATCATAAAAAAAGGGGAGTATGTGAGTGCAACTTCCGTTTAGATATATTTTGTATGCTGTTAAAACTAAGAGAAACTTTAGCGTTTGTTGTACATTGGATAATATCAATTGATTCTAGGTGTGCATTGTGCATTTTAGCATTAGGTAGCATGTCAACATATTTGCAAATGATTTAGAAACGATCCATAAATTAAGAAAAGATTTTTATGCATAAAAAAACTGAGTTTTTGTGTGAAAAACACTGCATAGGTCGACACATACGACTTTAGGTTGACCTATAGAAGATTTTCTTCAGCATAGGTCGACACATATATTGCATAGGTCGACACACATGCCTCAATATTGAAGCCTGTAGCCATGTCCATGTGCCTCCTCTTATAAGTCGACCTAAGACCTTTATAGGTCGACACATTGCTTTGATAGGTTGACCTATTGACTTAAAATCTTGAATTTTTGCTTTCCTTTCATTACCTTTTGCATGCCCTTAGCTTCTAACTTGCATATATATATATATATATATATACTTCATACATGCATTATTTCTAATAAGGTTCTAGAGTAAAACCTACATGAAACCAGGATTTGAAAGCATACTCATCATCTTCAACCTCTCTTCTATGCATACACATAATCAAAGTACACATAATCATTTTTTGATTGGAGACCATCCAGAATAGGGTTTATAACGTTCAATTAGGTTATTGTATCGAGAATATTGGGTTGAGTTCTTTGAAGGTTTCAAATAAGAAAACCGAGCTAGGGTTTGCCTTCAAGATCATTGAGGATTTGAAGGTTTTGGACAAGATTATACAATTCAGACCCGATCGAGTAAAAGCATTGGGACAAGGGGTGCCTTGCAAGGGAGTAGCATGAGACGGTAGATCGTGTTAGTAAATCTTGGGTTCAACAAGTGTGCGCTTAGGATTAATTCGACCGAGTGAAAACCTTTGGAAAAGGAGGTCTTGCAAGGTAGTAACAAGAACTGGTGAATTGAAGCGGTATTGTTGGTTACTTGATAAATATTTGATCAAGGGTTTTGGAGGTGGTAGAATCAACAACAAACCTAGGGTTTGTAGGGTTAGAGTTCTTCATCTCTTGTATATACACTTTTTGCAAAGTAAGGTTAATTGCAATCATCTCAATTCAAATTTGAATTGAGGGCATACTTACCCATAGCGAGGCTGATTGGGGAACTGCCTAAACAAATCCTTGTGTACTATCTCTGTCTCTGTCTGTCTATCTGTCTGTTTGTCTCTCTCTCTCTCTCCATCTCTCTCTCTTTTAATTTTGTGTTTGCAAATTATTGAATTCATTGTTCCTTTGATCAATTCGTTTGGGAAGTATTTTTTATTAAACTTTAAATTAGGTTTTGTTGATGTAATTATAATCTATTTGATTGTGATTGGTTTCTAAGATCAACAAAACAAAGTAAATTTCCAAACAATATTGATTGCACACAAAGCATTTGATAAATTACTTTATTGTGTTTTTGTGTGTTTTTATAATTGGGAATAAGTTCTACATCTAGCTTAGCATTTGATTGTGTGTGATTAATCGTTGTTGAACAATTTGTGTTCATTATCATATGTTTGTGCATCTTTATGCATATCCGAGCTTTTTGATAGAGGTTCGGTTAGATGATTCGATTTGGTTTGTTTCCACTGTGCCATACAACTTTTCAATTTTATTTTTGCCAAATTTAATTTGTGATCTATTCATACCCTCTAGATCGAAGCCTATCATCTAATTGGGTTCCTTTGGGTCCGGGCACAAGATCCCATACGTCATTTCTGGAGAATTAATTCAACTCTTATTGCATAGCCAAACTCCAGTCAGTGTCCAGAATTGCTTCATCAATGGAAGTAGGTTATATTAAGAACACCAATACAAGAAGCATGTCTTCATAAGGCTTAAATGAAGATCTGGTTTTGATCGGTTATAATTTATCTCCCAAAATTAATTCCTCAGGATGTGAATAAATTTGGTTTTGTTTCCTCAGAGGTACTTAAGAGGTAGCAACTACTGATTTAGTTTGAGCTGCTTAATTTTGAGAATCTTCAGAGTCTTTAACTCCATATTCCTTGCCTTCAAAATCTGGGTAGCTAATCTCCATATCAGCAAACTTTTCAACTAGCTTTGACTTGTCAAAGTCAAGCTTATCATCAAACTTAACATGAAATGATTCCTCAACAATTCTTATTCCAGTGTAATATATTTAGTAGCCTTTTGAGCATTCAGAGTATCCTAACATGATATATTTTTGTGATTTGGAATCAAACTTGTTTAAGTTCTATACAGTGTTCAGAATAAAACAAGAACGTCAAAAAGGATGAAAATATGCAATGTTGGGTTTTCTATTTTTCCATAGTTCTTAAGGAGTCTTAACCATAATAGGTCATATAAAGATCTTGTTCTGAATGTAGTATGTTGTGTTAAGTGCTTCTGCCAAGAAGTACTTTGCAACATTTGCTTCATTGATCATGGTTCTGGCCATTTCTTGTAAAGTTCTATTTTTCTTTTCACAACTCCATCCTGTTGAGGAGTTCCAGGACAAGAGAAAATCATGTGAAATACCATGTTCATCAAATACTTTTTCAAAATGTTTATTTTCAAATTCTCCACCATAATCACTTCTAACGTTAACAATCTTAAAGTCTTTCTCGTTTTGTACTTGGTACTTGGTGTAATGCTTTGGTCTCCATTCATTCTTTTCTCTGATATATGTTATTGCCTTTTTGGAGACTTTCACGTATGACTTTCCTACCATTCTAACATTGTTCAAACCCTTTGAAAAGTTAATCTTCAAACTCTTATCTTTTTGTTGATTGTAGTTTCCATTTTTGATTATTTCATCATTCTCATATACACCATGGCATTCCTTGTTCATTTCATTTTTTCCAGACCTTAGAAATCTAGAAGTATTTATTAAACCTTGTATGATCCAAACCAAATATCTTTAGTTGACTCTCTAACCAGCTTTAATCTTTTGCTTTTTCTAATCTTACGAAACCAAATATCTTTCCCATATTTCGAACATTCTCTTCACTTTTTTTTTTCATTGATGCTTTCTGGTAGATTGTTTATGGAGTAAAATTTTATCTCCTCAATCTTTTTTCTGTTCCACATTTGGTTTTTAGTCCTTACTACTCTCAGCTCACTTATTTTCTTCCTTTTTTCACCCATTAAGGTCCACTCCATATGATCTTTCTCTCTCTCTCTCTCTCTCACACACACACACACACACACACACACACACACACACACACATTTCTAACGCCCACAAAGCAATATTAGCCTAATCATTAGAAACGTGATGAATTTCTAACGCAAGTCTTAAAATTTTAGAGAAGGGTCTCCTTTTGACATAATCAAACTTCCATAAAGGTTATTTTTCTGAGTAAAGACTAATCGTGTTTTACTCAACACTTGAGCACAAGATTTTGTGCTTGTACCCATCACTTTAGGAACTACAACTTCAATTGCAACACCCATAGATTTATCCAATGTAGACATAAGCTTTTTAGCTGAATGTAAATCATTTGATAAATTGGAACTTTCTGACAAAGGCATATACAAAGGCACCCCTGTTAAGTTTGTCTGCATTTAGAAGTGAACCAAAATACATTGATTGTTCTTCCATGACAACCTTAATCCAACATGAAACCTGTAACGCCCCATTTTCCTTTTATTTTTATTTGCGAATAATTGTGAATTGTTGTGATTGATGGTGTGTTTTATTGTATTCGTTATATTTCATGTACCCGTAGTAAGGGGTAGTGGCCTTAAGAGATAAGTCTTGGGGGTAGTAGGGGCGTACGACTAAAAGCATAGAAATTGGTCGTGCGGAGAGTAAGATTAATTAACCTATTTTTAAGTAATCAATATTTGCTAACCATAGTGTAAAGTGGACATTAGTGGAAATATATGAATGATGATAATTATTATTATTATTTAGTAAGGTTGGATAAAAATATTAATAATAATATAATGGGATAAATAAATAGAAATAATTAGATGTGTAGTGAGTAGGAGGGCATTGTGGTAATTGTACGAAGTTGAGTGAGGGCAAATAGGGTAAATCATAATTGGGGGTTATGTAAAGAGTTAGAGAATGAGAAGTTATTATTCATTCTGCGTAAAAGTGAGAGCAAAGGGAGAAAAGCTGAAAAGGGGCTAGGGCAAGGTGAAGGAGAGAATCCATTAGAGAAGAAGGAAGCTCATCAATACAAGTTAAGGGTGGGAATTCTTTAATCTCTAAAGGGTTGGATGATGTATGTATTTGGGTAGGAATCATTAGGTTGAATTCATGTGAATGTTGAATGTCTGTTGATAGGTTCTAATGAGTTAGGATGTTAAGATTTGTTCATGATTTGATATGATTTTCGTGCACTATGAGGACTATTTTGGGGAGGAAATTGGGTCTAGTGTAGTAGAGAATTGGATTGCAGAAAATATGTTACGCACTCGTAGCGCCGAGCGGTGGAATTGTAGCGTCGGGCGGTGCTGTGCCGGGCGGTGATTAGGAGGCACAACATGGAACGCCACTGGATTTGGTTAGAAGTAAGGGGGGGAGCTATGCCTGTACGCTGCCGGGCGGTGCAAAGAGGCGCATCAACGCAGTTGCGGTGCCAAGCGGTGATCAGGAGGAACAACATGGAACGCTACTGGAATTTTGTTGGAATTGAGGGAGGGCCTACGCCCGTGCGCCGTCGGGCAGTGCGAAGAGGCACAGCGATGCTGCTTGCGCATTTTTTGTTGTTTCTTTGCTATTTTCATGTTGTTTCGTGTGGTTTCCTGTTGCTTCATTGATGATTTCTTTAGATGCTGTATTTTGGAGGATTGTTATGAATATGCATGTTCGAATAGGTGTATGTGTGTTTTTGTGAAATAGTGAGTTGAGTAATGATGATATGCTATGTTTATGCATTTGTTTCGTTGTTGCATGTTGTTGTTGAAGATGCATACCATGATGCATGAGTTGAGGGATGACATGTGCCCATGTGGGGTGTGAGCGTCTATCCGAATTCCTTTTAATGGAATTGATGTTGTTATTGTTGTTGTTGTTATTGAGGTCATTGTGTGCCCTTGTGGAGTGTGAGCAATCACGATTGTCGTGTGCCCATGTGGGGTGTGAGCGACTAAATAAACGTTCCGACGGGAATTGTGTTCATGAAACAGGGATCGAAATTTGTACGACATGCATTGAGTCTAGTTGGTGTCTCATTGCATTACTCTCGTTAGTTGTGTGGCATTATGCTTTGATTGATGATCTGTGGTTGTGTTAAGGTGTGTGTTTCTTGTTGGTAGTTGTGATATGGGTGAATGACCTGGTGATTTATGCTTTTATATTTATATCATCTTCTTCTTTTGTTGATTTGAGAATCTCACCCCTTATGTGTTTGGTGATGATTTATACGGCATCCTGCAGATAATTAGGAGTAGTTGGAAGTCGTGGTCGGTGAAGACGAGGTGCTTCACTTTAGTGGCGTCTGCTCTGATATGTAACATTGGGAGTCGGGAACGCTTTTATGCATGTTTTATTTTAGTTAAAGAATTTTAGTTACCTTTACCGTTTACAAAACTAATTTTTGGTAAATTGAAACCGTTATGCTTTCTTATTCGAATGATTCATTTCCGCTGCGTAATAAAGAGTATTTTTGGATTAAAGTATGCTTTAAATTATGTTATATGTCTACTTATGAGCAAGTTTCGTTGAAAGTAATTCCCTTTACTTCTGAGTTGTATTATTTTACTCTAATTATTCGATTAAATTATGCGGGAGAATTTAGGGTGTTACATAGTGGTATCAGAGCAGGTCGGTCCGTCCGGCCAAGTTGTCGAGTCGTTGTCGTGTGACAAGTTATCGTTGTTGTTATTGGTTCCTTAACCATTATGTTCTGTTGTTGGTGTGTAACGAGATTTAGAATGGCTGGAAGGAACGATGCTGCGATTACTGCTGCTTTGCAGGTTGTTGCTCAAGCGGTGCAGAACCCGCCACATGCTAATGAGAATGACGAGTTTCGGAAGAACATACCGCTTACCTTCAAGGGAAGACATGATCCGGATGAAGCGCAGGCTTGGCTCAAGGAAATCGAGAGAATATTCCAGGTTATGGAATGTCCTGAAGCACAGAAGGTTCGGTTAGGTACTCACATGCTGGCTGAGGAGGCTGATGATTGGTGGGTTAGCACTCGTCAACTGTTGGGAGCAACAGGAGAGGCAATCACTTGGGCTGTGTTCAGTAGGGAGTTCTTAAGGAAGTATTTTCCTAAAGATGTCCTAGGGAAGAAAGAGATTGAGTTTTTGGAACTGAAGCAGGGTAACATGACGGTTATGGATTATGCTGCCAAATTCTCAGATCTGGCTAAGTTTTATCCTCACTACAGTGCGGCAACTACTGAGTTCTCAAAGTGTGTCAAGTTTGAGAGCAGATTGAGGCCTGAGATCAAACAGGCGATTGGTTATCAGCGGATCAGAAGTTTTCCAGACTTGGTGGATTGTTGCAGAATATTTGAAGAAGACAACAAGGCTCGATCGGCTCACTATAAGGGGTTGGCCGAGAGAAGAGGAAAGCAACCGATGAACCATGGGAAGCCTTATCCAGCTCCAGCTGAGAAAGGTAAGCAGAAGCATGCTGATGGCAAGAGGCCAAGTGGGGGAAGTGCCCCTGCTCCTTTTAAGTGTTACAGGTGTGGTGAGTTGGGTCATCGTGTCAGTGAGTGTACGAGTGATGTGAAGAAATACTTCAAGTGTGGACATGCAGGACATCTGATTGTGGACTGCAAAGTTAATGTGGTGACTTGTTACAACTATGGAGAACAGGGCCATATTAGTACTCGTTGTCATAAACCAAAGCAAGCTTCGATTGGGGGAAAAGTGTTCGCGTTGACAGGGACTCAGACTTCCAGTGACGACAGACTGATCAGAGGTACATGTTATATTAATAATATGCCTTTGATTTCTATTATCGATACTGGTGCTACTCACTCTTTTATTGATGCCAATTGTGTAAAGAGGCTAGGCCTTGTTGTTTCTCCTATGAAGGGAGAGATGGTTGTTGAAACTCCTGCAAAGGGATCGGTGACCACTTCTTTAGTCTGTTTGAATTGTCCACTATCGATCTTTGATAAGGACTTTGGTGTGGATCTGATTTGTTTACCGTTGGGAGGTGTCGATGTGATTTTGGTTATGAACTGTTTGGAGTTCAATCATGTTCATATTAACAGTTTCAATAAGTCGGTTCGATTTCTTGCTCCTGAGGAAGAGGAAGAAGACGGTTTTCTGTCTGCTAGAGAGTTAAGAAAGTTCTTGGAAGAAGAAGCTCAGGTACTTGCATTGGTTGCATACTTGTCAGTGGAAAGTGAGTCGGTGATCAAAGAATTGCAAGTGGTTCGTGAATTTCCTGAAGTGTTTCCAGATGACATTGCCGATGTACCACCAGAAAGGGAAGTAGAGTTTGCTATTGATCTTGTCCCTGGTACTAGACCTATTTCTATGGCACCGTACAGGATGTCGGCATCAGAATTATCGGAGCTGAAGAAGCAACTGGAAGAGCTGTTAGAAAAGAAATTTGTGAGACCGAGTGTATCGCCTTGGGGAGCTCCAGTGTTGTTTGTAAAGAAAAAGGATGGTAGTATGAGGTTATGTATCGATTACAGACAGCTGAATAAAGTAATGATTAAGAACAAGTATCCACTTCCAAGAATAGATGACTTGATGGATCAATTAGTGGGTGCCCATGTGTTTAGCAAGATTGACTTGTGGTCGGGCTATCATCAGATACGGGTAAGAGATGAAGACATTCAGAAGACGGCTTTCAGAACCCAATATGGACATTATGAGTATATGGTGATGCCGTTCAGAGTTACTAATGCACCTGGCGTATTCATGGAGCATATGAATCGTATCTTTCATGCTTACTTGGACCATTTTGGGGTTGTCTTTATTGACGACATTCTAATTTATTCTAAGTCGGAAAAGGAACATGCTGAGCATCTGCGGATTGTGCTGCAAGTGTTGAAAGAGAATAAGCTCTATGCTAAGTTGTCTAAGTGTGAATTCTAGTTGGGAGAGGTAAGTTTTCTTGGTCATGTTATTTTAGGTAATGGTATCGCTGTGGATCAGTCCAAGGTAGATGTCGTTCTACAATGGGAGACTTCGAAGTCGGTGACCGAGATTAGAAGCTTCTTGGGTTTGTCCGGTTATTACCGAAGATTTATTGAAGGGTTTTTGAAGTTGGTACTTCCGTTGACTCAGTTTACATGCAAGGGTAAGGAATTTGTATGGGATGTTCATTGTGAGAAGAGTTTCATTGAGCTGAAAAAGAGATTGACTACCGCTCTAGTGTTGATTCTCCCCGAACTAAATGAACCGTTTGTGGTGTATTGCGATGCTTCTTTGATGGGTTTGGGAGGTGAGTTAATGCAGGATGCTAAGATTGTGGATTATGCTTCACGATAGTTAAGAGTACATGAGAGGAATTATCCGACTCATGATTTAGAGTTAGATGCAGTGGTGTTCGTATTGAAGATTTGGAGGCACTATCTTTATGGTTCCAGATTTGAAGTGTATAGTGACCATAAGAGCTTGAGGTATCTGTTTGACCAGAAGGAACTGAATATGAGGCAGAGAAGGTGGTTAAAATTCTTAAAAGATTATGATTTTGGCTTGAACTATCACCCCGGTAAAGCTAATGTCGTGGCTGATGCTCTGAGTCGAAAGTCCTTGTATGTGTCTGCTATGATGGTTAAAGAGTTAGAATTGATTGAACAATTCAGAGATATGAGTTTGGTTTGCGAACAGACACCGCATTGTGTGATGCTGGGTATGTTGACGATTAGCAATGAATTCCTTCATAGTATCAGAGAAAGTCAGAAGTTGGATGTGAAACTGGTGGATTTGATGATTGGAAGTGACTAAGCAGAAGGTAATGAGTTCAGAGTGGATGAACAAGGCGTGTTGAGATTCCGTGATAGGATTTACACCTCTGATAATCCTGAGATGAAAAGAGTGATTTTAGAAGAGGGTCACCGGAGTAGTTTGAGTATCCATCCAGGAGCTACGAAGATGTATCAAGACTTGAAGAAGATATTTTGGTGGCCTGGATTGAAACGTGATGCAGCTCAATTTGTGTATACTTGTCTGACTTGTCAGAAGTCGAAGGTGGAACATCAGAAACCTTCTGGTATAATGCAACCATTAGATATTCCAGAGTGGAAGTGGGACAATATTTTTATGGATTTTCTGACCGGATTGCCTAATACGCAGAGAGGACATGATTCCATTTGGGTAGTAGTGGATAGACTGACAAAGTCGGCATATTTTGTCCCGATTAATATCGGTTTTCCTTTGCAGAAGCTGGAAGAGATTTACATTCAGGTGATTGTGAAGTTGCATGGAGTTCCATTGAGTATTGTGTCGGTCCGAGATCCAAGGTTCACTTCCAGATTTTGGGAGAGTTTGCAAGAAGCCTTGGGATCGAAGCAGAGTTTGAGTTCGGCCTATTATCCGCAGACGGATGGGCAGACGGAGATGACTATACAATCTTTGGAGGATTTGATGAGGGCTTGTGTGCTTGAACAAGGAGGTGCTTGGGATAGCCATTTGCCGTTGATCGAGTTCACTTATAATAACAGTTATCATTCCAGTATTGGAATGGCGCCTTTTGAAGCATTGTATGGTTGGAGGTGTCAGACGCCATTGTGTTGGAACGAATCTGGTGAGAGTGTAGTACTTGGACCTGAGATTGTTCAGCAAACGACCGAAAAGGTGAAGCTGATTCGGGAAAAGATGAAAGCTTCGCAGAGTAGGCAGAAGAGTTACCATGATAAGAGGAGGAAAGATCTTGAGTTCCAAGAAGGAGATCATGTGTTTTTGAGAGTCACTCCAGTGACCGGTGTTAGCCGTGCGTTGAAGTCGAGGAAGCTTACTCCTCGGTTTATTGGTCCGTATCAGATTTCTGCAAGAGTTGGACCTGTTGCCTACAGAGTTCCATTGCCACCCAATTTGTCAAATTTGCATTACGTGTTCCATGTGTCACAGCTTCAGAAGTATGTTCCGGATTCGTCGCGTGTGATTCCGATGGATAATGTGGAGGTAAGAGCAACTAAGGGGTAAAGAGATCGCTCTCGTGAAGGTAGTGTGGGGAGGCTCTGCCGGTGGAAATATGACTTGGGAATTAGAGAGTAAGATGCGAGAGTCGTATTCGAATTTGTTCGCATCAGGTAATTTTCGAGGACGAAAATATTCTAAGTGGCGGAGAGTTATAACGCCCCATTTTCCTTTTATTTTTATTTGAGAATAATTGTGAATTGTTGTGATTGATGGTGTGTTTTGTTGTATTCGTTATATTTCATGTACCCGTAGTAAGGGGTAGTGGCCTTAAGAGATAAGTCTTGGGGGTAGTTGGGGTGTACGACTAAAAGCGTAGAAATCGGTGGTGCGGAGAGTAAGATTAATTAACCTATTTTTAATTAATCAATATTTGCTAACCATAGTGTAAAGTGGACATTAGTGGAAGTATATGAATGATGAGAATTATTATTATTATTTAGTAAGGTTGGATCAAAATATTAATAATAATATAATGGGATAAATAAATAAAAATAATTAGATGTGTAGTGAGTAGGAGGGCATTGTGGTAATTGTACGAAGTTGAGTGAGGGCAAATAGGGTAAATCATAATTGGGGGTTATGTAAAGAGTTAGAGAATGAGAAGTTATTATTCATTCTGCGTAAAAGTGAGAGCAAAGGGAGAAAAACTGAAAAGAGGCTAGGGAAAGCTAAAGGAGAGAATACATTAGAGAAGAAAGAAGCTCATCAATACAAGGTAAGGGTGGGAATTCTTTAATCTTTCAAGGGCTGGATTATGTATGTATTTGGGTAGTGTCATACCCCAAATTTTGACCACTAAGATTTCCCATCATTATGAAAATCATCATCACAATATGGAAGAACCATCATACCTCATCAGTCTCCCCAAAGATGGGTGAGCATTCACTACAATCAAAATTAGGGTTTCAAGCCCTCTCTGAGTGCTTAGACAAAGGATCAATCAAGGAATGACATGATCTTCAACTTGTCTAACCTCTCAAACATCCACAATGGATCAAAAGGACTCCCACTTCAAGGATTAAGCACAAGGCTGCTCCCTTCTAGGTAGATCAAGTCTCAAGATCGACAGTGCCACCAAATTAGGGTTTTGGTCGACCAGGGCCTCCAGATGGAAAATTTTCATCTGGGCACAAGCCAATGATCCAAAACATAACCTAATATACTCCATGGAACCTCATGGACCCAATCATCAAGTCAATTTTGCCTCAGGGGATGCATTCATCAAAAATCAGGAATTAGGGTTTCTTGAACTAATTCACCCCTAAGTTGACTTTTAGGGAAAATCATGAGCCAAGACCTCAAGAGAGGGTTTGAGGGTCTCTAATGAACTATATTGATCCATTTGGAACAATGGATTAATCCAAGAAGCTTGAGCAACAAGTCTCAATTTCATCTGCACCACAATTAGGGTTTTAAGGAAAAAGTTAATTGTAACTTTGACTTTTGACCAAGACATGCTCCCAAGCCCTATGACATGCATCAATATACCCTATGACACCCATGGAACATGTCCATCAAGTTTGATTTAGGTCAAGGACATGATTTCCTGAAGAATTGCACAGTTTGGAATTCATCTATAAAAAGTCAACTGTGCACAAAAGTCAACTTTGACTTTTTGAGATTTTTCACCAAAATGGATTTTTAACCCTAAAATGATGTTAATGTATGATTTGAATCATCATTCATCAAGAAAAATCAAGAAAAGTTGGATAACTTGTAAAAGGGGTAACCATAAAAACTTAGAAAATTTTCTAAGTTAAAAATAAAGTGGCTAGGGTACTAACTTTGGAGGACCATAACTCCTAAACCACAAAGCCATTTTCTTCCATCCAAAGCTTGATTTGTATATCTCATTTCCCTCTACAAAAACTTCAACTAGACCTAATTCCAACTCCTCATGGATTTTGAGCTATGGAGTGATCAAAATCAAGAAAAGCCACTTTGTTCCAACACTTAGTGAAAATTTCACTAAGTCAGATTTTGCCTTACTTTTTGCCAAATGTAGGGGGATTTTTCACTTGGATTCAAAAGAGATCAAAACCAAACATGTTCAAACAGTTGTTGTATCATGTAAGGGCTTTCCAAAATGGCCAATAATATTAGCAAATTCCATTTGAGTCATGAGATATGACATTGGAAAGTTGCCTTGCTAAAATCTGCTAAGGCAAGGCAGAATTTGCATTTTTGCTCGATTTGCCAAAATCAGCCAAATCCAAATGCTCCTATCCACTTGGACACCTCAGAGGATTGAATCTAAAGGGGACAATCACTGAGCCAAGCCTCCAAAGTCTTTGGAACAAGAAATAGCATGTTGAACCTAGAATGGCCAAAATAGGGACAAGACTCCAATTTTGGATTGGAGCATTCAATGGAAGCATCAAGGTGACATGGACTGAGCCATTTGCAAATGAATTCAGTCAAGACTTATCCAAGACCAAAGGAACCACAGCCCTGTGCCCTAACCTCTAGTCAATGGCTAGAGGATACTTGGATTTCCATTGGCCAACATTGAACAAACACCTGCTGCAGTTGCCATTCACTATTCCTTGCAAAACAAACTTGCTCTAATATAAATAGAGCTCAATTGTGATCAGTTTGAGTACACCAAAGGCCTACAACACTTTCCTTTCTCAAAAACCACTTCTCACTCTCAAAAATTCCTTTCTTAGCAAGTCACTATCGGGTTTTTCATTAGAGAGCAATTCCACTCAAACCAATAACACACACACACCTCATATACATCATATGTGAGCTGATCAAACACTTAAACAACAACTGGGACACTGATTTCTCAGAATCACCAGTCAATTGCTCAAGGTTTTAAACAACAACAACTGGGACACTGATTTCTCAGAATCACTATGCATATTTCCTCGCACAATACTTTTGCCAAATGTTCATAATCATGCATGGAATGTTTTCCCTCAAGTAATTGCTTTGTTTGAATCGTGTGTTAAAAATCCCAGTCTTCATGCAGAAATTAGGGTTCTTGAGGATTTTTCATGATTTCTTGTTTTATGCTTAATTTAAATGAAATTAATTGTCATAAACATGATCGTGAGGTTGAGACGAGCATATTGATATGTGGATTGCATGATATAATCAAGTATTCAGTGAGATTGGAGAGAAAATGCAAATCTGGGCCAAGCTGAAACACGCGCGTGTTCTTCAGCTGTTCTTGGCGCCATTTTTCATAAATTCAAATATTTGAATTTTGTGATTTTATTTAATTGATTCAAAAATTAATTTCTCTCTGAGTTTTAACGATTTTGAGTTGATTCTTTTTTTAATAATTCACAAAAATGTTGAAATATTTTATTTTCCCAAAAAATCCCAAAAATATTATTTATTTCATATAATTGATATTTTTGCAAAGAATTAATGTTTTAATTGTTTTTAACATTTAAAATATTTTTTCCACCTTGATTTTGCAACTTTTAATGCTTTCTAATTATTTTGTAGGTCAATACTTAATTTTTGAAACATTAATTCAAGATCAAAATTTGTTTTCCATATGTTAAACAATTTAAATCATTTTAATTGAATTTTTATTCAATTAAATACATTTTTGAAAATAAATTAGGGTTTTTGGATTAATTCAACCCTCATAAATCATTTTCAAAACTTTTGGGCCTCTAATAGAGTGTGAGACCCAATCCTTTTTTTGACCAAATCATTTTTTGGGCCTCAGTGTATTGTATAAGTCCCGATACCGTCAAAAACAAACGGCGCGATCGTCGCCTTTTGAAAAATAACCTCTTGGGCCTCTCCTCGAGCTATAAGACCCATTTAAAACTTTTTGGGCCTCTAATAGAGTGTAAGACCCAACCCCCTTTTAACCAAAATCACTTTGGGCCTCACTTATTGTATAAGCCCCTCTGAGTTAAAAGAAAACCTCGACGCGATCGCCATTTTAAACGGAAAAATCATCTGGGCCTACCCTCGTGTTATAAGCCCCACTCTTTTTCTTTAAACCTTTTGGGCCTCTTGAGAGAGTGTAAGACCCATCCCTTTGTACAGAAAACCTTTCTTTGGGCCTCAGTCACTTGTATAAGTCCCTCTGTACAAATTCAAACAGTGCGCTCACTGATAAAACCCTGGGCCTCTCCTTGAGCTGTAAGCCCCAAATCTTTCTTTTTCAAAGCACTTTCTCCTTTGATTTTGAATATACTGTTGTTTTCCATCTTTCTTTATTGAACAACTAACCAAACAACATGGAAGCTCTACAACCGAGTAAGTAGTTATTGCTTTCATTTACCGCTTTCATGTACATATAACTGTATTGTGGGGCTGTTTCACTATAAGTCTTCTTTCATAAACTCATATCAACTGTGTAATAATAGTATAGATATTTAGAGTTTCCCCGGCAACTACGTCTAGCATTAAGCCCGTTGATCACTCTTAGAAATAGTCAAAACTAGATCCCCATAGGATTACCAGACACAGTCTTCCCTCCTCTTGGGGTTAAACAATATGGAGACATGAAAGGCAGCATTCTCGGTGAACCCTTTCATAGACTGTCACTCGTAGAAGTTGTCAAAGAAACTCTATTCCCCAGAGATGATCTTTTCTCCGTGAATGGCATCTCTTGAGTTTCTTCCAAATTCTCAGACTTTCCTGGCTTGATCTATTCTCGGTGAATGGCATGTCTTGAACTTCTCGGGGTTTGGGGACCCACAGGCTTCTTAAAAGCACTTGTCAAGAAACTCCACTCCCCAGAGATGATCTTTTCTCCGTGAATGGCATCTTTTGAGTTTCTTCCAAATTCTCGAACTTTCCTGACTTGATCTATTCCTTGTGAATAGCTTGCCTTGAATTTCTCGGGGTTTGGGGACCCATCGGCTTCTTAAAAGCATCGGCCTCCTCTTGGGCATCGTACAAGGACCTACAGGCTTCCTAAAAGCAACCCCGCCTCCTCTTGGGCTTAGTACAAGGACCCGCCGGCTTCTTAGAAGTATTCACCGCCTCCTCTTAGGATTCGTATAATGATCTCTTCCTCCGGGAATGATAGCCTCCTCTTGGGCTTCGTACAAGGACCCGTCGGCTTCTTAAAAGTTTCCAACCTCCTCTTGGGCTTCGTACAAATTGTCCCGACGACCTCCTAGAGGTATAGGAACAGAAATTAGTCATCTGCATAGAACAGTCCTTTCATAGAGTCTACTACTGTTTCTCAAAGCACAGTACAAAAGATGACACTCTAGACTTGGACAGTCTAATCTCCTTGAGTCTCAAAGACATTCTAAAGTGACCCCTTCGTTGAATAGGAAGAAAACCCGCAGACTCGGACAGTCTCAATACCCTTCGGATTTCCCACTTCCTTAAAGAACAGGAATAACCCGGATCCTCGAATCAAATCCTTGAGTACAGTGTTACTCATATAAGAACTGATTTTCTCTTTCAAAATCAGTATACTGGACCTGTCACTCAACTGAAACAGTAACCATAGCCTCCTCTTAGGCTTTATATAATGATCCTTCTCCAGTGAAGTTAGCCTCCCTCTTGGGCTTTGTACAATGATTCTCCCCAGCGGAGTCAAACAACGTTTAGCCTATCTCTCGGGCTTTGTACAAGACACATAAGAGACTCCCTCGTTGAGTCAATCACCCCTTTCGCCTCCATCTCGGGCTTTGTACGAGATACAAAAAGGTTCTTATTGAGACAAACAAATTTCAGCCTCCATCTCGGGCTTCGTACGAGATACAAAAACTCTCTTGTTGAGTCAAATAACCTCCATCTCGGGCTTTATATGAGATACCAAAAGATTCCATCGTTGAGTCAAAACCTTTTAGCCTCTCTCTCGGGCTTGGTACGAGACACATATTAGCCTCCTCTTAGGCTTTGTATAAGAAAACCACTGGTCGATCCAATCAACCTTTTAGCATCAAAGTTGTGCCTCGTTCACAGTACACAAACATCAACAACTCTTTCTCCTTCATCTAATCGCTGTAAGCGGCAAGCCTCTGGATCATCTACATCCATGCCAATGTCCCTCTTTTAGTATGAGAAATTCCTAAGGAAAGATGGCATTACTCTATACTGAGTTAAAGTCTTCTCTTTCAGGTTGAAATCCCCTATAAAAGAAATTATGGCATTGCCGGATTCACAAATCCCGGTTAAAGTAATTCTCCTTTATAAAACAATCGTAACAGACAACCCCCTCTTTAGAGATGACAAATTCTCTCTAAAGTTAAGACCTTTTAGCTTCACATCTTGGGCTTCGAACAAGATACAAATAAACCCTTCAGCTTCACATCTTGGGCTTTGAACAAGATACAAACCACCTTTCGTTTCACGTCTTGGGCTTTGAAAAAGACACCAAAACAGCCATTTCCTCCCATAGAATAGGAGGAACTACAAACGCTCTGATTTCCCTGTTTCGGTAAACGGGAATACGTAGGCATAAGATTGAAAGAAAAAATCTTAGCGAGCACGCTAAACAAAAACCCAAAATCCCATACTTTCATATATATATCCGTCCTAACATCTCAACCAATAGCCTAAAGCATCCCTCGTCAACAAAATAACCTAGGAAAAACCCCGAATCTTTATAGCATCTGTAAACTAACAGACCGCTGTTTAAACTCAGTATGCAAGCAGGGTTAATTGGAGACATCTATTTCCCTTCCTTCATCAGCTTTAATAGGATAAAAAATGAATCGAGTTGTAGTACCAGAGCGATCGTGCTTCGCAACCACATCCAAAAATCAATCGCTACAGAAGAATGGCGACTCTGCTGGGGAACTGCGCAGGTCTCTTTAGGGATCTTGTTCTTTTTTGTGGAAACCATGACGTCACTAGGATCTTAGGTCAAAACGCCGTTAATTTAGAATGAAACCACAGATTGGTGACTCCGCCGGGAAACCATTTTCTGTCAGGAACTTAAGATTCTTAGCTTTTGAAAGTCTAGGATGTTTAGGACAAATATATATACTGCTTTTCCTAATTGCTATACGTGTTTATTTTTCTGCTAATGGGAATGCGTGTGATGCCGCATGTGGAAAGATTAAGTATACACTTAAGATAAGTGATGGCGACGAGGTCGACCATCAACCTCAGTGGAGGCTGACCAATGCAACCCATTCTCTCACCTAGACAATGGGCCGATTGTGATGTCTGAGAAGCTGAGGAGCCAAACCCTTTCGTAGTGTGGAAACTATTGGAAATAGTTGTTACGCGATACTACCCTCATTTGAGGCTGGTGATCTATTCTCGGTGAATGGCACTTACTCTAAGATCGCTCTACAACTCGCTGGCGATCTGCTTGTTGTTTTGCTTTCCTGGGAGGAGCTGATGATAGTGAGTACAAGTACAAAAATCACCCTAGTATAAACCTTTGGGGATGGGTAGAGCCTTGACTTCATGACAACGACCCTTTGACCCCATGTTTTTTCTATGTTTTTGTGTGCTGCATTCATGCATTCATTTAAAAAACATTAAAACATTAAAAAAAAATTTCTTCTAGTCTCTCTGTTTTTCAAATTAAACTAAGACTGTGATTGCAAATATCAGAGAAAAGGATTGCGCTAATGGATTTCGGTAGAAGGAGAACTTATAGTTATACCTTCAAGGTTCTAAAGCTAGAGGATTTGAGAAGGTTAGCAAGGATGATCACAAACCCAGAGGCTTTCAGAGCCAAGCACGGAGGTTTGCTACCACTATTAAGAGTCCATGTGATTGAGGGAATCATGGATGCGCTCATTCAGTTTTATGATCCAGTTTATCACTGTTTCACATTCCTGGATTACCAGCTCGCACCAACGCTGGAGGAGTATTCTCATCTGATTGATCTACATATCACTGATCGAGCTCCATTTTCTGGACTGGAAGAAATTCCAAAGAAACAGACCATTGCAAGAGCAATTCATTTGGACGAGTCTGAGGTTAGGACTCACCTAACTACCAAGGGTGGCATCCAAGGTTTGCCAGCCCAGTTCTTGACAAAGAAAGCCCTGTATTTTGCCAATATAGGAAATGTGACTTCTTTTGAAAGCATCTTTGTCTTGCTCGCCTACGGGTTATTTTTGTTTCCCAACATTAATAATTTCGTCGATATCAACTCCATTAAGGTTTTTCTCATTGGAAACCCTGTGCCGACTTTGCTCGCAGATGCGTATCATTCTGTACATTTGGGAAATTTGTACAGCGGAGAGGAGATCACATGCCGTGTACCTCTGCTTTACAAATGGTTTATCTCCCACTTGCCCAAGTCTACTACTTTTTGGGATTGTAAAAGTGCCTTACGTTGGTCACAGAAGATCATGTCCCTTACCAACTCTGATATAGATTGGTGTAATAGGATCTATGATGGAATCAGGATCATTGACCGTTGTGGAAACTTCCCCAACGTACCCCTTATAGGAATTAAGGGAGGAATCAACTATCATCCAGTATTGGTTCTTCGTCAATTTGGATACCCGATGAGACACGTCTCACGGGGTGTTCATCTGGAAGGTCTTTTCTTCAAGGAAGGAGAAAACGACAGAGCACTAAAGATGGAAATAGTGCACGCTTGGAAGTATGTTCATAAGAAAGGACGAGAGTCTCTGGGAAAACCAGACTGTGTCTCGGTGGAGCCTTACCTTCATTGGGTACAAACTAGAGCTCTCAAGCTAAAGATGCCTTATCCTCGTTACGGAATTCTTCCGCCGAGGGAATCTGGCATGTACTTCATGACGGAAACTGAAAAGCTTCAGGTTACTCTCAACAAAGTTCAACGGGAGAGAAGGTCTTGGAAGAACAAGTACCGCACCCTCGACGTAGAGTGCATCAAAATACAGCAATTACTGAAAGAGAAAGATGCTCTGATTGAAATTTTGGAGCAACATGCTGTAGAGAATCAAGATGACCAAAGGAATTTGCTCGCTCCTTTCACCTGGCAAAGGAATGACAACCCGACAACGGCCCAAGAGCCTCGGTCAAAGAAAAGGAAGATACCAGAATCAGCTCCTGATTTCTCTTCAGAGAGGACTCCGGACCCATTAGTTTAGGTTTCTGTTTCTGCACCTTGTAATCTACTGTATTTCCATTTCTGTAATCCTTTGAATTTCAATAAAAAGGGGTTTCCCCACCGTTTGATATTTGCAATCTAATTGTTGAAGTTTATTTTGATTAAACCTTAAACAATTAATATAATCATTGCATTCATCATTCTCACATCGCGTATTCTTCTTACCTACGAATCTCACGTTTGTGTCTCGGTTCTAGAGTTAAATTGTCTCATTCGTATAATACTCGGGCCAATCGTCAGAAAAAGATGGATGATCTTGAGGAAGAAAACAGAGAGTTGAAAGAAGAGATCGACGCTCTGAGAGAGGATATGAGAAAGCTTCGTAACGACATGCAAGCCATGGCAGAAGCTCAGCTACAAAGAACTGTGATCTCAGAGATCACCTCGACGCCCATAGTGGAGAAGTATGATCCTAGGTATCAAATACTGAAAGATCGTCCTTGGGGCATACCTGTTAACTATATCCCAGAAGGATATGTTCCGCCGATCACTGAAGATCAGGGAATCACAACAGAAGCCGCTGGGCCTGAAGGTTACAAACTTCAGGAAAGCGAATATGCCAGGGGCATACTGAAGACTCCTGAAGGTTACAAACTTCGGGAGACGCCAAGACTCACTGCCGTAGTCACGGTACCACCCCCTGCTGTGCACACTGTCCCGGAAGGACAGATTCCACAGACACCTTCTGGTAAGAAGGAAACTATGTTTGACAGAATGGAGGAATTTCAGGAGCAGTTCTTGGAAATGCAGAAGGAACTGCAAGCCATTCGCGGTCAGGATCTATTTGGAAAGGACGCCGCAGATCTCTGCTTGGTCCCAAATGTGAAAGTCCCGCACAAATTTCAAGTGCCCGACTTTGAAAAGTACAAGGGTAACTCTTGCCCTCAAAGCCATCTGGTGATATACGCTCAGCGGATGTCAGCTCAGACGGAAAATCAGGACCTACTGATTCATTACTTTCACGATAGTTTAACCGGTGCCGCATTAAAATGGTACATGGGTTTAAACCGTGCCACGATCAGCACATTCAGAGATCTTGGCACTGCCTTCGTCCAACAATACAAATACAATTTGGACATGGCACCCGACAGAGATCAACTCAGATCGATGTCGCAAAAGGACAAGGAAACCTTTAAGGAGTACACTCAAAGGTGGCGTGAGATTGCCGCTCAAATTTGTCCACCTCTGGAGGAAAAAGAGATGACAAAGATCTTCTTAAAGACCTTAAGCTCATTTTACTATGACCAAATGGTTGCCAGTGCGCCCAGTGATTTCACCGAAATGGTTGGCATGGGCGTATGTCTTGAGGAAGCCGTCCGAGAAGGACGTTTGGTAAAAGACACTGGATCGACGAGCGGTACTAAAAAATACGGTAGTGCTCTCCCTAAGAAAAAAGAGCAGGATATTGGGAATATCTCTCTCGAAAAGCAAAGGCGACGTTATCAACCGGTAGCAGCTGTGACTCCTGCTATCAGCCCTGCGCCTATTTCTACGTATCAACCTCAGGTTGCGCAGAGCCAACCTGATCAACAAAGGACACAACAGCCTCTTCAGCAGGCTTGTCCTCCATATAACAACAACCGTACAACACAACCATCAGGGTTTGATCCTATACCCATGTTGTACGCAGAATTATTTCCGTTACTACTAGCTAAGGGGCACATTCAGACTAAATCTCCTCTTACAGTACCAGAAAATCTGCCTTTTTGGTTTAAGGTGGATCAAACTTGCCCTTATCATCAAGGAGGTCCAGGGCATAACATAGATACTTGTCTCAATTTTAATTCTGACGTGCAAAAACTTGTTAGGAGCGGGGTCTTATCCTTCAAGGATACGAATCCTAATGTTCTCACGAACCCGCTACCTCAACATGAGAAGGCTGCAGTCAATTTGATAGAAGGAGAGACTAACGATGTCTATCAAATTCACGATGTACTCTTGTTGAAAACCAATCTGGTCAAGATGCATTGTAGACAGAGTGGATATGGCCATGTGCCACCTCATAATTATCACCAGTGTGATATTTGCTCTAAAGACAATCAAGGATGTTCTGTGGTGCAAGCAACTCTACAGGAACGGATGGATCCAAGAGCACCGAGTTCGTGGAGTTAACATAGTTTACACGAATTCCAACATCATTCAAAACCACGATATCCGTGCAATGAATGTCAACTTGGTGGCAATGCACTCAAGGCAAAGCCAGTATCATAATCTGCCGCGGCACGATTACAGCTCCTGTCTGATTTGCTCGGTAAACAAACAGGGATGCTCTTTCATACAGGAGGCTCTCCAGCGTCAGATGGATCTTGGATGGATCCAAGACTACCATGATAGGAACTCCTATCAAATCAACATGGTTCAGATCTTCGATATTCGCATGATGAATACCAACCTGGTAGAGTTACATGCTGAGCAGGTCCGACTCAGATTCTTAACATCACATGACTATCAAAGCTGTAAGGCAAGTTACGAAAATGATCGAGGTTGTACCCTTGTCCAGGAGGCACTTCAGCACTTGTTAAATCACTGGTGGATGCCAATTTATATGGATGAAGATACTTAGCAAATTAGTATCAATAACAGGAATCCTACTCGGCGTCAGAGTCAGGATGTCCGATCAGTGGAAGCTAACCTAGTGAGGTTACATTGTATTAAAAGTGGGCGTGGCCAGGTGCCACCACACAATTATGACCGCAGTAGCGTCTGTTCGGAAAGTAACCAAGGGTGTTACCTTGTGAGAGCAGCTCTTCAGGGTCAGGTGGATCGTGGAGAAATTCGTCCATATCCGGGTTCTGGACCCATCAACTGGACGCCGAACTACCTTGCCGATCAAGTTGAGGATGTTGTCACGATCTCTGGTCATCACAGGACCAGGGATGTTTTTTCCATTATCCCTCTACTTGACGAATCTAAAGTTCCCAACCGGGAACGGATCGAGATTAATTATGATGGTCAGAAAAATCATAAGGCTCCTGTAGTCATCTATCTGCCGGGACCATTACCGTATGAATCAGCTAAGGCAATCCCTTACAAATACGGTGCAACGATAATTGAAAATGGAAAGGAAATTCCATTACCCTCCGTCGTGAATATTGCAGACATCAGTCGTGTAACACGGAGTGGTAGAATCTTCAACCGAGGGGTTGGGGAACTTAACAAGGAAAAGGAACTTCAGACAGAAGCTCCCGATCCATCATTCGATCAATCCAGTAATCCCGATCTTTCGAAAAATAATGATGAGATGCTGAAGCTCATCCAAAGGAGTGAATACAACATTGTCGATCAACTGTTACAAACTCCTTCAAAGATCTCAGTTTTATCGTTGTTACTCAAATCAGAAGCCCACAGGGAGGCTCTACAGAAAGTCTTGGAGCAAGCCTTTGTGGAACAAGATGTAACAATCAGACAGTTCGATAGCATTGTCTCTAACATCACTTCCTGCAACAATTTGGGATTTAGTGATGAGGAATTACCCGAGAGGGTCGCCGTCATAACATGGCGCTCAACATTACAGTTAACTGCCAGGATGATGCTTTAGCCAACGTACTGGTAGACACAGGGTCAGCCCTGAATGTTATGCCGAAGTCCACTTTGATGCAATTATCATTCAAAGGCCATCCGATGAGAATCAGCGAGGTCGTCGTCAAAGCATTCGACGGATCCAGAAAAACAGTTATCGGCGAAGTTGATCTTCCCATAACTATCGGTCCTCACACTTTCCAAGTCACTTTCCAGGTCATGGACATCCGGGAAACGTACAGTTGTTTATTAGGAAGACCTTGGATACATCAGGCTGGAGCGGTCACTTCGACCCTCCACCAAAAGCTAAAATTCGTCAAGGACGATCAACTTGTCACAGTCTGTGGAGAACAAGCCTTGCTTGTAAGCAACTTGTCATCGTCTACTGGTATAGAACCCGAGGAGGTTATTGGAACTTAGTTCCAAGCACTGTCGGTAAGCAAGAACAATCAGTTTAGAGGAGGAACCTCGATTTCCTCATACAACGATGCTATCAAAGCGGTCGAGAGTACCGATACAACAGGATGGGGACAGCTTGTCATTCCTACTAACAATGAAACAAAGAAGGGTCTTGGTTTTTCTGCAACCTATACCCGGACAGCTGCCAACAATGAAAGTCTTCATCCCCTTCAAAACTTCTTCCACAGTGGAGGTTTTCTTCACCCGGTATCTCAAGCAGTACATGCTATCAATGAGGAAGATCCCTCCGACATGGATGAAGAATGGAAGTCCTATCTGAACGAGGACGGTTATATGTCTCAGGAAGAGGTGCCTACGCCATTTTGCTATCCCGCACAGAGTCCGAGATTTATACCAAGGTCAGATGTCGAAATAATATACGGTGATTGTGATCCGGAAGGATGTCGTGCTCCGCCAAATTCATTAGAGGAAGACACTCTGATGAAAGACAACTTTGACCACAACTACTATGGCCCAATGGATGGCCTGCCAATGTGGCAACCTTACCCAGGAAACTTGGGGCAAGAGAGTCAGCCGAACAATGAAAATTAGCTGACCGTCATTGAACAGAATACCTGTGTCCCCACCATGTCATGGGATCAACACTCAGGTCATTCAGAAACTACTCAACATGAAGATGAATTCGCAACGTTTGCAGGACTTGAATTCATCAACTATGCTTTTCCTGAGGCCAACTTCATTGAGAGAAATGACTCCTCCAGTTCCAAAGATGTGTGGGACACCTTGGGACAACCGAGTGGAAAATACGACTTTATGGTCAAGTACACCGCTCCCGAAAGCTCTCGTATCAGGCTCAAAGATATCCAGCCTACTGGATGGGGAGATACAGCTGAGAGCACAAATGCTATGCAAAATGCAACAGAGGAATTCTCCTACGACAACTCTGCCTGGTAGACAGACTCCAATGATCCCGCTCCACCAGAAATCAGCGTCATTTCTGAAGACAAATCAAGGAAGGTGCTAGACTTTGTGATTCACCGAGGAGTTCGCCGCCAATGGGTTGCCGTCGAGGTTCCGAAGGTCGTTCATCAGTCAAAGTAATTACCATCTTTAAGCTTTCACCCTGCCCAAGTGAAATGGATGTTTTGATAGGGCTCGCTTTCTGTAAATTTTCCCTCTTCGCTTCGTCCAAAGCGACAAAGTTTTGTTTTATAGGGCTGTAGTTTCAAGGATCGACTTGTTCATTAATAAAATAACGTCGTTCTGTAATTTCCGCATTAATTATTGTTTTCTCTTTTTGCTTTTTTAGAAAATGGTAATCCTAAAAAACAATTCAAATAAAAACAAGCAGTAAAATAAAACACTGCACACACTTGCATTTTCTCTATCTCTTCTAAACACGAATCATAACGTCATGCAGATTGCTTGTTTTAAACCCCGTTGAAACATACGATCCGATGCCTTCTCCCAACTTTGAGTTCCCGGTATTCGAGGCTGAAGAAGAAAATGACGACAAAATTCCAGAAGAGATCTCTCGACTACTCAGACAAGAGGAAATGTCCATTGAACCTCACAAAGAGCCGTTGGAAACGGTAAACTTGGGTTCAGAAAAAGATAGAAAAAAAATCAGGATTGGGGCACTGCTCAGTCCAATTGCCAAAGAGAGTTTGATAAAGCTTCTCAAAGAATTTCCCGATGTATTCGCTTGGTCCTATCAGGATATGCCAGGGTTGGATACCAGCATCGTGGAACATCATCTACCGTTGAGATCGGAATGTCCGCCGGTAAAGCAAAGGTTGAGACGGACTCACCCGGACATGGCCATCAAAATCAAAGAGGAGGTACAGAAACAGATTGACGCGGGTTTCCTCGCTACATCTGAATATCCTCAATGGTTAGCCAACATCGTACCCGTTCCGAAAAAGGACAGAAAGGTCAGAATGTGTGTCGACTATAGGGATCTAAACAAGGCTAGTCCAAAGGATGACTTTCCGTTACCACACATTGACATGCTGGTAGACAGCACAACAAAGTTCAAAATTTTCTCCTTCATGGATGGATTCTCGGGCTATAACCAGATCAAAATGGCACCGAAAGACATGGAGAAAACTTCGTTCATTACCCCATGGGGCACCTTTTGTTACAAGGTAATGTCGTTTGGTTTGAAGAACGCCGGGGTAACCTATCAAAGGGTCATGACTACTCTGTTTCATGACATGATACACAAAGAAATCGAAGTGTATGTCGATGATATGATTGCAAAATATAAAACAGAGAGTGAGCACGTTGAACATCTGTCAAAATTGTTCGAACGTCTAAGAAAATTCAAGCTCCGCTTGAATCCCAACAAGTGCACCTTCGGTGTCCGTTCAGGGAAACTACTAGGGTTCATCGTCAGCCAGAAAAGAATTGAGGTTGATCCTGACAAGGTCAAGGCCATTCAAGAAATGCCTTCTCCGAAAACTGAAAAACAAGTCAGAGGATTCCTGGTACGTTTGAACTACATCTCCAGATTCATATTCCTTATGACCGCCACATGTGCGCCGATTTTCAAATTACTCAAAAAGAACCAGGATTGCGTTTGGACAGAAGATTGTTAAACCACCTTCGACAGTATCAAGGAATATCTATTGAATCCTCCGATTCTATCACCTCCAGTGGAAGGAAGGCCACTGATCATTTACCTCACAGTCTTAGAGGACTCAATGGGATGTGTACTTGGCCAACAAGACGAAACCAAACGGAAAGAGTCTGCCATCTACTATTTGAGCAAGAAATTCACCGACTGCGAAACTCGATACATGATGCTCGAGAAAACTTGCTGTGCTTTGGCTTGGGCAGCCAAACGTCTTCGCCAGTACATGATTCGTCATACTACTTGGTTGGTTTCCGAGATGGATCCAATCAAGTACGTCTTCGAAAATCCTGCTCTCACGGGAAGAATCGCCTGTTGGAAGATGTTATTATCAGAATACGACATAGAGTACCACGCTCAGAAAGCCGTTAAGGGGAGTATTTTAGCCGATCATTTGGCTCATCAACCGATTGACGATCAGGAATCAGTCGGGTTTGACTTCCCGGACGAAGATGTCATGTATCTAAAAATGAAAGACTGCGATGAACCATTACCCAGTGAAGGGCCAGAACCAGGTTCCCAATGGGGACTAATCTTTGACGGAGCAGTTAATCATTATGGAAAGGGAATTGGGGCAATCATTGTTACCCCTCAGGGTACCCACATTCCTTTCACCGCCAGACTTACGTTCAAATGTACGAACAACGAGGCCGAATACGAAGCTTGTATCATGGGTCTCGAAGAAGCAATTGATTTAAGGATCAAAAACTTGGACGTATACGGCGACTCAGCTCTGGTTATTAATCAGATAAAAGGAGATTGGAACACATACCAATCAGGATTGATTCCTTACAAAGACTACGCAAGAAGGTTGCTACCTTTCTTCAACAGAGTCGAGTTTCATCATATCCCTCGTGAGGAGAATCACATGGCTGATGCATTAGCCACTCTCTCTTCCATGATTAGTGTAGGTCAATGGAACGACTTACCTAAGATCGACATAACGCGCCTTGAACGGCCCGCTTACATCTTCGCGATTGAAGCAGTCATAGAAGACAAACCTTGGTATCACGATATCAAATGCTTCCTTCAGAAACAGGAGTCCCCACCTAGGGCATCCAGAAAAGACAGAAAGATCCTCAGAAGATTAGCTGGAAACTTCTTCCTGAGCGGGGACACTCTCTATAAGAGAAATTTTGACATGGTCTTGCTCCGATGCGTAGACGGACCAGAAGCAGACATGCTTATGAAAGAAATTCATGAAGGGTCCTTTGGCACTCATGCCAACGGACACACAATGGCGAGAAAAATTCTAAGAGCAGGGTACTATTGGTTGACCATGGAATCCGACTGCTATAAGTACATGAGGAGGTGTCACAAGTGTCAGATATACTCCGACAAAATTCATGTACCGCCATCACATCTCAAAGTTCTCTCTTCCCCATGGCCATTTTCCATATGGGGAATCGACATGATTGGCATGATTGAGCCCAAGGCTTCAAACGGACATCGGTTCATCCTAGTAGCCATTGACTACTTCACCAAATGGGTCTAAACAGCGTCGTACGCTAATGTAACCCGACAAGTGGTGGTCCGATTTATCAAAAACAATATCATCTGCCGTTATGGTGTTCCAAGCGAGATCATTACTGACAATGGATCTAACTTAAACAATAAGATGATGAAAGAGTTGTGCACAGACTTCAAGATTGAACATCATAACTCATCTCCCTACCGACCAAAGATGAACGGGGCGGTAGAAGCGACCAATAAGAACATCAAGAAGATTGTTCAAAAGATGGTTGTAACCTATAAAGACTGCCTGAAATGTTGCCCTTTGCTCTTCACGGTTATCGCACATCTGTCCGCACTTCAACAGGGGCAACCCCATTTTCTCTAGTGTATGGCATGGAAGCAGTGCTCCCCATAGAAGTAGAGATCCCGTCAATCCGAGTATTGATGGAAACTAAGCTCACCGAAGCTTAATGGTGTCAAAGCCGACACGACGAATTGAATCTGATAGAAGAAAAGAGAATCACGACACTATGCCATGGTCAGCTGTATCAATAAAGAATAAAGAAGGTGTTCGACAAAAGGTCCGACCTCGCGTCTTCAGGAAAGGAGACCTTGTGCTCAAGAAGATACAATCATTTCTCACTGATTCTCGGGGCAAGTGGACCCCGAATTATGATGGCCCCTATGTGGTCACGAAAGCTTTCTCAGGCGGCGCCTTGAGACTTGCAACCATGGACGGAGAGGAATTTTCCTACCCCACGAATGTTGATGTAGTCAAGAAATACTTCGCCTAAACTAAAAAAAAACGTCTCGGTGGATTGAAAACCCGAAAGGGCGGTCCAGGAAAAAGTTAGAGACAGAGAAAAAAATCATCCCGGTGGATTGGAAACATCACAGTACAATCCAGGCAAAAGTTAGGGATAATGGCAAGTAACTATGTTCAACAGAGGCAAGTCCCTCAGCAGCAGCAGTTACGCCATCCATCGGAGGAAAACTCCAGTCAAGGTCATCTTCGACAGAAGCTCAGGATGTCCCGAATTCAAAGTTGGTAGAAGGATAGTGGTCGTTATGTTTCAACGTAGCCCTTTTCCCTATAAATTACTATTTTCTAACTTTGTAAATACTCAACGGAATCACGCGTTTGGCTGATCTCCATCTTATCAATAAAATTTGAGCCCTTGTGCTTTTGTTTGTAATTCTTATTTATTTTAGCTTTACAGAACGACGTTTTTAACATGATTAACGATTCTTGAAATAAAAGAAAAATTAATTTACTTGTTAAAACTTTTTCTGCTTTTTAATAAAGACGACAATTTCTTTTGACTGTTGAACATCAGAAGAACATCGGTCGCTTCTCCAGAAATAATCGAACCTCAAAGTGCATAATCAAAGTACTCCTTCAAACTCAGTACGCCTAAATGAAGGGATCAACTGTGTCAGAGACCTTGTTTCGTCTGACACGCCTCGGCCGAGTTCTTATCTCCTAAGCCTGATAAACGGTATTCCCAACAAGGACTATCTCTCCTAAGCAAGGTGGAATTGCTATTCTTAACCAACGGTACCTCTTCGCCCCGCGATGGCCGAGTATCTAGTCGTGTTCACTTGTTAGTTTGTATGTCGCGTCAGTTTTGTCAGCATATACATACATACATCATTGCATTATTGATTTGCATTCACATTTCATATTGCATCGCTATCACTCTAGTCGGCCTTGTCCCCTAGTGATAGAAGTTCTCTCAATCGAGTTGTCAGTTCTTTCCTCGTCAGGAAGTGTTACGTCTGAACATTCTCTCTCCTCCAGTTTTATTTCTGGATTGAAGTTGGGTCCTCGGCCACTTTGATAACTTGAACCTCTGAAAGACCAGAGAGCCCTCAATTAGCATCACTCTTCGCCATTGAAGATGATATCCTTGTTTTCCCAGATTAAAGAAAATCTCGAGAGAAAGCCTCCTTAATCGGAACTTCGGCAATACGACAGTTTTTCTCCGAAAGACCGCTGATGAAAAGGTCATCGGCACCTCAAAATTGGATCCCATCATATGGCATTTCTCCGGGAAGATCCCGAGAAAAGTATGATGTAAAGACCCCAAGCGAATGCAGTCTCTCAAGGGACTCGCATTCCCCAAGTAGAGTCAACAAATGGTATCTCCAACAGAGAAGTTTGTACACCTCTACAATTCAGACGACTGGGTCCTCCCAGCGAGTCTGACATCAGAGTTTTTCCGTCAAATGGCATCTCCCCAGGAAAATTCGGCGAGAAGTTTGAGGAAAACCGCTACGAATAGCGTCCCTTGTCAATAAAGTTTATTGACAAAAGAAACTTAGACCAGTTCCTTGGTAGGAAACCACGGTCGAGGGGAAGTTTACATCAGAAACTAAGACCAGTTCCTTGGTAGGAAACCAGGATCGAGGGGAAGTTTACATCAGAAACTAAGACCAGTTCCTTGGTAGGAAACCAGGATCGAGGGGAAGTTTACAAAGAAAACTGAGACCAGTTCCTTGGCTGAAGACCAGGATCGAGGGGAAGTATACCTTTTCTAAGCATCATTGCTTAGCTAAAGAAGATGAATGCGTAAGCTACCATTCATAACCACCGTCAAAATTTCGGGTATTCCGATATTTAATCCTCTTGTACCCCGAATGCCCGAATACCTTCGTCATTCACACCTTCGTGTCCAAGAAGATTAAATAGGGGCATCTGTCATACCCCAAATTTTGACCACTAAGATTTCCCATCATTGTGAAAATCATCATCACAATATGGAGGAACCATCATACTTCATCAGTCTCCCCAAAGATGGGTGAGCATTCACTACAATCAAAATTAGGGTTTCAAGCCCTCTCTGAGTGCTTAGACAAAGGATCAATCAAGGAATGACATGATCTTCAACTTGTCTAACCTCTCAAACATCCACAATGGATCAAAAGGACTCCCACTTCAAGGATTAAGCACAAGGCTGCTCCCTTCTAGGTAGATCAAGTCTCAAGATCGACAGTGCGGCCAAATTAGGGTTTTGGTCGACCAGGGCCTCCAGATGGAAAATTTTCATCTGGGCACAAGCCAATGATCCAAAACATAACCTAATATACTCCATGGAACCTCATGGACCCAATCATCAAGTCAATTTTGCCTCAGGGGATGCATTCATCAAAAATCAGGAATTAGGGTTTCTTGACCTAATTCACCCCTAAGTTGACTTTTAGGGCAAATCATGAGCCAAGACCTCAAGAGAGGGTTTGAGGGTCTCTAATGAACTATATTGATCCATTTGGAACAATGGATTAATCCAAGAAGCTTGAGCAACAAGTCTCAATTTCATCTGCACCACAATTAGGGTTTTAAGGAAAAAGTCAATTGTAACTTTGACTTTTGACCAAGACATGCTCCAAAGCCCTATCACATGCATCAATATACCCTATGACACCCATGGAACATGTCCATCAAGTTTGATTTAGGTCAAGGACATGATTTCCTGAAGAATTGCACAGTTTGGAATTCATCTGATAAAAAGTCAACTGTGCACAAAAGTCAACTTTGACTTTTTGAGATTTTTCACCAAAATGGATTTTTAACCCTAAAATGATGTTAATGTATGATTTGAATCATCATTCATCAAGAAAAATCAAGAAAAGTTGGATAACTTGTAAAAGGGGTAACCATAAAAACTTAGAAAATTTTCTAAGTTAAAAATAAAGTGGCTAGGGTACTAACTTTGGAGGACCATAACTCCTAAACCACAAAGCCATTTTCTTCCATACAAAGCTTGATTTGTAGATCTCATTGCCCTCTACAAAAACTTCAACTAGACCTAATTCCAACTCCTCATGGATTTTGAGTTATGGAGTGATCAAAATCAAGAAAAGTCACTTTGTTCCAACACTTAGTGAAAATTTCACTAAGTCAGATTTTGCCTTACTTTTTGCCAAATGTAGGGGGATTTTTCACTTGGATTCAAAAGAGATCAAAACCAAACATGTTCAAACAGTTTTTGTATCATGTAAGGGCATTCCAAAATGGCCAAGAACATTACCAAATTCCATTTGAGTCATGAGATATGACATTGGAAAGTTGCCTTGCTAAAATCTGCCAAGGCAAGGAAGAATTTGCATTTTTGCTCGATTTTCCAAAATCAGCCAAATCCAAATGCTCCTATCCACTTGGACACCTCATAGGATTGAATCTAAAGGGGACAATCACTGAGCCAAGCCTTCAAAGTCTTTGGAACAAGAAATAGCATGTTGAACCTAGAATGGCCAAAATAGGGACAAGACTCCAATTTTGGATTGGAGCATTCAATGGAAGCATCAAGGTGGCATGGACTGAGCAATTTGCAACTGAATTCAGTCAAGACTTATCCAAGACCAAGGGAACCACAGCCCTGTGCCCTAACCTCTAGTCAATGGCTAGAGGAGACTTGGATTTCCATTGGCCAACATTGAACAAACACCTGCTGCAGTTGCCATTCACTATTCCTTGCAAAACAAACTTGCTCTACTATAAATAGAGCTCAATTCTGATCAGTTTGAGTACACCAAAGGCCTACAACACTTGCCTTTCTCAAAAACCACTTCTCACTCTCAAAAATGCCTTTCTTAGCAAGTCACTATCGAGTTTTTCATTAGAGAGCAATTCCACTCAAACCAATCACACACACACCTCATATACATCATATGTGAGCTGATCAAACACTTAAACAACAACTGGGACACTGATTTCTCAGAATCACCAGTCAATTGCTCAAGGTTTTAACCAAAGTGCAGTTGAGATGCCATGAAGTGATCCAGTCATTCTCAGTCAAGTCCAAGCATTCAAACACACTCCATAGGGTGTAGGGAAGCTGTTCAGATCATCACAATCCATCTGTAACACCTCCTACTCAGAAATCAATTTGCTCTTGCTGTCACGACCTAGAGGTAAGCATAAACTTGGTCATCTCTCAAACTATGCATATTTCCTCGCACAATACTTTTGCCAAATGTTCATAATCATGCATGGAATGTGTTCCCTCAAGTAATTGCTTTGTTTGAATCGTGTGTTAAAAATCCCAGCCTTCATGCAGAAATTAGGGTTCTTGAGGATTTTTCATGATTTCTTGTTTTATGCTTAATTTAAATGAAATTAATTGTCATAAACATGATCGTGAGGTTGAGACGAGCATATTGATATGTGGATTGCATGATATAATCAAGTATTCAGTGAGATTGGAGAGAAAATGCAAATCTGGGCCAAGCTGAAACACGCGCGTGTTCTTCAGCTGTTCTTGGCGCCATTTTTCATAAATTCAAATATTTGAATTTTGTGATTTTATTTAATTGATTCAAAAATTAATTTCTCTCTGAGTTTTAATGATTTTGAGTTGATTCTTTTTTTAATAATTCACAAAAATGTTGAAATATTTTATTTTCCCAAAAAATCCCAAAAATATTATTTATTTCATATAATTGATATTTTTGCAAAGAATTAATGTTTTAATTGTTTTTAACATTTAAAATATTTTTTTCCACCTTGATTTTGCAACTTTTAATGCTTTCTAATTATTTTGTAGGTCAATACTTAATTTTTGAAGCATTAATCCAAGATCACAATTTGTTTTCCATATGTTAAACAATTTTAATCATTTTAATTGAATTTTTATTCAATTAAATACATTTTTGAAAATAAATTAGGGTTTTTGGATTAATTCAACCCTCATAAATCAATTTCAAAACTTTTGGGCCTCTAATAGAGTGTGAGACCCAATCCTTTTTTTTTACCAAATCATTTTTTGGGCCTCAGTGTATTGTATAAGTCCCGATACCGTAAAAAACAAACGGCGCGATCGTCGCCTTTTGAAAAATAACCTCTTGGGCCTCTCCTCGAGCTATAAGACCCATTTAAAACTTTTTGGGCCTCTAATAGAGTGTAAGACCCAACCCCCTTTTAACCAAAATCACTTTGGGCCTCACTTATTGTATAAGCCCCTCTGAGTTAAAAGAAAACCTCGACGCGATCGCCATTTTAAACGGAAAAATCATCTGGGCCTACCCTCGTGTTATAAGCCCCACTCTTTTTCTTTAAACCTTTTGGGCCTCTTGAGAGAGTGTAAGACCCATCCCTTTGTACAGAAAACCTTTCTTTGGGCCTCAGTCACTTGTATAAGTCCCTCTGTACAAATTCAAACAGTGCGCTCACTGATAAAACCCTGGGCCTCTCCTTGAGCTGTAAGCCCCAAATCTTTCTTTTTCAAAGCACTTTCTCCTTTGATTTTGAATATACTGTTGTTTTCCATCTTTCTTTGTTGAACAACTAACCAAACAACATGGAAGCTCTACAACCGAGTAAGTAGTTATTGCTTTCATTTACCGCTTTCATGTACATATAACTGTATTGTGGGGCTGTTTCACTGTAAGTCTTCTTTCATAAACTCATATCAACTGTGTAATTATAGTATAGATATTTAGAGTTTCCCCAGCAACTACGTCAAGCATTAAGCCCGTTGATCACTCTTAGAAATAGTCAAAACTAGATCCCCATAGGATTACCAGACACAGTCTTCCCTCCTCTTGGGGTTAAACAATATGGAGACATGAAAGGCAGCATTCTCGGTGAACCCTTTCATAGACTGTCACTCGTAGAAGTTGTCAAAGAAACTCTATTCCCCATAGATGATCTTTTCTCTGTGAATGGCATCTCTTGAGTTTCTTCCAAATTCTCGGACTTTCCTGGCTTGATCTATTCTCGGTGAATGGCATGTCTTGAACTTCTCGGGGTTTGGGGACCCACAGGCTTCTTTAAAGCACTTGTCAAGAAACTCTACTCCCCAGAGATGATCTTTTCTCCGTGAATGGCATCTCTTGAGTTTCTTCTAAATTCTCGAACTTTCCTGACTTGATATATTTCTTGATAATAGCTTGCCTTGAATTTCTCGGGGTTTGGGGACCCATCGGCTTCTTAAAAGCATCGGCCTCCTCTTGGGCATCGTACAAGGACCCACAGGCTTCCTAAAAGCAACCCCGCCTCCTCTTGGGCTTAGTACAAGGACCCGCCGGCTTCTTAGAAGTATTCACCGCCTCCTCTTAGGCTTCGTATAATGATCTCTTCCTCCGAGAATGATAGCCTCCTCTCGGGCTTCGTACAAGGACCCGTTGGCTTCTTAAAAGTTTCCAGCCTCCTCTTGGGCTTCGTACAAATTGTCCCGACGACCTCCTAGAGGTATAGGAACAGAAATTAGTCATCTGCATAGAACAGTCCTTTCATAGAGTCTACTACTGTTTCTCAAAGCACAGTACAAAAGATAACACTCTAGACTTGGACAGTCTAATCTCCTTGAGTCTCAAAGACATTCTCAAGTGACCCCTTCGTTAAATAGGAAGAAAACCTGCAGACTGGGACAGTCTCAATACCCTTCGGATTTCCCACTTCCTTAAAGAACGGGAATAACCCAGATCCTCGAATCAAATCCTTGAGTACAGTGTTACTCATATAAGAACTGATTTTCTCTTTCAAAATCAGTATACTGGACCTGTCACTCAACTGAAACAGTAACCATAGCCTCCTCTTAGGCTTTATATAATGATCCTTCTCCAGTAAAGTTAGCCTCCCTCTTGGACTTTGTACAATGATTCTCCCCAGCGGAGTCAAACAACGTTTAGTATCTCTCTCGGGCTTTGTACGAGACACATAAGAGACTCCCTCGTTGAATCAATCACCCCTTTCGCCTCCATCTCGGGCTTTGTACGAGATACAACAAGGTTCTTATTGAGACAAAAAAATTTTAGCCTCCATCTCGGGCTTCGTACGAGATACTAAAACTCTCTTGTTGAGTCAAATAGCCTCTATCTCGGGCTTTATACGAGATACCAAAAGATTCCATCGTTGAGTCAAAACCTTTTAGCCTCTCTCTCGGGCTTGGTACGAGACACATATTAGCCTCCTCTTAGGCTTTGTATAAGAAAACCACTGGTCGATCCAATCAACCTTTTAGCATCAAAGTTGTGCCTCGTTCACAGTACACAAACATCAACAACTCTTTCTCCTTCATCTAATCGCTGTAAGCGGCAAGCCTCTGGATCATCTACATCCATGCCAATGTCCCTCTTTTAGTATGAGAAATTCCTAAAGAAAGATGACATTACTCTATACTGAGTTAAAGTCTTCTCTTTCAGGTTGAAATCCCCTATAAAAGAAATTATGGCATTGCCGGATTCACAAATCCTGGTTAAAGTAATTCTCCTTTATAAAACAGTCGTAACAGACAACCCCCTCTTTAGAGATGACAAATTCTCTCTAAAGTTGAGACCTTTTAGCTTCACATCTTGGGCTTCGAACAAGATACAAATAAACCCTTCAGCTTCACATCTTGGGCTTTGAACAAGATACAAACCACCTTTCGCTTCACGTCTTGGGCTTTGAACAAGACACCAAAACAGCCATTTCCTCCCATAGAATAGGAGGAACTACGAACGCTTTGATTTCCCTGTTTCGGTAAACGGGAATACGTAGGCATAAGATTGAAAGAAAAAATCTTAGCGAGCACACTAAACAAAAACCCAAAATCCCATACTTTCATATATATATATCCGTCCTAACATCTCAACCAATAGCCTAAAGCATCCCTCGTCAACAAAATAACCTAGGAAAAACCCCGAATCTTTGTAGCATCTGTAAAATAACAGACCGCTGTTTAAACTAAGTATGCAAGCAGGGTTAATTGGAGACATCTATTTCCCTTCCTTCATCAGCTTTAATAGGATAAAAAATGAATCGAGCTGTAGTACCAGAGCGACCGTGCTTCGCAACCACATCCAAAAATCACTCGCTACAGGTAGGAATCATTAGGTTGAATTCATGTGAATGTTGAATGTCTGTTGATAGGTTCTAATGAGTTAGGATGTTAAGATTTGTTCATGATGTTGTCTATAAAATAATGCATGTTATTGTTGCTAAGTATTGATGAGATTTGATATGATTTTCGTGCACTATGAGGACTGTTTTGGGGAGGAAATTGGGTCTGGTGTAGCAGAGAATTGGATTGCAAAAAATCTGTTACGCGCTCGTAGCGCCGAGCGGTGGAATTGTAGCGCCGGACGGTGCTGTGCCGGGCGGTGATTAGGAGGCACAACATGGAACGCCAAAAGGCGCAACAACGCTGCTGCGGTGCTGGGCGGTGATCAGGAGGCACAACATGGAACGCTACTGGAATTTTGTTGGAATTAAGGGAGGGCCTACGCCCGTGCGCCGCCGGGCGGTGCGAAGAGGCGCAGCGATGCTCGTTGCGCATTTTTTGTTGTTTCTTTGCTGTTTTCTTGTTGTTTGGCGTGGTTTCCTGTTGCTTCGTTGATGATTTCTTTAGATGATGTATTTTGGAGGATTGTTATGAATATGCATGTTCGAATAGGTGTATGTGTGTTGTTTGAAATAGTGAGTTGAGTAATGATGATATGCTATGTTTATGCATTTGTTTCGTTGTTGTATGTTGTCGTTGAAGGTGCATAACATGATGCATGAGTTGAGGGATGACGTGTGCCCATGTGGGGTGTGAGCGTCTATCTGGATTCCTTTTAATGGAGTCGATGTTGTTGTTGTTGTTGAGGTGATTGTGTGCCCATGTGGGGTGTGAGCAATCACGATTGTCGTGTGCCCATGTGGGGTGTGAGCGACTAAATAGATGTTTCGACGGGAATTGTGATCATGAAACAGGGATCAAAATTGGTACCACATGCATTGAGTCTAGTTGGTGTCTCGTTGCATTACTCTCGTTAGTTGTGTTGTATTATGCTTTGATTGATGATCTGTGGTTGTGTTGAGGTGTGTGATTCTTGTTGGTAGTTGTGATATGGGTGAATGACCTGGTGATTTATTCTTTTATATTTATATCATCTTCTTCTTTTGTTGATTTGAGAATCTCACCCCTTCTGTGTTTGGTGATGCTTTATACGGCATCCTGCAGATAATCAGGAGTAGTTGTAAGTCGTGGTCGGTGAAGACGAGGTGCTTCACTTTAGTGGCGTCTGCTCTGATATGTAACATTGGGAGTCGGGAACGCTTTTATGCATGTTTTATTTTGGTTAAAGAATTTTAGTTGCATTTACCGTTTACAAAACTAATTTTTGGTAAATTGAAACCTTATGCTTTCTTATTCGAATACTTCATTTCCGCTGCGTAATAAAGAGTATTTTTGGATTAAAGTATGCTTTAAATTATGTTACATGTCTGCTTATGAGCAAGTTTCGTTGAAAGTAATGCCCTTTACTTCTGAGTTGTATTATTTTACTCTAATTATTCGATTAAATTATGCGGGGGAATTTAGGGTGTTATAAAACCGAATCCCATATTTAAAGAGATGCAACAAACCCATTTTGAATTCCATAATATAAAACGCAAAAATACTTGAAAGCGAAAACAAAAGCAACCAACGATCAAAACAAAAATTGTGAACTAACAACGAGAGGTGAAAGTCAGCGCCGGAACATGCAACGTCAATTGAACCAACCGACTCCAATCAAACTCTTTAGAGATTACTATTCAATGATGTCGCAAATAGGTTTTCTCTCCAACCAGCTTTTTGATAAACAATAATTACTAATGTTGGAAATTTTGAGTGTTCTTTTTTATCCACTTGAAATATTCCTAATGTTACATGTGTGTGTGTTTTAATGATTTCTTGTGGTGAACGTAGCTAGATTTTTTTGTGGGTAAAGTTATTTCCTTGAACTCTTGCGCCACCTTCAAACTTAAAAAATAGATTTAAATAGTCTGTTAGTCCATGTAAATTAGCGAGTTTTTGTGTTTGGTCCCTGTAATTTATTTATTTTTGGTTTGAGTCTCTATATCTTTCTTTTGGCGTGTGGTTTATTCCCTAAAGACAAAATTCGCAGGATTCTCCTGCGGATTTTTCTTCATATTTCTTGCGGATTTTGGCTTTAGGGACTAAAACACACGCAAAAAGTGAGATATAGAGACTCAGACTAAAAAAATATAAATTACAAAGACTAAACTAAAAAATTTGCTAACTTACAGTAACCAAAAGTACATTTAAGCCTAAAAAGTATTATATTTTTCTTTTACTTTTTAAATCACCAATTTTTTTTTTAAAAACCCTTAAAATTGAACTTCCCTATAATTGTATCATTTTTATTTGAATTTGGTACAATTTATTCCTTTTCTGATATTTTTGACTAATAAAGAAGAGTTTAGAACACATTCAAAATTTGGGCTTTTTTTCCTTTACTTTTTTTCTTTCTTTCATGGTTTTGTTAGAAGTATTTTCTTTCGAGTTATTTAATCTAAAATGTTGTTCATCACATGTATGTGCTAATTTTAGTACATTCTTTCATTTCTTGTTCTCATATTTGGTGTTTTCTTTATAGTTTTATCAATAATTTAGAAATGGAGATACCCAATCATGTTAGGGAGAACACAATATCAATCATTACCTTTCCTAGGCATAAGCGTCAAGTGAGAAACATAGTTGAGAGAGCTGAACCTTTTGAGTCACAACGCCCACCTCAATTTGAGCATCAATCAAAGGAGCCTAAGTTGTTGGAGGAGCCACAACAGGGTAATAGATTGTATATTAAAGACCAATTTGTGATGTGTTGCCAATTTAGGATGACATGAGGCCAGTCATATCTGGGAGGGGTAGATACGATATGCATGTCTATTTAATTTATTTGATAGTTTATTTTGTTTTTTTTATATTGGTTCTATATTTTCCAATTACGTGACTTGATGCTTAAATGTGTCAGTAATATGAAGAAGATAGTTCGTTTGACTACTATAAACTAGAGATTGTTAGATGATGTTATTAGAGATAGTTAACTGGAAATCCCCGCCACAACGGGTTATAACTAGATAAATCATTTCTTCTTGAGTGCATTTTATGAGAGATGGCATGAGGAGACCAATAACTTCCATATATTAAATGAGTAGATGAAAGTGACAATGGATGATTTATCCTATTTGTTACATCCCCTCATTTAAAGTCATCTTTTGGACCACACCGCCTTGGCCAAAGTTGAGTCTTGGATCTGATTTGATATAAATTAAAACATACTATGCCAAAAAAGACCTTTAACAGCGTTTAAAAGCGCTGCTTAAAGTGGTTCTGCTGTAGGTAACGGCAGCGCATTTTTTTTCTTGGAAAAAAGCTGTCTTAGGTCCCCTTTAGGACCCCCTTTAACAGTGTTTTTCAAAGTGCTTTCATAGGACCCCCTTTAGGCAGTGTTTTTTCAAGGAAAAACGCTTTCGTAGGACCCCCTTTAGCAGCGCTTTCGTAGGACCCCCTTTAGCAGCACTTTTCAGAGCGCTTTCGTAAGACCCTCTTTAGGCAGCGCTTTTTCAAGGAAAAGCGCTTTCGTAGGACCCCCTTTAGGCAGTGCTTTTTCAAGGAAAAACGCTTTCGTAGGACCCCCTTTAACAGCGCTTTTAAAAGCGTTGTTTTATGTATACTTTAGGACCCCCTTTAGGCAGCGCTTTTTTTAAAAAGCGTTGTCTTTTCTAAAAGCGCTTTTTAATAGCACTTTTCTAAAAATCAATTCTTTTGGAGCGTTTTTTTGGCCAAAGCGCTGTCTACTGTGAATTTTTTCCATAAGGCCTATTTTTTAACACAAAAACCTGTATAATAAACATGTATAATTCAACACAAGCCTTTATTTCAACACATAGGCCTTGGATACCATTATAATTCAACATATAGGTCTTGCATACCATTTTAATTCAACACACATGAACCTTATAATAACCATTATATATATTTCAACACAAACCTCATACACCAAAATAACAATTATATATAAACCTCATATCCAAGTAAACATCCATAATTCTAATAACAACTTCCAAAACTAATTACACCAAACATCCTAAAGATGCACCAATTCTAAACCTCATACACCAATTAAACTATACAACTTTCAAAACTATACAACAACTTCCATAAACTATACATCAACTTCCATCACCTATACATCAACTTCCATAAACCTAACACAAAAGAAAGAAAAACAATATACCTTATATAATTCTCATTTCAATAATGTATTGACAACATTCCTCCTTTATTTCTTCCAATTTATCTTTCGTGTAGGTGGCACACTTGAATTCATCAAAGTACTACATAAAATAACATAATATGCATGATTTAGTTAAAAGTAGTTAATTATATGAAATGTCCGATGATAAGTATTAAAATAAATCATAACTTATAAATTCATATCATGTTTGGAATCTCTATTTGTTCCAAATGAATAGTTTCTTTCATGAATCTCAATACAAAATAACCACAATCTATACCATTACGCTGACGAGGACACTACACATAGAAAAAAGTATGAATATGTATCAGGATATATAGTTTAAATTGTGTTATCAAGTAGCATCACTATTATAATAAAAAATGTGAAAATATACCTGCACTCTTATCCATGTAATGTTGTTTGCTTTGCTCTTTGGTACTCGAGCTTGTCGTTGTGATTGGAATATTTGTATGGCTCTATCATAATATAAACGAATATTTAGAACAATTTCACATAAATAAATAAATACACACGCGAATATTTAGAACAATCTCATCACTTACGCATCAATCATCTTCTTCATCTCCGGGTATTTAGTTTGATCACCATCTAGCGAATCCAGATAATATACTATTTCTTTTATCGGATTAATCGCAAGCAACAATCAGTGTCCACTATAAAATAAAACAAAAGTTTAGATGGAAATGTTATACACAACATAAAAAAGCAAATGGTTATAATAAATGAAGGTAGAATGAAAATTTAACCCATGGCCAGTATTATATGGTAAAAGATACAACTTCTCTGTATCTTTGTTGGTCCTAAATGCATCTACTAAATGATCTCTGGCCGCATTTGTAGTTCGATCGATTAGATTTGCGTTGACACATCTGGGAGACAAGAAAGAGAATCTTCCTGTCAATTGACGCGGGAGCATCAATTTTTCATACAAGAACCTGAAATAAAAACATAATCAACATTAAAATATTCATTGAAATGAGTAAATAAATTGATCAATTAATTAAATAAAATCGATGGATTACCTGATGTATGAATTCATAACACTGATGCCTAATTCAGCATGCTGAAAAATCTGATCCAAATCTTCTTTAGTAATTGTTTCTGAATAGGAAAACCCAAAAATACCTTCTTCTATAGGTATTTCACGGATACAACCTTCCATCAAATCCGATGTGCCTACAAATGTTTCAAGGCACAACCGAAATCGAGGAATAGAAGCTTTTTTTGGCTTGGCCATGTTGCCTAATTCTGTCTTCTTATTCTTGCTACCTTGTTGCACCTCTTGTGTAGGAATCTAAAAATCATATAAGTTACGTAGAGTATAAAGTCATAAAGCCTTTGAATTCGGATTATAGAATTAACATTTTCAATGCATATATATCAATGTACCTCTTTTTTTTATGCAACTGACTCGGTGTGCCGTACAATCCCTTTATCTGTTGCTTTGGATTTTGTAGGAGTCTAACAATACCATGTAAATAAAATGTACGTAAATATAAGCATAACATAACTTATAGGCAAGTAAAACATTTGAAAACTAAAGCTTTCAACATACCTCAACATCTATGACAACGAGGCTTGACAATCATGCAACATACGACCCTACGGCGTCCCCCACCAATGTTGCATCTGAAACGTCGTCAGGTATAAGTAGTAACGCATCTCGCTCTAAAGCAATATCAATCGAAACTTTCAAAAATCCAGCAGGGAGCGGTCTCCCGAAGTGTCATGCACTTTTCCCTTGCCAACCATGCGATATGTACAAAAGGCTTTCCAAACTGAGTAGCCACATCTTTCACCTTTTCAAAAATTTGGTCACCTGTCAATGTAGGTGGAGCTCTACCTTGTTCTGGATTTCCATTGAATGCCTCTCTCCACCCACGGTAGTGACGATTATAATTTAAAAATCTACGATGGTCGGGAAAGACATTCTTCTAACAAAATTCCAAACGCGTCAAATCTGTGTTTTCTTCACAAATAGGACACACACATTGACCTTTAATGCTATACCCTGATAGATTTTCGTATGCTGAAAAATCATTAATTGTGCCAAACAACAGCGCCCTCAAATTGAAACTTTCTTTCCTATATCCATCATAAACCTCCACACCGTTCTCCCATAAAATCTTTAAGTCTTCGATTAAAGGTGTCAAGTATACGTCTATGTCATTCCCTGGTTGTTTAGACCCAGAGATTAACATAGATAACATCATGTGCTTACGCTTCATACATAGCCGTGGAGGTAGGTTATAAATCATAATAATCACAGGACATGTGGTATGTGAGATACTTTGAAGACCATGTGGGTTCATTCCATCAGTAGATAATGCTAAGCGAAGGTTTGTTGCTTCTTCTCCAAAATCAGGATAATCATTATCAATTTTCATCCATTGAGGTGAATCTGCTGGGTGCCGAAACTTTCCATCTATAATTATTTCATCTGCATGCCAAGTCAAGTGTTTTGCATCGGTTTCACTACGAAACATGCTTCTAAATCTCAGAATTATAGAAAAATACCATAAGACTTTTACTGGAGACATTTTTTTCTTATATCGAGAGACACCGCATTTAGGGCACTAATTTAACGATGCATATTCATTCCGAAACAAAATGCAATCATTTGGACAAGCATGTATCTTATCATAACTCATGCCAATAGAGCATAACATTTTTTTAGCCTCATAGGTTCGATTGGGAAGAACATTATCCTCCGGAAGCATATCTTTTATAAGGGCTAATAACTCTGTGAAACTTTTATCCGACCATCCATTGCCCGCCTTTAAGTTGTACAACTTTAATACCGCAAACAATCTTGTGAATTTAGTGCAACCTTTATACAACGGTTTCTCTGTATCTCTTACCAACCTCTCAAACATTTTAGGACAATCCTGAAGATCTGCTTCAAGTGCTTCTGCAATCTCTTCGACTCGATCACAATTGTGTGTATTTGTGCCATTGTCATTTGAAGCATAGGTCGTATTATCCTCCGGTTCAACATTCTTGTTACTTATCTCACCATGTAATATCCAACATGAATAACTTCAATCAATTCCATGCCTCATTAAATGCGATTCCAACTGAACTGCCTCAATCCAACGCCCATAACACCAACCTAAGCAAGGACATGTGATTCGACTATGGTCTTTGGCGTGTTCAACCGCAAAATTAACGAATTCTGATACCCCAGTCTCGTATTCTTTTGACAATCGATTAGAAGACATCCATTTTCTATCCATGGTTTTACTAAGTAAGCTAAACAAACACAAAAGAACAACTAATTATAAGTACCTGTATAGAAGTCAGCACCTTCTGGACTTAACCACAAAGTGTAAGATTCTTGAAAATAATCTGAATTTCACTCTTCTCAGGTAACCCCTATAGCAAATTCACTAAGTTAGTAACTGATGGTGTATACCAAATATAACAGGATAAATTTAGTAAGTCGCAACAATTAACAAAGTAATCATCTTCAACCTCAACAAAGAATCATCAATTCGAGCATAAATCAATCACCAAAATTATCAATTCCACATTTAAACTCAATAGCAACTTCAACCTCAACAATTAGCAATTAATTTCATCAATATTCATCATCTTCAACCTTAACAATTAACAAAGTAATCACTAAAAATTATCCATCAACAATGTCATTATCATAAATTAATTCCAAGAATTCATCACTAACATTCAATATCAACTTACAAAATTAACACCAATTCTCAAAATAAGTTCACCACAAATATCACTATTCATCGTCTTCAACCTTGCTACAACAACAATTTCAAAATCAAATGCTAACAACAACCACAACAACACTATCAATGTCTCATTCCACGGAAGAACAATGACGGTGAAACAAGAACACAACAACACTATTATTTGGCCGCGAAACAAGAACAAAATCAAGAAACAAAATCAAATGCTAACAACCACAACAACAACACAAACAAGAACAAAATCGAGAAACAAAATCAAATGCTAACAACCACAACAACAACACTATTATTTGGCCGCGAAACAAGAACGAAGTCAAGAAACAAAATCAAATGCTAACAACCACAACAACAACACTATAATTTGGCCGCGAAACAAGAAATAAAAAAGAAAAATGCCTTGCTCACATGGCCGGAGGAACAGTGACGGCGGCGGGAGGATCACGCAAACACGACCGGAACTGTTACGGTGGTGGGAGAATCACGAATTCACGGCCGGAGGAATAGTGACGGCGGCGGGAGACGACGCGAACAGTGGATGATACGGTGGAGGGAGCAGCGGTTGCGAAATAATGGAGAGAATCGTGAGAGTGAAAACTTGAAATGTTAGGGTTAAATAGTAGAAATGAATAGTTACTGGTGTTCTGAGTTTTATTTTTTACTAACTAAAACACCTATAGCAGCGCTTTTAGACAGTGCTTTCGTAGGCTGCAACTTTAGCAGCGCTTTCTTGGAAAAGCGCTTTTTAAGGTGTGTAGATATTTGAGCCTTTAGCAGCGCTTTCTTAAAGTGTTGCCTAAAGTATTGTAAAACTTGGGTCTTTAGCAGCGCTTTCCAAAAGCGTTGTCTAAGGTGTGGCTTATGTAGGACCTTTAGCAGCGCTTTCCTAAAAGCGTTTTCTGAAGGGTAGCCTTAGTTTGGGTTTTAGCAGCGCTTTTTAAAAGCGCTGTCTAAAGTCCACCTTTAGCAGTGCTTTTTTGGGCGTTTTGTTTTTTTTATAAAACTTATAACAGCGCTTTCTGGGAAAAGCGTTGTCTTTGTAGTGCTGCCAAAAATCATTTTTAGCGTAGTGAAAGATGACCAAAAATTGAAAATATCATTGGAGGGGGGTGTTCATGCACAATTCAACTTCCTAAAACATGCATTTGAAAGAGACGTGGATGCAATAATGGCCTATAATACAAATGCTGACAAAGTGGGAAGACACATGTAACTTGCAGTACTTTCCAGGTATTGGCGGTCATGATTATGAGACTATGTACACAAAGAATGATTTGAATGCTAACCTTTTCCCTCCGACTAAAGGTCACTCAGTTCATGAACCTTTATTAAGAGAGTCTAGATTAGGTACTCCAATAAGATGAGTTGTTTTATCCTTACACACATCGTCATGCCATAAGCTTGCTTGATGAAAAATGTTTTTACCCATTTGGATCAAATGTGGATTCTATTTGGTCTGGTATTTGCTCGATTGAGTTTTGAATCAATTATTATATGTGAATACTATTCATAGGCTTCCAGTTGTCTTTACTCAACATATGATAACTCAACAACATGTTAACCATAACTATGAGGAGTGTATGAACCATCTTATTTACATAGACATAAGTGACCTATTATTCAATATTAGGACAGTGAGGCATAATATATTATGTGGTATTTTAAAATATCACATCCTTACATATTGTTCACACTTGAAGTAAAGTTGTTGAGGCCAGCTGAGGAGGAAGCGTTTTCAAAGGTAGCAACATAAGACAGGGGCGACCATGCATGTAGTTGAGTTCAACATAAATGGTTGTTTGTGATACGTTGGCTTACAAGTGAGATGTTTTTTTGTGTGACAGGAAAATCTAATATTTAAGCTAAATTATTGGCAAACTAGAGAAGTGTTCCAAATTTCAAACATATAGAGACTTGTGTAGACCTTTTCTGTGGGAAGTAACAACTTTTCATCCTTTTAGTGTTTGATTTATGAATTGTTTTCTTAAATTCTATTTTCATGTTTGATTACTCTATGAGTAAATTTCTCCACTTGTTAGGGTTGAGTTCTTGTTTTTAAGGCATAACCTTGTACTCTTGTATGCTATTAATAAGTTATTGAATTGTATTATTTTACATATCTAATATATTCTTGTAACAATATTTATTGTTTGATCACCAGCGAAATGATTTGTGGTTTATCTTGTAAAACTAGTTGTGGAATAGGTAAGTATTTCGAATTAGGTATTCTAATCGACTATCCCCTAGGACTAGGGGTGAAACTAAGAAACTTTTAATACTATTACCTTATTTATTAGTATTAGATTGTGACGTATTTAGGATTAAATAACCAATAATTTAGGGAACACGTAATTAAAAAGAACAAATACACTAACTAGCAAGATTATATAAGGCGTGCAAGTGCAAACTTATATCTGGTTTATCACTGATAATATTTTATTATTATTTTTATAAATATTTATTTCTCGTCGTTTAAATATCCAAACAAACTATTCAAAACCATTTTTGTTCAACAAGTATAAAATTAAACTCAACACTAATTCCAGTCTTCAAGTTCAATATTTTGTGGTACTCAAAACATTATTACTTGCAGCGATCTGATATATTGAGAGATCACCCACCAATTAACAATTTAATCTTTCTCACAGAGATCACCCACCAATTAACAATTTAATCTTTCTCGCAACATCCTTCTCATAAAAGAGAGTTAGATTGTATAATTTCACATTGGGCCATGTTAACCTTAAATGTATTCCTCTTGTTGAGAAGCCTTAAAACAAACAAATGATATCCAAGATGTGTGAATGACCATCTTATTTGACAAGTTGTCCTGCAAAAAACTATTATATAACAAAAAGAATCACTCTTCCACCTTTTCTTCCTCCTACACAGAAACCCTCCAATGCCACCTTCACACCTTAGCCCAATCTACATATCTCTTCGACCAACACTAACCGATTCTCAACTAACTTAAAAATAATTCACTTTTCCACCACATTGATGCCTTCCTCTCCCTCTCTTCACTCGGCCACCCTCCAAACCAAAAGGCATTACCAAAAACTTATACCATAGCCCCTTGATCCACAAGAATTCCAAAACAACATTTACCTAATAGTGAAAAACTAAATTATTGAGCTTTACACACACTTAAATAACCACTCTTATGATCAAAATACACCTTATTCCACTTTTTCCAAAGAAATTTTTTTACTTCCTCAATTCCCCCATGAAAAAAAATTAAATAAAGTTTCGATAAAAGATATTATACATGAGGGAGCCTTGAAGAAGGAAAGAAATGAGTGACAAGACAAATTTCATAAGAACCAATCAAACACATAAAGAAATATTCCTATTATTTTACCATGATACTTTCTTCTTAATATAATCAAGCAAAGGACACCAAAAATATAACTTATAAAGATTGTCTCTTATGGGAAGACCAAGATACAAAATGGGAGCATGCCCTATTTAACAGTTAAGAACAACATAAGCTTTCACCAGTCAAAAACCATTCATATTACATCCATCAACATACTTTTATAAAAATTAAATTTTGCCCAAAAAAAATCACAAAAAGAATAAGATTAGCCTTTTAAGACCCTATTATTCACCTATATTTTCACCCAAAATAAACTTTAAACTTTCTTGTCTCATTCACCACCTCATTAGTAATAAGAATCTCATCTAAAATTTGCTTACTCATAACAAAATAAGATCGAGTTTCAAAAATAACATTTTCAACAATTATCTTTAATCTATTTGTCAAACCGTAGTCAACACATTATACACACACTCAACCAAAATATTGATATGAAATCTTATAATTTCTTAGCACTGCTATTTTTTAAAAGAACTGTAAATTCTTTTTTCTAATTTATCTATAACAATATATAAAGGTAAAATATCATTTTGGTGTAGCCTATTTTCTTTTCTGTTTTGCCCTTCAAAACTACTTAGAAGTTGTAGAAGTTACACAAATAAAAATTAACTACTCCCTCATTTTATATATAAAAGAAATTTTAGAATGTTATACTTAGATGAATGTCACATCAGATTTTTAATGATGTGGCGAGTAAATAAATGAGTTGTCAATGAAATAGTGTGAGACTCAGTTTTAATATATTATAATAGATATATAATATATAACAATATATAAAGGCAAAATATCTTTTTGGTGTAGCATATTTTCTTTCTTGTTTTGCCCTTCAAAACTACTTAGAAGTTGTAGAAGTTACACAAATAAAAATTAACTATTCCACCCATTTTATATTTGAATATTGTACACAAGTGAAAGTAATTAGTTATTTGAAAAGAAAACTGACTTTAATTTCTCATTAAAACCTATATTTAAATACACATACCACCTATAACAATATATAAAGGCAAAACATCTTTTTGGTGTAACCTATTTTCTTTCCTGTTTTACCCTTCAAAACTACTTAGAAGTTGTAGAAGGTACACAAATAAAAATTAACTATTCTCCCATTTTATATTTGAATATTGTACACAAGTGAAAATAATTAGTTTTTTGAAAAGAAAACTGACTTTAGTTTCTCATTAAAAACTATATTTAAATACACATACCACAAATTCAAATACCCATAATTTAATTAAAATCAAAATTAAAAAATACCATATATATTTTTATGTGTAAGTGTATAAAAAAGAGGACAGACGAGCACGGTAGAGTGCCCGTCTGGACGCTAGTATTTTATAATTTATAAACTAGTACGCTTAAAAATACTTGCATGGTTACCATTATTTTTTTCATGAATTTATAATTTATTTTTATATTAACTGTTTTTTTTATAAACTAATAACTTACATTTCACAATTTTCTCATAATTTTATATATGTTATTTTTATTTTAAAAATTAAAAATAGTAAAAAGAATAATTTTTTAATGTACTTTCAAAAATATATGTTGTTGAACGATTTTTTTTAAATAACAAAGTTTTTCAAAACATCCAAAATAACCATAATTTAAAAAAAAATCAAACTAACCATGTTTCAAACAAAAAAATTTGCACACAAAAGTTGTAGCCAGACTTAATGATGCATGCTCGGATAATTTGTACAGAGGTACCAACATGCATGGCGCATGCATATAGGACATGTCACTGCTTCTGGCACATGCATGCATCCTCTAGGACATGTGCCACAGGTAGTGGCTATTATGTTGGTTAGGGTTTTCTATATATAGTGCATCCCCTCCCCATCATTTCACCCATCTTCTAAGTTTCTCCTTCAATTTTGTTTTTAAATTTCTTCTTATATGCCGTCTTATATACACAAGAGAAATGACAATTTGATTTATTCGACAGTAAAGCCTTCGATGAAGATCCGACTTTGGAACGGAGAGATGTTCGAGCATCTTTAGAGGAGTTTAATCTATTGTCTAGATGGAGACATTGCAGATGGTGAAAAGTTCAAAAAGTTTAAAGGCTCGTTAACGTGTACAACGACAATGGAGAAAGTCGTTTCTGGGACTCAGTTAAAACGGACACTAATTGTCGTATTATGATGCATAGTTATGAGGCAATTATCTTAATAGTTGTAATCACATAGATATGTTGTTTAGTCGTCGTATTTGTTTGTTTTATTGTTTAGTTGTTGTTAAATTATTATTTAGTTGTTGTTTAAATTGTTGTAACTAAATGTTATGATATTTATGAAATGAACGTTGTTTACAATATCAAATAAAATGGTTACATAAAATTGATTACATATAAAATTATGTTATGGAGTTTGGTCCAACATTGGGACAGTTTGTACGATTGTGTCCAGGCTGACGACATGAACAACATAATCTCGCCATTTTGTTTGCAGTATCCATTTCGATTCGAATACGCATGCTATTAGAGCAACCCTTTTTATTTCTTCACATATTTTTACCATGTCAAACTATCTCCCCTTGATATGCAGGCCAACAATCCTCATTTGCTACCACCGAAAAGCTATTGTTGTACACATTGCATATGTTTATGACTTTGTAAACGATGGGTAGTAAGTTGTGAAATTCTGGCTAAGCAGATCACTAAGATGTCGGACAGGATGTCGTTACACTTGCTTCTGACACAAGGATAATGAAGAACAGAATACAAACAACAGAAAGAAAACAACACACAAGAATTGTTAACCCAGTTCGGTGATCAACAACACTTACGTCTGGGGGCTACCAAGCCGGAATGAAATCCACTAAGTATAATTGGTTCTAAGCTAAACTCCGACGTTTACAACTTGACACCTAGAAGCTACCCGTACTAGATTTCTACCTAAGACTCTCCTAGGTATGAGACCCTTCTCAATTCCCTTTCAATCACAGCAATGACTGAAAAATTACAACTCAATAAACTGTCCAACTCAGGTATTCACACAATACAAGAGAGGCTCACAAAAGTACAAACCCTAGTACTCAATAACAGCTGTATATCTTTTGTGTCTATTCTAGGTTAAACACATCCTATTTATATCACTAAACAGAACTGGATTTGGGCTTCAGAATCGCAGCAATTCAGCCCCACATAATCTGCGACCTATTCTTCTCTAGAATAGTTTCTTCAATCCTAAATTTCCAAAAATGTATCCATACTCGGAAACAGCATATTCTTTTTAGAATCAGAATCTCTAATTCCTCAATCTCAGATGCCTCCTAGGACCAAATCATATTCCCATAAAACCTAGAAAACAGAAACAGTTATTCCAAACTGTAACAGACAAAGATGTCAAATCAACATGATAGGACATCTTGTCTAACACCTTAACCTGCACTTAGTTCATCATGTCAGGACACCTTGTCCAACATCTTTCTGTTAAGTTAGTTTTACCAAAATTGATGTCAACCTCAAAGGCTTGGACTCATCAATCTCCCCCTTTGGCAGATTTTGGCTAACTACAATTAGCCTGTAGACAGAATTAATCAGAACAGGGAGACCAGATCATCAGAACAATAGCGAAACACAAACCAAACTTTGTCTCCCCCTCAACCAATACCTTCTTCTGCAAGCAACACCAGCACTACTCCCCTCAATGGTTAGTAGCAGTCAGCAGTGGTTAGTATTACTCCCCCTTTTTAGCCATAATATGACAAAGGCAGAAAGACTAACTCAAAAACCAAATAACCAGTATATAGTAATTAAAGTACACACCCAAACAAAAGTAAATTATCCTGGGCATTAAGCCCTTACAAAACCAAAACAAAAAAACAAAAAATAAAGAAAAGACAACTCTTAGTAGTCACCTTTTGTTTCCTCATTATCCTCTTCTTCTGCATCATTACCATAACCATCATCAGCAACAACATCAACTTCCTCATTGTTTTCTTCAGCAGAACGCTTCTCAGCATCTCCAGTGTTTACTCCAATGTCCTTGTTCTGCCCAGCAGACAAGGCTTGTATCAGTTGTTCCAGTTTTTGTTTCCTTGTTGTACTGGCCTTGATAATGACATCAAGCTCCCTACAGGTTTCCTTCAGCTGAGCAATAATGTCCTCTTCTAAGGTAGTTGTAGCAGATGTTGGAGCAGATGTTGAAGCAATATCTAGGACATGGCTTCCAGTAAACAATTTAGAGTGCTGAGTCAAGGGAGATGCCATTTTCATTGTATGATCTGCAAATACTAGGATGCTAGGGTACTGATTCAGAATTATCCCACAAATAAGTGAAAGAAAACATATAGGGAGTTTTACAACAGTTGATGTAGATTGCTTCAAAATTGATTGAAGATATGAGTTCCAAAGTCAAACTTTCTTCCTTTGCCAACCATATAAATGAATCTACCTAGACTAGCTGAGATGGTTGAAGTATGGTTAGTGGGCACCCAGTTGAAAGTACTAATTCTATGTAGAATTGCATACTCCACACTAAGTTTCCCAGCTGAAAGTTTCACATTGCTAGGCCAATGTTTCACAGTATTGCATGTGATCTCTTGACATATTTGATCATTAGTGTCTCCACATTCAGGCTAAGATTCTTCAGATATTTCCAGAAACCTATTAATCACGGTGGGAGAAAATGTCACAACATTTCCTCTGACATACACTTTCCTGCTGGTTGCATCATTACAGTTGTCAGGAATGTTTACTACAACTTCCTTTACCATCCTTTCATAGCAATTTCCAAGATTAGTAACAGTCCTTATTAGCCCTGTGTCATTAATCAGTTTCACCACTTCATGGCATTCTAATGCATCCTTCCCTAGTTCCCTTTCCAATTCTACTCTTCTTTGGTACACATATGGCCATCTGTTTACATACTCAGGGGCATGGAAAGAGATATTATCTAAGGGAGCTTTAGGAATACTGACAGTCTTTTTTTAGCAACTGGATCCTTTAGACGTATGATGTCCTGGACATCTTTTGTAACATCATAGTCTGACTCAGTGTCAGACTCATCCTTTCTTTTCTTGGATACAACCGCAAACTTGCTCCAAGGTTTTTGAGGTCCAACCACAGATTTAATGTTTCTTCTGATAGTAGTGTTTTCAGTATCCACACTTTTTCCTTTTCTTCTCTTCAATCTCTTGACCACACTAGCAATGATCTCATCATCAGAAGGTGAATCATCAATGTTTATTACCTTGTTAGTTACCTCTTCAGCAGTATCCTCTAATGCTTGTTCAAGTGATTCCTCTAGAGATAAGGATGTTCCATTATCTGGTCCACCATTTTTCTCAATAGATTCGACACAAGTGTGAGGGTTCTCTTCTCCTTTATCAGTATCTCTATCACCTTCTTATTCAGTCACCTCCTCCGGTTCCGCAACAGGAGCAGATTTGGTTGGCATAGCCCCATCAGTATTCAGTCTACCCCCTATATTTAATTGCTCAGCCACTATATTCCTTATTCTCTTATCCGTTTCAACAATTTCTTTCTTACTTCTAGGATCAACAGAGGCATTAATAGTTTCAGAAATATTACCTGCAAGGAGATTTCTAGCCCTTCTTGCAAGGAATTTCTCAGGCTTACATGGCACCATAGAAAGGGGAACAACATTGATCGCATCTCCAGTAGACACCTTCCCAGGTTTTTCCTAAACAGCAGAAGATGTAGAGGTTTCCTTCACGCCTCCTCCTGTTGAGGATTGTTGTTGAGACATCATAGAAGGAACAAGATTGGATTTTTCTTCACTCCGGGAGAACGGGGAGATTGTGGAGAAGAGAACAGATTAAGAGCGGTTTAAGTTAATTTGAAATGATCGCTTTTGAAACCCTCTTTTCGTTTGTTGGGAAAATACACCTTCCTGATCAGTATCCTTACAAATTAATCTCTTTAGGCCCCTAGTTATGTAAAGCCCTAATTTACCCTTCAATTTCTCAAACTGATTTTTAAGGACATCCAGAGTGCTCAGGTTATCATGGGATAATGTCACAACATCTTGTGTGACATTTTCCTTTGTTGACATCTACCTTATTCCTTTGTACTAAAGGCTACTGACCATGATGGCATGCTAATCACTCTCAGTAGTTGGGTCAACAGTGGCCACAAAGGCACATCTTCTTCCTTCAAGATCATCTATCATAGAAACCTTATGAAGAAGGTCCTGAATCCTTGAGATGGTCTTTTCTGTGTGTCATCTTAGTTAATCTTCCAATTTCCCATTTATCAATGCTCAATTCTGAGAGGGATTTCTGATGTTTCCTAATTGACATTGAAGAGCACTTTGTCTGTAACGAGGTCCATACATAGCAGTTATTTTTTGATCTGGCACCCTTCATGATAACTTTATTTTTATCATTGACAACCAAACATTCAGATTTTGTAAAGTTAACCTTCAGGCCTTGGTCACAAAGTTGGCTGATACTGATTAGATTAGCAGTTAGTCCTTTGACATACAACACATTGTCAAGTCTAGGTTTCCCAGCATGATCCACTTTTCCAATCCCTTTGATTTTTCCTTTTGATCCATCTCCAAAGGTAACACAGTTGGAGGCATAGGGTTCTATATTTACCAAATATTCCTTGACTCCAGTCATGTGTCTCGAACAACCACTATCAAAGTACCACATATCTTCAGTAAACTCTTTTAGAGATGAATGGACTATCAGAGCCATAGACTCACTCTTCGAACTCCACTTCTTTCCATTTATACCAATTTGTATCCTTCTGGCTTGAGAACCAGCCTTGGGATAACCATGTACCTGGTAACAGTGGGATTTAATATGCCCATATCTACCACAATGATGGCATTTCCAGTCTTGTTTCTTTTTTTTTGTAGGTTGTCTTTGATGTCTGCACTGACGTTGGGACGTCTCCTGTGACATTTTCTGATCAAGCACATTAGAACGGTTGTTGAGCATCCTGACAGTCTTGGTTACATTGTCAAGTTTGGAGTTGAGTAAAGCAACTTCCTCTTGAAGATCATATATGATACCAAGATGCTTCAATCTTTCAACCTCAAGAAGCATGATAATCTTATGTTGATCTTCTCCTAGATGACAGATTTATGCGCTTCATGTGTACAGTTCCCTGTAAGAGTTGACTAGATCATTATGTGAGAGATCCCCAATATCTGATTCTACATCAGAGTTAAACACTCCTGTGAGAGAAGAAACCTGCTTAGGTGATCCTTCATCACTTGCAGAATCATCTTCTGACCAGGATGTAGAGAAACCTTTCTTTTCTTTCTTTAGGAATGTGGGACACTCAGATATAATGTGTCCAAATCCCTCACATTCAAGGCACTTGATCCCCTTTTCTTTGCTGATTTTATCTTTATAATTTGAATTCCTTCCAAAGTTATTCCTTTTAAGGTTGTTGAGAGGGTGAGTCTTGACACTAGCTCTTGACTCTCCCTCTATCTTCTTCAGTAATTGACTGTGCTATTTTCCTAGAAACACAGCAGCCTTGGACATCTCTTCCTTAGAGTTTGCCTTTTCTCCATCACGTTTAGACACCAAGGCTAGACTTTTCTTTTTCTGAGTCTTTTCATTCAGTGCCTGAAATTCTGGTATCAGACGTGTGATGTTAAGGTGCGATGTTACAACAACACACTCTGCAAATGGACAGCAATAACAGTAACAAATAACACACCAAATTGTTCACCCAGTTCGGTCTAACTACCTACGTCTGGGGGCTACCAAGCCAGGGATGAATTTCACTACTTGTAGAATTAATTTACAGACTCAACAGCCCAGTTGACAATCTCCTAAACTTAATTCCTACTAGTGACTTTCTACCTAAGAAACCACTTAGATATGAGAACACTACTCAATCCCCAAAACAATACTCAAGGAACAACCTCTTTGAGCAACCTTGATCTTACTTCACGGCTTTGATCAAGTAACAACTCTCTATTGCTTCACAGCTTCTAAGAGAGGACAGAATACGACTCAGCAATTCACCCTAGAATTCTGGATACAAGACTCGTACAAAATACTCAAGACACTCAGCCTATGCTCTTGATTCTTTCTCTGTATCTCTGTCGCCTTTTTCCTTTGGTCTTGTGCGCTTTAAATAGCAACCTGAATTGGACTTGGACTTGCTACAAAATCTCGCCAGATTTGTTATTTAAAACTGAATATTTAAAACAGATTTTCTCCTAAAATCTTTTCAAATCTTCAACCTTTTAAATCTCCTACAAATCTGCACCAGATCTCCTATGCAGCAGAAAATATCTATCCCAAGATATTCGCATCCAATGAGACAGCTTGCTCTCCACAATTCCAGCTAACACGCAAACCCTAATAACATCACAACCTGATGTTATTAATTCTGCAGATCTAATGTCACAACATCGCCATGTGACATCAGACATCCAACTTCAGCAATTTAAATACTTAACACAGCCCAGTGTTAAGACTCAATGTTGCAACATCAGCACCTTGACATCAACATTGAACATACTTTGTTTTACCAAAATTCCAGCCAATCCAAGAACTAACAGTGCCATTTCGAAAGTTTGTAGGTAACCCATGAGTTCATGTACTTCAAGGTGTTTACATCTTGAGCTTCTTCGATGGCTGCCACCTTCATGTCAAACTTCTTAGGAAGAGATCTTAAAATTTTCTGGACAAGCTTCGCTTCAAGAATCTTTTCTCCAAGATCACTTGAAGTATTGGCAATGTACACAATATTCATATGAAATTCTTGAATACTCTCATCCTCCTTCATTCTCAAGTTCTCAAACTTGGAGGTGAGAAGTTGAAGTCTTGAGGATTTAACTCGAGAGGTTCCTTCATGAACAGTCTTCAAGATTTCCTAGGCATCCTTTGCACTAGTGCAGTTCTTGATGAGCCTAAAGATGTTCTTGTCCACACCATTGAACAAGGCATTCAAGGCTTTGGAGTTACCTTGAGCAAGTTTATCATCTTCATCATCCCAGTCTTCCTCAGGTTTCAGCTCATCAGTGAAATTCCCATCCTTGTCTTTGGTCGTTGGTGGATCCCACCCTTTAATCACAGACTTCCAAGCTTTACCATCCATAGACTTGATGAACGCCACCATGCGCACTTTCCAATATTCATAATTGGAGCCATCAAGTATGGGTGGTCTATTTAGAATTCCTCCTTCTTTATCCATCGAACCAAAAAGTATCGTCCCTGAATCTCACCTAGACACAGAGCAGGATGCTTGCTCTGATACCAATTGAAATTCTGGTTAAGCAGATCACTAAGATGTTGGGCAGGCTGTCGTGACACTTGATATCTGCTTCTCACACAAGGATAATGAAGAACAGAATGAAAACAGCAGAAAAAACAACACACAAGAATTGTTAACCCAGTTCGGTGATCAACAACACCTACGTCTAGGGGCTACCAAGCCAGGAATGAAATCCACTAAGTAGAATTGGTTCTAAGCTAAATTCCAACGTTTACAACTTGACACCTAGAAACTACCCATACTAGATTTCTACCTAAGACTCTCCTAGGTATGAGACCCTTCTCAATTCCCTTTCAATCACAGCAGTGACTGAAAAATTACAACTCAATAAACTGTCCAACTCAGGTATTCACACAATACAAGAGAGGCTCATAAAACTACAAACCCTAGTACTCAATAACAGTTGTATATCTTTCGTGTCTATTCTAGGTTAAACCCATCCTATTTATATCACTAAACAAAACTGGATTTGGGCTTCAGAATCGCAGCAATTCAGCTCCACATAATCTGTGACCTATTCTTCTCTAGAATAGTTTCTTCAGTCCTAAGTTTCCAAAAATGTCTCCATACTCGGAAACAACATATTCCTTTTAGAATCAGAATCTCTGATTCCTCAATCTCAGATGCCACCTAGGACCTCATATTCCCATAAAACCTGGAAAACAGAAACAATTATTCCAAACTGTAACAGACAAATATATCGAATCAACATGACAGAACATCTTGTCTAACACCTTAACCTGCAGTTAGTTCATCATGTCAGGACATCTTGTCCAACATCTTTCTGTTAAGTTAGTTTTACCAAAATTGATGCCAACCTCAAAGGTTTGGACTCATCAAGTTGGAAGGGTCCTACCAAGCCTTAGAACATGCCACTATCACATAGGAGCAAAGCATACAGAAGGCTTGAAACTTTCCGCAATCGCATCAATCTTTATCTAGTTCGAATCGATAGTATCCCCTTGGCCTCCCCTCATTGTGATCCATTGCCTCACCTACAATGAACGAACCTTTATGACGGTCAAACACTATGACCACATGTTTGTTAGCTTTGGCAGCTTTCTCCTTAATGAATTTCATTGAAGTTTCATTGAATAACTGCCCCAATTGTAACACTGAACTCCATTTTGAACGTCTAATCTCAAATAATGATCCTAACCTAAAATAGGTTGCTCTTACCAAAGCTGTTATCGGTAGGTTTCAGATGCCTTTGAAGACAAAGTTCATTGATTCCACGAGATTTGTTGTCATGTTGACCCATCGTTGACCATTGTCGAATGCCCTAGTCCACTTCTCCAATGGAATTAGTGGTGGAAATAAGCCAGACCGATAACAGAGGCCTACAGGCTAGCCTACACAGGCTCAGGCCAGGCCAAACTATTTTTTTTTAAATAGAAAAGGCCTAGGCTATTTTATAAGGCTATTTAGTTAAAAAGGCTAGGCCTCAGGCCATAAAAAACCTTTTAAGCCTAACAGGCAGACCTATTTAAATAAATATGAATAATATTTTTATTATTTTATGTTATGTTTTGTACTTCGAGTTAAAATACATAAATAAAAACTGATTATTTTGGAGAACTTATGAAAATAAGATGAAAACACCTTGTGAACAATGTTATAAGTTATTTTCATAAGTTATCTTCAACAAATAGTCTCACAAAACTTAGGCTAATAGGTAAGTTAAAATAAGTCAATGCAAACAAACTTTTAGTCTCATTAATTTTTTAGTTTGTTAGTCTATTTAAACATTATTTTAATTGCTTATTTAAATATTTCTAAAATAATAGGCTTTTATGTAGGCTAACAGGCTAACCAGGCCTTAGAAAATGCCAGGCTCAGGCCTAAAAATAAGCCTATGACAGGCTACAGGCCAGACTTAGGCTTCAGTTTTTTTGGCAGGCCAGACTTAGGTTTGGCAAAGCCTAGCTCGACCCAGCCTAATTCCACCCCTAAATGGAATATTATCAATGCACCTTACTGCATCTACATTTGTCAATTTGATCTCTTCGTGGTAGTGTTTAAAGGAAGGTTCTGTTAATGCATACCCTACATTCACAACATTCTGTTTATGCATATGATCTCACCCCATCCCATCATAGCCCTCAACCAATGTACACCCAAATATCACACCACCAAAGCACCTAAACATTACATCGCCAAAGCACCCAACCATCACATTGCCTTTCAAACACCACATGAATCATTGCTTCCTTTCCAAAACAACACGACAAACACGACCAAACTACGACAACATGGGCAACGAACTCAATTACGACAACACCGACTACTGGGGAGATATGATCGAAGATTTGTTAGATGACACTAATATCACAGGAACCTCACACCAACCACCTTTGACTCAGGTGAATACTAGAAGACCCTAAACACATCAAGGAAATCGTGGGTTACCTCGAAGGCTAGTGAATGCGTCGGAGTGTGGAACCGATGGACGTTACGATCGAGCAGGTCATTAAATTTCCATCCATCATTGTGTAATTCTATTTGGTTAAATAATATTATAATTTTTTAAACATTTTATTTAATATTATTTTATTTTAAAATTAATTAAAAAAAACAAGACAACACAATAGCCATTATTTGTGGTGCATGCTCTTTGAGGATACTTGCATGTGCCACATGCAGAGGCATATCCTATGCGCCATGCATGTTGGCACCTCTGTACAATTATCTGAGCATGTGCCGTTGGGTATGGCTACTGCTCTTGTATGCCCATTTTTTTTTATTTGAAATATGGTTAGTTTGATATTTTTTTTGAAATTATGATTATTAAATTATTTTTTTTGAAAATCTTTTGTTATTTTAAAAATAAAATTCTTCTTGAACACTATAAAATTGATCGATTAATTTTTTCTATCAGAATTGGATCAGCAGTCAGCAACACGTCGTGAGCTCCTTTATTCTCCGGTGGTGGTGAGAAGGTGAGGGTGTACCTGCAAGGTACTCCGATGCCAAGGTCAGAGACGAAGTATACAGCGCAAGTACATAAAAAGAATGTAAAGAATGAAATACCTGACCCTCTAGTGAAAGAGGGTATTTATAGTGTGCCCCCAGCGCAGGGACAACGATTGCTTTGCATTGGGTTGAGTCGCAAGGCCCAATACGAGTAACTGCTAGGGCTTACGTGGCGTAGGGAAGACCAACACGTGGTCTTCGCCCTGGATCAACTGCCCCGTGATCTTCGGAAGGTGGGCTGACCAGTTCTTCTGAAAATAGGTAGTTGCCTGATGACGTGTCCCCGCGTGGGGGCACGGAGATTCCGTGAGAGAGACGTGTGTGGGTTCCCTGATCGTGCAGATGGACTGGACGTTATTTAGGCCCTCCTCGACAAAGGTCTAGGTTGGACCATGCCCGACGGTGGGCCAACCTTAGGCCCGGTCCAAAACACGTTATAAATAAAAAAACATATTAAAATTAAAAAAAAATAAATAAAAAAATAAAAAAAAAAATAAAATAAAAATAAAACCCCCAAATTCCAAATCAAAATGAAGTAAAAAAAAAAAGAGAAAAAGAAGAGAACTTGGGAATCGAATGTTTTGGTTCCATTGTGCAAACTGCAAAACGCCATAGCCAAAACCTTCTTCCAGCGACCGCAACAAACAATGATGCAGAGATTACTCCCAAAGCTTCGCTCTTTCGCCGTTCAATCTCGTCAAGCTCTACAACCTCTTCCGTCTTCCCGCCGTTTCCTCCACCACTCAGTGCCGCAACCACTTCACTCTGCTTCCATTAACCCCTCTTCTCGCTCTCTCTTCAATTTCTCTTCATTGCCTATCCACGCGCCTCGTCCTTCCCCATTTTCCCCCTCCGTAAGTTATTTCAATTTTTATCTGCTTATTTTTGCGTATTTGGTGTTCGAGAAAATGCGGCAACATTTTTGGATTGAAATGTTGAAATTTAATTTGATATTGTGTGATGGAAGTTTGATTTTTGTATGAATAGTTGATTCAAGTGCGGCATGTATCGTCGAGGGAAAGGAAGAAGAGAAGAAAGCCAATGACTCCGGTTAATTCTAAGATCAAGAAAACCAAAATGAAATCTTATTCGTAGGTTTCTTATTCGTTTCTGTTATAGTGTTACTATACCCTTTTAGTTTGTGTGTTTTTGTGTTGCATTTGGAATTGTTGACATTTATTTTAGGGTCAGTGTGGATTTGCTTATTTGAGCTGTGAGAATGTTTGATAGAATTTATGGAATTAGCTTTATAACATATGAAAACAATTTGATTTGACTTTATCTTTTGTTATAGACTCGATAAGATTAGAAATGACAATATTAGAGAGTGAGAGAGAGTCAGTGTTGGGGTAACACCAATAGTAGAAAAGATGGTGGAAAATAGACTTAGTGATTTTGGGCATATTGAAAGAAGACCTGTAGATTCTGATGTAAGGAGAGTAGATTAGATGGAGAAAAGTCAAACAATTAGAAGTAGAGAAATATCTAGAAAAACTGTTAAGAAGTTATTAAGAAAGATCTCGAGATTAACGATTTGGATAGAAGCATGATTCTAGATAGAACATTATGGTGAAAGTTGATACATGTAACCGACTCCACTTAGTGGAATAAGGCTTGATTGTTGTTGGAATTTATGTTATAGAAATAGCTTATATGATCACTTATATGATAATTGTTTGTGCTATAAGCGCTTAATCAAGTTGTTTAACATGGATATTTTATTTATATTTGTGTATTTGGTTTGGAGTGAGTGATTTTGCTATATTTTGGAGCAGGTCTTACAAGTCCAGGTTCAGATTAATGAATGATGGGAGCTTTAGGCGTTGGAGGGAGGGAAAACGTCACAATGCTCATTTGAAGGTTTGCCTTTTTACGTTTCCTTAGCCAGAATAAAGTCTTATTTGTGGTATATAATAATGATAATGTCATAGTTTTATTGAAATGCAAGTTTCTGAGTTTTTTATCATGAAAACCTCAGTGATTTTATTGTTCTGTCAGTGTTGAATAGATCAAACCATAATCAATTACGCATTACCAATATTCCCATCATAACAATTCATGAGGTGTGAATAAATTACCTTAGTCTTCCTTGAGTATATTCACCATAAATGTCTGTTTCCGTCCTAAAGAGGTTTTCTATATCATTTCTAGTACCTAACTTTACATTCTGAATTCCTTAGATAGTTAGATAAATAGGTTAAATACTTAGCAGAAATAGTGAAACATTTCTGTCAGAGTAAATAAATCATATTCATCAATTAGCGCATGTTTCTAACATAATAGGACTAATAACAGAGATGTGAAGTTTGACTGGGTTTATGAGGCAGTAGTTATAATTATGGTAGTCTTGTATTTTTGTACTTAAATGTGTTAGAACAACATGTATGCTGCATTAGATATATGTCAATATGGTATGATTGCACTTTGCAATCTGTGTTACTATAAACATAGTTTATCATAGATCATAATTATGTGTTAGAGCTTATGGGCATATGGAACTAACATGTTTGTTGGTTTGGTATACTTCTCTATTAGCATTTCCATAATAACTAATGTGAAAGTAACATTGTAAGATCGTATTAGAGATTCAGATGTTGTGATAGAAAGCACTACCAAAGTGCATTTATTTATAAAGATATTTTAGGTCAAGTTCTAGTGCAGTACAACTAGTACTCTGTGTGGTTGGATCAGCTTATGTTGTGTTTAAACATATTTTGATGGCTATCATTGCAGAGAGAGCATTGCTTACAAAGTTTAGCCAACGGGGCAATACATGTGCTGTGTCAAAAAAAATTATAATATTTGATTTGGTAATGAACACAAACACAACTAAATTGCATATTTTCAAAGAAGAGGTTTAGGAGAAAGGAAAGAGGAAAGGATAGTCTTCAAATTCTTAAGGAGAGTTTATTTTTCTTCGTAATACAAAATCTCGCTAATATGAGGAACTCAAAAATGTATTGAAGTATGATTTTGGAAGGCTTGAAAAAATTCTTTACATCATTTCCATATTTTTATAAGACTTTCAAATTTAAAAATATTTAATGATGAACATTCCGTTCTCGTTCTCTACAGAAACATTCTCTCAATTAAGATGAAAGCAGAATACATCTTTAACTAGTGGTGAGGGGTGGCCATCTATATAAACTCTTTAGAGACTATATCTTTAACTAATGCGGAACTTGGAATTTTTCCAATACACCCCTCACTCCCCACACTATTGGGCTTGGTATGTGAATATTAACAGTGAGTGGCCTATGATTGGATCGATAGGCTCTGATACCATATTAGAATTAAAATTCGGTTTAACTCACCCCTACAAAACCAACTTATAAGGTGAGGGATGACTATCTATATAAACTCCTTAGAGACTGTATCTTTAACTGATCCGAGATTTGCGATTTTCCCAATATTTACATTTAATCAACCCTGTAATGTAACCTGTACAAATTTTTGTGGTTTGTACAACTTATATCTATATTTCCTATGAGTACACAAATAACGTTTTCCCGAGAAAAGTGCTGTAAGTGTAAGCACACTCGGTAGTACAAGATTCGTTAACATGACAGGGCATGGTTTATATTTTAGATTGGTGGATTTATATTTGTAGTGTACTATTCATTTAACTGACTAAGTTTTGGTAACAATTGCAGTCGAAGATATCAAAACGTAGATTGAGAATACCATCTACTGTCCCTGCAGCCTACGCCAAAGTAATGAAGAAACTCGGTTTTTGTGGTTAAAACATTGTAAGTTGCTGTCAGTTACAGAAAGTGTACTGGTCAGGTTTTGCTTTTTTAACTCTGATCGTTTGTTCACATTCCGATTTTAGAATCTGCAGAACAAGCAATTACAGAACAATTTCTTTCTTATCTGTTTTGTGTTGAATAGTTTGAGGTTATGCCTATTCAAAGTGGCATGCTTTCATGGAAAATGTATGCAATATTGATTAATCCTTTTTGTAGCACATTTGATTTTTCTATTAGCATTTTGATAAAATATTGGAATCCTGATTTGCTACACTTTTAATAATAATAATGCTTTAATTTAGCTTTTTGTTCTTGCATTTTTAGTTCGTGTCTGTATAAGTATGTTTAGATTGACTTATTGATTGTTTAAGAAATCTTATAACCAAGATGTTGTAGTTAGACCTTACATCCAAAAGAATTCAAATTTATTAAATATCAAGATTTCTTTTCCTTTTTGTTAACTTCATTTTGTTCATTTAAGCTTTTGTGCTTAAATCATTTATATATTTGAACTATTGATGTTTAGGCTTTAAATTTAAGATATTTTGATTGTTTTTTTTTAATAAAACTGCTTAAAGTTTTAAATTGCATTAATTATTTCGTTGTTAATATACTTTTAGTTGTTATATTTTTTATGCAATTTATAATAAATACTTTGATACAAATGATAATTAATTTTCTCTTAAAAGCTAAATTTGTAAAATTATATAAATTCTCAACAAATTTAATATTAGATTTTAATTGATATGTATTACCAGTGTAATATTTAATATTAATTTTACATTATAAAAAAAATAGTAATATCTCATGTCATCAAAATAATTTTAAATGTGATTTGGTGGAATACTTTAGTGATTAGTTAATAATGTACTACATATCTTATTTTCTTTTAATATTATAACCAATTTCTTTTTTAATATGGTGATTTACTAAAACATGTAGAAATTTTTAGTGATTTACTAAAACATGTAAAATTTTCTAGTTTGAGAAAATGAGAAAATGTTGTTGCCAAATTAATTGGCGACAACTATGTAATTTTAAGAGGTGACGCCAATTAGATTGAAGATATTATATAGTGTTGTCAATTTAATTTCCGATAGTGTGTAAATTGCTAAAGGTAACGCTAATTTGTTTGGAGACAGTGTGTGTTGAATTATTTTTAATATAAATAGAGGGATTGTTATCTATTGTTTTCACATCTATTTTCATTATCTTGCAATATTGCTAACATGGTTCGTCGCATCAAAGGGAAAGTGATTTATTCAAGAGACAAGCCTTCGATGGAGATGCTCTTCTAAAATATCTGTAGTTTCGAGCAACTACAGAGGGAGTTGATTTGATGGTTAGACAGAGACATACTTGAAGTCGAAAAAATTAGAAGTATTGAGAGACACGATGCCCTGCGTGGGTGGGTGCGAGTTAAAAATGAAAAGGATGGGATGAAAATGATGTTTGGACCAAATGTTATCAGTTTAATTGTTGTAATTAGTTAGAAATATTGTGTTTAAATGTTGCGGTTAAGTATTTTTATATGTTTTGATATCTATTGTGTGTGTTGTTTAATTAGAGCTGTTGTTGTTCGTTTTGTGATATCTGGTTTTTTGTTGGAAAATGTTGTTGTTTTTAAGTGTGTTTAAGTTGGGGTGATGTTTGTTATGAACATTTTTGTAACAAAAAGTTATTAATATATCAAAACCTAAACTTACAAAAATTGAAACAAGAAACTAAATTATGATGCAGAGGTTGCTCCGACATAGGGACAGTTTTTTCGATTGTGTCCGGGCTGACGACATATTACATAATCTTATCATTTTATTAGTTGTATTCATTTCTGTTCTAATACGCGTGTTGTTTGGGCAACATTTTTTCTTTCTTCGCATCTCATCGTTGTGCTAAACTATGCCCCCTTGATATGGAGGACAATATTCCTCCATTGCTAGCATTGTGAAGCCTTCGTTGTAGACATTTATAACGTTAATAGTCTTGTAAACATCATATAGATGGCAATAAGCGTCATGGAGAGTATGTGTGCATGCCGCAATGACATGGGAGCAAGGTACACGGAAGACCTGGTACTTGCCACAGTCGCACCAACATCTGTTTAGTTTGACAACATAGAATAAATTTGGTTTCCCCTCATTGTAGTCCATTGTTTCCTGTACACTGAAAGTTTTCCTATGATGGTCAAAGACTGTAACCGCATATATGCTAACTTTGATAGTTTCCTCTTTCATCACTTTCATGCAACATTCACTAAATAATTGACCCAACATTATTAACACTGCATTCCATATCTCGCATCTGGTTGCGAAAAGTGATGCTAACCTAAAATAGGTTGATCTTACAAATGCAGTTATTGGTAGTGTCGCGGTGAGAATCGGATACCAGACTATTGAGTTAACTAGGCTCGCAAATCTTAATTCACCACCGATCTTTAATTTATCCAAATGAAGGGAAAAAGAGCGAATAAACCCATGAGTATGCAATGCAAAGCAAAATAGAATCTAAGGTTCGAGGGTTGGTTATACCTAGGGAAGGTGCTAGCATCATAAGTATCTGTAGTACTCTACAAGAACCTCTTATTTTATTGTGTTATTTGTTATTTTGTCTGCCAAGGGTAAAAAGGTAAAGGGAGACCTAAGGTGTTATTTCTAACTATGCTCGCCAAGACATTGCATCTCGTGCCAACGTATCCTGACGAGAATGAAATCAGAACATTCGTAGTTCCCCTCACAAAGGGTAAACAAAATAAAGAGAAAAATTTGCTCTCCAAGGATTGACCTTGTGCCTACGTATTCTCAAAAGGAACTTTGAGAAATCAGAGCGTCCGTAGTTCGGACGACTACAGGTTGCCAGGTTCTAAGAACCAAGATCAACAAAGACAAGTAAAGAATAAACGATGGACATGCATAATGACAATAAGTCAACATACAGTCCCTTCCCTTGGATTAGGTCAACAAGGAATAGAAAGCAGCAGAAACATGGAAAAGCATCAGGTAAATGGCAAGCAATAATATACAGACACAATACACGGAAAAACATCATGCATAAACAGACAAAGATACGCGGCAAAGTATCGCGAGTAACAAATAACAAATACGCGGAAGAGCATCGCGTAAAAGCAACAAACAATCATGGCAAAACATCGCGAGACACAGTAAACGGTAAGCTCAAGACATGGAAGCAAATCAGTCACAATTAAAAAATCGGGCAATCAATTCAAATATTAATAATTAATCAGATTAACTAATAATTTAATCAATCAAATTAAATAATAATATTTATATTAACTAATAATTACAACATTTTTTTTACATTTTTTAATATTCAACAAATAACTAAATAACTAGAAAACGAAAATATTAAAATAAATAATTAAAATATTTTTGGTACTTTTGAAATATTATATAAATTAGATTAAAGAGAAACTAATTAGAGAAAATAATTTCAAAATGTAACAATTAACAAATAGCCAAGAAAAATGTTTTTAATTTTCTAGATTATGAAAAATCAATTAAAAAAGAAAAGAAGGAAAATAAAATAGTATTAAAAAAAAGAATCAATGTTTGAGCAACCACATCATGTAATACAACATAAATACATTCAAAATATTTGTACAGAGACTTTTCTTATTATCACTTGACATGGTGTTAACTCATATACACATGTACTTTAACCATCCACACACTTGTTACAGATGAAAGAAAACGTGGGAGTCTAAAGGACATCAACTTAGCACTATTTATTTTAAAAAATAAACTAATGAAGTCTAAAAAATTTAATGAATTATTCATATTGGTACAATTAAAACAATTAGCACGTAAATGCACATACAACAAAAAAACTGCATATACAAATAAATTTACGCACAGAAAACAAATACGTAATGTCCAAACAACAAATACAAAATTTGCATAGCAACACACAAGTCATAAACTCCAATAACACACATTAGTAATACAACCCATAAGCAAATATAAATTTAACACAAAATATTATAGCTTAATTTATAAACAAACATAGACTAGCTAAATGACATGACACATACTTAAATTACAAACTTAATAAATCTACATCAAGAAATATACGCAAAACACTACAACATGACATTATAAACAATACTATAAAGACAAATATAAAATTAACATAAATACAACACAGCATTAGTTTTTTCAAAATAATGGGTGAGTTTCAAATTTACCTCCCTAAAGTGGCTTTCTGTGTGTTACGTTTTTTCATGAAGAGGGAAAAAGCCTATCGTGCGTGGGAAATAGTGTGGAGGTGGAGTGTATGTTGAAAGGTGGATGGTGTATACGTGTGTTTTTTAGTGTGATTGCTTGTCGTTTTCTATCTGTGTGTATGTTGTTCTTTTATAGCCACCAGGTTTTGTGGCTTATGAATTCCTCATCAACATGTTTGAACCTATTTGGAAAGAGTTTAAATTCATGTCTCCTTGTCCTGAAATTTATGAAAATGTTGTGATTGTGTTGGAACATGTATGTGTATGTTTGGAAAGAAAATGAACTTGTCTTAAACATGTTTAGGCCTTGTTTTGGAAAGGACAGATGCTGCTAGGAACATGTTTAGGTCTTGTTTTGGAAAGAAATTGAATTGGTCTTGTTGGTGTTTGATTGTATTTTTTATACAAAAAAAAATATTAATAAACAAATTAAAAATAAAATTAATTAATAAAAAAAAAATTAAATATCTAATTAAATCTAAACAAATTAAATGATTATATAACTATAAATAAAAAAATGATTAAAAAACGAATTAAAAAGTCGGGCAGAAAAGTGCTAAAAAAAAATAAAACGAACACAACAAAATAATCAGCGCGAAATAAACATATTGGAAAAATACAACGTTTGGTCATATTTTGAAATTAATTTTACTCGGTTAAATGGCTCAAACTGTCCAAAATGCGGCCGAAAAGTTGTCAAAAAATTTAAATGAGCACGTCAGGTCAAACTACGCAAAATGTGGATTAATATCACTGACGTTTGCAGGCTCGATCTTGAATTTTTTCGTCCACTGATTTTACACACAGTTAACTTTTATTTGGCCAATTCGATTGTAATTCCAACAAATTTATTTCAGCTGATAAATTGAGTATTATGCATGATAAAATGCGTGATATGCTATGCAGAAGATGCGAAACGAAAAAACAGAATCTCGGGGTCAAAATTAGGGTATGACATATGCCCCTATTTAAGTTTCTTCTATCCAGAATATGGAGATTGAAATCTTCGTCTCGACTAGATATGAGAGACTTAAATACAAACATGCACAATTTTTGGCTCTAAGATGCCACAAAATGCTTATGATATGATATTATATGAAGATATGAAATGAATGCAAGACAAAAATCTTGTGGGGAATGGTGTCACAGGAGATAATTGTATACACAAAACGCTGAAACACAGTTAAAGAGTGGAAGACCCGACGAGGAACAATTTAGAAAACAAAGCAAGATTATATGGGAAAAAGTATCAAGGAGACACAACTGAGGAATACAAGATATTATGGACATCTGCCAAGGTGACAAAGAGTATCCAATAATACTTGGAAAAAAGAGGGACAAAACCCGAATGGAGATACAAACATCCGGGAAAGCATCAGATCTGAAAGTAACACAAATCAGGAAAACACATCAGAAACATCTAGAGAAGCATTAGATGTGGTGCGAGACCAAATTTGAGTATGCAACGGAGATTTCCAAGAAAGCATTTAACTTTACAGTGGAATACACAGAAACATCCAGAAAGCAGAAGCAACTTACTGGGGAAAGAGTTACAATCATCTGAGGTTTTGTCAGAAATGCATTGAACAAAACTCTGGGAAAGTACAACAACCGCCATCAAAGACATTCAGAAGAGCGTTGAATGAAACTTTGGAATATAAACAGGCATCCATCAGAGATATTCAGAATAACATTGAATAAGCTCTTCTGGGGAATAAACAGTCGTCATCTAAGAATGAAACTTGATGGAAAAGAGTCACAATATTCAGAAGATCATTGAATGAGGTGAGGAGAACTCAGGGAAATGTATCAGGGACAAACATCAGAGACATCCAGAAAAGCATTGAATGTACTCTGGAAAACATCAGAGATATTCAGGAAAATATTGAATAAACTCCAGAAAACATTAGAGATATTCGGAAAAACATCGAATAAACTCTGGAACACATCAGAGATATTCGGGAAAACATCGAATAAACTCCAAAACACATCAGAGATATTCAGAATAACATCGAATAAACTCCGGAAAACAATAGACATTAGAGGCATTCAGAAGAGCATTGAATGAACTCTGGAAAACATCAGAGATATTCGAAAAAACATCGAATAAACTCTTGGATACATCCAGAAAAGCATTGGATGGAAAATGGAAACAGACTTGAAAACAATCAACAACTGTTAACCATAGTCAGAAATAAATTGAAGACATCTAGAAGAGCGTTAGATGAAGACAAAGATTCTGAAGATACATCCGAAACATTTAGAAAAGCTTTAAATGTACGGGAAAAGACTTTGAAGGCATATCTGGAAGAACATCAGATAAGCAACATCGTATTTGGAAGAATATTAGATAAATAAGGTCGTATCTGGAAGAACGTCAGATAGACATAAAAGGAGTTCTGGAAAAACATCAGAACAAAGTCGTATATGGAAGAACGTCAGATAGACACAAAGGAGGTTCCGGAAAAACATCAGAAGCAAAGTCGTATCTGGAAGAACATCAGATAGACACAGAGGAGGTTCTGGAAAAACATCAGAACAAAAGACACATCTAGAAAATCATCAGACGGTAAAGGCAACAACATTCTAGAAAAGCATCAGAATTGCAAAGGTATATATCTGAAAACTCACTGGGGAGTAAAACAAATTCTAGAAAGGTATCGGAATCATAATGGAAATATCTGGAAAAACATCAGATAGGTTCTGGGAAAACATCAGAACGAAAGACTTAATCTGATAAAACATCAGAGAGATAAATATATCCAGTAAAACCTCAAATAGATTCTAGAAGAGCATTAGAATCAAAAGGGTATATCTGGAAAATTATCAGATAAATTCTCGAAGAACATCAGAACAAAAGACTCAATCTGGTAAAGCATCAAAGAGACAGACACATGTGACATCCAAGAACGACTTTGGATGCAAAAAGAAGAACATACACATCCAGAAAAACAATCTGATAATAAAGGTCATATCTAGAAGAATGTCAGATAAACATGACAATATATATTTGGTAGGTGCCAAGTGAGTTGGACTTTGATCACAAGGTAAAACGTGAATAACAACACGACCCGTGGAGAATGGAAATGAGGATGAAACACTTTTGTTATGCATATTTATATGAATTATGCCATGATATATGATAAAATGCAAATGAAAATGCAAATGCCGACGACATGGCTCGAATCTTTTAGGGAGAAGACAAGACTGAAAGACTGATTCCTCAACACAGAGATCACTGCCATTCTGCTTAGGGACTAAAGATGTTGTTGTTGAACAATATCTCCCACACTGGTAAATTGTATCGAGTTGATGATCCTTGTAGGAAGGATGGAGAGTTACTTGGGGATTTTCTCAAGTAAACTGCCCCAGATTAGCTGACTGTTGTAAATGAACTGATCCTTGCTTCAGCTTGTTTGATTCTGGAAGTGACTGCTTTACTGTACACTGGAAAACTTGCCCCAGTTTGAGTCTTGAAAAATCTTCTGGATAAACCAATTCTGAGAAGGACTTGCCCCTGATAGGATCACCGACCAAGTTTCTTAATTGTTCGAAAATTCCTTGAGAGGAAAGCCAGTTTGCAAACAAAAGTATTTGTACAAACATGGTAAAATGCAGAGTTCATGCAAATTTTGAAATCAAAATCATTTTTGAAAGATGCAAAATACGTGAGTCATTCGTCAGAACACGGCGGTTCAAAACAATCGAAGTGAAAGGTAAAACAGAGGTGTAACACCAAAACAAATAATCTACAAGGATCTTTTGGAGTCAGTTTATGCAACCTTGTTGTAGTATGCTTTCAAAATAACCTTGCTTCAGTTAGGTCTTTTGAGGGTTGTAACGTGGCCTAGTTCACGGTTTAAGAAACAAAGGATAAAGACTCAAAGTTTATTTTTACCCACCCAATCTTCGTGATGACCTTCAGCCCTACGCTCAGTTAACTCAGACTATGCACTCAGGTTCCCAAGAGGTTAGAAATTTCACTGATGATGGTTCAGAAGTTGAGGGACTTTGAAATAGCAGTCACGACTTCCTTACAACATTTTGTTGTTTTTTCCATTAAGGATTTTCAGGGTGAAGGATTTAAAGATCTCCTCTTTTACTATCCCTAACTTTTGCCTGAACTGTTTCTTTTGAAGCTTACAGTCAGCGGGATGCCCCAGTTTTGCCTAAGTCTCCTTCATAGGTTTTGACTTAGCGGGCTTTTTCTTTTTTGATTTTTATTTTTTTGAAAGAAAGTGACTGTCTGCCTTAATGATTACGATGAACCATCATTGGCTTTCGACTTGAAGGACATCTTCGACACTTGTTTGTTGTGTGCGAAGGAAAATTTGTGAATGCAACCTATGCATGAAACGTGTCTTGCATGAACGCACAACCAAGTTAACTGAGAACAACCCATCCCAAGGTTAAGATTGCAGGTTTTTGTATAAAAAGAAACTCCAACTTCTAGGCTCGAAGAGGGTGACAAGGGAATAACTTCCTTATGTCTCCAGTGTTTGGGAATTGAAACAATGTCTTACATCGTCAGCAAAGTTTTGATTTGAAAGCATATCAACAACAATTATGAGTATTTTGTTTTCATCATCTTCCCTCCAATCTTTGCACAATAAAAAAGAAAGCGGAAAAGAGATAAAAATATTTTTTGAAAAGGAAAGCATAAAGATGTAAATAATGGACAAAATGAATTAAATCAAAAGTTACAATGCTTATTTCATTAATTACGAAAGTACAAACATAATTTGAAAGCAAACTGCTAATACAAATAAGGAAGGTTCAAACAACAAGAACATGGCCTAGTGACTAATAAAACACAAGGATGAGCTGTCATGTCTGAAACGCTGCCTTTTAGGAGGATAGTCTGCTGAAGTCGACCGAAGCTTTACTTGGCGTGCTCTGGTAGAGGATTATTCTGAACATTAGGGTTGCTATCATGAAAGCTAAGTATCCCGACCTTAATCAAATCACGCACTCTAGCCTTTAGTGCATAGCAATTTTCCAAATCGTGGCCTGCAGCACCTTCGTGGAATGCACAGTGGAGATCGGATCTGAATCCAGCTGGAAGAGGATTTGGAGGAGGAGGCAGAGTCCTTGTGGTAATCAAACCTTTCTGAACCAGACCAGGATAAAGTTCAGTGTATGTCATGGGAATAGTATCAAATTAATTCCTATTACGGTACTGCTTCTACCCTACTGCCGAACGTTGGAGAGCTTGAGCTGGTCGTGGAGCAGCAACCACAGGAGTAACAATAATAATGGTAGGGTGATTAGCATGCTGAGGTCTAGGACGAGGCCTTCTCACTTCAGTCATGACAACATTGGTATGGTCATCTCTCTTCTTTTGGAAGTTCCCATAGAATTTCTTCGCACCATTAGAAGATTCAGCAGCCTTAGATACTTTACCATTCCTGAGTCCTTCCTCAAGTCTTTGACCAATGGTTACCAAATCAGTGAAGTTAGCAGAAACACTACCAATTATCTTCTCCCAATAGAATGGAGACAAGGTGTCCATGAACATGTTAGTCAGCTCCTTTTCTGCTAGCGGGGGTTCAACTTGAGAAACGAGTTCTGTCCAACGCTGAGCATATTCCTTGAAAGACTATTTCTCATTCTGAGACATATTTTGAAGTTAACGGTGGTCAAGAGCCATGCCGAGGTTGTACTTGTACTGCTTCATAAAAGCATTAGCAAGATCCTGGAAGCAGTGGATACTGTTCTGTTCAAGATTCATATACCATTTGAGAGAAGCTTCACTCAAGCTGTCTTGAAAATGGTGGATAAGCAGCTTCTGGTTATTGGTATAAGCAGCCATCTTTCGAAAGTACATGACCAAATGAGCCCTTGGACAAAAGTGACTCTTATATTTCACAAACTCGGGAGTTTTGAATTTGGCAGGCATAACAAGGTTAGAAACCAAGCACATGTTGTATGCATCCATACTAAAGAAGTCAGTACCCTCAACGGCTCAGAGTCTCTTGTCTATGGTCTGAAATTGTTCACGGACAACCTCAGTTTCAACAAAGTCTTCACGGTCTTCACCTTGAGCACTGGCAGCATTGTACTCATAGAGAGGATTCTCAAAGGGAGCTTGGACAGTCCTGGAAACAGAGTTGACCACATGTCTAGGCTCAGCGAAAACTGGAGCTTGAAATGTCGGTCTGATAGTTTGTCCAATCATAGCAGTAGATGCAAGAGGTGGAGAATAATTATGGGGTAAACCAAACTCTGGCCAAGTTGAAGGTGGTACCTGAACAGGCTGAGGATCAGCATTTGAAACCTCCTGGATAACAGTCCTTTGGGGTTGCTCTCCTCTAAAAATCAAGACCTGGAGTATTTCAGTGACCTTTGTCATGCTTGACTTAAGATCATCGATCTCCATTCGGATCTTTGCGTTATATGCTTCTTGTTCTAACATCTTGCGTCTGCAGTTAGCCCTAGCCATGTATCTGTGTCGAGGAATCAGCTTGATGACTGAAAGATGACACTGGAAGATAGAGACAACCGAAGATGAGTTGTTGGACAAACGGATGTATGCAATGAATCATACAAAGATGAAAATTATATGCAATGCGATGTAAGACAGGATTCAAATCACACAGGCAACATGATCAAAGGTTCGTGATCACAGCATGAAGTCTGGGTAAATAACCAACCACAAGGCGTGTATTAGGGGTAAAGCACCTTCACAACAGGTTCTAACAAGGTTCCCAGAGTCATCGATAAATCTTTCGGATATTATCGGCTTGCACGACTACTCATGCGGCTAATAATGTTCTCAAGATAAACTCGTCTGAGTGTAGTATCGCATGACAATCACCACAGGTCTACACCTGGATAATCACTACACTACGTCTATAAAAAGACTAGGAGAGGTGAAGGGATATTAAGGTCCTCAGCTTCATGGACTCCCAGGTCAGAAAAAGTAATGCCAATACGACTACTCGCATTACATCAGTAATCCCAAAGGGGTCTCCACTGAGCATGGTTATATCATATGTTAAACATGTTAGGACTACTCCCAACAGTTAACTATTGATTATACCACAATCCTATCATAGGTGTACACTCAAGTCCGGGTTAGGACTTATCTCACCACACAAAGGTAACAACCCATGAAATAACAAAATAACAAGCAGAAAGATATATACGAATATAAAAACAACAGATATAAAACAAGTTAGGTGTAACCTTCTTAGGTTGATTCCCCAATGAAGTCGCCATTTCTGTCGCGGTGAGAATCGGATACCAAGCTATTGAGTTAACTAGGCTCACAACTCTTAATTCACCACCGATCTTTAATTTATCCAAAGGAGGGGAAAAAGAGTGAATAAACCCATGAGTATGCAATGCAAAGCAAAAGAGAATCTAAGATTCGGGGGTTGGTTATACCTAGGGAAGGTGCTAGCATCCTAAGTATCTGTAGTACTCTACAGGAACCTCTTGTTTTATTGTGGTATTTGTTATTTTGTCTGCTAAAGGTAAAAAGGTAAAGGGAGACCTAAGGTGTTATTTCTAAGTATGCTCGCCAAGACATTGCTTCTCGTGCCTATGTATCCTGACGGGAATGGAATCAGAGCATTCGTAGTTCCCCTCACAAAGGGTAAACAAAGTAAAGAGAAAAGGTTGCTCGCCAAGGATTGACCTTTTGCTTACGTATTCTCAAAAGGAACTTTGAGAAATCAGAGCGTCCGTAGTTCGGACGACTACAGGTTGCTAGGTTCTAAGAACCAAGATCAACAAAGACAAGTAAAGAATAAACGAGGGACAAGCACAATGACAATAAGTCAACATACAATCCCTTCCCTTGGATTAGGTCAACAAGGAATAGAAAGCAGCAGAAACATGGAAAATCATCATGTAAATGACAAGCAATAATATACATACACAATACACAGAAATGCATAATGCATAAACAGACAAAGATACGCGGCAAAGCATCGCGAGTAACAAATAACAGATACGCGGAAGAGCATCACGTAAAAGCAACAAACAATCACGGCAAAACATCGCGAGACACAGTAAACGGTAAGCTCAAGACATGGAAGCAAATCGATCACAATTAAAAAATCGGGTAATCAATTCAAATATTAATATTTAATCAGATTAAATAATAATTTAATCAATCAAATTAAATAATAATATTTATATTAACTAATAATTACAACATTTTTTTACGTTTTTTAATATTCAACAAATAACTAAATAACTAGAAAACGAAACTATTAAAATAAATAATTAAAACATTTTTGGTATTTTTGAAATATTATATGAATTAAATTAAAGAGAAACTAATTAGAGAAAATAATTTTAAATTGTAACAATTAACAAATAGCCAAGAAAAATGTTTTTAATTTTCTAGATTATGAAAAATCAATTAAAAAAGAAAAGAAGGAAAATAAAATAGTATTAAAAAAAAAAAATCAATGTTTGAGGAACCACATCATGTAATACAACATAAATACATTCAAAATATTTGTACAACGACTTTTCTTATTATTACTTGACATGTTGTTAACTCATATACACATGCACTTTAACCATCCACACACTTGCTACAAATGAAAGGAAACATGGGAGTTTAAAGGATAACAACTTAGCACTATTTATCTTAAAAGATAAACTAATGAAGTCTAAAAAATTAAATAAATTATTCACATTGGTACAACTAAAACAATTAGCACGTAAATGCACATACAACAAAAAAACTGCAAATACAAATAAACACTACAAGAAAATTGTTGATTTGCGACACTTGGGTTACGACAGTTGACACACAACTGTCGCAACTTACGGATTGCGATAGTTCAGACAACAGTTTTGACTAACCGTCGTGAAAATATAAAGATTGCGACACATCCTTTACGACAGTTACTGCATAACTGCCCTCGCATAAAGTTAAAGGCGGGTCTTATGGCAGTTTTAGTGAACTGTCGCGACATTCTTCTTGAAAAAAATGATACGCCTCATTCCCGTTTTATTTCCCCCACGTTCCCAAACTATTGAAATCCCTAAGTTTTGTATCCCTTTTTTCATACGCACCTCCTGTCAGTAGCCTTCCCCTTTCAAATTTTTATTCCAATTCTTCCATCATTTTCTTTGCGCCTCTTTGAACCACCGCATCCAACTCAGCAACATCACTGCACTGTCCAAATCAGTCCCACCTCATCACTGTCTTGAAGCAGTGCACCAACCCACCACTGATTAGTCTATCTAATCGAAGATTCAAAGTAAACGTAAAGCACTGTGCATTTTGTTAGGGTTTTTTTTGTTAGATTTGATTATGTTTTTTGATAGGGTTTTGTCAACAACGGACCCATATAGGTCTACTAGAGGCTCATTCGTTTTTTCCTATATCTGGTGGATTTATTTGAACGTGATTTAAACCAAAGAAATACTGGCCATGGATTATCATCGAGTTGCCGACATTGAGGAATATACAAGTTACAAGTGTTTAATTGATCGGAGCTAGTGTAAGTTATTTAGCTCAATTTCTTCTCTTGATTTGGATTTCACATATTTTATATAACTTTGTTTATATAACTCAAACATTTATCGATTACATGTGTTCCATTTCACCTTGCTCAATATTTATATACTACTTGAATTTTACTAATCAACTAGTTATAATATCCTTAGATTTTTAGACTGTTCATTCAATGATGATATACAAACAGAATGTAGTTTTTGAGCTTATCAACTTTGTCTTTCATTAGGCTGCAATGGTGACTTCATTGTCAACTTACAATATCTTCAATCTCCCCAATAACTCTACTGAAGTTAACTATTTAAACAAAGTATAGGTTAGGATTGAAATTGAATCAGTTTTTTAAGTTGACATTTGTTTTTTAAGTTCAGTACTTGACATCTTGAGCACCCAATATCTGTTTTTTAAGTTCAATACTTGGCAAAAAATTTATATAAAGAAAAAGTATTTTATATATATATATATATATATATATATATATATATATATATATATATATATATATATAGGGAAATGCTAACACACACCCAAAATTGGTGGACCCCACATAAAAATACACTAAATGTATTTTCTTTCTATTTTTTTATTCATCTTTCTAACGTGGGTCTCACTCAAAAATGATGAGCCCCACACAAAAATACACTAAGGTGTATGTTGCTAATGCACACCTACATGGGTGTGTATTAGCATGACCCATATATATATATATATATAAACATAAATGGCCATAAAAAAATCAACATACATGAATTTTAGATTACTTATCACAAGTTCTTCAAATCGCATGTTATTGGGACTTATTTGGTTAGCTGGTTCTTTGGTTTATGCATTTGAGGCGAGTCTTTTATAAATGGCATCAGTTGTTTTTGCCTTGGTTTTTCTTTTGTTTGGGACTAATTTTTATTGCTATGGGTCTACTTAAGTAGAAATAGTTTTTTCTTGGGGTTTGCTCTTTTTGGGATTTATCATATTAACTCGTATGAGTCTTCTTAGGTAGTTGCAATTTCAAAGAAGTCTAGGGAAGGGTAGTTTTTGTTGCAGTCTCTCTGAAATCTGCAATAGCAAATGGCTAGCCAAACCAGATAACATACGTGAAACCAATTAGCTTATGAGTCAATCAAATGACATAAGTGCCATAATCAAGACCAAATAATCCCACATTTCATTTTTTTGCGTTGGTAATTTCTACTTCCTCGTTGCTATTCTTTTATATACTGAATTTCTCTTCTTTTATAAGAATGCTTGAATCTTAAATGATTTGGTTGCTTTTAATATATTTATCTAGCTAGGAATATTAATTGTAAGAAGTTAATGTTGGTTTATTTAATAGGTTAACTTGTTAAGTTTGTGTAAACCCATGAAAGATGTGTTAGGGTCAATGGATTCAACAACAACAATCAGCTCTTATAATGTAAGATTTCAATCTCTTTGTTTCTTTTCCTTCTTTGCATTGGAACCCATGGTTTTTGTTTTATATTTCTACAAATTATTGTTACTTATGATATTTATAATCTCATTCATTTCACAACCAACTCATTGTCACTTGAAACTATACCAGACTCTATAAAATATCCTTTAATTGTGAGTAATATGTGCTCCAATATAGCAGAATGCAACCCCATACGACCGGTGCACCCAATATGATGTTAAGTGGCTGGAATGAATTATCTTGTAATTTACAAATAAAGTTGTGGGTTGATAGTGTTGCAGACACTACCATAGTCACAATATAGCAGTTGTATTATACGATTTTGATATGATCCACAATTTGAGCAATGTTACATTACTCTTGTTTTGTATGGGTTGAGTGATTTGTTGTATTTTGCACCCAGTGTTGAGCTTGTCTCATAGTCAGGAAGGGGGCGGCAAAGATTATCTAGCGTGCCGATGTGAAGTTGGGGTATTCTTGTAATATGGGTGTATTACTATATATATGGCTTGTTAAATTAAAACCCTTACTCATTTAAATAATAAGATGAAACTACAAATGCCCTATGTCCACGACATGTCTTCTCAATTGAGGTGTTTCAACAAGTATTACAAGTTAACAATGTTCTTGTGATACAATGATGTTTAAAATTTACATTTGTAGGGGTAGGTGCTGCGTGGAGAACAACAGATGTGGAGCCATGGTCAATGGTTGGTATTTTTGGGCTGGGGTCTGTTGGTTTAACAGTATGGATTCTCTTAAACAAAGTTTTTCTTTCTTTGTATATTTGTGGTTGATTAAATTCTCATTGAAACTTGCAATTGATTAATTTCTTAGGATGAGTGAGCTAGACATTCTGAAGCAACTAGGACTATTGGTGTGGACTTCATCCTTGAAAATTTTAAAATTGGTAATGCTTGCTTGTTATCAACTATTAAATCAAATATTTTGTTGTTATCTTCCCTCATGTTACAAAGCCCTTAAGTTAAAAAGATTATGTTGTAACTTTTTTTTTCATAAGAAAAATGTCTTTAGTAATCACCTATCAAAATATGGTTGCTAATAAGGATTATTGCTTTGATTGTGTTTGTTTGGAATTATTGGTGCATGAAGTATATGCTTCCTGAAGAAAGGTATAATTCACTCTCAAATTTTCCAAACACACTTTCTTAAACTGTCATATAGAGACATGTAGATGATATTATAAAAATTGGGCAATGGAAAAAGATTGATAACAATAGTATCGTTAATGATCTTTTTACAACAGTTTTAGATGAAATTTGAACTTTGTCTCTTGATATTACAAAGTCGAGCACCGTTGAGCTATAGTCTTATCGGTTTGGTTCGGCTCTCGAATCTGTTCAGTGTTGAAGCTATATCTTTTGTCGTCTTGTTGTGAGCGTTGATTGTGAAGTGTAACTAAAGTATGAACAAGTTTGAACCTGAAACATTAAAGTGCAATAATTTATATTTCTATTTGATTGATTGAAGTCACAATTTCTTGTTTCAGGATTCTCTTCCAAGTAAAAATGCTGCATGTCAGGAATTTGTCAGTTAATTAAATGAATCTTTGGCTGTTTGGGGTAACAGATTACCTGCTGATGTAAGGTATACATACGTCCTTTGCCACCAAAACCTTTTGTCGTGATAGTATTTTAATTTCTATATTCACATTTACTACTAATTTTGTAGAGTGGCGTATTAAAAAATGCTAGTGCAATATGTGATTTGCTGTTATTTGTTGTTGGTGAAGGTGCCACATGTGATGAGCAGCTTAGTTGCTTTGACACTACTTTTAGTACTCCCATTCCTGTAGACCTACACTCCGACCACTTGCAGGATGCAGTGTAACAGTTTACCCGCTTTTTCTCAGAGATCGCAACTTAATTCTACAATTTGTCATTTACTGTTAGATTCTTAAGTAAAATCGGAATAGAAGTTCAATGTGTGTTTGCAAGGCAGGATCCAGATCTTATGGTCAATGAAATTTGTGTATTTTTTTATATATGCCACTAAATGTAATTAACCATAGTTGCAAGAGATTTGTGTTATTTGCATAAGGCTTGATCAATGAAATTTGTGTGATTTCTTTATATATGCCACTAAATGTGTGTGTTTGCGGTCGTTTGTAAATTGTTTCAACGATATTAACATGAATCAAACGGAAAGTTACGACACATGTAACCATTGTAATCAACAATAAAAACAAAAAACATTACGAAATTTACGACAGTTATAACCGTCGCAATCAACGATATAAACATGTATCAAACGGAAAGTTACGGCAGTTGTAACCGTCACAATCTACAATTAAAACAAAAATCATTAAGCAAGTTAAGACGGTTGGAACCGTCACAATTTGGAGATTATGTCAGTTACCTACCCGTCGTAAAAATTACGACGGTTTGTATGACAGTTTCTACAACCGTCGCAATACAGCCTCGCGACGCAAATTGCGATGGTTCTAACCGTCATAATCTACCAAAACGAACCGTCGCAATTTGCCAATTTTCTTGTAGTGAATTTACGCACAGAAAACAAATACGTAATGTCCAAACAACAAATACAAAATTTGCATAGCAACACACAAGTCATAAACTCCAATAACACACATTAGTAATACGACACATAAGCAAATATAAATTTAACACAAAATATTATAGCTTAATTTATGAACAAAGATAGACTAGCTAAATGACATGACACATACTTAAATTACAAACTTAATAAAACTACATCAAGAAATATACGCAAAACACTACAACATGACATTATAAACAATACTATAAAGACAAATATAAAATTAACATAAATACAACACAGCATTACTTTTTTCAAAATAAAGGGTGAGTTTCAAATCTACCTCCCTCAAGTGGCTTTCTGTGTGTTGCATTTTTTCATGAAGAGGGAGTATGTCCTTCAACTCAGTCCAGAGGGAAAAAGCCTATCGTGCGTGGGAAATAGTGTGTAGGTGGAGTGTATGTTGAAAGGTGGATGGTGTATACATGTGTTTCTTAGTGTGATTGCTTGTCATTTTCTATCTGTGTGTATGTTGTTCTTTTATAGCCACCAGGTTTTGTGGCTTATGAATTTCTCATCAACATGTCTGAACCTATTTGGAAAGAGTTTAAATTCTTGTCTCCTTGTCCTGTAATTCATGAAAATGTTGTGATTGTGTTGGAACATGTCTGTGTATGTTTGGAAAGAAAATGAATCTGTCTTGAACATGTTTATGCCTTGTTTTGGAAAGGACAGATGTTGCTAGGAACATGTTTAGGGTTTGTTTTGGAAAGAAACTGAATTGGTCTTGCTGAAGTTTGATTGTGTTTTTTTATAAAAAAAGAAAATATTAATAAACAAATTAAAAATAAAATTAATTAATAAAAATAAAAATTTAAATTAAATATCTAATTAAATCTAAATAAATTAAATAATTATTTAAATAAAAATAAATAAAAATGATTAAAAATGAAATAAAAAGTCGGGCAGAAAAGTGCTCGAAAAAAATAAAATAAACACACCAAAATAATCAACGCGAAATAAACATATTTTTAAAATACAACGTTTGTTCATATTTCAAAATTAATTTTACTCGGTTAAATGACTCAAACTGTCCAAAATACGACAGAAAAGTGGTCGAAAAATTTAAATGAGCACGTCGGGTTAAACTACGTAAAATGTGGTTAATATCACTGACGTTTGCAGGCTCGATCTTGAAATTTTTTGTCCACTGATTTTACACACAATTGACTTTTATTTGACCAATTCGACTGTAATTCCAACAAATTTATTTCAGCTGATAGATTGAGTATTATGCATGATAAAATGCATGACATGCTATGCAGACGATGCGAAACAAAAAAACAGAATCTAAGGGTAAAAAATTAGGGTATGACAGATAGGTTTCTAATGCCTTTGAAGACGTCGTTCATGGATTCCACAAGGTTTGTTGTCATGTGGCCTTATCGCCATCCTATGTCAAATGTCTTTGTCCACTTCTCCAATGGAATGTTATCATGCCACCTTCCTGCATCTGCATTTGACAATCTAATTTCGTCACGGTAATTTTGAAATGATGGTTGAGTTAGAGCATACCATGCATTCACCACTTTTTTGCGAAGGTTCTTGTCTTTGATTGCACACATGAAGTTTTGTGTGATATGTCTAATGTAATAGACATGGGTAGAAGGAGGATTATGCCATCCGTTATCATAGTTATTGTAAGCACTCTCAATAGCAGCATGTCTGTTTAAAATCAAACAGAGATTGGCTTATGGAGCCACATGTGTTCTAAGATTCCTAAGGAAGAAACTCCAACCACTAGCGGTCTCACCTTTAACCAGAGCAAAGGCAATGGAAAAGACATTATTGTTGACGTCTTGTGCAACTGCCATAAGCAAGGTGAGCTTGTATTTTCCGTATAACCATGTTCCATCAATTTGAATAATAGGTTTGCAGAGTGCAAAACCCTTGATACATGGTTGAAATGCCCAAAAGAGTCGGTGAAATATTCCATTTCCACCAACACAAGTTCCGTCTGGCGTAAATGTCAGCAATGTCTGCATAATTGCAACAGTCTCTGGTGTGTATGTATTAAGTGCCACAAAAAATCATGGCAATTCTTTGTATGAATCCTCCCAGTTGCCGAATACCTGTTCAACTGCCTTTGTCCTTGAAATCCGCACTTTCTTGTACGAGGGAGTATAATTATATCGCATAACGATGTGAGAGATTATTATACTCACCTTCACTAATGAGTTCTTGTTAACAAGCGGAAAAATGCCTTGACATATCAATTCAGCGCTTAATTTTCGGTGATCCTGTACAATATTAGTGGCAGTGCAACTGTGAGGCGGCTTTATAAAAGCTATCTTCCAAGAATCACTTCTCTTTCTGTGAGACGCAGCTAGTCGAAACTTGCAAAGATTGTTACGATAATGAATGATATACCTTCTCGAATCAGGTCGATGTACATTGAAATTAACAGAGTTATCCATGTGATATTTTTAATAGCTCGCACACATTCTTCCTTGGTTCGAAACTTGTCTCCCACTTTTTATTCGCCCTCTGACTGCATATGCGGGTTGTAAAAAATATTTGAGGATCTCTCATCGTCATGAAAGTCCAAGTTTGTCATATGTTGAGGCTGAAATTCTGGCCTATGCAGATACTCGAATGTCCCAACATCAAGTTGGACATTGATTACTGCATCTTTAATAAGCAAGGATGAATACATCAGCTGCTGTTATGAAGTGCAGCAGCAAAGTCACAAAAGATGTCGAGACATCTTGTTGCGACATCTCAGTTAAACAAAAACAACAAAACTGTAAATCTACAGTATAATAAAGAACACAGAATATGTTGACCCAGTTCGGTGCAATTCACCTACTCTAGGGGATACCAATCCAGGATGAAGATTTCATTATCTTGTAGTATTACCCTAAAGTTAAACTCCTCCGTTTACAACTTTATCCTAATCACTACCTTCAATGAACATCTTTACCAAGGTTAAACTCTAGTCGTTTACAACCTTGATATGAGAGACCTACTCACATCCTCCTTCACAACCTGTGTTGTCTCTGTCTTCTGCTGATCTTCAGAACCTGTCATGATTTCTTGACCTCCAAGTTATCTTGGACTTGCTTCAAAACTTCATCCAAGAACAACCATTGCCTAAAGGCTTCTGGTTGGACCCTGTACCTATGCCTTCCATCCTGCATCCCATACTGCAGAATGGAGACTTCTAACTCCTAAGAGAGCCGACGACTCTCAAACCCTAAACCCTTATTTTACAAAGTATTTAGGTTACAAAGTCACAAGTGATACAAAAGTACAAAAAAGGTCACCCGAAACCCTAGACCTAAGTCTACTATTTATAGTCTTCTGCTGTCTTGGGCTTTCCATCTCCTTGATCCACTCCTACGATTTCTCCTGAATTTTGCAGTATATAAAACAGATTTAAATCAATCTGTTATAACAGTCCAGGATGTCGAGTCTGCATGTTGGGACATCTCATTCGATATCTTATCTTCTACAGAAATATTCAGCTTGATCTTCATGTTGACGCTTCTTTTTCAGCATTTATGTTTTACCAAAATTTGTACAAAACACAAGAGCTTTCAATCTCCCTCTTTTTGGCAAATTTAGGCTAAAACAACCTTTGCATACCACATCCAGCTCCCCCTCAAGGAAACAACCAAGGAACACTACTACTACTACTTACTTCTCCCCCTTTTTAGCCATAATATGCCAAACCAAGCAACTATGCATTAGGGGTAATCAATCAAGCAGACAGTAGCAGAACAGCAGAAGCAGCAGCAATTAGACATTATCTACCAGAAACTTCTGTATTGATCAATAACTTCACAGTTTTGTGATCACAGTCTGCAGAGAAAAATAAATTCCCCCTGACTCAACCTATAATTCTTAAGCATCCAATAAGAACCATGTAACTTGCACTGCCAAGTCTCCCCCAACTTGTAACAATACACGAATGTCAAGACATCCTCCTTGACATCTCAGTTTGCTTGACACACAAATGCAAACTGGATCTTCAACAATAATTCCAAGCCACCCTCCTTGACATCTCAGTTTTCTTGACGCACAAATACAAACTGGAACTTCAACAATAATGTCAAGCCATCTTGACATCTCAGTTTTCTTGACTCACAAATGCAAACTGTAACTTCATCTTAGATCAAGAGGCCTCTCCCCCTGACTAAGGTAACTGGTGCTCCTCCACTGAACACCCAAGCTAATGACTGGAAAACATAAGACGCATCTTCATGTCTTCAAGAGCGCACCCTCTGTTCAACACACCTGCTGAACGCAACCATTAACTCATTATTGTTCCCTCTGACAAGAAACAATAATTACTCACACATGATCTAAGTCATGCATCCCATGAGTACGTGTATACCAACCATAACAAACTCTTGGCTTGAGATCAAAGTCCCATTGATCCCCCTCATTCCACAACCATCTTATACACCACACGAAATCCTCTTGAATTCTCATGTATAGATATCCCGTTGCTTGAGGCATAAACCAATTGAATTAGAATGCTTCACATTCCTCAAATAGACGCACAGGGCCCCTTAGTTTGTTATAACGATGTCAGCTATCGTATGCATGCTCCAGAACTTCACAGCTGCTAAACTGATCCACTACTAGCATGACTTGCTCCAAGGGCTCCAATGTCGTATACAAGATTTTCCACTGACCTCACCCAGCCAGCAATAGAGATAAACCCCGTAATCCAAGACATTCATTCTTATCATTCTCCTGTATGATAATCTGGAATACTTCTTATTTATGGTAAATCTCCACTTCTGAACACATTCAGGAAACAGACTTCCATGCAATCATCACATGATCCACTTCAGTCTTCACAAATACTTACATCCTCCTTCCAAGGGACCCTTCTACTCCATCATTCTCCCGGATGATCATGTAGATACTTCTTGGACACAATGTAAGTAACCAGTTCATCATAGAACCTGAAATCCTTCACCAAGGATAACTAACCCAAAGATGTTCTAACATCAGTTAGGACATCTTTCACACATCACAGACATCACACACCATGGTTCTTGATATGTTCCACTACTGGACTTACTATCAGCATAGTAATCCACACTGAAGATCTTCACACAACACTGACCCACCAGCTTAAACAAAGAAGTCTTCAGGAACCCATAGAGAAATAAACTCTCAACCACCAAGAAGGGATGCTTCCATTCTCAACCCAGAACTTCTGCCACAAGCTCCCAGAGAACCAGAACCTTCAATAATTTCAACTAGCTACTCTTCTACAAAAGAGCAATCAATTTCAAGCATCCTGCTTGAGCGCACATTGTGAAACCAATCAAATGCCACTTTTTGATTGACCTCACTCATCTTCAGAACTTCCACAAGATACCTTGATCTACTAATGAAACCAGATCTTCAAGTCACACGAACTACTTGCCCTATAGCAAGACATCTTGGATCCACCAAGCCTCTTAGTCATGTAACATCTTCTCATCCACAGCTCCCGCAAACTGCATGAGATAGACCTTTTTGAAGAATCCATCACTCCCATTCTCCTGTAGATCACCTTATCTTAAGCTGATGTGCCACATCACCAGCTGAGACTTCTGATGTTAGGCTAGATGTCAAAACATTATGACATCTAACTGTTGAATTCAACTCTTCCATCTGCCACTTAGAAGAACCTCCTCCCTTTGTAGAAACAGATTTCCATGCTCTCACAGACTTGATTCAACAACCAAGTTTTGAGTAGACAACCTCCATTCTACTTTGAAAGTCCAAAGACTTCAAACCTTCTGTTCTGGACTGGGCCGAGGCTGCCCAACCGTCGAGCAGGCCCAAACCATACGGCCTGGGGAGGCCCAATAAGGTCCTTCTGCAAGACACGCGACTGCCACTGCCACGTGCTAGCCACAGTTTCGTCGGGCACTTAGGCAGTGTCGGGCACTTGGGACAATAGGAGAGGGGGACATCACACCCGCTGAGATGTGACTCTTCGACAGGCTAGCTTCTCCCCCGCGAGCATGCTACACGTCACTCCTCGAAGGACACTATCCCTCCCTGCGAGGAGTACCCAACGGTCCATCCCGCGTGGACATGTTCCAAGTAACCTCCCACTTCCGAAAGATTCGGTCTGCCCTACTTCCGGAAATCTAGGAGCAGTTACTCTAGGGCGAAGACCACGTGCTGGTCTTCACTACTACACGTAAGCCCTAGCAGTTACTTGGAGTGGGCCTAGTTGATCCAGCCCATTGCAGGTAACCGTTGGCCCTGCGCTGGGGGCTCTCTATAAATACCCTCTCATTTGAGAGGGTCAGGTTAGACACTTTCTTCCTACCATTCACACTTTCAGTATTTGCTGATATTCTGTACACTCTCTCACTTGAGCGTTGGAGTACCTTGCAGGTACACCCCCCGCCGTCTCTCATCACCATCAGAGCTGCCGTTCTAGACGCTGTTGGCCACTATCACTGTCTGATCCAGGTACGATCAGTGGCGCCATCTGTGGGGACTCATAAGCTTCCCCGTTTTTCTGTTCGATAAACCAAAGCTTCCTCCGTTCAACAACCATCATGGCCAACCCGTCGGCTAATCAAGCTCTAGACAACATTATTGCGCAGCTTAGCACAGGCAACCACGTTGACAACAACTCTGCCCAACCTGTCGCGGAGAACGACGTCAGAGACGGACTCACCGCTTCTCCATCTTCCAAAGAAGTGGAGTACGAGACAGCTCACCAAGACGGACAGGAAACCGTCCTCCAGCCCGTTTTTCAGCCCGTGGACCCGCCGCCAAATGCAGATCCTAGCACTGCTGCCCTGTTTGCGTTGGTCAATCAGACCAACCAGATGATCTTCAACCAAAACATTCGGATCGAGGCGCTGGAGAAAAGTCGTGGTCGGTCTTTCCCGCGAAGGCACCGACCACCACCATTTCCAAGACGTTCACTGTCCCCGGAGGCATCTCGCAGCCCCTCCCCGGTTCCGAGGGGTCACAGACCACGCTTGGAGCGTACTCAGCCGGAGCATCCTCAGAAACGCCACCGCTCCCCACCACCAAAGGGACCAGTTCGCTCCTCGAAAAATAAAAGGAGCAAGCCGGACGCTGAGGAGCCCAGAGGCCGCCCGAATGACCACTCCCCGAGACGTCACTATGTTCATGGGTAACACTCCCCCTCTGTGTCTCTGGAAGCCAGCGAGGATGACGATTACCGGACCCCTCTGGCCAGGCACATCATGGACGCCCCTATTCCTAAGGGCCTGGAGAGGCCCCCATCCTTGGGGACATATGACGGGACATCTGATCCTGATGACCATGTCGAGAGTTTTGAAGCTCTGCTCGACTTCAGGAATGTCTCCGGCGCTATCAAATGCCGATTATTCCCTACGACTCTTCGAAAAGGGGCCACGACATGGTACAAAAACCTAGCATCTGAGTCAATCACGTCGTGGAGAGTCCTGAGGGAGCGTTTCAGAAAACATTTTACGGCTTCTCATCGACATCCAAAGACGATAGCCTCCCTGGAAGCCATCTTTCAGGGGAAGGACGAACCTCTCCGGAGCTACATAGAAAGGTTCAACAAAGAAGCGGTCGAAATCCACGTGACTGATCACATCAAAATGTATCTCATCATCAAGGGTTTGGGGATAGGATCTAAGTTCGCAGAATCCGTCGGGTTGCACCGTCCCCGCAGCTTTGAAGGCCTCCTCGAGAGGGCTCAGTCGCATATTGAGTTTGAGGAAGCTGAAGCTGCACAAATTGCCCTCGATTCGAGGCGTAGAGAAGGCCCCCGCGACAACAAGGAAGAAGACTCCCCTCCACCCAAGCGAGGTGGAGACAGGAGAAGAGAAGACTCCCCTCCACCCAGGCGAGGCGGGGAAAGAAAGAAAGAAGCCCGGACCAAAGAGCCCCGCGAATCACGGGGACCGTCTGGCCTTTTCAAAGGGGGAATCCGCTTCCCGAAACGGCGGCCTCCAAACCAAATGCTGACAAGTCCAAGTATTGCCGGTTCCATCGCAGTCACGGGCACGTTACTGAAGATTGCGTCCACCTTAATGACGCAATCGAGACGCTGATTAAAGAAGGGTACCTGAAGAAGTACGCCAAGCAGCAAGAGCCCCCCCGCCCCAGCGGCCAGGAGGCCCAAAATGTCAAGGAGTCATCTCCCTCTTCCAACAACTGATCGCTGCAAGTCGCGTTGAGCATCACGCGACCTGAAGACCTCGGTTTTTCGGGAGAACTCGACAGCCCTGAAGCTGTCCGAAACATGTGGAAGAACTTCCCAGCAGAAGACTCGATAAGTGCCCGCAGTACCTGGGAGTCTTTCCCCCAAGCACTGGTCATATCTGGCGGAGCCCTTGACCGTTTGACCGTGGGGTCAATAAAGAGGAAGTTCGGCGAACTGAAGGCAACGACTCCTCGGGCACCTACCCTCGAGAGGGTTAAAGGAAGATCAAATCCGATTACCTTCTACCTCGAGGAACTTCCCGGCGGGGCACCGAACACCAACATCCCCCTCCTGATCCGGGCACAGATGGCCAATTTTGACGTCCATAGAATTTTGGTCGACCAGGGGAGCTCGGTGGACATCATGTACGTCCACCTCTTCGAGACCCTCCAGCTAACCAAGCAACACTTGTCCCCATACGTAGGGTCAGACCTACAAGGCTTCAACGGCGCGACCACCAGACCATGGGGTTTCGTGGAGTTGATGGTCACCTTCGGGATTGAGGAAACTGCCCGACAGGTGAAGACGCGTTTCTTGGTGGTGGACTGCCCGTCCCTCTACAACTGTATAATGGGGAGGACCACGTTGGCGGAACTGACGGCCGTACCATCAACGGTCCACCTGAAGATGAAATACTACACGAAGCGCGGACGTGTGGTCACTCTCCACGGAGACATCAACGCGGCCAGAAGATGTTTCGACGCAGCAATCAGGGGTCTGAGTGTCGTTGGCGGCATCAAATCTAAGACTCAGGCCGAGACACCTCCAGACGTCGTGCAGGCTCCACTCCCGCCGGTCAGCGCGGTCGACCTTGACAGCAGATTTCCCGGGGAACAGGAAGAAGCTGCAGGCGAGGACCTCCCAGTTGAAGTCAATGGGCAGCCTCTCCACCCAACGCGCCCCGTCCCAGATGGAGATTTCGAGCTGGTTCCTCTCGGCGATGGCCCAGACCAAAACGTGAAGATTGGCTCTGGACTCCCCGACCTGGCGAAGAGGCAACTGAAGGCATGTCTCCGAGAAAATGCAGATTTGTTCGCCTGGAGTGCTGCAGAGATGCCCGGACTAGACCCTGAAGTAGCTTGTCATCAGCTGACTATAGATCCGGCCGCTAGGGCTGTAGCTCAACGTAGGCGTAGGCAGTCTCCGGAAAAAATAGAGGCTGCTGAAAAAGCTGTAAAAGAACTCCTAGAGGCAAACTTTATTTCTGAGGCCAAGTACACAACTTGGCTTTCAAATGTTGTACTCGTTAAGAAAAATAATGGAAAATGGAGGATGTGCGTTGACTACACGGATCTTAACCGGGCATGCCCGAAAGACTCTTATCCCTTACCTAACATCGACCAACTAGTCGATAATTCTGCAGGGTTTAAATAACTATCCTTTATGACCGAATCCCCATGGACGAGGCCGACAAGCGGCTTATCACCTTCATGACCGAGTCGGGCAATTACTACTATAACGTAATGCCCTTCGGCTTGAAAAATGCTGGCGCCACCTACCAACGGATGATGAACAAGGTCTTCCGGGCAGATATCGGCGACGTACTCGAGGTTTACATGGACGACATGATCATCAACACGGCGAGGAAATGTCGCATGAGGTTCAACCCCGACAAATGCACCTTCGGTGTTCGCGCAGGGAAATTCCTCGGCTTCTACCTCACGGATAGGGGCATCGAGGCGAACCCCGACAAATGTAGGGCGTTCTTCAAAATCCCTACCCCGAACTCGAAGAAGTCGATCCAGTCACTCAACGGAATGCTGACTGCTCTCTCCCATTTCGTGGCCAAATCTGCTCAGTACGCACTCCCCTTTTTCAAGCTTCTCCGACAGAAGGCGACTTTTGAATGGAGTGAAGAATGCGAACAAGCCCTCCTCCATCTAAAACAAGTCTTGTCACAACCCCCGGTCTTGTCCCGACCGGATACCGGGGAAACACTTCTCTTATACCTAGCCGTCACCGGCGAAGCGGTGAGTGCTGTCCTTATATGGGAGACCCCCGACGGACAGAAACTGATTTATTTCACGAGCAGAGCTCTTCAGGGCCCCGAGCTCAGATACCAACAGATTGAAAAGGTCGCCCTGGCCCTCGTATCTGCAGCCAGAAGATTACGTCATTACTTCCTGGCCCACACAATCGTGGTAAGGACAGAGCAGCCCATCAGACAGCTTCTCAGTCGGCCAGATATGGCGGGGAGAATGCTCTGGTGGTCTCTCGAGCTATCTGAGTTCGACCTTCGATACGAAGTAAGAAAATCCTTGAAAGCCCAAGTACTGGCTGACTTCGTAGCGGAAATGACCGTCCCTGAATCCTCGACCAGTGGCTCCCAGAAATGGACGATTTACGTCGACGGGGCCTCCAGTGCAAAAGGTAGCGGAGCGGGCATTATCCTCGAAAACGAGCAGGGCATCCTGATAGAGGTCTCCCTCGAACTGTCCTTCAAGACATCGAATAACCAAGCCGAATACGAGGCCTTCCTCGTGGGACTTCGACTTGCGGAAGACCTTGGCGCAAAAGAAGTCAAAATCTTTACAAACTCCCAGCTCGTGGCGTCACAGGTTCGGAGATAATTCCAGGCCAAAAACGATAGTCTCATCGAGTACCTAACCTTGGTGCAAGAAAAGTTGAAGAAATTTGTCTCCGCGGAAGTGGCTCACATCCCGCGTGAGCACAACACTCGAGCAGACGTACTTTCCAAGCTTGCGAGCACTAAGAAAAAAGGAGGGAACAAATCAGTTATCCAGGAGATACTGACCCAACCGAGCATAAACAAAACCGCACCGACCACAGAGGTCAACGCGATCGAGGACGCAAACTGTTGGATGACCCCAGTTTACGAATACTTGACGATGGACAAATTGCCCGACGATCCTAAAGAAGCGGGGGTAATCAAGAGGCGGGCATGTGCGTATACCGTCGTCGAAGGTAAGCTATACCGTCGAGGATTCTCCATTCCCTTACTCCAGTGTATCGAAGAAGGAAAAGTTTTGGGGATCCTCCAAGAAATCCACGAAGGGATCAACGCCCAGCACCTCGGCGGAAGGTCCCTAGCCCGAAAAGCACTCCGAGCAGGGTATTATTGGCCCACTATGCAACATGATGCAAAGGAGCACGTTAAGAAATGTGACCGCTGCCAAAGACACGGAGACATGCACCTCGCTCCTCCAAACGAGCTTAAGTCACTATCGTCCCCGTGGCCATTTGCGTGGTGGGGAATGGATATCCTCGGACCTTTCGTCATGGGGTCGTACCAAAACAAGTACCTCATAGTCGGGGTGAATTACTTCACGAAGTGGATTGAGGCCGAGGCGCTGGCCAAAATCACTGCTTTCAACATACTCCGTTTCTACAAGAGAAACATCCTCGCCCGATTCGGGGTGCCCCAAGCCATTGTCACGGACAACGGGACACAGTTCACCGACAGGAACTTCCAAGACTTCGTCGCCAAACTGGGCACAAAACAGCACTTCACGTCGGTCGAACACCCTCAAATCAACGGGCAGGCCGAAGCAGCGAACAGAGTGATACTCCGGGGACTGAAGCGACGACTCAGCGAGGCCAAACAACGGTGGGTCCAGGAGTTGCACAGCGTCCTCTGGGCGTATCGAACGACCCCACACTCCACGACCGGGGAGACCCCGTTTTGCCTAACGTACGGGACCGAAGCTGTTATCCCCGTGGAGATCAGGGAACCCTCGAGGAGAACTGAAGCTCCCCTCGATGGCGAAACAAACAACGAAGCCCTGCGAGAGGAACTCGACCTTGTCAAAGAGATAAGGACCGACGCTTCCCTCCGAGAAGCCTCTTTAAAATAAAAAATAACTTTGCGTTATAACGACAAAGTTATCAAACGAGACTTCCAAGTAGGCAGTCTCGTCCTACGGAGGAATCAAAAAGATTCACGCGGAGGAAAGCTGGCTGCAAACTGGGAGGGCCCATACCGCGTCACCGCAAAGACGGGGACGGGTGCCTATTACCTCGAGAACCTCCACAGTGAACAACTTGCTCGACCATGGAATGCTGAGAAGCTCAGGCAATACTACAGTTAGACACTGCCCGGGACAGTACAACGTCGCGACTACGGGGGCGTACAACGGTACATGTGCGACACCTCTATATAACACACGACGGCCAAAAACCACGAAGTGTGTGCGTGAGGCTTTTTGGCCCGACGAGGAGGCCTCAATCGAGCTCTGTCGTCGACGTACCAATTAGGCAGAACACCCAGCTCGTGATGGGAAGTTCGCGCCATGGAGCTAAGACTTCGACCGACGTCTTGGCCTCGTTGAAGGTCGGGGTACAACCCCCGACCAATCGACTAGCTCTCTCCGCAGTCGAGGATCATCAAAGTCGAGCAAGCTCCCAAGGCGCCAGTGATCTCAACTACTTAGGCAAAAATAAGTAACGTATAAAATATCACACACAAGCAAAATTAATAAAGAGGCATAGCGAAGTATGAAAATCGGGCAAAGCCCATTGTACGAATGTTACATATATAAGCCCACAAGCCGGGCAAAAATAACCATTGTGTGAATATTACATCAAGTAAGCCCACAAGCCGGGCAAAAACAACAAAATGGCACGCAGGCCAAGCAAACTATATTCCTACTCTGCGGCAGTCTCAGCGGCGTCTGGCCCACCTCCCTCGTTGGCATTTCCTCCTTGCCCGGGCGGTACTATCCGGCCGTCGACCACCTCGTAGTCAGCATCTGCCTCATCGGTCACCAGGTCGGGATTCAGGATCCGAAGCTGCGCCACTGCATTTCAGAACCCTATGCCCGCAGTTTCAAGAGCATCATCCTCGGCTAGCCGGAGATCCTGCTCGAGTCTCCTGAGTTGGGCCACCAGCGCCGCTCGGGTTGTTAGGAGCTTATCTTCTTCAGTTTCTCCTTCAGCCGGCCGAACAGCATCCTCTAACTCGGCAACCTTCTCCCTGAGCCACTTCTCGTCTGCCTCCAGCTCGGCGATCCGGGTAACATGGCCTTTCTCCTTTTCCTCGGCTTCCTTTAGCTTGGTCTCAGCCCGCTGCTGTTGCTCGCTCTGTTCTTTGTTCAGGTCCCTGCATTCCTTCAACTCTTTACGCAGGTTGAGCAGCTCAGCATCCAAGATCTCGAGCTTTTCTTGCAGTCGAGAAAGTTCAGCGGCGGGGCGAGTCTCATCGTTCAGGACAATGGCAGTCGAGCAAAGCCTCATGACCGCGGACATGTCTTTAAAGATCGTTTTCCTCCTCGCTTCCGCGGCGGCCCCCAGTACAGCTTGGATTTCAGAGGGAGGGACGCGAGGATAGATGACTTCAGAGAAGAAGCGGGGCTTTTGATGGCATGGTGGGAGTTCAAAGCTTGAAGGAGGTGGGGGACTGTCTTCGTGGGCCAGGTCGACGACCTCCGCATTCGAAACCCGTTGTCGTTTCGGCGTCCCTTGGACACCCGGAGACTGGGTCCCAGCAGGAGGTGTCCGCCTGTCTGAAATCCCCGACACGGTCGCAGCCAGCTGAGATTGGCTGGAACCCTCAGGCATCGCGGCGGAGGAAACACCCTCAGACACGACCCCAGAAGAAGCAACATCTTAACCCTTTGAACGAGATGCCTCTCCCTGGGCCTGCTCTTCCCGAGTCCTCTTCGCCTTCAACTTTTTGAGTCTCTCCTCGGCTCCGGCCATTTTCCCTGCAAAAAGAAAAGAAAACATTAGTAAGGCAAGGTATACAGACGCGAGGAAGGATAAGATCGTGGATGTTTGCACCACCTAATAACTCGACTGCTTCTTCGTCGGAAAAGGTCTCGAGCAGAACACGGGTATTGATAAAACGACGTTGTTTCTTCACCTGCCCGTCTGCTCCCCTTATAGGCTCGCCGTCCAGTGTTTCGTACCGGGCTTCATTGAAGCTCTCGACGAAAGCTACGATTTTATCGTAAGCTGCCTGGTCGTCGACGTCCAACTGAGTATGTTTCACCTTGTATTTGTCAACTCCCTTCTTGAAGTGCTCCTCCGTCCAGTACAGTGGAAAACTCGGCTCCAGAACCTCCTCGGAGCGACCGTCGACCTCACGGGTGACTTTCTGGTACAGCGAGTGGATGGCCCCGAGGGTGACCGGCTTCACGAAATAGTAGCGGAACTTGAAGTCTCGGACGGAATCTAAATACGTATGGAACAAAGCTTTGCTTTGCTTGAAGGACACTCATCTGTGTCGTCCACCGGCCGAAGACCTTTGGAGATGGAATATTCGAAAGAAGAGGGACACTGTCGAAACTATTTTTAAGTACTTACAGACGAGCTCGAAGGCCCGGATGAAGGCCAGCGAATTCGGATGAATCTGCGAGGGGGCCAGCTTCAACCAGGCGAAGATCCCCTCTTGTAAGTCCGTGAAGGGCAGCCTCCACCCCGCCTTGTCGAACATGAATTCATATAATGGGATGCGCATTCCCCGGTAAGGCGAACATATCCGATGATGCTCCTCTAGGCGGAAAATCTTCCAGGATTTGTCAGACCCGATGAGCATATGCTCGACGGTGCAGAACGCGTCGTCCACGTCTTTGTAGACAAAGATAGACGACATCTCCAGGGCTTCCTCACAGACCCACTCCTCGAGCGGGTGCTCCTGGGCGAAAGCCATGTGAGCCATAGGGGATTCGGGTTGGTCGTCTTCTTCGAAGGATCCAACGGCCACCTTCGCAGCCAAATCGTCCATTTACCTGAAAAGCAGAAGGAAACGGTGAATTCGATGGGTCATATCAAATTCACCCCTCCACCGCTGTTCAAGCGAACGGGCGAGGAAGGGGCAAGGCTCTTTCGGTTCCCCGACATAACTGGCCGAGGATCAACATGTTCACCGGGGAACTCATCGCCTCCCCAGAAAATTCTGCCCCCGTGTTCCCGTGACGCTAACGAAAAGAGTAAATGTTGGGAACCCCGGGACATTCAACGTGTCCCCGAGATGTTCATCCCTGGTCCCCGAGATATTCAACAAAAGCGGGTGAAATTCTTAGCACCCCCTCTCTCAACAACTAAAGATTCCCGCTGTATTCGCCAGGAATCCTTTCATTTCTCGTGGGAACTTCATCAGTTCACCAAGGAAATGCTATACACTAGTTAAAATTAAAAAGAAACGCAAGAAAAAGATCAGTTTTGGAGCAAATGCCTTATAAGCGGCGGTTTAGGGTTCCGGCGTGGAGTTTCCGGCGGTTGACGGCGGCGAATGGCTGCTGTAGGAGGTAGAGAGAGAAGGAGCGAGGTTGTTGAGAGAGAAACGGAAAAGTGAGAAATGAGCGAGGGGAGGAGTTTTTACAAGGGTTCTCGCAGAACTCGAGGGACATAGGGCACTTGAGTACACTACACTAGCCAGCCGCCCTAGCCTCCCTAGGTAATAATGACAGACGACACGTGGCACACATGCAGTCGTCCATCCTCCCACGCGTGTCGTTTCAGTTTTCCCCAACGTTTCGAGTCTGAAACCCCTCATCTCCCCAGCGTTGCTACCAAACACAACTGTCCGATGCCCGACTTATGTGCGACTATAGGAACGTCGAGCACGAGAATGGCCTCCTCGGTCCCTCTCTTGGCGTATCCCCGACATGCCAATAACCCTTAAGTCATTGCTCTGACATCTCAGAGCAACGACTTGGGGGGCTCCTGTTCTGGACTGGGCCGAGACTGCCCAACCGTCGAGCAGGCCCAACCCATATGGCCTGGGGAGGCCCAATAAGGTCCTTCTGCAAGACACGCGACTGCCACTGCCACGTGCTAGCCACAGTTTCGCCGGGCACTTAGGCAGTGTCGGGCACTTGGGATAATAGGAGAGGGGGACATCACACCCGTTGAGATGTGACTCTTCGACAGGCTAGCTTCTCCCCCGCGAGCATGCTACACGTCACTCCTCGAAGGACACTATCCCTCCCCGCGAGGAGTACCCAACGGTCCATCCCGCGTGGACACGTTCCAAGTAACCTCCCACTTCCGAAAGATTCGGTCTGCCCTACTTCCGGAAATCTAGGAGCAATTACTCTAGGGCGAAGACCACGTGCTGGTCTTCACTACTACACGTAAGCCCTAGCAGTTACTTGGAGTGGGCCTAGTTGATCCAGCCCATTGCAGGTAACCGTTGGCCCCGCGCTGGGGGCTCTCTATAAATACCCTCTCATTTAAGAGGGTCAGGTTAGACACTTTCTTCCTACCATTCACACTTTCAGTATTTGCTGATATTCTGTACACTCTCTCACTTGAGCGTCGGAGTACCTTGCAGGTACACCCCCCCCCCCCCCCCGCCGTCTCTCATCACCATCGGAGCTGTCGTTCCAGACGTCGTTGGCCACTATCACTGTCTGATCCAGGTACGATCACCTGCCACATCTAAATCTTTAGAAAATAAGTAGTCCACGACTACCTCATAGCAATACCAAAGAATACCATTTCCCTTGGTAGAGTCGTCAGTAGAAAGCCAGAGATAACTGCCACTTATCCTCGACCTTCACATCCAGAGCAAACATTATGCTCCAAAGCACCTGGATCAGAAATAAACTGACCCAAGCTGTAACCACCAAGATTATAATGTATTCCATCTCCATCTTCAACAACATCACCATCTGGACAAGTCATTCACAATACTTTCTAGGAACAGACGCTAAGCCAATAATCTCAGGTCAACACCTAGGAGACTTTTGAGCGAATGCAGAACCCCTCCCATGATTCTCCAAACCTCTGATGAAAAGATGTTAGAACATCTGACAGAACATCCTCAATCTTGACTTTCAAGGATAATCAATTAAATACTTGTGAATTCCACAAATAGCAATTGATCTTAAATCCTTGTGCAATAACCCTTATCCAAATCCAGCATATTCTGAATATCCCAAGATATTCCTCATCATGTTGTCTTCTTCAGTTTGTGCAAGTTGTTAAGATATCAAGGCTGCCCCCTTGACTCAAGCTCTTAAGATTCTCTCTGAATGAATCCTAATTGCCTCAATTGTGTGAACTCATTCTTAGGGTTGAAAGTATGAGTTCTTCCTTGCACGTTTTTGTGAATGGTGAAAATAAATCACCTCCACGGCCTTCACTTTGTGTCTCAAGGAAACACCTTCTAATCAGAAGAGTAACTAGAAGACTCCAGATACACGACATAGATGTCTTTATGAGTGGACTTGAGAGAATTCTCAAGTATCTTTGACAACCTAGCCGTTCAAACAACTATCAAACTCCTAGAGCAAGAACCTGGTAAACTTTAACGCAACTCCTTTCCTCTTCAACTGACTCCAAACTGCACTAAGAAAGCAAGCTTCCAAGTACCAAGTCACCATACCAGATATCTATCCACAACACCTTTCACTCCATCGCTCCCGACTCTGGAATAAAAGAACACAGATATCTTCAAATATATAGAGGCCGACGATTGAGACCTTCCTCCAACTGTCTTCAGTAACAACTCCAGAATCCCATAATTCTAGAGCTCTTCCATCAGAAACACATGCAGCGGAACCACCAAGGAACATATCCTGCTTGCCCTAATAAGATGTCATAACATCTTATAAGACACACCATCAAGAGAACTAGCCACTTATCCTGTAGTTGTTGTAGAATCTCCTCAACAACCTCCGGGTTGCTCGCTTCGATCCATAACATTCATCTCATCCATTAATACCCTTGGGTATGTTTCAGTTTATTGATCTGGTCTCTAAAACTCCTCCTTGTTTAAACGCCAGAAAGTATCTCCCAAAGATCTCATCCAGAACCAGACAGGATGCCTACTCTGATACCAATTGAAATTCTGGCCTATGCAGATACTCGAATGTCCCACATCAGGTTTGGACATTGATTACTGCATCTTTAATAAGCAAGGATGAATACATCAACTGCTGTTATGAAGTGCAGCAACAAAGTCACAAAAGATGTCGAGACATCTTGTTGCGACATCTCAGTCAAGAACACAAACAACAAAACTGTAAATCTGCAGTATAATAAAGAACACAGAATATGTTGACCCAGTTCGGTGCAATTCACCTACTCTGGGGGATACCAATCGAGGATGAAGACTTCATTATCTTGTAGTATTACCGTAAAGTTAAACTCCCCCGTTTACAACTTTATCCTAATCACTGCCTTCAATGAACATCTTTACCAAGGTTAAACTCTAGTCGTTTACAACCTTGATATGAGAGACCTACTCACATCCTCCTTCACAACCTGTGTTGTCTTTGTCTTCTGCTGATCTTCAGAACCTGTCACGGTTTCTTGACCTCCAAGTTATCTTGGACTTGCTTCAAAGCTTCGTCCAAGAACAACCATTGGCTAAAGGCTTCTGGTTGGACCCTGTACCTATGTCTTCCATCCTGCATCCCATACTGTAGAATGGAGACTTCTAACTCCTAAGAGAGTCGACGACTCTTAAACCCTAAACCCTTATTTTACAAAGTATTTAGGTTACAAAGTCACAAGTGATACAAAAGTACAAAAAAGGCCACCCTAAACACTAGACCTAAGTTTACTATTTATAGTCTTCTGATGTCTTGGGCTTTCCATCTCCTTGATCCACTCCTGCGATTTCTCTTGAATTTTGCAGCATATAAAACAGATTTAAATCAATCTGTTATAACAGTCCAGGATGTCGAGTCTGCATGTTGGGACATCTCATTCGACATCTTATCTTCTGCAGAAATATTCAGCTTGATCTTCATGTTGACGCTTCTTTTTCAGCATTTATGTTTAACCAAAATTTGTCCAAAACACAAGAGCTTTCAGAGGCGGACATTATACATAACTTGGAGGTAATGGCGTTTGATGATTGTCATCTTCAGTGTTGTTGTTCAACAGATGATTGACTTGCGTCTCACTTTCTTCTTCTTTGTCGTCAACGACGTGAACTTCCGCTTCGGCTTCATCTGAATCCACACCTTCAGTTTCATCTGAATATGCATGTTCTTATTGATCGATTATCTGAGATTGTTAAGATGGAAGAGTTTGTTGGAGTAAAGTATACAACTCAATATAGTTGAAACCAGAATGTTCGTGACTAACGAACATATTTTCAATATCTTCATTGTCTGGAACTTTAAGCGGATAAAATTTAAGGTGGTTGTTTTATAAAAAATGATTTGATATATAATGTGTGATATAGGACCAAACCCTAGTTTTGATTCCAATCTATCTTTAAAATGAAAGAAAATTGTATTTCTATTGATTGTAAATCAGACAACATCATGGTTTTGAAAACCAAACACAGATACATCATAGACATATGTCTCTCTGTTGTAGCAATCATTAATAATGTATCTCGGTGCAGATGACATAGTTTGTATACTTTCGTATAATAAATGAAATGGTGCAGATGACATTGTATGAGAACTGGTTTAAATATGCATGCAACATTAAATACACCTGCCAAGTTAATTGGTGATATACTGCAAAAAACAACACTGTCGCCAGTCAAATTGGCGCTAACACACATGCCTGCTACCTATGGGAATCCTGCCCCTCCCATGCATGCAGCCTGCGCAATGTGCACACACATGCCTAGCTACCTATGCTATCGTCGGTCCAATTCGCGAGTGTGTAGTAAAAAGTAACGTGGTCGCCAATTGAAATGGCACCACCATTGTTGCATGGCAAATTGAAACACGTCCAAGATAGATAACATGTTATCATTCTTCCTCTATAAATTAACATAGAATTGGTTATTGTTCAGCATCAGAAACAAATACTACTCTTATATAAAATCGGTTATTTTTCATCATCATAAACAATGTCTCTATTGACAATGGGTGAAATGTGTTTTACTGATTTTCTGTTGTTGAGTTTGACTGATTATGTTATGTTGATGTTTTTATGTTATGATGAAGCATGTGTGATATTCTGATCATGAAGCATGCGTTATGGTGAAGCATGCGTGATATTATGATCATGAAGCATGTGTGATATTTCAAACTCATATTTGATTTTATTTTCGTATAATCAAATTTCTTTTTGCAAATGTAAGATGAATTCAAAATTATTAATGAAAAATAGCGAGTTATGAAATATTGACCTTATTTTTTATTGTGTAAGGTAACGACATGGTCGAGGTACGATCGAAGAGATCGAAACCCCAACACAAAGCCTTAGGGGTGTTGTCGCAAACTTCACGAGCGTGCGATCACAATAATCAAAACCCCTTAGCGCGAAGCACACGCACACAAAAGTGGTAAAATCACTAAAACAACAATAATGATCCACCCATATGGCAGCTAGTAACTCTAGAGGTCGCGGTGGGTTCGCCACACGTTGAACTTGGACCGAGTTTTCACTTAGGTAGGGGAAGGGGAACCAACCTTTGACCAGAAACGAACCCAAAGACGTCCAATAAAATTCGAGGGAAGACCTCGTAAGTTCGCACGAAATCAGGATCACCGCACTCATAATCAAAGTTGCTATCTAGAAATACGCAGAGGATGATGAAAATGTTATACTTGCTGCAAAGCATTCTCAAAAGACTCTGACACAACTATAAGGCTAGCAATATAGAACTCATACGAACCGTGAACCAATGACGCATTTTCAAGATGCAGAGCCTCTAGTTTTCTTTGAGCAGCTGAAAGAGATGTCTGAGTAGATGTCGAAGTAGCTCGGGCAGAAGCTAGAGACTTGTCATTCCTTGTTGCACCCTCACTTAAAGAGTTACCTGGTCTTCCTGTTAGAGCGTCAGACTACGAACACTTTCTTCCAATTGTTGCTTCTCTTTGCATCACCGGTCAGACTAGAGAATGGCCCAACGATCGGCCCCACTAGTGGGCAGAGCATTAGATGCTCGTTGTATATACCGCGTCAAAGTCGCTAGTTCTTTCTCAAGAGCACGCCCGGTCAGTTTAGATAAGTAGGCACAATCTTCCTCCGAGGGGGGTGCCCCGTGTTCTTTAGAACGGCAGAGACTTGGCCTCGTCAACCGTGCAAGAGCAAGAGGACTCGACATATGCGCGGGTGGCCGAGGAGCAGCCAAAGCATCAACATTCCTAAAGGACTCCGAGAGTGAAGAGGCACTGACCCACCTTGAAGTGGTCAAGGGCCCGCTATAGCTTCTGCAAACCAAATTCCCCGTCTTAAAAGACGTAACGCCTCTTCATCCTTCATCGAATCTGCAAACAATTGTTAACAAAGTAAATGAGTTGATAATGAAGAAGCAAAGGGCATCCGAGACATGACAAAAATAATCTTCCTCTCTTCCTTAATACGGACATCCATCAGTTGGCAGATGTCGATAGGCATTTCAACCATTTTCAAAAAGCTTCATCCCATGAAAATAACACGTTTAGGGTAACCCAAATCTTTGACGAATTCTGACAATAGTTTTTTCAAATATAGCTATTCCTGAAAAAAGTCATCCCCTTTATACAACCCATTTATAAGAGAAAGATCGTCTATAAACTAGACGTACAACCCATTTCTCATAAAAAAAAATGACCCTCTATGGAATTGTATTCATAGATATAGGAAAAGAGTGGAGGTCGGAATGAAAACGACGAAAAGAAAAATGAAGAAAAACTGAAATAAGAAATTTATAATTTTTTTTAGAAATAAAACTTGACTTTTTCTATTCATTCATTTAAAACATATTTATTTCATTTTAAATTATAATAAATTGTCAAGATAAAAATGAGTTTTAGATAAAACAATAAAGATAAAAATGAAGAAAAAAAAGACAAACCAAAATCTATAACTCAAAAGCTATTTCAAATAATTTAAAAAAAAAAAATTAATAAAAAAAAAAAGTACACACTACAAATTAAAATACAATTATCAAATAGAGTTTTTTTTATTGATTCGAGTAAAAGCTAAAAACTAGAATTTTTATCTTACTAAAGACTCTAAGTGAAATCTTTCTTATTCACCTAATATAATTTACATCAAATAAAAAACAATAATAATAATTTACAATTACAACAGATAAATGACCAAAACAAATATCCAATTCAATATAAACATTAAAAAGAAAAACACTATCAAAGGTGTCAAGCAACTTAGTAATATGTAACCACTATCTTCAATTCAAGGTTGATCTTGATATTGATAGTTATATTGAGGAGAGTGAGGATTGTAGTAATACTCATGTGGTGAAGGTTGATGTTGATGAATATGATGTGGTGGTGAAGATGAAGATGAACTTGATTCACTCAATATTGGAATAGCAACATGATGAGTTTGGTTTTTATCTACTCTCACTTCAACTTTTTCAAGTTCAACCAATTCTTCTTCTATCTCTTCAAATGATCTTAAGATTGGATGCAAGTAAGAATCTGCTAAATATGCTTTTATGTTTAGGTTAGGTTCTGTTGTTTTCTCCAACAAATCTTTTGCCATTGCTTCCTGAATAGATTAAGAGAATAATCACTTCAAAATAATTGTTTTTCTCAAATTTGTAGTGTTAGTGTTAGTGTTATACAACATGCAACATGCAACATACCTCGAGGGGATACTTCCTAAACGCTGGCTCGAAACGACTCTGGCAGTACTTGTGAAACGCGAATGTAAAGATTGGTAACATCACGAGTAAAGGAGTAGACTTAACTGCTTTTTTCGTGCTAAGTAAGCCGAACAGAAGAAGCTGCGATATCAGTAAGCTTGCTATAATGCGGCTGTGGACTTGCGGCCAGAACGCTGCAGCACTTTCGTATTTTTGATTGTAGACATTGATTACCTACGTAGTCAAACATTATAAGAAATTGTATTTGGCGTACGGCGTTGTTGGATTTACAAAGAAAAACATTATAGACAGGCGCGTACCTGATGGCGATAAACTAAATATGCGAAGGCGAAGAAGATGAGTATGAAAGGAAGAAGGATTGGAGTCATCACAGCATACACAATACCAAGAAGGAAATATAGTTGAAGACTCGGAAGAGTTTCGGGATAGTCCACACTCCCAGGGTCCATGGCCTTTTCTCGATCTCTCTCGGTTTTTACTAAGAACACGTTCTTGAGATGATATATAACCAATGGCTTTAATCTGAGAATCTCGCTGGCAATTCCAGCCCAGCCATCAAGCATTATGTATGTCATAAAGAAAGTAGCCTTCATTGGAATCGAAACTCCAATCGTTCTAGGAATCCTATAATCAACGATAAAATCCACTAAAATCGGTCACACATGGAGGCAGCGAGAAAACTAGGAAAAAAATTAACAAGAAAACATACTGCGTAGGTGACTGGTGAAGAAAAGCATGCAGTTGCTCGAATGCGGTTCCGGTGATTATGCTTCCCAAGAAAACATTCACCAGCATAAAGTAATAATATTTTGCCGCTGTTTTTCGCTCAAGTGTTGATAATGCGATATATCCCTCGACTTTCGACATGATCATCAGAACTGAAGGTAGAATGTATAGAAATATTTTAAGGGCCAAACCAGGAAGAAAACCTTGTAGAAAGGACTTGATGAATTTCCTGCCAAAAGCAAAAACAATTTTTAATCTAGAATCTAACATCGATAGAATCGGAAAACACATTTAAGTTCACTTACAATTCTATTACTGGTGTGAGGAAAGGAGCAACTTTTTCAAGACCGTCCAAATTCGCAAGGGATTGCACAAAAGCAATGGGAATCATATAGAAGAACACCAACGCAAACACCAACAACGTTATTATTAGTTTACGGATAGTTAAAGAAACAAACGGTATAGCCAAGTTTCGCCAATATATGTCGCGTGGCTCTGGAGCCCAATCAGTCAACCAGAGTGTAGGATTTTTGCTTTGTACAGTCTGCGCGCATACCGATGCTCCCCAACGCGAATTGAACGAAAGAAAAGCCACAGGCAAAATAGATTTCGGATCTTTTATAATCTTCTGGCGCTCCAATGTCATCTGTGCAAGGACATATTAGATATATATTCTCTCGTGTTCATTAGTTGAAGTGAAAATGAAAACAATAACTTGAAACATAAAAACAAAAACAACTTACCTTTTTATCGAGTGCCTTAATATGTTGTTCATAGTACTCGATAGCATCAACTTTCCTTCCCCAAAGTCCTAAACATCCGGTCTAAAAAAATGAAAAGAGATAGCACCGTCAGATTGTGTCCGAGTAGATTCTTGTTTAAGTCACATAATGTACTTGTTGTATTCATACCGATTACATACCTTGATCGTTGGCCTCGTATGAGGATGCTTTTGAAACATTAACCGGTAATAGTCCAGCCAATTTTGAAGTCTATCTCTTTTTCTCACAAATTTAGCAAATTTGTTTGCATTGTAGACAGCCTGAAAAATGAACTTACAACAATAAGAACATGACTAACTTAAATTAAGTGTTTATGTATAAGTTATTTCCGTAACAAAAGATAAAATATAGTCAAACTTTTCTCATATAAGCTATAAGTTCTTTCCAAAATCTATTTTCAAACGTTGATGAAAGTAAGATGAAAACAATGTATACACATGTAATAAGCTATTTGTATAAGCTCTCAAATAATTTCACAGGTGGTTATGTTAATAGAAAAACTCAAATAAGTCAATCCAAACAAGCTCTAAAATTCATTACCTGGTGTCCAATATAATGATCCGGGTGGTTTGTTTGAAAGAAGCTGTCCACACTATCCGATACCGAGTGACCAGACATATGAGGGACATTCCGGACAACTACCTGCAACAACCATGAAAACCACGAGGATTTCGAAAGATAGTTCAAACGAACCAGAAGCGGAAAATCCACGCTGAACTAGAACTTTGAGCTCACCGTAAATTGCTCCACGCGCCTGCGTTGTGAGGCCAAGAAATGCAATCTCATTAACGCTACATTATCATATTCCTTGTAGAGAAGAAAACAAATCCATATTGTGAACAGGTATTCCAATCCTATGTGAACAAAAAATCTGTAATAAACAATTGCATCGATTAGACATAAACACGAAACGAAAAGTTCGAAAGAACAAACTTGGAATGTTGTGAATTGTTCATACCTTAAAGATTTAGGTGGAACATTTGATATTGAAAGTTTATCAATATCACTCACTACCAACTCTCTTCTAAGGAAAAATAGTGTCCCACTTGATACATTGACTGGAATAAGAATGAGGAGTGCCACAATTGTCACAGGAACAAACATCTTTAAGCTGAAATACAAATACATAAAAATTAATCAGAAAGCTCAAAACAATTTATAAAATAATTTCAGCATTAAGGTAAATTGATTTTATAGTTTATACTATATCTCTAACATGAGGACTATATTGATAATTCAATGTGCTTGGTTTCTGGGTTGAACAAAATTGATTATGTTTAAAAGTGACTTAAAGATAAATTGATTAATGTTTGGAGACATTCATGTAAAAGTGAAATTGAATAGTAAATTTCAGTGTAAAACTCACGTTTAGACTGAAAAGATACAAATCATAGCTTCAAATATAATCAATTCTAAAGGCAAAATCAATTCTACTTTTAGAACACCAAACATGTTAAAATCAATTACCTACCTCGAGAATCACTTTTGCCTCTCCCAAAAGTGAAACCAAATATGTTTGGTTCTAAGATGAAAATAATTGATTGAGTAAGTTGATTCTGGTTAAAAGTGAGTTCAATGCAAAGTGATTTATGTTTCGATAACTTTATGCAAAATTGAGTTGAATAGTAAATTTCAATGTAGAATGAATTATGGAGGCAGAATCAATTTTACTTTAGAAGCATCAAACACCTCAAATTCTAACTTCTTCCTCCTATAATCACCTTTCAATTAGTCAAATATGATTTGACAATAAATTATTATGTTTGACTTTTGACTTCAAAACTGATTCCAGTCCCAAAATCAATTCTACCAAGAAGCTAATATTTCAAGCTTCTGCAGTGGCATAGAATCAATTCTCCAGTTTATGGACATGTATACATACACAAAAGCAATTCTAATCCAAACTACCCAAACATAAATGGATAAATAAATCACTTTCTATTCAACTCAATTTCAACCAAAATCAATTTTTTCAAGACTAATTCAGTCAAAACTTTATTTTTGTCACCACATAACCAAAACATGCTTAATTACCATAGATGGAAATATTGCAAACCTCACACGCAACAACAACAAAACTCACACACATGAAACAGAACAGAAATTAAGGGAACATGAAGGAAAGAAGAAAATGCAGCAACAAATCACATGCGAGAAACACCAAAGTTGAACCTCACACGAAAACACCTCAAGAAAAAAAAAAACAAAAGCTGACAATAGCAAAAAAGAAAGTTGAAAACTACACGGCATAACAATCAAAATTCTCATTAACAATGTACCTAAAAGTTAAACCTTTTTTTTTAAATCAAACAGAATTGAAAATTTCTCATAACCCATTATGAGTTATGCTGAAAACTATATCTGCAACAAAAATTAAGCAACATAGAGTAATAATTTGGTGTAAAAATTGAAACTTTATGATAAAAAAAAGTGTAAGAAGAGTACCCAAGAGCATAAATTCTAAGAAAAACAGCAGAATCAAGACCAGCATGATTGATAATCTCAGTCTCAGACATTCTCAAAGCTTGTGGCATCCAATTGAGAAAAGTCAAATAAGTCTTGAAATTAAGATTGACAAATTTTCCAACAAAATTTGCAGAGGTTCTTGGGTTGGTTCTTCCACCAGTGATGTACCATTTTGGGAAATAGATTCTGTCATTGATAGGTTGAATTCTGAGTAAAGCAAATGCTATCAAGAAAGCAAGAGCTGAGAGTATGTTGATAGCAGCTGAGACACCAATGTCTGCTAGAGTAGCCATTTAGAGAGAGAAAGAGGTTGTGAGAGAGAAAGAGGAGAATAACTGGTTTGTGTGAAAGGTGGTTCTTTGGTGTTGTTTGGACTTTTTTTGGAGAATAGATGATTAATGAATTGATTAAAATATTGGAGTTAAGTGGGCAGTAGAAAGTGTTTGGGATTTGCATGTGGTTGGAAGAAAAAAAGGATATTGGGAATGGAAGATAGAATAAGTTGGCATTGTTCTGGCATGTTCTGGTTTGTGTTTTTTTTTTTACTAGAGTAATGTTATTTTTGTTTTTATAGAGAAGTTATATTAATAAAATAGCTAAATAAATAAATAAATACTTCCTAGTATTAAAGATAAAATTTCACCATAAACTGAACCAAGTTGATGAACTAAACCAAATTAAAATTAAAATAATCGAACCGAAAATTTGATTGGTAAATTAAATCATATTGTATGAACAGTTTTAGAACTGAATTAAAATTAAAATCAAATTAAATTGAAATTCAAAATAAAAAATACTTAAAATATATTTTAATATTTTTTTAATTTACAATAGTTTAACAACATAAATGATTATAGTTCGGTTCGATTTTAAATAAATCAAAATGAATTGGTTCAATTCAAATTGGTTTTTATCATGATTTGATTTGATTCGGTTTAATCTTTTCTCAGAACCATATCATAATTAACCCGAGATTAAGGCTAGAATGTAAGATTCCTTTTTAATTGAAATTTAAGTCAAATATTTGAATGCATATAATAGATATTTATGGAAATATATTAAAAGTAATTATGACATATTGAGAATATGAATTAAATTTAATTTTTAACATAGGTAATTTAATTAGTTGCATGCCTACAATGATATATTAGTTTCTTTTAAAAAAATTAAAAAAAAATCATTCTCTTTTAATTGTCTACTGTTTTATTAACATTTAGATAATTTAAATTTCAAAATTAATTAGAGTCCTACAAAATACCATTCAAATAACATTTATATTTTTTGTTTGTTATTATAAATTATTTATATTTTTTATACCTATTAAAAAAATATAATAATTGTTTTTTAAGGGAAATAATAAAAGAATGTATAAAATTATCTTTTATTAAAAATATAAAAAATAAATTTAAATAATTAAAAAATAGAATAATAAAGACTTACTAATATATTGAAAAAATAACATTAATAATTTAATAATATAATGAAATAATTTATAATCTAGTATATTTTTTCAAAACGATTTGTATTAAAAAAAATGGAAGGAATATTAAATAATTAAATACATTTTTTATCCTTACAAAATCACATGTTTAAAATTTTAATTTCTAAAAATATGATTTACTTTTAATCTATTTTCATTTAATTATCATTTTGGAAGATTTAAAATTAATCCATTGGAGACAGTGACAATTTTTTAAATCAACATCAGAGTTCGGTTCTTATGGAATGTAGCTGAACCCTTTCGTAGTGTTGATAGTAGTAGTAGTAGTCTAAGATCTAATGCTTGTTTGTGATTGTCTTTTTCAATGTTCATAGGTCATTATCATGTCACGAATAAAAAAAGTAATAAAATAAAATAAAGTAATTAAAGGGGTTAATCTTTTTTATTTCTTTCTTTACTTTTCCACGCGGCGGGAAAGTTAATAATGTCCATTGCTAAGTTCGCGGCACTAAATAGGCTCATCATGATCAATATAGGGTATATATTTTGTATTTTTTTTTAGTAAATCAAATCATTTATTTTCTTATAAGATTAAAAAAAATCAAAGAAACGGATACAAACAAGAGGGGGATTATATCAAAACCATCTCAAGGAAAAACTAACTTAAAAAAATGACAAATAAATATATTTTTTTATAAAATTTATTCTCAAAAAAATGGAAATCGAACTGAAGTTAGTGTAATTTGTGGTTGGCAAATACATTTGTTGCGAGGATTCTACTTCTGATATGTCTAGACTGGACGTGGCTAGCTTGATGGTTCGAACGTCGTGCGGGACGTTAATCAATGAAGTCTTAAGGGTGAAGATTAATGGAACTCTATTCAGGGTGCGTCTTGTGGAGGAGACACAAGGTCCCTCTTTTAGGGCGGTCGAGAAGGTTAAGGATAGAGGTGCTGCGACGGATACGGAGGACAGCATTGACAGCTCATCGTGGAAAGATTTCCTGGGTAATGGTGATGATATGGGTTTTTTTGAGGATGGTGGGTCCATAGGTTCTGATAACGCTACGTCCAAGAAAGAAATGCAGGGTAAAAAGGTCTCTTCTGTCCCATTGGAGAATGTGTGCTCTAAGGGGTGCCTTTTTAGCCATAATGAAGTTGGTGGTGGTAGTCCTGTCTGCTCTGAAGCAACATTCGATAAAGGTGAAAAACTGAATGATAGTGCAGCAGATGGTGGGACCCATAAGGTCTTTGGGGGTAATGGTAAAGTATTGCTTGGTGTGGATGAAGTGGATTTGGGTCGTGAGAATCCTTTAGTTTTTGATGAAATGCTCAAAGCCCACAAAGGTCGTGAGTTAGGTCGTGGTTTGGAAGGAAGAAAATAGTGGAGAGTGGAGGGTTATCATGGGCTTATTCATCTAATTCGAAGGTGAGAGAGGAGATGGATCTAGGATCTAATCGATTACCTGAATCCAGCTGAAGTAGAAATGTTAGTTCATCTATCCAGGGCAAGTCCAAAAGGGAGGTTAAGAAATCTGAGAGATCGATGGATTCTTTTTCTAGGTGCCATTCTGTTACTGACTCTGAAGTTGTCCAGGGTAATAAGAGATTTTGGGCGGAGTTGGAGTCTAAGGTGGCGTCCAAAATCAGGGAAATGATCACAACGTTGGGGGTTAAAGGAGGAGGAGATACAACCATCTTGGAGGAGGAAATTAGACTCATGGAGAACAGAGATAAGGAAGAAATTCTTAAGCAGGGGCAATCAAGTAAAGTGGTCAAATGAATTTATTCACCTTCAATATCAGCTGGGGCGGAAGCTTAGTAAAGCGGAAGAGGATAGCTTATTTGGTTCAATCAGGGAAAGTTGATATGTGTTTCATCCAAGAATCGAAGATGTTCGGCATCAACTAGGAAATGGCGGCTTCATTTTGGGGAAATCACTACAAGAAAAAAGGAGATTTACGACACTTGAGTTGCGACAGTTATCACAAAACCGTCCTTATTCCTTGATTGCGACGGTTGTCACGACAGTTAGGGTCAACTGTCGTAGATTTTTTGCGACAGTTATCAAAAAACCGTCCTTATTCCTGGACTACGACAGTTCTCACGACGGTTTGAGCCAACCGTCGCTGATTTTTTAGGCATGTTGTATAAAATAATTGCGACAGTTACCAAAGAACCGCCCTCTTTCCACACTCGCGACAGTTAAGGCGAACTATCGCAATTACTTTAGCCAATCATAATCACTATTTTTTTATTCCTTTAATTTTCCACCTTTTTCTTTCATTTTTATTTTCCAACCTTTTCAATTTTATTAACTAATTTAATAAATAATTATTATAAGTATTATAATTTTCATGACAATGTAGCTTAATATTTTTGTCTAAAATAATAGTAAAATATTTTCTGTTTTATTATATAAATAATTAACTTTTATTAAAATTAATTTTGGTAATAATGTTAATATATATATATATATATATATATATATATATATATATATTATAAAATTATTCTGCATATTATTAAAAATATACGATTTTAAGTGAAAAATCAAAAGTGTCATTCATCAAACACCTAGAGTCCAAGCGCGCCTTCTGTTTAGAACTTGAATCACACACACAATTCTCAAACTCCCATCTCATCATCCACACGCCGCACGACACCATGTTTGGAGCTCAATCTTCTTCTTCCCTCTTCGGAACCCTTTCTACAACACCTGCATTCGGTACCCCAAATTTCGGTACTTCATCTTCCACTCCAGGTTTCAGTACCCCAGGGTTCGGAACCCCTTCTTTAACCCCTACTTTTGGGGCTTCTTCTACTCCTGCTTTCGGCGGTTCTTCCCTATTCTCCTCACCATTCTCTTCTCAACAGCAACAGCAACCACAGCAGCAGCAACAAACTTCACTCTTTCAACAATCACCTTCTACTGGTTTCGGATTTCAGAATTCTCTACAAGCGCCTCAAGCTACGCCATTCCCAAATTCTCAATTGACAACTCAAATGGCTAACGTGACTCCAGTTCCATTCTCTCTAGCTGATCGTGATATTCAAGTATATTTTTTTACCTACACTCCTCAAATTATTTTCAATTTCAATTTTGTATTGATTAATCTTGCTTGTTATCTATTTTTTTTAACCAGGCAATCCTTGATGCTTATAAGAAAGATCCTGGAAACCCGAAGTATGCTTTTAAGGTTTTCTTCCTCCCACTGTGTTCTTCATTTGGAAAAAAAATTCAATTTTGAAATTTTCGCTTTTATCCCTTTGTGGGATTACTGCTGTTAATCTTATATACTTAGGTTTGGATTTTGTAATTATGAACATTTTATAATTTTGAAGTTATTTGGAATTATGGGTGATACATAAATTTACACCAATGTTACTTTTTTTTGGTACCTTTGTCAAATGTTGGAATTGTACATGTTAACTCGTGTTGGTGTTTATGTGTGTTATGCAGCATTTGTTATTTAGTGTGACAGACCCACAGTTTAGGGCGAAGCCTGCTGGTGTTTCGGATGTAAGTTCATATTACCTTTTCCCCAGCAAACAACGCCCTAGTTGGTAGTTATTAGTTTCTTTTTCTTTTTCCATGCCGGTGGCTAATTATGGGGAATAGTTGTTTCTAGATCATGTGGGCAGAAGCTATGGGGAAGCTTGAAGGTATGGAAAGTGCAGATAGAGAACGTCTATGGCCACAGCATGTTCAAGGTTTTAAGGATCTTTCCCAACGCCTTAAGGTAAACTTTATCTGCTCTACTATGTTTGGTTTGATTGGAAGAGGCGAATAGGAAGGACTGAATCAATATGGAAGTAGTTATGGAGTGTTTAAAATAGGGTAGAATGTGATGGACCTTGATGGAATCAATTCCATCTAATACGTTTTATTTTCTTTACCGATTTGAGGTGCATGAAGTCATTTAATGTTTCCTTATCTTCTGTTACTATCAAACATTAGCTTTGAACTTTTCTTCATTCCATCATAAAATTTCCAAATATTGGGATGATAATTTTGTTCCATTCTATTTCACCCACATTAGATATACAAACAAATCATTGTTATTATTCATTATAACAATGAATTTATAGGTTAACTACTAGACTAATACAGGCATCTTGAATATATGATCTTTTGAAGTAGTAGATGTTCATATGGTAATACTGATTACCGAGCATTTTGACTCTCTGTAGTTTAATTTTTAGAAAAAATAGGAGTAACACGGTGCTACTGAGCTCCTGTGATAGTGTGATCTACAGAAGACCAAAGCCATTATAAATCTATTATAAACAATCTTACCTTGTAATTTAGATTTTAAATAACTATATATAGGGTATTCTTCGGCTTGTGAGAGAACACGTGTGCCATTTTCCAAGAAAGCTTTCCTAGGATTTAGAGAATTCTTTTCCCTTGCTGTTCCTTCTGCTGCTATGGTTTGGTAACTATTTCTTATTGCTCTCCTTTTCTTTTCTCCTTAATCAAAACAAGTCATGAATATTACTCTCAAAGTTAAAAAAAAATCGGCACAACCATTCATGATTTAGCCAACATGGTTACTTATTTTACCACATATAGATACATATGTCATCTATAATTATCCGTCTTCTTTCAGTCTCAAATGGTGGGCATGTGAGGTGACTCTTTTGCTAGCTGGACTTCTTCCCAATCCGGAGTTGGAGACATCAGTTCTCTCTATATGGTAACATATTTTGATTTCAAGATATGCTTACTCAAGTTTTTATTATTTTCTATATGGTTACATCACGCAATAGATTATATTTTAGGAGAGACTAAAACCACTAATTTCTCTTTCTTATGGTTTTCTGATCAGCTTGTCTATCTCTACACTGCACTTCATTATATCTATTGGACTTGAGGCTGCTACTAGGCTTGCTTGGCATCTTCCAGTAGTGCCTTGAAGCTAATCCTATAGGTTTTCATGCAGTATTGTTATAGAATAATATATGAAACAGAATCATCTCATCAGTTATGCCATGAATTGTTGGTTTTTTTTTTGCGTGACTATTTTCATTTCGAGTTTGTTATAGATGTTTATTAACAGCATGTGTTCGGTTGTCAGTTGGAGGCTCTGGTTAACAATGATTCGAGGGAGGCAGAAATACAGGTATATTGTTTTGTTTCACTTTTGGTACTTTCTTAATTATACATTACTTCTGAGCTAATTTGTAAATACGTGAGGATACCACAACTATAATTTTTCTTGTTCTGCCTGGATTGTTTCTGTTTCTTTCTAGACAGATCATTTCCCCAAGTTTTAATATTTGTTTTGGTTCTACTTATATTTAGGGAGTCATTTTTGAGGTTCCTAAAATCATACTCAGATGTGTTAGTCGAGATGAGGCAGCTTTAGCTGTGGCTCAAAAGGTTTGTTTTCTTCTGCAAAGTTTCGTGTTTCATAAATTATACTGAATGCATGATGCGAGATATATTATCCATTGATCAGTATTTGGTTCTTCCTTAGTTGTGTGTTTTAATTGCGTGTCTTACGCATAACATCCCACTTTCAGTTGAAGGACCAAGAATGATCATCAAAGTATTCTCTATTTGAAAATTACTTTATTATTTATCAATTTTCTAATATCAAAACAGGTTTTCAAGGGTTTATATGACAATGCTTCAAACATCGTTCATGTTTATGCGTATCTTGCAATCTTGACTGCCATTCGTGATGTTTGCAAGCTTGCTGTCAAGGAGCTTACTAGTTGGGTATGTTTCGTTCATTGAAAGTTGCCACCAATCAAGTAGATTTACTGGAATTTTATGTGTCAAAAGCCTAATTTTTGTCATTCCTTTCTATTTTATCTTTTAGTTATATGTACCAAAATTTTATAATGAAAATTCAAGGCCATCACTAGTAGTTTTTATAAAGAAAATTCCATGTGCTATGTGTTTTGAATTTCATTCTATAATTTTGATGGTTTAGGTTTCTTCTAATGCTACCAGTAAAAGAAGCGAAGTAAAGTTTAAGAAATTAACAACATAAATTGCAGTTACAATTTACAAATGATATTTTCTTTTGGCCCTAATACCATCCATGCACAGTTTTAGGACACTGATCTTAGGCATAGTTGATAATACAACCAATAATCAAGGAGCTAACTACTAGTTAATTTACAGAAATAAAATAAAATGCAGCTAACTTAAGGCATATATTCCAACCGAGGTCTTGTGTATAATTTATTTGCACATGTATTGTATGATTCTTGCAGGTAATTTACTCAGATGAAGAGAGGAAATACAATAAAGATATTACTGTTGGTCTCATCCGCAGTGAACTACTAAATCTAACTGAGTACAATGTTCACATGGCAAAACTTATTGACGGGGGAAGAAACAGTATGCCCAAAAAATACCTTCCATTGTTTTACCCTTTTTATATTTTTATAATCTAACAACTTCACTGGCTAAACGCACAGAGGCTGCTACGGAGTTTTCAATCTCTCTTCTTCAAACCCTGGTCATTGAGGAACCAAAAGTTGTTTCAGAACTTCACAATCTTATCGATGCTTTGGCAAAGGTTTGTGTTTATAAATTTGAGTGGCTTTGTTTTTTGCCATCATTGAGTATCTTACCATATTTTAATTTTAGCTTGCTACAAAGCCTAGATACCCTGAATCGTTGCAACAACTCATTGAGATGATCAAGAATCCTGTTGCTTTATCTGCTAGTAATGCTGGAAAGGAGGACAAATCACGCAATCTAGAGACAATAAGGTTATATGAGATTAATATTTCAACTGCTCCATTGTTTCATGTGTTTGTTTACTTTTATTATTGTGAAACATGATATTTTCTCCGCCCCTCATCAAAAACAGGGTCCTAGTCTGCTAGTTGCAAACAGGGAAGAGTTCAACATTGTAGATTCTGTCAAACCTGATCCTGGTGGATTCCGTGAGCAGGTATATTTGAAATTATTTGTCATGTCTTTATGTTGTGTGATAGAAATTAACACCGACAAAAGGAAATACTCCTTTGATTTATGAAGTAGAGAATCTTTACTGAAACAGTGACTACACAAAATACGTGACAACAAGAGGATAACAGAATGTATATAGTACAGAGAAATATCTCTTAGTTCTCAAAACTAAGAGCCCAAGCCAAATTGGTTGTACAAATAACAAATTATATCCCTTCCTTTTCTCTCCACTCACCCTCTTTCTAGAACTACTGTTGTCCCCTCTTAATCCTAATTTCCCATCTTCCATTCCCATTAGAGACACCTTTTTCAACTTCTCTATAAGTGGAAACAGGAGAATGAAGAAGATAATTGAGAGTTCAATTTCTCTGAATTTCTATTGCATTGAAAACTAATGAAAAGATATATGGCTCATCTCGAGCATAAGAATTGCAATTTGGAACCAAATATTTCTGAATTTTTGGTAGTGGCTGAATTTCTTTTACTGCTAAAAAAACACTTGAGAAAGAGGGAAAACCTAATATTCTATATTGATGCTTCTCATACTGCGTCACCGTCCAGATAATCCATAGGATAAATTGTTGGTAAATTTTAAACGCCTTAATTCTGCACTTAAATGTGTTCAATGGTTTTAACATACATTTGTATTAAAATATCTGTTTATTTTCTCTATTTTTCCTTCATAAGGAATAGATTTTCCTCCCTTTCATTTTATCTCTACATATGACAACATAAATTGTGTTGTATAGTTTCTCACATGACATTTTTTCCCAACTCTATGTAAATGCAATCTCAAATTGTTTTTTTTTTATTTCCCTTGTATTTGCATAGATGCAATCTGGATCATCTTTAAGAGGGATCACATCCTGTTGGTAATAGAATATATTAGTAAAGAGAGTATGCTTAATTGTCCGTGTAAGTTGTATGTTTTTATATTTTGGTATATAAATATCATTCAGCTCGGTTCTTAAGTCTTATCCCGTCTTATTATATAATATCTAATATGTCATTTGGTATTAGAGAGATCCTAACTCCAAAGATTTATATGGAACCAAAGTACTAGCTTAACTTGAAGCTTCTAATGATTACTTATGTATTCGTTGTAGGTGTCCATGTTGTTTGCTCAATGGTATAGGATATGTGAACTTCTTGATGCCATTGATACATATGTTACCCACTTCATCGTACAGTTGCATCAGAGTGGGCTGCTTAAGGGGGATGATATGACAGATCACTTTTTCCGTCTGTTGACGGTGGCTTTTCTTTCTCCATACAGCTAACTTTTTCATACTTTTGGCTAGGATTTTCATTTTGACTTACACTGTTTTTTATCTTCTTTCCAGGAAATCGCAGTTGCACATTGCTTATCCACAGAGGGGATTAGTTCAGGGGCACTACAATCTCCTCAACAAATGCTGTCAATGTCATTTATCGCAATTGATGTTTATGCAAAGCTTGTCTTCTCAATCTTGAAAGTTGTCAACTTTACACTTCTTTTCTTTTCTCTTCTCTTGAGTAGTTATCTTATTAGCAGTTTAGTGGGTGTTTGTGACAGGGATCAAGCAAACTCTTTCTTCTCTCCAAGGTATGTAATAAACTAAAACATCAAATGCTGTCTGTCTCCCTTTTGTTCAATTTTGTCCAAGGTATGTAATAAACACATTATAGGTGCCCAATTTTGTTCAGAATGGTGATTTATTTAAAACTCAACAAGTTTAATTTTATTTACACTCTGCGTTTGATATTTCAGTGCCTCAATTAAAATTAGAGCAGCCGACAATGTTTCCCAACATAGTATAGAGAAAGACTTTGTTGCCTCGTTTCCTTCAACTGCTTCCACCCCTGAGTTGCACGCAGTGGATTCTTTAGATGCTGTGAAAGTGAGAATTTTATATAAGCATCACAATTTCATCTATTCGTAATGTATCATAAATGGCGATGCCAAACAACACTACATCAGATGAATCAGTATGTATCATTTGTAATAACTTCTCGTTGAAGAAGCGACCAAATTGTGATTTATTTATTTACATAGTAGTTTATTTTAACACTTTGATTAGTTTTAATCATTCTTTGATATGCTGATTGTACAGATTGTTAGTGTTAGAGTTAATTACATTATACTAATTGTATATGTATGAATTTCTCAGCTATTGTATAATAACTTTTGTAAATTCTCTTTTAATCAGCTAATGTAGAAATTTTTTATTTTTTTTTTAAAATAATATAATTAACGGCGGTTACAACCGTCATTATTTTAAATGAAATATATATATTATTTTATTATGGCGGTTACAACCGTCGTTATTTTCATTGAAATATATATATTATATAATTATGGCGGTTACAACCGTCGTAATCATATATTTGAGGCTGTTTCAAAATCGTCGCATTATGTTACGGCAGTTGGAGCGACAGTTTTACAAACCGTCGTAAAATAGCCTCGCGACACACGTTTCTACAACAGTGTTGCAACCGTCGTGACTTGAAAATTACGACGGTTTTAACCGTCGTAATCTTCCAATTTTCTTGTAGTGAATGAAGATGTGGAATGGACTGATATGGGTGCTTTGGGTGCTTCTGGTGGTATCATCACTCTTTGGAGGAAAGGTTCCCTGAACCTCATCTACAGCTTCAGGGGTTGTGGCTTTGTGGGAGTCAGAGCTATGTGGAAGGGGAAAGATATAGCTTTTGTCAATGTGTATGCTCCTTGCAAGTCTGATCTGAAGAAGCGTTTTTGGGAAGACCTTCTCAAATTGAAGCAGAGTTTTCAAGGATGCTAGTGGCTGATAGGAGGCGATTTTAATGATGTGGCTAGGGAGAGCGAGAGAAAGGGCTTTTCTGCAGGTGGTAGGAATTATGAGATTAGAAGGTTCAGAGGTTTCCTTGAAGCTTTAGGTTGCATTGATGTGCCTTGCTCTGGAGGGTTATTCACCTGGTTTAATGGAGGAGGCACGACTATGAGCAGGTTAGATCGTTTCCTGATTTCTTGTGAGTTGGTGGAGGATTGGAATATTGTTGGCCAGTTCATTGGTATGCGAGATATCTCGGATCACTGTCCTGTGTGGATCAAAGCGTGTAGTATCAATTGGGGCCCGAAGCCCTTTAGATTCAATAATGGTTGGCTGTCTCATCCTTTGTTTAAGGAGTTCATTAGTAAAGAGTGGAGTTATTTGAAGGTGTTAGGCAGAGGTGACTTTGTGTTAAAGGAAAAGTTATCTAAGCTTAAGCATGGTCTGAGAAAATGGAGTGTAGATGTGTACGGATGGGTGGATTTGAAAGTGAATGAAAAGGTATTAGCGCTTTATGAGCTTGATAATTTGGTTAGTTTGTATGGTGGTGGGGGTCTTGATACTGTGGAGTCTCGAAGCAAGAAAATCCAGGTAGCTGAGGACATTTGGACTCAATTAATGTTGAAAGAGAAGCTTCTTAGGCTAAAATCGAGGTCGCTTTGGTTAAACGAATGGGATTTGAACTCTCGTTACTTTCATATGATCATGAAGGGGAGATATAGGAGGAATTGTATTTCTTTTGTTCTTACATCAAATGGTTGGAATGAGGAGGTAGGTGATATTAAGCAGGAGGTTTTTTCTCATTTTCTAAATAATTTCTCCGAAACTAATTATGATAGGCCTATTCTTGAGGGATTAGACTTTTCTGTTCTGCCTGCCTTGGATGGTGCTTGCTTAGAAGAGTTTTCTGTTAGTGAAATCAAGGCTCTTGTCTGGAGTTGTGGCGATAGTAAGAGTCCGGGCCCAGACGGGATTTCTTTTTAATTCCTTTAGGATTACTGGGAGTTAGTTCATCTTGATATAGTTAAGATGGTTGTTGATTTTTTTGTCAACCCTTCTCTAACTAAGGCGGCTACAGCTTCTTTCCTGTCGCTGGTCCCGAAAGTGAAGAATCCTCAATCTTTGAATCAGTATAGACCTATTTGCTTAATAGGTTGTGTGCAGAAAATCTTATCTAAACTATTGGCTTCGAGGTTAAAAAAGGTTATCGGTATGATTATCTCTCCAGAGCAATCAGCGTTTTTATCAGGCAGGAGCATAGGTGACGGAATCCTTATAGTGAATGAAATCCTTGATCTTACGAAAAGGGAGAAGAGGGAGTGTTTAGTGTAACACCCCCTTTCTATACCCCCAAATAATCACATAATCATTTAGGCACATATTAAAAATTTTGTCAAAGTATAATTATAAACATAGTACAAAAGAGGTATGTCACATTATACATGAAATTAAAACATTCAACACCTGCTCAACAATTAATATGCAACAGTGGGGTAACTATGCAGCAGAGGAACTTAGTCCTTACACCCACATCTCAATATTTAGAATAAAAGCGGAAAATCTAAACATTGAATAACAACTAACATATATACATATACATGTATACATCGTCAAGTATTATCTACCAACATAATCCATGTTTACATAAACATTCATCAACAAGATACATGTACAATGTATCACAAAAGAATCATATACTTCCTAGCTACCCGGTGCTACATATCAGAGCCGACCGACCAAAAGAATGAAGACACGCTTCACAAAAAGACCACCAGCAAACCTACTCTGCAATGCCTCATAGAGCATCATAAAACAGCAGAAGGGTGAGAAACACAATTATAATATAAATGCATATAATTATATATCTTAGCATAAAAATACACATATTCTACATTCTCGTCACAATTCATCACAACCCACTCATATACATCACAATGTGTATATATATATATATATATATATATATATATATATATATATATAACCAAGCATATTCATCATGCATACTTTCACAATTCTCATCATTCCACATAAACATACATATTCATGTTTCTTCATCAACTCTCAATTATAAAGATGATAAATGCAAATCATAGAGACCGACTCACGACTCTATGCAAATGCAATGCGGTACCGACTCAATCATCTCAAGTTCACTCAGGAACTTATTGGAACCATCGCTTGTTACCAATGTAACTCCCCGTCGGGCCTACGATGTTCACCCATTGCTCACACCTCACATAGGCACACAATGTTTATGGATTGCTCACACCTCACATAGGCACACAATCCGATTGCTCACACCTCACCTAGGCACACAATCTGATTGCTCACACCTCACCTAGGCACACAATCGTTTGTAATCATCATAGGCACACGAAGTTACAACGAATTCTCATTAGAATCACACAACACAAGAATGTACATCATTATGCTTCACATACAAATGACTCACGACATTCTTGAAATGCATACATATTCACAATATATTCATGCATTCATCTCACACAATCACATACAATCTATATACATTCACATCAATGCACTATTGTATGATTCACATCCAAAACACACATTCCAAACGGTAAAAGTCGTTAAATAACACTATTCCCGATTTTTCAACTTATTTAATCGGCCAACAATCTCAAAACCATCATCACCAGCAAGGACATTTTATAAGCTTTCCAACGATATAAATAACGCTTAAATCGGAATTACGGTTCGAGAATTATGAATTTTTAAAAGAAAAGAAAATTATAAAAAAAAAAGGCAAAAGCGCCCGGCGACGGGAACATTTCGCCCGACGAAACTTCAATTTCGCCCGGCGAAGAAAGGGCGAAGGAAATCCCCAAAAACGTGAACAAAACCAGTAGCGTGACACCCTTTCGCCTCTCAATTTCGCCCCGCGACGCAGGGGCCAAAATCACGCTTCGCCCGGCGCTCTAGGCATTTCGCCCGGCGGTTCACACCAGACAACCATGCCCAGCAGCGGGCTTCATCATCAAAAACCCCCCATTTCTCATTTTTCCCACCTTTGATCATTCCCAACAGCAAAACCAAGCATAGTTATGGATCATACACATATAGAGATCATTCTAAACACATTTTTATCGATTTTTAACCGTTAAAAACACCGATTCCACAAATCGACCTAAAACTCACATATAACTCAAAACTCTACCAAACATAATTTTTCAACCCCAACAATCATACATAATCACACACATGTATAGAATAATCGAGTTTCAAACCCTTACCCGATTAAATCGATTCCTAGAAGTTGATTTCTTGATTTTCCTAGCTTTTCCTCTTTTCTTTCTCTTTTCTCCTCTTCCTCCTTCTTTCTCTCCTTTTTCTCTCTATTTTTCCTTTTCTATCTCTTTCTCTCCTATTTTCTCTTCTTATCTCTTTTTCTTCTCTATTTCTTATTTTCTACACAAACTAAATTAATTCATTTTCTCACACAATTCTATTTCCACTAAATTTCTAACTTATCATTAATTGAGAAATGTCAAAAATACCCTCCATTCTAATTTCCCCGAAAACTCTCAAAAACGGTAAAATATCATAATATGTCAACATAGCATATTAACACACCAATTTCACAGATAAAATAATTTATCACTCAATTTAAATAAAAGACTCAACAAAATGGGAATAATCGAAATCGGGGCGTTACATTTAGCTTTTAAAATTGACTTCGAAAGAGCTTACGACTGTGTTTCTTGGAACTTTCTTAGATTTCTTTTTTCCGAAATGAAGTTCGGTTTCAAGTGGACTCAGTGGATGGAGGCTCTGGTGTTTAACGGTTCTTGCTCTGTTCTGGTGAACGGTAGTGCAACGAAAGATTTCAAAGTGTCTAGAGGGTTGCGTCAAGGAGACCCTCTTTCTCCGTTCTTGTTTCTTCTAGTAATGGAGGCCCTGACTCAGTTAATGAAGAAGGCAGTTGTATTGAATCTCTTCAGGGATTCAAGATAAACTTTGATTTATGCTTCAGTATTATTCAATTTGCAGATGACACTATGATCTTAGGAGAATGCAGCTGGGATAATTTATGGAGTATCAAAGGCATTCTTAGAAGATTTAAGCTTGTTTCTAGACTGAAAGTCAATTTTCATAAGAGTTGCTTAACAGGGACTAATCTTCCTTCTGGGTTTATGCAGGCTGCTATGGATTTTTTGTGTTGCAGAAGTGGTAAGCTCCCTTTCATCTTTCTGGGTATTGTGGTTGGAGCTAATCCTAGGAGGCAAGCATCGTGGAGTCACGTCATTGAAAATATGAGGAAAAGGCTTGCTTGTTGGAAAGGGAGACACCTATCTATTGGTGGGAGGGTTGTATTGATTAACTTTGTGCTAAATTCCCTCCCTATCTACTCCTTATCTTTCTATAAAGCTCCCTGTAAAGTCCTGAAGGAAATGGTAAAGATATAGAGCAATTTTCTGTGGGAAGGGGGGGGGTCGGATTCCGTTAGAAAGGTTCATTGGGTGAAATGGAGTGATGTGTGTAGAGTGAAGGAGAAAGGTGGCTTGGGTGTTAAGAATATTTTTCAGTTTAATAAATCCCTTTTGCTTAAATGGAAATGGAGGCTGTTAACGGAATTCGGAGGTTTGTGGTCTCGTTTGTTAGAGCATCGTTACGGTAACAAGAGTATTGCGATGGAAATTCTATGTAACAAAGGGAGGAGTGATCTCAAATCTGTCTCTATTTGGTGGAGGGATTTGTCGCTCATCTCGTTTGATTCCGATCTTCAGACGGATTGGTTCGTCGACAATTGTTTTTGTGCTTTAGGAAACGGTAAAAGTCTATCTTTTTGGTTCAGCAAGTGGGTGAATGGTCATTCTTTACATCAGTTGTTTCCTGATTTGATTCCTTATCCCTCTTTTCCCAATCTCTCTATTGCGGAGGGATTAGCTGTTGATCAGGGTGGTTTCACGTGGGAGAAGAGTTTCTCGCTGTGTGGTGATGATCTCAGTTCTCACAGAAGTATCAATGAGTGCAGGGATGTGGTTACTTCCTTCTTTTTACAAGAAAAAGTCAATGACAAAATCAAGTGGAATGGATAAATCGACGGGATATACACGGTTGCTAGCGAGTATTCGGCTCTAATGAACACTTTTTGAGTAGAAATTCTAGGCAAAATGTGCAGGACGTGTTACGCAAGGTTTGGAAGATTGGAGTTCCGTCGAATATTTAAGTCTTCTTATGGAGGTTGTTCTTGGATAGGCTCCCTACTAAAGTCCAAATAGGGAAGAGAGGTATAATTAAAGATTTAGACCAGTTCTGGTGTGTTTTCTGCAGGATATACATGGAAGATGTGGACCATTTATTTGTTGGATTCTCTTCTTTGGCTTCTGTTTGGAACAACATTTCTTCTTGGATGGGGATACCATTTTCTTCTCACTCTTCTTGTTTGGATTCTTTCAACAATGCTTACTTTGCAGTAAGGACGAGATTTGGTAACTGTTATGGAATATTTGTCTGGATTGCAGCAGTCTGGTGTATTTGGTTGTATCGTAATGTTGTTGTGTTCAATAACAGGTGTTTCATGGTCGAAGAAGTCGTGCATTCAATCAAAGATACTGCTTGGTTTTGGTTGGGTAGAGTCCTGTCTAAATCTCATTCTTGTAACTGGTCGATTTGGTTATCAAACTCAGCTCTGTGTATCTCTTAGCTTTCGTTTGTAAGGGTTCGAGTACCCCTTGTACTCGCGTTTAATAGATCTATTGCCTTTTAAAAAAAATTGTTACCGTAAACTCTAAACCCTATGTTAAGAAGAGAGTTCGCACAACTATTCTCTTCACTGAGAAGCCACAAAGGATGTATTCACGATGATATTAGCACAATTAATCCATCCGGTATGGATTTACCAAAGCACTTTGAAAGGAGGATTAAATGCTTGAACCACAATTATAGAATCTGATTTTAACTAAATTTTTCGCCAACCCTTCTCATGAGCGAACTCAATTGCTAACATAGCACCGAAGAGTTTGAAATTTAGAGAGTTAAAGACACCAAGAAAATTAGCAAAAGCTTCAAGAAACTTGCCATTAGAGTCTCTAGCAATACCGCCACAAGCAGAGGGATCTGGATTGCCTAAAGAAGCACCGTCACAATTGAATTTAATTCAATTCCATGGAGGTGGCTTCCAAATAACTTCAAAAATCTTGGGAGCGCAAGGAGGCTGAATTATGACTTTGAAATACTTCAACAACTCAAAATCATAAATATTGATATAAGATGGAGTTTTGTAATTATTCCTAGTCGTCCACACTGAAATAATAGCAGAAATAGAAGAAGAAAAAGGAAAGATTCTTTTGTCTTTAAATCTGATCCGTTTTCGAGCAAACCAAACAACCTTAAACAGATGAATAACCGCAACATTAAAAATTAACTTACATTTATACGACCATGTTTAGTTGCAAATGCTCCAAATATCTTCCCAATTCTTGATTTGAATGTTAATTTTTAACGCTTTGAGCAACCAATTTTAAAGGTGTGAAGCATAAGAGCACTTAAAGAAAAAGTGATTTTCAATGCATGTGATATTTTTATATTCAAATTGACATAATGTTTCTATATAATGCACAGTGGAAAACAGTCACGACATCCTAAATAAATTTAGAAATAGATAATGGTTATAATAAATAAAAAATAATCGTGATATAATACTTAGTATAATCTAACACACTAATAAATTAAATTTTAAATTGATCAAAGAAATAAATTTAATTTAAAAAATAATATATTAGCTCATATATGTTTGATGATGAGTGGTAATATTTAATTTTAAATGGAAATAAAATTATTTTCTTTATATATAAAATTGTGACAACTAAGAGTAATTTCGATGATTAGTTTATTAATATAGAGTATTTCTTAATACACCACCCATGTTTCTTAGGTACCACGTATAACACCCCAATTCCCATCGCGGATAAATAATACATAAATAAATCAGAGTGAATAAAAAGAGTTTTTCGACAGAAATAAGGATGCCATATTTAAATAAAGAAAACACAATCCCTGCTCATAAATTTGATGCAAACACAAAATGGAATAAACATAAAAGGGAAGCTTTTTCCAACAAAAGGAAAGTTCAATTATGGAATAAAGCGGAAAGATCCATAACTGACTTGTTTTACAAAATAAATTGTTTTATAACATCAAAATATTCATACAAAGGTAATACAAAATAGATCCAACAAATGTATACATATATAACAAAAGCGTTCCCCGACTCCCGTGTTACGTATCAGAGCAGACAGACCGACAAAAGGATTGAGAAATAATATTCACAAAAGCCTCCAAGATACTAATTTGCAATTGCCTCATAGGGCAACAAACCATAGCAGAAGAGTGAGAAATAACAACTAAATCAAGATTGCATAATAATATGCAACACATATAAATTCACATGCATAATTATTCTCACCATAAGCATCACATACTAATACATATAGCATGCCACAGATACATAACATATTTCTAATAATCCAACAACATAGCATATATCAATTATACCAACATAATCACATATTCACACATAAGGCATACCAAGGTTATGACATATGGAAACACACCACCACATCACATATATTCATATATAGCATATCAATGATAATCCAAACAATCTTTGTAATGTATAACATCTCCACAAAACATAGCATATGTCCATTCATAAAACATATCATCCATAATCCATACATTTATCACGAATGCATATCAAATCAACAATGCTATCACGAGCTCAACACATAATCAATCAATTTACAATTTCCCACACATAATCAATCATTCATGATTTCCCACACATAATCAATCCATTCATGATTTATGCAAATGCACAGAGACCAACACAACGACTCTATGCATGCGGTACCATTCCATCCATCATTCTCATCATCATTAATTCACTCAAGAATTATTGGAATCATCGCTTGTTACTTAGTGTAACTCCCCGTCGGGCAAACGATGTTCCCCATCGCTTTAGGTCCTCTTTGTATAAGGCTCACGACGTTTATGGATCGCTTTAGGTTCTCTTTGTATAAGGCTCACGATCTGATCTCTTTAGGTCCTCTTTGTATAAGGCTCACGATGGTCTATAACGTCGCTTTAGGTCCTCTTTGTATAAGGCTCACGACCGTTACAGCAGATTCCCTCTGGAATCGTTTCGTCGCTCACACCCCACAAGGGCACACGACATCACAAGATGCATATCATGATGCTTGGCATACTAATGACTCATGACAATCAAATGCATATTCACAAATCAACAATATGAATTATCTCATCGTCATTATTCATGCATTGGAAATCAATTCAAACAATGTCTTTACTTGCCATAAGGCCACCAAACAACACACATTGAATTTCACATAAACAATGCATTTCATCATAATCCACAAGCCACAATATTTAGCATTTTATCATATACACTCATATCAATTCACATCAAGAATTACTCACCATCAACCACAACAATTCTGCAATCATACAATGATACTCACAACACTAGGGTTCACGCCACGAAGGCTACCCACAACAACATACATTAATACCTTACATTTGTATTCAAGTCAACAAAGTATTTTGCCATAAGGCCACAACAATTACAACAACTTATCACATGCTTCAACATCATATAAACCACATAAAAGCTCCACGTCATATAACAATAGCACAACACACTGTAAAACACCGACTGCACGCATTTAACGCGATAAAAACCCGACAACCCAACACTTTTACACAACCACGACTTAAATAAATCATCTACTGTCCTCTAAACCATTTTTATAAGAAAGAACATCTCATTAGCTTTCCAACGCTTCGAACGGCGGCCAAAACGGACTTACGGTTTGAAAGTTATGAAGAAAACAAAATAGAAAATCTGTCACGTTTGCTCCAGTATTCGCTAGGCGAACCCCAGCGAATCGTGGCAGAAAAAAACTAGCATAAAGTTCGCTAGGCGAACTTCTAGGCGAACATTCGCCCGGTCATTCGCTGTGGTTCGCTAGACGAACCCCCAAAACCCAGAATTCGCAGCAGCGTCAATATAGGTCATTTGGGGCCAAAATCCATCATTTCTTCCACCCAAACCCTTCGAATTCATACCATATCAACCAAAACATGTTCCAATCATAGCAACAAGTATTCTACGCAGTTTATTCCACATTTTAACCGTTAAAACGATCGATTCCTACTAATTGTTCACAATTTCAACCAAATGGACAACATATATTTTTCCACCAAACATTCAAACAAATACATACATACACATGTACAAGCATGATATAATTGGAACTTCTCACCCTTACCCGATTAATCGAAGTTCAACCTTTGATTTGGATGTTTTCTTCTATCCCAAGTTTTCCTCTCATTCTCTTTCTCTCCTCTTCTTTCCCTTCCTTTCGCTTTCTCTTCCTTTCTCTTTTTCTTTCCCCTCTATTTCTAATTATATAAAAATATCTATTTCTAAAAAAATATCTAACCTCCCAAATGACCATTTTGCCCTTTTCGCTCAAATATCTCCCACACGCTCTCAAAATGCGATAAAACATAAACAATGATGAAATATATTTCGGGAAATAAAAGTTGAAAAGATATTATAATTTATTGCAAATATTTTACCTATCAGGGAAATTAACCAATTAACTCAATTAGCAGGTAAAATACAATAAATTCACACATTTCACAAAATTCACATAAATGAAATAAATAAATACAATTAAACAAATTGGGACGTTACACCACGCGAATTTCCGTTTTTGCCTCCTGAATCTGGATGTGCACATCCGGACGCACCAATTTTTTAAAAAACGTTGATGTGTTCCGGATGTGCAAATCCGGAAAAATTCCTGATCTGCAGATCCGGAAAAATAGCAGAACTTTATTTTTTTTTAAAAATCAGTTTTGTTGGTTGGTCGCATATGTTAATATATCCTCACAACTTAATATACATTCGAAAACATTCATATATAAAATAAAATAATATATATACATAATAATACTTCTGTCAAAATACAGTACATAAATGTAATAAAAATAGAATACATCAAACAAATAACTAATGTGTATGGCGAAGGATCTGTCCTGGCTCCCTTGCTCCTCTGCCCCTACCCGCCGTCTTGGCTCGATGTCTGCGGTACTGAAGTGCCCCCCGAGCAATCTCAATAATCCTATCAACGACAAGTCTGCCACCAGAGCCCTCAGGGAGGTGATCATCCGTAATGGTCTGCCGCGTTATCTCCTTTATCTCATGACAGCGAGGTAGGACATCCTGAGTATGGTCCAGCTGAGACTGCCGCTCCTCTAATATCTCCTGATGAGCATGTCTCGGTGGCGATCCCTCAGCAGTGGGCACCATGCATGAGTGTGAGATGGTATAGAACCACATGATGTACCCGACCGCAACGCTCCAGTCTCTCGGCGCTCTGGTCGCCCGAGCCTCTTCCGGTACCAAGTGGGACTGGAAGTCAGCATATAACTCATCTATCTGCACGCTGGTGTCCACAAACAGCTGCGTGCCGAGAAGAAACAGATAGTAGCATCTCAGGGCACGCTGCCTGTGGATCGCCACCTCAGCTGGATCACCTGCTGTATGTCCTGCCTCTGCAAGCGCTGCACTAAATCTGCGTGTCAGAAAGGAGATCCGAACGTGTGCGCCTCTCAACTGTGTCACCTCCGCATGTGCCTCATCTGGGATAGCCCCAAGCTTCTCAGTCAGCATCTCTATCGCCTCCCCCTTCGACATCTTACCGTGACGAAGAAAGGTACCCGTGATCGGTAGATATAAAAGGCACGAGATGTCGTCGAGTGTGATCGTGACCTCGTCGTACGGTAGATGGAATGAGGATATCTCAGGGTGTCATCTCTCAACAAAGGCCATCAGCATATCGTACATGATCCGGGGATACCCAATCCTAGAAAGGCCTCCGAGACCAGAGGTAGCAAGTGCAGACGTGAACCACTCATCCCCTGGCAGCGCCGCAATCATGTCTATAACCTTGCCCCCATGGTTATAGAACTTCTGGGAATCCTTCTCCTGAAAATTTCCAAATAAAACAATGTTACAAATGAACATATTTTCAACGAAAACAATTCTATAAATAAACCAAGAAAGGTTATCTGTCCTAGCCAGACATATCTGGGAGTATGCTCAGAGTACCCCACAAGTAGGGACATATCAGACGGTCCCCCGGGGTAACCGTACAGCTCATCGAAATCGTCATCGACGTCACCACCCTCATGTGTTGGGTGATCACCCTCCGGAACAGGAACGGGGGATGAAATAGGAGCAGCTGATGGAGCTGGAGTCTCCCGACGACGCCTGCGTGCGGGTTGGGACCCTGATGAACCAGCAGTAGAAACCCGACGCCTCCGAGATGTAGAATCGGCGACTGACGGGGGAGTGGCCTGAACCTCTGATGTGGAAGGCTGTGGTGTAGGATGTCCCTCAGCTGTAGGGGCTACCCCAACTCCCTCTGTGCCGGAAGCCTCGGCTGTAGATTGCGTCTGCTCACGTCGGACAGATGCGTGTTGAGCTGTCCGTCCATGTATGATACGATCGTCTCTGCCAGCCATGTAATCTGCAAAGCATAATAAATAAATTAGAATTTTTTAAAAATAATTTAAAAAAACAAACAAACAAAAAAAGTCAAGTGTCTTCCGGATTTGCACATCCGGAAGTACGCAGAATATTTAACGGTGTTTCTGAATTTGCACATCTGGAAGAACTCAAAATATTTAACGTTAAAATCCTTCCGGATCTGCACATCCGGTACGTATTTTCAAGTTCAAAAATAGCAGCCATGGCTACTGTACCATGGAAAAGGGCATTTTAATGCCCTGATCGTCCGTTTGAAGCAGTAAACAATACTTACATTGTCTCTAACCTATGTTATTCATACTACCTAACATTTTCTACACCTAAATGTCTATTCTAAATCGATTACTCGAAAATAACTCCGAAACTCTAAAATTAGAAAACTTACCGATTAAATTGAGATACAGAGGATTTGGAGTGTCTTGATCGTTGTAGAAGTTGCTCTGCGCCGAACTCGAGTGAAAAAAGTCGAGATTTGTGGGATTGAGAATTTGAGAGAGTTTGGTGTTTCGAATATGAAAATGTGAAGAATGAGGGGGAGGAAGAAGGTCTGGCGCGAATTAATAAGACATTGTTCCGGATCTGCAGATAAGGTAGTTTTCCGGATATGCATATCCAAAACACATCAACGTTTTTTAAAAAATTGGTGCGTCCGGATATACACATCCGAAAATCAGAGGGCAAAAAAGAAATTTCGCGTGGTACCTAAGAAACTTGTGTGGTGTATTAAGAAATGCCCTTAATATATCATCCTTATCAGACTTAATGCATACTATGTTATTTTAAGGATTGACTTGGGTGTGATGGACGGTGGTAATTGATTGGCGCTTCACATACAACGAAGATAATGTGTATGTAAACACTTTAACAATTAAGTGAGTAGGAGTCACGGGGTGGAGTTTAAGGCTAGAAAGTCTATATATGACACGAACCATGAGTTTAATTTTATTATCATATAATTATGGTTTCATGCTTATGTGTGCAATGATATGTCTTTATAGATCTCCTTCAATGATGTTTTTAACTGCAAGGATGTGTTTGTCTTCCCTTATGCTTAAGTATTTAAGGAGGAAGGATGGGAAGGAGTTCGATAATTCTATTTGATATAGTTTTCTTTCAAATATGAGCATGGTTTTTGTTGGACCCTTGAAGCTTTCTTCTTGTCCTTAGATACCTCCCTAAACTTGATGTATTTGATCATTCGAACCGTCAAATTGTTGGCCTGGGGGGGATCATTCGAACCTCTATAATGATCGTTATGTTGAGAGACTCCAGATTTTCTTATATGATTGTTTTATTTTCATCCCCTCTATTTGTGTTTGTTAAACAATACATAAACATTAACTTTATTCACATAATATGTGTTCTACTTCGGAAAAAAAACTCAATTGTTCTTAATTTCCTTTACAATATGTATTTATGTATAATTGGGTCTTCCAACATTTTCAAGCAGTGTGAGACTTCCAATTCACACATGTATCTCAATACTATATACAAATATTGCCCATCACGATGATGTGTCTTGAATGTTTTGTGTCATTCAAGAATCCTATTTGATATAACTTTCCTTTGAATATGAGAATTATTTTCATTAGATCCTTGAAGACTTCTTTTGATCATCGGGCATCTCCCTAAATATGATATATTTAACCATTTAGACCATTAAATTGTCAGACTGCAGGATCATTTTGACCTATATGATGATCATTACGTTGGGCGACTCCAAAGTTTCTTATATCATTGTCTTATTTCCACCTCTGGCCTTTGGGCTTGTTAGACAATACATGTACCGTGACGTTTTATTCATATGGTATGTGTTCTAATTCAACATAAATAAACTTAACCATTCTTAATTTCCTTTACAATATTCTAATATTTATGCATAATTGGATTTTTGGCTTAGTATTCACCTTTAATTTTGGATATGTGATGACAATCTGTCATACTATGTTTTTAGTGTCTATTTGTTGTTTTTTTAGTCTTTTATCATTAATAGTATGTTTTAGTGTCTATTTGTTGTTTTTGAGTCTTTTATCATTAATGTGTTTTTGTTTGATAGGTTTAAATAATGAATTGCATAAAATACCAAACTATATTCAAATCATCGTAATCAGACAAATTTCTTAGTGTTTTATTATGAAAGTTGTGGATCTATGTGCTTGCAGGTATAAAATTGATAATCCTACAAAAGATCTTCTCTGAAGTTTTGATGACGACAACACCAACAGTTATGATGTTGAAGTTTTTGACAATAGCTTTCAACTTTATGATGATTGTGATCAAGTAGAAACATATCTCAAAGCCTCATAAAGAAAAGAGACTCAAGATTGAAGTGCTTATATGATCAATACATCTAGCAAAAAATCTTGAAGCCTCAAAGCAATGAAAGAGGTGAAGTGAGAAAGCTTGTCAAGTTGTGTCTTTCTTAAGGGCCATAGTTTGTAAAAGTAAGGAAGTGGTTGTTAAGTTCTAAGGCAACTCTCTCTCTCTCTCTCTCTCTCTCTCTCTCTCTCTCTCACACACACACACACACACACACACACACGTCTTTTTTTAAACGTTTTGAAATTCTGGCACGCAGATACCAGATGTCGAGACAGAAGTAACAACACCGGGATCAAAACACAGTTTGAACACACACAACCAAAAAATGTAATTTGCAGAAAATAAATAACACCAAAGTTGTTAACCCAGTTCGGTGCAACTCACCTACATCTGGGGGCTACAAAGCCAAGAAGGAAATCCACTATTAGTAGTATTAATTCGAAGCTAAACAATCCCAGTTTACAACTCCTCACTTAGTCCTTATCCAGTGCAATTTCTACCTAGAAATCACCATCTAGATATGAGAAACCCCTCTCACTTCCTAAATCACCTCAGTGATATCAAACAGTCCCAATCCCAATGATTGTATACAAAACAAACAATAGAAGACCACACTTCCAAAACAATACTCAGTTTTTCTTAAAAGTTTCAACCAAGAACAATGCACTCTTTGCTTAAAAGCTTAGAGTGAACAATGAACAATCAGTCAAACTCAATGTATCAGAAGACACATGAGTGACATATAATTAACAAACAAAAACCCTAGGGACCAACCAAAACAATGGCTAATCCTTATTCTCTAAATTCTCACGATATGCTCTCTTCTTACAATAGGGTTTTTCTTCTCTTTAAATAGCCTTCAGACCTACTAGACTTGGGCTTTTTTAGGCACACAAATAACAACAATCAGTATAAACTGTCTGCAAATTAACCTGCATCAAAATAGAAGGAAAATACAAACTTTCCTAAAAAGGCTCAAGGATCCTTTTTATGAAAAGTAACAAAATTTGCAATAACAGAAATTCCCACAATTTTCTCCCATAACAGTCGCCCATGTGTGCATCAGGACACACTTAAAATTAACACTAAAATTACTAAAATAGTCATGCCCTAACTATATGGTATAACATGTCCTAGAACATGTCCCAACATCATGTAGAACACGATGTCTGACTGACATGGCAGAACATCTGGTTCAACATTTTGCTAACAGCATGTTGTTTTACCAAAATGCAGCCAATCCAAAAACCATAGGACTTACAATCTCCCCCTTTGGAAGATTTTAGCTAAAACAACCTTAGCACATACCAGAGGTACACAGCAGAAACAAAAACAGAAACACAGAAACCCAAATACCACAATGTTGTCCCACTAGAAAAAAAACATCTGATAGCATAATGTCAAGACATTAAGTCTGACATCACAAAACAACACAAGCTATATGAGAACATGTAAGCTCTGTACAAACTGCAATCTTGCAGCAGCATACCAGACATGTACACCACTCCCCCTGTCACACATAATCAGTTCTCTCCCAGAAAGAGAAAACCAAAAACAAAAAACTTGAACAATTCAAGTTCTCATAAAGTGTAGTAACAACCATAACTACCTCAGCCTCACTCCCCCTGAAGACTACAACCTACTGCAGAGAATAACTTCTCCCGTACACAACAGAGAGTTCCACATACACAACTCCCCCTAAATAGTTTCACAAGTTCAGCAACAAAAACACAACTACTCTTCCTAAGCAGTAGTACACACATGACATAAAGCCATGACATCTGATCTAACATTAGAAACAGTAAACAAAACAACACTTTACTCCCCCTTTTTAGCCAAAAATTGCCAAAAATAGAGTAAATGTAAACATGCACACAATACTACGAAAAACCCATTTAACAATGGTTGGGAATGGCATATAATGACGCGGGCGATGGCGTTGTTATGTAGATTGTTGTTGTATATATGATACTTACAACGACGGCCTTGTATGCGTTGTAATAAACAGGAAAGCGCGCTAACTATCACAACAGTTTTACATTACACCGTTGTAATAAATATAATTGTCCTCGGTTTGATTCCCAGCAGCACAGTTTTGATATTTATTTTTTGCTGGACAGCGCGCCAGATATTATAACGGTTAGGAAATATAACAGTCGTTAAAGTTTCTGCAAAATTAACAAATATCATCCTGCTTTTATAATTAATCCCATTTTTTTACCTGTATTATTGTTCTCCATATCTCAGCACAGCAGAAAAATACAATTCACATTTTGTGATACAATTTTCATAATAATATTAATCGTATCATATTCATAATATCACATATACCAGATTACAGTTTATCAGAACAAACAACCTACATAAATAAAATATCACATATGCCATATTACAGTTTTCACACATTACATAACTTCACATAATTGTAACTTGGTGTATTGGTATCTTGTCTCTTGGTGTCTTGTCTCCTGGCCTGGTGTCTGGACTCAAAATACCTATGATTTCAAATAATTATACTTGTTAGTAAAAATACTTCTAAACTATAACATACAATTAATATATTATGAATAAATAATAAATTATGTACTTGTTAATTTTCCCATATGCCTTCTTCATGATCGAGTCGTATAGTATGCATGACATCTCCATCAACTTCATCATATGAGGTAGGAACTTGTGTTGTATAAGAAGGTGTGGACGGAATATCAAGACTTTCATCACTAAGAGGAATGTATTTTCCTTGGAGAACGATTGACCATTTTCCCGATTTGTCCGATGGATCGGAAACATAGAAAACTTGTTTTGCTTGAGAAGCCATGATGAATGGTTTTGTATTAAAGATGCCTTGCCAAGGTCGACTCGGGTGAATCCTAAGTCATCAATGTCTACACCATTACTATTATTGGGAATCCACTTGCATTTAAATAAAGCCACTTTGAAAATAACATAATCAATCTCCCAAATCTCATCAATGACACCATAAAACGCGGTAGTTGCCAATACCGGATTCTTATCTTTCGAACTAGAGAAATACATCGATTCGGCTTCAACCATAACCCCGCTATTTTGCATTGTACTACGATCATCTTTTGATTTTGTATAAAAGGTATAATGACCAATGTCGTATGCACTCCAGGTAATGAAACAAAATTTTGGCCCGTACGACAACCATCTAAGTATCTAGGATGCACTAGGATCATTAGATACACTTTTATTAAACCAATCCATGAATCTATTGTTATGCTCTATCAACAACAACTTGTCATTCATTCGGGGATATTTTTTCTTCATAAGTCTTTTGTGAGTATCTATGAAAGGTTGAACCTCATCTATATTATTCAATATATAGAAATGTGATTGAATAACTACATCCCGAGCCATTGACCTAACATTTAGACCTCGAATACCTCTTCCGTCTGTGTCAGCATGACGAGACTTTGGAATTCCTATAGAATCTGCATCCGCCAAATAGTTTGTACAAAACTCAACAGCTTCTTCTGTGATGTACCTTTCAACAATCGAAGCTTTCGGTCGGTGATGATTCTTCGTATATCCTTTAAAGATCTTCATATATCGCTCTATTGGATACATCCACCTTAAAGAAACTGGACCACAAATTCTGATTTCTCTTACGAGATGAACAAGTAAGTGAACCATAATGTCAAAAAATGATGGCGGAAAATACATCTCCAATTGACACAAGATTATGGCAGCCTCATCTTCTAATTCATCCAATTTTTTGAAATCAAGAATTTATTACATATGGCATTGAAGAATAAACACAGTCTCGTTATAGTTACTCTCACATTTTTTGGAAGGATCCCACGGATAGCCACTGGTAGAAGTTGTTGCATCAATACATGACAATCATGAGATTTTAAACCAATTAGCTTGAGATCTTTCATTGATACAAGTTTCTTGATGTTTGATGCGTAACCTTGCGGAACTTTAATACCTTGCAAACACTCGCAGAACATCTTCTTTTCCTTTTTAGATAGAGTGTGACATGCTGGAGGCAGATAAGTTCTTTTTCCTTTCTCTATTGGAGCCAACTGTTTTCGTATACCCATCTTCTCCATATCAAGACGGGAAGTCTTACTATCTTTAGTCTTGCCCGGAATGTTTAGAAGTGTGCCAATCAAACTATCACACACATTTTTCTCCACGTGCATCACATCAAGACAATGTCTAACATCAAGACTTGACCAATATGGAAGATCAAAGAAGATGGACCTCTTTTTCCATATATTTTTCGCAACTGCCCCTTTTTCTTTTCCTCTCTTCCCACCTTTTTCTTTTTCTCTCTTCCCACCTTTTTCTTTTTCTCTCTTCCCAAGGACAACATTAATGTATTTCTGCCGTTGATAAACTTCATCCCCGGTTAAAGGTTTAGGAGCCTCACCAAACTCTTGCTCTCCATTAAAAGCCTTTCGCAATCTACGATAAGGATGACCCGGTTTTAGAAATTTTCGATGCCCAAGGTAAACGGTCTTTTTTTCAAACTCAAGTTGGTGATAACAAGTATCATCTTCACATATAGGACACGCTTTATGTCCTTTGACACTGTATCCCGCCAAGTTACCGTAAGTCAGAAAGTCGTTTATTGTGCAAAATAACATTGCACACATATTAAACTTTTCCCCAGAATATGCATCATCAACTTCAACGCCTTCATCCCACAAGAGTCGTAAATCATCAATTAATGGACTAATATAAACATCTATGTCGTTACCAGGTTGTCGTGGTCCAGATATCATCATACTTAATAGTATATACTTGCGCTTCTTGCACAACCAAGGAGATAGGTTGTAAATAGTGAGAAGAACATGCCATAAAGTATGATTAGTGCTCATATTACCAAAGGGGTTCATTCCATCGGTGGCAAGCCCAAGCCTAAGATTTCTTGGCTTGACTCCAAAAACCGGAAACAACGAATCAATTTTCTTCCATTGCAAAGAATCAGCTACATGGCGAATGTTTCCATCACGAATCCTTTCATCTGGATGATATCTAAGATTCTTTGCGTCATTCGAATTAGTAAAAAGTCTCTTTAATCGTGAAAGTATTGGAAAGTACCATAACACTTTAGCAGGAGGATGCTTCCTACTAACATTGTCATAGTGATCATTGTCATCACCATTGCTAGCCTTCAGCTTGTAACGCGACACACCACATTTCAGACATTGAAACAAGTCTTCATACTCTTTCCGATATAATATGCAATCATTAGGGCAAGCACGTATCTTGATATACTCCAGACCCAGTGGACACAATATCTTCTTGGCCTCATAGCAACGATCCGGCAATTTATTATCTTCTGGTAACATTTGCTGTAGCAATTCAAGTAATTTCGTGAAACTTTTATCCAACCATCCATTTTTTGCCTTCAGATTAAACAACTTTAACACCGTCGACAATCGTGTGAACTCTGTGCATCCCTTATACAAAGGGGTGTCTTTATCACGACATAAATGATCATAAATATGAACATTCATAAAAGAAGATTCCCCAATATCACGGAACATATCCTCTAGGTGATCTTCCATATATTCATCTTCCTCCACTCTTTGACTTTGTGACGCCCGACTTTCCTTATTATCCACCTCACCATGCCACGTCCATATTATATAATTTTGACATATACCATCACAACAAAGGTGATTGTGTATTTCTTTCTTTGTACCTTTTTTGATATTAGCGCAAACAACACAAGGACAATAAAAGATACCATCATTGCCAGGAAGATGTTTATCAGCGTATTCAAGGAATTCACAAACTCCGTTCTCATAAACCGGATCTAATCTATTGGCTTTCATCCAACTATGATCCATTACAACTTCTGAAATTTATACATGTATAATAATGTGAATGACACACCAAAATCCAATCCAAAAACTCAAGCATATGCATATACAATATGAACAAAGAAAAAATCAATGAAGATGTACTCTCATACTAAACGTAAAGCATATGAAACATCTCATTCTGACTTGAGCATATACAATATGAACAAAGAAAAAATGAATGAAGATGTTGAATAGAACCTTACTTCGAAGCTGAAGAAGCAAATGAATGATGAAGACGGTCAATATTTGAGCATAAACCAAGAAAAAAGAAATGAAAATGTTGAAGAAAACCTTACTTCGAAGCTGAAGAAGCAAATGAATGATGAAGACGGTCAATATTTGAGCATAAACCAAGAAAAAAGGAATGAAGATGTTGAAGAGTACCTTATTTGAGCAATATTTGAGCTCCAAATGAATGGATATGAAGAGGGTAAAGGTTAGGGCATCTCTGGCTCACTTGTTCGATTAGGGCGTCTTATGAAAGAAATACATAATAAGTTTTGTTTTAATTTATCAATAAACCTTTTAATCTCGGTTGGAGAAACAAACCGTCGTGGAATCTTAAGTGACACACGCTAAATGTATCCTAAAAAAAGGAAAAAATGTGTTGCAGGGAATCAAAGTTTGTTACATTTCATTTATTACTACGGTTGTTCATCTTAACCGTTGTAAAATAATTTACAATTTATTTTTAAAATAATGGACTTAATTGTCACACGCTAAATGTACTCTAAAAAATGGAAAAAATGTAGTTGCAGGGAATCGAAGCTAGATACATTTTATTTATTACTACGGTGGTTTCATTCAACCGTCATTAAATGACTCAGCTTTTACATTGGCGAGAAATTTTTAACCTATTACAACGGCATAAAAGGATGCGTTGTAAGCCTGGCATTGTTGTTTTAGCGTTTTGTAGTAGTGACATGATGGAAGCACAGACATGGAAGCACAAAGTAAAAAAAATGCATACAACACAAGTTCATATGGAAACACAAAACAACCAAATGGAAACAAAAAACATGAAGCATCCTCATAATTGGAAACACAAACAGTTCATGACTTTGTCCAGTAATACACCCAAAAAGGACACAAAAGTGTAAACATAAACAAAACACAGTCACAAAGGAGTATATTCCCAAACAGTACAAGAAAACTTCAACTAGCTCTAATCATTAGAGCTCTCATCTTCACTAATGGGGTCTTGATTATCATTGTTTTCCTCTTCTGCATCATCCAGGTTGTCATTTGTGCCTTCCTCAGCCAGACTTTTAATGAGTCCTTCCAGTTTGATCTTTCTAGCAGTACAGACTTTGATAGTCTCATCCAAGTCTTTACATGTGGATCTCAGTTCAGCTGTAATACCAACTTTGGAGGTGGTGGATACCTTTTCTTTCCTTGAGGTTGTAACAATGTTTGTAACATGTGTCCCTTCAAAGAGTTTATGGTGAAAAATAAGTGGACATTCCCTCTTAGCAAAACCTTCTGACTCAGCCAAAATTCATGGGTATTGATTCATAATTATGCCATAGATTAAGGTTGGAAATGTTATGGGCATCTTTGCTACAGATGATGTAGCATGTCTCAAGGTTTGTTCAAAAATATAAGTACCAAAATCATAGTTTATTTTGGAGCCAACTATGCAGATATATTTTGCCAATCCTGTAGCTATTATGGAAGTATGATTAGTGGGCAACCAGTTGACAGCTCCAATTTTTTGAAGGATTGAGTACTTCATTGTTAAATAACTTGCAGACAACTTGCCTTTCCTAGACCATTGCTTCACTTGATTCCCAGTGATTATTCTAGAGATGAGATTATCAGATACGTCAACTTCTGGTCGTTCTGATTCACATCTCCCTAAGTACCTGTTTATTATTAAGAGGGAAAATTCCATACACCTTCCTCTTACATAAACCTTCATGTAGTCCTTACTCCGATAATCATCACATCCTGGAGAGATGTTCACGACAAACTCTTTTACTAGCTTCTCATAACACCTTCCTAGTTTGGAAAATGTCTTCATCAGGCCAGCTTAATCAATGAGATTAACAATCTCCTTGTATTCTAAAGCTTCATTTCCCAGTTATCTTTCAAGAGTAATGTGACGTTGGTAGACATATTTCCACTTCTCAACATTTTCAAATGAGTGGAAGGATACATTATCCAAAAGGATATTAGGAATCTCAACAGAGCTTCTTTTAGCTATCGACTTCCTTTTGTCCTTAAGGACAATGTCCTCGACACCTGTTTCAACTTCAAACTCTGAGTCACTGGAGGAAACATCATTCCTCTTCAGGTTTTTTTCCTCAGAAGCAGGAGTCGAAACTTTGCTCTATCCCTTCGCTGGACCCACACTCACACTTTTCTTTGAAGGAGTACCTTTAGACGTATCATTAGTCTTTTCTTTTCTGCTTCTCAATCTCTTGGCAATTCCAGGAGGTAATCTCTTATTGATGGGTTCATCATTAGAAGTAATATTGTCAACGTTGATTACTTCATTCTTTTTAGCATTATTTTCAATGTCAGCTTCTGTAGTAACCCCGTGCTCGGTTTCATAGACCTTTGGATTTTCATTGTTCACAACATCAGAGGACTTCGTCTTTAATATCCCAACATCAGGTGCATCATCAGGAGTGGCATTTTCCTCTCTGAATGTCAGACAATATCTTTCGTATGCTTCGGTCAACATTAATGTCTTCTTGGTTGAACCTTCCAGGAGCCTTTTTAGTTCCTGGTTTTTTGGACTCCTTGACTATGTTAGCGACATTAGGTTTAGTTGATCCACTATGCACATCCACAGATAGGGTTTCCTTAGAGATCCTTTTAGAAAAAGTACTTACCCCAGATAGGTGAAGACCTTTTCCTGCCTGGATCTTTGTTCTGCGCTTCTTAGGAGTTTCATTCGGAATGATAGTGAGAGGAATAACGTCCGTTATCACATTAGGCATTTCTTCAGAAATCTTAGGAGAGTAGGGAGTGGAATCGGACATGTCTTCTTTGTTAGACATATTTTGTTTTTGAAATCCTGAGGACGAGATATCAAGAATGATGCTCTGAGAAAGTTCGTTGTGAAAGAATATATTTAACCACTGTTGAGACTGAGGTTTAACCAAGCAAGACGAATGAATAGTGCAGTAGGTGAAAAGGTTTGCGTAGCGTGTGAGAAGTTCAAGACTAGGTAATGATGCTTCTGATTTTTCATAAGTCTCTAAATAAAGAAAAAAACTATCTGTTGCATGTCTGCATCTTACTAATTTCAGGTTCTTTGCCCTACAAATTCCAACAACACTCTTCAGCTTCTCAATTTGACATTTATTGAAATTGACCCTGTTTACTACACTTTTAATGACCTCAGCTTTATTCTGATTAAGGAGAGGACAAAAGTAATTCCATTTCTTAAGTCCATAAGAAGTGAAAGCCTTCACCTCCTTGAGACCTTTCACATGATCATAGTGTGATGTCATAACATTTTGTGTGACATTTGATATTTCTGAGATTTTCTTCTCACCATGACCCTCATCACAAGCTTTTCTTATTGAGGTTATCTAGATCCTTTCAAGATGCTTCCATGAGTTATGGTGCCCTTCAGATTTGATGAAGGATCTTAGAAGTTGAAGAAGATGTTGGAACTTTGTCTTTGTGACAAGAGTGTTTTTTTCTCTTTTCAGGATAGACAAGTCTAGATACATATTTTTCCTTTTTGTTATAATCAATTCCTATTGGACTTCCAGATTTGAGAATGTCGTTTAACACATATGTTCCATTGTTTATCACTCTAATAGGTTTGGTCAAGTGATACAGCTTAGAGGTTACTCAGGATATTTCACTCTAAAATTCAGACACTTTAGTAAGCAATTCCTTCTTCTCATCCTGCAGTTATCTCAAGATGAGCTTGTGTTTTTCACCCTCCTTGAACTCCTCTTTAACTTTGACACAATAGTTTTTGTAAGCGTCATCTAGGTCTTCATATGACATCTTATTTCCTCCTACAGAGTCACACTTCCCAGAGAAGGCTTTAACAAGCTTGATATCTTTATTTTCCTTTCTTCCTCCACAGTCATCCTTATTCCATGAAACCGTCGTTCCTTTTTGTTGTTTCTCGAGATACATAGAGCATTCAGCACTAAGTTGTCCAATCCCTTGAACACTTTTGCTTTTTTTCTTGAGAACCATAGTTCTTGTTGATATCAAGCGAAATGTTCTCGACATCTAGTCTCGTTCTTCTACTCATCTCCTCAAATACATGATTGCCAATAATATTTGGCATTCCTTCCTTGGTGTCCATATCATACTGAGTCTCTATATCTTCCATAGATGTCACCTTCGTATCAGGTCTCTGAGGCAGACCTCTAAAGGTTTCTCTAATCTTTTCATGAGACATTTTTCTATAGTTGTGCCTTCATGAGTTATCCTGAGAATTTCCCAAGCCCTTTTAGCTACAATACAAGTACTGATCAATTTGAAGGTGTTCTTGTCTACTCCATTGAATAAGACATTCAAGGCTTTGGAGTTTCCAAGAGCTAATTCATCTTCCTCTTCTGACTAGTCTTCTTCTGGCTTCAAGGAATCATTGACATCCTTGTCCTTCACAATGGGGTGATCCCAACCTTCCAGGATAGCATTCCAAGATCTCTTGTCCGTAGATTTTAGAAAGACTATCATACGCTCCTTCCACCAGTCATAATTGGATTTATTCAAAAGAGGTGGCCTGTTGTTGTATCCTTCTTCCTTGTCCATGATACCAGAATACAAACTCCCTAGAGCTCACCCAAAAACACAACAGGGTGACCTGCTCTGATACCAATTGAAATTCTGGCATGCATATACCAGATGTCGAGACAGATGTCACAACACCCGGATCAAAACACAGTTTGAACACACAACCAAAAACTGTAAATTGCTGAAAATAAATAACACCAAAGTTGTTAACCCAGTTCGGTGCAACTCACCTACATCTGGGGGCTACCACCCAGGAAGGAAATCCATTATTAAAAGTATTAATTCGAAGATAAACAATCCCAGTTTACAACTCCTCACTTAATCCCTACCCAGTGTAACTTCTACCTAGAAATCACCATCTAGATATGAGAAACCCCTCTCACTTCCTATATCACCTCAGTGATATCAAATAGTCCCAATCCCAGTGACTGTATACAAAACAAACAATAAAAGATCACACTTCCAAAATAATACTCGGTTTTGCTTAAAAGCTTCAACCAAGAACAATACACTCTTTGCTTAAAAGCTTAGAGTGAACAATGAACAATCAGTCAAACTCAATGCATCAGAAGACGCATGAGTGATATACAATTAACAAACAAAAACCTCAGGGACCAACCAAAACAACGACTAATCCTTATTCTCTAAATTCTCACGATATGCTTTCTTCTTACAATAGGGTTTTGCTTATCTTTAAATAGCCTTCAGACCTACTGGACTTGGGCTTATGGAGGCACACAAATAGCAGCAATCAGTATAAACTGGTTGCAAATCAACCTGCATCAAAATAGAAGGAAAATACAAACTTTCCTAAAAATGCTCAAGGATCATTTGTACGAAAAGTAACAAAATCTACAATAACACAAATTCCCACAATATTCTTCCATAACAGTCGCCCACGTGTGCATCAGAACACACTCAAAATTAACACTAAAATTACCAAAATAGTCATGCCTTAACTATCTGGTATAACATGTCCCAACATCATGTAGAACATGATGTCTGACTACATGGCAGAACATCTGGTTCAACATCTTGCTAACAACATGTTGTTTTACCAAAATGCAATAAATCCAAAAACCACAGGACTTACACATTTTTTATCTTTAAAATGTTTCAAAATAAAGCCAAATGATTAACAAGTTGTCCACTATTATTTAAAAGGATTTTTTAACTAACCAGTTTATTGGGAAGACTTTTTTTAATAAGCCAATTGATTGGAGTAGTAAGTCAATCAATTAGAGATGGCATAAATAATTAACCAAATAATTAGGAAAGCACCGTAATGATTTATAATGACTTTATATCAAATATTTCCATATTGGGCAAGGTAGACGATTAAAAATAGGTCATCCAATCTATTGGGAACTAAGCTGATCGATTGACTCATTAATTTTGCCCATGGATCATTTCCTTTACTGTTTTCCCTTATCCTTTATAAAGAAGACTAGCCTCCTCTTCATTTCACGCCACTTTCTATAGTTTTACATTTTATTTGAAATTTATCTCTCTAATTTTCTCTCTTTCTCTCTCTTGAAATATTTATTCTTCACTTAAGTTACCTTGGTGCTTTTATGTGAAACTTTACTTGTGAGAAAAATTGTAAGTGGTTGTGTTGTCGTTTTACACTTGAAAGTGTGATACTCTTGAGAAATTGAGTTTGGTTCGTGAGATAAACCAATCATAAAATCTTTGTTTTGGTTTCTTGAACTTTACCAAAAAATGTTTTGTTTTCGTTATTGAGATAAGATTGAAAATATCTAAATGGTTCATAAGCTTAGCCTATGGTAAAAGATATATATGGTTGCAAATAAGCCTGTAAATTTCTCAAGAACAGATTGTATTAAGGTTTGTGGGCATAACATGTAAAAGCTCAAAGCTTTAGACAAAATCTCAAGAAGATCTCTGGTGCAATCTCTCTAACGCTTATCCTCTTTTAATTTTTATTGTTCTTATTTTTGCTACTGTTTACTCTATTCATAAGAAACCATTAACACTATTTTAAGAATAATTTAGAAAACCACAAAAGTAATTGTGAATTTTGAATACGACAATTCACCCCCTCTTGTACTTGAAGTCCCTTGTCTAACAAGTGACATCAGAGTCTAACTCATTTTAAAGACTAATCATCCATGGAGGAAAAATGACTTTAATCTATTCACTAAGCAAACCCCCATTCTTTGACGAAGAAGGATGTAGTTTGAGGAAAGAGAGAATGAAGTTTTTCATATAATGCATGGATCGTGGTATTTTGAAGAATGTGAAGGAAGGTCCATTTGTTCCTACACATAAAGTTAATGGTGTTGTAGAAAATAAACCTAAAAGGGTTGAACCAAACATGATAAATAAAATGTGCAATGCATTTTGAAAGCAAAAACTGTCATCATCACCACTCTCGGTCTTGACGATTTTTTACGAGTTTCTCACTGCGAAACTGCAAAAGAAATATGGCTTATCCTCTAAATTGTTAAATGTAATTCATAGTGTCGAAGTTGAAGCATTCATTGCTTAGTGTCGTTTCGAATTGTTTAGGTTGTTTCGACAGAATCGTGTTAGATTTGATTTGATTGGATTCATATTTGTTTAGATTAGATTTGATATTTTGGGCTTTCAATTTTGGGCATTTGCAAATCTATATCTATAAATAGGAAGTATCCTTGCATTGTAATCATAACATTGTATAGCATTCACAGTTGCGGTTAGCAGTGAAAATACAATAGTAACAGAAATCCCACGGTTAGTGGGTAACACTTCTCCTCCAAATATTTCTCTTCTCTCTCTTTTCTTTCTTGCTGTTAGTTTGTTCTTATTTCTTTGTTCTTCATTTCCATTGCGTATTGTAATGGGTTTTGTGTACAATCTTGAGATCAAGATTGAAGTGGAATTCTCATAGGGTGTGGTGAATTTCCAACATCTGGTATCAGAGCTCCGGTTGCGATTCAAGGAGGAAAATCGTGATGGCTATGAATCATTCAAATGGGCACTTTCCGGCGACCCTACCAATTCTCAAGAAAGATAATTATGAGAATTGGTGCAAGCAGATCAAGGTGGTTTTCTGTTATCAAGATCTTTGGGATCTTGTGAAGGAAGGAGTAACACCGCTTGGGGAAAACGCGTCGGATCAAGAAAAGGCTGCACACAAAGAATTGAAGAAGAAAGATTATAAAGCGCTGTTTATAATCCATCAATATGTTGATCCAGATAACTTTGAAAAAGTTAGCGATGCAGAATCAGCAAAGGAAGCATGGGAGATTCTTGAAAAGTCATTCGAAGGCGCAGAGAAGGTGAAAGAGGTGAGGTTACAAACTCACAAGAGATCCTATGAGTTGCTTCAGATGGAAGACAACGAACGTATTACATATTTCTTCACCAGAGTTACAAAGCTGGTGAATCAAATCAAAGTATGTGGAGAGGTGTTGACATCAAGATCAGTTGTTGCAAAGATCTTGAGGTCATTGGCTCCAAAATTCGACCACGTGGTAGTAGCCATAGAAGAGTCGAAAGACTTGTCAGTATTGACGAAGGAAGAGCTTCAAGGGACGCTTGAGTCTCATAAACAAAGGATGGGTGAGAGAGCTGCAGCAAATTCGAAGAGTGATATGGCTTTACAGGCGCAGTCAGAAAAGGAAAGGAAAGGTAAAGGAAGCTGGAATGGCAACAAAGGAGGAAACCAGTCGAATCAGAAGAAACCTTGGAACCAAGGCAACCAAAGAGGTGGTGTTGCAGGTAGAAGAAAAGGTGGTGATCGAAAATCTGACAAAAGTCACATTCAATGTTTCAATTGTCAGAAGTATGGCCATTATGTTAGTAACTGTCCAAAAAAAAAGAAAAATCAAGAAACTGATGCAAATCTGGCGAAGCATGAAGAAGAAGAGACGTTGCTGATGGTCACAACAAAAGATGAAGAAAGATTCCAAGATCAGTGGTACTTGGACTCAGGATGCTCATCACACATGACTGGGAGGAAAGATTAGTTTGTCAACATAAAGCCCTCGTCGAAGAACACGGTGAAGTTTGCAAATGACAACACTCTAGCAGCTGAAGGTGCTGGTGATGTTCTGATTATGAGGAAAGATGGCAAAAGGTCAACAATTTCCAATGTGTTGTACATTCCAGGTATGAAGAGTAATTTGCTCAGTATAGGGCAGCTAGTCGAAAAGAATTACAAGGTAGTTGTCGAAGACAAGATGATGAGAGTTCTCGACGCAGATGGTAGGTTGATCTTGAAGGGTCAAATGTCTCAGAATAGGACCTTCAAGATTGAACTCAAGGTGATGGAGCACAAGTGTCTGGCAACGGAAGCCAGCAGAGATGAGTGGTTATGGCATTTTCGACTAGGCCATCTCAACTTCAATGACATCAGAGAACTGAAGAGAAGAAATATGGTTTCAGGATTACCAGAAATCGACATTCCAAGTGAAGTCTGTGAAGAGTGTGTTCAGTCGAAACAACATAAGAATAGCTTCAGCAAGGATGCAGGAAGGAAGTCGAAGGCAATTCTTGAAGTCATATACTCTGATGTATGTGGTCCAATCCAGGTGGATCGATTGGTGGCAACAGATATTTTGTCACTTTTATAGATGATTTCAGTCGAAAGTTGTGGACTTACCTCATCAAGAAGAAAAGTGATGTGATTGAGGTATTTTCTAGATTCAAATCCATGTTCGAAAGACAGAGTGGTCGAAAGTTAAAGATTCTGAGGACAGATGGTGGTGGAGAGTATGTGTCGAATGAGTACGATACATTATGTGAAAAAGAAGGGATTGTGTATGAGGTGGTGCCACCCTATACACCACAGCAAAATGGAGTTGCAGAACGAAAGAACAGAACCATCATGAATATGGTGAGAAGTATGTTGAATGGAAAGCATCTGCCTAAAGAATTATGGGGAGAAGCGGTTTCGACAGCAACATATATTTTGAACAGATGTCCAACGATGAAGCTTGAAGGAGTCACACCAGAAGAATGTTGGTCTGGTGTTAAGCCTAGTCTCAGTCACCTGAAGGTGTTTGGATCTATAGCACATAGACACGTGCCAGATCAGTTGAGAAGGAAGCTTGATGACAAGTCGAATCAGATGATCTTGATAGGATATCATTCGACTGAAGGTTACAAGTTGTTCGACCCAGTGAATAAGCAGGTAGTGATCAGCAGGGACGTGATCATAGATGAGCTTAAAGAATGGGATTGGAAAGATAAAGCCAAGAAGGATTCAGTGAGAATCTCTTGTGAAGAACCAGTCACTGAAGTCGAAAGAGAAGTTCGACAGGAACCAGTTGCAGATGAAGCAGGTTCAAGCAGACCTCGACGAACAAGACACATGCCTGCAAGGTTGCAAGAATGTGTAATTACATCAGATGATGTGGTCGATGAAGAAGGTGAGCTGGTACATTATGCTTTCTATGCAGATTCGAAGTGGGTGAAAGAGATGAATGAAGAGTTAGAATCCATCGAAGTCAATAACATATGGTCACTTGTCGAATTGCCTCAAGGCAAGAAGGCAATTGATGTGAAGTGGGTTTACAAGGTGAAGGTAAATCCTAGAGGAGAAGTAACTCGACACAAGGCGAGACTTATTGCAAAAGGATTTCTACAGAAGGAAGGAATCAACTTCGATGAAGTGTTCGCACCTGTTGCTAGAATCGAAACAATCAGGTTGATTGTTGGTCTAGCAAATATGAATAATTGGCACACATGCCAGATGGACGTGAAGTGTGTGTTCCTTAATGGCCCCTTAGATGAAGAAGTTTATGTCGCACAACCAGCTGGGTATGTGAAACGAGGCGAAGAAGGAAAAGTGTACAGGCTGCATAAAGCCCTGTATGGACTTAAGCAAGCTCCAAGAGCTTGGAATAAGAAAATTGACAGCTTCTTAAGGGATAAGGAATTTGTTAAGTGTACGACTGAGCATGGAGTGTATGTAAGGAGAAGCAATAATGAATTGCTTATACTATGCCTCTATGTCGATGATTTGTTGATAACAGGGAGTTGCAAGAAGGAGATCGAAGATTTCAAACATGACCTAAGTGAGGAGTTTGAAATGTCAGACTTGGGAAATCTCTCATATTTCCTTGGCATCGAATTCTACAAGACTAGTAGAGGTTTGATGATGCACCAAAGAAGATATGCAGGTGAAATACTCTAGAGATTTGAGATGCAAGACTGCAACTCAACTTCGACTCCAGCTGAGACCAGACTGCAACTGTCGAAGGATCCAGACGAAGATGATGTCGACCCAACCCAATATAGAAGACTTATTGGGTCACTTAGATACCTTTGTCACACAAGGCCTAACTTAGCATAAAATGTGTATATGGTAAGTAGATTCATGCAGAAGCCAAAGGTATCACACCTAACAGCGACGAAGAGGATACTGAGGTATCTGAAGGGGACTCTCGACTATGGCATTTTGTTTCCTGCAGCTGATGAAGGGAAAGAATACAAGTTAGTGGGATACACCGACTCTAGTTGGTGTAATGATGTTGAGGATAGAAAATCCACAGCTGGATATGTGTTTATGTTAGGTGGTGCACCAGTTGCTTGGAGTTAGAGAAAGGAGCCAGTAGTGGCATTGTCATCATGCGAAGCAGAATATATAGCTGCTTCTCTTTTTTCATGTCAAGCAACCTAGATGGTGAACTTGGTCGAAGATATTACAGGGAAGAATCATGGAGCAATTACCATGAAGATCGACAACATGTCAGCTATCAACTTGGCGAAGAATCCAATAGCACACGGTCGAAGCAAGCACATCGAAATGAGGTTCCATTATCTTCGAGAGCAGGTAGCAGAAGGGAAGATGAGTTTGGAACACTGCAGAACTGAGAATCAGATTGCAGATATCATGACGAAGGGACTGCAGGTCGAAGCCTTCAGAAGACTAAGAGCCATGATGAATGTAGATAGTTTAGACACAATGAATTAGGTGGTGTGTTAAATGTAATTCATTGTGTCGAAGTCGAAGCATTCATAGCTTAGTGTCGTGTCGAATTGTTTAGGTTGTTTTGACATAATCGTGTTAGATTTGATTTGATTGGATTCAGATTTGTTTAGATTAGATTTGATATTTTGGGCTTTTAATTTTGGGCCTTTGCAAATCTATATCTATAAATAGGAATTATCCTTGCATTGTAATCATAACATTGTATAGCATTCACAGTTGCGGTTAGCAGTGAAAATACAATAGTAACAGAAATCCCACGGTTAGTGGGTAACACTTCTCCTCCAAATATTTCTCTTCTCTCTCTTTTCTTTCTTGCTGTTAGTTTGTTCTTCTTTCTTTGTTCTTCATTGCCATTGCGTATTGTAGTGGGTTTTGTGTACAATCTTGAGATCAAGATTGAAGTGGAATTCTCATAGGGTGTGGTGAATTTCCAACATAAATTACCCATGAAGGAACTACTGAGGTAAATAGGCCAAGGTTGGACACATTAATCCATGAGTATGAATTGTTGAGAATGAAATCTAAAGAGAGCATAAATCAAATGCAAATATGAGTCACCCATATCGTGAGTCATATGAGAACTCTGGGAAAAACATTCTTAAATGAGGAACTAGTCATAAAAATCTTATATGCTTAAACTATAGATGGAAACCCAAAGTCAGTGTGATATATAAATCTAATGATTTAGTGACTATGGACACGCACACTATTTTTTGAAAATTATAGGAACACGAGTCAAAACTAAAAATACTTGCTGATGAAAAAGGACAAGAAAAGGAGTAAAAGTATCACACTAAAAGCCACAAATATTATAGGCATGTATCCAAAAGATGAAGAGTGTCAAAGTAAAAGTAATGAATTCATGGAATTCATGTTTCGTAAATTCAAATAATTCCTAAAGCACAAAAAACAAACTTCAAGGTTCCATAAGCAAAGTGAAGAAAGTTCATCTTCCATTCCTACATTTCATCAATGCGGAGAGAAAGGGAATATCAAACCAAACTACCCTTAAAACCAGAGAAGAAACCAAAATCAAAGAAAGTTTAAGAAATCCCATAGAAAAGAAAAGATAGCATATATATTCTGGGATAACAATGATATGAAAAAAAGAGACTAAAGATTGAAGTACATATATGATCAATACATATGGGAAAGAATCTTGAAACCTCAGAGTAATAAAAGATATAAAGTGATAAAGCTCACCATGTTTTGTCTGTTTGAGTGGCTAGAGTTTTGTAAAAGTAAGGAAGTAGCTCTTAAGTTCTAAGACAACTCTCTCTCTCTCTCTCACACTCTCTCTCTCTCTCTCACACACACACACACACACACACAAAATTAATTTTCTAATATTTTTATATCTTAAGAATGTTTTCAAAACCAAGCCAAGTGATTAAGAAGTTATCCATTATTGTTTAAAAGGATTTTTGAACTAACAAATCGATTGGGGAATCAAGCCACTCAATTATGAAAACTTTTTTGAACAAGTCAATCAATTGGATCATTAAGTCAATCAATTGGAGAGGGCCTAAATGATTAACTAAACGATTAAGATAACACCTTAATGCCTTGTAATGGATCTATATCAAATATTTCAATATTGGACAAGGTAGTAAATTAAAAACAGGTCATCCAATCGATTGGGCATATTATTTAATAATTAGCATATTATTTATTAAAATTAAAATTGAAAAAAGTCTTGCAGAGTATTACACTCATATAAGGAGTCACAAGGATACGAAGTTCCCTTGTCCCTTACTTATCGCTCGACTGAGCGTACCGTCGACTAAAGCAATCCTCTTCCTTCATATCAAGAGAGTGTTTATCCTTATATGGACTAGCCTGCTTACCTTTACCGAGGAGTGATATGGGACGGGCGGTGCAACACCCCAACTTATAACTTGAATATTTTATGTAATTGTTTGCGTGATTTATTCATTATATTGAATTGTGATGGTTGCATAGCGTATGGGTTATTTGTTAATTTACTAATTTCTGAGGTTATGAGATTGTAGAGCAAATAATTAAAATAAAATATTGGGATTATTGAAAATAATTGGACATAACTAATAATTTTGTAATAAGATAAAATAATAGAAAGTATATATAATCTTGATTAAATTATTATTCAAGTTGAATATTTATTTTATTTAAATATTTATTTAATTTAAATAATAATTTAATTAAATAAATAGGAAAATGGATAATTTGTGTAACTAGAGGAGAGCGTGAAGTGAAAGGAGAGAAGTGGAGAGTAATTGGGCAAAAAGAGTAATTTTGAGAAATAAGGCTCATATAATTCTAAAGTGTGAGTAGAATCTAGGTTAGAAGAATTTTGGCAATACGTGAAAAAGAGGTTGAGGAACAGAGAATTTTTTTGGGAAGAAGGGTTAGGCTTGAGGAGAGGAATTATAATCTTTGCTAGAATTATCAACCTTACTGTAAATCTAAGGTAAGGGGGATTGTCTACACATAGGTGATTTTAGACATGCAGGATAGTGAGGATTCCTTACCCTCCTATCAGTGCCTTATGGGTAATATGAGTTTTCCCTTATTTCCCTCTTTTTCCCCTAAGGTCTCTATAAGCTATTATTTATGTGTTATTAGTTTATATCAGCGATGATTTGATTGTATGAGTTGCTTGATTTTGAGTGATTTCTGTTGAGTTAAGATTTTACCGCCGAGATTTCCACTAACTCTGTTGGGGTCGTTTGATTTCCCAAATGCGTGATTTTGAGACCTCTGTTCTATTTCCCTAACACTTTTTCTGAAGCGATTGATTTAGGAAATTTTCCCAAATACAAAATACCTTAATTTTTAATTCATTTTACCAAAAATCACTTTTTGACAGAAACTTAAAAATTCAATTTTTTTTTAAAATCATATTTTTGGGAAAAACCGGAAAATCAGTTGGGAGGGGGGGGGGGGGATTTCGGTTGCGACAGCGGCGACCGCACAATTTTACAATTTTTTCGTTTTTTCATCTTTTAGGTTTCGAGATCGGAGGCGGCGGCGATGGAAGTCGGTCGACCAATTTTTTGAATTTTTTTGAGTTTTGGACATTTTCGGCACTTTTTTGAGTTTGGGAGTCCTTCAGTGATAATATTGAACAATTTTTTTTATGTTAAAGTCCTTTTGGTGACCTTAGAGTCACTTTTGAGTAAATTGAGGTAACTACCTGTTATTATCCTAGTAGAGTTATCACTCGTAAATCTTTACCATTTTTGAGAATTTTTCGAATTATGAGTTTTTGAGAATTTTGAGAATTATGAGTTTTTGAGAATTATGAGTTTTGAGACGGTTTGAGTTCATTGAATATTTTGATAAATTGAAGTTTAGGGTAATAACATAACTTTACCTTTTTGAGGAGAAATAATTGAAATTGTTTTAAAAACACATATTTTACCATAGTAATCCAGAAAGGGATTACATCAGGCCTTTATTAGCGATTTGAGTATAGTAATCTAGAGAAAGATTATAGTGATGGCCTATGAATGGCGAATTATAGGTTCAAAAGTGGAACCTTTTTTAGGACGTTTTGAGATTTTTGTTTTTTTAATTCTGTGATGTTGATGTTGTGGCATGTGTGCATTGTCCATAGCCAAACATTCATTTATTTTGGAGATAAGTAGGACTTCGATTGAGTGATAGTCTGGTTCAAAGAGAAGCTATGGCGGTCTCACGTCCAGAGAGGGACACGGTTCAAAGAGGAATCAAAGACATGGGAAAATCAATAACATATATTTGATCCTAGTGATTTAGTACCACATGCATTTTGAGAAGGAGTTAATGGCATTCGCATTGCAATTGCATTATTATCTAGTTGATTATGTTTTGAGTGTGATTGAGATATTTCATAACTCATTATTACTATCATGTTTTACTAAATTTCACCGTTAACATTTGTTAGATGTATTCTCACCACCTGTTTATTTTGTGGCATCTGTGCTTTTCGGGAGTATAGATGATGACTTTTTGGAAAGTGTACTGATAATGTCGCAGTAATAAAAAGATCTAACCCACAAGGACTGTGTTTGAACAGATCAATAATTTGTGCAATATTAATTAAAAACAGTAAAAGGGAGGGGGTTTGCAAGTTTAAGTGCAGAAAGAGATTAAACGAGAAAACAAGGTCACAAAGGCGGTTAGGTTGTGTTTAAGAATCTCTTTATCCCCTCTTGTTGATGTACGATGCCTGGTACGAATTGTCTTATACTTATAATTTTACGCAAACTAACAAAATCGTTATAGCCATTCCCCCACGAAATAACTCACTAACAACTACTAGGAGCTTTCTATCCCTAGTCCGCCAGCGTAAGCAGTGTTAGGCATTGTATATACCGTCAGTTCTCTGTGCCACTATTCGAGGTATCCTATCTCTATTCAATCGGCTTAAATAGAACAGTTGCCCTAAATCCAATACATAAGCTACGGGTCAGGAATCCTTATGCATCTAACATCATATTAATAGAGTATCTCAAATAATACGTATTAAGAAAAGAAACAACTAAATAAAATTATAAGTAATAAGGTTCATACAAAGTCAAACCGCCATATAATGCCAACAAGGTTGAATAAAGTTCATCACACACAACCTAACCTAAAGAATTTAGCTACTCATGTTAAAATTACAATACCAATTGATAAAAGATGAATAACATGTGAATTCCCTTGAAGGATTGGCCTCCAATGGCTTCCAATTCTCTCAAAATCACCCTCTCATGGTGTAAAATCGTGCTCCCACTGCCAAATTTCGTAACCCTTGAAAAAGTCCAGAAAATTCCTTTTTAAATATGTCAGAATGGGTCATAACGAGTTAGAAAAAATCCAGAAAAAGTTTTCATCACGCGCACTATAAAAGCATCGCGCACACGATGGTCCCTTTGCAACTCTATCGCGTGGGCGATGGGGCGCGATGCTACGCGTGATTGTTCCAGTAGCTGCATGTTTTTTCACCCTTTTTCACCAAAATTTCCACTAAGTCCCATTCTTTCACACTTAGATCTTTTTCACTCATTCTTGGGGAATTCTTCATCATTTAACTCCTCTATTACTCATTTTTCCTCGATTCTTCAACTAAATTTATGTAATAACAGACTGTCATCACAACCCTAAACTTAAATCGTTGCTTGTCCTCATGCAATTCACCTGCAACTGCACATTTCAACAAACAACAAGTCGCACAATAACAATTAAACTTCACCTTATTTTTATAGTTAACTGATCAATATTCCATCTTCCAATTTCCATTCGCAATTTTGGAAAACGTCCTCAACCATGACTAGTACTCAACCTATCTCTCAGCTCACTAAACTCTCTCAATTAATAAGGTCAACACTCAATCATCATGCAAAATCAATTAAACTTAGCTTGATTACATTCTAATAGAGTAAATCATAGAAATATCAACACATACATTTAGAGGGCTTTTTCACTTTTTTTTTCTCGACAAAATTTTAAATTATGGATCAAATTCTCTAGTACCCCCACCCAAACTTAAAGTGTTGCTCACTTCCAAGAGCAACCCCAATCTTACATTTTTTCATACTTTGAAGAACAAAACTTCTACCTAACTCCAAAGAGAGAGTTGAATTAAAAACAATATTTCAAGGAATATGTTAAAGAGGTTAAGGCTATGTCACCGAAAGAAAGGCTCAGGCTCAAAGTGGTTAAGCAAAGGATAGTCCTAATACTAAAGGGTGGTTTAAAAAGGATCAAAGTTATATATAAAAAAATTGCCTCAGTGTGTATTGATCAATCTTGATAACTAAATCGGAAATAAATCAAACCAGCTAAAAGAATAACGCATGGATACACTCTAAGAAAGAAAAAGTGAACAATGGGAGAATTTAGGCTCAAACCTTACCAGATAAGGTATCTGCAGGTTGAGTACAAGTCGGTCGATTCTTTTCTCTTCCATTGCCTTCAAGTTATCGGGTGCTATCATTATAATCAAGTCACTTTCTTTTTGTTCTTTTCTTGGACCATTTATTCAATGCTAAAGCTAAACCTTGAAATCTAAAAAAAAACAAAAAAAACACAGTCACACATAAGTTTATTAAGAACATGGAGTTCTTTTGGCACAAATCTTCTTTGGTAGATAACTCTTCTTGTGGTTGGTCCTTGAAATAAAATCGAATTATGCAAAAAAAAAAAAACTGATTAAAAATTGATGGGTTACCTCCCATCTAGTGCTTCTTTTACGTCAATAGTTTTACGCTTGATCCTCAATAGACGTCAAGCGAAAAGGCTACCCTCACGGCGGTAAAACCTCATTTTCCCATTCCTTTGTTAACTCCACCACCTTTTTCTCCCAATTCATAACACGCCTCTAGATTCTCCCATGTTGGTGTCTAGTCATATGAATTTAAAAACACCTTCTCCTTATTATATTTCAATATCAATTCCCTAGTTTCCACATATATCTTTGCCTTTCCGGTTGCCAAGAATGGTCTTCCAAGAATCACAGAACCTTCTAACTCATTTATCATGTCAATCACCACAAAGTCTGCGGGGAAGGTAAAACCATTGACATGAACTAGGACATCTTGTACAATACCCAGCGGTTCAGTTTCAGATGAGTCGGCCATATTGAGCATCATGTCGCTCGACTTGACCTATCCCTCTCTCTCTCTCTCTCTCTCTCTCTCTCTCTATATATATATATATATATATATATATATATATATATATATATATATCCACCTCTTTGAATTTGCTCAGCGGCATGACATTTATACCTGATCCCAGGTCACACAAAGCATGTGGGATTTTTACCCCCATCAATGGTGCATGCAATGTAGAACACTCTTTGATCATTCATCTTTTGTGGCCTCTCCAAAAGTTTTATAGTCTCAAATTTTTCTGCCAGTTTGGCCTATTCTTGAGCAACTTATGTGTTCCTCCTTTTAGCAATACCCACATAAACTTCACAAACTTTGGGGTTAATTCTAAAATTTCATGAAAAGAAATACTTACCTAAAGTTGTTTCAACATCTTTTTGAATCTTTCAAACATCTCAACTTCATCTTCAGGTACCTGTTTCTTCTTAATAATAGGATAAGGTGGTTTCATATAGCCGGGTAATGGCAGGTTTGGTTCACTCAAATTTTTCTCCTTGGTTCCTTTCTCTGGAAACTTTTCAGCTATACCTTGCTCAAGTTCAACTCTCCCTTTTTCTTGGTTAACTTGAGGTTCTTGCTCCTTTATTTCCTTTTTTTTTGAGTTTTTCTAATCTCATCCTCCTTAGTATCCATCCCCAATTCAGTCTTCACCACCTTGCATGTTTCCTTATTGGGATTGTCCACGGTGTTACCTGAGAATTCTCCGCTTGAACTTGGGAAGACCGCGAGTTGTTTTGACAATTGACCAATTTGTGTTTCTAAATTTTTGATGGATGTGTCATGGTTTCTGCTCTTGGTCTCATGTTTCTTATTCACCTGTTCCAAACTAAGATGAGTGGCTTTCATGAAATTTCCCAAGGTCTCTTCCAACCGTGAGGCTTTCCTTTGGAAATTGGGATCTTGTTGATTTTGTTGCACAACTTGGTTACCACTTCAATTTTGATTATTGCTCCAACGAAAGTTTGGATGATCTCTCCATACCAGATTTTAGGTGTTGGAATAGGGGTTGTTCTTTTGAAAATTAGCATGTTGAGCCTCTTCACTTGACCATTCTAATGAGCATCTTCCATTCTCATGTCCTTTGGCATAAAAATCACATCTAAGTGCTTATACCTGACTCACATTAGCGTTATTCAAGCAGCTTGCAGCTAGCTGCTTATTCAATAATTCAATTTGAGCTAATAAAGCATTTTGAGTATCAACACTCAATATACCTTTGGGAGTACCTACCGTTTCAACCTTTATCGATCTTTCACTCTTGGTACGGTACTCGTCATGCACATCTTCTCAATTAAGTCCTTGACTTGTGGCTCAGTCATTTGCCTAATTGTGCCTCCCGCAGAGGTATCTAGCAACATGCATGTCTAACTCTATAGGACTTTGATAAAACTTTGCATTTGCTCCATATTATTAAGATTATGCTTGGGGCATCTGTGCAGTAATAGCTTGAATCGTTCCCATGAGTCATATAAAGTCTCTGCATCTTGTTGCTCAAAATTCAAAATTTCAGCCCTTCTCTCAATAAACTGGGTGGTGGTAAAAAATATTTTCAAGAAATTACCCTCCAACTCCTTCCATGTTCGAACGGTTCCATTTGGAAGGCATAACAACCAATCTTTAGCCCTTCTAATAAGCGAGAACATAAACAACCGCAACTTCACTTGGTCGCCCGTAACATTATCTGGCTTGCACATCGAAGCAATTTCGTAGAAGCGTGCAAGATGAGCCCACGGATCTCTGATAGCGTTCCTGTCGAATTGATTTTCTCTTAGACCTGAAAGCACAAAATTTTTAATATAAAAGTTAACAGGGTCTATCGGTACATACCCTCTAGAAACTTGATCGTCGTCGGTCCTCTTGCAGTAATCTTCCATAGTTGGAAGTTGTGGAGCAGCCATGTTATTCTCGTCTTTCGAATCCGAAGAAAGTTTTGGTGGATCTACTTCGAGCTAGTCTTCGTCAGCCATAATTACTTCTCTAGCTGCTTTTTTGAGGGCGTATACGGTTCTTTTAATTTCTTGATCGAATGGTAGTAATGCTGATCCTGAACTGCGCATACACAAACAGAAAATACCTCAGTAGCACTATGATAAACAAGAAAATAAACAAAAATAGATAACTAAAATAAAAATAAAAATAAAATAATAAAAATACGTTGCACAAAGCGTTTCCATATTGCAATCAACTGTCCCCAACAACGACGTCAAAAACTTGACGACTTCTTGGCAAACAGTAATAAAAAGATAGAACCCACAAGGACCGTGTTCGAACAGAACAATAATTTGTGCAATATTAATTAAAAACAGTAAAAAGGGAGGGGGTTTGCAAGTTTCAGTGCAAAAAGAGATTAAATGAGAAAACAAGGTCACGAAGGCGGTTAGGTTGTGTTTTTGAATCCCTTCATCCCCTCTTGTTGATGTACGATGCCCGATATGAATTATCTTATACTTATAATTTTACGGCAATCTAACAAAATCGTTATAGCCAGTCCCCCATGAAATAACTCACTAACAACTACTAGGAGCTTTCTATCCCTAGTCCGCCATCGTAAGCAATGTTAGGCGTTGTATAGATCGTTAGTTCTCTATGCCACTATTTGAGGTATCCTATCCCTATTCAATCAGCTTAAATAGAGCAGTTGTCCTAGATCCAATACATAGGCTACAGGTCAGGAATCCCTATGCATCTAACATCATATTAACAGAGTATCTCAAATAATACGCATTGAGCAAAAGAAACAACTTAATAAAATTATAAGTAATAAGGTTCATACAAAGTCAAACCGTCATATAATGCCAACAAGGTTGAATAAAGTTCATCACACATAACCTAACCTAGAGAATTTAGTCACTGATGATAAAATTACAATACCAATTGATAAAATATGCATAACTTATGAATTCCCTTGAATGTTTGGCCTCCAATGACTTCCAATGCTCTCAAAATCACCCTTTGATGCTGTAAAATCGTGATCCCATTGCCAAATTTCGTAACCCTTGTAAAATGCAGAAAATCCCCTTTTAAAGCTTTCAAAACGGGTCAAAACGAGTCAGAGAAAGTTTAGAAAAAGCTATCATCGCGCACACCATAAAAGCATCACACGCGCGATGGTCCATTTGTAGCTCTATCGTGTGCGCGATGGAGCACGATGCTGCGCATTATTATTCCAGTAGCTGCGTGTTTTTTCACCCTTTTTCACCAAAATTTCCATTAAGTCCCATTCTTTCATACTTGGCTCTTTTTCACTCATTCTTGGGGCATTCTTCACCATTTTAGCTCCTTTTTTACTTGTTTTCCACGATTTTTCGACTGAATTTATGTAATAATAGACTGTCATCAACAGACAATCAAGTATAGGAGTAGTCTTTTGAGTGAGAGGATGACGTCAACGCCTCTTTAGTTTTTATCATTGGATCTTAGAGGAGTTGTTCTGATATGTAGCACTGGGGATGAGATGCCATTCATTATTTATGTTATGCTTTATTATGTTAGAGTTTTGTTATTGAGACTTTTATGTCGAATTTGTTTAATTTTGTTGCTTATTTCACATGATTATTTTGTCTTTGGTGTTTTTATGCTATGATGAAGCATGTGTGACACTCTAATTGTGTATTTTCATTTGAATTATTTTATTAAATTTCGAGTCGGGGATTAGGGTGTTACAGTCGATGCCTCCTTAAGTGTCGTCTGTTGACGATCATAGGTGTACGAGTGCCTGTTGCCGTAGCCCGGGCTCACACCTCCTGAATAGCCGAGAATGATGTGTTTGCTTCGTTTTATTTTGGCGTAGAGGCCGTTCTCTATTATCTTTCGAAGTATACATGGTAACATACTTATAGGAGACATATGATTTTATCCCCTATCTTCTGACGGGATTCTGTTCATGCTGAGAGCATTGTCGAATGGAAATGAGATTTCTTAAGGAATTCATTGCTAAAACATTCCCCAGTCAATACGAATTAAGCATGGTTTCCTTCTTTTACATTACTATCTCCTTAAAAATTGTTTGATTCGGGCACGAAGTTAGATGAGAGTGTCGACCAGAGGCGTCTTTGATGATACTTTGCTTCCACGTTATGGGATTTTGGGGTGCCTTCTCTCCACGTATTCTTCCATGCGGAGCACAATCTTCATTATTCCGCAAACGTAAGTTATAAAGTTACTGAACATCAAAGGATCTTTGTTATCGCGTATGTCTGATTTTAATCTGCGGAGATCTGGTTGCTTGATTGCATTGGATTGGAAATTTTTGCTCGTAATCTATTTCCTACAAGGTATCTCTCATAAGGACTTCCATCACCGACACAAACTACTACGATCATTGGTAGGTATGTATTTGTGATTCTTTTGACTTCCTTGTTCCTCGAATGTTTTCGTGCATTTAGATATTCATTTCTTAACTCAACGTCAAAGTACTAGGAGGAAGAGGTATTCTAATCAACATCTCATCACCAAATATAACAGTGTTGTGAATCTTAGTGGTAGTAATAAGATGTGGTAGAGTAAAATCAGAATATTTATCACTTCGCACCATAGCGGCATATAACACGATTCGCGATTGTAACTGCTTAAATCGTTGATAATTATGTGTTTGAAGTTCGGTTTACTTCGTCTTGATCTAGTAATGGTGCATCATTGTTCCAGATCGAACCCATAATTATGCCTAAGTTAGGAGGTTGGGCTCCTAGTATGGTGTTGCAGGTTTTTGGTGTGATGGATCACGGGAATGGACCTACAAGATTAGCACTCCAACGTCTAAGTAAGTGATAATGATTAAAAGATAGAGTGAAATGTGAAAAAGTATGAATTTATCTTGAGTTTCATGTTGTGTTACAAAAGTTTATTCACAGGTTGAACGTATTAATGAGTCTCCTTTAGACTAATAACCCATTTTTTATTGATCCTTCGACCGACACATAACATTTATATTTTTTTCACGTTTATTTTAAATCTTTTCCTTATATTTTAACACTCTTTTTAACTCACTATTTTCTTTCAATTTTTTAAAACAATTTTGCACCCTTTTTTTTTCTTCTTTTGTTATATCCTTTACTTAGGTTTGGACAGCTCCACAAGTAACAACTTTGGCCTTTGATTTGGAGAAACCAAACCCCCACATGTGAAAAAGATACGCTTTGAAAGTCTCCACTAGATAAAATGGTAGTAACACTTTATTAGTATTTGGACAAAATGGACAATCAATATGTCATATATGTTGTTACTTTTCACTCCACATCTACCATATAAGAACATCATATGTTCTGGAAAAGTCTAATATAAACCTGCTGGTCACAGAACACGCCACGTGGATACCTTCAAAACGTTTCTTTGTTTTGGCTATGCCACATCATCAATGCTTCCTTGCACAAACTCCCTTTAATGCCAATACTACTCGTATGCATCACATTTTGGTTGCTGATAAAATATTACAATATTATATTCACAAAGTTTCTTTTTCAATGCGCATCCATTACAATTAATGCACCTGCTTCTTTCAAATCAACAATGTCTTGTCACTATCTTCTTTTTCACTGTTTTCTTTTTCACTATCTTCTTTAATCTTCTTTAACCTTTTTTCTCTTTCTGCTTCATTTCTCTCTCTTTCTTCCAAATGTCTCTCTCTCTCTCTCTCTCTCTCTCTCTCTCTCTCTCTTTCTCTTTTTGCTTCATCCCTCTCTTTATTGTCTAATACCAACCTCTTGGATTTTGGATTTTCAGGTTAATGCAGGAACAATCAATGGAGAAGAAGAACAACCTTCTTGGGCTTCATTACAACCTTCTTAACCTTTAAATGGAGGTAATATATTTTTCAGATCTGTTTTTACTCACCACTTTCCGTCTTCCACTCATTCTTCTTCATCAAAATTTTATTCATCTTTCTCATTGTTAATATGTGATGCTTATGAGTTTTATGTTATGGTTTAATGAGGTTAAAGTAAAAAGTTTTCATTTTTATGGTTATTGTTTCAGAAAAAAGATATCATTTTTATGGTTATTGTTTCGGAAAAGTTATCATTTTTTCATCGTTAGTCTATGTGTTGATTTTTCTAATTATGTTTCGTCTTTGTGTTAATATTTGTTAATTTTTTACAACGGTGCACAGTTTTGCGGTGTGGATCTAAGGTGGTGGCAGTACGTTTTCAGCAGCGAGTGTGGTTGTGGTCGGATTTGTAATGGTTGCTATGTTTTGTTGACTATAATGTATATCATCTGCACTTTTATGATTTATTTATCGTTTTTTCAGCTTGCATGTCTACTAATACACACATGGAAACCTGCAGATCAACAAACCAACGTAAGTTTTGCCTACCTCTTTATTTACAATTTTTATTTTTCATTTGATATTAAGACATATTTTTTCATTAAATATTTCTATAGCTCCCAATATCAAGAACATAAATGTAATGATCTATTTTTTTTAATTGTATTTGTTTTGTTTATCAAAGAACACATATTTTATATGTATCTTACTACTTTTTCTATAAAAAAAATCGTTATATATTAATATTTGGTTATATTTTTACAAAAATTCAAAATAAAAGGGGAAATTTTTAGTCCTAAATATAGTATCTCATATAATTTGGAATTTAACTCATACATATCCACCAGATACTTGTGATTAAGGAGATTTATAAAATGTTAAATTTATTTTTGAATTTTATTAAATGTAATATTTATTTTGATTTGTCATTGATTAAATAATTGAAGAAAAAAAAAACATGTCATGTGATTGTTGAATGTGAGCTCTTGTGTTTCTATTTTTATGTTTTCATTTGTTTTAATCTGGATTAGCAATTGACATGGTGTGAAGGATAACATGTATTTCTGAACATAAAACATGTCATTGTTACTGGTGATGATTTGTAAGCTATAGATTTTATTTTTTTTTACTCATGTAGTTTGTTTGGGTTCATACCTTTAGGGTAAGATACAAATTGTTGTAATTTATTTCGTAAATAATAGCTTTGATTTTGATTTGAACTGTAAATTTAATATTTTATTGATTGTTGTCTTACACATAAAGGTGATTTAATTTGTACCTCAAACTCATATGTATATTTATAAATCCCTTTTTTTTCTTTCTTGTGCTATACTTGCAGATCTACCTTTGATCCAACACAAGGTAGGATGTATGTGGAGAAGAAAAATAACTGATAGGATTCAAGGTAGTGGAGCGTAGAAGTTGGTTTAATTTTTAATGTCATTATCCAAGTTATATAGTTGGAGTTAGTGTTTAGAACCAGGAGTGATGTTGTAATATTGTTATTTTGGAACGACTTAATGTAGTATGTGACGCAAAAGAAATGAAAATGTAGTTTTGCATGCGTTGAAATATGTTTATATTACTTTTAAGTATCATATGTAGAAAAAAAAATATAACTTAATACTACACAAGTGGAATTTAAGAGTTAATGAAGTTCCTCACAAAATTGTACTATTAATATGTGATGCCTTTGAAATTGAAAACTATGGTATGTCAAAATAAACAATTATTATATAAAATAGTTGAAACCAAAAGTTGTGTCATACAAAGTTAAAAGTAGTGTTATAAGAACCTAAAAGTAATGCTAAACACATATAATAATGAAGCAACATTGAAAAGTGGCGTTGATACAAAAGATGATTAAAAAGTTAATTGTTGAAAGTACACATTGGCTCCAACTTCACGGTACCCCTTGCGTGTTGCCTTTGAGAAATGATGAATGGTTTTGTACACTTTCAGCATTGGTTTGATATATTGAATAGACTTGATATACTATTTGAACAGACTTTAACATTGATTATAGTGCCTACCGTGACTATGCATAAAGCAAAATGGAAAGGTGACAGAATATGCATGCTTGTCTTGGATTCCTTATATCTATGTCAATATTAAAGTACAAAATTGGTGATTATTAAAATAAAATAGAAGAGGTGCACGTGAATCTAGGGATCTCTGTGGAAACTTTATGCATTGGAACAAATATAGATGTTGTATCGTCAGACTTATATTATTAACAAAAAAATATTGAATGGTAGAAAAGTTTAACGTGTAGTTTCATCAAACTTTCAAAATATAGTATTATATACTACTCCATCCGTCTCATATTATAAGCAAGTTTTACTTTTTAGACACATTGAATAATTAATGTATCTGATTTATATATAGACCAGATACATTAATTATTCAATGTATCTAAAAAGTAAAATTTATTTTTAATATGGAACGGAGTAGTACGTAAGTAAAACGAATTATTATTTCATGGACATAGTTAAGAAGAAATGTATGTCAATAAACTAACTTAAATACATATAAACTAAATGTAAATTTCACAAGTTTTTTTATTAAAAATATTTAAAAAAATTAATAAGATCTCTTATTAATACGACTAATTTATTTGAAATATAAAATATTAAAGTTATATATATATATATATATATATATATATATATATATATATATATATATATCAAAATGTTAATGATATTTTTTAAATATCAATAAACAAATTTAAAAAATAAATACATTAAATCTTTTAGAATTATTGACCACTTTTCTTAAAATAAATATTTGAAAATAACTATGAATGTTTTTTTTTTTGAATCAAAAAGAGGTATGTATTAATTCAAAAAGACAATAGGTACAAGGCGATCGATAGGGATCCAGTCCTCAAGCAAGACAAAAAAGACAAAAATGGGTAACTAAAACATCATAAGCTTAGCTATGTGTACTCTAAGTTTCGCATTATACCACCCCCTATAAACAATCATGTCTATAATATCATTAGCTATCATAGTGTTATCTACGGTGTTACCATATTTAATAATGAGGGAGAGTTTACATATTTAATACAATATTAAATAATGTAATGATTTATGTAATACAACATTAAATATTATAATGATTTATGTCTTATTTGTAATACAATATTAAATATTTAATTATGGTCTTTAAATATTATCAATACCCCTCTATAACTTAAATCAAGAAGTACAAGTGACATTAATATTATTTATTATATATTTAACTTTTTTGGAATTTATTTTTAAAATAATAATTATTTTCAAAGCTCAATTAAATTTTTTCTAACTTTACAGCATAGTAAAATCACCTCACTCATCTCATTAAACTCAATGACATAATAATAATAATAATAATAATAATAATAATAATAATAATAATGAGATTAATTGGAATACACTGTGAGTGTAAAATTACCTTACACTGACATCCAATTAGAATGAATTATTTTAACACATGAGAAGAGAAAAACATGGAAGAAGTGGTTATTAAAATAATTTAATTATAATTTATTTATTTTTATTTTTAATTTCTTAATTATGTGTCAAAATGATTCATTCTAATTGGATGTCAGTGTAAAGTAGTTTTACACTGACAGTGTATTTCAATTAATCTCTAATAATAATAATAATAATAATAATATCTTATGATTTGGCTGAAAGTATGAGTCTTGGAAATAAGAAGGTGAAAAAGAATATCTACAACTTTAATATTGTACTAATCAAAGTTGATTTTATGTCCTACTCAATAATAATACTCTCAGTACATCATAAGGGTACTTTAGTAAAAATATTATTCTCCCTCCTTCAATTATTCTTTTTTTCTTAATCTGTGTGAAAAGTCAACCGGGTCACTCATTGTGGGACGGAGAGAGTATTAAACTTCAAATCATAACAATATCAATAAATTTTATTATACTTTATTATAAACAAAATCATGACTTGTCTCCCTATTTTCTAGATTTAAAAAATAGAGTACCCTTTATAGACTGAAACGATGATATTTCTCATATTTATTGGATATCATTATAAATTAAATAGTGTACCCTTTATAGACGGTAATGATGATATTTCTTATTTTTTTAGATATCATTATAAATTAAATAATATTAAAATTATATGATATTAATTTTTGTAAATACAACTATAATAATATTATCAATTACTCCCTCCGTCCCAAATTATAAGTCACTTTGCCAAAAAAATTTGTCCCAAATTATAAGTCACCTTACATTCCCAATGCAATATAAATGATTATCTTCCCCAATATACCCTCAAATATTTATTATTATTTATTCTTTCAACTCTTTTAATTTCTCTCTCCTATATAATTATGAGGGGCATTACTGTAATGTCATACATAATTTGTCTTTCCCATAAAGTAATAATTAAGTTTCTTAATTTGTGTGAAAAGCCCAAAACGTCTTATAATTTGGGACGGAGGGAGTATATTTTATTGAATAATTATTTCTAGAACAAACACATAATTAATAACTAATTCATTAATTTCGAAGCTAATCAAATATAATATGTTAATTTTCTTTAAAAAAATCGTTAGGTAAAAGGCTTATTAAGAAATGTATTTTCAAGATTACCTATAGTAAATATATGTTATCTCTACAATAATTTTTCATTAATATCTTAATAATTATTGTTAGCACAATTTAAGAAGTAATAATATGCCATTAAAAGAAATGAATTATTCCTATAAACATAAATGAAATAATTACAACTTAATCTACCATTTATTTAAAATATTTGAAATAATCAAGTAAACATAAAACAAACGTATTAATTGAAAATATTATTGTAGTCATTACTCAAAACTTATGAAAAGGTATTGAAAAATATTAAAAGGGTATAATAGTTATATATTTTATCATTATATTTACTGTTATGAATTATAAGTGTCTTATAATTTATATTATCCGTGAAAAAAATATTTCATTTGAACTTAGCAATGCAACATGCAGGTTTACGTGGAAATGATTTGTTTGAATTAATCTTCATACAATTCCTAGATTTGTTGGCTTGACAAATAATGCAACTAAAAAAATATTTTTTTGCAAAAAGATGTGATAAATTGTTAGCCAGATTTTTTATTATTTATTATTGTGGATACATTAAAAAGCTACAAGCATCATTTTTTCTTGGTTTTTTAATATTTCTACTAATCCATTCCCTACTACCTATACTTTTTTTAATCGTTATATAGCCACCCTATATAACCTGACATGATGTGACAACACATGATTTGGATATCATAATAAAACTTTTCTTTTGTAGCTTTTAATATTATAAAATTGTCAATACCTATCTTACATCATCCTTCGTTTCTCAATGTATGCTTTTCTTACTTATTTTTTCCAATATGTCACATCAGGTACATCAACCCCTTTGTTGTTCAAAATGAACTCATTGTTTTTTTCAATTCTGCCATGACATACCAGCCATAAAGTATGGATAGCTCTTGGCCTTGCTATATTTCTTTTTAGCAGAAATCTCCACGGTACTAACTGGTTGTCTTCAATGATTGCTTCATAAAGGTAGCTCATCTTGAATCTCTTTTCATTCGTCATATCATCCCAAACCGTCTGAACATATGCTATGTCATTTCTTAAGTTCAGAATTTTCTTCATCACCCAAGAGTTGATGCTCTTAATAGATGCCTCCATAACGGTTTTCCCTTTAAAGTATTGCGAATGCACCCATTTCACCCAAAGATTATCAGCCTTCATGCACAAATTCCACAGACACTTCATCATGGTTACTTTGTTCCATACCTCCAAGTCGAAGATGTTCAACCCTCTTTGTTTTCTAGGCCTGCAAACAACTTTCATGGAAACAGGGCTTTTCCTGCTGAATTCTTGTTTTCCAGTCCACATATAGCTCCTACACATACTTTCAATCTTCTTTATAACAGATTTAGGAATAGGTAGGCATTGCATCCAGTATTGGATCATTGCATTGATGGTACTTTTCACCAATTGAATCCTTCCTGCCATACTTAACAATCTAGAAGTCCAATGATTAATTCTAGACATAATCTTATCTATGAGTGGAAGATAATAGTTAATAGACAACTTCTTACAGGTCAAGGGTATGCCAAGGTATCTAACAGGAAACTCACCCTCTTCATATTCAGACTTCATCTGCATTAAGCTTTTTGTATTTGTATCCACCCCACCAAAGTATATCTTACATTTACTAGGGTTTATAACCAAACATGTGGTGTCTGAGAAGTTCTTCACAGTGCTAAGCATCATCTCCATTGATACAACATCCCCTATGCAAAACAATAACAAGTCATCTGCAAATGTGAGGTGAGTTATGCCAAGCCTCTCACATTTTGCATGATGATTAAAGTTAGGGTTAGCTTGCATCTTCACTAAGAGTCTATTCAAATATTCCATCATCATAACAAATAGCAGAGAAGAGATAGGATCTCCCTGCCTAATGCCCCTTTTTTCCTGCAAAACATTTGTCATTTCACCATTTACATTGAACACATATGTCACTATAGTTACCATGGTCATTAACCAATTAATGAAAATGTTTGGTAGCACCAGCTCTTTAAGTATAACCTCCAATGCATACCAATCTACCATATCATAGGCTTTAAGTTGTATCATGGTCCTAGGAGTACCTCCTTTCCTAGAGTATCCCTTAAGCAGCTCATATGCCAGTATGATGTGATTATGTATTACCTGGCCTGGAACAAAAACAGCCTATGAAATATCAATGATATTAGGAAGCATCCTCCCTAATCTAGCAGTTAAGATTTTGGATATTATCTTGTAAAAGGTGGTACATCCAGCAATTGGCCTGTAATCTCTAACATACTTTGCATCATCATTTTTAGGAATCAATGTGACCACTGTTTGGTTGAATTGAGTGTAGATCCTATCATGCTCAAAGAATTCATTGATTGCAGCAATAACATCCTGTTTAATGATAGGCCAGCAGGATTTAAAAAACTTGGCTCCATATCCATCTCCACCTGGAGATTTTAGATCACCTATTCCTTTTAATGCATCTTCAATTTCTTTTACAGTTATTGGACTCACAAGCTGATCTCTTTGATCCATGGTAAACTGCCTTCCTTTTCTCAAAGCTTCAATGTCCACATGAGTTAAATTCTGATTTCTACAGCCCATTAAATTTCCATAATAGTCCTTTACCTCTTTAGAGATTTCTGCCTGTGTTGTAAGTATTCTCCCATCCTGAGTTTGAATCACATGCATACTTTTAGTATTATGTTTGGCTTTCAGGTAAGCATGGAAGAAAGCAGTGTTGCCATCCCCGATCTTTATCGAGTCTATTTTTGTTTTCTGTTTCATCATATTGTCTTCAATTTTATTCCATCTCACAATCTCCTCTGTCAGTGTCTTAATTTTTTCCATTTTAGATGCATCATTCATATTGTTTCTCAAATCAAGATAGGCTTGATCCAGTTCTTGTCTAGCAGTTTGCAGCTTCTGAGTAGTATCCTTAGTAGCTTTATCCAACTGTTTCAATTTTGGCTTTAGTCTCATCAGCTTGACCCAAAGCCTCTGCATTGGCGGCCCTTTTGCAGGTGTTGTCCAACTCTTCTCCACTAAGTCTTTAAACCCAATAGCATCAACCCAACAATTTTTAAACTTGAATTGAGGACTTCTCCTCAGCTCTTTTGGAACTTTCATGTAAAGGATAGCATGATCCGATACATGGGGGGGGGGAAGGATATTCAAAGTAGCCTTGATATTATCCTGGAACCAGTTTGAGTTTGCCAACACTCTATCTATACGAGTATAAATAGGATTACCTGGCTGCTTATTAGACCGAGTAAAGAACTCTCCATGACTATCCATTTCATATAATCCTGTCATAGTCATCATAGTTTGCATATCTTTGTATTCATTTTCTATTACACTTTTCCCACCTCTTCTATCACGACTAGTTGCTACATTGTTGTAATCACCACAGCACACCAAGGGCCCTGATGGTTATTGTGCAGTTTTTCCATATCCTTCCATAGAAGTTTCCTTCTCTCAATTTGATTATGGGCATAGATAGCAGTCAGCCAGTATTTAAAGTTACCAGTTGTGTCATACACCCCACACTGTATGTATTGGCTAGTACTACTCACCTTCCTAATATCCAATTTAGAATCATCCCAGACAATCCATATTCTTCCATTACCATGACTCTCATAGTTATCAATATATTTTCCTTTGATTTGTAATTTGTTTCTAATTGTCTTAGCTTTGTTTTCTTTTACCCTTGTTTCTATTAAGATAACAATGGTTGGCTGTAGCTTATGGAGATGGGAGCTGATCTCCCTTAGCTTACCAGTCTTGTTGAGCCCCCTAACATTCCAGGATACTAGCATGGGCCCCTATCATAGAGGTCTTGAGGGGCATTCCAATCCCTCAAGGCATCGAAACCATTCATACATGTAAATTGACTAGTTGATTCAGTTAATGTAATACCTTTCCCCCCGTCTCTTTGTTGCTTGCTGATTGTAGTCCAAGGTCCACCTTCCTCTCTATTATCCTCTGTAGCTACTTTTTTAGGTGTAACTATCACAGTCTGTTATTCTTTTGGTTGATTGGGTTCCTCCCTTTCCTTGTGTTTTGTTGTTCCATCTTGCTTGGGCCTCCATATCCTTTGTTGTCTCTTAACCCCACATTGGTGACCTATTCTTTGGCATTGATCACAAAATTTAGGCCTCCATTCATACTCAATAGCCTATGTCCTTTTCCTTCCCATGTTGTTTGTGATCACTATTTCCTTTATCAGTTTCTGCGTGACATCCACTTCAACTAATATCCTTGCATAAGACACCCTCAGCTTATGTGTAGTACATTCATCCGTGACCAGGGGAGATCCTATAGCACTTCCTATCTTATTCAAACTCCTTTCACCCCATAAGTGCAATGGTAGCTGCGACAATTTAACCCACAAAAGCATAGTTCGCAAGAGATCTGTTTTTAGGTTAAAATCAGGTCTCCACTCAATAGTAATCATCGGAACATTACGAATCGTATACGGTCCTTTCATCAATATTGCCTTCATATCTTCATCTGTCTTGAATCGCAGGATGAAATATCCCTCACCATGATAGTATATCTTTGGAAGGTGTACAAAGTTCCATGTTTTGACCATAAAATTCTTCATCATGTTCATACTTATGTCTTCCCTATAAACGTACACGATTAGAGCGTTTTCCCAGAATTGCGTCTCAGAGGATACGTCATCTTCTTCTGTCTCAACTTCTAAGATTCCATTCACAACCTTTGGGGCAATGTATTTCATCGCCCTCCCTTTTGATGGATTCCTATTCGCTCGAATTACATCCACCCATAGTTTCCGATTGTTCTCGTTGCTGGAAGGCTTTGGTGGAGGAGGTTTTTCCGAGGGTTCTGCTTGTTGTGTCGCGTCTTTGGCATTGTCAATCTGTTCTTCAGCTGGATCTTCTTGAATTTCTGAATCCACCACCTGTTGGACAACATGTGGTGAGGTTTGTGTTGGCACCGGAGACACCGTGACTTTTGGACGCCCTCGGGACCGCTTCGCACCGGCCATCAGAAACCCTTCCTTTTAGGGTAATAGTTTTATAAAATGATGGATATAAATTAAAGAAATTAAAGTTTAATATAAAATAAATAAATATTTTATACAATAATTCTAAAAAAATGATGTATATAAATTTAGGAATTAAAGTTTTAAATATAATTTTTGAATTCACGGTTTTATCCGATTAGTAATTTCTTTCATATATGTATCTATTTCTTTCATATTTCTCATTGAATAAATGGTATGATCTACTTTTTAATATTTCACATGCGGCAAAAATTATCCACAACGGCTAGACTACAAAAAAAAACCAAAAAGGGCATCGGTATGGTCACAGGCGATTAAAAAAAAACCTTAAATTAAAACTTTAAATACGAAAAAATATTTAAAAACAAAAAAAATGTTTTACTAATTTAAATAAAAAAAAATGCATGTCATTATCTTTTTGGTCCTATCAATACATCACATTTTTTAAAATATTTTTCTTTACATCACATCACTTTTTTTGGTCTTATCAACACTTTTTTGGTCTAATAAACATAGATCATACATGACTTTTGGATTAGAAATATCTAAAAAAATCTTTGGAGTGAGGCTGCACGGATATATTATTATACACCGGAAAAATGGTTGTTCTACTTATATTTCATCTTCTACAGTAATGTAACAATAAATTACTATTAACGGACATTAAAACAATAAATTAATGATAAGAATATATTAGTAAACTATTATTATACAAATTTAATTCTGCAACTATTATAATCAAGTGCAGACATATGAAAGGAGAAATAATATTTTTCTCTTTTTTTAGTTTACCAATAAAGCATAGTGTCTAATCAACTGCATACACTTATTTTTTACTAATTTTTACCCATCACCTCTACTTTTTTTAGTCTAGCTCTCTCTATGTGCATTTAAATTTTAAAATATTTTATCTTAATTTTTCTTTTCTTTACTTAATGATTTAGACAAATATATTTACTGTCTTTTACTTTTTAGGATAAATATACAATTTTTTTTTGTAAGTTTTTTTTTTTAATGTCAATTATTATATGTTAAGATATAATAACTAGTGGGATATAATATACCGTTCTGTTATACGCATTTGTTTCAAAAATGTAATAAAAATGAAAAAAATAGAAAGACAAAATTATTTAACTAAGAAAATATATTATTTAAAAAAATATTTTTATTTATATTTATAGCATAAATATAATTATTTCATATATACAAATAGTTGGATCAACGGTATATTTTCTCATATGTAAAAATTAAATTTGTTTTTCCATTATTTATAAAAAAACATTTATGCAATCATTTAGTTTTATAAATATCAACTAATAATATAGTATTTGAAAATATTATTTTAATTATATAAATAAAAATTAGTAACATAAATTAATACATTTACCCTGTGTTTGGATTCATACATTATTTAAGATATATTTAGTTTTATTTTTTTTAATTGTACAAAAAATGAATTCTATCCCGGATACCGGTGTGTTCGTACGGATAATGATGTGTTATGCACATTATGTTTATATTAACAAATAATTTTAATGTCATTTAATTCATACATTACTTATGTTTTTTTTTGTCTAATATGTTTTTACTTATAAATATTTGTCTTATTTATTTCTTTATTAGTAACATAAATAATTAAAAAATAACATATTTTTTCCAGTGTTACGTTTAAGTATATTTTTGTATATTATATAGATAAATATATATTGATCAATTATAAATTGACCCGTAAATATTTTATTTTTTTATTTATTTTTATTGTTATAAACCTTTCTCCCATAAATGTGAAAATATGAAATAAAAATGACAGTAATTGCAAACATAAAAATGGAATATTGATTACAAACATAAAAATAGGAAATTTGTAAAAATATATTATTATATTCATAGAATAGTTTTATTTATACGAATATCATAAATTTGAAATTATATATTTCTATAAATCAATATAATTTAATTATTATAATATAAATACTAATTTTATTATTTGTGAAATAATTTCTAAAACATATTATAGAATAAAATAGAATAGAATATTTGTGAAATAATTTTCTTATTTATTCAAACAAATCATAATGCTATATTATTAAAAATAGGTGATCACGGATATTTATAGTACAATTGATTTATTCCTTTTATAAAAAGTAGAGTAATATCTTAGCATAAATTAAAAATTAAATACAATTAAGTACAATTGATTTATTCTGTTTAGAGTAAATAATTTATAAAATTTGTATTGTATATTGTTATTGACTTTAAATATTCTAATAACTTGTAGGCTTAATTGCAATTTTGGTCCCTCTATTTTTTTTTTTTGAGTTTTGATCCCCCTATTTTAAAATTCGGAATTTTTGTCCCTCCATTTTTAGTTTTTTTTTAGTTTTGGTCCTTCTATTTTCAAATCCAGAATTTTGGTCCCTCTATTTTCATTTTTGTTTAGTTTTGGTCCTCTATTATAAGTTTTGTTTTGGATTTTAGTCCCCTTTCCAATTTGGAACTAATTTAGTATGGGATTAAAAGTTTAAAAAATGAAAATAAGGGGACCAAAACTCAAACAAAATGAAAATGTAGGGACACAGATTTCGGATTTTAAAATAGGGGACTAAAACTCAAAAAAACTGAAAATAGAGAGACAAAAATTCCGGATTTTAAAATAGAGGGAGCAAAATTGCAATTAAGCCTAACTTGTGCCATAAGAAACAATATATATATATATATATATATATATATATATATATATATATATATATATATATATATTTAAAATTAAATTATTATTTTTAATTATTTTTTTTTTAAACTACTAATTGAAAACTATTAGTCATAAAAGCATTTAATCAAATCAGAATGATGGCTAAAATGAAATTGATTAAATTAATTGACCTTTATTTGCTCTGCAAAATAATAAATTTTATCCAAATTTCTATTTATCAACAAATTATAAAATAAATTATTTTCAATATTAAAAATAAATTTTTTTAACCTTTACTTATTTGAAGTATTACCCTTCTAATTTACTATTATTATCAATTTAAAAACATCATATTATCATTAATTCAAAAAGAACATATTGAAGAGTAATTGAAATATTTCAATTCAATTTATTAAAATATTCAAAATTTACAATAAGGATCAAATCATTAAATAAAATAAATAAATAAGTAACACTACTAAAGATAATAATTCTAACATTGGAAGTTGATTATGGTGACATATAACTGTATTGTTTTTTTTAAAAAGGGTAAATAAATAATATTAAACTTAAAAAAAAAATTAACATTTAGGTAATTGATACTAATGGGCATTGGCTACCAAATTACTTTGTTGACCTACATTCTCATAAGGGGCAAAATTACCCAAGTGAAAAAAAGTCGTCAATCCAAAAAAAAAAAACTCATGTGACTCCTTCACTAATAATTATAAATGCAATAACAAAATACAGAGTCCATAAGAAACAAATCAAATTATAAGAAACAATATAAACCCAAAAATATATGCTCAGTTAAATAGTATGAATTTAACAAAATTTCATTTCAATTCTAAACTTATAACAATACAAATGTACATGTCCACACAGAATGGAACAAAATTTATATTTCAATGTCAGTATTCATTTGTTCAATAACTGAAAGTTATAACTATATGACGTTAAGAATTTATAAATATCACAAATAGTAATGGTCCCTCTCAAATGGTTCAAGAGTCACTTGCTCAAAAGGCTTAAATTGTACTGCCTTCAACTTGTTCACTTCACTGGTGAACACTGCTTCTGCAGGAACCATAGAATCAATGCAATTGGCATGCAATAATACAAAAAAATTGAGTGTTGTTGATTTTTAGGTGCAAACATGAAGCCAATTGAAAAACTAAACAGCCCTAAAAGGATTCAACTAAATGAGTATAACAAACCTTGATGGATATTGACCTAAAATTCTTGCCTGCACCGATAATCACATTAGTACTAACAAAACAGACACAATTTTTTATTCAACCCACTGCAGATTTTTTATATCAACAGAAAAATAATAGATATATGAGATTAAAAACAAAGTCAGAAAGGAAAGAAGATAATAGGAGTTGATAATAATAAATGAGATCAAACTTTTATCAAATCTTTTTGAATTGAGTAGAAAAAAAATACTTGTTATCGAATAAGATCAAACTTACTCTTTTCTTTCCAAAATAAGTTATAAAAATCAAACAAATGGTATTCAAAATAAATGATAGAAATTAATCAAATGGGTATTCAAAATAAATGAATCAAATATGCAGAAGAAATCAAAGTTGATATAAAAACAAAATCTAAATAAATTGAAAATAAGAAATAAAAGCTGATATAAAAACAAAATCGATTAAAACCTAAATGAGTAAACTCTAAAAATAAATTAAATAAAGAATTAGAGAAAATTACCTGAATTTCAAAAGGTCTGAACAACAAGAGGAAATTAAAGTATGAAAACAAAAAAAAATTCCAGATCTGCGTTTCTACATATCTACTTTACTCCAGATCTGTAAAACATTTTTTTTCTAAGATTGTGATTTCCAAATCTACGTAAAACACAAAATCAACAAAAAAAATGAAATAAGTCAAAATTAGAGATGTGATCGTGAAGGCTAGATCAGATCCTGTAGAATCAGGCCTCCAAGTGCGTTAGGGATGATGGTCGTATGGAGAGGAGGGGGTGTACCTGCAAGGCACTCCGACGCTCAAGTGAGAAAGGGTCAGAGAAAAGGAGCAAGTACAAAGTATGAATTCTCAGGGTGAATATTGGATACCTGACCCTCTCAAGCGAGAGGGTTTATATAGAGCCCCCAGCACATGGCCAACGATCCTATTTTCGGGGCGAAATAACCGTTTTCCCCAAAAAATAGGTAACTACCCAAACTAGCCGTTATGTCGGGCAGGGTGCCCAAAACTAGCCGTTGTGTCGAGCATAAGCATGGTTCCGGGCACCTGCCCTAGCAGTTCGGGGAGCAATGAAGCCGTGCATGACGGGCAGTAATACCGGGGAGGAACGTTGCATTCCTTGCCCGGTTGGAGGGGCAGAAAGGTAATTTTTGCCCCTCTGTGGATTGGACTTAGGCAACTTGGGCCGCTCTGGAGCAGAGGTGGATTGGGCCATGTCTAGCCCTTGGTCCAGTCCAGAACAGGAGCCCCCCAAGTCGTTGCTCCCGAGCATGGGAGTGATGATTTAAGGACTGCTCGTTGCTTCAGGGAGCCAGTATGGAGTCGTCGTTCGAAGACGAGGAGGATTGTCTCAAAGTGCTCGTGGCCCCCTGTGTTCGCGAGATTCGTGGTCGTGACCTTATTGCCCGGTGTTCGGGGATGCTAAGGGTCAGACAGAATTGGAAACGTTGGGCTGCCACGTGTGCCTCGAGCTCCGTGTAGCAGTTAATAGGCAATGATGGCTAGTGGGTAGTCATTATGGCCTACGAGCGCGTGGTTGCACGTGCCCCTTTGTATAAAAGGGGGGAAATCGTTCCATTTGGGACTTTTTCTTCCTGATTTCTCTTCGCCTCCTTAAAGTTCTTGCCCGTCACCGTCCTCTGCCTCTCCGACTACCATAACAGGCTTCCGAGCAGTGCCTTTCTTTACTCAAATCAAGTAAGTTTTCTGATCTGGAACTTGTTCTGCTTCTGTTTGTTGTTAGTGGTAGATTGCATGTGGTTAGGTCTAGCTTTAGAGGACAAAATAGGTGGATTTCTGGTGACTGTTGGTGGTGGACGGTGGTCGTGCCACTTTTCTACTTCTGACATGTCACCGGACGTGTCTGCGTGCTCCGGTTAGGAAGGCGGTTAACGGCGTTGTCGCGATGGCGACGCTTGCGTAACCGTCGTGATTTTTCATTTTCTGAAAGAATGATGAGTTTTTCGGTAGAATAACTCCAGATTCCCGTGAAGCTTTGTGATTTCCGGCGGAGCTTCGAACGGAAACTGGGATTGAGTGCGGGGAAGCTCCTCGTCAGTCAATGATATGTTTCGAGCGGCTCCTCGTGGGGAGGTTCCAACCTTTCCTTTGATTTTAGGGCTTAGGTCGGGGACGCTGTCCTTAGCCCTTTGCGTGCCCTTTCACTTGACTTAGCAGTGGAAGGGTGGATTTGATTTGCTGTCGAATTCATATTCTTCTCTGCTTTTCAGGTGATCGTAATGGCGACGGGGCCAGAAAGAGAAGTTGTTATAGATTCGTCCGAGGAAGAGACAGGCTCCGAGGATAGGAGCAGCTCGACGACCTCTAGTTCGGCGACTTCGAGTTCCTCCGGCAATGTTGGGGAAGAGGAAGAGTTGGATGCCATGGAGGAGGATGTTGAAGGGTTCTGCACGGAGGAATGGGAGGTGGCTGAGCCTTCCGAGCATGTGTCCACGTTCGCAAAGTCCTTGGTGGACGTTTTCATGGAAGTGGGCCCGGAGGGAGAATATAAGGTGCACTTCCCTTCCCTGGACGAGCGGGTATGTACGAGCTTCGGGGACCTCTTCACCATGTACGAGTATGCTTTTAAAGAGCTGGCCCTGAGGCTGCCTTTTACTGATTTCCAGCAATCAGTGTTCGAGCATTTGAGGTTGGCCCCCACGCAGCTGCATCCAAACTCTCTGGCCTTTATCTGGGTGTTTGAGTTGGTGTGCGAGCACCTTGCTATAGGGACTACTCTCCCTCTGTTCTTCACTGTCTTCCATCTTCAGCGGCAGCTGGCGGGGAAGAAGTACGACTGGGTTTCCTTGAAGAAGCCCCACAAGCTGTTCAAGCCATTTTCGGAGTCAATCCGAACATTCAAGGAACGGTACTACGTTGTTGAGCCCGTGTATGAGGTTGCCCAGGACAGTACGTATGTCTGGGAGATAGAGGTTGACGAGGACGAGAATGAGCTGCACGACGAGGAAGGGAAGTATATTGGGTGGAGACTCTATAAGTTCCCTCTCCACTGGGCGCCCAACCATTTTGCCAAGAAGCCTAGCGACTATGTCTTCCAGCCGAGCGAGCTGCGCTGGCAGGACGCCGTGGCGTACGAGGCGTTGGTGAAGTGGGTCAACTCCTTCAGCCTTGTTGAGTGTTGGACGAGCAAGGGTAGTCCGATCTTCGAGGAAGATGGGAGTCTGAGGGTCGAGCGCCGATTCATCAACGTCAAGGCACTGCTGGAGTGCAAGACTCCCGTGGATGTTGAGAAGCTGCTTGGTAGTCTTAGTTAGTTAGATTTTGTTCATGTTATTCCTTTTCCTCGTATCTAACATGTTCGTGTTTTACTTGTGCAGGTGAGATGCCTCAGGCTCATGATCGGGTTGTGAGGAACGCTCTGGCGAGGAACAAGGTTGGAACGGCTCCTCCGAAATCTCGGTTTGCTGGTGGCCGCATTCCTCCTCCGGCGCAATCAGCTGCGGGGACCTCCACTTCTCCCACTCCTGCTCCCCGGGGATCTCCCCTGCCTTTGACCGGGCGGTCGAAGCGGCCGAGGATTACTGATGCCGTGGACCTAACTCGGGTAACGGAGAAAGGAAAGTTTGAGCTTCCTCCCTATATCCTAGATAGGAAGTTCTTCGAAGGCAACTCTCTGGTTGTTTCCCGGGCGGAATCTCTTTGCTTAGAAGGTATGGATCGCCCGAGCAAGAGGGCGCTGGTGGCCCAGGACGCTTCTGCCTTGGTCAGGATGCTAGAGATGGCGGTTGTGTATGCTGAAGGGGACGCCGTGACTGAGTTTGAACTCAATGCTGCCCGCGCTTCTGTGGCATCCCTTAAGGAAGAGGTCAAGACTGTCGACGAGGCTCGGAAGAAGGCTGAAGAGGAAGCGGCCAGGTTGAAGGAGGAGAACTCTAGGATGGCGGCGGAGAAGAAAGCTGCCGAGGAGGTGATCAGGGAGTTGAGGGCGGTCAATGCCCCGGGTGCCGACGAACCGGACGATGTGAAATAATTGAAAACTAAATCCGAGCTGGTTGCTCGTCTGCTGCTGGCTGAAGATGATGGCGTCGTCGTCGCGACAGAGTCTTTCCAGAATGCTGTGGCTCAATTGCGGGTGGTGAACCCTGATCTCGATTTTTCTGTTGAGGGTACTCACTACCTCGCCCATGTTGAGGACGGCCGTATCGTCGTGCCTAACGGTCTTCTTGGAGGTACCCCCGAGGATCAGCCCGCAGAGGACCAGGGACCCGAGCCAGAGCCTGCCGAGCATGCTGATCAGTGAGGAATTTATTATTTTGATGTTGTTGTAATCCGTCCGGCCTGCGTGCCGCTGAATCATTGTAAATTATTTTTGGGGGGGTATGGCCCCCGTTTTATGTAACAACGTACAATTGTGGTCTTTGCGGCCACTTGTTACATTATCACATATTTAGTTCTGTTGTTTGCATGATTTTACTTGATTTTATTTTTGCTAAGTATCGTATTCATGCTCGCTGTGAATGTATGTCCGCCCGTGATAGGGGGTATTTGACTTGTGTGAATATTTTTTGAGGGGATTGCTCGTAATAGATGTGTTTGGCAGTGTGGGAAACTAGTCGAACTGCTGGGGAATGTCCTGGCGGGGAGCGGAGCTCAGGTCGCGTTTGAGGCCTGAGTTCGCGGCGTGAACGTCCCATCGCGAGCTGGGGTTCTGTCAATTGTGGTACTTTGACGACGACGATGCTCGATCGAGGACCGCTGTCGAGCAATTACCCGGCTCGTTACTGAGCGGGGTTATGCTTTAATCGTATGCGACGCTTGTACCTAGACGTGCATAGTGGTCGGTAGTTGACTTTCGCCGTTGCGAAGGGCCGAACCGATAATTTAGCTGTAATATTGTTTTAGCTTTTCAGCGTTCCATGGCCGAGCAAGTTCTTCCCCAGTGAGGTGTTCTAGGTAGTAAGCCCCATTTTCCGTTTTTGCCCGGACGCGATAGGGTCCTTCCCAGTTGGCTGCTAGTTTGCCTTCGCGAGAGTCTTTGTGGTTTCTTCTTAGAACAAGGCTCCCCACGTCGAACTCTCGCCGTATCACCTTGGCGTTGTGCCTGATGGTAATTTTTTGTTTTAGTGAGGCTTCGCGTAGGGCTGCCCCGGTTCTGATCTCCTCGACGAGGTCGAGCTCTTCTCTCATAGACTCGTCGTTCATCTCCTCGTCTAGGGGCGACTCTGTCCGCCTAGAGGGCACGTGAACTTTGACGGGAATTACAGCCTCGGTTCCGTATGCTAGACGGAAAGGCGTTTCCCCGGTCGTTGAGTGTGGAGTCGTACGGTATGCCCACAGTACGCTGTGCAGTTCCTCGACCCATGCCTTCTTTGTTTCGTCCAGCCTTCGCTTGAAGCCTCGAAGGATGACTCGGTTGGCTGCTTCAGCTTGCCCGTTTGTTTGAGGGTGCTCCACAGATGCAAAGTGCTGTTTCGTGCCCAGTTGGGCGACGAAGTCTTGGAACTTCCTGTCCGTGAATTGCGTCCCGTTGTCCGTTACTATCGCTTGGGGAATACCGAAGCGTGCAAGGATGTTTCGTTTGTAGAAACGTAGGATATTGAGGGCAGTTATCTTGGCTAGAGCTTCTGCCTCTATCCATTTTGTGAAATAGTCCACGCCCACTACGAGGTATTTGTTCTGACTTGATCCTACCACGAAGGGTCCTAGGATGTCTAGGCCCCACCAGGCGAATGGCCATGGGGATGACATAGCCTTGAGCTCGTTAGGCGGAGCCAGGTGCATGTCCCCGTGCCATTGGCATTTATCACATTTTTTCACGTGCTCTTTTGCATCGTTTTGCATGGTCGGTCAGTAATAGTCTGCCCGGAGAGCCTTCCGAGCAAGGGATCTTCCTCCGAGATGTTGGGTGTTGATTCCTTCGTGGATTTTGTGCAGGATGTGTGCGACCATTTCCTCCTCGACACATTTGAGCAGCGGAATGGAGAATCCCCGTCTGTAGAGTTTATCTTCGACCAAGACATAAGAGCAGGCTCTTCGCCTGATTGTGCTGGCCTCCTTTGGGTCGGAGGGAAGCTCGTCTTTGGCGAGATAGTTGTAGACGGGGGTCATCCAACAGTTGTTGTCGCCGATCACTTGCACGTCGAGTGTCGGGGAGGCCTTCTCTATGCTGGGTCGAGGAAGTACTTCCTGTATGACGGACTTGTTTCTGCCTTTCTTCTTCGTGCTGGCTAGTTTAGACAGCACGTCTGTTTGTACGTTATGTTTGCGGGGAACGTGCCTCACTTACACTGTTGTGAACTTCGCCATTTCCTTCTTCACCAGAGCCAAGTATTCGGTTAGATTGTCGTTTTTGGCTTGGTATTCTCCCCGGACCTGGAGGGCCACGAGTTGTGAATCCGTGCAAATGACGACTTCCTCTGCGCCCAGGTCCTCGGCTAGGCGTAAACCAGCGAGGAAGGCTTCGTATTCAGCCTGGTTGTTGGAGGTTGGGAAAGACAGTGTGAGCGATACCTCGACGATAATTCCTTCGTCGCTTTCCAGTATGATGCCCGCGCCGCTTCCTGCTGAGCTTGAGGCACCGTCGACGAAGATGGTCCACTTACGCGCTTCGCTCGCGGGGGAGTATGCGAATGTCATCTTCGCGATGAAATCGGCCAGAGCTTGGGCCTTAAGGGCTTTTCTGCCTTCGTACTGGATGTAAAATTCGGACAGTTCTAGCGACCATTTGAGCATTCGGCCGGCCATATCTGGTCGTCCGAGTAGCTGCTTTATGGGCTGATCTGTTCGAACCACGATCGTGTGAGCCAGGAAGTAGTGTCTTAGTCTTCTGGCTGCGTTGATGAGGGCCAGCGCCACCTTCTCTATCTGCTGGTATCTTAACTCTGGTCCTTGCAACGCCTTGCTCGTGAAATAAACGGGCTTCTGCCCGTCAGGTGTCTCGCGGATGAGAGCAGCGCTCACAGCTTCGGTTGCTACGGCCAGGTACAGGTACAACGTTTTGCCATTGTCCGGGCGAGAGAGGACCGGTGGCTCTGAGAGTGCTCGTTTTAGATGGAGACGGGTTTTGTCGCACTCCTCTGTCCATTCGAATGCTGCCTCTTTGCGGAGGAGTTTGAAGAATGGTAGGGCGTGTTGGGCGGACTTAGCCACGAAACGAGATAGTGATGCGAGCATCCCGTTAAGGGTCTGGATGGATTTTTTGGACTTGGGCTTAGGAAACTCGGAGAATGCCCGACATTTGTCGGGGTTGGCCTCGATTCCTCGTTCTGTTAAGTAGAAGCCGAGGAATTTTCCTGCTCGGACGCCTAACGTGCACTTCTCCGGATTAAAACGCATTTTGTATTTCCTTGCTTGTTCGAAGACTTTTTGTAGATGGGTGATGCGTATTTTTTCGCAAGTGTACGAACGCGTCAGAGTAATATAAAAGATTATCGTATCCACAGAGACCAAGTGTCAATCTATCGCTATCTATTGTTAAGGTGTGTATCTAAGGTGATTGAAAATAGTAGTTTTGAAGAGTGCACGGTAGTAAATAAAGTAATTAAAATTAATTGATAAAGACAGGTTCGAATGCAATTCACATAACCAATTGATAATCCAAGTACTTGCTAATAGAACTACTTACGGGCAATGTTTTCTACTTTGAAAAGAACTAATTTGACAGGAACTGTCGCTTTCGCGTATTCAGAACCGAGTTGTACCCCCTAATCAAACCCTCTTATTGTCACGGATAAAAAGGCGCGCATTGCGTTAGAGTAGTAAACCTATTTTTAAGAAATATAGTATCTTGACCAAGTTGAAAAGTATTTTAACCTGGATTTTCTAAAAAAAAAAGAGGTTCTTACGAACCAGACTTTAAACTTCTTAACGCGTCCGAAAATGGTTTTAAAATCTCTTTTCCTTTTAAAATAAAAACTCCTAATAAACTAAACAAAGCGCTTTCGCTGTTTTTGAAATAGTTTAAAAACAATTAAGTTTAGATAGGCGTTGGACGGCTTTCGATCTTACCCAACGGAATTTAAGAATAGGAAAACTTATATTGAAAGTTAAAATAGCCCTTAAGTGTTTCCACTAACAATTGTACAGATTATCGGTTCAGTTATGATCTTCACATTCTAACCTTTATAAAATTAGCCAGACATGGTAAAGTAAAAGTTCATTTTTAGATTTTTCATAAAAAAAAGGTATTTAAGTGTGAGTGCGGAAAGTAAATGAAAGTAGTGCGAGTGCGGAAAGTAAATGAAAGTAAAGCAGTGCGGAAAATAAATGAAATTAAAAGACAGTGCAAGAAATAAAATTGACAAAAGGTAAAGTAATAAAAACCTGCTCCAATCGGAGTGGTTGAATAAAATACGAACTGAAAGTAAAATGGCGGCAGGATTAACTTCCTTCCAGAGTGCTCCAAGACTTAATCTCACAGGCTCTTACAGACTCGATCTCTCGAATGTAGTAACACCTCGATATGAAGCGATTACCACTATTACACTGATATATGCTTATGAACAACTAAACTTGGATGAAGAAAAACGAAAATCTAAAGTCCTATTTATAGGCAAGGAAACATGTGGAAAAGACAAGGATGCCCCTAACATTTGAATTTGGGCGGGAACTTGTTTTGCTCTTGTGGCGCCCGCCACAACACCATGGCGCCCGCCATGAGTGTAAAATTGCTTGGGCAGTTGGAGATCGCGGGGAAAAACAGTTGGGAGGAGTTTGAGACATGGCCACGTCATGGAAGACCCTGTGGCGGCCGCCAAAGTGGATGCCATAAGTGCAAAATGCTGATTTTCTCTATTTTAGCTCATTTCGGCTCCTTTTTCGCTCCTTTTCTCGCTCGGGGCTCCGATTAGACTAAAAACCTGAAAACAAAGAAAAACATAATAATAACATAATAAAATGACATTAAAAGACTAAGAATGCATGCGAAATCGGAGTAAAAAATACGGTGAAATTCAGTGTCATCAATGGGCGGTGTGATCGGTTTCCTCGTGGGATTTTACGATCATGTCGTCCATGTAGACTTCGAGCATGTCGCCTATCTCTCCCCGAAACACTTTGTTCATCATTCGTTGGTACGTTGCTCCGGTGTTCTTCAAGCCGAAGGGCATTACGTTGTAGTAATAGTTGCCTGATTCGGTCATGAAGGCCGTGTATTTTTTGTCGGACATTGCCATTGGGATTTGATTGTAGCCCAAGTAGGCGTCCATGAATGATAAAAGTTTAAAACCAGCGGAATTGTCAACAAGTTTATCAATATTGGGGAGGGGGTAGGCATCTTTCGGGCATGCCTTATTGAGATCGGTATAATCAATGTACATGCGCCATTTTCCATTAGATTTTTTAACTAATACAACGTTGGATAGCCAAGTGGTGTACTTGGCTTCCGAAATAAATTTGGCCTCGAGGAGGTCCTTTACAGCTTTTTCAGCAGCCTCCGTTTTCTCCGGAGACTGCTTCCTTCTACGTTGTGCTACGACTTTAATGACCAGGTCAATTGTCAACTGGTGACAGGCGGTGGACGGATCCAAACCGGGCATTTCTGCGGGCTCCACGCGAAGAGGTCAACATTCTCTCTGAGGCATGCTTTGAGCTGCTTCCTCGCGATGTCAGGCAGGTCGGCTCCGATCTTCACTCCCCGTTGGGGGTCTTCGCCGAACAGAACTATCTCGAAGTTGCCATCTGGGATTGGACGCATCGGATGGGAGTTGCTGCTGGATGACGTGGACATGCTGGCTGAAGCTGCTCGTTCCTCCTGTTGGTCCTCGGGGAAGCGACTGTCGAGGTCGATAGAGTCGACCTGGGGCAGAGGCTTGGCCTCCTCGGAGCTGCTTGGCAGTGCTGGCTTGCTCGACGCTTTAGGCTTGGGCGCAATGGCGTTGAGCCCCTTTGTAGCTGCTTCGAAACACCGTCGGGCAGCTTCTATATCACCGTGGAGGGTGGCGACCATCCATTTCGAAGTGTAATACTTCATCTTCAGGTGGACGGTCGAGGGCACTGCTACCAACTCGGCTAGAGTTGGCCTTCCGAAAATGCATTGGTAAAGCGACGGGCAGTCGATTACTAGAAATTGCACCTTGGTGGATCTGGCCGTTTCAGCTGATCCGAAGGTCACGATCAGCTCGACGTAACCCCACGGCTTGGTCACAGACCCGTTGAATCCCTGCAAATCGGACCCTACGTAGGGGGTAAGGTGCGATTCGTCCAGCTGAAGCGTTGAGAACAACTGGGAGTACATGATGTCGACCGAGCTGCCCTGGTCGACTAGGATTCGGCGAACCTCAAAGTTTGCCATTTGGGCTCTGAAGAGCAACGGTATGCTTGAGTTCGGGGAGCCACCGAGGAGTTCCTCCCTGTAGAAGGAGATGGGGACGAAACCCTTCTGGGCCTTATCAAGCGTGGTCACTTTATTCGAGGTGTTGATCAGGTGTTCGAACTTCCGTTTCACGGACCCCACAGTGACTTTGTTGAAACCCCCGCCGGAGATGACCATGGTGGAGGGGAAAGTCTCCCACGGGCTGTGGGCCGCGAAATATGCAGGTGTGCTGAGCCCGTCAGGGACGTTGAAGTCCTCGGGTCGCGATATGGACATAACGACCTGTATGTTGGCGTCTTCCGAGGAGGGAACCTCCTCCTCGACCTTCTTGGACTCCTGGGCTTCCTGCCGAGGAGTGTCCTTCTTCTTCGCAAACTACTTCAGGTAGCCGTCCCTGATCAGTATCTCAATGGCATCCTTCAGATGGATGCAGTCCTCTGTAATATGGCAGTGACTTTTGTGGAAGCGGAAATATTTTGACTTGTCCACGTTTGGTCTGTTCGGCAGCTATTTGGGGAAGTGGACCCCGGCTTGTTTGAACTCCGAATTGGCACATTCTGTCAAAATCTTCTCCATGGAAACGGTCAGGGGAGTGTAGTCATGGAAGCGCCCGGAGGGCCCTTTACTGTCACGGGAGTCGCGGGGACGATCCTCGTGCCTTCGTTCACCCCGACGAGATGTCGAGGCTTCTTCTTCTTTAGAGGCCCGAGCGTTCTCCTGGCGGCGAGATGCTCGGACTTTGCAGGCCGCAATCTTCTCTTCGTACTGAATATGAATTTGGGCTTTGAGGAGGAGGGCGTCTAAGTTCCTCGGTGGCGCGAGGCCAATGGCTTTAGAGAATTCGGAGTCCGGGCGGACCCCTTGTTCTAGCAGGAACTTCTTCATCTTATCTGTCGTCGGGACCTGCACAACTTCCTTGTTGAACCTCTCGATATATGCGCGGAGAGGTTCGTCTTTCCCCTGGATTATGGCTCCAAGGGAGGCCTCAGTTTTGGGATGGCGGCGAGATGCTGTGAAGTGCCACGAGAACATCCTGCCCAGTTGTTTCCACGAGGTAATGGACTCCTCGGGCAGTTGTTTATACCATGTCATTGCTCCCTTCCGAAGCGTGGTCGGGAACAGTCTGCATTTGATGGCGCCCCGTACGCCGTGGTAGTTTAGCAGCGCATCGATGTTCTCGATGTGCTCGTCTGGGTCGGTGGTCCCGTCGTATGTGCCAAGTGACGGGGGTTTCTCCAAGCCTTTTGGGAGACGAGTAGCCAAGATCTCCTGGGACAACGGGCCGTGAGGCTCGTCGTCGCTGCTAGAATTGGTGTATGATGGTGACCAGACGGGATGCTCGCGTCGGTGGTTCCTTCGCGGAGAAGGTGAGCGTGCCTGTCCTTTGGACTTGATCGGAGGAGATTCCTCGTTCCTTCGAGTCCTTTTGTGGTCATGAGCGTGCTGGTCACGCGGGGAGATCTGGTCGCGCTTTCGGGCTACGCGAGGATCATGCTCTTGGCGCAGTCGTCGGTCGATTTCTCTCCGTGGCTGCGGGCTTCTTGATCGTCGCTGGTTCCTCCGCGTAGGAGGAGATCTTGGACGGCGAGACTCTTCCAGTGCCCCGATCCTCTTGTTCTGCTGCAGGATCAGGGTGTTAGTTTTGTTGAGTGCCTCTAGGAGAGCTGCCACGTCCGGGTCGGCCTTGGGCGTAACAGGAACGGACTGGAGGTCGAGAGAAGGTTGATCGTTGTTGTGATCAGCTGGGGTAGGGGAAGGAGAAGCAGTGGCTCCATCCCTAAGGAAACAGGCATCTCGGAGGAGAGATGACTGGCCGTCAACGTCAAATTTGTTGACGGGGAGGATGGTGGTTTGGAGAGCATCCATGGTGCGATCTTGGGAGGCCATGATCGTGATGATGTTTGAGAATTGTTTTGATCTTCGATTACTGAGGAAAGAAAGATGGGGAGAACAAAGATTCCCACAGACAGCGCCACTGATCGTGAAGGCTGGATCAGATCCTGTAGAATCAGGCCGCCAAGTGCGTCAGGGATGCTGGTCGTATGGAGAGGAGGAGGGGGTGTACCTGCAAGGCACTCCGACGCTCAAGTGAGAAAGGGTCAGAGAAAAGGAGCAAGTACAAAGTATGAATTCTCAGGGTGAATATTGGATACCTGACCCTCTCAAGCGAGAGGGTTTATATAGAGCCCCTAGCGCGTGGCCAACGGTCCTATTTTCGGGGCGAAATAACTGTTTTCCCCAAAGAATAGGTAACTACCCAAACTAGCCGTTATGTCGGGCAGGGTGCCCAAAACTAGTCGTTGTGTCGGGCATAAGCATGGTTCCGGGCACCTGCCCATAGCAGTTCGGGGAGCAATGAAGCCGTGCGTGACGGGCAGTAATTCCGGGGAGGAACGTTGCATTCCTTGCCCGGTTGGAGGGGCAGAAAGGTAACTTTTGCCCCTCTGTGGATTGGACTTAGGCAACTTGGGCCGCTCTGGAGCAGAGGTGGATTGGGCCATGTCTAGCCCTTGGTCCAGTCCAGAACAAGATGTGAGCTGCATAACTGTAGAAATCAGTATGTGATAAACACAACAAAGAAGAACATAAAATACACAACAGAGTATCATGTCAGATCCAAATCAAACACTAAATTGCTTTAAAATAGAACACTTAAATCTTACATTGCGTTGAAGAAATCCTAAACCTCAAGAACATAAATCTGCACCTAAAACATTAAGAATAAAAAAATTAAGTGAAATGTAGATCTCGAATTTCCACTTACATCGTTGAAGTTGTTTGATAACTTTTTCCTTCTTCATATCACCATATCTACCTATAATCTAAAAAAAAAGGAAAAATATGTTAAAAAGAAGGTGAAAATGAGAAAAAAAGATAAACATATTGAAAAAAAAAGAAAATAAAGAAATAAATCAGTGTGAGTTATGAGAAAGTAAAAGAATTAGGGATAGGTGAACAAAGACAAAAACAGATCGCGAGGAAGATAGAAGAGGTTTTTGATGTTGCAAATGCATATGACACATTTTGTCATATGCATTTTGCCATTGTTGGTGTTGATTTGTGTTGAAGATGAAGAGATTTGGTAGGGAAGGTTTCATATGTCTACAGTGTTGAAGGAAGAAACTAGAATTGAGATGGAGAGCATATGGTTTCTAAAAAAAGCATGTGATTTATGAAAAAAAAGCAGCTTTGGGGTATGTGCCAAAAATACAATCCATAGTTACTGAAAAAGCTAATATCTGGTCCACATAGGCACTGTATGTTCACTAAATAGAAATGGGTGTAGTTGAAATGGAATCAGAGGTTGAAAATAGTTGGAATTAGACTCAAAATGCCACAATTTTGCTGACATGGCGTCATTAAGAAGAAGGGTGTTTCGGTGATTTCCAGAACAACTAATCTTTTTTTATTATAGATTAACGATAATAATAGTATAAATGGAGAGAAGAAAAGAGAAATATGAAAGGAGAAATTTTGTTTTTATGAAATTTGTTTAAAGATGCAGTGAAGGTTGCAACATTTTAACAATTTATAAGAACTATTTTTTCATCTTCAATCTTTGTTTTTAGGAATGTTCATATGTTAGAGCAAATAAATAGATAGTAATAGAACAAACGATATAATTGGTGTAGAGAAGAAGAAAAAAGAATTGCAATGTGAATTTGGTGATAATTTTATGATTTGTTAAAAGAAAAATAAAATTAAGTATGTGAATAAATGCGCGTAACATACCAGTATCCGTACGAACGTGCGGGTATTCAGACCAGAATTCATACGAACGTACAGGTTATTTCTTTGTTTGTATAATTAAAGAAAATAAAAGTAAATATATTTAAAAATGATGTATGAATCCAAACGCGAGCAAAATGTATTTATTTATGTTACTAATATTTGTATATATACTATGTTATTTTTTGATATTTATAAAACTAAATCATTGCATAAATATTTTTATAAAAAATATCAAAATAAAATTAATATTCACACACCGAAAAATATACGGTTGATCCAAATGTTTGTATATATGAAAAAATTATATTTATGTTCCAAATTTAAATAAAACACATTCTTTTTTTAAAAATATTTTTTTTTGGTAAAATAATTCTCTTCTTTCTTATTTTTATTTAAAAAAAAATAAATACGCTTCACCAACCGGTGTCCACAGGTATCTATTCTATCTTTTTTTAATATAAATTATAGTTTTTATATTTACTAATTTTTATTAATTTTATTTTTGTTCAAATTTTAAATTTAAACAAATGCACGTCACCGACGGGTACCCGTGTGAAGACACGGGTATCCCGCTAGTTTTCTTAAAAATATGTTTCGAAAATATATTTATATTTTATAAAAACACAATTTATTCAAAAGTGGCAAAAATAAAACAACAAAAGTGAAGAAGCAAAATAAATTTATAGGAAAATGATAAATATGATATTGAGAATAATATTACGTGTCATGCATGAGGTGGAACGAAAGTGATGGCATCTCACCCGTGACACTATCGCAAGATGCGTCTGGTTCTTCTCTTTTGTTGTATGCATTGTCTTGTAGCTCAAATTTGCTTTAACTAGAGCAAAATAACAAGTTCAAATGTAAACAAATGAATTTGACCTTTTTCTGTATTCTTTATCCATACCAAGGTTGTTTCATATATAAAGATATTATTGGTGTGAGATTTTAAGGATATTTTTCTTTTTATTGAATGCGTGTTGATGGAAAACTATTTGTCTATACAGTAAAAATATTAGTTTAATAGTGTAGATATAATGATTTGTAGGATGCAAGAGTTAAGTCCAAAATTCTTCATTTCTCCCTATTCTAGGATGAAATGTGATTGAAAAAATGAATATCATTTTCAATCAAACAACCATCATCTATGTGTGGATTAAATACACGGATGCACACAAACACGACCTCAAAAGACACTTACGGTTCATGTTTTTTTTTTTTTTAAACTGAAAATCAGATATTGTTTTTTTTGCATTAATTTGCTATTGGGCCTTTGTGCCATATGCATAGGTTTTTGATGTTTCTTTTCTCTTCATTTTTTAATGCGCCTTGCCTATATATTAGTAGGGTACCGCGTGAAAATACATGCTCTTAGATTTTAGAGATATATCTTCAGACGCACCTAAACACATCACACACACATAAAAAGGTCAATTTTGAGTCACGCTATAGGAGTGTGGTTTTTGTAGATTTGGAGATGAATCTCCGTAACTTGTTTGTAGATACATCTCCGTAGCATACTGAAACAGAAACAGAAGTAGAAACTAGAAAGTTGTATTTTGACAAAATAAAATTACCATTCATAATGTAAAATCAGCATTACATAGGTGATGTTAACATAAAATGAAACATTACATTTCAATATTTAGGTGGATGCTTCAACATCTTCACAATATCTTCAATCAATCTTGAAATTGTCGCTTCCACCACGATCAGAAATTTTGTTTCGAAACGGAAAAATGTATTCCACATAGCCCTTACATATGAATTCGTCTTTAGCTCATAATTGTTGAACTCAATCTTACCTTCGTTGTTAATTGATGGTGAACGGTACTCGAGATTCACAATTTTTTTATTATCTCCTTAAGGTATGAGATTTTGCACGTCATATTGCAGACCTACAAAAGAGGTGTACTCATTGATCTTAAATTCTTGTTTGGGTGTCACGCTGGAAAATGAGACATTTGCGACATACCATATGATGTTCATTTGCGATATTTGCGACATTTTCTATTTGAATGAGACATGATACAAGAGCCTATATTTATAGTAGTTGTAGACAAATATGAACCTCAAGTATATTTTTTGGATGAACCAAATTCAATGTCATGTCTGAAACACATTCATTCTCTTCCGGCATGAGGCAACACGCAATTGGATGACCGACTAACTTTTCACACAAGTCATGGTAATGTAAACCACATATGACATTAAATCTCCATTTCTTATTTGCCAACATAAAACTATGCAACTTAAAGGACACACATATTTTCTTGAACTGGTGTCATCTCGTTTAAAATTCCGGAATAGAGGTTTATATTTCCCAATTCTTTCGCATGTCATTATCACAAATGCACATTTTCTATCCGAACCATTATTGGACCTTCTGATTACGACACCAAATCACAGTTTGGAGGTTTCTATACAAATTCATTGAAGCATGTGATCACGAAATTCAAACTCTTGCTCATTTTTAAATTGGTTGCCAACATCTACCTCATTCACAGCAACACCTTTGGCATCCGAAGACACAAAATGTTTGAGGAAAACATCGGGGTGCACTATATCTAATGAAAACAATTACAATAAAAAAATAAATTTTTTTTAAAAGTGTAAACAAAGATGGAAAAATGAGAACAGGCGGGCTACAAAGATGCATCTCTGTATGAATTCATACAGAATTCGGAGATGCATTTTCGGATTCAATGCACGTTTTTTCATACTAAAAAAACATAATGTGATCAATGAGGTTTGAAATGAATGATCTTTGCCTAGAATTCTAGTTTCTTTTGCCCCTTTTGATGTGTTGAAACACAAGAATGAAGATTTGGAGTGAAAATGTTGATTGAAAATGAAAGGGTTTTTGGAAAGGGTTTGGAGTGAAAAAGAAGTACGGGTATGTGATCATGCAGGTGACTGCTTTATCAAAATCACGTATCATTATTCCGGAGATGCATCTCCGTAAATACCTGACATACAAAGGTGACCGATATTTCAAAATTCCGCCTCAAATCTTCGGAGATGCATCTTCGAAATACAATTTTGTTTTACTCTGGAGTTACACTCATTTGGTGCGTCATAAGATGGTGCAAAGGTGCATCCAGAGATGCATCTTCAGGATCTGAGAGGAATTTTGGATTTTCCATAGTGTGTTTTTCTACCCCATAGGGTGGGATAAGAAATTCCATTTTTTTGAAAAAGATAATGGGCTATTTGGTTATCATCCCTACTAGTGAACTTAATGGCCCGCTTTCTAAAAGCCTTTAGGGGGCGTTTGTTTCAAGGGTTCATAAAATATTCCTAGGAATAACTTACTTGGGAATAAAAATATGAAGATTTAATTCTTAGGTATTTTTCTAAAATTGTGTTTGGCATATAATTTGACGTTCTTTGAAAAATAAGTAGTTGTCGCTACGTGAAAAATGCATAGAAGTCGCCATCGAACGTTATTTATCCCAACGGGGGGAAAGAAAAACACCGAGAAAACCTAGGGAAAAAGATGGTCTCGCGACCAAGATATGGGTTCGGAAGTCGGTTATGCAAGGGGAAGGTATTAACACCCCTCACATCCATTGTACTCGATGGGAACCATCTAGGTAGTCTACGCATGAATGGGTGTCGTTACTAAGGTTTACTTGGTAAAAAAGAACGGTACAGGTTGAAACAAAAAGGGGATTCGATGGGATCTTGCAATCCTATGCCTACGTATTCTCTCGTGCAATGGGGGAGTCAGAGTCATCGTAGTTCAGAGGACTACGGGTGAATTGGTGGGAGGTTACTCGCAAAGATCTCACAATCTTATGCCTACGTATCTCCATTGACGAATGAAGAATCAGAGCGTCCGTAGTTCGTGGGACCACGGGTTGTTGGTCTCGATCGCATGGGGCGAGAGAAGGTTTGTTATTTTGGTGGGCGAGGTTAACGTTCGCGTTCTAGCAGTTAAACATTGCTTGTGTGCTCGCACATGAGAGACTTAAGCGTTTGTTTGTTTGTGGTAGAATGGACGCGCTTGGATTGCATTCTAGCAGTTAAGTGTAACTTGTATGCCCGTGCATGAGAGGCTTAAGCGTTGTTTGTATTGCGGTAGAACGGAGGTAATATGCCCTTTTTGGAAGGTTTTGAAAGTGATGCCCTAAGGCAAAGGTAATTTGAGGAGTGAAAGTTGTTTGTTTTTGATGAGTCTAATCGTAGGTACTTAGAGGGGTAAAAGTATCGAACCATAGGCTAAGTATGACCCACAATCAAACTCATAATCACCCTAAGGGGGCCAGATTAAATTCTTGTTTGGGTTAAGTGTTTTTGTGAAAGTTTGAGTCTTATTATGGAAAAGGTGTATGACGATGCGCAAGGTAATCGACTTACAAGGGGCTCACATATAAGGCATGCTTGGGTAAGTGGAATGAAATGGAGTTTTGAATGTTTGAGAGGAGGAGAGGGAAAGACGAAATCTCTAAAGTGGAGTTTGTGAACACTAAGATTTAATTTATTTGTTTTAGAAAAGAGTTATACATTGGATCTAACTTGTTTTTGTCTTTGTTTTTGAAACGTTTTCTAAGCGTTTTGTTTTTATCTTTTCTAACCTATTAACATGCAAGCATACAAGAATACAAGCATAAGCAACTAAAGAAAGTAAATTTCCTAAGCTATTACATTGTAATGGGAAAGGGAAGTACGAGAAACCCACCAAGGGGGATAAATCTAATCTAATACATAATGAATAAATGTACAACAAATGATTAAAGTCCAAATGTTCATATGCGGTAAATTCTCTAAGTATTACCTCACAAAAAAGAGCAAAAGAGTTAGTATGACATAACCATGAATGAATGTGTGAGAATCATGTATAAGATGAATCTAAATGAAGTGTAAGAACCAATCAAGAAATGACACAAGAGTTCCAACAAGATATCATGCCAAAAACTCAATGAAACATATCACAAACTTCACAAAAAAGTTAAGATTATAATAGCAAGACTTCTACAAAAAATTGGTACAAAAAATTCAATAAGAGAATGGTTAAAAAAATTCAACAAGAATAACATGAAGATTCAACAAAAACATAGAAAAAATTCAACCAAATATTATTCAAGAGAATTAACAAATATTAGCAAAAATTCAAATGTGAGAAGAATAACCAAAAGAGACGAAGGGGGTGGTTTCAGCAATAAAGGGTGCAATTAAATCCACGTTGGGCCTGAAGCCCAACCAATCTCAGACTAAGATAAATTGAGGCAAGGGTGGATGCTTATCACAAACTCACGCACCGTTCTCCTTCTTTATCTATAAAACATGTCTTGTCTGATAACTTACCTCGCCACGCCGGAAATCGCTTCTGGCGGCGGCGGAGGTATTATTGACCTCCTACATGTCCCAATCTAAACTTCTTGACTCCCTCATACCCTCATACACGACCTATAGCCCGTCCTTGCCAATTCAACCACGCACTCCAATCGAAGCTCAGAGTATGGCGTGCCCTAGATTCTAGATTGATTTCACTAAAACATCTCAGAACACGAATTCGGGGACGAGAGAGTAGAGAATGCATTCAAAAGAAAAACAATGTCAATAATTTAAGAAAGAGGTCTCAGGACACGTACTGACGTCTGGCGTGGTGGTTCTTCGAAATCGACGTCGATGGAAAAATGCTCAGAGCTCCACCTCTTTCAGGTATGTGATCTTCCTCTGTTTTTGTTTCTTAATCCCTCTTCTTTTTCTCTACTTCTTGAACTCTGCTTGTTGTTGTTGTTGCGCTGTGAATTGTTGTGTTGTTCGTGTATGAGTTGCTGAATCCTGCTCGTTGATGTTGAATTGTTTATTACACTGTGTGCGTTTGAATTCTTTCGTGGTGGATTTGCGTTGATTTTGCACTGATGTTGAGAATCGTTGTTGCTCTTGATTTTGTTTATTGCTTCTAAATTTGTGATTTTTTATAACACTGAAACACACTATGTTTTTTTCTCGGATTGCACATGTTTATTGTCGTTTAATTGTCATTTTCTTGCATTATGCTTGTGTTTTGTCTTATTTTCAGGTACATTTCCTAATCTTTCACGAAGAAATGGAGCGAAAACAGCATAAAACAGAGATTTTGGTGCCAATTACACCCTTGGCAATCCATATGGTGTTGGCCATGGGGTAGCCATGACGTGTAGGGTTTCTCCCACGTTGGACTCCATGTCTAGATGGAGGGCGCCATCTTTGATTTTCGTGGACCAGTCAAGGACGGTTGGAGAATGAAGTCATGACTAGAGATTTTCTCTCCCACGATTTTTGAAGGCTCGACTCGACTTCCAAGGAAATGTTTCACTATAAATAGGACTTAGTTTTCATTTTCTAGGCATCCACTCTTAGTTGCAGCATAGGCCATAAACTTAATTTGTTAAGGCGATAGTTCTTCACATCGGGAGTTATCGCACCATTGTTGTAATCGAGTTTGGATAACATAGAAGTTTAAATCTTGCCATCATTTTTCTGACAAGTGTGTACCAGATTCAAGTCTCCAATTTGGAGCAGGTTCTTAATACAATTCGCATGCATTACTTTTAATTCGTTTATTTCTCGCATCACTTTACTTTGTTATTTCTTGCACTGCCTTCAATTTGTTTACTTTATCGCTCTGCATTATCTTCTTTATTTTCTCGCACGCATTACTTGATTTATTTTATCGCAAAAGATTCTTTTTCAAAACCGCACCTTAGCGTATCATTCTTGTTATTACTTTTAAAAATCAATTACACACTTAACACACATTTCCCAGTTAAATGACTTATTCCGATAATCAATTATATGCTATGTTGTTTACCATAGTCATGCCCAGCTAAATCATTAGTGCTGGAATGTGAGGATCGTTGTTTCGACGATACTCCGTATGTTGTATCTTTAGGAATGCTTTAGGGGCTGTTTTGGTTTTAATACAATTTTTCTGTGGTTTATTTGATCGGATACTACGAAAGTAGATCCGTGATTACGTCGGGTAAGATCGAAAGCCGTTCGACACTTAAGATAAAAATTGGTTAGTTTTTGATTAAGAAAAACTGCGGAAGCACTTTGTTAATCAATTAGGAAGATTTAATATTATTAGAAATTGATTTTAAAACTATTTTCAGACGCGTTCATAGGTTTAAGATCCGTTTGGCCGAGCATATGCCGGAAACCCTTTTGTGTTAAAAGTTTCGAATCAAAAGCACTTTTTAACTGAGTCTTAGAGGTAGTTACATTAAAAAAAGGATTTTTCACTTTAACACAATACGCGACCGGTGCAGCGTGAGCGGCTGGTATAGATTAGAGGTCAAATCTGGTTCCGATTATGCTAACGCGACAGTTCCTTTTTAATTAACTCTTTTTCAAGGAAGAAAATATTGCCTAGTTTTATTTAGACACAATAGGAGTATTGTCTGATCGATGTGAATTGCATTCCAGTATTGTTTCTTTGAATTTATTCTATCTTCATTATTTTAATTTTTCGTGCACTTTACAATCCTGTTTGATTAGCCTAAAATAAAACTTCGTAACGATAATTATAGATAGTTTGACATTGGTCTCTATGGGAACGATAATCTTTTATATTACTCTGACGTACTCCGTATACTTGCGGAAAACATGCAATCAATTTTCTTGCAGGATTGTAGCAGGGTTATTTTTTGGCGAGGATTTGAAGAAGGTTGAAGATGTGTAGCAGAGTATGAAGGTGATGGTGAAGAATGGAAAAGATGGTGAGTGAAGAATGGTGAAGAGAGGGAGAGAAGAAAAAAAACAAGTGAAGGGAGGGTGGAGAGAATGGAAAAGGTGTGGAAGAAGAAGTTGAATAAGGTGAGTTTTGAATTTTATACCCTCTCTGATTTGATCTTATGTTAAGTTCTGTTAGTGATTCAAGAGCAAAGTTAGTTACGGGTTAGATCCTTCTGTTAACTTCTTGTAGAACTGTCAGTTGTAGGTTAGTAAAAATCAGTTAGGGTGGTTAGTTGGTTAGGAATTGGTTACGTGATTGTTGGAAAAAATTTGTTAGTTATGCTTAGTTGTTAAGGTAGGTAGTTAGTTATGTGGTTGAGTTAGTTAAAAGTTGGTTATGCATTTTGAAATGAGATGTGCAGTTTTGAATTTTGTTATTGATTGAATTTCTGATATGTTACTTTGATGCTCTATGTGATTCAAAATTCTGTTGGTGGGATGCTAATTTAATTAGAAATTCAATTAGCCTTAGTTATGTGATTACTGTTAGCTTTATTTGCGTGATTAGTTGGTGATTATGTTAGTTGAATTTTGAAAATGTGGTTAGATATGTTGAAATTTCTATAGCAGGCTGTGCAATATGAATTGGAACTTGCTTAGAAATATTTTGAAATTGGTTAGTTGAAATTTAGTTAAATATAGATGTCAGTTATGAGCTATTACTTGTTAACCTTGGATGACATGAAATGTTGTTGAATTAGCTATGACACACATTGAAGTTAAAAAGTTAGTTTCATAAACTGCTTGCAAATGAGCTATTTATCGTTGCACTGCTAAGACTGTTAGATTGAAATGAGAAATTGTTATGTTAATGTGCTATGCTGTTAATTTAATTTTAATTAGGCGCTAATTGAATGAGTGTGAGTTTGAAATATAAGTTAGTGTAGTGATGGTTTAATTTAAAGAATTTGAAATGTCATTTGAAATGTTAGTTGCTGTAGTGCTTGGAATGGGTTTGAATGAGTTGTGTGATTTCAAGTTTTGTTACGGTTTATTGTATTAAGTTAATAAGTTAGTCAAAAGTGGAAAAAAGTTACAGTTAGAGATTATTATTGAAGTGTTGAACCACTACTGTTTGTATGGGTATTTAGGTTGATTGTGTTGCCCATTCTGTCATGTGAAAGTTAATTGGTTAATTGTTGAGATGGAGAGATATTTCATTTGAATTGGGAATTAAAGGGATGTTGCTAGGGGTTTAAAATTGATTGTTGTTGGTTAAAATCCCTATGCTATGCTGAATGGTGTAAACGGCAGCCTAAGTTCACTCTATCCATCGATGTTGTGATCAAATTGTTATCATGAGTTGTGAAAAAAATTTGTTATGACCCGGTTTGATTACAGTTAGTGATATAGTAATAGTTACAAGTAAACTAAGTTAGTTCTTGTGTTCTTGAATTGTATGATGCTAACGGCTTTGGAAAGTAGCAATGCCAAAATTGAATGATGATATGTGAATGCAGTTAATGGTTTGCTGAAAATTGGTTTGTTTGTGTTGTGACTCTGTTATGATGTGAGTACCACTGTGTAGTGAAATGGTTATTGAAGATGCAGCCATAATTCCTTGTATTATTAGCTTGTGGTTGCAATGTTGTTACAAATGTTGAAATCAGTTTGTGTTTGAAATGAGCCATGGGTATGTTATTTTGGAATGCATCAAAATGCATGTAACAAGATAAAATGGAAGATGATATTGTACTGCATGGGCTTGATTTTTTCTTTATTGGTGCAGGGTTGTACAAGTATGGTAGCTGGTTAGGCATGGATTTGGCAACAGATTGGTAGCATAACATGGTCTTGGTGTTGCAAGCTTAGACATGAGGTTTTTGAGTGGTAGAACATGGTAACTTAGGCATGAAATGAAGTTTGGAGATTAGAAGGTACATGGTGCAATGATCATGATGAAGATTGATGGACATGAAGCTGAAGAAGAATAGGTCTAAGATAGTTGGTTGACTTTGGTCAATTGTTTGACCAAAAAGACAAGTCTAGGTCAAAATGTAATTTTGTGTAGTTTTGTAACTTGGCTCTTGTAATGTGATTTTGGTATTTTAAGAAATGTGATTTCCCTCCATGACTTGAATTTTGAAATGGAAAACTTGTACTTGAATATGATCTTGAATCCATCTTGATTTACTTAACTTGAATCCCCAAATTGCAGAGCCTTGAATCAAATTAACAAACACACAAACTAGCCATGTAGGTCTCTCACCCAAAAAGTCAACCCTAAAGTTGACATTTGTTGACCAAAACCAAACCTGAGAATGACTTTCCAAATTCCAATGCCATGATGCAATTCAGAACCAAAGACCATAGTCCAAGAATCAAGGTTCGATGAACTTGTACTGGATGAAACTTGTTTTCCAAGTGAACCAATTTTCCTCTTTAACCTTTGCATATTTGAGTCTACTTGAACCTTTTTTATCTTGAGTTGTGAATTCCACCACATACAATGAACAAGTGCAACCACTAATTCCATAAAGACTTGATAAATCAAATGGGTCCCTCATGAATGCCCAAATGAATACCTAAATGTCTGCCATCCCTGATTGAACTCCAATGCCTATATCAAAATCCAATGATTCAAAGACAATGGATTAGGGTTTCATGGCCTTGACTTCAAGAGAATTACCACCAACAGTCAGTGCATCATAAGATGCTCTGGCTTTGGATTTCTCAACCTTTTGCTGAGTCATCAAACCTTTGAATCCCTGGTGCTTGATGCAAATAAGATGATGCTGATGGTCATGCAGATGATGTAGTCGTAGGTCAGGTAGGAAATGCAAAAAGTTAGACAAATTTTGGGGTGTGATAGTAGTTATATTTTATTCAAAAAAATTATGTGAAATTTCATATGAATAAACATTCCCACCTTTTTTTCATGGTAATAAAACCATGGGAATTATGGAAGTTATTTCATTCCAAGGAAATTTTATTCTTGAATTTTTTTTCAACCTTTTAAAAAACACGGGAATAACTATTTTACACCATGTATTCCCGGGAATATAATTTCTAGACTTGAAACAAACGCCCCATTAGGGTTTTCTGAGTCTTAGAGACCAGACTCCCTAGGTGAGTATTATCATTTATTCTCAACACCATTTCCTTCCCCGCTTTCTTCTTTGTCCCCAGAGTAGCTTCACTTTTCGTTTTCACCTGTCTTCTATGAGTGTTTTTTTATCGGTATCCTTCTTATTCTCCTTCATATCCATTTTGTTCGAATCAGTACAATCCTGTACTGTTTGCTTATTATGGTGTTCAAACAGATCGACCAAAGTTTTGCAATCAGTTCGAATCTCAACCCCCCATTACTTCAATCTCCTTAGTTAAGTTCATTGCACTATTGATTGCTTGTCATTCCGCTGCGATAGGATCTTCGTATACTCATTGATTCTAGGTGGCACAAGCTAGGGTTTCATCACTTCTATTATGAAACCACGCCTTGGTGTTCCATTCACCTTTTATCGCCATGTTTACATCAATGTTGATGACAATCATCTCATTATCATAGGTAATATTCTTCCCTTTGTTTGAATTATTACGCATTTTAGATTTTCTTGTGTTTTTTGCTTGCCTAAGATTCTGATTTGTCTACGTGTTGTTGTTTTTGTTGTAGTTAACCTCCTCCTGGTTATCTCTCTAATTCCCACATGATTTCTTGGATTTTTATGGTTAGCTTCCTTCCAGGTAAACTCATGTTGGTTCCGACGTTTGCTATCTATCTTATTTGTGTGGTGTTGGGTTTGATTATTTCCTTTTTGCTCAAGGACACAATGTGTGTTCATGTGAAGATTGAGGTATGTGCTCTTTGTCTTGTTACTGGTGAATTTTTTCTCGCATTGTTTATTAGTCCTAATTTTCTTATTCTCATAAGTTTGGTTGTCTTTGTGCCAGATTGTCTCTTAATTCCACTTCATCTCATCCTTTTGCTTGTATTTTTCTTCATTCTGACTCTATGTATCATGGGAGTTGTATTCCCTAAAAAGTACAGGTACGTGGCATGTAACACCCCAGACTGCTTTCAGGATTACCGACTAACCCCATAAACCAACACAGGTCTTTTTAGCATGCTTTGTCGTCACTCACACGCTTTCCAAAAAACTTCTTAGAAGGCCACCCATCCAAATACTACTCCAAGTCAAGCTCTCTTAACTATATAGTTCTTATTTGTTAGGCTATAGAAAAGAAGATGGATCTTGTTGATATTGGTAATACCAATCAATCCTTATAAGCCTTCCTTCGACCTAGCAGTCTTATATCTGCACAACCTCATGATCCTCTCATTCCAATGTGAATTTGGGTGACCACTCCCTACCCTCTTCGGCCTCGGGTGTTACAACCACTCCCCTTCCTCTTCGGCCCCGGGTGTTACATGCCAAATAACTCCTGCTTGGTTCGTCCCCTAACCACATTGTATTGGGAGAGGAATACTCAAATACGATTTGTAACACCCTAGACTCCTTTCAGGATTACCGACTGACCCCACAAACCAACACGAGTATTTTCAACATGCTTTGTCCTCACTTACACTCTTTCTGGGAATGTTCCTAGAAGGTCACTCATCCAAATACTACTCCAAGTCAATCACACTTAACTTTGGAGTTCTTATTTGTTAGGCTACCAAAAAGAAGATGCCTCTTGTTGGTATAGGTAGTACCAATCAATCCTTATAATCCATCCTTTAACCATGCAGTCTCATACTTGCACAACCTTAGGATCCTCTCATTTCGATGTGAATTCGGCCGATTACTCTCCGCCCTCTTCAATCTTGGGTGTTACAACCACTTCCCTCCCTTTTTGGCCTCAGGTGTTACATGGCACCCTATGTTGGTAGGGGTGGTCAGAGGCTTTAAGGATCTTTGGTGGTTTAGGGCAAGTTCATGGTGATGAGAGACACTGTTTGAAGGTATTTTTGGTGTAGAGAGGGAAAGCTCATGTGAGGTGAGAAGCTCTATATTTTTAGGGTGTTTCGTGTGTATTTAGAATATATCTCTCTTCAACCCTAAGGTTGACGTATTTATAGAGGCTTATGAGCCTGGTTTTGGAGACCCCTAAGAAGTAGTAACTACTCCACCTTGACTAAGGAAGTTGTTGACTTCCTACTTGTTAGGGAATTATGACTAAGACTTCTCGCACATGCAGTTAATGGCTAGGTACACTCCATCATCCATGTTTCCCTTTCGATTCTTGGATTTATACATCTTCTTTCTAGAACCTCCATTACCCTTGTTTCACCCATACTTTTGAACTTGTTTCACATATAAACTCTCACCTTAAATTCCTTCCTCTACATTTTGTCTCCTTTGAAAATGAGGCAAAAGTGTACCAGTAGTCACTTCAAGGATGATATTGCCTTTCTCGTAGGTAATAGTAGTCACCAAGTGGTCATAAGAACCTGGTAACGAGCAGAGCAAGATAATTGCCTTATCTTCGTCATCAATCTTCACTCCAAGCCTAACTAGATCAATGATTATGTTGTTAAAGACATGACATGTTGTTCCAAATCAGATCCATCATGCATTTTCAGACTGTATAATCGCTGCTTCACGAATAATTTATTCATCAGCGACTTTGACATATATTGATTCTCCAATTTGTCCTAAACCTCCTTTGGAGTCGTAAAGTCCAAGATATGATATATCACCACGTGTAAAACACATAGGCGAATCAATCGTACAACGTTCTCCTTCATCGCCGTCCAATCAGTATCCTCCATGTCGTTTGGTTTCGTCTCACGTAACGCATTCTACAAACTTTGATGAGCCATACTTAAAAAATTACCTGTCCCGTCGAACCTTGTTACTTCAAATTTCGATCAAGGTTAATTGTCATGTAATACCAATTGTTAGAATAACAACCAGTATTGAAGATTAAAGATAAATGAAAGTAAAATATATAATGGACAAGATCGATCTTTGTTAACACAGTTCGGTCAATGTGCATACCTCTGCGACTATATAGTAACTATAGTTCCATTTATTTATTTCTTATGAAATGATTGGATTAAAGTGTTATAATTATCTCCACCCATAATTATCTCAACAATATGAACTATACTTTCAATAACCCATAATTATCTAAACAATCCATAATTTTCTCAACAATATGAGTCATGCTCAACACATTTAAAAACTTCAAAACAAAGCTTAAGGATAATAAACAATAACAAATTCATCCGTGACACGTTTTTAGCCTATTATGTTTGGTCTAATGCCTCATTCATCTTTAATTTTTAAAATAAAATAAATTTTCTATTATAATTTTTTTATTATTTATTAGAAAAATTAATCAATTACAGTATAATTTTTTAATATTGTATAATACGTGTGATTTTGAAATAAGAAAAAGTTACAAATTTTGTATATATTATTATCAATTTATTATATTTATACGTAGATGAAGTGATAATAATTCAAGTGAAGTTCAATTGAATAATATTAATTTTTATCAATTGAACTAAGATTCAAAAACATTTTTTATTTTATTTTTTTAGTATTATAACAAATTTAATAATATTATAATTAACTATTAAATATCAATAATATGAACAAAGAAAAGAAATTAAAGAATCCGATACAAATTTAAATCTTTTATAATTTAATCACAAATCAATTAAAAAACTAAATAATTATTTCAATAGGTTAGAGCTTGTGGCTAATTTAGTGACACATGCCATATTTCATCTTGCTTTTTTTAATTAATAAAACTTTACACTTTGTTTTTATTAAGAAAATTAGTCAATTATAAATTATTTATGTCAAATATAATATGAGTGATTTTAAAACTATTATTTATAAGAATTGCTTCGTTGTAAATAAAAAGTTGTTGAAAAACTATTATGCTTTGAAGAAGGAAGCCGAGCAAGTTATCTTTGGGAGAGGGAAGGGACAATAGCTTCCATTTTGTTGCAGTTGCAAGAATTTTCCATGCTCTCTCTGTGAAGCAACGTAAACAATAACAGCGTTTTTTTTTGTAAACACGGTAGAAGCATAGGAAATTTAATTTTGGTTGTGTTCTATCTTAGTATTATAAAACAAGGTGTATATAGTACTATGTATTAGTCTTGTGATGATAATGATTTTTTATCTGATTGCACTAGTCATTCACCATGTTAACAACTGCCAGGACAAAAGCATGGGAGATATTGTTCTGCAAGCAGTTGAAATTTGTGGTTCATTTAACTTTTTTTTTTTTTTTTTTCCTGTTCCTTGTCATTTTAGAAATGGAGTATAATAGTCAAAGTTTGTTGGGCTTTATCTCCAAAAGATTTTTTCCCCTTAAAAGGCCTCACATGTAGTAAAGGTTGGGAAAGGGAGAATTTAACTTGCCACCCCCTAAATTAAATCTGACATTCCCCAATATTTTATAATGGCCAAATTGGTCTCGGGTGAAAAATACATCAAATTTTTGTATGAAGTTTTCGGTACAGTTTAAAATTTTTGATAGTTTATCTGGAATTTCCAGTGTATCGGAAATTCTGAAATTTCCGATAAAGTGCAAAATGCTTCGAAAATTTGAAATTTCTGTGGTGATACCAGAAATTTTATCTTAAGTGAAATTTCCGATAGTTTATTTTTAGGGTTTTTTTTGGATGATCATGATTTTGCCGACAATTTTGTGCGGCTGTGATTGTAACACCCAAATTTAGATTATATCATTTATTTAGAATTCTTATGAACTTTGTGTGATTTATTTGATTGATAAATATTAATAATTAAATTATCTTGTATGGTTAAGGTGTGTGGCCATGAGGTAGAGGTGTGTGGAGAATAATTAGAGATGAGTGGAGTAATTTAAAATTATTAAAATTATTTAATAATTAGAATAACAATGTTTTTGTGTGACTTATTTAATTAAAATAAGAGAATAGAGAAATAAGGGGTAAAGTTGGCATTTGAGAGAAGAATGAGGACATAATAGAGAGTTAGAGGAGTAAGTGGGGGTAGAAGTGGAAAAGCCTAGTAAAAAGGGGTTTATTAGGAAAAGAGAGAAGTGAGAAGAATCAATCCTCAATTGTACATGAAAAGTTTGGAGAAGAAGAGAAAGAGGCTAGGGCAAAGAATGAGAGTCTTAGAATGGCACTATTGTTAGAGCTTGAAGGAATCCTTGCTAGAGAAAATCTAAGGTAAGGGTGGGTAATGGTTTTCAATTGTGATTGACATGAGGGAAGGGTAGAGTATGATTTTAGTTTTCTTTTGATTGATGATGAATCTTATGAAATATTTGATGATGAATGTTGAGAAATAATTGATGATGATTATGTGATGAAATTCGTGTGCCTTTCATGTATGCATAAATTCTGTTTTGATGTGGTTGATGATATTATGCCATTGATTGATGTTTGAAGGTTGTGACCTTAAGTGTGTTAATGGTGATTTAGAGATGATGAATTAATTATGTGATGTGTTTATTTCCCTTGATTCATGTGCCATATGATATGATATGTTTTGGGATTGTTGGAGGTCAAAATTTGGGGTTTGGGGTCTGTTGAAAGGATGAAAAATAAGAGAGATCGCACAAAATCGCGTGGAAAAAGTGGTTTTCTGGGCTCTATTACGGCCCATAATAGCTATTACGGGTGGCCATAACAGCCCTCTGGATTTTGGTACCAGAAACGTGTAAAAAATGAAATTCTAGACTGGGAGCATTACGGGTCGTAACAGCCATTACGGGTGGCCGTAACAGCTCTCAAAATTTTGTATTGTGGAATTGTTTTTGCCATAACTGTGTAACCGTAAGTCCAAATCGAGTGTCATTCGAAGCGTTGGGAAGCTAACGCGAATTACTATCCAATGAAATTCTTTCCAGAGGCTGATTATGATAATTAGTTGATGCTTTTGATATTTGAAAGAAATGTTGAACTTGATGAAGGTGTGAGAAAACACAAGAAAATGGGGTTTGAATTGGGTTTTCAAAAATAAAAGCTTTTTGTGAAACTCAAACAAAGATCACAAAGAAACTAACAAGAGAGAAAGACACACAATATATCCTGGTTCACTTGAAAACTATCAAGCTAATCCAGTCCACCCGCCAAGGTGATTTCTCCTTATACACAAGGACTTAATCCACCATAATCAACTGATTACACTGCACTAGTAACTGCTGTGACTAACAAGCACAAGACTAACTGTCTCTTCTTAAGGATTCTGACCTAACTGGTCCCTTAAGGAATACAAACAACTGTTTGAACAAAATTAATATTTACAGTGAATTGCTTCTACACAAGCAAATATAAACACTATGAATAGCTCAAGTAACTTAAAGAAAATCTATACAGTATGAACAATGTTTCTTGCGTTGTATTGTGGTGCTTTACTGTTCGCTCATATATCTCTTTTTTTTCTTCAAGTGATCAAGTCCTTATATAGCCAGTAAGAGATCCGTTGGAGGGCAGATCAGAAATATCCTTGAGATTGCTGGCGACTTGAAATAATGTCGTTACGCAGGGATGAAAGTCGTACACAAAGTTGTCCTTTGTACCATCAAATCAGGGTAGTGGAAAAGAACGTGTTTGATACGTACTAAGTACTATTTTCCCTTGCAAACGTTTCATCTTCTTCTGTTCATCAGAGGCATCTGAGTAGAGATGATTGAAGCATGAGTAGAAGAGTTGATCACTGGGTCTTTAGAGTCTTGAGTCATCAGAGTCTTCAGAACTTGTTCACCAGAACCTTGTCTTCAGAGTCTTTAGCACTCAGTCTTCAGAACCCTTGGTCTTTGGAAACTTAAGTCTTCAGACCATTGTTCAACAGAACCTTGTCTTCAGAGTCTTTAGCACTTAGTCTTCAGAGTCTTCATAACGTTGTTCAGTAGAACCTTGTCTTTAGAGTCTTCAACACTTAGTCTTCAGAGTCTTTTTGAATGTGAGTAGATCAGAAGCAGACTTGCTTCTTTGGCGCAGAAGGGACTTTTGGTTAAATCAGAGTGACGTTGCACATGGTCTCTATCAGAGTCAGAGCTTTCTTTATTAGAGTCAGATCATGTTTCTTAATTCTACAGAAAACAAACGTTAGAGTACCAAAATTGTTCTCACACAAATACTACTTTGTTATTATCAAAACTTAGAGATATCCGGCAGAACCAAATCTTGTTCTAACACTTAAAACATGTTTATCTTCCAACGATGTTTGTTATATCTTTTTAACCGTGTATCCAATTGACGAGCCGTTTGAAGTGTTAGAAAGCTAACACTCAGAACTATAACATTATAGTAATAGGTGAAATGTTTAAATATTATTTATATGCCTACCGTATTGATGAAGTGTTAGTTTACATGTTCGGATAATGAATCGTTGTATTGTTGTGCTAATGTTATGTGATAAAGATGTTGCTATGTTGATACCATTATGATGATGTTGTTGAGATGTTGAGTTGATGAAGTTTGATGTTGTTGTTATGATGTGATGTTGATGATGTTGATAAGATGTGATGTGGATGATGTTGTTATGATGTGATTTTGATGATGTTGTTATGATAATTAGGGCTGGACAAAAACCAGAAGCCTAACCTAACCCAGTTGAAACCGAAAAAAAATGATATTGGGCTGGTTCAAACGACCCAACAGGTTAACCGGGTTACTTAAGCGGGTTTAGGTGAGTTTAAATGGGAGGGTCGGGTACCAAAGTGTGGAACGCGGGTACCCTAACCCGCCCGCGTATAGGAAAGGAAAACACTGTCATTTTGTGTTTCTCGTAATACCCTTACTCACTTATCAGTTTTCACACACCACTCATTTTCTTCTCCAAATGTTCTCTCACAATTAAACCCTAGTAGAGCTCACAACCCACCATTTATCTCCCCCTCATCATTCACCATAGTTATCCACCTTCACTGCCACCACTAATTCACCACGACAAACCCCAGTCCACCACCATCACTCATCGTTACTCACCCTCATAACCACCACTAATCCAAGACAAAGAAACATCTCATTTTCTCACTAACCTTTCCAAAGAACAACACCATTTGAAGCTGTGATATTCGTTTTAACATTTTTCTACTTTTGTTTGCAAGGTTGGTGGTTTTGATTCAGTTTTTGAGTTTTGTATTGTTAGGTTATGCTATTTAGAGTTTTGAATAACCAATTTGTGTTGATATGTTGTCTTATTTTCTCTTGTTGTTTCATTTCATGACAACGAAATTGTCATTTACAACCAGACATTTGGACACTGTAAGAAATTTGACATAGATTCAAGATTTGATTCAACCGGACAACGAAATCGTCATTAACAACCAACCTTGTAGTCATAGAATCTGTAATCAACTAGATTCTAGCTTTTGCTTAATAACTTTCTATTTCTTTCCTGTCTCTATCTCTTTGTTTCATGAATTTGGTGTCTTTAATCTTAATTCAACTCATGGACAAGCTTCAATCATCTAATTTTTTTTTTTTTTTTTTTGGATTTTGCTGGCACGGGGAAGACTACTGCATACCTTGCTCCAATATTTCATCATTTACAGAGTTATGATAAGCGAATTGAGCGCTCCGATGGAACATTTGGTGCATGTTGTTATTGTTTTGAACTCTATTTAGTATCATTGTGTCTTTTTTGTTGTCTTACAAATCACCTATTTGTTCAACTGTTCTATATATGGTCCCAATAGTTTTCCATGTCCAGTGATGTAGTTTACCATGGTTAATCTATTTAATTTCTGATTGGTTTTATTAATATTAATTGGGTTGGTGGTCTCACCGGCAAATTCAGCTACATATTTCTTATGCTATTACACTTCAAAAAACACTTAAGCTTAGTAGCAGTATGGATTTACTCAGTATCAGTAGTAGTAAGCAATGGCTTTGTAATAATAAAACCTTGCTCGGTAACAATAAAGTGGTTGTAATTTTTATAGTATGTTCCACTGTCGCTATAATTGTAGGTTGCACAATTTCAAAAGGAACTTGCATAATAGTAGCAAGAGCATGCTCAATAACAGTTGAAATTATGGCCGCAATTTGCATAATATGTTCTCACTTGTTGCCTAGTTGCTTTATAAACTGTTGTGCATGAGTCATGGCTGCATTTTGCATGACATGTTTCCACAGGTCGCCTAATTGCAGTAGAATCTACTCAGCATCATCAGTAGGAGTTGTTGATGCAGTTTGCATAATAAGTTTCTATTAGTTGCCCAGTTGTAGTAGGAACGGATCAATATCATCAGTAGGAGTTATGATTGTAAGTTTTAATAGTATGTTCCATTGGGGTTGTGACTGAAAGTTGTCCAATTGCAGTAGGAACTTGCTAAGCAATAGTATGAACTTGTTCAATAGCAATACATGGCACTTGCACGATATAAGAATCTTGAATCACGATATAAGAATCTTAAAGAGTTGAGTGTCTTTGTTAAACGCTAATACAATTTTTGTCGATTATGAAATTATGATGTTTTTTTCAGGAGCACGAGCAGGGGAATGGGGCTGGCAAAATGCACTCCACTCATTAGTGTTTATTTATTTATTTATTTATTTTTTTTTCTGAAATCCAATGGAATTAATAGAGGAACACAAACTGTGTTCTAAAACAAGATACAAATACAAAAAGGAACATATTGAAATTCCCAACCAACTCAAACCTAGCTACCCTCTTAGAAGGTCCATACAAAATGCAAAAAAATCAGAGTTGGGTTTACAAATTTCATCCACATTAACCCATTTCCAAGCCCTAATCTTAATGTCCCAACACATATTATCCAAGTTGAATGTACCGTTTTTGAAAATAATACGGTTTCTACATAACCAAATACTCCAAACTATTATTAACCAGATCACCCCCATCTTCATGCTCCATACTGAGGAGATACCCAGGCCACACCAATCCAAGAAGAAATCTATTCTATTGCCCTCATAGAAACTACCAAATCCACACCAATCTCCGATTCTTTCCCAAATTTCCTTAATCAGTCCACACCCAAAACAGAGATGCTCTACATCTTCCTCTTCTAAACCACAAAAAAACACAATTAGGATTCAAGTCAACTCCTCTCCTAATTAATTCAGATTTAACCGCCACCCTCCCCCACAAGACTCTCCAGCCAAAGATAATCAATTTAGGTACAGTTCTAAGTTTCCATAACCATTCAAAAGCCAATAAACTAGAGTGATTAGATATAGGGTAGTTTAAGTTCAAAGAATTATTCACCAGCAGGTTATAAACTTCCTTAACCGAGAAAGTTTTAGCCTTCTGATCCAACCAGCTTGCTGCGTCGAGCTTTCCTTCCTGCACTGACATGTCTCCGATGAAACTCTTCAACTCCATTAATCTAACCCTGCTCTCATTCTGAACCAAAACGGGCAGACCCACTGAATTCCAGTTAAAATCTTGTAAACTATCCACTTCAAAATCTCTGACATACACTTCTTTATCCAAACTGGTGTGAAAAAGATCTTCAAATTCTTTGGAGATTCTCGATCCGTTTCTCTAAATCGCCGTTCAAAAAGGAGTATTAGAACCATCTCCCAGATGAAAAATAACTTTATCTGCAAAATAAAAACTTTTGTTAGAAAGAAATTTCCCACTGTTGATGAGGTCTTTCCACCACTGAGAAGAAGAATATGATTTCTTCAAATTGTCTGCTAAGATGTGATGTTGAATAACACCATATCGAGCCTTCAGAAAATCCTTCCAAAGCTCCAGTTTATCATCCACTATCCTCCATTTCCATTTAGTTAACAAAGCATAGTTAAACTCTTCCATTTCTCTGATACCAAGACCACCTTTGGACTTAGAAGAGCAACATATATCCTAACTTATCCAATGTATTTTATACTTCTCCTCCACTCCTCCCCAAAGAAATTTACTCCTAATTGAATCAACTTTCTTGAGAACCGCCTTAGGCGCTTTATAGAACGAGAACCAATAAGTTGGTAAGCTCGAAAGCACTGAATTAATGAGCACAATCCTACCTGCCATAGAAAGAGTTTTCGCTTTCCAAGAGTTCAATTTCCTTTTAATTTTCTCAATGATTGGATTCCAGCCACTGATCCTTCTAGGATTAAATCCTATTGGGATGCCCAGAAAAGAAAAAGAAGAAGTTTCGATCTTACAGCAGAGGAAAGATGAAGCAACAATAAGGAAATGAGGACTAACATTCAGACCAACCAGCCTACTCTTATTGAAATTTACTTTCAGCCCAGAAATCAGTTCAAAACCTCTTAAAACTGATTTAATGCTCCAAAGATTGCCCCAATTTCCTTTCCCTATGATAAGAGTGTCATCTGCGTATTGGATCAGATCAACTGTCATTTCGTTATCCACTCCGAAACCTTCAAAACTACCATTATCGACTGCCTTGTTCATTAACCCTTTGAGACCCTCAGCAACCATCAAAAAGAGGAAAGGGGGCTAAGGGATCCCCTTGGCGAAGGTCCCTTTCAGCTTCAAAATCACGAGTGGGACTACCATTAACTAAAATAGAAAGATGACAGTTGAAAATTGTCGTTTCCATCCAACTTCTCCACCTAGCTCCAAAACCAAATTTTTCTAACATGAATCGAAGAAAATCCCAGCTAACACAGTCATAAGCTTTCGCAAAGTCAACCTTGTAGAAGATGCAATCCAAATTGTCCCTAGTAGCCATATCCAACGTTTCGTTAGCAATCACCACCCCATCCAAGAGATTTCTGTCAGGGACAAAGGCAGATTGGCAGGGGGAAATAATTTTACCAATCACCAATTTCAATCTCTGAGCTAAGAGTTTAGAAAGAATCTTATAAAAGCTGCCAACTAGACAAATAGGCCTGTACTCTCCAAGGTTTAAAGGGTTCACAACTTTTAATGAATTAGTGATTGCTATTTTTTTCTTCTGTTTTTAAAAGGGCCTTAAGTAAGGAATAATTAGCTTAAATGCAAGTTTTGATTTTTTTCTATTTTCAAATGATTCCTTTTAATTAGTTTTTTCTAGATCTTTGTATTCATATTTAAAATAATTCTAGGTTTGAATGCTTGATGACTTCAAGTATCAATGATGTCTAAACTTGTAATGCATTGCGATCTTGTGTTTAATATGACTTCATGTATTGAAATTATAATGCTTGCCATGAGAGTAAATTCTTACAGTTGTGCTGATATTCCCATTTTTTAAACTTTTCTTATTTACTTTGTGATGTTCTCTATTGTAGTATGGAAATTAGCGTTTATTTGGGACTGCTAGGCTCCCTTACAAGCATCCTTTATTTCATTAAAGGTGAGATACAAATATTTGAATTTTAATATGGTATTAGTAGATTTAGATTTAATTTGTCATCTAATCTCAAATTTAAAAGTCTCTAAATTTTTGTATATTTTTATTCTTTCACATGATTCTAAGTATTGCATTATTATGTTGAATCCAGGACTCTAATTTTTATAAATGAAGCCATAGAAGCCTCAGCTATTGATTATGCATGAACACTTGAAAATTGATGAGATGAGAAGAAATATCACAAGTCTATAATGTTATTGATGCAATGTTTAATTGTTTTCTATTTGTATTATTTGTATTAGTCATTTAATATGTTTAAATTTGGCATGAATCAAAATTTATTATCGTTACATTAATAGTTGTTAAAATTTAATTATGATTTATTTTAGAGTGATATGATATAGAATACCAAACAGAAAAAAATGTAATTGGGCCTACATTGAGATGAGTCCTATAACCCGGTCAAATCGTTTGCTTTAACCCGCAACCCGTCTAGACCCAACCCGTCGAAACCGCCTTGAAAATTGGGCGAAAATGGGCATTCTACAGTCAACCGCGGTTTAGGTTGGGTGACACTTTTGGACCCGAACCTGCCCAACCTGGCATGCTGTCCACCTCTACTGATAATGTTGTTAATGATGTGCATGTTCAAATATGTGCATGATGTGTTTATGATGATTCTCTTGCAAAGGCACAAGCATTGTTGGAGATGTGTTGTTTCTCGAATCCGAAGAGGGCGTGGAATCGAGATTCTTGTCTGCAAGGTCAAGTTGGGATGTCTTTGAGGGAGAACGATCAGGTATTGTTGATGTTTGCTTCTCAGAGAATAGAGAGCAATGTGACGGGTAGTGATGTGCCAGTGGTGTGTAATTCCTGGTGTTTTTCCTGAAGATATTTGCGACATGCCTCCAGAGTGTGGATCTAAGTTTGGTGACAGTGGGAAACTGATGTTTTTATTTGCTAAGCAAGAGGATGAGTTCATGGGAAATGATGCACCTGTGCTGTTAGTTAAGAAGAAGGAAGGCAATATGAGGTTGTGTGTGGACTACATGCAGTTGAATAAGGTGACTATCAAGAATAAGTATCTGATAAGTGCAAAATGTAACTATTTTTGTATATAAGTTTTGTTGCACTTATCGATACTTTTTGTTAATATCGTTCGAATAATCCCTGATTTGTTTATAAATACGTTTACTTTACATTTTAGTGTATATATTGCGTATAGTGTAAATATCATTGAGTTTAATTGATTTTATCTCAATTTTTGTAGGTATCAAATCAAGGATGTCTTGCCATTGTTGTATAGAGCATTGAATAAGCTTTCCAGCGCTTCAAACTGGGCGAAAAACGGAGTTACGGTTCAAAAGTTACGAATAAAACAATGCAGAATTTTTGCTGTCATGCTGCGCCTTAGCAGCGCCGGGCCTTAGCAGCGCCGGGCGGTACTTCTAGCTCCGGGCGCTCCAGAACAACATTGGAACTTGCAAAATAAGCTGCCTTTCGCCGTCGGGCGCCCCAGAACTCCGCCGGGCAAAACTGGACGAGCAGAAACACCATTAAAGGGTCAAAAACACAATTTTTAGAGTATGGTTTTAGGGTTTTGTGATCCCAACTCCATCAAACTTCATTTTTCAGTAGATTAGCTTAGAAAACAACATGGAAGCTTGCACACGGATGATCCGGGGTGGATTTCTCATCGATCGGCTCTGACAATCCGCGAGATGTTTGGTTCATTTCTCTTCTTCTTTGTGTTTTTCTTCTTTGTTAGGTTTTGTATATGTATTAACTATGATCTCATGTATATTTGTCGCCCATGGCGTTGTATAAAACTTGCTTTACAAATCTTTATTGGTGATTGTCTTTGATTTTTGCTTTATGCGCGGGGTTTGAGTTGCGTTAGAGATAATCCTCGCAAACTTCGATTAGGGATGATTATCTGTTAGTTTCTGGATTCTAGAGATAGATTTAAGAGCTAACAATCTTCAATAGGCGTCGAAGCTTAATGCCTTCGTGTCTTGAGTCGCGTGCGAGAGTGTCGGCGAGGGTAACACGGTTGTAACTTTGTGTTAGACATAACCTTTGTTGTGAGCGATGCTGGGTGATATTGAGGAGTATTGTAGGTCGAGTATAAATGGTCGGTAAGTTTAAGTTTGTGAGGAATCGGTTATGTGCACGCCTGATAAGTTTCTTGTCTCTGAAGAATGACTTTCTTTTTTTGTTTTAGTGTTTACTTTTCTGTTTTTATGCTTTGAACCATTTAAACCCAAACTCATTAACGCGAGAGACTGTCGAACGACATTCTTTCCCTCGAACCGATCTCTGTGGACACGACATAAATCCCGGAGGGAATTCTTTCGAAAATAAATATTTTTGCTGCTTGCCCTATTCCGCAACCAACAAAATGGCGCCGTTTCCGGGGATCGGTTTTGATATTGAATCGCATTGCGATAGTTTCTTTGTTTTTGAGTTTTGTAGATATCGTATATATATTGTATATTTTCACTTGTTATACTGATACTTGTAGATTAACGTTTGTTTAAGTGTTTGGTTAGGACACTTGCTTTTGGTTGCGCGGTGAGACATCACTATGGCATGAAGGAAGGAAATTACTAGCTAAGCACCGTAAAGGCGTCGAGCTTACGACGTAAAACAAACATGTTTTCTTTTGTTGTTTGTTTGTTTCGTTATTACTTTTTCATTTTAGCTTAGGTAGTGTGGTGAACATTCATTAAATAAGTTGTACTCGGATTTTTCGTAAATTCTCAAATCTTCACTTTACAACTTGTTTAATGAATTTTCTGCCGGTTTTTCAGTTTGTTTGTATTAATAGTTTTCGTGTTTGTCAATGAGCTTGTTTTGAGTAGCTTGAGGAAATGAGGTGTTTGTCCATTTTTTATCGTTTCAACTTGCGAATGCATGGTAACGATAGTGCTTAAAGTTTGGTGCGCATCCAAGATATGTGTTTATCGCTTTCTATACTTTAGCATATTCATGATACTTAGGCTTTTTACAACTTCTATGCCATTCATTCTTTCGTATACTTGTTCGTATGTGAATCACTTTAGTTCCCACCCTTTTTGTGGGGAAGCCTTCTATTGTTCATATATGCACGGAGTACCAATATTCTTGTTTTAACTGGATTTTATTATGCTTAATCTTTTATTTGTGTTGATTATATGAAAGCCTGAAAAGGATCAAGGCATTTTTGTTTCATTTTGAGCACAACTACCTTAGCCAAATAGTCAATTCACCTTGTGAGTGTGTGATCATTTGTAACCCCTTTGAGCCTTTGGTCATTATCCATGTTGTTTGAGTTTGATGCTTGTCTATGAGTGTCAAATTTACTTTTTGTATGGATTTTGATTGATTATTTTTTCTTGAACACTCAACTTTGTGTTGTTGTATGAATTTTTACATTGCTTTAGAAAGTAGGAAGTATTCACATGGTGATGTGGTTGAATTCAAGTTGGGGAGAGAATGATTGTTTACTCATTGGTTGTTTTCTATGAGGATGAAAAAGAAAATAAAAAAGAGAAAAATATGAAAAAGGAAAGAAAAAAGAGAAAAAGAAAGAAACAGAAAATCCTTGAAAAAGGAAACAAAAAGAGTTCAAATAATTGTGCTAAATAAGTATTGTGTTTTGTGTAACACTTGGGATGAAAGAAGAAGTTGATTGGAATTTGGTGTTTGAACTTTTATGAGTTGATCACTCCCTTAGGTTTAGGCAAGTTTTTGTTTCAATTACCTTTAGAAATTGCCTCTTGTTTGTTTACCCGACCACGCTACAACCTTGAAAAGTCCTTGTGATTCTTGCCTTTGTATGTTCAATGTGAATTTTTGGATGGTTGCATAATTTAATCTTTTGTTTGCAAGATTGTTGTGTGAGTGAAAAGTCCCTCATTTAGTGTTTTTCGTCTACCGATGATTGTTTTTGCTAGGTGTGATTCACATTTGAACTTGTGTTGTTTTAGGATGGTTTGACATGATTTTTGTATTTTGCATTTATTTCGTGACTATGTTATTGCCGTAGTTTAGTGGTAGGTATTTACTTTGTGTGTACCGTTTTTCATTTGAACCATTCATTTGTCCAATTTTCAAAACCTGTTGATTCGTGATTCTTTGGTTTTCACTTTGTTTCTTTGAGTTGTTTGATTTTTGTTTGAGGACAAACAATTATGTAAGTTGGGGAGAGTTTGATAAGTGCAAAATGTAACTATTTTTGTATATAAGTTTTGTTGCACTTATCGATACTTTTTGTTAATATCGTTCGAATAATCCCTGATTTGTTTATAAATACGTTTACTTTACATTTTAGAGTATATATTGCGTATAGTGTAAATATCATTGAGTTTAATTGATTTTATCTCAATTTTTGCAGGTATCTAATCAAGGATGTCTTGCCATTGTTGTATAGAGCATTGAATAAGCTTTCCAGCGCTTCAAACCGGGCGAAAAACGGAGTTACGGTTCAAAAATTACGAATAAAATAATGCAAAGTTTTTGCTGTCATGCCGCGCCTTAGCAGTGCCGGGCCTTAGCAGCACCGGGCGGTACTTCTAGCGTCGGGCTCTCCAAAACAACACTGGAACTTGCAAAATAAGCCGCCTTTTGCCGCCGGGCGCCCCAGAACTCCGCCGGGCGAAACTGGACGGGCAGAAACACCATTAAAGGGTCAAAAACACAATTTTTAGAGTATGGTTTTGGGGTTTTGTGATCCTAACTCCACCAAACTTCATTTTTCAGTAGATTAGCTTAGAAAACAACATTGAAGCTTGCACACGGATGATCCGGGGTGGATTTCTCATCGATCGGCTCTGACATTCCGCAAGATATTTGGGTCATTTCTCTTCTTCTTTGTGTTTTTCTTCTTTGTTGGGTTTTGTATATGTATTGACTATGATCTCATGTATATTTGTCGCCCATGGCGTTGTATAAAACTTGCTTTACAAATCTTTATTGGTGATTGTCTCTGATTTTTGCTTTATGCCCGGGGTTTGAGTTGCGTTAGAGATAATCCTCTCAAACTTCGATTAGGGATGATTATCTGTTAGTTTTTGGATTCTAGAGATAGATTTAAGAGCTAACAATCTTCAATAGGCGTCGAAGCTTAATGCCTCTGTGCCTTGAGTCGCGTGCGAGAGTGTCAGCGAGGGTAACACGGTTGTTTTCTCAACTTTACATTAGATATAACCTTTGTTGTGAGCGATGCTGGGTGATATTGAGGAGTATTGTAGGTCGAGTATAACTGGTCGGTTATTGTTTACTTTTCTGTTTTTATGCTTTGAACCATTTAAACCCAAACTCATTAACGCGAGAGACTGTTGAACGACATTCTTTCCCTCGAACCGATCTCTGTGGACACGACATAAATCCCGGAGGGAATTCTTCAGAAAAAATATTTTTGTTGCTTGCCCTATTCCGCAACCAACAGTATCCTCTACCAAGGATCGATTATCGGATGAATCAGTTGGTTGGCGCCTGTGTGTTCAACAAGATAGATTTGAGGTCTGGTTATCATTATATTCGTGTTAAACTAGATGATATTCTGAAGACGACATTTAGGATGAGATATGGTCACTATGAGTACACTACGATTCCGTTTGGTGTATCTAATGCATCAGGCATGTTCATGGAGTATATGAACCAGATTTTCCATCCGTATCTGGATAAGTTTGTGGTGGTCTTCATCGATGGTATTTTGATATATTCTAAGTCTAATGAAGAGCATGCAGAACATCTTAAGATTGTGTTGCAGGTGTTGAGGGGGAAGAAGCTTTATGCCATGTTATTGAAATGTGAATTTTGGTTGAAGGAAGTAAGCTTCCTCGGCCATGTGATTTCAATTGGTGGAATTCAGTAGATCCTTCTAAAGTGGATGTTGTGTTAAAGTGAGAGACTCCAAAGTCTTCTATTGAGATTAGAAGTTTCCTTGGCTTAGCTGGTTATTATCGCAGGTTTATAGAAGGTTTCTTAAAGCTAGAACTGCCTTTGACTAAGTTGAATCGAAAGGTTCAAGCTTATGTGTGGGATGTTGCATGTGAAGAAAGTTTTGTTGAACTCAAGAAGAAGTTGACAACTGCTCTAGTTTTGATCCTGCCAAACCCGACTGAACCTTTTATAGTTTATTGTGATGCTTTAATGGTGGGTTTAGATGGTGTGCTGATGCAAAATGGTCAGGTGGTGGCTTACGCTTCTAGGAAGTTAAAGGTTCATGAAAGGAATTATCCTACACATGACCTAGAGTTAGCATCTGTGGTTTTTGTATTGAAAATTTGGAGGCATTACCTTTTTGGTTCCAGGTTCAAAGTGTCCAGTGATCACAAACGTTTGAAGTATCTATTCGATCAAAAGGAGTTAAATATGAGAAAGAGGAGATGGCTCAAACTTTTGAAAGATTACTATTTTGATTTGAGTTGCCATTCGAGTAAAGCTAGTGTTGTAACTGCTGCATTGAGTAGGAGGTCCTTAGACATGTCAATGCTTATGGTTCGAGAGTTGGAATTGATTGATCAATTCATAGGTATGAGTTTAGTGGGTGAAGAGACTCCTCATAGTGTAAATTTGGGTATGTTGAAACTGAACAATGACATTCTTAAAGAGTTCAAAGAAGGACAGAAGATCGATTTGGGATTGATTAATAGGACGTCGTTAATCAACCAATGTAAAGGTGATGACTTAAGAATAGACGAGAATGGCGTGATGAGATTCAGAGGTTGAGTATGTGTTCTAGATGTGCCTGAACTTAAGAAGAGTATTCTTGAGGAAGGACATCGTGGTAAGCTGAGTATTCATCCAGGTGCAACCAAAATGTATCAACACTTGAAGAAGATGTTTTGGGGCCAGGGATGAAGAAAGATATTGCCAAATTTGTCTATGCTTGTTTGACTTTCCAGAAGTCAAAGACCGAACACCATAAGCCTTTGGGTTTGATGCAACTGTTGGATATTCCGAAGTGGAAATGGGATAATATTTCCATGAATTTTGTGTTAGGTTTGCCGAATACTGATAGGGGCAATGATTCAATTCAGGTGATAGTGGATAAATTGACTAAATCGAATCATTTCTTATAGAGGAGGATCAATCATTCCTTGCATAGGTTAGCTGAGATGTATATCCAAGAGATTGTGAAGCTACATGGTATACCTTCGAGTATTATGTCAGATAGAGATATGAGATTTACATCATGGTTCTGGGGGAGTTCACAAACTGCTTTTGGAACTAAGCTGAAATTGAGTTCTGCTTATCATCTGCAGACGGACAGTCAAACAGAGAGGAGTATCCAGTCTTTGGAGGATTTGCCGAGGGCTTGTGTGTTAGAACAATGAGATACTTAGGATAGCTATTTTCCGTTGATTGAGTTTTCTTACAACAACAGTTTCCATGCTAGTATTGGAATGACATCGTATGAAGCATTGTATGGTAGGAGGTGTAGGACTCCATTGTATTGGTATGAGTCAGGCGAGAGTGTTGTACTCATACCTGAGATTGTTTAGGAGACGACCGAGAAGATCAAGATTATTCAAGGGAAGATGAAAGCTTCGCAGAGTCGTCAGAAAAGTTACCATGACAAAAGGAGGAAAACACTTGAGTTATAGGAAGGAGATCACGTATTTTTGAGAGTTACGCCGGTAACTGGTGTTGGTCGAGCTTTGAAGTCTTGAAAACTCATACCGTGTTTCGTTGGTCCGTACCAAATTTTATAGAGGATAGGAGAGGTGGCCTATCAGATTGCTTTTCCGCCGTTGCTTGCTAATCTTCATGATGTGTTTCATGTGTCTCAATTGAGGAGATACATTCCGGATCTGCCCCATGTGATCCAAGTGGATGGTGTGCAGGTGAGAGATAACCTGACTGCGGAGGCATCACCCTTATGAATAGAGGATCGAGAGGTGAAACAATTGTGGGGGTAAAGAGATCGCTTTGGTGAAGGTAGTGCGGGGAGGACCAGCTGGTGGAAGTAGGACTTAGGAGCGTGAGAATCAGATGTGAGGGTTATACCCGACTTTGTTTTCCTCATGTAATTTTCGGGGACAAAAATCCTTTAAGTGGAGGAGAGTTGTAACACTCCAATTTAGATTATATCATTTATTTAGAATTCTTATGAATTTTTTGTGATTTATTTGATTGATAAATATTAATAATAAAATTATCTTGTATGGTTAGGGTGTGTGGCCATGAGGTAGAGGGGTGTGGAGAGTAATTAGAGATGAGTGGAGTAATTTAAAATTATAAGAATTATTTAATAATTAGAATAAAAATGATTGTTGGTGACTTATTTAATTAAAATAAGAGAATAGAGAAATAAGGGGTAAAGTTGGCATTTGGGAGAATAATGAGGACATAATAGAGAGTTAGAGGAGTAAGTGAGAGTAGAAATGGAAAAGCCTAGTAAAATTTAAGGATAGATTGAAGGATATAATAGTCTCTAGAGGAGAAAGTATTAGCTCGGTCGAGGTAGAAACCGTTTTGTATAGTCATTCAGCTGTTGATGAGGCCAGATGATCATTGGGGTCAAACTCCTTGTGATTTGTTTGAAGTTGAAAAAAAGGATATGATGCAGATTCACAAGAGATGATTGACTTATGTAGGGAACATTTTCCTCATTACATGGCTCTAAAAACAATCATTTTTCAAGATATGACAAAGACTTCTATAGGGAAAATACAAAAGTATATTCTAAGGGAGAAAGCCAAGGCTTTGGGAAGTATAACTATAACCAGCTTCTCTGATTGTGACAGAAAAAGATGTTCAACATGAAATTTCATTTTTATTTTTAGAAATATGTTGAATGATGAATGAATGATTCACATTTTTATCGACCACAATCACTTAGTTTTTTCCCCCTGATTTTGGATGTTTATTTTCGATTAACATCACTTAGTTTTTTCTTATGAGTTTGGATGTTTATTTTTGATTAACATCACTTAGTTTTTCGTTTCTTTCTATTTATACAGATGAGTGTCAACAGGGACGACAAATCGAGCATGAATGGTTGATCAAGCTTTGACTCATATTCATCCTCAAAGTACGTTTTGTTTTGTTTTAATTTTTTTCCTTTTATGTTGCAAAGAACGAGTTTATCCATTTGGTATTTTGTATGATAATGTTTTGATGGATTTTGTAGATCTAGAGGCCACTGTTATTGATGAGGCGAGGACGGGAACATATCGTCAACCGTATTGGAAGTCGAAGAGTTATTTGGATGTAGTTGTGATGAAGTATGTATCATTTTTAGTTGATGGTTTTGTTTTCAAATCATTTTCATGTGAATACAATGTATCAAATTATTAAAAACGTAGAACAGTTACTAAACAAATACCCTTTTTCTAAGACTTTGGAAATGAGTGTGGAATATATGCTAACATTTAAAGTTGTGTTACACTTTAGTCCATTGATAGATAAAACCTGTAGTTATTGTAATAAAAAAGTAGTTTTGTAATTTTTTGTTGGAATGACTTTGCTGTGAAGTTTTATGTCCCTTCAAATAGAGTTGTTGATGATTATTAGGGTATAAATGTTCATGTGTATAGATATATTACTTGGAATAATCATGAAACTATGTTGTTATTGTATTTTTTTGATAGATTACATAATTTTCTTTTCAATAAAGTACTTTCCATGGATTTATTTACATTACAGGCTTATGAAAAGTTATTGTTTTGATCAATGTTTATCTTTGGCTATTAATTATTAAATCATCTATGTCTTCTTTGTTCTTATGAACTTTGGCAATGTTTGGCAGATGACGAAATCAATTGCTATAGAGGATGTAAGATGAAAAGTGAAGATATTGCGAGCTCTGACTGATCATAAGAATCAGGTACAATTCTATAAAGCCTGTGAAGATGATGAAAATGTTTATGTAGTTATGGAGTAAGTTCTTATTACCCATATATTTTTTGTCACAAGTTTACATGTTACCTTCATGATTCATTGTTGTTGAAAAGTTAGTGTGTGTTTGGAAACTCATAAAATCACCATGCAACCATGAGTTTGAATGAAGCTTCGATTTGTTGCTTCAGTAAAGTCACGTTCATAGCGCATCGAAACACGGAAGTTCATCTTGATTTTTGCTTCAGTAAAATCTAAATAAGTTTATCCTGATCTTTGCAGAAGAGAAGTACATCATATTTTAATAGGTTTCAATGAAAACATAAATTTTTGATAGTATTGTGTTTACCTTTCTATGTATTTTTCTATATATTATCTAGAAGGGATGTTTTTGTATTTTTTTTTTATTTTATATATTTAACTCTTAACTTGTGCCTCAGGACACAAATTAGCATTAATCATAAGTTAAATATTATATCTCTTTATTTTCTACAAAAGCTTTCGAATGACACATGTTTTGAATTAGAAGAAATATATTTCATGTGTAATCATATTTCTATTTTTAGGATTATTTTATGCAATCCAATTTATATAATCATTTCTATAAGAATTATATATTTAAATTACTCATTTTATATTTAAAGATGCAAGCAATACTAATATTAATATATATTATATTATAAACACATTTCGCCTTCTTAAATTCGTTAAATAATTGTTGTTTGTGGTCTATATAGATCAAATACATAAATTATTTAATGAATTAAAAAAAGATGAAATTTGCTTTTAATACAGAATGGAAGGAATATACCAATTAAAATTAATGGACCAGTGTGAACGCAATGTCTTTTACTAGTTTCTGCATTAAAAGCCTAGTTTATAATTTGTCTAAAACAAAAAAATATCTATTTAAATACAATTAATATACAATTAATACGGTTAAAGGATTTAACCGACCACCCCTTATTTTAAACTCGTCAATCCCCATTTTTTTATATTTCCAAAAATGTCCCTGGTTATATTTACCCACAAAAAGTGATTTTTGTCAAAAAATTTCACTTTCAATATCGAAAAAAATCTAAATAACTGGTACAATTTTTTTCGCAAATTATTGAAAGTTTGCATTTATATTGGAAATATTAGAATTTTTGGTATATTAAAAAAATGCAATTACATTGGAGTTTGTGAAATTTCTGATACTTCACTGAGGCAAGAGTTGTACTGAAGAGGCAAGAGCATGGGAAACGACATTTGCGAGATCCATTAGGCACTAGGAAGACGAAGTTAAGAAGTTATCCTAGTTTGTTTTGTATTTATATATGTAGCATATTTTTGAATTTTATGTATATATTTTATTGGGTAGTTATTCTATCTGGTTATTTACTTAGCAAATTAATGCAAAAAACTCAAAAAAAGAAAAAAGATGTACAAATATGGTTAGAAGCACCAAAATCAAGAAGCCATGAATAGGAATACAAGTAAAACCTATACCTTCCAAGTTCACTAATGATCTCACAATGTTCTCTTTAGCTAATAGACACTTAGAAGTTTCACTACTACAAAAAACACTTTTTACCTCGAACGTGAAATGCATAATACCTCAACTAAAGAAGTGAGGTAATGAAGGGTGACATGAAAACTCGCCACTTATCACCTCAGTGGAATTAAAACGAGAGGTAAAGTTATATGCACACGGGTTCGAACCCCAACATCAACATTTTTATTATTTTCAAAACTAGCGTATATTATATCTCGGTTTATCTTGAAAACCGAGGGGTAAGATTATTTCTTTTTTTTAATAAAAAAATTGTTACATTGTTTACTCAGAATATTACATTGTTTACTAAAAATATTACATTGTTTAAAATAAAAATCAAATTTCTTAGAGATCTAGATGAAAATCAAATTCCCTGAATATCTAGATTTTCGATCTTCGAATTATTGAATCTTGGGGAAGATCAAATGTTGGGCGCAAGATTATTCTCTACGAATCTTGCATGCATTTGATTTTGAAGTAAAACAAAATAAGAGTTAGATAAATAAAATCAATATTCAAATATATGATTTTGTGCTCAAATAAAGATTTAAGAAAACAAACCTTAAACCCAAGTAATTTTCGGCTCTTGCAATCCATCTTAGAGAACTTTTCAAAATGTCTTTATGTTTCAAGCGCTTCATATTCCATATAGCTTAGATTTTCAATATTCAACATGCTTTTATAATGTATGTTCCTTAGGTTTCACGCGGACCACTAATGGCATATTCTTGTGCGTTGATAAACATTAAATGGATGACAAATATTTGTTTAAGGGTGTTAAATATAGTCAAAAAACACTTAACTATCCCCTCGGTCATGAAGAAAACCAAGGTGAATAAGCTGCTTTTTTAGATTACATTATTTACACAGAATATTAAAAATACATTGTAAAATATGTTTCCCAATGAGAATTTTTATTTTCCATGTCCAGGTCCCATGCAAGATGCTAGAGATCTGTTTCCCAATGAAATTTTTTATTTTATGCACTTGTAATCCATCCCAAAAATCTGTAGTAGCAACTCATGAACAAATGGACGGTGGTGAATATTTCCTCTCTTTGAGGCGGCTACATATAAGTTAGTCTTAGGGCAAAATCTATTTAATGAGTGTTTTTATAGTAAAATATGATTACTAAACACCTCGGTTTTAATATAAACCGAAGTTTTTTATCTTCTCCTTTTAACTATGACCTCGGTGATGACGAAAACCGAGGTGAAAAATTCTTTTTTTTTAAAAATTACATTGTTTAATATTAAAATAATTTGTTTATAATAATTCTTTGTTTATATCCATATTTAGTTGCATTCTCTTCTTTGTTTTCAAAGTTTAGGCTCCCTTTCTTGTTGGTTAAGCTTCATTCTTTGTGTAACTTGAAGCAAAAATGATTTTATGCACTTGCAATCTATCAGCTGAGTACTCTTTAAAGGCTAAGCTCCCTTCTTTAACTGGAAATTATTCCAAAAATACAACAATAACAACATCAACACCATTATGTTCAGATGGATAGCAAGGGCAGAAAAAAAATATTTTGTTCAAGATAGAAGAACATTGAAGATTTTCCTGTCTTGCAATCCATCCCAAAGAATGATGCTTGAAAGTTTGGGGCGACTTCATATTAGTAAGGATTAGGGTAAAATCTATTTAACGAGTGCTTTTATAGTAAAATATTATTATTTCATGCCTCGGTTAAATAGAAAATCAAAGGGTTAGAACATTTTGTTTACACTTATAAACAAATAAAATCACAAACTACGATAGCTGAGAATCGAAGCTTGTACTGAGTTGTTTTTTCACATTGATGTTATGAAAACCGAGGGAATTTATGGTTTTTATTTTTTTAAATAATAAAAAATAGCGCGCCTTGGCTTTATACCTCGGTTTTCTATTGTTCGAGGTGAAAACTTCGTCATGAAAAACGTTATTTGTTATAGTGTTTTTATACTGACTTAAGTGTTGAAGTGTTAATTTTGCAGGTCACCCACTCTTCCACCGCATCAGAAGCTAAATCCCATTATTGTAATACACATCCATTGATCATCGATCAATTATGGCCCCCACACGGAACATGTATATATTAAACAATTTATATTCATTGATTAATGTGTTCATCCTACCCCTTTTAACTCGGTGGTACCTTAATGGTTACATTGAATAATTTCCCACATTTCTTTAGCAATGTTATATTGTGATACATGAAATTCATCAATACTTAAAGCGATAGTGATGATGGTTTTAGCTTTCAAGCCACACTAAGTTCTATAAGGTCGAGATAAAGAATCCCTTCCCGTCCTCTCAAACATACATATCCAAGTACTATTGTTTCTATAAAAGTCATGACCATATCCCAAACGACTGCATCCAGCTGAAGGATGCAATCGAGGGCTTAATAAAGAGAGGCCATCTTTCCAAGTACACCAAAGACAGAAAAAGAGACCAGGAGGATTCCCTAAAGAGAAAGTCCCTGACCAAGATAGTTGATGTCGTGATCGATGGTAAATAGGTAAGAAGTAAAGAAGAAGAGGTGCATAATAGGAAATGTCGACATATTGTGGCCATCACAGGAGCCAACCCGCAGAAAAATATGTCGTCTAAAGGGACGACGAAGAGGAAAATCACAGAGCTCATGGCCATCAACAAGAAAGGAGAGAGTATGAAAATCAAGTGTCTGGAAATACTGATGCTCAATTTCTAGGATAATGAAAAGGTTGTTGGAGTTAAGATGATTCACCAGGCCTTGGAGCAGGATCAGAAGGAAGGGGAATGGATTGCCATGGAGATCAATGTAGCCTCCCTCACAAGCCAATTAAGGGACATGAACATTTGTCCGTCTACAGGTAAAATAGGTTATGTCATCAAGATGAGCAAAAGTTGCTAATTCCAGCAAACTATAAACGACGGGGGCGAAAAAGTGGTGGAAATACCACCTGATTATGTTAATGATTTTATGTAAAACTAAATTACATCATCGCAATGTATCACAATATTTTCATTTAAAGAAATAAGAATATCCTTATGAAATATATCTTTTCTTTGTGACTATGAATGGTAATGACGAGTCCAGGGTATGAACGAGGAAATCGAAGCCCCATAATAAAGAATCATGCGGTGCTATCATAAACTCCACAAACGTACTTCTAAAGCATAAAAAACCACAATATGAAAAATACACATATAAAGAAAATGGAAAAACCACAAAATTGGAAATAACTGGCCCACCCTTCTTTTGGTAGCCAACCACTCCAGAGGTTGTGGTGGGTTCACCACGCGTAAACCCCGAGCCAGGTCTTCACCTGGGGGGTACCAACTATTGGTCGGGCACTTCCCAATACACATCCAATAAAATTTAAAGCGAAAACCTCAATCATGTAACATGTAAAAGCTAAAACCAACACAATGTACTCAGGATCTAACATACGCACCTTAATCATCTAATAATGATATTTGAATATGAAATTCACATATAAATGCTCTCCAATGCAGGTTGTTGCATTTACAAATATAGCATGGACATAAAAAGGGAGAATGACATGACTAATATATGAGTGAGATAATTTTAACATCTTAAACCATTTGATCCGGCTACAATTGCTCCCTCGAAATGCACAAAAGAGAGTAAAATTTCTCCACTTACAATAAACTATTCTCTAAAGAGTCAAAGATGGATGCAAGTCCAACATCAGTTATATTATCCAGTTTAGAGCCAAAAAGATATTCTCAAGATGTAAATCCTCAAGATTTCCTTGAACGATTGAAAGGGATGCCTTTGTAGTAGCTAATAAAGCCTAGAGGGAAGCTATGGATTTTTCTTTCTTCATCACCTCTTATGCAAGTAGATTTACCTGATCATATAAGGAGTCTAAGAGTTTGAAAGCGCTAAAATGACACTTTTATTGGTAAGATTAGTAGAATAACCTTTTACTTTCTACAGGTACTTGTCGTGCCAATAAATCAAATCACATACATTGTCTTGCAACAATTTCCTCCCCTTGCAAACCCGATCAGCCAAAAGAACATCCTTATGATTGGCTCCACCAATGGCCATAATGACACAAGTTCGTCAATTGTAATAAGACAAAGTCGACAAATCTTCCTCGAGAGCCTCATCAGTCAGGTTGGCATGGTAAGAGAAATATTTCTCCAAAGTAGATGCATGGTGCTCCCTCATGGTATGAGGTCTCAAATGAGCCATGAAGATAGAAGCTTGAGTGCCTTAAGCTAATGGTAGAACACCCGGAGAACGTGACACCCTTTGAGTATCATCGAGGATATGAACATCAGGGCTAGACACCAAGGTATTTCCTCATTCCAGACGTAGTAAACCTAACGGAGTATGACGAGTTATCTGCCTTATCTATACACCTGGAATATGAATGATGGAGGGTCTTGGAGCATTCTAAGTTTCAACAATCTCTAAGAAAACTCAACCTATCCTATTCGTTTGCTGAATTACTCCCTCTACACATGGTATTTGACAGACCACCAGTGACTATTATAGACAAAGATGACAAGTAAAGAAGATAAAATTGTAGGATACTTACCAAAAATGACCTTCATTTCCTCTTTAGTATTTTCATATACCAACAGATGAGTCCCAATGATCTGCTTCAAATTTTCCTTGAGTTCCACCATAACCCAATTCTTTGAAGAAAATGATTAACTGTTTCTTCAGATAGAGTTCCTTCTGGGACATATCCTCCTCCTCATAGACGTATGACTCATTCCCCGTTAAAAGGTGGCCCTGGCTCCATAACTTACGAAAAAAAACCCATACATCATTATTCTGGTTCAGTCCCTATGGTAGCGACTTTCACATGAGCGCCTTCGTTGAGAGGAGTAACTAAAAACAACCTTTTTTTGAAAATGCTTCACGCCATCGGAGTAGGCTTCGAAATAACGGGTAAATTGCATCAGTGTGATTAAGCTTTGACCTTGCGCACGATTAGAAGTACTACGTTATACCTTGAAAAAATGAAAGAAGAGCGATAATGATAGACTTCCTCCTCAGTAGTCACACCAATACTTGAAGACTTTGATGAAAGCCTAACTCATAGGATTCAATTTTCATGGAGAAATCATCAGGTGATTCAAAAATTTGACTTTAAAATCATTGAAAGGAAATCATAGACCTAAAATGGAAAAGGTGCAATTATAAATAGGGATATCACACCCACTGTATTTATTGAAAATCTTTTTATCTTCCTTAGGGATCAGTATCCCCTAGTCATAAGAAGGATACACTTCAAGAAAAGTCCTTTCGAGACCTCCTTCACGAGCAAAGATATAAATGGTTAACGAAATCTCAGGGCCTACCTAATTAATTGAAGGATCTTCTTTTTCTTTTTGACGCATGGTTGGTACTACTTCCATTAGTTAAGAAGAATGGTATGTTGCAAAGAACCTATATAGTGAAAGAGCCAGAGTTATGATACAAGAAACCATGAAACTATTATGAAAAATCAAGCAATGTCCTATTGAAAGAAAGAAATAAGCACTATCAAAGATCCAAATTTCCTCAGAAAAACACTCCAGTACTATAGTTCCCAAAAGTCATGATGATAAAACATGTGAAAATATATCTATAGTATGAGGCATATTTAAGTCTTGAATTCCCCATAGTAATGACTTCACATTGTGACTTTTAGCTAGAACTGGGCAACGACTGGAGGAGGACACATGTGGCAAAACCCTCACCTTAAAGAGTAGAGGCAAGGGCTTCGAGGGAAAATGTTATGGGTTGGACATAAGGCCCAATAATTACAGCCTATAGGAAAAAACGATCAACCGTGTCAATGACAGAACATGTATGTTATCCTAGTCAAATGTGTAGGTGATCTCAATCCAATATCCATCAAATAGATCTACGCATTTCACACCTATAAATTATCAAGCTGTTATAACCGCTCTACTATATAAGAGGGAGATGCGCCATTTCTCAGGGATTTTTGGAATTCAAATTTTATTCACTCACATCACGCTCATACTCACTTAAGCGTTGAAGTGTTGATTTTGTAGATCAACCCCTCTTCCATCGCACCAGAAGCTAAAGTCCATAATTGTAATACACATCCATCGATCATCGATCAATTATGGTTCCCACACAAAACATGTTTATTCTAAACAATTTATATTCCTGGATTAATGTGTTCATCTTACCCCCTTTTAACTCGGTTGTACCTTATGGTTATTTTAATAATTTCACACATTTCTTTGGCAATGTTACAGTGTGATACATGAAATTCATCAATACTTAAAACCGTAGTGATGATGGTTTTAACTTTCAAACCACACTTCACTTTTTCTTTATCCTATTTGGTCCATAAATTTCTAGATTTGTTTTCTGTCACATCGTTAACTTGATGTGTAGGAGCAAAAGAACCATAGTTAACAACGTCCCAAATATAACAATCAATCTCTTTTATAGAAAAAAAATTCATTTTCTCTTTCTAGTGAACCCACCCTTCATTGTTGAAAGATAAAAATTTGTTTAATGAATTGTTTGAAGGCATCATACATCTTGAAAAAATTAGTATTTAAACAAGAGTTAGACTTTGATACCACCTGTCAATCAAGTGATTTGAAACACAATAAGGGGGGAGGTGTGAATTGTTATATAAAAAAAATTTTAAAACTTGAATAAAACTCAAGTTTTAGGTTGATTTTACGAAGGGATTAGATGAAGTAGAAGAAAACAAATACAAAAAGTATACGAAAATAAAAAGTTATGGGATAAGGAAAAAAAACACACTAAACTTATCCTGATTCGACTCAAATTGAGGCATATGTTTAGTCCTCAAGTATAGCACTTTAAGATTTCCACTATCAACTTGAATTTTTATGATATGTTCAACCCACAACCTTTAACACCATGCTTTTACCTCAAATTCAACTTGCAACATTTATATTATATGAGTTCGAAAGCACAACCCTGTCATGGTTTTACAATTATAGATAAGAGATTACAACAATTGATTACACAAGTTGTTACTTAAAAGATAACCCTCTCAACACAAAAAGTATATGACATGTATATGAAAATTTTAGGGTCGAGGTAAGAATAGAAGTGAAGGATTGTGTTTCTAGAAAACTTGCTTGTTTTCAAACGAGCACAAAACAACCTTTTATAATAAAATATTTATAAAATTTTGGAAACTTTAGAAAAGCTTAATCCGACCCATAATCAATTATTTCTATGACAATAATCGGTTATGCATAAGAAAAAAGGAAATTTTTGCTAGATTTGAACTATAATTGATCATTGGATATCCATAATCGATTATTTTACCATCATAATCGATTATAGACCGTATTTCGCTTCATAATCGATTACAAACACTTCCTATTCGATTGTGTTTAGTTTGAAAAAGATTTTGCCTAATTCCAAAGTATTTTTCAGAAGTTGAAAAGAGAAGAAGTTTAGTGTGTGTTTGATTTAAGTTTTTGGAGAGTTACACATTTATTTCACATAATTAATCCTAGAAAGATATAAAACTTGAGGTTCAGATCAGATGACGAGCTTTTATCAGCTAGATCCATTTTAGATGTTTCATTTGTATTTGAACTTTTAAATCAATCATCAGAAACTTCTCGCGTTTTAATTTAAATTATTCTTTCATCTTCATTCTTTAATGACGTTCTTGATATCTTACTTTATTCCCTTTTCCATTAAAAAAATCACTTAAACAAATAGAACCACATAAAGTAGATTCATTAACATTGCACTATATCCAAGAAGTTGTTGGTGGATGCCATATTACTTCTTTGGTCAAAGGAGCTTTAGGGAGATAAGGTTGACACAAAAAACTTTTAAAATCACAAACTCAAAGATAGAACCAAATGAGGTCAATTTTAAAGAGTTGGCAGCTAAGAAGACATTGGAGATGATCATGCTAACCATTGAATTCCAATTAGACTTCTTGCTTTTGAGTCTTCTTTAGTTTTTGCAAATACCAAATGACAACAATGCAATCAATGATGGTAGAAAGAATGCAAGACCAGATTCTAGATGCAATTGGACATGAACATAACTGAAATCTCAGTCTTGTTTCTCCTCCTCTATATTATAAGTAACAACATATTACATTACATAAATAAATACAAGCAAAGTCTTTTCATACACAAAACAACATACAATACAAAAGTAAGAAATTATTATTTTTCAGAATAAAATTCAATCACTGCCTTTTCCAATATTATGTATATATTAGGCAAATTCTTCCTAAGCTTTAGCAGCTCCTACCGGAGACTCAGCCCTGCTTGCTACTATCTGCTCAAACAAATCTCTTATCTTCAAACCAACTATGGTTTGAAACAGACCTGTTCCGTTGTTGCTACCAGGAAAATCAGCATGCTTCAACATCTGTTGAGTAACTTCTCCATAGAATTTGGATGATAAGTTGCTTAAATGGCTCTCAACATATATTAGTTCATCTAGTCTGTCAAATTGTCCATCCATTTCCACAACTGACACCTATTTCGCAGAGAGATTGTCGAAAAGAATAAGAATATCGAAAACAAGAAAGTTGATATGTTATTTTGAACAATAGGCTAGTTGTTGATTGATATATACCTCGTTTCCTTTGTATGTTTCTGGTCCGTAGAAAAATTTGATTCCGGGGTACGAGCATGTGAGTTTTCTTCCACATGGTATCCATGAAATGGTTGAACCTTCGTCGAACAAGTAAACTGGGCTAAAGTATTTAACACCCTCTTTCTGTATCAATCTTACTCGGAGAATCTTTCCCTCGTTATCATCGGGGATGAGTTGGGTTGGTAACACTTCTATCACTGCATCGGCGTATTGCTTTTGTGGATCTGACAATAGCAAGTGCACAAGTTAATCAACACATGCATTATGCATATGAAGCACCGACACATGACAGTACATCAGAAACAATACTGACACGTAGACGTTAATCGTTATCTAAGAAAATGGAAGTAATTGAACGTAACTACATGTGTTGTGTCAATTTAAGACACGGATCAGTGTCAGACACCAAACATATATTTGATTCAAATTTAGTCATTAATATGTTTCTAAGTTAGTTGTAAATTGTTTAAGACAAAAAAATTAGAGAACAATTTCAAGTTGAAAGAGAGAGTTGGAATCTGAATTGGTTATTACCAATATAAGCTTCAAAATCAGGCTTTCTTGCTTCAATGCTAGCCTTGATACTTTCAAGACTGTGTCCACGTTCTGCCATGTCTCTCTGAAATATTTGTCAAATAATTGTTAATCCATAATGAATGAGAAGCATCACAAATTAACCTTTGAATGTCACATTTTTTAACTCTTGAATTATATGTCATAGTTACCTGAATTTTCCAAGCAAACTTCACCTCATTACTAATGTCTAAGTAAATACTGAAGTCCAAGAGTTCTCTAACTCTAGAATCATACCTGCATGCAAGAAAAAATCTCAAATTAATAATCAAATCATAAGCTAATGAAAAGCTACATAATTAAAAGCAACATATAATATGGCACATTATTTTTTTTTTGAACTATCTATTTTACTATATAGCAACAATATTGGACCCATATATGCATGTTGGCCCACCATATAATATTGAAAGATATATAACAAACTCACTAGCAAATTCCTTGACCACACAATCATAAAAAATAGATAAGGTATATCAAAGAACTATAACATCCTCACATCATGATTCTCAAGATTCACAAGAAAAACAACTAATGACTAATGTTCCTTAAATATAGCAAAAAAAAAAAAAACATTAGTACTAAAAATCATAAGAGATACTTACATTGGATGAAGACCTTCAATGACTAAGATTTTGGGAGGTTTAATAAGCTCAGGAGCATCCAAAAGACCAGTAACATGATTATAAATAGGTTTTTGAACAGATTTTCCTTCTTTAATAGCTTTAACTTGTTCATACATAAGATCAAAATCATTAGCTTTTGGATCAAGTGCAGTAACACCTTTCTCTTTTCTACCAGTTCTATCCAAGGAATGATAATCATCCAAACATATCACAGTTGTTGTGTCACTTATAAGTGTGTTAGAATCAGGATTACCACCTTTTGGTGGTTCTGCTGCTCCTCCAAACACACTTGTGAGTCTTCTCATGAAAGTGCTTTTTCCACAACCTGAATCGGCTGCTAGACCAATCACAATTGTCTGTGAGTCACCTGCTCCACATGTTATCAAGTATCTTTTGTTGCTGTTTGTTCTTCTGTTGTTGTTTTTCTGGTTTGTTGTGAAGAAAAGTACTTGTTTTTGATGGAATCCAACGTTTGTTTTTGATGATGTTGGAAATGAGATGTTTGTTCTTAGAGATTGTGTTGAGTAGACAGTGCAAGCTGCCATTGTTTCTGAGAGATTTGTTTTTCTCTCTCTTTTTCTAAGTTAAAGAAAATTTTGAAGAAGAAATGAGTTTATGTTGGATAGAGGATTAATAATGATAAGGGACATTTATTCTAAGAAAAAGTTTGGAACACATAAAATAAATGAGGTGGAATTTAGAACCAAAACAAACAAAGGGAGTTAACAGGAAAATAAATAGTGAAAACTAGAGGTTTTTTTTTAAATAAATGAATAATATTTTAGTCCTTCAATATGTAGTTGCCATTTTTTACTTTGGAAAGTATTATATAAATTATTAAATTAATTTCAGTTCAATCATAACAAAATTGATACAATTTTTTTTATAGATTATCAGTAATAAATATGTAATGAGACCATTTTATCTCCTGTTTAACTGTGATAAAATCGTAGATTTCGTACTATAATATACTCTTATTATCGACTTTGATTATTATAGTTATTGTATGTATCAAAATTACAAACATATTTCAAATTTTTTATTTTATTTTTTATTTTATATACTAAATTGATCAATCCTAAATATATATAAAATTTTAATATATTTAAACACTATATTAGTAACACTTTACACACTAAATTGGATGTTAATCAATTTATTTATATATTGTTTAATATTTGTGTTTCTGTGACTACACCTAGTTTTTGTGACGAATATGTGGAAGTGTTTGTAAAGTTGTTAGAAAAACAGGAATTTGAGTGGTGTTAGGCCATTGTAAAAGGATATAGTAGTCATTTCAGTTTTTTCTTCTTAAAGAAAACACATACTAAAAGACAAATTATGACACTAGATATTTAAATCTTTATTAGCAAGTTGTTTTAAAAAATGAAATTGATTAGATTATGTCATATGTGGATTAAAAAAACAATATAGGAAGGGTACTTTGTGGTTATTAGTGTAACATGGATATTTGACATGCCACGTGGCATAAATATGGTGGATATTTGAAGATGAGGGATAAAGGGTGTGGAATGAAGTAGATTTCATGGTGAGGCTATGCCATCCAACTCTATCTTGGACTCATGAGTGTGTGTTTGTGTGAGATTTATTAATTGCTTCAATTTTTGTTTTTGTTTTCTTTTTTTAGATCAAACTGTGGACTTTTGTTTTTGGAAATTGGAGGCTGTGTTTCATTAATAATAGGACCACACACACATTTCTTCGTCCAAAATAGTGTCACAAAAAGATGTGGAGGTTGGTTTGTAAGGTGCATATAGCATATTCCAAATGATTACAATAGTGAAGTTTTTTTTTTTTTTTTTAATCTAGTAGGAACCAAATGGTCAAATTAATACAAACTAACATAGTGAAAGTAGTATTAAAGTATTTTTTACATACTATGTGACATGTATAAATGATTAGTAGTCTTATTAACAACATATTCCACGACTCTATAGAACTATATTATGTATAATTATTAAAGTGATAAAATAAGTAATAAAATTTAATAAAAATAAGGTGTTATATAATTTAAGTCGAGTAAAAACAACTATTTAAAGTAGGCATGACAACATAATCCATACTCTCGGGTACCCACCAGAATCTGCTTTGAAATTGACGGGGAAGCCTGCTTTGACTGGTTTTAGGATCGGGTTTGAGTTTTCCCCGCTTAAAATATATGGGGACGGGTCGGGTAATGGAGGCACTAGTATCCACCCCAAACTCGCCCCGTTTATTTTATTATATATATTATTATTTAGTTTTGTTAATTTAGAATATTAAATATGTGGCCAATGTTTTGATATTTTAATGTGTATTAATTATTTAAAATATTTGAAATGTATGTATGAAGTTTTTTGAGATTGTTTTATTTTATTATTTGTAATGTAATTTGATTTTTTTAAAAAATAAATATTTCTATTAAAAAATAGATTTTACTAAATGGATGGTGGTGGGGCGGGGATACCCGAACCCAACCCAAACTCGTTTGGGACGGGTTTGAGTTTTAATTCTCCATCCTCGTTTGGGTTTGGGGTGGGGAACGAGAATTGTTTGGGAATTTAGGTTTGGATTTGGGAGAGGTAAAAATCGTCTCTGACCCGCCCCGTTGTCATGCCTAATTTAAAGTGTTAGATTTAATATTATGCTGTTGAAATATAAGATTAGATTTGATTTGATTAGATTTAATATTTAAATATAATTCAAGTTGTGTTAGCTCAAGCTCAAAGTTATTTAGGGTTTTTTATTTAGTTTGTTATTTTAGTCAAGTCACTTAGGTGTATAAATAGACACTTTGTAATTCAGATTTTAACAATTCAATTCAATAATATTTTTCTCTATTCTCTCTCTTTCTCTCCTCACTAAAAGTGCCTCACGCACTAACAAATTGGTATCTAGAGCTTCGGTTAGATTCTTGATCGTGTTTTCGGAATCGTGGGTTATTGTTGTTGATCAATCGCTGCAAAGATGAATGGTAATAAAAAGTTACCAAACTCTCTTCTAACTCTTGATGGAAAAATTGGCTTCGATGGAGAAAACAGATGCAATCTCTATTTGGCTTTCATGAAACCCTAGAAGTGGTTACTAATGGCGTTCATGTGCTTGGTGAAAATGCAACCGAAGCACAGAGAACCGCTCACAAGGAGGCCAAGAAGAAGGATTGCAAGGCGGCGTTCTACATCCAATCGGCGGTTGATGCATATAACTTTGACAGAATTGCTCATGGTGAATCGACGAAGGAGGCGTGGCATATTTTGTCGAAGTACTATGAAGGAGGCGAGAAAGTTAAGGTTGTTAAATTGCAAACCTTACAACGACAATATGAATTGTTATTAATGGGAGAAGATGAAAAGATTGCAGGATATGTGTCGAAGGTGCAGAAACTCGTTCATCTCATGAAGGGTTGTGGTGAAACCCTAACTAATAAGATGATAATTGAGAAAGTAATGCGTACGTTGACCTCTCACTTTGATCACATTATCGTAGCTATTCAAGAATTCAACAATCTTGAAACCCTAAAACTGGAAGATTTGGTTGGTTCATTGGAAGCACATGAGATTAGGATTGTCAAAAGGAATGGAGTTTAAGACTCGATACAAGCACTACAGGCGCAATCGTGGAAAAGAAATGGTGGTTCCAACAAGTTCAAAGGCAAAATCGACAAGACTCAGAGAAAGAAGTCTTGATTGAATCCTCATAAGAATAAGATTGATGATAGAACTTCTGAATCCTCGAAAAGAGGAGAAGGAAATTCCTATCAGAAAGACAAAGTAGAGAAAAGAGGTGTGCAGTGCTATAACTGTGAAAAGTATGGTCACTTGACCAAGCATTGTTGGTACAGGAAAGACAAGGGTTCAACAAAAGGCAAGGACGAAGTACCAAACCTTGCACATTAAGATTCAGATGAGTCTAATGATATGGTGGTTATGGCTGCAGTTGCAGATGACCATGTCGAATCCAATATCTGGTTCCTCGACTTAGGTTGTTCGAATCATATGACTGGTAAAAAAACATGGTTAGTAGATTTAGACGAGTCGAAGAAGAGTAAGGTGAAACTTGTTGATAATAGCTCGTTGCCAGCAGAAGGTACTGGCAACATAGTTATTCAAATGAGTAATGAAGCAAGAGCCTTGATTAAAGATGTACTCTATGTCCCTGAAATGAAGTGCAATCTGCTAAGTGTTGGACAACTGGTCGAAAATGGGTTCTCGGTGGTTATGAAAGACGGAGCCTTAGTACTTTTCGACATCCAGAATAACTTGGTTTTGAAATCTCCTCTGTCGAAGAATAGAACATTTAAGACCATGATCAGTTCAACTGAGGTACAATGTTTGAAAACAGTTGTTGACAACAAGAATAGTTGGTTGTGGCATCTGAGGTTTGGCCATCTGAACTTTAGGTCGCTAAATCAAATGATCACTCAAGATATGGTAACTGGTATACCAAGTCTTGAGATGCCTGATAAACTTTGTGAAGGTTGTCTAGTCGGAAAGCAATCCATGAAGTCTTTCATTTCGACTATGCCAATGAGATCATCCAGCATACTCGAAGTTGTACATTTAGATGTATGTGGTCCTTTTGAAGAGCAAACCATTGGTGGAAACAAGTATTTCGTCTCATTTGTCAATGAGTACAGTCGAAAGCTCTGGATCTATGTGATCAAATGAAATGACGAAGTATTTGAAATCTTTAAGAGATTCAAGATACTTGTCGAAAACCAGGGTGAAAAGAAAATTAAAGTTTTGCGAACAGATGGAGGTGACGAATACACATCCAAGATATTTGAAGCATTCTATGTAGAACATGGTATTGATCATGAGATAATTGCTCATTACACTCCTCAACATAATGGAATGGCAGAAAGAAGAAACAGGACCATATTGGACATGGCGAGATGCATGCTGAAGCAGAAGAATTTTCCAAAATCCTTATGGGGAGAAGCTATTTCGACAGTTGTTTATATTCTGAACAGGTGCCCTACCAAGAAGCTGAAGAACAAGGTTCCTGAAGAAGTGTGGAGTGGAAAACGACCATCAGTGAGTCATCTGAAGGTGTTTGGCTCTATTTGCTACAAGCATATTTCTGATGCTAGGAGAAGGAAGCTTGATGATAAGAGTGAACCTATGATTCTGGTAAGATATCATAAGACTGGAGCATACATGTTGTTCAATCCAATTAATCAGAAGATTGTGATGAGTCGAGACATTGTGATTGATGAAAATTCTTCCTGGGATTGGAATTCTAGTAATGCAATTGACAAGCCACTAATGAGCTATGATTTCGACAAAGCAAGTAATGATGTCGAAGTCGAAGATATTATTGATACTCCAGTCGAAGAAGAAGTCGAAGCATTTGCTGACATTCTCGACACAGTCGAAGTCGAAAGGGATATGGCTGGCACAAGTCAGAGACCTCAAAGAACTATAGCTCATCCAGCAATACTTCAAGATTATGAAGTGGTTGGTGATGATGAAGTCACAATAGATTGAGAACTAGTTCATTGTGCTTTACTTGCAGGTGTTGAACCAATCAACTATAACGAAGCCTTTAAAGATAAACAATGGAAGTCTACTATGGTCGAAGAGTTACAAGCAATTGAAAGAAATAACACATGGGAGTTGGTCAAATTGCCAGCTCATACAAAAGCTATCAAAGTAAAGTGGGTGTTCAAGTTGAAGCACAATGCTGATGGGTCGATAGCAAGGCATAAGGTGCGATTGGTAGCTAGAGGATTTCTCCAGAGAGCAGGACTCGACTACTCTGAAGTATTTTCACCTGTCGTAAGATTGGAAATTGTTCGACTAGTGGTGGCCTTGACATGCAAGCAAAGCTGGTCAACATTTCACTTATATGTGAAATCAACATTTTTGAATGGACCTTTTGAAGAAGAGGTGTATGTCACACAACCTCCTGGGTTTGTGATTCAGGAGGAAGCAAGTAAAGTAGACAAGTTGCACAAAGCGCTCTATGGTCTCAAGCAGACGCCTAGGGCATGGAACAAGAAGATCGACTCATACTTGGTCGAATTGGGATTCGTAAAATGCAAATATGAGTATGGTGTCTATGTTCAAGTTGTGGCACAATATATAATAATATTCTGCTTATATGTCGATGAGTTGCTAGTAACTGGAAATAGCTTGAAGAACTTGTCGAAGTTCAAGGAGCTGATGAAAAAGGAATTTGAAATGTCGGATCTGGGAAAGTTTTTATACTTCCTAGGCATGGAATTTCAAATGTCGAAGTAAGGCATGGTGCTACATCAAAGAAATTATGTCAAAGAGATACTCAATAGATTTAGAATGGATGATTTGAGTCTTGCATCTTCACCTATCAAACCAAATTTAAAGTTGGGGAAGCATGGAGAGGAAGACAAAGTCGATGCAACTTTGTTCAAACAGATTGTCGGATCTCTAAGATATGTTTGCAACAGTCGACCTGATATATATTTCTCATTCGGATTAGTGAGCAGATACATGAGTGAACCAAGGGTGTCACACATGAAGGCTGCAAGAAGAATCCTGAGATACTTAAAAGGATCGAAAAACTAAGGGGTTTTATTTCGACGAGACTCTGAAAGCAAAGAAGCTATGGTTACTTGTTATTCAGATGCTGACTGGTGCAGAGATAGGGAAGATCGAAGAAGCACTACTGGATATTTCTTTAAAGTATTTGGTGCCCCAATTTCATGGTGCTCGAAAAAGCAACCTATGGTGGCACTATCATCATGTGAATTAGAATATATAGCAGGATCCTATGTTGCATGTCAAGCAATTTAGTTCAGATCAGTACTTGAAGAAATGGAGGTCGAAGTGAAGAAACCTCTTGTGTTGTAAATCGACAACAAGTCTGGCATAAATCTGGCGAAGAATCTAGTTCTGCATGGAAGAAGTAAGCATATCGAAGCTAGATTTCACTTCTTAAGGGAAAAGGTAAATCGAGGTGAACTTGAAGTTAGACACTGCTCAAGTGAAGCACAGTTGGCCGACATTTTCACCAAAGGATTGAAGATTGGCAGATTCGTGAATTTGAGAAAGAAATTAGGAATAGTTCAGATCGACTATGATTAGCATAGGTTCGACAACTTGGATTATGGGGGTATGTTGAAATATTAGATTTGATTTGATTTGATTTGATTTAATATTTAAATATAACCCAAGTTGTGTTAGCCCAAGCCCAAAGTTATTTAGGGTTTGTTATTTAGTTTGTTATTTTAGTCAAGTCACTTAGGTGTATAAATAGACAATTTGTAATTCAGTTTTTAACAATTCAATTCAATAATATTTTCCCTTATTCTCTTTTTTTCTCTCCTCACTAAAAGTGACTTACGCACTAACATAGGCAACTTGTCAAACATTTGTTTATGAAATTCTTTAATTAATTGGATAGGAAATTTACCGTTTTAACATTTATTAATTTTTCTTTTGGTTTTATCTAGTTTTACTAAATCAGTTTAAGTCATAATTGACTTAACAAGTTTTTTTTTATTTAAATTTTTACAAGCTTTTCTAATCTTACATATCTAACTAGTGGGAAGCCTGTGCGTCCGCACGTGTTCTGGTTTGGACCGGGGTAATGTTACCAATTATGTTATGGAAAAAATCAAAAAACAAATAATATAAAAATGTTTATGAAAAAAATTAAAATCAGACAATAAAAAAATAAATGAAATGTGATTAAAAAATTTACATAATTATTAATTGTCAATAAAATGAGTAGTTACAAAATTAGGTGTAAATGAATTTAAATGAAATTAAAAGTGGGTTATGTGGCATTATGGTATACGTTACCCATTTAATTGACCTTTCCCAAAAACCAAATACATTGTGTGAATCATATGAATAACGTCTATTTTGCGCTTTTAGGGAAATCAAACATCATTTTCATTCAGAAGTAGAAGGTAGAAACTGAAGACACTGTAGAGAAGACTGAGGCATGGAACGAACAGATGCAAACCAAAATCAAAGGGTCCAAGCTCAAACGAACGCCAATCGCTTGTCACTGATGGAAGACCCAAAATCGCGGTGAGTTGATTTCAGTCATAGCCAGGTATATGATTTCCGTTGAAGGATAGAAACCGAAAGATGTGATCTTCTATTAGTTGTTTTGTCAAAATAAAAGGTTTCTAAAATGTTATTTTTCACCATTGTTATGGTTTTTAACCTACAGATGTTGATTATAGAAAATATTTGGTGAGGATAGGTTTTAAATGATGTTGCATGCACATAGTTTTTTGTTAAATTTGTGTTTACATCTGTTATGCAGTCAAACGAAAAACAGAGGAGATATATTTCGATTATTTGAATGCTCAGGAGATAATGTGTTCCAAAAAATGGAAACCGAACCTCACGGACGGTCGGGATTTCAGTTATAGAAAGAATTTGCACGATACAATTGCAAGACAGGTAATGAATTTCTTTTGTTGGCATCGGGAGGTTTAAACACCATTTGTGTTAAAAGGTTATTAGTTTGAATGTTAACCCTTCATATTTGTTTGATTTCATTGATGTTATATTTAATACGTTTTTAAACAAGAATGTCGGTGAAACGGAAGAGGTTAAAACTCTGAAAAGGTGGGTTTCACAACAAAGGACATAGGGGGTCAGCACCCGTCGTAGTGAAAACACCTGTGGGAGATAAACATAAGGGCAAATGAGTTTCATAATCAAATAACAGTAGGGTATCAAAAGTTGCGAGAGTGAATCCATCAGTAGCAAATAATCAAATGGGCAAAGGTGCACATAACTCGAACAACCAAAGGGGATCAAAAGTCGTTGGGTTCAAAGCAGATGTGGCAGAGAAGCGTAAGGGCAGGGGAGTTCTTATTGTTGAAAAAGCTTGAGCGAAAGATGAAGAATCATGTCATAACCATTTCATCTGATACATCAGGGTAATTTCACAACCCTATATATATTAACATATATACCCGTAACACAAGTTTAGTATGTTTAGAGATTACGCATGTGTAATGGCCCAAATGTTGTTCTATGTCCATAAATCATATGCGTTTTGAAAATATGTCTGATGAGCATGCCCGAAATGGGAATATCTGTGTATTTGTTGTTGTTTCCCCTTTTAGTAGTTTATAACAAATGTCTTGAAACACAATTATGGAAAGTTACAGTTCAGAAGAAGAGGAAGATGTTGTTGGTAGGACTCGCCAAGATGTCACTGATAGTCCAAAGTATGTACTGTGGGGGAAGAAAGTCACTAATGCAAACGTCGCTAAGAAAAACTTTCTTGTAAGTTAGTTATAAACAGAGTATCCATTGTTGTCCTTGTTCTCTATGTTGTTGTATAATATGCATGACCATAATAATTGATGTAAGTTTGGTTTGTAATTGTGTAGTAACTACCATAACACGTAATAAAGATCGGGTGTTTAGCTGGAGTAAGTCATATAGAGATGTATGACAGGGATACCGATGAAAGGTACGTGTGTGTGGTGCATACTATGATGAAGAAACACTGTGTTGAGCATTAATTAGGAAAGGGTTGGTACGCCTTTGCAAAACATAGAGGGCTAAACGATGGAGACATTCTCCGCTTCAGCATTAAGGATCCTCCAGCTACACGGATCAACGTCAGTAAGTTGAAACCATAATGGACATCTTTGTGAAGCTTGAGGTTCACAATATATCAGCAGTAGCAACCTTGAAGATGTTTTGATGAGTTCCCATTAAGTGATTTTTTGATTAAGAATGGTCATATGTGGTTACTAATATGTAATGTTTTGATTAAGATGTTTGATGACTTCCAAGCCTTGAACTTCTTGTGTTTAATATAGTTTATGGAAGTGGGGATGTGTTATTATAAAGCTGAAATGGAACAACTTTAGATTATAATCCATTTAAATCCAGATGATATATAAAATTCATATGTGTTTGTAGTATTGGTATTATCTTCAGTGTATGACACATGGTTTCATTCTAATATTGATATAGTTGTTATTTAATAGTGTGTTTGTGGCCATGAATGTAACGAATGGATATTTACATATAATATACAATTACTGTTTTGTTTAGAATTTTGTAAAAATTGAATCTACCTTTTTTTGTCAAGGCCAATGACGTGTAGAAGTTTTGAAATAGTTGGAAATAAATATGTATTGTGTGTATTGCCTTTATTGATGTGAAGGATGTAATGGAAAAGCAAGCCAGGGGAATTGTATAACATATTGCATTTGTACCATTTGTATTAGTGTTGAGACTGTTCACGCGTGAAACAAGTCTTCCAACACCTACATGTGAACCTACTTTAATTGCATAGCACTTTAATGCAAAAAGACAAATTTGAAGACTATCACCACGTGAAAAAAGAAAGTGTTGGTGTATAATAATGGATAATAAATACAATGGGTGGGTACATAATGTGGTAATCTCATTAAGATCGGCAAACAAAAGGATTTTCTTGTTATCACTTTTCCCCTCTCATCCTTCTTGAAACATTCTTGGTGGAGTCATGGAGTTATGTGGTATTCTCAAACACTCAGAGATGGTAACCTGTTTTGAAATCGCGAAGCTATCCGCACAGGTAAATGCTCCATTAACATTGAATTTAGTTAAATGCTAAAGACTCAAACATCTTGAAAAAAACATTAAAATTTTTGGCTTCTCATTCCATTTTCAGGCGTTTCCTAAAATTGATCCCGACTTTGTGAAAGATTATGAAGATGAGATAGGTAAAAGTTGGACCGTGTTAAATAACCAATGTGTGCAGCATGAACTGATTTTCGACAAAGTCGTCCATCATCCACTTGTTATAAGTGGATGGCCGCTTTTGGAAGGTTACTACTATTTACCAACTGATGTTGTAGTAACATTCGCTTATTATGGCAACAACAACTTTGGAATTAATGGTTACAAACAGGTCACGAAATTCCAAGACTTACCAGATTTTCATAGTAGAAATATCTTCTGCTCGGAGATATATGCTTTTCAAGTTCACTTACCCCTCACAGCGCGGATCTCCCAAAATTAGTTAAGTAGACATGTTGTTGGTTATGAAATTTAAAAAATTAGTATATCTAATGACTAACATGACTTACTATTTGATTATTATTGAATAATAGAAGTTGCAGGAGGATTTTGTCGAAGTACTGAGGGACTATGAGTATGAAGATCTAGTACTATGCGGTGATAATGGGAAGTCGAAATTGATGCAACTATTGAACGTTAGAGATATTCATAAAACCAAATTAGGATATGAGTGGGACGACTTTTGGAAAGATAATAATTTCAAAGCGGGAGATAGAATCCAATTCAGAATTGGCACTACTTCCTTGGCCAAAATATGTCACGTTTATATTTGTCCATATGTGTAAAATTTGGTGGACGGTGAATAATAAATATGGTAATGAAGGTGTGTAATATAAGTCATATCATTTGTATGAATCAGGCTTGTTGAGTTTCAAACTATTAGTAATTCGTATGTGTTATTGTAGGAATCATAGACGATTATAGTGGTGGATGTGATTATGGATTTGGATTGGCGGGATTAGAGTACAGATGAGCCTTCCAAAAAAGAGGTCAGTATGAATTTTAGATGGAATAGCAGTGACTTATTTTTATGATTTTGCAATTTGTATAAGACATTAAAAAAATGTAGACCTCTTACTATCCACTGTGAAAATACTCTCAAAGAAATCAACCGCGATTGCTTGATATTAAACCGGTATATGCTGCACAATAAATTAAGTAGCAATAAAACACGTTAAAAATAAACAAAACACTAAACATGTGTATCAGACAAGTTGCTTAATAAGTATTTCATACATGTTGTCCCAAAAAATAAAAGACATCTTCAATATAGCCAACCAAGTCATTAAAGTAATTAACTAAACACCTGCACTGTATATTACACGACTTGGGTGCATTCATATGGCCTACAGGATCCATTAAAATTAAAACATTAAGACTACAAAATATTACACAATAGCCTTAGCAGTAGGTAGTCTCGAGCTGAACACTATATCTGAAACTACCCTAACATTACTTCAAAAGAGGGTTAAGTTTTCGACCACGTTCCGACAAATTCCAAACCATCATTGAAACCTGCAAAACACAACCAACACATTAACCAATCGCAAGCAAACTTGTCGAAAAATATGATGGAAAATACTTATCAAACAATATGTAGAAAAATTAAAGTTTACATATGTAGTCGAATACGTACCAATTCAAATGTTGTTGAAAACCTCCTTGTAAACAACGTTTGTCGTTGTAATTTTGGTCGTGTTGTTGTCATTGTGGACCAAGACTTTGATACCTTTCTTGCTGGTAATTCTTGAAAGCACGACATATATTTATCCATGAGTAAAAACGTCCCGAGGAATGTAAAGCCCCACCCAATCCAACGACTGACCCTGGGACTTGTTAATCGTCATTGCATATGACACAATGATTGGGAATTGTTGCCGACTTAGCTTGAAAGGCCACAAAGATTGTGAAGGGGACATATTCATCCTTGGAATATAAACGAATTTGCCGTGATTTTTGCCCCCCTTAATACGAGCTTCAAGTACATGCATAGCCATCTTTGTCACAATAAGCCAGGTACCATTACATAACCCTTCGGACTGATCGATGTTCCGCATTAACATAATGGGTGTTCCGATCTTCAATTTTATGTGATGGTTAGGCAAATCGGATGTTTTCAAAGATCTTAGAAATTATGGAGTGATAACATCAAGCATGTCCCTGTCATATATCTCAGATCGATCAACAGAGTTGCAACTAAAGTAATCCCTCAAGTCACCTAAGGCAAAAATGCAAGACATTAAAAAATAGGTGAAACTTGCAGTACATTTTGTAGAATTGATTTTAGGAAGTAATAATACCTGGCATCATGGCCAATACATGATCATTGCTTTTGTCTACCATTTCAATGGTTGATGCTAAGATAACCCTACTCTTAAGATAGTTGTAATCACAGTAATTATTGAGAATTCTGGATACGTACTGGTGACAATGGTAATAATTGGATCTTTAAATTGTGTAATTAACATCTCAGGTGGGAATTCTATTTCTGTAGTCCCGTCATTCGGTTCACCAAGTCTACCTTCTCCATTTTTTAGAAGTCAATCGGAGAAATCACCAATTTCTTTCTGTTCCTGTTCTGTTGGACCACAACTCAGAAGCATATTCTTGGTTAAGGTCAACACCTGCACCAAATGCCATATGTATGAAGCGTTGATTGTGGTGTGAACAATGTCTGAATGACTCCCCCTCGGTATTACCGATAATATCTGTCTAAAGTCTCCACCAAATACGATAACCTTCCCACCAAATACCTCACTGGAGTTGCTACTGCTACTTATGATATCCTTTAAAGTTCTGTCAAGAGCTTCGAAACATGATTTGTTTGCCATCGGCGCCTCATCCCAAATTATTAATTTAGCCTACCTAAGTAGTTCTGCAGCATCTTCTTTGTAACCAATGTCGCAATTTAAGTTATCCAAAGTAGGTACAGGTATCTTGAACCTTGAGTGAGCAGTTCTCCCACCGGGTAACAACAGCGATGCAATTCCACTGGTTGCCATGGTTAAGCAGATGTCGTGCTTAGATCTAATTGCACTTGCGAGTGTCCTCCACATGTAATTTTTTTTGGTGCCACCATAACCATGAAGGAAGAAAACACCACCTTTCTGAGTTGTAACTGCAGACATAATTTTCTCATATATACCCGTTGCTCATCTATAAATGATTCAAAAGATCGAAAGCAAGAATTAGAACAGAATTAATATAGCAATGTACAATAATTATTTCACTTGTTACCTGTAAGAGCTGCATGAAGCGATAGAAATTCAGCCTGCATGGTTGGAATGTCATAACCGCGTTCATCATAGATGAGCCGATTTCCCAGCTGCTCCAACACATATCCGTCCGGATATGGTATTGGATAGAAATTTTTAAGACTTCTGCGATTGGTCTGAAGTAGTTGTTCAATCTCAAGCAATGTAAGATTCTGCAGTTATGCGTCACTCAAAAGCAGATCTGCGACAGTCGTGGATGTAAGGTTGTTAAGGTTGCTTATGTACGCAAGTTTTTCAGCAATGCAGTTGTTTTAAAATATAGTAAGAATGGACAAAAAAAATTAGGATTTCAAATTTTAAATTATACATTTGTTTTAAACCAAGTGCCTCTGCTGGTGCAACAAGCCGTCGGACAGTAAAATCCACCACTCCTTCCATACATGAGCAGGCCTGTTCACATTTCCTGACATAAGCATAACCACAAATAGCTTACGAAGGAAATGACCTGACCCCCACTCACCGGCTTCTCCAATATCCCTAATGTACTCCCGATCATCCTCAAGGAAACCCATAGCAAAACACGCATCCTTGAACGATTCGTACTATGTATCGCCAACCTTCTGTATTTCCTCATAACTTGTAGGTCCCTTGACCACCGTCAGCATCATTGGTAGATAAAATAATTCCCCCGTAGACGGTGGTACCCAGATCAAACGATCAATTGTAAACCCTCTTTTGCGAGGCTTCCACATTCTACTTCTTTTATGGAATATAAACATGGTGACAAACTAGTTGTATGTTAACTCTCTGGCATGTTCATAATTCTGATTTGCAAGTAACCATGCTAAAAACATAGATTCCATAACGCTTGCCTTCTCTAAAATATTCTCCATTCGGTCATAATCGGTGTAGTACAGTGGCTTTTCACCAATTAGATGGAAAAACATATGTTAAACCCCTGGCTTCCTTCCATGAATGTTGTAAGCAAAGATTCGCCAACTTGCCTCGTAAGGAGAGATGTATCTACAATCAAGATATTGTTTGATTTCATCAACGTGCTCATTACCATTGGAGGTGGACCGGGCAACATGTACAATGGAAGCGGTGATTCTATCATATCCCTTGTGTATATATTTGAATAGATATTTAATCGACGTACTTTGATTACACCACTCCATGTTTATATGAGCTTGGTACTTCAAAAGTAACATTGTGTTGTAGGGGGAAACATGTCTATTGTCCAAAGGTATGCCATTTTTGTGAATTATGTGTGTAGATGATTTTCTTCTATACAAAGGATAGCCTTCGACATCGACAATTGTGTTCTCTATGAATCGCTTAGGAAAGAATTTGGTGCCTTTTCTGTTCTTCATACACGGTGATGATTCCCTCGACAAACCACATGGACCATGGAGCATATGTGATTTGACCAAATTATAGCAAGTAGAATGAAGTTCGGGGTCAAGTATTTCAGCATAAATGGTTCGGTCAATGTCGGATGGGGTGGGATATTTACTTTCAGGCTGTAAGAATATTAGAATGTGAGCGTGTGGGAGGCCTCTCTTTTGGAATTCTATTGTGTACATAATTGAAATATTAAATAACATGGTTAGATTTATTAGTAAGACAATAACTGGATTAAAAAAAATATGGAATGGGAAAGGGAAGGCTTACATGCTACGACACGGCCAAGGACATAATTCTTTGTGATGTCGCGCATGAGTTGGTCGAATTTTATTTTGAACACCTTAGCTACAATAGCAGGATGGTTGTATGCATTTAAGTTATTTGGATCCAACTGCCGTTTGATTTCAGGCCAATTTGGGTTGCAGGTAAAAGTTATAAACAGGTTAGGGAACCCCAACTTACTTGAAATTGCCATTCCGTCAAAATAAAGTTGGTCCATGTACCTCTTGTTCCCAACGAAACTTGAAGGAAACACAACCCGTTTCCCTTCCTCTCTAGTTTGTTGCGAAGTCCCCGCAATAGACGGCTGTTATATATTGTTATACTTACCAACCCTTAACTTAGATTGATTTTTCTGCAACCAATTAAGACGCTCAGTTTCCATCATCGTGTAACCGTCAACCAAAAATTGTTGGAATAGCCGTCTCGAATGTGGTAATGTTTTAGGTTCAACAACTTGTTCTTGGAGTCGGTAGCAAAGCTAATCCTTATTAGTTTGTCTGTTTTACTCTGTCACGGTTGTTTCGTGCTGGTAGTTATGGAGTATATTATCCCTATAACTATCTTCCCCATATGCAAAAATCAAAGGGTATTGGTAGCCAAGATAAGATGGGTGGAACTCATCGATCCTTTGCAAGCCACCATCACACTCATGGATTATGATGTCTCTTAGTTCAGTAGTGTCAACATCACCAGCAATAAGTGCAGCAACCTCCAAAACAGTGGGCGTGTTATAGACCCGACTGTCACCAGGTCGACTCGGAATCAGTTTCAACCTCAAGTCTTGAAATGAATTATCCCTTAACACATCCATCGCCATTCTAAAGGCTTTAGCATGAACATTGTTATCGTCCAACATTACCTTCAAGTTTGTGACAATATCTTTTTCAATATTTTTGTTATCCCTGCATAAACAATGAGCATGAATGTTATCGCAATAAAGTTAACACAAATTGGCGACTACATGATGTTACAGGTTTTTATAAAAGCATGAGTAATACCTTAAACAATCTATTCTATTTTCGACCTCATTAGCAGTGTCAAATATGTATAGCTGAGCATATTGCGGAGGTTCACCGATTTCTGGAAGCATGGTACCGATCCGATGGCAAGTTTGACCATGTAGTCGCAGAGTCGGAGGATCGTCCCCCCTAGAATAGGTTGTGTCAATGTCATCCCAGGTAAAAGTGAAGAACAACATTGTGTTGTAAGTTCTAATGTTGGCTTGAAAATTTTTACTATGGCGCGATGTTCTATCGAACAAGAGTTGTTGAAACAGAGGAGGAGGCTGCCTCGTGGGTGGTAGGACTACTTTCCCACTTTTGCAGCATATATGAAACTTTGCTACTGCTGCATGTCTATTTATTGCTTTACGTTCCCGGTACCACATACACACCTTACAATGCTCGCATTCCCAAATAGGGTCTCCAATTTCATAATACTCTGAATTGAAAAAAATTAATGAGACTCAATGTAAAAATAAATGGAATGCCATAAAAATGGATGGATAACTCACCTTGAAGGTGAGAATCAAGTGAATCCTCCAAAGCCTCATCATCAGATTCTGATGAATTTCCCAAATTATGTCCTGATCCATAATCTGAGTTTTCATCCGAAGAAGAATAAGCAGGGGGCGTATGATTTGGACGAAGGTTGGTGTTGTAGTTATTACTTGAAGCATCAGATTGACGGGCATAATTAGAAGTAAATTGTAATACATTTGATGGGATTGATAATGATGTTGGTAGCATTGTACTCACGTGAGTAGTGTTGTGGATAGGTGAAGAATCAATCCTTAAAGTAGACTGAGACAATGGTTCAAGTGTCTCTGTTGTATGGGAATTAGTTTGGTGTGAACTTAGTTGAGGTCTTCGTTTTGATTGTCTTAGAATAGTAGGATCCACCGGGGTTAAAGGAGTTGTGTTTTGTGTATCACTAATGGCGTTCAACACGACAGATGAGGATACTCGACAGGTAGCAGACGAATTGAAAATGGGAAACAAATTTACTCCAGAATGCACATCAAATCGTCTACAACATCAGTCAACAGAGTTGTATTCGGTCTTTGGGAGTATTTTGAGATTGAGATGGAAGGTGTGGATGGTGAGCCTACTATATTCTCCTTGTTACCTACAGGGTGTTTAAGCTTCTTCTCCATCTACAACAATTTTCGCCTCTTCCTTACAATGGAAGAAGGCGTTTCAGTATTACCGAACTTAACTAAAGGTTTCTTCAAATTGGTTATGGTAAATGAAAGTTAGCAACTCTTCAATGGCCTCAATGTTGAATATACATGTTGGTAATTTGGGCATACATTCAGTTCATATTGGAAACCATGACACTGAAGGAAAAAAGAGAAATAAGGGTAACTTACCAAGGTTGGTAACAGAAGCTGAATGTAATGGTGTTTTAACCAAGAAGCATGGTAATATGCAAAACCACACTACCTGGAAGAAATGACATTTAAAGGAAACTTGGGACTTGTTTTTTTCAAAACATTGTTGTGTTGTGAAGACCAAATTGAAACTGTAAATGGCAAAAAAAAATATTCACAATGGAGAAAATAATGACGTGTCTCCTAACTAACATACCAGTACAAATTATGTGAAAGCTATGTTAGCAATGTAGTTGTTTGGTAGATGTCTCTTTTAACAATATTATATTGAAAACGTGGATAGTACACAAAAGGGAGCACAATGGTTGGAGTTGACATATTTTCATAAAGTTTGCAGTAGTGCAATGATGATAAAGGATATTGACTGGTTTTTTTAAAAAATTTTACCATGCAAAGACATAAGGCAGGTTTTACTCAAGTATAACCTTTTAGTAGTATTGGTTAAAAAATATTTTGTAGTTTTCCAAGGGGGTTTCCAATTTGACGTAAAAATGTATATCATCCATCAGATAATAGGCCAAATGTTTTGGTGGTCTTGTTTAAAGCATTGTTTTGGTAGTATTAGTTATGATTTTATTCAAGGCTAAATGTTGTGGTAGTCTTGTTTAAAGTATTGTTTTTTTTTCTCCAAGGGGATAGCCAGTATAGGAAGAATAATATAAACTTGCTGCAATAATATTGAACAGGAGTCTGCAAGTCAGTATTAAAGTAATAGCCATTTTTGGATTCAGCCATAACAATATATATGATAGCGTTTGCATCTATGATAACACTTGTAGAATGATTATGAAAATAGCCCACAACCAAAATATACACAAAGTGATTTCATAATGAACTATATAGATTTTGAAGTAATATTAGATAACATTTGCGACATTGTCGTTGACAGTCCAAGCTAAAGCTACTGCCATAGTTTTAAGAATTATCCAAAATAACACCCATCATTTTAAGGGGTAAGCCTATAAGATGACCAAAATAAATATACTAAATGCAACATAATATTATACATGATACTTGTCCCAAAATATATACTTAGCAGTTATGTTGATCCAATTCCAAAACAAAATTCTTTTGTCGCACGGCATCAATACATTTAAACCAATGCCTTTTTACCGTGCTTGATAAGTTTCTTCACTTTAGTTGATGAAAGGTCCCCATCATTATGAGTTTTGTTGGAGAAATCAGTCGAGGCATCGGGAGACATCCTCTTCACATTAGTTGTAGGGGTGACAGGATCGGGAACGTCTGCAGAAGTTATTTCACTATCCTACACGACGAAACGAAAGAGCGTTTAGAAAAGATGACGTGTTATTGTGCAAGACTGAATAATAAACGATGGTTATAAGTGTTTAAATATCGTGATTGGATTCAGCTTTTCAAACGGTGCATCCTCGTCGACACTCTCCATTACCTGTAGCAAAAAAAAAACAAATGAGTGTGTACTACTGGTGAAAACTTAGAAAACTTAGTTATGATTTTTGATTTAATGTATTAGTTGGACATAAGATGTAGACAAAGGAGATTAAAAAACCTGGAATAAATGAGAAGTGGTATTAGCGACAGATGTTAGCTAAAAGGTATAAACATCATCAGCAATTACGACATAAGCTGAGTGGATTGTAATTGTAACAACAAAACAATGATAGGGTATTTACCTGATCAGTTCCAAGTGATCCTTCAAGTTGTTTAATCAGTTGTTCATCTTTAAGAAACTGGACGACGGAGCAACTCTTCCACCTGGGACACCACTTTACCTTGAAATCACACTTCAAGCCCAACATTGCATCCAAGGCCAGTGGAAATTCCAGGGGGTCCGTGAATCCAGTCTACATTGAAAATGGAAAATGTTAGTGGGAATAATAATGTGATCACCACATTAACAAGCTAAAACGGGTTATTAATGGACACAATTTAGGGCAGCCTATGCAAACCTCCATCATGGTTGCACGTAGTCGGCCAGCAGATGTCTTCAAAAGCTCGGTGGCTTCACGGTCCCAGAAAACAAATTTCCCACATGGGCCATTATGTTTGAATTAAATCTCAATTTTATACCTACAAATCATTAAACCATCAAGGACAAATTAAATGTATAATAATGATAAAGACTATATAACAAATAAATGGAATTTGCACCTCCAGATCTCAGCATTGGTTCAGTTTCCATCCCTACTAAAAAAGGTGGTTTGTCACCCTTAGCAACAGCTGGACATTGATGGCATGCTATGTAGTGCCAGCCGTTAAGCGATGCAATGAGCTTGTCGGTGGTTGCAATAGTAACGCAGAAAGTTGTCTGTAAATCATGATTTCACAACGCTATTACTTTCTCCAGGTTTTGTAACATAAAGCAACAAATACAAAATCAATTTGGAATTACCTCACTTAATGTGATGATATCCTGTAATGGTAGGTGGATAGCTTTGGCCATAAACTTCTCAGTCAGAGATAGGTTAGAACTGGAAGATTGTTGTGACCAAGAACGATTTTGGGTGCTAGATGATGAAGATCTTCCCATTTTGAAGTCCACATATAACCTGTATTTGGCACAAAGTCATAACAGATCAAAAATAATTTATTCATTCCTAAACTTAAAAAATTGAAGAAATGTTGAAATTAACAGGGTGTGACTTTTTCAAAAAATCTTGGATGTCTGGCATATCCTCATTGATATGAATTTTGGTGATGTTGTAGGTGTTTGTAACGGCCAACGGATATTTGCCTACAAAATACATATAATAAAGTGATCAACATTTAACAAAATAATGGATGTTAACATCATTAAGTCGACCACTCGGAATTTTTCCCATGTCTTTACTTAATGAGAATAACAGTTGGTGTTGAGACATCAAGTTGTTTTTGTTTGTAGTCAAAGAACTCCATAGTGTAGCCTTCCCATAACGTACAATGCAAGGCATTGTCGCTATTGTACCAAAATGAAAATAGTCAGAATATAATGCAACCAACTACAGCACTGGACGTACAAATTTATTAGATAAGACGCGGTTAACCGACTTACCATAAATCTCTCAATACCAAGTTGACTTGAGGTTTCTTGCCCCCAAATTGGGACTGGAAGTATCCAATTTCATCGACCACACCTATATCATCTACAAAAAAAGAAGCAGCAATGTTTATTTAACAAATATCCAAAGTGTTGTACCCCAAAATTTACCCTCATTTTTCTGCTAGTTGATGTTTTATTTATTGTTCTCTATTTTAACTTAATATTTATTTTAATATCTTTATCTGTCTTTATTTTAATTTATAACCAATGTGGCCTTTTTTTATTTCCTTTATATTTAAGTTGTTTAGTCTTAATTTAATTTAATTTTAATAATTAGTTAATTAATTAGATTAATTATTCATTTAGTTTTTTTTCTAACTAATTTTAATTTAGAATATTTAATTAGTTTATTATTATTTTTATTAATCATATTATTAATTCAATTAAGAAAGAAACATTTCCAACATGTGTCCATAAGCCCACCGTGACCAAAATATATGCTGCAATATTGGATTTCAATTCATTACCACGGACCAATAGGAATCAAGCAATGCTTTGTTTGACTTTTCAACCCAATTCATCAGCCAATGGAGCAGCGACATGTGGCACTAGAGAAACCAAAAGCAACCAAAATATGCTCTTCTTCCTCATTCATGGTCACGGGTTTCAGATAGAAAAAAAATCCATTACAACCATAAAGCCAATTCAAATTTCGTGTCCATGAGTCTGCAAACAACAGTACACCAGCTTGCAAACCGTACGAAGCTCTGCGCATCACAACGCTCCCTCTTCAGTGAAAATGACCATACAACAACGGCAACAAATTCAAATTTTGAAGGTGAGAATTGTTGTTTAAAAGGGGGAGACGAACGCATATGAAGGAGGGCTGCTCTCACTCTGAAAAAAAACATCAAATATCTGAGCTTTCAAACCGTAACCTTCCGCCTCCATCAGACATCAACAGCCAATAACACTTAACCTCCTATTCTCTTCGACCCATCACCTCATCACCATCAAAACACCATTAACCACCAACACCGTCCCTGCCTCAACGTAGAACCATCATAACCACATTAAACCTCCTTAGAAACAGGGGTCCCTTTCGTCTCCTTCCGCCGTTCTCAATTCAACCTCACAAATCAACAAAACCGTCAACTCGTCTTTTCCAGAAACAACAACAACCTTAATCCAATCCTTCGCTCATTCTCAAACCCAAATAACCAAAAACCGAATCGTCATAACCTTAAACCTTCACCAATTTCTTTCAACCCAAATCTCCATTCAAATCATCTCCAAATTCCAATCCCAAGACAAATCAACAGAACAACTTCTTCAACCATCACCATCGAACTCCGCAAACCCTTCCTCCAAAACCTAACAACAACACCTATTCAAATCACCTTCTCAAACCTTCAATCGATCCAGATCAGAAACCAGAAAAGCAAGGGAGATGAAGAGAGATTCAGTGTCAAGTCAAAAATAAAATCGAATTGAAAGAGCAAGCCTGAGAATAAACCGTACCTGGAAATCACGAGAGTGAGATAAGAGAGACGGAGAAGGTTGGATTCAGCACCGATGTCGTTTCATTCTGAACTTTTTGGACCGATTTTGTTGTTTTGGATTCCGTTTTCATTTAAAACCTCGCCTTGTTCTTTCGCCTTGGAAACATGAGTTTGTTTCTGGAAACACGGTTTGTATGGAAGAGGAGAACCACTTTACGGAACTTCAAGTTTCTTTGAACCTGGTCTCACCCTTTCTATTGTTTCAAACGTGGGCTGTGAAGCCCATTCTTTTCTTAGTTTTTATTTTCTTTTTTGTTGCTTGCTGACGTATGATAGGGTGATGGGTTCATAGCCCAAATGATCCCATTCTTTTTTATTTACACCCTTCTAAATTCAGCGCCCCTCCTCTTTTTTTAAAAAATCATTTTCATTTATCAACTTTTTTTAACAACTTTTTTAGAATTTTTAATCTCTAGTTTTTCTATGTTTACTCGTCTTATTCATGTTAATCCACTTAACTTAGTGGTTCATTGCATTTCTTTTAGTTTGGCCAATGATCTCGTATAAATTTTGACTTTGTTGATTATCTCAAAATCACTAAAAGTCTAAATTTGTAGGAGGCCACTTTTTATTCATCTTTTTGATCGATGAAAGTTAAAAATCTAAGATTATTGATTTGTCGATTAAATCTTGATTTAAACGAGACTAACTTGTTTTTTATTCCGATTCTATTTTGGTCGATGAAAGTTAAAAATCTAAGATTATCGACTTGTCGATTAAATCTTGATTTAAACGAGACCAACTTGATTTTTATTCCGATGCTATTTTGGTCGATGAAAGTTAAAAATCTAAGATTATCGATTTTTCGATTAAATCTTGATTTAAACGAGACCAACTTGATTTTTATTCCGATGCTATTTTGGTCGATGAAAATCAAATATCAAGATTATCGATTTGCCGATTTAAATCTTGATTAAGATGAGATCAACCTTATCTTTATTTCATAATCTTTATTTAGGCCGAAGACGTTACACAAATCTTGACTTTGATCATTTCAAATCAATAAAGTCTTGATAAATGTGAGGCTACTTTTTATTTATTTTTGTTGGTCAATGAAAGTCAAAGAATCAAGGTTATCGATTTCTCGATTAAATCTTGATTTATACGAGACCGATTTTATTTCTCATTTCGATTCCATTTTCTTTATCTTGGTCGATGACATAACAAACCTCATGGTTTGGTTGATTTCATTGAGTTGACAAAACTTTGATCAACATGAGACCACTCTCTTTTTATTTCAGTTTCTTTACTATTTAGTCGATGAAAGTCAAGAATCATTGATTATCGATTTCTCGATTAAATCATGATTAAGACGAGACTATTTCATTTTATCTCATCTCATTGTCCTATTTATGTATTGTTGCATCATTTTGTTTACATTATAATCTTGTTATCATTTAGGATCTTTATAACTATTGTCTTTTCCCCCCATTCCAAAGGAAGGTGAAATATGTTGACTCATAAGTCATTGACCTCCCACCTTAACCTAAGTAACCTCTTAGGAGAAAACTTTATTTCTTGGCCTCATCAGAGCCATAGAAATCACAACTAGCTTTAGGAAGGAGTTCTTAAACTCTTAGTGATATTCATCATAATGAATCATCACTTTTCCCACTGACTAAAACATAACATAGGTCCATTACAACTAAATTTAGAGAGTTCTTAAACTCTACAATGAGCTTGTACTCATTCCCCCTCTGAATATTAACCATAGTCAACAGTTCAGTAGAAGTAGAACTAACCCCCGAACCTTAGATCTCCCCCCTTTAGGTTTTTCTAACGATCTTGAACCTTTCCTTTGGATAAATCAAAGTCGGTTGTAAAAGAAAATGATGCAAGTTAATAAATAGCTTGTTATCTGATTTTCACCGCAACAGAAATGGCGACTTCACTGGGGATGAAGTATTTTTGAGGGTTAAGCCCACCTTTGTTTTACTTGTTTTATTTATGCTTGCTTGCTACATTTTTGTATATCTGTTTGATTATCTGTATATATGCTTTGCTTGTTTATCTTTTGTTGGCTTGGTTCTTGAGTGGTGAGATAAGTCCTAACCCTGACTTGAGTGTGCTTAGGATAGGACGATGGTATTCAAGGAGGCTTTGAGGGAGTCGAATCCTGAAAAGTTGAATTGAGAACACCATCACTCATTTGAGGCCCTCTCGAGAGTCTAGTTATGTTGAACGAATCCGTTCGTGAAAGCGTGCTACTCTCGACCTAGGAGCCCATGATATTGAGAACCGTAGTTACCAAACCCCACTAAGCCTTTTAGGATGTAGTGCGGAGACCATGATGGAGTCTATTTCTGAATTGGTTGTCACACGATACTACACTCAGACGAGATCCTCTTGAGAATTTTATTGATTACCAAGTCATCTGAGAAATCCTTAAAATCCGAAAGATGGGTTGTCGACTCTGGGAACTTCTTAGAACCCTGTTCAGCAGATGAAAACCAGTATTACTTACCTATTGGGATGGGTAGACCATGGCTCCATTCATGAGACCTAAACCTAGGATTTGTATGTTTTGTGTGCTTTGTGCATGCATACATTCAAGCGTTCTTAGCCCTTTGGTTTCGAGGAACTCAAATGTTTGTTTCCTTTTCAAAGATCAACAGAGCTTGGATTTTAAAACAAAAACTTTTTCAGTATTTTCAAAAAAATTTTGCAACTTGCCTTTGAGTTCCTTGAAACCATTTGGCTTGCATCATGTCATAGCACGTGCGTTCTTCCCCATCTCATGTCATCTCGTTCTCTTCAGAGTCCGTCACCCTGATTTTCCAAACGTCAATACCCAAGTCCAGACTCGACAAAGGATGCCTGAAATGGGCAGAGTCAACAATGAATTAAGGCAGCTCCGAGGAGTAATGGGGCAGTTTCTGGAAACTATGAAGGTCACGCTAGCAACGATGAAGGAAATTTGGGAGTACCAGAAGGAAATGAGAGAGGAAATCAGAATCCTCAAGTGTCAAATGAATTGGGTTCTGGAGACTTTGTTGAAAAAGGAGAATCGCATTCATCCCGTCAGACCAGCTTTCAAGAGCGCTCGTTTGCCACGTCAGCGTGGACGACAAAGATCAAGGGAACCAGAGAGGAATTTCACTCCGTTGCCAATGGCATACAGTCAGCTTTTGCCAATTTTGATCAGAAGTGGATTGATAATACCGAAGGATTTAGAGCCAGTGATCCCTCCATACCCACTAGGTTTTGATGCCAACGTCCGATGCGACTACCACGCTGGGGCACCGGGGCATTCAACTGAGGATTGCAAGGTACTCAGAAGCTAGGTTCAGACGCTGCTTGATTCTGAGAAGTTATCATTTACACCACAAGGCATTCAAATTAACTATCCTTTTCCATCTCCTAAGGATCTCTCGTGTCCAGAATTTGTTTTTGGAGAAGCCTTATGCCAGCTGAACGTTGGTCCTGTTCCTGCATCCAAACGTAATCTTCGTCAAGTGTTTACGAAGAGGCGTCTTCAGTCTCCAACGTGTGTTTCTCCTCAAGATAAGAAGAAGTGTACTGCCAAAAGAGGAAAATTTAAACCACCAGCCTATCCCGGTGCCGTTAAGCAAACTTTTCCCACTGTTGATGCAAAACAAGCTGGTAACTCCACGACTTCTCACACCTTTCCAGGGACCTTGGTATGATCCCAACCTAACCTGTGAATTCCATAAGGGAGATGAATGGCATGATTTGGACAATTGTCGAGCTTTAGAATATTTTATGCAAGAGCTGATCCACGACAAGGACTTAATCTTCGAAGAAGACTGTCCAAAGACTGAATGCAAATTTCGCACTAGGACAACTGGACATCCCATTGAAGAATTCAAGGAATGTGAAGAGAAGCTTATGAGTTTGCTAAAGAATCTGAAACCTCAGGAAGGTACTTCAGACGTTGGTACCTCAACTTTCGAAGCAAAAGGTAAAGGACCTGCAAGGCCTCTCAAAGTTCGATACCACAAGGAACAAGTGATTGGTGGTGAAGACTTTTTTCCGTTCGGACCCAGAAACTGAACTCTTTGGTTGGCTGTGTTTTGTATTTCAGTCGTATTTCCTTTAATTGTATTGATATTTTCTTATGAGCTTTGTTGTACCTTTAAATTGGCAACATTAATGAAATATTTATGCATCTTTTGGTTAAATCCATTCGTTTCACTCATTTACTTTTATTTTCATAAAAGCAAAAAATATATATCTTTTCCACTCCTTTTTCAAACTTTTGTTAAAGCAAAGATTAGAGAGGATGATGAAAATCTCATGTTCATAATTGTTGCGATATGCTTTCAATTAAACCTCGCCGAGGATGTAAGGCATTGTTTCAATTCCCAAACAAGGAAGATAATCCCTTGTTAACCCTTTCGAGCCTAGAAGTAGGAGTTTTCTTTCTTTATACAAAAAAAACCTTAAATCTCAACCTTGGGGGCAGGGTAGTTCTCAGTTTAACTCGGTTATGCATTCAAACACGAGCGCTTCATATAAGACGCCAGTCAGTTTTCAAATCAAGTGACTTCCTATTTTTGGAGATTTGAACGTATATATTGAGTTAACTGAGCGTAGGTTTGGAATCCATCCTTTGTTTCATAAACCATGAACCATACCACATTACAACCCCTAAAAGACCTAATTGAGGTAAGGTTGTTTTGAAAAGCATACTACAACAAGGTTGAGTAACCTGACTCCTAATAATCTTTGTTACTCGCGTGTGTTGGTCACTTCCTTAATGACTAGACCCACCTTTGTTTTTGACTATTTAATCATTTCACTGTACGTTTTTTATCAAAGCTTTGTTTTCAAACTTTGCATTAAACCTTTGCATTAAATTTTGCCAATTTTAATGAACAACACTTATTTGCAATACCATTCGATATCAAGGAATCCCAACAAATGCGGTCAGTCAAAGAATTGAACTTGATAAAGGAAATTTGACTCAGTCAGGGGCAACCAAGTGTGAGGTTAGCCAATCTATTATCCCAAGAGTTGACAAATCAGAGGCAGAATTCTGCAAATTCAAAATATTGGGGCAAATATTCTTGAGATCATCTTATGACTAGTTTTGTCTTCAGTAACCCATCATCAGGGGCAAATCCGTTCCCCAGTAATTTCTACTACAGTTTGAGTATCTCGAGTATAACCGAACAGAAACAGCTACGTCAAGATTCAAAAGTTGGAAGATATTGTAGCACCTGGTATTTCATTTCTTCCGTAAAATTCTTTTAATTATTCAAGTTGGAAGATATTGAATCATCTGGTATTTCAATCCTTCCTTAAAATTCTTTTGATTATTCATCCCCTAATCTGGGGCAGTTATGCCGAGATCTCTCAAAGAGTTTGAAGATATTGAAACACCCTGTATGCCAATTCTTATATAAAATCCTCTTGTTATCGTAGACCGTCTAGCCTGGGGCAGATAAGATTTGAAGATGGTAGTTATGCCAGTGGAATGCATAATTACTTTGTTAGCTCCCCATCAAGTTGCTACATCAGCTGATTTTGACAAATTCCCAATGGATTTATTTCCCCAACAAAGAAGAAGAACTTTCCCAATATATCCAAAATATTTGTCTAAGCTAGGCTTATGCTTTGGTTTTCACCTTTGAGTACCAGACCCCAGCTCTTTATGCAGGAGTCCCCAGAGAAGTCAGCTGTTAGACGACAGAATTCGTAGTCACTAGAGTTGTTATTGGTCTTTGAATACAATAACTTCGTCATTTTCATCTGATTCTTGGAAGCGAAAAAGTTTTAAGGAAACACAAAGTTGAACTAAGTTTTACTCTAGTATCAAGATGTTTTATGGAATCAAGTTGGTACAGGAAGAGTTAGTAGTACTGTATCTTTGGCTTGGATTTTCCATCTCCAGTGAAGATAAGATTGCCCCGGTTATCCTTGATGTTTGAGTTTCAGGGTGTTGGCTTGTGTTATCCTTTCTTCTTTCCTGTTTTGCGTCGCTCGCGTCGTTTTTAGCATATAGCTAAGCATATGCATCATACCTTAGCATCTTTGCATCCTTGTGCGTTGTTTTGCTTGTGGTCTTTTGTTGGTATCTGTCTTTATTTCCCCAGTGAAGTAAAGACATTCCCGGTTTGCTTTATGCCGTGCTTGTTCGGTCTTAACCTTTGCGCGCCAGATTTAAATCTTTAAACCTTTTGCTGTTCCCCAAGAAGTTTAACATTAAAGATTTTGTAAAACTGTTCTGGTTTGAATCATGTCAAACTTGAACTTGGACTTTGTTTGAATAGTGTCAAGCATTGTCTTCTTGTTTTAAAACCGTTCTTGTTCGAATCGTGTCGGACATGAACAGAGTCTTTGTTCGAATCGTGTCGGACACTGCCTCTTGTTTTAAAACTTGTTCTTGTTTGAATCGTGTCAAACTTGAACTTGGACTTTGTTCGAATCATGTCGGACATTGCCTCTTGTTTTAAAACCGTTCTCGTTTGAATCGTGTCAAACTTGAACTTGGACTTTGTTTGAATCGTGTCAAGCACTGTCTTCTTGTTTTAAAACTTGTTCTCGATTGAATCGTGTCAAACTTGAGCTTGGACTTTGTTTGAATCATGTCAAGCACTGTCTTCTTGTTTTAAAACTTATTCTTATTTGAATCGTGTCAAACTTGAGCTTGGACTTTGTTTGAATCGTGTCAAGCATTGTCTTCTTGTTTTAAAACTTGTTCTCGTTTGAATCGTGTCAAACTTGAGCTTGGACTTTGTTTGAATCGTGTCAAGCACTCTCTTCTTGTTTTAAAACTTGTTCTCGTTTGAATCGTGTCAAACTTGAGCTTGGACTTTGTTTGAATCGTGTTAGCACTGTCTTCTTGTTTTAAAACTTGTTCTCGTTTGGATCGTGTCAAACTTGAGCTTGGACTTTGTTTGAATCGTGTCAAGCACTATCTTCTTGTTTTAAAACTTGTTCTCGTTTGAATCGTGTCAAACTTGAGCTTGGACTTTGTTTGAATCGTGTCAAGCACTATCTTCTGATTTTAAAACTGTTCTTGTTTGAATCGTGTCAAGCACTGTCTTCTGATTTTAAAACTGTTCTTGTTTGAATCGTGTCAAACCTGAACAGAGTCTTTGTTCGAATCGTGTCGGACACTGCCTCTTGTTTTAAAACTTGTTCTTGTTTGAATCGTGTCAAACTTGAACTTGGACTTTGTTTGAATCGTGTCAAGCATTGTCTGCTTGTTTTAAAACCGTTCTTATTCGAATCGTGTCGAACCTGAATAGAGTCTTTGTTCGAATCGTGTCGGACACTGTCTCTTGTTTTAAAACTGTTCTTGTTTGAATCGTGTCAAACTTGAACTTGGACTTTGTTTGAATCGTGTCAAGCATTGTCTTGTGTTTTAAAACTTGTTCTTGTCTGAATCGTGTCGGACTTGAATTATGACTTTGTTTGAATCGTGTCAAGCACTGTCTCCTTGTTTTAAAACCGTTCTTGTTCGAATCGTGTCGGACATTGGACCCTTACCTTGGATTTTTGAAAACTTGCTTTAAGCTAAGCTTCTTGGAACAATTTTCTTCAACCTTATAAGACTCCTAGTTGGTGCGCAGGGTTTGTCTATGTCTTCCTGGATTTTCTTGAAGATCCCATTTTGAACTCTTCAGTATAAGATCCCCAGGAAGTCTTTGCTTGGTTGTCTGTCTTTTTGACTGATCCCTAGTGACCAGGTTCTCCTTTCTGGTTTCATGCCCAGGAAGAGTGTGGGTTTGTTTTGTCCCCAGTAGTCTATCTCCCGGGATCTTTCCCCAGTGAGGTTTGTCTGTGGTCTTTTCCCCAGTGTTTCTTTGGAGTCTCCCCGTTGGGTCTCTTTTGTTGGTTAGCTTGTATCCCTAGTGAGGTGTTTCTCATGGATACTAACCTTCGTCCTTCCCCAGTGAAGCTCTTTGGTCCTTTTGCTTCTTGTTTACCCCTTGGTGTCTCGTTGTGTCTGCATTTTCTTGCATCTTCTTGGCATCATGTTTGCTGCATTGCACATGTGTGCATCTGAGGGTAAAATTTTCGGTTATCTGTATTTAAATATCTTTCACTGTTGATTACATAAGGATCTTCATCTCTCATGTCATCAGGTAAAGATATTTAAATAGGGGCAACTGTTGTACCCCAAATTTTACCCTCATTTTTCTGCTAGTTGATGTTTTATTTATTGTTCTCTATTTTAACTTAATATTTATTTTAATATCTTTATCTGTCTTTATTTTAATTTATAACCAATGTGGCCTTTTTTTATTTCCTTTATATTTAAGTTGTTTAGTCTTAATTTAATTTAATTTTAATAATTAGTTAATTAATTAGATTAATTATTCATTTAGTTTATTTTTCTAACTAATTTTAATTTAGAATATTTAATTAGTTTATTATTATTTTTATTAATCATATTATTAATTCAATTAAGAAAGAAACATTTCCAACATGTGTCCATAAGCCCACTGTGACCAAAATATATGCTGCAATATTGGATTTCAATTCATTACCACGGACCAATAGGAATCAAGCAATGCTTTGTTTGACTTTTCAACCCAATTCATCAGCCAATGGAGAAGTGACATGTGGCACTAGAGAAACCAAAAGCAACCAAAATATGCTCTTCTTCCTCATTCATGGTCACGGGTTTCAGATAGAAGAAAAAATCCATTACAACCATAAAGCCAATTCAAATTTCGTGTCCATGAGTCTGCAAACAACAGTACACCAGCTTGCAAACCGTACGAAGCTCTGCGCATCACAACGCTCCCTCTTAAGTGAAAATGACCATACAACAACGGCAACGAATTCAAATTTTGAAGGTGAGAATTGTTGTTTAAAAGGGGGAGACGAACGCATATGAAGGGGGTTGCTCTCACTCTGAAAAAAAACATTAAATATCTGAGCTTTCAAACCGTAACCTTCCGCCTCCATCAGACATCAACAGCCAACAACACTTAACCTCCTCTTCTCTTCGACCCATCACCTCATCACCATCAAAACACCATTAACCACCAACACCGTCCCTGCCTCAACGTAGATCCATCATAACCACATCAAACCTCCTTAGAAACAGGGGTCCCTTCCTTCTCCTTCCGCCGTTCTCAATTCAACCTCACAAATCAACAAAACCGTCAACTCGTATTCTCCATAAACAACAACAACCTTAATCCAATCCTTCGCTCATTCTCAAACCCAAATAACCAGAAACCGAATCATCATAACCTTAAACCTTCACCAATTTCCTTCAACCCAAATCTCCATTCAAATCATCTCCAAATTCCAATCCCAAGACAAATGAACAGAACAACTTCTTCAACCATCACCATCGAACTCCGCAAACCCTTCCTCCAAAACCTAACAACAACACCTATTCAAATCACCTTCTCAAACCTTCAATCGATCCAGATCAGAAACCAGAAAAGCAAGGGAGATGAAGAGCGATTCATTGTTAAGTCAAAAATAAAATTGAATTGAAAGAGCAAGCCTGAGAATAAACCGTACCTGGAAATCACGAGAGTGAGATAAGAGAGACGGAGAAGGTTGGATTCGGCACCGATGTCGTTTCATTCTGAACTTTTTGGACCAATTTTGTTGTTTTGGATTCCGTTTTCATTTAAAACCTCACCTTGTTCTTTCGCCTTGGAAACATGAGTTTGTTTCTGGAAACACGGTTTGTATGGAAGAGGAGAACCACTTTACGGAACTTCAAGTTTCTTTGAACCTGGTCTCACCCTTTCTATTGTTTCAAACGTGGGCTGTGAAACCCATTCTTTTCTTAGTTTTTATTTTCTTTTTTGTTGCTTGCTGACGGATGATAGGGTGATGGGTTCATAGCCCAAATGATCCCATTCTTTTTTATTTACACCCTTCTAAATTCAGCGCCCCCCTCCTCTTTTTTTAAAAAATCATTTTCATTTATCAACTTTTTTTAACAACTTTTTTAGAATTTTTAATCTCTAGTTTTTCTATGTTTACTCGCCTTATTCATGTTAATCCACTTAACTTAGTGGTTCATTGCATTTCTTCTAGTTTGGCCAATGATATCGTCTAAATTTTGACTTTGTTGATTATCTCAAAATCACTAAAAGTCTAAATTTGTAGGAGGCCACTTTTTATTCATCTTTTTGATTGATGAAAGTTAAAAATCTAAGATTATCGATTTGTCGATTAAATCTTGATTTAAACGAGACTAACTTGTTTTTTATTCCGATTCTATTTTGGTCGATGAAAGTTAAAAATCTAAGATTATCGACTTGTCGATTAAATATTGATTTAAACGAGACCAACTTGATTTTTATTTCGATGCTATTTTGGTCGATGAAAGTTAAAAATCTAAGATTATCGTTTTGTCGATTAAATCTTGATTTAAACGAGACCAACTTGATTTTTATTCCGATGCTATTTTGGTCGATGAAAATCAAATATCAAGATTATCGATTTGCCGATTTAAATCTTGATTAAGATGAGATCAACCTTATCTTTATTTCATAATCTTTATTTAGGCCGATGACGTTACACAAATCTTGACTTTGATCATTTCAAATCAATAATGTCTTGATAAGTGTGAGGCTACTTTTTATTTATTTTTGTTGGTCAATGAAAGTCAAAGAATCAAGTTTATCGATTTCTCGATTAAATCTTGATTTAGACGAGACCGATTTTATTTCTCATTTCGATTCCATTTTCTTTATTTTGGTCGATGACATAACAAACCTCATGGTTTGGTTGATTTCATTGAGTTGACAAAACTTTGATCAACATGAGACCACTCTCTTTTTATTTCAGTTTCTTTACTATTTAGTCGATGAAAGTCAAGAATCATTGATTATCGATTTCTCGATTAAATCATGATTAAGACGAGACTATTTCATTTTATCTCATCTCATTGTCCTATTTATGTATTGTTGCATCATTTTGTTGCATTATAATCTTGTTATCATTTAGGATCTTTATAACTATTATCTTTTTCCCCCATTCCAAAGGAAGGTGAAATATGTTGACTCATAAGTCATTGACCTCCCACCTTAACCTAAGTAACCTCTTAGGAGAAAACTTTATTTCTTGGCCTCATCAGAGCCATAGAAATCACAACTAGCTTTAGGAAGGAGTTCTTAAACTCTTAGTGATATTCATCATAATGAATCATCACTTTTCCCACTGACTAAAACATAACATAGGTCCATTACAACTAGATTTAGAGAGTTCTTAAACTCTACAATGAGCTTGTACTCATTTCCCCTCTGAATATTGACCATAGTCAACAGTTCAGTAGAAGTAGAACTACGGATACTCTGATTCTATTCCCGAGGATACGTGGCGCAGGGTGCGATGCCTTGTTGAGTATACTTAGAAATAAACCCTAAGGTTTTCAACCTTTAGCATAGCACCCTTAGCAAGCGAGTGAGATATAACAAGTAAAACAAGAGGCTCCCGTAGAGTACTACGGACGTTTAGGGTGCTAATACCTTCCCTAGGCGTAACCAACCCCCGAACCTTAGATCTCCCCCCTTTAGGTTTTTCTAACAATCTTGAACCTTTCCTTTGGATAAATCAAAGTCGGTTGTAAAAGAAAATGATGCAAGTTAATAAATAGCTTGGTATCCGATTTTCACCGCAACACAAAGTAAGAAGGCAACAGGGATTGAAATTGTTATAAATATACATATTAAGAGATTCTTCAGCCATTTGCCCGAGATGATGTCCGCAAATGGGGTAAGGTTAATCACCTTATCGAGGATGTCATGTTTACCAATATCTCCATTTCTTGTCCCACCAGTGAACTTCAAAAGATATTTGTGGGATGGGGTTTGAAAATCAAATCATTTGGTTGTGCTTGGAAGTTTGACATTGTTCAAGTCACATTAACACATAAAGCCGAATCAAATGCTTGTCTAAATATTGTTGGAACAATAACATGAATGTCATGGCTCTGAGATGTGTAAAACAATGTTCAACAGTTAAACACAAACCTACTCAAGCATTACACATATTAAACCCTTTAAAAAACAAAAAATGGAACCATAAAAAAACCAAATCAAACCATTCAAACGATTTCACTCAAAACACACAAAACACCTTAGTCGGTTACAAAAGAAGACTATATCCAACAGAGCTTCACAAACATGGTTGTAACATCATTAAGTATATAGCCGAAGTACAAAAAAATCCAAACAGAAATTATCCAAATAAACATTCTCCAAAACATTTTGTAAAACATGAGCATCAAAACACGAGCATCAGAAAAACCAAACCAAACCATTCAAACGATTTCACTCAAAACACACAAAACACCTTAATGTGTTACCTTAGAAGATTATATCCAACAGAGCTTCACAAACATGGTTGTAACATCATTAAGTATATAGCTGAAATAAAACAAATCTCAAAACAAAAATTATCCAAATAAATATTCTCCAAAACATATTGTAAAACATTAGTAGTATTTAGCTGAAGTAAAAAAATGGAAACTCACTTGTTTTTCTACAACAACCATCTCAAAATGCTCATTCGTTGTGGTGGTAACCTTCCATTTGTGATGTATTTTGACAGCAAGCTTCCATAAATCCTTACGATCGGTGTTGCCATTGATCATTTTAAAGGGTCTTGCCATTTCGTGAATGTTGAGCAACAATAGGAGATGAAATCGGTGAGATAGGCGACGAAACAAACCAAGGTAGAAGAAGAATAGTGGTACAAAAAAGAGATAAAGGAGTAAGAGTGTGATTAGGGTGTAGCGTGAATGAGTAGACATGTTTACAAATCGGTTCCCAATGCATGCGCACAGTACATCTGCAGAGCTTCAAACTATTTCAATTGATAGTTTCAAAAATTGGTTCAGTCAGAAGTATGTTTAGGGTTATAGTTAGCAAAAAGTGATAAGGAAAAATGAAAAAACGTGTGAAACCAAATAGTGTGGTTCAAAGGTGAATTTCCCTTATTTTATATTTATATCATCATTACAAAAAACAAAATATGTCTTCTTACTAACTATTAAGATTGATAAAGTTTCACTCTTGTTCATCCACCAAGTCAAATTAGGTTTTGATACCTTTTATATCCTCATTTTAAGGAAGTTCCAAGAACAACAAACCAATGACTCAAGATCATAAGAGAAAGAGACAGATGTTTATCCAAAATTTTAAGACATTAAATATATGAATCGCCTCTTTTATATATGTAATATTTATCCCATTCGTAGACATTATGTAGCCAATAACTCTCATTTAAACTCATAATGGATATCTTTATTTATAATGATGCCTTTGGATTCCTTTTTATCTTTGGTTTTTTTAAAGTCACTTAACATTCATTAGATTTTTTATTGTTTGTGTTCCCCCAATGAGCCACAATAATTGGGTTATTCGATTGAAGCTCATGACAAAAAATTATAGTTTAAGGAAAAACTCACTCGATGGTAAGAAGTATATGAGTGATAGGTATGGTAGCTTCTTTTCATGTTTAAGTTTGAATTCATTGGATGAACTATGTTGTTACAAGATAAAAATATTTCTTAAATTAAGTTTAGTTCACCTTCAAAAGTGGGGAGATATTGAGAGGAAAAACATATTTATGTAACATGAAGACTAAATGGGATGCTTATAAGAAGCTTCAATATGATTCCTTAAGAATTAGTCTTCTCTTGCTGGTTACCAAGAATTATGAGTTTCAAAAGAAACATGATAACATGGAAGCATTGGATATGATCGAACACATTAAGATGTTCGACCAATAATCATTTTCTTTATTACAGTACTATATTAGAAATTCAATCGACATATCTGGTGATTCAAATGATCTTAGTTCCGAGTAGCCTCTCAATTTCAAACTTGATCTTCAAAATAGTTTTTGGTGCAAACCTTCTAGAATTATGCTTTATTGACTTCTTTTCAGGTTTTAAAGGGAGTCTGTATTTTACAAAGTTTTGGCATAGACTGGACATATTTTAGTATTATTAATTTAACAATATTTATACTCATTAAAAATATTTATGGCTTATTTCTTTGAGTTCATTTAGCATATAACTTACGTATGTAGGTTTAGGTTTTGAACCTTCTTTTGCTAAATTTACTTCTTTGAGAGAGTCTTATGCCTTGAGCTTGCCTGGTTTATCTAACTAACCCTTTATAAATTTGTACTGGCCAAAAAAGTACAGGTGTGTGCGTGTTCCTCCTGCAAGGACATGGAGACTCAGAGGCCCTAATAGGTATATTTACACTAAGAATCACCATGCATCAACATGCATCAACACTGGTATGGCCTATGATTCCACAAATTTCACACTACTGAGCATTAGGGGAGAAATTATTTACACTCAATTTATCAAATTTCTGAAATATGGAATCAGCTTTAGCATTTAGGTGATCTAAGATATCTAATTTATACTTGAACCATTTTAAGGAGACCGCTCAATGGAATTACGGTAGCTTCCCTATTGGTAATGATTCAACACTATATCCTCTACAAGAGCATATACTTCTTATATATTTTAATTTGGGAGAGCCTAAATTGGAGTAACGTCAACTGTAATCCTTGTGGAGTAAAGAAGATCGTTGTAAAATGTTTGTACGATCACCCATCTCTCAATCCCACGATTATCGAATAATCCTAACATTTCTTTAAATCGCTCTCATGCTTCGTAGAGTAGTTATCCATCCTTATGAGTAAAACTAGTTATTTGGTTTCTTAGTTAGGTTGTTTTACTAGGAGGGAAATATCTAGTTAGGAAAACACTTTTCTATTGATCGCATGTCGTGATGAAATCAGAGGTTAGAGAATGTAACTAGGAATTAGCCATGTTCCTTAGAAAAGAAAGCGAAAAGCCTTAGTCGAATGTCATCATTGGTCACTCTGTTCAGTTTCGAGTGTTGTAAAATTTGATGAAAATTGAAAGATGAAGGTTTGGGTTATTTGTTGGTGAACCATAAAACTGGTTGTGTTGTACCATAGACAATAGAGACAATTTAAGTTCAAATTTATTCATGTCCACCGTAGGACATGCAATACTAGTATAGGGTTCCATATTGTTTGGGGATGCATAATATTTTAATGTGAGATTATCAGCCATCACTTTTTGTTGTCTACATCTCCTATGTAAGTTTATATCTTAAAAATTGGTTGAACAAGGTCTCTAAGACTAAAGACTTTTCACATTCAACCAAGATTGAGAAATTTTTTGGAAAAATAATAAAATGATAGAAAATAAATATTAGTCTAATCAGTGAAAATGAAAAATCAATATAAAAAATAGTCCCCAACAACGTGTAGCGAGCGATTTTGGACGTGGTTCTTAAGCACTGTCGCTCTTGGGGGGACTATAGGTCGATTCATTTTTTATCCTATTGAAGCTGATGAAGGAAGGGAAATAGATGTCTCCAACTAACCCTGCTTGCATACTGAGTTTAAACAGCGGTCTGTTAGGTTACGGATGCTATATGGAAGTGGGGCCTCTTTCTGCTTATTTTGTTAAGACTGAAATGCCGGGACTATGCTATTGGTAGGATGTTAGGACTGATGCTTTTCGATTGATGTGTGAAGGTACGGGATTTTGGGCTTTTGATTAGTGTGCTCGCTAAGATTTTTCTTTCAATCTTATGCCTACGTATTCCCGTTTACCGAAACAGGGAAATCAGAGTGATCGTAGTTCCTCCTATTCTATGGGAAGAAATGGTGTTTTAGTGTCTTGTTCAAAGCCCAAGACATGAAGCTAAATGGTTTGTATCTTGTTCAAAGCCCAAGATGTGAAGCTGAAGGGTCTATTTGTATCTTGTTTGAAGCCCAAGATGTGAAGCTAAAGGATTTTGAATTTAGAGAGAATTTGTCATCTCTAAAGAGGTCTGTTTGTCACAACTGTTGGGTGACTGATTATAAAGGAGAATTACTTTAACTGGACACATGAATCCAGCAATGCCATAATTTCCTTTATAGAGGATTTTCAACCTGAAGGAGAAGACTTTAACTCAGTGTAGAGCAATGCCATCTTACCTTAGGAATTTATCATGCTAAAAGAGGGACAGTGGCGTGGATGTAAATAATCCAGAGGCTTGCCGCTTACAGCAATTAGATAGGGGGGAAAGGAGATGTTGATGTTTGTATACTGTGAGCAAGTCACAGATTTTGATGCTAAAAGGTTGATTGATTCAACCGGGGTTTTCTTATACAAAGCCTAAGAGGAGGCTAAAAGGTTGACTTTTCCAGGGAAAATGTTCTTTCTGTCTTGTACAAAGTCCAAGATTGAGGCTAAAAGGGTTTGACTCAACAAGAGAGTCTTTTTGTGTGTCTTGTACGAAGCCCAAGACGGAAGCTAAAAGTTGTTTGACTCAACAGGAGAGTCTTTTATACTCAACAAGAGAGTGATTTGGTGTCTCGTACGAAGCCCGAGATTGAGGCTAAAAGGAGATTGACTCAACAAGAGAGTCTTTTATACTCAACAAGAGAGTGTTTTTGTATCTCATACGAAGCCCGAGATGGAGGCTAAAAGGAGATGGACTCAACAAGAGAGTCTTTTATACTCAACAAGAGAGTGTTTTTGTATCTCGTACAAAGCCCGGGATGGAGGCTAAAAGGAGATTGACTCAATAAGAGAGTCTTTTAGACTCAACAAGAGAGTGTTTTTGTATCTCGTACGAAGCCCGAGATGGAGGCTAAAAGGAGATTGACTCAACAAGAGAGTCTTTTATACTCAACAAGAGAGTGTTTTTGTATCTCGTACGAAGCCCGAGATAGAGGCTAAAAGGAGATTGACTCAACAAGAGAGTCTTTTATACTCAACAAGAGAGTGTTTTTGTATCTCGTACGAAGCCCGAGATGGAGGCTAAAAGGAGATGGACTCAACAAGAGAGTCTTTTATACTCAACAAGAGAGTGTTTTTGTATCTCGTGCGAAGCCCGAGATGGAGGCTAAAAGGAGATGGACTCAATAAGAGAGTCTTTTATACTCAACAAGAGAGTGTTTTTGTATCTCGTACGAAGCCCGAGATGGAGGCTAAAAGGAGATTGACTCAACAAGAGAGTCTTTTATACTCAACAAGAGAGTGTTTTTGTATCTCGTACGAAGCCCGAGATGGAGGCTAAGAGGTGTTTGTGACCCAACAAGAGGGTCTTTTATACTAAAAAAGAGAGTGTGAAAAGGTTAGCTCCGCTGGGGAGGATCATTGTACAAAGCCCAAGAGGAGGCTAGGGTAACTGTTTCAGTTGAACGACAGGTCCAGCATGTTGGTTAAAATAGAAAATCAGTTCTTATATGGGTAATGTTGTACTCATGGATTTGATCTGAGGATCGGGATTATTTCATATTCTCTAAGGAAACGGGGAATCCAAAGGAGCTTTAGACTGTCTGAGTCTATGGGTTTTATCTTTTGTACTATGCTTAAGAAACAGTAGTAGTGAGATCTAGACTCTTTGAAAGTCTGTTCTATTAAGATGACTAATTTCTGTTCCTATACCTCTAGGAGGTCGTCGGGACAATTTGTACGAAGCCCAAGAGGAGGCGAGAAAAACTTTTAAGAAGCCGAGGGACAATTTGTACTAAGCCCAAGAGGAGGCTATCTTCCTGGAGAAAGAATCATTATACAAAGCCTAAGAGGAGACTGTGAAAACTTTTAAGAAGCCGACGGGTCCTTGTACAACGCCCAAGAGGAGGCGGGGATGCTTTTAGGAAGCATGTGGGTCCTTGCACTAAGCCCAAGAGGAGGCTGATGAACAGTTCTAGAAGGGGTTTCACTTGGAACATTAGCCTTCTGTATATGAATTGTTCAAGGGGGAAATTTCTTAGATCTAGTTATCTAAAATTATTGTAAAAGAAAGTTCTCGTGGTTTAGGTTATGCTGAAATATCCGGGAGAACATCGGGAGACGAGGTTCTGTCTAGTTCTAGACGTAGTTGTCGGGGAAACTCTAATATCTATACTATTATTACACAGTCGATATGAGTTTATGAAAGAAGACTTACAGTGAAACAGCCCCACAGTACAGTTATATACATATGAAAGCAGTAAATGAAAGCGGGTAAACACTTACTTGGTTGTAGAGCTTCCATGTTGTTTGGTTAGTTGTTCAACAAAGAAATTTAAAATAATAGTATATTACAAAATCAAAGGAGAAAGTACCTTTTGAAAGGAAAATTGGGGCTTACAGCTCAAGGAGAGGCCCAAGGCTTAATCAGTGATCGCATTGTCGTTTTGTACAGGGACTTATACAAGTGACTGAGGCCCAAGAAAGGTTTTATGTACAAGGGGGTGGGTCTTACACTCTCTCAAGAGGCCAAAAAATGGTTGAAAGTGAACAAAGATGGGTCTTATAGCTCAAGGAGAGACCCAGGGTTTGTTTTGAAATGGCGATCGCGCTGAGATTTTCTTTTAACGCAGAGGGACTTATACAATTTTATGAGGCCCAACATAGGTTTTGGTTAAAAGGGGGGTTGGGTCTTACACTCTATTAGAGGCCCAAGGTGATTTTGAATGGGTCTTATATCTCGAAGAGAGGCCCAGATGGTTTGTTTTAAACGGGCAATGATCGCGCCGAACTTTTGAAATACAACGGGACTTATACAATAAGTGAGGCCCAAAATAGGTTGTATTTGCAAAGGGTTGAGTTTTACACTCTATTAGAGGCCCATGAGTGTTTGAAAATGATTTGTGAGGGTGAAAATCAAAGAAACCCTAATTTTATCTTCTTTAAAAGTAAATATTTAAAGAAAATCAAATAAAAATGATAAAAATACCAAATAAATTTGAATAAACCACTTGTGAATTTTTTTTAGGTTTGAAAAATGAGGTTTTAATCACAAGATGATTTAGAACTCATTTGGTTTTGATTTTCAAAGTAAATATTCACTTTTAAATGTTTAAAAACAATTAAAAAGGGAATTTATTCACAAAAATACTAATTATATTAAATAACTAATATAAACTTAATTTTTTTGTAGAATAAAATATTTTAACATTTTTTTTTATTTTTTGCAAAAAGAACCAATAAAAAATAATTAAAATTGAAGGAGTTATTAATTTTCCAATTAATTAACAAAACATGAAAATATGGGAAAAAATAGCAAAATGTGAAAAAACACAAAATGACATGGGTGGGGTTTGAACCCATGACCTCAAGGTTATAGGGCGTGTGCCTTACCACTGGGGTGGTAATACATCCATTGATTAAAACAAATCAACAAATATACAAGGCTTGCCTTGTTTTCTAGGCCTGGCCAAGGCAAGGCAATGCAAGTTTTGGCAAGAAACGGGAAGGTCCATAACTTTCTCATTTCTCCATGGTTGGGGACAAAATTTATATGCATCTGGCCTAGAATTTCACAAGGAATCCAATGGTGGTGGTATTTTTTTCCAGATCATGCTCCCTCCTCAAAATCCAATAGGGGTTTTGAAATAGGCCTATAATTGCATTTTCTATGCTACACTTTGGTACATGCATGAATTACATGATGAATTGGTTCAAACACAACATATATAACATGTATAAGATGTGCATAATCAGTGGACCTCAAAGCAATGCATATTTTGGGAAGTTCAAGTCATGATGCTCACCTCTTTTTGAGCTTTTGGAGTTTTCTGTGCAATCTGCCAAGCCACTTGTTCCAGAAATGGTTTGATGCTTTGAACACTCTCAAATGATCCCTTAGAAGCTTTTAGGATGATTGGAATCAGCTGGAACCTGCAAAAACACAAACTGGCCCTTTCTTGCAAAAGGGGCAAAAATGGCCAAAATAGCAACTCCCTCAAATGGTGTTCCAGATGGGGGAACCATTTGGGACAGTTTAAGGATGATATTTGGAGTGTGTTTGAGGTTTTATCTGGTTTGGAAAGTGACTGAATCAAGGCATGGCTTGAAAAATGCACAAAAGTACTATTTTGAGGTTTTGAGAGGTGACTTTGTGATTTAAGGATTACAGGTCACTTGTGTGAGTTTGGACAGCTTAGATATGACATATTGGATGTGTTTGGATCATGAGCTATGGTGGAATTGCTCTCTAACTCAAAAACTCAGAGTTACCTTGCTAAAGAAGGTATTTTTGCCTAAAGAAATTGATTTTGAGGAAAGCATCTGTTTGATGGCTTTGGTGTACTCAAACTGAGCAAAAATGAGCTCTATTTATAGTAGAGCAAGTTTGTTTTGGGATCAATAGTGAATGGCAACCACAACAGAGGTTTGGCCAATGTTGATCAATGGGAAGCCAAGTCTCCTCTAGCCATTGACTAGAGGTTAGGGCACAAAGATGTGGTTCCCTAGTTGTTGGATCATTCTTGACTGAATTCAGTTGCAAATATGTCAGTCCATGCCACCTCTAAGCATCCATTAAATGCTCCAATCCAAAATTGGAGTCCTGTCCCTCTTTTAGGGATTTCTAGGTTTGGCATGCTACTTCTTGTTCCAAAGACTTTGGAGGCTTGGATCAGTGTTTGTTCCCTTTAGATTTGACCCTCAGATGTGTCCAAAGTGATGACAAGGCTTGGAATTATCTGACTTTTCCAAATCGAGCAAAAGTACAAAATTCTGCCTAGCCTTGGCAGTTTTCAGCAAGGCATGTTGCCATTGTCATATCTCATGGCTCAAGTTGAGTTTGACGGAGTTCTTGGCCATTTTGGAAAGCCCTTATATGATACAACAACTGTTTGATCATAATTGGTTTTGATACTTTTTGGATCCAAGTGAAAAATGCCCCTACATTTGGAAAAAAGTGAAGGTAGATTCTGACTTAGTGAAAATTTCACTAGGTGTTGGAAAAAGTGGCATTTTATGTTTTCAGCTATTTTGATCTTTCCATAACTTGAAATCCATGGGGAATTGGAATGAGTGGTAGTTGAAGCTTTTGTAGAGGGCCATGAGAGCTACAAATCCAGCTTTGGATGGGAAAAAATGGCCTTGTGGTTTAGGAGTTATGATCCTCCAAAGTTGGTACCCTAGCCACTTTATTCCATAACTTAGAAAAATTTCTAAGTTTTTATGGTTAGCCCTTTTACAAGTTATCCCACTTTTCTTGATTTTTCTTGATGAATGATGATTTAAATCACACATTAACATCCTTTTAGGGTTAAAAACCATAATTATGAAAAATCTCAAAAAGTCAAAGTTGACTTTTGTGCACAGTTGACTTTTTGTCAGATGAATTCCAAACTATGCGATCCTTTATGAAATCATGTCCTTGACCTAAATCAAACTTGATGGACATGTTCCATAGGTGTTATAGGGTGTATTGGATCATGTCCTAGGGTTTGGGAGTGTGTCCTGGTCAAAAGTCAAAGCTACAATTGACTTATCCCTCGAAACCCTTACTGTGGTTCAGATGAGATTGAAACATGTTGCTCAAGCTTCTTGGATCAATACATTGTTGTAAATGGATCAATATGGTGTATTAGAGACCCTCAAATCATGCCTTGAGGTCTTGGCTCCTGTTTTGCCCCAAAAGTCAACTTAGGGGTGAATTAGGTCAAGAAACCCTAATTCCTGATTTTTTTGTGAATGCATCCCCTGAGGTTAAATTGACTTGATGATTGGGTTCATGATGTTCCATGGAGCCTATTAGGATATGCTTTGAAGGATTGGCTCATGCCCAGAGGAAAATTCCCATCTGGAGGCCCTGGTCGACCAAAACCCTAATTTGGTGACACTGGCGATCATGAGGCTTAATCCACTCAGAATGCTGCAACATTGTGCTTGATTCTTGGTGTGGGAGTCCTTTTGATCCATTGTAGATGTTTGAGAGGTTTAGACAAGTTGAAGATTATGTCATTCCTTGATTGATCCTTTGTCTAAGAGCTCTGAGAGGGCTTGAAACCCTAAGTTTGATTGTAGTGGATGCTCACCCATCTTTGGGGAGACTAATGATCCATCCATATTGTGATGATGATTTGCATAATGATGGGAAATCTTAGTGGTCAAAATTTGGGGTATGACACAACGGTTTTAGAAACTTAATATGTCGTAAGTGAACAATATACAGATAGAATAGAAGAAATTTATCAATATTGCTCATGTTGGTATCGTTAGTCGGCTTCTCTCTAATTCTAATAAAGATTATTGATAAACACTTAAGCAGATTCTCAGATATCTTAGAGGTATTTTAGGATTATACTAATATTTTGGGAGTGGCAAACCTATGTTAGATGGCTACAAAATGTAAATATGGGCGGTGCCCTAGTTTTTAAATATATTTCTAAATATATGATGACTTTTACAAGGGTAAAAATGTCTTGGCAATTAAGATTATTAACAATGTTGTTTTATATACTAATTAGAATAAGTATATCGCAACTATTGATGTGTCTAAATTACTTTTATGGATGAATAAACTCTTAAATGAGTTAGGAATCGAGCAAGAAAAGTTAATGTTTAATTTTATATCAAAGTTCATTAAAGTATTACGCGTACATGTGTGCACGCGCGCGCGCAAACACGCACACATACACACACACACACACACACACACACACATAAATGCACACACGCACTCACATGCATATACACACGCAGATAGAGATAACATACAAACTATATGGTTATTAGACATATTATAATAACTTTGTGGGGTGGGATCCAACAAAGCGAAGGTTATAATCTATGTCCCCGAAGTGCCTCTACAAAGACTTTTCTCTTCAACCTTGTTAGAAGTAATTCATGTTAGTTTGTCGAAGTCGAAGGGTTTTATAGGTTTTGGTCGAAATTGTATATAGTTAGTCGAATAGTTGTAGTGTTGTGTAGGTCAGCTGTATTCGACAGAGTCGAATATAGCTGATAAAGAGTTAGTCGAATTATTTTGGGCCTGGGCTTTGATAGCCTATATAAAGGGCATTGTAATTTCTAATATACACACCAGCTTCATAATATGTCCTTTGGCAAGTAATTGACCTATACTTATCAAGTTACTTGTCATAGAAGGCACATACAACACATCAGTAATGCTGGCTTTTCTACCATCTCTTCTCATTACAGATATGTTTCCTTTTTCACCTGATGTGATCTGTCTACCATCTGCAAACTTTATCACCTTCTTAACTGATTCATCAAGCTTGGTGAACCAGTTCTTGTTACCAGTCATGTGGTTGCTGCAACCTGAATCAAGATACCACAAGTTTGTGTCATCATCCTTCAACTGAGTGTCTGTCATTAGTAGCACACCTTCAGAATCATTATCTTCTGCTTGTGCATACTGCGCTTTGTCACTTTCTTTTGCTCGTGCTTCCTTCTTCTTTCGACAGTCTCGAGCATAATGACCAAAACTTTGACAATTGTAACACTGCACGTCTTTCATGTCAACTTTCTTCCCAGAATACTTGTTGCCTATGACTTTCTTTGAATCATCATGATTCTTTGAACTCTTACTTGACTTCTCATCACCAGCAAGATTCCTTCCCTGCTTCGCCTTCCCAGATTTCTTGGTGAATTTCGCTTGTAGTGCTTGGTCCGATACCTTTTCTCTTTCTGAATCTCTTTGCTTCAATCTCATCTCATGAGCTTCCAAAGAGGCCTGTAGCTCTTCAATCTTCATCTCAGTAAGATTCTTGGACTCTTCAATTGACACTACAATGTAATCAAAATTTGCAGTCAGAGATCTTAGTACCTTCTCAATCTTCTGCAAATCTGTGATTGTTTCTCCACAAGACTTCATCTGGTTCGTCAGCATCACCAATCTTGAAAAGAACTCCGAAACTGATTCATCTTCTTTCATTTGAATCATTTCGTATTGCTTTCTCAAGGTTTGCAGCTTCACCCTCTTCAATTTCTCATCACCTCCATACAAGTTCTTTAACTTGTCCCACGCTCCTTTAGCAGATTCCTCTTTAATAATTTTCTCAAACACATTCGGATCCACACACTGGTGAATCAAGAACAATGCTTTACCATCTTTCTTCCGTTGATCCTTGTACACAGCTTTCTGTTCATCATTCGCATTCGCCCCCAATTCAGTTACGCCATCATTCACGATTTCAACCACATCTTGAAATCTGAAGATAACTCTCATCTGCGCAACCCACCGTTCGTAGTTTTCCCCTTTAAAAACCGATAGATTCGCTGGGAATTGTGTGGACGTTGTTGTTTCGTTTGCCATTAGATTCTCTCTGAATCGCAACCAGACTCTGATACCAATTGTTGGAACTGGGTTCCAAGAAAGATGAATGTTTGAGAGAAAGAAGAAGAAGGAGAAAGAGAGAGAAGAAAATAAGAAGAGATTAGGGTTTGGAAACTTTTTAAAAATTTTATTATGAAGCTGGTGTGTATATTAAAAATTACAATGCCCTTCATATAGGCTATCAAAGCCCAGGCCCAAAATAATCCGACTAACTCTTTATCAGCTATATTCGACTCTGTCGAATACAGCTGACCTACACAACACTACAACTAGCTGACATACTTACCAAACCTTTGAAGAAAATCAGATTCGACGAGTTAAAGACGAGCATTGGGATGAGAAGTCTCGAAAACATGAATTAGGTGGTGTGTTAGAAGTAATTCATGTTAGTTTGTCGAAGTCGAAGGGTTTTATAGGTTTTGGTCGAAATTGTATATAGTCAGTCGAATAGTTGTAGTGTTGTGTAGGTCAGCTGTATTCGACAGAGTCGAATATAGCTGATAAAGAGTTAGTCGAATTATTTTGGGCCTGGACTTTGATAGCCTATATAAAGGGCATTGTAATTTGTAATATACACACCAGCTTCATAATAAAATTTTAAAAAAGTTTCCAAACCCTAATCTCTTCTTATTTTCTTCTCTCTCTTTCTCCTTCTTCTTCTTTCTCTCAAACATTCATCTTTCTTGGAACCCAGTTCCAACAAACCTTGTCTCCGTAGTAAAATTATCTCCATCATTTGAATCTTAAACGGGATAATTTTAGCGAGTATCTCCACTAACAAATACAAATTAATATCTCTATATGAGAGGCACCGAAGACAAATTTGCTTTCCTTATAGAAGATTCATACTGATGATAACATTTAGATATGATGGAAAAGATCTTAGTCGTGAAAAAGATAACATGTTGTAGTAAATATCTCCTTTTCACTTGAGTTATAAGGGGAAGATTTGTTGGGCTTACTCACTTTTCAAGTTAAATCCACCAATTATGAAGAAAAAAAGAAAAATATTATAATAAAAAAAAGTAGAAAAAAGAAATAAAAATAACATTAAATGAAATGATTTTTCTTTTTTTTTTCTTTTCCCATATGTGGTTAAATGAGAATTCAAATCTCTAGTTGCCAAAAATTAAGAGAATTTCTTATTACACCGCCCATGTTTCTTAGGCATCACGCGAATTTCTGTTTTTGCTCCCTGATTCTGGATGTGCACATCCGGACGCATCATTTTTTTTTTAAATTTTGATTTGTTCCGGATGTGCATATCAGAAAAAATTCCTGATCTGCAGATCTGGAAAAATAGCAGAACTTTATATTTTAAAAAAAAATCAGTTTTGTTGGTTGGTCGCATATGTTAATATATCGTCGCAACTTAATATACATTCAAAAACATCCATATATAAAATAAAATGATATATATACATAATAATACTCCTGTCAAAATACAGTACATAAATGTAATAAAAATAGAATACATCAAACAAAAAACTACTGTGTATCGCGAAGGATTTCTCTTGGCTCCCCTGCTCCTCTGCCCCTACCCGCTGTCCTGGCTCGATGCCTGCGGTACTGAAGTGCCCCCCGAGCAATCTCAATAATCCTATCCATGGCAAGTCTGCCACCAGAGCTCTCAGGGAGGTGACCGTCCGCGCTATCTCCTCTATCTCACGACAGCGAGGTAGGACATCCTGAGTATGGTCCAGCTGAGACTGCCGCTCCTCTAATATCTCCTGATGAGCAGGTCTGGGTGGCGATCCCTCAGCAATGGGCACCATGCATGGGTGTGAGACGGTATAGAACCACATGATGTACCCGGCAGCAACGCTCTAGTCTCTCGGCGCTCTGGTCGCCCGAGCCTTTTCTGGTACCAAGTGGGACTGGAAGTCAGCATATATCTCATCTATTTGCACGCGGGTCAAGCCTAGAGGACCAGACTCATGTGGCGCTGGTGTCCACAAACAGCTGCGTGCCGAGCAAAACAGATAGTAGCATCTCAGGGCACGTTGCCTGTGGATCACCACCTCAGCTGCATCGCCTGCTGCCTGTCCTGCCTCTACAAGCTCCGCACTAAATCTGCATGTCAGAAAGGAGAACCGGATGTGTGCGTCTCTCAACTGAGTCACCTCCGCAAGTGCCTCATCTGGGGTAGCCCCAAGCTCCTCTGTCAGCATCTCCATCGCCTCCACCTTCGACATCTTACCGTGACGGAGAAGGGTACCCGTGATCGGTAGATGTAAAAGGCACGAGATGTCGTCGAGTGTGATCGTGAGCTCGCCGTACGGTAGATGGAATGAGAATGTCTCAGGGTGCCATCTCTCAACAAATGCCATCAGCATACCGTACATGATCTGGGGATACCCAATCCTAGAAAGGCCTCCGAGACCAGAGGTAGCAAGTGCAGACTGGAACCACTCATCCCCTGGCAGCTCCGCCATCAAGTCTATAACCTTGCCCCCATGGTTATAGAACTTCTGGGAATCCTTCTCCTGAAAATTTACAAATAAAACAATGTTACAAATGAAAATATTTTCAACGAAAACAATTCTATAAATAAACCGAGAAAGGTTACTTGTCCTAGCCAGACATATCTGGCAGTATGCTTAGAGTACCCCACGAGTAGGGACATATCAGACGGTCCCCCGGGGTAACCGTCCAGCTCATCGAAATCGTCATCGCCGTCACCACCCTCATGTGCTGGGTGATCACCCTCAGGAACAGGAACATGGGATGAAATAGCAGCAACTGATGGAACTGGAGTCTCCCGACGACGCCTGCGTGGGGGCTGGGACCCTGATGAACCAGCAGTAGGAACCCGACGCCTCCGAGATGTAGAATCGGCGGCTGACGGGGGAGTGGCCTGAACCTGTGATGTGGAAGGTTGTAGTGTAGGTGTAGGATGTCCCTCAACTGTAGGGGCTACCCCAACTCCCTTTGCGCTGGAACCCTCGGCTGTAGACTGCGTCTGCTCACATCGGACAGATGCATGCTGAGCTGTCCGTCCATGTATGATACGATCGTCTCTGCTAGCCATGTAATCTGCAAAGCATAATAAATAAATTAGAATTTTTTAAAAATAATTAAAAAAAACAACAACAAAAAATAGAGACCAAGTTTCTTCCGGATTTGCATATCCGGAAGTACTCAGAATATTTAACGTTGGGTTTTTCCGGATTTGGACATCCGGAAGCACTCAGAATATTTAACGTTAAAATGTTTTCGGATCTGCACATCCGGTACGTATTTGAAGTTCTAAAAACGCAGCCATGGCCACTGTACCATAGAAAAGGGCATTTTAATGCCCTGATCGCCCGTTTGAAGCAGCAAACAATACCTACATTGTCTCTAACCTATGTTATTCATACTACCTAACAATTTCTACACCTAAATGTCTACTCTAAATCGATTACTCGAAAATAACTCCGAAACTCTAAAATTTGAAAACTTACGGATTAAATTTAGATACAGATGATTTGGAGTGTCTTGATCGTTGTAGAAGTTGCTCTGCACCGAACTCAAGTGAAAAAAGTTAGGATTTGTGGGATTGAGAATTTGAGAGTTTGGTTGTTTGGAATATGAAAATGTAAAGAATGTGGGGAAGGAGAAGGTCTGGCGCGAATTAATAAGAAATGGTTTCAGATCTGTAGACCAGAGATTTTTTCTAATATGCATATCCAGAACAAATCAACGTTTTAAAAAAAAATGGTGCGTCCGAATGTGCACATCCGAAATCAAGGAGGAAAAGAGAAATTTCGCATGGTGTTTAAAAAACATGGTGACGTATTAAGAAATTGCCAAAATTAATTGCGTAGTAGTAGAGAATGCGTGCGAAATAGAAGTGGGTAAAATTGATTGTAAAGGCTAGATGAATGTATAACAAATTTGTTATTATATAGCATCTTGTTTCTGTCACTTAATTAATTATTTTGATATATTTTATATGTAGTTTTAGATTCTCTTAAAAATGTTATGGTATCCATTTTTATGGAGTTCTTGTTAGGTAATTAATGTGGAATTTCTCCAAATTAAACTTTCAATTATTTCAATTCACATTTATTTTTCTCAACTATTCTTATTTTGCTGTTTAGATTTTACCATAGATAGTTGTTTTGAAATTTTACTAGGTTAACTTTTGTTTACATATTATTTTACATAATTGAAAGATTTTATTGAACTCAATTCTCTGATTTTAATTTATTCTCTTATTTTGAAAAATATATTTCATTTTAAAACTTTGATACTAAAACTATATTCATTGACTATTAATTCAATTATGCGTAAAATCTTTTTCACTTTAAGTAAAATGGTTCTTTAATTTTTCCCAAACAAACAGTACTATAACTTGACTTATTTTGTCAGTCGCAACAACTATAAGTAAATCGATGTTCCATTACAGTTGGAGTATTTTAAACCAATTTTTCTTCAGCAAATGGTATACAAGCTTGTTTTAATTCAACCTGTTTAATTTGGTGACGCTCCAACAAACCGAAACATGCCTAAAACTTTATTTCGAAAAACCTAAGAAATACCACTTTTAGTTGTTGATTCGTAGACAACTGCATTCCACGTTCCTTTCACAACTATACGAAGTCAATTACCTTTACTCAAACTCAATATTTAATTAACACTACTGTATAATATTTTTAATATAATGAACATTTTGGTGCTCAATTTTGATTATTTAATATATTAGTTTTAAGGCGAATTGAAGTTCTAAAAGTAGTTTTTTAAAAATAAAAAACATTTGGACTATAACTGCACACTCTAAACTATTGGCGTTTTCTTTGTTTCTATTCATTACCATAACACGACATCCAAATATATTACGCAGATTTCCTATACAATTAAAATACATTCAAGGAAGGTCATTCTGGATTGCGCCCCATGCATTTGAGTTTGATTACTTCCGGAGATATATTTTCGAAATAATACCATAGTTATATGTTCGGAACAAAATTAAAGACAAAATTAACACAAAACGAACTTTCTAAATATAAAATGAGCATTCATAACATAAAATGAGCATTACAATAATGATTTCAACAAAAAATTAAATATTACATTTCAATGTCCCGGTGGACGCTTGCACATCTCCAATATATCTTCGACCAATCTTCGTAGTGTCGCTTCCATCTTGAGCGGAACTTTCTCTTCGAAACCGAAAAACGTTCGCCACATCGCCATAACATCCGCTCGAGTCTTGAGCTCAAATTTGCTGAACACAATGTTTCCTTCGTTGTCAACCGAGGGTGAACGATACACAAGCTTGACAACCCTTCGTGTGTCTCCGTAAGGTGGGAGATAATAGATTTCGTCTATGATATCATCGAGGGAGGTGAGACCGGTGAGCTTGAACGTCCTCTCAGGTGTAGAGGCGTCGGAGTAGGAGACACTTGCGACATACCAACGGATGTTTATTTCACACATTTGAGACATTTTGAGTTTGTGTGAAGTATAACACAATAACACCCAAATATATAGAATACCTAGTTTAATAAGAACCACTCATTGACTATCATTCTTACTCCGGATATATATCTCCAGAACGACACCCTATTATCTTGTTCCGGAGATGCATCTCCGGAACTTTCCCTAAACCATTCAAAAATAAAGGAAATAAAAGAACATTTCGAAGATGTATCTCCGAAACTTTTCCTGATACATTTTCAAAGCACAAGCATATGACAGAGAATTTACAAAGACCAAATATGCACTAAATATGAACCAAATATGCATAAAGACCAAATATGAATAATAAGTGAATATGTAACACTTCATTTATATTGAGACATAGTTATATACAATTATTTGTCCGATTACACAAGAAATCAAAACGAATCAAAACATGTGTCACCGACTAAATCTATAGGTGATACCCCTTGGACTTTTGTGCATTCGATTCCTTTTTAATGTTGTTCAATCTATCGAATTCTTGCATCATTTCCATAAAATGATCCGGCCCATCTCGAAATTTATGGTTGAATGAGTCGTCCATTTCGGTGATGTAAGTGGTATGGGGCATCCCGGTTTCAAGTAAACTTGAACAAAATGATTTGATTTTTAAATCCATCCAATACACATGATGTGACATTTGGATTTTAGGGTGGTGCGGTGTGCAGTGGGAAAAAGGTTTCCGAAAACCCATAGCGTGTCAGGTCAATGCACGCCCTATCATATGCACATGCAATTAGGTGATCCATATTGGGAAAGCTTATCCATTTTGACTCCAGTTCCGGACCGCTCAAACAAGGAACAAGTGACTCATAAACTGCATCAAATTTTTCTTTATTTCCGTACAACTGGGAGTACGATTCCTTATGCGTCTTCAACTCTTGGATAATTTGATGATGGACTAGCGCATGACTATCTTCTCCTTTACCAAGTAAACCTGAAACGGCTCGGTAACCACAATTACCGTCTCCCTCAACATTAACGATACAATCGATATATTTGTGCATAAAAACTGGCATCTCGTCAATGAATGGAATCTTCGGTGGAAGCGTCGGAAGTGGTTTGCTAATTCGAGCTTCTTTCACAACACTTTTTTGAGATTTTGGAGTCGGTGAGTCGGGAAATACTTTGTCAGCGTGTTCAAAATATGAAGGAGACCGTGTAGTCGAGTTGTCATTCGGTGTAGGCTTCATTTTCTTTAGAGCACCTTTTGTTTTTACCGGTTGAGAAGGAGGTTTCATGTCGGTGGTTTCGGGATATGCAATCTTCCTCAATTGTTCTTTGATGTGGAGTTTCATGTTGTCACCGGCCTTCGAAAATCTCTCTTGTATCGCTTCCAATTCGGTCAAAATAGAGATATTCGATTTACCTTCATCCATGCATCCATCATCATCGAAACTAAGTCTCTTCCAATGAGAGCAAACCTCGTCCATTCTTATTGGTTCACAAAGTTTCACCTTTTAAGCAATAACACAAGCACATGGGAGACCATATGTTTTCATAATAGTGCAACCACATTTTGCATTATCGGAACCTACATTATCAGCTCGTTTAGCCTCGTGAAAAATATAGTTCAACCCCGCCCGAGAAATATTGTCGAACAAATGAGAATAAAGAATGTTGTCTTTAAATCGGTGTTCCAAAACTGTGATGCTCCGACCAAATGTTGTTTGTATCTCATTGTGTTGGTTTTGAATCATGTGGTTCACGGAGTCCTAATCTCAACACAAATCCCATTTGCTATTTCCCAACCAATTTTTCAAAGTAGCATGGGCCGACTCAACTCTGTTGGTGGTTGTATTTCCAATGTGTCGTACATTATCAGTCCACGCGCAAACTATCTTCTCCTTCACCTGATCAAGAATGGTGCTTTCAACATATTTCAAAAAAGTCTGATACTTTTCACACACTTTCTGGAAATGAATGACGAAATCAGCATATAATTATTTTGCGAAAGAATTTATTATGTGATTCCATGCATCCATTATTTTCTCCACAATCACACCCGACTTCACCAATTTTTCACCTTCAGACTGTACTTGCTTTGTCCCTACCGCGGGTTTAACCCGACTTCTCACATTCTTTATTATGTGATACTTATAAAGTAATGCATAAGAAGAAGGAAACACCATTGCAACCACATTCATCAATGTGTTATCACGGTTTGTAACAATAGCTTTAGGCATCTCACTTTGATCCTTCAAAAGTGACTGACACACCTCTAATGCCTAAGTAAAATTGTCCTCTTTTTCACACTCTAAAAATGTAAAACCAACGGAATATGTCTTCTCAGTTGAGGTAACACCAACCATCTCAAATAATGGAAGTCTATACTTGTTGGTCTTGTAGGTAGAATCAAGTACGAGCACTGTCGAAAACGTGTTGAACAACTTTATCGAATCCGGATGAGTCCAAAAAATATCTCTAACCGTAACTCTATCGTCGCAAGTTCGGTACTGGGACACGTATTTGTTATCTCCAACAGTTTCAACAGTTGTTGTATCTCAGTTCTATCTCCCCTAATCGCCTTGTTAGTGAGGTACCAAATGTTATACACTTGCTTGATATTTGATATATTGTCGGTTTGCTTCCGTTTTAATGTTGCAAGTATATTTTTCAGTTGGACAAGATTCAAGGTCATGTCACTAATACATACCTTCTCTTCCGCATTGAGCCGACATACACTAGGATGACTGGATGATTTTAAGCACAATTCATGGTTATGCTCACCACAAATGACATTAAATCTCCATTTTTTGCTAGCCAACATGTAACCACGAAGCTTAAACAGACACTCACATTTTCTACTACCTGTGTCTTCTCTCTTAAAATTCCGTAGAGGAGTTCGATATTTTCTGCTTCTTTTGCACAACATAGTCACAAAGGCGTTTATTCTATCCGAGACATTATTCGACCTTCCGATAAACGCACAAATCCAAGTCTAGATGCCACCATACAAATCCATTCAAGCATGTTATCACGATTTTCAAACTCTTGATTGTTATTAAATTCGTCACGAACATCTATCGCCTTAACAACAACCCCTTGAAAATTCGGAGAAACATCGTTCGTAGAAACTACTTGTTTTGAGATGTTATCAGGGTGCACCATATCTATTGGAAATAATACAAACACTAAAAACAATTAGCATGTTGCTTCAGAAATGGATGGAAAATGAGCACAGATATATTCCAGAAATGTATCTCCGGAAAATTTCATGTTCAACACGTTGCGAAGATACATCTCTGGACACTGCGTACGTTTTTTCAATCAAATTTCATGATTAATGTGATCAATGTAGATGAAAATGAACAATCTTTACCTAAAATTCGATATTCTTTTGCTCCCTGTGATACGTTGAACCCAAAGGATGGAGATTTTGAGTGAAAAATGAGATTGAGAATGTAAGGTTTTTAGGGGAGAGGGTTTGAGTTGAAAATAAGTATGGAAACAATGGTGACTGATCATGCAGCTAAAAAATACATCAAATACTTCCAGAGATATATCTTCGGAATAATCTGACATGTAAAGGTGACAGGAAAAATTCAAATTTCCGCCCATATGGTCTGAAAATATATCTCCGAAACATCCACTGAACTGATTAATTTTAATGTTTAGTTCAATTCGTTCCGGAATAATTTTTTAGCAAATGCGTGAGGCGCCATCCAGAATGACATTCCTTGAGTGTAAAAAGGGTGCGTCCGGAGATATATCTCCTGAAACTATGGGCATTATAGGAAATTCGCATGGTGTCTAAGAAACTCATGGGGTGCCTTAAGAAATTCTCTACTTTTTTTCTTCTAAAATAATTGATTCAATTGAAGAATTAATTTAAGATTAAAAATTGTGTCGATAAAAGAGAATTTTTTTTATATTAAAGTATATCATTATCATGTTTTTACCAATGAAATATTCGTTTTGTCGGAAAGAATTGAGAGTCAACAAAAAATATCTTAAAGAAAAAATGGATGAATTTGATGAGAATGATAAAAGACTACAATAGTAGAAGAAATGACTTGTGAGACATCATGGTATGAAACAATGAATTTCATTGTGCGTCCTTTTATTACTTTTAGTGTAAAGAGTGAATATTTCCAACCTATATTGCATTTTGACCAATATTTGATGGAATATCAACCAAAAAGCAAAAATTCGACAAGATATCAATTAAAGAAGATTAATTTTGAAAGTATTGTTGAACAAGTGACTTCAAACACAAGAAAGGAAGGAGTCAATTGTGATTATAATTTTTTTTTTTAAAACGTTTAAAAATAATAGATTTTCAAAACATGTTTTTATGCAAAAGGAAGAAGAGGATGAAGAAGACAAATAATAAACTAAAAAAATTAAAAGAGATATGGGAAAAAGGAAAGCACACACTAGAGTTTCTGTTCATTTGATCCAAAACCACAAGGCTTGCGTCTAGTTCTGCACCTTGAGATTTTCTACTATCAACCAAACTTTTAAGACAATATTACCTCGCTACACCAAACTTTTAACACATATTCAACTTGTAACTTTTATTTCTTACAAGTTCAATAGAAGAAGTCTCTCTTGGTTTTACAATGAGATTAGAATAAAAAAATCAGTAAAAGTCAGTTAGTGTGTTTTTCAAATAATCCCCAGTGGCATTTCTACTATAGTAAATTTCGGTAAAAAAGGAAACAATGGAAAAAGCTCATATCTGGTCTATAATCAATTATGGTATTACTATAATTGATTATTATATATAATTTTAGGAAACATTTTCTCAGATACACATCATAAAAGATTATGCAGCCACTATATCGATTACTCGGTGAGACACACCTTATAATCGATCATAAGGCGAGAACCACTTCATAATCAATTATGCAATAAAACCCATTTTTTTTCCTTTTTGAAAGAGAGATTTTGAAAGAGGGAGGTTTGAAAAACTATTTCTGTGAGTGTGTGTGTATATATATATATATATATATATATATATATATATATATATATATATATATATATATATATATATCTCAATATTTAAGAGATACTACTAATTACAATATGATCATAATAAATAAAAGCACTTGAAACTTCAAATCAAAATGATATTTTCAATTTAATTCCTTTCCTTTAATGATGTTTATGTTATAACAAAATTGGTTTGTCCTATATCCCTTAATTTTTATGATAACAAAGTAAAGGACCATAGACTAAAATTTTGTGAATAATCTAAGTATTGGTTCTGACTTTAAGCATCTAAAGAGAAGCATAAAGACCAGACTCTGATGAAATCTACTTTTGAAGAGGTTAACTTCTGAAGAAGTTAGCCTATGAAGACCAAACTTTGAAAAAGTCTTCTTCTGAAGATCAAAACCTGAGCTAGTCAAAGCGTAAGGACCAAGGTGACTCAGAGAGGTCACTGTCAACCTATGAGCCTACTTTGACACGTGTAGACCTAAGCTTTATTTTCTCTTAGAGTCAGCTGAGATGCAACTGATAATTCATTTTATAGCAAAGGTATTTCAAACAAGCTTTCAATAACTTTAACCATTTGAATAAATATTTCAATGTCTCTATTCAAGCTTCTCAAGGACTCTCTTATGTTGAATCTTCAACGACTATTTTCTTTCTCTATTTAAGGATGTGAATATTTGAAGAACAATAACCAATGAACTATTGATATTCAAAGAGAAGTTACTCTGTCAAAACATAAACACAAGTTTAAATTAGGATTTCTAACCTTTGAATATTCTAGAAACCCCTAAGTCTTATAAAGTTCTTCTTGAGTTGTATTTTGTCTACACCTCTTATTATATATCAAGTGTATTACCATAACAATCTTTTATCTGTTAGGTAGATTGTTAGAAGTTTCTTACTTAATATTTGAGCATTTGAAGTCTCTTACTTATGTACTTGAGCATTTGAAGTCTCTTGCATGCGTGCTTAAGCATATAAGTTTCTTTCCTATGTGCTTAAGCATAAAATTATTTTGCTTGTGTGCTTAAGCATTGAAAGTATCTTGCTTGTGTGCTTGAGCATATAAGTCTCTTACTTTGTGTTTGACCATTGGAAATCTCTTGCTTGTGTGCTTGGGCAAATTGTAATCTTGTGTGATTATAGTGAAAATATCGTGTAAGTATAAGGGGACTGGATTATTCTCGAGTTGTGAGAGGAACCAGAATAACTCTGTGTGTCTCTCTTCTTTCTTGCATTACTTATTTACTTCCTAGATCTTACCTCTGATTGGTTTATATTATATACTATGTCTTTAGAATATGATTAAGATTTTAAAATGAAAGAAAAAGTCAACACAATTCAACCCCATTCTTGTGTTTTTATCACCTTCAATTGGCATCAAAGCACGGTCTGTGCTAAACACTTAATAGTGGTACATAAATAATCCTAATAAAAACATATTGAGTCATGTTTGGAGTTTCTAAGTGTGATAGTGATACTCCTAATCCACATGTTGCTATTAATCATGATTATAGCACTTCGGAAAATAACAATTATACAACTAGACCTCTAACTTCCAGTGGAGACTCTATTGAGTTTCAATGGTGGAATTGCAAGATGTATACTTATATCATAGGCCTTGACGAAGAGTTGTGGGATATTTTTGAATATGGCATTGATATTACAGTTATGGAGTAGGAATGGTAACTAACAGAAAAACATTAACACCTGCTCAAAAAAAATACCTATAGTAAATATCATTGAGTTAGAGGCATCTTGGTTGATGCTCTACCTCATTCTGAGTACATCAAGATCATAGATAAATCTATTGTTAAGACCATTTTTGAATCCCGATGTGCTACTTAAGAAGGGAATCAAAAAGTTAAGGAAGTTAAGGCCAACCTTCTAGTTCAACAGTATGAGTTGTTCAGAATGAAGGAGGATGAAGAAATTGAAACCATGATCTCAAGGTTTCAAGTTCTTGTATCTAGACTTCAGGTTATGAATAAAAGCTATACTACCTCTGATCATGTCAATAATATTCTTAGGAGTCTTTTTGTTAGATATAGGCCCAAGGTGACAGCTATCCAAGAGGCCAAAGATTTAAACACATTAAGTCTTAAAATCCTTATCAGCAACCTCCAGAACCATGGAATGTAGCTCAATGGAGATGAACCTGCCAGGAAGTCAAAGCGTATTCCTTTGAAATCTATTGCTAAATCTGCTAAGGCTCTTCAAGTCTAAGAGTCTGAAGAAACTTCTCATGTAGATGGTTCTGAAGAAGATTCAGATAATGAGGAGATGGTCTTTATCATCAAAAGGTTTTAGTATTTAGCCAAGAAGAACAAAATATTCTCTAGCAGAAGTAGTGGCTTCAAAGGATCAAGCTTTAGAGAAAAGAATGATTATTAGAAGGGATGTTTCAACTGCAAGAAACCTGGTCACTTCATTGCTGATTTTCCAGAAGTGAAAAAGGACAAGTCAAAGAAAAGAAGCTCTCAGAAGGACGGATTCAAAAACAAGTTCAAGAAGAGCCTCATGGCAACATGGGATGAACTTGACAATGAAGAAGACTCTAAAAAGGATGAAGAGCAAGCCAATAATTCTTTGATCGCTCTTATATCTTCTAAAATAGAATCTGACTTAGATTCTGGTTCATCTTCTAAAGAAGATAATGATGTATTTTCTAAACTATCTCGTTCTTTTTAATTACTTTCATTCAAGACCTTATGGGTACGTGTCAAGAAAAATCCAGACACATTAAAATATTGAAAAATAAATATGATCTTTTGAAAGATGAATTAAAATCCTTTAAAAAATGAAGCTTAAAAGAGAGATCATATTGATCTAATAAAAGAAGTGTTTAATAAACCCATTGATGAGCATGAAATGGCTCTTCAAGAGTTTATCATAACTGGCTTCAACATAACTAAACTTGCATCCATGATTTATGATGTAAGTATAAGCAAAGGGTAAGGTCTTGGTTACTTTAAATATCTTTAAATCAATGGTTTGAAACCTTGAGTAAACCAACAGATCCTCCTTCTTCAAGCTTTTCTCAGAAAAGGTTTGATTTGTATTTTGTACATGCTGCTGACAATGCATGTTAGAACAAGATTTGTTCTTGATATTTTCTCTTTAGTTTTGATGATAACAAAAGTATTAAAAGTAATGGTTTATTTGATGTGTATTTTATTTATGCAGGTTCTTGTCTTGTATATAAATAATCATAATCTGTTTACTTAAGATACACTTGGATTTGCTTCATTGCTAGCTTTTGGTGGCAGAGTTTGAAGAACAATTTCTAGTGTGGTTTGACGAAGACTCTGAACTGAAGACCTTAGCATTCATACGAGTTTCTACACTTAGTAATTGTACATCAGCATCTGGTACCATTCAGAGTTGGTGATAAAGATGTGGACTATTTGTACTACTGAAAGCAAGTTGTATTATCTTATCATCCTGTCAGTTCGAGTCTACAGGATTGTAAGGCTCAAGAAAGCTGGTATGTTCTATGGATGTCTTCTCCCAACAACTCTATTAGTACAGAACCTCTTGAAGACTCAAAGGTTAAACGTGTTACACAATGGGTTCAAAAATCTGTTGTGCATCCATCTTCAACGTCTTTTGTACTTTGGAAACAAAAGCAAAGACACTTGATCAAGTAACCTTCTCAACGGCTAGTTTCTGAAAAGCCTATATATATGGCTGAAGATTCAAACCTGAATTTTTAACAAGGATTCTTCTTTCGAAGGAGTAACAAGATCAAGCAATTATCAACTCCATGTAATAGGCAGATTTTTTGTTTTAGGTTGTAATTGTAAAAGCCTTAAGATTTCTTAACCCTATATATATTCAAGAAATCTTAAGTGTTTTAGGTCTTTATTATGGTGATCTCTCGTACCTCTGATATGTGCATCATGTACACCTTGTTCTCTATTCTGCTGAGCCTTCAGTATTTTAGATTAAGTCTCCTGCTATGTGCTTGAGCAAATAAAAAGTCTTATTCAGCTAGTCTGATTGAGCAAAAGAAAGTCTTAGACACGTGCTCTAAGCAAAGGTAAGTCTCAACCAGAAGAAGGATGAGCAGGCGGCTCAGTCAGATGGTATGAGCAAAGGAAGTCTTGGATGTGTGCTCTAAGCTAAGGAAAGTCTCAACTAGAAGACAGATGAGCAGGCGGCTCAGTCAGATGGTGTGAGCAAAGGAAGCCTTAGACATGTGCTCTAAGCAAAGGAAAGTCTCAACCAGAAGACAGATGAGTAGGTGGCTCAGTCAGATGGTGTGAGCAAAGGAAGTCTTAGACATGTTCTCTAAGGGTGGCTCAGTCAGATGGTGTGAGCAAAGGATAAGTCTTAGACATACGCTCTAAGCAAGGAAAGTCTCAGACAATTGGTCTGAGCAGTTGTAAAAGTCTTATGCAGAAGCATAAGCGATTGTAACCATGAAGTGGTTATAATGAAAAGCTCTTGCGAGGCAAATGGACTGGACTACTCTCAGTTAGGGGAGGAATCAGTATAAATATTTTGTGTCTTCTATTGTTATTTTATTTACTTATGTTGAATCCGCTGCCAAATAAAGTAACTCATAATCTGAACATCAGTTCTGATTCTGAGACTCTAATCAGAAGCTAAATAATAAGAAAATATGAAACACAATTCAACCCCCCCACCCCCTTCTTGTGTACTTTTCACACCTTCAATGCAAAGGTTCTGAACTAGTAAGAACCTATAATTGTTGAGTTAACGGTTCTTAAGAAACCAGAACCTAAGATTCTAAAGTCAAGGGTTCTGAAGAAACCATAACATAAGACTCTAAAGTCAAAGGTTCTGAAGAAACCAGAACCAAAGATATTAGAATACAAGGTTCTAAAAGGTTCATAACCCAAGGCCAAGATCCGTTTAAAACAAAACAAAAATAAAATAAATCAAAAGTCTTGAATAATCCTAAGCCGTACCATATGAGATAAAAGATATAAAGCAAGAATAAATCTGTCAGAACTAACCCCAGAGGACCCATAAGACTATGGGTACCTCAATCTAAAATTGTTTTTGCTACATATATGATTTAAGGGAGAATCAAGGCAACAATCATGGTACTTTGAGAGTGACTGCTCAAGACATATGACGGAAGAAAAACATATGTTCCAAACCCTAACTATGAAAGAGGGAGGAACTGAGAGATTTAGAGGAAACTAGAAAGGAAAGATCATTGGTATGAGTATTATTGATAATTCCTATATCTCAATTAAAAATGTTTGGTTAGTAGGTGGACCAAAACATAATCTATTGAGCATTAGTCAATTTTGTGACAGTGGTTATGAAGTCATGTTTAATAAGAACAACTGTATGGTCATGAATGAATTTGACAAGTCCATAGTTTTCAAAGGCAGGAGGAAAAACAATGTTTATAAAATTAATTTTTCTGAATTGGTTCATTAGAAGGTACTTTGCCTTCTATCAGTGAGTGATGAAAAGTGGCTCTAGCATAGAAGGTTAGATCGTGCTAACTAGAGATTAATATCTAAACATAGCAAGTTGAAACTGAAGGTTTAAGAAATGCAAGAAGGGGGGCTGAATTGAGTTTCAAGAATGATAGTTTTTCGCAACCCAAAATAACACCTTAAAACAACAAATAGAAAGATAAAGAACATAAGGATTTTTATCCTAGTTCGTCGTTAACAAGGCTACCTCCACTCCACCCAGCTGAGTGATTTACCTTTAACAAGGACTTAATCTAATAATCAAACCTGATTACAAGTGCAATGACAACCTGTTCCGACTTTCTTCAGAAATCTGACCCAATTGGTCTCCTAAGAAAATTGACGGTCACTGACACCTTAAAGCCTAACCTACATAGTTGCTTAAGAAGATTTCTCAATAAAAACCTATTACTGACTTCTTAAGAGCCTGGCCTAACCTAACTTGGTCCATTGAGGATTACAATCAAAATTGTAATAATAATTTTTATGATTACATATGCTTCTCTAAAGTAGATACACAAGTTTACAATCAAGTTCTACACTTAACAATACAATGATCTTTATTCTAAGTGTATAAGTGTAAGCAACATTTTTATTTGTATATAAGTGTGAGCGTTGATGTTGTTTAGTGCGTGTATAAAGTCATTTCGTCACCTTCTTCAATCTTCAATGTCCTCTTTAATAGATGCAAAATAGATCCGTTGGAGGTGAAGATGAAAGTATCCTCTAAGTATCCGTTGGAGAAGATCACTTTTGTAGCCTGTAGTTGGTGAAGATGATTAGACGCAGAAGACTTCTTTTACCCAGAGTACAATACTTTATGGAAAAAGTAGATTTTTTTTGTACGTCTGTCACATAAAATCTTTTTTTGACTTTTGGAAAATTTCCATTCAGAGGCTTCTGATATTTGTTGTTGAAGATTGAGTAGTGTTTCCAAGGTTTGTCTTCAAAATCTTTTGGTGAGACTTCATAATCTTTGGATGTTGGGTTCTAAAACTTCACAAGCAGATAGTCAGAGCTATATATATATATATATATATATATATATATATATATATATATATATATATATATATATATATATATATATATATTAGAGTCAGTCTTGAGAACTTATGTTTAGAACATTGACTTTGATATATCAGAGTTGACTTATTTGAACGTTTCTTTTCTTTAGTTCAGAGTCTAGACATCTTCAAAGTCAAAATTTGTTCCAATTGTTTTGAATACTCAACAAACTAATTAGAGTACAAAATTGTTCTCTTATAATTTGTTACCGTTAAAACTTAAGGATTGTTGTAGAACCAAACTTATTCCAACAATTTCCCCCCTTTTGATGATGACAAATCCATGTATTTTGATGAACCATTTTTATTCAATAAGAAATCAAATTTTATAAAACTTCAGAGATAGGTTTCTAAGCTTTCTCTTAGTTTTATAGTTTTACAATTATTTTTTGAACTTAAATCTACAGAGTGAGGTTTGCAAGCTCTCCCTGAGTTTAAGACTCAAAATAATTTTGGTTTCATTAAGATCTCAAATCAGATAAGCATGCTAAAATTCAGAGTTAGGTTTGTAAGCTTTCCTTGAGTTTTAGGCTTCATAAACTTTCTTAGCTTAATTTTTCAGAGCGAGGTTTGCAAGCTCGCTGTTGACAATCATCTAAAGTTCAAAGTTAGGGTTGTAAGCTCCTCATGAATTCGAGACTATAAAAATTTTCTAGGTTTAACCATTATTCTTAGTTTTAAATTTTAGAGTTTGGTTTGCAAACTCCCCCTGAATTTAAGACTTAGAATCTCATAACAAAACAAAAAAAAATATTCACAGAAAAAGACAAACACAACAAGATACAAAAATATAACAAAACATTCAAGATATTCATTTAAACATAATAAAAACAAAATAAAAGAAAAAACACAAATAAATCAGAAGGAAATTTCATTCATTTGATGTAACATCGATATTACAAAGAACTTTCATCCAGATTTATGGATGTTCAGGATTGATCATTGGATAAAAATGATCAAAATTGAATCCCTACTACTCCCTGCACTCTAGACCCTAGACCTAGACTTAACTAGACCCCTATCAATACTTCTAACCCATATTTCTCCCCTTTGTCATCCATAAAAAATTACAAGAAAATAGAGGGGAAAGGGGACGAAGATACATGGAAAATATAAAAAGGGGAAACAATAAAAGACTTGTAAAAGCCAAAAAAAATGAAGAGAAGGCTGGGGAAAGGAGCCTCATAAGGGAAATAAACTGCACATGGTGAACAACATGTTCTTTAAACAAGCGTTTAAACCAGGGAGTTAGGCTCCCATGATGACTCTAAAATGAGTGATCAATTGCATCACAAAATTGATTGAATCTGACAGAAACTTCTCGCCACCTTGTCTTCAAAACTTTTTCAAAACAAAAGCTTTTGGTTTTGAGAGACATTGGCCAAGAGGTCATAGGAACTGAAAATGGGTGAGGGGTTTGAAACACTGAAGAGATGAAAGGAAAAAGAGAGTTATGAACTAATATGGGAGAAAACTTGTGTTTAAAAAGAGTGAAAAGATAGTGGTTTTACGGAATAACAAAAATATTAATGATAGTGACAACTGAAAAGTTATTTTGGGAACCCAAGAAATAACTTATACAACTTTACACGCTATAGCATGAGATGAAAAGACTAGAAGACTTTGGAAACAGGAGAGACATGGGGAGTATTGAAGTAAGATTTTGTTTTACCCAATAAGGATTTTTCCTAAAGATTATTTAAGCAATAAAAAAGAAATAAAACATTTAAAAATATTTCTTAAATAAAACACTGATGTGTAATAGAGTCCAAAAGACCGAGAAACCCTGAGGGATTATGACTTGGACCTTTTGAGCCAGAAATTCATCTAACTATCAGAGGGCTGACTGTTTCAGAGTTAAATAGAAAACACATAAAGTCTTAGAGTCTCATCTTTACTCCCTCAGAGTTTGCACATATTGAGATTTTAATCAGGACAAATTTCCATTTTCAAATTCCTTAGAATAAAAACAAATATGTCCTCAGCAAGGAGTTTAGTAAAGATATCATCCCATTGATGGTCTGTATTAATAAATTTAAAGCTTAGAATAATGTTCTGAACACAATCTCTGATAAAATAATGTTTGATCTCAATATGCTTTGCTCTAGAATTTAAAATGGGATTCTTAGACAAAAAAATAGCAGAAGTATTATCACAAAAGTTAAGGATTTTACTCTCACTTAGCTGATAATTTTCTAGCTGACTTTTCATCCAGAGGATCTGAGTGCTACATCCAGAGGATGCAATGTATTTAGCTTCTGTTATTGATAATGCAATAGTTGATTGTTTCTTGCTTGACCATGATATTAGATTTCCATCCAAAAAAATGACATCATCCACTGGTGCTTTTTCTTTTAAGTCTATCTCCAGCATAATCAACATCATAAAAACCTACTAACTTGTAATCTTTTGATTTCTTATAAAGCAAGCCAAGTTTAGTAGTTCCTCCTAGATATCTAAAGATTCTCTTAACAATAATTAAATGAGATTCTCTAGGATCTGATTGAAATCTACCACAAAAGCATACACTGAATAGAATATCATGTCTAGAAGTAGCTATGTAAAGGAGAGATCCAATCATACCTCTATATACCTTTTGGTATACCTTTCTACTTTCCTCATCTTTTCCAAGAGTGCAAGTGGGATGCATTGAAGTTTTAGAAATCTTACATTCAGTCAAATCAAACTTCTTTAGAAGTTCTTTTGTATATTTTCTCTAACGAATGTATGATCCTTCTAAGTTTTGATTAATTTGAATTCCCATAAAGAATTTCAATTCTCCCAACATGCTCATCTCAAATTCTGCTTACATGGACTTGGAAAACTCTTGGCAAAGAGGCATTAGTGGAACCAAAATGATATCATCAACATAGATTTGAACTATTAAAAGATCATTTTTGAAGGTTTTACAGAACAAGGTTGTATCCACTTTTACTCTTGAAAAATCATTTTCCAAAAGAAAATTGTCGAGCCTTTCATACCAAGCTTTGGGAGCTTGTCAGACCATGCAATGTTTTCCTAAGTTTATAATCAAAATCAGTTTTTTTATGATTTTCAAAACCAGGAGGTTGATGGACAAAAACTTCTTCAGTTATATAACCATTCAGAAATACGCTTATAACATCCATTTGATATAAGATAATAATACGATTAATAGCAAATTAAATCAAAATACGAATAGATTCTAACCTTGAAACTAGTGCAAAAGTCTCAGTATAGTCAATTCCTTCTTGTTGACTATAGCCTTGTGTAACTAGTTTGGCCTTGTTCCTACACACTTCTCCTTGCTTATTCAACTTGTTTCTGAAGACCCATTTGGTTCCAATGACATGTTTTCCTTTTGATTTTGGCACTAGATCCCACAAATCGATTCTGGAATATTGATTGAGTTATTCTTGCATTTTCCAAAATCCATTCAGAGTCCAGAAGAGCTTCATTAATGGATGTTAGTTCTATGATAGACACTAATCCTATAAGACTTTCTTCATTTTTCCTGAATGAATATCTGGTTCTGACAGGTTCTGACTTGTCACCAAGAATAAGTTCTTCAGTGTAAGATAGTCTTTGCTTGAACTTATTCTGAGGTGCTGGTGTGTCAACATCAACTAAAATGTCAATACCATCTGATATTGATTGTTTTGTTTCAGGTTGAACACCCTTAGAGTTTGAGTATGTGATCTTCTTATTTGCAAGTATTTCATCTAACTTTGACTTTTTAAGGTCAAACTTAACATGAATTGATTCCTCAACAATATTGGTTTCAGTGTTATACACTCTGTAACCTTTTGAGCGTTGAGAGTATCCTAACATGACACACATTTGAGCTTTTAGAATAAAACTTGTTTAGGAAATTCCTTTGATTGCCTATGAAACATTCAGTTCCTACAGGCTTGCGTTCCAGACTTGGGAACATATGATTTCTTCCCATTATGTACCGCAAGCATCCAGAGTCTAGGTACCATGACTGGTGTTTCAACTCTGCTGCTAAAGATATCTACACCATAGATTTCTTTATCTTTAGGTACCCATATCCTTTTGGGTCCTTTGTGGTTAGTTTTCCTAGAGATTTTACACCCCAGGGCTTGTGTGTTGAATTAGTGTCGTGGGTGTGACCGTAAGTGAAATGAGAGTATATAGCCTTTGGTTTTATCACCATTTGCTTAGCTTTAGGTTTGACACTAAAGTGCTTAGGTGTCTCATAACCAAGACCTCTTTTCCCATTATTGCTTACTCCATAAATCATGGAAGCCATTTTTCTTCTATTGATGTTTTGTGCAAGGAATTTCTGAAAAGCCATGTCATATTTCTTTATGACATCAACATATTTCATAGGAGCTTCTGAAAGAATTTCCTTTTCAAGTTATTTACTCTTGCTTTTTATAGCAAAGATACCTTTTTCAAGAACAAGAAGCTTCTCTTTCATATTAGCATTTTATTTCTTAAGCTCACTAAGGACTTTAGAATCAGCTACATAGATTCTTTTCAAATCCTTGTAATTATGCTAAAGACTCTGAAAATTTTCAAGAATTTTAGTGAGACATGACTCAACTTCAGAAATGATTAGATTAGAGAATAACTCATTTGAATTTGAATCTGATTCAGATCCATAGTAAGATGCCTCTAAGCTAGCCATTAGTGTCATGTGCGCCTGTTCTTTTGCAGATTCATATTCTGAACTTTCTGAGTCATCCCAGTTAGCCATTAGAACCTTCTTCTTTTCTCTAGAGAGTTTATTCACGGGCGTGAGTTTGGGACACTCATTTCTATAATGCCTAGGTTATTGGCATTCTAACACATGACATCTTGATCGACTCTATACTTTTTTCTGCATAGAGGTAGACTCAGCATGTCCACCTGTTCTTGTGTGACCTCTGAATTTTTTCTGTCTTTTCTTTTAGAGATGGTTGACCCTTCTAGAGAGAAGAGATAATTCATTTTTTCTTCGGAGCTTCCTTCAGACTCTTCTTCTTTAGCTTGAAGAGCTTTGGTCTTCTCAGATTTATCTTTGGACTTTAAATCCACAAACTTGACCTTTTTCTGAGGGTCGTCTTCCATGAGTTCAATTTCATAACTTCTCAAAGAACTTATAAATTCCACCAGAGCAGTCTTGTTCAGATCTTTTGACACCTTTAATGTTATCACAATTGGTCTCCATTTCTTAGGTAGACATCTGATGATTTTCTTTACATTATCTACAATGGTATAGCCTTTGTTTAGGACTTTCAATCCAGCCACAAGAGTTTTAAATCTTGATAACATTTCCTCAAGCATTTTATCCTCTTCCATTTTGAAGGATTCATATTTCTGGATTAAGTCCAAGACTTTTATTTCTTTAATTTTCTCATTTCTTTCATGAGTCATTTTTAAAGAATCAAATATAGACTTAGAAGAGTCTATATTTGTTATATTCTCATACTCAGTGTAAGAAGTGACATTCAGCAATATAGTTCTGGCTCTATGATGATTCTTGTGATTCTTCTTTTACTGATCGCTCATTTTGTTTCTTTCAATCTGAGTACTACTATTATCTATAAGATGTGTGTAACCATCTAATATTATATCCCATAGGTCAGCATTATACCCAGGGAAGAAACTTTCAATTCTATCCTTCCAGTAATCAAACTTTTCTCCAAAAAAGTTTGGAGGTTTGGCATAATAGTGATCATTGTTGTTTTTATATGACTTCTCACAAGAGGTAGATGCCATTTTGTGTTTCAATGAAAAGCTGGACCTTTATCTGGCACAATTAAGTGTTTTGACACAAAGTTGTCAATACCATAACTGATGCTCTCATTTCAATTGAAGGTTCAAGAAACATAAGAAATGAGGGGTTTGAATTGGGTTTCAAGAGAGATAGTTTTTTGCACCCAAAACAACACCTTAAAACAAAAAACAGAAAGATAAAGAACACAAGGATTTTTATCCTGGTTCATCGTTAACAAGGCTACCTCCAGCTAACCCACCTGGGTGATTTGCCTTTGACAAGGACTTAATCCAATAATCAAACCTAATTACAAATGAAGTCAAAACGTATCTCGACTTTCTTCAGGAATCTTCCCCAATTAGCCTCCTAAGAAAACTAACAGCCACTGACTCTGATGACTTCTCGCCAAGTGTACTGGTAGTGTCGCACTAATAAAAAGATATAGAATCCATAGGGACTTCTATTTAACAAAACAATAGTTCTGAAAGTATAACAAGTAACAATTGGGGGGTTCAATTTTGAATGCAAAAAACAAAAGTTGTTCTAAAATAATGTGAAAGTAGTCAGGTTTTGTATAAAATTCCTTATTTATCCCCTGTTGATCTTTAATGCATTACATGAATGAGAAAGTCATTATATTTCCATGGCGAATTAACAAAACCACTATACCCAATCCTCTGGTGTATAGCTCACTAATTTCTACTCTGGGTCTCCTATCCCTATTCAACTACATAAGTGAAATTAGGCAATGTAATAAGATGTTAATTCGAATGCCACTACTAGAGGTCTTCTATCCCCATTCAACCAACGTAAGTACAATAGTTGTCCTAGTTCCAATGCATAGACTAATGGTCAGTATTCCCTATGCACCCAAGATTAGATTAAAAGAGTGTCTCACATAAAAAAACATTAAGAAAATAAGGAAATTAAATAGAAATATAACTTCAATTATTCATGCAATGACAAATTAAACATATGTCCCAACAGGTTCAAAATAATTTCATCAAACAAAACCTAACTTAGAGATTTTTAGCTACTCATAACGATACAATCAAATACCAAACAATAAGATGGAGATTGCATATGACAATCCTTGAAGAACTGGCCTCTAATAGCTTCTAGTACCCTCTAAATTGCCTTCTTGGTGCTCTTTATCGTCACTTTTAGTAAAAATTCGTAGAACCCTTGAAAAGATGCCAAAAACTCCCTTTTATAGCTGTCAAATCAGTCCAGAACGCATCAGAAAAGGACCTATCGTGCACGTGATAACCTTCATCGCACGCGCGATGTTGACAATACATCCATATCACGCGCGCAATGATGGGCGTGTTTATTCCAGTAGCTTCACATTTTTGCTCCTTTTTTCCATCAGATTTTCACTAAGTCTTTATTTTTTCATACTTGGTCATTTTTGCATATTTCCTTGGTCTTTGTTCTTCATTTTTGCTTATCTTTGACTTATTTTGATTTGTTTCTTCGACAGAAAACATGCAATGACAAAGTGTCATCACAACCTCAAACTTGAACCGTTGCTTGTCCTCAAGTAACTTGCCTACACTGCAAAATTCCAAACAGAAAAACAAGTTGGAAAAATAATAATTGAACATCACCATATGAAATTTTCTTTACCTACAAATGATTATAGCTTCCAACTATAATCTGAAAAATTCAGAAAACATCCTCAATCTTTGACAAGTACTCAACATGTCTTTCATCTCACCATGACTCACTCAATTGATAGGGTAGTCTCTAAATCAACATGCAAAATAGTTTATACTGAGTTTGATCATGTTCTAATAGAATTCGTCAAGGAAATAAAACCAAATATATTTGAGGACTTTTTCAGTTGTGTCTTAGCTTATGTTCGGGTATGAAACTTTTGGGAAAGTAGGTTTAAACCTTTGGATTTAGGTACCTAGTTCTCCTTTTGTTATCATACCACTCTTTTCCTTAATAATGGTATTAGATATATTGTTATTGTGCTCATCACTATTCATTTTGCATTCCTTTTTTTTGAAAAAGTTATTTTTAACTTCCTATTTTCTCACAATTTGAATTTTTGACCATTTTTTTCTCTAGTACCCCAACCCCAAACTTAAACCTTGCTCACTTCTAAGAGCAACCCCAAACCGATTCTTTTTCATACAACTTTAGAACTGAAAATTTCTACCTAACTCCAAAGAGGGGGTGGAAAGATGAAATATTTCAAGTCATATGGGTAATAAATAATGTTAAGTCACCTAAAGAAGGGCTAAACTCAAAGTGGTTAGCAACTGGCGAAACCTATTACTATCGGGTGGTTAAAAAGGCTCAGAGTTCAAAGCAAACAACAACCTCAGTGTGTGCAAATCAAACCAGATAAATTGAATTAGAAATAGTTCAAACCTTATAAAGCAATAATGCATGGATACACTAAATGAAAGAAATAGTAAACAATGGAAGTTATTTGGCTCAAACCTTACTAGTTGAGGTATCTGATAGTTGAGTACAAGTCTATCGATTCCTTTTTCTTCCTTTGCTTTCGATTCGTAAGTCACTTTTCTGATGATCAAGTTTCCTCTAATGGTGCTTTTAGTTCATTTGTTCAATGCTAAAGTTACAAATTTTTAAAATTTTAAAGAAACAACATATGTAAACTCATTCATTAAAGACAAACAAGCTTAAATACAATGGGGAAGAGTACTTATAAGTCCTATTATTCTTCATTGGGCATACATTAAAAAATAATACAAAAAAACCTTTGAGAAATTAAAAAAAAAAAACTTTCTATGTGTCTTCTTGATATGTAATCATTATGGAAAAGATCATGTATGTCATTCACAGTGTTGTTCAAATCATTATTTTTCCTGGTACATTCTGCTATAATGTGCTTTTTCCTTCTTGCTAGCTCTTGATCTTGATTTGTGAAATAATTCTTCATCTCTTCGGCGTTTGTAAAGCATGCTCTTAAACTTTGAGCATACATGTGGTCTTCTTGCCAGTTGTAGAAGTCTTTGAATACTGGTGTGAATCTTGGGGGTTCAGCCTACAAGGTAGGAGAAAATTCTATTATCCACCTTGTAACTCCCACTTCATGTGCTTCCATTCATCTCTGAAACTCTGATTCCTGTTGATTTCCTTGAACTTGCGTTACTTACTGCTGAACCTGAGGTATGTAGAATTCTTCTTTGTTTCCTGCTATGTTATCCTTTTGATCATGTTGAGCTACTTTTGCTGGGTGATCATGTTACGGCCTTCTAATTTCTAAAGCAGTGATAGGTGCTTTTGGATCTATCATATCATCATCGAGGTAGATTGGTACTCCAGTTCTCCTGCACAATTCATTAATAACACAAAAAGGCCTACAAGCTCATTATGCAACGTTAGCCATATACATTAATACGCTCACCCCTTAAAAGAGTTAAAAGTCCTAAACATCGCTTCACAATAAATTGTGACTAATTAGAAGTGGATTCTAGAGTCTGCATAAAAAAATGAAGCCTATGCCCTAGGGATTTGGCAAAATTCAGCGATTTTAAGCCGAAGCGCTAAGCCATGCTCAATCACCCATTTATCCCCTTGTCTATAGAAAGCATCAAGAATTTCTTGGGCCATGGTTTCGTTTATCACATGATTCTCATTTCTATAAGTCCTAAGAGCACATACATGAGGAGGTTGAAGATTTAAAATAGAATTAATAGTACTAGCAGAGTAATCGATGTACTTACCTCGCACATAGGAAGTGTAAGTGCCCACATCTCTAAAAGCAGCATTTGTATAAAACTTGAGGCCTATGGTTTTATTAGTTTCTTGAATTAAATTATTAAAACTTACCCAATGTCGTTGTTGCAACATTTCCACCACTTCTTCAAAGCTTCTCAGGTCCTCGCATGCCAAAGCTCTTTCTCTCACGATATGGTAGTCAAACAACTTTAAATATTTTTCTGCAATAGCTTTAGAAAGAAACTTCAAATTTGGAAAATTTGGAGCATTTGATGCGGGAGTAGTGCGTGAAGATGAACCTCTTATAAGTCTTCCTCTTTTTGAAGCCACTATGCCAGCAACAACACAAAAATAACACTACACAGAGAAAAATTAAGCATAAAATGATGATTAGAAGGAATTTGTGATTAAGAAAGAGTAGGGAAAAGAGTTTTGAGGAGAAGAGATTCAAAAATCTCTATTTATAGTCTATTTTCCCGTTGTCATCGCACGTGTCATGCGTCCATCGCACGCGCGAAGCAAACGATCTTCAAAACGTTTCTCTGCCAAAGTCTATATCGCGTGCGTTATGTATCCATCGCGCGGGTGATACCAATGGTTCCCAGATTCCCATAACGTCTCTATCGCGTGCGTTATAAAGCTATCGCGCGCGCAATATAACCCTGTCACGCGTGTGATGGGCTGGATGATTTTTCCAAGGGCTTCCTTCTTTTCTTATTCTCTTCTTCTCTATTTTCTTTCTTTCTTTCTTTCTTCTTTTCCTTTCATCTGGTTTCTTTTCTTGCAAGATAACATACAAAATTGATATATGTTAATCAACTAACATAAAATTAAAAATTTAAAACATACTTAGTGATGGGTTGCCTCTCACCCAACACTTCTTTACCGTCATTAGCTTGAAGATCCATGCCTAAGGCACGTCAGGTGCAAGGGATACCCTCACGCAAGATAATTGGCCTTTATTTTTTCCTTTGTCGACCTTGCTACGTTTTACTTCAATCTGGTAGCATGTTTCTAGATCATCTACATACGGTGTCCATTCATACTCATTAATCACCAATTTTTCATTATTGAACTTCAAGCTAAGTTCTCCGGTTTCCACGTCTATTACTACTTTCTCGGTTGCCAAGAATGGGTGTCCGAGAATAACTGAACCACATTTGTCTCCCTTCATGTAAACTACTATAAAATCTACAGGAAAAAAAATAGACCATCGACATGTACTAACACATCTTGTAAAACACCACGGGGATGAGTAACAAATAAATCAGCCAAGGTAAGAGTCATATTACTCACTATGATCTATCACAAATTCAATTCTTTTGCCTTATTTAGGGGCATTACATTGATACTCAAACCTAAATCACATAGAGCGTGCAATTTTTACCCCATCAATAATGCAAGAAATGGTAAACTTACCTAGATCTTTCAGTTTTGTTGCCATTGTTTGGAGCAATGTCGTACCACATTTCTCAGTCATGTTTACCTGCTCTTTATCTAGCTTCTGCTTTGTACCATTTAATATTGCCTTCATAAATTTAGCAAATTTTGGTAATAGCTCTTAAACTTCATGAAAAGAAATACTTACCTGAAGCTTGGTCAACGTCTTTTTAAACCTGACAAACACCCTGCATCATCTTTCTGTAGTGGTTTCTTCTTAATGATTGGATATGGCAGTTTTATCTAATCGAGTAGCTCTGGGTTAGGGTCATTAAGAATTTTTTTTTTATTCCTTCTCCAATGGGAGTTTTTTCCTATCAATTGCTCAATGGTGACCTGCTTCTCAACTTGGTCACTCTAATTTTTACTCTTCTCTTTCTTCGTCCCTAATCTGCTGTCTTCAATCAAGACCTGTTCCAGTATTTCATCCTCACTTCTGTTGGTGATTACCTCAAAACACGTTTCTAGCGCCTTGCAAGTCTCATTTTTAGGGTTATCCACAGTGTTACCTATAAATCCTCCACTCGAACTAGGTAACATGATGATTTTTCGAGATAGTTTACCAATTTGCCTCTCCAAATTTTTTATAGATGCATCGTGGTTCTTACTCACTGTTTCATGTTGTTTATTTACCTGTTAGAAACTACTCTAAGTGTCCTGGATGAATTTGTGTAAGGTCTCTTCAAGGGGTGAAGGTTTTCTTTGGGTCTGAATAGGGGTGGGAATAGGCTGGGCCGAGCTAGGCTTTGCCAAGCCTGAGCCTGGCCTGCTAAAAAATTCAAAGCCTAAGCCTGGCCTTTTCGAAGGCCTGATTGGCCTACTAGCCTATTAAAAAGGCTACTTCATTTGAACATCTGTAAATAAGAAATTCAACTAATGTTAAATAGACTAACAAGTTAAAAGATCAATGAAATTAAATGTTAGTTTTCATTGTCTCGTTCAAGTTTTCTTATTAGCATAAGTTTGGTGATTCTATTTGTTGAAGAGAACTTATGAGAAAACCTTATGAGAACAACTTGTGACATTTTTTATAATGTTTTTTTAACTTTTTTTCATAAGTTCTTCAAGATAACTAAGTTTTATTTTCGTATTTTAATTCAAAGTACAAAATAGAATATAATAATAATAAATTTAGTGATTTTTTCTTAAATAGGCCAGCCTGATAGGCTTAAAAGGCTTTTCTTTCGGCCTGTGGCTTAGCCTCTTTAGCTAAATAGGCTTATAAAAAAGCCTAGGCCTTTTCTATTTAAGGAAAATCCTGGCCTGGCTTGAGCCTATGTATGATAGTTCGTAGGCCCCTGTTAGTTGGCCTGGACTATTCTCACCCCTAGGTCTGAGCTTGTTGATTTTACTGAACAACCTGATTAGCAATTGTATTCTAGTTATTGCTCCATTTGAAATTTGGGTGATCCTTTCATCAGGGATTGTAAGTGTTAGAATATGGATTATTTCTAGAAATTTTCAAATTGAGTTTCTTGACTTGATCCTTCAAAAGAGCACATTCCATTTTCATGTCCCTATCCACATAAATCACATCTCAGTGCTTGTACCTGACTCATGTTAGCTTGACTCAAGCTGCTTTCAGCTAGCTTTTTATTCAATAATTCAATTTGATGCTGGTAGGTTAAACCATTTTGGCCGACAAGCCTTTTACTCTTGTTGAGGTAAGGTATCTACTACTATTTAGGAACTTGGATGGATGTGGTAGATATAGTTGGGGGCATTTGTGTTGGTCATACTCTATAAATATTTAGGAGATGCTTCCATGTTTACTTGAAAGTATCTCAGCAAATATGTTACACTTCTACAAGTATTTATTTATTTATTTTTTATATTATTAATTTTGTAACAGTGTTGGATTCACGAGTATTTTCCAACTATTGGAAATAAGAGAAAATCAGATTGCAACTACTGGTGGTAAACTTCTATCAGTTTTGAGATGGGCGTACAAGTAAGGAGCATTTAAGGTGGATGAGTTGAGACCTATATTGGGCGTGCTGACACCTGCAGATGTTATATGGAATCCATTCAAGAATCATAGAGTGGATCATCCATTCGATGATATATTTTTGTGTTGCGGGTGTCTAAAATGGTGTGCCACAGTTGTTCCATACCTATTTGACAGATGTATACACCAGGTTGGAATTAGGCAGTATATTAAACTCTACCTCTCGATTATATGACGCATGATATTGAAATTGAGTGGTTTTTCAGACGGAGGTGGCTGGCACTCAATATTATGTTTATGTTGGATACTTGGAGTGGTATAATTGTGTTTCACATCCTTGATTGGTACCACCCTCTCAAGATGAGCAAATAAAGGTTTTAGTTCCCGTTTATGACGAAGGAGCGTCCGATCAAAAGTTATCAAGTGTTTCTACCTTTCTTCATCATTATCTCCAACAAGTTAGTGCTGATGAGGAAGACCTATATTTTTGTGATTTAATTGAAGGATTACACATATGTCGTAGCAGTTGACTTATTGTTTAATTTGAGACTTAAATACTATTTTTTTAGACTCATGTATCAATTTGTGACTTATGTTTTAAATATAAGATGAGCGTATTAATTCAATAACATATAATATAATGTCATTAAAATCCAACATAATATGCCATACATAGAATTATGCTAAGCTAACAGTGTATGGTACTACAGGCGTAAATTGTTGCCAATGCCATAGTCGTCCCACAAATCCTAACATCCAAGATGTTTCTACTGGAGAACAAAATTTCTTCCAATCTAATGTGACTTATGACAAAGGATGTAACACCCATACATATATGCCTAGAATAATACATAGTGGTGTCATATATGGTACTGAAATATCATACTTAAGTATCAGAATTAGGACAAGTATTAGTACATAATATCAAAGCCGAGTACTTCATATGGCCAAAATATACAACATATGATAATACTAATACATAATCCCAAAAAGGGTAAAGCTAAATAGCCAAAACACAGTGGAAAGGTCTGCCACTGAAACATCTTCACGCCTCTCAAGCCATCTTACCCTTGCATTTGTCTTGCCTCGAGCTACCTAAAAATAATCAACAACATTGGGGTGAGATTACTAAATTTCAATGAGTCCCCATATCTCATGGGTCCTCCCGGCTTTACAAGGTATACTATCCTTAATCAGATTATTAATAATACACCCTCACACTCTGATAAGGAAACACTGAAGTGTAAGCCACTTCTTCATACCCATGAAGGTTTGACATACAATCCTTTATGCCTGGTGGAATGATGGGAGACTATGGATCGCACCACTGTGATGTATCATAACTCGATACCTCTAATTTGCTGCCCATAAAGAAGGACGAGGGAAGGATACATCATGGATGTTTCCCCACTATCCTGCAGGAGAATAACTCGGAAGAATCCCCTTAGGGGAGAAACCCTTAATATCCTATAGGAGGACTCGGCAGAACCCCCTTACGAAGAAACCCTAAATATCCTTTTATAGAGCTTACTTTAAAATATCAACCAAGGAAATGATGTTACGATCATTCCTCACTAACCCATAGGAGAACGACTCAGCAGAATTCCCTTATGGAGAAACCCTTAATTTCCTATACCTGAACTACTATCACGGCAAGAGTAGTTTTCCTACTTCTTCATGAGTCACATCCACAACCGGAACTTCCTGACCATCGGGTCATCCACCTAACCTAAACTTTATTTACTTACCTGTTTCATAATTATACAAGCAATTATTAACACGATATTAGGATTCCATTACCATCCTAATTCAGGGACCATTAGAGATTCATTCTAACAATAGTGTTAATCAACCTCGCGCGTTTACACAAGCGCACTGAGTAAATTTTGGAGTAGTATCTACCTTCCGACTCAGGCCACACAAGCACATCATGCATTGAACATGGTGAGTATCTAAGTATTCACCACGAGCACACCATTTCACCGCCTTTGGTGAGTATACAAGTGTACTCCACCTAGAAACTCAGACCCACTCCTTCACTCGAATCACACCAAGCGATAACACGTCTGATCATTCAAATGAGAACGAAAGGGACAATACAGTTAATTGAAATGGAAAGAACAAGAAGCTTCCACTATGTTATATCTCTCTACACTATCTTACCAACGTGACTAATCACGCCTCATTTTGAGTTATAGAACTCAAGTTATGACGAGAATAATGTTTTAAACACAATTTTCCCTCTTGAGTCAACCACGCCTCTACGATCAATAACATCAAGATCAAACATGGAATTCAAAATTATGTACTCACAATCAAACATTTGATCACACAATAACATAGTTTCTAAGCATTAATCACAAAACCATCCCTTTAAATGAAACCCTAAGAGTTTCTAAAACTCCCCAAAGTCCTAACTAAGGACTCACCTTAGGAAAGTTCAGAGATGTTGAATGAGTTTGATGATGATGAATTTCTTGAATCCTTTTTTCTTTTCTCCCTTGCTTCTCACGTGAAACCCTTTCCTTCACTCTCCTTGGTTCTAATTTTGCAATTGGAGACAAATGAGATGGAATGAGAGGAAGAGTTAGAATTGTCACTTATATACTTAAGGGGTGAAATTACCATTATGCCCCAAAATCCTAATTGGTCATTTAATACACTAATTTCCAATTAGTTAGGGAACTAAAACAAATAAAACATGTAATTATTTCAATGATGAATTATTAGATGATAATTAATGTGTTAGAAGGCCAGGGTATTACAAAGGAAACCCCTTCATGTCGCGGTGAGAATCGGAGACCATATCTATTGGGTTAGCTAGGCTTCACAAATCTTAAGATATCACCATCGATCTTTAATTTATCCAAGGGAAAGGGTAAAGAAAGAACAACCCATAAACATGCAATACAAAAACAAATAAATAAAGAGAATCTAAGATTTGGGGGTTGGTTATACTAAGGGAAGGTATTAGCACCCTAAGTATCTATAGTACTCTATAGGAACCTATTGTTGAATTTGTGTTATTTGTTAAGTTGTTTGCTATTTAGTAAGGACGGGCAGAGTGAAAAGAAAAGGGAAAAAGAAAAAGGTAGAAAATAAAAAGGTAGAAAAAGAAAAAGGTAGCTCGCTAGGATATCGCAATCCTATGCCTATGTATCCTATATAGGAAGTCAGAGCAATCGTAGGTCGGCTAATTACGGGTAAAAGCAATGTTTGTTGGTTTTAGGAGAAGAGATAAGTTGTCATCTTAAGGAGAATACTCAACTAAACCACCACAAACATGTGGAAGATGGATCATTGCTTCACATTGAGAGAAGGGCTCTAACTCATATATAGAATCGACGAGTATGCCAAATACCTCTCTCAAATGGAAAAGAAGTCAACATCTTTCTCAACAATGTCATGGGGTAGGAGAATTACATCTCAACTATGGATGACTAATGTCTAATCTCTTTTGAGAAAGGGGAAACTAATTGTGGGTATCTAAAGTTGAAGTATCCTAAGGGTAACTACTTGAGAAGGCCACAACCTAAAGTAATCATTCTAAAGTCTACGATCTAGGTATATACAACCTAAGGTAATCAACCTAAAAAGAAATAATTATCATACAATGGGTGAAAAATGCAAAGAAACAAAATGCAATGCACATGACTATAAAGTCAACCACAAACCATTCCCTTGGACTTAAGCATAAACAATCATGAAGATTTAAGATCCGCAAGTGAATATCAAACAAAATAGGCATCACGATGATAATATCAAGATAGGGCAAAGCAAAGCCTCAATCATCGAAGTTAAGATCACGGACAAATAACAACATGTATACAAAACAGAGATCAAGACATGTGATCAACTCACAAGGTAAAGCATCATGGTATGAGCAAACACAACAAAGCACATAGCAAAGTATTGTGGTCATCAAGAAATAATCAGATTCATCAAGGAAAAGCACTAAAATTAAATCGAGGGAAAACATGCCCAAAACATGGAAGCAAGTAACCGCAAAACAAAATTGGGCAACAAGTGGATTATTAATTAATTTAAATATAAGTATTTAATAAGATTAATTAATAATTTAATTAACCTAATTAAATAAAAATAATTAAAATAGTTAATAATTATAACATGTATTTTTCTACATTTTTTTAAATATATTTCCTACATAATTAAACTAGAAAATAAAAAATACTAAAGAATAAATTAAAATCGAATTAAAAAGCATCTCATATTTTTTTTGTCATTTTTTAATATCTAAAAACTAATTAAACTAGAAATTAAAAAAAAAACAAGAGAAGAAACAAATAAAGATATTTTTGGAGTTTTCTTTAATATATTTCAAATTGAAATAAAAGCAAAATAGTAAATATTTATATTTGTTTATTTCTTTTTTTTATTATTATTTTTTTTTGAAATAAACGAAGCAAATATCATAGATCTGTGTCATTAAAATCAAAGCATATATGAAATAAAAAGCCATCAGCAGTTTAGCAACACCAAGATATGAGAAATTTACCAGTTTTAACATAGAAATTTTGGAACGGTTCCTAACATCCATCCTGAAACAAAGGTCAATGTCGTGCGATTGCTATGCTGCTCCTGTGGTGTTGGTATTGTTTGTCCCAATCTTCATTCAAAAAAAAAAAAAGCATCTCTTTCTAGCTTCTCGACAACTCGAGGACTTGCCTCATTAGTCTCTTCTAGCCTTTTATCCTCCAATTCCGTATGCCACTTAGAGCTTAGTACACTATTTCATCCAGCCAAAATCACATTTCCTACAATCTATTATAAGTTAGGATCTGATGTGAAGAATGGATAAAAAGGGAAAAGAAGGGGTTAGGTTTGTGAATGGTTCAACCGTGTTGGATGTTGGATTCACCAAAAAAGTGTGTGTTGGCGATGGCCTCTTGGTTATGTTTGGTGAATGAAGGTGAATATGATGAGTGGTTACTTATGGTGTGCAACTTCTTTGATTTAGAAATGAAGAAGAAAGTGTTATGTTGCGATTACATGGTGCAGCGCATGAAGTGGTGCATGAGTCTTTGTTATGGGGGTGTGATAAGTGGGAGTATGCGTATATGGAAAGGGTAGGAGGTAGCCAACGTGAGTTTTTGGGTGTGTGGAAAAAAGGTGAGTGTTTTTGTGTTATGAAGACTTCATGGAAAGTGACAAATGAGGTTCTATTTTTTTTTTAAATCAAAGAGAGAGTGGGCAGCATATGTACATGGTTAAAGGTGGTTGTAGGCGGCTAACAAAAATGAAGGAAATGGTGTAGTTATGGAATTGTAGGTTGCTTTACATGGTGAATGGTTTGTGTGGGTGATGTTTGTGCAGGAAAAGAGGGAGTACACGCTATGTGCGTTGGAAAAGAAAAATGGTCCCAAAAGAAAGGCTGCAGGTTATTTTTATGTAGGTGCAGGAAGTTGTTGTGATATAGTCTCCTTTATATGTCCTATTTTCAAATAAAAAAGAGAGAAGGTATGTGAAATGTGATTGTGGCAATGTATGATCAAAAAAGTAAATAAAAAATTGATGTGGAACCCCCCTTCAAGTGCGTAGGGCGGCAGAAATAGGAGAAAGAGAGTTACGATGCATGCATGCGTGGCACCTTTCTCAGTGTGTGACAAATGAAGCTAAAACAAAATGTCCTTTTAAACTTAATAGACAAGTTTTTCATAAGAATAAAAACAAGAATTTTTAAAAAATTAAAATAAAAAAATATGATAAATAAAATAAAACAAACTATTTAAAATAAAAATCTAAAACCAAAAATCTGATTGAATAAAAAATATTTAATTAAAAAAATTAAAATAAAATCGATTAAAAACGAATAATCGAACTGGTATCAAAGTGCTCGAAAAAATAAAATGAATACACCAAAATGATCAGCGGGAAATGAACGTATTGGAAAAATACAGCGTTTGGTCAAATTCTGAAATAAATTTTACCCGGTTATAAGGCTTAAACTGATAAAAAATGCCACCGAAAAGCAGTAAAAAAATTCAAACAAGCACACCAGATTAAACTACGCGAAACGCAGATTAATATAACTGACATTTATAGGTGTTATACCCTAAATTTTACCCTTTAGATGTCATAACATCTTGCATTTACATGTAGGGTCAATCATCTATGCATTGTTAACTAACCACTTCATCTTGCAAGTTGTTTCTTTTTGTGTGAAAGCCAGGGTTTGCACAGGGAAGAGAACAAAAGTCAATAAGCCAGGATCTCACATGATTCAAGGCCTCCTAAGATATTCTTTGGATCCCATCACAAGTGCATTGGGCCACAAGTTCACCATGCCTCATGCTAGGGTTTTGTCAGGACAAGTCAACTATTGCCTTTGATGATTGATCAAGGCATGTTCCCAAGCCTTGGGACTTGATTCCATGTGACAATGGACACCCTTAAAGGTCATCTATGGGCCTTGGAAGAGATTGAAGAAGCAAGATCATCAGAGATCATCCAGTTGTATCCTTGAGGAATTAGGGTTTTGATGCAGGCTTTTGACTTTTAAGATTTTGATCCCAAAATGAAGCATTCAAGTCTTTCTCCATCAAGACATCTCTAATTGTTGAGTTAGGGCATGAGAAGTCAAGTTTTGAGAGGTTTCTTGCAAAGAGGGCAATGTTTGGTCCTTGAAACTTTCTAAGTGTGGAAAATTCACTCCTTGTGCAAAAATTGGGAAGACTATAACTTTCAAACCACACATCCAAATTGAGTGACTCAAAGCTCAAACGGAAGCTCTTTCCATGAATTTCAAAGTGTATTAGAGGACCCTTCTCCAAAAAGTGCATGATTTTTAAGTTATGAGCTTTGGAAGCCAAAAGCTCTTTATGACTTAATGAAATTTTGGTTGTTTTGCCCTAGTTTTCACACCAACTTCATGGCCATTTTTCACATAGTTCCAAGCCTCAAATCAGAAATCTTTGGACATGAAAGTTGTTCCTTATTCTTCAAGCTTTCCAAGCATGTGTAGAACTCCTCATTTAGACAAACCAATCTCAAGTTATGATGTTCTAAAGTTGGTTGTTTCAAGTTGGAAAATTTCATAACTTAGAATTTTTCTAAGTTTCTTTTGAACAACAACAATATGCATGACTTCATGGTTGATTCTTTAACGATACAAGCCTTATCTCAAGTCAAATTCCACATGAAAATTGATCTATCAAATGCCTATTTTTCATAGAATCAAAGATCTCAAGAATTGATGGAGTGATCACTAAGAAATTGTGCATCAAAGTGGCGATGTTACAAATGTTACATACACTCAAAAAATTCAGATTTTTATCATTTTGCTACACCAAACTTGGGTACGATTTTTCACTTGTTTTATGGTACAATCTCAACATGTCAACAACATGGAAGTTACTCTACTACATGCCCTCTCTCAAAAGAGCCAAAAAGCATGTCATTTGGCCCATTGGTTGAAAAATTATCATGTGCCAAAGAGAGGAACACGATTTAGTTTTATGATACAACCTTCTTTCATTTTGAACCACAATCTGAACCAAATCCTTTCCCATGATTTGCAGCACCCAAGGCATTTTAAATGATCCAAACTTGTCAGCCTTGTTGGTCTCAAGGATTACCCAAAATGTGCATCATATTTTGACAAGCAAAAAGAGGTTATAGTTCATTTATGAAAGGGTGAAACAATCCACTTTATGCAGCATGTTTGACCAAATCTCTCACCTTCCTTCAGGCTGCATCACTGAGCCCAAACCAACAAGGTTTTCTCTTCCCCAACACCTGCCATTAGCCAGCTCAAGGATATGTCACAATCATACCTCTTTCTCCTCTAGACAAAAGCTTTGTCCTTTGTATCTTCAAGCCATTATCCAGCTTGCTCTTCCTATAAAAGGAGAGGCATTCTCACTTGTTCACCATCAATATCAGAACATCAACACTACACTCCACAAGCTATCACACAAAACCTTAAGAATTCGTGAGTTTCTTTTTTGCACCAACAATCAACAACACAAGAAAACATTAGAACAATACCACATTTCAGAAGACACCACTCGCGATTTTTTTTTCAAGAGGAGAGGAAGAGAATTTCACTTGCAAGCTACCAGTTCAGGAGGAGAGTATTTGGGTTTGCAAAAAGGTCTAAGACATCCAAGTGAAGGGGCAGTGGACTTACTCCACTTGGTAAATCAATCTTTTCCTTCTTTAACACTCATTGATCTCATACCATGAACATGCTGTGATTGATCTCTATGAATGCTTATCATGTTTATGTTTATGCAAGTTTTCATGTTAATATGAATGAATGTGTTGTATGCATGATAACATGAACGAAAGTGTTGAGTTTATATGATGCCTTTTGCACTGCCAGTTTTGCCAGCTTGGAATAGAAGGTGTTCATGTTTTCATGTTAAAGTTTAGAAACTTTAAAATACTCTCATGTTACCTACTGTGTGTTAGATCAGGTTAAACAATATGAGGTTTTGTTGGACTTATTTTGGATTGATATGCATTTGATCTCACCTTTGAACACTGTTCCCATGTCATTTTCACCTTGATCTTGCCTTCGTTTTGAGTGTTGTGAGATTCATCAGTTTTGTTTGATATGAGTAGCATGTGTAGTGTCTTCATTCTTGTTTCTTTGGTTAAGTTTTGAGGTTTGTATTCAGTTGAACATGAGATGCATGTACACTGCTCATTTCCTGGTTTCACGATAATATTGATGGGGTTGTTGTATGTTTGCATGAACGGGAGAGAGAAAGCGTGGTGTGATTGGTCAGTGGAGGTTTTGGCATCTTGTGACTTAGAAGTTTCATGACCGGTTGATGTTGAATTGCTAGTGCAAATGTTACATTTTATTATGTGTTTTAAGAAAATAGCAATTTGAGACGCTTGTTGACTTAAAGGTTACTGGGGTGGGCTTATACACCGTATGTATACCCACCCCAGTGGTATGAGTGCAGCGCATATAACCAAGGGGTCTGGGTTTGAATCCCCCTCGCCTTAGCCACCCTTTTGTTTTTTTTCCTTTTTTCAATCCTTTTCCTCTTTTCCTACTGGGCCTTGTGTATAATGCTGTTGACACCCCCATTTAAGAGGCCCAGGCGCGCAAACAACAGACTTAATTCACTCTAGTCTCTCCTAATGCACCCCCTATTCTATCCTCTTCCCATTTATTTTATTTCTTTATTTTATTTTATTTTCATCTCCTTTATTTTTAAATAGTTTCTATTAATAAAAATTCTCCAAAAAATTATGTTAACATTTTTGATGTTCAATTTAAATTTCTAAACTTTTATTTTTTTATTTTTATTTTCACTTTATTTTAATAGTTATTTTAATTTAGTGAAATTGAGACTTTTGTTCCAAATCCTAAATTTGAACTTATTGTCCTTCAAACTTTTGGATAATTTTCTAAGATATTTTTAGGACATTTTTTAGATTATTTTGAATTAGTTATCAATCTTGTTAAGGGTTTTTGAGTAGGTATTGTTTGGATCTTGTCTAGTACCTCACACACCCTTTTGCTTCAACTTGGATTCAAGCTTTGGCCTTGAGATTGAGTGTCCATTTTCTTAATTTGTGAGCACCTCATTGATGCAATCATACTCATCACCCTTATCCATAACTTGTGGCACCTCTTAGAATTTTCTTGCAAGATGAATTTGTGTTGATATGATTGTCTCACTCTTAACTTCATGGTTCTTGAATACTTTGCCATACTTGTGTTCATTTGCTCATGTTTGTTGTGGACTATCTCATTAACTTTTGCCATGCTCATACATGGATGTATATATCATGCTTTGATGTTATTTTCACTTGATTAATGTTATTCCCTTAAGTCCTTGAACTCATATTGATTCACTTTAATCCCACTTCAAATCTTGTTTACAAGAAGTTGCCTTCCCCTCCTTCCAAAGGAAAGTCTCTCTATTGACATCAAAGTCATAGAAAGCTCATAGCCATCTCCCAGCTTTGACCTCATAGTCATAGCCACAAACCTTGACCTCATAGTCATAGGTATTTCTTTCCCTCCTTTGACCTCATAGTCATATGACACCAGCTTTGACCTCATAGTCATAGCCACAAACCTTGACCTCATAGTCATAGGTATTTCTTTCCCTCCTTTGATCTCATGCTCATAGGACACCAGCTTTGACTTCATAGTCATAGCCATAAACCTTGACCTCATAGTCATAGGTATTTCTTTCCCTCCTTGACCTCATAGTCATAGGATCCCCTTTGGCCTCATAGCCATTCAATCTTACAACTTAGACTTAGAGAGTTTCCTAAACTCTATATAAGCTAATACTCATTCCCCCTTGGAACTTTGGCCACAGTCAATGGTTCCTCGCCCTTAGTGAGGTGAACTACGGTTGCTCTAATTCTTTGGTCAGATACGTAGGCACAAGATGCGATGTCTTGGCGAGCATACTTAGTGTATATACCCCTAGGTCTTTACCTTCAGCCTTAGCAGATTCCTTAGCAAGCAAACATAGCATAACACAAATACAAACAAGAGGTTCCTGTATAGTACTACAGATACTTAGGGTGCTAATACCTTCCCTTAGTATAACCAACCCCCGATCCCCAATCTCTTAGATGTGTCTTCACATAGCACAATTAGGGTTTTCTTTGATCTTTACCCTTTCCTTTGGATAAATCAAAGCTCGGTGGTGAATTTCAAAGATGTGTGATTCAAGTTAATTAATAGCTTGATATCCAATTCTCACCGCAACAGAAATGGCGACTTCACTGGGGAATAGAATATTGAAGGTTAAGCCCACCTTGTTGTGTTTGTATTATTTATGTTTTGCTTGCTTACTTGTACATATTTGTATATTTCTGTATATCTGTTTGGGTTCTTCTGTTTGGCAAGGTTACTACTATTGAGTGGTGAGGATAAGTCCTAACCCGGACTTGAGAGTACACATATGATAGGATAGTGGATATAATCTAGGAGACTTCGATGGAGTAATCCCAAAGGAGTTGACTTGAGATTTCACACTCAGTTGAGGCCCTCTTGGGGGTGGTATATGTTGAACGAGCAATCGTGAATGCGTTGCCACTTTCGACCTAGGTACCCGTGATTCTGATGACCTTTAGTTACCCTTTTACCCCCACTTGGCCTTTTTAGGACATAGTGCGATGATTATGAGGGAGTAATCCTGAAATGGTTGATACACGATACTACACACAGACGAGACTCTCTTGAGAATATTATTGATTGCCAAGTAATTGGGAAATCGATAATATCCGAAAGATGGGTTGTTGACTCTGGGAACTTTTTAGAACCCTGTTCTACAGTTAACAAACCTATAGTACACACCTTATTGGATGGGTAGACCATGGCTCCGATCATGAGACCCCTAAACCTAGGACTTATGTTCATGTGTGCTTGTGTGTTTTGTGCATTGCATACATCTCATTGCATCCATTGTTGGTTTCAAGGAATTCAAATATTCGTTCCAAATTTTACCTCTTCAGTTTTTCCAAAGATTTTTTTTTGCAACTTGCTTTTGAGTTCCTTGAAACCACTTGGCTTGTATTTGCATTTCAGATGCATTCGCATCTCATTTGCATTCCTCAGACTTGAGTCTCTCTTCTTCTTCTATGTCTGAAGGATACCTAGCACACCTATTCAAGACAATGTCAACAATGAATAAAATTTTGAAGAACCAGGAAGATTTAAAAGAGGAGATCAGAATCCTCAAAAGCCAGATGATTTGAGTCGTAGAGAATTTTCAAAACTTGAAGATGAAGGAAGGGTACATTCACCCTATGGCGCCCAAAGAAGTTGTCAATTACTTGTCTCTTGTGGTTCTCCCATACCAAGGATCTACCTTTGGGGAAACTTCATACCAGCCAACATTTGGTCTTGGTCTTGCACCCGAATATCATCAGGTGTCTACCAAAAGGGCATTTCAGCCTCCAACGGTTGTTTCTCCTCGAGGTTCCTGAAACCAAAACAAGAAGAAGTGTTATGTCAAAAGAGGCCAGGTTAATTGCCAGCCTATTTCGGTGCCACTGAGAAAACTTTTCCCACTGCTGATTCAGAACAAGCTGGTGACTCCTCGACTTCACAACCCTGTGCCAAAACCTTGGCACAATGCAAACCTGACTTGTGAATTCCACAAGGGAGCCGATGGGCATGACTTGGATGGTTGCAGAGCCTTAGAAGCTACCGTGCAAAGGATGATCCATGACAAGGATCTGATCCTTGAAGAAGATCACCCGGAGATTGAATACTAATTCCATACTTGTACAATGGGGCATCCCGTTGAGGAATGCAAAGAGTTCGAAGCGAAACTGCTAAGTCTTCTAAAAATGTTAAAACCTCAGGAAGGTACGTCATATGCCAGTGACTCAACTTTTGAAGCAAAAGGCAAAAGACTTGCGAGGCCTCTCAAGGTTCTATATCAAAAGGAACAAGTGATTAGTGGCGAATGTGTTCCCCCGTATGGTCCCAGAAACTGAAATCTTCTGAAATTAATTCGCCAAGGCCGGCTGTATTTTGTTCATTTCTGTATTTTCAATTGTATTTCCTTTGCACTTTGAATTTCTATTTTGCTTATAAGCTTTGTTGTACTTTCAAATTGGCAAGATTAATGAAATGTTTGTGCACCTTTTGGTTAATTCCATTTGTTTCACTCATTTACTATTATTTTCATAAAAGCAAAAATATATCTTTATCTTGTTTCATTCCACTTATCAAATTGTTGTTAAAGCAAAGATTTGGGAGGATGATGAAAACATTATATCCATAACTGTTGTGGTATGCTTTCGATTAAACCTTGTCGATGATGTAAGGCATTGTATCAATTCCCTAAACACTGGAGAAGTAAGGAAGATAATCCCTCGTTAACCCCTTCGAGCCTAGAAGTAGGAGTTTTCTTTCCTTACAAAAAACCCGTAAATCTTAACCTTGGGGTAGGGTAGTTCTCAGTTTAACTTGGTTATGCATTCAAATGCAAGTGCTTCATACAAGACACCAGTCAACTCTCTCTAATCAAAGGACAATAAAAAAGAAGAGGTCTAAGAACCTCACCAAAGACAATAAGAGGTCTCAAAACCTCAACAAAGACAAGAAGAGGTCTCAAAACCTCAACAAAGACAAGAAGAGGTCTCAAAACCTCAGCAAAGACAAAAAGAGGTCTCATAACCTCCGTGAAGACAAGACGAGGTCTCAAAACCTCAGTAAAGACAAGAAGAGGTCTCAAAACCTCAGCAGTAAAGGATAACCGAATGTTGCAAGGGAGTAATGACTTCCAAGGTGTCTGAATCATTACCAACGATCATCAGCCCAATTCTTAGCCTATTAGGAACCTGAATGTATAGCTTGAGTTAACTGAGCGTAGGATTGGAGTTCATCACGAAGCTTGGGGGGGGGGGACAAATACAATTTGAGCCTTTATCCTTTGTTTCATGAACCGTGAACCAAGCCACATTATAACCCTTAAAATACTTAATTGAGGTAAGGTTGTTTTGAAGGCGTACTACAACAAGGTTGATTAACCTGACTCCTAATAATCTTTGCTAATTGTGTGTGTTGATCACTTCATCTGTCATTCCATAAATGACTAAATCCATTCTGTTTTTGATTATTTAATCACTCCACTGTGTGTGTTTCATCAATAAAGCTTGATTTCAAAAGCTTGCATGAATTTTGCATTGAAATTGCCAAATTTTAATGAACAATACTTGTTTGTAAGACAATTCAATATCAAAGGAATCCCAACAAATGCATCCAGCTAGGGAATTTGACTTGATAAAGGGTTCAGTTTGGGGCATCTCCTCCATAGATCAAGCATCCCAAGAGCTACTAAATCAGGGGCAGAAACTCTTCAAATTCAGGATATCGGGGCCTTCTTGAGGTCATCTTAGGACAAGTTTAAGCAACCCACCAACAGGGGCAAGTTTGTTCCCCAGTTGTTTCTACCACAGTCTAAAGGACTTTGTATTGCGAATACAGTTGAACTGGGGCAGTTCTATCGAGATTCACGAATCTCTTCAAGAGTTTGAAGGTATTGAAGCATCTGGTATGCCAATTCTTCTGTAAAATACTCTTGATGATTTATCCTCACAGACCAGTTAATCAGAAGCAGTCAGGTCGAGATTCGACAAATCTCTCAAAGTTCAGTTAGTCTGGGACATTTCCTTCACAGATCAACCAGTCTGAAGAGAAAGTTCAAAGACTTTGTTGTGCAAACGCCGTTAATCTGGGGCAGTTACGCCGAGATTCATGAATCTAAGAGTTTGAAGATATTGAGGCATTTCGTATGCCGATTCTTCTGTAAAATCCTCTTGGTATTTTCTCCCAACATACCATGTAATTTGGGGCAGAGAAGATTTGAAGATTACCAATTGCAAGAGCTGTTATTTATTATGGTGATCATCATACAAGTCAGGATGCAGAATTACCCTGTTCTTGTGATATCCTTTGCCAGCTTCCCAGTAAATTGTTACTTCGGTCGAGCTTGGCCAATCTCCATGGATCTTCCTCCTTCAGTAAGGAAATCAAGCTCATGATGGTAATCCTAGTGAAGTCATAATGCGATACCTCAGGTGGAATACTCTTTTTCCCAGTGAATTTGTTGATCCTACTTATTCATCCCTAGTAATGGTCTAATCTGATGAGGTCAGCTGGGTATCCTTGTCGAGATGTTTATTTCATCTCCAGTCTCGCTTCCTTTTGTCAGCATAAGCATAAGCATGGCATAAGCATTCATATGCATAGCATCTTAGCATTTTGCTACCCTTTTCTGGTGTTTACCTGTTTTGTTCACTTTGGCGTTTATCTCCCCAAGTGACTGGGTTTGTCTATTCTCTCCAATAGAGTTGTCATTCCTTAGGCATAAAATGCCCATCTTTCCTGAATTCCCCACAGAGTTCAATCCTCGTGGATGATGGTTGGTTCAGTTATTTTTTCCCCATTTGGATAAGATAAATCCCCATTTGAGCTCATTCCTCAATGGTTGGAATCTTGTTTGACCGTTTCTTTCTAGCTTGTCCCTAGAACGAACTTTGGTCCCCTGGTAGGTGTGGTTTCCGAGCCTATCTTGAACGTGCATTTATTTTGCACCGTGGCTCGCAGGAAAAATCTTTTACAGATCCTTGTTGAAGACAAAATTATTTCTCCAACAGTATTGTAATATCAACATCTCTTTGGAATTTATACCCAACAACAAGTGGCAATCACCTTGAGAAACTTGTTTTACTATCATTACCTATACAACGATAAGTGGCAATCTCTCCCGAGAAGCTTATCCGACCTTGGTTTTATTCATACTTTTACAGTTTCCTTTGGTGTTACCTTCAATCAGTCACTTTTCATCAACCCATTTGATGTGATCCCTGTTTGAGATATTCTTCCCGTTAACCCTTTTGACGATGTGTTCCGAGCTAAAGTTATGTACCTTTGGATATGTTATTGTTCCTTACCGTCTACCCTTTTGACGGTGTGTTCCGAGCTCAGGTTTCGTACCTTCGGATATGTTTTGGTCTTCATTCCATCAATCCTTTGACGTGGATGATGTTTGGTGATCTTTTTCTTCCCGTCATCCTATGACGATGTCTTTCGAGCTCAGGCTATATACCTTCGGATATGTTATTGTTCCTTGCCATCTACCCTTTTGACAATGTGTTCCGAGCTCAGGTTTCGTACCTTCGGATATGTTTTGGTCTTCATTCCGTCAATCCTTTGACGTGGATGATGTTTGGTGATTTTTTCTTCCCGTCATCCTATGACGATGTGTTCCGAGCTCAGGTTTTGTACCTTTGAATATGTTTTGGTCTTCATTCCGTCAATCCTTTGATGTGGATGATGTTTGATGATCTTTTTCTTCCCGTCATCCTATGACGATGTGTTCCGAGCTCAGGTTTCGTACCTTCGGATATGTTTTGGGTCTTCATTTCGTCAATCCTTTGACGTGGATGATGTTTGGTGATCTGTTTCTTCCTGTCATTCTTTGACGATGTGTTCCGAGCTCAGGTTTCGTATCTTCGAATTTGTTTTGGTTTGTTCCCGTCATCCTTTGACGATGTGTTCCGAGCTCAGGTTTCGTACCTTCAGATTTGTTTTGGTTTCTTCCCGTCATCCTTTGACGATGTGTTCCGAGCTCAGGTTTCGTACCTTCAGATTTGTTTTGGTTTCTTCCCGTCATCCTTTGATGATGTGTTCCGAGCTCAGGTTTCGTACCTTCGGATTTGTTTTGGTTTTTTACCGTCATCCTTTGACGATGTATTCTGAGCTCAGGTTTTGTACCTTCGGATTTGTTTTGGTTTCTTCCCGTCATCCTTTGACGATGTGTTCCGAGCTCAGGTTTCGTACCTTCGGATTTGTTTTGGTTTCTTCCCGTCATCCTTTGACGAGGTGTTCCGAGCTCAGGTTTCATACCTTCATATTTGTTTTGGTTTCTTCCCATCATCCTATGACGATGTGTTCCGAGCTCAGGTTATGTACCTTCAGATATGTTATTGTTTCTTTCCGTCATCCTTTGACGATGTGTTCCGAGCTCAGGTTGTGTACCTTCGGATATGTTTTGTTTCTTCTCGTCAACCTTTTTGACGATGTGTTCCGAGCTCAGGTTTCGTACCTTCGGATATGTTTTGGTTTCTTCCTGTCATCCTTTGACGATGTGTTCCAAGCTCAGGTTTCGTACCTTCAGATTTGTTATTGTTTCTTCACGTCAATCTTTTTGACGATGTGTTCCGAGCTCAGGTTGTGTACCTTCGGATATGTTATTGTTTCTTTCCGTCATCCTTTGACGATGTGTTCTGAGCTCAGGTTTCGTACCTTCGGATGTGTTTTGGTTTCTTCCTGTCATCCTTTGACGATGTGTTCCGAGCTCAGGTTTCGTACCTTCGGATATGTTTAATTTCTTCCTATCATCCTTTGACGATGTGTTCCGAGCTCAGGTTTTGTACCTTCAGATGTGTTTTGGTTTCTTCCCGTCATCCTTTGATGATGTGTTCCGAGCTCAGGTTATGTACCTTCGGATATGTGTCGTTCCTTGCCGTCAACCCTTTTTGACGATGTGAATCTTGGTCAGCTATGAACCAAAACATCAGGTCAGTTGTGAACCTCAACCCAAACCAACCCATATTGGTATTTTTAGGCCCAACTTATATTGGTGTCCAAAGTCCAGTCTTCGCTGTCAAACTAACTCATATTGGTATTTTCAGGCCCAACTCATATTGGTGTCCAAAGTCCAGTCTTTGCTGGCAAACCAACTCATATTGGTATTTTCAGGTCCAACTCATATTGGTGTCTAAAGTCCAATCTTTGCTGGAAAACTAACTCATATTGGTATTATCTTATCCAACTCATATTGGTATTCAAAGTCCAAATCATATTGGTATTCAAAATCCAACTCATATTGGCATCTCAACCAACTCAAATTGGTATCTTATCAAACTCAAATTGGCGTTTTCTAGTATCATCCATACTGTGAGCCCAGTGTTTACTGGCGTGTTATGCTTAAGTCCAATCACTGTAGGCACTTTAATCTTATTCCCAACAGAGGTTCAGTCATTATCAATATCTTTCATCATTTGGCGCATGCAAAGTCCGTCTCTGTCTTTTCTGGCTTTTCTTGGAGATCCCATTTGATTTCTTCAATATAAGAAATTCCCAGAAAATCTTTATAGGATGTGTATCCTTTTATTTCAAATTGATCCCCATTGGAGATCATGTCCTCTTTCTGGTTTCACGCCCAATAAAGAATGTGTTTTATTTCCCCAGTATCGTCCGGTCACCCATGAACCTGTCGCCCGTCTTCCTGGATCTTCCCCAGTGGAGAATACCTCTCGGGCTCCTATCTCTAGTGAGGACCTAAAGGGTTTCCCTTCAGTTTTTCTATCTCCAGTGTTTCCTCAGAGTCTCCTTAGTGAGTTTCTTTTGTTGGTCAACCTGCATCCCCGGTGAGTCTTCCTTGTGGATACTAACCTTCATTCCTTCCTCAATGAAGCTCACCTGTAGTGGTCTACTCTTTTATTCTTTGGTGTCTTTTTTGTCTGCGTCTTTGCACTATCATGGCATCATATCACCATACTAGGAATTCATGGCATGTCAGCATTTGCATGTTTGTTGCTTGTCCTTAGCATATGCATTCCATCTAAGGGAAAAAATTTTGGTTTGATATATTTAAATACCTTTCATCTTGGCGTCCTGAGGACTTTCGTTCCTCGTGCCACCCGGTAAAGCTATTCAAATAGGGGCAACTGTTATACCCCAAATTTTACCCCTTAGATGTCATAACATCTTGCATTTACATGTAGGGTCAATCATCTATACATTGTTAACTAACCACTTCATCTTGCAAGTTGTTTCTTTTTGTGTGAAAGCCAGGGTTTGAAGGGGAAGAAAACAAAAGTTAATAAGCCAGGATCTCACATGATTCAAGGCCTCCTAAGACATTCTTTGGCTCCCATCACAAGTGCATTGAGCCACAAGTTCACCACGCCTCATGCTAGGGTTTTGTCAAGACAAGTCAACCATTGCCTTTGATGATTGATCAAGGCATGATCCCAAGCCTTGGGACTCGATTCCATGTGACAATGGACATCCTTAAAGGTCATCTATGGGCCTTGGAAGAGATTGAAGAAGCAAGATCTGTAGCGAGCGATTTTGGACGCGGTTCTTAAGCTCTGGTCGCTCTCTGCGGTTGAGCTTACTACAGGTCGATTCATTTTTTATCCTATTAAAGCTGATGAAGGAGAGGAAATAGATGTCTCCAATTAAACCTGCTTTGCATACTGAGTTTAAACAGCGGTCTGTTAGGTTACGAATGCTATCAACGTGGGGGGCCCTTGTACTGGTTATTTGTATTTTTGCCAATACGGTTTTCTCTCTTTCTTGGATTTTCTGGCGGGGAACGAGGATTAAGATGTTAGGACTGATGCTTTGGATAAGAGTATGGGATTTTGGGTTTTTGTTTAGTGTGCTCGCTAAGATTTTTCTTTCAATCTTATGCCTACGTATTCCCGTTTACCGAAACAGGGAAATCAGAGCGTTCGTAGTTCCTCCTATTCTATGGGAGGAAATGGTTGTTTTTGGTGTCTTGTTCAAAGCCCAAGATGTGAAGCGAAAGGTAGTTTGTATCTTGTTCAAAGCCCAAGATATGAAGCTAAAAGGTTTATTTGTATCTTGTTCAAAGCCCAAGATGTGAAGCTAAAAGGTCTCACCTTTAGAGAGAATTTATCATCTCTAAAGAGGGGTTTGTCTGTTACGACTGTTTATAAAGGAGAATTACTTTAACCGGGATTTGTGAATCCGGCAATGCCATAATTTCCTTTATAGGGGATTTCAACCTGAAGGAGAAGACTTTAACTCAGTGTAGAGTAATGCCATCTTTCCTTAGGAATTCTCATACTAAAAGAGGGACATTGGCATGGATGTAGATGATCCAGAGGCTTGCCGCTTACAGCAGTTAGAGGGAGGGGAAGGAGTTGTTATGTTTTTGTACTGTAAACGAGGCACAGTTTTGATACTAAAAGGTTAATTGGATTAACCAGTGGTTTTCTTATATAAAGCCTAAGGGGAAGCTAGTATGTGTCTCGTACAAAGCCCGAGAGAGAGGCTAAAAGGTTTTGACCCGACGATGGAGTCTTTTGGTATCTCGTATAAAGCTCGAGATAGAGTCTATTTGACTCAACAAGAGAGTTTTGTTGTATCTCGTACGAAGCCCGAGGTGGAGGCTGTTGTTTATTTAGCTCAATAAGAACCTTTTGTATCTCGTATAAAGCCCAAGATGGAGGCGAAAGGGGTTATTGACTCAACGAGGGAGTCTCTTATGTGTCTCGTACAAAGCCCGAGAGAGAGGGTAAACGTTGTTTGACTCTGCTGGGGAGAATCATTTGTACAAAGCCCAAGAGGAGGCTAACTTCAATGGAGAAGGATCATTATACAAAGCCTAAGAGGAGGCTATGGCAACTGTTTTAGCTAAGTGACAGGTCCAGTATACTGATTTTGAGAGAAAATCAGTTCTTACATGAGCAACACTGTACTCAGGGATTTGTTTCGAGGATCCGGGTTATTCCTGTTCTTTAAGGAAATGGGAAATCCGAAGGGTATTGAGATTGTTCGAGTCTACGGGTTTCCTTCCTATTTTAACGAAGGGGTCACTTGAGAATGTCTTTGAGACTCAAGGATATTAGACTGTCCAAGTCTAGAGTTTTATCTCTTGTACCATGCTTTGAGAAACAGTAGTAGACTCTTTGAAATGACTGTTCTATGCGGATGACTAATTTTTGTTCCTATACCTCTAGGAGGTCGTCAGGACAATTTGTACGAAGCCCAAGAGGAGGCTGGAAACTTTTAAGAAGCCGACGGGTCCTTGTACGATGCCCAAGAGGAGGCTATCATTCCCGGAGGAAGAGATCATTATACGAAGCCTAAGAGGAGGTTGTGAATACTTCTAAGAAGTCGGAGGGTCCTTGTACTAAGCCCAAGAGGAGGCGGGGTTGCTTTTAGGAAGCCCGTGGGTCCTTGTATAATGCCCAAGAGGAGGCCGATTGCTTTTAAGAAGCCGATGGGTCCCCAAACCCCCGAGAAATTCAAGGCAAGCTATTCACAAGGAATAGATCAAGTCAGGAAAGTTTGAGAATTTGGAAGAAACTCAAGAGATGCCATTCACGGAGAAAAGATCATCTCTGGGGAATAGAGTTTCTTGACAAGTGCTTTTAAGAAGCCTGTGGGTCCCCAAACCCCGAGAAGTTCAAGACATGCCATTCACCGAGAATAGATCAAGCCAGGAAAGTCTGAGAATTTGGAAGAAACTCAAGAGATGCCATTCACAGAGAAAAGATCATCTCTGGGGAATAGAGTTTCTTTGACAAATTCTACAAGTGACAGTCTATGAAAGGGTTCACAGAGAATGCTGCCTTTCATATCTCCATATTGTTTAACCCCAAGAGGAGGGAAGACTGTGTCTGGTAATCCTATGGGGATCTAGTTTAGACTATTTCTAAGAGTGATGAACGGGCTTAATGCTAGACGTAGCTGTCGGGGAAACTCTAAATATCTATACTATTATTACACAGTTGATATGAGTTTATGAAAGAAGACTTACAGTGAAACAGCCCCACAATACAGTTATATGTATATGAAAGCGGTAAATGAAAGCAATAACCACTTACTCGGTTGTAGAGCTTCCATGCTGTTTGGTTAGTTGTTCAACAAAGAAAGATTAAAAACAACAGTATATTCAAAATCAAAGGAGAAAGTGCTTTGAAAAAAAAATATTTGGGGCTTACAGCTCAAGGAGAGGGCCAGGGTTTTATCAGTGATCGCACTATTGAATTTGTACAGAGGGACTTATACAAGTGACTGTGGCCCAAAAAGGTTTTATGTATAAAGGGATGGGTCTTACACTCTCTCAAGAGGCCCAACAGGTTTAAAGAAAAAGAGTGGGGCTTATAACACCAGGGTAGGCCCAGATGATTTTTCGTTTGAAATGGCGATCGCGCCGAGATTTTCTTTTAACGCAAAGGGACTTATACAATAAGTGAGGCCCAAAATGTTTTGGTCAAAAAAAGGATTGGGTCTTACACTCTATTAGAGGCCCAAAAGTTTTGAATGGGTCTTATAGCTCGAGGAGAGGCCCATGGTTATTTTTCAAAAGGCGACGATCGCGCCGTTTGTTTTTTGACGGTATCAGGACTTATACAGTAAGTGAGGCCCAAAATAGGTTGTATTTACAAAGGGTAGGGTCTTACACTCTATTAGAGGCCCAAAAAGTTTTGAAAATGTTTTATGAGGGTTGAATTAATCCAAAACCCTAATTTGTTTTCAAAATGTATTTTAATTGAATGAAAATTCAATTAAAATGATCAAAATTGTTTTACATATGGAAAACAAATTGTGATCTTGGATTAATGCTTCAAAAATTAAGTATTGACCTACAAAATAATTAGAAAGCACTAAAAGTTGCAAAATCAATGTGGAAAAAATATTTAAAATGTCAAAAACAATTAAAATATTAATTCTTTGCAAAAATATCAATTATATGAAATAAATAATATTTTTGGGATTTTTTGATAAAATAAAATATTTTAACATTTTTGTGAATTATTAAAAAAAGAATTAACTCAAAATCATTAAAACTCAGAGAGAAATTAATTTTTGAATCAATTAAACAAAAATCACAAAATTCAAATATTCAAATTTCTGAAAATGGCGCCAAGAACACACCAAGAACACGCGCGTGTTCTGAGTTTCCCAGATTTGCGTTTTTCATCCAATCTCATTGAATACTTAACCATATCATGCAATCCACATACCAATCAACTCGTTTCAACCTCACGATCATGTCTATAACACTTAATTTCATTTAAATTAAACATAAAACATGAAATCACGAAGAAACCTCAAGAACCCTAATTTCTGCATGAAGGCTAGGATTTTTGATACACGATTCAAACAAAGCAATTAATTGAGGGAAAACATTCCATGCATGATTTTGAACATATGGCCAAATTATTGTGCAGCAAAAATTGCATGGATCATAGAGTTAGAAGAGCTCATGCTTACCACTTGCAGCTGGTGATCGTGATTTGTGTAGGAGGTGTTACAGTTGTCTTTCCTCGCGAAACCCTAATTGTGGTGCAGATGAAATTGAGACTTGTTGCTCAAGCTTCTTGGATTAATCCATTGTTCCAAATGGATCAATATAGTTCATTAGAGACCCTCAAACCCTCTCTTGAGGTCTTGGTTCTTGATTTGCCCTAAAAGTCAACTTATGGGGTGAATTAGGTCAAGAAACCCTAATTCCTGATTTTTGAAGAATGCATCCCCTGAGGAAAGATTGACTTGATGGTTGGGTCCATGAGATTCCATGGAGTATATTAGGTTAGGTTTTAGATCATTGGCTTGTGCCCAGATGAAAATTTTCCATCTGGAGGCCCTGGTCGACCAAAACCCTAATTTGGTGACACTGTCGATCTTGAGACTTGATCCACCTAGAAGGGAGCAGCCTTGTGCTTGATCCTTGAAGTGGGAGTCCTTTTGATCCATTGTAGGTGTTTGAAAGGTTATACAAGTTGAAGATTATGCCATTCCTTGATTGATCCTTTGTCTAAGCACTCAGAGAGGGCTTGAAACCCTAATTTTGATTGTAGTGAATGCTCACCCATCTTTTGGGGAGACTGATGAAGTATAATGGTTCCCCCATATTGTAATGATGATTTTCACAATGATGGGAAATCCTAGTGGTCAAAATTTGGGGTATGACAAGATCATCGAAGATCATCCAGTTGTATCCTTGAGAAATTAGGGTTTTGACGAAGGCTTTTGACTTTTAAGATTTTGATACCAAAATGAAGCATTCAAGTCTTTCTCCATCAAGACATGTCTAATTGTTGAGTTAGGGCATGAGAAGTCATGTTTTGAGAGGTTTGCTGCAAAGAGGGAAATGCTTGGCCCTTGAAACTTTCTAAGTGTGGAAAATTCACTCCTTGTGCAAAAAAAGGGAAGACTATAACTTTCAAACAACACATCCAAATTGAGTGACTCAAAGCTCAAATGGAAGCTCTTTCCATGAACTTCAAAGTGTATTAGGGGACCCTTCTCCAAAAAGTGCATGATTTTTAAGTTATGAGCCTTGGAAGCCAAAAGCTCTTTATGACTTAATGAAATTTTGGTTGTTTAGCCCTAGTTTTCACACCAACTTCATGGCCATTTTTCACATAGTTCCAAGCCTCAAATCAGTAATCTTTGGACATGAAAGTTGTTCCTTGTTCTTCAAGCTTTCCAAGCATGTGTAGAACTCCCCATTTGGATAAACCAATTTCAAGTTATGATGTTCTAAAGTTGGTTGTTTCAAGTTGGAAAATTTCATAACTTAGAATTTTTCTAAGTTTCTTTTGAACAACAACAACATGCATGACTTCATGGTTGATTTTCTAACGATACAAGCCTTATCTCAAGTCACATTCCACATGAAAATTGATCTATCAAATGCCTATTTTTCATAGAATCAAAGATCTCAAGAATTGATGGAGTGATCACTAAGAAATTGTGCATCAAAGTGGCTATGTTACAAATATTACATACACTCAGAAAAATTCAGATTTTGATCATTTTGCTACACCAAACTTGGGCACGATTTTTCACTTGTTTTATGGTACAATCTCAACTTGTCAAAAACATGGAAGTTACTCTACTACATGCCCTCTCTCAAAAGAGCCAAAAAGCATGTCATTGGCCCATTGGTTAAAAAATTATCATGTGCCAAAGAGAGGAACATGGTTTAGTTTTATGATACAACCTTGTTTCATTTTGAACCACAATCTGAACCAAATCCTTTCCCACGATTTGCAGCACCCAAGGCATTTGAAATGATCCAAACTTGTCAGCCTTGTTGGTCTCAAGGATAACCCAAAATGTGCATCATATTTTGACAAGCAAAAAGAGATTATAGCTCATTCATGAAAGGGTGAAACAATCCACTTTATGCAACATGTTTAACCAAATCTCTCACCTTCCTTCAGGCTGCATCACTGAGCACAAACCAACAAGGTTTTCTCTTCCCTAACACCTGCCATTAGCTAGCTCAAGGATATGTCACAATCATACCTCTTTCTCCTCTAGACAAAACCTTTGTCCTTTGTATCTTCAAGCCATTATCCAGCTAGCTCTGCCTATAAAAGGAGAGGCATTCTCACTTATTCACCATCAATATCAGAACATCAACACTACACTCCACAAGCTATCACACAAAACCTTAAGAATTCGTGAGTTTCTTTTTTGCACCAACAATCAACAACACAAGAAAACATCAGAATAATACCACATTTCAGAATGCATCACTCGCGATTTTTTTTTCATGAGGAGAGGAAGAGCATTTCACTTGCAAGCTACCAGTTCATGAGGAGAGTACTTGGGTTTGCAAAAAGGTTTAAGACATCCAAGTGAAGGGGCAGTGGGCTTACTCCACTTGGTAAATCTATCTTTTCCTTCTTTAACACTCATTGATCTCATGCCATGAACATGCTGTGATTGATCTCTATGAATGCTTATCATGTTTATGTTTAAGCCAGTTTTCATGTTAATATGAATAAATATGTTGTATGCATGATAACATAAACGAAAGTGTTGAGTTTATATGATGCCTTTTGCACTGCCAGTTTTTCCAGCTTGGAATAGAGGGTGTTCATGTTTTCATGTTAAAGTTTAGAAACTTTAAAATACTCTCATGTTACCTACTGTGTGTTAGCTCAGGTTAAACAATATGAGGTTTTGTTGGACTTGTGTTGGATTGATAGGCATTTGATCTCACCTTTGAACATTGTTCCCCTGTCATTTTCACCTTGATCTTGCCTTCGTTTTGAGTGTTGTGAGATTCATCAATTTTCTTTGATCTGAGTAGCATGGGTAGAGTCTTTATTCTTATTTTTCTAGTTAAGTTTTGTGGTTTGTATTCAGTTGAACATGAGATGCATGTACACTGCTCATTTCCTGGTTTCACGATAATATTGATGGGGTTGTTGTATATTTGCATGAACGGGAGAGAGAAAGCATGGTGTGATTGGTCAGTGGAGGTTTTGGCATCTTGTGACATAAAAGTTTCATGACCGGTTGATGTTGAGTTGCTAGTGCAAATGTTACATTTTATCATGTGTTTTAAGAAAATAGCAATTTGAGACGCTTGTTGACTTAAAGGTTACTGGGGTGGGCTTATACAGCGGATGTATAGTCACCCAAGTGGTATGAGTGCAGCGCGTATAACCAAGGGGTCTGGGGTTCGAATACCCCTCGCCCCAGACATCCTTTTGTTGTTTTTTACTTTTTTCAATCCTTTTCCTCTTTTCCTACTGGGCCTTGCATATAATGCTGTTGACACCCCCATTTAAGAGGCCCAAGCGCGCAAACAACAGACTTAGTTCAGTCTAGTCTCTCCTAATGCACCCCCTGTTCTATCCTCTTCCCATTTATTTTATTTTATTTTCTCCTTTATTTTTAAATAGTTTCTATTAATAAAAATTCTTCAAAAAATTATGTTAACATTTTTTATGTTCAATTTAAATTTCTAAACTCTTTTTTTCACTTTATTTTAATAGTTATTTTAATTTAGCGAAATTGAGATTTTTGTTCCAAATCCTAAATTTGAACTTATTGTCCTTCAAACTTTTAGATAATTTTCTAAGATATTTTTAGGACATTTTTTAGATTATTTTGAGTTAGTTATCAATCTTGTTAAGGGCTTTTGAGTAGGTCTTGCTTGGATCTTGTCTAGTACCTCAAACACCATTTTGCTTCAACTTGGATTCAAGCTTTAGCCTTGAGATTGAGTGTCCATTTTCTTAATTTATGAGCACCTCATTGATGCAATCATACTCATCACCCTTGTCCATAACTTGTGGCACCTCTTTGTAATACCCCAAATTTTGACCACTTAGATTTCCCATCATTGTGAAAATCATCATCACAATATGGATGTACCTTTATGCTTCATTAGTCTCCCCAAGGATGGGTGAGCATCCACTACAATCAAAATTAGGGTTTCAAGCCCTCTCTGAGTGCTTAGACAAAGGATCAATCAAGAAATGACATGATCTTCAACTTGTCTAATCTCTCAAACATCCTCAATGGATCAAAAAGGACTCCCACTTCAAGGATTAAGCACAAGGCTGCTCCCTTCTAGGTGGATTAAGTCTCAAGATCGACAGTGTCACCAAATTAGGGTTTTGGTCGACCAGGGCCTCCAGATGGAAATTTTCAGCTGGGCACAAGGCAATGATCCAAAACATAACCTAATATACTTCATGGAACCTCATGAACCCATGCATCAAGTCAATTTTGCCTCAGGGGATGTATTCATCAAAAATCAAGAATTAGGGTTTCTTGACCTAATTCACCCCTAAGTTGACTTTTGGGACAAACCATGAGCCAAGACCTCAATAGATGATTTGAGGGTCTCTAATATACCATATTGATCCATTTGGAACAATGTATTGATCCAAGAAGTTTGAGCAACAAGTCTCAATTTCATCTGCACCACAATTAGGGTTTTAAGGGAAAAGTCAACTGTAACTTTGACTTTTGACCAGGACATGCTCCCAAACCCTAATACATGATTGAATATACCCTATGACACCCATGGAACATGCCCATCAAGTTTGATTTAGGTCAAGGACATGATTTCCTGAAGAATTGCACAGTTTGGAATTCATTTGATAAAAAGTCAACTGTGCACAAAAGTCAACTTTGACTTTTTGAGATTTTTCACCAAAATGGATTTTTAACCCTAAAATGATGTTAATGTATGATTTGAATCATCATTCATCAAGAAAAATCAAGAAAAGTGAGGTAACTTGTAAAAGGGGTAACCATAAAACTTAGAAATTTTTCTAAGTTAAAAATAAAGTGGCAAAGGTACCAACTTTGAAGGACCATAACTCCTAAACCACAAGGCCATTTTTTCTCATCCAAATATGGATTTGTAGCCCTCATTATCACCTACAAAAACTTCAACTACAAGTCATTCCAATTCATTAAGGATTTTGAGTTATGGAGTGATCAAAGTGGCTGAAAAGTGAAAATGTCACTTTTTCCAACACTTAGTGAAATTTTCACTAAGTCAGATTCTGCCTCACTTTTTGCCAAATGTAGGGGGTTTTTTCACTTGGAATCAAAAGAGATCAAAACCAAACTTGTTCAAACAGTTGTTGTATCATGTAAGAGCTTTCCAAAATGGCCAAAAACATTGCCAAATTCAACCTACACCATGAGATACAACATTGCCAAGTTGCCTTGCTGAAATCTGTCAAGGCAAGGCAGAATTTGCAACTTTGGTCGATTTGCCAAAATCAGCCAAATTCAATTGCTCCTATCCACTTGGACACCTCAGAGGATTGAATCTAAAGGGGACAATCACTGAGCCAAGCCTCCAAAGTCCATGGAACAAGAAATAGCATGTTGAACCTAGAATGGCCAAAATAGGGACAAGACTTCAAATTTGGAATGAGGCATTCAATGGAACCATCAAGGTGGCATGGACTGAGCCATTCTCATCTTAGATCAGTCAAGACTTATCCAAGACCAAGGGGACCAAAGCTCTGTGCCCTAACCTCTAGTCAATGGCTAGAGGAGACTTGGATTTTCATTTGCCAACATTGGCCAAACCTACTTACCAGCTGCCATGCACTATTCCTTGTAAAACAAACTTGCTCTACTATAAATAGAGCTCAATTATGGTCAGTTTAAGTACACCAAAGCCATCTAACAGATGCTTTCCTCAAAATCTCTTTCTCTTGGCAAAAATGCCTTTCTTAGCAAGGTAGCTATCGGGTTTTGAGTTTGAGAGCAATTCCAATCAAACCAATCACTCACACACCTCACATACATCACATATGAGCTGATCAAACACTTAGATTACTTCCGAAACATCAATTTCATGAAATCACCAGCTGGTTGCTCAAGGTTTTAACCAAAGTGCAGCTGAGGTACCACAAAATGATCCAGCCAATTTCAATCAAGTCCAACCATCCAAACACAATCCATAGGGTGTAGGGAAGCTGTTCAGATCATCACAACTCATCTGTAACACCTCCAAATCAAAAATCACATTGCACTTGCTGTCACGACTTGGAGGTAAGCACATACTTGGTCATCTCTCAATCTATGCATATTTCCTCGCACAATAATTTGGCCATATGTTCATAATCATGCATGGAATGCTTTCCCTCAATTAATTGCATTGTTTGAATCGTGTATCAAAAATCCTAGCCTTCATGCAGAAATTAGGGTTCTTGAGGTTTCTTCGTGATTTCTTGTTGTATGTTTAATTTAAATGAAATTAAAGTACATAGACATGATCGTGAGATTGAGACGAGCATAATGATATGTGGATTGCATGATATGATTACGTATTCATGGAGATTGGATAGAAAACGCAAATCTGAGAAACCAAGAACACGCGCGTGTTCTTCAGCTTGTTCTTGGCGCCACTTTTAGAAATTCAAATATTTGAATTTTGTGATTTTGTTTAATTGATTCAAAAATTAATTTCTCTCTGAGTTTTAATGATTTTGAGTTGATTCTTTTTTTAATAATTCACAAAAATGTTAAAATATTTTATTTTATCAAAAAATCCCAAAAATATTATTTATTTCATATAATTGATATTTTTTCAAAGAATTAATATTTTAATTGTTTTTGGCATTTTAAATATTTTTTCTACATTGATTTTTCAACTTTTAATGCTTTCTAATTATTTTGTAGGTCAATACTTAATTTTTGAAGCATTAATCCAAGATCACAATTTGTTTTCCATGTGTTAAACAATTTTTGATCATTTTAATTGAATTTTTATTCAATTAAATACATTTTGAAAACAAATTAGGGTTTTGGATTAATTCAACCCTCATAAATCATTTTTCAAACACTTTGGGCTTCTAATAGAGTGTAAGACCCAATCCTCCTTTTAACCAAAACATTTTGGGCCTCGCTTATTGTATAAGTCCCTCTGCGTTAAAAGAAAACCTCGGCGCGATCGCCATTTTTTACGGAAAAATCAACTGGGCCTACCCTCGTGTTATAAGCCCCACTCTTTTTCTTTAAACTTTTTTGGGCCTCTTGAGAGAGTGTAAGACCCATCCCCTCTTGTACAAAAACATTTTGGGCCTCATTCATTGTATAAGTCCCTATGTACAAGTAAACGGCGCGATCATCGCCCGTTTAAAAATAAAAACCATCTGGGCCTACCCTCGAGTAGTAAGACCCATTTCTTTTTTCTTAAAACTTTTTTGGGCCTCTTGAGAGAGTGTAAGACCCATCCCTTTGTACAGAAAACCATTTTGGGCCTCAGTCACTTGTATAAGTCCCTCTGTACAAAATTCAAACAGTGCGCTCACTGATAAAACCCTGGGCCTCTCCTTGAGCTGTAAGCCCCAAATCTTTCTTTTTCAAAGCACTTTCTCCTTTGATTTTGAATATACTGTTGTTTTCAATCTTTCTTTGTTGAACAACTAACCAAACAGCATGGAAGCACTACAACCGAGTAAGTGGTTATCGCTTTCATTTACTGCTTTCATATTGTAAACTGTATTGTGGGGCTGCTCACTGTAAGTCTCCTTTCATAAACTCATATCTACTGTGTAATAATAGTATAGATATTTAAGTTTCCCCGGCAACTACGTCTAGAACTAGGTGATGCCGTTTCACTTATTCGTAGAAATAGACGCCTAGATCCCCACTAGGAGCACCAGATACAGTCTTCTCTTCGGCTGTCCTCCTTAGGAATCGTCAAGAAGCTCTACTCCCCAAGATGAATGTATTCTCCGTGAATGGCATCTTTGAGCTTCTTCCAAATTCTCGAACTTTCCTGACTTGATCTGTTCCTTGTGGATAGCTTGCCTTGAATGTCTCGGGGTTTGGGTACCCACTACGGTCATAATCTTGGACCTTAACTAAGGAACCCTCTTTAAAAGCTAAAAGTCGCTGGATAGTAAACCTCGCACGTTTACCAGTGGTTTTTATCTTTAAAAGAGTTATCTCTCCTAATGGAAAGGAGATGATAAGACCCACGGGCTTCTTAAAAGCATCGGCCTCCTCTTGGGCATTATTCAAGGACACTACGGCTTCTTAGAAGTATTCACAGCCTCCTCTTAGGCTTCGTATAATGATCTCTTCCTTCGGGAATGATAGCCTCCTCTTGGGCTTCGTACAAGGACCCGTCGGCTTCTTAAAAGTTTCCAGCCTCCTCTTGGGCTTCGTACAAATTATCCCGACGACCTCCTAGAGGTATAGGAACAGAACATAGTCATCCTCATAGAGCAGTCCTTTCATAGAGTCTACTACTGTTTCTCACAACATAGTACAAAAGATAAAACTCTAGACACGAACAGTCTAATCTCCTTGAGTCTCAAAGACATTCTCAAGCATCATTCGTTAAATAGGAAGGAAACCCGCAGACTCGGACAGTCTCAACACCCTTTGGATTTCCCGTTTCCTCAAAGAGAAGGAAATATCCCTGATCCTCAAATCAAATCCCTGAGTATAGTGATGCTCATATAAGAACTGATTTTCTCTTTTAAAATCAGTATATTGGATCTGTCACTCAACTGAAACAGTTACAATAGCCTCCATCTCGGGCTTCGTACTAAATACCAAAATTCTCCCCAGCGGAGTCAAACAACGTTTCAGCCTCTCTCTCGGGCTTTGTACGAGACACATAAAAGACTCTCTCGTTGAGTCAATCACCCCTTTCGCCTCCATCTCGGGCTTTGTACGAGATACAAAAAGGTTCTTAATTGAGCCAAACAAACAACAGCCTCCATCTCGGGCTTTGTACGAGATACAAAAACTTTTAGCCTCTCTCTCGGGCTTTGTACGGGACACAAAATAGCCTCCTCTTAGGCTTTGTATAATGATTTTCCTAGCGGAAATTAGCCTCCTCTTAGGCTTTGTATAATGATTTTCCTAGCGGAAATTAGCCTCCTCTTAGGCTTTGTATAAGAAAACCACTGGTTAACCCAATTAACCTTTTAGCATCAAAGCTGTGCCTCGTTCACAGTATACAAACATCAACAACTCCTTTCCTTTCATCTAATCGCTGTAAGCGGCAAGCCTCTGGATCATCTACATCCACGCCACTGTCCCTCTTTTAGCATGAGAAATTCCTAAGGAAAGATGGCATTGCTCTACACTAAGTTAAAGTCTTCTCCTTCAGGTTAAAACCCTTTCTTCGGAAATTATGGCATTGCTCGGATCCGCGTATCCCAGTTAAAGTAATTCTCCTTCTCCTCTTTAGAGATGACAAATTCTCTCTAAAGTCGAGACCTTTCAGCTTCACGTCTTGGGCTTTGAACAAGACACAAATAGACCTTCAGCTTCACATCTTGGGCTTTAAACAAGATACAAATCACCTTTCGCTTCACGTCTTGGGCTTTGAACAAGACACAAAAAACCAATTTCCTCCCATAGAATAGGAGGAACTACGAACGCTCTGATTTCCCTGTTTCGGTAAACGGGAATACGTAGGCATAAGATCGAAAGAAAAGATCTTAGCGAGCGTAATTAACAAAAAACCCAAATCCCGTATCTCCATCAATCAAAAGCAGTAATTCAAAAGCATCAGTCCTAACATCCTAATCCTTGTTCCCCGTCAGAAACCCTTTGCCTAGATTAAAAGAAAGAAAACCGTATTGGCGAAAATACAAATAACCAGTACAAAGGCCCCCCCACATTGATAGCATTCGTAACCTAACAGACCGCTGTTTAAACCCAGTATACAAGCAGGGTTAATTGGAGACATCTATTTCCCTTCCTTATTCAGCTCACAATAGGATAAAAAATGAATAGACCTGTAGTCAAAGCTCAAACCGCAGAGAGCGACCAGCGCTTAAGAACCGCATCCAAAATCGCTCGCTACACTCTTAGAATTTTCTTGCAAGATGAATTTGTGTTTATATGATTGTCTCACTCTTAACTTCATGGTTCTTGAATACTTTGTTATACTTGTGTTCATTTGCTCATGTTTGTTGTGAACTATCTCATTATCTTTTGCCATGCTCATACATGGATGTATGTATCATGCTTTGATGTTATTTTCACTTGATTAATGTTATTCCCTTGAGTCCTTGAACTCATATTGATTCACTTTAATCCCACTTCAAATCTTGTTTACAAGAAGTTGCCTTCCCCTCCTTCCAAAGGAAAGTCTCTCTATTGACCTCAAATTCATAGAAAGCTCATAGCCATCTCCCAGCTTTGACCTCATAGTCATAGCCACAAACCTTGACCTCATAGTCATAGGTATTTCTTTCCCTCCTTTGACCTCATAGTCATAGGACACCAGTTTGACCTCATAGTCATAGCCATAAACCTTGACCTCATAGTCATAGGTATTTCTTTCCCTCTTTTGACCTCATAGTCATAGGACACCAGCTTTGACCTCATAGTCATAGCCATAAACCTTGACCTCATAGTCATAGGTATTTCTTTCCCTCCTTTGACCTCATACTCATAGGACACCAGCTTTGACCTCATAGTCATAGCCACAAACCTTGACCTCATAGTCATAGGTATTTCTTTCCCTCCTTGACCTCATAGACATAGGATCCCCTTTGGCCTCATAGCCATTCAATCTTACAACTTAGACTTAGAGAGTTTCCTAAACTCTATATGAGCTCATACTCATTCCCCCTTGGAACTTTGACCACAATCAATGGTTCCTCACCCTTAGTGAGGTGGACTATGGTTGCTCTAATTCTTTGGTCAGATACGTAGGCACAAGATGCGACGTCTTGGAGAGCATACTTGGTGTATATACCCCTAGGTCTTTACCTTCAGCCTTAGCAGATTCCTTAGCAAGCAAACATAGCATAACACAAATACAAACAAGAGGTTCATGTATAGTACTACAGATACTTAGGGTGCTAATACCTTCCCTTAGTATAACCAACCCCCGATCCCCGATCTCTTAGATGTGTCTTCACATAGCGCAATTAGGGTTTTCTTTGATCTTTACCCTTTCCTGTGGATAAATCAAAGCTCGGTGGTGAATTTCAAAGATGTGTGATTCAAGTTAATTAATAGCTTGATATCCAATTCTCACCGCAACAGAAATGGCGACTTCACTGGGGAATAGAATATTGAAGGTTAAGCCCACCTTGTTGTGTTTGTATTATTTATGTTTTGCTTGCTTACTTGTACATATTTGTATATTTCTATATATCTGTTTGGGTTCTTCTATTTGGCAGGGTTACTACTATTGAGTGGTGAGGATAAGTCCTAACCCGGACTTGAGAGTACACATATGATAGGATAGTGGATATAATCTAGGAGACTTCGATGGAGTAATCCCAAAGGAGTTGACTTGAGATTCCACACTCAGTTGAGGCCCTCTTGGGGGTGGTATATGTTGAACGAGCAATCGTGAATGCGTTGCCACTTTCGACCTAGGTGCCCGTGATTCTGATGACCTTTAGTTACCCTTTTACCCCCACTTGGCCTTTTTAGGACATAGTGCGATGATTATGAGGGAGTAATCCTGAAATGGTTGATACACGATACTACACACAGACGAGACTCTCTTGAGAATATTATTGATTGCCAAGTAATTGGGAAATCGATAATATCCGAAAGATGGGTTGTTGACTCTAGGAACTTTTTAGAACCCTGTTCTACAGTTAACAAACCTATAGTACACACCTTATTGGATGGGTAGACCATGGCTCCGATCATGAGACCCCTAAACCTATGACTTATGGTGCTAACCTAGAGTACTACAGATACTTAGGGTGCTAATACCTTCCCTTAGTATAACCAACCCCCGATCCCCGATCTCTTAGTTGTGTCTTCACATAGCGCAATTAGGGTTTTCTTCGATCTTTACCTTTTCCTTTGCATAAATCTGTAGCGAGCGATTTTGGATGTGGTTGCGAAGCACTACCGCTCTTTGGTATCTACAACTCGATTCATTTTTTATCCTATTGAAGCTGATGAAGGAAGGGAAATAGATGTCTCAAATTAAACCTGCTTGCAAACTGAGGATAAACAGTCAAAATTGTTGGTTTACAGATGCTACAAAGATTCGGGGTCTCTATTGGGTTTATTTTGTTAAAAGTGGTGTTCGGTCGATGGGTGGGAGGTTAAGATGTTAGGACGGATGTATGAAAGTATGGGATTTTGGGTTTTTATTTAGTGTGCTCGCTAAGATTTTTCTTTCAATGTTATGCCTACGTATTCCCGTTTTTTCCGAAATAGGGAAATCAGAGCGATCGTAGTTCCTCCTATTCTATGGGAGGAAATGGTGTTTTGGTGTCTTGTTCAAAGCCCAAGACGTGAAGCGAAAGAGTCTATTTGTATCTTGTTCAAAGCCCAAGATATGAAGCTAAAAGGGTTTGACTTTAGAGAGAATTTGTCATCTCTAAAGAGGGGTTTGTATGTCACAACTGTTTATAAAGGAGAATTACTTTAACCGGGATGTGTGAATCCGACAATGCCATAATTTCCTTTATAGGGGATTTCCAATCTGAAGGAGAAGACTTTAACTCAGTGTAGAGCAATGTTATCTTTCCTTAGTAATTTCTCATGCTAAAGGAGGGACAGTGGCATGGATGTAGATGATCCAAAGGCTTGCCGCTTACAGCGATTAGATGAAGGGGAAGGAGTTGTTGATGTTTGTGTACTGTGAACGAGGCACAACTTTGATGCTAAAAGGTTGATTGGATCAACCAGTGGTTTTCTTATACAAAGCCTAAGAGGAGGCTATAAGGTTTTCCTTATACAAAGCCTAAGAGGAGGCTAATATGTGTCTCGTACAAAGCCCGAGAGAGAGGCTAAAAGGTTTTGACTCAATGAGGGAGTCTTTTGGTATCTCGTATAAAGCCCGAGATGGAGGCTATTTGAAGCAACAAGAGAGTTTTTTTTGTATCTCGTACGAAGCCCGAGATGGAGGCTATTTGTTAGCTTCGTTGGGGAGAATCATTATACAAAGCCCAAGAGGGAGGCTATGACGCTGTTTCAGTTGAGTGACAGGTCCAGTATGCTGATTTAAAGAGAAAATCAGTTCTTATATGAGTAATATTGGCACTCAGGGATTTTAATTCAAGGATTAGGGATATTTCCTGTTCTTTAAGGAAGTGGGGAATCCGAAGGGTATTGAGACTGTTCGAGTCTACGGGTTTTCTTCCTATTTTTTGAAGCGAGCTTGAGAATGTCTTGGAGACTCAAGGAAATTAGACTGTCCAAGTCTAGAGTTTCATCTATTGTACTATGCTTTGAGAAACAGGAGTAGACTCTTGGAAATACTGCTCTATTAAGATGACTGATTTCTGTTCCTATACCTCTAGGAGGTCGTCGGGATAATTTGTATGAAGCCCAAGAGGAGGCTGGAAACTTTTAAGAAGCCGGTAGGTCCTTGTATGTAGCCCAAGAGGAGACTATCATTCCCGAAGGAAGAATCATTATACGAAGCCTAAGAGGAGGCTGTGAATACTTCTAAGAAGCCGACGGGTCCTTGTAGAACGCCCAAGAGGAGGCGGGGATGCTTTTAGGAAGCCTGTGGGTCCCCAAACCCCGAGAAGTTCAAGACAGGCTATTCACAAAGAATAGATCAAGCCAGGAAAGTTCGAGAATTTGGAAGAAACTCAAGAGATTCAATTCACGGAGAAGCGATAATCTCTGGGGAGTAGAGTTTTTTGACAAGTGCTTTTAAGAAGCCTGTGGGTCCCCAAACCCCGAGAAATTCAAGACAGGCTATTCACGAGGAGTAGATCATGCCAGGAAAGTCCGAGAATCTGGAAGAAACTCAAGAGATGCAATTCACGGAGAAGAGATCATCTCTGGGGAATAGAGTTTCTTGACAACTTCTACGAGTGACAGTCTATGAAAGGGTTCACCGAGAATGTTGCCTTTCATGTCTCCATATTGTTTAACCCCAAGAGGAGGGAAGACTGTGTCTGGTAATCCTATGGGGATCTAGTTTTGACTATTAAGTGTGATCGACAGGCTTAGTGCTAGACGTAGTTGCCGGGGAAACTCTAAATATCTATATTATTATTACACAGTTGATATGAGTTTATGAAATAAGACTTATAGCGAAACAGCCCCACAATACAGTTATATGTATATGAAAGTGGTAAATGAAAGCGTATAAACACTTACTCGGTTGTAGAGGTTCCATACTGTTTGGTTAGTTGTTCAATAAAGAAAGATTAAAAACAATAGTATATTTCAAAATTAAAGGAGAAAGTGCTTTGAAAAAGAAAGATTTGGGGCTTACAGCTCAAGGAGAGGCCCAGGGTTTTATCAGTGAGCGCACTATTGAATTTGTACAGAGGGACTTATACAAGTGACTGGGGCCCAAAAATTGTTTTCTGTACAAAGGGATGGGTCTTACACTCTCTCAAGAGGCCCAAAAAGGTTTAAATAAAAAGAGTGGGGTTTATAACGCAAGGGTAGGCCCATATGATTTTCGTTTGAAATGGCGATCGCCCCGAGATTTTCTTTTAATGAAAAGGGGCTTCTACAATATCTGAGGCCCAAATTTGTTTTGGTTAAAAGGGGATTAGGTCTTACACTCTAATAGAGGCCCAAAGTTTTGAATGGGTCTTATAGCTCGAGGAGAGGCCCAAAGTTTTTTTAAAAGGGCGACGATCGCATCGTTCACTTGTACAGAGGGCCTTATACAAATAAGTGAGGCCCAAAGTTGTTTGTACAAGGGGGTTTGGGTCTTACACTCTATTAAGAGGCCCAAAAAGTTTAAAGAAAAAGAGTGGGGCTTATAACACGAGGGTAGGCCCAAAGTTTGTTTTTCAACGGATGATGATCGCGTCGAACTTTTTGAAATACAACGAGACTTATACAATAAGTGAGACCCAAAATAGGTTGTATTTACAAAGGGTTGGGTCTTACACTCTATTAGAGGCCCAAAAAGTTTTGAAAATGTTTTATGAGGGTTGAATTAATCCAAAACCCTAATTTGTTTTCAAAATGTATTTTAATTGAATAAAAATTCAATTAAAATGATCAAAATTGTTTAACATATGGAAAACAAATTGTGATCTTGGATTAATGCTTCAAAAATTAAGTATTGACCTACAAAATAATTAGAAGGCATTAAAAGTTGCAAAATCAAGGTGGAAAAAATATTCAAAATGTCAAAAACAATTAAAATATTAATTCTTTGCAAAAATATCAATTATATGAAATAAATAATATTTTTGGGATTTTTTGGGAAAATAAAATATTTTAACATTTTTGTGAATTATTAAAAAAAAATCAACTCAAAATCATTAAAACTCAGAGAGAAATTAATTTTTGAATCAATTAAATAAAATCACAAAATTCAAATATTTGAATTTATGAAAATGGCGCCAAGAACTTGGACCAAGAACACGCGCATTTTCTGCCTTGCCCAGATTTTCATTTTCTATCCAATCTCACTGAATACTTGATTATATCATGCAATCCACATACCAATCAACTCGTTTCAACCTCACGATCATGTCTATGGCAATTAATTTCATTTAAGTTAAGCATAAAATAAGAAATCACGAAAAATCCTCAAGAACCCTAAATTCTACATGAAGGCTGGGATTTTTAATACACGATTCAAACAAAGCAATTACTTGAGGGGAAACATTCCATGCATGATTATGAACATTTGGCAAAAGTATTGTGCGAGGAAATATGCATAGATTGAGAGATGACCAAGTTCAGGCTTACCTCTAGGTCGTGACAGCAAGAGCAAATTAATTTTTGAGTTGGAGGTGTTACAGATGAGTTGTGATGATCTGAACAGCTTCCCTACACCCTATGGAGTGTGTTTGAATGCTTGGACTTGACTGAAAATGGTTAGATCACTTCATGGCATCTCAACTGCACTTTGGTTAAAACCTTGAGCAATTAATTGGTGATTCTGAGAAATCAGTGTTCCAGATGTTGTTTAAGTGTTTGATCAGCTCACATATGATGTATATGAGGTGTGTGTGTGATTGGTTTGAGTGGAATTGCTCTCTAATGAAAAACCCGATAGTGACTTGCTAAGAAAGGCATTTTTGAGAGTGAGAAGTGGATTTTGAGAAAGGCAGGTGTTGTAGGCCTTCGGTGTACTTAAACTGATCACAATTGAGCTCTATTTATAGTAGAGCAAGTTTATTTTGCAAGGAATAGTGAATGGCAACTGCTGAGTAGGTTTGGCAAATGAAAATCCAAGTCTCCTCTAGCCATTGACTAGAGGTTAGGGCACAGGCTGCTGGTCCCCTTGGTCTTGGATAAGTCTTGACTGAATTCAGTTGAGAATGGCTCAGTCCATTCCACCTTGATGCTTCCATTGAATGCTCCAATCCAAAATTGGAGTCTTGTCCCTATTTTGGGCAATTCTAGGTTCAACATGCTATTTCTTGTTCCAAGGACTTTGGAGGCTTGGCTCAGTGATTGTCCCCTTTATATTCAATCCTCAGATGTGTCCAAGGTGATGACAAGGCTTGGAATTGGATGATTTTGGCAAATAGAGAAAAAGTGCAAAAATCTGCCTTGCCTTGGCAGATTTCAGCAAGGCAACTTGCCAATGTCATATCTCATGGCTCAAGTTGAATTTGGTGATGTTCTTGGCCATTTTCGAAAGCTCTTATATGATACAACAACTGTTTGATCATATTTGGTTTTGATACTTTTTGGATCCAAGTGTAAAATCCCCCTACATTTGGAAAAAAGTAAGGCAAAATCTGACTTAGTGAAATTTTCACTAAGTGTTGGAACAAAGTGACTTTTCTTGATTTTGATCACTCCATAACTCAAAATCCATGAGGAATTTGGACATAGGTCAGTATGAAGCTTTTGTAGAGGGCAATGAGATCTACAAATTAAGCTTTGGATGGAAAAAAATGGTTTTGTGGTTTAGGAGTTATGATCCTCCAAAGTTGGTACCTTTGTCACTTTTTTTCCATAACTTAGAAAATTTTCTAAGTTTTTATGGTTACCCCTTTTACAAGTTATCCCATTTTCTTTGATTTTTCTTGATGAATGATGATTCAAATCATACATAAACATCATTTTAGGGTTAAAAATCCATTTTTGTGAAAAATCTCAAAAAGTCAAAGTTGACTTTTGTGTACAGTTGACTTTTTATCCGATGAATTCCAAACTGTGCAATTCTTAAGGAAATCATGTCCTTGACCTAAATCAAACTTGATGTACATTTTCTATGGGTGTTATAGGGTATATTGAATCATGTCTTAGGGCTTGGGAGCATGTCCAGGTCAAAAGTCAAAGGTACAGTTGACTTTTCCCGCGAAACCCTAACTGTGGTTCAGATGAAATTGAAACTTGTTGCTCAAGCTTCTTGGATCAATCCATTGTTTCAAAATGGATCAATATTGCATATTGGAGATCCTCAAATCCTCTCTTGAGGTCTTGGTTCATAATTGGTCCCAAAAGTCAACTTAGGGGTGAATTAGGTCAAGAAACCCTAATTCCTAATTTTTTATGAATGCGTCCCCTGAGGCAAAATTGACTGGATGATTGAGTTCATGAGGTTCCATGGAGCATATTAGGTTATGTTTTGGATCTTTGGCTCATGCCCAGAGAAAAATTTCCATCTGGAGGCCCTGGTCGATCAAAACCCTAATTTGGTGACACTGGCGATCTTGAGGCTTGATCCACCTAGAAGGGAGCATCCTTGTGCTTAATCCTGGAATTGGGAGTCCTTTTTGATCCTTTGTGTATGTTTGAGGGTGTAGACAAGTTGAAGATCATGTCATTCCTTGATTGATCCTTTGTCTAAAAGCTCTGAGAGGGCTTGAAACCTTAAATTTGATTGTGGTGAATGCTCAACAATTCTTTGAGGAGATTGATGAGGCATAAAGGTACATCCATATTGTGATGAGGATTTACACAATGATGGGAAATCTTAGTGGTCAAAATTTGGGGTATGACAGATGGCCCTATTTAATCTTCTTGGACACGAAGGTGTGAATGACGAAGGTATCCGGGCATTCGGGGTGCAAGAGGATTAAATATCGGAATACCCAAAATTTTGATGGTGGTTATGAATGGCAGATCACATGCATCTTCTTTTGCTAAGCAATGATGCTTAGAAAAGGTAAACTTACCCTCGATCCTGGTCTTCAGCCAAGGAACTGGTCTCAGTTTTCTTTTGTCAACTTCCCCTCGATCCTGGTTTCTTACCAAGGATTTGGTCTCAGTTTCTGATATAAATTTCCCCTCGTTCTTGGTTTCTTACCAAGGAACTGGTCTTAGTTTCTGATTTAAACTTCCCCTCGATCCTGGTTTCCTACCTAGGAACTGGTCTTAGTTTTTGATTTAAACTTCCCCTCAATCCTGGTTTCCTACCAAGGAACTGGTCTTAGTTTCTGATTTAAACTCCCCTCGATCCTGGTTTCCTACCAAGGAACTGGTATTAGTTTCTGATTTAAACTTCCCCTCGTTCTTGGTTTCCTACCAAGGAACTGGTCTTAGTTTCTGATTTAAACTTCCCCTCGATCCTGGTTTCCTACCAAGGAACTGGTCTTAGTTTCTGATTTAAACTTCCCCTCGTTCCTGGTTTCCTACCGAGGAACTGGTCTAAGTTTCTTTTGTCAATAAACTTTATTGATAAGGGACGCTATTCGTAGCGGTTTTCCTCAAACTTCTCGCCGAATCTTCTTGGGGAGATGCCATTTGACGGAAAAAGTTTTGATGTCAGACTTGCTGGGGAATCCAGTCATCTGAGTTGTAGAAGTGCACAAACTTCTCTGTTGGAGACGCCATTTGTTTCTTCTGGGGAAGACGAGTCTCATGAAAGACTGCCTTCGTTTGGGGTCTTACATCATACTTTTCTCGGGATTTTCCCGGAGAAATGCCATATGATGGGATCCATTTTTGAGGTGCCGATGACCTTTTCATCAGTGGTTCTTTCGGAGAAAAACTGCCGTATCACCGAATCTCTGATTATGAGGCTTTCTCTCGGGATTTTCCTTAATCTGGGAAAGCAAGGATATCATCTTCAATGGCAAAGAGTGATATCTGTTTAAAGTTTCTTTGGGTTTTCAGAGGTTCAAGTTATCAAAGTGGTCCAGGACCTATCTTCAATTTAGAAATAACTGGAGGCAAGATTGTTCAGATGATTCACTTCTTGACAAGGAAAGAATCGACAACTCGATTGAGAGGACTTTTATCACTAGGGGATAAGACCGACCAGAGTGATAGTGATGCAACATGAATATGAACGCAAAGTAGTAATGCATGATGTATGTGTGTATATGCTGACAAAACTGACACGACATAAAACTAATAGATGAACACGACTGGATACTCCGCCACTGCTGGGGACGAAGAGGTATCGCTGGTTCAAGATAGCAATTCTACCTTGCTTAGGAGAAGTAGTCCTCACGGGGAACTATGTTGGTTGGGCTTAGGAGATAAGAACTCGGCCGAGGCGTGTCAGATGAAACAAGGTCTCTAACACAGTTGATCCCTTCATTCAGGCGTACTGGGTTAGAAGGAGTACTTTGATTCTGCACTTTGAGGTTCGCTTACTTCTGGAGAAGCGGTTGTTGCTCTTTTGATGTTCAACAGTCAAAAGAAATTGCGATCTTTATTTTAAAAGCAGAAAAAGTTTTACGAGTAAATTCATTTTTGTTTTATTTCAAGAATCGTTGATCATATTAAAATGTCATTCTGTAAAGCTAAAACAAATGAGAATTACAAACAAAAGCACAAGGGCTCAAATTTTATTGATAAGACGGAGATCAGCCAAATGTGTGATTCCTAAGAGTATTTACAAAGTTAGAAAATGGTAATTTATAGGGAAAAGGGCTACATTGAAACATAACGACCACTATCCTTCTACCAACTTTGAATTCGGGGTATCCTGAGCTTCTGTCGAAGATGACCTTGACTGGAGTTTTCCTCCGATGGACAGTGTAACTGCTGCTGCTGAGGGACTTGCCTCTGTTGAACATAGTTACTTGCCATTATCCCTAACTTTTTCCTGGATTGTACTGTGATGTTTTCAATCCACCGGGATGATTTTTTTTATTTTGTCTCTAACTTTTTCCTGGATCGTCCTTTCGGGTTTTCAATCCACTGAGACGTTTTTTTTAGGCGAAGTATTTCTTGACTACATCAACATTCGTGGGGTAGGCAAATTCCTCTCCGTCCATGGTTGCAAGTCTCAAGGCGCCGCCTGAGAAATCTTTCGTGACCACATAGGGGCCATCATAATTCGGAGTCCATTTGCCTCTCGAATCAGTGAGAAATGATTGTATCTTCTTGAGCACAAGGTCTCCTTTCTTGAAGACACGAGGCCGAAACTTTTTGTCAAACGCCATCTTCATTCTTTATTGATACAACTGACTGTGGTATAGTGCCGTTATTCATTTTTCTTCGATCAGATTCAGTTCGTCGTGTCGACTTTGATACCACTCTGCTTCGGTGAGCTTTGCTTCCATCAATACCAGGATTGATGGGATCTCTACATCGATGGGGAACACTGCTTCCATGCCATATACTAGAGAGAAAGGGGTTGCCCCTGTTGAAGTGCGGACAGATGTTTGATAACCGTGAAGAGCAAAGGGTAGCATCTCGTGCCAATCTTTGTAGGTTACAACCATCTTTTGAACAATCTTCTTGATGTTCTTGTTAGCCGCTTCTACCGCTCCGTTCATCTTAGGTCGGTAAGGAGATGAGTTATGGTGTTCAATCTTGAACTCTGCGCATAACTCTTTCATCATCTTATTGTTCAAGTTAGATCCATTATCAGTAATGGTTTGGAACACCATAACGGCAGATGATATTGTTTTTGATAAATCGGACCACCACTTGTCGGGTTAAATTAGCGTACGATGCTGCTTCGAGCCACTTGGTGAAGTAATCAATGGCTACAAGGATGAACTAATGTCCGTTTGAAGCTTTGGGCTCAATTAAGCCAATCATGTCGATTCCCCAAATGGAAAAAGGCCATGGGGAAGAAAGAACTTTGAGATGCGTTGGCGGTACATGAATTTTGTCGGAGTATATCTGACACTTGTGACACCTCCTCATGTACTTGTAGCAGTCAGATTCCATTGTCAACCAATAGTACCCTGCTCTCAGAACTTTTCTCGCCATTGTGTATCCGTTGGCATGAGTGCCAAAGGACCCTTCGTGAATTTCTTTCATTAGCATGTCTGCCTCTGGTCTGTCTACGCATCGGAGAAAGACCATGTCGAAGTTTCTCTTATAGAGTATGTCACCGCTCAAGAAGAAGTTTCCAGCCAGTCTTCTGAGGGTTTTTCTGTCCTTCCTTAGTTCCCCAGGTGGGTACTCTTGTTTTTGAAGGAAGCATTTGATATCGTGATACCAAGGTTTGTCGTCTATGACTGCTTCAATCGTGAAGATGTAAGCGGTTCGTTCTAGGCGCATTATGTCGATCTTAGGTAGGTCGTTCCATTGACCTACACTAATCATGGAAGAGAGGGTGGCTAAAGCGTCAGCCATGTGATTCTCATCACGAGGGATATGATGAAACTCAACTCTGTTGAAGAAAGGTAACAACCTTCTTGCATAGTCTTTGTAAGGAATCAATCTTGATTGGTATGTGTTCCAATCTCCCTTTATCTGATTGATAATCAGGGCTGAGTTGCCGTATACGTCCAAGTTTTTGATCCTTAAATCAATCGCTTCTTCGAGACCCATAATACAAGCTTCGTATTCGACCTCGTTGTTCGTACATTTGAACGTAAGTCGAGCGGTTAAAGGAATGTGGGTACCCTGAGGGGTAACAATTATTGCCCCAATTCCGTTTCCATAATGGTTAACTGCTCCGTCAAAGATTAGTCCCCACTGGGAACCTGGTTTTGGCCCTTTACTGGGTAGCGGTTCATCGCAATCTTTCATTTTTAGGTACATGACATCTTCGTCTGGGAAGTCGAACCCGATTAATTATTGATCGTCAATCGGTTAATGAGCCAAATGATCGGCTAAAATACTCCCTTTAACGGCTTTCTGAGCATGGTACTCTATGTCATATTCTGATAGCAACATCTGCCAACGGGCAATCCTTCCCGTGAGAGCATGTTTTTCGAAGACGTACTTGATTAGATCCATTTCAGAGATTAACCAAGTAGTGTGACGAATCATGTACTGGCGCAGACGTTTGGCTGCCCAAGCCAAAGCATATCAAGTTTTCTCGAGCATCGTGTACCGAGTTTCACAGTCGGTGAACTTCTTGCTTAGATAGTAAATGGAAGACTCTTTCTGTTTGGTTTCGTCCTGTTGGCCAAGTACACACCCCATTGAGTCTTCCAAGACTGTGAGGTAGATAATCAGTGGTCTTCCTTCCACTAAAGGTGATAGAATCGGAGGATTCAACAGATATTCCTTAATACTGTCGAAGGCGGTTTGACAATCTTCTGTCCAAACGCAATCCTAATTCTTTTTTAGTAACTTGAAAATCGGCGCACATGTGGCAGTCATGAGGAATATGAAACTGGAGATGTAGTTCAAACGTCCCAGGAATCCTCTGACTTATTTTTTAGTTTTCGGAGAAGGCATTTCTTGAATGGCCTTGACCTTGTCAGGATCAACCTCAATTCCTTTTTGGATGACGATGAACCCTAAGAGTTTCCCTGAACGGACACCGAAGGTGCACTTGTTGGGATTCAAGCGGAGTTTGTATTTTCTCAGACGCTCGAATAGTTTTGACAGGTGGGTCACATGTTCCTCTTCTGTCTTAGATTTTGCAATCATATCATCGACATATACCTCGATTTCCTTGTGTATCATGTCATGAAACAGAGTAGTCATGGCCCTTTGATAGGTTGACCCGACGTTCTTCAAACCGAACGGCATTACCTTGTAACAAAAGGTACCCCATGGGGTAATGAAAGAAGTTTTCTCCATGTCTTCCGGCGCCATTTTAATCTGATTATAGCCCGAGAATCCATCCATGAAGGAGAAAACTTTGAACTTTGTTGTACTGTCAACCAGCATGTCAATGTGTGGTAAAGGAAAGTCGTCCTTTGGACTAGCCTTATTCAGATCTCTGTAATCAACACACATTCTGACTCTTCCGTCCTTTTTCAGAACAGGTACGATATTGGCTAACCATTGAGGATATTCAGATGTAGCGAGGAAACCTGCGTCAATCTATTTCTGTACCTCCTCTTTGATTTTGATGGCCATGTCCGGATGAGTCCGTCTCAACCTTTGCTTTACTGGCGGACATTCTGACCTTAACGGTAGACGATGTTCCACGATGCTGGTATCCAACCCTGGCATATCTTGATAGGACCAAGCGAATACATTGGGGAATTCTTTGAGAAGCTTTATCAAACTCTCTTTGGCCGTTGGACTGAGCAGTACCCCAATCCTGATTTCTTTTCTCTCTTTTTCTGAACCCAAGTTTATCGTTTCCAACGGCTCTTTGTGAGGTTCAATGGACCTTTCCTCTTGTCTGAGTAATCGGGAGATCTCTTCTGGAATTTCGTTGTCAACTTCTTCTTCAGCCTCAAATACCAGGAACTCAAAGTTGGGATAAGGCATCAGATCGTATGTTTCAACGGGGTTTAAAACAAGCAATCTGCATGACGTGATGATTTGTGTTTAGAAGAGACAGAGAGAATGCAAACGTGTGTGCAGTGTATTTTTTTTATTACTGCTTGTTTTTATTATTGAATTGTTTTTTAGGATTACCATTTTCTGAGAAAAAGCAAAAAGAGAAAACAACAATTAATGCGGAAATTACAGAACGACATTATTTAATTAATGAACAAGTCGATCCTTGAAACTACAGCCCTATAAAACAAAACTCTGTCGCTTTGGGCTAAGCGAAGAGGGAAATTTATAGAAAGCGAGCCCTATCAAAACATCCGTTTCACCTGGGCAGGGTGAAAGGTTAAAGATGGCAATTACTTTGATTGGCGAACGACCTTCGGAACATCGACATCAACCCATTGGCGGCGAACTCCTCGGTGAATCACAAAGTCTGGCACCTTCCTTGATTTGTCTTTAGAAATGACGCTAATTTCTGGTGGAGCAGGATCATTGGAACCTGTCTCCCAGGCAGAGTTGTTATAGGAGAATTCCTCTGTTACATTTTGCATAGCATTTATGCTCTCAGCTATATCTCCCCATCCAGTTAGCTGGATATCTTCGAGCCTGATACGAGAGCTTTCAGGAGCAGCGTACTTGACCATATAGTCATATTTTCCACTTGGTTGTCCCAAGGTGTCCCACACTTCTTTCGAACTGGACGAGTCATCCCTCTCGATGACGTTGACCTCGGGAAAAGCATAGTTGATGAATTCAAGTCCTGCAAACATTGCAAATTCATCATCATGTTGAGTATTGTATGAATGATCTGAGTGTTGATCCCATGACATGGTGGGGACACAGGTATTCTGTTCAATAATGCTCAGCTGAGTTTCATTACTCGGCTGACTTCCTGGCCCCAAGTCTCCTGGGTAAGGCTACCACATTGGCAGGCCATCCATCGGGCCATAGTAATTATGGTCAAAGTTGTCTTTCATCAGAGTGTCCTCCTCTAATGAATTTGGCGGAGCACGACATCCTTCCGGATCACAACCTCCATATATCATTTCGACATCTGACCGTGGTATAAATCTCAGACTCTGTGCGGGATAGCAAAATGGCGTAGGCACCTCTTCCTGAGACATATAACTGTCCTTGTTAAGATAGGACTTCCATTCCTCATCTGTGTCAGAGGGGTCCTCCTCATTGATAGCATGGACTATTTGAGACACTGGGTGAAGGAAACCTCCACTATGGAAGAAGTTCTGAATGGGATGAAGACTTTCATCGTTAGCAGTTGTCCGGGTATAGGTTGCAGAAAAACCAAGACCCTTCTTTGTTGTATTGCTAGTAGGAATGACAAGCTGTCCCCATCCTGTTGTATCGGTACTCTCGACTGCTTCAATAGCATCTTTGTATGAGGAAATCGAAGTTCCTCCTCTGGATTGTTCGTCCTTGTGTAGAGAAAGCGCTTGGAACTGGGTTCCGATTATCCCTTCTGGTTCCACATAAGTGGATGAAGATAAATTGCTGATGAGCAAGGCCTGTTCCCCACAGACTGTGATGAGTTGGTCATTTTGGACGAACTTTAGCTTTTGGTGGAGGGTCGAGGTGACCGCTCCAGCCTGATGTATCCAAGGTCTTCCTAATAAACAACTGTACGTTGCCCGGATGTCCATGACCTGGAAGGTGACCTGGAAAGTGTGAGGACCAATAGTTATGGGAAGGTCAACTTCGTCGATAACCATCTTTCTGGATCTGTCGAACACTTTGACGACGACCTCGTTGGTTCTCATCGGAGGGCCTTTGAATGATAATTGCATCAAAGTGGACTTCGGCATAACATTCAGGGCTGACCTTGTGTCTACCAGTACGTTGGCTAAAGCATCGTCCTGGCAGTTGACTGTGATATTGAGCGCCATGTTATGACGGCGACCCTCTTCTAGTAATTCCTCATCACTAAATCCCAAGTTATTGCAAGAAGTGATGTTAGAGACAATACTATCGAACTGTCTGATTGTTACATCCTGTTCCACAAAGGCTTGCTCCAAGACTTTCTGTAGAGCCTCTCTGTGCGCTTCTGAACTGAGTAACAGTGATAATACCGAGATCTTTGAAGGAGTCTGTAACAGTTGATCGACAATATTGTATTCACTCCTTTGGATGAGCTTCAGTATCTCATCATCGTTTTTTGAAAGGTCGGGATTACTGGATTGACCGACTGGTGGATCGGGAGCTTCTGTCTGAAGTTCCTTTTCTTTGTTGGACTCTCCAACTCCTCTGTTGAAGATTCTACCACTCCGTGTTACACGACTGATGTCTGCAATATTCACGACGGAGGGTAATGTAATTTCCTTTCCATTTTCAATTATCGTTGCACCGTATTTGAAAGGGATTGCCTTAGCTGATTCATACGGCAGTGGTCCCGGCAGATAGACGACTATGGGAACCTTCTGGTTTTTCTGACCATCGTACATAATCTCGATCCGTTCCCAGTTGGGAATTCTTGATTCTTCAAGCAGAGGGGTAATGGCAAAAACGTTCCTGGTCCTCTAATGATCAGAGATGACGACAACGTCCTCAATTTGATTAGCAAGGTAGTTCGGCGACCAATTGATGGGTCCGGAACCTGGATATGGGTGAATCTCTCCACAATCCACCTGCCCCTGGAGAGCTGCTCGCACAAGGTAACACCCTTGGTTACTTTCCGAACAGACTCCACAACGTTCATAATGGTGTGGTGGCACCTGGCCACTCCCACTTTGAATACAATGTAACCTTACTAGGTTAGCTTCCACGAGTCGAACATCCTGACTTTGACGCCGAGTGGAGTTTCTGTTATTGATACTAATTTGCTGAGTATCTTCATCCATGTAGATTGGCATCCACCAATGATTTAACAAGTGCTGAAGTGCCTCCTGGACAAGGGCGCATCCCTGATCGTTTTCGTAACCCGCTTTACAGCTGTGATAATTATGTGAGATCAGGAATCCGAGTCGGACCTGCTCAGCATGCAATTCTACCAAGTTGGTATTCATCAAGCGAATGTCGAAGATTTAAACCATATTGATTTGATAGGGTTTCATATCATGGTAGTCTTGGATCCATCCAAGATCTATCTGACGCTGGAGGGCCTTCTGTATAAAAGAGCATCCATGTTTATTTACCGAGCAAGTCAGACAAGAACTGTAATCGTGCCGCAGCAGATCATGATACTGGCTTTGCCTTGAGTGCATTGCCACCAGGTTGATATTCATCGCACGGATGTCGTGGTTCTGAATGACGTTGGAATTCGTGTAAACCATGTTAACTCCACGAACTCGGTGCTCTTGGATCCATCCAAGATCCATCTGTTCCTGTAGAGTTGCTTGCACCACAGAACATCCTTGAATGTTTTTAGAGCAGATATCACATTGATGATAATTATGAGATGGCACATGGCCGTACCCACTATGTCTACAATGCTTCTTGACCAGATTGGTCCTTAACAAGAGTACATCATGAATTTGATAGACGTTGTTAAATTCTTTCTCAATCAAGTTGACTGCAGCTTTCTCATGTTGAGGCAGCGGGTTTGTGAGAACATTGGGATTCGTATCTTTGAAAGATAAGAGCCCGCTCCTAACAAGCTTTTGCACGTCAGATTTGAAATTGAGATAATTCTCTATGTTATGCCCTGATCCTCCTTGATGATAAGGGCATGTCTGATCCGCTTTGAACCAAAAAGACGGATTTTCCGGTACTGTAAGAGGAGACTTAGTCTGGATGTGCCCCTTAGCTAGTAGTAACGGAAATAGTTCTGCGTATAACATGGGTATAGGATCATACCCTGGTGGTCGCATTGTACGATTGTTATTGTATGGAGGACGAGCCTGCTGCAGAGGCTGTTGTGTCCTTTGCTGATTAGGTTGGCTTTGCTCAACCTGAGGTTGATACATAGGAATACGCACAGGGCTGATAGTAGGAGTTACAGCCGCTACCGGTTGGTACCGTCGCCTTTGCTTTCCGAGAGAGATATTCCCAATATCTTGCTCTTTTTTCTTAGGGAGAGCACTACCGTATCGTTTTGTACTACTCGATGATCCAGCGTCTCTTACCAAACGTCCTTCTCGGACGGCTTCCTCAAGACGAACTCTCATACCGACCATCTCGGTGAAATCACTGGGTGCACTGGCAACCATTCTGTCGTAGTAAAATGAGCTTAAGGTCATTAAGAAGATCTTTGTCATCATTTTTTCCTCAAGAGGTGGACAAATCTGAGCGGCAATTTCGCGCCATCTCTGAGCGTACTCCTTAAAGGTTTCCTTGTCCTTTTGTGATATTGATCTGAGTTGATCTCTGTCCGGTGCCATGTCCAAATTGTATTTATATTGCTAGACGAAGGCAGTGCCAAGATCTCTGAAAGTGCTGATCGTAGCACGGTTTAAACCCATGTACCATTTGAGTGCGGCACCGGTTAAACTATCTTGAAAGTAGTGAATCAGTAGGTCCTGATTCTCTGTCTGAGCTGACATTCGCCGAGCGTACATCACCAGATGGCTCTGAGGGCAAGAGTTACCCTTGTATTTTTCGAAGTCGGGCACTTGAAATTTGTGAGGAACTTTAACATTGGGGACCAGACAAAGGTCTGTGGCGTCCTTTCCAAATAAATCCTGACCGCGGATGGCTTGCAGTTCCTTCTGCATTTCTAGGAACTGTTCCTGGAATTCATCCATTCTATCAAACATAGTTTCCTTCTTACCAAAAGGTATCGGTGGAATCTGTCCTTCCAGGACAGTGTGCACCACAGGGGGTGGTACCGTGACTACGGCAGTGAATCTTGACGTTTCCCGAAGTTTGTAACCTTCAGGAGTCTTCAGTATGCCCCTGGTATCTTCATTTTCCCAAAGTTTGTAACCTTCAGGCCCAGCGGTTTCTGTTATGATTCCCTGATCTTCAGTGATCGGCGGAATATATCCTTCCGGGATATAGTTAACAGGCATGCCCCAAGGATGATCTTTCGGCATTTGATACCTAGGATCATACTTCTCCACTATGGGCATTGAGGTGATCTCTGAGATCACAGTCCTTTGTAGCCGAGTTTCTGCCATGGCTTGCATGTCGTTACGAAGCTTTCTCATATCCTCTCTCAGAGCGTCGATCTCTTCTTTCAACTCTCTATTTTCTTCCTCAAGATCATCCATCTTTTTCTAACGATTGGCCCGAGTATTATACGAATGAGACAGTTTGACTCTAGAATCGAGACACAAATGTGAGATTCGTAGGTAAGAAGAATACGCGATGTGAGAATGATGAATGCAATGATTATATTAATTGTTTTTTGGTTTAATCAAAATAAACTTCGACAATTAGATTGCAAATATCAAACAGTGGGGAAACCCCTTTTTATTGAATTAAAAGGATTACATAAATGGAAATACAGTAGATTACAAGGTACAGAAACAGAAACCTAAGCTAATGGGTCCCGAGTCCTCTCTGAAGAGAAACCGGGTGCTGATTCTGGTACTTTCCTTTTCTTTGACCGGGGCTCTTGGGCCGTTGTTGGGTTATCATTCCTTTGCCAAGTGAAAGGAGTGAGCAAATTCCTTTGGTCATCTTGATTCTCTACAGCATGTTGCTCTAAAATTTCAATCAGAGCATCCTTATCTTTCAGTAGTTGCTGTATTTTGATGCACTCCAAGTTGAGGGTGCGGTACTTGTTCTTCCAAGACCTCCTCTCTCGTTGAACTTTGTTGAGAGTAACCTGGAGCTTTTCAGTCTCAGTCATGAAGTACATGACAGACTCCCTCGGTGGAAGAACTCTGTGACGAGGATAAGGCATCTTTAGCTTGAGAGCTCTAGTTTGTACCCAGTGGAGATAAGGCGCCACCGAGACACAATCCGGTTTTCCTAGAGACTCCCGTCCTTTCTTATGAACATGTTTCCAAGCTGCACTATTTTTGTCTTTAGTGCTCTCTCACTTTCTCCTTCCTTGAAGAAAAGACCTTCCAGATGAGTATTCTGCGGGACATGCCTCATCGGGTATCCAAATTGACAACGAACGAGAACTGGATGGTAATTGATTCCTCCCTTAGTTCCTATAAGGGGTACGTTGGGGAAGTTTCCACAATGGTCAATGATCCTGATTCCGTCATAAATCCTATTACACCAATCAATGTCAGAGTTGGTGAGGGACATGATTTTCTGCGACTAGCGTAAGGCACTCTTATGATCCCAAAAAGCAGCAGACTTAGGCAAATGAGAGATAAACCATTTATAAGGCAGAGGTACACATCATGTGATCTCCCCTCCGCTGTACAAATTCCCCAAGTGTACAGAATGATACGCATCTGCGAGCAAAGTTGGCACAGGGTTTCCAATGAGAAAAACCTTAATGGAGTTGATATCGACGAAGTTATTAATGTTGGGCAACAAAAATAACCCGTAGGTGAGTAAAATAAAGATGCTTTCAAAAGCAGTCACGTTTCCAATACTGGCAAAGTACAGGGCTTTCTTTGTCAAGAACTGGGCTGGAAAACCTTGTATGCCACCCTTAGTGGTCATGTGAGTCCTGACCTCAGACTTGTCCAAATGAATTGCTCTTGCAATGGTCTGATTCTTTGGAATTTCTTCTAGTCCAGAAAATGGAGCTCAATCAGTGATGTGTAGATCAATCAGATGAGAATATTCCTCCAGTGTTTGTGCTAGCTGGTAATCCAGGAATGTAAAACAATGATAGACCGGATCGTAGAATTGAATGAGCGCATCCATGATTCCCTCAATCACATGGACTCTTAGCAGAGATAGCAAACCTCCGTACTTGGCTCTGAAAGCCTCTTGGTTTGTAATCGTCCTCGCCAAACCTCTTAAATCCTCTAGTTTTGGAATCCTGAAGGTGTACTTATGAGTTCTCCTTCTACCGAAATCTATTAGCGTAATCCTTTTCTCTGATATTTGCGATCACAGTCTTAGTTTAATTTGAAAAACAGAGAGACTAGAAGAGAAATTTTTTGAATGTTTTAATGTTTTTTAAATGAATGCATGAATGCAGCACACAAAAACATAGAAAAAACATGGGGTCAAAGGGTTGTTGTCATGAAGTCAAGGCCCTACCCATCCTCAAAGGTTTATACTAGGGTGATTTTTGTACCTGTACTCAAAATCATCAGCTCCTCCCAGGATAACAAACAGCAAGCGGATCGCCAGCGAGCTGTATGAAATCTTAGAGTAAATGCTATTTACCGAGAATAGATCATCAACCTCAAATGAGGGTAGTATCGCGTGACAACTATTTCCGATAGCTTCCGCACTACAAAAGGGTTGGCTCCTCAGCTTCTCAGACGTCACAATCTGCCCATTGCCTATGAGAGGGAATGGGTTGCATTGGGAAGCCTCCATTGAGGTTGATGGTCGACCTCGTCGCCATCACTTATCTTAAGTGTATACTCAATCTCTCCACATGTGGCATCACACGCATTCCCATTAGCAGAAAAATAAACACAGATATCAATTAGGAAAAGCAATATATATATATTTGTCCTAATGTCCTAGACCTTTTAAAAGCTAAGAATCTTAAGTTCCTGACAGAAAATGGTTCCCCGGCGGAGACGCCATTCTGTGGTTTCATCCCAAATTAACGGCGTTTTGACCTAAGATCCTAGTGAAGTCAACAAAGAGTCCTATCCCCGAAAGAAAGAAAGACCGGCCCCACGGGGCGCCACTTTTAAAGTTTCCACCTAATAGATGGGAAGATCTCGCTACAAAGGTGAGACAGATCCTAATGACACGTCCCCAGTGAAGTCGCCATTTTTCTGTAGCGAGCGATTTTGGATGTGGTTGCGAAGCACTACCGCTCTTTGGTATCTACAGCTCGATTCATTTTTTATCCTATTGAAGCTGATGAAGGAAGGGAAATAGATGTCTCAAATTAACCCTGCTTACAAACTGAGGTTAAACAGTCAAAACTGTTGGTTTACAGATGCTACAAAGATTCAGGGTCTCTATTAGGTTTATTTTGTTAAAAGTGGTGTTCGGTCGATGGGTGGGAGGTTAAGATGTTAGGACGGATGTATGAAAGTATGGGATTTTGGGTTTTTGTTTAGTGTGCTCGCTAAGATTTTTCTTTCAATCTTATGCCCACGTATTCCCGTTTTTTCCGAAACAGGGAAATCAGAGTGATCGTAGTTCCTCCTATTCTATGGGAGGAAATGGTGTTTTGGTGTTTTGTTCAAAGCCCAAGACGTGAAGCGAAAGAGTCTATTTGTATCTTGTTCAAAGCCCAAGATATGAAGCTAAAAGGGTTTGACTTTAGAGAGAATTTGTCATCTCTAAAGAGGGGTTTATATGTCACAACTGTTTATAAAGGAGAATTACTTTAACTGGGATGTGTGAATCCGGCAATGCCATAATTTCCTTTATAGGGGATTTCCAACCTGAAGGAGAAGACTTTAACTCAGTGAAGAGCAATGCTATCTTTCCTTAGGAATTTCTCATGCTAAAGGAGGGACAGTGGCATGGATGTAGATGATCCAGAGGCTTGCCGCTTACAGCGATTAGATGAAGGGGGAGGAGTTGTTGATGTTTGTGTATTGTGAACGAGGCACAGGTTTGATGCTAAAAGGTTGATTGGATCAACCAGTGGTTTTCTTATACAAAGCCTAAGAGGAGGCTAAAAGGTTTTCCTTATACAAAGCCTAAGAGGAGGCTAATATGTGTCTCGTACAAAGCCCGAGAGAGAGGCTAAAAGGTTTTGACTCAATGAGGGAGTCTTTTGGTATCTCGTATAAAGCCCGAGATGGAGGCTATTTGAAGCAACAAGAGAGTTTTTTTTGTATCTCGTACGAAGCCCGAGATTGAGGCTATTTGTTAGCTCTGCTGGGGAGAATCATTGTACAAAGCCCAAAAGGGAGGCTATGACGCTGTTTCAGTTTAGTGACAGGTCCAGTATGCTGATTTAAAGAGAAAATCAGTTCTTATATGAGTAATATTGGCACTCAGTGATTTTGATTCGAGGATCAGGGATATTTCCTGTTCTTTAAGGAAGTGGGGAATCCGAAGGGTATTGAGACTGTCCGAGTCTACGGGTTTTCTTCCTATTTTTTGAAGGGAGCTTGAGAATGTCTTGGAGACTCAAGGAAATTAGACTGTCCAAGTCTAGAGTTTCATCTTTTGTACTATGCTTTGAGAAATAGTAGTAGACTCTTGGAAATACTACTCTATTAAGATGACTGATTTCTGTTCCTATACCTCTAGGAGGTCGTCGGGACAATTTGTACGAAGCCCAAGAGGAAGCTGGAAACTTTTAAGAAGCCGGTAGGTCCTTGTATGAAGCCCAAGAGGAGGCTATCATTCCCGGAGGAAGAATTATTATACGAAGCCTAAGAGGAGGTTGTGAATACTTCTAAGAAGCCGACAGGTCCTTGTACAACGCCCAAGAGGAGGCGGGGATGCTTTTAGGAAGCCTGTGGGTCCCCAAACCCCGAGAAGTTCAAGACAGGCTATTCACAAAGAATAGATCAAGCCAGGAAAGTTCGAGAATTTGGAAGAAACTCAAGAGATGCAATTCACAGAGAAGATACCATCTCTGGGGAGTAGAGTTTCTTGACAAGGGCTTTTAAGAAGCCTGTGGGTCCCCAAACCCCTAGAAATTCAAGACAGGCTATTCACGAGGAATAGATCAAGCTAGGAAAGTCTGAGAATCTGGAAGAAACTCAAGAGATGCAATTCACGGAGAAGAGATCATCTCTGGGGAATAGAGTTTCTTGACAACTTCTACGAGTGACAGTATATGAAAGGGTTCACCGAGAATGTTGCCTTTCATGTCTCCATATTATTTAACCCCAAGAGGAGGGAAGACTGTGTCTGGTAATCCTATGGGGATCTAGTTTTGACTATTAAGAGTGATCGACGGGCTTAGTGCTAGACGTAGTTGCCTGGGAACCTCTAAATATCTATACTATTATTACACAGTTGATATGAGTTTATGAAAGAAGACTTACAGCGAAACAGCCCTACAATACAGTTATATGTATATGAAAGCGGTAAATGAAAGCGTATAAACACTTACTCGGTTGTAGAGCTTCCATGTTGTTTGGTTAGTTGTTCAACAAAGAAAGATTGAAAACAACAGTATATTTCAAAATCAAAGGAGAAAGTGCTTTGAAAAAGAAAGATTTTGGGCTTACAGCTCAAGGAGAGGCCCAGGGTTTTATCAGTGAGCGCACTGTTGAATTTGTACAGAGGGACTTATACAAGTGACTGGGGCCCAAAAATTGTTTTCTGTACAAAGGGATGGGTCTTACACTCTCTCAAGAGGCCCAAAAGGTTTAAATAAAAAGAGTGGGGCTTATAACGCGAGGGTAGGTCCAGATATTTTCGTTTGAAATGGCGATCGCGCCGAGATTTTCTTTTAACGCAAAGGGGCTTATACAATATCTGAGGCCCAAATTTGTTTTGGTTAAAAGGGGATTGGGTCTTACACTCTAATAGAGGCCCAAAGTTTTGAATGGGTCTTATAGCTCGAGGAGAGGCCCAAAGTTTTTTTTTAAAAGGGCGACGATCGCGCCGTTCACTTGTACAGAGGGACTTATACAAATAAGTGAGGCCCAAAGTTATTTGTACAAGGGGGTTTGGGTCTTACACTCTATTAAGAGGCCCAAAAAGTTTAAAGAAAAAGAGTGGGGCTTATAACACGAGGGTAGGCCCAAAGTTTGTTTTTCAACGGATGATGATCGCATTGAACTTTTTGAAATACAACGAGACTTATACAATAAGTGAGGCCCAAAATAGGTTGTATTTACAAAGGGTTGGGTCTTACACTCTATTAGAGGCCCAAAAAGTTTTGAAAATGTTTTATGAGGGTTGAATTAATCCAAAACCCTAATTTGTTTTCAAAATGTATATTAATTGAATAAAAATTCAATTAAAATGATCAAAATTGTTTAACATATGGAAAACAAATTGTGATCTTGGATTAATGCTTCAAAAATTAAGTATTGACCTACAAAATAATTAGAAGGCATTAAAAGTTGCAAAATCAAGGTGGAAAAATATTCAAAATGTCAAAAACAATTAAAATATTAATTCTTTACAAAAATATCAATTATATGAAATAAATAATATTTTTGGGATTTTTTGGGAAAATAAAATATTTTAACATTTTTGGGAATTATTAAAAAAAGAATCAACTCAAAATCATTAAAACTCAGAGAGAAATTAATTTTTGAATCAATTAAATCAAATCACAAAATTCAAATATTTGAATTTATGAAAATGGCGCCAAGAACATGGACCAAGAACACGCGCGATTTCTGCCTTGCCCAGATTTGCATTTTCTATCCAATTTCACTGAATACTTGATTATATCATGCAATCCACATACCAATCAACTCGTTTCAACCTCACGATCATGTCTATGGCAATTAATTTCATTTAAATTAAGCATAAAACAAGAAATCACGAAAAATCCTCAAGAACCCTAAATTCTGCATGAAGGCTGGGATTTTTAATACACGATTCAAACAAAGCAATTACTTGAGGGGAAACATTCCATGCATGATTATGAACATTTGGCAAAAGTATTGTGCGAGGAAATATGCATAGATTGAGAGATGACCAAGTTCAGGCTTACCTCTAGGTCGTGACAGCAAGAGCAAATTGATTTCTGAGTTAGAGGTGTTACATATGAGTTGTGATGATCTGAACAGCTTCCCTACACCCTATGGAGTGTGTTTGAATGCTTGGACTTGACTGAAAATGGTTGGATCACTTCATGGCATCTCAACTGCACTTTGGTTAAAACCTTGAGCAATTGATTGGTGATTCTGAGAAATCAGTGTTCCAGATGTTGTTTAAGTGTTTGATCAGCTCACATATGATGTATATGAGGTGTGTGTGTGATTGGTTTGAGTGGAATTGCTCTCTAATGAAAAACCCGATAGTGACTTGCTAAGAAAGGCATTTTTGAGAGTGAGAAGTAGATTTTGAGAAAGGCAAGTGTTGTAGGCCTTTGGTGTACTTAAACTGATCACAATTGAGCTCTATTTATAGTAGAGCAAGTTTATTTTGCAAGGAATAGTGAATGGCAACTGCTGAGTAGGTTTGGCCAATGTTGGCAAATGAAAATCCAAGTCTCCTCTAGCCATTGACTAGAGGTTAGGGCACAGGCTGCTGGTCCCCTTGGTCTTGAATAAGTCTTGACTGAATTCAGTTGAGAATGGCTCAGTCCATGCCACCTTGATGCTTCCATTGAATGCTCAAATCCAAAATTGGAGTCTTGTCCCTATTTTGGGCAATTATAGGTTCAACATGCTATTTCTTGTTCCAAGGACTTTGGAGGCTTGGCTCAGTGATTGTCCCCTTTAGATTCAATCCTCAGATGTGTCTAAGGTGATGACAAGGCTTGGAATTGGCTGATTTTGGCAAATCGAGCAAAAGTGCAAAAATCTGCCTTGCCTTGGCAGATTTCAGCAAGGCAACTTGCCAATGTCATATCTCATGGCTCAAGTTGAATTTGGTGATGTTCTTGGCCATTTTGGAAAGCTCTTATATGATACAACAACTGTTTGATCATATTTGGTTTTGATACTTTTTGGATCCAAGTGAAAAATCCCCCTACATTTGGAAAAAAGTAAGGCAAAATCTGACTTAGTGAAATTTTCACTAAGTGTTGGAACAAAGTGACTTTTCTTGCTTTTGATCACTCCATAACTCAAAATCCATGAGGAATTTGGACATAGGTCAGTATGAAGCTTTTGTAGAGGGAAATGAGATCTACAAATCAAGCTTTAGATGGAAAAAAATGGCTTTGTGGTTTAGGAGTTATGATCCTCCAAAGTTGGTGCCTTTGTCACTTTTTTCCGTAACTTAGAAAATTTTCTAAGTTTTTATGGTTACCCCTTTTACAAGTTATCCCATTTTCTTTGATTTTTCTTGATGAATGATGATTCAAATCAAACATAAACATCATTTTAGGGTTAAAAATTCAATTTTGTGGAAAATCTCAAAAACTCAAAGTTGACTTTTGTGCACAGTTGACTTTTTATCCGATGAATTCTAAACTGTGCAATTCTTCAGGAAATCATGTCCTTGGCCTAAATCAAACTTGATGGACATGTTCTATGGGTGTTATAGGGTATATTGAATCATGTATTAGGGCTTAGGAGCATGTCCTGGTCAAAAGTCAAAGTTACAGTTGACTTTTCCTGCGAAACCCTAACTGTGGTTCAGATGAAATTAAAACTTGTTGCTCAAGCTTCTTGGATCAATTCATTGTTCCAAAATGGATCAATATGGCATATTGGAGATCCTCAAATCCTTTATTGAGGTCTTGGTTCATAATTGGTCCCAAAAGTCAACTTAGGGGTGAATTAGGTCAAGAAACCCTAATTCTTGATTTTTGATGAATGCATCCCCTGAGGCAAAATTGACTGGATGATTGAGTTCATGAGGTTCCATGGAGGATATTAGGTTATGTTTTGGATCTTTGGCTCATGCCCAGAGGATAATTTCCATCTGGAGGCCCTGGTTGATCAAAACCCTAATTTGGTGACACTGGCGATCTTGAGGCTTGATCCACCTAGAAGGGAGCATCCTTGTGCTTAATCCTTGAAGTGGGAGTCCTTTTTTATCCTTTGTGTATGTTTGAGGGTGTAGACAAGTTGAAGATTATGCCATTCCTTGATTGATCCTTTGTCTAAAAGCTCTGAGAGGGCTTGAAACCCTAAATTTGATTGTGGTGAATGCTCAACAATTCCTTGAGGAGATTGATGAGGCATAAAGGTACATCCATATTGTGATGAGGATTTACACAATGATGGGAAATCTTAGTGGTCAAAATTTGGGGTATGACAAAATCAAAGCTCGGTGGTGAATTTCAAAGATGTGTGATTCAAGTTAATTAATAGCTTGATATCCGATTCTCACCGCAACAGCATGCTCAATTTTAAAATTTTCCGTCCACTAATTTTACGCACATTTGACTTTTAGTTTGACCGATTTAGCTGTAAATCCAACAAATTTATCCTGGCTGATAAATTGGGTATTATGCATGATGAAATACATGATATTCTATGCAGATGATGCAAAGAAAAAAAACAGTAAAATGAATAAAAATATTAAAAATGCCTGGTCAAAATTTTGGGTATCACACTTCCTTCATTTCTACTAGATTAAAAAAATAACGCAAACACTAATGCTTACATTGAATTAATATTTACATTAATATTAACAAGTATAAATATTTAAGTATCTGGACCTAATGATTTTAGTTTATAAAACCAATACAATAAATGGAGACAGTTTGTGAATATGAACTCACCATATGAAAGAAAGTCATGCACGGATTTCCTAAACTCACAAGAATGACATTATAACGATTTTTTTATCAAATAACCCATATCCGGTATTGTCATGCATTTATCTATTGGATGAGGACCTAAAGATGATATCATCAAATATTCTCCCATTTCTAATAACCGATCTCCAAATAACTTCTCATATAAACTTGATTTTTCCAATTCTCTTATTTCTTTATCCATGTCTCGACGAACCATGAACCAACCATCCTCACTATATCCATGCAATGAAGCAATGACTCTAAACCCACAATTTCCATTTGATGCATCATTAACTATATCTTTAATATATGGCCTAATATGACTTAGAAATTAACAAATGAATTAATTCTTTGAAGCTGGTTGCTTCTTTGAAGATATCCTCTTAGAAGATTGAGATTGCTTCTTAGAAGTTTGAGATGATTGAGATAGTTATATACATGTCCTCCTTGAAGATGGAGATTCTTAGTCAACATACTCATGATATGAAGGTTCCCAATAAACATCATACCCCAATGTTTTTCCCCTTTCTTCTTCACTCCTCCTTTGTTTTTTAATTTTTCAGGGGGTGGGCACATTGAATTCGTTGCGGGGGTAAGGAATTTGACAAACCCTACTTTTTAATGTTCTTTTCCCAATAATATCAAGTGAAGTGTACCTTATCCATAATGCATCTATTGCTACTCATATCCATCTCTGATCAATCATTTACATCTACCTCCAAGTCAACTTGCATGCTTAGTTTCCTCTAATGGACATGAACAATATCTATTGGTATTTGAATACCACCAAGTGTGTATCTTCCTAACTCACAATCACAAGACAACCCATAGGATGTTCTAAGAGTACACCCATATATTTTTATATTGGTTCTCACATAATCAACCCTTAATAACTCTTCAACAATGCGTCTCAAAAAAATTCAACAAGTTGATTGAATCTGGGTGGTCCCAAAAAATATCTCTCACAACATACGAACCATCTCTTCTTCTACTCCAGTAAACATATCATACATTCTTTATCAACTTAAACATATGTTGTATCTCAATTCTATGACCTATTATCTCTTTTTGTAACTTAATATTATGTTTATATATTTGCATGATCTAAGTGACTTTCTCCGGATCTCGCTCTTACAAGGACAATAATATGTGTCGGGGTGGAACATGACGCGTCTGCTTTTATATTTTGTGTCGGATTATTGCCCTCTCTAAATTTAAATTTTTTAGTAGTGACGATTTATCGAATCAACAACATGTCGTTGCTCATCTGCTTTTAGCCGACCAACAAATGAATGCCCTTTTAATTTATCGGGTAAACTGTGGTTATGAAGTCCACATTTTACATCAATCTTTCATCCAGAACTATCTTTCGATGGTGTTGACCTGACTTTGAATGGACAACCACATTTCTTAGTGGCACTTTGTGTTTCAATATTTCTTTTCTTGTATTTTTCACATTTATCACAACTAAATATTACTTTATTGCTTCTCCCTCTCTTGCTTGTTTCGATAGCTGAACAATATTGAACTCAAACATGTGTTATTTTTGTTTTTTAAGAGAAAAAGTTCAAAACATGTAAGCTATTATAACTTATAAAACATTTATAAATATAAATATATCATATTTATATCACTTCACACTACTACAAAACGCTCAAACAACAACACCAGGTTTACAACGACATCCTATACACCGTTGTTATAGTGCGTACTAGATGCGCGTGCATTATTTTAATTAGAAATTTCAAGGGTATAATAACGGTTGTTGTGAACACCGTGGTGATACAATCAAGCTTTCATGGGTTCGAAACTCATCGCCCTCAAATAGTTTATTCCTTTGACGTAAATGCATCCTTTTTAAGTTTTATTTATATTTAACTAAAAAATAATAAGGATATCACTACGGTTATTTCTTAAAACCGTTGTTACAAACTGATGCTTCTTTTTATGTATTTTAAACACCAAGTATATATCAATTTATCCACTGAAAAAAGAAACAAGACGAAACAACCCTAACACCAACGCCGTCACCATTGTCGGGAAGAAGACAACAAGAACAAGAAAGTGTTCTACTTTAAGGTGTTGCAATGTCGCATTTGAATACAAAATCATCCAAAGATGTTTCTATGTCTTCTTCCGCTGTAAAATCTCGATCTGGAAATTTTTGTGGTTGTGATGGTCGTATGGTTTCGTACCAATGCAAGAAGGGACAAAATAAAGGAAGGCTTTTTTAGAGATGTCCATTTTGGAGGAGCGATGAAACATGTAATTTGTTCATATGGGATGAAGACGTGGGAGAAAGAGATGGAAATGAAGATGAGAGAATTATGAAGTCAGAGTTGGAAGTTGTGGGCTATTTGAAGGTTATGTATGAGGATTTAAAGAAAAAGAACAAGAATTTGAAGAACAAACTGAAATCAGAGATATTTTCTGGAAATCTCAAGATGTTATGTTTTGTTGTCTCCTTTATGTTTAATGTTTACTTTGTTAAGAAATGTAATAGTTGATATAGTTGATATAATAAATAAATACCTATCTATACGGTTTTTATTTATTTTAAAATTCTCAGATAAAAGGGTTATCAATACGGTTCTTCTGGTTAACCGTAGTGACATATTTATAATAAATAAATACCTATCTATACGGTTGATATTGTTAACCGTTGTGAAATAGTTTACCCATATATAAGCGAAATAACTTTCACTTATTGACAGTAGCGCCGTCGCCTTCAAAGTGAAACCCTAGAACCCATTTTTTCTCTTCGTTTTCACCATTAGCCGTGAATCTTGTGCTTTATACATTAAGGTATTCTTCTTCTTTCATCTATTGTTAGATATTTCCCATTATCTCGTTTGTTGCATGTTGTTTTTGTTGATTGTTCTCATTTTTTCAGATTCGTTTTCACTACCTTAACAAAGACCATAATTTGGAACTTCATAATGTTTGTGTAGCTATGGAAAAAAAGTATAAGAAGCATGAAGCTATGATGGAAACTTCATCCACCTTATACTTTTTCTTCATAGCTTCACGAACAAGATGTTAGTAAATGAAGAAACAACAGTGTAAGCAAACTTCATCTAGTTTTAGAAACAATGAAAAGAAATATAAGAAGTATGAAGCTTTTGTGTAAGCTTCTTCCTCCTTGTATTTCTTTTTTATGGCTTCCCAAACTAGTTGAACATCATAATTGATTTCTGTTTCGTGATTAGTTTCATTAAAATGTACGTTATTCCTGTTCCTCTCTTTACTCTTCACTGGATTATGGTTTTAGGGTTTGTTTTCAACTGAGGATGCTCATTTTTGAAGTTTGTTGTGTTTCCTTACAGGTTAAGGTGATGATGCTGGTGGTAGCAAGCGTATTATATGAGTTTATAATATCTGGATCTGTATAAAATGTTGTTTGAGTTTATTATATTCTATGTAGATTGTTTGTTTCACTAACCCTCACTTAAAATACATTCATTTAATTTGACATAGATACTTATAATCTACAAATTAAGTTGTATTTGAAAACCAACTTATATGAATCAATGTTTTCGAATTGCATCCCTCTCATCGTTCATCTCACGATGTTTAATATATATATTATGGTATAATGATTTGGCTCCTTAGATGCATCGCCATCTTATAGTTAAATTTCATTAACAACAAATTATTATTTAATCTGCCTCTCCATCAACACTTATAATCGTAAAACTTCCGATTATAAAAATTATGATGATAAGTGATGATGATGAGGCAGATTATCCAATGTCTTGTTCTTATGAAAATTTAACTATAATCGAAGATAGCGATATATCGAAGGAGTCAGATCAATAAACCACAATATATATGTAAAACAGCGTGAAATGTACGATGAGACGAATGCAATCAGAAAACATTGGTTTGTTTATGTTGGTTTTCAAGAACAGTTTAATTTGCAGATTATAGACTTCTTCATCAAATTGGTTCCATATATATTTCTTTAGTTAGGTGTTTGGAAAACAAGCAATCTACACTTAATAATAAACTCAGGGTACTTACAACAACGGTTATCTATTATAACCGAGATCATAGGTAATTTATGTTTTACATAATTCGCTGCTGATGGGTTTCGAACCCAGTACCTAAGTGTATGTATCACAACGGGTTATTATCATAACTGTTGTGATATATGGCGCGCGTCCTGCTTTTCAATAACGGTTTTCAGACCGTTGTAGAAACAACGAACTTACAACGACAATCTACATAACAACGCCTTCGCCCGCGTCATTATATGTCATTCCCAACAGTTGTTAAATGGGTTTTTCGTAGTAGTGTCAAAAGGACTATCAAAATTTAAACATATAGCTTAGAGATTCAAAATTTATTTTTCATCGTAGATTAAATTCTAAAAATTTATATAAATATTATATAAAAGACTTAATATTTATTTGGTTTCGTATTTTAATTTTGGAGTTTTTTTTTTTAACTTTAAAAAGGTTTATATTTATTCTTTAACTCTTAAAAACTTATAATGTTAGTTTTTTTATTTAATTAACAATAAAAAATTCAAAAATTATATGATAAATTTGTCACTAATTAGACAAAAAAAAATTAACATAATAAGTTTTTAAGAATTAAAGGATCAATATAATTTTTTTTTATCATTAATGAACAAAAATAAATTCAGAAATTAAAAAATAAAATTTAAAAGAATTATAAACTATCTCAGGTAGACTTAAGAAAATTCAAACCTATCAAATATACTTTAATATCCTTTGAATTTTCATCTTAAGTATTGCCATGTTAGTACTCGTAGGAATTTTATGACATTACACTAAATAAATTAATTATATAATTTTTGTTAGAACAAAGTAGGTTTTGTTATAATTTTTATATGAATATTATTCATAATTTTTTTGTAACTAAGAAACATTATATAAATACAAAACAATATTTTTTATATATGAAACAATATTTTCTAATTATTATTAATTTTTTTTTATCATTTTGAAAAATACATATGAAACAATATTTTTTTAATAATATAATAATTATAATTTCTTCAAACTTTAATATTTTTAAATGATTCATTATTAAAAACTTTTGAGATTAAATAAACTACAACAAAACCTTCTAAAATTCCTGTGTAAACTTTATAAACTATTAATTTTTTTCATTTAAATAATGATATGTAACTAGCTGATTTATTTTAATATATGTCACGTCATTTAAAATCTTTTATACAATTATATTTTAGTATAGAAAAGTGATGGAAATCTAAAAGTAAATGAATAATTTTAAAATAAAGATCGATTATGTGCAGACAAAAATATGAGACTAAAACTATAGATAAAAATATTAAATAAATATTACAGTTCAATTTTATCACGCTATTATTTATATAAGTCCCAAAAAAATAGTTGGATTGTACACTTTATAAACAAAATAAATTATTGTTAATTCCCAAATATAAATTCTTTTATAAAATATTCAGAATAAAGTTTAGAGTAATTCTAATATATTAATTAAATAAATCATATGTATAATTATAATATACTAAAAAATTAATTATAATTAATATTTTTTTAACATCATCAGAATAAAAATAATAAAAAAATTATTAAAATAGTTATGACAAATATTAATCACTATTTATGGGACAAATATTTTTTATATAAATATTATAAAATAAATATATTTTCACATAAGCAAGTTTTCCTGTATAAAAATTTCCTTGGGTAATATTTTGTTTCTCATAATAAAATACAAAAATAAATATTGTCACTAATCAATAAACAAAATATAAAACATATATTTATAAATATTACATAAAATAAAGCACAAAAAATATTTTTTATTGATAAAAATGAAAATACTATATATATATATATATATATATATATATATATATATATATATATATATATATATATATATATATATATATATATATATATATATATATATATATATTATTCTGGACCGGGTAAGGCTTCCTGCCCTTAAGGGCCAGGCCCAATCCATCATGATTGGCGAACAGACCCAATAAGCACAATATAGTCGTTGGGCACAATATAGTTGTTGGGCGTGTCCCCTTCACGCACAGAGTAGTTCACGCGACCAACTGCCTCCCCGGATATCACGGGAACAGTTAGAAAGACCACGCGTTTTGCCCTCCATCTGACAATACCTCATTGGTCGATCAGGCGCTTTGCTCGCCAACAATCTCCCTATAAAAACCCCCTCGCTCGAGAGGGGCAGGTATCACAAATCACATACTTGACTTTTCTTACTTGCTTTCCCCCTTTCTTTTGACCAAATACTTACTTTGGCATCGGAGTACCTTGCAGGTACCTCCACCCCTTTTTCCTCTCCTACGAGCATCAACTCTTATCATACACGAAGGCCGCGACGATCTCCTTCTGGTCCTCTCCGATCACTGGCGCCGTCTGTGGGAAACTTCGCTTCCCCGTCTTTTTGAATCAAGATCCCTCATCTTTTCACCCAAAAGACCAAAGCTTTCATCTCTCTCCAAAATCCCAGATCATCATGGCTTTCATCAAGAGTGACATCCACCAAGAACCTATGACCGCCGCAGCCAATATCGACAACGATGCTGTCGTCGGGCACATCCCGTCCGAAAACGTCCAGCGCAACGGTGGGCCGGCTTCCCCAAAGCCTGACGAACAAAGACCACGAGCGCCAGCCGCGGAACTTTTCTTCGAACCCATTCCGGTTCTTCAAGGCGCTGATCCGACCACCGCGGCACTCATCGCCTCTTTGAACAATTCCAATCGTTTCATCCTCCAGCAGGGAGAAAAAATCAGTGCCCTCGAGCACGCCCTTCAAGAGCATCACACCCCGGAGACGCTGAACCTCTCCCCGCCTCCGCAAATTCACTCAAAGCGGAGACGTGATAGTCCTTCCCCCGGTCAAAGAACGTTCAAGATCCGGGAGCCCAACACCCGATCTTTCTCGCCGACATCGTCGTTCTTCTAGGAAAACTAGGTACTCCCCTATTTCCAAAAGACACCGACATTCGGACAAGTACGAGCATAGGCGTACCCGCGGACACTCTCCTCGCCGCAGCCAAAGCCGCGACCACAGTCTTTCTCCGTCATTCTCTCACAGCTCTAGCAGTGACGACAAAGCTCAAGGCCCATTCGTGAGAAACATTGTGGACACCCGGATCCCCCGCGGGTTAGAGAAACCTCCCACACTGGCTACATACGATGGCACGTCAGATCCTCACGAGCACCTGGAGAACATCGAAGCTATGCTCCAGTACCATGGTGTCTCCGGAGCCATCAGGTGCAAAATATTTCTCATCACCTTGAGGAAGGGTGCGATGACATGGTTCAAAAGACTCCCTCGAGGATCCATCTCCTCCTGGCATGAGCTCAAAGGCCAATTCACCCGCCATTTCACAGCCTCCCGACGACATCCAAAGACGGAGGAAACGTTGGAAGCGATCATACAAGGCAGGGAAGAACCTCTGCGGGCTTACATCGAGAGATTTAATAAAGAGGCAGTGGAAGTCAGAACTTCAGAACACATGAAGAAGTACCTCCTCGAGAAGGGACTCCGACCAAAGAGCGACTTCCGCAAAGCTGTCGGGATCGAAGCTCCTCGAACGCTGACGGAGCTTCTTCACATGGCCAAAGATTACATCCGCTACGAGGAAAAGGAAGCCGCATACCGTGCCCGGGACGCAAGAGATCGTGAAGCAGCCTGGGCACCCAAAAAGGAGGTGCCAGAGCCATCCCGTAAGGGGAATGAGAAGCGACGGGAGGAGCGTCCCCGTGAAGGCAAAGGGCCAGCTGGCCGATTCAATGAATACACTGTGCTCACAACCTCACGCGAGTGTATTCTCTCCGACTGTATCAACACCGAATTCAAACAAGGGGGTGTCAGGTTCCCTAAACCGACCACGTCCAAAGGAAACGTCGACAAAAGCAAATATTGTCGTTTCCACCGTAGTCACGGGCACGTGATAGAAGATTGTGTGCACCTTAAGGACGCTATAGAGATCCTCATCAAAGAGGGTCACCTGAAGCAATACGTGAAGAAGGGAGAGTCCTCCTGACGAGACACGTCTGATCCGAAGAAAGAAGAAGAATCAACCCCCTCTAGTCCTCCCCCACAGGTCGCAATGTCCATCAGCCGACCAGAGGACTTCTTCATTCCTGACCACCTCGGCCCGACTTCCCAGGCATTCATACACAGCACCTGGGAAGCCTTTCCTACAGCCATGGTTATCTCATGTGGGGGGTACCATGAGCTCACGATAGGATCCATCAAACGAAAGTTTGAACAGCTGATAGACAGCAGCCCCAACCAGTTGTACACGATCGGCAAGGGTAAAGGGCGTTCACAGCCGATCACGTTCTACAGAGAAGAACTCCCCGGAGGATCGCCAAATTCCCACATTCCTCTGCTGATCAGGGCCAAATTATCAGCTACCGATGTGCGGAGAATCCTTGTCGACCAGGGCAGTTCCGTGGACATCATGTACTCCAGCCTGTTCCGCGCACTGAAACTGAATAAGTCTAATCTCTCCCCGTACGTGGGATCTGATCTCCAAGGATTCAACGGAGCAACGGCCCGACCTTGGGGTTACGTGGAGATACCAGTCACGTTTGGCAAAGAAGAGGCATCTCGGACAATCAAAACGCAGTTCTTAGTCATTGATTGCCCGTCGCTCTATCAGTGCATCCTCGGCAGACCAGCTCTTGCCGAACTCGTTGTTGTCCCCTCTACGGTCCACCTCAAGCTCAAGTACTATACTGAGAAAGGACACGTCGCAACTCTGCACGGTGACATTGAGGCTGCTCGCAGATGTTTCGAAGCCGTAACAAAAGGGCAGAACCAGATCGCGACAACAGCAAAGTCGGCAAAGCGCACTAGAGAGGACGAGGTTCCAGCCGAATATGGCCAGCCAGAGAAAAAGCCCACGCTTCCCGTGCACACCATCGACCTCGACAGCAGGCTTACTGAAGATGGAAACGAAGATCGGGACGAGGACAAAAAATTAGGAGTGACAAGCTCCCCGTCTCCTACACTTCTGCGACCAGTTCCAGATGGGGAATTCGAGATCATCACCTTCAGCAACAACCTCAACAGGGGAGTGAAGATAGGCGCTGGTCTCCCCGAAGAGGTAAAGAAGGAGTTGAAGATATGCCTTGACGACAACGCCGATCTGTTCGCCTTGAGTGCAGCGGATATGCCGGGCCTTGATCCAGAAACTGCATGTCACCACTTGACAATCAATTCAGCTGCTCGCGCCATTGCCCAACGAAGAAGGAAACAATCTGAGGAAAAGGCACAGGCTTTCGAAAAACTTGTACAAGACCTCTTAGAGGCAAAATTTATTTCCGAGGCCAGGTATACGACCTGGCTCTCAAATATTGTACTTGTAAAGAAAAGTAATGGAAAGTGGCGCATGTGCATTGACTACACTGATCTCAATCGGGCTTGCCCGAAAAAACGCTTATCCACTGCCGAGCATAGATAAACTCGTAGATAATTCCGTAGGTTTCAAGCTTTTGTCTTTCATGGACGCTTATTCGGGATACAACCAAATCCCAATGGCAGACGAGGAAAAGAGATACACGGCATTCATGACCTCCTCGGGGAATTATTACTATAACATAATGCCCTTTGGACTAAAGAATGTCGGGGCCACATACCAACGCATGATGAACAAAGTCTTCCGATCAGAAATTGGTGACATGCTCGAAGTATATATGGATGATATGATCATGAAATCCCAAGAGGAATCCGACCATACCACCCACTTGTGCAAGGTGTTCGACCAAGCTCGAAAATGTAAAATGCGTTTTAATCCAGAAAAATGCACCTTCGGTGTGCGAGCAGGAAAATTCCTCGGATTTTACCTCACCGAAAGAGGAATAGAAGCAAACCCAGACAAATGCCGAGCACTCGTGGAATTCCCCACACCGCGGTCGAAGAAGACGATACAATCCCTCAACGGGATGCTCGCGTCCCTTGCTCGCTTCGTAAGCAAGTCCGCCCAGCACGCCCTGCCCTTTTTCAAATTACTCAGGAATGAGGCAAATTTCGAGTGGACGGACAAGTGCGAGCAGGCCCTTGCCCATTTCAAACAAGCTCTGTCCGAGCCACCAGTATTGTCCCGACCAGAGCGCGGGGAAACCATATACCTGTATATCTCCGTGGCCAACGAAGCAGTAAGTGCAGCACTTATTCGCGAGACTACTGACGGGCAGAAACCCATCTATTTCACCAGTAAAGCCCTACAAGGACCCGAAGTCAGGTACACGCAAATAGAACGGGTGGTCGGTGCTCTCATAATTGTCGCGAGGAGACTCAGATATTACTTCCTGGCGCACACTATCGTAGTAAGAACCGACCAGCCAATTAGGCAGCTGTTAAGCCGACCAGATATGGAGGGCAGAATGCTAAAATGGTCCCTTGAACTGGCCGAGTTTGACATTCACTACGAAGGGAGGAAAGCCCTCAAGGCACAGGTCCTGGCCGACTTCGTGGCAGAGATGACTCTGGAGTCGTTCCCTCCGGGAGGGACACAGGAATGGATCATTTACGTGGATGGCGCGTCAAGCCCCTCGGGTAGCGGAGCAGGAATTATCCTCGAAAACGAGGAAGGGACCCTGATCAAAATGTCCCTGATCCTTTCCTTCAAAACATCCAACAATCAAGCCGAGTATGAAGCCTTCCTCGCAGGATTACGAATGGCCAAAGACGTCGATGCGAGGAAAATAAAAATCTGCACTGATTCTCAGCTCGTGGCGTCCCAAGTACGAGGAGAGTTCCAAGCAAAGAACGACCAACTCGCCGAATACTTGGCCATGGTAAAAGACAAAATGACGGAGTTTGAAGCATGGGAAGTTCAGCACGTCCCACGCGAACAGAATACCCGAGCAGACATCCCCTCTAAATTAGCCAGCACCAGGAAAAAAGGTGGAAACAAATCCATCATACAAGAAATACTGGCTAGCCCGAGCATCTTAAAAGCCGACCTGCTAGATGTTAACGTCATCGGAGAATCCCGTTGTTGGATGACCCCGGTATACAATTATCTCACCAAAGGGGAACTCCCCGAAGAGAGTAAGGAGGCCAGTGTAACTAAGCGACGAGCCTGCTCGTACGTTTTGGTCGAGGACAAATTATATCGACGAGGATTTTCCATTCCCCTGTTGAAATGTGTCGACGAGGATCAGGTCCCCGAAATCTTACAAGAAATCCACGAGGGCACCAACGCACAGCACCTAGGAGGAAAATCCCTGGCTCGAAAAGCCCTACGCGTAAGATATTACTGGCCGACCATGCAACACGACGCCAAAGAACATGTACAAAAAATGTGACCGCTGCCAACGCCACGGGGACATGCATTTGGCGCCACCCAACGAGTTGAAGACCCTCTCCTCGCTGTGGCCCTTCGCCTGGTGGGGGATGGACATCCTTGGCCCCTTTACAATGGGATCCTATCAAAATAAATTCCTAATCATGGCCGTCGACTATTTCACAAAGTGGATTAAAGCCGAAGCACTCGCCAAGATCACAGCCTTCAACATACTGCGTTTCTACAAAAGAAACGTCCTCGCCAGATTCGGGGTACCCCAGGCCCTCGTAACCGACAACGGAACCCAATTCACGGACAGAAAATTCCAAGACTTCGTCGCCAAATTGGAAACGAAACAACACTTTACTTCGGTCGAGCACCCCCAGACCAACGGGCAAGCGGAGGCCGTGAACAGAGTAATCCTACGCGGATTGAAGCGAAGACTATGCGAGGCCAAAAAAAGGTGGGTCGAGGAGCTCCACAGCGTCCTCTGGGCGTACAGGACAACACCTCACTCCACCACCGGGGAAACCCCTTTCCGACTAGCGTATGGAACAGTGGCGGTAATACCGGTGGAGATAAGGGAGCCCTCCATAAGGACAGAAGCTCCCCTCGACGAAGAAATAAACGATGAGGCTCTACGCGAGGAGCTCGATCTGGTCAAAGAAATAAGATCAGGGGCTGCCCTCCGCGAGGCCGCATTGAAACAACAAATAGCGTTGCGACATGACGCCAGAGTCATAAAGCGCAACTTCCCCGTAGGCAGCCTGGTCCTGCGCAGAAACCGGAAAGATTCTCGCGAAGGGAAACTGGCAGCGAACTGGGAAGGACCTTATAGGGTCAAGTCCAAAACGGGCACGGGAGCGTATTACTTGGAAACACTAGACGAAAAATAACTTGCTCGACCGTGGAATGCTGAAAAACTCAAGCAATACTATAGCTAAGTCCTTAACCACGAGGATAGACAAGTCGCCGACATAATCACCCCAAAACGGGGAGAGCTGCGCGACCATCGTATCATGCCCTGGTGAAGCATGACACACATTACAACGTCGACCAGCCTCTGCTCGTTGTACGAGCAGATCCTGCGCACAACGGGGATACCTCGACCGAGCTCCGCCGTTGCCGCACCATTCAGGCAGGACACCCAGCTCGCGATGGGAACAGTCCAAGCCTATGAGATTAGTACCTCAAATAAAGTCCTAGCCTCATCATGGGCAGAACCACTTCGCCCTCCTCGGTAGGTTTCACGCCTCACCGAGCACACACACATACGTATAAACAAAAAGAGCAAAAGTCCATGATAAAACATTCACAAAATCCAAGTATATTAAAGTACCGGCCACGACCGGGTAATGTCATAAATATAAAAAAGGGGCAACGCCCATACAAATTGATAAGGGCACGCAGGCCCACAAAACATGCTAAAAACAACAAAGTCCTATTCTGCGACTTCACTCTCCTCTTCGGCAGGAACAACTTGATCGTCCACCACTTTGTTGAACAAACCCATCCCATCCGTCATGAGCTGTACATCAGAGTTGAGGGCCACCATATGCTCTTTTGCAGCACTGAAGCCGAACTCAGCTGCTTTCAGGTTGTCCTCGCCTAGGATTCTAATCCTCCCGATCAAATCAGCCCGCGACCTCAGGGTCTTCTCGTCATCATTTTCATCCTGGACAGCTGAAGTCAAGTCTTCCAGTTCATCGATCCTCGCCTGCAGACTCGCATTCTCCTCGTCAACCTTGAGCGCAGCTAACTTCAGCTGGGTCACCTCCGTCTGAAGCAACACTTTGGCCTCCTCGTGACCTTCAAACTGTTTTAAATCATTGAACAACTTGTTATTTTCCGCCTCCAACTAGGCAATTCTGTTCTTGGACGTCACGAGTTTCGCCCGAGTAGCAGCTTCATCGTCGGCGAGGACAAGGGCAGCTTCAAGAACCCTAAACATGCCCGCGGCATCCTGGCACAACTGTTTTCTCCTCACCTTAGAGTTGGCGTTCAGAATAGCCACGGCTTCAGAATCATGGACCTCTATCGAATCCCCTTCAGCGAACAAATCTCGGCGCGTGTAGCAGGCGGGCAGGACAAGATGACCGGCACCGGACCCCCCCAGACCAGGGCCACAGAAGTCCCCGCGACATCTCTCTTCCTTTTAAGGGAACCCTCTGGGGTCAGCGGCGTTGAGGCTCTCTCCGGGACGGGGGTAGGTCCAGCGGTGAAACTCTCTATCACTGTCTGCTTAGGCACCCCGGTCTTGGCACCTATGGTCGCTTTCTTGTGAACCTTCGCCGCCTGCGATCTCATCAGACGCTCGCGCATGTCAGCCATCATACCTGCGAACACACATAACAAGTCAGGACTAAGAATTCAAAGAAATAAAACTAAACAGTCGAGCATACCGAGCAAGGTCATCGCATCATCGTCGTCATCACACTCGAGGAGAGCATTGACATTAATCTATCTAGCTGCTCGGACGGGCCCATCATCCCCAACCAGCTCTTTCCCGTCCCGATCAACTACGAAGGCCGGGGAAAAGCTCTCCACGTAAGCGTGAAGGATCCTGTACGATTCCTTGTCCGCCGGGCAAAGCTGCTCGTGCTTTACCAGGAACTGATCTGTTCTGCGTTTGAAGTGGGTGTAGACCCACTCCAAAGGAAATATGGAGACAACCCCATCCCTCTCTCGACCATCTACCATACCACCACTTTCTCAATAGTCGAGATGCTCCTCTTTGCCTCCTCGGTAATAGGCTTCACGATCAGAAACCTATCCTTGAAATTGCATATTGAATCAGAATACGGCCAGAACAGCCTATTCTGCTGTTTAAACGAAACCCAACTCTACTTCGTCCCCGCCGTGCTCCTTTGGATTTGGAAAAGGCAGAAGAAGAGATCCGTGGTTGCCCCGATATTGAGGTAACGGCACACCAACTCAAAAGCCCGGATAAAAGCCAAGGCATTGGGGTGAAGCTGGGACGGGCACAAGGCCAGATGGGTGAACAGGGAGGATTGGAAGTCAGTGAAAGGGAGACGCATTTTGGCCTCCGTAAACGCGAACTCGTACATAGGAAAGCGCAATCCCGAATACGAGGAACAGATTCTATCATACTCCCCGGGGCGAAATGTTTTCCATGCCCGTGGAGCGTCTTCGTCACGTCTCTCCAACAAGTCGAAGTCCCGTATCTCCTCGGCGGAGAAAGTTGATCGAAACGACAAAGGCTCATGTGCGAGCCAGTCAAGGTCCCCTCCTGCGACCTTGATATTCGAGTAATCGGCGGACACACTGGGCCCCTCTTGTGCTTCCTGTGTGTCGGGCACAACTTCATCTTGGGGTTCAGCCATTTTCACCTGAAAAGCAGAGGAAGAGAAGTGAATTCGACATCCGCGATCAAATCCACCCTTCCACCACTAATCAAGTGAAAGGGCGTTAACGAATCCGAGGACAACCGCGTGCCCGTATAAATTACCTACCAATCGCTAGGAGAGGTCTCTGCGACCAGAACTCGCAGATATCCATACGAGGACGCATGTCGTCTCACAATCACGTCAAAGTTCCGAATAAGCCTAGTGCCCGACTACAAACGAAATTCTACACCTAACCAGATTCTACAAGGATCTACGCTAACAATTTCTACAAAATCCTAGAAAATCCTGAAATTCATCATGTTCTTCATCAAATTTCCAGAAATTCATGTGTTCATCGAAGAACACATGAAGTTCAACCAAAAAAATGAAGTTCAACCGGAAAACCCATAAAAATATACAGAAAGGGAAAAACGAACTTACAAGAAAAAGAAGAGGTTGACGGTGGCGAATAGAAGCTCCGACGAAGGACTAATTGCAGAGCAAATAAGAGCAAGGAGTAAAAAACTTGTGAAAATTATGAAAGTGAAACCTTCCCCTACCTTTTTTATAACCATTTGATCGTGGGGAATCGTGAAGGTCATCATAACCTATGCGCCCCTAGGACTGACAAAGGCCATAAATGCTCACCACGTGTCACTAGAACTCTTCGCCTGGTTTAGTGCAGAAAATACACTAGCCCTTGGCTCCCACGAGCAAGTCTCCTCGTCAAAATGAACACGTCCGTGCAGGGATGCTCGCCAAAAACTCCCGTTTCTCCGAGGAAGCTGCAAACCCTGATCGACATTTCGCGCTAGTAGCTAACGACCACATCTGGTCGGGCACGAATAGAACATTCCACGCGAGCAACCACCTCCCCGACAGTATGGTCGAAGTCACAACTATCTAAAGTCATTACTCTCCAACAGAGCAACGACTTGGGGGGCTCCTGTTCTGGACCGGGCAAGGCTTTCTGCCCTTAAGGGCCAGGCCCAATCCATCATGATTGGCGAACAGGCCCAATAAGCACAATATAGCCGTTGGCGTGTCCCCTTCACGCACAGAGTAGTTCACGCGACCAACTGCCTCCCCGGATATCACGGGAACAATTAGAAAGACCACGCGCTTTGCCCTCCATCTGGCAATACCTCATTGGTCGATCAGGCGCTTTGCTCGCCAACAATCTCCCTATAAAAACCCCCTCGCTCGAGAGGGGCAGGTATCACAAATCACATACTTGACTTTTCTTACTTGCTTTCCCCCTTTCTTTTGACCAAATACTTAATTTGGCATCGGAGTACCTTGCAAGTACCTCCACCCCTTTTTTCTCTCCTACGAGCATCAACTCTTGTCCTACACGAAGCCCGCGACGATCTCCTTCTGGTCCTCTCCGATCATATATATATATATATATATATATATTTATCACAAATTTTTTTCATTGATAATTATAAAAAAATACATGCGACAAATATTTGTTATTTATGCCTAAAAAATTGCGAATAAAATATTTTTCATTGATTAATTAAAAGATACGAGCCAAACATTATTAGAGATAATTATTAAAAAAATCAAAGAAAAATAATGGTCATGGATTCCTAAAAAAACAAGAACTTATTAATACATAAAAAAAAGTTACATATCAAATATTTGAATGAAATCCACTTCTACAATCTAATCATTCTATTTAAATACATTAAAAGTTTAAGTTGCTCGATAAAAAATATGCCTAACATTACTTTTATTACTTAATTTTAATTATATTAGTTAACTTTATATTATACATTTTAATTAATCAAATATATTATTTTTTTTGGAAAAGGCCAAAATGGATTAGTAATTGCACAAGATGTGCTGTATAAAGAGTACAGGAACCTCCCAATTGGAGGCCAAAAACTCCAGAACCGGAGACAATGAAAGAAACCACAGAAAATCACACCTATACCAAAACTAACAACAACACCTTAAGATAACTCTTAAACTTAATGCATGAAAGACTACTTTTAGCTAATAACACCAAACTCCAAACTAAAGGTAGCAGATGGAAATTGAGGGTCAAAGATCAGCAACAAGCAATTAGGCAATCTGGCAGAAGCTCCAAAAACTCAATAAACATAACTGCTCCAGACATTCCAAACTAACACCAAGCGACACCGCCTGCTCCTCCGGCTGATGAAAATAGAAAGAAGACAGTACAGCATAGAGAGGATCAGCTGCTCCTCCTAATCAAATATATTATTAATTTCAAATTACTAACACTCAACCTAAATTGTAAAAACACGTAACATAGAAATATATACAACTAACCCGTGACACGGGTATTTGTCTAGTTGTTAGAAAATAATAAACAATTTAATGCAGGGTTATATGACTAGGACTCTATTTTATTAGCTCTCAGAACCGTGGTACCAACTTGCCAAATCTGTTAAGTGAACACTACGGCAAAAACTGCCAAAGTAATCAATTTTGCTGGTACCACCAGCCACACACCAACTCATCTTTTTTTAATAATAATAATAATAATAATAATAACTATTATCGGCTATAAATTCAAGTTTTTAACAAGCATATTTACATCATATGATAATTCACTTGTGCTCCATCAAACTCATGGCACAAATTAAATTTCTTAATCACATATCACTTGTGTCTTTGATTGTGGTTATTTTATGTACTCCTCCAATATTTGGTACAAAGGATTGTGACTTTCCTGCCATTTTTAACTTTGGTGCTTCAAATGCTGATACTGGTGGTCTAGCTGCTGCCTTTAAATCACCATCATATCCAAATGGAGAGACTTTTTTTAACAGATCATCTGGAAGAGCCTGTGATGGCAGACTCATTATTGATTTCTTAGGTAAAAGGTTTGAGGTTATTGAATATAACAAGTGTTCATGTTCATTGAATATTTATGTTTAATATTTTTAAAGTTAAATATTTATTGGTTTCAGCTCAAAGTTTTGGACTTCCCTTTCTTAGTCCATATCTAAATTCTCTTGGGTCTAACTTCACACATGGTGCAAACTTTGCAACTATAGGATCAACAATTAGAATCCCTAATGGTAGTATTATACCTCAGCCAATGGCAATGTCAAGTCCATTTTCCCTTGCTATTCAGTATATCCAATTCAGAGATTTCATACCTAAAACAATATTTCTTAGAAATCAAGGTAAATTAAAAAGAAATCCATTGATTTTTTTTTGTTTTCACTGTTGATTCTATGGTTAATAAAATACACATATTTAAAAAATAATCTTTTTAATTTCAATCTTTTTTTTTGCCAGGAGGTGTATTTGCAACTTTGGTTCCGAAAGAAGATTATTTTTCTAAAGCCTTGTACACATTTGATATTGGTCAAAATGATCTTACTAATGGGTTTCTTAGTAATGCCACAATAGAACAAGTCAATGCTACTATACCCAACATAGTAAACAATTTCATAGAGAATATCAAGGTAGTTGAACCCACTTTTTTTTATTAATATTATAATCGAGGTGAGTATTAGGATGGACAACTCAAGATATCTCCTATAAGTAAAAGCTCAATATATCATCAATGTTCAAGAATAAACCTAATTGGGGTGGGTTCAACAAATATAAAGGAAAAAGTCTATGAGTTAAGTTTGATCTTATATTCATTTTCCTTTTGTTTTTTTAAACCATTACAAATCATCTCATTGTCACCATAAGTAGCACGACCACGAGTTTTTACTTATACTAGATGTGAGGCGTCACTAAAATATGATGATATTTTTTAGGGTTGGTCTTCCATAAATCATAAATGGCAACAAAATTTTTACGTATGGGTACCCGCTTGAACTCACTCCGAGTTTGATGAGGGAAATTTGTTTTGATAAAGTTTGGGTATAGATTCAAAATTTTCAATAATTCAAAAATGGGGATGGATTGAATAGTGAAGACACTGATACTCCTTTGAACTATTAGACTCAGAGGGAGTTTACAAACCTCATACTCTGATGTTGCTAGAAAAATTATATATGTCCAACATTGTTCTTTAAATACTTATGTTTGTTATCATAAAAAAATGGGAGATTATTAGAACAAGATTTGTTCATGACATATATATATATATATATATATATATGTTAAAATTGATGTTGGAAACTTATCTACTTTTGCTAACAATTTCAATGAACAATGAATTAAGATATTCTAGGTTATGTGACTGCTTTTATATGGTAGATTGGAATATTGAATATTCTTGATTATGTGGTTGTTAGAAGATAGTAAAAAGTTTGAGTTTGTATACTTAAATATTTAGTTTCAATAATTTGAATTATTTGATTTTGATAATTTAAAATATTAGTTGTATGGTTAATACAACAATGTTTTAATTTGTATTTTATTTTATTATTTGAAATGCATGTTTGAAATATTTTAAAATTGTTTTATTTTATTATTTCTAGTGTATGTTAATTTTAATGTTGTTAGGGTTCAAAACAGATAATGAGTTCGGGGCAGGTTATCTATTTGGAGAAATAGATAACTTCTATTTAAAATAAATAGATTCCATTATGGGGATGAGAATAGGATACTGAACCTATTTTAAATGAGGTTGGGTTCAATTATTCGTATTTTTTTTAATATTAGAGAAGGAACGGGGTCTATTAGGGAGTTGGGTTTGGGGACGAGGTGGGTAAATACCATTCTCATCATGTTCTGCTGTCTTACCTGCAATTAACCACTTATCAAAGTAGTATATTTTAGAATTTTTCTATAATTAATTTTATTTTCTTATTATAAACTTATAATTTGTAGCTTTTTTAACTTCTTGTTCTAACTTGATGAAATTTGCTGGTGATGAAGAACATATATAATTTAGAGGCTAGATCGTTTTGGATACACAACACAGGACCGGTTGGTTGTCTTCCTTTAATCTTGGCTAATTTTCCATCCGCTATAAAGGATATATATGGTTGTGCAAAGCAATACAACGAAGTATGTGAATATTTTAATTTAAAGTTGAAGGAAGCCATAGCTCAACTTCGCAAGGATCTTTTTCTTATTGCAATCACATACGTAGATATCTACACTCCAAAGCTATCCCTTTTTCAAAATCCAAAAAAATACGGTGAGTCATATTAAGATGATTCTATTTTCAATTAATAGATATTTGAATTAATAGTGAATTTGACAAAATTGTAGATAGCTTTTCTCAAAGTCATAATAGTTCACATGATTCTTGTAAAATCATTGTAAATCTAAAACTACGTATTATATTACATATAAATTATTAATTTAAAAACTTCACTAACATGTAGGATTCGAGCTTCCACATGTTGCATGTTGTGGGAATGGAGGAAAGTACAACTATGACATTCGTTATAGATGTGGAGAAACCATAATCATAAATGGTACACAAAAAGTTGTTGGTTCATGTAAAAACCCATCTACTAGAATCGTATGGGATGGTATTCATTATACTGAGGCGGCTAATAAGATTATCTTCGATCAAATCTCTACTGGAGCTTTCACAGATCCTCCCGTTCCTCTAAATTTAGCATGCTACAAAAAATTCACTTGAAGTTAATGAAGTTTGCATATTAAACTAGTTAATGAACTTTGTATATTAAAAATAATTAAGTTGAATCATATTATCAATTTCAAAATAAATATATCATATTTATATTAGACATATATAATTTGCAAGCAACTTTTTTTGTCCAGCACTAGCTGGAGGACATGCATGGATTTCTAAATTTATTGGGTGTGTTTGAATGAAATTATGGAAAACAATAAAATAATTTGAACTATCGGTTTACTATGTGAAACTCTTTTTAATTTTTATTTTATATAAATTGTGTTAATTTAAGTTCTTACTAAGAAGATACTAGATTTTTAAAGTGAACAATTAAGTATACAGTTTTTAATAAAGATGGAGAAATGTAGAAATTCGGATCCGAATTTGAGATTTTATATAGGGTTAAACAATCGATCGATTTGGATCGGTTTCGAGCCGAAATTAAATCTGATGCAAATCACGTTTTTTTAAAGCCTAATTTTAATCGATAAAATTTTGGTTTTTGGCGAATTCATCTAAATCGGTTTAACGAGTAAATCAGATCGATTTAAATGGTTTAATATTTATTGGAGTAAACCTAAAAAATGACTAATTTATTTTATAAAATTCACAAATATTTATTTTTAATTAAAAAATAAATAAAAATTTTAGTATAGTATAAAGAACTATTTTTTTATTATTGAAAAAAATTATTACGTGATAATATTCCAATATCATTTGATATTAATTTGATTTTTATCATATTTTAAACCACAAACTAAATGTTACTCAAAATTTCATATTGCATGTCTTGTATTCTTGTGAGTACACAATGTCATCATTGAATTATAAAAATGGTAATAGCATGAAAACAACATGAACCTCTTTTTTATAATGAGTCAGACTTAAAGTAATAAAAATAAATAAAATGGGATCTGGACTTTTTTTAGAGTATGATTTATCTAGAGAGAGTGAAGGTGAGAAAAATACACAAGAAGGGGGAGTTGAATTGTGTTTAATTTACATTTCTTAATTTTACCTCTGATCAGAGTTAAGAATCTAAACCGATGTTCAGATTTTGATTAATACGTTGCAGCGGATGTTAACAAGAGCAAATAAAAAGATAAATAACACAGAGATTTACCTTGGTTCCTCCCAACTAAGAGTAGTCCAATCCCCTTGCATTACAAGAGATTTTTCACTATAATCAAATCATGATTACAATTGCTTATGCAATTAAGCATACGACTTTTCTTGCTCAGACCCTCAGTCCGAGACTTCTTGCTTAAATCCCTCAGGTCCAAGACTTCCGCTTAGATTCCACGAATCGAAGACTTCCTTGATCAAGCCCCCCAGGCCCAAGACTTCCTACTTAAACCCCTCAGGTTCAAGACTTCCTGCTTAGATTCCACGAACCCAAGAATTTTTGCTTAAGCCCCTCAGGCTCAAGACGTCCTGCTTAGACCCTCAATTCCAAGACTTCCTGCTCAGGTTCCACGAACCTAAGACTTCTCTTCTTATGCTGAGGTGTTCATCTTCAGAGTCTACGCCAGACATCACTTAGAGAGTGTTCTTTAGGTTCTGATCCACCAGAGGCTAGTAACTTAACTCCTCTCAAATGCGTCTTTATATCAGATTTTGAATGCATTTTCTTTAAGCTTTAAATTCTGCATACTTGGAACACACATTAGTTAACACCATTGTTCTTTCAATACTTTGTTATCATCAGAACTCAAAGGATATATGTCATGAACAAATTTTGTTCTAACAATCTCCCCCTTTTTTATGATGACAAACATATGTATTTAAAGAACAATGTTGGACATTTATAAATTTTCTGCCAACATCAAAGTTCTGTAAACTACCCATAAGTACTATATTAAAAAATATTTTAATTTTCTTAGCAACCTCAGAGTCTGAGGTTTGTAAGCTCCCTCTGAGTCTAATAGTCCAAGGTTGAGGTTTGTAAGCTCCCCCTTAGTTCTATATTCAAGAAAACTAAAATATATCACCTGAGAAAGATAACCAAAGTAACAAAAATAACCAAAATAACATAAATTTAAAAAATAACCAAAATAACAGAATTTAAAAAATACATTAAATTATAAATAAAAAACATAAAATCTGAAGGGTTCAAATTCTTTATTAAATACTACTATATCTTTCTCCCCCTTTTGTCACATAAACAATAATAAAAAGAAAAGAAAAGAATTACAATCATAAATGTGTAACAAGGGATCATTACATGACCAATTTTCAAGGAAGAGAAAACGATCAAGTAGCAGAGATCATTAAAGAGTTGTATAATGCGTATTTATTATTTATTGGTCATAATAGTTCCAAGAATCAATGAAAGGATTTTATTCTGAAGTTTAGGTCATCCAGAATCCACTATAAAAGTAACTGAAGTATAAGTCATTTTCATCAACATCCTACAACACAATATGAAGACAACAACATAGAGAACTAACATCTTCGTTTTAACAGAAGTTTCAAAGAGTGCTACTGGTCTGAAGACTCAAGGTCTTCAGAAGCCACCAGATTCTGAATCATCTACGACTGGTCCTTTGTCCACTACACTAAAATCTTCTGACGAGGCTTCTTCCTCAGCTTCTTAGAGACCTACTAAAGAAGGTTCGTCAGCTACTGATTTGAAACGAAGAAATAAATCAATGAAGAAGAAAAAGAAGAAGCAAATCATAGATGAGATGTTTTATCAGCTGATTGTCTCAGAGCCAGAGGATGAGGATGTGGATGAAGACGAGCCTAACATCGATTGGGGAAACTGGATGAGTCGAAAGGCAATGGAGGAATTAGATTAGTTATAATCTTAGTACTTTCTAATCCCTTTTTGTAATCCTTTAAGATGATTAATGAATAAACTATTTGGACCATTTTTATTTTGCATGTGCACTCTTTTACTTTTCTCTATGATTTTCTAATAATGCATAAATGAATTAAGAAGATGAGCAGAAACAACAATTAACTTGTTGACATAATATTTACAGTTGTTAAAAGAATCTTAATAGGACTAAACACTAGACATCATTTCCCAAGAGTCAGACGTTAAAAGATTGATTTGATCAATCAATATTAAAACAATAAATACTCAAGGTAATCAAATGAATAGACTCTATAAAACCTTTAGAAGACTAACTTTCTTAATCATTTAATCTTTTGAACATAGAAATGTATAAGCAGAAACAAATTTGGGTTCCAAAGAGAGATTTGAGTAAGAAAACAATGCTAAATGCAGCAACTTAAGCAAACACAAAGAATGCAGCAACTGAAGAATCTACAAGTAAGCAAACAACTTCAGAGGCACATACTTCTACAACAGCCTTTGTTGAGACACAAAGAAGAAGGAAGACTTCTAGGTCAAAATGCAGGAATCTTCTGAGGAAGGAGGATGTTGAATTTGCAAGGGAAGATTGAGAAGATTATTTAAACAATCTAGATATGTCACATGAGCCTAGGAAATACCTTAGGACAGATCCAAATGTCTAGAAAATTTAGTTTTACTAATTTGTAATAGCTTCCAAACCTTCAATGAGAATGTTACAAGTTTTTCTTTAGAGTTTTAATCCTATTTATTATTCTCTTGAACAACATGATATATATATATATATATATATATATATATATATATATATATATATATATATATATATATATATATATATATATATATATATATATATATATATATATATATATATAACAGTTAAGACACACGTTCTTGAACAAGAATATGAACAAGAAATTTTTTTTAATAACAAAACTGCTTTATACAAGATGTTTAACAATTACATGGCATACATTTGCAATAATTAAACATAAGAATTTCTCATAAATAACTTCAAGCTTTTCTCTCTTGATTTTAGAAGAAATATCCTTTGAACATATGATAACTCCTGTTGGATCAGCGGTTCTGAAGGAACTTGTCCATAAGGAATGAAGAATGTCTTTCCCTTGTGAAAAGATGAGAGAGTCTCCTTCAGATAGTCAAACATAACTTGAGGAAGATCATTCTACAAGTCTGAATTGAGAAGAAGTAGAAAATATTTTTCAATAAGGTCCATAAGGTCTAGATCTTTGTCCTTAGGTAGCAAGTTTGAGTTCAGAATCTGATTCCAAATAATTGCATCAGGACGAAGATTTGAGACCTGGGAGATTTTTTATAGATCCAGAAAAGTACATCAAGTAGGAAGATAGTATTCCCAAACAAAAGTACCTGGAATTTCTCCAATCTCCTCACAGTTTATTACATTAGCAATCGTCTTAGAGGTTACTGTTATAGAAACACCAGAAACTTTGGAAAGTATAACACACTCAGAACTTAGCTCAACAATGGAAGCATTAATCCAAAACTCTTCGACAAGACTTGGATAAGTGAAACCACAAATCATATCAAAGTATCCATTTCAACCATGTTCAGACACAGTCTTCCGAAAGTTAAAACCATGCCTAAGCAGCTCATCAAAATCCACAAACTTTTCATTGATGGCAACTAGTTGATCCAAAGGAGAATTGACTAGAGAATTCATCTCAAGTTTGGTTTGAACAACATAGAAGAAAACAATAAAAAGAAAAGAACTGAACAAGACTCTAAAGGAATAAGAATCTTGTCAAAAGAACAGAAAGAAGACACAAAATAATGTTTCACAAAGACAGGGGATATAGACAATAGAAATATATAAAAGAAAACATCATTACCATAAGGTTCTTACCCAACATATTTCTTAAGTCCGCCAAATGATGATCAACTTTATGGAGTTTTAATTAAACATAAATGAAGGCTCTAAAGATTTGAGCAAATTTTGGTAAAACAAGATGTTGTACAAGATGTTACAACAAAAAGAATTATGTTGAAAGAAGACATGTTGGACAAGATGTCCCAACACGATGTTAGGACATCATGTCTGTTACTAATAGCAGGATACTTGCAGATTAGTTCCAAGAGTAAAGGCATGGATCAAGGAATCAGCCAACAAAAGATTTGAAGTCCAAAGAAGCTGAAGGGTTTAAAAGAAGACCTAGTCCTAGGCCAGAATAGAGAAAGAAAGAATGACATAGACTTAGGAATCCTATTTTGTAAACTTTTGTAAAGTAGGGTTTAGGGTTTTGAGAGTCGTAGGCTTTCTTGTAAGTCCCCCTCTGTATCGATTTGATACATTGTGGAAGACATGGATACTTGTACAGATTCAGAAATCCGTAGGTAATGAATCGTGTATTGTTCTTGGATAAAGCTTTTAAGCAAATCCGAGTTAGCTTGTTAGTCAAGAATGCTTGACTGAACTTTGTATTGAAAGGGGCGTCTTTCAAGTAGGATGATACAATTATTGTGACTATAACTGTTAGATAATCACAAGTTGTGATTTAGGGAGTGAGATGGGTTTCTCTTATCTAGGATGGAGTTCTTAGATAAAGTTTTCATTGGGTAGTGATAGGTAAACCAGAGGTTGTTTACTGTAAACCAACTGTTGTTTACATAAAATTATACTACTGATAGTGGATTCTTCTTCCTGGCTTGGTATGCCCCCAGATGTAGGTGATTCGCACCGAACTGGGTTATCATATTTTGTGTTGTTTATCATTCTACAATTTACAGTTCATTTTTTATTAACATGTTGTAAGAGATGTTGTAACATTTGTCTTGCTGCTGTTACTGATATTTTGAATACAATTTGTGTGTTCTTCTCTTGTTTTAAAGTTGTGCAGAGAACAATGTCTTGACATGTGTTAGGACATCTGCTATCTGCTATGCCAGAATTTCAATTGGTATCAGAGCAGGTATCCTGTCTATTTCTAGATGAGATCTTGGGAGATACTTTCTGGCACTTTAAACAAGGAGGAGTTTTGGAGATCAGATCATTCACTTAGACATACTCAAGGGTATTAATGGATGGGATGGATGTTCTGGATCGAAGGTAATAACTACTGGTGGTTGTTCATGTTTTCTGAGGATTTTCTACAGCAACTGCAGGAGGAGTGGCTAGTTCTCTTGTGTGGTGTCTTATAAGATGTTCTAACGTCTTATTAGGGCATGTTGAAGATGCTCCTTGGTGGTTCCGTTGCATATGTTTCTGATGAAAGAACTCTGGTATTTATGGGATTCTGGAGTTGTGATAGAAGAAAGATGGTGGAAGATCTTGATTGTTGGCTTCTCTTCTTGAAGATATCAGCAACTGTGAAAGCTCTAGTCATTCCAAAGTCGGGAGCAATGGAATGGAGAGAGTTGTTGGTTGATTTTTGTCATGTTGACTTGATACTTGGAGGTTTGGTTCCAATTTATATCTTGAAGTCAGTTTGAAGGAAAGGTTAGTTGAGATCGTGTTTATCAAAGTTCAGGATCTATGAATTTGGTAAATGTTCTTTTCGACAAGGTTGCCAAAGATACTTGAGTTTTCACTCAAGTCCACTCATAAAGGCCTCTCTGGTCGTGGTTGAAGAGCTCTTTCAGAAGGATAATTTGTTCTCATGTTGAACATGGATTTTTAAAGATCTCTGGTGCTGATGGATGTTATTCAACTTGGATATAATGGGAGGTGATTTAGTTTCACCATTCATGATTTACAAGGATTCTATTAGCAAAGGAAAGTCATATGCAAGTTGAGTCAAGGGTGGTAGACTTGTTGTCTCAACATGTTGTTTGACTAGAAGGATGTTGGCACAGTTGTGTTGATATCTGGTAAATCGTATATCCTACAGGATGTATGGCTTTGAGGACAAGGATTTAAGATCATTTTCTATTTGTGGAATTTACAAATATTTAATTGATTATCCTTGTATGTTAGAGTACATGATCATTGGTGACAAGTGGGTACATCAGAAAGCACAACATCTCTTGTTGCATCTGCTCAAGGATCTGTTCTTGGAAGAATGGGTACAGTCAAGATAAGGAACTAGTGTTATATCAGATGTTGAAACATCTTGACAGTGGAGTGTGTGCAGAAGCCTGTTGATTCAAGGAGTGAATCTATGGAGAAAAGAAGTTGTAGATGCTGATCTTGGTACCATACACGTGTGTGTGGTAGGATCAGTATTTATTACAAGGCATGTATTGAGACTAGGAAGTTTCGTTCCAGGAAGCTTGACTAGAATGTAGTACTGTTGGAAGTGAAGATGAAGACAATTCTCTTGGTTCAGTTTATTTCTGACCTAGGAGTATTGGAGTGCAGCAGGTGTGTTCCAGTTTTTACTAGAAGCATCTGATCTTTATCTGGAAAGTTTCCTGGCAAGAGACTTGTCTAGAATATGGTGCTGGTGATAGCACTGCTTGGGTCATTTTATTTCTGATCTAGGTGCGTAGGAGCATATGATTTTTCTCATCTTGGAGGTCAAGGATAAGTGACAGGTATCTCTGACTTTCTGAAGAAGTCTCTACTCAAGGAAAATGGGATTCCTTTTGTAAAGACCTTGTGTTACTGATCTCTTCTGAAGCATCATGCCTTTGCATGCTTAGTTTCTCTGAAGATGAGGTGGTTGTTACAATATAACAAAGCATGATGGAGGTTGTCTACTCTAACTTGATATCATTGATCAAGTCTATAAGAACATGGAACTCTTGTTCTGTTATAGGAAGGAAGTTCTTCTAAGTGGCAGAAGGAAGAGATGAATTCTTCAGCTGGATGTCTGATCAGATTTTGTGACATCAAGCAAAAACTTCAGGGTCTTAGTTGATGTTGTGGAGCATCATCGTAAGATAAGTTGCTATTCTCAGAAATAAATGGAATTAATGCTTCAAAAAGGTCTATCTCATGCAGTTTGCGGGAACTACAAGAAGGAGTAGATGGTACATGTTTGAATCTTGATGTATCTAAGATGGCTTGCTATGGAGTAAGTGGATTATGTAACTTGAAGATTAGGTTTCATTGGTGGATAAGAAGATTTTCTGGAACTCTAAAGAAAGCTGAGATTAATCAAACAGTGGCATTTGGTTGATCTCTATCATGCATTCAAGCAGGGTGGTTGGAACTAATTACTCTTGTGCAGAAGGGTAGTTGGTTGAAAATCAAAGGAGGTTCTGATTCTGTTCATATCTTGGAGCTTGTGATAGAAGCCCTAAGTTGCTTATGGAAGATTACCTTCTTTTGGGAGTTGAATGAGAGTTTATTTCTCTCTTTGGTTGTCTGGAGTTCTTATTGATCAAGCCGGTGGAGCTGTGTTCTCTGAAGATCTTCACTTGGATTACTATGCATATAGTAAGTTCAGTGGTAATTGTATCAAGAACCATAATGTATGGTGTCTGTGATATAATTAGGATGTCCTAACTGATGTTAGAACATCATTATGGTTTCTGAAATTGGAGTTCAGATTGTGGAAGCTGATATTCACCATTTGAATCAGAAGTGTTTTATCTTATCATATGATAGAATGATAAATTAAAGACTGTCGTGGATCATGGGGTGTGTATCTGGAAGACTGACTATTACCGAGGTCAGAACGCTTGTGGAGAGGTGGTTTCTTCTGCTACAAGTCATGCTAGAGAGAAGTGGATCAGTTTGGTACTTGTGAAGCAAGTAAGCTGAGGATCTCTGGGGCATGTGTTTGATGTCCTTCAACTGTGAAGAACATCTGGCCGAGCAAGCAAACTAAGGGACTCTGTATGTCTCTTTGAGGAATATGAAGCATTCCAGATTGAATTTGATTGTATCTCAAGGAATAAGGATATCTATGGTTGTAAAATTCAAGGTGGATTTGTACAGGGTATGGATGGTTTTTTGATGAGAGGGATCAATGGTGATTTTGGTCGTAATCCAAGAGTTTGTTGTTTGTGGTACAAGGATGTGGTCCTGGTACTTTGTCACTATAGGATCATGAAGCTGTCATGGGATATCATGTGGTGATTTTGGGGTGTTTCTTGTTGAATGGGCATCATTTGTGAAAGATAGGGGGAGAACTTATGTCTATTAAATGTACTAGTATGGTACATGGATTACTTGAGGATCAAGCATTAGGTGAATGTGTTCAGCAGGTGTGTTGAATAGAGGGTGCGCTCTTGAAGACATGAAGATGTATCTTATGTTTTCCATTCATTTAAGGTGTTCTTCTTGCAAAGGAGCACTAGTTATCTTAGACAGGGGGAGTTGAACTTCTGTTTTGGATATATTGCTGCAGTAGTGCAATTGCTTATCAAGATTGTTTGTGGTTTCAAGCAGTTTTTGATAGAATGCCTCTGGTAAGGATGAAATGTCAGACGAGATGTCGTGACATTGCACTACTGGTATAAGTTATAGGTGGACTTATCAAGTTGTTCTGATTCTGTCATTGGGTGCCAATGGATTGAATCAGAGTAATACAAGTATCTTAGGAGTCTTTGCTGCTAACTGGGAGATGTTTGAAAAAATGTCTTAACATCTTGGTCAGTTGTTCTTGGTCTTCTAGTTGAAAGGATTATTCTAGGGGCTCATTGAAAGGGATTGTGAATATGCATCAGATGTTACAAGATGGACTAAACAAAGTCTGACAAGATGTCAGACATTGGTTAGGACGTATGGTTGTATTATTGATTTCTTTGGATGGTGGAAAGAATGTGTCTTAGGGAACGCGTGTTAAACATGTGTCTCGGGTAATGCGCATTCCTTGGATGGTCCTCGTTAAAAGAAGAAACAGTCAAATGCGATTTGGCCAGTGCATTTTTGTCTGTGAAGTTACATCCTTTCATTTAATGCTCACATTGAATGGACATGTTTTACTTCCAATGGTTCGTTACATCTGAAGAAAAACACTCTTGTATAGAAAGGGTGTTATTGACTTCATCTTGTCTCAGGTTGTCTATTTTGTTGTGCTGTGTTCTCATGGGATTTATCCGCTTCTGGGTCTGTTCTGTTTGGGTATGGGTCTGTCTTGGACATGTTTGTCAATTTTTGGCTTAAAAGGGGGAGAAAAGTACAAGGGTTGAGTCTGTTCTTGTAGTTGATTTGCAAGGATGTTGGACAGAATGTTCTGACATTCTGACTGAGTCTTAGGTTTCCTTTTTGTTCTGAGTCCTTCCTTCGTGTCATGTGATCTGAGTTATGAACACAGTCGTGTCATGTGTTCTGAGTTACCAGGAGTAGCAGTCTGCTTCCCTAAGTCCTTAACGGGATAAGTCAGGTTGGTGTTTGGTTGCTCCGGTAACTAGTTTTGGTCATGGGGTTGTGGGGAGTTGTGTGCATCTTCTTCCTCATGTACACCAGGACAACGGGTAATGGGAACATGAGAAGAATGTAAGCTTCTGACTGAAATGACTTCGGGACTTTCTACTCTGGTTTTGGAGCATCTTGGGTTTATTGTACAAAAGGAGTTTTAGCCAAAATTTGTCAAAAGGGGGAGATTGAAGGCTCTAAAGATTTGAGAAAATTTTGGTAAAACTGGATGTTGTACAAGATGTTCCAACAAAAAGAATTTTGCTTAAAGAAGACATGTTAGACAAGATGTCCCAACACGATGTTAGGACATCGTGCCTATTACTAACAGCAGGATACTTGCAGATCAGTTCCAAGAGTAAAGGCATGGATCAAGGAATCAGCCAACAGAAGATTTGAAGCCCAAAGAAGCTGAAGGCTATAAAAGAAAACCTAGTCCTAGGCCAGAATAGAGATAGAGAACGACATAGACTTAGGAATCCTATTTTGTAAACTTTTTTAAAGTAGGTTTTAGGGTTTTGAGAGTCGTAGGCTTTCTTGTAAGTCTCCCTCTGTATCGATTTGATACATTGTAGAACACATAGATACTTGTACAGATTCAGAAACCCGTAGGTAATGAATCGTGTATTGTTCTTGGATGAAGTTTTTAAGGAAATCCGGGTTAGCTTGTTAGTCAAGAATGCTTGACTGGACTTTGTATTTAAAAGGGTGTCTTTCAAGTAGGATGATATAGTTATTGTGACTATAACTGCTAGATAATCACAGGTTGTGATTTAGGGAGTGAGATTGGTTTCTCTTATCTAGGATGGAGTTCTTAGATAAAGTTTTCATTGGGTAGTGATAGGTAAACCAGAGGTTGTTTATTGTAAACCAGCGGTTGTTTACATAAAACTATACTACTGATAATGGATTCTTCTTCCTGGCTTGGTATGCCCCCAGATGTAGGTGATTTGCACCAAAATGGGTTATCATATTCTGTGTTGTTTATCATTCTACACTTTACAGTTCAGTTTTGATTAACATGTTGTAATAGATGTTGTAACATCTGTCTTGCTACTGTTACTGATATTTTGAATATCAGTTTGTGTGTTCTGCTCTTGTTTTAAAGTTGTGCAGAGAACAATGTCTTGACATGTGTTAGGACATCTGTTATCTGCTATGCCATAATTTCAATAAATTTTTAAATTTTTTTTTTACTTAAACTGATTTATCATAAGTAAAGATTCCTTTTCTGAATCTCAGAGACTGGCAATTTTTCAGAAGCTTTTTGTCATCAGAGTCTAGTAGGATTAGACTTTGAGTGAGACATCTTCTGTTAGTCATCAGTCCTTAATATTCTATTTAGAATCAAGCTTTTTTGTTTGGAACTAGAGTCATGTTTGATTAATGAATATTGAATTGGTTTCTTTGACAACTAACTAGTAACAGTATCATCACAAAAGGTGAATGTACGGATTCCATAAATATGATCATCATCAAGTTTATGACATATTCTGTATAGATAAATACAACATAGTTTCTTTTTGAAGATTTCTGAAGATTCTTAAAAGAATTTCTCTAGAGATCTAACAGAGACTTTGTATTTACTCATACATAAATATTTCATTGAGTCAAGAAGTTTGCAAGGAAAGAACAGAACATACTTTTTTTTGTTTTTCTTGGTCATGCTCCAGATTAGTATTCCGATCTAACCATGAAATTTGAACACTGCCTTGAGTAGATTCTGATTCATTGGCTTTTAAACCAATGATTCCACTTTCTTCACCAAACTCCATGTTTTTAGCTCTTAAGTCCTGGACGTAGACTCTTATTCCATCAAATGTTGTAAAAAAACCTTTGATAAAGAACCATGGAAGATGCCTTGCTCCTTTCTTCTATCATATCTGCAACAAATACAAATTTGGATATTGGTACTCATATTTCTATGAGTCCATAAATGTTAGTCTTGACAGGCATTCTCTTGCTTTATGCCTTAACCTAATAGCATTACCAAGATTCATTCCAGAGTATGAGTCTAGGATGAGTAATGTAACACCCTTTTTCTACCCAACAAACATCACGAATAAAACGACAAATAAATCAGAGTAAAGTCCCAAAAAGGGCATCACATATCGTCAAAAATCATCAAATATCCACCTGTCCTGTATCACGGGTTTTACCATCATAATTTAATTAAACACCACACAGCGGAAAATCAAGTTTAAACGAAACACTTTTATAATTCAAAACTTCTCAAATAAAACTCATGAAAAACATCATGTCCACAAAACAAAAGAACGTAATCTGTTAGTTCTTGGATTGGCTAGAATTTTGGTAAAACAAAGTTGTTCAATGTTGATGTCACATGGGTGATGTCTTAACATTGAGTCTTAACATTGGATAATGTTAAGTGTTTAAGTTGTTGAAGTTTTGAAGTCTGATGTCACATGCGATGTCATGACATCAGATATGCAGATCATTAAAACATCAGGTTTGAGATGTTTTTAGGGTTAAGCGTATTAGCTGGAATTTGGGAGAGCTGTTAGAGTTATTGGATGCGAATATCTTGGAGAAGATATTTTCTGTTGCAAACAGATTTGATGCAGATTTGTATGAGTGTTTAAAGGCTAAAGATTTAAAAAGATTTGGAGATAAAATCTGTTTTGAAGATTCAGTTTTAAATAACAAATCAGGTAAGATATTGTAGCAGGTCCAAGCCCAAATCAAATAGCTATATAAAGCGCATCAATCCTGAAGGAAAAGGAACGAAGAAAGAGAGCTAAAGACTGAGAGTCATTTGTGTCTTCGTGTATGTTTTGTAAGCCATTCTAGGTTGAATTGGTGTTACTTGATTGAGTTGTAAAGTGTCCTCTCTTAGAGCTGTTAAGCAAGAGAGTGTGGTTACTTGATCAAAGCTTATAAGCAGGATCAAGGTGTAATTTTGTAACACCCCATTTCTATACCCCCAAATAATCACTTAATCATTTAGGCACATATTAAAATATCGTCAGAGTGTAATTATAAACATGGTATAAAAGAGGTATGTCACATTATACGTGAAATTAAAACATTTAACACCTGCTCAACAATTGATATGCAACAGTGGGGTAACTTTGCAACAGAGGAACTTAGTCCTTACACCCACATCTCAATATTTAGAATAAAAGCGGAAAATCTAAACATTGAATAACATATAACATATATACATATATATATATATATATATCATCTAGTATTATCCACCAACATAATTCATGTTTACATAAACATTCATCAGCAAGATACATGTACAATGTATCACAAAAGAATCATATACATCCTAGCTACCCGGTGCTACATATCAGAGCCGACCGACCAAAAGAATGAAGACACGCTTCACAAAAAGACCACCAGCATACCTACTCTGCAATGCCTCATAGAGCATCATAAAACAGCAGAAGGGTGAGAAATATTATCATAATAACAATGCATAAAATTATATATCTTAGCATAAAAATACACATATTCCACATTCTCACCACAATTCATCACAATTCACTCATATACATTACAATGTATATAAATACAAAGCCAAGCATATTCATCATCATACTTTCACAATCCTTATCAATCCAAATAAACATACATATTTATGTTTATTCATCAATTCACAATTATAAAGATGATAAATGCAAATCATAGAGACCGACTCACGACTCTATGCAAATGCAATGCGGTACCGACTCAATCATCTCAAGTTCACTCAGGAACTTATTGGAACCATCGCTCGTTACCAATGTAACTCCCCGTCGGGCCTACGATGTTCACCCATTGCTCACACCCCACATGGGCACACAATGTTTATGGATTGCTCACACCTCACATAGGCACACAATCCGATTGCTCACACCCCACACGGGCACACAATCGTTTGTAATCATCTCTCACACCTCACATAGGCACGCGACGTTACAACGGATTCTCATTATAATCACACCACACAAGAATGCACATCATTATGCTTCACATACAAAATGACTCAAGACATTCTTGAAATGCATACATATTCACAATATATTCATGCATTCATCTCATACTATTACATACAATCTATATACATTCACATCAATGCGCTATTGTAAGATTCACATCCAAACACACAGTCAAAACGGTAAAAGTCGCTAAATAACACTATTCCTGACTTTCCAACATAATTAAACTAGCTAACAATTTCCAAATCATTATAATAATAAAGTACAGCTCAATAGCTTCACAACGATACCAAGAATGTAAAAATCGGATGAACAGAACAAAAGTTACAAAAGAAAAACGAAAACGATATTTGAAAAATCACATTTTTACACTTCTCCTGCTCATCCGCGTATGGACCTATTCCGTACGCATATGGCCCAAAATTCGTACGCGTATCATACGCAAATCACCAGATGGCCGGGAAAACATGCATCCCATACGCATATTGGCCCTGAAATGCGTCATCCATACGCGTATTGCCCAAGTCAATACGCGTATGGCCTGCCCCAATACGCGTATGGCCATGCGAAATGCAGAATTTTCCTGCAGAATTCTGTTCTGCGTTTTTCCCCCAAATTCATCATCTAAACTCAGAAAAATACCAATTTGATGTACAACAACATGTATCATTCGCGTATCAACAACAAGGGACCCGAAAACATCATTTTCAACACGATTAAATCGATTTCTACCATTTTCTACACAAATGGGTTTATACCAAAACTCATAAAAATCAACAACAACAATAACACAATCATACATAATGATATACATTGATAAGATAATAAGATTTCACACCCTTACCCGGATTAATTGATTCCTAGAAGTTGTCTTGAAGATTTCCAAGCTTTTCCTCTCTTTTTCTCCTCTTCCTCTTTCTTTCTCTCCTTTTTCTCTCTATTTTTCTTTTCTTTCTCTTTCTCTCCTATTTCCTCTTCTTATCTCTTTTTCTTTTCTATTTTCTACTCAAATTCCATTAATTCATTTTCTCAAATAATTCTACACTTAATCACTTTTCTACCAATTTTACTAAATTTCTAACTTACCATTAATTGAGAAGTGTCTAAAATACTCTCCATTCTAATTTTCCCGAAAACTCTCAAAAACGGTAAAAATATCATAACATGTCAACATAGCATATTAACACACCAATTTCACAAATAAAATAATTTATCACTCAATTTAAATAAAAGGCTCAACAAAATGGGAAAAATCGGAATCGGGGCGTTACATATTTCAAAGTGTGATCTTTGAGTTGTATCACTGAGGTGAATTAGGGAGTGAGTGGGTTCTCATACCTAAGTGGTTTCTTAGGTAGAAAGTTCAATGGGTAGTGATTAAGTTTAGGAGATGTCAACTGGTTTGTTGAGTCTGTAAATTAATACTACTAATATTGAAATTCCTCCCTGGCTTGGTAGCCCCCAGAGTAAGTTGTTTAACTGAACTGGGTTAACAATTCTTTGTGTCTTTTCTGTTGTGTTATATTGTCCATTGCAGAGTGTGTTGTTGTGACATCACACGTAACATCACATATCTGGTACCAGAATTTCAATTGGTATCAGAGCAGGCATCCTGCTCTGCATCTGGGTGAGATCTAGGGCTGATACTTTCTGGTAAAGATGGACAAGGAAGTTGGTGGATTTGTGAATAGACCCCCTATTTTGGATGGCTCTAATTATGATTATTGGAAACCAAGGATGATTACCTTTTTGAAATCCTTGGACAGCAGGGCTTGGAAGGCTATCATAAAAGAATGGAAAGCACCTGTTGTTGTTGAAAAAGATGATGCTGGGAAAGATAAAGAAGGAAGCTCAAAACTGAAATCTGAAGAAGAATGGACCAAGGAAGAAGATGAGCTTGCCCTTGGTAATTCTAAAGCTCTAAATGCTATATTCAATGGAGTTGATAAGAACATCTTCAGGTTGATCAACACCTGTGAAGTTGCTAAGGAAGCATGGGATATTTTGAAGACTACACATGAAGGAACATCTAAAGTTAAGATGTCAAGACTTCAACTTCTAACATCAAAGTTTGAAAGTCTAAAGATGAAGGAAGATGAAACTATTCATGATTTTCACATGAGTATCCTTGAGCTGTCTAATGCCTCTAGTGCTCTTGGAGAAAAGATGACCGAAGAAAAGATGGAGAGGAAAATCCTTAGATCCCTTCCCAAGAGGTATAAGATGAAGGTGACTGCAATTGAAGAAGCTCAAGACATCATTAAAATGAGGGTTGATGAGCTTATTGGATCTCTTCAAACCTTTGAGTTAGGGTTGAATGAGGAGGAACCTGAAAAGAAGACCAAGAGTATAGCCTTGGTATCCAATACTAAAGAAGAGAAGAAAGGGAATGGTGCTGAAGCTCAGGAGGACCTGTCTCAGGCTATTGCTATGCTGGAAAGACAGTTTAACAAGGCGTTCAAGAGGATGAATAAGAACTAACATCTCCTCTGACATCAACAAGTCAAAAGAGAAGGATGAAGAGAAGATTGTTTAAGATAAGGGAATCCAATGCTTTGAATGTGAAGGTTATAGGCATGTCAAGAAAGAATGTCCTACATTCCTTAAGAAGAAGAAGAAGGGCATGACTGGTTCCTGGTCTGATACTGACAGTGAAAGTGAAGAAGAGTCAGCCAAGCTTGTCAGAGCATTGACAGGAACATGTGTTTCTGATGGAGAATCAAGTGATGAGGAACTGACTTTTGAGGAGTTAGCAGCCTCCTATCAAGAGTCATGTCTGAAGAGTGCAGAGGTTTGTCAAGAAAGTGAGAAACAAAAGAAACAGATTGTTCAGTTTGAGACTGTTAAAGCTGATCTTGAAAATGAAGTCTTGGTTAAATCTCAACTTGATCAAATGACAAAATCTGTTAGAATGTTGAACAGTGGATCTGATACTCTTGATAAGATCCTTCAGGCAGAAAAGGTAGCTGGAGACAAATCTGGCTTAGGATTTGTTGTTGAGGAGAAGGTTTCTGCTGAAGCTAGTACTTCAGGAACCAAAAAGGACATGTCTCAACCAATGTCTCAACATAACAAAAAGAGACATAATCCTAAACCTAAGCAGGTTGCTCACCAACAGCCTCAAAATGTTGGGAAAAGGTATGCTCATGGTCCTCATCAAGGGAAGGTACATACTTATGGAGCTAGGCAGTATATGCCTCCTCAATACCATAAGAGCATGCAGGCTTCTAGGTTTAAACAAAACATGTGTCATCAGATGTCTCAACATCAAGGGAATATGTATGGCTTTGGATATAATAATGTTGTGCCTCATTATTATGGAAGAAGGACGCCACGTCACCATAGAAGACAGCCTAAGAGACAGAATCCTCACTGCAGGAGACAAGCAAACTATGGAAGAAAACATCACCAGTACTATGGATGGCAGCCACAGTAATTTCATCATCAAGGTGGCAGTAAGTTTAACAACTTCAGAGAAGAGAGAGTAAGGTGCTTCTATTGTGGAAGATTTTGTCGTATGCAGTTTTCTTGCTTTAAACTGCATGGATATCCCAAATCTATCCCTCAACCTAGACATAAGGAGAACAAGACTAAGGTTGTTAAACAATGGGTTCCTAAAGCTGAGGTTACATGTCTATTGGCTCACATATCAGATAGACGTTCTGCTAAGGATGGATGGTACTTTGACAGTGGATGTTCAAAGCATATGACTGGGTCCAAAAATCATTTGGTGGAGATAAATTCTTGCTCCTCAAATGATGTTACTTTTGGTAATGGAGAGAAATGGGAGGTAAAAGGAGTTGGAAAATTGAAGTGTCATGATGGACCTGATCTTGACAATGTGCTTCTTGTCAAAGGTTTGAGTGCTAATTTGATTAGCATAAGTCAGCTTTGTGATGAAGGATACAAAGTCAGCTACACTAAGGATGAGTGTTTGGTGACTAATGAGAAGAATGAGGTAGTTATGAAGGGAGTCAGATCCAGAGATAATTTCTATCAATGGGTACCTCAAGAGTTCAGCTCATCAAGTGATGTTGAGGATGATGTTATGACATCTAACTGTGACATCAAAAGGATCATCAAACAACCTAGTGTTATGAATTCATTCAGAGGAAATCTTGAGGAAAATAAGGTCATAGAGGTTGATCATACAAAAATGAAGTGTAATGACAATTTGTCTAAAGATGTGTGTGCTGAAATTTGTGAAGTCTTAAGTGGAAAACTGGGCATATGTGAAGAAGTCTACAATGTTGATGGAAGGATCAAAAGTTGTGACCTTAAGAAGTTTTGGAAGCTGAAAGATGATATGCAGACTGATGACTCACAAGACAACCATCAAAGGTTGGCAATCTCTGTTTTGGAAGATGCAGATGTTGGAGCTAATGTTGAAACATCTCCTATCCTTAAAATAAAGAAGAATGTTGAAGTGGTTGATGTGGATGATCTGTCTGACAAGGAGTTGATTGCAAAAGTGGTTCCTGGGGTTGCTAAAAGACTGAAATCAAGGAAAGGGAAAGCTATTGAATCACCTTCAAAGGTGAGAAATGATAAGCAGAAGACCTCAGTGGTTGGTCCTACAGAATCTTGAAGTAAAATGTCCATCTCTTCCAGAAAGAGGAAGACCAGAGATGAGTCTGATTCTGATGATAATGTCCAAGACATCACTCATGAGAAGAAAGCTGGTGTGATTAGAACTTCTGAGAAAATTCATGAGGCTCCACTAGATAACATTTATTTTCATTCTGTGGAAAGTGTAAAAAGGTAGATGTATGTTTTTCAAAGGAGGCTTGGTTTGGAAAGAGATCTTAGTAAAGATGCTCTGGAAATTAGAGAAGTTATGGAAATGATTCAGTTTGTTGGGCTAATAAAAACTGTTTTTGGTGTTTGCAAATGCTATGAGATACTTGTCAAAGAATTCATTCCTGCTGACATTGCTGATAGAAGAGGTGGGGATTTTGGAAAAGTGTATATGAGAAGGAAATGTACTGAGTTTTCTCCAGCTGTTATAAATAATTACTTAGGAAGAGGGTGTGCGAGCTTATGGTATTCAGGTGTGTATGTTAACTTGAATAAGCTACTCTGACTGTGTTTTATTGGGAGCTTCTTGAAGGACTTCTATGCGAAATGAGTCTTTTGAATGGTAATGAGAAGCAGATTTCCCAAAAGATGTTGTTGAATGGTGATGAGAAGAGATGTTGTAACATCATGATTGCTGATATTTGGAAGATGTTTGAGATTGTGCGTTTTAGAATTTGGTCTTGTTTTTAGAGCATGACTACTAATTTTGAAGACTTCACTAGTATCAACAACTACTGGTGGATGAAATGGTAGAAGGATTGTGATGTGATCTGATCAGAACATTTTTAGGGTTGTTCTTTCTTCTGCTACAAATATCTCTTAAAGAGATTAGATCTCAGTAAAGCTGAAAATTTGTGGAGTCTGTGAGCAGTGTCAAACCAGTCAGGATACTTGGTTGTGTTCTCCAAAAGTGAAAGTACAGTATGTGAATGTGCTCAGCAAGTGTGCTCATATGTTCATCTCCATCTAGAGCTTTAGTTAACCATGACAGGGGGAGTACTTGTCTATGGATTTTGCTACAAAGGTATGAAGCTTGCATGCTGATCAAGCTTGTGGAGATTGGTTGCCTTTTATGAGGATATAATGTCAGATAACATGTTATGACATTAGTCTGTTGGTTGGTGTTTTGGTGTGGACTTGAATGGTTCTAGCCATGTAAAGCTATTTGTTTGAATCTTGAGCGCAGATGCTTCTGAGGAGATGTCTGAAGACAATATGCAGTTTTTTTTGGAAAAACTTTGTGAGGGTCTTAGTTGATGGTGATGTCACACTTATCTTGGTGTGTGGAGTTTACTTAGAGTTCAGTGGAAGGCATTGTGTGTGTGCTCCAGATCTTGTGGATGAGTATGTGAAGCCTTCCTGACTGCTTGGATAAAGACTGTGTCTGGATTATGATGTGCTGGTCAAGGAGTTATTTGTGATCAATTCTTTGGATTTTGCTGACAGAAGAAGTGTGGTTTTGTACTGGGTATGGATGGTATCTGGATAAGAGGGATCACTAGTGTCTTGGGATATCGTTGGTAAGTTTGGTGGTTGTCAAATTATGGCTAAAAAGGGGGAGAGTTAGCCTAGGTGTGTCCTATCTCAGATCTGGTGTGGTGCAAATATTGAGATGGAGTGTGCATGTATGAACAGCTGGTATGCTGGTTCGTGTATTGAGGGGGAGTTTTCCCTTTGTTGATAGGTGGTGTGCAGCATTTTGAAGTGGGAGCTATTTGTTTTAAAATTTTTATCCGCTGCTGAAGTCTCTGATGTTGCAGAGATTGTTTTAGCCAAAATTAGCCAAAGGGGGAGATTGTTAGTTCTTGGATTGGCTAGAATTTTGGTAAAACAAAGTTGTTCAATGTTGATGTTACGTGGGTGATGTCTTAACATTGGATAATGTTAAGTGTTTAAGTTGTTGAAGTTTTGAAGTCTGATGTCACATGCAATGTCATGACATCAGATATGCAGATCATTAAAACATCAGGTTTGAGATGTTTTTAGGGTTAAGCGTATTAGCTAGAATTTGGGAGAGCTGTTAGAGTTATTGGATGCGAATATCTTGGAGAAGATATTTTATGTTGCAAACAGATTTGATGCAGATTTGTAGGAGTGTTTAAAGGCTAAAGATTTAAAAAGATTTGGAGATAAAATCTGTTTTGAAGATTCAGTTTTAAATAAGAAATCAGGTCAGATATTGTAGCAGGTCCAAGCCCAAATCAAATAGCTATATAAAGCGCATCATTCCTGAAGGAAAAGGAACGAAGAAAGAGAGCTAAACTCTGAGAGTCGTTTGTGTCTTCGTGTATGTTTTGTAAGCCATTCTAGGTTGAATTGGTGTTACTTGATTGACTTGTAAAGTGTCCTCTCTTAGAGCTGTTAAGCAAGAGAGTGTGGTTACTTGATCAAAGCTTGTAAGCAGGATCAAGGTGTATTTCAAAGTGTGATCTTTGAGTTGTATCACTGAGGTGAATTAGGGAGTGAGTGGGTTCTCATACCTAAGTGGTTTCTTAGGTAGAAAGTTCAATGGGTAGTGATTAAGTTTAGGAGATGTCAACTGGTTTGTTGAGTCTGTAAATTAATACTACTAATAGTGAAATTCCTCCCTGGCTTGGTAGCCCCTAGAGTAAGTTGTTTAACTGAACTGGGTGAACAATTCTTTATGTCTTTTCTGTTGTGTTATATTGTCTATTGCAGAGTGTGTTGTTGTGACATCACACGTAACATCACATATCTGGTACCAGAATTTCATAATCGTTCGACTCAAACGTCCCGACCTGATGTTACATATCAGAGCAAGACCCTCTAATCGACGGTGAAAATAAAAAATGCTTCAAAAATAAATCTTCATGCACCAAGGGAGCTAAGCCTGATCACCTGCACGTTACCCACATGGAGGCAACATTCAAACAGGCAGGGTGAGTAATCACGAAATCAATATATAAGATATAAGTGAAAGATAAAGCACAAGCAACAACATCATCAAGTCATTCACAACGTCAAGAACACATCAATCACATCAATACAATGCAATGCCACATAATATTCAATGCAACATCATAGACTCATGCATGTGGTACCAACTCGTCATAATCGATGGACACTCGGCCATCACCCTCCAAAGATCCCCACCAATAGGATCGATTTTACACAAGAACCGGAGGACGTCATAAAACACTCCAATCCACACAATGGTATTGAAGCCACCAAATGGACCGAAGTCCCAACTATGCCATGAATGCATGATGCAAATCGTCATAATAAACATCGTCATAAAATCATCATAATTGCATCATCATTCATGAATCATCAAACAAACATCATTATATATCACCAATACGCACTCGTCAAAGCTTGTCATTAGACTTCACAATTCTTCATATTAGGCTCATCACATAAGATCCCTGATTTTTATCCCGTTCATCATTATTACTAGATTACTAATGTCTTATTGCCTCATCATAGCCCTACGTCTCAAAGAAACCACGTCACAAGCGAAATCGGGACAGAAATCGCAAAAAAAAGGGAAATTCTGCCAACAGCCCTGCCCATACGATAATACCCCTCCTGTTACGCGTATGGATCCACTCATGCGCCCTTGGCCCGCGTATCATACGCGTAGGTCCCCTGCCCAGGCCTCCTATTACGCGTAATGCATCCTCCATTACGTGTATCAGCAGAGAGGGTTTTCCTCTCCTTTCTCCTTCCGATTTCCCCTTACACGTAATGGCTAACCCATACGCGTACGACACTACCCATACGCGTACTCACCTTCCCTTACACGTATGCCCTTTTTTCCTTCAGTTCCCATACACGTAATACCCCTCTTACGCGTATTGACCACAACTCCATACGCGTATGCTACGCGTATCAGCAGAGGGTCGTGTCAGCCCTTGGGGACGGGTGCGTATGCTACGCGTACGACCCTGGGAGTGTCCCCATTACGCGTAATACCTCCCCTGTTACGTGTATCACCAGAAGCCACCCCAAAACTCAGATCTCGCATCTGAACGGAAACTTCCTCATTCCAGCACCTTCGATCTTCCAAAATCAGACCCAAACTGACTTCGCTTCATCACAGATCTATGTTTTTCATCCTACTTCTTTGCCTACATCAATTTCTCCTATTTATTAAATCTGAAACTGGTTAATATCATGTTCGATTTTTAGATCTGGTTACCCACAAGTTCATCACAACATCCACAATCATTCACACAGATTCAACATAAATTATAGCAGCACATATTAGATTCGCAACAGAGTTACGAAAATCATCACAGATTCATCACAGATTTTAGCATAAATTCATCAGAAATGTAAACACGCAATTACCTCTACCTTAAACCCATATCAAACATATTAACCCGAATTACCCCCCATACCTCGAATTTTCCAGCAGAAATTCTTCGTTCCCGGGGTTCTACGGTTGATTCCTCGTTCTAGCCTCCTTTCCTCAGCTCTCTAATCACTTCTTAGGGTTGCACAAAACTAATTCTCATAATCCTTATTTTTCTTTTGTTAAACCTATGTTTTGGGCCTTAATTACGATTTACCGTATTATCCTCCACTAAACTCCTCAATGTTACCGTCTTACCCTTAATGATCTCCTAATTATTAATTAACAATAATAATAATCCAAATAATATTCTAGTTACTCAAATTATTCCAATATTATTACTAATAAAATAATCTAATTAATTGCTATTTCTAAGAGATCTCCATGTTCCCTTAATCCAAGGCTATCCCACAAAATCATCAAAAAGCACCAAAACACCGAATAATCATAATAATTCAATAAATAAATATTATAATTATTTGGGGTGTTACAACTCTTCCCCGCTTAAAGAATTTTCGCCCTCGAAAATTACCTGAAGGGAACAGAGTCGGATACGACTCCTTCATCTGGTCTTCATGCTCCCAAGTCCAACTTTCGCCAGCTGGTCCACCCCACAACACCTTCACCAAAGCTATGTCTTTACCCCGCAGTTGCTTCTTCTCACGACCATCAATCCGCACAGGTAACGCTTCCACAGTCAGATTATCCCTCACTTGTACATCATCCATCTGAATCACATGCGACAGATCTGGAATGTACTTCCTCAACTGAGACACATGGAACACGTCGTGTAAATTTGCAAGCATTGGTAGTAAAGCAATCCGATAGGCTACCTCTCCTATCTTCTATAAGATTTGGTAAGGACTAACAAAACATGGAGTGAGCTTCCTAGACTTCAAAGCTCGACCCACACCAATCACTGGCGTCACCCTCAAAAACACGTGATCTCCCTCTTGGAATTCAAGTGCCTTCCTCCTCTTATCATGGTAACTCTTCTGACGACTCTGCAAAGATTTCATTCTTTCTTGGATCATCTTAATCTTCTCAGTCGTCTCTTGCACAATTTCAGGTCCGAGTACAACACTCTCGCCCGATTCATACCAACACAAAGGGAGTCCTATACCTTCTCCCATACAAAGCTTCATAGGGCGCCATTCCAATACTAGCATGAAAACTATTATTGTAGGTGAACTCAATCAACGGTAAATGGCTATCCCAAGATCCTCCGTGATCCAACACACATGCCCTCAACAAATCCTCTAAAGATTGGATAGTCTTTTCTATCTGACCATCCATCTGCGGATGATATGCTGATCTCATCCTCAACTTGGTGCCCAAAGCATCCTGCAAACTCTTCCAGAACCTCGATGTAAATCTCGGGTCTCTATCCGACACAATACTCGAAGGTATACCATGCAACTTCACAATCTCCTTAATATACATCTCAGCTAACTTCTGCATAGAATGATTAATCTTCATTGGCAAGAAATGAGCCGACTTAGTTAATCTATCCACGATCACCCAAATCGAATCATTTCCCTTAGCAGTCCTCGGCAATCCCGACACAAAATCCATGGAAATACTATCCCATTCCCACTCTGGAATATTCAACGGTTGCATCATACCTAAAGGTTTCTGATGCTCAATCTTCGACTTCTGACAAGTCAAGCACATATAAACAAACTCCGCAATGTCCTTCTTCATCCCTGGCCACCAAAACAACTTCTTCAAATCCTGGTACATCTTCGTAGCACCGGGATGAATACTCAACCTACTTCGATGTCCTTCTTCAAGAATTCTCTTCTTAATTTCTGGAACATCTGGGACACACACCCTATCTCTGAACATCATTACAGCATTCTCGCCAATCCAGAATTCACCCTTGTTACCTTGATTGATCAATGTCAACTGGTCAACCAACTTCAAGTTGGATTGTTGTCCCACTCTGATCTCTTCCAGAATACCACTCGTCAACTTCAACATTCCCAACTTCACACTGTCAGGAGTTGCTTCACATACCAAACTCAAATCTCGGAATTGTTCAAGTAACTCCAACTCTTTCACCATAAACATCGGCATATGCAATGACTTTCTGCTCAAAGCGTCGACCACTACATTTTCTTTACCAGGATGGTAATTCAAATCAAAGTCATAATCCTTCAACAATTCCAACCACCTTCTCTGCCTCATATTCAACTCTTTCTGATTAAACAGATACTTCAAGCTCTTATGATCGCTGAACACTTCGAGTTTAGAGCCAAACAGATAATGTATTCAAATTTTCAACACAAATACCACAGCTGCCAACTCTAAGTTATGGGTTGGGTAATTCACTTCATGAACCCTCAATTGCCTGGAAGCATAAGCAACAACTTGCCCATTCTGCATCAATACTCCTCTAAGACCCATCTTCGATGCATCACAGTACACTACAAAAGATTCATTCGGATTAGGCAAAATCAACACTGGAGAAGCCATCAACCTCTTCTTCAACTCCACAAAACTCTCTTCACAAGCTACATCCCACACAAAATCTTGAACCTTTCGAGTTAACTGAGTCAAAGGTAATGCCAACTTACAAAAGCCTTCAATAAACTTACAGTAATAACCAGCCAACCCCAGAAAACTTTGTATCTCAGTAGCAGACTTTGGAGTCTCCCACTGTAATACAACATCAATCTTAGAAGGATCTACAACAATTCCACCACTTGAAATCACATGGCCAAGGAAACTCACTTCATTCAACCAAAACTCACACTTCGACAGCTTTGCATACAACTTCTTCTCCTTCAATACTTGCAACACCATTCTCAAATGCTCAGCATGCTCTTCTTCCAATTTAGAATATATCAGAATATCATCAATGAAGACCACAACAAATTGATCCAAATACTCATGAAAGATCTGATTCATATACTCCATGAACACACCAGGTGCGTTGGACACTCCAAACGGCATCACAGTGTATTCATAGTGACCATACCTCGTCCTGAAAGTTGTCTTCGGAATGTCATCAGGTTTAACATGAATCTGATGATAACCCGACCTCAAATCAATCTTACTAAACACACAGGCACCTACTAACTGATCCATCAAATTGTCGATCCTCGGAAGTGGATATTTATTCTTGATAGTCACTTTATTCAACTGCCGATAATCAACACACAACCTCATACTCCCATCTTTCTTCTTCACTAGCAGCACAGGAGCACCCCACGGAGAAACACTTGATTGAACAAACCTCTTCTCAAGCAGCTCTTCCAACTATTTCTTCAATTCACTTAACTCAGAAGTGGATATCTGGTAAGGAGCCATTGACACCGGACTCGTACCTGGTACCAAGTCCACTACAAACTCTACTTCACGTTCTGGAGGCAATTTCACTGATGTTATCCGGAAACACATCTGGGAATTCACAGACAACAGGTAATTCGACACTCACAGCTTCACGATCAATCTGCAATGATGTAAACATTGCAAACACCAAGGCTTCGTCTTCCAGAAGCTTGCCTACTTGCTTAGCAGACAAGAACATAAACTCCCCACCATCACCAAACTCAAGAAACTTTACAGTCTTGCTATAACAATTGATATGAACACGGTTGAACTCCAACCAGTTCATCCCAAAGATTACATTGATTTGGTGCAAGGGTAGGCACACCAAATCCATCACAAAACTCTTCTCAAAAATCGTCACAGGATATCTCAAACACATAAAGGTAGTAGTAACAAAACCATTAGTTGGAGTTTCTATTACCATATTACCATTCATATCAGATAACTTCAAACCCAATCTATTAGCATATTCAAGCGAGATAAAAGAATGAGTAGCACCAGTATCAATAATAGCAACCAACTCGATATTATTAATAAAACAAGTACCTTAAATCAGGTTGTCCTTCTCTGGCACCTCTGCACCACTCAAAGCAAACACTCTGCCACTGGTCTGAGCAGCAGTAGCAGTCTTCCCTGGTTTCTAACACTGGGTAATAATGTGACCCTTCTCCCCACAATTGAAACAGGTTGGACCATCATATTTGCAATCAGTAGCTCTATGCCCCTTCTTACCACATCTGTAGCACCTCAACACATTATTGGTGCAACCATCAGCACGGTGACCTTACTCGCCAGACTTGTAACACTTCCCAGAAGCGGGAGCTACTCCCCCACTTGAATTTTTCCTATCTGAAGCCTTCTGCTTCCCTTTGTCAGCTGAAGTCGTATAAGGTTTCCCCCTATACTGCCCTTTCTTCTCGCTCAACTGCTTGTAGTGAGCAGATCGATCTCGACTATCCTCGTCGTAGATCCTACTCTTATCCACCAGCTCAGCAAACCTGCGAATTTGTTGGTATCCAATACCATACTTGATTTCTGGTCTCAGCCCATTCTCGAACTTGAGACACTTGAACATCTCAGCATCAGCACGGTTGTAGTGAGGACAGAACTTCACCAGCGTCTCAAACTTTGCGGCATACTCTGCCACAGTCATGTCTCCTTGCTTCAGCTCAAGGAATTCCACTTCTCTCTTGCCACGAGCATCCTCTGGAAAATACTTGCCCAGAAACTCCTGCTTGAACACAGCCCAGGTTATCATAGTGCCAACATTTGCGAGTCTCTGACGAGTGTTATCCCACCAATCCTCGGCCTCTTCTTCCAGCATATGCGTTCCAGACTGAACTTGTTGCTCATCAGTACACCCCATCACCTAGAAGATCTTCTCAATCAGCTTCAGCCACTTGTGTGCACTCGCCGGATCATGAGTACCCACAAAATTCGGTGGATTGTTCCTCTGAAACTTCCCCAAAGCACCAAACTCATCTGTAACTACACCATTCGGATTGAGTTGCGCCACTACTTGAGCAACTGATTCCAACGCATCGGAAATAGCACGATCATTTCTTCCAGTCATCCTGCACACCACCAACAAGGTTAAAAGAACTAAAACATCGACAGTGTACATACACTTGTCGACCGACAAGGGACTGACATCACGTAAAAACCTGGCCAGACGGACCGACCTGCTCTGATACCACTAATGTAACACCCTTTTTCTACCCAACAAACATCACGAATAAAACGACAAATAAATCAGAGTAAAGTACCAAAAAGGGCATCACATATCGTCAAAAATCATCAAATATCCACCTGTCCCGTAACACGGGTTTTACCATCATAATTTAATTAAACACCACGCAGCGGAAAATCAAGTTTAAACGAAACACTTTTATAATTCAAAACTTCTCAAATAAAACTCATGAAAAAACATCATGTCCATAAAACAAAAGAACGTAATCATTCGACTCAAACGTCCCGACCCGATGTTACATATCAGAGCAAGACCCTCTAATCAATAGAGAAAATAAAAAATCCTTCAAAAATAAATCTTCATGCGCCAAGGAGGTAAGCCTGATCACCTGCACGTTACCCACGTGGAGGCAACATTCAAACAGGCAGGGTGAGTAATCACGAAATCAATATATAAGATATAAGTGAAAGATAAAGCACAAGCAACAACATCATCAAGTCATTCACAACGTCAAGAACACGTCAATCACATCAATATAATGCAATGCCACACAATATGCAATGCAACATCATAGACTCATGCATGTCGTACCAACTCGTCATAATCGATGGACAATGGGCCATCACCCTCCAAAGATCCCCACCAATAGGATCGATTCTACACAAGAACCGGAGCACGTCATAAAACACTCCAATCCACACAATGGGATTGAAGCCACCAAATGGACCGAAGTCCCAACTATGCCATAAATGCATGATGCAAATTGTCATAATAAACATTGTCATAAAATCGTCATAATTGCATCATCATTCATGAATCATCAAATAAACATCATTATATATCACCAATACGCACTCGTCAAAGCTTGTCATTAGACTTCACAATTCGTCATATTAGATTCATCACATAAAATCCCCGATTTTTATCCCGTTCATCATTATTACTAGATTACTAATGTCTTATTGCCTCATCATAGCCCTACGTCTCAAAGAAACCACGTCACAAGCGAAATCGGGACAGAAATCGCAAAAACAGGAAATTATGCCTACAACCCTGCCCATACGCGTAATTCCTCTCCTGTTACGCGTATGGCTCCACTCATACGCCCTTGGCCCGCGTATCATACGCGTAGGGCCCCTGCCCAGGCCTCCCATTAAGCGTAATGCATCCTCCATTACGCGTATCAGTAGAGAGGGTTTTCCTCTCCTTTGTCCTTTAGATTTCCCCTTATGCGTAATGGCTAACCCATACGCGTACTCACCTTCCCTTACGCGTATGCCCTTTTTTCCTTCAATTCCCATACGCGTAATACCCTTCTTACGCTTATTGACCACAACTCCATACGCGTATGCTACGCATATCAGCAGAGGGTCGTGCCAGCCCTTGGGGACGGGTGCATATGCTACGCGTACGACCCTGGGAGTGTCCCCATTACGCGTAATACCTCCCCTGTTACGCGTATCACCATAAGCCACCCCAAAACTCAGATCTCGCATCCAAACGGAAACTTCCTCATTCCAGCACCTTCGATATACCAAAATCAGACCCAAACTGACTTCGCTTCATCACATATCTATGTTTTTCATCCTACTTCTTTGCCTACATCAATTTCTCCTAATTATTAAGTCTGAAACTGGTAAATATCAAGTTCGATTTTCAGATCTGGTTACCTAGAAGTTCATCACAACATCAACAATCATTCACACAGATTTAACATCAATTATAGCAGCACATATCAGATTCGCAACAGAGTTATGAAAATCATCACAGATTCGTCATAGATTTTAGAAAAAATTCCTCAGAAACGTAAACACACAATTACCTTTACCTTAAACCCATATCAAACATATTAACCCGGATTACCCCCCATACCTCGAATTTTCCAGCAGAAATTCTTTGTTCCCGGGGTTCTACGGTTGATTCCTCATTCTAGCCTCTTTTCCTCAGCTCTCTAATCACTTCTTAGGGTTGCACAAAACTAATTCTCATAAACCTTATTTTTCTTTTGTTAAACCTATGTTTTGGGCCTTAATTACGATTCACCGTATTATCCTCCACTAAACTCCTCAACGTTATCGTCTTACCCTTAATGGTCTCCTAATTATTAATTAACAATAATAATAATCCAAATAATTATCTAATTACTCAAATTATTCCAATATTATTATTAATAAAATAATATAATTAATTGCTATTTCTAAGAGATCTCCATGTTCCCTTAATCTAAGGCTATCCCACAAAATCATCAAAAAGCACCAAAACACCGAATAATCATAATAATTCAATAAATAAATATTATAATTATTTGGGGCGTTACAAGTAATGACATTAACACAATCTTGTTCTTAGCAGAGTCTTTGATTTTATTGTCTTGGATTAAATCTTTTGACAATAAAATGTTTGGACAAGCATAGATTCAGATAGTGTTTGCTATCAGAGATTGGCATAAAACAATTTTACAGCACTGTCATAGTATTTCCAGAAACAGAAAAAGAAATGAAAGTTTTCTCACAGAGTTGTCCTTTAACACAAATTCTATTATAGCCTACAATTTCCATAGGAGTAATGGAGTCACTTAAGATATAATCTTGAGATGCAGAACGTAACGCCCCATTTTATTTTAAATTATTTTTCGTAATTTAATTATGTGAAGTTCTATGTATAAATGTAAATATGTGTGTTTTGTTGTGTTTGGGGATACCCTTGGTGTGGGGTAGTAACCTTAAGAGTAGACCTTGAGGGTGGAGAAGTGTGTGAGCAGTTGAGTAGAGATTGGTGATATGAGAAGTAAAACTAAATTGAAATATTCATGATAATTATTTAATTATTTAATATTAGGTGGATATTAGTTCAATTAGATAATTGCTGGAAATTATTATTATTATTTTAATTAGATGGGATTAATAATAATAATAATAATAATAACAATAATTATAATAATAATTATAATATAATGAAATGAAATAAAATGAGATATTAGGTGTGTAGAGATTGGAAGGGCAAGATAGTAATTATATGAGGATGAGTGAGGGTAAATGAGATAAACCATAGTTGAGGGATTTTATAAAGGGAATTGGAAAAGATTAGAGTCAGTTTTTCATCGTACGTGAAATTGGAACAGAATTTGAAAGAGGTTAGGGCAAAGAAGAGGGAAGAACTCCAATAGATAAAGAAAAGCTCATCAATCTAAGGTAAGGGAGGGGTTCTGATTTTCTAAGGGATATTATGATGAATAGTGGGTAATTGGTGTCAGTTATGAATGATTTGATGAAGGGTAGATTTAGGGTTCGGATTGTTGTTAATTGTTGTTGATTATAAGGATTATTGATGAAATTGGTGAACTCATTGATCTTAATGTTGTATGATTATGTTGCGTTGTGTTGGGTTATTGATGATAATGATTTTACCGTATCTTATTTGTTGACCATGTGGTTTATGAATCATGTGTTGAATATATGAATTGATGATTACATGATGTATGTATGATATTAGGACCTCTAAAAAGGTGTTGTAGGCTGTTATAACTATAACATAATGGTAGTATTTCAAATTCTGAGACTGGGACTTTTTACGGAATCGAATTCGGAGGTCAGCAAGGCCTCCAAACTGCAAAAATCGTCCTGAAGAGTTCGCGATGCAAACTATAGTTTGCATAGCGAACATCGCGATGCAACCTGTATTTCACGTAGTAAAAGTCGCGAAGCGAGCTGTATTTCGCGTAGCGAAAGTCGTGAAGCGAGCAGTAGCGTACCTGTAGTGAATGATGGAAGAATGGATGTAACTTTTGATCCGTAAGTCCATTTGAGGCACCGTTAGAAGCTTTAGAAAGCCAACGCACAGGGCTATAACATGAAAATGATTGGTGAAATGTTTTGTTAATATTCAGGTGTATATTATATGGATGTTTGTAAAGTTTTGTATGCTCGATTAGCGAATTGGGGAGTTAAAATGAAGTAACATGATTGAGTGTATACAGATGTGCAAATGTAAAGTTATTACTGTTGATGTCGGTTATGGATTATTATGAGTGATGAGAAATATTATATTTTATGATGAAGTTTGATTATGTTATTATATATATATATGTTGTTACGATGACGTTGCTATGATGTTGATGATGGTGATATTGTTATGATGTTGATGTTGGTGATGTTCTATGATGAGTGAAATCGATGATGTGCATGTTTAATGTGTTTACATGCTATGTGATTATTTGGAGTTGTTGTGATTGCATAAAAGATATATATGTTGTATGAACTATATTTTATGCTTGTTGGCCAATTTGGGAGTGTACAATAACCATGGTGGTGGGTTATTGTGCACGATAATGTTGTCGTTGTTGTATGCATAAATAGTCGCATTACATACATTTGTAGACAATGGTCCGTTATTGAGGAGCCTAAAATCCCATTGTGTGGATTGGGCCGGTAGCTGATTTCAGAGGTGATGGATCAGTGAGTGGTTCTGATCCTACGAGGTGCGGATAAGGACGGTGAACCTGAGTGTTAATGAAAATTGGTACCACATGCATATGCATTGAGTCTGGTTGTGAGTCTCATTGCATTAACTATGTCACTATGTTGTTAACATGTGGTATTGTTGTGATTAGTTGGATTTGTTATCATGTGATTTCCATGTTGGTTGGTGGATAATTAATGATGATGTTGTTGGTTGATTGATATGAGATATTTAGCTGAATTATTTTGTGTTATCTTTATGTTTGGATAACTTAGTATTGGTGTTGGGTGTGTTGTGTTGTAGAATGGGTGATAACACATGTGTTAACCTAATGCATACTTTTTATCATGCTTTTCTTTATATTATCATGATATTTCACCCCTTCTGTTTGAATATTGCCTCCACGTGGGTAATGTGCAGATAATCTGCAGTAGGAGCTCAGATGTGAGTGGGAGATGAAGTCTTCCGTTTATTCTTTTAGTTTGGCGTGTGCTCTGATATGTAACACAGGGGTTATGGAACGTTGTGTGCTTCTTATTGTTGATTGTTGATTACCATGTCTTATTTCCTATGATTGTTGTTTCTTTGTGACAAAATCAATATGCTATGCCTTGAGTTGTTAACTTGAATTATTAAATGTTATTTCCGTTACGATATGATTTAACCTTCAGTTATGTTTTGCTGATAATGTTATTATAAATAATTTTTGAAAGAACATGTGTTACATATTTGATTGAATGAGTAAGTGTTTGTTGAAAGTGTGACATTCCTAAATATGATTTTGTGGATAATTACTCTGATTTTATCTATATTACGCGGGGGATTATTTATGGTGTTACATAGTGATACCAGAGCAGGTCGGTTCGTCTGACCAGGTTGTTTAATTATGTTTGTTCCCTAGTATGCGACATGTGTGTGAAAACATTGTCGATGCTTGTTTTGTTTTCCATTTGCATGTTGGGAATGAAACAAGTGGGGGAGAAGCGTCTGCTTCTCTTGGATATTCCAACTGTTGACAGATTGGATATCGTGTTGCTACTTGAGAGAGTGCATTGTTGGATAGTTCAACTGTTTTGAGAATGGCGTAATCCTTGAGGGACGACGGTCAGATTTTCTCGTTGGTCACTTCCTGGTGATGGTGAAGGAAATGTTTTGGCTAGAGTTAGGCTAGTGATGTTGGAGTATCCTGACGTCTTTCCTAAGGATGGGCATAGTTTGTCTTTAGTTGGAACCAGTTGATGTTAGTCTTGGAGCGGATTGGTGGGAATTAAACCGTGTGTTTACCAATCATTTGGATGGTGGTGTGGTGTGTTGCTGATTACGAGAGCTCAGGCAATGCCGAAGCTATGTTGTTTATGACACTGAAGATATTATGGATTCAAGATTCCTATATGCCGGCTATGTTGGGATGTCTTTAGGAAGAATGATCAGGTATAGTTGATGTTGGATTCTCTGAGAGTAGAGAGTTATGTGATGGCTAGTGTTATGCCAGTGGTGTGTGATCCCTGATGTTTTCTTGAAAGATATATGTGACTTACCTTTAGGACGTGAAGTCGAGTTTGATGAAGGTAAAGAGTTTTTTTCCATCCGCTACGCAGGTAGAAGGGTTCTTGGGAGGTAGGACTTGTGTGGAAAGGCTAGACCTTGTTGTTTCTTCTATGAAGGGAGAAATGGTTATCGAAACTCCTGATAAGGGATTGGTGACTACTTCTCTGGTTTGTTTGAATTTTCCTCTCTCGATCTTTGATAGAGACTGTGGTTTTGATGTTACTTGTTTGTCGTTGGGAAATCTTGATGTTATCTTGGGAATGAACTGGTTGGAGTTCAATCATGTTCATATAAACTGTTATAACAAGTTGGTGCAGTTTTTTGCTCTTAATAATGAGGAAGAAGCTAGTTTTCTTATCTGCTAGAGGGTTGAAAGAGCTTTTGGAAGAGGAAACTCAGGTGTTTGTGTTGTTTGCGTCCTTGTCTGTGGAAAGTCGATTAGTGATTGGTGAGTTGCAGGTGGTGCACGAATTCTCAGAGGTTTTTCCAGATGATATTTCAAATATGCTGTAAGAGAAAGAGGTGGAGAAGGCTATTGATCTTGTCCCTGGTACCAAATCTGTTTCTATGGCACCATACAGGATGTCGACATCGGAGTTGACAAAGTTGAAGAAACAATTAGAAGAATTGATGTAAAAGGAATTTGTGAGACCAAGTGTGTCGCCTTGGGGAGCTCCACTGTTGTTGGTAAAGAAGAATGATGGTAGTATGAGGTTGTGTGTGGATTACAGACAGTCGAATAAAGGGACGATTATTAATAAGTATCCACTTCCTAGAATAGATGACTTGATGGATCATTTGGTGGGTGCTCGCGTGTTTAGTAAAATTGACTTGAGGTCGGGTTATCATCAGGTTAGAGTGAAGGGTGAGGATAGTCAGAAGATAACTTTGAGTACTCGGTATGGACATTATGAGTATTTGGTGATGTCGTTCAGATTTTTTAATGCACCTGGTGTATTCATGGAGTATATGAATCAAATCTTTCATACTTACTTGGATCAATTTGTGGTGGTCTTCATTGATGACATTCTGATCCATTCTAAGTCAGAAAAGGAACATGCTGAATATTTGTGGACTATGTTGCAAGTGTTGAAAGAGAATAAGCTTTATGCTAAATTGTCAAAGTGTGAATTCTGGTTGAAAGAGGTGAGTTTTCTTGGTCATGTTATTTTAGGCGATGGTATTGCTGTGGATCCATCCAAGGTAGATGCAGTTCTACAATGAGAGGCTCTAAAGTCATTGATTGGGATTAGGAGCTTTTTGGGCTTAGCTGGTTATTACCGTAGGTTTATTGAAGGCTTTTCTAAGTTGGCACTTTCGTTGACACAATTGACATGCAAAGGTAAAGCTTTTGTGTGTGATATTCACTGTGAGAAGAGTTTCATTGAGCTGAAGAAGAGGTTGACTATAACTCTAATTTTGATTCTACCTGAACCGAATGGACTGGTTCTGGTGTATTCTGATGCATCCTTGATGGGTTTAGGTGGTGTGTTGATGCAAGATGGAAAGTTTGTGGCTTTTGCTTCACGATAACTGAGATTTTATGAAAGGAATTATCCTACTCATGATTTAGAGTTGGCTGTAGTGGTTTTTGTGTTGAAGATTTGGAGATAATATCTCTATGGTTCCAGATTTTAGGTAGGGATCATAAGAGCTTGAAGTATCTATTTGAGCAGAAAGAGTTGAATATGATGTAGAAGAGATGCTTGGAATTTTGAAAGATTATGACTTTGGCGTGAATTATCATCCTGGTAAAGCTAATGTTATGGCTGATGCGTTAAGTCGGAAGTCCCTGCATATGTTTGCTATAATGGTTAGAGAGTTAGAATTGATTGAGCAGTTCAGAGACTCGAGCTTGGTCTGTGAGCTGACACCGTAGAGTGTGATGTTGGGTATGCTGAAGATCAACAATGATTTTCTTAATAATATTAGAGAAAGTCAAAAGTTGGATGTGAAGTTGGTGGACTTGATGATTGGAAGTAACCAGACGGAGGATAGTGACTTCAAAGTGGATGAGAAAGGTGTGCTGAGATACCGTGATAGAATCTGTATTCCTGATGATTCTGAATTGAAAAAGATGATTCTGGAAGAAATTCATAGAAGTAGCTTGAGTATTCATCCAGGAGCTACAAAGATGTATCAAGATCTGAAGAAAATATTTCGATGACCTGGATTAAAGTGTGATGTGGCTCAATTTGTGTATGCTTGCTTGACTTGTCAGAAGTCGGAAGTGGAACATAAAAAACTTGCTGGTTTGATGCAACTGTTGAATATTCTAAAATGGAAATGGGACATCATTTCAATGGATTTTGTGACCGGATTTCCAAATACTCCGAGAAGGCATGATGCTATTTGGGTGGTCGTGGGTAGACTGACGAAGTCGGCCCATTTTATTCCAATTAACATCAGTTTTTAATGCAGAAGTTGGCAGAGATCTACATCAGTGTGATTGTGAAGTTGCATGGAGTTTCATTGAGTAGTGTGTCGGATAGAGATTTGAGGTTCACTTCTAAATTTTGGGAGAGTTTGCAAGAGGTTTTGGGTTCGAAGCTGGGGTTGAGTTCAGCTTATCATCCACAGACAGAAGGTCAGACGGATAGGACTATAAAGTCTTTGGAGGATTTGTTGGGGACTTGTATTATTGAACAATGAGGTGCTTAGGAGTTGGAGAGCAGGATGCGTGAGGCGTATCCTGAGTTGTTTGTATCAGGTAATTTTCGAGGACGAAAATATTCTAAGTGGGGGAGAGTTGTAACACCCCATTTTATTTTAAATTATTTTTCGTAATTTAATTATGTGAAGTCCTGTGTATAAATGTAATTATGTGTGTTTTGTTGTGTTTGGGGATACCCTTGGTGTGGGGTAGTAACCTTAAGAGTAGACCTTGAGGGTAGAGAAGTGTGTGAGCAGTTGAGTAGATATTGGTGGTGTGAGAAGTAAAACTAAATAGAAATATTCGTGATAATTATTTAATTATTTAATATTAAATGGGATTAATAATAATAATAATAATAATAATAATAATAAAAATAACAATAATAATATAATGAAATGAAATAAAATGAGATATTAGGTGTGTAGAGATTGGAAGGGCAGGATAGTAATTGTATGAGGATGAGTGAGGGTAAATGAGGTAAACCATAGTTGAGGGATTTTATAAAGGGAATTGGAAAAGAATAGAGTCAGTTTTTCATCGTACGTGAAATTGGAACAGAAATTGAAAGAGGCTAGGGCAAAGAAAAGGGAAGAACTCCATTAGATAAGGAAAAGCTCATCAATCTAAAGTAAGGGTAGGGTTCTGATTTTCTAAGGGATATTATGATGAATAGTGGGTAATTGGTGTCAATTATGAATAATTTGAGGAAGGGTAGATTTAGGGATCAGATTGTTGTTGATTATAATGATTATTGATGAAATTTGTGAACTCATTGATCTTAATGTTGTATGATTATGTTGCCTTGTGTTGGGTTGTTGATGATAATGATTTTGTCGTATCTTATTTGTTGACCATGTGGTTTTATGAATCATGTGTTGAATATATGAATTGATGATTACGTGATGTATGTATGATGTTAGGACCTCTAAAAAGGTGTTGTAGGATGTTATAATTGTAACATAATGGTAGTATTTAAAATTCTGAGACTGGGACTTTTTATGGAATCGAATTCGGAGGCCCGGAAGGCCTTCAAACTGCAAAACTCACACTTTTCTGGTTTGTTGTCCTGGAGAGTTCGGGATGCGAACTATAGTTCGGATAGCAAACATTGCGATGCGATCTGTATTTCGCGTAGCGAAAGTTGCGAAGTAAGCAGTAGCGAACCTATAGCGAGTGATGGCAGAATAGACGTAACTTTTGATCCGTAAGTCTGTTTAAGGCACCGTTCGAAGCATTAGAAAGCTAACGCAAAGGGCTATAACATGAAAATGATCATTGAAATTTTTTGTTAATGTTAAATTGTATATTATATGGATGTTTGTAAAGGTTTGTATGCTCGATTAGCGAATTAGAGAATTAAAATGAAGTAACATGATTGAGTGTATACAGTTGTGCAAATGTAAAGTTATTACTGTTGATGTCGGTTGTGGATTATTGTGAATGATGAGTAATATTATATGTTATGATGAAGTTTGATTATGCTATTATATTGATGTTGTTACGATGACATTGCTATGATGTTGATGATGGTGATGTTGCTATGATGTTGATGTTGGTGATGTTGCTATGATGAGTGAAATTGATGATGTGCATGTTTAATGTGTATGCATGCTATGTGATTATTTGGAGTTGTTGTGATTGTATAAAAGATATATATGTTGTATGAACTATATTTTATGCTTGTTTCCTAATTTGGGCGGTGTACAATAACCATGGTGGTGGGTTATTGTGCACGATGATGTTATCGTTGTTGTATGCATAATTAGTCGCATTGCATACATTTGTAGACAATGTTCCGTTGTTGAGGAGTCTAAAATCCCATTGTGTGGATTGGGCCAGTAGCTGATTCCAGAGGTGATGGATCAGTGAGTGGTTCTGATCCTAGGAGGTGGGGATCAGGACGGTGAACCTGTGTGTTCACGAAAATTGGTACCATATGCATATGCATTGAGTCTGGTTGTGAGTCTCACTGCATTATACATTAACTATGTCACTATGTTGCTAACATGTGGTATTGTTGTGATTAATTGGATTTGTTATCATGTGATTTTCATATTGGTTGGTGGATAATTAGTGATGATGTTGTTGGTTGATTGATATAAGATATTTAGCTGAATTGTTGTTGTGTTATTTTTATGTTTGGATAACTTAGTGTTGGTGTTGGGTGTGTTGCGTTGTAGAATGGGTGATAACGCATGTGTTAACCTAATGCATACTTTTTATCATGCTTTCCTTTATATTATCATGATATTTCACCCATTCTGTTTGAATATTTCCTCCACGTAGGTAATGTGTAGATAATCCGCAGTAGGAGCTCAGATGTGAGTGGGAGATGAAGTCTTCCATTTATTCTTTTAGTTTGGCGTCTACTCTGTTATGTAACACTGGGGTTATGGATCGTTGCGTGCTTTTTTTTGTTGATGGTTGATAACCATGTCTTATTTCCTATGATTAATGTTTCTTTGTGACAATATCAACTATGTTATGCCTTGAGTTGTTACTTTGAATGATTAAATGTTATTTCCGCTGCTATATGATTTAACCTTCAATTATGTTTTGCTGATAATGTTATTATAAATAATTTTTAAAAGAACATGTGTTACTTATCTGATTGAATGAGTAAGTGTTTGTTGAAAGTGTGACATTCCTAAATATGATTTTGTGGATAATTACTCTGATTTTATCTATATTATGCGGGGGATTATTTAGGGTGTTACACAGACTCCTTATTATCAATATTGAAGCAAGATAGATTGGCAGTTATCTCTTTCTCTTCAATAATTGATTTTATTCCTAGATTCAAATTGGTTCTTCAGAAGAAGTAATGGCCAACAATGCCTGATTACCTTCTTCATCAGATTCTGAATCCTCAACTATGCCAGCTTCATTAGAATATGCTTTGAAGATTTCTGACATTTTTCTTTTTAGGTTTTTCTGGTAGTATTTATCCTTGTTCTTAAGATTTAGTAAATCAGTTGAAATAAGATTATTTCAGAAGCTTCTGAAGTTACTCTTCTATCAACAGATATCATATTCCATTCAGCCAGCTAAAAGAGTCTTTTAATAGGGAAGGTCAATTCATCATCATCAAACATTCCATAAGAACTTTCTTCAATAGGCTTGAGGAAGGGTAATCTGTTTGACAACTTTTCATCATCTAATTCCATTTTTCTTCGAATAATGCTATTAAAACCTTCAAGACTCATTCTACTCAAATGTTTGACTTACTGAGTAGACGTGAATTTATGGTTTAACACTTGCAAGCAGACTTCTTAGAATTTACTTGAAAAATTAGATGACGTGTAACTTAATAAGCTTCTACCTGATTCCCTTCAAATAAGAACACAAGGATTCAAAGATAGTCTTGAGCATTAGACATATCAATGATGTTGATATACTCATAATGAGATAGATCACCTACTAGAATGCATATAAATCTAAGAAGATATTTTAAATAAGCTTCTTTCGAGCTGGTGTGAGAGACTTTTAGACTTTTAATTATCCCTATACCATCAACTTCTATAGTAATACCTTTCTCCAGGGTAGTCTATAGACCTTCATCAAAACCCTTTATTAAGACCAATGAATTAAACATAAATTTTTCTTTATCCATCATTTAAATTCAGCAGAATCACACTTTGAATATGGTAGGATTAGCAATGTAATATTTTTCATGTGGTACTTAACTTCTTCTTGAAGGAAAATCTTTAGAAGACATATTTTTCTCATTGGATCATTATCTGCACCACTGTTAAGTGTTATGCGCAGACCATGCTCTGATACTAAGTGAAGGTGAGAAAATACACAAGAAAGGGGATTGAATTTTGTTTTCCGTTTCATAATTTTGCCTCTGATAAGAGTTCAGAATCTAAACTGATGTTCATATTCTGATTAATACATTGCAACGGATGTTAACATAAGCAAATAAAAAGATAAAGAACACACATATTTATCCTAGTTCCTCCCAATTGAGAGTAGTCCAGTCCCGTTGCAACATGAGAGATTTTTCACTATAATCAAATCATGATTACAATTGCTTATGCTCTTAAGCATAAGACTTTTCATACTCAGACCCTCAACCTGAGACTTTCTGCTTAAACCCCTCAAGTCCAAGACTTCTGCTTAGATTCCACGAATCTAAGACTTCCTTTCTCAAGCCCCTCAGGCCCAAGACATCCTGCTTAAACCCCTCAAGTTCAATATTTCCTGCTTAGGTTCCACGAACCCAAGACTTCCTACTTAAGCCCCTCAGGCTCAAGAGTTCCTTCTTATACCATCAAGTCCAAGACTTCCTGCTCAGGTTCTATGAACCCCAAGACTTCTGCTCATACCCTAAAGTACAAGACTTCTGCTTAGACCTACAGTCTAAGACTTTCTTGCTCAATCAACAACTGATCAAGACTTTCAATGCTCTTGCACATAGAAGAGACTTACTTGGCTCAAGCTTCTGAGCAAATAGACTTTGATGCTCAAGCACATAGCAAGATACTTTATCTAAACTACTAAATAACATGTTTAGAAGAATAGAGAATAAGGTGTACTTGATACAAAATCAGAGGTACGGGGTAATCACCATAACAAAGACCTTAAGCACTTAAGATTTCTAAGATATTCAATGTTTAAGAAATCTTAAGGCTTTGTATAATTTACAACAAATAACAAAATTTCTGCATACTCGATTGTGTTGCTTATTGTTGATCTTGTTATTCCTCCATCTAGATAGAAGTGTAAAAAAATCCTATCCTTCTTGGCTTTCCTTCTCTATTTGCTCCCTGTTCCTTGTTGAAAATTCAGATTAAATCTTCAGCTACTTATATAGCAGTTGTAGAGGACTAACCGTTGGAAGAGATAACTTGAACAAGTGTCTTTGTTTTTCCATAGTACAAGAGACATTGAAGATAGATACACCAAAAGATCTTAATCAATTGTGTAACTTGTTTAACCATTGAGTCTTCCATGTATTCTTGTATTATAGATCCTTTGAGAGTAGATATATGTAATGCATGTAAACTCTTCTTGAGCCTTGTGAACATAGACTCTAGCTGACAAACAGATTTGACAATGCTGCTTACTTTCTGTGGTACATATAACTTAAACTTTATTACTAACTCTAAATGTTCACCAGAAGCTGATACATTAACTTAGTGTCGATACAATATGTTGCTTTTCTGATTCTGAGGCCTTCGGCTTCAGAGTCTATGCCAGACATCACTTAGAGAGTGTTCTTTAGGTTCTGATCTACCAGAGGCTAGTAACTCAGCTCCTCTCAAATGCGTCCTTATATCAGATTCTGAATGCATTTTCTTTAAGCTTTAGATTCTTCATACTTAGAACACACATTAGTCAACACCATTGTTCTTTCAATACTTTGTTATCATCAAAACCCAAAGGATATATGTCATGAACAAATATTGTTCTAATAGAGAGAACATCAGCCTTCTCTCTAAACAACTCCTTCTTGATATCTACCCAATCCCTCTTCTTTTTCTCTATGTGCTATGGAAGACTCCCTTTATCAAACCCTTTTCCCAAAAACTTCATTCAAAACCAAGGAACCTACCACTAGCACTTCCTATACCAATCCAACCAAATCCTTCATGGAAGCTATTGGAAATGTATGTAATATTCCCACTAGTCAACTTCCTACCCCTCGTGTGAAAGGAGAACGGTTATATATCTCGATTCCAGAGGATGAGTATCTTATTGGGCTCGATGCTTGCAAACACAACCTCCATGGGAGAATTTTGTGGCCAAAAGGTTATTCACCGTTGCCAACAGTTTGGGAACCCTGATCTACATAGACTCCTCTTTAAATCTCCCTCTTTTCGATAGACCATTTGGGCATTTTGTTAGGGTTCTCGTTGACATTGATCTTCTCAGTGAACTTCGTGACAAAATCCTAGTTGAACGCATAGGATTTGCTTTTTTCGTGGACATTGAATATGAAATAATCCCCAATTTATGTGGTTTCTACAAATTATCAGGCCATTTTAAAATTAATTGCAGGAGGAAGCACAGCCTGGAATCCAAATAGAAAGCCAAAATGTCTAAAACATAAAAAAATCCCATTTCTTCCAATGATCCCATTATGGTAGAAGAACAAGCAGTTCCTTGCATTCAGAATAAAAAATGATCCATAATGGTGAAGCAAGTGGCCTGCATCTGAATCCCATTGCTAATCCTCCAAAGGGCCTCACCACCATTCATGAAAATACTTTTGATAAATCAAATAAAAACCTCCTGGAGAACCCTGCTGCAGGGGTTGATACCAGTCATCCTAGTACTATACCTTTATCTAATGAAGATAGTGGTTTTGAATTGGATGATTTTTTTGACAAGACTCAATGGTGTTTGGTTGCTACCAAAAATGTCAATGCTAATCCAAACCCTGAGAAGTTTCTTAAAGAATTATGGGCTAATATGGCAAAACATTCTGACTTGGATGATAGCATAGATTCTGGTCATAATGAATTTCAGCAGGTGTAAAAAAATCTCAAAAGAAAAGGAATACGAAATTATCCCTCAAAGAGAAGGAGGCTTTAGACACCAGAACTACTTCTGGTTTCAAAAATTCTTCTAAATGAAGTGCTTATTTTGGAACATTAGGGGTCTTGCTAACACTCCTTCTAAGTTAGCGCTCAAGGATATTCTTTCTCATCACAAACCGGATCTTTGTTTCATCACTGAACTGTGGATGGACAATGCCTCTTTCCATACTTCTTTTTGGAACAAACTTAACATGAAAATGATTGATGTCAACTCTTGCAATTCACTTCTTCCCAACTTATGGTGCATCTGTGATAGGAATCTTAATCCCCAAATACATATCATTTCTGACCAATTTGTTTCGTTCTCTGTTCAGATTGATAATAAGTTACTTGGCTTTGCTGCAATTTACGCGTCTACTTGTCATATAAAACATAGATCCCTTTGGAGGGACCTCTCTAATTGTGTCTCCACTATTAGCTTACCTTGGTGTCTCATTGGGGATTTCAACTAAATTCTTGGAGCACATGAACATAGAGGAGCTAGTAATCCATTTAGAACTCCCATGGAAGATTTTCAGAACTGGTCCAATAGTAACAGCATATTGGAAATCCCTTATAAGGGTAGTTTCTTTACGTGGATCAATGGTAGGAAAGGCAATACTCCAATGGAGAGGAAACTTGACAGGGCTTTCTACAATGTTGATTGGTTCAATGATAGCATTAAATTGTCTTCCTTGGTCCTTCCTAGGTTAAGGTCTGATCACCACCCCATATTGGTGAGCACTTCTTTCAATAACATACAGTTCAAATATCAATTCAAATTTCAAGGCATATGGACTCTTCACAATTCCTGTAGGGCTTTTATTGAGGATTACTTGTCTATCAACATTACTAGTTGCCCCATGTTTATTCTTTCAAAAAAAATTAGACTTCTCAAAGTTAAACTCAAGTAGTCGAATAAATTTACCTTTGGCAACATTCATCAAGCCATTCAAAGGAAAAAAGATATCCTCTTGGATATTCAAGATCAAATCAGCAAGGAGGGATCTTTGGACTCCCTTAGGGACATTGGAAAGCAGTTGCAAACTGATCTTGAGAAGTTCTTGATCAAGAAGAAGTTTTTTTGGGCTAAAAAACCAGGCTTAAAATGGCACAAATGCGGAGGTTGTAACACATCCTTTTTCCATAGGGTGGCCAAAGTCAAAAGATCCAGGAATTATATTCCAATGCTTATAAATGTTGGGCTTCCTATTACTGACTAAGAGGGCATGGCTTTTGAAGAATTAAGCTTCTCAAATGTGTTTTGATGAAGACAACAACATTCTACAACCAATTGAAGCTCTAAAAAAGGAATGGCTCAAGACAAGTAGCATATTTCAAGTTTCAAAGTATATCAAATGTTTTGAAGTTGTTAAGAGATTGATCATGAATTTTAAGGTAAATGGACTCAACTTGTCTTTGTATATACAAGTGTTCAAAACATCAATCTTACTTGCCATGATTCATTAAAATATGTGTTTTAGAAAACCATTGCATTTTAGATCATTTTCAAAAGTATTTTTTTCTGTTTTTAACACTAGTTAATCGATTAACCATTTTCCTATACAAATCTGTTAATTGATTAACCGTTGAAAAATTTGAAATTTTTGTACGTTTCAAGGGGTTAATCGATTAACCATTTGCTAGTACAAATGGGTTAATCAATTAACACTGAACCAGTATGTAAAAAGACTTTGTTTTTTCAGCAAAATGATTTTTAAACTTGGTTTTTGAAGCATGGCATCATTTCATTAATTGCACTCACCTGAATAGGTGTCTTTTGTCTATATAAACACCTTTATTTTCATATTTAAACTCACCTTCTTTTGCAAAATTTCATACATTCAAATTTTCTCTTCATCTTTCAAAAATTCTCTAAGTGTTCAAAAACCAGAATTTTAAGAGAGAAACTTTTTGCACTTAACCTTCATTTGAAAAGCATTCTAAGTTTAATTCCATATTACATTGAAACTTGTGTATCATTGATAATTTGATTGTTCAAAGGAGAAGATTAATCTTAGATTGATAAGTGTATTCTACATATTAAATACTTGTAAGAATTCAATAACTCTTGTTGTATCACATCTTATTTTTCTAGGATTGTTGGATATAAGATTGTGTAGTTGTTATCCTTGTTGTCCAAGTTGTTGGAAACAAGAGGTTCATTTTGAGAGGATTGTTCTCATTTGAACTTAGTAAAAAATTTCAAGAGGATTGTTCTTGGGTTGTTAGTGATAGAAAGACTAGGATTAGTCTTGTATAGGTCACTACAATATTAAAAATCTCTCTCATATTGAAAGGGGACTGCAGTACTCTCGGACTGTGAGGGGAACCAGGATATATCCTTGTGTTGTTTACTTTTCGCATTTTATCACTTTCATAACTTAGTAAATAATCAAGAAAGAAAACTCAACATTAGATGGAACCGGAAAAAAATTTCGAAGTAGCTAATTCACCCCCTCTTAGGTGCAAACTATAATTACAATTGGTATCAGAGCGGGTTATAGGTAACCTGTTCCTACAGATCCAGTATGACTTCCACAAGCGCAAATTCGGTTTTCAAGGATAGTGGTAGTAGCAACAAACCCCCACTATTTTCTTGCGAGTATTTTGACTTTTGGAAAATTCGTATGAAAGCACACTTAGAAGCACAAGGAGAAGGAATCTGGGAAACTGTTGAAAATGGTCCACATAATCCTATTAGTGTCATTAATGGCGTTGGGACTCCAAAGGCTAAAACTTCCTATGATGAAGATGATAAAAAGAAAGTTCTTAATAAAAAGAAAGCCATTAACATATTGCAAAGTTCATTAAGTATGTATGAATTCTTCGGCATGTCTCAATGTAAATCTGCAAAAGAAATTTGGGATACTTTGGTAGAGACTCATGAGGGAGCCGCTGAAGTTAAATGATCTAGATTGAATACATTAAGTCAAGAATATGAAATGTTTCGAATGCAGCCCGGAGAATCCATCCTCGCGTTACAGAAAAGATTCATACATTTAACAAATCATTTGATTGCACTTGGTAAAACATTTTCTAATGATGAATTAAGTCTTAAAGTTCTTAGATCCTTGACTAGAGAATGGCAACCGAAAGTGACGACAATATCGGAAAAGAAAAGTCTTTCTACCAGAACATCCGCATCATTATTTGGAAAACTCCAAGAACATGAACTTGAACTTGGAAGACTTGAAAAAGCATGAGAATCAAGAGAAGAAATCCAAAGGCATCGCTTTTAAAGTAGATTCAAAAGAAGATCAAGATGATGATGCATTGGAGGAAGATGAAAACTTCATGCTCCTTGTAAAAAGACTTGGTAAGTTCCTTGGTAAAAATGACAAATCCTTTAATTATGAAAAAAGAAAGAAACACTTAAAGAAAAAGGAGGCTTCCACTTCAACACAAGATGTCACATGTTGTGAATGTCGTAAGCAAGGTCATATAAAGCCAGATTGTCCGAAACTCTCCAAGAAAGGTGGGTTCAAAGGCAAAAAGGAGACAAAGAATAAAAAGGCATATATTGCATGGGAAGACAGTGACATAAGTTCATCATCCAATTCGGAAAGCGGCGAAAGTGCAAATTTAGCATTAATAGCCTCACACAGTTTCGATGATGAAGATGATGAGGTTAGTAATGCATTTTCTCTTTATGATAATGATGCACAAGGTGCCATAAATGAACTCTTAAATGAATGCAAAGAATGGTACAAAACAATATCTTCACAAAAAAAAACAAATTACATCTTTAAAAGAAAAAGGTCAGATTATGGAAAAAGATGAGAAACAATAGATTATTAGTGAAGAAAAACAAAACTTTGTATGTAAAAATTGTGAATCGCTTTATTTTCAAATTATCCAATTAAAAAGAGTTCTTGAAAGATATGAAAAAGGACAAATTGGGTTGGAAGGTGTCCTTAGTCAACAAAGATATTCAAATAATAAGAGTGGTCTTGGTTATTCAAAGTTTTCCAAACCAAGTTCTAGTAAAACTATCTTTGTTAAGGCTAGTGACCAATCTTCCAAAGAGAAAGTAAACAAACCAAAAATTGTGCATCCTTATCTTAAAAGGAAAAGATTTGTGAAAAAGAAATCATATGTTCCTAGATATAAGAGCAATTTTGTTCCTACATGTTTTTATTGTGGTATTATCGGCCATACACCTAATGCTTGCTATGTTAGAAACTTTAGTGTTGATAAAGGTACTAATTATGAAGGACCCAAGGCAATTTGGGTACCTAACAAAACTTAATTTGTTTTGTAGGTATGCTTGAAGACCACTTCTAATTTATGGTATCTTGATAGTGGTTGTTCGAAGCATATGACGGGAGATATTGACAAATTTTCAAATCTAGTGCTTAAGGCAAAGGGTTATGTTACTTATGGAGATAACAATAAAGGAAATATTCTTGGCGTAGGCAAAGTTAGAGCACCACCTTTCACATCCATTGAAGATGTTCTTTATGTTGAAGGACTAAAGCACAATCTTCTAAGTATAAGCCAACTTTGTGACAAAGGCTTCAAGATCAAGTTCACCAAGGATGAATGCTTGATAGAAGATGAAGTCACATATGAGGTAAAACTCAAAGGTAAAAGAATTAATAATATATTCATGATTTCCCTTGATGATATGTCTTTGAAGGTAAAATGTCTTATGGAAAACAATAATGATTCATGGCTTTGGCATAAAAGATTTGCTCACATTCATATGGAACATTTAAATAAGTTAGTCAAGCATGATGTTCTTATTGGATTGCCTAAGATAAAGTTTTTCAAAGATAGATTATGTGATGCTTGTCAAAAGGGAAAACAAACCAAATCAACTTTCAAATATAAGAATGTGGTGTCCACTACAAGGCCACTACAATTATTGCACTTGGACTTATTTGGTCCATCAAGAACAAGAAGCTTCGGAGGTAATGTTTATGCATTGGTTATTATTGACGATTTTTCTAGATTTTGTTGGACATTCTTTTTAGTGCAGAAAAGTGACGCTTTCAAAGCATTCAAGGAGTATGCAAAGCAAATTCAAAATGAGAAATCACTAAAAATTGCCTCCATAAGAAGCGGCCATGGTGGAGAATTTCAAAATGCATCTTTTGAAGAGTTTTGTGAAGAACATGGAATCAATCATAATTTTTAAGCACCAAGAACTCCATAACAAAATGGAGTGGTGGAAAGAAAGAATAGGTCACTTGTGGAACTTGCAAGAACAATGCTAAGCGACTAAAATCTTCCAAAGTATTTTTGGGCGGATGCGGTAAGCACGACATGCTATGTAACTAATAGAGTAATTATTAGACCTATTTTGAAAAAGACCCCCTATGAACTCTTCAAAGGAAGGAAACTAAACATTGCTTAGTTTCACATTTTTGGATGTAAGTGCTTTGTCTTAAACAATGACAAAGACAATCTCGGTAATTTTGATGAGAAATCCGATGAAGGTATTTTTCTAAGTTATTCTCTTAATAGTAAAGCTTATAGAATTTATAACAAACGAACTTTAACAATTGAAGAATCTATGCATGTTTCATTTGATGAATCTAACCCCTCCAAGGAGGAAATTGTTTTGTGTGATGATGATAATGATATTATAGATGTTCCTAAAGAAGATACTTCCAAAGTGTCGCTCCTGGGATTTTCATCCAGGTACAAACACGAAAGTGGCGCGGAAACAGAGTCGCCAGCAATGTGTATTTATCCCAAGAGAGGGAAAGGATACACTGCGTAAACCTGAGGGAAGGGAAAAGACATGGTCTCGCGACCAAGTGAAACGGGTAAGGGAGTCGGTTACACGAGGGGAAGGTATTAGCACCCCCGCGCGTCCATCGTACTCGATGGGATCCACGCTTGTTGTCTCGATCAAAGGGTGTCGTCGTCTGGAGCTCTACTGCTACTGGAAAGGAAAAGGAACAGGAACGGAGAAGAGCGAAGAAATGGGGGAGAAAAGAAAAAGAAATGACTCGATAGGACATCACTCGTCCTATGCCTACGTATTCCCTTGTGCAATGGGAAAGTCAGAGTCAACGTAGTTCAGACACGAACTAAGGGGGGAGGTTGCTCGCCAAGACATTACCGTCTCGTGCCTATGTATCCTCAATCTAACCAGAAGGAGGAAATCAGAGCAGTCGTAGTTCGACCTAACGAGGTCTTAGTGTTTTTTATGAGCGACGTTAAGCTCGCGTCCGGCAGTTAGGGTCGATGCCTGTTTGTGACAAAACGGAAAATAACGTGCTCTTTCCTTAAAAAAGAGGTTTGAAACTTAACAATCCCAGAGGATAAAAAGGTTTGAATTTGTTTCGTGTTTTTTAGACAAGAAGTGTTTTGAAGTTAGTTTGTAACTTGCATTGCACCCAAGTCTACAACATAGGAACGAATACGTCGCGTATCGTCCCCAACAGGATGTACACTAAGCATCCTAGAAGAATGAAGGGAGACCCCCATACCTCACTTCCCATATATAAGGCTTATGTGCAATACACTTTAACCTTTATTAAGTGTTTTAGAAGGGTTATGAGATGAGAAAAGAAGACTCAAGTTGAAAAGAAAACACTAAGGGGAAACTAATTGTTCCTAAAGTTATCATGCAAAGGTGGCCTTAAGGGGAGGTTTAAGAACAACCTAAGTCTATAGAAGAGAGAGAGATAGCACTACCTATTTCTTATCCTATCTCACCTTAATCAAAAATTAAGGATGAGCTAGGATCCCAAAGGGATGTGAAGAAGTTTTACACAATCAAGCGTTATATCATGTAATCCATAAGAGAGAAAGAGAAGTAAGATAAATGAGAGATGAAAGAAGGAAAGAGCATGGATAAGCATCCACATGCTTAAGTGTCTTACCTCTGCCCCTACACAAAAAGTTAGTACCACATGATGCACAAGTAATGAGAATACAAGTATTAAATATAGTTGGGAAAAATAAACCAAACAATGTTAGTTTTCTTAACAAGACAACTTGAGAAGCATACAAGAATTAAACCAAAAGGGAAAGGTCATAAGGGTTAAGGATGCTTCAAAGTCAGTAGGTACATGACAAGGGTCCTTACTAAAGTTAACATGCCAAATGAAAGCACACAATGTCAAACTATGCATCAAAAGTTCACACAAATGCAAGTTGTGCACAAACTACGTAAGATGGATGCATATGGTTCATAAACACGAATGAATGCACATGTAAACATCAAATTCAGAAGTGAATGAAATTTATTAATGCATTGAGATGTCATTAAGATAGCATGTAAATCATAAATGCAAGCATTGATTAAGTAAGAAGAAGTGAGAACAAACACCATTCAAGTTCATACAATGAAGCACACTTGTAACACAAGTAAGGAATGAAAATGCAAGATGAACATGATTGGAAATGGGTGCAAATCAGTAGCACATGACATTTAGAAGTCAAGAATGATCATATAAAGTCCACACAAGTGTCATGTTGAAGCACATTGAAGATGAGGAGTAAGCATATTCAAATTAGGTCAAACAAGTTCTTATGTGTTCATGAAGTTAAGAGACATGTGAGATGATGTTAGAAGTCATGGCATATGATTGAAAATGATCACAAACAGAAGTGGAATCATGTTTTCATGAATGTGCAAGATCATGCAAGTGTAGATGCAAACAATTGATCAAGGAAGAACAAGTAAGGATGCACAAGTTCACAAAACATTTAAAGTTCAAATAAGTGCATACAAGTCATGTAAAGATGAACTATGAATGCCCAATAACATGAGAAAAGTGGCCTATAGTGTTCACACAACATGTATCAAGAGGTCTCATCAATTGACAAAGATGGTTGCATACAATGCACATTGAAACCCTAGTATATGATCCCTAACATTCACACAAACAAGCATGCTTTTAAGATGAATCAAAAGTCATGTTGGAAGGATGAGAAAATTGAAAGATACAAGTATTATGAAGTGCAAATAGTGTGCAAACATTTCTAAAAAGGGTGGCTCAAACTTCATTACCAAACATTCTCAAAGATGCTTCACAATCTCATACAAGTCACACAAACAAATGGCTCAAAGATCTCATTCAAAAGTCAATAATAAATGACCTAAAAAATCTACAAAAATAGGTATGAGATGCCTTGATGTATCATGCAAACATGGATCAATGATCATATAAAAATTCAACACAAAACTATGTCAAACAAATCAAAAATGAAACATGTATCATGAAGGAATGTTCGCACAAAAGAAATTAAATGGAAATTCATGGAAAAATAGAAAAATATACCAAAATCATAAATGAAAATATGTAAAAATTATCTAAATGCATTATTATGCTTCATGAATTTTTTCAGAATTTTATAATGCTTAAGAGTATTTTTAAAAATTAAAAATGAAACAAGTATGAAAAAAAATAATAAAAACCAAGAAATGAGCAAGGGGTGTGGATATAGCAAAAATCCAGTTCAAAACATTGGGCTCAGAAAAAGGAGAGGTGTGAATATCAAAGTTCACACAGCCCAAGGCGCGTGGGTCTGCAAAGCATAACATGTGGCCCAGTCAAACAAATTGACTCAATGAGAGCCCTTGGATCAGGTCAGATCAATATGATCAAGAAAGTAGTGTAATCAAATGATTCACAACGCGTGCACATGATACACTAACATGGAACCACCACACGTGATCACATATTCAAATAAAATTCAAAAAAGAGAGCACGTGCATCACACATTCCCTCATTTATTCGCTGGCATACTCTCGCTCGTTGGATCAGAAGAATCAAACGGTTGGGACTTAATCTGAGAAATGATAGGGTTTATGCCATTTTGAAGGTTTAGGTGGCCGGAGAAGACTCTGGTCGTCTTCTCCGGCGAGCAACCACCGTGCTCAGCCTCACATGTCACCAGAAATGGACGAGGCTTATACCAAAATAATCCTCATGCTACGTAGATCACAAATCCAGGTTTAATCGAAGAGAATCGAAGAGAAACATTTTGCCCTAGAAATTCAGATTTATGCTCCTAAGGAGCCTATCAACTAGTCGGATGTTCAATAGCTTCTATTAAGCTCAAAATAGTCAAAAACAATTTAAAATCAACTTGAAGTGCAAGAGGAAAAATGAAGCAAACCTGTGTTGTTGATGAAACCTTGAACACAAGAAATCCAGAGGTGAGGCTCCTAAGTTACTTGTGCTTCAAATAGCCAAATAAAGGCTATGAAAGAGCTTAGAATCTGTTGATGAAGCTGAAGTAAATCAATATGCAGATCCTGTAGCTTCAAATCCTTGCTTCTATACACTTGTTTGATACTGATTGATGAAGAATCAAGCTCAAAAGTGCTGAGGAGAATGATGAAGATGAAGCTACGTGTGAGAGAAGCTTCAGAGAGAGAGATTCAAAATTTTGCCAAGTGTGAATAATGAATGAAGTTCGTTGCAATTTTGTTATGGATTAGCTTTTATATCTTGAGTTAACCTCTAACTGTCATGGTTGACAGTTAGAACCATGGTTAGAAGTGAGGTTGAGTGAAAATGGGAGTGAAGAGGGAAAATGAAAATGAATTGAAAATGGAGAGTGAAGTGAGAATGGCACGGGTTTAGTTCAATGTGGAGGGAGCATGTGAGCTTATGTTGTGATCATGATGGATGATGGTGATGGTTTCAGTGAACTTGTAGCAACAACAGCTTGTCATACAAGTTTCTATTCTTTTGGTTTGAACAAATGAGGAACAAAGTACATGAGTGTATGCGTGTGTAATGTGTTTGCATGGTTTAAAATGGCAATGTATGGTATGACCATAATGAATAATCAACATATAACATGTTTCTAGTTTTGGAAATAATAACAATATAAGCATGGTAGTGATTTTGAAGGAAGAAATCTCTATGATCATGGGATGAAATACCAAGCTTTTTGGCTCTTTGGAGAGATCTCATGGAGTAGAACAAAGTTGGTGATGAAAACAAATGCAATAGAATCCTTTAACATGTCTAAAAATGCTCATGAAAACACTTGGTCCCAACTGAATTGGCATGCCACTTTGACCTGCTCGTGCCCAACCCATACGCATGTGAAATGAATTAGTTTGGAACCCTACTTTGCCTCACCATATCTCCTCATACATTGATCAGATGAAAAATCCTTCAACATCAAAATTGAAGAGGAGATCAAGAGGAACAAAAACCATGTTGAACAATTTTTGAATTGAAGCTTCTATCTTGGAAAAATTGGCCTTGGAACATTGACATGCCATGTATACCAAGTGTTCGCTGAAATTACTCCGAGCCACACGCGCATTTGCCTTGCCTGACCAGTCAAAATGCCTTGTGAACCCTCCACTTTAAAGCATCATATCTCACCAATTCTTAATCCAATGAAGATATTTTTGGTATGGTTTTGAAGCTCTTGAGATGAACTTTTGATAGGCCTCCATAATCTTTGAGTTTGAAGCTTGGATAATAGAGAAAGGATGCTTCAAAAGTGACCCTTCATCTTGCCAAAACTTACCAAATTAGGAAACCCTAATTTCTATTTTTGGAAACTTTGCCCATATCTTGATTTTTGATGAATCTCTTGATATTTTTTGATCAAATCTTCACCAATGGACATATTTGAGATGAGGAACATGAATTTGACCTCAAAAAGTCAGGAGTTGACTTTTTCTATGCACAGTTGACTTTTCCCAAATTCTCCTGATTTTCAATCAATTGATCAATTGAAGCCCTTTTAAACCAAATTGATGGACAATACTTCATCCTTAGACAATTAAAAGCATATGGAAAACCTTGCAATCAAGCTTTGGCTCAAAAATTCACTTGCACTGACTTTTTTCACCAAACCCTAATTTTGCACTGGTTAGGGGAAGGTGATTCACTTGAGATTTCTTGTCAAGCCTGATCACATGATGAGATGGTGGACCAATTAAGATATCTTGAGGCTCTAGACTCCTTTGATTTGACTTAGATGCCTTGATCCCATGCTAAGAGCCAATGATATGTAAAGATGATAATGCAAGAATGCAATGAAACATAAGCCAATTAATGTTAAAACAAGAGGGCAAATTTTGAGGTGTTACAGGTGCCCCTATTCAAACTTCTTGGATCCGAGGGTATGGAAGCGAAAGTTTCCAAACAGTCGGGATACACGGGGTTTGAATACCACAATAACCTGGAAATTTGCAACATGTAGGGAGATACAAAATAAAGTGTTTGCCAGCCGAAGGTGGACTTAGAAACAGTGGATACCAACCAATAGTTGGGACAAAAAAGGGTACCAACCACAAGTTGGGATAATGAGGACGCTGACCAAAGGCATGCTCACACCAAAAGAGACCAACTAAAAGTTGGGATATAGGAAGGATACCAACCAATAGTTAGAATATTAAGGAGAATACCAACCAAAAGTGGGGATAAAAGGTGTCAACCAATAGTTGGGACAAACGAAGGTGATCAACCAATATTTAAGGTAAAAACAGTGAAGACCAACCAAAAGTTGGGACAATAAAGAGAATACCAACCAAAAGTTGGGATAACAAAGAAGATACCAACCAAAAGTTGAGAAAGAAGGACTAATCGAAAGCAAGCTTGCAACGAAAGATATCAACCAAGAGTTGGGATACACAAGGACACCGACCAAAGGTGTGCTCACCACAAAATATACCAACCAAGAGTTGGGATACACGAGGACACCGACTAAAGATGAACTCACCAAAGGTTACCAACCAATAGTTGGGATAGAAGATACTAACCAAAAGTTAGGACAAACGAGAACACCAACCAAAGGCGAACTCAACAAAGGTTACCAACCAATAGTTGGGATAAAAGATACTAACCAAAAGTTAGGATAACCGAGAACGCCGATCAAAGGCGAGCTCACAACAAAGAAAGACCAACCAATAGTTAGGATGAAATACACTAACCAAAAGTTAGGATAACGAGGACGCCGATCAAAGGCGTACTCACAATAAAAGAGACCAACTAAAAGTTGGGATACAGGAAGGATACCAACCAAAAGTTGGAATATCAAGGAGAATACCAACCAAAAGTGGGGATAAAAGGTGCCAACCAATAGTTGGGACAAACGAAGGTGATCAACCAATATTTAAGGTAAAAACAGTGAAGACCAACCAAAAGTTGGGACAACAAAGAGAATACCAACCAAAAGTTGGGATAACAAAGAGAATACCAACCAACAGTTGGGATAAAAGGTGCCAACCAATAGTTTAGATAACAGATATTAACCAAAAGTTAGGATGAAAAAGGGGTACCAACCAATAATTGAGACAAACAAAAGAGACCAACCAATAGTTGGGATGACGAGGACGCCGAACAAAGGCGTGCTCACAACAAGAGAGACCAACCAAAAGTCAGAATGAAATAAAGGAGACCAACCAATAGTTGGGATGATGAGGACGCCGATTAAAGGTGTACTCACAACAAAGGAGACCAACCAATAGTTGGGATAATGGCCGAAAATGCACAGGAAGTATAATCAACGGACTTACGACCTGAAAAGAAGATGACTCCGCTGGGGGAAGAGAAGTCTGCACAGACAACTCTGTAGGGGAGTATAGGAAGGAACAACAGTAGGAAGGATGAATCCACTGGTTGCGGTGTAATGTCAAACAACATCTCCTGCATTACATCTCTTTCTGCTGGGGAAAGAAACTGGTAACAGATATCAAACCTGGTTATGCTTCAAATGCATATGTTTGAATTTTTCTATGGCGTAATGCTCCCTATAAATGGAAATGCTACGCATTTAGAAGGATGCCATGCAAAAATGCTTATGCAAATGCAAAAGAGACGTCTCAGCAAAATAAATATTGAAGACGAAGGCAACTCCACCGGGGATGACAATTGTCTCCTGAATTAAAAGACCCTGCTGAGGAAGATTTCACTGAACGACTTCCTGATCACAAACTCTGCTGGAGATGAAAAACTTCGAGAGAAATTCCACTCTGTTGTGGAGATGGACAAAAAATGAATATTGGAGATGGAACCTAAAGAGAATTTTCTTCCTAGGGATTACCCATGACTTCTACCGAAGTTAGAACTCAAAACATGGATCTGAAGGATGCCAATAACAATTGGACTCAAGACCTGCTGGGGATATCAACCGCTGTTGAACAAGCCACTGCGAAGATCGCCACCAAACTCTGTTTGGGGGACAAGTCAGTAATACCGAACCTGCTTGGGGATATTACTAAACTTAACCTGCTGCTGGGAGACATCTGTACCTTCACCCTGCTGGGGAATGTCAGCCACTATTAGAAAACCTGCTTGGGGAACGGAGGTTAATGACATCAACTCTGCTAGAGGATAACATCAAGCTTACTCATCTGTTGGAGATCAGATATCATTGCTGATGAGAAAAAAATTTCTTGACTAGCTGAGGAAAATAGGTGCTCAGACCCTGTGGGGAAATACCCTCTTTGTTCAAAGAAGATATTCCATTAGTCTCTTGTAGGGGATGCAGAAGTATCAACTTCTGGCTGCTTGCTAAGAGAGTAATCAATCACAACTCTAGCTGGGGAAATAATCCTCTGTACTCTGGCTAGGGAGAGTAACAGCCTGCTGAGGAGGATGAAATATCAATGTTGAGGAGATAACTCTAATGGGGAGAAACAATATTGGGTGCTTTACGCCTCTGCTGATCAGCTACATACTGGTCTCCATACCCGACCAACGGTCCCTTAAACTTTCCATTTGCCCTAGACCACAGGGTCTAATGGAAGAAATCATCTCAAGAGGATTTTATAGAAGACCGGGCGTTCACACTGCCCTATGGTCTTCAAACTCTTGGAAAGATTTATCAGATCTCGACATAACTGCCCCAGACTGCATATCTACAAAGTAACTTGCCTCGAAAGGGTTTACAATGACTGGAAATATTCGGCCCTGGTATCTCATACCTTGACGAGATGCTTTCAACTGACCGTCTTCAGGATTGGATAACTTCTCATGCTCTTGAGGTGGCCTGCCCTAGTACGAGCCTTGAAGTGAATTTGCCCCTGACCGACTGGTCTTCGAGAGATTTGTCGGATCTCGAAGTGATTGCCCCTGTTTGGCTGCTTTAGGGAGAGTTTTCAATGTGACTGCTCCAGATTGGCTGCATCTTATCACCATTTATCGGGAACGTCTGGGCTACGCACAGCCTCTTGGCCACATACCCCTTGACATGACTGTCCTTCGGAGTTTTCGCCATCTTAACTTGGCGTGATCGAGCTTCTCGACTAATGTTCATTGTGTAAGCTTTTTTGATGTCAAACACATGCAAGCAGAAGATGTTTATTGCGAGAATGACAATTCTAATGCAACACTCGTGTTAACCTTAAAGTTTCATTGAAAATGCGTCGCCAAGCCTTGTGAACGAATCACTAGCTAGGATGCGACATTGATTTTTGAATGGAAAATAATACGCACATGCAATACCAACAAAAATCTTATTAGCATAACTCGTGGGAGTCAGGAACGCTATCTAGTTGAAGTACGCCTTCGGAAGAAACCCTGTTTCAATTAGGACTTTTGAGGGTTATATCGTGGTCTGGTTCACGGTTTTGAGAAAAAAAGGATTTAAGGCTCAAAGTTTATCGGTGCCCACCCACTCTTCGTGATGTTCTTCAGTCCTACGTTCAGCTAATCTAACACAAGCGCTCATCTCTCAAAAGGTTTTATGATCTTTAAGGAACCCATGCAATTGATGGTTTGAGACCATATGAGGTTTTGGAGCAACAGTCACCCCTTTTGTCTTTTGTGTATGTAGCCACACGAATTTGTTCTTATCAAGGATTTTTCTTTGTAATCCTTTTAGCTTTTCGCCTTCTCATTCTTTTGCTTTTTGTTCCCTAATTTTTGCCTGGACTGATTCTTTTTGAATTTTTCAATTTTGAAGCCCAGCGGGATACCTTAACTTTTGCCTAAGTCGCTTGTTTTCAAGTTTCGACTTAGCGGCTTTCTTTCTTTTCTTTTTTTTGTTCTGAACAAATCGTGTGACACTGGTTGTCTGACTTGTTTGAAAGGGTTGTGACTGCCTCACTCCTTGATTGTTGATGGATAACCATTGTGGTTTCACACCTTTTGACCTCTTGAAGGCAATGGATCCTCAAATGCACACTCCTTTCGAGATTTGAACACTTGATCAAATCAACTGACACCTACCCTGCCCCGGGTTAAGATTGAGGGTTTTTTCGTTTTCAGACAGAAACTCCTACTCCAAGGCTCAAAGGGGTTAATGAGGGTCTATCTCCCTTATATCTCCAGTGTTTAGGGATTCGAAACAATGCCTGTACATCCTCAACAGGGTTTTATCCGAAAGTATACCATTAGAAATTTGCGTTCTTACTTCGGCATCCTCCCTCAAAGAGTTTAAGCAAGAAAGTTGGTATTGCAGTGCATATAAACATGATATGAGTGCATAAAAGCAAAATACTTCAAGAACAACACGTTCCTTGCATTAAAAGTATCATTCAACACACAAACAAGTTTTTACATGCAGACAGTGTTTAAACAAACAAATGAAAGCTACATATGAAAATGCAGTAAAGGAAGCTGATGATTGCCATTGAGAAGGAGACTTGACTCCGTCTGGACTTATTGCTTCTGATGACGTCTTCGTAGCCTCGAGTGCTCACTCTGATAAAAAAGCTTCACCTTGTGGGGGTACCATCTGGGGTGATGACCTTTGAGTCAATCAAATCTTGCACCTTGTGCTAGAACGCATTACAGTTATCAAGTGTGTGCCCAAATGTTCCTGAATGGAACTCACAGCTAGCATTCATGTCATAGTCCAGAGGAATAGGGTATGGCACTGGCATGGCATTCCTCAGATGAATCAGAGAGCTTTTGAGCAAGCGAGCAAACAACTGACTGTAAGGAATAGTAATAGGATCAAATATCCTCTTGGACCTTCTTGGTCTGAGTTGCTTCTGCTGCTGATGGTTCTGCTGCTGATGTTGATTTGGGCGCCCAATCTGCTCCTGTATTTTCCTTTCTACACGAGGCCCAAACAAGGGTTGCTGACGTAGAGCTTCTGCGACATAAGGTTGTGGAAGAGATCCCTGACGCGAGGTGGATCCTTTGGAAAAGGAGAGAGTCCCCAATTCCTTTGCAACAATGGGAGTAAAATCACTTTGTTTACCATTGCCAACTGATGTAAACTTGATTGCCTCTGAATCAATGAGCTCTTGGACTTTATGCTTGAACCTTGTACAATTCTCAACATTGTGACCAGGTGCCCCAGAGTGGAACTCACATCTAGCATTAGCATTAGGTCCCAGAGGAATCTTTGTTGAAAGAGGTCCCAAACTAACACGTTCAACCAGTTTGAGCTCGAGCAAATAAGAAAGCAACTGCGCATACGGCATTGGAATGGGATCAAACTTCCTCTTAGGCCTCTCTGGCTTAGGATCCTCTTGGGGAGCAGGAAGTGATTGCTGATGAGAAAGCTCTAAAACTTCAATTTGTGGAGGGGATTCACGAGGTAATCCATGATCTAGAGCAAACCCCAAAGAGATGGGAGGAGTAAGGACCTCTGTTGTGGAAGCGAGCACATGATTGTTTTCCTTCTTTAACACCTTATTCAAGATTTCCATGACCAGGCCCATCTGAGTCCTCATCTGGTTGACTTCCTCTCTTAGCAGCTTCTGTCCTTGGGACATGGCCTCCCCTAACTGCCTCATCTGGATCTTCATTTCAGTCACTTCTGCATGGATTTGTTCCATGGCTATCTTTTGATTAAGTCTGATGAATCTGCTAGTCAGCGATCCTGTCTGTAGAAAGAACATGATAAGAAAACCAGAGACACGTGCCTGTTATGCAAAATGCCAAATGATTATGATCATGCAAATGCAAATGCAAACATTATATTTAAACATTTCCAGGACGTATCCGCTTTGATTCCAGTCTTTGAAACCGGGCAAGGGATTGGACACATCATCGGAAAATAAATCTGAACCCAGAAATACTGTAGAATCAACATAAAGGAAGCACCCTTCAAAAACTGAGAGTTGTTGATACATACATGATTAAACCAAGCATTTTATATCATGTCATGAGAATTCATACAGACGGGTCTGATACAATCAAAGGCGATTCCATCAATAATCCTGATGGTAATCCCAACAAAATATAACAACAAGATCACTACAAATTAATTCCAAACAAGCTGGCTTCAACTTCCTCAAGAAGATCCATAGTGTCTGGATGTGTAGGTCACTCTATCAACCCTTTGATTAGTCTGTTTCTCTTTTCAATATCTTGATTCAGCCTAGCAATCTGCTCTTCAACATTGTTGCCTTCGCGCCTTGATTTCTTGACTTCGGCTTGCAACTTGAGCTCTTCAATTTCCTTCTGAGCTTCTCTCCACTTGCTAGAGAAATGCTTTTTTCTTGCTTTCATCCTTTGAAGTTCATCTTTCAACTCCCCATTTTCACTCTTGACCTCATCCTACATCTTCTGATACGTGGCAAGCTTGGCTTCAGTCTCGGTCAAGAGCTTCTTGTTTTTCCTGTAGGCCTTGACAGAGGATTCAGCAGCCATACTGACTTTTCTGAAGTGCTAAGCTCTGTCAGTGAGATCCTTCTCCTTCTCTTCCGGGCGCTCTGTCACATCTTGAACTTACCATTTCAACTCCAAGTTGTCATGTAAAGCACCTTGCAGCTGACTACTCATACCAACATTTTCCACCCTCAAATCATGCACCAATTTTCGCTACTTATCGAATTCTTCAATGGGTACAATGAGCCTCTCCTCCACAGTCTCAAGATACAAGGGAGACGCTCGATCAAAAGGTAAGTAGAACTCTTCCACTCTTCTCTTTACCCAGTCTGTATACAGAGAGAAAGCTTGATTGTTGGGTTTGCCCAAGACAGCTTTTCCTTTATTTTGTCTACTGAGCCATGCTTCGGAAGCCTTCTGTGCCACAACTAAACCATCGGCTACATGAAAATACAAATATTCTTTCAAATCTTTTTCAACCGGAGGATCTTTCAGAGCATATCCAAACTGCCTGATAGCCAAAGAAGAATTGTAATCAATACCCCCTTTTCTCCCTATCAATGGTACGTTAGGGTACTCACCACAGCTGTGTAAAATGTATTTGCCAAGTAATCCTTGATCCACCCAATCAATATCCTTAGCAGCTAGACCCATCAGACGTTTACTCCATTCCAAAGAGGTCTTAGTATCCACGAAAGCACCTGACCGAGGTAAACGGTTTGCAAACCACTTATAGAAAAGAGATGCACAACAATGAACTATCTCGCCTCGTCTCTTCTCATTCCTGTTGTACAAGGCATAGTGAATATCTCCTAACAAGGTCGGCACTGGATTCTGAGTTGTAAATATCCGGATAGCGTTTGTATCAACAAAATCATATTCATTGGGAAAAAGGACAATGCCATATACACAGAGAGCCAATATTGCATTGAAAGCTGTCCACCTCTTCTCCTTAGCCGCTTCTTGAGCCTTCTTTACCAAGTACGCCAAGTGATAGCCACGGGACTTTCCCTTGTTGGTGATGTCAGCTTCCAAAGTTGATTTGCTCAAATAAAGAGCCTCAGCCACAGCTTTACAGTCATGGTCTGCCTTGGAAGCACAGAATGGTGCACCTTCTTTAATGGAAATCCCCATGATGTTTGAGTACTCCTCCAGAGTATGGACCAATACATAGTCTGTCAACACGAAGCATCTCAAGGAAGGATCATAGAACTGCATCAAGGTGTGCAAGCCATTGTATTCATACTCACTGATGTTACGAACGAAAGATAAGATCCAACCATATTTCTCTTTGAACATTCCCAACACTTCCGGACCAGCCATATCTTGTAAACTGCCAATCTGACAAAGAGTGAGCTTCGGGAACTTGTAAACAATGATATTCTTCTTACTTTTCTGAGTGTCCATCCCGATGACTACCCATTGACTAGAATCAAAAGATCAGATACTGCCTGGAAATGCAAAAATATGAATGTTAGAAAAATGAAATGCAATGCAAAGCATGGGATTAAGGTTGCCACATAAACTGGACAACTGCTGCACTGAACTGACTGAATAATCTCAAGATTCTGTCCAAATTCCCAGAACACCAGAGTAACCACATTGATAAGTTCATACTGATAAGAAATCCAAAGTATCGGGTATGCTGAAAGTCAGGGTTACCTGAAAACCTGCAAACACCCAACCCTCTCACATGTGGGTACTAGAAAGGCGAGGATCCTCAATGTCACGGACTCTCAGGTCGAGAAATGATGATACGTTCACCATTTCTGGTTTGGCATCATCATCAACCGAGGAGGCCTCAACTAATTCCCCTAAAAAAGGATATCCTATAGCAAGTTCCCAGCATTGGGTCATCGGATCAAGAAGTGTAATGGGTTTTCCATTTCTGGTCTGCCATTATCACATCTCGGGAGGAGTGCCGCAACTGAGTCCTTGGGAATGGTCACCAGAGTCGACAGTTCCTCAAGAGAATAACTACTGGCCTGTATCAACATACAGTAGCAGATATCTCCCGATAGAACCTCATCTGGCTGTAGGTCTCGTGAACACCTGCATGTGGCCAACACCGCGGGAGCGTCACGCCTGCCCACGCTAATACCTATGTGTATGCTCAAGCCTGGGTAGTGGGCTTATCTCTCAGAAATCCCAACCTGCCAAACATAAAATCCCGTACAGCACAATACAGTCAAGCATAATAATGAAATGCAATGCCATAAATGCGGTAAATACAGTAAAATAGTAAAACAGTAATACAGCAAATAAAGCACAGTAATAAACACCCAATGAAAATAAACAGACAAGCGCTAGGATTGACTCACAAAGGGGATGGACCAGCAAGAGGTCAACCTGTCCCCAGCAAAGTCGCCAGCTGTCGCTCCCGGGATTTTCATCCAGGTACAAACGCAAAAGTGGCGCGGAAACAGAGTCGCCAGCAATGTGTATTTATCCCAAGAGAGGGAAAGGAAACACTGCGTAAACCTGAGGGAAGGGAAAAGACATGGTCTCGCGACCAAGAGAAACGGGTAAGGGAGTCGGTTACGCGAGGGGAAGGTATTAGCACCCCCCACGCGTCCATCGTACTCGATGGGATCCACACTTGTTGTCTCGATCAAAGGGTGTCATTGTCTGGAGCTCCACTGCTACTGAAAAGGAAAAGGAATAGGAACGGAGAAGAGCGAAGAAAGGGGGGAGAAAAGAAAAAGAAATGACTCGATAGGACATCCCTTGTCCTATGCCTACGTATTCCCTTGTGCAATGGAAAAGTCAGAGTCAACGTAGTTCGGACACGAACTAAGGGGGGAGGTTGCTCGCCAAGACATTGCCGTCTCGTGCCTACGTATCCTCAATCTAACCAGAAGGAGGAAATCAGAGCAGTCGTAGTTCGACCTAACGAGGTCTTAGTGTTTTTTATGAGCAACGTTAAGTTCGCGTCCGGTAGTTAGGGTCGATGCCTGTTTGCGACAAAACGGAAAATAACGTGCTTTATCCTTTAAAAAGGTTTGAAACTTAACAATCCCGGAGGATAAAAAGGTTTGAATTTGTTTCTTGTTTTTTAGACAAGAAGTGTTTTGAGGTTAGTTTGTAACTTGCATTGCACCCAAGTCTACAACATAGGAACGAATACGTCGCGTATCGTCCCCAACAGGATGTACACTAAACATCCTAGAAGAATGAAGGGAGACCCCCCATACCTCACTTCCCATATATAAGGCTTATGTGCAATACACTTTAACCTTTATTAAGTGTTTTAGAAGGGTTATGAGATGAGAAGAGAAGACTCAAGTTGAAAAGAAAACACTAAGGGGAAACTAATTGTTCCTAATGTTATCATGCAAAGGTGTCCTTAAGGGGAGGTTTAAGAACAACCTAAGTCTATAGAAGAGAGAGGGATAGCACTACCTAATGCTTATCTTATCTCACCTTAATCAAAAATTAAGGATGAGCTAGGATCCCAAAGGGATGTGAAGAAGTTCTACACAATCAAGCATTATATCATGTAATCCATAAGAGAGAAAGAGAAGTAAGATAGATGAGAGATGAAAGAAGGAAAGAGCATGGATAAGCATCCACATGCTCAAGTGTCGTACCTCTACCCCTACACAAAAATTTAGTACCACATGATGCACAAGTAATGAATACAAGTATTAAATATAGTTGAGAAAAACAAACCAAACAATGTTAGTTGTCTTAAGAAGACAACTTGAGAAGCATACAAGAGTTAAACCAAAAGGGAAAGGTCATAAGGGTTAAGGATACTTCAAAGTCAGTAGGTACATGAAAAGGGTCCTTAATAAAGTTAACATGCCAAATGAAAGCACACAATGTCAAACTATGCATCAAAAGGTCGCACAAATGCAAGTTGTGCACAAACTATGTAAGATGGATGCATATGGTTCATGAACATGTAAACATCAAAGTAAGAAGTGAATGAAATTTATTAATGCATTGAGATGTCATTAAGATAGCATGTAAATCATAAATGCAAGCATTGATTTAATAAGAAGAAGTGAGAACAAACACCATTCAAGTTCATAAAATGAAGCACACTTGTAACACAAGTAAGGAATGAAAATGCAAGATGAACATGATTGGAAATGGATGCAAGTAAGTAGCACATGACATTTGAAATGACATTTAGAAGTCAAGAATGATCATATAAAGTCCACACAAGTGTCATGTTGAAGCACATTGAAGATGAGGAGTAAGCATATTTAAATTAGGTCAAACAAGTTCTTATGTGTTCATGAAGTTAAGAGACATGTGAGATGATGTTAGAAGTCATGGAATATGATTGAAAATGATCACAAACAGAAGTGGAATCATGTTTTCATGAATGTACAAGATCATGCAAGTGTTGATGCAAACAATTGATCAAAGAAGAACAAGTAAGGATGCACAAGTTCACAAAATATTTTAAGTTCAAATAAGTGCATACAAGTCATGAAAAGATGAACTATGAATGCCTTATAACATGAAAAAAGTGACCTATAGTGTTCACACAACATGTATCAAGAGGTCTCATTAATTAACAAATATGGTTGCATACAATGCACATTGAAACCCTAGCATATGGTCCCTAACATTCACACAAACAAGCATGCTTTTAAGATGAATCAAAAGTCATGTTGGAAGGATGAGAAAATTGAAAGATACAAGTATTATGAAAAGTGCAAACAGTGTGCAAACATGTCTCAAAAGGATGGCTCAAAATTCATTACCAAACATGCTCAAAGAAGCTTCACAATCTCATACAAGTCACACAAACAAATGGCTCAAAGATCTCATTCAAAAGTCAATAAGAAATGACCTAAAAAATCTACAAAAATAGGTATGAGATGCCTTGATGTATCATACAAACATGGATCAATGCTCATGTGAAAATTAAACACAAAACTATGTCAAACAAATAAAAAATGAAACATGTATCATGAAGGGATGTTCACACAAAAGAAATTAAATGGAAATTCATGGAAAAATAGAAAAATATTCCAAAATCAGAAATGAAAATATGAAAAAATTATCTAAATGCATTATGATGCTTCGTGAATTTTTTCAGATTTTTATCATGCTTAAGAGTATTTTTAAAAATTAAAAATGAAACAAGTATGAAAAGAAAATAATAAAAACCAAGAAATGAGCCAGGGGGTGTGGATATAGCAAAAATCCAATTCAAAACATTGGGCTCAGAAAAAGGAGAGGTGTGAATATCAAAGTTCATAAAGCCCAATGCGCGTGGGTATGCAGAGCATAACATGTGGCTCAGTCAAACAAATTGACTCAATGAGAGCCCTTGGATCAGGTCAGATCAATATGATTAAGAAAGTAGTGCAATCAAATGATTCATAACGCGTGCACATGATACACTAACATGGAACCACCACAAGTGATCACATATTCAAATAAAATTCAAAAAAGAGAGCACGTGCATCACACCCTCCCTCATTTATTCGCCGGCATACTCTCGCTCGTTGGATCAGAAGAATCCAACGGTTAGGACTTAATCTGAGAAATGTTAGGGTTTATGCCATGTTGAAGGTTCAGGTGGCCGGAGAAGACTCCGATCATCTTCTCCGGCGAGCAACCACCGTGCTCAGCCTTACATGTCACCAGAAATGGACGAGGCTTATACCAAAATAATCCTCATGCTACGTAGATCACAAATCCAGGTTTAATTTCCACAAACAGTCCACACACAAAGCAAATCGAAGAGAAACATTTTGCCCTAGAAATTAAAATTTATGCTCCTAAGGAGCCTATCAACTAGCGGATGTTCAATAGCTTCTATTAAGCTCAAAATAGTCAAAAACAATTTAAAATCAACTTGAAGTGCAAGAGGAAAAATGAAGCAAACTTGTGTTATTGATGAAACCTTGAACACAAGAAATCCAGAGGTGAGGCTCCTAGCTTACTTGTGCTTCAAATCAGCCAAATAAAGGTTATGAAAGAGCTTGGAATCTGTTGATAAAGTTGAAGTAAATTAATATGCGGATCCTGTAACTTCAAATCCTTGCTTATATACACTTGTTTGATGCTGATTGATGAAGAATCAAGCTCAAAAGTGCTGAGGAGAATGATGAAGATGAAGCTGCGTGTGAGAGAAGCTTCAGAGAGAGAGAGATTGAAAAGTTTTCCAAGTGTGAAGAATGAATGAAGTTCATTGCAATCCTGTTATGGATTAGCTTTTATATCTTGAGTTAACCTTTAACTGTCATGGTTGACAGTTAGAACCATGGTTAGAAGTGAGGTTGAGTGAAAATGGGAGTGAAGAGGGAAAATGAAAATGAATTGAAAATGGAGAGTGAAGTGAGAATGGCATGGGTTTAGTTCAATGTGGAGGGAGCATGTGAGCTTATAGTGTGATCATGATGGATGGTGGTGATGGTTTCAGTGAACTTGCAGCAACAACAGCTTGTTATACAAGTTTCTATTCTTTTGGTTTGAACAAATGAGGAACAAAGTACATGAGTGTATGCGTGTGTAATGTGTTTGCATGGTTTAAAATGGCAATGTATGGTATGACCATAATGAATAATCAACATATAACATGTTTATAGTTTTGGCAATAATAACAATATAAGCATGGTAGTGATTTTGAAGGAAGAAATCTCTATGATCATGGGATGAAATACCAAGCTTTTTGGCTCTTTGGAGAGATCTCATGGAGTAGAACAAAGTTAGTGATGAAAACAAATGCAATAGAATCCTTTAACATGTCTAAAAATGCTCATGAAAACACTTGGTCCCAACTGACTTGGCATGCCACTTTGACCTGCTCGTGCCCAGCCCATACACAATTGAAATGAATCCGTTTGGAACCCTACTTTGCCTCACCATATCTCCTTATACATTGATCAGATGAAAAATCCTTCAACATCAAAGTTGAAGAGGAGATCAAGAGGAATAAAAACCTTGTTGAATAATTTTTGAATTGAAGCTTCTATCTTGGAGAAATTGGCCTTGGAACATTGACATGCCATGCATACCAAGTGTTTGCTGAAATTACTCCGAGCCACACGCGCATTTGCCTTGCCTGACCAGTCAAAATGCCTTGTGAACCCTCCACTTCAAAGCATCATATCTCACTCATTCTTAATCCAATGGAGATGTTTTTGGTATGGTTTTGAAGCTCTTGAGATGAAATTTTGATAGGCCTCCATAAAATTTGAGTTTGAATCTTGGATCATAGAGAAAGGATGCTTCAAAAGTGACCCCCATCTTGCCAAAACTTACCAAATTAGGAAACCCTAATTTCTATTTTTGGAAACTTTGCACATATCTTGATTTTTGATGAATCTCTTGATCAAATCTTCACCAATGGACATATTTGAGATGAGGAACATGAATTTGACCTCAAAAAGTCAGGAGTTGACTTTTTCTCTGCATAGTTGACTTTTCCCCAATTCTCCTGATTTTCAATCAATTGATCAATTAAAGCCCTTTTAAACCAAATTGATGGACAATATTTCATCCTTAGACAATTGAAAGCATATGGAAAACCTTGCAATCAAGCTTTGGCTCAAAAATTCACTTGCACTGACTTTTTACACCAAACCCTAATTTTGCACTAGTTAGGGGAAGGTGATTCACTTGAGATTTCTTGTCAAGCCTGATCACAAGATGAGATGGTGGACCAATTAAGATATCTTGAGGCTAAAGACTCCTTTGATTTGACTTAGATGCCTTGATTCCATGCTAAGAGCCAATGATATGCAAAGATGATAATGCAAGAATGCAATGAAACATAAGCCAGTTAATGCTAAAACAAGAGGGCAAATTTTGAGGTGTTACACAAAGCAAACAATGATGATCAACCGAAGCATCAAGAAGAACCAATTCAACAAGAGTCAAATAATAATTAATGATACACCTAAGGAATAGATAACTCATAAAGATCATACAATTGATAAAGTCATTGGTGATATTAGTTAAGGCATTACAACTAGACTCAATCTCAAAGATGCATGCTTGAATATAGCGTTTGTCTCACAAATTAAACCTTCCAAAGTTGATGAAGCCTTAAGTGACGACCAATGGATACTTGCTATGCAAGAAGAGTTAAACCAATTCAAAAGGAAACAAGTTTAGGAACTTGTTCGTAGGCTAAGTGGTAAACACATCATAGGTACCAAATGGGTGTTTAAGAACAAACTTGATGAGAATGGAATAATTATTAGAAATAAAGTAAGGTTGGTGGCCCAAGGATACAATCAAGAGGAAGGCATTGATTTTGAAGAAACATTCGCTCCGGTTGCAAGGTTAGAAGCTATCCATTTATTACTTGCTTATGTATGTTCATTAAATTTTTAGTTATACCAAATAGATGTCAAGAGCGCATTCTTGAACGGCTACATCAATGAAGAAGTCTATGTCAAGTAACCCCCGGGCTTTGAAGACTTCAAGAATCCTTCACATGTCTTCAAGTTGAAGAAAGCTCTTTATGGCTTAAAGCAAGCACCAAGAGCGGGGTATGATCGACTTAGCAACTTTCTTTGTGAAAGAGGATTTGAAAAGGGTAAAGTAGATAAGACCTTGTTCATTAAGAGAATTAAGGACAACACTTTATTGGTTCAAGTCTACGTTGACAAGATCATATTCAGATCAACAAACAAATAACTTTGTGAAGAATTCTCATTGATGATGCAAGGAGAAGTTGAGATGTCTATGATGGGTAAGATGAATTATTTTCTTGGATTACAAATCAAGCAACTAAAGGATGGAATCTTCATCAACCAAGCCAAGTATTGCAAAGAGTTGTTGAAGAGATTCGACATGGATGGTTGTAAAGCAATGTCTACACCTATGGGATCCGGAACTTATGTGGATCAAGATGAATCAGGTGTTTTAGTTGATATTACAAAATATCGAGGTATGATTGGCTCACTATTATATTTGACGGCAAGCCATCCTGACATTATGTTTAGTGATTGTCTTTGTGCATGGTATCAAACCAATCCAAAGGAATCACATCTTGTCTCGGTGAAGAGAATTATGAAGTACTTAAAAGGAGCAACAAATGTCGGCCTATGGTATCCAAAAGGTAGTATATGTGATTTAGTTGGTTATTCTGACCCGGATTATGCAGGTTGCAAAACTAATCACAAGAGTACAAGCGGTACATATCACATACTAGGGAATGCATTAGTATTATGGTCTTGCAAGAAACAAGCTTGTGTCGCACTTAGCACGACTGAAGCAAAATATATTGCAGCAGGAAGTTGTTGTGTTCAAATTCTATGGCTCAAGCAACAAATACGTGAGTATGGACTCAATCCTAGATGTGTTCCTTTACGATGTGATAATACAAGTGCGGTCAACATAACAAAGAATCCGGTTATGCATTCAAGAACAAAACAAATCGACATACAACATCATTTCCTTCGTGATCATGTACTTCAAAAGGATGTCGAAGACACTTTTGTGAATACACATAACCAACTAGCGGACATCTTCACAAAACCGCTTGCAAAAGAATAATTTTTCAAAATTCGAAGGGAGCTTGGTATTCTCGATGAAGGTGACATATAATTCTTCAAGTTTTATTCATTATAATTAATAATGAACCTAAGGTACTCATAAAATTTCATCTTTAGCAATTTTAAGATTTCCAAAATATGTAAGCTTTTATTATTTTCATATTATATGGTGTTTAAAATAATTTTTATGACATGTTTGATAAATTAAAAGTTGCATTATACTATATTATAACATGTCAATGTGTTAAATTAAAAAATTTCATGACATACTCAAAGTTATTTAGATGCTGTTTTTTGAGGTATGTTAATCGATTAACCATTTGCAGGTGCAAATATGTTAATCGATTAACACTGAACGTATTTGTAAAAAATTTCAAACCGTTAATCGATTAACCAGGTTATACTGTTTTGGGTTAATCGATTAACCATGTAGCTATTTTGAAAAATACGTTTTATTAATTATGCAGAATTTTTGTCTTTTATTTATTTCTCTTCCAATGCATTTGTCTTATTCATTTAAGTGCTTTTTAGAAAAGTCAAAATCACTTTCCAACTTCTACATTGGTACTCTTCAAAGCTTTCAACTCTCATTTACTTTCTTCTTCAAATAATAACTTCATTCAACCTCAAATTAAAACCCACTCTACCAAACCTTTCTTATATCCTCTTCACACCTCAAAACTCTCATCTCAAAACCCTCTCCTTCCCAAATCCGAAAATCCCACTCTAACTCTCCAACTTTCATCCATCCATGGCTTCCTCAAGGAAAGATAAGGGAAAATCCAAAATGGGAGATGGTAGCTCAAACCCAGAAGAACAAGCACCAACCACTAAGTCCAGAAGACTCACCTTCGAATTCAGGAATCGTCTACTCATGCCGGTAAAGTATGTAACTTTATCACCCTTTCCTGATCACAACTTTAATTTTCCTAATCTGTTAAAGAACCATGGAATTGATAAGTTAGTTTTTGAAATTGGTCCTTACTATCCTGACTTAATGAAGGAATTTTTCTCAAATTTACATGTTGGAACCGATGAATTTGATGACCATATTTTAACATCAAAGGTTAAGAATGTTGAAATTAGTTTGGATTTAGAGACTTTCGGAAAACTCTTAGCTGTGCCTATTGAGGGTCAATCTATTCAGAAAGGCTATACCCCAAATACTGATGGTTGGGAGAATTACAATAAGATGGCCTATTATTTCAGAATTTCTCGTTTCAGTCAGCTGAGATTTTGGGTCGGCAAAGTGTTGCTTCTTCTAGAGTTTTGTTATTTTTAAAGAATTTAACTATTAGTGATCGAATGTTGCCCTACATTATTGCTTATGTATTAATGCCGAAGCATTCTAATCACGCTCAAATTATTGACACAGAGTTGCAGATTATGTATGCTCTCAAAAATGGTTTGAAAGTCAATTGGGCATGCACCATTATGTATCATATGTTTTATCAACAAAATTTAAGCAGAGGTCTTCCATATGCAAGCATTGTTTCGAAACTTTTGGAATCAATTGACTTACCTTTGAAGAGAGAACCGAAGATTTTCATGAATTCAAAAGATTGTGAAATAAATGCTTCTACATGTCTTAGGAATACAATAATTATCAAAAATAGAAATGGACTTTTTGTGTACAAAGATGATGTTCCTTCAAATGCTCCTCCACCGGCTTGGGAAGGAGGTTACATAAACGAAGCACTTTACAACAAGATGTGTTCTATTGAGGCAACCATGCATAAGAATCACCAAGAACATACCCTTGAAATGGCTTCCATAAAGCGTATGCTGCTAAAGCTCACAAAATCCCGTCGCCGAAAACCACAAGTAGAGCAAAGTGAAGAAGAGGAGGAAGAGGAAGAAGAAGACACCAATATGTCAGAGAGTGATTAGTTGCATTATTGTAGTATTATCTTATTATGTTATTGCTTTATGTTAAGTTTTTTTAAGAACTTTTACTCTTAGACTATGTTATGTTTTGTCTTAATGTTCTAAGACCGTTGTTATGTTTCGTTGTATGGATTATGTTATGTTACGTCAAACTATGTTATGTTTTGTTTTGTTCATTTTATGTTGCGCAAGTATTTTAAATGTGTTATGTTTTACTTGTGTTTTTCCATGTTCTAACATATTATGATACTTCAAATTTTAAAGTCTTTTCCCTTTCTTTTTGGTAATAACAAAGGGGGAGAAGTATTGTTGTTTGTTTGTTTCTCTAACATTAAATTGCAGGAAGTTTAATGTTCTTAAAATTCTCAAGCATGGATTAAGGGGAGAATTCATCAAGGGGGAGTATTGTTACATGTTACAGAAAACAAGGTTAGAACCAAACTTTCAAGAAAAAGGTTGTCATCATAAAAAAGGGGGAGAATAAAGAATCAAGCTTCTCAAATGTGTTTTGATGAAGACAACAACATTCTACAACCAATAAAAGCTCTAAAAAAGGAATAGCTCAACACAAGTAGCATATTTCAAGTTTCAAAGTATATCAAATGTCTTGAAGTTATTAAGAGATTGATCATGAATTTTAAGGTATATGGACTCAAATTGTCTTTGCATATACAAGTGTTCAAAACATCAATCTTACTTGCCATGATTCGTTAAAATATGTGTTTTAGAAAACCATTGCATTTTACATCATTTTCAAAAGTATTTTTTTCTATTTTTAACGCTGGTTAATCGATTAACCATTTTCCTATACAAATCTGTTAATCGATTAACCGTTGAAAATTTTGAAATTTTTGTACGTTGCAAGGGGTTAATCGATTAACCATTTACTAGTACAAACGGGTTAATTAATTAACACTGAACCAGTATGTAAAAATACTTTGTTTTTTCAACAAAATGATTTTCAAACTTGGTTTTTGAAGGATGACATCATTTCATTAATTGCACTCATCTGATAGGTATCTTGTGTCTATAAAAACACCTTTATTTTTTCAAATTTAAACTCACCTCCTTTTGCAAAATTTCATACATTCAAATTTTCTCTTCATCTTTCAAAATTTCTCTAAGTGTACAAAAACCAGAACTTTAAGAGTGAAACTTTCTGCACTTAACCTTCATTTAAAAAGCATTCTAAGTTTCATTCCATATTACATTGAACACTTGTGTATCATTGATAATTTGATTTTTCAAAGGAGAAGATCAATTTTAGATTGATAAATGTATTCTACATATCAAATACTTGTAAAAATCCAATAACTCTTGTTGTATCACATCTTATTTTTCTAGGATGAATGGATATAAGATTGTGTAATTGTTATCCTTGTTGTCCAGGTTGTTGGAAACAAGAGGTTCATTTTGAGAGGATTGTTCTCATTTGAACTTAGTAAAAATTTCCAAGAGGATTATTCTTGGTTTGTTAGTGATAGGAATACTAGGATTAGTCTTGTATAGGTCACAACAATATTAAAACTCTCTTTCATGTTGAAAGGGGACTGGAGTACTCTCGAACTGTGAGGGGAACCAGGATATATCCTTGTGTCGTTTAATTTCCGCATTTTATCGCTTTCATAACTTAGTAAATAATCAGGAAAGAAAACTCAACATTAGATAAAACCAGAAAAAAATTTCAAAGTACCTAATTCACCCACTCTTAGGTGTAAACTATAATTACAACTTTGATTGTCGTCAATTATTTTTCTAACCTTTTCTATTTTGCAGGTGCCCACGTTGATACTAATGTTAAGGAAGACGTCATACCTAATCTTGTTACTCCATACATGAATAACATTCTGACCTGTCTCCCCTCTTATGAAGAAATTCGATTAGCCGTTTTCAGCCTCAATAGAAATAGTGCTCCTGGGCCTAATGGATTTATGGATGTTTTATCTCATACTTACTAGGACATTATCCATGCTGATGTGTGTGCTGCCATTTTATAATTCTTCAAATATTTAGTGTTAGTTCCATTTCTCTCATCCTTAAATCTCAAGAAGCCACCAATATGGTTTAGACCTATTGCTTTATGCAATTTCAAGTTTAAGATCATCACTAAGATTATTGCTAGTAGGTTTTCGTGTATAATGCCTTTCCTGGTTTCTATTGAGCAACATGGATTTATCAGGGGTAGAAACATTAGGGATTGCACATTCTGCCTTCGGAGGCTATAAATGTGTTAGACAAGAAAAAAAACACGGCAATATTGCATTAAAAGTTGATATATCCAAGGACTTGGACACCATTTGGTGGGAGTTTATAATCAATGTTCTCAAATGCTTCGGATTCAGCCCTTTATTTCGTGACTATATTCAAACTATTCTCACCTCAGCTTATCTTTCAGTCAGCTTAAACGGGTAATCTTATAATTATTTCAATTGTAATAGAGGGGTTTGGCAAGTGGACCCCTTATCCCCCTTATTTTTTGTCTGGTGGAGGACATTATGAGTAGACTGATTTCCAATGTTGTGGATGATGGCTCGTTGCTTCGTATTAAAGCTTCTAAAAACAACTTCGTTCCTTTGCATATCATGTACGCTGGTGACATCCTTCTGTTTTGTAATGCAAAAATTTCTAATGTCAAAACTCTGTGCTCTATTTTCAAAGCCTACTCCGCTACTTCTGGCTAGGTTATTAACATTTTGAAATCCAACCTTTTTTCTGGTAAGTTATCTAACAGTAGAAGAAACAAAATCTTAAGGCTTAATAGTTTTAATCTTGGGGACCTCCCTTTCTTTTACCTTGGTGTCTCTCTTTTCAAAGGTAAAGTGCGAAAGAACTTCTTGACTCCCATTACTGATCGTATCCTCTCTAAGCTCTCTACTAGGAAGGGATCTTGCCTTTCTATGGCCGGTAGACTCACTTTGGTTAAATCTATCATTCACAGTATGCTGGTTTACTCCATCAATATATACTCATGGTTTGTTTCAATTCTCAAAAAGATGGAGTCTGCTTGCAAAAATTTCATTTGGTCTGGCAATATCAACATTAGGAAAATTTTCGCAGTGGCTTGGAATAAAGTTTGTCAACTGATCAGTCACCATTTATGTTAGTTTTGATGTCATTTGAATGCCAAAAGCATATGAATTGCTATAAGTTTGGGCAGTAGTTTAAGTTTATTTTGTTAGATTTTTACAATAACTTGATCTGCTAATGTTTTGTAATTTTGAGCTATTTTACGCGCTTGAGGTAGTGCTTTATGTGTCTACAGGGTTGAAGAATAAATAGGAGCTGGATCAAAAAAGACACCAGATAAAAATGCTTCAACAGGAGAAAAAGATAGAAAATTGCATTTGTCTCTCCCATATGCGTATAAGACCTACCATACACGTATGACCACTTAGCATGACCCCCAACATAAGCGTAAGAGCATGAGGGGGTAAAAATCAAGTCTTTTCTCATGCGCGTATGGGAAGGCTCCCCACAACGCAGCCAGAAGCCTTATGCATATGGATCCAGCTGGGTCATACGCCCTAGCATGGGCCATACGCATATGAGTTAGTGTAAAAATATCCCTTACGCGTATGGGAGAAGGCTATACGCATATGAGCGACTCTGATCTTAAAAAAAGCTCAAAATTTCATATTTAGCCGAAAAACGCGATTTTCTAAGGGTTGAACGATTTTTGAGTACAGAGAACACGTTTTGAGGGCTGGAGCACTTGAGAATTCATGGTGGATCAAGAGTTTCATGAACTTTAGTGATTTAAGACTTATTTTCTTCCATTAATTAGTAATGTCTACAATTTTATTTGTTTTTCTTTATGACTATGAGTAGCTAAACCCCCTAATGCTAGGGGGCGTCCCTGATTTAGACTTATGATACAATTTTGATTTGAACCTTGTACCATATTTTGATTATATTTGAGTTAATTACTTTTTGTTCTTAATTCTTTCTCTCTCGACAAAATTGAGTTTGATATGTAGTTAACATTTAGGTCGGCCAAACTAGTGTTACTACGTAATTGTGAGCATTTCATAGTAGATATCGCCTAGGCCTAGGGATACCCTGTGGAAACTGGAATATTATTGATCAAAATAATGCTTAATTTCATCTGTAATTCACTATGGCCATATGGATTCATTTGAATGATTAAAGGTTTTCTTACTAAGGACTTAGGAGTAAACACCCTTAAGGACTGATACTCAGTGTTATTGAATTAAGTCGTAATAAGATCAAATTATTGTTGTTGATGAATCCAATCACACACCTTCCCTAGCATGTTCACTCATAATCACTTTTAAACTGATCAACTGCTTTATTTACTTTTAGTTGCATCTTAATTTCTACTTTTTAAAACCCCAATCCAAAACTCCCAATTCTTTTGTTTAACTAAAGTATAACTAGAACTCTATATCGTCAATCAGTCCTTGAGATTGATATTGAGGATTCCCTCTCTTATTACTACATTGGTAGATTAGTACACTTGCTAATTTATCAATCAAGTTTTTGGTGCCGTTGTCGGGGACTGCCAAAGATTATAGAGTTCATATTTCTATTTTAGTTAAAATTTTATTGCTCTGCAACTAAAATTTTTTAATTTCAGTTTTATTTTTATTTTTTGGCTATTTTTTTTCCTACTAATATTTGTATAATCTTTGTATGTGAGGAAAGCCCTCAGCTGATTTTCCTTTTGACGTAGAACCAAAAAGAACATTGCATGCTAGGCTCAGACAAGTTAGGTAAACAAGGCTGACAGATTCAGAAGTGGAAGCCTCTGGCCACTCATATACATAATCAGACAAAGAGGTAGAAGAACCAGAGATGACTGAACCACAAGAAAGACTTCTTGGGGATTATGGAGGAGAAAACACCCCATTGGGTAGTTTAACCATTGTTAATCAACCATTGAATGTGGTAAACTTTCAATTGCACCCAACAACTATCCGTCAGCTTGAGAAGAGGACTTTTATAGGGAAAATAAATAAAGATGCAAATAAACATCTACAAAGGTTTCTTACTATGAGCATTACTTTGAAGATAGATGGGCATACTAAAGAAGCAAACAAGTTGAGAATGTTTCCGTTCACTCTAGTTGAAGATGCTAAAGAATGGTTTTATTCATTACCCACCAGAAGTATTACTACTTGGGAACAAATGGAAATAGATTTTCATGAGTACTTTCCTGCTTCTGTTTATATTCGAAAAAGATATGATATTGTGAATGTTAAGCAGAAGGAGGGTGAATCACTAGGTGATGAGTATAAGAGATTTAAGAGGTTACTGTTTGCTTGTCCTACTCATAACTTGGATTAGACTGAACCGATGCAGATGTTTGTTAATGACCTCGGGTTGAAGACTAAACAACTAAGTGATACAACTACTAGTGGCTCATCCAAATTTACAACAACCACTGGTATCAAGAAGATAATAGAAATCATTATTGCAAATGAACACTTAAGGAAACCAGAGGGGAACCTCTTCAAAGTGTAAAATAGAAGATCAACTTGCTGCTGAAGTTGAGAGAAAACTTAAAGAAATGAATATAGGTACTCAACAGGTAGCTCAAGTTCAACTTGTTCAAGCTGTTAGTTGTGAGATTTGTGGGGGACCTCATTTTGCCATGCACTGTGTTGCAACTACGCAATAAGAAGGAACAAGAAATAATTAGAGGAACACTACTGTTTCTATTAAAAATCTTGAAGTTCAAATGGGTCAGATAACACAACAAATATCAGGTTCTCAAGCACAGGGTTCTCTACCTAGTGCAATTGTGACAAACCCGAGAGAGCATAATAATGTGAATGCCAAGATAACAAGGAGTGGAAAATCACTTGGGGTTTTTGAAGAAAAATTAGAGGAAGATGACCCTTTACTGGAAGTGGATATAGAAATAAAAGATAGTCAGAAAATTGTTGAAGAAGAAGTCACACAAAAAGAGGTGGAGAAAGAAAACCAAAAGAGCCAAGCCAACCATCAAACTCCCATATCCTTCGAGAAACAAGAAGAAAGGCCAACATGAGAAATTTTTTGAGAAGTTTTTAGAGATGCTTAAGAAGCTTGAAATAAATATTCCATTCTCTGAGGCACTTGAGCAGATGCATATATATGCTAAGTTCATGAAAGACATCATCTCTAAGAAATGTACCATTGACATTGAACATGTACTTTTAACTAAAACTTGCAGTGATATATTGCAGGGTATGAAAAATCCAGTAATAAGGAAGGATATGGGTTATGTCACTATTCCATGCACCATTGGAGATAGATCATTCAAGAAGGCACTTATTAATTTGGGAGCCAGTGTGAGTCTTATACCTTTATCCATTTACAGGAAGTTAGGAATAAGTATTGTTCAGGATACCAAAATGGCACTTCAGTTTGTTGACCACTTTGTGAAAAGACCTTATGGTATAGTTGAAGATGTTCCAGTGAAAATAGATGAAAAAAAAATTTCCGGTTGATTTTGTGATTCTTGAGATGCCTAAAAACGAAGAGATCCCTCTGATTTTGGGTAGACATTTCCTGTAAACGGGAAGATGTATGATAGATATTAAGGAAGGAACCATGGCCCTCAAGGTTTATGATGAAGAGCTTAAGATTGATGTCAGGAATGCCATGAAATAAAAAGATGATGTGGAGGCAAGTAATACAGTGGAAGTGATAGATACAATAGTTGTTCAAGCTATTCGGAGCAAAATCCCCAAGCTACCTCTAGAAAGATTTCTTAGTTTGTCAGCTCGGGAAATAAAGGAGAATGAGGATGAAAGAGAGAAATAAGGGCTAGTCGTGATGGACGCTCAACCTCAATGGCTTAGATCCAAACCACACCGGTGGGAGGATTTAAGAACTCCATAGGAAGCAGAGAACAAAATGGAGTCAAAAACAGGTACAAGTATAGAGTTGAATCAGTTACCTGAGAATCTAAAATATGTCTTTTTGGATTCCTAAAATAATCGTCATGCAATAATAAGTTCCGGGTTACAAGCAAAAGAGGAAGAAAAATTGGTACAGGTACTGAAGAAATACAAAAGTGATATGGGATGGACCATTGGAGACTCGAAAGGGATTAGCCCCATAGTATGCATGCATAAAATACTGATGGAGGATGACCACAAACCAGTGGTACAACCCCAAAGAAGACTTAATACAACAATGAAAGAGGTAGTGAGAAAAGAAGTGGTGAAGCTGTTAGATGCAGGTCTAATTTACCCTATTTTTGACAGTTCATGGGTGAGTCCGGTACATGTGGTACCAAAGAAGGGAAGAACAACTATGATTCTTGTCGCGGTGAGAATCAAATATCAAGCTATTAATTAACTCGAATCACAAATCTTAATTCACCACCGAGCTTTGATTTATCCAAAGGAAAGGGTAAAGGTCAAAAACCCTAATTGCGTTATGCAAGAACACATCTAGAGATCTAAGGTTCGGGGGTTGGTTATACCTAGAGAAGGTGTTAGCATTCTAAGTATCTGTAGTACTCTATAGGAACCTCTTGTTAGTATTTGTGTTATGTATTGTTTGTTTGCAAAGGGTATGTGCTAAGGTAAAGACCTAAGGTGTTAGTTTTGAGTATGCTCGTCAAGACATCGCATCTCGTGCCTACGTATCCTGACGGGAATGGAATCAGAGCATTCGTAGTTCCCCTCAATGAGGGTGAGGAACTCTCGACTGTGGTCAAGGTTCCGGGGGGAAGTAGTATCCATGGCAGGAACTTACAAGGAGTGCGGTGACTCCAAAGTTAAAGTTAAATTGAAAGGGAAGTAAGTATTCATGGCGGAACACTTACATGGAGTGCGGCGGCTCCGATCCTAAGGTTAGGATGAAAGGGGAGAGAAGATAACCTAAATACGACATGGAGTCAACGGAGGGAAACCTTTCATTTGGAATTGGACGGGTAATCATGAAGTTTTAAAAACCATAAGTGAATATCCACCAAGGTATATAACAGGCATTCAGTAGGGTCGAAAGCATAAGAAAGAATATAACAGCGCGTGTACAAGACAAAACCGAGTCATGTAGTCAAATCATAATGGATAGGTATCACGAATAAACGTTATCAATTAATCAAAAAATCGAGTGTCTAAAATCGGGCCACCGAGGAATATACGAGATTAGTATTACAAAGATAGATTCGAAAGTGTATATCAAGAGTTAATTAAAGAGAAAAACGAGGATTAATTTATGAATTGAGTAGAATCTAAAAAATAAATAAAATCTAATTAAAACTTAAAATATAATTAAACTAGATTCAAAACTTAAATTCTAATTAAACCTAATTCCAACTAAAACCTAATTAAAACTAAATAAACTAAAATTAATTTAATTATAATTAACTTAAATAAATTAAAATAAGTTGAAGTCCAAGGGTTCAAAACACAACAGTATGGTGCGGGAAGGAAAAACACATGTTGGGCCGATAGCTCCAAGGCCCGTGAGTGTTAAGAGAGGATTATGATGGGAATAGAAAGAAAAAACCGGGTCCACCGACCCATCATCAACAACATTCGGGTTCAGACCCTCTTTAACTTTCCCGTCCAATCTCACTCTCATCCCAGCCTTCTTCATCTTTTCGCTATTATCCTCATTCTCCACCGTCTCCTTTCACTCAACACTCTCGCTTCGCCTCCCTTTCCCTTCATCTTTCTCGCGCCGTCACGAAACGCTTCTTACGTCGTCGCCTTCCCCAAAATCGAACAAAATATATTCGTCGCAAAAACAAACAAAACACCGGAGAATACTTCGCGTTAAAGGTTAAAGCATCAAATTGGCTTTGGAGTTCAGAGACAGATTCAAAATAAAAGCGATTACATCCAGATATCAATGTCTAAAGTAAGAGATTACCGTCAATGCCGACAAACTGAGACGAAGGTACAAGTCCTGATTCATTTTATCTCCTTTCTTGTCTTTCCGTTCTTCGTCACATCTCTGAAATTGGTTGCTATTATTGATTGAATGTCGAGGCGCTGCTGTTATGATACTGTGATTTTCCTTGTTGTGTGTTGCGCTTTAAGTGTGTATGAACTGAATTTCTTCTGCAAGTGTGTGTGTATTTCTTTTTGTGAATTGCTGCGTCTGCGCTTATGATGCTGTATGCGAGTGGCCTCTGTTCTCACTGCCAATGTGTGTGAACTCTATTTAGAGATTTTGTGAATGTGTGTTTTTCTGCTATTTTATGAATGTTCGCCTCTGTTAAACCGTGAACTTCTAATTTCTGCTCTGTTATGTGGTGTATGTGTGATTTCTGCCTTCTGCGAGTGTGTTTTTGGTATGTAAGAATACTGATGTGGATTTTTGATTGTGAATTGTCGTGGGCTCTCTATCTTAGAAAAAATGTGTATGGCTTTTTGTTCTTATGAATGTTTCTGCTCTTTTTCACCGTGTGTTGTCTCCCCTTTTTCTGGTGTGAAAAGCTGATTTTATAGACTCTAATTCATTTGGAAAGAAACACCCTTGTTATGGCTTTGAAATTGTTTCTGTTTTTTGAATTAACATATCCGAATCGTTTTTGAAAGAAAATGAAAACAGATATTATTGTTTCCAAATATGAAGGATTTTGTGTACATGCACGCTGTCCGGATATTTACCATGAAGAATCCGTTACCTACTTTGCTTAGAGATCTGTACCACTCACTGCATTATAAGAACGAGAAGAGGAGGGGAGGACCCCTTAAATGTTGTGCTCCAGTCTTCTACAAATGGTTTGCTGATCGTCTTCCCAAAGCTGGGGCATTTGTAGATACTCAAGGAACTTTGGATTGATCCAAAAGATTGATGGGTTTGAGGGCAGATAATCTAATTTGGGCTAACCGTGACTTGTTGGGCCAAGATATCATGATTAGTTGTGGAGGTCTCCCAAATGTGCCTCTAATAGGAAGGAAAGGGGGAATTAACTACAACCCTATTCTTGCTATTAGGCAATTCGGGTATGCCTTGAAAGAGCCACCAAAAGACGAGGAGGTCCAAGAATCTCTATATCTGAGTGGGGAAATCAATCTAGAACTGTTAAAAGAAGCTGCAAATACTTGGGAAGATCGTCATAAGAAGGGGAAGACTTCTTTTGGGAAGAGAAACAACAGAACATTTCCTGCGTATGAAGATTGGATTCAGAAAAGGGTAAAGAGGGAGCTTTTGCCCTTCTCCAAAGAACCACCATCTTACCCTTTGCTGATTGAGCCTCCTACCACAGTTGAGATAGAGAAGTTTAACAAGTTGTGTGCTGAAAAGGAAAAGCTGCGAGAAGAAAACAGTGAGCTACAAAGAGAGATTTACCAGTTGAAACATGAGCGGGGTGAAGCTGTTCATATTGCCGAGTTGAAGACAGAGCTTCTCGCTAAGGCAGAAAAGGAGCTAGCTGACAAGGTCACAGCCAGACAAAGGATGAAGCAAGCTCTAGAGGTTATCAGTAAGGTTCTCAAGTCTAAGAAGGAAGAATTGGCCAAAGCTTTATTAAAAATTCACAAGTTCAATGCTCACCGAGACACTGCAATGGCTGATAATAAGCGAAAGGAAGACGATTATCTAGCTCAGATTGATCAATTGAAGTTGAAGCTCAAGAAAAAAGACGCTGAAATCCTATCAGGGGTATTCCAGAGACAAGCAGTTGAGGGTCGACTCAATGAAGCCATAACCTTCATAGAGGAACTGAAGATCCAAGCTGAAGTGAAGAGACCTAGAAATGAGGGTCCTAGCATGGATGGTGTTTTTGAAGAAGACGCTTGGGAGTTGCATTGCCGATACTTGAAAGAGATCATGCATAGGAGAGACGTTCTCATTCAAAGAGCTAATTCAGAGACCGAAGCATCCCGACACCAAAAAGCTGTTCAAGGAAATTCAAGACTGGAGCAAAGAGCATGATGGATGAGGGGGATTGACACTTGTGGACTTTGATGACATGCCGTAGTTTTCTATTTTCTTTTATTGTATTTGGATCACCACCAGGCTTGTTGGTTGGGATCTATGATTATTGTGTTCAGACTTATTATTTTGGGTTGTGATTGTTGACAATTGGTTATCCTCTAGTTTTTCTTAATACATGAGCAGAAGTTCCGTTCTATCTTGGTGTTAAACTGGAATCAAGGGGTGGATCGCCCTGCGAATATTCAAACATGTTCATTTGCATTTGCACATTCATGATCATTGTGCATAACAGGTGTTCAAGGCTGGTTATTATTATCCTGATCTAGCTTTATTCAGAATTGCAGACTTAACTCCTCAGGCCATTCAAGAGTTGATCATGGAGTAAATTCAAGCTGAGTTGAGGGAAATGCGAGGCCAGATGGGGCAGTTTATGGGGAATATGTAAACTTTCATGCAAGACCAGAAGATGCTGAGGGAGGAGGTCAATTAGATGAAGACTCAGAACGGTTTGGTCATGGATATTTTGAAAACAGTGTTAAAGAAGGAAAACAGTCATGTGCTCGCTTCCGCGACAGAGGTCCTTACTTCTCCCATCTCTTTGGGATTTGATCTAAATCGTGGATTGCCTCGTGAATCTCTTCCACAAGCTGAAGTTCCAAAACTTTCCCAACAACAACCAAGTCTTATCTCCCAAGATAAGCCTAAGAATAAAAAGGGTGTACAGAGACCGAAGCAGTCTGAAAGAGTTTTTTATCCGCTCCCTATGCCATATTCTCAGCTATTGCAGCATCTCCTTCAGTTGCAACTGGTACAGAAAAGGACTTTGGCTCCTCTCACTGGTAATCCCCCACCAGGCTACAATGCAAGAGCCCATTGTGATTTCCATTCTGGGGCACCATGGCATACTATGGAGAAATGTATGACCTTTCAGCACCAAGTCCAGGATTTGATTGGTGCAGGGGCAATTGAATTCACGTTGGGCGCGTGAGCATACAAGGTGATTTTACTCAAATTGTCGCAAAGGAAGTGGAGACTCCTCCCCTCTTTGCCGGATCCACCTCATGTTATTGACTTTCTCCACAACCTTTTGCCGCATAAGCACTACGTCACCAATCTTTGTTTGTGCCTCAGCCAAATGTGGAAAGGGAAGTGCAAGCGCAGGTGAGGCGCCTAAATCAGCAGCAACCGCCAAATCATCAGCAGCAGAGGCAATTCGGACCAAGAAGGCCCAAAAGGATATTGGATCCTATTCCTATTCCTTATAGTCAGTTGTTTGCTCGCTTGCTCAAGAACTCTCTGATTCAAACGAGGAGTACCACGCCGGTACCGTACCCTATTCCTCCGGACTTTAATATGAATGCTAGGTGCGAGTTTCACTCGGGAACGTTTGGGCATACAATTGATAATTGCGATGCATTCCAGCACAAGGTGCAAGACTTGATCGACTCAAAGGTCATCACGCCAGATGGTACCCCCTTTGGATTGAAGCTTCTTTAAGAAAAACAAACTCATTGCATTAAAAATCCACATTCAAACACAAACAAATTTTTACATGCAGACAATGTTTAAACAAATAAATGAAAGCTACGTATGAACATGCAATAAAGAAACTGATGATTGCCATCGTTGAGGAGAATTGACTCCGTCTGGACTTATTGCTTCTGATGATGTCTTCGCAGCCTCGAGTGCTCACTCTGATAAAGAAGCTTCAATCCAAAGGGGTACCATCTGGCGTGATGACCTTTGAGTCGATCAAGTCTTGCACCTTGTGCTGGAATGCATCACAATTATCAATTGTATGCCCAAACGTTCCTGAGTGGAACTCGCACCTAACATTGATATCAAAGTCCGGAGGAATAGGGTACGGTACCGGCGTGGTACTCCTCGTTTGAATCAGAGCGTTCTTGAGCAAGCGAGCAAAGAACTGACTATAAGGAATAGGAATAAGATCAAATATCCTCTTGGGCCTTCTTGGTCTGAATTGCCTTTGCTGCTGATGATTTGGCGGCTGCTGCTGATTTGGGCGCCTCACCTGCGCTTGCACTTCCCTTTCCACATTTGGCTGAGGCACAAACAAAGATTGCTGACGTAGTGCTTCTGTGGCAAAAGGTTGTGGAGAAAGTCCATGATATGAGGTGGATCCTGCAAAGAGGGGAGGAGTCTCCACTTCCTTTGTGACAATTTGAGTAAAATCACCTTGTATGCTCACGCCGCCCAACGTGAATTCAATTGCCCCTGCATCAATCAAATCCTGGACTTGGTGCCGAAAGGCCCTACATTTCTCCACAGTATGCCCTAGTGCCCCAGAATGGAAATCACAATGGTCTCTTGCATTGTAGCCTGGTGGGGGATTACCAGTGAGAGGAGCCAAAGTCCTTTTCTGTACCAGTTGCAACTGAAGGAGATGCTGCAATAGCTGAGAATATGGCATAGGGAGCGGATGAAAAACTCTTTCAGACTGCTTCGGTCTCTGTGCACCCTTTTTATTCTTAGGCTTATCTTGGGAGATAAGACCTGGTTGCTGTTGGGAAAGTTCTGGAACTTCAGCTTGTGGAAGAGATTCACGAGACAATCCACGATCTAGATCAAATCCCAAAGAGATGGGAGGAGTAAGGACCTCTGTCGCGGAAGCGAGCACATGATTGTTTTCCTTCTTTAACACTGTTTTCAAAATATCCATGACCAAACCGTTCTGAGTCTTCATCTGATTGACCTCCTCCCTCAGCATCTTCTGGTCTTGCATGAAAGTTTGCATATTCCCCATAAACTGGCCCATCTGGCCTCGCATTTCCCTCAACTCAGCTTGAATTTACTCCATGATCAACTCTTGAATGGCCTGAGGAGTTAAGTCTGCAATTCTGAAGAAAGCCAGATCAGGATAAGAATAACCAGCCTTGAACACCTGTTATGCACAATGATCATGAATGTGCAAATGCAAATGAACATGTTTGAATATTCGCAGGGCGATCCACCCCTTGATTCCAGTTTAACACCAAGATAGAACGGAACTTCTGCTCATGTATTAAGAAAAACCAGAGGATAACCAATTGTCAACAATCACAACCCAAAATAATAAGTCTGAACACAATAATCATAGATCCCAACCAACAAGCCTGGTGGTGATCCAAATACAATAAAAGAAAATAGAAAACTACGGCATGTCATCAAAGTCCACAAGTGCCAATCCCCCCATCCATCATGCTCTTTGCTCTAGTCTTGAATTTCCTTGAACAGCTTTTTGGTGTCGAGATGCTTCGGTCTCTGAATTAGCTCTTTGAATGAGAACGTCTCTCCTATGCATGATCTCTTTCAAGTATCGACAATGCAACTCCCAAGCGTCTTCTCCAAAAACACCATCCATGCTAGGACCCTCATTTCTAGGTCTCTTCACTTCAGCTTGGATCTTCAGTTCCTCTATGAAGGTTATGGCTTCATTGAGTCGACCCTCGACTGCTTGTCTCTGGAATACCCCTAATAGGATTTCAGCGTCTTTTTTCTTGAGCTTCAACTTCAATTGATCAATCTGAGCTAGATAATCGTCTTCCTTTCGCTTATTATCAGCCATTGCAGTGTCTCGGTGAGCATTGAACTTGTGAATTTTTAATAAAGCCTTGGCCAATTCTTCCTTCTTAGACTTGAGAACCTTACTGATACCCTCTAGAGCTTGCTTCATCCTTTGTTTGGCTGTGACCTTGTCAGCTAGCTCCTTTTCTGCCTTAGCGAGAAGCTCTGTCTTCAACTCGGCGATATGAACAGCTTCACCCCGCTCATGTTTCAACTGGTAAATCTCTCTTTGTAGCTCACTGTTTTCTTCTCGCAGCTTTTCCTTTTCAGCCCACAACTTGTTAAACTTCTCTATCTCAACTGTGGTAGGAGGCTTAATCAGCAAGGGGTAAGATGGTGGTTCTTTGCAGAAGGGCAAAAGCTCCCTCTCTACCCTTTTCTGAATCCAATCTTCATACGCAGGAAATGTTCTGTTGCTCTTCCCAAAAGAAGTCTTCCCCTTCTTATGACGATCTTCCCAAGTATTTGCAGCTTCTTTTAACAGTTCTGGATTGATTTCCCCACTCAGATATAGAGATTCTTGGACCTCCTCGTCTTTTGGTGGCTCTTTCAAGGCATACCCGAATTGCCTAATAGCAAGAATAGGGTTGTAGTTAATTCCCCTTTTCCTTCCTATTAGAGGCACATTTGGGAGTCCTCCACAACTAATCATGATATCTTGGCCCAACAAGTCACGGTTAACCTAAATTAGATTATCTGCCCTCAAGCCCATCAATCTTTTGGACCAATCCAAAGTTCCTTGAGTATCTACAAATGCCCCAGCTTTGAAAAGACGATCAGCAAACCATTTGTAGAAGACTGGCGCACAACAATTAAGGGGTCCTCCCCTCCTCTTCTCGTTCTTATAATGCACTGAGTGGTACAGATCTCCAAGCAAAGTAGGTACCGGATTCTTCATGGTAAATATCCGGACATCGTGAATGTCCACAAAATCCTTCATATTTGGAAACAACACCGTTCCATAGACACACATAGCCAAGATGGCGTTGAAAACTGACCAACATTTAGCCTTAGCATACACAGCAGTCTATTCTACCAAAAATTTCACATGAAAGCCTTTACACCCTCCCTTACTGGCAACGTTATTTTTCAACAAAGACAAGTCCAAATGCAAAGCCTTGGAGACCTTTCCCAAATCAGGAAGTTCTTTAGAAGGATAGAAAGGGGCCTCTTTTTTAATGGAAACATCCAGAATGAGAGCAAATTCCTCCAATGTCGGAGCCAAAAGATAATCAGTGAATAGAAAACAACGCAGGTAAGGGTCATAGAATTGCACCAGAGTGTGCAAAGCCCTATACTCGTATTCAGTGATGTTGCGAGCAAAATTCAGAATTCTTCCATACTAAAGTCTGCCAATACCCCAGGTTCTGCCATAGACACAATCTTGTGAACAGGATCCAGAATAAGTGACGGGAACTTGTATCCTATGATATTCTTTTTCTTCTCAGTACTCATCCTCGATAGTCTTCGGAAACCAGAATCAAGGTTAGGATGCAACCCTGCAAATGAATAAACATGTTAGGATGCAAAATGATGATGCAAATGCACACATGGGATCAAGGATGCCATACAGACTGGACAACTGCTGCACTGAACAAGCTGAATAATCTCAAAGGTCTGCCCAAATACCCAGAATACCAAAATAACCATAATGCCACACTGATAAATCTGCTGACCAGAAAACCGGGTATGTTGAAGGTCAAGGTTACCTGCAAACCTGTAAACACCCTGCCCCCTCACATGTGGGTACTAGAAAGCCAAGGATCCTCAATATCACGGGCTCTCAGGTCGAGAAATGATGATACGTTCACCATTTCTGGTTTGGCATCATCATCAATCGAGGAGGCCTCAACTGATTCCCCTCAAAAGAAAACATCCTATGGCAAGTCCTCAGTTTCGACACTGAGGTCGAGAAGCAATAGTACATTCATCCCTTAGGGTACAGTATTATCGCCAATCAAGGAGTGCTTCCACTGACTCTTTTCCAAAAGGAAACCCTAGAGCAAGTTCCCAGCATTGGGTCCTCGGATCGACAGGTGTAATGGGTTTGCCATTTCTGGTCTGCCATTATCACATCTCGGGAGGAGTGCCGTTACTGAGTCCTCGGGAATGGTCGCCAGAGTCGACAGTCTTGCAGGTTACATTCCATCATCTGCACCAATTCGCAGGATAGAACATTACCAAAGAAAACCTCGTCTGGATGTGGAGTTTTCATGTATACTACGTCTGGCCAAATGCCACACAAGTCACACTACTTTCCACGCTAATCCTACGTGTATGCTCAAGCCTGGGTATTGGGCTTATCTCTCAGAATTCCCAACCCGCCAAACAGAAAACAGTGCAGCAGATGATAATAATATGCAATGCAGTAAATGCGGTAAAAATAAAATACAACAAATAAAGCAAAACAAAAACACCCAAAGAGAACAAAAACAAACAAGCGTTAGAACACACCCACTTAGGGAACTAGAGTCCCCAGCAGAGTCGCCAGCCCGTCCGTATTGACTTTTGACGCCCGTCCGTATCCTTTCAGCACCCGTCCGTGTTTGAACTTTTGTTTCAATGCCCGTCCGTATTGACTTTTGACGCCCGTCCGTGTCCTTTCAGCACCGGTCCGTGTTTGAACTTCTGTTACAATGCCCGTCCGTATTGACTTTTGACGCCCGTCCGTGTCCTTTCAGCACCTGTCCGTGTTTGAACTTTTGTTTCAATGCCCGCCCGTATTGACTTTTGACGCTCGTCCGTGTCCTTTCAGCACCCGTCCGTGTTTGAACTTTTGTTTCAATGCCCGTCCGTATTGACTTTTGACGCCCGTCCGTGTCCTTTCAGCACCCGTCCGTGTTTGAACTTTTGTTTCAATGCCCGTCCGTATTGACTTTTGACGCCCGTCTGTGTCCTTTCAGCACCCGTCCGTGTTTGAACTTTGGTTTCAATGCCCGTCTGTATTGACTTTTGGCACCCATCCGTGTCCTTTCAGCACCCGTCCGTGTTCGAATCTTTTGTTTCAATGCCCGTCCGTATTGACTTTTGACGCCCGTCCGTGTCCTTTCAGCACCCGTCCGTGTTCGAACCTTTTGTCTCAATGCCCATCTGTATTGACTTTTGACGCCCGTCTGTGTCCTTTCAGCACCCGTCAGTGTTCGAACCTTTTGTCTCAATGCCCGTCCGTATTGACTTTTCACGCCCGTCCGTGTCCTTTCAACACCCGTCCGTGTTTGAACTTTTGTTTCAATGCCCGTCCGTATTGACTTTTGACGCCCGTCCGTGTCCTTTCAGCACCCGTCCGTGTTCGAACCTTTTGTCTCAATGCCCGTCCGTATTGACTTTTGGCACCCGTCCGTGTCCTTTCAGCACCCGTCCGTGTTTGAACCTTTTAAGCCAATGCCCGTCCGTATTGACTTTTGGCACTCTTCCGTGTCCTTTCAGCGCCCGTCCGTGTTTGAACTTTTGTTTCAATGCCCGTCCGTATTGACCTTTTGATGACACCCGTCTGTGTTGCCTTTCATTCACCAGCGAGATTAACCCCCAGTAAATTTATCTTTTACACCCGTACGTGTACCTTTTCAGTACCCGTCCGTATCGAATCTCTTTACACCCGTCCGTGTACCTTGTCAGTACCCGTCCGTATTGAATCTCTTTGCACCCGTCCGTGTACCTTTTCAGTACCCGTCTGTATTGAATCCTCCTTACATCCTTCCGTGTATCTTTTCGATACCCGTCCGTATTGAACCCTTTTACACCCGTCCGTGTATCTTTTCGATACCCGTCCGTATCTGATATTTTTGATTCCTTGACACCCATCCATGTTTATCCCCACATAGCTAACACTCGTCCGTGTTGTGACAGTACAACATTTATTGCTTGTTCCCCAGTGGAGTCGTCCCTCCTTTGAGGATATGCTAATTTCAGGTTGCTTTTGGTATTCTATCCGCATGAATCCTTTGAACGCATGACAACCGTTGCTATCATACCTTCAGGACCAAGTTGATTGAATAGGGGCAGCTGTAGCACCCCAAAATTTGCTCTCCTTACTTTAGGACTAACTGGCTTATGTTTCATTTCATTTTTTGCATTATCATTGGTTCTTAGCATGGGGTCAAGGTGCCTGAGACAGTTCAAGAGGAGAAGGTATTCCTCAAAGGGTCAAGCAAGAGTCCTTGTATTGCCCAAGAGATCAAGAGGAGAGAAGGGTTATTGATGCCACCATTATTTGAGTCACTAAGGGGGCCTTGGGGCTCAAGAGATCCTATTTGGTCTATCTCATCATCAAGAGTTCACAAAGGGCAGGAGATCTCAAGTGAACCACTCCCTTATAATCAGTGCAGAAATTAAGGTTTTGAGATTCTTGGGTTTATTGCTCCAATGGGCAAGCTCCTTGGGTTTTTTTATCACCAAATGGCATATCTTATCTTTGTTGGAGAGGATACACATCATATTCAGAGGAATTTGGATTTGGAGACTGTGCTATTTCCTCCTAGACTAAGAGTACCAAAATTAGGGTTTGCTATAAAATCAGTTTATTTCTGATTTTTTGGGCAAGACTTGATTCCATGGTATTCCTTGGGTCCCTAAGTATCTAGGAATGGAAGATGGTCCATCAGTTTGATTCATGAGAGGTTCAATTGGCCAATTGATTGCAAATCAGGAGAATTGGGGAAAAGTCAACAGTGAGAGGGGAAGTCAACTGTGGAATTTTGAGGTGCTCTTCAAGGTTTTTAAGGTCTCACATCCTCATATGGTCTTCAAGGGTCAAGTTTCATACCATTTATCAAGAATCAGGAGTTTGTGCAAAAGTTACTAAATATGGAAATGACCAATAATTTGAAAGTTTCCATTTTGGGCAAGTTTTTACACTGCATTCAACTTAACTTTTCACCATCAAGGAAGCTTCAAATGAACTTTTCTCAAACATGAAAGTTGAATATCTTTTTCTCCCCTTTCCAACAAGTACTAGATGGTCTCCATATCATTTGTGAAACTCAAGTTATGATCAAAAGAAGGCAAAGTGGTTTTTAGGGTTTTCTCATGTTCCATTTTCACAACTTTTGTATTTTGGGACATAGTGACCTATAATTGGTCCTATTGCTTCAAGGCACATTCTAACATCAAAGTACATTCCATAAGGATCATTTTTAGCCTTTGAACCAAGGGATTCTATGACAAATTCATCACTTATTTCACATTATGCAAAATTGCAAGAAGCATCAAAGCTCATGAATCAAGATGTTTCAAGGTCCAAATCTAATCCAGGTGTGATTAGCAATTGACAAATAAGTGATCCATCATAGAATGCATGGGTGTACACGCATTGAGGGGGGTGTGTGATTCAAAATGTAAATTTGCCAAATCACCCAAAACTCATTAACCAAGGAATGAATAAGACCTAAAGGCTAATCAGTGGAATAACCTAATGTATTTAAGCTTACTCATGCACTGATTGGAAAAGGAGGCACGTTATTTTGAGGAGAATCCAAGTTTCAACCCTAATCCTTATCTCCTTCGAATCTCTCAATCAACTAGGGTTTTTTCACAAAGTTCTTTCACATTCTGAGTCCTGGGGATCCATAGAATACAAAGCTCCCATCATTTAAAGCTAACAACAAGGGTACGGATTGCTTGATCTCAGGTTAGTGACACTTTTCATGATCTTAGAACTCAAATTTTTGACGTGCATAATGATCTGTGGTTGTTGCTGAGCATGCTGATGTATTTTATTTTGAATTTGGACGTGTAGATTGGTTGTATCATGGGTTTTAAAGTTTTGAACCATAACTTGTTTCATTCGATTCTCCTTGTATGTTGATTGTTTGTGATTTCTAATGTGATATTCTTAATCCTTGTGAAAATATGGTTTGAAAGGTATATTCGTTTGCGTTTTCTCGGAGATTTTGGATTGCAGGTGGCCGGAAGGGACGACCGGAGCTAGGGCTCCGACGTCTGGTTTTTCTTCCGACGAGATTAGGGTTAAATGGAGAAGATACAATCAGGGTCGTCCATTGCCTTAATTTGACGGTCTACACTGTGCCACGTCCTTTAAAATTCTGTTTTATTTTATTGGTTATGTGTGTGCTATCCCATGGTAATTATTGTGAACCACAAATCTAAACCATCCATCATGTTAACTTTTGATTGATCTAGAACGTTGATTGAATCTGATGGCTATTATAATGCTAACGCATTAATGATATGGTGCGCTCATCACGTGTGTTTTTTAAATTCTGAGTAATCTGATGTGTGCGCGTGTTTCATAATTATGGTGTGTCTTGTGATCTGAACCTTAGATCATGTTTACCGTTGCTTTTGTTGACTTAATGTGGGGCATTAGATTGATCTGAGGGTTAGTATTGAGTCAATTGGTTGATTGGGTCTCATGTATCTCTTTTTTGTTTGCGTTGATGTTTATTTTGGGCTGGGCCTTTTATTTGCACCCTCCTTTAGGCCCATTTTTCAATTCTGAACGTGGATAAGCTGCTATTTGCACCTCCCATTTTATTTTCCTTTTTATTTTCATTTAATAGTTTTGTTTCTCATTTTTAATTTTTAAAAATAGTTTTGTGCATTAAAAAATCATGAAAAAAATCATGAAGCATATTTAGAGTTTTATAAAATTTTCCCAAATTTTATTTTTTATTTTTATTTTATTTTTAGCATCTGAATTAATTATTTGGGTAATTTCTTTTTGAATTGTTCTTATTATGCATACCCTAACTTGTAGAATTTATTTCTCATAGCGTACAAAACATTTTGAGTCCATTCTTTTTGCATTGTTTCATCAACATCTTGAAGTTCATTAAAACATTTCTCTCTTATTTTTAAAATCATTTCATATTGCATTTTAGTCCATTTCTTTTGCATACTGAGTCATTGTTTCTTGTCTGATCTTTGCATGATTGTTTGAGTGACTTATCTTGGGAATTTTTGCATGAGTTTTTAACATGATGTTTACCCCTGGTTGAGGTGTTTTGAGTTTTAATTTGGTAATTTTAAAAGATGTTTGGCTAATTGTTTGATTGCTTTTAATTTGAGGTCTCTTTGGTGCACATCTTTGATCATGTCTGATTACTTGTTTGAGAAGGCACTTGTGCCATTGTTTGGGGATTGTTTCTTTGACTTCTTAATTCATGTTTGAATCATTACAGGTCATTTGTTTACAATTGTAGGTCATTGGTGTGAGGTTGTTGCATTTGTGTACACATGTTCAATGTTTGATTTACGTGCCTCTTTTGACTTATCTTCTCACTTCTTCTCATCCATGCTCATTCATTTTTTATGTTTGATTTGTGTATGTCATGCCATATCATTCATTTGCACTTCATTTGATGTATGTTTCTGACTTTGGAGCTTTGCATTCATTTATGTTATATGTCATTCATGTAACATGAATGAGAGAGTGAGGGTGAACATGGATAACTATCCACACCCTCAAATAACTTACCTCTGCCCCTGCATAAAAGGTTAGTACAAAACAGACATAAACAACACTAAGACAAAAGAAACCCAAACAGGTCACAACCCAAAGAGGAATGGTTACAAACCAAATGAAACTCACCCAAGTCAGAATGTGGATGACCTAGATATGTGCCTAAACATGCTATGCAAGTGTCACATGTGGCATACAAACAAGTACCCAAGCATTAGGAATCATTAGAAGAAGGAGAAGGAAGCATGTAAAAGAAACATATTCAAGTATGCAAGATGAAACATGAATGAATGCAAAGCTCCAAAGTCAGAAACATACATCAAATGAAGTGCAAATGAATGATATGGCATGACATACACAAATCAAACATAAAAAATGAATGAGCATGGATGAGAAGAAGTGAGAAGATAAGTCAAAAGAGGCATGTAAATCAAACATTGAACATGTGCACACAAATGCAACAACCTCACACCAATGACCTACAATTGTAAACAAATGACCTGTAATGATTCAAACATGAATTAAGAAGTCAAAGAAACAATCCCCAAACAATGGCACAAGTGCCTTCTCAAACAAGTAATCAGACATGATCAAAGATGTGCACCAAAGAGACCTCAAATTAAAAGCAATCAAACAATTAGCCAAACATCTTTTAAAATTACCAAATTAAAACTCAAAACACCTCAACCAGGGGTAAACATCATGTTAAAAACTCATGCAAAAATTCCCAAGATAAGTCACTCAAACAATCATGCAAAGATCAGACAAGAAACAATGACTCAGTATGCAAAAGAAATGGACTAAAATGCAATATGAAATGATTTTAAAAATAAGAGAGAAATGTTTTAATGAACTTCAAGATGTTGATGAAACAATGCAAAAAGAATGGACTCAAAATGTTTTGTATGCTATGAGAAATAAATTCTACAAGTTAGGGTATGCATAATAAGAACAATTCAAAAAGAAATTACCCAAATAATTAATTCAGATGCTAAAAATAAAATAAAAATAAAAAATAAAATTTGGGAAAATTTTATAAAACTCTAAATATGCTTCATGATTTTTTTCATGATTTTTTAATGCACAAAACTATTTTTAAAAATTAAAAATGAGAAACAAAACAATTAAATGAAAATAAAAAGGAAAATAAAATGGGAGGTGCAAATAGCAGCTTATCCACGTTCAGAATTGAAAAATGGGCCTAAAGGAGGGTGCAAATAAAAGGCCCAGCCCAAAATAAACATCAGCGCAAACAAAAAAGAGATACATGAGACCCAGTCAACCAATTGACTCAATACTAACCCTCAGATCAATCTAATGCCCCACATTAAGTCAACAAAAGCAACGGTAAACATGATCTAAGGTTCAGATCACAAGACACACCATAATTATGAAACACGCGCACACATCAGATTACTCAGAATTTAAAAAACACACGTGATGAGCGCACCATATCATTAATGCGTTAGCATTATAATAGCCATCAGATTCAATCAACGTTCCAGATCAATCAAAAGTTAACATGATGGATGGTTTAGATTTGTGGTTCACAATAATTACCATGGGATAGCACACACATAACCAATAAAATAAAACAGAATTTTAAAGGACGTGGCACAGTGTAGACCGTCAGATTAAGGCAATGGACGACCCTGATTGTATCTTCTCCATTTAACCCTAATCTCGTCGGAAGAAAAACTAGACGTCGGAGCCCTAGCTCCGGTCGTCCCTTCCGGCCACCTGCAATCCAAAATCTCCGAGAAAACGCAAACGAATATACCTTTCAAACCATATTTTCACAAGGATTAAGAATATCACATTAGAAATCACAAACAATCAACATACAAGGAGAATCGAATGAAACAAGTTATGGTTCAAAACTTTAAAACCCACGATACAACCAATCTACACGTCCAAATTCAAAATAAAATACATCAGCATGCTCAGCAACAACCACAGATCATTATGCACGTCAAAAATTTGAGTTCTACGATCATGAAAAGTGTCACTATCCTGAGATCAAGCAATCCGTACCCTTGTTGTTAGCTTTAAATTATGGGAGCATTGTATTCTATGGATCCCCAGGACTCAGAATATGAAAGAACTTTGTGAAAAACCCTAGTGGATTGAGAGATTCGAAGGAGAGAAGGATTAGGGTTAAAACTTAGATTCTCCTCAAAATAACGTGCCTCCTTTTCCAATCAGTGCATGAGTAAGCTTAAATACATTAGGTTATTCCACTGATTAGCCTTTATGTCTTATTCATTCCTTAGTTAATGAGTTTTGGGTGATTTGGCAAATTTGCATTTTGAATCACACACCCCCTCCATGCGTGTACACCCATGCATTCTATGATGGACCACTTATTTGTCAATTGCTAATCACACCTGAATTGGATTTGGGCCTTGAAACATCTTGATTCATGAGCTTTGATGCTTCTTGCAATTTTGCATAATGTGAAATAAGTGATGAATTTGTCATGGAATCCCTTGGTTCAAAGGCCAAAAATCATCCTTATGGAATGTACTTTGATGTTAGAATGTGCCTTGAAGCAATGGGACCAATTATAGGTCACTATGTCCCAAAATGCAAAAGTTGTGAAAATGGAACCATGAGAAAACCCTAAAAACCACTTTGCCTTCTTTTGATTATAACTTGAGTTTCACAAATGATATGGAGACCATCTAGTACTTGTTGGAAAGGGGAGAAAAAGATCTTCAAATTTCATGTTTGAGAAAAATTAATTTGAAGCTTCCTTGATGGTGAAAAGTCAAGTTGAATGCAGTGTAAAAACTTGCCCAAAATGGAAACTTTCAAATTATAGGTCATTTCCATATTTAGTAACTTTTGCACAAACTCCTGATTCTTGATAAATGGTATGAAACTTGACCCTTGAAGACCATATGAGGATGTGAGACCTTGAAAACCTTGAAGAGCACCTCAAAATTCCACAGTTGACTTCCCCTCTCACTGTTGACTTTTCCCCAATTCTCCTGATTTACAATCAATTGGCCAATTGAACCTCTCATGAACCAAACTGATGGACCATCTTCCATTCCTAGATACTTAGGGACCCAAGGAATACCATGGAATCAAGTCTTGCCCAAAAAATCAGAAATAAACTGATTTTATAGCAAATCCTAATTTTGGTACTCTCAGTCTAGGAGGAAATAACACAGTCTCCAAATCTAAATTCCTCTGAATATGATGTGTATCCTCTCCAACAAAGATAAGATATGCCATTTGGTGATAAAAAAACCCAAGGAGCTTGCCCATTGGAACAATAAACCCAAGAATCTCAAAACCCTAATTTCTGCACTGATTAGGAGGGAGTGGTTCACTTGAGATCTCCTGCCCTTTGTGAACTCTTGATGATGAGATAGACCAAATAGGATCTCTTGAGCCCCAAGGCCCCCTTAGTGACTCAAATAATGGTGGCATCAATAACCCTTCTCTCCTCTTGATCTCTTGGGCAATACAAGGACTCTTGCTTGACCCTTTGAGGAATACCTTCTCCTCTTGAACTGCCTCAGGCACCTTGACCCCATGCTAAGAACCAATGATAATGCAAAAAATGAAATGAAATATAAGCCAGTTAGTACTAAAGTAAGGAGAGCAAATTTTGGGGTGCTACAGCTGCCCCTATTCAATCAACTTGGTCCTGAAGGTATGATAGCAACGACTGTCATGCGTTCAAAGGATTCATGGGGATAGAATACCAAAAGAAACCTGAAATTTGCAATCCTCAAAGGAGGGACGACTCCACTGGGGAACAACCAATAAATGTTGTACTGTCACAACACGGACGAGTGTTAGCTATGTGGGGATAAACATGGATGGGTGTCAAGGAATCAAAAATATCAGATACGGACGGGTATCGAAAAGATACACGGACGGGTGTAAAAGGGTTCAATACGGACGGGTATCGAAAAGATACACGGAAGGATGTAAGGAGGATTCAATACAGACGGGTACTGAAAAGGTACACGGACGGGTGCAAAGAGATTCAATACGGATGGGTAATGACAAGGTACACGGACGGGTGTAAAGAGATTCGATACGAACGGGTACTGAAAAGGTACACGGACGGGTGTAAAAGATAAATTTACTAGGGGTTAATCTCGCTGGTGAATGGAAGGCAACACGGATGGGTGTCATCAAAAGGTCAATACGGACGGGCATTGAAACAAAAGTTCAAACACGGACGGGCGCTGAAAGGACACGGACGGGTGCCAAAAGTCAATACGGACGGTCATTGGCTTAAAAGGTTCAAACACGGACGGGTGCTGAAAGGACACGGACGGGTGCCAAAAGTCAATACGGACAGGCATTGAGACAAAAGGTTCGAACATGGACGGGTGTTGAAAGGACACGGACGGGCGTCAAAAGTCAATACGGACGGGCATTGAAACAAAAGTTCAAACACGGACGGGTGCTGAAAGGACACGGACGGACGTCAAAAGTCAATACGGACGGGCATTGAGACAAAAGGTTCGAACACGGACGGGTGCTGAAAGGACACGGACGGGCGTCAAAAGTCAATACGGACGGACATTGAGACAAAAGGTTCGAACACGGACGGGTGCTGAAAGGACACGGACGGGCGTCAAAAGTCAATAAGGACGGACATTGAAACAAAAGTTCAAACACGGACGGGTGCTGAAAGGGCACAGACGGGCGTCAAAAGTCAATACGGACGGGCATTGAAACAAAAGTTCAAACACGGACGGGTCCTGAAAGGACACTGACGGGCGTCAAAAGTCAATACGGACGGGCATTGAAACAAAAGTTCAAACACAGACGGGTGCTGAAAGGACACGGACGGGCGTCAAAAGTCAATACAGACGAGCATTGAAACAAATGTTCAAACACGGACGGGTGCTGAATGTACACGGACGGGCGTCAAAAGTTAATACGGACGGGCATTGAAACAAAAGTTCAAACACGGACAGGTGCTGAAAGGACACAGACGGGCGTCAAAAGTCAATACGGTCGGGCATTGAAACAAAAGTTCAAACAGGGACGGGTGCTGAAAGGACACGGACGGGCGTCAAAAGTCAATACGGACGGGCATTGAAACAAAAGTTCAAACACGGACGGGTGCTGAGGGAATAAACCAAAGGACCGCCTGGACGAAGGGGTAAAAATGAAATCATGGATTAACGCTCCTGGCAAACAATTCTGCTAGGGACATGTCAAATATTGCCTAAACCAAAACCTGTGGAATAAAGCCAAGAGATATCTCCCGAAATCCGGCTTTCCTGACGAAGGAAAACTCAAACCTGGCTTATGCTTCGGATGCATGTGTTTGAATTTTGCCGTAATGCTCCACACGAAGTGGAAATGCTACGCATTTAGGAGGATGCCATGCAAAACAAATGCTTATGCAATGCAAAAGAGGTGCCTCAGCAAAATAAATGCTGAAGGCGAAGGCAAACTCCACTGGGGATGACAAAATAAATTGTCCTCCGAAATAAGAGGTCCTGCCGAGGAAAACTTCACCCTGCTAGGAAAGATTGCAAACATTAGTTCTGCTGGAGATGGACGGAACTCCGAGAGAATATCCACTCTGTTGGGGAGGGAGATGAATACTGAAGATGGAAACTCCTCCATTGGGGATGTCCAATTGTTTCAGAACCTGGATTCAACACCTTCTGGGAATACTAATCGCCAACAAACTCTGCTTGGGGATAAACTGAGAGAAACTTTGAGGAAAATAGATTGCCCCATGCTCAGTGGGGAAACATTGTCTTTAATCAACGAGGACACTCTATCAGACTCTTACAGGAGAGGCTGTAAAAGTAACAACTTCTGGCTACCTGCTGAGGAAAGATGAGCCCAATCACAACTCTGGCTGGGGGAGTGAATGCCAATAACGGAACTAGAAGTCAGTTACTGAGAATTGCCAATAACAAATGGGCTTAGAACCTGCTGGGGATGCCAACCACCGCTGCACAAATAGTGGCGCAGATCGCTACTAGATTCTGCTTTGGGAAAACAGTCCATAATATCATCCCGCTTGGGGATGTTGATGAACTTAACCTGCTGACGGGGAGAATGACTTTACCCTCACCTTGCTGGGGATTAGAACCTAACGTTGTTGGTGAAAGCACACTTCCTGACTGGCTGTGGAAAGTGGACACCCTGATTCTGTGGGGAAACAACGTCCTGATCCAGAGAACAAATTCCCTATGCCTTCTGCTGGGGAAAGTCTGCTCTGCTGAGGAGGGCACACTCTCAATGCTGGGGAGAGCAAATCTACTCGGGAAGTACAATCCTGTTGCCATCCAATCCTGACTTGTTTCTAAGGTCATAAATGACCCTTTGAACTTTCCACTTGCCCCAGACCACCAGGTCTAATGGAAGAAATCATCTCAAGAGGATTTTATAGAAGACCGGGCATCCGCACTGCCCCAGGGTCTCCAAACTCTTGGAGAGATTTATCAGATCTCGACATAACTGCCCCATACTTCATAATCCATGAAGTACATTACCTCGAAAGGATTTGTAATGAATTGAAAATACTCTGTCCCACTATTCTGAACTTTGAGGAGGTGTTTTCAATTAACCGTTTTCAGGAGTGGACAATCTCTCATGCTCTAGAGGTGGCCAGCCCCAATTCTTGAAGGAACTTTTCCCCTGGCTGATCTTACAGAGATTTGTCAAATGGACCTGATTGCCCCTGTTCGACTGCTTTAGGGAGAGTTTTCAACGTGACTGCTCCAGATTAGCTGCATCTTATCACCATTTATCGGGAACCCCCCAGGCTGCGCACAATCTCTTAGCCACATACCCCTTGACATGATTGTCCTTTGGAGTTTTCACCATCTCAACTTGGCGTGATCGAGCTTCTCGACTGTCGTTCATCGTGTAAGCTTCTTTGATATCAAACACATGCAAGCAGAAAATGTTTATTATGAGAATGACAATTCTAATGCAACACTCGTGTTACCCTTGAAGTTTTGTTGAAAATGTGTCGCCAAGCCTCGTGAACGAATCACTAGCTGGGATGCGGCACTGATTTTTGAATGGAAAACAATACGCACATGCAATAACAACAAAAATCTTATTAGCACAACTCATAGGAGTCAGGAACGCTATCTCAATGAAGTACGCCGTCGGAATAAACCCTGTTTCAATTAGGACTTTTGAGGGTTGTATCGTGGTCTGGTTCGCGGTTTTGAGAAAAAGAAAGGTTTAAGGCTCAAAGTTTATCAGTGCGCACCCACTCTCCATGACGTTTTCCAGTCCTAAGTTCAGCTAATTCGGCGCAAGCGCTCATCTCTCAAAAGGTTTTATGATCCTTAAAGAAACCCATGCATTTGATGGTTCGACACCCAATGAGGTTTTGGAGTAATAGTCACCCCTTTTTGTCTTTTGTGTCTGTAGTCACACGACTTTGTTCTGCTCAAAGATTTTCTTTGTAATCCTTTTGGCTTTTGGCTTTCTCATTCTTTTGCTTTTTGTTCCCTAATTTTGCATGAACTGACTCTTTTGAGTTTTCAATTTTGAAGTCCAGCGGGATGCCTTAGCTTTTGCCTAAGTCACTTGCTTTCAAGTTTTTCGACTTAGCAGGCTTTTTCTTTTTCTCTTTTTTTTTTTTCGATATAGGCTCTAAACACATGATTTGTGTAATGAATATATTTCCATTTCGATCCAAACATGTCTAAACATATGGCTTAACCTCTCTTTGAATGTCTGATCTTGCTTAGATTGTGTTTCAGTACTGCTGATTAATTCTCCAATTCTTGCAAAACATTACTATTCTTGTGATTTGGAACTTAACTGCTCTTGATTCTTTACTATTTCTATCTTGATATGCTGGGACATGTTTGTGAATTGATTAATGGCTGCTTGGAAACTCTTGATTTTTGTCTGTGAGTATTATAACCTTGTTTTGGCAAGTATGGAACTCAATGAATGTGTGATTTATTGTGACCCTGTTCCTAATCATTTCTTTTTTTAGACTCTTCAAAACATGGTTGTTCATGCTTTGTTTTTTTCTTTCATGTACACTGCTTGTTACCTAATGCTTGAAGGCATGCTTGTCATAAAAATCATCTCTGTTATAATACTTACAGTGTTCATCTATGATTCATTATGAACAACTTGCTTGACATCACCTCTTTTATTCTTTTCATGTGGATGATGCTTGCTTGGAGGGACATCTTGGATTAAGGCTTGATGGAGCTTGGATTGGCAAACAAGGGAGATTGCTTGACTCATGGAATTGGCTAAAACATGGCGCAAAGCTTTGATACTTGAAGATGCTCGGCTGTGGTATTATGTTTGGCTTTGGGAAAGGCTTCACGATTTTGACCATTAGTTGTATAGGCATTTTGGAATTGAGGCTTACAAGTCTTTGAGATAAAAATGTAAATTTTAATCCTTGTCTTTTTCACTGTGGCCTTTTTGTATTTTGAATGAAATCGGTGATCTAGGTATGAGAAAAAAACATGAAATCTTGCACTTCTTTTATTTTGTGAAGAGTTAAACCTCTTACTTGTTTTTTTTCTTGAAGAAAAAGAGGTAAACATGTAATCACAAATGAAGAGAATGAACTTACTTTTTCTAGCCCAGCTGGGCGTTGAAACCATGGACTTGGCTTTATGCATTGATGAATCTAACCTGCTTTCACCATACGGAATTAGACCAAACACAAGAATTTGATGTCATCTCCAAACCACACAGGTTTTGAAGTATATCATGAAGTGAGATTTTGCGGCTTGCAATGAGACTAAAAAAAAATGCTTTTCAATAGATTTTGAAGCGACACCTCAACCACATAGCTTGGTTCAAAAATACCTTAGAGGCGATGGTTCATATCACAATGCCTTACCGTCCAACAAACCATCAAGAGCAAGCTTACAACGATGCCATAACGGTCTTTAAATTCCCGTGCTCAAAACCAATGGACGAAAAACCTTAATCCTGCTTAGTGAAACCTCTGAGAAATCTTGAGGAAAATGGACTTTGTATGGACTCAGAGAATCAGTACGCTTGAAATCAATGTACCTGCACAAATCGGTTAGTTATAATAAACGCACATACACAAGACCCTATGACCTAAAGATGCTATGCAAGATGATGCATAAGGATGGTGGGATCTTATGGTAAAAAATTAGGGTATGACAATATCAAGCCATGGAAGTTAGATGAGGAAAGGATGTCAAACAAGCTTGAAAATGCACAAAAATGACACTCTGTTACAGTGGTAATCGATTACCACATGCAGGTAATCGATTACCTACTTAAAAACAACATATTTAGTGGAAAAAGGTGCAAAGTAATTGATTATCCTCATATAGGCAATCGATTACCACTGTAACAGTGGCAAAAAACAGCTTTTCAAAAAGCACTTTCAGCACCTAATCACTTATCCAAACTACCACATGCTATGGTATGAATTTGTGCACGAAAATTACATCATGTATGAGCATTTACACACAAATTAAAAGCATTAAACATGAAGATCAAAGATCCAACAATCACATGACTCATCGAGCCGAAAAGCTATCGAAACTACATCGTAAATGCGCGAAAGTGATCGAAACCGTAAATTGAGTGAGAATTGACTAACCTACAAGCTGGAGAATTGACTTGGTGATTGTTGTGAGTGAAATGTAGAGAGAAAAAGCCAAGAAAACCAGGGAATTCTGCTCTTGCACTTTGAACCGTAGCGAAACCGAGCAAAATGCGATAAAACTCCGAAATCAGATTTGCACCGAAACGATTAGAGTAATCACTTGAATTGAAGTAGAACTTGCTGTAATTCCAGAAATCCAAGAAAAATTGAAGATGAATGAAGGGTTAAGCTCAAGAGATAAGCAATTTCAATGTGAAAGTTGCTACTCTTCAATGGTGGAATTGAGCTCTAGTGTGGTTTGGGGAAGAAGATGAAGATGAATGTATAGAACTTGCAGAAAAATGCAGAGATAAATGAGAGAATTTAGAGTGAAGAGAGTGAGAAATGTTTGAAATGGTTGAAGGTCCTTTGTGAAATGGTGGAGCTTTGTTTATATAGAGTTTTGGTTTGGAGTTGCTAGGTTTGGAATGTGCTTTGGAGTGAGCTTTGGAGCTAGCTTGGCAGTTAGTTACACTTGACTCACCGAGTCGAAAGTTGACTCAGTTAGTTAGTTAGTTAGTTAACTCGGTGGAGCAATCCCAATGTAAATCCAAATCAAAGACTCACATACTTGGAAATTAAGGATCATGGTGCACTTAATTCAAAGTGATGCATTGGGATAAATGTAAGTGGAGTGTCTTGAATGGTCTTGAACTGTCTAGAATGTTCCACACAATGCTAGAACCAAGTACAATACAAGAGAAAGGAGAGTGCAAAGTTGTTGTCATGAAAATGCAGCAGAAACTGCATTTTTGCACAGTGTAATCGATTACCCTATTTTGCCTAGCAAAATGGTAATCGATTACCACATGTAAAAATTGCCCAGATTGCTTAGGAACAAGTGCTAGAGTCCCGTTTTTGATTTTCCACCTCTTGCTTTGATGAATAGACATAAAAACCCTTATTTTGTGCTTGTTTTGATGATGTGACGACTTTGTGAGTATGCGATTAATCGAGCTTAGAAAACCTAAATATTCCTGCAACAAAATTATAAAGAAAAAGCACGCATGCGTATGCCAGCGATGCGAATGCACATGCTTATGCAAAAGGCAAAAGGGAGGTCAAATTTCGGGTTACTACAGTATAATCAAGGAAGCTTATAGGGAGTGAATCCCGAACAAGTTAAATTGAAAATCCGCCAGCTCAGTGGAGGTACCCTCTTGGAATTACTGATGATGAGCGAGCAAGTCGTGAATACATTACTTTTTCCTTTGGGAACCTAAGAAGCTGAGTACTTTAGTAACCCTTTACCCATTTGGCCATTTTTTTAGGATGTAGTGCGGTAACTATCGGGAATAGTTGATACGCAATACTACACTCAAATGAGATTCATCTTGAGGATATTACAACTCTCATGAGTCAATCAGTTTGCTGGTAATATCCTAAAGAGGGGTCAGTGATTTTGGGAACCTTGTTAGAACCCGTTCTACAGTTATAAAATGAACCGCTAGTACATACCTTTGGGATGGGTAGATCCTTGGCTCCATGCTCGTGATGATAAACCCTTAAACCCATGTTTATAAATATTTGTGTTTGTGCATACATGCATTCATGCATTCATCAAAAGTTTTCAAAAGGACTAAAAAACAAGTTGTTGCAAATATCAGAAATTGTGCTATGGATTTTGGTAGAAGAAAAACTCATAAGTACACCTTCAAAAGTCCAAGACTTAAAGACCTGATAAGATTGGGAAGGTTGATTACTAATCTTGAAGCTTTTAGAGCTAAGCATGGAGAGCTTTTGTCTCTTTTAAAGGTAAACATGATGGAAGGAGTTCTATCTACATTGGTTCAGTTCTATGACCCGGTGTACCACTGCTTCACATTTCCAGATTATCAGCTCACCCAAACATTGGGAAAGTACTCTCAGTTGATTGATTTACCCATTTCTGACCAAGACCCATTCTCTGGCTTGGAATAGATTCCAGAAGATCAGATCATTGCAAGAGCTACCGCCTTGGAAGTGTCAGATATAAAAGCCCACATGACCACCAAGGGAGGAATTTAAGGTCGACCAGCTAAGTGTCGCAATGCAAAAAATAAGTGGAGGAAAACAGATCGCCACCGAACGTTATTTATCCCGACGGGGGAAAGGAAATGATCGAAGAAACCTAAAAAAAGAGAAGACATGGTCATCACAACCAAATCCTGGGTTCGGGAGTCGATTACGCGAGAGGAAGGTATTAGCACCCGCTCGCGTCCGTTGTACTCAACGGGATCCACGCTTGTTGTTCTAATCAAAAGGTGTGTTATCTAAAGCTCTACTGCTAAACTGAAATGGAAAGGGAAGAAACAAAAGGAGACTCGATAGGACTTTGTTGTCCTATGCCTACATATTCCCTCGTACAATGAGAAAGTCAGAGTCATCGTAGTTCGGAGGACTACGGGTGGATGAGGGGAAGGTTGCTCGCCAAGACTTCGCCGTCCTATGCCTACGTATCCTCATTCGGACAAGAATGAGGAAGTCAGAGCATCAGTGATTTGTGGACTACAGAAAAGGGAGAAGGGTTCTCTCCAAGACATTGTCGTCTTGTGCCTACGTATCCTCATTCCCGTCTGAATGAGGAAGTCAATGTGTCCATAGTTCGTGGATACAACCACATATTAGTTCAATGTTTTTTATGAGCGATATTAAGTTCACGTTTCAGCAGTTTGGGTCGATGCCTGTTTGCGATAGAACGAAAATAACGTACTCTTTCGAAAAATGATTTGACAGACAATCCCGAAGGACAAATTGATTTGCATTTGGTTTATGAGTTTTAACAGAAGTGAATTGAATTTATTTGAGACTCGTATTGCACTAAATTCTATGACGTAGGATTGAATGCAAAGCACTCTAGACAAGGTAAGGAGAGACTTCCGCTTATCACTTCCCATGTACTTAAGGCTCGTGATGCACAATACTCATCGTATTTATTACGTGTTTTGAATTTTGTTTTGAGAAAAAAGAGAAAGACACACGGAAGGTCTAAAGGAAACTTAATCCTAGATGTTGTCATGCAATGTGGCCCTAAGGTTAGGATGAGAAATGGAGTCTACCTAATGTTAGCATGCTTGGATTGAGAGCCTAATGTCTATCCTACTCCAAACTTAATCAGAAATTAAGTTGGACTAGGAGCCTTAAGGGAGAATGTGGGAAAAACACAAGTAAACACCAGACAACTCAATCACAAAGAGAAATCAGACACCAAACAAGGCTCAAGTACACGGGGAAACTCATGTCAAAGTACCAAGTTCAAGGCGTGCATCAAGTATCATCAAGGAAAGAAATCAAAAGTATCCTCAAGAATTAATCAATATTTAATCAGGAACTAATCAGGATAGGCATCAAAATCATGATAGAAACAAGAAATAAGTTCACAAGATTTTATCAAGAATTAATCCTAATTAAAAACGAAACTATGATTAAAACTTTATAAAAAAACTAACACCGATTCGGTCCATATTGCAAGGTTTTGAGATTAAAACCTAAACCTTCAGCAAAATAAAACGGCACTCACAGAATGTCAAACACACCTTCATCTCTACGCTCTTCTTCTACAATGCCCTTTCCTCAGAAACCGCCCTCTCATTCTCTTTCAAGGCACAAACCACTCACACAAATCGCTCACCAACAACTTTCCTCCCTCCTTCGCACTCTTCGTAAGCGTTACAATGCTCCACCGTCCTCTTCTGAACATGCCGTCCTACTTCTAATATTTAAAATGAAAATGAGTAACATGACTTACTCCGTCGCGCCATGGCCTCGCGCCGGCGGCAGCGGAGGTAGCAACCAATACCTACATCAAACTCTCCTCACTCCTAAACTCTCAACAGTCTCGTAAAATGAAGATCTGGAAGAAAACTTAACAAACTAAAGCAACCGCTTCAAGGATTCAATCGCTTCAAGCTACGCAGAGAACTTGAGAAAGAGAAAAAACCTGAACCAATAGCTCGAAGAAGATACGCTTCAGAAAACCAGAGAGGAGGTTTATGCCAGGTAGTATATTCTTGATCTCGGTTAACTTCGTCTTCTATGGCTTCTATCACCGTGCTTCGAAATTGTTGTTGTAGCATTGTGACTTCGAAATTGTTGTTATTGTAGATTCGAAGAAGAGTTTGTAGAAGGTTATGACGATGAAGGATTTGCTGTGGTGAAATGCTCAGGTACGAAGGTTATTACAATTAGATCGTCTTCTTCTTCTCTGCGAATATGAAATCACTTCTGGTTCATTCCGGAATACTTTTGCAGATTGATGAAGATTTTTAGATGGCTTTCAGATGGATGTTGCGATCTACAGTTTCTTGAAGGTTTAGTGTGAAGGTTGGTGATTGATGAAGAAGGAAAAGTTTGAAGTAGAGAAATATGAAGAGATAATGAATATTGGTGAAGTTGGAGAAGATTGAAGAAAAATTGAAGATGGACGTGGGAGTGTGAATGAATCGAATTCAAGATAGTGCAGGGAATGGAAGATTGAAGATTATTATCTTAATTTTGTTGCAACAAGGTATTTTATAGAGGATTCAAGGAGGGTAGTTTAGGACTTTCATCCAAATTTCTGTTAGAAAATTCTGTTATTGATTGTATCTGTTTTTTTTTGTTATGGATTTCTTCTGATTTTTGCTTTGTAATTCTTGCTGTAAAAGATTTCTAACTGAATTTCTCTCTTCTATTCTATGTAATTTCTTTTTTAATTTTCTGTTATGAAATTCATTTATTCACAGCTATGCAACTTTTCTGCATTGTATTTTTCTTTTTCTGTTATACTGCACTTTTCTCGTTGCAGACAATTCTAAATGAGAAATTGACGTTGCCACATTTTGGACATGCCCAATCATTGTCACGAGTTGCATCTCCTCCCTTTTTCTGAGACTTGTCGTCATTATCCATAGTACCTTCCTCAATTAGAATGTCATCATCATCATCATCACCATCCGTCGTACCTTCTTCAACAACATTGGAAGGATGTGGCAATATAGTGATCCCAGCTTCAGAAACGACATTATTGGCATCTAAGTCTCCTGATGAAACAACCTCTGATGCTTGGCTCAATGCAATTGCGAAAGCTTCTGCTAATGCAGAACGTAACATATCTTCATCCGCAACATCATCTATATTATCTGGTGTTGCACCCCAAAATTTGCCCTCCTTACTTTATTACTAACTGGCTTATGTTGCATTCCATTTTGCATTATCATGTATGCATATCATTAGCATGGGGTCAAGGTGCTTGAGGAAGTTCAGGAAGGTCCTATCTGGTCTATCACATCATCAAGAGTTCACAAGTGGCAAGAGGGCTCAGGTGGATCATCCTCTCCTAACCAGTGCATAGATTAGGGTTTTGAGATTCTTGGGTTTATTTCTTCAATAGGCAAGCTCCTTGGGTTTTTATCATCATCAAATGGCATATCTTATCTTTGTTGGAGAGGATACACATCATATTCAGAGGAATTTGGATTTGGAGACTGTGTTATTTCCTCCTAGACTGAGGGTACCACAACTAGGGTTTGCTATAAAGTCAGTTTATTTCTGATTTTTTGGGCAAGACTTGATTCCATGGTACTCCTTGGGTCCCTAAATACCTAGGGATGGGAGGGTGTCCATCAGTTTGGTTCAGGAGAAGTTGAATTGGCCAATGGATTGAAAATCAGTTGAATTGGGTAAAAGTCAACAGTGAAAGGAGAAGTCAACTGTGGAATTTTGAGGTTCTCTCCAAGGTTTTCAAGGTCCCACATCCTCATATGGTCTTCAAGAGTCAAGTTTCATACATATTTGTCAGGAATCAGGAGTTTGTACAGAAGTTTCTAAATTTGGAAAGTGACCTATAATGAAAAGTTTCCATTTTTGGCAAGTATCTACACTTCATTCAACTTGACTTTTCATCATCAAGAATGCTTCAAATGAATTTTTCTCCAACATGAAAGTTGAAGATCTTTTTCTCCTATTTCCAACAAGTACTAGTGGGTCTCCATATCATTTGTGAAACTCCAGTTATGATCAAAAGAAGGCAAAGTGGTTTTTAGGGTTTCTCATGATCCCATTTTCACAACTTTGGGCATAATGACTTATAATCAATTCCATTGCTTCATGCCACATTCCAATATTAAAAGACATTCCTTGAGGATTATTTTGGGCCCAAGAATGAAGTAGTTCCATGGTTTATTCTTCATTTATTCTCCATTGTTCAAAAATGCCTAATTATTCAAAAGTCATGAATCAAAAAAGTTTCAAGGCCCAATTTAAATGTGGTGTGATTAGCAACTCAAATGCAAGTGATCCATCATGAAACTTTCAAATATTCATGCATGGAGGAGGTGTACTTAACATAATGTGTTTTTTCAAAATAATTCAAAAACTCATTAAATAATTAATCACCCAAGCCCAATTCATCATCAGAAGAAAACCCTGGCTTATTTAACCCATCCATGCACTGGTTAGATAGAGTTACACGTGATATATTGGAGTTTTCAAGTGAACCCTAAAAAATGACTTTTCATTCAAACTCACGGCCAAGAGGAGCTCTCCCAAAAGTACTTTCACAAATCTCTTCCTGGTGATTTCTAGAACACAACCCAACCACCATTCGCAGCCAAAAGCAAGGATTAGAGGTGCACCATCTCAGGTGGGTGAATTTTTTCGTGCTCCTAAAACTCTCCTTTTAAGCATGAATATTGACGTGTGATGAATGGTGATTGTCCTGATCTACTTATTTTTAATTTTGGACGTGTGGTTTGCTTGTAATATGGATTTAAAGTTTTGTGCCCTAATGGTTTTTTATTCGTTTTTTATTATACACTAACAATTTGGGGTTTTTGATGCCATATTTGGATTCCTGACGAAATTCTGGGTCGGATAGTGTACCCATACGCATTTTCTGGGCAGTTTGGTGGTTGCAGGTGGTGGCCAGCGGTAGGGTTCCGGCGGCTGGCGGTGGTCCGACGAAAGGAGGAGCTCCAACGGAGAAGACGCAATCTGGACCCTTCATTCGCATGATCCAACGGATGTCCTTGCGCCACATGTCATTTTTTTAATGTTTTATTTAATTAATCGTGTGTTTGCCATTCCATGAAGGGGTACCGTGCATCCTTCAATCGTAGCATTTATTCTCTTTTTATTTTTGATCATGTGGCTGTGGTGGTGACAACTCATTAAATGAAGCACATGCGTGGCACATGGCAGACACACGCTACACCCTCCTTTTTATTTTTTTTCTGAATAATTGGGTGGGCTGGGCTGCTATTCGCACCCCCCACCCTGGCCCAACCTGCATTTCCAATGAATTTTCCTTACTTCCCACACCCCCTACGAATTAATTCATTTTATTTTATTTTAATTTTACATTTTCATATTTTCATTATTAAAATTATGTAATTACATTAAAAAATTACTAAAAAATTTCATACATCATATTTATCATTTTAATAATTTTTACAAATTTTATTTTTTATTTTTATTTTATTTTTTATCATTTAAATTAATTGTTTAATTCAACTTCTTTTTGAATTATCCATATAATGCATACTTAATTTATTTATTTTATTTCTCTGTATCCGTAAAATATTTTTGATCTGTTCTTTTTGCATTTGTTCACTAACATCCTAAATTACATAAAAATATTTTTATTTCATTTTTAAATTTATTTCATATTGCATTTAGGTCCTTCCTTTTGGCACACTAAACCCTACTTCTCACCTGAACTTTGCCCAATTGTTTGAATGACTAACACTTCGAATTTTTGCAGGAATTTTTGATGTGTTGTTTGTCTCTAGTTGAGCAACCTGGATATTTCATTTGGGAATTTTAAGAGTTATTTTTCTAATTATTTGATTGGCTTTCACTTGAGATCTTCTTGTATGCCTATTTCTGACTACATCTGATTATCTGTTTGAAAGGCACTTGTACCATTTACTTTGGGGTGTTTCCTTGAATTCATGAATCATGCTTGGATTGTTATAGCTCACTTGGTTATCATTATATGTCATTTTTTGGGTTCCATTTGTCTCATTTCTTTTACTTATGACTGTTTTGTACTAACCTTTTATGCAGAGGCAAAGGTAGGTTCTTTAAGGGTGTGGATAAGCATCCATATTCACCTTTACTATTCTCTCCTTCTCTCATCTCTTTCCTTTAGGATTTAGGTTGTCGTCAAACCTCACTAACCGTAGGTCACCCATGCATGATCACTTTAGGATTCATAGTCTCCCTTAGAGTTACCCTTGTGTCTTCTCTCTTCTCATCTCAAATTTCTTTAAAACACTTAATATAAGGTGTATTGCGCACGAGCCTTAAGTATGGGGAATGAGAAATGAGGGGCTTCCTCTCATCTTTCTAGAGTGCTTAGCGAGCGTCCTGTCTTGGGGCGATGCGTTAAGTATTCGCCCCTGTGCCTTAGACTTTGGTGCAATGCAACTTAGGAACTAACTTAAGCCACTTCTGTCCTAAAAAACATAAACCAACTTCAAAACTTTTTGTCCTTCGGGACCTTCAACTTAAAGGCTATTTTCAAAAAGGGCACGTTACTTTCCGTCTGAGACGCAAACAGGCATCGACCCTAACTGCCGGACGCGAACTTAACGTCGCTCATAAAAAAACACAAAAAGAACTTGGTCCGAACTACGTTGACTCTGAATTCCCCATTGCACAAGGGGGGTACGTAGGCCTAGGACGTCGACGTCCTACCGAGTCTGTCTTAGTTTCTCCCTCTCTCGTTTTAGTACAGCCCTAGATGATAGGATAACTCACCCTTAGATTAGACAACAAGCGTGGATCCCATCGAGTACGATGGACGCGTGGGGTGCTAGCACCTTCCCCTCGCGTAACCGACTCCCAAACCCAGGTTATGGTTGCGATGACCATTCCTTTCCCCCTTCCTAAGGTTTATGCGGTGTTCCCTTTCCCTCTTTTGGGATAAATTTACACGGCTGGCGACTCTGTTTTCCGCGCCACTCTCGCGTTTGTACCTGGATGAAAATCCTGGGAGCGACAGCTGGCGACTCTGTTGGAGACCTGGTTGACCTATGTTGGTCCATCCCTAAGCGAGTCAATCCTAACGCTTGCTTGTCTCTGTTCTCTTTGGGTGTTTTTTTTTTGTTTTGCTTTATGTTGTATTTTATTTTTATTTTTACCGCATTTTCTGCATTTCATTTTTTATTACTGTCATGCTGCTGTGTTGTGCTGACTGTCTTTGTTTTGCAGGTTGGGTGGGACCGAGAGCTAAGCCCAATACCCAGGCTTGAGAATACCCTAGGACTATAGTGGAAAGTAGTGGAACCTACGTACCCGCTTGGTACGTTTGTGTGTTCACGAAATTCACAACCAGACGAGGCTATCTTGGGACGCATTCTAACGTGTGTGTCTTGCGCATGTTGGGGTGTTGATCTAGAGAGCTGTCGACTCTGGTGACCGATCATTGAGGACCTTAGTGGAAACATCCCTCTTTAGTGGTGACAGTGGCAGACCACATCCTGTGGCAAACCCATTCGCACCCGAGGGCCCGCTTTGGAACTCTCATAGGATGGCCCCTACGTTTTGAAGAGAATCAGTGGAGGCACTCCTCAATTGACTTTAGTACTGTACCCCGAGGGATGAATGTACTATTGTTTCTCGACCTCAGTGCCAAAGCTGAGGACCTTCCGCTTTGGAGAATCAGTTGAGGCATCCTCGATTGATGATGATGCTAAACCAGAAATGGTGAACGTATCATCATTTCTCGACCTGAGAGCCCGGGATACTGAACATCCTAGTACCCACATGTGAGAGGGGATGGGCATTTGCAGGTTTGCAGGTAACCGAGACCTTCAACCTACCCTGATTTTCTAGATTTCTCATCAATGTCTGATTATTTGGGTTCCTCAGTGGTTCAGAGTTCTGGTTTTCTGGTTTCTCGTTCAGCTAACAGCACAGCACATCCAGCAGTGTGCCTTGACCCCATGTTTGCATGAGCATATCATTTTTCTTGTATTCTGACATGTTTGACATTTTTCAGGGCTTGCATCTTACTCTTGATTCCGGTTTTCTGAGGTTACTTCAGCATGGATGTTCAGAGAAAGAAGACTGTTGCCTATTCGTTCCCAGAACCGACTTTGACACTGATTCACAAACTGATTAATATGGCTGGTTCCGGTGTTCGTACAGAGTTCAGTGGAAGGTATGGAAGACTTCTGAAATTTGTCTATAATATCTCCAAGTATGAGAAGGATGCCATTCACACACTTCTTCAGTTTTACGATCCCTCTCTGCGGTGCTTCACTTTCCCGGACTACATCTTGGCCCCAACGTTGGAGGAGTTCTCATTTATTTTGGGAATTCCTATCAGTCATGATATAGTTTTCTTTTCTGAAGAGCACCCCGGTATAAGAGAAATGGCAGTGGCTCTTCATATTAATGAATCCGTTCTGAATAGTAATATTGAAGAAAAACAAGGAGTTAAGGGTTTCTTGCTGAAGTTCTTGTTTGACCAAGCTTGCATACATGTCAAAGAGAAGTATTGGACTGCTTTCCAAGCTATCTTAGCTATGTGCATCTATGGGATTGTTCTGTTTCTGAATATTCCTGATCTGGTGGATATGCATGCCGTCAGAATCTTTATTTCGAAGAATCCTATACCTACCTTGCTAGGTGATGTGTACCATTCAGTTCACTACAAGAATGAGAATAGGCGTGGAAAAACTATAAGTTGCTGTGCACCGCTTTTAGCTACTTGGTTTCTGAGTCGTCTCCCTGAATCTGGCGCTTTCGTTGATACGAAAGATTCCCTTAAATGGTCAAAGAGGGTCATGGGCTTGACTGCTGACAACATTGTTTGGATCAATCATGATTTGCTAGGAATGGAGATCACTTACAAGTGCGGAGAATTCCCTAATGTACCCTTGATAGGGAGAAAAGGGGGAATTAACTATAATTCTTCCCTTGTTATCAGACAGTTTGGTTATCCTTTGAGAGGTCCACCTGACGAGAGAGATATCAGAGAGTCCTTATTCTTCAATGGTATTAAGGATTAGGAAATGATGAGGAAAATTGTGAATGCTTGGAAACAGGTGACCAAGAAGGGTAAAACTTCGTTCGGAAAATGTAATAACCGGGCTTTTCCTCCCTATAAAGAGTGGATCAAGAAGAGAGCAGAAGAGGAGCTTCTTCCCTTCCCGGTGGAACCACCTTTGTATCCTTTGGTGATCGAGCCTCCTACCACGGTTGAGATAGAGAAGTATGACAAATTATGGGCTGAAAAGGAAAGGTTGCGGGAAGAAAATAGTGAGCTAAAGAGAGAGATTTATCAGTGGAAGCATGAGCGGGGTGAAGCCGTTCATACCGCCAAGTTGAAGACAGAGCTCCTTGCTAAAGCAGAAAAAGAGCTTGCTGACATGGTCGCATCCAGAGAAAGAATGAAACAAGCTTTGGATGGTATCAGTAATGTTCTCAGGTCCAAGGAGGAGGAATTAGGCAAGGCTTTGTTGAAGATTCACAGGTTCAAGGATCACCAAGAAACTGCCATGGCTGAGAATAAGAGAAAGGAAGATGACTACTTAGCTAAGATTGATCAGTTGAAGTCAACACTCAAGAAGAAAGACACTGAGATCTTATCAGGGATATTCAAGAGACAAGTAGTCGAGGGTCGACTCAATGAAGCCATAGCCTCCATGGAAGAACTGAAAGTCCAAGCTGAAGTGAAGAAACCTAGGCATGAGGGACCTAGTATGGATGGGGTTTCTGGAGAAGACGCTTAGGAGTTACATTGCCGATACTTGGATGGGATCATACACAGGAGAGACCTTCTCATTCAGGGGCTAATTCAGAGGCCGAAGCATCCCGATACCAGAAAGCTGTTCAAGGAGATTCAAGACTGGTGCAGAAAGCATAATGGATGGGGGGGATTGACACTTGTGGACTTTGATGATATGCCATAGTTTTCTTTTCTCTTTTATTGTATGTGGATCACCACCAGGCTTGTTGGTTGGGACCTATGGTTTTTATATTTAGACTTGTTATCTCGGATTTGTGATTGTTGACATTTGGCTTTTCTCTGGTTTTCTTAATATATGCGCATAAGTTCCATTATATCTTGTTATTAAACCGGAATCAAGGGGTGGATCCCCCTGTGAACTTTCAAACACGTCCATTTGCATTTGCATATTCATAATCATTTTGTATAATCATTTTGCATGACAGGTGTTTATCTCCGGTATTCTTATCTTGTTCCAACATCTCAGGCCGTTCAAGACTTGATCATGGAGAAAGTTCAGGCTGAGTTGAGGGAAATGCGAAGCCAGATGGGGCAATTTGGGGAAGACATGCTCCAGGAGCAGAGGATGCTGAGGGGGGAGATCAATCAGTTGAAGACTCAGATGGGTTTGATCATGGAAATGCTGAATAGGGTGTTGAAGAAGGAAGACAGTCATGTGCCCGCTTCCACAGCAGAGGTTCTCATTCCTCCCATCTCTTTGGGGTCTCCTCTAGACCATGGATTGCCTCGTGGATCCTCTTCACCGTCAGAGCTTTTTCATCAACAACCATTTCTTGAGGGTCTTAATCCAGAAAAGCTTGATAAGAAGTTTGATCAGATTCTGATGCCATACGCTCAGTTGCTTCAGCACTTGCTCAAGTTTCAGCTAATTGAATTGATTGCTGTGGGACCTCCACACACCAAGTTTCGTATGGGTTCCAATGTCCATGATAGGTGTGAATTCCATTCAGGGGTACCTAGTCATAATGTTGAAGACTGTAAGATGCTCAAGTACAAAGTCCAAGAGCTCATTGATTCAGGGGCAATCAAATTTACATCAGTTGGCATTGGTAAACAAAGTGATGTTACTCCCAGTGTTACAAAGGGACTGAGGAATCCCTCTTTTCCCAAAGGATCCACCTCGCGTCAGGGATCTCTTCCACAACCCTTGTTTGTGCCTCAGCCTAATGCGGAAAGGAAAGTGCAAGCGCAGGTGAGGCGCCCAAATCAGCATCGACAGCAGAATTATCAGCAACAGGGGCAACTGAGATCAAGAAGGCCCAACAGGATATTTGATCCTATTCCTATCCATCATAGTCAGTTGTTTGCTCGTCTGCTTGAGAACTCTCTGATTCAGACAAGGAGTACCACGCCGGTACCGTACCCTATTCCTCCGGATTATGACATGACTGCTAGGTGCGAGTTCCACTCGGGAACGTTTGGGCATACAATTGATAAGTGTAATGTATTCCAGCACAAGGTGCAAGACCTGGTAGACTCGGAGATCATTGTATTCATTGAAGATGATATGTACATCAATGGAAGCCTCCTTTCTCAAATGAACACTCAGTCTGCAAGTACGTCCAGGCAGAATTAAGCTTCCTCAGCAATGGCAATCTTCAGCTTCTTTACTTGCATTTTTATTTGTAGTTTTTTATTTCTTGTTAAAGCATCGTATATATGCAAGACTTGTTTGTTTTTTATGATGATATTAATGCAATGAGTATGTTTTCCTTGAAGTAATCCATTCGTATTCACTCTTAAATGTTTTTTTATGCACTGCAATACCAATTTTCTTTGTTTAGAACTCTTAAGGGAGGATGACGAAATAAGAGCGCAGATTTCTAATGGTGCGCATTTGGATGAAACCCTGTTAAGGATGTACAGGCATTGTTTCCAATTCACAAACACTGGAGATATAAGGGAGATAGACCCTCGTTAACCCCTTCGAGCCTTGGAGTAGGAGTTTCCTTCGTACGAAAGAGTCCTCATACTTAACCCAAGGGCAGGGTAGGCGTCAGTTAGTTTGACCAATCGTTCAAATTTTAAGGAGAGTGTGCATCCGAGGAACCATTACCTTCTATCCCACCGTCAAGAGGTCAAGAGATGTGAAACCACGATGGCTATCCATCAACAACTAAGGAGTGAGACAGTCACAATCCTTTCAAGCAAGCAAGACAACCAGTGTCACACGCTTTGTTCAAAAGAGGAATATAAAAAGAAAGAAAAGAGAAAAGCCCGCTAAGTCGAAGCAACTTAGGCAAAAGTTAGGGCATCCCGCTGGACTTCAAAAATCGAAAAAAACTCAAAAAAGTCAGTCCAGGCAAAATTAGGGATCAAAAAAAGGGGAAAAAGCAAAGGCGTTACAAGAGAAAATCCTCGATAAAAACAAATTCGTGTGATTACGGACACAAAAAAGGGGTGACTGTCATTCCAAACCCTCCTTAGGTGCCAAACCATTAGTGGCATAGGTTCCTTGAAAATCATAAACCTTTTGAGAGATGAGCGTTTTGGTCAGATTAACTGAACATAGGACTGGAGAACATCACGAAGAGTGGGTGGGCACCGATAAATTTTGAGCCATAAATCTTTTATCCTGAAACTGCGAACCATACCATGTTACAACCCTTAAAATTCCTAATTGAAACATGGTTTAGTCCGAAAGCGTACTCCAACCGGATGGCGTTCCTGACTCCTATGGGTTGTGCTAATAAGATTTGTTGGTATTGCATGTGCGCATTTTTTTTTCCATTCAAAAGTCAAGGTCGCATCCCAGCTAGTGATTCGTTCACCAGGCTTGGCGACGCATTTCAATAAAAAACTTCAAGGTTAACATGAGTGTTGCATTAGGATCGTCATTCTTATGATAAACATTTTTTGCATACATGTGCCTAAGCATCAATGCAGCTTACACAGTGAACGTCAGTCAAGAAGCATGATCCTGCCAAGTTGGGATGCTTGAAAATTCTGAAGGACAATCATATCAAAGGGCATGCTGCCAAGAGACTCAGTGTAGAGTGGGCTCTCCCCAGTAAGTCATGTTAAGATGTAGCCAATCTGGGGCGGTCACGTCGAGAAATCTCTCCGAAATTCAGTTATTCTGGGGCATTCATTCTGAGATCAGGGGCAAAGTCACTTCAAAGCTCATATTGGGACAGGTCACCTCTAGAGCGTGGGAGATTGTCCACTCCTGAAAATGGTTAATTGAAAACACCTCCTCAAGACTCAAGATGCTAAAGAAAAGTATTGTCAAGTCATTACGATCCCCTTCGAGGTGATGTACGTCATGGATTATGAAGACTGGGGCAGTTATGTCGAGATATGATAAATCTCTCCAAGAGTTTGAAGACCCTGGGGCAGTGCGAACGCCCGATCTTCTGTAAAATCCTCTTGAGATGAAGAGTTCAAAGAGCCGCTTATGACCATAAAGACAAGTCGGGTTGCAGGGCAACAAATTGTACAACCCCAGCAGTTGGCTTTCCCCAGCAGGACAAACTTTCCTCAGCAGAGCAGACTTTCCCCAGCAGAAGACTTGGAAAGTATTTTCCCCGGATCAAGACGTTATTTCCCCACAGAACCAGGGTGCTCACTTCCCCCAGTCAGGAAGTGTAATTTCACCAACAATGTCATATTCTAATCCCCAGCAAGGTGGGAGTAAAGTCATTCTCCCCAGCAGGCTAAAATCAGCAGTATCTCCAAGCAGGATGGTATTATGGGCTGGCATCCCCCAACAGGTCCTAAGCCCAATTGGTTATTAGCATTCCTCAGCAACGGACTTCCAGGCACTCATTCTCAACTCCCCCAGCAGAGGAGAAATCTCAGGTTTTGGATAAGGACAGGTGTGGCCCCCGGTAGTTCTCTCGGGATGTCATCCCCAGCAAAAGTTGTTGATCTGAAAGGTCGATCAGTATGATACTTCTCAGCAGAGTTCCTAGATTCAGAGGACAATTTATTTTTGTCATCCCCAGCTGAATGGATCTTTTCTCTTCGGCATTTATTTTGTTGGGGGGACCCCTTTTGCATATCATGAGCATTTGTATTGCATCCTCAAACACATAGCATTTCCATTTCGTATGGAGCATTACACCACTATTCAAACATTTGCATTCGAAGCATAAGCCAGGTTTGATACTTTCCTTGCCAGTTCTCTTTCTCAGCAGAGATGGCATAACTCAAGAGATTTTGGAGGGATGCATTCCTCATACTTGTGCTCCCCAGCAGAGTCTTGCATTTAGACTTCACCTTCCCCAACGGAGTCATCTTATCTGTGGATCAAGAGTCCGTTAGAAGTTTGTCTTTGCCTCATTTTGACCTTTTTCTTTTGTGAGTCTTGTTTCACGTTATCCCCAGTGAAGTCCACTTTATGTTGGTTATCCTTTGCGGATGCAATTGAGGTTGTATTCGTTTTGTGGGTGCGATTGAGGTCGTATTCTTATTTTCTTTGTGGGGAGAGTGATTGAGGTCAGTCTTCCTTTGCGGGCATAATTGAGGTTGTATTCGTTTTGTGGGTGCGATTGAGGTCGTATTCTTATTTTCTTTGTGGGTAGAGTGATTGAGGTCAGTCTTCCTTTGCGGGTATAATTGAGGTTGTATTCGTTTTGTGGGTGCGATTGAGGTCGTATTCATATTTTCTGTGTGGGTAGAGTGATTGAGGTCAGTCTTCCTTTGTAGGTATAATTGAGGTTGTATTCGTTTTGTGGGTGCGATTGAGGTCGTATTCGTATTTTCTTTGTGGGTAGAGTGATCGAGGTCAGTCTTCCTTTGCGGATGCAATTGAGGTTGTATTCGTTTTGTGGGTGCGATTGAGGTCGTATTCGTATTTTCTTTGTGGGTAGAGTGATCGAGGTCAGTCTTCCTTTGCGGATGCAATTGAGGTTGTATTCGTTTTGTGGGAGCGATTGAGGTCGTATTCTTATTTTTTTTGTGGGTAGAGTGATCGAGGTCAGTCTTCCTTTGCGGATGCAATTGAGGTTGTATTCGTTTTGTGGGTGCGATTGAGGTCGTATTCTTATTTTCTTTGTGGGTAGAGTGATCGAGGTCAGTCTTCCTTTGCGGATGCAATTGAGATTGTATTCGTTTTGTGGGTGCGATTGAGGTCGTATTCGTCTCTTCTTCGCGGGTAGAGTGATTGAGGTCAGTCTTCCTTTGAGGGTACAATTGAGGTTGTATTCGTTTTGTGGATGCGATCGAGGTCGTATTCGTCTTTTCTTTGCGGGTAGAGTGATTGAGGTCAGTCTTCCTTGGCAGATGCAATTGAGGTTGTATTCGTTTTGAGGGTGCAATTGAGGTCGTATTCGTCTTTTCTTTGCGGGTAGAGTGATTGAGGTCAGTCTTCCTTTGAGGGTACAATTGAGGTTGTATTCGTTTTGTGGATGCGATCGAGGTCGTATTCGTCTTTTCTTTGCGGGTAGAGTGATTGAGGTCAGTCTCCCTTTGCGGATGAAATTGAGGTTGTATTCGTTTTGTGGGTGCGATTGAGGTCGTATTCTTATTTTCTTTGTGGGTAGAGTGATCGAGGTCAGTCTCCCTTTGCGGATGCAATTGAGGTTGTATTCGTTTTGAGGGTGCAATTGAGGTCGTATTCTTATTTTCTTTGTGGGTAGAGTCATTGAGGTCAGTCTTCCTTTGTGGATGTAATTGAGGGTGTATTCGTTTTGTGGGTGCGATCGAGGTCGTATTCGTATTTTCATTGTGGGCAGAGTGATTGAGGTCAGTCTTCCTTTGAGGTTGTCTTCGTCTTTTGGGTACGATTGAGGTCGTATTTGTTTTTTCCTTGTGGATATGGTTGAGGTCATATTCCTTATTTTTCAGAACACTCTTTCTCGTTATTCTTACCATAAGCAAATTTCCGGGGCTCTTACGGTATTCAATCCCCGTGTACCCTGGAATGTCTGAGAGTCGTTGCTATCACACCTTCAGGACCAAGTTGATTGAATAGGGGCAGCTGTTGCACCCCAAAATTTGCCCTCCTTACTTTATTACTAACTGGCTTATGTTGCATTGCATTTTGCATTATCATGTATGCATATCATTAGCATGGGGTCAAGGTGCTTGAGGCAGTTCAGGAAGGTCCTATCTGGTCTATCACATCATCAAGAGTTCACAAGTGGCAAGAGGGCTCAGGTGGATCATCCTCTCCTAACCAGTGCATAAATTAGGGTTTTGAGATTCTTGGGTTTATTGCTTCAATAGGCAAGCTCCTTGGGTTTTTATCATCATCAAATGGCATATCTTATCTTTGTTGGAGAGGATACACATCATATTCATAGGAATTTGGATTTGGAGACTGTGTTATTTCCTCCTAGACTGAGGGTACCACAACTAGGGTTTGCTATAAAGTCAGTTTATTTCTGATTTTTTGGGCAAGACTTGATTCCATGGTACTCCTTGGGTCCCTAAATACCTAGGTATGGGAGGTTGTCCATCAGTTTGGTTCAGGAGAAGTTCAATTGGCCAATGGATTGAAAATAAGTTGAATTGGGTAAAAGTCAACAGTGAAAGGAGAAGTCAACTGTGGAATTTTGAGGTTCTCTCCAAGGTTTTCAAGGTCTCACATCCTCATATGGTCTTCAAGGGTCAAGTTTCATACATATTTGTCAGGAATCAGGAGTTTGTACAGAAGTTTCTAAATTTGGAAAGTGACCTATAATGAAAAGTTTCCATTTTTGGCAAGTATCTACACTTCATTCAACTTGACTTTTCATCATCAAGAAAGCTTTAAATGAATTTTTCTCCAACATGAAAGTTGAAGATCTTTTTCTCTTCTTTCCAACAAGTACTAGTTCATCTCCATATCATTTGTGAAACTCCAGTTATGATCAAAAGAAGGCAAAGTGGTTTTTAGGGTTTCTCATGATCCCATTTTCACAACTTTGGGCATAATGACTTATAATCAATTCCATTGCTTCATGCCACATTCCAATATTAAAATACATTCCTTGAGGATTATTTTGGGCCCAAGAATGAAGTAGTTCCATGGTTTATTCTTCATTTATTCTCCATTGTTCAAAAATGCCTAATTATTCAAAAGTCATGAATCAAAAAAGTTTCAAGGCCCAATTTAAATGTGGCGTGATTAGCAACTCAAATGCAAGTGATCCATCATGAAACTTTCAAATATTCATGCATGGAGGAGGTGTACTTAACATAATGTGTTTTTTCAAAATAATTCAAAAACTCATTAAACAATTAATCACCCAAGCCCAATTCATCATCAGAAGAAAACCCTAGCTTATTTAAACCCATCCATGCACTGGTTAGACAGAGTTACACGTGATATATTGGAGTTTTCAAGTGAACCCTAAAAAAGGATTTTTCATTCAAACTCACGGCCAAGAGGAGCTCTCCCAAAAGTACTTCCACAAATCTCTTCCTGGTGATTTCTAGAACACAACCCAACCACCATTCGCAGCCAAAAGCAAGGATTAGAGGTGCACCATCTCAGGTGGGTGAATTTTTTCGTGCTCCTAAAACTCTCTTTTTAAGCATGAATATTGACGTGTGATGAATGGTGATTGTCCTGATCTACTTATTTTTAATTTTGGACGTGTGGTTTGCTTGTAATATGGATTTAAAGTTTTGTGCCCTAATGGTTTTTTATTCGTTTTTTATTATACACTAACAATTTGGGGTTTTTGATGCCATATTTGGATTCCTGACGAAATTCTGGGTCGGATAGTGTACCCATACGCATTTTCTGGGCAGTTTGGTGGTTGCAGGTGGTGGCCGGCGGTAGGGTTCCGACGGCTGGCGGTGGTCCGGCGAAGGGAGGAGCTCCAAGGGAGAAGACGCAATCTGGACCCTTCATTCGCATGATCCAACGGATGTCCTTGCGCCACATGTCATTTTTTTATGTTTTATTTAATTAATCGTGTGTTTGCCATTCCATGAAGGGGTACCGTGCATCCTTCAATCGTAGCATTTATTCTCCTTTTATTTTTGATCATGTGGCTGTGGTGGTGACAACTCATTAAATGAAGCACATGCGTGGCACATGGCAGGCACACGCTACACCCTCCTTTTTATTTTTTTTCTGAATAATTGGGTGGGCTGGGCTGCTATTCGCACCCCCACCCTGGCCCAACCTGCATTTCCAATGAATTTTCCTTACTTCCCACACCCCCTACGAATTAATTCATTTTATTTTATTTTAATTTTACATTTTCATATTTTAATTATTAAAATTATGTAATTGCATTAAAAAATTACTAAAAAGTTTCATACATCATATTTATCATTTTAATAATTTTTACAAATTTTATTTTTTATTTTATTTTATTTTTTATCATTTAAATTAATTGTTTAATTCAACTTCTTTTTGAATTATCCATATAATGCATACTTAATTTCTTTATTTTATTTCTCTGCATCCGTAAAATATTTTTGATCCGTTCTTTTTGCATTTGTTCACTAACATCCTAAATTGCATAAAAATATTTTTCATTAATTTTTAAATTTATTTCATATTACATTTAGGTCCTTCCCTTTGGCACACTAAACCCTACTTCTCACCTGAACTTTGGCCAATTATTTGAATGACTAACACTTCGAATTTTTGCAGGAATTTTTGATGTGATGTTTGTCTCTGGTTGAACAACCTGGATATTTAATTTGGGAATTTTAAGAGTTATTTTTCTAATTATTTGATTGGCTTTCACTTGAGATCTTCTTGTATGCCTATTTCTGACTACATCTGATTATCTGTTTGAAAGGCACTTGTACCATTTGCTTTTGGGTGTTTCCTTGAATTCATGAATCATGCTTGGATTGTTATAGCTCACTTGGTTATCATTATATGTCATTGTTTGGGTTCCATTTGTCTCATTTCTTTTACTCATGACTGTTTTGTACTAACCTTTTATGCAGAGGCTAAGGTAAGTTCTTTAAGGGTGTTGATAAGCATCCATATTCACCTTTACTATTCTCTCCTTCTCTCATCTATTTCCTTTATGACTTAGGTTGTCGTCAAACCTCACTAACCGTAGGTCACCCATGCATGATCACTTTAGGATTCATAGTCTCCCTTAGAGTTACCCTTGTGTCTTCTCTCTTCTCATCTCAAATTTCTTTAAAACACTTAATATAAGGTGTATCGCGCACGAGCCTTAAGTATGGGGAATGAGAAATGAGGGGCTTCCTCTCATCTTTCTAAAGTGCTTAGCGAGCGTCCTGTCTTGGGACGATGCGTTAAGTATTCGCCCCTGTGCCTTAGACTTTGGTGCAATGCAACTTAGGAACTAACTTAAGCCACTTCTGTCCTAAAAAACACAAACCAACTTCAAACCTTTTTGTCCTTCGGGACCTTCAACTTAAAGGCTATTTTCAAAAAGGGCACGTTACTTTCCGTCTGAGACGCAAACAGGCATCGACCCTAACTGCCGGACGCGAACTTAACGTCGCTCATAAAAAAACACAAAAAGAACTTGGTCCGAACTACGTTGACTCTGAATTCCCCATTGCACAAGGGGGGTACATAGGCCTAGGACGTCGATGTCCTACCGAGCCTGTCTTAGTTTCTCCCTCTCCCGTTTTAGTACAACCCTAGATGATAGGATAACTCACCCTTAGATTAGACAACAAGCATGGATCCCATCGAGTACGATGGACGCGTGGAGTGCTAGCACCTTCCCCTCGCGTAACCGACTCCCGAACCCTGGTTATGGTTGCGATGACCATTCCTTTCCCCCTTCCTAAGGTTTATGCGGTGTTCCCTTTCCCTCTCTTGGGATAAATTTACACGGCTGGCGACTCTATTTTCCGCGCCACTCTCGCTTTTGTACCTGGATGAAAATCCTGGGAGCGACATCTGGCACGTCATATTCTTTTTTGAAGTTTCCAAATTCTTCAACTGCACAAAGATCTTTACTCCCAAAACTGTTGGTTTTTTCATCAGCCCATGTAACAGAGTGATTGAGCTTCTTTTTACTATTAGATTTTAGAGAAGATTTGGGTTTTGTCGGGGAAGATCCAGTTGTTTTTTCAATTTGGAGTTCCCCTTCAGCATTGCCAGGAACTAAATTAGAAGTGGAAGCATCGCCGTTAGCAACAACTATACTTGTTTCTCCTTTGAGTTGTATTGATTTCCTTTCAGAATCATTATGTTCCACGTTATATTGGATAACCTTTTTTTCAATAGAAGGATCGAGGGAGGGTTTGAGAACATCTTCCGATGATTTGGCTATTTCCTTTTTGTTTTTTGAGGAACTTAAAATAAGACTACTCTTAAAGGATGAAGACAGGTCTTGTATATCATCATCTTTCTTGACTACTTTATTGCCAACCCTTTTTGGCTGCTCCAATATGGCTGTCGGAATTATTTGTCCACCACGAGTTATGTCTGTTTGCCTTGATGAAAATTTTGAAACAGTGTACTCATCTTGCGTGATTATTGTGCTCGTGAAGTCAAACTCACTGATAAATAAGCTTTTGTCACCATTCGACTTTCCACGAATAGTTTTGGATCCTTTTTTGGTATTTTGGTTTGGAAAAATGGATTTGAAATTTGAAAATGGATCTAAAATGGGGCTAGTGGGTTTGAAATGGATATGTTTAGAAAAAAATAATTTTTTTGAACAAAATAAAAATGAATATGGATTAGGTAGTCATGATTTATTTAGAAAAATGATTTAAAGTTGATATTGCCTTCGAATATGAATTGGACCTGACATTTAAATTTGGATTTAGAAATGGGTTAAGAAAATGGATTTAGGTGGAGTTGAAAATGAATGGTTATTTGGTTATTGAAAATGGTCGATTGGATTAACAAGAATGGATGATGGCTTTGTATCTCGAATTCCAAGTAGCCCACACGACTAATCTTGACACGTCTAATTCCAATCAAACTCTCAATCCACACCAAACTCCGATCCTCAATGAATCCCAAAAATTCAATTAGTAAGCTTAATTGATCATGACCCAATGCCCTTCAAATCAATTCACAAATGTGTTGTCCTGATGACCACTGATCTCCTTAACATGAAACCCTAATCTCATGATCTTCGATTGATGACTCTCTATAAACTCACCCATGAATAAGAACCTTAATCCTCCTTGATATGTACCATGTTAATAATGAAATGTCTTGAGTTGTTGAAAAACCAAAACCCAGGTCCAATAATATTCTCAATTGAAATCCTGATGAGACCCTTATCACTTGGTGGCTCTTGGGAAAACTTGAAGCAGATAACATTGATACTTGATGAACCTTGACAAGAAGATTACGATGAACAGAATTCAACCTCTTGCTTTAACTTGGATGCAATAACCAGATGAATCGCCTCTGCATAGGGAAAACTCGAATCTCAAGAAAAATGCTTTGATCTCACGTCTTAGGAGCTCATGAAGATCCATGATTGTGAATTATGACCTGATGGGAGATGCAGATGAATGTGAAACATAAGCTAGTTAAGGTTAGAAATGAGAGATGGCAAATTTTGGGGTGCAACAGCTGCCCCTATTCAATCGACTTGGACCTGAAAGGGTGATAACAACGGCTTTCAGACAGTCGAGGTAAAAGGAGATTGAATACAAAAAGAACCCACAAATTTGCAAACAATGGGGAGAGAAAAGATAGGGTGATTTCCAGCCGAAGGTGGACTTAAAATAAAGATGCCACTCGAAAGCGGACTTAAAAAGAATGTCGGTCAAAGGCGGACTCACATCGACATAAGAATGGTTTTCCGACCGAAGGCAGACTCATGACCAAAGGATGCCATCTGAATACAGACTTAGAAAAAATGTTGACTGAAGGCGGACTCACTTCCATTAACAAAGGTTTTCCGGCCAAAGGCGGACTCACAACCGAGGGTACCAACCAAAAGTTGGAATTCAGAAGATTTACAGGAAGTAGAGTCAACAGACTTACTACCCGAAGTAAAGAGTAAATGACTTAGTTGGGAATGAAAGGTAGACCATGAGTACAGCCAACGGATCTACGACCCTGGAAACTGATTGAAAGATATGTTGGGGAATGAAGCTTCTTGTGCAAAGAACACTAGGATAACAAAAAGGTCAGTCGTCATCATTGCGGATGGGAAGGTACATTGTATGATATCAGGACTGTGACTGGAACATTAGTTTAGTTAACTGGGAGTTTGGAAACAACAGTACGACATCAACTCTGAGGTTGAGGGATAAGACGTACATCGATTCTAAAGAAGATAAACATCAAATTTGAGGCTGAAGAAAAATTGAGTGAACATCAACTCTGAGGTTGAGGAAAACAAATGACATTAAAAGAAAACATCAATTCCGAGGTTGAGAAAAAGATAGACATCAACTCTGAGGTTGGAAACAACAGTACGACATCAACTCTGAGGTTGAGGGATAAGACGTACATCGATTCTGAAGAGGATAAACATCAAATTTGAGGTTGAGGAAAAATTGAGTGAACATCAACTCTGAGGTTGAGGAAAACAAATGACATTAAAATAAAACATCAATTCTGAGGTTGAGAAAAAGATAGACATCAACTCTGAGGTTGAGGAAAAAGAATAACGACAACTATGAAGTTGGAGACGGTAGTCTTAACATCAATTCGGAGACTGAGGATAAAAATATAGACTTCAACTCTGAGGTTGGAGAAAAATTGGTCAACATCAACCATTAGGTTGAGAAAAACTTGGAATAAACATCGACTTTGAAGTAGAGGAAAAGATAGACATCAACTCTGAGGTTGATATAAACTTGACATCAACTCTGAGGTTTAGAAAAAGGTAGGCGTCAACTCTGAGGTTGGAGATAAAACTTGACAGACATCAACTCTGAGGTTGAAGTTCGAAAGGAAAGACATCAACTCTGAGGTTTGGAAAAGGGTATATGCATCAACTCTGAGGTTGGGAATACAAGATTTACGTCAACTATGAGGTTGGGAATACAAGCTAGACATCAACTCTGAGGTTAGGAATAACAGGATTGGTCGTCAACTTTGAGGTTGGGGAATCACAAGGTAAACATCAACTCTGAGGTTGGAAAAAAGGTAGACATCAACTCTGAGGTTGGACAAAACAGGCGTCAACTCTGAGGTTGGGGAAGAAAGGCGTCAACTCTGAGGTTGTGGATAGAAGTCACACATCAACTCTGAGGCTGGATAAAAAGCTGACATCAACTCTGAGGTTGGAGATAGACAAGGCAGACATCAACTCTGAGGTTGGAGATAAAAGGGTATACGTCAACTCTGAGGTTGGTAATAAAAAGGATAGGCATCAACTCCGAGGTTGGAATGGAATCATTGTCTTGATTGAGGGTTGATCTGGGCTTTCGTGTAGGGTACCAAACCTGGCTTATGCTTAATGCATATTTAAATTTTTCCATGGCGTAATGCTCTATATCAAATGAAAATGCTGCGCGTTTTAGTAGATGCAATATAATGAAGATTACTATATGCAAGAATGAGAGGACACTCCACCGTGGAATGCGCAGAACAAAACAAGCAACTCATTGAGGGAGGGATCACCAATATTTGATCTCCTATGGGGAGATAACCAACTGTACCGCCAATAACCATTGGCACTGCAAACTCTGTCAGGGAAACACAAACTGAATCGTGAACTCTGTTGGGGAGATTCCAATGAAGATTGGACTTTGAACTATTGAGAATGCCAATAACAATTGGACTTTTAATTGCGGGGAATTATCATATCTGACCTTTGAGGAAGAGAACACCTTGACTTTTCACCGTCTTTAAACTAATTGGGGATATTCCATCATCTCACGCTGCTGGGAATGAGGAAACCTCCTACACTACTGGGGATACGAAAATCCTCCTAAAAACCATTTTCGATTGGAGAATGATTCTCTGCTTGGAGAAGAATAGAACTTTCAATAACTTTCTTGGAAAAGATACCTTCTGGCACCTTGTTGGGAAGAGAAACTCCCTACTGGGAACAACCTTGGTGCTTATGCTGATCAACTGCATACTGATTATCATAAGCGAACAACAGTTCCTTTAACTCTCAGATTCTCTCAGACCACAGGTTCTATTGGAAGAAATCGTCTCAAGAGGATTTTATAGAAAACCTGGCATTCAAAATGCCCCATTGTCTTCAAACTCTTGGAGAGATTTACCGGATCTCGACGTAACCTTGAGATATCTTCCCCAGTATTCCAAACCTTGGGGATGTACTTATGATTAATCGTCTTCCTGATAGGATACCTTCTCGTGCTCTTGAGGTGGCCTGCCTCGATATGAGCTTTGAAGTGACTTTGCCCCTAACTGATTGATCTTCGAGAGATTTGCCAAATCTCGACGTGATTGCCCCAGGGTGGCAGAACTTTAGAGAGATTTCTCGATGTGACTTCCCCAGATTGGTTACATCTTAACACGACTTACTGGGAAAGCCCACACTCCACCGAGTCTCCTGACAAAGTTCCCCTTGATATGACTGTCCTTCAGAATTTTCAGGCATTTCCTTTTGGCAGGATCAAACTTCTCGACTGATGATCATTATGTAAGCTTCTTTGGTGCTAAAATACATGTATGCAAGGAGAGAATTTTTATTTTGAGAATGATAATTCTAATGCAACAAACATGTTAACCTTGAAGTTTTTACGAAAAGATGTCACCAAACCTCGTGAATGAATCAGTAGTTACGACATTGATTTTTGAATGGAAAATAGCCTACATATGCAATACCAACACAAATCTTATTAGCACAACTCATGGGAGTCAGGAACGCTATCTCGTTGAAGTACGCCTTCAGAATAAACCTTGCTTCAATTAGGACTTTTGAAGGTCGTAACGTGGCCTGGTTCACGGTTTGAGAAAAAAGGATTTATGGCTCAAAATTTGTTTGTATCCACCCATTCTCCTTGATGATCTCCAGTCACACGTTCAGCTAATTTGGCGCAAGAGCTCATCTCTCAGAAGGATTTTTCCGAGGAGTGATGGTTAAGGAACCTACAAAGTTTTCGGAATGGCAGTCACTCCTTTGTCTTTGTGTCTGTGGTCACACGACTTTGTTCTTGCTCGAGGATTTTTCTTTTGATCCTTTGCTTTTTCTCTTTGTTTTTTATTTCCCTAATTTTTCCTGGGCTAATTCTTTTGAATCTCTTCGATTTTGAAGTCCAGCGGGATGCCCTAACATTTGCCTAAGTCACTTGTTTTCGACTTAGCGGGCTTTTTCTTTCTCTTTTTTTTTTCAGATTCTTTTTTGAACAAATCGTGTGACACTGGTTTGTCTGGCTTGTTTGAAAGGGTGGTGACTGCCTCATTTCTTGGTCGATGAGGGATTACCATTGTGGTTTCTCGTCCCTTGACTTTCTGATGTGTAAGGAATAAAAGGTAATGGATTCTTATATGCACACTCCTTTTGAAATTTGAACGCTTGGTCAAATCAACTGACAACTACCCTGCCCCAGGTTAAGATTGAGGGTTTTTTCGTATGAAAATAAACTCATACTTCTAGGCTCAAAGGGGTTGATGAGGGTCTATCTCCCTTATATCTCCAGTGTTTGGGGATTTGAAACAATGCATATACATCATCAGCAAGGTTTTATCCAAGAGCATACGACCAGAGATTTTGCATTTTCCAATTTCGTCATCCTCCCTCAAAGAGTTTAAGCAAGAAAGTTGGTATTGCAATGCATACAAACATTTATATGAGTGAACACGAATGAAATACTTCAAGAATAACATACTCATTGCATTAAGATCATCATTCAAAATAAACAAGTTTTGACATGCAAACAGAGCATTAACAAACAATGAAAAATACAAATGAAAATGCAATACAGAAGCTGATGATTGCCATTGCTGAGGAGGCCTGACTCCGTCTGGACTTATTGCTTCTGACGACGTACTTGCAGTCTTAGTGCTCACTTGAGAAAGGAGGCTTCAGTTTATGTGCATACCTTCTGCGGTGAATGGGATGACCTCTGAGCCGACCAGGTCTTGCACCTTGTGCCTGAACACGTTGCAATTTTCAATTGAATGGCCCGGTGTTTCCGAGTGATACTCACATCTAGCATCCATGTCATAACCAGGAGGAATAGGGTCTGGAAGCAACTTGACCTCTCTTAGTTGAACCAAAGAACCTTCGAGCAAACGAGCATGCAATTGACTGTGAGGAATAGGAATTAGATCGAACCTTCTCTCAGGCCTTCTTGACCTTTGCTGCCTCTGTTGCTGATAATTCTTTTGCTGAGGAGCATAAGTTTGTTGGTACTGAATAGGCTATTGAGCAGTTGGAATAAACACATAATTAGTTTCTCCTTCCTTCCTCTTGGGGAACCCAGTATAAGGTTTTTTTTGCATCTCCAGAGGGACCAACAACAACTTGAATCTTTCCCATTTTGATGTCGCTTTCGACTCTTTCTCCAGCCTTTACCAGATCTGAGAAACCGACGGAAGTACTACCAACCAACCTGTCGTAGTTGGGACCTTGTAAAGTGCTTATGAACATGTCAACAAGCTCTCTTTCCAACATAGGAGGTTGAACCTGGGAAGCCAATTCACGCCACCTTTGGGCATACTCTTTGAAGCTTTCGTTTTGTCCTTGTGCAAGACTCTGCAGCTGAGTCCTATTAGGAGCCATGTCTATATTGTATTGGTAATGCTTGGCAGAAGCTTCTGCCAGATCCTTCCAGATATGGATATGAGTCATCTCTAGTTGCATATACCACCCTAAGGATGCCACAGCTAGGCTGTCCTGAAAGAAATGCATCAGTAGCTTCTCATCATCCGAATACACAGACATTTTCCTGAAATATGCCCTGGTGTGAGTCTTAGGACAGATGGTTCCTTTGTACTTGTTGAAAATACACACTCTGAAATTTGGAGGAATTTTAACACCTGGGACCAACCCCAAGTCAGTCATGTCCATACCCAAAGTCTTTGAGTTCTCAAAAGCCTTCATTCTCTCTTCGAGCATACGAAACTTCTTTTCCGCCTCGGTAGGAAAACTCATCTCAGCATCATAAAACTGTTCATCTTGATTATCCACCTCCCGACGAGGAATAGGAATGTCAACAGTCCTTCTCCTTGATTGACTCATAGGAGGGGGTGGAGGAATATCAGTACGTGGAGGATTCACATCTCCGCCCGGAGGATTAACACTAACAACATTCCCATTACCAGCCTCTGGGATAACAACAGAGGCCCTGTGGATAAGCGCCCTTAATTCCTCTTGACGTTGAGCCATACCTAGCATCACTTCCATGAACTGAGCCATATGAGTCTGGACTTCCGACAATTCTGATTGTACCTGATCCATAATCCGCCTCTAGTTGCTGCGAGTTGCATAGTGGTGAGAAGTCAGGTTTGCAGTTCTGAAGAGAAGACCAATTCAGAATAAGAATCCTCATCCTTGAATACCTGCCATGAATGCATGTATGCATGAGCTTATGCAAATGCCATGTTCAATTATTTGCAAGGAATCTACCTGCTTTGATTCAAGATTTTCACAAAAGAACCACAAGAAATAGGTGGACAACTCAACTACAAGACCCAAAGTTAAGATCCTTAGAAATAAACAAGCATGGATGTCAGAAAGCAAACATGTTATGATGATATGGATGCAGAGACATGGGATCAAAGCTTCCATAAATTCTGAACAACTGCTGTGCTGATGATGGCATAAGTTCAAAGGTCTGCTCTAATGAGAATACTAGAATACCAGAATACCAGAATACCAGGTTCATAAGTAAACACTGATAAGAAAACAAGAAAATTGGGTTGGTTGAAAGTCAATGTTTCCTGCAAGAACCCATCCCCACTCACATGTGGGTTCTAGTCTTGGACAATGCATCCTAGTAGGTCCTCAGTCTCACGGGCTCTCAGGTCGAGAAATGATGATATGTTCACCGTTTCTGGTTCGGCATCATCATCAATCGAGGAGGCCTTAACTGATTTCCTATGAACGGTCTCCCGAGTCATAAGCTCTCTGTGGGAATACCCTGACATATGCACAAGACGCACATGTCAGAATATCTCCCAAGAAAACCTCGTATGAATATGGGTCTCATGTCAGCCAAATGTACCAAGACGCTACACAGGCCACACGACTTTCTACTCTAATCCTAAGTATGTACTCATGCCTGAGTAGTGGGCTTATCCCTCATGAAACCAACCCATCCAACAGCAGAGCGAGAGTAGAACAATATGAAAACAGTAAACAAATGCAAATAAAATGCAATAAGAAATGCCATAATATACAACAGATACAGCAAATATATGCACAAAAATAAACACCCAATGAACAGAAATAGACAAGCGCTAGGATTGACTCGCATAGGGAACCAGGGTCCCCAACAGAGTCGCCAGCTGTCGTAACGCAAAAAACAACCGACGGAAAACAGAGTCGCCACCGAAAGTTATTTATCCCGACAGGGGAAAGGAAATGATCGAAGAAACCTCACAAGGAAAAAGACATGGTCATTGCAACCAAATCCTGGGTTTAGGAGTCGATTACGCGAGAGGAAGGTATTAGCACCCCCTCGCGTCCGTTATACTCAACGGGATCCACGATTTTTTTTCTAATCAAAAGGTGTGTTATCTAAAGCTCTACTGATAAACGGAAACGGAAAGGGAAGAAACAAAAGGAGACTCGATAGGACTTCGTCGTCCTATGCCTATGTATTCCCTCTTGCAATGGAAAAGTCAGAGTCATTGTAGTTCGGAGGATTACGAGTGGATGAGAGGAAGGTTGCTCGCCAAGACTTCGCTGTCCTGTGCTTACGTATCCTCATTCGGATGAGAATGAGGAAGTTAGAGCGTCTGTAGTGTGTGGACTACAGAAACGGGAGAAGGGTGCTCGCCAAGACATCGTCGTCTTGTGCCTACGTATCCTCATTCGGACGAGAATGAGGAAGTCAGAGCGTCCGTAGTTCGTGGATACAACCACATATTAGTTCAATTTTTTTTATGAGCAAGATTAAGTTCGGGTTCTAGAAGTTAGGGTCAATGCCTGTTTGCGATAGAACGGAGATAACATACTCTTTTTGAAAATGCTTTGACAGACAATCCCGAAGGACAAAATGATTTCCATTTGGTTTATGAATTTAAAAAGAAGTGAATTAAATTTATTTGAGACTCGTATTGCACTAAAGTCTATGACATAGTGTCATACCCCAAATTTTGACCACAAGATTTCTCATCATTGTGTAAATCATCACCACAATATGGATGTACCTTCTTGCCTCATCAGTCTTCTCTAAGATTGTTGAGCATTCACCTCAACCAAGAATTAGGGTTTTGGACCCTCTCAGAGTACTCAAACAAAGGATCAATCAAGAATGGAAATGATCCTCAACTTGTCAAACCTCTCAAACATCCATGAAGGATCATGAGGTCTCCTACATCAAGAATTGAGCATAAGAATGCAACACTTCAAGCTGATCAAGCCTCAAGATCATCAGTGTCACCAAATTAGATTTTTGGTCGACCAAGGCCTCTAGAGAGAAATTTTCCTCTGGGAATGAGCCAATACTTCAAAACATGATCCAAGAAGCTCAAAGGGACCTTATGTACTCAATCACAAGCTCAAAATAGCCTCAGGGGATGCATTAATCAAAAATTAGGAATTAGGATTTCTTGTCCTAATTCACCCCTAGGTTGACTTTCGAAGCAAGGCATGAGCCAAGACCTCGAGAAGTGTTTTGAAGACCTCCAATACATCATATTGATCCATTTAAAAGATATGATTGATTTAAAGAACTTGGTTTATAAGAAATACAAGGATTCAAATTCATCTAGACCAATTAGGGTTTTATGATGAAAAGTCAACTACACCTTTGACTTTTGACCAAGACATGATCCCAAACCGTGGGACAGGATTCAAGACACTCTATAACACCTATGGAATCCATCCATTAGGTTTTAATTAGGTCAAGGACTTGATTTCATAGAGGATCACAAAGTTTGAAATCATATGATAAAAAGTCAACTGTGCCAAAAAACCAAGTTTGACTTTTTGAGTTTCTTGACAAACAAGGTTTCCTTAAGTAAAAAACAATGTTAACTTATGGTTTGGATCATCATCCATCAAGAAAAATCAAGAAAAGTGGGGTTACTTGCAAAAGGGGCAACCATAAGAAACTTGAAATTTCACTAAGTTGTGAAAAAAAGTGATTTATACCCAACTTTGCAAGACCATAACTTGTGATCCAAGCAACCTTTTTCTCTCATCCAAAGCTCAAATGAAAGCTCTCATTACATACTTCAAGATTGTCAACTACAAACGATTCCAAATCCTCATGGATTTTGAGTTATGGATTGATCAAAATCACAAAAATATGAAAACGACCATTTTTCCAACACTTAGTGAAATTTTGGACAGAATCTGTCTTGGATTTTCACCAACTTTGAGGCAATTTTTCATTATGATCCAAGTTGAATTAAGACCAAAGTTGAACGTCAAAGTTGAAGTATGTTATCGGGGCTTTCCAAAAAGTACAAGAGCCTCCCATGGTTCAACTTGGACAAGGAGTTATAAGCCTCCAAAAATGGCATTTTTCACCCTACCTACACAAAGGCATGAAAACCAAGCTTGTGCCACACGATTTTGTCACTCAAGTTTTGCCATTTTGCCAACTTTGTCATCTTCCAAAAGCACAAAACATCTGATGACTCACTTGTTTCTTGATCAAGGAGTCAAGAATCCAACTTGGCATGTGCAAAACCATCATGACATGAAACTTTAGAATTCAAATTTGGCAAGGTAACTTCAATGCAATACATTGAGGTTTCATGAACCAGACAATAACACTCCAAGCCAGTCAAGATTCAAGTCCAAACTCTGAGCATTGAAACCTGTAGAATTGAATGGCGTCAAGATAAGAGAGTTGACTTGGCACTTTTGGATTATCCAAGTCAATGGCTACATGCTACATGCCATGATCAGCCTCCAAACACTATTGCTCCCAAAAAAAACTTCCTCTACTATAAATAGAGGTCATGTGTGACTGATCAAAACACACCAAAGCATAACAACTCATGATTTCCTTTCAATCACTCTAAAAAACCAGAATTTGCTTCTCTTTCAAGTCACTATCGAATTTTCAATAGAGAGAAATTCCATCCAAACCAACAATCTTAACACCTCACATATGTCATATACAAGTGATCCATAACCTCAAAACACATCTGGAACACCAGAATCACAAAGTCACCATCCATTTGCTCAAGCTTTTTGGCCTATTTGCAGTTGGGGTACCACAATAAGTTCCAGGTTATTTCAATCTATTCCAAGCTTCCAAACACAATACTTGAGGTCCAAGGAAGCTGTCCAGATCATCAAAACACTTGTGTAACACCTACAACTGAGGATTCGATTTCCTCTTGCAGAGGTAAGCCCGACACTCTCAAACTCTATGATCCATGCATCATAAATGTGTTTTCAAGTTACAAACATGTTTCTGCACTTATGTTGAGTGTTTCCCCTCAATCAATTTCTTTGTAGCTATCGTGTATAGGATTTCATAGTGTTCTTGCAGAGATTAGGGTTCATATGTTCATCATTTGATTTCTCACTCCACACTTAATATAAATGCAATTAATTTATACCACGGAAATCCTTGTTCAAAAATACACAACTTTCGTGTTTAGAAAAATCAAAACCATTATGTATTGAGAGAGATATTTGAGGTTTTGCAAAACGGCCATGGAGGAAGGTCGTGAGGAAGAAGATGGCCGTTGGCGCCATATTTAGAATTTTTAAATTTTTGGTTATTTTATTAATTGATTTCAAAAATTAATATCTCTCTCAATTTTTATCATTTTTTATTGGTTCTTTTTTTAAAAATTCACAAAAATGTTAAAATATTTTATTCTACAAAAAATTTAAATTTAAATTATTTATTTGATATAGTTTGAATTTTTGTAAATAATTTCATTTTATTTGTTTTTAAACATTTTAAAATGAAATTTCCACCTTGAAGTTTCAAATTCAAATGAATTTCAAGCTTTCATGTGATTAAACATAATTTTTCAAAATATTTTTCAAAGTTGACAACTTGTTTTTGAATATATTTGATATTTTATATCATTTTTTATTTAATTTCCTTTGAAAATTATTTTTTTTTAATCAAAATTAGGGTTTTTCTTAATTTTGATTTTTCAAACTTCATTTGAAACATTTTGGGCCTCTAATAGAGTGTAAGACCCATTCCTTTGTGTAAATAATTTTTGGGGCCTCAGTCATTGTATAAGTCCCTTTGTGGTTTTAAAAATCACGATGCGATCGTCGCCTTTTCAAATAAATCATCTGGGCATCTCCTTGAGTATTAGCCCCATTGTTCTTTCTTCAAACAATTTTTGGGCCTCTAATAGAGTGTAAGGCCCATCTCCTTTGTAAATACCAAATTTTGGGCCTCAGTCATTGTATAAGTCCCGATACGATTTTCAAAATAAACGGTGTGATCGCTGTTTTTTATCTGGGCATTTCCTTGAGTATAAGCCCCATCTCTTGTATAAAAATAAACTTTTTGGGCCTCTATTAAAGTGTAAGACCCATTCCTTCTTGTACATAAATTTTTGGCCCTCAGTCATTGTATAAGTCCCTGTTTGGTTTTCAAAATCACGGCGCGATCGTCGCCTTTTCAAATAAAACTTCTGGGTCTCTCCTTGAGTATAAGCCCTATTTTTCTTTCTTCAACAAAACTTTGGGGCCTCTATTAGAGTGTAAGACCCAATACCTATTTGTACAAAAATAATTTTGGGCCTCTGCTATAGTATAAGCCCCACAACGTCTTTCGGTATCGCAGTGCGATCAATGTTTTCAAATAAGTCATATAGGCCTCTCCTTGAGTATAAGCCCCAATATTTTGTACAAATTTTGTTTTAAACAATAAACAACTTTCATGGGCTTCTCCTTGAGTTGTAAGCCCCATACCTCTGTTTTCAAAATCATCTATCTGTTTTTAAACTGGTACTAAGAGGAGCATTATTCTCGGTGAAACTACTTTTAGACCACTTGGGCCTCTCTTTGAGCTATAAGCCCCAAACAAACTTTCTTTTCTTAAAAACAACTTTTCTGTTAATTCATATTCAAATTCATAAGCTTTCTCAAAACTTTCTTCAATTTCTAGAAACCCTAATCAAGCATACAGTTGTAGTCAATACAACAGATCACAGTACACATAGGCTTTCATCAGACTGTAAGTCCCACTATCTTTTTAATACATATCTATTTGTTTATATATCTCTCAATTCACTTGTCTGTATATACATTATACATATCTTGTTTAGAGTTTCCCCCAGCAGTTAGGTCTATGTTTAGGTCAAACCAGAGGTTACTTTATAACATAGTCAAAACTAGTTCTCTCATAGGAAATTCCCTATACAGTCTGTTGTCGCTCCCGAGAGATTCGTATCCAACGGTACAAACGCGAGAGTGACACAAAAAACACAGAGTCGCCAGCAATGTGTATTTATCCCGAAAGAGGAAAAGGAAACACTGCATAAACCTGAAGAGAAAGGGGGAAAGACATGGTCATCGCAGCCATAGTCCAAGTTCGGGAGTCGGTTATGCGAGGGGAAGGTGTTAGCACCCCACGCATCCATCGTACTCGATGGGATCCACGCTTGTTGTCTAAACGGAGGGTGAGCTGTCCTACTATCTATGGCTGAACAAAAGAAAACGGGGATGAGGGTGACTAAGACGGACTCGGTAGGACATATTCGATGCCCTAGGCCTACGTACTCCCTCAGTGCAATGGGAAAGTCAGAGTCAACATATTTCAGACGGGAACTATGGGGGAAGGTTGCTCGCCAAGACAATCGCTGTCTTGTGCCTACATATCCTCAATCGGACGAGAAAGAGGAATCAGAGCTAATGTAGTTCGTGGGTACGACCACAAATGGGTAAGTGTTTTTTACGTGAGCGAAGAGCTCCTTTCTGAAAATGAAGTTTGAAACCCAACAATCCCGAAGGATAAAAAGATTTGAATTTGTTTTATGTTTTTTAGACAGAAGTGTTTTCTTTTAAGTTAGTTCATAACTTGCATTGCACCAAAGTTTGGGGCACAGGGACGAATACTTAACGAATCGTCCCAAGACAGGACGCCCGCTAGGCACTCTAGAAAGATGAGAGGAAGCCCCTCATTTCTCATTCCCCACGCTTAAGGCTCGTGCGCAATACACTTTATCTTTATTAAGTGTTTTCAAGGAGTTTTGAGATGAGAAGAGAGAAGACCCAAAGGAAACTCTAAAGGGAAACTAAGAGTCCTAATGTTATCATGCATGGATGACCTATGGTTAGTGAGGCTTAGGAGGGAAGAATACCTAAAACCTAATGCGAATCCTACTCCAAGCTTAATCAAAAATTAAGTTGGACTAGGTAGCTCTAAAGGGAGAGAATCCAAGACTTAAACAAGTCTTGAGATTCATGGGAGGAAGAGAGTGAAAGAGAAGAATGAGAAAAAGAAGGATGAGATAGGAAACAAGATAGGGCAGCAAGCACATCATATCAAGTATATCCAATTTACATCAATAAACAAGTCTCAAAGATCATGCAAAACATCTCAAGTAAGCATGCAAAGGTAATCATGAAAGAATGCAAGCATACTTATATGAAATGCACAATTAAGCACCAAAGAACTTCATATCAAGAAGAAATGAGAAAAATAAGATGAAGATGAAAGCAAGTCAGAATCAAGATCATACCATCATCAACAATTCTCATGTGCAAGAGAAGATCAAAACATGAAACATTATGCACCAAAGAAAGTCCACAAAAGGAAGTCAAAGCACAAGCACTTAAAGCATACCCAAACATGATCCACAAATTGAAAAATTTGGTCATAAGGGACCTCAACCAGGGGTAAACATCATATTAAATACTCATATAAAGAATCACAAAGAAACTCAATCAAACAAGCATGGCAAAGCAATTAGGGTTAAGAGATGTCAAGAGATGATCATGCATAGTTCACTTAAGCACAAATAATCAAACATATATCAAATGACATTCAAAAATTGTGGAATTAAAACCCAAGTGACCTAAGTCATAAGCTAGCAATATCCCAAAAGATCACACAAAAAATCACAAGTTAATTACCTCAAACAATGCTTCAAAGTTGCATAAGAACAAAGAAGAACAATGCACAAATAGAGGGACTAAAATGCAATATACAAAGAGTTTAAAAATATGAGAAAAATATTTTTAAGGACCTCAAGATGTCTTCTGAAATATGCAAAAAGAATTGGATGCAAATCATACACCAATGATGAGAACAAAAATCAACAAGATCAAGTGTGCACAAGGGAAGAAATTCACAAAGAAAATTAATCAAACAATTAATTCAGATGAACAAAATAAAATAAAATGGAATAATAAAATATGAAAATTTTTTATAAAATTCCAAAGATACTTCATGATTTTTTTGGTGATTTTTAGATGCATAAAACTAATTTTAAAAATAAAAAATGAGAATGAAACAATTAAATAAAATAAAAAGAAAATGAAGAAGCCAGGGGTGCAACACAAGCAATTCACACGTTAAAAATTGAATGGGCTCAAGGAGGGGGTGGGAAAAGCAAGCCCAGTCCATAAAAAAAACAGCGCAGTCAAACAAATACCATGGAAAACATTCAACCAGATCTCACATACATGGTAACAATCATGGAATATCACACACATGCATTAAAATGAAAACGTGAAAATTAAATGATCTGGCACAATGAGGACCATCAGATCTGGACAACCAACGATCCAGATTCCATCTTCTTCCTCCAAACCCTCAATGGCCTGAAACATAACCAGACGCCGGAGCCCTAGCTCCGGTCGTCTTCTCCGGCGACCTGCACTTCAAAATTTTCCAGAAATTGCAAGCAAGTACACTATCTTACTCAGATTTTCACCAGGATTTCAAATATGCAAACCATTTCAACAGATCATCAACACATAATGCAAATCGAAGGAAAAAATTTTGGATCTAAAAACTTCAAATCCACATTACAGCCATGATACACGTTCAAATCAAAATCTAAACACATCAGGATGATCAGCAAAGCATGAGGATCATTAAGCACACAAGAAAATTGAGTTCTAGGATCATGAATTTCACACTAACCTGAAATTTGTAAAGCTCAAAATACACCAAGAAAACCTTCAGAAAGCTGCAGATCTACTCCTTGGAACTTCTGATTGCAAAATAAATGCAATATGAGGCTTGAATCAGGCTGGATCTTGAAGTTTGAAAGTGAGCAACTCAAATTCGTATATGGTGAAAACTTTGCTTAGAGCTTCAAACAATGATTGATTCTTGTTCTATGGAGTGTGTGGATCAAGAATATGGGAAAATTTCTTCAGAAACCCTTGTGAGGAGAGAGTTTCGAAGGAGAGAAAGTTTGAGTGAAAAATGGAATTCTGAGCAAATGAGGGTGCATGATGTGTGAATGAACGTGTGAGTCTCCTTATATACACTTGGTTAGACCTCTGAGCATGATTAGGGTTTGGTTAATCCCTTGATTAAGGCTATCCCAAGTGATTTGCAAAAATGCAAGTTGTGATGCACACCCTTGTTCACACGTGCATTGGTCATGAGATAAGTATGATTCATCTCCATTTTACTTGCTGATCATAATGGAATTGGGTTTGGGCTTTGTAGTGGTCTGATTTGTGAGATTCAATCCATCTTGTAAAAATGCATTTTGTGAAATTCATGAAGTACATGGCACAGATTGGAGTGATTCAAGGGTCAAAAATGGTCCTCATGCAGTGTACTTGAATATGACAATGTAACTTGAGTCATTAGAAACAATTACAAGTCATTTTGAACCAAAATGCAAAAGGTGGAAAAATGGATACATGTGAAAACCCTAAAAAGCACCTTGCCTTCTTTTGATCATAACTTGAGTTTCACAAATGGTATGGAGATAATCTAGTACTTTTTGGAAAGGGGAGAGAAAGATCTTCAACTTTCATGTTTGAGGAAAATCCATTTGAAGCTTCTTTGATGATAAAAAGTCAAGTTGAAGATGGTTTGAAAAGTTGCCAAAAATGGAAGTTTCACATTATAGGTCATTTTCCAAAAATAGTAACTTTTGCACAAACTCTTGATTCTTGATGAATAATGCCATCCATGCTATTCCTTGACCAAATAAAGGTACATGGACTTGGGAAACATGATTTGAACCTTTGAAAACCCATGGTTGACTTCCCTCTCCACTGTTAACTTTTTCTTAATTCACAAGTAACTGATCCACTGAACATCTTCCACAATGAACCACTAGCCAAGCCTTCCTCTATGAGTGTTTGTGAGCATATGGAACCCATGAGAGCATGCTTGAATCCACAAAGTTTTCTCAAGAAGCTCTTTGAACCCAAGAACCCTAATTTGGTCCCTCTGGTTAGGAGGGAAAGATTCACTTGAAATCCCTTGCCATTCTTGATCTTATGAAGATATGATGACCTCCTCACAACACCTTGAGGCTTGAGACTCCTTTGAGATGAACCAAGTACCTTGACCCCATGCTAAGAACCAATGCTATGCACAAATGCTAATGCAAGAAATCCCAAGAAACATAAGCCAGTTAGCTTCAAAACAAGAGAGCAAATTTTGGGGTGTTACAGCTGCCCCTATTCAATCAACTTGGTCCTGAAGGTATGATAGCAACGGCTGTCATGCGTTCAAAGGATTCACAGAGATTGAATACCAAAAGAAGCCTGAAATTTGCAATCCTCAAAGGAGGGACGACTCCGCTGGGGAACAAGCAATAATTGCTGCATTGTCACAACACGGACGAGTGTTAGCTATGCTGGGGATAAACACGGACGGGTGTCAAGAAATCAAAGATATCAGATATGGACAGGTATAGAAAAGATACACAGACGGGTGTGAAAAGGGTTCAATACGGACGAGTATCGAAAAAGGTACACGGACGGGTGTAAAAGAGGTTCAATACGGACGGGTATCGAAGAGATACACGGACGGGTGTAAAGAGGTTCAATACGGATGGGTATCGAAAAGGTACATGGACGGGTGTAAAAAGGGTTCAATATGGACGGGTATCGAAAAAGTACACGGACGGGTGTAAAGAGGTTCAATACGGACGGGTATCGAAAAAGTACACGGACGGGTGTAAAGAGTTCCAATACGGACGGGTATCGAAAAAGTACACGGACGGGTGCAAATAGTTTCAATACGGACGGGTACTGAAAAGATACACGGACGGGTTTAAAGAGGTTCAATATGGACGGGTACTGAAAAGATACATGGACCGGTGTAAAGAGTTTCAATACGGACGGGTATCGAAAAGATACACGGACGGGTGTAAAGAGGTTTCAATATGGACGGGTATCGAAAAGGTACACGGACGAGTGTAAAGAGATTCAATACGGACGGGTATCGAAAAGGTACACGGACGGGTGTAAAAGGGTTCAATACGGACGGGTATCGAAATCAAAGGTTCAAACACGGACGGGTGTCAAAGGAAACACGGACGGGTGTCAAGATAAAAACCTTGAAGGGATGAATCAAAATACCACCTGGACGAAAGGGGTGAAAAGAGATCTCGGGTTCACAATCCTGGCAAAACAATCTGCCGTGGGACTGTCAAATATTGCTTTGAATGACTGAACCCAACACTTGTAGAGTAAAGTCAAATGATATTTTCCTGAAATCCGGTTTTTTCCTGACGAAGGAAAACTCAAACCTGGCTTATGCTTCAGATGCATATGTTTGAATGTTGCCGTAATGCTCCACACGAAGTGGAAATGCTACGCATTTAGGAGGATGCCACATAAAAAATGCTTATGCAATGCAAAAAGACCGTCCCAGCGAAATTAACGCTGAGAATAGAAGCAGCTCCACTGAGGGCGACAAACTACATTGTCATCAAACCAAAGAAATCATGTTGAGGAAAACTTCACCCTGCTGGGGAAGATCACAATCACCAATTCTGCTGGAGATAGACGAATCTCCGAGAGAAAACCCACTCTATCGGGGAAGAACTGAAAATTGAAGATGGAAACTCCTCCGCCGGGGATGACCAAATGTTTAAGAACCTTGATTCATAACTTGTTGGGGATACTAATCGCCAACAAACTCAGCTTGGGGATGGAAACCAAATACTGAAAATGGAAACTCCTCCGCTGGGGATAACCAAATACTTCAGAACTTGGATTTGACGCCTGCCAAAAACGATTGGACTTAAGACCTGTTGGGGATACCAGTCACCACCAGACTCTTCTTGGGGATATGAGCACTTTTATCCTGCTGAAGAGTACTGATTATCATCGGCACATCTGCTTGGAAAATAGTAGTTGTCAACATCCACTCTGCTAGGGGATAAACAAATGTTTCCTGACTAGCTGAGGAAAAAACGACTGCCCCATATCCTGTGGGGAAACACCATCTTTGATCAAAGAAGATGCTCCATCAATCTCTTGCAGGAGAGGCTGTAAAAATAACAACTTCTGGCTACCTGCTGAGGAAAGATGAGCCAAATCACAACTCTGGCTGGGGGTAAACCTCTTATATCCTGCTGAGGGGGACGATCCTCAACGACTCCGCTTGGGGAATTACCTCTTTATACTCTGTTGAGGGGGACGATCCTCAACGACTCCGCTTGGGGAATTACCTCTTTATACTCTGTTGAGGGGGACGATCCTCGATACTCTGACTCGGGAAAGTAATAAACTGCTGAGGATGATCAGACTTCAAATTTGGGGAGCAAATCTACTGGAGAGGTACCAATGAAGATTGGACTTTGAATTACTTGAGATGACTAAATCTGACCGTTGAGGAAGAGAACACTCTAACTCCTCATCGTCTTCTTGACGATATTTTATCGTCTTACCTTACTGAGAGTGAGGATTCCATCTGTACTGCTAGAGATAAGAAACCTTCATAAAAGCCCTTTTCAAACATAGGACAATTCTCTGCTTGAGGAAGAATAACAATTCCCACACCTTGCTGGAAAAAGATACCCTCTGGCTCTTTGCTGGAGGGAAAAGAATCCAAAAGTCCCACACTGGGAATAACTTAGTGCTTCAAGTTTCTGCATATTGATTGTCAAGAGCGAAACACAATTCCTTTAACTCTCCACCGTGCCCCAGACCTCAGGGTCTACTTGAAGCAATCATCTTAAGAGGATTTTACATAAAACCTGGCGTTCAACAATGCCCCAGGGTCTTCAAACTCTTAGAGATGTATCCGGTCTGGACATAACTGTCCCATACTTCATGATTCATGAAGTAAACCACCTCGAGAGGGTTCGTAATGACCTGAAATGTTCTGCCACAGTATTCTGAACCTTGCAGAGGTGCTATTGATTGACTGTGTTCTGAAGGGAAAAACTTCTCGCGCCCTTGAAGTGACCTGCCCCAGTACAAGCCTTGCAGTACATTTGTCTCTAACCGACTAGTCTTTGAGAGATTTACCGAATCTCGATGTGATTGCCCCAGTTTACACGCTTGTGGAGAGATTTATCGGATCTCAACATAATTGCCTCAGTTCGAAGAAATTTTCTCAACATGAATGCCCCATGGTTGATTGTACTCTGAAAAGACCTTCTCAACTTGAATGCCCCTTCTTGGCTACATTTTGAAGAGATTTCCCGGTGTGATTGTCCCAGATTGGTTACATCTCAACACAAATGGCTGGGAACGTCTTTTTTCCACATAATCTTTCAGCAACATGTCCTCTGGAGTCTCAGGCACCTCAACTTGGGCAGTTTAAGCTTCTCGACTGATGTTTATCGTGTAAGCTTCTTTGATGTCAAACAAATGTATGCAAGTAGACAATATTTATTCTGAGAATGATTATTCAAATGCAACACATATGTTAATCTTGAAGTCCTTATTGAAAATATGTCACACAACCAAGTTACGACACTTATTTTTGAAAGGAAAGCAATACTCACATGCAACACCAACAAAATCTTATTAGCACAACTCATGGGAGTCAGGAACGCTATCTCGTTGAAGTACGCCTTTAGACTAAACCCTGTTTCAATTAGGACTTTTAAGGGTTGTAGCGTGGCCTGGTTCGCGGTTTGAGAAAAAAGGATTTACGACTCAAAGTTTATTGGTACCCACCCACTCTTCATGATATTCTCCAGTCCTATGTTCAGCTAATTTGACACAAGCGCTCGTCTCTCAAAAGGTTTCCCGATTTCTAGGGAATCCATGCAACTGGTGATTCGACACCTGACGAGGTTTTGGACTAACAGTCGCCCCTTTTTGTCTCTTGTGTCTATAGTCACACGACTTTGTTCTTATCGAGGATTTTCTTTGTAATCCTTTTGGCTTTTCGCTTTCTCATTCTTTTGCTTTTTGTTCCCTAATTTTTGCCTGGACTGACTCTTTTGAGTTTTCAATTTTGAAGTCCAGCGGGATGCCTTAACTTTTGCCTAAGTCACTTGCTTTCAAGTTTTTCGACTTAACAGGCTTTTTCTTTTTCTCTTTTTTCTCTTTTTTTTGAACAAGTCGTGTGAGACCGTTTTGCCTGACTTGTTTGAAAGGGCTGCGACTGTTTCACTCTTCGGTCGGTGAGGAGTAACCATTGTGGTTCTACACCTCTTAACCTCTTGATAGTGGAATGGAAGGTAATGGATCCTCAGATGTACACTCCTTCTGAAAGTTGAACACTTGGTCAAACTAACTGACGCCTACCCTGCCCCTGGGTTAAAATTGAGGGTTTTTTGTTTTCAGAAAGAACTCCTACTACTAGGCTCAAAGGGGTTGACAAAGGTCTATCTCCTTATCTCTCTAGTGTTTGTGAATTGGAAACAATGCCTGTACATCCTTAACAGGGTTTTATCCAAAAGCGTACCATTAGAAATCTGCGTTCTTATTTTGTCATCCTCCCTCCAAGAGTCTAGGCAAGAAAGATAGTATTGCAGTGCATACAAGCATTTAAAATGAGTGAACACAAATGGAATTCTTCAAGAAAAACATACTCATTGCATTATGATTGTCATTCAGAAACAAACGAGTTCTTACATGCAAGCAATGTTTAAACAAACAAATGAAAGCTATATATGAAAATGCAATAAAGAAACTAATGATTGCCACATAGAGGAAGGCTTGACTCCGTCTGGACTTATTGCTTCTGATGACGCTCTTGCAATCTGGTGCTTACTCTGACAAAGAAGCTTCAATCCAAAGGGGGTACCATCTGGCGTGATGACCTTTGAGTCGATCAAGTCTTGCACCTTGTGCTGGAATACATTACAATTATCAATTGTATGCCCAAACGTTCTCGAATGGAACTCGCACCTAGCATTCATGTCATAATCCGGAGGAATAGGATATGGTACCGGCGTGGTACTCCTCGTTTGAATCAGAGAGTTCTTGAGCAGACGAGCAAACAACTGACTATAAGGGATAGGAATAGGATCAAATATCCTCTTGGGCCTTCTTGGTCTCGGTTGCCCCTGCTGCTGATAATTTTGCTGTCGATGCTGATTTGGGCGCCTCACCTGCGTTTGCACTTTCCTTTCCACATTTGGCTGAGGCACAAACAAAGGTTGCTGATGTATAGCTTCTGCAGCAAAAGGTTGTGGAGAAAGTCCATGACATGAGGTGGATCCTGCAAAGAGGGGAGGAGTCTCCACTTCTGATGAGAACTTGATTACCCCTGAATCAATGAGTTCTTGGACCTTATGCTTGAACCTTGTACAATTCACAACATTGTGACCAGGTGCCCCAGAATGGAAGTCACACCTAGCATTCATATTGGAACCCAAAGAAAACCCTGTCGGAGTTGGTCCTAGAGTGACACGCTCGACTAATTTGAGCTCGAGCAGATAAGGAAACAATTGCCCATACGACATCGGAGAGGGATCAAACTTCTTCCTAGGCCTCTCTAGCCTAGGATCCTCTTGGGGAGCAGGGAGTGATTGCCGAGGAGAAAGCTCAGAAACTTCAGATTGTGGAGGGGATTCACGAGACACTCCATGATCTAGAAAAAGGCCCCAAAGAGATGAGAGGAGTAAGGATTTCTGTTGCGGATGCGAGCACATGATTGTTTTCCTTCTTTAGCGCCGTATTCAAGATTTCCATGACCAAGCCCATCTGAGTCTTCATCCGGTTGACCTCCTCCCTCAGCATCTTCTGGTCTTGCATGAGAGTTTGCATATTCCCCATAAATTGCCCCATCTGGCCTCGCATTTCCCTCAACTCAGCTTGAATTTGCTCCATGATCAACTCTACTTTGATTAAGCCTGGTAGAATACCGATGAGCTGGTTGATCAATCCTAACTGTCAAAAGAGAGAGCATAAGAAAACCAGAGAATCCGAGATAACCTGCTATGCAAAAATGAGATGATTATGCAAATGTAAATGAAAACATGTATGAACATTATCAAGGCGATCTATCCCTTGATTCCAGTTTTAACAACAGAAGAGAACTGAATTCCTGATCATATAAAGAGAATAAGCATCTGTTACAACACAAGCCTGAATAAGCATACAAAGACCCCAAACAATAAGCCTGGTGGTGATCCCGGAAATACAAAGAAAACAGCAGCAAGGAAACTAAGGTATATCATCAAGACTCATCCGTGCTAGAATTCCCCACTCGTCATTCTTTTTGCAACAATTCTGCACTTCCTTGAGAAGCTTCTTGGTATTAGGATGCTCTGGTCTCTGAATCAACTCCTGAATCAAAAGATCCCTCATGTGCAAGATCCCTGTTAAATAACGACTATGCAATTCCCAATCATCTTCTCCAGAAGCTCCACCTGAACTTGGACCTTCGCTTCTAGCTCTTTTCACTTCGGCTTGGATCTTCAGCTGTTCCATATCTGCCATGGTTTCCTTGAGCTTTTCCTCAATTGCTCTCCTCTCAAAGATCCCTGATAAAATCTCCTTATCCTTTTTCCGAAGCTTTGTCTTCAAACCTTCAATCTGCTCTAGATACTTGTCCTCTTTCAACCTGTTGGCAGTAATAGCTGTATTCCGACGGTCACGGAACCTGTGAATTCTTGACATAGCATAAGCCAACTCTTTCTTTTTGGACGAAAGGACCTTGCTAACACTTTTCAACGCTTAAGCCACTTTTTCTCTGGCTGTGGCTTCTTTAGACAATTCTTTCTCCTTCACAGCCAAAAGTTCTGATTTCAACCTAGCAACATGGATAGCTTCGCCTTTTTAGTGCTTTAACTGACCAACCTCTCTACCCAGCTCACGATTCTCCTCTCGGAGTTTCTCCTTCTCAGCCCATAACTTATCAGACTTCTCTATATCAACGGTCGTGGGAGCCTCGATCATCAAAGGATACAAAGGTGGTTCCACCGGGAAGGGAAGAAGCTCCTCCTCTGTTCTTTTCTTAATCCACTCTTCATAGGAAGGAAAAGCCCAGTTATTACATTTCCCGAATGAAGTTTTTCCCTTCTTGGTCACCTGCTTCCAAGCATTCACAATCTTCCTTATCATCTCTTGATCCCCAGTACCATTGAAGAATAAGGACTCTCTGATATCTCGCTCTTCAGGTGGACCTCTCAAAGGATAACCAAACTGCCTGATAACAAGGGAAGGATTATAGTTAATTCCACCTTTTCTCCCTATCAAGGGTACATTAGGGAATTCTCCGTACTTGCAAATAATCTCCATCCCTAGCAAGTCATGGTTGAACCAAACAATGTTGTCAGCAGTCAAGCCTATTAACCTCTTTGACCACTTCAGAGAATCTCTCGTATTAACGAAAGCGCCAGCTTCGGGAAGATGACTCATAAACCAAGTAGATAAGAGTGGTGCACATCAACTCAAAGTTCTTCCACGCCTATTTTCATTCTTGTAGTGAACTGAGTGATACACATCACCTAGCAAGGTAAGTATAGGATAATTTGAAATAAAGATTCTGACAGCATGCATATCCACCAGATCAGGAACATTGGGAAACGGGACAATCCCATAGATGCATATAGCCAGAATAGCTTGGAAAGCAGTCCAATCCCTCTCCTTAACATGTATGCAAGCTTGATCAAACAAGAACTTCAATAAGAAACCCTTAGCTCCTTGTTTCTCCACAATATTACTGCTCAGAGCGGATTCACCAATATGAAGAGCAATGGCCATTTCTTTTATTCCGGGACGTTCTTCAGAAAAGAATATTATGTCATGCCTGATAGGGATTCCCAAAATAAATGAGAACTCCTCCAACGTTGGAGCCAAGATATCGTCTGGGAAAGTGAAGCAACGCAAAGACGGATCATAGAACTGAAGAAGTGTATGAATGGCATCCTTCTCATACTTGGAGATACTGTATACAAACTTCAGAAGTCTCCCATACTCTCCCCCAAACTCTGTATGAACTTCGGGACCAGCCATACTAATCAGCTTGTGAATCAAAGTCAAGGTCGGGTCTGGGAATGAATAAGCAACAGTCTTCTTTCTCTGGACCTCCATGTTAAGGTAACCTCAGAAAACCAGAATCAAGAGTAAGACGCAAGCCCTGAAAAATGTCAAACATGTTAGAATGCAAAAAAAAAATGATATGCACATGCAAGCATGGGATCAAGGCATCACTGCTGGATGTGCTGTGCTGTTAACTGAACAAGAACCACAACCCAAAAAACCAGAATTCTAGAATACCGAACCACTGAGATAACCAGAAACCCAGATAATCAAACACTGATGAGAAATCCAGAAAACCGGGTAGGTTGAAGGTTTCGGTTTCCTGCAAGCCTGTAAACACCCATCCCATCTCACATGTGGGTTCTAGAAAACCGAGGATCTTCAATATCACGGGCTCTCAGGTCGAGAAATGATGATACGTTCACCATTTCTAGTTTGGCATCATCATCAATCGAGGAGGCCTCAACTGATTCCCCTAAAAAAATAAGGTCATCCTATGCGAGTCCCTCAGCATTGGGTCCTCGGATTGACAAGTGTAATGGGTTTGCCATTTCTGGTCTGCCATTATCACAGGTCGGGAGGAGAGGCGCAACTGAGGTATCAGAGAAACGGTCACCAGAGTCGATAGCTCTCTAGATCAACACCCTAACATGCGCAAGACACACACGTCAGAATGCGTCCCAAGATAGCCTCATCTGGTTGTGAATTTCGTGAACACACAAACGCACCAAGATGTCACGTAGGTCCCACTACTCTCCACTCTGGTCCTAGGGTGTACTCAAGCCTGGGTATTGGGCTTATCTCTCAGAACAACCCAACCTGCCAAACAGAAACCAGCCAGCACAACACAGCAATATCCAGTATGATAGTAATAAAATGAAATGCAATGCAATAAAAGCTGTAAAACAGTAATATACAACATAATAAAGCACAACAAATAAACACCCAACGAAAAAACAAACAAGCGCTAGGATCGACTCGCTAAAGGGGATGGACCAACAAGAGGTCAACCAGAGTCCCTAGCAGAGTCTCCAGCTGTCGCTCCCGAGAGATTCGCATCCAACGGTACAAACGCGAGAGTGGCACAGAAAACACAGAGTCGCCAGCAATGTGTATTTATCCCGAAAAAGGGAAAGGAAACACTGCATAAACCTGAAGAGAAAGGGGGAAATACATGGTCATCACAACCATAGTCCAGGTTTGAGAGTCGGTTATGCGAGGGGAAGGTGCTAGCACCCCACGCATCCATCGTACTCGATGGGATCCATGCTTGTTGTCTAAACGGAGGGTGAGCTATCCTACTATCTATGGCTGAACAAAAGAAAACGGGGATGGGGGTGACTAAGACGGACTCGGTAGGGCATATTCGATGCCCTAGGCCTACGTACTCCCTCACTGCAATGGGAAAGTCAGAGTCAACGTAGTTCGGACGGGAACTATGGGGGAAGGTTGCTCGCCAAGACAATCGCTGTCTTGTTCCTACATATCCTCAATCGGACGAGAGAGAGGAATCAGAGCTAATGTAGTTCGTGGGTACGACCACGAATGGGTAAGTGTTTTTTACTTGAGCGACGAGATCCTTTCTGAAAATTAAGTTTGAAACCCAACAATCCCGAAGGATAAAAAGATTTGAATTTGTTTTGTGTTTTTTAGACAGAAGTGTTTTCTTTTAAGTTAGTTCATAACTTGCATTGCACCAAAGTCTAGGGCACAGGGACGAATACTTAACGAATCGTCCCAAGACAGGACGCCCGCTAAGCACTCTAGAAAGATGAGAGGAAGCCCCTCATTTCTCATTCCCCACGCTTAAGGCTCGTGCGCAATACACTTTATCTTTATTAAGTGTTTTCAAGGAGTTTTCAGATGAGAAGAGAGAAGACCCAAAGGAAACTCTAAAAGGAAACTAAGAGTCCTAATGTTATCATGCATGGATGACCTATGGTTAGTGAGGCTTAGGATGGACAACTACCTAAAACCTAATGCTAATCCTACTCCAAGCTTAATCAAAAATTAAGTTGGACTAGGTAGCTATAAAGGGAGAGAATCCAAGACTTAAACAAGTCTTGAGATTCATGAGAGGAAGAGAGTGAAAGAGAAGAATGAGAAAAAGAAGGATGAGATAGGAAACAAGATAGGGCAGCAAGCACATCATATCAATTATATCCAATTTACATCAATAAACAAGTCTCAAAGATCATGCAAAACATCTCAAGTAAGCATGCAAAGGTAATCATGAAAGAATGCAAGCATACTTATATGAAATCCACAATTAAGCACCAATGAACTTCATATCATGAAGAAATGAGAAAAATAAGATGAAGATGAAAGCAAGTCAGAATCAAGATCATACCATCATCAACAATTCTCATGTGCAAGAGAAGATCAAAACATGAAACATTATGCACCAAAGAAAGTCCACAAAAGGAAGTCAAAGCACAAGCACTTAAAGCATACCCAAACATGATCCACAAATTGAAAAATTTGGTCATAAGGGACCTCAACCAGGGGTAAACATCATATTAAATACTCATGCAAAATTCACAAAGAAACTCAATCAAACAAGCATGGCAAAGCAATTAGGGTTAAGAGATGTCAAGAGATGATCATGCATAGTTCACTTAAGCACAAATAATCAAACATATATTAAATTACATTCAAAAATTGTGGAATTAAAACCCAAGTGACCTAAGTCATAAGCTAGCAACATACCAAAAGATCACACAAAAAATCACAAGTTAAGTACCTCAAACAATGCTTCAAAGTTGCATAAGAACAAAGAAGAACAATGCACAAATTGAGGGACTAAAATGCAATATGCAAAGAGTTTAAAAATATGAGAAAAATATTTTTAAGGACCTCAAGATGTCTTCTGAAATATTCCAAAAGAATGGGATGCATATCATACACCAATGATGAGAAGAAAAATCGACAAGATCAAGTGTGCACAAGGGAAGAAATTCACAAAGAAAATTAATCAAACAATTAATTCAGATGCACAAAATAAAATAAAATTAAAAAATAAAATTCGACAAAACTTTAAAAAATTCCAAAGATGCTTCATGATTTTTTTGGTGATTTTTAGATGCATAAAACTAATTTTAAAAATTAAAAATGAGAATGAAACAATTAAATAAAATAAAAAGAAAATGAAGAAGCCAGGGGTGCAACACAAGCAATTCACACATTAAAAATTAAATGGGCTCAAGGAGGGGGTGGGAAAAGCAAGCCCAGTCCACACAAAAAATAGCGCAGTCAAACAAATACCATGGAAAACATTCAACCATCTGGACTCATATAAACTGTTGGATCAATCCCACGCTCCACATTCAGTCAAACAAAACACAAAGTACACAAGATCTGTGGCCAGGATTAAAGGTACATGGTAACAAGCATACTCACGCGCACACATAATACATCTGACTTTAAAATAAATCACGGGAGAGGCATGTGGTAATTTTAATGTGCTGGCAACAAGACAACCATCAGATTCATCTAACGTGCAAGAATCAGCCAACAGATCAAAAGGTCATACATGATGAGTGGTCCAGATCTCACATACATGGTAACAATCATGGAATATCACACACATGCATTAAAATGAACACATGAAAATTAAATGATCTGGCACAATGAGGACCACCAGATCTGGACAACCAACGGTCCAGATTCCATCTTCTTCCTCCAAACCCTCATTGGCCTGAAACATAACCAGACGCCGGAGCCCTAGATCCGATCGTCTTCTCCGGCGACCTGCACTTCAAAATTTTCCAGAAATTGCAAGCAAGTACACTATCTTACTCAGATTTTCACCAGGATTTCAAATATGCAAACCATTTCAACAGATCATCAACACATAATGCAAATCGAAGGAAAACATTTTGGATCTAAAAACTTCAAATCCACATTAAAGCCATGATACACGTTCAAATCAAAATCTAAACACATCAGGATGATCAGCAAAGCATGAGGATCATTAAGCACACAAGAAAATTGAGTTCTAGGATCATGAATTTCACACTAACCTGAAACTTGTAAAGCTCAAAATACACCAAGAAAACCTTCAGAAAGCTGCAGATCTACTCCTTGGAACTTCTGATTGCAAACTAAATGCAATATGAGGCTTGAATCAGGCTGGATCTTGAAGTTTGAAAGTGAGCAACTCAAATTTGTATATGGTGAAAACCTTGCTTAGAGCTTCAAACAATGGTTGATTCTTGTTCTATGGAGTGTGTGGATCAAGAATATGGAAAAATTTCTTCAGAAACCCTTGTGAGGAGAGAGTTTCGAAGGAGAGAAAGTTTCAGTGAAAAATGGAATTCTGAGCAAATGAGAGTGCATGATGTGTGAATGAATGTGTGAGTCTCCTTATATACACTTGGTTAGACCTCTGAGCATGATTAGGGTTTGGTTAATCCCTTGATTAAGGCTATCCCAAGCGATTTGCAAAAATGCAAGTTGTGATGCACACCCTTGTTCACACGTGCATTGGTCATGAGGTAAGTATGATTCATCTCCATTGGTCATGAGCATATGGAACCCATGAGAGCATGCTTGAATCCACAAAGTTTTCTCAAGAAGCTCTTTGAACCCAAGAACCCTAATTTGGTCCCTCTGGTTAGGAGGGAAAGATTCACTTGAAATCCCTTGCCATTCTTGATCTTATGAAGATATGATGACCTCCTCACAACACCTTGAGGCTTGAGACTCCTTTGAAATGAACCAAGTACCTTGACCCCATGCTAAGAACCAATGCTATGCACAAATGCTAATGCAAGAAATGCAAAGAAACATAAGCCAGTTAGCTTCAAATCAAGAGAGCAAATTTTGGGGTGTTACATCTGTCTCCTCTTGGGCTTATACAATATGGAACAGGGAAAGGCATTATTCCCGGTGAAACCTTTCTCAAGAATGTTAAACTTAGATATATATTTATACAAGAAATTCATTTCCCTAGAGAGGAATAATTCCCAGTGAAACCTCTTCTGAATTTCTTCAAACCCTAGAACTGTTCAGCAAAGAAAGGATTAATTCCCGGTGAAACCTTTCTTGAACTTTTCTTTGGTTTGGACCCATGGGTTTCCTAAAAGCATCCCCAACCTCCTCTTGGGCTTAGTACAAGGACCATCAGGCTTCTTAGAAGTTCCACAGCCTCCTCTTGGGCTTAATACAAGGACCCAAAGGCCTCCTAAAGGCATAGGATAGAAATTAGTCATCTCTACTAGTTCAATCCTCAGGAGAGTCAAAATTCCAAAACATCAGACCATTCTAGGGTTGACCTTCAACCCTTGAATTAACAGCCTCCTCTTGGGCATCATACAAAGACCCTTCTCCACACCAGTGCCTACCACTCCTTGAGAGACTTGGACAGTCTCAGCCTCCTCTTGGGCTTCATTCAAGTAGACTTGGAAAGTCTCATCTCCTCTTGGATCTCACACAAAGACCCTCAAGTTTCCTAAAAGCATAGGGAAAATCCTGATCATTTCACCCCTGCATAAGTCTCCAGCGGAGTTAAAACCTCCAAGATTTTCAAACTCAACTTCAAACTCCCCTGACCCCCTACCAAGGCTTAAGCTTTCATTTTAAATTCCCCAGCTAGGGTCAATTTACCATTAACAAATCCTTAACAGAAACAGAGCCTCATGGCATCTGATACTCCAACTCTTCCCTAATTCTCAGCAAGAGTAATCCCTTTGGATTCCCCAATACAATTTGGACCTGCTCCTGGATTTCCATAAATCCTCAATAAGAGATAGCCTCCTCTTAGGCTTCATATAAGAATTTTCCCTAATCAGCCTCAATCTTGGGCTTTGTACAAGACAGATAAAACTCTCCCTAGCGGAGTCAGTTTCCTTTAGCTTCAACCTTGGGCTTTGATCAAGGCACACAAAAATCAACATCCCCCCAAATGAGACCATAAGTCCCCTCTGCAGGAGGATATTTCCTCTATACATCACATCTAAAAAACAAACAATCAAAATCTTTCCAGATAATTATTGTAAGTGGCACACTTGTTGATTCAAAATCCAAGCTGGAGTCCTTCTCTTATCCTGGAAAAAACTTATCTTTCATCTAACTGCTGTAAGTGGCAAGCCTCTGGATTCCTCACATCCAAGCCAATGTCCCTCTCTTGCATGAAATATTCATAAGGAAAAAGTGGCATTGCTCTACACTGAGTTAAATCTTTCTTCCTTCATGACAGCACCATTATAAAGGAAATTATGGCATTGCTGGATTCACATATCCCAGTTAAAGTAATTTCCCTTATAATCAATTCCTCAACATTTGTGATGAATAGGTGAGATATCTCCCTTTAGAGATGACAGATTCTCTCTCTCAAACACTCTTTATCTTCAATCTTGGGCTTTGAACAAGACACAAATACTCTTTCAGCTTCAATCTTAGGCTTTAAACAAGACACCAAATTATCTTTCCTCCCATAGAAATAGGAGGAACTACGATTGCTCTGATTTCCCATATCTCTGTACGGGAATACGTAGGCATAAGATTGCGAAATCTTAGCGAGCACACTAATAAAAAACTTTAGGTCCAGTACCTTCCCAAAAATAACAGAAAACCCGGAAACAACAAAAACATTCTCTCAATTCTCCCAAAGGAGAAACTTTCCCAAGCCACCGCAGATAAACACAAGAAAGCATTTCAAGATACCAGAAAATACATGCAATAAAAGGTTCCTATGGATTACCATAGATACACTGGGTGTTAATAGCTTTCCTTTGTATAACCAAACCCCGTTCCCCGATCTCTTAGCATTTGTTAAAGAAAAAATTTGCGTGCAAGGTTAGTTTTAGATATCTTCCCTTTCCTTTCCAGCTTCATAGGATAAATAAGAAATCAGAAAGTAGCACTCAAATCCAATCATTGGGGTAAGGTGGTCGCATCACCGACAAAAATGCACGCTACACATAGGATCGAATGCTTCGTAAGATCGACCCAAGACGGGACGTATGCAAAGCACTCTAGACAAGGTAAGGAGAGACTCCCGCTTACCACTTCCCATGTACTTAAGGCTCGTGACGCACGATACTCATCGTATTTATTACATGTTTTGAATTTTGTTTTGAGAAAGAAGAGAAAGACGTACGGAAGGTCTAAAGGAAACTTAATCCTAGATGTTGTCATGCAATGTGGCCCTAAGGTTAGGATGAGAAAGAGAGTCTACCTTAATGTTAGCATGCTTGGATTGAGAGCCTAATGTATATCCTACTCCAAGCTTAATCAGAAATTAAGTTGGACTAGGAGCCTTAAGGGAGCATGTGAGCAAAGCACAAGTAAACACCAGACAACTCAATCACAAAGAGAAATCGGACACCAAACAAGGCTCAAGTACACGGAGAAACTCATGTCAAAGTACCAAGTTCAAGGCGTGCATCAAGTATTATCAAGAAAAAAAATCACAAGTATCCTCAAGCATTAATCAATATTTAATCATGAACTAATCAAGATAGGCATCAAAATCATGACAGAAACAAGAAATACGTTCACAAGATTTTATCAAGAATTAATCCTAATTAAAAATGAAACTATGATTAAAACTTAATAAAAAAACTAACACCGAGCTAAAACCAAAATTAATCCATAATTAAGAACAAAACCAAATTCAATCCACAATTAAGAACAAGATCAAAGATTACAATTAAAATCTAAACCAAAATTAAATTATAATTCTGAAATTAAAATCTAGAATCAAAACTATTTAAAACCAAAATTACTTAAACCAAATTCTAGCAAAACAAACTAATTGAGAAAAGAAGGGTGCATGAGTAGTAATAGGTGTGGCATGAATAGAAGTTCCATTGGGGGTGATGCCTAACCTGATTCGGTCCATATTACAAGGTTTTGAGATTAAAACTTAAACCTTCAGCAAAATAAAACGACGCTCACAGAATGTCAAACACACCTTCAGCTCTACGCTTTTCTTCTACAATGCCCTTTCCTCATAAACCGCCCTCTCCTTCTCTTTCAAGGCGAAAACCACTCACACAAATTGCTCACCAACAACTCTCGTCCCTCCTTCGCACTCTTCCTCGGCATTACAACAACGCTCCGCCATCCTCTTCTCAACATGTCTTCCTACTTCTTATCTTCAAAATGAAAACGAGTAACACAACTTGCTCTGCCGCGGCATGGCCTCGCGGCGGTGGCGAAGGTAGAAACCAATACCTACATCAAACTCTCCTCACTCCTAAACTCTCAACGGTCTCGCAAAATGAAGATCCAGCAGAAAACTTAACAAACTAAAGCAACCGCTTCAAGGATTCAATCGCTTCAAGCTACGCAGAGAAATAGAAAGAGAGAGAGAGAGAGAGAGAGAGAGAGAGAGAGAGAGAGAGAAACCTGAACCAGTAGCTCGAAGAAGATACACTTCAGAAAACCAGAGAGGAGGTTCCTGCTAGGTAGTATATTCTTGATCTCGGTTAACTTCGTCTTCCGTGGCTGCTATCGCCGTGCTTCGAAATTGTTGTTGTAGCGTTGTGACTTCGAAATTGTTGTTATTGCAGAGTCGAAGAAGAGTTTGTAGAAATTTATGACGATGAAGGATTTGCTGTAGTGAAATGCCCAAGTACAAAGGTTGTTAAAATTCGACCGTCTTCTTCTTCTTTTCGAATCTGAAATCACTTATGGTTTGTTGTGGAATACTTCTACAGATTGATGAAGATTTTCAGATGGTTTTAAATGGCTGTTGCGATCTGCAGTTTCTTGAAGGTTTAGTGTGAAGGTTGGTGATTGATGAAGAAGGAAAAGGTTGAAGCAGAGAAAGATGAAGAGAGAATGAAGATTGGTGAAGTTGGAGAAGATTGAAGAAAAATTGAAGTTAAACGTGGGAGTGTGAATGAATCGAATTCAAGATAGTGCAGGGAATGGAAGAGTGAAGATTATTCTCTCAATTCAGTTGCATAAGGGATTTTATAGAGGATTCAAGGAGGGTATTTTAGGACTTTCATCCGAATTTCTGTTAGAAAATTTTGTTATTGATTGTAACTGTTCTTTTTTTGTTATGGATTTCTTCTGATTTTTGCTTTGTAATTCTTGCTGTAAAAAAATTTCTAAATGAATTTCTCTCTTCTGTTCTATGTAATTTATTTTTTAATTTTCTGTTATAAAATTCATTTATTCACTGCTATGCAACTTTTCTGCCGTGTATTTTTCTTTTTCTGTTATGTTGCACTTTTCTCGTTGCAGACAGTTCTAAATGAGAAATTAACATTGCCACATTTTGGACATGCCCAATCATTGTCACGAGTTGCATCTCCTCCCTTTTCCTGAGACTTGTCATCATCGTCCATAATACCTTCCTCAACTAAAATGTCATCATCATCATCACCATCCATAGTACCTTCCTCAACAGCATTGGGAGGATGTGGCAATATAGTGATCCCAGCTTCAGAAATGGCATCATTGGCATCTAAGTCTCCTGATGCAATAGCCTCTGATGCTTGGCTTAATGCAATTGCGCAAGCTTATGCTAATGTAGAACGTAACATATCTTCATCCACAACAGCATCTATATTATCTGGCACGTCATAGTCTTTTTTAATGTTTCCAAATTCTTTAACTGCACAAAGATCTTTACTCCCAGAACTATTTTTTTTTTCATCAGCCCATGTAACAGAGCGATTGAGCTTCTCTTTACTATCAGATTTAGAGAAGATTTGGGTTTTTCGGGGAAGATCCAGTTGTTTTTTCAATTCGGAGTTCCCCTTCAGCATTGGCGGGAACTAAATTAGAAGTGGAAGCATCGCCGTTAGCAGCAACTATACTTGTTTCTCCTTTGATTTGTATTGATTTCCTTTCAGAATCATTCTGTTCCACATTACATTTGACAACTTTCTTTTCAATAAAAGGATCTAGATAGGGTTTGAGAACATCTTCAGATGATTTGGCTATTTCCTTTTTGTTTTTTGAGGGACTTAAAATAAGACTACTCTTAAAGGATGAAGACAGGTCTTGTATATCATCATATTTCTTGACTACTTTATTGCCAACCCTTTTTGGCTGCTCCAATATAGCTGTTGGAATTATTTGTCCATCACAAGTTGTGTCTGTTTGCCTTGATGAAAATTTTGAAACAGTGTACTAATCTTGCATGATTATTGTGCTCGTGAAGTTAAACTCACTGATAATTGAGCTTTTGTCACCATTCGACTTTCCACGAATAGTTTTGGATCCTTTTTTGGTATTTTGGTTTGGACAAATGGATTTGAAATTTGAAAATGGATAAAAAATGGGGCTAGTGGGTTTGAAATGGATATTTTGGATATGTTTTGAAAAAAAAAAGATTTTTTGAACAAAATAAAAATGAATATGGATTAGGAAGTAGTCATGATTTATTTAGAAAAATTATTTAAAGTGGATATTGGCTTCGAATATGAATTGGACCTGACATTTAAATGTAGATTTAGAAATGGGTTAAGAAAATGGATTTAGGTGGAGTTGAAAATGAATGGTTATTTGGTTATTGAAAATGGTTGATTGGATTAACAAGAATGGATGATGGCTTTGTATCTCGAATTCCAAGTAGCCCACACGACTAATCTTGACACGTCTAATTCCAATCAAACTCTCAATCCACACCAAACTCCTATCCTCAATGAATCCCAAAAATTCAATCAGTAAGCTCAATTGATCGTGAACCAATGCCCTTCAAATCTATTCACAAATGTGTTGTCCTGATGACCACTGATCTCCTTAACATGAAACCCTAATCTCATGTTTGATTGATGACTGTCCACAAACTCACCCATGAATAAGAACCCTAATCCTCCTTGATATGTACCTTGATAATAATGAAATGTATTGAGTTGCTGAAAAACTAAAGCCCAGGTCCAATAATATTCTCAATTGAAATCCTGATGAAACCCTAATCACTTGGTGGCTCTTGAGAAAACTTGAAGCAGATAACATTGATACTTGATGAACCTTGACAAGAAGATTATGATGAATAGAATTCAACTTCTTGCTTTAACTTGGATGCAATAACCAGATGAATCTCCTCTGCATAGGGAAAACTCGAATCTCAAGAAAAATGCTTTGATCCCACGTCTTAGGAGTTCATGATGATGCATGATTGTGAATTATGACCTAATGGGAGATGCAGATGAATGCAAAATACAAGCTAGTTAAGGTTAGAAATGAGAGAGGGAAAATTTTGGGGTGTAACACTAAGTTTCTGATGGAAAGAGCCTTATACTTTGCCAGTATTGGAAACATGGTTGTTTTCGAAGATATCTTTATTCTACTCATCTATGGGTTATTCCCCTTTCCTAACATTGACAACTTTGTCGAGGTCAACGCTATCAAGATATTCTTAATCGGGAATCCAGTCCCAACTTTGCTTGTAGATTCTTACCACTTAGTGCATCTAAGGAATTTGTATAGCGGAGGGATGATTACATGCTGTGTACCATTACTCTACGATGGTTTATTTTCCACTTACCAAAATTTGTTGCTTTTTGGGATCTCAAAAGTGGTATGCGATGGTCGCAAAAGATTATGTCACTCACTCACTCTGACAGAGATTGGAACAATCGGGTCTATGACGAAACAAATATCATTGACAGTCGCAGAAGTTTCCCCAACGTACCCCTCATTGGTACTAAAGAAGGGATCAACTACCACCCAGTTTTAGCTCGTCGTCATCTTGGTTACCCTATGAAGGACATACCATATAACTTTCATTTGGATGGTCTTTTCTTCAAGGAAGGAGAAAATGACATAGCACTTAAAGAGGAAATTGTGCATGCCTGACATCTTATTCATAGGAAAGAAAGAGAATCTCTGGGAAAACCAAGCTGCATCTCTGCGGAGCCTTATCTCTAATGGGTACAAACTAAAACCATCAAGTTAAAGATGCCTTAACTTCATCAAGAAGTATTTCCCCAAAAGCAAATCTATCCTCTACTTCATGAATGACACAGAGAAATTTCAGGTCGCTTTTAACAAAACTCAACATGAAAAGAACTCTTCGAGGAACAAATATCAAATTGTCAGCTTGGAGAACACAAAAATCCAAGAACTACTAAGAGGAAAAGATGCTCTGATTGAGATACTGGAGCAGCATGCTGTAGAAAGTCAAGAAGAACAGAAAAGTTTACTCTCCCTTTTCACTTGGCAGAAGATCGTCAATCCGACGATAGTTGAGGAGGCCCGGCTCAAGAAACAGAAGAAAAGTCAGCAACAAGGGTTTTGAGCCTCATCAAAGGGGGTTCCTTAATGGCTATAGGCTTAGTTTCCCTTTTTCCGCGTTGAAAATATTGTACTTTTCTAATCTTTTTAGTTTATCAAATAAAAGTGTTGATGTTTGTGTTAACCACTGAATGATATTTGCAACATAATTGTTGAAGGTTCTTTTAGAAAAAGAAAAAAAGAGAGAGCATTTGCATTCTTTGCACATCATGCATCATTCTAGCATTTCATGTCTTTCATAAGAAACCTTACACATATTTTTCGCACTTTATAGTCAAACTGTCTCATTCATACAACACTCGGGCCAATCGTCAGAAGAAAATGGACGATCTTAAGGAAGAAAACAGAGAACTGAGAAAGGAGGTCACTACTCTAAAAAAATTATGGAAAGACTCAACGTCATGATAGAGACAATGGCTGCAGCTCAAGATCAACCATCTCAAAGAACTATGATCTCAGAAATTATCTCTGCGCCAACATTTGAGGTACCCGTTAGTCTTCCTCAGTACAACATGCATAAAGGTTTTCCTTGGGTCATGCCTTTCAATTTTATGCCTGAGGGATATACACCTCCCGTCACTGAAGACCCAAGGGCTACAGCCGAAGTCTCCAGACCTAAAGGTTACAAACTTTAGGTTAATGAAGATACAAGAGCTACGACAAAGACTCATATACTTGAAGGTTACACACTTCAGGTCACCGAAGCCCCAAGAACCATAACAATAATGTATATACCACAACCTATGATACATAATACTCCAGAAGAACAGATCTTTTACGCCGCTCCAAGCAAGGATATAGAAGTATATGAAATGATGGATGAATTCCAGGAACTTTTCTTGGAAATGCAGAAAGAACTTCATGCCGTTCGTGGACAAGACTTGTTTGGGAGAGATGCTGCTGATCTCTGCTTTGTCCCAAATGTTAAAATACCACATAAATTCAAGGTGCGTGACTTTAAAAAGTACAAAGGCAACTCTTGCCCACAAAGTCACTTGGTAATGTATGCTCGAAAAATGTCTACCCAGATGGAAAATCAACAGTTTCTAATCCACTACTTTCAAGACAGTTTAACTGATGTCGCACTCAAATGGTACATGGGGTTAAACCGTACAAAGATTAGTACCTTCAGAGATCTTGGAGCAGCTTTTGTTCAGCAATACAAGTACAATTTGGATATGGCACCTGATAGGGATCAACTCAGGGCTACGTCTCAAAAGGATAAAAAAAGCTTCAAAGAATATGCTCAGAGATGGCGTGAAATTGCCTCCCAAATTTGTCCTCCTCTTGAGGAGAAAGAAATGACAAAAATATTCTTGAAAACCTTGAGCTCATTCTATTATGGGAGTACACCTTGAGGAAGTAGTCCGAGAAGGTCGATTGGTTAAAGATGCAGAACCATCCAGTAGTAGCAAGAGGTATGGGAGCACTTTCCAAAAGAAGAAAGAGCAAGATATCAGTGCCTTCTCACAGGGTAAACAAAGACAAAGATACCAACCTCGAAAAATAGCAGTGGTGTCTCCTGTTATCATCTCAGCGCCAGTTCTGGCATATCAACCACAAAATTCTCAAAATCAGCAAATTCAACAACCATAGTATCAGCAAATGCAGCAACAACCTCTTCAACAGGCTCACCCAAAATACAACAACAACAATCATATCTCAAGGTCACCAGGTTTTGATCCTATAACAATGCCATATGCGGAGCTATTCCCAGTTTTGCTAGCAAAAGGACACATTCAAACTAGGACTCCTGATGCCATTCCTGAGAATCCCCCTTATTGGTTCAAGGCTGACCATTTCTGTGTTTATCATCAAGGAGCATCGGGGCATAACATCGAGAACTATTTCAGTTTTAAATCCGATGTACAAAGACTTGTCAAGAATGGAGTTTTGTCTTTCAAAGACACTAATCCAAATGTTCAAAAGAACTCGTTACCACAGCATGAGAAAACTTATGTAAACTTAATTGGCGAAGGTCCTGACAACATTTACCAAATTCATGATGTACACTTACTAAAAATAAATCTAGTTAAGATGCATTGTAGGTGTCGCTCCCGGGATTTTCATCCTAGTACAAACGCGAAAGTGGCACCGAAACAGAGTCGCCAGCAATGTGTATTTATCCCAAGAGAGGGAAAGGAAACACCGCATAAACCTGAGGGAAAGAAAAGAGCATGGTCTTGCGACCAAGAGAAAGGGTAAGGGAGTCGGTTACGCGAGAGGAAGGTATTAGCACCCCCACGCGTCCATCGTACCCGATGGGATCCACGCTTGCTTGTCTCGATCAAAGGGTGTAAGAAAAGAATACTGAGAAAGAAACTGAAAAAGGAATGGAAAAGGAAAGGAGAGAGAAAGAGAAACAAATGTAGGGAAAATAAAAGAAGTGCTCGCATGGGCCCTACCCCACTGCCTACGTATCTCATCGGGAGCATGAGAATCAGAGCGACGTAGTTCCCCTCACTAGGGATGGATTGTGTTTTTTAGAGAACGGCTTACGTCCTAGCTCAGGTGTTGCAGGCTCGCTGGTCCGAGTGCGTTACCATCTTGCAAGAGAACGAGTAGAAGCGCGTTCGTACGCTAAGAGTGAATGAGGTGAGAAAAGAATTCCCGAAGGAAAGACGTTATTGTTTGTTTTTGTCTTTTAGAAGGAAGTGTTTTGGATTTGTTTGCATATGACAGTGTATCCGGATCTTAGTCATTGGAATGTGTACATTCTCACATTCCAAGATGGAATGGGTAAGAAAGCACACTAAGGGTGAAGAAGACCCCCACACTTAGTTCCAATTGTCAAGGTTCAAACACACTAACATACTTGTGTTTATTAAGTGTTTTTGTTAATTAAGAAATGAAGAAATGTTTTTTTATTTGTTCCTTCAACAAGTATTGCATTTAAGTCCCTCATACAAGATCAAATATGTAACACATTGACCCAAGATGGGTTATATGCTATACATTCTAAGATTACAAGAGAAGACCCCTTATAACCTTTTCTTTATATGAAAGGCCTAAATGCAATAAATGCCTACCTTCATTAGATATTTTGAATTTTCTTTAAGAGATGAGAAGAGAGACTCAAGAGAGGAGAAAAGGTAAAACCTATGTGGACTAAGACTCAATCCTAACTGAAGATTAAAGGGAGTGATCCTAAAGGTTTGTGAGGTTTCAACCTAAAGTCTAAAGAAAGAAAGAATTAAACAATTCACTTCTAAAGTAGAAGATGAATTGTAATTCAAAAAGGGAAAGTAATGAGTTATTAAAAGAAAGCACATAAGTGCTTAACAAAACATAAAATGGAATTGTAAAAGAGAAAGGATAGAAGTTGAATGTGGATTCCTTATCCACACTCAATTGAAACTTACCAAAGCCCCTACATGGTTAGTAAACATGTATAAGAAGTATAAGAAGTAAAAGAACATGTAATGCATCATAAAACTCAAAAGAATTAAATGAGAAACCAAATCCTAGAGCCACAACCAGAATGTACATCATATGGAAAACAAATGGTTATTATCATGCAAGTCCAAGTGGATAGGCAACAAACATCCTCCATGACATTAGAACATGATATCATAAGAAAAGGAAGAATGAAAGATGAAAGAGAAAAGAAGAAATATGCACAAATGGAACATGTAATCCATGGATCAGAATTGAAATGAAATGAAAAATGATTCACAAACATCTCACAAGTATTCATGCATGACACATCAAAGCATTTAAGAAGTAATAGAAGAAGTAGGATTGAAATGGAAGTTCCAAACAAAGGAAAGTGCAAACACAACATGTTAAAGGTGCACAAGGTTCAAATGATAATCAACAAGCAAAGATGACATATAATATGTACCAATGACCTATAATGTCAAGATTGTAACTCACCCAATAGGTAAATGATCATGCAAGTATACACAAAAGAAAACATGTCAACATGCACAAAAGATTACAATGATATGACATGTTATAATGCTTTAAATGAAATGCATCAAACAAAAATAAAATGGCCTCATAAAAATTATGAAAACATGGTATTGAAGTTCACCAATCAGAGATGAATCACATATCAAAGTAGCATGCAAGGAACCAAGGCAAAATGAGGTCAAACAATGCACTTAGGTCAAATAGACATATCATACAAAGTAGCACAAAAATAAACACCAAACATGCCATAAACTAACCTAAAAAATCAAATAAAAATCACTTAACATACCTCAAGATGATAATGTCTCAATGCAAAAAGAAGAGCATCAAAACAATTTTTAATGATCAAGAACAAAATTAAACAAGATCATGTACCATATTAAGAATGCACATCAAAGAAATTCAAAGAAAAATATAGAACAGGGGTAAAAATGTCATAAAATCAGAAAATAAAATCATCAAAAATTTTCTAAATGTTTTAATGATACTCATGAATTTTTGTGGAATTTTATGATGCTATTTAGTATTTTTAAAAATTAAAAAGCAAACGTGTATGAAAAATAAAAAAAAAATAAAATGAAATACAAAGGGAAGGGGAGGTGTGAACATAGCAATCATGCAGTTCAAATTAAATTGGGCCTTAAACAAGGGGGTGGGGATAGCAATCTGATTAGGTCCATTTGTGCGCAATCCATATCAATTATCATGCACCCTCAGTCAAACACAAGTCAAGCAATTATCACCCTTGGATCAGGTCAAGTCAACAAGCAAGTCAAAGTAGTCCAAATCAACGCACGCACATGAGTGAGCACACTCCATACCATACACTACACCACACAGTGATTAAATGAATTCAGAAATGATGCACATGACATGCACATGCGTTTTAATGTGCTGGCAAGCTTTCCACCCTTGGATCAACAAAATCGCACGGCTGACATTCAAACTGCAAGAAACCCTAACATAAAGACCACCGGCCGGAGAGGGACCTCCGGTCACCTTCTCCGGCCACTCACCACCATCTGCAATCTTCAAACGTCACCAAAATGCACAAAATGTGTACCAATCGAAAGCTAAGCTTATGCACATCATGAATATGCTCATAAAAATCACAAAACACACACACATAGCAAGAACAGAGGAGATCAAATCATGCCCTAGGCTTTGAAACTATGCCTCTAAGAGGCCTATCAACTAGCCGGATTCAACATAGCTTCTAAGAAGCTCAAACCAATAGAAAACAAGTGAAATTTCAGAAAACGAAGGTTGGAGAAGAAACCTGAATTTGAAGTTCTTCAAAGTAACAGAAGACCTGAGATGATCCTCCTATGCTCTTGAGCTTGAGTGGAGCAAAATAAATGCCACTGAACTTGAGATCTTGAAGAAAACCACAACGAAAACTCAACTGAACTAAGCTGCCATTGATGAACTGAACTTCTTCTCTCTTGTTCTTGATCAGAAGTGAAACCTTGATGAGGATGAAGATGAAATGTGAATGGAAGATGGTGAAAATCGTGTGAAATCAGAGAGAAAGTAGAGAGAATGTGAGAGAGAGTTTGAAGTGTTTTGAGAGAATGTGGTAGAAAATGAAGTTGTGAGGTGAGATTTGGTTTTATAGTGTGAGTTAACCAAGGTTAAACTGAGTGAGGTTAACTGAGTCACAATGGTTTGAGTGAGTCATCCCTAACTAACTGAGTCAAGTTAGTTAGGGAGAGCAATGATATGGTGGTGGCAGCACATGACAAACTATGGTGGTGATAAAAGTAACATTGCAATACCACGGCTATGTAGTATAAACTTGTTCAGCAAGTTTCATTCGTTCCCTTCTCATGTATGATGCAACATGATGAGGCTAGTGTAAGGAAGGTGTTTGGTTAAAAGTGGAAAGGAATACAGACTGTATGCGTGTGGATTAAAACATGACAATAACAACAACATTCTTTTTTCTGATTTTTAGCAGCCCAAGGTTTAATGGTTTGACCAAGAATTTCTCTCTAGCTTGTGAATGAAACAAAGAGGTATTGATGCCAAATGGAAGAGGAGATATCATGGAACAAGTTTGGGGTGAAAATTGAATTGAATTGAGGCTTGGAAATTGGTGAAAAACAACTTGGAACATCAAGGTTTGGGACTGGTTTGTAGGCAAGACAGTTGGTCGGTTGACAAGGCAGCTTGGTGCATGGAATTTCAGTCTGAACACACTAAATTGAGACGACTATAACTCACTCATAGCTTGATCAATTCAAAATTTTCCCAACATCAATATTGAAGATGACACTACAAAGAACAACTTTGACGTTGAAAATTTTCTCATTTGGAGCTTTCTTCTTGGAGAAATTAGGCTTGACTTTTGGCACACCAACTGTTTGAGGAAATGATGTGCGCGTGACCTGAAAATTCTTGGTCATGACCTAGTTTTGGCCTACTTTCTTCCAACTTTGATCCATCATATCTCCCTCAATATTTATCCAATTGAGATGTTCTACACATGGATTTGAAGCTTAAAGCAAGACCTTTTGTTGTGGCCTGGTGGAATTTTCATTTGATGCTTCAATTTTAAATGGCCTTGATTCAAACTCTGATGCAAAATGGCCAAAACTTACTATTTTTAGTAACCCTACTTCACCCAAAAATGGCAACTTTCCACATCTTGATTTTTTCATGATTCCTTTGGAGTTTCTTGATCAAATTTTGCACATTGGACACATATAACATGAATTTCATGAATTTGGCCTCAAAAAGTCAAGAGTTGACTTTTTCCTCTGATTATTTGACTTTGCCCCAAATTTCCTGATTTTTTATCTTTCTTCCAATTGAACCACTTCTAAAACCAATTGAGATGTAATTTTCCACACCCATACACTTAAGGACATATGGAATACCATGACATCAAGTTTTGACCAAAAAATCAGAGATACCCTGATTTAATTGGAAACCCTAATCTTGACCCCCTCTGGTTAGGAGGGAAAAGTGCAGTCTTCAATTTCAAATTCCTCAGAGTATGTTGTGTATCCTCTTAAAGGATGATGATATATGCCATTTGAGGATGATTTTGGATCAATGAGCTATCTCTTTTGAGGGTTTTCCTTCATTTTTTGAACCTCTTGCATAGTGAAAGATGTAATGCATCAATCTCCCATTGTATCTCTTATCCTTGAGGTTGTGGATGATCAATTGAGATAGTATGAGACATGAAAGGCTTCTTGGCTTTCCTTGAGGCAACTTGACTGACCTTTTTGTGCTTTGAATGATCTCTTGATTGTCCATCTCCCACCTGATCACATGCCCTGATGGTAAGAAGGATGCCATGCTTCATTTTTCTATGTTAAATGCAATGCAATGCTAATGAGATGGATATGATATGATAAATGATAATGCCATGCTATGATGCCAAAATGGGAGAGCAAATTTTGGGGTATTACAGCTACCCCTATTCAAGCGCTGTAGACCTGAATGCCTGAAAGCAATTACTTTCGGACTTTCAAGGTATATAGTGATTGAATACCAAATATAACCAAAAATTTGCTCTGGATGATGAAGAATAAAAGGGATATAAACCCAACGAGACTGCTGGATTAAATCTTCGATGAAACGTCGGAGAGATCTGTCTTTTGAACGACGCCAGACGACTACTGGCTTGCCACGCTGCTGGTGGACTTTAATAATGTCTTTTATGCAACTCCAGACGACTACTGGCCTGCCACACTACTGGTGGACTTTGATAACGTCTTTTGAACGACGCCAGACGACTACTGGCTTGCCACGCTACTGGTGGACTTTAATAATGTCTTTTATGCAATTCCAGACGACTACTGGCCTGCCACACTACTGGTGGACTTTGATAACGTCTTTTGAACGACGCCAGACGACTACTGGCTTGCCACGCTACTGGTGGACTTTAATAATGTCTTTTATGCAATTCCAGACGACTACTGGCCTGCCACGCTACTGGTGGACTTTGCAGCTTCGTGCCACCCGAAGACGGACTTTTGCCAATCCACTGTTGGACTTTTGGAATATGCCACCCTTAGATGGACCTTTCGCCAATCCACTGTTGGACTTTTGCCACCCGAAGACGGACTTTTGCCAATCCACTGTTGGACTTTTAGCTGCTTTGCCACCCGAAGATGGACTTTTGCCAATCCACTGTTGGACTTTTAGAATATGCCACCCTTAGATGGACTTTTCGCCAATCCACTGTTGGACTTTTGCCACCCGAAGACGGACTTTTGCCAATCCACTGTTGGACTTTTAGCTGCTTTGCCACCCGAAGATGGACTTTTGCCAATCCACTGTTGGACTTTTGCCACCCGAAGACGGACTTTTGCCAATCCACTGTTGGACTTTTGGAATATTCCAATAACGGATTGCACTCTGCATCCGTGTCAGATATCTCTGCCGGCTTTGCTGAGGAACAATGATCAATGACTTGACTTTAGAGGTTCCTTAGAGGATAGTATCTCTGTGGGAGAATAAATGAACAATCCGTCTGCTTCGAATTGTCAAGTTCGCCAAAAATAATTTGGACTTGAAGAATAATAAATCTACCAGGAATCACTTCATCTGCTGGGGGAATGAATTCTGGTCACAGTGATTCCGCTGGGGATGAGAATTTCTTTGCATGGCGTCTTGCTAGGGAGGAAGAGTCATAAAAACTCTGCTTGAGGATCTATCCAATCCAAGACCCTTTGTAGGGGTTATCAACCTTCTGACCCGGCTGGGGAAAGACTGTGCCATCCTTGTTGAGGAATAGATTCTGCCGATCTTATAAACCTCTGCGGGGAGAACAACAACTCAGCTGGGGAGTATTGCTGACAAGATTCGATGCTGACCTCTGTGGGGGATCATTACCAGAGACACAATCTTGCTGGGGATCAGGGCTACTCTGCCAGGGATACGCAAATCCTGGTTAGAACATTCCACTGCAACTTGCTAGGAAAGAGTCCTTAGAGATCTGTTGGGGAAACCCAAAGTAAATCCACAGTAGTCTGCTGAAGAATATGACTGTCAAGCTTAGGATAAGTACCACAATGCCCCATGTTAGGCGAGCTTCCCTTTAGACAATTCCGTTAGGGATGACGAGTTTATAACAAACTCTGCTGGCGGAAACTATTTTAAAACGTCTCGTGCTGGGGAATGCCTTCTGAGAGGATTTTACAGAAGACCAACTGTCCTCAAACTCTACTGGGGATGATCAACACTTCATGCTGGGGAAACAAACATGCCCCATGCTTGGACAAACCAACAATTCGTCCCCGAAGAGGATGTCATAAGAGGATTTTACAGAAGATTTAGCCTCTTCAAACTCTTGTGACTTCGCTGGGGATAATGACCATCAGTTTCGGTGTCGACGAGACCACTCTTTTGGGGAACCTGTGACCGTTATCGACACAGAAAAGCTTGTAGTTGTTGGAAGTACTGTATGAGAGAATCGACTTAATAAGATACAACGATACCCAGTTGAACTTAATTCAATGATATCGAACCGTTACGAACGACCGTCGACCGAGCGATGAACGCAAACCTCCTTACCCGTAATTGCCCCAGTCCTTTGCGTGGGGTGATTTATTACTGGTCTTGTGCTTAACATCATCTGCACCTACTACCTGCAACAAAAGAATATGCACACATGCCCCGAATATTGCGTGGCTAGAATCCACCATCCGGGAATATTCAACATTCAAAGTAATTTCAAATGTGTTTTTTTTTTTTGCGCATGTTATTGCAAGGCCGACATGTTTTCAAATGCAATGTTTTATCAAAATTAGGACGTTTTTGCAAACAAAGCAATAAAACAAAAATAGGAGGCTTTTTATTGAAATTCAATTTATTGACTGAGAGCCCAGAATAGGCAATTACATCCGGAAGCAATCCCTGGAAAGAGGTGATCGCTGAAAATTGAGAAAAGAAACTATCCTAATGGCAATGTGAAAACGGAATTCCACTGAGTTTCCATTCTGTTATGACCAGTATGTCTTCAAAACTCCCCGACCTTGCCTTCTGAGGAACGATCAGACCGATCCCTATCTTTCAGAACGTCAGTTATTCAAACGGCAATGGGGTACAGATAACTCAGACCGTAGTCATTCGCTTAAATCCCTCTTTTGTGTGGACCGCCCTTTCAGGTTTTCGATCCACCAGGATACCCTTTTTTTGCCTAAGTTGCCCTTTCGGGTTTTCAACTTACCGGGTGTACAATTTTTTCAATTATATCCCTAATTTTTGCCCGAACCTTATTCTGTTTTTGGTTCGCCAGGATGCCCTTTTTTGCCTGGATTTTTTATTTTTATTATCCAGCGAGTCTATTCATGCGAAGTATTTTTTGACTACGTCCGAGTTGACAGGGGATGAAAAGTCTTCGCCATCCATGGTTGTAAGCAATAAAGCTCCACCCGAAAAGACCTTTTTAACCACGAATGGCCCTTCATAGTTAGGAGTCCATTTGCCCCTGTGATCTGTATTGGGAGGAAGGATCCTTTTGAGTACCACATCTCCGACTTTGTAAACCCGAGGACGCACCTTTTGGTCAAATGCCTGCTTCATTCTGCGCTGATATAGTTGCCCATGACACACAGCCGCCAATCGCTTTTCCTCAATAAGGTTCAGCTGATCAAATCTGGCTCGTACCCATTCAGCTTCATCTAGCTTAACATCCATCATAACTCTGAGGGACGGAATCTCTACTTCAACCGGTAGCACTGCCTCCATACCATATACAAGTGAGAATGGGGTTGCCCCAGTGGACGTGCGTACCGACGTTCGATACCCATGCAAAGCAAATGGTAACATCTCATGCCAATCTTTGTACGTGACAACCATCTTCTGCACAATCTTCTTGATATTTTTGTTGGCCGCTTCGACCGCGCCATTCATCTTTGGGCGGTACGGAGAAGAATTGTGATGTTCGATTTTGAAGTCCCGGCATAACTCAGCCATCATCTTATTATTCAAATTAGAGCCATTATCGGTAATGATTCTTTCGGGAACTCCATATCGGCAAATGATATCCCGTTTTAAGAAACGAGCGACCACTTGTTTTGTAACATTGGCATAGGATGCAGCTTCAACCCATTTGGTGAAATAATCAATTGCCACCAAGATGAAACGATGACCATTAGAAGCTGTAGGCTCAATCTTTCCAATCATATCAATGCCCCACATGGCAAACGGCCAAGGCGACGACATGATACTCAACGGATTTGGAGGTACATGCACTTTATCTGCATAGATCTGGCATTTATGGCATTTGCGGGCATATTTGCAACAATCTGACTCCATAGTCAACCAATAATATCCTGATCTTAACAACTTCTTAGCCATTGCATGCCCTCCGGCATGGGTACCGAAAGAGCCTTCGTGCACTTCAATCATCAACAAGTCTGCTTCATGTCTATCCACACATCTAAGCAGGGCCGTGTCAAAATTTCTTTTATACAGCACGCCATCTTTGTTCAAGAAGAAACTACCAGCTAACCTTCTCAACGTCTTCCTGTCTTTGGACGATGCCCCGGACGGGTACTCTTGATTGCTCAAGAAGCACTTAATGTCATGAAACCATGGCTTGTCATCAGACGTTGCGTCGACCGCAAACACAAATGCTGGTCTGTCAAGGCGGGATACCTCAATCTTAGGTACATGGTTCCATCCTTGCACTTTGATCATGGAAGACAAAGTGGCCAAGGCATCAGCGAACCTATTCTCATCTCGAGGAATATGGTACAGTTTCACTGTTGTGAAAAATGTCAGCAATCTCCTCGTATAATCTCTATACGGCACTAGATTTGCTTGGTGCGTGTACCAACTCCCTTTCACTTGATTGATTACCAAAGCTGAATCACCAAATATATCAAGGGTCTTAATCCGTAGATTAATCGCCTCCTCGATCCCCATTATACAAGCTTCGTACTCTGCTTCATTATTGGTGCATCCGAAAGTTATTCGGGCAGTGAAAGGCATATGAACACCTTCCGGCGTGATAAGAACTGCTCCAACTCCGCACCCATTCATATTGACAGCCCCATCAAACATCAGACTCCATTTGAATTCAGGGTCTGGCCCCTCCTCCGGGAGCGGTTCCTCGCAGTCTTTAGCTTTGAGAAACATGATGTCCTCATCAGGGAAGTCAAATTTCATGGGTTGGTAATCATCAATCGGCTGTTGCGCAAGATAGTCGGACAAGATACTTCCTTTGATGGCCTTTTGTGAAGTGTACTGAATGTCATACTCTGTCAAGACCATTTGCCACCGTGCAACTCTGCCTGTGAATGCTGGTTTCTCGAAAATGTACTTGATAGGATCCATTTTTGAAATCAACAAGGTTGTGTGCCTAACCATATATTGCCTCAATCGCTTAGCGGCCCATGCAAGCGCACAGCATGTCTTTTCAAGCATTGAGTATCGGAACTCACAATCATTGAACTTTTTGCTCAGGTAGTAGATAGCATGTTCCTTCCTACCTGTCTCGTCATGTTGACCGAGAACACAACCCATGGAACCTTCAAGCACTGTCAGATACATTATCAGCGGTCTCCCTTCAACTGGAGGCATTAGAATCGGAGGTTCCTGCAAGTATTCTTTTATCTTATCGAATGCCAATTGGCAATCGTCATTCCACCTGACCGTTTGATCTTTCCTTAACAATTTAAATATTGGTTCACACGTGGCTGTTAGGTGAGATATGAACCTTGCAATGTAGTTCAATCTACCCAAGAAACCACGAACCTCTTTTTCTGTTCTCGGTTCAGGCATTTCTTGTATTGCTTTCACCTTGGCAGGATCAACCTCGATTCCTCTTTCGCTCACAATGAAACCCAGTAACTTTCCAGAACGTACCCCAAACGTGCACTTGTTTGGATTTAATCTCAGACGGAACTTTCTCAACCTTTCAAACAGCTTTTTCAGGTTAATCAGATGTTCCTCTTCTGTTCTTGACTTGGCAATCATATCATCTACATAACATTCGATCTCCTTATGAATCAAGTCATGAAACAATGTTACCATCGCCCGCTGGTACGTTGCCCCTGCGTTTTTCAACCCAAAAGGCATTACTTTATAGCAATATGTACCCCACGGAGTAATGAACGTGGTCTTCTCCATATCTTCAGGTGCCATCTTGATCTGGTTGTACCCGGAGAAACCGTCCATAAATGAGAACACTGAAAACTGAGCTGTATTGTCGACCAGCACATCAATATGAGGTAGTGGAAAATCATCTTTCGGGCTAGCTTTATTAAGATCTCGATAATCCACACACATTCTCACTTTTCCATCTTTCTTCGGTACTGGCACGATGTTGGCTACCCACGGAGGATACTTTGTCACAGCAAGAAACCCAGCATCCCACTGCTTCTGGACTTCCTCCTTAATCTTTAAAGCCATGTCGGGGTGAGTCTGACGAAGTTTCTGCTTGACTGGCGGACATTCTTCTCTTAATGGCAGCCTGTGCACGACAATATCCGTATCCAACCCCGGCATGTCTTGATACGACCAGGCGAAGATGTCAACATACTCGCGCAACATTTCCGTCAAAGTTTGCTTCACATCTGCTTGCAAGCTGGCACCAATCCTGATCTCTTTTTTGGCGTCCTTGGTACCAATATTGATGATGTCTACAGTCTCCTGATGAGGCTGGATGACCCTTTCCTCTTGTTTCAACAATCTGGCCAGTTCTTCAGGGAGTTCACAATCTTTCTCATCCCCTTCTTCGGCTTGATAGATCGGATTGTCAAAGTCATACATAGTCATATCAAAATCGTTATCAGTGGTATCCGGAGGATCAAGTCTGCATGAACGGGTTTATGCCTTATTTTAGAATTTATTTTTAAGCAAAACAAAAGAAAAGGAAACATTGCCATTTTATTTTTGTGCAAAAATAAAAACTGAAAGACAGAGAACAAAATTTGATTGCAAAACGTCCTTTATTAATGATTAAACATTGCAAATGCAACCATGGTGGCCCTACAAATGAATCTATACGCCTTGGGCAGAGCGCAAGATTTTGACATGCATTATGGTTAGAAAAAAAAACAAAGAAAAATTACTCTGTTTGAAGAGTAACCCGGATGACTTCTTCAACGGACCAGTTTTGCACTTGTTGTCCCGGAGCATGAGGGCGTACCCAGTTGTCCAGGTCACAATCACTGTCAACACTATCCTCTGTGGCTGCACAAGACTGGTCCGTGTAGATAATTCCCCCACTATTGAAAGTAATGGGTCCCCTGCTCCCCGCATCTGAAGTTGTAGAGGGATGATAACCAATACCAAATTTGTCTTCCTTCATTGGGGTCTCTATCAACCTGCCCCAACCTTGGGCGTTGCCTGCCCTGACGACTTCGACAGCTTGTTTGTAAGATGAAATGGAGGTACCGGCCCCAACCGGTACAGAAGAAGACTCAGGTGCATCGTCAATATTGACTGCTTCGAATGATTGGCACAACATCTCATGAATTTCCCCATCCATTTCAATGTACTTGAACGTGGACAAGTGACTCACAAAGATGTCTTCTTCCCCACTCACCGTCACAACCTGCCCTTCAAACTCATACTTCAGCTTTTGATGTAGAGTAGAAGTTACAGCCCCGGCTCCGTGAATCCAAGGGCGTCCCAATAGGCAGCTATATGCAGGTTGTATGTCCATTACATGGAACGTGGATTTGAATACCTGTGGTCCAATTTGTACGGGCAATTCCACCTCACCAAACACAGATCGTCTAGTTCCATCGAATGCTCTGACCACCAATTCACTAGGCCTTAAGATCAACCCATCAACTTCCAGCTTCATTAATGCCTTCTTGGGCAAGACATTGAGTGATGAACCAGTGTCTACCAGTACATGAGATAACACTGCGCCCTTACACTCCATCGTGATATGCAAAGCCTTATTATGGCTTCTTCCTTCAACAGTCAGATCTCTACTTGTAAATCCCAAGCCATGGCTAACATTAACATTAGAGATTACGTCCTCGAGCTGATTAACAGTAATTTCCTGTGGCACGTATGCACTCTTCAACACTTTCAACAACGCCTGCCGATGCGCATCAGAGCACATCAATAGTGACAAGATTGAAATCTTTGAAGGGGTCTGATTCAGTTGGTCCACAATCTTATAATCGCTTTTCTTGATTATCTTCATAAATTCTTCCATTTCCTTATCAAAAGTAATCTTTGTCTCTGCTTCAGGTGTAGGCGTATTTTCAACCACCTGTTTACCTTTAGCCTTTGCTGCGGCTTCTGCCTCTTTATCACTTCTCAAGGTTTGGGGAGCGAACAACCTTCCACTCCTTGTAAAGCCCCCTACACCCCCTACGTTATCAATATTTGGGCTGACTGACGACTCAACTTCCTGCTTTTTACCTTCGTAATATACATCTGCCCCATAGTGCCATGGGATAGCCTTCGTAGACGTGAACGGAATTGGTCCTGGCACCGTGATAGTGACAGGACTGGGCCCTTCTGGCGCAACACTCGCCACGGGAACTGCATTGACTGGCATTTGAATCTCAGCGGGAGTGTAATAGATGGTCACGGTTGATATCTCATCAGTGTCTTTCACGACTCTGTCGAACTGTAGACGTCCTTCATCGATCAGATTCTGTAAACCCATCTTCAACTTATCACAGCCGTTCTCCTGATTCATACACTCAGAGCAATCTTGATTACAGCCCGGGAACACCTGTCCCTTCAATAAACGATCTTTTACAACCAACAAAGAAGTTTTCACTTGATGGATATCTGTCACCAGATTCAATCTCCTCCCATCTTCAATAGCATACACATTTGCTGCACTATGATCAGGCATGGGATGCTGAGTAATATTAGGAGCGGGAGAGAAATTGATGGCTTTAGCATCAATCAAATCTTGTACTTTATGATGGAAAGCCCAGCATTTTTCAATGGAGTGTCCCTGAGCACCTGAGTGGAACTCACAACGAGCATTAGCATCGAAGTTAGGTGGCAGGTTTCCAGCAACCGGAGCTTTCATAGTACGGAGTTCTACCAACTTTAACTCGAGTAGTCGGGGCAACAGCGCGACATAAGTCATAGGGAGAGGATCCATCTTACGATCCCTCTGCCTAGACCTTTGCTGGAAAAAAGGTTGTTGCTGTTGAACTTGTTGTTGGGGTTGTTGTTTCTGAACAGACGGTGTGGGGATTGTTACAGCATCTACCTGATAATAAGCTTGAGAACGCCCTCTGCCTCGTCCTCTAAACACAGCATTCGTATCACCTTCTCTTCTTTTCTGGTTACTAGCAAACGGTTTCTTCGTTCCCGAAGAGCCAGCCCCACTCACATCCTGGATCTTTCCAAGCTTTAACAGACTTTCTATTCTTTCTCCCGCAATCACAATATCAGCAAATCCAGTTGACGGACAAGCAGCTAATCTATCAAGATAGGCCCCTTGCAAGGTGCCCATGAACATATCTGCCATTTCTCTGTCTGACAAGGGAGGTTGAACCTGGGCAGCCATTTCCCTCCACCTCTGTGCATATTCTTTGAAACTCTCCTTGGCATTTTGTGACAACCCCTGCAATTGAGTGCGGTTGGGCGCCATGTCAATATTATATTGGTATTGCTTCAGGAACGCTTCTGCCAGATCTTTCCAATTCTTCACAGCAGCTCTATTCAACTTCATATACCAGGTCAAGGACGCCCCAGCCAGACTGTCCTGAAAATAGTGCATCCATAGCTTCTCGTCATCCGTATGGGCTGAAATCTTCCCAAAGTAAGCTTGAAGATGCGTTTGGGGACACGCATTACCGTGATACTTATCAAAAGTAGGAGGTTTGAATTTAGGGGGAATTCTGACTCCTGAGACCAGCCCCAAGCTGGTAACATCAATACCCATAGAGTTCTTGCATTCTATGGCCCTGATCTTTTCTGCTAACTCCTCATACCTTCGATCACCTTGATTACCCACATCAGCATCTAGTAGAGTAAATTGGTCTTCCAGAGTATCTTCAAGAGTAACACCAGCATGCCTACCATTTCCATTACCCCGATTGTTACCACCAGGAGGAGGGTTGCCACCGGGAGGAGGGATGCCATGTCCCTGTGAATTGTCATGCTGATCACCTTCGGGCCCATTGTCTGGACGCTCGACCAGAAGCCTCAATCTCTCCTGATTTTGCGCCATGCCAGTCATGAGGGTCATGAACTGGTCCATACGCGCCCTCATTTCAGCCAAATCACTTTGCACTTGATCCATGATTCTTACTTGATTTCTTCGCGTCAAATATCGGTGAATATGACTCTCCGCTATACTGCCTGAAACTAAATAAAGGTTAGAGTCCCTGCAACGAGTACCTGAAAAGCAAGTAACAAAATGCAAAATGATATGCAATGCCATGCGGTGCCATGCTTATCATTTCCAAAGTGCTTTACACCCTGATTCCAATCCAACCACAGAAATCTGAAGACCAGAAATCGTGATATAAAGAGACGTGTCGTGGTCATGTGCTTGTGTGCAACTATCTGATAAGGAATAATTCTGAATAAAACTGCTCATACTCATTCAACGAAGTATTCAAGTACATTTAAGAAAGGTTCAACCGCAAATGCGACACAAGGAAAAAATGGATCCATCAACAAGCCTGATGGTAACCATTAACAACAAAATACAGGGAAAAGAACATCAGTCTGACAATTCCACATCCTTCAGCTTATCACTTGAGTATTTGATCTCCTCAAAAAGTATACGGGTACGCTGGTGATTCGGCTTTTCAATCATTTCTTTGATCAAGACATCCCTTTTCTCAAGAGCTTCAGTTAAAGAACCCATATGCAGCATAAGAGCTTCGTCATCATGCATTCCTTTGTGTCTCTTTACGCCAGCTTGCGTCTTGAGTATCTCTCTTTCTATCATGGCTTCTTCAAGCTCTTTCTTGGTATTCTTCAGCTGGCTTCTAGCTTCTTCTAACTGTTCTTGACTTTTACCGAGACTTTCCCGATACTTTCTCCTCTGCTCATGTGCCTTTTTAAGCTCCTCGTCTTTAGTCTTCGACTGATCCTTTAACTCGGCATTTTCAATTCTGACTTCATCCCAAGCTTGACGAAGTTGAGCTAATGAATCCTTGCTTCGGGCTAAAGCCTGTTTTGTAATCTTGTGAGCCTGACTAGTGTCATCTGCTCCCAAAGTAAGTTTCCGAAAGTACCGAGCTCTGTCATCAAAATCTTCCTCTTTGTCAGCCAAGGTTTTTTCTGCTTTCAAGGCTCTCTTTTCCAACTCTTTGTTGTCAGCTAGAGCTTTCTGAAGACATCTGCTCATTCCAGAATTTTCTATCTGCAGTTCTCTGACCATTTTCTTCCACTTCTCACATTCTTCAATAGCCACCATAGTGGGTTGTTCTGGCTGTACTGAACATAAAAGAGGTCCCCTTGAAAAGGGTAAAAGCAATTCCTTTACTTTCGTCTCAATCCACCTGTCATATTCAGGATAAGATCTACAATCTCCTTTTCCAAAAACTCCTTTTCCAATTTTGTGCTTATCTTTCCAAGCATTCACTACTTCTACCACCTTCGCATCTTTAGTTCCTGTAAAAAATAAAGATTCTTCCACATCTTGCTCTGTAGGAGGATCCCTGGAAGCATACCCAAACTGTCGGATGGCCAAAACTGGATTATAATTGATCCCTCCTTTTCTGCCAATCAAAGGCACATTTGGAAAATTTTCGCATCTTGTGACAAGCTCTGTTCTCAATAACCGGTGGTCAAACCATACAATGTTATCAGCAGTTAAACTCATCAATCGTTTAGACCATTTCGCCACATCTTTGGTTTCCACAAAGGCACCTGTCTGAGGCAAATGTTTGAAAAACCAATGACTCAGCAGTGGAGTACAACAACTAACAGATCCTCCCCTCCTTTTCTCATTCTTATAGTGCACGGAATGATAAAAATCTCCTAACAAAGTAGGGACTGGATTTTTAAGAACGAAAACTCTTGTCGCTTGCATATCCACAAAGTCTTGCTGATTGGGAAAGAAAACTAGGCCATATATGCAGAGAGCCAAAATGGAATTGTAAACTGTCCAATTTTTAGCACTTGCAGCCTCTTGGGCCTGTCCAGACAGAAATTCTAAATGAAATCCGCTAACTCCATTTTTACCGCTCACACCACTCTTTATCACTGCCTGATCCATTTGTAAAGCAACATCAATTTCTTTTACGCTGAGAGAACTACCAGAGAAGAATGGTATTGCCGACGTGATCGGAATTCCCAAAATAAATGAGAATTCTTCCAGTGTTGGCATCAAAATGTAATCTGAAAAAAGAAAGCACCTCAACGAAGGCTCATAGAACTGCAGCAGAGTGTGCAAAGCATCATGTTCATACTTGGTGATTGTACGGACCATCCCAACCAAATTCCCGTAGCTCTTCTGAAACCTATCAAGAATACCCGGACCAGCCATATCTATAACTTTGAGCAATGAATCCAAAACAGGATTTGGAAACTTGTAAGACACATTGTTCTTTCTCTCGGCAACGATCTCTGTTGAACCCATGGATTGGAATCAGAAATGTATTATGCACCTGAAAATGACAAACATAACTGTTATGATATGATAATGCAATGCAAAAGGGCATGTGATCAGGTAATCAAGTGTCGGTGTCTGTATTGAACTGTGTGCACTGTGTCTCTGTACTGAATCTGGCAATATCTGAGATGAACACTCAAATCACTATCATAGGATACAATGTCTGAAATCCTCATAGAATCACAAGTAAGGTAGGTAGGAGGCTGGGTTTCCTGCAAACCTGTAAACATCCCGCCCATGCTCACATGTGGTTCTTAGAAAATAAGGCTTGTCAGCTTCGGAGGTTTGAGAAGCAATAGCACATTCAGCCCGTAGGATACAATGCTATGCCAATCAAAGAGGTCGTCCACTGACTCCCCTTAGAAAATAAAAGTCATCCTATGCAAGTTCCAAAGTGGGCCCTCGGGTGCGAATGGGTTTGCCACAGAATGTGGTCTGCCATTGTCACCGGTAAAGAAGGATGTTTCCACTAAGGTCCTCATGATCGGTCACTAGAGTCGACAGCTCTCTAGATCTACATCCTGGGATACGCAAGATGCGCATGCCACGACGTGTCCCAAGATAGCCTCGTCTAGCTGTGAATTTCGTGAACACCCAACGCACTCCAAACGGCACGTAGGTCCCACTACTCTCCACTCTAATTCTAAGTGTATACTCAAGCCTGTGTAATGGGCTTATCTCTCAGAAATCCCATCCCGCCAAACAGACAAAGCAGTGCAACACAATATAATATATGATATGTAATGCTATAGTGCAGTAAATACAGTAAAATAAATAAACAGCAACATATAGCACAACAGTAAACACCCAATGAAAGAAAAGCAAACAAACGCTAGGAGTGACTCGCTTAAGGATGGACCAACAATAGGTCAATCAGTCCACAGCAGAGTCGCCAGCTGTCGCTCCTGGGATTTTCATCCTAGTACAAACGCGAAAGTGGCACCGAAACAGAGTCGCCAGCAATGTGTATTTATCCCAAGAGAGGGAAAGGAAACACCGCATAAACCTGAGGGAAAGAAAAGAGCATGGTCTTGCGACCAAGAGAAAGGGTAAGGGAGTCGGTTACGCGAGAGGAAGGTATTAGCACCCCCACGCGTCCATCGTACCCGATGGGATCCACGCTTGCTTGTCTCGATCAAAGGGTGTAAGAAAAGAATACTGAGAAAGAAACTGAAAAAGGAATGGAAAAGGAAAGGAGAGAGAAAGAGAAACAAATGTAGGGAAAATAAAAGAAGTGCTCGCATGGGCCCTACCCCACTGCCTACGTATCTCATCGGGAGCATGAGAATCAGAGCGACGTAGTTCCCCTCACTAGGGATGGATTGTGTTTTTTAGAGAACGGCTTACGTCCTAGCTCAGGTGTTGCAGGCTCGCTGGTCCGAGTGCGTTACCATCTTGCAAGAGAACGAGTAGAAGCGCGTTCGTACGCTAAGAGTGAATGAGGTGAGAAAAGAATTCCCGAAGGAAAGACGTTATTGTTTGTTTTTGTCTTTTAGAAGGAAGTGTTTTGGATTTGTTTGCATATGACAGTGTATCCGGATCTTAGTCATTGGAATGTGTACATTCTCACATTCCAAGATGGAATGGGTAAGAAAGCACACTAAGGGTGAAGAAGACCCCCACACTTAGTTCCAATTGTCAAGGTTCAAACACACTAACATACTTGTGTTTATTAAGTGTTTTTGTTAATTAAGAAATGAAGAAATGTTTTTTTATTTGTTCCTTCAACAAGTATTGCATTTAAGTCCCTCATACAAGATCAAATATGTAACACATTGACCCAAGATGGGTTATATGCTATACATTCTAAGATTACAAGAGAAGACCCCTTATAACCTTTTCTTTATATGAAAGGCCTAAATGCAATAAATGCCTACCTTCATTAGATATTTTGAATTTTCTTTAAGAGATGAGAAGAGAGACTCAAGAGAGGAGAAAAGGTAAAACCTATGTGGACTAAGACTCAATCCTAACTGAAGATTAAAGGGAGTGATCCTAAAGGTTTGTGAGGTTTCAACCTAAAGTCTAAAGAAAGAAAGAATTAAACAATTCACTTCTAAAGTAGAAGATGAATTGTAATTCAAAAAGGGAAAGTAATGAGTTATTAAAAGAAAGCACATAAGTGCTTAACAAAACATAAAATGGAATTGTAAAAGAGAAAGGATAGAAGTTGAATGTGGATTCCTTATCCACACTCAATTGAAACTTACCAAAGCCCCTACATGGTTAGTAAACATGTATAAGAAGTATAAGAAGTAAAAGAACATGTAATGCATCATAAAACTCAAAAGAATTAAATGAGAAACCAAATCCTAGAGCCACAACCAGAATGTACATCATATGGAAAACAAATGGTTATTATCATGCAAGTCCAAGTGGATAGGCAACAAACATCCTCCATGACATTAGAACATGATATCATAAGAAAAGGAAGAATGAAAGATGAAAGAGAAAAGAAGAAATATGCACAAATGGAACATGTAATCCATGGATCAGAATTGAAATGAAATGAAAAATGATTCACAAACATCTCACAAGTATTCATGCATGACACATCAAAGCATTTAAGAAGTAATAGAAGAAGTAGGATTGAAATGGAAGTTCCAAACAAAGGACGTGCAAACACAACATGTTAAAGGTGCACAAGGTTCAAATGATAATCAACAAGCAAAGATGACATATAATATGTACCAATGACCTATAATGTCAAGATTGTAACTCACCCAATAGGCAAATGATCATGCAAGTATACACAAAAGAAAACATGTCAACATGCACAAAAGATTACAATGATATGACATGTTATAATGCTTTAAATGAAATGCATCAAACAAAAATCAAATGGCCTCATGAAAATTATGAAAACATGGTATTGAAGTTCACCAATCAGAGATGAATCACATATCAAAGTAGCATGCAAGGAACCAAGGCAAAATGAGGTCAAACAATGCACTTAGGTCAAATAGACATATCATACAAAGTAGCACAAAAATAAACACCAAACATGCCATAAACTAACCTAAAAAATCAAATAAAAATCACTTAACATACCTCAAGATGATAATGTCTCAATGAAAAAAGAAGAGCATCAAAACAATTTTTAATGATCAAGAACAAAATTAAACAAGATCATGTACCATATTAAGAATGCACATCAAAGAAATTCAAAGAAAAATATAGAACAGGGGTAAAAAGGTCATAAAATCAGAAAATAAAATCATCAAAAATTTTCTAAATGTTTTAATGATACTCATGAATTTTTGTGGAATTTTATGATGCTATTTAGTATTTTTAAAAATTAAAAAGCAAACGTGTATGAAAAATAAAAAAAAATAAAATGAAATACAAAGGGAAGGGGAGGTGTGAACATAGCAATCATGCAGTTCAAATTAAATTGGGCCTTAAACAAGGGGGTGGGGATAGCAATATGATTAGGTCCATTTGTGCGCAATCCATATCAATTATCATGCACCCTCAGTCAAACACAAGTCAAGCAATTATCACCCTTAGATCAGGTCAAGTCAACAAGCAAGTCAAAGTAGTCCAAATCAACGCACGCACATGAGTGAGCACACTCCATACCATACACTACACCACACAGTGATTAAATGAATTCAGAAATGATGCACATGACATGCACATGCGTTTTAATGTGCTGGCAAGCTTTCCACCCTTGGATCAACAAAATCGCACGGCTGACATTCAAACTGCAAGAAACCCTAACATAAAGACCACCGAGGTCACCTTCTCCGGCCACTCACCACCATCTGCAATCTTCAAACGTCACCAAAATGCACAAAATGTGTACCAATCGAAAGCTAAGCTTATGCACATCATGAATATGCTCATAAAAATCACAAAACACACACACATAGCAAGAACAGAGGAGATCAAATCATGCCCTAGGCTTTGAAACTATGCCTCTAAGAGGCCTATCAACTAGCCGGATTCAACATAGCTTCTAAGAAGCTCAAACCAATAGAAAACAAGTGAAATTTCAGAAAACGAAGGTTGGAGAAGAAACCTGAATTTGAAGTTCTTCAAAGTAACAGAAGACCTGAGATGATCCTCCTATGCTCTTGAGCTTGAGTGGAGCAAAATAAATGCCACTGAACTTGAGATCTTGAAGAAAACCACAACGAAAACTCAACTGAACTAAGCTGCCATTGATGAACTGAACTTCTTCTCTCTTGTTCTTGATCAGAAGTGAAACCTTGATGAGGATGAAGATGAAATGTGAATGGAAGATGGTGAAAATCGTGTGAAATCAGAGAGAAAGTAGAGAGAATGTGAGAGAGAGTTTGAAGTGTTTTGAGAGAATGTGGTAGAAAATGAAGTTGTGAGGTGAGATTTGGTTTTATAGTGTGAGTTAACCAAGGTTAAACTGAGTGAGGTTAACTGAGTCACAATGGTTTGAGTGAGTCATCCCTAACTAACTGAGTCAAGTTAGTTAGGGAGAGCAATGATATGGTGGTGGCAGCACATGACAAACTATGGTGGTGATAAAAGTAACATTGCAATACCACGGCTATGTAGTATAAACTTGTTCAGCAAGTTTCATTCGTTCCCTTCTCATGTATGATGCAACATGATGAGGCTAGTGTAAGGAAGGTGTTTGGTTAAAAGTGGAAAGGAATACAGACTGTATGCGTGTGGATTAAAACATGACAATAACAACAACATTCTTTTTTCTGATTTTTAGCAGCCCAAGGTTTAATGGTTTGACCAAGAATTTCTCTCTAGCTTGGGAATGAAACAAAGAGGTATTGATGCCAAATGGAAGAGGAGATATCATGGAACAAGTTTGGGGTGAAAATTGAATTGAATTGAGGCTTGGAAATTGGTGAAAAGCAACTTGGAACATCAAGGTTTGGGACTGGTTTGTAGGCAAGACAGTTGGTCGGTTGACAAGGCAGCTTGGTGCATGGAATTTCAGTCTGAACACACTAAATTGAGACCACTATAACTCACTCATAGCTTTATCAATTCAAAATTTTCCCAACATCAATATTGAAGATGACACTACAAAGAACAACTTTGATGTTGAAAATTTTCTCATTTGGAGCTTTCTTCTTGGAGAAATTAGGCTTGACTTTTGGCACACCAACTGTTTGAGGAAATGATGTGCGCGTGACCTGAAAATTCTTGGTCATGACCTAGTTTTGGCCTACTTTCTTCCAACTTTGATCCATCATATCTCCCTCAATATTTATCCAATTGAGATGTTCTACACATGGATTTGAAGCTTAAAGCAAGACCTTTTGTTGTGGCCTGGTGGAATTTTCATTTGATGCTTCAATTTTAAATGGCCTTGGTTCAAACTCTGATGCAAAATGGCCAAAACTTACTATTTTTAGTAACCCTACTTCACCCAAAAATGGCAACTTTCCACATCTTGATTTTTTCATGATTCCTTTGGAGTTTCTTGATCAAATTTTGCACATTGGACACATATAACATGAATTTCATGAATTTGTCCTCAAAAAGTCAAGAGTTGACTTTTTCCTCTGATTATTTGACTTTGCCCCAAATTTCCTGATTTTTTATCTTTCTTCCAATTGAACCACTTCTAAAACCAATTGAGATGTAATTTTCCACACCCATACACTTAAGGACATATGGAATACCATGACATCAAGTTTTGACCAAAAAATCAGAGATACCCTGATTTAATTGGAAACCCTAATCTTGACCCCCTCTGGTTAGGAGGGAAAAGTGCAGTCTTCAATTTCAAATTCCTCAGAGTATGTTGTGTATCCTCTTAAAGGATGATGATATATGCCATTTGAGGATGATTTTGGATCAATGAGCTATCTCATTTGAGGGTTTTCCTTCATTTTTTGAATCTCTTGCATAGTGAAAGATGTAATGCTTCAATCTCCCATTGTATCTCTTATCCTTGAGGTTATGGATGATCAATTGAGATAGTATGAGACATGAAAGGCTTCTTGGCTTGCCTTGAGGCAACTTGACTGGCCTTTTTGTGCTTTGAATGATCTCTTGATTGTCCATCTCCCACCTGATCACATGCCCTGATGGTAAGAAGGATGCCATGCTTCATTTTTCTATGTTAAATGCAATGCAATGCTAATGAGATGGATATGATATGATAAATGATAATGCCATGCTATGATGTCAAAAGGGGAGAGCAAATTTTGGGGTATTACAGTAGGCAAAGTGGATACGACCATGTGCCACCTCACAACTGTAGCGTGCGATTTTTGTCGATGACGCGACCACCTTACCGCATTGGTTGGAATTGGATGCTACTTTCTGATTTCTTATTTATCCTATGAAGCTGGAAAGGAAAGAGAAGATATCTAAAACTAACCTTGCATGCAAATCTTTTCTTTAACAAATACTAAGAGATTGGGGGGTCCGGGGTCAGATTATACAAAGGGAAGTTGTCAATTACCTAGCGTATATATGGTTATCCATAGATCTTCTTTGGCATGTTTTTCTATACTTTCTGGTGTTTATCTGTTATAGGTTGGGAAAGTTTCTCCTTTGGGAGTGTTGAGAGAGTATATTTGTTGTTTTCAGGTTTTTTCGATGTTTTTGTGAAGGTACGGGACCTAAAGTTTTTTAGTTGTGTGCTCGCTAAGATTTCGCAATCTTATGCCTACATATTCTCGTAATGATAACAGGGAAATCAGAGCAATCGTAGTTCCTACTATTCTATGGGAGGAAAAAATTTTGGTGTCTTGTTAAATGCCCAAGATTGAAGCTAAAAGTTTGACTGAGAGAGAATTTGTCATCTCTAAAGGGAGATATCTCACATATTCATCACAGATGTTGGGATTGGTTTAAAGGGGAATTAATTTAACTGGAATGTATGAAATCTAGCAATGCCATAATTTCCTTTATAAGGGAAGTGTCCTGAAGGAAGAAACTTTAACTCTGTGTAGGGCAATGCCATTTTTCCTTAGGAGTCTTCCATGCTAAGAGAGGGACATTGGCTTAGGTTTAAATAATCCAGAGGCTTTCCACTTACAACAATTAGATGAAAGAAGGGATTTACCAGGATAAAGAGGGACTACAACTTGGATTTTTGAATCAACAAGTGTGCCACTTACAGCAATTATCTAGGATTGGGTTTTTTAATTGTCTGTTTTGATGTGTGATATACAGAGAAATGTCTTCCTACAGAAAAATATTAATTTCCTCTGAGGGGTGTTGATTTTTGTGTGCCTTGATCAAAGCCCAATGTTGAAGCTAAAATGTTGACTCTGTTTAGGGAGTTTTATTTCTGTCTTGTACAAAACCCAAGATTGAGGCTGAAAAGAATTAACTCTTCCGGGGAAAGGTTGGTCTGTCTTGTACAAAGCCCAAGATTAAGGCTAAAAGAATTGACTCCACTGGGGAGGGGTTTTATCTGTCTTGTACAAAGCCTAAGATTGAGGCTAAAAGTTATTGACTCAGCTGGGAAATATTTTGTCTGTCTTGTACAAAGCCCAAGATTGAGGCTAAATCTGCTGAGGGAAAATCATTATACAAAGCCTAAAAGGAGGCTGGATGAGGAGTTTCTTATATGAAGCCTAAGAGGAGGCTAGCTTTTGCTGAGGATTATTGAGATCCAGAGACAGGTCCAAATTGGGGAATTAACTCTTGCTGAGGAGTGAAGAAGAGTTGAAATATCAGATGCCTTGAGGTTATGATTTTTCTGAGGGTTTATTGGTGGTAATTTGACCTTAGCTGGGGAGCTTAAACTGAAGGCTTGAAGATTGAATTTTAAAACCTATAGAGGTTCTAACTCTGCTGGAGATTGATCAAGATTTTTCCTGTGCTTTTAGGAAACTTGAGGGTTTCTTTGAGATCCCAGAGGAGTTGAGACTTTCCAAGTCTACTGGTATGAAAAGGTTAACTCTTAGTTAGAGGATGATCTTTGTATGATGCCGAAGAGGAGGCTGATGTTTTAAGGGATGAGAATCAACCCTAAACTGATCTGATGTTTTGGAATTCTGACTCTCTGGAGGATTAAACTAGCAAAAGATGACTAGGTTCTTTCCTATACCTGTAGGAGGTCTTTGTGTCCTTGTACTAAGCCCAAGAGGAGGCTGAAAACTTCTACGAAGCCTGAGGGTCCTTGTACAAAGCCCAAGAGGAGGCTAGGGATGCTTTTAGGAAACCTTTGGGTCCAAACCTGAGAAAAGTTCAAGAAAGGTTTCACCGGGAATAATCCTTTCCTTAGTGAACAGTTCTAGGGTTTGAAGAAATCCAAAAGAGGTTTCAGTGGGAATTAATCCTCTCTGGGGAAATGAATTTCTTGTACAAACATTTCTAAGTTGTGACACTCTTGAGAAAAGTTTCACCGGGAATAATGCATTTTTCTGTTCCATATTGTATAAGCCCAAGAGGAGCAAGACTGTATCTGGAATTTTCTATGGGGAACTAGTTTTGACGGTGTCGAAAGAGTAACCACTGGTTTGATCTAGACCTAGACCTAGTTGTTGGGGGAAAATCTAAGAAAATATATACAAGTATATACAGATAAAATATATAAACAAGCATATATTGAGAAGGATAGTGGAACTTACAGTTGTGCAAGCTCCAGTATTGTAACCACAGCTGTATAGTTAGTTATTCAAGAAATTAAAGAAAGTTTTGATATAACTTTGAATTTGAATCTAAATTAAAAGGAAAGTTATTTAAAAAGGAAGTTTGGGGCTCATACTCAAGGAGAGGCCCAGATGATCTCTTTTGAAAAACGACAATTGCGTCGTAGTTTTGAAAACCACAGAGGGACTTATACAATGAATGAGGCCCAAATTATTTGTATTTACAAAGAGGATGGGTCTTACACTCTATTAGAGGCCCAAAGTTTATTTTTTATACAAGAGATGGGGCTTACAACTCAAGGAGAGGCCCAGATGAAAAAACAGTGATCGCACCGTTGTTTTGAAAATTGTATAGGGACTTATACAATGACTGAGGCCCAAATTATTTATGTACAAAGGAGGTTGGGTCTTACACTCTATTAGAGGCCCTAAAGTGTTTGAAAAAGAAGAAAAACGGGACTTACAACTCAAGGGGAGGCCCAGATGAAAATTGTTTTGAAAACGACGATCGCGCCGAGATTTTTTAAAATGTATCGGGACTTATACAATGATTGAGGCCCAAAATGGTATATCTACAAAGGGATGGGACTTACACTCTATCAAGAGGCCCAAAAGTATTTGAAATGAAGTTTGAAAAATTAAAATCAAGAGAAATCTTAATTTTAATTAAAAATATATAATCTTCAAAGGAAATTAAATATAAAATATAAAATATATTTAAAATCAAGTGGTAAGCTTTGAAAAATATTTTTAAAAATCATGTTTATTCACATGAAGGCTTGAAAATCAATTGGTTTTGAAAGATCAAGGTGGAAATCTCATTTTTTAAATGTTTAAAAATAAAGAAACGAAATTAATTACAAAAAAATCAAATTTTTTGTGGAATAAAATATTTCAACATTTTTGTGAATTTTCAAAAAAAGAACCAATAAAAAATAATTAAAAATGAGAGAGAAATTAATTTTGAGATTAATAAAAAAAACATAAAAAATATAAAAATAGCAAAAATGAGAGAAATAGCAAAAATGGTCTGGGTGGGTCTTGAACCCATGTTTATGATCAATGGACATTAAAGCAATGCATATTTTAAGAGTTCAAGTTGTGATGCACTTACCTCATGATGCTCCTTGTGCTAACTGTCAAGATGCTTGTGCCAGAAGTAATCCAAGGCTTTAGACACTCTTGATTGATCCCTTAGAAGCTTTTAGAATGATCAAAATCAGTTGGAAACCTCAGGAACAAGAATTGGCTCTTTCTTGCAAAAGTGGCAAAAATGACCAAAATGGTAACTCACTCAAATGGTGTTACAGTTGAGGGAAACCTGTTGGGACAGGTTGAGGATGATATTTGGAGAGTATTTGAAGGGTTAGCTGGTCTTGAAAGTGATTGGATCAAGACATGGTTTGCAAAATGCAGAAAAGTCAAAATTTGAGGTTTTGGAGGTTGACTTTCTGATTTTGATGTTGTACAATGAGGATGAAGGTTTGAACACCTCCAATGGATGATTTATGATGTGTTTGGATGGTTATTTGAGTGGTTTTTGCTCTGGTTTCAAGAATTCCCAAATTGCTCCATAATGACTTGAAAATGAAGTAAGAGAGGGAGAGTGAGAAAACAAGGCTTTGGTATTGTTTTGGTGTAGTTTGAAACATAAAAAATGACCTCTATTTATAGTAGAGGAAGTTTGTTTTTGAAGGAAAAGTGAATGGCAGCTGGTTCACTCTATTATCCAATGGATATACCCATGTATCACTTCCTTAAATGCCAAGGTACCAAGTCTTCACTTGGCCATTGACTTGAGCTGGTCTTGGTAGCTCTAGGTCTTCTGATCTTTGCAACAACCTTGACTCAATTGGACTGATATGTTCAGGTTCATGATAGCTCTAAGCACCACATCAATTCAAAATGACAAAGTTGAAGTTTTTGGAAATGAAACTTGAATGATCACATGCCAAAGGATAGGATCCTTGACTCAATGGTCCAAGCTTGAAAATATCAAGTGAGTCATCAAGATTCCCTCTGATCTTTGAAGAGGACAAAGCTTGCAAGATGATAGAATTTGAAATGGAAATTGTGTGGCACAAGAAATGCACCAAATCTGCCTTGAAAACCAGTTTGAGCAAGGTATGTTGTGAGATCCATAACTCCTTGATCAAGTTGAATTAATGGGAGTTCTTGTACTCTTTGGAACACTCTCATGACATACTTTAACTTTGATGTCCACCAATGGACTTGGTTTAGCTTGGATCAAGGTGAAAAAAGGCCTCAAAGTTGGCAAAAAATGAAACAGATTCTGATTGAAAATTTCACTAAGTGTTGGAAAAAGTGGCCATTTTCACTTTTTGTGATTTTGATCAATCCATAACTCAAAATCCATGAGGATTTGGAATCTCTTATAGTTGACACTTTTGAAGTATGTCATATGAAATTTCATTTGAGCTTTGAATGGAAGAAAAAGGCCTTAGGGTTTGGGAGTTATGACCTTGCAAAGTGGGTACCAAATCCATTTTGTTCCATAACTTAGAAAAATTTAAGTTTCCTATGGTTGCCCCTTTTGCAAGAAACCTCACTTTTCTTGATTTTTCTTGATGAATGATGATCAAAACCATACATTAACATTGTTTTTGACTTAGGGGAACCAGGTTTATGAAAAAATCCAAAAAGTCAAACCTGATTTTAGGCACAGTTGACTTTTTGTCAGATGAATTTCAAACTGTGTGATCCTCTATGCAATCAAGTTCTTGACCTAATTCAAACCTAATGGATAGATTCCATAGGTGTTTTAGGGTGTCTTGAATCATGTCCCAAGGTTTGGGAACATGTCTTGGTCAAAATTCAAAGATACAGTTATCTTTTTCTTCAAAACCCTAATTGTGGTCCAGATGAAATTGAAACTTGTGAATCAAGCTTCTTGGATTAATCCATGGTTGTAAATGGATAAATGTGGTGTATTTAAGGCCTTCAAATAATTTCTTGAGGTATTGGTTCATGTCTTGTCTCAAAAGTCAACTTAGGGGTGAATTAGGTCAAGAAACCCTAATTCCTGATTTTTGATGAATGCATCCCCTAAGGTTGTTTTGACTTGATGATTGGATCCATGAGGTCCCTTTAAGCTTCTTGAATCATGTTTTGAGGTATTGGCTCATGCCCAGAGGAAAATTTCCATCTGGAGGCCTTGGTCGACCAAAACCCTAATTTGGTGACACTGGCGATCTTGAGGCTTGATCCACTTGGAATGCTGCAATCTTTTGCTAGATTCTTGATGTGGGAGTCCTCTTGATCCTTTATGGGTGTTTGAGAAGTTAGACAAGTTTAAGACCAAGTCAATTCTTGATTGATCCTTTGTCTAAGTGCTCTGAGTGGGCTTAAAACCAAAATTCTTGATTGTAGTGAATGCTCAACAATCCTTGAGGAGATTGATGAGGTATGATGGCACATCCATATTGTGGTAATGATCCTCATAATGATGGGAAATATCATGGTCAAAATTTGGGGTATGACAGATTCCCCTATTTAATCTTCTTGGACCCGAAGGTGTGAATGGCGGAGATATTCTGACATTCAGGGTGCAAGAGAATTAAATATCGGAATACCCGAAATTTTGACTGTGGTTATGAATGGCAGTTTGCTCATACATCTTCTTTTTCTAAGCAATGTTACTTAGGAAAAGGGTAAAACTTCCCCTCGATCCTGGTCTTCAGCCACAGAACTGGTCTCAGTTTCTAAAATAAACTTCCCCTCGATCCTGGTTTTCAGCCACGGAACTGGTCTTAGTTTCTGAAATAAACTTCCCCTCGATCCTAGTTTTCAGCAACGGAACTGGTCTCAGTTTTCTTTGAAATAAACTTCCCCTCGATCCTGGTCTTCAGCCATGGAACTGGTCTTAGTTTCTTCTTGTCGAGTTTCTTTTCTTGACAAGGATTGTTATCCGTCGTAGCGGTTTTTATCTAACTTTTCACCGAGTTTTACTGGGGAGACGCCATTTGATGGAAAAAAATTGATTTTAGACTTGCTGGACAAACCCATTTGTCTGAGCTATAGAGGTGTGGAAGCTTCTCTATTGGAGATGTCATTTGTTGACTCTACTAGGGGAAACGAGTCTCTTGAAAGACCGTTTTTTTCTTGGGGATATTACATCATACTTTTCTTCAAGATCTTTTCGGAGAAATGTCATGTGATGTGATCTAATTTTGAGGTGCTGATGACTTTATTAACATTGAATTTCTTGGGAGAAAAATCGATGTATTACCAAGAGTCTTCGGTTAAGAGGCATTCTCTGGGGATTTTCCTTAATCCGGGAAAGCAAAAAATATCATCTCCAATGGTGAAGAGTGATGTTCCAGAGGTGTCTGTTGAATGTCTTCTTGCCTTTCAGAGGTTCAAGTTATCAAAGTGGTCGAGGACAGACTCCAATCCAGAAAAAACTGGAAGAGATTGCTCAGATGATACATTTCCGAATGAGGAAAGAACTGACAACTTTCGGTGAGGGGACTTTTATCACTTGGGGATGAGTATGACGAAAGCGATACTAATGCAATGTGAATATGTATATGAACCTGTTGCACCCCAAAATTTGCCCTCTCTATTTCTAACCTTAACTGTATTTTGCTTCGTGTTCGTTTGCATCTTCATTAGGTCATAACTCATAATCATATCATTTGCATGAACTTCTAAGACATGGGATCGAAGGATTTTCTTGTTACTTGTCCTTGCCCTATTCCGAGGTGATTCGGTCGGTTCCTACTTTAGTCAAGTGAAGCAAGGGTTGAATTCACATTATCACGAATATCTTCCTATTCAGAGGTTCATCAAGCTCCAAAGTTTTCATATTCAGAGGATTCATCAAAAGCATTGGGTCATGATTTCATTGGTGTGGTTTAAGGTTTTGATTCCTTCTCGGTTCAAGTCATCTTCTTCAAGATTTATCAGTGTACATCAAGGTGAATTAGGGTTTCTTATTCATGGGTGAGTTTGTGGACAGTCATCATTTAAGGATCATGAGATTATGGTTGCATGTTAAAGAGACCAATGGTTATCAGGACAAAGCAGTTGTGGAGGGCATTGGGTCATGGTCAATTGAGCTTACTGATTGAATTTTGGGGGTTCATTGAGGATAGGAGTTTGGTGTGAATCGGGAGTTTGATTGGAATTAGACATGGCGAGTTAGTCGTGCGGGCTACTTGAAATTCGAGATACAAAGCCATCATAAACCATTATTCATTTTTGTTAATCCGTAACCATTTTCAAAGTCCATACCCATTTTTATTTTGTTCAAAAATCATTTTTCTTTAAACCATATCCAAATTTATCCATTTGTTTTTTAATCCATTTCTCATATCCATTTTAATTTCATCTCATTATCCAAATCTCTACCCATATCCATTTCCATGCCATTAAACCATTTTTCAAGTCCACTTACTTAAACAATTTCCAAATCCATGTTCATTGTCCATATCCATTTGAAATATCCAAATATCCATTTTTAAATCCATTTTTAAAATTCAAATTCATTTGTCCAAGTTGTAAAGTCCAATTGTCCATTTTTGGATCCATATTCACATTCTAAACCTATTATCTAAACCCACACGGGTTCACTTTTTGATAAGCAATGAATGGCAGCAAGAGAGAAATGTTCAATAGGAATAAAGTTTCATGACAGCAACAATTCTTAACAGGTGGGAAGTCCATTTTAGAAAAGAAAATTCATTGGCAGTAAAAGGCACAACAGTGGTCGTCAATTTACGTAGCATTTTTAACAAGAAAAGAAAAAGTACACGGCCGAGTTCCATGCTCAAAAACAGAAAAAATATATAACAGGGGAAAAGGAAGAAAAGGAAAAATAGAAGATGGAGAAGTTCATACATAGCAGTTCATAACAGTCCAATCTTAATAGAAAAGACAAACACTTGGTGGCAGTTAAAACCACGCAACAGGGTCCATAACAAATTGACAATTGCCACTTGCAAAAGAAGTCATAACAGAGAATTCACAAACAACTCTAACAAATTCTAACCAAATTTACAATCAAAAGACCATCCTGCCCCTCCCAAAATTCTGGTATAAAGGAGAGCTTCTTCATCCTTCTTGATGGACTCCGCTCACGAGTCACGCTTTGCTCCAATCACTGCAAATCTTCATTCTACTGATTCCACTTTCTTCTTCTTCATTCTTCCATTTCAAAAAATTTACGAACAACACAAAGACTCTGCAACTCTGCACAAACTATCATCAAGTTACAGCGAGAAGAAAAGGAAGACGTGGAAGGTTTCAACTGCAACATCACAATAAATTCACATATCATCTTCAGTCTAAAAAAAAGTTGCAAAAACTCTCAAAACCTGCAACAAATTCATCAGCAGATCCACGGTGACATATCAACAGAAATTCAGCACACGGAGAGGAATTAGAAGAGGAAGAAGCAGAGTTCAACAATTTAATAGTGATCTAATTCAATACCAAGTCAGAATCGCGCAACAACAACATTTCAGATTCGCAGAAGTAAGAAGAAGCAAGTTGAATTGAAGAAGAAGAAGATGCAAGGAACAAAGAGCAGAATTGAAGAGAAAAACAAAGGAAGTGAGAAGAAGTGAGATACCTGGTTTTCTGTTCGTGCTTTGCTGCCTTCGAAGACGCCATCAGAGCGACTCTGATTCGTAAGCTTTTCTTCCTTCATCATCATCCTGTAAATACGTTAGCTCTGAGCTCTGAATTTTGATAATGTATTTATGTTTGTGCAATGACTTGATGCGTGTGTTTGATTTCTATAACAATTGATGTAAGCCGAAGCTAGTTTGCGAAAGCTCTGCCGCCGATGACAAGAGGCCACAGCGTGGCGGAGTGATGAGTTGTTTCGTCTTTGATTTTGTGTGGAGGTTCATGCGTTTGGATGCAAGCAATGTATATGGTGTAGCTACGTGTTGTTTCTGGAAAGCAGAACAGAGGTAAGGGAAGGGGAATGATGAAGGAGCTCCAGCGAAATGAAGAGGAGTATGGTTGTGGCGGCGCGATTTGGAAATGGAAGGAAGAGAGAGGATGATATTGAAGCCGTGGTGAGTTTGAGACGGAAGCTGACGGAGGGGTTGTGTACATCAGTGGAGGTTAGGTCACAGATGAGAGTGGAAATAGAAGTTCACGACGAAGCGATGAGCAGGGGAGCAGCAGTGATTTTCTTAGGAAGGAGACGTTGAGATGACGAAGAAGGAGTACGGCTGAGTCTTTCAGTGTTGTTTTTTTCATTTAGGTTAAAATTAGTATTGGACCGGGCCTTAAGCCCTTGTTGCTTCAGTTTTTTTCCTCCAATACCAAAAACACTCGCCCCCCCCCCCTTTTTTGTTTCCTGATAAAAATCCTTGGGCCAGAGCTTAGGCCCATGCACATAATTGACTGCACCCATTTCATATAGTTTTTGTTTTCCAAATTAATTTTAACTTTTTTTTAATTAGATAATAATCTTGGAATCAGTTTTAATCTTGGAATCAATTTCTCCTATCTTGGTTTCGTATTCGATTTTCCTTTGTGATTGAGTTGCTTCGTGTTTACTTGTTGATTACTCTGTATTCACATGATCCCTTAGAATTCCTAGCTCCACTTAATTTCCGATTAAGTTGGAGGTAGGAGAGACATTAGGCTCTCAATCCAAACATGACAACAATAGTTTAGCTTCCCTCCTAATCCTGATCTTAGGGCCACAATACATGATAACTTGCAGGACCGAGTTTCCCGTAGACCTTCCGTGAGTCTCATCTTTTCTCTCGCACCCATGCAATCGAGACTGTTTCCGTTTCCTGTAGTCGCGTGAACTACGGATGCTCTGATTCCTCATTCACTAATGAGGATACGTAGGCACGAGGATCCCTATCCTTGGTGAGCACACTAATAACTAACTCCCCTCTTCTCTCGCACCCTTGCGATCGAGACCAACCAGATAACCGAGTCTTTTCTGTCACCCCAGTGCGATTGAGATTTTTTCCTTCTTTTTGACCCGTAGGTCAAACTACGATTGCTCTGACTTCCTCTCTCTTGTCCAATTGAGGATACGTAGGCACAAGACGGTGATGTCTTGGTGAGCAACCTCCCCCTTTAGTGCGTAGTCCGTCAAACTACGTCGACTCTGATTCTTCGTTCATCCACGAAGATACATAGGCATAGGATTACGACGATCCTTGCGAGTTCGTTTTTGTTTTTTTTCCTTCCCGTTTCCGTTTAGCAGTAGGCTTTAGATAACTCACCCTTAAACAATAAGCGTGGATCCCATAGAGTACGATGGACGCGTGGGGGTGCTAATACCTTCCCCTCGAGTAACCGACTCCCGAACCCGGACTATGGTTGCGATGACCATGTCTTCTCCCTTTTGAGGTTTCTTCGATCGTTTCCTTTCCCTTGTCGGGATAAATAACGTTCGGTGGCGACTCTTCTGTTCTGTTTCGGCCGGTTGTTTTTCGCGGTTGCGACAGAACCGATTATGCATGATGTATGTATGTTTATACTGAAAAAATAGATGCGACGTACAGACTAGTTGTTGTACCCCAAATCTTACCCCTTAGATGTCATATTTTCCCGCATTTACATTTAGACCTCAATCATGTGTGCATTGTTAACTAACCATTTCTTTTGCAAGTTGTTTCTTTTTATCGTGAAAGATAGGGTTTACATAAAAAGGACAAGATCTTCCTAAGACATCTTTTGGCCCCCAAGTGCAACCATTGGAATTTACATGCATCCAAGAAGACTTTTCAACAATAAATCAAATGTTTCACCAAGACAAGTCAACCATTGCCTTTCATGTCAAGCAAAGTGTGATCCCAAGTCTTGAGAAATTATGCCATGTGTTAACAAACATCCTTGGAATCCATCTTTGAGTCTTAAAGATTTTTCTCTTAAGAGCAAGAATTTTTTTCATGAAGATAAAATATTCACCAAGGTGTAACATATAAAAGTGGTGCCATGGGAGGATTTAATCTTTCCATTTCATAATTTCATCCCCGTGACATTTCTTTTCCATGGACATATGGTTTGTCTCAAATTTCTATTGTGCCCAAAATGTGTCGTTTGGATCAAAGGCCATAAAGTGGTGAAAGTTCAAAGTGGTGCTCCCGTATTAGTTCAGCAACAAGGCCCCATGCATCTAGTTTAATTCTTGTGCCATTTATTATTTGAAAACTGAAGATGCTTTGCTTCAAAAACAAGTTTCGTGGAGTCATTACATATTACCTTTCTAAGCTCACCCATTCTTGATAAAGCCAAAAAGTTACTGAGATATCATGTTGGATTAGTGAAATAAAAATGTTCAGCACAAGAGGCCTGCGTTCATAAGCCGAGAATCCGTATGTCCAAATTCAAACCATTACTTCTTTTTGCTTTCTCTCTCATGGCACATTAAAAAGTGGTTTTGGGATAACCATTAAAAAATGAAAGTAACAGACTGCACCACCACCTCCTCCGCTGCACTTGTCCAGCATGGTGATCTCCAAGGACTGACCAAGATCAACGGCTGAGGGGAGTGATGCACAAACCCTAATTTTTTTCCCTACGGATAATGCTTTGGACCACTGTGTTTCCAATACCCGGATCCACTTGCTTTGCCTATAAAAGGAGACCACTTCTCCTTTGTTCAAACACACCAGAAATTGCCAAGAATTTCTCTCTACTTCTCCCTTCCATAGTCTTGCAAGTAACCCTCAAAAGCTTGCAAGAAATTCATCACTTTCCCTACACTCTGTAGCACACAGAAACACCACAAAAAAGAACCACCGAGAAAATACAAAGAAACTCTCTCAAAATCTCTCCACTTTTCCATTTTTAAAGTCCTGCAAGTAACCATAGTCTTGCAAGAACTTATCCTTTTTATTTCCTTCCAGTAAACACTTCAAATCTCCAACACCTTAACCACCAAAAGCTCGTGTTTCTTTCTGAGGGCATTGACGTTGTAACAGCTGAGGAAGGAAAACACGTCCACCACTTCCAGAAACACTCACCGGTGAAGAAGCAGTGGACTTTCTCCACTAGGTATCATTCTATTTCACTCTGTTATTATACACGATGATCATATTTGCACCATGCTGTTATCATATGTGTTGTCTTGTGATTATCTAATTCTGTGATCGTTCTGCTCCTTATTGTATCATGTTGTTATGTTCGTATTTTGTTATCGTCTGGTTATTGCTTGTTTCTGTGATAAACGTCGCAAATCTTAAAAATGTAATTTTGTTTTGATAATCGTTAACTAGGTTCGTATCTTGTTAATCGCTTGAAAGAAAACTAAAAAAAATAAAAGAAGTTGTGGTGGCACTCGCCACGTTAGAAATATGGTGCTCACCACACCATTAAATAAATAAATAAAGCATGATGCACCACTAAAAAAAAAAAAAAGAAAAGAGGACACATGGCGCCAGCCATGTTAAAGGGTGGCGCAAGCCACCATGGCTTGTTGGCAAAAGCACCAGTGGCGCAAGCCACCAAAGACCATGGCGCAAGCCATGCTGTTGAATGAAGCATGGCGCCTGCCACGCACCATGTGTGGCGGGTGCCATGCTGTATTATTTTTTTTTCTTTTCTTATCCTCATTTTATTCTTTTTTTACTTCACTCTTTTTTTAATAATATTATTTTTAAGAAAAGAAAACAACAAACATATTCACAATTTCATTTTAATCTTTTTTTTTTCTTTTCAGTAAACAAAATCAACTTGTTTTCTTAAATAATAAAAAAACGTTTCTTTTAAAACATACATTCTGTAACTTGTGAATTTTTTCTTTCTTTTGAACAATGTTTCCTGACTTTAAACAAGACTCAAGACTTAATGTTGTTCATTTCGATTGCTTTTTTTGTTAAACTGTAAAAAATGTTAAACTGTAAAAATGTTGTTCATTAGCAACATCTTCATTTTGGCCTCATAGTCATAGGTAGCTCTTGGCCTCATAGTCATTAGCAACATCTTCAATCTTTGACCTCATAGTCATAGGCAAGTTTTGGCCTCATAGTCATAGCCATCCTCCATTGACCTCATAGTCATGGAAAAGTCTCTCTATTGACCTCATAGTCATAGATAGCTCATTACCTTCCCTTGACCTCATAGTCATAGGATACAATCTTGACCTCATAGTCATCTTACCATCTTGACCTCATAGTCATCTTACCATCTTGACCTCATAGTCATCTTCCCATCTTGACCTCATAGTCATCTTACCATCTTGGCCTCGTAGCCACCTCCCATCTTGACCTCATAGTCATCTCCCATCTTCACCTCATAGTCATTTTACCATCTTGGCCTCATAGCCACCTCCCATCTTGACCTCATAGTCATCTTCCCATCTTGACCTCATAGTCATCTTACCATCTTGGCCTCATAGCCACTTCCCATCTTGACCTCATAGTCATCTTCCCATCTTGACCTCATAGTCATCTTACCATCTTGGCCTCATAGCCACCTCCCATCTTGACCTCATAGTCATCTTCCCATCTTGACCTCATAGTCATCTTACCATCTTGGCCTCATAGCCACCTCCCATCTTGACCTCATAGTCATCTTCCCATCTTGACCTCATAGTCATTTTACCATCTTGGCCTCATAGCCACCTCTCATCTTGACCTCATAGTCATCTTACCATCTTGACCTCATAGTCATCTTCCCATCTTGACCTCATAGTCATCTTCTCATCTTGACCTCATAGTCATCTTACCATCTTGACCTCATAGTCATCTTACCACCTTGACCTCATAGTCATAGGCAGTATCTTCTCTAGGCCTCATAGCCATTCAATCTCACAACTTAGACTTAGAGGGTTTCTTAAACTCTAAATGAGCTCATACTCATTCCCCTCGGAACTTTGGCCATGGTCAATGGTTCCTCTTTCACCCTTAGTTAAGTGAACTACGGTTGCTCTGATTCTTTAGTCAGATACGTAGGCACAAGATGCGAGGTCTTGGCGAGCAAACTTAGTGTACATACCCTTATGTCCTTACCTTCACCTTAGTACAGATTACCTTTAGCAAGCAAACATAACATAACACAAGCAAAACAAGAGGTTCCTGTAGAGTACTACAGATATTAAGGGTGCTAATACCTTCCCTTAGTATAACCAACCCCCGAACATTAAATCTCTCACTTTTTAGGTTTTCTTCGATCTTGAACCTTTCCTTTGGATAAATCAAAGTCGGTTGTAAAAGAAATGTGATGCAAGTTAATTAATAGCTTGTTATCCGATTTTCACCGCAACAGAAATGGTGACTTCATTGGGGAGAACTTGAGGGTTAAACCCACCTTGCTTTTGCTTATGTTATTCATGCTTGTTCGCTAAATTTGTACATATTTCTTGTATATATGCCTTGTTTGAGATCTTTTGTGGGCATGGTACTATTGAGTGGTGAGAGAAGTCCTAACCCGGACTTGAGAGCACAAATATGATAGGATCGTGGTGTAATCAATAGTCGGTTGTTGGGAGTAGTCCTAACAATCTATGGCATATGATGACCACACTCAGATGAGGCCCTTTGGGATTGTTGATGTCTGATGTGAGCAGTCGCATTGATATTACTTTTTCAATTGGGAGCCAGGGATTCTGAGGACCGTAGTTACCTTCACCCCACTTGGCCTTTTGACCACTTAGATTTCCCATCATTGTGAAAATCATCATCACAATATGGATGAACCATCATGCTTCATCAGTCTCCCCAAAGATGGGTGAGCATCCAATACAATCAAAATTAGGGTTTCAAGCCCTCTCTGAGTGCTTAGACAAAGGATCAATCAAGAAATGACATGATCTTCAACTTGTCTAATCTCTCAAACATCCACAATGGATCAAAAAGGACTCCCACTTCAAGGATTAAGCACAAGGCTGCTCCCTTCTAGGTGGATCAAGTCTCAAGATCGACAGTATCACCAAATTAGGGTTTTGGTCGACCAGGGCCTCTAGATAGAAATTTTCATCTGGGCACAAGGCAATGATCCAAAACATAACCTAATATGCTTCATGGAACCTCATTAACCCATGCATCAAGTCAATTTTGCCTCAGGGGATGCATTCATCAAAAATCAGGAATTAGGGTTTCTTGACCTAATTCACCCCTAAGTTGACTTTTGGGACAAACCATGAGCCAAGACCTCAAGAGATGATTTGAGGGTCTCTAATATACCATATTGATCCATTTGGAACAATGGATTGATCCAAGAAGCTTGAGCAACAAGTCTCATTTTCATTTGCACCACAATTAGGGTTTTAAGGGAAAAGTCAACTGTAACTTTGACTTTTGACCAGGACATGCTCCCAAACCCTAATACATGATTGAATATACCCTATGACACCCATGGAACATGTCCATCAAGTTTGATTTAGGTCAAGGACATGATTTCCTGAAGAATTGCACAGTTTGGAATTCATCTGATAAAAAGTCAACTGTGCACAAAAGTCAACTTTGACTTTTTGAGATTTTTCACCAAAATGGATTTTTAACCCTAAAATGATGTTAATGTATGATTTGAATCATCATTCATCAAGAAAAATCAAGAAAAGTGAGATAACTTGTAAAAGGGGTAACCATAAAACTTAGAAAATTTTCTAAGTTAAAAATAAAGTGGCAAAGGTACCAACTTTGGAGGACCATAACTCCTAAACCACAAGGCCATTTTTTCTCATCCAAAGATGGATTTGTAGCCCTTATTATCACCTACAAAAACTTCAACTACAATTCATTCCAATTCATTAAGGATTTTGAGTTATGGAGTGATCAAAGTGGCTGAAAAGTGAAAATGTCACTTTTTCCAACACTTAGTGAAATTTTCACTAAGTCAGATTCTGCCTCACTTTTTGCCAAATGTAGGGGGATTTTTCACTTGGAATCAAAAGAGATCAAAACCAAACTTGTTCAAACAGTTGTTATATCATGTAAGAGCTTTCCAAAATGGCCAAGAACATTGCCAAATTCAACCTACATCATGAGATACAACATTGGCAAGTTGCCTTGCTGAAATCTGTCAAAGCAAGGCAGAATTTGCAACTTTGGTCGATTTGCCAAAATCAGCCAAATTCAATTGCTCCAATCCACTTGGACACCTCAGAGGATTGAATCTAAAGGGCACAATCACTGAGCCAAGCCTCCAAGGTCCAAGGAACAAGGAATAGCATGTTGAACCTAGAATGGCCAAAATAGGGACAAGACTTCAAATTTGGAATGAGGCATTCAATGGAACCATCAAGGTGGCATGAACTGATCCATTCTCATCTGAAATCGGTCAAGACTTATCCAAGACCAAGGGGACCAAAGCTCTATGCCCTAACCTCTAGTCAATGGCTAGAGGAGACTTGGATTTTCATTTGCCAACATTGGCCAAACCTACTTACCAGCTGCCATGCACTATTCCTTGCAAAACAAACTTGCTCTACTATAAATAGAGCTCAATTGTGGTCAGTTTAAGTACACCAAAGCCATCTAACAGATGCTTTCCTCAAAATCTCTTTCTCTTGGCAAAAATGCCTTTCTTAGCAAGGTAGCTATCGGGTTTTGAGTTTGAGAGCAATTCTGCACAAACCAATCACTCACACACCTCACATACATCACATATGAGCTGATCAAACACTCACATAACTTCTGAAACATCAATTTCATGAAATCACCAGCTGGTTGCTCAAGGTTTTAACCAAAGTGCAGCTGAGGTACCACAAAATGATCCAGCCAATTTCAATCAAGTCCAACCATCCAAACACAATCCATAGGGTGTAGGGAAGCTGTCCAGATCATCACCACTCATCTGTAACATCTCCAAATCAAAAATCACTTTGCACTTGCTGTCACGGCTTGGAGGTAAGCACATACTTGGTCATCTCTCAATCTATGCATATTTCCTCGCACAATAATTTGGCCATATGTTCATAATCATGCATGGAATGTTTTCCCTCAATTAATTGCATTGTTTGAATCGTGTATAAAAAATCCTAGCCTTCATGCAGAAATTAGGGTTCTTGAGGTCTCTTCGTGATTTCTTGTTGTATGTTTAATTTAAATGAAATTAAAGTACATAGACATGATCGTGAGGTTGAGACGAGCATAATGATATGTGGATTGCATGATATGATTATGTATTCATGGAGATTGGATAGAAAATACAAATCTGAGAAACCAAGAACATGCGTGTGTTCTTCAGCTGTTCTTGGCGCCATTTTTCATAAATTCAAATATTTGAATTTTGTGATTTTGTTTAATTGATTCAAAAATTAATTTCTCTCTGAGTTTTAATGATTTTGAGTTGATTCTTTTTTTAATAATTCACAAAAATGTCAAAATATTTTATTTTATCAAAAAATCCCAAAAATATTATTTATTTCATATAATTGATATTTTTGCAAAGAATTAATATTTTGATTGTTTTTGGCATTTTAAATATTTTTTCTACATTGATTTTGCAACTTTTAATGCTTTCTAATTATTTTGTAGGTCAATACTTAATTTTTGAAGCATTAATCCAAGATCACAATTTGTTTTCCATGTGTTAAACAATTTTTGATCATTTTAATTGAATTTTTATTCAATTAAATACATTTTGAAAACAAATTAGGGTTTTGGATTAATTCAACCTTCATAAATCATTTTCAAAGCACTCTGGGCCTCTTGAGAGAGTGTAAGACCCATCCCCCCTTGTACAAAAACATTTTGGGCCTCACTCATGGTATAAGTCCCTCTGTACAAATAAACGGCGCGATCGTCGCCCGTTTAAAATAAAAGAATCATCTGGGCCTCTCCTTGAGCTATAAGACCCATTCAAAACACTTTGGGCCTCTATTAGAGTATAAGACCCAATCCCCCTTTTAACCAAAACATTTTGGGCCTCACTTATTATATAAGTCCCTCTGCGTTAAAAGAAAACCTCGGCGCGATCGCCATTTTTTAACGAAAAATCATTTGGGCCTACCCTCGTGTTATAAGCCCCACTCTTTTCTTTAAACCTTTTTGGGCCTCTTGAGATAGTGTAAGACCCATCCCTTTGTACAGAAAACCATTTTGGGCCTCAGTCACTTGTATAAGTTCCTCTGTACAAAGTCACACAATGCGCTCACTGATAAAACCCTGGGCCTCTCCTTGAGCTGTAAGCCCCAAATCTTTCTTTTTCAAAGCACTTTCTCCTTTGATTTTGAATATACTGTTGTTTTCAATCTTTCTTTGTTGAACAACTAACCAAACAGCATGGAAGCACTCCAACCGAGTAAGTGGTTATCGCTTTCGTTTACTGCTTTCATATTATAAACTGTATTGTGGGGCTGCTCACTGTAAGTCTCCTTTCATAAACTCATATCTACTGTGTAATAATAGTATAGATATTTCGAGTTTCCCCGGCTACTATGTCTAGAACTAGGTGACGCCGTTTCACTTATTCGTAGAAATAGACGCCTAGATCCCCAATAGGAGCCCCAGATACAGTCTTCTCTCCGGCTGTCCTCCTTTGGAATCGTCAAGAAGCTCTACTCCCCAAGATGAATGTATTCTCTGTGAATGGCATCTTTGAGTTTCTTCCAAATTCTTGAACTTTCCTGACTTGATCTATTCCTTGTGGATAGCTTGCCTTGAATGTCTCGGGGTTTGGGTACCCACTACGGTCATAATCTTGGACCTTAACTAAGGAACCCTCTTTAAAAGCTAAAATTCGCTGGATAGTAAACCTCGCACGTTTACCAGTGGTTGTTATCTTTAAAAGAGTTATCTCTCCTAATGGAAAGGAGATGATAAGACCCACGGGCTTCTTAAAAGCATCGGCCTCCTCTTGGGCATTATTCAAGGATACTACGCCTTCTTCGAAGTATTCACAGCCTCCTCTTAGGCTTCGTATAATGATCTCTTCCTCCGGGAATGATAGCCTCCTCTTGGGCTACGTACAAGGACCCGTCGGCTTCTTAAAAGTTTCCAGCCTCCTCTTGGGCTTCGTATAAATTGTCCCGACGACCTCCTATAGGTATAGGAACAGAACCTAGTCATCCTCATAGAACAGTCCTTTCATAGAGTCTACTACTGTTTCTCACAGCATAGTACAAAAGATAAAACTCTAGACACGGACAGTCTAACTTCCTTGAGTCTCAAAGACATTCTCAAGCACCCTTCATTAAATGGGAAGGAAACCCGCAGACTCGGACAGTCTCGACACCCTTTGGATTTCCTGTTTCCTCAAAGAGAAGGAAATATCCCTGATCCTCAAATCAAACCCCTGGGTACAGTGTTACTCATATAAGAACTGATTTTCTCTTTTAAAATCAGTATATTGGATCTGTCACTCAACTGAAACAGTTACAATATCCTCCATCTCGGGCTTCGTACGAGATACCAAAATTTTCCCCAGTGGAGTCAAAACAACCTTTTCGCCTCTCTCTCGGGCTTTGTACGGGATACAAAAACACTCTCTTACTGAGTATAAAAGATTCTCCAACTGAGTCAACTCTTTGCTAGCCTCCTCTTAGGCTTTGTATAACGATATGCCCCACTGGGTCGAACCCTTTTAGCCTCTTTCTCGGGCTTTGTACGAGACACAAAATAGCCTCCTCTTAGGCTTTGTATAATGATTTTCCTAGCGGAAATTAGCCTCCTCTTAGGCTTTGTATAAGAAAACCACTGGTTGATCCAATTAACCTTTTAACATCAAAGTTGTGCCTCGTTCACAGTATACAAACATCAACAACTCCTTCCCCTTTATCTAATCGCTGTAAGCGGCAAGCCTCTGGATCATCTACATCCATGCCACTGTCCCTCTTTTAGCATGAGAAATTCCTAAGGAAAGATGGCATTGCTCTATACTGAGTTAAAGTCTTCTCCTTCAGGTTAAAACCCTTTCTCCGGAAATTATGGCATTGCTCGGATCCGCGTATCCCAGTTAAATTAATTCTCCTTCTCCCCTCTTTAGAGATGACAAATTCTCTCTAAAGTCAAGGTCATTCAGCTTCACATCTTGGGCTTTGAACAAGACACAAATAGACCTTTCAGCTTCACACCTTGGGCTTTGAACAAGATACAAATCACCTTTTGCTTCACGTCTTGGGCTTTGAACAAGACACCAAAAACCAATTTCCTCCCATAGAATAGGAGGAACTACGAACGCTTTGATTTCCCTATTTCGGTAAACGGGAATACGTAGGCATAAGATCGAAAGAAAAGATCTTAGCGAGCGCAATCAACAAAAAACCAAAATCCCATACTCTCATGTATCTATCAAAAAGCATCAGTCCTAACATCCTAATCCTTGTTCCCCCGCCAGAAACCTTTTGCCCAGGTAAAAAGAAAGAAATCGTATTGGCGAAAATACAAATAACCAGTACAAAGGCCCCCCACATTGATAGCATTCGTAACCTAACAGACCGCTGTTTAAACTCAGTATGCAAAGCAGGGTTAATTGGAGACATCTATTTCCCTTCCTTATTCAGCTCACAATAGGATAAAAAATGAATCGACCTGTAGTTTTAAAGCTCAAACCGCAGAGAGCGACCAGCGCTTAAGAACCGCGTCCAAAATCGCTCGCTACAATCCTTTGGAATTCAATAAAAAGGGGTTTTCGCACTGTTTGATATTTGCAATCTAATTGTCGAAGTTTATTTTGATTAAACCTAAAAATAATTAATATAATCATTGCATTCATCATTCTCACATCGCGTATTCTCCTTACCTACGAATCTCACATTTGTGTCTCGATTCTAGAGTCAAACTATCTCATTCGTATAATACTCGGGCCAATCGTCAGAAAAGGATGGATGATCTTGAGGAAGAAAACAGAGAGTTGAAAGAAGAGATCGACGCTCTGAGAGAGGATATGAGAAAGCTTCGTAACGACATGCAAGCCATGGCAGAAGCTCAGCTACAAAGAACTGCGATCTCAGAGATCACCTCAACGCCCATCATAGAAAAGTATGATCCTAGGTATCAGATGCCGAAAGATCGTCCTTGGGGCATGCCTGTTAACTATATCCCGGAAGGATATGTTCCGCCGATCACTGAAGATCAGGGAATCGCAACAGAAGCCGCTGGGCCTGAAGGTTACAAACTTCGGGAAAGCGAAGATGCCAGGGGCATACTCGAGACTCCTGAAGGTTACAAACTTCGGGAGGCGCCAAGACTTACTGCCGTAGTCTCGGTACCACCCCCTGTGGTGCACACTGTCCCGGAAGGACAGATTCCACCAACGTCTTCTGATAAGAAGGAAACTATGTTTGACAGAATGAATGAATTCCAGGAGCAGTTCTTGAAAATACAGAAAGAGCTACAAGCCATTCGCGGTCAGGATCTATTTGGAAAGGACGCCGCAGACCTCTGCTTGGTCCCAAATGTGAAAGTCCCGGACAAGTTCCAAGTGCCCGACTTTGAAAAATACAAGGGTAACTCTTGCCCTCAGAGCCATCTGGTGATGTACGCTCGGCGGATGTCAGCTCAGACGGAGAATCAGGACCTGCTGATTCACTACTTTCAGGATAGTTTAACCGGTGCCGCACTCAAATGGTACATGGGTTTAAACCGTACTACGATCAGTACATTCAGAGATCTTGGTACTGCCTTCGTCCAACAATACAAATACAATTTGGACATGGCACCCGACAGAGATCAACTCAGATCAATTTCGCAAAAGGAAAAGGAAACCTTTAAGGAGTATGCTCAAAGGTGGCGTGAAATTGCCGCTCAAATTTGTCCGCCTCTTGAGGAAAAAGAGATGACAAAGATCTTCTTAAAGACCTTAAGCTCATTTTACTATGACCGAATGATTGCCAGTGCGCCCAGTGATTTCACCGAAATGGTCGGCATGGGCGTACGTCTTGAGGAAGCTGTCCGAGAAGGACGTTTGGTAAAAGACACTGGATCAACGAGCGGTACTAAAAAATATGGTAGTGCCCTCCCTAAGAAAAAAAAGCAAGATATTGGGAATATCTCTCTCGGAAAGCAAAGGCGACGTTATCAGCCAGTAGCAGCTGTAACTCCTGCTATCGGCCCCGCGCCTGTTCCTATGTATCAACCTCAGGTTGCGCAGAGCCAACCTGACCAACAAAGGACACAACAACCTCTTCAGCAGGCTCGTCCTCCATATAACAACAACCGTACAACACGGCCACCAGGATTTGATCCTATACCCGTAACATACGCAGAGCTGTTTCCGTTACTGCTGGCTAAGGGGCACATTCAGACTAAGTCTCCCATTTTAGTTCCGAAAAATCTGCCTTTTTGGTTTAAAGCGGATCAGACATGCCCTTATCATCAAGGAGGATCAGGGCATAACATAGAGACTTGTCTTAATTTCAAGTCCGATGTGAAAAAGCTTGTTAGGAGCGGGCTCTTATCTTTCAAAGATACGAATCCCAACGTTCTCACGAACCCGCTGCCTCAACATGAGAAAGCTGCAGTCAATCTGATTGAGAAAGAGACTAACAATGTCTATCAAATTCACGATGTACTCTTATTGGGGACCAATCTGGTCAAGATGCATTGTAGACAGAGTGGATATGGCCATGTGCCACCTCATAATTATCACCAGTGTGATATCTGCTCTAAAGACAACCAGGGATGTTCTGTGGTGCAAGCAGCTCTACAGGATCAAATGGATCTTGGATGGATCCAAGAGCACCGAGTTCGTGGAGTTAACATGGTTTACACGAATTCCAACATCATTCAGAACCACGACATCCGTGCAATGAATGTCAACTTGGTGGCGATGCACTCAAGGCAAAGCCAGTATCATAATCTGCCGCGGCACGATTACAGTTCCTGTCTGATTTACTCGGTAAACAAACAGGGATGCTCTTTTATACAAGAGGCCCTCCAGCGTCAGATGGATCTTGGATGGATCCAAGACTACCATGATAGGAACTCCTATCAAATCAACATGGTTCAGATCTTTGACATTCGCGTAATGAATACCAACTTGGTAGAGTTACATGCTGAGCAGGTCCGACTTGGATTCTTAATATCACATGACTATCAAAATTGTAAAGCGGGTTGCGAAAACGATCGAGGTTGTACCCTTGTCCAGGAGGCACTTCAGCACTTGTTAAATCACTGGTGGATGCCAATCTATATGGACGAAGATACTGAGCAGATTAGTATCAATCACAGGAATCCTACTCGTCGTCAAAGTCAGGATGTCCGATCAATGGAAGATAACCTAATGAGGTTACATTGTATTCAAAGTGGGCGTGGCCAGGTGCCACCACATAACTATGACAGTTGTAGCGTCTGTTCAGAAAGTAACCAGGGGTGTTACCTTGTGAGAGCAGCTCTTCAGGGTCAGGTTGATCATGGAGAAATTCGTCCATATCCAGGTTCAGGACCCATCATTTGGTCGCCGAACTACCTTGCCGAGCAAGTTGAGGATGTTGTCACAATCTCTAGTCATCACAGGACCAGGGATGTTTTTACCATCATCCCTCTACTTGACGAATCTAGAGTTCCCAACCGGGAACGGATCGAGATTACCTATGATGGTCAGAAAAATCAGAAGGTTCCCATAGTCGTCTATATACCGGGACCATTACCGTATGAATCAGCTAAGGTTATCCCTTACAAATACGGTGCAACAATAATCGAGAATGGAAAGGAAATTCCATTACCCTCCGTCGTGAATATTGCAGACATCAGTCGTGTAACACGGAGCGGTCGAATCTTCAACCGAGGGGTTGGAGAATCCAACAAAGAAAAGGAACTTCAGCCAGAAATTCCTGATCCACCAGTCGATCAATCTAGTAATCCCGACTTTTCAAAAGACAAAGATGAGATGCTAAAGCTCATCCAAAGGAGTGAATATAACATTGTTGATCAACTGTTACAGACTCCTTCAAAGATCTCAGTATTATCACTGTTACTCAGCTCAGAAGCCCACAGGGAGGCTCTATAGAAAGTCTTGGAGCAAGCCTTTATGGAACAGGATGTAACAATCATACAGTTCGATAGTATTGTCTCTAACATCACTTCCTGCAACAATTTGGGATTTAGTGATGAAGAATTACCTGAAGAGGGTCGCCGTCATAACATGGTGCTCAACATTACAGTTAACTGCCAGGACGATGCTTTAGCCAACGTACTGGTAGACACAGGGTCAGCCCTGAATGTTATGCCGAAGTCCACTTTGATGCAATTATCATTCAAGGGCCCTCCGATGAGAGTCAGCGAGGTCGTCGTCAAAGCATTCAACGGATCCAGAAAAACAGTTATCGGCGAAGTGGATCTTCCCATAACTATTGGTCCTCACACTTTCCAAATCACTTTCCTGGTCATGGACATCCGGGCAACATACAGTTGTTTATTATGAAGACCTTGGATACATCAGGCTGGAGCGGTTACTTCAACCCTCCACCAGAAGCTAAAGTTCGTCGAGAACGATCAACTTGTCACGGTTTGTGGGGAACAAGCCTTGCTTGTGAGTAACTTATCATCATCTACTTGTGTGGAACCCGAGGAGGTTATTGGAACTCAGTTCCAAGCACTATCGGTGAGCAAGGACAATCAGTCCGAAGAAGGAACTTCAATTTCTTCATACAAAGATTCTATCAAAGCGGTCGAGAGTACCGATACGACATGATGGGGACGGCTTGTCATTCCCATTGACAATAAAACAAAGAAGGGTCTTGGTTTTTCTGCAACCTGTACCCAGACAGTTGCCAACGATGAAGGTCTTCATCCCCTTCAAAACTTCTTCCACAGTGGAGGTTTTCTTCACCCAGTGTCTCAGACAGTTCATGCTATCAATGAGGAAGATCCCTCTGACACAGATAAAGAATGGAAGTCCTGCCTTAACAAGGACGGCTATATGTCTCAAGAAGAGGTGCCTATGCCTTTTTTCTTTCCTACAGAAAGTCCGAGATTTATACCAAGATCAGATGTCGAAATGATCTATGGAGATTGCGATCCAGAAGGATGTCGTGCTCTGCCAAATTCATTAAAGGAAGACACTCTGATGAAAGACAACTTTGATCACAATTACTATGGCCCGATGGATGGCCTGCCAATGTGGCAGCCTTACCCAGGAAACTTGGGGCAAGAGAGTCTGCCGAGTAATGAAACTCAGCTGAGCATCATTGAACAGAATACCTGTGTCCCCGCCATGTAATGGGATCAACACTCAGGTCATTCAGAAACTACTCAACCTGAAGATGAATTTGCAACATTTGCAGGACTTGAATTCATCAACTATGCTTTTCCCGAGGTCAACGTCATCGAGAGAAATGACTCCTCCGGTTCCAAAGAAGTTTGGGACACTCTGGGACAACCAAGTGGAAAATACGACTTTATGGTCAAGTACACTGCTCCCGAAAGCTCTCGTATCAGGCTCGAAGATATCCAGTCAACTGGATGGGGAGATACAGCTGAGAGCACAAATGCTATGCAAAATACAATAGAGGAATCCTCCTACGACAATTCTGCCTGGGAAACAGATTCCAGTGATCCTGCTCCACCAGAAATCAGCGTTATTTCTGAAGACAAATCAAGGAAGGTGCTAGACTTTGCGATTCACCGAGGAGTTCGCCGCCAATGGGTTGCTGTCGATGTTCCGAAGGTCGTTCGTCAGTCAAAGTAATTGCCATCTTTAACCTTTCACCCTGCCCAGGTGAAACGGATGTTTCGATAGGGCTCGCATTTTGTAAATTTCCCTCTTCGCTTTGCCCGAAGCGACAGAGTTTTGTTTAATAGGGCTGTAGTTTCAAGATTCGACTTGTTCATTAATAAAATAACGTCGTTCTGTAATTTCCACATTAATTGCTGTTTTCTCTTTTTGCTTTTCCAGAAAATGGTAATCCTAAAAAACATTCAATAATAAAAACAAGCAGTAAAATCAAAACACTGCACACACTTGCATTTTCTCTATCTCTTCTAAACACGAATCATCACGTCATGCAGATTGCTTGTTTTATACCCCGTTGAAACATACGATTCGATGCCTTCTTCCAACTTTGAGTTCCCGGTATTCGAGGCTGAAGAAGAAAATGACGACCAAATTCCAGAAGAGATCTCCCGACTACTCAGACAAGAGGAAAGGTCCATCGAACCTCACAAAGAGCCGTTGGAAACGGTAAACTTGGGTTCAGAAAAAGAGAGAAAAGAAATCAGGATTGGAGCACTGCTCAGTCCAACTGTCAAAGAAAGTTTGATAAAGCTTCTCAAAGAATTCCCCGATGTATTCGCTTGGTCCTATTAGGATATGCCAGGGTTGGATACCAGCATCGTGGAACATCACTTACCGTTGAGATCGGAATGTCCGCCAGTAAAGCAAAGGTTGAGACGGACTCACCCGGACATGGCCATCAAAATCAAAGAGGAGGTACAGAAACAGATCGACACGGGTTTCCTCACTACATCTGAATATCCTCAATGGTTAGCCAACATCGTGCCCGTTCCCAAAAAGGATGCAAAGGTTAGAATGTGTGTCGATTACAGAGATCTGAACAAGGCAAGTCCAAAGGATGACTTTCCTTTACCACACATTGACACGCTGGTTGACAGCACAACAAAGTTTAAAGTATTCTCCTTCATGGATGGATTCTCGGGCTATAACCAGATCAAAATGGCGCCGAAAGACATGGAGAAAACTTCGTTCATTACCCCATGGGGTACCTTTTGTTACAAGGTAATGCCGTTCGGTTTGAAGAACGCCGGGGCAACCTATCAAAGGGCCATGACTACTCTGTTTCATGACATGATACACAAAGAAATCGAGGTATATGTCGATGATTTGATTGCAAAATCAAGAACAGAGGATGAGCACATTGAACATCTCTCAAAATTGTTCGAACGTCTAAGAAAATTCAAGCTCCGCTTGAATCCCAACAAGTGCACCTTCGGTGTCCGTTCAGGGAAACTACTAGGGTTCATCGTCAGCCAGAAAGGGATTGAGGTTGATCCTGACAAGGTCAAGGCCATTCAAGAAATGCCTTCTCCGAAAACTGAAAAACAAGTCAGAGGATTCTTGGGACGTTTGAACTACATCTCCAGATTCATATTCCTTATGACCGCCACTTGTGCGCCGATTTTCAAATTACTCAAAAAGAACCAGGATTGCGTTTGGTCAGAAGATTGCCAAACCGCCTTCGACAGTATCAAGGAATATCTGTTGAATCCTCCGATTCTATCACCACCAGTGGAAGGAAGACCACTAATCATTTACCTCACAGTCCTAGAGGACTCAATGGGATGTGTACTTGGCCAACAAGACGAAACTAAACGGAAAGAGTCTGCCATTTACTATCTAAGCAAGAAATTCACCGACTGCGAAACTCGGTAAACAATGCTTGAGAAAACTTGTTGCACTTTGGCTTGGGCAGCCAAACATCTTTGCCAGTACATTATTCGTCATACTACTTGGTTGGTCTCCGAAATGGATCCAATCAAGTACGTTTTCGAAAAACCTGCTCTCACGGGAAGGATTGCCCGTTGGCAGATGTTACTATCAGAATATGACAAAGAGTACCATGCTCAGAAAGCCGTTAAAGGAAGTATTTTAGCCGATCATTTGGCTCATCAACCGATTTACGATCAAGAATCAATTGGGTTTGACTTCCCAGACGAAGATGTCATGTATCTAAAGATGAAAGATTGCGATGAACCGCTACCCAGTGAAGGGCCAGAACCAGGTTCCCAGTGGGGACTTATCTTTGACGGAGCAGTCAATCATTATGGAAACGGAATTGGGGCAATCATTGTTACCCCTCAGGGTTCCCACATTCCTTTCACTGCCAGACTTACGTTCAAATGTACGAACAACGAGGCCGAATACGAAGCATGTATTATGGGTCTCGAAGAAGCGATTGATTTAAGGATCAAAAACTTGGACGTATACGGCGACTCAGCCCTAGTGATCAATTAGATAAAAGGAGATTGGAACACATACCAATCAAGATTGATTCCTTACAAAGACTATGCAAGAAGGTTGTTACCCTTCTTCAACAGAGTCGACTTTCATCACATCCCTCGTGATGAGAATCACATGGCTGATGCATTAGCCACTCTCTCTTCCATGATCAGTGTAGGTCGATGGAATGACATACCTAAGATCGACATAGTGCGCCTTGAACGGCCCGCTTACATCTTCGCGATTGAAGCAGTCATAGACGACAGACCTTGGTATCACGATATCAAATGCTTCCTTCAGAAACAAGAGTACCCATCTGGGGCACTCAGAAAAGATAGAAAGACCCTCAGAAGATTGGCTGGAAACTTCTTCTTGAGCGGTGACACTCTCTATAAGAGAAATTTTGACATGGTCTTGCTCCGATGCGTAGACAGACCCGAAGCAGACATGCTTATGAAAGAAATTCATGAAGGATCCTTTGGCACTCATGCCAATGGACACGCAATGGCGAGAAAAATCCTAAGAGCAGGGTACTATTGGTTGACCATGGAATCCGACTGCTACAAGTACATGAGGAGGTGTCACAAGTGTCAGATATACTATGACAAAATTGATGTACCGCCATCACATCTCAAAGTTCTTTCTTCCCCGTGGCCATTTTCCATATGGGGAATCGATATGATTGGTATGATTGAGCCCAAGGCTTCAAACGAACATCGGTTCATCCTGGTAGCCATTGACTATTTCACCAAGTGGGTCGAAGCAGCGTCATTCGCCAATGTAACCCGACAAGTGGTGGTCCGATTTATCAAAAACAATATCATCTGCCGTTATGGTGTTCCAAGCGAGATCATTACTGATAATGGATCTAACTTGAACAATAAGATGATGAAAGAGTTGTGTGCAGAGTTCAAGATCGAACACCATAACTCATCTCCCTACCGACCCAAGATGAACGGAGCGGTAGAAGCGGCTAATAAGAACATCAAGAAGATTCGTTCAAAAGATGGTTGTAACCTACAAAGATTGGCATGAGATGCTACCCTTTGCACTTCACGGTTATCGTACATCTGTCCGCACTTCAACAGGGGCTACCCCTTTCTCTCTAGTGTATGGCATGGATGCAGTGCTTCCCATAGACATAGAGATCCCATCAATCTGGGTATTGATGGAAGCGAAGCTCACCGAAGCTGAATGGCGTCAAGGTCAACACGATGAATTGAATCTGATCGAGGAAAAATGAGTCACGGCACTATGCCACGGTCAGTTATATCAACAGAGAATGAAGAGGGCGTTCGACAAAAAGGTCCGACCTCGTGTCTTCAGGAAAGGAGACCTTGTGCTTAAGAAGATACAATCATTTCTCACTGATTCTCGGGGCAAATGGACCCCAAATTATGATGGCCCCTATGTGGTCACGAAAGCTTTCACAGGCGGCGCCTTGAGACTTGCAACCATGGACGGAGAAGAATTTGCCTACCCCACTAATGTTGATGTAGTCAAGAAATACTTCGCCTAAACTAAAAAAAAAAAAAACGTCTCGGTGGATTGAAAACCCGAAAGGGCGGTCCAGGCAAAAGTTAGAGACATGGAAAAAAAAGAATCATCCCGATGGATTGGAAATCTCATAGTACAATCCAGGCAAAAGTTAGGGATAATGGCAAGTAACTATGTTCAACAGAGGCAAGTCCCTCAGCAGTAGTTGCATCATCTATCGGAGGAAATCTCCAGTCAAAGGTCATCTTCGACGGAAGCTCAGGATGCCCCGAACTCAAAGTTGGTAGAAGGATAGTGGTCGTTATGTTTCAACGTAGCCCTTTTCCATGTAAATTACCGTTTTCTAACTTTGTATATACTCTTTGGAATCACGCGTTTGGCTGATCTCCATCTTATCAATAAAATTTGAGCCCTTGTGCTTTTGTTTGTAATTCTTTACTTGTTTTAGCTTTACAGAACGACGTTGTTTAAACTTAATCAGCGATTCTTGAAATAAAATAAAAATGAATTTACTTGTTAAAACTTTTTCTGCTTTTAAAATAAAGATGGCAATTTCTTTTGACTGTTGAACATCAGAAGAACATCGATTGCTTCTCCCGAAGTAAGCGAACTTCAAAGTGCAGAATCAAAGTACTCATTCTAAGCCAGTATGCCTAAATGAAGGGATCAACTGTGTCAGAGACCTTGTTTCGTCTGACACGCCTCGGCCGAGTTCTCATCTCCTAAGCCCGATCAACATAGCTCATAACGGAACTATCTCTCCTAAGCAAGGTGGAATTGCTATTTTGAATCAACGGTACTTCTTCGCCCCGCGATGGCCGAGTGTTCAATTGTGTTCATCCATTAATTTGTATGTCGCGTCTGTTTTGTCAGCATATACATACATACATCATGCATTTTTTATTTGCGTTCGCATTTCATATTGCATCACTATCACTCTAGTCGGTCTTGTCCCCTAGTGATAACAGTTTTCTCAATCGAGTTTGTCAGTTCTTTCCTCGTCAGGAAACGTTGTGTCTGAACAATCTCGCCACCAGTGTATCTTTAGATCAGAGTCGGCACTCGACCACTTTGATAACTTGAACCTCTGAAAAGCCAGAGAAAACTTTCAATAAACATCACTCTTCGCCATTGAAGATGATATCCTTGCTTTCCCGGATTAAGTAAAATCCACAGAGAAAGCCTCGTAATCAGAGATTCGGCAGCACGCCAGTTTTGCTCCGAAAAACCACTGATGAGAAGGTCATTGCCACCTTAAAATTGGATCCCATCATATGGCATTTCTCCGGGAAGATCCCGAGAAAAGTATGATGTAACCCCAAACGAAAACAGTCTCTCAAGAGACTCGCTTTCCCCAGTAAAATTGACAAATGGCGTCTCCAAAACAGAGAAGTTTGTGTACCTCTACAATTCAGACGTTGGGTTCCCCAGCAAGTCTGACATTAAACCTTTTTCCCTCAAATGGCATGTCTCCAGGAAAATTCGGCGAGAAGTTTGAAGGAAAACCGCTACACATAGCGTCCCTTGTCAATAAAGTTTATTGACAAAAGAAACTAAGACCAGTTCTTGGTAGGAAACCAGGATCGAGGGGAAGTTTAAATCAGAAACTAAGACCAGTTCCTGGTTTCCTACCAAGAACTGGTCTTAGTTTCTGATTTAAACTTCCCCTCGATCCTGGTTTCCTACCAAGAACTGGTCTTAGTTTCTGATTTAAACTTCCCCTCGATCCTGGTTTTCTACCAAGGAACTGGTCTCAGTCTCTTTTGAAATAAACTTCCCCTCGATCCTGGTTTCCTACCAAGGAACTGGTCTTAGTTTCTGATATAAACTTCCCCTCGATCCTGGTTTTCTACCAAGGAACTGGTCTAAGTTTCTTTTGTCAATAAACTTTATTGACAAGGGACGCTATGTGTAGCGGTTTTCCTTCAAACTTCTCGCCAAATTTTCCTGGAGAGATGCCATTTGAGGGAAAAAGGTTTGATGTCAGACTTGCTGGGGAACCCAACGTCTGAATTGTAGAGGTACACAAACTTCTCTGTTTTGGAGACGCCATTTGTCGATTTTACTGGGGAAAGCGAGTCTCTTGAGAGACTGTTTTCATTTGGGGTTACATCATACTTTTCTCGGGATCTTCCCGGAGAAATGCCATATGATGGGATCCAATTTTGAGGTGCCAATGACCTTCTCATCAGTGGTTTTTCGGAGCAAAACTGGCGTGCTTCTGAATCTCTGATTACGAGGCTTTCTCTGTGGATTTTCCTTAATCCGGGAAAGCAAGGATATCATCTTCAATGGCGAAGAGTGATGTTTATTGAAAGTTTTCTCTGGCTTTTCAGAGGTTCAAGTTATCAAAGTGGTCGAGTGCCGACTCTGATCTAAAGATACACTGGTGGCGAGATTGTTCAGACACAACGTTTCCTGACGAGGAAAGAACTGACAAACTCGATTGAGAAAACTGTTATCACTAGGGGACAAGACCGACTAGAGTGATAGTGATGCAATATGAAATGCGGACGCAAATAAAAAATGCATGATGTATGTATGTATATGCTGACAAAACAGACGCGATATACAGACTAATGGATGAACACAATTGGACACTCGGCCATCGCGGGGCGAAGAAGTACCGTTGATTCAAAATAGCAATTCCACCTTGCTTAGGAAAGATAGTCCCGTTAGGAGCTATGTTGATCGGGCTTAGGAGATGAGAACTCGGCCGAGGCGTGTCAGACGAAACAAGGTCTCTGACACAGTTGATCCCTTCATTTAGGCATACTGGCTTAGAAGGAGTACTTTGATTCTGCACTTTGAAGTTCGCTTACTTCGGGAGAAGCAATCGATGTTCTTCTGATGTTCAACAGTCAAAAGAAATTGCCATCTTTATTTTAAAAGCAGAAAAAGTTTTAACAAGTAAATTCATTTTTGTTTTATTTCAAGAATCGCTGATTAAGTTTAAACAACGTCGTTCTGTAAAGCTAAAACAAGTAAAGAATTACAAACAAAAGCACAAGGGCTCAAATTTTATTGATAAGATGGAGATCAGCCAAACGCGTGATTCCAAAGAGTATATACAAAGTTAGAAAACGGTAATTTACAGGGAAAAGGGCTACGTTGAAACATAACGACCACTATCCTTCTACCAACTTTGAATTTGGGGCATCCTGAGCTTCCGTCGAAGATGACCTTTGACTGGAGATTTCCTTCGATAGATGATGCAACTGCTGCTGAGGGACTTGCCTCTGTTGAACATAGTTACTTGCCATTATCCCTAACTTTTGCCTGGATTGTACTATGAGATTTCCAATCCATCGGGATGATTCTTTTTTTTTCCATGTCTCTAACTTTTGCCTGGACCGCCCTTTCGGGTTTTCAATCCACCGAGACGTTTTTTTTTTTTTTAGTTTAGGCGAAGTATTTCTTGACTACATCAACATTCGTGGGGTAGGCAAATTAATCTCCGTCCATGGTTGCAAGTCTCAAGGCGCCTCCTGAGAAAGCTTTCGTGACCACATAGGGGCCATCATAATTTGGGGTCTATTTGCCCCGAGAATCAGTGAGAAATGATTGTATCTTCTTGAGCACAAGGTCTCCTTTCCTGAAGACACGAGGTCGGACCTTTTTGTCGAACGCCCTCTTCATTCTCTGTTGATATAACTGACCGTGGCATAGTGCCGTGACTCGTTTTTCCTCGATCATATTCAATTCGTCGTGTCGACCTTGACACCATTCAGCTTCGGTGAGCTTCGCTTCCATCAATACCCGAATTGATGGGATCTCTATTTCTATGGGAAGCACTGCCTCCATGCCATACACTAGAGAGAAAGGGGTAGCCCCTGTTGAAGTGCGGACAGATGTACGATAACCGTGAAGCGCAAAGGGTAGCATCTCATGCCAATCTTTGTAGGTTACAACCATCTTTTGAACGATCTTCTTGATGTTCTTGTTAGCCGCTTCTACCGCTCCGTTCATCTTGGGTCGGTAGGGAGATGAGTTATGGTGTTTGATCTTGAACTCTGCACACAACTCTTTCATCATCTTATTGTTCAAGTTAGATCTATTATCAGTAATGATCTCGCTTGGAACACCATAACGACAGATGATATTGTTTTTGATAAATCGGACCACCACTTGTCGGGTTACATTGGCGAATGACGCTGCTTCGACCCACTTGGTGAAATAGTCAATGGCTACCAGGATGAACCGATGTCCGTTTGAAGCCTTGGGCTCAATCATACCAATCATATCGATTCCCCATATGGAAAATGGCCACGGGGAAGAAAGAACTTTGAGATGTGATGGCGGTACATCAATTTTGTCAGAGTATATCTGACACTTGTGACACCTCCTCATGTACTTGTAGCAGTCGGATTCCATGGTCAACCAATAGTACCCTGCTCTTAGGATTTTTCTCGCCATTGCGTGTCCGTTGGCATGAGTGCCAAAGGATCCTTCATGAATTTCTTTCATAAGCATGTCTGCTTCGGGTCTGTCTACGCATCGGAGCAAGACCATGTCAAAATTTCTCTTATAGAGAGTGTCACCGCTCAGGAAGAAGTTTCCAGCCAATCTTCTGAGGGTCTTTCTATCTTTTCTGAGTGCCCCAGATGGGTACTCTTGTTTCTGAAGGAAGCATTTGATATCGTGATACCAAGGTCTGTCGTCTATGACTGCTTCAATTGCGAAGATGTAAGCGGGCCGTTCAAGGCGCACTATGTCGATCTTAGGTATGTCATTCCATCGACCTACACTGATCATGGAAGAGAGAGTGGCTAATGCGTCAGCCATGTGATTTTCATCACGAGGGATGTGATGAAAGTCGACTCTGTTGAAGAAGGGTAACAACCTTCTTGCATAGTCTTTGTAAGGAATCAATCTTGATTGGTATGTGTTCCAATCTTCTTTTATCTGATTGATCACTAGGGCTGAGTCGCCGTATACGTCCAAGTTTTTGATCCTTAAATCAATCGCTTCTTCGAGACCCATAATACATGCTTCGTATTCGGCCTCGTTGTTCGTACATTTGAACGTAAGTCTGGCAGTGAAAGGAATGTGGGAACCCTGAGGGGTAACAATGATTGCCCCAATTCCATTTCCATAATGATTGACTACTCTGTCAAAGATAAGTCCCCACTGGGAACCTGGTTCTGGCCCTTCACTGGGTAGCGGTTCATCGCAATCTTTCATCTTTAGATACATGACATCTTCGTTTGGGAAGTCAAACCCGATTGATTTTTGATCGTCAATCGGTTGATGAGCCAAATGATCGGCTAAAATACTTCCTTTAACGGCTTTCTGAGCATGGTACTCTATGTCATATTCTGATAGTAACATCTGCCAATGGGCAATCCTTCCCGTGAGAGCAGGTTTTTCGAAAACATACTTGATTGGATCCATTTCGGAGATTAACCAATTAGTATGACGAATCATGTATTGGCGAAGACGTTTGGCTGCCCAAGCCAAAGCGCAACAAGTTTTCTCAAGCATTGTGTACCGAGTTTCGCAGTCGGTGAATTTCTTGCTTAGATAGTAAATGGCAGACTCTTTCCATTTAGTTTCGTCTTGTTGGCCAAGTACACATCCCATTGAGTCCTCTAGGACTGTGAGGTAAATGATTGGTGGTCTTCCTTCCACTGGTGGTGATAGAATCGGAGGATTCAACAGATATTCCTTGATACTGTCGAAGGCGGTTTGGCAATCTTCTGACCAAACGCAATCCTGGTTCTTTTTGAGTAATTTGAAAATCGGCGCACAAGTGGCGGTCATAAGGAATATGAATCTGGAGATGTAGTTCAAACGTCCCAGGAATCCTTTGACTTGTTTTTCAGTTTTCGGAGAAGGCATTTCTTGAATGGCCTTGACCTTGTCAGGATCAACCTCAATCCCTTTCTGGCTGACGATGAACCCTAGTAGTTTCCCTGAACGGACACCGAAGGTGCACTTGTTGGGATTCAAGCGGAGCTTGAATTTTCTTAGACGTTCGAACAATTTTGAGAGATGTTCAACGTGCTCATCCTCTGTTCTTGATTTTGCAATCAAATCATCGACATATACCTCAATTTCTTTGTGTATCATGTCATGAAACAGAGTAGTCATGGCCCTTTGATAGGTTGCCCCGGCGTTCTTCAAACCGAACGGCATTACCTTGTAACAAAAGGTACCCCATGGGGTAATGAACGAAGTTTTCTCCATGTCTTTCGGCGCCATTTTGATCTGGTTATAGCCCGAGAATCCATCCATGAAGGAGAATACTTTGAACTTTGCTGTGCTGTCAACCAGCGTGTCAATGTGTGGTAAAGGAAAGTCGTCCTTTGGACTTGCCTTGTTTAGATCTCTGTAATCAACACACCTTCTAACCTTTCCATCCTTTTTGGGAACGGGCACGATGTTGGCTAACCATTGAGGATATTCAGATGTAGCGAGGAAACCCGCGTCAATCTGTTTCTGTACCTCCTCCTTGATTTTGATGGCCATGTCCTGGTGAGTCCGTCTCAACCTTTGCTTTACTGCGGGCATTCTGATCTCAATGGCAAGTGATGTTCCACAATGCTGGTATCCAACCCTGGCATATCCTGATAGGACCAAGCGAATACATCGGGGAATTCTTTGAGAAGCTTTATCAAACTTTCTTTGACAGTTGGACTGAGCAGTGCTCCGATCCTGATTTCTTTTCTCTCTTTTTCTGAACCCAAGTTTACCGTTTCCAACGGCTCTTTGTGAGGTTCGATGGACCTTTCCTCTTGTCTGAGTAGTCGGGAGATCTCTTCTGGAATTTGGTCGTCATTTTCTTCTTCAGCCTCGAATACCGGGAACTCAAAGTTGGAAGAAGGCATCGAATCGTATGTTTCAACGGGGTATAAAACAAGCAATCTGCATGACGTGATGATTCGTGTTTAGAAGAGATAGAGAAAATGAAAGTGTGTGCAGTGTTTTGATTTTACTGCTTGTTTTTATTATTGAATGTTTTTTAGGATTACCATTTTCTGAAAAAGCAAAAAGAGAAAACAGCAATTAATGCGGAAATTACAGAACGACGTTATTTTATTAATGAACAAGTCGAATCTTGAAACTACAGCCCTATAAAACAAAACTCTGTCGCTTCGGGCAAAGCGAAGAGGGAAATTTACAAAAAGCGAGCCCTATCAAAATATCCGTTTCACCTGGGCAGGGTGAAAGGTTAAAGATGGCAATTACTTTGACTGACGAACGACCTTCAGAACCTCGACAGCAACCCATTGGCGGCGAACTCCTCGGTGAATCACAAAGTCTGGCACCTTCCTCGATTTGTCTTCAGAAATGACGCTGATTTCTGGTGGAGCAGGATCACTGGAATCTATTTCCCAGGCAGAATTGTCGTAGGAGGATTCCTCTGTTGCATTTTGCATAACATTTGTGCTCTCAGCTGTATCTCCCCATCCAGTCGGCCGGATGTCTTCGAGCCTGATACGAGAGCTTTCGGGAGCGGTGTACTTGACCATATAGTCGTATTTTCCACTTGGTTGTCCCAGAGTGTCCCAAACTTCTTTGGAACTGGAGGAGTCATTTCTCTCGATGACGTTGACCTCGGGAAAAGCATAGTTGATGAATTCAAGTCCTACAAACGTTGCAAATTCATCTTCAGGTTAAGTAGTTTCTGAATGACCTGAGTGTTGATCCCATGACATGGCGGGGACACAGGTATTCTGTTCAATGATGCTCAGCTGAGTTTCATTACTCGGCTGACTCTCTTGCCCCAAGTTTCTTGGGTAAGGCTGCCACATTGGCAGGCCATCCATCGGGCCATAGTAATTGTGATCAAAGTTGTCTTTCATCGGAGTGTCTTCCTCTAATGAATTTGGCGGAGCACGACATCCTTCTGGATCGCAATCTCCATAGATCATTTCGACATCTGATCTTGGTATAAATCTCGGACTTTCTGTAGGAAAGTAAAAGGGCATAGGCACCTCTTCTTGAGACATATAGCCGTCCTTGTTGAGGCAGGACTTCCATTCTTCATCTGTGTCAGAGGGATCTTCCTCATTGATAGCATGAACTATCTGAGACACTGGGTGAAGAAAACCTCCACTGTGGAAGATGTTTTGAAGGGGATGAAGACTTTCATCGTTGGCGGCTGTCTGGGTACAGGTCGCAGAAAAACCAAGACCTTTCTTTGTTTTATTGTCAATGGGAATGACAATCCATCCCCATCCTGTCGTATCGGTACTCTCGACCGCTTTGATAGCATCTTTGTATGAAGAAATTGAAGTTCCTTCTTCGGACTGATTGTCCTTGCTCACCGATAGTGCTTGGAACTGAGTTCCAATAACCTCCTCGGGTTCCACACAAGTAGATGATGATAAGTTGCTCACAAGCAAGGCTTGTTCCCCACAAACCGTGACAAGTTGATCGTTCTCGACGAACTTTAGCTTTTGGTGGAGGGTTGAAGTAACCGCTCCAGCCTGATGTATCCAAGGTCTTCCTAATAAACAACTGTATGTTGCCCGGATGTCCATGACCTGGAAAGTGATTTGGAAAGTGTGAGGACCAATAGTTATGGGAAGATCCACTTCGCCGATAACTGTTTTTCTGGATCCGTCGAATGCTTTGACGACGACCTCGCTGACTCTCATCGGAGGGCCTTTGAATGATAATTGCATCAAAGTGGACTTCGGCATAACATTCAGGGCTGACCTTGTGTCTACCAGTACGTTGGCTAAAGCATCGTCCTGGCAGTTAACTGTAATGTTGAGCGCCATGTTATGACGGCGACCCTCTTCGGGTAATTCTTCATCACTAAATCCCAAATTGTTGCAGGAAGTGATGTTAGAGACAATACTATCGAACTGTCTGATTGTTACATCCTGTTCCACAAAGGCTTGCTCCAAGACTTTCTGTAGAGCCTCCCTGTGGGCTTCTGAGCTGAGTAACAGTGATAATACTGAGATCTTTGAAGGAGTCTATAACAGTTGATCAACAATGTTATATTCACTCCTTTGGATGAGCTTTAGCATCTCATCTTTGTCTTTTGAAAAGTCGGGATTACTAGATTGACCGACTGGTGGATCAGGAATTTCTGCCTGAAGTTCCTTTTCTTTGTTGTATTCTCCAACCCCTCGGTTGAAGATTCGACCACTCCGTGTTACACGACTGATGTCTGCAATATTCACGATGGAGGGTAATGGAATTTCCTTTCCATTCTCGATTATTGTTGCACCGTATTTGTAAGGGATAGCCTTAGCTGATTCATACGGTAATGGTCCCGGTAGATAGACGACTATGGGAACCTTCTGATTTTTCTGACCATCATAGGTAATCTCGATCCGTTCCCGGTTGGGAACTCTAGATTCGTCAAGTAGAGGGATGATGGCAAAAACATCCCTGGTCCTGTGATGACTAGAGATTGTGACAACATCCTCAACTTGCTCGGCAAGGTAGTTCGGCGACCAAATGATGGGTCCTGAACCTGAATATGGACAGATTTCTCCATGATCGACCTGACCCTGAAGAGCTGCTCTCACAAGGTAACACCCTTGGTTACTTTCCGAACAGACGCTATAACTGTCATAGTTGTGTGGTGGCACCTGGCCACGCCCACTTTGAATACAATGTAACCTCACTAGGTTATCTTCCATTGATCGGACATCCTGACTTTGACGACGAGTAGGATTCCGGTGATTGATACTAATCTGCTCAGTATCTTCGTCCATATAGATTGGCATCCACCAGTGATTTAACAAGTGCTGAAGTGCCTCCTGGACAAGGGTACAACCTTGATCGTTTTCGCAACCCGCTTTACAATTTTGATAGTCATGTGATATTAAGAATCCAAGTCTGGCCTGCTCAGCATGTAACTCTACCAAGTTGGTATTCATTACGCAAATATCGAAGATCTGAACCATGTTGATTTGATAGGAGTTCCTATCATGGTAGTCTTGGATCCATCCAAGATCCATCTGACGCTGGAGGGCCTCTTGTATGAAAGAGCATCCCTGTTTGTTTACCGAGCAAATCAGACAGGAACTGTAATCGTGCCGCGGCAGATTATGATATTGGCTTTGCCTTGAGTGCATCGCCACCAAGTTGACATTCATTGCAAGGATGTCGTGGTTCTGAATGACGTTAGAATTCGTGTAAACCATGTTAACTCCACGAACTCGGTGCTCTTGGATCCATCTGAGATCCATCTGTTCCTGTAGAGCTGATTGCACCACAGAACATCCCTGGTTGTCTTTAGAGCAGATATCACACTAGTGATAATTATGAGGTGGCACATGGCCATATCCACTCTGTCTACAATGCATCTTGACCAAATTGGTCCCCAATAAGAGTACATCATGAATTTGATAGACATTATTAGTCTCTTTCTCAATCAGATTGACTGCAGCTTTCTCATGTTGAGGCAGCGGGTTCGTGAGAACATTAGGATTCGTATCTTTGAAAGATAAGAGCACACTCCTAACAAGCTTTTGCACGCCAGATTTGAAATTGAGACAAGTCTCAATGTTATGCCCTGAACCTCCTTGATGATAAGGGCATGTCTGATCCACCTTAAACCAAAAAGGCGGATTTTCCAGAACTGAAAGGGGAGACTTAGTCTGGATGTGCCCCTTAGCCAGCAGTAACAGAAACAGCTCTGCGTACGTTACGGGTATAGGATCAAATCCTGGTGGCCGTGTTGTACGGTTGTTGTTATATGGAGGACGAGTCTGCTGAAGAGGTTGTTGTGTCCTTTGTTGGTCAGGTTGGCTCTGCGCAACCTGAGGTTGATACATAGGAACAGGCGCGGGGCCGATAGCAGGAGTTACAGCTGCTACTGGCTGATAACGTCGCCTTTGCTTTCCGAGAGAGATATTCCCAATATCTTGCTCTTTTTTCTTAGGGAGAGCACTACCATATTTTTTAGTACCGCTCGTTGATCCAGTGTCTTTTACCAAACGTCCTTCTTGGACAGCTTCCTCAAGACGTACGCCCATGCCGACCATTTCGGTGAAATCACTGGGCGCACTGGCAATCATTCGGTCATAGTAAAATGAGCTTAAGGTCTTTAAAAAGATCTTTGTCATCTCTTTTTCCTCAAGAGGCGAACAAATTTGAGCGGCAATTTCACGCCACCTTTGAGCATACTCCTTAAAGGTTTCCTTTTCCTTTTGCGACATTGATCTGAGTTGATCTCTGTCGGGTGCCATGTCCAAATTGTATTTGTATTGTTGGACGAAGGCAGTACCAAGATCTCTGAATGTACTGATCGTAGTACGGTTTAAACCCATGTACCATTTGAGTGTGGCACCGGTTAAACTATCCTGAAAGTAGTGAATCAGCAGGTCCTGATTCTCCGTCTGAGCTGACATCCACCGAGCGTACATCACCAGATGGCTCTGAGGGCAAGAGTTACCCTTGTATTTTTCAAAGTCGGGCACTTGGAACTTGTGCGGGACTTTCACATTTGGGACCAAGCAGAGGTCTGCGTCGTCCTTTCCAAATAGATCTTGACCGTGAATGGCTTGCAGCTCTTTCTGCATTTCCAAGAACTGCTCCTGGAATTCATCCATTCTGTCAAACATAGTTTCCTTCTTATCAGAAGACGTTGGTGGAATCTGTCCTTCCGGGACAGTGTGCACCACAGGGGGTGGTACCGTGACTACGGCAGTAAGTCTTGGCGCCTCCCGAAGTTTGTAACCTTCAGGAGTCTCGAGTATGCCCCTGGTATCTTCGCTTTCCCGAAGTTTGTAACCTTCAGGCCCAGCGGCTTCTGTTGCGATTCCCTGATCTTCAGTGATCGGCGGAACATATCCTTCCGGGATATAGTTAACAAGCATGCCCCAAGGACGATCTTTCGGCATCTGATACCTAGGATCATACTTTTCTATGATGGGCGTTGAGGTGATCTCTGAGATCGCAGTTCTTTGTAGCTGAGCTTCTGCCATGGCTTGCATGTCGTTACGAAGCTTTCTCATATCCTCTCTCAGAGCGTCGATCTCTTCTTTCAACTCTCTATTTTCTTCCTCAAGATCATCCATCCTTTTCTGACGATTGGCCCGAGTATTATACGAATGAGACAGTTTGACTCTAGAATCGAGACACAAACGTGAGATTCGTAGGTAAGGAGAATACGCGATGTGAGAATGATAAATGCAATGATTATATTAATTGTTTTTAGGTTTAATCAAAATAAACTTCGACAATTAGATTGCAAATATCAAACAGTGGGGAAACCCCTTTTTATTGAATTCCAAAGGATTACAAAAATGGAAATACAGTAGATTACAAAGTGCAGAAACAGAAACCTAAACTAATGGGTCCCGAGTCCTCTTCTTTGACCGGGGCGCTTGGGCCGTTGTCGGGTTGTCATTCCTTTGCCAGGTGAAAGGAGCGAGCAAATTCCTTTGGTCATCTTGATTCTCTACAGCATGTTGCTCAAAAATTTCAATCAGAGCATCTTTCTCTTTTAGTAGTTGCTGTATTTGGATACACTCCACGTTGAGGGTGCGGTACTTGTTCTTCCAAGACCTTCCTTCCTTTTGAACTTTGTTGAGAGTAACCTGAAGCTTTTCAGTTTCCGTCATGAAGTACATAACAGTTTCCCTCGGCGGAAGAATTCCGTAACGAGGATAAGGCATCCTTAGCTTGAGAGCTCTAGTTTGTACCCAGTGGAGATAAGGCTCCACCGAGACACAGTCCGGTTTTCCCAGAGACTCTCGTCCTTTCTTATGAACATGTTTCCAAGCTTGCACTATTTCCATCTTTAGTGCTCTGTCATTTTCTCCTTCTTTGAAGAAAAGACCTTCCAGATGAACACCCAGTGGGATGTGTCTCATCGGGTATCCAAATTGACGAAGAACTAATATCGGATGATAGTTGATTCCTCCTTTAGTTCCTATGAGGGGTACGCTGGGGAAGTTTCCACAACGGTCAATGATTTTGATTCCCTCATAAATCCTATTACACCAATCTATATCAGAATTGGTGAGAGACATGATCTTCTGCGACCAACGTAAGACACTCTTGCAATCCCAAAAAGCAGCAGACTTGGGCAAGTGAGAGATAAACCATTTGTAAAGCAGAGGTACACAGCATGTGATCTCCCCTCCGCTGTACAAATTTCCCAAGTGTACAGAATGATACGCATCTGCGAACAAAGTCGGCACAGGGTTTCCAATGAGAAAAACCTTAATAGCGTTGATATCGACGAAGTTATTGATGTTGGGAAACAAAAATAACCCATAGGTGAGCAAGACAAAGATGCTTTCAAAAGCAGTCCCGTTCCCTATACTAGCGAAGTACAGAGCTTTCTTGGTCAGGAACTGGGCTGGCAAACCTTGGATGCCACCCTTAGTGGTCATGTGAGTCCTGACCTCAGACTCGTCCAAATGAATTGCTATTGCAATAGTCTGATTCTTTGGAATTTCTTCCAGTCCAGAAAATGGAGCTCGATCAGTGATATGTAAATCAGTCAGATGAGAATACTCCTCCAGCGTTGGTGCAAGCTGGTAATCCGGGAATGTGAAACAGTGATAAACCGGATCGTAGAACTGAATGAGCGCGTCCATGATCCCCTTAATCACATGGACTCTTAACAGTGGTAGCAAACCACCGTGCTTGGCTCTGAAAGCCTCTGGGTTAACGATCATCCTCGCTAACTTTCTCAAATCCCCTAATTTTGGAACCTTGAAGGTATACTGGTGAGTTCTCCTTCTACCGAAATCCATTAGCGTAATCCTCTTCTCTGATATTTGCAATCACAGTCTTAGTTTAATTTGAAAAATAGAGAGACTAGAAGAGAAAGTTTTTTGAATGTTTTAATGTTTTATTAAATGGATGCATGAATGCAGCACACAAAAACATAGAAAAAACATGGGGTCAAAGGGTCGTTGTCATGAAGTCAAGGCTCTACCCATCCCCAAAGGTTTATACTAGGTTGATTTTTGTACCTGTACTCATTATCATCAGCTCCTCCCAGGAAGGCAGACAACAAGCGGATCGCCAGCGAGTTGTGTGCAATCTTAGAGTAAGTGCCATTCACCGAGAATAGATCACCAGCCTCAAATGAGGGTAGTATCGCGTAACAACTATTTCCGATAGTTTCCGCACTACGAAAGGGTTTGGCTCCTCAGCTTCTCAGACTTAACAACCGGCCCATTGGCTAGAAGAGTGAATGGGTTGCGTTGGTCAGCCTCCACTGAGGTTGATAGTCGACCCCGTCGCCATCACTTATCTTAAGTGTATACTCATTCTCACCACATGCGGCATCACACGCATTCCCATTAGCAGAAAAATAAACACGTATAGCAATTAGGAAAAGCAGTATATATATTTGTCCTAATCATCCTAGACTTATAAAGCTATGATTCCTAAGTTCCTGACAGAAATGAGTTCCCCGGCGGAAGCCCCAATCTGTGGTATTCACATAAGTGAAGAGAAAAAAGGAAAAAGAAAGACGGGCCCCACGGTGGGCGCCACTTTTCTGTTGGCGGCCACCGCCAAGAAAATGACTTACCCAAGGTTTAAATTGTAAGAAAGAAAGAACCGGCCCCACGGTGGGCGCCACTTTTCTGTAGCGAGCGATTTTGGACGCGGTTCTTAAGCGTTGGTTGCTCTCTACGGTTTGAGCTTTGACTACAGGTCGATTCATTTTTTATCCTATTGTGAGCTGAATAAGGAAGGGAAATAGATGTCTCCAATTAACCCTGCTTTGCATGCTAAGTTTAAACAGCGGTCTGTTAGGTTACGAATGCTATCAATGTGGGGGGCCTTTGTACTGGTTATTTGTATATTCGCCAATACGATTTCTTTCTTTTTACCTGGGCAAAAGGTTTCTGGCGGGGGAACAAGCATTAGGATGTTAAGACTGATGCTTTTTGATAGATACATGAGAGTATGGGATTTTGGTTTTTTGTTGATTGCGCTCGCTAAGATCTTTTCTTTCGATCTTATGCCTACGTATTCCCGTTTACCGAAACAGGGAAATCAGAGCGTTCGTAGTTCCTCCTATTCTATGGGAGGAAATTGGTTTTTGGTGTCTTGTTCAAAGCCCAAGACATGAAGCGAAAGGTGATTTGTATCTAGTTCAAAGCCCAAGATGTGAAGATGAAAGGTCTATTTGTGTCTTGTTCAAAGCCCAAGACGTGAAGCTGAATGACCTTGACTTTAGAGAGAATTTGTCATCTCTAAAGAGGCGAGAAGGAGAATTACTTTAACTGGGATACGCGGATCCGAGCAATGCCATAATTTCCGGAGAAAGGGTTTTAACCTGAAGGAGAAGACTTTAACTCAGTATAGAGCAATGCCATCTTTCCTTAGGAATTTCTCATGCTAAAAGAGGGACAGTGGCATGGATGTAGATGATCCAGAGGCTTGCCGCTTACAGTGATTAGATGAAGGGGAAGGAGTTATTGATGTTTGTATACTGTGAACGAGGCACAGCTTTGATGCTAAAAGGTTAATTGGATCAACCAGTGGTTTTCTTATACAAAGCCTAAGAGGAGGCTAATTTCCGCTAGGAAAATCATTATACAAAGCCTAAGAGGAGGCTATTTTGTGTCTCGTACAAAGCCCGAGAAAGAGGCTAAAAGGGTTCGACCCAGTGGGGCATATCGTTATACAAAGCCTAAGAGGAGGCTAGCAAAGAGTTGACTCAGTTGGAGAATCTTTTATACTCCGTAAGAGAGTGTTTTTGTATCTCGTACAAAGCCCGAGAGAGAGGCGAAAAGGTTGTTTTGACTCCACTGGGGAGAATTTTGGTATCTCGTACGAAGCCCGAGATGGAGGCTATTGTAACTGTTTCAGTTGAGTGACAGATCCAATATACTGATTTTAAAAGAGAAAATCAGTTCTTATATGAGTAATACTGTACCCAGGGGTTTGATTTGAGGATCAGGGATATTTCCTTCTCTTTGAGGAAACAGGAAATCCAAAGGGTGTCGAGACTGTCCGAGTCTGCGGGTTTCCTTCCTATTTAACGAAGGGTGCTTGAGAATGTCTTTGAGACTCAAGGAAGTTAGACTGTTCGTGTCTAGAGTTTTATCTTTTGTACTATGTTGTGAGAAACAGTAGTAGACTCTATGAAAGGACTGTTCTATGAGGATGACTAGGTTCTGTTCCTATACCTCTAGGAGGTCGTCGGGACAATTTGTACGAAGCCCAAGAGGAGGCTGGAAACTTTTAAGAAGCCGATGGGTCCTTGTACAAAGCCCAAGAGGAGGCTATCATTCCCGAAGGAAGAGATCATTATACGAAGCCTAAGAGGAGGCTGTGAATACTTCTAAGAAGCCGTAGTGTCCTTGAATAATGCCCAAGAGGAGGCCGATGCTTTTAAGAAGCCCGTGGGTCTTATCATCTCCTTTCCATTAGGAGAGATAACTCTTTTAAAGATAAAAACCACTGGTAAACGTGTGAGGTTTACTATCCAGCAACTTTTAACCTTTAAAGAGGGTTCCTTAGTTAAGGTCCAAGATTATGACCGTAGTGGGTACCCAAACCCCGAGACATTCAAGGCAAGCTATCCACAAGGAATATATCAAGTCAGGAAAGTTCGAGAATTTGGAAGAAACTCAAAGATGCCATTCACAGAGAATACATTCATCTTGGGGAGTAGAGCTTCTTGACGATTCCTAAGGAGGACAGCCGGAGAAAAGACTGTATCTGGTGCTCCTATTGGGGATCTAGGCGTCTATTTCTACGAATAAGTGAAACGGCATCACCTAGTTCTAGACGTAGTAGCTGGGGAAACTCAAAATATCTATACTATTATTACACAGTAGATATGAGTTTATGAAAGGAGACTTACAGTGAACAGCCCCACAATACAGTTTATAATATGAAAGCAGTAAACGAAAGCGATAACCACTTACTCGGTTAGAGTGCTTCCATGCTGTTTGGTTAGTTTTTCAACAAAGAAAGATTGAAAACAATAGTATATTCAAAATCAAAGGAGAAAGTGCTTTGAAAAAGAAAGATTTGGGGCTTACAGCTCAAGGAGAGGCCCAGGGTTTTATCAGTGAGCGCACTGTTTGACTTTGTACAGCGGGACTTATACAAGTGACTGGGGCCCAAAAAGGTTTTCTGTACAAAGAGATGGGTCTTACACTCTCTCAAGAGGCCCAAAAAGGTTTAAAGAAAAGAGTGGGGCTTATAACATGAGGGTAGGCCCAAATGATTTTTCGTTTAAAAATGGCGATCGCGCCGAGGTTTTCTTTTAACGCAGAGGGACTTATACAATAAGTGAGGCCCAAAATGTTTTGGTTAAAATGGGGATTGGGTCTTACACTCTAATAGAGGCCCAAAGTGTTTTGAATGGGTCTTATAGCTCAAGGAGAGGCCCAGATGATTCTTTTATTTTAAACGGGCGACGATCGCGCCGTTTACTTGTACAGAGGGACTTATACCATGAGTGAGGCCCAAAAAGTTTTTGTACAAGGGGGGATGGGTCTTACACTCTCTCAAGAGGCCCAAAATGTTTTGAAAATGATTTATGAAGGTTGAATTAATCCAAAACCCTAATTTGTTTTCAAAATGTATTTAATTGAATAAAAATTCAATTAAAATGATCAAAAATTGTTTAACACATGGAAAACAAATTGTGATCTTGGATTAATGCTTCAAAAATTAAGTATTGACCTACAAAATAATTAGAAAGCATTAAAAGTTGCAAAATCAATGTAGAAAAAATATTTAAAATGCCAAAAACAATCAAAATATTAATTCTTTGCAAAAATATCAATTATATGAAATAAATAATATTTTTGGGATTTTTTGATAAAATAAAATATTTTAACATTTTTGTGAATTATTAAAAAAATAATCAACTCAAAATCATTAAAACTCAGAGAGAAATTAATTTTTGAATCAATTAAACAAAATCACAAAATTCAAAGATTTGAATTTATGAAAAATGGCGCCAAGAACAGCTGAAGAACACGCGCGTGTTCTTGGTTTCTCAGATTTGCATTTTCTATCCAATCTCCATGAATACATAATCATATCATGCAATCCACATATCATTATGCTCGTCTCAACCTCACGATCATGTCTATGTACTTTAATTTTATTTAAATTAAACATACAACAAGAAGTCACGAAGAGACCTCAAGAACCCTAATTTCTGCATGAAGGCTAGGATTTTTGATACACGATTCAAACAATGCAATTAATTGAGGGAAAACATTCCATGCATGATTATGAACATATGGCCAAATTATTGTGCGAGGAAATATGCATAGATTGAGAGATGACCAAGTATGTGCTTACCTCCAAGTCGTGACAGCAAGTTCAAAGTGATTTTTGATTTGGAGATGTTACAGATGAGTGGTGATGATCTGAACAGCTTCCCTACACCCTATGGATTGTGTTTGGATGGTTGGACTTGATTGAAATTGGCTGGATCAGTTTTTGGTACCTCAGCTGCACTTTGGTTAAAACCTTGAGCAACCAGCTGGTGATTTCATGAAATTGATGTTTCAGAAGTTATGTGAGTGTTTGATCAGCTCATATGTGATGTATGTGAGGTGTGTGAGTGATTGGTTTGTGCAGAATTGCTCTCAAACTCAAAACCCGATAGCTACCTTGCTAAGAAAGGCATTTTTGCCAAGAGAAAGAGATTTTGAGGAAAGCATCTGTTAGATGGCTTTGGTGTACTTAAACTGACCACAATTGAGCTCTATTTATAGTAGAGCAAGTTTGTTTTGCAAGGAATAGTGCATGGCAGCTGGTAAGTAGGTTTGGCCAATGTTGGCAAATGAAAATCCAAGTCTCCTCTAGCCATTGACTAGAGGTTAGGGCACAGAGCTTTGGTCCCCTTGGTCTTGGATAAGTCTTGACTAATTTCATATGAGAATGGCTCAGTCCATGCCACCTTGATGGTTCCATTGAATGCCTCATTCCAAATTTGAAGTCTTGTCCCTATTTTGGCCATTCTAGGTTCAACATGCTATTTCTTGTTCCATGGACTTTGGAGGCTTGGATCAGTGATTGTCCCCTTTAGATTCAATCCTCTGAGGTGTCCAAGTGGATTGGAGCAATTGAATTTGGCTGATTTTGGCAAATCGACCAAAGTTGCAAATTCTGCCTTGCCTTGACAGATTTCAGCAAGGCAACTTGGCAATGTTGTATCTCATGGTGTAGGTTGAATTTGGCAATGTTCTTGGCCATTTTGGAAAGCTCTTACATGATACAACAACTGTTTGAACAAGTTTGGTTTTGATCTCTTTTGATTCCAAGTGAAAAATCCCCCTACATTTGGCAAAACGTGAGGCAGAATCCGACTTAGTGAAAATTTCACTAAGTGTTGGAAAAAGTGACATTTTCACTTTTCAGCCACTTTGATCACTCCATAACTCAAAATCCTTAATGAATTGGAATAACTTGTAGTTGAAGTTTTTGTAGGTGATAATGAGGGCTACAAATCCATCTTTGGATGAGAAAAAATGGCCTTGTGGTTTAGGAGTTATGGTCCTCTAAAGTTGGTACCTTTGCCACTTTATTTTTAACTTAGGAAATTTTCTAAGTTTTATGGTTACCCCTTTTACAAGTTATCTCACTTTTCTTGATTTTTCTTGATGAATGATGATTCAAATCATACATTAACATCATTTTAGGGTTAAAACTACATTTTGGTGAAAAATCTCAAAAAATCAAAGTTGACTTTTGTGCACAGTTGACTTTTTATCAGATGAATTCCAAACTGTGCAATTCTTCAGGAAATCATGTCCTTGACCTAAATCAAACTTGATGGACATGTTCCATGGGTGTCATAGGGTATATTCAATCATGTATTAGGGTTTGGGAGCATGTCCTGGTCAAAAGTCAAAGTTACAGTTGACTTTTCCCTTAAAACCCTAATTGTGGTGCAGATGAAAATGAGACTTGTTGCTCAAGCTTCTTGGATTAATCCATTGTTCCAAATGGATCAATATGGTATATTAGAGACCCTCAAATCATCTCTTGAGATCTTGGCTCATGGTTTGTCCCAAAAGTCAACTTAGGGGTGAATTAGGTCAAGAAACCCTAATTCCTGATTTTTGATGAATGCATCCCCTGAGGCAAAATTGACTTGATGCATGGGTTCATGAGGTTCCATGAAGCATATTAGGTTATGTTTTGGATCATTGCCTTGTGCCCAGATGAAAATTTCCATCTGGAGGCCCTGGTCGACCAAAACCCTAATTTGGTGACACTGTCGATCTTGAGACTTGATCCACCTAGAAGGGAGCAGCCTTGTGCTTAATCCTTGAAGTGGGAGTCCTTTTTGATCCATTGTGGATGTTTGAGAGATTAGACAAGTTGAAGATCATGTCATTTCTTGATTGATCCTTTGTCTAAGCACTCAGAGAGGGCTTGAAACCCTAATTTTGATTGAATTGGATGCTCACCCATCTTTGGGGAGACTGATGAAGCATGATGGTTCATCCATATTGTGATGATGATTTTCACAATGATGGGAAATCTAAGTGGTCAAAATTTGGGGTATTACAGTGCGGTGGCTACGAGGGAGTAAGTCCTAAGTAGTTGTTACGCGATACTACACTCAGACGAGTTTATCTTGAGGATATTATTAACCCGCGTGAGTAGTCATGCAGGCCGGTAATATCCGAAGGATTTACATAGACTCTGGGAACTTTAGAACCTAGTTCTACAGTTGATAAACCCACAGTACACACCTATTGGGATGGGTAGACCTTGGCTCCACTCATGTGACTTCTAAACCTGAGACTCATGTGCTGTGCTGTGTACATATATCTATGTATATTTACCCGTGTTTATGCATTGCATACATCTCATTTGCATCCATTGTTGGTTTCAAGGAATTCAGACATTCATTTCCTTTTCAAAACGGCAATAGAGCTTGGATCCTAAAAAACAAAAACTTCTTCAGGTTTTCCACAAAAAATGTTGCAACTTTCCTTTGAGTTCCTTGAAACCACGTGGCTTGTATTCGCATTCCATGCGCATTCGTACCTCATTTGCATTTCTCGGTCCTGAGTCTCTCCCTCTATGTCTGAAGGATACCTAGCACCTATTCAAGACAATGGCAACAATGAATGAAATTCTGAAGAACCAGGAGGAGTTGAAAGAGGAGGTCAGAATCCTCAAGTGCCAGATGAATTGGGTTCTCAAAACTTTGCAAGCTCTGATGAAGAAAGAAGAGTACGCTCACCCTGTCACTCCCAGAGAGGTTGTCAGTTCATCACCTCTTGTGGATCCTCCAACTCAAGGACCTCCTCAGTATCAAGGACTAGACCACCGTAAACCACGCCAGCATGTACGACCAAGAAAGCCAGGAAGAAATTACACTCCGCTACCAATGTCGTACAGTCAATTACTGCCAGTTTTGATCAAAGGAGGATTGATAGTGCCAAAAGAATTAAAGCCAGTACCATTTCCGTATCCACCAGGCTTTGACGCCAATGCTCAATGTGACTACCATGCTGGGGCACAGGGGCATTCCACTAAAGATTTTCAGGTGCTCCCGAGTAAAATTCAGAACCTATTAGACTCTAAAAGGATCTCATTCACGCCTCAAGGCGTTCAAATCAACAACCCTTCGCCATCTCATGTGGTGCTCCCATGCCAAGGATCTGCCTTTGGAGAAACTTCATACCAGCCAGTGTAACGCCCCAGTTTTGTCATTTTTATTTAATCGAGTCGATTTAATTATTTTCTTTTTATATTATTTTATTATTGACTTTTATTTGACAATATATTATTTTTCATCGTTGTTTATGTTTTATCGCATTCTGAGAGCGGTTGCGAGATATTTGAGTTGAGGGGTAAAATAGTCTTTTTAGGGGATTAGATATTTTGAATAAATAGAAAGTGGAAAGAAAAAGGGAGAAAAGAAAAGGAAAAGAGAAATAAAGAGAAGAGAAGAGAAAAGAGAGGAAAGAAAAGGGAGAAGAGGAAAAGTGGAGAAATCGAGTATTCGTCCGTTTCGAGCGCGATTAATCGGGTAAGGGTGAGAAGTTTCAATTATATCATGCTTGTATATGTATATGTATGTTTTGTTTGAATGTTTGGGTGAAAAATATATGTTTTTCTATTTGGTTGAAATTGTGAGTAATTTGTAGAAATCGATGTTTTCACGGATGAATTGATGAAATGTATGCCTAAACGTGTTCTAACATGTTGTTTTGGGTCATTGGGGGTAATACTATCATATGGGTTGAAGATTTGGATCATTTTTGGGTCCCAAACCCGTTTTGGAGAAATTCTGGTCCATCCAGATTCGCCAGGCGAGTTGGTGGCGAGTCCGTTTCGCCAGGTATTCGCCAGGCGAATTTGTCTGGGACAGCAAAAACAGTATTTTCGTATTTTAGCCATAACTTTTGAACCGTAAGTCCGTTTTGGTCCCCGTTCGAAGTGTTGGAAAGCTAATAAAATATTCTTTCTTTTAAAAATGGTTTGGAGGGAAGTAGATGAATTATTTAAGTCGTGGTTTTGTAAAAGTGTCTGGTTGTCGCGTTTTTATTGCGTTAAATGCGTGCGGTTGGTGTTTTACAGTGTGTTGTGCTATTGTTATATGATGTGAAGCTTTTATGTGATTTATATTATGTGGAAGCATGTGATAATTTGTTGTAGTTGCTTGTGGCCTAATGGCAAAATACTTTGTTGATTTGAATTACAAATGTATGTTATTATGAATGTTGTTGTGGTTTGCGGATTGTGATGAAATGCATTGTTTGAAGTGTTTTCAATGCATGAATAATGATCATGAGATAATTCATATTGTTGAATTGTGAATGTATGGAATGGATGAGTTGAAATATATGCATGATTATGGTTGCATATATGTGTGAAGATGCATTTGAATGTCATGAGTCATTGTATGCCAAGCATCATGATATGCATCTTGTGATCATGTGCCCATGTGGGGTGTGAACGATCGGATCGTGTGCCCATGTGGGGTGTGAGCGATCCATAAACGTCGTGTTCCTATGTGGGGTGTGAGCGATGATTATAGACGATCGTGTGCCCATGTGGGGTGTGAGCGATCGGGTCGTATGCCCGTGTGGGGTGTGAGGATCCATAAACGTCGTGTGCCCGTGTGGGGTGTGAGCGACGGGGAACATCGTATGCCCGACGGGGAGTTACAGTGATGTAACGAGCGATGGTTCCAACAGAGTTCCTGAGTGAACTAGTGATGAGAAACATTGGAAGTCGGTACCGCATGGCATTTGCATAGAGTCGTTGTGTCGGTCTATGTGCATTTGCATAAATCATGGATGCATTATGTGTGGAAAATCATGATTTGATTGATTATGTGTGGAAATTGTGAATTAATTGATTATGTGTTGAGATTTATGTTTGAATTGGTGAATTGATGTGCATATGTGATAAATGCATTGGTTGTGGATAATATGTCTTATGTGTAGATATGTGCTATGTGATGTGGTGGTGTGTTTCCATATGTTGTGACTTTGGTGTGCCTTATGTGCAAATATGTGATTATGTTAGATAATTGATATATGTTATGTATATGTGGCATGATATATGTGTTAATATGCGATGATGCGGTGAGAATAACTATGCATGTGAATTTTTATGTTTTGCATATTATTATGCAATCTTGATTTAGTTGTTATTTCTCACCCTTCTGCTGTTTTATAATGCTCTATGAGGCATTGCAGATTAGAGTTGCTGGAGGTCTTTTTGTGAAGATTAGTCCTCCGTTCTGTTGTCGATCTTGGTGTCTTCTCTGATACGTAGCGCGGAAGTCGGGGAACGATTATATATATATGTATACATTTATTGATTTTATTTTGTAGTACTTTTGCGTATATAGTTGATGTTCAAAAATGATTTATTTTGTAAAACAAGTCGGTTATGGATCTTTCCGCTTTATTCCATAATTGACCTTTCCCTTTATATGGAAAAAGTTTCCCCTTTGAGGGTATTCTATTTTATGCTATGTATCAAATTTATGAGCAGGGATGATGTTTTGTTTATTTAAATGTGACATCCTTGTTTCTGTCGGAAAAATAAACTTTTAGTTACTCTGATTTTATTTATGTATTATTTATTCGTGATGGGAATTGGGGTGTTACAGCCAGCACTTGATCTTAGTCTTATACCAGAATCTCATCGTCACCAGATGTCTACCAAAAGGGCACTCCAGCCTCCAACGGTTGTTTCTCCTCAAGGTGCCCGAGACCAAAACAAGAAGAAGTACCCTATCGAAAGAGGCCAAGTTAACTGCCAGCCTATCCCTATGCCTTTGATCAAACTCTTCCCACTGTTGATGTAGAGCAAGCTGGTAACTCCTCGACTCCTCAACCCAGTGCCCGAACCTTGGCATAATCTAAACCTGACTTATGAATTCCACAAGGGAGCCGAAGGGCATGACTTGGATGGGTGCCGAGCCTTAGAAGCTACTGTACAAAGGTTGATCCACAACAAGGATCTGATTTTTGAAGAAGATCGTCCAGAGATTGAATGCAAATTCTGCACCGGGACGATGGGGCATCCCATTGAAGAATGTAAAGAGTTCAAAACGAGACTGCTAAGCCTGCTTAGAACACTGCAACCTCAAGAAGGTGCATCAGATGCCAATGTCTCAATTTCTGAAGCAAAAGGCAAAATATTTGCAAGGCCTCTCAAGATTCTGTATCACAAGGAATTGGTGATTCGTGGAGAAGGTGTTCCCGCGCTTGGGCCCGGAAACTGAAATCTTTTGAAAACAATTCGCCAAAGCTGGCTGTATTTTATTCATTTCAGTATTTTCAATTGTATTTCCTTCACTTTGAATTTATATTTGCTTATAAGCATTGTTGTACTTTCATGTTGGTAGCATTAATGAAATGTTTATGCATCTTTTGATTAAATCCATTCGTTTCACTCATTTACTGTTATTTTCATAAAAGCAAAATATATCTTGTTCCACTCCCTCTATCAAACTGTTTTTTTAAGCAAAGATTGGGGAGGATGATGAAAACATCATATCCATAACCGATGTGGTATGCTTTCAATTAAACTTTACCGAGGATGTAAGGCATTGTTTCAATTCCCAAACACCGGAGAAATAAGGAAGATAATCCCTCGTTAACCCATTCGAGCCTAGAAGTAGGAGTTTTGTTTTATTACACAAAAAACCCTTAAATCTTAACCTTGGGGCAGGGTAGTTCTCAGTTTAACTTAGTTATGTGTTCTAATGCAAGCGCTTCATGCAAGACATCAAGTCAGCTCTCTCAAATCAAGTGACAATCAAAAGAGGTCTCAAAACCTTAACAAAGACAAAGAAGAGGTCTCAAAACCTCAGCAAAGACAAAGAAGAGGTCTCAAAACCTCAGAAGTCAAAGAGGAGAAGACAAAAATAAGGTCTCAAAACCTCAGAAGACAAAGAAGAGGTCTCAAAACCTCAACAAGTAAAGGATAACCAAATGCTGCAAGAGAGTAATGACTACCCTAGGTGTCTTAATCATTACTAACTATCATCAGTTCAATTTCCAGCCTATGGGAATCTGAATGTATAGCCTAAGTTAACTGAGTGTAGGATTGGAGTTCATCATGAAGATGGGGTGGGACAAATAAACTTTGAGCCTTTATCCTTTGTTTCATAAACCGTGAACCAGGCCACGTTACAACCCTTAAAAGACCTAATTGAGGTAAGGTTGTTTTGAAAAGCATACTACAGCAAGGTTGATTAACCTGACTCCTAATAATCTTTGCTAATTGTGTGTGTCGATCACTTCATCTGTCATTCCGTAAATGGTTAGATCCACCTTTATTGTTGATTATTCAATCATTCCTCTGTGTGTGTTTCATCAATAAAACTTTGATTTCAAAAGTTTACATGAATTTTACATTGAAATTGCCAACTTTTAATGAACAATACTTGTTTGCAAGACAATTCAATATCAAAGGAATCCGAACAAATGCAGCCATCTAAGGAATTTGACTTGATAAAGGGCTCAGTCTGGGGCATCTCCTCCATAGATCCAGCATCTCAAGAGTTACTAAATCAGGGGCAGAAACGCTTCAAATTCAGGATATTGGGGCAAGCCTCCTTGAGGTCATCTTATGACAAGTCTAGACTCCAATGACCTACCAACCGGGGTAAGTGTGTTCCTAGTTGTTTCTACCGCAGTCTAAGGACTTTCTACCGCGAATACCGTTAATCAGGGGTAATCAGGCCGAGATTCGGTAAATCTCTAAAAGGTCAATTAGTCTGGGGTACCTCCTTCACAGATCAACCAGTCTGAATAACAAGTTCAAGGACCTTATTGTATAAATGCAGTAAAACTGGGGCAGATATGCCAAGATCCATGAATCTCTTTAAGAGTTTGAAGATATTGGAGCACCAGGTATACCAATTCTTCTGTAAAATCCTTTTGATGACTTATCCTCGCAGACCAGTTAATCAGAAGCAGTCATGTCGAGATTAGACAAATCTCTCAAAGGTCAGTTAGTCTGGGCATCTACTTAGCATGGGATAAGTTGGTTTCCCCATCGTTACTCCCACAGTCTAAAGAGCAGGTTCAAAGACTTTGTTGTGCAAGCGCTGCCAGTCTGGGGCAGTTATGCCATAATCCCTGAATCTCTCCAAGAGTTTGAAGATATTAAAGCATTTCGTATGCTGATTCTTCTATAAAATCCTCTTGGTACTTTCTCCCAAAAGACCATGTAATCTGGGGCAGAGAAGATTTGAAGATTACCTGTTGCAAGAGCCATTGTTCATTATGGTGATCATCATGCAGGTCAGGATGCAGGATGTCCTTATTCTTGTAGTATCCTTTTCCAGCTCCCCAGTAAATTGCTGCTTCAGTTGATCTTGGAAAGTCTCCATGGATCTTCCTCATCCGGTAAATAAATCAAGCTCATGATGGCAATCTTAAGTGAATTCATGATGCTATACCAAGTGGATCACTTTTTCCCAGAGAAGCTTTGAGGTAGAACCGATTCTGCAAGTTCATCCCCAACGATGGTCCAATCTGATGAAGTTTGGCTGGGTATCCTTGTCGAGATGTTTATTTCATCTCCAGTCTCGTCTATTTTGTCAGCATAAGCACGACATAAGCATGGCATAAGCATTCATGTGCATAGCATCTTAGCATATATGTTTCCTTTTCTGGTGTTTACCTGTTGTGTTCACTTTGGTGTTTATCTCCCCAAGTGACTGGGTTTGTCTTTTCTCTCCAATAGAGTTGTCAGCCCTAGGCATAAGGTGCCCATCCTTCCTGTATTCCCCCAAAGAGTTTTATCCTCGTGGATGATGGTTGGTTCAGTTGTCTTTTCCACAATAGGATAAGATAATCCCCATTTGAGCTCATTCCTCAATGGTTGGAGTTTCGTTTGACCGTTTCTTTCTAGCTTGTTCCTAGATTGAACTTTGATCCCTGGCAGGTGTGGTTTCTGAGCCCATCCCGAGCGTGCATTTATTTTACACTATGTCTCGCAGGAAAAATCTTTTGCAGACCCTCATTGAAGACAATTATTTCTCCAGCAGTGTTGTAATATCAACATCTCTTTGGAATTTATACCCAACAACAAGTGGCAATCTTCTTGAGAAACTTGTTTGTTATCATTACCTATACAACGATAAGTGGCAATCTCCCTCCCGAGAAGCTTATCCATCCTTGGTTTTATTCACACTTCCACAGTTACCATGGTGTTACTTTCAGTCAGTCTTTTCCATCGACCTGTTTAAAGTAATCCCTATTTGAGGCGTTTCTTCCCATCAATTTGTTGGATGAGGGGTTCCGAGCTCAGGTTTCGTACCTTCGGATGTGTTATTATTCCTTGTCGTCAATTTGTTTGATGAGATGTTCCGAGCTCAGGTTTGTACCTTCGGATAAGGTCTTATTCCTTGCCGTCAACCAGTTTTGATGATATAAAAATCAAGTCAGATATGAACCCGTTGTTTGAGGCCAGGTCAGATATAAACCTAAAATCCAAGAGCCAGCTCATACTGGTATCTAAAAAATCCAGTTTATACTGGTATCTAAGATCCGACTCGTACTGGTAATTAAACTATAACCCCAAATTGGTGTCCTTTCTAACTCATATTGGTACCCGGGTCCAATCATTAATGATCCATTAACCTTATTCCCAGCTGAAGTCCAGCCATCTTTTCATCTGGTGCGCAGAGTTTATCTCTGTCTTTTTCTGGCTTTTCTTGAAGATCCCGTTTGAACTCTTTAGTATAAGAAATCCCCAGGAAATCTTTAGCAATGTCTATCCTTTTATTTCAAATTGACCCCCAGTGGAGATCATGTCTTCTTGCTGGTTTCATGCCCAGTAAGAATGTGTCCTTTCCCCAGTGCTTCCTTGGAGTCTCCCCAGTGAGTCTCTTTTGTTGGTTAGTCTGCATCCCCAGTGAGTCTTCCTTGTGGATACTTCCTTCACCATTCCCCAGTGAAGCTCACCTGTGTTTGGTAGCTCCTTATTCTTTGGTGTCCTGTTCGTCTGCACTGTTATATCATCACATCATCATATTAGATTTCATGGCATGTCGGCATATGCATGTTTGTTGCATGTCTTTAGCATCTGCATTCCATCTAAGGGAAAAATTTTCGGTTTTCTATATTTAAATACCTTTCACCTTGGTGTCCCGAGGATTTCCATTCCTCGTGCCATCCGGTGAAGCTATATAAATAGGGGCACTTGTTGTACCCCAAATTTTACCCCTTAGATGTCATATTTTCCCGCATTTACATTTAGACCTCAATCATGTGTGCATTGTTAACTAACCATTTCTTTTGTAAGTTGTTTCTTTTTATCGTGAAAGATAGGGTTTACATAAAAAGGACAAGATCTTCCTAAGACATCTTTTGGCCCCCAAGTGCAACCATTGGAATTTACATGCATCCAAGAAGACTTTTCAACAATAAATCAAATGTTTCACCAAGACAAGTCAACCATTGCCTTTCATGTCAAGCAAAGTGTGATCCCAAGTCTTGAGAAATTATGCCATGTGTTAACAAACATCCTTGGAATCCATCTTTGAGTCTTAAAGATTTTTCTCTTAAGAGCAAGAATTTTTTTCATGAAGATAAAATATTCACCAAGGTGTAACATATCAAAGTGGTTCCATGGGAGGATTTAATCTTGCCATTTGATAAGTTCATCCCCGTGAAATTTCTTTTCCATGGACATATGGTTTGTCTCAAATTTCTATTGTGCCCAAAATGTGTCGTTTGGATCAAAGGCCATAAAGTGGTGAAAGTTCAAAGTGGTGCTCCCGTATTGGTTCAGAAACAAGGCCCCATGCATCTAGTTTAATTCTTGTGCCATTTATTATTTGAAAACTGAAGATGTTTTGCTTCAAAAACAAGTTTCGTGGAGTCATTACATATTACCTTTCTAAGCTCACCCATTCTTGATAAAGCCAAAAAGTTACTGAGATATCATGTTGGATTAGTGAAATAAAAATGTTCAGCACAAGAGGCATGCGTTCATAAGCAGAGAATCCGTATGTCCAAATTCAAACCATTACTTCTTTTTGCTTTCTCTCTCATGGCACATTAAAAAGTGGTTTTAGGATAACCATTAAAAAATGGAAGTAACAGACTGCACCACCACCTCCTCCGCTGCACTTGTCCAGCATGGTGATCTCCAAGGATTGACCAAGATCAACTACTGAGGGGAGTGATGCACAAACCCTAATTTTTTCCCCTACGGATAATGCTTTGGACCACTGTGTTTCCAATACCCGGATCCACTTGCTTTGCCTATAAAAGGAGACCACTTCTTCTTTGTTCAAACACACCAGAAATTGCCAAGAATTTCTCTCTACTTCTCCCTTCCATAGTCTTGCAAGTAACCCTCAAAAGCTTGCAAGAAATTCATCACTTTCCCTACACTCTGTAGCACACAGAAACACCACAAAAAAGATCCACCGAGAAAATACCAAGAAACTGTCTCAAAATCTCTCCATTTTTAAATCTCTCCACCTCCCATCTTGACCTCATAGTCATCTTCCCATCTTGACCTCATAGTCATTTTACCATCTTGGCCTCTTAGCCACCTCCCATCTTGACCTCATAGTCATCTTACCATATTGACCTCATAGTCATCTTCCCATCTTGACCTCATAGTTATCTTCTCATCTTGACCTCATAGTCATCTTACCATCTTGACCTCATAGTCATCTTACCACCTTGACCTCATAGTCATAGGCAGTATCTTCTCTAGGCCTCATAGCCATTCAATCTCACAACTTAGACTTAGAGGGTTTCTTAAACTCTAAATGAGCTTATACTTATTCGCCTTGGAACTTTGGCCATGGTCAATGGTTCCTCTTTCACCCTTAGATAGGTGAACTACGGTTGCTCTGATTCTTTAGTCAGATACGTAGGCACAAGATGCGACGTCTTGGTGAGCAAACTTAGTGTACATGCCCTTAGGTCCTTACCTTCATCTTAGTACAGATTACCTTTAGCAAGCAAACATAACATAACACAAGCAAAATAAGAGGTTCGTGTAGAGTACTACAGATATTAAGGGTGCTAATACATTCCCTTAGTATAAACAACCCCCGAACTTTAGATCTCCCACTTTTTAGTTTTTCTTCGATCTTGAACCTTTCCTTTGGATAAATCAAAGTCGGTTGTAAAAGAAATGTGATGCAAGTTAATTAATAGCTTGTTATCCGATTTTCACCGCAACACTAGTGAATGAATACGACTAGATACTCGGCCACTGCAGGGTATGAAAAGTACCATCGGTTTAAGATAGCAATCATGTCTTGCTTAGGAGAGATAGACCCTGTGGGGGAGAAAGAACCATCAATTGGTCTTCAGAGGTAAGAACTCTACTGGGGATGTCAGATGGGATATTATATCTGAAACGGTTGATCCTTCATTCAGGTGTACTAGTTTATAAGGAGTACTTTGATTCTGCATCTTGAGGTTTAATCACTTCCGGAGAAGCTATCGATGTTCTTCTTTGTGTTCAGTAGTAAAAAAAAAATTGCCATATTTATTTTAAAAGCATAAGAAAATTTGAAAGTAAAATTAATTTTTTTCCAAGAGTCGTTGATCATGTTAAAAATGTCATTCTATAAAGCAAAATAAATGAGAATTGAAAACTAAAGCACTAGGGCTAAAATTTTATTGATAGAATGGTAATCATCCAAGCGCGTGATCCCATAGAGCGTTACAAAGTTTAGAAAATGGTAATTTAAAGGAAAAGGGGTTACATTGAAACATAACGACCGCTATCCTTCTACCAACTTTGAATTCTGGACATTCTGAGCTTCTGTCGAAAGCGACCTTGACTGAAGCCTTTCGACGGATGGTGTTACCGTTGAGGATTTAACCTCGTCGGATGTAGTTACTTGCCATGAATCCCTAACTTTTGCCTGGAATACCTTTTCAGGTTTTCAATCCATCGGGATGATTTTGCTTATGTCTCTAATTTTTGTCTGGATTGCCCTTCGGGTTTTCAATCCACCGAGACATTTTTTTTTATTTAGGTGAAGTATTTCTTGACTACGTCAACATTCGTGGGGTAGGTAAACTCCTCTCCATCCATGGTTGCAAGTCTCAAGGCACCGCCTGAAAAGGCTTTCTTGACAACATAGGGGCCATCATAACTTGGAGTCCATTTGCCCCGGGAATCAGTGAGGAATGATTGTATCTTCTTGAGCACAAGGTCTCCTTTCCTGAAGACACAAGGTCAGACCATTTTGTCAAATGTTTTCTTCATTCTTTGCTGATACAGCTGACAGTGACATAAAGCTGTCATTCTCTTTTCTTCGATTAGGTTCAGTTCATCGTGCCTGCTTTGACACCATTCAGTTTCTGCTAGCTTGGCTTCCACCAATACCCTTATTTATGGTATCTCTACTTCTATGGGGAGCACTGCTTCCATGCCATATACTAGAGAGAAAGGAGTTGCCACTGTTGAAGTGCAGATGGATGTACGATAACCGTGAAGAGCAAAGGGCACATCCCATGCCAGCCTTTGTAGGTTACAACCATCTTTTGAACGATTTTCTTAAAATTCTTGTTAGCCGCTTCTACCGCTCCGTTCATCTTAGGTCGGTAGGGAGACGAGTTATGGTGTTCAATCTTGAACTCAGCACACAGCTCTTTCATCATCTTGTTGTTCAAGTTGGATCCATTATCCGTAATGATCTGGCTTGGAACACCATAACGTCAGATGAGATTGTTCTTGATAAAACGTACCACCACTTGTCTGGTCACATTGGTGTATGACGCTGCTTCGACCCACTTGGTGAAGTAGTTAATGGCTAGCAGGATGAACGGATGTCCGTTTGAAGCTTTGGGTTTAATCATGCCAATCATGTCGATTCCCCATATAGAAAAAAGCCATGGAGAAGAAAGAACTTTGAGATACGTTGGCGGTACATGGATTTTGTCAGCGTATATCTGACACTTATGACACTTCCTCATGTACTTGTAGCAATCGGATTCCATTGTCAACCAATCATATCCTGCTCTCAGAATTTTTCTTGCCATTGTGTGTCCATTGGCATGAGTGCCAAAGGATCCTTCATGAATCTCTTTCATCAATATGTTTGCTTCTTGTCTGTCTATGCATCTGAGCAAAACCATGTCAAAGTTTCTTTTGTAGAGTGTATCTCCGTTCAGGAAGAAGTTGTCAGCCAGTCTTCTGAGAGTCTTCCTATCCTTTCTGGATGCCCCAGGCGGGTACTCTTGTCTTTGAAGGAAGCACTTGATATCATGATACCAGGATTTATCGTCAATGACTGCTTCCATTGCGAAGATGTAAGAGGGCCTTTCAAGGTGCATTATGTCGATCTTAGGAATGTCATTCCAATGATTTACAACAATCATGGAAGAGAGAATGGCCAGTGCATCAGCCATGTGTTTTTCTTCACGAGGGATATGATGAAACTTGATTCTATTAAAGAATGGTAACAACCTTCTTGCGTAGTCTTTGTAAGGAATCAATCCTGATTGGTATGTATTCCACTCTCCTTTGATCTGATTGATAACCAGGGCTGAGTCTCCATGCACATCCAAGTTCTTAATCCTTAAGTCAATCGCTTCTTCGAGACCCATGATACAAGCTTTGTATTCAACCTCATTGTTTGTGCATTTGAATGAAAGTCTGGCTGTGAAAGGGATATGGGTACCCTGAGGTGTTACGATGATTGACCCAATTCCATTTCCATAAGTATTGGCGGCTCCGTCAAATATTAGTCCCCATTGGGAACCTGGTTCTGGCCCTTCACTAGGTAGCGGTTCATCGCAATCTTTCATTTTCAAGTACATGACATCTTCGTCTGGGAAGTCAAATCCGACTGATTCCTGATTGTCAATCGGTTGATGAGCCAAATGATTGGCTAAAATACTTCCTTTGACGGCTTTTTGAGCGTGATATTTGATGTCATATTCTGATAACAACATCTGCTAACGGGCAATCCTTCCCGTGAGAGCAGGTTTTTCAAAGACATACTTGATTGGACCCATTTCAGAGATTAACCAAGTAGTGTGACAAATCATGTACTGGAGAAGATGTTTGGCTGCCCAAGCCAGAGCGCTGCAAGTTTTCTCGAGCATAGTGTACCGAGTTTCACAGTCTATGAACTTCTTGCTTAAGTAGTAAATGGTAGACTCTTTTCTTTTTGTTTCGTCTTGTTGGCCAAGTACACAACCCATGAAGTCCTCCAAGATTGTTAGGTATATGATCAGTGGCCTTCCTTCCACTGGAGGTGACAGAATCAGTGGATTCGACAAATATTCTTTGATACTGTCGAAAGCTTTTTGGCAGTCTTATGTCCATACACAGCTTTGGTTCTTTTTGAGTAGTTTGAAGATTGGCGCGCATGTCGCGGTCATGAGGGATATGAATCTAGAGATGTAATTTAGACGTCCCAAAAATCCTCTGACCTATTTTTCGGTCTTTGGAGAAGGCATTTCTTGAATAGCCTTGACCTTGTCAAGATCAACCTCAATTCCTTTCTGGCTGACGATGAACCCTAAAAGTTTTCCCGAGCAAACACCGAATGTGCATTTATTGGGATTCAAGCAGAGTTTGTATTTTCTTAGATGCTCGAATAATTTTGACAAGTGTGTCACATGTTCTTATTCTATTTTAGACTTGGCAATCATGTCATCGACATACACTTCAATCTCTTTGTGCATCATGTCGTGAAATAGAGTTGTCATGGCCCTTTGATAGGTTGCCCCCGTGTTCTTTAGACTGAATGACATAACCTTGTAACAAAAGGTGCCCCATGGGGTGATGAATGAAGTTTTCTCCATATCTTCCGGCGCCATTTTGATTTGATTATAGCCCGAGAATTCATCCATGATGGAGAAGACTTTGAATTTTGTTGTACTGTCTACCAGCATGTCAATGTGTGGCAAAGGGAAGTCATCCTTTGGACTTGCTTTGTTCAGATCCCTGTAGTCTACTCACATTCTGACTTTTCCGTCCTTTTTCGGAACCGGCACTATGTTGGCCAACCATTGAGGATATTCTGAGGTGGCGAGGAAACCTGCTTCGATCTGTTTCTACACTTCCTCCTTAATCTTGATGGCCATATCAGGATGAGTCCTTCTCAGTCTTTGTTTAACCGAAGTGCATTATGTTTTCAGGGGTAAGTGATGCTCCACGATGCTGGTATCCAACCCTGGCATGTTTTGTTATGACCAAGCAAACACATCTGGAAACTCTTTGAGAAGTTTTATCAAGTCTTCTCTGACAGTTGAACTGAGCAGTGCTCCAATCTTAACTTTTTTCTTCTCTTCTCCTGAACCCAAATTGACCATTTCCAACGGCTCTTTGTGAGGCTCAATAGACCTTTCCTCTTGTCTGAGTAGTTGGGAGATCTCTTCAGGAATTTTTCATCCTCTTCTTCTTCAGCTTCAAATACCGGGAATTCAAAGTTGGGAGAAGGCATTGGATCGTACGTTTCAATGGGGTTTAAAATAAGCAATCTGCATGACGTGATGATTCGTTTTTTTAGCAAAGACAGAGAGAATGCAAGAGTGTGTGCAGTGTATTTTTTCTGAAAAATGCTTTTTTTTTAATTTTGGGTTGTTTTAGGATTACCATTTTCTGAAAAACAAAAAGTGAAAACAGCAATAAATGCGGGAATTCAAAATGACATTATTTATTCATGATTTGTCGATTCTTGAAATACAGCCCTATAAAACAAATCTCTGTCGCTTTGGGCAAAGCAAAGAGGGACATTTATAGAAAAGGGAGCCCTATAAAACATCCACTTCACCCGGGCAAGGTGAAAAGTTTAAAACAAAGATGGCAATTACTTAGACTTATGGACGACTTTCGAGACATCGACAGCAACCCAATGGCGATGAACTCCTCTGTGAATCACAAAGTCTGGTATCTTCCTTCTTGGTTTGTCTTCAGAGACAACACCAATTTCTGGCAGAGTAGGATCATTGGAGTCTTCTTCACATGCAAAGTTGTCACAAACTAACTCTTCTGTTGTCTCTTTCCTAGTGTTTTCACTCTCAAGCAGATCTCCCCGTCCAGTTGGCTGGATGTCCTCATATCTGATGCGAGAACTTTTGGGAGCAGTGTATTTAACTAGGAAGTCATACTTGCCGCTTGGCTGTCCCAAGGTGTCCCATGTTTCTGTGGGAATGGATGAGTCATCTTCCTCAATGACGTTGATTTCAGGAAATCTGTAGTTAATGAATTCTCATCCTACAATCTTTGCGAACGCATCAATCTGGTGCTGGACATCTTTGGAATGTCCTGAGTAATGATTCCATGACTCGGTGGGGACATGGGTATTCTTTTCAATATTACTCCGCTGATAGGCACCATCCGGCTGACTCTTTTGCCCCAAGTCTTCCGTGTATGGCTTCTAGATAGGCAGGTCATCCAGGGGATCATAATAGTCATAGTCAAGGTTGTCTTTCATTAGATTGACTTCCTCTAATGAATTGGGTGGAGCACGACATCCCTCAGGATCACAACCTCCAAAGATCATCCTAACGTCTGACCTTGGTATATATATCTTGGACTTTGCTTGGGAAGACAAAATGGTGTGTGCGCCTCTCCTTGTGACATATAATCATCATCACTCAGATAAGACTTCCACTCATCGTCTATATCGGAAGAGTCGCTCTCATTGATGGTGTGTACTTCTTGAGACACTAGATGGAGGAAACCTCCGCTGTGGAAGAAATCCTGAATGGGACGAAAACTTTCGTCTTTCTTAGTAGTCTGGGCATAGGCCGGAGAGAAACCAAGACCTTTCTTTGTCTTGTTATCAGTAGGAATTACAATCTGTCCCTATCTTTTTGTGTCATTACTCTTGATTACTTCGAGAGCGTCCTTGTATGAGGAAATCGATGCCCCTTTTTCTGGTCGATTCTCATTGCTCACTGAGAGTGCTTGGAACTGAGTTCCAACAACCTCTTCCAGTTCTACACAGGAGAATGATGATAAGTTGTTCACGATTAAGGCTTGCTCTCTGCAGACTGTGATTAATTTTTCATTTTTGACGAACTTCAGTTTCTGGTGAAGTGTCGAAGTGACTGCCCCAACTTCATGTACCCAAGGTCTTCCTAATAAACAGATGTATGCTGCCCGGATGTCCATGACCTGGAAAGTGACTTGGAAAGTGTGAGAACCGATGGTTATGGGAAGATCGACTTTACTGATAACTGTTTTTCTAGATCCTTCAAAGGCTTTGACGATGATCTCACTGCTTCTCATCAGAGCTCCTTGAAACGATAATCATATCAAAGTTGATTTTGGCATAACATTCAAAGATGATCCTGTGTCTATCAGTACGCTGGCTAAAGCATCGTCTTGGCAGTTGACTGTAATGTTAAGCGCCATATTTTGATTCTTTCCTTCTTCCGGTAGTTCTTCATCACTGAATCCTAAGTTGTTGCAGGAAGTGATGTTGGAGATGATGCTCTCAAATTTTCCTACTATCACATCTTGTTCCATGAAGGCTTGCTCTAAGACTTTCTGTAGAGCTTCCCTGTGAGCTTCTGAACTAAGCAGGAGAGATAACACAGAGATTCGAGACGGAGTTTGTAACAATTGGTCCACAATGTTGTACTCGCTTTTCTGGATGAGCTTCAGCATCTCATCGTTGTTCTTTATAAGTTCTGGATTATTGGATTAACCAAATTGTTGATTTGGAACTTCTGTTTGAGGTTCCTTTTCTTTGGTAGGTTCTCCAACTCCTCTATTAAAGATCCGACCGCTCCGGGTAACTCGACTGATGTCGCTAATGTTCACGACGGAGGGTAATGGAGTTTCCTTTCCATTTTCGATGGTCATTGCACCGTACTTGTAAGGGATAGCCTTTTCTGACTTGTACGGTATTGGACCTGGCAGTTAGATAACCACATGAGCTTTTTGGTTTTTTTGACCATCGTAGGCAGCCTCAATTGGTTCGAGGTTGAGAATTCTTCTACGGTCAAGAGGGATTCTTGATTCATTGAGTAGAGGGATTATAGCGCAAACGTCTTTTGTTATTCCATGATTGGAGATTATGACAAAGCTTTTGCTTTGACCAGGGAGGTTGTCTTGTATTATGTTAATCGACCTAGAACTCGAACATGGTCAAATATCCTTTCGGTCTAACTGATTTTGGAGGACTGCTCGTACGAGATAACATCCTTGGTTATTTTCTGAGCATACTCCACAGCGCTCATAATTATGCGGTGGTATCAGACCGTATCTGCTTTGTATGCAGTGCATCTTTACTAGATCTGTTTCTATTGAGTGGATATCACGACTTTGATATCTACCAGGTGTCCCATCAGTCATGCTAATTCATTGTGTAGCTTCATCCAGGTAGATCGGGAACCACCAGTGATCCAACAGATGTTGAAGCATTCTTTGTACAAGTGCACACCCTTGGTCGTCTTCACAACATTCTTTAAAGTCTTGATAATCATGTGAAGCTAGAAAACCGAGCCCGACCTGCTTAGCATGTAATTCTCCCAGACTGGATTCATCAAGCGTATGTTAAAGATCTGAACCATATTGACTTGATGGTCATTTCTTTCACAGTAGTCTTAGATCCATCCGAGATCCATCTGACTATGGAGGGCCTCTTATACAAAAGAGCATCCCTGATTATTTGTTGAGCAGACTGGACAAGCACTATAATCGTTCCGCGGTAGATTGTAATACTGACTTTGTCTCGAATGCATCGCCACTAAGTTGACGTTCATTTCACGGATGTCGTGGTTCTGAACAATATTGGGATGTGCATGGGCCATGGTTACTTCCCAAATCCTGTGATCCTGAATCCAGCCCAGATCCATTTGTTCTTGCAGAGCTGCTTATACTATGGCACACCCTTGATTATCCCCGGAGCAAATATTACACTGATGATAGTTGTGAGATGGCACATGATCGTACCCGCTCTGTTTGTAATGCATCTTCACCAGATTGGTTCCTAATAGGAGTACATCGTGAATTTGATAACTGCGGCTAGATTCTCCCTCTATTAAATTCACTCTAGTCTTCTCATGTTGTGGCAACGGGTTCATCTGAACATTTGGATTGGTATCTTTGAAAGATAAGATCCCGTTCCTGACAAGCTTTTGTACGTCAGTCTTGAAGCTGAGACAAATCTCAATGTTATTTCCCATTCCTCCTTGATGGTAAGGACACGTTTGATCGGCTTTGAACCAAAAAGGTGGATTTCCTGGTATGGTAAGAGGAGTCTTGGTTTGGACGTGTCCCTTGGCCAGTAGAAGTGGAAATAGTTCTACGTATAGCATCGGTATAGGGTCAAACCCTGATGGTTGTGTCGTACGATTGTTGTTGTTCTACTGTGGACGAGCCTGCTGAAAAGGCTACTGAGGCCTTTGCTGATACTGTTGTTGACTTGGTTGGTTTTATGCAACCTGAGGTTGATAAGTCAGAGCTGACGTTGGGTTGATAGCGGGAGTTACTGCTGCTACTGGTTGATACCTTCGCCTTTGCTTTCCTAAAGAGATATTACTGATATCCTGCTCTTTCTTCTTATGGAAAGCACTACCGTATCTTTTGGTACTGCTAGATGGCTCTGCATCTTTGACCAATCATCCTTCTCTGACTACTTCTTCAAGGCGTACTCCCATATTCACCATTTCAGTGAAGTCACTGGGCGCACTGGAAACCATGCGGTTGTAATAAAACGAGCTCAATGTTTTTAGGAAAATCTTTGTCATTTCCTTTTCTTCGAGAGGGGGACAGATCTGGGCGGCAATTTCACGCCATCTCTGAGCATATTCTTTGAAATTTTCTTTACCCTTTTGTGACATTGCTCTGAGCTGATCCCTATCTGGTGCCATGTCCAAATTGTATTTATACTGCTGAATGAAGGCTGCCCCAAGATCTCTGAAAATACTGATCTTGGTGCGGTTTAAACCCATGTACCATTTAAGTGCGGCACCGGTTAAGCTGTCTTGGAAGTAATGGATCAGTAGCTGTTGATTGTCCATCTGGGTAGACATTTTTCGAGCGTACGTCACCAAATGACTTTGAGGGCAAGAGTTGCCTTTGTATTTTTCAAAGTCAGGCACCTTGAATTTGTGCGATATCTTTACATTACGGACCAAACATAGGTCAGCGGTGTCCTTTCCAAATAAGTCTTGACCGCGAATGGCATGCAGTTCCTTCTATATTTCCAAGAATTGTTCTTGGAACTCATTCATCCTTTCGTACATGTCTTCGTTTCCACCAGAAATTGCTTGTGGAATTTGTCCTTCCGGGATAGTATGTACCACTGGTTGTGGTATAGACATTATAGTGGTGACGCTTGGCGCTTCCATGCCCTGAAGTTTGTAACCTTCAAGAGTTGTTGTCGTAACCCATGCATCTTCATTTTCCCGAAGTTTGTAACCTTTAGGTCTAATGGTTCCTACTACGGTTTCTGGGTCTTCAGTGACCGGTGGGATATATCCTTCAGGTATAAAGTTGAGAGGCATGCCTTCGGGGAGCCCCTTAGGCATGTTGTACCGAGGATGATTCTCATGTGTCTCCATTAAGGGCGTAGATGTGATCTCTGAGATTACAGTCTTTTGATGTCGCTTCTCCTGAGCTGCTGCCAGGGATTGCATGTCACTGTGAAGTTTTTCCAAACTTTCCTTCAGAGCATCGATTTCTTCTCTCACCTCTCTGTTCTATTCCTCGAGATCGTCCATTTTCTTTTGTCGATTGGCCCGAGTATTGTATGAGTGAGACAATTTGACTCTAGAATTGTGACACATACGTGAGACTCAAAGATAAGAAAAATACGTTATGTGAGAATGATGAATGATATGCAATGACATTTTTTTTAGTTTTTTTTTAATCAAAAAGAAACTTCAACAAATAGATTGCAAATATCATACGGTGAAGGGTGAAGCCCCCTTTTTATTGAATTCGAAAGATTGCAGTGTTTTATAAGGAAAAGTACAGTATTTTACAAAGTGTTGTAAGGAAAATGTCTAAGCTCATGGATCATGTGTCCTCTCTGAAGAGAGCTCATATGTTGGTTCATGTAGTTTCCTTTTCTTTGACCGGAGCTCTTCAGCCGTTGTCGGGTTGTCAGTCCTTTGCCAAGTGAAAGGATCGAGCAAATTTCTTCGGTCTTCCTGACATTCTATAGCATGCTGCTCTAGTATCTCAATCAGAGCATCCTTCTCCTTTAATAGTTCCTGAATCTTGGTACACTCAAAATTGAGGATCTGGTATTTGTTTTTCCAAGAGCTTTTTTCATGTTGAACTTTGTTGAGAGCGACTTGGAGTTTTTCCACATCAGACATGAAATAAAGGACAGATTCTTTTAATGGAAAATCTTCTTGACGAGGGTAAGGCATCCTCAGCTTGAGGGCTCTAGTTTGCACCCAGTGAAGATAAGGTTCCATGGAGGTACAATTTGGTCTTCCCAAACACTCTCTGCCTTTCCTGTGAATATGTTGCCAGGCATGCACTATTTCCCTTTTTAGTGCTCTGTCATTTTCCCCTTCCTTGAAGAAAAGACCTTCCAGATGAACGTTATGTGGGATATTCTTCATCAGGTATCCGAGTTGACGGTGAGCTAAAATTGGATGATAGTTGATTCCTCAATTAGTTCTAATGAGGGGTACGTTAGGGAAATTTCCACAACTGTCGGTGATCTCTATCCCCTCGTAAATCCTATTGTACCAATCTATGTCAGAGTTGGTAAGAGACATAATCCTTTGTGACCAACGTAGAGTTCTCTTGTGATCCCAAAAAGCAGCAGACTTGGGTAAATGGGAAATGAAGCATTTGTAGAGTAAGGGTACACAGCATGTGATCATTCCTCCGCTGTACAAATTCCTTAAATGTACAGAATGATAAGCATCTGCGAGCAAGGTTGGTACGGGGTTTCCTATTAAGAATATCTTAACAATATTAGTATTGACGAAGGTGTTAATATTGGGAAAAAGGAATAACCCATATATGAGTAGCACAAAGACGTCTTTAAAAGCAGTTATGTTTCCTATACTAGCAAAGTATAGAGCTTTCTCCATCAGGAATTTAGCTGGTAAACTCTGGATTCCTCCTTTAATGGTTATGTGAGTCCTAACTTCTAACTCATCCAAAGAGATTGCTTTTGTAATGGTTTGTTCCTTTGGAATTTCTTCCAATCCAGAAAATGGAGCTTGATCAGCGATAGGTAAATCAATCAGGTGAGAGTACTCTTCCAGTGTTGGTGCCAGTTGGTAATCCAGGAAAGTGAAACAGTGATAAATCGGATCGTACAACTGAATCAGTGTAGACAGGATTCCTTCAACCACATTGACCCTTAACAGATATAACAACCCTCTGTGCTTAGCTCTGAAAGCCTCGGGATTGGTTATCATCCTTCCCAATTTCCTTAAGTCTTCTAGTTTCCGAGCCTTGAAGGTATACTTGTGCGTCTTTCTACTACCAAAATCCATAACGCAACCTCTGATATTTGCAATTATTGTTTTAGTTCTTTTGAAAAAAAGATTTTTCTTGTTTGAAAGAGTTTTTTAAATGAATACATGAATACAGCACACAAAAACATTTGAAAACATGGGTTCAAAGGTTCAACGTCACGAGCATGGAGTCATGGCTTTACCCATCCCCAAACGTTGTACTATTTTGGTCAATTTTTGTACCTGTAGAACGAGTTCTAAGGTTCCCAAAGTCATTGACCCTTCCTAGGGATATAAACAACAAGCTGATTCACTCGAGCGAGCTGTAATATCCTGGGATGAATCTCATTTAAGTGTAGTATCGCGTATCAACTATTCCCGATAGTCACCGCACTACCAAATGGTCATATGGTTAATGTCTACTATATCCTTAGGGTCATGGGTACCTCACTAGGAAAGACAATGCTTTCACGACAATCGGTCGTTCAACATCGATACTTTCGCATGGGTACCTTGACTAATTCGGTGGACTGGCAAGTTAGCTTGATCAGGATTCACTCCCTATAAGCGTTTCCTAGATATGCCACCACTTATCTTAATGTTCTCTCACACTTTCCACATGCGTATTAATCGCATTCTCATTTGACAGAAAATTAAACACGGGTATCAAGTAGTATAATAGTAAATGATATATATATATATATAGTATAGAAAATGCCAAACAAAACCTAGACCTCTTAGGAACTCTAATCCTAAAGACTCCCCAGCAGAGTCGCCATTTTTCGGTAGCGTGCAATTTTTTTCGATGACGCGGCCACCTTACTTCATTAGTTAGAATTGGGTGCTACTTTCTGATTTCTTATTTATCCTATGAAGCTGGAAAGGAAAGGGAAGATATCTAAAACTAACCTTGCACGCAAATGTTTTCTTTAAAAAATGCTAAGAGATTGGGGGGTCTGGGTGTAATACCCCAAAATTTGCTCTTCCCTTTTGGCATCATAGCATGGCATTATCATTTATCATATCATATCCATCTCATTAGCATTGCATTGCATTTAACATAGAAAAATGAAGCATGGCATCCTTCTTACCATCAGGGCATGTGATCAAGTGGAAGGTGGACAATCAAGGAATCATTCAAAGCACAGAAAGGTCAATCAAGTTGGCTCTAGGCAAGCCAAGAGGTCTCTCATGTCTCATACTATCTCAATTGATCTTCCACAACCTCAAGAAGGTGAGATTCAATAGGAGATTGAAGCACTACATCTTTCACTATGCAAGAAGTCCAAAAATTGAAGGAAAATCCTCAAAAGAGATAGCTCATTGATTCAAAATCATTCCCAAGTGGCATTTCTCATCATTCTTTAAGAGGATACACAACATACTCTGAGGAATTGGAAATTGAAGACTGCACTTTTACCTCCTAACCAGAGGGGGCCAAAATTAGGGTTTCCAGTTAAATCAGGGAATCTTTGCTTTTTTGGGCAAAACTTGATGTCATGGTATTCTACATGTTCTTAAGTGTATGTATGTGGAAAATTGCATCTCAATTGGTTTTAGAAGTGGTTCAATTGGAAGAAAGATCAAGAATCAGAGAAATTGGGGCAAAGTCAAATAATCAGAGGAAAAAGTCAACTCTTGACTTTTTGAGGCCAAATTCATGAAATTAATGTTACATATGTCCAATGTACAAAATTTGATCAAGAAACTCCAAAGGAATCATGAAAAAATCAAGATGTGGAAAGTTGCCATTTTTGGATGAAGTAGGGTTACTAAAAATAGCAAGTTTTGGCCATTTTGCATCAGAATTTGAACCAAGGCCATTTAAATTTGGAGCACCAAATGAAAATTCCACTCTGCCTCAATGAAAGGTCTTGTTTTAAGCTTCAAATCCATGTGTAGAACATCTCCATTGGATAAAAATTGAGAGAGATATGATTGATCAAAGTTGGAGGAAAGTAGGTTCAAAACTAGGTCATGACCAAGATTTTCAGGGCACGCGCGCGGTCATTTTAACAAACATGTGGTGGGCCTAATGTCCACTCATTTTTCTCATGGTTAAAGGCCTCAAATGAAAAATCTTTCAACATGAAAGTTGTTCCTCTATGTGAGATCTTTAAGATTGGTGTTCATGTTTTTTTCATTTGATCAAAGGTCAAGAAGTTATGTTGAGTCCAATGTGCTATGATCATGCTGAGAACCTAGGTGCCATGTTACCTTGTCAACCAACCTTTGCCACGCCCTCATACCAGTCTCAAGCTTATGTGTTATAAGTCATTTTGCAACTTACTCCAAACCCCATTTCAATTCAATTTTCATATCAAAGTTGTCCTATTACATCCCCTCTTTCCAACGTCTCCAAGAACTCATTAGATCATCCACGATGCCAAGAGAAAATCACCATTAAACATCCATGTTTGCATTATTTCCAAACTGTCACAAAAAACCAGAAAAATGAATGTTGTTGTTGTGGTCTCAGTTTGCCCGTGCATTGCTCACTCTCCAACTCTTTCTTCATTTAACCAAACATTCATCACATGTCCATGCACATGAGCACGTGCATTACATAAAAATAGAAAGAACAACTTGCTGAGCAAGTTTCACCTACAAAAGCCGTGCCAATTCACTTTCTCCTGGCTCCCACCATATCTCACCATGAGCCATCTTCACCATAGCACTGCTCTCCCTAACTAACTTGACTCAGTTAGTTAGGGATGACTCAGTTTAACCCACTCAACTCAATTAACCAACTCACTAAACCATGGTTAATTCATGATATAAATTCAAACTTCACTTCACAATTCAGTTTTCAACTTCATTTTCACACTCTCACTCAACTACACTTCATTCTCATTTTTCCTCTGAAATTCGCAAGCTCTCTCTCTCTGAAGCTTCTCTTCCTCTCACACGATTTCATCATCATCTACATCTGAATCCATCTTCAAGCCTCAACATCACACAGCATTGGAACACATTGAAGCTTGGTAGCATTGAAGAGATTGAAGTGTCTTCCACTGCATATTGAATTTCATCAACATTTGCAAGGATTTGTGAGCCTTTATTTGGCCAGTTGAAGATCAAAGAGGAAGCACATTTCTCTGGTTCTCTTTCAACTACAGTTTCCTACATTTTCAGGTTTCAATATCCTAAACTTTCTTGGCACGATTTACATTCTGTCTAGCTCGTGTTGTGATGATTTGAGCTCACTAAGAGCACTCCTCCATCTGGCTAGTTGATAGAGCTTCTTAGAAGCTTAGATCCAAAACCTAGGGCTAATTTCATTGCTTCGATTCTCTCTGTTTGTGTGTTGTTTATGAAAACTAATCCTAGATTCATGCTCTACGTGACTTCCTGAACATTTTGATGTGCATTGCATAAATTTCTGGATTGTTTGGTTGGTTGCAGCGCCGGAGAGTGGCCGGAGAAGGTGACCGGAGGTCCCTCTCCGGCCGGTGAGTTGATACTAGGGTTTGTGTGCGTTTTAATCTCGTTCGTCCATTTTTTTTGATCGTGTGACTGAGAACGTGCCAACGCATTAAAAGACATGTGCATGTCATGTGCCAAAATTCTGAAGTCACTTAAGCGTGGTGTGGTGTAGTGCATGGTAGTGATTGTGTGTCCTCACGCACGTGCATTGATTCTGTGTACTTTGACTTTGACTTGACTTTGAATTGATCTAATGGTTGTGAGTGGGTCAAGATTGTTGACTGCAGGTGCATTTTTGTTATTGTGTTTGGCGCGCAGACTTGGACTTATCCAGATTGATATTTGCACCCTCCTGTTTTGAAGCCCAATGCATTTACACTGTCTAATTGCTATGTTTGCACCCCCTTGCATTTTGCATTCATTTTTCATTTTTATTTCTCTCTACACGTTTGATTTCTAATTTTTAAAAATACCAAAACATATTGGAAAATTCTACAAAAATTCATGTGTATTCTTAAAACATTTAGGAAATTTTCTATGATTTTATTTTCTGATTTTATGACCATTTTGCCCCTGTTCCATTATTTCTTTTGAATTTCCATTTGTATGCATACTTAATGTGACATATGATTTTGTGCATTTTTGTTCTTGATCATAAAAAATGATTTTGATGCCTTTCTTTTTGCATTGTGGTCACAATATGTTGAGGTATGTTTGAGATTTATGATATGATTTTTAAGTCTTTTTTGGATGACTTTTGATGTGTTGCTTTGAGCATGAATGCATGAAACTTCCATGAGACTTTGACCTAATTGTTGAGTGACTTTGGTTCTGATTCATTGCTTGTGGACTTGATATGTTAATGGCATGTGTTTAAGGTGTTTGATTGGTGAAAGTCATAATTTTTGAAGCATGTTTGCTATTTGTTTGAAGCATGAAGTTTAACTTGTTTATTTTGTGAATGCATGCCTCATGTTTGGTTTGCTTGATCATGAAGGCACTTGTGCCATGAGTTGTGGTTTTGTTTGAGGATGTATAGCATGTTAATTGACTTCTGATTGTGACATTTGGGTTTCATCTTTGCATGTTTGATGTTTATCTTGCACCTTAAGTCACTTGTTTCACAAGTATGAACCACATTCACATCACTTCACCTTTTCTTCTTTGCTTCTTGTTGGGTGAGATTTTGTTTGCATGATTTGGTATGCTCATTTAGGATAACATTAGGTTGTGTAAATATGAGTTACATTCTGACTTGGAAGCATGTATAGCATTTAATCTCATTTTACTTTGTTTGTCAACTTGTTTGAATTTGATTTGTTCATTATACCTTCTTACTTTACTTGTAAGTGATTGTGCTAACCATGTAGGGGCTTTGGTAAGTTTCAATTGAGTGTGGATAAGGAATCCACATTCAACTTCTATCCTTTCTCTTTTACAATTTCATTTTGTGTTTTGTTAAGCACTTATGTGCTTTCTTTTAATAACTCATCACTTGCCCTTTGTGAATTACCATTCATCTTCTACTTTAGAAGTGAATTGTTTAATTCATTTCTTTCTTTAGACGTTAGGTTGAAACCTCACAAACCTTAGGATCACTCCCTTAACTAATCAATTAGGATTGAGTCTTAGTCCATATAGATTTTTACCTTTATCCTCCCTTGAGTCCCTTTTCTCATCTCAAAGAAAATTCAAAACATATAATAAAGGTAGGCATTTATTGCATTTAGGCCTTTCATATAAAGAAAAGGTTATAAGGGGTCTTCTCTTATAATCTTAGAATGTATAGCATATAGCCCATCTTGGGTCAATGTGTTAAACATTTGATCTTGTATGAGGGACTTAAATGCAATACTTGTTGAAGGTGCAAATAATAAAAAACACTTCTTCATTTCTTAATCAACAAAACACTTAATAAACACAAGTATGCTAGTGTGTTTGAACCTTGACAATTGGAACTAAGTGTGGGGGTCTTCTTCACTCTTAGTGTGCTTTCTTACCCATTCCATCTTGGAATGTGAGGATGTACACATTCCAATGACTAAGATTCAGATACACTATCATATGCAAACAAATGAAAAACTCTTAAAAGACAAAAACAAACAATAACGTCTTTCCTTCGGGAATTCTTTTCTCACCTCAACGCACGAACGCGCTTCTACTCGTTCTCTTGCAAGATGGTAACGCACTCGGACCAGCGAGCCTGCAACACCTGAGCTAGAACGTCAGCCGTTCTCTAAAAAACACAAACAATTCATCCCTAGTGAGGGGAACTACGTCGCTCTGATTCTCATGCTCCCGATGAGATACGTAGGCAGTGGGGTAGGGCCCATTCGAGCACTTCTTTTATTTTCCCTACATTTGTTTCTCTTTCTCCTTTCCTTTTTCAGTGCTTTCTCAGTATTCCTTTCTTTACACCCTTTGATCGAGACAAGCAAGCGTGGATCCCATCGGGTACGATGGACGTGAGGGGGTGCTAATACCTTCCTCTCGCGTAACCGACTCCCTTACCCACTTCTCTTGGTCGTAAGACCATGCTTTTCCTTTCTCTCAGGTTTATGCGGTGTTTCCTTTCCCTCTCATGGGATAAATACACATTGCTGGCGACTCTGTTCGATGCCACTTTCGCGTTTGTACTTGGATGAAAATCCCGGGAGCGACAGCTGGCGACTCTGCTGGGGACTGGCTGACCTATTGCTGGTCCATCCTAAGCGAGTCAATCCTAGCGCTTGTTTGTTTTTCTTTCATTGGGTGTTAACTTTGATAATGTTGTGCTATATTTACCATTTTATTGTATGGTTATTTACTGCTTTACTGTACATTACTGTATTTACTGCTTTTTAGCATTACATATCATATTATTACTGTTGTGTTGGACTGTGCTATTTTCTGTTTGGCGGGATGGGATTTCTGAGAGATAAGCCCATTACACAGGCTTGAGTATACACTTAGAATTAGAGTGGAGAGTAGTGGGACCTACGTGCCGTTTGGAGTGCGTTGGGTGTTCACGAAATTCACAGCTAGATGAGGCTATCTTGGGACACGTCGTGGCATACGCATCTTGCGTATTCCAGGATGTAGATCTAGAGAGCTGTCGACTCTAGTGACCGATCATGAGGACCTTAGTGGAAATATCCCTCTTTAGTGGTGACAATGGCAGACCACATTCTGTGGCAAACCCATTCGCACCCGAGGGCCCACTTTGGAACTTGCATAGGATGACCTTTATTTTCTAAGGGGAGTCAGTGGACGACCTCTTTGATTGGCATAGCATTGTATCCTACGGGCTGAATGTGCTATTGCTTCTCAAACCTCCGAAGCTGACAAGCCTTATTTTCTAAGAACCACATGTGAGCATGGGCGGGATGTTTACAGGTTTGCAGGAAACCCAGCCTCCTACCTACCTTACTCGTGATTCTATGATGATTTCAGACATTGTATCCTATGACAGTGATTTAAGTGTTCATCTCAGATATTGCCAGACTCAGTACAGAGACACAGTGCACACAGTTCAATACAGACACCGACACTTGATTACCTGATCACATGCCCTTTTGCATTGCATTATCATATCATAACAGTTATGTTTGTCATTTTCAGGTGCATAATACATTTCTGATTCCAATCCATGGGTTCAACAGAGATCGTCGCCGAGAGAAAGAACAATGTGTCTTACAAGTTTCCAGATCCTATTTTGGATTCATTGCTCAAAGTTATAGATATGGCTGGTCCAGGTATTCTTGATAGGTTTCAGAAGAGCTACGGGAATTTGGTTGGGATGGTCCGTACAATCACCAAGTATGAACATGATGCTTTGCACACTCTGCTGCAGTTCTACGAGCCTTCGTTGAGGTGCTTTCTTTTTTCAAATTACATTTTGATGCCAACGCTGGAAGAATTCTCATTTATTTTGGGAATTCCGATCACGTCGGCAATACCATTCTTCTCTGGTAGTTCTCCCAGCGTAAAAGAAATTGCTGCTGCTTTACAAATGGATAAGACATTGATAAAGAGCGGTGTGAGCAGCAAAAATGGAGTTAGCGGATTTCATTTAGAATTTCTGTCTGGACGGGCCCAGGAGGCTGCAAGTGCTAAAAATTGGACGGTTTACAATTCCATTCTGGCTCTCTGCATATATGGCCTAGTTTTCTTTCCCAATCAGCAAGACTTTGTGGATATGCAAGCGACAAGAGTTTTCGTTCTTAAAAATCCAGTCCCTACTTTGTTAGGAGATTTTTATCATTCCGTGCATTACAAGAATGAGAAAAGGAGGGGAGGATCTGTTAGTTGTTGCACTCCACTGCTGAGTCATTGGTTTTTCAAACATTTGCCTCAGACAGGTGCCTTTGTGGAAACCAAAGATGTGGCGAAATGGTCTAAAAGATTGATGAGTTTAACTGCTGATAACATTGTATGGTTTGATCACCGGTTGTTGAGAATAGAGCTTGTCACAAGATGCGGAAATTTTCCAAATGTGCCTTTGATTGGCAGAAAAGGAGGGATCAATTATAATCCAGTTTTGGCCATCCGACAGTTTGGGTATGCTTCCAGGGATCCTCCTACAGAGCAAGATGTGGAAGAATCTTTATTCTTTACAGGAACTAAAGATGCAAAGGTGGTAGAAGTAGTGAATGCTTGGAAAGATAAGCACAAAATTGGAAAAGCAGTTTTTGGAAAAGGAGATTGTAGATCTTATCCTGAATATGACAGGTGGATTGAGACGAAAGTAAAGGAATTGCTTTTACCCTTTTCAAGGGGACCTCTTTTATGTGCAGTACAGCCAGAACAACCCACCATGGTGGCTATTGAAGAATGTGAGAAGTGGAAGAAAATGGTCAGAGAGTTGCAGATAGAGAATTCTGGAATGAGCAGATGCCTTCAGAAAGCTCTAGCTGACAACAAAGAGTTGGAAAAGAGAGCCTTGAAAGCGGAAAAAACCTTGGCTGACAAAGAGGAAGATTTTGATGACCGAGCTCGGTACTTTCGGAAACTTACTTTGGGAGCAGATGACACTAGTCAGGCTCACAAGATTACAAAACAGGCTTTAGCCCGAAGCAAGGATTCATTAGCTCAACTTCGTCAAGCTTGGGATGAAGTCAGAATTGAAAATGCCGAGTTAAAGGATCAGTCGAAGGCTAAAGACGAGGAGCTTAAAAAGGCACATGAGCAGAGGAGAAAGTATCGGGAAAGCCTCGGTAAGAGTCAAGAACAGTTAGAAGAAGCTAGAAGCCAGTTGAAGAATACCAAGAAAGAGCTTGAAGACGTCATGATAGAAAGGGAGATACTCAAGACGCAAGCCGGCATAAAGAGACACAAAGGAGTGTGTGATGACGAAGCTCTGATGCTGCATATGGGTTCTTTAAATGAAGCTCTTGAGAAAAGGGATGTCTTGATCAAAGAAATGATTGAAAAGCCGAATCACCAGCGTACCCGTATACTTTTTGAGGAAATCAAGTATTCAAGTGATAAGCTGAAGGATGTGGAATTGTCAGATTGATGTTCTTTTCCCTGTATTTTGTTGTTAATGGATACCATCAGGCTTGTTGATGGATCCATTTCTTCCTTGTATTGCATTTGCGGTTGAACCTTTCTTAAATGTACTTGAATATTTTATTGAATGAGTATGAGCAGTTTTATTCGGGATTATTTCTTATCAGATAGCTGCGCACAAGCACATGACCACGACACGTCTCTTTATATCACAATTTCTGGTCTTCAGATTTCTGTGGTTGGATTGGAATCAGGGTATAAAAGCACCTAGGAAATGACAAACATAGCATTGCATGGCATTGCATATCATTTTGCATTTTTGTTACTTGCTTTTCAGGTACTCGTTGCAGGGTCTCTAACCTTTATTTGGTTTCAGGCAGTATAGCGGAGAATCATATTCACCGATATTCGACGCGAAGAAATCAAGTAAGAATCATGGATCAAGTGCAAAGTGATTTGGCGGAAATGAGGGCGCGTATGGACCAGTTCATGACCCTCATGACTGGCATGGCGCAAAATCAGGAGAGACTGAGGCTTCTGGTAGAGCGTCCCGACAACGGGCCCGAAGGTGATCATCATGACAATTCACAGGGACACGGCATCCCTCCTCCCGGTGGCAACCCTCCTCCTGGTGGTAACAATCGGGGTAATGGAAATGGTAGGCATGCTGGTGTTACTCTTGAAGATACTCTGGAAGACCAATTTACTCTACTAGACGCTGATGTGGGTAATCAAGGTGATCGAAGGTATGAGGAGTTAGCAGAAAAGATCAGGGCCATAGAATGCAAGAACTCTATGGGTATTGATGTTACTAGCTTGGGGCTGGTCTCAGGAGTCAGAATTCCCCCTAAATTCAAACCTCCTACTTTTGATAAGTATCACGGCAATGCGTGTCCCCAAACGCATCTTCAAGCCTACTTTGGGAAGATTTCAGCCCATACGGATGACGAGAAGCTATGGATGCACTATTTTCAGGACAGTCTGGCTGGGGCATCCTTGACCTGGTACATGAAGTTGAATAGAGCTGCTGTGAAGAATTGGAAAGATCTGGCAGAAGCGTTCCTGAAGCAATACCAGTATAATATTGACATGGCGCCCAACCGCACTCAATTGCAGGGGTTGTCACAAAATGCCAAGGAGAGTTTCAAAGAATATGCACAGAGGTGGAGGGAAATGGCTGCCCAGGTTCAACCTCCCTTGTCAGACAGAGAAATGGCAGATATGTTCATGGGCACATTGCAAGGGGCCTATCTGGATAGATTAGCTGCTTGTCCGTCGACTGGATTTGCTGATATTGTGATTGCGGAAGAAAGAATTGAAAGTCTGTTAAAGCTTGGAAAGATCCAGGATGTGAGTGGGGCTGGCTCTTCGGGGACGAAGAAACCGTTTGCTAGTAACCAGAAAAGAAGAGAAGGTGATACGAATGCTGTGTTTAGAGGACGAGGCAGAGGGCGTTCTCGAGCTTATTATCAGGTAGATGCTGTGACAATCCCCACACCGTCCGTTCAGAAACAACAACCCCAACAACAAGTTCAACAGCAACAACCCTTTTTCCAGCAAAGGTCTAGACAGAGGGATCGTAAGATGGATCCTCTCCCTATGACTTATGCCGCGCTGTTGCCCCGGCTACTCGAGTTAAAGTTGGTAGAACTCCGTACTATGAAAGCTCCGGTTGCTGGAAACCTGCCACCTAACTTCGATGCTAATGCTCGTTGTGAGTTCCACTCAGGTGCTCAGGGGCACTCCATTGAAAAATGCTGGGCTTTCCATCATAAAGTACAAGATTTGATTGATGCTAAAGCCATCAATTTCTCTCCCGCTCCTAATATTACTCAGCATCCCATGCCTGATCATAGTGCAGCAAATGTGTACGTTATTGAAGATGGGAGGAGATTGAATTTGGTGTTAGATATCCATCAAGTGAAAACTTCTTTGTTGGTTGTAAAAGATCGTTTATTGAAGGGACAGGTGTTCCCGGGCTGTAATCAAGATTGCTTGGAGTGTATGAATCAGGAGAACGGCTGTGATAAGTTGAAGATGGGTTTACAGAATCTGATCGATGAAGGATGTCTACAGTTCGACAGAGTCGTGAAAGACACTGATGAGATATCAACCGTGACCATCTATTACACTCCCGCTGAGATTCAAATGCCGGTCAATGCAGTTCCCGTGGCGAGTGTTGCGCCAGAAGGGCCCAGTCCTGTCACTATCACGGTGCCAGGACCAATTCCGTTCACATCCACGAAAGCTATCCCATGGCACTATGGGGCAGATTTATATTACGAAGGTAAAAAACAGGAAGTTGAGTCATCAGTCAGCCCAAATATTGATAATGTAGGGGGTGTAGGGGGCTTCACGAGGAGTGGAAGGTTGTTCGCTCCCCAAACCTTGAGAAGTGATAAGGAGGTAGAAGCTGCAGCAAAGGCTAAGGGTAAACAGGTGGTTGAAAGTGCGCCTACACCTGAAGCAGAGACAAAGATTACTTTTGATAAAGAAATGGAAGAATTTATGAAGATAATCAAGAAAAGCGATTATAAGATTGTGGACCAACTGAATCAGACCCCTTCAAAGATTTCAATCCTGTCACTATTGATGTGCTCTGATGCGCACCGGCAGGCGTTGTTGAAAGTGTTGAAGAGTGCGTACGTGCCGCAAGAAATTACTGTTAATCAGCTCGAGGGCGTAATCTCCAATGTTAATGTCAGCCATGGCTTGGTCTTTACAAGTAGAGATTTGACTGTTGAAGGAAGAAACCATAATAAGGCTTTGCATATCACGATGGAGTGTAAGGGCGCAGTGTTATCTCATGTACTGGTAGACACTGGTTCGTCACTCAATGTCTTGCCCAAGAAGGCATTGATGAAGCTGGAAGTTGATGGTTTGATCTTAAGGCCTAGTGAATTGGTGGTCAGAGCATTCGATGGGACCCGACGATCTGTGTTTGGTGAGGTGGAATTGCCCGTACAAATTGGACCACAGGTATTCAAATCCACGTTCCATGTAATGGACATACAACCTGCATATAGCTGCCTATTGGGACGCCCTTGGATTCACGGAGCCGGGGCTGTTACTTCTACTCTACATCAAAAGCTGAAGTATGAGTTTGAAGGGCAGGTTGTGACAGTGTGTGGGGAAGAAGACATCTTTGTGAGTCACTTGTCCACGTTCAAGTACATTGAAATGGATGGGGAAATTCATGAGATGCTGTGCCAATCATTCGAAGCAGTCAATATTGACGATGCACCTGAGTCTTCTTCTGTACCAGTTGGGGCTGGTACCTCCATTTCATCTTACAAACAAGCTGTCGAAGTCGTTAGGGCAGGCAACGCCCAAGGTTGGGGCAGGTTGATAGAGACCCCAATGAAGGAAGACAAATTTGGTATTGGTTATCATCCTTCTACAACTTCAGATGCGGGGAGCAGGGGACCCATTACTTTCAATAGTGGGGGAATTATCTACATGGACCAGTCTTGTGCAGCCACGGAGGATAGTGTTGACAGTAATTGTGACCTGGACAACTGGGTACGCCCTCATGCTTCGGGACAACAAGTGCAGAACTGGTTCGTTGAAGAAGTCATCCGGGTTACTCTTCAGACAGAGTAATTTTTCTTTGTTTTTTTCTAACCATAATGCATGACAAAATCTTGCGCTCTGCCCAAGGCGTATAGATTCATTTGTAGGGCCACCATGGTTGCATTTGCAATGTTTAATCATTAATAAAGGACGTTTTGCAATCAAATTTTGTTCTCTGTCTTTCAGTTTTTATTTTTGCACAAAAAAATAAAATGGCAATGTTTCATTTTCTTTTGTTTTGCTTAAAAATAAATTCTAAAATAAGGCATGAACCCGTTCATGCAGACTTGATCCTCCGGATACCACTGATAACGATTTTGATATGGCCATGTATGACTTTGACAATCCGATTTATCAAGCCGAAGAAGGGGATGGGAAAGATTGTGAACTTTCTGAAGAACTGGCCAGATTGTTGAAACAAGAGGAAAGGGTCATCCAGCCTCATCAGGAGACTGTAGAAATCATCAATATTGGTACCAAGGACGCCAAGAAAGAGATCAGGATTGGTGCCAGCTTGCAAGTAGATGTGAAGCAAACTTTGACGGAAATGTTGCGCGAGTATGTTGACGTCTTCGCCTGGTCGTATCAAGACATGCCGGGGTTGGATACAGATATTGTCGTGCACAGGCTACCATTGAGAGAAGAATGTCCGCCAGTCAAGCAGAAACTTCATCGGACTCACCCCGACATGGCCTTAAAGATTAAGGAGGAAGTCCAGAAGCAGTGGGACGCTGGTTTTCTTGCTGTGACAAAGTATCCTCCATGGGTAGCCAACATCGTGCCAGTACCGAAGAAAGATGGAAAAGTGAGAATGTGTGTGGATTATCGAGATCTTAATAAAGCTAGCCCGAAAGATGATTTTCCACTACCTCATATTGATGTGCTGGTCGATAATACAGCTCAATTTTCAGTGTTCTCATTTATGGACGGGTTCTCCGGGTACAACCAGATCAAGATGGCACCTGAAGACATGGAGAAGACCACGTTCATTACTCCGTGGGGTACATATTGTTATAAAGTAATGCCTTTTGGGTTGAAAAACGCAGGGGCAACGTACCAGCGGGCGATGGTGACATTGTTTCATGACTTGATTCATAAGGAGATCGAATGTTATGTAGATGATATGATTGCCAAGTCGAGAACCGAAGAGGAACATCTGGTTAACCTGAAAAAGCTGTTTGAAAGGTTGAGAAAGTTCCGTCTGAGATTAAATCCTAACAAGTGCACGTTTGGGGTGCGTTCTGGAAAGTTACTGGGTTTCATTGTGAGCGAAAGAGGAATCGAGGTTGATCCTGCCAAGGTGAAAGCAATACAAGAAATGCCTGAACCGAGAACAGAAAAAGAGGTTCGTGGTTTCTTGGGTAGATTGAACTACATTGCAAGGTTCATATCTCACCTAACAGCCACGTGTGAGCCAATATTTAAATTGTTAAGGAAAGACCAAACGGTCAGGTGGAATGACGATTGCCAATTGGCATTCGATAAGATAAAAGAATACTTGCAGGAACCTCCGATTCTAATGCCTCCAGTTGAAGGGAGACCGCTGATAATGTATCTGACAGTGCTTGAAGGTTCCATGGGTTGTGTTCTCGGTCAACATGACGAGGCAGGTAGGAAGGAGCATGCTATTTACTACCTGAGCAAAAAGTTCAATGATTGTGAGTCCCGATACTCAATGCTTGAAAAGACATGCTGTGCGCTTGCATGGGCCGCTAAGCGATTGAGGCAATATATGGTTAGGCACACGACCTTGTTGATTTCAAAAATGGATCCTATCAAGTATATTTTCGAGAAACCAGCATTGACAGGCAGAGTTGCACGGTGGCAAATGGTCTTGACAGAGTATGACATTCAGTACACTTCACAAAAGGCCATCAAAGGAAGTATCTTGTCCGACTATCTTGCGCAACAGCCGATTGATGATTATCAACCCATGAAATTTGACTTCCCTGATGAAGACATCATGTTTCTCAAAGCTAAAGACTGCGAGGAACCACTTCCGGAGGAGGGGCCAGACCCTGAATCCAAATGGAGTCTGATGTTTGATGGGGCTGTCAATATGAATGGGTGCGGAGTTGGAGCAGTTCTTATCACGCCGGAAGGTGTTCATATGCCTTTCACTGCCCGAATAACTTTCGGGTGCACCAACAATGAAGCAGAGTACGAAGCTTGTATAATGGGGATCGAGGAGGCGATTAATCTACGGATTAAAACCCTTGATATATTCGGTGATTCAGCTTTGGTAATCAATCAAGTGAAAGGGAGTTGGTACACGCACCAAGCAAATCTAGTGCCGTATAGAGATTATACGAGGAGATTGCTGACATTTTTCACAACAGTGAAACTGTACCATATTCCTCGAGATGAGAATAGGTTCGCTGATGCCTTGGCCACTCTGTCTTCCATGATCAAAGTGCAAGGATGGAACCATGTACCTAAGATTGAGGTATCCCGCCTTGACAGACCAGCATTTGTGTTTGCGGTCGATGCGACGTCTGATGACAAGCCATGGTTTCATGACATTAAGTGTTTCTTGAAAAGTCAAGAGTACCCGTCCGGGGCATCGTCCAAAGACAGGAAGACGTTGAGAAGGTTAGCTGGTAGTTTCTTCCTGAACAAAGATGGCGTGCTGTATAAAAGAAGTTTTGACACGGTCCTGCTTAGATGTGTGGATAGACATGAAGCAGACTTGTTGATGATTGAAGTGCACGAAGGCTCTTTCGGTACTCACGCCGGAGGGCATGCAATGGCTAAAAAGTTGTTAAGATCGGGATATTATTGGTTGACTATGGAGTCAGATTGTTGTAAATATGCCCGCAAATGCCATAAATGCCAGATCTATGCAGACAAGGTGCATGTGCCTCCAAATCCGTTGAGCATCATGTCGTCGCCTTGGCCGTTTGCCATGTGGGGCATTGATATGATCGGAAAGATTGAGCCTACAGCTTCCAATGGTCATCGTTTCATCTTGGTGGCAATTGATTACTTCACCAAATGGGTTGAAGCCGCATCCTATGCCAATGTTACAAAACAAGTGGTCGCTCGTTTCTTAAAACGGGATATCATTTGCCGATATGGAGTTCCCGAAAGAATCATTACGGATAATGGTTCTAATTTGAACAATAAGATGATGGCTGAGTTATGCCGGGACTTCAAAATCGAGCATCACAATTCTTCTCCGTACCGCCCAAAGATGAATGGCGCGGTCGAAGCGGCCAACAAAAATATCAAGAAGATTGTACAGAAGATGGTTGTCACGTACAAAGATTGGCATGAGATGTTGCCATTTGCTTTGCATGGGTATCGAACGTCGGTACGCACGTCCACTGGGGCAACCCCATTCTCACTTGTATATGGTATGGAGGCAGTGCTACCGGTTGAAGTAGAGATTCCGTCCCTCAGAGTTATGATGGATGTTAAGCTAGATGAAGCTGAATGGGTACGAGCCAGATTTGATCAGTTGAGCCTTATTGAGGAAAAGCGATTGGCGGCTGTATGTCATGGGCAACTATATCAGCGCAGAATGAAACAGGCATTTGACCAAAAGGTGCGTCCTCGGGTTTACAAAGTCGGAGATGTGGTACTCAAAAGGATCCTTCCTCCCAATACAGATCACAGGGGCAAATGGACTCCTAATTATGAAGGTCCATTCGTGGTTAAAAAGGTCTTTTCGGGCGGAGCTTTATTGCTTACAACCATGGATGGCGAAGACTTTTCATCCCCTGTCAACTCGGACGTAGTCAAAAAATACTTCGCATGAATAGACCCGCTGGATAATAAAAATAAAAAAATCCAGGCAAAAAAGGGCATCCCGGCGAACCAAAAACAGAATAAGGTTCGGGCAAAAATTAGGGATATAATTGAAAAAATTTTGTACACCCGGTAAGTTGAAAACCCGAAAGGGCAACTTAGGCAAAAAAGGGTATCCTGGTGGATCGAAAACCTGAAAGGGCGGTCCACACAAAAGAGGGATTTAAGCGAATGACTACGGTTTGAGTTATCTGTACCCTATCACCGTTTGAACAACTGACGTTCTGAAGGATAGGAATCGGTCTGATCATTCCTCAGAAGGCAAGGTCGGGGAGTTTTGAAGACATACTGGTCATAACAGAATGGAAACTCAGTGGAATTCCGTTTTCACATTGCCATTAGGATAGTTTCTTTTCTCAATTTTCAGCGATCACCTCTTTCCAGGGATTGCTTCCGGATGTAATTGCCTATTCTGGGCTCTCAGTCAATAAATTGAATTTCAATAAAAAGCTTTCTATTTTTGTTTTATTGCTTTGTTTGCAAAAACGTCCTAATTGTTGATAAAACATTGCATTTGAAAACATGGCAGCCTTACAATAACATGCGCAGAAAAAACATTTGAAATTACTTCGAATGTTGAATACTCCCGGATGGTGGATTCTAGCCACGCAACATTCGGGGCATGTGGGCATATTCTTTTGTTGCAGGTAGCAGGTGCAGATGATTTTAAGCACAAGACTAGCAATAAATCACCCCACGCAAAAGACTGGGGCAATTATGGGTAAGGAGATCGGCGTTCATCGGGTCGATCTCAGCGAATTAAGTTCAACTGGGTACCGTTGTATCTTATTAAGTCGATTCTCTCATTCAGTACTTCCAACAACTACAAGCTTTTCTGTGTCGGTAACGGTCACAGGTTCCCCAAAAGGGTGGTCTCATCGACACCGAAACTGATGGTCATTATCCCCAGCGAAGTCACAGGAGTTTGAAGAGGCTAAATCTTCTGTAAAATCCTCTTATGACATCCGCTTTGGGGACAAATTGTTGTTTTGTCCAAGCACGGGGCATGTTTGGTTCCCCAGCATGAAGTGTTGATCATCCCCAGTAGAGTTTGAGGACAGTTGGTCTTCTGTAAAATCCTCTCAAAAGGCATTCCCCAGCACGAGACGTTTTAAAGCAGTTTCCTCCAACAGAGTTTGTTATAAACTCGCCATCCCCAACGGAATTGTCTAAGGGAAGGCTCGCCTAACATGGGGCATTGTAGTACTTATCCTAAGCTCGATAGTCACATTCTTCAGCAGACTACTGTGGATTTGCTTTGGGTTTCCCCAACAGATCTCTAATGACTCTTCGTAGCAAGTTGCAGGGGAATGTTCTAACCAGGATTTGCATATCCCTGGCAGAGTAGCCCTGATACCCAGCAAGATCGTATCTCTGGTCATGGTATCCCCACAAATGTCAGCATCGAATCTTGTCAGCAATACTCCCCAGCTGAGTTGTCGTTCTCCCCGCAGAAGTTTATAAGATCGGCAGAATCTATTCCTCAACAAGGATGGCACAGTCTTTCCCCAGCCGGGTCAGAAGGTTGATAATCCCTATAAAGGATTTTGGGTTGAATAAATCCCCAAGCAGAGTTTTAATGGCTCATTTCCCCAGCAGGACGTCATTCAAAAATTCTCATCCCCAGCGGAGTTGCTGTGACTAGAATCCAGCCCCAAACAGATGGAATAATTCCTGGCAGAGTCATCATTCCCTCATATCTTAAAGTCCAATTTATTGTTGGCAAGCTCGACAATTCGAAGCAGACGGATTGTTCATCCATTCGCCAGCAGAGATATTATCCTCTCAGGAACCTCTAAAGTCAAGTCATTGATCATTGTTCCTCAGCAGAATCAGCAGAGATGTCTGACACGGATGCAGAGAGTAATACAATTTTGCAAATTCTTAAAGTCCAACAGTGGATTGGCAAAAGTCCGTCTTCGGGTGGCAAAAGTCCAACAGTGGATTGGCAAAAGTCCGTCTTCGGGTGGCAAAAGTCCAACAGTGGATTGGCAAAAGTCCATCTTCGGGTGGCAAAGCAGCTAAAAGTCCAACAGTGGATTGGCGAAAGGTCCATCTAAGGGTGGCATATTCTAAAAGTCCAACAGTGGATTGGCAAAAGTCCGTCTTCGGGTGGCAAAAGTCCAACAGTGGATTGGCGAAAGGTCCATCTAAGGGTGGCATATTCTAAAAGTCCAACAGTGGATTGGCAAAAGTCCGTCTTCGGGTGGCAAAAGTCCAGCAGTGGATTGGCAAAAGTCCGTCTTCGGGTGGCAAAAGTCCAACAGTGGATTGGCAAAAGTCCATCTTCGGGTGGCAAAGCAGCTAAAAGTCCAACAGTGGATTGGCGAAAGGTCCATCTAAGGGTGGCATATTCTAAAAGTCCAACAGTGGATTGGCAAAAGTCCATCTTCGGGTGGCACGAAGCTGCAAAGTCCACCAGTAGTGTGGCAAGCCAGTAGTCGTCTGGCGTCGTTCAAAAAGACATTTCCAAAGTCCACCAGTAGCGTGGCAGGCCAGTAGTCGTCTGGAATTGCATAAAAGACATTATCAAAGTCCACCAGTAGTGTGGCAGGCCAGTAGTCGTCTGGAATTGCATAAAAGACATTATCAAAGTCCACCAGCAGTGTGGCAAGCCAGTAGTCGTCTGGCATCGTTCAAAAGACAGATTTCTCCGACGTTTCGTCGAAGATTCAATCCAGCAGTCTTGTTGGGTTTATGTCCCTTTTATTCTTCACCCAGAGCAAATTTTTTGGTTATTTTTGGTATTCAATCACTATATACCTTGAAAGTCCGAAAGCAATTGCTTTCAGGCATTCAGGTCTACAGCGCTTGAATAGGGGCAGCTGTAATACCCCAAAATTTGCTCTTCCCTTTTGGCATCATAGCATGGCATTATCATTTATCATATCATATCCATCTCATTAGCATTGCATTGCATTTAACATAGAAAAATGAAGCATGGCATCCTTCTTACCATCAGGGCATGTGATCAAGTGGAAGGTGGACAATCAAGGAATCATTCAAAGCACAGAAAGGTCAATCAAGTTGGCTCTAGGCAAGCCAAGAGGTCTCTCATGTCTCATACTATCTCAATTGATCTTCCACAACCTCAAGAAGGTGAGATTCAATAGGAGATTGAAGCACTACATCTTTCACTATGCAAGAAGTCCAAAAATTGAAGGAAAATCCTCAAAAGAGATAGCTCATTGATTCAAAATCATTCCCAAGTGGCATTTCTCATCATTCTTTAAGAGGATACACAACATACTCTGAGGAATTGGAAATTGAAGACTGCACTTTTACCTCCTAACCAGAGGGGGCCAAAATTAGGGTTTCCAGTTAAATCAGGGAATCTTTGCTTTTTTGGGCAAAACTTGATGTCATGGTATTCTACATGTTCTTAAGTGTATGTATGTGGAAAATTGCATCTCAATTGGTTTTAGAAGTGGTTCAATTGGAAGAAAGATCAAGAATCAGAGAAATTGGGGCAAAGTCAAATAATCAGAGGAAAAAGTCAACTCTTGACTTTTTGAGGCCAAATTCATGAAATTCATGTTACATATGTCCAATGTACAAAATTTGATCAAGAAACTCCAAAGGAATCATGAAAAAATCAAGATGTGGAAAGTTGCCATTTTTGGATGAAGTAGGGTTACTAAAAATAGCAAGTTTTGGCCATTTTGCATCAGAATTTGAACCAAGGCCATTTAAATTTGGAGCACCAAATGAAAATTCCACTCTGCCTCAATGAAAGGTCTTGTTTTAAGCTTCAAATCCATGTGTAGAACATCTCCATTGGATAAAAATTGAGAGAGATATGATTGATCAAAGTTGGAGGAAAGTAGGTTCAAAACTAGGTCATGACCAAGATTTTCAGGGCACGCGCGCGGTCATTTTAACAAACATGTGGTGGGCCTAATGTCCACTCATTTTTCTCATGGTTAAAGGCCTCAAATGAAAAATCTTTCAACATGAAAGTTGTTCCTCTATGTGAGATCTTTAAGATTGGTGTTCATGTTTTTTTCATTTGATCAAAGGTCAAGAAGTTATGTTGAGTCCAATGTGCTATGATCATGCTGAGAACCTAGGTGCCATGTTACCTTGTCAACCAACCTTTGCCACGCCCTCATACCAGTCTCAAGCTTATGTGTTATAAGTCATTTTGCAACTTACTCCAAACCCCATTTCAATTCAATTTTCATATCAAAGTTGTCCTATTACATCCCCTCTTTCCAACGTCTCCAAGAACTCATTAGATCATCCACGATGCCAAGAGAAAATCACCATTAAACATCCATGTTTGCATTATTTCCAAACTGTCACAAAAAACCAGAAAAATGAATGTTGTTGTTGTGGTCTCAGTTTGCCCGTGCATTGCTCACTCTCCAACTCTTTCTTCATTTAACCAAACATTCATCACATGTCCATGCACATGAGCACGTGCATTACATAAAAATAGAAAGAACAACTTGCTGAGCAAGTTTCACCTACAAAAGCCGTGCCAATTCACTTTCTCCTGGCTCCCACCATATCTCACCATGAGCCATCTTCACCATAGCACTGCTCTCCCTAACTAACTTGACTCAGTTAGTTAGGGATGACTCAGTTTAACCCACTCAACTCAATTAACCAACTCACTAAACCATGGTTAATTCATGATATAAATTCAAACTTCACTTCACAATTCAGTTTTCAACTTCATTTTCACACTCTCACTCAACTACACTTCATTCTCATTTTTCCTCTGAAATTCGCAAGCTCTCTCTCTCTGAAGCTTCTCTTCCTCTCACACGATTTCATCATCATCTACATCTGAATCCATCTTCAAGCCTCAACATCACACAGCATTGGAACACATTGAAGCTTGGTAGCATTGAAGAGATTGAAGTGTCTTCCACTGCATATTGAATTTCATCAACATTTGCAAGGATTTGTGAGCCTTTATTTGGCCAGTTGAAGATCAAAGAGGAAGCACATTTCTCTGGTTCTCTTTCAACTACAGTTTCCTACATTTTCAGGTTTCAATATCCTAAACTTTCTTGGCACGATTTACATTCTGTCTAGCTCGTGTTGTGATGATTTGAGCTCACTAAGAGCACTCCTCCATCTGGCTAGTTGATAGAGCTTCTTAGAAGCTTAGATCCAAAACCTAGGGCTAATTTCATTGCTTCGATTCTCTCTGTTTGTGTGTTGTTTATGAAAACTAATCCTAGATTCATGCTCTACGTGACTTCCTGAACATTTTGATGTGCATTGCATAAATTTCTGGATTGTTTGGTTGGTTGCAGCGCCGGAGAGTGGCCGGAGAAGGTGACCGGAGGTCCCTCTCCGGCCGGTGAGTTGATACTAGGGTTTGTGTGCGTTTTAATCTCGTTCGTCCATTTTTTTTGATCGTGTGACTGAGAACGTGCCAACGCATTAAAAGACATGTGCATGTCATGTGCCAAAATTCTGAAGTCACTTAAGCGTGGTGTGGTGTAGTGCATGGTAGTGATTGTGTGTCCTCACGCACGTGCATTGATTCTGTGTACTTTGACTTTGACTTGACTTTGAATTGATCTAATGGTTGTGAGTGGGTCAAGATTGTTGACTGCAGGTGCATTTTTGTTATTGTGTTTGGCGCGCAGACTTGGACTTATCCAGATTGATATTTGCACCCTCCTGTTTTGAAGCCCAATGCATTTACACTGTCTAATTGCTATGTTTGCACCCCCTTGCATTTTGCATTCATTTTTCATTTTTATTTCTCTCTACACGTTTGATTTCTAATTTTTAAAAATACCAAAACATATTGGAAAATTCTACAAAAATTCATGTGTATTCTTAAAACATTTAGGAAATTTTCTATGATTTTATTTTCTGATTTTATGACCATTTTGCCCCTGTTCCATTATTTCTTTTGAATTTCCATTTGTATGCATACTTAATGTGACATATGATTTTGTGCATTTTTGTTCTTGATCATAAAAAATGATTTTGATGCCTTTCTTTTTGCATTGTGGTCACAATATGTTGAGGTATGTTTGAGATTTATGATATGATTTTTAAGTCTTTTTTGGATGACTTTTGATGTGTTGCTTTGAGCATGAATGCATGAAACTTCCATGAGACTTTGACCTAATTGTTGAGTGACTTTGGTTCTGATTCATTGCTTGTGGACTTGATATGTTAATGGCATGTGTTTAAGGTGTTTGATTGGTGAAAGTCATAATTTTTGAAGCATGTTTTCTATTTGTTTGAAGCATGAAGTTTAACTTGTTTATTTTGTGAATGCATGCCTCATGTTTGGTTTGCTTGATCATGAAGGCACTTGTGCCATGAGTTGTGGTTTTGTTTGAGGATGTATAGCATGTTAATTGACTTCTGATTGTGACATTTGGGTTTCATCTTTGCATGTTTGATGTTTATCTTGCACCTTAAGTCACTTGTTTCACAAGTATGAACCACATTCACATCACTTCACCTTTTCTTCTTTGCTTCTTGTTGGGTGAGATTTTGTTTGCATGATTTGGTATGCTCATTTAGGATAACATTAGGTTGTGTAAATATGAGTTACATTCTGACTTGGAAGCATGTATAGCATTTAATCTCATTTTACTTTGTTTGTCAACTTGTTTGAATTTGATTTGTTCATTATACCTTCTTACTTTACTTGTAAGTGATTGTGCTAACCATGTAGGGGCTTTGGTAAGTTTCAATTGAGTGTGGATAAGGAATCCACATTCAACTTCTATCCTTTCTCTTTTACAATTTCATTTTGTGTTTTGTTAAGCACTTATGTGCTTTCTTTTAATAACTCATCACTTGCCCTTTGTGAATTACCATTCATCTTCTACTTTAGAAGTGAATTGTTTAATTCATTTCTTTCTTTAGACGTTAGGTTGAAACCTCACAAACCTTAGGATCACTCCCTTAACTAATCAATTAGGATTGAGTCTTAGTCCATATAGATTTTTACCTTTATCCTCCCTTGAGTCCCTTTTCTCATCTCAAAGAAAATTCAAAACATATAATAAAGGTAGGCATTTATTGCATTTAGGCCTTTCATATAAAGAAAAGGTTATAAGGGGTCTTCTCTTATAATCTTAGAATGTATAGCATATAGCCCATCTTGGGTCAATGTGTTAAACATTTGATCTTGTATGAGGGACTTAAATGCAATACTTGTTGAAGGTGCAAATAATAAAAAACACTTCTTCATTTCTTAATCAACAAAACACTTAATAAACACAAGTATGCTAGTGTGTTTGAACCTTGACAATTGGAACTAAGTGTGGGGGTCTTCTTCACTCTTAGTGTGCTTTCTTACCCATTCCATCTTGGAATGTGAGGATGTACACATTCCAATGACTAAGATTCAGATACACTATCATATGCAAACAAATGAAAAACTCTTAAAAGACAAAAACAAACAATAACGTCTTTCCTTCGGGAATTCTTTTCTCACCTCAACGCACGAACGCGCTTCTACTCGTTCTCTTGCAAGATGGTAACGCACTCGGACCAGCGAGCCTGCAACACCTGAGCTAGAACGTCAGCCGTTCTCTAAAAAACACAAACAATTCATCCCTAGTGAGGGGAACTACGTCGCTCTGATTCTCATGTTCCCGATGAGATACGTAGGCAGTGGGGTAGGGCCCATTCGAGCACTTCTTTTATTTTCCCTACATTTGTTTCTCTTTCTCCTTTCCTTTTTCAGTGCTTTCTCAGTATTCCTTTCTTTACACCCTTTGAGCGAGACAAGCAAGCGTGGATCCCATCGGGTACGATGGACGTGAGGGGGTGCTAATACCTTCCTCTCGCGTAACCGACTCCCTTACCCACTTCTCTTGGTCGTAAGACCATGCTTTTCCTTTCTCTCAGGTTTATGCGGTGTTTCCTTTCCCTCTCATGGGATAAATACACATTGCTGGCGACTCTGTTCGATGCCACTTTCGCGTTTGTACTTGGATGAAAATCCCGGGAGCGACACTGGGGTCAGATTATACAAAGGGAAGTTGTCAATTACCCAGCGTATATATGGTTATCCATAGATATTCTTTGGCATGTTTTTCTATACTTTCTGGTGTTTATCTATTATAGGTTGGGAAAGTTTCTCCTTTGGGAGTGTTGAGAGAGTATTTTTGTTATTTTCAGGTTTTTTGCGATGTTTTTGTGAAGGTACGGGACCTAAAGTTTTTGAGTTGTGTGCTCGCTAAGATTTCACAATCTTATGCCTACGTATTCCCGTAATGATAACAGGGAAATCAGAGCAATCGTAGTTCCTCCTATTCTATGGGAGGAAATATGTTTGGTGTCTTGTTTAAAGCCTAAGATTGAAGCTAAAAGTTTGACTGAGAGAGAATTTGACATCTCTAAAGGGAGATATCTCACCTATTCATCACAGATGTTGGGATTGGTTTTAAGGGGAATTACTTTAACTGGAATGTATGGAATTCAGCAATGCCATAATTTCCTTTATAAGGGAAGTGTCCTGAAGGAAGAAACTTTAACTCTGTGTAGAGCAATGCCATTTTTCCTTAGGAGTCTTCCATGCTAAGAGAGGGACATTGACTTGGATGTAAATAATCCAGAGGCTTGCCACTTACAGCAATTAGATGAAAGAAGGGATTTACCAAGATAAAGAGGGACTGCAACTTGGATTTTTGAATCAACAAGTGTGCCACTTACATCAATTATCTGGGATTGGGTTTTTTGATTATCTGTTTTGATGTGTGATGTACAGAGAAATGTGTTTCTACAGAGAAATCTTGATTTCCTCTGAGGGGTGTTGGTTTTTGTGTGCCTTGATCAAAGCCCAAGGTTGAAGCTAAAAGGTTGACTCTGTTTAGGGAGTTTTATTTCTGTCTTGTACAATGCCCAAGATTGAGGCTGAAAAGAATTGACTCTTCTGGGAAAAGTTTGGTCTATCTTGTACAAAGCCCAAGATTGAGGCTAAAAGAATTGACTCCACTAGGGAGGGGTTTTATCTGTCTTATACAAAGCCCAAGATTGAGGCTAAAAGTTATTGACTCAGCTGGGAAATATTTTGTCTGTCTTGTACAAAGCCCAAGATTGAGGCTAAATCTGCTGAGGGAAAATCAATATACAAAGCCTAAGAGGAGGCTGGTTAGGGAGTTTCTTATATGAATCCTAAGAGGAGGCTAGCTTCTACTGAGGATTATTGAGATCTAGAGACAGGTCCAAATTGGGGAATCAACTCTTGCTGAGGAGTGAAGAAGAGTTGAAATATCAGATGCCTTGAGGTTCTGATTTTTCTGAGGGTTTATTGGTGGTAATTTGACCTTAGCTGGGGAATTTAAACTGAAGGCTTAAAGATTGAGTTTTAAAACCTATGGAGGTTCTAACTCTACTGGAGATTGATCAGGTGATCAGGATTTTTCCTGTGTGTTTAGGAAACTTGAGGGTTTCTTTGAGATCCAAGAGGAGATGAGACTTTCCAAGTCTACTGGTATGAAAAGGTTAACTCTTAGTTATAGGATGATCTTTGTATGATGCCCAAGAGGAGGCTGATGTTTTAAGGGATGAGAATCAACCTGTCATACCCCAAATTTTGACCACTAAGATTTCCCATCATTGTGAAAATCATCATCACAATATGGATGAACCATCATACCTCATTAGTCTCCCCAAAGATGGGTGAGCATTCACTACAATCAAACTAGGGTTTCAAACCCTCTCAGAGTTCTTAGACAAAGGATCAATCAAGAAATGACATGATCTTCAACTTGTCTAAACCTCTCAAACATCCACAATGGATCAAGAGGACTCCTACATTAAGGATCAAGCACAAGGCTGCAACAGTCCAAGTGGATTAAGCCTCAAGATCGCCAGTGTCACCAAATTAGGGTTTTGGTCGACCAAGGCCTCCAGTTGGAAATTTTCCTTTGGGCATAAGCCAATACTTCAAAGTATAACCTAAGATGCTCTAAGGGACATCATAAACCCAATCATCAAGTTAATTTAGCCTCTGGGGAAGCAGTCATCAAAAATCAGGAATTAGGGTTTCTTGACCTAATTCACCCCTAAGTTGACTTTTGGAATAAAACATGAGCCAAGGCCTCAAGAGAGGATTTGAGGATCCCTAACACACCATATTGATCCATTTGAAACAATGGATTGATCCAAGAAGCTTGAGCAACAAGTTTCAATTTCATATGAACCACATTTAGGGTTTCGCGGGAAAAGTCAATTGTACCTTTGACTTTTGATCCGGGTATGCTCCCAAACCTTGGGACATGATTCATTACACCATATAACACTTATGAAACATGTCCATCAAGTTTGATTTAGGTCAAGGGCTTAATTTCATAAAGGATCGCACAGTTTGGAATTCATCTGATAAAAAGTCAACTGTGCCCAAAAGTCAAGCTTTGACTTTTTGAGATTTTTCATAAAAATGGTTTTTTAACCCTAAAAAGTCAACTGTGCCCAAAAGTCAAGCTTTGGAGGATCATAACTCCTAAACCACAAATCCATTTTCCCCATCCAAAGCTGGATTTGTAGCCCTCATGGCCCTCTACAAAAGTGTCAACTACACCTCATCCCAATTCATCATGGATTTTGAGTTATGGTTGGATCAAAATGACAGAAAACCTAAAATTGATATTTTTCAGCACTTAGCCAAAATCTGCCTTGTAATTTCAGCAAGAATGACCCAACTTCAAGGATGTTTTTCTCCATGATCCAAGTTGAACCAGGTATAGGGTCAAATATCAAAGTTGAAGTATGTCATCTCACCTTTCCAGAAAGTCCTAGAACGTCCATGTATCATACTCGAGCAAGGAGTTATGGATTTTACAATAAGGCTTGCTGCAGCTGAATTTTTCAGGGCAGATTTGCACATTTCTTGTGCCGCACGAATTTTCAAGCCTTGTCATCATTTTGGACACATCTAAGGATCAAATCAAAGGGGGATGATCTGATCCATGAGCCTCCCAAGTCCAAGGAACCAAAAATAGCATGCCAAACCTAGAAATCCCTAAAAGAGGGACAAGACTCCAATTTTGGATTGGAGCATTTAATGGATGCTTAGAGGTGGCATGAACTGAGCTTCCTCCAATTGAATTCAGTCAAGATTCATCCAACAACAAGGGAACCAGCAGCCTGTGCTCTAACCTCCAGTCATTGGCTAGAGGAGACTTGGATTCTCATTGGCCAACATTTGCCAAATCTCTGCTGTAGCCACCATTCACTATTGCTTGCAAAAAAAACTTGCTCTACTATAAATAAAGCTCATTTGTGCTCAGTTTGAGTACACCAAAGCCATCAAACAGATGTTTTCCTCAAATTCTCTCTTTCACTCCACAATGCCTTCTTTAGCAAGGTAATTCTGAGTTTTTGAGTTAGAGAGCATTTCCATCATAGCTCATGATCCAAACACCTCTAATATGTCATATCTAAGTTGTCCAAACTTTCACAAGTGACCAATAACACCAAAATCACAAAGTCACCTCTCAAAACCTCAAAATTGGACTTTTTTGCATTTTTCAAGCCATGTCTTGATTCAGTCACTTTCTAAACCAGATAAAACCTCAAACACACTCCAAATATCATCCTTGAATTGTCCCAAATGGTGCCACACATCTGGAACACCATTTGAGAGAGTTGGCATTTTGGCCACTTTAACCCCTTTTGCAAGAAAGGGCTAGTTTGTGTTTTTGCAGGTTCCAGCTGATTCCAACCATCCTAAAAGCTTCTAAGAGGTCATTTGAGGGTGTCCAAAGCATCAAATTATTTCTGGAACAAAGCACTTGGTAGGTTGCACAAAATCTCCAAAAAAGAGGTAAAATTCACAATTTGAATTCTTTGAATCATGCTTTCCTTTGATGTCCACATACATGCATCATATGGAACAATTCTTGAAGAAAAAATGTAGTCCTCAATGTGTATGTTGTGATCCTCCTACTGTTTGCACTTTAACATGTTTATATGTGGAGTTTTTGTTGTTTTAAAATCAACATGCAATTCTGGTTTTTTGATTTGTGTATTCTGTACATTAAGTTTCAGTGTGCATGAGTAATACCATTGGATTCCTTGCGAAAAATCGGTCAAGATAGGTTCTTACGGATTTTAATTCCTTTAAAAATCGAGAGAGTTACGCGTGTTGGAAGTTTGATGCGAAACGATATCGAATTAACAGTTCAGTTCTAGTTTTTTGATTCGTATGTTTTGTACATTGGGTTGCAATATGCATGAGTAATACCATTGGATTCCTTGCGAAAAATCGGTCAAGATAGGTTCTTACGGATTTTAATTCCGTTAAAAATCGAGAAAGTTATGCGTGTTGGAAATTTGACGAGAAACGACGTCGAAAACAAAAGTGCAGTTCTGGTTTTTCGATTCTCGTGTTTTGTACGTTGAGTTTCAGTGTGTATGTGTGATACCATTGGATTCCTTGCGAAAAATCGGTCAAGATAGGTTCTTACGGATTTTAATTTCGTTAAAAATTGAGAGAGTTATGAGTGTTTGAAATTTGATAAAAAAGGTGTTGAAAACTAAAGTTTCAGTACTGGTTTTTTGCCCCATAAGAGATGTCGAAGATGATGTTGTGACATCTTTCCTCTTTTTCTTATTTTATTTTCAAAACTCAACCAATTCTTTTACATAGCAAAAATCATCATTTTCCAATTCATACTCCATAATATTTTAATCCACAAAAAATCACAAAAAAAATATTATTTTTAGATTATTTTTAATATATTTAAAAATATTGTTTTAAATTGTTTTAAATGCTTTTAAAATGATTTTTTTTTCTTGATTTTCAAAACCAAAATGATTTTAAATATTCTTGTGGATAAAATACTTTTTCATAAACCTTTATCATTGTTTATAACATGATTAATGATTTTATTTGATATTTTTATCATTTTATTACTTGATTTTTCTTTGAAAAATGCCTTTAAAAAATGAAATTGTGGTTTCTTTGATTTTCACCCTAACAAATCTTTTTCAAATATTTTGGGCCTCTAATAGAGTGTAAGACCCAACCCCCTTTTGTACAGAATAATTTGGACCTCACACATTGTATAAGTCCCTCTGTACATTTTCATGGTTCGGCGCGATCGTCGCCTTTTAACAAAAAAGATTATTGGGCTTCTCCTTGAGCTATAAGTCCCATTTATTTTCATTTTAAAACCTTTGGGCCTCTAATAGAGTGTAAGACCCAATCCCTTTGTAAATACCAAAATTTTGGGCCTCAGTCACTTGTATAAGTCCTACTGTATTTTCAAAAACCCCGGCGCGATCGTCATTTTCAAAACAAATTACTCTGGGCTTCTCCTTGAGCTGTAAGCTCCATCTTTTCTTTTAAAACAACACTTTGGGCCTCTAATAGAGTGTAAGACCAAATCCCCTTTTAACCAAAACAAGTTTTGGGCCTCAGCTGTTGTATAAGTCCCTCTGCGTTAAAAGAAAAATTTCGGCGCGATCGCCAATTCAAAATCAAACCAACTGGGCTTACCCTCGTGTTATAAGCCCCATTTCTTTTCTCTAAAATCATTTTTTGGGCCTCTTGAGAGAGTGTAAGACCCATCCCTTTGTACAGAAAACCTTTCTTGGGCCTCAGTCACTTGTATAAGTCCCTGTACAAAACAACAGTGCGATCACTAATAAAACCCTGGGCCTCTCGTTGAGCGGTAAGCCCCAACAATTTCTCTTTCAAATCACTTTCTCCTTTGATTTTGAAATATACTGTTGTTTCAATCTTTCTTTGTTGAACAACTAACCAAATAGCATGGAAGCTCTACAACCGAGTAAGTGTTTACCCGCTTTCATTTACTGCTTTCATATGTATATAACTGTATTGTGGGAAGCTGTTGCATTGTAAGTCTTCTTTCATAAACTCATATCAACTGTGTAATACTAGTATAGATATTAGAGTTTCCCCGGCAATTACGTCTAGAACTAGGCAAAACTTTGTCTCTTTCCACCCGACGTTCTCCCGGATATTTCAACATAACCTCAACCCTGAGAATTCTTCAACAAATCTTAGATAACTAGGTCTAAGGAAATTCCCCTTTGAACAGTTCATTATACAGAAGGCCATTGTTCCAAGTGAAACCCCTTCTGGAACTGTTCATCCACCTCCTCTTGGGAGTTGTACAAGGACCCTCGGGGTTCCTAGAAGCATTCCCGCCTCCTCTTGGGCGTTGTACAAGGACCCTTCGGCTTCCTAGAAGTTTTCATAGCCTCCTCTTAGGCTTCGTACAAATTGTCCCTCGGCTTCTTAAAAGTTTCCAGCCTCCTCTTGGGCTTTGTACAAATTGTCCCGACGACCTCCTAGAGGTATAGGAACAGAAATTAGTCATCTTAATAGAGCAGTCTTTCAAAGGAGTCTAGTTCTTCACACTGAAAGCGCACTTTCTCTTAGGCATAGTACAAAAGATGAAACTCTAGACTTGGACAGTCTGAAGCCTCTTGATTCTAAAAGACATTCTCAAGTACCATACAAGCATAGGTAGAAACTCAGTCTCTCTCATGAGAGTTCCTCATACTTGGACCTGCTCCAGGATCTCAATAATCCTCGGCAGTAAGATAGCCTCCTCTTGGGCTTTATACAATGATTCTCCCCAGCAGAGCTAACCTTTTTAGCCTCTATCTCAGGCTTCATACGAGATACAAAGACTCTCTCGTTGAGTCAATCACCTTTAGCCTCCATCTCGGGCTTCGTACGAGATACAAAACACTCTCTTGTTGAGTCAAACACTTTTCGCCTCCGTCTTGGGCTTCGTACAAGACACCAAAACACTCTCTTGTTGAGTATAAAAGACTCTCTTATTAAGTCAAACCCCTTTCGCCTCCGTCTTGGGCTTTGTACAAGACACACAAAAAAAAATCTCTTGTTGAGACAAACCCTTTTAGCCTCCTCTTAGACTTTGTATAAGGAAACCCCGGTTGAGCCAATCAACCTTTTAGCATCAAAATCTGTGCCTCGTTCACAGTATACAAACATCAACAACTCCTTTTCCTTCATCTAATTTGCTGTAAGCTGCAAGCCTCTGGATTATTTACATCCACGCCACTGTCCCTCTTTTAGCATGAGAAATTCCTAAGGAAAGATTGCATTACTCTAAACTGAGTTAAAGTCTTCTCCTTCAGGTGGGAAATCCCCTATAAAGGAAATTATGGCATTGCTGGATTCACATATCCCAGTTAAAGTAATTCTCCTTTATAACTAGTCACCCAACAGTTGTGACAAACAGACCCCCTTTAGAGATGACAAATTCTCTCTAAAGTCGGAACCTCTTTAGTTTCACATCTTGGGCTTTGAACAAGATACAAATAGACCCTTCAGCTTCACATCTTGGGCTTTGAACAAGATACAAATCACCCCTTTTAGCTTCACGTCTTGGGCTTTGAACAAGACACCAAAACAACATTTCCTCCCATAGAGTAGGAGGAACTACGATCGCTCTGATTTCCCTGTTTCGGTAAACGGGAATACGTAGGCATAAGATTGAAAGAGAAATCTTAGCGAGCACACTAATCAAAAAACCAAAGTCCAGTATCCCCAGACCTCTATCCAATCTAGAGCAGTATCCTAACATCCTATCAATGAATAGTCCCAACATTTCATTCTTGAACAAAATAGGCAGAGAGAGGCCCCACTTCCACATAGCATCCATAACCTAACAGACCGCTGTTTAAACTTGGTATGCAAGCAAGGTTAATTGGAGACATCTATTTCCCTTCCTTAGTCAGCTTAATAGGATAAAAAATGAATCGACCTGTAGTTACCCCTAGAGCGATAGTGCTTAAGAACCACGTCCAAAATCGCTCGCTACAGAAAAATGGCGCCCACCGTGGGGCCCTCGAATGAAAAATCTTGTTCCTCTTATCTTTCTGGGTGAAACCTTAAAACTGCCCGAAAAATGGAGACTCCGCCGGGGAGCCATTTTCTGTCAGGAACATAGGATTCATAGCTCTTAAAAGTCTAGGACATTAGGATAAATATATATATTGTTTTTCCTAATTGATATCTGTATTTATTTTTCTGCTAATGGGAATGCGTGTGATGCCGCATGTGGAAAGATTGAGTATACACTTAGGAAAAACCCCTTTCAGTAGTGAGGAAACTATCGGAAATGGTTGTCACGCGATACTATCCTCTTCTGAGATTCTTAGATTATAACATCACCTAGCACGGTTCCCGGCCCGCTGGTGTTAACTCGACAAGAATTAATGATGTTAAGAGATAGGTACAAAAATCACTAGTATAAACCATTGGGATGGGTAGAGCCTTGACTTCATGACACCGACCCTTTAACCCCATGTTTTTTCTATGTTTTTGTGTGCTGCATTCATCTAAAAAACATTAAAACAGAAAATATTCTCTTCTAGTCTCTCTTTTTCAAATTAAACTAAGACTGTGATTGCAAATGTCAGACAAAAGGATTGCACTAATGGATTTCGGTAGAAGGAAAACTCACAAGTACACCTTCAAGGCTCAAAAATTAGGGGATTTGAGAGGTTTGGTTAGAATGATAACTAAAAAATAATTAATATAATAATTGCATTCATCATTCTCATGCAACACATTCTTCTTACCTACGAATCTCACGTTTGTGTCTCGGTTCTAGTATCAAACTGTCTCATTCGTACAATACTCGGGCCAATCGTCAGAAAAAGATGGATGATCTTGAGGAAGAGAACAAAGAGTTGAAAGAATAGATCGACACTCTGAGAGAAGATATGAGAAAGCTTCATAACGACATGCAAGACATGGAAGAAGCTCAGCTACAAAGAACTGTGATCTCAGAGATCACCTCAATGCCCATAGTGGAGAAGTATGATCCTAGGTACAGAATGCCGAAAGATCGTCCCTGGGACATGCCACTTAACTATATCCCGGAAGGATATATTCTTCCGATCACTGGAGATCCGGAAACTTCAGCAGAAGTCGTTGGGCCTGAAGGTTACAAACTTCAGGAAAGCGAAGATGCCAGGGGCATACCAACAACTCCTGAAGGTTACAAACTTCGGGAGGCACCAAGATTTGCTGCCGTAGTAACGGTACCACCCCATGTGGTACACACTGTACCAGAAGGACAGATTCCACAGACACCTCCTGGTAGAAAGGAAACTATGTTCGACAGAATGGATGAGTTCCAGGAACAGTTCCTGGAAATGCAGCAGGAACTGCAAGCTATTCGCGGTCAGGATTTATTTGGAAAGAACGTCGCGGACCTTTGTTTGGTCCCCAATGTGAAAGTCCCGCACAAATTCCAAGTGCCTGATTTTGAAAAGTACAAGGGTAACTCTTGCCCTCAAAGCCACCTGGTGATGTACGCTCGGCGAATGTCGGCTCAGACAGAGAACCAGGATCTACCGATTCACTACTTTCAGGATAGTTTAACCGGTGCCGCATTAAAATGGTACATGGGTTTAAACCGCTCTACAATCAGTACTTTCAGAGATCTTGGCACTGCCTTCGTCCAACAATATAAATACAGTTTAGACATGGCACCAGACAGAGATCAACTCAGATCAATGTTGCAAAAAGACAAGGAAACCTTTAAGGAGTACGCTCAGAGATGACGTGAAATTGCCGCTCAAATTTGTCCACCTCTTGAGGAAAAAGAGATGACAAAGATTTTCTTAAAGACCTTGTGCTCATTTTACTACGACAGAATGGTTGCCAGTGCGCCCAGTGATTTCACCGAAATGGTCGGTATGGGAGTGCGTCTCGAAGAAGTGGTCCGAGAAGGATGTTTAGTTAAAGACGCCGGATCGTCAAGCGGTACTAAAAAATACGGTAGTGCTCTCCCTAAGAAAAAAGAGCAAGATATTGGGAATATCTCTCTCGAAAAGCAAAGGCGGCGATACCAACCAGTAGCAGCTGTAACTCCTGCTACCAATCCCTCGCCTATTCCTACGTATCAACCCCAGGTTGCTCAAAGCCAACCTAATTCACAACTTTAGCAAAGGACACAACAGCCTCTTCAGCAGGCTCGTCCCCAGTACAACAACAACCGTACAACGCAGCCACCAGGATTCGATCCTATACCGGTGTTGTATGCCAAACTATTTCCATTATTACTGGTCAAGGGACATGTCCAGACCAAGGCTCCTCTCACTGTACCAGAAAATCTGCCTTTTTGGTTCAAAGCGGATCAGACTTGCCCTTATCATCAAGGAGGACCAGGGCATAACATAGAAAACTGTCTCAGTTTCAAATCTGATGTGCAAAAACTGGTTAGGAGCGGGGTCTTATCTTTCAAAGATACGAATCCAAATGTTCTCACGAACCCGCTGCCTCAACACGAGAAAGCTACAGTCAATTTGATAGAAGGAGAATCCAATAACGTCTATCAAATTCACGATATACTCTTATTGAGGGCCAACATGGTCAAGATGCATTGTAGACCGAGCGGATATGGCCATGTGCCACCTCATAACTATCACCAGTGTGATATTTGCTCTAAAAACAATCAGGGATGTTTTGTAGTGCAATCCGCTCTCCAGGAACAGTTGGATCTCGGGTGGATCCAACAACACCGAGTTCGTAGGGTTAACATGATTTATACGAATTCCAACGTCGTCCAGAATCACAATATTCTAGCAATGAATGTTAACTTGGTTGCGATAGACTCGAGGCAAAGCCAGTATCATAATCTGCCACGACACGATTACAATTCCTGTCTGACTTGCTCTGTAAATAAACAGGGATGCTCTTTTGTACAAGAGGCCCTCCAGCGTCAGATGGATCTTGGATGGATCCAGGACTACCATGATAGGAATCCCTATCAGATCAACATGATTCAATTCTTCGATATTCACTTGATGAATACCAGCCTGGTGGAGTTACACGCAGAACAGGTCCGGCTCGGATTCCTGGTATCACATGATTATCAGAACTGCAAAGCAGGTTGCGAAAACGATCAGGGTTGTGTCCTTGTCCAAGAAACACTTCAGCACTTGTTGAACCATTGGTGGCTTCCAATCTATTTGGATGAAGACACCCAGCAAGTTAGTATCACTAACGTAAATCCTACTAGATATCAAAGTCAGGATGTTCGGTCGATAGAAACAGACCTAGTAAGGTTACACTGTATTCAAAGCGGACGTGGCCAGGTGCCACTACACAACTATGAGCGGTGTGGAGTTTGCTCAGTGAATAATCAAGGATGCTACCTCGTGTGAGTAGCCCTTCAAAGTCAGTTGGACCGCAAAGAAATTCAACCACGGTCAAATTTTGGATCAGTCAACTACTTCGCTGATCAAATCGAGGACGTTGTCGTAATATCTGATCATCAAAAGACTAGGGATGTTTGTGCCATCATTCCTCTGCTTGACGAATCGAAAGCTCCTAATCAGGAACGGATCAGAATTACTTACGATGGTCAGAAAAATCAGAAGGTCCCCATAGTCATCTATCTGTCAGGACCACTACCGTATGAATCAACTAAGGCTATCCCTTACAAATACGGTGCAACAACAATTAAGAATGGAAAGGAAATTCCATTACCCTCCATCATGAATATTACAGACATCAGTCGAGTAACACGGAGCGGTCGAATCTTCAACCGAGGAGTTGGAGAACCTAGCAAAGAAAAGGAACCTCAAACAGAAGTTCCTAATCAACAGATCGGTCAATCTAGTGATCCGGACCTTTCAAAAAATGACCATGAGATTCTAAAGCTCATCCAGAAGAGTGAATACAACATTTTTGATCAACTGTTGCAAACTCCTTCAAAGATCTCGGTATTATCACTGTTACTTAGTTCAGAAGCGCACATGGAGGCTCTACAAAAAGTCTTGGAGCAAGCCTTTATGGAACAGGATGTAACAATTAGACAGTTCGATAGCATTGTCTCTAACATCACTTCCTGCAATAACTTGGGATTTAGTGATGAGGAATTACCTGAAGAAGGTCACCGTCATAACATGGCACTCAATATTACAGTCAACTGCCAGGACGATGCTTTAGCCAGCGTACTGGTAGACACAGGGTCAGCCCTGAATGTTATGCCGAAGTCCACTTTGATGCAATTATCATTTAAAGGACCTCCGATGAGAACCAGTGAGGTCGTCGTCAAAGCATTTGAAGGATCCAGAAAAACGGTTATCGGCGAAGTCGACCTTCCCATAACTATCGGTCCTCACACTTTCCAAGTCACTTTCCAGGCCATGGACATCCGGGAAACATACAGTTGTTTATTAGGAAGACCTTGGATACATCAGGCTGGGGCGGTCACTTCAACCCTCCACCAAAAGCTAAAGTTCGTCCAGAACGACCAACCCATCACAGTCTGTGGAGAACAAGCCATGATCGTGAGTAACCTTTCATTATCTACTTGTGTAGAGCTGGAGGAGGTTGTTGGAACTCAGTTCCAAGCACTTTCAGTAAGCAATAAGAATCAATCAGGAAGGGGAACTTCGATTTCCTCGTACAAGGATGCTATCAAAGCGGTCGAAAGTACCAATACAATAGGATGGGGACAACCTATCATTCCTACTGATAATAAAACAAAGAAGGGTCTTGGTTTTTCTTCAACCTGTACCCAGACAGATGTTAACAATGGAAATCGTCATCCCATTCAGGACTTCTTCCACAGTGGAGGTTTCCTTCACCCAGTGCCTCAGGCAGTCCATACTATCAACGAGGGAGATTCCTCCGACATGGACGAAGAATGGGAGTCCTATTTTAACAAGGACGGTTATATGTCTCAGGAAGAAGTGCCTATGCCATTTTTTTACCCCACACAGAGTCCAAGATTTATACCAAGGTCAGACGTCGAAATGATATACGGAGATTGTGATCCAGAAGGATGTCGTGCTCCACCAAACTCATTAGAGGAAGACACTCTGATGAAAGACAACTTTGACCATAACTACTATGGCCTGATGGATGGTCTGCCTATCTGGCAGTCGTACCCAGGAGACTTGGGGCAAGAAAATCAGCCGAACAATGAAAATCAGCTGAGCATCATCGAAGTTCGGCGCGATCGTCGCCTTTTAACAAAAAAGATTATTGGGCTTCTCCTTGATCTATAAGTCCCATTTCTTTTCATTTTAAAACCGTTGGGCCTCTAATAGAGTGTAAGACCCAATCCCTTTGTAAATACCAAAATTTTGGGCCTCAGTCACTTGTATAAGTCTCACTGTATTTTCAAAAACCCCGGCGCGATCGCCGTTTTCAAAACAAATTACTCTGGGCCTCTCCTTGAGCTGTAAGCCCCATCTTTTCTTTTAAAACAATACTTTGGACTTCTAATAGAGTGTAAGACCCAATCCCCTTTTAACCAAAACAAGTTTTGGGCCTCAGCTGTTGTATAAGTCCCTCTACGTTAAAAGAAAAATCTCGGTGCGATCGCCAATTCAAAATCAAACCAACTGGGCCTACCCTCGTGTTATAAGCCCCATTTATTTTCTCTAAAATCATTTTTTGGGCCTCTTGAGAGAGTGTAAGACCCATCGCTTTGTACAGAAAACCTTTCTTGGGCCTCAGTCACTTATATAAGTCCCAGTACAAAACAACAGTGCGATCACTAATAAAACTCTGGGCCTCTCCTTGAGCTGTAAGCCCCAACAATTTCTCTTTCAAAGCACTTTCTCATTTGGTTTTGAAATATATTGTTGTTTCAATCTTTCTTTGTTGAACAACTAACCAAACAGCATGGAAGCTCTACAACCGAGTAAGTGTTTACCCGCTTTCATTTACTGCTTTCATATGTATATAGTATTGTGGGAAGCAGCTGCATTGTAAGTCTTCTTTCATAAACTCATATCAATTGTGTAATACTAGTATAGATATTAGAGTTTCCCCGGCAATTACGTCTAGAACTAGGCAAAACTGCGTCTCTTTCCACCCGACGTTCTCCCGGATATTTCAACATAATCTCAACCCTGAGAATTCTTCAACAAATCTTAGCTAACTAGGTCTAAGGAAATTCCCCTTTGAACAGTTCATTATACAGAAGTCCATTGTTCCAAGTGAAACCCCTTCTGGAACTGTTCATCCGCCTCCTCTTGGGCATTGTACAAAGACCCTCGGGCTTCCTAGAAGCACCCCCGCCTCCTCTTGGGCGTTGTACAAGGACCCTTCGGCTTCCTAGAAGTTTTCATAGTCTCCTCTTAGGCTTCGTACAAATTGTCCCTCGGCTTCTTAAAAGTTTCCAGCCTCGTCTTGGGCTTTGAACAAATTGTCCCGACGACCTCCTAGAGGTATAGGAACAGAAATTAGTCATCTTAATAGAGCAGTCTTTCAAAGGAGTCTAATTCTTCACACTGAAAGCGCACTTTCTCTTAGGCATAGTACAAAAGATGAAACTCTAGACTTGGACAGTCTGAAGCCTCTTGAGTCTAAAAGACATTCTCAAGTACCCTACAAGCATAGGAAGAAACTCAGTCTCTCTCATGAGAGTTCCTCATACTTGGACCTGCTCCAGGATCTCAATAATCCTCGGCAGTAAGATAGCCTCCTCTTGGGCTTTATACAATGATTCTCCCCAGCGGAGCTAACCTTTTTAGCCTCTATCTCGGCCTTCGTACGAGATACAAAGACTCTCTCGTTGAGTCAATCACCTTTAGCCTCCATTTCGAGCTTCGTACGAGATACAAAACACTCTCTTGTTGAGTATAAAAGACTCTCTTGTCGAGTCAAACACTTTTCGCCTCCGTCTTGGACTTCGTACAAGACACCAAAACACTCTCTTGTTGAGTATGAAAGACTCTATTTTTAAGTCAAAAAAACTTTTAGCCTCCATCTCGGGCTTCGTACAAGATACAAAATCACTCTCTTGTTGAGTATAAAAGACTCTTGTTGAGTCAACAACTTTTAGCCTCTATCTTAGGCTTCATACGAGATACAAAAACACTCTCTTGTTGAGTATAAAAGACTCTCATGTTGAGTCAACCTCACTTTTAGCCTCCATCTCGGGCTTCGTACGAGATACAAAAACACTCTCTTGTTGAGTATAAAAGACTCTCTTGTTGAGTCAAAATCCTTTAGCCTTCATCTCGGGCTTCGTACGAGACACAAAAACACTCTCTTGTTGAGTATAAAAGATTCTCTTGTTGAATCACCCTTTAGCCTTCATCTCGGGCTTTGTACGAGATACAAAAAACACTCTCTTGTTGAGTATAAAAGGCTCTTTTGTTGAGTCAAACCCCTTTCGCCTCCGTCTTGGGGTTTATACAAGACACACACAAAAAACTCTCTTGTTGAGTCAAACCCTTTTAGCCTCCTCTTAGGCTTTGTATAAGGAAACCCCGGTTGAGCCAATCAACCTTTTAGCATCAAAATCCGTGCCTCGTTCACAGTATTCAAACATCAACAACTCCTTTTCCTTCATCTAATTTGCTGTAAGCGGCAAGCCTCTAGATTATTTACATCCACACCACTGTCCCTCTTTTAGCATGAGAAATTCCTAAAGAAAGATGGCATTACTCTAAACTGAGTTAAAGTCTTCTCCTTCAGGTGGAAAATCCCCTATGAAGGAAATTATGGCATTGCTGGATTCACATATCCCAGTTAAAGTAATTCTCCTTTATAACCAGTCACCCAACAGTTGTGACAAACATACCCCCTTTAGAGATGACAAATTATCTCTAAAGTCGGAACCTCTTTAGCTTCACATCTTGAGCTTTGAACAAGATACAAATAGACCCTTCAGCTTCACATCTTGGGCTTTGAACAAGATATAAATCACCCCTTTTAGCTTCACGTCTTGGGCTTTGAACAAGACACCAAAACAACATTTCCTCCCATAGAATATGAGGAACTACGATCGTTCTGATTTCCCTGTTTTGGTAAACGGGAATACGTAGGCATAAGATTGAAAGAGAAATCTTAGCGAGCACACTAATCAAAAAACCAAAGTCCAGTATCCCCAGACCTCTATCCAATCTAGAGCAGTATCCTAACATCCTATCATGGAATAGTCCCAACATTTCATTCTTGAACAAAATAGGCAGAGAGAGGCCCCACTTCCACATAGCATCCGTAACCTAACAGACCGCTGTTTAAACTCGGTATGTAAGCAGGGTTAATTGGAGACATCTATTTCCCTTCCTTAGTCAGCTTAATAGGATAAAAAATGAATCGACCTATAGTTACCCCTAGAGCAACAGTGCTTAAGAACCACGTCCAAAATCGCTCACTACACAACCCTATATTGATCTGATGTTTTGGAATTTTACTCTCTCGAGGATTGAACTAGCAAAAGATGATTAGGTCTTGTCCTATACCTGTAGGAGGTCTTTGGGTCCTTGTACTAAGCCCAAGAGGAGGCTGAGAACTTCTAGGAAGCATGAGGGTCCTTGTACAAAGCCCAAGAGGAGGCTAGGGATGCTTTTAGGAAGCCTTTCGGTCTAAACCTGAGAAAAGTTCAAGAAAGGTTTCACCGGGAATAATCCTTTCCTTAGTGAACAGTTCTAGGGTTTGAAGAAATCCAAAAGAGGTTTAACCGGGAATTAATCCTCTCAGGGGAAATGAATTTCTTGTACAAATATTTCTAAGTTGTGACAGTCTTGAGAAAAATTTCACCGGGAATAATGCCTTTCTCTGTTCCATATTGTATAAGCCCAAGAGGAGGCAAGACTGTATCTGGAATATCCTATGGGGAACTAGTTTTGACTGTGTTGAAAGAGTAACCACTGGTTTGATCTAGACCTAGACCTAGTTGTTGGGGAAAACTCTAAGCAAATATATACAAGTATATATATATAAAATGTATAAACAAGCATATATTGAGAAGGATAGTGGAACTTATAGTTGTGCAAGCTCCAGTATTATAACCACAGCTGTATAGTTAGTTATTCAAGAAATTGAAGAAAGTTTTGATATAACTTTGAATTTGAATCTAAATCAAAAGGAAAGTTATTTAAAAAGGAAGTTTGGGGCTCATACTCAAGGAGAGGCCCAGATGATCTCTTTTGAAAAGACGACAATTGCGTCATAGTTTTGAAAACCACAGAGGGACTTATACAATGACTAAGGCCCAAATTATTTCTATTTACAAAGAGGATGGGTCTTACACTCTATTAGAGGCCCAAAGTTTATTTTTTTATACAAGATATGGGGCTTACAACTCAAGAATAGGCCCAGATGAAACAACAATGATCGCACCGTGTCGCTCCCGGGATTTTCATCCAGGTACAAACGCGAGAGTGGCGCGGAAAATAGAGTCGCCAGCAGTGTAAATTTATCCCAAGAGAGGGAAAGGGAACACCGCATAAACTTGAAGAAAAGGGAAAGGAATGGTCATCGCAACCATAACCTGGGTTCGGGAGTCGGTTACGCAAGGGGAAGGTGCTAGCACCCCACGCGTCCATCGTACTCGATGGGATCCACGCTTGTTGTCTAAGGGTGAGTTATCCTATCATCTAGGGCTGTACTAAAATGGAGAGGGAAAAACAAAGACCGACTCGGTAGGACGTCAACTTCCTGGGCCTACGTACCCCCTTTGTGCAATGGGGAATTCAGAGTCAACGTAGTTCGGAACAAGTTCTTTTTGTGTTTTTTATGAGCGACGTTAAGTTCGCGTCCGGCAGTTAGGGTCGATGCCTGTTTGCGACTCAGATGGAAGGTAACGTGCCCTTTTTGAAAATAGCCTTTAGTTTGAAGATCCCGAAGGACAAAAAAGTTTGAGGTTGGTTTGTATCTTTTAGGACAGAAGTGGCTTAAGTTAGTTCCTAAGTTGCATTGCACTAAAGTCTAGGGCACAGGGGCGAATACTTAACGCATCGTCCCAAGACAGGACGCTCGCTAAGCACTCTAGAAAGATGAGAGGAAGCCCCTCATTTCTCATTCCCCACGCTTAAGGCTCGTGCGCAATACACTTTATACTTATTAAGTGTTTTAAAGAAATTTGAGATGAGAAGAGAGAAGACACAAAGGTAACTCTAAAGGGGGATTGTGAGTCCTAAAGTTATCATGCATGGGTTACCTACGGTTAGTGAGGTTTGACGATAACCTAAATCCTAAAGGAGAAAGATAAGAGAAGGAGAAAGAGTAAGGGTGAACATGGATACTCATCCATACCCTTTAAGAACTTACCTTAGTCTCTGCATAAAAGGTTAGTACGAAACGGACATAAATAATATCAAGGCAAGTGAAAATCAAACAATGGCAAACCATAGTGATTATAATCCAAACATGAATTCAGAAATCAAAGAAACAACCCCAAAGCAAATGGCACAAGTGCCTTTCAAACAAGGACTTAGGCATGACCAGAAATACACATATAAGCAGATCTCAAGTGAAAGTAATTAAATAATTAGAGAAATAACTCCTAAAATTCCCAAATTAAATATCAAGGTTTCTCAACCAGAGACAAACATCACATCAAAAATTCCTGCAAAAAATTCAAAGTGTTAGTCATTCAAACAATTGGGCAAAGCTCAGGTGAGGAGTGGGGTTCAACGTGCCAAAGGGAAGGACCAAAATGCAATATGAAATAAATTTAAAAATGAAAGAAGAATTTTTTAATGCACCTTAGAATGTTGGTGAACAAATGCAAAAAGAACGGATTAAAAATATTTTATGGATGCAGAGAAATAAAATAAACAATTTCAGGTATGCATGAAATGTGTGATGCAAAAAGAAATTGAATAAATTTAATTTAGATAATAAAAAATAAAATAAAAATAAAAATAAAATTTTTGAAAATTTCATAAAATAACAAAAATGATGCATGGATTTTATTGGGATTTTTTAATGTAATTATGCATTTTTAACAATTAAAATATTAAAATGATAATGAATTAATAAAATAAAAATATGAAAATAGTATGGGAGGTGTACTGAGTAAAAAATTGCGTTGAAAATAGAATGGGCTGGAAGGTTGGGGCGTGATTAGCAAGGCCCGGTCAAAAGTCCATCAGAAAATAATCAAAAATAAAAAAAAAGCGCCCACAAGTGGACCTCAGTCAACCATGTTGACTCATCCTCACCTTTAGATGCATCTTGCGTCCATTATTTGGTCAACACAATCAAAAAGTATTGCAGATCAGTGGTTAAGATGAGAAGGTACACCACACTAACCATATACGCACACACACCAAAGAGAACTGAATACCATACACCAGCCATGTGCAAGGCACATGTAATTTTAATTTGTTGGCGCGTTTTCCACCAGACAATTCATCACATGGTCCAGGATTAGTCAACGAAAATAAAAAGTAAACAAAACAAAATAAAACAATTGGATGGCACACGGTAAGATCATGGGGTAATATACACCTGATTAATAATTAAAAATCAGAAAAAAATAAAAGAAAAAACACATGGCGCGCTATGAACCGTTGGATGGAGAGAATGGAGGGTGAGGATTGTGTCTTCAACCTTCCTTCGCCGGAACCCTCACAGCCATCGGAGCTAGGGTTCCGGCCGCCGTCTTCCGCCACCTGCAATCTTAAAAGTGCCCAGAAAATGCAAAGGGGTACACTATCCGACCCAGAAAATCACGAGGAATCCAAATATGGCATCAAAAAACACAAATTGTTAGTGTATAATAAAAAACGAACGAAATATCATTAGGGCACAAAACTTTAAACACATAGAACAAGCCATACACACGTCCAAACACAAAACAAATTATACCAGCATGATCAGTGACAATCACACAACAATATGCATACTTAAAAATTGAGTTTCATGATCATCAAAATCAACACTAACCTGAGATGGTTCCACACGTGTACTTGCTTTTGACTGCAAATGGTGGTTGGGTTGTGTTTTAGAGATCACCAGGAAGAGATTTGTGGAAGAACTTTGAAGAAACTCCTTGTAGATTGAGAGATCCAATGAATTCAAGAATTAGGGTTGCACTTTCTTTTCTCCAAAATATCACGTGTCTAGCCCTCTAAACAGTGCATGGATAGGTTTAAATAGGCTAGGGTTTTCCTCTGATAATGAATTGGGCTTGGGTAATTACTTGTTTAATGATTTTTTTTTGAATAATTTTGGAAAATTGCATAATGTGAATTACACCTCTCTCCATGCATGTATACTTAAGAAATCCATGATGGATCACCCATATGTGAATTCCTAATTACACCACAATTGAACTTGGGCCTTGAAAAACAATTGATTCATGAGTTTTTGATGACTTGGCTTTTTGACATAATGGAAAATAAGTGAATAATAACCCATGAAACCACTTGATTAAAAAGCTAAAAATGCTCTTTAGGGATTGTTCTTGGATGTTGCAACATGTCTTGAAGCAATGGAATTAATCATAGGTCCATATGTCCCAAAACCGAAAAGTTGTGAAAATGAAACCCTAAAAACCACCTTGCCTTCTTTTGACCATAAGTTGAGTTTCACAAATGATATGGAGACCCACTAGTACTTGTTGGAAAGAGGAGAAAAAGATATTCAACTTTAATGTTGGAGAAAAATTCATTTGAAGCTTCTTTGATGATGAAAAGTCTAGTTGAATGCAGTGCAGGAACTTGCCCAAAAAGGAAACTTTCAAATTATAGGTCATTTCCATTTTTGGTAACTTTTGTGCCAACTCCTGATTTTTGACAAATGGCCTGAAAATTGACTCTTGATGACCATATGAGGATGTGAGACCTTGAAAACCTTGGAGAGAACCTCAAAATTCCACAGTTGACTTTTCCTCTCACTGTTGACTTTTACCCCATTCACCTGATTTTCAATCCATTGGCCAATTGAACTTCTCCTGAACCAAACTGATGGACAACCTCCCATCCCTAGATACTTAGGGACCCAAGGAATACCATGGAATCAAGTCTTGCCCAAAAAATCAGAAATAAACTGACTTTATAGCAAACCCTAGTTTTGGTACCCTCAGTCTAGGAGGAAATAGCACAGTATCCAAATCCAAATTCCTCTGAATATGATGTGTATGCTCTCCAACAAAGATAAGATATGCCATTTGGTGATGATAAAAACCCAAGGAGCTTGCCCATTGGAGCAATAAACCCAAGAATCTCAAAACCCTAATCTATGCACTGGTTAGGAGAGAATGATCCACTTGAGCTCTCTTGCTTGACCCTTTGAAGAATATCTCAGGTACCTTGACCCTATGCTAAGAACCAATGATAATGCAGAATGCAATGCAACATAAGCCAGTTAGTACTAAAGTAAGGAGAGCAAATTTTGGGGTGCAACACACCGTTGTTTTGAAAATTGTATCGGGATTTATACAATGACTGAGGCCCAAATTATTTATGTACAAAGGAGGTTAGGTCTTACACTCTATTAGAGGCCCAAAAGTGTTTGAAAAAGAAGAAAAATGGGACTTACAACTCAAGGGGAGGCCCAGATGAAAATTTTTTTGAAAACGACGATCGCGCCGAGATTTTTTAAAATGTATCGGGACTTATACAATGACTGAGGCCCAAAATAGTTTATCTATAGAGGGATGAGACTTACATTCTATCAAGAGGCCCAAAAGTATTTGAAATGAAGTTTGAAAAATTAAAATCAAGAGAAATCTTAATTTTAATTAAAAATATATAATTTTCAAAGGAAATTAAATATAAAATATAAAATATATTTAAAATCAAGTGGTAAGCTTTGAAAAATATTGTTAAAAATCATGTTTAATCACATGAACGCTTGAAAATCAATTGGTTTTGAAAGATCAAGGTGGAAATTTCATTTTTTAAATGTTTAAAAATAAAGAAATGAAATTAATTACAAAAAATTCTAACTATATTAAATAAATAATATAAATTCAAATTTTTTGTGGAATACAATATTTTAACATTTTTGTGAATTTTCAAAAAAAGAACCAATAAAAAATAATTAAAAATGAGAGAGAAATTAATTTTGAGATTAATAAAAAAACATAAAAAATAGCAAAAATAGCAAAAATGAGAGAAATAGCAAAAATGGTTTGGGTGGGTCTTGAACCCATGACCTCCAACCAAACACACGCGCGCTGCTACCACTGGGGTGGTGATACGTCCTTGTATCAAAACCACCCCATGAATACATAAGGGTGACCTGAATTTCAGGTCAGGCCAAGGCAAAAACCAAGTTTTGGTGGATTTGAATGAAGGCCATAGCTTCCTCAATTCTTCATGGAATTGGATGAAATTAGATGGATCCTGCCTAGAATTTCATGAGGAATTCAATGGTGCTTTTAGAATTTTCTAAAGATGCTTCTATTTTAAAACCCGATAGTGGTTTCAAAATAGGCCAAGATTTGCAAGTTCTATGCTATCTCATCACACAAGCAACAATAGCATGGTAATTTGGTTCAAACACAACACATATGATATATATGACATGTTTATGATCAATGGACATCAAAGCAATGCATATTTTAAGAGTTCAAGTTGTGATGCACTTACCTCTTGAAGCTCCTTATGCTAACTGTCAAGATGCCTGTGCCAGAAGTAATCCAATGCTTTAGACACTCTTGATTGATCCCTTAGAAGCTTTTAGGATGATCAAAATCAGCTGGGAACCTCAGGAACAAGAATTGGCTCTTTCTTGCAAAAGTGGCAAAAATGACCAAAATGGTAACTCACTCAAATGGTGTTACAGTTGAGGGAAACTTGTTGGGACAGTTTGAGGATGATATTTGGAGAGTATTTGAAGGGTTAGCTGGTCTTGAAAGTGATTGGATCAAGACATGGCTTGAAAAGTGCAGAAAAGTCAAAATTTGAGGTTTTGGAGGTTGACTTTCTGATTTTGATGTTGTACAATGAGGATGAAGGTTTGAACACCTCCAATGGATGATTTATGATGTGTTTGGATGGTTATTTGAGTGGTTTTTGCTCAGGTTTCAAGAATTCCCAAATTGCTCCATAATGACTTGAAAATGAAGTAAGAGAGGGAGAGTGAGAAAATAAGGCTTTGGTATTATTTTGGTGTGGTTTGAAACATCAGAAATAACCTCTATTTATAGTAGAGGAAGATTGGTTTTGAAGGAATAGTGAATAGCAACTGGTTCACTCTATTATACAATGGATATGCCCATGTATCACTTCCTTAAATGCCAAGGTACCAAGTCTTCACTTGGCCATTGACTTGAGATGGTCTTGGTAGCTCTAGGTCTTCTGATCTTTGCAACAACCTTGACTCAATTGGACTGATATGTTCAGGTTCAAGACAGCTCTAAGCACCACATCAATTCCAAATGACAAAGTTGAAGTTTTTGGAATTGAAACTTGAATGATCACATGCCAAAGGATATGATCCTTGACTCAATGGTACAAGCTTGAAAATATCAAGTGAGTCATCAAGATTCCCTCTGATCTTGGAAGAGGACAAAGCATGCAAGATGACAAAATTTGAAATGGAAATCGTTTGGCACAAGAAATGCACCAAATCTGCCTTGAAAACCAGTTTGAGCAAGACATGTTGTGATATCCATAACTCCTTGATCAAGTTGAATTAATGGGAGTTCTTGTACTCTTTGGAAAGCTCTCATGACATAATTTAACTTTGATGTCCACTAATGGACCTGGTTTAGCTTGGTTCAAGGTGAAAAAAGGCCTCAAAGTTGGCAAAAAATGAAACAGATTCTGACTTGAAAATTTCACTAAGTGTTGGAAAAAGTGGTCATTTTCACTTTTTGTGATTTTGATCAATCCATAACTCAAAATCCATGAGGATTTGGAATCTCTTGTAGTTGACACTTTTTAAGTATGTCACGTGAAATTTCATTTGAGCTTTGAATGGAAGAAAAAGGCCTTAGGGTTTGGGAGTTATAACCTTGCAAAGTGGGTACCAAATCCATTTTGTTCCATAACTTAGAAAAATTTAAGTTTCCTATGGTTGCCCATTTTGCAAGAAACCTCACTTTTCTTGATTTTTATTAATAAATGATGATCAAAACCATACATTAACATTGTTTTTGACTTAGGGGAACCATATTTGTGAAAAAATCCAAATAGTCAAACCTGATTTTAGGCACAGTTGACTTTTTGTCAGATGAATTTCAAACTGTGTGATCCTCTATGCAGTCAAGTTCTTGACCTAATTCAAACCTAATTGATGGATTCCATAGGTGTTTTAGGGTGTCTTGAATCATGTCCCAAGGTTTGGGAACATGTCATGGTCAAAAGTCAAAGATACAATTGACTTTTTCTTCAAAACCCTAATTGTGGTCCAGATGAAATTGAAACTTGTGAATCAAGCTTCTTGGATCAATCCATGGTTGTAAATGGATCAATGTGGTGTATTTATGGCCTTCAAATCATGTCTTGAGGTCTTGGTTCATGTCTTGTCTCAAAAGTCAACTTAGGGGTGAATTAGGTCAAGAAACCCTAATTCCTGATTTTTGATGAATGCATCCCTTGAGGTTGTTTTGACTTGATGATTGGATACATAAGGTCCCTTTAAGCTTATTGAATCATGTTTTGAGGTATTGGCTCATGCCTAGAGGAAAATTTCCATCTGGAGGCCTTGGTCGACCAAAACCCTAATTTGGTGACACTGGCGATCTTGAGGCTTGATCCACTTGGAATGCTGCGATCTTGTGCTAGATTCTTGATGTGGGAGTCCTCTTGATCCTTTATGGGTGTTTGAGAAGTTAGACAAGTTGAAGACCAAGTCAATTCTTGATTGATCCTTTGTCTAAGTGCTCTGAGTGGGCTCAAAACCCTAATTCTTGATTGTAGTGAATGCTCAACAATCCTTGAGGAGATTGATGGGGTATGATGGCACATCCATATTGTGGTAATGATCCTCACAATGATGGGAAATCTTGTGGTCAAAATTTGGGGTATGACAACAACTACCATTAATGAAACATTTGTTCTAAGGACAACCAAGGGTGCAACATTGTACATGCATCCCTTCAAGAGCAAATGGATCTGGGCAGGATCCAAGATCACCGAATCCGTGAAGTAAACATGGTTTATGGGTGTCCAGGAATTTTTCAAAATTTTGACATTCGCTCAATGAATGTAAACTTGGTGGCAATGCACTCCAGACAGAGTCAACACCATCATCTACCGTTGCATGATTACAGCGCTTGCCCAATTTGTTCAAAGGATAATCAGGGGTGTTCTTTTGTGCAAGAAGCTCTCCAACGTCAAATGGATCTAGGGTGGATTCAGGATTATCATGGAAGGAACAACTATCAAATTAACATGGTTGATAAAGGTCCAGACTGGGTTCAAATTTTCGACATCCGCCTAATAAACACCAATTCGGTAAAATTACACGGCAAACAAGTCAAACTTGGCTTTTCAACATCACACAACTATCAAGATTGCAAAGTTTGCTCTGAAGATAATCAAGGTTGTCTAGTCATACAAAGAGCTCTTTAACATCTGTTGGACCATTGGTGGCTTTCAGTATATCGTAACATAAATACGCATCAAATCAACATAACTGAGGGGAGTCCAAGTAGACATAAAAGTTGTGATATCCGCTTGTTGGAAACATACTTGGTAAAAATGTATTGCATACAAAGTGGACAGGGTCGTATACCACCCCACAATTATGAACGTTGCGGGATATGTTCAGAAAATGACCAAGGATGTTACTTCGTGCGAGCACCTCTCCAGAATCAGATAGATTGAGGAGAGATCATACCACACAGAATAGAGGATTATCTGTCAATCAATATGGTACAAGGTTGCCCAAGACAGCCCTCAATTTGTGACTAAGAATCTTCAGTCATAAACTTGCATGAACTTAAGTGTGTTGGTCCAAATCAACATGATCACTCAACTCGTAAAAAGTGTCACAAAAGCCGCCACGGTTGCCTTCTCATCCAGGACGAGACTCAAAAATTTCTAAATCAAAAGGTCGTCACAACATTCCAGAAAGGAGTGCCCATTGATGCTGGACATTATGAGGATGTTTACACCATAATTCCTCTACTTAGTAAACCAAAGCACATTGAAATCCCTTTTGATGGTAGAAAAATTCCTGATATCCCCAAGTTGGAACCAATAGAGGTCACCTATGACACTAGTAAGACCAATATGACTCCTTTGGTCATTTACTTGTCGGGTCCGATACCATACGAATCAGAGAAAGCCATTCCTTATAAGTACAACGCCCCCATGATGGAGGATGGGAAGGAAGTTCCACTGCCATCCATTGTCAACATCGCTGACATAAGCCGGGTCACCCGAAGTGGTCGGGTATTCAACAAAGGAGTTGGAGAAATTGCTGGGGGGAAGGAAACCCAAATTGAAGTTCCCGATAAAAAGATAGGCCAATCAAGCAACATAGAGCCTGTAAAGAACAATGATGAGATTTTAAAACTAATTCAAAAGAGTGAATACAACATTGTGGATTAGTTATTGTATACTCCTTCTCGGATATCTGTATTATCTCTTCTACTAAGTTCAGAAGCTCACAAGGAAGCTCTGCAAAAGGTTCTGGAACAAGCTTTCATGGAACAAGACGTAACAGTGAATCAGTTCGACAACATCGTTGCTAACATCACTGCCTATAACAACATAGGCTTCACTGATGAAGAGCTCCCAGAGGAGGGTAAAAATCATAACATGGCATTCAATATTACAAGCAAATGCATGGACGATGCTCTAGCTAGCATACTAGTAAACACTGGTTCATCCCTGAATGTCATGCCAAAATCAACTCTTGTACGATTATCTTGTCAAGGCATCCCCATGAGAGGCAGCGAGATTGTAGTCAAATCTTTTGATGAATCCAGAAAGACACTTATTGGCGAAGTTGACCTTCCCATAACCATTGGTCCTCACACTTTTCAAATCACCTTCCAGGTAATGGATATCCGAGCAGCATACATGAAGCAGGAGCAGTCACCTCAACACTTCACCAAAAACTAAAGTTTGTAAAGAATAACAAATTGGTTACAGTATGTGGCGAACGATCTTTGATTGTACGCAATCTTTCATCATTTTCCTACGTAGAACCAGAAGAGATCATCGAAACTCAATTCCAGGCACTTTCAATGAGTAACAAGGATAGTCAAGAAAAATGAGCATCCATTTCCTCCTACAAAGACGCTCTCCGAGTAATGGAAAGTGGAACCACTAAAGGATGGGGATAGGTTGTAATTCCTACCAATAACAAAGCAAGAGAGGGCCTTGGCTTCTCTCAAACATTCACCAAAGCTACGAAGAAGGACGAAGCCATTCGTCCTATTCAAGGTTTCTTCTGCAGCAGAGGTCTCCTCCACCCCATTTCTCATGAAGTGGACACCATTGAAGGAGATGACTTTAAGGAAACTTCTTCCGATCCAGATGAGGAATGGAAATCATACTTCAAAAATGATGGTTATATGTCGCAAGAAGAGACATACATACCCTTTTGCAATCCACAACAGAACTTCAGATATATACCAAAGTTAGACAACAGGATCGCCTTCGGAGATCATGATACTGAAGGATGTCGTGCTCCTCCTGATTCATTTAAAACTGATGATGTGGTGAACAATAACTTTGACTATAGCTCGTATGATCCCATGGACGATCTTCCCATTTGGGAGCGTAACAAGGAAGATCCAGGGTATCAAAGCCAGCCAGAAAATGCATATTTGCTTAATAGCCCTAAAAAATATTCATCTATTCCTTCGGAAGAATGGAGGCCTTATCTAAAAAATCTTGAATATGTCAATCATCGTCTTGATGAGGTCGCAAGAATTGTTGGACAAGAATTTAAACTTTGCACTACCAGAAATCAACGCCATCGAAGAAGATGATTCCTCAGTTTCATCAGAGAATTGGGATACCTTGGGAAAGCCAAGCGGAAAGTTTGATTTCCTAGTAAAGTATACTACCCCTGAAAGCTCTCGCATCTTGTATGAAGACATCCAACCAACTGGATGGGGAGATTCTCCTATACATGAAAATATGTACGGAAAAATGGCAGAAGACCTCTCTTCTAATAACTCTGCATAGGAAAAAAACTCTACTGACCCGACTCCGCCAGAAGTTAGCACCATTATTGAAGACAATCCCAGGAGGGATATACTAGACTTTGTTATACATACATGAGTTCGCCACAATTGGGTAGTTGTTGATGTCCCGAATATTGATCACATCTCAAAGTAAATGTCTCGTCTTTATTTTTACCTCTCACCTTGTCCAGGTGAAGGAATGTTTTATAGGGTTTCCCCTTGTCTATAAATTCCCCCTCTTCGCTTCGCCGAAAGCATATGAGTTTTGTTTTATAGGGCCTGTGTTTCAAGAATCGACAAATCATAAATAAAGATGTCATTCTGAATTCCCACATTTATTGCTATTTTTTCTTTTTGCTTTTTCAAAAACTGGTAATCCTAAAACAAACAAAAATGAATAAAAAATGTTTTCCAAAAAAAATTGCACACGCGCTTGCATTTTAATATGTCTTCTAAAGAAAGGAAACTCATTGTACAGATTAATCATAAAAAACCCCATTGAAAGACATGACCCAATGCCTTCTCCTAACTTTAAGTTTTCGGTATTCGAAGCTGAAGAAGAAGAAGACAAAGAAATTCCATATGAGATCTCCCAACTACTCAGACATGAGGAAGATTCCATTCAACCCCACAAAGAGCCATTGGAAACAGTCAATTTGGGTTCAGAAGAAGAAAGGGAAGCAATTAAGATTGGAGCACTGCTCAATACAACTGTTAGAGAGAGTATGATAAAGCTTCTCAAAGAATTTCCATATGTGTTTGCTTGGTCCTACCAAGATATTCCAGGGTTGGATACCGACATTGTGGAGCATCATTTGCCGTTAAAGTCAGAGTATCCTCTAGTCAAACAAAAGCTGAGAAAAACTCACCCAGATATGGCCATGTAAATTGAGGAAGAAGTTCAAAAGCAGATTGATGTAGGCTTCCTTGTCACTTCAGAATACCCTCAATGGCTAGTCAACATAGTCCCTATTCCCAAGAAGGATGGAAAAGTCAGAACGTGTACGGACTACCGAGACTTAAATAAAGCTAGTCCGAAAGATGATTTTCCATTACCATATATTGACATGTTGGTCGACAGCACTGCAAAGTTCAAAGTGTTTTCTTTCATGGATGGATTCTCAGGCTATAATCAAATCAAAATGGCACAAGAGGATATGGAGAAAACTTCATTCATTGCACCCTGGGGAACCTTTTGCTACAAGGTGATTCCATTCGGTCTAAAGAATGCAGGTGCAACCTATCAAAGAGCCATGACAACTCTGTTTCATGACATGATACACAAAGAAATTGAAGTATATGTCGATGACATGATTGCTAAATCCAGAACTAAAGAAGAACATGTGGAACACTTATCAAAGTTATTCCTTCATCTGAGGAAATACAAACTCCGCTTGAATCCCAACAAATGCACATTTGGTGTTCTTTCAGGAAAACTCTTAGGTTTTATTGTTAGCCAAAAAGGAATTGAAGTTGATCCCAACAAAGTCAAAGCCGTTCAAGAAATGCCTTCGCCCAGAACTGAGAAACAAATAAGAGGATTCTTAGGACGTTTGAATTACATTTCAAGGTTCATATTCCTTATGACTGCAACATGCGCACCAATTTTCAAACTCCTCTAAAAGCATCAAGGCTATGTATGGACGAAAGATTTCCAAAAAGCTTTTGAAAGTATCAAGGAATATTTGCTTAAGCCGCCTATTCTATCTCCTCCAGTGGAAGGTAGACCCCTGGGCTGTGTACTTGGCCAACAAGACGAAACAAGAAGAAAAGAGTATGCCATTTACTACCTGAGTAAGAAATTCACTGACTGTGAGACTCGATACTCTATGCTCGAGAAAACCTGTTGCGCCTTAGCTTGGGCTGCTAAACGTCTTCGCCAGTGTATGATTTTTCATACCACTTGGTTAGTTTCTGAAATGGATCCGATCAAGCATGCCTTTGAAAAACCTGCTTTAACCGGAAGAATCGCCCGTTGGCAGATGTTACTATCAAAATATGAAATCGAGTACCATGCTCAGAAAGGTGTCAAAGGAAGTATTCTAGCTGATCATTTGGGCCACCAACCAATTAATGATCATGAACCGCTCATACTTGACTTCCCCGATGAAGATGTGATGTATCTAAAGATGAAAGACTACAATGAACCATTACCGGATGAAGAACCAGAACTAGGATCCCGATGGTGATTAATATTCGACGGGGCAGTTAACACTTATGGAAATGGAATTGGGGCAATCATTGTTACGCCTCATGGTACCCACATTCCTTTCACAGCCAGATTGACATTCAAATGTACAAACAACGAGTCCGAATACGAAGCTTGCATCATGGGTCTCGAAGAAGCCATTGACTTAAGGATAAAGAATCTAGATGTGAATGGAGACTCTGATTTGGTTATAAATTAGATCAAAGGAGAATGGGACGCACGTTAACTTGGTTTAATACCTTACAAAGACTACGCAAGACGATTGTTACCTTTCTTCAACAAAATTGAATTTCATCACATTCCCCGTGAAGAGAACAACATGGCTGATGCACTGGCTACCTTATCTTCCATGATTAGTGTGAACCAATGGAATGACGTGCCCAAGATTAATGTGGTACGCCTTGATAGGCCCACTTACATATTCACAATGGAGGCAGTCATTGATGACAAACCATGGTATCATGACATCAAATGTTTCCTTCAAAGGTAAGAATACCCAGCTGGGGCATCAAAGAAAGATAGGAAGACTCTCAGAAGGATGGCTGGCAACTTCTTCCTAAACAATGATGTGTTATACAAAAGATATTTCGGCATGGTTTTGCTCATATGCATGGATAGACACAAAGCAAACTTACAAATGAAGGAAGTACATGAAGGCTCCTTTGGCACTCATGCCAATAGACATGCAATGTCAAGAAAGATGTTAAGAGCAGGATATTATTGTCTAACAATAGAATCTGATTATTACAAATACAAGAGGAAGTGTCACAAATGTCATATTTATGCCGACAAGATTCATGTGCCTCCAAATCTTCTCAAAGTTCTATCCTCTCCATGGCCTTTTTCTATATGGGGGATTGATATGATCGGCATGATCGAGCCCAAGGCTTCAAATGGACTTCACTTCATCTTGGTCGCTATTGATTATTTCACCAAATGGGTTGAAGAAGCATCATACGCCAATGTAACCAGACAAGTGGTGGTCTATTTTATCAAAAACAATCTCATCTGCCGTTACGGTATCCCAATCCAGATCATTACTGATAATGGGTCGATTTTAAACAACAAAACGATGAAGGAATTATGTGCTGAATTCAAAATTAAACACCATAACTCGTCTCCCTACTGGCCTAAGATGAATGGAGCGGTAGAAGCAGCTAACAAAAATATCAAGAAGATCATTCAGAAGATGGTTGTGACTTACTAAGACTGACACGAGATGCTCCCGTTTTCCCTTCATGGATATCGCACATCCGTCTGCACTTCAACAGGGGCAAACCATTTCTCTTTGGTATATGGCATGGAAGTTGTGCTCCCCATAGAAGTGAAATATCGTCAATAAGGGTCTTGATGGAAGCCAAGCTAACCGAAGTTGAATGGTGTCAAAGCAGATACGATTAACTGGATCTAATCGAAGAAAAGAGGATGACGGCTTTATGCCATGGTTAGTTATATCAACAAAGGATGAAGAAAGCTTTCGACAAAAAGGTTTGACCTCGGGTATTCAGAGAAGGCGACCTCATACTCAAAAAGATCCAATCTTTCCTCACCGACTCCAGGGGAAAATGGACTCCAAATTATGATGGCCCATATGTTGTTAAAAAAGCCTTTTCAGGTGGTGCCTTAATACTTACAACTATGGATGGTGAAGAGTTCACCCGTCCTACAAATGTTGATACAGTCAAGAAATACTTCGCCTAAAAAGAAACAAAAGAACAACTCGCTAGGTTGAAAACCCGAAAGGAGAACATAGGCAAAAAGGAACATCTTGGTGGACTGAAAACCCAAAAGGGCGGTCCAGGAAAAAATTAGAGACATAAACAGAGAATAATTATCCCGGTAGATTGAATACCTGAAAAGACAATCTAGGCAAAAGTTAGGGATTTATGGCAAGTAACTGCATCCAACAAGATTGGATCGACTAAAGAAACGTCATCTGTCAAAGAATCCTCAATCAAGTCACCTTCAACAAAAGCTCAAGAATACCGAAAATTCAAATTTGTTAAAAGGATAGTGGTCATTATATTTCAATGTAGCCCTTTTCCTTTAAATTACCATTTTCTAACTTTGTAATGCTACATGGAATCACACTTTTGGAGGATTACCATTCCATCAATGAAAATTTGAGCCTTTCGCCTATTTGATTTCAATTCTTATTTTATTCTGCTTTGCAAAATAACATTTCTATTTATTGATATTCATTCTTGAAACAAAAAAAAATATTTTACTTTTGCTTTCAAAATAAAGACGGAAACTTCCTTTGATTTATGAACATAAGAAGGAATATCAACAGCTACTTTAAGAACGATCAAACCTCGAAATATAGAATCAAGTTCTTTTCTGACCAGTCTCACAAATATCTTGAAGTGGCGGATAATTACTTCAAATTGAGGTGCTCAACCCGTCACCCCCAGTAAGGAGTGAACTTCCTTTTTCCTCTAGTGAATGTTAGAATCAAGATAAGATTTGGTAATTTTCCCCCAGTAGAGTGCTGCCTTCAAAACCTCTAGTGTTGCTTCCATCTATGCAAGATTGGTCGAGTATCTGGTTTTGTTTATTTTCATCACCAGTTCTTGGCTCACGTCTATTTTGTCAACATAAAACATAACATTCATACATCATGCATAGTTAAACTCATAATTCATATTCATATACATCTCTTAATATGGTTCACTCATTATGGTCATGTTTTTCCCCAAGTGGTAAGTTCCCTCTCTCCAATAGAGTTGTCAACTTTAAGCAGAAAGTGTATATCATTTCCAAATCCCTACTGAGTTTGATCCTCATGGATGTTTTGCTTCTTTCATCCTCTCCACACTTGGATAGGATAAATTCCCAGTTTGAGTTTATTCCTCATTAGGAAGTGTCTTGTTTGAAAAAGTCTCTCTCCAGTTTATTCCTGGATTAAATTCGGTCCTTGACCAGTTTGATAATTTTAACCTCTAAAGAATGGGAAGAAGTTCATTTTTTCACCCATAAAACCCCACTCTTCCCAGCAGAGGCACACTTTGCTTCCCAAGATAAAAGTAAATCCCCCCAGTGGAAGCCTCTCAGAAAAACCTCTCGAAAAAGGATATCACATCCCTAGGAAGTCTCTACTAATCAACAAACAGCAGTCTCCTGCCGAGCAACTTTTCTATCCCCGTTGAAGATATGTTTATCCCTCTTTGGAATCTACACCTGACAAACAAGTGGCAGTCTCTCAAGAAGCTTATTTTTGTCCCAGAAATTCCCGGTGGATCGACAAATGGCAATCTCTTCCCGAGAAGTTTGTCCCTCTTTTAATAAAGTCATCATCACCTCAAAATTGTCCTACATCACATGGCATCTCTCCGAAGAAGTCTCGAAGGGAAGTATGATGAAATCTTTTCAGCAAATGGCATCTCAGCAGAGAATTTTGCAAAACTCTACATTCCAGACAATGGTATTCCCCAACAGGTCTGACATCAGATTGACACTCATCCTATGGTGTCTCTCCGAAGAAGTCTCAAAGAGAAGTATGATGAAATCTATTTTCATCAAATGGTTATCTCCCCAGTAAATATCGGCGAGAATTTTGGTGAAGGACATCACAGATCGTGTCTCTTTATTTGAGAAATTTGTCCCGCAAGATAACTTGTCTGCATCTCCTCGAAGATTCCCGGTGAAGTTAATTATCCAGCAAGTGATCACCTTTTCCAGAGCTTGTTATCTCAACCTTTTCATGAGAAAGACTTGATAAGAAGAAACAAAGACCAGTTCCATGGTTAAAAAACCAGGATCGAGGGGAAGTTTATTTCAGAAACGAAGACCAGTTTCATGGCTTATGACCAGAACACGGGGAAGATTTGCCCTCTCTAAGTAGGATTACTTAGTTAAAGAAGATGAGTAAGCATGTTCCGGTAGTAGGAACTTATTACCATTCAAATCATCAGAATCATAGTTGTGTCTCCCCGGTGGAGTTGTCATCTCCCCCATTCAATTAAAATACTTCTTTGTTTCCCAGCAGACTACATCCTTAGTCTTAATTTCGTTCCCTGGTGAATAATTCTTTAATCCCCCGCTATTAGAATTATTATTGGTCTTCTTTGATGTCATCCTCATGAGTATCATGTCTTGCACTCACAAACATCACATCATTTATGGCATATTAGGGTCCAAAATTTGTGCATTCTTAGTTGTATTTAAGTCTCTCCTATCTAGTAGAAACCAAGATGTCAATCTTCACCTCTTCAGATAGGAGAACCTTAAATAGAGGCATATGTCATACCCTAATTTTTGACCCTAAGATCCCACATCATTTGAATTTCATTAGCATCATATGTGTGTATACTTTTATGTATCACTAACCCATTTGGAGATACAAAGATTGTTGTTTGTTTCATTTGATTACCAATTAGGGTTTTGAGCCTCAAAAGAAGACTCAGGAAAAAGATCAATCAAGGATAAGCATGATATTCAATATCTCAAGTCCCTCATTCATCCATGAAGATCAAGAGCTCACATTCATCAATAATCAAGTACAAGATTGCCTCATTTCAAAATCAACAACCCTCAAGATCCTCAGTGCACCAAAATTAGGGTTTTGACCAAATCAATCCATGAGTTGACTTTTTGAGCCAGGCATGATCCAATACCTCAAGATGTGTTTCAAGAACATCAAATGCCTCATATTATTCCATTCATATGATTGGATTGATCCAAAGAATTTGATTCATAAGCAATGCAAGGATTCAAATCCACCTGGACCACAAACTAGGGTTTCTGATGAAAAGTCAAATGTACCTTTGACTTTTGACCCAGACATGGTCTCAAACCTCGGGACATGATTAAAGACACTCAAAAACACCATTTGAGTTCATCCATGATGTTTAAAATAGCCCAAGGGTTTGATTTCATAAAGGATCACAAAGTTCAAGATGCATCTGATACAAAAAGTCATCTGTGCCCAAAATAAAGTTTGACTGTTGGAGTTTTTGGTCAACCATGGCCTTTTCAAGCCAAGAACAATGTTAATATGTGATTTGGAGCATGATTGATAAAGAAAAATCAAGAAAAGTGAGGTAACTTGCAAAAGGGGAAACCATGATAAAATGAAATTTTTCTAAGTTATGACGAAAACCCTAATTTGGAGCAAACTTTGCAAGGTCATAACTCCCAAACCAAGCAACCATTTTCTTTGATCCAAAGATCAAATTGAAGAGCTTGTTACATACTATAAATTTGTCACTTAGGGTGAATTCCCAAAAAGTGCATAGATTTTGTGATATAAAGCCATGAAGTTAGGGTTTCAAGACTTTTTGAACTTTGACACTTAGAGAAATTTTGGACGGAATCTGTTTTGTGTTTTAACCCACTTTGAGGCTATTTTTCTCCAAGATCCAAGATGAATCAAGACCAAATGCAAACATCAAAGTTGAAGTATGATATACCAGCTTTCCAAAATTTCCAAGACCATCATCTAATTCCATTTGAACAAGGAGATATGAAGTGCACAATGTGCCTTGATGCAACTGTTTTTACTAGGCAGATTTGGTATTACTTGGAGGGCACGATTTTGTGAGTCCAAGTGTGAAGATCAAACAATGCTCATTAAACAAGAATCTGAATGAATCATCAAAAACCTACAAGATAGAGCCACTAAGTCAAGTGGAATCCTTTGAAATGATGAGACACCATCACTTTAAGCCTTGAATTCAAGAGGCATTTAGGTGGAATTGTGCATTGTCAAAGAAGTCACTCTCATCAGTCAAGATGCACTCTTAAACAACATTAAAAACATTTGCAGAATGTGGAATTGGTCAAAAGGATGCTAGGCTAGTGGAAGAGATAATGTACCTTGGGATAGAAGTGATGATACATTGCCAAAACAATTGAACAATGAACTAATCCTTCAAACCAGCACTATTCCTCCAAAACAAACTTGCTCCCCTATAAATAGAGACCACATTTGATGTTTCAAAACACACCAAAATAATCACAACACTTGTTTTCTCATTCTTCCTCTTTCACGTCAAAACTTCAATCTTTCAAAGAGTGAGATTCAAATTTTCAAAACCAGAGCTTAAATCACTCAAACAATTGTCCAAACACGTCACAAATCATCCCTTGAAGGTGTCCAAACCTTCATCTTCCTCTCCAAACACCAGAATCCAAAAGTCAACTACCAAAACCTCATATTTTGACTTTTCTGCATTTTCCAAGCCATGTCTTGATTCTGTCCATTTCAAAACCATCCAACACTTCAAACACACTCTAAATAAAATCCTTAAACTGTTCCAATCATAGTTTTTCAACTGTAACACCATTTGGTGGTGTTTCCATTTTGGCCACTTTTGACAAATTTGCAAGAAGGAGCCAGATTCTATTCTAGAGGTTTCCCTTTGGTTCCAAGCATCCAAGAAGCTTCTTTGAGGTGTATTAGAGGTGCCCAAGGCATTGGTTTGCTTCTGTAACAAGTCTCTTGGAAATTGGCAAGTGAGCTTCAAGAGGTAAGTTTCCAAAGAACTTGAACTTTGTTAAATATGCATGACTTTATTGTACATTGAGTTTGAACATGTCATATATGTCATACTTGTTGTGTTTGAACTTTATTTGAGTGCAATTATTGACTGAATAGAGGTTTGATATCGAACTTGCAAATTTGAAGCCTTTTAGGAACCGCTATCGGGTTTTAAAATGTGGGAATTTTTAGAAAAATTTAAAACCACCATTGAATTCCTCGTGAAATTCTAGGCAGGTTTCATCTTTATTTCACTTGATTTCATTAAGAAATGAATAAGTTAGGGTAGGTTTTGCAAATGGTAAGAAACTTGGCATCCTTGGTCAAAAACCAGCCATGGCGCCTTTGTTCTAGCCAGGCCTAGGTCATGGTTTGATTTATGAATTAATGGGTGTGGTTTGATACACAGATGTATCACCACCCCAGTGGTTAAACCTGCGCGCCCTATGTACCTTGTCACCACCAGAACTGGGGTTTGAATCCCCCTCGCCCCAGTTCTTTTTATTTTTCTGGATTTTCAATTGAGCTCCGTATATAATAGAGTGCTTCCACCATTATTTCACACGTGCGTGCTAGCTCAGTTGGTATAGTTTTGAAGCCTCAGCCAACCCAGCGTGGGTTCAACACCCATGGGGACCTTTCCCTTTTTTTTTAATACCTTATTTTCTTACTTTTCTTCACATTTTCAAACTATCATAACTCTCTCATTTTTTATCATTTTAAACCCATTCTTTTTGCATATTGTTCATGATAATTTATATTTTCTAGTTGTGAAAAGAAAATATCAAAAATAATTATTTTTCTCACATTTATGAGTACTTAAAGTGTGTGACTTTTTAGGATTTTCTTAAGACTTCTTTTGAATCTTTTGAATGATACATTGCATTTTCTTGCGCATAATGCATTGTTTGAACCATATACACCTTGAATGAACCTTAAATGATGTTGTGAATTTGAAAATTCTTGTCCTTACTTAATTTTAATGCATTTTTAAGTGTATGTTTACATGTAAATGTATGTTGAACTTTGTCCATACCATGAGACTTTTTGCTTGATATTTTGCCTTAATATGTGACTTTCTTCCATGTTTGCATGACCTTGATGTGTGTAGATATCTTTGTGTTGATCATACCATGTTTTAAGTGTTCTTAAAAACTTGAACGTTGTCTTGAAAATACCTTTGTATACATGTTTGTTTGTTTGTATAAACCTTTGTGATGTTTCCACTTTGTTCAAGACCATGTTTGAACCCTAATATCCATTTTTGGTTGTTACCTACTTGTCATTAACATGTTCAACTTGTATCCATGCTTAAATATTCAATTATGCTTATTTGTTTCCCTTACTATATTCATTGGATCCTCGATTCATCTTGAAAACCTATACTTGCTTGAACTTCTCTGTAATTGCTCCCATGGATTTAAAACTTGGCTTACATGGTCAAGTATTTCCTTTATAAACTCTTACCATGATGAATATATCTTTTTGAAATGTACATCATTTTTTCAATCTAAGACTTGGGCCTCCACTTGGTTTAAGTCCCTCCCCCCCCCCCCCCTTTTTTAACTCACACCATGATTAATTATTTGTTCATGTGAGTACCTTGTAAAAATCATATTGGTTTAAACATTTCTTTCATAGAATTTCATCAACACTCATAAAAAAACTCTTGGGCCTCTATTAGAGTGTAAGTCCCTCTCCTCCTCCTCAAAACTTTCTTCAATTTCTCAAAAACTTTCATTCTGTTCAAACCTCAATCTTCAACTTTCATCAAACACAGCCCTAGTGGCATTCAAATCTAAAGTATGGGCCTCTGTCAAGAGTGTAAGACCCATTACATTAAAACTCTTGGGCCTCTGTCAAGAGTGTAAGACCCATTACATTTCAACTCTTGGGCCTCTATAAGAGTGTAAGACCCATCACCTTTTTCAGTTCAATTCTAAGATATGGGCCTTTGTAAGAGTGTAAGACCCATCACAAAATATAAAACTCTTGGGCCTCTGTAAGAGTGTATGACCCTTATCCTTTTTCAATTCATGTCTATACTTGAAAAATACTTGTTATATTAAGTTTCTCTTGACATTTATAACACCCCATCCTTAGTTTAAGACTTAGCTCAGAACATTAGGGTTCCCTCAACTACAACTTAGTTCAAACCCTAGTTCCCCTTGGATGAAGTCAATTTTGCCATATCCTCCTCTTGGGCTTTATCCAAGCATCATAGCCTCCATCTTGGGTTTTATACAAGATATCATCAATTCAAAATCCCCCCTCAGTTAAGTCAGCCTCCTCTCAGGCTATAAAAACCTTTTAGCTTCACATCTTGGGCTTTGAACAAAATACAAACAAACATTTCAGCCTCACATCTTAGGCTTTGAACAAGATACTAAAAAATAATTCAACTTCTCCCCAGAGATGAGACATTAAGTCATCTATGTAGGAAGATATCTCTTCTATACACCACAACTCAAAATCCAACATTAAAAACTTTCTTCCATATAAGTGATGTAAGTGTCACACTTGTTGATTCAAAATCCAAGTTGGAGTCCTTCTCTTATCATGGTCCAAAACTTTTCTTTCATCTAAGTGATGTAAGTGGCACACTTGTTGATTCTATATCCAAGTTAAGGTCATTCTCTTAGCATGTAAAGACTAATAAAGAAAGATGTGGCATTACTTAGGATCTTCAACATCCAAGTTTAAAACTTCTTCCCTTATGATATTATTCTCGAATGTTTGTGATGAATAGGTGAGATATCTCCCTTAAAAATGACAAATTGTCTTTTCTTTCAAACAAACAAAACTTTTAGCTTCATCATCTTGGACTTTGAACAAGATACATAAACGTCCTTTTAGCTTCAACATCTTGAGCTTTGAACAAGATACAAATTCCACCCATAGTTAGGTGGAACTACGAACCCTCTGATTTCCTAAAGTCTCTTTTTTTGGGAATATGTAGGGATAAGATTGCGAGATCTTAGCGAGCATACCTTTAAATAAAACCCTTTAGGTCCCCGTACCTTTCATAAAACAAAAACTCCCAAAAACATATCACACTCTCATTCTCACCCATATGTTAAAACTTTCCCAATCAAATAGTAAGCATTGTAAGAAGAGATGATAGCTAAAAATAAAAGAGTACAAAAAGGTTCCTATAGAGTACTATAGATACTTAGGATGTTAAGAGCTTCCCTTAGTATAATCGACCCCCGATTCCATATCTCTTTGCACTTGTAGGGAAAAAATTTGCACGCAGGGTTAGTTTAGATTTCTTCCCCTTCCTTTTAAGCATCATAGGATAAATATTAGAAATTCGAAAGTGGCACAAGCACAGTTCACGAGGACTTCACCATCTCAGGATAGGTGGGGGTCACGAAAAATCGGTCCACAGAAAAATGGCGACTTTATTGGGGACACCTCCCATCCCTTAAGAGCGTCAAGCCTACTTTGTACCCATTTTATTATTAATGTTAATATCATTTCACTTTCATTACTGTTAATATTATTTGTCTACTTGCCATGTCTGTTCAATTTTTTTTTCTGGGAATGTGATTAATATACAGAATGTTAATTCCCTATGGCACTACTCGGGGTCTCCTATTCCTATTTAACCAATGTAAAGTGAACAGTTGCCCTAGGTCCAACACATAGGCTAAGGGTCAATATTCTCTATGTTCCCAAAATCAATTTAACAGAGTATCTCAAATAAAAAGCTTTACGAACAAGGAACAATTGTATAGAATTAAAGATCAAAGGGTTCATATGTAACGCCCTGATTTTATTATTTAATTTTATTCAATAATATTGTATGATTGTATATGTTGATTGATGTTTTAGTGTGTAAGAGGAACCTTTGGGTGTAGGGTAGTAGCCTTAGAGAGTAAAACTTAAGGTGTTAGGGGTGTGAGAGTAAAAGTGTAGAGACATGGGGGTGGTGGGAGAATTATCATTGTTGCTATTATTTAGATTAGAATTAATTGAATAAAATAATAGTAATAGTGATAATTAAATAATTATATAATTATTATGGTGATAGTGAAATAATAAAATAAATAGTTATTTTATTATGTTGAAATAAAATGATTATTTATAAATAATAAAAGAATAAGAAAAGAGGGAATTGGGATGAGAGTCAGAACGTGAAAAGTTGGAGAGAAAAGAGAAAGAGCTAGGGCTTGAGGAAGAGGAAGAGAACACCATTGTTGAAGTGCTTTTGCTAGGAATAGCCAGGTAATGGTGATATTTTCTATTGTATAAGGGATTGCATGATAACATGTGGGTGGGATTTCTATATCTCTATGTGATTATTTTTATCTTCTATATGTTTTGAACAATTGATGTGTAATGATACAATTGTGTGTATGCTTGGATGAATTGTGTGTCGGTGAATGATTCTGATGATTGTGTGGTGATAGGAATCAGAATGTGAAACATGAGTTTATGTTGTTTTATGAAAATTGGGGTTTTGGGGAGGGTTCGAAACTGATTTTTGTATCACAAAGTAGCATAAGACTACTTTTGTCGTAGTGGTAATGGGTTACCACTTTTGGTGTAACCGGTTACACCTAAGACAGATTTTCAAAGAATTGAATTTTTTAAGGGTGTAACCGATTACAGGTTTTGGTGTAATCTGTTACACTATCAAAATGTAGCATATTTTGGGCAATTTTAAAGAATATAACCGTTACACTGAGATGAGTTAACCACTGTTTTTGATCAAGTGGTAACCGGTTACCTGTTTTGGAGTAACCGGTTACACCTGCTGTGTCAACTTTGAAAATTCATAACTTGAGTTTCGGGTGTCCGTTTAGGATGTCGTTCGAAGCGTTGGAAAGCTAACGCATTGAACTTTATTTTGAAAATATTTCGAGTACTTGGAATTTATTTTATATGGTGTGTAATGGTGTTGGATGGTTATTTACTTATTTTAAAAAAAAATGCTAACAGGCCTTTCACCACGGGTATTTAAATGAACAATTGTTATAGGTGGCACCTTTTTTTAATATATATATATATATATATATATATATATATATATATATATATATATATAACCCTCTTAGTTCATTCACTTTTACCCTAGACGTACATAGACAAACTTCATCTTCTGCCTCCAAACTTCTTCCATTTACGAAACATTATTCATCCACTAAACCAAACTTTAAAACATCATTTCTTCCCCAAACGAAACTCAGAAACATTGGTTCCATTAACGTGTTACAGTTTGTTCATTTTTAACGATTCTACAGGTAACATGTTATTGTTTAAAGATTCTATTTATTTATTTTTTATTGTTGTTCGTGTTGTTTTTGTTGTTGTTTTCATCGTTGTTGTTGTTGTTGTTGTTCTTGTTTTTGTTGTTGTTCTTGTTGTTTTTATTGTTGTTGTTGTTGTTGTTGTTGTTGTTATTGTTGTTGTTCTTGTTGTTTCTCTTGTTGTTCTTGTTGTTATTGTCATTTTTGCTCTTGTTGTTGTTATTGTTATTGTTCTTGTTCTTGTTTTTCTTGTTATTGTTCTTGTAGTTCTTATTATTGTTGTTGTTATTCTTGTTGTTCTTGTTGTTGCTCTTATTGTTCTTGTTGTTATTCTTATTTTTGTTCTTGTTGTTGTTATTGTTGGTGTTATTGTTCTTGTTGTTCTTGTTATTATTCTTATTGTTCTTGTAGTTCTTGTTGTTGTTTTTGTTGTTCCTGGTGTTCTTGTTATTGTTGTTGTTCTTATTTTTCTTGTTATCGTTCTTATTATTCTTGTTAATCTTGTTGTTCTTGGTGTTGTTGTGTTAAAATATTTAATATTGTATATTGTGATGAAAGTTATAAATGTAGTCACGGAAAACATGTGGCAAAAATAAAAAAATGTTGACAGATCTTTCACAACAGGTATTTAAAACAACCGTGATTATAGGTAGCGCGCTATTCAGTTTTCCACAACTGTCATACGAGCGTGATTGTAAGTAACGCATAGACAACAACACGCTACGTAACAACGCCTGGTCCTGCATGATAATATATCTTTTTTAACCATTGTTGTATGTGTTTTTTGTAGTAGTGTATGTTGATGGTGTGCTTACATGTATTTATGTATTTCTTTATATGATTGTGATTTCTCACCCCTTCTGTTTAAATGTTGCATTTACATGAGCATCGTGCAGATAATTCATAGTAGAGATGTGGATATGAGTAGAAGAGAGTGCTCTTCTTTATACGTTTATTGAGTCGGCGTTTGCTCTGATATGTAACACTAGGGGGGATGGAATGCTCATTCAATTATTGTATGTTTGATAATTCTTATGTTTACATTATGCCATGATTATGTTTTGGAAAAGTTAAGATAATCGGTTGTTTGATGTTTCCGCTGCTAAAATCATATTGGAGTTTAGACTTGTTCATTATTATTATTAGTTAAAAATGTATATATGTTACATATCCAATTGAATGAGCTGGTTAATGTTTTAGTAGTATCCTAATTGTAATTGTTGATTGTTTTAAATTACTCTGATTTTCAATTAAAATTACGCGGGTAAAATTAAGGCGTTACATCATACAAAGTCAAATCAACATATAATCCAACAATATAGAAAAAAGTTCATCACAAATAACCTAACCAAGAGGAGCTTAGATACTCATATTGGAAATTACAATACCAATTGAATAAAGAAGAAACACATATGAATCCCCTTGAAGGATTGGACTCCAGTGGCTTCTAATGCTCTCAAAATCACCCTTGATGCTATAAAAATCGTACTTCAGATGCCAAATTTTGAAACCCTTACAAAAGTGTAGATATTCCCGTTTAAAAAATCTTAAAATGGGTCAGAAAGCGTCATAAAAAGCCCAGAAAAAGGCAACATCAAGCACATTATACCTACATCGTGCGCAATGCATCTAGTACATCCCTTATCGCGTGTGCAATGTTGTGTGTGATTATTCAAGTAGCTTCATGTTTTTGCTCCCCTTTTCACCTGATTTTTTCACTAAGTCCAATTTCTTCACACTTAGCTATTTTTTCCTCATTCTTTGGTCTTTCTTCTTCCTTTTGGCTCATCTTTCACTTGTTTTTCTCTAATTCTTCCCCTAATTTCATGCAATGACGGACTATCATCAGACCTCCATCTCCTGGGTAAGCTTATGATAATATTTTTCACATGATCTGCAGTTTAGTAACCTTTGTCTAGAACCTTTAGATATGCAACAAGAGTATGAAACCTTGAGAACATGTTCTCAATAGTTTCATTATCTTCCATCTTGAAGGCTTCATACTTCTGAATTAAGGAAAGTTCCTTGGTTTCTTTAACTCCAAATACAAGTGTCTGCTTCTGACTGAGCTATTATTGGGGGATGAATAACTTTAATTTTGTGCGACACTTCCTGATTAAAGTTATTATGTAATAAATTCCAATTCCAATTGCCTTCTGTTGTAACTAGCTCAGCAACATTTGTTATCATCTCTCTTTCACCATTCTACTAAAGCAACACATTTCTGAGTTGCAGTCCTGGTTCCACACACTCAGCATCCCAAGCTCTAACTTTGTTTCCTTTTCCCACTTCCCAAAAGGACATATCAGTTATAATAGGCCAAATACTAACCAACAACTTCCAAAGGCTAGAGTCATTTTAGCACAAATGTATCTAGATCTTTGACTCTGATTTATGTATTTTCTTCTTATGACTTTGCACCAAAGTGTTTCATCCCCTCACTTGATTTACCAACCGAATTTTTCTAGACACGCTTTATTCACAAATAACAAACAACAAATAACAAACAAGGAATAAAAAAATAGAACAGTTATTTTTATATTGGTTCGCTATAATACAAGCTATCTCACTTCATCTAACTATATGGAGATGTTTGTTGTTCTCATTATCTCTCTAGATAAAAGCCCATTGGCACCTTTTCATCTCCTTGAGAGAAGTTTTTGGGACTGTCGTATTCATCATTTTGTATGTAGGTAGTGCTTCAATCACGGATTTTGCAAGAGTCACCCTTCCTGCAAAAGAGAGTTAATTTCTTTTCCAGCTAGAAAATTTACTTTTTACCTTTTCAATCAAGTAGCAATAACCATTAGTTCTCTGACTTTTCTAGTTAAGGTTACCCTTAGATAAGTCCCTAGAGAATTTGTTTCTTTGAATCCAGAGCTCTGAGTAATATTCCTTCTTATAATGGCTCAGGTGTTGCAAGAAAACACAATGTTGGACTTCTTCATGATAATTCTCTATCTAAAAACTGAGCAGATTTCTTGTAAATTTTTTATAACAGTATGCATTTTTTACTCAGTAGCATTGCTAAATAGTAGTAAATCGTCAACAAACATCAAGTATGACACTTTAGGTCCATATTTTCCAATTTTCATGCAGTCTCACATTTTTTCCTCCACGTCATCCTTAATCATATGGGATATTTTTTCAACACAAAGGACAAAAAAGATAAGGTGATAAGGGATCTCCTTGTATTAACCCTTTCTTGGAGTCGAAGTAATCACCTTTATCCCCATTCCAGAGCACTCTCATCCTGGCACATGTTATGAATGCGAGAAAAATACACAAGAAGGGGGGGTTGAATTGTGTTTGCAAAATTTGTTTTACTCTGAACCACAGTTCAGATTCCAAAACTGAGTTCAGAATCGGATAATAGGTGCAGCTGAAAATGTAACAGAAGTAAAGTAAAAACAACAAAGAATGCACAACAATTATCATGGTTCCTCTCCCAACTGAGAGTAGTCTAGTCCCATTGCCTTGCAAGAGATTTTCCACTATAATCAACCCGATTACAGTTGCTTATACACCTATGTATAAGACTTTCCTTGCTTAGACCTTCAGTCTAAGACTTTCTTGCTCAATTAGCACCTGATCGTGACTTCCTGCTTAGATCCTCAGATCCTAAGACTTCCCTTGCTTAAACCACCTGGTTCAAGACTTTCCTGCTCAGACACACTGCATAAGACTTTCCTTGCTCAGATCCTTGGTCTAAGACTTCCCTGCTTAGACACACTGTCTAAGACTATGTTTGAACAAGGCAATATTTCTGCAATGTAAAGAAAATAGTAAATGGGGGGGGGGGGGGGAGGGGGTTTCGGTTTACAGAGCGAAAAATAAAATAAGATTTTTAAACAGAATTACTAAAACGCTTAGGTTATGTATTGAATCCCCTAGTTCTATGTTGTTGATCTTTGATGCCTTATATGAACGATCCTATCACTCTAATCCCACAACGAATTAACAAAGCCGTTATGACCGATCCGTCGCAAAATAACCCACTAATCACTACTTGGAGCTTCCTATCCCTAGTCCAGCAACGTAAACAGGATTAGGCGATATACAAAATGTTAATTCCCTATGACACTACTCGGGGTCTCCTATTCCTATTCAACCAGTGTAAGTAGAACAGATGTCCTAGGTCTAACACATAGGCTAAGGGTCAATATTCTCTATGTTCCCAAAATAAATTTAACAGAGTATCTCAAATAAAAAGCTTTAAGAACAAGGAACAATTGCATAGAATTAAAGATCAAAGGGTTCATATGTAACGCCCCGATTTTATTATTTAATTTTCGTCAATAATATTGTATGATTGTATGTGTTGATTGATGTTTTAGTGTGTAAGAGGAACCTTTGGGTGTAGGGTAGTAGACTTAGAGAGTATAACTTAAGGTGTTAAGAGTGTGAGAGTAAAAGTGTAGAGACATGGGGGTGGTGGGAGAATTATCATTGTTGCTATTATTTAAATTAGAATTAATTGAATAAAATAATAGTAATAGTGATAGTTAAATAATTATATAAATATTATGGCGATAGTGAAATAATAAAATAAATAGTTATTTTATTTAGTTGGATTAAAATGATTATTTATAAATTATAAAAGAATAAGAAAAGAGGAAATTGGGATCAGAGTCAGAACGTGAAAAGTTGGAGAGAAAAGAGAAAGAGCTAGGGCTTGAGAAAGAGGAATAGAACACCATTGTTGAAGTGCTTTTGCTAGGAATAACCAGTTAAGGGTGATATTTTCTATTGTATAAGGGATTGCATGATAACATATGGGTGGGTTTTCTATATCTCTATGTGATTGTTTTATCTTCTCTATGTTTTGAATAATTAATGTGTAATGATATAATTGTGTGTATACTTGGATGAATTGTGTGTCGGTGTTTGATTCTGATGATTGTGTGTTGATAGGAATCAAAATGTGAAACATGAGTTTATGTTGTTTTATGATAATTGGGGTTTTGGGGAGGGTCGAAACTGATTTTTGTATCACAAAGTAGTATAAAACTACTTTTGTTGTAGTGGAAAAGTGGTAACCGGTTACACCTGAGATAGATTTTCAAAGAATTGAAACTTTTAAGGGTGTAACCGATTACAAGTTTTGGTGTAATCTGTTACACTATAAAAAAGTAGCGTATTTTGGGCAATTTTAAAGGATGTAACCGGTTACACTGAGATGTGTTAACCACTATTTTTGATCAAGTGGTAATTGGTTACCTGTTTTGGAGTAACCGGTTACACCTGTTGTGTCAACTTTGAAAATTCATAACTTGAGTTTCGGGTGTTCATTTGGGATGTCGTTCGAAGCGTTGGAAAGCTAACGCATTGAACTTTATTTTAAAAATATTTTGAGTACTTGGAATTGATTTTATATGGTGCTTAATGGTGTTGGATGGTATGTGATGTGTATGTTGCGGTGTGTGTGTGTGTGTGTGTGTGTGTATGTGTTTTTATTTTCTATACTACCAATATGCTATTGTTGAATGTCAATAGTGTATGTTGGTGTTTGGTGTCTAGTTTTGGTGTGGTATAATGATTAAGGTGAGTATCATTGTACATGTTGTGGTTGTTGTTGTTGCATGCCTTTTTATGAATCATGCATCATGGATTTTGGACGGTGTGAGCCTCAATCCTATGGTGGGGATTGGGTGCGAGTAACTGGTTCCAGGTGGTAACCAGTGAAGTGTTACCTATGGTGATGGTAGCAATTTTTTGTGGGCTCTGATCTTATGGTGGGGATCGGAAGGTAGTGAACCTAAAAGTTCACATTTGGTACCACATGCATTGAGTCATGGTGTTGAGTCTCATTGCATTGCATACATGTTGTATTACTATTTTTGGAATTGGGTGGATTATGAGTTGTTGGATGGGTGATTATGCATATCGCTACTACGGAAAACACATATAATAACGTCTATGTTACTATGAATATTTAATCAACCGTTGTAATATGTGATATTTAGGCGCATGCATTTTTTTATATCTTATTTAACCGCCTATAACCACGTTTGATTTAATATCCGTGGTGAAAAGTGGCGTATTCATGGGTTCAAATTACAGCACCAACATTTCTGGTTACTTACTTATTTAAAAAAAAAAACTGACAGACCTTTCACCACGGGTATTTAAATGAACTATGGTTATAGGTGACGCCTTTTTTTAAGATATATATAACCCTCTTAGTTCATTCACTTTTACCCTAGACGTACATAGACAAACTTCATCTTCTGCCTCCAAACTTCTTCCATTTATGAAACATTATTTATCCACTAAACTAAACTTGAAAACATCATTTCTTCCCCAATCGAAATTCAAAAACATTGGTTCCATTATCGTGTTACAGTTTGTTAGTATTTAACGATCCTACAGGTAATATGTTATTGTTTAACGATTCTATTTTTTTATTTTTTATTGTTGTTCGTGTTGTTTTTGTTGTTGTTGTCATTGTTGTTGTTGTTGTTCTTGCTTTTGTTGTTGTTCTTATTGTTTTTATTGTTGTTGTTATTTTTGTTGTTTCTCTTGTTGTTCTTGTTGTTATTGTTATTTTTGTTCTTGTTGTTGTTCTTGTTGTTCTTGTTATTGTTCTTGTTGTTCTTGTAGTTCTTATTATTGTTGTTGTTGTTCTTGTTGTTCTTGTTGTTGCTCTTGTTGTTCTTGTTGTTATTCTTATTTTGTTCTTGTTGTTGTTCTTGTTATTGTTCTTGTTGTTCCTGTTATTATTCTTATTGTTTTTGTCGTTCTTGTGGTTGTTTTTGTTGTTCTTGGTGTTCTTGTTGTTATTGTTATTGTTGTTGTTATTGTTCTTATTATTCTTATTAATCTTGTTGTTCTTGGTATTGTTGTGTTAAAATATTTAATATTGTATATTGTGATGAAAGTTATAAATGTAGTCACGTAAAACATGTGGCAAAAAAAAAAAAAAGCTAACAGACCTTTCACAATGGGTATTTTAAACAACTGTGATTATAGGTAGCGTGCTTTTCAGTTTTCCACAACGGCCATAGGACTGTGATTGTAAGTAACGCATATACAACCACACGCTACATAACAACGCCTAGTTGTTGTATGTGTTTTTTGTAGTAGTGTATGTTGATGGTGTGCTTACATATATTTATGTATTTCTTTATATGATTGTGATTTCTCACCCCTTCTGTTTAAATGTTGCCTTTACATGGGCATCGTGCAGATAATTCGTAGTAGAGATGTGGATGTGAGTAGAAGAGATTGCTCTTCTTTATGCGTTTGTTGAGTCGGTGTCTGCTCTGATATGTAACACTAGGGGGGATGGAACGCTCGTTCATTTATTTTATGTTTGATAATTCTTATGTTTACATTATGCCATGATTATGTTTGGGAAAAGTTAAAATAACCGGTTGTTTGATGTTTCAGCTGCTAAAATCATATTGGAGTTTAGACTTGTTCATTATTATTATTAGTTTAAAATTTATATATGTTACATATCCAATTGAATGAGCTGGTTACTGTTTTAGTAGCATCTTAATTGTAATTGTTGATTGTTTTAAATTACTCTAATTTTCAATAAAAATTACACGGGGAAAATTAAGGTGTTACATCATACAAAGTCAAATTAATATAGAATCCAACAAAATAGAAAAAGCTTCATCACAAATAACCTAACCTAGAGGAGCTTTGATACTCATATTGGAAATTACAATACCAATTGAATAAAGAAGAAACGCATATGAATCCCCTTGAAGGATTGGACTCCAGTGGCTTCTAATGCTCTCAAAATCATCCTTGATGCTGTAAAAATCGTACTTAAGATGCCAAATTTTGTAACCCTTACAAAAGTGTAGATATTCCTGTTTAAAAAAGCTTAAAATGGGTCAGAAAACGTCAGAAAAAGCCCAGAAAAAGGCAACATCAAGCACATTATACCTACATTGCGCGCGATGCATCTAGTACATCCTTATCGCGTGTGCGATGCTGTGCGTGATTATTCAAGTAGCTTCATGTTTTTGCTCCCCTTTTCACCTGATTTTTTACTAAGTCCAATTTCTTCACACTTAGCTATTTTCTCCTCATTCTTTGGTCTTTCTTCTTCCTTTTGGCTCATCTTTCACTTGTTTTTATCTGATTCTTCTCCTAATTTCATGTAATGACGGACTATCATCAGACCACCATCTCCTTGGTAAGGTTATGATAATCTTTTTCACATGATCTGCAATTTATTAACCTTTGTCCAGAACCTTTAGACATGCAACAAGAGTATGAACCCTTGAGAACATGTTCTCAACAGTTTCATTATCTTCCATCTTGAAGGCTTCATACTTCTGAATCAAGGAAAGTTCCTTGGTTTCTTTAACTTGAGTGTTTTCTTCATGAGTCATTCTCAGAGAATCAAATATGGACTTTGGTGTATCTATGTTTGTGATATTTTTATACTCAGCGTATGAAATGGCATTTAACAAGATGGTTCTAGCTTTGTGATGATTCTTGTAGTCTTTCTTCTATTGATCTGTCATCACTCTTCTTTCCACCTTGTTACCACTAGCATCTACAGGATGAACATAACTATCAATTACCATATCTCATAGATCCACATCATGACCAAGGAAAAAGTTTTCTATTCTATCTTTCAAGTAATCAAATTTTTCTCCATAAAAAACTAGAGGTTTAGTACTATAGTGATCTCTATCAGCAGGTGCAGCTAGTGGAAGGACTTCTGCCATTGTGTTTCACAAGCTGAATCTTTATCTGACACAGTGAAGAGTTTAATACGCAGTCAATAGTAGAATCAGAGCTTTGATGCCAATTGAAGGTGAAGGGAAATACGAGAAAGGGGGTTTGAACTGGATTTCCAAAAATGAAAACTTTTTGAACCCAACACAACAAATAACAAACAAGGAATAAAAATAATGAAACAATTATTTTTATACTGATTCGCTATAACACAAGTTGTCCCTAATCCACCCGTCAAGGTGATTTTGCCTTATCAACAAGGACTTAATCCAGTATAATCAAACTTGATTACAACACAAAGACCAACAGTCAATGTCTTCTTGAGCATACAGACTAAACCCTAGTCACTCAAGGAACAAAAATACAATAAAAAAGATTGAAACAAAGTGTGTTTACAAAATGATTCTAGGAAAGCATAATACACAAGTGAAATACAAATGTCACCCAAAAGAATTACAATGAATAGTATGAACAAGTGAGTGTTTCTTTTCTCTCAAAATATTCGTAGTAGCATTATTCACATAATATGATAGCGTAGTAAGAACTCGTTCAAGCGAGGTGCTTTTCCATTCTTCCAAGTCTTCTTTATATAGGCAATCAAAAGGCCCGCTGAATGATGGAATTGGAATACCAAAATGCAGTTGTATCCTTGCATAACAAATTATTAAAATAGGACACCAAATGGTACAATAGTACAATCCTTACCCCTTAAAATGAGTATAATGGAAGGGATATTTGATCTTGTATTGTGTACTATTTTTCTCACGTAAAACCTTTTGATCTTATCTTCAATATTTAGTGGCCTCTGACAAGTTTTACTTAATTGTAATTTTAATCTTCTAAAATTTAATTAAACACTGAAATTTGTAGATAAAATAAAAATATTATTAGTAAATCTTGAAATAAGTTACTTGTATAAATAAAACTAATTTTTATTTACCTAACTTAAATTAAAACTAATTAAATTGTATAAATAAACTTTTTAAGTCTACATAGAGGGTTGTTGAAATGTTCATATTATGAATGGTATAAACATTCATTCTACTTTTTGTAAATAAATCTTATCTTGGTGGTTGTAATTTTGGGTGGAGATACACATTGTACCTCTTAATTAATATACTTGGCTTATAAAAAAAATACATTAGAGAAAAAAAAAAGTAAAAGTAAAAAAAAAAGCTAAAATAAAGTAAAAGATGATCTCCTAATAAATGATACTACAACAACATCATTTAAAAGACATAAATATATTTGTTATTTTTATTTCATTTTTTTCCAAAAATTGTAGATTTATAAGTATAACAACTTTGTCTATATAATCGTACATTATGAAAAATAAAAAATAAAGTGAAATTGATAAAGATTTGTTAAAAATTTCAAGCCTATTTCTTGCTTTTAGTTGACTATGATACTCTTTTGAAAAGAGTGATTGTCAACTTTTTCGCTGCATAATATATTTAATTGCAGTTTTGGTTAAGTTAGTTAAAAATTTAATTGTATTTACACAAGTAATTTATAATCATGTCAGTTAAAAGATAGTAACACAAATCAAGCAAGGTGGGTGATTTTATACTACTGTATTTTAAAATAAGTTTTAATTAAATATTAAATTTAAGGCATTTGTATTCAACTAAAATATGAAATTTAAAAAATTAAAAATTTATCTATATGATTATATTTTATTTCATACCATTAAATTCCATCTTATTTCATTCATCTAAAAAAAGTAAGCCATATTTAAATAAACTTTTAAACCAATTTTAGTTTTTGTATTTTATAAAAAACATGTTTTTAGTTTTTCTACATAACTAAAAATATTAATTTTTCTAAAATATATGGACTCAATATTGATAAAAACAATCAACCATAAAATAAAACTTTAATTTTTTTCATTTTATTTAATTAAATTTGAATATTAAGTTCATTCTCTATTTTGTGATATACTGGCTTTTTAGAAAGCTGCAAAAATATAACAAGTTAATTGGAAAGATATTTTAATACATAACATGTTAAAAAAATTCCAATGCAAACTGTTAGCAAGCTAAAAAATATTCTTTCAATCCCAAAACCACACGGAGAAGAAGTATTCACTACATAAATTGAAAAAAAAAATAACAATTGAGTTGCATGCATTCCAAAGTAAGACAAAAAATTACTTAGTGTTGCATGCATTCCACAGTAAAACAAAAAATTATTTAAGAAATGATGAGTGGTATAAAATAAATGTAAGAGTAAAATAGATTTATTAAAACCAAATAATAAGATACAATAACATATATTCTTCCGTTAGACAAAGCTGAGACTTGTTAAACATAAAAATATTTAAACAACATACCTTTCACTCCTTAAACGTAAAAACGAAATAAGATTCTTCCAATTAAGCACCAGAATGAGTTTCTTCCTATTGAATCCAAACAAATAATATCAAGATGTGTAACTGGAAGAAACTCATTTTGATGCCTAACTAGAAAAATGTTATTATAATAAAATCTTAGAACTAATCACTTTTATAGTTTTGAGACACTTTTATAGTTTTGAGAAACATTAATCAAATCTTAATTTTGGCGGCTAAATGTTTGAATTAGTTTTATCAACCGAAAAAAATTAATATATCCAAATTTATTGTTATACCGAAAATATCTCTTTAATAGTAAAATCTTAATGCTAGATTTGTTTCAATAAAACAAAATTTTCAATAGGTATGTTAACAAATAGAATTTTTCTTTTAAATTAATAGGAAACCTAATATTTAGCAGGATTTATAGGAAACGAAATTTGTCTTGGCTTTAAATTAAAAAAGAAAAAAAAATCATAATAATTAAGACTAATATTTTTAAATTAATTTTTTTTTTGGAATAAGAATATTTTATATTACCAAAAAAACAATGAATTACACGCCGATCCGCACGGTCCCGGCAACAAAATGACTACAAAATACAAAGGTTACTAGATAGAACTCAAAACTCTATTTAGGTACTCCATGACTTTCTTGTTTGCTTCAGCCCTAATTATAAACTTCTCTTTGAGTGTGTTCCAATTAAGCTCTTCTTTTGTGGATTCTTGAAATATTATCTTATTTCTCACCGTCCAAATATGATAGACGACTTCAACCATAATACACTTTGCAATTCTAGCTTTTGCTCCTTTTCTCTTATCATACTTTCCATCCACGACAGATTCAAGTCCCTTGGCATATGGAATTTATAGTGAGATAGAATAGTATACCGGACCTGCCTTGTTGCTGTACAGTTGAAAAGCAGGTGTTGCATAGTTTCCTGGCTGGTGCAAAAGACACATCCTCCATCTGTGGCCATACCAAACCGAGCAACCCGATCCTTTGTCATAAGTCGTCCATGACAAGCCATCCACAACACAAATATTGCTCTAGGTCGTGCTATATTATCAAACATCAAATTCTTCCAAGATATTTTAGGTCTATCCACATTTCCTCTTAAGTAATCATACATCTCTCTGACTCTATATCTCCCATTGTTCATAGCTTGATCCCAATGATCTGCTTGTGTTAGTATATCCTTATGCTTGAACATTGCTTTCACAATCCATGAGCTGCTGGTACCCGGTATGAACTGGTTAATATCATGTTGTTTGATGTAGTATGTGTGAATCCACTTGATCCATAAAACATCCTTTTTGTTCCAAATATTCCATAACAGTTTACCAAGGGTTGCCTTATTCCAATCATATAAGGAGATAACATTATATCCTCCTGTGCTCATCGTGTTACAGATTTGGCTCCAAGAAATTGGGGATTTCCTGTTTTTCTCATCTTTACCGGTCCATAAGAAAATCCTACACATTGATTCAGTATGCTGGATAACTTTCTTGGGAAGCGGAAAGATTTGAATCCAATAATTTGCTACAGCAAAAATCACACTTTTTATCAGTTGAATTCTCCCTGCATACGATAGAAACTTTGTGCTCCAGTGATTGATTCTTGTCATTATCTTGTCTAGCAGTGGCTGACAGTTATTTACGGTTAGCTTCTTACTGCAAAGTGGCACTCCTAAGTATTTGAAAGGCATAACACCCACTGCTAGGCCTTATTTGTGGTGCAGCAGGTTCTTCATTTCATCATTCATTCCACCTGTGTATAGCTTGCTCTTCATGGTGATAATGCATAGCCCTGTTGACTCTGAAAACTGTTGAACCTTATCCATAGCCAGTTGGAGTGACATCTTGTCCCCTCTAGTGAATAGCAGGATATCATCTGCAAAGAAAATATTGACAATGTTAAATTTTTTGCATTTTGGGTGAAAATTGAAGTCAGGGTTCATTGCCAGGGTCTGCAACATTCTGTGGAGGTATTCCATAATCAGGACAAAGAGCAGGGGTGAGATTGGATCCCCCTATCTCAATCCTCTCCTTGCCTGAAGTATGCTTAAAGCCTTTCCATTAATGGAGAACCTGTAAGAAACAGAGGTTACACATGCCATAATCCAGTTAGTAAATATTTGAGGAATCCCCATCTCCAATAAAATGTGTTTCAAAGCTGTCTAGTCGACTGTGTCATAGACTTTCTGGATATCCAGTTGTACCATACACCTAGGAGACACATTCTTCATCCCATAGCCTCTAACAAGCTCGGAGCTAGCATAATGTTGCCATGAATCACCTTCCCTGGTACAAAAGCAGATTGAGAGTGGGATACCAAGCTGCCAATAATTGACCCAAGTCTCTTGGTGAGAATTTTTTAGATGACTTTATACATTATTATACAGCAGGATATAGGTCGCATCTCCTTGATTGTCTTTGCCTCAGGGCTTTTGGGGATCAGTGTTATCAGGGAGCAATTGAAAGCCTTATACAGATTGGTGGTATCAAAAAATTCCTTGACAGCAGCCCCAACATCTTATTTCATAACATTCCATATCTGTTTGAAGAAGTGGGATGTATATCCATCAATTCCTGGTGCCTTGTTATCACAAATACTATTTACAGCTCCCCAAATTTCCTTATCTTCTATTGGCCTGATCATGTTCTGAGCATCCAGCCTATTAAGAGTTTTTCCTGCCCTAATAACTGTGACATCCACACTTTTAAGGTTGTGAGTTTTAGTACCTATCAACTGAGTGTAGAATGCCATAATTTCCTTCTCTATCTCCCCATGAGAACTCAAGATATCTCCATTCAGAGATTGTAGACTATACAATCCCTTCTGTTTATTCTTTTCTTTGATGGAGGCATGGAAATATGCAGTGTTGCTATCTCCACGTTTTAACCAGTTAATTTTTGCCTTCTGTTTCAGTATGTGCTCCTCTAGGTATTTTAGGTTAACCACCTTGTCTGTACACTCCTTTACCTTCTGCATGATGCTCTGATTCAGAGGATCCTTTTGGAGATCTTCCTGACATTGAATCAAATCCTGTCTAGCTTTGACTAGGTGAGTTTTATTAGTAGTGAGTTTCCTTGTAAGAGGTTTTAGGTGTGTTTGTAATCTTTTCAGTTTGATCCACAATCTCTTCATATTGCTACCATCCACATCTAAACTCCAACTACTGACAACCCTGGGCATAAAACAATCATCCATTGTAAGACAGTTAATAAACTTAAACATCGATGGTCTTCTTGCATCATAGCTTGGGATGGAAATTCTGATAGGATTATGGTCTGATATGTTGGGGGCTAGAATAGCAACCTCTGGCTCAGTGTATGTTTGGTACCAAGCAGCATTCCCTATCACCATGTCTATTCTTGAGCATATTATCCCCTCATTGTGTTTATTTGTCCAAGTGAAATGAGGCCCTTTGGTGTTAGCTTCAAACAATTCAGCCGTTATCATCATATCCCTGAGATCCCTATATTCTGCCTCCACAATATCTTTACCTCCTATTCTCTCTTGATTGGATATCACATTATTAAAGTCTCCTAGGACATTATTAAATTTATTTATTTTTAATAAACTATTTGTTTCCAATTTTAATTATGCAATTAATAATTAAGTTCAAAAAACTGAAAAACGTAAATAAAGGAATTTTGAAAAAACTTTGAAATTTATTCTTCACTTAAACTCTTTTATTTACATTATTTAATTGTAATTTTTTATTTTTTATTTTTTATTTTGAATGTGGAAGGCCAAAGCCCAAGCTAAAAACATAACATATGAGTTATTCTTCTAACAAAAGACGCTCCTAAATCTGCTATCAAATCCTCGTATAACCAACTTGGGCATTCATAGTACACTATTAGCCCTATTGTGCCCATTCTTCCTTGTTTGGCAAGCTTATCTGCGTATCAATTTGCTTCCCTAAATATGTGTATCTATTCTCAATTTTTCAAAGTTTCTTCCAACCTACCGTATTCTTCAAATAAGATTTAACCTTGGACTTTGCTTAGTCTACTCTTGTTTGATTGCTTATTCCACAAGTTTGTTGTCTACCTGAGCTACAAGTCGACATATTAGAGATTGTAAAAGCTCCACTTACATTTCCACTCCAAATACAAGTGTCTGCTTTTGACTGAGCTGTTCTTGGGGATGAATAACTTTAATTTTGTGTAACACTTCCTGATTAAAGTTATTATTTAATAAATTTCAATTCCAATTGCCTTCTGTTATAACTAGCTCTGCAACATTTGTTGTCATCTCTCTTTCACCATTCTGCTAAAGCAACACATTTCTGAGTTGCAGTCCTGGTTCCACACACTTAGCATCCCAAGCTCTAACTTTGTTTCCTTTTCCCACTTCCCAAAAGGACATATCAGTTAGAATAGGCCAAATACTAACCAACAACATCCAAATGCTAGAGTCATTTTAGCACAAATGTATCTAGATCTTTGACTCTGATTTATGTATTTTTTTCTTATGACTTTGCACCAAAGTGTTTCATCCTATCACTTGATTTACCAACCCAATTTTTCTAGACACGCTTTATTCATAAGTATAAGTTACCTCATTCCTAGTCCTCCCTGCTTCTTTCCTTTAGCTACCTCACTTCATCTGACTATATGGAGATGTTTGTTGTTCTCATTATCTCTCAAGATAAAATCCCGTTGGCACCTTTGCAGCTCCTTGAGAGAAGTTTTCGGGACTGCCGTATTCATCATTGTGTACATAGGTTGTGTGTAAATAACGGATTTAGCAAGAGTTATCCTTCCCGCAAAAGAGATTTGATTTCTTTTCCAGCTAAATGATTTACTTTTTACCTTTTCAATCAAGTAGCAATAATCATTAGTTCTCTGACTTTTCTAGTTAAGGTCACCCTTAGATAAGCCCCTAGAGAATTTGTTTCTTTGAATCCATAGCTCTGAGTAATATTCCTTCTTATAACGGCTCAGGTGTTGCAAGAAAACACAATGTTGGACTTGTCCATGATAATTCTCTATCTAGAAACTGAGCAAAATTCTTGTAAAAATTTCATGATAGTTTGCACTTTTTACTCAGTAGCATTGCCAAATAGTAGTAAATCGTCAACAAACATCAAGTATTACACTTTAGGTCCATATTTTCCAATTCTCATGCAATCCCACCTTTTTTCCTTAATCATATGAGATAGTTTTTCAACACAAAGGAAAAAAAAAGATAAGGTGATAAGGGATCTCCTTGTATTAACCTTTTCTTGGAGTCGAAGTAATCACTTTTATCCCCATTCCAGAGCACTCTCATCCTGACACATGTTACGACTTCCATTATGAGATCTTTCAACTTGTATGGAATTTCCACTTCATTTAGAATTTCTTTGACAAAGTTCTAACCGATCTTGTCATATGCATTCGCTAAGTCTACCTTTATTCCAAAGTAGCATTTTTTGCCGTTCGTTTTATGGATACTATGTAGAATTTCTTAAGCCACTACAAGATTTTTGTTGTTGAATTGGGTTTCCAAAAATGAAAACTTTTTGAACCTAACACAACAAATAGCAAACAAGGAATAAAAAATAGAATAATTATTTTTATATTGGTTCGCTATAACACAAGCTATCTCACTTCATCTAACTATATGGAGATGTTTGTTGTTCTCATTATCTCTCCAGATAAAAGCCCATTGGCACCTTTTCAGCTCCTTGAGATAAGTTTTTGGGACTGCCGTATTCATCATTTTGTATGTAGGTAGTGCTTCAATCATAGATTTTGCAAGAGTCACCCTTCCTGCAAAAGAGAGTTGATTTCTTTTCCATCTAGAAAATTTACTTTTCACCTTTTCAATCAAGTAGCAATAACCATCGGTTCTCTGAATTTTTTAGTTAAGGTCACCCTTAGATAAGTCCCTAGAGAAATTGTTTCTTTGAATCCAGAGCGCTGAGTAGTATTCCTTCTTATAACGGCTCAGGTGTTGCAAGAAAACACAATGTTGGATTTCTTCATGCTAATTCTCTGTCTAAAAACAGAGCAGAATTCTTGTAAATGTTTTATGACAGTTTGCATTTTTTACTCAGTAGCATTGCCAAATAGTAGTAAATCGTTAACAAATATCAAGTATGACACTTTAGGTCCAGATTTTCCAATTTTCATGCAGTCCCACCTTTTTTCCTCCACATCATCCTTAATCATATGGGATAGTTTTTCAATACAAAGGATAAAAAAGATAAGGTGATAAGGGATCTCCTTTTATTAACCCTTTCTTGGAGTTGAAGTAATCACCTTTATCCCCATTCCAGAGCACTCTCATCCTGACACATGTTATGAATGCGAGAAAAATACACAAGAAGGGGGGCGAATTGTGTTTGTAAAATTCATTTTACTTCTGAACCAGAGTTTAGATTCCAAAATTGAGTTCAGAATTTGATAATATGTGCAATTGAAAATGTAACAGAAGTAAAGTAAAAACAACAAAGAATGCACAACAGTTATCATGGTTCCTCTCCCAACTGAGAGTACTCTAGTCCCATTACCTTGCAAGAGATTTTACACTATAATCAACCCAATTACAGTTGCTTATACACACTTGTATAAGACTTTACTTGCTCAGACCTCCAGTCTAAGACTTTCCTTCTCAATCAGCACCTGATCGTGACTTCCTGCTTAGATCCTAAAATCCTAAAACTTACCTTGCTTAAACCACCTGGTTCAAGACTTTCCTGCTCAGACACACTGCCTAAGACTTCCCTTGCTCATATCTTTGGTCCCAGACATCCCTGCTTAGACACACTGTCTAAGACTATGTTTGAACAAGGCAATATTTCTACAATGTAAAGAAAATAGTAAATGGGGGGAGGGGGTTTCAGTTTACAGAGCAAAAAATAAAATAAGAGTTTTAAACAAAATTACTAAAGTGCTTAGGTTGTGTATTGAATCCCCTAGCTCTATGTTGTTGATGTTTTCCGATCACTCTAATCCCACGGCGAATTAATAAAGCCGTTATGACTGATCCGTCGCGAAATATATCACTAATCACTGCTTGGAGCTTCTTATCCCTAGGCCACCAACGTAAGCAGGATTAGGCGATATACAGAATGTTAATTCCCTATGACACTGCTCGGGGTCTCCTATTCCTATTCAACTAGTGTAAGTAGAACAGTTGCCCTAGGTCCAACACATAGGCTAAGGGTCAACATTCTCTATGTTCCCAAAATTAATTTAACAAAGTATCTCAAATAAAAGGCTTTAAGAAAAAGGAACAATTACATAGAATTAAAGAGCAAAGGGTTCATATGTAACGCCTCGATTTTATGATTTAATTTTCGTCAATAATATTGTATGATTTTATGTGTTGATTGATGTTTTAGTGTGTAAGAGGAACCTTTAGGTGTAGGGTAGTAGCCTTAGAGAGTAGAACTTAAGGTGTTAGGGGTGTGAGAGTAAAAGTGTAGAGACATGGGGGTGGTGGGAGAATTATCATTGTTGCTATTATTTAAATTAGAATTAATTGAATAAAATAATAGTAATAGTGATAGTTAAATAATTATATAATTATTATGGTGATAGTGAAATAATAAAAAAAATAGTTATTTTATTTAGTTGGATTAAAATGATTATTTAGAAATAATAAAAGAATAAGAAAAAAGGGAATTGGGATCAGAGTCAGAACGTGAAAAGTTGGAGAGAAAAGAGAAATAGCTAGGGCTTGAGGAAGAGTAAGAGAACACCATTGTTGAATTGCTTTTGCTAAGAATAACCAGGTAAGGGTGATATTTTCTAATGTATAAGGGATTGCATGATAACATGTGGGTGGGTTTTCTATATCTCTATGTGATTGTTTTTATCTTCTCTGTGTTTTGAACAATTTATGTGTAATGATACAATTGTGTGTATGCTTGGGTGAATTGTGTGCCAGTGAATGATTCTGATGATTGTCTGGTGATAGGAATCAGAATGTGAAACATGAGTTTATGTTGTTTTATGAAAATTAGGGTTCTGATTCTAGAGTGTACTAACAACTATTTTCTGATTAGACTCTCTCATGAGTGTATGATCAGAACCAAACCAAAGCTACTTCTATGTCAGAACCAGTTTCATCAACTAAATATAATTCTGCACACACGAACCAGCTAGTTAGAAATCCTAATTATTTTTCAAATACTTTGTCATCATTGAAACCTTAGAGGATGCATGGTATGAACCAAACTTGTCTTAACAATCTCCCCCTTTTTTATGATGACAACCTTAAGTATTTAAAAATAATCAATAGTAGCTTAATTACTCAACAACTTTCAGGGTCTGAGGTTTGTAACCTCCCCCTGTGTCAAACAAACTTAGAGGTGAGCTTTGTAAGCTCCCCTTGAGTCATATCTGTAATGTCTAAGAGTTGAGGTTTGTAAGCCCCCCTATATAGAATAATGAATCATCTCCAAGGGTTAAGTTTATAATCTCCCCCTAAATAGGATCACCAACCTCATCTGAATCCAAAATTAATTTAGAAGAATATTTAAACCATTCTCCCTATTTATCATCAATCAAAAAGGCAGAAGAAGAAGGAAGCTTCAGCGGTTAAAATTAGTTTCTGAACAATTCATAATTGAACACCAGTCAGGAACAAGTTTGTCAATTAACCCAACTTGTTGTACATGAGTAAAAACACCCTGTTTAACAAGAATCATAGAAAGAACCCTACCAAAAGGAATGAGAAAAGATAATTCCTCACGAGATGTAAGTATCTCTTCTTTCAGATAATTGAACATAGATAGAGGCAGATTGATCTTAGTTCTGGAGACTAGGAACAAAATGAAGTGTTTTTCATCAGAAGAAAGCCATCCTGCCCCTTTTTCTCTAGGCCTTAAATTAGTCTCCATAATTTGGTACGAGACTTTTGCCATATGAGTAAGAGTGGAAGGACTTTCAATAGGGCCTTTACTTCCATAGATGATGTGGAAAAGATTCGCAAATCTGTTGTTATGTCTGTAGATCTCAACAGTAACTTCATCTTCCTCACAGTTTATTGCTTGAGATATGATTTTAGAGTTGATTACAACAAGGAAACCATAGACAACAGACAGAATCTGACAATCATCTAGCTCATTCTGATGAACATGAGTGTTTGCCCAAAAAATCTTTCACAAGATCTGGATAGATGGGTCCATAAAGCATTGCAAAATATTCATCCCATTTCTGAAAATGAATATCTAAAACTATTTGTGAAAGATTACTCGACGTCAATGGATTTCTCCTTTTATGGTGTTTGAAGACATTTTTAAGAAGAAATGCTAGTTTGAAGAACAATGATCTCACAATATTATCTTATATAAAAGATAACTTATGAAATCAGGAGAATACATAGGAAACTATATAATACATAGAATGCTAGTTTATAAGCAAGTATGTATTAAATGTTTGGACACTTATGAGTCTGAATAAAAACAAGTTAAAATCTTTGTCAATATACTCCTTTTAATGAACCAAATTTCAGAGCAAATTTTGAAATAATAGTGATAGTCATTTCCCTTCAGTTTTGAGACTTTTAGAGACAGCTGTCTATCAAAGCTATATTTCAAAAAGCTTTTAAGTATTAGAGTGTAAGACTAGGATCCTTATTTTATCATAACTCAAGAGTAGTCCAATAGTTAATTCAAAGCACATAGCAAAGAATTAACTAATTAATTTCTGCTTTAAGCAAAGCAATCAAGGAAGAGATAGATCATATACTCCTTATCCAGGCTTTTTAGGCCATACTTAGAGACATATCAGAAAGAAACATTCCAACTGAAAACCATCAGAATCCAAAGATTCCTCTAATACTCCATTCAGAAGATAAGCATTTTTTCAGCGACAAAAATCATGTTCAATTTTTTCTTAATATAATCAAATTGAGCAATAGCTAAGGGTTTTATAAATATATCAGCTCATTGAGGTTCAGAATCAATAAAGTGAATATCTATAACACCCTTCTAAACATAATCTCTTATAAAATGATATCTAATTTCAATATACTTTGTTCTAGAATGTTGAATTGGATTCTTCATTGGACAAATAACAGCATTGTTATAACAAATGATAGGAATATTGTTTCCAAAAATATGATAATTTTCAAGTTGATATTTCATCCATAGTAGTTGAGTACATCAATTAGCAGCTGAAATGTATTCTGCTTCTGCTGTAGATAGAGCAATAGTTGCTTGTCTTTTACTACCCCAAGAGATAAGGCTGTCACCTATGAATTGACAAGTTCCACTAGTGGATTTCCTTTCAATTCTATCTCTGACATAGTCAACATCACAGAATTCAACCAGCTTATAATTTAAGGATTTATAAGGAAGTCCAAGATTGATTGTTCCTTTCAGATACCCGAAGATCCTCTTAACATCTGTTAAGTGAGGCTCTCTAGGATCTGATTGGAATCTTACACATAAACATACACTGAATAGAATATCAGGTCTTGAAGTAGTGAGATAGAGTAAGGAACTTATCATACCTCGATATTTAGTTGGATCCACCTTAGCACTGCATTCTTCATCATTTAGATTGCAAGTTGGATGAATAGGAGTTTACATGACTTTGCATTCCTCAATATTAAACTTTTTCAAGAGCTCTCTTGTGTACTTAGACTGATGAATGTAAATACCTTCAGTCTTCTGATTAATTTAAATTTCAAGAAAATATTTTAATTCACCCATCATGTTCATCTCAAATTCATCCTGCATAATTTTAGAAAATTCTTGACAAAGAGATGCATTAGTGGAACCAAAAATTATGTCATCAACATAAATTTATAAAATCAATATTCCTTGAGCTTGTTTGAGACCCTAGAGTGATTTCTTGAGCTTGTAGACAAAGTCTGGATGGTTTGGATCTATAAATCCTAGAGGTTGCTTGACATACACTTCTTCAGTAATAACTCCATTTAGAAAAGACTTTTCACGTCCATTTGATAGAGTATAATGTCATGGTTGATGGCATAAGAGAAAAGAAGTTTTATGGATTCTAACCTTTCCACAAGAGCAAAGGTTTCAAAGAAGTCAATTCCATCTTGCTGACTGTAGCCTTGAGCTACAAGTATAACTTTGTTCCTAACGACTTCTCCAAGTTTGTTAAGCTTATTTCTGAAGACCCACTTGGTCCCAATGATGTTTTTCTTTTGTGGTCTTGGAACAAGATCCCACACATCATTTCTTTGAAACTGATTTAGTTCATCTTGCATAGCCATGATCCAACCATTATCTGTCAAGGCATCATCTATAGAAGTAGGCTCTATCAATGAAATAAGTCCAAGCATTGAATGATCATTTCTGAACGCATATATGGTCCTCAATGGCTCATCTTTATTACCAATGATTCGCCCTTCTAGATGAAATGGTTTATATTTAAACGATCTCTTAGGTTGAACCGAGGCTTCAGTGCCATTTTGAGCAATCATTGAATCAGTAACAGTAGGACCAGTTGGAGTACCTTAAGTTTTTGTAGCTTCTGGTATTTCTTCTGATATAGTAATAGATTCTGAAACATCATCTTATATACTCTTTTCTTTAGGAACACATACCACAAGTTGTTCTTTAGAATTCTGAATGGCTGCAGAAATAACATTCAGGGCCAAAGACTCTGACTTGTCAAGGTCAGGTATTTTGTCATCAAATTTCAGGTGCATAGACTCTTGAACCACTCTGGTTTCTGAGTTATACACTCTGTATGCTTTTAAGCGTTCAGAGTATCCCAAAAAGATACCTTTTTGAGCTTTAGCATCAAATTTCTTTAGGTAGATCTTATTATTCAAAATGTAACAAGTACATCCAAATTGATGAAAACAAGATGCTTGATTTTCTACCTTGAAATAATTCATACGATGTTTTATCCAGAATTGGTCTAATATAGATTCTGTTCTGAATATAACAAGCAATATTAACAGCTACTGGCCAGAAATACTTAATGAGTTTATTTTCATGCATCATTGTTCTTGCCATCTCTTGAAAAGATCTGTTCTTTCTCTCAACAACCTCATTTTGTTGTGGAGTTCTAGGAGAAGAGAACTCATGGATAATTCCATATCTTTCACAAAAGGACTCAAATGATTCATTTTCAAATTCTCCCCCGTGGTCACTTTTGACCTCAAAATCTTTATTTCCATCTCATATTGTACTTGAATGCAGAAGATGCTAAATACTTCGTATGTTTCATCTTTAGATCGAAGGAACTTCACCCAAGTCCATGTGCAGAAATCATCAACAATGATCAAACCATATTTCTTCCCACTGATTAAAGCAATCCCAATAGGACCAAATAAATCAATGTGAAGCAATTCTAAAGGTTTAGAAGTAGAGACAATGTTCTTAGTTTTAAAAGAGGTTTTAACAATCTTTCCAACTTGGCATGCTCCACAAAGAGCATCTGACTGATAATCAATATCTGGCAGCCCTTTAATCTCCAGTTAGCATGACCTAACCTTTTGTGCAAAATCCATTTCTCATCACTCACTGTCACGGGTAAACTACCTTCTGATCAACCAATTCAGAAAGATTGATTTTATAAACATTTCCCTTTCTTTTCCCTTTAAATTCAACAGTTTTATCAGCGTTAACAATAGAGCATAAAATCTTATTAAACAATACTTCACATCCACTGTCACACAATTGGCTTATACTTAATAGATTATGTTTCAATCCATCTACCAGCCAGACCTTTTTAATAAGAGTTTGAGAATTACCAATGGTACTTGTACCAATGATTCTTCCCTTCTAGCCTCCTCCAAAATCCACATTTCCCTCCTCTTTCAAATTCACGATTTGGAACATATGCCTTTCTCCAGTCATATATCGTAAGCAACTGCTGTCCAGGTACCAGGATTGACTTTCCATCCTTTCCTTTTGTCATATCCGATCTTTGTCTTCAGATTCAGATAATAGTCCTTCATCAGATGAGTGTGCCATTAGTGCAAGATTGACATCATCTTCCTTTTCTGAATCTTCATCATCCATCCCTTCCCATGTTGCCATAAAGTTATTCTTGAACCTGTTTCTGAAGTTATCCTTCTGATAGCTTCCTTTCTTCTGACTGCCTTTCTAAAGATCATGACAATTATTTCTGAAGTGACCAGGCTTCTTGCAGTTGTAGCAGATCCTGTCTTCTTCTTTCTCTTTGAAGTTGGATCTCCTATTGCTTCTAAGAAATCTCCTGTTTCTTCTTGACATTTGCCGAAATCCTCTAATGAAGCAAGCCATATCATCATCATCATATCTTCCATCAGACTCTTCTTCAGAAGTTTCATCATGTTTACTGCTCTTAGAAGATCTTTTGGAGTTTTCACCAGATTTTTCAGAAGCAAATCTCAAAACCAGAGATTTAAGTTTATTTGAAGACTCATCTCCATTTAGTTCAATCTCATGACTTTGAAGTTTGCTAATTAGACTTTCAAGAGACAACATATTCAAGTCCTTAGCTTCCTGAATAGCTGTTACTTTAGGTCTAAACTTGTGAGGATAACTTCTCAGAATTTTCTTCACATGATCTGTTGTAGAGTAGCTCTTGTTCAGCACTTGAAGGCCTGATACAAGAGTTTGAAACCTAGAGAACATGGTTTCAATATCCTCATCATCCTTCATCTTGAACAGCTCGTACTTATATATCAACAAGTTAGCTTTTGCTTCTCTAACTTGCTGACTCCCTTCATAGGTAGAGCATAGAGATTCAAAGGTAGTCTTTGCAGAAGACTTATCAATGATTTTCAAATACTCAGCATATGGTAAAGCATCCACTATAGTACCCCTGACTCTATGATGTTTTTTTTTTAAATTTTCATTTGAGCAGGAGTTCGAGTTTTCATGTCAGATACCATACCAACACTATCAACAGCGATTTCAATACCATCTTCAAGTATATCTCATAGCTCATCATTGAGTCCAATGATATATGTATACATCTTGCTTTTCCACTATTCAAACTCAGTGGAGTCACCACTGAATACAGGAGGTTTAACAGAGTAATGATTTCTTTCAGAGCTACCGTAATCATAGGAAAATCCCCTTACTGAGGTACTAGCATTAGTATCCTCAGTAGCCATATTTTTCTCGTTGGATCTTTGATTGTACCACTGTTAAGTGTTACGTACAAACCAGACTCTGATGCCAACTGAAGGCAAGAAAAATACACAAGAAGGGGGGGTTGAATTGTGTTTGAAAAATTCATTTTACTTTTAAACTAGAGTTCAGATTCCAAAACTAAGTTTAGACTATGATAATAAGTGCAGCGGAAAATGTAACAGAAGTATAGTAAAAATAGCAAAGAACACACAACAATTATCCTGGTTCTTCTCCCAACTGAGAGTACTCCAGTCCCCTTGCCTTGCAAGAGATTTTCCACTATAATCAACCCGATTACACTTGCTTATACATACGCGTATAAGACTTACCTTGTTCAAACCTCCAGTCTAAGACTTTCCTTCTCAATCAGCACCTGATCGAGACTTTCTACTTAGATCCCCAGATCCTAAGACCTCCCTTGCTTAAACCACCTGGTTCAAGACTTTCCTGCTCAAACACACTTCCTAAGACTTCCCTTGCTCAGATCCTCGATCCAAGACCTCCCTCCTCAGACACATTGTCTAAGACTTCTCTGCTCAAGCCTACAGCAAGAGACATTTATCTAAACTGACTATTTAGAGAAGGAATAACTTACAACAACATTTGATTAATTATCGAAGGTGTTCAAATATAGTACAACACACTTTTACAAAGGATTCTTAAGCCATACAAGAATAAGAACTCTTATCAGATTTTGCTTGTGATATGCAGTGCGTGTATTTCTCAGTTATAGTTACAACGTTATTTCTTGAGTTGATCTTAAAATCATCCACTCCTTTTATAGCTGAAGAAATAGAGTTGTTGGAGCATCCACAATGGCTATAATCAGATCAAATCTTCTAGTACATCTTGTTTTCTAATAAAGCAGGCGTTGGAACTTTCAGTCAAGGAATTATCCACACAAAAAATGCCTTTGTCTAGAGGATTTATCTATGATTCAAGTACAACACAATCTGTTGAAGATAATGTCAATATATCTCGAGTCCCATGTGAGCATAACCGAGTTGACACTACTCAGTCTTAGAGGCAGCCATAGCACGTTTCTGATTCTAGAGTGTACTAGCAGCTGCTTTTCTAATCAGACTCTCTCACGAGCGTATGATCAGAACCAAACCAAAGCTACTTTTGTGTCAGAAACAGTTTCATCAGCTAAATATAATTATGCACACATGAGCCACTACAATGTTTTCGTGGATATTTATTTTGGGAATGAATCTTGTGAAGGTGAAGGGAAACACAAGAAATGGGGGTTTGAATTTAACACAACAAATACCAAACACAACAAATAGCAAACAAGGAATAAAAATAATGGAACAATTATTTTTATATTGGTTCGCTATAACACAAGCTAACTTTAGTCCACCCTCCAAGGTTAATTTTCCTTATCAATAAGGACATAATCCAATATAGTTAAACTTAATTGCAACACAAATACCAACAATTAATGTCTTTTTGAGTATACAGATTAAACCCTAGTCGCTTAAGGGACAAAAATACAATAAAAAGGATTGATACAAAGTGTGTTTACAAGATGCTTCTAGGAAATAAAAATATACAAGTGAAATATAAATGTCACACAAAAGAATTAAAATGAATAGTATGAACAAAATTTGTTGTGTGAGTGTTTCTTTTCTCTCAAAATATTCACAATAACACTGTTCACGTAATATTGTAGCGTAGTAAGAATTCGTTTAAGTGAGGTGCTTTTCCATTCTTCCAAGTCTTACTTATATAGGTAATGAAGAGATATGTTGGAGGGTAGAATTTGAATACCAAAATGCAGTTGTATCCTTGCATAACGTTTTATGAAAATGGGAGACACATGGTACAATAGTACAATCCTTAGCCCACAAAACCAGTGTAATGGAAGGGATATTTGATCATGTACTGTGTACTATTTTTCGCACGTAAAACCTTTTGATCTTATCTTCAATATTTAGAGGCTTCTGACAAGTTTGTGATGAAGCATGCATAAGAGAAGAGTAAGAATCTGGTTGAGAGAATCTTCAAATACTTTGGTCTTTAGAGTCTTGATTCAGTTCTTCAGAACCTGGTCTTTAGAGTCTATTGACAAAGATTTGATTTGTTTTGAGCGCAGGGCTTTAGAGCGTAACAACTTCAGAAGCTTCGGAGTATCAAAGCCTTGCATGACTAGATGTCATAAGCGTTGAATACAAAATCACGAGGTTGATTAACTTTGTAAACACATAACCCAGAGTCATAATGCACTAGTTTCAGAGTCTGATGATGTCACATGTTATTTAGTTAAAATCAGAACTTGAATATAAAATATGCACGCTGAGCAAAATTATTAGGGTACAAAAATATTCTTTAAAAATAATATGTATTGTTATCAATAAAACATAAGGCCAGTTTTGGTGTGGTATAATGATTAAGGTGAGTATCGTTGTACATGTTGTGGTTGTTGTTGTTGCATGCCTTTTTATGAATCATCCATCATGTAGTTTGGACGGTGTGAGCCTCACTCCTATGGTGGGGATTGGGTGCCAGTAGCTGGTTCCATGTGAGAACCAATGAAACGTTACCTATGGTGATGGTAACGATTTTTGGTGGGCTCTGATCCTATGGTGGGGATCGGGAGCTAATGAACCTGAGAGTTCACATTTGGTACCACATGCATTGAGTCATAGTGTTGAGTCTCATTGCATTGCATACATGTTGTATTACTATTTCTGGAATTGGGTGGATTATGAGTTTTTGGATGGGTGATTATGCATATCACTACTACGGAAAACACATATAATAATGCTTGCATTACTACGGATATTCAATCAACCGTTGTAATATGTGATATTTAGGAGCATACATTTTTTATATTTTATTTAACCACCTATAACGACATTTGATTTAATATCCGTGGTGAAAAGTGGCGTATTCATGGGTTCAAATTCCAGCACCAGCATTTTTGGTTACTTACTTATTTTAAAAAAATTGCTGACAAACCTTTCACCATAGGTATTTAAATGAACTATGGTTATAGGTGGCGCCTTTTAATAAGATATATATAACCCTCTGAGTTCATTCACTTTTGCTCTAGACGTACTTAGACAAACTTCATCTTCTGCCTCCAAACTTCTTCCATTTACAAAACATTATTCATCCACTAAACCAAACTTGAAAACATCATTTCTTCCCCAAACGAAACTCAGAAACATTGGTTCCATTGACGCGTTACAGTTTGTTCCTGTTTAACGATTCTACAGGTAACATGTTATTGTTTAACGATTCTATTTTTTTATTTTTTATTATTGTTCGTGTTGTTTTTGTTGTTGTTGTCTTCATTGTTTTTGTTGTTGTTCTTGCTTTTGTTATGTTTCTTCTTGTTTTTATTATTGTTGTTGTTGTTGTTGTTGTTGTTGTTGTTGTTGTTGTTTTTGTTGTTATTATTGTTGTTCTTGTTGTTTCTCTTGTTGTTCTTGTTGTTATTGTTATTTTTGTTCTTGTTGTTGTTATTGTTATTGTTCTTATTCTTGTTGTTCTTGTTATTGTTCTTGATGTTCTTGTAGTTCTTATTATTGTTGTTGTTGTTGTTCTTGTTGTTGCTCTTGTTGTTCTTGTTGTTATTCTTATTTTTGTTCTTGTTGTCGTTATTGTTGTTGTTATTGTTCTGGTTGTTCTTGTTATTATTCTTGTTGTTCTTATCGTTCTTGTTGTTGTTTTTGTTGTTCTTAGTATTCTTGTTGTTATTGTTATTATTGTTGTTCTTGTTATTCATGTTATTGTTCTTATTATTCTTGTTAACCTTGTTGTTCTTGGTGTTGTTGTGTTAAAGTATTTAATATTGTATATTGTGATGAAAGTTATAAATATAGTCACGTAAAACATGTGGCAAAAATAAAAAAATGCTGACAGACCTTTCACAACAGGTATTTAAAACAACCGTGATTATAGGTAGCACGGTTTTCAGTTTTCTACAAAGGTCACACAACCATGACTGTAAGTAATGCATATACAACCACACGCTACGTAACAACGCCTGGTCCTGCATGATAATATATCTTTTTTAACTGTTGTTGTATGTGTTTTGTGTAGTAGTGTATGTTGATGGTGTGCTTACATATATTTATGTATTTCTTTATATGATTATGATTTCTCACCCCTTTTGTTTAAATGTTTCCTTTACATGGGCATCATGCAGATAATTTGTAGTAAAGACGTGGAAGTGAGAAGAAGAGAGTGTTCATTATGCGTTTGCTGACTCGACGTCTACTCTGATATGTAACACTAGGGGGTGGAATGCTCGTTCATTTATTTTATGTTTAATAATTCTTATGTCTACATTATGCCATGATTATGTTTTGGAAAAGTTAAAATAACCGGTTGTTTGATGTTTCCGCTGCAAAAATCATATTGGAGTTCAGACTTGTTCAGTATTATTATTAGTTTAAAATTTATATATGTTACATATCCAATTGAATAAGCTGGTTAATGTTTTAGTAGCATCCTAATTGCAATTGTTGATTGTTTTAAATTACTCTGATTTTCAATTAAAATTACACGGGGAAAATTAAGGTATTACATCATACAAAGTCAAATCAACATATAATCCAACAATATAGAAAAAGGTTCATCACAAATAACCTAACCTAGAGGAGCTTTGATACTCATATTGGAAATTACAATACCAATTGAATAAAGAAGAAATGCATATCAATCCCCTTGAAGGATTGGACTCCAGTGGCTTCTAATGCTCTCAAAATCACCCTTGATGCTGTAAAAATTGTACTAAAGATGCCAAATTTTGTAACCCTTACAAAAGTGTAGATATTCTTGTTTAAAAAAGCTTAAAATGGGTCAGAAAGCATCATAAAAAGCCCAGAAAAAGGCAACATCAAGCACATTATAACTACATCGCGCGATGCATCTAGTACATCCTTATCGCATGTGCCATATTGTGCGTGATTATTCAAGCAGCTTCATGTTTTTTCTCCCCTTTTCACCTGATTTTTTACTAAGTCAAATTTCTTCACACTTAGCTATTTTTCCTCATTCTTTGGTATTTCTTCTTCCTTTTGGCTCATCTTTCACCTGTTTTTATCTGATTCTTCTCCTAATCATCCACAGACGGATGGTCAAACTGAGCGAACAATACAAACAATGGAGGATATGTTGAGAGCTTGCGTGTTAGAGAGTAAGGGGAATTGGAAAGAACTTCTACCATTAATTGAGTTCTCTTATAACAATAGTTACCATGCGAGCATTGGAATGGCTCCGTATGAAGCATTGTATGGAAGAAAGTGTAGTACACCTTTGTGTTGGGCGGAAGTTGGGGAAGAGAGAATCTTAGGACCCGAAATCATCCAAGAGACTACGGAAAAGATTCGAATGATTCGCGAGAAAATTAAGCAAGCACAAGATCGACAAAAGAGTTATGCGGACAATCGAAGGAGACCTTTGGAATTTGAAGAGGGTGACCATGTTTTTTTGAAAGTTACTCTGAGATTAAGACTGAAAGGCCCGTTTAAGTCGCGGAAGTTAAGTCCGAGATACGTGGGACCGTATCAGATCTTAGAGAAGATTGGTGAAGTAGCGTATAGATTGTTTTAATAATGCTTACTATATATGTATTTTCTCTCATTTGGATTAAAAAAAAAGATAGAAAGAAAGAGAAAGTTGGTAAGAGAAAGAAGAAAAGTGGAAGAAGGGAAAAGAAGAGAAAAACAAGGTTTTGGAAGAGAAGCTTCAAGATCATCACCAACCTTCATCCAAGCTTCACCAAACTTCTTGAGTTTCATCATCTTGATCATCTCTAGAGGTGGGTTTAGCTAGAAACCATTTTCTTTGTGCTTTGATAGTGTGAGTTTTAGGTCGAAATCGTAGAAATCAATGTTTTAACGGATAGAATCGGTTAGAAATTGAAATGAATGTTTAGTATGCTCATAGAATCATGTGGGGATGATTGTTTTCATGTTTCTATATGATGTTTGATGATTTTGAAATGTTAAGGTTTTAGAATAATTGGTTTTTTATGAAATGATATGTTTTGATGATAGTGGTGATCAAACCTTGTTACAAATGTGATGTTAAACCTCTATTGACTTCTAAATGTGCCCTAAAATAGTTTTGGAGGGTGGATAAAGTTCTGTTATCGCAGGTGTATTTTTCTGAGAATCGCGCTGCGCGCTGAGCGCGCGGGTTGCCCGCTGAGCGCGATGCCAAATCCTTGGAGCCTCTCGAGGCAGGAGGTTGCGCGCTGAGCGCGACCTGGGAGTTGGAATTTTGTACTTTTATGGAAAAATTCATAATTTTAGTTTCGCTTATCGGTCTCGCTTGTTCTTTATATCGGTGTAAAGCTGAGGAAAGATTCTACGCAATGGAAGTAAAATATGTCGATTTTACCGACCGATTAAATAATCGGGAAAGTTCAAAATGATGGAAATTATGTTTTAAATTGTGTTAAACTATTCTATTATTATACCATGATGTGTTTTGCCTAAATTAAGGTTGTTTAGCATGATATGATTGGATATACTTTAAATATAAAAATGAAATAGGGAGAGTGAGGAAAACATACATCTTAGCTTTTATGAACCTAACTTGACTAGGAAGTCGATGGAATGAAACACTATTATGGAGCATGTGGTTGACTTGTGGTTTTGGTAAGGCAAGAGAAGCTTTAAGGCATTATAGCCTTGTGATTGTCGAATACAATCGTGTTGTTTGTTGTAATCATGTAATCGTAACCGGTTTGGCTCGAGTGTAGTTTCAAGAGTCTCGGACTCCTCTGAAATGGATGCATAACTACTTGGCAGGTTTGATTCCCCGTGCTGTACGAATGGCGCCCATGGAGCGTATGCTTGTGACGGTTAATGGCCCGTGTGAAGTGACGGTTCATAACGGTTAATGGCCCGTAGAACCCGAATCCATTCGTATGTCAAGTAGATTACAAGGATTTATGACTCGGATCGCCTTCTAGACGTAGAAGCGGGCGGGAATAGGAAATACCTTGGGATGGTTATCAATTAGTGATATTCGTGAGTTGATGGACTCATGGCATGTTTCCATATAGTGTGAAGTTATATCGTGTGAAATCGAGAGTCCTCCCCTTGCCCCGGACTTTGAGTTAGGAATTGTTAGAACCAATTATCCGAGAGAACCTATAAGATAGGAACCCACTGAGATTTGATGTATCTCACCCCACGTTGTTGATGTATTTCAGGTGCTTCAGGTACAAAGAAGGGTAAGGACAAGGTTGTTTGATCTTTCCTTGCATGTTGATGGCTAGCTTCCGCTATGTTGTTATTTTGAGATCATTATTACGATCTAGTTCTTAGATTTTATCATTTTGGAACATCTTGTATATGTAATGCCTTAGACTTTGGTGTTTTGTATTAGAGGCATTTATGTGTATAATGTGTTATCTAGGAACTTATTGTATTTCAATACCAAATACTTGGATTCATATATATAATTTATGCTTTGATGTATGGATTTTATATATGGGTGTTATAGTTGGTATCAGAGCAGGTCGTATCCTCGACCTAGCCATGAAATAGTATAAGTATTTCTTTCCGTTTCATATACGTTGTGTCGCCATTAGTCTTAAGTGTTATATTTATGGCATTGAGCCTGATCAACTTAATCCTATTTGTATGACCTTTAGGAACATGGCTGAAGGACGTAGAAACACTCGTGGCAGACCCCGTACTACTCCTGAAGGGACGAATCCGCCGGGCGGCGACGACAATGCTCATCTGTATCAGTTTATGCAACAGATGCAGCAGCAACAGAATCTATTCATTCAGCAAATGGTGCAACAAATGAATGGAGGTTTGCATCCTACGGTAGTTGTTCCAGAAGCTGAAGGTGGGAAATTCTGGGATTTTATCCGCATGAATCCCCCAGAATTTCATGGTGGATTAGATCCCGTGAAGGCTCACGAATGGATTTCTGGTATGGAGAGAATTTTCTTGATAGTCCAGTGTAGCGAGGAGAACAAAGTGTTGTTCGCCTCTCACTCATTGAAGGGTCCCGCTATGAGATGGTGGGAGAGTGCCTCGACTTTAATGGTTATTCAGGAAGTGCCAAAGGTTTGGGAGCAGTTCAAGGTTGTTTTCATGGAGAAGTATTTTCTGAGCTCTTTGAGAACTCAGAAAGAGTTTGATTTCCAACAACTAAGACAAGGTGGTATGACTGTGGCCAGTTATGCTGAAAAGTTTGAAGACATGGCTGCTTATTCTAGGCAGGCTATGTATGCTCCAGATGAGAGGTGGAAGGTGGACCAATTTATTTTTGGACTTAGGGCTGAAATATCCCATAGTGTATCTCAGAGGGAGTTCACTACTTATGCCGAAGTTTTGAGACAATGCTATGTAGCTGAACATAGTTTGAAGAAAGTCCAAGCGGAAGGTGTTACGAGTAGGGCGAATCAAGGGGATCGCGGAAGATCCAACCAACAATTTAGGCCTAGGCAACAAGCCTTCAAAGGGAAGCAAGTTCAAGATTCAAGGGCGAGTACACCTCCGGTGTGTCGCACTTGTGGAAGGATGCATTATGGAAGGTGTGGTATAGACAATGTGAAGTGTTACCAGTGTCAAAAGATGGGTCATCTGAAGAGAGATTGTCCTCAGAATAGGACTCAGACACAAGGAAGGGTTTATACCTTAGATACAAGGAAGAAGAAGAGCGACAATTCCTTAATTGCCGGTACGTGCTTCGTTAACGGATTTCCTTGTTTTGTTCTATTTGATTGCGGAGCTACACACTCTTTTGTATCGATACAATGTATGAAGCGACTTGGGTTGCGGTCCATTCCTTTGTCTCCTCCTATGGTGGTCACTACCGCCATGGATGAAATAGTCGAGACACCGTCGATGTGTGAAAACTGTGTTTTGTCTGTGGACGGTAGAGTTTTTCAGATTGATCTTATTTGCTTACCACTTAAAAAAGTTGATGTCGTTTTGGGAATGGATTGGCTTTCTGCTAATTCGCTGTTTATTGGGTGTGAAGAAAAGCTCATCATCATTCCATCTGTTGATTCTACCCCGAAAGATGTCTTAACAACTATTCTAGAAGGTACGATTAGTATGGTAAATTTCTTGTTTGAAGAAGAGAAATCGGTTCTGTTGGTTATCACTAAGGAGGGTAGTACCGATCTTCAAGTGTCGAATATCCCAGTTGTTTGCGAGTTTTTCTAAGTCTTCCCTGAAGATGTCATTTCTTTTCCTCTAGAGAGAGAAGTGGAGTTTTCGATTGACCTGGTACCGGGAACGGCCCCTATATCTGTTTCCCCGTACCGGATGGCGCCTTTGGAGTTAAGGGAATTGAAGGACCAGTTAGAAGGGCTTATGGCAAAACATTTTGTGCGGCCTAGTGTTTCACCGTGGGGAGCCCCTGTTTTGTTGGTAAAGAAGAAGGACGGTGGGATGCGATTGTGTATTGACTATCGTCAGCTGAATAAAGTCACCATTAAGAACAAGTATCCCTTGCCAAGGGTAGACGACCTGTTAGATCAATTGAAAGGAGCTTGTGTGTTCTCAAAGATTGATTTGAGGTCGGGTTATCACTAAATCCGAGTGAAGAGTTCCGATGTACCTAAGACTGCATTTAGGACCCGTTATGGTCATTACGAATTCTTAGTGATGCCTTTCGGTGTGACTAATGCTCCAGCTGTCTTTATGTATTATATGAATCGGTTATTTCAAGCTTACTTGGATCAGTTTGTTGTGATCTTCATTGATGACATTCTTATCTATTCCCGTACTCCACAAGAGCACGAAGGACATTTGAGAATCGTCTTATCGATCTTACAAGAGAAGCACCTTTTTGCCAAGTTAAGCAAGTGTGAGTTCTGGATGTCTGAAGTTAGTTTTCTTGGTCACGTTATATCACAAGGTGGTGTAGCGGTGGATCCGTCAAAGGTTGAAGCTGTGATTAATTGGGAGAGACCGAAGAATGTTTCAGAAATTAGAAGTTTCTTGGGATTAGCAGGTTATTACCGAAGATTTATCAAAGGATTTTCACAATTGGCGTTGCCAATGACGAAGCTTACTCAAAAGGATTGCCCCTTTGAGTGGGATTCGGCGTGTGAACAAAGTTTTATGAGTTTGAAGGAAAGGTTGACAACGGCTCCGGTTTTGATTATTCCTGATTCTAGCAAATCTTATGAAGTGTTCTGTGACGCGTCCAAGATGGGTTTAGGAGGCGTATTAATGCAAGAAAGTCACGTAGTGGCTTATGCTTCTTGTCAATTGAAAGTTCACGAGAAGAATTATCCAACCCATGATTTGGAATTAGCGGCGGTGGTGTTTACCTTGAAAGTGTGGCGTCACTACTTGTATGGTGTGCATTTTGAGTTGTTTAGTGACCACAAGAGTTTGAGATATCTCTTTGACCAAAAGGAGTTAAACATGCGTCAAAGGAGGTGGATGGAGTAATTGAAAGATTATGATCTAGATTTAAAATACCATCTGGGTAAAGCAAACAAGGTGGTCGGTGCCTTGAGTAGAAAAGTTTTAAAGAAGGCCGAGTTAATGATGTTAGAGTACTCCTTGTTGGAGAAATTTAGAGATTTAAACCTCAATTTTGTGTGGACTCCAAATGGTGTGATCATGGGGAATTTGAATGTTAATTCTACTTTGAGAGTTGAAATTCAACAAGGACAATTATTGGATGATAAATTGCAAGAGATGTTAGGTCAACCGGGTTTTGTGCATGCTAATGATGGGATGATTATGTTTAATCAACGAGTTTGTGTTCCGAATGATGCGACCTTGAAAAGAAAGATTTTGGAAGAAGCGCATAAGGGTGCTTTTACTATACATCCGGGTTCTTCAAAGATGTATCACGATTTAAAGAAAGACTATTGGTGGTCCGGTATGAAAAGAGACGCTGCGGTCTTTGTGTCGGAATGTGCGGTATGCCAGCAAGTTAAGATTGAACATCAAAGACCGGGTGGATTATTACAACCATTAGAAATCCCAGTTTGGAAATGGGATAGTATTTCTATGGATTTCGCAGTAGGTTTACCCCGTACGCAAGGCGGCTATGATTCGATTTGGGTAATAGTAGATCGGTTGACAAAGTCGGCGCATTTCTTGGCCGTGAAGACTACTTTCAAGGCAAGTCATCTTGCGAGATTGTTCATTGCGAAAATTGTAAAATTGCATGGTATTCCCTCTAATATTGTGTCGGATAGAGATCCGAAGTTTACTTCAAGGTTTTGGAAAGTTTTTCAACAAGCTATGGGGACGAAGTTGCGCTTGAGCACGTCTAATCATCCACAGACGGATGGTCAAACTGAGCGAACAATACAAACAATGGAGGATATGTTGAGAGCTTGCGTGTTAGAGAGTAAGGGGAATTGGAAAGAACTTCTACCATTAATTGAGTTCTCTTATAACAATAGTTACCATGCGAGCATTGGAATGGCTCCGTATGAAGCATTGTATGGAAGAAAGTGTAGTACACCTTTGTGTTGGGCGGAAGTTGGGGAAGAGAGAATCTTAGGACCCGAAATCATCCAAGAGACTACGGAAAAGATTCGAATGATTCGCGAGAAAATTAAGCAAGCACAAGATCGACAAAAGAGTTATGCGGACAATCGAAGGAGACCTTTGAAATTTGAAGAGGGTGACCATGTTTTTTTTAAAGTTACTCCGAGATTAAGACTGAAAGGCCCGTTTAAGTCGCGGAAGTTAAGTCCGAGATACGTGGGACCGTATCAGATCTTAGAGAAGATTGGTGAAGTAGCGTACAGATTGGCCTTACCTCCTTCTCTGTTAGAAATGCACGATGTTTTCCATGTATCCCAACTTCGGAGGTTTGTTCCAGATCCTCTTCAACCAGTTTTACCGGATTCTATTGGAATAGAAGCGGATTTGACATTTGAACCTCAACCGAGCCGCATTGTGGGAAGCGAAACAAAAGTATTAAGGAACAAGGACATCTCTCTCGTTAAGGTGCAGTGGGATGTAACGCATCCGGGTGATGCAACTTGGGAACTTGAATCAGAGATGCGAGATGCTTACCCTCACTTATTCAGGTGATCTTTAAATTCGAGGGCGAATTTCTATTTAAGGGGGGGAGGATGTAATACCCCGTATTTTTTATTCCTCTGAATAATATTACATTGTGATCAACTGAGTCCGGTTGCTCTAAGAAGTTATTTGATAAAATAATTAGAGTAACTTCGGTGCTTAGAATTAATCCAATTAATATTATTTGGTTGAAGAAACATTTTATTTAATTGGACCCTAGAGACATTTTTGGACATTTAGTAGTATTGTTTTAATAATGCTTACTATATATGTATTTTCTCTCATTTGGATTAAAAAAAAAAAGATAGAAAGAAAGAGAAAGTTGGTAAGAGAAAGAAGAAAAGAGGAAGAAGGGAAAAGAAGAGAAAAACAAGGTTTTGGAAGAGAAGCTTCAAGATCATCACCAACCTTCATCCAAGCTTCACCAAACTTCTTGAGTTTCATCATCTTGATCATCTCTAGAGGTGGGTTTAGCTAGAAACCATTTTCTTTGTGTTTTGATAGTGTGAGTTTTAGGTCGAAATCGTAGAAATCAATGTTTTAACGGATAGAATCGGTTAGAAATTGAAATGAATGTTTAGTATGCTCATAGAATCATGTGGGGATGATTGTTTTCATGTTTCTATATGATGTTTGATGATTTTGAAATGTTAAGGTTTTAGAATAATTGGTTTTTTATGAAATGATATGTTTTGATGATAGTGGTGATCAAACCTTGTTACAAATGTGATGTTGAACCTCTATTGACTTCTAAATGTGCCCTAAAATAGTTTTGGAGGGTGGATAAAGTTCTGTTATCGCAGGTGTATTTTTCTGAGAATCGCGCTGCACGCTGAGCGCGCAGGTTGCCCGCTGAGTGCGGTGCCAAATCCTTGGAGCCTCTCGAGGCAGGAGGTTACGCGCTGAGCGCGGACCAGAGCGCGCTGAGCGCGACCTGGGAGTTGGAATTTTGTACTTTTATGGAAAAATTCATAATTTTAGTTTCGCTTATCGGTCTCGCTTGTTCTTTATATCGGTGTAAAGCTGAGGAAAGATTCTACGCAATGGAAGTAAAATATGTCGATTTTACCGACCGATTAAATAATCGGGAAAGTTCGAAATGATGGAAATTATGTTTTAAATTGTGTTAAACTATTCTATTATGATACCATGATGTGTTTTGCCTAAATTAAGGTTTTTTTAGCATGATATGATTGGATATACTTTAAATATAAAAATGAAATAGGGAGAGTGAGGAAAACATACATCTTAGCTTTTATGAACCTAACTTGACTAGGAAGTCGATGGAATGAAACACTATTATGGAGCATGTGGTTGACTTGTGGTTTTGGTAAGGCAAGAGAAGCTTTAAGGCATTATAGCCTTGTGATTGTCGAATACAATTGTGTTGTTTGTTGTAATCATGTAATCATAACCGGTTTGGCTCGAGTGTAGTTTCAAGAGTCTCGGACTCCTCTGAAATGGATGCACAACTACTTGGCAGGTTTGATTCCCCGTGTTGTACGAATGGCGCCCATGGAGCGTATGCTTGTGACGGTTAATGGCCCGTGTGAAGTGATGGTTCATAACGGTTAATGGCCCGTAGAACCCGAATCCATTCGTATGTCAAGTAGATTACAAGGATTTATGACTCGGATCGCCTTCTAGACGTAGAAGCGGGCGGGAATAGGAAATACCTTGGGATGGTTATCGATTAGTGATATTTGTGAGTTGATGGACTCATGGCATGTTTCCATATAGTGTGAAATTATATCGTGTGAACTCGAGAGTCCTCCCCTTGCCCCGGACTTTGAGTTAGGAATTGTTAGAACCAATTATCCGAGAGAACCTATAAGATAGGAACCCACTGAGATTTGATGTATCTCACCCCACGTTGTTGATGTATTTCAGGTGCTTCAGGTACAAAAAAGGGTAAGGACAAGGTTGTTTGATCTTTCCTTGCATGTTGATGGCTAGCTTCCGTTATGTTGTTATTTTGAGATCATTATTATGATCTAGTTCTTAGATTTTATCATTTTGGAACATCTTGTATATGTAATGCCTTAGACTTTGGTGTTTTGTATTAGAGGCATTTATGTGTATAATGTGTTATCTAGGAACTTATTGTATTTCAATACCAAATACTTAGATTCATATATATAATTTATGCTTTGATGTATGGATTTTATATATGGGTGTTATAGTAACCTTTGTCCAGAACCTTTAGACATGCAACAAGAGTATGAAACCTTGAGAACATGTTATCAAGAGTTTCATTATCTTCCATCTTGAAGGCTTCATACTTCTGAATCAAGGAAAGTTCCTTGGTTTCTTTAACGTAACTATTTCCTTCATGAGTCATTCTCAGAGAATCAAATACGGACTTTGTTGTATCTCTGTTTGTGATATTTTCATACTCAGCGCATGAAATGGCATTCAACAAGATGGTTCTAGCTTTTTGATGATTCTTGTAGTCTTTCTTCTATTGACATGTCATCACTCTTCTTTCCACCTTGTTACCACTAGCATCTACAGGATGAACATAACCATCAATTACCATATCCCATAGATCCACATCATGACCAAGAAAAAAGTTTTCTATTCTATCTTTCAAGTAATCAAAATTTTCTCCATCAAAAACTGGAGGTTTAGTACTATAGTGATCTCTATCAGCGGGTGCAACTGGTGGAAGGACTTTTGCCATTGTGTTTCACAAGCTGAATTTTTATCCGACATAGTGAAGTGTTTAATACGCAGTCAATAGTAGAATCAGAGCTTTGATGCCAATCGAAGGTGAAGGGAAATACAAGAAAGGGGGATTTGAACTAGATTTCCAAAAATGAAAACTTTTTTAACCCAATACAACAAGTAATAAATATATTTAACCGTTGTTGTACGTGTTTTTTGTAGTAGTGTATGTTGATGGTGTGCTTACATATATTTATGTATTTCTTTATATGATTGTTATTTCTTACCCCTTTTGTTTAAATGTTGCCTTTACATGGGCATCGTGCAGATAATTCGTAGTAGAGATGTGGATGTGAGTAGAAGAGAGTGCTCTTCTTTATGCGTTTGTTGAGTTGGCGTCTACTCGGATATGTAACACTAGGGGGGATGGAACGCTCGTTCATTTATTTTATGTTTGATAATTCTTATGTTTAGATTATACCATGATTATGTTTTGGAAAAGTTAAAATAACCGGTTGTTTGATGTTTCTGCTGCTAAAATCATATTGGAGTTTAGACTTGTTCATTATGTTTATTAGTTTAAAATTTATATATGTTACATATCCAATTGAATGAGCTGGTTAATGTTTTAGTAGCATCCTAATTGTAATTGTTTATTGTTTTAAATTACTCTGATTTTCAATTAAAATTACGCGGGGAAAATTAAGGTGTTACATCATACAAAGTCAAATCAACATATAATCCAACAGTATAGAAAAAGGTTCATCACAAATAACCTAACCTAGAGGAGCTTTGATACTCATATTGGAAATTACAATACCAATTGAATAAAGAAGAAACACATATGAATCCCCTTGAAGGATTGGACTCCAGTGGCTTCTAATGCTCTCAAAATCACCCTTGATGCTGTAAAAATCGTACTAAAGATGCCAAATTTTGTAACCCTTACAAAAGTGTAGATATTCTTGTTTTAAAAAGCTTAAAATGGGTCAGAAAGCATAATAAAAAGCCCAAAAAAGGCAACATCAAGCACATTATACCTACATCGCGTGCAATGCATCTAGTACATCCTTATCACGTGTGCGATGCTGTGCGTGATTATTCAAGTAGCTTCATGTTTTTGCTCCCCTTTTCACCTGATTTTTTACTAAGTCCAATTTCTTTACACATAACTATTTTTTCCTCATTCTTTGGTCTTTCTTCTTCCTTTTGGCTCATCTTTCACTTGTTTTTATCTGATTCTTTTCCTAATTTCATGCAATGTCGGACTATCATCAGACCTCCATCTCCTGGGTAAGCTTATGATAATCTTTTTCACATGATCTACAGTTTAGTAACCTTTGTCCAGAACCTTTAGACATGCAACAAGAGTATGAAACCTTGAGAACATGTTCTCAACAGTTTCATTATCTTCCATCTTGAAGGCTTTGTACTTCTGAATCAAGGAAAATTCCTTGGTTTCGTTAACTTGAGTGTTTCCTTCATGAGGCATTCTCATAGAATCAAATATGGACTTTGTTGTATCTCTGTTTGTGATATTTTCATACTCAACATATGAAATGGCATTCAACAAGTTGGTTCCAACTTTGTGATGATTCTTGTAGTCTTGCTTCTATTGATTTGTCATCACTCTTCTTTCCACCTTGTTACCACTAGCATCTACAGGATTTACATAGCCATCAATTGCCATATCCTATAGATCCACATCATGACCAAGGAAAAAGTTTTCTATTCTATCTTTCAAGTAATCAAATTTTTTTCCATAAAAAACTGGAGGTTTAGTACTATAGTGATCTCTATCAGCGGGTGCAGTTGGTGGAAGGACTTCTGCCATTGTATTTCACAAGCTGAATCTTTATCTGACACAGTGAAGTGTTTCATACGTAGGCAATAGTAGAATCGGAGCTTTGATGCCAATCAAAGGTGAAGGGAAATATAAGAAAGTGGGGGGGGGGGGGGGGGGGGGGGGGTTGAACTGGATTTCCAAAAATGAAAACTTTTTGAACCCAACACAACAAATAACAAGCAAGGATGGAATTGGAATACCAAAATGCAGTTGTATCCTTGCATAACGGTTTATTAAAATAGGAGACCAAATGGTACAATAGTACAATCCTTAGCCCACAAAATGAGTATAATAGAAGAGATATTTGATCTTGTACTGTGTACTATTTTTCTCACGTAAAACCTTTTGATCTTATCTTCAATATTTAGTGGCTTCTGACAAGTTTTACTTAATTGTAATTTTAATCTTTTAAAATTTAATTAAACACTGAAATTTGTAGATAAAATAAAAATATTATTAGTAAATCTTGAAATAAGTTACTTGTATAAATAAAACTAATTTTTATTTATCTATCTTAAATTAAAACTAATTTAATTGTATCAATAAACTTTTTAAATGCATTAGAGAAAAAAGAAAAAGTAAAAGCAAAAAAAAAAGATAAAATAAAATAAAAGATTATCTCCTAATAAATGATACTACAACAACATCATTTAAAAGACATAAATATATTTGTTATTTTTATTTCATTTTTTAAATAAATTGTAGATTTATAAGTATAACAACTTTGTCTATATAATCGTACATTATAAAAATAAAAAATAAAGTGAAATTAATAAAAATTTGTTGAAAATTTCAAGCCTATTTCTTGCTTTTAGTTGACTATGATACTCTTTTGAAAAGAGTGATTGTCAACTTTTTAGCTGCATAATATATTTTATTTAATTGCAGTTTTTTTTTTTTGTAAGCAAGTGATATATTATATACGGGTACAAAGGGTACCCTCCAGCATACAAAAAGGAAGGTCGAGAGAAAATAAACCTCGCCAAAAAGCAAAAGAGATTACAAACCAAATGCACTTACGACATAAAAAACAACGGATCCTTATCAAAATCGTATAAGCTGCAGTTGGGGTGAGTAATTTCTCCTACAAAAGACCATTTCCACATAGTCAATTTAATCTTCCAAACTATATCGAGAATGTTCCAAGTCGCATTGTTAAAAATAACCTCGTTCCTAACCATCCAAATACCCCTACACACCGCCAACCAAATACTACTCTCCCGACCTTTCGAGAAATTTCTGGACTTTCCAAACGAGTACCAATGAATAAAGCTGCTCTTGAAATCCATGTCGACATCTACCGAGCAACCAAACCAAATAGAGATTTCTTTCCACACCAATTTCGTGACCTTACACTTTAACAACACATGATCCAAAGTTTCGGGCACCGACGAACAAAAGGAGCAAACCGTGTCAGAATAATCGGCAATAATACCTTTATTAAAAAGAGATATCTTCGAAGGTAATTTATTCAAGATACACCGCCAACCAAAAGCTTTGATATTGGAAGGAACCGACGCCCTCCACACCAACTCCAACGCCTCGTCGTGTCGATTGACAGGCCCTAACAGAATGAAATGGGCGAAAGCTAAAGAGTAGTATGAACTCACTGAGTAACCACCGTCAGCCTTCAACAACCATTGCACCGAATCCTTCCTATCACTGATCGGAAAAAACCGGGCTAAAAAACCTGATATAGAACCTGCAGAACCTGCATTATCTAAAGCAGAAACATAACCTGCCAAAGAAACAATACCTATAGAGGCAAAAGAATTTGATACGTGGTCCACATCAGCCAGCGTATCAGTACCAATAGAATGCACAGAACAGAATTCTGTTGCTGCACCTGCATCAGCGTAAAAGGAAATGGGAGCATCAGCTGCAACCGTAACATTACCATATAAGTTAACGCGAGCATCAGAACCGTCCGTAATTCTTGAGACAGAAACATACGAAGTCATTAAGCTCTGTCCAACAACCTGAGCCGGTATTCCCAGATCCCCCCACCTCCACTGCCCCCCTTCCAACCACCCATCGCCGCAACCGACACATTCTGAAGCCTCAAGACCGAGAACTCAGCAGGAAACAAATGCGACAGAATACCATGCCCGGTCCAGTTGGAATTCCAGAAAGAAACATTAAAACCATTACCCAATACCACTTTACAATTGTCCACCAAAAAGTCCTCCGAAGTCTTATGACAGAAGGATAACAAATCTAAAAACCAAGAGGAGTAGAAAATCCCAGAATTCAAAACAGAGTCACTGCCCCACATCCTTAAACGAATATCTCTGTATCTCGTCTTCAACACCTGAAACCAAAGATCATTCGAACCACCCAAAATTCTCCACCTCCATTTCTGGAGGAGAGCCTCATTAAAAACGTCCAGTCTCCTTAAGTTTAAGCCACCATTAATGAATGGCAAACAAAGAGATTTCCAATTAACCCAGTGAACCCTCCGCTTAGAAACCGTACTGCCCCACAGAAATCTACATTGAATTCTCATCATCTCCCTCCATATATTCGTCGGAGCTTTGTAGAAGGAAAGATGAAAAATAGACAAGCTACTTAGCACCGCTTTAATAAGTGTAATTCTACCTCCGAAAGACAAAAACCGACCGTGCCACGACGAAAGCCTTCTATCAAATTTCGAAATCATAGAAGTCCACGAGGCGATCCTCCTAGAATTTGAGCCAATAGGAATACCAAGGAAAGAGAATTGGTGAGATTCTCTTTTGCAAGAAAGAAAATAGGCCGCCACCTCAAGAAAACTATCATTGACATTTAACCCGATGGGTTTGCTCTTGTGGAAGTTGATACCAAGACCCGAGACTAATTCAAACGCCCTAAGTACCGCCTTGACAGCCCACATATGTTTCCAACCACCGTCCCCTACCAAAATCGTGTCATCCGCGTACTGTAAAACCTCAATAAAACACTTCCGATTAATGTTGAAACCGGCGAAATCTCCCCTAACAATCGAATTCCGAATCCGCCCCGACAAATCTTCAGCCACCACAACAAATAAAAACGGAGACAACGGGTCACCTTGCCTTAAACCCCTCTCAACCACAAACTCCTTCGTTGGACTACCATTAACAATAACAGACATCTTGCTAGAGAAAACCAATTTTTCCATCCAACCCATCCACGTATCGCCAAACCCCATACGTTTCAACATAAATCTCAAAAAACCCCACGAAACCTTATCGTAAGTTTTCTCGAAATCCACTTTAAAGAGTGTGCATTGTCTCTTCTCCTTAATCGCAAAGTCCACCAACTCGTTTTCCACTAAAACCCCGTCAAGTAACTGTCGGCCCGGGACGAAAGCTGTTTGGCACGGAGAGATGATGGAATTTAGAACTTTCTTCAACCTAGAGGCTAAAAGCTTAGACAAAGCCTTGTATAAACAGCCCACCAGGCAAATCGGCCTATAATCATCAAGGCCTAAAGGGTTATTGCATCTGGGAATCAAAGTCAAGAACGACGACACAATGGAATTAGATAAAACAACCCCAAGATGAAAATCCGCGAAAAAACGAACAAAATCATCTTTAAGGAAAAACCAACAATTCTTGATGAAAGTGAAAGAATATCCGTCCGGCCCGGGACTTTTAGACCCCCCACAACTCCAAATCGCATTCTTAATTTCCTCCTCCGAGAAAGGTGCCTCCATCGAAACCTTCTCCGAATATGAAATCATTTTGAAATCCACACCATCAAGAAACGGTCTATCAATGTCCGGTTCGGTAAACTTTCTCGAGAAATGATCAAAAACCTCCTTTTTCACTCCATTGACCGAGTCCACCAAACCCCCTTCCGTAATTATAGATCCAAGAAAATTTCTCCTCCTCCTCTCTTTCAATACACTATGGAAAAATCTACTATTCTCATCACCATCATTCAACCACTTCAACCTAGCCTTTTGGATAATCATGTTTTCCTTTATCCTCAAGTTCGTCCAAAACCGACTAGAGGCCTCCTTACGATTACCATTGATATCCTCCACATGAATGTCACCACAAGAAGCAAGATCGTCGTCCCCCTTATTAATCCCCATCATGCCCTTCTCCACTTCCAAATCAAATCTACCGAACACCTCCACGTTCCACCATCTCAGGCTGAATTTGAGTAAACGAAGTTTCTCTTTAAGAACGTAATCACTTCTACCATGAACGACCAACCTCTTCCATTCTTTTTCAACAAAAGGAATGAAATATTTATCTTTGAACCATTCATTATTCACCCTAAACGATTTCAGACCCCAGTCAGAAGAATCCACCACTAACCACACTGGACAATGATCCGAAACATCCCTCAAACCGATCAGTCGACCCACAACTCCCCACCTAAGAATAGCTCCTTCAGAGATAAGGAAATGATCAATTCTGCTCATGGAATGCCCGTCTCCACTAAACCACGAAAATCTCTTGCCCTTACAAGGAACATCAATCAAATTACAATCCGAAATAAATTCCGAGAATTCCCGCATCTCAGCCGACCTTCTATCCAAAGTCCTGCCTCTCCGTTCTTCCCGGTTAGAGATAGCGTTGAAGTCGCCTCCAAAACACCAATCACCATCATCATATCTAGATTTCAAAAGTACTAATTATCTCCACAACTTCCTCTTCAACGACAATTCACAAGGCGAATAAACATTGACTATATAAAATAAACTCTGTCTCCACAACACCTTAACACCAATAAAACCATCCCCTTTAAAACTGCATAAAACCTCAATATTCGATTTCCACAAGATAATGAGACCCCCGGAAGAACCGTTAGAACTAGAGAAAAACCAACCTGTATCCATGTTAGACCAAAAGCTCCTAGCGATCTCAGAAGAGACACTCCTCAGTTTGGATTCTTGAATAAGAAAAATATCTGCTTTACCTTTCGCAATAATCTGACTGATCCGTTTCCTTTTCAGTAGACTACCTCCACCCCTAATGTTATGAGTACCAATTATCATGTATTCACTTCTAAATTAGCCTTCCCACCTTCCTTAATTTCCATGTTCTCTCTCTCCATCTCAACCAATTTCGCAGCATAATCCGATTTCGACTCCGACACTGCTACTCCGAGATTGATTATCGCCTCCCAAATTTTATCCCCCACCATGGTACTCATGTTATCCCACAATCTAGCATTATTCCTCAAAATGCCCGATTCCTCCGAATATTCGCCATGGAACTGAGATGCCAAGCTTCTGCTCATGTTCTGACTATTTACCCGAGACACAAGCTTTGCAGCCGTTGATGTATCAGCAGCATCAACATTACTCTTCCCTAATTTCTTCTTGGGCCTTTTGTTGTTGTTATTCTTCACCGGCCCATTAAGCCCATCTATCTTTTTAAACACAATTTTTTTCAAAGCTGGTTTTTTATTTTCAACGAGGACCCCACCTTCAGAAATACATGTGTTGACAGCAGAAGGATCTGTCTCCAACCTTAAAGTTCCTTGGGTTGTGTTACCAAGGACAGCTTTTTCCTTACTATTCAAATGAGTCAAAAAGTTTACTTTTGCCACACTTAAAGCCTCGTCGAAAGTGCCTATATCTCCATTCGTGCAAGTCAAATGTACCCCTATATCATCATTACGGTTGGACCTACGATGCACAGAAACTGCATCAGTATCTGAAACTCTATCCTCCTCAGCCTCCCCTACTTTTTCTTTGAGCAGACTATCCAATGTTTCCGGAACCATGTCCAAGAAATCTCCCTATGCCTCTGAGTCGTCGCTGCCTCGCTCCTGGTACAAACCATCGTCGGAATCGATCGAAGACGATTCAGTTTCAACCTTCCTCGGAGTCGCCATGGGGAGAACCACCTGCATAGGACCATACGTGTCCTCTTTCAACACCAAAGAGAACTCACAACCATTCACCTCAATGATACACTTCTCCTTTAAATCAAAAGAAACTGAGACCTTTAACATTACTCTGGCCAGATCCATCCTTTTCCCCAAAGCCGTGTTTTCATCAATGCAAATATACGTCCCAAAAGAGTTAGCTAGGACTTCAAAAAATTCCGAACACCATACATGGCAAGGAACTCCATAAACATGAATCCACATCACCCTTTCGTTGTCTATATCTGTCTCCCTCCATTCTCTAATAGAGCTAAACCATTGATTCCACCAAAAGCTCGCATCATTTATAATATCCTTCATGGCACCTTTTTCTTTCTCTTCAAGAAGGCAAAGACTGGAGCCCAAAGGGGTGGCTTTAATGAAAAATAAACCTTCCGTCTCCAAAATCCTCTGAATATTGTAAGCCATACTAGGAGAGTGTGTGATCCCTACGAACGCATTCTTCATCCTATCGCTAACCACTGGTAGCGACGAGAAATAAATCTTGCTCGGGGCCACCACTGGAACCGGACACGGCGCCACCAACGGAATGTTACGCACAACATCAACATAAGAAGCCGAAGCCACATGCAAATGCCCAGGAGCTATCCTCGTCTTAGTTAGATCAGCCTTGTTCTCCATCCTCTCGTCCAAAGCAGGTGACACCATCTTCTTTTTCGCCACCCTCTCAAACCTAGGCGGATTCGCGTGTATTTTTCTCCCGTCCACCATCACGTTATCGAGCTTGACGCCTAACAACCGAACATCCTCCACTTCGAGAAATCTCGCAAATCCGAACCTCCTTCCGAACTTGTTTCTCCTTGGGGATATCACCACTTCACACACCTTACCAATGCAACCGAACAAAACGAATAAATCCCTCGCCTTGATCCTATCTGGGAATTCTGAAATGAAAAAAGAACTACACCCCTTCCGCTCAGGATCCTTTAGCCCTCCCCCAAAAGGGAGAATATCCCACTTCGATGTCTCCCATTTAGTTCTCTTGCTGCTAACTCTAGTCCACGCCATAACGTTACCGCCACAATGGAGCACCAAAAAAGATGAAAACAAGAAAACCAATCGAACAAAAGGTTTAGAGAGAAGACAGAGCTTCTCTCTCTAGAAACGAAAAGAAGATGGTGTTTAAAATATATAAGATAAAGAACCGAACATTTAATTGCAGTTTTGGTTAAGTTAGTTAGAAATTTAATTGTATTTACACAAGTAAATTATAATCATGTCAGTTAAAAGATAGTAACACAAATCAAGCAAGGTGGGTGATTTTATACTACTGTATTTTAAAATAAATTTTAATTAAATATTAAATTTAAGGCATTTGTATTCAACCAAAATATGACATTTAAAAAATTAAAAATTTAAATTATTTATCTGATTATATTTTATTATATTTCATTTGATACCATTAAATCCCATCACATTTCATGCATCTAAAAAAATTAAGCCATATTTTAATAAACTTTTAAACCAATTTTAGTTTTTGCATTTTATAAAAATCATGTTTTTAGTTTTTCTACATAACTAAAAATGTTAATTTTTCTAAAATATATGCATTCAATATTGATAAAAACAATCAACCATAAAATAAAACTTTAATTTTTTTCATTTTATTTTATTAAATTTGAATATTAAGTTCATTCTCTATTTTGTGATATACTGGCTTTTTAGAAAGCTGCAAGAATATAACAAGTTAATTGGAAAGATATTTTAATACATGACATGTTAAAAATTCCAATGCAAACTGTTAGCAAGCTAAAAAATTTTCTTTCAATCCCAAAACCACACGGAGAAGAAGTATTCACTACATAAATTGAAAAAAATAATAACATTAGCGTTGCATGCATTCCAAAGTAAGACAAAAAATTTCTTAGTGTTGCATGCATTCCAAAGTAAAACAAAAAATTATTTAAGAAATGATGAGTGGTTTAAAATACAATGTAAGAGTAAAATAGATTTATTAAAACCAAATAATAAGATACAATACCATATATTCTTCCGTTAGGCAAAGCTGAGACTTGTTAAACATAAAAAAATTTAAACAACATACCTTTCACTCTTTAAACTTAAAAACGAAATAAGATTCTTCCAATTAATCACCAGAATGAGTTTCTTCCTATTGAATCCAAACAAATAATATCAAGATGTGTTACTGGAAGAAACTCATTTTGATGCTTAACTAGAAAAATGTCATTATAATAAAATCTTAGAACTAATCACTTTTATAGTTTTGAGACACTTTTATAGTTTTGAGAAACATTAATCAAATCTTAATTTTGGCGGCTAAATGTTTGAATTAGTTTTATCAACCGAAAAAAATTAATATATCCAAATTTATTGTTATACCGAAAATATCTCTTTAATAGTAAATTCTTAATGCTAGATTTGTTTCAATAAAACAAAATTTTCAATAGCTATGTTAACAAATAGAATTTTTCTTTAAAATTAATAGGAAACCTAATATTTAGCAGGATTTATAGGAAACGAAACTTGTCTTGGCTTTAAATTAAAAAAGAAAAAAAATCATAATAATTAAGACTAATATTTTTAAATTAATTTTTTTTTTTTGGAATAAGAATATATTATATTACCAAAAAAACGATGAATTACACGCTGATCCGCACGATCCCGACCACAAAATGACTACAAAATACAAAGGTTACTAGATAGAACTCAAAACTCTATTTAGGTACTCCATGACTTTCTTGTTTGCTTCAGCCCTAATTATAATCTTTGCTTTGAGTGTGTTCCAATTAAGCTCTTCTTTTGTGGATTCTTGAAATATTATCTTATTTCTCACCGTCCAAATATGATAGACGACTTCAGCCATAATACACTTTGCAATTCTAGCTTTTGCTCCTTTTCTCCTGTCATACTTTCCATCCACGACAGATTCAAGTCCCTTGGCATATGGAATTTATAGTGAGATAGAATAGTATACCAGACCTGCCTTGTTGTTGTACAGTTGAAAAACAGGTGTTGCATAGTTTCCTGGCTGGTGCAAAAGACACATCCTCCATCTGTGGCCATACCCAACCGAGCAACCCGATCTTTTGTCATAAGCCGTCCATGACAAGTCATCCTGTAGCGAGCGATTTTGGACGCGGTTCTTAAGCGCTGGTCGCTCTCTGCGGTTTGAGCTTTAAAACTACAGGTCGATTCATTTTTTATCCTATTGTGAGCTGAATAAGGAAGGGAAATAGATGTCTCCAATTAACCCTGCTTTGCATACTGAGTTTAAACAGCGGTCTGTTAGGTTACAAATGCTATCAATGTGGGGGGCCTTTGTACTAGTTATTTGTATTTTCGCCAATACGATTTCTTTCTTTTTACCTGGGCAAAAGGTTTCTGGCGGGGGAACAAGGATTAGGATGTTAGGACTGATGCTTTTTGATAGATACATGAGAGTATGGGATTTTGGTTTTTTGTTGATTGCGCTCGCTAAGATCTTTTCTTTTGATCTTATGCCTACGTATTCCCGTTTACCGAAACAGGGAAATCAGAGCGTTCGTAGTTCCTCCTATTCTATGGGAGGAAATTGGTTTTTGGTGTCTTGTTCAAAGCCCAAGACATGAAGCGAAAGGTGATCTATATCTTGTTCAAAGCCCAAGATGTGAAGCTGAAAGACCTCGACTTTAGAGAGAATTTGTCATCTCTAAAGAGGGGAGAAGGAGAATTACTTTAACTGGGATACGCGGATCCGAGCAATGCCATAATTTCCGAAGAAAGGGTTTTAACCTGAAGGAGAAGACTTTAACTCAGTGTAGAGCAATGCCATCTTTCCTTAGGAATTTCTCATGCTAAAAGAGGGACAGTGGCGTGGATATAGATGATCCAGAGGCTTGCCGCTTACAACGATTAGATGAAGGGAAAGGAGTTGTTGATGTTTGTATACTGTGAACGAGGCACAACTTTGATGCTAAAAGGTTAATTGAATCAACCAGTGGTTTTCTTATACAAAGCCTAAGAGGAGGCTAATTTCCGCTAGGAAATTCATTATACAAAGCCTAAGAAGAGGCTATTTTGTGTCTCGTACAAAGCCCGAGAAAGAGGCTAAAAGGGTTCGACCCAGTGGGGCATATCGTTATACAAAGCCTAAGAGGAGGCTAGCAAAGAGTTGACTCAGTTGGAGAATCTTTTATACTCAGTAAGAGAGTGTTTTTGTATCTCGTACAAAGCCCGAGAGAGAGGCGAAAAGGTTGTTTTGACTCCACTGGGGAGAATTTTGGTATCTCGTACGAAGCCCGAGATGGAGGCTATTGTAACTGTTTCAGTTGAGTGACAGATCCAATATACTGATTTTAAAAGAGAAAATTAGTTCTTATATGAGTAACACTGTACCCAGGGGTTTGATTTGAGGATCAGGGATATTTCCTTCTCTTTGAGGAAACAGGAAATCCAAAGGGTGTCGAGACTGTCCGAGTCTGCGGGTTTCCTTCCTATTTAACGAAGGGTGCTTGAGAATGTCTTTGAGACTCAAGGAAGTTAGACTGTCCGTGTCTAGAGTTTTATCTTTTGTACTATGCTGTGAGAAACAGTAGTAGACTCTATGAAAGGACTGTTCTATGAGGATGACTAGGTTCTGTTCCTATACCTCTAGGAGGTCGTCGGGACAATTTGTACGAAGCCCAAGAGGAGGCTGGAAACTTTTAAGAAGCCGACGGGTCCTTGTACGAAGCCCAAGAGGAGGCTATCATTCCCGGAGGAAGAGATCATTATACGAAGCCTAAGAGGAGGCTGTGAATACTTCGAAGAAGCCGTAGTGTCCTTGAATGATGCCCAAGAGGAGGCCGATGCTTTTAAGAAGCCCGTGGGTCTTATCATCTCCTTTCCATTAGGAGAGATAACTCTTTTAAAGATAACAACCACTGGTAAACGTGCGAGGTTTACTATCCAGCAACTTTTAACCTTTAAAGAGGGTTCCTTAGTTAAGGTCCAAGATTATGACCGTAGTGGGTACCCAAACCCCGAGACATTCAAGGCATGCTATCCACAAGGAATAGATCAAGTCAGGAAATTTCGAGAATTTGGAAGAAACTCAAAGATGCCATTCACGGAGAATACATTCATCTTGGGGAGTAGAGCTTCTTGACGATTCCTAAGGAGGACAGCCGAAGAGAAGACTGTATCTGGTGCTCCTATTGGGGATCTAGGCGTCTATTTCTACGAATAAATGAAACGGCGTCACCTAGTTCTAGACGTAGTAGCCGGGGAAACTCGAAATATCTATACTATTATTACACAGTGGATATGAGTTTATGAAAGGAGACTTACAGTGAGCAGCCCCACAATACAGTTTATAATATGAAAGCAGTAAATGAAAGCGATAACCACTTACTCGGTTGTAGTGCTTCCATGTTGTTTGGTTAGTTGTTCAACAAAGAAAGATTGAAAACAACAGTATATTCAAAATCAAAGGAGAAAGTGCTTTGAAAAAGAAAGATTTGGGGCTTACAGCTCAAGGAGAGGCCCAGGGTTTTATCAGTGAGCACACTGTTTGACTTTGTACAGCGGGACTTATACAAGTGACTGGGGCCCAAAAAGGTTTTTTGTACAAAGGGATGGGTCTTACACTCTCTCAAGAGGCCCAAAAAAGGTTTAAAGAAAAAAAGAGTGGGGCTTATAACACGAGGGTAGACCCAAATGATTTTTTGTTTAAAAATGGCGATCGCGCCGAGGTTTTCTTTTAACGCAGAGGGACTTATACAATAAGTGAGGCCCAAAATGTTTTGGTTAAAAGGGGGATTGGGTCTTACACTCTAATAGAGGCCCAAAGTGTTTTGAATGGGTCTTATAGCTCAAGGAGAGGCCCAGATGATTCTTTTATTTTAAACGGGCGACGATCGCGCCGTTTACTTGTACAGAGGGACTTATACAATGAGTGAGACCCAAAAAGTTTTTGTACAAGGGGGGATGGGTCTTACACTCTCTCAAGAGGCCCAAAATGTTTTGAAAATGATTTATGAAGGTTGAATTAATCCAAAACCCTAATTTGTTTTCAAAATGTATTTAATTGAATAAAAATTCAATTAAAATGATCAAAAATTGTTTAACACATGGAAAACAAATTGTGATCTTGGATTAATGCTTCAAAAATTAAGTATTGACCTACAAAATAATTAGAAAGCATTAAAAGTTGCAAAATCAATGTAGAAAAAATATTTAAAATGCCAAAAACAATCAAAATATTAATTCTTTGCAAAAATATCAATTATATGAAATAAATAATATTTTTTTGGATTTTTTTTGATAAAATAAAATATTTTAACATTTTTGTGAATTATTAAAAAAAGAATCAACTCAAAATCCTTAAAACTCAGAGAGAAATTAATTTTTGAATCAATTAAACAAAATCACAAAATTCAAATATTTGAATTATTCAAATATGGCGCCAAGAACAGCTGAAGAACACGCGCGTGTTCTTGGTTTCTCAGATTTGCATTTTCTATCCAATCTCCATGAATACGTAATCATATCATGCAATCCACATATCATTATGCTCGTCTCAACCTCACGATCATGTCTATGTACTTTAATTTCATTTAAATTAAACATACAACAAGAAATCACGAAGAGACCTCAAGAACCCTTATTTCTGCATGAAGGCTAGGATTTTTGATACACGATTCAAACAATGCAATTAATTGAGGGAAAACATTCCATGCATGATTATGAACATATGGCCAAATTATTGTGCGAGGAAATATGCATAGATTGAGAGATGACCAAGTATGTGCTTACCTCTAGGCCGTGACAGCAAGTTCAAAGTGATTTTTGATTTGGAGGTGTTACAGATGAGTGGTGATGATCTGAACAGCTTCCCTACACCCTGTGGATTGTGTTTGGATGGTTGGACTTGATTGAAATTGGCTGGATAATTTTGTGGTACCTCAGTTGCACTTTGGTTAAAACCTTGAGCAACCAGCTGGTGATTTCATGAAATTGATGTTTCAGAAGTTATGTGAGTGTTTGATCAGCTCATATGTGATGTATGTGAGGTGTGTGAGTGATTGGTTTGTGCAGAATTGCTCTCAAACTCAAAACCCGATAGCTACCTTGCTAAGAAAGGCATTTTTGCCAAGAGAAAGAGATTTTGAGGAAAGCATCTGTTAGATGGATTTGGTGTACTTAAACTGACCACAATTGAGCTCTACTTATAGTAGAGCACGTTTGTTTTGCAAGGAATAGTGCATGGCAGCTGGTAAGTAGGTTTGGCCAATGTTGGCAAATGAAAATCCAAGTCTCCTCTAGCCATTGACTAGAGGTTAGGGCACAGAGCTTTGGTCCCCTTGGTCTTGGATAAGTCTTGAATGATTTCAGATGAGAATGACTCAGTCCATGCCACCTTGATGGTTCCATTGATGCCTCATTCCAAATTTGAAGTCTTGTCCCTATTTTGGCCATTCTAGGTTCAACATGCTATTTCTTGTTCCATGGACTTTGGAAGCTTGGCTCAGTGATTGTCCCCTTTAGATTCAATCCTCTGAGGTGTCCAAGTGGATTGGAGCAATTGAATTTGGCTGATTTTGGCAAATCGACCAAAGTTGCAAATTCTGCCTTGCCTTGACAGATTTCAGCAAGGCAACTTGGCAATGTTGTATCTCATGGTGTAGGTTGAATTTGGCAATGTTCTTGGCCATTTTGGAAAGCTCTTACATGATACAACAACTGTTTGAACAAGTTTGGTTTTGATCTCTTTTGATTCCAAGTGAAAAATTCCCCTACATTTGGCAAAAAGTGAGGCAGAATCTGACTTTGTGAAAATTTCACTAAGTGTTGGAAAAAGTGACATTTTCACTTTTCAGCCACTTTGATCACTCCATAACTCAAAATCCTTAATGAATTGGAATGACTTGTAGTTGAAGTTTTTGTAGGTGATAATGAGGGCTACAAATCCATTTTTGGATGAGAAAAAATGGCCTTGTGGTTTAGGAGTTATGGTCCTCCAAAGTTGGTACCTTTGCCACTTTATTTTTAACTTAGAAAATTTTCTAAGTTTTATGGTTACCCCTTTTACAAGTTATCTCACTTTTCTTGATTTTTCTTGATGAATGATGATTCAAATCATACATTAACATCATTTTAGGGTTAAAAATCCATTTTGGTGAAAAATCTCAAAAAGTCAAAGTTGACTTTTGTGCACAGTTGACTTTTTATCAGATGAATTCCAAACTGTGCAATTCTTCAGGAAATCATGTCCTTGACCTAAATCAAACTTGATGGACATGTTCCATGGGTGTCATAGGGTATATTCAATCATGTATTAGGGTTTGGGAGCATGTCCTGGTCAAAAGTCAAAGTTACAGTTGACTTTTCCCTTAAAACCCTAATTGTGGTGCAGATGAAAATGAGACTTGTTGCTCAAGCTTCTTGGATCAATCCATTGTTCCAAATGGATCAATATGGTATATTAGAGACCCTCAAATCATCTCTTGAGGTCTTGGCTCATGGTTTGTCCCAAAAGTCAACTTAGGGGTGAATTAGGTCAAGAAACCCTAATTCCTGATTTTTGATGAATGCATCCCCTGAGGCAAAATTGACTTGATGCATGGGTTCATGAGGTTCCATGAAGCATATTAGGTTATGTTTTGGATCATTGCCTTGTGCCCAGATGAAAATTTCCATCTGGAGGCCCTGGTCGACCAAAACCCTAATTTGGTGATACTGTCGATCTTGAGACTTGATCCACCTAGAAGGGAGCAGCCTTGTGCTTAATCCTTGAAGTGGGAGTCCTTTTTGATCCATTGTGGATGTTTGAGAGATTAGACAAGTTGAAGATCATGTCATTTCTTGATTGATCCTTTGTCTAAGCACTCAGAGAGGGCTTGAAACCCTAATTTTGATTGTATTGGATGCTCACCCATCTTTGGGGGGACTGATGAAGCATGATGGTTCATCCATATTGTGATGATGATTTTCACAATGATGGGAAATCTAAGTGGTCAAAATTTGGGGTATTACAGATGCCCCTATTTAATCTTCTTGGACCCGAAGGTGTGAATGACGAAGGGATTCGGGCATTCGGGGTGCAAGAGGATTAAATATCGGAATATCCGAAATTTTGATGGTGGTTATGAATGGTAGCTTACGCATTCATCTTCTTTAGCTAAGCAATGATGCTTAGAAAAGGTAAACTTCCCCTCGATCCTGGTTTCCTACCAAGGAACTGGTCTTAGTTTTCTTTTGAAATAAACTTCCCCTCGATCCTGGTTTCCTACCAAGGAACTGGTCTTAGTTTCTGATTTAAACTTCCCCTCGATCCTGGTTTCCTACCAAGAACTGGTCTTAGTTTCTGATTTAAACTTTCCCTCGATCCTGGTTTCCTACCAAGAACTGGTCTTAGTTTCTTTTGTCAATAAACTTTATTGACAAGGGACGCTATGTGTAGCGGTTTTCCTTCAAACTTCTCGCAGAATTTTCCTGGAGAGATGCCATTTGAGGGAAAAAGGTTTGATGTCAGACTTGCTGGGGAACCCAACGTTTGAATTGTAGAGGTACACAAACTTCTCTGTTTTGGAGACGCCATTTGTCGATTTTACTGGGGAAAGCGAGTCTCTTGAGAGACTGTTTTCGTTTGGGGTTACATCATACTTTTCTCGGGATCTTCCCGAAGAAATGCCATATGATGGGATCCAATTTTGAGGTGCCAATGACCTTCTCATCAGTGGTTTTTCGGAGCAAAACTGGCGTGCTGCCGAATCTCTGATCACGAGGCTTTCTCTGTGGATTTTCCTTAATCCGGGAAAGCAAGGATATCATCTTCAATGGCGAAGAGTGATGTTTGTTGAAAGTTTTCTCTGGCTTTTCAGAGGTTCAAATTATCAAATTGGTCGAGTGCCGACTCTGATCTAAAGATACACTGGTGGCGAGATTGTTCAGACACAACGTTTCCTGACGAGGAAAGAACTGACAAACTCGATTGAGAAAACTGTTATCACTAGGGGACAAGACCGACTAGAGTGATAGTGATGCAATATGAAATGCGAACGCAAATAAAAATGCATGATGTATGTATGTATATGCTGACAAAACAGACGTGACATACAGACTAATGGATGAACACAATTGGATACTTGGCCATCGCGGGGCGAAGAAGTACCGTTGATTCAAAATAGCAATTCCACCTTGCTTAGGAGAGATAGTCCCGTTAGGAGCTATGTTGATCGGGCTTAGGAGATGAGAACTCGGCCGAGGCGTGTCAGACGAAACAAGGTCTCTGACACAGTTGATCCCTTCATTTAGGCATACTGGCTTAGAAGGAGTACTTTGATTCTGCACTTTGAAGTTTGCTTACTTCGGGAAAAGCGATCGATGTTCTTCTGATGTTCAACAGTCAAAAGAAATTGCCATCTTTATTTTAAAAGCAGAAAAAGTTTTAACAAGTAAATTCATTTTTGTTTTATTTCAAGAATCGCTGATTAAGTTTAAACAACGTCGTTCTGTAAAGCTAAAATAAGTAAAGAATTACAAACAAAAGCACAAGGGCTCAAATTTTATTGATAAGATGGAGATCAGCCAAACGCGTGATTCCAAAGAGTATATACAAAGTTAGAAAACGGTAATTTACAGGGAAAAGGGCTACGTTGAAACATAACGACCACTATCCTTCTACCAACTTTGAATTCGGGGCATCCTGAGCTTCCGTCGAAGATAACCTTTGAATGGAGATTTCCTCCGATAGATGATGCAACTGCTGCTGAGGGACTTGCCTCTGTTGAACATAGTTACTTGCCATTATCCCTAACTTTTGCCTGGATTGTACTATGAGATTTCCAATCCATCGGGATGATTCTTTTTTTTTCCATGTCCCTAACTTTTGCCTGGACCGCCCTTTCGGGTTTTCAATCCACCGAGACGTTTTTTTTTTTTAGTTTAGGCGAAGCATTTCTTGACTACATCAACATTCGTGGGGTAGGCAAATTCTTCTCTGTCCATGGTTGCAAGTCTCAAGGCACCGCCTGAGAAAGCTTTCATGACCACATAGGGGCCATCATAATTTGGGGTCCATTTGCCCCGAGAATCAGTGAGAAATGATTGTATCTTCTTGAGCACAAGGTCTCCTTTCCTGAAGACACGGGGTCGGACCTTTTTGTCGAACGCCCTCTTCATTCTTTGCTGATACAACTGACCGTGGCATAGTGCCGTGACTCGTTTTTCCTCGATCAGATTCAATTCGTCGTGTCGACCTTGACACCATTCAGCTTCGGTGAGCTTCGCTTCCATCAATACCCAGATTGATGGGAACTCTATTTCTATGGGAAGCACTGCCTCCATGCCATACACTAGAGAGAAAGGGGTAGCCCCTGTTGAAGTACGGACAGATGTGCGATAACCATGAAGAGCAAAGGGTAGCATTTCGTGCCAATCTTTGTAGGTTACAACCATCTTTTGAACGATCTTCTTGATGTTCTTGTTAGCCGCTTCTACCGCTCCGTTCATCTTAGGTCGGTAGGGAGATGAGTTATGGTGTTCGATCTTGAACTCTGCACACAACTCTTTCATCATCTTATTGTTCAAGTTAGATCCATTATCAGTAATGATCTCGCTTGGAACACCATAACGACAGATGATATTGTTTTTGATAAATCGGACCACCACTTGTCGGGTTACATTGGCGAATGACGCTGCTTCGACCCACTTGGTGAAATAGTCAATGGCTACCAGGATGAACCGATGTCCGTTTGAAGCCTTGGGCTCAATCATACCAATCATATCGATTCCCCATATGGAAAATGGCCACGGGGAAGAAAGAACTTTGAGATGTGATGGCGGTACATGAATTTTGTCGGAGTATATCTGACACTTTTGACACCTCCTCATGTACTTGTAGCAGTCGGATTCCATGGTCAACCAATAGTACCATGCTCTTAGGATTTTTCTCGCCATTGCGTGTCCGTTGGCATGAGTGCCAAAGGATCCTTCATGAATTTCTTTCATAAGCATGTCTGCTTCGGGTCTGTCTACGCATCGGAGCAAGACCATGTCAAAATTTCTCTTATAGAGAGTGTCACCGCTCAGGAAGAAGTTTCCAGCCAATCTTCTGAGGGTCTTTCTATCTCTTCTGAGTGCCCCAGATGGGTACTCTTGTTTCTGAAGGAAGCATTTGATATCGTGATACCAAGGTCTGTCGTCTATGACTGCTTCAATCGCGAAGATGTAAGCGGGCCGTTCAAGGCGCACTATGTCGATCTTAGGTATGTCATTCCATCGACCTACACTGATCATGGAAGAGAGAGTGGCTAATGCGTCAGCCATGTGATTCTCATCACGAGGGATGTGATGAAAGTCGACTCTGTTGAAGAAGGGTAACAACCTTCTTGCATAGTCTTTGTAAGGAATCAATCTTGATTGGTATGTGTTCCAATCTCCTTTTATCTGATTGATCACTAGGGCTGAGTCGCCGTATACGTCCAAGTTTTTTATCCTTAAATCAATCGCTTCTTCGAGACCCATAATACATGCTTCGTATTCGGCCTCGTTGTTCGTACATTTGAACGTAAGTCTGGCAGTGAAAGGAATGTGGGAACCCTGAGGGGTAACAATGATTGCCCCAATTCTGTTTCCATAATGATTGACTGCTCTGTCAAAGATAAGTCCCCACTGGGAACCTGGTTCTGGCCCTTCACTGGGCAGCGGTTCATTGCAATCTTTCATCTTTAGATACATGACATCTTTGTCTGGGAAGTCAAACCTGATTGATTCTTGATCGTCAATCGGTTGATGAGCCAAATGATCGGCTAAAATACTTCCTTTAACGGCTTTCTGAGCGTGGTACTCTATGTCATATTCTGATAGTAACATCTGCCAACGTGCAATCCTTCCCGTGAGAGCAGGTTTTTCGAAAACGTACTTGATTGGATCCATTTCGGAGATCAACCAAGTAGTATGACGAATCATGTACTGGCGAAGACGTTTGGCTGCCCAAGCCAAAGCGCAACAAGTTTTCTCAAGCATTGTGTACCGAGTTTCGCAGTCGGTGAATTTCTTGCTTAGATAGTAAATGGTAGACTCTTTCCGTTTAGTTTCGTCTTGTTGGCCAAGTACACATCCCATTGAGTCCTCTAGGACTGTGAGGTAAATGATTAGTGGTCTTTCTTCCACTGGAGGTGATAGAATCGGAGGATTCAACAGATATTCCTTGATACTGTCGAAGGAGGTTTGGCAATCTTCTGACCAAACGCAATCCTGGTTCTTTTTGAGTAATTTGAAAATCGGCGCACAAGTGGCGGTCATAAGGAATATGAATCTGGAGATGTAGTTAAAATGTCCCAGGAATCCTCTGACTTGTTTTTCAGTTTTCGGAGAAGGCATTTCTTGAATGGCCTTGACCTTGTCAGGATCAACCTCAATCCCTTTCTGGCTGACGATGAACCCTAGTAGTTTCCCTGAACGGACACCGAAGGTGCACTTGTTGGGATTCAAGCGGAGCTTAAAGTTTCTTAGACGTTCGAACAATTTTGAGAGATGTTCAACGTGCTCATCCTCTGTTCTTGATTTGGAAATCAAATCATCGACATATACCTCGATTTCTTTGTGTATCATGTCATGAAACAGAGTAGTCATGTCCCTTTGATAGGTTGCCCCGGCGTTCTTCAAACCGAACGACATTACCTTGTAACAAAAGGTACCCCATGGGGTAATGAACGAAGTTTTCTCCATGTCTTTCGGCGCCATTTTGATCTGGTTATAGCCCGAGAATCCATCCATGAAGGAGAATACTTTGAACTTTGCTGTGCTGTCAACCAGCGTGTCAATGTGTGGTAAAGGAAAGTCGTCCTTTGGACTTGCCTTGTTCAGATCTCTGTAATCGACACACATTCTAACCTTTCCATCCTTTTTGGGAACGGGCACGATGTTGGCTAACCATTGAGGATATTCAGATGTAGCGAGGAAACCCGCGTCAATCTGTTTCTGTACCTCCTCCTTGATTTTGATGGCCATGTCCGGGTGAGTCCGTCTCAACCTTTGCTTTACTGGCAGACATTCCGATCTCAACGGTAAGTGATGTTCCACGATGCTGGTATCCAACCGTGGCATATCCTGATAGGACCAAGCGAATACATCGGGAAATTCTTCGAGAAGCTTTATCAAACCCTCTCTGGCAGTTGGACTGAGCAATGCTCCGATCCTGATTTCTTTTCTCTCTTTTTCTGAACCCAAGTTTACCGTTTCCAACGGCTCTTTGTGAGGTTCGATGGACCTTTCCTCTTGTCTGAGTAGTCGGGAGATCTCTTCTGGAATTTGGTCGTCATTTTCTTCTTCAGCCTCGAATACCGGGAACTCAAAGTTGGAAGAAGGCATCGGATCGTATGTTTCAACGGGGTATAAAACAAGTAATCTGCATGACGTGATGATTCGTGTTTAGAAGAGATAGAGAAAATGCAAGTGTGTGCAGTGTTTTGATTTTACTGCTTGTTTTTATTATTGAATGTTTTTTAGGATTACCATTTTCTGAAAAAGCAAAAAGAGAAAACAGCAATTAATGCGGAAATTACAGAACGACATTATTTTATTAATGAACAAGTCGAATCTTGAAACTACAACCCTATAAAACAAAACTCTGTCGCTTCGGGCAAAGCGAAGAGGGAAATTTACAGAAAGCGAGCCCTAACGAAACATCCGTTTCACCTGGGCAGGGTGAAAGGTTAAAGATGGCAATTACTTTGACTGACGAACGACCTTCGGAACCTCGACAGCAACCCATTGGCGGCGAACTCCTCGGTGAATCACAAAGTCTGGCACCTTCCTTGATTTGTCTTCAGAAATAACGCTGATTTCTGGTGGAGCAGGATCACTGGAATCTGTTTCCCAGGCAGAATTTTCGTAGGAGGATTCCTCTGTTGTATTTTGCATAGCATTTGTGCTCTCAGCTGTATCTCCCCATCCAGTTGACTGGATATCTTTGATCCTGATACGAGAGCTTTCGGGAGCAGTGTACTTGACCATATAGTCGTATTTTCCACTTGGTTGTCCCAGAGTGTCCCAAACTTCTTTAGAACTGTAGGAGTCATTTCTCTCGATGACGTTGACCTCAGGAAAAGCATAGTTGATGAATTCAAGTCCTGCAAACGTTGCAAATTCATCTTCATGTTGAGTAGTTTCTGAATGACTTGAGTGTTGATCCCATGACATGGCGGGGACACAGGTATTCTGTTCAATGATGCTCAGCTGAGTTTCATTACTCGGCTGACTCTCTTGCCCCAAGTTTCCTGGGTAAGGCTGCCACATTGGCAGGCCATCCATCAGGCCATAGTAATTGTGATCAAAGTTGTCTTTCATCAGAGTGTCTTCCTCTAATGAATTTGGCGGAGCACGACATCCTTCTGGACCGCAATCTCCATAGATCATTTCGACATCTGATCTTGGTATAAATCTCGGACTTTCTGTAGGAAAGCAAAAAGGCATAGGCACCTCTTCTTGAGACATATAGCCGTCCTTGTTAAGGCAGGACTTCCATTCTTCATCTGTGTCAGAGGGATCTTCCTCATTGATAGCATGAACTGTCTGAGACACTGGGTGAAGAAAACCTCCACTGTGGAAGAAGTTTTGAAGGGGATGAAGACCTTCATCGTTGGCAACTGTCTGGGTACAGGTTGCAGAAAAACCAAGACCCTTCTTTGTTTTATTGTCAATGGGAATGACAAGCTGTCCCCATCCTGTCGTATCGGTACTCTCGACCGCTTTGATAGCATCTTTGTATGAAGAAATTAAAGTTCCTTCTTTGGACTGATTGTCCTTGCTCACCGATAGTGCTTGGAACTGAGTTCCAATAACCTCCTTGGGTTCCACACAAGTAGATGATGATAAGTTACTCACAAGCAAGGCTTGTTCCCCACAAACCGTGACAAGTTGATCGTTCTCGACGAACTTTAGCTTCTGGTGGAGGGTTGAAGTAACCGCTCCAGCCTGATGTATCCAAGGTCTTCCTAATAAACAACTGTATGTTGCCCGGATGTCCATGACCTGGAAAGTGATTTGGAAAGTGTGAGGACCAATAGTTATGGGAAGATCCACTTCGCCGATAACTGTTTTTCTGGATCCGTCGAATGCTTTGACGACGACCTCGCTGACTCTCATCGGAGGGCCCTTGAATAATAATTGCATCAAAGTGGACTTCGGCATAACATTCAGGGCTGACCCTGTGTCTACCAGTACGTTGGCTAAAGCATCGTCCTGGCAGTTAACTGTAATGTTGAGCGCCATGTTATGACGGCGACCCTCTTCAGGTAATTCTTCATCACTAAATCCCAAATTGTTGCAGGAAGTGATGTTAGAGACAATACTATCGAACTGTCTGATTGTTACATCCTGTTCCACAAAGGCTTGCTCCAAGACTTTCTGTAGAGCCTCCCTGTGGGCTTCTGAGCTGAGTAACAGTGATAATACTGAGATCTTTGAAGGAGTCTGTAACAGTTGATCAACAATGTTATATTCACTCCTTTGGATGAGCTTTAGCATCTCATCTTTGTCTTTTGAAAAGTCGGGATTACTAGATTGACCGACTGGTGGATCAGGAATTTCTGCCTGAAGTTCCTTTTCTTTGTTGGATTCTCCAACCCCTCGGTTGAAGATTCGACCGCTCCGTGTTACACGACTGATGTCTGCAATATTCACGACGGAGGGTAATGGAATTTCCTTTCCATTCTCGATTATTGTTGCACCGTATTTGTAAGGGATAGCCTTAGCTGATTCATACGGTAATGGTCCCGGTATATAGACGACTATGGGAACCTTCTGATTTTTCTGACCATCATAGGTAATCTCGATCCGTTCCCGGTTGGGAACTCTAGATTCGTCAAGTACAGGGATGATGGCAAAAACATCCCTGGTCCTGTGATGACTAGAGATTGTGACAACATCCTCAACTTGCTCGGCAAGGTAGTTCGGCGACCAAATGATGGGTCCTGAACCTGGATATGGACGAATTTCTCCATGATCGACCTGACCCTAAAGAGCTGCTCTCACAAGGTAACACCCTTGGTTACTTTCCGAACAGACGCTACAACTGTCATAGTTGTGTGGTGGCACCTGGCCACGCCCACTTTGAATACAATGTAACCTCACTAGGTTATCTTCCATTGATCGGACATCCTGACTTTGACGACGAGTAGGATTCCTGTGATTCATACTAATCTGCTCAGTATCTTCGTCCATATAGATTGGCATCCACCAGTAATTAAACAAGTGCTGAAGTGACTCCTGGACAAGGGTACAACCTCGATCGTTTTCGCAACCCGCTTTACAATTTTGATAGTCATGTGATATTAAGAATCCAAGTCGGACCTGCTCAGCATGTAACTCTACCAAGTTGGTATTCATTACGCGAATATCGAAGATATGAACCATGTTGATTTGATAGGAGTTCCTATCATGGTAGTCTTGGATCAATCCAAGATCCATCTGACGCTGGAGGGCCTCTTGTATGAAAGAGCATCCCTGTTTATTTACCGAGCAAATCAGACAGGAACTGTAATCGTGCCGCGGCAGATTATGATACTGGCTTTGCCTTGAGTGCATCGCCACCAAGTTGACATTCATTTCACGGATGTCGTGGTTCTGAATGATGTTGGAATTCGTGTAAACCATTTTAACTCCACGAACTCGGTGCTCTTGGATCCATCCAAGATCCATTTGATCCTGTAGAGCTGCTTGCACCACAGAACATCCCTGGTTGTCTTTAGAGCAGATATCACACTGGTGATAATTATGAGGTGGCACATGGCCATATCAACTCTGTCTAGAATGCATCTTGACCAGATTGGTCCCCAATAAGAGTACATCGTGAATTTGATAGACATTGTTAGTCTCTTTCTCAATCAGATTGACTGCAGCTTTCTCATGTTGAGGCAGCGGGTTCGTGAGAACATTGGGATTCGTATCTTTGAAAGATAAGAGCCCGCTCCTAACAAGCTTTTGCACATCAGGCTTGAAATTAAGATAAGTCTCTATGTTATGCCCTGATCCTCCTTGATGATAAGGGCATGTCTGATCCACCTTAAACCAAAAAGGCGGATTTTCCGGAACTGAAATGGGAGACTTAGTCTGAATGTGCCCCTTAGCCAGCAGTAACGGAAATAGCTCTGCGTACATTATGGGTATAGGATCAAATCCTAGTGGCCGTGTTGTACGGTTGTTGTTATATGGAGGACGAGCCTGCTGAAGAGGCTGTTGTGTCCTTTGTTGGTCAGGTTGGCTCTGCGCAACCTGAGGTTGATACATAGGAACAGGCGCGGGGCCGATAGCAGGAGTTACAGCTGCTACTGGCTGATAACGTCGCCTTTGCTTTCCGAGAGAGATATTCCCAATATCTTGCTCTTTTTTCTTAGGGAGAGCACTACCATATTTTTTAGTACCGCTCGTTGATCCAGTGTCTTTTACCAAACATCCTTCTCGGACAGCTTCCTCAAGACGTACGCCCATGCCGACCATTTCGGTGAAATCACTGGGCGCACTGGAAATCATTCGGTCATAGTAAAATGAGCTTAAGGTCTTTAAGAAGATCTTTGTCATCTCTTTTTCCTCAAGAGGCGGACAAATTTGAGCGGCAATTTCACGCCACCTTTGAGCATACTCCTTAAAGGTTTCCTTTTCCTTTTGCGACATTGATCTGAGTTGATCTCTGTCGGGTGCCATGTCCAAATTGTATTTGTATTGTTGGACGAAGGCAGTACCAAGATCTCTGAATGTACTGATCATAGTACGGTTTAAACCCATGTACCATTTGAGTGCGGCACCGGTTAAACTATCCTGAAAGTAGTGAATCAGCAGGTCCTGATTCTCCGTCTGAGCTGACATTCGCCGAGCGTACATCACCAGATGGCTCTGAGGGCAAGAGTTACCCTTGTATTTTTCAAAGTCGGGCACTTGGAACTTGTGCGGGACTTTCACATTTGGGACCAAGCAGAGGTCTGCGACGTCCTTTCCAAATAGATCCTGACCGCGAATGGCTTGTAGCTTTTTCTGCATTTCCAAGAACTGCTCCTGGAATTCATCCATTCTGTCAAACATAGTTTCCTTCTTACCAGAAGGTGTCTGTGGAATCTGTCCTTCCGAGATAGTGTGCACCACAGGGGGTGGTACCGTGACTACTGCAGTAAGTCTTGGCGCCTCCCGAAGTTTGTAACCTTCAGGAGTCTTGAGTATGCCCCTGGCATCTTCGCTTTCCCGAAGTTTGTAACCTTCGGGCCCAGCGGCTTCTGTTGCGATTCCCTGATCTTCAGTGGTCGGCGGAACATATCCTTCCGGGATATAGTTAACAGGCATGCCCCAAGGACGATCTTTCGGCATCTGATACCTAGGATCATACTTTTCTATGATGGGCATTGAGGTGATCTCTGAGATCACAGTTCTTTGTAGCTGAGCTTCTGCCATGGCTTGCATGTCGTTACGAAGCTTTCTCATATCCTCTCTCAGAGCGTCGATCTCTTCTTTCAACTCTCTGTTTTCTTCCTCAAGATCATCCATCCTTTTCTGACGATTGGCCCAAGTATTATACGAATGAGACAGTTTGACTCTAGAATCGAGACACAAACGTGAGATTCGTAGGTAAGGAGAATACGCGATGTGAGAATGATGAATGCAATGATTATATTAATTGTTTTTAGGTTTAATCAAAATAAACTTCGACAATTAGATTGCAAATATCAAACAGTGGGGAAACCCCTTTTTATTGAATTCCAAAGGATTACAGAAATGGAAATACAGTAGATTACAAAGTGCAGAAACAGAAACCTAAACTAATGGGTCCCGAGTCCTCTTCTTTGACCGGGGCGCTTGGGCCGTTGTCGGGTTGTCATTCCTTTGCTAGGTGAAAGGAGCGAGCAAATTCCTTTGGTCATCTTGATTCTCTACAGCATGCTGCTCCAAAATTTTAATCAGAGCATCTTTCTCTTTTAGTAGTTGCTGTATTTGGATACACTCCACGTTGAGGGTGCGGTACTTGTTCTTTCAAGACCTTCTTTCCTTTTGAACTTTGTTGAGAGTAACCTGAAGATTTTCAGTTTCCGTCATGAAGTACATAACAGTTTCCCTCGGCGAAAGAATTCCGTAACGAGGATAAGGCATCCTTAGCTTGAGAGCTCTAGTTTGTACCCAGTGGAGATAAGGCTCCACCGAGACACAGTCCAGTTTTCCCAGAGACTCTCGTCCTTTCTTATGAACATGTTTCCAAGCTTGCACTATTTCCATCTTTAGTGCTCTGTCATTTTCTCCTTCTTTGAAGAAAAGACCTTCCAGATGAACACCCAGTGGGATGTGTCTCATCGGGTATCCAAATTGACGAAGAACTAATATCGGATGATAGTTGATTCCTCCTTTAGTTCCTATGAGGGGTACGCTGGGGAAGTTTCCACAACGGTCAATGATTCTGATTCCCTCATAAATCCTATTACACCAATCTATATCGGAATTGGTGAGAGACATGATCTTCTGCGACCAACGTAAGACACTCTTGCAATCCCAAAAAGCAGCAGACTTGGGCAAGTGAGAGATAAACCATTTGTAAAGCAGAGGTACACAGCATGTGATTTCCCCTCCGCTGTACAAATTTCCCAAGTGTACAGAATGATACGCATCTGCGAGCAAAGTCGGCACAGGGTTTCCAATGAGAAAAACCTTAATAGTGTTGATATCGACGAAGTTATTGATGTTGGGAAACAAAAATAACCCGTAGGTGAGCAAGACAAAGATGCTTTCAAAAGCAGTCCCGTTCCCTATACTAGCGAAGTACAGAGCTTTCTTGGTCAAGAACTGGGCTGGCAAACCTTGGATGCCACCCTTAGTAGTCATGTGAGTCCTGACCTCAGACTCGTCCAAATGAATTGCTATTGCAATAGTCTGATTCTTTGGAATTTCTTCCAGTCCAGAAAACGGAGCTCGATCAGTGATATGTAAATCAGTCAGATGAGAATACTCCTCCAGCGTTGGTGCAAGCTGGTAATCTGGGAATGTGAAACAGTGATAAACCGGATCGTAGAACTGAATGAGCGCGTCCATGATCCCCTTAATCACATGGACTCTTAACAGTGGTAGCAAACCACCGTGCTTGGCTCTGAAAGCCTCTGGGTTAACGATCATCCTCGCTAACTTTCTCAAATCCCCTAATTTTGGAACCTTGAAGGTATACTGGTGAGTTCTCCTTCTACCGAAATCCATTAGCGTAATCCTCTTCTCTGATATTTGCAATCACAGTCTTAGTCTAATTTGAAAAACAGAGAGACTAGAAGAGAAAGTTTTTTGAATGTTTTAATGTTTTTTATTAAATGAATGCATGAATGCAGCACAAAAAAACATAGAAAAAACATGGGGTTAAAGGGTCGTTGTCATGAAGTCAAGGCTCTACCCATCCACAAAGGTTTATACTAGGGTGATTTTTGTACCTGTACTCATTATCATCAGCTCCTCCCAGGAAGGCAGACAACAAGCGGATCGCCAGCGAGTTGTGTGCAATCTTAGAGTAAGTGCTATTCACCGAGAATAGATCACCAGCCTCAAATGAGGGTAGTATCGCGTAACAGCTATTCCCGATAGCTTCCGCACTACGAAAGGGTTTGGCTCCTCAGCTTCTCAGACTTAACAACCGGCCCATTGGCTAGAAGAGTGAATGGGTTGCGTTGGTCAGCCTCCACTGAGGTTGATGGTCGACCCCGTCGCCATCACTTATCTTAAGTGTATACTCAATCTTTCCACATGCGGCATCACACGCATTCCCATTAGCAGAAAAATAAACACGTATAGCAATTAGGAAAAGCAGTATATATATTTGTCCTAATCATCCTAGACTTATAAAGCTATGATTCCTAAGTTCCTGACAGAAATGAGTTCCCCGGTGGAAGCCCCAATCTGTGGTATTCACATAAGTGAAGAGAAAAAAGGAAAAAGAAAGATGGGCCCCACGGTGGGCGCCACTTTTCTGTAGCGAGCGATTTTGGACGCGGTTCTTAAGCGCTGGTCGCTCTCTGCGGTTTGAGCTTTAAAACTACAGGTCGATTCATTTTTTATCCTATTGTGAGCTGAATAAGGAAGGGAAATAGATGTCTCCAATTAACCCTGCTTTGCATACTGAGTTTAAACAGCGGTCTGTTAGGTTACGAATGCTATCAATGTGGGGGGCCTTTGTACTGGTTATTTGTATTTTCGCCAATACGATTTCTTTCTTTTTACCTGGCAAAAGGTTTCTGGCGGGGGAACAAGGATTAAGATGTTAGGACTGATGCTTTTTGATAGATACATGAGAGTATGGGATTTTGGTTTTTTGTTGATTGCGCTCGCTAAGATCTTTTCTTTCGATCTTATGCCTACGTATTCCCGTTTACCGAAACAGGGAAATCAGAGCGTTTGTAGTTCCTCCTATTCTATGGGAGGAAATTGGTTTTTGGTGTCTTGTTCAAAGCCCAAGACATGAAGCGAAAGGTGATTTGTATCTTGTTCAAAGCCCAAGATGTGAAGCTGAAAGACCTCGACTTTAGAGAGAATTTGTCATCTCTAAAGAGGGGAGAAGGAGAATTACTTTAACTGGGATCCGCGGATCCGAGCAATGCCATAATTTCCGAAGAAAGGGTTTTAACCTGAAGGAGAAGACTTTAACTCAGTGTAGAGCAATGCCATCTTTCCTTAGGAATTTCTCATGCTAAAAGAGGGACAGTGGCGTGGATATAGATGATCCAGAGGCTTGCCGCTTACAACGATTAGATGAAGGGAAAGGAGTTGTTGATGTTTGTATACTGTGAACGAGGCACATCTTTGATGCTAAAAGGTTAATTGAATCAACCAGTGGTTTTCTTATACAAAGCCTAAGAGGAGGCTAATTTCCGCTAGGAAATTCATTATACAAAGCCTAAGAGGAGGCTATTTTGTGTCTCGTACAAAGCCCGAGAAAGAGGCTAAAAGGGTTCGACCCAGTGGGGCATATCGTTATACAAAGCCTAAGAGGAGGCTAGCAAAGAGTTGACTCAGTTGGAGAATCTTTTATACTCAGTAAGAGAGTGTTTTTGTATCTCGTACAAAGCCCGAGAGAGAGGCGAAAAGGTTGTTTTGACTCCACTGGGGAGAATTTTGGTATCTCGTACGAAGCCCGAGATGGAGGCTATTGTAACTGTTTCAGTTGAGTGACAGATCCAATATACTGATTTTAAAAGAGAAAATCAGTTCTTATATGAGTAACACTGTACCCAGGGGTTTGATTTGAGGATCAGGGATATTTCCTTCTCTTTGAGGAAACAGGAAATCCAAAGGGTGTCGAGACTGTCCGAGTCTGCAGGTTTCCTTCCTATTTAACGAAGGGTGCTTGAGAATGTCTTTGAGACTCAAGGAAGTTAGACTGTCCGTGTCTAGAGTTTTATCTTTTGTACTATGCTGTGAGAAACAGTAGTAGACTCTATGAAAGGACTGTTCTATGAGGATGACTAGGTTCTGTTCCTATACCACAAGGACGTCGTCGGGACAATTTGTACGAAGCCCAAGAGGAGGCTGGAAACTTTTAAGAAGCCGACGGGTCCTTGTACGAAGCCCAAGAGGAGGCTATCATTCCCGGAGGAAGAGATCATTATACGAAGCCTAAGAGGAGGCTGTGAATACTTCGAAGAAGCCGTAGTGTCCTTGAATAATGCCCAAGAGGAGGCCGATGCTTTTAAGAAGCCCGTGGGTCTTATCATCTCCTTTCCATTAGGAGAGATAACTCTTTTAAAGATAACAACCACTGGTAAACGTGCGAGGTTTACTATCCAGCAACTTTTAACCTTTAAAGAGGGTTCCTTAGTTAAGGTCCAAGATTATGACCGTAGTGGGTACCCAAACCCCGAGACATTCAAGGCATGCTATCCACAAGGAATAGATCAAGTCAGTAAAGTTCGAGAATTTGGAAGAAACTCAAAGATGCCTTTCACGGAGAATACATTCATCTTGGGGAGTAGAGCTTCTTGACGATTCCTAAGGAGGACAGCCGAAGAGAAGACTGTATCTGGTGCTCCTATTGGGGATCTAGGCGTCTATTTCTACGAATAAATGAAACGGCGTCACCTAGTTCTAGACGTAGTAGCCGGGGAAACTCAAAATATCTATACTATTATTACACAGTGGATATGAGTTTATGAAAGGAGACTTACAGTGAGCAGCCCCACAATACAGTTTATAATATGAAAGCAGTAAATGAAAGCGATAACCACTTACTCGGTTGTAGTGCTTCCATGTTGTTTGGTTAGTTGTTCAACAAAGAAAGATTGAAAACAACAGTATATTCAAAATCAAAGGAGAAAGTGCTTTGAAAAAGAAAGATTTGGGGCTTACAGCTCAAGGAGAGGCCCAGGGTTTTATCAGTGAGCACACTGTTTGACTTTGTACAGCGGGACTTATACAAGTGACTGGGGCCCAAAAAGGTTTTTTGTACAAAGGGATGGGTCTTACACTCTCTCAAGAGGCCCAAAAAAGGTTTAAAGAAAAAAAGAGTGGGGCTTATAACACGAGGGTAGACCCAAATGATTTTTCGTTTAAAAATGGCGATCGCGCCGAGGTTTTCTTTTAACGCAGTGGGACTTATACAATAAGTGAGGCCCAAAATGTTTTGGTTAAAAGGGGGATTGGGTCTTACACTCTAATAGAGGCCCAAAGTGTTTTGAATGGGTCTTATAGCTCAAGGAGAGGCCCAGATGATTCTTTTATTTTAAACGGGCGACGATCGCGCCGTTTACTTGTACAGAGGGACTTATTCAATGAGTGAGACCCAAAAAGTTTTTGTACAAGGGGGGATGGGTCTTACACTCTCTCAAGAGGCCCAAAATGTTTTGAAAATGATTTATGAAGGTTGAATTAATCCAAAACCCTAATTTGTTTTCAAAATGTATTTAATTGAATAAAAATTCAATTAAAATGATCAAAAATTGTTTAACACATGGAAAACAAATTGTGATCTTGGATTAATGCTTCAAAAATTAAGTATTGACCTACAAAATAATTAGAAAGCATTAAAAGTTGCAAAATCAATGTAGAAAAAATATTTAAAATGCCAAAAACAATCAAAATATTAATTCTTTGCAAAAATATCAATTATATGAAATAAATAATATTTTTTGGGATTTTTTTTGATAAAATAAAATATTTTAACATTTTTGTGAATTATTAAAAAAAGAATCAACTCAAAATCCTTAAAACTCAGAGAGAAATTAATTTTTGAATCAATTAAACAAAATCACAAAATTCAAATATTTGAATTATTCAAATATGGCGCCAAGAACAGCTGAAGAACACGCGCGTGTTCTTGGTTTCTCAGATTTGCATTTTCTATCCAATCTCCATGAATACGTAATCATATCATGCAATCCACATATCATTATGCTCGTCTCAACCTCACGATCATGTCTATGTACTTTAATTTCATTTAAATTAAACATACAACAAGAAATCACGAAGAGACCTCAAGAACCCTTATTTCTGCATGAAGGCTAGGATTTTTGATACACGATTCAAACAATGCAATTAATTGAGGGAAAACATTCCATGCATGATTATGAACATATGGCCAAATTATTGTGCGAGGAAATATGCATAGATTGAGAGATGACCAAGTATGTGCTTACCTCTAGGCCGTGACAGCAAGTTCAAAGTGATTTTTGATTTGGAGGTGTTACAGATGAGTGGTGATGATCTGAACAGCTTCCCTACACCCTGTGGATTGTGTTTGGATGGTTGGACTTGATTGAAATTGGCTGGATAATTTTGTGGTACCTCAGTTGCACTTTGGTTAAAACCTTGAGCAACCAGCTGGTGATTTCATGAAATTGATGTTTCAGAAGTTATGTGAGTGTTTGATCAGCTCATATGTGATGTATGTGAGGTGTGTGAGTGATTGGTTTGTGCAGAATTGCTCTCAAACTCAAAACCCGATAGCTACCTTGCTAAGAAAGGCATTTTTGCCAAGAGAAAGAGATTTTGAGGAAAGCATCTGTTAGATGGATTTGGTGTACTTAAACTGACCACAATTGAGCTCTACTTATAGTAGAGCACGTTTGTTTTGCAAGGAATAGTGCATGGCAGCTGGTAAGTAGGTTTGGCCAATGTTGGCAAATGAAAATCCAAGTCTCCTCTAGCCATTGACTAGAGGTTAGGGCACAGAGCTTTGGTCCCCTTGGTCTTGGATAAGTCTTGAATGATTTCAGATGAGAATGACTCAGTCCATGCCACCTTGATGGTTCCATTGATGCCTCATTCCAAATTTGAAGTCTTGTCCCTATTTTGGCCATTCTAGGTTCAACATGCTATTTCTTGTTCCATGGACTTTGGAGGCTTGGCTCAGTGATTGTCCCCTTTAGATTCAATCCTCTGAGGTGTCCAAGTGGATTGGAGCAATTGAATTTGGCTGATTTTGGCAAATCGACCAAAGTTGCAAATTCTGCCTTGCCTTGACAGATTTCAGCAAGGCAACTTGGCAATGTTGTATCTCATGGTGTAGGTTGAATTTGGCAATGTTCTTGGCCATTTTGGAAAGCTCTTACATGATACAACAACTGTTTGAACAAGTTTGGTTTTGATCTCTTTTGATTCCAAGTGAAAAATTCCCCTACATTTGGCAAAAAGTGAGGCAGAATCTGACTTTGTGAAAATTTCACTAAGTGTTGGAAAAAGTGACATTTTCACTTTTCAGCCATTTTGATCACTCCATAACTCAAAATCCTTAATGAATTGGAATGACTTGTAGTTGAAGTTTTTGTAGGTGATAATGAGGGCTACAAATCCATCTTTGGATGAGAAAAAATGGCCTTGTGGTTTAGGAGTTATGGTCCTCCAAAGTTGGTACCTTTGCCACTTTATTTTTAACTTAGAAAATTTTCTAAGTTTTATGGTTACCCCTTTTACAAGTTATCTCACTTTTCTTGATTTTTCTTGATGAATGATGATTCAAATCATACATTAACATCATTTTAGGGTTAAAAATCCATTTTGGTGAAAAATCTCAAAAAGTCAAAGTTGACTTTTGTGCACAGTTGACTTTTTATCAGATGAATTCCAAACTGTGCAATTCTTCAGGAAATCATGTCCTTGACCTAAATCAAACTTGATGGACATGTTCCATGGGTGTCATAGGGTATATTCAATCATGTATTAGGGTTTGGGAGCATGTCCTGGTCAAAAGTCAAAGTTACAGTTGACTTTTCCCTTAAAACCCTAATTGTGGTGCAGATGAAAATGAGACTTGTTGCTCAAGCTTCTTGGATCAATCCATTGTTCCAAATGGATCAATATGGTATATTAGAGACCCTCAAATCATCTCTTGAGGTCTTGGCTCATGGTTTGTCCCAAAAGTCAACTTAGGGGTGAATTAGGTCAAGAAACCCTAATTCCAGATTTTTTATGAATGCATCCCCTGAGGCAAAATTGACTTGATGCATGAGTTCATGAGGTTACATGAAGCATATTAGGTTATGTTTTGGATCATTGCCTTGTGCCCAGATGAAAATTTCCATCTGGAGGCCCTGGTCGACCAAAACCCTAATTTGGTGATACTGTCGATCTTGAGACTTGATCCACCTAGAAGGGAGCAGCCTTGTGCTTAATCCTTGAAGTGGGAGTCCTTTTTGATCCATTGTGGATGTTTGAAAGATTAGACAAGTTGAAGATCATGTCATTTCTTGATTGATCCTTTGTCTAAGCACTCAGAGAGGGCTTGAAACCCTAATTTTGATTGTATTGGATGCTCACCCATCTTTGGGGAGACTGATGAAGCATGATGGTTCATCCATATTGTGATGATGATTTTCACAATGATGGGAAATCTAAGTGGTCAAAATTTGGGGTATTACACATCCACAACACAAATACTGCTCTAGGTCGTGCTATATTATCAAACATAAAATTCTTCCAAGATATTTTAGGTCTATCCACATTTCCTCTCAAGTAATCATACATCTGCCTGACTCTATATCTCCCATTGTTCATAGCTTGATCCCAATGATCTGCTTGTGTTAGTATATCCTTATGCTTGAACATTGCTTTCACAATCCATGAGCTGCTGGTACCCGGTATGAACTGGTTAATATCATGTTGTTTGATGTAGTATGTGTGAATCCACTTGATCCATAAAACATCCTTTTTGTTCCAAACATTCCATAACAGTTTACCAAGGGTTGCCTTATTCCAATCATATAAGGAGATAACAGTATATCCTCCTGTGCTCATCGTGTTGCAGATTTGGCTCCAAGAGATTGGGGATTTCCTACTTTTCTCATCTTTACCGGTCCATAAGAAAATCCAACACATTGATTCAATATGCTGGATAACTTTCTTGGGAAGAGGAAAGATTTGAATCCAATAATTTGCTACAGCAAAAATCACACTTTTTATCAGTTGAATTCTCCCTGCATACGATAGAAACTTTGTGCTCCAGTGATTGATTCTTGTCATTATCTTGTCCAGCAGTGGTTGACAGTTATTTATGGTTAGCTTCTTACTGCAAAGTGGCACTCCTAAGTATTTGAAAGGCATAACACCTACTGCTAGACCTTATTCGTGGTGCTGGAGGTTCTTCATTTCATCATTCATTCCACCTGCGTATAGCTTGCTCTTCATGGTGATAATGCATAGCCCTGTTGACTCTGAAAACTGTTGAACCTTATCCATAGCCAGTTGGAGTGACATCTTGTCCCCTCTAGTGAATAGCAGGATATCATCTGCAAAGAAAATATTGACAATGTTAAGTTTTTCACATTTTGGGTGAAAATTGAAGTCAGGGTTCATTGTCAGGGTCTGCAACATTCTGTGGAGGTATTCCATAATCAGGACAAAGAGCAGGGGTGAGATTGGATCCCCCTGTCTCAATCCTCTCCTTGCCTGAAGTATGCTTGAAGCCTTTCCATTAATGGAGAACCTGTAAGAAACAGAGGTTACACATGCCATAATCCAGTCAGTAAATATTTGAGGAATCCCCATCTCCAATAAAATGTGTTTCAAAGCTGTCCAGTCGAATGTATCATAGGATTTCTGGATATCCAGTTGTACCATACACCTAGGAGACACATTCTTCCCCCTATAACCTCTAACAAGCTTGGAGCTAGCATAATGTTGCCATGAATCACCCTCTCTGGTACAAAAGCAGATTGAGTGTGGGATACCAAGCTGCCAATAATTGACCCAAGTCTCTTGGTGAGAATTTTTTAGATGACTTTATATATTATTGTACAACAGGATATAGGTCGCATCTCCTTGATTGTCTTTGCCTCAGGGCTTTTGGGGATCAGTGTTATCAGGGAGCAATTGAAAGCCTTATACAGATTGGTGGTATCAAAAAATTCCTTGACAGCAACCTTAACATCTTGTTTCACAACATTCCATGTCTATTTGAAGAAGTGGGATGTATATCCATCAATTCCTGGTGCCTTGTTATCACAAATACTATTTACAGCTTCCCAAATTTCCTTATCTTCTATTGGCCTGATCATGTTCTGAGCATCCAGCCTATTAAGAGTTTTTCCTGCCCTAATAACTGTGACATCCACACTTTTAAGGTGGTGAGTTTTAGTACCTATCAACTGAGTGTAGAATGCCATAACTTCCTTCTCTATCTCCCCATGAGAACTCAAGATATCTCCATTCAGAGATTGTAGACTATACAATCCCTCCTGTTTATTCTTTTCTTTGATTGAGGCATGGAAATATGCAGTGTTGCTATCTCCAAGTTTCAACCAATTAATTTTTGCCTTCTGTTTTAGCATGTGCTCCTCTAGGTAGTTTAGGTTTGTAGACTATACAATCCCTCCTGTTTATTCTTTTCTTTGATGGAGGCATGGAAATATGCAGTGTTGCTATCTCTAAGTTTCAACCAATTAATTTTTGCCTTCTGTTTTAGCATGTGCTCCTCTAGGTAGTTTAGGTTAACCACCTTGTCTGTACACTACTTTACCTTCTGCATGATGCTCTGATTCAGAGGATCCTTTTGGAGATCTTCCTGACATTGAATCAAATCCTGTCTAGATTTGACTAGGTGAGTTTGATTAGTAGTGAGTTTCCTTGTAAGAGGTTTTAGGTGTGTTTGTAATCTTTTCAGTTTGATCCACAGTCTCTTCATATTGCTACCATCCACATCTAAACTCCAACTACTGACAACCCTGGGCATAAAACATTCATCCATTGTAAGACAGTTAATAAACTTAAACATGGATGGTCTTCTTGCATCATAGCTTGGGATGGAAATTCTGATAGGATTATGGTCTGATATGTTGGGGGCTAGAATAGCAACCTCTGCCTCAGTGTATGTTTGGTACTAAGCAGCATTCCCTATCACCATGTCTATTCTTGAGGCCCTTTGGTGTTAGCTTCAAACAATTCAGCCTTTATCATCATATCCCTGAGATCCCTATATTCTGCCTCCACAATATCTTTACCTCCTATTCTGTCTTGACTGGATAACACATTATTAAAGTCTCCTAGCACATTATTAAATTTATTTATTTTTAATAAACTATTTGTTTCCAATTTTAATTATGCAATTAATAATTAAGTTCAAAAAACTTTGAAAAACGTAAATAAAGGAATTTTGAAAAAACTTTGAAATTTATTCTTCTCTTAAACTCTTTTATTTACATTATTTAATTGTAATTTTTTATATTTTTATATTTTATTTTGAATGTGGAAGGCCAAAGCCCAAGCTAAAAACATAACATATGAGTTATTCTTCTAATAAAAGACGCTCCTAAATCTGCTATCAAATCCTCGTATAACCAACTTGGGCATTCATCGTACACTATTAGCCCCATTGTGACCATGCTTCCTTGTTTGGCAAGCTTATCTGCGTATCGATTTGCTTCCCTAAATATGTGTATCTATTCTCAATTTTTCAAAGTTTCTTCCAACCTACCGTATTCTTCAAATAAGATTTAACCTTGGACTTTGCTTAGTCTACTCTTGTTTGATTGCTTATTCCACAAGTTTGTTGTCTACCTGAGCTACAAGTCGACATATTAGAGATTGTGAAAGCTCCACTTACATTTCCACTCCAAATACAAGTGTCTGCTTTTGACTGAGCTGTTCTTGGGGGATGAATAACTTTAATTTTGTGTAACACTTCCTGATTAAAGTTATTATTTAATAAATTTCAATTCCAATTGCCTTCTATTGTAACTAGCTCTGCAACATTTGTTGTCATCTCTCTTTCACCATTCTGCTAAAGCAACACATTTCTGAGTTGCAGTCCTGGTTCCACACACTTAGCATCCCAAGCTCTAACTTTGTTTCCTTTTCCCACTTCCCAAAAGGACATATCAGTTAGAATAGGCTAAATACTAACGAACAACATCCAAATGCTAGAGTCATTTTAGCACAAATGTATCTAGATCTTTGACTCTGATTTATGTGTTATTTTTTATGACTTTGCACCAAAGTGTTTCATCCCATCACTTGATTTACCAACCCAATTTTTCTAGACACGCTTTATTCATAAGTATAAGTTACCTCATTCCTAGTCCTCCCTGCTTCTTTCCTTTAGCTATCTCACTTCATCTAACTATATGGAGATGTTTGTTGTTCTCATTATCTCTCAAGATAAAATCCCGTTGGCACCTTTGCAGCTCCTTGAGAGAAGTTTTCGGGACTGCCGTATTCATCATTGTGTACATAGGTAGTGTGTAAATGACGGATTTTGCAAGAGTTGTCCTTCCCGTAAAAGAGATTTGATTTCTTTTCTAGATAAATGATTTACTTTTTACCTTTTCAATCAAGTAGCAATAATCATTAGTTCTCTGACTTTTCTAGTTAAGGTCACCCTTAGATAAGCCCCTAGAGAATTTGTTTCTTTGAATCCATAGCTCTGAGTAATATTCCTTCTTATAACGGCTCAGGTGTTGCAAGAAAACACAATGTTGGACTTGTCCATGCTAATTAATTCTCTATCTAGAAACTGAGCAAAATTCTTGTAAAAATTTCATGATAGTTTGCACTTTTTACTCAGTAGCATTGCCAAATAGCAGTAAATCGTCAAAAATATCAAGTATTACACTTTAGGTCCATATTTTCCAATTCTCATGCAATTCCGCCTTTTTTCCTTAATCATATGAGATAGTTTTTCAACACAAAGGAAAAAATAGATAAGGTGATAAGGGATCTCCTTGTATTAACCTTTTCTTGGAGTCGAAGTAATCACTTTTATCCCCATTCCAGAGCACTCTCATCCTGACACATGTTACGGCTTCCATTATGAGTTCTTTCAACTTGTATGGAATTTCCACTTCATTTAGAATTTCTTTGACAAAGTTCTAACTGATCCTGTCTTATGCATTCGCTAAGTCTACCTTTATTCCAAAGTAGCATTTTTTGCCGTTGGTTTTGTGGATGCTATGTAGAATTTCTTAAGGCACTACAAGATTTTCGTCGTTGAATTGGGTTTCCAAAAATGAAAACTTTTTGAACCTAACACAACAAATAGCAAACAAGGAATAAAAAATAGAACAATTATTTTTATATTGGTTCGCTATAACACAAGCTATCTCACTTCATCTAACTATATGGGGATGTTTGTTGTTCTCATTATCTCTCCAGATAAAAGCCCATTGGCACCTTTTCAGCTCCTTGAGATAAGTTTTAGGGACTACTGTATTCATCATTTTGTATGTAGGTAGTGCTTCAATCACAGATTTTGCAAGAGTCACCCTTCCTGCAAAAGAGAGTTGATTTCTTTTCCAGCTAGAAAATTTACTTTTCACCTTTTCAATCAAGTAGCAATAACCATTGGTTCTCTGAATTTTCTAGTTAAGGTCACCCTTAGATAAGTCCATAGAGAAGTTGTTTCTTTGAATCCAGAGCTATGATTAATATTCCTTCTTATAACGGCTCAGGTGTTGCAAGAAAACACAATGTTGGATTTCTTCATGCTAATTCTCTGTCTAAAAACTGAACAGAATTCTTGTAAATGTTTTATGACAGTTTGCATTTTTTACTCAGTAGCATTGCCAAATAGCAGTAAATCGTTAACAAATATCAAGTATGACACTTTAGGTCCAGATTTTCCAATTTTCATGCAGTCCCACCTTTTTTCCTCCACATCATCCTTAATCATATGGGATAATTTTTCAACACAAAGGATAAAAAAGATAAGGTGATAAGGGATCTCCTTTTATTAACCCTTTCTTGGAGTTGAAGTAATCACCTTTATCCCCATTCTAGAGCATTCTCATCCTGGCACATGTTATGAATGCGAGAAAAATAGACAAGAAGGGGGGGGGGGGGGTGAATTGTGTTTGCAAAATTCATTTTACTTCTGAACCAGAGTTTAGATTCCAAAATTGAGTTCAGAATTTGATAATAGGTGCAATTGAAAATGTAACAGAAGTAAAAGAAAAACAGCAAAGAATGCACAACAGTTATCATGGTTCCTCTCCGAACTAAGAGTACTCTAGTCCCATTACCTTGCAAGAGATTTTCCACTATAATCAACCCGATTACAGTTGCTTATACACACTTGTATAAGACTTTCCTTGCCCAGACCTCTAGTCTAAGACTTTCCTACTCAATCAGCACTTGATCGTGACTTCCTGCTTAGATCCTCAAATCCTAAAATTTCCCTTGCTTAAACCACCTGGTTCAAGACTTTCCTGCTCAGACACACTGCTTAAGACTTCCCTTGCTCAGATCTTTGGTCCCAGACATCCCTGCTTAGACACATTGTCTAAGACTATGTTTGAACAAGGCAATATTTCTGCAATGTAAAGAAAATAGTAAATGGGGGGAGGGGGTTTCAGTTTACAGAGCAAAAAATAAAATAAGCGTTTTAAACAAAATTACTAAAGTGCTTAGATTGTGTATTGAATCCCCTAGTTCTATGTTGTTGATGTTTTTCGATCACTCTAATCCCACGGCGAATTAATAAAGCCGTTATGACTTATTCGTCGTGAAATAACTCACTAATCACTGATTGGAGCTTCCTATCCCTAGGCCACCAACGTAAGCAGGATTAGGAGATATACAGAATGTTAATTCCCTATGACACTACTCGGGGTCTCCTATTTCTATTTAACTGGTGTAAGTAGAACAGTTGCCCTAAGTCCAACACATAGGCTAAGGGTCAATATTCTCTATGTTCCCAAAATCAATTTAACAAAGTATCTCAAATAAAAGGCTTTAAGAAAAAGGAACAATTACATAGAATTAAAGATCAAAGGGTTCATATGTAACCCCCCGATTTTATGATTTAATTTTCATCAATAATATTGTACGATTTTATGCAATGATTGATGTTTTAGTGTGCAAGAGGAACCTTTAGGTGTAGGGTAGTAGCCTTAGAGAGTAGAACTTAAGGTGTTAGGGGTGTGAGAGTAAAAGTGTAGAGACATGGGGGTGGTGGGAGAATTATCATTGTTGCTATTATTTAAATTAGAATTAATTGAATAAAATAATAATAATAGTGATAGTTAAATAATTATATAATTATTATGGTGATAGTGAAATAATAAAAAAGTGGTTATTTTATTTAGTTGGATTAAAATGATTATTTAGAAATAATAAAAGAATAAGAAAAAAGGGAATTGGGATCAAAGTCAAAACGTGAAAAGTTGGAGAGAAAAGAGAAATAGCTAGGGCTTGAGGAAGAGTAAGAGAACACCATTGTTGAAGTGCTTTTGCTAGGAATAACCAAGTAAGGGTGATATTTTCTAATGTATAAGGGATTGCATGATAACATGTGGGCGGGTTTTCTATATCTCTATGTGATTGTTTTTATTTTCTCTGTGTTTTGAACAATTGATGTGTAATGATACAATTGCGTGTATGCTTGGGTGAATTATGTGTCAGTGAATGATTCTGATGATTGTGTGGTGATAGGAATCAGAATGTGAAACATGAGTTTATGTTGTTTTATGAAAATTGGGGTTCTGATTCTAGAGTGTACTAACAACTGCTTTCTGATTAGACTCTCTAACGAGTGTATTATCAGAACCAAACCAAAGCTACTTCTGTGTCAAAACCAGTTTCATCAACTAAATATAATTCTGCACACACGAACCAGCTAGTTAGAAATCCTAATTATTTTTCAAATACTTTGTCATCATTGAAACCTTAGAGGATACATGGTATGAACCAAACTTGTCTTAACAATCTCCCCCTTTTTGATGATGACAACCTTAAGTATTTAAAAAAAATCAATAGTAGATTAATTACTCAACAACTTTCTGGGTATAAGGTTTGTAACCTCCCCCTGTGTCAAACAAACTTAGAAGTGAGGTTTGTAAGCTCCCCTTGAGTCATATCTGTAATGTCTAAGAGGTGAGTTTTGTAAGCTCCCCCTATATAGAATAATGAATCATCTCCAAGGGTTATGTTTATAATCTCCCCCTAAATAGGATCAACCACCTCATCTGAATCCAAAATTATTTAGAAGAATATTTAACCCATTCTCCCCATTTATCATCAATCAAAAAGGCAGAAGAAGGAGGAAGCTTCAGGGATTAAAATTAGTTTCTGAACAATTCATAATTGAACACTAGTCAGGAATAAGTTTGTCAATTAACCCAACTTGTTGTACATGAGTAAAAACACTCTGTTTAACAAGAATCATAGAAAGAACCCTACCAAAAGGAATGAGAAAAGATAATTCCTCACGAGATGTAAGTATCTCTTCTTTCAGATAATTGAACATAGATAGAGGCAGATTGATCTTAGTTCTAGAGACTAGGAACAAAATGAATTGTTTGTCATCAGAAGAAAGCCATCCTGCCCCCTTTTCTCTAGGCCTTAGATTAGTCTCCATAATTTGGTACCAGACTTTTGCTATAGGAGTAAGAGTGGAAGGACTTTCAACAGGGCCTTTACTTCCATAGATGATGTGGATAAGATTCGCAAATCTGTTGTTATGTTTGTAGATCTCAAGAGTAACTTCATCTTCCTCAGAGTTTATTGCTTGAGATAAGATTTTAGAGTTGATTACAACAAGGAAACCATAGACAACAGACAGAATCTGACAATCATCTAGCTCATTCTGATGAACATGAGTGTTTGCCCAAAAAATATTTCACAAGATCTGGATAGATGGGTCCATAAAGCATTGCAAAATATTCATCCCATTTCTGAAAATGAATATCTAAAACTATTTGTGAAAGATTACTCGACGTCAATGGATTTCTCCTTTTATGGTGTTTGAAGACATTTTTAAGAAGAAGTGCTAGTTTGAAGAACAATGATCTCACAATATTATCTTATATAAAAGATAACTTATGAAATCAGGAGAATACATAGGAAACTATATAATACATAGAATGCTAGTTTATAAGCAAGTATGTATTTAATGTTTGGACACTTATGAGTCTGAATAAAAACAAGTTAAAATCTTTGTCAATATACTCCTTTTAACGAACCAAATTTTAGAGCAAATTTTGAAATAAGAGTGATAGTCATTTCCCTTCAGTTTTGAGACTTTCCGGGACAGCTGTCTATCAAAGCTATATTTCAAAAAGCTTTTAAGTATTAGAGTGTAAGACTAGGATCCTTATTTTATCATAACTCAAGAGTAGTCCAATAGTTAATTCAAAGCACATAGCAAAGAATTAACTAATTACTTTCTGATTTAAGCAAAGCAATCAAGGAAGAGATAGATCATATACTCCTTATCTAGGCTTTTTAGGCCATACTTAGAGACATATCAGAAAGAAACATTCCAACTGAAAACCATCAGAATCCAAAGATTCCTCTAATACTCCATTCATAAGATAAGCATTTTTTCAGCGACAAAAACCATGTTCAATTTTTTCTTAATATAATCAAATTGAGAAATAGCTAAGGGTTTCATAAATATATCAGCTCATTGATGTTCAGAATCAATAAAGTGAATATCTATAGCACCCTTTTAAACATAATCTCTTATAAAATGATATCTAATTTCAATATGCTTGGTTCTAGAATGTTGAATTGGATTCTTCGTTAGACAAATAACAGCATTGTTATAGCAAATGATAGGAATATTGTTTCCAAAAATATGATAATTTTAAAGTTGATATTTCATCCATAGTAGTTGAGTACATCAATTAGCAGCTGAAATGTATTCTGCTTCTGCTGTAGATAGAGCAATAGTTGCTTGTCTTTTACTACCCCTAGAGATAAGGCTTTCACCTATGAATTGACAAGTTCCACTAGTGGATTTCCTTTCAATTCTATCTCTGACGTAGTCAGCATCACAGAATTCAACCAGCTTATAATTGAGGATTTATAAGGAAGTCCAAGATTGATTGTTCCTTTCAGATACCCGAAGATCCTTTTAACAGCTGTTAAGTGAGGCTCTCTAGGATATGATTGGAATCTTACACACAAACATATATTGAATAGAATATCAGGTCTTGAAGTAGTGAGATAGAGTAAGGAACCTATCATACCTCGATATTTATTTGGATCCACCTTAGCACTGCATTCTTCATCATTTAGATTGCAAGTTGGATGAATAGGAGTTTACATGACTTTGCATTCCTCAAGATTAAACTTTTTCAAGAGCTCTCTTGTGTACTTAGACTGATGAATGTAAATACCTTCAGTCTTCTGATTAATTTAAATTTCAAGAAAATATTTTAATTCACCCATCATGCTCATCTCAAATTCATCCTGCATAATTTTAGAATATTCTTGACAAAGAGATGCATTAGTGGAACAAAAAATTATGTCATCAACATAAATTTGAAAAATCAATATTCCTTGAGCTTGTTTGAGACCCTAGAGTGATTTCTTGAGCTTGTAGACAAAGTCTGGATGGTTTGGATCTATAAATCCTAGATGTTGCTTGACATACACTTCTTCAGTAATAACTCCATTCAGAAAAGACTTTTCACGTCCATTTGATAGAGTATAATGTCATGGTTGATGGCATAAGAGAAAAGAAGTTTTATGGATTCTAACCTTTCCACAAGAGCAAAGGTTTCAAAGAAGTCAATTCCATCTTGCTGACTGTACCCTTGAGCTACAAGTATAACTTTGTTCCTAACGACTTCTCCAAGTTTGTTAAGCTTGTTTCTGAAGACCCACTTGGTCCCAATGATGTTTTTCTTTTGTGGTCTTGGAACAAGATCCCACACATCATTTCTTTGAAACTGATTTAGTTCATCTTGCATAGCCATGATCCAACCATTATCTGTCAAGGCATCATCTATAGAAGTAGGCTCTATCAATGAAATAAGTCCAAGCATTGAATGATCATTTCTGAACGCATATATGGTCCTCAATGACTCATCTTTATTACCAATGATTTGCCCTTCTGGATGAAATGGTTTATATTTAAACGATCTCTTAGGTTGAACCGAGGCTTCAGTGCCTTTTTGAGCAATCACTGAATCAGTAAAAGTAGGACCAGTTGGAGTACCTTAAGTTTTTGTAGCTTCTGATATTTCTTCTGATATAGTAATAGATTCTGAAACATCATCTTATATACTCTTTTCTTTAGGAACACATACCACAAGTTGTTCTTTAGAATTCTGAATGGCTGCAGAAATAACATTCTGGGCCAAAGACTCTGACTTGTCAAGGTCAGGTATTTTGTCATCAAATTTCAGGTGCATAGACACTTGAACCACTCTGGTTTCTGAGTTATACACTCTGTATGCTTTTAAGCGTTCAGAGTATCCCAAAAAAATACCTTTTTGAGCTTTAGCATCAAATTTCTTTAGGTAGATCTTATTATTCAAAATGTAACAAGTACATCCAAATTGATGAAAATAAGATGCTTGGTTTTCTACCTTTAAATAATTCATACGATGTTTTATCCAGAATTGGTCTAATATAAATTCTGTTCTGAATATAACAAGCAATATTAACAGCTACTGCCCACAAATACTTAGTGAGTTTATTTTCATGAATCATTGTTCTTGCCATCTCTTGAAAAGATCTTTTCTTTCTCTCAACAACCTCATTTTGTTATGGAGTTCTAGGAGAAGAGAACTCATGGATAATTCCATATCTTTCACAAAAGGACGCAAATGATTCATTTTCAAATTCTCCCCCGTGGTCACTTTTGACCTCCAAAATCTTTATTTCCATCTCAGATTGTACTTGAATGCAGAAGATGCTAAATACTTTGTATGTTTCATCTTTAGATCGAAGGAACTTCACCCAAGTCCATGTGCAGAAATCATCAACAATGATCAAACCATATTTCTTCCCACTGATTGAAGCAATCCCAATAGGACTAAATAAATCAATGTGAAGCAATTCTAAAGTTTCAAAAGTAGAGACAATGTTCTTAGTTTTAAAAGAGGTTTTAACAATATTTCCAACTTGGCATGCTCCACAAAGAGCATCTGACTGATAATCAATATCTGGCAGCCCTTTAATCTCCAGTTAGCATGACCTAACCTTTTGTGCAAAATCCATTTCTCATCACTCACTGTCACGGGTAAACTACCTTCTGATCAACCAATTCAGAAAGATTGATTTTATAAAGATTTCCCTTTCTTTTCCCTTTAAATTCAACAGTTTTATCACCGTTAACAATAGAGCATAAATTCTTATTAAACAATACTTCACATCCACTGTCACACAACTGGCTTATACTTAATAAATTATGTTTCAAGCCATCTACCAGCCAGACCATTTTAATAAGAGTTTGATAATTACCAATGGTACTTGTATTAATGATTCTTCCCTTCTAGCCTCCTCCAAAATCCACATTTCCCTCCTCTTTCAAATTCACGGTTTAGAACATATGCCTTTCTCCAGTCATATATCATGAGAAACTGTTGTCCAGGTACCAGGATTGGCTTTCCATCCTTTCCTTTTGTCATATCCGATCTTTGTCTTCAGATTCAGATAATAGTCCTTCATCAGATGAGTGTGCCATTAGTGCAGGATTGACATCATCTTCCTTTTCTGAATCTTCATCATCCATCCCTTGTTATTCTTGAACCTGTTTCTGAAGTTATCCTTCTGATAGCTTCCTTTCTGAAGATCATGACAATTATTTCTGAAGTGACCAGGCTTGTTGCAGTTGTAGCAGATCCTCTCTTCTTCTTTCTCTTTAAAGTTGGATCTCCTATTGCTACTAAGAAATCTCCTGTTTCTTCTGGCCATTTGCTGAAATCCTCTGATGAAGTAAGCCATATCATCATCATCATATCTTCCATCAGACTCTTCTTCAGAAGTTTCATCATGTTTACTGCTCTTAGAAGATCTTTTGGAGTTTTCACCAGATTTTTCAGAAGCAAATCTCAAAACCATAGATTTAAGTTTCTTTGAAGACTCATCTCCATTTAGTTCAATCTCATGACTTTGAAGCTTGCTGGTTAGACTTTCAAGAGACAACATATTCAGGTCCTTAGCTTCCTGAATAGCTGTTACTTTAGGTCTAAACTTGTGAGGATAACTTCTCAGAATTTTCTTCACATGATCTGTTGTAGAGTAGCTCTTGTTCAGCACTTGAAGGCCTGATACAAGAGTTTGAAACCTAGAGAACATGGTTTCAATATCCTCATCATCCTTCATCTTGAACAGCTCGTACTTATATATCAACAAGTTAGCTTTTGCTTCTCTAACTTGCTGACTCCCTTCATAGGTAGAGCATAGAGATTCAAAGGTAGTCTTTGCAGAAGACTTATCAATGATTTTCAAATACTCAGCATATGGTAAAGCATCCACTATAATACCCCTGACTCTATGATGTTTTTTTTAAATTTTCATTTGAGCAGGAGTTCGAGTTTTCATGTCAGATACCATACCAACACTATCAACAGCGATTTCAATACCATCTTCAAGTATATCTCATAGCTCATCATTGAGTCCAATGATATATGTATACATCTTGCTTTTCCACTATTCAAACTCAGTGAAGTCACCACTGAATACAGGAGGTTTAACAGAGTAATGATTTCTTTCAGAGCTACTGTAATCATAGGAAAATCCCCTTACTGAGGTACTAGCATTAGTATCCTCAGTAGCCATATTTTTCTCGTTGGATCTTTGATTGTACCACTGTTAAGTGTTACGTACAAACCAGACTCTGATGCCAACTGAAGGCAAGAAAAATACACAAGAAGGGGGGGGGGGTTGAATTGTGTTTGCAAAATTCATTTTACTTATGAACTAGAGTTCAGATTCCAAAACTAAGTTCAGACTTTGATAATAGGTGCAGCGGAAAATGTAACAGAAGTATAGTAAAATAGCAAAGAACACACAACAATTATCCTGATTCCTCTCCCAACTGAGAGTACTCCAGTCCCCTTGCCTTGCAAAAGATTTTCCAGTATAATCAACCCGATTACACTTGCTTATACACACGCGTATAAGACTTACCTTGCTCAAACCTCTAGTCTAAGACTTTCCTTCTCAATCAGCACTTGATCGAGACTTTCTACTTAGATCCCCAGATCCTAAGACCTCCCTTGCTTAAACCACCTGGTTCAAGACTTTCCTGCTCAAACACACTTCCTAAGACTTCCCTTGCTCAGATCCTCTATCCAAGGCCTCCCTCCTCAGACACATTGTCTAAGACTTCTCTGCTCAAGCCTACAGCAAGAGACATTTATCTAAACTGACTATTTAGAGAAGGAATAACTTACAACAACACTTGATTAATAATCGGAGGTGTTCAAATATAGTACAACACACTTTTACAAAGGATTCTTAAGCCATATAAGAATAAGAACTCTTATCAGATTTTGCTTGTGATATGCAGTGCGGGTATTTCTTAGTTATAGTTACAACGTTATTTCTTGAGTTGATCTTAAAATCATCTGCTCCTTTTATAGCTGAAGAAATATAGTCGTTGGAGCATCCACAATGGCTATAATCAGATCAAATCTTCTAGTACATCTTGTTTTCCAATAAAGCAGGTGTTGGAACTTTCAGTCAAGGAATTATCCACACAAAAAATGCCTTTGTCCAGAGGATTTATCTATGATTCAAGTACAACACAATCTGTTGAAGATAATGTTAATATATCTCGAGTCCCATTTTAGCATAACCGAGTTGACATTACTCAGTCTTAGAGGCAGCCATAGCAAGTTTCAGATTCTAGAGTGTACTAGCAGCTGCTTTTCTAATCAGACTCTCTCACGAGCGTATGATCAGAACCAAACCAAAGCTACTTCTGTGTCAAAAACAGTTTCATCAACTAAATATAATTATGCACACATGAACCAGCTAGTTAGAAATCCTAATTGTTTTTCAAATACTTTATCATCATCAAAACCTTAGAGGATACATGGTATGAACCAAACTTGTCTAAACATTTTATGGCTTCCATTATAAGATCTTTCAACTTGCATGGATTTCCCACTTCATTTAGAATTTCTTTGACAAATTTCCAACTGATCTTGTCATATGAATTTGCTAAATCTACCTTTATTGCAAAGTAGCAGTTTTTGCCCTTGGTTTGTGGATACTATGTAGAATTTCTTGAGCCACTACAATGTTTTCGTGGATATTTATTTTGGGAATGAATCTTGTGAAGGTGGAGGGAAACACAAGAAAGGGGGGGTTTGAATTTAACACAACAAATATCAAACACAACAAATAGCAAACAAGGAATAAAAATAATGGAACAATTATTTTTATATTGGTTCGTTATAACACAAGCTAACTTCAGTCCACCCTCCAAGGTTAATTTTCCTTATCAATAAGGACATAATCCAATATAGTTAAACTTAATTGCAACACAAATACCAACAAGTAATGTCTTCTTGAGTATACAGATTAAACCCTAGTCGCTCAAGGGACAAAAATACAATCAAAAGGATTGATACAAAGTGTGTTTACAAGATGCTTCTAGGAAATAAAAATATACAAGTGAAATACAAATGTCACACAAAAGAATTAAAATGAATAGTATGAACAAAAGTTATTGTGTGAGTGTTTCTTTTCTCTCAAAATATTCACAATAACACTGTTCACGTAATATTGTAGCGTAGTAAGAATTCGTTTAAGTGAGGTGCTTTTCCATTCTTCCAAGTCTTATTTATATAGGTAATGAAGAGATATGTTGGAGGGTAGAATTTGAATACCAAAATGCAGTTGTATCCTTGCATAACGTTTTATGAAAATGGGAGACACAATGGTACAATAGTACAATCCTTAGCCCACAAAATCAGTGTAATGGAATGGATATTTGATCATGTACTGTGTACTAGTTTTCTCACGTAAAACCTTTTGATCTTATCTTCAATATTTAGAGGCTTCTGACAAGTTTGTGGTGAAGCATGCATAAAAGAAGAGTAAGAATCTGGTTGAGAGAATCTTCAGAAACTTTGGTCTTTAGAGTCTTGATTCAATTCTTCAGAACTTGGTCTTTAGAGTCTATTGACAAAGATTAGATTTGTTTTGAGCGCAGGGCTTTAGAGCGTAACAACTTCAGAAGCTTCAGAGTATCAAAGCCATGCATAACTAGATGTCATAAGCGTTGAATACAAAATCACGAGGTTGATTAACTTTGTAAACACATAACCCAGAGTCATAGTGCACTAGTTTCAGAGTCTGATGATGTCACATGTTATTTAGTTAAAATCAGAACTTGAATATAAAATATGCACGTTGAGCAAAATTATTAGGGTACAAAAATATTCTTTAAAAACAATATGTATTGTTATAAAAAAAACATAAGGCCATTTTTGGTGTGGTATAATGATTAAGGTGAGTATCGTTGTACATGTTGTGGTTGTTGTTGTTGCATGCTTTTTTATGGATCATCCATCATGTAGTTTGGACGGTGTGAGCCTCACTCCTATGGTGGGGATTGGGTGCCAGTAGCTGGTTCCATGTGAGAACCAATGAAGCGTTACCTATGGTGATGGTAACGATTTTTGGTGGGCTCTGATCCTATGGTGGGGATCGGGAGCTAGTGAACCTGAGAGTTCACATTTGGTACCACATGCATTGAGTCATGGTGTTGAGTCTCATTGCATTGCATACATGTTGTATTACTATTTCTGGAATTGGGTGGATTAAGAGTTTTTGGATGGGTGATTATGCATATCACTACTACAGAAAACACATATAATAACGCTTGAATTACTACGGATATTCAATCAACCGTTGTAATATGTGATATTTAGGAGCATACATTTTTTAATATTTTATTTAACCACCTATAACGACATTTGATTTAATATCCGTGGTTAAAAGTGGCATATTCATGGGTTCAAATTCCAGCACCAACATTTTTGGTTATTTACTTATTTTAAAAAAAATGCTGACAAACCTTTCACCATAGGTATTTAAATGAACTATGGTTATAGGTGGCGCCTTTTTATAAGATATATATAACCCTCTGAGTTCATTCACTTTTGATCTAGATGTACTTAGACAAACTTCATCTTCTGCCTCCAAACTTCTTCTATTTACAAAACATTATTCATCCACTAAACCAAACTTGAAAACATCACTTCTTCCCCAAACGAAACTCAGAAACATTGGTTCCATTGACGTGTTACAGTTTGTTCCTGTTTAACGATTCTACAGGTAACATGTTATTGTTTAACGAATCTATTTTTTTATTTTTTATTATTGTTCGTGTTGTTTTTGTTGTTGTTGTTGTTGTTTTTGTTCTTGCTTTTGTTATGTTTCTTCTTGTTTTTGTTGTTGTTGTTGTTGTTGTTGTTGTTGTTTTTGTTGTTATTATTGTTGTTCTTGTTGTTTCTCTTGTTGTTCTTGTTGTTATTGTTATTTTTGTTCTTGTTGTTTTTATTGTTATTGTTCTTGTTGTTCTTGTTATTGTTCTTGTTGTTCTTGTAGTTCTTATTATTGTTGTTGTTGTTGTTCTTGTTGTTGCTCTTGTTGTTCTTGTTGTTATTCTTATTTTTGTTCTTGTTGTCGTTATTGTTGTTGTTATTGTTCTGGTTGTTCTTGTTATTATTCTTGTTTCTCTTATCGTTCTTGTTGTTGTTTTTGTTCTTCTTGGTGTTCTTATTGTTATTGTTATTATTGTTGTTCTTGTTCTTCTTGTTATTGTTCTTATTATTCTTGTTAATCTTGTTGTTCTTGGTGTTGTTGTGTTAAAGTATTTAATATTGTATATTGTGATGAAAGTTATAAATATAGTCACGTAAAACATGTGGCAAAAATTAAAAAATGCTGACAGACCTTTCACAACGGGTATTTAAAACAACCGTGATTATAGGTAGCACGATTTTCAGTTTTCTACAACGGTCACACAACCATGACTGTAAGTAACGCATATACAACCACACACTACGTAACCACGCCTAGTCCTGCGTGATAATATATCTTTTTTAACTGTTGTTGTATATGTTTTTTGTAGTAGTGTATGTTGATGATGTGCTTATGTATATTGATGTATTTCTTTATATGATTGTGATTTCTCACCCCTTTTGTTTAAATGTTTCCTTTACATGGGAATCATGTAGATAATTTGTTGTAGAGACGCGGAAGTGAGAAGAAGAGAGTGCTCATTATGCGTTTGTTGACTCGGCGTCTGCTCTGATATGTAACACTAGGGGGTGGAACGCTCGTTCATTTATTTTATGTTTAATAATTCTTATGCCTACATTATGCCATGATTATGTTTTGGAAAAGTTAAAATAACCGGTTGTTTGATGTTTCCGCTGCAAAAATCATATTGGAGTTCGGACTTGTTCATTATTATTATTAGTTTAAAATTTATATATGTTACATATCCAATTGAATAAGCTGGTTAATGTTTTAGTAGCATCCTAATTGCAATTGTTGATTGTTTTAAATTACTCTGATTTTCAATTAAAATTACACGGGGAAAATTAAGGTATTACATCATACAAAGTCAAATCAACATATAATCCAACAATATAGAAAAAGGTTCATCACAAATAACCTAACCTAGAGGAGCTTTGATACTCATATTGGAAATTACAATACCAATTGAATAAAGAAGAAATGCATATGAATCCCCTTGAAGGATTGGACTCCAGTGGCTTCTAATGTTCTCAAAATCACCCTTGATGTTGTAAAAATCGTACTAAAGATGCCAAATTTTGTAACCCTTACAAAAGTGTAGATATTCTCATTTAAAAAAGCTTAAAATGGGTCAGAAAGCGTCATAAAAAGCCCAGAAAAAGGCAACATCAAGCACATTATAACTACATCGCGCGATGCATCTAGTACATCCTTATCGTGTGTGCCATGTTGTGTGTGATTATTCAAGCAGCTTCATGTTTTTGCTCCCCTTTTCACCTGATTTTTTACTAAGTCTAATTTCTTCACACTTAGCTATTTTTTCCTCATTCTTTGGTCTTTCTTCTTCGTTTTGGCTCATCTTTCACTTGTTTTTATCTGATTCTTCTTCTAATTTTATGCAATGACGAATTATCATCAGACCTCTATCTCCTGGGTAAGCTTATGATAATCTTTTTCACATGATCTGCAGTTTAGTAACCTTTGTCCAGAACCTTTAGACATGCAACAAGAGTATGAAACCTTGAGAACATGTTCTCAAGAGTTTCATTATCTTCCATCTTGAAGGCTTCATACTTCTGAATCAAGGAAAGTTCCTTGGTTTCTTTAACGTGACTGTTTCCTTCAGGAGTCATTCTCAGAGAATCAAATACGGACTTTGTTGTATCTCTGTTTGTGATATTTTCATACTCAGCGTATGAAATGGCATTCAACAAGATGGTTCTAGCTTTTTGATGATTCTTGTAGTCTTTCTTCTATTGATATGTCATCACTCTTCTTTCCACCTTGTTACCACTAGCATCTACAGGATGAACATAACCATCAATTACCATATCCCGTAGATCCACATCATGACCAAGGAAAAAGTTTTCTATTCTATCTTTCAAGTAATCAAATTTTTCTCCATAAAAAACTGGAGGTTTAGTACTATAGTGATCTCTATCAGCGGGTGCAACTGGTGGAAGGACTTTTGCCATTGTGTTTCACAAGCTGAGTTTTTATCTGACACGGTGAAGTGTTTAATACGCAGTCAATAGTAGAATCGGAGCTTTGATGCCAATCGAAGGTGAAGGGAAATACAAGAAAAGGGGGTTTGAACTGGATTTCCAAAAATGAAAACTTTTTGAACCCAACATAACAAGTAACAAATATATTTAACCGTTGTTGTATCTGTTTTTTGTAGTAGTGTATGTTGATGGTGTGCTTACATATATTTATGTATTTCTTTATATGATTGTTATTTCTTACCCCTTCTGTTTAAATGTTGCCTTTACATGGGCATCGTGCAGATAATTCGTAGTAGAGATGTGGATGTGAGTAGAAGAGAGTGCTCTTCTTTATGCGTTTGTTGAGTTGGCGTCTGCTCTGATATGTAACACTAGGGGGATGGAACGCTCATTCATTTATTTTATGTTTGATAATTCTTATGTTTACATTATACCATGATTATGTTTTGGAAAAGTTAAAATAACCGGTTGTTCGATGTTTCTGCTGCTAAAATCATATTGGAGTTTAGACTTGTTCATTATTATTATTAGTTTAAAATTTATATATGTTACATATCCAATTGAATGAGCTGGTTAATGTTTTAGTAGAATCCTAATTGTAATTGTTGATTGTTTTAAATTACTCTGATTTTCAATTAAAATTACGCGGGGAAAATTAAGGTGTTACATCATACAAAGTCAAATCAACATATAATCCAACAGTATAGAAAAAGGTTCATCACAAATAACCTAACCTAGAGGAGCTTTAATACTCATATTGGAAATTACAATACCAATTGAATAAAGAAGAAACGCATATGAATCCCCTTGAAGGATTGGACTCCAGTGGCTTCTAATGCTCTCAAAATCACCATTGATGCTGTAAAAATCGTACTAAAGATGCCAAATTTTGTAACCCTTACAAAAGTGTAGATATTCTCGTTTAAAAAAGCTTAAAATGGGTCAGAAAGCGTCATAAAAATCCCAAAAAAGGCAACATCAAGCACATTATACCTACATCACGTGCAATGCATCTAGTACATCCTTATCGCTTGTGCGATGCTGTGCGTGATTATTCAAGTAGCTTCATGTTTTTGCTCCCCTTTTCACCTGATTTTTTACTAAGTCCAATTTCTTTACACTTAACTATTTTTTCCTCATTCTTTGGTCTTTCTTCTTCCTTTTGGCTCATCTTTCACTTGTTTTTATCTGATTCTTTTCCTAATTTCATGCAATGACGGACTATCATCAGACCTCCATCTCCTGGGTAAGCTTATGATAATCTTTTTCACATGATCTGCAGTTTAGTAACCTTTGTCCAAAACCTTTAGACATACAACAAGAGTATGAAACCTTGAGAGCATGTTCTCAACAGTTTCATTATCTTCCATCTTGAAGGCTTCATACTTCTGAATCAAGGAAAGTTCCTTGGTTTCGTTAACTTGAGTGTTTCCTTCATGAGGCATTCTCATAGAATCAAATATGGATTTTGTTGTATCTCTGTTTGTGATATTTTCATACTCAACGTATGAAATGGCATTCAACAAGATGGTTCTAACTTTGTGATGATTCTTGTAGTCTTGCTTCTATTGATCTGTCATCACTATTCTTTCCATCTTGTTACCACTAGCATCTACAGGATTTACATAGCCATCAATGACCATATCCCATAGATCCACATCATGACCAAGGAAAAAGTTTTCTATTCTATCTTTCAAGTAATCAAATTTTTTTTCCATCAAAAACTGGAGGTTTAGTACTATAGTGATCTCTATCAGCGGGTGCAGCAGGTGGAAGGACTTCTGCCATTGTGTTTCACAAGCTGAATCTTTATCTGACACAGTGAAGTGTTTGATACGCAGTCAATAGTAGAATCGGAGCTTTGATGCCAATCATAGGTGAAGTGAAATACAAGAAAGTGGGTGGTGGGGGGGGGGGGGGAGGGAGGGGCGGGGGGAGTTTGAACTGGATTTCCAAAAATAAAAACTTTTTGAACCCAACACAACAAATAACAAACAAGGATGGAATTGGAATACCAAAATGCAGTTGTATCCTTGCATAACGGTTTATTAAAATAGGAGACCAAATGGTACAATAGTACAATCCTTAGCCCACAAAATGAGTATAATAGGAGAGATATTTGATCTTGTACTGTGTACTATTTTTCTCACGTAAAACCTTTTGATCTTATCTTCAATATTTAGTGGCTTCTGACAAGTTTTACTTAATTGTAGTTTTAATCTTTTAAAATTTAATTAAACACTGAAATTTGTAGATAAAATAAAAATATTATTAGTAAATCTTGAAATAAGTTACTTGTATAAATAAAACTAATTTTTATTTACCTAACTTAAATTAAAACTAATTTAATTGTATCAATAAACTTTTTAAATGCATTAGAGAAAAAAAGAAAAAGTAAAAGCAAAAAAAAAAGCTAAAATAAAGTAAAAGATTATCTCCTAATAAATGATACTACAACAACAACATTTAAAAGACATAAATATATTTGTTATTTTTATTTCATTTTTTAAATAAATTGTAGATTTATAAGTATAACAACTTTGTCTATATAATCGTACATTATGAAAAATAAAAAATAAAGTGAAATTGATAAAAATTTGTTGAAAATTTCAAGCCTATTTCTTGCTTTTAGTTGACTATGACACTCTTTTGAAAATAATGATTGTCAACTTTTTAGCTGCATAATATATTTAATTGCAGTTTTGGTTAAGTTAGTTAAAAATTTAATTGTATTTACACAAGTAAATTATAATCATGTCAGTTAAAAGATAGTAACACAAATCAAGCGGTGATTTTATACTACTGTATTTTAAAATAAATTTTAATTAAATATTAAATTTAAGGCATTTGTATTTAACCAAAATATGACATTTAAAAAATTAAAAATTTAAATTATTTATCTGATTATATTTTATTATATTTCATTTCATACCATTAAATCCCATCATATTTCATTCATCTAAAAAAATTAAGCCATATTTTAATAAACTTTTAAACCAATTTTAGTTTTTGCATTTTATAAAAATCATGTTTTTAGTTTTTCTACATAACTAAAAATATTAATTTTTCTAAAATATACCCATTCAATATTGATAAAAACAATCAACCATAATATAAAACTTTAATTTTTTTCATTTTATTTTATTAAATTTGAATATTAAGTTCATTCTCTATTTTGTGATATACTGACTTTTTAGAAAGCTGCAAGAATATAACACGTTAATTGGAAAGATATTTTAATACATGACATGTTAAATATTTCAATGCAAACTGTTAGCAAGCTAAAAAATATTCTTTCAATCCCAAAACCACACGGAGAAGAAGTATTCACTACATAAATTAAAAAAAAACAATAGCATTAGAGTTGCATGCATTCCAAAGTAAGACAAAAAATTACTTAGTGTTGCATGCATTCCAAAGTAAAACAAAAAATTATTTAAGAAATGATGAGTGGTATAAAATACAATGTAAGAGTAAAATAGATTTGTTAAAACCAAATAATAAGATACAATAACACACCTTTCACTCCTTAAGCTTAAAAACGAAATAAGATTCTTCCAATTAAGCACCAAAATGAATTTCTTCCTATTGAATCCAAACAAATAATATCAAGATGTGTAACTGAGAGTAGCTCATTTTGATGCTTAACTAGAAAAATGTCATTATAATAAAACCTTAGAACTGATCACTTTTATAATTTTGAGACACTTTTATAGTTTTGAGACACATTAATCAAATCTTAATTTTGGCGGCTAAATATGTTTGAATTAGTTTTATCAACTGAATAAAAATTAATATATCCAAATTTATTTTTATGCCGAAAATATCTCTTTAATAGTAAATTCTTAATGCTAGATTTGTTTCAATAAAACAAAATTTTCAATAGTTATGTTAACAAATAGAATTTTTCTTTTAAATTAATAGGAAACCTAATATTTAGCAGGATTTATAGGAAACGAAACTTGTCTTGGCTTTAAATTAAAAAAGAAAAAAAATCATAATAATTAAGACTAATATTTTTAAATTAAATTTATTTATTTTTAATAAACTATTTGTTTCCAATTTTAATTATGCGATTAATAATTAAGTTCAAAAAAACTTTGGAAAATGTAAATAAAGGATTCTTCACTTAAACTCTTTTATTTACATTATTTAATTGTAATTTTTTATTTTTTTATTTTTTCTTTTGAATGTCGAAGGCCAAAGCCCAAGCTAAAAACATAACATATGAGTTATTCTTCTAACAAAAGACGCTCCTAAATCTGCTATCAAATCCCCGTATAACCAACTTGGGCATTCATCGTACACTATTAGCCCCATTGTGCCCATGCTTCCTTGTTTGGCAAGTTTATCTGCGTATCGATTTGCTTCCCTAAATATGTGTATCTATTCTCAATTTTTCAAAGTTTCTTCCAACCTACCGTATTCTTCAAATAAGATTTAACCTAGGATTTTGCTTAGTCTACACTTGTTTGATTGCTTATTCCACAAGTTTGTTGTCTACCTGAGCTACAAGTCGACATATTAGAGATTGTGAAAGCTCCACTTACATTTCCACTCCAAATACAAGTGTCTTCTTTTGACTGAGTTGTTTTTGGGGGATGAATAACTTTAATTTTGTGTAACACTTCCTGATTAAAGTTATTATTTAATAAATATCAATTCCAATTGCCTTCTGTTGTAACTAGCTCTGCAATATTTGTTGTCATCTCTCTTTCACCATTCTGCTAAAGCAACACATTTCTGAGTTGCAGTCCTGGTTCCACACACTTAGCATCCCAAGCTCTAACTTTGTTTCCTTTTCCCACTTCCCAAAAGGACATATCAGTTAGAATAGGCCAAATACTAACCAACAACATCCAAATGCTAGAGTCATTTTAACACAAATGTATCTAGATCTTTGACTCTGATTTATGTAATTTTTTCTTATGACTTTGCACCAAAGTATTTCATCCCATCACTTGATTTACCAACCCAATTTTTATAGACACGCTTTATTCATAAGTATAACGTACCTCATTCCTAGTCCTCCCTGCTTATTTCCTTTAGCTATCTCACTTCATCTAACTATATGGAGATGTTTGTTGTTCTCATTATCTCTCAAGATAAAATCCCATTGGCACCTTTGCAGCTCCTTGAGAGAAATTTTCGGGACTGTCGTATTCATCATTGTGTATATAGGTAGTGCGTAAATGACAGATTTTGCAAGAGTTATCCTTCCCGCAAAAGAGATTTGATTTCTTTTCCAGCTAAATAATTTACTTTTTACCTTTTCAATCAAGTAGCAATAATCATTGATTCTATGACTTTTCTATTTAAGGTCACTCTTAGATAAGCCCCTAGAGAATTTGTTTCTTTGAATCCATAGCTCTGAGTAATATTCCTTCTTATAACGGCTCAGGTGTTGCAAGAAAACACAATGTTGGACTTGTCTATGCTAATTCTCTATCTAGAAACTGAGCAACATTCTTGTAAAAATTTCATGATAGTTTGCACTTTTTACTCAGTAGCATTGCCAAATAGCAGTAAATAGTCAACAAACATCAAGTATTACACTTTAGGTCCATATTTTTCAATTCTCATGCAATCCCACCTTTTTTCCTTAATCAAATGAGATAGTTTTTCAACACAAAGGAAAAAAAAGATAAGGTGATAAGGGATCTCCTTGTATTAACCTTTTCTTGGAGTCGAGTAATCACTTTTATCCCCAATCCAGAGCACTCTCATCCTGACACATGTTACGGCTTCCATTATGAGATCTTTCAACTTGTATGGAATTTCCACTTCATTTAGAATTTCTTTGACAAAGTTCTAACCGATCTTGTCATATGCATTTGCTAAGTCTACCTTTATTCCAAAGTAGCATTTTTTGTCGTTGGTTTTGTGGATACTATGTAGAATTTCTTAAGCCACTACAAGATTTTTGTTGTTGAATTGGGTTTCCAAAAATGAAAACTTTTTGAACCTAACACAACAAATAGAAAACAAGGAATAAAAAATAGAACAGTTAATTTTATATTGGTTCGCTATAACACAAGCTATCTCACTTCATCTAACTATATGGAGATGTTTGTTGTTCTCATTATCTCTCCAGATAAAAGCCCATTGGCACCTTTTCAGCTCCTTGAGAGAAGTTTTTGGGACTGTCGTATTCATCATTTTGTATGTAGTTAGTGCTTCAATCACGGATTTTGCAAGAGTCACCCTTCCTGCAAAAAGAGAGTTGATTTCTTTTCCAGCTAGAAAATTTACTTTTTACCTTTTCAATCAAGTAGCAATAACCATTGGTTCTCTGACTTTTCTAGTTAAGGTCACCCTTAGATAAGTCCCTGGAGAAATTGTTTCTTTGAATCCAGAGCTCTGAGTAATATTCCTTCTTATAACGGCTCAGGTGTTGCAAGAAAACACAATGTTGGATTTCTTCATGCTAATTCTCTATCTAAAAACTGAGCAGAATTCTTGTAAATGTTTTATGACAGTTTGCATTTTTTACTCAGTAGCATTGCCAAATAGCAGTAAATCGTTAACAAACATCAAGTATGACACTTTAGGTCCAGATTTTCCAATTTTCATGCAGTCCCACCTTTTTCCCTCCACATCATCCTTAATCATATGGGATAGTTTTTCAACAAAGGATAAAAAAGATAAGGTGATAAGGGATCTCCTTTTATTAACCCTTTCTTGGAGTTGAAGTAATCACCTTTATCCCCATTCCAAAGCACTCTCATCCTGACACATGTTATAAATGCGAGAAAAATACACAAGAAGGGGGGGGGGGGTGAATTATGTTTGCAAAATTAATTTTACTTCTGAACCAGAGTTTAGATTCCAAAATTGAGTTCAGAATTTGATAATAGGTGCAACTGAAAATGTAACAAAAGTAAAGTAAAAACAACAATGAATGCACAACAGTTATCATGGTTCCTCTCCCAACTGAGAGTACTCTAGTCCCATTACCTTGCAAGATATTTTCCATTATAATCAACCCGATTACAGTTGCTTATACACACTTGTATAAGACTTTCCTTGTTCAGACCTCCAGTCTAAGACTTTCCTGCTCAATCAGCACCTGATCGTGACTTCCTGCTAAGATCCTCAGATCCTAAGACTTGCCTTGCTTAAACCACCTGGTTCAAGACTTTCCTGCTCAGACACACTGCCTAAGACTTTCCTTGCTCAGATCTTTGGTCCCAGACATCCCTGCTTAGACACACTATCTAAGACTATGTTTGAACAAGGCAATATTTCTGCAATGTAAAGAAAATAGTAAATGGGGGAAGGGGGTTTCAGTTTACAAAGAAAAAAATAAAATAAGAGTTTTAACTAAATTACTAAAGTGCTTAGGTTGTGCATTGAATCCCCTAGTTCTATGTTGTTGATGTTTTCCTATCACTCTAATCCCACAGCGAATTAACAAAGCCGTTATGACTGATCCGTCGCGAAATAACTCACTAATCACTGCTTGGAGCTTCCTATCCATAGGCCACCAACGTAAGCAGGATTAGGCGATATACAGAATGTTAATTGCCTATGACACTACTCAGGGTCTCCTATTCCTATTCAACTAGTGTAAGTAGAACAGTTGCCAAGTATCTCAAATAAAAGGCTTTAAGAAAAAGGAATAATTACATAGAATTAAAGATCAAAGGGTTCATATGTAACCCCCCGATTTTATGATTTAATTTTCGTCAATAATATTGTATGATTTTATGCGTTGATTGATGTTTTAGTGTGTAAGAGGAACCTTTAGGTGTAGGGTAGTAGCCTTAGAGAGTAGAACTTAAGGTGTTAGGGGTGTGAGAGTAAAAGTGTAGAGACATGGGGGTGGTGGGAGAATTATCATTGTTGCTATTATTTAAATTAGAATTAATTGAATAAAATAATAGTAATAGTGATAGTTAAATAATTATATAATTATTATGGTGATAGTGAAATAATAAAATAATAGTAATAGTGATAGTTAAATAATTATATAATTATTATGGTGATAGTGAAATAATAAAATAAATAGTTATTTTATTTAGTTGGATTAAAATGATTATTTAGAAATAATAAAAGAATAAGAAAAAAGGGAATTAGGATCAGAGTCAGAACGTGTAAAGTTTGAGAGAAAAGAGAAATAGCTAGGGCTTGAGGAAGAGGAAGAGAACACCATTGTTGAAGTGCTTTTGCTAGGAATAACCAGGTAAGGGTGATATTTTCTAATGTATAAGGGATTGCATGATAACATGTGGGTGGGTTTTCTATATCTCTATGTGATTGTTTTTATCTTCTCTGTGTTTTGAACAATTGATGTGTAATGATACAATTGTGTGTATGCTTTGGTGAATTGTGTGTCAGTGAATGATTCTGATGATTGTGTGGTGATAGGAATCAGAATGTGAAACATGAGTTTATGTTGTTTTATGAAAATTGGGGTTCTGATTCTAGAGTGTACTAACATCTGCTTTCTGATTAGACTCTCTCACGAGTGTATGATCAGAACCAAACCAAGGCTACTTTTGTGTCAGAACCAGTTTCATCAACTAAATATAATTCTGCACACACGAACCAGCTAGTTAGAAATCCTAATTGTTTTTCAAATACTTTGTCATCATTGAAACCTTAGAGGATACATGGTATGAACCAAACTTGTCTTAACAATCTCCCCCTTTTTGATGATGGCAACCTTAAGTATTTAAAAACAATCAGTAGTAGATTAATTACTCAATAAATTTTAGGGTGTGAGGTTTGTAACCTCCCCCTGTGTTAAACAAACTTAGAGGTGAGGTTTGTAAGCTCCCCTTGAGTCATATCTGTAATGTCTAAGAGGTGAGGTTTGGAAGCTCCCCCTATTTAGAATAATGAATCATCTCCAAGGGTTAAGTTTATAATCTCCCCCTAAATAGGATCAAAAACCTCATCCGGATCCAAAATTAATTTAGAAGAATATTTAACCCATTCTCCCCATTTATCATCAATAAAAAAGGCAGAAGAAGAAGGAAGCTTCAGCGGTTAAAATTGGTTTCTGAACAATTCATAATTGAACACCAGTCAGGAACAAGTTTGTCAATTAACCCAACTTGTTGTACATGAGTAAAAACACCCTGTTTAACAAGAATCATAGAAAGAACCCTACCAAAAGGAATGAGAAAAGATAATTCCTCACGAGATGTAAGTATCTCTTCTTTCAGATAATTGAACATAGATAGAGGCAGATTGATCTTAGTTCTGGAGACTAGGAACAAAATGAAGTGTTTGTCATCAGAAGAAAGCCATCCTGCCCCCTTTTCTCTAGGCCTTAGATTAATCCCCATAATTTGGTACCAGACTTTTACCATAGAAGTAAGAGTAGAAGGACTTTCAGCAGGGCCTTTACTTCCATAGATAATGTGGATAAGATTCGCAAATCTGTTGTTATGTCTGTAGATCTCAACAATAACTTCATCTTCCTCACAGTTTATTGCTTGAGATATGATTTTAGAGTTGATTACAACAAGGAAACCATAGACAACAGACAGAATCTGACAATCATCTAGCTCATTCTGATGAACATGAGTGTTTGCCCAAAAAATATTTCACAAGATCTGGATAGATGGGTCTATAAAGCATTGCAAAATATTCATCCCATTTCTGAAAATGAATATCTAAATCTATTTGTGAAAGAATACTCGACGTCAATTCATTGAAGTCGGTTGTATATTCCTTTAGATTATCTAGATCATGGATTTCTCCTTTTATGGTGTTTGAAGACATTTTTAAGAAGAAATGCTAGTTTGAAGAACAATGATCTCACAATATTATCTTATATAAAAGATAACTTATGAAATCAGGAGAATACACAGGAAACTATATAATACATAGAATGCTAGTTTATAAGCAAGTGTGTATTAAATGTTTGGACACTTATGAGTCTGAATAAAAACAAGTTAAAATCTGTGTCAATATACTCCTTTTAATGAACCAAATTTCAGAGTAAAATTTGAAATAAGAGTGATAGTCATTTCCCTTCAGTTTTGAGACTTTCCGAGACAGCTGTCTATCAAAGCTATATTTCAAAAAGCTTTTAAGTATTAGAGTGTAAGACTAGGATCCTTATTTTATCATAACTCAAGAGTAGCCCAATAGTTAATTCAAAGCACATAGCAAAGAATTAACTAATTAATTTCTGCGTTAAGCAAAGCAATCAAGGAAGAGATAGATCATATACTCCTTATCCAGGCTTTTTAGGCCATACTTTGAGACATATCAGAAAGAAACATTCCAACTGAAAACCATCAGAATCCAAAGATTCCTCCAATACTCCATTCAGAAGATAAGCATTTTTTCAGCGACAAAAACCATGTTCAATTTTTTTTAATATAATCAAATTGAGAAATAGCTAAGGGTTTCGTAAATATATCGGCTCATTGATGTTCAAAATCAATAAAGTGAATATCTATAGCACCCTTCTAAACATAATCTCTTATAAAATGATATCTAATTTCAATATTCTTGGTTCTAGAATGTTGAATTGGATTCTTCGTTAGACAAATAGCAGCATTGTTATAACAAATGATAGGAATATTGTTTCCAAAAATATGATAATTTTCAAGTTGATATTTCATCCATAGTAGTTGAGTACATCAATTAGCAGCTGAAATGTATTCTGCTTCTGCTGTTGATAGAGCAATAGTTGCTTGTCTTTTACTACCCCAAGAGATAAGGCTTTAACCTATGAATTGACAAGTTCCACTAGTGGATTTCCTTTCAATTCTATCTCTGACATAGTCAGCATCACAGAATTCAACCAGCTTATAATTTGAGGATTTATAAGGAAGTCCAAGATTGATTGTTCCTTTCAGATACCCGAAGATCCTCTTAACAGTTGTTAAGTGAGGCTCTCTAGGATCTGATTGGAATCTTACACACAAACATACACTGAATAGAATATTAGGTCTTGAAACAGTGAGATAGAGTAAGGAACCTATCATACCTCGATATTTAGTTGGATTCACCTTAGCACTGCATTCTTCATCATTTAGATTGCAAGTTGGATGAATAGGAGTTTACATGACTTTGCATTCCTCAAGATTTAACTTTTTCAAGAGCTCTCTTGTGTACTTAGACTGATGAATGTAAATATCTTCAGTCTTTTGATTAATTTAAATTTCAAGAAAGTATTTTAATTCACCCATCATGCTCATCTCAAATTCATCCTGCATAATTTTAGAAAACTCTTGACAAAGAGATGCATTAGTGGAAACAAAAATTATGTCATCAACATAAACCACAAGTTGTTCTTCAGAATTTCTTCTGATATAGTAATAGATTCTGAAACATCATCTTATATACTCTTTTCTTTAGGAACATATACCACAAGTTATTCTACAGAATTCTGAATGGCTGCAGAAATAACATTCTGGGCCAAAGACTCTGACTTGTCAAGGTTAGGTATTTTGTCATCACATTTCACGTGCATAGACTCTTGAACCACTCTGGTTTCTGAGTTATACACTTTGTATGCTTTTAAGCATTCAGAGTATCCCAAAAAGATACCCTTTTGAGCTTTAGCATCAAATTTCTTTAGGTAGATCTTATTATTCAAAATGTAACAAGTACATCCAAATTGATGAAAATAAGATGCTTGGTTTTCTACCTTTAAATAATTCATACGATGTTTTATCCAGAATTGGTCTAATATAGATTCTGTTCTGAATATAACAAGCAGTATTAACAACTACTGCCCACAAGTACTTAGGGAGTTTATTTTCATGAATCACTGTTCTTGCCATCTCTTGAAAAGATATGTTCTTTCTCTCAACAACCCCATTTTGTTGTGGAGTTCTAGGAGAAGAGAACTCATGGATAATTCCACATCTTTCACAAAAGGACTCAAATGATATATTTTCAAATTCTTCCCCGGTCACTTTTGACCTCCAGAATCTTTATTTCTATCTCAGATTGTACTTGAATGCAGAAGATGCTAAATACTTTGTATGTTTCATCTTTAGATCGAAGGAACTTCACCCAAGTCCATGTGCAGAAATCATCAACAATGATCAAACCATATTTCTTCCCACTGATTGAAGCAATCCCAATAGGACCAAATAAATAAATGTGAAGCAATTCTAAAGGTCTAGAAGTAGAGACAATGTTCTTAGTTTTAAAAGAGGTTTTAACAATATTTCCAACTTGGCATGATCCACAAAGAGCATCTGACTGATAATCAATATCTGGCAGCCATTTAACAAGTTTTTTTCTTGTTATGTTTAGAGATTAATCTCCAATTAGCATGACCTAACCTTTTGTGCAAAATCCATTTCTCATCACTCACTGTCATCAGGCAAACTACCTTCTGATCAACCTATTCAGAAAGATTGATTTTATAAACATTTCCCTTTCTTTTCCCTTTGTATTCAACAATTTTATCAGCGTTAACAATAGAGCATAAATTCTTATTAAACAACACTTCACATCCACTGTCACACAACTGGCTTATACTTAATAGATTATGTTTCAAGCCATCTACCAGCCAGACCTTTTTAATAAGAGTTTGAGAATTACCAATGGTACTTGTACCAATGATTCTTCCCTTCTAGCCTCCTCTAAAATCCACATTTCCCTCCTCTTTCAAATTCACGATTTGGAACATATGCCTTTCTCCAGTTATATATCATGAGCTACCGTTGTCCAGGTACCAGGATTGGCTTTCCATCCTTTCCTTTTGTCATATCTGATCTTTTTCTTCAGATTTAGATAAGATTCCTTCATCAGATGAGTGTGCCATTAGTGCAAGATTGACATCATCTTCCTTTTCTGAATCTTCATCATCCATCCTTCCCATGTTGCCATAAAGTTATTCTTGAACCTGTTTATGAAGTTATCCTTCTGATAGCTTCCTTTCATCTGACTGCCTTTCTGAAGATCATGAATTTTATTTCTGAAGTGACCAGGCTTGTTGTAGTTGTAGCAGATCCTGTCTTCTTCTTTCTCTTTGAAGTTGGATCTCCTATTGCTTCTAAGAAATCTCATGTTTCTTTTGGCCATTTTCTGAAATCCTCTGATGAAGCAAGCCATATCATCATCATCATATCTTCCATCAGACTCTTCTTCAGAAGTTTCATCATGTTTACTGCTCTTAGAAGATCTTTTGGAGTTTTCACCAAATTTTTCAGAAGCAAATCTCAAAACCAGAGATTTAAGGTTCTTCAAAGACTCATATCTATAACACCCCGATTTTTAACAGCGGGAGTGTATATTTTTTTTTTAATGCCATACATAATATTGACAACTGTCTTTTCAGGAAAATAATAAAAATGATTAATCAGAGTACGAGCTTTCGATCTAAGTCTTTTCCATACATAGGACCAGCGTAATGCCCACTAGTATAAATATTTGTCCATACACATAAAAATAAGCACTCAGCTTTAATAATAACAGTAACAACAACATGGACAACCTCAAAGCATGACCCTAAGCTGATCTTGAATTCCTAGTCCCAAGACATCGCATCTTACAAGCCTTCACGACACCTGGATACCTTAACTATCACAACTTCTAAACCTGGGTGGTCGTTAGCCACATCATAATAATAGTAGAGGGTCACGATCTAAAAACAGCATATATGGAAGAATACACCCATGCCAGCAGAACATGATATACATAACAACATGAATAAGATGACAATATGATATGCAGAGCAACATAAATGAGGTGACAGTATGATATATGTAACAATCACAACAATTAATTTAACACACAAATGCAATGCACAAATATTTAATTTACCACACAAATGCAATGCACAAACATTTAATTTACCACACAAATGCAATGCACAAACATTTAATTTAACACACCCATGCAATGCACACACATCCTAAATGCAGACCTATATGAATTTGGTGGTCCCAATTCGTCGGGTACCCTCACCATGCATGAATTCCAGAATTTAACCTCTCCGCAGAGAGTCGTGATACCCCCTTGGGTCCTCACTAACCGTGCTGCCTCGCAGACACAAAAGTGTTGCCCTTGCAAACACCCGGAGTTGCCTCCCTCGCATTCTCCTGACTCAATTTGATCTCAAAGGATCGATGACGGCTCAGTCACATCACCTGGTGCAGTAGAATTCCCTTCGGGATTAGGTGATGATTCAGAACCCATCACCCTGGCCCGTTCGGCGCCAACTACCTACACGCAACTATGGTATGCATGACTCACACATGCAAATGCAACAGTTTATATAAACACAATATGTCTAAACACAATTCACAATTCACAATTCATAATTCAGTTCATATATCTATCACAGATCATATGAACAATCCTCAGTACCAACAGGTGGCTCAGACACACCTCGTGTTGTCCTCCTCGACATACACATCAACCGCAATTCATATATTTATCACAAATCATATGAATAATTCTCATTACCAACAGGTGGCTCAGACACACCTCGTGTTGTCCTCCTCGACATACACATTAACCGCAAATCATATATTTATCACAAATCATATGAATGCACATCACAAGTTTAGCGTCATAGCATAAACACATATCCCCAACCGGACACACAATCATGAATATAACCACACAACCTCAACTGGCACACAATCATTCAAACATCCCCATAAGGGCACACAGTCATGAATACAAACACACATGCATTCAATCACATATACTATCGTTAGAAAGTGCCCTTACCTGAGCAAGCTTCCAACCCAAACAACCTACGCTACATAAGATCAATTCGTCCCTCACGATGAAACCTCAGAATCGGATCCCACTGTAAACCTTTATAATACACAAAGGACTTATGTTAAAACCACTCAGATATATCCTACAACAAGGCTGGGTCTTGGTCGCTAACCTACTCAATCAGGTTTTGATTACGACACTGGTTTCTAACCTAATTGCTTCATAAAATAAATCTTTTCAAATAAGAAAGAAATTAGTTTTTCTCTTAAAAGAATAAATATCAAACTCAAGGAAAATTTTCCACCACTAATTTAAAATCTTTCACTTGAACCCATAATTGCGTCAAACTATTTTTCTCGCACTATGAATAAATTCAGCGAAACCGAAATATATAAATCACCAAAATAAGATTTTACCCCCAAAATGAAACCACCTAATATCCCATAAATACCAAATAAATAACCAAAATATTTATTTCACACATATAAAATTAAATGATCTCCTTGTATCAAAATACTTTAATCATACTATAAATAAAATTTATTAAACAAATAAAATACTAACCAATATTCCAATTTCAATAATATTCCAAATTACCATTTAGAATAAATAATAGTTTTCCAATCACAATAAATTATTTTGGATCTAAAAATATTTCGACACAAAACTAGTTAACAGTTTTTTTCAACGGTACCAAAAATCGGCACAGATCGTACTTTAACATACTATTCCGAACGTATCCGGAAAATTCCGAAAAATAAAATAATTATCTAAATATATATATATATATATATATATATATATATATATATATATATATAGATAAATAAATATACTTTCATTTAAAAAAAACCGGGATAAAAATATCAAACGGAATGAAAATTACGAGACCGGAAGTAAAAACAGCGGGACGCCCACCACAGAAAATGGGCATGACGCCCGTAACCAAGAAAGACACGTTCGTAACACAAAACCAAATACAAGGGGTGGGTCTCACCACCCACTCTCTCTTTATTATATTTTTTCCAAAACCAAATTTAAATAAATGAATAGTAAACATATACTAAAAACAAGTGAGGAAGACAAAAAAAGGTGTTACGGTCGTCACCCCCTGTTATGACCGTAACACGCCTCTTAAGAGTGTGACGACCGTCACGCTTTGGTTACGACCGTAACACGCTGTTATATTAGAAAAAGTGCCCGTAACCAATTCATGACGATCGTAATAAATTTTTCTCTCCTCCTTTTATTTTCTTTTCTTAAGATAAAATAATAAAAATAATAATAATCCCAATAATATACCCACAGATAAATTAAATCGGTACCAATATTTTTTTCCTCTAAAAATATAATCCGATATTCGGATAGAAAATATTTTTGTAACCGGTAATAATAATTTCTAACTCAAAACTGTAAATAGGGGATATTCTATCGGTGTATAATTTACCAAATCTAACCACATAATTTAATACTAAAATAAAATAAATACTAACAACTAAAAAAATTAAATAAAACAAACAACATAAACACTCACCAAAGTTTTTTCCTGAGCGTGAGTATTATAAAGAGATCCAAAATAAAACCATGAAACAAGTTACCCATTATATAGTTTTTTCAAAATCATCCTCACCATTCAATATCAAAGGCCAAGATTCACCACTTTTCCTCACTCTCTCTCTCTCCCACGTGAACAATTATCACAAAAGAAAAATATCATGATATTTACATTTTATGCCGCCTTACTATTCATTCTAACCCGTTAATTCGTTCGGTCTCCTCGTTCGCTCACAGACGAGTCGTAAAACACTCCCGAATAACTTTTTCCGAAAACAGAAAAATTCTACTGTCATCTTTAAAATAAAACACAACATTATTTTCGACTAAATTTTTATTCCGGACAAATAAATTTTTCCGCCGCTTAGAAAAATAGAATGAGATTAAATTTTCATTTCCGGCGATAAATAAACTCCTATTTAAATTTTCCGACAACCCTCTTAGTCCGTGGAAATTAAAACGACGGCTATATTTTTCTCGTTTTCTCAAAACATCAACAGAGTCACATTTTCAGAATTTCCGATACCATAAAAATATCTGAAATCAATTATAATCCTCGCCAATTTAAAAAGTCTGATCGATTGCCAAAAGAAACATATGGGTCAATCTGCTACACAACCGGAAACCCTAAAAGTATCGGGTATAAATAGTTTGCTACCCCAAAGTTCATAGAAACACCGATTAATTGATAAAACATCATAATATCATACGGACTAAAATATACGGGTCTTACATTACCACCCACCAAAAAGGAGTTTCGTCCTCGAAACTCGAGGTAAATGTAACAACTTACCAATTTATCACTAACACACTCACTAGAACGACCGCGCACCTATTGCAACCCTCTACAAAGTCACAGTGACTCGGACTCTGGACGCAACGCTAAAACTGAACACTATCTAAACCGGCAAGAATCATTCATTCCATTCAACACAATCTTGTCTACCATCAACAACAGATTAAGGATGATCAGTTCCTCAATTTGTCAATAGGTAGGCGACAACCATGATGGTGGAATAAACCATCGTTACCAACTACAATAGTGTTCTCCTCATCCTGTTCTTAATTTTATGCAAGACACCAGGGTCCAATAATCACTTCGATGTTTCCTAAATGTTTCCTCCAAATTCCTGTTACTTCACTCTCCAAAGTGAGACACAATTTCCCCAAAACAAGTTAGGGTTCCTCTCACGCTCACTAAGCTCGGAACAACCATTGAGTATCCTCCAAAACAGTAACAGCTAAAACCCAAGTACAAATTTAACCTATTTCACTCCAAACGAAGTAGTCATCTAAGTAGAGAACTCCACATTTTCCCCAATGTCCATAAATCCTTAATTATTCCTTTAATCTCATAATTGTGGCGACCTGTATATGTTCACATCCATAATCATTCCAATCACCATCTTAATATCTCCATCCCAACGTCCGGTTGGTGATTGAAACTTCCCTAATCTTTCTTCCACCTTCCAAACTATGCCATCTAACAATACCCAATTTCCTCTTCACCAGTCTTACACTCTTTGGTCACCCTCTAACACAACTACCTTATTTCCAAGTCATAACTTAGTTTACTCTCGTATGCCTTAACATAAATGATCCTCATCGTTGGCTATCCCCATTTGACATCCCACGTCTTTCGTATCATCCTACATCAGCTTCCAAAAATCTATTTTGTTTCTTTTCCCTTCCAATCAAATTCCTTCTTCCTCAAAGAGCTCATCAATCAAACCATTTTTTATTGTTCCCCTATCTCATCTTCCATTGTCAAACTGTTCTCGATGTCAACCTCTGATGTCCAATAATTTCTCAGTGCCTATTTCCATTATGCTTCTCTAGTCTTCATTATAACGAGTACAACAAAACCGAGCCTTACTAGTCTCCGCCAAACATTTTCCACTTCATCCTAATTCTGAATATAACCATCCATCTAGTCACTAATACACTACTCATTAGCCTTGTGATATCAGATTTTCCAACCGCAGGATTATTCTCTTACCACTTATACCGCTTCTTAAATATCAACTTTACGTCCGAGCGCAACCCCATCATCTATAGCATACACTCTTGAGGAAATGCTTAGTATCCTTCCCATTTCCATTTGGGCCATATCCTTGGTAGTCCTTCCTAAGCAACGAGGTAGTCAACCTTCTTATTAAAAAAATCTGTGTTACCCGAGCACTTTCTTGCTTGCATACAACCTTATTCTTCCTTTGTAACCACCTTTACGATACTGCAACTCCAAAGTCCCTTATACTAGATCCTCTTATAACATCTAGGAGTTTCCAACTTCAAAAATCTTAGCAACCAAACGCCTATAGTCGTTTCCCAACCTACCATGACCTCTATCTTGTCAACTTCAACCCACATCTTTACTCTCCTTCACCCCAATCTAAATATCCTTGTTCCAAATCAATGTTCGTCCTATCCAACCTACTCTTTGTTGTTTTATCTATCTTCAATTGCTTATGACTATCCAATGGTCATAATATCCTTTTATAACACAACCCAATCCTCTTTCGTATAAGTTCTTGTTAAACATCAGGACACATCCATTCACTCCTCAGTTTCTTATTCAATCCTAGCTTTTTCTAAGGTATCAACCAACATTATCACCCTACGATCTAACACTCTACAAGAATCATCCTTCCAAACAGACATATCTTACTCCTCCATTTAGTCACTGAGCACTTATCTCAAATCTTAACGCTTGACTTTTAAAGAGCAACTACCCAATCAAAATTTCTTTGCTAACTTTTCTTTATTCTCAGGTTCGATCCTTAAATCCAAATCTAACTTTGATCTTCACGAAATCTATATACTTGTTACACCATATAACTCCATTCATTAATTCTTCATACATGGCTCTGTGTCCTTCCAGATATTAACTTTCAGCGTCTTATCACTCTTCTAACAACCCATTGTCTACCCGCGGTATGATATTTCTAACAAAACCATGTCACCCATACTTGAATTGCTTTAGCACTTCCCTACTCCACTCATATGATTAATTAGATCCATGGTGCTACTTCTACCTCTTCCTCCTATAAACCGTAATACTCTTTCTCTCCCAAACTCCTACTTCTAATTTTTCCGATGACAACTCCACTAATGGTCACTTCCACTAAAACCTATCCATGTGATACTTGGTTTCCTTCCTTTTAACATCACATGATTCATCCTTACGGTATTTAGTCACATATCTAACTTAGCTTAAGAAACCAAATTTAACCCTCAAGTACCTACCAATCGTATAACCTTCCTCCAACTTTCCTAGGTTTCGGCCACTTTCAACGTGTAACCCGCTTTCTTCCTAGAGAAGATGTCCCATTAATCTCCAATTATAGTAATTGTCTCCAAGCGACATCTATAACCGCTCCTTGATTCCAAAGAAATATTACCTTCTTCATAGTCCATAAACTTCATCTCATCTCATTCGGAACTCACCGGAATGAACATCCAATCATTTTTCTCTCACTAGGTCCTCCAAATCAAGTCCTTACTTAGAATCCTTTGAAACCTTGACTTCCACTCATCCCTACTCAACACCTCGGAGTGATAAGAACAAACAAAACCTCTCATCCATAGCATTACTGCAGGAAAACCTTGTAGTTCTTACTCGATTCAATCTCACCACCTCTAGCTCACTACCTCTAAAGAAAACGGAGACACATGTCGACCAACGTCGACAAATGCTCAAGGGGTTTAACTATGCTTCTTACTGAAGTATTATGGGAGACCTCACTTCTGTTAAGAAACAAACGATTACCTAGGCACATATCATGCTGGACTCAAGACACAAACCACATAACACATAGGACTCCACACATTTACTCCCACTAAACTCGGCACTTGATCAGCTTAGGACACCCGACTCACAACCCCATGAAAATCTTAGACCAAAGCTCTGATACCACAATGTAACACCCCGATTTTTAACAGCGGGAGTGTATATTTTTTTTTTTGAATGCCATACATAATATTGACAACTTTCTTTTCAGGAAAATAATAAAAATGATTAATCAGAGTACGAGCTTTCGATCTAAGTCTTTTCCATACATAGGACCAGCGTAATGCCCACTAGTATAAATATTTGTCCATACACATAAAAATAAGCACTCAGCTTTAATAATAACAGCAACAACAACATGGACAACCTCAAAGCATGACCCTAAGCTGATCTTGAATTCCTAGTCCCAAGACATCGCATCTTACAAGCCTTCACGACACCTGGATACCTTAACTATCACAAATTATAAACCTGGGTGGTCGTTAGCCACATCATAATAATAGTAGAGGGCCACGATCTAAAAACAGCATATATGGAAGAATACACCCATGCCAGTAGAACATGATATACATAACAACATGAATAAGATGACAATATGATATGCAGAGCAACATAAATGAGGTGACAGTATGATATATGTAACAATCACAACAATTAATTTAACACACAAATGCAATGCACAAACATTTAATTTACCACACAAATGCAATGCACAAACATTTAATTTAACACACCCATGCAATGCACACACATCCTAAATGCAGACCTATATGAATTTGATGGTCCCAATTCGTCGGGTACCCTTACCATGCATAAATTCCAGAATTTAACCTCTCCGCAGAGAGTCGTGATACCCCCTTGGGTCCTCACTAACCGTGCTGCCTCGCAGACACAAAAGTGTTGCCCTTGCAAACACCCGGAGTTGCCTCCCTCGCATTCTCCTGACTCAATTTGATCTCAAAGGATCGATGACGGCTCAGTCACATCACCTGGTGCAGTAGAATTCCCTTCGGGATTAGGTGATGATTCAGAACCCATCACCCTGGCCCGTTCGGCGCCAACTACCTACACGCAACTATGGTATGCATGACTCACACATGCAAATGCAACAGTTTATATAAACACAATATGTCTAAACACAATTCACAATTCACAATTCACAATTCACAATTCAGTTCATATATCTATCACAGATCATATGATCAATCCTCAGTACCAACAGGTGGCTCAGACACACCTCGTGTTGTCCTCCTCGACATACACATCAACCGCAATTCATATATTTATCACAAATCATATGAATAATTCTCATTACCAACAGGTGGCTCAGGCACACCTCGTGTTGTCCTCCTCGACATACACATTAACCGCAAATCATATATTTATCACAAATCATATGAATGCACATCACAAGTTTAGCGTCATAGCATAAACACATATCCCCAACCGGGCACACAATCATGAATATAACCACACAACCTCAACTGGCACACAATCATTCAAACATCCCCATAAGGGCACACAGTCATGAATACAAACACACATGCATTCAATCACATATACTATTGTTAGAAAGTGCCCTTACCTGAGTAAGCTTCCAACCCAAACAACCTACGCTACATAAGATCAATTCGTCCCTCACGATGAAACCTCAGAATCGGATCCCACTGTAAACCTTTATAATACACAAAGGACTTATGTTAAAACCACTCGGATATATCCTACAACAAGGCTGGGTCTTGGTCGCTAACCTACTCAATCAGGTTTTGATTACGACACTGGTTTCTAACCTAATTGCTTCATAAAATAAATCTTTTCAAATAAGAAAGAAATTAGTTTTTCTCTTAAAAGAATAAATATCAAACTCAAGGAAAATTTTCCACCACTAATTTAAATTCTTTCACTTGAACCCATAATTGCGTCAAACTATTTTTCTCGCACTATGAATAAATTCAACGAAACCGAAATATATAAATCACCAAAATAAGATTTTACCCCCAAAATGAAACCACCTAATATCCCATAAATACCAAATAAATAACCAAAATATTTATTTCACACATATAAGATTAAATGATCTCCTTGTATCAAAATACTTTAATCATACTATAAATAAAATTTATTAAACAAATAAAATACTAACCAATATTCCAATTTCAATAATATTCCAAATTACCATTTAGAATAAATAATAGTTTTCCAATCACAATAAATTATTTTGGATCTAAAAATATTTCGACACAAAACTAGTTAACAGTTTTTTTCAACGGTACCAAAAATCGGCACAGATCGTACTTTAACATACTATTCCGAACGTATCCGGAAAATTCCGAAAAATAAAATAATTATCTAAAAATATATATATATATATATATATATATATATATATATAGATAAATAAATATACTTTCATTTAAAAAAAACCGGGATAAAAATATCAAACGGAATGAAAATTACGAGACCGGAAGTAAAAACAGCGGGACGCCCACCACAGAAAATGGGCATGACGCCCGTAACCAAGAAAGACACGTTCGTAACACAAAACCAAATACAAGGGGTGGGTCTCACCACCCACTCTCTCTTTATTATATTTTTTCCAAAACCAAATTTAAATAAATGAATAGTAAACATATACTAAAAACAAGTGAGGAAGACAAAAAAAGGTGTTACGGTCGTCACCCCTGTTACGACCGTAACACGCCTCTTAAGAGTGTGACGACCGTCACGCTTTGGTTACGACCGTAACACGCTGTTATATTAGAAAAAGTGCCCGTAACCAATTCATGATGATCGTAATAAATTTTTCTCTCCTCCTTTGATTTTCTTTTCTTAAGATAAAATAATAAAACTAATAATAATCCCAATAATATACCCACAGATAAATTAAATCGGTACCAATATTTTTTTTCTCTAAAAATATAATCCGATATTCGGATAGAAAATATTTTTGTAACCGGTAATAATAATTTCTAACTCAAAACTATAAATAGGGGATATTCTATCAGTGTATAATTTACCAAATCTAACCACATAATTTAATACTAAAATAAAATAAATACTAACAACTAAAAAAAATAAATAAAACAAACAACATAAACACTCACCAAAGTTTTTTCCTGAGCGTGAGTATTATAAAGAGATCCAAAATAAAACCATGAAACAAGTTACCCATTATATAGTTTTTTCAAAATCATCCTCACCATTCAATATCAAAGGCCAAGATTCACCACTTTTCCTCACTCTCTCTCTCTCCCACGTGAACAATTATCACAAAAGAAAAATATCATGATATTTACATTTTATGCCGCCTTACTATTCATTCTAACCCGTTAATTCGTTCGGTCTCCTCGTTCGCTCACAGACGAGTCGTAAAACACTCCCGAATAACTTTTTCCGAAAACAGAAAAATTCTACTGTCATCTTTAAAATAAAACACAACATTATTTTCGACTAAATTTTTATTCCGGACAAATAAATTTTTCTGCCGCTTAGAAAAATAGAATGAGATTAAATTTTCATTTCCGGCGATAAATAAACTCCTATTTAAATTTTTCGACAACCCTCTAAGTCCGTGGAAATTAAAATGACGGCTATATTTTTCTCGTTTTCTCAAAACATCAACAGAGTCACATTTTCAGAATTTCCGATACCATAAAAATATCTGAAATCAATTATAATCCTCGCCAATTTAAAAAGTCTGATCGATTGCCAAAAGAAACATATGGGTCAATCTGCTACACAACCGGAAACCCTAAAAATATCAGGTATAAATAGTTTGCTACCCCAAAGTTCATAGAAACACCGATTAATTGATAAAACATCATAATATCATACGGACTAAAATATACGGGTCTTACAATCTCCATTTAGTTCAATCTCATGACTTTGAAGCTTGTTGATTAGACTTTTAAGAGACAACATATTCAGGTCCTTAGCTTCCTGAATAGCTGTTACTTTAGGTCTAAACTTGTGAGGATAACTTCTCAGAATTTTCTTCACATGATCTGTTGTAGAGTAGCTCTTGTTCAGCACTTGAAGGCATGATACAAGAGTTTTAAACCTAGAGAACATGGTTTCAATATCCTCATCATCCTTCATCTTGAACAGCTCATACTTATATATCAACAAGTTAACTTTTGTTTCTCTAACTTGCTGACTCCCTTCATAGGTAGAGCATAGAGATTCAAAGGTAGTCTTTGCAGAAGACATATCAATGATTTTCAATTACTCAACATATGGTAAAGCATCCACCATAATACCCCTGACTCTATGATGCTTTCTGTAAATTTTCATTTGAGCAGGAGTCTGAGTTTTCCTGTTAGATACCATACCAACACTATCAACAGCGATTTCAATACCATCTTCAAGTATATCTCATAGCTCATCATTGAGTCCAATGATATATGTATACATCTTGCTTTTCCACCATTCAAACTCAATGAAGTCATCACTGAATACAGGAGGTTTAACAGAGTAATGATTTCTCTCAGAGCTACTGTAATCATAGGGAAATCCCCTTACTGAGGTACTAGTATTAGTATCCTCAGTAGCCATATTTTTCTTGTTAGATCTTTGATTGTACCACTGTTAAGTGTTACGTACAGACCAGACTTTGATGCCAACTGAAGGCAATAAAAATACACAAGAATGGGGGGTTGAATTGTGTTTGCAAAATTCATTTTACTTCTGAACTAGAGTTCAGATTCCAAAACTAAGTTTAGAATTTGATAATAGGTGCAGCGGAAAATGTAACAGAAGTATAGTAAAAACAGCAAAGAACACACAACAATTATCCTGGTTCCTCTCCCAACTGAGAGTACTCCAGTCCCCTTGCATTGCAAGAGATTTTCCACTATAATCAACCCGATTATACTTGCTTATACACACGTGTATAAGACTTACGTTGCTCAAACCTCCAGTCTAAGACTTTCCTGCTCAATCAGCACCTGATTGAGACTTTCTACTTAGATCCCCATATCCTAAGACCTCCCTTGCTTAAACCACCTAGTTCAAGACTTTCCTGCTCAAACACACTTCCTAAGACTTCCCTTGCTCAGATCCTCGATCCAAGACCTCCCTCCTCAGACACATTGTCTAAGACTTCTTTGCTCAAGCCTACAACAAGAGACATTTATCTAAACTCACTATTTAGAGAAGGAATAACTTACAACAACACTTGATTAATAATCAGAGGTGTTCAAATATAGTACAACACACTTTTACAAAGGATTCTTAAGCCATACAAGAATAAGAACTCTTATCAGATTTTGCTTGTGATATGCAGTGCGTGTATTTCTCAGTTGTAGTTGCAACGTTATTTCTTGAGTTGATCTTAAAATCATCTGCTCCTTTTATAGCTGAAGAAATATAGTCGTTGGAGCATCCACAATGGCCATAATCAGATCAAATTTCTAGTACATCTTGTTTTCCAATAAATCAGACGTTGGAACTTTCAGTCAAGGAACTATCCACACAAAAAATGCCTTTGTCTAGAGGATTTATCTATGATTCAAGTACAACACAATCTGTTGAAGATAATGTCAATATATCTCGAGTCCCGTGTTACCATAACCGAGTTGACACTACTCAGTCTTAGAGGCAACCATAGCACATTTCTGATTCTGGAGTGTACTAGTATCTGTTTTTCTGATCAGACTCTCTCACGAGCGTATGATCTGAACCGAACCAAAGCTACTTCTGTGTCAGAAACAGTTTCATCAACTAAATATAATTCTGCACACACGAACCAGCTAGTTAGAAATCCTAATTGTTTTTCAAATACTTTGTCATCATCAAAACCTTAGAGCATACATGGTATGAACCAAACTTGTCTAAACATTTTATGGCTTCCATTATAAGAGCTTTCAACTTGCATGGAATTCCCACTTCATTTAGAGTTTCTTCGACAAATTTCCAACTGATCTTGTCATATGAATTTGCTAAATATACCTTTATTGCAAAGTAGCAGTTTTTGCCCTTGGTTTGTGGATACTATGTAGAATTTCTTGAGCCACTACAATGTTTTCGTGGATACTTATTTTGGTAATGAATCTTGTGAAGGTGAAGGGAAACACAAGAAGGGGGGGGGGGGGGGGGGGGGGGGGGTTTGAATTTAACACAACAAATACCAAACACAACAAATAGCAAACAAAATATAAAAATAATGGAACAATTATTTTTATATTGGTTCGCTATAACACAAGCTAACTTTAGTCCACCCTCCAAGGTGAATTTTCCTTATCAATAAGGACTTAATCCAACATAGTTAAACTTAATTGCAACACAAATACCAATAATCAATGTCTTCTTGAGTATACAGATTAAACCGTAGTCGCTCAAGGGACAAAAATACAATCAAAAGGATTGATACAAAGTGTGTTTACAAGATGCTTCTAGGAAATAAAAATATACAAGTGAAATACAAATGTCACACAAAAGAATTAAAATGAATAGTATGAACAAAAGTTATTGTGTGAGTGTTTCTTTACTCTCAAAATATTCACAATAACACTATTCACGTAATATTGTAGCGTAGTAAGAATTCGTTTAAGGGAGGTGTTTTTCCATTCTTCCAAGTCTTATTTATTTAGCTAATGAAGAGATCCATTGGAGGGTAGAATTTGAATACCAAAATGAAGTTGTATCCTTGCATAACGTTTTATGAAAATGGGAGACACAATGGTACAATAGTACAATCCTTAGCCCACAAAATCAGTGTAATGGAAGGGATATTTGATCATGTATTGTGTATTATTTTTCTCATGTAAAACCTTTTGATCTTATCTTCAATATTTAGAGGCTTCTTACAAGTTGGTGATGAAGCAAGCATAAGAGAAGAGTAAGAGTCTGGTTGAGAAAATCTTCAGAAACTTTGGTCTTTAGAGTCTTGATTCAGTTCTTCAGAACCTGGTCTTTAGAGTCTATTGACAAAGATTAGATTTGTTTTGAGCGCATGGCTTTAGAGTGTAACAACTTCAGAAGCTTCAGAGTATCAAAGCCTTGCATAACTAGATGTCATAAGCATTGAATACAAAATCACGAGGTTGACTAACTTTGTAAACACATAACCCAGAGTCATAGTGCACTAGTTTCAGAGTCTGATGACGTCACACGTTATTTAGTTAAAATTAGAACTTGAATATAAAATATGCACTCCGTTATACCCCAAATTTTGACCACTAAGATTTTCCATTATTGTGCAAATCATCATCACAATTTGGAGGAACCATCATACCTCATCAGTCTCCCCAAAGATGGGTGAGCATTCACTACAATCAAATTTAGGGTTTCAGGCCCTCTCAGAGTTTTTAGACAAAGGATCAATCAAGAATTGACATGATATTCAACTTGTCTAACCTCTCAAATATCCCCAATGTATCAAGAGGATTCCCACTTAAAGGATTAAGCACAAGGCTGCTCCCTTCTAGGTGGATTAAGCCTTAAGATCGCCAGTGTCACCAAATTAGGGTTTTGGTCGACCAGGGCCTCCAGATGGAAATTTTCCTATGGGCATGAGCCAATGATTCAAAGCATAACCTAATATGCTCCATGGAATCTCATGGACCCAATCATCAAGTCAATTTTGCTTCAGGGAATGCACTCATAAAAAATCAGGAATTAGGGTTTCTTAACCTAATTCACCCCTAAGTTGACTTTTGGGACAAATCATGAGCCAATACCTCAAGACATGATCTGAGGGTCTTTAATACACCACATTGATCCATTTTCAACAATGGATTGATCCAAGAAGCTTGGGCAACAAGTTTCAATCTCATCTGAACCACAGTTAGGGTTTCGCGGGAAAAGTCAACTGTAGCTTTGACTTTAGACCAGGACATGCTCCCAAACCCTAGGACATGATCCAATACACCCTATGACACCTATGAAATCAATCCATCAAGTTTGATTTAGGTCAAGGACTTTATTTCATAGAGGATCGCACAGTTTGGAATTCATCTGACAAAAAGTCAACTGTGCACAAAAGTCAACTTTGACTTTTTGAGAATTTTTACAATTTATGGTTCTTTGACCCTAAAATGATGTTAATGTGTGATTGGAATCATCATTCATCAAGAAAAATCAAGTAAAGTTGGATAACTTGTAATAGGGGTAACCATAAAAAACTTAGAAATTTTCTAAGTTATGAAATAAAGTGGCTAGGGTACCAACTTTGGAGGATCATAACTCCTAAACCACAAGGCCATTTTCCCCATCCAAAGCTGGATTTATAGCTCTCATTATCCTCTACAAAAGCTTCAACTACACCTCATTCTAATTCATCATGGATTTTGAGTTATAGAATGATCAAAATCACAAAAAGTGAAAATGTCACTTTTTCCAACACTTAGTGAAATTTTCACTAAGTCAGAATCTGCCTTCAATTTTTTCCAAATGTAGGGGGATTTTTCACTTGGATCCAAAAGGTATCAAACCAACTATGATCAAACAGTTATTGTATCATATGAGGGCTTTCCAAAATGGCCAAGAACTCCATCAAATTCCACTTGAGCCATGAGATATGACAATGGCAATATGCCTTGCTGAAAACTGTCAAGGCAAGGCATATTTGTACATTTTGCTCGATTTGCCCAAATTTTGCAAAGGGCAAGCAACTCTCTCCATCTGAACACCTCAAGGGGGGACCAAGGAGGAACCAACTCTGATCCCAAGCCTCCCAAGTCTTTGGAACCAAAAATAGCATGCTAAACCTAGAAATCCCTAAAGAGGGGACAAGACTCCAATTTTGTTTTGGAGCATTCAATGAATGCACCAAGGTGGCATGGACTGAGCCATTTCCAACTGAATTCAGTCAAGACTTATCCAAGACCAAGGGAACCAGCAGCCTATGCCATAACCTCTAGTCAATGGCTAGAGGAGACTTGGATTCTCATTGCTCAACATTGGCCAAACCTATGTAACAGTTGCCATTCACTATTACTTGCAAAACACACTTGCTCTACTATAAATAGAGCTCATTTGTGATCAGTTTGAGTACACCAAAGGCATCAAACATATGCTTTCCTCAAAATCTCTTATTTCACTCCAAATTTGCCTTCCAAAGCAAGTCACTATCGGGTTTTGAGTTTGAGAGCAATTCCAATCAAACCAATCACACACACACCTCATAAACATCATATAGAAGTGATCCAAACGCTCACATAACATCTGGAACACCAAAATCACAAAATCACCAGCCAATTGCTCAAGCCTTTGACAGATTTGCAGTTGGGGTACCATCTCAAGTTCCAGATCATTTCAATCCACTCCAAGCATCCAGACACACTCCATAGCACCTAGGGAAGTTATCCACATCATTGGAACCTAGTTGTAACACCTCCAACCTAGAAATCGATCACCAGCTGCAAGTGGTAAGCATGAGCCTTTCTAACTCTATGATCCATGCATTTTTTGCTGCACAATAATTTGGCCATATATTCATAATCATGCATATAGTGTTTATCCTCAATCAATTGCATTGTTTGAATCGTGTGTGGAATTTCTGAACCTTCATGCAAAATTTAGGGTTCTTGAGGTTTTTCTTTGAGTTCTTATTCCATGCTTAAAATAAATGAAATTAAAGACCATAGACATGATCGTGAGGTTGAAACGAGTAAATTGATATGTAGATTGCATGATATAATCAAATATTCAGTGAGATTGGATAGAAAACGCAAATCTGCAGAAACAGAGGAAGGGCGCATGTTCTTGCCATGTTCTTCGCGCCCTTTTTCAAATATTTGAATATTTGAATTTTGTGATTTTATTTAATTGATTCAAAAATTAATTTCTCTCTGAGTTTTAATGATTTTGAGTTGATTCTTTTTTTAATAATTCACAAAAATGTTAAAATATTTTATTTTACCATAAAATCCCAAAAATATTATTTATTTCATATAATTGATACTTTTTGCCAAGAATTAATATTTTAATTATTTTTTGACATTTACAATATTTTTTCCTTCTTGATTTTGCAAATTTTAATGATTTCTAATCATTTTGTAGGTCAAAACTTAATTTGTGAAACATTAATCCAAGATCACAATTTCTTTTCCACATGTTAAACAATTTTGGTCATTTTAATTGAATTTTTTATTCAATTAAAATATATTTTGAAAACAAATTAAGATTTTTGACTAATTCAACCCTCATCAAACTTTTTCAAACTCTTTGGGCCTCTTAGTAGAGTGTAAGACCCAATCCTTTGTAAATACAGACCATTTTGGGCCTCAAATGTTGTATAAGTCCCGTTGTATTTCAAAAGACACGGCGCGATCGTCTCCTTTTAAAACAAAACTCTTTGGGCCTCTCCTTGAGCTGTAAACCCCACCACTTATATAAAAATAAACTTTTGGGCCTCTTGAGAGAGTGTAAGACCCATCCCTTTGTACAGAAAACCTTTTTGGGCCTCAGTCACTTGTATAAGTCCCTGTACAAATTCAAAACAACAGTGCAATCACTGATAAAACCTCGGGCCTCTCCTTGAGCTGTAAGCCCCCAACAATCTTTCCAAAGCACTTTCTCCTTTGATTTAGAATATAATATTGTTATCAAAGCTTTCTTTGTTGAACAACTAACAAAACAGCATGGAAGCTCTACAACCGAGTAAGTGTTTACCCGTTTTCTTTATCCGCTTTCATATATATATATATATATATAACTGTATTGTGGGGATGCTCACTGTAAGTCTTCTTTCACAAACTTTTATATACTCGTCATATATCCACTGTGTAATACTAGTATAGTTATTTAGAGTTTCCCCGGCAACTACGTCTAGTACTAGGTAAAGCCCCGTTGATCACTCTTAGAAATAGACAAGACTCCCTATAGGAGCACCAGATACAATCTTCTCTTCGGCTGTCCTCTGTAGAAATTGTCAAAGAAACTCTAACTCCCCAGAGACGATCTTTTCTCCATGAATGGAATCTCTTGAGTTCTTCCAAATTCTCGGACTTTCCTGGCTTGATCTATTCTCTGTGAATAGCCTGTCTTGAACTTCTTGGGGTTTGGGGACCCACAGGCTTCCTAAAAGCATCCTCGCCTCCTCTTGGGCATTGTACAAGGACCCGTTGGCTTCTTATAAGTTTTCACAACCTCCTCTTAGGCTTTGTATAATGATTCTTCCTCAACAAAGATAGCCTTCTCTTGGGCTTCATACAAATTGTCCCTTCGGCTTCTTAAAAGTTTTTCTGCCTTCTCTTGGGATTTGTACAAATTGTCCCGACGGCCTCTTAAAGGGATAGGACCAGAAACTAGTCATCTTAATAGAACAGTCTTTCAAAAGAGTCTAGAACTTCATCCCTTAACCTTCCAGCCTTCATTCAGGCATCATACAACATGCCTTCGCTATCTGAGAATCTACTTCTCAAACACCAGTAGACTTGAATGGTCTCAACACCCTTTGGATTTCCCATTTCCTTAAAGAATAGGAAATAACCCTGATCCTTTGATCAGTACCAAAGTACAACCCCACCTGGAATCAGTCTCTTTATAAGAACTGATTTTCTCTTTTAACATACTGGACCTGTCACTCAACTGAAACAGTCACCAACCTCTTTAGCCTCCATCTCGGGCTTCGTACGAGATACAACAACACTCTTTTGTTGAGTATAAAAGATCCTCTTGTTGGGTCAACACCCCTTTTGGCCTCCTCTTGGGCTTTGTACAATGATTCTCGCCACACTCTCTTGTTGAGTATAAAAGACTCTCTTGTTGAGTCAAACCCCTCTTTTAGCCTTCGTCTTAGGCTTCGTATAAGACAGATAAAAACACTCTCTTGTTGAGTATAAAAGACTCTCTTGTTGAGTCAATCCCCCTTTTGGACTTCATCTCGGGCTTTGTACGAGATACAAAAACACTCTCTTGTTGAGTATAAAAGACTCTCTTGTTGAGTCAAACACTTTCAGGCTCCATCTCGGGCTTCGTACGAGATAAAAATCACTCTCTTTTTGAGTATAAAAGACTCTCTTGTTGAGTCAAACCCATTTTCAGCCTCCATCTCGGGCTTCGTACGAGATACAAAACCACTCTCTTGTTGAGTATAAAAAACCCTCATGTGTGGTCAAAATCTTTGAGCCTCCGTCTTGGGCTTCGTACAAGACACATACAAAAGCACTCTCTTGTTGAGTCAACCCTTTTAGCCTCTCTCTCGGGCTTCGTACGAGACACATGAGAACACCCTCTTGTTGGGTCAATAGCCTCCTCTTAGGCTTTGTATAAGAAAACCCCGGTTAAGTCAATCAACCTTTTAACATCAAACTTGTGCCTTGCTCACATCATACAAACATCAACAACTCCTCTTTAGAGATGACAAATTCTCTCTAAAAACTCTTTAGCTTCACATCTTGGGCTTTGAACAAGATACAAATAGACCCTTCAGCTTCACATCTTGGGCTTTGAACAAGATACATATACTCTCTTTAGCTTCACGTCTTGGGCTTTGAACAAGACATCAAAACACATTTTTTCCTCCCATAGAATAAGAGGAACTACGATCACTCTGATTTCCCTGTTTCATCAAACGGGAATACGTAGGCATAAGATTGAAAAAAATCTTAGCGAGCATACTAATCAAAAACCCAAAATCCCATACCTTCACACATCAATCGAAAAGCATCAGTCCTAACATCCTCACAAATGATCCCGTCACACTGTATTCTTAACAAAATAAACCGAAGAAAGGGCCCACTACCACATCACATCTGTAACCTAACAGACCGCTGTTCAAACTCAGTATGCAAGCAGGGTTAGTTGGAGATATCTATTTCCCTTCCTTCATCGGCTTCAATAGGATAAAAAATGAATCGACCTGTAGTACCCCAGAGCGGCAGTGCTTAAGAACCACGTCCAAAATCACTCGCTACAGAAAAATGGCGCCTACCGTGGGGCCATGCAGGGCATCTTGTCCCTTTTATCTCTTTAGGGTGAAACCTTAAAACTCTCAAAGTGTCACAGAAATGGAGACTCTGCTGGGGAGTCATTGTCTGTATAAGATCATAAGACTAGAGGTCTAGGATGATTAAGATAAATATATATACTGCTTTTCCTAATTGATATTTGTGTTTATTTTTCTGCTAATGGGAATGCATGTGATGCCGCATGTGGAAAGATTGAGTATACACCTAAGATAGGTGAAGGCAATGCGGGTAATCTTACTGGGAGTGAATTCCAGTTAAGAACCTCCGATCGACCATCAAACTCAGTGGAGACTCCCTTTGCAGATACATTGCCTATACGAATCCGGTTGTTGAAAGTAGTGTGGTCGACTGGGTTATCTGAGAAGCTGAGGTTTTTAGCAGACTTAAGCCATTTTGTAGTGCGGAAGCTATCGAAAATAGTTTTCACGCGATACTACCCTCATCTGAGATCACTCTAAGGTACATCAGCTTGCTGGCGATCCGCTTGCTGTTGTTATCCCAGGGCGGTCAGTGATTTTGAGGACAGGTACAAAAAATCACCAGTATAAACCTTTGGGGGGGGGGGGGTAGAGCCTTGACTTCATGACACCGACCCTTTGACCCCAAGTTTTTTCTATGTTTTTGTGTGCTGCATTCATACATTCATTTAAAAAACATTAAAACAAAAAAAAATCTTCTCTTCTAGTCTCTCTTTTTCAAACTAAACTAAGACAATGATTGCAAATGTCATAGAAAGGAGATTGCGCTAATGGATTTCGGTAGAAGGAAAACTCATAAGTACACGTTAAAGGTTCCAAAACTAGAGGATTTAAGAGGTCTGGCGAGGATGATAACCAACCGTGAGGCTTTCAGAGCTAAGTATGGAGGACTGCTGTCTCTGTTAAGGGTCCATGTAATTGAAGGAATCTCGTCCACACTAGTCCAGTTCTACGATCTGGTTTATCACTATTTCATATTCCCAGATTATCAGCTAGCCCCAACACTAGAGGAGTACTCTCACCTGACTAATTTACCCATTACTGACCAAGCTCCCTTTTCTGGACTGGAAGAAATTCCAAAGGATCAAACCATTGCAAGAGCAATCTATTTGGACGAGTTAGAAGTCAGGACTCAAATGATCATTAAGGGTGGTATCCAGGGTTTTCCAGCCCAGTTCTTGATAAAGAAAGCTCTGTACTTTGCTAGTATAGGGAACGTGGCCGCTTTCGAAAGCATCTTTGTTTTGCTCACCTACGGGTTATTTTTGTTTCCCAACATCGATAACTTTGTAGATATCAATGCCATTAAGATTTTTCTGATTGAAAACCCTGTACCGACCCTGCTCGCAGATGCTTATCACTCTGTACACTTAAGGAATTTGTACAGCGGAGGAATGATCACCTGCTGTGTACCCCTGCTGTACAAATGGTTCCTTTCTCATTTGCCAAAGTCTGCTGCATTTTGGGATCTAAAGAATACTTTACATTGGTAGCAAAGAATCATGTCTCTTACCAACTCTGACATCGATTGGTACAATTGAATCTATGATGGGATCATGATCATTGATCGTTGTGGAAATTTCCTAAATGTACCCCTCATAGGAATTAAAGGAGGAATCAATTATCATCCAGTTTTGGTTCATCGTCAATTTGGATACCCGGTGAGGCATGTCCCGCGTAATGGTCATCTGGAAGGTCTTTTCTTCAAGGAAGAAGAAAATGACAGAGCACTAAAGACATAAATAGTGCATGCCTGGAAACACGTTCATAGGAAAGGAAGAGAGTCTCTAGGAAAACCAGACTGTGTCTCGGTGGAACCTTATCTCCACTGGGTACAAACTAGAGCTTTCAAGCTGAGGATGCCTTACCCTCATCAAGAAGTTCTTCCATTAAGGGACCCTATCCTTTATTTTATGTCTGATACGGAAAAACTTCAGGTTACTCTCAACAGAGTTCAACAGGAGAAGAGGTCTTGGAAGAGCAAGTACCGCATTCTCAGTGTGGAGTGTAACAAAATACAACAACTGTTAAAAGAAAAAGACGCTCTGATCGAGATTTTAGAGCAACATGCTGTAGAAAATCAAGATGACCAGAGGAATTTGCTCGCTCCTTTCACTTGGCAAAGGAATGACAACCCGACAATGGCTCAAGAGCCCCGGTAAAAGAAAAGGAAAGTACCAGAACCAGCACCTGAGCCCTCCTCAGAGAGGACTCTGGATCCATTAGCTTAGACATTTCCTTTTGCAACACTTTGTAATCTACTGTATTTCCATTTCCGCAATCTTTGAATTCAATAAAACGGGGTTATCTGTAAGTTATAAATGTGCCTAAGAGGGGGGGGGGGGGGGGTGAATTAGGCTCTTAGACAATAATCCGGATTTTTGACGGTATTTGAATTTTTACTTTCCTAAAGATTTCTAAGTGATGAAATGCGGGAAAGTAAAGAACACCAAGATGTATAGTGGTTCCCCTCACAGTTCGAGAGTACTTCACTCCCCTTTCAACATGAAAGAGAGTTTACTATTGTTTTGACTTTACAAGACTCTTCCTAGTCTTTCTATACAAGTCACTCACAATCAACCACCAAGAACACCCTCTTGGATTTTACAATTTTAAAGTCCAACCAAGAATAAATCTTACAATGGGCCTCTTGTATCCACAATCCGGATCACAAGGAAAACCTTACAAACTTATCTTTAACAATACTAAAAATAAGTTGTAAACAAAATATCACAAATCTGAATTTTATTTGAATAAGTGCAGAAAGTTGGATTCTTGAATGTATATCAATTTAACAATTGATCTTCTCCTTTGTAGCAATCACTCTAAGAATGTTATACAAGTGTTCAACACAATAGAAATGAAACAAATGCAGTATGTGTGAAGATTTTATGCAAAGGTTTCACTTTTAGAAGGTTTGTTAAGAACACTTTGATAAAATAAAGGTTTTAGTAAAAGAATGATTGTTTGAAATTTTTGAGCAAGGAGGTGAAATTAAATCTGAACAATGAGAGTTTATATAACACACAAACACCTCCTCAAATGGTTGCAATATACCAAAGGATGCCATGCTTCAAAAAGAATAATTTAAAATTAATTTTCTGAAGAGATGCAAATATTTTTCAAACCGGAACAGTGGTAACCGGTTAACACCAGGTGGGTAACCGGTTACTTCATGTAACGTTCATTTTATTTTTGAAAAAAAGCTCAGAGTAACCGGTTAACACTCTCTCAGTAACCGGTTACTTGCAGACAGTTTTGAAAAAATTAGTTAGAAACAGAGTTGAAACAATTTCTTTGATGCTAAAATATTTTCTAATGATCATAATATGAATAAAGACCAGTTTGAACACTTGTATGCACATTGCTAATGAGTAATTGATTATACCTTTGATTAATCCTTGAGAGCTCTTCAATATTTGAACCAATGTGCAATCTTGTTCAATCTTCAATGTAGCTTCAAAGTCTTTGATCCAATTTCATTTGAGCAAGCATAGCAATGTTGTCTTCATTAAAATTCTTGAGAAGGCATGTCTTCACATTCTCCCCCTTTTTGATGATGACAGCCACATATTTGAAAGTTAATTCCAACATTGTTTCTCTAACCAAATGAAAGCCCCCCCTTAGATGATGCTCCCCCTAAATCCAATGTTCTTAGGGATGTTTGAAAGCTTTTAAAATTCTGAACAATTTGTTAGAGAAACCATACAACATACTATAATCTTCTTCCCCTTTGTCATTACCAAAAGGGAAAGGGAAAAAGACTTTGGAACAATTTATCATAAGTTGTATGAACAAAATTTAGAGATGACAAAGACTACTAACACACATAAATAGATGAATACACAAATTATAACAAAATACTTAGATAGATTAAACTTGTTCAAAGAAAGTACCACCTTATCAATCAAGTACAAAACAACACAATATAACTTAGCAAGTTTTAAACATGTAGAACTTAGATACATAATGAACTAAACTTAAAACTTAGAGAAACTAAATGCATAAAAACAAGAACAATTAATCACTTTCAGAATATTCCTCCATTTCCTCATCATCATCTCCTTCTCCTTCCTCTTCACCATCATCATTTCCTCTTTCTTCTTCATGAGTGGCTTGGTTGCGGAACATGGACCGGAATAGCTTCTTGAGAGACTTTATGCCACGGGTGGTTTGTTGATGGTTTTGGGTCATTGTTGTCCTTAAGCTCTGAATTTCATTGTAGAGAAATTCGTTTATAAACCCACCTTCCGGAGCAACAACCGGGGCAGCCACTTCATCTTTGTAACGGTATGTTCCATTAGGTGCCACAATAATTCCGGTGTTTTTAGTAACCGTTGTTGCATTGATTTCACATGCCCTAGCAGTCATTTGATTTTGTGGCTCCCTTTTGAGCAATAGCTTATTATACTCCATAATCTTTGACACATTCTCGCATACGGTAACCCGCCAGAAAGAGATAGTTGATGTTCCATGTGATGAAAAATCACATATGCCCAGTTGATTTTTAGACCCATTTTCATTGCCCTAATGAGTTGTACTTCCAACTCACTTACTTGGGAGTGATTTGAGTGCTTTGGAACCAAAATGTATGCCAAAATATAGTGTAGCATACGGTCACTAACAGTCAAGAAAGCAGCATATTTGAGAATCCTTCCAGCATTTGCCGGTTGTTTGGCAACAAGTTCATCATAAGTTCCTCTAGAAATTTCCACAAAGTATGCCAAACTATCAAAATCTTTCCAAGTCCCAGTGTTAGGTAAAACACCTTGACGAAGTTCCTCACCATCATGTGGAACACCCAAACATTTACCTAGTTCTTCTAAATCCATTGAAATCTCCTTATTCTTAACAGTAGCAGTAAGTAAGGGTTCATCTAACTCATCTTTTCCAAAAGTGACAGTATGATAAAATTCCCTAATAAGGTCTGGATAATAAGGTCCAACTTCACAAACAAGATCCTTAACACCAGATTCTTTCAACAATGTCTCAAAGGTAAAACTATGATCCAGAAAGGCTGAGAAATTAACATATTTTACCTGCATTAGAGTTCTGATTCTGACATTGAAATCCATTCTCCGAAGTTTCACATGTTGCATATGGTGATCTTCAATCGAGTCAAAACTTTCTCCCATTTTCTTCTTACCTTTATCTTTCCTTGAAGGAGCCATGGAAGCTTTGGAAGCTTTTTGGAAGATGAGGTTATTTAGGGTTTGGAGGGAGAATCCGAAAATTGAAAATGGATTAGAGAGAGGTGTAGAGAATGAAATATAGTAGAGTGGGTTTTAATTTCCTTTGAATGTAGTACAGGAGATGAAGTTGGAAAGAGTGGAAGAATGAGTGGAGGAAATAGGTTCAATGCAATTTATGACAATTAGATGCAGTCAACCTTTTTTATTAAACACTTTTGACCAACAAATAACGTAACATTTAATAATTTTTTTTTCAAAAAGTAGCAGTGGTAACCGGTTACTTACCATCTGTTAACCGGTTACAGCGTGTAAAAAATGACGTTCTGGGGCAAAATTACAAAGGTTAACCGGTTACTTACCCTTTGTTAACCGGTTACACTGGCAAAACTTCCAAAAACAACAGCTTTGCAGCGCATAACTCAAGAGATTTTTCCAACATTTTAAAGTTTGACATGTTAATGGACATAGTAAGGCAACTTTGAGAGAAAAATATAGTTCATAAAAATTAGATTAAGTAAGTGTAAGAACACGAAATAACACATTTTCAACGTAAAGCAATTTTTACATAACACTCGAAATATTTAAAAAATTAAACTTTTGTGTACCTTGGCTTCATTTGAATGTGTAATGAAGAAATGTTGAGGAGTTATAGATCACCTTCATCTAAAATGCCAAGTTCTCGACGAATCTTGAAAAAGTGTTCTTTTGTGAGTGGTTTTGTGAAAATGTCCGCTAGTTGATTATGTGTATCCACAAATGTGAGTTCAACATCTCCTTTAAGCACATGATCATGTAGAAAATGATGTTGAATGTCTATGTGTTTGGTTCTTGAGTGCATGACGGGTTTCTTTGTAATATTAATTGCACTTGTGTTGTCGCATCGAAGTGGTATGCATCCAAGATCGATTCCATAGTCACTTAATTGTTACTTTAGCCAAATATTTTGAGCACAACAACTACCCGCTGCTATGTATTCCGCTTCAACCGTACTAAGTGCAACACACACTTATTTCTTACAGGACCGTGAAACTAAAGAATTTCCTAAAATGTGACATGTTCCACTCGTGCTTTTTCTATCAGTTTTGCAACCTGCATAATCCGCGTCAGAATAACCAACCAAATTACACATACTACCTTTTGGATACCATAGGCCAACGTTCGCTGTTCCCTTGAGATACTTCATGATTCTTTTTACAGCGGTGAGATGTGACTCCTTTGGATTTGCTTGAAATCGAGCACATAAACACACACTAAACATTATGTCAGGACGGCTTGCCGTCAAATATAATAAAGAACCAATCGTACCTCGATACTTCGTAATATCAATGGAAGCACCCGATTCATCTTGATCAACATAGGTTCCGGATCCCATTGGTGTAGCCATAGCCTTGCAACTATCCATGTCGAATCTTTTCAATAATTCTTTGTAATACTTGGATTGGTTGATGAATATACCGTCCTTTAGTTGCTTGATATGAAGTCTAAGAAAGTAATTCATCTTTCCCATCATAGACATCTCAAACTCTCCTTGCATCATTAATGAGAATTCTTTACAAAGATCTTCGTTCGTTGAACCGAATATGATGTCATCAACATAGACTTGGACTAACAAAGTATTACCTTTTGCTTTCTTAATGAACAATGTCTTGTCAACTTTGCCTTTTACAAATCCCTTTTCACAAAGAAAATTGCTAAGACGATCATACCATGCTCTTGGTGCTTGCTTTAAACCATAAATATCTTTCTTTAATTTGAAGACATGTGAAGGATTCTTGAAGTGTTCAAAGCCCGGGGGTTGTTTGACATAGACTTCTTCATTGATGTAGCCATTCAAGAATGCGCTTTTGACATCCATTTGATATAGTTGAAAATTTAATGAGCATGCGTAAGCAAGTAATAAACAGATAGCTTCTAATCTTGCAACCGGAGCGAATGTTTCCTCGAAATCTATGCCTTCCTCTTGATTGTAACCTTGTGCCACCAACCTTGCTTTGTTTCGAATAATTATTCCATTCTCATCAAGTTTGTTCTTAAACACCCATTTGGTGTCGATGATGTGTTTATCACTTGGTCTAGGAACAAGTTCCCAAACTTGATTCCTTTCGAATTGGTTTAACTCTTCTTGCATAACAATAATCCAATAGTCGTCACTTAAGGCTTCACAAAATTTGGAAGGTTCAATTTGTGAGACAAACGCCATGTTTAAGCAAGCGTCTTTAAGATTTAACCTTGTTGCTACTTTTTGACTAATATTACCAATAACTTTGTCAATTGGATGATCTCTATGAGTCCTCCATTCTTTAGGTAGATCATTTAAATTTGTCTCTTGTTGAATCGGTTCTTCTTGGTATTCCACATGATTTTCTCTTGAAGTATCTTCTTGAGGAACTTCTACAATTTCATCATAGGTCTAATGTTAACACGATTACTTACAAAACATGTCGTGCTCACTGCATCCGCCCAAAAGTATTTTGGAAGATTTGAATCGCTAAGCATTGTTCTTGCAAGTTCCACCAATGACCTATTCTTTCTCTCCACCACTCCATTTTGTTGAGGAGTCCTTGGTGCCGAGAAGTTGTGAGATATTCCATGTTATTCACAAAATTCTTCAAAGGAAGCATTTTGGAATTCTCCACCATGGTCGCTTCTTATGGAGGCAATTGAAAGTGACTTCTCATTTTGAATTTGCTTTGCATATTTCTTGAACGCCTTAAATGCATCACTTTTCTGAACTAAAAAGAATGTCCTAGTATATCTAGAGAAATCATCAACAATAACTAAAGCATATACATTACCTCTAAAACTTCTTGTTCTTGATGGACCAAATAAGTCCATATGCAACAATTGTAGTAGCCTTGAGCTAGACACCACATCTTTAGATTTGAAAGTTGACTTGGTTTGTTTCCCCTTTTGATATGCATCACTCAATTTATCTTTGACATGTTTTATCTATGGTAAACCAATAACTAAATCATGCTTAATTAATTTATTCAAATGCTCCATATGAATGTGAGCAATCCTTTTGTGCCAAAGCCATGAATCATTATTGCTTGCCATAAGACATTTAACCTTCAAAGAAGTGTCATCAAGGGAAATCATAAAAATATTGTTAATTCTATTACCTTTAAGCAATACCTCATTAGTGACTTCGTCTTCTATAAAACATTCATCTTTAGTGAACTTGATTTTGAATCCTTTGTCACAAAGTTGGCTTATGCTAATAAGATTATGCTTTAAGCCTTCAACATAAAGCACATCTTCAATTGTTGTGAAAGGTGGTGAACCAACATTGCCTACGCCAAGAATCTTTCCTTTATTGTTATCTCCATAAGTAACATAACCCTTGGCCTTAAGCACTAGACTTGAAAATTTGTTTACATCTCTGGTCATATGCTTCGAACAACCACTATCAAGATACCATAGATTTGAAGTGCTCTTCAAGCAAACCTACAAAACAAATTAAGTTTTGTTAGGTACCCAAATAGCCTTAGGCCTTCATAATTAGTACCTTTCTTTACCCACACATAATGCCCACTTGCAATACTAAAGTTTCTTACATAGCAAGCATTAGGTGTATGGCCAATAATACCACAATAAAAACAAGTAGGAACAAAATTGCTTTTATATCTAGGAACATATGATTTCTTTTTAGGAAATCTCTTCTTAATGGGAGTTCTTTTCTTTTTAGGATAAGGATGCACATTCTTAGGTTTGTTCACTTTCTCCTTAGAAGTTTGGTCACTAGCCTTAACAAAGATTGTTTTACTAGAGCTTGGTTTAGAAAATTTTGAATAACCAAGTCCACTTTTATCATTTGAGTATCTTTGTTGACTAAGGACCGCTTCTAAACCAATTTGTCCTTTCTCATATCTTTCTAGGACTCTTTTTAATTGAACAATTTGGAATGAAAGTGATTCACAATTTTTACACACCAACTCTTGTTTTTCTTCACTTGCATTCTTTTGTTTTTCATCTTTTGACTCTTTTTCCATAATATCGACTTTTTCTTCTAAAGATGTTATTTTTCTTTTTTGTGAGGAATTTGTTTTACATAAAACCTTACATTCATTTAAGAGTTCATTTATGGCTTCTTGTGCATCATTATCATAAAGAGAAAATTTAGTACTAACCTCGTCATTTTCATCTTCCGAGTTATGTGTAGCCATAAGTGCTAGTTTTGCACGTTCATCGCTCTCCGAGTCGGATGATGAACTAATTTCGTTGTCTTCCCATGCAATGTATGCCTTCTTATTTTTTGATTCCTTCTTGCCTTTAAAACTTCCTTTCTTTGCAAGTTGTGGACATTCGGGTTTTATGTGACCTTGCTTCCCACATTCATAACATGTAATGTCTTGAGATGAAGTTGAAGTATCATTTTTCTTAAAGTGTTTCTTCCTTTTAGCATAAAAAGACTTATCTTTTTTTCCAAAGAATTTTCCAAGTCTTTTTACTAGAAGCATGAAATTTTCGTCTTCCTCCGATGAGTCGTCATTTTGTTTTCCTTTTGCATCTACCTTTAAAGCAATACCTTTGGACTTCTTGTCTTGAAGTTCATGTTTTTCAAGTTATCCAAGTTCTAACTCATGTTCTTGAAGTTTACCAAATAGAGATGCGGAAGTCATCGTAGAGAGGCTTTTCTTTTCCGATATTGCCGTTACTTTTGGTTGCCATTCTCTTGTCAAAGATCTTAGAATTTTGAGATTTAGTTCGTCATTTGAGAATGTCTTACCAAGTGCTATTAAGTGGTTAGTCAAATGAACAAATCTTTTCTGTAATGCAACAATGGTTTCTCCGGGCTGCATTCGGAACATTTCATATTCTTGACTTAGAGTATTTATTCTAGATCTTTTAACTTCAGTCGTTCCTTCATGTGTTTCTACCAAAGTATCCCATATTTCTTTTGCCGATTTACATTGACAAACACGAAAGAACTCATCAATACTTAAGGCACTTTGAAGAAGATTGATAGCTTTCTTTTCATTTAGAATTTTTCTCTTATCTTCTTCATCATATGTACTTTTTAATTTTGCAGTACCAACACCATTGACTACATTCACAGGATTATGTGGACCATTCTCAATAGCTTCCCATATAACTTCTCCTTGTGCTTCAAGATGTGCTCTCATACGAATCTTCCAAAAATAAAAATACTCTCCAGAGAAAAGTGGGGGCTTGTTACTACTTCCACCGTCTTTGAAAACCGGGTTTGAACTTGCGGAAGCCACACTGGATCTTTAGGAATAGGTTACCTAAGACCTGCTCTGATGCCAATTGTAAGTTATAAATGTGCCTAAGAGGGGGGGGGGGGGGGGGGGGTGAATTAGGCTCTTAGACAATTATCCGGATTTTTTATGGTATTTGAATTTTTATTTTCCTAAAGATTTCTAAGTGATGAAATACGGTAAATGTGGGAAGTAAAGAACACCAAAACGTATAGTGGTTCCCCTCACAGGTCGAGAGTACTCCACTCCCCTTTCAACATGAAAGAGAATTTACTATTGTTTTGACTGTACAAGACTCTTCCTAGTCTTTCTATACAAGTCACTCACAATCAACCACCAAGAACACCCTCTTGGATTTTACAATTTTAAAGTCCAACCAAGAATAAATCTTACAATGGGCCTCTTGTATCCACAATCCGGATCACAAGGAAAACCTTACAAACTTATCTTTAACAATACTAAAAATAAGTTGTAAACAAAATATCACAAATCTGAATTTTATTTGAATAAGTGCAGAAAGTTGGATTCTTGAATGTATATCAATTTAACAATTGATCTTCTACTTTGTAGCAATCACTCTAAGAATGTTATACAAGTGTTCAACACAATAGAAATGAAACAAATGCAGTATGTGTGAAGATTTTATGCAAAGGTTTCACTTTTAGAAGGTTTGTTAAGAACACTTTGATAAAATGAAGGTTTTAGTAAAAGAATGATTGTTTGAAATTTTTGAGCAAGGAGGTGAAATGAAATCTGAACAATGAGAGTTTATATAACACACAAACACCTCCTCAAATGGTTGCAATATGCCAAATGATGCCATGCTTCAAAAAGAATAATTTAAAATTAATTTTCTGAAGAGATCCAAATATTTTTCAAACCGGAACAGTGGTAACCGGTTAACACCAGGTGGGTAACCGGTTACTTCATGTAACGTTCATTTTATTTTTGAAAAAAAGCTCAGAGTACCCGGTTAACACTCTGTCAGTAACCGGTTACTTGCAGACAGTTTTGAAAAAATTGGTTAGAAACAGAGCTGAAACAATTTCTTTGATGCTAAAATATTTTCTAATGATCATAATATGAATAAAGACCAGTTTGAACACTTCTATGCACATTGCTAATAAGTAATTGACTATACCTTTGATTAATCCTTGAGAGTTCTTAAATATTTGAACCAATGTGCAATCTTGTTCAATCTTCAATGTAGCTTCAAAGTCTTTGATCCAGTTTCATTTGAGCAAGCATAGCAATGTTGTCTTCATCAAAATTCTTGAGAAGCCATGTCTTCACATTATCCCCACTGTTTGATATTTGCAATCCAATTGTTGAAGTTTATCTTGAAGAAAATTAATTAAAATATAATCATTGTATAGCATTCATCATTCTCACGTAACGCATTCTTCTTACCTACGAATCTCACGTTTGCGTCTCGATTCTAGAGTCAAACTATCTCATTCGTACAATACTCAAGCCAATCGACAGAAAAAGATGGATGATCTCGAGGAAGAGAACAGAGAGTTGAGGGAAGAAATCAACACTCTAAAAGAGGATCTGAGAAAACTTCATAACAACATGCAGGCTCTAGCAGAAGCTCAGATGCAACAACAAAGGACTGTGATCTCAGAGATCACATCAACGTCCATAGTGGAAAAGTATGACCCTCTATATACCATGCCTAAAGATCGTCCCTGGGGCATGCCTATTAACTATATCCCTAAAGGATATGTTCCGCCGATCACTGAAGATCAGGGAACCGTAGCAGGAACAACTGGGCCTGAAGGTTACAAACTTCGGGAAAGCGAAGATGCCCAGGGCATATCAGCAACTCCTGAAGGTTACAAACTTCGGGAGAGGGAAGGACCTAGAGTCACTGCCATGATGACTATACCACAATCCGTGGTACACACTGTCTCGGAAGTACAGATTCCACAGATACCTTCTGGTGGAAATGAAAGTATGTTTGACAGAATGAATGAGTTCCAGGAACAATTCCTGGAGATCCAGAAAGAGCTGCAAGCCCTTCGTGGTCAGGATCTATTTGGAAAGGACGCCGCAGACCTTTGTTTGGTCCCCAATGTGAAAGTTCCGTACAAGTTCAAAGTGCCCGAATTTGAAAAGTACAAGGGTAACTCTTGCCCTCAAAGCCATTTGGTGATGTACGCTAGGTGAATGTCAACTCAGACAAAGAACCAAGAGCTACTGATTCACTATTTTCAGGATAGTTTAACCGGGGCCGCACTCAAATGGTACATGGGTTTAAACCGCACTAAGATCGGCACCTTCAGAGATCTTGCCGCTTCTTTCGTTCAACAATATAAGTATAACCTGGATATGGCACCGAACAGAGATCAACTTAGATCCATGTCACAGAAGAATAAGGAAACCTTTAAGGAGTATGCTCAGAGATGGCATGAAATTGCCGCCCAGATTTGTCCACCTCTTGAGGAAAAAGAGATGACAAAGATCTTCTTAAAGACCTTGAGCTCATTTTACTACGACAGAATGGTTGCCAATGCGCCCAGTGACTTTACTGAAATGGTAGGCATGGGAGTTCGTCTTGAGGAAGCAGTCTGAGAAGGACGTTTAGTTAAAGACACTGGATCATCAAGTAGTACAAAATGATACGGTAGTACTCTCCCTAAGAAAAAAGAGCAAGATATTGGCAATATCTCTCTCGGAAAGCAAAGGCCACGGTACCAACCAGTAGCAGCTGTAACTCCTGCTATCAACTCTGTGTCTGTTCCTACGTATCAACCTCAGGTTACTCAAATCCAACCAAATCAACAGCAATATCAGCAAAGGACACAACAGCCTCTTCAGCAGGCTCGTCCTCCATATAACAACAACCGTACAATGCGACCACCAGGGTTCGATCCTATACCCATGTTGTACGCAGAATTGTTTCCACTTTTACTGGTCAAGGGACACGTCCAAACCAGGTATCCTCTTACAATACCACAAAATCCGCCTTTTTGGTTCATAGCGGATCAGACTTGCCCTTACCATCAAGGAGGACCAGGGCATAACATAGAAAACTATCTTAGTTTCAAATCCGATGTGCAAAAGCTTGTTAGGAGCAGGTCTTATCTTTCAAAGATACGAATCTGAATGTTCTCACAAACCCGCTGTCTCAACACGAGAAAGCTGCAGTAAATTTGATAGAAGGAGAGTCCAACAACAGCTATCAAATTCATGATGTGCTCTTATTGAGGACCAATCTGGTCAAGATGCATCGTAGACAGAGTGGATACGGGCATGTACCATCTCACAATTATCACCAGTGTGACATCTGCTCTAAAAATAATCAAGGATGTTCTGTGGTGCAATCAGCTCTACAGGAACAATTGGATCTCGGGTGGGTCCAAGAGCATCGAGTTCGTGGAGTTAACATGACTCATGCAAGTTCCAACATCATTCAGAACCATGAAATCCGTGCAATGAATGTCAACTTGGAGGCAATGCACTCAAGGAAAAGCCAGTGTCATAATCTGCCATGGCACGATTACAATTCCTGTCTGATTTACTCGATAAACAAACAGGGATGCTCTTTTGTACAAGAGGCCCTCCAGCGTTAGATGGATCTTGGGTGGATCCAGGACTACCATGATAGAAATCCTTATCAAGTTAACATGATTCAAATATTCGATATTTGTTTGATGAATACCAGCTTGGTGGAGTTACACGCCAAGCAAGTCCAACTCGGTTTTCTCACTTCACATGATTATCTGAGCTGTAAAGTATGTTGTGAGAGTAACCAAGGGTGCGCTCTTGTTCAAAGAACTTTACAACACTTGTTAAACCATTGGTGGCTTCCAATCTATCTAGACGAAGACACGCAACAAATCAGTGTGACAAACGGGAACCCTACTAGACATCAAAGTCAGGATGTCCGATCTATGGAAATAGACCTAGTAAGGTTACATTGCATTCAAAGCGGACGTGGCCAGGTGCCACCACACAACTACGAGTGCTGTAGAGTCTGCTCTGAAAATAATCAAGGATGTTACCTCATGCGAGCAGCCCTTCAAAGTCAGTTGGCTCCCAAAGAGATTCGACCGTGTCCAAGTTCTGTATCAATCAACTGGACGCCAGACTATTTCACTGATCAGATTAAGGATATTGTCGTGATCTCTGATCGCGAAAGGACCAAAGATGTTTGTACCATCATCCCTCTACTTGACGAATCGAAGGTTCTTAACCAGGAATTGATTAAAGTTACTTACGACAGTCAGAGAAATCATAAGGCTCATGTAGTTATCTATCTGTCGGGACCGGTACCGTATGAATCAACTAAGGCTATCCCTTACAAATACGGTGCAACAACAGTTGAGAATGGTAAGGAAATTCCATTACCCTCCATCGTGAATATTACAGACATCCGTCGAGTAACACGGAGTGGTCGAATCTTCAACCAAAGAGTTGGAGAACCTAAAAGAGAAAAGGAACCTCAAACGGAAGTTCCCAATCCACCAGTCGGTCAATCCAGTAATCCCGACCTTTTAAAGAACGATGATGAGATGCTGAAGCTCATCAAAAGGAGTGAATACAACATTGTTGATCAGTTGTTACAAACTCCTTCAAAGATCTCTGTGTTATCTTTTTTACTCAGTTCCGAAGCCCACAGAGAGGCTCTACAAAAAGTCTTAGAACAGGCCTTTGTGGAACAGGATGTGTCAATAAGACAATTCGACAGCATCATCTCCAACATCACTTCCTGCAACAACTTGGGGTTCAGTGATGAGGAATTTCCAGAAGAAGGAAAAAGTCACAACATGGCGCTCAATATCACAGTTAACTGCCAGGACGATGCCTTAGCCAGCGTACTGGTAGATACCAGGCCGGCTCTCAATGTTATGCCGAAGTCTACTCTAATGCGACTATCATTCAAAGGATCTCTGATGAGAGGTAGTGGGGTCGTCGTCAAAGCATTTGGAAGGTCCAGAAAAACAGTTATCGACGAAGTCGACCTTCCCATAACTATCGATCCTCATACTTTCCAAGTCACTTTCCAGGTCATGGATATCCGGGAAACATACAGCTGTTTGTTGGGAAGACCTTGGATACACCAGGATGGGGCTGTCACTTCGACACTTCACCAGAAACTGAAGTTCGTCAAGAATGACCAACTCGTCACGGTCTGTGGAGAACAAGCCTTAATCGTGAGTAACCTATCATTGTCCACTTGCGTAGAACCCGAGGAGGTTGTTGGAACTCAGTTCTAGGCACTTTCGGTAAGCAGGGAGAATTAATTAGAGAAGGGAACATCAATATCCTCGAAAAAAGATGCTCTTGAGGTGATCAAAAGTAACAATGCAAAGGGATGGGGACAACTTGTCATTCCTACTGATAATAAAACAAAGAAGGGTCTTAGTTTTTCTGCAACCTGTACCCAGACAGCTGCTAACGATGAAAGTCTTCATCCCATTCAGAACTTCTTCCATAGTGGAGGTTTCCTTCACCCAGTGCCTCAAGGAGTACATACCATCAACGAGGGAGATTCCTCCAATATAGATGAAGAGTGGGAGTCCTATCTTAACAAGGACGGTTATATGTCTCAGGAAGAAGTGCCTATGCCATTTTTCTATCCCGTACAGTGTCCGAGATTTATACCAAGGTCAGACGTCAAAATGATATACAGAGATTGTGATCCGGAAGGATGTCGTGCTCCACCAAACTCATTAGAGGAAGATACTCTGATGAAAGACAACTTTGACCATGACTATTATGGCCCGATGGATGCTCTGCCTATCTGGCAGTCGTACCCAGGAGACTTAGGGCAAGAAAATCCGCCGAACAATGAAAATCAGCTGAGCATCATTGGAAAAAATACCTGCGTCCCCCATGTCATGGGATCAACACTCAGGTCATTCAAAAAATATCCAGTGCGACGATGAATTTGCAAAGTTTGCAGGACTAGAATTCATTAACTATGCTTTTCCCGAGGTCGACGTCATCGAGAGAGATGACTCCTCCAGTTCCAAAGAAGTGTGGGACATCTTAGGACAACCGAGTGGTAAGTACGACTTCTTGGTCAAGTACACTGCTCCTGAAAGCTCTCGTATCAGGCTCGAAGACATTCGGCCAAGTGGATGGGGAGATCAACCTGAGAGCACAAACACTATGCAAGATACAACAGAAGAGTTCGTCTACGACAACTCTTCCTGGGAAACAGATTCCAATGATCCTGCTCCGCCAGAAATCAGCGTTATTTCTGAAGACAAATCAAGGAAGGTACCAGACTTTGTGATTCACCGAGGAATTCTCCGCCAATGGGTTGCAGTCGATGTTCCGAAGATTGTTCATAAGTCAAAGTAATGGCCATCTTTGTTTTAACCTTTCACCCTGCCCAGGTGAAACAGATGTTTTGATAGGGCTCACTTTCTGTAAATATCCCTCTTTACTTCGCCCAAAGCGACAGAGTTTTGTTTTATAGGGATGTAGTTTCAAGAATTGGCAAGTTCATAAATAAATAATGCCATTCTGCAATTCCTGCATTAATTGTTGTTTTCCCTTTTCTCTTTTTCAGAAAATGGTAATCCTAAAAAACAATTCAAACAACAAAAACAAGCATTCTTCAAAAAAATTTACACTGCACACACTCTTGCATTCTCTCTGTATTTGCTAAAAAATAAATCATCACACCATGCAGATTATTTGTTTTAAACCCCATTGAAACATGCAATCCAATGCCTTCTCCCAACTTTGAATTCCCGGTATTTGAAGCTGAAGAGGAAGAGGACGAAGAAATTCCTGAAGAGATCTCCCGACTACTCAGACAAGAGGAAAGGTCTATTGAGCCTCACAAAGAGCTGTTGGAAACAATCAATTTAGGTTCAGAAGAAGAAAAGAAAGAAGTTAGTATAAGGGCACTGCTTAGCTCAACAGTCATAAAAGACGTGATAAAACTTCTTAAAGAGTTTCCAGATGTATTTGCTTGGTCCTATCACGACATGCCAGGGTTGGATACCAGCATCGTGGAACACCACTTACCACTAAAAACAGAATGTCCTCCGGTAAAACAAAGACTGAGAAGGACTCATCCAGATATGGCCATCAAAATCAAGGATGAAGTGCAGAAACAGATCGACGCAGGTTTCCTCGCCACCTCAGAATATCCTAACTGGTTAGCCAACATAGTGTGTAGACTACAGGGATCTGAACAAAGCAAGTCCAAAGGATGACTTTCCCTTACCACATATTGACATGCTGGTAGACAGTACAACCAAGTTCAAAGTCTTCTCCTTCATGGATGGATTCTCAGGCTATAATCAAATTAAAATGGCGCCGAAAGACATGGAGAAAACTTCGTTCATTACCCCATGGGGCACTTTTTGTTACAAGGTAATGCCGTTCGGCTTGAAGAACGCCGGTGCAACCTATCAAAGGGCTATGACTACTCTATTTCATGACATGATACACAAAGAAATCGAAGTATATGTCGATGGCATAATTGCCAAATCTAAAACAGAAGAGGAGCATGTGACCCACCTGTTAAAACTATTCGAGTGGTTGAGAAAGTACAAACTCCGCTTGAATCCCAATAAGTGCACATTTGGTGTTCGCTCAGGAAAACTGCTAGGTTCATCGTCAACCAGAAAGGAATTGAGGTTGATCCTGACAATGTCAAGGCCATTCAAGAAATGCCTTCTCCGCAGACTGAAAAACAAGTCATGGGGTTCCTGGGACGTCTGAATTACATCTCCAGATTTATATTTCTCATAACCACGACGTGCGCGTCAATCTTTAAATTACTCAAAAAGAATCAGGATTGTGTTTGGACAGAAGACTGCCAAACCGCCTTCGACAATGTCAAGGAATACCTATTGAACCCACCGATTTTATCACCTCCAGTGGAAAGAAGATCACTGATCATCGACCTAACAGTCTTGGAAGACTCAATGGGTTGTGTAATTGGCCAACAAGACGAAACAAAAAGGAAAGAGTCTGCCATTTACTATTTGAGCAAGAAATTCACCGACTGCGAGACTCGGTACACTATGCTTGAGAAAACTTGTTGTGCTCTGGTTTGGGCAGCCAAACGTCTCTGCCAGTACATGATTTGCCACACTAGGTTAATCTCAGAAATGGATCCGATCAAGTACGTCTTTGAAAAGCCTGTTCTCAAGTGTACAAACAACGAGGCCGAATACGAAGCTTGTATTATGGGTCTCAAAGAAGCGATCGACTTAAGGATCAAAAACTTGGATGTATATGGCAATTCAGCCCTGGTTATTAATCAGATCAAAGGAGATTGGAGCACATACCAATCAGGACTGATTCCTTACAAAGACTACGCGAGAAGGCTGTTACCCTTCTTCAACAGAATCGAGTTTCATCACATCCCTCGTGAAGAGAATCACATGGCTGATGCCTTAGCCACTCTCTCTTCCATGATTAGTGTAGGTCAATGGAATGACATACCTAAGATCGACATAATGTTCCTGGAACGGCCCGCTTACATCTTCACGATTGAAGCAGTCATAGACGACAAACCTTGGTATCACGATATCAAATGCTTCCTTCAGAAACAAGAGTACCCTCCCGGGGCATTAAAAAAGGACATAAAGACTCTCAGGAGACTGGCTGGCAGCTTCTTTCTAAGCGGTGATACACTCTATAAGAGAAACTTTGACATGGTCTTGCTCTGATGTGTAGACAGACCAGAAGCAAACCTGTTGATAAAAGAAATTCATGAAGGATCCTTTGGCACTCATGCCAATGGACACACGATGGCGAGAAAAATTCTGAGAGCAAGGTACTATTGGTTGACCATGGAATCCGACTGCTACAAGTACATGAGGAGGTGTCACAAGTGTCAGATATACTCAGACAAAATTCATGTACCGCCAACACATCTCAAAGTTCTCTCTTCCCCATGGCCTTTTTCCATATGGGGAATCGACATGATTGGCATGATCGAACCAAAGCTTCGAACGGACATGGGTTCATCCTGGTAGCCATTGAATACTTCACCAAGTGGGTCGAAGCAGCGTCATTCTCCAATGTAACCCGACAAGTGGTGGTCTGATTTACCAAAAACAATCTCATCTGCCGTTATAATGTTCCAAGCCAGATCATTACGGATAATGGATCTAACTTTAATAACAAGATGATGAAAGAGTTGTGTGCTGAGTTCAAGATCGAACACCATAACTCATCTCCCTACCGACCTAAGATGAACGGAGCGGTAGAACCGGCTAACAAGAACATTAAGAAGATTGTTCTGAAGATGGTTGTAACCTATAAAGATTGGCACGAAATACTACCCTTCGCTCTTCACGGTTATCGCACATCTGTCCGCACTTCAATAGGGGCAACCCCTTTCTCTCTAGTATATGTCATGGAAGCAGTGCTCCCCATAGAAGTAGAGATCCCATCAATCCGGGTATTGATGGAAGCTAAGTTAACAGAAGCTGAATGGTGTCAAAGTCGACACGATGAACTAAATCTGATCGAAGAAAAGTGAATAATAGCATTATGCCATGGTCAGTTGTATCAGCAAAGAATAAAGAAGGCGTTTGACAAAAAGATTCGACCTCGCGTCTTTAGGAAAGGATACCTCGTGCTCAAAAAGATCCAAACCTTTCTCACTGATTCCCGGGGCAAATGGACTCCGAATTATGACAGCCCATATGTGGTCAAGAAAGCTTTCTCAGGCGGCGCCTTGAAACTCTCAACCATGGACGGAGAGGAATTTTCCTACCCCACGAATGTTGACGTAGTCAAGAAATACTTTGCCTAAATAAAAAAAACGTCTCGGAGGATTGAAAACCCGAAAGGGCGGTCAAGGCAAAAATTAGAGACATAATCAAAAATCATCCCGATCGATTGGAAATCTCAAACTACAATCCAGGAAAAAATTAGAGATTAATGGCAAGTGACTACGTCCAACTAAGGGGCAAGTCCCTCAGCAGCAGTAATGCCATCGGTCAGGAAAAACCCGGTCAAGGTCATCTTCGAGAGAAGCTCAGGATGTCCAGAATTCAAAGTTGGTAGAAGGATAACGATCGTTATGTTTCAATGTAGCCCTTTTCCCTTAAAATTACCATTTTCTAACTTTGTAAATACTCTATGGAATCACGCGCTTGGATGATCTCCATCATATCAATAAAATTTGAGCCCTAGTACTTTTGTTTATAATTCTCATTTGTTTTAGCTTTACAGAATGATACATTTTAACATGATCAACGATTCTTGAAATAAAACAAAAATGAATTTACTTGTCAAACTTTCTCTGCTTTTAAAATAAAGATGGCAATTTCTTTTGACTGTTGAACATCAAAAGAACATCGATCGCTACTCCAGAAGTAATCGAGCTTCAAAGTGCAGAATCAAAGTACTCCTTCTAAACTAGTGCATCTGAATGAAGGATCAACTGTGTTAGATGCGAATATTCCGTTCGACATCCCCGACCGAGTTCTCATCTCCTAAGCCCGACCAAAGGTGTTCCTTGCAGGGACCATCTCTCTCCTAAGCAAGGCAGAATTGCTATCTTAAACCAGTGTTACTTTTCATTCCCCGTAGTGGCCGAGTATCCAGTTGTGTTCATCTATTAGTCTGTATGTCACGTCAGTTTTGTCAGCATAAACATACATACATCATGCATTATTGATTTACATTCATATTCATATTGCATTAGTATCACTCTAGTCGGTCTTATCCCCTGGTGATAAAAGTCATCTCAATCGAGTTGTCAGTTCTTTCCTCGTCAGGAAATGTTGCGTCTGAACACTCTCCTCCAGTTTATTTCTGGATTGAAGTTGGTCCCTTGACCACTTTGATAACTTGAACCTCTAAAAGATAAAAAGACCTTCGATAAATGTCACTCTTCGTCATTGAAGATGATATCTTCGCTTTCCCGGATTAAGGAAAATCCCCAGAGAAAGCTTCTTAATCAAAAAATTCGGCAATACAGCAGTTCTCTCCGAAAGATTTGTTGACAAAGAGGTCATCAGGACCTCAGGATTGGATCACATCACATGGCATTTCTTCGAGAAGGTCTCGAGGAAAAGTATGATGAAATATCCCTAAGCAGGAAACGCGTTCTCTCAAGAGACTCGTTTTCCCCAGTAGAGTCTACAAATGGCGTCTCCAAACAGAGAAGTTTGTGCAGCTCTGCAACTCAGACGAATGGGTTTCCCCAGCAAGTCTGACATCAAAAACTCTTTCCGTCAAATGGAATCTCCCCCCCCCCTAGGAGAAATTTTCGGCGAGAAGTTTGAGGAAAACCGCTATGAACAGCGTCCCTTGTCAAGAAAGTTTATTGACAAAAGAAACTGAGACCAGTTCCTTGGTAGGAAACTAGGATCGAGGGGAAGTTTATATCAGAAACTGAGACTAGTTCCTTGGTAGGAAATCAAGATCGAGGGGAAGTTTATATCAGAAACTGAGACCAGTTCCTTGGTAGGAAACCAGGATCGAGGGGAAGTTTACAAAAGAAACTGAGACCAGTTCCTTGGTAGGAAACCAGGATCGAGGGGAAGTTTATATCAGAAACTGAGACCAGTTCCTTGGTAGGAAACCAGGATCGAGGGGAAGTTTATTGACAAAGGAAACTTAGACCAGTTCCTTGGCTGAAAACCAGGATCGAGGGGAAGTTTTTACCTTTTCTTAGTATTAACGCTTAGCAAAAGAAGATGAATGCGTACACTATCATTCATAATCACTGTCAAAATTTCGGGTATTCTGATATTTAATCATCTTGCACCCCGAATGCCCGAATACCTTCGCCATTCACACCTTCGGGTCCAAGAAGATTAAATAGGGGCATCTGTCATACCCAAAATTTTGACCACTAAGATTTCCCATAATTGTGCAACCATCATCACAATATTGATGAACCATCACACCTCATTAGTCTCCCCAAAGATGGGTGAGCATCCACTACAATCAAACTTAGGGTTTCAAGCCCTCTCAGAGCTCTTAGACAAAGGATCAATCGAGGAATGACATGATCTTCAACTTGTCTAAACCTCTCAAACATCCACAACGGATCAAGAGGACTCCCACATCGAGGATCAAGCACAAGGATGCAACATTCCAAGAGGATTAAGCCTCAAGATCGCCAGTGTCACCAAATTAGGGTTTTGGTCGACTAGGGCCTCCAGATGGAAATTTTCCTCTGGGCATGAGCCAATGCTTCAAAGCATAACCCAAAATACTCTAAGTTTCCTCATCAAGTCAATTTAGCCTCAGGGGATGCATTCATAAAAAATCAGGAATTAGGGTTTCTTGACCTAATTCACCCCTAAGTTGACTTTTGGGACAGAACATGAGCCAAGACCTCAAGACATGATTTGAGGGACCCTAATACACTACATTGATCCATTTGCAACAATGGATTGATCCAAGAAGCTGGATTCACAAGTTTCAAGTTCATCAAGAACCACAATTAGGGTTTCGCGGAAAAAGTCAATTGTGCCTTTGACTTTTGACCAGGACATGCTCCCAAACCTTGGGAAATGATTCAATACACCCTATAACACCTATGAAACCAATCCATCAAGTTTAATTTAGGTCAAGGACTTGATTTCATAGAGGATCGCACAGTTTGGAATTCATCTGATGAAAAGTCAACTGTGCCCAAAAGTCAAAGTTTGACTTTTTGATTTTTTGATCAATTATGGTTCCCTAACCCTAAAATGATGATAATGTGTGATTGGAATCATCATTCATCAAGAAAAATCAAGAAAAGTGGGATAACTTGTAAAAGGGGTAACCATAAAAAACTTAGAAATTTTTTGAGTTATGGAACAAAGTGGCTAGGGTACCAACTTCCAAGGATCATAACTTGAGACCCAAGCAACCATTTTGGCTGATCCAAAGATGGATTTGTAACTCTCATGGCTTACTTTAAAAGTGTCAACTACACCTCACTCTAATTCTTCATGGATTTTTAGTTGTGGAGTGACCAAAATGACAAAAACATGAAAATGCCACTTTTTCTAACACTTAGTGAAATTTTCACTAAGTCAGAATTTGTTTCACTTTTTTCAAAATGTAAGGGCATTTTTCACTTAGATCCAAAATGTTTCAAGACAAACTATGATCACCCACATGTTGTATCATATGAGAGCTTTCCAAAATGGCCAAAGAGTTATGACAATGGCAATATGCATTGCTGCAACTGTCATGGCAAGGCATATTTGTGTATTTTGCTCGATTTGAGCAATTTGTGCAAATGACAAACAAGTTTATCCATCTGAACACCTCAGGGGGAGACCAAGGAGGAACAAACACTGATTCATCAGCCTCCCAAGTCTTTGGAACTAAAAGTAGCATGCCAAACCTATAAATGCCTAAAAAGGGGACAAGACTCCAATTTTGTTTTGGAGCATTCAATGGATGCACCAAGGTGGCATGAACTGAGACTTTTCCAACTGAATGAGTCAAGGATCATTTCTGAACTAGGGAACCAAAGGCATGTGCTCTAACCTCTAGTCAATGGCTAGAGGAGACTTAAGATTCCAAAGTGATGCAATTGGACAATGATCTGCTGCAGTTGCCATTCATTATTGCTGGCAAAACAAACTTGCTCTACTATAAATAGAGCTCATTTGTGCTCAGTTTAAGTACACCAAAGGCCTACAACACTTGTCTTTCTCAAAATCATCTTCTCACTCTCAAAAATGGCTTTCTTAACAAGTCACTATCGAATTTTTCAGTAGAGAGCAGTTCCACTCAAACCAATTGCTCTAACACCTCATAAACATCATATGTGAGCTGATCAAACACTAAACACACAACTGTAACACTGATTTCTCAGAATCACCGGCCAGTTTCTCTTATTTTCAACCAAGTTGCAGTTGAGATGCCATGAAGTGGTCCAACCATTTTCAATCAAGTCCAAGCATTCAAACACACTTCATATGGTGTAGGGAAGCTGTTCAGATCATCACAACTCATCTGTAACACCTCAAACTCAAAAATCACATTGCTCTTGCTATCACGACGTTCAAGTAAGCCTAAACTAAGTCATCTCTTAATCTATGCATATTTCCTCGCACAATACTTTTTCCAAATGTTCATAATCATGCATAGAATTTTTCCCCTCAATTAATTGCTTTGTTTAAATCGTGTATCAAAATTCTTATCCTTCATGCAAATTTTAGGGTTCTTGATGTTTTGTCTTGATTTCTTATTCCATGCTTAAAATAAATGAAATTAAAGACCATAGACATGATCGTGAGGTGAAAAAGAGCATATTGATATGTAGATTGTGTGATTTCATCAAGTATTCAGTGAGATTGGATAGAAAATGCAAATCTGGGCAAAACTCAGAACACGCGCGTGTTCTTGGGTGTTATTGGCGCCCTTTTTCAAAAATTCAAATATTTGAATTTTGTGATTTTATTTAATTGATTCAAAAATTAAATTCTCTCTGAGTTTTAATGATTTTCAGTTGATTCTTTTTTTTAATAATTCACAAAAATGTTAAAATATTTTATTTTGCCAAGAATTAATTTTTTATTTGTTTTTTAACATTTAAAATATTTTTTCCTCCTTGATTTTCCAAATTTAATTGGTTTCCAATAATTTTGTGGATATAAACATGATTTTTGAAACATTGATCCAAGATCACCGCTCCTTTTTCACATAGTTTCAACACTTTTTAGTAATTTTTTAACAAAATTAATTCCCTTTTTTAAACTAAATTAGGGTTTTGATTAATTCAACCATCATCAATCATTTTCAAACACTCATGGGCCTCTATTAGAGTGTAATACCCATCCCCTTTTTAAATACACCACTTTTTGGGCCTTAGTCATTGTATAAGTCCCACTGTATTTTCAAACACAACGGCGCGATCGTTGCCCTTTTAACAAAACCAATTGGGCCTCTCCTCGAGCTATAAGTTCCATTCCTTTTCTTAAAAACACTTTTGGGCCTCTAATAGAGTGTAAGACCCAACCCCTTTTTGTAAATAAACATTTTTGGGCCTCACATATTGTATAAGTCCCTCTGTATATTTTCAAATCAACGGCGCGATCGTCGCCTTTTCAAAATCAACTGGGCATCTCCTTGAGCTATAAGACCCATCTTTATTCATTTTCAAACTCTTTGGGCCTCTAATAGAGTGTAAGACCCAATCCCCTTTTAACTAAAACAATTTTGGGCCTCAGATATTGTATAAGTCCCTCTGCGTTAAAAGAAAAACCTCGGCGCGATCACCATTTTCAAACAAATAACCATGGGCTTCTCCTTGAGTTGTAAGTTCCATCTCTTGTACAGAAATAAATCTTTGGGCCTCTAATAAAGTGTAAGACCCATCCTCTTGTACATAAAAACTTTTTGGGCCTCACATATTGTATAAGTCCCTATGTACAGTTTTTAAGACAACGGTGTAATCATCGTTAAAACTTGGGCCTCTCCTTGAGCTGTAAGCCCCAACAATCTTTTCAAAACACTTTCCCCTTTGATTTTGAATTCAAATATATGTTGTTATCAAAACTTTCTTTAATTTCTTTGTTGAACAACTAACGAAACAGCATGGAAGCTCTACAACAGGTAAGTGTTTATCCGCTTTCATTTACCGCTTTCATATGTATATAACTGTATTGTGGGACTGTTTCACTGTAAGTCTTCTTTCACATCTTTTTATATACTTGTCACATATCCACTGTGTAATACTAGTATAGTTATTTAGAGTTTTCCCCGGCAACTACGTCTAGAACTAGTTAAAGCCCTGTTGGTCACTCTTTAAATACAAGCAAAACTAGATCCCCATAGGATTTCCAAAAATAGTCTTCCCTTCTCTTGGGGTTAAACAATATGGAACAAAGAGAAATGCAGTATTCTCGGTGAACCATTTCTCAGACTGTCATCCTTAGAAATTGTCAAAGAAGCTCTAACTCCCCAGAGATGATCTTTTCTCCGTGAATGGCATCTCTTGAGTTTCTTCCAAATTCTCGAACTTTCCCGGAATGATCTCTTCTCTATGAATTGTATTTCTTGAACTTCTCTTGGTTTGGGGACCCACAAGCTTCCTAAAAGCATCTCCGCCCCTTCTTGAGCGTTGTACAAGGACCCTTCAGCTTCTTAGAAGTTCTCATGCCTTCTCTTGGGCTTAATACAAGGACCCTGACGACCTCTTAAAGGTATAAGACAGAACTTAGTCATCCTTTGCTAGAGCAGTCTTTCCCGCATCAAAACTCCGACCATTTTAGGGTTGATACTCATCCTTAATGCCCGCGTCTCCTCTTGGGCATTGTACAAAAGATAAAACTCTAGACTTGGATAGTCTAAAACTCTTGAGTCTCAAAGACATTCTAAAGTTCCTCTCAAACATAAGAAAAAAAACACCGATCACTCTGGATCAATCTCCAGTAGAAACCCGGTCTCTCTCATGAGAGTTCCCTATACTTGGACCCGCTTTAGGATCTAAATAATCCTCAGCAGTAAGTTAGCCTCCTCTTGGGCTTTGTACAAATGATTCTCCCCAGCGGATCTAACCTTCTCAGACTGTCTTGTCGAGTCAACCACTTTTAGCCCCCGTCTCGGGCTTTGTACAAGACATATAAAAACACTCTCTTGTTGAGTATAAAATACTCTCTTGTAGAGTCAATCTTCTTTTAGCCTCAATCTCGGGCTTCGTACGAGACAACAAAACACTCTCTTGTTGAGTATAAAAGACTCCCTTGTTGATTCAATCTCCTTTTAGCCTCAATCTCGGGCTTCGTACGAGACAGTAAATCACTATCTTGTTGAGTATAAAAGACTTGTAGCGAGCGATTTTGGACGCGGTTCTTAAGCGCGGCCGCTCTCTGTGGTTTGAGCTTACTACAGGTCGATTCATTTTTTATCCTATTAAAGCTGATGAAGGAAGGGAAATAGATGTCTCCAATTAACCCTGCTTGCATACTGAGTTTAAACAGCGGTCTGTTAGGTTACAGATGCGATCAATGTGGTGGGGCCTTTCTTGTGCTATTTTGACAGAATGGTTTCTGGCGGGGAACAAGGATTAGGATATTAGGACTGATGCTATATGAGAGTATGGGATTTTGGGTTTTTGTTTAGTGTGCTCGCTAAGATTTTTCTTTCAATCTTATGCCTACGTATTCCCGTTTATCGAAACAGGGAAATCAGAGTGTTCGTAGTTCCTCCTATTCTATGGGAGGAAATGGTTGTTTTGGTGACTTGTTCAAAGCCCAAGACGTGAAGCTAAAGGTGATTTGTATCTTGTTCAAAGCCCAAGATGTGAGGCTAAAGGGTGTTGACTTTAGAGAGAATTTGTCATCTCTAAAGAGGGGGTTGTATGTCACAACTGTTATAAAGGAGAATTACTTTAACCGGGATACGCGGATCCTAGCAATGCTATAATTTCCTTTATAGGGGGTTTTAACCTGAAGGAGAAGCCTTCAACTCAGTTTAGAGCAATGCCATCTTTCCTAAGGAATTTCTCATGCTAAAAGAGGGACAGTGGCATCGATGTAGATGATCCAGAGGCTTGCCGCTTACAGCGATTAGATGAAGGGGAAGGAGTTATTGATGTTTGTGTACTGTGAATGAGGCACAACTTTGATGCTAAAAGGTTAATTGGATTAACTAGTGGTTTTCTTATACGAAGCCTAAGAGGAGGCTATTGTGTGTCTCGTACAAAGCCCGAGAGAGAGGCTAAAAGGGTTTGACTCAATGAGGGAGTCTTTTTGTATCTCGTATAAAGCCCGAGATGGAGGCTATTGTTTGTTTGGCTCAATAAGAACCATTTTGTATCTCGTATAAAGCCCGAGATGGAGGCGAAAGGGGTGATTGACTCAACGAGGGAGTCTCTTATGTGTCTCGTACAAAGCCCGAGAGAAAGGCTAAACGTTGTTTGACTCCGCTGGGGAGAATCATTGTACAAAGCCCAAGAGGAGGCTAACTTCACTGAAGAAGGATCATTATACAAAGCCTAAGAGGAGGCTAGGGTGACTGTTCAGTTAAGCGACAGGTCCAGTATACTGATTTTTAAGAGAAAATAAGTTCTTATATGAGCAACACTGTACTCAAGGATTTGGTTCAAGGATCCGGGTTATACCTGTTCTTTCAGGAAGTGGGAAATCCGAAGGGTATTGAGACTGTCCGAGTCTACGAGTTTTCTTCCTTTTTAACGAAGGGTGCTTGAGAATGTCTTTGAGACTCAAGGAAATTAGACTGTCCAAGTCTAGAGTTTCATCTTTTGTACTATGCTTTGAGAAACAGTAGTAGACTCTTTGAAAGGACTGTTCTATGAAGATAACTAAGTTCTGTTCCTATACCTCTAGGAGGTCGTCGGGACAATTTGTACGAAGCCCAAGAGGAGGCTGGAAACTTTTAAGAAGCCGACGGGTCCTTGTACGAAGCCCAAGAGAAGGCTATCATTCCCGGAGGAAGAGATCATTATACGAAGCCTAAGAGGAGGCGGTGAATACTACTAAGAAGCCGTAGGGTCCTTGTACTAAGCCCAAGAGGAGGCGAGGTTGCTTTTAGGAAGCCTGTGGGTCCTTGTACGATGCCCAAGAGAAGGCCGATGCTTTTAAGAAGCCCGTGGGTCCCCAAACCCCGAGAAATTCAAGGCAATGCTATTCACCGAGAATAGATCAAAGTCAGGAAAGTTCGAGAATTTGGAAGAAACTCAAAGATGCCATTCACGGAGACTACATTCATCTTTGGGAGTAGAGTTTCTTGACAATTCCTAATGAGGACAGCCGAAGAGAAGACTGTATCTGGTGATCCTATTGGGGATCTAGTTGTCTATTTCTACGAATAAACGAAACGGCGTCACCTAGTTCTAGACGTAGTTGCCGGGGAAATTCTAAATATCTATACTATTATTACACAGTTGATATGAGTTTATGAAAGAAGACTTACAGTGAAACAACCCCCACAATACAGTTATATGTATATGAAAGCGGTAAATGAAAGCAATAACCACTTACTCGGTTATAGAGCTTCCATGCTGTTTGGTTAGTTGTTCAACAAAGAAAGATTGAAAACAACAGTATATTCAAAATCAAAGGAGAAAGTGCTTTGAAAAAGAAAGATTTGGGGCTTACAGCTCAAGGAGAGGCCCAGGGTTTTATCAGTGAGCGCACTGTTTGAATTTGTACAGAGGGACTTATACAAGTGACTGTGGCCCAAAATGGTTTTCTGTACAAAGGGATGGGTCTTACACTCTCTCAAGAGGCCCAAAAGGTTTAAAAAAAAAAGAGTGGGGCTTATAACACGAGGGTAGGCCCAATTGATTTTTCGTTTAAAATGGCGATCGTGCCGAGGTTTTCTTTTAACGCAGAGGGACTTATACAATAAGTGAGGCCCAAAATTGTTTTGGTTAAAAGGGGGTTGGGTCTTACACTCTATTAGAGGCCCAAAAGTTTTGAATGGGTCTTATAGCTCAAGGAGAGGCCCAGTTGTTATTTTTCAAAAGGCGACGATCACGCCGTTTGTTTTTTGACGGTATCGGGACTTATACAATGCACTGAGGCCCAAAAATGATTTGGTCAAAAAAGGATTGGGTCTTACACTCTATTAGAGGCCCAAACGTTTTGAAAAATGATTTATGAGGGTTGAATTAATCCAAAAACCCTAATTTGTTTTCAAAAATGTATTTAATTGAATAAAAATTCAATTAAAATGATCAAAATTGTTTTACATATGGAAAACAAATTGTGATCTTGGATTAATGCTTCAAAAATTAAGTATTGACCTACAAAATAATTAGAAGGCATTAAAAATTGCAAAATCAATGTAGAAAAAATATTTAAAATGTCAAAAACAATTAAAATATTAATTCTTTGCAAAAATATTAATTATATGAAATAAATGATATTTTTGGGACTTTTTGGGAAAATAAAATATTTTAACATTTTTGTGAATTATTAAAAAAAGAATCAACTCAAAATCATTAAAACTCAGATGAAATTAATTTTTGAATCAATTAAATAAAACCACAAAATTCAAATATTCAAATTTGGAAAAATGGCGCCAAGAACAAGCTGAAGAACACGCGCGTGTTCTGAGATTCTCAGATTTGCCTTTTCTCTCCAATCTCACTGAATACTTAATCATATCATGTAATCCACATATCATTATGCTCGTCTCAACCTCACGATCATGTCTATGTCAATTAATTTCACTTAAATTAAACATAAAACAAGAAATCAAAGAGAAACCTCAAGAACCCTAATTTTTGCATGAAGGCTCAGAAATTTCACACACGATTCAAACAATGTAATTTATTGAGGGGAAACATTCCATGCATGATTAAGAACATATGGCCAAATTATTGTGCAACAAAAAATGCATGGATCATAGAGTTAGAAGAGCTCATGCTTACCACTTGCAGCTGGTGATCGTGTTTGGTGTTGGAGGTGTTACAGCTTGGTTCCAATGATGTGGATAGCTTCCCTATGTGCCAAGTGATGTGTCTGAGTGCTTGGAATGGACTGAAATGGTTTGGAATTGAGGATGGCACCTCAACTGCAAAACTGTCAAGAACTTGAGCAATTGGCTAGTGATTTTGTGAAATCAGTGTTCCAGATGTTATGTGAGTGTTTGGATCACTTCTATATGATGTATGTGAGGTGTGTGAGTGATTGGTTTGATTGGAAAAGCTCTCAAACTCAAAACCCGATAGTGACTTGCCTTAGAGGGCAAAATTGGAGTGAAAGAAGAGATTTTGAGGAAAACATCTGTTTGATGGCTTTGGTGAACTCAAAATGATCACAATTGAGCTCTATTTATAGTAGAGTAAGTTTGTTTTGCAAGGAATAGTGAATGGCAACTGCTGAGTAGGTTTGTTCAATGTTGGCCAATGGAAGTTCAACTCTCCTCTATCCATTGACTAGAGGTTAGGGCACAGACTGCTGGTTCCCTTGGTCTTGGATAAGTCTTGACTGAATTCAAATGAAAATGGCTCAGTCCATGCCACCTTGATGCTTCCATTGAATGCTCCAATCCAAATTTGGAGTCTTGTCCCTATTTTGGCAATTCTAGGTTCAACATGCTTTTTCTTGTTCCAAGGAATTTGGAGGCTTGGTTCAGTGATTGTCCCCTTTAGATTCAATCCTCAGATGTGTCCAAGTGGATAGGAGTGTTTGGATTTTCACAATTTTGGAAAATCGAGCAAAAATGCAAATTCTGCCTTGCCTTGACAGATTTCAACAAGGCAACTTGACAATGTCATAACTCATAGCCCAAATGGAATTTGGCAATGTTCTTGGCCATTTTGGAAAGCCCTTACATGATACAACAACTGTTTAAACATGTTTGGTTTTGATCTCTTTTGAATCCAAGTGAAAAATCCCCCTACATTTGGAAAAAAATGAAGACAGATTTGGACTTAGTGAAAATTTCACTAAGTGTTGGAAAAAGTGACATTTTCATTTTTCAGCCATTTTGATCACTCCATAACTCAAAATCCTTAATGAATTAGACTTAGGTCTAGTTGAAGTTTTTGTAGAGGGTAATGAGGGCTACAAATCCATCTTTGGATGAGGAAAAATGGCTTTGTGGTTTAGGAGTTATGATCCTCCAAAGTTGGTACCCTAGCCACTTTATTTTTAACTTAGAAAATTTTCTAAGTTTTTATGGTTACCCCTTTTACAAGTTATCCAACTTTTCTTGATTTTTCTTGATGAATGATGATTCAAATCATACATTAACATCATTTTAGGGTTAAAAATCCATTTTGGTGAAAAATCTCAAAAAGTCAAAGTTGACTTTTGTGCACAGTTGACTTTTTATCAAATGAATTCCAAACGGTGCAATTCTTTAGGAAATCATGTCCTTGACCTAAATCAAACTTGATGGACATGTTCCATGGGTGTCATAGGGTATATTAAGGGATGTCCTAGGGTTTGGGAGCATGTCCTGGTCAAAAGTCAAAGTTACAGTTGACTTTCCTCGCGAAACCCTAATTGTGGTGCAGATGAAATTGAGACTTGTTGCTCAAACTTCTTGGATTAATCCATTGTTCCAAATGGATCAATATAGTTCATTAGAGACCCTAAAACCCTCTATTGAGGTCTTGGTTCATGATTTGTCCCAAAAGTCAACTTAGGGGTGAATTAGGTCAAGAAACCCTAATTCCTGATTTTTGATGAATGCAACCCCTGAGGCAAAATTGACTTGATGATTGGGTCCATGAGGTCCCATGGAGTATATTAGGTTGTGTTTTGGATCTTTGGCTCATGCCCAGAGGAAAATTTCCACCTGGAGGCCCTGGTCGACCAAAACCCTAATTTGGTGATACCGGCGATCTTGAGGCTTGATCCACCTAGAAGGGAGCAGCTTTTTGCTTAATCCTTGGAGTGGGAGTCCTTTTTTATCCTTTGTGTATGTTTGAGAGGCTTAGACAAGTTGAAGATCATGTCATTCCTTGATTGATCCTTTGTCTAAGGCTCTGAGAGGGCTAGAAACCCTAATTTTGATTGTAGTGAATGCTCAACACCCCTTGAGGCATGATGGTTCCTCCATATTGTAGTGATGATTTGTACAATGATGGGAAATCTTAGTGGTCAAAATTTGGGGTATGACAGATGACACTATTTAATCTTCTTGGACCCGAAGGTGTCAATGACGAAGGTATTCGGGCATTCGGGGTGCAAGAGGATTAAATATCGGAATACCCAAAATTTTGATGGTGGTTATGAATGGTAGCGTACGCATTCATCTTCTTTTGCTGAGCAATGATGCTTAGAAAAGGTAAAACATCCCCTCGATCCTGGTCTTCAGCCAAGGAACTGGTCTCAGTTGCGGAAACAAACTTCCCCTCGATCCTGGTTTCCTACCCAGGAACTGGTCTTAGTTTCTCATGTAAACTTCCCCTCGATCCTGGTTTCCTACCAAGGAACTGGTCTCAGTTTCCGATTTAAACTTCCCCTCGATCCTGGTTTCCTACCAAGGAACTGGTCTAAGTTTCTTATGTAAACTTCCCCTCGATCCTGGTTTCCTACCAAGGAACTGGTCTTAGTTTCTTTTGTCAATAAACTTAATTGACACGGGACGCTATGCGTAGCGGTTTTCCTCAAACTTCTCGCCGAATTTTCTTGGGGAGATGCCATTTGACGGAAAAATATCTGATGTTATACTTGCTGGGGAGCCCAGTCATCTGAGTTGTAGAGGTGTACAAACTTCTCGGTTGGAGATGCCATTTGTTGACTCTATTTTGAGAATGCGAGTCTCTTGAGAGACTTCCTTCGCTTGGGGATCTTAAATCATACTTTTCTCGGGATCTTCCCGGAGAAATACCATACGATGGGGTCCAATTTTGAGGTGCCGATGACCTTGTCATCAACGGTTTTTTTTCGGAGCGAAACTGACGTGCTGTCGAATCTCTGATTACGAGGATTTCTCTGTGGATTTTCCTTAATCCGGGAAATCAAGGGTATCATCTTCAATGGCGAAGAGTGATTTTTGTTGAACGTTCCTCTGGTTTTTCAGAGGTTCAAGTTATCAAAGTGGTCAAGGGCCAACTTCCTTCCAGAAATAAAGTGGAGGCGAGGTTGTTCAAACGCAGCGTTTCCTGACGAGGCAAGAACTGACAACTCGATTGAGAGGACTGTTATCACTACGGGACAAGACCGACTGGAGTGATAGTGATGCAATATGAAATGTGAATGCAAATCAATAATGCATGATGTATGTATGTTTATGCTGACAAAACTGACGCGACATACCAACTAAAAGATGAACAGGACTGGATACTCGGCCATCGCGGGGCGTGTAGAAATATCACTGGTTCAAGATAACAATTCCATCTTGCTTAGGAGAAATAGTTCCTGTTGAGAGCTATGTTGGTCGGGCTTAGGAGATAAGAACTCGGCTGTGGCGTGTCAGACGAAACAAGGTCTCTGACATAGTTGATCCCTTCATTCAGGTGTACTGGGTTAGAAGGAGTACTTTGATTATGCACTTTGAAGTTCGCTTACTTCGGGAGAAGCGGTTGATGTTCCTTTGATGTTCAACAGTCAAAAGAAATTTCCGACTTTATTTTAAAAGTAGAAAAAGTTTTAACAAGTAAATTCATTTTTGTGTTATTTCAAGAATCGTTAATCATATTAAAATGTCGTTCTGTAAAGCTAAAACAAATGAGAATTACAAACAAAAGCACAAGGGCTCAAATTTTATTGATAAGATGGAGATCAGCCAAACGCGTGATTCCAAAGAGTATTTACAAAGTTAGAAAATGGTAATTTACAGGGAAAAAGGGTTACGTTGAAACATAAAGACCACTATCCTTCTACCAACTTTGAATTCGGGGCATCCTGAGCTTCTGTCGAAGATGACCTTGACTGGAGTTTTCTGACAGATGATGTAACTGCTGCTGCTGAGGGACTTACCTCTGTTGAACATAGTTACTTGCCATTATCCCTAATTTTTGCCTGGATTGTACTATGATGTTTCCAATCCATCGGGATGATTTTTTTTCATGTCTCTAACTTTTGTCTGGACTGCCCTTTCGGGTTTTCAATCCACCGAGACGTTTTTTTTTTTTTTTTTTTTAGTTTAGGCGAAGTATTTCTTGACTACATCAACATTCGTGGGGTAGGCAAATTCCTCTCCGTCCATGGTTGCAAGTCTCAAGGCGCCGTCTGAGAAAGCTTTCGTGACCACATAGGGGCCGTCATAATTCGGAGTCCATTTGCCTCGCGAATCAGTGAGAAAAGATTGTATCTTCTTGAGCACAAGGTCTCCTTCCTGAAGATGCGGGGTCGAACCTTTTTGTCGAATGCCCTCTTCATTCTCTGTTGATACAATTGACCGTGGTATAGAGCCGTGATTGGTTTCTCTTCGATCAGGTTTAATTCGTCGTGTCGGCTTTGACACCATTCAGCTTTGGTGAGATTAGCTTTCATTAGTACTCGTATTGACGGGATCTCTACTTCGATGAGGAGCACTGCTTCCATGCCATACACTAGAGAGAAAGGGGTAGCCCCTGTTGAAGTGCGGACAGATGTTCGATAACCGTGAAGAGAAAAGGGTAGCATCTCGTGCCAATCTTTGTAGGTTACAACCATCTTTTGAACGATCCTCTTGATGTTCTTGTTAGCCGCTTCTACCGCTCCGTTCATCTTGGGTCGGTAGGGAGATGAGTTATGGTGTTCGATCTTGAACTCTGCGCACAACTCCTTCATCATCTTATTGTTCAAGTTAGATCCATTATCAGTAACGATCTGGCTTGGAACACCATAATGGCAGATGATATTATTTTTGATAAATCGGACCACCACTTGCCGGGTTACATTAGCGTACGACGCTGCTTCGACCCACTTGGTGAAGTAGTCAATGGCTACTAGGATGAACCGATGTCCGTTTGAAGCCTTGGGCTCAATCATGCCAATCATGTCGATTCCCCATATGGAAAAAGGCCACGGGGAAGAAAGAACTTTGAGATGTGATGGTGGTACATGAATTTTGTCGGAGTATATCTGACATTTGTGACACCTCCTCATGTACTTGTAGCAGTCGGATTCCATGGTCAACCAGTAGTACCCTGCTCTTAGAATTTTTCTCGCCATTGTGTGTCCGTTGGCATGAGTGCCAAAGGATCCTTCATGAATTTCTTTCATAAGCATGTCTGCTTCTGGTCTGTCTACGCATCGGAGCAAGACCATGTCGAAGTTTCTCTTATAGAGTGTATCACCGCTCAGGAAGAAGTTTCCAGCCAGTCTTCTGAGGGTTTTCTTGTCTTTTTTGAGTGCCCCGGATGGGTACTCTTGGTTCTGAAGGAAGCATTTGATATCATGATACAAAGGTTTGTCGTCAATGACTGCTTCAATCGTGAAGATGTAGGTATGTCATTCCATTGACCTACACTAATCATGGAAGAGATAGTGGCTAAAGCGTCAGCCATGTGATTCTCATCACGAGGGATGTGATGAAACTCAACTCTGTTGAAGATAGGTAACAACCTTCTTGCATAATCTTTGTAAGGAATCAGTCCTGATTGGTATGTGTTCCAATCTCCTTTTATTTGATTGACAACCAAGGCTGAGTCGCCGTATACGTCCAAGTTTTTGATCCTTAAATCAATTTCTTCCTCGAGACCCATAATACAAGCTTCGTATTAGGCCTCATTGTTCGTACATTTGAACGTAAGTCGAGCGGTGAAAGGAATGTGGGTACCTTGAGGGGTAACAATGATTGCCCAATTCCGTTTCCATAATGATTAACTGCTCCGTCAAAGATAAGTCCCCATTGGGAACCTGGTTCTGGCCCTTCACTGGGTAACGGTTCATCGCAATCTTTCATTTTTAGATACATGACATCTTCGTCTGGGAAGTCAAACCCGACTGATTCTTGATCGTCAATCGGTTTATGAGCCAAATGATCGGCTAAAATACTTCCCTTAACGGCTTTCTGAGCGTGGTACTCTATGTCATATTCTGATAACAGCATCTGCCAACGGGCAATTCTTCCCGTGAGAGCAGGCTTTTCAAAGACGTACTTGATTGGATCCATTTCAGAGACCAACCAAGTAGTATGACGAATCATGTATTGGCGAAGACATTTGGCTGCCCAAGCCAAAGCGCAATAAGTTTTCTCGAGGATCGTGTACCGAGTTTCACAGTCGATGAATTTCTTGCTTAAATAGTAGATGGCAGACTCTTTCCGTTTTGTTTCGTCTTGTTGGACAAGTACACATCCCATTGAGTCCTCTAGGACTGTGAGGTAAATGATCAGTGGCCTTCCTTCCACTGGAGGTGATAGAATCAGAGGATTCAACAGATATTCCTTGACACTGTCGAAGGCAGTTTGGAAATCTTCTCACCAAACGCAATCCTGGTTCTTTTTCAGTAATTTGAAAATCGGCGCACATGTGGCGGTCATGAGGAATATGAATCTGGAGATGTAGTTCAAACGTCCGAGGAATCCTCTGACTTGTTTTTCAGTTTTCGGAGAAGGCATTTCTTGAATGGCCTTGACCTTGTCAGGATCAACCTCAATTCCTTTCTGGCTGACGATGAACCCTAATAGTTTCTCTGAACGGACACCGAAGGTGCACTTGTTGGGATTCAAGCGGAGCTTGAACTTTCTTAAACGTTCGAACAATTTTGACAGATGTTCAATGTGCTCACTCTCTGTTTTTGATTTTGCAATCATATCATTGACATATATCTCGATTTCCTTATGTATCATGTCATGAAACAGAGTAGTCATGGCCCTTTGATAGGTTGCCCCGGCGTTCTTCAAACCGAACGACATTACCTTGTAATAAAAGGTACCCCATGGGGTAATGAATGAAGTTTTCTCCATGTCTTTCGGCGCCATTTTGATCTGGTTATAGCCCGAGAATCCATCAATGAAGGAGAATACTTTGAACTTTGTTGTGCTGTCTACCAGCATGTCAATGTGTGGTAAAGGAAAGTCGTCCTTTAGACTAGCCTTATTCAGATCTCTGTAATCGACACACATTCTGACCTTTCCGTCCTTTTTGGGAACGGGTACGATGTTGGCTAACCATTGAGGATATTCAGATGTAGCGAGGAAACCCGCGTCAATCTATTTCTGTACCTCCTCTTTGATTTTGATGGCCATGTCCGGGTGAGTGCGTCTCAACCTTTGCTTTACCGGCGGACATTCCGATCTCAACGGTAGATAGTGTTCCACGATACTGGTATCCAACCCTGGCATATCCTGATAGGACCAAGCGAATACATCGGGAAATTCCCTGAGAAGCTTTATCAAACCCTCTTTGGCAGTTGGACTGAGCAGTGCCCCAATCCTGATTTCTTTTCTCTCTTTTTCTGAACCCAAGTTTACCGTTTCCAACGGCTCTTTATGAGGTTCAATGGACCTTTCCTCTTGTCTGAGTAGTCGGGAGATCTCTTCTGGAATTTCGTTGTCAACTCCTTCTTCAGCCCCAAATATCGGGAACCCAAAATCGGGAGAAGGCATCGGATCGTATGTTTCAACTAGGTTTAAAACAAGCAATCTGCATGACGTGATAATTCGTGTTTAGAAGAGATAGGAAAAATGCAAGTGTGTGCAGTGTTTTATTTTACTGCTTGTTTTTATTATTGAATTTTTTTTTAGGATTACCATTTTCTGAAAAAACAAAAAGAGAAAACAACAATTAATGCGGAAATTACATAACGACGTTTTTTATTTATGAACAAGTCGAATCTTGAAACTACAACCCTATAAAACAAAACTCTGTCGCTTTGGGCAAAGCGAAGAGGGAAATTTACAGAAAGCGAGCCCTATCAAAACATCCGTTTCACCTGGGCAGGGTGAAAGGTTAAAGATGGCAATTACTTTGACTGATGCACGACCTTCGGAACCTCGACGGCAACCCATTGGCGGCGAACTCCTCGGTGAATCACAAAGTCTGGTACCTTCCTTGATTTGTCTTCAGAAATGACGCTGATTTCTGGTAGAGCAGGATCATTGGAATCTGTCTCCCAAGCAGAGTTGTCGTAGGAGAATTCCTCAGTTGCATTTTACAGAGTAGTTGTGCTCTCAGCTGTATCTCCCCATCCAGTAGGCTGGATGTCTTCGAACCTGATACGAGAGCTTTCCGGAGCGGTGTACTTGACCATATAGTTGTATTTTCCACTTGGTTCTCCCAGAGTGTCCCAAACTTCTTTGGAACTGGAGGAGTTATCTCTCTCGATGACGTTGACCTTGGGAAAAGCATAGTTGATGAATTCTAGTCCTGCAAACATTGCGAATTCATCTTCATATTGAGTAGTTTCCGAATGACCTGAGTGTTGATCCCATGACATGGTGGGGACACGGGTATTCTGTTCAATGATGCTCAGCTGAGTTTCATTCCTCGGCTGACTCTCTTGCCCCAAGTCTCCTGGATAAGGTTGCCACATTGGCAGACCATCCATTGGGCCATAGTAGGTGTAGTCAAAATTGTCTTTCATCGGAGTGTCCTCCTCTAATGAATTTGGCGGAGCACGACATCCTTCCGGATCACAATCTCCATATATCATTTCGATGCCTGATCTTGGTATAAATCTCGGACTCTGTGCGGGATAGCAGAATGGCGTAGGCACTTCTTCCTGAGACATATAACCGTCCTCGTTAAGGTAGGACTTCCACTCTTCATCCGTGTCAGAGGGATCTTCCTCATTGATAGCATGAACTATCTGAGACACTGGGTGAAGGAAACCTCCACTGTGGAAGAAGTTTTGAAGGGGATGAAGACGTTCGTCGTTGGCAGCTGTCTGGGTACAGGTTGCAGAAAAACCAAGACCCTTCTTTGTTTTATTGTCAGTGGGAATGACAAGCTGTCCCCATCCGATTGTATCGGTACTCTCGACCGCTTTGATAGCATCGTTGTATGAAGAAATGGAAGTTCCTTCTTTGAAGTGATTGTTCTTGCTTACTGACAGTGCTTGGAACTACGTTCCAGTAACCTCCTCAGGTTCTATACCAGTAGATGATGATAAGTTGCTTATAAGCAAGGCTTGATCCCCACAAACCGTGACAAGTTGATCGTTCTTGATGAACTTTGGCTTTTGGTGGAGGGTTAAAGTAACCGATCCATCCTGGTGTATCCAAGGTCTACCTAATAAACAACTGTATGTTGCCCGGATGTCCATGACCTGGAAAGTGACTTGGAAAGTGTGAGGACCAATAATTATAGGGAAGATCAACTTCGCCGATAACCGTTTTTCTGGATCCATCGAATGCTTTGACGACAACCTCGTTGATTCTCATCGGAGGGACTTTGAATGATAATTGCATCAAAGTGGACTTCGGCATAACATTCAGGGCTGACCCTGTGTCTACCAGTACGCTAGCTAAAGCATTGTCCTTGCAGTTAACTGTGATATTGAGCGCCATGTTATGACGGCGACCTTCTTCGGGTAATTCCTCATCACTAAATCCCAAATTGTTGCAAGAAGTGATGTTAGAGACAATACTATCGAACTGTCTGATTGTTACATCCTGTTCCACAAAGGCTTGCTCCAAGACTTTCTATAGAGCCTCCCTGTGCGCTTATGAACTGAGTAACAGTGATAATACTGAGATCTTTGAAGGAGTCTGTAACAGTTGATCAACAATGTTATATTCGCTCGTTTAGATGAGCTTCAACATCTCATCATCATTTTTCTAAAGGTCGGGATTACTGGCTTGACCGACTGGTGGATCAGGAGCTTCCGTCTGAAGTTCCTTTTCTTTGTTAGGTTCCCCAACCCCTCGGTTGAAGATTCTACCACTCTGTGTTACTCGACTGATGTCTGCGATATTTACGACGGATGGTAATGGAATTTCCTTTACATTTTCAATTATCGTTGCACCGTATTTGTAAGGGATAGCCTTAGTTGATTCTTACGGTAATGGTCCTGGTAGATAGATGACTATGGGATCCTTCTGATTTTTCTGACCATCATAAGTAATCTCGATCCGTTCCCGGTTGGGAACCTTAGATTCGTCAAGTAGAGGGATAATGGCAAAAACATCCCTGGTCCTGTGATGACCAGAGATGGTGACAACATCCTCAACTTGATCAGCAAGGTAATTCGGCGTCCAGTTGATGGGTCCAGAACCCTGATATGGACGAATTTCTCCACGATCCACCTGCCCCTGGAAAGCTGCTCGAACAAGGTAACACCCTTGGTTACTTTCCGAACAGACCCTACAACGGTCATAATTGTGTGGTGGCACCTGGCGACGCCTACTTTGAATACAATGAAACCTCACTAGGTTAGCTTCCACTGATCGGACATCCTGACTCTGGCGCCGAGTAGGATTCCTGTTACTGATACTAATCTGCTAAGTATCTTCATCCATATAAATTAGCATCCACCAGTGATTTAACAAGTGCTGAAGTGCCTCCTGGACAAGGGTACAACCTCGATCATTTTTGCAACCTGCTTTACAGCTTTGATAGTCATGTGATATCAGGAATCCGAGTCGGACCTGCTCAGCATGTAACTCTACCAGGTTGGTATTTATCACCCGAATGTCAAAGATTTGAACCATATTGATCTGATAAGGGTTCCTATCATGGTAGTCTTGGATCCATCCAAGATCCATCTGACGCTGGAGGGCCTCTTGTATGAAAGAGCATCCCTGTTTATTTACCGAGCAAGTCAGACAAGAACTGTAATCATGCCGCGGCAAATTATGATATTGGCTTTGCCTTGAGTGCATTGCCACCAAGTTGGCATTCATTGCACGGATGTCGTGGTTCTGAATGACCTTAGAATTCGTGTAAACCATGTTAACTCCTCGAACTCAGTGCTCTTGGATCCATCCGAGATCCATCTGTTCCTGTAGAGCTGCTTGCACCACAGAACATCCTTGGTTGTCTTTAGAGCAGATATCACACTGGTGATAATTATGAGGTGGCACATGGCCATATCCACTCTGTCTACAATGCATCTTAACCAGATTGGTCTTTAACAAGAGTACATCGTGAATTTGATAGACATTGTTAGTCTCTTTCTCAATCAGATTGACTGCATCCTTCTCATGTTGAGGCAGCGGGTTCGTAAGAACATTAGGATTTGTATCCTTGAAGGATAAGACCCCGCTCCTAACAAGTTTTTGCACGTCGGAATTGAAATTGAGGTAATTCTCAATGTTATGCCCTGAACCTCCTTGATGATAAGGGCAAGTTTGATCCACCTTAAACCAAAAAGGAGGATTTTCCGGTACTGTAAGAGGGGACTTAGTCTGAATGTGCCCCTTGGCTAGCAGTAATGGAAACAGCTCTGCGTACGTCACGGGTATAGGATCAAATCCTGGTGGCCGTGTTGTACGATTGTTGTTATATGGAGGACGAGCCTGCTGAAGAGGTTGTTATGTCCTTTGCTGATTAGGTTGGCTTTACGCAACCTGAGGTTGATATGTAGGAATAGGCACAGGGCTGATAGCAGGAGTCACAACTGCTACTGGTTGATATCGTCGCCTTTGCTTTCCAAGAGAGATATTCGCAATATCTTGCTCTTTTTTCTTAAGGAGAACACTACCGTATTTTTTAGTACCGCTCATCGATCCAGTGTCTTTTACCAAACGTCCTTCTCGGACGGCTTCCTCAAGACGTACACCCATGCCCACCATCTCGGTGAAATCACTGGGTGCACTAGCAACCATTCGGTCATAGTAAAATGAGCTTAAGGTCTTTAAGAAGATCTTTGTCATCTCTTTCTCCTCAAGAGGCGGACAAATTTGAGCGGCAATTTCACGCCACCTTTGAGCATACTCCTTAAAGGTTTCCTTGTCCTTTTGCGACAACGATCTGAGTTGATCTCTGTCGGGTGCCATGTCCAAATTGTATTTGTATTGTTGGACGAAGGCAGTACCAAGATCTCTGAATGTACTGATCGTAGTACAGTTTAAACCCATGTACCATTTGAGTGCGGCACCGGTTAAACTATCCTAAAAGTAGTGAATCAGTAGGTCCTGATTCTCCGTCTGACCTGACATCCGCCGAGCGTACATCACCAGATGGCTCTGAGGGCAAGAGTTACCCTTGTACTTTTCAAAGTCGGGCACCTCGAACTTGTGCGGGACTTTCACATTGGGGACTAAGCAGAGGTCTACGGCGTCCTTTCCAAATAAATCCTGACCACGAATGGCTTACAGCTCCTTCTGCATTTCCAGGAACTGCTCCTGGAATTCATCCATTATGTCAAACAAAGTTTCCTTTTTACCAACAGGTATCTATGGAATCTATCCTTCCGGGACAGAGTGCACCACAGGGGGTGGTACCGTGACTACGGCAGTAAATCTTGGCGTTTCCCGAAGTTTGTAACCTTCAGGAGTCTTCAGTATGCCCTTGGCATCTTCGTTTTCCCGAAGTTTGTAACCTTCAGGCCCAGCGGCTTCTGTTGTGATTCCCTGATCTTCAGTGATCGACGGAACATATCCTTTTGGGATATAGTTAACAGGCATGCCCCAAGGACGATCTTTCGGCATTTGATACCTAGGATCATACTTCTCCACTATGGGCATTGAGGTGATCCCTGAGATCACAGTTCGTTGTAACTGAGCTTCTGCCATAGCTTGCATGTCGTTACGAAGCTTTCCCATATCCTCTCTCAGAGCGTCGATCTCTTCCTTCAACTCTCTATTTTCTTCCTCAAGATCATCCATCTTTTTTTGACGATTGGCCCAAGTATTATACAAATGAGACAGTTTGACTCTAGAATCGAGACACAAACGTGAGATTCGTAGGGAAGAAGAATATGTGATGTGAGAATGATGAATGCAATGATTATATTAATTTTTTTTTTTGGTTTAATCAAAATAAACTTCGACAATTAGATTGCAAATATCAAACAGTGGGGAAACCCCTTTTTATTTAATTCAAAGGATTACAGAAATGGAAATACAGTAGATTACAAAGTGCAGAAACAGAAACCTAAGCTAATGGGTCCCGAGAGATCTTGGGTGCTGATTCTGGTATCTTCCTTTTCTTTGATCGGGGCTCTTGAGCCGTTGTCGGGTTGTCATTCCTTTGCCAGGTGAAAGGAGTGAGCAAATTCCTTTGGTCATCTTGATTCTCTACAGCATGTTGCTCCAAAATTTCAATCAGAGCATCTTTCTCTTTCAGTAATTGTTGTATTTTGATGCACTCTACGTCGAGGGTGCGGTACTTGTTCTTCCAAGACCTCCTCTCTTGTTGAACTTTGTTGAGAGTAACCTGAAGCTTTTCAGTTTCCGTCATGAAGTACATGACAGGTTCCCTCGGCGGAAGAATTCCGTAACGAGGATAAGGCATCTTCAGCTTGAGAGCTCTAGTTTGTACCCAGTGGAGATAAGGCTCCACCGAGACACAGTCTGGTTTTCCTAGATTCTCGTCCTTTCTTATGAACGTGTTTCCAAGCGTGCACTATTTCCATCTTCAGTGCTCTGTTGTTTTCTCTTTCTTTGAAGAAAAAACCTTCCAGATGAACACCCCGTGGGACGTGTCTCATCGGGTATCCGAACTGACGGCGAACCAATATCGAATGATAGTTGATTCCTCCCTTAGTTCCTATAAGGGGTACGTTGGGGAAGTTTCCACAATGGTCAATGATCCTGATTCCATCATAAATTCTATTACACCAATTTATATCAGAGTTGGTAAGAGACATGATCTTCTGCGACCAACGTAAGGCACTCTTACAATCCCAAAAAGCAGCAGACTTGGGCAAGTAAGAGATAAACCATTTGTAAAGCAAAGGTACACAGCATGTGATCTCCCCTCCGCTGTACAAATTTCCCAAGTGTACAGAATGATACGCATCTGTGAGCAAAGTCGGCACAGGGTTTCCAATGAGAAAAACCTTAATGGAGTTAATATCGACGAAGTTATTGATGTTGGGAAACAAAAATAACCCGTAGGTGAGCAAGACAAAGATGCTTTCAAAAGCAGTCCCGTTTCCTATACTGGCAAAATACAGGGCTTTCTTTGTCAAGAACTGGGCTGGTAAACCTTGGATGCCACCCTTAGTGGTCATGTGAGTCCTGACCTCAGACTCGTCCAAATGAATTGCTCTTGCAATGGTCTGATTCTTTGGAATTTCTTCCAGTCCAGAAAATGGAGCTCGATCAGTGATATGTAAATCAATCAGATGAGAATACTCCTCCAGCGTTGGTGCGAGCTGGTAATCCGGGAATGTGAAACAGTGATAAACCGGATCGTAAAACTAAATGAGCGCATCCATGATTCCCTCAATCACATGGACTCTTAACAGTGGTAGCAGACCTCCGTGTTTGGCTCTGAAAGCCTCAGGGTTAGTGATCATCCTCGCTAACCTTCTTAAATCCTCTAGCTTTGGAATCCTGAAGGTATACGTATGAGTTCTCCTTCTATCGAAATCCATTAGCACAATCCTTTTCTCTGATATTTGCAATCACAGTCTTAGTTTAATTTGAAAAACAGAGAGACTAGAAGAGAAATTTTTTGAATGTTTTAATGTTTTTTAGATGAATGCATGAATGCAGCACACAAAAACATAGAAAAAACATAGGGTCAAAGGGTCGTTGTCATGAAGTCAAGGCTCTACCCATCCCCAAAGGTTTATACTAGGGTGATTTTTGTACCTGTACTCATTATCATCAGCTCCTCCCAGGAAAGCAAAACAACAAGCGGATCGTGCTCTCTGCGGTTGAGCTTACTACAAGTTGATTCATTTTTTATCCTATTAAAGCTGATGAAGGGAAATAGATGTATCCAATTAACCCTGCTTGGATACTGAGTTTAAACAGCGGTCTGTTAGGTTACGGATGCGATCAATGTGGTGGGGCCTTTCTTGTGCTATTTTGACAGAATGGTTTCTGGCGGGGAACAAGGATTAGGATATTAGGACTGATGCTATATGAGAGTATGGGATTTTGGGTTTTTGTTTAGTGTGCTCGCTAAGATTTTTCTTTCAATCTTATGCCTACGTATTCCCGTTTACCGAAACAGGGAAATCAGAGCGTTCCCAGTTCCTCCTATTCTATGGGAGGAAATGGTTGTTTTTGGTGTCTTGTCTAAAGCCCAAGACGTGAAGCTAAAGGTGGTTTGTATCTTGTTCAAAGCCCAAGATGTGAAGCTGAAGGTGGTTTGTATCTTGTTCAAAGCCCAAGATGTGAAGCTGAAAGGGTGTTGACTTTAGAGAGAATTTGTCATCTCTAAAGAGGGGTTTTTTGTCACAACTGTTTATAAAGGAGAATTACTTTAACCGGGATATGTGAATCCGGCAATGCCATAATTTCCTTTATAGGGGGTTCCAACCTGAAGGAGAAGACTTTAACTCAGTGTAGAGCAATGCCATCTTTCCTTAGGAATTTTTCATGCTAAAAGAGGGACAGTGGCATGGATGTAAATAATCCAAAGGCTTGCCGCTTACAGCGATTAGATGAAGGGGAAGGAGTTGTTGATGTTTGTGTACTGTGAATGAGGCACAGCTTTGATGCTAAAAGGTTAATTGGATTAACCAGTGGTTTTCTTATACAAAGCCTAAGAGGAGGCTAATATGAGTCTCGTACAAAGCCCGAGAGAGAGGCTAAAAGGGTTGACTCAACGAGGGAATCTTTTGGTATCTTGTATAAATCCCGAGATGAAGGCTATGTGTTTGGCTCAATAAGAACCTTTTTGTATCTCGTATAAAGCCCGAGATGGAGGCGAAAGGGGTGATTGACTCAATGAGGGAGTCTCTTATGTGTCTCGTACAAATCCCGAGAGAAAGGCTAAACGTTGTTTGACTCCGCTGGGGAGAATCATTGTACAAAGCCCAAGAGGAGGCAAACTTCACTGAAGAAGGATCATTATACAAAGCCTAAGAGGAGGCTAGGGTGACTGTTCAGTTAAGAGACAGGTCCAGTATACTAATTTTTAGGAGAAAATCAGTTCTTATATGAGCAACACTGTACTCAAGGATTTGGTTCAAGGATCCAGGTTATTCCTGTTCTTTAAGGAAGCGGGAAATCCGAAGGGTATTGAGATTGTCTGAGTCTGCAGGTTTCCTTCCTATTTAACGAAGGGGTCACTTGAGAATGTCTTTGAGACTCAAGGAGATTAGACTGTCCGTGTCTAGAGTTTTAACTTTTGTACTATGTTTAAAGAAACAGTAGTAGAGTCTTTGAAAGGACTGTTCTATGAAGATGACTAAGTTCTGTTCCTATACCTCTAGGAGGTCGTCGGGACAATTTGTATGAAGCCCAAGAGGAGGCTGGAAACTTTTAAGAAGCCGACGGGTCCTTGTACGAAGCCCAAGAGAAGGCTATCATTCCCGGAGGAAGAGATCATTATACGAAGCCTAAGAGGAGGCGGTGAATACTTCTAAGAAGCCGTAGGGTCCTTGTACTAAGCCCAAGAGGAAGCGAGGTTGCTTTTAGGAAGCCTGTGGGTCCTTGTACGATGTCCAAGAGGAGGCCGATGCTTTTAAGAAGCCCGTGGGTCCCTAAACCCCGAGAAATTCAAGGCAATGCTATTCACCGAGAATAGATCAAAGTCAGGAAAGTTCGAGAATTTGGAAGAAACTCAAAGATGCCATTCACGGAGAATACATTCATCTTTGGGAGTAGAGTTTCTTGATAATTCCTAATGAGGAAAGCCGAAGAGAAGACTGTATCTGGTGATCCTATTGGGGATCTAGTTGTCTATTTCTACGAATAAACGAAACGGCGTCACCTAGTTCTAGACGTAGTTGCCGGGGAAATTCTAAATATCTATACTATTATTACACAGTTGATATGAGTTTATGAAAGAAGACTTACAGTGAAACAACCCCCACAATACAGTTATATGTATATGAAAGCGGTAAATGAAAGCAATAACCACTTACTCAGTTATAGAGCTTCCATGCTGTTTGGTTAGTTGTTCAACAAAGAAAGATTGAAAACAACAGTATATTCAAAATCAAAGGAGAAAGTGCTTTGAAAAAGAAAGATTTGGGGCTTACAGCTCAAGGAGAGGCCCAGGGTTTTATCAGTGAGCGCACTGTTTGAATTTGTACAGAGGGACTTATACAAGTGACTGTGGCCCAAAATGGTTTTCTGTACAAAGGGATGGGTCTTACACTCTCTCAAGAGGCCCAAAAGGTTTAAAAAAAAGAGTGGGGCATATAACACGATTGTAGGCCCAATTGATTTTTCGTTTAAAATGGCGATCGCGCCGAGATTTTCTTTTAACGCAGAGGGACTTATACAATAAGTGAGGCCCAAAATTGTTTTGGTTAAAAGGGGGTTGGGTCTTACACTCTATTAGAGGCCCAAAAGTTTTGAATGGGTCTTATAGCTCAAGGAGAGGCCCAGTTGTTATTTTTCAAAAGGCGACGATCACGCCGTTTGTTTTTTGACAGTATCGGGACTTATACAATGCACTGAGGCCCAAAAATGATTTGGTCAAAAAAGGATTGGGTCTTACACTCTATTAGAGGCCCAAACGTTTTGAAAAATGATTTATGAGGGTTGAATTAATCCAAAAACCCTAATTTGTTTTCAAAAATGTATTTAATTGAATAAAAATTCAATTAAAATGATCAAAATTGTTTTACATATGGAAAACAAATTGTGATCTTGGATTAATGCTTCAAAAATTAAGTATTGACCTACAAAATAATTAGAAGGCATTAAAAATTGCAAAATCAATGTAGAAAAAATATTTAAAATGTCAAAAACAATTAAAATATTAATTCTTTGCAAAAATATTAATTACATGAAATAAATAATATTTTTGGGATTTTTTGGGAAAATAAAATATTTTAACATTTTTGTGAATTATTAAAAAAAGAATCAACTCAAAATCATTAAAACTCGGAGAGAAATTAATTTTTGAATCAATTAAATAAAACCACAAAATTCAAATATTCAAATTTGGAAAAATGGCGCCAAGAACAAGCTGAAGAACACGCGCGTGTTCTGAGATTCTCAGATTTGCCTTTTCTCTCTAATCTTACTGAATACTTAATCATATCATGTAATTCACATATCATTATGCTCGTCTCAACCTCACGATCATGTCTATGTCAATTAATTTCATTTAAATTAAACATAAAACAAGAAATCAAAGAGAAACCTCAAGAACCCTAATATTTGCATGAAGGCTCAGAAATTTCACACACGATTCAAACAATGTAATTTATTGAGGGGAAACATTCCATGCATGATTAAGAACATATGGCCAAATTATTGTGCAGCAAAAAATGCATGGATCATAGAGTTAGAAGAGCTCATGCTTACCACTTGCAGCTGGTGATCGTGTTTGGTGTTGGAGGTGTTACATCTTGGTTCCAATGATGTGGATAGCTTCCCTAGGTGCCAAGTGATGTGTCTGAGTTCTTGGAATGGACTGAAATGGTTTGGAATTGAGGATGGCACCTCAACTGCAAAACTGTCAAGAACTTGAGCAATTGGCTAGTGATTTTGTGAAATCAGTGTTCCAGATGTTATGTGAGTGTTTGGATCACTTCTATATGATGTATGTGAGGTGTGTGAGTGATTGGTTTGATTGGAAAAGCTCTCAAACTCAAAACCCGATAGTGACTTGCCTTAGAAGGCAAAATTGGAGTGAAAGAAGAGATTTTGAGGAAAGCATCTGTTTGATGGCTTTGGTGAACTCAAAATGATCACAATTGAGCTCTATTTATAGTAGAGTAAGTTTGTTTTGCAAGGAATAGTGAATGGCAACTGCTGAGTAGGTTTGTTCAATGTTGGCCAATGGAAGTTCAAGTCTCCTCTAGCCATTGACTAGAGGTTAGGGCACAGACTGCTGGTTCCCTTGGTCTTGGATAAGTCTTGACTGAATTCAAATGAAAATGGCTCAGTCCATGCCACCTTGATGCTTCCATTGAATGCTCCAATCCAAATTTGGAGTCTTGTCCCTATTTTGGCAATTCTAGGTTCAACATGCTTTTTCTTGTTCTAAGGAATTTGGAGGCTTGGCTCAGTGATTGTCCCCTTTAGATTCAATCCTCAGATGTGTCCAAGTGGATAGAAGTGTTTGGATTTGCACAATTTTGGCAAATCGAGCAAAAATGTAAATTCTGCCTTGCCTTGACAGATTTCAACAAGGCAACTTGACAATGTCATAACTCATAGCCCAAATGGAATTTGGCAATGTTATTGGCCATTTTGGAAAGCCCTTACATGATACAACAACTATTTGAACATGTTTGGTTTTGATCTCTTTTGAATCCAAGTGAAAAATCCCCCTACATTTGGAAAAAAATGAAGACAGATTTGGACTTAGTGAAAATTTCACTAAGTGTTGGAAAAAGTGACATTTTCATTTTTCAGCCATTTTGATCACTCCATAACTCAAAATCCTTAATGATTTAGACTTAGGTCTAGTTGAAGTTTTTGTAGAGGGTAATGAAGGCTACAAATCCATCTTTGGATGAGGAAAAATGGCTTTGTGGTTTAGGAGTTATGATCCTCCAAAGTTGGTACCCTAGCCACTTTATTTTTAACTTAGAAAATTTTCTAAGTTTTTATGGTTACCCCTTTTACAAGTTATCCAACTTTTCTTGATTTTTCTTGATGAATGATGATTTAAATCATACATTAACATCATTTTAGGGTTAAAAATCCATTTTGGTGAAAAATCTCAAAAAGTCAAAGTTGACTTTTGTGCACAGTTGACTTTTTATCAAATGAATTCCAAACGGTGCAATTCTTTAGGAAATCATGTCCTTGACCTAAATCAAACTTGATGGACATGTTCCATGGGTGTCATAGGGTATATTAAGGGATGTCCTAGGGTTTGGGAGCATGTCCTGGTCAAAAGTCAAAGTTACAGTTGACTTTCCTCGCGAAACCCTAATTGTGGTGCAGATGAAATTGAGACTTGTTGCTCAAACTTCTTGGATTAATCCATTGTTCCAAATGGATCAATATAGTTCATTAGAGACCCTCAAACCCTCTATTGAGGTCTTGGTTCATGATTTGTCCCAAAAGTCAACTTAGGGGTGAATTAGGTCAAGAAACCCTAATTCCTGATTTTTGATGAATGCAACCCCTGAGGCAAAATTGACTTGATGATTGGGTCCATGAGGTCCCATGGAGTATAGTAGGTTGTGTTTTGGATCTTTGGCTCATGCCCAGAGGAAAATTTCCACCTGAAGGCCCTGGTCGACCAAAACCCTAATTTGGTGATACCGGCGATCTTGAGGCTTGATCCACCTAGAAGGGAGAAGATTTTTGCTTAATCCTTGGAGTGGGAGTCCTTTTTGATCCTTTGTGTATGTTTAAGAGGCTTAGACAAGTTGAAGATCATGTCATTCCTTGATTGATCCTTTGTCTAAGGCTCTGAGAGGGCTAGAAACCCTAATTTTGATTGTAGTGAATGCTCAACACCGCTTGAGGCATGATGGTTCCTCCATATTGTAGTGATGATTTGCACAATGATGGGAAATCTTAGTGGTCAAAATTATGGGTATGACAGATGCCCATATTTAATCTTCTTGGACCCGAAGGTGTGAATGACGAAGGTATTCGGGGTGCAAGAGGATTAAATATCGGAATACCCAAAATTTTGATGGTGGTTATGAATGGTAGCGTACGCATTCATCTTCTTTTGCTGAGCAATGTAGCTTAGAAAAGGTAAAACTTCCCCTCGATCCTGGTCTTCAGCCAAGGAACTGGTCTCAGTTGCGGAAACAAACTTCCCCTCGATCCTGGTTTCCTAGCCAGGAACTGGTCTTAGTTTCTCATGTAAACTTCCCTCGATCCTGGTTTCCTACCAAGGAACTGGTCTCAGTTTCCGATTTAAACTTCCCCTCGATCCTAGTTTCCTACCAAGGAACTGGTCTTAGTTTCTTATGTAAACTTCCCCTCGATCCTGGTTTCCTACCAAGAAACTGGTCTTAGTTTCTTTTGTCAATAAACTTAATTGACACGGGACGCTATGCGTAGCGATTTTCCTCAAACTTCTCGCCGAATTTTCCTGGGGAGATGCCATTTGACGGAAAAAGATCTGATGTTAGACTTGCTGGGGAACCTAGTCGTCCGAGTTGTAGAGGTGTACAAACTTCTCTGTTGGAGATGCCATTTGTTGACTCTATTTGGAGAATGCGAGTCTCTTGAGAGACTTCCTTCGCTTGTGGATCTTACATCATACTTTTCTCGGGATCTTCCCGGAGAAATGCCATACGATGGGGTCCAATTTTGAGGTGCCGATGACCTTTTCGTCAGCGGTTTTTTTTTCCGGAGCGAAACTGACGTGCTGCCGAATCTCTGATTACGAGGATTTCTCTTTGGATTTTCTTTAATCCGGGAAATCAAGGGTATCATCTTCAATGGCGAAGAGTGATGTTTGTTGAACGTTCCTCTGGTTTTTCAGAGGTTCAAGTTATCAAAGTGGTCAAGGGCCAACTTCCTTCTAGAAATAAACTGGAGGCGAGGTTGTTCAAACACAGCGTTTCCTGACGAGGCAAGAACTGACAACTCGATTGAGAGGACTATTACCACTACGGGACAAGACCGATTGGAGTGATAGTGATGCAATATGAAATGTGAATGCAAATCAATAATGCATGATGTATGTATGTTTATGCTGACAAAACTGACATGACATGCCAACTAAAAGATGAACATGATTGGATACTCGGCCATCGCGGGGCGTGTAGAAATATCACTGGTTCAAGATAGCAATTCCACCTTGCTTAGGAGAAATAGTCCCTGTTGGGAGCTATGTTGGTCGGGCTTAGAAGATAAGAACTCGGCCGTGGCGTGTCAGACGAAACAAGGTCTCTAACACAGTTGATCCCTTCATTCAGGCGTACTGGGTTAGAAGGAGTACTTTGATTATGCACTTTGAAGTTCGCTTACTTCGGGAGAAGCGGTTGATGTTCCTTTGATGTTCAACAGTCAAAAGAAATTGCCGACTTTATTTTAAAAGCAGAAAAAGTTTTAACAAGTAAATTCATTTTTGTTTTATTTCAAGAATCGTTAATCATATTAAAATGTCGTCCTGTAAAGCTAAAACAAATGAGAATTACAAACAAAAGCACAAGGGCTCAAATTTTATTGATAAGATGGAGATCAGCCAAAAGCGTGATTCCAAAGAGTATTTACAAAGTTAGAAAATGGTAATTTACAGGGAAAAAGGGCTACGTTGAAACATAACGACCACTATCCTTCTACCAACTTTGAATTCGGGGCATCCTGAGCTTCTGTCGAAGATGACCTTGACTGGAGTTTTCTGACAGATGATGTAACTTTGAATACGCGGTACTACCCTCATTTGAGGCTGGTGATCTATTCTTGGTGAATGGCACTTACTCTAAGATTGCTCTACAACTCGCTGGCGATCCGCTTGTTGTTTTGCTTTCTTGGGAGGAGTTGATGATAATGAGTACAGGTACAAAAATCACCCTAGTATAAACCTTTGGGGATGGGTAGAGCCTTGACTTCATGACAACGACCCTTTGACCCCCATGTTTTTTCTATGTTTTTCTGTGCTGCATTCATGCATTCATCTAAAAAACATTAAAACATTCAAAAAATTTCTCTTCTAGACTCTCTGTTTTTCAAATTAAACTAAGACTGTGATTGCAAATATCAAAGAAAAGGATTGTGCTAATGGATTTCGGTAGAAGGAGAACTCATACGTATACCTTCAGGATTCCAAAGCTAGAGGATTTAAGAAGGTTAGCAAGGATGATCACTAACCCTGAGGCTTTCAGAGCCAAACACGGAGGTCTGCTACCACTGTTAAGAGTCCATGTGATTGAGGGAATCATGGATGCGCTCATTTAGTTTTACGATCCGGTTTATCACTGTTTCACATTCCCGGATTACCAGTTCGCACCAACGCTGGAGGAGTATTCTCATCTGATTGATTTACATATCACTGATCGAGCTCCATTTTTTGGACTGGAAGAAATTCCAAAGAATCAGACCATTGCAAGAGCAATTCATTTGGACGAGTCTGAGGTCAGGACTCACATGACCACTAAGGGTGGCATCCAAGGTTTGCCAGCCCAGTTCTTGACAAAGAAAGCCCTGTATTTTTCCAGTATAGGAAACAGGACTGCTTTTGAAAGCATCTTTGTCTTGCTCACCTACGGGTTATTTTTGTTTCCCAACATCAATAACTTCGTCGATATTAACTCCATTAAGGTTTTTCTCATTGGAAACCCTGTGCCGACTTTGCTCGCAGATGCGTATCATTCTGTACACTTGGGAAATTTGTACAGCGGAGGGGATATCACATGCTGTGTACCTTTGCTTTACAAATGGTTTATCTCCCACTTGCCCAAGTCTGCTGCTTTTTGGGATTGTAAGAGTGCCTTACGTTGGTCGCAGAAGATCATGTCTCTTACCAACTCTGATATAGATTGGTGTAATAGGATTTATGATGGAATCAGGATCATTGACCGTTGTGGAAACTTCCCCAACGTACCCCTTATAGGAACTAAGGGAGGAATCAACTACCATCCGGTATTGGTTCTTCGTCAGTTCGGATACCCGATGAGACACGTCCCACGGGGTGTTCATCTGGAAGGTTTTTTCTTCAAAGAAGGAGAAAAGGACAGAGCACTAAAGATGGAAATAGTGCACGCTTGGAAACACATTCATAAGAAAGGACGAGAGTCTCTAGGAAAACCAGACTGGGTCTCGGTGGAGCCTTATCTCCACTAGGTACAAACTAGAGCTCTCAAGCTGAAGATGCCTTATCCTCGTTACGGAATTCTTCCGCCGAGGGAATCTGTCATGTACTTCATGATGGAAACTGAAAAGCTTCAGGTTACTCTCAACAAATTTCAACGAGAGAGGAGGTCTTGGAAGAACAAGTACCGCACCCTCGACGTAGAGTGCATCAAAATACAGCAATTACTGAAAGAGAAAGATGCTCTGATTGAAATTTTAGAGCAACATGCTGTAGAGAATCAGGATGACCAAAGGAATTTGCTCACTCCTTTCACCTGGCAAAGGAATGACAACCCGACATCGGCTCAAGAGCCCCGGTCAAAGAAAAGGAAGATACCAGAATCAACACCCGAGTTCTCTCGGGACCCATTAGCTTAGGTTTCTATTTCTGCACTTTGTAATCTACTGTATTTCCATTTCTGTAATCCTTTAAATTCAATAAAATGGGGTTTCCCCACTGTTTGATATTTGCAATATTATTGTCGAAGTCTATTTTTATTAAACAAAAAAAACAATTAATATAATCATTTCATTCATCATTCTCACATCACATATTCTTCTTCCCTACGAATCTCACGTTTATGTCTCGATTCTAGAGTCAAACTGTCTCATTCGTATAATACTCGGGCCAATCGTCAGAAAAAGATGGATGATCTTAAGGAAGAAAATAGAGAGTTGAAGGAAGAGATCGATGCTCTGAGAGAGGATATGGGAAAGCTTCGTAACGACATGCAAGCCATGGCAGAAGCTCAGTTACAATGAACTGTGATCTCAGAGATCACCTCAACACCCATAGTGGAGAAGTATGATCCTAGGTATCAAAAGCCGAAAGATCGTCCTTGGGGCATGCCTGTTAACTATATCCCGGAAGGATATGTTCCGCTGATCACTGAAGATCAGGGAATCACAACAGAAGCCGCTGGGCCTGAAGGTTACAAACTTCGGGAAAGCGAAGATGCCAGGGGCATACTGAAGACTCCTGAAGGTTACAAACTTTGGGAAACGCCAAGATTTACTGCCGTAGTCACGGTACCACCCCCTGTGGTGCACTCTATCCCAGAAGGACAGATTCCACAGATACCTGCTGGTAAAAAGGAAACTTTGATTGACATAATGGATGAATTCCAGTAGCAGTTCCTGGAAATGCAGAAGGAGCTGCAAGCCATTCGCGGTCAGGATTTATTTGGAAAGGACGCCGCAGACCTCTGCTTGGTCCCCAATGTGAAAGTCCGGCACAAGTTCCAGGTGCCCGACTTTGAAAAGTACAAGGGTAACTCTTGCCCTCAGAGCCATCTGGTGATGTACGCTCAACGGATGTCAGCTCAGACGGAGAATCAGGACCTACTGATTCACTACTTTCAGGATAGTTTAACCGGTGCCGCACTCAAATGGTACATGGGTTTAAACTGTACTACGATCAGTACATTCAGAGATCTTGGTACTGCCTTCGTCCAACAATACAAATACAATTTGGACATGGCACCCGACAGAGATCAACTCAGATCGATGTCGCAAAAGGAGAAGGAAACCTTTAAGGAGTATGCTCAAAGGTGGCGTGAAATCGCCGCTCAAATTTGTCCACCTCTTGAGGAAAAAGAGATGACAAAGATCTTCTTAAAGACCTTAAGCTCATTTTACTATGACCGAATGGTTGCCAGTGCACCCAGTGATTTCACCGAGATGGTGGGCATGGGTGTACGTCTTGAGGAAGCCATCCGAGAAGGACGTTTGATAAAAGACACTGGATCGATGAGCGGTACTAAAAAATATGGTAGTGCTCTCCCTAAGAAAAAAGAGCAAGATATTGGGAATATCTTTCTTAGAAAGCAAAGGCGACGATATCAACCAGTAGCAGTTGTGACTCCTGCTATCAGCCCTGCGCCTATTCCTACGTATCAACCTCAGGTTGCGCAAAGCCAACCTAATCAGCAAAGGACACAACAGCCTCTTCAGCAGGCTCGTCCTCCATATAACAACAATCGTACAACATGGCCACCAGGATTTGATCCTATACCCGTGACGTACGCAGAGCTGTTTCCATTACTGCTAGCCAAGGGGCACATTCAGACTAAGTCCCCTCTTGCAGTACCGGAAAATCCGCCTTTTTGGTTCAAGGTGGATCAAACTTGCCCTTATCATCAAGGAGGTTCAGGGCATAACATTGAGAATTGCCTCAATTTCAAGTCCGACGTGTAAAAACTTGTTAGGAGCGGGGTCTTATCCTTCAAGGATACAAATCCTAATGTTCTTACAAACTCGCTGCCTCAACATGAGAAGGCTGCAGTCAATCTGATTGAGAAAGAGACTAACAATATCTATCAAATTCACAATGTACTCTTGTTAAAGACCAATCTGGTTAAGATGCATTGTAGACAGAGTGGATATGGCCATGTGCCACCTCATAATTATCACCAGTGTGATATCTGCTCTAAAGACAACCAAGGATGTTCTGTGGTGCAAGCAGCTCTACAGGAACAGATGGATCTCAGATGGATCCAAGAGCACCGAGTTCGTGGAGTTAACATGGTTTACACGAATTCTAACGTCATTCAGAACCACGATATCCGTGCGATGAATGTCAACTTGGTGGCGATGCACTCAAGGAAAAGCCAGTATCATAATCTACCGTGACATGATTGCAGTTCTTGTCTGACTTGCTCGGTAAACAAACAGGGATGCTCTTTCATACAAGAGGCCCTCCAGCGTCAGATGGATCTTGGATGGATCCAAGACTACCATGATAGGAACCCTTATCAGATCAATATGGTTCAAATATTTGACATTTGGGTGATGAATACCAACCTGGTAGAGTTACAAGCTGAGCAGGTCCGACTCGGATTCTTGATATCACATGACTATCAAAGCTGTAAAGCAGGTTGCGAAAATGATTGAGGTTGTACCCTTGTCCAGGAGGCACTGCAGCACTTGTTAAATCACTGGTGGATGCCAATTTATATGGATGAAGATACTCAGCAGATTAGTATCAGTAACAGGAATCCTACTCGGCGCCAGAGTCAGGATGTCCGATCAGTGGAAGCTAACCTAGTGAGGTTACATTGTATTCAAAGTAGGCGTGGCCAGGTGCCACCACACAATTATGACCGTTGTAGGGTCTGTTCGGAAAGTAACCAAGGGTGTTACCTTGTGCGAGCATCTCTCCAGGGGCAGGTGGATCGTGGAGAAATTCGTCCATATCCGGGTTCTGGACCCATCAACTGGACGCCGAATTACCTTACCGATCAAGTTAAGGATGTTGTCACCATCTCTGGTCATCACAGGACCAGGGATGTTTTTTCCATTATCCCTCTACTTGACGAATCTAAGGTTCCCAACCGGGAACGGATCGAGATTACTTATGATGGTCGGAAAAATCAGAAGGATCCCGTAGTCATCTATCTACCAGGACCATTACCGTATGAATCAACTAAGGCTATCCCTTACAAATACGGTGCAACGATAATTGAAAATGGAAAGGAAATTCCATTACCCTCCGTCGTAAATATTGCAGACATCAGTCGAGTAACACGGAGTGGTAGAATCTTCAACCGAGGGGTTAGGGAACCTAACAAAGAAATGGAACTTCAGACGAAAGCTCCTGATCCACCAGTCGGTCAAGCCAGTAATCCCGACCTTTCGAAAAATGATGATGAGATGCTGAAGCTCATCCAAAGGAGCGAATATAACATTGTTGATCAACTGTTACAGACTCCTTCAAAGATCTCAGTATTATCACTGTTACTCAGTTCAGAAGCGCACAGGGAGGCTCTACAGAAAGTCTTGGAGCAAGCCTTTGTGGAACAGGATGAAACAATCAGACAGTTCGATAGTATTGTCTCTAACATCACTTCTTGCAACAATTTGGGATTTAGTGATGAGGAATTACCCGAAGAGGGTCTCCGTCATAACATGGCGCTCAATATCACAGTTAACTGCCAGGACGATGCTTTAGCCAGCGTACTGGTAGACACAGGGTCAGCCCTGAATGTTATGCCGAAGTCCACTTTGATGCAATTATCATTCAAAGTCCCTCCGATGAGAATCAGCGAGGTTGTCGTCAAAGCATTCGATGGATCCAAAAAACCGGTTATCGGCGAAGTTGATCTTCCCATAATTATTGGTTCTCACACTTTCCAAGTCACTTTCCAGGTCATGGACATCCGGACAACATACAGTTGTTTATTAGGAAGACCTTGGATACACCAGGCTGGAGCGGTTACTTCAACCCTCCACCAAAAGCTAAAGTTCATCAAGAACGATCAACTTGTCACGGTTTGTGGGGAGCAAGCCTTGCTTATAAGCAACTTATCATCATCTACTAGTATAGAACCCGAGGAGGTTATGGGAACGCAGTTCCAAGCACTGTCAGTAAGCAAGAACAATCAGTTCAAAGAAGGAACTTCCATTTCTTCATACAACGATGCTATCAAAGCGGTCGAGAGTACCGATACAACCGGACGGGGACAGCTTGTCATTCCCACTGACAATAAAACAAAGAAGGGTCTTGGTTTTTCTGTAACCTGTACCCAGACAGCTGCCAATGACGAATGTCTTCATCCCCTTCAAAACTTCTTCCACAGTGGAGGTTTCCTTCACCCAGTGTCTCAGACAGTTCATGCTATCAATGAGGAAGATCCATCTGACACGGATGAAGAGTGGAAGTCCTACCTTAACGAGGACGGTTATATCTCTCAGGAAGAGGTGCCTACGCCATTCTTCTATCCCGCACAGAGTCCGAGATTTATACTAAGATCAGGCGTCAAAATGATATATGGAGATTGTGATCCGGAAGGATGCCGTGCTCCGCCAAATTCATTAGAGGAGGACACTCTGAGGAAAGACAATTTTGACTACACCTACTATGGCCCAATGGATGGTCTGCCAATGTGGCAACCTTATCCAGGAGACTTGCAGCAAGAGAGTCAGCCGAGGAATGAAACTCAGCTGAGCATCATTGAACAGAATACCTGTGTCCCCACCATGTCATGGGATCAACACTCAGGTCATTCGGAAACTACTCAACATGAAGATGAATTCGCAACGTTTTCAGGACTAGAATTCATCAACTGTGCTTTTCCCGAGGTCAACGTCATCGAGAGAGATGACTCCTCCAGTTCCAAAGAAGTTTGGGACACTCTGGGAGAACCAAGTGGAAAATACGACTATATGGTCAAGTACGCCGCTCCCGAAAGCTCTCATATCAGGTTCGAAGACATCCAGCCTACTGGATGGAGAGATACAGCTGAGAGCACAACTACTCTAAAAAATGCAACTGAGGAATTCTCCTACGACAACTCTGCCTGGGAGATAGATTCCAATGATCCTGATCCACCAGAAATCAACGTCATTTCTGAAGACAAATCAAGGAAGGTACCAGACTTTGTGATTCACCGAGGAGTTTGCCGCCAATGGGTTGCCGTCGAGGTTCTGAAGGTAGTGCATCAGTCAAAGTAATTGCCATCTTTAACCTTTCACCCTGCCCAGGTGAAACAGATGTTTTGATAGGGCTCGCTTTCTGTAAATTTCCCTCTTCGCTTTTCCCAAAGTGACAGAGTTTTGTTTTATAGGGCTGTAGTTTCAAGATTCGACTTGTTCATAAATAAAAAACGTCGTTCTGTAATTTCCGCATTAATTGCTATTTTCTCTTTTCGTTTTTTCAGAAAATGGTAATCCTAAAAAACAATTCAATAATAAAAACAAGCAGTAAAATAAAACACTGCACACACTTGCATTTTTCTCTATCTCTTCTAAACACGAATCTTCACGTCATGCAGATTGCTTATTTTAAACCCCGTTGAAACATACGATCCGATGCCTTCTCCCAACTTTGAGTTCCCGGTATTCGAGGCTGAAGAAGAAAATGACGCAAAATTCCATAAGAGATCTCCCGATTACTCAGACAAGAGGAAAGGTCCATTGAACCTCACAAAGAACCGTTGGAAACGGTAAACTTGGGTTCAGAACAAGAGAGAAAAGAAATCAGGATTGGGGAAGTGCTCGGTCCAACTGCCAAAGAGAGTTTGATAAAGCTTCTCAAAGAATTCCCTGATGTATTCGCTTGGTCCTATCAGGATATGCCAGGGTTGGATACCAGCATCGTGGAACACCATCTACCGTTGAGATCGGAATGTCCGCCGGTAAAGCAAAGGTTGAGACGCACTCACCCGGACATGGCCATCAAAATTAAAGAGGAGGTACAGAAACAGATTGACGTGGGTTTCCTCGCTACATCTGAATATCCTCAATGGTTAGCCAACATCGTACCCGTTCCCAAAAAGGATGGAAAGGTCAGAATGTGTGTCGATTACAGAGATCTGAATAAGGCTAGTCCAAAGGATGACTTTCCTTTACCACACATTGACATGCTGGTAGACAGCACAACAAAGTTCAAAGTATTCTCCTTCATAGATGGATTCTCGGGCTATAAACAGATCAAAATGGCGCCGAAAGACATGGAGAAAACTTCATTCATTACCCCATGGGGTACCTTTTGTTACAAGGTAACGCCGTTCGGTTTGAAGAACGCCGGGGCAACCTATCAAAGGGCCATGACTACTCTGTTTCATGACATGATACATAAGGAAATCGAGGTATATCTCGATGATATGATTGCAAAATCAAAAACAGAGAGTGAGCACGTTGAACATCTGTCAAAATTGTTCGAACGTTTAAGAAAGTTCAAGCTCCGCTTGAATCCCAACAAGTGCACCTTCGGTGTCCGTTCAGGGAAACTATTAGGGTTCATCGTCAGTCAGAAAGGAATTGAGGTTGATCCTGACAAGGTCAAGGCCATTCAAGAAATGCCTTCTCCGAAAACTGAAAAACAAGTCAGAGGATTCCTGGGACGTTTGAACTACATCTCCAGATTCATATTCCTTATGACCGCCACGTGTGCGCCGATTTTCAAATTACTCAAGAAGAACTAGGATTACGTTTGGTCAGAAGATTGCCAAATTGCCTTCGATAGTATTAAGGAATATCTATTGAATCCTCCGATTCTATCACCTCCAGTGGAAGGAAGACCACTGATCATTTACCTCACAGTCCTAGAGGGCTCAATGGGATGTGTACTTGGCCAACAAGACGAAACAAAACGGAAAGAGTCTGCCATCTACTATTTAAGCAAGAAATTCACCAACTGTGAAACTCGGTACACGATGCTCGAGAAAACTTGTTGCGCTTTGGCTTGGGCAGCCAAACGTCTTCGCCAATACATGATTCGTCATACTACTTGGTTGGTCTCCGAAATGGATCCAATCAAGTACGTATTTGAAAAGCCTGCTCTCACGGGAAGAATTGCCCGTTGGCAGATGCTGTTATCAGAAAGCCGTTAAGCGAAGTATTTTAGCCGATCATTTGGCTCATCAACCGATTGATGATCAAGAATCAGTCGGGTTTGACTTTCCAGACGAAGATGTCATGTATCTAAAAATGAAAGATTGCGATGAACCGTTACCCAGTGAAGGGCCAGAACCAGGTTCCCAATGGGGACTTATCTTTGACGGAGCAGTTAATCATTATGGAAACGGAATTGGGGCAATCATTGTTACCCCTCAGGGTACCCACATTCCTTTCACCGCTCGACTTACGTTCAAATGTACGAACAACGAGGCCGAATACGAAGCTTGTATTATGGGTCTCGAGGAAGCAATTGATTTAAGGATAAAAAACTTGGACGTATACGGCGACTCAGCCTTGGTTATCAATCAGATAAAAGGAGATTGGAACACATACCAATCAGGATTGATTCCTTACAAAGATTATGCAAGAAGGTTGTTACCTTTCTTCAACAGAGTTGAGTTTCATCACATCCCTCGTGATGAGAATCACATGGCTGACGCTTTAGCCACTATCTCTTCCATGATTAGTGTAGGTCAATGGAACGACTTACCTAAGATCGACATAATGCGCCTTGAATGGCCCGCCTACATCTTCACGATTGAAGCAGTCATAGACGACAAACCTTGGTATCACGATATCAAATGCTTCCTTCAGAACCAAGAGTAACCATCTGGGGCACTCAGAAAAGACAGGAAAACCCTCAGAAGACTGGCTGGAAACTTCTTCCTGAGCGGTGATACACTCTATAAGAGAAACTTCGACATGGTCTTGCTCCGATGCATAGACAGACCAGAAGCAGACATGCTTATGAAAGAAATTCATGAAGGATCCTTTGGCACTCATGCCAACGGACACACAATGGCGAGAAAAATTCTAAGAGCAGGGTACTACTGGTTGACCATGGAATCCGACTGCTACAAGTACATGAGGAGGTGTCACAAATGTCAGATATACTCCGACAAAATTCATGTACCGCCATCACATCTCAAAGTTCTTTCTTCCCCGTGGCCTTTTTCCATATGGGGAATCGATATGATTGGCATGATTGAGCCCAAGGCTTCAAACGAACATCGGTTCATCCTAGTAGCCATTGACTACTTCACCAAGTGGGTCGAAGCAGCGTCGTACGCTAATGTAACCTGGCAAGTGGTGGTCCGATTTATCAAAAACAATATCATCTGCCGTTATGGTGTTCCAAGCCAGATCGTTACTGATAATGGATCTAACTTGAACAATAAGATGATGAAGGAGTTGTGCGCAGAGTTCAAGATCGAACACCATAACTCATCTCCCTACCGACCCAAGATGAACATAGCGGTAGAAGCGGCTAACAAGAACATCAAGAGGATCGTTCAAAAGATGGTTGTAACCTACAAAGATTGGCACGAGATGCTACCCTTTGCTCTTCATGGTTATCGAACATCTGTCCGCACTTCAACAGGGGCTACCCCTTTCTCTCTAGTGTATGGCATGGAAGCAGTGCTCCCCATCGAAGTAGAGATCCCGTCAATACGAGTATTAATGGAAGCTAAGCTCACCGAAGCTAAATGGTGTCAAAGCTGACACGACGAATTAAACCTGATCGAAGAGAAAGAATCACGGCTCTATGCCACGGTCAATTGTATCAACAGAGAATGAAGAGGGCGTTCGACAAAAAGGTTCGACCCCGCATCTTCAGGAAAAGAGACCTTGTGCTCAAGAAGATACAATCTTTTCTCACTGATTCGCGAGGCAAATGGACTCCGAATTATGACGGCCCCTATGTGGTCACGAAAGCTTTCTCAGGCGGCGCCTTGAGACTTGCAACCATGGACGGAGAGGAATTTGCCTACCCCACGAATGTTGATGTAGTCAAGAAATACTTCGCCTAAACTAAAAAAAAAAACGTCTTGGTGGATTGAAAACCCGAAAGGACGGTCCAGGCAAAAGTTTGAGACATGAAAAAAAATCATCCTGATGGATTGGAAACATCATAGTACAATCCAGGCAAAAATTAGGGATAATGGCAAGTAACTATGTTCAACAGAGGCAAGTCCCTCAGCAGCAGCAGTTACATCATCTGTCAGAAAACTCCAGTCAAGGTCATCTTCGACAGAAGCTCAGGATGCCCCAAATTCAAAGTTGGTAGAAGGATAGTGGTCATTATGTTTCAACGTAGCCCTTTTTCCCTGTAAATTACCATTTTCTAACTTAGTAAATACTCTTTGGAATCACGCGTTTGGCTGATCTCCATCTTATCAATAAAATTTGAGCCCTTGTGCTTTTGTTTGTAATTCTCATTTGTTTTAGCTTTACAGAACGACATTTTAATATGATTAAAGATTCTTGATATAAAACAAAAATGAATTTACTTGTTAAAACTTTTTCTGCTTTTAAAATAAAGTCGGCAATTTCTTTTGACTGTTGAACATCAAAGGAACATCAACCGCTTCTCCCGAAGTAAGCGAACTTCAAAGTGCATAATCAAAGTACTCCTTCTAACCCAGTACGCCTGAATGAAGGGATCAACTATGTCAGAGACCTTGTTTCGTCTGACACGCCACGACCGAGTTGTTATCTCCTAAGCCTGACCAACATAGCTCCTAACAAGGACTATTTCTCCTAAGCAAGGAGGAATTGCTATCTTGAACCAGCGATATTTCTACACGCCCCGCGATGGCCGAGTATCCAGTCATGTTCATCTTTTAGTTGGTATGTCGCGTCAGTTTTGTCAGCATAAACATACATACATCATGCATTATTGATTTGCATTCACATTTCATATTGCATCACTATCACTCCAGTCGGTCTTGTCCCGTAGTGATAACAGTCCTCTCAATCGAGTTGTCAGTTCTTGCCTCGTCAGGAAACGCTGCGTTTGAACAACCTCGCCTCCAGTTTATTTCTGGAAGGAAGTTGGCCCTTGACCACTTTGATAACTTGAACCTCGGAAAAACCAGAGGAACGTTCAACAAACATCACTCTTCGCCATTGAAGATGATACCCTTGATTTCCCGGATTAAGGAAAATCCACAGAGAAATCCTCGTAATCAGAGATTCGGCAGCACGTCAGTTTCGCTCCGAAAAAAAAACAGCTGACGAAAAGGTCATCGGCACCTCAAAATTGGACCCCATCGTATGGTATTTCTCCGGGAAGATCCCGAGAAAAGTATGATTTAAGATCCCCAAGCGAAGGAAGTCTCTCAAGAGACTCGCATTCTCCAAATAGAGTCAACAAATGGCATCTCCAACAGAGAAGTTTGTACACCTCTACAACTCAGACGACTGGGCTCCCCAGCAAGTCTAACATCAGATTTTTTTCCGTCAAATGGCATCTTCCCAGGAAAATTCGGCGAGAAGTTTAGGGAAAACCGCTACGCATAGCGTCCCGTGTCAATTAAGTTTATTGACAAAAGAAACTAAGACCAGTTCCTTGGTAGGAAACCAGGATCGAGGGGAAATTTACATAAGAAACTAAGACCAGTTCCTTGGTAGGAAACCAGGATCGAGGGGAAGTTTAAATCGGAAACTGAGACCAGTTCCTTGGTAGGAAACCAGGATCGAGGGGAAGTTTACATGAGAAACTAAGACCAGTTCCTGGGTAGGAAACCAGGATCGAGGGGAAGTTTGTTTCCGCAACTGAGACCAGTTCCTTGTCTGAAGACCAGGATCGAGGGGAAGTTTTACCTTTTCTAAGCATCATTGCTCAGCAAAAGAAGATGAATGTGTACGCTACCATTCATAACCACCATCAAAATTTTGGGTATTCCGATATTTAATCCTCTTGCACCCCGAATGCCCGAATACCTTCGTCATTCACACCTTCGGGTCCAAGAAGATTAAATAGGGGCATCTGTCATACCCCAAATTTTGACCACTAAGATTTCCCATCATTGTGCAAATCATCACTACAATATGGAGGAACCACCATGCCTTAAGGGGTGTTGAGCATTCACTACAATCAAAATTAGGGTTTCTAGCCCTCTCAGAGCCTTAGACAAAGGATCAATCAAGGAATGACATGATCTTCAACTTGTCTAAGCCTCTCAAACATACACAAAGTATCAAAAAGGACTCCCACTCCAAGGATTAAGCACAAAGCTAATCCCTTCTAGGTGGATCAAGCCTCAAGATCGCCGGTATCACCAAATTTGGGTTTTGGTCGACCAGGGCCTCCAGGTGAAATTTTCCTCTGGGCATGAGCCAAGCCTCCAAAGTCCTTGGAACAAGAAAAAGTATGTTGAACCCAGAATTGCCAAAATAGGGACAAGACTCCAAATTTGGATTGGAGCATTCAATGGAAGCATCAAGGTGGCATGGACTGAGCCATTTTCATTTGAATTCAGTCAAGACTTATCCAAGACCAAGGGAACCAGCAGCCTGTGCCCTAACCTCTAGTCAATGGCTAGAGGAGACTTGAACTTCCATTGGCCAACATTGAACAAACCTACTCAGCAGTTGCCATTCACTATTCCTTGCAAAACAAACTTGCTCTACTATAAATAGAGCTCAATTGTGATTAGTTTGAGTACACCAAAGCCATCAAATAGATGCTTTCCTCAAAATCTCTTCTTTCACTCCAATTTTTCCTTCTAAGGCAAGTCACTATCGGGTTTTGAGTTTGAGAGCTTTTCCAATCAAACCAATCACTCACACGCGTCACACACATCATATAGAAGTGATCCAAACACTCACATAACATCTGGAATGCTGATTTCACAAAATCACTAGCCAATTGCTCAAGTTCTTGACAGTTTTGCAGTTGAGGTGCCATCCTCAATTCCAAACCATTTCAATCCATTCCAAGCACTCAGACACATCACTTGGCACCTAGGGAAGCTATCCACATCATTGGAACCAAGCTGTAACACCTCCAATACCAAACACAATCACCAGCTGCAAGTGGTAAGCATGAGCTCTTCTAACTCTATGATCCATGCATTTTTTGCTGCACAATAATTTGGCCATATGTTCTTAATCATGCATGGAATGTTTCCCCTCAATAAATTACATTGTTTGAATTGTGTGTGAAATTTCTGAGCCTTCATGCAAAAATTAGGGTTCTTGAGGTTTCTCCTTGATTTCTTATTTTATGTTTAATTTAAATGAAATTAATTGACATAGACATGATCGTGAGGTTGAGACGAGCATAATGATATGTGGATTACATGATATGATTAACTATTCAGTGAGATTGGAGAGAAAATGCAAATCTGAGAATCTTAGAACACGCGTGTGTTCTTCAGCTTGTTCTTGGCGCCATTTTTCCAAATTCGAATATTCGAATTTTGTGGTTTTATTTAATTGATTAAAAAATTAATTTCTCTCTGAGTTTTAATGATTTTGAGTTGATTCTTTTTTTAATAATTCACAAAAATGTTAAAATATTTTATTTTCCCAAAAAATCCAAAAAATATTATTTATTTCATATAATTAATATTTTTGCAAAGAATTAATATTTTAATTGTTTTTGACATTTTAAATATTTTTTCTACATTGATTTTGCAATTTGTAATGCCTTCTAATTATTTTGTAGGTCAATACTTAATTTTTGAAGCATTAATCCAAGATCACAATTTGTTTTCCATATGTAAAACAATTTTGATCATTTTAATTGAATTTTTATTCAATTAAATACATTTTTGAAAACAAATTAGGGTTTTTGGATTAATTCAACCCACATAAATCATTTTTCAAAACTTTTGGGCCTCTAATAGAGTGTAAGACCCAATCCTTTTTTGACCAAATCATTTTTGGGCCTCAGTGTATTGTATAAGTCCCGATACCGTCAAAAATAAACAACGCGATCATCATCCGTTGAAAAATCAATTGGGCCTCTCCTCGAGCTATAAGACCCATTCAAAACATTTGTGCCTCTCCTTGAGCTATAAGACCCATTCAAAACTTTTGGGCCTCTAATAGAGTGTAAGACCCAACCCCCTTTTAACCAAAACAATTTTGGGCCTCACTTATTGTATAAGTCCCTCTGCGTTAAAAGAAAACCTCGGCGCGATCGCCATTTTAAACGAAAAATCAAATGGGCCTACCCTCGTGTTATAAGCCCCACTCTTTTTTTTAAACCTTTTGGGCCTCTTGAGAGAGTGTAAGACCCATCCCTTTGTACAGAAAACCATTTTGGGCCACAGTCACTTGTATAAGTCCCTCTGTACAGATTCAAACAGTACGCTCACTGATAAAACCCTGGGTCTCTCCTTGAGTTGTAAGCCCCAAATCTTTCTTTTTCAAAGCATTTTCTCCTTTGATTTTGAATATACTATTGTTTTCAATCTTTCTTTGTTGAACAACTAACCAAACAGCATGGAAGCTCTACAACCGAGTAAGTGGTTATTGCTTTCATATACATATAACTGTATTGTGGGGCTGTTTCACTGTAAGTCTTCTTTCATAAACTCATATCAACTGTGTAATAATAGTAAAGATATTTAGAGTTTCCCCGACAACTACGTCTAGAACTAGGTGACGCCGTTTCGTTTATTTGTAGAAATAGACAACTAGATCCCCAATAGGATCACCAGATACAGTCTTCTCTTCGGCTGTCCTCATTAGGAATTGTCAAGAAACTCTACTCCCAAAGATGAATGTATTCTCCGTGAATGGCATCTTTGAGTTTCTTCCAAATTCTCGAACTTTCCTGACTTTGATATATTCTCGGTGAATAGCATTGCCTTGAATTTCTCGGGGTTTGGGGACCCACGGGCTTCTTAAAAGCATCGGCCTCCTCTTGGGCATCGTACAAGGACCCACAGGCTTCCTAAAAGCAACCTCGCCTCCTCTTGGGCTTAGTACAAGGACCCTACGGCTTCTTAGAAGTATTCACCGCCTCCTTTTAGGCTTCGTATAATGATCTCTTCCTCCGGGAATGATAGCCTTCTCTTGGGCTTCGTACAAGGACCCGTCGACTTCTTAAAAGTTTCCAGCCTCCTCTTGGGCTTCGTGCAAATTGTCCCGACGACCTCCTAGAGGTATAGGAACATAACTTAGTTATCTTCATAGAACAGTCCTGTCAAAGAGTCTACTACTATTTCTCAAAGCATAGTACAAAAGATGAAACTCTAGACTTGGACAGTCTAATTTCCTTGAGTCTCAAAGACATTCTCAAGCACCCTTCGTTAAAAAGGAAGAAAACTCGTAGACTCGGACAGTCTCAATACCCTTCGGATTTCCCACTTCCTGAAAGAACAGGAATAACCCGGATCCTTGAACCAAATCCTTGAGTACAGTGTTGCTCATATAAGAACTAATTTTCTCTTAAAAATCAGTATACTGGACCTGTCGCTTAACTGAACAGTCACCCTAGCCTCCTCTTAGGCTTTGTATAATGATCCTTCTTTAGTGAAGATAGACTCCTCTTGGGCTTTGTACAATGATTCTCCCCAGCGGAGTCAAACAATGTTTAGCCTTTCTCTCGGGCTTTGTACGAGACGCATAAGAGACTCCCTCGTTGAGTCAATCACCCCTTTCGCCTCCATCTCAGGCTTTATACGAGATACAAAAAGGTTCTTATTGAGCCAAACAAACAATAGCCTCCATCTCGGGCTTTATACGAGATACAAAAAGACCCCCTCGTTGAGTCAAACCCTTTTAGCCTCTCTCTCGGGCTTTGTACGAGACACACAATAGCCTCCTCTTAGGCTTCGTATAAGAAAACCACTGGTTAATCCAATTAACCTTTTAGCATCAAAGTTGTGCCTCGTTCACAGTACACAAACATCAACAACTCCTTCCCCTTCATCTAATCGCTGTAAGCGGCAAGCCTCTGGATCATCTACATCCATGCCAATGTCCCTCTTTTAGCATGAGAAATTCCTAAGGAAAGATGGCATTGCTCTAAACTGAGTTGAAGTCTTCTCCTTCAGGTTAAAACTCCCTATAAAGGAAATTATGGCATTTCTAGGATCCGCGTATCCCGGTTAAAGTAATTCTCCTTTATAACAGTTGTGACATATAACCCCCTCTTTAGAGATGACAAATTCTCTATAAAGTCAACACCCTTTAGCCTCACATATTGGGCTTTGAACAAGATACAAATCACCTTTAGCTTCACGTCTTGGGATTTGAACAAGACACCAAAACAACCATTTCCTCCCATAGAATAGGAGGAACTACGAACGCTCTGATTTCCCTATTTCGGTAAACGGGAATACGTAGGCATAAGATTGAAAGAAAAATATTAGCGAGCACACTAAACAAAAACCCAAAATCCCATACTCTCACATCAAAAAGCATCAGTCCTAATATCCTAATACTTGTTCCCCGCCAGAAACCATTCTGTCAAAATAGCACAAGAAAGGCCCCACCACATTGATAACATTCGTAACCTAACAGACCGTTGTTTAAACTCAGTATGCAAAGCAGGGTTAATTGGAGACATCTATTTCCCTTCCTTCATCAGCTTTAATAGGATAAAAAATGAATTGACCTATAGTAAGCTCAACCGCAGAGAGCGACCGCGCTTAAGAACCGCGTCCAATAGAGTGTAAGACCCAATCCTTTTTTGACCAAATCATTTTTGGGCCTCAGTGCATTGTATAAGTCCCGATACCGTCAAAAAACAAACGGCATGATCGTCGCCTTTTGAAAAATAACAACTGGGCCTCTCCTTGAGCTATAAGACCCATTCAAAAATTTTGGGCCTCTAATAGAGTGTAAGACCCAACCCCCTTTTAACCAAAACAATTTTGGGCCTCACTTATTGTATAATCCCTCTGCGTTAAAAGAAAGTGATGTTAGAGACAATACTATCGAACTGTCTAATTGTTACATCCTGTTCCACAAAGGCTTGCTCCAAGACTTTCTGTAGAGCCTCCCTGTGCGCTTCTGAACTGAGTAACAGTGATAATACTGAGATCTTTGAAGGAGTCTGTAACAGTTGATCAACAATGTTATATTCGCTCCTTTGGATGAGCTTCAGCATCTCATCATCATTTTTCGAAAGGTCGGGATTACTGGCTTGACCGACTAGTGGATCACGAGCTTCCGTCTGAAGTTCATTTTCTTTGTTAGGTTCCCCAACCCCTCGGTTGAAGATTCTACCACTCCGTGTTACTCGACTGATGTCTGCGATATTTACGACGGAGGGTAATGGAATTTCCTTTCTATTTTCAATTATCGTTGCACCGTATTTGTAAGGGATAACCTTAGTTGATTCATACGGTAATGGTCCTCGTAGATAGATGACTACGGCATCCTTCTGATTTTTCCAACCATCATAAGTAATCTCGATCCGTTCCCGGTTGGGAACCTTAGATTCGTCAAGTAGAGGGATAATGGCAAAAACATCCCTGGTCCTGTGATGACCAGAGATGGTGACAACATCCTCAACTTGATCGGCAAGGTAATTCGGCGTCTAGTTGATGGGTCCAGAACCCGGATATGGACGAATTTCTCCACGATACACCAGCCCCTGGAGAGCTGCTCGCACAAGGTAACACCCTTGGTTACTTTCCAAACAGACCCTACAACGGTCATAATTGTGTGGTGGCACCTGGCCACGCCCACTTTGAATACAATGTAACCTCACTAGGTTAGCTTCCACTGATCGGACATCCTGACTCTGGCGCCGAGTAGGATTCCTGTTACTGATACTAATCTACTGAGTATCTTCATCCATATAAATTGGCATCCACCGGTGATTTAACAAGTGTTGAAGTGGCTCCTGGACAAGGGTACAACCTCAATCGTTTTCGCAACCTGCTTTACAGCTTTGATAGTCATGTGATATCAGGAATCCGAGTCGGACCTGCTCAGCATATAACTCTACCAGGTTGGTATTCATCACGCGAATGTCAAAGATTTGAACCATATTGATCTGATAAGGGTTCCTATCATGGTAGTCTTGGATCCATCCAAGATCCATCTGACGCTGAAGGGCCTCTTGTATGAAAGAGCATCCCTGTTTGTTTACCGAGCAAGTCAGACAAGAACTGTAATCATGCCGCGGCAGATTATGATACTGGCTTTGCCTTGAGTGCATCGCCACCAAGTTGACATTCATCTCACGGATATCGTGGTTCTGAATGACGTTAGAATTCGTGTAAACCATGTTAACTCCACGAACTCGGTGCTCTTGGATCCATCCGAGATCCATCTGTTCCAGTAGAGCATCTTGCACCACAAAACATCCTTGGTTGTCTTTAGAGCAGATATCACATTGGTGATAATTATGAGGTGGCACATGGCTATATCCACTCTGTCTACAATGCATCTTAACCAGATTGGTCTTTAACAAGAGTACATCATGAATTTGATAGACATTATTAGTCTCTTTCTCAATCAGATTGACTGTAGCCTTCTCATGTTGAGGCAGCAGGTTCGTAAGAACATTAGGATTTGTATCCTTGAAGGATAAGACCCCGCTCCTAACAAGTTTTTGCACGTCAGACTTGAAATTGAGGCAATTCTCAATGTTATGCCCTGAACCTCCTTAATGATAAGGGCAAGTTTGATCCACCTTGAACCAAAAAGGAAAATTTTCCGGTACTGCAAGAGGGGACTTAGTCTGAATGTGCCCCTTGGCTAGCAGTAATGGAAACAGCTCTGCGTACGTCACGGGTATAGGATCAAATCCTGGTGGCGGTGTTGTACGGTTGTTGTTATATGGAGGACAAGCCTGCTGAAGAGGCTGTTGTGTCCTTTGGTGATTAGGTTCGCTTTGCGCAACCTGAGGATGATACGTAGGAATAGGCGCAGGGCTGATAGTAGGAGTCACAACTGCTACTGGTTGATATCGTCTCCTTTGCTTTCCAAGAGAGATATTCCCAATATCTTGCTCTTTTTTCTTAGGGAGAGCACTACCGTATTTTTTAGTACCGCTCGTCGATCCAGTGTCTTTTACCAAACGTCCTTCTCGGACGGCTTCCTCAAGACGTACACCCATGCCCACCATCTCGGTGAAATCACTGGGTGCACTGGCAACCATTCGATCATAGTAAAATGAGCTTAAGGTCTTTAAGAAGATCTTTGTCATCTCTTTTTCCTCAAGAGGTGGACAAATTTGAGCGGCGATTTCACGCCACCTTTGAGCATACTCCTTAAAGGTTTCCTTGTCCTTTTGCGACATCGATCTGAGTTGATCTCTGTCGGGTGCAATGTCCAAATTGTATTTGTATTGTTGGACGAAGGCAGTACCAAGATCTCTGAATATACTGATCATAGTACAGTTTAAACCCATGTACCATTTGAGTGCGGCACCGGTTAAACTATCCTAAAAGTAGTGAATCAGTAGGTCCTGATTCTCCGTCTGAGCTGACATTCGCCGAACGTACATCACCAGATGACTCTGAGGGCAAGAGTTACCCTTGTACTTTTCAAAGTCAAGCACCTGGAACTTGTGCGGGACTTTCACATTGGGGAACCTAACAAAGAAAGGGAACTTCAGACGGAAGCTCCTGATCCACCAGTCGGTCAAGCCAGTAATCCCGACCTTTCGAAAAATGATGATGAGATGCTGAAGCTCATCCAAAGGAGCGAATATAAAATTGTTGATCAATTGTTATAGACTCCTTCAAAGATCTCAGTATTATCACTGTTACTCAGTTCAGAAGCGCACACGGAGGCTCTACAAAAAGTCTTGGAGCAAGCCTTTGTGGAACAGGATGTAACAATCAGACAGTTCGATAGTATTGTCTCTAACATCACTTCTTGCAACAATTTGGGATTTAGTGATGAGGAATTACCCGAAGAGGGTCGCCGTCATAACATGGCGCTCAATATCACAGTTAACTGCCAGGACGATGCTTTAGCCAGCGTACTGGTAGACACAGGGTCAGCCCTGAATGTTATGCAGAAGTCCACTTTGATGCAATTATCATTCAAAGTCCCTCCGATGAGAATCAGCGAGGTTGTCGTCAAAGCATTCGATGGATCCAGAAAAATGGTTATCGGCGAAGTTGATCTTCCCATAATTATTGGTCCTCACACATTCCAAGTCACTTTCCAGGTCATGGACATCTGGACAACATACAGTTGTTTATTAGGAAGACCTTGGATACACCAGGCTGGAGCGGTTACTTCAACCCTCCACCAAAAGTTAAAGTTCATCAAGAACGATCAACTTGTCACGGTTTGTGGGGAGCAAGCCTTGCTTATAAGCAACTTATCATCATCTACTGGTATAGAAACCGAGGAGGTTATTGGAACACAGTTCCAAGCACTGTCAGTAAGCAAGAACAATCAGTTCAAAGAAGGAACTTCCATTTCTTCATACAACGATGCTATCAAAGCGGTCGAGAGTACCGATACAACCGGATGGGGACAGCTTGTCATTCCCACTGAAAATAAAACAAAGAAGGGTCTTGGTTTTTCTGCAACCTGTACCCAGACAGCTGCCAACGACGAAAGTCTTCATCCCCTTCAAAACTTCTTCCACAGTGGAGGTTTCCTTCACCCAGTGTCTCAGACAGTTCATGCTATCAATGAGGAAGATCCCTCTGACACAGATGAAGAGTGGAAGTCCTACCTTAACGAGGACAGTTATATGTCTCAGGAAGAGGTGCCTACGCTATCCTGCTATCCCGCACAGAGTCCGAGATTTATACCAAGATCAGACGTCGAAATGATATATGGAGATTGTGATCCGGAAGGATGCCGTGCTCCGCCAAATTAATTAGAGGAGGACACTCCGATGAAAGACAATTTTGACTACACCTACTATGGCCCAATGGATGGTTTGCCAATGTGGTAACCTTATCCAGGAGACTTGCGGCAAGAGAGTCAGCCGAGGAATGAAACTCAGCTGAGCATCATTGAACAGAATACATGTGTCCCCACCATGTCATGGGATCAACACTCAGGTCATTCGGAAACTACTCAACATGAAGATGAATTCGCAACGTGTGTAGGACTAGAATTGATCAACTATGCTTTTCCCGAGGTCAACGTCATCGAGAGAGATGACTCCTCCAGTTCCAAAGAAGTTTGGGACACTCTGGGAGAACCAAGTGGAAAATACGACTATATGGTCAAGTACACCGCTCCCGAAAGCTCTCGTATCAGGTTCGAAGACATCCAGCCTACTGGATTGGGAGATACAGCTGAGAGCATAACTAATCTGCAAAATGCAACTGAGGAATTCTCCTACGACAACTCTGCCTGGGAGACAGATTCCAATGATCCTGCTCCACCAGAAATCAACGTCATTTCTGAAGACAAATCAAGGAAGGTACCAGACTTTGTGATTCACCGAGGAGTTCGCCGCCAATGGGTTACCGTCGAGGCTCCGAAGGTCGTGCATCAGTCAAAGTAATTGCCATCTTTAACCTTTCACCCTGCCCAGGTGAAACGGATGTTTTGATAGGGCTCGCTTTCTGTAAATTTCCCTCTTCGCTTTGCCCAAAGCGACAGAGTTTTGTTTTATAGGGCTGTAGTTTCAAGATTCGACTTGTTCATAAATAAAAAACGTCGTTCTGTAATTTCCGCATTAATTGCTGTTTTCTCTATTCGTTTTTTCAGAAAATGGTAATCCTAAAAAACAATTCAATAATAAAAACAAGAAGTAAAATAAAACGCTGCACACACTTGCATTTTTCTCTATCTCTTCTAAACACGAATCATCACGTCATGCAGATTGCTTGTTTTAAACCCCGTTGAACCATACAATCCGATGCCTTCTCCCAACTTTGAGTTCCCGGTATTCGAGGCTGAAGAAAAAAATGACGACAAAATTCCATAGGAGATCTCCCGATTACTCATATAAGAGGAAAGGTCCATTAAACTTCACAAAGAACCATTGGAAATGGTAAACTTGGGTTCAGAGCAAGAGAGAAAAGAAATCAGGATTGGGGCACTGCTCGGTCCAACTGCCAAAGAGAGTTTGATAAAGCTTCTCAAAAAATTCCCCGATGTATTCGCTTGGTCCTATCAGGATATGCCAGGGTTGGATACCAGCATCGTGGAACACCATCTACCGTTGAGATCGAAATGTCCGCCGGTAAAGCAAAGGTTGAGACGCACTCACCCGGACATGGCCATCAAAATCAAATAGGAGGTACAAAAACAGATTGAAGCGGGTTTCCTCGCTACATCTGAATATCCTCAATGGTTAGCCAACATCGTACCCGTTCCCAAAAAGGACGGAAAGGTCAGAATGTGTGTCGATTACAGAGATCTGAATAAGGCTAGTCCAAAGGACGACTTTCCTTTACCACACATTGACATGCTAGTAGACAGCACAGCAAAGTTCAAAGTATTCTCCTTCATGGATGGATTCTCGGGCTATAACCAGATCAAAATGGCGCCGAAAGACATGGAGAAAACTTCATTCATTACCCCATGGGTACCTTTTGTTACAAGGTAATGCCGTTCGGTTTGAAGAAAGCCGGGGCAACCTATCAAAGGGCCATGACTACTCTGTTTCATGACATGATACATAAGGAAATCGAGGTATATGTCGATGATATGATTGCAAAATCAAAAACAGAGAGTGAGCACGTTGAACATCTGTCAAAATTGTTCGAACGTTTAAGAAAGTTCAAGCTCCGCTTGAATCCCAACAAGTGCACCTTCGGTGTGCGTTCAGGGAAACTATAAGGGTTCATCGTCAGCCAGAAAGGAATTGAGGTTGATCCTGACAAGGTCAAGGCCATTCAAGAAATGCCTTCTCCGAAAATTGAAAAACAAGTCAGAGGATTCCTGGGACGTTTGAACTACATCTCCAGATTCATATTCCTTATGACCGCCACGTGTGCGCCGATTTTCAAATTACTCAAGAAGAACCAGGATTGCGTTTGGTCAGAAGATTGCCAAATCGCCTTCGACAGTATTAAGGAATATCTATTGAATCCTCCGATTCTATCACCTCTAGTAGGAGGAAGACCACTGATCATTTACCTCACAGTCCTAGAGGACTCAATGGGATGTGTACTTGGCCAACAAGACAAAACAAAACGGAAAGAGTCTGCCATCTACTATTTAAGCGAGAAATTCACCAACTGTGAAACTCAGTACACGATGCTCGAGAAAACTTGTTGCGTTTTGGCTTGGGCAGCCAAACGTCTTCGCCAATACATGATTTGTCATACTACTTGGTTGGTCTCCGAAATGGATCCAATCAAGTACGTATTTGAAAAGCCTGCTCTCACGGGAAGAATTGCCCGTTGGCAGATGCTGTTATCTGAATATGACATAGAGTACCACGCTCAGAAAGCCGTTAAGGGAAGTATTTTAGCCGATCATTTAGCTCATCAACCGATTAACGATCAAGAATCAGTCGGGTTTGACTTCCCAAACGAAGATGTCATGTATCTAAAAATGAAAGATTGCGATGAACCGTTACCCAGTGAAGGGCCAGAACTAGGTTCCCAATGGGGACTTATCTTTGACGGAGCAGTTAATCATTATGGAAATGGAATTGGGGCAATCATTGTTACACCTCAGGGTACCCACATTCCTTTCACCGCTCGACTTACGTTCAAATGTACGAACAACGAGGCCAAATACGAAGCTTGTATTATGGGTCTCGAGGAAGCAATTGATTTAAGGATCAAAAACTTGGACGTATATGGCGACTCAGCCTTGGTTATCAATCAGATAAAAGGAGATTGGAACACATACCAATCAGGACTGATTCCTCACAAATATTATGCAAGAAGGTTGTTACCTTTCTTCAACAGAATCGAGTTTCATCACATCCCTCGTGATGAGAATCACATGGCTGATGCATTAGCCACTCTCTCTTCCATGATTAGTGTAGGTCAATGGAACGACTTATCTGAGATCGAGATAATGCGCCTTGAACGGCCCGCCTACATCTTCACGATTGAAGCAGTCATAGACGACAAACCTTGGTATCACGATATCAAATGCTTCCTTCAGAACCAAGAGTACCCGTCTGGGGCACTCAGAAAAGACAGGAAAACCCTCAGAAGACTGGCTGGAAACTTCTTCCTGAGCGGTGATACACTCTATAAGAGAAACTTCGACATGGTCTTGCTCCGATGCGTAGACAGACCAGAAGCAGACATGCTTATGAAAGAAATTCATGAAGGATCCTTTGGCACTCATGCCAACAGACACACAATGGCGAGAAAAATTCTAAGAGCAAGGTACTACTGGTTGACCATGGAATCCGACTGCTACAAGTACATGAGGAGGTCTCACAAATGTCAGATATACTCCGACAAAATTCATGTACCGCCATCACATATCAAAGTTCTTTCTTCCCCGTGGCCTTTTTCCATATGGGGAATCGACATGATTGGCATGATTGAGCCCAAGGCTTCAAACGGACATCGGTTCATCCTAGTAGCCATTGACTACTTCACCAAGTGGGTCGAAGTAGCGTCGTACGCTAATGTAACCCGAAAGTGGTGGTCTGATTTATCAAAAACAATATCATCTGCCGTTATGGTGTTCCAAGCCAGATCATTACTGATAATGGATCTAACTTGAACAATAAGATGATGAAGGAGTTGTGCGCAGAGTTCAAGATCGAACACCATAACTCATCTCCCTACCGACCCAAGATGAACGGACCGGTAGAAGCGGCTAACAAGAACATCAAGAGGATCGTTCAAAAGATGGTTGTAACCTACAAAGATTGGCACGAGATGCTACCCTTTTCTTTTCACGGTTATCGAACAACTGTCCGCACTTCAACAGGGGCTACCCCTTTCTCTCTAGTGTATGGCATGGAAGCAGTGCTCCCCATCGAAGTAGAGATCCCTTCAATACAAGTATTAATGGAAGCTAAGCTCACCGAAGCTGAATGGTGTCAAAGCCGACACGACGAATTAAACCTAATCGAAGAGAAACGAATCACGGCTTTATGCCACAGTCAATTGTATCAACAGAGAATGAAGAGGGCATTCGACAAAAAGGTTCGACCCCGCATCTTCAGGAAAGGAGACCTTGTGCTCAAGAAGATACAATCTTTTCTCACTGATTCGCGAGGCAAATGGACTCCGAATTATGACGGCCCCTATGTGGTCACGAAAGCTTTCTCAGGCGGCGCCTTGAGACTTGCAACCATGGACGGAGAGGAATTTGCCTACCCCACGAATGTTGATGTAGTCAAGAAATACTTCGCCTAAACTAAAAAAAAAAAAAAGTCTCGGTGGATTGAAAACCCGAAAGGGCGGTCCAGGAAAAAGTTAGAGACCTGAAAAAAAATCATCCCGATGGATTGAAAACATCATAGTACAATCCAAGCAAAAATTAAGGATAATGGCAAGTAACTATGTTCAACAGAGGCAAGTCCCTCAACAGCAGCAGTTACATCATTTGTCCGAAAACTCCAGTCAAGGTCATCTTCGACAGAAGCTCAGGATGCCCCGAATTCAATGTTGGTAGAAGGATAGTGGTCGTTATGTTTCAACGTAGCCCTTTTTCCGTGTAAATTACCATTTTCTAACTTTGTAAATACTCTTTGGAATCACGCGTTTGGCTGATCTCCATCTTATCAATAAAGTTTGAACCCTTGTGCTTTTGTTTGTAATTCTCATTTGTTTTAGCTTTACAAAACGACATTTTAATATGATTAACGATTCTTGAAATAAAACAAAAATGAATTTACTTGTTAAAACTTTTTTTGCTTTTAAAATAAAGTCGGCAATTTCTTTTGACTGTTGAACATCAACCGCTTCTCCCGAAGTAAGCGAACTTCAAAGTGCAGAATCAAAGTACTCCTTCTAACCCAGTACGCCTGAATGAAGGGATCAACTGTGTCGGAGACCTTGTTTCGTCTGACACGCCACGACCGAGTTCTTATCTCCTAAGCCCGACCAAAATAGCTCCCAACAGGGACTATTTCTCCTAAGCAAGGTGGAATTGCTATCTTGAACCAACGATATTTCTACACGCCCCGCGATGGCCGAGTATCCAGTCATGTTCATCTTTTAGTTGGTATGTCGCGTCAGTTTTGTCAGTGTAAACATACATACATCATGCATTATTGATTTGCATTCACATTTCATATTGCATCACTATCACTCCAGTCGGTCTTGTCCCGTAGTGATAACAGTCCTCTCAATTGAGTTGTCAGTTCTTGCCTCGTCAGGAAACGCTGCGTTTGAACAACCTCGCCTCCAGTTTATTTCTGGAAGGAAGTTGTCCCTTGACCACTTTGATAACTTGAACCTTTGAAAAACCAGAGGAACGTTCAACAAACATCACTCTTCTCCATTGAAGATGATACCCTTGATTTCCCGGATTAAGGAAAATCCACAGAGAAATCCTCGTAATCAGAGATTCGGCAGCACGTCAGTTTCGCTCCGAAAAAAAAACCGCTGACGAAAAGGTCATCGGCACCTCAAAATTGGACCCCATCGTATGGAATTTCTCCAGGAAGATCCCGAGAAAAGTATGATGTAAGATCCCCAAGCGAAGGAAGTCTCTCAAGAGACTCACATTCTCTAAATAGAGTCAACAAATGGCATCTCCAATAGAGAAGTTTGTACACCTCTACAACTCAGACGACTGGGCTCCCCAGCAAGTCTAACATCAGATCTTTTTTCGTCAAATGGCATCTCCCCAGGAAAATTCGGCAAGAAGTTTGAGGAAAACCGCTACGCATAGCGTCCCGTGTCAATTAAGTTTATTGACAAAAGAAACTAAGACCAGTTCCTTGGTAGGAAACCAGGATCGAGGGGAAGTGTACATAAGAAACTAAGACCAGTTCCTTGGTAGGAAACCAGGATCGAGGGGAAGTTTAAATCGGAAACTGAGACCAGTTCCTTGGTAGGAAACCAGGATCGAGCGGAAGTTTACATGAGAAACTAAGACCAGTTCCTGGGTAGGAAACCAGGATCGAGGGGAAGTTTGTTTCCGCAACTGAGACCAGTTCCTTGGCTGAAGACCAGGATCGAGGGGAAGTTTTACCTTTTCTAAGCATCATTGCTCAGCAAAATAAGATGAATGCGTATGCTACCATTCATAACCACCATCAGAATTTCGGGTATTCCGATATTTAATCCTCTTGCACCCCGAATGCCCGAATACCTTCGTCATTCACACCTTCGGGTCCAAGAAGATTAAATAGGGGCATCTGTCATACCCCAAATTTTGACCACTAAGATTTCCCATCATTGTGCAAATCATCACTACAATATGGAGGAACCATCATGCCTCAAGGGGTGTTGAGCATTCACTACAATCAAAATTAGGGTTTCTAGCCCTCTCAGAGCCTTAGACAAAGGATCAATCAAGGAATGACATGATCTTCAACTTGTATAAGCCTCTCAAACATACACAAAGGATCAAAAAGGACTCCCACTCCAAGGATTAAGCACAAACCTGCTCCCTTCTAGGTGGATCAAGCCTCAAGATCGCCGGTATCACCAAATTAGGGTTTTGGTCGACCAGGGCCTCCAGGTGGAAATTTTCCTCTAAGCATGAGCCAAAGATCCAAAACACAACCTAATATACTCCATGGGACCTCATGGACCCAATCATCAAGTCAATTTTGCCTCAAGGGTTGCATTAATAAAAAAATCAGGAATTAGGGTTTCTTGACCTAATTCACCCTTAAGTTGACTTTTGGGATAAATCATGAACCAAGACCTCAAGAGAGGGTTTGAGGGTCTCTAATGAACTATATTGATCCATTTGGAACAATGGATTAATCCAAGAAGTTTGAGCAACAAGTCTCAATTTCATCTGCACCACAATTAGGGTTTCGCGAGGAAAGTCAACTGTAACTTTGACTTTTGACCAGGACATGCTCCCAAACCCTAGGACATGCCTTAATATACCCTATGACACCCATGGAACATGTCCATAAAGTTTGATTTAGGTCAAGAACATGATTTCCTAAAGAATTGCACAGTTTGGAATTCATTTTATAAAGAGTCAACTGTGCACAAAAGTCAACTTTGACTTTTTGAGATTTTTCACCAAAATGGATTTTTAACCCTAAAATGATGTTAATGTATGATTTGAATCATCATTCATCAAGAAAAATCAAGAAAAGTTGGATAACTTGTAAAAGGGGTAACCATAAAAACTTAGAAAATTTTCTAAGTTAAAAATAAAGTGGCTAGGGTACCAACTTTGGAGGATCATAACTCCTAAACTACAAAGCTATTTTTCCACATCCAAAGATGGATTTGTAGCCCTCATTACCCTCTACAAAAACTTCAACTAGACCTAAGTCTAATTCATTAAGGATTTTGAGTTATGGAGTGATCAAAATGGCTGAAAAATGAAAATGTCACTTTTTCCAACACTTAGTGAAATTTTCACTAAGTCCAAATCTGTCTTCATTTTTTTTCCAAATGTAGGGGGATTTTTCACTTGGATTCAAAAGAGATCAAAACCAAACATGTTCAAACAGTTGTTGTATCATGTAAGGGCTTTCCAAAATGGCCAAGAACATTGCCAAATTCCATTTAGGCTATGAGTTATGACATTGTCAAGTTGCCTTGTTGAAATCTGTCAAGGCAAGGCAAAATTTGCATTTTTGCTCGATTTGCCAAAATTGTCCAAATCCAAACACTCCTATCCACTTGGACACATCTGAGGATTGAATCTAAAGGGGGCAATCACTGAGCCAAGCCTCCAAATTCCTTGGAACAAGAAAAAGCATGTTGAACCTAGAATTGCCAAAATAGGGACAAGACTCCAAATTTGGATTGGAGCATTCAATGGAAGCATCAAGGTAGCATGGACTGAGCCATTTTCATTTGAATTCAGTCAAGACTTATCCAAGACCAAGGGAACCAGCAGCCTGTGCCCTAACCTCTAGTCAATGGCTAGAGGAGACTTGAACTTCCATTGGCCAACATTGAACAAACCTACTCAGCAGTTGCCATTCACTATTCCTTGCAAAACAAACTTGCTCTACTATAAATAGAGCTCAATTGTGATCAGTTTGAGTACACCAAAGCCATCAAACAGATGCTTTCCTCTAAATCTCTTCTTTCACTCCAATTTTACCTTCTAAGGCAAGTCACTATCGGGTTTTGAGTTTGAGAGCTTTTCCAATCAAATAAATCACTAACACACCTCACATACATCATATAGAAGTGATCCAAACACTCACATAACATCTGGAACACTGATTTCACAAAATCACTAGCCAATTGCTCAAGTTCTTGACAGTTTTACAGTTGAGGTGCCATCCTCAATTCCAAACCATTTCAATCCATTCCAAGCACTCAGACACATCACTTGGCACCTAGGGAAGCTATCCACATCATTGGAACCAAGCTGTAACACCTCCAACACCAAACACGATCACCAGCTGCAAGTGGTAAGCATGAGCTCTTCTAACTCTATGATCCATGCATTTTTTGCTGCACAATAATTTGGCTATATGTTCTTAATCATGCATGGAATGTTTCCCCTCAATAAATTACATTGTTTGAATCGTGTGTGAAATTTCTGAGCCTTCATGCAAAAATTAGGGTTCTTGAGGTTTCTCTTTGATTTCTTGTTTTATGTTTAATTTAAATGAAATTAATTGACATAGACATGATCGTGAGGTTGAGACGAGCATAATGATATGTGGATTACATGATATGATTAAGTATTCAGTGAATTTGGAGAGAAAATGCAAATCTGAGAATCTCAAAACACGCGCGTGTTCTTCAGCTTGTTCTTGGCGCCATTTTTCCAAATTTGAATATTTGAATTTTGTGGTTTTATTTAATTGATTCAAAAATTAATTTCTCTCTGAGTTTTAATGATTTTGAGTTGATTCTTTTTTTAATAATTCAAAAAAATGTTAAATTATTTTATTTTAACAAAAAATCCCAAAAATATTATTTATTTCATATAATTGATATTTTTGCAAAGAATTAATATTTTAATTATTTTTGACATTTAAAATATTTTTTCTACATGGATTTTGCAATTTTTAATGCCTTCTAATTATTTTGTAGGTCAATACTTAATTTTTGAAGCATTAATCCAAGATTACAATTTGTTTTCCATATGTAAAACAATTTTGATCACTTTAATTGAATTTTTATTCAATTAAAACACATTTTGAAAACAAATTAGGGTTTTGGATTAATTCAACCCTCATAAATCATTTTCAAAACACTTTGGGCCTCTAATAGAGTGTAAGACCCAACCCTTTTTTGACCAAATCATTTTTGGGCCTCAGTGCATTGTATAAGTCCCGATACCGTCAAAAAACAAACGGCGTGATCGTCGCCTTTTGAAAAATTACAACTGGGCCTCTCCTTGAGCTATAGGACCCATTCAAAACTTTTGGGCCTCTAATAGAGTGTAAGACCCAACCCCCTTTTAACCATAACAATTTTGGGCCTCACTTATTGTATAAGTCCCTCTGCGTTAAAAGAAAACCTCGGCGCAATCGCCATTTTAAACGAAAAATCAATTGGGCCTACCCTCGTGTTATAAGCCCCACTATTTTTTTTTTAAACCTTTTGGGCCTCTTGAGAGAGTGTAAGACCCATCCCTTTGTATAGAAAACCATTTTGGGCCATAGTCACTTGTATAAGTCCCTCTGTACAAATTCAAACAGTGTGCTCACTGATAAAACCCTGGGCCTCTCCTTGAGCTGTAAGCCCCAAATCTTTATTTTTCAAAGCACTTTCTCCTTTGATTTTGAATATACTGTTGTTTTCAATCTTTCTTTGTTGAACAACTAACCAAACAGCATTGAAGCTCTACAACCGAGTAAGTGGTTATTGCTTTCATTTACCGCTTTCATTTACATATAACTGTATTGTGGGGCTGTTTCACTGTAAGTCTTCTTTCATAAACTCATATCAACTGTGTAATAATAGTATAGATATTTAGAGTTTCCCCGGCAACTACGTCTAGAACTAGGTGACGCCGTTCCGTTTATTCGTAGAAATAGACAACTAGATCCCCAAAAGGATCACCAGATACAGTCTTCTCTTCGGCTGTCCTCATTAGGAATTGTCAAGAAACTCTACTCCCAAAGATGAATGTATTCTCCGTGAATGGCATCTTTGAGTTTCTTCCAAATTCTCAAACTTTCCTGACTTTGATCTATTCTTGGTGAATAGCATTGCCTTGAATTTCTCGGGGTTTGGGGACCCACGGGCTTCTTAAAAGCATCGGCCTCCTCTTGGGCATCGTACAAGGACCCACGGGCTTCCTAAAAGCAACCTCGCCTCCTCTTGGGCTTAGTACAAGGACCCTACGGCTTCTTAGAAGTATTCACCGCCTCCTCTTAGGCTTCGTATAATGATCTCTTCCTCCGGGAATGATAGCCTTCTCTTGGGCTTCGTACAAGGACCCGTCGGCTTCTTAAAAGTTTCCAGCCTCCTCTTGGGCTTCGTACAAATTGTCCCGACGACCTCCTAGAGGTATGGGAACAGAACTTAGTCATCTTTATAGAACAGTCCTTTCAAAGAGTGTACTACTGTTTCTTTAAACATAGTACAAAAGTTAAAACTCTAGACACGGACAGTCTAATCTCCTTGAGTCTCAAAGACATTCTCAAGTGACCCCTTCGTTAAATAGGAAGGAAACCTGCAGACTTTGGACAATCTCAATACCCTTCGGATTTCCCGCTTCCTTAAAGAATAGGAATAACTCGGATCCTTGAACCAAATCCTTGAGTACAGTGTTGCTCATATAAGAACTGATTTTCTCTTAAAAATCAGTATACTGGACCTGTCGCTTAACTGTACAGTCACCCTAGCCTCCTCTTAGGCTTTGTATAATGATCCTTCTTCAGTGAAGTTAGCCTCCTCTTGGGCTTTGTACAATGATTCTCCCCAGCGGAGTCAAACAACGTTTAGCCTTTCTCTCGGCTTGTACGAGACACATAAGAGACTCCCTCGTTGAGTCAATCACCCCTTTCGCCTCCATCTCGGGCTTTATACGAGATACAAAAAGGTTCTTATTGAGCCAAACAAACAATAGCCTCCATCTCGGGCTTTATACGAGATACAAAAAGACTCCCTCGTTGAGTCAAACCCTTTTAGCCTCTCTCTCGGGCTTTGTACGAGACACACAATAGCCTCCTCTTAGGCTTCATATAAGAAAACCACTGGTTAATCCAATTAACCTTTTAGCATCAAAGATGTGCCTCATTCACAGTACACAAACATCAGCAACTCCTTTCCCTTCATCTAATCGCTGTAAGCGGCAAGCCTCTGGATCATCTACATCCATGCCACTGTCCCTCTTTTAGCATGAGAAATTCCTAAGGAAAGATGGCATTACTCTAAACTGAGTTGAAGTCTTCTCCTTCAGGTTAAAACCCCCTATAAAGGAAATTATGGCATTGCTAGGATCCGCGTATCCCGGTTAAAGTAATTCTCCTTTATAACAGTTGTGACATACAACCCCCTCTTTAGAGATGACAAATTCTCTCTAAAGTCAACACCTTTTAGCCTCACATCTTGGGCTTTGAACAAGATACAAATCACCTTTAGCTTCACGTCTTGGGCTTTGAACAAGACACCAAAAACACCCATTTCCTCCCATAGAATAGGAGGAACTAGGAACGTTCTGATTTCCCTGTTTCGGTAAACGGGAATACGTAGGCATAAGATTGAAAGAAAAATCTTAGCGAGAACAATAAACAAAGAACCTAAATCCCATACTCTCGCATATTTATCAAAAAGCATCAGTCCTAACATCCTAATCCTTGTTCCCCGCCAGAAACATTCTGTCAAAATAAAAAGAGAGAAAACAGTATTGGCAAAAATACAAATAACCAGTACAAAGGACCCCCCACATTGATATCATTCGTAACCCAACAGACCGCTGTTTAAACTCAGTATGCAAAGCAGGGTTAATTGGAGACATCTATTTCCCTTCCTTCATCAGATTTAATAGGATAAAAAATGAATCGACCTGTAGTAAGCTCAATCGCAGAGAGTGACCGCGCTTAAGAACCGCGTCCAAAATCTCTCGCTACAGAAAAGTGGCTCAGGAAATAGATGTCTCTACAACATGTTGCTCCAAATCTCTTCTTTCACTCCAATTTTACCTTCTAAGGTAAGTCACTATCGGGTTTTGAGTTTGAGAGCTTTTCCAATCAAACCAATCACAATTGAGCTCTATTTATAGTAGAGCAAGTTTGTTTTGCAAGGAATAGTGAATGGCAACTGCTGAGTAGGTTTGTTCAATGTTGGCCAATGGAAGTTCAAGTCTCCTCTAGCCATTGACTAGAGGTTAGGGCACAGGCTGCTGGTTCCCTTGGTCTTGGATAAGTCTTGACTGAATTCAAATGAAAATGGCTCAGTCCATGCCACCTTGATGCTTCCATTGAATGCTCCAATCCAAATTTGGAGTCTTGTCCCTATTTTGGCAATTCTAGGTTCAACATGCTTTTTCTTGTTCCAAGGACTTTGGAGGCTTGGCTCAGTGATTGTCCCCTTTAGATTCAATCCTCAGATGTGTCCAAGTGGATAGGAGTGTTTGGATTTGCACAATTTTGGAAAATCGAGCAAAAATGCAAATTCTGCCTTGCCTTGACAGATTTCAACAAGGCAACTTGACAATGTCATAACTCATAGCCCAAATGGAATTTGGCAATGTTCTTGGCCATTTTGGAAAGCCGTTACATGATACAACAATTGTTTGAACATGTTTGGTTTTGATCTCTTTTGAATCCAAGTGAAAAATCCCCCTACATTTGGAAAAAAATGAAGACAGATTTGGACTTAGTGAAAATTTCACTAAGTGTTGAAAAAAGTGACATTTTCATTTTTCAGCCATTTTGATCACTCCATAACTCAAAATCCTTAATGAATTGGACTTAGGTCTAGTTGAAGTTTTTGTAGAGGGTAATGAGGGCTACAAATCTATCTTTGGATGAGGAAAAATGGCTTTGTAGTTTAGGAGTTATGATCCTCCAAAGTTGGTACCCTAGCCACTTTATTTTTAACTTAGAAAATTTTCTAAGTTTTTATGGTTACCCCTTTTACAAGTTATCCAACTTTTCTTGATTTTTCTTTATTTTTCTTGATGAATGATGATTCAAATCATACATTAACATCATTTTAGGGTTAAAAATCCATTTTGGTGAAAAATCTCAAAAAGTCAAAGTTGACTTTTGTGCACAGTTGACTTTTTATCAAATGAATTCCAAATGTGCAATTCTTTAGGAAATCATGTCCTTGACCTAAATCAAACTTGATGGACATGTTCCATGGGTGTCATAGGGTATATTAAGGCATGTCCTAGGGTTTAGGAGCATGTCCTGGTCAAAAGTCAAAGTTACAGTTGACTTTCCTCGGGAAACCCTAATTGTGGTGCAGATGAAATTGAGACTTGTTGCTCAAACTTCTTGGATTAATCCATTGTTCCAAATGGATCAATATAGTTCATTAGAGACCCTCAAACCCTCTCTTGAGGTCTTGGTTCATGATTTGTCCCAAAAGTCAACTTAGGGGTGAATTAGGTCAAGAAACTCTAATTCCTGATTTTTGATGAATGCAACGCCTGAGGCAAAATTGACTTGATGATTGGGTCCATGAGGTCCCATGGAGTATATTAGGTTGTGTTTTGGATCTTTGGCTCATGCCCAGAAGAAAAATTTCCACCTGGAGGCCCTGGTCGACCAAAACCCTAATTTGGTGATACCGGCGATCTTGAGGCTTGATCCACCTAGAAGGGAGTAGCTTTGTGCTTAACCCTTGGAGTGGGAGTCCTTTTTTATCCTTTGTGTATGTTTGAGAGGCTTAGACAAGTTGAATATCATGTCATTCCTTGATTGATCCTTTGTCTAAGGCTCTGAGAGGGCTAGAAACCCTAATTTTGATTGTAGTGAATGCTCAACACCCCTTGAGGCATGATGGTTCCTCCATATTGTAGTGATGATTTGCACAATGATGGGAAATCTTAGTGGTCAAAATTTGGGGTATGACAGATGCCCCTATTTAATCTTCTTGGACCCGAAGGTGTGAATGACGAAGGTATTCGGGCATTCGGGGTGCAAGAGGATTAAATATCGGAATACCCGAAATTTTGATGGTGGTTATGAATGGTAGCGTACACATTCATATTCTTTTGCAGAGCAATGATGCTTAGAAAAGGCAAATTCCTCTACGTCCATGGTTGCAAGTCTCAAGGTGCCGCCTGAGAAAGCTTTCGTGACCACATAGGGGCCGTCATAATTCGGAGTCCATTTGCCTTGCAAATCAGTGAGAAAAGATTGTATCTTCTTGAGCACAAGGTCTCCTTTCCTGAAGATGCGGGGTCGAACCTTTTTGTCGAACGCCCTCTTCATTCTCTGTTGATACAATTGACCGTGGCATAGAGCCGTGATTCGCTCCTCTTCGATCAGGTTTAATTTGTCGTGTCGGCTTTGACACCATTCAGCTTCGGTGAGCTTAGCTTCCATTAATACTCATATTGAAGGGATCTCTACTTCGATAGGGTGCACTGCTTCCATGCCATACACTAGAGAGAAAGGGGTAGCCCCTGTTGAAGTGCGGACAGATGTTCGATAATCGTGAAGAGCAAATGGTAGCATCTCGTGCCAATCTTTGTAGGTTACAACCATCTTTTGAACGATCCTCTTGATGTTCTTGTTAGCCGCTTCTACCGCTCCGTTCATCTTGGGTCGGTAGGGAGATGAGTTATGGTGTTCGATCTTGAACTCTGCGCACAACTCCTTCATCATCTTATTGTTCAAGTTAGATCCATTATCAGTAACGATCTGGCTTGGAACACCATAACGGCAGATGATATCGTTTTTGATAAATCGGACCACCACTTTCTGGGTTACATTAGCGTACGACGCTGCTTCGACCCACTTGGTGAAGTAGTCAATGGCGACCAGAATGAACCGATGTCCGTTTGAAGCCTTGGGCTCAATCATGCCAATCATGTCGATTCCCCATATGGAAAAAGGCCACGGGGAAGAAAGAACTTTGAGATGTGATGGCGGTACATGAATTTTGTCAGAGTATATCTGGCATTTGTGACACCTCCTCATGTACTTGTAGCACTCGGATTCCATGGTCAACCAGTAGTAATCTGCTCTTAGAATTTTTCTCGCCATTGTGTGTCCGTTGGCATGAGTGCAAAAGGATCCTTCATGAATTTCTTTCATAAGCATGTCTGCTTCTGGTCTGTCTACGTATCGGAGCAAAACCATGTCGAAGTTTCTCTTATAGAGTGTATCACCGATCAGGAAGAAGTTTCCAGCCAGTCTTCTGAGGGTTTTCCTGTCTTTTCTGAGTGCCCCAGATGGGTACTCTTGGTTCTGAAGGAAGCATTTGATATCGTGATACCAAGGTTTGTCGTCTATGACTGCTTCAATCGTGAAGATGTAGGCGGGTCGGGCCGTTCAAGACGGATTATGTCGATCTTAGGTAAGTCGTTCCATTGACCTACACTAATCATGGAAGAGATAGTGGCTAAAGCGTCATCCATGTGATTCTCATCACGAGGGATGTGATGAAACTCAACTCTGTTGAAGAAAGGTAACAACCTTCTTGCATAATCTTTGTAAGGAATCAGTCCTGATTGGTATGTGTTCTAATCTCCTTTTATCTGATTGATAACCAAGGCTGAGTCGCCGTATACGTCCAAGTTTTTGATCCTTAAATCAATTGCTTCCTCGAGACCCATAATACAAGCTTCGTATTCGGCCTCGTTGTTCGTACATTTGAACGTAAGTCGAGCGGTAAAAGGAATGTGGGTACCCTGAGGGGTAACAATGATTGCCCCAATTCCGTTTCCATAATGATTAACTGCTCCGTCAAAGATAAGTCCCCATTGGGAACCTGGTTCTGGCCCTTCACTGGGTAACGGTTCATCGCAATCTTTCATTTTTAGATACATGACATCTTCGTCTGGGAAGTCAAACCCGACTGATTCTTGATCATCAATCGGTTGATGAGCCAAACGATCGGCTAAAATACTCCCCTTAACGGCTTTCTGAGCGTGGTACTCTATGTCATATTCTGATAACAGCATCTGCCAACGGGCAATTCTTCCCGTGAGAGCAGGCTTTTCAAAGACGTACTTGATTGGATCCATTTCGGAGACCAACCAAGTAGTATGATGAATCATGTATTGGCGAAGACGTTTGGCTGCCCAAGCCAAAGCGTAATAAGTTTTCTCGAGCATCGTGTACCGAGTTTCACAGTTGGTGAATTTCTTGCTTAAATAGTAGATGGCAGACTCTTTCCGTTTTGTTTCGCCTTGTTGGCCAAGTACAAATCCCATTGAGTCCTCTAGGACTGTGAGGTAAATGATCAGTGGTCTTCCTTCCACCGGAGGTGATAGAATCGGAGGATTCAACAGATATTCCTTAATACTGTCGAAGGCGATTTGGCAATCTTCTGACCAAACGCAATCCTGGTTCTTCTTGAGTAATTTGAAAATCGGTGCACACGTGGCGGTCATAAGGAATATGAATATGGAGATGTAGTTCAAATGTCCCAGGAATCCTCTGACTTGTTTTTCAGTTTTCGGAGAAGGCATTTCTTGAATGGCCTTGACCTTGTCAGGATCAACCTCAATTCCTTTCTGGCTGACGATGAACCCTAATAGTTTCCCTAAACAGACACCGAAGGTGCACTTGTTGGGATTCAAGCGGAGCTTGAACTTTCTTAAACGTTCGAACAATTTTGACAGATGTTCAACGTGCTCACTCTCTGTTTTTGATTTTGCAATCATATCATCGACATATACCTCGATTTCCTTATGTATCATGTCATGAAACAGAGTAGTCATGGCCCTTTGATAGGTTGCCCCGACGTTCTTCAAACCGAACGACATTACCTTGTAATAAAAGGTACCCATGGGGTAATGAATGAAGTTTTCTCCATGCCTTTCGGCACCATTTTGATCTGGTTATAGCCCGAGAATCCATCCATGAAGGAGAATACTTTGAACTTTGTTGTGCTGTCTACCAGTATGTCAATGTGTGGTAAAGGAAAGTCGTCCTTTGGACTAGCCTTATTCAGATCTCTGTAATTGACACACATTCTGACCTTTCTGTCCTTTTTGGGAACGGGTACGATGTTGGCTAACCATTGAGGATATTCAAATGTAGCGAGGAAACCCGCGTCAATCTGTTTCTGTACCTCCTATTTGATTTTGATGGCCATGTCCTGGTGAGTGCGTCTCAACCTTTGCTTTACCGGCGGACATTCCGATCTCAACGGTAGATGGTGTTCCACGATGCTGGTATCCAACCCTGGCATATCCTGATAGGACCAAGCGAATACATCGGGGAATTCTTTGAGAAGCTTTATCAAACTCTCTCTGGCATTTGGACTAAGCAGTGCCCCAATCCTGATTTCTTTTCTCTCTTTTTCTGAACCCAAGTTTATCGTTTCCAACGGCTCTTTTTGAGGTTCAATGGACCTTTCCTCTTGTCTGAGTAGTCGGGAGATCTCTTCTGGAATTTCGTTGTCATTTTCTTCTTCAGCCTTGAATACCGGGAACTCAAAGTCGGGAGAAGGCATCAGATCGTATGTTTCAACTGGGTTTAAAACAAGTAATCTACATGATGTGATGATTCATGTTTAGAAGAGATAGAGAAAAATGCAAGTGTGTGCAGTGTTTTATTTTACTGCTTGTTTTTATTATTGAATTGTTTTTTAGGATTACCATTTTCTGAAAAAACGAAAAGAGAAAACAACAATTAATGCGGAAATTACAGAACGACGTTTTTTATTTATGAACAAGTCGAATCTTGAAACTACAGCCCTATAAAACAAAACTCTGTCGCTTTGGGCAAAGCGAAGAGGGAAATTTACAGAAAGTGAGCCCTATCAAAACATCCGTTTCACCTGGGCAGGGTGAAAGGTTAAAGATGGCAATTACTTTGACTGATGCACGACCTTCGAAACCTCGACGGCAACCCATTGGCAGCGAACACCTCGGTGAATCACAAAGTCTAGTACCTTCCTTGATTTGTCTGCAGATATGACGCTGATTTCTGGTGGAGCAGGATAATTGGAATCTGTCTCCCAGGCAGAGTTTTCATAGGAGAATTCCTCAGTTGCATTTTGCAGAGCAGTTGTGCTCTCAGCTATATCTCCCCATCCAGTAGGCTGGATGTCTTCGAACCTGATACGAGAGCTTTCGGGAGCGGTGTACTTGACCATATAGTCGTATTTTCCACTTGGTTCTCCCAGAGTGTCCCAAACTTCTTTGGAACTGGAGGAGTCATCTCTCTCGATGACGTTGACCTCGGGAAAAGCATAGTTGATGAATTCTAGTTCTGCAAACATTGCGAATTCATCTTCATGTTGAGTAGTTTCTGAATGACCTGAGTGTTGATCCCATGACATGGTGGGGACACAGGTATTCTGTTCAATGATGCTCAACTGAGTTTCATTCCTCGGCTGACTCTCTTGCCCCAAGTCTCCTGGATAAGGTTGCTACATTGGCAGACCATCCATTGGCCCATAGTAGGTGTAGTCAAAATTGTCTTTCATCAGAGTGTCCTCCTCTAATGAATTTGGCGGAGCACGGCATCCTTCCGGATCATAATCTCCATATATCATTTTGACGCCTGATCTTGGTATAAATCTCGGACTCTGTGCGGGATAGCAGAATGGCGTAGCACCTCTTCCTGAGACATATAACCGTCCTTGTTAAGGTAGGACTTCACTCTTCATCTGTGTCAGAGGGATCTTCCTCATTGATAGCATGAACTGTCTGAGACACTGGGTGAAGGAAACCTCCACTGTGGAAGAAGTTTTGAAGGGGATGAAGACTTTCGTCGTTGGCAGCTGTCTGGGTACAGGTTGCAGAAAAACTAAGACCCTTCTTTGTTTTATTGTCAGTGGGAATGACAAGCTTTCCCCATCCGGTTGTATCGGTACTCTCGACCGCTTTGATAGCATCATTGTATGAAGAAATGGAAGTTCCTTCTTTGAACTGATTGTTCTTGCTTACTGACAGTGCTTGGAACTGCGTTCCAATAACCTCCTCGGGTTCTATACCAGTAGATGATGATAAGTTTCTTATAAGAAAGGCTTGCTCCCCACAAACCGTGACAAGTTGATCGTTCTTGATGAACTTTAGCTTTTGGTGGAGGGTTGAAGTAACCGCTCCATCCTGATGTATCCAAGGTCTTCCTAATAAACAACTGTATGTTGCCCAGATGTCCATGACCTGGAAAGTGACTTGGAAAGTGTGAGGACCAATAATTATGGGAAGATCAACTTCGCCGATAACTGTTTTTCTGGATCCATCTAATGCTTTGACGACAACCTCGCTGATTCTCATCGGAGGGACTTTGAATGATAATTGCATCAAAGTGGACTTTGGCATAACATTCATTGCTGACCCTGTGTCTACCAGTACGCTGGCTAAAGCATCGTCCTGGAAGTTAACTGTGATATTGAGCGCCATGTTATGACGGCGACCCTCTTCGGGTAATTCTTCATCACTAAATCCCAAATTGTTGCAAGAAGTGATGTTAAAGACAATACTATCGAACTGTCTGACTGTTACATCCTGTTCCACAAAGGCTTGCTCCAAGACTTTCTATAGAGCCTCCGTGTGCGCTTCTGAACTGAGTAACAGTGATAATACTGAGATCTTTGAAGGAGTCTGTAACAGTTGATCAACAATGTTATATTCGCTCCTTTGGATGAGCTTCAGCATCTCATCATCATTTTTCGAAAGGTCGGCATTACTGGCTTGACCGACTGGTGGATCAGGAGCTTCTGTCCGAAGTTCCTTTTCTTTGTTAGGTTCCCCAACCCCTCGGTTGAAGATTCTACCACTCCGTGTTACTCGACTGATGTCTGCGATATTTATGACGGAGGGTAATGGAATTTCCTTTCCATTTTCAATTATCGTTGCACCGTATTTGTAAGGGATAGCCTTAGTTGATTCATACGGTAATGGTCCTTGTAGATAGATGACTACGGGATCCTTCTGATTTTTCCGACCATCATAAGTAATCTCGATCCGTTCCCGGTTGGGAACCTTAGATTCGTCAAGTAGAGGGATAATGGCAAAAACATCCCCGGTCCTGTGATGACCAGAGATGGTGACAACATCCTCAACTTGATCGGCAAGGTAATTCGGCGTCTAGTTGATGGGTCCAAAACCCGGATATGGACGAATTTCTCCACGATCCACCTGCCCCTGGAGAGCTGCTCGCACAAGGTAACACCCTTGGTTACTTTCCGAACAGACCCTACAACGGTCATAATTGTGTGGTGGCACCTGGCCACGCCCACTTTGAATACAATGTAACCTCACTAGGTTAGCTTCCACTGATCGGACATCCTAACTCTGGCGCCGAGTAGGATTCCTGTTACTGATACTAATCTGCTGAGTATCTTCATCCATATAAATTGGCATCCACGAGTGATTTAACAAGTGCTGAAGTGCCTCCTGGACAAGGGTACAACCTCGATCGTTTTCGCAACCTACTTTACAGCTTTGATAGTCATGTGATATCAGGAATCCGAGTCAGACCTGCTCAGCATGTAACTCTACCAGGTTGGTATTCATCACGCGAATGTCAAAGATTTGAACCATATTGATCTGATAAAGGTTCCTATCATGGTAGTCTTGGATCCATCCAAGATCCATCTAACGCTGGAGGGCCTCTTGTATGAAAGAGCATCCCTGTTTGTTTACCGAGCAAGTCAGACAAGAACTGTAATCATGCCGCGGCAGATTATGATACTGGCTTTGCCTTGAGTGCATCGCCACCAAGTTGACATTCATCGCACGGATATCGTGGTTCTGAATGACGTTAGAATTCGTGTAAACCATGTTAACTCCACGAACTCGGTGCTCTTGGATCCATCCGAGATCCATCTGTTCCTGTAGAGCTACTTGCACCACAGAACATCCTTGGTTGTCTTTAGAGCAGATATCACACTGGTGATAATTATGAGGTGGCACATTGCCACATCCACTCTGTCTACAATGCATCTTAACCAGATTGGTCTTTAACAAGAGTACATCGTGAATTTGATAGACATTGTTAGTCTCTTTCTCAATCAGATTGACTGCAGCCTTCTCATGTTGAGGCAGTGGGTTCGTAAGAACATTAGGATTTGTATCCTTGAAGGATAAGACCCCGCTCCTAACAAGTTTTTGCACGTCGGACTTAAAATTGAGGCAATTCTCAATGTTATGCCCTGAACCTCCTTGATGATAAGGGCAAGTTTGATCCACCTTGAACCAAAAAGGCAAATTTTCCGATAGATCACCAGCCTCAAATGAGGGTAGTATCGCGTAACAACTATTCCCGATAGTTTCCGCACTACGAAAGGGTTTGGCTCCTCGGCTTCTCAGACTTAACAATCGGCCCATTGTCTAGGTGAGAGAATGGGTTGCATTGGTCAGCCTCCACTGAGGTTGATGGTCGACCTCGTCGCCATCACTTATCTTAAGTGTATACTCAATCTTTCCACATGCGACATCACACGCATTCCCATTAGCAGAAAAATAAACACGTATAGCAATTAGGAAAAGCAGTATATATATTTGTCCTAAACATCCTAGACCTTTGAAGCTATGAATCCTAAGTTCCTGACAGAAAATGGGTTCCCCGGCGGAAGCCTCAATCTGTGGTATTCACACAAGAGGTGAAAAGGAAGACCGTGCCTAGATCTAACTTTGAACGGCCCCACGGTGGGCACCACTTTTCTGTAGCGAGCGATTTTGGACGCGGTTCTTAAGCGCGGTCGCTCTCTGCGGTTTGAGCTTACTACAGGTTGATTCATTTTTTATCCTATTAAAGCTGATGAAGGAAGGGAAATAGATGTCTCCAATTAACCCTGCTTGCATACTGAGTTTAAACAGCGGTCTGTTAGGTTACGGATGCGATCATTGTGGTGGGGCCTTTCTTGTGCTATTTTGGCATAATGGTTTCTGGCGGGGAACAAGGATTAGGATATTAGGACTGATACTATATGAGAGTATGGGATTTTGGGTTTTTTTTAAGTGTGCTCGCTAAGATTTTTCTTTCAATCTTATGCCTACGTATTCCCGTTTACCGAAACAGGGAAATCAGAGCGTTCGTAGTTCCTTCTATTCTATGGGAGGAAATGGTTGTTTTAGTGTCTTGTTCAAAGCCCAAGATGTGAAGCTAAAGGTGATTTGTATCTTGTTCAAAGCCCAAGATGTGAGGCTAAAGGGTCTTGACTTTAGAGAGAATTTGTCATCTCTAAAGAGGGAGTTGTATGTCACAACTGTTATAAAGGAGAATTACTTTAACCGGGATACGCGAATCCTAGCAATGCCATAATTTCCTTTATAGGGGGTTTTAACCTGAAGGAGAAGACTTCAACTCAGTTTAGAGCAATGCCATCTTTCCTTAAGAATTTCTCATGCTAAAAGAGGGACAGTGGCATGGATGTAGATGATCCAGAGGCTTGCCGCTTACAGCGATTAGATGAAGGGGAAGGAGTTGTTGATGTTTGTGTACTGTGAATGAGGCACGGCTTTGATGCTAAAAGGTTAATTGGATTAACTAGTGGTTTTCTTATACGAAGCCTAAGAGGAGGCTATTATGTGTCTCGTACAAAGCCCGAGAGAGAGGCTAAAAGGGTTTGACTCAACGAGGGAGTCTTTTTGTATCTCATATAAAGCCCGAGATGGAGGCTATTGTTTGTTTGGCTCAATAAGAACCTTTTTGTATCTCGTATAAAGCCCGAGATGGAGGCGAAATGGGTGATTGACTCAACGAGGGAGTCTCTTATGCGTCTCGTACAAAGCCCGAGAGAAAGGCTAAACGTTGTTTGACTCCGCTAGGGAGAATCATTGTACAAAGCCCAAGAGGAGCTAACTTCACTGAAGAAGGATCATTATACAAAGCCTAAGAGGAGGCTAGGGTGACTGTTCAGTTAAGCGACAGGTCTAGTATACTGATTTTTAAGAGAAAATCAGTTCTTATATGAGCAACACTGTACTCAAGAATTTGGTTCAAGGATCCGGGTTATTCCTGTTCTTTCAGGAAGTGGGAAATCCGAAGGGTATTGAGACTGTCCGAGTCTACGAGTTTTCTTCCTTTTTAACGAAGGGTGCTTGAGAATGTCTTTGAGACTCAAGGAAATTAGACTGTCTAAGTCTAGAGTTTCATCTTTTGTACTATGCTTTGAGAAACAGTAGTAGACTCTTTGAAAGGACTGTTCTTTGAAGATAACTAAGTTCTATTCCTATACCTCTAGGAGGTCGTCGGGACAATTTGTACGAAGCCCAAGAGGAGGCTGGAAACTTTTAAGAAGCCGACGGGTCCTTGTACGAAGCCCAAGAGAAGGCTATCATTCCCGGAGGAAGAGATCATTATACGAAGCCTAAGAGGAGGCGGTGAATACTTCTAAGAAGCCGTAGGGTCCTTGTACTAAGCCCAAGAGGAGGCGAGGTTGCTTTTAGGAAGCCTGTGGGTCCTTGTACGATGCCCAAGAGGAGGCCGATGCTTTTAAGAAGCCAGTGGGTCCCCAAACCCCGAGAAATTCAAGGCAATGCTATTCACCGAGAATAGATCAAAGTCAGGAAAGTTCGAGAATTTGGAAGAAACTCAAAGATGCCATTCACGGAGAATACATTCATCTTTGGAAGTAGAGTTTCTTGACAATTCCTAATGAGGACAGCCGAAGAGAAGACAGTATCTGGTGATCCTATTGGGGATCTAGTTGTCTATTTCTACGAATAAACGAAACGGCGTCACCTAGTTCTAGACGTAGTTGCCGGGGAAACTCTAAATATCTATACTATTATTACATAGTTGATATGAGTTTATGAAAGAAGACTTACAGCGAAACAGTCCCACAATACAGTTATATGTATATGAAAGCGGTAAATGAAAGCAATAACCACTTACTCGGTTGTAGAGCTTCCATGCTGTTTGGTTAGTTGTTCAACAAAGAAAGATTGAAAACAACAGTATATTCAAAATCAAAGGAGAAAGTGCTTTGAAAAAGAAAGATTTGGGGCTTACAGCTCAAGGAGAGGCCCAGGGTTTTATCAGTGAGCGCACTGTTTGAATTTGTACAGAGTGACTTATACAAGTGATTGTGGCCCAAAATGGTTTTCTGTACAAAGGGATGGGTCTTACACTCTTTCAAGAGGCCCAAAAGGTTTAAAAAAAAAAGAGTGGGGCTTATAACACGAGGGTAGGCCCAATTGATTTTTCGTTTAAAATGGCGATCGCGCCGAGGTTTTCTTTTAACGCAGAGGGACTTATACAATAAGTGAGACCCAAAATTGTTTTGGTTAAAAGGGGGTTGGGTCTTACACTCTATTAGAGGCCCAAAAGTTTTGAATGGGTCTTATAGCTCAAGGAGAGGCCCAGTTGTTATTTTTCAAAAGGCGACGATCACGCCGTTTGTTTTTTGACGGTATCGGGACTTATACAATGCACTGAGGCCCAAAAATGATTTGCTCAAAAAAGGATTGGGTCTTACACTCTATTAGAGGCCCAAAAGTTTTGAAAAATGATTTTTGAGGGTTGAATTAATCCAAAGACCCTAATTTGTTTTCAAAAATGTATTTAATTGAATAAAAATTCAATTAAAATGATCAAAATTGTTTTACATATGGAAAACAAATTGTGATCTTGGATTAATGCTTCAAAAATTAAGTATTGACCTACAAAATAATTATAAGGCATTAAAAATTGCAAAATCAATGTAGAAAAAATATTTAAAATGTCAAAAATAATTAAAATATTAATTCTTTGAAAAAATATTAATTATATGAAATAAATAATATTTTTGGGATTTTTTTGGAAAATAAAATATTTTAACATTTTTGTGAATTATTAAAAAAAGAATCAACTCAAAATCATTAAAACTCAGAGAGAAATTAATTTTTGAATCAATTAAATAAAACCACAAAATTCAAATATTCAAATTTGGAAAAATAGCGCCAAGGACAAGCTGAAGAACACGCGCGTGTTCTGAGATTCTCAGATTTGCATTTTCTCTCCAATCTCACTGAATACTTAATCATATCATGTAATCCACATATCATTATGCTCATCTCAACCTCACGATCATGTCTATGTCAATTAATTTCATTTAAATTAAACATAAAACAAGAAATCAAAGAGAAACCTCAAGAACCCTAATTTTTGCATGAAGGCTCAGAAATTTCACACACGATTCAAACAATGTAATTTATTGAGGGGAAACATTCCATGCATGATTAAGAACATATGGCCAAATTATTGTGCAGCAAAAAATGCATGGATCATAGAGTTAGAAGAGCTCATGCTTACCACTTGCAGCTGGTGATCGTGCTTGGTGTTGGAGGTGTTACAGATTGGTTCCAATGATGTGGATAGCTTCCCTAGGTGCCAAGTGTTGTGTCTGAGTGCTTGGAATGGACTGAAATGGTTTGGAATTGAGGAGGGCACCTCAACTGCAAAACTGTCAAGAACTTGAGCAATTGGCTAGTGATTTTGTGAAATCAGTGTTCTAGATGTTATGTGAGTGTTTGGATCACTTCTATATGATGTATGTGAGGTGTGTGAGTGATTGGTTTGATTGGAAAAGCTCTCAAACTCAAAACCCGATAGTGACTTGCCTTAGAAGGCAAAATTGGAGTGAAAGAAGAGATTTTGAGGAAAGCATCTGTTAGATGGCTTTGGTGAACTCAAACTGATCACAATTGAGCTCTATTTATAGTAGAGTAAGTTTGTTTTGCAAGGAATAGTGAATGGCAACTGCTGAGTAGGGTTGTTCAATGTTGGCCAATGGAAGTTCAAGTCTCCTCTAGCCATTGACTAGAGGTTAGGGCACATGCTGCTGGTTCCCTTGGTCTTGGATAAGTCTTGACTGAATTCAAATGAAAATGGCTTAGTCTATGCCACCTTAATGCTTCCATTGGATGCTCTAATCCAAATTTGGAGTCTTGTCCCTATTTTGGCAATTCTAGGTTCAACATGCTTTTTCTTGTTCCAAGGACTTTGGAGGCTTGGCTCAGTGATTGTCCCCTTTAGATTCAATCCTCAGATGTGTCCAAGTGGATAGGAGTGTTTGGATTTGCACAATTTTGGTAAATCGAGCAAAAAAGCAAATTCTGCCTTGCCTTGACAGATTTCAACAAGGCAACTTGACAATGTCATAACTCATAGCCCAAATGGAATTTGGCAATGTTCTTGGCCATTTTGGAAAGCCCTTACATGATACAACAACTGTTTAAACATGTTTGGTTTTGATCTCTTTTGAATCCAAGTGAAAAATCCCCCTACATTTGGAAAAAAATGAAGACAGATTTGGACTTGGTGAAAATTTCACTAAGTGTTGGAAAAAGTGACATTTTCATTTTTCAGCCATTTTGATTACTCCATAACTCAAAATCCTTAATGAATTGGACTTAGGTCTAGTTGAAGTTTTTGTAAATGTTAATGAGGGCTACAAATCCATCTTTGGATGAGGAAAAATGGCTTTGTGGTTTAGGAGTTATGATCCTCCGAAGTTGGTACCCTAGCCACTTTATTTTTAACTTAGAAAATTTTCTAAGTTTTTATGGTTACCCCTTTTACAAGTTATCCAACTTTTCTTGATTTTTCTTGATGAATGATGATTCAAATCATACATTAACATCATTTTAGGGTTAAAAATCCATTTTGGTGAAAAATCTCAAAAAGTCAAAGTTGACTTTTGTGCACAGTTGACTTTTTATCAAATGAATTCCAAACTGTGCAATTCTTTAGGAAATCATGTCCTTGACCTAAATCAAACTTGATGGACATGTTCCATGGGTGTCATAGGGTATATTAAGGCATGTCCTAGGGTTTGGGAGCATGTCCTGGTCAAAAGTCAAAGTTACAGTTGACTTTCCTCGCGAAACCCTAATTGTGGTGCAGATGAAATTGAGACTTGTTGCTCAAACTTCTTGGATTAATCCATTGTTCCAAATGGATCAATATAGTTCATTAGAGACCCTCAAACCCTCTCTTGAGGTCTTGGTTCATGATTTGTCCAAAAAGTCAACTATTCTTGATTTTTGATGAATGCAACCCCTGAGGCAAAATTGACTTGATGATTGGGTCCATGAGGTCCCATGGAGTATATTAGGTTGTGTTTTGGATCTTTGGCTCATGCCCAGAGGAAAATTTCCACCTGGAGGCCCTGGTCGACCAAAACCCTAATTTGGTGATACCGGCGATCTTGAGGCTTAATCCACCTAGAAGGGAGCAGCTTTGTGCTTAATCCTTGGAGTGGGAGTCCTTTTTGATCCTTTGTGTATGGTTGAGAGGGTTAAACAAGTTGAAGATCATGTCATTCCTTGATTGATCCTTTGTCTAAGGCTCTGAGAGGGCTAGAAACCCTAATTTTGATTGTAGTGAATGCTAAACACCCCTTAAGGCATGATGGTTCCTCCATATTGTAGTGATGATTTGCACAATGATGGGAAATCTTAGTGGTCAAAATTTGGGGTATGACAAGACTCTCTTGTTGAGTCAATCAACCTTCAGACTCTCTTGTTGAGTCAATCACCTGTTCAAGACTCTCTTGTTGAGTCAACCTTTTTAGCCTCCGTCTTGGGCTTTATACAGGACAGATAAAAGTACTCTCTTGTTGAGTCAAACCATTTCAGCCTCCATCTTGGGATTTATACAAGATACATTCTCCCCAACAGAGTTAAAATCCCTTTTAGCCTCAATCTTGGGCTTTGTACAAGATAGAAAGAACATTTTCCCCGGAAAAGTCAAACTTCTAGCCTCCTCTTAGGCTTTGAATAAAGAAATCCCCGGTTGAGTCAATCAACCTTTTAGCATCAAATTTATGCTTTGCTCACAGCATACAAACATCAACAATTCCTCTTTAGAGATGACAAGTTCTCTCTCAGTCAAACCTTTAGCTTCACATCTTGGGCTTTGAACAAGATACAAATCACCTTTAGCTTCAATCTTTCCTCCCATAGACACCAAAACATCTCTTTCCTCCCATAGAATAGGAGGAACTACGATCGCTCTGATTTCCCTGTTTCATTGAACGGGAATACGTAGGCATAAGATTGCGAAGTCTTAGCGAGCATAATAATAAAAAACTCAAAGTCCAGTACCTCTATACATCAATCAAAAGGCATCAGACCTAACATCTTACTAGAAGCCTTCGCAAATAGTCCAGACATTGTTTTTTTAAGCAAATAACCTAAGACAGACCCCCCTTTTTGATAGCATCTGTAAACCAACAGTTTTGACTGTTTAACCTCAGTATGCAAGCAGGGTTAATTGGAGACATCTATTTCCCTTCCTTAATCAGCTTCACAGGATAAAAAATGAATCAAACTGTAGTACCAAAGAGACAGTGATTCGAAACCACAAAAACCGCGCTACACCTGGGTAAGCTTATGATAATCTTTTTCAAATGATCTGCAGTTTAGTAACCTTTGTCCAGAACCTTTAGACATGCAACAAGAGTATGAAACCTTGAGAACATGTTCTTAAGAGTTTCATTATCTTCCATCTTGAAGGCTTCATACTTCTGAATCAAGAAAAGTTCCTTGGTTTCTTTAATGTGACTGTTTCCTTCATGAGACATTCTCAGAGAATCAAATACGGACTTTATTGTATCTCTGTTTGTAATATTTTCACACTCAGCTTATGAAATGGCATTCAACAAGATGGTTCTAGCTTTTTGATGATTCTTGTAGTCTTTCTTCTATTGATCTGTCATCACTCTTCTTTCCACCTTGTTACCACTAGCATCTACAGGATGAACATAACCATCAATTACCATATCCCATAGATCCCCATCATGACCAAGGAAAAAGTTTTCAATTCTATCTTTCAAGTAATCACATTTTTCTCCATCAAAAACTGGAGGTTTAGTACTATAGTGATCTCTATCAGCTGGTGCAGCTGGTGGAAAGACTTCTGCCATTGTGTTTCACAAGCTGAATCTTTATCTGACACAATGAAGTGTTTAATATGCAGTCAATAGTAGAATCGGAGCTTTGATGCCAATCGAAGGTGAGGGGAAATACAAGAAAGGGGGGGGGGGGGGGGATTTGAACTGGATTTCCAAAAATGAAAACTTTTTGAACCCAACACAACAAATAACAAACAAGGATGAAATTGGAATACCAAAATGCAGTTGTATTATTGCATAACGGTTTATTAAAATAGGAGAGCAAATGGTACAATAGTACAATCCTTAGCCCAAAATATGAGTATAATATAAGGGATATTTGATCTTGTACTATGTACTATTTTTCTCATGTAAAACCTTTTGATCTTATCTTCAATATTTAGTGGCTTCTGACAAGTTTTACTTAATTGTAGTTTTAATCTTTTAATTTTAATCTTTTAAAATTTAATTAAACACTGAAATTTGTAGATAAAATAAAAATATTATTAGTAAATCTTGAAATAAGTTACTTGTATAAATAAAACTGATTTTTAGTTACCTAACTTAAATTAAAACTAATTTAATTGTATCAATAAACTTTTTAAATACATTAGAGAAAAAAAGAAAAAGTAAAAGCAAAAAAAAAAATTTAAATAAAGTAAAAGATTATCTCCTAATAAATGATACTACAACAACATCATTTAAAAGACATAAATATATTTGTTATTTTTATTTCATTTTTTAAAGAAATTGTAGATTTATAAGTATAACAACTTTGTCTATATAATCGTACATTATGAAAAATAAAAAATAAAGTGAAATTGATAAAAATTTGTTGAAAATTTCAAGCCTATTTCTTGCTTTTAGTTGACTATGATACTCTTTTGAAAATAGTGATTGTCAACTTTTTAGCTGTATAATATATTTAAGAGAAATGTTAACTAGTGTCCTCAGGACACTTTTTAAGAAGTTTAAATAGTAAGTTTATATAAAAATATGTGCAATAATGTGCATTAGAAATTAAAGTGTTTGAATTTTTTAAAGAATAATTTTTTAATATAGAATTCTTAAATAGTGTCCTGAAGGCACTGGTTAGCAAGACCCTATATTTAATTGCAGTTTTGGTTAAGTTAGTTAAAAATTTAATTTAATTTACACAAGTAAATTATAATCATGTCAGTTAAAAGATAGTAACACAAATCAAGCAAGGTGGGTGATTTTAGACTACTGTATTTTAAAATAAATTTTAATTAAATATTAAATTTAAGGCATTTGTATTCAACCAAAATATGAAATTTAAAAAATTACAAATTTAAATTATTTATATTATTATATTTTATTATATTTTATTTCATACCATTAAATTCCATCATATTTCAATCATCTAAAAAAATTAAGCCATATTTTAATAAACTTTTAAACCAATTTTAGTTTTTGCATTTTATAAAAATCATGTTTTTAGTTTTTCTACATAACTAAAAATATTAATTTTTCTAAAATATATGGACTCAATATTGATAAAAACAATCAACCATAAAATAAAACTTTAATTTTTTTCATTTTATTTAATTAAATTGGAATATTAAGTTCATTCTCTATTTTGTGATATATTGGCATTTTAGAAAGCTGCAAGAATATAACAAGTTAATTGGAAAGATATTTTAATACATGACATGTTATGCCCTTTATGTTTTAACTACGACACGGTATGCCCTTTATGTTTTAACTACGTAGAGGAGGGTTTTCATCTGTTTATCTGCTGTCCCAAATCGCAAGGCATTTGGCACAAAATTTCTGCATGGTTGGAAGTTGATGTGGTCCAAGAATCGTCCATAAAAACACATCTATCTTCTTGAAAGAGGTTTTTAAAGGGGAAGTGTTCTAGCACTATTGCCACAAGTATTTGGTTGATGGTATATGGGGGAATATGGTGGGCAAGGAATCAAATAGTATTTAATGACGGTTTTTACGATTTGGAAGAAATAGTAACTAGGATCAAATTTTTATCTTGGTGGTGGATCTTTATTTTATGTAAGGGATCTATGTCATGTAATTTTTATCAGTGACATTTGTATCCCTTTGATTTCTTGTAAGGTTTGATTTAAACCTTATGTTTAATTAGTTGTAATTGGGTTGGGTATCTCTTATACCCCTTTAATGATAATACATCTCTTGTTTATCAAAAAAAAAAATACATGACATGTTAAAAAAATTCCAATGCAAACTGTTAGCAAGCTAAAAAATATTCTTTCAATCCCAAAACCACACGGAGAAGAAGTATTCACTACATAAATTGAAAAAAAAAATAACAATTGAGTTGCATGCATTCCAAAGTAAGACAAAAAATTACTTAGTGTTGCATGTATTCCAAAGTAAAACAAAAAATTATTTACGAAATGATGAGTGGTATAAAATACAATGTAAGAGTAAAATAGATTTATTAAAACCAAATAATAAGATACAATAACATATATTCTTCCGTTAGGCAAAGCTGAGACTTGTTAAACATAAAAAAATTTAAACAACATACCTTTCACTCCTTAAACTTAAAAACGAAATAAGATTCTTCCAATTAAGTACCAGAATGAGTTTCTTCCTATTGAATCCAAACAAATAATATCAAGATGTGTAACTGGAAGAAACTCATTTTGATGCTTAACTAAAAAAATGTCATTATAATAAAATCTTAGAACTAATCACTTTTATAGTTTTGAGACACTTTTATAGTTTTGAGACACATTTATAGTTTTGAGAAACATTAATCAAATCTTATTTTGGTGGCTAAATGTTTGAATTAGTTTTATCAACCGAACAAAATTAATATATCCAAATTTATTGTTATATCGAAAATATCTCTTTAATAGTAAATTCTTAATGCTAGATTTGTTTCAATAAAACAAAATTTTCAATAGCTATGTTAACAAATAGAATTTTTCTTTTAAATTAATAGGAAACCTAATATTTAGCAGGATTTATAGGAAACGAAACTTGTCTTGACTTTAAATTAAAAAAGAAAAAAAAATCATAATAATTAAGACTAATATTTATAAATTAATTTTTTTTTTGGAATAAGAATATTTTATATTACCAAAAAACAATGAATTACACGCCGATCCGCACGATTCCGGCAACATTATGACTACAAAATACAAAGGTTACTAGATAGAACTCAAAACTCTATTTAGGTACTCCATGACTTTCTTGTTTGCTTCAGCCCTAATTATAATCTTCTCTTTGAGTGTGTTCCAATTAAGCTCTTCTTTTGTGGATTCTTGAAATATTATCTTATTTCTCACCGTCCAAATATGATAGACGACTTCAGCCATAATACACTTTGCAATTCTAGCTTTTGCTCTTTTTCTCTTGTCATACTTTCCATCCACGACAGATTCAAGTCCCTTGGCATATGGAATTTATAGTGAGATATAATAGTATATCAGACCTGCCTTGTTGCTGTACAGTTGAAAAGTAGGTGTTGCATAGTTTCCTGGCTGGTGCAAAAGACACATCCTCCATCTGTGGCCATACCAAACTGAGCAACCCGATCCTTTGTCATAAGCCTTCCATGACAAGCCATCCACAACAAAAATACTGCTCTAGGTCGTGCTATATTATCAAACATCAAATTCTTCCAAGATATTTTAGGTCTATCCACATTTCCTCTCAAGTAATCATACATCTTCCTGACTTTATATCTCCCATTGTTCATAGCTTGATCTCAATGATCTGCTTGTGTTAGTATATCTTTATGCTTGAACATTGCTTTCACAATCCATGAGCTGCTGGTACCTGGTATGAACTGGTTAATATCATGTTGTTTGATGTAGTATGTGTGAATCCACTTGATCCATAAAACATCCTTTTTGTTCCAGACATTCCATAACAGTTTACCAAGGGTTGCCTTATTCCAATCATATAAGGAGATAACATTATATCCTCCTGTGCTCATTGGGTTGCAGATTTGGCTCCAAGAGATTGGGGATTTCCTGCTTTTCTCATCTTTATCGGTCCATAAGAAAATCCTACACATTGATTCAATATGCTGGATAACTTTCTTGGGAAGCGGAAAGATTTGAATCCAATAATTTGCTACAGCAAAAATCACACTTTTTATCAGTTGAATTCTCCCTGAATACGATAGAAACTTTGTGCTCCAGTGATTGATTCTTGTCATTATCTTGTCCAGCAGTGGTTGACAGTTATTTACGGTTAGCTTCTTACTGCAAAGTGGCACTCCTAAGTATTTGAAAGGCATTACACCCACTGCTAGGCCTTATTCATGGTGCAGCAGGTTCTTCATTTCATCATTCATTCCACCTGTGTATAGCTTGCTCTCCATGGTGATAATGCATAGCCCTGTTGACTCTGAAAACTGTTGAACCTTATCCATAGCCAGTTGGAGTGACATCTTGTCCCCTCTAGTGAATAGCAGGATATCATCTGCAAAGAAAATATTGACAATGTTAAGTTTTTCGCATTTTGGGTGAAAATTGAAGTCAGGTTTCATTGCCAGGGTCTACAACATTCTGTGGAGGTATTCCATAATCAGGACAAAGAGCAGGGGTGAGATTGGACCCCCCTGTCTCAATCCTCTCCTTGCCTGAAGTATGCTTGAAGCCTTTCCATTAATGGAGAACCTATAAGAAACAGAGGTTACACATGCCATAATCCAGTCAGTAAATATTTGAGGAATCCCCATCTCCAATAAAATGTGTTTCAAAGCTGTCCAGTCGACTGTGTCATAGGCTTTCTGGATATCCAGTTGTACCATACACCTAGGAGACACATTCTTCCTCCCATAGCCTCTAACAAGCTCGGAGCTAGCATAATGTTACCATGAATCACCCTCCCTGGTACAAAAGCAGATTGAGTGTGGGATACCAAGCTGCCAATAATTGACCCATGTCTCTTGGTGAGAATTTTTTAGATGACTTTATATATTATTGTACAGCGGGATATAGGTCGCATCTCCTTGATTGTCTTTGCCTCAGGGCTTTTGGGGATCAGTGTTATCAGGGAGCAATTGAAAGCCTTATACAGATTTGTGGTATCAAAAAATTCCTTGACAGCAGCCCTAACATCTTGTTTCACAACATCCATGTATGTTTGAAGAAGTGGGATGTATATCCATCAATTCCTGGTGCCTTGTTATCACAAATACTATTTACAGCTTCCCAAATTTCCTTATCTTCTATTGGCCTGATCATGTTCTGAGCATCCAGCCTATTAAGAGTTTTTCCTGCCCTAATAATTGTGACATCCACACTTTTAAGGTGGTGAGTTTTAGTACCTATCAACTGAGTGTAGAATGCCATAATTTCCTTCTCTATCTCCCCATGAGAACTCAAGATATCTCCATTCAGAGATTGTAGACTATACAATCCCTTCTGTTTATTCTTTTCTTTGATGGAGGCATGCAAATATGCAGTGTTTCTATCTCCAAGTTTCAACCAGTTAACTTTGGCCTTCTGTTTCAGCATGTGCTCCTCTAGGTAGTTTAGGTTAACCACCTTGTCTGTACACTCCTTTACCTTCTGCATGATGCTCTGATTCAGAGGATCCTTTTGGAGATCTTCCTGACATTTAATCAAATCCTGTCTAGCTTTGACTAGGTGAGTTTGATTAGTAGTGAGTTTCCTTGTAAGAGGTTTTAGGTGTGTTTGTAATCTTTTTAGTTTGATCCACAGTCTCTTCATATTGCTACCATCCATATCTAAACTCCAACTACTGACAACCCTGGGCATAAAACAATTATCCATTGTAAGATAGTTAATAAACTTAAACATGGATGGTCTTCTTGCATGATAGCTTGGGATGGAAATTCTGATAGGATTATGGTTTGATATGTTGGGGGCTCGAATAACAACCTCTGCCTCAGTGTATGTTTGGTACCAAGCAGCATTCCCTATCACCATGTCTATTCTTGAGCATATTTTCCCCTCATTGTGTTTATTTGTCCAAGTGAAATGAGGCCCTTTGGTGTTAGCTTCAAACAATTCAGCCTTTATCATCATATCCCTGAGATCCCTATATTCTGCCTCCACAATATCTTTACCTCCTATTCTGTCTTGACTGGATAGCACATTATTAAATTTATTTATTTTTAATAAACTATTTGTTTCCAATTTTAATTATGCAATTAATAATTAAGTTAAAAAAACTTTGAAAACGTAAATAAAGGAATTTTGAAAAAAAACTTTGAAATTTATTCTTCACTTAAACTCTTTTATTTACATTATTTAATTGTAATTTTTTATTTTTTTTATTTTTTATTTTGAATGTGGAAGGCCAAAGCCCAAGCTAAAAACATAACATATGAGTTATTCTTCTAACAAAAGATGCTCCTAAATCTGCTATCAAATCCTTGTATAACCAACTTGGGCATTCATCGTACACTATTAGCCCCATTGTGCCCATGCTTCCTTATTTGGCAAGCTTATCTGCGTATCGATTTGCTTCCCTATATATGTGTATCTATTCTCAATTTTTCAAAGTTTCTTCCAACCTACCGTATTCTTTAAATAAGATTTAACCTTGGACTTTGCTTAGTCTACTCTTGTTTGATTGCTTATTCCACAAGTTTGTTGTCTACCTGAGCTACAAGTCGACATATTAGAGATTGTGAAAGCTCCACTTAAATTTCCACTCCAAATACAAGTGTCTGCTTTTGACTGAGCTGTTCTTGGGGGATAAATAACTTTAATTTTGTGTAACACTTCCTGATTAAAGTTATTATTTAATAAATTTCAATTCCAATTGTCTTCTGTTGTAACTAGCTCTGCAACATTTGTTGTCATCTCTCTTTCACCATTCTGCTAAAGTAACACATTTCTGAGTTGCAGTCCTGGTTCCACACACTTAGCATCCCAAGCTCTAACTTTGTTTCCTTTTCCCACTTCCCAAAAGGACATATCAGTTAGAATAGGCCAAATACTAACCAACAACATCCAAATGCTAGAGTCATTTTAGCACAAATGTATCTAGATCTTTGACTCTGATTTATGTATTTTTTTTTCTTATGCCTTTGCACCAAAGTGTTTCATCCCATCATTTGATTTACCAACCCAATTTTTCTAGACACGCTTTATTCATAAGTATAAGTTACCTCATTCCTAGTCCTCCCTGCTTCTTTCCTTTAGCTATCTCACTTCATCTAACTATATGGAGATGTTTGTTGTTCTTATTATCTCTCAAGATAAAATCCCGTTGGCACCTTTACAGCTCATTGACAGAAGTTTTCGGGACTGCCGTATTCATCATTGTCCATGCTAATTCTCTATCTAGAAACTAAGCAAAATTCTTGTAAAAATTTCATGATAGTTTGCACTTTTTACTCAGTAGCATTGCCAAATAGCAGTAAATCGTCAACAAACATCAAGTATTACACTTTAGGTCCATATTTTCCAATTCTCATGCAATCCCACCTTTTTTCCTTAATCATATGAGATAGTTTTTCAACACAAAGGAAAAAAAAGATAAGGTGATAAGGGATCTCCTTGTATTAACCTTTTCTTGGAGTCGAAGTAATCACTTTTATCCCCATTCCAGAGCACTCTCATCCTGACACATGTTACGGCTTCCATTATGATATCTTTCAACTTGTATGGAATTTCCACTTCATTTAGAATTTCTTTGACAAAGTTCTAACTGATCTTGTCATATGCATTCGCTAAGTCTACCTTTATTCCAAAGTAGCATTTTTTGTCGTTGGTTTTGTGGATACTATGTAGAATTTCTTAAGCCACTAGAAAATTTTTGTCGTTGAATTGGGTTTCCAAAAATGAAAACTTTTTGAACCTAACACAACAAATAGAAAACAAGGAATAAAAAATAGAACAATTATTTTTATATTAGTTCGCTATAACACAAGCTATCTCACTTCATCTAACTATATGGAGATGTTTGTTATTCTCATTATCTCTCCAGATAAAAGCCCATTGGCACCTTTTCAGCTCCTTGAGATAAGTTTTTGGGACTGCCGTATTCATTATTTTGTATGTAGGTAGTGCTTCAATCACAGATTTTGCAAGAGTCACCCTTCCTGCAAAAGAGAGTTGATTTCTTTTCCAGCTAGAAAATTTACTTTTCACCTTTTCAATCAAGTAGCAATAACCATTGGTTCTCTGAATTTTCTAGTTAAGGTCACCCTTAGATAAGTCCCTAGAGAAATTGTTTCTTTGAATCCAGAGCTCTGAGTAATATTCCTTCTTATAACGGCTCAGGTGTTGCAAGAAAACACAATGTTGGATTTCTTCATGTTAATTCTCTGTCTAAAAACTGAGCACAATTCTTGTAAATGTTTTATGACAGTTTGCATTTTTTACTCAGTAGCATTGCCAAATTGCAGTAAATCGTTAACAAATATCAAGTATGACACTTTAGGTCCAGATTTTCCAATTTTCATGCAGTCCCACCTTTTTTCCTCCACATCATCCTTAATCATATGGGATAGTTTTTCAACACAAAGGATAAAAAAGATAAGGTGATAAGGGATCTCCTTTTATTAACCCTTTCTTGGAGTTGAAGTAATCACCTTTATCCCCATTCCAGAGCACTCTCATCCTGACACATGTTATGAATGCGAGAAAAATACACAAGAAGGGGGGGTGAATTGTGTTTGCAAAATTCATTTTACTTCTGAACCAGAGTTTAGATTCCAAAATTGAGTTCAGAATTTGATAATAGGTGCAATTGAAAATGTAACAGAAGTAAAGTAAAAACAGCAAAGAATGCACAACAGTTATCATGGTTCCTCTCCCAACTGAAAGTACTCTAGTCCCATTACCTTGCAAGAGATTTTCCACTATAATCAACCTGATTACAATTGCTTATACACACTTGTATAAGACTTTCCTTGCTCAGACCTCCAGTCTAAGACTTTCCTACTCAATCAGCACCTGATCGTGACTTCCTGCTTAGATCCTCAAATCCTAAAACTTCCCTTGCTTAAACCACCTGGTTCAAGACTTTCCTGCTCAGACACACTACCTAAGACTTCCCTTGCTCAGATCTTTGGTCCCAGACATCCCTGCTTAGACACACTGTCTAAGACTATGTTTGAACAAGGCAATATTTCTACAATGTAAAGAAAATAGTAAATGGGGGGAGGGGGTTTCAGTTTACAGAGAAACCAATAAAATAAGAGTTTTAAACAAAATTACTAAAGTGCTTAGGTTGTGTATTGAATCCCCTAGTTCTATGTTGTTGATGTTTTCCGATCACTCTAACCCACGACGAATTAATAAAGTCGTTATGACTGATCCGTCGCGAAATAACTCACTAATCACTGCTTGGAGCTTCCTATCCCTGGGCCACCAACGTAAGCAGGATTAGGCGATATACAGAGTGTTAATTCCCTATGACACTACTCGGGGTCTCCTATTCCTATTCAACTAGTGTAAGTAGAATAGTTGCCCTAGGTCCAACACATAGGCTAAGGGTCAATATTCTCTATGTTCCTAAAATCAATTTAACAAAGTATCTCAAATAAAAGGCTTTAAGAAAAAGGAACAATTACATAGAATTAAAGATCAAAGGGTTCATATGTAACGCCCCAATTTTATGATTTAATTTTCATCAATAATATTGTATGATTTTATGTGTTGATTGATGTTTTAGTGTGTAAGAGGAACCTTTAGGTGTAGGGTAGTAGCCTTAGAGAGTAGAACTTAAGGTGTTAGGGGTGTGAGAGTAAAAGTGTAGAGACATGGGGGTGGTGGGAGAATTATCATTGTTGCTATTATTTAAATTAGAATTAATTGAATAAAATAATAGTAATAATGATAGTTAAATAATTATATAATTATTATGGTGATAGTGAAATAATAAAAAAAAATAGTTATTTTATTTAGTTGGATTAAAATGATTATTTAGAAATAATAAAAGAATAAGAAAAAAGGGAATTGGGATCAGAGTCAGAACGTGAAAAGTTGGAGAGAAAAGAGAAATAGCTAGGGCTTGAGGTAGAGTAAGAGAACACCATTGTTGAAGTGCTTTTGCTAGGAATAACCAGGTAAGGGTGATATTTTCTAATGTATAAGGGATTGCATGATAACAAGTGGGTGGGTTTTCTATATCTCTATGTGATTGTTTTTATCTTCTCTATGTTTTGAATAATTGATGTGTAATGATACAATTGTGTGTATGCTTGGGTGAATTGTGTGTCAGTGAATGATTCTGATGATTGTGTGGTGATAGGAATCAAAATGTGAAACATGAGTTTATGCTGTTTTATGAAAATTGGGGTTCTGATTCTAGAGTGTACTAACAACTGCTTTCTGATTAGACTCTCTCACGAGTGTATGATAAGAACCAAACCAAAGCTACTTCTGTGTCAGAACCAGTTTCATCAACTAAATATAATTCTGCACACACGAACCAGCTAGTTAGAAATCCTAATTATTTTTCAAATACTTTGGCATCATTGAAACCTTAGAGGATACATGGTATGAACCAAACTTGTCTTAACAATCTCCCCCTTTTTGATGATGACAACCTTAAGTACTTAAAAACAATCAGTAGTAGATTAATTACTCAACAACTTTCAGGGTCTGAGGTTTGTAACCTCCCCCTGTGTCAAACAAACTTAGAGGTGAGGTTTGTAAGCTCCCCTTGAGTCATATCTGTAATGTCTAAGAGGTGAGGTTTGTAAGCTCCCCCTATATAGAATAATGAATAATCTCCAAGGGTTAAGTTTATAATCTCCCCCTAAATAGGATCACCAACCTCATCTGAATCCAAAATTAATTTAGAAGAATATTTAACCCATTCTCCCCATTTATCATCAATCAAAAAGGTAGAAGAAGAAGGAAGCTTCAGCAGTTAAAATTATTTTCTGAACAATTCATAATTGAACACCAGTCAGGAACAAGTTTGTCAATTAACCCAACTTGTTGTACATGAGTAAAAACACCCTGTTTAACAAGAATCATAGAAAGAACCCTACCAAAAGGAATGAGAAAAGATAATTCCTCACGAAATGTAAGTATCTCTTCTTTCAGATAATTGAACATAGATAGAGGCAGATTGATCTTAGTTCTGGAGACTAGGAACAAAATGAAGTGTTTGTCATCAGAAGAAAGTCATCCTGTCCCCTTTTCTCTAGGCCTTAGATTAGTCTCCATAATTTAGTACCAGACTTTTGCCATAGGAGTAAGAGTGGAAGGACTTTCAACAGGGCCTTTACTTCCATAGATGATGTGGATAAGATTCGTAAATTTGTTGTTATGTCTGTAGATCTCAACAGTAACTTCATCTTCCTCACAGTTTATTGCTTGAGATATGATTTTAGAGTTGATTACAATAAGGAAACCATAGACAACAGACAGAATCTGACAATCATCTAGCTCATTCTGATGAACATGAGTGTTTGCCCAAAAAATCTTTCACAAGATCTGGATAGATGGGTCCATAAAGCATTGCAAAATATTCATCCCATTTCTGAAAATGAATATCTAAAACTATTTGTGAAAGATTACTCAACGTCAATGGATTTCTCCTTTTATGGTGTTTGAAGACATTTTTAAGAAGAAATGCTAGTTTGAAGAACAATGATCTCACAATATTATCTTATATAAAAGATAACTTATGAAATCAGGAGAATACACAGGAAACTATATAATACATAGAATGCTAGTTTATAAGCAAGTATGTATTAAATGTTTGGACACTTATGAGTCTGAATAAAAACAAGTTAAAATCTTTGTCAATATACTCCTTTTAATGAACCAAATTTCAGAGCAAATTTTGAAATAAGAGTGATAGTCATTTCCCTTCAGTTTTGAAACTTTCCGAGACAGCTGTCTATCAAAGCTATATTTCAAAAAGCTTTTAAGTATTAGAGTGTAAGACTAGGATCCTTATTTCATCATAACTCAAGAGTAGTCTAATAGTTAATTCAAAGCACATAGCAAAGAATTAACTTATTACTTTCTGCTTTAAGCAAAGCAATCAAGGAAGAGATAGATCATATACGCCTTATCCAGGCTTTTTAGGCCATACTTGGAGACATATCAGAAAGAAACATTCCAACTGAAAACCATCAGAATCCAAAGATTCCTCTAATACTCCATTCAGAAGATAAGCATTTTTTCAGCGACAAAAACCATGTTCAATTTTTTCTTAATATAATCAAATTAAGCAATAGCTAAGGTTTTCATAAATATATCAGCTCATTGATGTTCAGAATCAAAAAAGTGAATATCTATAGCACCCTTCTAAACATAATCTCTTATAAAATGATATCTAATTTCAATATGCTTGGTTCTAGAATGTTGAATTAGATTCTTCGTTAGACAAATAACAGCATTGTTATAACAAATGATAGGAATATTGTTTCCAAAAATATGATAATTTTCAAGTTGATATTTCATCCATAGTAGTTGAGTACATCAATTAGCAGCTGAAATGTATTCTTCTTCTGCTGTAGATAGAGCAATAGTTACTTGTCTTTTACTACCCCAAGAGATAAGGCTTTCACCTATGAATTGACAAGCTCCACTAGTGGATTTCCTTTCAATTCTATCTCTAACATAGTCAGCATCACAGAATTCAATCAGCTTATAATTTGAGGATTTATAAGGAAGTCCAAGATTGATTGTTCCTTTCAGATACCCGAAGATCCTCTTAACAGCTGTTAAGTGAGGCTCTCTAGGATCTGATTGGAATCTTACACACAAACATACACTGAATAGAATATCAGGTCTTGAAGTAGTGAGATAGAGTAAGGAACCTATCATACCTCGATATTTAGTTGGATCCACCTTAGCACTGCATTCTTCATCATTTAGATTGCAAGTTGGATGAATAGGAGTTTACATGACTTTGCATTCCTAAAGATTAAACTTTTTCAAGAGCTCTCTTGTGTACGTAGACTGATGAATGTAAATACCTTCAGTCTTCTGATTAATTTAAATTTCAATAAAATATTTTAATTCACCCATCATGCTCATCTCAAATTCATCCTGCATAATTTTAGAAAATTCTTGACAAAGAGATGCATTAGTGGAACCAAAAATTATGTCATCAACATAAATTTGAAAAATCAATATTCCTTGAGATTTTTTGAGACCCTAGAGTGATTTCTTGAGCTTGTAGACAAAGTCTGGATGGTTTGGATCTATAAATCCTAGAGGTTGCTTGACATACACTTCTTCAGTAATAACTCCATTCAGAAAAGACTTTTCACGTCCATTTGATAGAGTATAATGTCATGGTTGATGGCATAAGAGAAAAGAAGTTTTATGGATTCTAACCTTTCCACAAGAGCAAAGATTTCAAAGAAGTCAATTCCATCTTGCTGACTGTAGCCTTGAGCTACAAGTATAACTTTGTTCCTAACGACTTCTCCAAGTTTGTTAAGCTTGTTTCTGAAGACCCACTTGGTCCCAATGATGTTTTTCTTTTGTGGTCTTGGAACAAGATCCCACATATCATTTCTTTGAAACTGATTTAGTTCATCTTGCATAGCCATGATACAACCATTATCTGTCAAGGCATCATCTATAGAAGTAGGCTCTATCAATGAAATAAGTCCAAGCATTGAATGATCATTTCTGAACGCAGATATGGTCCTCAATGGCTCATCTTTATTACCAATGATTTGCCCTTCTGGATGAAATGGTTTATATTTAAACGATCTCTTAGGTTAAACCGAGGCTTCAGTGCCATTTTGAGCAATCACTGAATCAGTAACAGTAGGACCAGTTGGAGTACCTTAAGTTTTTGTAGCTTCTAGTATTTCTTCTGATATAGTAATAGATTCTGAAACATCATCTTATATACTCTTTTCTCTAGGAACACATACCACAAGTTGTTCTTTAGAATTCTGAATGGCTGCAGAAATAAAATTCTGGGCCAAAGACTCTGACTTGTCAAGGTCAGGTATTTTGTCATCAAATTTCACGTGCATAGACTCTTGAACCACTCTGGTTTCTGAGTTATACACTCTGTATGCTTTTAAGCATTCAGAGTATCCCAAAAAGATACCCTTTTGAGCTTTAGCATCAAATTTCTTTAGGTAGATCTTATTATTCAAAATGTAACAAGTACATCCAAATTAATGAAAATAAGATGCTTTGTTTTCTACCTTTAAATAATTCATACGATGTTTTATCCAGAATTGGTCTAATATAGATTATGTTCTGAATATAATAAGCAATATTAACAGCTACTACCCACAAATACTTAGGGAGTTTATTTTCATGAATCATTGTTCTTGCCATCTCTTGAAAAGATCTGTTCTTTCTCTCAACAACCTCAGATTGTACTTGAATGCAGAAGATGTTAAATACTTTGTATGTTTCATCTATAGATCGAAGGAACTTCACCCAAGTCCATGTGCAGAAATCATCAACAATGATCAAACCATATTTCTTCCCACTGATTGAAGCAATCCTAATAGGACCAAATAAATCAATGTGAAGCAATTCTAAAGGTTTAGAAGTAGAGACAAGGTTCTTAGTTTTAAAAGAGATTTTAACAATCTTTCTAACTTGGCATGCTCCATAAAGAGCATCTAACTGATAATCAATATCTGGCAGCCCTTTAATCTCCAGTTAGCATGACCTAACCTTTTGTGCAAAATCCATTTCTCATCACTCACTGTCATCGGGCAAACTACCTTCTGATCAACCAATTCAGAAAGATTGATTTTATAAACATTTCCCTTTCTTTTCCCTTTAAATTCAACAGTTTTATCAGCGTTAACAATAGAGCATAAATTCTTATTAAACAATACTTCGCATCCACTGTCACACAACTGGCTTATACTTAATAGATTATGTTTCAAGCCATCTACCAGCCAGACCTTTTTAATAAGAGTTTGAGAATTACCAATGGTACTTGTACCAATGATTCTTCCCTTCTAGCCTCCTCCAAAATCCACATTTCCCTCCTCTTTCAAATTCACGGTTTGGAACATATGCCTTTTTCCAGTCACATATCGTGAGCAACTGCTGTCCAGGTACCAGGATTGGCTTTCCATCCTTTCCTTTTGTCATATTCGATCTTGTCTTCAGATTCAGATAATAGTCCTTCATCAGATGAGTGTGCCATTAGTGCAAGATTGACATCATCTTCCTTTTCTGAATCTTCATCATCCATCCCTTCCCAGGTTGCCATAAAGTTATTCTTGAACCTATTTCTGAAGTTATCCTTCTGATAGCTTCCTTTCTTCTGACTGCCTTTCTGAAGATCATGACAATTATTTCTGAAGTGACCAGGCTTATTGCAGTTGTAGCAGATCCTGTCTTCTTCTTTCTCTTTGAAGTTGGATCTCCTATTGCTTCTAAGAAATCTCATGTTTCTTCTGGCCATTTGCTGAAATCCTCTGATGAAGCAAGCCATATCATCATCATCATATCTTCCATCAGACTTTTCTTCAGAAGTTTCATCATGTTTACTGCTCTTAGAAGATCTTTTGGAATTTTCACCAGATTTTTCAGAAGCAAATCTCAAAACCAGAGATTTAAGTTTCTTTGAAGACTCATCTCCATTTAGTTCAATCTCATGACTTTGAAGCTTGCTGATTAAACTTTCAAGAGACAACATATTCAGGTCCTTAGCTTCCTGAATAGCTGTTACTTTAGGTCTAAACTTGTGAGGATAACTTCTCAAAATTTTCTTCACATTAACTGTTGTAGAGTAGCTCTTGTTCAGCACTTGAAGGCCTGATACAAGAGTTTGAAACCTAGATGTCATACCCCAAATTTTGACCACTAAGATTTCCCATCATTGTACAAATCATCACCACAATATGGATGTACCATCATGCCTCATCAGTCTCCCCAAAGATGGGTGAACACTTACTACAATCAAACTTAGGGTTTCAAGCCCTCTCAGAGCTTTTAGACAAAGGATCAATCAAGGAATGACCTGATCTTCAACTTGTCTAAACCTCTCAAACCTCCCCAAAGGATCAAGAGGACTCCCACTTCAAGGATTAAGCACAAGGCTGCTCCTTCTAGGTGGATTAAGCCTCAAGATCGCCAGTGTCACCAAATTAGGGTTTTGGTCGACCAGGGCCTCCAGGTGGAAATTTTCCTCTGGGCATGAGCCAATGCTTCAATGCATAACCTATGATGCTCCAAGGGATATCATAAACCCAATCATCAAGTCAATTTAGCCTCAGGGGATGCATACAGTAAAAATCAGGAATTAGGGTTTCTTGACCTAATTCACCCCTAAGTTGACTTCTGGGACAATTCATGAGCCAAGACCTCAAGAGAGGATTTGAGGGTCTCTAATGCACTACATTGATCCATTTGCAATAATGGATTGATCCAAGAAGCTTGAGCAACAAGTTCCAATTTCATCAGTACCACAATTAGGGTTTCGCGAGAAAAGTCAACTGTAGCTTTGACTTTTGACCAGGACATGCTCCCAAACCCTAGGACATGGATCAATATACCCTATAACACCCATGGAACATGTCCATCAAGTTTGATTTAGGTCAAGGACATGATTTCCTAAAGGATTGCACAGTTTGGAATTCATCTGATAAAAAGTCAACTGTGCACAAAAGTCAACTTTGACTTTTTGAGATTTTTCATAAAAATGGATTTTTAACCCTAAAATGATGTTAATGTATGATTGGAATCATCATTCATCAAGAAAAATTAAGAAAAGTGGGATAACTTGTAAAAGGGGTAACCATAAAAACTTAGAAAATTTTCTAAGTTATGAAATAAAGTGGCAAGGGTACCAAATTTGGAGGATCATAACTCCTAAACCACAAGGCTATTTTTTCCCATCCAAAGCTTGATTTGTAGATCTCATTACCCTCTACAAAAGCTTAAAACTGACCTCCCTCCAAATTCCCCATGGATTTTGAGTTATGGAATGATCAAAATCACAAAAGGTGAAAATGTCACTTTTTTCCAACACTTAGTGAAATTTTCACTAAGTCAGAATCTGCCCTCACTTTTTCCCAAATGTAGGGGGATTTTTCACTTGGATCCAAAAGGTATCAAAACTAAATATGATCAAACAGTTGTTGTATCATATGAGGGTTTTCCAAAGTGACCAAGAACATCACTAAATTCCACTTGAGCCATGAGATATGACAAGGGCAATATGCCTTGCTGAAAACTGCCAAGGCTAGGCAGAATTTTGCATTTTTTCTCGATTTGGAAAAATAAAATAATTCTAAGCCTTGTCATCATCTTGAACACATCTGAGGATCAAATCTAAAGGGGACAAACACTGAGCCAAGCCTCCAAAGTCCTTGGAACCAAAAGTAGCATGTTAAACCTAAAAATCCCTAAAAGAGGGACAAGACTCCAATTTTGGATTGGAGCATTTAAGGGATGCACCAAGGTGGCATGGACTGAGCTTCCTTCAACTGAATTTAGTCAAGGATGATCCAACAACTAGGGAACCAAAGGCCTGTGCTCTAACCTCTAGTCAATGGCTAGAGGAGACTTGAGATTCCATTGGACAACATTGGCCAAACCTCTGCTGCAGTTGCCATTCACTATTGATCCCAAAACAAACTTGCTCTATTGCAAATAGAGCTCATTTGTGATCAGTTTGAGTACACCAAAGCCATCAAACAGATCCTTTCCTCAAAATCTCTTCTTTCACTCCAATTTTTCCTTCTAAGGCAAGTTACTATCGGGTTTTGAGTTTGAGAGCTTTTCCAATCAAACCAATCACTCACACACCTCACATACATCATATAGAAGTGATCCAAACACTCATATAACATCTGGAACACTGATTTCACAAAATCACCAGCCAACTGCTCAAGGTTTTAACCAAGTTGCAGTTGGGTTACCATTTTCAGTTCCAGCTTGTTTCAAACCATTCTAAGCATCCAGACACACTCCATGGCACCTAGGGAAGCTATCCAGATCATTGGAACCTAGCTGTAACACCTCTAACACAAAACACGATCACCAGCTACAAGAGGTAAGCATGAGCTCTTCTAACTCTATGATCCATGCAATTTTTGTTGCACAATAATTTGGCCATATGTTCATAATCATGCATGGAATGTTTTCCCTCAATCAATTGCATTGTTTGAATTGTGTGTGGAATTTCTGAACCTTCATGCAGAAATTAGGGTTCTTGTGGTTTCTCTTTGATTTCTTATTCCATGTTAAAAATAAATGAAATTAAAGACCATAGACATGACCGTGAGGTTAAAACGAGTAGATTGCATGATATAATCAAGTATTCAGTGAGATTGATAGAAAATGCAAATCTGCAGAAACAGAGGAAGGGCGCGTGTTCTTGCCATGTTCTTGGCGCCCTTTTTCAAATATTTGAATATTTGAATTTTGTGATTTTATTTAATTGATTCAAAAATTAATTTCTCTCTGAGTTTTAATGATTTTGAGTTGATTCTTTTTTTAATAATTCACAAAAATGTTAAAATATTTTATTTTACCAAAAAATCCCAAAAATATTATTTATTTCATATAATTGATATTTTTGAAAAGAATTAATATTTTTATTGTTTTTGACATTGAAAATATTTTTTCCTTCTTGATTTTGCAAATTTTTCTGATTTCTAATCATTTTGTAGGTCAAAACATGATTTTTGAAACATTAATCCAAGATCACAATTTGTGTTCCACATGTTAAACAATTTTGATAAGTTTAATTGAATTTTTTATTCAATTAAAATACATTTTGGAAACAAATTAGGGTTTTTGATTAATTCAACCCTCATCCGACTTTTTCAAACACTTTTGGGCATCTATTAGAGTGTAAGACCCAACCCTTTGTAAATACAAAACTTTTGGGCCTCACTCATTGTATAAGTCCCGTTGTATTTCAAAAGCTCGGCGCGATCATCGCCTGTTTAAAAACCATCTAGGCCTCTCCTCGAGCTATAAGACCCATTCAAAAACTCTTGTGCCTCTAATAGAGTGTAAGACCCAACCCCCTTTTAACCAAAACAATTTTGGGCCTCAGACATTGTATAAGTCCCTCTGTGTTAAAAGAAAACATCGGCACGATCGCTAGTTAAAAAATCAACCCTGGGCCTACCCTCGTGTTATAAGCCCCATTTCTTTCCTTTAAACACTTAGGCCTCTTGAGAGAGTGTAAAACCCATCCACTTGTACAGAAAAACCTTTCTTGGGCCTCAGTCACTTCTATAAGTCCCTGTACAAATTCAAAACCACAGTGCAATCACTGATAAAACCTTGGGCCTCTCCTTGAGCTGTAAGCCCCGACATCTTTTCAAAATACTTTCTCCTTTGATTTTGAATATACTGTTGTTTTCAATCTTTCTTTGTTGAACAACTAACCAAACAGCATGGAAGCTCTACAACCGAGTAAGTGTTTACCCGCTTTCATTTACCCACTTTCATATGTATATAACTGTATTGTGGGGTTGTTTCACTGTAAGTCTTCTTTCATAAACTCATATCAACTGTGTAATAATAGTATAGATATTAGAGTTTCCCCGGCAACTACGTCTAGCACTAAGCCCTGTTGATCACTCTTAAATAGACTAAACTAGATCCCCATAGGATTACCAGATATAGTATTCCCTCCTCTTGGGGTTAAACAATATCGAGATGTGAAAGGCAGATTCTTTTTGAACCCTTTTTCAGACTGTCACCCTTAGACATTGTCAAAGAAACTCTAACTCCCCAGAGATGATCTTTTCTCCGTGAATTGCATCTCTTGAGTTTCTTCTAAATTCTCGGACTTTCCTGGCTTGATCAATTTTCGGTGAATGGCATGTCTTGAACTTCTCAGGGTTTGGGGACCCACAGGCTTCCTAAAAGCATCCCCGCCTCCTCTTGGGCGTTGTACAAGGACCCAACGACTTCTTAGAAGTATTCAAAGCCTCCTCTTAGGCTTTGTATAAGGATTCTTCCTTCGGGAAGAGAGCCTCCTCTTGGGCTTCGTACAAATTGTCCCTCGGCTTCTTAAAAGTTTCCAGCATCCTCTTGGGCTTCGTACAAATTGTCCCGACGACCTCCTAGAGGTATAGGAACATAAATTAGTCATCTTAATAGAACAGTCTTTCAAAGAGTCTAAATCTTTATACCATGAACAAACTACTATTGTTTCTTTAAGCATAGTACAAAAGATAAAACTCTAGACGTGGACAGTCTAATCTCCTTGAGTCTCGAAGGCATTCTCAAGAAGGGAAAAACACCAGTAGACTCGGACAGTCTCCAATAGCCTCCGGATTTCCCATTTCCTTAAAAAAAATAGGAAATAACCCTGATCCTCTGATCAAATCCCAAAGCATAACCTTAATTTTAATCAGTCTCTTTATAAGAACTGATTTCCTCTTTTTACCAACATACTGGACCTGTCACTCAACTGAAACAGCCATCCTTTAGCCTCCATCTTGGACTTCGTACGAGATACAAAATCACTCTCTTGTTGAGTATAAAAGATCCTCTTGTTGGGTCATAACCTCTTTTAGCCTCCATCTCGGGCTTTGTACGAGATACAAAAAGACTCTCTTGTCGGGTCAATCACTTTTAGCCTCAGTCTCGGGCTTCATACGAGACACCAAATCACTCTCTTGTTGACTACAAAAGACTCTCTCGTTGAGTCAAACTCTTTTGGCCTTCGTCTTGGGCCTCATACAAGACACATATAAAAACACTCTCTTGTTGAGTCAACCCTTTTAGCCTCTATCTAGGGCTTCGTACGAGACACATAAAAGCATCCTCTTGTTGGGCCACTAGCCTCCTCTTAGGCTTTGTATAAGAAAACCCCGGTTGAGCCAATCAACCTTTTAGAATCAAAATTTGTGCCTCGTTCACAGTATACAAACATCAACAACTCCTTTTCCCCCATCTAATTGCTGTAAGCGGCAAGCCTCTGGATTATTTACATCCACGCCACTGTCCCTCTTTTAGCATGTGAAATTCCTAAGGAAAGATAACATTGCTCTACACTTGTTCGCCGGCGCGAACAACCGCTGGCCTTCCGTCGCAGGTTCGCTTGCGGGATCGGCCAAACAAATCCCAGAACAAGGAATTGAAAGCGTATGTTTATGCTGCGTTTCAGTTTGTCTGTGTTTTTTAGTGCAAGTGTCACACTAAAGCGACCTAGGTGACGCAAAGGGTTTCTTAACGGTTGCGAGTTGGATGCAAAACAAACAAAGAAATACAAGGAAAAGCTGAGCGAGAAAACAAGAGAAGTAAAGACTTTAAATTATATGCGGAAAATAAATTGCATTAAGTAAGATTTGGACGCAAGTGTACATTTGTTTGCGGGAGTGAACTCGTTTCTCTCTAAGCTTGGTACTTTGAGTATTTTCCCCTTACAATGTGAAAAAATGCGACCCCTCAAATGAAAAGAACAACGCCTTATATAAGCCTAAAAAATAACTGTTTGTCTGCTCAAACACTTTCTGAAGCTGACACGTGGCACCCCACTCTCTTTTCAACTTCCCATAGTCTTGGAAGTTTCAAACTTTTCCCGCCTAAACACTTGTTCCTTGAAGTTGAAATCAACTTGTCACCTCATTCCCTTCTGACGCCAAAGCTTGTCGACGTTTCTTCGACACGCCTTTCTGCTGGCGTCGACTCGACACCTTATCGTACCTCTTTTACGTCGACACGCCCTGGGAGTCTCCAAACCCCACCGCCATTCAAAATCCAGTGTCAACAAATTGCCCCCTCAAAAGGCCAGTTTCGACTGAATATTGTGTCAATGGAGAAATCTGGCTCTTTGGTTTCTCGCAGGATTTCAACGGCTTTCCTTTTGGCACTTTTGCCAATTGTTTTGTCTTCTTTCTCAACACGTGGCAAGCGCCGCCTAACATGATGATGGCAATCTCATCCCACGATTTCCAAGAAAAACGCCATGATGGCTAGTCTCGTCCAAATTATGGGCTTTGACACCAAACCCCACTTACTTTCAGAAGTTGAAAAGTTTTGATTTTTCATTTTCTGCATGCGCCCTATAAATAGTCCTATTTAGAAACCCTTTCCACTTTTCGCAACTCCTCCTTTACGAAACCATTATTTGCTCTAAACTCAGACTCTGATTTTTCTTTCCTAATGCTTTGCACCTTTTTGCGTCTCTTTCTTCCAATGGCTTCATCAAGAGCAGCTACCACTCGCATTCCTCAAACCACTAGCAACAACCCGGTTGCGTACGTACTTTCAGAAGCGGAAACACATCATCGTCTTCCTCAACCATCTTCAGCTGATGAGACGGTGGTGGCCAACTGGTGCCGTCAAATGGTTATTCCATTCGCGGTGGAGAACACGCTGTGTGGTTTCCATGGTCCCCTTCCAGACAACAAACCTAATCCTCAAGAGCTTCAAAAGTTCTTCCCTTGCTTCGACCAAACGATCCCACCGCTTTCGAGAAAGGGGGTACCTTGGATCTCAAATACATGGCACCAAAGTCTAGAGTTTTTCAGGTCTATGCCAACTCCAGGCAACAAAGATTATCTCGCCTGGCTCGACAAAGTTGAAGGGAAACGTCAACAACAATGGGAGGATTATGGTATCTTCGACGCCATCCAACTCTCTAGAACCGCCCACAAGGTTAACCCTTGTTTGCTGCTGGCGTCGATGTACTTTTGGGAAGGGTCGACAAACACATTCCACCTTCCTTACGTTCGACCCGACTGGGTGAAACGTTCGACCCGACTTAGGAGACGGAGAACTCCTTCGACTTCGAGCGTGGTAGTTTTCAAAACTACATCGAGGATCATCATGACAAACACTCCCAAGAAGTCTCCGACGAGGAACACATTTCCTTCTTAACCCTCTGGTTATCGTACTATATGTTTTGCCCTGGCTCTTTGCAAATAGCCAAAAGTTTCATCAATTTGGCCATTCAGATTCATGAAGGCCGACAAATATCTCTGGCCAAACTTCTGTTGGCTTCCCTTTATCATTCTCTTGGCCTATCGGCCATGAGACTAAAACTCCTCCACCAAAGCCTTAAACATCTCAGGGCCTATGTGGTTGTTACAACATTGGCTCAATGCCACCTTCGAGCACAAATTAGGGTATCCAGCCTCTGTAAAGATGGAGCGTCTCAACAAAGCACGTTATGTTGAGGGACTGCGACTAGCCTTGATGACCACCCAAGAAACTCCAAGACAAGCCCTCTTTATGAGGCATCTCAGTATGTTTGTGGAAACTTCCTCTTTCGTCCCTGACATGGCGCCATTTGTGGAGCGTAAGTTTGGGCCTGACTGGTTTAGAAACCCGTTCCCTGGAGTCTCACCTCAAGCTGCTGCGCTGTCGAATGCTATATGGCGGGCATTTCTTACTCCTACCATGATTTCTTTCTATATCGAAACAGGGAACAATGGGTATGGTTTTATGAACTATTATCCAAATTTAGTAGCCCGACAATTTGGCTTGAGCCAAATGTTGCCAAAACCCTTAGTGAGGCATCCAGAGGACATAGTCCGGTCTGGTCGACGCTTAACTCACGTTGGTCACAAAGCTTGCACGAGGTTTGTCAGAGCCTCTCAACACTTGGAGCTACCGGTTTTCTCCTTCCGACCTTCCTTTTTCACTACTCAGGAATTTGAGGCTTGGTGGTTGGAGTACCAGACTCAAGCTTTCACTCCCAATCTCTTCCTGGCAAACGTGGTCGACGCCTTTGCTTCTACAGCTGGCATCCCTAAACCATCGACCACAGTAGATGTTGACCCTGCAGATGAAATTTCGACAAAGGTAGATCCTGGACTTTTGATCTTGTTTTTTTCATAAGTCTGGACTAAATAGTGGCAGTGTTGCTTTCAGGAGCGCAAACGAGAGACGACCACTGTGTCGACTTCCACCAGACCTGCCAAAAAAACTAGGACCAACCTTGTACAGGTATGCTTATTTTCTTGTTTTGTACCTTTGTCCTCCCTTTGTTCTCACATTATTTCTGCGCAGGTTTCTGAGAAAGCAACTTCCCCCGAAAGGACTGAATCGAATGAGAGTACTCATTCCCGAGTCTTTACTGCAACAACTTCAGCGTCTCGACAGCAGCCCCAGTCGTCCCGAGGATCCTTGAGGACGTTTTCAAACCAATTCCTTCTGTCGCCCTCCCCAAGACAACAACTCTTGCGCAGGTAATCCAACTTTATTTACGTCCCAAATGACCTTGGGGTGACGAAGCTCACTGGTGTTTTATCTTTTGCAGGAAAATGTGGTCACTTCGGCCACTGTTGGTGAGGGTGATACCGGATCGGCCGCAGACGCTCCTACTGCTAGTGTAACCATTACACCAAGTTCCCAAAAGATTCATGAATTTCATTCCCTCGTGCCCGAGGAAAACTTAGCGAAGACACCACCTGCTTCAACTGAAAATGTCGAGCCTGATGATACACTCCCTGGGGTCACTATCACTCCTTCGTCTGCCGTGGATACTGTCGTCGGAGAGAACCTCCAGATCCCCGAACACTAACCAGAGAAGGCTTCACCTGCTGTTGAGGAATCTCCTACTCCAGAGGCACTCCAGAGCGCTACACAAACTTCGACAGACAGCCGAAGAGATTCGACCTGCCAGTTCGGCCTCAATCCCCACTCCAGAAGTGGATGCATCTTTCAATCTCAAACTTTAGCAGCTGCGGTCTTACCTTTTTGAGGAACAGTTTCTGGCGGCCGTTGCTGAGGAATCCGACATAGCTAATGACGTCTTCAACCTTCTGAGTGAACTCTCTGAGTTCCAGCTTCCTGCCCCCATGGCCACCTATCTGATCGAGTTCGAATCTTTCTTTACTCAAATGGCCAAGGACCTCTCGACGCATCATCAGGCCGACGCCCAAATTCGGTTCCGACATGAAGACATGAAGCGCGAGTGGCATCTTAGCTACGTCTGTGAACAGAAGCTTGGAGACTATGAAACCAAGAAACAAGAGCATTCCAACAAACGCCAAGCCTTCGATCAGCAGATATTTGAGTATCAAGCCCAGATCACGGAGCTGACAAAAAGGATAGCTGAGGTCGAACATCAAAAAGCCTCTTGGACTCAGCTGAGCCCTTGCCTTCTCAAGAAACCATCGACCACGAAGTCACTCAAGGCCTTGTTCATGTCGAAGCGGCTATGAAGATTAAGGATGCTATCAGCCGCATGCAACGACGAAAGGTTATTCTTGAGAGCAAAATAACTCACGAGAAGGTCCTCTTTGATGATTTTAAGGCTAGATTCCCTGAATTCCCTTAGGTTATATTTTGGTATAATGTAATGCACCATTTTTGTAAGCCATTCTTGGCCTTAAATTTAATGAAAATTATGTTTTGATGTGAACCTCTTGCAGCATGGGTCTGTATTTTTTTAAATATTTCCCATTTACTCTTAATATTCGTTGGTCTGCCCCCAACTCCTGTACTTCATATGCGTTGTTACTAAACACTCGTGTCACCTGAAATGGACCCTCCTAGTTAGGCGACCATTTTCCCATCGTTTGATCTCGTCGATCCATGGGCAACACCACTTTCCAAACATAGTCATTTGCGGCAAAGGTTTTCCCTTGGACTTTCTTATTGTATGCCCTGGCGACTCGAGCCTTTTGGCGCAACAACACATTTAAAGCTACCATTCTTTCCTCGTCTAAGTCTACGAGTTCGCCTAACATCATCTCCCAGTATTGCTCCGACGGAATCTCATATTGTCATTGCACTCTGACGGATTGTAAGTGTACTTCTGCAGGTAACACAGCGTCGTGTCCGTAGGTTAGACGGAATGGAGTCGAGTTTGTCGACGCTTTGGGTGATGTCCGACAAGCCCACAACACTTGACTCAACGTCTTGTGCCAGTTATTTGGCTTGTTCGCAATGTGCTTTTTGATTAAACCAATTATTATCTTGTTGGCTGCTTCAACCTGACCATTCGCCTGAGCATAGTATGGCGTCGAAGTAACCAACTTGAAACCCGTTTCTACCGCAAACTCTTGCATCTTCTGTCCCACAAACACAGAACCCTGATCTATTGTGACTGTCTTGGGTATCCCGAATCTATACAAGATATGATTCTGGATGAAGTCTATCACAGCCTCTTGATCCACTTTCACCAAAGGCACAACCTCTATCCATTTCGTGAAATAGTCTATTCCTACGAGGATAAATCTTTGCTGCTTTGACGAAGCTGGCCGAATCTCTCCTATTACATCCAAAGCCCATTCTCGAAAAGGCCATGGTTTGACAATCACATGTAATTCGCTGGCTGGGACATGCTGAATGTTGGCGTGCTTTTGGCAATCCTAGCATCCTTTCGCGAAATCTATATAATCCTTAAGCATGCTGAGCCAGTAGAAACCTTGTCGAAACAAAAGCCATTTCATTTTTTGGCCAACCTGGTGAGCCCCACAAGCCCCACTGTGAACCTCAGAAATCGCCAGATATGCATCAGTGTCCCCCAGACACTTGAGCAATACCCCTTCTAGAGTTTTCTTCAGTAACTCGTTTCCCACTAGGACATAACTCATGGCTCTATACTTGGTCTTTCGATCGGTGCTGCCCAGTGGGTTTTCCAGATACTCTATAATTGTCCTTCACCAGTATGTTGGTGGCATATCGTTAACGAAAACCTCACAACTTTCTAAACCTTCGACCAAGCTCATCTAGACTTTGGGTATCGACTAGCCTGGTGGTGCGTGTACATTCGACACCATCTTTTTCCTAGTTTCGACGAAGCCTTTCAACTTACCTTCCGACACTTTATACCCAGAAGCAATTTGTGCCAGCTCGTTAGCTTTCTGGTTTTCCATCCTTAGCACATGCGAGATGCTGACAATTTTGAAATGTTCCAGCAAACGCTTCGCCAGCGAAAAGTAACTTAAAAGATGTTCCCTTACGCATTTATACTCTCTTGTAATTTATTTAATCACCAATTCTGAATCTCCTTTTATCTCCAGCTCTTTGGCTCCCAAGTCCTTGAGTATCTTAAGACCAGTAATTAAGGCTTCATATTCTGCCTCGTTATTTGAACATTTGCCATCGACTTTGCATTTAAAGGTAGTTGGAATTCCCTGTGGGGAGATTATTAGGACTCCAACACCTGCCCCATTTTTATGGGTCGACCCGTCAAAGTACAATATCCATGGGGCGACGTCGATGCTATGTATCGACGTTTCGATTACAGCGTGGTCGACAATAAAGTCTGCCACTATTTGACCCTTCATCGCCCTTAAAGGGACGTATGTTAGGGAGAATTCAGTTAACGCTAGTGCCCATTTCCCAATTCGACTATGCAGAATAGGTTTGGACATCATATGCTTAATGACATCAAAATGCGACGAAACATAAACATTAACTGGTTTGATATATTGCTTCAATTTCATACATGAGAAGTACAAACATAGGCACAACTTTTCAATCATAGTGTATCTAGTCTCAGCATCTATCATAATCCTACTAAGGTAATAGATGGGTCTTTCGACGCCACCATCATCCTCTTGTGCTAACATACTACCTATGGTCGTATCCGACGCTGCAATGTACAACTTCATGCTTTTATTTATACTAGGTGGTAATAGGATTGGAGGCTTCATAAGGTATTCTTTGATCGCGTCGAAAGCCTATTGTTGTTCCTGCCCCCAGCGGAATTCACTTTCTTTCTTGGTCTTGAGCAGTGGTGAAAACACTTTCGTCTTGCCACTTAGGTTTGAGATGAACCTCCTCAAGAAATTTATCTTCCCCAACAAAGACTGGAGTTGTTTCTTTGTTGTCTGAGGCTTGAGATCTAAGATTGCCTTTGTTTTGTTCTAGTTGATCTCGATGCCTCGCTTGTGGACTACAAACCCCAGGAAATTCCCTGCACGAACACCAAAGGCACATTTTAGTGGATTCATTTTTAATCCATATTTTCTCATTCGCTTAAATGAGCGTCGAAGGTGGTCGAGGTGACCATCTTCTGATGACGATTTTATGACTATGTCATCAATGTATACCTGCATGAAATTCTCAATAAAATCATGGAATATAGCATTCATAGCCCTTTGGTAGGTTGCCCCAGCATTTTTCAACCCAAAAGGAATCACCACCCATTCATATGTCCCCAAAGCTTTAGGGCATCGAAATGCGGTTTTGGGGACATCTTCTTCGGCTATAAGAATTTGATTGTAACTGGAATAGCCGTCGAGCATGCTCAAATACTCAAATCCCGTAGCTGAGTCAACTAGCATCTCTGCCACGGGCATTGAATATTCGTCTTTAGGAGTAGCGTTGTTCAAATCCCTAAAGTCAATGCATACTCGAAGGGTCCCATTTTCCTTAATAACAGGAACTATGTTTGCTATCCACTCTACATACCTCACAGTTCTGATGAACCGACTTTTGAGTAATCTTTCAATCTCTTGCTTGATCTTCGACGTCACTTCTGGGGCGAAACGTCGAGGGGGTTGCTTTACTGGCCTTTTGCCTGGCTGGATTGGGAGACGATGCTCAACTACACTCCAACTCAAACCAGGCATTTCGCCATAATCCCAGGCAAAACAGTCCTTGTATTCTTTCAACACTTTAACTAGTTTAGCCTTCATTTTTGGTCCTACCTTAGTACTCACGTAGGTGGGCCTTTTTGTTGTTCCATCCCCTAAGTCGACTTCCTCAAGCGGGTATTGGGCTTGCATTCTCTACAGTTCATGATCTGGCCCCTTTTCAAACCCTAGAGGCTCATCATCATAAATACCATCAAGCCTCTGATTTTCTTTGTCATGGTCAGCTCCCTTAGTTGCTTGGAGAGTCTCGTATTTTTCGAGTGCCGACATTTTTCTGTTTTCAGCCAGATAGGCCGAAATCCGAGTCATGCTTTCTGACTCAGTAGTCATCTTCACCAGTAGTGGACCACCCTGTTGGTGGCATTTCCATTGGCTCCATACCTTTGTCGGCAGCGTCCCAGATGAACCCATAGTCAGGGTCTAGGTTCAGGACACGACACGTGTCGACGGAGGTGGAAGATCCTGATCCGTCATCACAAGGAGCCACATTGGCTAAGTGCTGGTCAAAAGATTTCTTGGTACCCTTAGCTTCGTCGACTTTGTAATAGCTTTGGTCTGCTTCAATATTTTTGACGATTCCATCCTTCCTCCAAATGATCAACCTCTAGTGCATAGTTGATGGCACTGCCCCAATTCCATGGATCAACTCATGTCCCACCAACAGATTAAAGTTTGCCTTCGATTTGATGACCATGAAGAGTGTCAGCCTGTTGGTTGTACCCACTGCCAAGTCCACTTGGACAACCCCCAGGATGTTACTGGTCTTGCCTTCGTAATTGGACAAGACCATGTTGTGCTGTCGGAGGTCAGCTTCCGTCTTTCCAATTCTCTTAAACAAACTATGAGGCATTAGGTTCACAGTCGCTCCACCATCCACAAACACTTTGTTGACTAACACCCCATCAATCTTTGCCTTTATGAACAATGGCTTCAAATGATACATCATCCCAGGGGTGGGACGTTCGAACATAGCTGTTTGTTCCTCGACCACGCCACTGTTCATCACATAATAACATAGTGGCTTGTCATCCGTATTTTCCCCTGTGATGAAGTCTTCTTCAGTCTCAGAGATCTCAGATACCACATCATACTCCGTCGGTAGCACCGACACGATACCACAGTTTACCACGAAATCTTCGCCATAGGTGTCGTCATTGGTGTCGTCGTACATGTCTTCATCAAAATCCCCTTCAGGTGATAGGTTATACTCTTCATCGAACTGAGGAGAGTATTTTGGCTCCTCTTCATCTAACTGAGGAGTATACTCTGGTTCTTTCTTACTTTCTGCCAACGAAGTACACTTTGAGCTCTGGGTCGACACCACTTCCTTCTCTCCTGAAGCGTTCACAGTTACTGCCATGGTCTGGTTTGTCGCCACCTTGCTCTTTTCTACCCATCTTCCCTTTGGGTACTGGCGCTTCTGTACAGATATTCTGACATTCTTCACTTTTGAAGCTGTAGCCTCTCTTTCAGCTTTCTTATTGCGCTGATAGCGCCTCCATTGGGTCCTAGTCATAGGGTTCTTTCCTTTGTAATTGGGGGACACCCTATATCCTGCTTGTTCGACCCTTTCATCAGCGACATTCGTCTCCTTCTCCAAATCAAGAGCTTTCCACTTTGGTGTTTTGATTCCTTTCTTATTTACCGGTGTCATCCACCTTTCCTGTGGGGAGTCTGATGGGGGCACGAAAGTTTTAGGCCTTGCCCCTTGGAATAGCTTCCTGTACTCTTCATTTCGACGAGGGACCCCGCTCATGTCGAACACAAACCTTGGGACAGGTGGCTCGCTCGCTGGCAGCACTTCTCTCTTGCTTGCCTCGTACCTCTCAGCAGGTTTCTCATCGAACACGGCATTGTACCTGGGGCATAGCGTGGCTTTGGAGCCGCTTATCCTGCACTTTTCCTGAAAATCTTCCAAACTTTCACCAGCCTGGGGGTATACTGCTTCGAGTTTGCCCTTTGCTTTCTTGTCGGAACCCTCAGTAGTTTCGACCATCATGCATTTTACCACTTCAGCCATTGGTGGTTTGTCGAGGCCCTCAGTAGCTTCGACCATCAAACATTCGTACACTTTCGAATACAAAGCCTCTTCAACCTTCAGTGGGTCGGTGTCAACCTGCATCTTCGGCTTCTCGCCAAATTGGAGTCGACCCTCCTTCAAAGCCTTTTGCACCAAATTGGAGTTTGACGCTTGCCAATTCTTTCAAACTTATTTTTGACTGTCCCATATAGAATTGTTCGTGAAATAGCCTCTCTAATTGTGCCCATGTGTGAATGGACTGAGGGGGTAAAGTGGTGAACCACGTGAACGCATTCTTTATGAGGGAACTTGGGAAATATTTCATTTTCAAATCTTCATTGTTTGCTATGTCGCCTGCTTCGGTTTGATACCTAGCGACGTGTTCGACGGTGGACTCTTCTGTTTCCCTAGCGAACTTGGTAAATTTTGGCACTTTCCATCCCCTGGGTAACTCTGTTTGTAAGACAAAATTTGGTAAAGGGGACGTATATATTGGCCGTCGAAGGCCAGGGTTCGCCCCATTATGGACCATGATACGTTCGACCACAGCTTCCAAGTTATGTTCTCAAGCCAGGGCGTCCTGTCGGACCTGTTGGACAACAAAATCCGGATCTTGGTGCCTATGGACAATCACAGGTGGCCTTTGAGCCCTCCTAGGAGTTTATTCGAACTCGCGGGGTTGTTCTATAGTTTCGTCGAAGGCTTCATCCTGACGAAGCGGCGTCACCGGTCGCGGCGGTGAGGTTTGTCGACCCTGAGCCCTAGGGACGCCTAAGAAATCAGCGATTCGTGTCATCTGAGTCGCCAGTTGCTGGTAACTCTGGGTTAATTCTTGTATCAGTGGTCTTAATATTGTACCCATCTGTTGAGTCAACATGTGAACCATCTCATAATTACTCTTGTCCATTTGTTGCCTCATGACCGAGATGGAACTAGAGGTAAAGGTCGATATGGATTGAGAGGATAGGTTGAATCCTGGAGGTCGAACCATCGGGTTCGACAAGTGTCCTATCCCTTGATAAGTCAAAAATACTGGGGACGAACTTTCTCCAAACAAATGTCCGCTAGAATGCACACTTGACATGAACTCTGGTGGCATTCCATACGATCTAGGTATGGGCATGGTGATACTAGGCATATATTGCCCCGTAGTCCCAGCCATTGTCGACCTTGGGTCGTTTTGACGCGGGGTTGTAATTGGTCCGCTAGGAGAGGTTGACACTGCTGATATGGTACCAGAGCCAACATCAGTTATGTGTGTCCCTACCACAGTTTCTGTCGGAGACAGTTCTTCGTTTGGTCGTGGTATTGCCATCTTACCACTACGCAAAAACATATACTCAATTCACACGAGTCCCACCAGGTGTGCCACTTTGTTCGCCGGCGCGAACAACCGCTGGCCTTCCATCGCAGGTTCGCTTGCAGGATCGGCCAAATAAATCCCAGAACAAGGAATTGAAAGCGTATGTTTATGTTGCGTTTCAGTTTGTCTGTGGTTTTTAGTGCAAGTGTCACACTGAAGCAACCTGGGTGACGCAAAGGGTTTCTTAACGGTTGCGAGTTGGATGCAAAACAAACAAAGAAATACAAGGAAAAGTTGAGCGAGAAAACAAGAGAAGTAAAGATTTTAAATTATATGTGGAAAATAAATTGCATTAAGTAAGATTTGGACGCAAGTGTACATTTGTTTGCGGGAGTGAACTCGTTTCTCTCTAAGCTTGGTACTTTGAGTATTTTCCCCTTACAATGTGAAAAAATGCGACCCCTCAAATGAAAAGAACAACGCCTTATATAGGCCTAAAAAAGAACTGTTTGTCTGCTCAAACGCTTTTTTAAGTTGACACATGGCACCCCACTCTCTTTTCAACCTCCCATAGTCTTGGAAGTTTCAAACTTTTCCCGCCTAAACACTTGTTCCTTGAAGTTGAAATCAGCTTTTCACCTCATTCCCTTCCGACGCCAAAGCTTGTCGACGTTTCTCTGACACGCCTTTCAGTTGGCATCGACTCGACACCTTATCGTACCTCTTTTGCGTCGACACGCCCTGGGATTCTCCAAACCCCACCATCAGTCGAAATCCAGTGTCAACAACACTAAGTTAAAGTCTTCTCCTCTAGACTGAAAGCCCCTATAAAGGAAATTATGGCATTACCGGATTCACATATCCCGGTTAAAGTAATTCTCCTTTATAAAGAGTTGTGACAAACATACCCCGCTTTAGAGATGACAAATTCTCTCTAAAGTCAAAACCCTTTAGCTTCATATCTTGGGCTTTGAACAAGATACAAATAGACCTTTAGCTTCACTTGGGCTTCGAACAAGATACAGATCACTTTTAGCTTCACGTCTTGGGCTTTGAACAAGACACCAAAACACCATTTCCTCCCATAGAATAGGAGGAACTACGATCGCTCTGATTTCCCTGTTTCGGTAAACGGGAATACGTAGGCATAGGATTACAAGAAAAATCTTAGCGAGCACACTAATCCAAAACCCAAATCCCATACCTTCACCCATCAATCGAAAAGCATCAGTCCTAACATCCTACCCATGAACAGTCCCAGTATTTTCCACTCTGAACAAAGTAAGAAAAAAGAGGCCCCATTACCATATAACATCTGTAACCTAACAGACCGCTGTTTAAACTCAGTATGCAAGCAGGGTTAGTTGGAGACATCTATTTCCCTTCCTTCATCAGCTTAATAGGATAAAAAATGAGTCGACCTGTAGTAACCCCAAAAGAGCGACAGTGCTTAAGAACCACATCCAAAATCGCTCGCTACAGAAAAGTGGCGCCCACCGTGGGACTCGATCTTTCTTTCTTACAATTTAGGGTGAAAACCTTGGACAAGTCATTTTTTATGGCGGTGTTCGCCACAGAAAAGTGGCGCCCACCGTGGGGCTCGATCTTTCTTTCTTACAATTTAGGGTGAAAACCTTGGACAAGTCATTTTTTATGGCGGTGTTCGCCACAGAAAAGTGGTGCCCACCGTGGGGCCCTGCTTTCTCTCTTTGCGATTTCACTGGGATAGGACTTTTTGTTGACTTCACTAGGATCTTAGGTCAAAAACCTTTAAAGTTGGGGAGGTACCACAGAATGGTAACTCCGCTGGGGAGCCATTTTCTGTCAGGAACATAGGATTCATAGCTCTTTAAAGTCTAGGACTTTAGGACAAATATATATACTGTTTTTCCTAATTGAATATGTGTTTACTTTTTTGCTAATGGGAATGCGTGTGATGCCGCATGTGGAAAGATTGAGTATACACCTAGGAAAAACCTCTTTTAGTGGTGCGGAAACTATTGGAAATGGTTGTCACGCGATACCACCCTCTTCTGATGATTCTTCGAAAAAACATCACCTAGCACGGTTCCTGGCCTGCTGGTGTTTTCTCGACAAGAATTGATGATTTTGAGAGACAGATACAAAAATCACTAGTAAACCTTTGGGATGGGTAGAGCCTTGACTTCATGACAACGACCCTTTGACCCCATGTTTTTTCTATGTTTTTGTGTGCTGCATTCATGCATTCATTTTAAAAACATTAAACAAAGAAAAACCTTCTCTTCTAGTCTCTCTTTTTCAAATTAAACTAAGACAATGATTGGAAATGTCTGAGAAAAATTTGCGCTCATGAACTTCGGTAGAAGGAGAATTCACAAGTATACCTTCAAGGTTCCAAAACTAGAGGATGTGAGAGGATTAGCAAGGATGATCACTAACCCTAACGCTTTCAGAGCCAAGTACGGGGGTCTGCTACCACTGTTAAGGGTCCAAGTAATTGAAAGAATCATGGATGCACTCATTCAGTTTTACGATCTAGTTTATCACTGTTTCACATTCCCGGATTACCAGCTCGCACAGACGGTGGAGGAGTATTCTCATCTAACTAATTTACATATCACTGATCGAGCTCCATTTTTTGGACTGGAAGAAATTCTAAAGGATCAGACCATTGCAAGAGCAATTTATTTGGACGAGTAAGAAGTCAGGACTCACATTACCACTAAGGGTGGCATCCAAGGTTTGCCAGCCTAATTCTTGATAAAGAAGGCCCTGTACTTTTCCAGTATAGGGAACGTGGCCGCTTTTGAAAGTATCTTTGTTTTGCTCACCTACGGGTTATTTTTGTTTCCCAACATCGATAACTTTGTAGATATCAATGCCATTAAGGTTTTTCTCATTAGAAACCCCGTGCCAACTCTGCTCGCAGATGCGTATCATTCTGTACACTTAGGAAATTTGTACAGCGAGGGAATGATCACATGTTGTGTACCCCTACTATACAAACGGTTTATCTCCCATTTGCCTAAGTCTGCTGCTTTTTGGGATCATAAGAGTGCTTTGCGTTGGTCGTAGAAAATCATGTCGCTTACCAACTGTGACATAGATTGGGGCAATAGGATTTATAACGGGATCAGGTTCATTGACCGTTGTGGAAACTTCCCCAACGTACCCCTCATAGGAACTAAGGGAGGAATCAATTATAATCCAATTCTTGTTCGTCGTCAATTTGGATACTCGATGAGGCATGTCCCACATAATGCTCATCTGGAAGGTCTTTTCTTCAACGAAGGAGGAAATGACAGAGCACTAAAGATGGAAATAGTGCACGCTTGGAAACATGTTCGTAAGAAAGGACGAGAGTCTCTAGGAAAACCGGACTGTGTCTCGGTGGAGCCTTATCTCCACTGGGTACAAACTAGAGCTCACAAGCTAAAGATGCCATATCCTCGTCACGAAATTCTTCCGCCAAGGGAATCTGTCATGTACTTCATGACCGAAACGGAAAAACTTCAGGTTACTCTCAACAAAGTTCAACAGAAGAGGAGGTCTTGGAAGAACAAGTACCGTATTCTCAATGAGGAGTGTATCAAAATACAGTAACTACTGATAGATAAGGATGCTTTGATTGAGATTTTAGAGCAGCATGCTGTGGATAATCAGGATGACCAAAGGAATTTGCTCACGCCTTTCACCTAGGAAAGGAATGACAACCCAACAACGGCCCAAGAGCCCCGGTCCAAGAAAAGGAAAGTACCAGAATCAGCACCCGAGTTCTCCTCAGAGAGGACTCGGGACCCATTAGCTTAGGTTTCTGTTTCTGCATCTTGTAATCTGCTGTATTTCCATTTCCGCAATCCTTTGAATTCAATAAAATGGGGGTTTCCCCACTGTTTGATATTTGCAATCTAATTGTCGAAGTTTATTTTGATTAAACCAAAAAACAATTAATATAATCATTGCATTCATCATTCTCACGTCACGTATTCTTCTTACCTACAAATCTCACGTTTGTGTCTCAGTTCTAGAGTCAAACTGTCTCATTCGTACAATACTCGGGCCAAACGTCAGAAAAAGATGGATGATCTCGAGGAGGAGAACAGAGACTTGAAAGAAGAGATCGACGCTCTGAGAGAGGATATGAGAAAGCTTCGTAACGACATGCAAGCCATGGCAAAAGCTCAGCTACAAAGAACTGTGATCTCAAAGATCACCTCAACGCCCATAGTGGAGAAGTATGATCCTAGGTATCAAATGCTGAAAGATCGTGCCTGGGGCATTCCTGTTAACTATATCCCGGAGGGATATGTTCCGCCGATCACTGAAGATCAGGGAATCATAGCAGAAGCCGTTGGGCCTGAAGGTTACAGACTTCAGGAAAACGAGGGTGCCAGAGGCATAATGAGGACTCCTGAAGGTTACAAACTTCGGGAAGCGCCAAGATTCAATGTCGTAGTACCACCCCCTATGGTACACACTGTCCCGGAAGGACAGATTCCACAGATACCTTCTGGTAGAAAGGAAACTATGTTTGACAGAATGGACGAGTTCCAGGAATAGTTCTTGGAAATGTAGAAGGAGCTGCAGGCCATTCGCGGTAAGGATTTATTTGGAAAGGACGCCGCGGACATCTGCTTGGTCCCCAACGTGAAAGTTCCGCACAAGTTCCAAGTGCCCGACTTTGAAAAGTACAAGGGTAACTCTTGCCCTCAAAGCCATTTGGTGATGTACGCTCGGCGAATGTCGGCTCAGACAAAGAATCGTGATTTACTGATTCACTACTTTTAGGATAGTTTAACCGGTGCCGCCTTAAAATGGTACATGGGTTTAAACCGCGCTACGATCAGCACTTTCAGAGATCTTGGAACTGCCTTCGTCCAACAATATAAGTACAATTTGGACATGGCACCAGACAGAGATCAACTCAGATCAATGTCACAAAAGGACAAGGAAACCTTTAAGGAGTACGCTCAGAGATGGTGTGAAATTGCCGCTCAAATTTGTCCACCTCTTGAGGAAAAAGAGATGACAAAGATTTTCTTAAAGACCTTGAGCTCATTTTATTATGACAGAATGGTTGCCAGTGCGCCCAGCGACTTCACCGAAATGGTCGGTATGGGAGTACATCTCGAGGAAGCCGTTCGAGAAGGACGTCTAGTCAAAGACACTGGATCGACAAGCGGTGTTAAGAAATACGGTAGTGCTCTCCCTAAGAAAAAAGAGCAAGATATTGGGAATATCTCTCTCGGAAAGCAAAGGCGTCGGTACCAACCGGTAGTGGCTCTAACTCCTGCTATCAACCCCGCGTCTACGTATCAACAACAATTTCAGCAAAGGACACAACAGCCTCTTCAGCAGGCTCGTCCTCCATACAACAACCGTACAACGCGGCCACCAGGGTTCGACCCTATACCGATTTTGTACGCAGAACTATTTCCGTTACTACTAGCTAAGGGGCATGTCTAGACTAAGTCTCCTCTTACAGTACCGGAAAATCTGCCTTTTTGGTTTAAGGTGGATCATACTTGCCCTTATCATCAAGGAGGATCAGGGCATAACATAGAGAACTGTCTCAGTTTTAAATCCGACATGCAAAAGCTTGTTAGGAGTGGGGTCTTATCTTTCAAAGATACGAATCCGAATGTTCTCACGAACCCACTGCCTCAACACGAGAAAGCTGCAGTCAATTTGATAGAGGGAGAGTCTAACAACCTCTATCAAATTCACGATGTACTCTTATTGAAAACCAACTTGGTTAAGATGCATTGTAGACAGAGTGGATATGGCCATGTGCCACCTCATAATTATCACCAGTGCGACATCTGCTCTAAAAACAATCAAGGATGTTCTGTGGTGCAATCAGCTCTACAGGAACAGATGGATCTCGAATAGATCCAAGAGCACCGAGTTCATGGAGTAAACATGGTTAACACAAATGCCAACGTCATTCAAAACCATGACATATGTGCAATGAATGTCAAATTCGTGGCAATGCACTCAAGGCAAAGCCAGTATCATAATCTGCCGCGTCACGATTACAATTCCTGTCTGACTTGCTCGGTAAACAAACAGGGATGCTCTTTTGTACAAGAGGCCCTCAAGCGTCAGATGGATCTTGGATGGATCCAGGACTACCATGATAGGATTCATTATCAAATCAACATGATTCAAATCTTCGATATTCGCTTGATGAATGTCAGCCTGGTAGAGTTACACGCTACGCAGGTCCAACTCGGTTTTCTCACTTCACATGATTATCAGAACTGCAAAGCGGGTTGCAAAAACGATCAAGGTTGTGCCCTTGTCCAGGAAACACTTCAGCACCTGTTGAACCACTGGTGGCTTCCAATCTATATGGATGAAGACACCCAGCAAATTAGTATCACTAACAGAAATCTTACTAGATATCAAAGTCAGGATGTTCGGTCGATGGAAACGGACCTTGTCAGGTTACACTGTATTCAAAGCGGGCGTGGTCAGGTACCACTACACAACTATGAGCGGTGTGGAGTTTGTTTAGTAAATAACCAAGGATGCTACCTCGTGCGAGCAGCTCTTCAAAGTCAGTTGGACCGCAAGAAGGTTCAACCATGCTCAAGTTCTGGATCAGTCAACTATCTAGTTGATCAAATCGAGGATGTTGTCATAATCTCCGATCATCAGAGGACTAGGGATGTTTATGCCATCATCCCCCTACTTGACGAATCGAGAGTTCCCAACCGGGAACGGATCGAAATTACGTACAATGGTCAGAAAAATCAGAAGGTTCCCATAGTCATCTATCTGCCGGGACCGCTACCCTAATGAATCAACTAGGGCTATCCCTTACAAGTACGGTGCAACCATAGTCGAGAACGGAAAGGAAATTTTGTTACCCTCCGTTGTGAATATTGCAGACATCAGTTGAGTAACACGGAGTGGTAGAATCTTCAACCGAGGAGTTGGAGAACCCAACAAAGAAAAGGAACCTCAGATAGAAGTTCCCAATCCACCAGTTGGTCAATCTAGTGATCCCGACCTTTCAAAAAATGACAATGAGATGCTGAAGCTCATCCAAAGGAGTGAATATAACATTGTTGATCAACTGTTACAAGCTCCTTCAAAGATCTCGGTATTATCACTGTTACTCAGTTCAGAAGTGCACAGGGAGGCTCTACAGAAAGTCTTGGAGCAAGCCTTTATGGAACAGGATGTAACAATTAGACAGTTCGATAGCATTGTCTCTAACATCACTTCCTGCAATAACTTGGGATTTAGTGATGAGGAATTACCTGAAGAGGGTCGCCGTCACAACATGGCACTTAATATCACAGTTAGCTGCCAGGACGATGCTTTAGCCAGCGTACTGGTAGACACAGGGTTAGCCCTGAATGTTATGCTGAAGTCCACTTTGATGTAATTATCATTCAAAGGCCCTCCGATGAGAACCAATGAAGTTGTCGTCAAGGCATTTGACAGATCCAGAAAAACAATTATCGGCGAAGTCGGCCTTCCCATAAATATCGGTCCTCACACTTTCCAAGTCACTTTCTAGGTCATGGACATCCGGGCAACATACAGTTGTTTATTAGGAAGACCTTGGATACATCAGGCTGGGGCAGTCACTTCAACCCTCCACCAAAAGCTAAAGTTCGTCCAGAACGACCAACTTGTCACAGTCTGTGGAGAATAGGCCTTGCTCGTAAGTAATTTATCATCATCCACTTATGTAGAGCTGGAAGGGGTAATCGGAACGCAGTTCCAAGCACTGTCGGTGAGTAAGGACAATTAATCCGGAGAGGGAACTTCCATTTCCTCATACAAGGATGCTATCAAAGCAGTCGAAGGTGCCAATACAACAGAATGGGGACAGCTTGTCATTCCTACTGACAATAAAACAAAGAAGGGTCTTGGTTTTTCTGCAACCTGTACCCAGACAGCTTTTACCATCAATGAAAGTCTTAATCCCGTTCAGAACTTCTTCCACAGTGGAGGTTTCCTTCACCCAGTGACTCAAGAAGTACACACTATCAATAAATATGATTCGTTCGATACGAAGGAGGAATGGAAGTCCTATCTCATGAGGACGGTTATACATCGCAGGACGAGATGCAGACTCCCTTTTGCTTTCCTACACAGAGTCCGAAATTTATACCAAGGGCAGACGTCGAAATGATGTACGGAGATTGTGATCCGGAAGGATGCCGTGCTCCGCCAAACTCATTAGAGGAGGACACTCTGATGAAAGACAACCTTAACGACAGCTAATATGGCCCGATGGATGGCCTGCCAATGTGGCAGCCGTATCCAGGAGACTTGGGGCAAGAAAATCAGCCGAACGATGAAAGCCAGCTGAGCATCATTGAACAGAATACATGTTTCCCCACCATGTCTTGGGATCAACATTCAGGTCATTCAGAACCTATCCAGTACGACGATGAATTCGCAACATTTGTAGGACTAGAATTCGTCAACTATGCTTTTCCTGAGGTCAACGTCATTGAGAGAGATGACTCGTCCAGTTCCAAAGAAGTGTGGGACACCTTGGGACAACCGAGTGGAAAATTTGACTTTATGGTCAAGTACACCGCTCCTGAAAGCTCTCGTATCAGGCTCGAAGACATCCAGCCAACTGGATGGGGAGATACGGCTAAGAGCATAAATACTATGCAAAATACAACTAAGGAATCCTCCTACGACAACTCTGCCTGGGAGACAGATTCCAATGATCCTGCTTCGCCAGAAATCAACGTTGTTTCTAAAGACAAATCAAGGAAGGTACCAGATTTTGTGATCCACCGAGGAGTTCGCCGCCAATGGGTTGCTGTTGATGTCCCGAAGATTATTCATAAGTCAAAGTAATTGCCGTCTTTAACCTTTCACCCTGCCCAAGTGAAACGGATGTTTTGATAGGGCTCGCTTTCTGTAAATTTTCCCTATTCGCTTTGCCCAAAGCGCCAGAGTTTTATTTTGTAGGGTTATAGTTTCAAGAATCGACTTGTTCATTAATAAAATAATGTCGTTCTATAATTTCCGCATTTATTGTTGTTTTCTCTTTTTGCTTTTCTTAGAAAATGGTAATCCTAAAAAACAAATCAATAATAAAAACAAGCAGTTATCAAAAAATACACTGCACACATTCTTGCATTCTCTCTATCTTTTCTAAAAACAATCATCACGTCATGTAGATTGTTTGTTTTAAACCCCGTTGAGACATATGATCCAATGCCTTCTCCCAACTTTGAGTTCCCGGTGTTTGGGGATGAAGAAGAAGTTGACGACGAAATTCCATAGGAGATCTCCCGACTACTCACACAAGAGGAAAGGTCCATTGAACCTCACAAAGAGCCGTTGGAAACGGTAAACTTGGGTTCAGAAAAAGAGAGAAAAGAAATCAGGATTAGGGCACTGCTCAATCCAACTGCCAAAGAGAGTTTGACAAAGCTTCTCAAAAAATTTCCCGATGTGTTTGCTTGGTCCTACCAGGACATGCCAGGGTTAGATACCAGCATCGTGGAACATCACTTACCGTTAACATCGAAATGTTCGCCAGTAAAATAGAGGTTGAGAAGGACTCATCCGGACATGGCCATCAAAATCAAAGAGGAGGTACAGAAGCAGATCGACACGGGTTTCCTCGCCACATCAAAATATCCTCAATGGTTAGCCAACATCGTACCTGTTCCGAAAAAGGACGAAAAGGTCAGAATGTGTGTCGACTACAGAGATCTAAACAAAGCAAGTCCAAAGGACGACTTTCCCATACCACACATTGACATGCTCGTAGACAGTACAACAAAGTTCAAAGTTTTCTCCTTCATGGATGGATTCTCGGGCTATAATCAGATAAAAATGGCGCAGAAAGATATGGATAAAACTTCGTTCATCACCCCATGGGGCACCTTTTATTACAAGGTAATGCCGTTCGGTTTGAAGAACGCCGGGGCAACCTATCAAAGGGCCATGACTACTCTGTTTCATGACATGATACACAAAGAAATCGAGGTATATGTCGATGATATGATTGCAAAATCTAAAACAGAGGAGGAGCATGTGACCCACCTGCAAAACTATTCGAGCGTTTGAGAAAGTACAAACTCCGCTTGAATCCCAACAAGTGCACCTTCGGTCTTCGTTCGGGGAAACTCTTAGGGTTCATCGTCAGCCAGAAAGGGATTGAGGTTGATCCTGACAAGGTCAAGGCCATTCAAGAAATGCCTTCTCCAAAAACTGAAAAACAAGTCAGAGGATTCATGGGACGTTTGAACTACATCTCTAGATTCATATTCCTCATGACCGCGACATGTGCGCCAATTTTTAAATTACTCAAAAAGAATCAGGATTGCGTTTGGACAGAAGATTGCCAAACCACCTTCGACAGTATTAAGAAATACCTGTTGAACCCACCGATTCTATCACCTCCAGTGGAAGGAAAACCACTGATCATCTACATAACAGTCTTGGAAGACTCCATGGGTTGTGTACTTGGCCAACAAGACGAAACCAAAAAGAAAGAGTCTGCCATCTACTATCTGAGCAAAAAATTCACTAACTGCGAGACTCAGTATACTATGCTTGAGAAAATTGTTGTGCTTTGGCTTGGGCAGCCAAACGTATTCGCCAGTACATGATTCGTCACACTACTTGGTTAATCTCGGAAATGGATCCAATCAAGTATGTATTTGAAAAACCTGCTCTCACGGGAAGGATTTCCCGTTGGCAGATGTTGTTATCAGAATATGACATAGAGTACCACGCTCAGAAAGCCGTTAAGGGAAGTATTTTAGCTGATCATTTGGCTCATCAACTGATTGACGATCAGGAATCAATCGCGTTTGACTTCCCAGACGAAGATGTCATGTATCTAAAAATGAAATATTGCGATGAACTGCTACCCAGTGAAGGGCCAGAACCAGGTTCCCAGTGGGTACTAATCTTTGACGGAGCAGTTAATCATTATGGAAACGGAATTGGGGCAATCATCATAACACCTCAGGGTACCCATATTCCTTTCACCGCTAGACTTACGTTCAATTGTACAAACAACGAGGCCGAATACGAAGCTTGTATCATGGGTCTCGAAGAAGCGATTGACTTAAGGATCAAAAACTTGGACGTGTATGGCGACTCAGCCCTGGTTATCAATCAGATTAAAGGAGATTGGGACACATACCAATCAGGATTGATTCCTTACAAAGATTATGTAAGAAGGTTGCTACCCTTCTTCAACAGAATCGCGTTTCATCACATCCCTCGTAATGAGAATCACATGGCTGATGCATTATCCACTCTCTCTTCCATGATTAGCGTAGGTCAATGGACTGACCTACCTAAGATCGACATGATGCGCCTTGAAAGGCCCGCTTACATCTTCACGATTGAAGTAGTCATAGACGACAAACCTTGGTATCACGATATCAAATGCTTCCTTCAGAAACAAGAGTACCCACCTAGGGCACTAAGGAAGGATAGGAAAACCCTCAGATGGCTGGTAGGCAGCTTCTTCCTGAGCGGTGATACACTCTATAAGCAAAATTTTGACATGGTCTTGCTTCGATGCGTGGACAGACCAGAAGCAGACATGCTGATAAAAGAAATTCACGAAGGATCCTTTGGCACTCATGCCAACAGGCACTCATGCCAACGGACACACAATGGCGAGAAAAATTCTAAGAGCATGGTACTACTGGTTGACCATGGAATCTGACTGCTACAAGTACATGAGGAAGTGTCACAAGTGTCAGATATACTCAGACAAAATCCATGTACCGCCAACGCATCTCAAAGTTCTTTCTTCCCCATGGCCATTTTCCAAATGGGGAATCAACATGATTGGCTTGATTGAACCTAAGGCTTCAAATGGACATCAGTTCATCCTGGTAGCCATTGATTACTTCACCAAGTGGGTCGAACCAGCGTCATACGCCAATGTAACCCGACAAGTGGTGGTCCGATTTATCCAAAACAATCTCATCTGCCGTTATGGTGTTCCAAGCTAGATCATTACTGATAATGGATCTAACTTGAACAATAAGATGATGGAAGAGTTGTGTGCAGAGTTCAAAATCGAACACCATAACTCATCTCCCTACCGACCCAAGATGAACGGCACGGTAGAAGCGGCTAACAAGAACAACAAGAAGATTGTTTAAAAGATGGTTGTAACCTATAAAGATTGGCACAATATGCTACCCTTTGCTCTTCACGGTTATCAAACATCTGTCCGCACTTCAACAGGGGCAACCCCTTTCTCTCTAGTATATGGCATGGAAGCAGTACTCCCCATAGAAGTAGAGATCCCATCAATCCGGGTATTGATGGAAGCTAAGCTTACATAAGCTGAATGGTGTCAAAGTCGACACGACGAACTAAATCTGATCGAAGAGAAGCGAATCACGGCACTATGCCACGGTCAGTTGTATCAGTAAAGAATGAAGAAGGCGTTCGACAAAAAGGTTCAACCTCGCGTCTTCAAAAAAGGAGACCTTGTGCTAAAAAAGATACAATCATTTCTCACTGATTCGCGGGGCAAATGGACTTAGAATTATGACGGCCCCTATGTGGTTAAGAAAGCTTTCTCAGTCGGTGCCTTGAGACTCGCAACCATGGACGGAGAGGAATTTGCCTACCCCACAAATATTGATGTAGTCAATAAATACTTCGCCTAAACTAAAAAAAAATGTCTTGGTGGATTGAAAACCCGAAAGGGAGGTCCAGGAAAAAATTAGAGACAAAATCAAAAAATCATCCCGGTGGATTGGAAATCTCCAAGTACAATCCAGGAAAAAGTTAGGGATAATGGCAAGTAACTACGTCTGATCAGTTCAACTCCTCAGCAGTCATGTCGTCCATCAGAAACTCCTGTCAAGGTCATCATCGACAGAAACTCAGGATGCCCCGAACTCAAAGTTGGCAGAAGGATAGTGGTCGTTATGTTTCAACGTAGCCCTTTTCCCTGTAAATTACCATTTTCTAACTTTGTAAATACTCTATGGAATCAGGCGTTTGGCTGGTTTCCATCCTATCAATAAAATTTGAGCCCTTGTGCTTTTGTTTGCAATTCTTATTTGTTTTAGCTTTACAAAATGATGTTTTTAACATGATCAACGATTCTTGAAACGAAACAAAAATGAATTTACTTGTTAAAACTTTTCTGCTTTTAAAATAAAGATGACAATTTCTTTTGACGGTTGAGCATCGAAAGAACATCAGTCGCTTCTCCAAAGGTGTTCGAGCCTCAAAGTGTAGAATCGAAGTACTCCTTCTAAACCAGTATGCCTAAATGAAGGATCAGCTATGTCAGATGTGAATGCTCCATCTGACATTTGCGGCCGAGTTCTCATTTCCTAATCCTGACCAGCGTCGCTCCCAACAGGGTCCGTTTCTCCTAAGCAAGGCAGAATTGCTATCTTGAATCAGCGATACATTTTATCTCCCACTGTGGTCGAGTATCCCGTCGTGTTCATCCGTTAGTTTGTATGTCGCGTCAGTTTTTTCAGCATATACATACATACATCATGCATTATTAATTTGCATTCACATTCATATTGCATCACTATTACTCCAGTCGGTCTTGTCCCGTAGTGGTAACAGTCTTCTCAATCGAGTTGTTAAGTTCTTTCCTCATCAGGAAATGTCGCGTCGAAATTATATCTCTCCTCTAGTTTATTTTTGGATCAAAATTGGCCCTTGAACACTTTGATAACTTGAGCCTCTGAAAAACCAGAGAACCTTCAACCAACGTCACTCTTTGACATTGAAGATGATATCTTCGCTTTCCCGGATTAAGGAAAAATCCCCAGAGGAATCCTCTTAAGCAGAGATCTGGTACTACAGCAGTTTTTCTCTGAAAAGACCGCGGATGAAAAGGTCATCGGCACCTCAAAATTGGATCATATCATATGGCGTTTCTCCGAGAAGATCTCGAGAAAAGTAAGATGTAATAACCCCAAGCTGAAAGCAGTCTCTCAAGAGACTCGTTTTCCCCATTAGAAACAAATGGCGTCTCCACCAGAGAAGTTTGTACACCTCTATAATTCAGACAGATGGGTTCCCCAGCAAGTCTGACATCAAAATTTTTCTATCAAATGGCATCTCCCCAGGAAAATTCGGTGAGAAGTTTGAGGAAAACCACTACGAATAGTGTCCCTTGTCAATAAAGTTTATTGACAAAAGAAACTAAGACCAGATCCTTGGTAGGAAACCAGGATCGAGGGGAAGTTTACATCAGAAACTAAGACCAGATCCTTGGTAGGAAACCAGGATCGAGGGGAAGTTTACATCAGAAACTAAGACCAGATCCTTGGTAGGAAACCAGGATCGAGGGGAAGTTTATATCAGAAACTAAGACCAGATCCTTGGTAGGAAACCAGGATCGAGGGGAAGTTTATATCAGAAAACTGAGACCAGTTCCTTGGCTAAAGACCAGGATCGAGGGGAAGTTTTTACCTTTTCTAAGCATCATTGCTTAGTAAAAGAGGATGAATGCGTAAGCTACCATTCATAACCACCATCAAAATTTCAGGTATTCTGATATTTAATCCTCTTGCACCCCGAATGCCCGAATACCTTCGGCATTCACACCTTCGGGTCCAAGAAGATTAAATAGGGGCATCTATCATACCCCAAATTTTGACCACTAAGATTTCCCATCATTGTGCAAATCATCACCACAATATGGATGTACCATCATGCCTCATCAGTCTCCCCAAAAATGGGTGAACATTTACTACAATCAAACTTAGGGTTTCAAGCCCTCTCAGAGCTTTTAGACAAATGATCAATCAAGGAATGACCTGATCTTCAACTTGTCTAAACCTCTCAAACCTCCCCAAAGGATCAAAAGGACTCCCACTTCAAGGATTAAGCACAAGGTTGCTCCCTTCTAGGTGGATTAAGCCTCAAGATCGCCAGTGTCACCAAATTAGGGTTTTGGTCGACTAGGGCCTCCAGGTGAAAATTTTCCTCTGGGCATGAGCCAATGCTTCAAAGCATAACCTATGATGCTCCAAGGGACATCATAAACCCAATCATCAAGTCAATTTAGCCTTAGGGGATGCATACAGTAAAAATCAGGAATTAGGATTTCTTGACCTAATTCACCCCTAAGTTGACTTCTGGGACAATTCATGAGCCAAGACCTCAAGAGAGGATTTGAGGGTCTCTAATGCACTACATTGATCCATTTGCAATAATGGATTGATCCAAGAAGCTTGAGCAACAAGTTTCAATTTCATCAGTACCACAATTAGGGTTTCGCGAGAAAAGTCAACTGTAGCTTTGACTTTTGACAAGGACATGCTCCCAAACTCTAGGACATGGATCAATATACCCTATAACACCCATGGAACATGTCCATCAAGTTTTATTTAGGTCAAGGACTTGATTTCCTAAAGGATTGCACAGTTTGGAATTCATCTGATAAAAAGTCAACTGTGCACAAAAGTCAACTTTGACTTTTTGAGATTTTTCATAAAAATGGATTTTTAACCCTAAAATGATGTTAATGTATGATTGGAATCATCACTCATCAAGAAAAATCAAGAAAAGTGGGATAACTTGTAAAAGGGGTAACCATAAAAACTTAGAAAATTTTCTAAGTTATAAAATAAAGTGGCAAGGGTACCAACTTTGGAGGATCATAACTCCTAAACCACAAGGCCATTTTTTCCCATCCAAAGCTTGATTTATAGATCTCATTACCCTCTACAAAAGCTTAAAACTGACCTCCCTCCAAATTCCCCATGGATTTTGAGTTATGGAATGATCAAAATCACAAAAAGTGAAAATGTCACTTTTTTCCAACACTTAGTGAAATTTCACTAAGTCAAAATCTGCCTTCACTTTTTCCCAAATGTAGGGGGATTTTTCACTTGGATCCAAAAGGTATCAAAACCAAATATGATCAAACAGTTGTTGTATCATATGAGGGCTTTCTAAAGTGACCAAGAACATCACCAAATTCCACTTGAGCCATGAGATATGACAAGGGCAATATGCCTTGCTGAAAACTGCCAAGGCTAGGCAGAATTTTGCATTTTTGCTCGATTTGGCAAAATCAGATAATCCCAAGCCTTGTCATCATCTTGAACACATCTGAGGATCAAATCTAAAGGGGACAAACACTGAGCCAAGCCTCCAAAGTCTTTGGAACCAAAAGTAGCATGCTAAACCTAAAAATCCCTAAAAGAGGGACAAGACTCCAATTTTGGATTGGAGCATTTAAGGGATGCACCAAGGTGGCATGGACTGAGCTTCCTTCAACTGAATTTAGTCAAGGATGATCCAACAACTAGGGAACCAAAGGCCTGTGCTCTAAGCTCTAGTCAATGGCTAGAGGAGACTTGAGATTCCATTGGACAACATTGGCCAAACCTCTGCTGCAGTTTCCATTCACTATTGATCCTAAAACAAACTTGCTATACTATAAATAGAGCTCATTTGTGATCAGTTTGAGTACACCAAAGCCATCAAACAGATGCTTTCCTCAAAATCTCTTCTTTCACTCCAATTTTGCCGTCTAAGGCAAGTCATTATCGGGTTTTGAGTTTGAGAGCTTTTCCAATCAAACCAATCACTCACACACCTCACATACATCATATAGAAGTGATCCAAACACTCACATAACATCTGGAACACTGATTTCACAAAATCACCAGCCAACTGCTCAAGGTTTTAACCAAGTTGCAGTTGGGATACCATTTTCAGTTCCAGCTTGTTTCAAACCATTCCAAGCATCCAGACACACTCCATGGCACCTAGGGAAGCTATCCAGATCATTGGAACCTAGCTGTAACACCTCTAACACAAAACACGATCACCAGCTGTAAGAGGTAAGTATGAGCTCTTCTAACTCTATGATCCATGCAATTTTTGCTGCACAATAATTTGGCCATATGTTCATAATCATGCATGGAATGTTTTCCCTCAATCAATTGCACTGTTTGAATCATGTGTGGAATTTCTGAACCTTCATGCAGAAATTTGGGTTCTTGAGGTTTCTCTTTGATTTCTTATTCCATGTTAAAAATAAATGAAATTAAAGACCATAGACATGATCGTGAGGTTAAAACGAGTAGATTGATATGTAGATTGCATGATATAATCAAGTATTTAGTGAGATTGGATAGAAAATGTAAATCTGCAGAAACAGAGGAAGGGCGCGTGTTCTTTCCATGTTCTTGGCGCCCTTTTTCAAATATTTGAATATTTGAATTTTGTGATTTTATTTAATTGATTCAAAAATTAATTTCTCTTTGAGTTTTAATGATTTTGAGTTGATTCTTTTTTTAATAATTCACAAAAATGTTAAAATATTTTATTTTACCAAAAAATCCCAAAAATATTATTTATTTCATATAATTGATATTTTTGCAAAGAATTAATATTTTTATTGTTTTTGACATTGAAAATATTTTTTCCTTCTTGATTTTGCAAATTTTTCTGATTTCTAATCATTTTGTAGGTCAAAACATGATTTTTGAAACATTAATCCAAGATCACAATTTATGTTCCACATGTTAAACAATTTTGATCATTTTAATTGAATTTTTTATTTAATTAAAATACATTTTGGAAACAAATTAGGGTTTTTGATTAATTCAACCCTCATCCAACTTTTTCAAACACTTTTGGGCCTCTATTAGAGTGTAAGACCCAACCCTTTGTAAATACAAAACTTTTGGGCCTCACTCATTGTATAAGTCCCATTGTATTTCAAAACCTCGGCGCGATCATCACCCGTTTAAAAACCATCTGGGCCTCTCCTCGAGCTATAAGACCCATTCAAAAACTCTTGGGCCTCTAATAGAGTTTAAGACCCAATCCCCTTTTAACCAAAACAATTTTGGGCCTCAGACATTGTATAAGTCCCTCTGTGTTAAAAGAAAACCTCGGCACGGTCGTTAGTTAAAAAATCAACCCTGGGCCTACCCTTGTGTTATAAGCCCCATTTCTTTCCTTTAAACACTTGGGCCTCTTGAGAGAGTGTAAGACCCATCCACTTGTATAGAAAAGCCTTTCTTGGGCCTCAGTCGCTTGTATAAGTCCTTGTACAAATTCAAAACCACAGTGCAATCACTGATAAAACCTTGGGCCTCTCCTTGAGCTGTAAGCCCCGACATCTTTTCAAAATACTTTCTCCTTTGATTTTGAATATAGTGTTGTTTTCAATCTTTCTTTGTTGAACAACTAACCAAACAGCATGGAAGCTCTACAACCGAGTAAGTGTTTACCCGCTTTCATTTACCTGCTTTCATATGTATATAACTATACTGTGGGGCTGTTTCACTGTAAGTCTTCTTTCATAAACTCATATCAACTATGTAATAATAGTATAGATATTAGAGTTTCCCAGGCAACTACGTCTAGCACTAAGCCCTGTTGATCACTCTTAAATAGACTAAACTAGATCCCCATAGGATTACCAAATACAGTCTTCCCTCCTCTTGGGGTTAAACAATATGGAGATGTGAAAGGAAGATTCTTTTTAAACCCTTTCTCAGACTGTCACCCTTAGACATTGTCAAAGAAACTCTAACTCCCCAGAGATGATCTTTTCTCCGTGAATGGCATCTCTTGAGTTTCTTCCAAATTCTCGTACTTTCCTGGCTTGATCCATTCTCGGTGAATGGCATGTCTTGAACTTCTCGGGGTTTTGGGACCCACAAGCTTCCTAAAAGCATCCCCGCCTCCTCTTGGGCGTTGTACAAGGACCCAACGGCTTCTTAGAAGTATTCATAGCCTCCTCTTAGGCTTCGTATAAGGATTCTTCCTTCGGGAAGAGAGCCTCCTCTTGGGCTTCGTACAAATTGTCCCTCGGCATCTTAAAAGTTTCCAGCCTCCTCTTGGGCTTCGTACAAATTGTCCTGACGACCTCCTAGAGGTATAGGAACATAAATTAGTCATTTTAATAGAACAGTCTTTCAAAGAGTCTAGATCTTTCTACCATGAACAAACTACTACTGTTTCTTTAAGCATAGTACAAAAGATAAAACTCTAGACGTGGACAGTCTAATCTCCTTGAGTCTCGAAGGCATTATCAAGAAGGGAAAAACACCAGTAGACTCGGACAGTCTCCAATAGCCTCCGGATTTCCCATTTCCTTAAAAAAACAGGAAATAACCCTGATCCTCTGATCAAATCCCAAAGCATAGCCTTACTTTTAATCCGTGTCTTTATAAGAACTGATTTTCTCTTTTTACCAACATACTGGACCTATCACTCAACTGAAACAGCCATCCTTTAGCCTCCATCTCGGGCTTCGTACGAGATACAAAATCACTCTTTTGTTGAGTATAAAAGATCCTCTTGTTGGGTCATAACCTCTTTTAGCCTCCATCTCGGGCTTTGTACGAGATACAAAAAGACTCTCTTATCGGGTCAATCACTTTTAGCCTCAGTCTCGGGCTTCATACGAGACACCAAATCACTCTCTTGTTGAGTACAAAAGACTCTCTCGTTGAGTCAAACTCTTTTGGCCTCTGTCTTGGGCCTCGTACAAGACACATATAAAAACACTCTCTTGTTGAGTAAACCCTTTTAGCCTCTATCTCAGGCTTCGTACGAGACACATAAAAACACCCTTTTGTTGGCCCACTAGCCTGCTCTTAGGCTTTGTATAAGAAAACCCCGGTTGAGCCAATCAACCTTTGAGCATCAAAAGTTGTGCCTCGTTCACAGTATATAAACATCAATAACTCCTTCCCCCCATCTAATTGCTGTAAGCGGCAAGCCTCTGGATTATTTACATCCACGCCACTGTCCCTCTTTTAGCATGAGAAATTCCTAAGGAAAGATAGCATTGCTCTACACTGAGTTAAAGTCTTCTCCTCTAGGTTGAAAAGCCCCTATAAAGGAAATTATGGCATTACCGGATTCACATATCCCGGTTAAAGTAATTATCCTTTATAAACAGTTGTGACAAACATACCCCACTTTAGAGATGACAAATTCTCTCTAAAGTCAAAATCATTTAGCTTCATATCTTGGGCTTTGAACAAGATACAAATAGACCTTTAGCTTCACATCTTGGGCTTCGAACAAGATACAGATCACTTTTAGCTTCACGTCTTGGGCTTTGAACAAGACACCAAAACACCATTTCTTCCCATAGAATAGGAGAAACTACGATCGCTCTGATTTCTCTGTTTCAGTAAATGGGAATACGTAGGCATAAGATTGCAAGAAAAATCTTAGCGGGCACACTAATCCAAAACCCAAATCCCATACCTTCACCCATCAATCGAAAAGCATCAGTCCTAACATCCTACCCATGAACAGTCCCAGTATTTTCCACTCTGAACAAAGTAAGAAGAAAGAGGCCCCATTACCATATAGCATTCGTAACCTAACAGACCGCTGTTTAAACTCAGTATGCAAGCAGGGTTAGTTGGAGACATCTATTTCCCTTCCTTCATCAGCTTAATAGGATAAAAAATGAGTCGACCTGTAGTAACCCCAAAAGAACGACAGTGCTTAAGAACCACATCCAAAATCACTCGCTACACTAGAGAACATGGTTTCAATATCCTCATCATCCTTCATCTTGAACAGCTCGTACTTATATATCAACAAGTTAGCTTTTGCTTCTCTAACTTGCTGACTCCCTTCATAGGTAGAGCATAGAGATTCAAAGGTAGTCTTTGCAGAAGACTTATAAATGATTTTCAAATACTCAGCATATGGTAAAGCATCCACTATAATACCCCTGACTCTATGATGCTTTTTGTAAATTTTCATTTGAGCAGGAGTCCAAGTTTTCCTGTCAGATACCATACCAACACTATCAACAGCGATTTCAATACCATCTTCAAGTATATCTCATAGCTCATCATTGAATCCAATGATATATGTATACATCTTGCTTTTCCACCATTCAAACTCAGTGGAGTCACCACTGAATACAAGAGGTTTAACAGAGTAATGATTTCTTTCAGAGCTACTGTAATCATAGGAAAATCCCCTTACTGAGGTACTAGCATTAGTATCCTCAGTAGCCATATTTTTCTCGTTGGATCTTTGATTGTACCACTGTTAAGTGTTACGTACAAACCAGACTCTGATGCCAACTGAAGGCAAGAAAAATACACAAGAAGGGGGGTTGAATTGTGTTTGCAAAATTCATTTTACTTCTGAACTAGAGTTCAGATTCTAAAACTAAGTTCAGACTTTGATAATAGGTGCAGCGGAAAATATAATAGAAGTATAGTAAGAACAACAAAAAACACACAACAATTATCCTGGTTCCTCTCCAAACTGAGAGTACTTCAGTCCCCTTGCCTTGCAAGAGATTTTCCACTATAATCAACCCGATTACACTTGCTTATACACATGCGTATAAGACTTACCTTGCTCAAACCTCCAGTCTAAGACTTTCCTTCTCAATCAGCACCTAATCGAGACTTTCTACTTAGATCCCCAGATCCTAAGACCTCCCTTGCTTAAACCACCTGGTTCAAGACTTTCCCGCTTAAACACACTTCCTAAGACTTCCCTTGCTCAGATTCCCGATCCAAGACCTCCCTCCTTAGACACATTGTCTAAGACTTTTCTGCTCAAGCCTACAGCAAGAGACATTTATCTAAACTGACTATTTAGAGAAGGAATAATTTACAACAACACTTGATTAATAATCGGAGGTGTTCAAATATAGTACAACACACTTTTACAAAGGATTCTTAAGCCATACAAGAATAAGAACTCTTATCAGATTTTGCTTGTGATATGAAGTGCGTGTATTTCTCAGTTATAGTTACAACGTTATTTCTTGAGTTGATCTTAAAATCATCTGCTCCTTTTATAGCTGAAGAAATATAGTCGTTGGAGCATCCACAATGGCTATAATCAGATCAAATCTTCTAGTACATCTTGTTTTCCAATAAAGCAGGCGTTGGAACTTTCAGTCAAGGAATTATCCACACAAAAAATGCCTTTGTCCAGAGGATTTATCTATGATTCAAGTACAACACAATCTGTTGAAGATAATGTCAATATATCTCAAGTCCCATGTTAGCATAACCGAGTTGACACTACTCAGTCTTAGAGGCAGCCATAGCACGTTTCTGATTCTAGAGTGTACTAGCAGCTGCTTTTCTAATCAAACTCTCTCACGAGCGTATGATCAGAACCAAACCAAAGCTACTTCTGTGTCAGAAACAGTTTCATCAACTAAATATAATTATGCACACATGAACCAGCTAGTTAGAAATCCTAATTGTTTTTCAAATACTTTGTCATCATCAAAACCTTAGAGGATACATGGTATGAGCCAAACTTGTCTAAACATTTTACGGCTTCCATTATAAGATGTTTCAACTTGCATGGAATTCCCACTTCATTTAGAATTTCTTTGAAAAATTTCTAACTGATCTTGTCATATGAATTTACTAAATCTACCTTTATTGCAAAGTAGCAGTTTTTGCCCTTGGTTTGTGGATACTATGTAGAATTTCTTGAGCCACTACATTGTTTTCGTGGATATTTATTTTGGGAATGAATCTTGTGAAGGTGAAAGGAAACACAAGAAAGGGGGGTTTGAATTTAACACAACAAATACCAAACACAACAAATAGCAAACAAGGAATAAAAATAATGGAACAATTATTTTTATATTGGTTAGCTATACCACAAGCTAACTTCAGTCCACCCTCCAAGGTTAATCTTCCTTATCAATAAGGACATAATCCAATATAGTTAAACTTAATTGCAACACAAATACCAACAATTAATGTCTTCTTGAGTATACAGATTAAACCCTAGTCACTCAAGGGACAAAAATACAATCAAAAGGATTGATACAAAGTGTGTTTACAAGATGCTTCTAGGAAATAAAAATATACAAGTGAAATACAAATGTCACACAAAAGAATTAAAATGAATAGTATGAACAAAAGTTATTGTGTGAGTGTTTCTTTTCTCTCAAAATATTCACAATAACACTGTTCACGTAATATTGTAGCATAGTAAGAATTCGTTTAAGTGAGGTGCTTTTCCATTCTTCCAAGTCTTATTTATATAGGTAATGAAGAGATCTGTTGGAGGGTTGAATTTGAATACAAAAATACAGTTGTGATGAAGTTTGTGATGAAGCATGCATAAGAGAAGAGTAAGAATCTGGTTGAGAGAATCTTTAGAAACTTTGGTCTTTAGAGTCTTGATTCAGTTCTTCAGAACCTAGTCTTTAGAGTCTATTAACAAAGATTAGATTTGTTTTGAGCGCAGGGCTTTAGAGCGTAACAACTTCAGAAGCTTCAGAGTATCAAAGCCTTGCATTACTAGATGTCATAAGCGTTGAATACAAAATCACGAGGTTGATTAACTTTGTAAACACATAACCCAGAGTCATTGTGCACTAGTTTCAGAGTCTGATGATGTCACATGTTATTTAGTTAAAATCAGAACTTGAATATAAAATATGTACGCTGAGCAAAATTATTAGGGTACAAAAATATTCTTTAAAAACAATATGTATTGTTATCAATAAAACATAAGGCCAGTTTTGGTGTGGTATAATGATTAAGGTGAGTATCGTTGTACATGTTGTGGTTGTTGTTGTTGCATGCCTTTTTATGAATCATCCATCATGTAGTTTGGACGGTGTGAGCCTCACTCCTATGGTGGGGATTGGGTGCCAGTAGCTGGTTCCACGTGAGAACCAATGAAGCGTTACCTATGGTGATGATAACGATTTTTGGTGGGCTCTGATCCTATGGTGGGGATCGGGAGCTAGTGAACCTGAGAGTTCACATTTGGTACCACATGCATTGAGTCATGGTGTTGAGTCTCATTGCATTGCATACATGTTGTATTACTATTTCTGGAATTGGGTGGATTATGAGTTTTTGGATGGGTGATTATGCATATCACTACTACGGAAAACACATATAATAACGCTTGCATTACTATAGATATTCAATCAACCGTTGTAATATGTGATATTTAGGAGCATGCATTTTTTTATATTTTATTTAACCACCTATAACGACATTTGATTTAATATCTGTGGTGAAAAGTGGCGTATTCATGGGTTCAAATTCCAGCACCAGCATTTTTGGTTATTTACTTATTTTAAAAAAAATGCTGACAAACCTTTCACCATAGGTATTTAAATGAACTATGGTTATAGGTGGCGCCTTTTTATAAGATATATATAACCCTCTGAGTTCATTCACTTTTGCTCTAGACGTACTTAGACAAACTTCATCTTCTGCCTCCAAACTTCTTCCATTTACAAAACATTATTCATCCACTAAACCAAACTTGAAAACATCATTTCTTCCCTAAACGAAACTCAGAAACATTGGTTCCATTGACGTGTTGCAGTTTGTTCCTGTTTAACAATTCTACAAGTAACATGTTATTGTTTAATGATTCTATTTTTTTATTTTTTATTATTGTTCGTGTTGTTTTTGTTGTTGTTGTTGTTGTATTCATTGTTGTTGTTGTTGTTGTTCTTGCTTTTGTTATGTTTCTTCTTGTTTTTATTGTTGTTGTTGTTGTTGTTGTTTTTGTTGTTATTATTGTTGTTCTTGTTGTTTCTCTTGTTGTTCTTGTTGTTATTGTTATTTTTGTTCTTGTTGTTGTTATTGTTATTGTTATTGTTCTTGTTCTTGTTGTTCTTGTTATTGTTCTTGTTGTTCTTGTAGTTCTTCTTATTGTTGTTGTTGTTGTTCTTGTTGTTGCTCTTGTTGTTCTTGTTGTTATTCTTATTTTTGTTCTTGTTGTCGTTATTGTTGTTGTTATTGTTCTGGTTGTTCTTGTTATTATTCTTGTTGTTCTTATCGTTCTTGTTGTTGTTTTTATTGTTCTTGGTGTTCTTGTTGTTATTGTTATTATTGTTGTTCTTGTTCTTCTTGTTATTGTTCTTATTATTTTTGTTAATCTTGTTGTTCTTGGTGTTGTTGTGTTAAAGTATTTAATATTGTATATTGTGATGAAAGTTATAAATATAGTCATGTAAAACATGTGGCAAAAATTAAAAAATGCTGACAGACCTTTCACAACGGGTATTTAAAACAACCGTGATTATAGGTAGCACGGTTTTCAGTTTTCTACAACGGTCACACAACCATGATTGTAAGTAACGCATATACAACCACACGCTACGTAACAACGTCTGGTCTTGCGTGATAACATATCTTTTTTAACTATTGTTGTATGTGTTTTTTGTAGTAGTGTATGTTGATGGTGTGCTTACATATATTTATGTATTTCTTTATATGATTGTGATTTCTCACCCCTTTTGTTTAAATGTTTCCTTTACATGGGCATCATGCAGATAATTTGTAGTAGAGACGTGGAAGAGAGAAGAAGAGAGTGCTCATTATGCGTTTGTTGACTCAGCGTCTGCTCTGATATGTAACACTAGGGGGTGGAACACTCGTTCATTTATTTTATGTTTGATAATTCTTATGTCTACATTATGCCATGATTATGTTTTGGAAAAGTTAAAATAACCGGTTGTTTGATGTTTCCGCTGCAAAAATCATATTGGAGTTCAGACTTGTTCATTATTATTATTAGTTTAAAATTTATATATGTTACATATCCAATTGAATAAGCTGGTTAATGTTTTAGTAGCATCCTAATTGCAATTGTTGATTGTTTTAAATTACTGTGATTTTCAATTAAAATTACACGGGGAAAATTAAGGTATTACATCATACAAAGTCAAATCAACATATAATCCAACAATATAGAAAAAGGTTCATCACGAATAACCTAACCTAGAGGAGCTTTGATACTCATATTGGAAATTACAATACCAATTGAATAAAAAAGAAATGCATATGAATCCCCTTGAAGGATTGGACTCCAGTGGCTTCTAATGCTCTCAAAATCACCCTTGATGCTGTAAAAATCGTACTAAAGATGCCAAATTTTGTAATCCTTACAAAAGTGTAGATATTCTCGTTTAAAAAGCTTAAAATATGTCAGAAAGCGTCATTAAAAGCCCAGAAAAAGGCAACATCAAGCACATTATAACTACATCGCGTGATGCATCTAGTACATCCTTATCGCGTGTGCCATGTTGTGCGTGATTATTCAAGCGGCTTCATGTTATTGCTCCCCTTTTCACCTGATTTTTTACTAAGTCCAATTTCTTCACACTTAGCTATTTTTTCCTCATTCTTTGGTCTTTCTTCTTCCTTTTGGCTCATCTTTCACTTGTTTTTATCTGATTCTTCTCCTAATTTTATGCAATGATGAACTATCATCAGACCTCTATCTCCTGGGTAAGCTTATGATAATCTTTTTCACATGATCTGCAGTTTAGTAACCTTTGTCCAGAACCTTTAGACATGCAACAAGAGTATGAAACCTTGAGAACATGTTCTCAAGAGTTTCATTATCTTCCATCTTGAAGGCTTAATACTTCTGAATCAAGGAAAGTTCCTTGGTTTCTTTAACGTGACAGTTTCCTTCATGAGTCATTCTCAGAGAATCAAATACGGACTTTGTTGTATCTCTGTTTGTGATATTTTCATACTCAGCGTATGAAATGGCATTCAACAAGATGGTTCTAGATTTTTGATGATTCTTGTAGTCTTTCTTCTATTGATATGTTATCACTCTTTTTTCCACCTTGTTACCACTAGCATCTACAGGATGAACATAACCATCAATTACCATATCCCATAGATTCACATCATGACCAAGGAAAAAGTTTTCTATTCTATCTTTCAAGTAATCAAAATTTTCTCCATCAAAAACTGGAGGTTTAGTACTATAGTGATCTCTATCAGCGGGTGCAACTGGTGGAAGCACTTTTGCCATTGTGTTTCACAAGCTGGATTTTTATCTGACACAGTGAAGTGTTTAATATGCAATCAATAGTAGAATCGGAGCTTTGGTGCTAATTGAAGGTGAAGGGAAATACAAGAAAGGGGGGGTTTGAACTGGATTTCCAAAAATGAAAACTTTTTTAACCCAACACAACAAGTAACAAATATATTTAACCGTTGTTGTATGTGTTTTTTGTAGTAGTGTATGTTGATGGTGTGCTTACATATATTTATCTATTTCTTTATATGATTGTTATTTCTCACCCCTTCTATTTAAATGTTGTCTTTACATGGGCATCGTGCAGATAATTCGTAGTAGAGATGTGGATGTGAGTAGAAGAGAGTGCTCTTCTTTATGCGTTTGTTGAGTTGGCGTCTGCTCTGATATGTAACACTACGGGGGATGGAACGCTCGTTCATTTATTTTATGTTTGATAATTCTTATGTTTACATTATACCATGATTATGTTTTGGAAAAGTTAAAATAACCGGTTGTTTGATGTTTCTGCTGCTAAAATCATATTGGAGTTTAGACTTGTTCATTATTATTATTAGTTTAAAATTTATATATGTTACATATCCAATTGAATGAGCTGGTTAATGTTTTAGTAGCATCCTAATTGTAATTGTTGATTGTTTTAAATTACTCCGATTTTCAATTAAAATTACGCGGGGAAAATTAAGGTGTTACATCATACAAAGTCAAATCAACATATAATCCAATAGTATAGAAAAAGGTTCATCACAAATAACCTAACCTAGAGGAGCTTTGATACTCATATTGGAAATTACAATACCAATTGAATAAAGAAGAAACGCATATGAATCCCCTTGAAGGATTGGACTCCAGTGGCTTCTAATGCTCTCAAAATCACCCTTGATGCTGTAAAAATCGTACTAAAGATGCCAAATTTTGTAACCCTTACAAAAGTGTAGATATTCTCGTTTCAAAAAGCTTAAAATGGGTCAGAAAGCGTCATAAAAATCCCAAAAAAGGCAACATCAAGCACATTATACCTACATCGCGTGCAATGCATCTAGTACATCCTTATCGCGTGTGCGATGCTGTGCGTGATTATTCAAGTAGCTTCATGTTTTTGCTCCCCTTTTCACCTGATTTTTTACTAAGTCCAATATCTTTACACTTAACTATTTTTTCCTCATTCTTTGGTCTTTCTTCTTACTTTTGGCTCATCTTTCACTTGTTTTTATCTGATTCTTCTCCTAATTTCATGCAATGACGGACTATCATCGGACCTCCATCTCCTGGGTAAGCTTATGATAATCTTTTTCACATGATCTGCAGTTTAGTAACCTTTGTCCAGAACCTTTAGACATGCAACAAGAGTATGAAACCTTGAGAAAATGTTCTCAACAGTTTCATTATCTTCCATCTTGAAGGCTTCATACTTCTGAATCAAGGAAAGTTCCTTGGTTTCGTTAACTTGAGTGTTTCCTTCATGAGGCATTCTTATAGAATCAAATATAGGGTTTGTTGTATTTCTATTTGTGATATTTTCATACTCAGCGTATGAAATGGCATTCAACAAGATGGTTCTAACTTTGTGATGATTCTTGTAGTCTTGCTTCTATTGATCTGTCATCACTCTTCTTTCCACCTTGTTACCACTAGCATCTATAGGATTTACATAGCCATCAATTACCATATCCCATAGATCCACATCATGACTAAGGAAAAAGTTTTCTATTCTATCTTTCAAGTAATCAAATTTTTTTCCATCAAAAACTGGAGGTTTAGTACTATAGTGATCTCTATCAGCGGGTGCAGCTGGTGGAAGGACTTCTACCATTTTGTTTCACAAGCTGAATCTTTATATGACACAGTGAAGTGTTTAATACGCAGTCAATAGTAGGATCGGAGCTTTGATGCCAATCAAAGGTGAAGGGAAATACAAGAAAGTGGGGGGGGGGGGGGGTGGTTGAACTGGATTTCAAAAAATGAAAACTTTTTGAACCCAACACAACAAATAACAAACAAGGATGGAATTGGAATAATCAAAATGCAATTGTATCCTTGCATAACGGTTTATTAAAATAGGAGACCAAATGGTACAATAGTACAATCCTTAGCCCACAAAATGAGTATAATAGAAGACATATTTGATCTTGTACTGTGTACTATTTTTCTCACGTAAAACCTTTTGATCTTATCTTCAATATTTAGTGGCTTCTGACAAGTTTTACTTAATTGTAGTTTTAATCTTTTAAAATTTAATTAAACACTGAAATTTGTAGATAAAATAAAAATATTATTAGTAAATCTTGAAATAAGTTACTTGTATAAATAAAAATAATTTTTATTTACCTAACTTAAATTAAAACTAATTTAATTGTATCAATAAACTTTTTAAATGCATTAGAGAAAAAAAGAAAAAGTAAAAGCAAAAAAAAAAAAAAAAGCTAAAATAAAGTAAAAGATTATCTCCTAATAAATGATACTACAACAACATCATTTAAAAGACATAAATATATTTGTTATTTTTATCTCATTTTTTAAATAAATTGTAGATTTATAAGTATAACAACTTTGTCTATATAATCGTACATTATGAAAAATAAAAAATAAAGTGAAATCGATAAAAATTTGTTGAAAATTTCAAGCCTATTTCTTGCTTTTAGTTGACTATGATATTCTTTTGAAAATAGTGATTGTCAACTTTTTAGCTGCATAATATATTTAATTGCAGTTTTGGTTAAGTTAGTTAAAAATTTAATTGTATTTACACAAGTAAATTATAATCATGTCAATTAAAAGATAGTAACACAAATCAAGCAAGGTGGGTGATTTTATACTACTGTATTTTAAAATAAATTTTAATTAAATATTAAATTTAAGGCATTTATATTCAACCAAAATATGACATTTAAAAAATTAAAAATTTAAATTATTTATCTGATTATATTTTATTATATTTCATTTCATACCATTAAATCGCATCATATTTCATTCATCTAAAAAAATTAAGCCATATTTTAATAAACTTTTAAATCAATTTTAGTTTTTGAAATTTTATAAAAATCATGTTTTTAGTTTTTCTACATAACTAAAAATATTAATTTTTCTAAAATATATGCATTCAATATTGATAAAAACAATCAACCATAAAATAAAACTTTAATTTTTTTCATTTTATTTTATTAAATTTGAATATTAATTTCATTCTCTATTTTGTGATATATTGGCTTTTTAGAAAGCTGCAAGAATATAACAAGTTAATTGGAAAGATATTTTAATACATGACATGTTAAAAATTCCAATGCAAACTGTTAGCAAGCTAAAAAATATTCTTTCAATCCCAAAACCACACGGAGAAGAAGTATTCACTACATAAATTGAAAAAAACAATAACATTAGAGTTGCATGCATTCCAAAGTAAGACAAAAAATTACTTAGTGTTGCATGCATTCCAAAGTAAAACAAAAAATTATTTAAGAAATGATGAGTGGTATAAAAAACAATGTCAGAGTAAAATAGATTTGTTAAAAATATATTCTTCCGTTAGGCAAAGATGAGACTTGTTAAAAATAAAAAAATTTAAATAACACACCTTTCACTCCTTAAGCTTAAAAACGAAATAAGATTCTTCCAATTAAGCACCAGAATGAATTTCTTCCTATTGAATCCAAACAAATAATATCTAAGATATGTAACTAGAAGAAATTCATTTTGATGCTTAACTAGAAAAATGTCATTATAATAAAACTTTAGAACTAATCACTTTTCTGGACATTATTGCGGGAGAAACAACAATTGTTGAAATGTCTTGGTTGGACAAAAGTGGTGGGCCCAAAGTTGCTGACCCCCTCCGGAAAAAGAAACCACTTGTGGACATTTATGAAAAAATTCAAATTCCTTACGCGCCATCATTCTACTCTGCCCTTTTACACTCCTCAATTGGCACCAAACTTGCGAATTCTCAGAAGGTGTTACTGGAAAGTGATGATGAAATAACAACTAGCTCAAATCAATTGGAAGATTCTGGATCTAGGTACTCGGGTGGGTCTATTCTGTGTTGTGATTCAATATCAGATAATGATGTGAGAATGGGTAATGAAAGAATTAAGAAGACTTCAGATGACGTGCCTGGCAAAGTCTGGTCGATTCTGAAAGAACTGGGAATCGAAGGAGAGGAGGATGATGAAGCTTTAGAAGGTATCATTCGTGGATTGGAAAACAAAGATAAAGAAAGGGCTTTACATGAGAATGAGGTCACCACAATTGTGCCTTGAATTTAACCACGTATAATATCAGGGGGTGCAACTCTTCTATCAAAAAGAGAAGAGTTAGACAGCTGATTGAAAGGAATAAAGTCGAATTCTGCTTAATTCAAGAAACAAAGTGCAAAAGTTTTAATGATGAGGTTGTGAGCAACTTGTGGAGTAGAGAAGATTTCAACTAGTCTGCTAGTTGGTCCTCGGGACAGTCTGGAGGTTTGATTTCTATTTGGAACAAAAATTCTTTCTGCTCTGATTTCAGTTTTTCTGGGCTGGGATACTTAGGTGTTCATGGTATCAGTAGAGGTAGAAATATGTATATAGTTAATATCTATTCTCCATGCTCTATTATTGAGAAAAGGAATTTGTGGGCTAAACTTATTAAATTGAAAGCTGAATTTCCAAGAGGAGATTGGATTGTTGCAGGAGACTTCAATGCCATCAAAATTAAGGAGGAGAGAAGAGGTAGAGGTAGTGGTAATTGGCCAGAAATGGAGGAATTTGCTTCTTTCATAGAAGATATGGAGCTGGTGGATCTGCCTGTAGTTGGAAACAGATTTACTTGGTTCAATTCAAATGGTTCTTGTAAAAATAGGCTGGATAGGTTTCTCATTAATGAAGAGTTGTCCCAAGAGTGGAATATTGTGAATCAAAAGGTAGGAAAGAGGGATGTTTCTGATCACAGGCCCGTGTCCCTAACTTTGAATGATAAAAATTGGGGTCCAAAGCCTTTCAAAACATTAAATGCTTGGTTGGATCACCCTGACTTCATACCTTATGTCAAAGAGGTGTGGGAGTCATGCAAGGTGGGGGGAGATGCTGCCAACATTCTTTATAAAAAATTGAAGGTTTTAAAGACAAAGCTGAGGGATTGGAACTCAAAAGTGTTTGGGATCATGGACCTCAAGGTAGAGGAGAGTATTGAGAATCTGAATCAAGTTGAGGAGGAGATGGCTGACTTGCAGGAGGATTTTCTTGAAGAAAAATTAAAGGAAAGAAGTGTTTTGATTGAGGACATGTGGAGCAGGTTAAGGATCAAAGAGAGTATTCTTCATCAGAAGGCCAGAACAAGATGGCTGCTGGATGGAGATTTGAACTCTAAGTTCTTCCATTCATCCATTAATTTTAGAAGGAGATTGAACTCTTTATCGCCTCTGAACTTAGGCCTGGTGGAACATGAGGATGTGGAGAGAGTAAAACAGGTCATACTTGAACATTTTGCAGAGAAATATCGTAATAAGCTGGAGGACTGTTTCCACTTAGATCTAAGTGCGCTTAACAAAGTAACTGAGGAGGACAATGTCATGCTAACTGAACCTTTCTCTAAGGAAGATATCTGGGAAGCAATTAGTGACTGTGATGGGGATAGAAGCCCAGGACCTGATGGGCTCAATATGAAATTTATAAGAAAGGCTTGGGGAATCATAGGTTAAGACTTCTCCAAATGTATCTCTGAGTTTCATATGAAGGCAACACTTCCTAAATGCTTTACCTCAGCTTTTTTTATTCTAATACCTAAATGTGAAAACCCTCAGTCTCTAAAAGAATTCAGGTCAATAACTTTGATTGGCTGCATTCAAAAAATAGTCTCTAAAATCCTAGTGGGCAGGCTTAGAAAGGTAATTGGGAAGTTGGTGTCCATATCTCAGATAGCTTTTGTGCCTGGCAGGCAGTTGTTGGATGGAGTTCTAGCTGCCAATGAAGTGGTAGATTATGCAAATAGGAAAAAGATAAGAGGCTTCATGTTTAAGATTGATTTTGCTCAAGCTTATGACAGTGTTAACTGGAACTGTTTGTTTAAAGTTCTAGAGGCTATGCAATTCAGTCATGTTTGGATAGGATGGATTAAAGGACTCGTATGTAACAACTTTGGATCAATGCTGGTGAATGGTAGCTCTTCAAGAGACTTTAAGTTGCAGCAGGGCCTATTGCAAGGAGATCCACTCTCACCTTTCTTGTTTGTGCTGGTAGCTGAAATTCTCTCCTTACTCATCAAGCTAGCTGTAGGAAAAGGTTTTCTCAGAGGGCTAAAAATTGAGGGTGAGCCAGTCAGACCAATTCTCCAATTTGCTGATGACACCTTGGTTATATGTGATGAATCTTGGAGCAACATTTGGGCATTGAAAGCTGTTTTGAGGGGTCTGGAAGTTGTGACAGGGTTGAAGGTGAATTATAGCAAGAGCAGATTATTAGGAATGGGATTAAAAGAAGACATAGTGGAAGCTGCTACATCTTTCCTTTTCTGCAAGGCTGGGGTGTTTCCTCTGAAATTCCTAGGATTATATGTGGGTGGCAGGCATAGGGGGGAGGACTTATGGAAACCAATCATTATGTCTCTCAAATCAAAATTGGCATTATGGAGGGGAAGAAGTTTATCAATAGGAGGGAGAGTAACTCTGATCAACTCAGTTTTAGCAAACATTCCAATTCACTTTTTATCCTTTTACTTGGCACCTACTAAAGTGGTAAAGAAAATAAGAGATATTCAAAGAAACTTTTTGTGGGGGAGTGATTGTGAGAAGAGGGCAATTGCTTGGGTGGCATGGGATAAAATCTCTAAACCCAAATCAGGTGGAGGACTCGGAATTAAAGAGGTCCATACTTTCAACAAAGCTATGGTTTCAAAATGGATTTGGAGGGTGGCTCAAGAACATGATAATCTGTGGTGGGGAATTCTAAAAGCTAGATATGGAGAATCCATAAAGAACATGTTGTCAAACCAACCAGTAACTCAACCTAGACATTGCTCCAGATGGTGGAAAGATATTCAATCTCTTGCAAGATACTCTAATGAACACGGGCTCCATAGACAGCTGATCTGGAAAGTTGGGAATGGGGAAAAAAACGTTGTTCTGGTATTCAAGGTGGCTCGGGGGAGAGAATTTGAAAACTCAATATCAGAACCTATTTCACATGTCCCTGAATCAGAAGGCTACTATAGCTGAATGTGGAAATTGGATTGGTAGCTCCTGGGCTTGGGATCTAATGGATAGAAACATTATCAGATCAGACGAAGGAGAGGAAAGCGAATCAGAACGTGAATTTGTTCAATTGGTGAATGAGGTGATCTTGGTTAGAGAACAGGAGGATACAATTGTCTGGCCTAAGGATAACAACAAGAATTTCAGTGTTAAGGTGTGTTATGATAACTACATGTTGTACCAAAACTCAGAAAGAATTGAAGATGGCTTGCTGGCAACTCTTGAAACTATGTGGAAATCCAAGGTTCCTCTAAAAGCACTAGTATTTGGTTGGAGACTACTTCAAAACAAGCTTCCCACTCAGGAAAATCTAAAGAGAAGAGGTGTAATTACAGACCCCCATCAAGAATCATGCATTTTCTGCTTTCAGGTATTGGAGGATTCTGCCCATTTGTTTCTAAACTGTGCTAAAACCAGGTTGGTTTGGAGGGAGGTAAAAGCTTGGTTAGGAATTTCGGTGAGGAGTGGCCATAATGTGGTGGAAGACTTGGAATTTTGGTCTCAGCATCCAGGCAAGGGCAGGGAAGCAATATTTTTCTGGATGGTAACATGCTGGTGTTTATGGAGAGTAAGGAATCAGATTGTTTTTAATGACTGTATTGCTTCCCCAAAAGCTATTTTTGATGATATTGTGTTATGGTCTTGGAAATGGAGTAGGCTAGTAGTCAAGGGTAAGTCATTAGTATCCTTGTATGAATGGTATAAAAGGCCTCATAATTTAGGGCAAGATTAATATAGATTGTTTTGAGGAAGTTTAGGGGGAGGTGAATCAAACCATTACTGAGGTAGTCTTGGTTTGTCTTTAAACTTTCTATTTTTGCTGCAAATTGCTGGCAGGATTGTAAATTGGTCTACTCTTTCGACCTATCCATTCTAATATATTCTACTTGATTATTAAAAAAAAATAGTTTTAAGACACATTTATAGTTTTGAGAAACATTAATCAAATCTTAATTTTGGCGGCTAAATATGTTTGAATTAGTTTTATCAACCGAAAAAAGTTAATATATCCAAATTAATCTTTATACTGAAAATATCTCTTTAATAGTAAATTCTTAATGCTAGATTTGTTTCAATAAAACAAAATTTTCAATAGCTATGTTAACAAATAGAATGTTTCTTTTAAATTAATAGGAAACCTAATATTTAGCAGGATTTATAGGAAACGAAACTTGTCTTGGCTTTAAATAAAAAAAGAAAAAAAATCATAATAATTAAGACTAATATTTTTAAATTAAATTTATTTATTTTTAATAAACTACTTGTTTCCAATTTTAATTATGCAATTAATAATTAAGTTCAAAAAACTTTGAAAAACGTAAATAAAGGAATTTTGAAAAAATTTTGAAATTTATTCTTCACTTAAACTCTTTTATTTACATTATTTAATTGTAATTTTTTTATTTTTTTATTTTTTATTTTGAATGTGGAAGGCCAAAGCCCAAGCTAAAAACATAACATATGAGTTAAGCTCACAAATCTGCTATCAAATCCTCGTATAACCAACTTGGGCATTCATCGTACACTATTAGCCCCATTGTGCCCATGCTTCCTTGTTTGGCAAGCTTATCTGCGTATCAATTTGCTCCCCTAAATATGTGTATCTATTCTCAATTTTTCAATGTTTCTTCCAACCTACCGTATTCTTCAAATAAGATTTAACCTTGGACTTTGCTTAGTCTACTCTTGTTTGATTGCTTATTCCACAAGTTTGTTGTCTACCTGAGCTACAAGTCGACATATTAGAGATTGTGAAAGCTCCACTTACATTTCCACTCCAAATACAAGTGTATGCTTTTGACTGAGCTGTTCTTGGGGGATGAATAACTTTAATTTTGTGTAACACTTCCTGATTAAAGTTATTATTTAATAAATTTCAATTCCAATTGCCTTCTGTTGTAACTAGCTCTGCAACATTTGTTGTCATCTCTCTTTCACCATTCTGCTAAAGCAACACATTTCTGAGTTGCAGTCCTGGTTCCACACACTTAGCATCCCAAGCTCTAACTTTGTTTCCTTTTCCCACTTCCCAAAAGGACATATCAGTTAGAATAGGCCAAATACTAACCAACAACATCCAAATGCTAGAGTCATTTTAGCACAAATGTATCTAGATCTTTGACTCTGATTTATGTATTTTTTTCTTATGACTTTGCACCAAAGTGTTTCATCCCATCACTTGATTTACCAACCCAATTTTTCTAGACACGCTTTATTCATAAGTATAAGGTACCTGATTCCCAGTCCTCCCTGCTTCTTTCCTTTAGCTATCTCACTTCATCTAACTATATGGAAATGTTTGTTGTTCTAATTATCTCTCAAGGTAAAATCCCGTGGCACCTTTGCAGCTCCTTGAGAGAAGTTTTTGGGACTGCCGTATTCATCATTGTGTATATAGGTAGTGCGTAAATGACGGATTTTGCAAGAGTTATCCTTCCCGCAAAAGAGATTTGATTTCTTTTCCAGCTAAATAATTTACTTTTTACCTTTTCAATCAAGTAGCAATAATCATTGGTTCTCTGACTTTTCTAGTTGAGGTCACCCTTAGATAAGCCCCTAGAGAATTTGTTTCTTTAAATCCATAGCTCTGGGTAATATTCCTTCTTATAACGGCTCAGGTGTTGCAAGAAAACACAATGTTGGACTTGTCCATGCTAATTCTCTATCTTAAAACCGAGCAAAATTCTTGTAAAAATTTCATGATAGTTTGCACTTTTTACTCAGTAGCATTGCCAAATAGTAGTAAATCGTCAACAAACATCAAGTATTACACTTTAGGTCCATATTTTCCAATTCTCATGCAATCCCACCTTTTTTCCTTAATCATATGAGATAGTTTTTCAACACAAAGGAAAAAAAAGATAAGGTGATAAGGGATCTCCTTGTATTAACCTTTTCTTGGAGTCGAAGTAATCACCTTTATCCCCATTCCAGAGCACTCTCATCCTGACACATGTTATGGCTTCCATTAAGAGATCTTTCAACTTGTATGGAATTCCCACTTCATTTAGAATTTCTTTGACAAAGTTCTAACTGATCTTGTCATATGCATTCGCTAAGTCTACCTTTTTTCCAAAGTAGTATTTTTTGCCGTTGGTTTTGTGGATACTATGTAGAATTTCTTAAGCCACTACAAGATTTTTGTCGTTGAATTGGGTTTCCAAAAATGAAAACTTTTTGAACCTAACACAACAAATAACAAACAAGGAATACAAAAATAGAACAGTTATTTTTATATTGGTTCTCTATAACACAAGCTATCTCACTTCATCTAACTATAAGGAGATGTTTGTTGTTCTCATTATCTCTCCAGATAAAAGCCCATTGGCACCTTTTCAACTCCTTGAGATAAGTTTTTGGGACTGCCGTATTCATCATTTTGTATGTAGGTAGTTCTTCATTCACGAATTTTGAAAGAGTCACCCTTCCTGCAAAAGAGAGTTGATTTCTTTTCCAGCTAGAAAATTTACTTTTTACCTTTTCAATCAAGTAGCAATAACCACTGGTTCTTTGACTTTTCTAGTTAAGGTCACCCTTAGATAAATCCCTAGAGAAATTGTTTCTTTGAATCCAGAACTCTGAGTAATATTCCTTCTTATAACGGCTCAGGTGTTGCAAGAAAACACAATGTTGGATTTCTTCATGCTAATTCTCTGTCTAAAAACTGAGCAAAATTCTTGTAAATGTTTTATGAAAGTTTACATTTTTTTACTCAGTAGCATTGCCAAATAGCAGTAAACCGTCAACAAACGTCAAGTATGACACTTTAGGTCCAGATTTTCCAATTTTCATGGAGTCTCACCTTTTTTCCTCCACGTCATCCTTAATCATATGGGATATTTTTTCAACACAAAGGATAAAAAAGATAAGGTGATAAAGGATTTCCTTGTATTAACCCTTTCTTGGAGTTGAAGTAATCACCTTTATCCCCATTCCAAAGCACTTCCATCCTGACACTTGTTTTGAATGCGAGATAAATACACAAATAGGGGGTGAATTATTTTACTTCTGAACCAGAGTTTAGATTCCAAAATTGAGTTCAGAATCTAATAATAGGTGTAACTGAAAATGTAATATAAGTAAAGTAAAAACAGCAAAGAATGCACAATAGTTATCATGGTTCCTCTCCCAACTGAGAGTACTCTAGTCTCATTGCCTTGCAAAATATTTTCCACTATAATCAACCCGATTACAGTTGTTTATACACACCTGTATAAGACTTTCCTTGCTCAGATCTCCAGTCTAAGACTTTCCTGCTCAATCAGCACCTGATCGTGACTTCCCGCTTAGATCCTCAGATCCTAAGACTTCCCTTGCTTAAACCACCTGGTTCAAGACTTTCCTGCTTAAACACATTACCTAAGACTTCCCTTGCCCAGATCTTTGGTCCCAGACTTCCCTGCTTAAACGCACAGTCTAAGACTATGTTTGAATAAGGCAATATTTCTGCAATGTAAAGAAAATAGTAAAGAGGGGGAGGGGGTTTTAGTTTACAGAGCGAAAAATAAAATAAAAGTTTAAAACAAAATTACTAAAGCGCTTAGGTTGTGTATTGAATCCCCTAGTTCTATGTTGTTGAAGTTTGATGCCTTCTATGAACGGTCCTATCACTCTAATCCCAAGGCAAATTAACAAAGTCGTTATGACTGGTCTGTCGCGAAATAACTCATTAATCACTTATTGGAGCTTCTTATCCCTAGGCCACCAACGTAAGCAGGATTAGGCGATATACAGAATGGTAATTCCCTATGACACTACTCGGGGTCTCTTATTCCTATTCAACTAGTGTAAGTAGAACAATTGCCCTAGGTCAAACACATAGGCTAAGGGTCAATATTCTCTATGTTCCCAAAATCAATTTAACAGAGTATCTCAAACAAAAAGCTTTAAGAAAAAGGAACAATTACATAGAATTAAAGATCAAAGGGTTCATATGTAACGCCCCGATTTTATTATTTAATTTTCGTCAATAATATTGTATGATTTTATGTGTTGATTGATGTTTTAGTGTGTAAGAGGAACCTTTGGGTGTAGGATAGTAGCCTTAGAGAGTAGAACTTAATGTGTTAGGAGTGTGAGAGTAAAAGTGTAGAGACATGGGGGTGGTGGGAGAATTATCATTGTTTCTATTATTTAAATTAGAATTAATTGAATAAAATAATAGTAATAGTGATAGTTAAATAATTATATAATTATTATGGTGATAGTGAAATAATAAAATATATAGTTATTTTATTTAGTTGGATTAAAATGATTATTTAGAAATAATAAAAGAATAAGAAAAGAGGGAATTGGGATCAGAGTCAGAACGTGAAAAGTTGGAGGGAAAAGAGAAATAGCTAGGACTTGAGGAAGAGGAAAAGAACACCATTGTTGAAGTGCTTTTGCTAGGAATAACCAGGTAAGGGTGATATTTTCTATTGTATAATGGATTGCATGATAACATGTGGGTGGGTTTTCTATATCTCTATGTGATTGTTTTTATCTTCTCTGTGTTTTGAATAATTGATGTGTAATGATACAATTGTGTGTATGCTTGGATGAATTATGTGTCCGTGAATGATTCTGATGGTTGTGTGGTGATAGGAATCAGAATGTGAAATATGAGTTTATGTTGTTTTATGAAAATTGGGGTTCTGATTCTAGAGTGTCCTAACAGATGCTTTCTGATTAGACTCTCTCACGAGTGTATGATCAGAACCAAACCAAAGCTACTTCTGTGTTAGAACCAGTTTAATCAACTAAATATAATTCTGCACACACGAATCAGCTAGTTAGAAATCCTAATTGTTTTTCAAATACTTTGTCATCATCGAAACCTTAGAGGATACATGGTATGAACCAAACTTGTCTTAAAAATCTCCCCCTTTTTTATGATGACAACCTTAAGTATTTATAAACAATCAGTAGTAGATTAATTACTCAATAACTTTTAGGGTCTGAGGTTTGTAACCTCCCCCTGTGTCAAACAAACTTAGAGGTGAGGTTTGTAAGCTCCCCTTGAGTCATATCTGTAATGTCTAAGAGGTGAGGTTTGTAAGCCCCCCCTATATAGAATAATGAATAATCTCCAAAGGTTAAGTTTATAATCTCCACCTAAATAGGATCACCAACCTCATCCGGATCCAAAATTAATTTAGAAGAATATTTAACCTATTGTCCCCATTTATCATCAATCAAAAAGGCAGAAGAAGAAGGAAACTTCAGCGGTTAAAATTGGTTTCTGAACAATTCATAGTTGAACACCAGTCAAGAACAAGTTTGTCACTTAACCCAACTTGTTGTACATGAGTAAAAACACCCTGTTTAACAAGAATCATAGAAAGAACCCTACCAAAAGGAATGAGAAAAGATAATTCCTCACGAGATGTAAGTATCTCTTCTTTCAGATAATTGAACATAGACAGAGGCATATTGATCTTAGTTCTGGAGACTACAAACAAAATGAAGTGTTTGTCATCAGAAGAAATCCATCCTGTCCCCTTTTCTCTAGGCCTTAGATTAGTCCCCATAATATGGTACCAAACTATTGCCATAGGAGTAAGAGTAGAAGGACTTTCAGCAGGGCCTTTACTTCCATAGATGATGTGGATATGATTCGCAACAGTAACTTCATCTTCCTCACAGTTTATTGCTTGAGATATGATATTGAGTTGATTACAACAAGGAAACCATAGACAACAGACAGAATCTGACAATCATCTAGCTTATTCTGATGAACATGAGTGTTTGTCCAAAAAGTATTTCACAAGAACTGGATAGATGGGTCCATAAAGCATTGCAAAATATTCATCCAATTTCTGAAAATGAATATCTAAAACTATTTGTGAAAGATTACTCGACGTTAATTCATTAAAGAATGCTAGTTTGAAGAACAATAATCTCACAATATTCTCTTATATAGAAGATAACTTATGAAATCAGGAGAATACACAGGAAACTATATAAAACATAGAATGCTAATTTATAAGCAAGTATGTTTTAAATGTTTGGACAATTATGAGTCTAAATAAAAACAAGTTAAAATCTTTGTCAATATACTCCTTTTAATGAACCAAATTTCAGCGTAGATTTTGAAATAAGAGTGATAGTCATGTCCCTTTAGTTTTAATACTTTCTGAGACAGCTGTCTATCAAAGTTATATTTCAAAAAGCTTTTAAGTATTAGAGTGTAAGACTAGGATCCTTATTTTATCATAACTCAAGAGTAGTCCAATAGTTAATTCAAAGAACATAGCAAAGAATTAAACTAATTACGTTCTGCTTTAAGCAAAGCAATCAAAGAAGAGATAGATCTATACTCCTTATCCAGGCTTTTTAGGCCATACTTAGAGACATATCAGAAAGAAACATTCCAACTGAAAACCATCAGAATCCAAAGATTCCTCCAATACTCCATTCAGAAGATAAGCATTTTTTCAGCGACAAAAACCATGTTCAATTTTTTCTTAATATAATCAAATTGAGCAATAGCTAAGGGTTTCGTAAATATATCAGCTCATTGATGTTCAAAATCAATAAAGTGAATATCTATAACACCCTTTTGAACATAATCTCTTAGAAAATGATATCTAATTTCAATATGCTTGGTTCTAGAATGTTGAATTGGATTCTTCGTTAGACAAATAGCAGCAGTGTCATCACAAATGATAGGAATATTGTTTCCAAAAATATGATAATTTTCAAGTTGATATTTCATCCATAGTAGTTGAGTACATCAATTAGCAGCTGAAATGTATTCTGCTTCTGCTGTAGACAGAGCAATAGTTGCTTGTCTTTTACTACCCCAAGAGATAAGGCTTTCGCCTATGAATTGACAAGTTCCACTAGTGGATTTCCTTTCAATTCTATCTCTGACATAGTCAGCATCATAGACTTCAACCAGCTTATAATTTGAGGATTTATAAGGAAGTCCAAGATTGATTGTTCCTTTCAGATACCCGAAGATCCTCTTAACAGCTATTAAGTGAGGCTCTCTAGGATCTGATTAGAATCTTACACACAAACATACACTGAATAGAATATCAGGTCTTGAAGCAGTGAGATAGAGTAAGGAACCTATCATACCTCGATATTTAGTTGGATCCACCTTAGCACTGCATTCTTCATCATTTAGATTGAAAGTTGGATGAATAGGAGTTGACATGACTTTGCATTCCTTAAGATTGAACTTTTTCAAGAGCTCTCTTGTGTACATAGACTGATGAATGTAAATACCTTCAGTCTTCTGATTAATTTAAATTTCAAGAAAGTATGTTAATTCACCCATCATGCTCATCTCAAATTCATCCTGCATAATTTTAGAAAATTCTTGACAAAGAGATACATTAGTGGAACCAAAAATTATGTCATCAACATAAATTTGAATAATCAATAGTTCTTCTTCTAGAGCTTTCCTAAATAATGTAGTGTCAACCTTGCCTTTAACAAAACCATTTTCAAGCAGGAAATTACTCAATCTCTCATACCAAGCTCTTTGAGCCTGTTTGTGACCCTAGAGTGATTTCTTGAGCTTGTAGACAAAGTCTGGATGGTTTGGATCTATAAATCCTAGTGGTTGCTTGACATACACTTCTTCAGTAATAACTCCATCCAAAAAAGCACTTTTCACGTCCATTTGATAGAGAAAATAAGTCTTATGGATTCTAACCTTGCCACAAGAGCAAAGGTTTCAAAGAAGTCAAATCCATCTTGCTGACTGTAGCCTTGAGCTACAAGTATAACTTTGTTCCTAACGACTTCTCCAAGTTTGTTAACCTTGTTTCCGAAGACCCACTTGGTCCCAATGATGTTTTTCTTTTATGGTCTTGGAACAAGATCCCACACATCATTTCTTTGAAACTGATTTAGTTCATCTTGCATAGCCATGATCCAACCATTATCTGTCAAGGCATCATCTATAGAAGTAGGCTCTATCAATGAAATAAGTCCAAGCATTGAATGATCATTTCTGAACGCATATCTGGTCATCAATGGCTCATCTTTATTACCAATGATTTTCCCTTCTGTATGAAATGGCTTATATTTAAATGAACTCTTAGGTTGAACCGAGGCTTCAGTGCCATTTTGAGCAATCACTGAATCAGTAACAATAGGACCAGTTGGAGTACCTTCAATTTTTATAGCTTCTGGTATTTCTTCTGATATAGTAATAGATTCTGAAACATCATCTTATATACTCTTTTCTTTAGGAACACATACCACAAGTTGTTCTTTAGAATTCTGAATGGTTACAGAAATAACATTTACGGGCAAAGACTCTGATTTGTCAAGGTCAGGTATTTTGTCATCAAATTTCACGTGCATAGACTCTTGAACCACTCTGGTTTCTGAGTTATACACTCTGTATGCTTTTAAGCGTTCAGAGTATCCCAAAAAAATACCCTTTTAAGCTTTAGCATCAAATTTCTTTAGGTAGATCTTATTATTCAAAATGTAACAAGTACATCTAAATTGATGAAAATAAGAGATGCTTGGTTTTCTACCTTTAAATAATTCATACAATGTTTTATCCAGAATTTGTCTAATATAGATTCTGTTCTGAATATAACAAGCAGTATTAACAGCTTCTGCCTACAAGCACTTAGGGAGTTTATTTTCCTGAATCATTGTTCTTGACATCTCTTGCAAAGATATGTTCTTTGTATCAACAACCCCATTTTGTTGTGGAGTTCTAGGAGAAGAGAACTCATGGATAATTCCATATCTTTCACAAAAGGACTCAAATGATTCATTTTCAAATTCTCCCCCGTGGTCACTTTTGACCTTCAGAATTTATATTTCCATCTCAGATTATACTTGAATGTACAAGGTGCTAAATACTTCGTATGTTTCATCTTTAGATTGAAGGAACTTCACCCAAGTCCATGTGCTGAAATCATAAACAATGATCAAACCATATTTCTTCCCACTGATTGAAACAGTCCCAAAAGGACCAAATAAATCAATGTGAAGCAATTTTAAGGGTCTTGAAGTAGAGACAATGTTCTTAGTTTTAAAAGAGGTTTTAACAATCTTTCCAACTTGGCATGCTCCACAAAGAGCATCTGACTGATAATCAATATCTGGCAGCCCTTTAATAAGTTTTTGCTTGCTATGTTTAGAGATTAATCTCCAGTTAGCATAACCTAACCTTTTGTGCAAGATCCATTTCTCATCACTCACTGTCATCTGGAAAACTACCTTCTGATCAGCCAATTCAGAAAGATTGATTTTATAAACATTTTCCTTTCTTTTCCCTTTGAATTCAACAATTTTATCAGTATTTACAATAGAGCAGAAATTCTTATTAAACAATACTTCACATCCACTGTCACACAACTGGCTTATACTTAATAGATTATATTTCAAGCCATCTACCAGCCAGGCCTTATTAATAAGTGTTTGAGAATTACCAATGGTACTTGTACCAATGATTCTTCCCTTCTAGCCTCCTCCAAAATCCATATTTCCCTTCTCTTTCAAATTCAGGGTTTGGAACATATGCCTTTCTCCAGTCATATATCATGAGAAACCACTGTACAGGTACCAGGATTGGCTTTCCATCCTTTCCTTTTGCCATATCTGATCTTCGTCTTCAGATTCAGATAATAGTCCTTCATCAGATGAGTGTGGCATTAGTGCAAGATTAGCATCATCTTCATTTTCTGAATCTTCATCATCCAGCCCTTCCCATGTTGCCATAAAGTTATTATTGAACCTATTTCCAAAGTTATCCTTCAGATAGATTCCTTTCTTCTGACTGCCTTTCTGAAGATCATGACAATCATTTCAGAAGTGACCAGGCTTGTTGCAGTTGTAGCAGATCTTGTCTTCTTATTTCTCTTTGAAGTTGGATGTCCTATTGCTTCTAAGAAATATCCCATTTCTTCTGGCCATTTGCTGAAGTCCTCTGATGAAGCAAGCCATATCATCATCATCAGATCTTCCATCAGGCTCTTCTTCAGAAGTTTGATTATGTTTATTGCTCTTAGAAGATCTTATGGAATTTTCACCAGATTTTTCAGAAGAAAATCTCAAAACTAGAGATTTAAGTTTCTTCGAAGACTCATCTCTATTTAGTTCAATCTCATGACTTTGAAGATTGTTGGTTAGACTTTCAATAGACAACATATTCTGGTCCTTAGCTTCCTGAATAGCTGTTACTTTAGGTCTAAACTTGTGAGGAAGACTTCTCAGAATTTTCTTCACATGATCTGCTGTAGAGTAGCTCTTGTTCAGCACGTGAAGGACTGATACTAGAGTTTGAAACATAGAGAACATGGTTTCAATATCCTCATCATCCTTCATCTTGAACAACTTGTACTTCTATATCAACAAGTTAGCTTTTGCTTCTCCAACTCGTTGACTCCCTTCATAGGTAGAGCATAGAGATTCAATGGTAGTCTTTGCAGAAGACTTATCAATGATTTTCAAATACTCAGCATATGGTAGAGCACCCACCAGAATACCCCTGGCTCTATGATGCTTTCTGTAAATTTTCATTTGAGAAGGAGTCCGAGTTTTCCTGTCAGATACCATACCAACACTATCAACAGCGGTTTCAATACCATCTTCAAGTATATCCCATAGCTCATCATTGAGTCCAATGATATATGTATACATCTTTCTTTTCCACCATTCAAACTCAGTGGAGTCGCCACTGAATACAGGAGGTTTAGCAGAGTAATGATTTCTCTCAGAGTTACTGTAATCATAGGGAAATCCCCTTACTGAGGTACTAGCATTAGTATCCTCAGTAGCCATATTTTTCTCGTTGGATCTTTGATTGTACCATTGTTAAGTGTTACGTACAGACCAGGCTCTGATGCCAACTGAAGGCAAGAAAAATACACAAGAAGAGGGGGTTAAATTGTGTTTTCAAAATTCGTTTTACTTCTGAACCAGAGTTCAGATTCCAAAACTAAGTTCAGACTTTGATAATAGGTGCGGCGGAAAATGTAACAGAAGTATAGTAAAAACAGCAAAGAACACACAACAATTATCCTGGTTCCTCTCCCAACTGAGAGTACTCCAGTCCCCTTGCCTTGCAAGAGATTTTCCACTATAATCAACCCGATTACACTTGCTTATACACACATGTATAAGACTTACCTTGCTCAAACCTCCATCCTAAGACTTTCCTGTTTAATCAGCACCTGATCGAGACTTCCTGCTTAGATCCCCAGATCCTAAGACCTCCCTTGCTTAAACCACCTGGTTCAATACTTTCCTGCTCAAACACACTTCCTAAGACTTCCCTTGCTCAGATCCTCGATCCAAGACCTCCCTCCTTATACACATTGTCTAAGACTTCTCTGCTCAAGCCTACAGCAAGAGACATTTATCTAAACTGACTATTTAGAGAAGGAATAACTTACAATAATACTTGTTTAACAATCAGAGGTGTTCAAATATAGTACAACACACTTTTACAAAGGATTCTTAAGCTATACAAGAATAAGAACTCTTAACAGATTTTGCTTTTGATATGCAGTGCGTGTATTTCTCAGTTGTAGTTGCAACGTTATTTATTGACTTGGTCTTAAAACCATCTGCTCCTTTTATAGCTGAAGAAATATGGTCGTTGGAGCATCCACAATGGCTATAATCAGATTAAATCTTCTAGTACATCTTTTTTTTCAAAAAAGCAGGTGTTGGAACTTTCAGTCAAGGAATTATCCATAAAAAAATGCCTTTCTCTAGAGGATTTATCTATGATTCAAGTATAACATAATATGTTTAAGATAATCAATATATCTCGAGTCTCGTGTTAGCATAATCAAGTTGACACTACTCAGTCTTAGAGGCAGCCATATCACGCTTCTGATTCTGGAGTGTACTAGCAGCTGCTTTTCTGAATAGACTCTCTCATGAGCGTATGATCAGAACCGAACCAAAGCTACTTCAGTGTAAGAACCAGTTTCATCAACTAAATATAATTATGCACACACGAACCAGCTAGTTAGAAATCCTGATTGTTTTTCAAATACTTTATCATCATCAAAACCTTAGAGGATACATGGTATGAACCAAACTTGTCTCAACATTTTATGGCTTCCATTATAAGATCTTTCAACTTGTATGGAATTCCCACTTAATTTAGAATTTCTTTGACAAATTTCCAACTGATCTTGTCATATGCATTTGCTAAATCTACCTTTATTGCAAAGTACCATTTTTTGCCCTTGGTTTGTGGATACTATGTAGAATTTCTTGAGCCACTACAATGTGTTCGTGGATATTTATTTTGGGAATGAATCTTGTGAAGGTGAAGGGAAACACAAGAAAGGGGGTTTGAATTAGGTTTCCGAAAATGAAAACTTTCTGAAGCTAACACAACAAATAGCAAACAAGGAATAAAAATATGGAACAATTATTTTTATATTGGTTCGCTATAACACAAGCTACCTCCAGTCCACCCTCCAAGGTGAATTTGCCTTATCAATAAGGACTTAATCCAATATAGTTAAACTTAATTACAACACAAATATGAACAATCAATGTCTTCTTGAGTATACAGATAAAACCCTAGTCGCTCAAGGAACAAAAATACAATCAAAAGGATTGATAAAAAGTGTGTTTACAAGATGCTTCTAGGAAATAAAAATATACAAGTGAAATACAAATGTCACACAAAAGAATTAAAATTAATTGTATGATCAAAAGTTCTTGTGTGAGTGTTTCTTTTCTCTCAAAATATTCACAATAGCACTGTTCACGTAATATTGTAGCGTAGTAAGAATTCGTTTAAGTGAGGTGCTTTTCCATTCTTCCAAGTCTTATTTATATAGGTAATGAAGAGATCCGTTGGAGGGTAGAATTTGTATAAAAAAATGCAGTTGTATCCTTGCATAATGTTTTATGAAAATGGGAGACACAATGGTACAATAGTACAATCCATAGCCCACAAAATCAGTGTAATGGAAGGGAATTTGATCTTGTACTGTGTACTATTTTTCTCACGTAAAATCTTTTGATTTTATCTTCAATATTTTGAGGCTTCTGACAAGTTGGTGATGAAGCATGTATAAGAGAAGAGTAACAATCTGGTTGAGAGAATCTTCAGAAACTTTGGTCTTTAGAGTCTTGATTCAGTTCTTCAGAACCTAGTCTTTAGAGTCTGTTGACAAAGATCAGATTTGTTTTGAGCGCAGGGCTTTAGATCATAATAACTTCAAAAGCTTCAGAGTATCAAAGCCTTGTATAACTAGATGTCATAAGCATTGAATACAAAATTATGAGGTTGAGTAACTTTGTAAACACATAACCCAGAGTCATAGTGCACTAGTTTCAGAGTGTGATGACGTCACACATTATTTAGTTAAAATAAGAACTTGAATATAAAATTTGCACGCTAAGAAAAATTATTAGGGTACAAAAATATTCTTTAAAAATAATATGTATTGTCATAAATAAAACATAAGGCCAGTTTTCGTGTGGTATAATGATTAAGGTGAGTATCATTGTACATGTTGTGGTTGTTGTTGTTGCATGCCTTTTTATGAATCATCCATCATGTAGTTTGGACGGTGTGAGCCTCAATCCTATGGTGGGGATTGGGTGCGAGTAGCTGGTTCCAGGTGGGAACCAATGAAGTGTTACCTATGGTGATGGTAACGAATTTTGGTTGGCTCTGATCCTATGGTGGGGATCGGGAGCTAGTGAACCTGAGAGTTCACATTTGGTACCACATGCATTGAGTCATGGTGTTGAGTCTCATTGCATTGCATACATGTTGTATTACTATTTCTGGAATTGGGTGGATTATGAGTTTTTGGATGGGTGATTATGCATATCACTACTACGGAAAACACATATAATAACGCTTGCATTACTATGGATATTCAATCAACCGTTGTAATATGTGATATTTAGGAGCATGCATTTTTTTAATATTTTATTTAACCACCTATGACCACATTTGATTTAATATCCGTGGTGAAAAGTGGCGTATTCATGGGTTCAAATTCCAGCACCAGCATTTTTGGTTATTTACTTATTTAAAAAAAAAATGCTGACAGACCTTTCACCACGGGTATTTAAATGAACTATGGTTATAGGTGGCGCCTTTTTTTTAAGATATATATATATATATATATATATATATATATATATATATATAACCCTCTTAGTTCATTCACTTTTGCTCTAGACGTACTTAGAAAAACTTCATCTTCTGCCTCCAAACTTTTTCCATTTACGAAACATTATTCATCCACTAAACCAAACTTGAAAACATCATTTCTTCCCCAAACAAAACTCATAAACATTGGTTCCATTAACATGTTACAGTTTGTTCGTGTTTAATGATTCTACAGGTAACATGTTATTGTTTAACGATTCTATTTTTTTTATTATTGTTGTTCGTGTTGTTTTTGTTGTTGTTGTCTTCGGTGTTGTTGTTGTTGTTCTTGCTTTTGTTATTGTTCTTGTTGTTTTTATTGTTGTTGTTGTTGTTGTTTTTGTTGTTGTTGTCATACCCTAAATTTTGACCACAAGATTTCCCATCATTGTGCAAATCATCACCACAATATGGATGTACCTTCATACCTCATCAATCCTCTCAAAGATTGTTAAGCATTCACCTCAATCAAGGATTATGGTTTTTAAGCCCTCTCAGAGCACTCAAGCAAAGGATCAATCAAGAATTGATATGATTTTCAACTTGTAATACCTCTCAAACATCCATGAAGGATCAAAAGATCTCCCACATCAAGAATCAAGCATAAAAATGTAACATTTCAAGATGATCAAGCCTTAAGATCACCAGTGTCACCAAATTAGGGTTTTGATCGACCAAGGCCTCCAGAGAGAAATTTTCATCTGGGCATGAGTCAATACTTCAAAACATGATTCATGAAGCTCAAAGGGACCTCATGGATCCAATCATGAGTTCAAAATAGCCTCATGGGATGCATTCATCAAAAATCAGGAATTAGGGTTTCTTGACCTAATTCACCCCTAAGTAGACTTTTGGAACAAGACATGAGCCAAGACCTCAAGGAATGTTTTGAAGACCTTAAATATCTCGTATTAACTCTCTCACAATTTTAAATTGACACAAAAAACTTGGTTCGTGAGCAATACAAAGATTCTAATTCATCTGGACCACAAACTAGGGTTTCTAAGAAAAAGTCAACCCTACCTTTGACTTTTGACCAAGACATGACCTCAAACCTTGGGACATGACTCAAGAAACTCTAAGACACCTATGGAATCCATCCATTAGGTTTGAATTAGGTCAAGAACTTGATTTCATAGAGAATCACAAAGTTTGAAATTCATCTGACAAAAAATCAATTGTGCCTAAAAACTAAGTTTGACTTTTGAGATTTCTTGACAAACATGGTTCCCTTAAGTAAAAAATAATGTTAAATCATGGCTTGGACCATCATCCATCAAGAAAAATCAAGAAAATTGAGGTTACTTGCAAAAGGGGTAATCTTAAGAAACTTGAAATTTCTCTAAGTTATGAAAAAGGCTGATTTTTTCAAACTTTGCAAGGTCATAACTCCCAAACCACGAAGCCATTTTCTTCCATCCAAAGCTCAAATGAAAGCTCTCATTACACACTACAAAAGTATTACAGTGCTTCATGAGCTAAAAAAGCTTGGATTTTGAGTTATAGAGCCAGGAAGTTATGGTTTCAAAACTTTTGAACTTGGACACTTAGTGAATTTTTTGGACAGAATATGTGTTGTATTTTTACCAACTTTGAGGCCATTTTTCATTGTGATCCAAGATTAATCAAGACCAAAGTTAAACATCAAAGTTGAAGTATGATATAGGGGCTTTCTAAAAAGTACAAGAGCCTCCCATGATTCAACTTGAGCAAGGAGTTATAAGCTTCCCAAAATGGCATTTTCACCCTGCCTACACAACACCATTGGTACGTGACTTGTATCCCACGATTTCTTGAGCCAATTTTGGACACTTGCATCATTGTATTTCTGTCCAATATCAACATGAATGATGAAGAATCTGAGCATAAGACCACCAAGTCAAAAATCCTATCCCTTAGGCTTGTGGCATTCAAGATTCATTTCCAAAAACTTCAACTTTGTCATGAAGCGTTGAATGGATGCATAGAGCTGACATGTATCAGTTCATAACATCCTGATCTTGTCCCCATTCCAGAGCACTCCCATCCTGACACATGTTATGGCTTTCATTATGAGATCTTTCAACTTGTATGGAATTCCCACTTCATTTAGAATTTCTTTGAAAAAGTTCCAACTAATCTTGTCATATGCATTCGCTAAGTCTACCTTTATTGCAAAGTAGCATTTTTTGTTGTTGGTTTTGTGGATACTATGTAGAATTTCTTAAGCCACTACAAGGTTTTTGCCATTGAATTGGGTTTCCTAAAATGAAAACTTTCTGAACCTAACACAACAAACAGCAAACAAGGAATAAAACAATAGAACAATTATTTTTATATTGGTTCGCTGTAACACAAGGTACCTCCAGTCCACCCGCCAAGGTGATTTTGCCTTATCAACAAGGACTTAATCCCCTATAATTAAACTTGATTACAACACAAATACCAACACTCAATGTCTTCTTAAGTATACAGACTAAACCCTAGCCACTAAGGGAACAAAAATACAACCAAAAGGATAGATACAAAGTGTGTTTACAAGATGCTTCTAGGAAAGGAAAATATACAAGAGAAATACAAATGCCACACAAAAGAATTACAATGAATAGTGAATGCTCTGCAGATTTGAGCAAATTTTTGGTAAAACAAAATGCCAAATACAATGTTCCAACATAAAGAAGTCTAGTGAAAGAAGACTTGTCAGACATGATGTCCTAATGTATGTCTCGACATCTTGACCTGATATAGCAGGTTATTGCAGACCTGTTCCAAGAATTAAGGAACAATCAGAACGTGGATCAAGGAATCAGCCAACAGAAGATTTGAAGCCCAACGTAGCATAAGTCTATAAAAGAAGACCTAGTCCTAGGGCAGAAAGTAGATAGAGAACCTATTGTAACACTTTTGTAAAGTAGAAAATAGGTTTTAGGGTTTTGAGAGTTGTAGGGTTCTCTTGTAAGTCTCCCTCTTTATCATTTTAATACATTGTGGAAGACATAGGTACTTGTACAGATTCAGAAACCCGTAGGTAATGAATCGTGTATTGTTCTTGGATGAATCTTTTAAGCAAATCCAAGTTAACTTGTTAGTCAAGAATGCTTGACTGAACTTTGTATTGAAAGGGGTGTCTTTCAAGTAGGATGATGCAGTTATTGTGACTATAACTGTTAGATAATCATAGGTTGTGATTTAGGGAGTGATATGGGTTTCTCTTATCTAGAATGGAGTTCTTAGATAAAGTTTTCATTGGGCAGTGATAGGTAAACTAGAGGTTGTTTACTGTAAACCAGCGGTTGTTTACATAAAACTATACTACTGATAATGGATTCTTCTTCCTAGCTTGGTATGCCCCCAGATGTAGGGGATTTGCACTGAACTGGGTTATCATATTCTGTGTTATTTATCATTCTGCATTTACAGTTCAGTTTTGATTAACATGTTGTAACAGATGTCAAAACATCTATCTTGGTGCTATTATTAATATTCTGAATGTCAGTTTGTTGTTCTGTTCGTATTTTAAAGTTGTGCAAAGAACAATGTCTTGACATGTGTTAGGACATCTACTATCTGCTATGCCAGAATTTCAATTGGTATCAGAGCAGGCATCCTGTCTGTGTCTGGATGAGATCTTGGGAGATACTTGTTGGCGCTTTAAACAAGGAGGAGTTTTGGAGATCAGGTCATTCACTCAGACATACTCAAGGGTATTAATGGATGAGATGGATGTTCTGGATCGAAGGTAACGACTACTGTTGGTTGTTCAAGTTCTCTGAGGAGTTTCTACAGCAACTGCAGGAGAAGTGGCTAGTTCTCTTATGTGTTTTTTATAAGATGTTGAGACATTTTAATAGGGCATGTTGAAGACGTTCCTTGGTGGTTCCGCTGCATATGTTTCTGATGGAAGAACTCTGGTATTTATGGGATTCTGGAGTTGTGATAGAAGAAAGATGGTGGCTGATCTCAATTGTCGGCTTCTACTCTTGAAGATTTCAGCATTTATTCATTCCAAAGTCGGGAGCGATAGAGTGGAGAGAGTTGTTGGTTGATGTCTGTCATGGTGACTTGGTACTTAAAAGTTTGGTTCCATCTTGTATCTTGAAGTCAGTTTGAAGAAAAGGCGAGTTGAGTTTGGGTTTATCAAGTCCATGCTCTAGGAATTTGGTAATTTTTTTCCGGCTAAGTTGTTAAAGATACTTGAGATTTCTCTCAAGTCCACTGATAAAGGCATCTCAGTCGTGCATCTGGAGACTTCTAGTTACTCTTCTGACTAGAGGCTGTTTCTGTGAAACATAAATCTGAAGAGAGTGGAGGTGATTTACTTTCATCATCCAAATTTTTAAGGAAGGATTCTTCTTTCTTAATCCTAAGGATGAATCCAATCTGAAAGGAGATTTCAGATCTGTTGAGGTAAATAGGGTTTGTTCAGAGAAAATCTTAGTTACTTGAGTCAAGGGTGGCAACCTTGATATCTCAACACTTTGTTTGTCAAGAAAGATACTTGCATGAAGTGATCTGTTGGATTTTATCTTCAATAGTATGATAGGGTTACAAAAAAAGGATTTAAGATTAATTGCTATTTGTGGAATTTACAAGTATTTAATTGATTATCCTTGTATGTTGGAGTACAAGATCATTGATGACAAGTTGGTACATCAGAAAGTACAACATCCATTGTTACATCTGCTCAAGGATCTGTTCTTTGGAGAATGGGTATAGTCAAGATAAGGAACTGGTGTTCTATCAGATGTTGAATCATCTTGACAGTGGAGTTTGTGCAGAAGCCTGTTGATTCAAGGAGTGAATCTCTAGAGCAAATGAGTTGTAGCTAATGATCTTGGTACCATACACGTGTGGGTGGTACAATCAGTCTTTATTACAAGGTATCTATTCAGACTAGGAAGTCTCGTGGCAGGAAGCTTGACTAGAATGTAATACTGTTGGAAGTGAAGATGAAGACAATTCTCTTGGTTCAGTTTATTTCTGACCTAGGAGTATTGGAGTGCAGCAAGTGTGTTCCCGTTTTTACTAGAAGCATCTGATTTTTTCTGGAAAGTTTCCTGGCAAGAGACTTGTCCAGAATATGGTGTTGGTGATAGCACTGCTTGGGTCAGTTTATTTCTGATCTAGGTACATATGAGCATATGATTTTGCTCATCTTGGAGGTCTAGGATAAGTGTCAGTTATCTTTAACTTCCTGAAGAAGTCTCTACTTAAGGAAGGTGGGATTCTATTTGTAAAGATCTTGTGTGACTAATCTCTTCTGAAGAATCAAGCTTTGGCAGGTTTGGGATGTCTGAAGATGAGGTGAGTGTTGCAGTACAACAAAGCATGATGGAGGTTGTCTACTCTAACTTGATATTAATGATTAAGTCTATGAGAACATGTAACTTTTGTTATGTTATAGGGAGGAGGTTCTTCTAAGTGGCAGAAGGAAGGGTTGGATGTCTGATCAGATGTCATGACATCAAGAAGAAACTTCACGATCTTAGTTGATGTTGTGGCGCATCATCGTAAGATAAGTTGATCTTCTCAGAAATAAATGGAATTAATGCTTCAAAAAGGTCTATCTCATGCAGTTTGCGGGAGCTGCGAGAATGAGTAGATGTTACATGTCTGAGTCTTGGTGTATCTAAGATGGCTTGCTATGGAGTAAGTGGATTATGTAACTTGAAGATTAGGTTTCATTGGTGGATTAGAAGATTTTTTAAACTCTAAAGAAAAGCTAAGATTAACCAAACAATGGCATTTGGTTGATCTTTATCGTGCATTCAAGCAGGGTGCTTGGAACTAATTACTCTTGGGCAGAAGGGTAGTTGGTTGAAAATCAAAGGAGGTTCTTGATTTGTTCATATCTTGGAGCTATTAGTAGAAGCTCTAAGTTGCTTAAGGAATATTACCTTCTTTTGGGAGTCGAATGAGAGTTTATTTCTCTCTTTGATGATCTACTATTCTTATTGATCAAGCTGGTGGCGCAATGTTGTCTGAAGATCTTCAGTTGGATTACTATGTTGATAGTAAGTCCAGTGGTAATTGTATCAAGAACCATAGTGTATAGTGTCTGTGATTTGATCAAGATGTCCTAACTGATGGTAGAATATCATCATGGTTTCTGAACTTAGAGTTCAGGTTGTGGAAGCTGATATTCACCAGTTGAATCATAAGTATTCTATCTTATCATATGGAAGACTGATAAATTGAAGTCTGTCTTGGATCATGGGGGGTTTATCTGGAAGATTGACTCTTACTAAGGTCAGAATGCTTGTGGAGAGGCGGTTTCTTCTGCTACAAGTCATGCTAGAGAGAAGTGGATCAGTTTGGTGCTTGTGGAGCAAATAAGCTGAGGGTTTTTAGAGCATGTGTTTGATGTTTTCAAGTGTGAAGAACATCTGGGCGATCTAGCAAACTAAGGGGCTCTGTATGTCTCTTTGAGGAATGTGAAGCATTCCAGATTCAATTGGATTGTATCCCAAGGAACAAGGATATCTATGGCTGTAAAATTCAAGGTGAATTTGTACAGGGTATGAATGGTTTCTGGATGAGAGGGATCAATGGTGATTTTTGTCTCAATCCAAGAGTTTGTTGGTTGTGGTACAAGGATGTGATCCTGGTACTCTCACTATATGATCATGAATTTTTCATGGGATATCATGTGGTGATTTTGGGTGTTTCTTGCTGAAGAAGCATCTTTTATGAAAGGTAGGGGGAACTTTTGTCTGTTAAATGTACTAGTGTGGTACATGGATTGGTTGAGGATCAGGCATTAGGTGAATGCGTTCAGCAGGTGTGTTTAACAGAGGGTGCGCTCTTAAAGACATGAAGATGCGTCTTATGTTTTCCATTCATTTAAGGTGTTCTTCTTGCAAAGGAGCACTGGGTATTTACGACAGGGGGAGTTAAACTTCTGTTTTGGATATGTTGCTGCAGTAGTGCAGTTAGTTATCAAGATTGTTTGTGGTTTCAAACAATTTGTGATAGATTGCCTCAGATGAGGATGATATGTCAGACGAGATGCCATGACATTGCTCTATTGGTATAAGTTCTAGGTGGACTTATCAGGTTATTCTGATTTTGTCATTGGGTGTCAATGGATTGAATCAGAGTGATACAAGTATCTTGAGAGTCTTTGCTGCTAATTGGGAGATGTTTGAAGAAATGTCTTAACATCTTGGTCAGTTACTCTTGGTCTTCTGGTTGAAAGGATTATTCTTGGGACCTATTAAAAGGGATGGTGACCTTGCATTGGATGGTCTAAAGAAGTCTAACAAGACGTCAGGACACTATTTAGAACATATGGGTGCGTCCTAATTGACCGTTTTGGATGGTGGAAAGTGTGTCTTAGAGAAGGCGTGGTAAGCATGTGTCTTGATGCAAGTGCATTCTTTGGACAATTTCTCTTAAAGTTGAAACAGTCAATCTCTAGTTGGACGGTGAATAGTCATTTATGTTTACCTACCTATATTTATTTCTCCATCAGCGGTAACTTCTATGGACCATAATTTTCAAGAAAAACTGTTTGGGTATTTAAAGGAGGAGACTGCTTCTGGTTCTCTAAGTTCTTGTTCTGGGTGGTTTCGTCATGGCTTTTGTCCGGGTCTAGGTAATTACCATGTGGGTATGGAATTGTGTTGGCTACTTTTGCCAATTTTTGGCTAAAAAGGGGGAGAAGGGGTCTGTATTCATCTCGGTTATGTGTTGGTTCTTACAACACATAACTGGTGAGGAGTTCATTCTTGCAGGTTGGGTTTAGCAAGGATGTTGGATGCGATGTTCTAATGTCTTTGAGTCTTTCCCTTGTGCCTTGTGATCTGAGTTACGAAGCAGGTTATATGACCACCACTGAAGAGCTAGATGAAAAGCCATGGTTATATGACATCAAACGCTACCTAGAAAAGCAAGAATATCCAGAGCGTTCCTTGAGCATAGACAAGAGAACCATGAGAAGAATGGCGTCTAATTTCTTCCTGAATGGGGACGTGTTGTACAAGTGTAACCACGATACCGTCTTACTCAGATGTGTTGAAAAACATGAAGTTGAACAAATTCTAAAGGAAATTCATAGGATCCTTTGGCACCCATGCAAGTGGACATGCGATGGCAAAGAAGATCTTGAGAGCGGGCTATTATTGGCTCACTTTGGAGGCTGATTGCTATCATCATGCCCAAGCTTGTCACAAAGTGCCAAATAGATGCTGATAAAGTCCATGTACCTCCCACTCCTTTGAACATCTTGACTTCACCATGGCCCTTTTCCATGTGGGGAATAGACATGATTGGGATAATCGAGCCGAAAGCTTCAAATAAACACTGTTTCATACTAGTTGCCATAGACTACTTTACCAAGTAGGTTGAAGCTGCATCATACGATACGGTTACCAAGCAAGTGGTTGCCCGCTTCTTGAAGAACAACATTGTACGCAGATATGGGGTTCCCAACTGCATCATCACTGACAACGGGTCCAATCTCAACATTAAGACAATGAAGGAGTTGTGTGCTAGTTTCAAGATTGAACATCATAATTCAACACCATACAGACCCAAGATGAATGGAGTCGTCGAAGCAGCCAATAAAAATATCAAAAAGATCATCAGAAGACGGTGGTCACTTATAAGGATTGGCATGAAATGCTACCCTTCACGTTACACGACTACCCTACCTCAGTAAGAACTTCCACAGGGGCAACTCCCTACTCACTGGTTTATGGTGTAACGCCCCAGTTTTGTCAGTTTTTATTTAATCGAGTCGTTTTGATTATTTTATTATTATTTTATTTTATTTTCGACTTTTATTTAGAAATATGTTATTTTTCAATGTTGTGATGTTTTATCGGAACGTTTGTGAGATATTTGAGTGTGGGGGTATTTTGGTCATTTCATCTTATTTTTCTTTAAGTTAGAAAATAGAAAATAGAAAGAGAGAAAAATAGAGAGAAAGAAAAAGAGAAGAAGGAAAAGGGAAAGAAAATGGAAGAATAGAAGAAAAAAGAGAGAAAACTTGGAAATCAAGAAATCAATCTCCCGACTTTTCTAAACACGATTAAATCGGGTAAGGGTGCGAAACTCGATTATTATATGCTTGTGTATGATTATGTATGTATGTTTTTTATTGTTATTGGATTGAAATGAAGATATATAGTAAAAACCATATTATGTAAAAATTGATTAGAAATCGATTAAATTGTGTAGGAAAGTATGTTTTCAGGTCCATTAATGTTGATACATGTTAGATACCTGTTGTTAGGCATTGTATTGGTAATTTTTCTGGAGTATAGGTGAAAATGGGTTGATTTTGGTTGGAAAAACGCAGAATAAATTCTGCAGAAAAAATTCTGGATTTCCACTGCCCATACACGTATCACTCAAGGCAATACGCGTATTGGTCAAGGCAATACGCGTATGGCATTGAAGAAAACTGGGCAATACGCGTATGGAAGCTTCATTTTCTCGGCCATCTGTCCATTTGCGTATGGTACGCATAACGTTTAGGGCAATACGCGTATGATGAATGGCACCACACGTATTGGAATTTTAATGGGAATTTTGGGGGAAAATGGTCTCTGCCCATACGCGTATGACCTTGGGCAATACGCGTATGGAATGGGCGAGGAATCAGGGCAATACGCGTATGGCTTAGGGCAATACGCATATGGCCAGGAGAATTGCAAAATGGGGTTTTTTCGCGATGTATTTTCTGGTTTAGTCCGTAACTTGTGTTTCGTTTATCCGTTTTTAACATTCTTGGTATCGTTGAGTAGCTATTGAACTGTACTTTCTTATTATAATAATTTTGAGATTGTTAGCCGATTTAATTATGTCGGAAATTCGGAATAGTGTCGTTTTGTCAACTTTTGTTGTTTTAACTGTGTGTAATTGGTGTGTATCATGCAATGTGATGTTGATGTGGTTATGGTATGATTTGGGTGTTGTTGTTTGGTATAAATGCATTGTTTTGGGCTTGAATTGAAAAGCATGATTTATGTTAAGAGAGATGGTTGCATATATGTGTGCATTTGAATGTCATGAGTCCTTGTATGCCAAGCATCGTGATATACATTGTTGTGACATCCTGAGTGACAGATGGATTCCAGAGGGAATCCGCTATAACGTCGTGTGCCCGTGTGGGGTGTGAGCGATGATTATAGACGATCGTGTGCCCATGTGGGGTGTGAGCGATCGGGTCGTGTGCCCGTGTGGGGTGTGAGCGATCCATAAATGTCGTGTGCCCGTGTGAGGTGTGAGCGACGGGGAACATCGTATGCACGACGGGGAGTTACAGTGATGTAACGAGCGATGATTCCAGCAGAGTTCCTGAGTGAACTAGTGATGAGAAATATTGGAAGTCGGTACCGCATGTGCATATGCATAGAGTCGTTGTGTCGGTCTCTTGTATTTGCATAAATCATTAATGGTTTGTTTATGTGTGGAATTATGGATGAAATTGATAAATTGATATATGGATATGTGTTGGTGATACCTGTATTGTGTATGGTCAGTATAACTTGGTGATGGAAATATGAATTATACCTTATGTTGTCTTGTGTTTGAATACTGGTATGAGTTGTGGTGAGAACAGTATATATGTGTATTTTTGGTGTTATATATAATTGTATGCAATTATATTATGATTGTTTTTCTCACCCTTCTGCTGTTTTATAATGCTCTATGAGGCATTGCAGATTACAGTTGCTGGAGGTCTTTTTGTGAAGCTTAGGACTTCATTCTTTGGTCGGTCGGCTCTGATATGTGGCACCGGGTAGTCAGGGGGATCGTTTGTAGTTTGATGTGTATATGTATATATATATATGTTTTGGCTTGTGCATGTATGACTTGATGTATGATAACCTTTTTATGTGATATATATATATGAGATTCAGTACAGATTTTCCGCTTTATTCTGTATTTGAATTGTGGGTAGTAGGAACTAAGTTCCTCTGTTTATTTGCTACCTGCGAGTGTTGCATATCTTTATGAGCAGGTGTTGTATGTTTTGTTTCAAATTGATGTGACCCCTTGGTCTATGTTGTGAATTTCTAAATATACTCTGATGAATTTTGAATTTTCTTTTACCGCTTTATTTAATTGGGGGTATAGATTGGGGGTGTTACATTAAGTGGTATCAGAGCCAGTCCGTGTCAGTTGTGTCAGTCCTTGTCGGTCTTGGTGTTTGGATGAGCTGTTTGTTAAACCATAGTTGCTGTTATTGGAAATGAACAGAATATGGCTGGTAGGAATGATGCTGCTTTGGCTGCTGCTATGCAAGCTATGGCCCGAGCTGTGCAGGGTGCACCTAATGCTGCAGGTAATGATGAGTTCAGGAAGAACAAATTGTCTGTCTTCAAAGGAAGATATGATCCTGATGGTGCTCAGGTATGACTGAAAGAGATTGAAAGGATTTTCCAAGTTATGGATTGTGCTGAGGATCAGAAGGTGAGACTGGGTACTCACATGTTACTGGAAGAAGCTGATGATTGGTGTGTTAGTACTCGTCGTGTGTTGGAAGCTGCAGGGGAAGAGATCACTTGGGCTGTGTTTAGCGGTGAGTTTCTGAGGAGGTATTTTCCTGAAGATGTAAGAGGAAAGAAGGAAATCGAGTTCTTGGAACTGAAACAAGGTAATATGTCTGTTGTTGATTATACTGCTAAGTTTGTAGAGCTTGTACAGTTTTATCCTCATTATGCTGAAGCGACCGCGAAATTTTCTAAGTGTGTAAAGTTTGAGAACGGATTGCGTCCTGAGATAAAGCAGGCGATTGGTTATCAAAGGATTCGGAGGTTTTCTGATTTGGTGGATTGTTGTAGGATTTATGAAGAATATAGTAAGGCTCATTCTACTCACTATAAGAGTGTGAGCGAGAGGAAAGGGAAGCAACAGTTCCGTGGTGGTCCGTATGTAACACCAGCTGATAAGGGTAAACAAAGGGGAAATTTTGAGAAAAGGTCAAGTGGAGGAGGAATGTCTGGTCCTCTGAGATGTTATAGATGTGGTGATGTGGGGCATCGTCAGTCCGAATGTAGGAAATATTTGAGGAAGTGTTCTAATTGTGGAGGTGTAGGACATGTCGCAGCTGATTGTGCAAGGAAGAATATGGTGAAATGTTACAACTATGGTGAACCTGGTCATATTAGTACGAAGTGTCCGAAACCGAAGTAGGCTCCAGCTGGTGGGAAAGTGTTTTCCTTGGCGGGAACTCAGACTTCAAGTGCAGATCGTCTGATCAGAGGTACTTGTTTTATTAATAGTACTCCTTTAGTTGCTATTATTGATACTGTAGCGACTCATTCGTTTATTTCGTCTGAGTGCGCGAAGCGTTTGAATCTTGTGTTGTCTTCGATGGGTGGTGAGATGGTTATTGATACTCTAGCAATGGGGTCAGTAACTACTTCTTTGGTTTGTCTAAGTTGTCCTTTGACCATTTATGGTAAAGACTTTGAGATGGATTTGGTGTATTTGCCGTTGGAGGGTTTAGATGTGGTTCTGGGAAATTGGTTGCAATTCAATCGGGTTCATATTGATTGTTATCATAAGCTGGTAAGGTTTCCTTCTCTTGAGGAAGACGAAGACTCGAGTTTCTTATCTACTAAAGAGTTGAAGAGACTTTTGGCGAATGAAGCTCAGTTGTTTGGATTGTTTACATCTTTGACTGTGGATAGTCAAGTTTCACTTGATGTGTTTCCTGTTGTGTGTGAGTTTCCGGAAGTGTTTCCTGAGGATATTTCAGACTTGCGGCCAGAGAGAGAGGTGGAGTTTTCTATAGATCTAGTTCCTGGTACTAGACCTGTTTCTATGGCACCTTATCGCATGTCGGCGTCTGAGTTGGTGGAGTTAAAGAAACAGTTGAATGAATTATTGGAAAAGAGGTTTGTGAGACCAAGTGTTTCTCCTTAGGGTGCTCCAGTTTTATTGGTGAAAACGAAAGATGGAAGTATGCGGTTGTGTATTGATTATCGCCATTTGAATAAGGTGACGATTAAGAATAAGTATCCTCTTCCAAGAATTGATGATCTGATGGATCAGTTGGTTGGTGCGTGTGTGTTTAGTAAGATTGACTTGAGGTCGGGGTATCATCAGATTAGGGTGAAAGAGGAAGATATTCAGAAGACGGCTTTTAGGACACGTTACGGTCATTATGAATATTTTGTGATGTCGTTCGGGATTTCTAATGCGCCAGGTGTGTTTATGGAGTACATGAATCGTATTTTTCACGAGCATTTGGATCGATTTGTTGTTGTGTTTATTGATGACATTTTGATTTATTCTAAGTCTTGGGAGGAACACGCGGAGCATTTGCGTATTGTTTTGCAGGTTTTGAAAGAAAGGAAGCTTTTTGCAAAATTGTCCAAGTGTGAATTCTGGTTGTCGGAGGTGAGTTTTCTTGGGCACGTGATTTCAGGTAATGGTATTTCTGTGGATCCATCTAAAGTAGAAGCAGTTCTACAATGGGAGGCTACGAGATCTGTTACTGAAATTCGAAGCTTTTTGGGTTTGGCTGGATATTATCGAAGGTTTATTGAAGGTTTTTCTAAGCTAGCACTTCCTTTGACCCAGTTGACTTGTAAAAGGCAAGCGTTCATTTGGGATATTCGGTGCGAGGAAAGTTTTAATAAGCTGAAGAGAAGATTGACGACAGCTCCGATTTTGATTTTGCCGAATCCTAATGAATCATTTGTGGTGTATTGTGATGCGTCTTTGATTGGTTTGGGTGGTGTTCTGATGCAAGAAGGTAAGGTGGTGGCTTATGCTTCAAGGCAGTTGAGAGTGCATGAGAAAAATTACCCTACTCATGATCTTGAATTAGCGGCTGTGGTTTTTGTGTTGAAGATTTGGAGGCATTATCTCTACGATGCAAGGTTTGAAGTCTTTAGTGATCATAAAAGTTTGAAATATTTGTTTGATCAGAAAGAGCTAAATATGAGGCAACGTAGATGGTTGGAGTTTTTGAAGGACTACGACTTTGACTTGAATTACCATCCGGGTAAAGCTAATGTGGTAGCCGATGCATTGAGCCAGAAATCGTTGCATATGTCCGCTTTAATGGTTAAAGAGTGGGAACTTTTGGAATCGTTTAGAGATTTGAGTTTGGTATGTGAAGTGACGTCGGATAGCGTAGGGCTTGGAATGCTAACAATTACTAATGATTTTCTGATGACGGTTAGTGAGAAACAGAAGCTGGATGTGAAATTTGTGGATTTGATGTTGGTTGGAGAAAAAGATGCGAATAGTGATTTTAAAGTGGATATTAATGGTGTTTTGAGATTCCGAGGTAGAATTTGTATTCCTGATGATGCTGAGTTGAAAAAGATGATTTTGGAGGAAGGACACCGGAGTAATCTGAGTATACATCCGGGAGCGAATAAGATGTATCAGGATTTGAAGAAGATTTTTTGGTGGTCTGGATTGAAAAGAGATGTGGCTCAGTTTGTTTATGCATGTTTGACTTGTCATAAATCGAAGGTAGAACATCTAAGGCCTAGTGGTTTGGTGCAACCGTTGGATATTCCTGAGTGGAAGTGGGATAGCATTTCCATGGATTTTGTGACAGGGTTGCCGAATACACAGCGAGGGCATAATACTATTTGGGTGGTTGTTGATTGGCTGACTAAATCGGCTCATTTCATTCCGATTGACATCAGTTTTTCTTTGGAGAGGTTGGCTGAGATTTACATCGGTGTGATTGTGAAATTGCATGGGGTTCCGTTGAGTATTGTTTCGGATCGAGACCCGAGGTTTACCTCGAGATTTTGGGAAAGTTTACAGAAGGCTTTGGGTTCTAAATTGAGATTGAGTTCGGCTTATCATCCGCAGACGGATGGACAGACTGAGAGAACGATTCAGTCGTTAGAAGATTTGTTGAGGGCTTGTGTTCTTGAACAAGGTGGTACGTGGGATAGTTATCTTGCATTGATTGAATTCACGTATAATAACAGTTTCCATTCTAGTATTGGAATGGCACCGTTTGAGGCATTATATGAACGAAGATGTCGAACACCGTTGTGTTGGCACAAATCTGGTGAGAGTTCTGTGGTTGGACCAGAGTTGTTGCAACAGACTACGGAAAAAGTGAAGCTTATTCGGGAGAAAATGAAGGCTTCCCAGAGTAGGCAAAAGAGTTATCATGATCGGAGGAGAAAAGATCTTGAGTTTCAAGAGGACGATCATGTATTTTTTAGGGTTACACCGGTAACGGGTGTGGGTCGTGCATTGAAATCGAAGAAACTTACTTCCCGGTTTGGTCCTTACCAGATATCCGCGAGAGTGGGTGTTGTGGCTTACAGGGTGGCGTTGCCGCCAAATCTGTCGAATTTGCACGATGTGTTCCATGTTTCACAGCTTCAGAAGTATGTTCCGGATCCGTCGCATGTGATTCCGATGGATGAGGTTGAGGTAAGGGAGAACCTTACGGTTGAGGCATTACCAGTTAGGATTTTGGATCGCGAGGTGAAGTGGTTGAGAGGCAAGGATATTGCACTTGTGAAAGTGGCGTGGGGAGGCGCTGCTGAGGGCAATTTGACTTGGGAGTTGGAGAGTCGGATGCGGGAGTCGTATCCAGAGTTGTTCGTCTCAGGTATATTTTCGAGGACGAAAATTTCTAAGTGGGGGAGAGTTGTAACGCCCCAGTTTTGTCAGTTTTTATTTAATCGAGTCGTTTTGATTATTTTATTATTATTTTATTTTATTTTTGAATTTTGTTTGGAAATATGTTATTTTTCAATGTTGTGATGTTTTATAGGGTTTTGGGAACGTTTGCGAGATATTTGAGTGTGGGGGTATTTTGGTCATTTCATCTTATATTTCTTTAAGTTAGAAAATAGAAAATATAAAGAGAGAAAAATAGAGAGAAAGAAAAAGAGAAGAAGGAAAAGGGAAAGAAAAGGGAAGAAGAGAAGAAAAAAGAGAGAAAACTTGGAAATCATGAAATCAATCTCCCGACATTTCTAAACATGATTAAATCGGGTAAGGGTGCGAAACTCGATTATTATATGCTTGTGTATGATTATGTATGTATGTTTTTTATTGTTATTGGATTGAAATGGAGATATATAGTAAAAACCATATTATGTAAAAATTGATTAGAAATCGATTAAATTGTGTCGGAAAGTATGTTTTCAGGTCCATTAATGTTGATACATGTTAGATACCTGTTGTTAGGCATTGTATTGGTAATTTTTCTGGAGTATAGGCGAAAATGGGTTGATTTTGGTTGGAAAAACGCAGAAGAAATTCTGCAGAAAAAATTCTGGATTTCCACTGCCCATACGCGTATCACTCAAGGCAATACGCGTATTGGTCAAGGCAATACACGTATGGCATTGAAGAAAACTGGGCAATACGCGTATGGAAGCTTCATTTTCTCGGCCATCTGTCCATTTGCGTATGGTACGCGTAACGTTTAGGGCAATACGCGTATGATGAATGGCACTACGCGTATTGGAATTTTAATGGGAATTTTGGGGAAAAATGGTCTCTGCCCATACGCGTATGACCTTGGACAATACGCGTATGGAATGGGCGAGGAATCAGGGCAATACGCGTATGGCTCAGGGCAATACGCGTATGGCCAGGAGAATTGCAAAATGGGGTTTTTCCGCGATGTATTTTCTGGTTTAGTCCGTGACTTGTGTTTCGTTTATCCGTTTTTAACATTCTTGGTATCGTTGAGTAGCTATTGAACTGTACTTTCTTATTATAATAATTTTGAGATTGTTAGCCGATTTAATTATGTCAAAAATTCAGAATAGTGTCGTTTTGTCGACTTTTTTTGTTTTAATTGTGTGTAATTGGTGTGTATCATGCAATGTGATGTTGATGTGGTTATGGTATGATTTGTGTGCTGTTGTTTGGTATAAATGCATTGTTTTGGGCTTGAATTGCAAAGCATGATTTATGTTAAGAGAGATGGTTGCATATATGTGTGCATTTGAATGTCATGAGTCCTTGTATGCCAAGCATCATGATATGCATTGTTGTGATGTCCTGAGTGACGGATGGATTCCAGAGGGAATCCGCTATAACGTTGTGTGCCCGTGTGGGGTGTGAGCGATGATTATAGATGATCGTGTGCCCATGTGGGGTGTGAGCTATCGGGTCGTGTGCCCGTGTGGGGTGTGAGCGATCTATAAACATCGTGTGGCCGTGTGGGGTGTGAGCGACGGGGAACATCGTATGTCCGACTGGGAGTTACAGTGATGTAACGAGCGATGATTCCAGCAGAGTTCCTGAGTGAACTAGTGATGAGAAAGATTGGAAGTCGGTACCGCATGTGCATATGCATAGAGTCGTTGTGTCGGTCTCTTGCATTTGCATAAATCATTAATGGTTTGTTTATGTGTGGAATTGTGGATGAAATTGATAAATTGATATATGGATATGTGTTGGTGATACTTGTATTGTGTATGGTCTGTATACCTTGGTGATGGAAATATGAATTATACCTTATGTTGTCTTGTGTTTGAATACTGGTATGATATGTGGTGAGAACAATATATATGTGTATTTTTGGTGTTATATATAATTGTATGCAATTATATTATGATTGTTTGTCTCACCCTTCTGCTATTTTATAATGCTCTATGAGGCATTGCAGATTAGAGTTGCTGGAGGTCTTTTTGTGAAGCTTAGGACTTCATTCTTTTGTCGGTCGGCTCTGATATGTGGCACCGGGTAGTCAGGGGGATCGTTTGTAGTTTGATGTGTATATGTATATATATCTTTTGGATTGTGCATGTATGACTTGATGTATGACAACCTTTTTATGTGCTATATATATATGAGATTCAGTACAGATTTTCTGCTTTATTCTGTATTTGAATTGTGGGTAGTAGGAACTAAGTTCCTCTGTTTATTTGCTACCTACGAGTGTTGCATATCTTTATGAGCAGGTGTTGTATGTTTTGTTTCAAATTGATGTGACCCCTCGGTCTATGCTGTGAATTTCTAAATATACTCTAATGAAATTTTGAATTTTCTTTTACCGCATTATTTAATTGGGGGTATAGATTGGGGGTGTTACATATGGCATGGAAGCAGTACTTCCTATAGATGTTGAAATTCTCTCACTGAGAGTCTTAATGGAAGCTTAGCTTGATGAAGCATAATGGGTTAAGACGAGGTTCAACGAGCTTAACATTATTGAGGAAAAGCGTTTGACAGCATTATGTCATGGTCAGCTCTACCAAAGACGCATGAAGAAAGCTTTTGACAAGAAGGTGCAGCCTTGGACATTCTAGGAAGGTGACTTGGTTCTTAAGAGGATCTTGTCCATGTACAATGAAACCAGGGGCAAGTGGACACCGAACTATGAAGGCACATATGTTGTGGTGGGAGAATTCTCTGGTGGTGCCCTAAAACTTGAACCTATGGATGGCGATAATTTACCATATCCAGTGAATACAGACTCTGTCAAACGATACTACGCCTAAAAAAGTGGAATAATAATAAAGCTGCTAAGTCGAAAACCTGAAAAGGCGACTTAAGCAAAAATGGCTATCCTGGTGGACTGAAAACCCAAAAAGACAGTCCAGGTAAAAATTAGGGATAAAATAAAATCAGGCCCGTTGAGTTGAAAACCTGAATGGGCAGCTCAGGCAAAAAAGGGCGTCCCGGTGGATTGAAAACCTGAAAGGGCGATCCAGGAAAAAGTTAGGGACAATTCCAAGGCAAAGTATCTAGTCTCTACATCCACTTGTTCCTAATGTGCCACTGAATGGAGGGATCAATTCAGCCGTCTTCCTACGAAGCGAGGTGTTAAAGTCTTCAAAGTCACAAGGACCGTAGCAGTGTTAAAACTCGATGGAGCCTCACTTTTATTTGCCATTGAATTTTTCTTACATCGCAATTACCTCATTAAGGAATTGCATCCTTGTACATACTTACCCATTTAAGAGTCAAATAAATAAAAGAGAGATTTGTCATTAAATTTTACTCATTTTTTACTTTATCTGTTTGTTTGCAAATTAATTTTGTTTTTGATAAACTCTATTTTGACACTTTGGTTAATAATAATGATATTTGAGAAATGATAAAAATTGTTTTGGTGTTCGGAGAACCTGAAGGAAGAATGACAGTCCCGAATGGTGCCCTCACTGCATAGCAACATCAAATTATTTGCCAACTGCCTTGGCTTTTCAGCGCAAATGGAATAATCCTCTTAGGAACCTGTACGTATGTAACTCCACAACAGTGTATTTTCTTGGAGCCTATTAGGGGCATTTATGGTCTATAGTCGCTCGCAACTTCACCAAATTTTGAATGTCGAGTAGTCGGATCCATTCTCCAAAGTCCAATCTTTTACTGGAAGCTACAAAAAAGTCTACCCTTGTTGGTATCTTTAATTTACCCTTCAAAGTCCAGTTTTCATTGAAAACTACTAAAAGTCCATCCTTGTTGGCATCTTCATAATCCCCAAAAGTCCAAGACCATTTGGCGCATAACCAAAAGTCTAATTTTCATTAGCAACTACTAAAAGTCCACCTTCGTTGGCATCGTCAAAAAACTTAAAGTCCAATTTCACTTGGCAATTCCTAAATTCAATCCCCCATAAGGGAGTCCTATCCCAATGTACTCAATCATTTGCATTGTCACATGCATGACATGCATCATGCATAACATTCTTGCCAAATAGGAATGACATCATATTAATCATATCAATTATTAGCATACATAAGCAAAACTTCTCTGTTAAGAAGCTTTACCAAACCATCCTTGTGCATTCATACGTACATAAGATTCCCCAATAGTTTCATATTCACACGTAACTCCATGCATCATGCAATGCATGTCATTTCCACTCGAAGTGGATTATCATATCATAACAAGATCTAAGATCAATTAGCTAGCATCCTAGCCAGTCCTCCTTCAAAGTCGATTGCATTCCTCTGAAAAGAGTTGATATTTCGTACCTGCCCATGGGATTTCTATCCCACAACATTTCATTCTTCAACCTTATAGTTAATAATGATAATCCCCGACATTCTTGCTCTTGCTGCTCCCCGAGCAGAGGTTATCCTAAAAGTTTCTTGTGAACTTTCCCCTACAGAGATTTGTTGACCCTTTTCCTTCAAAAAGAATTTTGCTTAAAACTGCTTTCCCCAACGGGTTTAACGCCTGAGACACCGCTCTAGTGATCCTCTTGTATCTAATTGACTTCTACCCAAAAAATGAATCCATGCAGCAGTTCATTCTCTCGGGTCCAAGGTAATTACATAGATGCATCTGTCGCACCCTAAATTTGTCATACCTTTCTCATTTCTCTCTCTATAAGATCATCTGGGCTTTGGCGATGATATTTTGAGATTTAAGTCATAGGATCTTGTGTGCGTGTTTATTATGACTAATCAGCTTGTGCAGGTGCATTAATTTCAAGTGTAGATAATACTGGTTCTCTCAGTCAAGCATTTCAGGGCATGACCAGTTTATCCTAACTCGAAGTAGTCCTAGGGTTTCTATTTGATCTGAGCCTCACTGTTAGAGCTCTTTCCTATTCTTAGGATATTCTTGGGACAATGCTTTGAAGATGGCTTGGATGGATTTATGGCCATATCACGTTAAAGTCAATATCGGGATTTGGTTTCTTATAGATCAAGGATACCCAGAGATCAAGACGCTAGGGTGTATGATTAATGTTTCATCATTCTTCAACTGAAAATACTTGGAACTAGGTTTTTGATTCTTCTCAAGTCATTTCTTCTTTAAGGAAAGAAAGGTTTGTTATGACAATAGATTTGCCTAAGGTACAAGGTACGAGTCATGGTGCAAAAGATGAAGTTGTGGGTTCATTAGAATTAAGGTATTGTTGCTTTCTCAAGTACTTGTGCCTTAAATGCAAGATGGTTTGGATTAGGGATTAAGATACCTATTCAAGTGTGCTTCAAGATACAATATTTTCAAAGTGACCAAGTGGTGATTTGATTTATGGCATCAAAGTTTGATTCATAATGTTTGTATTTCAAATGGTTCGATTGAATGGGATCAAGAGATAAGCATGCTAAGTTTGCAAAGAAGATCCATGTAAGTTTCTTAAAAATGCAAGTATCCGAATTTTGAACCTAAAGCCCATGTTCAATTTTTTAAGCTTCAAGCTATGTTGGGATTCACTCAAGTTACAATGTGTCCCATTTTAGAATCCATGAATTTTGGCAAGAAGTGATTTGTGTGAAAATTCATCATTCAAGAAAATTTTTGCGTGGTTTGCATCATGTTTTAATTCTAAAATTCAAAAAAATAAAATCTCAATATAAAGTGATACAAGATTAGGAGATTCTTTACAAGACAAGCAATTCAAAACTCACTTTTCAAAACTCCAAAAAGTCAAGTTCACATTAGTTTAAATACAAAATTCATGTCAATATCATCATTTAAGTTACAAGGTGTACAAAGCTTCAACCTTTCAAGATTTCAAAATGGTGTACAAAATGGCATTGCAAATTCGTTGCAAATCCTAAATGCTAAGCAAACATATGCCTAATGTTACAACAAAACTAGAGGAAATAAGTCTTTGCTCATTCCACCAAACACTAACCATACCAAAACACAAAACAATTTGCTAACTAACACACATCCTTCTCCATGGTTAACTGACACATAACAATTCACCTCCTCAGTATGTTGATCATCAAATTGCTAAAAAAATTAGGAACCATGTATATACTTTGCGCCTTGAAGCCGATGAGCATAATACTGATCACCATCTTGTTTCTTTTGTTTTCGATGTCATTTATGATGGCAGCATTACTGTCTCCTACTTTGCGAAGGAAAAAGATAAATGTAAGTTTGTTCCACTCTATCCAGATGCATTTGTGCTAGTCAAAGTCCCCTTTGAGAAAGGAGTTGGCCTGAAATTTTCCCAGCCATCAAGAGCAGGGATTGACCTGGGCTTCTTTGAGTTGGATGATCTTTCAAAGCCTTCACCTGGAGAATACGTCTTTCCTCTTGTAATATGCGCTGAAACATGCTTGGAAACTCCCTCAGAAAATGAAACTTCTAAAATTCCTTATGATTCCTTGCTAAATGCATCCCCTAAACACAATTAAGACAACATAGAAATGGGGGCAATTAAACGCTCAAGACAAAAAAAATCACAATATCCAACATATTTCCAAAATAATAGTGACATGCTTCAAACAAAATCACCATCATCAATTACAATTTTCAAAAATGTCTCAAACACAATGATAACAGGCCCATTCGTACTAGAACCCAACCCAAATGGATGCAGAATTTTATTTTAAAACGAGAATTTTATGATGTTTGTATTTTCTCTTTTGTTGGGATGGCCCATTTACCTATTCCTTTTAGGGTTAACTTTTGTATTTAAAGCACTTGGATTAAATGAAAAAGGGCAGAGAATTAATTCACAAGTTTATATTTCTTTTCTTATCATTAATTTTATGTGTGTTCTTGGTAAAACCCTAGATCTAGAAAATAGTGTAGAAACATTTTTATCAAATTGGTGCTTTCATCATGGCTCCTCCTCCCAAACCACCTAACCCTAGAGATATTATTGAAGAAGTTGTTCAAATAGCCCATATTCAAATAGATAATGCAATGAATCAAACACAACAACAGATGGATGAACAGTTTGATAAAATTAATGCAAATCTGGAATTGATTCAAACTAGAATGGACAATGAAAAGCAAATTTCTGATTCAAGATATGAAAACATCATGGGGCTGCTTACAAAGATTGCTACTCAAAAGGAACAACAACCTACTACTACTGTTCATACAGCAGCAGCAGCTTCATCCTTTTCAGGTCTCATTCCCCATTCACTTCCCATGTCAACAACCCACCTTAGCCCTATTTTTTCTAATGCTTCAACCCCTCATAGTTCCCCTATTTTCAAACAGCATACACCCATTATTCACTCCACAAACACATCACAACAAATTCCCATACCTACTACTACCACTCATCCCACCCCAACACAAATCCCTAGATTTATGTCCTCCCCTTATCTCACCCAAACCAGCACCTTAACATTCTCACAAAACTACAATATTCCAATTTTCTAGCAGCTTCCTCCACCCCCATTTCAACCACAAACACCACTACCCCCATTTCGAACTCCAAAATTAGAACTCCCGATGTTTGATGGTTCTAACCCTCTTGAATGGCTATTTCAAGCTGACCAATTTTTTTATTTTTATCAACTACCACCTGAACATAGACTATCGATGATGTCATTTTATATGAAGGGTGAAGCTCTTTGTTGGTATAAATGGATGTACCAAAGTAATCTTTTAAGTGATTGGCCCTCATTTACTAGGGCATTGGAACTTCGATTTAGCCCCTCGACCTATACCAATCACCAAGTTGAGTTGTTTAAATTGAAACAAGTGGGTTCAGTTGTGGAATATCAAGCAGCTTTTGAGAAACTTGGTACCCAAGTGGTAGGTTTACCTCAAGATGCCATTCTTAATTGTTTTATTTCTGGTTTAGTAGCAGATATACAAAATGAAATTGTTATTCATAAACCAGTTTCAATTTCGCAAGCAATTGGCCTTGCTAAGCTGATTGAATCTAAAATTAAGGATGCTAAGCCCAAATTCCAGAAATCCTTTCCTAACACCAGCCACAAACCCAACACAACATCCCAACCACCAGCCCCTAACAATTCAAACCCAAAACCCCAAGTTACACCCCATCCCCCAAAATTCCCTATTCGTAAGTTATCTAGTGCTCAACTTCAAGAGCGTCGTGCTCAAGGCTTATGTTTCAATTGCTACGAGAAATTCATACCGGGTCATCATTGTGCTACCGGCAAATTTCTCTTATTGCTAGAGGATGATGACATCATAGTCCCACTTGAATATTCAGAGAGCTCACAAGAGCAATCCGAGGCAGTAAATAAAATTTCATTGCCATCCGAATCGGATGATACTTATTTCCAACTATCCCCCTAAGCTGCCTGTGGACATTTTTCCCCCAAGACCCTTAAATTCACCGATTTATTGAATAGCCTTACAGTAACTGTCTTAATCGACACCGGTAGTACACATAACATCTTGCAACCCCGCATTGCCCAACACCTCAAACTTCCAACAAAACCCATCCCCAACTTTTTCGTCATGGTGGGAAATGGATCCAAACTATCATGTACCGGCCTTTGCCCCAAAGTTCCTATCACCTTACAACACAACTTATTCTACATTCCATTTCACTTGTTACCTATTGAAGGGGCAGACGTGGTACTTGGTATTGAATGGTTGCGTACCCTTGGCCCTATAATGACAGATTTCTCAATTCCTAAGATCTCCTTCACCTACAAAAACAATGACATAACCATCACAGGAGATCCAAAATCATTGCGCGAACACTCAACCTACAACCAATTTTGCCACCTTTTACACACAGATTCAATTGCCTCCCTACACCTCCTACTTTACCATTCCTCCACCGAAACACCAACCTCAACTTCCATAATCAAACCCAACCTTCTTGACTCTTTACCACATACTCTCCCAAGCCAAATTACATCCATACTAAAGTCACACGCCACTATCTTCAACCAACCACATGGTTTACCTCCATCACGCCCTCATGACCACCATATACCCATTCTCCCTAACAATGCCCCAATCAATGTAAAGCCATAGCGTTACCCGCATTCACAGAAAGATGCCATGACAACTATCATTCATGACATGCTTCAGGAGGGCATTATCAAACCTAGCAATAGCCCATACTCCTCACCCGTATTGTTGGTTCGAAAAAAAGATGGATCATGGCGATTTTGTATAGACTATCGCGCTTTAAAATCGCTAACAGTTCGTGATCGTTTTCCCATCCCAACCATTGATGAACTTTTTGATGAATTGGGTTCTGTTACTATTTTTTCTAAGATCGACTTGCGATCTGGGTATCACCAAATCAGAGTGACACCGGAGGACACACATAAAACTGCTTTTTGAACATTTGATGGCTACTATGAGTTCCTAGTTATGCCATTTGGTTTAACTAACGCTCCCAGTTCATTTCAATCGGCGATGAACGACTTGCTTCGCCCGTACTTACGTCAGTTTGTTTTAGTTTTTTTTTATGATATCCTAATTTACAGCTCTTGCCTTACTGAACATGCGCATCATTTACAACTGATTTTAGAATTATTATTATCTAACCAATTTTATGCCAAACTCTCCAAGTGTATTTTTGCTGTTTCAAGTGTTGATTATTTAGGTCATATTGTTTCAAGTAAAGGTGTAACCCCAGATCCGACGAAAATTCAAGCAATCATTGACTGGCCAAAGCCATGCTCTCTCACGTCTCTTAGGGGTTTTTTAGGCCTCACCAGATTTTATCGATGATTTGTTCTCCATTACGCCTCACTCGCCGCTCCTCTCACCGATTTGTTGTGTTCCACTAAATTAGTTTGGAGTACATCAGCTGATTCAGCTTTTACAATTTTAAAAAAGAAAATTACAGAAATTTCAGTCCTATGCCTTCCAGACTTTTCCAAAACCTTTGTTCTTGAAACAGATGCGTCCATAGTAGCCATTGGAGCACTTCTTTCTCTACAGGGCCACCCTTTGGAATTCTTCAGCAAAAAGTTGTGTAACAGGATTCAAGCTTCCTCCGTGTATGTTCGTGAGATGTACGTCATTACCGAAGCTGTAAAGAAATGGCATCAGTATCTAATCGGCCGACATTTTCACATATATACAGATCAAAAGAGCTTGAAAAATCTGTTAGTTCAAACTATTCAGACCCCTGAACAACAGAAGTGGGCAGCTAAATTACAAGGTTTTCAGTTTGATATATTTTACAAACCTGGAAAGTCCAACAGGGTTTTCGATGCCTTGAGTCGCATTGAGGTAGATGAAGAGGCAGTGTTCATCTCGATCTCGTCTCCCATCCCCTTACTGATCTCACAACTCAAGCAATTCTACACATCCAAACAAGAAGGTCAAGACATTGTGAGCAAAATATTATCTAATCAGAGTTCTATTCCACTTTTTCAAATCAAAGAGGGCCTGGTGTACTACAAAGATAATATCTACATACCTCCTGAAATAGAACTGCGACAAAATATTATGCAATAATTTCACTCTATTCATGCGGCGAGTCATTCAGGGCTCCAACCAACACTAGCTCACTTATCCTCCTCATTCCTCTGGCCGGGCATCTACATGGATACCAAAATGTTTGTTCAGAATTGCTCAATATGCCAACAGAATAAATATATGACTAAGAAGAAACAGGGCCTGCTACAACCACTGCCTATACCAAATCAAGTGTGGGAAGACTTAACCATGGACTTTATCACACACTTACCAGTATCCTTTGGTCACACGGTTGTTTGGGTCGTATGCGACAGGTTGATGAAGTTCTGCCACTTCATCGGTCTTCCCTCTAAATTTTCAGCAAAGGACCTTGCTTTAAGATTCTCAGTCGAGATCTGTCATCTACATGGAATCCCACGAACAATAATCTCGGACTGTGACCCTCTTTTCCTTAGCACCTTCTGGAAAGAACTATTACGAGCTCAAGCAACCACTTTGAAGTATAGTACTGCCCACCACCCTGAAACAGATGGTCAAACAGAAGTGGTTAATCATTGTCTGGAAACCTACCTAAGATGCTTTACAAGTGACCATCCTAAACAATGGTTCAAGTACTTACATTTAGCAGAATTTTGGCATAACACCGCTCATCATAGCTCTATTAAGATGTCACCCTTTAAAGTTCTTTATGGATGCCCACCTCCCTCCTTCACTCAGTACAACCCAGGCTCTTCCACCCTCGCAACAGTAGATGTCTCCCTGCAACAAAGGGATGAAATACTAAGAGTTTTGAAACAAAATCTAGAACGGTAAGCCAACAGAAAAAAAAAAGAAGATATCACCTTTTCGGAAGGCGATCTAGTGCTTCTGAAACTCTAACCATACCGTCAAACTTTGGTGCAATGACGCACCTCTAACAAGCTGGTGAAACATTTCTTTGTCCCCTTCAAGGTGCTTCGATGGATCGGACGATTCGCCTATCAGCTTGCTCTCCCTGAGTCTTCCAAGATCCACCCGGTCTTCCACATATCGCAGTTGCATTGTTCCACGGCGCAGATCATGTTTCCTAATTTTTTCCTCTTCCATCGGAGCTAAACCAGGACTTTAGTACAGATCCTCAACATGCAACACCATTTTCACCCTTGCATGTCACAAACGCTGCTTCCACAACCAGTGACGCCAAAACACAGGAAGAACTCGTGGATTCAAACAATATAATTCCCACACACGATGTAACACAAGAAGAAACAAGGTTTTCAAAGTTGTTAAAAGATGAAAAGGTTTTGGACTTTGATGACACTCCGGAAGAAATAAGGATTTCCAAGCGGTTAGAAAAAAAAAGGGTCTTGGAATGTGATTATGAACATTCATAGAAAGAGAGCATAAGAAGTGAAAAGTTACAAGAGAAACTTGTGGAAAATGAATAAGATACAAGTCTCAAGGATGTAACTCGTAAAGGCAGAGAGAGAGTCGTTGCTAGTCGTAGCCTTGGGAACTCCCAATCTGACCCTTCACGTGATATCATTATGGCCTCCCCTAACACTTATCAAGCCAACCCATCCCACATGTCCCCACCTGTCCTGCATGCGCACATCGGGCCCCCACAACCTTACACCTGCCCCCTGCACTTCTCCACTTACCATGCCTGTGCAGCTGGATGGAAGTGACCCTTCACTAATCACTTCTGATACTTCACGTGCTCCCAATGCTAATTCAAATCACAAAGCTATAGGGAATTCCAAACAACACATGTTGCCACTTCCTCTTGGGCCTGCGGTTATGGAAACAAATACCCCTCTTGTTGGGTCTGCAGCTACGAATTCCAACTGGGCCATTTATTTTGCTTCACAAACTAAGTCTTCTACACCCAACCTTGAGGACAAGGTTATTAGTGGGCCGGATAACAGTGATAATAGGCCCATTCGTACTAGAACCCAACCCAAATGGATGCATGATTTTATTTTAAAATGAGAATTTTATGGTGTTTGTATTTTCTCTTTTGTTGGGCGGGCCCATTTACCCATTCCTTTTAGGGTTAACTTTTGTATTTAAAACACCTGGATTGAATGAAAAAGGGCAAAGAATTAATTCACAAGTTTATATTTCTTTTCTTATCATTAATTTTATGTTTGTTCTTGGTAAAACCCTAGATCTAGAAAATAGTGTAGAAACCTTTTTATCACACAATCAAGCAAGAACAGAAACTTGTTTCAGCAATATCACGACAATATCGAAAGCTCATCAAATCAGCAATCAATTCAAAATTCAATTCTTATGAACCTATAAAACAGGCATTGCAGAGGCGGCATAAGGGGACACGATTTTGAAAACACACATCAGTACAAAAAGCTGAGAAGAAAACAGGCATTCAGAGAAAAGATTCACACTAAAAATCATAAAACCTCATACAAGTCACACGTAGCATAAAGACATCACGCACACAAGTGATTCTTGAACAACCTCAACAGTAATCGGAGCACGATATCAACAACAACAGAGGGCATAACGAATACCTGGAAGTCGTCATTATCAAACTGACAAGCCGAACCCTTCGAAGGTACGAATCCTTTCGATTAAACTCGTAAAATTCGATTGTGGATTTATGGAATTGCAATTTTTCAGCTTCGATTCGAATTGTTGAATATTGGTATGCGTGAGCTAGTGGATTTTTCTGACGTGGTGTAGCTCTCGCCGCCACCGGCCTTAAGCCATGGCGCAGCGGAGCTTTGGACCTCCGACAAGTTTTTCACGTGAGAGAGAGAAGGTCGAGCAAGGAAAGTTAGAGCGATAGGGAAGTGAGATGACACGAACGTAGAGAGAAAGAGAGAGAGAGAGAGAGAGAGAGAGAGAGAGAGAGAGAGAGAGAGAGAGAGAGAGAGGTGATTACTGAGGTTTTGCCTTTTGTTTTTCTTTCCATTTCATGCTTGAACTCGGGTGGGATCAAGAGAGACCCAACCCAGTTTTCTTTTTTTATTTACCTTCTCAAGTTTATTTTATTTGTAAGATTTGTGCTTTAAGTGATAGCCCAACAATCTAACACCCTTTTTATTTCATTAGATTTTCTTTAATTTTTTATTTTTTTTCTTTATCTTTTAATTTGTGAATAATTATTTAATAATTTGTGATTAATTTTAACTTGTGATTAATTCCTAATTAAAACTCGATCATAATTCTTAATTAAATTCGTAATTAATTATTTATTTGAATGTATGATTATTTTTTTGTCTAAGTGAGTGATTAATTTCTTGAATTAATATTGTTTAACTTTTCATTTGAGTCTTGATTAGGATTTTAAACTAATTTAGCTGATGTTTATTTAAGGTTTTCCCGATTGAACTTTGCGAATCGCCCTATTGATCCTTGCCCTGATTTTAATACATTACATAATGATAGCTCGTGGTATTTAGTACATATGAATGATTGTCTGCTTGTGTAATTTCCATAATCTTTCAGGGTATCTTGATTCTATTTGATCTTCGATTAATTTGAATTAAGATTAGACATTAAGATCAATTTCTTGCATGATAACTGAAATTCTGGTACCAGACGTGTGATGTTAAGGTGCGATGTCACAACAACACACTCTGCACAATGGACAGCAATAACAGTAAATAAATCAACACAATGATTTGTTCACCCAGTTCGGTCTAACTACCTACGTTTGGGGGCTACCAAGCCAGGGATGAATTTCACTACTTGTAGAATTAAATTACAGACTCAACAACCCAGTTGACAATCTCCTAATCTTAATTCCTACTAGTGACTTTCTACCTAAGAAACCACTTAGATATGAGAACACTACTCAATCCCTAAAACCACTCAAAGAACAACCTCTTTGAGAACCCTTGATTCTGCTTCACAACTTTGATCAAGTAATACAACTCTCTTTGCTTCACAGCTTTAGAGAGGACAGAATACGACACAGCAATTCACCCTAGAATTCTGGTTATACACCTTGTACAAAATACTCAAGACACTCAGCCTCTGCTCTTGATCTTCTCCCCGTATTTATGTACTTTTTCCTTTGGTCTTGTGCGCTTTATATAGCTCCTTGAATTGGGCTTGGACTTGTCACAATATTTGATCAGATTTGTTAATTAAAACTGAATCTTCAAAATAGATTTTATCCCCAAAATCTTTTTAAATCTTCAACCTTTTAATTCTCCAACAGACCTGCAATCAAATCTCCCATGTAACAGAAAATATCTATCCCAAGATATTCTCATCCAATGAGTCAACCACTCTCCACAATTCCAGCTAACACGCGTGCCCTAATAACAACAAGCCCATGCTGTTATCAGTTCTGCAGATCTAATGTCACAACATCGCCATGTGACATCAGACATCCACTTAAACAAATACATACTTAACACAGCCCAGTGTTAAGACTTCAATGTTGCACCATCAGTACCTTGACATCAATATTGAATATACTTTGTTTTACCAAAATTCCAGCCAATCCAAGCACTAACAATCTCCCCCTTTGGCTAATTTTGGCTAAAACACCCTCTGAATCCTCAGAGTCTTCAGCAGCGAAAAACCTTTAGTAATTTTGAGATACCCTTCATCAGCAGCAGTTTGACAATCTTCATAGTCTTCATTACTAGATCTGCTGCAGCACCATCTTCATTATTGACAACAGCCAATTGGTGCTCCCCCTAAAAAACATGAACCAGCATCACAGCTGTTCAGTAGCTCACAATGTGCAGCACTCCTCCCCCTTGATGTCTGCTTGGCTGCACTCTTCAAATGCTATGATATCTTCACTAGCAGCTCAGTCTAAACTCCCCCTCAATAACTGCATCAACACTTTTCAACTAAACACCTTTTACTTTTAGCAGCATCAATTACTCTCTTCATGGCAACTTTTAACTCTCCCCCTTTTTAGCCATAATTAGACAAATTATGCCAATTCATATAACCTACACTTCATCACATGCGACATAGTACAAGCCCTACTGTCAGTAGCAACAAGATCTATGCAATCTCCAAACACAATGTTCTGACATTATTAAAGACATGGTCAAAACCACATTCCAACACTTTTGACTACACTGGCGATACAAACAATGCTTTAGAAAAACCATTATAAAACCACTCTTTCTCCTTTGCTCAACACAACACTCCAATAAAGCATGAGTCAATCAAGCTCCAAAGTATCAACCAAGAAACTCAAGCATGAGGATAAAAATCCAGAACCTCTGAAGAAGAAGGTCAAATCTCAGACGACATCAGGTCCTTCTTCAGGAGCAACAAAAACTGGCAGGACTTCAGTGACAACTATGAAGCCTGGTAAGAACCATACTGCTCAAAAACAGCCTTCAGAAGATGAATGGGATGCAGATTGGAAGGCATTTCTGGATGCAGGTGATTGGCATGAGGATGTAGTTTAACCTTGTATCTTCAAATATCTAATAAAACTCCAATCATATTTTATATTTTTCTGTAACTCTACAAAATTTTTTACAGTACTTTTCTATTGCTTTGCTGATAATTGTACTGCCTTAATATGAACCAACAGCCTAATGTCATAGCATGCTATCTGACATTATATCCTCATAAGATTCAACCAATCTCCATAATCTTGATTAGCATGCAATCTTCACAATATATGTACCTTTGCTGCAAAATCCATAGACAAATACTTCCCCTGTCAAGATTAACAAATGCTCTAGATGGAGATGAACATTTGACCACATTTACATGCATTTTGGTACCACTGTCCCTTTCACCAAGGGCTATCATACAATTCATCTTCACCATCCAAGGCAAACCTTCTACTTCATCATTCTCCCGTATGACTATGTAGATGCTCCTTAGATATAATGTAAGCACTAAGCTTCAGATCCAGAACAAAGACATCCTTCACCAAGGATACTCTTGACACTCTTGACATCAGGGTATTACATATGCTCCACTACTGGATTTACTATTAGCAAAATAATCCAAACTCAACACTGTGTCACAAACTCCACAAATTCTCAACTTACTTATAAGCTTTACTGAGATCCAGTCTCTTCAAGAGATCACACTTCCTCTTTCCTTACATCCACCAGTAGTTGTTGAAACTGGTGATGTCTTCAAAGACAGTAGTCATGCTTAAACACATGACCATAATCTCCACTTCTTCTGACCAAAATGCTAGAGCATTCAACTCCACATGTCCAATCTTAATCATCTTCTAGATCTAACCACCAGCAAACATGATGTTATAACATCTTTTGGGACATCAGCTTCTCATCAACATTCAAAGGACTCATTGCATAGAGAAGTTCTTCAAGAAGCTCCCAATAAAACACAGTCAGAGCAACTTATTCATACACACCTGAATACCATAAGTTCCCACACCCTCTCTGAACCATATCCTAGCAAACTCAACCATATCCAGAGTATCTATACCAAATTATTTTTCCAGAACATACTTCCACCATTTTATGAAAAGCACAGGAATGTTATCTAGTATGCCCTTTTGAATTTTCTCAGAAGTTCTAACAACAACGGCTTCCTTCATTTGAGAGATATCCTGGATATTATCCTCAGACTTATCTCTGATCTTCCTAGAGATGAACACTTTACTCCTGGATTTTGTAGTACCATCCACATAGATTTTCTGCTTAGCAGTTCTCATCTTTGGAGGTGACTCAATAGCTTTCCTCTTTCTTGATTTCAGTCGTTTAGCAACCCCAGGAACCAGTTTTGCAATTAGTTCATCATCAACTCTAACATCTACATCTTCCAACCTAAGGATTGTCAACTTGTGGAATTTTTCTTCTGAACTATAGGAGTCATTAGTCAGGTTGTCATCTTTCTTGGCCTTGCAAGTATTCAGCTCCCAACACTTCTTAAGGTCACAGCTTTTGATCCTTCCATCAGCATTGTTGACTCCTTCATCTTGCTCACATAACTGACTACTCACATCATCCAACTTAGGAGTAATAGCACCATAAGTCATTAACCCAGATTGACTTTTCACCATACTTTCACACTTGATGTCATCATCTGATGTTACAGCATCATCACTAGATAAGCTGTCCGCTTAAGGTATCCACTGATAGCAATTATCTTTGGATCTTACTCCCTTCATCACTACCTCATTCTGCTCATCAGCTACCACACATTCATCTTTGGTGTAGCTTATGTTGTAACCTTCATCACAAAGTTGACTTATGCTAATTAAATTAGCACTCAACCCTTGAACAAGGAGCACATTATCAAGAGTAAGGCCATCATGATTCTTCACTCTTCCAACTCCTTCTACTACTCCTTTTTCACCATTGCCAAAAATAACACCATTTGCATGGCAAGGATTGAACTCTACCAAATGCTTCTTGGATCCAGTCATGTGCTTTGAACATCCACTGTCAAAGTACCATGCATCCATAGCAAAATGTTCATCTGATGTGTGAGCCAATAGACACTTCACCTTCTCTTTAGGTACCATTGTTTAACAACTTTGGGCTTGTACTCTCTCCATCTATTTTGAGGCTGAGGGTATCCATGCAGCTTGTAGCAAGAGTACTGCATATGTCCAAACCTTCCACAATAAAAGCATCTCACCCTTTTATCTCTGAATCTTCTGCCATGATGAGATTGCTTAGGCTGCCATCCATAATGTGGTCTCCTACTGCCCTGCCATCTATTATGCTGGTATCTTCTCCCATAAGACGGCTGAGAATGTTGTTTCCTTGATTGTCTCCCATGATGGTGTGGCTTTCTTCTTTCATAGATATAAGGAACAGCATTGGTGTATCCATATCCATACCCATGCCAGTTGCTCTGATGTTGAGACACCTGATGAGACATGTGCTGTTTGAACTGAGCAGCTTGCATGCTCTCGTGGTATTGTGAGGGCATATACTGACTAGCTCCTTGTGGCTGCTTTCTCTTCTGATAGGAACCAGTCTTCTTCTCAATCTTCTTAGGTTGGGAAACATCAGCTTTCTAAGGGGTAGGATCCTGCTTCTTTGGCTGATGTTGAGATGAAAGTTGTGACACTTCCTTCTTTGACCCTGAAGTGCTTCCTTCAGAAGTTCCCTTATCCTCAACCACATAACCTATCCCAGCTTTGTCTCCAGCAGCTTTTTCTGACTGAAGGATCTTGTCGAGTGTGTCTGTACCACAGCTCAGCATCCTAACCGACTTGGTCATTTGATCAAGGTGAGCTCTAACTAGCACCACTTCATTTTCAAGATCAGTCTTTTCATTCTCTAGCTGAGCGATTTGTTGCTTGTGGCACTTGTTTTCTTGACAAATCTCAGCACTCTTTAAACATAGCTCTTGATAGGTAGATGCTAACTCCTTATAAGTTACTTCTCCATCACTAGAATCATCATCAGAAACCACAGCTCCTGTTAACGCTCTCACATGCTTTGCTGACTCACTTTCACTTTCACTATCTGAGTCAGACCAGGAAATTGTCATGCCCTTCTTCTGCTTTTTCAAGAAGGTGGGACATTCTTTCTTGACATGTCCATACCCTTCACACTCAAAGCACTGCACTCCTTTATCTTGGGCAGTTTTCTCTTCATCCTTCCTGCTGGTGTCAGAAGTCATGTTCTTGACATTAGGCCTGGAGTTATTATTCATTCTCTTGAATACTTTGGTGAACTGTCTTCCCAACATCACTATGGCCTGAGATAGATCCTCCTGGGATTCAGATTTCATCCCTTTCTCTTCTTCATCATTTGTCACCAGGGCTATACTCTTTGGCTTATTTTCTGGTTCTTCCTCATTCAATCCAAGCTCAAAGGTTTGAAGAGATCCAATGAGCTCATTAACTCTCATCTTGCTGATGTCTTGTGATTCTTCAATGGCAGTAACCTTCATCTTATACTTCTTAGGTAGGGACCTAAGGATCTTCCTCACAAGCTTTTCATCTGACATCTTCTCACCAAGAGCACTAGATGCATTGGCCAGCTCAAGAACACTCATGTGGAAATCATGAATAGTCTCATCTTCCTTCATCTTCAGGCTTTCAAATTTTGATGTTAAAATCTGAAGTCGTGACATCTTGACTCTAGATGTTCCTTCATGAGTAGCCTGCAAGATATCCCACGCTTCTTTAGCAACTTCACAGGTATTGATTAACCTGAAGATATTCTTATCCACTCCATTGAAAATTGCATTTAAAGCTTTGGAATTTCCAAGGGCAAGCTCATCTTCTTCCTTGGTCCATTCTTCTTCCGGCTTCAGCTTTGAGGTGCCCTCTTTATCTTTGCCAGCATCATCTTTTTCAAACACCACAGGAGCTTTCCATTCTTTAATGATAGCCTTCCAAGCTCTGTTGTCCAATGACTTTAAGAAAGTAGTCATTCTAGGCTTCCAATACTCATAGTTTGAGCCATCCAATATAGGGGGTCTGTTGACAAATCCTCCAACCTCTTTGTCCATCTTCACACCAGAAAGTATCTTCCCCAGATCTCACCCAGAGCCAGACAGGATGCCTGCTCTGATACCAATTGAAATTCTGGTACCAGACGTGTGATGTTAAGGTGCGATGTCACAACAACACACTCTGCACAATGGACAGCAATAACAGTAAATAAATCAACACAATGATTTGTTCACCCAATTCGGTTTAACTACCTATGTATGGGGGCTACCAAGCCAGGGATGAATTTCACTACTTGTAGAATTAAATTACAGACTCAACAACCCAGTTAACAATCTCCTAATCTTAATTCCTACTAGTGACTTTCTACCTAAGAAACCACTTAGATATGAGAACACTACTCAATCCCTAAAACCACTCAAAGAATAACCTCTTTGAGAACCCTTGATTCTGCTTCACAACTTTGATCAAGTAATACAACTCTCTTTGCTTCACAGCTTTAGAGAGGACAGAATACGGCACAACAATTCACCCTAGAATTCTGGTTATACACCTTGTACAAAATACTCAAGACACTCAGCCTCTGCTCTTGATCTTCTCCCCGTATTTCTGTACTTTTTCCTTTGGTCTTGTGCGCTTTATATAGCTCCTTGAATTGGGCTTGGACTTGTCACAATATTTGATCAGATTTGTTAATTAAAACTGAATCTTCAAAACAGATTTTATCCCCAAAATCTTTTTAAATCTTCAACCTTTTAATTCTCCAACAGACCTGCAATCAAATATCCCATGTAACAGAAAATATCTATCCTAAGATACTCTCATCCAATGAGTCAACCACTCTCCACAATTCCAGCTAACACGCGTGCCCTAATAACAACAAGCCTATGCTATTATCAGTTCTACAGATCTAATGTCACAACATCGCCATGTGACATCAGATATCCACTTAAACAAATACATACTTAACACAACCCAGTGTTAAGACTTCAATGTTGCACCATCAATACCTTGACATCAATATTGAATATACTTTGTTTTACCAAAATTCCAGCCAATCCAAGCACTAACAATAACTTCTAGGATAGCTTTCCCTTCCAACTTAATCTTAGGTCTTTAGAATTAGGCTAGTTCTCTTTCATCTCAAAGCTAAAATCTCTTTTCTCAAAAAAATCCAAAAATACTTTAACAATATTTCTAACCTTTTCCAAACCCTAGTGTCATACCCCAAATTTTGACAACTAATATTTCCCATCATTGTGAAAATCATCATCACAATATGGATGGACCATCATACCTCATTAGGCTCCCCAAAGATGGGTGAGCATCCACTACAATCAAACTTAGGGTTTCAAGCCCCTTCAGAGCTTTTAGACAAAGGATCAATCAAGGAATGACATGATCTTTAACTTGTCTGAACCTCTCAAACATCCACAATGGATCAAGAGGACTCCCACATCAAGAATCAAGCACAAGGTTGCAACATTCCAAGTGGATCAAGCCTCAAGATCGCCAGTGTCACCAAATTAGGGTTTTGGTCGACCAGGGCCTCCAGATGGAAATTTTCCTCTGGGCATGAGCCAATGCTTCAAAGCATAATCCAAAATACTCTTAGGGGCCTCATTAACCCAATCATCAAGTCAATTTAGCCTCATGGGATGCATTCATAAAAAATCAGGAATTAGGGTTTCTTGACCTAATTCACCCCTAAGTTGACTTTTGACACAAAACATGAGCCAAGACCTCAAGACATGAGTTGAGGGACCCTAACACAGCACATTTATCCATTTGCAACAATGGATTGATCCAAGAATCTTGATTCACAAGTTTCAAGTTCATCAGAACCATGGTTAGGGTTTCGCGGAAAAAGTCAACTGTGCCTTTGACTTTTGACTAGGACATGCTCCCAAACCTTGGGACATGATTCAATACACCCTATAACACCTATGAAATCAATCCATCAAGTTTGATTTAGGTCAAGGACTTGATTTCATAGAGGATCGTACAGTTTGGAATTCATTTGATAAAAAGTCAACTGTGCCCAAAAGTCAAAGTTTGACTTTTTGATTTTTTGATCAATTATGGTTCCCTAACCCTAAAATGATGTTAATGTGTGATTGGAATCATCATTCATCAAGAAAAATCAAGCAAAGTGGGATAACTTGTAAAAGGGGTAACCATAAAAAACTTAGAAATTTTCTAAGTTATGGAACAAAGTGGCTAGGGTACCAACTTCCAAGGATCATAACTTGTGATCCAAGCAATCATTGTGGCTGATCCAAAGATGGATTTATAGCTCTCATGGAATACTTTAAAAGTGTCAACTACACCTCACTCCAATTCTTCATGGATTGTTAGTTATGGAGTGACCAAAATGACAAAAACATGAAAATGCCACTTTTTCCAACACTTAGTGAAATTTTCACTAAGTCAGAATCTGTTTCACTTTTTTCAAAATGTAGGGGCATTTTTCACTTGGATCCAAAAAGTGTCAAGACAAACTATGATCACACATATGTTGTATCATATGAGAGCCTTCCAAAATGGCCAAGAACTCCATCAAATCCCATTTGAGCTAAGAGTTATGACAATGGAAATATGCCTTGCTGCAACTGTCATGTCAAGGCAGATTTGTGCATTTTTCTTGATTTGATCAAATTGTGCAAATGACAAACAAGTTTATCCATCTGAACACCTCATGGGGAGACCAAGGAGGAACAAACACTGATCCATAAGCCTCCCAAGTCTTTGGAACTAAAAGTAGCATGCCAAACCTAAAATGCCTAAAAGGGGGACAAGACTCCAATTTTGTTTTGGAGCATTTAATGGATGCACCAAGTGACATGAACTGAGCCTTTTCCAACTGAATGAGTCAAGGATGATCTCTGAACTAGGGAACCAAAGGCATGTGCTCTAACCTCTAGTCAATGGCTAGAGGAGACTTAAGATTCCAAAGTGATGCAATTAGACAATGATCTGCGGTAGTTGCCATTTACTATTGCTTGCAAAACAAACTTGATCTACTTTAAATAGAGCTCATTTGTGCTCAGTTTAAGTACACCAAAGCCATCAATCTGATGCTTTCCTCAAAATCTCTTCTTTCACTCCAAAATTTCCTTCCAAAGCAAGTCACTATCGGGTTTTGAGTTTGAGAGTCATTCCAACCAAACCAATCACACACACACCTCATAAATATCATATAGAAGTGATCCAAACACTTAAACTACATCTGGAACACCAATTTCACAAAATCACCAGCCAATTGCTCAAGGTTTTAACCAAGTTGCAGTTGAGATGCCATGAAGTGATCCAGCCATTTCCAATCAAGTCCAAGCATTCAAACACACTCCATATGGTGTAGGGAAGCTGTTCAGATAATCACAACTCATCTGTAACACCTCCAACTCAAAAATCACACTGCTCTTGCTGTCAAGACCTTCAAGTAAGCCTAAACTTGGTCATCTCTTAATCTATGCATATTTCCTCGCACAATACTTTTGCCAAATGTTCATAATCATGCATAGAATGTTTCCCTTCAATTAATTGCTTTGTTTGAATCGTGCATCAAAATTCTCAGCCTTCATGCAAAGTTTAGGTTTCTTGAGGTTTTGTCTTGATTTCCTATTCCATGCTTAAAATAAATGAAATTAAAGACCATAGACATGATCGTGAGGTGAAAACGAGCAGATTGATATGTGGATTGTGTGATTTCATCAAGTATTCAGTGAGATTGGATAGAAAATGAAAATCTGAGCAAAACTCCCTTCGTGCGTGTTCTTGGCCCATGTTCTTGGCGCCTTTTTCACAAATTTGAATATTTAAATTTTGTGATTTTGTTTAATTGATTCAAAAATTAAGTTCTCTCTGAGTTTTAATGATTTTGAGTTGATTCTTTTTTTAATAATTCACAAAAATGTTAAAATATTATATTTTGCCAAAAATTCCCAAAAATATTATTTATTTCATATACTTGATATTTTTGCAAAGAATTAATCTTTTATTTGTTTTTTAACATTTAAAATATTTTTTCCTCCTTGATTTTCCAAACTTAATTGGTTTCCAATCATTTTATGGATATAAACATGATTTTTCAAACATTAATCCAAGATCAAAATTTGTTTTTCACACATGTTTGATAATTTTGATCATTTTAATTAAATTTTTATTTAATTAAAATACATTTTGAAATTAATATAGGGTTTTGATCTTAATCACCCTAAACAAATCATTTTCAAACACTCATGGGCCTCTAATAGAGTGTAAGACCCAACCCCTCTTGAAAACCAAAATATTTTGGGCCTCAGTGTATTGTATAAGTCCCGATACCGTCAAAAATTTCGGCACGATCGTCGCCTTTTTAACAAAAATATTTGGGCTTCTCCTTGAGCTATCAGACCCATCTTTATTCATTTTCAAACTCTTTGGGCCTCTAATAGAGTGTAAGACCCAATCCCCTTTTAACCAAAACAATTTTGGACCTCAGATATTGTATAAGTCCCTCTGCGTTAAAAGAAAAATCTCGGCGCAATCGCCAGTTCAAAAATCAAATCATCTGGGCCTACCCTCGTGTTATAAGCCCCATTTATTTTCTTTAAATATCTTTGGGCCTCTAATAGAGTGTAAGACCCAACCCTTTTTTGAAACCAAAATGATTTGGGCCTCAGATGTTGTATAAGACCCACTGTGTTTTCAAAAACCTCGGCACGATCGCCGTTTTCAAACAAATAACCCTGGGCTTCTCCTTGAGTTGTAACTCCCATCTCTTGTACAAAAAATAAACCTTTGGGCCTCTAATAGAGTGTGAGACCCAACCCTTTTTTGAAACCAAAATGATTTTGGCCTCAGATGTTGTATAAGACCCACTGTGTTTTTAAAAACCTCGGCACGATCGCCGTTTTCAAACAAATAACCCTGGGCTTTTCCTTGAGTTGTAAGTCCCATCTCTTGTACAAAAAATAAATCTTTGGGCCTCTAATAGAGTGTAAGACCCATCCCCTTGTACATAAAAACTTTTTGGGCCTCAGTGTATTGTATAAGTCCCTCTGTACAATTTTCAAAACAACGGTGCGATCATCGTTAAAACTTGGGCCTCTCCTTGAGCTGTAAGCCCCAACAATCTTTTCAAAGAACTTTCTCCTTTGATTTTGAACACAAATATATGTTGTTATCAAAACTTTCTTTAATTTCTTTGTTGAACAACTAACAAAACAGCATGGAAGCTCTACAACGGGTAAGTGCTTATTCGCTTTCATTTACTGCTTTCATATGTATATAACTGTATTGTGGGGCTGTTTCACTGTAAGTCTTCTTTCACATACTGTTATATACTTGTCACATATCCACTGTGTAAAACTAGTATAGTTATTTAGAGTTTTCCCCGGCAACTATGTCTAGCACTAGGTAAAGCCTTGTTGGTCACTCTTAAATACAAACAAAACTAGATCCCCAGTAGGATTCCAGATACAGTCTTCCCTTCTCTTGGGGCTAAACAATATAGAACAAAGAGAAAGGCAGTATTCTCGGTGAACCTTTTCTCAGACTGTCACCTTTAGAAATTGTCAAAGAAACTAACTCCCCAGAGATGATCTTTTCTCCGTGAATGGCATCTCTTGAGTTTCTTCCAAATTCTCGAACTTTCCTGGAATGATCTATTCTCTGTGAATTGTATTTCTTAATCTTCTCTTGGTTTGGGGACCCACGGGCTTCCTAAAAGCATCTCCACCTCCTCTTGGGCGTTGTACAAGGACCCTTCAGCTTCTTAGAAGTTCTCATGCCTTCTCTTGGGCTTAATACAAGGACCCTGACGACCTCTTAAAGGTATAAGACATAACTTAGTCATCCTTTGCTAGAGCAGTCTTTCCCGCGTCAAAACTTCGACCATTGTAGGGTTGATACTCATCCCTTAATGCCCGCGCCTCCTCTTGGGCATTATACAAAAGATAAAACTCTAGACTTGGACAGTCTAATACTCTTGAGTCTCAAAGACATTCTCAAGTTCCTTTTAAACATAGGAAAAAACACCGATCACTCTGGATCAATCTCCAGCAGAAACCCGGTCTCTCTCATGAGAATTCCCCACCCTTGGACCCGCTTCAGGATCTCAATAATCCTCCGCAGTAAGTCAGCCTCCTCTTGGGCTTTGTATAAATGATTCTCCCCAGTGGAGCTAACCTTTTCAGACTCTCTTATTGAGTCAACCACTTTTAGCCTCCGTCTTGGGCTTTATACAAGACATATAAAAACACTCTCTTGTTGAGTATAAAAGACTCTCTTGTTGAGTCAACCACTTTTAGCCTCCGTCACGGGCTTTGTACAAGACATATAAAAACACTCTCTGTTTAAGTATAAAAGACTCTCTTGTTGAGTCAATCTCCTTTTAGCCTCGATCTCGGGCTTCATACGAGACAACAAAACACTCTCTTGTTGAGTATAAAAGACTCTCTTGTTGATTCAAATCTCCTTTTAGCCTCAATCTCGGGCTTCGTATGAGATAACAAATCACTCTCTTGTTGAGTATAAAAGACTCTCTTGTTGAGTCAATCAACCTTCAGACTCTCTTGTTGAGTCAATCACCTGTTCAAGACTCTCTTGTTGAGTCAACCTTTTTTAGCCTCTGTCTTGGGCTTTATACAAGACAGATAAAAGTACTCTCTTGTTGAGTCAAACCATTTTAGCCTCCATCTTGGGCCTTATACAAGATACATTCTCCCCAACGGAGTCAAAATCCCTTTTAGCCTCAATCTTGGGCTTTGTACAAGATAGAAAGAACATTTTCCCCAGAAAAGTCTAACTTCCAGCCTCCTCTTAGGCTTTGAATAATGAAATCCCCGGTTGAGTCAATCAACCTTTTAGCATCAAATTTGTGCTTTGCTCACATCATACAAACATCAACAATTCCTCTTTAGAGATGACAAGTTCTCTCTCAGTCAAACCTTTAGCTTCACATCTTGGGCTTTGAACAAGATACAAATCACCTTTAGCTTCAATCTTGGGCTTTGAACAAGACACCAAAACATCTCTTTCCTCCCATAGAATAGGAGGAACCACGATCGTTCTGATTTCCCTGAACGGGAATACGTAGGCATAAGATTCGAAATCTTAGCGAGCATACTAATCAAAAACTCAATGTTCAGTAGCTCCATACATCAATCAAGAAGCATCAGACCTAACACCTTACCAAAAGCCTCACAAATAGTCCAGACACTGTTTTTTAAGCAAATAACCTAAGACAAACCCCCATTTTGATAGCATCTGTAAACCAACAGTTTTGACTATTTAACCTCAGTATACAAGCAGGGTTAATTGGAGACATCTATTTCCCTTCCTTAATCAGCTTCACAGGATAAAAAATGAATCGAACTATAGTACCAAAGCGATAGTGATTCGAAACCACAAAAACCGTGCTACAGAAAAATGGCGACCACAGTGGGAGGCATTTCTCTCACATAGTCTTAGGTAGAAAGCCTTAAATTCACCGAATACCACGGAAAATGGCGACTCTGCTGGGGAGTCATTGTCTATATAGGATCATAGGACTAGAGGTCTAGGATGTTAGGATAAATATATATACTGCTTTTCCTAATTGATATCTGTGTTTACTTTTCTGCTAATGGGAATGCGTGTGATGCCGCATCTGGAAAGATTGAGTATACACCTAAGATAAGTGATGGCACTAGATGGGTAATCTAACGGGGAGTGAATCCCAGATAAGAGGTCCCGGTCGACCATCGAATCAGTGGAGATGCCCTTTGCAGATTCAATGCCTATACGACTTCGGTTGTTGAAAGCAGATTGTTCGATTGGGTTATCCGTGAAGCTGAGGATTTTAGTAGACTGAAACCATTTTGTAGTGTGGAAGCTATCGGAAATAATTGTCACGCGATACTACCCTCACTTGAGACTACTCTAAGATACTACAACTCGCTGGCGATCTGCTTGTTGTCGTTATCCCAAGAGGGGTCAGTGATTTTGAGGACAGGTACAAAAAATCACCAGTATAAAACTTTGGGGATGGGTAGAGCCTTGACTTCATGACACCGGCACTTTGACCCCATGTTTTTTCTATGTTTTTGTGTGCTTCATTCATGCATTTATTTCATAAAGAACATTAAAACAAAGAAAATCTTCTCGTCTAGTCTCTCTTTTTCAAATTAAACTAAGACAATGATTGCAAATGTCAGATAGAGAGATTGCTAATGGATTTTGGTAGAAGGAAGACTCACAAGTACACCTTCAAGGTTCCAAAAATAGAGGATTTAAGAGGTCTGGCGAGGATGATCACCAACCCTGACGCTTTCAGAGCCAAGTACGGAGGTCTGCTATCTCTACTAAGGGTCCATGTAATTGAAAGAATCCTGTCCACACTAATCTAGTTCTACGATCCGGTCTATCACTGTTTCACATTCCCGGATTATCAGCTAGCACCAACACTAGAGGAGTACTCTCACCTGACTGATTTACCCATTACTGACCAAGCTCCCTTTTCTGGACTGGAAGAAATTCCAAAGGATCAAACCATTGCAAGAGCAATCTATTTGGACGAGTCGGAAGTCAGGACTCACATGATTATTAAGGGTGGTGTCCAGGGTTTTCCAGCCCAGTTCTTGATAAAGAAAACTCTGTACTTTGCTAATATAGGGAACGTGGCCGCTTTCGAAAGCATCTTTATTTTGCTCACCTATGGGTTATTTTTGTTTACCAACATCGATAACTTTGTAGATATCAATGCCATTAAGATTTTTCTGATTGGAAACCCTGTACCGACCCTGCTCGCAGATGCTTATCATTCGGTACACTTAAGGAATTTGTACAGCGGAGGAATGATCACCTGTTGTGTACCCCTGCTGTACAAATGGTTCATTTCCCATTTGCCAAAGTCTGCTGCATTTTGGGTTCAAAAAAGTACTTTACGTTGGTCGCAGAGAATCATGTCTCTTACCAAATCTGACATTGATTGGTACAATCAAATCTATGAAGGGATCGGGATCATTAACCATTGTGGAAATTTCCCAAATGTACCCCTCATAGGAATTAAAGGAGGAATCAATTATCATCTAGTTTTAGTTCGTCGTCAATTTGGATACCCGATGAGGCATGTCCCGCGTAATGCTCATCTGGAAGGTCTTTTCTCCAAGGAAGGAGAAAATGACAGAGCACTAAAGACAGAAATAATGCATGCCTGGAAACACGTTCATAGGAAAGGACAAGAGTCTCTAGGAAAACCAGATTGTGTCTCAGTGGAACCTTATCTCCACTGGGTACAAACTAGAGCTCTCAAGCTGAGGATGCCTTACCCTCGTCAAGAAGTTCTTCCATTAAGGGACCCTGTCCTTTATTTTATGTCTGATACGAAAAAACTTCAGGTGACTCTCAACAAAGTTCAACAGGAGAAGAAGTCTTGGAAAAAAAAGTACCGTATTCTCAATGTGGAGTGCAAGAAAATACAGCAGCTGTTAAAAGAAAAAGATGCTCTGATTGAGATTTTAGAGCAACATGTTGTAGAAAATTAAGATGACCAAAGGAATTCGCTCGCTCCTTTCGTTTGGCAAAGGAATGACAACCCGACAATGGCTCAAGAGCCCCGGTCAAAGAAAAGGAAAGTACCAGAACCAGCACCTGAGCTCTCCTCAAAGAGGACTCAGGGTCCATTAGCTTCGATATTTCCTTTTACAGCACTTTGTAAATTACTGTATTTCCATTCTGCAATCTTTGAATTGAATAAAATGGGGTTTCCCCACTATTTGATATTTGCAATCGAATTGTCGAAGTTTATTTTGATTAAAACAAAAAAATATATAATTAATATAATCATTGCATATCATTCATCATTCTCACGTAACGTATTCTTTTTACCTACGAATCTCACGTTTGCATCTCAATTCTAGAGTCAAACTGTCTCATTCGTATGATACTCAGGCCAATCGACAAAAAAAGATGGATGATCTCGAGGAAGAGAACAGAGAGTTGAGGGAAGAGATTGACACTCTGAAAGAGGATCTGAGAAGGCTTCATAACGACATGCAAGCTCTAGCAGAAGCTCAGATGTAACAACAAAGGACTGTGATCTCAGAGATCACATCAACGCCCATAGTGGAAAAGTATGACCCTCGGTATACCATGCCTAAAGATCGTCGCTGGGGCATGCCTATTAACTATATCCCGGAAGGATATGTTTCGCCGATCACTGAGGATCGGGGAACCGCAGCAGGAGCCTCTGGGCCTGAAGGTTACAAACTTCAGGAAAGCGAAGATTCCCGGGGCATGACAACAACTCCTGAAGTTTACAAACTTTGGGAGAGGGGAGGACCTAGAGTCACTGCCATGATGACTATACCACCACCCGTGGTACACACTGTCCCGGAAGGACAGATTCCACAGATACCTTCTGGTGGAAACGAAAGTATGTTCGACAGAATAAATGAGTTCCAGGATCAATTCCTGGAGATGCAGAAATAGCTGCAAGCCCTCCACGGTCAGGATCTATTCGGAAAGGACGCCGCAGACCTTTGTTTGGTCCCCAATGTGAAAGTTCCGCACAAATTCAAAGTTCCCGAATTTGAAAAGTACCAGGGTAACTCTTGCCCTCAAATCCATTTGGTGATGTACGCTCGGAAAATGTCAACTCAAACAAAGAACCAAGAGCTCCTGATTCACTATTTTCAGGATAGTTTAACCGATGCCACACTCAAATGGTACATGGGTTTTAACTGCACTAAGATCGGCACTTTCAGAGATCTTGGCGCTGCCTTCGTTCAGCAATATAAGTATAACCTGGACATGGCACCAGACAGAGATCAACAAAGAGCCATGTCACAGAAGGACAAGGAAACCTTTAAGGAATACGCTCAGAGATGGCGTGAATTGCCGCCCAGATTTATCCACCTCTTGAGGAAAAAGAGATGACAAAGATCTTCTTAAAGACCTTGAGCTCATTTTACTATGACAGAATGGTCGCCAGTGCGCCCAGTGACTTTACTGAAATGGTAGGCATGGGAGTTCTTCTTGAGGAAGCAATCCGAGAAGGACGTTTAGTTAAAAACGCTGGATCCTCAAGTAGTACAAAATGATACGGTAATGCTCTCCCTAAGAAAAAAGAGCAAGATATTGGCAATGTCTCTCTCGGAAAGCAAAGATGATTGTACCAACCAGTAACAGCTGTAACTCCTGCTATCAAATATGCGCCTGTTCCTACGTATCAACCTCGGGTTGCTCAGAGCCAATCGAATCAACAGCAATATCAGCAAAGGACACAACAACCTCTTCAGCAGGCTCGTCCTCCATATAACAACAACCGTACAACGCGACCACCAGGGTTCGACCCTATACCAATGTTATACGCAGAATTATTTCCACTCTTACTGGTCAAGGGACACGTCCAAACCAAGTCTCCTCTTACAGTACCGGAAAATCCGCCTTTTTGGTTCAAAGCGGACCAGACTTGCCCTTATCATCAAGGAGGACCAGGGCATAACATAGAAAACTGTCTCAGTTTCAAATCTGATGTGCAAAAGCTTGTTAGGAGTGGGGTCTTATCTTTCAAAGATATGAATCCGAATGTTCTCACGAACCCGTTGCCTCAACGTGAGAAAGTTGCAGTAAATTTGGTAGAGGGAGAGTCTAACAACAGCTATCAAATTCATGATGTACTCTTATTGAGGACCAATCTGGTCAAGATGCATTGTAGACAGAGCGGATACGGCCATGTGCCACCTCATAATTATCACCAGTGTGATATCTTCTCTAAAAACAATCAAGGATGTTCTGTGGTGCAATCAGCCATACAGGAACAATTGGATCTTGGATGGATCTAAGAGCTCCGAGTTCGTGGAGTTAATATGACTTATGAAAATTCCAACATCATTCGGAACCATGACATCTGTGTAATGAATGTCAACTTGGTGCCAATGCACTCAAGGCAAAGCCAGTATCATAATCTGCCGCGACACGATTACAATTCCTGTCTGACTTGCTTGGTAAATAAACAGGGATGCTTTTTTGTACAAGAGGCCCTCCAGCGTCAGATGGATCTTGGGTGGATCCAGGACTACCATGATAGAAATCCTTATCAGGTTAACATGATTTAAATCTTCGATATTCGTTTGATGAATACCAGCTTGGTGGAGTTACACGCCAAGCAAGTCCAACTCGGTTTTCTCACTTCACATGATTATCTAAGCTGTAAAGTATGTTATGAGCGTAACTAAGGGTGCGCTCTCATTCAAAGAACTTTACAACACTTGTTAAACCATTGGTGGCTTTCGATCTATCTAGACGAAGACACGCAACAAATTAGTGTGACAAACGGGAAACCTACTAGACATCAAAGGCAGGATGTCCGATCTATGGAAATAGACCTAGTAAGGTTACACTGCATTCAAAGCGGACGTGGCCAGGTGCCACCACACAATTACGAGTGCTGTAGAGTCTGCTCGTAAAATAATAAAGGATGTTACCTCGTGTGAGCAGCCCTTCAAATTCGGTTGGCTCCCAAGGAGATTCAACCGTGTCCAAGTCCTAGATCAATCAACTGGACGGTAGACTATTTCCCTGATCAGATTAAGGATGTTGTCGTGATCTTTGATCGTGAAAGGACCAAATATGTTTGTACCATCATCCCTCTACTTGATGAATCGAAGTTTCTTAACCAGGAATTGATTGAAGTTACTTACGACAGTCAGGGAAATCAGAAGGCTCCTGTAGTTATCTATCTACTGGGACCAGTGCCGTACAAATCCGATAAATCAATCCCTTATAAATACGGTGCAACAACAGTTGAGAATGGAAAGGAAATTCCATTACCCTCTGTCGTGAATATTGCAGACATAAGTCGAGTAACACGGAGTGGTCGAATCTTCAACAGAGGAGTTGAAGAACCTAACAGAGAAAAGGAACCTCAAACTGAAGTTCCCAATCCACTAGTCAGTCAATCCAGTGATCCCGACCTTTCAAAGAACAATGATGAGATGATGAAGCTCATCCAAAGGAGTGAATACAACATTGTTGATCAGCTATTACAAACTCCTTCAAAGATCTCTGTACTATCTCTTTTACTCAGTTCCGAAGCTCACAGTGAGGATCTACAGAAAGTCTTAGAGCAGGCCTTTGTGGAACAGGATGTGTCGATAAGGAAATTCGACAGTATCGTCTCTAACATCACTTCCTGTAACAACTTGGGCTTTAGCGATGAGGAATTTCCAGAAGAAGGTAAAAGCCACAACATGGCGCTCAATATCACAGTCAACTCCCAGGACGATGCTTTAGTCATCATACTAGTAGACACCAGATCAGCTCTCAACATCATGCCAAAGTTCACTCTAATGCGACTATCATTTAAAGGATCTCCGATGAGAGGTAGTGAGGTCGTCATCAAAGCATTTGACGGATCCCGAAAAACAGTTATTGGCGAAGTCGACCTTCTCATAACTATCAGTCCTCACACTTTCCAAGTCACTTTCTAGGTCATGGACATCCGAGAAACATATAGCTATTTGTTGGGAAGACCTTGGGTACACCAGGCTGGGGCAGTTACTTCGACACTTCACCAGAAGCTGAAATTCATCAAGAATGACCAACTCGTCACGGTCTGTGGAGAACAAGCCTTGATCGTGAGTAACCTATCATTATCCACTTGTGTAGAACCCGAGGAGGTTGTTGGAACTCAGTTCCAGGCACTTTCGGTAAGCAGTGAAAATTAATTAGAGAAGGGAACATCAATATCCTCGTACAAAGATGCTCTCGAAGTGATCGAAAGTAACAATGCAAGGGGATGGGGACAGCTTGTCATTCCTACTGATAATAAAACAAAGAAGGGTCTTGGTTTTTCCTCCACCTGTACCCAGGCTGCTGCTAACGATGAAAGTCTTCATCCCATTCAGAACTTTTCCATAGTGGAGGTTTCCTTCACCTAGTGTCTCAAGAAGTACATACCATCAACGAGGGAGATTCCTCCAATACAGATGAAGAGTGGAAGTCCTATCTTAACGAGGACGGAGAGTGCGATTACTTCTGGAGGGGCGTTCGACGTTCTTTCGATGTTCAACAGTCAAAAAAAATTGCCATCTTTATTTTGAAAAGCAGAAAATTTTTGACAAGTAAACTCATTTTTATTTTATTTCAAGAATCGTTAATCATATTAAAATGTCATTCTGTAAAGCTAAAATAAATGAGAATTGCAAACAAAAGCACTAGGGCTCAAATTTTATTGATAGGATGGAAATCAGCCAAGCGCGTGATCCCATGGAGTATTTACAAAGTTTAGAAAATGGCAATTTAAGGTAAAAGGGCTACATTAAAACATAACAACCGCTATCCTTCTACCAACTTTGAATTCTGGGCATCCTGAGCTTCCGTCGAAGATGACCTTGACTGGAGTTTTTCTGATGAACGACATGACCGTTTCTGAGGGATTTGAACTGATCAGACATAGTTACTTGCCATTATCCATAACTTTTGCCTGGATTTTACTTTGATATTTCCAATCCACCGGGATGATTTTTGATTATGTCTCTAATTTTTGTCTGGACCGCCCTTTCAGCTTTTCAATCCACCGAGATGTTTTTTTTAGGAGAAGTATTTCTTGACTACATCAACATTTGTGGGGTAGACAAATTCCTCTCCGTCCATGGTTGCGAGTCTCAAGTTGCCGCCTGAGAAGGCTTTCTTGACCACGTAGGGGCCGTCATAATTCGGGGTCCATTTGCCTTGGGAATCAGTGAGAATTGATTGTATCTTCTTGAGTAGTTTGAAGATTGGCGCGCATGTTGCGTCATGAGGAATATGAATCTGGAAATGTAATTCAAACGTCCCAGGAACCCCCTGACTTGTTTTTCAGTCCTTGGAGAAGGAATTTCTTGAATGGCCTTGACCTTGTCAGGATCAACCTCAATTCCCTTTTGGCTGACATTGAACCCTAAGAGTTTCCCTGAGCGGACACCGAATGTGCATTTGTTGGGATTCAAGCGGAGTTTGTATTTCCTCAGATGCTCGAATAGTTTTGACAGGTGGGTCACATGCTCCTCTTCTGTTTTAGATTTTGCAATCATGTCATCGACATATACTTTGATTTCTTTGTGTATCATGTCATGAAACAGAGTAGTCATGGCCCTTTGATAGGTTGCCCCGGCGTTCTTCAAGCCGAACGACATTACCTAGTAACAAAAGGTACCCCATGGGGTGATGAATGAAGTTTTCTCCATGTCTTTCGGCGCCATTTTTATCTGATTATAGCCCGAGAATCCATCCATGAAGGAGAAGACTTTGAACTTTGTTGTACCGTCTACCAGTATGTCTATGTGCGGTAAGGGAAAGTCATCCTTTGGACTGGCTTTGTTCAGATCCCTGTAGTCTACACACATTCTGACCTTTCCTTCCTTTTTCAGAACTGGTACTAGGCTGGCTAGCCATTGCGGATATTATGATGTGGCGAGGAAACCCGCGTCAATCTATTTTTGTACTTCCTCTTTGATTTTGATGGCCATGTCTAGATGAGTCCGTCTTAACCTTTGTTTTACCGGCGGACATTCTGATCTTAACGGTAGATGATGTTCCACGATGCTGGTATCTAACCCTGGCATATCCTGATAGGACCAAGCGAATACATCGGGAAACTCTTTGAGAAGCTTTGTCAAACTTTCTTTGACAGTCGGACCGAGCAGTGCCCCAATCTTGACTTCTCTTCTCTCCTCTTATGAACCCAAGTTGATCGTTTCCAACGGCTCTTTGTAAGGTTCAATGGAACTTTCCTCTTGTCTGAGTAATCCGGAGATCTCTTCTGGAATTTCATTTTCATATTCTTCTTCAGCCTCAAATACCGGGAATTCAAAGTTGGGAGAAGGCATTGGATCATATGTTTCAATGGGGTTTAAAACAAGCAATCTGCATGACGTTATGATTTGTTTTTTAGAAGAGATAGAGAGAATGCAAGAGTGTGTGCAGTGTATATATTTTTTTTTACTGCTTGTTTTTATTATTTGAATTGTTTTTTAGGATTACCATTTTCTGAAAAAGCGAAAAGAGAAAACACCAATTAATGCGGGAATTACATAATGACGTTATTTTATTTATGAACTTGTCGATTCTTGAAACTACAGCCCTATAAAACAAAACTCTGCCACTTTGGGCGAAGCCAAGAGGGATATTTACAGAAAGTGAGCCCTGTAAAACATTTGTTTCACCTGGGCAGGGTGAAAGGTTAAAGTAAAGACGACAATTACTCCGACTTATGAACAACTTTCGGAACATTGACTGCAACCCATTGGCGGCGAACTCCTCGGTGAATCATAAAGCCTGGTACCTTCCTTGATTTGTCTTCAGAAATAACGTTGATTTCTAGTGGAGCAGGATCGTTGGAATCTGTCTCCCAGGCAGAGTTGTCGAAGGAGGGTTCCTCAGTTGTATTTTGCATAGTATTTGTGCTCTCAGGAAAATCTCCCCATCCAGTTGGTTGGATGTCCTCGAGCCTAATACGAGAGCTTACCGGAGCGGTATACTTGACCAAGAAGTCATACTTTCCACTTGGTTGTCCTAAGGTGTCCCACACTTCTTTAGAACTGGAGGAGTCATTTTTCTCGATGACGTTGACCTCGGGAAAAGCATAGTTGATGAATTCTAGTCCTGCAAACTTTGAAAATTCATCGTCGCACTGGATATTTTCTGAATGACCTGAGTGTTGATCCCATGACATGGTGGAGACTTAGGTATTTTTTTTCCAATGATGCTCAGCTAATTTTCTTTGTTCGGTTGATTCTTTTGTTCAGAGTCTCCTGGGTACGGCTGCCAGATAGGCAGGCCATCCATTGGGCCATAATAGTCGTGGTCAAAGTAGTCTTTCATCAGAGTGTCTTCCTATAATGAGTTTGGTGGAGCACGACATCCTTCCGGATCACAATCTCCTTATATCATTTTGACGTCCGACCTTGGTATAAATCTCGGACTCTGTGCGAGATAGCAAAATGGCGTAGGCACTCTCTTGTTGAGTATAAAAGACTCTCTTGTTGAGTCAAATCTCCTTTTATCCTCAATCTCGGGCTTCGTATGAGATAACAAATCACTCTCTTGTTGAGTATAAAAGACTCTCTTGTTGAGTCAATCAACCTTCAGACTCTCTTGTTGAGTCAATCACCTGTTCAAGACTCTCTTGTTGAGTCAACCTTTTTTAGCCTCTGTTTTAGGCTTTATACAGGACAGATAAAAGTACTCTCTTGTTGAGTCAAACTATTGCAGCCTCCATCTTGGGCCTTATACAAGATACATTCTACCCAACGGAGTCAAAATCCCTTTTAGCCTCAATCTTGGGCTTTGTACAAGACAGAAAGAACATTTTCCCCGGAAAAGTCAAACTTCTAGCCTCCTCTTAGGCTTTGAATAATGAAATCCCCGGTTGAGTCAATCAACCTTTTAGCATCAAATTTGTGCTTTGCTCACAGCATACAAACATCAATAATTCCTCTTTAGAGATGACAAGTTCTCTCTCAGTCAAACCTTTAACTTCACATCTTGGGCTTTGAACAAGATACAAATCACCTTTAGCTTTAATCTTGGGCTTTGAACAAGTCACCAAAACATCTCTTTCCTCCCATAGAATAGGAGGAACTACGATCGCTTTGATTTCCCTGAACGGGAATACGTAGGCATAAGATTGCGAAATCTTAACGAGCATACTAATCAAAAACTCAAAGTCCAGTACCTCCATACATCAATCAAGAAGCATCAGACCTAACACCTTACCAAAAGCCTTGCAAATAGTTCAGACACTGTTTTTTAAGCAAATAACCTAAGACAGACCCCCCTTTTGATAGCATCTGTAAACCAACAGTTTTGACTGTTTAACCTCAGATGCAAGCAGGGTTAATTGGAGACATCTATTTCCCTTCCTTAATCAGTTTCACATGATAAAAAATGAATCGAATTGTAGTACCAAAGTGATAGTGATTCGAAACCATAAAAACCGCGCTACACCTAGTAAAACATCTCACAAATCTCAAACCTTTTTGCCTTCGGCCTTTTCAGTTTAATACTTTTCAAAAAGGGCATGCTGCATAGCATCATCCATAAAAAGCATACAACAAACCAAAAACATTTTCAACAAGAACTACGGAGTTCTGATTTCCTTTGGGATACGTAGGCACTGGTTTGAAAACTCATACGAACTCAATAATAAAAAAATTCATATTTTTTTCCTCAAGTAATTATCCATTATTTTCCCTTATCAAGCAATAAGATATCAAATACCTTTTCATGCCTAGATAACTTAGATGGTTCTCATCGAGTACGATGGATGTAGGGAGTGCTAGTACCTTTTCCTTACATAACCGACTTCTAAACCCAACATGGTTGCGATGATCATAACCTATCCTTTTCCCTGTGGGTTTTCTCGATATTTTTCTTTCCCTCTTGTGGGAATAAATAAAGTTTGGTGGCTACTCTCATAAGTCCATCCGTGATCGTGCTAACCCTAGTGTTGCGCATCGCGGATATCGTATTTTTCAAGGTACGACACTAACGACTGTCAGTTGCTTGAGGTGCATGACGGGTAACCCGTCATCTGGGTGATGTCCGTCACCCTGCACCATAAGGCATAAATATGATTGTATCCTTTTCCTTTGGAATCAGATTAAAGGGAGGTTCTTATACATATCAGGTATCGTGAAAATAGTACCAAGATAACACAAAAACAACTTTAAATGTCAAAATCAGGTTCATGAACAAGTAGTAAATAGGTGTGGAGTAATCATCAAATAAGAAGTCAATAAGAACTCATATAACAAGAATGTCATGATATGTTCAAGTGTAACAGAATAATGGTCAAATACAAACTAAGAAGATTAATATCACTCCTAAGCCAAGAAGTAAAGTCATTAACCAAATTAAATAGAAAAGATTAGAATGATAAACAGTCAAACATGTTTTTGTGAATTTTTATTTAATTGAAAAGAAATTTAAATAAATAATTTAAGTAATTACTAAAATAAGAAAATATATTCTAACAATAATTAAAATAATTAACAAAATCTAGAAAGTTAACCTAAGCTTAACTTCTAGAATTAATTTAAAAATTAACAAGAAATATAATTTTATTATTTTTTTATACTAAACTAAATAACTTGGTTATTATTAACATTGAAATAATTATTAACCAATTTAAAATTTACAACACTAATTAAATACAAAACAAACTATTAAGAAAAAGAAATGATAAAAAAACAAAGGGCATGGTGAAATAGGCATTTGGGGGCGGTGCGTGAGTAAAAAAAGAACTTATTGGGCTTATAGGTCAAAGCCCGTACGAATCACCAAGACATGAGAATAGGAAAAAAAAATCAGCAATTCAATCTCATCTCCAATTCTCACATTAATCAACCTCAGCCTCTCCTTTTCTCTCTCGCTGCACTATTCTTTTCTCTTTCGAACAACAAACTGTCGGAAAACAATAAGCTTGTCGCGCCGATCTCTATCTTGCATCTTCATCGCCTTCGCGCGACAACAACGATGGAAGGAAACACTACACCATAATCATTTCTACTTCGATTTCGCGAATCGCCGTCCCTGTTCGTTTCGCCTCTCACCTTGTTTTCTCTCTCGGTTCGCGAATCACATAAGCTAAGCACGAATAACAACAAGCATGAGAGAATGGAAAAAAGAATTACCGATCGTAGGATGTCGTAACGCCGTCACAGATTACCAACAGCCTCGCAGCGATCTCCGTGCGTAACGAAGGTTAATGTTATTGTTGTTTTGAAATCGCCTGTGCGTTGGTAACTGCGTATTGTGTGTGTTATTGCTTCAATCTAATTCATCTTTGTTCCTCCAACTTTGTGTTCTGAAGCCTATGTATTCACCATGTTCTTGCGTATTATTACTTTTTCTGTGACTGTATGGCCGATGTTGCTCTGACTCACTCCCTCTGTGTGTGTGAGTTGTCTTGTCTGTGAATGTGAATGATGTTTGTGGTGTTTTTTTACTCTGATTTTCTGATGATTTTTGGTCGTGAGATGTTTTTATTTGGTGTGAGTATTCTCTCTATTATATGGTCTGTGAAGCATGGGTACTCCATTTTAGATAAAATACCGGTACCGGGTACTTACCGGGTACCGGTACGCGTACGGTACTCGTATGGTACGTACCGACACCGTACCTATTTTTTATTTATTGTTTTTTAAGTTGGTACTCCAACGGGTACATATTGGGTACATATTTGGTACGTGAACTCAATTTTTTTCTTCTAATGGTATAGTTTTATACTTTTTTTAATGGGCTTTTCAAGTGCTGATGTAGAGTTTGACTAATGTGATTCGTTGCAAGATCGGTGGATCTTGAAACCAAAGGAATGGTTGATAACTTATGGATCTTCAATTGCTAAACTTCAATCTGTTGCATTGAAACTCCTCGCACAACCAAGTTCTTCATCTTCGATTAAGAAAAATCGGAGTACATATGAATTTATACCCGCGTACCCGTACCTTAGTTTTTTTAAAAATGATGTATTCTGTACCAGTACCCGTATTAGGTACTGGGTACGTACCCATACCTTTGCAACACAGATGTGGTGTGTAATTTCTATCTGTGAATCTCTGCTATGATTTTTTCACTGTCACGAAATATCCCTCGTACTGGTGTGTGTTTTCTGATGGGTTTCGCTATGAATTTCTACTCTTTTTTTCTGTGCGTGTGAACTGAGGTTTGTGACTCTTGATCCCCTTTTGTGCTTTGTGAATACGTCTTTTATAGGTCTATGAGCATTGATTTTCTGACATGAATGTGAAACATTGTTATTGATTCTGTCATGATAAAACTTACCACTTTGATTCCGACATGTCTGATTTTGTATTGAATGAATTTGAGACTTGCCGTAAATGTGTGATTGTGTCTGAGGATTTCTTTGGCAAGAAAATGAAGGCCATGATAACATGTTTGATTCCCTGCCTATATGATTTGAACATGTTGATGATTGTGAATCTTTGCATCTTTTATGATCACTGTGATGAATGTGTGGCTGATTAATTTCCCTTTTCATCTCATATTGTCCTGATCTTTATGGTTGAGTAATGATGATGATTCCTTTTTTATTCTGATCATGTTTGATGCCTTTGATTGCCATGCTGGATTTTTTGCCATGAGATTAATGCACTTTATTATGTGATTCTATTTTGATAGGCCTTGAGAAAAATCTGCTAGCAAATGGCGAGCTTGGAGTGAGGACGACTGTTTGTGATTTATACTACCGACAATTTTTGAATAGGCTTCCAAAGTTATTGAGTGACTTGATAAGCCCATTGTTTGTCATGGAGATCCACAATGTGTGATTACTCAGTGTATGTATGATGCGTTTGCTTTTAGTCTTCACTGTACTAGGATGTATATGTTTTGTATTGTCTTTGAATCTATTAGGGGTATAGAAAGAAAATAAAGTAAGTTGGAGGTACAAAATGTAAAGTAGGAATTGGGCTTTAGAAATAGTATAAATGTTAGTTATCTTAGACTTTTGTAACTAACTAATGATAAAAGTGTAACATAATAGCTGAGTGAAATTTCTTTCCATCTTCTTCTTCTTCATACTGTTGTACATTTTCATGGTTCTTAGTTCACAAATCATGATGATTAAGCAAGATCCAATATGGTATCAGTAGCATTTTTCTTCAAATCTTGGCTCCACGAGATTTGACTTCCCTTTTTTCCACGTTTCAATCTTGCTTCACATTATTCATCATCTTCTTTCTGTCGCTTCATCATGGAAGATCAACAGCAGAATCCATTTTTCATCCATCATTCTGATCATCACGGCTTGGTTTTGGTGTCACACCTCTTGACGGAAGAAAACTATCCTTCGTGGCGTCGTGCCATGGTTATAGCTCTCCGTGCGAAGAACAAGATTGGATTTGTCGATGGTTTGATTCCGCAACCTCCAGATGGTGATCCTCAGTTTCATCTATGGCAGTGCAATGATAATGTTGTCGCGTCTTGGCTTTTGAATTCTGTTTCAAAAGAACTCACTACTAGCATCATCTACGCATCTACTGCGGCGACGATCTGGAATAATCTCCAAGAACGGTTCCTTTAGAACAATGGCCCTCGGTTGTTCCAGTTGCGTAAAGACTTCATCACTTGTACTCAGGGAACTCTCTCCGTCGGCGCATATTACTCCAAAATCAAAGGGCTTTGGGAGGAGTTAGCTGAATTTTGCCCAATTCATCAATGTGTGTGCGGCGGTGTTTCACCCCTGATTGATCACATCAACCGTGAGTATGTTCTGACTTTCTTGCTAGGTTTGAATGAATCTTTCAACTCTATTCGCAGCCAGATCCTCCTCATGGATCTTTTACCTTCAGTGAGTCGTGTATTTTCTCTTGTGATTCAAGAAGAAAAACAAAGGGTGATTAATGCAATCCCTAATGATAACACTGAAACCCTAGCATATGCTATCCATGATTCGAATTCCAAGTCCAAGAATGGGAAGAAAGATAGACCTATATGTTCTCATTGTGGTGTACTTGGTCATATTAAAGACAAATGCTTCAAACTTCATGGTTATCCACCTGGATATAAAAAGGCAAAATCAAATGTTGCTTCAACCTCTGCAGCAAATGTTGTCAGCACAGATAATCTTGAAGAAGACATGCCTTTGAACACCAAACAATACCAGCAACTCATAGCATACATTCAAGGCCAGATGGCTCGCCAGTCCTCATTTGGATCTGTAACAGGTGATTCAGTTGGTATGATTTTAACTTAATCACATCACAATGCATATCCTCTCTCACACACTTGGATAGTTGATTCAGGAGCCACATAACACATCGTGTACTCTTTACATATGTTCAGTTCTTATAAATTTCTATCAAATAAATTTGTGACTCTGCCTAACAACACAAAAGTTCCTGTTTCTGCAATAGGCACAGTTGTATTAAACTCTCATTTAGTGTTGAAAAATGTGTTGTACATTCCTCAATTCTAAATCAATCTTTTATCTGTTGGTCAATTATTAAACCAGACCTCATTCTCTATTGTTTTCTCTGATTCCAACTTTCTGATTCAGGACAGTCAGAAGGGGAGGTGATTGGCAAGGGTGAATATACTCATGGCCTTTATTTCCTTAAAATAGAACCTGAATGTACCTCTGCTGCTCTTGATTTTTGTTCTAATAAGAGTATATCAGATATACCAAAATGTAATTATGTTGGTAATGTTTCTGTCTCTACTTGGCATGCTAGATTAGGCCATTTATCTGATCAAGTATTACAATTGATTCATAATAAAGTTCCAGCTTTAGTTCCTCAAAATGTTTCATACCATGAGTTTTGTAAAATTTGTCCACTTGCAAAATTTCTTCGTTTACCCTTTAAGTCTAATAACAATCATAGTGCATTACCCTTTGATTTAATACATTGTGATGTGTGGGGTCCTTTTAGTAAATCCACTTATGATGGTTATCACTATTTTCTGACTATTTTTTATGATCACACACGATATACATGGATTCACTTAATGAAACACAAATCTGAAGCTACTATGCTAATTAAACTATTTTTTAAGTTTATCAAAACTCAGTTTAACACTCCTATAAAAGGTATTCGCAGTGATAATGCCAAGGAATTACTATTGATTGATTTTTTGAAAGCTGAAGGGACAGTGCATCAGTTTTCTTGTCCTCACAGGCCTCAGAAAAATTCAATAGTTGAAAGGAAGCATCAACATCTCCTAAATGTGGTAAGAGCTTTATTATTTCATTCCAAGGTTCCTATTCATTTTTGGGGTGAATGTGTCAACACAGCTACATACTTGATTAATAGAACACCTTCACCTGGACTGGACAACACATCACCTTATGAGCTGCTACATAAAAAGGTACCTGATTATGCCTCTATAAGAGTGTTTGGTTGTTTGTGTTTTGCTGCCACCATCCCTGCTTATAGAAATAAATTCAGTCCAAGGGCTACTCCTTGTGTCTTGCTTGGTTTTCCACCAGGAGTAAAAGGGTACAAACTCTTGGCTTTAGAATCCAGAAAAATCATAATCGCTAGAGATGTCACATTTCAAGAGTCTATTTTTCCTTTTCATTCCATCACAGACAAAAACCTTCCACCTAATTTTTTTTCTGACACGGTTTTACCAAATTTCATTGCTGAACCTATATGTCCTACAGCTCTTAACCCCATGTATCATCATGAACCTCATGAGTCATATCCTGACAGCCCTGCACAAAGTCTAATATCCCCTGATGTACCTGGTACCGACAACATTGCTTTACCGGTTGACAACAGTGTTTTACCTGCTGAACAAAACCAACACCCTAGGAGATCTTCTAGAGTTCATAGACCTCCATCCTATCTTCAAGATTTCCAATGCAATGTTAAATACCCTATTCAAAATTACTTGTCTTAGGATTCAATTCAACCTTCCTATAAACACTTCATATGCCAGATATCTAGCATCTATGAACCTTCTTACTACCATCAAGCAGTCACAAGTCCTGAATGGAGACAAGCCATGGCAGAAGAACTTGCAGCTTTGGAAGCTAACAACACATGGTCTGTTCAACCATTACCAAAAGGAAAAAAAACTGTTGGATGTCGCTGGATATACAAAGTAAAGTATAGAGCTGATGGTTCTCTGGATAGGTATAAAGCTCGACTTGTAGCTCAGGGATTCACCCAACAGGATGGTGTGGATTTTTTAGATACTTTCTCTCCTGTAGCGAAGCTCACAACTGTGAGAATGTTACTTGCAATTGCAGCTCAGAAACATTGGAGTTTTGTTCAGCTAGATATTAACAACGCATTCCTTAATGGGGATTTAATTGAAGAGGTGTATATGCAACTTCTTAAGGGATATCCAATCAAGGGGGAGAACTTAGTCTTCAAGCTTAACAAGTCATTGTACGGGTTAAGACAAGCATCCAGACAATGGTACCAAAAGTTCAGTAATACGCTCACTTCAATGGGATTTGAACAATCTTCAGCAGGTCATTCTCTTTTCTGCAGTGGTCATGATTCTTCTTTGGTTATCTTATTGGTCTACATTGATGACATAGTACTTGCAGGACCTGAACCTCAAAGGCTAAAACAAGTTGAAGTACTTCTAAAACAGCATTTCAAGTTGAAGGTTTTAGGAGATCTCCATTATTTCCTTGGTTTAGAGATTGCTAAATCCAAGACAGGTATACATCTCTATCAAAGAAAATATACCCTTCAGCTTTTGGAAGATACAGGTTGCCTAGCTTCCAAACCAGTGGGTGTTCCCTTAGATTCTTCATTGTCCCTTAATGATACTGATGGTGAGCCCTTAGAAGATGTTTCTAGCTACAGGAGATTGATTGGAAAACTTATGTACTTGACGATTTCACGTCCAGATATCACATATATAGTTAATAGATTGAGTCAATTTATGCAGCATCCTCGGGCTCCTCATTTAAATGTTGTCCATCATGTTCTTCGATATCTCAAAGGCACTCCAGGCAAAGGATTATTTTTTCCTGCAAAGTCTTCTTTTCGTCTCTCCGCGTTTGCAGATGCTGATTGGGGCAGTTGCAAGGTGACTAGAAGATCCACAACTGGGTTTTGTATTTTTTTTGGGTGATGCCTTAATAGCTTGGAAATCAAAAAGACAACCCACCGTGGCCCGATCATCTGCAGAAGCCAAATATCGTGCCTTAGCATCTTTAACATCAGAATTGCTTTGGATCAAACAGTTATTCAGAGCATTTGAAATCCAAGCGGACTCTGTTATGGTTTTCTGTGATAGTCAGTCAGCCATTCAGTTAGCATCAAATCCCCTAAGCCATGAGCGATCCAAACACGTGGACATTGACTGTCACTTTATTCGACAGCATGTTCACACACGGTTCTTGAAACTGGTGCATGTTAAGTCACAACAACAGCTAGCTGACCCTCTCACCAAAGCATTGTCAAAGCCCTTGTATGAGTTTCTTACTTCCAAGTGGGGATTGCTAGACATCTAGCTTCCCACTTGAGGGGAAGTATTAGGGGTATAGAAAGCAAATAAAGTAAGTTGGAGGTGCAAAATGTAAAGTAGGAATTGGGCTTTAGAAATAGTATAAATGTTAGTTATCTTAGCCTTTTGTAACTAACTAATGATGAAAGTGTAACAGAATAGCTGAGTGAAATTTCTTTCCATCTTCTTCTTCTTCATACTGTTATACATTTTCATGGTTCTTAGTTCACAAATCATGATGATTAAGCAAGATCCAATAGAATCACCTTTCCTATTACTTTCTTTTTGTAGCAGGCTCAAGGGAAAAGGCTATATGTACTTTCTATAGCAGGCTGGTCTTCAGTTTTTTTCGCATACCTCATTCTTCTTTGCAGCTTGCGGTTTTCTCATGTGAAACGGGTTGGAGAATCATGACTTGGCTTGGTGAAGCGACACATGTACAGGCTTTAAATGTGATAGCTCTAGTTTTTAATTCATTTCCAATAGTTAGAAAAAAAAACCATCACTGCCTATTTTTGGTATCAGACATATGCTTAAGTAAATACCATTCTAGCTCGTAAGTCATACTCTTTTGAATGTACTCTCCTTGGACTTGTATGTAAAATGGTACTTACAAACCCAAACATGTCACATTTAAACCACATCATGTACAGGATATTAATGTAACTTCCTTTGAATGTAATAAAATATGGAAAAAAATCTGTCATGAGCTTTTTCAATTATGTAGCTTTTGAATGTTTGTAAAGAACAAGTGAACTTGTGAACATGTGAAGAACCACTTTACACTTTGTAACTTTGAAATTTGATGAAACTCATATGAAGGTATCGAAAGGAAATGGACATCTGAATTTTACTCTTGGCATCTTTGTAGGGATAACTTGGAATAATTTCTTGAAATAAATTCTCAACCTCATAACTTGGTACAAAAGTCACTTAACAAATGGCCAAGACTTTTTAACAAGTGTAACACGCCCAAAATATCTTGAAACAAACACATTACAACCGAATTTGATATAGCATGAACTAGGCCCCCTAATTTATTTAAAACTATAATGCACCAAAGCCCAATGAATAACTCAAATTTGAGATCAATGCACCAAGTCCTTAAGACAGTACTTCGAACCATAAGAAAACACAACTCGAGCTATAACTTTAATCAGATATGGCCACATAACTCATCCAAGATACCTTTAGAGCATTAATCCAATGGTGGCCCAATAATGAAGTAAGAGTTCTAAAAAAAAGGCCCACGTCAAGTAGAAATCCTAGGACCACTTTAAGTCTGATTAACTGGTCATGCCCTGAAATACTTGACTCTGAGAACGAGCCCTACCTCCACTTGAAATTACTGCACCTGCACAGACTGGTTAGTCACAATAAACACGCACAAAGACCGCATGACCTAAAGATGTTATGCAAGATGAATCACAAAGATGGTGGGATCTTATGGTCAAAAATTAGTGTGTGACAAAAGCAAACAACACACTGTTAATAAGTTGAGTTCATCCAGCCAAAGAAAGTAACCTAGAACTCCAATGATTGATTCTAACCATAATTTTGTCTATCAAAGGCATATAATGATTGGTGTTTAGCTTCTTACTAGGAAGAGGAATGCCAAGATACCTAAAAGGGAGCTTGCCTTCAGAAAAATTGGTGATCTCGTGGATTCTTTGTTTGTCATCAGCACCCACATTACCAAATAAGGCTTTAAAATTGGCTGGATTTATCTTTAATCTTGAAGACTTAGAGAAATATTCATAGGCACTCATCATCATTTCCACAAACTTCTGATCTCCTCTAGAGAACAAAAGCAAATCATCAGCAAAGCTCAAATTTATGATGGACAGCTTCTCACATTTTGAGTGAAAATTAAGGTAGGTTTTTTCCTGAGCTTTTGAAGCATTCTGTATAGGTATTCCATGACTATAACAAAGAACAAAGGAGACAAGGGGGTCCCCTTGTCTAAGGCCTATCTTTGCCTTCACTAGTTGGGAAAAGGATTCATTCACCTGAAATTTATAAGACAAAATTTTAATTGTTATCAATATCCATCTGATAAACTGTTGAGGGAAATTGAGCTCGTTCATGATAGCCTCTAGAGAAACCCATTCAACAGTATCATACGCTTTCTGCAAGTCCATTTGTAACATACATCTGAGAGCTCCATTTTTGGCATTGTATCCTCTTATTAACTCATAGTTTACTAGGATGTGATCATGAATTTTCTTTCCTAGCACAAAAGCAGCTTGGTTGTTGTGAATAATACTGTTTAGAACTTTTCCCAATCTATTAGCCATAATGTTAAATTGGTACGATACTTTCATATTATTTCTGTTTTGTATATTTTACAGGAGATGAATAGGTTATATATATACATAGAAAACCCTATTCCTAATTATGACCAAATCATGATAATTAACAATTAATAATTATATTCCTATTATAGTTCCTAAAATCTTGTTGACGGCTAACGCCAACACTCCCCTCAAGTTGGTGCATAGATATCTCGAATGCCCAACTTGTCAAGTGCGTTGTAGAAGTCTCTGCTACACACAACTTTTGTGAGTATATCCGCTATTGATCTTCAGATTTAACACACAGAAATTGAATTATCTTGGTCTCCAAATTTTTCTTAATAAAGTGTCGATCTACTTCCACGTGTTTTGTCTGATCATGTTGGACCGGATTATGAGCAATTTCAATTGCAGACTTGTTGTCACAAAATAGATTCATAGCACTATTCGGAGCAAAGGCAATTTCAATTAACAGTCTTCGAATCCAGAGAAGCTCACAAAGACCTTTAGCCATTGTCATACCCCAAAATTTGCCCTCTCATTTCTTCATATCATTTAGCATGAGCTCTCATTTCATTGCATTACATTCAAGCATAGAAAAACAAAACATCAAGCATTGCATTGCATCTTGCATAAGGGCATGGGATCAGTGATTCTCAAAGGTGTTGATCATCCAAAGCAAGGGAACAAGAACCAAGGGTCTTCAAATAATCCTAAATGGTCTCTTACATCATATATCATCTCCATTGATCCCACAAGTCATTGGAAGAGGAGAATTCATCAAGAAGATTGGGCAGTGCATCATTTCCTACACAAGGCAGTCTAAAATTGGGATTTGACCCCCAAATGGGTAAGCTCTTTGAGTTTGTATCACCTTCAAAGGGCATATTGCATCATTATTTGAGAGGATACACATCATATTCAGAGGAATTTGGATTTGGAGGATGTGATATTTCCTCCTAACCAGAGGGTGCCAAAATTAGGGTCTGACCTAAAATCAGTTTATCTCTGATTTTTTTGGGCAAGACTTGATCTCATGGTATTCCTTGTGTTCTTAAGTGTATATGGATGGAAAATTGCTCATCAATTGGTTTCAGAAGGGTCTCAATTGATCAATTGCTTGATAGTCAAGAAATTGGGGAAAAAGTCAACTGTGCAGTAAAAAAAGGTCAACTCTTGACTTTCTAGGGTCAAATTCATGAAATTCATGTTACATATGTTCATTGGACAAAATTTGGGCAAGAAATGATGGAGGAATAATGAAAAATCAAGAAATCACAAAACTGCCAAAAATAGAAACTTTAGGGTTGCCAAAAATAGTAAGTTTGGACCATTTTGCACCCTACTTTGAGGCTCTTTTTCTCTAAGATAAAAGTTCCAAACCTCAGGCCCAAGTTGAGCCAATTAAAGTTCATGCTCTAAGCTTCAAATCCATATAAAGAACTCCTCCATTGGATAAAAATTGAGTGAGTTATGGTTGATCAAAGTTTGATGAAACTAGGTCCAAAACCAAGTCATGACCAAGCATGCCCAGGCCCACGCGCCATAATTTTGACAAACACTTGGTGTGCCAAATGTCAATCTGAATTTCTCCAAGATAGGAGCTCCAAATGAAAAACTTTTCAACATCAAAGTTGTTCCTTTCCATGCCCTCTTCAATGTTGATGTTGGACAAATTTTGATTTGACCAAGTTATGATGGAGATATATTGGTCCCAAGTTGGTGTGATCACACTGAAATTTCAAGCACCACATTACCATGCCATGACTTGTCTTTACACGCCCACAAATCAGTTCCAAACCTTGGTGTTCCAATCTATTTTTCACCAACTTCCAAGCCTTAATTCAATCCAAAATCAACATCAATCATGTTCTATGATGTTCTATCTTTCCATTGATCTCAAAAAACTCATCAACCCATCCACTGAACATGGAGAAATTCACCACCAAACTACCATGTTTCCATTGGAACCAAGCTGTCACAAAATCAGAAAATGAAATGTTGTTGTTGTTGTCTTAACATTCACACGCATACACCCTATGCTCATTTCCACTTTAAGCCAAACATCTCTTATGCACGATGGACTCCCCATGTTGCTTCATACATAAGAGAAGAAAATAACCAAACTTGTGGAACAAGTTTCTGTTGCAGTCGTGACCTCATCATCACCATTCACTTTCATCAACGTCCACCATAACATCATACACCTTCCACACCATAGCTCCACTCCCCTCACTCGCCCTAACTAACTTGACTCAGTTAGTTAGGGACAACTCACTTTAACCATGTTTACTCACCCTAACTCACTCACTTGACCACAGGTTAACACATTAAACCCAACATATAAATTCAAAAACTCTTCACAAATTCATTCCAACTTTCATTTTCTCATTTTCACTCCCAAAACACTCTCATACTCTCTCAACATTCTCTGAACTTTTTCTCTCTCTGTGCACGAATCTTTAGTAATCTTCATCTATATTCCACCATCATCATTACCAGAAAGCATTCTTGAAGCCATAACACATCGCATCAACATTTTTCTCCAAGTGAAACTCCATTGGAAATTTGATTTTGCCTCTGCTCTTCAAGATATCAAGATTCAGCTGCATTTATTTTGCACAACAAGTCTAAGAACTCAAGACACCTCTGGTTTTCTCAACACTTCAAGCTTCTCCAAATTTCCAGGTTTTGATTTACTCAATTTTGATACTTCGTATTAATGTGATTTAAGCTTGTTAAGTGGTGTTTAGAGCTTAGTAGAAGCTATGCGTGAGTCCTGGCTAGTTGATAGGCTCTTTAGGAGCTTAGGTGTGATTTTAGGGCAAATTGTTTTGGCTCGGTTTGTGTTGTATGTGCATGATCTATGATAAATAATGGTGTATTCTTGATCTCCATTACTTCCTCTTCATTTTGGTATGCGCATTGTGCATTTCTGTGAAATTTGAAGTTTGCAGGTGGTGGTTGCTCGCCGGAGAAGATGACCGGTGGTCCTTCTCCGGCCGGTGAGTTTTAATTCTAGGGTTTTGCATGTTTGAATTATGTCCATTGGATCTGTGCATCGTGTGGTTGATATGTTGCCAACACATTAAAATTCTTTCATAACCTGAGTGTTTGAGTGCATGTATTCCATGGTTATTATTGTGTGCTTTCAATATGATCCGTTCATCATGTGTGATTGATCTTATTAAAATGATCCAATGGTTGGTGTGTTGCCAACGCATTAATGAAACATGTGCATCACATGTGTAATTTATTTTTAATCTGAGTATTCTTGTGAGTCCATGTGCATGGTTGCTTTGGTGCGCGTGATATGTGGTGCGTTAGATCATGTGATTTGATTCATTGTGTGGTTAGGATTGCGTCCTCATGGTGAATGATTGTACACTGCATCACACGTGCACATGTTTTTAATTGGATTGGACTCAAATCAATATCTGCACCCCCACTCTGAGCCCATTGTGAATTTTTGAACGTGGAATTACTCTGATTGCACCCCCTGTTCATGTTATGTCATTTTAGTTTATTTTGCATATCTTGTTTCATTTTTTATTTTTAAAAATAGTAAAACACTTCTAAAAATCATAATAAAATTCATGAATCATCTTCATAGTTTTATAAAATTTTTAAAAATTTTATTTTCCATTTTTCTATTATTTTTTGCATCTGATTTAATTGTTGTGTGAATTTCTTTTGAAATGTTTCATTTGTGAACACTTTGCATTGGTGATTTTATTTCTCATCATTGGTACATGTTTTGATCCTCATTCTTTTTTCATATTTTAAAGGACATTTTGAAGCATTTAAAAATATTTTTGTAATATTTTTAAGATCAACTTTGCATCATTTTTGAGTCATTTCTTTGTGCATGATCATGTGAAATGCTAATAGCTTTACCATGCTTGTTTGATTAAGTTTATTGGTGATTCTTTGCATGAGCTTTTGGTATGATATTTGTATCTGGTTGAGGTCTCTTGAGACCTATTTTTTTGTTTTTTTAATCATGTTTGGTATTTGTTTGGTGACTTTTGTTTGAGGTCCCTTTTTGTGAACTTCCTTGACCATGTTTGTTTACTTGCTTAAGAAGGCACTTGTGCCATTGTATGATATCCTTTCTTCTTGACTTCTTGAGCCATGTTTAGATCATTATAGGTCTTTTGATTGAAATTATAGGTCATTGGTTTGAAGTTGATGCTCTCTTTGTGTACATGTTCAATACTTGTTTCACATGTTTCCCTTTGACCTATCTCCTCATTCTTTTCCATCTAAATTCCAACTTGACTTGTAATTGGTTTGTTTATGCCATACCATACAATCCATTTGCATTTCATATGATGTATGCTTCTGACTTTAAAGCATTGCATTCATCCCATATGCCAATTATGTCTTACCTTGCATACTTGAGTATGTTTCATCCAAATGCATGTTTCTTTGGCTTCTAGCTTCTAAATGACTTGTAATTGCTTGAAAGTGATTGGTTTGTGCATCTTATCTTCCTCCTAACATGTCATATCACTTCTGACTTTGATCCTTGAGTTTCAACTTGAACTTTTTTGGGTTTGACCTATGCCTTAAGTAACTTCTTTCCATGTTAAATTCATGTTCATATCTTCTCACTTCTTCTCCTAATCACTCCTAATGCTTGGATACTTGTTTGTATGCCTCATGTGAGATTTGTACATCATGTTTAGGCACATGTTTAGGTTATCCACATTCTGACTTTGACATTACTTGAAGCATTATTACATGATCACTTTGCATATCCACTCATTCTTCATCTACTTCTTTCATAATGCATTTCTTTGTGATTTAAGACATTGTTTGTGTGCATTTGATTTGTGTTTGCCCTCATATTGTTAGAGAACATTCTTATGAGGTGCATTCTGACTTTGTGCTTCCCTTAACCTTTAAGATGCTTTTACTTTAGTTATTGATTGGCTTAAACCTTACTTGTTCATCTTAACTTGTTTCTTCATTTGTGAATAATTGTACTAACCATTTCAGGGGCTAATGGTAGGTCATTTGAGTGTGGATGTGCATCCACATTCTAACTCCTTTCCTCATCTTTTAATCATTCAATTTGTGTTGTTTAAGCATTTAATAATGCTTTGCTTTCATAATCTTCTTTCTTCCCTCTTAGAAACAACTTAACTTCCATCTTGGAAGTAAGTTGTTTTCTTTCTTTCCTCTTCTCCTTTCTTTTAGGATTAGGTTCCTTAAACCTCATTAACCATAGGATCACCAAGCATGCTAACATTAGGGTGAGTCTCAGTCCCTTTTAGATTTTACCTTTACTCCGCTTTTGAGTCTCTTCTTCTCATCTTCAAACAAAAGTAAAAACACTTAATAAAGGCAAAACAAATATTGTATTTGAGCCTTTCATGTGAGAATGAGATAGTGAGGGATCTTCTCTCATTTTCTTAGAATGTTTAGCGTACGTCCCATCTCGGGTCGATATGCGAGGCATTTGATCTTACATGAGGGACTTAAATACAATGTGGGTTATAAAAACAACTACAAAAACACTTCTTTCTAAAAATGGACAAAAACAAACAATAACGTCTTTCCTTCAGGAATTCTTTTCTCATCTCACTCATTCTCAACGTACGAACGTGCTTCTCCTCGTTCTCTTGCAAGACGGTAACGCCTAAGTCTCCATACAGCGAGCTGCAACACCTGAGCTACAACGTTAGTCGTTCCCTAAAAAACACAAACAATCCATCCCTAGTGAGGGGAACTACGTCTGTCTGATTCTCATGTTCCCGATGAGATACGTAGGCAGTGGGGTAGGGCCCATTCGAGCACTTCTTTTATTTTCCCTACATTTTCTTCTTGTTCTCTCTTCTTTCACCTTTCCCTTCTCCTGTCTACCCTTCTTTTCCAGTTTTCCAGTAGCAGTGGAGCTCCAGATGACGACACCCTTTGATCGAGACAAACAAGCGTGGATCCCATCGGGTACGATGGACGCGTGGGGGTGCTGATACCTTCCCTTCGCGTAACCGACTCCCAAACCCAGTACTCTTGGTCACCAGACCATGCTCTTTCCTTTCTCTCAGGTTTACGCAGTGCTTCCTTTCCCTCTCTTGGGATAAATACACATTGTTGGCGACTCTGTTTCGGTGCCACTTTCGCGTTTGTACTTGGATGAAAATCCCAGGAGCGACAGCTGGCGACTCTGTTGGGGACCGAACCCATAATCTCTGGTTTCCTTAGCGAGTCAATCCTAGCGCTTGTCTGTTTTCCTTTCATTGGGTGTTTACTGTGATGCTATGTGTTGAAGTACTTTACTGTTATGCTGTATTTACTATTTTTACTATATTGTTATTTACTGTATTACTGTATTTACCGCATTTTAGCATTTTCATTTCATACAATGTATTATGCTATGCTGTGTTGTTTTCTGCTTGGCGGGATGGGGTATTCTGAGAGATAGGCCCAATACACAGGCCTGAGCGCACTTATGTTTAGTGTGTTTCATGTCCTCTCGCGTTCCATCTTGGTTCGAGGAGGGAATATGAAACACAATCTAGATGTTGTTCTCTCTAGAGAATTCTGCGTTGTGGGTTTTCCACCATGGTAGAGCTATCTGGAAGAGTTGTTAAGTCTGGATGACCTTTTCGGATGACCCCTCTTTATTTTGAGGAGAACTAGAGGACGGTCTCTTTGTTTGGCGATAGCATTGTATCCTTTGGGCTGAATGTGCAATTGCTTCTCATTCTGAGATTCGAATTTGAGGATCCTCACTTTCTAGTACATACATGTGAGATTGGGGGGATTGTTTACAGGTGTGCAGGAACCCTTGACCTTCAGAATACCTGGTTTTCTTATTTGTTCTGGATTGGTTACTGAATCTTTGGTCCTGATCAGTTCACATTTGTTTTGGACTTGTTACTGGGCTCATTATCCTGGTTTTGTGTATCTCACCGAATCCAGACTACAGTACAGTGGATTCAGCTTTATTTGTGCAACACTGATCACATGCCCTTGCATACATATCATCATTAGCATTCTTGCATTTAACCTTCATGTTTATTCATTTGCAGGGTATACTTTCTTTTGATTCCAGTGGACAGTTCCCTTTTGCAGCTATGGAGATTCCTAGGAAGAACAATGTGCATTATACTTTCTTCGACACAAAGGTGGGACAGTTACGAAAGATGGTTTCTCTTATTGCTTCAGACCATGTGGGTATGTTCCGAATGGCTTATGGGGAGATTTTGACTGTGGTTGTTGACTTGAATGCTTCAGAAAGGAGTGTCATCCATACGTGCTTACAGTTTTATGACCCACAGCTAAGGTGCTTCACTTTCTCGGATTTTCGGTTGGCCCTGATACTAGAAGAGTATGCCCTGCTTCTAAGTGTGCCTCTCAAGTACCAGATTCCTTTCAACTCCGATATGCGCCCTCCAAAGACTAAAGAGATAGCTAAGGCCCTCCATCTGAGCGTACCTGTGGTAGCGGATAACCTCGCCACCAAAGGAGGTTTATCTAGTTTTCATTTGGACTTCTTGGTTGCCAAAGCTGAAGAATGCGCTGCTAAGGCTCAGTGGGAAACCGTTTGTGCAATCCTGGATTTGAGTATCTATGGAATTATGTTGTTTGCTGATGAACCTAAGTTTGTGGACATGAGTGCAATCCATATTTTTGTGCTGAAGAATCCTATACCTACGCTCCTGGGTGATTTGTACTATTCTGTGCATTTTAAAAATGAAAAGAAACGAGGAGGTTTGGTTAGATGTTGCGCACCTCTGTTCCATAAGTGGCTCATGAGTCATTTACCAAATTCAGAGGCCTTTTTGAATCCTCATCCTGCAAAGAATTGGGCTAAGAGGATGATTCAGTTGACAACAAAGGACATTCGTTGGTTCAATCAACGGACGATGGGTGGAGATTTTGTCAGTAGTTGTGGAAGACATCCTAATATGCCACTCTTGGGGATAAGGGGTTGCATCAATTACAATCCTATTATTCTCAGGAGACAGTTAGGGTTTGCTTTAATAGACCCTCCGAAGGACAGTGATTTGGAAGAATCTTTCTTTTTCTCTGTGAAGGATAATCCTTTGTTGGTAAGGCAAGCAGCTGGAGCTTGGGGCAATCTGCAAATGAAGGGTAAAGTCATCTTCGGCAAGTGCAACAATGTGTCTTCTTCTCAATTTGATGCCTGGTTGAAAATAAGAGTTCAGATCACTCTTTTTCCATTTTCTCAGGAAAGACTGTCAGATCCAGTTGCTGTTGAACCAGTGACCATGATAAGTGTTGCTGAATATAACAAGCTTAAAGCGGAGATGGATAAGACAGTCAAAATGAATGAGAAGCTAAGCGAAGGACTCAGAAAGACGCTTTGTGAAAAGCGAAATATTGAATATGAACTGCAAAAGCTGACTGAACGTCATGAGGCGAATGAGAAAAGAATCGCTGAAGACACCATATATATTCGCAAGGTCAAATAGAATGAGATGGCACTAAAAGAGGCGTGCAAGCGCATCAATGAGCAGTTGACCAAGTCTGAGAATGCCTTTCCCAAAGGACGACAGAGATGGGATGAGTTTTTCGAATGCCGGAGGGAGTTCGAGGCGAGAATCCGGGCTGAAAATGACGAGTTGAGGAAAAATTTAAAGAGTAAAGAAAGTGAATTTCTCCAGCAACTAAGTTCAGCTAATCAAGAGATCGAAGATCTGAAAGTCCGCACTAGAATAAAGAGAGCCAAAGAGCTAGCTGTTAAAGATCAAATCCGAAAGCTAGAAGAAGTTGTCAAGTTAAGGAGTCAACTGATCAGAAGTCTTACCGAGCGCCCAAATGATCCAGTTACTGAAGCGCTTCTCAAGGAGGTCCGGGAAGATTTATATGGGCTCAGTGTTTGAGTTGTTTTGTTGTTGTTCTGGGGAATCACCATCAGGCTTGTTGATGGGTTTTCTTTTGTTTGTATTCATGCTATTCAGTTGTATTTGTTCATGAACAATTTGTATTTGACGGTTCCACACCTGGCTGTGGGTTTTTTCAGTTATGCTATTGGCTTTGTTTGGTATTATTGAGGTGGATTCTTCATCAAATTACACAATGATTCACACACTCACTGGGCCGTATATGAAGGGTATTCTGAATTATTAATATGCACCTCTGATGTTCTGTCACTGTTAACAGTTGCAGGAGTATGCATTGTTCCCTTACGGTTAAACTGGAATTGAAGGAAGGAATGCCCCAAAATGAATAAACATTGCATTGCATTGCACATCATTTTGCATTTTGTTGCTTGCTTTTTCAGGTACTTGTTGCAGGAGATCTCTAACCTTTATTTGGTTTCAGGCATTATAGCTGAGAATCACGTTCACCGATACTTAACTCGAAGAAATCAAGCAAGGATTATGGATCAAATGCAGAATGATTTGGCTGAAATGAGGGCACGCATGGACCAGTTCATGACTCTCATGACTGGTATGGCACAGGCTCAAGAAAGATTGAGGCTTCTAGTCGAGCGTCCAGAGGCCACGCCTGAAGGTAATCAGAACGACAATTCACAGACAAGGGTCACTCCTCCTCCTGTTGGCAATCCTCCTCCTGGTGGCAATTTGGGTAATGGAAATGGCAGAAATGCAGGTGTTGTTCAAGAAGATGTTCTGGAAGACCAATTTACCCTACTGGATGCTGATATGGGTAACCATGGTGATCGAAGGTATGATGAGTTAGCGGAGAAGATCCGGGCCATAGAGTGCAAGAATTCTATGGGTATTGATGTCACTAGTTTGGGGCTGGTACCAGGAGTCAGAATTCCTCCAAAATTCAAGCCGCCTACTTTTGACAAATATCATGGCAATATGTGTCCCCAGACACACATCCAATCTTATTTTGGGAAGATCTCAGCCCATACTGATGACGAGAAGCTATGGATGCATTATTTTCAGGACAGTTTGGCTGGAGCATCGTTGACCTGGTATATGAAATTGAACAAAGCTGTGGTGAAAAGCTGGAAGGATCTGGGAGAAGCATTCCTAAAGCAGTACTAGTACAATATCAACATGGCGCCCAACCGCACTCAATTGCAAGGGTTGTCACAGAATGCTAAGGAAAGTTTCAAGGAATATGCTCAAAGGTGGAGAGAGATGGCTGCACAGGTTCAACCTCCTTTGTTGGATAGAGAAATGGCAGATATGTTTATGGGTACCCTGCAAGGGGCATTCCTTGATAGATTGGCTGCCTGTCCATCAACAGGATTTTCTGACATCGTGATTGCGGGTGAAAGGATCGAGAGTCTGTTGAAGCTTGGAAAGATTCAAGACGTAAGTGGGGCTGGTTCCTCTGGGACGAAGAAACCTTTTGTTAGTGGTTAGAAAAGGAGAGAAGGTGATACAAATGCTGTGTATAGAGGACGGAGAAGAGGCCGTTCTCAGGCTTACCATCAAGTAGGTGCAGTGACAATCCCAGCACCAGCTGTTCAGCAGCAGCAACCCCAACAACAGGTTCAGCAGCAGCAGCAACCTCCTTTCCAGCAGAGATCTAGGCAGAGGGACCGCAAAATTGACCATGTCCCCATGACCTATTCAGCACTGTTACCCCAGTTGCTCAAATTAAAGTTGGTTGAGCTTCGTACTATGAAAGCTCCTGCTACTGGAAACATGCCACCTAATTTTGATGTTAATGCCCGCTATGAGTTCCACTCGGGTGCTTAGGGGCATACCACTGAGAAGTGTTGGGCATTTCAGAACAAGGTGCAAGACTTGATTGATGCTAAGGCAATCAATTTCTCGTTACCTCCAAATGTTCTCCAGAACCCCATGCCTGATCATGGTGTGGCAGATGTGCATGCTATTGGAGACAGAAAGAGGTTAAATTTGGTGACGGATATCAATCAGGTGAAGACTCCGTTGCTAGTGGTGAAGGATTGTTTGTTGAAGGGACAGGTGTTCCTGGGTTGTGATCAAGATTGTTCTGAATGTATGAGTCAGAAGAATGGCTGTGATAAGTTGAGAATTGGGTTACAAAGTCTGATTGACGAGGGACGTCTACAATTTGACCGGATTGTGAAATATACTGATGAGGTGTCAACTGTGACCATTTATTATACTCCTACTGAGATCCAGGTGCCTGCAGGTATAGCTCCCGTAGCAAATGTTGTGCAAGAAAGACCCAGTCCTGTTACCATCACGGTGCCAGGACCAGTTCTGTTTACATCTACGAAGGCAATCCCATGGCACTATGGGGCAGACGTGTATTATGAAGGGAAAAAGCAGGAAGTCGGGGCATTAGCCAGTTCAAATATTGATAATGTGGGTGGTGTATGAGGCTTTACAAGAAGCGGAAGATTGTTTGCTCCCCAAACTTTGCGCAGTGATAAGGAAGTTGAGGCTGCGGCCAAAGCTAAAGGAAAATAGGTGGCTGAGAGTGTGTTTGTGCCTGAAATGGAGACAAAGATTGCCTTTGACAATGACGTGGAAGAGTTCATGAGGATAATAAAGAAAAGTGATTATAAGATTGTCGATCAACTGAACCAGACGCCCTCGAAAATTTCAATTTTGTCATTGTTGATGTGTTCTGACGCGCACCGGGAGGCTTTATTGAAAGTGTTGAAGAGAGTCTATGTTCCACAGGAAATCACCGTTAATCAGCTTAAAGGTGTGATCTCTAATGTTAATGTCAGCCACGGATTGGGGTTCACAAGCAGAGACTTGACTTCTGAAGGAAGAAACCACAACAAAGCTTTGCACATTACAATGGAGTGCAGGGGTGCAGTGTTGTCTCACGTGCTGGTAGACACTGGTTCCTCGCTCAATGTCTTGCCTAAAAAGGCACTGATGAAGCTAGAAGTTGATGGTTTGATTTTAAGGCCAAGTGATTTGGTTGTCCGAGCATTCGATGGAACGAAAAGATCTGTGTTTGGTGAAGTGGAATTGCCGGTGCAAATTAGACCGCAAGTGTTCAAATCTACATTCCACGTGATGGATATACAGCCTGCGTATAGCTGCTTATTAGGTCGGCCTTGGATTCATGCGGTCGGGGCTGTTACATCCACCTTACACCAGAAGCTGAAGTACGAGTTCGAGGGACAAGTTGTGACAGTGTGTGGTGAGGAAGATATTTTTGTTAGTCATTTGTCCACATTCAAGTATATTGAGATGGATGGAGAAATTCACGAGATGCTTTGCCAGTCGTTTGAAGTGGTGAATATTGACTATGTGCCTGAATCTTCCCTTACACCAGGTAGAGTTGGTACCTCCATTTCATCTTATAAACAAGCTGTCGAGGTTGTCAGAGCAGGCAATGCCCAAGGCTGGGGCAAGCTGATAGAGACACCAATGAAGGAGGACAAATTTGGTATTGGCTATCATCCCTCTATGGATTCGTTGCAGAGAACAGTGGACCCATCACTTTTAGCAGTGGGGGAATCATTTACCCAGACCAGGCTTGTGCAGCTACAGAAGATGGCGTTGACAGTGACTGTGACTTGGACAACTGGGTACGTCCACACGCTCCGGGACAATCATTGTAGAATTGGTCTGTGGAAGAAGTCATCCGGGTTACTCTTCAAACAGAGTAATTTTCTTTGTTTTTCTAACCATAATGCATGTTAAAATCTTGCGCTCTTCCCCATGCGTATAGATTCATTTGTAGGGCCACCCTGTTTGCATTTGCAATTTTAATCATTAATAAAGGACGTTTTGCACTCAAATTTCGTTCCCTGCCTTTCTTTTTATTTTGTACAAAATAATAAAATGGCAATGTTTCTTTTCTTTCTTTTTTGCTTTGAAATAAATTCTAAAATAAAGCATGAACCCGTTCATGCAGACTTGATCCTCCGAATTTCATTGATAACGGTTCTGCTATGGCTGTGTATGACTTTGACAAACCGATTTATCAAGCCGAAGAAGGGGATGAGAAAGGCTGTGAACTCCCTGAGGAACTGGCCAGATTGTTAAAACAAGAGGAAAAAACCATTCAGCCTCATCAAGAGACCATAGAGATCATCAATATTGGTACCGAGGATGTTAAGAAAGAGATCAAGATTGGTGCCAGCTTGAAAGCAGATGTGAAGAAGGCTTTGACTGAGATGTTGTGTGAATATGTTGATATCTTCGCCTGGTCGTATTAGGACATGCCAGGGCTGGATACTGATATTGTTGTGCACAGGCTACCATTGAGAGAAGAATGCCCGCCAGTCAAGCAGAAACTTCGTCGGACTCATCCCGATATAGCCATAAAGATCAAAGAAGAAGTTCAGAAGCAATGGGATGCAGGATTTCTTGCTGTGACTAATTATCCTCCCTGGGTAGCCAACATCGTGCCGGTACCAAAGAAAGACGGAAAGGTGAGAATGTGTGTGGATTATCGAGATCTTAACAAAGCTAGCCCGAAAGATGATTTTCCACTACCCCACATCGATGTGCTGGTTGACAATACAGCTCAGTTTTCAGTGTTCTCATTTATGGACGGTTTCTCCGGGTACAACCAGATCAAGATGGCACTTGAAGATATGGAGAAGACCACGTTCATTACTCCGTGGGGCACATATTGTTATAAAGTGATGCCTTTTGGGTTGAAAAACGCAGGGGCAACATACCAGCGGGTAATGGTAACTTTGTTTCACGACTTGATTCACAAGGAGATTGAATGTTATGTGGATGACATGATTGCCAAGTCGAGAACAGAAGAAGAACATCTGATTAACTTGAAAAAGTTGTTTGAAAGGTTGAGAAAGTTCCGCCTAAGGTTGAATCCAAACAAGTGCACTTTTGGGGTGCGTTCTGGAAAGCTGCTGGGTTTCATTGTGAGCGAAAAAGGGATTGAGGTTGATCCTGCCAAAGTAAAAGTAATACAAGATATGCCTGAACCAAGAATGGAAAAAGAGGTTCGTGGTTTTATGGGTAGATTGAACTACATTGCAAGGTTCATATCTCACCTAACAGCCACACGCGAACCAATATTCAAATTGCTAAGAAAAGATCAAACAATCAGGTGGAACGACGATTGCCAATTGGCGTTCGATAAGATAAAAGAATACTTGCAGGAACCTCCAATCCTCATACCTCTAGTTTTGGGAAGACCTTTGATAATGTATTTGACAGTGCTTGAAGGTTCTATGGGTTGTGTTCTCGGTCAACACGACGAGACGGGTAGGAAGGAGCATGCTATCTACTACCTGAGCAAAAAGTTCAATGACTGCGAGTCCCGATACTCAATGCTTGAGAAGACATGTTGTGCACTTGCATGGGCTGCTAAGTGATTGAGGCAGTATATAATCAGGCACACAACCTTGTTGATTTCCAAAATGGATCCTATCAAGTACATTTTCGAGAAACCAGCGCTAACAGGCAGAGTTGCACGGTGGCAAATGGTTTTGACAGAATATGATATCCAGTATACTTCTCAAAATGCCATCAAAGGAAGTATCTTGTCAGACTATCTTGCGCAACAACCGATTGATGATTACCAACCCATGAAAGTTGATTTCCCTGATGAGGACATCATGTTTCTCAAAGCTAAAGACTGCGAGGAACCACTCCCGAGGGAGGGGCCAGACCCTGAATCCAAATGGAGTTTGATGTTTGATGGGGCCATCAATATGAATGAGTGCGGAGTTGGAGCAGTTATTATCACGCCGGAAGGTGTTCACATGCCTTTCACGGCCCGAATAACTTTCGGATGCACCAACAATGAAGCAGAATATGAAGCTTGTATAATGGGGATTGAGGAGGTGATTAATTTACGGATTAAGACTCTTGATATCTTCGGTGATTCAGCTTTGGTAATCAATCAAATGAAAGGGAGTTGGTACACGCACCAAGCAAATCTGGTTCCGTATAGAGATTATACAAGGAGATTGCTGACATTTTTCACAACAGTGAAGTTGTACCATATTCCTCGAGATGAGAATAAGTTTGCAGATTCCTTGGCCACTTTTTCTTCTATGATTAAAGTACAAAGATGGAATCATGTGCCTAAGATCGAAGTATCTCGTCTTGACAGACCTGCATTTGTGTTTGCTGTTGATGCAACGTCTGATGAAAAGCCATGGTTTCATGACATCAATTTTTCTTAAAAAGCCAAGAGTACCCGCCTGGGGCATCTACTAAGGATAAGAAAACGTTGAGAAGGTTGTCTAGTAGCTTCTTCTTGAATCAGGATGATGTGCTGTACAAACGGAATTTTGACATGGTTCTGCTCAGATGCGTGGATAGACACGAAGCAGACCTGTTAATGCAGGAAGTACATGAAGGGTCTTTCGGTACCTATGCCGGAGGTCATGCAATGGCTAAGAAACTATTGAGGTCGGGGTATTATTGGTTGACAATGGAGTCAGATTATTGCAAGTACGCCCGCAAGTGTCACAATGCCAGATCTATGCAGACAAAGTGCATGTACCTCCAAATCCGTTGAGTGTCATGTCCTCTCCTTGGCCCTTTGCCATGTGGGGCATTGACATGATCGGAAAGATTGAGCCTACTGTTTCAAATGGCCATCGTTTCATCTTGGTCACCATTGATTATTTCACTAAATGGGTTGAAGCAGCATCTTATGCCAACGTCACTATGCAAGTGGTAGCTCGTTTCTTGAAACGGGATATCATTTGTCGCTATGGAGTGCCTGAGAGAATCATTACTGATAATGGTTCTAATTTGAACAACAAAATGATGGCTGAGCTGTGTCGGGACTTCAAAATTGAACATCACAATTCTTCTCCGTATCGCCCGAAGATGAATGGCGCTGTGGAGGCGGCCAACAAGAATATTAAGAAGATTGTGCAGAAAATGGTTGTCACATACAAAGATTGGTATGAGATGTTACCATTTGCTTTGCATGGGTACTGAACGTCAGTACGCACGTCCACTGGGGCAACACCATTCTCACTTGTATATGGTATGGAGGCTGTACTACTGGTTGAAGTGGAGATTCCATCCCTCAGAGTCATGATGGATGTCAAGTTAGACGAAGCTGAGTGGGTTCGCGCCATATTTAATCAGTTGAGCCTTATTGAGGAGAAGCGACTGGCAGCTGTGTGTCGTGGACAGTTATACCAACGAAGGATGAAGCAAGCATTCGACCAAAAGGTGCGTCCTCGGGTTTACAAAGAGGGAGATGTGGTACTCAAAAGGATCCTTCCTCCTAGTATAGATCACAGGGGCAAATGGACTCCCAACTATTAAGGTCCATTCGTGGTTAAGAAGGTCTTCTCGGGCGGAGCCTTATTACTTATAACCATGGACGGCGAAGACTTTTCATCCCCTGTCAACTCAGACGTAGTCAAAAAATACTTCGCATAAGTAGACCCGCTGGACAAAAAAAAAGAAAAGTCCAAGCGAAAAAGGGCATCCCGGCGAACCACAAAAACAGAATAAAAAGGTTCGGGCAAAAATTAGGGATATAAAATAAAAAAATTGTACACCCGGTGAGTTGAAAATCCGCAAGGACAACTCAGGCAAAAAAGGGTATCCCGGTGGATTGAAAACCCGAAAGGGCGGTCCACGCAAAAGAGGGATTTAAGCGAACGATTACGGTCTGAGTTATCTGTACTCCATCACCGTTTCAGCAACTGACATTCCAAAGGGTAGGAATCAGTCTGATCATTCCTCAGAAGGCAAGGTCGGGGAGTCTTGAAGATATACTGGCCATAGCAGAATTGAAACTCAGTGGAATGCCGTTTTCACATTGCCATTAGGATAGTTTCTTTTCTCAATTTTTAGCAATCACCTCTTTCCAGGGATTGCTTCCTATTGCAATTGCCTATTCTGGGCATTTTTCAATCAATAAATTGAATTTCAGTAAAAAGCTTTTTATTTTGTTTTTACTGCTTTGTTTGCAAAAAACGTCCGAATTTTTGATAAAACATTGCATTCGAAAACATGGTGGCTTTACAATAACATGCGCAGAAAAACATTTAAAATAACTTTGAATGTTGAATAATCCTGGATGGTGGATTCAAACCACGCAATATTCCAGAGCATGTATGTGTATTTCTTTTATTGCAGGTAAGCAGGTCTAGACGATTTCAAGCACAAGAGTCGTATCTCTTAGACGGGTAATCACTTATTCCCACGCAGAAGACTGGGGCAATCATGTTCAAGGAAGGGTCCATATGTCACCCTTTTGCCACAACGTTTACTGATTGAGGCTATCGTTCGGTCGACGGTTGTTCACGACAATTCGATATCGGTGAATTAAGTTCAACTGGGTATCGTTGTATCTTATTAAGTCGATTCTCTCATTCAGTACTTCCAATGGATACAAGCTTTTCTGTGTCGATAACGGTTGCAAATTCTCTAGCAGAGTTGCTTTACAGACACCGAAGTTAATGGTCAATCCCCAGTGAAGTCGCCAGGAGTTTGAAGATGCTTAATCTTCTGTAAAATCCTCTTGTGACATTTTTTTTAGATCAGTCTTGTATCATGGGGCAAAAGCAAGTCGTTGACCCTCTCAAACATGGGACGTATTGAATTTCCCCGACATAAGATGTTCCAGATCTATTATCCCCAGTAGAGTTTGAGGACGCTTGGTCTTCTGTAAAATCCTCTCAAGAGACATTCCCCAGCACGAGACGTTTCAAAGCGGTTTTCCCCAGCAGAGTTTGTTATAAACTCATTATCCCAGTGGAGTCGTCAAGCAGAAAGTTTGCCTAACGTGGGGCATTGTGGCACTTATCCTAAGCTCGACAGTTTTGTTCCTTAGCAGACTACCGTGGAAGTTGTTTTGTGTTTCCCCAGCAGATCTCTAAGGACTCTCTCCCAGCGTGTTGCAACAGAACGTCTTCTAACCAGGATTTGTGTATCCCCGACGAAGTAGTTCCGATCCCCAGCAAGATCGTATCTCTGGTAGTGGTATTTCCACGGAGTTCATCATCGAATCTTGTCAGCCATACTCCCCAGCTGAGTTATTGTCCTCCCAGCAGAGATTTATAAGATCAACAGAATCGCTTCCTTAGTAAAGCGGTAATACATTCTTTCCCCAGCTGAATTAGAAGGCTGATGATCCCCGCAAAGGATCTCGAGTTGGGTAAATCCCCAAGCAGAGTTTTAATGACTTCTCCCCCAGCAAGACGTCATTCAAAAAATTCTCATCCCCAGCGGAGTTGCTATAACCAGAATTCATCCCCAAGCAGATGAAGTAATTTCTGGCAGAATCACTACTTCCCATATTTCAAAGTCCAATTTATTTTTGGCAAGCATGATAATTCGAAGCAGACAGATTGTTCATTCATTCTCCAGTAGAGATATTATCCTTTTAGGAGTCTCTGAGATCCAATCATTGATCATGGTTCCTCAGCAGAGTCGGCAGAGATGTCTGATATGTATGCAGAGCGTAATCCAATGTTGAATGTTTTTGCAAAGTCCAACAGCAGATTGGCAAAAGTCCGTCTTCGGGTGCCAAATCAGCAAAGTCCAACAGCAGATTGGCAAAAGTCCATCTTCGGGTGGCAAATCCTTAAAGTCCACCAGCAGCGTGGCAAGCCAGTAGTCGTCTGGCGTCGTTCCAAAAGACATTGTTAAAGTCCACCAGCAGCGTGGCAAGCCAGTAGTCATCTGGCATCGTTCAAAAAGACATTATTAAAGTCCACCAGTAGCGTGGTGAGCCAGTAGTCGTCTGGCGTCGTGCAAAAAGGCATTGTTAAAGTCCACCAGCAGCGTGGCAAGCCAGTAGTCGTCTGGCGTCGTTCAAAAAGACATTGTTAAAATCCACCAGCAGCGTGGCAAGCCAGTAGTCATCTGGCGTCGTTCAAAAAGACATTATTAAAGTCCACCAGCAGCATGGCAAGCCAGTAGTCATCTGGCGTCATTCCAAAAGACATTATTAAAGTCCACCAGCAGCGTGGCAAGCCAGTAGTTGTCTGGCGTCGTCCCAAAAGACATTATTGAAGTCCACCAGCAGTGTGGCGAGCCTGTAGTCGTCTGGCATCGTTCAAAAAGACATTGTTAAAATCCACCAGCAGCGTGGCGAGCCAGTAGTCGTCTGCCGTCGTTCCAAAAGGCAGTTCTTCAATATTATTCTTTTCATCAGAGTTTTATACAAGCAGAATTCATTTGGTGGGGTTTATATCCCTTTTCTTCTTCTCCACAGAGTGCAAGTTTTCGGGTTATTCTTCGGTATTCAATCCCTTCATACCTTGAACGTCTGAAAGCAATCGCTATCATCCATTCAGGTCTGCAGTGATTGAATAGGGGCAGTTGTCATACCCCAAAATTTTCCCTCTCATTTCTTCATATCATTTAGCATGAGCTCTCATTTCATTGCATTACATTCAAGCATAGAAAAACAAAACATCAAGCATTGCATTGCATCTTGATAAGGGCATGGGATCAGTGATTCTCAAAGATGTTGATCATCCAAAGCAAGGGAACAAGAACCAAGGGTCTTCAAACAATCCTAAATGGTCTCTTACATCATATATCATCTCCATTGATCCCACAAGTCATTGGAAGAGGAGAATTCATCAAGAAGATTGGGCAGTGCATCATTTCCTACACAAGGCAGTCTAAAATTGGGATTTGACCCCCAAATGGGCAAGCTCTTTGAGTTTGTATCACCTCCAAAGGGCATATTGCATCATTGTTTGAGAGGATACACATCATATTCAGAGGAATTTGGATTTGGAGGATATGTTATTTCCTCCTAACCAGAGGGTGCCAAAATTAGGGTCTGACCTAAAATCAGTTTATCTCTGATTTTTTGGGCAAGACTTGATCTCATGGTATTCCTTGTGTTCTTAAGTGTATATGGATGGAAAATTGCTCATCAATTGGTTTCAGAAGGGTCTCAATTGATCAATTGCTTGATAGTCAAGAAATTGGGGAAAAAGTCAACTGTGCAGCAAAAAAAGTCAACTCTTGACTTTCTAGGGTCAAATTCATGAAATTCATGTTACATATGTTCATTGGAAAAAATTTGGGCAAGAAATGATGGAGGAATAATGAAAAATCAAGAAATCACAAAACTGCCAAAAATAGAAACTTTAGGGTTGCCAAAAATAGTAAGTTTGGACCATTTTGCACCCTACTTTGAGGCTCTTTTTCTCCAATATAAAAGCTCCAAACCTCAGGCCCAAGTTGAGCCAATTAAAGTTCATGTTCTAAGCTTCAAATCCATATAAAGAACTCCTCCATTGGATAAAAATTGAGTGAGTTATGGTTGATCAAAGTTTGATGAAACTAGGTCCAAAACCAAGTCATGACCAAGCATGCCCAGGCCCACGCGCCATAATTTTGACAAACACTTGGTGTGCCAAATGTCAATCTGAATTTCTCCAAGATAGGAGCTCCAAATGAAAAACTTTTCAACATCAAAGTTGTTCCTTTCCATGCCCTCTTCAATGTTGATGTTGGACAAATTTTGATTTGACCAAGTTATGATGGAGATATATTGGTCCCAAGTTGGTGTGATCACACTGAAATTTCAAGCACCACATTACCATGCCATGACTTGTCTTTACACGCCCACAAATCAGTTCCAAACCTTGGTGTTCCAAGCTATTTTTCACCAACTTCCAAGCCTTAATTCAATCCAAAATCAACATCAATCATGTTCTATGATGTTCTATCTTTCCATTGATCTCAAAAAACTCATCAACCCATCCACTGAACATGGAGAAATTCACCACCAAACTACCATGTTTTCATTGGAACCAAGCTGTCACAAAATCAGAAAATGAAATGTTGTTGTTGTTGTCTTAACATTCACACACATACACCCTATGCTCATTTCCACTTTAAGCTAAACATCTCTTATGCATGATGTACTCCCCATGTTGCTTCATACATAAGAGAAGAAAATAACCAAACTTGTGGAACAAGTTTCTGTTGCAGCCATGACCTCATCATGACCATTCACTTTCAGCAACCTCCACCATAACATCATACACCTTCCACACCATAGCTCCACTCCCCTCACTCGCCCTAACTAACTTGACTCAGTTAGTTAGGGACAACTCACTTTAACCATGTCAACTCACCCTAACTCACTCACTTGACCACAGGTTAACACATTAAACCCAACATATAAATTCAAAAACTCTTCACAAATTCATTCCAACTTTCATTTTCTCATTTTCACTCCGAAAACACTCTCATACTCTCTCAACATTCTCTGAACTTTTTCTCTCTCTGTGCACGAATCTTCAGTAATCTTTATCTATATTCCACCATCATCATTTCCAGAAAGCATTCTTGAAGCCATAACACATCGCATCAACATTTTTCTCCGAGTGAAACTCCATTGGAAATTTGATTTTGCCTCTGCTCTTCAAGATATCAAGATTCAGCTGTATTTATTTTGCACAACAAGTCTAAGAACTCAAGACACCTCTAGTTTTCTCAACACTTCAAGCTTCTCCACATTTCCAGGTTTTGATTTACTCAATTTTGATACTTTGTATTAATGTGATTTAAACTTGTTTAATGGTGTTTAGAGCTTAGTAGAAGCTATGCGTGAGTCCTGGCTAGTTGATAGCCTCTTTAGGAGCTTAGGTGTGATTTTAGGGCAAATTGTTTTGGCTCGGTTTGTGTTGTATATGCATGATCTATGATAAATAATGGTGTATTCTTGATCTCCATTACTTCCTCTTCATTTTGGTATGCACATTGTGCATTTCTGTGAAATTTGAAGTTTGCAGGTGGTGGTTGCTCGCCGGAGAAGATGACCGGTGGTCCTTCTCCGGCCGGTGAGTTTTAATTCTAGGGTTTTGCATGTTTGAATTGTGACCGTTAGATCTGTGCATCGTGTGGTTGATATGTTGCCAACACATTAAAATTCTTTCATAATCTGAGTGTTTGAGTGCATGTATTCCATGGTTATTATTGTGTGCTTTCAATATGATCCGTTCATCATGTGTGATTGATCTTATCAAAATGATCCAATGGTTGGTGTGTTGCCAACGCATTAATGAAACATGTGCATCACACGTGCAATTTATTTTTAATCTGAGTATTCTTGTGAGTGCATGTGCATGGTTGCTTTGGTGCGCGTGATATGTGGTGCGTTAGATCATGTGATTTGATTCATTGTGTGGTTATGATTGTGTCCTCATGGTGAATGATTGTACACTGCATCACACGCGCACATGTTTTTAATTGGATTGGACTCAAATCAATATCTGCACCCCCACTCTGAGCCCATTGTGAATTTTTTAACGTGGAATTACTCTGATTGCACCCCCTGTTCATGTTATGTCATTTTAGTTTATTTTGCATATCTTGTTTCATTTTTTATTTTTAAAAATAGTAAAACACTTCTAAAAATCATAATAAAATTCATGAATCATATTCATAGTTTTATAAAATTTTTACAAATTTTATTTTCCATTTTTCTATTATTTTTTGCATCTTATTTAATTGTTGTGTGAATTTCTTTTGAAATGTTTCATTTGTGAACACTTTGCATTGGTGATTTTATTTCTCATCATTGGTACATGGTTTGATCCTCATTCTTTTTGCATATTTTAAAGGACATTTTGAAGCATTTAAAAATATTTTTGTAATATTTTTAAGATCATCTTTACATCATTTTTGAGTCATTTATTTGTGCATGATCATGTGAAATGCTAATAGCTTTACCATGCTTGTTTGATTGAGTTTATTGGTGATTCTTTGCATGAGCATTTGGTGTGATATTTTTCTCTGGTTGAGGTCTCTTGAGACCTATTTTTTTGTTTTTTTAATCATGTTTAGTATTTTTTTGGTGACTCTTGTTTGAGGTCCCTTTTTGTGAACTTCCTTGACCATATTTGTTTACTTGCTTAAGAAGGCCCTTGTGCCATTGTATGATATCATTTCTTCTTGACTTATTGAGCCATGGTTATATCATTATAGGTCTTTTGATTGAAATTATAGGTCATTGGTTTAAAGTTGATGCTCTCTTTGTGTACATGTTCAATACTTGTTTCACATGTTTCCCTTTGACCTATCTCCTCATTCTTTTCCATCTAAATTCCAACTTGACTTGTAATTGGTTTGTTTATGCCATGCCATACTATCCATTTGCATTTCATATGATGTATGCTTCTAACTTTAAAGCATTGCATTCATCCCATATGCCAATTATGTCTTACCTTGCATACTTGAGTATGTTTCATCCAAATGCATGTTTCTTTTGCTTCTAGCTTCTAAATGACTTGTAATTGCTTGAAAGTGATGGGTTTGTGCATCTTATCTTCCTCCTAACATGTCATATCACTTCTAACTTTGATCCTTGAGTTTCATCTTGAACTTTTTTAGGTTTGACCTATGCCTTAAGTAACTTCTTTCCATGTTAAATTCATGTTCATATCTTCTCACTTCTTCTCCTAATCACTCCTAATGCTTGGATACTTGTTTGTATGCCTCATGTGAGATTTGTACATCATGTTTAGGCACATGTTTAGGTTATCCACATTCTGACTTTAACATTACTTGAAGCATTATTACATGATCACTTTGCATATCCACTCATTCTTCATCTACTTCTTTCATAATGCATTTCTTTGTGATTTAAGACATTGTTTGTGTGCATTTGATTTGTGTTTGCCCTCATATTGTTAGAGAACATTCTTATGAGGTGCATTCTAACTTTGTGCTTCCCTTAACCTTTAAGATGCTTTTACTTTAGTTATTGATTGGCTTAAACCTTACTTGTTCATCTTAACTTGTTTCTTCACTTGTGAATAATTGTACTAACCATTTCAGAGGCTAATGGTAGGTCATTTGAGTGTGGATGTGCATCCACATTCTAACTCCTTCCCTCATCTTTTAATCATTCAATTTGTGTTGTTTAAGCATTTAATAATGCTTTGCTTTCATAATCTTCATTCTTCCCTCTTAGAAACAACTTAACTTCCATCTTGGAAGTAAGTTGTTTTCTTTCTTTCCTCTTCTCCTTTCTTTTAGGATTAGGTTCCTTAAACCTCATTAACCATAGGATCACCAAGCATGCTAACATTAGGGTGAGTCTCAGTCCCCTTTAGTTTTTACCTTTACTCCTCTTTTGAGTCTCTTCTTCTCATCTTCAAACAAAAGTTAAAACACTTAATAAAGGCAAAACAAATATTGTATTTGAGCCTTACATGTGAGAATGAGATAGTGAGGGATCTTCTCTCATTTTCTTAGAATGTTTAGCGTACATCCCATCTCGGGTCGATATGCGAGGCATTCGATCTTACATGAGGGACTTAAATACAATGTGCGTTATAAAAACAACTACAAAAACACTTCTTTCTAAAAAAGGACAAAAACAAACAATAACGTCTTTCCTTCGGGAATTCTTTTCTCATCCCACTCATTCTCAACGTATGAACGTGCTTCTCCTCGTTCTCTTGCAAGACGGTAACGCCTAAGTCTCCATACAGCGAGCTGCAACACCTGAGCTTGAACGTTAGTCGTTCCCTAAAAAACACAAACAATCCATCCCTAGTGAGGGGAACTACGTCGCTCTGATTCTCATGTTCCCGATGAGATACGTAGGCAGTGGGGTAGGGCCCATTCGAGCACTTCTTTTATTTTCCCTACATTTTCTTCTTGTTCTCTCTTCTTTCACCTTTCCCTTCTCCTTTCTACCCTTCTTTTCCAGTTTTCCAGTAGCAGTGGAGCTCCAGATGACGACACCCTTTGATCGAGACAAACAAGCGTGGATCCCATCAGGTACGATGGACGCGGGGGGGTGCTGATACCTTCCCTTCGCGTAACCGACTCCCAAACCCAGTACTCTTGGTCGCAAGACCATGCTCTTTCCTTTCTCTCAGGTTTACGCAGTGCTTCCTTTCCCTCTCTTGGGATAAATACACATTGCTAACGACTCTGTTTCGGTGCCACTTTCGCGTTTGTACTTGGATGAAAATCCCGTGAGCGACAGCCATCCCTCAAAACTCTACTTCAGCACTTGATAATGCTACAACCTTTTGTTTATGACTTTTCCATGTAACCAAATTTCCTCCAACAAAGGTAAAATAACCCGAGGTAGATTTCCTGTTGGTGATATCTCCTATCCAGTCATCATCTGTATAGCCTTCAACTTCTACGTGATTATTCTTTGTGAACATCAAGCCTTTTCTAGGTGAGGACTTCAAGTATCGCATGATTTGAATTACCGCGTCCATTTGATCTTTACTTGGGTTATGCATAAATTGTATTACTACACTTACTGCATACGTTATATCAGGTCGTGTATGAGATAAGTAAATAAGTTTGCCAACTAACCTCTGGTACCTTCCTTTGTCTGTTGACACTTGGTCTGGATATTCTCCAAGTTGGTGATTCTGGACAATTGGAGTATCTACAGGTTTACAGTCTAGTAGCCTAACCTCTGCTAAAAGATCCAGGATATATTTTCATTGAGATAAAAAGATGCCTTTCTTCGACCTAGCAACTTCTATACCTAGAAAATATTTGAGTCCGCCTAGATTTTTCATCTCAAATTCGGTTGCCAATTGTTTTTTGAAATTCTATCATAGCAGACAGCAGATGTCCTAACACATGTCATGATATTGTTCTGCAAAATCATTTAAACAAATAACAGAACTGCAAACTGATATCCAGAATATCAGTAGCTGCAGAACCACAGATGTTTTGACATCTGTTCCAACATGTTTATCAAAACCAATAACATAATATGTAAATCTGCAGAATGATAAAAGAACACAATAATTGTTAACCCATTTCGGTGTAATTCACCTACATCCGGGGGATACCAATCCAGGAAGAAGACTCCACTATCTGTAGTAAACTTATAAAGTTAAACTCCCCTGTTTACAACTTTATCTTCTAAATACTACCCAATGAAATCTTTACCAAAGAACACCCTCTTTGATATGAGAATCACCACTCATTTCCCCTAATCACAATTTGTGATATATAAACCATCCCAGTCAATACCAAATTCTGTCAAGCATACTTGACGAACACGCTAACTTGGATTTTCTTAAAAGCTTCATCAAAGAACAATACACAATCCAATACCTAAAGGCTTATGGATCTGTGTGATGCCTATGTCTACCACAGTGCATCAAACGATACAAAGGGAGACTTACAAAGCCTAGAGAGCCAACGAATCTCAAAACCCTAAACCCTTATATTCTATACAAGAACTAAGTTACAAAAGGTATATCAAAAACCCTAGATCTAAGTCCTCTTATATAAGCTTCAACAGTCTTGGGCTTCATATCTTTAGTCCTTGATCCATTCCAAGAAAGCGCATCAATTCTTGGGAAGATTTATTACAGAATTAAAACCTGCTAAATCAGTGTATAACTCCAGGATGTCCTGTCTTCAGGTTGGGACATCTAGTTTGACATCTTTGTTCATGGCCAGATTTCTTCATCTTTATCAATAATATGTTTTACCAAAATTTTGTCAAACCATAGGAGCTTTCAATCTCCCCCTTTTACAAATTTTGGCTAAAACTCCTTTTTGAACAATAAACTCAGGGTGCTCCTTACGACTCTTCACCCTGGGTGGCATTTATGATTGGAATACTGAGCATACTGGATTCATGTTGGTGTACATGAGAAGGAAGATAACGCCAATGCCCCCTTTACCAATGAATATGTACTTCCACGCCCGAGGGAGAGAATAAACCAAGGATGAGTGAAGTTGAAAAAGGTTCGGAAGTTGAGACTCCTAAAGTAACAAGAAAAAAGTCTGAAATATAAGAATACCGAAAACTCTTATCAAACACACTCCCCCTCCAGAGATCAGTTGTAGACTTTGTAATTCTAAGTACATAAATCATGTAACTCAGGTCACAAGACACAACTTGATCTTTAACTCAAGTCACAAGACACAAAAGAAACATAGACAAGATGATACAACAAACACCTTGTTCAATGTTCTTACAAAACAAGTGCAAAAACAACGCACACATCCCCTGTACCACCCGTGACTCATACAGAGACTCATACTCCCCCTTTTTAGCCAAAAATTGGTAAAAGTAGCCAAGACATTCCCATACCTAACCAATACTAATCCAGACTCGAACAAAAGACATTTCGAACACATCCTGAACCAGACTAATCCAAGGACTCCTTTAAATACCCAAGAAATTTCCTTTGAATGTAACGATCCATTGAAAATAATGATGGTCCATTCAATGAAATTATTAATAGAAGGATGTAACTTCACCAAAACAAATGCGCACCGACCAAGAATGCTTTGATTGTTTCTTCTTAAACGAAAACCGTCCAAAAATAATGCAAGTAACAATGAACATGTTTTTCACGCGCATGTTCTCCTCTATCCAAGGCACACTGACCAAAAGACCATTTACTTTAAAAACATGTCCTTAACAATGTCCTGACATCATGTCAGACATTGTCTACCAAAAACTTTGGTATTGATCAATACTCCAACAGTCTACAGCAGCAGAGCCATGTCAAGACATCCTTCTTGACATCTCATCTTCAAAATAATCATAGTTTTCTTGACCTTCAAACAAACTGGATTCAGAACTGCACTCTTGCAGTAATACTTCTTAGATCAAGAAGCAACTCCCTCTATCTAAGATAACTAGTGTTCCTCCAATGAACACTTATGTTGATGAATGGAAAACATAAGACGCATCTTTATGTCTTCAAGAGCGCACCCTCTGTCCAACCCACCTACTGAACACAATCATCAACTGCACTTATTGCTTCTTCTGACAAGAAACAATAATCACTCACACATAAACACTATCATGCTTCCCATGAGATCACATTAGGATCAACGTCCTAAATTAACAAACTCTTGTATTGAGACCAAACACACCATTGATCCCTCTCTTCTTAAACCCATCTATACACCACACGAATTCCTCCTGAATTCTCATGTATCGATCTCTTTGTTCCCTGAGATACAACCCAATTGAATCTGGAATACTTCATATTCCTTAAAGAGACACACAGGGCCCCCTTAGTTTGCTAGCTCGCCCAAATGTTCTTCACACTTGAAGGATATCAAACACATGCTCCAAAAATCCTCAGCCCATTTGCTCCACAAGCACCAAACTGATCCACTTCTAGCATGTCACATTCACATCAGACTTATAAGACAATCCTTTACCCATCATTCTCTCGTACGATAAAATAAATACCTCTTATACAAGATGTGAACTCAAAATCCTACTCCAAGGATAACTAACCCAAAAGATGTTCTAACATCAATTAGGACATCCTTCACATATCATAGACACCAAGCAACATGGGTCTAGATATGTTCCACCACTAGACTTACTATCTGCATAGTAATCCAACTGAAGATCTTCAAACAACACTGCACCACCAGCTTGATCAACAAGAACTTCTAATAACCAAAGAGAGAAATAAACTCTCATCTACCAAAAGAATTAATCTTCCATAAACTGAGAACTTATGCCACAAGCTCCAAGATAGGAAAGAGTCAATACCTCCTTAATTCTTCAACCAATCACCCTTCTGCCCAAGAGTAATTAGTTCCAAGCACCCTGCTTGAATGCACACTAAAGATCAACCAAAATGCCACTGTTTGATTCATCTTAACTTTTCTTCAGAACTCCCACAAGATACCCTGACCTACCAATGAAATCTGATCTTCAAGTTACATGAACTACTTGCTCCATAGCAAGCCATCTTGGATCCACCAAGCCTTAGGTATTTAACATCTTCTCCATCCACAGCTCCCGCAAACTGCATGAGATAGACCTTTTTGAAGCATCCATAACTTCCATTCTCCTGTAGATCAACTTATCTTAAGTTGATGTGCCACATCACCAGCTGAGATCCTGATGTTAAGCTTGATGTCAGAACATCCTAATATGACATCCAGCTGCTGAATTCAGCTTCTCCTTCCGCCACTTAGAAGAACCTCCTTCCTATTACAGAACAAGAGTTCCATGCTCTCATAGACTTAATTCAACAACCAAGTTTGAGTAGATAACCTCCATCCTGCTTAATCTTATCACAGGTATTCCATTCAAGCTCACGCCTTGATGAATATTTGCTTCACAACTCCAAAGAACTCAACGTGCCAAGTCTGATTCTTCAGAATATAAGTAGTCATAAACTACATCATAACTATGCCAAAGGATGCCACCTTCCTTAGTAGAGCAGTCTGTAGAAAGTCAGAGATAACTACCACTTAACCTTGACCTCCAAGATAAGCAAGATCCCATGCTCCTAAGTACCTAGATCAGAAATGAACTGATCCAAGCAATGCCATCACCAGCACTTCATTCTGGACAAGTGTCTTGCCAGGACACTTTCCAGATAAACACCAGATGCTTCTAGTAACAACTTGAATACACCTGTTACACTCTAATACTCCTAGATCAGAAATAAACTGATCCAAGAACTATCCATCAAGATTATGATGTCTTCTTCTTCATCTTCCACATCACCATTGTCTATACCAGTTTCTTGCCAGGAAACTCTCTAGATATCAGATGCTTCTGCCACAGCAACTGAAGCAGATTCTTAGGTCAACACCCAAGACAAAAATATCCAAAAGCTTATGTAGTACCCCTCCCATGATTCTGCACAAACTCAGAAGAAGAAATGTTCCAACATCGTGTTGAACATCAGCAATCTTGAACTTCACATACAAGGATAATCAATTAAATACTTGTGAGCATCACAAATAGCAATTGATCTTAAATCCTTGTTCAATAACCCTGCTTCACTGTTGAAGTCATACTACAATAGATCACTCCATGAACACTTATCAAGTATTCAATCTTTTGCAAGTATCTTCTTTGACAAACAAATTGTTGAGATACCAAGGCTGCCACCCTTGACTCAAGTAATTAGGATTCTCTCTGAATGAACCCTATTTACCTCAACAGTTCTAAAAACTCCATTTGGATTGGATCCATCCTTAGGGTTAAGAGAGATGAATCCTTCCTTGCACTTTTGGATGGTGAAAATAAATCACCTCCATTTGCTTCAGGTTTATGTTTAACAGAAACACCCTCTAGTCAGAAGAATAACTAGAAGACTCCAGATGCATGACTGAGACACCTTTATGAGTAGACTTGAGATAATTCTCAAGTATCTTTGACAACTTTGGCGATCAATAATTTATCAAACTCCCAGAGCAAGAACTTGATAAACCTAAACTTAACTCTCATCCTCTTCAACTGACTTTAAACTGCAGCATGGAACCAAGCTTCCAATTACCAAGTCACCATAACAGACATCTTCCAAACAACTCTCTCCATTCCATCGCTCTCGACTTTGGAATAAAAAGATGCATATATCTTCAAATATAGAGGCCGACGATTGAGATCTTCCACGATATGTCTTCAGCAACAACTCCAGAATCCCATAATTCCAAAGCTCTTCCATCAGAAACATATGCAACGGAACCACCAAGGAACAAATTCATCTTGTCCTAATAAGATGTCAGAACATCTTATAAGACACCCCAACAAGAGAACTAGCCACTTCTCCAGCAGTTGTTGTAGAACCTCCTCAGCAACATAAACAACCACCAGGTTGTTACCTTCGATCCAGAACATATATCTCATCCATTAATACCCTTGAGTATGTCTGAGTTGATTGATCTGATCTTCAAAACTCCTCCTTGTTTAAACGACAGAAAGTATCTCCCAAAGATCTCATCCAGAATTAGACAGGATGCCTGCTCTGATACCAATTGAAATTCAGGCATAGCAGAAATTAGATGTCCTAACACATGTCAAGACATTGTTCTGCATATTCATTTAAACAAAGAACAGAACTGCAAACTGATATCCAGAATATCAGTAGCTGCAGAACCACAAATGTTTTGACATCTGTTCTAACATGTTTATCAAAACCAATAACAAAATATTTAAATCTGCAGAATGATAAAAAAACACAATAATTGTTAACCCAATTCGGTGCAATTCACCTACATCTGGGTGATACCAATCTAGGAAGAAGACTCCACTATTTGTAGTAAACTTATAAAGTTAAACTCCCCTGTTTACAACTTTATCTCCTAAATAGTATCCAATGAAATCTTTACCAAAGAACACCCTCTTTGATATGAGAATCACCACTCACTTCCCCTAATCACAATTTGTGATATCTAAACCATCCATGTCAATACATAATTCTGTCAAGCATACTTGACCAACACGCTAACTTGGATTTGCTTAAAAGCTTCATACAAGAATAATACACAATCCAATACCTAAAGGCTTATGGATCTGTGCGATACCTATGTCTACCACAGTGCATCAAACAATACAAAGGGAGACTTACAAAGCCTAGAGAGCCAATGACTCAAATCCCTAAACCCTTATATTCTATACAAGAACTATATATCAAAAACCCTAGATCTAAGTCGTCTTATATAAGCTTCAGCAATCTTGGGCTTCATATCTTTGGTCCTTGATCCATTCCTAGAAAGCGCATCAATTCTTGGGCAGATTTGTTACAGAATTAAAACCTGCTAAATCAGTGTATAACTCCTGGATATCATGTCTTCAGGTTGGGACATCTTCTTCAACATCTTTGTTCATGGCCATATTTCTTCATCTTTATCAATATGTTTTACCAAAATTTTGTCAAACCATATGAGCTTTCATTTTTGAAGTTTTGTTATTTCCCCAGAGTCATCTACTGCAATAATCATATCATCTACATACACAATCAAAGTTGTGACCTTACCTTGACGATGTTTCAAGAACAAAGTATGATCTGCGTTGCTTTGTTGGAATCCATATTTTTTCATTGCTAGGTTCAATCTCCCAAACCACACTCTAGGAGATTGCTTCAAGCCGTACAAACTGTGTTGCAATTTACACACCACCTTAGTCTCATAATTTGTCATGTATCTCGGAGGAATATCCATATATATTTCTTCTTTCAAGTGCCCATGAAGAATTGCATTTTTTACATCTAACTGATGCAATGGCTAATCAAGATTTACTGCAAGAGATAAAAGAACTATGATAGTGCTCAACTTGGTAACAGGTGAAAAGGTTTCTTGATAGTCTACGCCATATGTTTGTGTAAAACCTTTAGCTACTAGTCTTGCTTTGTACCTTTCAATAGACCCATCAGCTTTGTACTTGATAGAGAAAACCCATTTACACCCTACTAGTTTTTTTTCCTTTTGGCAAAGGAACAAAAGTCCATGTTGCATTCTTGTTTAGTGCCTTCATTTCTTCATTCATTGCTTGAACCCATTTAGGGTCTTCAATGGCCTCTTCAACCTTGCTAGGTACACTGTGTAAAGATAGCTCATTTGCAAACTTCTTAAGGGGTTCAGACAAGTCCTTCATAGAGACATAATTAGCAATTGGATACCTAGATTTATGATCCTCTTCTTCAGGGAAATATCGCTTCGATGGTTTCCCCCGATTATGCCTATGAGGTAATTCATAGCTAACAGAGATATCAACATTATTATTATTAGGAGATATAGGAGAGCTTGCCTCAATGATATTCTCAGGAGATGGATCGTTAGGTACTGGAGAGAGGGGGAATTCTGATACTTCAACTTCAGGAGGGCATACTCCTACTTCAGTTCTCATATGATCTGTTTGAGTTTGACAAGAATCATCCAAAACTTCAGTTGATGGTATATCAATATCCTTGAACCAGTCAAATGTCGACCAATTTGACTCTTCTTCTGGTGTCTCCCCCTGAAGAGAAGAATTGGATGATACAGAGGAGTAGAAATGGTCGAATTCCAATAACGTAACATCCATAGTTACATACATGCGTCGGGTAATAGGGTCATAACAATGATACCCTTTCTGGTGTACACCATATCCCAAAAAAAGGCACTGAATGGCACAAGGATCAAGCTTCGTATGCTGGTTTTTATGTAGGTGAACAAATGCAACACAACCAAAGACTCGAGGTGGCAACATTTGTATTGAAGGCAGCGGTACAAATGTAGATAAGATCTGCAGCGGAGTTTTAAATTCAAGAACCTTCGATGGCATCCAATTAATGAGATATACTGTTGTAGTAATAACATTGGTCCAATGGTGGTGAGGCACATGTGCTCCATGTAAAAGAGCACGAGTAGTTTCAAGGATGTGGCAATTTTTCCGTTCTGCAATACCATTTTGTTGTGGAGTTTATGGACACGTGGTTTCGTGAATAAGTCCGTGTTTTTTGAAATACTCATGGAATTTGTGATTTACAAACGCCCCACCATTATCAGAGCGAAGGATCCTAATCTTCTTTGAATATTGAGCTTGAATCATTTTATGGAATTGTTGAAATATGTGCAACACTTCATTTTTTTTGTTTCAAAAAATAAATCCAAGTCATTCGAGTGCAATCATCAACAAATGTCACAAACCACCGATAACCAGAGATATAAGATTTTGGAGATGGACCCCAAACATCAGAATGGATTAAAGCAAAAGGAACATTACTTTTATTCATACTTAATGGAAAAGTGACTCGATGACTCTTGGCTAAAATACAAGCTTCGCATTTGAAGTTTAACAAAGATGTATCTGAAAATAACTTTGGGAACACATGCTTTAGGTAGCCAAATGAAGGATGGCCTAATCAACAATGCCAAAGTAAAACTTGCTCCACTTTGTTGTTGCTTGGATAATGCATGTGATGCGCTCGACATACACTAAAGTCCTCCATATAGTAAAGTCCCCCTCTCTTAGTACCACGCCCAATGATCTCCTTCGTGAAAATATCCTGTATGAAACAGAAAGATGGATAAATTAGCACAACACAATTCAAGTCTTTTGTAACTTGACTCACAGACAGCAACTTATGAGATAGAGAGGGAACAAGTAGTGTATTTGAAAGCAAAAGGGATGGTGATAACATCACAGTTCCAGCCCCTGTTAGCGACGATAAACCACCATTTGTATTGACAATACTTGAGCGCCGAGGGGTTGAATGTTCAGAAATATCAGCAGCATCAAACGTCATATGATCGGTAGCTCTGAAATCAAGTATCCATGCATTAGAGTCATTGTAACGCCCCAGTTTTTGTGTGAGTTTTATTTAATCGAGTCGTTTGATTATTTTATTATTATTTTATTTTATTTTCGATTTTTATTTGAAAATATGTTATTTTTCATTGTTGTGATATTTTATCGGGTTTTGGGATCATTTACGAGATAATTGAGAGTAAGGGTATTTTAGTCTTTTCCCTAATTAATTACTAAGTTAGTAAGAGATAGAAATAGAAAGAAAGAAAAATAGAGAGAAAGAAAGGAGAAACAAAGAAAAGAGAAGAAAAGGGGAAAAGAGAGAAAAAAGAGGAAAAGCTTGGAAATCTTCAAAACAACTTCTAGAAATTGATTTAATCGGGTAAGGGTGTGAAACTCAATTATTGTATACTTGTGTATGATTATGTATGTATGTTTGTGATTGTTATTGGATTGAAATGATAAATTTAGAAAAAATCATAATGTTTAGAAATTGGTAAAAATTGATCCAAATGTGTCTAAACTCATGTTGATTGTGTTCTTTGTTGTTTATGCATGTTGGGTAAGTATTGGTATGCTTCAAATTGATGTTTTTCTGAGTTTTGGATGATGAATTGGAGGGTTTGGGGTGAACCCGTAACAGCAAGAACATGCAGAAATTTTTCTGGCTTTTCCAGGTCAATACGCGTATGGGGCATGTTCATACGCGTATGAACCTTGGTGATACGCGTAACATGGGCGAGGCAGGGGCCAATACGCGTATAGGTCTTCAATTTTCTCGGCCATCTGGTGAAACGCGTATGATACGCGTACGGGTTTGGGCCATACGCGTACGGAATTTGTACATACACGGATGGACAGGACAATGGTAAAATGGGACTTTTCAAAATATCGTTTTCGTTTTTCTTTCGTAACTTGGGTTCCGTTTGTCCGATTTTTACATTCTTGGTATCGTTGTGAAGCTATTGAGCTGTACTTTCTTATTATGATGATTTATAAATTGTTGGCCGATTTAATTATGTCAGGAATCGGGAATAGTGTCGGTTGTCGACTTTTGTTGTTGTAATGGTGCGTAATTGTTGTGTATTGTACAAGGTGCGCTTGTATGATGTAAATGTAGGCGTTTAGATGGTGTTGTGATGATTTGTGGCTGTATGATAATTAAATGCATTGTTTTGGGTATAAGTGCAAAGTGTGATTTTGTTGATATAGATGAATGCATTTATGTGTGCATAGTAAATGTCATGAGTCATTGTATGCCAAGCATCATAATATGCATCGTTGTGACGTCCTGAGTGACGGATTGATTCCAGAGGGAATCTGCTATAACATCGTGAGCCTTAAAAATAAGAGGACCGAAAGCAATTTGATATATCGTGAGCCTTAAAAATAAGAGGACCGAAAGCGATGGTTATAGACGATCGTGTTCCCATGTGGGGTGTGAGCGATCGGATCGTGAGCCTTATACAAAGAGGACCGAAAGCGATCCATAAACATCGTGAGCCTTATACAAAGAGGACCGAAAGCGACGGGGGAACATCGTATGCCTGACGGGGAGTTACAGTGATGTAACGAGCGATGGTTCCAATAGTTCCTGAGTGGACTAGTGATGAGAAATATTGGGAGTCGGTACCCGCATGTGCATTGCATAGAGTCGTTGTGTCGGTCTCTGTGCATTTGCATAAATCATAAATATGATTGATTATGTGTGAGAATTGTGAATGGATTAATCGTGTGTGGGCTTGATGAATTGATATTCTTGGTGATAAATGCATTGTGTACGATTAATATGCATTGTTGTTAGATAAACGAAATATGTATGATGTTTTGGGGTATTTGGATTCTGGTGTACGTTTGTGGTGAGAAATCTATATGTGCATCTCTGTGTTAATATATAGTTATATGCAATTATATTATGGTTGTTTTTCTCACCCTTCTGCTGTTTTATAATGCTCTATGAGGCATTGCAGATTAGAGTTGCTAGAGGTATTTTTGTGAAGCTTTGCGTCTTCATTCTTTTGTCGGTCGGCTCTGATATATGACACCGGGTAGTTGGGAGGCCGTTAGTGATTATTGTGTATTATGTATATATATCTTTTGGCTTGTGCATGTATAACTTGATGTATGACAACTCTTCATGTGATATATATATATATATATATATATATTATTCAGTTTTAGATTTTCTGCTTTTATTCTAATTCTGAAATGTGGGTGTAAGGAACTGAGTTCCTCTGTTGATTGCTACCCCACTGTTGCATATCTTTATGAGCAGGTGTTGTATGTTTTGTTTCAATTTGATGCGACTCTCCCAGTCTATGCCATGATAATTTAGATATACTCTGACGAAATTTTGAATTTTCTTTTACTGCTTTTATTTTATTTGGGGGTATTAGATTGGGGGTGTTACAGTCATCATCACGATTAGAGCAAATTAGAACATTACCTTCAGTGGTGTTGGAACTTGATTTCGGAATGAGGGAAAGATGTGGTTCGCCAGTAGCTACTGCAGCGTTTCCCGGGTTACTATCAGTTGTATCGCGATGCTTTCGAGTCTGAAAGTCTGTCCACCAATCTGGATAGCCATGAAGCTTAAAACAGGTCTCATGAGTATGTTTGTTACCTCCACAATGAGAACAGTTAGTGCCATCGGATGATTCTTTATGTTTGGATTGAGAAATTATTTTGCGGTCCTGTAATTTGAGACCCTTAGATGCGAGAACTACTCCAGATAATTCATTGGAGTTATCTGTCATCACTGCCTAACAAAGAGCTTCCCTCTTAACATGTGCATATGCTTGCTCCACTGTTGGAAATGGTTTCATTTGTAAAACACCGCTTCTGATATTATCTAAGCGGTCATCAAGTCCATCCAAAAAACCCTACACTCGTTCTTCTTGGACAAGTGTATTGTAGTGATGGATATCAACTTAACATGTCATCATATTTGGACGACGAAAATCTATCTCACGCTAAAGTCCTTGGAGATCATTATAGTATTTATCAAGATAACCACCGGCTTGTTTAAGACGTGTCACCCGTTGCCTAAGATCATACACCTGGGAGGTATCGCTACCATCAAAGTACGTGGCCGCAATTGCATCCCACACCAGCTTGGCAGTGGAGAATCGAATAAAGCTTCTTATTAGAGAAAAGACCATTGAATTGATTATCCATCCCTTAACAATCGTGTTGTCAGTCCGCCAACGTCAAAAGGTAGGGTCTGTTTGAGGGGGTTGCGGAAGATCTTCATTGATATATCCCAGTTTGTCTTTGTTGAAGATATACATCTCGACCACCTGGGACTAAAGAGGATAGTTTCTTCCATCTAACTTGATGTCATTCGGTGCCACCGCAAGGTCAGAACTAATTTGTGACGGAGCTAAAGCACGATTCATAACTTCCGTCATTTTCATCGTCAACTCAGCATGAATAGAAGACGAGGTAGCGTCATCGGAGTTTGAATCTGAGTCGGCCATGGAAGACGGATGAAAGGTGTTATCGTAGATCAGGATTAAGACCTGGCGGCTGATACCATGTTAATTTGGTACGATACTTTCATATTATTTCTATTTTGTATATTTTACAGGAGAGGAATAGGTTATATATATATATATATATATATATATATATATATATATATATACTAAATAACAATTAATAATTATTTTCCTATTATAGTTCCTAAAATCTTGTTGACAGTTAACGCCAACATAATTCTAGATATCACCTTGTAGATGATTGTGCAACAAGATATCATCTAAATTATTCACATTTCTCTTGTCAAAAAAAATTATTTTCATTTCTCATAATAATTAAATATTCTTACTTGATATATATATATATATATATATATATATATATATATATATATATACTTTCATATTATTTCTATTTTGTATATTTTACAAGAGAGGAATAGGTTATATATATATATATATATATATATATATATATATATATATATATATATATATATATATATATATATATATATATATATATATATACTTTCATATTATTTCTATTTTGTATATTTTACAAGAGAGGAATAGGTTATATATATATATATATATATATATATATATATATATATATATATATATATATATATATATATATATATATATATATATATAATAGAAATAATACAAAATAGAAATAATATGAAAGTATATATATATATATATATATATATATATATATATATATATATATATATATATATATATATAACCTAATTTCTAATTATAACCAAATCATAATAAATAACAATTAATAATTATTTTCCTATTATAATTCCTAAAATCTTGTTGACAGTTAACGGCAACATAATTCTAGATATCACCTTGTAGAAGATTGTGCAACAAGATATCATCTAAATTATTCTCATTTTTCTTGTCAAAAAAAATTATTTTCATTTCTCATAATAATTAAATATTCTTACTTGATATATATATATATATATATATATATATATATATATATATATATATATATATATATATCCCTTATAAAGGGAAAAGTTACATATTGTAACCGGTAAAAAGAAAAGAAACACACACTAATAGGTTACAGAAGTGGATCATTAAAGCCGAGTGCTCAATGGGCCCCATCGACACTTAAAATGATCACAAAAGACAACCAACAAAAGAAAAGAAAAGAAAAGAAAAGCAGATTCTGCTGCCACTTCAACTTTAGTTGGGTGGATGTTGCTGTCAACTTTAGGTAGTGGGAGGCAGCTTTGTAATGGGCTCCACTGGACATGTCCTCTTGCAATTACTTAGGGGCTTTGCCTTTGCTGACTTTCCTGAGTCATGGAGAACGTGTGAGAGTCCCAGAAATCTTCAGCGGTGGGCTCTTGATTATGAGATTCACCATCTAGGATAATATCCAAGGAACCTTGAGACGAGCTTGTTTTCATAGAAACGCTGTCGTCTTTGGTTGTTGGGAAGGCTGTAAAAAATTGACTTTTCATGTGGTCTAGGATTCTGACCATGATGTCTTCATCATCTTCTTGAGGGAACTTTTTCTTGAAATATTCCTTAAGCTGAACTAGGGACATTTACGAAGAGCTTTGCTTCTTAATAGGATTGGCTTTGTCTTCTTCAATCGTGGCTTCTATCAGAGTCACTTTGCCTTTAAAATCTTTGGGATCCATTTTGGTCCACCATTTGCAAAATAAATGTCTTTACAGGATTGGAATATTGTAGCTATTTTTGGAGACTGTGATAGTCCATCTCCAAATCCAAAGAATCTGAAATTTTGCAAAATAAATAAACGGACATTGCCCAATTATCAAATTTTTTTATAAGACCCTTAAAATTAAAGGACTTTCATCACACCAGGGGGTTTAGAGATTCATTAACTCGTTTGGTAAAATTTCCAAAGAAGGTCCAAATTTAGACCACCAATTAAAAAACCAGTTTGGTAAAGGTTTTTCTAGAATTTCTGGATTAATTGAGAAAAACCAAGAATGCTTATTCTTTGGGTTCTGATAATAAAATGCCTTAGAGAAGGCTTGGATATAATCCCAATAATTATAGTAAACAATTTTACCATCAGCAAGTTTTATTGCTTTCTCTCCATTTGGATTCAAACCCCATTCTCTAGGTTGTAAAACCTTGTTTATATGACATTTTGAGAAGCTTATAAAGCTGCTAGGATTATTATTTTGATAGTGATGAGTTATGGTAACCGATCCGGTTATAAGGAGTAATATCTCCAGATTTGGTCTAAATTTACCAAAAAGACCCGGATATCCTCTTGATTCAAGATATCTGGTTTGAATGGCCCAACCATCATTGTTGGTTATTTGAATGTCTTCTTCCTCGATGAACATGATGAATTCAACCGTAGGATTTTAATAGTCAGTTGCTTGTTCCTGTACAGGATCATTAGCAGCAATGGTTTTGTAAGAATCATTGTTCTTAGAATTGGATGAGGAAGATTCTTCCTTATTTTTTGGAGGTGCAGTCAATTGCTGCATTTTCTGTCTATTGGGATAGACTGTGGACCATTCTCCTATTAGGGGAATGCATTGCTCCGAAATACATTTAATAATAGAGAGCATTTCTTTCTTAACAGTCAAATATTTGGACTGAGTTGGGTTCCATTTACCAGAAGTAAACCTAACAAGAATTTCTTTAGAGGTTTCAGGATTAACTTGTTTAAGGATACCTCCATAACCTATATCAGAGGCATCAGTTTCAACAATTTTAAAATAGTTGGGATTAGCTAAGGAGAGACAAGGCAAATATTTGACTTTGTTCTTAATACATTGGACAACTCCAAGGTTCAGGCACCCTTTTTAATCTCTTATAGAGAATAGAGGCGTCTAAAGCCAGATTTTTATAATAATCAGAAATATAATTAAGACTTCCTAAAAATCTTTGAAGTTGTTTCTTTTCAGATAATATATCTGGAAATTTAGAAGCAAATTCTATACTTCTGCTTATAGGAGTTATGGTTCCTTTGTTTATTTCATGACCCAAAAATCTAACCTTAGTTTGAAAAAGTTTCATTTTTGGGGCTAAAATAACAAGATCATTATGCTTGATAACTCCCTTAAAAAATTTTAAGTGTTTGATATGTTGATATAAAGATTTAGAGAAAATTTACACATCGTCAATATAAACGATTATAAATTCAGAGTAAGGATTAAGAATATCATTCATAATATTTTGAAATTCAGAGGGGGGATTTTTAAGCCCAAAGGGGAGAATGTTCCATTCAAAGTGACCAAATGGTACTGTGAAAGTCGTTTTGTACTTATCAGATTCTATAATTTGGATCTGCCAATATCCTGACTTCATATCAAACTTGGAAAAGATAAGGGCATCATTAAGTCTATCTAACAGATCCTTTTTGTTGGGAATAGGATACCTAATCCACTTAAGAACCTTATTAAGGGGTTTATAATTAATAACGAGTCTAGGAACACCACTTTCCTTCTCAGCAGCATTGTTAACATAAAAAGCTGTACAAGACCAAGGGGACTTGGAAGATCTTATAAGACCTTTAGATTGTAAAGAATCAATTTATTTTTTGCAAAGCTCTAAATAATCTTTGTTCATTTGAGCTGGCCTCGCCTTAGTAGGGATTTGACTTTCATTAAAGTTATCCAAGTAAGGGAGAGAAACAACATGTTTCTTTCTTTCCCAGAAAGCATTAGGAAGATCACTGCAAACTTCAGACTTAAATTGGTCTTCTATTAGCTTAATTTGTTTCTTGACATTGTCTTTACTAAGCAGATGTTCTATGCTTAGAAGGCTAATCTCTTACTGAAGAAAACATAATTGTTTTTCTTTATGCTTTAGAAGCATGTCTTTGACTTCATTAAGCATTCTAGTTTGAGGATCAGTAATGAATTCAAACTTAATTGTTTTATTATTTATGACAGTGGTTATTCCTTGTTGGTCAACTTTGACTAAGGGCATAATGCTATGTAAGAAAGGAGTCCCTAATATTATTCTTCTTGTAAGATTCTTAACAAGTATGAAGGAAGTAGGAATGCAAACATTCTGATTGCAGACATAAGTATCTGATAATTTATACTTGACTTTAAGTTTTTTCCCGCCAGCTTTTGTAAGGGATTGAGTGGTGTTATCAAAGTATTTGGTAGGGATAATTCCTTCTTGGATACAGTTTAAATCTGCCCCACTATCAACAAGAGCAACTTCATCTTTAAGAATGAAGGTTTTGTTAATAATAAGGGTGATTTTAATATACCACTTTTGAGAAGTAACTCTATCAAGAAGGTTTAGATAGTTTTCTGAAGGTGGAGAAATATCTTCATCCTTTTTCTCAATCTCTTCATTTTTAAGAGATTCTAGTCGTTGACTAAGGGTTCTAAGGGTATTAATTTGTTCTTGAAGCTCTTCTTCAGTATACTTGCTAATTCCTTTTCCCTTTTCTAGGACAATTATCCTTTGGTTAAGAAGTTTATTGTTCTTCTTTATCTAACTAATTTCAGACTTAAGCTGAGAAATTTCATTTCTAAGGTCATTCAAGGATGTCGGAGTTTCTTTGGTATTAGAATGATAAAATCTAGACAAAACCTCACTTAATTGATAAGGGGCTTCTATCATTCTGGGAGCTTCAACCTTAGGTTGTTCATTAATAAGGATCTTAAGCATTTTCCTTTTTATCCTTGGATCGGAAATGGCTTCAATGGCCTTTAAGGCTTGATCTTGATCACTGGTAAGAACATTTAATCCATTCATATCAACTATGGATTTCCAATAGTTTAGTTCATTGCATTCGCAGTCATTGGTTGAGGATTCTGAGGAATCAGAATCAGAAGAGTTAATGACCTCAGTTTCTTCAGAAAAGTTTGCTTCAGAGCTGGATTCAATGAGCATAACCTTTTCTAATTGAGCTCTAAGCTTCTCATCCTCAATGTTATTGAGGGCTTTCTTAGTCCAGCATTTATTTGCATAGTGACCTTGCTTTCCACATTTGTGGCAAGTAACATCAAGCTTCTTAGCTTTTCTTTTTCCTTTGTTATATAAAGGTTTATCCAAGGGTTTAGATTTTTTCTTTCTATAATTCTTCCTCTTGTAATCCTTATAAGGAGTTTGGTAAGGACTATGAGTCCTTTTTCTATGGGAATATTTCCTTTTACCATGCTTTAGGGACCTTTTCCTACTGGTTTCTCCAGGAGGGTTTCCAATGTCAAAGGCGAATTGGTCGCAAAACTCACCAAGTTGGTGTTTCTCATTAAGCTTTTGTTTCTTAAGCTGGTGCTTTAATTTGATGTCGTTGCATAAGGCCAATCCTTCATTAATGCAGCTGTTAATAATATGACCATAGGTCAGATCATGGTAATCGATGTTAACACCGTCGTTTTTATCCCTAAGAGCTTTCCTGACTCTTTTAGAGAAAATGTGGGGAAGAGCATCTATAAATTTGTATTTCCAATTAGTTGAATTAGAGTTATTTAATTGAAAAACCCTAGAAAGAAAGGTGTCTTTATACCACCTGAAATGTGTCAAGGAGGGGCACCTCAGATTTTGTAGGAGGGTTTGAAGCTTTTCTCCTATTGGTTGGTTTATTCCAACAAAATGTTGAAGGATGGAAAGACTAAGGGTGTAAACAGCATCCTCCTCTCCAGTAGTGGCTACAATAGGAGTACTAGTTCCTTCAGTCTTAACAAGCTTCTTATGGGAAAGAATATCCTTCCTTTGGGATTCAGTGAGATAATGATCCCACGAGCCTCTTAGCTGGCCAATAAAGCCAGTGGTTATGAATGAAGCAACGGAACTTTCCAGGTTACCATTTTTCTTGCAAACCGTGGCATACATGAGCATTCTATGTATGGTATCTAAGATTTGTTTTTCGTTTAAACCATCTATGTTCCATTCATAAATGGCTTTTCCTGAATAAGAGTTTTGGTAATTATCAGGTTCTTCAAAGAGAACATCTTGAGGGGTAGGTCTCTTGTAGTAATATTTTTCTACAGGTTTGGTCATGTGAATAGGATTTATCTCATGGTTATCGTTGATGTTTTGATCAGTAAACATCTGGGTTAATTGGTTGATGTTTCCAAAGACTTCATCGTCTTCCTCAGACGTACAACTTTATTCAGAGGATCCATCATCATGGGATAAGATCCTAAGGTGTAAATTCTTAAGTTTTTCTTCAAGGACCTTTATAAATTCATTATGGTCCTCATCTATCTTGAACCCACTGATTTGTATGGGAGGTTGGATAATAGGAGTGTCAGACGTGTTTCTCGACGAAGATTCTTCTTGGAAAGGAATAGTTTTATTTTTAGACAATTGGTCTATGATCATCCTATGTTGATTCATCTGTTTTTCCATACTTTCTTTAACAGATGTAATCAGGTTTTCTAAGGAAACCATATGATCTCCGAGGCACGTTAAGAACGCATTGGTAAAGTTTTGGGCTCTTATTAAAGAGTTTAGATCTCTAATAAAGACTTGATTATTTTCAAGCTTCTTAATGGTATTATAAGCACTAGCCTCATCATTTTCAGCTAGTTGTATAGCCCTTTCCGGGGGGTAAGGTGCTTCTAGGGCTTCTCCTTCAGGAGTATTCCAAGATCTTTGAAGAACAAGGATATTATCTTGTTGTAAGGCAATCATGTTGTCTTGAATTCTTTGAATAAAGAACTTAACGAACCAATGGGTAAAGGGGATAATGTTTTGGTTCTTAGTTAAATCTTCATAGAAGAGTTCCTTAAAATCTTGGACTTCAATTTTGGAGAATTTTCCAAAATACCACTTTCTGAAATCATGGTTTTTAACACTATTGAATTCATTATTGACAAAAATGATTGTCAAAATATTTTGATTAAAAATAAGGAAAACAATGAGTTTCCAAAAGATCTTGAAAGGTTAAACAAATGGATCATTCCATTTGTACCATCCAAACAAATTTATAAATTTGGTATGTTTGATGTAATGTCCAGGTTTGCTGTTAAAACTACCGAGCAGACCATACCTGTTTCAGGACCGACTCAAAATATTGGGCTATTAAGCAAAAAAGATTTGCTTTCTTTCAAAGATTACAATTTTATTCACATTGGATTAATCCAAGTTGCTTTAAAACCCCTAACTATGTTAGGATTAAACTCCAGTCTTGTGGCGTATGTCAGAGATGGAAGATGTCAAAATTTTAAATAATCTTTGGCTGCAGTCATAGAAACTAGTCTATGTCATGGACCAGTGTATTTTGAAGTTTTTCCAAATTTGAGTCTTTCCATGTCTGATAAAAATATTTTTGATGCCTTAAGACTGACTATTCACACTAATGGTTACAATTTTAAACCAGGTAGTGAGATCATAGCAATTTGCTATAGAGTTTATTACAAAGTTTTAAATACTTTAAATCCAAAGGTGAAAAATATTTCACCCCATGGATCTACTACTTTAGTTCAAACTAATTTGCTCACTTCGAATGTAGCTACTAATAGATTAATTAGGTGGAACGAAATTAACTTCCCCGAAACGTGGTCTCTGCCTCAAGAAATTGAGCCAGAACCTGTTCTCAATAGAGACATAGATCAAATTGTTCAAACGGCGGAAGGAGATGTTGAAATAAAGTTCAACCAACAGCGTAGATTCACTCTACCCAGAACCTTATCGGCTAGATATTCTACCCGTAGTGATTATGTCACACCTCCTAGTACTCTACCCAGAGTTTCAACTTCCAGAACTAAGGAAGAAGTTTTAGAACAAGAATACGTTGAAAATATCAAATTAAGCGAAAATAAAATCCCCTTTGGAATTTACCAAAACAAGGAACCCAGGGTTGAATCACCAACTCAATCTGAAATGTATTTTCATTTATGATAGATTCTCCATAGGAAGTGAAGCCAGAAAATTCATTAATAATGAATTTAATAATGTTAAAAACCATGATTTCAGAAAGTGGTATTTTGGAAAATTCTCCAAAATTGAAGTCCAAGATTTTAAGGAACTCTTCTATGAAGATTTAACTAAGAACCAAAACATTATCCCCTTTACCCATTGGTTCGTTAAGTTCTTTATTCAAAGAATTCAAGACAACATGATTGCCTTACAACAAGATAATATCTTTGTTCTTCAAAGATCTTGGAATACTCCTGAAGGAGAAGCTCTAGAAACACCTTACCCCCCGGAAAGGGCTACACAACTAGCTGAAAATGTTGAGGCTAGTGCTTATAATACCATTAAGAAGCTTGAAAATAATCAAGTCTTTATTAGAGATCTAAACTCTTTAATAAGAGCCCAAAACTTTACCAATGCGTTCTTAACGTGCCTCGGAGATCATATGGTTTCCTTAGAAAACCTGATTATATTTGTTAAAGAAAGTATGGAAAAATAGATGAATCAACATAGGATGATCATAGACCAATTGTCTAAAAACAAAACTATTCCTTTCCAAGAAGAATCTTCGTCGAGAAACACGTCTGACACTCCTATTATCCAACCTCCCATACAAATCAGTGGGTTCAAGATGGATGAGTGTAATACCCCAAATTTTGACCACTTAGATTTCCCATCATTGTGAAAATCATCATCACAATATGGATGAACCATCATGCTTCATCAGTCTCCCCAAAGATGGGTGAGCATCCAATTCAATCAAAATTAGGGTTTCAAACCCTCTCTGAGTGCTTAGACAAAGGATCAATCAAGAAATGACATGATATTCAACTTGTCTAATCTCTCAAACATCCACAATGAATCAAAAAGGACTCCCACTTCAAGGATTAAGCACAAGGCTGCTCCCTTCTAGGTGGATCAAGTCTCAAGATCGACAGTATCACCAAATTAGGGTTTTGGTCGACCTGGGCCTCCAGATGGAAATTTTCATCTGGGCACAAGGCAATGATCCAAAACATAACCTAATATGCTTCATGGAACCTCATGAACCCATGCATCAAGTCAATTTTGCCTCAGGGGATGCATTCATCAAAAATCAGGAATTAGGGTTTCTTGACCTAATTCACCCCTAAGTTGACTTTTGGGACAAACCATGAGCCAAGACCTCAAGAGATGATTTGAGGGTCTCTAATATACCATATTGATCCATTTGGAACAATGGATTGATCCAAGAAGTTTGAGCAACAAGTCTCATTTTCATCTGCACCACAATTAGGGTTTTAAGGGAAAAGTCAACTGTAACTTTGACTTTTGATCTGGGCATGCTCCCAAACCCTAATACATGATTGAATATACCCTATGACACCCATGGAACATGTCCATCAAGTTTGATTTAGGTCAAGGACATGATTTCCTGAAGAATTGCACAGTTTGGAATTCATCTGATAAAAAGTCAACTGTGCACAAAAGTCAACTTTGACTTTTTGAGATTTTTCACCAAAATGGATTTTTAACCCTAAAATGATTTTAATGTATGATTTGAATCATCATTCATCAAGAAAAATCAAGAAAAGTGAGATAACTTGTAAAAGGGGTAACCATAAAACTTAGAAAATTTTCTAAGTTAAAAATAAAGTGGCAAAGGTACCAACTTTGGAGGACCATAACTCCTAAACCACAAGGCCATTTTTTCTCATCCAAAGATGGATTTGTAGCCCTCATTATCACCTACAAAAACTTCAACTACAAGTCATTCCAATTCATTAAGGATTTTGAGTTATGGAGTGATCAAAGTGGCTGAAAAGTGAAAATGTCACTTTTTCCAACACTTAGTGAAATTTTCACTAAGTTAGATTCTGCCTCACTTTTTGCCAAATGTAGGGGGATTTTTCACTTGGAATCAAAAGATATCAAAACCAAAATTGTTCAAACAGTTGTTGTATCATGTAAGAGCTTTCCAAAATGGCCAAGAACATTGCCAAATTCAACCTACACCATGAGATACAACATTGCCAAGTTGCCTTGCTGAAATCTGTCAAGGCAAGGCAGAATTTGCAACTTTGGTCGATTTGCCAAAATCAGCCAAATTCAATTGCTCCAATCCACTTGGACACCTCAGAGGATTGAATCTAAAGGGGACAATCACTGAGCCAAGCCTCCAAAGTCCATGGAACAAGAAATAGCATGTTGAACCTAGAATGGCCAAAATAGGGACAAGACTTCAAATTTGGAATGACGCATTCAATGGAACCATCAAGGTGGCATGGACTGAGCCATTCTCATCTGAAATTAGTCAAGACTTATCCAAGACCAAGGGGACCAAAGCTCTGTGCCCTAACCTCTAGTCAATGGCTAGAGGAGACTTGGATTTTCATTTGCCAACATTGGCCAAACCTACTTACCAGCTGCCATGCACTATTCCTTGCAAAACAAAATTGCTCTACTATAAATAGAGCTCAATTGTGGTCAGTTTAAGTACACCAAAGCCATCTAACAGATGCTTTCCTCAAAATCTCTTTCTCTTGGCAAAAATGCCTTTCTTAGCAAGGTAGCTATCGGGTTTTGAGTTTGAGAGCAATTCTGCACAAACCAATCACTCACACACCTCACATACATCACATATGAGCTGATCAAACACTTATATTACTTCTGAAACATCAATTTCATGAAATCACCAGCTGGTTGCTCAAAATTTCAAACAAGTTGCAGCTGAGGTACCACAAAATGATCCAGCCAATTTCAATCAAGTCCAACCATCCAAACACAATCCATAGGGTGTAGGGAAGCTGTTCAGATCATCACCACTCATCTGTAACATCTCCAAATCAAAAATCACTTTGAACTTGCTGTCACGGCCTAGAGGTAAGCACATACTTGGTCATCTCTCAATCTATGCATATTTCCTCGCACAATAATTTGGCCATATGTTCATAATCATGCTTGGAATGTTTTCCCTCAATTAATTGCATTGTTTGAATCGTGTATCAAAAATCCTAGCCTTCATGCAGAAATTAGGGTTCTTGAGGTTTCTTTGTGATTTCTTGTTGTATGTTTAATTTAAATGAAATTAAAGTACATGGACATGACCGTGAGGTTGAGACGAGCATAATGATATGTGGATTGCATGATATGATTACGTATTCATGGAGATTGGATAGAAAATGCAAATCTGAGAAACCAAGAACACGCGCGTGTTCTTCAGCTGTTCTTGGCGCCATTTTTCATAAATTCAAATATTTGAATTTTGTGATTTTGTTTAATTGATTCAAAAATTAATTTCTCTCTGAGTTTTAATGATTTTGAGTTGATTCTTTTTTTAATAATTCACAAAAATGTTAAAATATTTTATTTTATAAAAAAATCCCAAAAATATTATTTATTTCATATAATTGATATTTTTGCAAAGAATTAATATTTTGATTGTTTTTGGCATTTTAAATATTTTTTCTACATTGATTTTGCAACTTTTAATGCTTTCTAATTATTTTGTAGGTCAATACTTAATTTTTGAAGCATTAATCCATCACAATTTGTTTTCCATGTGTTAAACAATTTTTGATCATTTTTAATTGAATTTTTATTCAATTAAATACATTTTGAAAACAAATTAGGGTTTTGGATTAATTCAACCTTCATAAATCATTTTCAAAACACTTTGGGCCTCTTGAGAGAGTGTAAGACCCATCCCCCCTTGTACAAAAACTTTTTGGGCCTCACTCATGGTATAAGTCCCTCTGTACAAGTAAACGGCGCGATCGTCGCCCGTTTAAAATAAAAGAATCATCTGGGCCTCTCCTTGAGCTATAAGACCCATTCAAAACACTTTGGGCCTCTATTAGAGTGTAAGACCCAATCCCCCTTTTAACCAAAACATTTTGGGCCTCACTTATTGTATAAGTCCCTCTGCGTTAAAAGAAAACCTCGGCGCGATCGCCATTTTTAAACGAAAAATCATTTGGGCCTACCCTCGTGTTATAAGCCCCACTCTTTTCTTTAAACCTTTTTGGGCCTCTTGAGAGAGTGTAAGACCCATCCCTTTGTACAGAAAACCTTTTTGGGCCCCAGTCACTTGTATAAGTCCCGCTGTACAAAGTCAAACAGTGCGCTCACTGATAAAACCCTGGGCCTCTCCTTGAGCTGTAAGCCCCAAATCTTTCTTTTTCAAAGCACTTTCTCCTTTGATTTTGAATATACTGTTGTTTTCAATCTTTCTTTGTTGAACAACTAACCAAACAGCATGGAAGCACTCCAACCGAGTAAGTGGTTATCGCTTTCGTTTACTGCTTTCATATTATAAACTGTATTGTGGGGCTGCTCACTGTAAGTCTCCTTTCATAAACTCATATCTACTGTGTAATAATAGTATAGATATTTCGAGTTTCCCCGGCTACTACGTCTAGAACTAGGTGACGCCGTTTCGTTTATTCGTAGAAATAGACGCCTAGATCCCTAATAGGAGCACCAGATACAGTCTTCTCTTCGGCTGTCCTCCTTAGGAATCGTCAAGAAGCTCTACTCCCCAAGATAAATGTATTCTCTGTGAATGGCATCTTTGAGTTTCTTCCAAATTCTCGAACATTCCTGACTTGATCTATTCCTTGTGGATAGCTTGCCTTGAATGTCTCGGGGTTTGGGTACCCACTACGGTCATAATCTTGGACCTTAACTAAGGAACCCTCTTTAAAAAGCTAAAAGTCGCTGGATAGTAAACCTCGCACGTTTACCAGTGGTTTTTATCTTTAAAAGAGTTATCTCTCCTAATGGAAAGGAGATGATAAGACCCACGGGCTTCTTAAAAGCATCGGCCTCCTCTTGGGCATTATTCAAGGACACTACGGCTTCTTAGAAGTATTCACAGCCTCCTCTTAGGCTTCGTATAATGATCTCTTCCTCCGGGAATGATAGCCTCCTCTTGGGCTTCGTACAAGGACCCGTCGGCTTCTTAAAAGTTTCCAGCCTCCTCTTGGGCTTCGTACAAATTATCCCGACGACCTCCTAGAGGTATAGGAACAGAACTTAGTCATCCTCATAGAACAGTCCTTTCATAGAGTCTACTACTGTTTCTCACAGCATAGTACAAAAGATAAAACTCTAGACACGGACAGTCTAACTTCCTTGAGTCTCAAAGACATTCTCAAGCACCCTTCGTTAAATAGGAAGGAAACCCGCAGACTCGGACAGTCTCGACACCCTTTGGATTTCCTGTTTCCTCAAAGAGAAGGAAATATCCCTGATCCTCAAATCAAACCCCTGGGTACAGTATTACTCATATAAGAACTGATTTTCTCTTTTAAAATCAGTATATTGGATCTGTCACTCAACTGAAACAGTTACAATAGCCTCCATCTCGGGCTTCGTACGAGATACCAAAATTCTCCCGAGTGGAGTCAAAACAACCTTTTCGCCTCTCTCTCGGGCTTTGTACGAGATACAAAAACACTCTCTTACTGAGTATAAAAGATTCTCCAACTGAGTCAACTCTTTGCTAGCCTCCTCTTAGGCTTTGTATAACGATATGCCCCACTGGGTCGAACCCTTTTAGCCTCTTTCTCGGGCTTTGTACGAGACACAAAATAGCCTCCTCTTAGGCTTTGTATAATGATTTTCCTAGCGGAAATTAGCCTCCTCTTAGGCTTTGTATAAGAAAACCACTGGTTGATCCAATTAACCTTTTAGCATCAAAGTTGTGCCTCGTTCACAGTATACAAACATCAACAACTCCTTCCCCTTCATCTAATCGCTGTAAGCGGCAAGCCTCTGGATCATCTACATCCATGCCACTGTCCCTCTTTTAGCATGAGAAATTCCTAAGGAAAGATGGCATTGCTCTATACTGAGTTAAAGTCTTCTCCTTCAGGTTAAAACCCTTTCTCCGGAAATTATGGCATTGCTCGGATCTGCGTATCCCAGTTAAAGTAATTCTCCTTCTCCCCTCTTTAGAGATGACAAATTTTCTCTAAAGTCGAGGTCTTTCAGCTTCACGTCTTGGGCTTTGAACAAGACACAAATAGACCTTTCAGCTTCACATCTTGGGCTTTGAACAAGATATAAATCACCTTTCGCTTCACGTCTTGGGCTTTGAACAAGACACCAAAAACCAATTTCCTCCCATAGAATAGGAGGAACTACGAACGCTCTGATTTCCCTGTTTCGATAAACGGGAATACGTAGGCATAAGATCGAAAGAAAAGATCTTAGCGAGCGCAATCAACAAAAAACCAAAATCCCATACTCTCATGTATCTATCAAAAAGCATCAGTCCTAACATCCTAATCCTTGTTCCCCCGCCAGAAACCTTTTGCCCAGGTAAAAAGAAAAAAATCGTATTGGCGAAAATACAAATAACCAGTACAAAGGCCCCCCACATTGATAGCATTCGTAACCTAACAGACCGCTGTTTAAACTCAGTATGCAAAGCAGGGTTAATTGGAGACATCTATTTCCCTTCCTTATTTCAGCTCACAATAGGATAAAAAATGAATCGACCTGTAGTTTTAAAGGTCAAACCGCAGAGAGCGACCAGCGCTTAAGAACCGCGTCCAAAATCGCTCGCAACAGAAAAGTGGCGCCCACCATGGGGCCCGTCTTTCTTTTTCCTTTTTTCTCTTCACTTATGTGAATACCACAGATTGGGGCTTCCGCCGGGGAACCCATTTTCTGTCAGGAACTTAGGATCCTTAGTTTCGTTAGGTCTAGGATGATTAGGACAAATATATATACTGCTTTTCCTAATTGCTATACGTGTTTATTTTTCTGCTAATGGGAATACGTGTGATGCCGCATGTGGTGAGAATGAGTATACACTTAAGATAAGTGATGGCAACGGGGTCGACCATCAACCTCAGTGGAGGCTGACCAACGCAACCCATTCACTCTTCTAACCAATGGGCCGGTTGTTAAGTCTGAGAAGCTGAGGAGCCAAACCCTTTCGTAGTGCGGAAGCTATCGGAAATAGCTGTTACGCGATACTACCCTCATTTGAGGCTGGTGATCTATTCTCGGTGAATAGCACTTACTTTAAGATTGCACACAACTCGCTGGCGATCCGCTTGTTGTCTGCCTTCCTGGGAGGAGCTGATGATAATGAGTACAGGTACAAAAATCACCCTAGTATAAATCTTTGGGGATGGGTAGAGCCTTGACTTCATGACAACGACCCTTTGACCCCATGTTTTTTCTATGTTTTTGTGTGCTGCATTCATGCATCCATTTAATAAAACATTCAAAAAACTTTCTCTTCTAGTCTCTCTATTTTTCAAATTAAACTAAGACTGTGATTGCAAATATCAGAGAAGAGGATTACGCTAATGGATTTCGGTAGAAGGAGAACTCACCAGTATACCTTCAAGGTTCCAAAATTAGGGGATTTGAGAAAGTTAGCGAGGATGATCATTAACCCAGAGGCTTTCAGAGCCAAGCACGGTGGTTTGCTACCACTGTTAAGAGTCCATGTGATTAAGGGGATCATGGACGCGCTCATTCAGTTCTACGATCCGGTTTATCACTGTTTCACATTCCCGGATTACCAGCTTGCACCAACGCTGGAGGAGTATTCTCATCTGACTGATTTACATATCACTGATCGAGCTCCGTTTTCTGGACTGGAAGAAATTCCAAAGAATCAGACTATTGCAATAGCAATTCATTTGGACGAGTCTGAGGTCAGGACTCACATGACCACTAAGGGTGGCATCCAAGGTTTGCCAGCCCAGTTCTTGACAAAGAAAGCTCTGTACTTCGCTAGTATAGGGAACATGACTGCTTTTGAAAGCATCTTTGTCTTGCTCACCTACGGGTTATTTTTGTTTCCCAACATCAATAACTTCGTCGATATCAACGCTATTAAGGTTTTTCTCATTGGAAACCCTGTGCCAACTTTGCTCGCAGATGCGTATCATTCTGTACACTTGGGAAATTTGTACAGCGGAGGGGAAATCACATGTTGTGTACCTCTGCTTTACAAATGGTTTATCTCTCACTTGCCCAAGTCTGCTGCTTTTTGGGATTGCAAGAGTGTCTTATGTTGGTCGCAGAAGATCATGTCTCTCACCAATTCCGATATAGATTGGTGTAATAGGATTTATGAGGGAATCAGAATCATTGACCGTTGTGGAAACTTCCCCAGTGTACCCCTCATAGGAACTAAAGGAGGAATCAACTATCATCCAATATTAGTTCTTCGTCAATTTGGATACCCGATGAGACACATCCCACTGGGTGTTCATCTGGAAGGTCTTTTCTTCAAAGAAGGAGAAAATGACAGAGCACTAAAGATGGAAATAGTGCAAGCTTGGAAACATGTTCATAAGAAAGGACGAGAGTCTCTGGGAAAATCGGACTGTGTCTCGGTGGAGCCTTATCTCCACTAGGTACAAACTAGAGCTCTCAAGCTAAGGATGCCTTATCCTCGTTACGGAATTCTTCCGCCGAGGGAAACTGTTATGTACTTCATGATGGAAACTGAAAAGCTTCAGGTTACTCTCAACAAAGTTCAAAAGGAAGGAAGGTCTTGGAAGAACAAGTACCGCACCCTCAACGTGGAGTGTATCCAAATACAGCAACTACTAAAAGAGAAAGATGCTCTGATTGAAATTTTGGAGCAGCATGTTGTAGAGAATCAAGATGACCAAAGGAATTTGCTCGCTCCTTTCACCTGGCAAAGGAATGATAACCCGACAACGGCCCAAGCACCCCGGTCAAAGAAGAGGACTCGGGACCCATTAGTTTAGGGTTCTGTTTCTGCACTTTGTAATCTACTGTATTTCCATTTCTGTAATCCTTTGGAATTCAATAAAAAGGGGTTTCCCCACTGTTTGATATTTGCAATCTAATTGTCGAAGTTTATTTTGATTAAACCTAAAAACAATTAATATAATCATTGCATTCATCATTCTCACATCGCGTATTCTCCTTACCTACGAATCTCAAGTTTGTGTCTCGATTCTAGAGTCAAACTGTCTCATTCGTATAATACTCGGGCCAATCGTCAGAAAAGGATGGATGATCTTGAGGAAGAAAATAGAGAGTTGAAAGAAGAGATCGACGCTCTGAGAGAGGATATGAGAAAGCTTCGTAACGACATGCAAGCCATGGCAGAAGCTCAGCTACAAAGAACTGCGATCTCAGAGATCACATCAACGCCCATAGTGGAAAAGTATGATCCTAGGTATCAGATGCCGAAAGATCGTCCTTGGGGCATGCCTGTTAACTATATCCCGGAAGGATATGTTCCGCCGATCACTGAAGATCAGGGAATCGCAACAGAAGCCACTGGGCCTGAAGGTTACAAACTTCGGGAAAGCGAAGATGCCAGGGGCATACTCAAGACTCCTGAAGGTTACAAACTTCGGGAGGCGCCAAGACTTACTGTCGTAGTCACGGTACCACCCCCTGTGGTCCACACTGTCCCGGAAGGACAGATTCCACAGACACCTTCTGGTAAGAAGGAAACTATGTTTGACAGAATGGATGAATTCCAGGAGCAGTTCTTGGAAATGCAGAAAGAGCTGCAAGCCATTCGCGGTCAGGATCTATTTGGAAAGGATGCCGCAGACCTCTGCTTGGTCCCAAATGTGAAAGTCCCGCACAAGTTCCAAGTGCCCGACTTTGAAAAATACAAGGGTAACTCTTGCCCTCAGAGCCATCTGGTGATGTACGCTCGGCGGATGTCAGCTCAGACGGAGAATCAGGACCTGCTGATTCACTACTTTCAGGATAGTTTAATCGGTGCCGCACTCAAGTGGTACATGGGTTTAAACCGTACTACGATCAGTACATTTAGAGATCTTGGTATTGCCTTCGTCCAACAATACAAATACAATTTGGACATGGCACCCGACAGAGATCAACTCATATCAATGTCGCAAAAGGAAAAGGAAACCTTTAAGGAGTATGCTCAAAGGTGGCGTGAAATTGCCGCTCAAATTTGTCCGCCTCTTGAGGAAAAAGAGATGACAAAGATCTTCTTAAAGACCTTAAGCTCATTTTACTATGACCGAATGATTGCCAGTGCGCCCAGTGATTTCACCGAAATGGTCGGCATGGGCGTACGTCTTGAGGAAGCTGTCCGAGAAGGACGTTTGGTAAAAGACACTAGATCAACGAGCGGTACTAAAAAATATGGTAGTGCTCTCCCTAAGAAAAAAGAGCAAGATATTAGGAATATCTCTCTCGGAAAGCAAAGGCGACGTTATCATCCAGTAGCAGCTGTAACTCCTGCTATCAGCCCCGTGCCTGTTCCTATGTATCAACCTCAGGTTGCGCAGAGCCAACCTGACCAACAAAGAACACAATAGCCTCTTCAGCAGGCTCGTCCTCCATATAACAACAACCGTACAACACGGCCACCAGGATTTGATCCTATACCCGTAACGTACGCAGAGCTATTTCCGTTACTGCTGGCTAAGGGGCACATTCAGACTAAGTCTCCCATTTCAGTTCCGAAAAATCCGCCTTTTTGGTTTAAAGCGGATCAGACATGCCCTTATCATCAAGGAGGATCAGGGCATAACATAGAGACTTGTCTTAATTTCAAGTCCGATGTGCAAAAGCTTGTTAGGAGCGGGCTCTTATCTTTCAAAGATACGAATCCCAACGTTCTCACGAACCCGCTGCCTCAACATGAGAAAGCTGCAGTCAATCTGATTGAGAAAGAGACTAACAATGTCTATCAAATTCACGATGTACTCTTATTGGGGACCAATCTGGTCAAGATGCATTGTAGACAGAGTGGATATGGCCATGTGCCACCTCATAATTATCACCAGTGTGATATCTGCTCTAAAGACAACCAGGGATGTTCTGTGGTGCAAGCAGCTCTACAGGATCAAATGGATCTTGGATGGATCCAAGAGCACCGAGTTCGTGGAGTTAACATGGTTTACACGAATTCCAATGTCATTCGAACCACGACATCCGTGCAATAAATGTCAACTTGGTGGCGATGCACTCAAGGCAAAACCAGTATCATAATCTGCCGCAGCACGATTACAGTTCCTGTCTGATTTGCTCGGTAAACAAACAGGGATGATCTTTCATACAAGAGGCCCTCCAGCGTCAGATGGATCTTGGATGGATCCAAGACTACCATGATAGGAACTCCTATCAAATCAACATGGTTCAGATCTTCGATATTCGCGTAATGAATACCAACTTGGTAGAGTTACATGCTGAGCAGGTCCGACTTGGATTCCTAATATCACATGACTACCAAAATTGTAAAGCGGGTTGCGAAAACGATCGAGGTTGTACCCTTGTCCAGGAGGCACTTTAGCACTTGTTAAATCATTGGTGGATGCCAATCTATATGGACGAAGATACTGAGCAGATTAGTATCAATCACAGGAATCCTACTCGTCGTCAAAGTCAGGATGTCCGATCAATAGAAGATAACCTAGTGAGGTTACATTGTATTCAAAGTGGGCGTGGCCAGGTGCCACCACACAACTATGACAGTTATAGCGTCTATTCGGAAAGTAACCAAGGGTGTTACCATGTGAGAGCAGCTCTTCAGGGTCAGGTCGATCATGGAGAAATTCGTCCATATCCAGGTTCAGGACCCATCATTTGGTCGCCGAACTACCTTGCTGAGCAAGTTGAGGATGTTGTCACAATCTCTAGTCATCACAGGACCAGGGATGTTTTTGCCATCATCTCTCTACTTGACGAATCTAGAGTTCCCAACCGGGAACGGATCGAGATTACCTATGATGGTCATAAAAATCAGAAGGTTCTCATAGTCGTCTATATACCGGGACCATTACCGTATGAATCAGCTAAGGTTATCCCTTACAAATACGGTGCAACAATAATCGAGAATGGAAAGGAAATTCCATTACCCTCCGTCGTGAATATTGCAGACATCAGTCGTGTAACACGGAGCGGTCGAATCTTCAACCGAGGGGTTGGAGAATCCAACAAAGAAAAGGAACTTCAGGCAGAAATTCTTGATCCACCAGTCGGTCAATCTAGTAATCCCGACTTTTCAAAAGACAAAGATGAGATGCTAAAGCTCATCCAAAGGAGTGAATATAACATTGTTGATCAACTGTTACAGACTCCTTCAAAGATCTCAGTATTATCACTGTTACTCAGCTCAGAAGCCCACAGGGAGGCTCTACAGAAAGTCTTGGGGCAAGCCTTTGTGGAACAGGATGTAACAATCAGACAGTTCGATAGTATTGTCTCTAACATCACTTCCTGCAACAATTTGGGATTTAGTGATGAAGAATTACCTGAAGAGGGTCGCCGTCATAACATGGCGCTCAACATTACAGTTAATTGTCAGGACGATGCTTTAGCCAACGTACTGGTAGACACAGGGTCAGCCCTGAATGTTATGCCGAAGTCCACTTTGATGCAATTATCATTCAAGGGCCCTCCGATGAGAGTCAGGGAGGTCGTCGTCAAAGCATTCGACGGATCCAGAAAAACAGTTATCGGCGAAGTGGATCTTCCTATAACTATTGGTCCTCACACTTTCCAAATCACTTTCCAGGTCATGGACATCCAGGCAACATACAGTTATTTATTAGGAAGACCTTGGATACATCAGGCTGGAGCGGTTACTTCAACCCTCCACCAAAAGCTAAAGTTCGTCGAGAACGATCAACTTGTCACGGTTTTTGGGGAAAAAGCCTTGCTTGTGAGCAACTTATCATCATCTACTTGTGTGGAACCCGAGGAGGTTATTGGAACTCAGTTCCAAGCACTATCGGTGAGCAAGGACAATCAGTCCAAAGAAGGAACTTCAATTTCTTCATACAAAGATGCTATCAAAGTGGTCGAGAGTACCGATACGACAGGATGGGGACGGCTTGTCATTCCCATTGACAATAAAACAAAGAAGGGTCTTGGTTTTTCTGCAACCTGTACCCAGACAGTTGCCAACGATGAAGGTCTTCATCCCCTTCAAAACTTCTTCCACAGTGGAGGTTTTCTTCACCCAGTGTCTCAGACAGTTCATGCTATCAATGAGGAAGATCCCTCTGACACAGATGAAGAATGGAAGTCCTGCCTTAACAAGGACGGCTATATGTCTCAAGAAGAGGTACCTATGCCTTTTTGCTTTCCTACAGAAAGTCTGAGATTTATACCAAGATCAGATGTCGAAATGATCTATGGAGATTGCGATCCAGAAGGATGTCGTGCTCCGCCAAATTCATTAGAGGAAGACACTCTGATGAAAGACAACTTTGATCACAATTACTATGGCCCGATGGATGGCCTGCCAATGTGGCAGCCTTACCCAGGAAACTTGGGGCAAGAGAGTCAGCCGAGTAATGAAACTCAGCTGAGCATCATTGAACAGAATACCTGTGTCCCCACCATGTCATGGGATCAACACTCAGGTCATTCAGAAACTACTCAACATGAAGATGAATTTGCAACGTTTGCAGGACTTGAATTCATCAACTATGCTTTTCCCGAGGTCAACGTCATCGAGAGAAATGACTCCTCCAGTTCCAAAGAAGTTTGGGACACTCTGGGACAACCAAGTGGAAAATACGACTATATGGTCAAGTACACCGCTCCCGAAAGCTCTCGTATCAGGCTCGAAGACATCCGGCCAACTGGATGGGGAGATACAGCTGAGAGCACAAATGCTATGCAAAATACAACAGAGGAATCCTCCTACGACAATTCTGCCTGGGAAACAGATTCCAGTGATCCTGCTCCACCAGAAATCAGCGTTATTTCTGAAGACAAATCAAGGAAGGTGCCAGACTTTGCGATTCACCGAGGAGTTCGCCGCCAATGGGTTGCTGTCGAGGTTCCGAAGGTCGTTCGTCAGTCAAAGTAATTGCCATCTTTAACCTTTCACCCTGCCCAGGTGAAACGGATGTTTCGATAGGGCTCGCTTTTTGTAAATTTCCTTCTTCGCTTTGCCCGAAGCGACAGAGTTTTGTTTTATAGGGCTGTAGTTTCAAGATTCGACTTGTTCATTAATAAAATAACGTCGTTCTGTAATTTCCGCATTAATTGTTGTTTTCTCTTTTTGCTTTTTCAGAAAATGGTAATCCTAAAAAACATTCAATAATAAAAACAAGCAGTAAAATCAAAACACTGCACACACTTGCATTTTCTCTATCTCTTCTAAACACAAATCATCACGTCATGTAGATTGCTTGTTTTATACCCCGTTGAAACATATGATCCGATGCCTTCTTCCAACTTTGAGTTCCCAGTATTCGAGGCTGAAGAAGAAAATGACGACCAAATTCCAGAAGAGATCTCCCGACTACTCAGACAAGAGGAAAGGTCCATCGAACCTCACAAAGAGCCGTTGGAAACGGTAAACTTGGGTTCAGAAAAAGAGAGAAAAGAAATCAGGATCGGAGCATTGCTCAGTCCAACTGCCATAGAGGGTTTGATAAAGCTTCTCGAAGAATTTCCTGATGTATTCGCTTGGTCCTATCAGGATATGCCAGGGTTGGATACCAGCATCGTGGAACATCACTTACCGTTGAGATCGGAATGTCCGCCAGTAAAGCAAAGGTTGAGACGGACTCACCCGGACATGGCCATCAAAATCAAGGAGGAGGTACAGAAACAGATTGACGCGGGTTTCCTCGCTACATCTGAATATCCTCAATGGTTAGCCAACATCGTGCTCGTTCCCAAAAAGGATGGAAAGGTTAGAATGTGTGTCGATTACAGAGATCTGAACAAGGCAAGTCCAAAGGACGACTTTCCTTTACCACACATTGACACGCTGGTTGACAGCACAGCAAAGTTCAAAGTATTCTCCTTCATGGATGGATTCTCGGGCTATAACCAGATTAAAATGGTGCCGAAAGACATGGAGAAAACTTCGTTCATTACCCCATGGGGTACCTTTTGTTACAAGGTAATGCCGTTCGGTTTGAAGAACGCCGGGGCAACCTATCAAAGGGCCATGACTACTCTGTTTCATGACATGATACACAAAGAAATCGAGGTATATGTCGATGATTTGATTGCAAAATCAAGAACAGAGGATGAGCACGTTGAACATCTCTCAAAATTGTTCGAACGTCTAAGAAAATTCAAGCTCCGCTTGAATCCCAACAAGTGCACCTTCGGTGTCCGTTCAGGGAAACTACTAGGGTTCATCGTCAGCCAGAAAGGGATTGAGGTTGATCCTGACAAGGTCAAGGCCATTCAAGAAATGCCTTCTCTGAAAACTGAAAAACAAGTCAGAGGATTCCTGGGATGTTTGAACTACATCTCCAGATTCATATTCCTTATGACCGCCACTTGTGCGCCGATTTTCAAATTACTCAAAAAGAACCAGGATTGCGTTTGGTCAGAAGATTGCCAAACCGCCTTCGACAGTATCAAGGAATATCTGTTGAATCCTCCGATTTTATCACCTCCAGTGGAAGGAAGACCACTAATCATTTACCTCACAGTCCTAGAGGACTCAATGGGATGTGTACTTGGCCAACAAGACGAAACTAAAAGGAAAGAGTCTGCCATTTACTATCTAAGCAAGAAATTCACCGACTGCGAGACTCGGTACACAATGCTTGAGAAAACTTGTTGCGCTTTGGCTTGGGCAGCCAAACGTCTTCGCCAGTACATGATTCGTCATACTACTTGGTTGGTCTCGGAAATGGATCCAATCAAGTACGTTTTCGAAAAACCTGCTCTCACGGGAAGGATTGCCCGTTGGCAGATGTTACTATCAGAATATGACATAGAGTACCATGCTCAGAAAGCCGTTAAAGGAAGTATTTTAGCCGATCATTTGGCTCATCAACCGATTGACGATCAAGAATCAATCGAGTTTGACTTCCCAAACGAAGATGTCATGTATCTAAAGATGAAAGATTGCGATGAACCGCTACCCAGTGAAGGGCCAGAACCAGGTTCCCAGTGGGGACTTATCTTTGACGGAGCAGTCAATCATTATGGAAACAGAATTGGGGCAATCATTGTTACCCCTCAGGGTTCCCAAATTCCTTTCACTGCCAGACTTACGTTCAAATGTACGAACAACGAGGCCGAATACGAAGCATGTATTATGGGTCTCGAAGAAGCGATTGATTTAAGGATCAAAAACTTGGACGTATACGGCGACTCAACCCTAGTTATCAATCAGATAAAAGGAGATTATAACACATACCAATCAAGATTGATTCCTTACAAAGACTATGCAAGAAGGTTGTTACCCTTCTTCAACAGAGTCGACTTTCATCACATCCCTCGTGATGAGAATCACATGGCTGACGCATTAGCCACTCTCTCTTCCATGATCAGTGTAGGTCGATGGAATGACATACCTAAGATCGACATAGTGCGCCTTGAACGGCCCGCTTACATCTTCGCGATTGAAGCAGTCATAGACGACAGACCTTGGTATCACGATATCAAATGCTTCCTTCAGAAACAAGAGTACCCATCTGGGGCACTCAGAAAAGATAGAAAGACCCTCAGAAGATTGGCTGGAAACTTCTTCCTGAGCAGTGACACTCTCTATAAGAGAAATTTTGACATGGTCTTGCTCCGATGCGTAGACAGACCCGAAGCAGACATGCTTATGAAAGAAATTCATGAAGGATCCTTTGGCACTCATGCCAACGGACACGCAATGGCGAGAAAAATCCTAAGAGTAGGGTACTATTGGTTGACCATGGAATCCGACTGCTACAAGTACATGAGGAGGTGTCACAAGTGTCAGATATACTCCGACAAAATTCATGTACCGCCATCACATCTCAAAGTTCTTTCTTCCCCGTGGCCATTTTCCATATGGGGAATCGATATGATTGGTATGATTGAGCCCAAGGCTTCAAACGGACATCGGTTTATCCTGGTAGCCATTGACTATTTCACCAAGTGGGTCGAAGCAGCGTCATTCGCCAATGTAACCCGACAAGTGGTGGTCCGATTTATCAAAAACAATATCATCTTCCGTTATGGTGTTCCAAGAGAGATCATTACTGATAATGGATCTAACTTGAACAATAAGATGATGAAAGAGTTGTGTGCAGAGTTCAAGATCGAACACCATAACTCATCTCCCTACCGACCCAAGATGAACGGAGCGGTAGAAGCGGCTAACAAGAACATCAAGAAGATCGTTCAAAAGATGGTTTTAACCTACAAAGATTGGCATGAGATGCTACCCTTTGCGCTTCACGGTTATCGTACATCTGTCCGCACTTCAACAGGGGCTACCCCTTTCTCTCTAGTGTATGGCATGGAGGCAGTGCTTCCCATAGAAATAGAGATCCCATCAATCCGGGTATTGATGGAAGCGAAGCTCACCGAAGCTGAATGGTGTCAAGGTCGACACGACGAATTGAATCTGATCGAGGAAAAACGAGTCACGGCACTATGCCACGGTCAGTTGTATCAGCAAAGAATGAAGAGGGCGTTCGACAAAAAGGTCTGACCGCGTGTCTTCAGGAAAGGAGACCTTGTGCTCAAGAAGATACAATCATTTCTCACTGATTCTCGGAGCAAATGGACCCCAAATTATGATGGCCCCTATGTGGTCACGAAAGCTTTCTCAGGCGGCGCCTTGAGACTTGCAACCATGGACGGAGAAGAATTTGCCTACCCCACGAATGTTGATGTAGTCAAGAAATACTTCGCCTAAACTAAAAAAAAAACGTCTCGGTGGATTGAAAACCCGAAAGGGCGGTCCAGGCAAAAGTTAGAGACATGGAAAAAAAGAATCATCCTGATGGATTGGAAATCTCATAGTACAATCCAGGAAAAAGTTAGGGATAATGGCAAGTAACTATGTTCAACAGAGGCAAGTCCCTCAGCAGCAGTTGCATCATCTATCAGAGGAAATCTCCAGTCAAAGGTCATCTTCGACGGAAGCTCAGGATGTCCCAAACTCAAAATTGGTAGAAGGATAGTGGTCGTTATGTTTCAACGTAGCCCTTTTCCCTGTAAATTACCGTTTTCTAACTTTGTATATACTCTTTGGAATCACGCGTTTGGCTGATCTCCATCTTATCAATAAAATTTGAGCCCTTGTACTTTTGTTTGTAATTCTTTACTTGTTTTAGCTTTACAGAACGACGTTGTTTAAACTTAATCAGCGATTCTTGAAATAAAACAAAAATGAATTTACTTGTTAAAACTTTTTCTGCTTTTAAAATAAAGATGGCAATTTCTTTTGACTGTTGAACATCAGAAGAACATCGATCGCTTCTCCCGAAGTAAGCGAACTTCAAAGTGCAGAATCAAAGTACTCCTTCTAAGCCAGTATGCCTAAATGAAGGGATCAACTGTGTCAGAGACCTTGTTTCGTCTGACACGCCTCAGCCGAGTTCTCATCTCCTAAGCCCGATCAACATAGCTCCTAACGGGACTATCTCTCCTAAGCAAGGTGGAATTGCTATTTTGAATCAACGGTACTTCTTCGCCCCGCGATGGCCGAGTGTCCAATTGTGTTCATCCATTAGTCTGTATGTCGCGTCTGTTTTGTCAGCATATACATACATACATCATGCATTTTTTATTTGCGTTCGTATTTCATATTGCATCACTATCACTCTAGTCGGTCTTGTCCCCTAGTGATAACAATTTTCTCAATCGAGTTTGTCAGTTCTTTCCTCGTCAGGAAATGTTGTGTCTGAACAATCTCGCCACCAGTGTATCTTTAGATCAGAGTCGGCACTCGACCACTTTGATAACTTGAACCTCTGAAAAGCCAGAGAAAACTTTAAATAAACATCACTCTTCGCCATTGAAGATGATATCCTTGCTTTCCCGGATTAAGGAAAATCCACAGAGAAAGCCTCGTAATCAGAGATTCGGAAGCACGCCAATTTTGCCCCGAAAAACCACTGATGAGAAGGTCATTGGCACCTCAAAATTGGATCCCATCATATGGCATTTCTCCGGGAAGATCCCGAGAAAAGTATGAAGTAACCCCAAACGAAAACAGTCTCTCAAGAGACTCGCTTTCCCCAGTAAAATCGACAAATGGCGTCTCCAAAACAGAGAAGTTTGTGTACCTCTACAATTCAGACGTTGGGTTCCCCAGCAAGTCTGACATCAAACCTTTTTCCCTCAAATGGCATCTCTCCAGGAAAATTCGGCTAGAAGTTTGAAGGAAAACCGCTACACATAGCTTCCCTTGTCAATAAAGTTTATTGACAAAAGAAACTAAGACCAGTTCTTGGTAGGAAACCAGGATCGAGGGGAAGTTTAAATCAGAAACTAAGACCAGTTCTTGGTAGGAAACCAGGATCGAGGGGAATTTTAAATCAGAAACTAAGACCAGTTCCTTGGTAGGAAACCAGGATCGAGGGGAAGTTTATTTCAAAAGAAAACTAAGACCAGTTCCTTGGTAGGAAACCAGGATCGAGGGGAAGTTTACCTTTTCTAAGCATCATTTCTTAGCTAAAGAAGATGAATGCGTAAGCTACCATTCATAACCACCATCAAAATTTCAGATATTCCGATATTTAATCCTCTTGCACCCCGAGTGCCCGAATCCCTTCGTCATTCACACCTTCGGGTCCAAGAAGATTAAATAGGGGCATCTGTAATACCCCAAATTTTGACCACTTAGATTTCCCATCATTGTGAAAATCATCATCACAATATGGATGAACCGTCATGCTTCATCAGTCTCCCCAAAGATGGGTGAGCATCCAATACAATCAAAATTAGGGTTTCAAGCCCTCTCTGAGTGCTTAGACAAAGGATCAATCAAGAAATGACATGATCTTCAACTTGTCTAATCTCTCAAACATCCACAATGGATCAAAAAGGACTCCCACTTCAAGGATTAAGCACAAGGCTGCTCCCTTCTAGGTGGATCAAGTCTCAAGATCGACAGTATCACCAAATTAGGGTTTTGGTCGACCAGGGCCTCCAGATGGAAATTTTCATCTGGGCACAAGGAAATGATCCAAAACATAACCTAATATGCTTCATGGAACCTCATGAACCCATGTATCAAGTCAATTTTGCCTCAGGGGATGCATTCATCAAAAATCAGGAATTAGGGTTTCTTGACCTAATTCACCCCTAAGTTGACTTTTGGGACAAACCATGAGCCAAGACCTCAAGAGATGATTTGAGGATCTCTAATATACCATATTGATCCATTTGGAACAATGGATTGATCCAAGAAGTTTGAGCAACGAGTCTCATTTTCATTTGCACCACAATTAGGGTTTTAAGGGAAAAGTCAACTGTAACTTTGACTTTTGACCTGGACATGCTCCCAAACCCTAATACATGATTGAATATACCCTATGACACCCATGGAACATGTCCATCAAGTTTGATTTAGGTCAAGGACATGATTTCCTGAAGAATTGCACAGTTTGGAATTCATCTGATAAAAAGTCAACTGTGCACAAAAGTCAACTTTGACTTTTTGAGATTTTTCACCAAAATGGATTTTTAACCCTAAAATGATGTTAATGTATGATTTGAATCATCATTCATCAAGAAAAATCAAGAAAAGTGAGATAACTTGTAAAAGGGGTAACCATAAAACTTAGAAAATTTTCTAAGTTAAAAATAAAGTGGCAAAGGTACCAACTTTGGAGGACCATAACTCCTAAACCACAAGGCCATTTTTTCTCATCCAAAGATGGATTTGTAGCCCTCATTATCACCTACAAAAACTTCAACTACAAGTCATTCCAATTCATTAAGGATTTTGAGTTATGGAGTGATCAAAGTGGCTGAAAAGTGAAAATGTCACTTTTTCCAACACTTAGTGAAATTTTCACTAAGTCAGATTCTGCCTCACTTTTTGCCAAATGTAGGGGGATTTTTCACTTGGAATCAAAAGAGATCAAAACCAAACTTGTTCAAACAGTTGTTGTATTATGTAAGAGCTTTCCAAAATGGCCAAGAACATTGCCAAATTCAACCTACACCATGAGATACAACATTGCCAAGTTGCCTTGCTGAAATCTGTCAAGGCAAGGCAGAATTTGCAACTTTAGTCGATTTGCCAAAATCAGCCAAATTCAATTGCTCCAATCCACTTGGACACCTCAGAGGATTGAATCTAAAGGGGACAATCACTGAGCCAAGCCTCTAAAGTCCATGGAACAAGAAATAGCATATTGAACCTAGAATGGCCAAAATAGGGACAAGACTTCAAATTTGGAATGAGGCATTCAATGGAACCATCAAGGTGGCATGGACTGAGCCATTCTCATCTGAAATCAGTCAAGACTTATCCAAGACCAAGGGGACCAAAGCTCTGTGCCCTAACCTCTAGTCAATGGCTAGAGGAGACTTGGATTTTCATTTGCCAACATTGGCCAAACCTACTTACCAGCTGCCATGCACTATTCCTTGCAAAACAAACTTGCTCTACTATAAATAGAGCTCAATTGTGGTCAGTTTAAGTACACCAAAGCCATCTAACAGATGCTTTCCTCAAAATCTCTTTCTCTTGGCAAAAATGCCTTTCTTAGCAAGGTAGCTATCGGGTTTTGAGTTTGAGAGCAATTCTGCACAAACCAATCACTCACACACCTCACATACATCACATATGAGCTTATCAAACACTTAGATTACTTCTGAAACATCAATTTCATGAAATCACCAGCTGGTTGCTCAAAATTTCAAACAAGTTGCAGCTGAGGTACCACAAAATGATCCAGCCAATTTCAATCAAGTCCTACCATCCAAACACAATCCATAGGGTGTAGGGAAGCTGTTCAGATCATCACCACTCATATTTAACATCTCCAAATCAAAAATCACTTTGAACTTGCTGTCACGGCCTAGAGGTAAGCACATACTTGGCCATCTCTCAATCTATGCATATTTCCTCGCACAATAATTTGGCAATATGTTCATAATCATGCTTGGAATGTTTTCCCTCAATTAATTGCATTGTTTGAATCGTGTATCAAAAATCCTAGCCTTCATGCAGAAATTAGGGTTCTTGAGGTTTCTTCGTGATTTCTTGTTGTATGTTTAATTTAAATGAAATTAAAGTACATAGACGTGATCGTGAGGTTGAGACGAGCATAATGATATGTGGATTGCATGATATGATTACGTATTCATGGAGATTGGATAGAAAATGCAAATTTGAGAAACCAAGAACACGCGCGTGTTCTTCAGCTGTTCTTGGCGCCATTTTTCATAAATTCAAATATTTGAATTTTGTGATTTTGTTTAATTGATTCAAAAATTAATTTCTCTCTGAGTTTTAATGATTTTGAGTTGATTCTTTTTTTAATAATTCACAAAAATGTTAAAATATTTTATTTTATCAAAAAATCCCAAAAATATTATTTATTTCATATAATTGATATTTTTGCAAAGAATTAATATTTTGATTGTTTTTGGCATTTTAAATATTTTTTCTACATTGATTTTGCAACTTTTAATGCTTTCTAATTATTTTGTAGGTCAATACTTAATTTTTGAAGCATTAATCCAAGATCACAATTTGTTTTCCATGTGTTAAACAATTTTTGATCATTTTTAATTGAATTTTTATTCAATTAAATACATTTTGAAAACAAATTAGGGTTTTGGATTAATTCAACCTTCATAAATCATTTTCAAAACACTTTGGGCCTCTTGAGAGAGTGTAAGACCCATCCCCCCTTGTACAAAAACTTTTTGGGCCTCACTCATGGTATAAGTCCCTCTGTACAAGTAAACGGCGCGATCGTCACCCGTTTAAAATAAAAGAATCATCTGGGCCTCTCCTTGAGCTATAAGACCCATTCAAAACACTTTGGGCCTCTATTAGAGTGTAAGACCCAATCCCCCTTTTAACCAAAACATTTTGGGCCTCACTTATTGTATAAGTCCCTCTGCGTTAAAAGAAAACCTCGGCGCGATCGCCATTTTTAGACGAAAAATCATTTGGGCCTACCCTCGTGTTATAAGCCCCACTCTTTTCTTTAAACCTTTTTGGGCCTCTTGAGAGAGTGTAAGACCCATCCCTTTGTACAGAAAACCTTTTTGGGCCCCAGTCACTTGTATAAGTCCCGCTGTACAAAGTCAAATAGTGCGCTCACTGATAAAACCCTGGGCCTCTCCTTGAGCTGTAAGCCCCAAATCTTTCTTTTTCAAAGCACTTTCTCCTTTGATTTTGAATATACTGTTGTTTTCAATCTTTCTTTGTTGAACAACTAACCAAACAGCATGGAAGCACTCCAACCGAGCAAGTGGTTATCGCTTTCGTTTACTGCTTTCATATTATAAATTGTATTGTGGGGCTGCTCACTGTAAGTCTCCTTTCATAAACTCATATCTACTGTGTAATAATAGTATAGATATTTCGAGTTTCCCCGGCTACTACGTCTAGAACTAGGTGACGCCGTTTCGTTTATTCGTAGAAATAGACGCCTAGATCCCCAATAGGAGCACCAGATACAGTCTTCTCTTCGGCTGTCCTCCTTAGGAATCGTCAAGAAGCTCTACTCCCCAAGATGAATGTATTCTCTGTGAATGGCATCTTTGAGTTTCTTCCAAATTCTCGAACTTTCCTGACTTGATCTATTCCTTGTGGATAGCTTGCCTTGAATGTCTCGGGGTTTGGGTACCCACTACGGTCATAATCTTGGACCTTAACTAAGGAACCCTCTTTAAAAAGCTAAAAGTCGCTGGATAGTAAACCTCGCACGTTAGCAGTGGTTTTTATCTTTAAAAGAGTTATCTCTCCTAATGGAAAGGAGATGATAAGACCCACGGGCTTCTTAAAAGCATCGGCCTCCTCTTGGGCATTATTCAAGGACACTACGGCTTCTTAGAAGTATTCACAACCTCCTCTTAGGCTTCGTATAATGATCTCTTCCTCCGGGAATGATAGCCTCCTCTTGGGCTTCGTACAAGGACCCGTCGGCTTCTTAAAAGTTTCCAGCCTCCTCTTGGGCTTCGTACAAATTGTCCTGACGACCTCCTAGAGGTATAGGAACAGAACTTAGTCATCCTCATAGAACAGTCCTTTCATAGAGTCTACTACTGTTTCTCACAGCATAGTACAAAAGATAAAACTCTAGACACGGACAGTCTAACTTCCTTGAGTCTCAAAGACATTCTCAAGCACCCTTCGTTAAATAGGAAGGAAACCCGCAGACTCGGACAGTCTCGACACCCTTTGGATTTCCTGTTTCCTCAAAGAGAAGGAAATATCCCTGATCCTCAAATCAAACCCCTGGGTACAGTATTACTCATATAAGAACTGATTTTCTCTTTTAAAATCAGTATATTGGATCTGTCACTCAACTGAAACAGTTACAATAGCCTCCATCTCGGGCTTCGTATGAGATACCAAAATTCTCCCCAGTGGAGTCAAAACAACCTTTTCGCCTCTCTCTCGGGCTTTGTACGAGATACAAAAACACTCTCTTACTGAGTATAAAAGATTCTCCAACTGAGTCAACTATTTGCTAGCCTCCTCTTAGGCTTTGTATAACGATATGCCCCACTGGGTCGAACCCTTTTAGCCTCTTTCTCGGGCCTTGTACGAGACACAAAATAGCCTCCTCTTAGGCTTTGTATAATGATTTTCCTAGCGGAAATTAGCCTCCTCTTAGGCTTTGTATAAGAAAACCACTGGTTGATCCAATTAACCTTTTAGCATCAAAGATGTGCCTCGTTCACAGTATACAAACATCAACAACTCCTTCCCCTTCATCTAATCGCTGTAAGCGGCAAGCCTCTGGATCATCTACATCCATGCCACTGTCCCTCTTTTAGCATGAGAAATTCCTAAGGAAAGATGGCATTGCTCTATACTGAGTTAAAGTCTTCTCCTTCAGGTTAAAACCCTTTCTCCGGAAATTATGGCATTGCTCGGATCCGCGTATCCCAATTAAAGTAATTCTCCTTCTCCCCTCTTTAGAGATGACAAATTCTCTCTAAAGTCGAGGTCTTTCAGCTTCACGTCTTGGGCTTTGAACAAGACACAAATAGACCTTTCAGCTTCACATCTTGGGCTTTGAACAAGATACAAATCACCTTTTGCTTCACGTCTTGGGCTTTGAACAAGACACCAAAAACCAATTTCCTCCCATAGAATAGGAGGAACTACGAACGCTCTGATTTCCCTGTTTCGGTAAACGGGAATACGTAGGCATAAGATCGAAAGAAAAGATCTTAGCGAGCGCAATCAACAAAAAACCAAAATCCCATACTCTCATGTATCTATCAAAAAGCATCAGTCCTAACATCCTAATCCTTGTTCCCCCGCCAGAAACCTTTTGCCCAGGTAAAAAGAAAAAAATCGTATTGGCGAAAATACAAATAACCAGTACAAAGGCCCCCCACATTGATAACATTCGTAACCTAACAGACCGCTGTTTAAACTCAGTATGCAAAGCAGGGTTAATTGGAGACATCTATTTCCCTTCCTTATTTCAGCTCACAATAGGATAAAAAATGAATCGACCTGTAGTTTTAAAGCTCAAACCGCAGAGAGCGACCAGCGCTTAAGAACCGCGTCCAAAATCGCTCGCAACAATGAGGACCATAATGAATTTATAAAGGTCCTTGAAGAAAAACTTAAGAATTTACACCTTAGGATCTTATCCCATGATGATGGATCCTCTGAAGAAAGTTGTACGTCTGAGGAAGACGATGAAGTCTTTGGAAACATCAACCAATTAACGCAGATGTTTGCTGATCAAAACATCAACGATAACCATGAGATAAATCCTATTCACATGACCAAACCTGTAGAAAAATATTACTACAAGAGACCTACCCCTTAAGATGTTCTCTTTGAAGAACCTGATAATTACCAAAACTCTTATTCAGGAAAAGCCATTTATGAATGGAACATAGATGGTTTAAACGAAAAACAAATCTTAGATACCATGCATAGAATGCTCGTGTATGCCACGGTTTGCAAGCAAAATGGTAACCTGGATAGTTCTGTTGCTTCTTCATAACCACTGGCTTTATTGGCCAGCTAAGAGGCTGGTGGGATCATTATTTCACTGAATCCCAGAGGAAGGATATTCTTTCCCATAAGAAGCTTGTTAAGACTGAAGGAACTAGTACTCCTACTGTAGCCACTACTGGAGAGGAGGATGCTGTTTACACCCTTAGTCTTTCCATCCTTCAACATTTTGTTGGAACAAACCAACCAATAGGAGAAAAGCTTCAAACCCTCCTACAAAATCTGAGGTGCCCCTCCTTGACACATTTCAGGTGGTATAAAGACACCTTTCTTTCTAGGGTTTTTCAATTAAATAACTCTAATTCAACTCATTGGAAATCCAAATTTATAGATGGTCTTCCCCACCTTTTCTCTGAAAGAGTCAGGAAAGCTCTTAGGGATAAAAACGATGATGTTAACATCGATTACCATGATCTGACCTATGGTCATATTATTAATAGTTGCATTAATAAAGGATTGGCCTTATGCAACGACATTAAATTAAAGCACCAGCTTAAGAAACAAAAGCTTAATGAGAAACACCAACTTGGTGAGTTTTGCGACCAATTCACCTTTGACATAGGAAAACCTCCTGGAGAAACCAGTAGGAAAAGGTCCCTAAAGCATGGAAAAAGGAAAGATTCCCATAGAAAAATGACTTATAGTCCTTACCAAACTCCTTATAAGGATTACAAGAGGAAGGATTATAGAAAGAAAAAACCTAAACCCTTGGATAAACCTTTATATAACAAAGGAAAAAGGAAAGCTAAGAAGCTTGATGTTACTTGCCACAAATGTGGAAAGCAAGGTCACTATGCAAATAAATGCTGGACTAAGAAAGCCCTCAATAACATTGAGGATGAGAAGCTTAGAGCTCAATTAGAAAAGGTTCTGCTCATTGAATCCAGCTCTGAAGAAAACTCTTCTGAAGAAATTGAGGTCATTAACTCTTCTGATTCTGATTCCTCAGAATCCTCAACCAATGACTGCGAATGCAATGAACTAAACTATTGGAAATCCATAGTTGATATGAGTGGATTAAATGTTCTTACCAGTGATCAAGATCAAGCCTTAAAGGCCATTGAAGCCATTTCCGATCCAAGGATAAAAAGGAAAATGCTTGAGATCCTTATTAATGAACATCCTAAGGTTGAAGCTCCCAGAATAATAGAAGCCCCTTATCAATTAAGTGAGGTTTTGTCTAGATTTTATCATTCTAATACCAAAGAAACTCTGGCATCCTTGAATGACCTTAGAAATGAAATTTCTCAGCTTAAGTCTGAAATTAGTCAGATAAAGAAGAACAATAAACTTCTTAACCAAAGGATAATTGTCCTAGAAAAGGGAAAAGGAATTAGCAATTATACTGAAGAAAAGCTTCAAGAACAAATTAATACCCTTAGAACCCTTAGTCAACGACTAGAATCTCTTAACAATGAAGAGATTGAGAAAAAGGATGAAGATATTTCTCCCCTTCAGAAAACTATCTAAACCTTCTTGATAGAGTTACTTCTCAAAAATGGTATATTAAAATCACCCTTATTATTAAAAAAACCTTCATTCTTAAAGATGAAGTTGCTCTTATTGATAGTGGGGCAGATTTAAACTGTATCCAAGAAGGAATTATCCCTACTAAATACTTTGATAAAACCACTCAATCCCTTACACAAGTTGGCGGGAAAAAAATTAAAGTCAAGTATAAATTATCAGATACTTATGTCTGCAATCAGGATGTTTGCATTCCTACTTCCTTCATACTTGTTAAGAATCTTACAAGAAGAATAATATTAGGGACTCCTTTCTTACATAGCATTATGCCCTTAGTCAAAGTTGACCAACAAGGAATAACCACTGTCATAAATAATAAAACAATTAAGTTTGAATTCATTACTGATCCTCAAACTAGAATGCTTAATGAAATCAAAGACATGCTTCTAAAGCATAAAGAAAAACAATTATGTTTTCTTCAGGAAGAGATCAGCCTTCTAAGCATAGAACATCAGCTTAGTAAAGACAATGTCAAGAAACAAATTAAGTTAATAGAAGACCAATTTAAGTTTGAAGTTTGCAGTGATCTTCCTAATGCTTTCTGGGAAAGAAAGAAACATGTTGTTTCTCTCCCTTACTTGGATGACTTTAATGAAAGTCAAATCCCTACTAAGGCGAGGCCAGCTCAAATGAACAAAGATTATTTAGAGCTCTGCAAAAAAGAAATTGATTCTTTACAATCTAAAGGTCTTATAAGATATTCCAAGTCCCCTTGGTCTCGTATAGCTTTTTATGTTAATAATGTTGCTGAGAAGGAACGGGGTGTTCCTAGACTCTTTATTAATTATAAACCCCTTAATAAGGTTCTTAAGTGGATTAGGTATCCTATTCCCAACAAAAAGGATATGTTAGATAGACTTAATGATGCCCTTATCTTTTCCAAGTTTGATATAAAGTCAGGATATTGGCAGATCCAAATTAAAGAATCTGATAAGTACAAAACGGCTTTCCCAGTACCATTTGGTCACTTTGAATGGAACGTTCTCCCCTTTGGGCTTAAAAATGCCCCCTCTGAATTTCAAAATATTATGAATGATATTCTTAATCCTTACTCTGAATTTATAATCGTTTATATTGACGATGTGTTAATTTTCTCTAAATCTTTAGATCAACATATCAAACACTTAAAAAATTTTAAGGGAGTTATCAAGCATAATGGTCTTGTTATTTCAGCCCCAAAAATGAAACTTTCTCAAACTAAGGTTAGATTTTTGGGTCATGAAATAAACAAAGGAACCATAATTCCTATAAGCAGAAGTATAGAATTTGCTTCTAAATTTCCAGATATATTATCTGAAAAGAAACAACTTCAAAGATTTTTAGGAAGTCTTAATTATATTTTTAATTATTATAAAAATCTGGCTTTAGACACCTCTACTCTCTATAAGAGATTAAAAAGGGTGCCTGAACCTTGGACAGACAAACACACCCAAGCTGTCCAACGTATTAAGAACAAAGTCAAATATTTGCCTTGTCTCTCCTTAGCTAATCCCAGCTATTTTAAAATTGTTGAAACTGATGCCTCTGATATAGGTTATGGAGGTATCCTTAAACAAGTTAATCCTGAAACCTCTAAAGAAATTCTTGTTAGGTTTACTTCTGGCAAATGGAACCCAACTCAGTCCAAATATTCGACTGTTAAGAAAGAAATGCTCTCTATTATTAAATGCATTTCAAAATTTCAAACCGATTTACTTAATCAAAATTTTTTACTTAGAATTGATTGTAGTTCTGCAAAATCTATTATTGAAAAGGATATTAAGAATCTTGTTGCAAAACAAATTTTTGCTTCCTAGCAAGCACAATTAAGCGTATTTGAATTTGATATCCAATATATTAAAGGAGAAAATAATTCCCTAGCTGATTTTCTCACTCGTGAATTTTTGCAGGGAAATGAGCATCCCTTATAGGGTTAGAGGAGGAGGCCGCTCTTCTGGTCGGGGAGGAAGAGGGAGTATCAATATGTTACCCCAACCGGAGCAAAGCATTCCCCTAATAGGAGAATGGTCCACAGTCTATCCCAATAGACAGAAAATGCAGCAATTGACTGCACCTCCGAAAAATAAGGAAGAATATTCCTCATCCAATTCTAAGAACAATGATTCTTACAAAACCATTGCTGCTAATGATCCTGTACAGGAACAAGCAACTGACTACTTTGAAAATCCTACGGTTGAATTCATCATGTTCATCGAGGAAGAAGACATTCAAATAACCAACAATGATGGTTGGGCCATTCAAACCAGATATCTTGAATCAAGAGGATATCCGGGTCTTTTTGGTAAATCTAGACCAAATCTGGAGATATTACTCCTTATAACCGGATAGGTTACCATAACTCATCACTATCAAAATAATAATCCTAGGAGCTTTATAAGCTTCTCAAAATGTCATATAAACAAGGTTTTACAACCTAGAGAATGGGGTTTGAATCCAAATGGAGAGAAAGCAATAAAACTTGCTGATGGTAAAATTGTTTACTATAATTATTGGGATTATATCCAAGCCTTCTCTAAGGCATTTTATTATCAGAACCCAAAGAATAAGCATTCTTGGTTTTTCTCAATTAATCCAGAAATTCTGGAAAAACCTTTACCAAACTGGTTTTTTAATTGGTGGTCTAAATTTGGACCTTCTTTGGAAATTTTACCAAACGAGTTAATGAATCTCTACACCCCCTGGTGTGATGAAAGTCCTTTAATTTTAAGGGTCTTATCAAAAAATTTGATAACTGGGAAATGTCCGTTTATTTAATTTGCAAAATTTCATATTCCTTGGATTTGGAGATGGACTATGACAGTCTCCAAAAATAGCTACAATATTTCAATCCTGCAAAGACATTTCTTTTGCAAATGGTGGACCAAAATGGATCCTAAAGATTTTAAAGGCAAAGTGACTCTGATAGAAGCCACGATTGAAGAAGACAAAGTCAATCCTATTAAGAAGCAAAGCTCTTCGTAAATGTCCCTAGTTCAGCTTAAGGAATATTTCTAGAAAAAATTCCCTCAAGAAGATGATGAAGACATCATGGTCAGAATCCTAGACCACATGAAAAGTCAATTTTTTACAGCCTTCCCAACAACCAAAGACGACAGCGTTTCTATGAAAACAAGCTCGTCTCAAGGTTCCTTGGATACTATCCTAGCTGGTGAATCTCAGAATCAAGAGCCCACCGCTGAAGACTTCTGGGACTCTCTCACGTTCTCCATGACTCAGAAAGTCAGCAAAGGCAAAGCCCCTCAGTAATTACAAGAGGACAAGTCCAGTGGAGCCCATTAAAAGCTGCCTCCCACTACCTAAAGTTGACAGCAACATCCACCCAACTAAAGTTGAAGTGGCAGCTGAATCTGCTTTTCTTTTCTTTTCTTTTCTTTTGTCGGTTGTCTTTTGTGATCATTTTAAGTGTCGATGGGACCCATTGAGCACCCGGCTTTAATGATTCACTTCTGTAATCTATTAATGTGTGTTTTTTTTCTTTTTAGGTAACCTTTCCCTATATAAGAGATTTCTCTTCTCAGTTGAAGCATACGCTTCTATTGTACAATATTCTCTCTTTCTAAATATAATCTGCAGTTTTCTCTACCTTCTCTCTATTTAAGCTTTCAATTTTCGTTTCATATATGGATATTATTGACAATCTTCGAATATACACTAATGTTTCTGATTATCTTTGGATTGTATTAGATAGCCTATTTCAACTTTTTATTAGATAGCGATCTCATTTATTCATTTTTATTGGATATGTCATTTATATTTTTATGAGATATGCATCAACATGGAAAAATAGAAATGAAAAAAAAAATGAAAGAGATAATTTTTTTGAGTGTTTATTTTTTCTATTTATTTCTTTTTAAAATATTATTAAACTGTTTTAATTTTAGTTATAATTTATAATTATTATTTTAATTATATGGACATTTTTATTTTTATTTTAAATGGAAAAATATATGACAATTTTTATCTACTTTGATGTAATGTACGCAATTCTTACTAAAACAAATCAAATTTAAGTAGTTTTATTATATCCATCAAAAAGATAACATTGGTATAAAACGAATAAAAAATTTGCACCTACAATGAAATAAAAGACATTCTGCACATCAACCAGTCAATGTTTTTTCAAGTAAACTGCACATGTTGTCTACTTTCTCCATCTCCTTGCTGGTAATATTTATGGTTCGTATTTGACAAATAGGTCTAATCACCGTGCAGGGTTGGATAACGGGAGGAATTTGGTCGGAAGCGTCACTGTCTTCCGTATTATCAATAGGAAAAAATTCATTCTGGTGCGTGTGTTTGGGATGCACAGTCGTGTTACCAATGTCGTTTTCTTTTGGCTTCAAAAGCTTTTGGGCGTGGCTGGCCACTTGGGCTGCAGTTCTTGTCCCCATGTATCTTGAAATACCACTTGGGCTGCAGTTCTTGTCCCCGTGTATCTTGAAATATCTTTCCAATGCCCTCTCCAGTGTATTTTCAAGCCTTTCAGAAACAACCTATAAAAAATTTAAAACAATCTATGTAAAAATGCATCCCGAAAGAAAGAAAAAAAAAAACTTTAGCCCAGCTTTACATTAAACATCTAGTCCTATTATTCAAACTGCCCGTTTTGCAATTAAACTACACGTGGAGTTAAATTGACATGTGTTGACCGTAGTTATAAGACACGATACTGTAAAATTGAGTAACATTTTAGTTGGCAGGTATGTGTATACAGTAGTTATAAGACACGATACTGTAAAATTGGGCAGCAGATTAGTTGACAGGTATTATAAAATAATCTACTGTATAATAACATGATACTCCCTCCGTTCCACAATGAGTGACTCATTTGAAATAAAAGGGTGTTCCAAAATATATGACCCATTTTAATTTTCAATGCAATTTTTCCTATTTTACCCTCTAATTAATATTACTTTTATCATTCCCAATACATCATAAGGGTACTTTAGTAAAAATATCATTCTCTCTCCTTCAATTATTCCTTTTTTCTTAATCTGTGTGAAAAGTCAACTGGGTCACTCATTGTGGGACGGAGGTAGTAAAGCATAACAATGGAATAATAAGTTTAAAGTGGTGTATATTTTTATACTATTGCTTAAATAAGGAACAACAGAAAATTTAAATTATTTCTAATTCTACTTCAAAACTAAAATACTTTTTTAAACTTACTTATTTTCTTAATGTGACCAATGTTTCGTTGGCTTGCGCACTTCGCGTATTTCCTCTCAACATGTTACAAGAGTTGTGGTATCATTCACTCTACCAAGAGTATAATCAAAGCCGTCGTTCCGAGGAACCTCGTTCAAATGTATCGCTCTTCGTATCTGAATAAAGTACAAAATCAAACATTGAAATTTGTATTGCTTAAATTTGTTTAAAGAACGGATTTAATAAAGCCATAATTGAAATTTTTAAAACACGAATTAAAAAAGAAAATAACTCACACACGTGATAATATTCTGGAAGAAAAAAGCGATTAAACAGTAAAATTCTTATTGCCTAAATCGCTTTAAAGAACTGGTTAATCCAGCCATAATCGAAATTTATAAAAGACGAATAAAGAAAATAAAACATACGTAATCATGCCAGGAAGAAAAGAAAATTAATAAAACGGTAAAATTACTAATGAATAGATTAACAGAACAATAGTTCTTTAAACAGTTCTTTACCGGTATCGTCGATCTGGTGGAATCCGCCATCTGCACCTCAAGAATGGATCCGTCCATGTTAGAAAAGATTCTAAATTAACTTGACTTTGAGCAAAGATTCAATACCGATCTTGGCGTCGGTGGTGAAACTCGTCCGTGGCGTCGGTGGTGAAATTTGTGAGCGAAAGTTCAAAATCGTGGAGAAAGATTTTCAGAACTTAAGCAACGATGGTGAAGTTTGGAATCCAAAACTTAACTGAGAATAACTGAGCTTAAAGCGAATAACTGACCATGATAGATTAAATAGCAACGAATTGTAACTAACCGTAACTGTAATCGTAAACGGTCACCGTTCACTGCGATTTTTATTATTTTTTATTTCTTTTTCTTTTTTTTTGGTTGTTATTTTTTAGTTTAAAAATGGTCTATTTGTGGTATACAGAGATATATACGAGAATATGTATAAATTCATATTCATATAAAAATGAGAAAAAAATTTTAATTTATTAAAAATTTTAATTTTTTAAATTGAAATTATGAGATGGTTGTGATCAAGGTAAAAATAGGTTAGGTTAAACTTACTTATTTTCTTCGTGTGACCAATGTTTCGTTGGCTTACGCACTCCGCGTATTCCCTCTCGATATGTTACAAGAGTTGTGGTATCATTCATTTTACCAAGAGTATAATCAAAGCCGTCGTTCCGAGGAACCTCGTTCAAATTTATCGCTCTTCGTATCTGAATAAAGTACAAAATCAAACATTAAAGTTTGAAATTTGTATTGCTTAAATCTGTTTAAAGAACGGGTTTAATAAAGCCATAAATGAAATTTTTAAAACACAAATTAAAAAAGAAAATAACTCACACACGTGATAATATTCTGGAAGAAAAAAGCAATTAAACAGTAAAATTCTTATTGCCTAAATCGCTTTAAAGAACTAGTTAATCCAGCCATAATCGAAATTTATAAAAGACGAATAAAGAAAATAAAACATACGTAATCATGCCAGGAAGAAAAGAGAATTAATAAAACGGTAAAATTACTAATGAATAGATTAACAGAACAATAGTTCTTTAACAGTTCTTTACCGGTATCGTCGATCTGGTGGAATCCGCCATCTGCACCTCAAGAATGGATCCGTCCATGTTAGAAAAGATTCTAAATTAACTTGACTTTGAGCAAAGATTCAAGATCGATCTTGGCGTCGGTGGTGAAACTCGTTCGTGGCGTCGGTGGTGAAATTTGTGAGCGAAAGTTCAAAATCGTGGAGAAAGATTTTCAGAACTTAAGCAACGATGGTGAAGTTTGGAATCCAAAACTTAACTGAGAATAACTGAGCTTAAAGCGAATAACTGACCATGATAGAATAAATAGCAACGAATTGTAACTAACCGTAACTGTAATCGTAAACGGTCATCGTTCACTGCGATTTTTATTATTTTTTATTTCTTTTTCTTTTTTTTTTTGGTTGTTATTTTTGAGTTTAAAAATAGTCTATTTGTGGTATATAGAAATATATACGAGAATATGTATAAATTCATATTCATATAAAAATGAGAAAAAAAATTTTAATTTTTTAAATTGAAATTATGAGATGGTTGTGATCAAGGTAAAAATAGGTTTGGTTAAACTTACTTATTTTCTTCGTGTGACCAATGTTTCGTTGGCATGCGCACTCCGCATATTCCCTCTCGACATGTTACAAGAGTTGTGGTACCATTCACTCTACCAAGAGTATAATCAAAGTCGTCGTTCCGAGGAACCTCGTTCAAATTTATCGCTCTTCGTATCTGAATAAAGTACAAAATCAAACATTAAAGTTTGAAATTTGTATTGCTTAAATCTGTTTAAAGAACGGGTTTAATACAGCCATAAATGAAATTTTTAAAACACGAATTAAAAAAGAAAATAACTCACACACGTGATAATATTCTGGAAGAAAAAAGTGATTAAACAGTAAAATTCTTATTGCCTAAATCGCTTTAAAGAACTAGTTAATCCAGCCATAATCGAAATTTATAAAAGACGAATAAAGAAAATAAAACATACGTAATCATGCCAGGAAGAAAAGAGAATTAATAAAACGGTAAAATTACTAATGAATAGATTAACAGAACAATAGTTCTTTAACAGTTCTTTACCGGTATCGTCGATCTGGTGGAATCTGCCATCTGCACCTCAAGAATGGATCCGTCCATGTTAGAAAAGATTCTAAATTAACTTGACTTTGAGCAAAGATTCGATATCGATCTTGGCGTCGGTGGTGAAATTTGTGAGCGGAAGTTCAAAATCGTGGAGATAGATTTTCAAAACTTAAGCGACGATGGTGAAGTTTGGAATCCAAAACTTAATTGAGTTTAAAGCGAATAACTGACCATGATAGAATAAATAGCAACGAATTGTAACTAGCCGTAACTGTAATCGTAAACGATTATCTTTCACTGCGATTTTTATTATTTTTTATTTCTTTTTCTTTTTTTTTTGTTGTTATTTTTGAGTTTAAAAATAGGCTATTTGTGGTATACAGAAATATATACGAGAATATGTATAAATTCATATTCATATAAAAATGAGAAAAAAATTTTAATTTATTAAAAATTTTAATTTTTTAAATTGAAATTATGAGATGGTTGTGATCAAGGTAAAAATAGATTAGGTTAAACTTACATAGTTTTATATATGGCCTATTTAATTATATCAATATTTGTGGAAATAAATTACGTTTAGATTATTAAAAAAAGCTTATAAAAATACATTTAAAAATCTTATGAAAGTCTATTTAAATTTTTTATTATTATTTTTATAGACTCTTGTAGGTCGACTTATTTTATTTTCATCCTGATATAAAAGAGTGAAATTTTTTATTTATTTTAATTAATAAAAAAATTATATTTAAGGGGGTATACTAAATGATATAATTTTTTCTATATAAGAATTTTTTTCCGGTATAAATCAATATTACACAAATATTTATTTATAAATTTTAAATTCAACATTATATTTTATGGGTTTAAAGGTAGTGCACGGTCAGTGTAAGACATTTTTACACATACAATCAATCAAAATGCTTATAATTGCCATGTAATATCAGTATTTTAAAAATAAAAATATGTTTTATTCTGATTCATAGTTGTGATTGGTTGACAATATAAAATGCATTTTCTTTTTTCTCATATTTTATTAAAATAAGTTAATTAAAAAAATATTAAAAAAACCTTTAATAAATAGAAACAAAATATATTATCTCTCTCAAGAAAAACATTACTTCTTCCTGTCCTTTTTTTTAATAACCATAAAACCTAGGCTTCTTCCTCTCCTTTTTTATAACTGTAACACCAGCGCTTCTTATATTTAACTAAATTAAATTAATAAAAAATACTATATATAAGATAATAATAGTAATGGTGTTTAACTGTTATGTCATTCCATTGTGAATTTTTGTTTGTTTTTTTTATTTATTTATTTATTATTATTTGAGAAAAATTCTTAAAGATTCGGAATTTCGTTTTGCTTGCTATAGAATTTTATGGAAGATTAAATGTTTTTATGTGCTTGCTCTTAAATTCACATTTACTTTTTCTTAATTTGTTGAAATATTTTAATTGTGCTATTATTACTGCATTTAAAGATGATAAATCTGTATGAAGACCAATTATGAGTAATGATGTCTATATTTTGCATCCTGTGTGTTTGATTTTTAGTTTATGTGAGAAGAAAATTGAATAAGAGGCATAACAAGGGAAGGGATGTTCGCAGTTGGGTTTCCATCGTTTTTAAAGGTTAAAATTCATTCGATTTAAGAATATATTTATTTACAATTTGCTTTGATTTTAGATAATTTATTTAAAAAATTTAATTCGATCCGATTTAATTTCATGCAGTTTAATTTGAATCGGTTTTTGAATATTCAAATTATACATTATATTTGTTATTAAGATTATAAAAATGTTAATAAATAATATAATTGATATAATATATAATATAGTATTTAAAAAAATTAATATTACATTTATTCCAAGAACAACCAAGGGTGCAACATTGTACAGGCTGCCCTTCAAGAGAAAATGGATCTAGGCTGGATTCAAGATCACAGAATCCGTGGAGTAAACATGGTTTACGGATGCCCAGGAATTTTTCAAAATTTTGACATTCACTTAATGAATGTAAACTTGGTGGCAATGCACTCCAGACAAAGTCAACACCATCATCTACCGTTGCACGATTATAGCGCTTGCTTAATTTGTTCAAAGGATAATCAAGGGTGTTCTTTTGTGCAAGAGGCTCTCCAACGACAAATGGATTTAGGATGGATTCAAGATTATAATGGAAGGAACAACTATCAAATCAACATGATTGATAAAGGTCCAGACTGGGTTCAAATTTTTGACATCCGCCTGATAAACACCAATTTGGTAAGATTACATGCCAAACAAGTCAAACTTGGCTTTTTAACATCACACAACTACCAAGATTGTAAAGTATACTCTGAAGATAATCAAGGTTGTCAAGTCATACAAGAGCTCTTCAACATCTGTTAGACCATTGGTGGCTTCCAGTAAATCACAACAGGAATACAGATCAAATCAACATAATTGATGGGATCCCAAGTAGACATTAAAGTTCTGATATCCGTTTATTGGAAACAGACTTGGTAAAGATGTATTGCATACAGAGTGGACAGGGTTGTATACCACCCCACAATTATGAACGTTGTGAGATATGTTCAGAAAATGACCAAGGATGCTACTTTGTGCGAGCAGCTCTCCAGAATCAGATAGACCGAGGAAAGATCATACCACGTAGAATGGAGGATTATCCATCAATCAGTATAGCGCAAGGTTTCCCAAGACAGCCCACAATCTGTGACAAAGAATCTTCAGTCCAAAGCTTGCATGAACCTAACTGCGTTAGTCCAAATCAACATGATCACTCAACATGCAAAAAGCGTCGCAAAAGCCGACACGGTTGCCTCCTCATCCAGGATGAGATTCAAAGACTATTAGATCAAAAGGCCGTCACAACATTCCAGAAAGGAGAGCCCATTGATTTTGGAAGTGATGAAGATGTTTACACTATAATTCCTCAACTCAGAAAACCAAAGCGCGTTGAAATCCCTTTTGATGGTATAAAAATTCCTGATATCCCCAAAATGGAACCAATAGAGGTCACCTATGATAGTAGTAAGACCAACGTGACTCCTTTGGTCATTTACTTACCAGTTCCAGTACCATACGTATCAGAGAAAGTCGTTCCTTATAAGTACAACGCCACTATAATAGAAGATGGAAAGGAAGTTCCACTGCCATCCATTGTCAACATCAGTGATATAAGTCGGGTCACCCGAAGTGGTCGGGTATTCAACAAAGGAGTTGAAGAAATTATTGGGGAGAAGGAACCCCAAATGGAAGTCCCAAATAAGCAGATAGGCCAATCAAGCGGCACAGAGCCTATAAAGAATAATTATGAGATTTTAAAGCAAATTCAAAAGAGTGAATACAACATTGTGGATCAGTTATTGCATACTCCTTCCCCGATATCTGCATTATTTCTTCTAATGAGTTCAGAAGATCACAGGGAAACTCTGCAGAAGGTTCTAGAACAAGCTTTCATGGAACAAGACGTGACGGTGAATCAGTTCGATAACATTGTTGCTAAAATCACTGCCTGTAATAACTTAGGCTTCAGTGATGAAGAACTCTCAGAGGAGGGTAAAAATCATAACATGGCACTCAATATCACAATCAACTACATGGATGATGCTCTAGCTAGCGTACTAGTAGACACTGGTTCATCCTTGAATGTCATGCTAAAATCAACTCTTGTACGATTATCCTTTCAAGGCATCCCCATGAGAGGCAGTGAGATTGTAGTCAAAGCTTTTGACGGATCTAGAAAGACAGTTATTGGAAAAGTTGACCTTCCCATAACCATTGGTCCTCACACTTTTCAAATCACCTTTCAAGTAATGGATATTCGAACAGCATACAGTTGTTTGTTAGGACGTCCTTGGATCCATGAAGTAGGAGCAATCACCTCAACACTTCACCAAAAGCTGAAGTTTGTAGAGAATAAAAAATTGGGTACAGTATGTGGCGAACGAGCTTTAATTGTAAGCAACTTATCATCATTTTCCTACGTAGAACCAGAAGAAATCACCGGAACTCAATTCTAGGCACTTTTTGTGAATAAAGAGGACAATCAAGAAAAAAGAGCATCTATTTCCTCCTACAAAGACACTCTCCGAGTAATGGAAAGTGGAACCACTAAAGGATGGGGACAGGTTGTGATTCCTACCGATAACTAAGCAAGAGAAGGCCTTGGTTTCTCTCATGCATTCACCAAGACTACGAAGAAGGACAAAGCCATTCGTCCTATTCAAGATTTCTTCCGTAGCGGAGGTTTCCTCCACCCCATCTCTCAAGAAGTAGACACCATCGAAGCAGGCGACTTTAAGGATAATTCTTCTGATCCAGATGAGGAAAGGAAATCATGCTTCAACAATGATTATTATATGTCGCAAGAAGAGACATATATACCCTTTTGCAATCCACAACAGAACTTCAGATATATACCAAAGTTAGACAGTATGATGACCTACAGGGATCATGATACTGGAGGATGCCTTGCTCCTCCCAATTCATTAAAAGTTGATGCTGTGATGAAAAATAACTTTGACTACAACTCGGATGATCCCATGGACGATTTACCCATTTAGGAGCCTGACATGGAAGATCCAGGGTATAAAAGCCAGCCAGAAAATACATATCCGTTGAATAGCCCTGAAAAAGAATCATTTGTTACTTCGGAAGAATGAAGGCCTTATCTGAAAAATCATGAATATGTCAATCATCGTCTTGATGAAGTTGATAGAATTGCTAGACAAGAATTTATTAACTTTTCACTACCAGAAATCAACGCCATTGAAGAAGACGATTCATCAGTTTCCTCAGAGAACTAGGATACCTTGGGACAACCAAGCGACAAGTTTGATTTCCTAGTAAAGTATATTGCCCCTAAAAGTTATTACATCTTGTATGAAGACATCCAACCAACTGGATGGGGAGATTCTCCTGAACGTTAAAATACGTATGAAAAACAGCAGAAGACCTCTCTTCTAATAACTCTGCATGGGAAGAAGGCTCTACTGACCCTACTCCACCAGAGGTTAGCAGCATTATTGAAGACAATCCCAGGAGGGATGTACCATACTTTGTGATACATAGAGGAGTTCTCCACAATTGGATAGTTGTTGATGTCCCGAATGTTATTCACATCTCAAAGTAAATGACTCGTCTTTATTTTGAGCTCTCACCTTGCCCAGGTGAAGGGATGTTTTATAGGGCCTCCCTTGTCTCTAAATTTCCCCTCTTCGCTTCGTCCAAAGCGGAAGAGCTTTGTTTTATAGGGCCTATGTTTCAAGAATCAAAAAATCATAAATAAAATATGTCATTCTGAATTCCTGCATTTATTGCTATTTTTACTTTTTGCTTTTTCAGAAAATGGTAATCCTAAAACAAACAAAAATGAATAACAAATGTTTTCCAAAAAACACACACACACACTCTTGCATTTTAATATATTTTCTAAAAAAGGAAAAATCATGTTGTGCAGATTAATCATAAAAAACCCCATTGAAAGATATGACCCAATTCCTTCTCCCAACTTTGAGTTCCTGGTATTCGAAGATGAAGAAGAAGAAGACGAAGAAATTCCAGATGAGATCTCCCGACTACTCAGACATGAGGAAGAGTCCATTCAACCCCATAAAGAGTCGTTGGAAACAGTCAATTTAGGTTCAGAAGAAGAAAGGAAAGAAGTTAAGATTGGAGCATTGCTCAGTGCAACCGTTAGAGAAAGTATGATAAAGCTTCTCAAAGAATTTCCAGGTGTGTTTGCTTGGTCCTACCAAGATATGTCAGGGTTGGATACCGACATTGTGGAGCATCATTTACTGCTGAAGCCAGAGTGTCCACCAGTCAAACAAAAGTTGAGAATAACTCACCCAGATATGGCCATCAAAATCAAGGAAGAAGTTCAAAAGCAGATTGATGCAAGCTTCCTTGCCACGTCAGAATACCCTTAATGGCTAGCCAACATAGTACCCATTCCTAAGAAGGATGGAAAAGTTTGGATGTGTGTGGACTACCAAGACTTAAACAAAACTAGTCCGAAAGATGATCTTCCATTACCACATATTGACATGTTGGTCGACAACACCACAAAGTTCAAAGTCTTTTCCTTCATGGATGGATTCTCAGACTATAATCAAATCAAAATGGCACCAGAAGATATGGAGAAAACTGCATTTATTATAACTTGGGGAACATTTTGCTACAAAGTAATGCCTTTCGGTTTAAAGAATGCAGGTGCAACTTACCAAAGAGCCATGACAACTCTGTTTCACGACATGATACACAAAGAAGTTGAAGTATATGTTGACGACATGATTGCTAAATCCAGAACTGAAGAAGAACACGTAGAACACTTATCAAAGTTATTTCAGCATCTGAGGAAATATAAACTCTGCTTGAATCCCAATAAATGCACATTTGGTGTTCGTTCAGGAGAACTCTTAGGTTTTATTATTAGCCAAAAAGGAATTGAAGTCGATCCCGATAAAGTCAAGGCCATTTAAGAAATGCCTCCGCCCAAAACTGAGAAACAAGCAAGAGGAATCTTGGGACGTTTGAATTACATTTCAAGGTTCATATTCCTCATGACTGCAACATGCGCGCCAATTTTCAAACTCCTCCAAAAAGATCAAGGTTGTGTATGGACGAATGACTGCCAAAAAGCTTTTGAAAGTATTAAGGAATATTTACTTAAGCCACCTATTTTGTCTCCTCAAGTGGACGGAATACGCTTGATTATATACTTAACGATCTTAGTAGATTCCATGGGCTGTGTACTTGGCCAACAAAATGAAACAGAAAGAAAAAAGTATGCCATTTACTACCTGAGCAAGAAATTCATGGACTGCGAGACTCGATACTCCATGCTCGAGAAAACCTGTTGCGCTTTAGCTTGGACTGCTAAACATCTTCGCCGGTATATGATTTGTCACACTACTTGGTTAATCTCCAATATAGATCCAATCAAGTATGTCTTTGAAAAACCTGCTTTGACCGGAAGAATCCCCCATTGGCAGATGTTACTATCAGAATATGACATAGAGTACCACGCTCAGAAAGGTGTCAAAAGAAGTATTCTAGCCGATCGTTTGGCCTACCAACCTATTGATGATCTTGAGTCTCTCTGATTTGACTTCCCCGGTGAAGATGTGATGTATCGAAAGATGAAAGATTGTGACGAACCGTTACCAAGTGAAGGGCCAGAGCTAGGATCCCGTTGGAGATTAATATTCGACGGAGCTGTTAACACTTATGGAAATGGAATTGGGGCAATCACTGTTACACCCCATGATACCCACATTCCATTCACAACCAGATTGACATTCAAATGTACAAACAACGAGGCCGAGTATGAAGCTTGCATCATGGGTCTTGATGGAACTATTGACTTAAGGATAAAGAATCTGAATGTGTATGGATACTCTGCTTTAGTCATACATCAGATCAAAGGAGAATGAGACACACGTCGACCTGGTTTAATTCCTTACAAAGACTACATAAGAAGGTTGTTACCTTTCTTCCACAAAGTTGAATTTCATCATATTCCTCGTGAAGAGAACAACATGGCTGATGCACTTGCTACCTTATCCTCCATGATTAGTGTGAATCAATGGAATGACGTACCCAAAATTGATGTGGCATGCCTTGATAGGCCCTCCTACACAGTCACAATGGAGGCAGTCATCAATGACAAACCATGGTACCATGATATCAAGTGCTTCCTTCAAAGACAAGAATACCCAGTTGGGGCATCCAGGAAAGATAGGAAGACTCTCAGAAGGTTCGCTGGCAACTTCTTCCTAAATAATGATGTGTTATACAAGAGAAACTTCGACATGGTTTTGCTCAGATGCGTGGTGTCGCGGTGAAAATTGGATATCAAGTTATTATATTAACTTGAATTACAAATCGTTTATTTCACCATCGGTCTTTGATTTATCCGAAGGAAATGTTAAAGATTAAAAAACCTAAGTTAAGAGAATCTAGGTTCGGGGGTTGGTTACGCCTAGGGAAGGTATTAGCATCCTAAACGTCTATAGTACTCTACAGGAACCTCTTGTTAATACTCATGTTATTTATTGCTTGCTTGCTAAAGGTATGTGCTAAGGGAAGACTTAGGGGTTAGTATCTAAGTATACTCGGCAAGATATCGCATCTTGTGCCTACGTATCCTGACGGAAGTGGAATCAGAGTATTCGTAGTTCTCCTCAATGAGGGTGAGGAACTCTTGACTGTGGTCAAGGTTCCAAGGGGTGGTAAGTATCCATGGTAAGATACTTATATGGAGTGCAGCGACTCCGGAATTAAGGTTAAGTTGAAAGGGAGGTAAGTGTTCATGGCAGAACACTTACATGGAGTGCGGCGACTCCGATCCTAAGACTATGATTAAAGGTATGGTATTAACCTAAACATGACATCGAGTCAAGGGCGGGAAATCTTTCCTTTGGAAAGAACATGGGCAATCGTTCATAGGCAACAAGTATCACAAGCTACTATTGGGCAATATATCATAGCCAAAATCATCACTCAAAGACGTATTGACTACCACTCCTGAGCCTTAATAACAATCCATAATTTCAAATAAGAACGAATTCAAACAAGAATCGACCACAAATACAAATTAGGCATAGAACTTAATCAATCATCAAATTAACAATATGTTTTATTAATAATATGGCTAACTCACTAATATTGAATCTACATTAAAAAAAAATCAAAATACTAGATTGGCAAATGAATAAAAAAAGCAAATATATGCTAAAAGAGAGACCGTGGGCTTCACACGGCCCACCCAACCTTGAAACGTAGCAAAAAAATGTAAGAATCCTGAAGAAAAAAAAAAGCAACGGGCTCTGCTGTCCAATACAAGACCCACTTGATGTTACTTTTGATAAAAATTTAAATCATATTGAGAAAACCAGACAAATGAATTCATCAAAGAAATAATGCACATCACACACACTAATCTCTCCTTCCCAATGCTCAAACCTCTTCTCCGACGATGCTCATGGCATCCGGCGGCGGTATCCCAAAACGCGAAGGTTTCAAACACAACCCGACTTATCCTCCCACCTACAAAACAAATCCGACCCTGCATTCTTCTATTTCTAGGCCTAATTCTTTCAAACTGACAGAACAACATCAAACCCTAAAAAGGGAATTTATCAGTGGTGACTCAGACAAGGACGGATAAAGCAATTACCACAGGGTTTCATGTCAGAAAGTCAATGTAAGCGTGGGGATGTGTAGTTGAAGGATGATTACCAGATTGGAATTTGCTTCCGGCGACGTTGCTTTTCCGACAATGGGTGTTGATCTCCAGTAAGTTTCTTTTCCACTCTTTTTCAATGCTGCTTCTGTGAAATGCTGTGTAAATCTCTGTTTCTTGCGTATCGATACCCTCTTCAGTTTAGTGTGTGTGTATGCTCTGCTCTGAATGTTATGCGTCTCCCCTTTTGCAGAATGTGTGTGTATTCATTTGCTTTGAATTGCTTTGTTGCTGCGTGGACTTTTTCTGAGGTGAACTGGGAAACTCGGGTGATAGTGAGTTCTTGTGACTTTGGAATTTTGATGATACTTTTTATAATGAACCGGTGTGGTATTCTTTTTTCTGCTATGTTATCTCTTCTGAAGTGTCGGTTTTTTTTTCTGCAAATCATGTGGTTTTTCTTTACTGCTATGCGTATATGCTTTTTTTCAAATCGTGTGTTTGTGCGTCGTATGGAAGTCTATTCAAAAACGTGTGTGAAGTGTAAGTTTTCTAGGTGTTTTCTCCTCTGCTTATTGTTGATGTTTTTAAACCGTGCATATGCTACCCTTTTTATAGACTTGATGTAATGAATGCTCAGGATTGAAATTGAATACGAAATCATTCTGTTGATTTGATTTTGGAAGGAAAATTATATGGTTGTTAATTGCTTGATTCCTTGCCATCTTTTATGATTGCTGCCATGAATGTGTGGTTGATTAGTTTCCATTTTCATTTTATACTGTCCTGTGATTTTTATGGTTGAGTAATGATGATGATTCCCTTTTTATTCTGATCATGTTTGATGCCTTTGATTGCCATGCTGGAATTTTTTACCATGAGATTAATGCACTTTATTATGTGATTCTATTATGATAGGCCTTAAGAGAAATCTGCTAGCAAATGGCGAGCTTGGAGTTAGGATGACTGTTTGTGATTTATACTACCGACAATTTTTGAATAGGCTTCCAAAGTTATTGAGTGACTTGATAAGCCCGTTGTTTGTCATGGAAATCCACAGCGTGTGATTACTTAGTGTACGTATGATGCTTTTGCTTTTAATCTTCACTGTACTAGGATGCATATGCTTTGTATTATCTTTGAATCACCTTTCCAATTACTTTTTTCTTGTAGCAGGCTCAAGGATAGAGGCTATCTGTACTTTCTACAGCAGGCTGGTCTTCAATTTTTCGCATACCTCACTCTTCTTTACAGCTTGCGGTCTTCTTATATGAAATGGATTGGAGAATCATGACTTGGCTTGGTGAAGCGACACATGCACAGGCTTTGAATGTGATAGCTCTATTTTTTAATTCATTTCCAATAGTTAGAAAGAAAACCATCACTGCCTATTTTTGGTATCAGACCTATGCTTAAGTAAATACCATCCTAGCTGGTAGGTCATACTCTTTTGGATGTACTCTTCTTGGACTTGTGAAAAAGGCTTTGTAACATGTGAATTCATAGTGACATGACTTTATAAATCCAATTTGTAGATTCTGAACATTGAGATATGAAAAGGTGTTGGAACTTTTTGTGGTGAAAGTGAATTTTGTGTACTTGTACGTTTTAGCACCGATAGCGATGCTTGGTAATGACTTGACTTTAATCGCTACTAGCTTTAGAATTAACCCAACCTTGCAATTTCAAACTTATTATCAATAAAGATTGTCCATTTGTGAATCCAAGCACACGATGACATAGCCTTGTATTCTTAAATATGAGACCATGTAGCACACCTTGAAATATCTTGAAATCACATGCCTTGGTTTGGTTTGAAGAGAACTGAACTTGATATGATTAAACTCATGAATTTGAAAACGGGAAACATTATAACTTGAGTGAATTTTGAATTTGAACTCGAAATTAAAACAAAATGAGTCCACTTGAATTTTGTAAATAACATGAATCTTGCATTTCAATTCAAAAACTTATCGTCTAAACTCGATTCAAGATATTTATCCGAATTCACCATTTCAAAGTGTATGGATCACTACTAAGAAAGTCTAATCTTTTTCTCTTTAGATCTTACATGATCCAACTCCATGAATAACAACAAATCCCGTTTGGCATCTATTGCCTGCACCACCAAAGGTTTATACTATGATGAAACTTGAAATGGCATGTACCCTTGTTTCCATGAGCTTTCCAACCTTAGCATGTTTGAATCAATTCTTAGCAAATCAAAGGACTTCAAACCAATCTACTTAAACATCTTGCACTCAAAAGATCACATGAACACTCCACCAAATTTTTTTATGAAAACCAACTTGCACTTGCATCACCAGTAATGAGGACTTGAAACGAAAACCATGCCTTGACGAACCCTTGAAAGAAACCAGTCGAAACGAACAGAAAATTTGAAATCCATGGAAACCCTAGAAACCTTTTGAATCAGAATCCATTGGTCATGTCTTGAGGTGCTGAATTGTGAGAAAGAGAATCATCTCCACTTGAAATTAAAGTTCCTGCACAAACATGTTAGTAATAAAGCATGCAGATGTGCGAGACGATGCACAAAGAGGTGGAATCTTATGGTAAAAAATTAGGGTATGACACGTGGATAGGCACGAAGAAAACTTATTGATGAAGGAGATTCATGAAGGCTTCTTTGGCACTCATGCCAATGGACATGCAATGTCAAGAAAGATGTTAAGAGCAGGATATTATTGGCTGACAATGGAATCCGATTGTTATAAATACATGAGGAAATGTCACAAATGTCATATTTATGCTGACAAGATTCATGTGCCTCCGACTCTTCTCAAAGTTCTATCCTCTCCATGGCCCTTTTCTATATGGGGGATTGATATGATCGGCATGATCGATCCTAAGGCTTCAAATGGACATCGCTTCATCTTAGTTGCTATTGACTATTTCACTAAATAGGTCGAAGCAGCATCATACGCCAATGTAACCAGACAAGTGGTGGTACGGTTTATCACAAACAATCTCATCTATCATTACGGTACCCCAAGCCAGCTCATTACTAATAATGGATCGAACTTGAACAACAAAATGATGAAGGAATTATGTGTTGAATTCAAAATTGAACACCATAACTCGTCTCCCTACCGACCTAAAATGAATGGAGTTGTTGAAGCAGCTAACAAAAATATCAAGAAGATCATTCAGAAAATGGTCGTGACTTACAAGGATTGACATGAGATGCTTCCGTTTTCCCTTCATGGATATTGCACATATGTCCGCACTTCAATAGGGGCAACCCCTTTCTCTTTGGTATATGGCATGGAAGTTGTGCTCCCCGTAGAAGTTAAAATCCCATCAATAAAAGTCTTGATGTAAGCCAAGCTAATAGAAGTTGAATGGTGTCAAAGCAGATACAATGAACTGAATCTAATCGAAGAAAAGAGGATGACGGCTTTATGCCATGGTCATTTATATCAACAAAGGATGAAGAAAGCTTTTGACAAAAAGGTTCGACCTCGAGTATTCAGAGAAGGCGACCTCGTGCTCAAAAAGATCCAATCTTTCCTTATCGACTCTAGGGGCAAATGGACTCCAAATTATGATGGCCCATATGTTGTTAAGAAAGCCTTCTCAGGTGGTGCCTTGATATTTACAACTATGGATGGAGAAGAGTTCACTCGTCCTACAAATTTTGATGCAGTCAAGAAATACTTCGCCTAAAAAGAAACAAAAGAACAGATCGCTAGGTTGAAAACCCGAAAGGGCAGCATAGGCAAAAAAGAGCGTCTTGGTGGACTGATAACCTGAACGGGAGATCCAGGCAAAAATTAGAGACATAAAAAAAAATAACTATCCCGGTAGATTGAAAGCTTAAAAAGGAAATCTATGCAAAAGTTAGGGATTTATGGCAAGTAACTGCATCTAACAAGATTGGACCATCTAAAGCAACGTCATCTGTCAAAGAATCCTTAATCGAGTCACCTTCAACAGAAGCTGAAGAATACTCAAAATTCGAAGTTGTTAAAAGGATATTGGTCATTATATTTCAATGTAGCCCTTTTTCTTTAAATTACCGTTTCCTAACTTTGTAATGCTCCATGGAATCACGCTTTTGGCTGATTACCATTCTATCAATGAAAATTTGAGCCTTTTGCCCATTTGATTACAATTCTTATTTTATTCTGCCTTGCAAAATGACATTTTTTTTATTAACATTCATTCTTGAAAAAAAAAGTGTATTTTCTTTTTCTTTCAAAATAAAGACGACAACTTCCTTTGATTTATGAACATAAGAAGGAATATCAATAGCTACTCTAAGAACGATCAAACCTCGAAATACAGAATCAAGTACTTTTGTGACCAGTCTCACAAACATCTCCAAGTGGTAGATCATTATTTCAAATTGAGGTGCTCAACCCATTCGCCCCAGTAAGGAGTGAAATTCATTTTCCTATGATGAATGTTGGAATCAAGATAAGATTTGGTCCCTTCCAACAGTAGAGTGTTGCCTTCAAAATCTCCAGTGTTACTTCCATCTATGCAAGATTGGCCGAGTATCCGGTTTTGTTTATTTTCATCAACAATTCTTGTCTTGCGTCTGTTTTTTCAGCATAAACATAACATTCATTCATACATAATTGAATTCATGATTCATATTCATATACATTTCTTGACATGGTTCACTCACTTTGGTCGTTGTTTTTCCCTAAGTGGTAAGTTCCCTCTCTCCAATAGAGTTATCAACTTTAAGCAGAAAGTGTATATCCTTTCCAACTCCCCACTGAGTTTAATTCTCGTGGAATTTTTTACTTCAGTCCTCCTCTCCACACCTGGATAGGATAAATTCCCAGTTTGAGTTCATTCCTCATTGGGAAATGTCTTGTTTAAAAAGTCTCTCTCCAATTTATTCCTGGATTGAATTCGGTCCTTGACCATTTTGATAATTTGAACCTCTAAAAGGATGAGAAAGAATTTATTTTTGCACCTATTAAACCCCACTCTTCCCAGCAGAGGCGCACTTTGCTTTCAAAGATAAAAGTAAATCCCCAGTGGAAGCCTCTCAGCAAAACCTCTTGAAAAAAAGAGATGTCACATCCCCAGAAAGCCTCTACTTATCAACAAACGGCAGTCTCCTGCTGAGCAACTTGTCTATCCCCATTGAAGATAAGTGTATCGCTCTTTGGAATCTACACCTGACAAACAAGTGGCAGTCTCTTAAAGAAGCTTGTTTTTTTTTTCCCGAAAATTCCCGGTAGATCGACAAATGGCAGTCTCTCCCCGAGAAGTTTGTCCCCCTTTCAACAAAGTCATCAGCACCTCAAAATTGTCCTACTTCACATGGCATCCCTCCTAAGAAGTCTCGAAGGAAAGTATGATGAAATCCTTTCAACAAGTGGCATCTCAACAGAGAAGTTTACAAACCTCTACTTTTCAGACAATGGTATTTCCCAGCAAGTCTGACATCAGATTGTCATTCATCCTATGGCGTCTCTCCGAAGAAGTCTTAAAGAGAAGTATGATGAAGTCTATTTTCATCAAATGGCTATCTCCCCAGTGAATCTCGGTGAGAAGTTTGGTGAGAACCATCACATATTGTGTCTCTTTATTTTAGAAATTTGTCCCGTAAGATAACTAATCTGCATCTCCTCGAAGATTCCCGGTGAAGTTATTGATCCAGCCAGCGATCACCTTTTCCAGAGCTTGTTATCTCAACCTTTTCAAGAGAAAGACTTGATAAGAAGAAACGAAGACCAGTTTCATGGCTCATGACCAGAAACGCGGAGAAGTTTTACCATTTCTAAGTAGGATTACATAGTTAAAGAAGATGAGTAAGCATGTTCCGACGGTAGGAGCCTATTACCATTCAAAATGTCAGAATCACAGTTGTACCCCTCTTGGTGGAGTTGTCATCTCCCTAATCAATGAAGATACTTCTTTGTTTCCCAAGCAGACTACATCCTTAGTCTTAATTTCTTTCCCCAATGAATAATTATTTAATCCCCAGCGATTTGAATTATTGTTAATCTTTTATGATGTTATCCTCACAAGTCTCATGTCTTGCATTCACAAGCATCACATCATTATGGCATCTTAGGGTCCAAAATTTGTGCATTTTTTAGTTGTATTTAAGTCTCTCTTATCTGGTCGGAACTAAGATGTTAATCTTCACCTCTCCAGATAGGAAAACCTTAAATAGGGGCATCTGTCATACCCTAATTTTTGACCCTAAGATCCCACATCATTTGCATTTCATTAGCATCATATGTGTGTTTACTTTTATGCATCACTAACCCATTAGGAGATACAAAGATTGTTGTTTGTTTAATTTGATTACCAATTAGGGTTTTTGAGCCTCAAAGGAGACTCAGGCAAAGAATCAATAAAGAATGGGCAAGATATTCAACCTCTCAAGTCCCTTATTCATCCATTAAGATCAAGAAATCTCCTTCAATAATCAAGTACAAGTCTACATCATTTCAAGTCAATCAAGCCCCAAGTTCATCTGGTGCACCAATTAGGGTTTTGGTTGATCAGGGCCTCCAAAGTGAATTTTTATCTGGGCATGGTCCAATACATCAAGATATGTTTCAAGGACATAAAATGCCTCATCTTAGTCCATTCATATGATTGGATTGATCCAAAAAACTTGATTCATAAGCAGTGCAAGAATTCAAATTCGTCTGGACCACAAACTAGGGTTTTGGTGAAAAGTCAACCATACCTTTGACTTTTACACAAGGCATGATATCAAATCTTGGGACATGATTCAAGACACTCAAAAACACCATTGGAATCCATCCATGATGTTTAATTTAGCCCAAGGATTTAATTTCATAAAGGATCACAAAGTTCAAGATTCATCTGATACAAAAAGTCAACTGTGCCTAAAGTCAAGTTTGACTTTTGGAGTTTTTGGTCAAACATGGTCTCTTCAAGCCAAGAACAATGTTAATATGTGATTTGGATAATGAATCAAGAAAAATCAAGAAAAGGGAGGTTACTTGTAAAAAGGGCAACCTTAGAAAACTTAGAAAATTTTCTAAGTCATGAAAAACAATGATTTTTGCCCTACTTTGCAAGGTCATAACTTCCAAACCAAGTAACCATTTTCTTGGATCCAAAGACCAAATGAAAGAGCTTTTTACATACTACAACTTTGTCACCTAGGGTGAATTCCCAAAAAGTTCATAGATTGAGATATGAAGCCATGAAGTTAGGGTTTCCACACTTTTGAACTTTGACACTTAGAAAATTTTTGGACAGAATCTGTTTTGTGTTTTAACCAACTTTAAGGCTACTTTTCACCAAGATCCAAGATGAATCAAGACCAAATGCAAACATCAAAGTTGAAGTATGATATACCAGCTTTCCAAAATGTCCAAGAATATAATCTAATTCCATTTGAGCAAGGAGATATGAAGTGCACAACATGCCTTAATGCAACTATTTTGGCTAGACAGATTGGGCATTACTTGGAGTACATGATTTTGTGAGTCCAAGTGTGCTGATAAAGAAATGCTCATTCAACAAGAATCTGAGTGAATCATCCAAAACCTTCAAGATAGAGCCACTAAGTCAAGAAGAATCCCTTTGAAATGATGAGACATCATCACTTTAAGCCTTGAATTCAAGAGGCATTTATATGGAATAGTACATTGTCAAAGAAACCACTCTCATCAGTCAAGATGCACTCTTAAACAACAATAAAAACTTCTGCAAAATGTGGAATTCGTCAAAAGAAGAGCTAGGCTAGTGGAAGAGATAATGTACCTTGAGATAGAAGTAATGATACATTGCCAAAACCATTGAACAATGAACTCATCCTTCAAACCAGCACTATTAGTCCAAAACAAACTTGCTCCTCTATAAATAAAGACCACATTTGATCATTCAAAACACACCAAAACAATCACAACACTTGTTTTCTCATTCTTCCTCTTTCACGTCAAAATTTCAAATTTTCAAAGAGTGAGATTCGAATTTTCAAAACCAGAGCTTAAGCCACTCAAACAATCATCCAAGCACATCACAAATCATCCCTTGAAGGTGTCCAAACCTTCATCTTCCTCTCCAAACACCAGAATCCAAAATTCAACTATCAAAACCTCATATTTTGACTTTTCTGCATTTTTAAAGCCATGTCTTGATTCTGTCCATTTCAAAATTATCCAACACTTCAAACACACTCTAAATAACATTCTTAAAGTGTTTCAAAATTCCTTGGGCCTCTGTCAAGAGTGTACGACCCATCACAATTTCAAAACTCCTTGGGCCTCTGTCAAGAGTGCAAGACACATCACAATTTCAAACTCCTTGGGCCTCTGACAAGAGTGTAAGACCCATCACAATTTCAAACTCCATGGGCCTCTGTCAAGAGTATAAGACCCATCACAATTTCAAAACTCCTTGGGCCTCTATCAAGAGTGTAAGACCCGTCACAATTTCAAAACTCCTTGGGCCTCTGTCAAGAGTGCAAGACCCGTCACTTTTTTCAAGTTCAACCATACTTAGACATGGGCCTCTATAAGAGTGTAAAACCCTCCACGTTCAATACTTGTCAAATATTTGTCTTGCACTTATTTTATATTAAGTTTCTCTTGACATTTATAACACCTCATCCTTAGTTTAGACTTATTTCAAACCTAGTTCCCCTTGAATGAAGTTAACTTCGTCATAGCCTCCTCTTGGGCTTTATCCAAGCATCATTGCCTCCTCTTGGGCTTTATCCAAGCATCATAGCCTCCTCTTGGGCTTTATCCAAGCATCCTAGCCTCTATCTCGGGCTTCATACAAGATACCATCAACTCAACACTCACCCCAATTAAGTCAGCCTCCTCTCAGGCAAATAAAACTCTTTAGCTTCACATCTTGGGCTTTGAACAAGATACAAACAAAATTTTTTAGCTTCACATCTTGGGCTTTAAACAAGATACAAATAAACCTTTTAGCTTCACATCTTGGGCTTTGAACAAGATACAAAATACTTTTCAGCTTCACATCTTGGGCTTTGAACAAGATACTCAAATAATTCAACTTTTCCCCAGAGATGAGACATTAAGTCATCTCTGTAGGAAGATATCTCTTCTATACACCACAATTCAAAATCAAACATTAAAAACTTTTTCTTCATATAAGTGATGTAAGTGACATACTTGTTGATCCAAAATCCAAGTTAAGGTCCTTCTCTTAGCATGCAAAGACTCATAAAGGAATATGTGGCATTGCTTATGATTCTTTAACATCCAAGTTCAAAGCTTCTTCCCTTATGATATCATTCTCAAATGTTTGTGATAAATAGGTGAGATATCTCCCTTAAGAATGACAATTTGTCTTTTCTTTCAAACCAAAAAAACTTTTAGCTCCATCATCTTGGGCTTTGAACAAGATACACAAACACCCTTTTAGCTTCATCATCTTGGGCTTTGAACAAGATACAAATTCCACCCATAGTTAGGTGGAACGACGAACCCCCAGATGTAAGTGAGTTGCACCGAACTGGGTTAACAATTACTGTGTTCTTTATCATTTTGCAGATTTACGTTTTCTATTAGGGTTCATGATGGACATGTTGGATCAGATGTCGTGACATCTGTGAGGGTGCAATTTTGATATTCAAGGTATCAGTCTGCAGTTGTGCCTCCAAGTTTAAAAGATTATGTAGCACAATGTCTTGACATGTGTTTGTACATCTGCTGTCTGCATAGGCCAGAATTTCAATTGGTATCAGAGCCTGGTTTCCTATCTGGTTCTGGATGAGATCTTTGGGAGATACTTTCTGGTGTTTAAACGAGGAGGAGTTTTGAAGATCAGATCAATCAACTCAGACATACTCAAGGGTATTAATGGATAAAATGGATGTTCTGGATCGATGGGAGCAACCCGGAGGTTGTTCATGTTGCCGAGGGGGTTCTACAACAACTACAAGAGAAGTGGCTAGTTCTCTTGTTGGTGTATCTTATAAGATGTTGTGACATCTTATTAGGGCAAGCAGGATTTGTTCCTTGGTGGTTCCGCTGCATGTGTTTCTGATGGAAGAGCTCTAGAATTATGGGATTCTGGAGTTGCTACTGAAGACAGTTGGTGGAAGGTCTCAATTGTCGGCCTCTATATTTGAAGATATCTGCATTCTTTTATTCCAAAGTCGGGAGCAATGGAGTGAAGGAAGTTGTAGTTAGATATCTGGTATGATGACTTGGTACTTGGAAGCTTGGTTTCTTGGTGCAGTTTGGAGTCAGTTGAAGAGGAGAGGATTTGAGTGAAGTTTATTAGGTTCTTGCTCTAGGAGTTTGATAAATGATTGGTCGGATAAGAGTGGATCCAATCTGATTGAAGAATTATTGAGGTAAATAAGATTTGTTCAGAGGAAGTCTTAGTTACTTGAGTCAAGGGTGGAATCCTTGGTATCTCAACATCATCCTTGAAGAAGATACTTGCAAAAAGATTGAATACTTTATAAGGATTCATGACATGATCTGGTGGAGCTCAGCTACAGCAGTGAAGAAGGGTTAGTGGACAAGAATTTAAGATCAATTTCTATTTGTGGAATCCACAAGTATTTAATTGATTATCCTTGAAATTCAAGATTGAGGATGTTCTGTCAGATGTTCTAACATTTTTTCATCAGAGGCTTGGAGAATCACGGGAGGGGTTCTACATTTGCTCAGAAGTCTCCTAGGTGTTGACCTGGGATTATTGGCTTAGCATCTGTTCCTGGAAAGTATTGTGAATGACTTTTCCAGATGGTGATGCTGTTGAAGATGGAGATTGAAGACTATGAAGACATCATAATCTTGATGGTTATAGCTTGGATCAGTTTATTTCTGATCTAGGTGCTTTAGAGCATGGGTTTTGCTCTGGTTGTGAAGGTTGAGGATAAGTGGCAGTTATCTCTGGCTTTCTACTGACGGCTCTACTAAGGGAAGTGGCATTCTTTGGTATTGCTATGGGGTAGTCTTGGGCTACTTACTTTCTGAAGATTCAGACGTGGCAGGTTTGAAGTCTTTGGAGTTTCTAAGCAGGATGGAGGTTGCCTACTCAAACTTGGTTGTTGAATCAAGTCTATGAAAGCACGAAAATCTATTTCTGCAAAGGGAGGAGGTTTTTCTAAGTGACAGAAGGAGGAGCTGAATTCAACAGTTGGATGTCATAATATTCTGACATCTAGCTTAACATCATAAGTCTCAGCTGGTGATGTGGCACATCAGCTTAAGATAAGGTGATCTACAGGAGAATGAGAGTATGGATTCTTCAAAAAGATCCATCTCATGCAGTTTGCGGGAGCTGTGGATGGGAAGATGTTACATGACAAAGAGGCTTGGTGGATCCAAGATGTCTTGCTATAGGGCAAGTAGTTCGTGTAACTTGAAGATCTGATTTCATTAGTAGATCAGTGTATCTTGTGGGAGTTTTGAAGATGAGTGAAGTCAATCAAAAGGTGGCATTTGATTGGTTTCACAATGTGCGTTCAAGCAGGATGCTTGAAACTCATTGCACTTGTGCACAAGAGTAGTTAGTTGAAATTGCAAGAAGGTTCTGGTTCTCTGGGAGCTTGTGGCAGAAGTTTTGGGTTGAGAATGGAAGCATACCTTGTCTGGTGGTTGAGAGTTTATTTCTCTCTGGGTTTTTGAAGTCTTCTTTGTTCAAGCTGGTGGCGCAGTGTTGTGTGAAGATCTTCAGTATGGATTACTATGCTGATAGTAAGTCCAGTAGTGAAGCATATCAAGAACCATGATGTGTGGTGTCTATGATGTGTGGAAGATGTCCTAACTGATGTTAGAACATCTTGGGTTGGATATCCTTGGTGAAGGATTTCAGGTTCTGTGATGAACTGGTTACTTGCATCGTATCCAAGAAGTATCTACATTATCATCCGGGAGAATGATGAAGTAGAAGGATTGCCTTGGAAGGTGGATGTAAGTGTTTTGTGAAGACTGAAGTGGATCACGAGTTGATTGCATGGAAATCTGTTTTCCTGACGTGTTCAGAAGTGGAGATTCACCATAAATCAGAACTATTCCAGGTTATCATACGGGAGAATGATAAGGAATGACTGTCTTAGATTGTGGGGTGTTTATCTCTATTGCTGGCCTAGTGAGGTCAGTGGAAAATCTTGCATAAGGGGATGGTGCCTCTGGGAGCAAGTCATGCTAGTAGTGGATCAGTTTGGCAGTTGTGAAGTTCTGGAGCATGCATACGATAGCTGACATTATTATAACAAACTAAGGGACCATGCGCGTCTCTTTGAGGAATGGGAAGCATTCTGATTCAATTGGTTTGTGCCTCAAGCAACTGGATGTCTATACATGAGAATTCAAGAGGAATTCGTGTGGTGTATAAGATGGTTGTGGAATGAGGGGGATCAATGGGACTTTGATCTCAAGCCAAGAGTTTGTTATGGTTTGTATACACGTCCTCACGGGATGCATGACAGTGATCATATGTGAGTGATTATTGTTTCTATTCAGAGGAAACAATAAGAGAGTTAATGATTGTGTTCAGCAGGTGTATTGAACAGAGGGTGCGCTCTTGAAGACATGAAGATGCATCTTATGTTTTCCAGTCATTAGCTTGGGTGTTCAGTGGAGGAGCAACAATTACCTTAGTCAGGGGGAGAGGCCCCTTGATCTAAGATGAATTGCTGCAAGGATGCAGTGGAATTTCCAGTTTGCATTTGCGTGTCAAGCAAACTGAGATGTCAAAGAGGATGTCTTGACATTGGAGTATTGTTGCAAGTTGTGGGAAACTTGGCAGTGCATATTTAATGGTTCTTATTGGATGCTTAAGAATCATTGGTTGAGTCTGGGGAATTTATTTTTCTCTGCAGACTGTGATCACAGAGCTGTGAAGATTTTTGTCAATACAAAAGTTTTTCTTGGAGAACAGTGTCTGACATGATGTCAGGACATTGTTCAGGACATGCTTGATGAGTAATAGGTCTTTTGGTCGGCGGGCTTTGCATTATGCGCGTGCTAAACATGTTCATCGTTACTCGTATTATTGTTGGACGGTTTCCTTGAAGAAGAAACAGTCAAAATATTCTTAGCTGGTGCACATTAGGTCTTGGTAAAGTTACAACCTTAGAGTAATAACTACATTGATTTTCAACAGATCGTTACATTCAAAGGAAAATTCTTGATTATTTAAGGATGTTTCTGGAGCAGGTTACCTCAGATTGTGGTACTCTTTGTGGTTTTTGTTAAAATGTCTTTTGTTCAAGTCTGGATAAGTGTTGGTTGGGTATAGGAATGTCTTGGTTTCTTTTGCTAATTTTTGGGTAAAAAGGGGGAGTATGAGTCACTAAGTCAAGGGATTCAAGGGTTGTTCTTGCAGTTGCTTTGTAAGGATGATAAACAAAGATGTTCTAACATCCTGTCTTTGTCTGGTGTGTTCACTCAGTTTGTCTCAGACTATGTTTTCTTTGTGGTGTGTTCAAAATGTCTTTTGTTTAAGTCTGGATTAGTATTGGTTGGGTATGGGAATGTCTTGGCTACCTTTGCCAAATTTTGGCTAAAAAGGGGGAGTATGAGTCACGGGAAAAGGGAATGTGTGTGTTGTTCTTGCAGTTGTTTTGCAATAACATGGAACAAGGTGTTGGCTTTATCATCTTGTATATGTTTCTCTTGTGTCTTGTGACTTGAGTTAAGAATCAAGTTGTGTCTTGTGACCTGAGTTACAAGTTTTATGTGCTCAGATTCAAGAAGACTACAACTGATCTCTGGAGGGGGAGTGTATTTGAAAAGGATGTCCTATGTTCTTTTTCTTTAGAAGTTTCTATTGCCTGGATATTTATCAAATTCACTCATCCTGGTTTACTACTTTCCTCAAGAGTGGCAGTACCATCTCATTGGTTAAGGGAGAGCCAGAGTTATCTTCTTCCTCATGTACACCAACACAGACTCAGCTTGCACAATATTCCAATCATATCCGCCACTCAGGGTGAAGAGACGTTCAAAATGTGTTTTAGCCAAAATTTGTCAAAAGGGGGAGATTGAAAACACCTTTGGTTTGATAAAATTTTGGTAAAACACATTGATGATAAAGATGAATAAATCTGGACTGAACAAAGACATCGAAGAAGATGTCATAACCTAAAGTCATGACATCCTGGAGTACTGCACTGATTTAGCAAGTGGATAATGTGCATGGATCAAGGACTGAAGACTGAATCCCAAGGAAGCAGAAGACACTATAAATAGAAGACTTAGACCTAGGTTTTCTTACGCCTTAGTACGCCTGTTGTAACCTTGTTTTCTTGCGTAAGAAAGAAGAGTTTAGGGTTTTGAGAGTCGTTGGCTTTCTAGGTTGTAAGTCTCCCTTTGTATCAGTTGATACATTGTGGTAGATATAGGTGTCACACAGATCCATAAGCCTTGAGGTATTGGATTGTGTATTGTTCTTGGATGAAGCTTTTAAGCAAATCTGAGTTAGCCTGTTTGTCAAGTAGGCTTGACAGATTTCTGTATTGACAGGGATGATGTAGAAATCACAGTTGGTGATTAAGGGAAGTGAGTGGGGTATCTCGTATCAGGGTTCTAAACGTTTGAGTTTAACCTTGGTAAAGATGTTCATGGGGTAGATGTTACGGATAAAGTTGTAAACGTGGGAGTTTAACTTTGTAACAGTCTACAGATAGTGAAGTCTTCTTCCTGGATTGGTATCCCCCAGATGTAGGTGAGTTGCACCGAATTGGGTTAACAATTACTATGTTCTTTATCATTCTGCAGATTTACGTTTTCTATTAGGGTTCATGATGAACATGTTGGATCAGATGTCATGACATCTGTGAGGGTGCAGTTCTGATATTCAAGGTATCAGTCTGCAGTTGCGCCTCCAAGTTTAAAAGATTATGTAGCACAATGTCTTGACATGTGTTAGGACATCTGTTGTCTGCATAAGCCATAATTTCAGCTTCCCTTAGTATAACTGACCCCTGATTCCAGATCTCTTTGCCTTTGTAGGAAAAAAATTTGCGCGTAGGGTTAGTTTAGATTCCTTCCCTTTCCTTTTAAGTATCATAGGATAAATATTAGAAATTCAAAAGTGGCACAAGCATGATCCACGAGAGTCTCACCATCTCAGGATGGGTGGGGACATGGAAATCGGTCCACTCACAGCATGTGCCTCTTTAAATGAAGACATTGAAACCTCGGGCCTTTTATCCTCCACAAGAGGTTCTTTCTGAATTTGGACCACTTCGAAGGCCTGACACAAGGTTTCATTAATCTCCCCATCAACCTCGGCATGCTTAAACGTTGACAAGTGACTGACCATGATGTCTTCTTCTCCACACACCGTAACCACTTTTCCTTCAACCGTATATTTAAGCTTTTGATGCAAGGTAGACGTTAATGATCCAGCATAATGAATCCAAGGACAGCCTAATAGGAAACTATAGGCTGGATGGATGTCCATGATGTAGAAAGTTATATCGAAAACTTTTGGTCCAACCTTGATGGGCATGACCACTTCACCAAACACCAATCTTTTTGACCCATCCAACGCTCGCACCACCAAATCACTTGGCCTACAAATCAATCCCTGCTTATCAAGTTTCATAAGGGCCTTCTTTGGCAAGACATTCAGAGATGACCCAGTATCCACCAAGACATGAGACATCAACGATCCCCTGCATTCCATGGAGATATGTAGGGAATTATTGTGATTCCTTCCAGCAGAGGTCAGATCCAAATTATTGAATCCTAAACCATTTTCGACATTAACATGTGCTACCACTCCTTCAAGCTGATTCATAGAAATTTCCTGTGGAACATAAGCGGCATTCAATACCTTCAACAGTGCATTCATTTGTGCTTCTAAATATAGTAACAAAGATAGAGTCGTAACCCAAAATTTAACCTCCCTTTTTTGTTTCTTTTGCATAAGCATGTGCATCCGCATCTCCAGCATACACATTAGCATTTTTTTCTTTGTGGTTTTGCTGTAGGAACATTCAGAATTTTAGAGGGTTTCAAAGCCTGATTAATCTCATCCTCACAGATTCATCACATTATCACATCAAGCAAAATACAAAGGTCTCATACATATCAAAGCATCCTAACAAGTTCACCTAATCATCTGGCGATTAGGGTTTCTTTGGTTTCAAGGAATTCATCTGATCAAGCTCCTAGTGGCTCTGAACTAGGGTTTTGGACAAAGGACACTTATGATCATTTTCTTGAGCAAGACAAGATTCCAAGGTCTTCATACATCTCAAATCATCCATATAGGCCTCATGGTTCAACGTAAATCATTTCAAGGGTTTTTGAAGTGGATAGGGAAGACATTGAATTCATCTGGTTAAAAAGTCAACTGATGCCCTACAAAAGTCAACTCTTGAGTTCATGGGTCATATTTGGGTATTTCAAGTCATCATCTATGTTATTATGAGGTTTGATCAAGAGGAATAAAGAGAAATCATGAAATCAGGAGAAGTTGCTAAATTGGGGTTTTTGGATTTTTTTTCTAAAGAAATTCAGCTTGGAGGATATGTTTTCAAGGGAAATTCTCTTGGTGATCCAAGATCCTTTTCACTTTTCCTCCCTCATAAAAATGTTCCTCATTCTTCAAGCTTTCTTTCGATATCAAGAACGCACCATTTAGATTCCTGGAACTCAAGTTATGATGTTTCAAAGGCGAGAAAATGAAGTTTGCTGATGTAACGGGTTACATCAGCCATGTAACCGGTTACATCACTAATACTCAGCCATAGAACTCATGTTTAGGCTGATGTAACCGGTTACCTCAGCCATGTAACCGGCTACGTCACTATTTATGCAGAAAAATCAGCGTTTTCATCACATTGCAACAGCTCATTCCATTCTCTTTTGGTCCATTTTGTTCGAGCATTGTGTGGAATATTCTAGATGCTTCGAGACACTTCAAGAACCCACTTTCATTTGCTACAATACATCATTTCCAATCAAGACCACCATGTTACTTAATCTCTAAGCATGTGAACCACTTGATTTGGATTTACATTGGGATTGCTCCACCGAGTTAACTAACTAACTAACCGAGTCAACTTCCGACTCGGTGAGTTGAATGTAACTAACTCCAAAGCACATTCTAAACGTGGTAATTCCAAACCTCCAATATATATAAACAAAGCTCCATCATTTTACAAAGGATCCACAATCATTCTCACAATTTCTCACTCTTTTCACTCTCAATTCTCTCATTTTCTCTCTAAAGTTTCTGCAACTTTTTCTCACATTCATCTTCATCTTCTTCCCAAATCACACTAGAGCTCAATTTCCACCATTGAAGAGTAGAAACTTTCACATTGAAAGTGTTTTTATCTTAAGCTTAATCTCCATTATCTTGCATTTCTACTTGGATTGCTGGAGTTTCAGTAGCTTTTGCTTCAACTCAAGTGATCATCTCAAGTTTCTTCGGTGAAAATTCGTATTTGGATCTTTTGTCGCATTTTGCTCGGTTTCGCTACGATCCGGTCACAAGTTCAGATTTCTCTGGTTTTCTTTGATCATTCTCATCATAATTCACTTCCAACAACTACCAAGACAAACCTCCGCCTTGTAGGTTGGTTATTCTTGCTCGATTTTACGTTTCCGATAGCTTTTGCACTTTTCACAATGTAGCTTAATTGATGTTTGGTTGCTTGAATCTTTGATTTGCATGATCAAATCTTGTGACTCTTAATTGTTGTGAATTAATATGTTTTGTGCACCTACTGTTATGTTGTGATGCATGACCATTACAGTTGAAAAGCAATTCTCAAAAGTGATTTTTGAAAAAACCGGTTTTGCTGATGTAACGGGTTACATCAACCATGTAACAGGTAACATCACCTTGTCACGCCCCTGGAAGTGCAGTTCTTGCTGATGTAACTGGTTACCTCAGCCATGTAATCGGTTACATCACTACTGCTTGGCCAAAAGCTTTGTTCTAGGGGTTGTTTTGGATGTTTTAATCATGTTATTGCTACTATTTTAGGGAAGAATCTTCATGACATGACCTTTTCTCGATTAATTGCTTATTTTTTTATGTTTGTTTTGCAATTTAATCATGTATTCAAAGCACTTTTTGTTCACTTTTTCTTGTCTTTGTGTTAACATGATTAGTGATGCATGCTAATTGATTCTTGTTAATACTTGGCAATTTCAGTCTTGTTTGTATTAAGTTTGTTCTTTATTGAACAAATTTAATTTTTGTATAATCAGTGATTCACACCTTTTGCTTGAACGGTTTTTCGACTCGTTTGGAAAATTGTTGGCATATCCTTTCCCTTTGATTAATTAATCGAAACCTTGTTTCGATCGGTTAATCCTCCTTTTGGTCTCCTCTTTAGGCTTCCTTTATAGTTTATCCTTCTTGATCCCCTGTCGAGTCGGAGGTTCGCACGACGCACTGAAGCACTGTACAAATTGGCATTGTTATGTGTCATACCCAAAATTTTGACCACCAAGATTTCCCATCATTATGAGAATCATCACCACAATATGGATATACCATCATGCCTCATCAATCTCCTCAAGGATTATTGAGTATTCACTACAATCAAGAACTAGGGTTTTCAACCCCTCTCAGAGCATTTAGACAAATGATCAATCAAGAAATGACATGATTTTCAACTTGTCTAGTCTCTCAAACATCCAATGAAGGATCAAGGGATCTCCTATATCAAGAATCATGCATAGTTATGCAACATTCCAAGAGGATCGAACCTCAGGATCGCCAGTGTCACCAAATTAGGGTTTTGGTCGACCAGGACCTCCAGATGAAATTTTCCATCTATGCATGAGCCAATGCCTCAATATATGGTCCAATAAGCTCAAAAGTATCTCAAGAGCCCATCCACAATGGCAAAATCACTTTGACGGACCATCTATCAAAAAATCAGGAATTAGGGTTTTGACCTAATTCAACCCTTGAATTAGCTTATGAAGTGAGGCATGGCTTGAAGCTTCAAAATGAACCTCAAAGACCTCAAATACATCATATTGACATGTTTACAAGATTTCATTGACTCAAAGAGCTCAAATCATAAGCCACAAGAACTCAAAACCATCTGATCACAAATTAGGGTTTCTGATGAAAAAAGTCAGCCCTATCCTTGACTATTGGCCTACCCCTTGATCTCCAACCTTGGGAAAGGGTCCAAGATATTCCTAAATATCCTTAGAGGCCATCCATGAAGTTTAATTAGGCCCAAGGATTGATTTCAAAACAGGATCACAAAGTCAAAATTTCATTTGATGAAAAAAGTCAACTGTACAAAAATCCAAGTTTGACTTTTTGGATTTCTGGTCATCCAAGGCTCCTTAACCCTAAAACAATGTTAATATGTGATTTGAATCATCATTCATCAAGAAAAATCAAAGAAAGTGAGTTAACTTGCTAAAGGGGTAACCATAAAAAAACTTAGAATTTTTCTAAGTTATGGAACAAAGTGGCTAGGGTACCAACTTTATAAGGCCATATCTCCCAAACCCTAAGGCCTTTTTCTCCCACTCAAAGCTCTGATGGAAACCCTCATTACATACTTCAAAAGTGTCAACTACAAGAGTTTCCAATTCTTCATGGATGCTGACTTATGGTTGGATCAAAATCACTAAAACATGGAATTTACCACTTTTCCAACACTTAGACAAATTTCTGTCTAAGTCCAAAAAAACAAGTGAAACACCAAAACTTGGAGGGTTGTTTCACATAGTTCCAGGCTGAATCAATTCAAGATGTAAACATCAAAGTTGTTGTGCATATTGCCAACAATCCAAGGAGCTCATTGGCATGAAACAACTCAACCTGAGCCAAGAGTTATGGCTGCTGCAAGACACCATGGCACAACTGTTTTGAAAAATCAGTTTGTGTGATTTCTTGCCGTACAAGATTTTGAGTCAAGAAGCAATGATCACTATGCCACATTCATTCAATATGATCATAATGCATCTGATCCAACCTGCAAACTTGGACTGAAGTGCCAAGAACTTCTCCTTGAGAATTGATGAGTTTTTGGCATATATGCCTTGAATTCAAAAGGCAATAATGTGGAATAGTTCACATTCAAGATTCTCACTCTCCTCAGTCAAGTTCTCTAATTAAACAACAATTAAAAGGACTGAGGAATGTGATTTCAGTCAATGCATAACTGATCTATTTGGGACAGCTAATGTACCTTGTACAAGAGGCATTTATGCCAAACCAAGACCATTGAACCATGACCTTATCCTCTGACCTTCAAGAGAACCACTTCAACACAACTCCTCTACTATAAATAGAGGTCTTAACTGATCATTCAAACTACACCAAAGCTCATTACAACAAGGCTTTCTCTCTTTCACCCCCTAAGCCTAAAAACTTCATTCTTTGAGAGGTTACTATCGGGTTTTGAGTTGGAGACCAATGCCAACCAAAACATTGATTCAGACACATCACATATAACATATAGAAGGTGTCTGAACACTCACCTCCCATCTGTAACATCAAAATCATCAAATGGCCATCCATTTGCACAAAAATCATGACTTGCTGCAGAAGGAATCAGGTTGATCAATCTAGAAGGTTCTCAATCACTCCAAGCATTCAAACACTTTCCTTAAGGTACAAGAAGTTGTCCAAAACATTAGAACTCAACTGTAACATTTCCATCATCAAGTTTGATTCTCACCTGCGGAGGTAAGCCTCAAACTATCAAACTCATTGAATCATGCATCATAAACATGTTTTGTGATTACCATTGTGTTTCTGATTGTTCATAGATCATTTGCCCTCAATTAATTGTTGTTTATGATTCGTGTTTAGGATTTCATTAAGTTTTGAAATTTTTAGGGTTCATCTGATTTTATCATGACATCTTTTGATTCAGTCAATTTAAATAAAATTGAGTATTGCCATTATGTTCCTTGTGTAAAAACGCATGAGTTTCATTTTTGAATCATGAGAATTGATTGAGGAACGAGTGATATAGGGTGCTTCTTGCACGAGCTCGAGGATGAAGATGGCCATGGTGCCATTCTTCAGAAATTCCACTTGTTTTACTATATATTTATCACTTGCCATACTATGTTTGAATTGGCATTGTGCCCTAGTGGAAACACTAGTATGTTTGTGTGTGTGAGCGAGCGAGAGGTCTGGGGTTCGAATCCCCCTCGCCCCAGACCTTTTGATATTTTTTTCAATCATTTTCAAAAGGAATTTTCACATATTATTATCCCTTGCCACTCTTTATCAGCCACACGCAAGTGGCTCAGTTGGCAAAATTTTGAACTATCCTCCCCAAGGGCGTGAGTTCAAACCTTGGGGGGACCATTTCTAATTTTTTACCACTTAATTTTATCAATTTTTTTCACCAATCTTTTAATAACTTTGAAAATTAATTTCTCATTTATTTTTCATCATTTTTTATTGGTTCTTTTTGCAAAAATTCACAAAATTGATAAAGTATTTTATTCTACAAAAATATCACACAAAAAAATATTAATTGTCTATATTTAATATTTTTTCATATAGAACTTATTTTATTTGTTTTTACATTTGAAAATATTTCTCTCTTCTTGATCTTTTCAAGACCAAATGAGTTCTAAATCATCTTGTGATTAAAACCTCATTTTTCAAACCCTAAACCAAAAATCACAAGTAGTTTATTTAAACTTATTTGGAATTTTTATCATTTTTATCATTTTTTCTTTAAAGAATTACTTTTAAAAGAAAATAAAATTAGGGTTTCTTTGATTTTTGATCCTTATCAAACATTTAAAAACACTTTTGGGCCTCTAATAGAGTGTAAGACCCAACCCCCCTTTGTACATAAATAATTTTGGGCTTTAGTCATTGTATAAGACCCAATACAGTTTTCAAAATAACATTGCGATCATTGTTTTTATCTGGGCCATTCCTTGAGTTGTAAGCCCCATATTTTGTACAAAAATAATCTTTGGTCCTCTAATAGAGTGTAAGACCCAATCCCTTTCTTAACCAAAACCATTTTGGGCCTCAGACATTGTATAAGTCCCAACACATTTTCAAAAATCTCAGCACGATCTCCAGTTCAAAAATCAAATCACTCAGGCCTCTCCTTGAGCTATAAGTCCCACTTCTTTTCAAAAATAATCTTTGGGCTCTCTATTAGAGTGTAAGACCCAACCCTCTTTGTAAAAACAATAACCTTGGGCCCCTGCTATGGTATAAGTCCCACAACATCTGTTAATAATACAGTTTGTTTCAATAAGTCATCTAGGCATCTCTTGTTGAATAAGCCCCAAGCTTCTGTTCTAAGATAACTGTTATCAAAACTTTCTTTAATTTCTTTGAACAACTAATATTACAACATGGAAGCTTTCTCACCTGTAAGTTTTATCTGCTTTCATTTACATGCTTTATATATAACTGTATTGCTGGAAGCTTGCACACCTGTAAGTACTTCTTTCATATCCTTTTAAATACTTGTCATATATCAACTGTATATACACTTGTATATCTGTTTAGAGTTTTCCCCGGCAACTAAGTCTAGAATTAGGTAAAGCCAATTGGTCACGCTTTCAATATAGTCAAACTAGATCCCCATAGGATTACCAGATACAGTCTTGCCTTCTCTTGGGCTTAAACAATATGGAACAAAGAGAAATGCAGTATTCCCGATGAACCTTTTCTCAGACTGTCACTATTAGAACTTGTCAAAGAAATTCAGTTTCCCCAAAGAGGATTAATTCCCGGTGAAACTTCTCTTGAATTTCTTCAAACTCTAGAACTGTTCATTACAAAAAGGATTAATTCTCGGTGAAACCTTTCTTGAACATTCTTAAGTTTGGACCCACAGGCTTCCTAAAAGCATCCCCAACCTCCTCTTGGGCTTTGTACAAGGACCCTCAGGCTTCCTAGAAGTTCTCGTGCCTCATCTTGGGCTTAGTACAAGGACCCAGAGACCTCTTACAGGTATAGGACAGAACCTAGTCATCATTCGCTAGAGCAGTCTTTCTGAGTCAAATCATCAAACCAATTAAGGGTTGATAATCATCCCTTAACATACCAGCCTTCTCTTGGGCATAATACAAAGATCATTCACCATCTGAGAACCAATCTCTCAATACTAGTAGACTTGGACAGTCTCATTTTCTCTTTGGATTTCAATGAAACCCTTTTCCTTAAAGAACAGGAAATAACCCTGATCATCTGATCAATCTCAAAACATAGTTAAAACCAACAGGTTTCATAACTCAATCCTCAAACCTTACACTCTAATTTTCCCAGCATGGGTCAATTACTATCAAAACTTCATTAACAAAACACCAGAGGAAAGAACCCCAACTGTTATATCTTTAGTAAAATCCCCAGCTAGGGTCAATTTATTGTCACCATCCTCATCAGAACCTCAAGGTCTCTGATACCTCAACTTTTCTGTAATCCCCAGCAAGAGTTGAATTACCAAACTTTGGACCTGTCTTTGGATTTCAATAATCCTCAGCAGAAGTCAGCCTCCTCTTAGGCTTTGTATAATGATTCTTCCTCAGCAGTTAGCCTCCTCTTAGGCTTTGTATAATGATAACCCCTCAGTTGAGTCATAACTTTTAGCCTCAATCTTGGACTTTGTACAAGACACCCCCTAAATATCTCTCCAGTAGAGTCAGTCAGGGTCTTTTAGTTTCAATCATGGGCTTTGTACAAGACAGATAATAACACTCCCTAAACAGAGTCATACCCTTTTTAGCCTCAATCTTGGGCTTTGTACAAGACATATATTCTCCAACTGGGTCAATCTTTTTAGCCTCAATCTTGGGCTTTGTACAAGACACACATAAATGTCCTCCCGGTGGAGTCATCTTCTTTAGCCTCAATCTTGGGCTTTGTACAAGACAGATAAAACTTTTCCCCAAAGAGTCAAACCTCTTTCAGCCTCAATCTCGGGCTTTGTACAAGACATAAATAAACACTCTCTTGTTGAGTCAGTCATTTTCCAGCCTCCTCTTAGGCTTTGTATAATGATTTCCCCAGCGGAATCCAATCAACCTCTGAGTTTCAACCTTGGGCTTTAATCAATGCACACAAAAAATCAACATCCCCTAAGAGGAAATCAAAAATCTCTGCAGGAAGATACTTCTCTGTATAATCACATCAAAACAGTCAATCAAAATAAAACCCTTAATCCCAGATAACTGGTGTAAGTGGCATACTTGTTGATTCAAACATCCAAGCTGTCTGTTCCTCATTATCCTGGTTAAAACCTCATCTAATTGCGGTAAGTGGCAAGCCTCCGGATAAAAACATCCAAGCCTATGTCCTTCTTTTAGCATGAATTCCTAAGGAAAAATGGCATTGCTAGTTAAAGTTTTCTCCTTTCGGACAAATCACCCTGTAAAGGCAATAATGGTATTGCTAGTCTCCATGCATTCCAGTTAAAGTAATCCCCCTTTTCAAACCAGTTACCCAAACAACTGTGATTAACAGATAAGATATCTCTCTTTAGAGATGACAAATTCTCTCTCAGTTAAAATCTTTTAGCTTCCATCTTGGGCATTGAACAAGATACAAATAACCTTTAGCTTCAATCTTGGGCTTTGAACAAGGCACAAAAAAACAACTTTTAGCTTCAATCTTGGGCTTTGAACAAGACACCAGACATCTGTTTCTTCCTTAGAATAGGAGGAACTACGATCGCTCTAATTTCCCTATACTTCATAACAGGGAATACGTAGGCATAAGATTGCGAAATCTTAGCGAGCACACTTATTCAAAAACCTTAGGTCCCTGACCTTACCAAAAACAACAAAATACCCTATCTCTCTCTCTCAGACATCCACAAAGGAGAAACTTTCCCATTTCACAGATAAACACAATCAAATATCAAGTAGAACCTAAAACTATCATCTCATGGATAACCATGTATAGGATGGGTAATTGACAACTCCCCATTGTATAACCTAACCCCGGACTCCCCAATCTCTGCCAAGCGTTTATTCAGTTAAACATTCGCGTGCAAGGTTAGTTTTAGATAACTTTCCATTTCCCTTCCAGCTTCACGGGATAAATAAGAAATCAGAAAGTAGCATCCAACGTTTCTCCCACTGAGGTGAGGAAAGCCCAATTTTACGATAAGGTGGTCGCGTCACCGACAAAAATCGTACGCTACATTATGTTGTCCGTTTCAATTTCCGCACTATACTTTGAACGCTAGAGAAGGAATGAGGATGGAGTCTATCCTACCCTCATTCTAACTATTTTTGGTAAGGACGTCTGGTCCTCCCACCGAGAATAGTCATCTCTACCCTCAAGCTATAGTGTTTCTCAATCCCCAGTCGAGTCGATCCTGGATCACTCTCACTCTTGCACCTTTAAATCTCTCTTTTAATCAATCACCATTTTCTTGGTTAAAGATCCTTGGCACCTTGGGTTAACAAACACTCTTTGTTTCAATACCTTCCTTTTTGGTCAATCATTGTTCTTTGATTCCCCAGAAGATTCTTGATCATTCTTTCTTTGGTTAATCACAGTCATACTATTAAAACCAATTCTCTTTTCCCCAACAAGTCGCAATCCCTTTCTTTGGTCAAACACAGCCTTCCTGTTAAACACCGAAACCCTAGCGGAGTTCGCAACCTTCTCTTGGTTCCTCTCCCTTTGATTGGTTAACCACTGCCTATCAGTTAAAACACCAATTCGCACTTCTTCTCAGTTAACCACAATCTATCTGTTAACATACTGAGCTCCTCTTTGGTTAATCACCTTCTCTTGGTTAATCACCCATTTCTCAGTTAACCACAGCCCGTTTGTTAACATACTGAGATCCTTTTGAGTTAATCACCTTTTCATGGTTAATCATTCATTATTTTTGGTTAATCATAGTCCTTTTGTTAAAATCAATACCCTTGGGGTAGTAACCTTCTTTTGGTTCAAATACCTTTTCTTTGGTCAAGTACTGTTGGTTCAGTCAGTGTACCGAACTCCTTTGGGTCACAACCTTTGCTTGGTTCTACACCCGTCCTTTAGGTCACAACCTTTGCTTGGTTATACACCCGTCCTTTGGGTAACAACCTTCGCTTGGTTCTACACCCGTCCTTTGGGTCACAACCTTTGCTTGGTTCCACACTCATCCATTGGGACACAACCTTCGCTTGGTTCCACACCAGTCTTTTGGGTCACAACCTTCACTTGGTTCTACACTCGTTCTTTTGGTTGATCAAAGTCTATCTGTTAAAACCTTTCTCCCCACAGAGTTGCAATATTTTCTTTCTTCGGTTAACCACTGTTTATCAGTTACTATACCGAAATCCCTTCAGAGTCAAACACCTTTGCTTGGTTAAGTACTATCTCCTATTGGTTCATCACAACCTGCCTGTTGACACCAACCCCTTTGCTTACTCCTCAGTGGAGTCACTTTTATTCTTCCGCTCCTTTATCTTCTTAGTTTTGACACAATTCTTGCATTTTATCCTAATCACAGTTACTACTCTTTTCCTTTGCTCTTCTTCCTTGGTTTTAACACCAATTCTTTGCATCCCCAGCAGAATTTTTCTCTACTTCTTTCCCTCTTGGTTTTGACACCACCTTCTTTTCTCCGTCTTTGTTCCCCGAACTACGTAGGCTTTGAATTCCTCATTGCACTATGAGGATATGTAGGCACGAGATTGCAAAATCTTGGCGAGCCACCTTCTTCCATTCTTCTTCTCTTCCCTGGTTCCATGAACTACGACGCTCTGATTTGCTCATTGCACTATGAGGGTACGTAGGCACGAGGGCCCTAATCCTTTGCGAGTACTTTCTTTGTCTCTTTTCTCTCTTCTCCTTTTAGCTAGAAGGCTTTAGATAGATAACCCATCCAAGCCTAGAAGCAAGCAAAATGATTCCCGTCGAGTACGACGGATGCGTAAGGTGCTAGTACCTTCCTTTCGCATAACCGACCCCCTGACCCGTTTCTCTTCCCTTTGGGTTTTATCGATATTTTCCCTGTCTTTTGGGACTAAATGAAGTTCGATGGCGACTCTGTTGTATCTTTGAGTGTGTGATTCACTCAGGTATAATCCCGCTAACTTCAGCTGGCGACTCTGCTGGGTAGTCCTTACTCTTGCAAGTTGAGGTTTCGCCTAGTTTTGTTTTCTTTCTTGCTTGTTTGGGTGTTTATCTTTGCGCTTTACTTGCTTTATCTTTATGTTTATTTACTGTGTTTTTTATTGCTTTGAATATTCATATGTTCTATATTATGAATATCTGTTATATTCTCTATTGTTATTGGGATGGGTTGCTGCTTGAGAGATAAGCCCAATACCCAGTATTGAGTGTACACACAGGATTAGGGTGGATAGTAGTGTGGCATGCGTAGTGTCTTGGTACGTTTGGTTTACACGAAACCCACATCCAGACGAGGTTTCCTTGGGAGATATTCCGACTTAGAGAACTTATAACTCTGGAGACGGATCATTGGAAATCAGTGGAGGCCTCCTTGACGGTTAATAATTCCAAACCAGAAATGGTGAACGTATTATTACTTCTTGACCTGAGAGCCTGAGAAGATGAGGACCATTAGGAACCCTTGTTCAAGATTAGATCACACCATTAAGGGGAGTATTGGGTTTTTTCTGCAGGAAACCAAGACTCTCCATGTCGTTTGTTCTCTCACCGCATCAGATTTCTGCACCGACACAGAATTATATATGCAGATATTCAGTGTGTTCAGACTTGATTATTCAGACGATGCTGGCTTCTTGACTCTGGTGTTGCATATCATTTCATCATGTCAAATTAATTTTTTGCATATGCATTAAAAATTATTTTTGCATGAATTGCATTCATCCATGCACGCATATGCATGTCCTTCATCCAGAGATCCGTCCACTTACACTGACCATTTCTGCCTTGTAGCAAGACGACGACTCGAAATCGCTATTTCACTCGCTCAAGCAAGATCAAGATCATGGCTGATTTCGAAGCTGAGAACGCTGCCTATAAGAAAACTCTGGCTCAATTTCAAGTTCGGATGGATCAGTTTCAGACTAACATGGATGTTATTATGGAGTTCCTTCGTGCTCAGAAGGACGTCGATGCTGCTGCCATTGTCGTTGCAAATACCACTGATGAGACCATTGTCACCCCTATTGTGACTGTTCCTTCTGTTGTTACTGCTACTCCCGCAATTATTTCTTCTCCTGCTATTGTTGAAGTGCCGGTTGAGCATGTGATTTAGCCTGGTGATCATCCATGAAACTCTCTGTCTGGTTTGAACAAGATGCCTGCTGCTTCTCCTTGGGGCATGCCTCCAAATTTCACTCTTCAGATTGCAAATAGTGGTGCCTTCATACCATATCAACCATTTGTTGTGCCCATGCCTAATGGAAATGCTGTTGCATATCCGCGGGGTATGCCTACTCCGATTCCACCTCCGGTGGTGAGTGATGATTATGAGAATCTTTAGGTTCAGACTCGTCAGACTTCTGTGCTGATTGACATTGAAACTCCTGATGATAATGAGAACGTGTATAGGGGTCCTCCTATTCACGTTCCGGTTTCATCCCAAGCTACTCAAACTGCTGTTTAGAATGTTCATTCTGTAATGCTTTACCCTGGGGCATCTTCACCCGCTGCGGTACCTCCTCTGAATTATCCGTTTGGTGTACAGATGGGTCAGAATGCTAGTCAGATGGTTAATCAGGGATTGGTATACCCTTCTCAGTTTACTTCTCCCCAAGTGCACGCTCCAACCGCATCTCAGCTGCCAAATCCTCAGATCCTTGTCAGGCCTACTGATCATGTAACACCCCAGTTCCCATCGCGAATAAATAATACATAAATAAATCAGAGTAAATAAAAATTTATTTTTCCGACAGAAACAGGGATGCCACAATTAAAGAAAGAAAACACAATTCCTGCTCATAAATTTTCGATACATAACACAAAATGGGATAACCTCAAAGGGAAACCTTTTTCCATGTAAAAGGAAAGATCAATTATGGAATAAAGCGGAAAGATCCATAACTTCCTTGTTTTACAAAATAAATCATTTTATAACATCAACATATTCATACAAAGTTAATACAAAATATATCCAACAAATGTATACATATATAACAAAAGTGTTCCCCGACTCCCGTGTTACGTATCAGGGCAGACGGACCGACAAAAGGATGGAGAACTAATCTTCACAAAAGCCTCCAAGACTACTAATCTGTAATTGCCTCATACAGCAACAAACCACAGCAGAAGGGTGAGAAATAACAACTAAATCAAGATTGCATAATAATATGCAAACACATATAAATTCACATGAATAATTATTCTCACCACAAGCATCACATACTAATACACATAGCATATATCAATTACACCAACATAATCACATATTCACACATAAGGCACACCAAAGTCATAACATATGGAAACACCCCACCACATCACATAGCATATGTCTATGAATAAAACATATTATCCACAACCAATGAATTTATCACATATGCACATCAATTCACCAATTCAAACATAAATCTCAACACATACTCAATCAATTCATGGTTTTCCACACATAATCAATCCATTCATGATTTTCCACACATAATCAATCCATTCATGATTTTCCACACATAATTAATTCATTCATGATTTATGCAAATGCAAAGAGACCGACACAATGACTCTATGCAAATGCGGGTACCATTCCATCCATCATTCTCATCATTAGTTCACTCAGGAACTATTGGAATCATCGCTTGTTACTTAGTGTAACTCCCCGTCGGGCAAACGATGTTCCCCGTCACTCACACCTCTTTGTATAAGGCACACGACGTTTATGGATCGCTCACACCTCTTTGTATAAGGCACACGACCCGATCGCTCACACCTCTTTGTATAAGGCACACGATCGTCTATAATCATCGCTCACACCTCTTTGTATAAGGCACACGATGTTATAGCGGATTCCCTCTGGAATCGTTTTGTCGCTCACACCCACTAGGGCACACGACATCACAAGAATGCATATCATGATGCTTGGCATACAATGACTCATGACATTCAAATGCACACAAATACACATTCATAATCATGCATATACAATCAAACACAACACAATACATTTTCTTGCCCTTAGGCCACAAACCATCATCACAACATTTCATCACATGCATTCACATCATATAACATCACACAAGTCATACGATATATATCGAAAGCACATTGCATGATAACACATCAAATACCCACAATTAAAACGGTAAAAGTCGACAAAACGACACATTTCCAAATTCCCGACATAATTAAATCGGCCACATATCTCAAAACCATTTTTATAAGAAATAACATCTCATTAGCTTTCCAACGATACCAAGGATGTTCAAAACGGATAATCGGAACACAAGTTATGGAATTAAAAAGAAAGGGAATCGCGAAATGGCAAAATTCTGCACCCTCGCTGGCCATACACGTATTGCCCTGAGCCATACGCGTAATGCCCAGCCCCATACGCGTACCATTACGCATTTCAGCAGATGGCCGAGAAAAATGGATTTCCATACGCGTATTGCCCTCAATTGCACCTGCCATACGCATATTGCCCAACCCAATACGCGTATGGACATGCCTGATACGCGTAACGGCAACGACAACCCAGAATTTTCCTGCAGAATTTCCTATTACGAATTCACTCAATTCCTCTCCCAAATCTCATCTAAACACTTCCAATTCACAATAGATCAACCAAAATATGTCCCAATCCTAACAACAAGTATTCTACGCAGTTTATATCGAGTTTCAACCATGAAAACATCGATTTCTATCAATTGTTCGTCAAGTTATCAATTAGAAAAAGTTGTGAAACAACCAAAACAATTACAACAAACAACACATATACATACACAAGCAAGATATAATTGAAACTTCTCACCCTTACCCGATTAATCGTGCTTGAACGGACAATTCCTTCTATCCCAAGTTTTCCTCTCCTTTTCCCTTCTCTTCCTTTCTCTCTTCTCTTTTTCCTTCTTTCTATTTTCTCTCTTTTTCTCTCCACTTTCTATTTTATGAAAAATAACCAAGCAAAAGACCAAAATACCCCTCAGCTCAAATATCTCGCAACCGCTCTCAAAATGAGATAAAACACAATAACGATGATAAATAATATATTGCCAAATAAAAGTCAAGAATAAAATAATATAAAAATAAAAATAATTAAATCGACTCGATTAAATAAATAAGACAAAATGGGGCGTTACAACTCTCCCCCACTTAGACATTTTCGTCCTCGAAAATATAACTGATACGAACAACTCCGGATACGACTCTCGCATCCGACTAACAAATTATCATTCCAACAAAAGGCACTCCACGAATAACACAAACTGACAACCCACCTCGCTAACAATGACTACAACAATGACACAACAACGACGACGACTACAACGACAAGATGCAAAGCCTATACAATGCACTTGACGACCAACTCAAAACTCAAAGAAACCCAAGTCACGAACACACACAAGAACATAAAGCTCCACGACCCAACATCGATCAACAACCTCTACATAACCATATTACCAACATCCTTGTCACACAACCTTATTACAACAATGCTACGATTTACCAATCGAACATACAACCAAAACGTCCATCTACATAGTAGCCCATGAATAATATTTAAACCTTTCGCCTAACACTTCCATTCTGAAACGTCCAATAGTTTCACCATTCCTACATGTTCCCAATGTTCGACCTATGAACTCTTACAAGTCCCACCCGCATATACAAAATGTGCCACATCACGCTTCCGCTGCGCACTCTGATTACTCGTAACCCATCAAATCTACCAATCTCACGTCCAAAGTCTAACTCTTCCTCATATTCACCAAGAATCACTGTTCACTTTTAATATTCCCAACCTCACACTCTCCTGTGTTATCTCACACACCAGACGCAAGTCTTGGAATTGCTCAAATAATTTTAATTCTCCGACCACCAAACAGCCATATGCAAGGACTATCGACTTAACTCATCACGCACAACATTAGCTTTTCCCGAAGGATAATCCAAGCCAAATTCATAACTCGTCACAAATTCTAACCATCCTCGTTGTCTCATACTCTATTCCTTCAAACCAAACAATTACTCAATATTCTTGTGATTACTAAACACTTCGAACCTAGAACCACAAAGATAATACCTCCAAATATTCCAACACAATACAACCACAACCAATTCCAAATCCAGAATAATATAGACCCTTTTTTGAATCCTCAATTTTCGTAAAGCATAAGCCACGACTTTACCCTCTTGCATTAACACACTGCCTAAACTCATCAAAGACGCATCCCAATACCTCACAAACGGTTTATCAGGATCACGCAGTATCAAAACTGGAGCCGTAGACAACTTCTACTTCAACTCACCAAAACTCACTCACAACGAACATCCAAAACAAACGAATCACCCTTTGCAAGTCAACTGAGATACCCGAAGTACGAACTTAGCAAAGTCTTTCATAGCCTGCAGTAACAACCAACTAAGCCCAAAAATTTCTAATCTCCTTAACCGACTTCGGAGCCTCTCATTGTAGAACTGCATCTACTTCCGATGGATCCATAACCATACTCTCATCTGAAATAAAATATCCGAGAAAACTAACCTTTTTCAACCAGAATTCTCACTCGAATAACTTAGCATAAAACTTCGTCTCTTTTCAACACTTCTAATTCAAATCTCAAACACTCTACCTGTTCTTCCTCTAAGTTTATAACAGATCCGAATACCCTCAATCAAAACCACCACGACCTCGTCCAAGTAAATATGGAAGATACGATTCATCTACTCCAGAAACATTACAGACGCATTACTAACACCAAATAACATCACTGTACGTTGTAATGCCCAACCAAATTCTAAAAGATATAAATTCTTAAAGCTTTTGCAAAACTTTTCACTGGGTAACTGGTTACTCACATACAAGCTTATCCGAGTAAATAACAGCCTATCCCAATGATAACAAACATAACCAGTCACATTAAATCGACCAAAGCCTCAACTCACACAATTCACCACTCTTATCAAACATTCCAAACAATTGTGAATTCACTCAAACTCAACCAAACCAATTCCAGTTATCTATTCATGAAAGTGGACACTTGTTCTCCATCGTTACCTTATTCAACTGTCAGTAATCCATACACAATTTCTTCTCTTAATAGTCCAAATTCCATAAATCCCAACATGTAGCAACAACCAACCAAAAAGAACTCTCAAATATTACATCCACACCTAGGGGTTTCTCAAGATTTCCATTAATGCTCTAAAACTCCAAAGACTCCAAACCTCACCAGAACTCTAAGTTTGGCTTCCCGTAGTCTCAATACCATGATACACATCATGCTTGTTATTCCATTCAATCATCCTTCCTTTTTGTTACTAACAATACTAGAGCTCTCTAAGACAACACCCTAATGTTCCATCCAAAAACACATCTGAAAACCATGCACAACTGACGGCCCATCACTGTGACTTCCTACCAATTTCCATAACCTTATCATCACAGACAAAACAAACATCTTAGTCCCATCTACTAAGAGTTTTCTGCTTACTTAGCAGATATAAACCTCAACTATTCACCTTCGTCCAATTAAGTTCAATCTCTACTCTCTGAGAAGCAGCCCTTAATAATACCCAATCATTCTCTCTCAATGACTTCCCAACTGAACCAACATACCAAAACCTCGAATTTGCCTCATCTTCCGATATAAGAATCTTCATCGACTCAACAAAACAATCTGTAACCATTTTCTTAAATTCCAAACAATTCATTGCACACACTATCAAAGTCGGAAAGACACGTCTATTCCATCCAACATAATTCCCGTTTATTATCAACAAGAGATTAAGGGTGATCAGTTCCTCAATTTGTCAATAGACAGCCGACAATCATGATGGGGCATAAACCGTCTTTACCAAACTATAATAGCATTTCTTGCATCTTGTGCACAAAACTACCTAAGGCACAAATCCTTAGTTGACATAAACCTTACCTCTGCACTCCCTCCGGAATTCGGGAACAACACTGTCCAAACCACACTTACACTCTTACAACCAACGCTCCACAACTGAAGCAACTTGGAGAAGCACCAGCTTCTCCCCCACTTATCTCATTCTCAAACCTGAAGACAAAAGGTTAGAAAACCAGAAAGCACTGACAGTGTTTCACACACATATCACATACTAAGGGACAAACAACATCGACAGTATTCAACTGTCACACCAACTGACTCAACAACTTGGCCGGACGGACAGACCTGCTCTGATACCACTTATGTAACACCCCAGTTCCCATCGCGAATAAATAATACATAAATAAATCAGAGTAAATAAAAATTTATTTTTCCGACAGAAACAAGGATGCCACAATTAAAGAAAGAAAACACAATCCCTGCTCATAAATTTTCGATACATAACACAAAATGGGATAACCTCAAAGGGAAACGTTTTTCCATGTAAAAGGAAATATCAATTATGGAATAAAGCGGAAAGATCCATAACTGCCTTGTTTTACAAAATAAATCGTTTTATAACATCAACATATTCATACAAAGTTAATACAATATATATCCAACAAATGTATACATATATAACAAAAGCGTTCCCCGACTCCCGTGTTACGTATCAGAGCAGACAGACCGACAAAAGGATGGAGAACTAATCTTCACAAAAGCCTCCAAGACTACTAATCTACAATTGCCTCATAGAGCAACAAACCACAGCAGAAGGGTGAGAAATAACAACTAAATCAAGATTGCATAATAATATGCAAACACATATAAATTCACATGCATAATTATTCTCACCACAAGCATCACATACTAATACACATAGCATATATCAATTACACCAACATAATCATATATTCACACATAAGGTACACCAAAGCCATAACATATGGAAACACCCCACCACATCACATAGCATATGTCTATGCATAAAACATATTATCCACAACCAATGCATTTATCACATATGCACATCAATTCACCAATTCAAACATAAATCTCAATACATACTCAATTAATTCATGGTTTTCCACACATAATCAATCCATTCATGATTTTCCACACATAACCAATCCATTCATGATTTTCCACACATAATCAATCCATTCATGATTTATGCAAATGGAAAGAGACCGACACAACGACTCTATGCAAATACGGTACCGTTCCATCCATCATTCTCATCATTAGTTCACTCAGGAACTATTGGAATCATTGCTTGTTACTTAGTGTAACTCCCCGTCGGGCAAACGATGTTCCCTGTCGCTCACACCTCTTTGTATAAGGCACATGACGTTTATGGATCGCTCACACATCTTTGTATAAGGCACACGACCCGATCACTCACACCTCTTTGTATAAGGCACACGATCATCTATAATCATCGTTCACACCTCTTTGTATAAGGCACACGATGTTATAGCGGATTCCCTCTGGAATAGTTTCGTCGCTTACACCCACTAGGGCACACGACATCACAAGAATGCATATCATGATGCTTGGCATACAATGACTCATGACATTTAAATGCACACATATACACATCCATAATCATGCATATACAATCAAACACAACACAATGCATTTTCTTGCCCTTAGGCCACAAACCATCATCACAACATTTCATCACATGCATTGACATCATATAACATCACACAAGTCATACGATATATATCGAAAGCACATTGCATGATAACACATCAAATACCCACAATTAAAATGGTAAAAGTCGACAAAACGACACATTTCCAAATTCCCGACATATTTAAATCGGCCACAAATCTCAAAACCATTTTTATAAGAAAGAACATCTCATTAGCTTTCTCTCTTCTCGTTTTCCTTCTTTCTATTTTCTCTCTTTTTCTCTCCACTTTCTATTTTATGAAAAATAACCAAGCAAAAGACCAAAATACCCCTCAGCTCAAATATCTCGCAACCGCTCTCAAAATGCGATAAAACACAATAACGATGAAAAATAATATATTGCCAAATAAAAGTCAAGAATAAAATAATATAAAAATAAATATAATTAAATCGACTCGAGGGGCAATTGTTCCCTTATTTCCCTTATACTGAGTTGTTCCCTTATTTGGTTCATCAAGGGGCAATTGTTCCGAAGGAAATCGCACCTGCAATTTCGCCTTACAATCCAAAACATAATCCAAATGCGTCTTGTTCTTATCACTCTGGATACATAGGACATACAACCGAGGACTGTATTGTTTTCAAAACCAAGGTTCAGGAGCTCATTGATCGAAAGGTTTTGACTTTTGCTGAGGAAGGTGCTAACATTCAGCATAATCCATTGCCCAATCAGGGTGGACCTGCGGTGAACATGATTGAGGATAATCCAAGGGCTGAATTGATCATGGATGTTAACGAGGTAAAGACCCTGATGATTGTGGTTATCAAGAGATTGAATGAACATGGGTTGTTGAAAGGGCTGCACGTAAAATGTCAGATTTGTGACGATAATCCCAACCAATGTCGAAGCCTGAAGGGTTGTGTCCAAATTTTAATGAACCGAGGTGAGGTTCAATTTGCCAGATCTAAGTCTGTTGAAAAAGTCGCTACAGTCGAGCCATTCACCATCATTTATAGGAAGGTACTTGTTGAATCTCCTAAAAAGAAAATACAACCTATCGTTGTTTTCCCGCCAAATCCATTTCTGTATCGGAATTCTAAAGAGGTACCTTGGAGGTATGGGTCTACTATGTTTTCTGGAGGTCAAGAGATAAGGTTTGCAGAATCTGAGATTGTGAATGTAACCACCGTTGGGGATATGACTCGTAGTGTACGGGTGTTCGCTCTAAAGGCCACGTCTAAGCCAGTGCAGGTTCCCACTGTTGTTCCTCTTAAAGACACATCTACAACCCCTATTGTTCAACAAGGGACATCTACTACAGTATCAGTGCCAGCCATTCCGTCTAAGGATGCCACAAAAAGCAAGGAGATATTTGATGATCAAGAATTCCTTAAGCTGATCAAGAAAAGTGACTTTAAGATTGTGGATCAACTGGGGCAGACGCCCTCAAGGATATCGATCTTCTGCGCACAGATCAGCTTTATTGAAATTTTTGAACACTGCCCACGTGATGCATGATATATCCATTATCGAGTTCGATGATGTAGTGGCTAACATAACTGCAAGCAGATACTTGGGTTTTAATGAATCAGAGTTGTCTCCTGAAGAAACTGCCCACAACCGAGCACTGCACATATCCGTAACCTGCATGGACGCCTTATTATCTCGTGTTCTGGTGGATACCGATTCTTCTCTCAATGTGATGTCTAAGGGTACACTAAGTCAATTATTGGTGGAAGGGAGCGAGATGAGGCCGAGCGCTTTAATTGTCAGAGCCTTTGACGATTCTCGAAGGCAAGTCATCGAAGAGGTGTATTTACCCATTAAGATTGGACTGTATTTGTTTACCATTACTTTTCAAGTGATGGATATCAATCCCGCATACAGTTGCTTATTGGGTCGCCCGTGGATTCATGCCGCAGGGGCAGTCACTTCCACTTTGCATCAGAAATTGAAATTCATGTTTGACGATCAGTTGGTCATCATCTGTGGTGAAGAGGATTTGATTGTAAGCAAATTGTCATCTTTTCGATACATCAAGACCGATGAAGGCATATCTGAAGTGCCGTTGCATTGTCTTGAGTTCGAAGATGTCAGCTTCGCTTCAACTAGTCAAAATAGATCACCGAAAGTGACCTTGTCATCTGGTAAAAGTGCTAAAGAGACCATCAAGAAAGGTGCCTTGCTTGGATGGGGGCATGTGATTGACGTGGTTGAAAAGCATAATCGTTTCGGATTGGGTTATCGTCATGGTCGACAATCTAGTTCACATTTTCAGAAGCAGTGCAACTTGATCAAGTTCAATAGCGCGGGTTTCCAAAAGGGTCGCATCGTGGCTGCCATTGATGATGTTGGTCCTAGTAACCAGATTGCAAGCTTTGTACGCAAGTGCCCGCCTGGGTTTGAGCTCAACAACTGGACATCAACTGTAATTCCTGTGGTTTTTCCAGCAAACATGTAATGCTCTTTGTTTTCTCATTCCCTCGTCCTCGCCCGAGACAAGTGGATAGCTTGTAAAGGGCCTCCCGCTTTTGCAATATTATGTGATCAATAAATAAATTTTTTCTTTGCATTCAAAATCATGATCTCTTTTCTTTCTTTATTTTAATTTTTCACAAACAAATGGCAAAAGTTTCTTTTATTTTTCACCTTTTCAAAATAGCTCATTCTAAATAAATTCATAAACACGCAGAACAAATAAATGCATTGATAACAACATGGCAAACAACCATTATTGAAAGCACCTGTTGTTTGACTAAATTTTGCTAAAACATTCTGATGATAAACTCGAAGAATCTGCAGAAGAAAAAGATGTCGAAGGAGATGTCTCGACATCCTGACTGACTTGATAAGTTAGCAGGTTTTAATCTATTGTAAGAAATAAGGAACGGGTCAAGGAAACACAGAATCAAAGATTGAAAGCCCAAGACAAAAAGAAGACTATATAAGGAGACTTAGACCTAGGGTTATATGAATGTAACTTGTGTATCACTTATTACTTTGTAACCTAGTTCCTTTGTGTTGAATAAGGGTTTAGGGTTTGAGAGTCGTTGGCTCTCTTAGGAGTTGTAAGTCTCCACTCTGTATTATGGGATGTAGGGTGGAAGGCATAGGTACATGTACACAACCAAAAACCTGTAGGTAATGGTTGTTGTATTGTTCTTGGACGAAGCTTTGAAGCAAGTCCAAGATAACGTGGAGGTCAAGAAACCGCGACTAGTTCTGTATTGGCAGAAGAGAGAGATATCACAGGTTGTGATTAGGATGTGAGTGGGGTATCTCATATCAAGGTTGTAAACGTTTGAGTTTATCCTTGATAAAGATGTTCATTGGGTAGATGTTAGGGATAAAGTTGTAAACGGGGGAGTTTAGCTTGTAACAGTTCTACAGATAGTGAAGTCTTCATCCTGGATTGGTATCCCCCAGATGTAGGTGAATTGCACTGAACTGGGTTAACAATTACTGTTTTATTTAACATTCTGCAATTTACAGTTTTGTTAATGTTCTTGACTGACATGTTGGATCAGATGTCGTGACATCTGTGTGTGTGCAGTTCTGATATTCAAGGTATCAGTCTGCTGTTGCGCCTCCAAGTTTAAAAGATTATGCAGCACAATGTCTTGACATGTACTAGGACATCTGTTGTCTGCATAGGCCAGAATTTCAATTGGTATCAGAGCAGGCATCCTGTCTGGTTCTTGATGAGATCTTTAGGAGATACTTTTTGGCATTTAAACAAGGAGGAGTTTTGGAGAACAGATCAATTAACTCAGACATACTCAAGGGTATTAATGGATGAGATGGATGTTCTGGATCAAAGGGAACAACCCGGAGGTTGTTCATGCTGCTGAGGAGATTCTACAACAACTACAGAAGATGTGGCTAGTTCTTTTGTTGGTGTGTCTTATAAGATGTCCTGACATCTTATTAGGGCAAGCAGGATCTATTTCCTTGGTGGTTCCGCTGCATATGGTTCTGATTGAAGAGCTCTAGAAGTATGGGATTCTAGAGTTATGATTGAAGGAAGATTGTAGTTGTCCTTACCTGATTCTGTTCTAGTAGATGTCAACCAGTTTGAAGTCACATAGCATTCCAAATTCGGGAGCAGAGGGATGATATTGTGATGGTTGAGTCTTATGTGACTTGGTACATGGTTGAGTGGCGTCATCATGTAAGCTGAAGTCAGATTGAAGAGAAAGGGTAAGATCAATTATCAAACTCATGCTCTAGGGGTTTGATGATTTCTTGTTGGCTAAGTTGTTGAAGACACTTGATATAATGATCAAGTCCAATCAAGGCAACTGAGTCATGTTCTGAAGTCTTCTAGTTATTCTTCAGACTAGGAGGTGCTTTCTAGGAAGCATAGGAGTGAAGACCGTGGAGGTGATTTATTTTTACCATCCACAAAAATGTGCAAGGAAGAACTCAAAATTTTCAACCCTAAGGATGAGTTCACACAGTTGAGGTAATTAGGATTCGTTCAGAGAGAATCTTAAGAGCTTGAGTCAAGGGGGCAGCCTTGATATCTTAACAACTTGCACAAACAGAAGAAGACATCATGAAGAGGAATATCTTGGTAATATTCAGAAGATGCTAGAATCGGATAAGGGTTATTATACAAGGATTTAAGATCAATTGCTATTTGTGGAATCCACAAGTATTTAATTGATTATCCTTGAGATTCAAGATTGAGGATGTTCTGTCAGAGGTTCTAACATATTTTCATCAGAGGTTTGAAGAATCGTGGGAGGGGTCCTGCATTCGCTTAAAATTCTCCCAGGTGTTGACCTGGGATTATTGGCTTAGCGTCTGTTTCCTGGAAAGTATTATGAATGAGTTATTCAGATAGTGATGCTGTTGAAGATGGAGATTGAAGACTATGAAGACATCATAATCTTGATGGTTATAGCTTGGGTCAGTTTATTTCTGATCCAGGTGCTTTGGAGCATAGTGTTTGCTCTGGTTATGAAGGTCGAGGATAAGTGGCAGTTATCTCTGGCTTTCTACTGACGGTTCTACTAAGGAAAGTGGCATTCTTTGGTATTGTTATGGGGTAGTCTTGGACTACTTATTTTCTAAAGATTCAGATGTGGCAGGTTTGAAGTCTTTGGAGTTTTAAAGCAGAATGGAGGTTGTCTACTCAAAACTTGGTTGTTGAATCAAGTCTGTGAGAGCATGGAAATCTGTTTCTGCAAAGGGAGGAGATTATTCTAAGTGGCAGAAGGAGGAGCTGAATTCAACAGTTGGATGTCATATCGAAATGTTCTGACATCTAACTTTACATCAGAAGTCTCAGCTGGTGATGTGGCACATCAGCTTAAGATAAGGTGATCTACAGAAGAATGAGAGTGATGGATTCTTCAAAAGGTCTATCTCATGCAGTTTGCGGGAGCTGTGGATGAGAAGATGTTACATGACTAAGAGGCTTGGTGGATCCAAGATGTCTTGCTATAGGGAAAGTAGTTCATGTGAATTGAAGATCTGATTTCATTAGTAGATCAGGGTATCTTGTGGGAGTTCTGAAGATGAGTGAGGTCAATCAAAAGGTGACATTTGATTGGTTTCACAATGTGCGTTCAAGCAGGATGCTTGAAACTGATTGCTCTTGTGTACAAGAGTAGTTAGTTGAATTTGTTTGAAGGTTCTGGTTCTCTGGGAGCTTGTGGCAGAAGTTCTGGGTTAAGGATGGAAGCATACCTTCTTTGGTGGATGAGAGTTTATTTCTCTATGGGTTTCTGAAGTCTTGTTTATTCAAGCTGGTGATGCAGTGTTGTGTGAAGATCTTCAGTGTGGATTACTATGCTGATAGTAAGTCCAGTGGTGGAGCATATCAATAACCATGGTGTGTGGTGTCTGTGATGTATGGAAGATGTCCTAACTGATGTTAGAACATCCTTGGGTTGGATATTCTTGGTGAAGGATTTCAGGTTCTGTGATGAGCTGGTTACTTGCATCGTGTCCAAGAAGTGTCTACATAATCATCCGAGAGAATGATGGAGTAGAAGGGTTCCTTGAAAGGAGGATGTAAGTGTTTGTGAAGACTGAAGTGGATCATGTGTTGATTGCATGAAAGTCTATTTCCTGAATGCGTTTAGAAGTGGAGATTCACCATAAATCAGAAGTATTCCAGATTATCATACGGGAGAATGATAGGAATGACTGTCTTGGATTGCGGGGTATTTATCTCTAATGCTGGTCTGGTGAGGTCAGTGGAAAATCTTGCATACGACATTGGAGCCCTTGGAGCAAGTCATGCTAGTAGTGGATCAGTTTAGCAGCTGTGAACTTATGGAGGATGCATACGATAGCTGACATCGTTATAACAAACTAAGGGGCCATATGCGTCTCATTGAGGAATGTGAAGCATTCTGATTCAATTGGTTTTTGCCTCAAGCAGCTGGAGGTCTATACATGAGAATTCAAGAGGAGTTCATGTGGTGTGTAGATGGTTGCAGGATGAGGGGGATCAACGGGACTTTGATCTTAAGCCAAGAGTTTGTTATGGTTGGTATACACGTCCTCACGGGTAGCATGATGGTGATCATGTGTGAGTGATTATTGTTTCTTGTCAGAGGGAACAATAATGAGTTAATGGTTGCGTTAAACAAGTGTGTTGAACAGAGGGTGCGCTCTTGAAGACATGAAGATGCTTCTTATGTTTTCCAGTCATTAGCTTGGGTGTTCAGTGGAGGAGCACCAGTTACCTTAGTCAGGGGGAGAGGCCTCTTGATCTAAGATGAAGTTCCAGTTTGCATTTGTGCGTCAAGCAAACTGAGATGTCAAGATGTCTTGGCATTATTGTTAAAGTTCCAGTTTGCATTTGTGCGTCAAGCAAACTGAGATGTCAAGATGGCTTGGCATTATTGTTGAAGTTCCAGTTTGCATTTGTGCGTCAAGCAAACTGAGATGTCAAGGAGGATGTCTTGACATTAGAGTATTGTTGCAAGTTATGGGAAACTTGGCAATGCATACTTGAATGGTTCTTATTGGATGCTTAAGAATCATTGACTGAGTCTGGGAGAATTTGTTTTTCTCTTGCAGACTGGGATCATATATTTGTGAAGAATTCTCTGTATGGCCAAATCAGAAGTAGAATCCTGAAAGAATAGACAATTCCTGACATGATGTCAGGACATTGTCATAAAACATGTCTGCATGTAATGGGTTCTTTGGTCGGTGTTCTTAAAAGGAGAAACAGTCAATAGTCTTGGCCGATGCGCATTTAGTAGAGTTATTGGTGCTTTGAATTGACCAGCGTTTTGTTCGATGATTCGTTTCTTTCAAAGGCAATTATCTGCTATAAATAGGATTGTTGTGACACTCCTTGGTCTCATAATTCCTCTTTCCAAGTGAGTGTTCGATGGAATTTTAAAGATCTGGATGAGTTGCGTCTGGATATGGAGTTGTCTTGGTCACTTTTGCCAAGTTTTGGCTAAAAAGGGGGAGAAGAATAGTGTTCTGGTGTTTGGGTTCATTCGAGCAGTGGCAGTGCAAGAATGTTGGTCAAGATGTTCTAACATCTTAATAATCTTTATTTTCCCTGTGTCTTGTGATCTGAGTTGTGAAGCAAGTTGTGTCTTGTGACCTGAGTTACGCAATCTATGTTCTCAGTGTTACGAAGCCTACAACTGCTAATTCTTTTCTGGAGGAGTCTTCTGGTTCTCAAGATCTCTCTTGGAAGGAGAGGGACTATGTTAAGGGGGAGACTTTCTCAGACCTTAGCTCCAATCAATTCTGAAGATAAATGAGTCTTGATGAAGGAGCCTTGCTGTTTGCAGAATGCAGAAGGAAATGTTTGTTTTAGCCAAAATTTGTCAAAAGGGGGAGATTGAAAGCACCTGTTGTTTGACTAAATTTTGCTAAAACATTCTGATGATAAACTCGAAGAATCTGCAGAAGAAAAAGATGTCGAAGGAGATGTCTCGACATCCTGACTGACTTGATAAGTTAGCAGGTTTTAATCTATTGTAAGAAATAAGGAACGGGTCAAGGAAACACAGAATCAAAGATTGAAAGCCCAAGACAAAAAGAAGACTATATAAGGAGACTTATACCTAGGGTTATATGAATGTAACTTGTGTATCACTTATTACTTTGTAACCTAGTTCCTTTGTGTTGAATAAGGGTTTAGGGTTTGAGAGTCGTTGGCTCTCTTAGGAGTTGTAAGTCTCCACTCTGTATTATGGGATGTAGGGTGGAAGGCATAGGTACATGTACACAACCAAAAACCTGTAGGTAATGGTTGTTGTATTGTTCTTGGACGAAGCTTTGAAGCAAGTCCAAGATAACGTGGAGGTCAAGAAACCGCGACTAGTTATGTATTGGCAGAAGACAGAGATATCACAGGTTGTGATTAGGATGTGAGTGGGGTATCTCATATCAGGGTTGTAAACATTTGAGTTTAGCCTTGATAAATATGTTCATTGGGTAGATGTTAGGGATAAAGTTGTAAACAGGGGAGTTTAGCTTTGTAACAGTTCTACAGATAGTGAAGTCTTCATCCTGGATTGGTATCCCCCAGATGTAGGTGAATTGCACCGAACTGGGTTAACAATTACTGTCTTATTTAACATTATGCAATTTACAGTTTTGTTAATGTTCTTGACTGACATGTTGGATCAGATGTCGTGACATCTGTGTGTGTGCAGTTCTGATATTCAAGGTATCAGTCTGCTATTGCGCCTCCAAGTTTAAAAGATTATGCAGCACAATGTCTTGACATGTGCTAGGACATCTGCTGTCTGCATAGGCCAGAATTTTAATTGTAATTATGGGATTCCAATTAACCAAGCCGAAGAATATGGAGATGAAGATTGTGAATTGTCGGTTGAACTAGCAAGGCTCCTTGAGCACAAACAGAAAGAGATTTAGCCACACAAAGAGCCAGTGGAAGTTGTAAATCGTGGTACTGATGATGTCAGAAGGGAAGTCAAGGTTGGCGTATCCCTCGCAAAGCATGTACACTTCGAGTTGGTCAAGCTATTGAAAGAGTATGTTGGTATCTTTGCCTAGTCTAATCAAGATATGCCTGGGTTGGATACCAACATCGTTGAACATCACTTACCACTTAAGCCCAGTTGTCCTCATGTCAAGTAGAAACTCAGAAGGACTAGACCCGACATGGCACTTAAAATCAGAGAAGAGGTAAAAAACAGCTTGATGTTGGGTTCCTAGCCACTTCCGAATATCCTGAATGGATTGCTAACATCGTCCCAGTTCCTAAGAAAGATGGGAAAGTCAGAATGTGTGTGGATTATCGAGATCTCAATAAGGCAAGCCCAAAAGATGATTTTCCTTTGCCTCATATTGATGTCTTGGTAGACAACATGACGTAGTTCTCTGTCTTTTCCTTCATGGACGGTTTCTCAGGATATAATCAGATCAAAATGTCCTCAGTTGATATGGAGAATACCACTTTCATCACGCCATGGGGTACATATTGCTATAAAGTCATGCCATTCGGTTTGCAAAACGCAGAGGAAACATACCAACGTGCCATGACAACCCTCTTTCACGATATGATCCATAAAAAGATTGAGGTTTACGTGGACGATGTGATTGCCAAGTCCAAGACTAAAGATGATCACTTGGTCCATATGAAGAAACTGTTTGACAGACTCTAGAAGTTTAGACTGCGGTAGAATCCTGTGAAGTGCAACTCTGGAGTTCGATCTCGTAAATTGTTGGGCTTTATTGTGAGTCAGAATGGTATTGATGTTGATCCCGACAAGGTTCGAGCAATTCAGAACATGCCGCCTCCCAAAATAGAAAAAGAAGTCTGTGGTTTTCTGGGCAGACCTAATTACATCTTGAGAGCACCTTTGGTATGACAGAATTTTGGTAAAACAATTTTAGTGATAAAGATGAAGAAATATGGCCCTGAACAAAGATGTCGAAGAAGAAGTCTTAACCTGAAGACACGACATCCTGAAGTATTGCACTGATTTAGCAGGTTTTAAATCTATAACAAATCTGCCCAAGATTTGATGCGCCTTCTAGGAATGGATCGAAGACCAGAGATAGAAAGCCCAAGGAAACTGAAGCCTATAAAAGAAGACTTAGACCTAGGATTTTATATGCCTTTTGTAACCTAGTTCTCTTGCGTAAAAACAAGGGTTTAAGGGTTTGAGAGTCGTTGGCTCTATAGGTTGTAAGTCTCCCTTTGTATCAGTTGATGCATTGTGGCAGATATAGGTATCAAACAGATCCATAAGCCTTGAGGTATTGGATTGTGTATTGTTCTTGGATGAAGCTTTTAGGAAAATTCGAGTTAGCTTGTTTGTTAAGTATGCTTGACAAAATTCTGTATTGACAGGGATGATGTAGAAATCACAGTTGGTGATTAAGGGAAGTGAGCGGGGTATCTCGTATCAAAGAGGTTGTTCTTTGATAAAGTCTTCATTGGGTAGAGATTAGGATATAAAGTTGTAAACGGGGGAGTTCAGCTTTGTAACAATTCTACAGATAATGGAGTCTTATTCCTAAATTGGTATCCCCCAGATGTAGGTGAATTGCACCGAACTGAGTTGACAATTGTTGTGTTCTTTATCATTCTTCAGATTTACTTTTCTGTTAGGGTTCATGATAAACATTTTGGGACAAATGTCGTAACATCTGTTTAGTTGCAGTTCTGATATTCAAGGTATCAGTCTGGTGTTGTGCCTCTGTGTTTAAATGTTTATGCAGAACAATGTATTGACATGTGTTAGGACATCTACTGTCTGCATTGCCAGAATTTCAATTGGTATCAGAGCAGGCATCCTGTCTGTTTCTGGATGATATCTTTGGGAGATAATTTCTGGCGTTTAAATAAGGAGGAGTTTTGAAGATCAGATCAATCAACTCAAACATATTCAAGGGTATTAATGGATGGGATGGATGTTCTGGATCGAAGGTAACAACCCTGAGGTTGTTCGTGTTGCTGAGGAGGTTCTACAAAAACTGCAGGAGAAGTGGCTAGTTCTCTTGTTGGGGTGTCTTATAAGATGCTCTGACATCTTATTAGGGCAGGTTGAATTTGTTCCTTGGTGGTTCCGCTGCATGTGTTTCTGATGGAAGAGCTCTAGAATTATGGGATTCTAGAGTTGTTACTGAAGACAGATGGTGGAAGGTCTCAATCATCAGCCTCTATATGTGAAGATATCTTCATCTTTTTATTCCAAAGTTAGGAGCGATGGAATGGAAAGAGTTGTTGGAAGATGTCTGTTATGGTAAATTTGTACTTGGGAGCTTGGTTCCATGGTGCAGTTTGAAGTCAGTTGAAGAGGAGAGGAGTTGAGTTTAGGTTTATCAAGTTCTTTCTCTAGGAGTTTGATAAATTATTGATCAGCTAGGTTGTCAAAGCTACTTGAGAATTCTCTCAAATCCACTCATAAAGGCGTCTCAGTCGTGCATCTGGAGTCTTCTAGTTATTCTTCTGACTATAAGGTGTTTCTATGAAACACAACCTGGAGAATGTGGAGGTGATTTATTTTCACTATCCAAAACAAAAAGGAAGGATTCATCTCTCTTAACCCTAAGGGTGGATCCAATATAATTGGAGTTTTCAGAATTGTTGAGGTAAATAAGGTTCGTTCATAGAGAATCTTAGTTACTTGAGTCAAGGGTGGCATCCTTGGTATCTCAACTATTTGTGTCAAAGAAGATACTTGCAAAAGATTGAATACTTGATAAGTGTTCATGAAGTGATCTGGTGGAGCTTAGCTACAACAATGAAGAAGGGTTATTGGACAAGGATTTAAGATCAATTGCTATTTGTGGAATTCACAGGTATTTAACTAATTATCCTTGAAAGTCAAGATTGCCGATGTTCAACAAGATGTTGGAACATCTCTTCATCAGAGTTTGTGCAGAATCATGGGAGGGGTACTGCATTCACTTGAGCATCTGTTTTAGTCTTGGGTGTTGACCTAAGAATCTGCTTCAGTCTGGTGTGACAGAAGCATGTGGTCTCTAGAGAGTTTCCTGGAAAGAAACTGGTCTGGACAATGGTGCTGGAAGATGAAGATGAAGACATCATAATCTTGATGGTTACTTCTTGGATCACTTTTTTATGATCTAGGAGGAATGGAGTGCTGGTGGTAGCACAGCTTGGATCAGTTTATATCCGATCTAGGTACTTGGGAGCATGTGATCTTGCTCAGTTTAAAGGTCAAGGTTAAGTTACCTCTGACTTTCTACAGACGGCTCTACTAAGGAAAGTGGCATTCTTTGGTATGGCTATGGTGTAGTCTAGGACTACTTTATCTTCTGAAGATTCAGACGTGGCAGGTGTGAAGTCTTTGGAGTTTCAAAGTAGGATGGAGGTTGTCTACTCAAACTTGGTTGTTGAATCAAGTCTATGAGAGCATGGAACTCTTGTTCTGTAATTGGGAGGAGGTTCTTCTAAGTGGCAGAAGGAGGAGCTAAATTCAGCAGCTGGATGTTGTATAAGAATGTTCTGACATCTAGTTTAACATCAGAATCTCAGCTGATGATGTGGCACATTAGCTTAAGATAAGGTGATCTACAGGAGAATGGAAGGTATGAATGCTTCAAAAAGGTCTATCTCCTGCAGTTTGTGGGAGTTGTGGTTTGAGAAGATGTTATATATCTAGAGGCTTCGTGGATCCAAGATGTCTTGCTATGGAGCAAGTAGTTCATGTGACTTGAAGATCAGATTTCATTGGTGGATCAGTGTATCTTGTGGGAGTTTTGAAGAAGAGTGAGATCAATCAAAAGGTGGCATTTGGTTGGTTTCATAGTGTGCATTCAAGCAGGATGATTGAAACTATTTGCTCTTGTGAAAAAGGGTAGTTGGTTGAAAAAGTTAGGAGGATCTAGTTCATCTTGGAGCTTGTGGTAGAAGTTCTCTAGGTTGAGGATGGAAGAATACCTTCTTTTGGTGGATGAGAGTTTATTTCTCTCTGGGTTTCTAGAGTTCTCTTTGTTCAAGCTGGTGGCGCAGTGTTGTTTGAACATCTTCAATTAGATTACTATGCAGATAGTAAGTCCAGTGGTGGAGCATATCAAGAACCATGGTGTGTGGTGTCTATGATGTGTGAAGGATGTCTTAACTGATGTTAGAACATTTTCCAGGTTGGTTATCCTTGGAGTAGGATATTAAGTTCTGGTCTAGGAACTTGTTGCCTACATCGTGTCTAAGGAGTATCTATCTTGTCATACGGGAGAATGATGGAGTAGAAGAACTACCTTGGTAGAATGGTGTAGAAAGCCTGAAGTGGATCATGTGTTGATTGCATGGAAGTCTGAATATGGATATTCACCAGTTGATCAGAAGTATTCCAGGTTATCACACGGGAGAATGATGAAGGAATGTATGTCTTGGATTGTTGGGTGTCTATATATTGATTAACCTTGCTAAGGTCGGATGAAAAGCTTGTGGAGGGGATAACACCCCTATTGGCAAGTCATGCTAAAGGGAAGTGGATCAGTTTGGCAGCTATGAAGTTCTGAAGCATGTATACGGTATCTGACACCGTTGGAAGAAAATAAACTAAGACGTATGGTGTATCTTTGAGGAATGTGGATCATTCCAGATCAATTGGATTTTATCTCAGGGAACAAGGAGATCTATACATGAGAATTCAAGAGGAATTTGTTTGGTGTATGGAGAGTTTCTGGAAGAGGGGGGTCAATGGAGCTTTGATATTAATCCAAGAGTTTGTTAATTAAGGATGGTGATCCTATTGAGTCCTCACATGAAGCATGATGATGTTCATGTGTGAGTGATTATTGGTTCTTGTCAGAAGAAGCAATAAGTGGAGTTCGTGATTGTGTTCAGCAGGTAGGTTGGACAGAGGGTGCGCTCTTGAAGACATGAAGATGCGTCTTATGTTTTCCATTCATCAGCATAAGGGTTCATTGGAGGAGCACTAGTTATCTTAGATAAGGGGAGTTGCTCCTTGATCTAAGATGTATTACTGTAGGGGTGCAGTTCTGAATCGAGCTTGTATTGTGCGTCAAGCAAGCTGTGATTATGTTTCCATCCTGGGAGGATGAGATGTCAAGAAGGATGTCTTGACATTGCTCTGTTGTTGCAGACTATGAAGGTTTTGATCAATATAGAAGTTTTCTTTGGTAGACAATGCCTGACATGATGTCTGAACATTGTTAAGGACATGTGATAAAAGTAACTGGTATTGTAGTCGGTGGAGAACATGCGTGTTCATCGTAACTTACATTATTTTTGGACGGTTTTCTTCAAAAAAGAAACAGTTAAAGCATTCTTAACAGGTGCACATTGGTATTGGTGAAGTTACATCCTTGGATTAATTAGGTCATTGAATTAACCATTACTATTTTCAAAGGCTCGTTACATTCGAAAGAAATTTCTTAGGTATTTATGGGAGTCCTTGGATCAGTTTGTCTCAGACTATGTTTTCTTTGTTGTGTGTTCAAAATGTCTTTTGTTCAAGTTTGGATTAGTATTGGTTGGGTATGGGAATGTCTTGGCTACCTTTGCCAATTTTTGGCTAAAAAGGGGGAGTATGAGTCACGGGAAAAGGGAATATGTGTGTTGTTCTTGCAGTTATTTTGCAATAACATGGAATAAGGTGTTGGCTTTATCATCTTGTATATGTTTCTCTTGTGTCTTGTGACTTGAGTTAAGAATCAAGTTGTTCCTTGTGACCTGAGTTACATGCTTTATGTACTCAGATTCATGAAGTCTACAATTGATCTCTACAAGGGGAGTGTGTTTGAAAGGAGTGTCTAGGATTCTGGTGTTTCAGACTTTCTTCTTGTCTCTTTAGGAGTCTCAACTCCTGGACCTTTATCAACTTCACTCACCCTGGGAAGAGGTAGGTTGTGTTATCTTCCTCCTCATGTACACCAACATGAATCCAACATGCCCAGTATACCAATCATAACCGCCATTCAAACTAAAAGGAGTTTTAGCCAAAATTTGTCAAAAGGGGGAGATTGAGAGCACCTTTGGTTTGACAGAATTTTGGTAAAACAATTTTAATGATAAAAATGAAGAAATCTGGCCCTGAACAAAGATGTCGAAGAAGACGTCTTAACCTGAAGACATGACATCCTGAAGTACTGCACTAATTTAGCAGGTTTTAAATTTGTAACAAATCTGCCCAAGATTTGATGCGCCTTCTAGGATTGGATCAAAAACCAGAGATAGAAAGCCCAAGGAAACTGAAGCCTATAAAAGAAGACTTAGACCTAGGATTTTATATGCCTTTTGTAACCTAGTTCTCTTGCGTAAAAACAAGGGTTTAGGGTTTTGAAAGTCATTGGCTCTTTAGGTTGTAAGTCTCCCTTTGTATCAGTTGATGCATTGTGGGAGATATAGGTGTCGCACAGATCCATAAGCCTTAAGGTATTGGATTGTGTATTGTTCTTGGATGAAGCTTTTAAGCAAATCCGAGTTAGCTTGTTTGTCAAGTATGCTTGATAGAATTCTGTATTGACAGGGATGATGTAGAAATCACAGTTGGTGATTAAGGGAAGTGAGTGGGGTATCTCGTATCAAAGAGGTTGTTCTTTGATAAAGTCTTCATTGGGTAGAGATTAGGATATAAAATTGTAAACAAGGGAGTTTAGCTTTGTAACAATTCTACATATAGTGGAGTCTTCTTCCTGGATTGGTATCCCCCAGATGTAGGTGAATTGCACTGAACTGGGTTAACGATTGTTGTGTTCTTTATCATTTTGCAGATTTACTTTTCTGTTAGGGTTCATGATAAACATGCCGGGACAGATGTCGTAACATCTGTGTAGTTGCAATTTTGATATTCAAGGTATCAGTCTGCTGTTGTGCCTATGTGTTTAAATGTTTATGCAGAACAATGTCTTGACATGTGTTAGGACATCTGCTGTCTGCATTACCAGAATTTCACATCTCAAGATTCATTTCTTACTTTATGGCTACTTGTGAACCGATATTCAAATTACTAAGAAAAAATCAATCGGTTGAATGGAACAATGATTGTTAAGAGGCTTTTGACAAGATAAAACAATATTTGCAAGAACCACCGATCTTAGTACCGCCGATTCCTGGTAGGCCTTTAATCATGTATCTCACTGTTCTCGACGAATCAATGGGATGTGTATTGGGTCAACATGACGACACTAGCAGAAAAGAACATGCAATTTACTATCTGACCAAGAAGTTCACCGACTGTGAGACCAGGAACTCACTCTTGGAGAAAACTTGTTGTGCTCTGGTCTGGGCTGCTCGACGCCTAAGACAATACATGATTTGCCATACTACTTTATTCATATCCAAAATGGATCCAATAAAGTACATATTTGAAAAGCCTACTGTCTCTGGAAGGATTGCTCGGTGGCAAATGTTGTTAACTGAGTATGATATCCAACATGTTACCCAGAAAGAAATAAAAGGGAGCGTCTTGTCTGACTACCTTGCTCATCAACCTGTGGAGGGTTATCAACCAATGAAGTTTGACTTTCCCGATGAGGATGTTCTGTTCATCAGAGATTATGAGACTCCAGACCCTGACATAGGACCCGAACCAGGGGCGCGATTGACGCTCGTGTTCGATGGTGCCTCCAATGCTAAAGGTCATGGAATTGGTGCTATCCTCATCTCTCCAACAGGTTTTCACCTTCCTTTCACTACCAGATTATGCTTTGCGTGTACCAACAATATGGCTGAATATGAAGCATGTATCTACGGTATTGAAGCGGAAATTGACATGGGAATCAAGATTCTTGAGGTCTATGGAGATTCTACTTTGGTTATTGGCCAAGTCAGAGGGAACTTTGTAACTCGGGATTCCAAGTTGGTTCCGTACCAAAAGCACACCGCAAAATTGATTCCCTACTTTTATGAGATCTCTTTTCATCATATCCCCATAGAGGAAAATCAATTAGCTGATGCTCTTGCCACCCTGGCATCCATGTTCAAAGTCAAGTGGAAGAATAAAGCTCCTTCTATCCGTATTGATCACTTGAACGAACCAGCGCACTATTTAGCAATCAAGGATGAGTCTGATGACAAGCCTTGGTTCTACGACATCAAGAGATATCTGGAAAAATAGGAATATCCAGAGGGTATCACTATCACTGACAAGAAAGCTCTTAGACAGCTTTGAGCCAAATTCTTCTTAAGTGGTGGTGTACTGTACAAAAGGAATTATGATTCCGTGTTACTCAGATGCGTGGATAGACACGAAGCAAACACGATCATAAGATCCATATATGAGGGGTGCGAGGGTGTACATGCTAAAGGTCCTACGATGGACAAGAAGATTCTTTGGGCTGGGTATTACTGGACAACAATGGAGGTAGACTGTTACAACTTTGCCAAAAGATGTCACAAGTGCCAAATCTATGGTGACTATATCCATGTGCCTCCAACGCCTTTGAATGTTTTGACTTCTCCTTGGCCTTACTCTATGTGGGGTATTTATATGATTGGAATGATCGAGCCAAAGGCTTCCAACGGTCACCGGTTCATTCTAGTTGCTATCGACTACTTCACCAAGTGGGTTGAATCTACTTCTTACGCGAACGTTACACGACAAGTGGTTGGCAGATTTATCAAGAAATAGATAATATATCGCTACGACATTCCTAGCAGCATTATAACTGACAATGCAAGCAACCTGAACAACAAAATGATGAAGGAGTTGCGTCAAGAATTCAAGATCGAGCACCACAACTCTTCACCATATTGGCCCAAGATGAATGGTACCGTTGAAGCAGCAAACAAAAATATCAAGAGGATTGTCCATAAAATGGTTAAGACTTACAAGGATTGGCATGAAATGCTTACCTTTGCGCTACATGGCAACAGAACTTCAGTTCGTACTTCCACTGGGGCAACTCCATATTCACTTGTGTACGGTATGGAGGTTGTTCTTCCCATTGAAGTCGAGATTCCTTCACTCAAAGTCATCATGGAAGCAGATCTTGATGAAGCTAAATGGTTCCAATCCAGATACAACCAGCTGAATCTCATAGAAGAGAAGCGCCTGGCCGCCGTTTTCCATGGTCAATTGTATCAGAGCTGCCTCAAGCGAGCTTTTAACAAGAAAGTTCTCCCTCGAGCGTTTCAAGAAGGCGAACTCGTGCTCAAGAGATATTCACCTGTTCACTCGGATCCATGCAGTAAGTGAACTCCCAATTACGAAGGACCCTTTGTTGTCAAAAAGGCCTTCTCAGGCGGAGCCCTGATACTCACCACCATGTATGGGGAGGAGTTGCCATCGCCCGTGAACTCCGATGCGGTCAAAAAATATTATGCCTAAAAAATAAAATAAAAATGGATAAATAGCCCGCTATATTGACATCCGCAAGGACAATCTAGGCAAAAATGGACGTCCCGAGGGACAATGCAAAAAATAATAATAGCCCGCTAAGTTGAAAACCCGAAAGGGCGGCATAGGCAAAAATGGGTATCCCGGTGGACGAAAAAATATAGAAATATATCCAGGCAAAAATTAGGGATAAAGGCATTTGACTGTGAACACTTGAGCCTCTCTTCATCACAGCTGGATCTCAAACGACAACAGAGCAGTCAAATCATCATCAACTGGCGCAAGGCGTTGGGACCTAGACTTGCAGTGGATGGTAGCCAATGTTGTAATCAATGCAAAACATGTTTTCCCATTGCCATTTACCCGTGTTTTTCAATTTTATTACAAATTTCCTCATCAAGGATTTTTGCATCCTTGTACACATCTAGTGTACAAATATTTTTCACATTCAATAAAATTTCATCATTTGATTTCTCAATTGTTTTTCTTTTCAGTATTTTTGTTTGCAAAATTAACGATTATTTGTGATCACATAATACTAGAAAGCGTTGAGAATAATAAAAAGCTAAACCAATGGAGAAAGCATTATGCTTTGCATGTTTCACTGGTAACCCCTAAGGGATAATCGGTAATGTCCATTTGCAAGCTTGATCCACGGTAAGCAGTATCATGGTCCTCTGGAGAGGTTGTCATTGTAACACCCTTAAATTTCCCAGCATAATTTAATTAAAATAATCAGAGTAAAACAATACAACTCATAAATAAAGGGCATTACTTTCAACATAAACTTACTCACAAGTAGACATGTGACATAATTTAAAGCATACTTTAATCCAAAAATACTCTTTATTACGCAGCGGAAATGAATCATTCGAATAATAAAGCATGACGGTTTCAATTTATCAAAAATTAGTTTTGTAAACTGTAAAGGCAACCAAAATTCTTTAACCAAAATAAAACATCCATAAAAGCGTTCCCGACTCCCAATGTTACATATCAGAGCTGACACCAAACTAAAAGAATAAACCGAAGACTTCAACTTCCACTCACACCTGAGCTCCTACAGCGGAATATCTGCACGTTACTCACGTAGAGGCAACATTCAAACAGAAGGGGTGAGATTCTCAAATCAATAAAAGAAGAAGATGATATAAATATAAAAGCATAAATCACCAAGTCATTCACCCATATCACAACTACCAACAAGAATCACACACCTCAACACAACCACATATCATCAATCAAGCATAATGCAACACAACTAACAAGAGTAATGCAATGAGACACCGACTAGACTCAATGCATGTGGTACCAATTTTGATCCCTGTTTCATGATCATAATTTCTGTCGGAACTTCTATCTAGTCGCTCACACCTCACATGGGCACACGACAATCATGATTGTTCACACCCCACATGGGCACACAATCACCTCAACAACAACAACAACATCGATTCTATTTAAAGGAATCCGGATAGACGCTCACACCCCACATGGGCACACGTCATCCCTCAACTCATGCATCATGCTATGCACCTTCAACGACAACATGCAACAACGAAACAAATGCTTAAACATAGCATATCATCATTACTCAACTCACTATTTCACAACAACACACATACACCTATTCGAACATGCATATTCATAACAATCCTCCAAAATACATCATCTGAAGAAATCATCAACGAAGCAACAGGAAACCACGTGAAACAATAAGAAAACCGCAAAGAAACAACAAAAATCGCGCAGCAGCATTGTTGCGCCTCTTTGCACCGCCCGACGGCGCAAGGGCATAGCCCCCCCTTAATTCTAACAAAATCTAGTAGCGTTCCATGTTGTGCCTCCTGATCACCGCCCGACATCGCAGCAGCGTTGTTGCACCTCTTTGCACCTCCCGGCGGTGCACTGGCGTAGCTCCCCCCCTCAATTCCAACAAAATTCCAGTAGCGTTCCATGTTGTGCCTCCTGAGCACCGTCCTCCCCCCCCTCACATGCCATGAAAGGCAACACCACGAATAACACCAAGCATTAATACACCTTACCAACGACAAAAACAACAACATGATGCAATGCTCACGCAATGTACTCGATGACCAACTCAAGACGCAAAGAATAACCAAGTTACGAACACACAGGTTCACCCTAGAACTGGAACATAACACGATCGTTATCATCACCATAGGTAACACTCCCATAATTCCCCATCATAGGAATTAACTACTCGCACTCGAACCATCACCATATTACCAACATCGCTACCACATTACCCCAATGCAACAGTGCTACGATCCAACAAGTACAATTCAAATCGGTCTGCTCCAAATGAAACATTTATCCAAGTAGAGAACTTTAACAACACTAGTAAGCCCTTTGTCTTTCCTTTAATTTCATAATCTCGATAATCCATATAGTTTCACATTTGGGTCTCATTCTAACCACAATCTCAATAGTACCATCTCATCATCTGGTTGGTGATAGAAATTGTCCAAAATCTTCCCGACACATGGCGACATCATGTCATCAATGACACACAATCCACTTTACTTTTTAACCTTCTCCCTCCCTCAAAAATCTCTCCACTCTAATCATTCTCAATTGGCATACGCCGCACCTCCATGTGCTTCTCCAATACCCTCACCTCCGTACTATTACTAAACATTTTATACCTGACCTCATCTTACCCATTTTTAGCAAGACTCGCTCAACTTCAAACACGATTATCTCCTTCAATACATACCTTCTTGATACAAAATTATATGCCAAAATGAAGGGAATTTCCTGTATATTCCAGAAATTCAAGAATCGCTTAAATCCGAGTTAAGAATAAAAAGTTATCACCTGTGTAATGGAGGTTGGTCAAGAAATCCCGTATACCTGCCTTCTCCAAAATCAGCTTCAGACCCAAATTTTCAAATGCGTTTTTCTCTTCCGTTAAAAACATGTAGAAGACAAAGTTTATATTTAAAATGTAGGGAATTTCATAAGCTTTCCAAAAAGTCCAGAATCGCTCCCATCGGAGTTACCAGCGAAAGGTTATCACCTGTTTAGTGAAGAATGTTCCATAAGTGCGAAAATGAAGATTGGAAATGGTGAACATGAGTTCCACCCTTTTCTCTTACTTCTAAGATCCCCTAACTATCCTCACTCTTCACCCAAATCTGAAGGTAATCCGACCTCAATTCAATTATACTGAAGACACACTAGCATAACAGTTGGTCCATCAAATCATCAATCCCGTTGAAGTGGATATTTATTCTCAATCATTACCTTAGACAATTGTCGGCAATCCATACACAATCTCGTACTACCTTCTTTCTTCTTAACTCATAACACCGGGGCTACACTTGTCTCAACAACACACTACACCACTCATCTAAATGATTGGTAAACACATGGTTTAACTCCACCAATTCGTCCCAACAATAACATCATCTTGTTCCGACTAAAGACAACCTGTGCCCTTCCTTAGGAAATAAGTCAGGATACTCCACACATCACCGACCCATCTCTAGCCACAACATTGCCTTCCCCCTTACATGGGAGCGAACAACGAGAACACTTGACCATCTTCCCTCAAAGATCATACCATTCTCAACAGTTGGACGATCCAACACTGCACTCCCTCGTGTAGCAACATGATATCCAATTCCTCAACAACTGGAATATCCAAGAGAAGCTGACACTTCTCCCCCACTTGTTTCATTCCCAACCTGCAAGTGGAAAACAAAATAAGCACCGACAATGTTTTCACACACATATCGCATACTAGGGAAAAACATAATTAGAAAACCTGGCCAGACCGACCGACCTGCTCTGATACCACTATGTAACACCACATAATTTAATTAAAATAATCAGAGTAAAACAATACAACTCAAAAATAAAGGGCATTATTTTCAACATACACTTACTCATAAGTAGACTTGTGACATAATTTAAAACATACTTTAATCCAAAAATACTCTTTATTATGCAGCAGAAATGAATCATTTGAATAATAAAGCATGACGGTTTCAATTTACCAAAAATTAGTTTTGTAAACTGTAAAGGCAACCAAAATTCTTTAACCAAAATAAAACATGGATAAAAGCGTTCCCGACTCCCAATGTTACATATCAGAGCTGACACCAAACTAAAAGAATAAACCGAAGACTTCAACTTCCACTCACACCTGAGCTCCTACAGCGGAATATCTGCACGTTACCCACGTAGAGGCAACATTCAAACAGAAGGGGTGAGATTCTCAAATCAACAAAAGAAGAAGATGATATAAATATAAAAGCATAAATCACCAAGTCATTCACCCATATCACAACTACCAACAAGAATCACACACCTCAACACAACCACAGATCATCAATCAAGCATAATGCAACACAACTAACAAGAGTAATGCAATGAGACACCAACTAGACTCAATGCATGCGGTACCAATTTTGATCCCTGTTTCATGATCATAATTTCCGTCGGAACTTCTATCTAGTCGCTCACACCTCACATGGGCACACGATAATCGTGATTGCTCACACCCCACATGGGCACACAATCACCTCAACAACAACAACAACATCGATTCTATTAAAAGGAATCTGGATAGACGCTCACACCCCACATGGGCACACGTCATCCCTCAACTCATGCATCATGCTATGCACCTTCAACGACAACATGCAACAACGAAACAAATGCATAAACATGGCATATCATCATTACTCAACTCACTATTTCACAACAACACACATACACCTATTCGAACATGCATATTCATAACAATCCTCCAAAATACATCATCTAAAGAAATCATCAACGAAGCAACAGGAAACCACGCGAAACAACAAGAAAACCGCAAAGAAACAACAAAAATCGCGCAGCAGCATTGCTGTGCCTCTTCGCACCGCCCGGCGGCGCACGAGCGTATCTCCCCTCAATTCTAACAAAATCCTGTAGCGTTCCATGTTGTGCCTCCTGATCACCGCCCAGCACCACAGCAGCGTTGCTACGCCTCTTTGCACCGCCTGGTGGTGCATAGGCGTAGCTCCCCCCTCAATTCCAACAAAATTCCAGTAGCATTCCATGTTGTGCCTCCTGAGCACCGCCCGACAACGCAGCACCCGGCGCTACAGTTTCACCGCCCGGCGCTACGAGCGCGTAGCAGATTTTCTGCAATCCAATTTTCTGCTACACCAGACCCAATTTCCCCCCCAAAATAGTTCTCATAGTGCATGAAAATCACATCCAATCTCAGCAATATTTAGCAACAATAACATGCATTATTTTATAGGCAACATCATGCACAAATCTTAACATCCTAACTCATTAGAACCTATCAACAAACATTCAACATTCACATGAATTCAACCTAATGATTCCTACCCAAATACATACATCATCCAACCCTTGAGAGATTAAAGAATTCCCACCCTTACCTTGGATTTGATGAGCTTTCCCTTTCTTTAATGGAGTTCTCCTCTCTTCTTGCCCTAGCCTCCTTCTTCCCTTTTCTTCTCAATTCTACGTATGATCAAAAACTGATCCCTTTATTCTCCAATTCTCTTTATAAAGTCCCTCAACTGTGGTTTACCTCATTTACCCTTACTTATCCTTATACAATTACCATCTTATTCTTCCAACTTCTACACGTCTAATATTCTAGTTTATTTCATTTCATTATATTATTATTATTATCACCCAATCCAACTAATGAAATAATAATAATAATAATAATAATAATAGTTTCCACCAATTATTTAATTAACTTAATATTCACCTAATATTAAAATTAACTATATATTAACTAATATCATTTAATTAGTTTTACTCACCACACCACCAATCTCTACGCTTTTGCTCCTACACCCCTAACACCTCAAAATCTTATTCTTAAGGTCACTACCCCCCACCAAGGGTATCCCCAAACACAACAAAACACACGCATAATGACATGTATGCACACAACTTCACATAATTAAATTACGAAATATAATTTAAAATAAAATGGAGCGTTACAGTCATTTCCTCAACAGAGTCATGGTTCCCCCAGCAAGCGCCATTATGGTTTTTTGGAAGGGTTGTTTACCTTTCATTTCTCCAGCAAATCCATAATGTCCCCAGTAAAGTCGTTGTGGGGTGTCTTCAAGTAGGGAGGTGTTCGTTCCCTGGTCCATAGCAAGGGTCGTGCGTCATTCTCCAGCAGGACGAAACCATCACTCCCCAGTGGCAGTATGTTTCAATTTCATGTTCTCTTCAAGAAGAGAAGATCATTTAGACCTTGGAGTTCCCCTAAGCGGAATCAGTCAAGGTAGAAAGTCGTCCAAGTAGAAATATTGGTAACAGCTTGGAAGTCAGAGATTTCTTGGCTCTTTCCCCAGACAGTGTCATCCATGGTTTAAAGATCATCTTGATTCTTTCATCCCCAGAAATGATAATGGCGATAGCCTGGAAAGCTGAGATTTCTCGGTTTCTTCCCCAACAAAATCGTCGTCATTTGTGGGTTCCTTCCCCAGTCGAGGATGTCGAGTTCGTTTTACTATAATCTCTACTTAACCACCACACATTACCTTAACCTCAACTGTTACAAAACATGATATCAAGCATCATGTAGACCACACATACATATCATATGTATCTAGCATACTCCCTTTGTCTGATTCATCTCCCAGCAGATATTCAGCCAAACTTCTCACATAATCAAACTCTCTACTTCTTTCACCCTCTTCTTTTGTCGTTGTCGGCCAAAATTTTGAGCTAATCTTTTATTTAATCCCTTTCCACCTTGAATCATCGAAAAGCTGGTGCAATTCGAACATTCAGGTCTAAGAGGATTAAATAGGGGAAGTTGTCGTAACCCGAAATTTAACCTCCCTTTTTTTTATTTCTTTTGCATAAGCATGTGCATCCGCATCTCCAGCATACGAATTAGCATTTTTTTCTCCGTGGTTTTGCTGCAGGAACATTCAGAACTTCAGAGGGTTTCAAAGCCTGATTAATCGCATCCTAACAGATTCATCACATTATCACATCAAGCAAAATACAAAGGTTTCATACATATCAAAGCATCTCAACAATTTCACCTAATCATCTGGGGATTAGGGTTTCTTTGGTTTCAAGGCATTCATCTGATCAAGCTCCTAGTGGCTCTGAACTAAGTTTTTGGATAAAGGCCACTTATGATCATTTTCTTGAGCAAGACAAGATTCCAAGGTCTTGATACATCTCAAAGCATCCATATAGGCCTCATGGTTCAGCGCAAATCATTTCAAGGGTTTTTGAAGTGGATAGGGAAGGCATTGAATTCATCTGGTCAAAAAGTCAACTAACGCCATACAAAAGTCAACTCTTGAGTTCTTGGGTCATATTTGGGTATTTCAAGTCATCATCCATATTATTATGAGGTTTAATCAAGAGGAATAAAGAGAAATCATAAAATCAGGAGAAGTTGCTAAATTGGGGATTTTGGATTTTTTCTAAGTAAAAAAATTTAGCTTGGAGGATATGTTTTCAAGGGAAAATATCTTGGTGATCCAAGCTCCTTTTCACTTTTCCTCCCTCATAAAGATGTTCCTCATTCTTCAAGCTTTCTTTCGATACCAAGAACGCACCATTTAGATTCCTGGAACTCAAGTTATGATGTTTCAAAGGCGAGAAAATGAAGTTTGCTGATGTAACGGGTTACATCATCCATGTAACCGGTTACATCACTGCTACTCAGCCATAGAATTCACGTTTAGACTGATGTAACCGGTTACCTCAGCCATGTAACTGGTTACATATTTGTTTGTGCAGAAAAATCAGTGTTTTCATCACATTGCAGCTGCTCATTCCACTCTCTTTCGGTCCATTTGGTTCTAGCATTGTGTGGATTATTCTAGAGGATTGAAGACACTTCAAGAACCCACTTTCATTTGCTAAAATACATCATTTCCAATCAATACCACCATTTTACTTAATTTTCGAGCATGTGAACCACTTGATTTGGATTTACATTGGGATTGCTCCACTGAGTTAACTAACTAAGTAACCGAGTCAACTTCCGACTCAGTGAGTTGAATGTAACTAACTCCAAAGCTCACTCCAAAGCTCACTCCAAATCACATTCCAAACCTAGCAACTCCAATCCAAACCTCCACTCTATATAAACAAAGCTCCATCATTTCACAAAGGATCCATAATCATTCTCACAATTTCTCACTCTTTTCACTCTCAATTCTCTCAGTCTCTCTCTAAAGTTTCTGCAACTTTTTCTCACATTCATCTTCATCTTCTTCCCAAACCACACTAGAGCTTAATTTCCACCATTGAAGAGTAGCAACTTTCACATTGAAAATGCTTTTCTCTTGAGCTTAATCTCCATTATCTTGCATTTCTACTTGGATTGCTGGAGTTTTAGTAGCTTTTTCTTCAACTCAAGTGATCATCTCAAGTTTCTTCAGTGCAAATTCGTATTTGGAGCTTTCTTCGCATTTTGCTCGGTTTCGCTACAATTCGGTCACAAGTCAGATTTCTCTGGTTTTCTTTGATCATTCTCATCACAATTCGCTTCCAACAATTACCAAGGTAAACATCCGCCTTGTATGTTGGTTATTCTTGCTCGATTTTACATTTCTGATAGTTTTCACATTTTTCACAATGTAGCTTAATTGATGTTTGGTTTCTTGAATCTTTGATTTGCACTATCAATTCTTGTGACTCTTAATTGTTGTGAATTAATGTGTTTTGTGCACCTACTGTTATGTTGTGATGCATGGCCATTACAGTTGAAAAGCAATTCTAAAAAGTGATTTTTCAAAAAATCTGTTTTGCTAATGTAACCAGTTACCTCAGCCATGTAACCGGTTACATCACTGCTGCTTGGCCAAAATCTTTGTTCTAGGGGCTATTTTGGATGTTTTGATCATGTTTCTTCACATGTTTACTTGTATACATGTTATTGCTACTGTTTTAGGGCAGAATCTTCATGACATGACCTTTTCTCGATTAATTGCTTAATTTTCTTCAACTGTTTTTCAATTTAATCATGTATTCAAAGCACTTTTTGTTCACTTTTTCTTGTCTTTGTGTTAACATGATTAATGATGCATGATAATTGATTCTTATTAATACTTGGCAATTTCATTCTTGTTTGTATTAAGTTTGTTCTTTACTGAACAAATTTAATTTTTGTATAATCATTGATTCACACCTTTTGCTTTAACAGTTTTTCGACTCGTTTGGAAAATTGTTGGCATATCCTTTCCCTTTGATTGATTAATCAAAACCTTGTTTCGATCGTTTAATCCTCCTTTTGCTCTCCTCTTTAGGCTTCCTTTATAGTTTGTCCTTCTTGATCCACTGTCGAGTTGGAGGTCCGCACGACGCACTAGAGCACTGTACAAATTGGCGCTAATATGTTGTCCGTTTCAATTTTCGCACTATACTTTGAACGCTATAGAAGGAATGAGGATGAAGTCTATCCTACCCTCATTCTAAATATTTTGGTAAGGAACTCTGGTCCTCCCACCGAGAATAGTCATCTCTACCATTAAGCTATAGTGTTTCTCAATCCCTAGTCGAGTCGATCCGGGATCACTCTCACTATTGCACCTTTCAATCTCTCTTTTGATCAATCACCATTTTCTTGGTTAAAGATCCTTGCCACCTTGGGTTAGCAAACACTCTTTGTTTCAATACCTTCCTTTTTGGTTAATCATTGTTCTTTGATTCCCCAGAAGATTCTTGATCATTCTTTCTTTGGTTAATCACAGTCATACTGTTAAAACCAATGCTCTTTTCCCCCAACAAGTCGCAATCCCTTTCTTTGGTCAAACATAGTCTTCATGTTAAACACTGAAATCCTAGCGGAGTTTGCAACCTTCTCTTGGTTCCTCTCCCTTTGATTGCTTAACCACTGTCTGTCAGTTAAAACACCAATTTGCACTTCTTCTCAGTTAACCACAGTCTATCTGTTAACATACTGAGCTCCTTGTAGCATCGGTTTTTTGGTGACGTGACTACCTACCGCATAATTAGTGCTACTTTCTGATTTCTGTATTTATCCTATGAAGCTTGAAAGGAAGGGGAAGATTCTTAAACTAACCCTGCACGCAAGTGTTTTCTTTAACAAATGCTAAGAGATCGGAGATCGGGGTCTGGTTATACAAAGGGAAGCTATTAACACCCATAGTATCTATAGTAATCTATAGGAACCTTCTTTTGCATGTATTTCTAATATTTGAAATGCTTTCTTGTGTTTATTTGCTGTGGATTGGGAAAGTTTCTCCTTTGAGAGGGTTAAGAGAATGTTTTTGTTGGTTTCGGGTTTTCTATTGTTTTTGGGAAGGTACTGGACCTAAGATTTTTTATTTGTGTGCTCGCTAAGATTTCGCAATCTTATGCCTACGTATTCCCGTAAAGAGATTTGGGAAATCAGAGCAATCATAGTTCCTCCTATTCTATGGGAGGAAATATTTTGGTGTCTTGTTCAAAACCCAAGATTGAAGTTAGCTGAGTATTTGTGTCTTGTTCAAAGCCCAAGATTGAAGCTAAAGTTGACTGAGAGAGAGAGAATTTGTCATCTCTAAAGTGAGATAACTCACCTATTCATCACAAAATGTTGAGTAATTGGTTATAAGGCGAATTACTTTAACTGGGATGTGTCGAATCCAGCAATGCCATAATTTACTTTATAAGGGGGATGTCATGAAGGAAAAAGCATTAACTCAGTGTAGAGCAATGCCACTTTTTCCTTTATGAATCTTTCATGCTAAGAGAAGGAAATTGGCTTGAATGTATGGAATCCAGAGGCTTGCCACTTATAGCTGTTAGATGAAAGAGGAATGTTATCCATGATAAAGGAGGGACTCTATCTTGGATTTTGAATCAATAAGTGTGTCACTTACATCAATTATCTGGATAAAGGTTTTGATTGTTTTTTCTGATATGTGATGTATGGAAGGGGTATCTTCCTACAGAGAGAACTCATGGTCTCATCTGAGGGGATGTTGTTTTTTGTGTGCCTTGTTCAAAGCCCAAGGTTGAAGCTAAAGGAAACTGACTCCATTGGGGAGTGTTTTATTTGAGTATCTTGTTTGAAGCCCAAGATGATGAAGCTGAAAAGTTTGAGTATAGAGAACTGACTCAATTGAGGAGTATGATGTTTGTCTGGTACAAAGCCCAAGATTGAGGCTGACTGGGGAAATTCTTATATGAATCTGTAGCGGCGAAAATCGTGAGTGTAAGTTATTAATTAACTTAATTCAAAAAGCAAGAGTTGCCACCGCACTTTTATTTTATCCAAAGGAAAGGAAAAAAGCGAACAAAACTTAAACAAATTATGAACAAGAACAAGTAAACAGAGACTGGGTAAAGGGGTTGGTTACACTAAGGGAAGGTGTAACACCCTAAATTCCCCCGCGTAAATTATTCAAATAATCAGAGTAATAAAATAAAATTCAGCAATAAAGGGTACTACTTTTCAACTACTCATGCTCATAATCACGACATGTAACACATAATTATTATTAACGGTAATTAACAGATCCATAACCCAAAAATCATTTTTATTAAGCAGCGGAAATTTCGTTAATTTAATAACAAATCATAATGGTTCAAAACAACAAAATTAGTTTCAAAAACATAAGGAAAACCAATGATCCTTGACAAAGTAAAACAATGCATAGAAGCGTTCCAAGACCCCCAATGTTACATATCAGAGCAGACGCCAAAAATAAGTGAAAGACTTCATCTTCACTAACTGCAACTCCACACTAATCCTGCTTATCTGCACGTTGCCCATGTGGAGGTAACATTCAAACAGAAGGGGCGAGATTCTCAAATCAATATAAGAAATAGATGATATAAATATGAAAGCATAAAATCGTCAAGCAATCCACCCTTTCATCGCAACTTCAACAAACATCATTATTTCCAACACAACAGATAATCATGCAATTCATAATGCAACACAACTTTTATGCAATGCAATGAGACACCAACTCGACTTAATGCATATGGTACCAATTTCGATCACTTTTTCATGATCACACTTCCCGTCGAAATTTCTATATAGGTCGCTCACACCCCACATGGGCATACGACATTCGTGATTGCTCACACCCCACACGGGCACACAATCACCTTAACAACAACAGCAACATGATTCCCTTACAAAGAATCCGGATAAACGCCCACACCCCACATGGGCACACATATTATCCCACAACTCATGCAACATGCTATGCATCTCAACCAACAACATACAACAACAAAACAATGAATAATACTAGCATATCACCAATACATTACCTCACGACTGTCCAACATACAGTATACACCTGTTCAAACATTGCAAACATTGCAGTCCACAACAACAACACGCATCACACCACAAATTTCCGTATTCCACGGTTCAACACATCAAAACACAAAATGAAAACACACCCTGCACGTTGAATAGTTGGAATTCTGTCATTGAAAATAATTTTAGCAGAAAGTACATAAAATCTCTTTCCAAAGATTCGAACGGCGAACGAAACGGACTTACGGATCAAGAGATATAAATTTTTGAAAATTTAGAAAATCAGTTTCTTTCAGTGGTAACGAGTTACTCCATATAGGTAACCGGTTACTTCAGCCTTTCACGCCCCTGCTACGCAGATTTACACAGGGTAACCAGTTACTCCAAACCGGTAACCGGTTACTCTGCTGAAACAGAATAAAAAACCCCCAATTTTACACTAGGTAACTGGTTACTCAAACCCAGTAACCGGTTACTTGACCTGCAAAATCAAATCTGTATTGTTCTGTTACGAAAATTCACTTTTGCAACTCTACCCAACATCTCCAAACAGCATATACCACAGAAATTGAACCTCTAATTCAGTATACGACATTATACATACATTAGGAACTCTTATCACACTAGAAATCACAAATCAACCAAGCATTTTACACAATTCGAGCATTATTACTATTACCGACACGCGACTCCAACTTCTCACCAAAACGCCAAACAATCAACAAACACATGGATAAGATCATAACAATTTATCTACCCTCATACAAACATCATATATCCCTTAAGTGATTGAAGAACCCCACCCTTACCTTAGAGTTCTTGCAAGACTTCCTTCTTCTTTCTTGAGCCCTAGCCTTCTCTCTTGCCTCTTTTTCTTGTTTTCACGTAGAATGATTTTTTCTCTCCTCTAATCCCCTTTTTCTTATTATAATATTATTATTATTTTCACTTAATCCAACTAATGAAAAATAACAATAATAATAATTTTCCACCACATATTTAATTAAATCAATATTCACCTAATATTATAATTAAATAAATACTAACTAAAATAGTCTAATTAGTTTTACTCACCACACCACCAATCTTTACACTTTTGCTCACACGCCCCTACTATTCCTTTAAGGTATAATCTTAAGGTCACTACCCCAAACCAAGGATATCCCAAACACAACAAAACACATAATTACGCAATTACACACGTCAACACATAATTTTAATTACCAATAATAATTAAAACAAAATGGGGCGTTACAACTCTCCCCCACTTAGAATATTTTCGTCCTAAAAAATTTACCTCATACAAATAGCTTCGGATACGACTCTCGCATCCTGCTCTCTAATTCCCAATTCATATTTTCACCGGCAGCGCCTCCCCACACAACCTTCATAAGGGTGATCTCTTTACCCCTCAATTGCTTTACTTCGCGGTCTTCAATCCGTATTGGTAAGGCTTCAACCGTAAGGTTATCCATTACTTCCACATTATCCATCGGGATCACATGTGATGGATCCGGAACATACTTCCGAAGCTGTGACACATGGAACACATTATGCAAATTCGACAAATTGGGTGGCAACGCCACTCTGTAGGCAACAATTCCAACTCTTGTAGAAATCTGATACGGACCAATAAACCGAGGAGTAAGCTTCCTCGACTTCAACGCACGCCCAACACCGGTCACCGGAGTGACTCTCAGAAACACATGGTCTCCTTCTTGAAACTCAAGATCCTTCCTCCTCTTATCATGGTAGCTCTTCTTCCTACTCTACGAAGCTTTCATCTTTTTCTGAATCAGCTTCACCTTTTCAGTTGTCTGCTGAACAATCTCGGGTCCAAGTACTACACTCTCACCAGATTCATGCCAACACAAAGGCGTCCGACACCTCCGACCATACAAAGCTTAAAAAGGCGCCATTCCAATACTGGAATGATAACTGTTATTATAAGTGAACTCAATCAGCGGCAAATGGCTATCCCAAACACCTCATTGTTCAAGCACACAAGCCCTCAACAAATCCTCCAAAGATTGTATAGTCCTTTCTGTCTGTCCATCCATCTACGGATGATAAGCCGAACTCAATCTCAATTTCGATCCCAAAGCTTCATGCAAACTTTCCCAAAATCTGGAAGTGAACCTTGGATCTCAGTCCGACACAATACTCAACGAAACTCCATGCAACTTCACAATCACCTGAATATAGATCTCTGCCAGGTTCTACAAAGGAAAACTAATATTAATTGGAATAAAATATGTCAATTTCGTCATTCTATCCACTACTACCCAAATGGAATCATGTCCTCTTGGCGTATTAGGCAACCCGGTCACAAAATCCATATAAATGTTGTCCCACTTCCACTCTGGAATATCTAACGGTTGCATCAAACCAGCAGGTTTTTGATGTTCCACCTTCAACTTCTGATAAGTCAAACAAGCATACACAAACTTAGCCACATCACGTTTCAATCCAAGCCACCAAAATATTTTCTTCAAGTCTTGATACATCTTCGTAGCTCCTGGATGGATACTCAAACTACTCCTGTGACTTTCCTCTAGAATCATTCTTTTCAACTCAGGATCATTAGGAATACAAATCCTGTCACGGAACCTCAACACACCTTGCTCATCTACTCTGAATTCATTACCTTCCGCCTGTTCATTTCCAATCATCAAATCCACCAGTTTCACATCCAACTTCTGACCTTCTCTGATACTATTAAGAAATTCATTGTTGATCTTCAGCATACCCAACATCACACTATGCGATGTCTGTTTGCAAACCAAACTCATATCTCCAAACTGTTCAATCAATTCTAACTCTTTAACCATCATAGCAGACATATACAATGTCTTTCGACTCAAGGCATCAGCCACGACATTAGCTTTACCGGGATGATAGTTCAAGCCGAAATCATAATCCTTTAAGAACTCTAACCATCTTCTTTGTCTCATATTCAACTCCTTCTGATCAAACAGATACCTCAAGCTCTTATGATCACTATACTCTTCAAATCAGGAACCATAAAGATAGTGCCTCCAAATCTTCAATACAAATACCACTGTAGCTAATTCCAAGTCATGAGTTGGATAATTCCTCTCATGGACCCTTAACTGCCGTGAAGCATAAGCCACAACCTTACCATCCTACATTAACACACCTCCTAAACCCATCAAAGAAGCGTCGCAATACACCACAAACGGTTCATTTGGTTCAGGTAGAATCAAAACTGGAGCTGTAGTCAATCTCTTCTTCAGCTCAATGAAACTTTTCTCGCAGTGAACATCCCACACAAACGCCTTACCTTTGCAAGTCAACTGAGTCAACGGAAGTGCTAACTTCTAAAAGCCTTCAATAAACCTACAGTAGTAACCAGCCAAACCCAAAAAGCTTTTAATCTCAGTTACCGACTTCGGAGCCTCCCACTGTAGAACTGCATCTACTTTGGAGGGATCCACATCAATACCATCACCTAAAATAACATGACCAAGAAAACTTACCTCTCTCAACCAGAATTCACACTTAGACAACTTAGCATAGAGCTTCTTCTCTTTCAACACTTGCAGCACGACCCGCAAATATTCAGCATGTTCCTCTTCTGACTTAGAATAGATAAGGATGTCATCAATGAAAACAACCACAAATTGATCCAAGTAAGCATGAAAAATTCGATTCATATACTCCATGAATACACCAGGTGCATTAGTGACTCCGAACAATATCACTACATACTCATAGTGTCCATATCGAGTCCTGAAAACTATTTTCTAAATATCTTCATCTTTTACCCGTATCTGATGATAACCCGACCTCAAGTCAATCTTACTAAACACACGGGCACCCACTAATTGATCCATCAAGTCATCTATTCTTGGAAGTGGATACTTGTTCTTAATCGTTACTTTATTCAGCTGTCTGTAATTGATACACAACCTCATACTGCCATCCTTTTTCTTTACCAACAACACTGGAGCTCCCCAAGGCGATACACTTGGTCTCACAAATTTCTTTTCTAACAACTCTTCTAGTTGTTTCTTCAGCTTTGTTAACTCTGATGCCGAGATCTTGTATGGTGCCATAGAAATAAGCCAAGTTCCAAGGACAGGATCAATAGCAAACTCTACTTCTCTCTCTGGTGTCACATCTGCAATATCATCCGGAAACACTTCTGGAAATTCACGCACCACTTGCAATTCATTAATCACCGAATCACTCTCCACTGGCAAGGATGCAAACAATGCAAGTACTTGAGCTTCTTCTTCCAAGAGCTTTCTCAACTCTCTAGCAGATAGAAAACCATCTTCTTCCTCTTCCTCAGGAGCAAGAAATCGCACCGACCTGTTAAGATAGTTAATATGAACATGATTGAACTCCAACCAGTTCATACCTAAGATCGCATCGAGACCTCCCAACGGTAAGCAAATCAGATCCACACCAAAGTCCTTATCAAAGATCGATAGTGGACAATTCAAACAGACTAAAGAAGTGGTTACCGACCCCTTTACAGGAGTTTCGACAACCATCTCTCCCTTCATAGGAGAAACAACACGGCCTAGCCTTCGCACACAATCAGCAGCAATAAAAGAGTGAGTAACACCAATATCAATAATAACAATCAAAGGCATATTATCAATATAACATGCACCTCTGATCAGTCTGTCATCACTAGAAGTCTGAGTCCTTGTCAAAGCGAACACCTTTCCTCCAGTTGAAGCTTGCTTTGGTTTCTGGCAACGGGTAATAATATGGCCTTGTTCTCCACAGTTGTAACAAGTCACCACATTAACCTTGTAGTCTGCAATCAAATGTCCTGTCTGTCCACACTTGAAACATTTCTTCACATCACTCGTGCACCCATTGACACGATGACCCAGTTCACCACACCTGTAACACTTAAGAGAAGTAGGGGCACCTCCCCCACTTGGGTTCTTGCCATCAGCGTGTTTCTGTTTACCTTTCTCAGCTGGAGCTACATAAGGCTTCCCACGGTTCACCTATTGTTTTCCTCTCTTCTCGGCCATCCCTTTATAGTGAGCCGGTCGAGCCTTGCTATCTTCCTCAAAGATCCTTCAACAGTCCATCAAATCTGGAAATCTTTTGATCCACTGATAACCAATTGCCTGTTTGATCTCAGGCCTCAATCCGTTCTCAAACTTAACACACTTTGAGAATTCAGCAGTTGCCGCACTGTAGTGAGGGTAAAACTTGGCCAGATCTGAGAATTTGGCAGCATACTCTGTAACCGTCATGTTACCCTATTTCAGTTCCAAAAAATCAATCTCTTTCTTTCCTCGGACATCTTCAGGAAAAATTTTCCTCAAGAACTCCCTACTGAACACAGCCCAAGTGATTGCCTCTCCTGTTGCCCCCAATAGTTGACGAGTGTTAACCCACCAATCATCAGCCTCCTCAGCCAGCATGTGAGTACCTAACCGCACCTTCTGTGCTTCAGGACATTCCATAACCCGAAAGATTCTCTCAATCTCCTTGAACCAAGCCTGCGCTCCATCCGGATCGTATCTTCCCTTGAAGGTAGGCGGTCTTTTCTTCCGAAACTCGTCATTCTCACTAGCATGTGGCGGGTTCTGTACCACCTGAGCAACAACCTCCAAAGCAACAGCAATAGCAGCATCGTTCCTTCCAGCCATTCTAAATTTGTTACACGTCAACAACAGAACACAATGGTTAGGGAAACGACATCGACAGTAATCAACTGTCACACGACAACGACTCGACAACTTGGTCGGACAAACCGACCTGCTCTGATACCACTATGTAACACCCTAAATTCCCCAGCGTAAATTATTCAAATAATCAGAGTAATAAAATAAAATTCAGCAATAAAGGGTATTACTTTTCAACTACTCATGCTCATAATCACGACTTGTAACACATAATTATTATTAACAGTAATTAACAGATCCATAACCCAAAAATCATTTTTATTAAGCAGCGGAAATTTAGTTAATTTAATAACAAATCATAACGGTTCAAAACAACAAAATTAGTTTCAAAAACATAAAGAAAACTAATGATCCTTGATAAAGTAAAATAATGCATAGAAGCGTTTCAAGACCCTCAGTATTACATATCAGAGCAGACGCCAAAAATAAGTGAAAGACTTCATCTTCACTAACCGCAACTCCACACTAATCCTGCTTATCTGCACGTTACCCACGTGGAGGTAACATTCAAACAGAAGGGGTGAGATTCTCAAATCAATATAATAAATAGATGATATAAATATGAAAGCATAAAATCATCAAGCAATCCACCCTTTCATCGCAACTTCAACAAACATCATTATTTCCAACACAACAGATAATCATGCAAATCATAATGCAACACAACTTTTATGCAATGCAATGAGACACCAACTCGACTCAATGCATGTGGTACCAATTTTGATCCCTTTTTTATGATCACAATTCCCGTCGAAATTTTTATATAGTTCGCTCACACCCCACATGGGCACACGACATCCGTGATTGCTCACACCCCACATGGGCACACAATCACCTAAACAACAACAACAACATGATTCCCTTACAAAGAATCTAGTTAAACGCTCACACCCCACATGGGAACACGTATTATCCCACAACTCATGCAACAAGCTATACATCTCAACCAACAACATACAACAACGAAACAATGCATAATACTAGCATATCACCAATACATTACCTCACGACTTTCCAACATATAGTATACACCTGTTCAAACATTGCAAACATTGCAATCCACAACAACAACATGCATCACACCACCGATTTCTACATTCCACGGTTCAACACATCAAAACACAAAAGGAAAACACACCTCGCATATTGAATAGTTGGAATTCTGTCATTGAAAATAATTTTAACAGAAAGTACATAAAATCGGCTTTCCAACTATTCAAACGGCGAACAAAACGGACTTACGGATCAAGAGATATGAATTTTTGAAAATTTAGAAAATCTGTTTCGTTCAGTGGTAACCGGTTACTCCATATAGGTAACCGGTTACTTCAGCCTTTCACGCCCCTGCTACGCAGATTTACACAGGGTAACCGATTACTCCAAACCGGTAATAGGTTACTCTGCTGAAACAGAGTCAAAATCCCCCCAATTTTACACTAGGTAACCGGTTACTCAAACCCAGTAACCGGTTACTTGACCTGCAGAATCAAATCTCTGCTGTTCTGTTACAAAAATTCACTTTTTCAACTCTACCCAACATCTCCAAACAGCATATACCACATAAATTGAACCTCTAATTCAGTATACAACATTATAAATACATTAGGAACTCTTATCACACTAGAAATCACAATTCAACCAAGCAATTTACATAATTCGAGCATTATTACTATTACCGACACGCGACTCCAACTTCTTACCAAAACGCCAAACAATCAACAAACACATGGATAAGATCCTAACAATTTAACTACCCTCATACAAACATCATATATACCTTAAGTGATTGAAGAACCCCACCCTTACCTTAGAGTTCTTGCAAGACTTCCTTCTTCTCTCTTGAGCCCTAGCCTTCTCTCTTGCCTATTTCTCTTGTTTTCACGTAGAATGATTTTTCTCTCTTCTCTAATCCCCTTTATTATTATTATTATAATATTATTATTATTTTCACTTAATCCAACTAATGAAAAATAACAATAATAATAATTTTCCACCACATATTTAATTAAATCAATATTCACCTAATATTATAATTAAATAAATACTAACTAAAATAGTCTAATTAGTTTTACTCACAACACCACCATTCTCTACACTTTTGCTCACACACCCCTACTATTCCTTTAAGGTATAATCTTAAGGTCACTACCTCAAACCAAGGATATCCCAAACACCAAAAAACACATAATTATGCAATTACACACGTCAACACATAATTTTAATTACTAATAATAATTAAAACAAAATGGGGCGTTACAAAAGGTGTTAGCACCCAAAACGTCTATAGTACTCTATAGGAACCCTTTGAAATATCTACGCTTTTTGGTTTGAAAAGGTTTGTTTGAAAAGAGATTGAAGAGATGAGAAGAGAAGTATTTTTTAAGATTTTTGTGTTTGGAGAGACTTGTCGCCTTGTGCCTACGTACCCACAAAGTGCAATATAGGATCAAAACCTTGTAGTTCGTGGTACAAAGAATGAAATTTGTTTGTTTTCGTTGATTTTAAATGTAAAGACAAGTCGTCATTTCCAAGCGAACAATTCCATTTAAAGAGATGACTCATGTCTAAACTTATGAAAAAGTTTAAAGGAAAAGTGTATAAGGCACGAAAAGAGTTTGATGAGTTTGGTGTCTTTTGAAAAATGTGTCAATATGCTTATGTAGTTTAGCATTTATTAAGAAATGAAAAGAAAAGAGTAAAATCACTTAACAAAGTCAAGGTTTGATTATGAAAGAGATTCAAGTTTTGAAAGCAAGAAGGTTTTGAAAAAGAGAGAAAGTTTTGAAAATTGAAGAATGGGGAAGAGAAGAAGTGACTATCCTAAAACATAAAGTAAAAGCTAAGGATAAGAAAGATCTAACCACAAATGTAGCTATCTTCACCATAAACCAAGCAAAAGCACAAGGCTCCAAAGTAATCAAACCATAATTCCAAAGTAAAGGGAAAAGGTCCTAGTTCTAAGTCCAAGGATCCAAGAATAGCATTGAAATCCAAGGTCTAGGTTCAAAATTCCATGTCCAATGCAAAGGATAGTAGCCATAGTCCGAGATTAGATGCACAAGCCTTTTAAAGGTTTTGGCCTTTATGAATGTTTTTTGGTCCAAGTGGACAAAGAGAAAAAGGCATAAGCATAAACAAATGGTAGTAATAGAGCATAAACAAATAGCATTGATATGAAATGATAGTAATAGAGCATAAAAGATAAAAGGGAGATAGGAAGCGAGAAGGAAACATAAACAAGATTAGTACAATAATATTGTTAGTAAGTTAGTGAGTAGTATATACATAATAGTAGCACAAAGACCATAGTGCCATAAGCCTTCAAAAGTAACACCGATTATTCCATCTCGCGTCTTGAACTATAATGATTAAACAGTGTACTTAGGTCAAGGTTAATGAAGACTTGTTAGAAGATTGGTAGAATCAAAGCCTCTAAGCAACAAGCATCAAAGATTTTGAACCTAATACAAAAGATTAACCATCCTTGGGCTTACACAACCAAAAGGTTTGAGCCACGAAAGATCAAGTTCCAATTCGAAGGGAGGGACAAGTGTAGCACTATGTTAAGCAATCGCCAAGTGAATTATAAAGAAGTCACCCTACTCGAGGACGGTCAATGCACTTTACGTGTTAATACATGTTAGAGAAGTGATATGTAAATCACTCTCCTAAAGCATGCCACACAAAAAGAAAAGAGGGAATGGCCTAATCGTAATCGAGATTTCATATCGATTTATCAAAAGAAATCTATCACGATTCCAAAGTATGGAGAAAGATCCTGAAAGCACCTTTGGTATGACAGAATTTTGGTAAAACAATTTTAATGATAAAGATGAAGAAATTCGGCCCTGAACAAAGATGTCGAAGAAGATGTCTTAACCTGAAGACATGACATCCTGGAGTACTGCACTAATTTAGCAGGTTTTAAATCTGTAACAAATCTGCCCAAGATTTGATGCGCTTTCTAGGAATGGATCAAAGACTAGAGATAGAAAGCCCAAGGAAACTGAAGCCTATAAAAGAAGACTTAGACCTAGGATTTTATATGCCTTTTGTAACCTAGTTCTCTTGCGTAAGAAACAAGGGTTTAGGGTTTTGAGAGTCGTTGGCTCTCTAGGTTGTAAGTCTCCCTTTGTATCAGTTGATGCATTGTGGTAGATATAGGTGTCGCACAGATCCATAGGCCTTGAGGTATTGGATTGTGTATTGTTCTTGGATGAAGCTTTTAAGCAAATTCGAGTTAGCTTGTTTGTCAAGTATGCTTGACAGAATTCTGTATTGACAGGGATGATGTAGAAATCATAGCTGGTGATTAAGGGAAGTGAGTGGGGTATCTCGTATTAAAGAGGTTGTTCTATGATAAAGTCTTCATTGGGTAGATATTAGGATATAAAGTTGTAAACGGGGGAGTTTAGCTTTGTAATAGTTCTACAGATAGTGGAGTCTTCTTCCTGGATTGGTATCCCCCAGACATAGGTGAATTGCACCGAACTGGGTTAATAATTGATGTGTTCTTTATCATTCTGCAGATTTACTTTTCTGTTAGGGTTCATGATAAACATGTTGGAACAGATGTCGTAACATCTGTGTTGTTACAGTTCTGATATTCAAGGTACCAGTCTGCTGTTGTGCCTATCGATTTAAATGCTTATACAGAACAATGTCGTGACATGTGTTAGGACATCTGCTGTCTGTATTGCCAGAATTTCAATTGGTATTAGAGAAGGCATCCTGTCTATTTTTGGATGAGATCTTTGGGAGATACTTTCTGGCGTTTAAACAAGGAGGAGTTTTGAAGATCAGATTAATCAACTCAGACATACTCAAGGGTGTTAATGGATGGGATGGATGTTCTGGATCGAAGGTAACAACCCAGAGGTTGTTCATGGTGCTGAGGAGGTTCTACAACAACTGGAGGAGAAGTGGCTAGCTCTCTTATTGGGGTGTCTTATAAGATGTTTCGACATCTTATTAGGGCAAGTTGAATTTGTTCCTTGGTGGTTCCGCTGCATGTGTTTCTGATGGAAGAGCTCTAGAATTATGGGATCTGGAGTTGTTGCTGAAGACAAATGGTGGAAGGTCTCAATCGTCGATCTCTATATGTGAAGATATCTGCATTATTTTATTCCAAAGTCGGGAGCGATGGAATGAAGGGAGTTGTTGGAAGATGTTTGTTATGGTGACTTGGTACTTGGAAGCTTGGTTCCATGGTACAGTTTGGAGTCAGTTAAAGAGGAGAGGAGTTGAGTTTAGGTTTATCAAGTTCTTACTCTGGGAGTTTGATAATTATTGATCGGCTAGGATGTCAAAGATACTTGAGAATTCTCTCAAGTCCACTCATAAAAGTGTCTCAGTCGTGCATCGGTTGTCTTCTAGTTATTCTTCTGACTAGAAGGTGTTTCTATGAAACACAACCTGAAGAAAGTGGAGGTGATTTACGTTTACTCTCCAAAACAGCAATGAAGGATTCATCCCTCTTAACCCTAAGGGTGGATCCAATCTGATTGGAGTTTTCAGAATCGTTGAGGTAAATAGGATTCGTTCAGAGAGAATCTTAGTTACTTGAGTCAAGGGTGGCAGCCTTGGTATCTCAACACTGTTTGTCAAAGAAGATACTTGCAAAAGACTGAATACTTGATAAGTGTTCATGAAGTGATCGTGTGGAGCTTAGCTACACCAGTGAAATAGGGTTATTAGACAAAGATTTAAGATCAATTGTTATTTGTGGAATTCACAAGTATTTAATTAATTATCCTTGAAAGTCAAGATTGCTGATGTTCAACAAGATGTTGGAACATCTCATCATCAGAGTTTGTGCAGAATCATGGGAGGGGTACTGCATACGCTTTAGCATCTGGGTTAGTCTTGGGTGTTGACCTAAGAATCGGCTTCAGTCTGGTGTGATAGAAGCATGTGATCTCTAGAGAGTTTCCTGGCAAGAAACTGGTTTGGACTTTGATGTTGTTGAAGATGAAGATGAAGACATCATAATCTTGATGGTTACTTCTTGGATCAGTTTATTTATGATCTAGGAGGAATGGAGTGTTGGTGATGGCACAACTTGGATCAGTTTATTTCTGATCTAGGTACTTGGGAGCATATGATCTTGCTCAGTTTGAAGGTCTAGGTTAAGTGACATTTATCTCTTACTTTCTACAGACTGCTCTACTCAAGGAAAGTGGCATTCTTTGGTATGGTTATGGTGTAGTCTATGACTACTTATCTTATGAGGATTCAGACGTGGCAGGTGTGAAGTCTTTGGAGTTTCAAAGTAGGATGGAGGTTGTCTACTCAAACTTGGTTGTTGAATCAAGTCTATGAGAGCATGGAACTCTTGTTCTGTAATAGGGAGGAGGTCCTTCTAAGTGGCAGAAGGAGGAGCTGAATTCAGCAGTTGGATGTCATATCAGAATATTCTGACATCTAGCTTAACATCAGGATCTCGGCTGGTGATGTGGCACATCAGCTTAAGATAAGGTGATCTACAGGAGAATGGAAGTTATGGATGCCTCAAAAAGGTCTATCTCATGCAGTTTGCGGGAGCTGTGGTTTGAGAAGATGTTACATGTCTAGAGGCTTGGTGAATCCAAGATGTCTTGCTATGGGGAAAGTAGTTCATGTGACTTGAAGATCAGATTTCATTGGTGGATCAGTGTATCTTGTGGGAGTTCTGAAGAAGAATGAGATCAGTCAAACAATGGAATTTGGTTGATCTTTATTGTGCATTCAAGCAGGATGCTTGAACTGATTGCTCTTGGCAGAAGGGTGGTTGGTTGAAAACGTAAGGAGGATCTAGTTCATTTTGAAGCTTGTGGAAGAAGTTCTCAGTTTATGAAAGATTGCCTTCTTTTGGTGGTTGAGAGTTTATTTCTCTCTAGGTTTCTGAAATTCTCTTTGTTCAAGCTGGTGGCGGAGTGATGTTTGAAGATCTTCAGTTGGATTACTATGCAGATAGTAAGTCCAGTGGTGGAGCATATCAAGAACCATGGTGTGTGGTGTCTGTGATGTGTTAAGGATGTCCTAACTGATGTTAGAACATTATCTGGGTTGGTTATCCTTGAAGGAGGATTCTTAAGTTCTGGTCTAGGAACTTGTTGCCTACATCGTGTCTAAGGAGTATCTATCCTGTCATACAGGAGAATGATGGAGTAGAAGAACTGTCTTGGAAGGATGGTGTAGAGAAGACTGAAGTGGATCATGTGTTGATTGCATGGAAGTCTGAATATGGATATTCACCAGTTGATCAGAAGTATTCCAGGTTATCATACAGGAGAATGATGAAGGAATGACTGTCTTGGATTGTTGGGTGTCTATCTATTGATTGACCTTGCTAAGGTCAGATGAAAAGCTTGTGGAGGGGATGACGCCCTTTTTGGCAAGTCATGCTAAAGGGAAGTGGATCAGTTTGGCAGCTGTGAAGTTCTGAAGCATATATACGGTATCTAACACCATTGGAAGAAAACAAACTAAGAGGTATCGTATATCTTTGAGGAATGTGGATCATTCCAGATAAATTGGATTTTATCTCAGGGAACAAGGAGATCTATACATGAGAATTCAAGAGGAATTTGTTTGGTGTATGGATAGTTTCTGGACGAGGGGGGTCAATGGAGCTTTGATCTTAATCCAAGAGTTTGTTAATTTAGGATGGCGATCCTAATGAATCCTCACAGGAAGCATGATGGTGTTCATGTGTGAGTGATTATTGGTTCTTGTCAGAAGAAGCAATAAGTGGAGTTGATGATTGTGTTCAGAAGGTGTGTTGAACTAAGGATGCGCTCTTGAAGACATGAAGATGCGTCTTATGTTTTCCATTCATCAGCATAAGTGTTCATTAGAGGATCACTGGTTATCTTAGGTAGGCCGAGTTGCTCCTTGATCTAAGGTAGTTTACTGTGGGGGTGCAATTCAGGTTCCAGTTTGTTTTGGGCGTCAAGCAAGCTCTGATTATGTTTCCATCCTAGGAGGATGAGATGTCAAGAAAGATGTATTGACATTAGTGTACTATTGTAAGTTGGGGAAAACTTGACAGTAAAATTTACATGGTTCTTAATGGATGCTTAAGAATCATTGGTTAGATCTGGGAGAATTTATTTTTCTCTGCAACTATGAAGGTCTCTATCAATACAGAAGTTTTCTTTGGTAGATAATGTCTGACATGATGTCAAAACATTGTTAAGGACATGTGATAAAAGTAACTGGTCTTGTGGTCGGTGGAGAACATGCGTGTTCATCGTAACTTACATTATTTTTGGACAATTTTCTTCAAAGAAGAAACAGTCAAAGCATTCTTAACTGGTGCACATTGGTATTGGTGAAGTTACATCCTTGGATTAATGAGATCATTAAATTTACCATTGCTATTTTCAAATGCTCGTTACATTCGAAGGAAATTTTTTGTGGATTTAAGGGAGTCCTTGGATCAGTTTGTCTCAGGCTGGTTTTCTTTGTGGTGTGTTTCAAATGTCTTTTGTTCGAGTCTGGATTAGTATTGGCTGGGTATGGGAATGCCTTGGCTACCTTTGCCAATTTTTGGCTAAAAAGGGGGAGTATGAGTCACGGGAACATGGAATGTGTGTGTTGTTTTTGCAGTTATTTTGCAAGAACATTGAACAAGGTTTTGGCTTTATCATCTTGTCTATGTTTCTCTTGTGTCTTGTGACTTGAGTTAAAGATTAAGTTGTGTCTTATGACCTGAGTTACATGCTTTATATACTCAGATCCACAAAGTCTACAACTGATCTCTAGAGGGGGAGTGTGTTTGAAAGGAGTGTCCAGTGTTCTGGTGTTTCAGACTTTCTTTCTGTTTCTCTTGGAGTCTCAACTTTTGGACCTTTTTCAACTTCAATCACCCTGGGAAGAGGAAGGTTGTATTATCTTCCTCCTCATGTACACCAACATGAATCCAACATGCTTAGTATTCCAATCATAACCACCATTCAATCTAAAAGGAGTTTTAGCCAAAATTTGTCAAAAGGGGGAGATTGAAAGCACCTTTGGTTTGACAAAATTTTGGTAAAACAATTTTAATGATAAAGATGAAGAAATATGGCCCTGAACAAAGATGTCAAAGAAGATGTCTTAACCTGAAGACATGACATCCTGGAGTACTGCACTGATTTAGCAGGTTTTAAATCTGTAACAAATCTGCCCAAGATTTGATGCGCTTTCAAGGAATGGATCAAAGACCAGAGATAGAAAGCCCAAGGAAACTGAAGCCTATAAAAGAAGACTTAGACCTAGGATTTTATATGTCTTTTGTAACCTAGTTCTCTTACGTAAGAAACAAGGGCTTAGGGTTTTGAGAGTCGTTGGCTCTCTAGGTTGTAAGTCTCCCTTTGTATCAGTTGATGCATTGTGGCAGATATAGGTGTCGCACAGATCCATAAGCCTTGAGGTATTGGATTGTGTATTGTTCTTGGATGAAGCTTTTAAGAAAATCTGAGTTATCTTGTTTGTCAAGTATGCTTGACAGAATTCTGTATTGACAGGGATGATGTCGAAATCACAGTTGGTGATTAAGGGAAGTGAGTGTGGTATCTCGTATCAAAGAGGTTGTTTTTTGATAAAGTCTTCATTGGGTAGATATTAGGATATAAAGTTGTAAACTGGGGAGTTTAGCTTTGTAAAAGTTCTACAGATAGTGGAGTCTTCTTCTTGGATTGGTATCTCCCGGATGTAGGTGAATTGCACCGAACTGTGTTAACAATTGTTGTGTTCTTTATCATTCTGCAGATTTAATTTTCTGTTAGGGTTCATGATAAACATGTTGGAACAGATGTCGTAACATCTGTGTTGTTGCAGTTCTGATATTTAAGGTATCAGTCTTCTGGTGCCTCTGTGTTTAAATGCTTATGCAGAACAATATCGTGACATGTGTTAGGACATCTGTTGTCTGCATTGCCTGAATTTTAGAACCAAATGATCAGTCACCCATAGATTTGAAATAATGAAGATTAAACATCTTCGAAAATCAACATTCATCGATTCATAGATTTTCATCGACCAAAAGGAAAGAGATGAAGAAAAATGGATCTAAAATGTTATGATCCAAACAACAATTAATTAAAATAGATATCTCATGAAAATAAAATCAAGAACCATGATATTTTTAATGATTTTCAAAAAAATGTTTAAAAACAAATTTTCAAAATGCAAAGGTCAACAACAAATTAAAATCTATATTTTTTTAGAAATCATTAAGAAAATAAAAAGAAAATAGTAAAAATAATTTTTAACTACAAGAAAAAAAATAAAAGAATAAAAAATAAATAAAAAGAGAGAGGGGGGTTTAAGAAAGAAAATAGGTCGTGATGAAAGTCAAATGGCCACACGGCCCAAATCTACAACAAAAGAAAAAGGATTAATACAAGTTTAAAAAAAAAAACAAAAATAAATAAAATGAAGAAACAGAATCATCATCTTCTCCTTTTTCTCAAAATGCGACACTGTTATCCTTTTCCTGCTTCCGTCAATCGCACTATTTTCTCATACAACACCGCGGCCGGAATTCTAAAAAAAAACACTATTCAAAACCAAATCACGTTCTGATCTTAAATCTTTCACCACATTCAATCAATTTCACCAATTTGTATGACTCGAAATCAAGGCAAATCGAAGCAACAGAATTGTCGTTACCGTGATGATGGATACAATCTCAGGTACGAAGCTTTTCACGGCGTGCTTCTGACTTGGCTGTAGCATGAAATTTGTGTTGAAATGGCTTGTGGTTTTTTTGTTGGCTTGGAAAGGTAGTGTGTAGCATAAAATTCTAGCATGTGGGCCGTGTAGAAGAAACATGAGCTTGTGTTAAAAAAAAATTTGTTGATTATTTAGATCATTATTTGAATTGTAATGAATATGTGAGTATTTAACATGGAAATTGGAAATAAATTTTTGAAAAGGATATAATGAATAGTTAATAAAATGGATTTAAAAAAAAAGATTGTATATTGAAAGGGTAAAAATTGGAAAATGGCTTTTGAAATTGTAATTTGGATGTGGGTTTAAAAAATTGAATTGGATATTGAATGGATAGAAATGGTTTAATTAGATGTGTAAATGGATAATTGGAAATTGGATTAGGAAATATGGATAAGATAAAATGGGTTTAGAAATTGGTTTAAAAAAGAGAAATGGTTTATGAAGTGGATATTAAAAAGTGGATAATGGATTAAAAATGGATAAGTAAAATGGAGAATGGAAATGGATAAGGAATATGGTTTTTAAAAATGGATTAAAAAATGGATATAGGAAATGAAATGAATCATTAAAAATGGATTTGAAGATTGAATATGGTTAAAAATGTGGATAATCAAAAGATGGACAAGAACATGGTTTAGCAAATGGATATGGAAGGGTAATGGTTATGGATATTGAAGAAAGAAAAAAAATTATGAACTCGGTTTAGAAAATGGATAAGAAAATGAATCCAAAACCAATCCCAAAAATTTTTCACAAGCCTCTGATATAGTGCACACAACTACCACTGAACAACCCGTAACTGAAACAACAGCCATTTAAAACTGTTTGAACTTTTCCACAATTCCCTGAAGTTCTGATTAAAATGAAATAAACTCTGAATCGCTTTGAATTTGGCCTGAATCAATCTCTGGGAAAATAAATCCTTAGAGGAACACAATTTGAACTGATGGTCCATTTGATCCCGACTTTGAACCAGATTTCACATGAATCACACAGCTGGATAAATTAAAAAAGTCTGATACAAGACAACTTGACTTTGGGTACACACTGCTTGGGAAATAAACCACTGGCACAAGTAACTCGCACTTGAAGCAATTAGTCGATAGTTTGACCAAGATTGGGTCAAACTTCCGTCTGAACTGGATCATGAACGGACAACCACATGTGACTTGAAACCACTTCATTGTCTTTGACAAACCTGCAAAACCCTGGACGCACAGAGAGAAGAACATGCAAACTGCAACATATTTTTGATATTTTAGTCAGAGGTTAGATAAAAAAAACAAATAATAAAGCAAGTAAGAATCACACAGGTGCTCAGGAGAAACATAGATTGTGATATTGCTTGTGGTATGAGATGCAAATGAGATGTGAAAAATCTTAGGGGTAAAAATTACAGTTCAACAGAAGCCTAAGATGAGGTTGGTATTGTTGAGGATTCTTAAAATCTAGGAGAATGTATGAACTGTATTGGGGAATCCAAAGGGAAACTAACTCTTTCTGGGGAATTAGGGAAGAGTTTAAGTACCAGATGCCATGAGGATCTGATTTTGTTAGGGATTTGTTGATGGTAAATTGACCGTGGTTGGGATTTTCAAGGTGAAAGTTAAGCCTTGTTGGGGGGTCTGAGGAGTTTAGAGGTGAGTTTGAAAAAAGATTATGAGGGTGAGACTTCCCAAGTCTACTTGATTGAAGCCCAAGAGGAGGCTGGGACTACCCAAATCTCTTAAGAAGAGGTAAACTCTGTTTGGAGAGAGAGAGATCTTTATATGATGCCTAAGAGGAGGCTGAGGGTATTAGAGATGTAGAACAACCCTTGAATGATGGGATGTTCTGGAATTTTGACTCTCCTGGAGATTGAACTAGTAGAGATGACTAAATTCTATCCTATGCTTTTAGGAAGCCTTTGGGTCCTTGTACTAAGCCCAAGAGGAGGCTAGGGATCTTTTAAGAAGCTTGGTGGTCCTTGTACTAAGCCCAATAGAAGGTTAAGGGGAACTTTTAATAAGCCTGTTGGTCTTTGTACTAAGCCCAAGAGGAGGCTAGGGATGCTTCTAGGAAGCCTGTGGGTCCAAGCCTATGAAAAGTTCAAGAAAAGTTTCACCAGGAATAATCCTTTCTTTGTTGAACAGTTCTAAGGTTTGAAGAAATTCAAATGAGGTTTCACCGCGAATTAATCATCTCCGGGGAAATGAATTTCTTTGTATATATGTTTCTATGTTTTGATAGTCTTCTGAAAAGTTCACCAGGAATAATGCCTTTCCCTGTTCCATATTGAATAAAGCCCAAGTGGAGGCAGATTGTATTGAGGGAAGTTTCCCATGAGGGAACTAGTTTTGACTAAGTTAGAAGTAACCTCTGGTTTGACCTAAGTGTAGACCTAACTGTTGGGGAAACTCTAAGCAGATATGCACAAGTGTATACAAATAAGTAAATTAACAGGTATATAAAAAAGTATGCATTGAATTGAAAAGATGTCTGGTCTTACACTCTGAAAAGAGGCCCAAGTGTATTGTGATTGATTCTATTGACTACAACTGTAAGATTATGGTTTTAAGAAATTGAAGAAAGTTTTGAGAAAACTTTGAATTTGAATTTGAATTGAAAGAAAGTTGTTCAAAAGATGAAAATGTTTGGGGCTTATAACTCAAAGAGAGGCCTAGGTGGTCTAAGAGCAGTTCCACTGGGAATAATGCTCCTCTTAGTACTAGTTAAAAATAGATAGATGATTTTAAAAACAGAGGCATGGGGCTTACAACTCAAGGAGAGGCCCGTGGAGGTTGTTTATTATTTAAAACAAAGATTATGAACAAAATATTGGGGCTTATACTCAAGGAGAGGCCCATATGACTTGTTTTGACAACAGTGATCGCACCGCGATACCAAAAGACATTATGGGACTTATACTATAGCAGAGGCCCAAAATTTATTTATGTACAAAGAGGTTTGGGTCTTATACTCTATTAGAGCCCTAAAATGTGTTTGAAAAGAAGAAAAGTGGTGCTTATACTCAAGGAGAGGCCCAGATGAAAAACAGTGGACGCACCGTTATTTTGAAAATCACACAGGGACTTATACTATGACAGAGGGCCAGGAATTATTTATTTACAAAAGGGGTTGGGTCTTACACTCTATTAGAGGCCTAAAAGTGTTTCAAATGAAGTTTGAAAATTTAAAATCAAGGGAAAACCCTAATTTTAATTAAAATACCATTTCATTGAAGCCCCACTCAAGCTATCTTAGAAACAGTGAATGAGCAGTTTGTCGTTGTTGGTATAGGCAGCCATCTTGCGGTAGTACATCACCGAGTGGCTTCTGGGACAGGTGTGCCCCTTGTATTTCTCAAATTTAGGAGTTTTGAATTTGGCAGGCATAACCAAGTCTGAAACCAAGCACATGCCCATCGTGGCAGCACCTAAGACATCATTTCCTTCCACGACTCTTATCATTTTCTCCAGAGTTTGCCATTGTTCTCTGACTTCCTCAATGTATCCATATTTTCCCTGACTTTCAGATTGTGGACCAGCAGCATGGTACACGAAAGGAGGATTCTAGGAGTAGCTTGAGCAACAGAAAGCACAACAGGCTGAGGTTTAGTAAATAATGGAGCTGAAGATACTGGAAGTACAGATGGGCCAACCATTGGAGTAGTTGCAAAGGGTGGCAATTCAGAGGTAACCCAAATTCTGGCCAAGTAGAAGCTAATTGCTGGATTAATGGAGGGTTAACAACAATAGTTGAGATTTCATAAACCACGGTCCTCTGAGGTGGTTCACCTCTAACAATCAGAACTTGCATCATTTCTGTGAGCTTGGTCATGCTGGCCTTCAACTCATAAATTTTCATTCTGACTTCGGCATTGTGTTGTTCTTGATTTTCCATTCTCAATCTGACAGCAGCTCTAGCTCCGTAGTTGTGTCGAGGAAACATCTTGACAGTGAACATATAACTGAAGAAGGAGACAGTTGAAATGAGTTTCTTTGGCAACTTGGATAAATGCAGATGTATGCTCATGGATGCAAGAGTGCATGGATGCAACAACCACAAACAAGATCACTCAAAGCACACGGGTCAAGGGTCCGAGTCACGAGCATGGAGTCAAGGTTAAGAACCAACCCACAATGGTATTTACTAAGGTTATCAGCACCTGTAGAACAAGGTTCTAAAAAGTGCCCAGAGTTATAGATCCATCTTTCAGATATTATCGGCTTAAACGACTACTCATCAGCCAACAATATTCTCAAGAGAAACTCGTCTGAGTGTGGTATCGCGTAACAACTAATTCAAGTCTACACCTTAACAACCACCACACCACGTCCTAATAAGGCCAAGATGGGTTAGTGGGTTCTAAGGTCCTCAACTTCTCAGGCTCCCAGATCAAAAAAAAGTAATGCCAAATACGACTACTCTCACATCAGTAATCCCAAATGGGCCTCCACTGAGCGGGGGATCTCAAGTCAGCTTAGTAAAGACTACTCAACGTAAGTCGAACAAGACTATACCACCCTCCTATCATAAGTGCTCTCAAGTCCGGGTATAGGACTTATCTCACCATACAAGATCATCGAGCACCCAAATAGAACAAGTAATACCAAACAAGTTAAACGAATAAGCGTAAATAAATCAAAGTAGGCCGAACCCACTAAGAACCAGAGTTCCCCAGCAGAGTCACCATTTTTCTGTAGCGGTAAAAATTTGTGAGTGTAAGATATTGATTAACTTAACTCATAAAGCAAGAGTCGCCACCGCACTTTTATTTTATCCAAAAGGAAAGGAAAAAGAGCAAACAAAACCTAAACAAGTTCTGAATAAGAACAAGTAAATAGAGACTGGGTAAGGGGGTTGGTTATGCTAAGGGAAGGTGTTAGAACCTAAAACGTCTATAGTACTCTATAGGAACCCTTTGAAATATCTACGCTTTTTGGTTTGAAAAGGTTTGTTTGAAATGAGATTGAGGAGATGAGATGAGAAGAGAAGTATTTTTTTTTTTAAGATTTTTATGTCTGGAGAGACTTGACGCCTCATGCCTACGTACCCACAAAGTGCAATATAGGATCAAAACCTCATAGTTCGTGGTAAAAATAACAAAATTGGTTTGTTATGATTGATTTTTAATGTAAAGACAAGTTGTCATTTTAAGGAGAAAACTACGACTAGTCGCCCACAAGTATAAGACAACATTTGCATCATCTTAAGATGGAGGATTTCGCTTGGATTAAGATCAACAAGTCTATCGCTCAGCGTTTAAATGGAAAATGTCAAAATCTTAAATACTATGGGGAATAGGAGAGTTACATCTCAACTATGAAAATGATTCATGTCTAAACTTTTGAAAATTTTTAAATGAAAAAAGGGCATAAGGCACAAAAAGAGTTTGAATGAGTTTGAGTGTTTTTTAAAGTCTTTTGAAATAGTCAAGGTATGATTAACATTGATTGACATTTATTAAATAAAATGAAGTTTGAAAATCACTTGACCGAAGTCAAGGTTTTTTTATGAAAGAGGTTTAAGTTTTGAAAACAAGAAGGTTTTGAAAAAGAGAGAAGATTTTTTGAAAATAGAAGAATGGGGAGGAGAAGAAGTGACTATCCTAGAGCAAAAGATAAAAGCTAAGGATAAGAACGGTTTAACCACACAAGTAAGCTCCATAGCATGAGCATTCTTCCCTTTTGATTTGGTCTTGATCAAGATAAGTCTTCAAAATAGAACTCCAAGTACCCAAAATCCAAGGTTTGATATCACAAGCTTCCAAGCATAGGTTAAGATCCTAATTCTAGGTCCAAAGATCCATGTCCAATGTAAAGGATAGTAACCATAGTCTACCATTAAGAGAACAAGTTTTCTTAGAGGTTTAAGCTTTTATTAATGTTTTTGGTCCAAATGGACAAAAGAAAATGAGCATGAACATAAACAAATGGTCCAAGTGGACAAAGGAAAAACGGCGGAAGCATAAACAATATATGATATGATATGATGACATAAAGCATGAAAAATAGTAAAGATAGATAGGGAGCAAGAAGGAAGCATAAACAAAATTAGTACAATAATATTGTTAGTGAGTTAGTGATTAGTTGTTAGAGCAAATGATCAACGATGGTTAAATAATGAACTTAGGCCAAAGTTAATGAAGACTCATTAGAGGATTGATAAAATCAAAGCCTCCTAACAACAAGTTTCATAAGTAATGGACCTAAAACAAATAATCAACCATCCTTGGGCTTTCAAACATAAGTTTGGGCCACGAATGATCATTTTCCGATACGAGACGCATGTAGCGCTATGTTAAGCAATCATAGCACAATCTATGACAAAGATCATACTATGGGAGGCCGGTCAATAACGATATTAGTGCTAATGCATGCTAGAGAAGTGATATGTAGATCACTCTCCGAAAGCAATACCACACGAAAAGAAAAGAGGTAACGATCTCATCTTCATCAAGAACTTAAAATAAGTTCCAATGATATCGAAGATTTTCATCGATCCAAAGAAAATGAGAAATAGATGAAGAAATGCCTAATTGTACCACACAAAGATGTAATCCAGAGCAAAGAACTAAAGAAGAGGGAAGGAAATGGAAAAAGAACCAAAACAGTCCCAAAAACAAGCCAAAACACACTCTGGACACTGGGTAATCGATTACCTTAATGCTGATAATCGGTTACCACTGCAAGAAAGGCATATCCAGATGTGAAAAACAGGGTGTAATCGATTACCACCAAGAAGGTAACCGATTACACCTGCTAAAACAGCACAAAATCAATTTTAAAATGTGCAAAAACTTGATCAATCATTTCTTCAAACACCTCATGATCAAGGAGGCAATTATGAATGAAAATTCAAGTAAAACAATAGCAAATAACACCAATGGATCACAATTTGCAAGATCCAAAGATCAAGCAACAAGAATCAACAATAGATCACATTGTGAAAGATGTATCAAGAACAACAATGGTGGATCAAGAGTTTACCACTTCAAATCTGAAAATTCTTCAAATCAACTTCAAGAACCACACTCCAAAGCCTTGATCTACAGAAATTGGTGATGAAAAAGTGAATGGATGGAGGTTTAGCTCAAATATTAGTAAGTTCTAATGATGAACTCACTAACTTTCAATGGAAGAAAGAGCTTTGGTGAATTTGGTAGTTGAAGAAAATTGAGAGAGTCAAGAAGAAATTTAACAAGGTGAATTTGGCTATCCAAAGCTTGAAAAATGAATGAAATGAGGGTTCTATTTATATATTTTAGGCTTAGAAATTTTGGTGGCTTGGAGTTTGTTTTGGAGCCAAAGTTAGGCTTGGAATTTGAATTTGGAGGCAAAATCAAGATCAAGTGGTGATTAGTGAAGGTGTATGGTGGAAATTAATTGTGATTATGTAGGGGAATTATTTGGAAGTGATCTAGAATATTCTCAAATGATGAAATTGGTGCCAAATGCTGCAGAATTTGAATTTGTTGTTTTTTTTTCAAATTTTCCACGTGGTAATCGATTACCCATATAGTGTTAATCGGTTACTTCAGTGAAAAAATGGGAAAATTGCCTTTTTGTTGCACTGTCTTGGCTCTCGCTCGATTCTTTTTGCTTGTCAAAGAAGGCATGGAAATAAACATATGAACCTTGGAATCTCTTGAATAATAATCAATTAAATCTTGGAAACTCTTGATCAGATGATTTTGAATTGCTTGCAGATCAACTTTGACTTTGTTCAGATGAATTTCATTCGAGCTAAGGGACTGGTATTTGATATCCTTGATCCAAATCCTTCCTGAAAAAGTTAGTAAAATGGAAACAAACATATTTTTGGATTTTGATTAAATTTTAGTAAACATAAGCAAATAAAGGTAAATAAGAAACACATAGATGCTCAGTGATCTCTGCAAGGCACAAACCCAGAGATGCGAGGGATAGAGGAACCAAAGCGTGATCTTGTTTGTGATGCAAATATGCAAATGAGATGTGAGAAATCTTAGGGGTAAAAATTAGGGTTCAACAATGGGACGTTCTTTTTTTCCAATTATCATATTTGATGCCCTCTACAAGTTTGTTTCAAGGATTAAAGGCCAATTATGCTTGAAAAGCCATGAAAAGTTTGAATACATTATAGGTCATTTTGGACTTAGAATTATTCTGGCCTCTAATCTTAAGTCATGGTGCCAACTCTACAAGGACATAAATTTTTGCTCCAGCATCCAAATGAAACCTTTCTTTTTGCATTGTGTTCTTTGTTATGATGTGATCATTTTGCAAAAAGAATAAGCATTAAAAGTCAAGTGTACAAGATTTCCAATTGGTTTAAAATTGGCCTCATGGAACTGAAAATTGTTCATGGTCAAAATTTGCAAATTAGAAATTACTCCAAATTGAGCCAATCTTTGCACGTGTTTTGTACATGATGATGTTAAGTGATAATTGTTAAGCAAAAACGACCTGAAATGTGAAGGTTTTGGCTTCATTCTGGTTAGCTTTGGATTCAAGTTTTGTCACACATTTCTCACACTTGATTCACACAAATTCCAACAGATTTCCACATGTATGAGATCATAATACTTCAGCTATATATAGAGCTTTCATTTGCACTAAATTTCAAGCTTGGATAGCCTCTAGAAACCCTGCTCGAGCTCACACTTTTCACTGAAATTTTGAGATTTCGTTTTAAATTTCTAAGCATTTTCAACTCCATTTCTTGATTCCATTAGCACCTTCGACAGCCTCTGAAGCTACTGCAACAATTCCCATGCCTTGAGAGCCTCAGAATCATGCTAACTAAATCAACTTTGCAACCTCTTCTGATCGTATTTGGACAAGGTAGTTAAAAGCTTCGTTTTCACTCAAACAAGTTACCACAACGTAGCCTAATACTCCCTGATGCTTTCCCTTAACTTATCTTGCTTTAGTTGATTGTATATGGCATTTAATTTTACTTTTTTTGTTTGTTTTGCACTGAGTTTTCTCCAAAATTCTCCATGCTCGCTTTCAATAAATGAAAATGAAGCATATAGTTGATATCGCACTGATGAGACAGTCACAATGGCATAGGTTTCATGATCTAAATTTGTCATTTGTCAAACTTTTGTGAGCAACTCACCAAAGAAGACGACCAGAGGTGCAGAGGTGGTGGCCTGAGGATGCTACGTGTTTTAATTTCAGTGGTTGATTTAAATTGGATCTGATGAGTTTTTTCATTGGAGGACCATGGCGAGCTTCCAGATCTAAGTTATCTGATGTGCTACATCATTTAATGAGTCCAGGTCCAACGCGCCTTATTTTTTTCTGATTTATTTCTTTTTCTATTTTTTCATTTTATTTGATTTTCTTTTCTAAAATTCATTTTAAATCATATTTTCATCCAAAAAATCTCAAATTCACAAAAACAAAATCTATTATTTTACACCTTGTGTAATTTTTTCACAATTTTATTTTATGATTTGCTATTTTTCTTTAATTTTCTCTTATTTTATGCAATTTAATTGGTTTTAAAATACTTTTATGCATTTTAAAAATCTCCAAAAATTATTTTATGATCCTTGACTTGTTTCTGACCTATCTTGATTTTATTGAGTTTTTGTTTGATGTTTAGAGGCTTCATTTGTATTTTCTATTTTATTTTCATGTTAAAATCATTTTAAAAATCATTTTAGTGCATTTTATTTGTTTATTATTGCATTTATATATTATTTGAATTTTGTTGACTTGAATTAGGGCTTGATTGATCAAAATATTCCTCAATTTCAATAGACTTTGGATGTTGATGAGGTTGGATGAATTTTCATCAATTCAAACTTATTATTAAATGATCATTTGGATCATTTTTAGTACTTTGGGTTGATGATAGGTTTGGTACCTTAATCCACCAAGAGATGTGATTGAAATTGATGATAGATGAATCTCAAGTCATGATTCAATTTAGTTTCATCTCCCCTCCTTCTCCTTCTTTTTCTTTTTATTTTCTCTTAATCACTTGGATGATTTAGTGTCTATCTTGTTCATGAAGTTTGGATTGATGCTTGATGAACTTACATCATTTCAAATCTACCTTCCAATTGATCATGGATCATTTGAGGTACTTTGGATTGATGCATAAGTTTGTCCTAAGTGGTCATGAATGAAAGCTCCAAGAGTTTGACTAAATTTTGGTAAAACATAATGTTGGGAAGATGTTCCAACATGAAGGTTTCAGCCCCAGACTAAAGATCTCGAGTGAAATGTCACAGCATGTAGATTCAACATCATGACTGTCACAGCAGGTTTTGTTTAAATCTGTTCCAAGATTCAAGGCGCGATTGGCAGTGGATCAAGGATCAAAGATATGAAGCCCAACAAAGCAGATGACTATTAAAGAAGATCAAGACCTAGGCAGAAAGGGGGAGGGGACGACATAGACTTAGGAATCCTATTTTGTAAAGTAGGGTTTAGGTTTTGAGAGTCGTAGGTTTCTCATGTAAGTCTCCCTCTCTATCGATTTGATGCAGTGTGGTAGACATAGGTACTTGTACAGATTCAGAAGCCCGTAGGCAATGAATCGTGTAGTGTTCTTGTATGAAGCATTGAAGCAAATCCAAGTTAACTTGTTAGTCAAGGATGCTTGCCTAAACTTTGTATTGGAAGGGGTGTTTTTCAATAAGGATGATACAGTTATGAGGTATTAACTGTTAGATAATCACAGGTTGTGATTTAGGGAGTGAGATGGGTTTCTCTTATCAATTAGATGTGACTTCTAATGATAAAGTCTTCATTGGGTAGTGATAGGTTAGCGTGGGTGCTTTTTGTACACCGGAGGTTGTTTACATAAAACTATACTACTGATAGTGAATTCTTCTTCCTGGATTGGTATCCCCCAGATGTAAGTGAGTTGCACCGAACTGGGTCATCATATTCTGTGTTGTTTATCATTCTGCAATTTACAGTTCATTTTTGATTAACATGTTGAATCAGATGTCATAACATTTGTGTTGTTGTAGTTCTGATATTCAAAGTATCAGTCTGTTGTTGTGCCCCTGTGTTTAAATGTTTATGCAGAATAATGTCTTGTCATGTGTTAGGACATTTGTTGTCTGCTATGCCAGAATTTCAATTGGTATCAAAGCAGGCATCCTGTCTATTTCTAGATGAAATCTTTGGGAGATACTTTCTGGCGTTTAAACAAGGAGGAGTTTTGAAGATCAGGTCAATCAACTCAAACATACTAAAGGGTATTAATGGATGGGATGGAATGTTCTGGATCGAAGGTAACAACCCGGTGGTTGTTCTTGTTGCTGAGGAGGTTCTACAACAACTGCAGAAGTAGTGGCTAGTTCTCTTGTTGGGGTGTCTTATAAGAAGTTTTGACATCTTATTAGGGAAAGTTAAATTTGTTCCTTGGTGGTTCTGGTGCATATGTTTCCGATGGAAGAGCTCTAGAATTATGGAATTCTGGAGTTGTTGCTGAAGATATATGGTGGAAGGTCTCAATCATCGGCCTCTATTTGTGAAGATATCCGCATTTTTTTATTCCAAATTTGTGAGTGATGGAATGGAAAGAGTTGTTGAAAGATGTCTGTTATGGTGACTTGGTACTTGGAAGCTTGGTTCCATGGTGCAGTTTGAAGTCAGTTGAAGAGGAGAGGAGTTGAGTTTAGATTTATCAAGTTCTTACTCTGGGAGTTTGATAAATTATTGATCGGCTAGGTTGTCAAAGATACTTGAGAATTCTCTCAAGTCCACTCATAAATGCATATCAGTCATGCATCTGGAGTCTTCTGGTTATTCTTCTGACTAGAAGGTGTTTCTATGAAACACAACCTGAAGAAAGTGGAGGTGATTTATTTTCACTATCCAGAACAGCAAGGAAGGATTCATCTCTCTTAATCCTAAGGGTGGATTCAATCTGATTGGAGTTTTCAGAACTGTTGAGGTAAATGGGATTCGTTCAGAGAGAATCTTAGTTACTTGAGTCAAGGGTGGCAGCCTTGGTATCTCAACAATTTGGTGTCAAAGAAGATACTTGCAAAAGATTGAATACTTGATAAGTGTTCATGAATTGATCTGATGGAGCTTAGCTACAACAGTGAAACAGGATTATTGGACAAGGATTTAAGATCAATTTCTATTTGTGGAATTCATAAGTATTTAATTGATTATCCTTGAAAGTCAAGATTGCTGATGTTCAACCAGATGTTGGAACATCTCTTTATCTGGTTTGTGCAGAATCATGGGAGGGGTACTGCATAGGCTTTTGGTTATATTTCTCTTGGGTGTTGACCTAAGAATCTGCTTTAGTTGGTGTGGCAGAAGCATCTGATCTCTGGATAGTTTCTTGGCAAGAAGCTGGTCTAGGCAATGGTGATGTGAAAGATGAAGAAGAAGACATCATAATCTTGTTGGATGGTTCTTGGATCAGTTTATTTTTATCTAAGAATATTGGAGTACAGTAGGTGTGTTCAAGTTATTACTAGAAGCATCTGGTTGTAGCACAGCTTGGATCAGTTTATTTCTGACGTAGGTACTTAGGAGCATGGGATCTTGCTCATTTTGAAGGTCAAGGTTAAGTGGCAGTTTTCTCTGACTTTCTACAGACTACTCTACTAAGGAAAGTGGCATTCTTTGGTATGGCTATGGTGTAGTCTAGGACTGCTTTCTCTTCTGAATATTCAGACGTGGCGGGTGTGAAGTCTTTGGAGTTTCAAAGCAGTTATTCATCAAGGTGTGAGCTTGAAGGGAATATCTGTGATAAGTCTCAACAGGATGGAGGTTGTCTACTCAAACTTGGTTGTTGAATCAAGTCTATAAGAGCATGGAACTCTTGTTCTGTTAAAGGGATGAGGTTCTTCTAAGTGGCAGAAGGAGGAGCTGAATTCAGCAGTTGGATGTCGTACCAGAATTTTCTGACATCTATCTTAACATCAGAGTCTCGGCTGGTGATATGGCACACCAGCTTAAGATAAGGTGATCTACAGGAGAATAAAAGTTATGGATGCTTCAAAAAGGTCTATCTCATGCAGTTTGCGGGACCTGTGGATTGAGAAGATGTTACATGTCTAGAGGCTTGGTGGATCCAAGATGTCTTGCTATGGAGCAAGTAGTTCATATGACATGAAGATCAGATTTCATTGGTGGATCAGTGTATCTTGTGGGAGCTCTGAAGAAGAGTGAGATCAATCAAAAAGTGGCATTTGGTTAGTATCATAGTGTGCATTCAAGCAGGGTGCTTGGAACTAATTACTCTTGGGCAGAAGGGTAGTTGGTTGAAAAAGACAGGAAGTGATGATTCTTGGAGCTTGTGGCAGAAGTTCTCAGTTTAGGAAAGAATACCCTCTTTTGATGGATAAGAGTTTATTCCTCTCTTTGGTTATCTGGAGTTCTAATTGATCAAGCCGGTGGCACAGTGTTGTTTGAAGATCTTCAGTTGGATTACTATGCAGATAGTAAGTTTAGTGGTGGAGCATATCAAGAACCATGGTGTGTGGTGTCTGTGATGTGTGATGGATGTCCTATCTGATGTTAGAACATTTTCTGGGTTGGTTATCCTTGGAGTAGGATACTAAGTTCTGAGTGTAGAAATTGACCCTCACATCTTGTCTAAGAAGTATTTATCTTATCATACAGGAGAATGATGGGTAAATGATTGTCTTGGAAGTCTGATGTGAATGGGATATGCTAGAAGTGGATCAGTTTGGTGCTTGTGGAGCAAATGGGCTGAAGATTTCTGGAGCATGTATACGATATCTGACATCGTTAAGAAAATAACAAACTAAGAGGTATGGTATCTCTTTGAGAAATATGGATCATTCCAAATCAATTGGATTTTATCTCAAGGAACATGGAGGTCTATACATGAGAATTCAAGAGGAATTTTTGTGGTGTATAGATGGGTTCAAGAAGAGGGGGATCAATGAAGTTTTGATCTGAATCCAAGATTTTGTTAATTTAGGATGGTGATCCTAATGTGACCTCACGGGAAGCATGATGGTGTTCAGGTGTGAGTGATTATTGGTTCTTGTCAGAAGAAGCAATAAGTGCAGTTGATGATTGTGTTCAGCAGGCAGGTTGGACAGAGGGTGCGCTCTTGAAGACATAAAGATGCGTCTTATGTTTTCCATTCATCTACAAAGTGTACATTGGAAGAGCACTGGTTATCTTATATAGGGGAGTTGCTCCCTGGTCTAAGAGGTATTGCTGCAGTGGTACAAATTGTTTATCAAGACTGTTTGTGGTGTCAAGTAGTTTATGATAGATTACCTCAAGTGAGGTTGATATGTCAGGCATGATGTCATGACATTGCTCTATTGATATAAGTTATGGGTGAACTTATCAGGTGGTTCTGATTCTGTCATTGAGTGTCAATAGATTGAATTAGAAGTGGTACAAGTATATTGGGAATTTCTGTTGCTGTCTGGAAGGAATTAGTTTTCTGCTAATGGAAAGGTAAATGAAAGAATTATGTTGTAATCAAGTTTTCTAAATCTGGACTAAGAAAGTCCTATTTATGGGGACCATAAGCCTGAAAAAATTAGGTTAGGTATCAGGACACTGTTCAGAAGTGGTTTCAAGGACAAGTCAGAAAAGGTGGAATCTTTCGAAACTAACTTGACCAACAGTTATTGCACTCTTTGACTAGTCTTTTGTCTGGATTTGCTCTACCTACATAACTTCTTAATATTTAAGGAAGATCGAGCTAGAACATCTTTCTTAGGTTAAGATCAAATGAGTTTTGTTCGTGTGTGGGTAAGCATTATTTGGGTTTGGGTTTGCATGGGTTATTTTTGTCAATTTTTGGCTAAAAAGGGGGAGAAAGACTTACTGCTGAGAGGTGTATGTGCTTTTGTTACTGATCTGCAAAAATGTCTCAAAGGATGTTCCGACGTTCTGGGTTTTAACATCTTGGGAAGTTGTGTTTTGTGATCAGAGTTAGGAAGCAAGTTGTGTTTTGTAATCTGAGTTACATTCTCCATGTACTCGGTATCACAAACTATTTTTCCACTGCATGCACCATCAAGCTAAAGGATGTTTTAGCCAAAATTTGTCAAAAGGGGGAGATTGAAAGCTCCAAGAGTTTGACTAAATTTTGGTAAAATATAATGTTGGGAAAGATGTTTAAACATGAAGGTTTCAGCCCCAGACTAAAGATGTCGAGTGAAATGTCACAGCATGTAGATTCAACATCATGACTGTCACAGCGGGTTTTGTTTAAATCTGTTCCAAGATTCAAGGCGCGATTGGCAGTGGATCAAGGATCAAAGATATGAAGCCCAACAAAGCAGATGACTATAAAAGAAGACCAAGACCTAGGCAGAAAGGGGGAGAGGACGACATAGACTTAGGAATCCTATTTTGTAAAGTAGGGTTTAGGTTTTGAGAGTCGCAAGTTTCTCATGTAAGTCTCCCTCTGTATCGATTTGATGCATTGTGGTAGACATAGGTACTTGTACAGATTCAGAAGCCCGTAGGAAATGAATCGTGTAGTGTTCTTGGATGAAGTTTTGAAGCAAATCCAAGTTAACTTGTTAGTCAAGGATGCTTGACTGAACTTTGTATTGGAAGGGGTATATTTCAATAAGGATAATACAGTTATGAGGTATTAACTGTTAGATAATCACAGGTTGTGATTTAGGGAGTGAGATGGGTTTCTCTTATCAATTAGATGTGACTTCTAATGATAAAGTCTTCATTCGGTAGTGATAGGTAAGCGTGGGTGCTTTCTGTAAACCTGAGGTTGTTTACATAAAACTATACTACTGATAGTGAATTCTTCTTCTTGGATTGGTATCCCCCAAATGTAGGTGAGTTGCACCGAAATGGGTCATCATATTTTATGTTGTTTATCATTCTGTAATTTACAGTTCAGTCTTAATAACATGTTGGATCAGATGTCGTAACATCTGTGTTGTTGCAGTTCTGATATTCAAAGTATTCGTCTGCTGTTGTGCCTCTGTGTTTAAATGTTTATGTAGAACAATGTCTTGACATGTACAAGGCCATCTGCTGTCTGCTATGCCAGAATTTCAATGAAGAATGATTGATGTAATTGACCAATCTTCTTGCCTAAGTGCTTGATTCCTCCTTGGCTTTTACTTGTGCTACATGTTTTATGAGTATGGTTTCTGCCATATCTCTAACATGTATGGTACATAAATTGTTATTGACCGGCCTCCCATAGTATGATCTTCTTAATAGATTGTGCTACGATTGCTTAATATTGCGCTAAATTTGTCCCGAATCGGATCATTAACTCTAACATCAATACTAATATTATTATTGTGCTAACTTTTACTTTATGTCATTTACTTTTCTTGATATTTAATTTTCTTGTCATTTAATTTCCACCTATTTACTTTTATGCCTTTATTTTTAGCACTACATTTCATATTGTTTATGTTTATGCTTCTTTTTTCCTTTTGCACCTTCGGCATTTATTTTTCTTTTAAAGACATTAATAAAGTAAAAATCCCTAAAAAAATTGGTTCTCTAATCTTTGGACTAATGGTTACTATCCTTAGCTTGATTTGGAGTTTGATATTTTTGGACCTATGGACTTTGGTTACTTTTCCCTATGCTATTAGGTTCATTTGGTACTTAAGACCTTTGGTTGACCTTTGAAGACTTGGCTCTGATACATAACTTTGACCTTATAGCTTGAGTTTTTATTTCAATTGATGCTTGTCTTATTCTGTGCTTACTTGTTGGTTATGGCCTACTCCAAAGGAATGGGATGTTGGTTTTGACTCTTCTAAAGTGCTGGCTAGATCTTGGTTAGTTCAAAATCCACACGCAAAGGCTTCCTCGTGGGCTACCTGACAATGAGACCTTTTATTTCTTGCTATTTACTTTATGCATTAGGATAGTCTTTTCATCTCCTCCCCTTCTTAAATTTTCAAAATCTTCTTCCTTTTTCAAAACCTTCTTGTTTTCAAACTTGAACCACTTTCTCAATAAACCTTGACTTTGTCAAGAGATTTTCAACACTTTTTTCTTAAATAAATGCTAAGACATCTTAAGCATATCAAAACAATTTGAAAAGACTTAAAAAACACAAAACTCATTCAAATCTTTTGTGCATTTGTGCACCTTTTTCTCTTAAACATTTTTCTTAAGGATGGTCATTAGTTGTGTTCTTATAGTGATGTAACTCATATACTTCCACAATAATGTAGAGAAGTGATGAATTGTCCAGTTAGATGTTGAGTGATAGATTTGTTGATTTCAATCCAAGCAAAAATCCTCCATCTCAAGATGATGCAAATTATCCTTCCTCATTAATTGTGGGTAGTAAGTTGAGTTTTCACTCGAATATGACGAAATGTCTGTTCATTTAAAATCAATCAAAACAAACATTTTTGTTATTTTTACCATGAACTACGAGGTTTTGATCCTCCATTGTACTTTTTTGGAACGTAGACACGAGGCTCAAGAAGTCTTGTCAAACAAAATCTTAAAAAACATTTCTTTCTCTTATCTCCACAATATTTTTGCAAACAACACCCTTTTTAAGCCAAACACAAATTTTCAAGAGGTTCCTATAGAGTATTATAGATGTTTTGGGTGCTAACACTTTCCCTCTGCATAACTGTCATACCCTATATTTTGACCCTAAGACTTCACATCATTGTTCAAATCATCACCACAATATGGATGTACCTTCATACCTCACTAATCCTTTCAAAGATTGTTGAGTGTTCACCTTGACCAAGAATTAGGGTTTTTAAGCCCTACAGAGGATTCAGGCAAAGGATCAATCAAGAATTGACATGATATTCAACTTATCAAGCCTCTAAATCATTCATGAAGGACAAGAGGTCCTAAACATCAAGAATCTAGCACAAGATTGCATCATTTCAAGTTGATCAAGTCTCAAGACCATTAGTGTCACCAAATTAGGGTTTTGGTCGACCAACGCTTCCCGAGGGAAATTTTAATCTGGCATTAAGCCAAGACCTCAATATATGTTTCAAGGACCTCAAATACATCATATTTGTTCATTCATATGATTGGATTGATTCAAAGAACTTGATTCACAAACAATGCGAGAATTCAAATCCATCTGAGCCACAAACTAGGGTTTTGATGAAAAGTCAACCTTACCTTTGACTTTTGGCCAAGACATGATCTAAAACCTTGGGATATGATTCAAGACACTCAAATGTACCCTTGATGTCCATTCATAAGTTTAAAATCACCTTGGGACATCCATTCATTGAAAATCAGGAATTAGGGTTTCTCTGCACAAAATTCATCTGAGACCTAAAGTCAAAATTTGACTTTTTGACCAAAAATGTTCATCATGAACCATTATACAAGAAAACATGATCCATTGTTTCATTTGAACAAGATTTGATCAAGAAATCAAGATAACTTGTAAAAGGGGCAATGTTGAGAAAGTGAAAATTTCACTAAGTTATGGAAAAAAAAGTGTTCAGGTACCCAACTTCTAAAAGCCATAACTTCTAAACCAAGCAACCATTGTCTTGGATCCAAAGGTCAAATGATCGGTCTCATCACATACTACATAAGTGAAAAATTGATCCATGGTCAAAAAATGCTTGGATTTTAAGTTATGAAGTGATCAAAATCAAGAAAAGTATGAAATGAACTTCAACACTTAGTGAAAATCTACCTAAGTTGAGATCAGTCAAAACATCAAAATGTGGAGGGATTTTTCACCATGATTCAAGATGAATCAAGTCCAATGGTGAACATCAAAGTTGAAGTACATCATCCCAGCTTTCCAAAGAGCTCAAGAGCATAAGATAACTCCACTTGAGCAAAGGGTTATAGAGGTTGACTTGCTGCAATTATTTTGCCAAGATCAGATTGGTCATTTCTTGTGGTACACGACTGTTTTGTCAAGTGTAATGATCATGTTGCTAAGCTAATTCAATGTGATCAGGTTGAGTCACAACAAACCTGTAGAATTGGGCCAATAGGTCAAGAGATATCTCAAATTGGATTAATGGATTTTGTCACATTATGCCTTGAATTCAAAGGCATTTATGTGCAATAGTGCACATTCAACAAAGGTACTCTTTTCAGTCAAGATGCTCACATAAACAACAATAAAAATGACTGAGGAATGTGGAATTGGTCAATAGATAGTTGTTCTGTTTGGAAGAGCTATTGTACCTTGCATAAGAAGTAATGATACCTTGCCAAAACCATTAAACCAAGCTTTTATCCTTCAAGCCATTACTATTCAGCCAAGACAACCCTATCCACCTATAAATAGAGGTCACATTGCCCCATTTCAAACACCCCAAAACAACACAACACTTGTTTTCTCTTCTTTCTTGCTTTTGCTCCAAATTTTCAAACTTTTCAAAAGTGAGAATCAAATTTTTAAAGCCAGAGCTTCTTGGCTCAAACCAATGATCCAAACACATCACAAATCATCCCTTGGAGGTGTCCAAACCCTCATATTCATCCCAAACCACCAAAATCAAAAAGCCAACCATCAAGACCTCATCTTTTGACTTTTCTACATTTTTCAAGCCATGCCTTGATCCTGTCCATTTCAAAGCAAAACAACACTCCAAACACATTCTAAATAAAATTCCTAAACTGTTCCAATAAGAGTTTCTCAACTGTAACTCCATTTGGTTGAAGTTACATTTTGGTCACTTTTGCCATTTTTGCAAGATGGGTACCATATTCTATTCTAGCTGGTTTTCTTTGGTTCCAAGCATTCAAAAGGATCATTTGAGGTATATTGAAGGTGCCCAAAGCATCTAGACATTTCTGTAACAACTATCTTGAAAGATCCCAGTTTTCTTCAAGAGGTAAGTTTCCTCAAAACTTGAACTTGCCAAAATATGTTTTTCTTTGATGTACATTGATCATAAACATGTCATGTACATCATATTTGTTTTGTTTGAACTATAATTAAGTGATGTTGTTGGTTGTATAAACATGTAGCATAGAACTTGCAAAATCATGGCCTATATGAAACCACTATCGGGTTTTAAGATGTAGGCACTTTTAGAAAAATCTAACACCACCATTAGATTCCTTATGAAATTCTAGGTAGGTTTCATTTTTATTTCATCCAATTTCATGGAGAAATGAGGGAGATATGATCCTTCTTACAAGCTTGAAAACCTTGGGCAAGTACCAGCCATGGCGCCTTTGGCTTGGTATGGCCTCAGGTCCTTTCCACCCTTATCAATTATTGGGTGTGGTTTGATACACGGATGTATCACCACCTCAGTAGTTTGTGCCTGCGTGTTAAGTGTGTTTGTGTGTGCAAGGGCGTGGGTTCGACCCCCCCCCCCCCCCCCCCTTTGGCATTTTTTCAAAATTTGTCATTTTTCTTCATATTTTCACATTATTTTAAATATTTTATATATTATTTTCAAATAATTATTTTTACACTTAAATTTAATTATTTTTGAATGATTTTTTGCACACTTGTCATTCACACATTTTATTATTTTAATCCACAAAAAATATTTTTAATTTGATATATTTTTAATATATTAAAAATATTATTTTAAATTGTTTTAAATATTTTAAAATAATTTATTTTCTTGATTTTTCTTAAACCAAAATGATTTTAAATATTCATGTGGATAAAATATCTTTTTCATAAACCTTAATCATTGTTTATGACATGATTAATGGATTCATTTGATAAATTATACATTGTTTTATTGATTTTTCTTTGAAAAATATCTTAAAAAATGAAATTAGGGTTTTACTTTGATTCTATCTTTCAAACTTCATTTCAACACTCATGGGTCTCTATTAGAGTGTAAGACTCAACCCTCTTTATAACTAAACAACTTCATGGGCCTCTAGTATAGTATAAGTCCCATCGCGCTTTTCAAAATCACAATGCCATCATTGTTTTCACAACAATCTTTGGGCCTCTGTTAGGAGTGTAAGTCTCATCCCTTTGTACATAACTTTGTTTTAAACAATCATCTGGGCCTCTGATAGAGTGTAAGACCCAACACCCTCTTTGTAAATAGAAAATATTTTAGCATCATTCATCCCGGGCTTTGTACAGGATACAAACAATCATCTGAGCCATTATTTAGAGTGTAAGACCCAACACCTTTGCTTCTCTCTTACTTAAGATCAAGTCATCTTCATTTCAAAATTTTCATCAGTTTCTTCAAAACACCGGGCCTCTATCCAGAGAATAAGACCCACCACCTTTCTCAATTCAATTCATACTTGTTTATATACTTGTTCATATATCTGTATATATACTGGTACATATCTTGTTAAGTTTCCCTTAGCATTTAAATCATCCTCAGTTTAGACTAGTTCAAATAATAGAATCCTTTCAATCAGTGTAACTTAGTTCAAACAATTAGTTCCCTCTTGTACAAAGGAATTCTTCTTCCCAATACATTCAGCCTCCTCTTGGGCTTTGTTCAATTTACTTAACCTTGAAACACTTCAATAAAGAGAGGATTATTTCCCAATGAAACCTCTTCTTAAACCTCTTTAACCATGGAACAGTTCAACAAAGAAAGGATTATTTCCCGGTGAAACCTTTCTTGAACTCTTCCTAGACTTGGAAAGTCTCAATCCCCAGCCTCCTCCTGGGCTTCATACAAGGACTCACAGGCTTCCAAGAAGTATCCCCAGCCTCCTCTTGGGCTTCATACAAGGACCCTTAGGATTCCTAAAAGCATAGGATAAATCCTAGTCATCTTTATCAATACACCAATTCCCATGAGAGTCAAAACCTCTAAGACATTCAAACTCATCCTTTAAGTCTCTTCTGATCCTCAACAAGGTTTGGTTTTAATCGTTAAACTCCCCAGCCAGGGTCAGGTTACAATCAACAAATCCCCAAAAGAATCAAAGCCTTTGTGGCATTTAATAATTCAACTCTCTTAAGCAAGAGTTAGTTCCCTTTTTGATTCCTCAAAACAGTTTAGACCTTCTCTTGGAATTAAATTTCCTCAGCAAGAGTTAGTCTTCACCTAAATTCCCTCAGCCTCCTCTTAGGCTTCATATAATTATTTCCCCAGTCAACCTCAATCTTGGGCTTTGTACAAGACAGATATAACACTCCCCCAGTTGAGTCAGTTTTCAACTCCTTTCTGCTTCAACATTGGGCTTTGATCAAGGCACAAAATTGAACATTCCCACAAATGAGACCATGAGTCCTCTTTGTAGGAGGATATTCCCTCTATACATCACATTTCAAAACAAACAATTAAAACTCTTTTCCAGATAATTGATGTAAGTGGCACATTTATTGATTCAAAATCCAAGCTGGAGTCCCTCCCTTATCATGGCTAAAGTTCTCTTTCATCTAAGTAATGTAAGTGGCAAACCTCTGGATTTTACACATCCAAGTCAATGTCCCTCTCTTAGCCTGAAAGATTCATAAAGGAAAAAGTGGCATTGCTCTACACTGAGTTAAAGCTTCTTCCTTCATGACATTTCAATTCTCCTATAAAGGAAGATGTGGCATTGTTGGATTCCACACATCCCAGTTAAAGTAACTTCCCTTATAAATCAACTCTTCAATGTTTGTGATGAATAGGTGAGATATCTCCCTTTAGAGATGACAAATTCTCTCTCAGTCAAACTTTTAACTTCAATCTTGGGCTTTGAACAAGACACAAATAAACTTTTAGCTTCAATCTTGGGCTTTAAACAAGACACAAATACTCCCTTAGCTTCAATCTTGGGTTTTAAACAATACACAAATACCCTTTTAACTTCAATCTTGGGCTTTGAACAAGACACCAAACATTTTCCTCCCATAGAATAGGAGGAACTACGAACGCTCTGATTTCCTGAAGTCTCTTTACGGGAATACGTAGGCATAAGATTACGAAATCTTAGCGAGCACACTAGTCAAAAATCTTAGGTCAAATACCTTCCCAAAAACAATAGAAAACCCTAAAACAACAAAAACATCTCCTCAACCTTCACAAAGGAGAAACTTTCCCAATCAACAGCAAATGGATTTAAGCAAAGTGAACAATTCAACAGTAGAAACATATGCAAATAAAGGTTCCTATAGATTACTATAGATACTCTAGGTGTTAATAGCTTCCCCTTGTATAACCAACCCCCAATTCCAGATCTCTTTGCATTTGTAAAGGAAAACATTTGCACACAGAGTTAGTTTAAGATATCTTCCCCTTCCTTTTAAGCTTCATAGGATAAATATAGAAATCAGAAAGTAGAACTAAAAGCGGTAGTGGTCGCGTCACAAAGCCGGAGCTACAGAAAAAGGGCGACTCTGTTGGAACTTTTATTTTCCTATTAAGAGAGTTAAGCCTTGCATTGCATATTTTTGTTGTTTTATTTGTTTTCTCATTTTTTGTCATTTGTTGTTCTCCCTCATACTACTTGCTTATTTACCATATTTGTTTAATTTGTTTTTTTATTTGGGAATGTGATTAATACACGTGTGGTGAGCCAAAAAGTCCTCAGTGGACTTGAGAGCATACTTTTAAGATAAGAGGTGGCAGACACAAGAAGGCTTATAGGGAGTGAATCCCGACTAAGCTAACTTGAAAGTCCACCAAATCAGTAGAGGTACCCTTTTGGAATTACTGATGTTAAGCGAGCAAGTCGTGAAAACATTACTTTTTCCACTGGGCACCCGTGAAACTGAGGATTAGTAAACATTTAACCATTTGGCCATTTTAGGACGTAGTGCAGTGACTATCCGAAATAGTTGATATGCAATACTACACTCGAATGAGATCCATCTTGAGGATATTCAGCTCTCATGAGTCAGTCGGTTTCGTGGTAATGTTCTTAAGAGGGTTCAATGATTTTGGGAACCTTGTTAGAACCCGTTCTATAGGTGTAACACCCCATTTTAAATTATTTGATCGTCGTGTTTTTCTTTTTTATTTGACCTTGTTAAGGGTGGGTGTGGTTGAGCGCGTATGGGTAGTATCCTTAACGGAGCAGGTAAAATAGAGATGTTGAGATAATAAAGTAATATTGGATAATTAAAGGGTATATTTAATAATAGTAGTATAAGGAGGGATATTATTATTATTATTATTATTATTATTATTAAACCTAATATTATTGATATTACTATTATTATTAATATTATTTCTATTTTATTATTATTAATTAAAAGAAAATCTAGTTAATTAGAATTAAGGAGGGTTTAGAGGAGTAACTGCATTTTTCACGTAAAAAGAGAAAGAACAAGGGAAGGAAGAACAAGGGTGCTAGGGCAATAATTCTCCACCAATTTTCACAGGATTTCTGAGAAAATTCGAGGTGAGGGGGGAGAATGAGTTTACTATTGGTGGTATGATCATGAGAGGGTAGTGGGGAGTCCTTAACCCCATAGGAATTCGTATGAATATATGTTGTTTTATGAATCTGTTGTGCATAAATGAATCTGTGATGAAAACTGTGTGAATCGAATTGTTGCGGTTCTGAATTGTGTGATATCTTGATGTTGTTGCGGCTGTATGAATGTATATGTTGCAGAACTGGTTTTTGTGCAGGTTGAGAGAACGAAATTAGATCTAAGACCTGTATTTTTTATTAGTAATGATAGGTGCAAGAGGTAAGAAGAAAAATAGGACTTAAAACTGATGTAGAAACAATTTTTAGGCTGATATGGATTGTAGAAGAGAGATCAAAGTGGAAGGATTCGGACTAGTATGAAAAATAGGCATTTTTCACAGTTTCTGCCCATACGCGTAACAGAGAAGGCGTTACGCGTATGGCTTGGTGTGCCAGAACGCCATTACGCGTAACAGGCATGTTGTTACACGTATGGCAAAGCGTTACGTAAGTGATACGTGTATGGAACCCAATTTGACACGGCCCTCTGCCCGTACGCATAATGGTACGCGTATGGAAGCTTGGCCTTACGCGTATGAGAAGGATTACGCGTATTTGGATCTGAAAGTGGAATTTTGAGGGAATGACGTCTCTGCTCATACGCGTAATAGGCAGGGCAATACGCGTATGGCAGGGTGGGAGGAGAGGCCTTACGCGCCAGGTGCGCAGCTGGGTGGGCGAGCTAGCTGGGCAATACGCGTACGGCACAAGGCAATACGAGTATGGCCAGCGAGAGTGCAGAATTATGCTGTTCTGCGATTTCTTTCCTGTTTTTGCGTCCGAAGCGGTTTCTTTTGGTTTGAGAGGTTGGGTATAGATGCAGAACCTGAGAAATGTGTAATTGGTGATGAAAATAATTAATTTAGTAATTTTAGTGAATTAATTAGATATTTAACTAATTGACGCCAAGTGAGGGATGCCCGGTTGTGGGGTGTATTGCGGTGAATGAATATTTCATGTGTGATCAGGAGGATCATGAGAATGTGTAATTTTTATTATACATGTGTCGTATGCATTATTTATTGTCATGCATTCATGGTGTGTCGGTGGTGATGAAACATTGCTCAGGAGGAGTGTATGTGATTCATCCAAACTCCAATGCGGAGTATGGTGGGGATAGATCATTGCCAAGTTGGGGTGTATGTGATCTATCCGGATTCTATTATGAATCGGGTTCGATTGAATGAACCATGGTGTATTGGTACCACATATGCATTGTGTCAATGTAATGGAGTCGCATTGCATTATTGTTTGTTTGGTGAATTGTGAATGAAAATGACAAGTATGTCGTGATGGTGTGTTGCTAATGTGTGATTGCGTGAGTACTACTCTTATCGTGTATTATGCACCGTTTATTATTGAATGCAGTTCTCACCCCTTTGTTGTTTGTTGCGTCTGTGCTTCTTTGGAAGTACAGATAATCCAGGTACTTGAGTGTGCATGGAGTGTGTGTTGCTTGATCGAGTCTTAGGAGTTGCTCTGATACGTAACACGGGATTTTGGGAATTTTATCATTTGTTATTCTTTATTTGTTTTGTTGTGTATCATTCTTTATTTGAAACTATGGTGGACCACGATTAATGTGGATTTTTGGTGTTGTTGGCAAATGGCCGTTTATTAGAATAAAACATTTATTTCTGCTGTTTTATTTCATTAATGAAAAGAGTTTTGTTGTTGGATTTAATGATGTGGCATCCTACTCTTTGGTTGCAACTCTGATTATTTTTGTAATATTTTTATATTTTGAAAAATGGGAAAGTGGGGTGTTACAATTGGTATCAAAGCAGGTCGGTCCGTCCGGCCAGGTGTAGTAGTAGAGTTTGTCCTTAGAATAGGAGTAGATTGTGTATTTTAACCGTATATTGATTGTTGAACAGTATGGCAGGAAGGAATGATGCTGCTCTTGCTGCTGCTATGCAAGCTATGGCACAAGCGGTAGAGAACACTAATCAGGCTAGGGGTGCGCAGTTCCGCGACTTAGCACAGTTTCAGAGCAATAAGCCACCTACATATGAAGGAGGTATTCTAGATCCTGAGGCTGCATAGAAATGGCTGAAGGTAATTGAGAAGATCTTCAGGACCATGGGCTGGAGGGAGAGGCTGAAATCTGGTGGGACAATAGTCGTCAGAGGTTGGAAGCTATCGGTACTGATATTACTTGGACAGTGTTTCAGGCTGAGTTTCTGGAAAAGTACTTTCTGGAGGATATTAGTAGTGCAAAAGAGATTGAATTCTTGGAACTAAAACAGGATAACATGACTGTTGCTGAATATGTTGCTCGGTTTAAAGAGTTGGTACAGTACTGTGCTCATTACAATACAGAGGAAGCTATGAATTCGAAATGCTTGAAGTTTGAGAATGGGCTGCGTCCCGAGATCAAACAGGGCATTGCTTGTCAGAAGATAAGGAATTATCCAAAACTGGTTAGCAGAAGCAGGATTTATGATAATGATAACAGGGCCCAGATTGCTCATTATAAAGCTGTGAGTGACCGGGAGGGTAAGCAGAGGTTTGGGAGTACTCCTTATAGTGCTCCAGCTGATAAGGGAAAACAGAAGGTTGCTATGGGGAAGAAACCAAAAGAGGGAGGAGTGGTTCCTGATACTCTCAAGTGTTTCAGATGTGGTGGCGCGGGTCACCGTGCTAATAATTGTCCGAATGAAGTGAAGAAGTGTTTCAAGTGTGGGCGACCAGGTCATGTTATAGAAGATTGTAGGGCCACTATGCCTACCTGTTATAACTGTGGAGAACAGGGTCATATCAGCACTCACTGTGAGAAGCCAAAGAAATCTCAGGCCAGTGGAAAGGTGTTTGCTTTGGTGGGAACCTAATCCACCAATGAAGAGCGTTCCGTCAAAGGTACTTGTTTTATTAATGATATTCCTTTGATTGCTATCATTGACACAGGTACAACCACTCGTTCATTTATGTTGATTCTATGAAGAGATTAGGAATTGTCCCGTCTACTCTATATCAGAGGATGACGATTGAAACTCTGTCTATTGGTTCTGTGGTTACTTCCTTAGTGTGTTTGAAGTGTCCGTTAACTATTTTTGGTAGGGATTTCAGAGTGGACTTGATTTGTTTGCCACTCGGTAATCTCGATGTTATTTTGGGGATGAACTGGTTAGAGTTCAATCGGGTCTACATTGATTGCTTTAGGAAGACGTTATTGTTTCTTACTCCTGAAGAGGAAGCATTAGCAGATTCTTTGTCTAGCAGGGAGTTGAGGACGTTGTTGGAGGATGAAGCTAAGATGTTTGCAGTGTTTGCCTCGTTATCTGTGGAAAGCAAGACTTCAGTAAATGAGTTACCGGTGGTGAGTGAATTTCCTGAAGTGTTTCCAGATGATATTACAGAACTGCCTCTGACGAGGGAAGTTGAATTTACTATTGATCTTGTTCCTGGTACCAGACCTATATCTATGGCACCATACAGGATGTCTGCATCACAATTGGCAGAGTTGAAATCTCAGATTGGGGAATTGCTTGATAAGAAGTTTATTAGACCGAGTGTGTCGCTGTGGGGAGCTCCAGTGTTGATGGTGAAAAAGAAGGATGGTAGTATGCATCTGTGCATTGATTATCGCCAGTTGAATAAAGTGACCATTAAAAATAAGTATCCACTTCCAAGAACTGATGACTTAATGGATCAGCTTATGGGAGCTCATGTTTTCAGCAAAATTGATTTGAGGTCGGGTTCCATCAGATTAGGGTAAAGGAAGATGATATTCAGAAGACTGCGTTCAGAACTCGCTATGGACATTACGAATATGCAGTGATGCCTTTCGGAGTGTCTAATGCGCCGGGTGTGTGTATGGAGTATATGAATCGTATCTTTCACTCTTATCTGGATCAGTTTATTGTAGTATTCATTGGTGACATACTGATTTATTCTAAGTCTGACGAGGATCACGCAGAACATTTGAGGACTGCATTGCAGGTGTTGAAAGATAATAAATTGTTTGCGAAGTTCTCGGTACTTCAGTGGGAGCCACTGAAGACAGCGACGAAGATCAGAAGTTTCTTGGGTTTGGCAGGTTATTACCGAAGGTTTATTGAAGGGTTTTCTAATTTAGCGTTACCATTGACTCAGTTAACTAGAAAGAATCAAGTTTTTGTCTGGGATGCGGCTTGTGAGGAAAGTTTCGAAGAGTTGAAAAAGAAATTGACTACGGCACCAGTATTAATTCTACCAAGTCCAAGTGAACCTTTTGTGGTGTATTGTGATGCGTCTAAGATGGGATTAGGCGGTGTGTTAATGCAAGATGGCAAGGTGGTGGCATATGCTTCACGGTAGTTGAGGGTACATGAGAGGAATTATCCTACTCATGATATTGAATTAGCTGCAGTGGTTTTTGTATTAAAAATTTGGAGGCATTATTTGTATGGATCGAGATTCGAGGTATTCAGTGATCACAAAAGTCTGAAGTATTTGTTCGATTAGAAGGAATTGAATATGTGGCAACGAAGATGGTTAGAGTTCTTGAAAGACTATGATTTTAATTTGAGTTATCATCCGTGGAAAGCTAATGTGGTAGCGGATGCGCTAAGTCGGAATACAATTCATATGTCGGCATTAATGGTAAAAGAAATGGAATTGATTGAACAGTTTAGAGACTTGAGTATGGTTTGTGAAACTACACCTGTGAGTGTTAGATTGGGTATGCTTAAGGTGAATAATGACTTTTTGGATGTAATTAAGGAAAATCAGAGACTTGATGTAAAGCTAGTGGACTTGATGCCTACAGGGGGAAACGATCCTGATAATGATTTTAAAGTGGATAATGTTGGTGTGTTGAGATTCCGGGGCAGAATTTGTGTACCAGATAATGATGAATTAAGGAAAGCGATCTTAGAGGAGAGTCACCGGAGTAGCTTGAGTATTCATCCGAGAGCTACGAAAATGTATCATGATTTGAAGAAGTTATTTTGGTGGTCCGATATGAAGAGGGACATAGCTCAGTTTGTTTATGCTTATTTGACATGTCAGAAGTCAAAGGTAGAGCACCAGAAACCTTCGGGGCTAATGCAACCATTGGAAATTCCGGAATGGAAGTGGGACAGTATTACTATGGATTTTGTTACTGGTTTGCCAAATATGGCGAGAGGCTTCGATGCTATATGGGTAGTGGTGGATCGACTTACGAAATCTGCACATTTTATACCAATTAACATCAGTTTTCCGTTGTCAAAGCTGGCGGAGATTTATATCAGAATAATTGTGAAGTTGCATGGTGTTCTGTCGAGCATAGTATCGGATAGAGATCTGAAGTTCACTTTAGAGTTTTGGAAGAGTCTGCAGGAAGCCTTGGGTTCTAAATTGAAGTTGAGCTTGGATTATAATCCACAGATCGATGGTCAGTCAGAGAGGATTATTCAGTCGTTGGAAGATTTGTTGAGAGCCTGTGTGTTGGAGAAAGGTGGTGCGTGGTGTAGCGAGCGATTTTGGACGTGGTTCTTAAGCACTGCCGCTCTGGGTTACTACAGTTCGATTCATTTTTTGTCCTATTGAAGCTTATGAAGGAAGGGAAATAGATGTCTCCAACTAATCCTGCTTTGCAAACTGAGGTCAAACAGTCAAAACTGTTGGTTTACAAATGCGATCAATGTGGGGGGCCTCTATTAGGTTATTTTGGTTGAATTTAGACTTTTGGTGGGGAATACGGACTCGGATATTTTGATGGATATGTGAGGATTTGTGACCTGAGGTTTTTTGATGTGGTGTGCTCGCTAAGATTTTTCTTTCAATCTTATGCCTACGTATTCCCGTTTACCGAAACAGGGAAATTAGAGCGATCGTAGTTCCTCCTATTCTATGGGAGGAAATGGTGTTTTGGTGTCTTGTTCAAAGCCCAAGACGTGAAGCTAAACGTGGTTTGTATCTTGTTCAAAGCCCAAGATGTGAAGCTAAAAAGGTGTTGTCTTTGGAGAGAATTTGTCATCTCTAAAGAGGGTCTGTTTGTCACGACTATTGGGTGACTGACTATAGAGAAGGATTACTTTAACTGGGATATGTGAATCCAGCAATGCCATAATTTCCTTTATAGGGGGTTTTAACCTGAAGGAGAAGACTTTAACTCAGTGTAGAGCAATGCCATCTTTCCTTAGGAATTTCTCATGCTAAAAGAGGGACAGTGGCGTGGATGTAAATGATCCAGAGGCTTGCCGCTTACAGCGATTAGATGAAAGGAGTTGTTGATGTTTGTATCCTGTGAATGAGGCACAGTTTTGATGCTAAAAGGTTGATTGACTCAACCGGGGTTTTCTTATACAAAGCCTAAGAGGAGGCTATTGGCCCAACAAGAGGGTGTTTTTATGTGTGTCTTGTACGAAGCCCAAGACGGAGGCTAAAAGGGTTTGACTCAACAAGAGAGTCTTTTATACTCACCAAGAGAGTGATTTGTATCTCGTACGAAGCCCGAGATGGAGGCTAAAAATGTTTGACTCAACAAGAGAGTCTTTTATACTCAACAAGAGAGTGTTTTGTATCTCATACGAAGCCCGAGATAGAGGCTAAAAGAGAGATTGACTTAACAAGAGAGTCTTTTTGTATCTCGTACGAAGCCCGAGGTAGAGGCTAAAGGATTGCTGTTTCAGTTGAGTGACAGGTCCAGTAGGTTGGTTAAAAGAGAAAATCAGTTCTTATAAAGAGACTGATTAAAGGTAAGGCTATGCTTTGGGATTGATAAGAGGATCAGGGTTATTTCCTGTTCTTTAAGGAAATGGGGAGTCTAGAGGGTTTTGGAGACTGTCCGAGTCTACTGGTGTTGTTCCCTACTTGAGAATGCTTTCGAGACTCAAGGAGATTAGACTGTCCAAGTCTAGAGTTTTATCTTTTGAACTCTGTTTAAAGAAACGGTAGTAGTACGTTCACGATAGAAAAATCTAGACTCTTTGAAAAACTGTTATATTAAGATGACTAATTTCTGTTCCTATACCTCTAGGAGGTCGTCGGGATAATTTGTACGAAGCCCAAGAGGAGACTGGAAACTTTTAAGAAGCCGAGGGACAATTTGTACGAAGCCCAAGAGGAGGCTCTCTTCCTGAAGGAAGAATCCTTATACGAAGCCTAAGAGGAGGCTGTGAATACTTCTAAGAAGCCGTAGGGTCCTTGTACAACGCCCAAGAGGAGGCGGGGATGCTTTTAGGAAGCCTGTGGGTCCCCAAACCTCGAGAAATTCAAGACAGGCTATTCACAGAGAATAGATCAAGCCAGGAAAGTACGAGAATTTGGAAGAAACTCAAGAGATGCCATTCACGGAGAAAAGATCATCTCTAGGGAGTAGAGTTTCTTTAACAATTTCTAAGAGTGACAGTCTGAGAAAGGGTTCACCGAGAATGCTGCCTTTCACGTCTCCATATTGTTTAACCCCAAGAGGAGGGAAGACTGTGTCTGGTAATCCTATGGGGATCTAGTTTGTCTATTTAAGAGTGATCAACAGGGCTTAGTGCTAGACGTAGTTGCCGGGGAAACTCTAAATATCTATACTAGTATTACACGTTGATATGAGTTTATGAAAGAAGACTTACAGTGCAACTGCCCCACAATACAGTTTATATGTATATGAAAGCGGATAAAGAAAGCATATAAACACTTACTCGGTTGTAGAGCTTCCATGTTGTTTGGTTAGTTGTTCAACAAAGAAAGATTGAAAACAACAGTATATTTAAAGGAGAAAGTATTTTGAAAAGATGTTGGGGCTTACAGCTCAAGGAGAGGCCCAAGGTTTATCAGTGATCGCACTGTCGTTTTGTACAGAGGGACTTATACAAGTGACTGAGGCCCAAAAAGTTTTCTGTACAAGGGGATGGGTCTTACACTCTCTCAAGAGGCCCAAAAGATTTATTTTTGTACAAGTGGTGGGGCTTACAGCTCAAGGAGAGGCCCAGGGTCATTTGTTTGAAAGTGGCGATCGCGCCGAGATTTTCGAAAACGCAGTGGGTCTTATACAATGCATTGAGGCCCAAAATGGTTTGGTTTTCAAAGGGGGTTGGGTCTTACACTCTAATAGAGGCCCAAAAGATTTTAAATGGGTCTTATAGCTCGAGGAGAGGCCCAAGGTTTGTTTTTCAACGGACGATGATCGCGTCGAACTTTTTGAAATACAACGGGACTTATACAATAAGTGAGGCCCAAAAAGTTTTGTATTTACAAAGGATTGGGTCTTACATTCTATTAGAGGCCCAAAGTGTTTTTAAAAGTTTGATGAGGGTTAAACTAATCAAAAACCCTAATTTGTTTCCAAAATGTATTTTAATTGAATAAAAAATTCAATTAAAATGATCAACATTGTTTAACATGTGGAAAACAAATTGTGATCTTGGATTAATGTTTCAAAAATCATGTTTTGACCTACAAAATGATTAGAAATCATAAAAATTTGTAAAATCAAGAAGGAAAAAATATTTTAAATGTCAAAAACAATTAAAATATTAATTCTTGGCAAAAATATCAATTATATGAAATAAATAATATTTTTGGGATTTTTTGGTAAAATAAAATATTTTAACATTTTTGTGAATTATTAAAAAAAGAATCAACTCAAAATCATTAAAACTCAGAGAGAAATTAATTTTTGAATCAATTAAATAAAATCACAAAATTCAAATATTTGAATTTTCAAAAAAGGGCGCCAAGAACACCCAATAACACGCGCGTGTTCTGAGTTTTGCCCAGATTTGCATTTTCTCTCCATTCTCACTGAATACTTGATTATATCATGCTATCTACATATCAATCTACTCGTTTTAACCTCACGATCATGTCTATGGTCTTTAATTTCATTTATTTTTAACATGGAATAGGAAATTAAGACAAAACCTCAAGAACCCTAAAATTTGAATGAAGGCTGAGAATTTTGATACACGATTCAAACAAAGCAATTAATTGAGGGGAAACATTCTATGCATGATTATGAACATTTGGCAAAAGTATTGTGCGAGGAAATATGCATAGATTAAGATATGACCAAGTTTAGGCTTACTTGAAGGTCGTGACAGCAAGAGCAATGTGACTTTTGAGTTGGAGGTGTTACAGATGAGTTGTGATGATATGAACAGCTTCCCTACACCATATGGAGTGTGTTTGAATGCTTGGACTTGACTGGAAATGGCTGGATCACTTCATGGCATCTCAGCTGCAACTTGGTTAAAACCTTGAGCAACTGGCTGGTGATTCTAAGAAATCAGTGTTCCAGATGTTGTTTAAGTGTTTGGATCACTTCTATATGATGTTTATGAGGTGTGTGTGTGTGATTGGTTTGATTGGAATTGCTCTCAAACTCAAAACCCAATAGTGACTTGCTTTGGAAGGCAATTTTGGAGTGAAAGAAGAGATTTTGAGGAAAGCATCTGTTTGATGGCTTTGGTGTACTCAAACTGATCACAAATGAGCTCTATTTATAGTAGAGCAAGTTTGTTTTGCAAGCAATAGTGAATGGCAACTGCAGCAGAGGTTTGGCCAATGGTTGCACTTTGGAATCCAAGTCTCCTCTAGCCATTGACTAGAGGTTAGGGCACAGGGTTGTGGTTCCCTTGGTCTTGGATAAGTCTTGACTGAATTCAGTTGGAAATGGCTCAGTCCATGCCACCTTGGTGTATGCATTGAATGCTCCAATCCAAAATTGGAGTCTTGTCCCTCTTTTAGGCAATTCTAGGTTTGGCATGCTACTTCTTGTTCCAAGGACTTTGGAGGCTTGACTCAGTGTTTGTCCCCTTTAGATTTGATCCTCAGATGTGTCCAAAGTGATGACAAGGCTTGGAATTATTTGATTTTGCCAAATCGAGCAAAGATGCAAAATTCTGCCTAGCCTTGGCAGTTTTCAGCAAGGCATATTGCCATTATCATATCTCTTGGCCCAAGTGGAATTTGGTGATGTTCTTGGCCATTTTGGAAAGCCCTCATATGATACAACAACTGTTTGATCATATTTGGTTTTGATACCTTTTGGATCCAAGTGAAAAATCCCCCTACATTTGGAAAAAAGTGAAGGCAGATTCTGACTTAGTGAAAATTTCACTAAGTGTTGGAAAAAAGTGACATTTTCACTTTTTGTGATTTTGATCATTCCATAACTCAAAATCCATGAGGAATTTGGAGGGAGGTCAGTTTTAAGCTTTTGTAGAGGGTAATGAGATCTTCAAATCAAGCTTTGGATGGGGAAAAATGGCTTTGTGGTTTAGGAGTTATGATCCTCCAAAGTTGGTACCCTTGCCACTTTGTTCATAACTTAGAAAATTTTCTAAGTTTTTATGGTTACCCCTTTTACAAGTTATCCCACTTTTCTTGATTTTTCTTGATGAATGATGACTCAAATCATACATTAACATCATTTTAGGGTTAAAAATCCATTTTTGTGAAAAATCTCAAAAAGTCAAAGTTGACTTTTGTGCACAGTTGACTTTTTGTCAGATGAATTCCAAACTGTGCGATCCTTTAGGAAATCATGTCCTTGACCTAAATCACACTTGATGGACATGTTCCATGGGTGCTATAGGGTATATTGAACCATGTCCTAGGGTTTGGGAGCATGTCCTGGTCAAAAGTCAAAGATACAGTTGACTTTTCTCGCGAAACCCTAACTGTGGTACTGATGAAATTGAGACTTGCTGTTCAAGCTTCTTGGATCAATCCATTGTTACACATGGATCAATGTGGTATGTTGGAGACCCTAAAATCATGTCTTGAGGTCTTGGCTCATGATTTGTCCCAAAAGTCAACTTAGGGGTGAATTAGGTCAAGAAACCCTAATTCCTGATTTTTGATGTATGCATCCTCTGAGGTCAAATTGACTTGATGCTTGTGCCCATGAGGTTCCATGGAGTATTTTAGGACATGCTTTGAAGCATTGGCTCGTGCTCAGAGGAAAATTTCCATCTAGAGGTCCTGGTCGACCAAACCCTAATTTGGTGACACTGGCGATCTTGAGGCTTGATCCACCTGGAAGGGAGCAGCCTTGTGCTTAATCCTTGAAGTGAGAGTCCTCTTGATCCCTTGTGGATATTTGAGAGGCTAGACAGGTTGAAGATCATGTCATTTCTTGATTGATCCTTTGTCTAAAAGCTCTGAGAGGGCTTGAAACCCTAATTTTTTATAGTAGTGAATGCTCACCCATCTTTGGGGAAACTGATGAGGTATGATGGTTCCTCCATATTGTGATGATGATTTTCACAATGATGAGAAATCTTAGTGGTCAAAATTTGGGGTATGACACGTGGGACACTCATTTGCCATTGATCGAGTTCACGTATAATAATAGTTACCATTCTAGCATTGGAATGACACCTTTCGAAGCTTTGTATGATAGGAGGTGTAGGACGCCTCTGTGTTGGTATGAGATTGGTGAAAATGTGGTGCTTGGACTTGAGATTGTGCAACAGAATACTGAGACAATTCAGATGATCCGCGAGAAGATGAAAACGTCTCAGAGTGGGCAGAAGAGTTATCATGACAACCGGAAGAAAGACTTGGAATTCAGTGAAGGTGACCACGTGTTCCTGAGAGTCAACCCAGTGCCTGGTGTTGGATGTGCATTGAAATCAAAGAAGCTGGATCCTAAGTTTATTGGACCGTATCAGATCTTGCAAAGAGTAGGTGCAGTTGCTTATAGGGTGGCGTTGCCGCCTGAACTTTCGAACTTGCATGACGTGTTTCATGTGTCACAACTTCGGAACTATGTATCTGATCCATCTCATGTTATCCAGATGGATGAGGTGCAGATTAGAGATAATCTTACTGTGGAGGCGATGCCGATAAGGATCGAGGATCAGAAGATGAAGCAACTTAGAGGAAAGGAAATTCCTTTGGTGAGAGTAGCTTGGGGAGGAGCTGCTGGAGGAAGTGTTACCTGGGAATTGGAAAGTAGGATGCGAGAGTCGTATCCAGAGTTGTTTCCATCAGGTATATTTTCGAGGAAGAAAATAATTTAAGTGGGGGAGAGTTGTAACACCCCATTTTAAATTATTTGATCGTCGTGTTTTTCTTTTTTATTTGGCCTTGTTAAGGGTGGGTGTGGTTGAGCGCGTAGGGGTAGTATCCTTAACGGAGCAGGTAAAATAGAGATGTTGAGATAATAAAGTAATATTGGATAATTAAAGGGTATATTTAATAATAGTAGTATAAGGAGGGATATTATTATTATTAAACCTAATATTATTGATATTACTATTATTATTAATATTATTTCTATTTTATTATTATTAATTAAAAGAAAATCTGGTTAATTAGAATTAAGGAGGGTTTAGAGGAATAACTGCATTTTTCCCGTAAAAAGAGAAAGAACTAGGGAAGGAAGAACAAGGGTGCTAGGGCAAGAATTCTCCACCAATTTTCGCAGGATTTCTGAGAAAATTCGAGGTAAGGGGGAGAATGGGTTTAATATTGGTGGTATGATCATGAGAGGGTAGTGGGGAGTCCTTAACCCCGTAGGAATTCGTATGAATATATGCTATTTTATGAATTTGTTGTGCATAAATGAATCTGTGATGAAAACTGTGTGAATCGAATTGTTGCGGTTCTGAATTATGTGATATTTTGATGTTGTTGCTGCTGTATGAATGTATATGCTACAGAACTGGTTTTTGTGCAGGATGAGAGAACGAAATTAGATCTAAGACCTGTAGTTTTGATTAGTAATGATAGGTACAAGAGGTAAGATGAAAAATAGGACTTAAAACTGATGTAGAAACAATTTTTAGAACTGATATGGAGTGTAGAAGAGAGATCAAAGTGGAAGGATTCGGACTGGTATAAAAAATAGGTATTTTTCACAGTTTTTGCCCATACGTGTAACAGGGAAGGCGTTACGCGTATGGATTGGTGTGCCAGAAGGCCATTACGCGTAACAGGCATGTTGTTATGCATATGGAAAAGCGTTACGCGAGTGATACGCGTATGGAACCCAATTTGACACGGCCCTCTGTCCGTACGCGTATGGAAGCTTGGCCTTACGCGTATGAGAAGGATTACGCGTATTTGGATCTGAAAGTGGAATTTTGAGGGAATGACGTCTCTGCTCATACGCGTAATAGGCAGGACAATACGCGTATGGCAGGGCGGAAGGAGAGGCCTTACGCGTCAGGTACGCAGCTGGGTGGGCGAGCGAGTTGGGCAATACGCGTATGGCCAGCGAGAGTGTAGAATTCTGCTGTTCTGCGATTTCTTTCCCATTTTCGCATCCGAAGTGGTTTCTTTTGGTTTGAGAGGTTGGGTATAGATGCCAGAACGTAACCTGAGAAATGTGTAATTGGTGATGAAAATAATTAATTTAGTAATTTTAGTGAATTAATTAGATATTTAACTAATTGACGCCAAATGAGGGATGCCCGGTTGTGGGGTGTATTTCGGTTAATGAATATTTCATGTGTGATCAAGAGGATCGTGAGAATGTGTAATTTTTATTATACATGTGTTGTATGCATTATTTATTGTCATGCATTCATGGTGTGTCGGTGGTGATGAATCATTGCTCAGGAGGAGTGTATGTGATTCATCCGAACTCCAATGCGGAGTATGGTGGGGATAGATCATTGCCAAGTAGGGGTGTATATGATCTATCCGGATTCTATTATGAATCGGGTTCGATTGAATGAACCATGGTGTATTGGTACCACATATGCATTGTGTCAATGTCATGGAGTCGCATTGCATTATTGTTTGTTTGGTGAATTGTGAATGAAAATGACAAGTATGTCGTGATGGTGTGTTGCTAATGTGTGATTGTGTGAGTACTACTCTTATCGTGTATTATGCACCGTTTATTATTGAATGTAGTTCTCACCCCTTTGTTGTTAGTTGCGTCTGTGCTTCTTCGGAAGTACAGATAATCCAAGTACTTGAGTGTACATGGAGTGTGTGTTGCTTGATCGAGTCTTAGGAGTCGCTCTGATATGTAACATGGGATTTTGGGAATTTTATCATTTGTTATTATTTATTTGTTTTGTTGCGTATCATTCTTTATTTGAAACTATGTGTTATACCCCAAATTTTACCCTCAGATTTTCTTTGATCTCCTGCCTAACATTATAAGTCAGCATTTTTTTTTGCATTTTTGTTAAACATTTTCGTTGATCATCAACCATACTTTTTTTCCAATTTTATCATTCCATGTCATTTAGATTTCAATTTATAACTTTTTAGTTTATACTTTTAATTTAGTATATATTTTTAATTTAGATTATTTTTTATTTTAGTTTAGTCTTAATTTAGTTTAATTCTATTTCCATTTTAATTTTAATAATGGTTTTATTTATTTTTCATTTTTTGTCTAATTTAATTTAGTTAATCTTTAAAAAAAAGGAAACAAATGTCCTATGCCGTGTACCTAAGAGGATTAAGTGTAGTGGCATTTGGCCTTTGTTGGAAGTATGGTCGTGTGCAAAAAATAGAGATACATAACTTGTGTTACCATTACTCAAACCAAGTTTCATTTTGAACTAAAACACTAGCCAAGTATAAGAATAGACCCTGCTGACTTTTCACCATCAACTTCCAACACAAAACCCACCAAAACCGCGTAAAGAAGTTTTTAAAGTACAACCTTTTTGTACTTTGGGTAACTAACACAAGAGGAGACACCACGGTACAAAGTGAAAGTTCACCATGTAGTCATATTTACACTTCAAACCATTGGTTCATGTTGCTTCATTTTCTGACCAAGCCCTAGTTCAAGCAACTACCAAATCTTTTTCTCACTTGGCTCAAGATGTAGGAAGAGATCATGCGTGTGACAGCCTTTATTTTGCTTTCTCTCTTATGCAAAGACGTGGACCATTGTATCATTAATGCTATGGACCAGAAGACTCCACTATAAAAAGAGAGGCATTCCCACTCATTAGGGACCAACAGGGATCAAGACATCAACACTACACTCAACAAAACCTTGAGAATTTGGAAACATCACTTGAGTGAGGAAGCAGTTGGAGAGTGGAAGCACGGTTTCCTGCTATTCCACTAGGTAACCATTCTTTCATTTCATTTTCCACCTATCATAATCATGTAACTGTCATTGTGTTATTTAAATGCTATTGCTTGAATATGGACATGTGATGTATTTGTTAAGCATTGTTTACTGTTGGTAACTTAGAACACACCATGTTCATATCATTATTTCAAAACTCGCATGCTGGAAACATTCTCAAGTGGCTCATTATATTCTAAGCTAACCACATGTAAGCTCTGCTTGAGGTTCTTATGGCATAATAAGTAGTTATCCTCACTATCTCTTAACACCATAGCATCATGTCTAAGGTGCCATACTCACACAACCAAGCTCCTGTGAATCTCACACTGATCATGTTGTTAAAGCCTTGTATTTTGATGTCCTCATGAAGGATAATGTGGGTCTACTTGTTGTTTCTCGAAACTGTCAGTTCTGGATGGCGTATTAGCTTGAATGTGTGAAGGTGTTCATGCTGTCCATAAGTAGGCTAGGATAGATTGATTGACATGAAGGTTTTGATTGAAGTCATTCTAGTGGCAAGTTTTTGTTTTTTTTTTCTAACGCTCATAACTCCATGACTTGAACAAACTCTAGAGGACATAAAATTGATTCTGACATAGAAATGCCTTATGAGGATTGGTTCCAGTTTTGAACACGACAGTCCATGCTTGTTTTTTTTGTTTTTGTTGAAAGCATTAGGGTAAGTTTGCATAAGTTTTGAAGTACTCTCCTTGTTGTTGAGAGTGTTGCCTCGTGAGACGTTGTCACATAGATTTGTGATCGATTTCTATTGGAAAGTGGAAGGAAAAGTGTTATATTTGGATTTCCTCTCTCAGTTTGCCTTGTCAAGGTCTAGTATATTGAAGATGCATGTTGCCATATGCATTGATATGAGAAGACTGTTTGGTTGTCTGTTCAAAGCCTTGGGTATACGTCATCATGTAGCATTTTAGTTTCAGTTTAGATGCTCAGTTTCTATTATCATTTTGTTATGTTTGAGTTCCTATCTGGAAATATTGAGGGTTTGATGTTGTTCTATTATCTGAAAGCTTCGTCATGATGCTTTATTTCACTGATTTCGGTTGAGAAATGAGTCGAAAATGATTGAGCAAGGGAGAGGTGAGCCATGGCGGTTTTTTTTTGTCTTTCACGATAGGGTTTCAGGTTTGTTTCTCGTTGCATGTGGAGGAAGAGGTTGGGGTGAGTGGTGATTGTCCATGGAACGTTTTGTCATTTTACCACTTAAGAATAAGTGACCAATTGATGCGAGTGTGTCACATGTTTTTTACAAGTTATTTTTTGTGTATGTTTATTTCATTGTGAACCTGGCGTTTGGAAATGTTCATGGAATATATATTTATGGGGTTGGCTTATACATTGGATGTATAGCCACCCCAGTGGTAGAGACAATGTGCTGTAACCAGGGTGTCTGGGGTTCGAACCCCCCCTCGCCCCAGACACCATTTTATTCGTTTTTATTTTTCCTTTGGTTTCTGAATTGGGCCAGATTTACTTCTTACACCCCCAAAAAAAACAGGCCCATTGCGCTTAACAAACACAATGGGTTCATGTCAAGTTTCTAATGCACCCTCCCTTAACTTAATTTATGACCACACTTTATTTCCTTTTTCTTTATACTTTCAATTAGTTAAAATATTTTCCTCCACTCAAAAAAAAAAAACCCAAAAATTCAAAGATACATTTTAATACTTAATTTAATTTTCTAATTATCATTTTCACTTTTATTTTATTTTCACTTTATTTTAAGAGTTATATTAGTGAACTTAATTCCCTCAAACTTTTTGATAAATCTATAAGCTGATTTAGGACATTTTGAAAAGTTGTTTTTTTTTTAGTGTGCTCATGTTATGAATTATCTCATTACCTTTTGCCATTGCCCTTACCTGTATATTTGCTTCATACTTTGATATTATTCATACTTGTTTAATGTTATTCTCACTTAATTACTGCTTATCTCCTTTGAGTCCTTGAACTCATACTGTTCACTTATTTTCAACCCCCCTTAACTCTCGTTTACAAGTTATTATCTTCCCCTCCTTCCAAAGGAAAGTCTCTCTATTGACTTCAAGTCATAGAAAGCTCATAACCTCCCTCCTTGACCCCATAGTCATAGGTAACCATTCATTACCCTTTTCTTTAACCTTCACAAGAGATAGCCATTAATCTCTTCCCCTTCAAGACGGTCTAACCCTTCACAATCCTTTCACAAGAGATAGCCATTAATCTCTTTCTCCTAACCAATCAATCCTTACAAGCTTTTCTTTCAAGCTTTTCACCCTTTTACCCCGTATTGAGGTGAACTACGGTTGCTCTGATTCTTTAGTCAGGATACGTAGGCACAAGATGCGACGTCTTAGCGAGCATACTTAGTGTATATACCCCTAGGTCTTTCTTTACCTTAGCACATTTCCCTTAACAAGCAAACATTAACATAACACAAATACTAACAAGAGGTTCCCGTAGAGTACTACGGATACTTAGGGTACTAATACCTTCCCTTTATATAACCAACCCCCGAACCTAGATTCTCTTTTTAGGGTTTTCGTTCTTTACCCTTTCCTTTGGATAAATCAAAGCTCGGTGGTGAATTTCATGTTTTGTGATGCAAGTTAATTAATAGCTTGATATCCAATTCTCACCGCAACACTATGGTGGACCACGATTAATGTGGATTTTTGGTGTTGTTGGCAAATGGCCGTTTATTTGAATAAAACATTTATTTCCGCTGTTTTATTTCATTAATGAAAAGAGTTTTGTTGTTGGATTTAATGATGTAGTGTAACACCCCCAATCTATAACCCGAGCAATTAAAACGATAACAGACATATTACCCTGTTTCAACTCCAAGAACTCTATTTCCTTCTTTCCTCTAACATCTTCCGGAAAATACTTCCTCAAAAACTCCCTGCTAAACAAAGCCCAAGTGACCACCTCACCTGTAGCTTCCCACACGTGACGCGTACTAACCCACCAATCATCAGCCTCCTCCTGCAACATGTGAGTACCCAGTCTCACCTTATGTTCCTCAGCACAGTCCATCACTCGAAAGATTCTTTCAATCTCCTTAAGCCAAATCTGAGCACCATCAGGATCATGTCTTCCTTTGAAGACAGGCGGTTTGTTCTTCCTAAACTCATCATTCCCACCAGCATTAGGAACATTCCGCACAGCCTGATCCATAGCTTGCATCGCAGCAGCAAGAGCAGCATCATTCCTTCCAGCGATATTCTGTTCATCCAATAACAGTAACTATGGTTAAACAATCAAATCGCCAGAACACAACTGCCGCACACCAAACAACTTGGTCAAAACGACCGACACGGACTGACACAAACACAAACTGACACAAATTAGCTTTGATACCACTTAATGTAACACCCCTAATCTATAACCCGAACAATTAAAGCGATAACAGATAATCAGAGTATAATTAAAACATTCATGGCATAGACGGGAGCGTCACATCAAAATGATGAAATAAAATAACCTGCTCAATAGATATGCAACAATCAGGTAGCAACATAAGCAGAATAACTCAGTTCCTATCACCCACTATTCAGATACAGAATAAAAGCAGAAAATCTGCAACTGAAATCTAATATATATATATACATAGAAGTTTGTCTGTCATACACAGAGCCATACATGTACAATCCAAAAAGATATATATACATATACACATAAATCACATAACGATCTCCCCGACTACCAGGTGCTACATATCAGAGCCGACCGACAAAAGAATGAAGACATAATCTTCACTAAAAGACCTCCAGCATCAAATCTGCAATGCCTCATAGAGCATTCAAAACAACAGAAGGGTGAGAAACACAATTATAATATAATTGCATACAATTATATAACAACACAAAATACACATGTAAAACATTCTCACCACAACTTACACCATAATTCAAATACAAAACACCACAATTCATATCTCATACATCCATCACAACGACATATCAATCATGCTCAATGCATTTATCACCAACATATATATATATATATATCAACTCATCAATTCCATTCACAATTCCACACATAATCAATCCATTCATGATTTATGCAAATGCACAGAGACCGACACAACGACTCTATGCAATGCAATGCGGTACCGTTCCATCCATCATCTCATCATTAATTCACTCAGGAATTATTGGAATCATCGCTTGTTACTTAGTGTAACTCCCCGTCGGGCAAACGATGTTCCCCGTCGCTTTAGGTCCTCTTGGTATAAGGCTCACGACGTTTATGGATCGCTTTAGGTCCTCTTTGTAGATGGCTCACGATCCGATCGCTTTAGGTCCTCTTTGTATAAGGCTCACGATCGTCTATAACGTCGTTTAGGTCCTCTTTGTATAAGGCTCACGACCGTTATAGCAGATTCCCTCTAGAATCGTTTCATCGCTCACACCCACTAGGGCATACGACATCACAAGAATGCATATCATGATGCTTGGAATACAATGACTCATGACAATCAAATGCATACACATATACAACCATGCGAACCATTTCAACATCCATAATCATGCATATACAATCAAACATAACACAATGCATTTATTTGCCATATGGCCACAAACCATCATCACAACATTTCATCACATACATTCACATCCTATAACAGCACACAAGCTATACGTTATATATCAAAAGCGTACCACATGGTAACACATCAATCACACACAATTACGACGGTAAAAGTCGACAAAACGACACGTTTTCAATTAACTGACACAATTAAATCAGCCACCACTCTCCAAACTATTTTTATAAGAAAGAACATCTCTCGAGCTTCCCAACGATACTAGGAACGTCCCGATCCGAGTTACGGATCGAAAGTTATGCACTTTCAAAGAAAACAGAATTTATTGAAAATCCCTAGGAGCGCCCGGCGGTACCAACTTTCGCCCGGCGGTGCTCCCTTCGCCTCTGCATCGCCCGGCGAAGCAGCGGCGTAAAACCTTCAACTAAAACTTAAAAGAGTCAGCAGCGTGACAAGCTGCGCCTCTTGGGCATCGCCCGGCGGAGCAGCGGCGCAACCCATGCGTCGCCCGGCGCTCAAAGCACCGCCCGACGCCCTACACCAGAAACATAAAATTCTGATGCGTTTTACACGGTTCCAAAACCCTAAAAATCCAATTTTCCACCCCAAAACAATTCCAACAGCAAAACAAGTATCAATGATTGTTCATAAACACAGTGTGATCATACAACGCAATTTATATCGAATTCCGACCGTGAAAACATCGATTTCTACTCGTTTAGCTCATTTCAACCTATAATTGAAAAACTAGTAAAACTTCCAACACACACATACATAATCATACGCAAACATAGAATAACTGAGTTTCGCACCCTTACCCGATTAATCGCGCTTCGAAGTGTCGATTGAATCGATTTCTTGCACTCCAAGATTTTCTCTTTTTCTTCTTCTCACTCTCCTTTTCTCTTCTCTTCTTTCTTTTCTCTCTATTTTTCACTCTATATTCTATTTAAATGAAAAACAATAATATCTAACCAAGCAAAAGACCAAAATACCCCTACACTCAAATATCTCGCAAACGCTCCCAAAACGCGATAAAACATAACAACGATGAAAAATAATATATTGCCAAATAAAAGTCAAGAATAAAATAATATAAAAACAAAAATAATTAAATCGACTCGATTAAATAAATCTAACAAAAACCAGGGCGTTACATGTAGCATCCTACTCTTTGGTTGCTACTCTGATTATTTTCGTAATATTTTTATATTTTGAAAAATGGGAAAGTGGCGTGTTACAATAGGTACAAAAAGAACCCCTAGTACATACCTTTGGGATGAGTAGACCTGTGGCTTCATGCTCGTGATGATAAACCCTTAAACCCATGTTTTCATATATTTGTGTTTGCTGCATTCATGCATTCATGCATCCATCAAAAACTTTCAAAAAAAATTTCAAAAAAATTTTCAAAAGAACTAAAAACAACAGGGTGTTACAAATAACAGAAACCGCGTTATGGATTTTGTTAGAAGAAAAACTCAGAAGTACACCTTCATAAATCCAAAACTAGAAGACCTGAGAAGATTGGGAAGGTTGATTACTAATCCAGAAGCTTTCAGAGCTAAGTATGGGGGACTCTTATCCCTTTTAAAGGTCAACATGGTGGAAGGAGTCCTATCTACATTGGTTCAGTTCTATGATCCGGTGTACCATTGCTTCACGTTTCCAGATTATCATCTCACACCAACATTGGAAGAATACTCTTATTTGATTAATTTACCCATCACTGATCAGGATCCATTCTCTGGACTGGAAGAAATTCCTAAATATCAAATCATTGCAAGAGTCACCTCTTTGAAAATATCAGATATCAAAACTTGCATGACCACTAAGGGAGGAATTCAAGGTTTACCAGCTAGGTTTCTATTAGAAAAACCGCTATACTTTGCCAGCATAGGAAACATAGTTTCTTTTGAGGATAATTTGTTATGCTCACTTATGGATTATTCCTTTTCCCCAACATTGACAATTTCGTCGACATAAACGCTATCAAAATATTCTTAATTGGGAACCCATTCCCAACTTTGATGGCAGATGCTTACCACTCAGTGCATTTAAGTAACTTGTACAGCAGAGGGATCAATACATGTTGTGTACCATTACTCTACAAATGGTTTATTTCCCACTTACCCGCATCTGCTGCATTTTGGGAACTCAAAAGTGGTATGCGATGGTTGCAAAAGATTATGTCTCTCACCCATTCCGACATAGATTGGTACAATCGGGTCTATGACGGGATAAAGATCATTGACAAATGTGGAAGTTTCCCCAATGTACCCTTCATTGGTACTAAAGGAATGATCAATTATCACCCAGTTTTAGCTCGTCGTCAGCTTGGATACCCGATGAAGGATATACCTTACAACATTCATCTGGAAGGTCTTTTCTTCAAGGAAGGAGAAAATGACAGAGCACTCAAGGAAGAAATTATGCATGTCTTGCATCATGTTCATAGAAAAGGAAGGCAGTCTCTGGGAAAACCAAACTGCATCTCTGCAGAGCCTTATCTCCAATGGGTATTGTCATACCCCAAATTTTGACCCTAGATTTCATCACCATTCTAGGAAGCATTCAAGCATTGCATTGCTAACCCTAACCATGTTCAAGTTTGTTCCTTGCTTTGCTTCATGAAATTAGGGTTTTGCTCAAGATAATCCTCACATGATCAGTCAATGTCTTGGAGTGATCATCAACCCATCAAGCTTACATACACTCAAGAGGCTTCTCCTTGTCAAAAAATCAAGTGCAAGATAGTCTCATTACAAGTTCTATGAATCTCAAGTTCATCTGGTCACAAATTAGGGTTTCATCAGGAAAAAGTCAATTGTACCTTAACTTTTGATCAAATCATGATGCCAAGTCTTGAGACATGATCCAAAACACCCAAATACATCCTTGAAGTCCATCCATGATGATTGGAATATTCAAGAGTGCAAGATCATTGAAGATCACACAGTGGAATTCACATGTTACACAAGCTTTATTTGACAAAGTCAACCCTTTTCATCTCCTCCCCTTCTTAAATTTTCAAAATCTTCTTCCTTTTTCAAAACCTTCTTTTTTTCAAACTTGAACCACTTTCTCAATAAACCTTGACTTTGTCAAGCGATTTTCAACACTTTTTTCTTAAATAAATGCTAAGACATCTTAAGCATATCAAAACAATTTCAAAAGACTTAAAAAACACAAAACTCATTCAAATCTTTTGTGCATTTGTGCACCTTTTTCTTTTAAACCTTTTTCTTAAGGATGGTCATTAGTTGTGTTCTTGTAGTGATGTAACTCATATACTTCCACAATAATGTAGAGAAGTGATGACATTGTCCAGTTAGATGTTGAGTAATAGACTTGCTGATTTCAATCCAAGTAAAAGTCCTCCATCTCAAGATGATGCAAATTCTCCTTCCTCATTAACTGTGGGTAGTAAGTTGAGTTTTCACTCGAATATGACGAAATGTCTATTCCTTTAAAATCAATCAAAACAAACACTTTTGTTATTTTTACCACGAACTACGAGGTTTTGATCCTCCATTGCACTTTTTTGGTACGTAGACACGAGGCTCAAGAAGTATTGTCAAACAAAAATCTTAAAAAACATTTCTTTCTCTCATCTCCACAATATTTTTGCAAACAACACCCTTTTTAAGCCAAACACAAATTTTCAAGAGGTTCCTATAGAGTATTATAGATGTTTTGGGTGCTAACATTTTCCCTTTGTATAACTGTCATACCCTATATTTTGACCCTAAGACTTCACATCATTGTGCAAATCATCACCACAATATGGATGTACCTTCATACCTCACTAATTCTTTCAAAGATTGTTGAGTGTTCACCTTGACCAAGAATTAGGAATTTTAAGCCCTACAGAGGATTCAGGAAAAGGATCAATCAAGAATTGACATGATATTTAACTTATCAAGCCTCTCAATCATTCATGAAGGACAAGAGGTCCTAAACATCAAGAATATAGCACAAGATTGCATCATTTCAAGTTGGTCAAGCCTCAAGACCATCAGTGTCACCAAATTAGGGTTTTGGTCGACCAACGCTTCCCGAGGGAAATTTTCATCTGGTATTGATCCAAGACCTCAATATATGTTTCAAGGACCTCAAATACATCATATTAGTTCATTCATATCATTGGATTGATTCAAAGAACTTGATTCACAAACAATGCAAGAATTCAAATCCATCTGAGCCACAAACTAGGGTTTTGATGAAAAGTCAACCTTACCTTTGACTTTTGGCCAAGACATGATCTAAAACCTTGGGATATGATTAAAGACACTCAAATGTACCCTTTATGTCCATTCATAAGTTTAAAATCACCTTGGGACATCCGTTCATTGAAAATCAGGAATTAGGGTTTCTCTGCACAAAATTCATCTGAGACCTAAAGTCAAAGTTTGACTTTTTGACCAAAAATGTTCATCGTGAACCATTATACAAGAAAAAATGATCCATTGTTTCATTTGAACAAGATTTGATCAAGAAATCAAGATAACTTGTAAAAGGGGCAGTGTTGAGAAAGTGAAAATTTCACTAAGTTATGGAAAAAAAAAGTGTTCAGGTACCCAACTTCTAAAAGCCATAACTTCCAAACCAAGCAACCATTGTCTTGGATCCAAATCTCAAATGATAGGTCTCATCACATACTACATAAGTGCAAAATTGATCCATGGTCAAAAAATGCTTGGATTTTAAGTTATGAAGTGATCAAAATCAAGAAAAGTATGAAATGAACTTCAACACTTAGTGAAAATCTACCTAAGTTGAGATCAGTCAAAACATCAAAATGTGGAGGGATTTTTCACCATGATCCAAGATGAATCAAGTCCAATGGTGAACATCAAATTTGAAGTACATCATCCCAGCTTTCCAAAGAGCTCAAGAGCATGAGATAACTCCACTTGAGCAAAGGGTTATTGAGGTTGCAAGACACCTTGCTGCAATTGTTTTGCAAAGATCAGATTGGTCATTTCTTGTGGTACACGACTGTTTTGTGAAGTGCAATGATCATGTTGCTAAGCTAATTCAATGTGATCAGGTTGAGTCACAACAAACCTGCAAAATTGGGCCAATAGGTCAAGAGATATCTCAAATTGGATTAATGGATTTTGACACATTATGCCTTGAATTCAAAGGCATTTATGTTCAATAGTGCACATTCAACAAAGGTACTCTTTTCAGTCAAGATGCTCACATAAACAACAATAAAAATGACTGAGGAATGTGGAATTGGTCAAGAGCTATTGTACCTTGCATAAGAAGTAATGACACCTTGCCAAAACCATTGAACCAAGCTTTTATCCTTTAAGCCATTACTATTCAGCCAAGACAAACCTATCCACCTATAAATAGAGGTCACATTGCCTCATTCCAAACACACCGAAACAACACAACACTTGTTTTCACTTCTTTCTTGCTTTTGCTCCAAATTTTCAAACTTTTCAAAAGTGAGAATCAAATTTTTAAAGCCAGAGTTTCTTGGCTAAAACCAATGATCCAAACACATCACAAATCATCCCTTGGAGGTGTCCAAACCCTCATATTCATCCCAAACCACCAAAATCAAAAAGTCAACCATCAAGACTTCATATTTTGACTTTTCTACATTTTTCAAGCCATGCCTTGATCCTCTCCATTTCAAAGCAAAATAACACTCCAAACACACTCTAAATAACATTCCTAAACTGTTCCAACAAGAGTTTCTCAACTGTAACTCCATTTGGTTGAAGTTGCATTTTGGTCACTTTTGCCATTTTTGCAAGAAGGGTACCATATTCTATTCCAGCTGGTTTTCTTTGGTTCAAAGCATTCAAAAGGATCATTTGAGGTATATTGAAAGTGCCCAAAGCATCAAGACATTTATGTAACAATTATCTTGAAAGATCCTAGTTTGCTTCAAGAGGTAAGTTTCCTCAAAACCTGAACTTGCCAAAATATGTTTTGCTTTGATGTACATTGATCATAAACATGTCATATACATCATATTTGTTGTGTTTGAACTATAATTAAGTGATGTTGTTGGCTGTATAAACATGTAGCATAGAACTTGCAAAATCATGGCCTATATGAAACCACTATCGGGTTTTAAGATGTAGCCACTTTTAGAAAAATCTAACACCACCATTAGATTCCTTGTGAAATTCTAGGTAGGTTTCATTTTTATTTCATCCAAATTCATGGAGAAATGAGGGAGATATGATCCTTCTTGTAAGCTTGAAAACCTTGGGCAAGAACCAGCCATGGCGCCTTTGGCTTGGTATGGCCTCAGGTCCTTTCCACCCTTATCAATTATTGGGTGTGGTTTGATACACGGATGTATCACCACCTCAGTAGTTTGTGCCTGCATGTTAAGTGTGTTTGTGTATGCAAGGGCGTGGGTTCGACCCCCCTTTTGGCATTTTTTCAAAATTTGTCATTTTTCTTCATATTTTCACATTATTTTTAATATTTTATATATTATTTTCAAATAATTATTTTTACACTTAAATTTAACTATTTTTGAATGATTTTTTGCACACTTGTCATTCATACATTTTATTATTTTAATCCACAAAAAAATCACAAAAAATATTTTTAATTTGATATATTTTTAATATATTAAAAATATTATTTTAAATTGTTTTAAATATTTTAAAATAATTTCTTTTCTTGATTTTTCATAAAACCAAAATGATTTTAAATATTCATGTGGATAAAATATCTTTTTCATAAACCTTAATCATTGTTAATGACATGATTAATGGATTCATTTGATAAATTATACATTTTTTTATTGATTTTTCTTTGAAAAATATCTTAAAAAATGAAATTAGGGTTTTACTTTGATTCTATCTTTCAAACTTCATTTCAACACTCATGGGCCTCTATTAAAGTGTAAGACCTAACCCTCTTTATAACTAAACAACTTCATGGGCCTCTGCTATAGTATAAGTCCCATCGCGCTTTTCAAAATCACAATGCGATCACTGTTTTCACAACAATCTTTGGGCCTCTGTTAGGAGTGTAAGTCTCATCCCTTTGTATATAACTTTGTTTTAAATAATCATCTGGGCCTCTGATAGAGTGTAAGACCCAACACCCTCTTTGTAAATAGAAAATCTTTTAGCCTCATTCATCTCGGGCTTTGTACAGGATACAAACAATCATCTGGGCCATTATTTAGAGTGTAAGACCTAACACCTTTGCTTCTCTCTTACTTAAGATCAAGTCATCTTCATTTCAAAATTTTCATCAATTTCTTCAAAACACTGGGCCTCTATCCAGAGAATAAGACCCACCACCTTTCTCAATTCAATTCATACTTGTTTATATACTTGTTCATATATCTGTATATATACTAGTACATATCTTGTTAAGTTTCCCTTAGCATTTAAATCATCCTCAGTTTAGACTAGTTCAAACAATAGGATCCTTTAAATCAGTGTAACTTAGTTCAAACAACTAGTTCCCTCTTGTACAAAGGAATTCTTCTTCCCAATAAATTCAGCCTCCTCTTGGGCTTTGTTCAATTTACTTAACCTTGAAACACTTCAATAAAGAGAGGATTATTTCCCAGTGAAACCTCTTCTTTAACCTCTTTAACCATGGAACAGTTCAACAAAGAAAGAATTATTTCCCGGTGAAACCTTTCTTTAATTCTTCCTAGACTTGGAAAGTCTCAATCCCCAACCTCCTCCTGGGCTTCATACAAGGTCCCATAGGCTTCCAAGAAGCATCCCCAGCCTCCTCTTGGGATTCATACAAGGACCCTTAGGCTTCCTAAAAGCATAGGATAGATCCTAGTCATCTTTATCAATACACCAATTCCCATGAGAGTCAAAACCTCTAAGACATTCAAACTCATCCTTTAAGTTTCTTCTGATCCTTAATAAGGTTTGGTTTTAATCTTTAAACTCCTCGGCCAGGGTCAGGTTACAATCAACAAATCCCCAAAAGAATCAAAGCCGTTGTGGCATTTAATAATTCAACTCTCTTAAGCAAGAGTTAGTTCCCTTTTTGATTCCTCAAAACAGTTTAGACCTTCTCTTGGAATTAAATTTCCTCAGCAAGAGTCAGTCTCCACCTAAATTCCCTCAGCCTCCTCTTAGGCTTCATATAATTATTTCCCCAGTCAGCCTCAATCTTGGGCTTTGTACAAGACAGATATAACACTCCCCCAGTTGAGTCAGTTTTCAACTCCTTTCTGCTTCAACATTGGGCTTTGATCAAGGCACAAAATTGAACATCCCCACAAATGAGACTATTGTACCCCAAATTTTACCCTTAGATCCGTTGATCTTTTGCATGTCATCTTAGGTCAATCATATTGCATAGCTAACCCTTTTACTAGGTTTTGTTTGTTTGTTTCATTTGTGAATCAGGTTTTATTTCAAGAGGATTCAAGGGTTGATCAGTCAAGATTTTGGATGGAGCACTGAATCAAGCAAGTTTCTCATGTTCAAAGAGATATCTCCATAACCCTCTCCATAACAATTTTTATCCACTTTATTCACCCTCAATGTTCCCTTTTCAATTGTTGTTCATAATTCCAAACCAATTTCAATAATCATCCATTAACCAAATCTTTTTTTTAATCCAATTTAATTTCTATTTGTCCATATCAATTTTTCTAAACCATATTCATAACCATTTCACCTACCAAAATTCATTTCTTCTTTTTATTTATTTTCTTTTCTAAGTCATTTCTCTTTTTTTTCAAACCATTTTCTTTTTTATTTTGCTATAACTAAGAAAAAAGAGAAAACCAAATCTTAAAAACATTTGCTCTTAAGCCCATCACCATAAGCCCATTTTTGTTATACAAAATTACAATGTTACAAATTACAATTGGAGACAAGAAGGATCACTTGCTGATGACCAATAGGATTCGTGCAATATAGCTTTGACTTTTCAACTCCATTCCTTCAGCCAATGAGAGGCTGACGCGTGGCTTGGCATGGAGCAAAATAACGGAAGCGGTTTCCTCTCCTTCTTCGTGGCTTTACGTTTCAAAAGAGAGAAGAAGAAAATTCATGCCAAGAGGAATTGTGTCTAGCTCATACGTAAACCACTCTTGCAATCCTATCCTTGGCGCGTTTTTCATCCGTTTGAAATCTCCAATTTTTTCCTTTTTGAGCTCTCATGCTTTGGTTCATTAAAAGTTACTCTGAGGATTTACTTGGTTCAGCATAAGGACTGCCTTCGCCTGCAGATATCTTTGTGTAATCCCAACCATTGCCTCATTTGATACTCACTCTTATGACAACAAAGAAGGAGGTTTTAAGCAATACACAAAATTATGAAACATGCCCTGCATCTCTGAGGTCCTTGTGCAGCAGAAGGTCTTTGCAAACCCTAATTATTTACTCAGCAGACCATGTGTTTGTCCATTGGTCTCAAAGAACCAAAGCCAATCTGCCCAGCCTATAAAAGGAGGTCATCTCAGCACTTGAAGATCACCAACAATTTTCACAAAATACTCTAAAAAGTCTCTGAGTTTTGAGTTCCACGAGTAAGAAAGAGGAGAAGGGTTGCTTTGGAGTCTTGCTAGTTCAGAAAGGAGAGAATTCAGCACACACTTGAAGGTGCAGTGGACATACTCCACTTGGTAACTACACTCTCCATATTTAATATCCATGCTCATGTATTACTGATATCATCATATCGTATCTCTTCATAACTGCTTGTGTAATGTGTTCTGTGTTGCTACTCATTCATCCATAATGTGCCAATGTGTATTTGAATCTGCTTAACTTTCTGTCCATAACTTGATATCATGAAGTAAGATGGTTTTGGTTGCTTTGTTGATGTATTGAGATAGACATTTGTACTGCCTTTTGTTCTAAGTTACTATGCCTGAGATATCATTGTAATGATAATGCTTTTGTTTTGTTCATTAACTGGTTGCAAGTCTATATGGTTTCATTTTGTGCTATACTATCAAAACTTGGATGCATATAAGTGCTAACTCACCTATGTTTGTTCTTGATGTTTGGATGTTAAGATCTTTGAATTTTAGTTCACCCCTGTTTCTGAGATGCTCATGTATTTTATGATTGGTGAACCTATCTATCATTGCTTGTCTTTAAGTTGGTATGTGTAATGTTTGATTGAATGTTGCTAAGTTGCTTTCATTAAATGCCATTTATGTTCTTTTTCTGTCATCATAATCAGTTTGTGTACTTAAACTTATTGTCTTACTTTGTATCCTAAGATTTGTCTAGGTGTTGATGCTTGTTGAGTTGTGTTTGTGAGTATGGAACTGTTTTTTACCTACTCTATCACAGAGGTTACTTTTGGTATTCATATATTTATCTACATCCTGTTATGCACTTTCTGTCCATGGTATGATCTTTGTTTTTTTGACTTATGTGTTTGAGTTGGGTATTTGAATTGCTAAAATACATAACTGGTTATGTTTGGTTTTTTTACTTGTTGTTTAACTTGAGAACTTGTTGCTATCTTCTAGTTTAAGTTTTGATGTTCTAACCATGTGCTTGTAAACACTTCATCACTTAATTGGATTTGTGCACTATATTATGACTTGGCTATATGTTTGTATGCCTAAAATTGATACATCTAAACTGCTGTCCTATTAGAATTAAGTAGCTAGATGCATGCTGAATGTTTACTTGTTATGTACAACCTACTGCTATGATAAGTTTAAGATTGTTCTGCCAAGCATGCTTATCATTGTTCCATCAATCTTTTGGTACATAATATGCCATATTTGCTTTGCTGCCTTTGTGATTTGTGACCAGTTTGTAGGCCTAGAATCCATGTTAGATATGCCTTACTATGTTTTAAAACTGGTTTTGTCCATGTGCCACTACTGACAGTTTGGTGTCTCCAATATATGTGCAAGCTTTTAAAGTGTCAAATATGATATGTGCTTTCTACCATGTAACCTTGGTAGATATTGATTGCTAAATCTCTTGAGGTATTTGTCTTGGTACCATATGCTTACTACCATAGAACTATGTGCATAATCATTCCTAAGTTCACCTTGCATTGTCTTGAGTATTTGTTGTACCTAACTGTCTAAATGTTTGTTTTGAATGCCACTGATAATACTTGATCATAGCTCTAAAGTGCCTTTACTTCATGACCATTGGAGTGCCTTTTGCCTTAAATCAGAATTGGTTTGATCCATACCCTTAAGTTTGTTTTTGTATATATTATGTTAGTGCAACAAGTATTTGGTTACCATGCCTTCATGCCATATGCCCTATTTTGCCCTGAATACAAGTTGCAGCTTATATGGCCTTTGACTATCAGGATGTTGTTTTTATATGTGATACTCATTGCTTAGCTATATTTTAATTTGGATGTCATTGACCATATATATATACGATTCTGTTTGAATCCATATTTTGTGACAGCTCTGTGTATCTAGAATGCCATGAACATATGTCTTCTACCATCATTTTATTAAGATTGAATGCCAACTTTCCTTGACATTGTGTTTAATTTTTGTACCTATAATCTGGCCTTGATGTGTGAACTATTACCATGCCTTGTATGCTATCTATTTTGAAGCTATGTCTGCTGCCTTGTTCAGTATATCATGACATGTGGATCTTGGTATTTGATTGGTATGCTAGCATTAGTATGTGCATTTAATCCTTTGTGCTTATTGCCCTATGAACCATAACTGCTCTGAATGACATTTTTGCTTGTCTGCACTGACTACTTGTTTTTTTATTGATGTTTCATTCTGTTGTCATCATCTAGCTAACACTCATTTGACATGTTCTAAGGCCTGTCACTGATGGTTGGAGTAGTCTTGATATATATCATTGTTTGACCTGTCCTTTTCCTATTTTCACAACTTAGATTAACATGTTTGAGCTGCTTTTGAATTTTAAGAATGTGTTATTAAAGCTGATTGCATCATGTCTGACCATGTATTTACCAATATATCATCATGCTATTGTCATTTGATACTTTGGATGAATGGTGCTGCTATCTTTTTCTTTTGTTTTCTTGCACTTTGGTCAATTAATCATATGGATACATGTAAGCTGGTCCTGAAATAATTTTGCTTTCTTGCCATACTATTTTGCCCTAGTTCGAATGAATGTTTGTTTGGTTGCATCCAAGTCTTGTCTTCTCATGTATTTCATTGAATGTGTTATGTGCTTGCTGAACATTTGGGCAATGCCTGTGTTTGAACTTGTTACACCATGTATTCAAAACTGTTTCATTACTTTGATGTGTGGATACTCGGTTTGTGTAGTTGTCATTACTTGGTATTTCATTTGTTTGGTAATTCATATTGAAATTCTGGTATCAGACGTGTGATGTTAAGGTGCGATGTCACAACAACACACTCTGCACAATGGACAGAATAAACAGCAAAATAACACCAAGAATTGTTGACCCAGTTCGGTTATAACCAACCTACTCTGGGGGCTACCAAGCTAGGGATGGAATTCACTACTTGTAGATATAATTTACAGACTCAACAACCCGTTGACAATCTCCTAAACTTATACTCTACTAATGACTTCCTACCTAAGAAACCACCTAGGTATGAGAACACCACTCAATCCCTTACAACCACTCAAAGAACCCACTTTGAGTAACCTTGATCTTACTTCACAGCTTCGATCAAGCAACCACTCTCTATTGCTTCACAGCTTCTAGAGAGGACAGAATACGACACAGCAATTCACCCTAGAATTCTGGTTATACAACTCGTACAAAATACTCAAGACACTCAGCCTATGCTCTTGATCTTCTCTCTGTATTTCTGTACCTTTTCCTTTGGTCTTGTGCGTGTCGCGGTGAAAATTAGATACCATAGTTATTAATGAACTATGACCACATTTATTTCGACACCGACTTTGATTTATCCAAGGGAAAGGTTCGAAGTCAAAAACCTAAAGGGGGAGATCTAAGGTTCGGGGGTTGGTTACACCTAGGGAAGGTATTAGCATCCTAAACGTCCGTAGTACTCTACGAGAACCTCTCGTTTTATTATGTTATTTTTATTTTTATATTTTGCTTGCTAAGGGTACTATGCTAAAGGTTGAGAACCCTAGGGGTTAGTATCTAAGTATACTCGATAAGGCATCGCACCTTATGCCTACGTATCCTGACGGGAGTGGAATCAGAGTATCCGTAGTTCCCCTCAAAGAGGGTGAGGAACTCTTGACTGTGGCCAAGGTTCCAGGGGGAGGTAGCGTCTATGGCAAGGTGCTACATGGAGTGCGGCGACTCCAAAGTTAAAATTAAGTTGAAAGGAGGTGAAATAAAACTAGGTTATGGATCCTAAATATGACATGGAGTCAACGAGGAGAACCTATCCTTTGGAATTGAGGGTTACAAGGACCAATCGATAAACAAATGACATAATCCAGATAAAATCGAAACCAAGCCTCAACGAAAAGAAACTAAATCGTAAACTCATGAAATTGCCTATTAAGTTGATTAATAATAGAGCCTAAATATTTAATCAAAAGAAATGGATTACTTCATAAAGAAAAGAAATAAGAAAATGTTTTTGAATTTTTATATTTAGTTTAATTACTATACTAAAACATTACTATCAATATTAAGATAATTAACTAAAAAACCTACATAATACCATAATTAAATTTATAAAAGATTAGAAATCGAAATAGAATAAATAAAAGAAGATAAATTTAAAAAAATTATAAAAAAAACAACATGGGCCAGGTTCTAAGCAACCCATCCGACCCACACACTACAACAACATTGAGAGACAAAGACCTAAGATCAGTAGCCCCTTCATTCTCATACTTTCCTCTTCTTCTTCAACCGATCCAACAACAGGACAACTCTTCAAGCACGCCATTCTTAGAACCTCACTCTCTCGATCGCTCCATCGCCCTCTCCATCAATTCGCGACTTCACTCTCGTAACCGCACGCGACTCTCTCTCAATTGTTCTCACAGCTTTCCCTATCGCTCTCTTAATGATTTGGATAAACGAAGCATAATTCAAAACACAAGAAAATTTCAACACATAGCACATCTCAGATATAAAAAAGAGAAATCGCGAAGATGGTACCTGAAGGAGGCGCGATGCACGACGCAGATGATCGTTGCTCACGGCGGATGGAAGACGGCGTGTTGAAGGCTTGCGTTCTACAAATGCGAAAAGGGGGGCGGCCTGCAGTGATTTTTGACAGCAGCTGCGTCTGGAAGTGATGATGGTGTGGCGCCCGCGGCGGCTAACGTGGTGGTCGGAGGGAGATCGCGATGTCGACGATGATTGCGTCGGCAATGATTGCGGTTTCGACAATGTCGGCAATTGTGAAGGTATTTTCCTCTGCTTACGAACTGTGTGTGTTTGTTGATATTCAATGTATGAAACTGTGTGCGTGTGTTTGCTGTGAATCTGTGTGTAATTTGTGAACTTCTGTGATCTGAGGATTTTTGGTTTTTATGAGATTTTGTATCGCCTCGGATTTTTTCTGTCAACTCTCCTTGTCCTTTGAAACCGTGCATATGCTACTCTTTTTATAGACTTGATGTAATGAATGCTCATGATTGGAATTGAATACGAAATCATTCCGTTGATTGATTTTGGAAGGAATGTGATGGCTGCGATTCTTTGCCCTGTATGTATGATGATTTCGTAATTGAAACTTTCTGTTTTTGATGATTTTGCTTGATGAACGGGATTAATCCGTATTGAACTGTTTGCGATTTCTTGCCATTTTCGTTTTGTCTTGATTGATGATTATGATCATGTTTATTTCGTGGGATTCGGTGTGATTGATGAATGAGATTCCTGTTGATTCTTGTTTAAAACTTTCCATTTGTGTGAAGATTCCAACACTTGCGTGATCTTTGTGTAGGATTGTATTACCCTGTTGATGTTAGCTTGCGTCTGTTTGCAGGTTTCAAATTTTCCTCTACAGCTTGTGACGTTCGCATCAGTCTCTAATGATAGTGCGCAACTGCAGTACTGTTAGGGCGGTCTTTGCTGGAGAACCATGAACCACACTACCTCATGTAAATACTCTGCACAGTAAGTGCCATTGCTTTTATTCTCGGTGCACAAACTTGGTTATACTGCAGATTGTTTTTGAGATCACATTTGCACTGTTCTTAAATTGGTACATTTGTACTGCTTGATTTTGGGTAATACATTTTGATCCTTGGACATTGTTCTCTTGCAGGTTATTTCAATTTATCCTCTGAACTGGTCCCATTATTGGGTGCGGTAACAGCTTCTCTTGAGCCCATCCATCTCTTTTGATCTTGTTTGATGACGGTTGATTGTGATTCACAACTTTCCATGTTCATCTTGGTTTAGCCGTGAATATTTGACTTTCTGTAATTGATGATGATGAGATGTTTTGGAAAGTTCCTCTTTTTCATTTGTAAACAAAAAGGTTTTGTTTTGTAGGACTTTTAACACTTATTTGGGGTCATAGGTTGCTTCATATGGATTGATGGGGTCTCTTACCAGTAGATCCTGTTCATGGCACTGTTATTAACATTGGTAATCCCATCCACATTTCTCTCCCTAGCTACATAAGCATCCACGTGCATAGATGGCGGTCTGCTGGTACGGTCCACACCCTGAAGAGATAAAGTCCACAACAATCAGCTTTTTTTTTATTCACGTTAATGAACCAAGCCTTGTAATGTGAACCTGATGATTTTGTAACAAAATGGATTTGTATGGATGGCTTAAGATTATGCTTTTTAGAAAGATGTTTGTAATATGAGCCCTTTGAAAAAAAAGGTTGTAATTTAAAACTTTGCACTTGAACTGGTATGAACATCATTTCTATCTTGTACTCAGAATTTGGCACTGACGGCTTTTCTCCTTGAAAGTGAAGTGTCATGTATGGTTATTACTAGTGTACAGAACAATTCCTTTCAAAACAATTATCATGTATGACTTTTATTTTCAAAACGAAGCCCTGCGACATGTTCCTTAATTATAGTGGTGTTGTTGATACACTACTTTTAAGAACCAAGTATTAGAAATTTAATTGTCATGAGCACGCCAACTTGTCCAACACAAACTTTGGCATATTACAGAGACAAATTTCCATGTGCATTGTGATCCTTTTGAATATTCATGAATATTTTTAGAACTTGAATTGAAACATGAACTTTTGAATTTTGAGTCTTGGAATGACACTTTGAGAAAAATATAGCAAAACTCGATTCAAGATGTCTATCCAATCATTGCCACTTCAAAACACATTGATCACAAAATGCTGATAAGAAAAATTCTTTCTCATAAAAGGATCTTAAATGATGACCAAATTTCATGAATAAGAACAAAGTCTGTTTGGACCCTTGTTGCCCGTAACACCAAAGTTTAGATCAAAATAAATTTAGTACACAAACCGTCCCCTAAGAAATCCACTTGTATTACAAATTATCAAGAGAACCATAACCAGACTTCCATTGACCATGCTCAACACTAGTGGGAGAAAAATCATAATGTTCCCTTGAGATACGCACTGAAACTTCTGAGAAACTCAGAGGAAAACAACCAGTAGAAAACTTTAGGACCCCATTAATTAGAATCGGTTGATCACGTCTTGAGGTGCTCGACTGAGAGAATGAACACCAACTCCACTTGAGACCAACATTCCTGCACAAACCTGTTAGCAGTAAAACATGTAGATATGCGACATGGCGCACAAAGCGGTGGAATCTTATGGTCAAAAATTAGGGTATGACAGATACCCCTTTTTAAGTTTCTTCTATCTGGAGATATGAAGATTGAAATCTTCGTCTTGACGTGATAGAAGAGACTTAAATACGAACATGCACAATTTTTGACCCTAAGATGCCACAAGATGCATGTGATATGACATGAAACGATCTGATATAGAGTGATATGAGATGAGATGAATGCAAGACAGAGATCCTGTGAGGAGATAACGTCACAGGGGATAACCGAAGTTGAAACACAAAGAAAGAAAGACCTGACGAGGACGACTAGCAAAGCGAGACTCCACAGGGAAAAAATCTAACTCTACTGGGGGAAAGGGACTACCAACTGACAATCACATGGGGTGTCTCCAAATAGAACAAAGGTATGCATTACCTACAACAGGCAAGAAACTTGAAAGAAAGGATAATCCTACTACCAACAGACGGTAGCCTAAGGAAAGGTATCCAGTCGAAATGAAAGGACGTATATTACCTACTACCAAAACATGGTAGCCTAAGCAAAGGTAATAAACTAGAGAGGGGAGATCACCTACTACCAAACACGGTAGCCTAAGCACAAGTGTCCGACCCAAAAGAAAGGTGTGTTACCTACGATAAAGCAAATGATAGCCTAAGCAGAGGTAAACACAAAAGGAAATATTACCTACTACCAAACACGGTAGCCTAAGCAAAGGAATCTGACCAAAAGGATAGACATATTACCTACTATCAAACATATGATAGCCTAAGCAGAGGTAAACACAAAAGGAAAGATTACCTACTACCAAACACGGTAGCCTAAGCAAAGGAATCTGACCAAAAAGAAAGGTGTGTTACCTACTATCAAACATGATAGCTTAAGCAAAGGTAGACACAAAAGGAAAGATGACCTACTACCAAACCTGGTAGCCTAAGCAGAGGCATTTGACCAAAAAGATAGACATATTACCTATTATCCCACGATAGCCTAAGCAGAGGTAATAGACTGGAAAGAGAAGGATCACCTACTACCAACTTGTGGTAGCCTGAGCAAAGGCGTCCGACCAAAAGAAAAGATATGTTACCTACTATCAAACATATGATAGCCTGAGCAAAGGTAAACACAAAAGGAAAGATGACCTACTACCAAACCTGGTAGCCTAAGCAAAGGTATCTGACCAAAAAGATATGGTATATTACCTACTATCAAACATATGATAGCCTAAGCAAAGGTAACAACCAAAATAAGCTTCCAATGATCAAAATATGATTCATCTTCTTCTTTAACTAAATGTTCCATTTAGAAAGGGTAAATAAACTTCCCCACGCCTCAAGGTTGTATGCCATGAACGTGTTTTCAAATAGAATGCTGCAAGGTTGTATGCCACGAGCAAGTCCGAAAATAAACGCTTCGAGGCTGTATGCCACGAACGAAGTCTTGAAATAAAAGGCTACGAGGTTGCTTGCCTCGAGCAAAAGTCTTGAATTCCTCCTGGAAAGGTGAACACTTGTTGGAAAGTAACTTCATAGGGGATTGGAATTTTTACTGGAGATTGAAGACTTCAGCGGGAATCCATAACTTACTGGAGATTAGAAAATATCATCGGGGATCTTCAAAAGAAATGCAGGTCCGGTTGGCTTGTAAACATGTCTTCTCAAATAAAGAGAAAGATCATCTGAATCCTCACCAAACTTCTCGAAGAGATGCCATTTGATGGGAGTAAATTGCATAGTGGACTCACTGGGAGAATATCACTGAGGAGCAATATCACTGCAGTTTGAAATAAAATCATTGTAACAGGAATTCTCAAATAAAGAGAAACACTTGTAAAGTACTCAACAAACTTCTCTGACGGATTTCCGGAGAGATGCCATTTGATGGAGAACGGGTTGATAATCTTGATAACTTCTGGGGATAGACAAACTGTCTAGAAAAGAGACTGCCATTTGTCATCCTAATAGAAAATCTGAGACCAAAACAAGCTGCTCGAATAAAGAGGCTGCCACTTGTCGTCTGGTATAATTTCTAAGAAAATGCTCTAACAACACTGCCGGAGAAATATTTTTGTCTTCAATGGTGATCAATTAGATTCTTCCTGGGGAGACAAAGTGCAAAATAAATGCACGCTCAATTTAGGTTCAAAAGCCTAGAGAGATTCAAAATTGTGGCTGTCAAGGAGCAAAGTTCAATTCAGGAAATAACTAAAGAGAAACGGTCAAGCAAGACTCTATCCAGTGAGGGATGAACTCAACTGGGGTTTATCTTTATCCAAATATGGAAAAGAAAACTAAAGCAACCATCTTCCACAAGGATCGAACTCAGTGGGGAATTTAGCAAGGATGTGCTCTTTCTGCCTAGGGCTGACGACTCTACTTGGAGGGAGAAGACAAACCCAGCCACTTGGGGGTAAACACAGCCAAAGTGAAAGAATAAACGAACAACACAAAATGCAAGATGCACCAATGCCATGTATCTATATGAATGTATGTTATGCTTATGCTGACAAAACAGACAAAGAAAAGTAAACCGAAGATGAAATAAACATCTCGACACGGACACTCAGCCAATAGAAGCATCACTGGGGATGAAATGGAAAACCACATATAGAAACAAAGTCTTGCTTCAAGGCTTCAAACTTCTCTGAGGAAAAGAGCGCACTCCATTTGGGGATGAACATCATGACTTCACTTAGGGGATTGTCAAGATGAATCCGGCTACTCTGTTGGGGATGAGAAAGATCCACTAGGTAAAGAATCAAACTTATGATTGGAGAGATTTCATAGGGAATAAAATAAATATCCACTGTGAACTGAAGTAGTCTGAAAGGAAGTTGTAATTTGAAATGCCAGAGCTGAGGCCACACAGGGGATAAAATAAATATCCACTTCATTGGGGGAAGTTCGGATCAAAGTTGCAAATTGAAGATGTAAGAGTTGAGACTTCATGGGGATGAAATAAACATCCACTTCGCTGGGGAGGATTGAAGTTGTAAGAAGTCTGTTGAGTGAAGTAACAGTTACTTCATTGAGGGGAGGTTGAAGCCAAGGGAATTCACTAGGGGAATTCTTAGGTCACCAACTGGGGAAATCTTGCATTAAACCTGCTATAACCGCTGAAGTAGAGATTCACCGGGGAATGGTTGTGACTGCTGTAGTAGAACTTACTGGGGAGAATCATCACACCACTTGAGACAGAAGCTCCTTGGGGCATGGATGAAGAATGTTATGAGAAAAAGGTAGTTCTGCATTGATGAACTGCGTGGTAGTCGCCATTTCAGAAAACAGTTGATGTAAATGGGAAAAAAGAGTCTTCAATTCTTCAATGCCCCAGGTCACATGGTTTATGAGAAAAAGTCGCCTCAAGAGGATTTTACAGAAAACTTGGCGTCCCACTATTCCAATGTCCTCCAACTCTTTGGGATATTTGTCGAATCTCGACGTAATTGCCCCAGATTGTTGGTGTTTTGTATAACTAAGCCATCGAATTTGGAGAGATTTATCTAATCTCGACGTAATTGCCCCAGATTGCTGGTGTTCTGTATAACTAAGCCATCGAATTTGGAGAGATTTATCTAATCTCGACGTAATTGCCCCAGATCGACTGTATTATGTGGAAGTCATTCCAAGAGGATTTTACAGAAAAATTGGCATCCCAAAATGTTCCAATGTCTTCCAACTCTTGAGAGATTTGTAGAATCTTGATATAACTGGCCCAGATTGACTATATTCTTTAAAACTGAGTCTTCAAACTCGCCCTTTAGGATGGTCAGACTATGAAAGCAACAACTGAGAAACAACTTGAACAAGGAAATTGGTGACGACTGGACTTTGCATACCAACAACAATCAGATTCAAACAACTCCAGTAACAAATGGGAAGCAATCTTGCCCCTACCTGCTTAGCAGAGTTCCCAAGCCAATGTGTCCCACATAGTTTATGAGAAGAAAACATCTCAAGAGGATTTTACAGAAAACAGGCCATAAAAATGCCTTAGCGTCTTCAAACTCTTGTAGAGATTCGTCGAATCTCGACGTAACTGTCCCAGATCGACTGCATTTGCACAACAAAATCCTCGAACTTGTCCTTCAGAATGTGAGAGTAACAACTGGGAAACAAACTTGCCCCTGCTTAGCAAAATCTTCAGGCGACATGCCCCTGGATATGGTCATCCTTGAAATGATTCGCCATTTTCATCAAAGTTTCAAGTCTCACAAGATTAAACTCATTGTTGATGATCATATGCAAGCTTCTATGATGTTAAGCAACGTTAGCATGTAGAAAAATGTTAATTCTCAAACTTTTAATGCAACACACATGTTTGTCTTGAGGTGTTTTTTTTAAAGATATCGCAATAACCTTGACCGAATCACTAGTTAGGATATGAAATTGATTTATTTTACAAAGCCAACGCAAATTTTGAGCATAGCTCATAGGAGTCGGGAAACGTTATCTCATCGAGTATGCTTTCAAAATAAACCTGCTTCAATTAGGTCTTTTAAGGGTTGTATCGTGGCTTGGTTCATGGTTCAAGAAACAAAGGATAAAGGCTCAAAGTTTATTTGTACCCACCCGTTCTTCGTGATGTTCTTCGGCCCTACATTCAGTTAACCTGACACGAATACTCATCTCTCAAAAGGAGTTTTTTTTTATATGGTTGAGAAACCACTGAGGCTTTGGACATGACAGTCACTCACTTATTTGCTTTTGGTGTTTGATCACACGACTCTGTTCTTTACTGAAGATTTTTCTTTGTGATCCTTTATTTTCGCTTTCACATTATTTGTTTTATTCCCTAACTTTTGCCTGGACGAAATCTTTTGGGTTTGAATTTGAAGTCCAGTGGGATGCCCAAATTTTGCCTAAGTCTCCTTCACAGGTTTTGACTTAGCGGGTTTTTCTTTTTCTTTTTGATTTATGAACAAGTCGTGTGACTCTAAGTCATTTTGACCTTTTTGGAAGGATTGTGACTGCCTCATTCTTTAGATAGTCAAGGGAAAATCATTGTGGATTTGACTTCTAGCCTCTTAACTTGTAAGGGATAAATAAAGTGGATTCTCGGATGTTCACTCCTTTTTTGAAAGTTTGGGTGCTCAATCAGCTTAACTGAACACTACCATGCCCCAGGTTAAAATTGAGGTTTTTTTATATATTTTTTATTTATTTTGGAAAATAAAACTCCTACTTCAAGGCTCAAAGGGGTTAAAGAGGGTTTATCTCCCTTATATCTCCGGTGTTTGGGATTTGAAACAATGCCTTACATCCTCAGCAGAGTCTTATTCAAAAGCATACAACAAGAGATCTTGTGTTTTTGATTCGTCATCCTCCCTCCAATTCTCTACCTAAGCAAGAGATCGGGTAGCATTGGCATTATAAAATAGGAAGAGCATTTAAAATGAGTGAAACGAATGGATTTCTTCAAGACAAACATTATTCATTGCATTAATCATTCAAAATAACAAGTTCTTACAACGCCAAAATAAATGCATTAACGAACGTAGAAAGTTACATATGAAAAACAGCAAATAAGCTTAAAATCTGACAAGACATAGCCTAAGGAACAAGTCTTTTGCATTAGTCCACCATGTTTATAGAGGGGATTACTTCTTGTTCAAGTAAGAGATGGATCTCAACTTGGGGTTCGCACAATTCGAAGGATAAGACTCCCTTTTGAATCATCTCTTTCACTTTCTCCTTCAAGACATAGCATTCCTCGATATCATGGTGTTGGGATATGACCAAATATTTGACCCAATTCATCAGGCTCTTCTTGGTAGCCTTCAAGTTTGCAACTTTGTCGCGAAGTACTTGATTCTCCAACTCTTAGGTTTCCCTCAGATTCTTCATCGTGGTAGAAAAAGTTTCCATGTTAGCTTCCAAAGCGGAAATCTCTGCTCGAAGTGTGTGGTTTTCTTGTTCCAAATGATCCATCTTCTTGGCGTGAGTACCGTGCTTATGATGACTCGACTATGGTAGAAGAAACAAAAGTGAGAACTTGGAATGCAAAATGATGTAATGCTAATGATGTATGCAAATGCAGAATGCAAATGAATTTCAAGGAACTCAAAGGTTATGTTACAAACACCATAAAGTGGATAAAACTTTTGAATGACTGAAAAGGTCTCATTTCATTGAATTTTTTTGAAGGGTTACAAAATAAAGTACAACTTCCAAAATCCATGGTAAAACCTATGATGCTTGCAAGATAACTCCAAGTTCCTTGAAAGGGTTAGAAGGATGGTGCATGATTGCATGGATGCGTGAATGCACAAACACAGGTATACACATATTCACAAACACACATACAAAGGTCCTAGGTTCAAAGGTCGCGATCATGGAGCTAAGGTCTACCCATCCCATAGGAGTGTACTATAGTTTCAAATGTACCTGCCAAACGGGTTCTACAAAGTTCCCAGAGTCTACAATCCATCTTTCGGATATTATCGATTTTCCAGATCACTTGGTAGTCAATAATATTCTCAAGAGAATCTCGTCTGAGTGTAGTATCGCGTAGCAACTATCGCGGAAATAGACTCCCGCATAGTCCCCGCACTACCTAATAGGCCAAGTTGGGTTAAAGGTAACTACGGTCCCCAGTCCCGAGGGCCTTTAGATCGAAACCATATCGTCTTCACGAATGAACTCGTTGGACAAATATTTTATTCGAGAGGGCCTAGACTGAGTGGTGAAGTCTCAATTTATTTTTTTAGGAATCGACTCCCTCAAAGCATCATTGAAGTCTCACCATTTTCCTATCTTAATGTCACTCTAGTCCGGGTGTAGGACTTTGTCTCACCACACTAAGTTCCCAAACCTTCACAAAAAAGAAAACCAAGCAAGCAAATAATAATAATAATAATAACATAAATAAACGAGTTAGGGGAAACCCTCAATAATAAAAAAACATTATTGTTTCCCCAGTGAAGTCGCCATTTCTGTCGCGGTGAAAATTAGATACCATAGTTATTAATGAACTAGGACCACATTTATTTCGACACCGACTTTGATTTATCCAAGGGAAAGGTTCGAAGTCAAAAACCTAAAGGGGGAGATCTAAGGTTCGGGGGTTGGTTACGCCTAGGGAATGTATTAGCATCCTAAACGTTCGTAGTACTCTACGGGAACCTCTCGTTTTATTATGTTATTTTTATTTTTATATTTCGCTTGCTAAGGGTACTATGCTAAAGGTTGAGAACCCTAGGGGTTAGTATCTAAGTATACTCGATAAGGCATCGCACCTTATGCCTATGTATCCTGACGGGAGTGGAATCAGAGTATCCGTAGTTCCCCTCAAAGAGGGTGAGGAACTCTTGACTGTGGCCAAGGTTCCAGGGGGAGGTAGCGTCTATGGCAAGGCGCTACATGGAGTGCGGCGACTCCAAATTTAAAATTAAGTTGAAAGGAGGTGAAATAAAACTAGGTTATGGATCCTAAATATGACATGGAGTCAACGAGGAGAACCTATCCTTTGGAATTGAGGGTTACAAGGACCAATCGATAAACAAATGACATAATCCAGATAAAATCGAAACCAAGCCTCAACGAAAAGAAACTAAATCGTAAAATCATGAAATTGCCTATTAAGTTGATTAATAATAGAACCTAAATATTTAATCAAAAGAAATGGATTACTTCATAAAGAAAAGAAATAAGAAAATGTTTTTGAATTTTTATATTTAGTTTAATTACTATACTAAAACATTACTATCAATATTAAGATAATTAACTAAAAAACCTACATAATACCATAATTAAATTTAAAAAAGATTAGAAATCGAAATAGAATAAATAAAAGAAGATAAATTTAAAAAAATTAAAAAAAAAAACAACATGGGCCAGGTTCTAAGCAACCCATCCGACCCACACACTACAACAACATTGAGAGACAAAGACCTAAGATCAGTAACCCCTTCATTCTCATACTTTCCTCTTCTTCTTCAACCGATCCAACAACAGGACAACTCTTCAAGCATGCCATTCTTAGAACCTCACTCTCTCGATCGCTCCATCGCCCTCTCCATCAATTCGCGACTTCACTCTCGTAACCGCACGCGACTCTCTCTCAATCGTTCTCACAGCTTTCCCTATCGATCTCTTAATGATTTGGATAAACGAAGCACAATTCAAAACACAAGAAAATTTCAACACATAGCACATCTCAGATATAAAAAAGAGAAATCACGAAGATGGTACCTGAAGGAGGTGCGATGCACGACGCAGAGGATCGTTGCTCACGGCGGATGGAAGACGGCGTGTCGGAGGCTTGCGTTCTACAAATACGAAAAGGGGGGGCGGCCTGCAGCGATTTTTGACAGCAGCTGCATCTGGAAGTGATGATGGTGTGGCGCCCGCGGCGGCTAACGTGGTGGTCGGAGGGAGATCGCGATGTCGACGATGATTGCGTCGGCAATGATTGCGGTTTCGACAATGTCGGCAATTGTGAAGGTATTTTCCTCTGCTTCCGAACCGTGTGTGTTTGTTGATATTCAATGTACGAAGCTGTGTGCGTGTATTTGCTGTGAATCTGTGTGTAATTTGTGAACTTCTGTGATCTGAGGATTTTTGGTTTTTATGAGATTTTGTATCGCCTCGGATTTTTTCTGTCAACTCTCCTTGTCCTTTGAAACCGTGCATATGCTACTCTTTTTATAGACTTGATGTAATGAATGCTCATGATTGGAATTGAATACAAAATCATTCCGTTGATTGATTTTGGAAGGAATGTGATGGCTGCGATTCTTTGCCTTGTATGTATGATGATTTCGTAATTGAAACTTTCTGTTTTTGATGATTTTGCTTGATGAACGGGATTAATCCGTATTGAACTGTTTGCGATTTCTTGCCATTTTCGTTTTGTCTTGATTGATGATTATGATCATGTTTATTTCGTGGGATTCGGTGTGATTGATGAATGAGATTCCTGTTGATTCTTGTTTAAAACTTTCCATTTGTGTGAAGATTTCAACACTTGCGTGATCTTTGTGTAGGATTGTATTACCCTGTTGATGTTAGCTTGCGTCTGTTTGCAGGTTTCAAATTTTCCTCTACAGCTTGTGACGTTCGCATCAGTCTCTAATGATAGTGCGCAAGTGCAGTACTGTTAGGGCGGTATTTGCTGGAGAACCATGAACCACACTACCTCATGTAAATACTCTGCACAGTAAGTGTCGTTGCTTTTATTCTCGGTGCACAAACTTGGTTATACTGCAGATTGTTTTTGAGATCACATTTGCACTGTTCTTAAATTGGTACATTTGTACTGCTTGATTTTGGGTAATATATTTTGATCCTTGGACATTGTTCTCTTGCAGGTTATTTCAATTTATCCTCTGAACTGGTCCCATTATTGGGTGCGGTAACAGCTTCTCTTGAGCCCATCCAACTCTTTTGATCTTGTTTGATGACGGTTGATTGTGATTCACAACTTTCCATGTTCATCTTGGTTTAGCCGTGAATATTTGACTTTCTGTAATTGATGATGATGAGTTGTTTTGGAAAGTTCCTCTTTTTCATTTGTAAACAAAAAGGTTTTGTTTTGTAGGACTCTTAACACTTATGTGGGGTCATAGGTTGCTTCATATGGATTGATGGGGTCTCTCACCAGTAGATCCTGTTCGTGGCACTGTTATTAACATTGGTAATCCCATCAACCTTTCTCTCCCTAGCTACATAAGCATCCACGTGCATAGATGGCGGTCTGCTGGTACGGTCCACACCCTGAAGAGATAAAGTCCACAACAATCAGCTTTTTTTATTCACGTTAATGAACCAAGCCTTGTAATGTGAACCTGATGATTTTGTAACAAAATGGATTTGTATGGATGGCTTAAGATTATGCTTTTTAGAAAGATGTTTGTAATATGAGCCCTTTGAAAAAAAAGGTTGTAATTTAAAACTTTGCACTTGAACTGGTATGAACATCATTTCTATCTTGTACTCAGAATTTGGCACTGACGGCTTTTCTCCTTGAAAGTGAAGTGTCATGTATGGTTATTACTAGTGTACAGAACAATTCCTTTCAAAACAATTATCATGTATGACTTTTATTTTCAAAACGAAGCCCTGCGACATGTTCCTTAATTATAGTGGTGTTGTTGATACACTACTTTTAAGAAACAAGTATTAGAAATTTAATTGTCATGAGCACGCCAACTTGTCCAACACAAACTTTGGCATATTACAGAGACAAATTTCCATGTGCATTGTGAGGAATCCTTTTGAATATTCATGAATATTTTTATAACTTGAATTGAAACATGAACTTTTGAATTTTGAGTCTTGGAATGACACTTTGAGAAAAATATAGCAAAACTCGATTCAAGATGTCTATCCAATCATTCCCACTTCAAAACACATTGATCACAAAATGCTGATAAGAAAAATTCTTTCTCATAAAAGGATCTTAAATGATGACCAAATTTCATGAATAAGAACAAAGTCTGTTTGGACCCTTGTTGCCCGTACCACCAAAGTTTAGATCACAATAAATTTAGTACACAAACCGTCCCCTAAGAAATCCACTTGTATTACATATTATCAAGAGAACCATAACCAGACTTCCATTGACCATGCTCAACATTAGTGGGAGAAAAATCATAATGTTCCCTTGAGATACGCACTGAAACTTCTGAGAAACTCAGAGGAAAACAACCAGTAGAAAACTTTAGGACCCCATTAATTAGAATCGGTTGATCACGTCTTGAGGTGCTCGACTGAGAGAATGAACACCAACTCCACTTGAGACCAACGTTCCTGCACAAACCTGTTAGCAGTAAAACATGTAGATATGCGACATGGCGCACAAAGCGGTGGAATCTTATGGTCAAAAATTAGGGTATGACAGTGCGCTTTATATAGCTCCTTGAATTGGTCTTGGACTTGCTACAATATCTCCCAGATTTGTTATTTAAAACTGAATATTTAAAACAGATTTTCTCCTAAAATCTTTTTAAACTTCAACCTTTTAAATCTCCTACAAATCTGCACCAGATCTCCTATGCAGCAGAAAATATCTATCCCAAGATATTCGCATCCAATGAGACAGCTTGCTCTCCACAATTCCAGCTAACACGCAACCCTAACAACATCACCACCTGATGTTATTAAATCTGCAGATCTAATGTCACAACATCGCCTATGTGACATCAGACATCCAACTTCAGCAATCAATTACTTAACACAGCCCAGTGTTAAGACTTCAATGTTGCAACATCAGCACCTTGACATCAACATTGAACATACCTTGTTTTACCAAAATTCCAGCCAATCCAAGAACTAACACATATGTTGTTGAGAATTTAATCTTATGCTTTTGTTCTTTCTTATTGATATTGTTGCATGATTGATGGCATGGCATTGGTATCTTCTATTTTGAGCTGGATGTTATATGATTTGGTTGCCTTGCTTGATTTTGGTTATATGCTTGCGTGAGAAATTATATGTTATGGAGTTGAGTTTAATACCAGATGAAACAGCCACCCCAGTGGTAAGCACACACATACGCACTCGCCTTTGACCCTTGGGACTGGGGTTCGAATCCCCCTCGCCCCAGTCCTTTTTATTTTAATTTTCAAAAATGAATTCTCTTCGCATATATATCATTGCTACTATCATTTGTTCAGAGCGCGCGCATAGCTTGGTTGGTAGTGGTTTTGGGCTGAACACGCAGGGTCCCGGGTTCAATACCTAGGGGGCCTTTCCCTTTATTTTTTTACCACATGTTGTTTTATTTCTTTTGGTTTATGCTTCATATTCAAACCTTCATAACTTAAGTATTTTCTATCCTTTTTCTTTCATTCTTTTTGCTAATTGTTTCTAATTGAATCTACATGTTGAATATAAAAAGAAATTGATGAAAATGTTTAATCTTGATGGCCTTTATTCATGTTGAAATTGGAAGTATCTTTTAGGGTTTTTATTGCACTATTTTATTCATCTTATTATGTTATCTTTGTCTATTTTGTTTAAGCATTGTTTAATATGAGTAATTCCAACCTTGCATGATGTTGTGACTTTGTGCCACCCTAATATCTTGTTTATGTCTTGTTATATCTTCATAAATATTCATGTAAACTCCTTATTCCATAGTAATTTAAAAATGTTATCTTCCCCTATTCCAAAGGAAAGCCCTCCTAAATTGACTCATGAGTCACTAAACAAACCACTATACCTTAGCCTCATAAGAGCCTTTCCCTTTTCTTGGCCCCATGAGAGCCATGATATCTTAACTTAGCAATAGGTTAGAGTTTTGAACTCTATGTGATTCTCACCATCATGAGAACTCACTTTTTCCCTATAACTTAGATTTAGAGAGTTATCGTGAACTCTAAAATGAGCTCATACTCATTTCCCCTTGGAACTTTAGCCATAGTCAATGGTTCCCCCTCCACCCTTAGTTAGGTGAACTATGCATACTCTGATTCCACTCCCGTCAGGATACGTAGGCGCAAGGCGCGATACCTTGTCGAGTATACTTAGATACTAACCCCAAGGTTTTCCCTTAACAAGCAAACATAACATAACACAAACTAAGCAAGAGGTTCCTGTAGAGTACTACAAATATTAAGGGTGTTAATACCTTCCCTTAGTATAACCAACCCCCGAACCTTAGATCTCCCCCTTTAGGTTTTTCTCGATCTTGAACCTTTCCTTTGGATAAATCAAAGTCGGTGGTGAATTCAAAGAAATGTGATGAAAGTTAATTAATAGCTTGTTATCCGATTCTCACCGCAACAGAAATGGCGACTTCACTGGGGATAAACTTTTGAGGGTTAAGCCCACCTTGTTTTTGCTTGTGTTATTTACGCCTATTTCCTATATTTGTACATATCTGTATGACTACCTGTATATATGCTTTGCTTGAGATCTTTTGTTGGCATGGTACTTTTGAGTGGTGAGATAAGTCCTAACCCGGACTTGAGAGCACTTATGATAGGACGATGGTATATTCAAGGAGACTTTGAGGGAGTTGATTCCTGAAAAAGTTGACTTGAGATACCATCACTCAGTTTAGGCCCTCTTGGGAGTTTAGTCATGTTGAGCGAGTCTATTCGTGAAAACGTGCTACTCTCAATGTAGTTGCCATCGATACTGAGAACCGTAGTTATTTCCAAACCCCACTTGGCCTTTTAGGATGCAGTGTGGTGACCATGATGGAGTCTATTTCTGAAATGGTTGTCACGTGATACTACACTCAGACGAGATCCTCTTGAGAATTTTATTGATTACCGAGTCATTTGGCAAGTCGATAAAATCCGAAAGATGGGTTGTCGACTCTGGGAACTTTTTAGAAGCATGTTCAACAGATGAAAACCAGTAGTACATACCAATGGGAAGGGTAAACCATGGCTCCATGCTCAAACCTATCCCTTTAGCTTGTGTATATTTGTGATTTTGTGTGTATCTTTGTGTGTGCTTTGCATTCATACATCATAAGCATTCATGTCACATCAGTTTCATGGAACTCAGACTTCTCTTTTTGTGAAATACCAGAGGGATATCATGGATAGTTCAAGAAGAAATACTATCAAATACACTTTCAAGAGTCCAAAATTGGATGACCTAAGGAGATTGGGAGATTTGCTAACAGGCCCTGAGGGATTCACAGACAGATATGGGAAGTTGTGGATTTTGTTGAAAAAAAACATGGATGAAGGACGCCTCCCAACTCTACTTCAGTTTTATGACCCAAAGTATCACTGCTTCACGTTTCCTGACTATCAACTCTTGCCTACCCTTGAGGAGTACCCTCAGATAATTGGTTTGTCTATCAAGGACGAGTCCCCGTTTCCTATCTTCGAGAAGAATCCTAAAGAGGAAGAGATAGCCAAGAAAACTCACTTGGAGTTAGTTGACATCAAAAGCAATTTGACTTCCAAGGGAGGAATTTTTGGGTTAATTGCTAAGTTTTTGTTTAAAAAGGCTCGTTACTTTGCTAAACACTCCAACCGGGATGCCTTTGAAGCTGTTTTTGCATTACTCATCTATGGACTTTTCTTGTTTCCGAATATTGACAAATTTGTGGATCTAAATGCAATCAAAATCTTCTTGAAACAAAATCCGGTACCTACCCTACTTGCTGAAGCTTATCACTCAGTCCATTCAAGAAATGCTCATGGTAACGAACAAATTACTTGTTGTGTCCTCATGTTGTATAGATGGTTTATTTCACATCTACCGAAGGCGGGCGCATTCTGGGATTCCAAGAAAGGATGGTCGTCCCAAAGAATTATGGCACTCTCCCATGCAGACATTGACTGGTATAATCGGGTGTATGATGGAATTCTGATTATAGATAGCTGTGGAAACTATGGCAACGTGCCTCTTCTTGGCATTAGAGGTGGAATTAGCTATAACCCTGTATTGGAACGACGCCAATTAGGGTACCCTTTGGAGGATAAACCTCTTAGTGTTCATTTGGAAAACATCTACTTTGAAGAATATGACAAGAACGAAGAGCAGAAGAAGTTGATCTTAGACGCCTGGGGTAACAAGCGCAAAAGAGGAAGGAGTTCTTTGGGAAAACCTAATTGTGTGTCATTGGAGCCTTACCTCCAATAGGTCCGAAGAAAAGCCATTGAGTTAAAGATGCCCTACAAGAAGCAGGAACCAATTTCTTTTAAAAGTGAGCCTATTTTATACTTTATGTCCAGAGAGGAAGAGCTGGAGATTTCTTTGAGACAAACCCAACAGTCAGAAGAAGCCTGGAAACTCAAATATCAAGTGGTTGTTGAAGAAAACTCTGAACTCCAAAAACAACTACAGGCCAAGAACGAAGAGTTACTTTCATGCAAGAAGAGAAAACCCCAGGAAGATCCAAGCACTCAGCCTCCCGTTTGGAAATCCATCATTGATAACCTCGTCACAGAAAGGGACCAGATGGAGAAAGAAATCAGAAGACTCAACATAAGACTCTTAGGAGAATCTCCGTAGGACTTTCTAGCTTTTATTTAGCTTCGTGCTTAGGGCTCTTGGAAGTGCATCAACTCTTGTAATTCACCTTTTTATTAATGAGAATGAGGTCTTTTGATATCTTTTGATATTCTGCAAGTTCTGAATTCCATGAAACTTTGCATTGCATCTTGCATTCCTTGCTAAACTATCAAGATACTAATTTTGTTTTGCAGATTTTGTAGAAATGGATGCTGCAGAGAAAAGAGTCTGGCCTTATTTCTATGAACTCCCAAAGTTGGAGCAGATGTTGTGGTTGGGAGAGATGGTTGAAGACCAGTCAGCTTTCACTGATAGATATGGGTGTATCATTCCACTGATGAGAGTACCGGTGACTGTAGGGCCCCTTGAAGTTTTGGTCCAGTTATATCATCCTACATACCGCTGTTTCGTGTTCCCGGAATTCCAATTGGTGCCAACCTTAGAGGATTTCTCTGCTATGATAGGGATTCCTGTCAGAGAAACTCTCATCTTTTCTGGGATTGAAGAGATGCCCTCCGCCAGGGACATCGCCAGAACAACCAGGATCAGATTGTCTGACATCCAGGCTAATCTGACTAACAAAGGAGGAAAACGCGGACTTCCCGCCCAGTTCTTGCTGGAAAAGGCTCTTTACTTCAAGAACAGAGGAAATGAGGCTTTGTTTGAATCAACCCTCGCTCAGATGATCTACGGTTTGTTTCTGTTTTCAAACGCCAAAAACTTTGTGGATGATTAAGCCATTCAGATCTTCACAATCAACAATCCGGTCCCAACTTTGCTTGCGGATGTCTACTACGCCATTCAGACCAGGTATACGAGAGGTTGTGGGCAAACCGTCTGTTGCGTGTCTCTTTTCTATAAGCGGTTCAAAACCTACTTGCCAAAGACACCAGCCTTTTGGGAGGTCGACGACTGCAAGATCTGGTCCAAAAAGCTGATGGAATTGAAGTATACCGACATTGAGTGGTACGATTCAACTGAAGAAGGAATTATTATAATCCATAGATGTGGGGATTGCCCCAATGTTCCCCTTATGGGGAGGAACGGTTGTATCAATTACAACCCTGTCCTTGCCCGCCGTCAGCTGGGTCATCTGAAGGAGGGAATTCCAGATGATGAGGATATGCAGATGATGTTTTATGATGAAAAGGAAGGGTTTGAGATAAAGATGCGATTGGAGCGCGCCTGGCGCCAAATTAACAGACAACTATAGAAAGCTGAATGCCCAGTCACTGAGGCCCACTTACAATGGTCTCGTAACATAGCTCGTGTGATGAGGAAGCCACTTCCTCACCACGAATCACCCTCAAAGGCAAAACAGAGGATGGTCGAAGCTTTTAGAGAACTGGTTCTTGCGAGAGAGGAGACAAAAGAGCGCATCAGTAAATTGATGAGAATGATTAATGGAGGGGAAGGATCATCAGCTAGTGGATCCAATCCTTAGTTTCCTTGATGTTACTGTTGTTGTTTCCTTTGTTGTTAATGTTCCCTTTCGTATTGATGTATTTCTACTTATGTACTTGGAGTATGAGGATACACTGCTCCTGATGTAATGCTCACCAGATTCTTGAATGAAGAAGTTTATTTTGTTAAAGATTCTATCGCCTACATTATTTGCAAAATTTTCTTTGGTTTCTTGATAGTTTAGCTTGCATTTACATTTGCATCATCATGTGCATTTTTCCTTGTCTTTATCTCATGTCACCGCGTTCTCTCCAGAATCATCACACTGAATCCCAGACACAACTACAACACTCAGGCCTAAGCTCGATTAAAGATGTCAGAGGCATACGGAGAAATGGATAGAGTCAACAATGAATTGAATGAAATACGAGGAGGGATGGGACAAATCCTCGAGGCTATCAACGTCATGAGAGCAAAAATGGACACCCAGGCCACTGTGGTCTCCGAAATCATCACTACAACGGTATAACCTCCTATCATCCTCGTCATGAACCACACTTTGGGTATGCCAGTTGATTTTATCCGTGCTACAGTTCCTTTATCCACTCAGTAAACGGTTCCTTTGGTCAATGAGACTCTGCAGGCTATTCCAACCTTTGCTCCACCAGCAGTTCAAACACAGGTGCATCCGGTTTTCCAAAATCATCATCCTTATGATTACATTGATGTGTCAGAAGAGGGGGATGATCGACAAGAAAAATTGAGAGAAAGTGTCGAGACAATGCAGAGAAAAATGAAAGCAATGGAGTTAAGTAATGCATTTAGCACTGACATTAAGGATATGTGCTTGGTTTCAGACTTGGTGATTCCACCCAAATTCAAATTGCCAAATTTTGAGTTGTACTCAGGTGCCACATGCCCCAGATCCCATCTGATCATGTATTACCGAAGAATGGTCGCGCATGTACATAATGACAAACTAATGATCCATTGTTTTCGAGACAGTTTAAAGGGGGCAGCTGCTAAGTGGTATTTAAGCCTAGACCAATCCCAAGTCCACTATTTCCAGGATGTGACTGATGCTTTTATAAAACACTACAAGTACAATATGGATTTGGCCCCTGACCGCAGGCAGTTATTGAGTATGGCCCAGAGCAGTACTGAATTCTTCAAAGAGTATGCACAACGATGGAGAGAAATGGCATCTCAAGTTGAACCGCCCTTGACCGAGAAGGAGTTGGCTGATTGGTTTGTAGACACAGTGAAGCCTGAATTTTATGAGAGAATGATCAGTAGTGTCAGTGCTAATTTTGCTGATATTGTTGCAGTTGGCGTGAAGGTGGAGGCAAGATTAAAGAGTGGAAAGGTAATCAGTTCTTCGAGCAGTCCAGCTGGCGTTGGTGCTAAGAAGTCTCCTAGTCACTCCCACAAAAAGAAGGAAGGGGAAACTAATGCCGTCACGGCAGGAAAGAAACAGAGTCCTCGATGGAAACAACCAATGTACCAGCAACAGCAGAGACCAAACTTCTCTCAGCATCCAATCTACCAAATGCAGTATGCTCAGCAACCCTACATAGATGCTGTTACGCCTACTTTCAACCACCAAGCAGCGCAGCAGGCGCCAACTTATCAACAAACAGCTTATCAGCAATGGCCTAAAACCCAGAATTATAAACAACCAAGACAACAGGTTCCACAGCAGAATTCTCCTCACAGAAGGCAAGGGGGAAAGCCAACGTTTCCACCTATATCGATGTCCTATACAAAGCTCTACCCTTCCTTAGTGGAGCAAGGGATGATCGTTACTAGACCTTTGGGACCACCAACCGAGAAGTCTATGTCATTCTTCAATCCAAATGCGAATTGTGCTTTACATCAAGGAGGGGCTGGTCACGGTTTGGAGGGCTGTTTAGTGTTGAAAAATATAGTGAAGGGATTGATGGAGAAGAATATCCTATCATTTGCTGATAATCAACCGAATGTGAAAAACAATCCTTTGCCTACCCATGGGGCTACTAATGCCATCGAAGATGAAAAGGATGAGGTATTGGTTCTGGACGCAACAAAGATCAAAACTCCTATCAAGGCCTTTCATGCTAAGTTATTTAAAGTTGGGTTAGTTAAAGTTTGCCATGATGACTGTGAGGAATGTAATATCAGTATCAAAGGCTGCAGTTTAGTCCAAGACGATGTTCAGTATCTGATCAATGAAAGGTTTCTGCAGGTATTCAGCAAAGAAAAGGAGAATAAAGTTGCAGCTATCAAACCTGTGTTTAACCTACCGAAGCCAAGAGAACAAGTATCCGGGTCCAACATACCTAAATCTGGGTCTGTGGTTCCTGTATTTAATAAACCAGTACCAGTTTTCAACAGTCCTAAGTCTGTTGTAGCTTCCACTGCCAGTCATTTCAAGCAAAATGACACCCGACAACCTATTCCATTTAGGTTCAGAGGGACCAAGGCCGTACCATGGATCTATGAGAATGTCATGGGTAACAAAAGACGAGAAGACGTGATTCCAAGGAAAGAGGTGGAAATCGCTGTTGAAGACGTAGTTCCAAGGAACGAGGTGGGAACTATTGTTGAAGATGTGACAAACATAGTTGGAACTGGAAAGATAACCCGAAGCGGTAGAGTATACACTCCTTCTTTCAAAGAAACTACACCCAAAGAAATCGTTGTCCCCATACCGCCTAGAGACAAAGGAAAAGAGGTAATTCCTAAAGAAGAAGACGAAGAGTTCCTAAGGATTATCAAGATGAGTGATTATAAGGTGGTAGATAAGCTCCATCAGACCCTATCCCAGATTTCGATCTTGTCTCTATTAGTCAATTCACCTGTTCATATATCAGCTTTGCAGAAGGTACTGGCCCAAGCACACGTGGCCCAAGATATAACAGCTGGACAGTTCGACCATGTCGTTGCTAACATTACAGCTTGTAACACCCTCAGTTTCAGTGACGAGGAGTTACCTCGAGCAGGAAGGAACCATAACCTCGCCTTACATGTATCAGTGAAATTTCAGGAGGATACAATGGCCAGGGTTCTTGTAGATACCGGTTCATCCTTGAATGTTTTGCCAAAAAGAACCCTTGAGAAGCTATCGTACCAAGGAGCTATAATGAGACCCACTTCACTCATTTTTAAAGCCTTTGATGGCTTAAGAAGGTCGGTGATAGGTGAGATTGAGCTGCCTGTCTTGATTGGTCCTCAAGTATTCAATATCCTTTTTCAGATCTTGGATATCAACCCCGCTACAGTTGTTTGTTGGGTAGACCATGGATCCATGAGGCTGGCGCTGTAACCTCTACTCTGCATCTGAAGATGAAGTTCGTGGCCGAAGATAAATTGGTTATTATACACGGGGAGGAAGACCTGATGGTCAGTAATTTGTCCTCGTTTCGTTATATTGAGGCGGATGAAGATGCTTTGGAAACCTCTTTCCAGGGTCTTGAGATAGCAAATGCCGTTATGCTTGATGATAAGGAACTAATGGCCTCCGGTTGTCCATCTTTTGCCTCTTTCAAAAGCATTCAATCTGCTCTACGAGGAGGAGTACCTGAAGGCTGGGGCAAAGTCGTCGAAGTCCCAGAAAGAGAAAAGTACCAAAGGTTGGGTTACAAACCAACTTTTGAGGGAAAAGCTGATCCAACAAAGGGAAGACCAAGGACCATTCAAGAGGTATTTTTCAGTGGAGGACAGCAAGTCCATGCCATCATTGAAGACGCTGAAGACGAAGATATCAACCACTTGGTGTTTCGGTGTGACGCCGCTTTAAGTAATTGGGAAGCTATTGAGATCCCTACTTTGCACCCTATGCCAGAGTAATTTGTTTGCTTTTGTGGATGTTTTCAATTCCGCAGCCTTGCCCGAGGCTATCGGATTATTTTGTATGGGCCACCGCTTTTAAATCTTATTAATCAATGAAAGTGATTGTTTTGTTAAATTCTTTGTCTTTATTCTTGTTTTTGCTTTGAGAAAAATGGCAATCTTTTCAAAACTACAAACTTCTTCTTCTTGCGTTCATGTTTGTGCATTTTAATAAAATAAATCCCTTCATCATGCAGAGTCAATCCCAAACCCTTTGTATTCAATGACCCTACTCTCACTATCGACTTTAATTTGCCTATTTGTCAAGCTGAGGAAGAGGGGGATTATGAGGTCCCCGATGATTTGGCAGAAATGTGTGAGTATCAGTACACGGATCTTCAGCCGCATGAAGAAAAAGTTGACGTCATCAACCTTGGCACTGAAGAAAAGAGGAAAGAGGTCAAGATTGGGGCAACACTTGGGGAAAAAATCAGACAACGGCTAGTACTGCTTTTGGAAGAATATGTAGATGTATTTGCTTGGTCTTATCAAGACATGCATGGCTTAGATACAGACATATTAGTTCATAAGCTACCACTCAAGCCTAAATGTCCGCATGTGAAACAGAAGCTCCGTAGAAGTAGACCTGATATGGCTCTCCAAATCAGAGATGAGGTTAAGAAACAACTGGATGCAGGTTTCTTGGCAGTTTTGAAATATTCGGAATGGGTAGCCAACATCGTTCTAGTAATGAAGAAAAATGGTAAAGTGTGAATGTGCGTAGATTACAGGGACCTCAACAAAGCTAGTCCCAAGGATGATTTTCCCCTACCGTACATCGACACTCTTGTGGATAATACAGCCAAGTTTGAAGTCTTCTCCTTCATGGACGGTTTTTTCGGTTACAATCAAATCAGAATGAACCCAGCTGATATGGATAAAACTACATTCATCACTCCATAGGGAACCTACTGCTACAAAGTCATGCCCTTTGGTTTGAAAAATGCAAGAGAAACCTATCAGAGGGCTATGGTGACCTTATTCCATGACATGATCCACAAGGAAATTGAAGTATACGTGGATGATATGATTGCTAAATCTCAGAGTGAGGAGGAACATTTGGACCATCTCTTAAAGTTGTTCAAAAGACTCCGGAAATATCAGTTGAAGTTGAATCCGACCAAATGTACTTTCGGTGCCAGGTCAGGGAAGGTGCTTGGTTTTATCGTCAGTCAAAGAGGAATTAAAGTAGATCCTGACAAGGTACGAGCTATTCAAGAGATGCCAGCTCCGCAGACCGAATCTCAAGTGAGAGGTTTTCTGGGTCGTTTGAACTATATATCCAGATTCATCTCCAACATGACTCCTATTTGTGAACCGATCTTCAAATTGATCCGCAAAGATCAGACTGTAGAGTGGAATTCTGATTGCCAACAAGCTTTTGAAAAACTCAAGAACTATCTGCAAGAACCACCTATTCTGATTCCTCCTGTTCCTGGAAGGCCCCTCTTCATGTACATGACTGTGTTAGAAGGATCAATGGGTTGTGTATTGGGACAACATGATGAGACTGGTCGCAAAGAGCATGCCATCTATTACTTGAGTAAGAAGTTCGCTAATAGCAAAAGCCGTTATTCACTGCTTGAGAAGACCTGTTGTGTTTTAGCATGGGCCGCCAGACGTTTGAGGCAGTATTTGATATGTCACACTACTTTGTTGATCTCGAAAATGGATCCAATAAAGTACATCTTTGAGAAGCCTGCTCAAATAGGAAAACTTGCCCGTTGGCATATGCTATTGTCAGAATAGGCTATCAAGGGAAGTGTTTTATCAGAGTACCTTGTAGATCAGCCTGTTGAAAATTATGAACCTCTCAAGTTTGATTTTCTGGATGAAGACATCATGGTAGTAAAAGATTGTGAAGAGCTCGGCCCTGATGAAGGTCCTGAGCCCGGTTTTAGATGGAAGATGATGTTTGATGGTTCTTCCAATTTCAAAGGACATGGTGTAGGTGTTGTATTGATAAACCCTGATGGTGGTTATACTCCTTTCACAACAAGGTTAGACTTTGGATGCACGAATAATATTGCCGAGTACGAAGCATGTATTTTGGGCCTAGAAGCTGCAATTGATCTTGGAATCAATATTCTTGAAGTTATGGGTGATTCTGCCTTGGTCATCTACCAAGTCAAGGGTGAATGGGAAACTAAGGATGAAAAACTCATTCCATACCGTGCTTACATTATGGAATTGATTAAGTGCTTTGATGAGATCATTTTCCGTCATGTACCTTGCACTGAAAATCACATAGCTGATTCCCTAGCCATGCTAGCTTCAATGTGGCAAGTCAGGTTTTACAATGAAGCACCTCTCATCAGTATCGAGCGCAAGACCGAACCCGTTTATTGCCAGTCAGTTGCAGAAGAGATAGATTGAAAACCGTTGTTTCACGACATCATAAATTATCTGAAGACTCAAGAGTATCCTGCCAATGCTTCCAGTCTTGATAAGAAAACTTTGCGAAGATTGTCATCCAAATTATTTCTCAGTAATAATGTACTTTACAAGAGGAATCATGACATGGTCTTGCTAAGATGTGTTGACAAACGAGAAGCAGACCTATTGATTCACGATATTCACGAAGGAGCCTTTGGTACTCACGCCAATGGGCATGCCATGGTTAAGATGATCTTGAGAGCTGGATATTATTGGTTGACTATGGAAGCTGATTGTATCCAATACGCCAGAAAGTGTCATAAGTGCCAGATCTATGCTGATAAGATGCATGTTCCTCCGACCTTGTTGAATGTTCTGTCATCCCTGTGGCCTTTCTCCATGTGGGGCATTGACATGATTGGAGCTATTGAGCCGAAAGCTTCTAATGGACATCATTTCATTCTAGTGGCCATCGATTATTTTACCAAATGGGTTGAAGCTGCTTCTTATACCAATGTAACCAAACAAGTGGTTGCTCGTTTCATCAAAAACAATATCATCTGTCGTTATGGAATCCCCAACAAAATTATAACTGACAATGGGACAAATCTGAATAACAAGACAATGAAAGAGTTATGTGACAATTTCAAGATTGAGCATCACAATTCCTCACCTTATCGTCCCAAGATGAACGGAGCTGTCGAAGCTGCTAACAAAAACATCAAGAAAAACCTGCAGAAGATGGTCAAAACTTATAAGGACTGGCATGAAATGTTACTATTTGCTTTGCACGGATACAAAACTTCGGTCCGAACTTCGACAGGGGCAACTCCCTTTTCTCTTGTATATGGAATGGATGCGGTCCTCCCCATTGAAGTAGAGATACCGTCTTTGAGAACCCTGATGGAAACTAAGCTTGATGAAGCTGAATGGGTCAGAGAGAGATATGATCAACTTAACCTCATCGACGAGAAGCGACTAACTGCTATGTGTCATGGTCATCTGTATCAGAAAAGGATGAAGAGGGCATTTGACAAGAAGGTCCGTGTTTGGGAATTTCGAGAAGGAGAGCTTGTACTCAAGAAAATTCTGCCATCTCAAAGGGATGCTCGCTGAAAATGGGCGCCCAACTACAAGGGTCCATTTGTGGTAAAGACTGTGTTCTCAGGAGGTTCTTTACTCCTCACAACAATGGATGGTGAACAACTCACACACCCTGTAAATGCCGACTCAGTACGAAAATATTACGCCTAAAAAGCACGCTAAGTCAAAAAACCGAAAGGGCGGTCTAGGCAAGTTAAGGACGAAGGTGTCTCACTGTATCAGGAGGGGTTGTCACCTGTATCCAGAATTCATGAAGGAAATCCAGGCCCATCTGTCCTCATCAGCAGCAAAGAATTCTAGGATTTTTAGCCACTAGGGATGGTAATGGTCATTGAATATGATGTAATCCTTTCCCAAATTGCCATTTTTCAGTTGTAATGATCCATGGAACTTCGCTATTGGCAAGTTACCATTCTAATGAAATCAGATTTTTGAGCCATTCTTTGTTTGATATTTATCATTACTCTGATATTTTCCTTATTATGCAAAACTTCACTTATTCATTAATAACAATTTTAAAAGCAGAAAATGTTTTGAAAACTTCGAATTCGCCATTCTTTGTCACTAAAAGAGGATCGACAATACTTCCCTGAATTAAAGGACTTCTCACCAGTATCTTCACAAGATGTTTGTGGAAAATGTGATTCCCAGCGGAATAAGGATATTCTCAGTTTGACTTCAAGACTGACTACTGTTCAGATTTCAATGTGATTCCTTATAGTGGACGCGGTGTATTTCCTTTCACTGTCCCCGGTCTGTCGTCTTTTGTCTGAGTTGTTTCTTGCATATCATTAAGCATTCGCATCATACCATAGCATTGAGCATCTTCACATTTGGGTGTTTTGCTTGTGAGGTCCTTATCTCTCTCTTTTTCCCTTTTTGCTGGTCTTTGGATCTTTGTCTTTGTTTTGCTTGCGTCCGGTTTTCACCTTTGTGCGCCAGATTTTGACTCTTTGTGTAGTATTCCCTAGGAAGTCTAACCTGCAACCCGGGCACCGATCTATCTGATACTTAATCACCTCATTTGGATACCTAAAGTCCAGTAACTGCTGGCATTGTTTATTTCAGGTCAGATGTGAACCTAAACTTCTGGTTATCGTGAACCCGTTGTTTGAAACTAGGTCAGATGTGAACCTAAACTTCAGGTTATCATGAACCCGTTGTTTGAAACCAGGTCAGATGTGAACCTAAACTTCAGGTTATCGTGAACCCGTTGTTTGAAACCAGGTCAGATGTGAACCTAAACTTCAGGTTATCGTGAACCCATTGTTTGAAACCAGGTCAGATATGAACCTAAAACTTTAGGTTATCGTGAACCCGTTGTTTGAAACCAGGTCAGATGTGAACCTAAACTTCAGGTTATCGTGAACCCGTCGTTTGAAACCAGGTCAGATGTGAACCTAAACTTCAGGTTATCGTGAACCCGTCGTTTGAAACCAGGTCAGATGTGAACCTAAACTTCAGGTTATCGTGAACCCGTTGTTTGAAACCAGGTCAGATGTGAACCTAAACTTCAGGTTATCGTGAACCCGTTGTTTGAAACCAGGTCAGATATGAACCTAAAACTTCAGGTTATCGTGAACCCGTTGTTTGAAACCAGGTCAGTTGTGAACCTAAACTTCCGGTCAGATGTGAACCCGTTGTTTGAACCCTGGTCCATTTTGAACCTAAACCAAAATTTAAAATCCAGCTCATACTGGTATTCAAAATCCAATTCGTTCATGAATCATTAACCTTATTCCCAACTAAAATCTAGTTGTCTCTTATCATCTGGCGTGCAGAGTTCGTCCTTGTCTTTTCTGGTTTTTCTTGAAGATCCTGTTTGAACTCTTCAGTATAAGAAAATCTCAGAAAATCTTTTAGCGAGTGTCTATCCTTTTATTTCAAATTGGTCCCCGGTGGAGATCATGTCTTCTTTCTAGTTTCATGCCCAGTAAGGATGTGTTTCATTTCCCCAGTGTCGTCCGGTCACATATGCATCTGTCGTCAATCTCCCTGGATCTTTCCCCAATGGAGAATACCTTTCTGGCTTCTATCTCCAGTAAGGACCTATAGGTTTTCCCCTCAGTTTCTTTTTCCATCCCCAGTGTTTCCTCGGAGTCTCCCCATTGAGTCTCTTTTGTTGGTTAGCATGTATCCCCAGTGAGTTTGCCTCATGGATACTAACCTTCATCCTTCCCCTTAGGGCTCACCCGGGTTTATTTGCTTTCTTTTTGTGTTTTGGTGTCTTGTTTGTCTGCATCTTTGCACTATCATGGCATCATATCATCATACTAGTAGCATTGCATATCATTGTATCTAAGGGCAAAATTTTCGGTTATCTGTATTTAAATATCTTTCACCGTGATTTCATGAGGATTTTCATCTCTCATGTCATCCGGCGAAGATATTTAAATAGGGGCAACAGTTGTACCCCAAATTTTACCCTTAGATCCATTGATCTTTTGCATGTCATCTTAGGTCAATCATATTGCATAGCTAACCCTTTTACCAGGTTTTGTTTGTTTGTTTCATTTGTGAATCAGGTTTTATTTCAAGAGGATTCAAGGGTTGATCAGTCAAGATTTTGGATGGAGCACTGAATCAAGCAAGTTTCTCATGTTCAAAGAGATATCTCCATAACCCTCTCCATAACAATTTTTATCCACTTTATTCACCCTCAATGTTCCCTTTTCAATTATTGTTCATAATTCCAAACCAATTTCAATAATCATCCATTAACCAAATCTTTTTTTTAATCCAATTTAATTTCTATTTGTCCATATCAATTTTCCTAAACCATATTCATAACCATTTCACCTACCAAAATTCATTTCTTCTTTTTATTTATTTTCTTTTCTAAGTCATTTCTCTTTTTTTCCAAACCATTTTCTTTTTTATTTTGCTATAACTAAGAAAAAAGAGAAAACCAAATCTTAAAAACATTTGCTCTTAAGCCCATCACCATAAGCCCATTGTTGTTATACAAAATTACAATGTTACAAATTACAATTGGAGACAAGAAGGATCACTTGCTGATGACCAATAGGATTCGTGCAATATAGCTTTGACTTTTCAACTCCATTCCTTCAGCCAATGAGAGGCTGACGCGTGGCTTGGCATGGAGCAAAATAACGGAAACGATTTCCTCTCCTTCTTCGTGGCTTTACGTTTCAAAAGAGAGAAGAAGAAAATTCATGCCAAGAGGAATTGTGTCTAGCTCATACGTAAACCACTCTTGTAATCCTATCCTTGGCGCATTTTTCATCCGTTTGAAATCTCCAATCTTTTCCTTTTTGAGCTCTCATGCTTTGGTTCATTAAAAGTTACTCTGAGGATTTACTTGGTTCAGCATAAGGATTTCCTTCGCCAGGAGATATCTTTGTCCAATCCCAACCATTGCCTCATTTGATACTCACTCTTATGACAACAAAGAAGAAGGTTTTAAGCAATACACAAAATTATGAAACATGCCCTGCATCTCTGAGGTCCTTGTGCAGCAGAGGGAGCGTGTTTGTCTCCAAGGATTGACCGGATTTGAATTTGAAAGAAGGTCTTTGCAAACCCTAATTATTTACTCAGCAGACCATGTGTTTGTCCATTGGTCTCAAAGAACCAAAGCCAATCTGCCCAACCTATAAAAGGAGGTCATCTCAGCACTTGAAGATCACCAACAATTTTCACAAAATACTCTAAAAAGTCTCTGAGTTTTGAGTTCCACGAGCAAGAAAGAGGAGAAGGGTTGCTTTGGAGTCTTGCTAGTTCAGAAAGGGGGGAATTCAGCACACACTTGAAGGTGCAGTGGACATACTCCACTTGGTAACTACACTCTCCATATTTAATATCCATGCTCATGTATTACTGATATCATCATATCGTATCTCTTCATAACTGCTTGTGTAATGTGTTCTGTGTTGCTACTCATTCATCCATAATGTGCCAATGTGTATTTGAATCTGCTTAACTTTCTGTCCATAACTTGATATCATGAAGTAAGATGGTTTTGGTTGCTTTGCTGATGTATTGAGATAGACATTTGTACTGCCTTTTGTTATAAGTTACTATGCCTGAGATATCATTGTAATGATAATGCTTTTGTTTTGTTCATTAACTGGTTGTAAGTCTATATGGTTTCATTTTGTGCTATACTGTCAAAACTTGGATGCATAGAAGTGCTAACTCACCTATGTTTGTTCTTGATGTTTGGATGTTAAGATCTTTGAATTTTAGTTCACCCCTATTTCTGAGATGCTCATGTATTTTATGATTGGTGAACCTATCTATCATTGCTTGTCTTTAAGTTGGTATGTGTAATGTTTGATTGAATGTTGCTAAGTTGCTTTCATTAAATGCCATTTGTGTTCTTTTTTTGTCATCATAATCAGTTTGTGTACTTAAACTTATTGTCTTGCTTTGTATCCTAAGATTTGTCTAGGTGTTGATGCTTGTTGAGTTGTGTATGTGAGTATAGAACTGTTTTTGACCTACTCTATCACAGAGGTTACTTTTGGTATTCATATATTTATCTACATCCTGTTATGCACTTTCTGTCCATGGCATGATCTTTGTTTTTTTTTTACTTATGTGTTTGAGTTGGGTATTTGACTTGCTAAAATACATAACTGGTTATGTTTGGTTTTTTGACTTGTTGTTTAACTTGAGAACTTGTTGCTATCTTCTAGTTTAAGTTTTGATGTTCTAACCATGTGCTTGTAAACACTTCATCACTTGATTGGATTTGTGCACTATATTATGACTTGGCTATCTGTTTGTATGCCTAAAATTAATACATCTAAACTGCTGTCCTGTTAGAATTAAGTAGCTAGATGCATGCTAAATGTTTACTTGTTATGTACAACCTGCTGCTATGATAAGTTTAAGATTTTTCTGCCATGTATGCTTATCATTGTTCCACCAATATTTTGGTACATAATATGATATTTTTGCTTTGCTGCCTTTGTGCTTTGTGACCAGTTTGTAGGCCTAGAATCCATGTTAGATATGCCTTACTATGTTTTAAAACTGGTTTTGTCCATGTGCCACTACTGACAGTTTGGTGTCTCCAATATATGTGCAAGCTTTTAAAGTGTCAAATATGAAATGTGCTTTCTGCCATGTAACCTTGGTTGATATTGATTGCTAAATCTCTTGAGGTATTTGTCTTGGTACCATATGCTTACTACCATAGAACTATGTGCATAATTATTCCTAAGTTCACCTTGCATTGTCTTGAGTCTTTGTTGTACCTAACTATGTAAATGTTTGTTTTGAATGCCACTGATAATACTTGATCATAGCTCTAAAGTGCCTTTACTTCATGACCATTGGAGTGCCTTTTGCCTTAAATCAGAACTGGTTTGATCCATACCCTTAAGTTTGTTTTTGTATCCATTATGTTAGTGCAACAAGTATTTGGTTACCATGCCTTCATGTCATATGCCCTGTTTTGCCCTGAATACAAGTTGCAGCTTATATGGCCTTTGACTATCAGGATGTTGTTTTTATATGTGATACTCATTGCTTAGCTGTATTTTAATTTGGATGTCATTGACCATATATATATATATACGATTCTGTTTGAATCCATATTTTGTGACAGCTCTGTGTATCTAGAATGCCATGAACCTATGTCTTCTACCCTCATTTTATTAAGATTGAATGCCAACTTTCCTTGACATTGTGTTTAATTTTTTTACCTAAAATCTGGCCTTGATGTGTGAACTATTACCATGCCTTGTATGCTATCTATTTTGAAGCTATGTCTGCTTCCTTGTTCAGTACATCATGACATGTGGATCTTGGTATTTGATTGGTATGCTAGCATTAGTATGTGCATTTAATCCTTTGTGCTTATTGCCCTATGAACCATAACTGCTCTGAATGACATTTTTGCTTGTCTGCACTGACTACTTGTTTTTTTATTGATGTTTCATTCTGTTGTCATCATCTTGCTAACACTCATTTGACATGTTCTAAGGACTGTCACTGATGGCTGGAGTAGTCTTGATATATATCATTGCTTGACCTGTCCTTTTCCTATTTTCACAACTTTGATTAACATGTTTGAGCTGCTTTTGAATTTTAAGAATGTGTTATTAAAGCTGACTGCATCATGTCTGACCATGTATTTTCCAATATATCATCATGCTATTGTCATTTGATACTTTGGATGAATGGTGCTGCTATCTTTTTCTTTTGCTTTCTTGCACTTTGGTCAATTAATCATATGGATACATGTAAGCTGGTCCTGAAATAATTTTGCTTTCTTGCCATACTATTTTGCCCTAGTTCGAATGAATGTTTGTTTGGTTGCATCCAAGTCTTGTCTTCTCATGTATTTCATCAAATGTGTTATGTGTTTGCTGAACATTTGTGCAATGTCTGTGTTTGAACTTGTTACACCATGTATTCAAAACTGTTTCATTACTTTGATGTGTGGATACTTGGTTTGTGTAGTTGTCATTACTTGGTATTTCATTTGTTTGGTAATTCATATGTTGTTGAGAATTTAATCTTATGCTTCTGTTCTTTCTTATTGATATTGTTGCATGATTGATGGCATGGCATTGGTATCTTCTATTTTGAGCTGGCTGTTATATGATTTGGTTGCCTTTCTTGATTTTGGTTATATGCTTGCGTGAGGAATTATATGTTTATGGAGTTGAGTTTAATATCGGATGTAACAGCCACCCCAGTGGCAATCACACACATACGCACTCGTCTTTGACCCTTGGGACTGGGGTTCGAATCCCCCTCGCCCCAGTCCTTTTTATTTTAATTTACAAAAATGAATTCGCTTCGCATATATATCATTGCTACTATCATTTGCTCAGAGTCCGCGCATAGCTTGGTTGGTAGTGGTTTTGGGCTGAACACGTAGGATGCTGGGTTCAATACCTAGGGGGGCATTTCCCTTTATTTTTTACCACATGTTGTTTTATTTCTTTTGGTTTATGCTTCATATTCAAACCTTCATAACTTAAGTATTTTCTATCCTTTTTCTTTCATTCTTTTTGCTAATTGTTTCTAATTGAATCTACATGTTGAATATAAAAAGAAATTGATGAAAATGTTTAATCTTGATGGCCTTTATTCATGTTGAAATTGGAAGTGAAATTCTGGTACCAGATATGTGATGTTACGTGTGATGTCACAACAACACACTCTGCAATGGACAAAGTGAAACAACATAAGAGTACACAAAGAATTATTCACCCAGTTCAGTTAAACAACTTACTCTGGGGGCTACCAAGCCAGGGATGAAATTCACTACTTGTAGAATTAATTTACAGACTCAACAACCTAGTTGACAATCTCCTAAACTTAATTCCTACTAATGAACTTTCTACCTAAGAGCCCACTTAGGTATGAGAACACTACTCAATCCCTAAAACCTCTCAAAGATCAAACACTTTGAGAAACACCTTGATCCTGCTTCACAACTTTGATCAAGTTACAAAACTCTCTTGCTTCACAGCTCTAGAGAGGACAGATTACACTCACCAATTCACACTTGAATGGTTAACACAATACTCGTACAAAGACAATGATTGACACTCAGTCTATGCTCTCTCTCTCTCTCTTCTGTCTACTTTCTGTGTCCTCTTCCTTTGGTTGATGCGCTTTATATTGCCATCTGAATTGGGCTCGGATCCTCTGCAATATCTGACCTGATTTGTTATTTAAAACTGAATCTTCAAAACAGATTTTATCTCCAAAATCTTTTTAAATCTCAGTCTTTAAACCTCCCTACAAATCTGCATCAAATCTCTATGTAACAGAGAATATCTATCCCAAGATATCCACGTCCAATGAGACTAACAGCTCTCCCAATATCCAGCTAAAACGCAAACCCTAACAACATCTCAGACCTGATGTTATTAATCTTCTGCAGACCTGATGTCACAACATCGCATGTGACATCAGACTTCACAACTTCAACAAGATAAATACTTAACATAAACCAATGTTAAGACTCAATGTTAAGACATCACCCATGTGACATCAACACTGAACAACTTTGTTTTACCAAAATTCTAGCCAATCCAAGAGCCAACAATCTCCCCCTTTGGCTAATTTTGGCTAAAACAATCTCTGCAACATCAGAGACTTTAGCAGCGGATAAAAATTTTAAAACAGTCAAAAACTTATAGCAGTTAGCAGTTAGCAGTTAGCAGTACTTTCTCAAAATGCTGCACATACTTCATCAGCTCAGCAAGGCTCAAGCTCCCCCTCAAAACCAGAATCATCAACTGCACAAACTCCCCCTCAACTTCTGCAGCACATATGGGCTAAATCTCCCCCTTTTTAGCCACAATTGGACAAACCTCAACAACCAGTTAGTCCTAATCTAGCTCTCATTGTCAGTCTAAAGTCAGCATGCAAGACAAGACAAATCATAGAACATAAAAACATAAATAGTGCATAAACCGGCACAATATTCAAATTACATATTAGGCACAGCAAAAAAAACTAAACTACTATCTAGAAAAAGCAACAAGGAAACTAGTCTTCATCAGAGCTGGCACCATTTCCATCATCTTCAGTTTCTGAATTTTCAGTATTGACATTAGCACCTTTATCACCATCACCTTGTTCCAAGGATTTTATCAGCAGTTCTATCTTCATCTTTCTTGTTGTGCTGGTACTAATGAACTCATCAAGATCTTTGCAAGTGGCCTTCAGTTCTTCAAGTAATTCAGCCTTGGTACTCTTTTTGCCATCAGCATCTGATGTTACAACAATGTCTGGAACATGATGTCCAGCAAACAACTTAGGATGCAAGGACAAGGCTGACTCCCTCTTGCAAGCTATATCTAAACTTGTTAAAGTTTCAGGATGTTGCTCCAAGATGATTCCACACACAAGGGATGGGAATGCTATAGGTAACTTGATAGCATTTGTTTCAGCATGTTTCACCACTTGCTCAAAGATGTAGCTTCCAAAGTCAAACTTGATCTTCTTCCCAACAGCATAGATAAACCTACCCAATCCAACAGCTATTGTTGTCTTGTGGTTTGTTGGCACCCAGTTGGCTGCTCCAATTCTGTGAAGAATGGCATACTTGATGCTAAGTTTACTAGCCTTCAACTTCCCTTTCAATGGCCAAACCTTTACCTGACCAGCTGAAATCTCCTTGCAGACATCATTATCAGTGACTTCCATTTCACACCCCTCTTGATCATCTCTTCCCAGATACTTATTGATGGTACTAGGAGAGAAATTAATGCACTTACCTCTAACAAACACCTTCATGAATTCCCCACTTCTTTTATCAGCAATGTCTATGGGAAAGTTAACAACAAATTCCTTAACAAGTCCACCATAGCACTTAGAGAATTTTGTCACAGTCTTCAACAGCCCAGCAACATGAATGAGCTCCATAATTTCTTTCATCTCCAATGCATCTTTGCCCAGCTCTCTTTCCAAAGCTAATCTCCTTTGGCACACAAATTTCCACATAGAAGCACTGCTAGCATAATGAAAAGATATGTTGTCTACTGGCACTTCAGGAACCTTATCAGAAATTCTCTTCAAAATGGACTTTTTGACAGGTATGATGTCTTGAGCATCTTCCTCAACATCATACTCAGATTCTGATTCTTCTCTAACCTTCCCCTTCTTGGAGGACACAGTCATCTTGCTCCAAGATTTAGTTGGACCAACAACATATGCCTTTTTCTTCTTGCCTTCAGCTGTCATCTTAGGAGAAGATTCCACAGTCTTTCCTTTTCTTATCTTCAATCTATTGGCAATCCCAGGAACTGCATTACCAATTACTTCATTATCAGATAAGTCAACAACATCCACCACATCAGCATTCTTCTTCCCTTTGGGACTAGGAGTAGCATCCCTAGCAGGTGATGTTTCAACATCATGTCCAACATTAACTTCATCTTCAGCATGGGTATCCCTTTCTCTTTCTGCTTCAGCTTCACCTTCATCTTCAATCTCAGCATCTTCAATGACTGAAATAGCTAATCTATGAAGATTTGTCTCAGAAGTCTCAACGTCACCCTCTTCTCTAACAGATTCAGTAGGCCTTTGACTCAGAGGTCTAGATATTCCCTTCACAGGGATCCCTTTTTCAAATATTGTTGTGACAATCTGATCAATGCTCTTGTCCACATCTACCCTTTCTTCAACAGCTTGAGGAAGAGGGGTGATAGTCCTAGGAGTAGGGTTAACTCCAAACAACACACTAGTGACAAAGGCCCTACTTTCGCTATCATCAAATTTACTACTCGCAGATTGATTAGACTTATTACCTTTTGATGGTCTCTTGGGTTGATACTTCTCTGGTCTTGTCTTTACAGAATCAGGAACCATCATAGAGATGGGTTCTACATTCAAAGCTTCTTCTGCAGAGCAATCTCCTGTAGAAACCCTAGCTTTATCTCGCGATGAACTTTGTGAGGCAGATTTCTTGGATGGAGATGATATATGTTTCGACATTGTTCCTGTGAGGCAGTATAGGTTCAGAGACAGATGATTCTTCTTGTTGAACAGTCGGGAGATATGAGCTTTGATGAAACGTGATATTGCTACAATAGGGAATGATGGTCTAAGGTATGGCGCCTGATTTTGTGTATCCCTTAAAGATCCATCAATGAGTTTCTCCCTCCAAATTAACTTTCCTTTTAAAAATTTAAAAGGATTCACATTGAGAGTAATTAGCCCTAATTGACCTTTCAGCAGACTTTCACACTTGTTGTCACAATCTGATGTTACAACATCAACCTTAACATCACCAGATAAGCTGTCCACTTGAGGTACCCATTGATAGCAATTATCTATGGATCTTATTCCCTTCATCACTACCTCATTCTGCTCATTTGTCACCACACACTCATCTTTGGTGTAGTTGACCTTATATCCGTCATCACAGAGCTGACTTATGCTAATCAGGTTAGCACTCAAACCTTTGACAAGTAGCACATTGTCAAGATCAGGTCCATCCTGACACTTCACTTTTCCAACACCTTTTACCACCCCTTTCGCTCCATTTCCAAAAGTAACATCAATTGAGGCGCAAGAATTGACATCCACCAATTGGTTTTTGAATCCAGTCATGTGCTTTGAACAGCCACTGTCAAAGTACCATCCATCCTTAGCAGAGTGTCTGTCTGAAAAGTGAGCCAATAGACATTTAACCTCTTCTTTAGGAACCCACTGCTTAACAACCTTGGGCCTGTTATCCTTCTGTCTAGGTTGAGGGATAGACTTTGGATAACCATGAAGCTTGAAGCAAGAAAATTGCATATGGCCAAATCTTCCACAATAGAAGCACCTTACTCTTTCTTTTCTGAAGTTGTTAAACTTCCTGCCACCTTGATGATGAAAATGTTGTGGCTGCCATCCATAGTACTGGTGTTATTTTCTTCCATAGTTTGCCTGTCTCCTGTAGTGAGGATTCTGTCTCTTAGGTTGTCTTCTATGGTGATGTGGCTTCCTTCTTCCATAATAATGAGGCACAGCATTATTATATTCATAGCCATACATGTTTCCCTGATGTTGAGACATCGGATGGAACATGTTCTGTTTGAACCTAGAAGCCTGCATGCTCTTATGATATCGTGGAGGCATATACTGCCTAGTTCCAGAAACATGTGCCTTCCTTTGATGAGGACCATGAGCATGTCTCTTCCCAATATTTTGAGGTTGTGGATGAGCTACCTGCTTAGGTTTAGGATCCTGTCTCTTTGTGTGATGTTGAGACATTGGTTGAGACATCTCCTTCTTGGTTCCTGAAGTGCTCGCTTCAGCAAATACCTTTTCCTCAACCACAAATCCTATGCCTGACTTATCTCCAGCAACCTTTTCTATCTGAAGGATCTTGTCAAGTGTGTCTGTACCACTGTTCAGCATCCTAACAGATTTGGTCATGTGATCAAGATGAGCTTTGACCAATAAGACTTCATTTTCCAAATCAGCTTTAGCAGTCTCAAGCTGAACAATCTGTTTCTTCTGTTTTTCACTTTCTTGACAGATTTCTGCACTCTTCAGACAAATCTCTTGATAAGTGGATGCTAACTCCTCAAAAGTCAGTTCCTCATCACTTGAATCACCATCAGAAACAACTGTTCCAGTTAAAGCTTTGACATGTTTGGCTGACTCTCCTTCACTTTCACTGTCAGAGTCTGACCAAGAAACTGTCATGCCTTTCTTCTGCTTCTTCAGGAATGTGGGACATTCTTTCTTAACATGTCCATAACCTTCACACTCAAAGCATTGAACACCCTTGTCTTGAGCAGTCTTCTCTTCATCCTTCTCCTTGGACTTGCTGATGTCAGAAGCGATGTTCTTGACATTAGGCTTGAAGTTCTTGTTCATTCTTTTAAACACCTTGTTGAACTGCCTTCCTAACATAGCAACGGCCTGAGATAGATCCTCCTGGGATTCAGCACTATTCCCTTTCTCTTCTTAAGCATTTGAAACCAAGGCTATACTCTTTGGCTTATTTTTAGGTTCTTCCTCATTCAACCCAAGCTCAAAAGTTTGAAGAGATCCAATGAGCTCATCAAACCTCATCTGGCTGATGTCTTGTGCTTCCTCAATGGCAGTCACCTTTATCTTGTACCTCTTAGGAAGGGACCTAAGGATTTTCCTTACAAGCTTTTCTTCTGACATCTTTTCTCCAAGAGCACTGGATGCATTGGACAGCTCAAGAATACTCATGTGGAAGTCATGGATAGTCTCATCTTCAGACTTTCAAACTTTGATGTTAGAAGCTGAAGTCTTGACATCTTAACTCTAGATGATCCTTCATGTGTAGCCTTCAAAATATCCCATGCTTCCTTAGCAACTTCACATGAGTTGATCAACCTGAAGATGTTCTTATCAACTTCATTGAAGATAGCATTTAGAGCTTTAGAGTTACCAAGGGCAAGCTCATCTTCTTCCTTGGTCCATTCTTCTTCAGGCTTCAGCTTTGAGGTGCCCTCTTTATCTTTCCCAGCATCATCTTTCTCAAACACAACAGGTGCTTTCCATTCTTTTATGATAGCCTTCCAAGCCCTGCTGTCCAAGGATTTCAAAAAGGTGATCATCCTTGGTTTCCAATAATCATAATTAGAGCCATCCAAAATAGGGGGTCTATTCACAAATCCACCAACTTCCTTGTCCATCTTACTAGAACGTATCAGCCCTAGATCTCACCTAGATTCAAAGCAGGATGCATGCTCTGATACCAATTGAAATTCTGGTACCAGATATGTGATGTTACGTGTGATGTCACAACAACACACTCTGCAATTGACAAAGTAAAACAACAGAAGAGTACACAAAGAATTGTTCACCCAATTCAGTTAAACAACTTACTCTAGGGGCTACCAAGCCAGGGATGAAATTCACTACTTGTAGAATTAATTTACAGACTCAACAACCTAGTTGACAATCTCCTAAACTTAATTCCTACTAATGAACTTTCTACCTAAGAGCCCACTTAGGTATGAGAACACTACTCAATCCCTAAAACCTCTCAAAGATCAAACACTTTGAGAAACACCTTGATCCTGCTTCACAGCTTTGATCAAGTTACAAAACTCTCTTGCTTCACAGCTCTAGAGAGGACATATTACACTCACCAATTCACACTTGAATGGTTAACACAATACTCGTACAAAGACAATGATTGACACTCAGTCTATGCTCTCTCTCTTCTGTCTACTTTATGTGTCCTCTTCCTTTGGTTGATGCGCTTTATATAGCCATATGAATTGGGCTCGGATCCTCTGCAATATCTGACCTGATTTGTTATTTAAAATTGAATCTTCAAAACAGATTTTATCTCCAAAATCTTTTTAAATCTCAGTCTTTAAACCTCCCTACAAATCTGCATCAAATCTCTATGCAACAGAGAATATTTATCCCAAGATATCCGCATCCAATGAGACTAACAGCTCTCCCAATATCCAGCTAAATGCAAACCCTAACAACATCTCAGACCTGATGTAATTAATCTTCTGCAGACCTGATGTCACAACATCGCATGTGACATCAGACTTCACAACTTCAACAAGATAAATACTTAACATAAACCAATGTTAAGACTCAATGTTAAGACATCACCCATGTGACATCAACACTGAACAACTTTGTTTTACCAAAATTCTAGCCAATCCAAGAGCCAACAGGAAGTATCTTTTAGGGTTTTTATTGCACTATTTTATTCATCTTATTATGTTATCTTTGTCTATTTTGTTTAAGCATTGTTTAATATGAGTAATTCCAACCTTGCATGATGTTGTGGCTTTGTACCACCCTAATATCTTGTTTATGTCTTGTTATATCTTCATAAATATTCATGTAAACTCCTTATTCCATAGTAATTTAAAACTGTTATCTTCCCCTATTCCAAAGGAAAGTCCTCCTAAATTGACTCATGAGTCACTAAACAAAGCACCCTACCTTAGCCTCATAAGAGCCTTTCCCTTTTCTTGGCCCCATGAGAGCCATGAAATCTTAACTTAGCAATAGGTTAGAGTTTTGAACTCTATGTGATTCTCACCATCATGAGAACTCACTTTTCCCCTATAACTTAGATTTAGAGAGTTATCGTGAACTCTAAAATGAGCTCATACTCATTTCCCCTTGGAACTTTGGCCATAGTCAATGGTTCCCCCTCCACCCTTAGTTAGGTGAACTATGGATACTCTGATTCCACTCCCGTCAAGATACGTAGGTGCAAGGCGCGATACCTTTTCGAGTATACTTAGATACTAACCCCTAGGTTTTCCCTTAGCAAGCAAACATAACATAACACAAACTAAGCAAGAGGTTCCTGTAGAGTACTACAGATATTAAGGGTGCTAATACCTTTCCTTAGTATAACCAACCCCTGAACCTTAGATCTCCCCCCTTTAGGTTTTTCTCGATCTTGAACCTTTCCTTTGGATAAATAAAAGTCGGTGGTGAATTCAAAGAAATGTGATGCAAGTTAATTAATAGCTTGTTATCCGATTCTCACCGCAACAGAGACCATGAGTCCTCTTTGTAGAAGGATATTCCCTCTATACATCACATTTCAAAACAAACAATTAAAACTTTTTTCCAGATAATTGATGTAAGTGGCACATTTATTGATTCAAAATCCAAGCTGGAGTCCCTCCCTTATCATGGCTAAAGTTCTCTTTCGTCTAAGTGATGTAAGTGGCAAACCTCTGGATTTTACACATCCAAGTCAATGTCCCTCTCTTAGCCTGAAAGATTCATAAAGGAAAAAGTGGCATTGCTCTACACTGAGTTAAAGCTTCTTCCTTCATGACATTTCAATTCTCCTATAAAGGAAGATGTGGCATTGCTGGATTCCACACATCCCAGTTAAAGCAACTTCCCATATAAATCAACTCTTCAATGTTTGTGATGAATAAATGAGATATCTCCCTTTAGAGATGACAAATTCTCTCTCAGTCAAACTTTTAGCTTCAATCTTGGGCTTTGAACAAGACACAAATAAACTTTTAGCTTTAATCTTGGGCTTTAAACAAGACACAAATACTCCTTTAGCTTCAATCTTGGGCTTTAAACAAGACACAAATACCCTTTTAGCTTCAATCTTGGGCTTTGAACAAGACACCAAACATTTTCCTCCCATAGAATAGGAGGAACTACGAACGCTCTGATTTCCCGAAGTCTCTTTACGGGAATACGTAGGCATAAGATTACGAAATCTTAGCGAGCACACTAATCAAAAATCTTAGGTCAAGTACCTTCCCAAAAACAATAGAAAACCCTAAAACAACAAAAACATCTCCTCAACCTTCACAAAGGAGAAACTTTCCCAATCAACAACAAAAATGGATTTAAGCAAAGCGAGCAATTCAACAGTAGAAACATATGCAAATAAAGGTTCCTATATATTACTATAGATACTCTGGGTATTAATACCTTCCCCTTGTATAACCAACCCCCGATTCCAGATCTCTTCGCATTTGTAAAGGAAAACATTTGCACGCAGAGTTAGTTTAAGATATCTTCCCCTTCCTTTTAAGCGTCATAGGATAAATATAGAAATCAGAAAGTAGCACTAAAAGCGGTAGTGGTCGCGTTACAAAACCGGAGCTACAGAAAAATGGCGACTCTGTTGGAACTTTTATTTGCCTATTAAGAGGGTTAAGCCTTGCATTGCATATTTTTGTTGTTTTATTTGTTTTCTCATTTTTTTCATTTGTTGTTCTCCCTCATACTACTTTCTTATTTGCCATATTTGTTTAATTTATTTTTTTATTTGGGATTGTGATTAACACACGTGTGGTGAGCCAAAAAGTCCTCAGTGGACTTGAGAGCATACTTTTAAGATAGGAGGTGGCAGGCACAAGAAGGCTTATAGGGAGTGAATCCCGACTAAGCTAACTTGAAAGTCCACCAAATCAGTAGAGGTACCCTTTTGGAATTACTGATGTTAAGCGAGCAAGTCGTGAAAACATTATTTTTTCCACTGGGCACGCGTGAAACTGAGGATTAGTAAACATTTAACCATTTGGCCATTTTAGGACGTAGTGCAGTGACTATCGGAAATAGTTGATACGCGATACTACACTCGAATGAGATCCATCTTGAGGATATTACAGCTCTCATGAGTCAGTCGGTTTGCTGGTAATGTTCTTAAGAGGGTTCAATAATTTTGGGAACCTTGTTAGAACCCAATCTATAGGTACAAAAAGAACCCCTAGTACATACCTTTGGGATGGGTAGACCTGTGGCTTCATGCTCGTGACGATAAACCCTTAAACCCATGTTTTCATATATTTGTGTTTGCTGCATTCATGCATCCATCAAAACCTTTCAAAAAAAATTTCAACAAAATTTTCAAAAGAACTAAAAACAACAAGGTGTTACAAATAACAGAAACCACATTATGGATTTTGTTAGAAGAAAAACTCAGAAGTGCACCTTCATAAATCCAAAACTAGAAGACTTGAGAAGATTGGGAAGGTTGATTACTAATCCAGAAGCTTTCAGAGCTAAGTATGGGGGACTCTTATCCCTTTTAAAGGTCAACATGGTGGAAGGATTCCTATCTACATTGGTTCAGTTCTATGATCCGGTGTACCATTGCTTCACGTTTCTAGATTATCATCTCACACCAACATTGGAAGAATACTCTTATTTGATTAATTTACCCAACACTGATCAGGATCCATTCTCTGGACTGGAAGAAATTCCTAAAGATCAAATCATTGCAAGAGTCACCTCTTTGGAAATATCAGATATCAAAACTCGCGTGACCACTAAGGGGGGAATTCAAGGTCTACCAGCTAGGTTTCTATTAGAAAAAGCCCTATACTTTGCCAGCATAGGAAACATAGTTATTTTTTAGGATAAATTTGTTCTGCTCACTTATGGATTATTCCTTTTCCCCAACATTGACAATTTCGTCGACATAAACGCTATCAAGATATTCTTAATTGGGAACCCAGTCCCAACTTTGTTGGCAGATGCTTACCACTCAGTGCATTTAAGTAACTTGTACAGTGGAGGGATGATTACATGTTGTGTACCATTACTCTACAAATGGTTTATTTCCCACTTACCCACATCTGCTGCATTTTGGGAACTCAAAAGTGGTATGCGATGGTTGCAAAAGATTATGTCTCTCACCCATTCCGACATAGATTGGTACAATCGGGTTTATGACGGGATAAAGATCATTGACAAATGTGGAAGTTTCCCCAATGTACCCCTCATTGGTACTAAAGGAATGATCAATTATCACCCAGTTTTAGCTCTTCGTCAGCTTGGATACCTGATGAAGGATATACCTTACAACATTTATCTGGAAGGTCTTTTCTTTAAGGAAGGAGAAAATCACAGAGCACTCAAGGAAGAAATTGTGCATGTCTTGCATCATGTTCATAGAAAAGGAAGGCGGTCTCTGGGAAAACCAAATTGTATCTCCGCAGAGCCTTATCTCCAATAGGTACTGTCATACCCCAAATTTTGACCCTAGATTTCATCACCATTCTAGGAAGCATTCAATCATTGCATTGCTAACCCTAACCATGTTCACGTTTGTTCCTTGCTTTGCTTCATGAAATTAGGGTTTTGCTCAAGAGAATCCTCACATGATCAGTCAACGTCTTGGAATGATCATCAACCCATCAAGCTTACATACACTCAAGAGGCTTCTCCTTGTCAAAAATCAAGTGCAATATAGTCTCATTACAAGTTCTAAGAAGCTCAAGTTCATTTGGTCACAAATTAGGGTTTCATCAGGAAAAAGTCAACTATGCCTTGACTTTTGATCAAATCATGATGCCAAGTCTTGAGACATGATCCAAAACACCCAAATACATCCTTGGAGTTCATCCATGATGATTGGAAGATTCAAAAGTGCAAGATCATTGAAGATCACACAGTTGAATTCACATGTTACACAAGCTTTATCTGACAAAGTCAACCCTTTGACTTTTAGGGTTTTTGGTCCAAATTGAAGTCATCAAACCAAATTTCATCAAGACATGTTTGATCAATGAGTTTGAGCATGAAAACCCAAGATTTGGAAGGTGTCTTGCAAAAGGGGTAAAGTTAAAGAAACTTGAAATTTTTTTAAGTATGGAAAAAACCCTAATTGAAAGGCCAACTTTGAAATATCATAACTCCCAATCTACACACCCATTTTGTGTGCTCCAAAGCTCAAATTAAAGCCCTTATAACATACTGCAACTTTGTATGAGAGGTGGAAACCTCAAAAAGTGCTTGGATTTTGAGTTATGAGGTTTCAAAGTTTGAAGAAATCTTTGGACACTTGGAAAATTTTCAAGACAAGCTTTGGTCCTTAGAAACATCAATCTTTGAGGCCAGTTTTCATTATGATCCCTTTTGATTTAGAATTTTTGTTAAACATGAAAGTTTTAGAGCATGTTTGGGGCTTTTCAAAAAGTACACAAACTTCTCCATAGCCCTCTTGAGCTGAGAGTTTCGAAGAGATGAAGTTCGTGTCACAAAGAGGAATTTCATGTTATTTTCACAACTTGTTCTTGAGTAAAACTCCAAGCCATGCCCAATAATTCTACCTTGCAACCCTCTTTACTTCTAAACCATTCCATAATCATACGATTGCATGATTTAAGGGAGCATTACACACTAATTCGAAGCTTTGTCCATTGAATCTTGCCATTTTTGGAAGAAAGGCAAGACTTCCATTTTGATAAAGACGCTTTATTGCAGATTCAACTTGTTTTGAGCTTCCCTTTAGTTCTTTCTGCACTCAACCTTCTCTAAAACCCCAACCACTCTAGAAAGGTGATGTACTTGCACATTGGAACCATGATTTTGCATGAAACCATGTAGTTCATTTCCAATCAAGCCAACTTGCAAAAACTCCAAGAACTTGTTGTTTTGACCAGAGTTCCTCCCAACCTTTTCCCTATAAATACAGGGATACCTCAAGCTTCAAAACACACAATAAATGCATCCCAAGTACCTCAGCTCTCTCACTTTCCATAGCTTTTGCAAAAACACCTCTGTTTTGCAAAACCACTTGCCATACTCATTTGAGTCATGCACTTTGCAAACTACCACCACAAACCATCTTTATACACCCAATAGAACTCGTTCCAACCATTGAACAAGCTCTGTAACAAGCCATACACAACCTGTCATTTATCACCTTCATCTTGCAAGAAGGCACGGGTTTGACTCTTGGAGCAACTTCCAACACTTTCAAACATCCTGATCATCTCTATAAGCATCAACAAGATCAAGGAGGTTGCCATTTTCTGGAACTCCATTAGAAGAAGCCTTGGACTGACTCCAAGAGGTAAGGTTTTTTAAACTTCCAACTCTCATTTTGTGCATTTGATTGGCTCATGTTTGAAGCATAAATGTAGTATGTATTATACACAACCTGTTTGAAGCTTTGGCTGCCTTGTATGAACTGAATATGTGGTGTTTTAACATGTTGAAGTTCATGTGTTTTGCACTGTTGTTGGCTGATTTTTTATTTATACAGTTGGTTTTTGTTTGAGTTAATGATATATTTGGAATCCTTGTTAAAAATACTACAATTTCCTTTTTTACAAAATGAAATTTGGTTGAGAAATGAGGGAGATATTGGAGGTTGAAGTTCTGGCCATGGTAATAAGCTAGGGCACGGGGAGAGAGAAAGAAAGAAAAAGAAAATGAGGAAGAAGAAGTTGAGTCAGCGCTGATGTGGAGCCGAGGTGGCGCTTACTTAGCCATTTCATTGTGTTTTTAAAATTTATAACATTTGAATCCATATTATTAATGGATGAGAGCGTAGCACCGCTGGTCCAGGAGGAGGGTTTGTGTGTATCTGTGAGCGAAGGGACAGGGCTTCAAATCCCCCTCGCCCCAGTCCTTTTTTTTTCTGATTTTCAAATGCTTTTAATATATATTATTCAGTTTCCATCTTTGTTTACATTGCGCGTATAGTTTAGTTGGCTAAGGTTTTGCCATAAGCTGAGTGGCGTGGGTTCAACACCCATGTGAGACACTTCCCTTATTTTTAATACTTGGTTTTCTTCATTTTGTTCACAAGTTCAAATGGCCATAACATCTTTATCCCTTAGGATTTTTGATCCACTCTTTTTGCTATGGATTCATATTGCTGCCTATTTTCTTGTGGTAAAGAGTTTTCCAAAAATATTTATTTTTGTACCACTTATTCATGTTTGAAGTAAGAGGATTTTTAGGGTTTCCTTAAAAACTTTTTTGGTTCTTTGCTTGATTATTTTGATGTTCTTTACATATATGGACATGTTTGAACCATTTATGACTTGTGTGAGCCTTGTATAAGTTTGTCAACTTGTATCCTTGGTTTTGACTTGATTTTTTTGCTTACTTTATGTATGTTTACATGTTTTAAATGCCTTGAACTTTATCACCAATACCATGAACCACTTTTTGCACTTACCTTGACCTTTCACACACATCCTTGGATAAGCACTAAGAACCATAACATGCACTTTAGGTTGTTATCAAAGTTTTGAGCCATGTACACTTTTGCCTCCATGTTAAGTGATGTTTTAACTTACACATGCTTACATTAACCTTTGTAAATGTTCTTTCTTGTTGGTAACCATGTTGGAACCTTAATATGCATGTTTAGGTTGTTACCTACTTGTGTTAACATGTTCAACTTGTAACCATGCTTATTTGTTCAAGTGATGCCTTAACTTGTTCATACAATGTTTAAACTTTCAATATGTCTTCTTTAAGCATTCTCACATGCCATCCTTTGTATGCTTGCATATTCATTCACATGTTATTGTCATGAACATGTCATCCTTGCTCAAGTATGTTTGGTTGTCACCATTTGCTTGTTTTCAAATTATACCCATGATAAGTGATGTCTTAACTTATCCATGTATGCTTCACCACATCTTTGAACTTCATTCATGTTTATGTATTGTTATAACCTTTACATATTAAACTTGAACTTTGTTTCATCCATGTTTAAGTGTTGTCCTAACTTTCACATGTTAGCTTGAACTTTGAACCTTGCTATGCTTAAGTGTTGTAATAACTTATCCATGCTTTGAATTGTTAAATTGTATTCATGATTAAGTGTTGTTACAACTTATCTTCTTTTATCTTGTATTCATGATTAAGTGATATTAGTAAACCCTAAAGCATGTTTGCCTTAATCAAGTACTTGAACTCTTATCCATGACCTTAGTCTTGTTAGAACTATGTCTCATGCTTGTTTAGATGTTGTCACATTTTTGTTTAATTAATTTGTTTGGTTGTCACCATGTTAATTGAAAACTTCCTTGAACCTTTGAACATACTAGGTAGTTAGTCTAGTAGATGACTTTGTTAAGTCATTACCCTCAATGTTGTCACATTTATCTTTATGCTTTGGCTGTAACCATATGCTTTACCTTTGCCATGCTAACATCATGTTTGAATGTTATATTGATTTACTTTCCATTGATATCATGTGTGAATATCATATTTGGTCATATCATCCATCTTAAATCATATTCCTTTTAACTTTGTTAAGTTATTCTTCCAAGTGATGTTAGCTTGTTACATTCCATCCTCAAGTTGCCTTCTATTCCTTAATCCAAGGGAAAGTCTCTCTATTGACTTAAACGTCATAGACATCTCATCATTACCCATCACCCTTTGACCTTGTTAGAGTCATTAGGTTTTTTAGTCTTAGACTTAAGTTAGAATAGACAACCCTTGTGACTTTGTCAAGTAAAGTAAGTGTTAAGATCTTAACACTTAATCCCCTTGAATCTTGATCATAATCAAGTATTCATCCATCCCTATTTAGGTGAACTAAAATTTCTCTAATTCCATCCTTGTATGGATATGTAGGCACAAGAGTGCAAAGTTTTGGCGAGCATACTTAGTGACTAAACCTTTATGTCTCTATCTCTCACCATATAACCCAAACACAAAACTATAGCAAACAATATCACAAATACAAATAAGAGGTTCCTATAGAATACTATAGATACTTAGGGTGTTAATACCTTCCCTTTGTATAACCAATCCCCGATCCCCCAAAATCTCTTAGCATTGTTGTTACATTTTGAACTTAGGGTTTTTTACGATCTTTACCCTTTCCCTTGGATAAATCAAAGCTCAGTGGTGAATCTTTAAAAGATTTGTGATTCAAGTTTAATCAATAGCTTGATATTCGATTTTCACCGCAACAAAAATGGCGACTTCATTGGGGATCCTCTTTTAAGAAGATTAAGCCTAACTTACTTGTATTTGCTATATTATTGTTTGCTTTTTTGTTTGTTGTTCCATTGGGTTGTTACCTTGTGGTGAGATAAGTCCCAACCTTGGACTTTAGAGCAAAAATAAGATAGGAAGGTGGTATATTCAAGGAGGCTTATAAGGAGTTGATTCCCAACCAATCTAACTTGAGAAATCACCACTCAGTGGAGGCACTTTTGAGAATAAGTATTGTTGATCAAGAGATTGTGAAAACAATACTATTTCTTGATTGAGCCCACGAAGTTGAGAACCTTTAGTTACCTTTAACCCCACTTTGCCTTGTTAGGAACGTAGTGCGATGACTATGAGGGAGTAATCCCAAAATAGTTGATACACGATACTACACTCAAAAGGGGTTCTCTTGAGAATATTATTAACTACCGAGTAAATTGGGAAATTGATAATATCCGAAAGATGGGCTGATGACTTTGGGAACTTGTTAGAACTCGTTGTACAGGTACAATAAGCCCTAGCACATACCAAATGGGAGGGGTGAACCTTTGACTCTATGCAAGCCTTACACCATGTTTGAGTGTGATTTTGTTTTGTTTATGCATCCATGTATTCATAAACATCATTTTTCATAAAAAGGGTTTCATGGAACTTAAATCTTGTTTGTAAACATCATAGGGTAATCATGGATAAGGACAGAAGAAAAACTATTAAGTACACTTTCAAGAGTCCTGACTTGGGTGACCTAAGGAGATTAGGAGCTTTGGTTAAAGATCGAGAAGGGTTCAAGGACAAATATGGAAAGTTGTTGTCACTGCTGAAGATTAAGATGGAAGATGGTCTTCTCTCTACACTCCTTCAGTTTTATGATCCAGTCTACCATTGTTTCACCTTTCTTGGCTACCAACTTGTGCCTACATTAGAGGAGTATTCCTATTTAGTTGGTTTGCCTATTTATAACAAGTCTCCCTTCCCTTTCTTGGAAAAAGATGCTAAAGAGCAAGACATCGCCAAAGCCACACATTTAGAGTTGTCTAAAATTCAAGATAACATGACCACCAAAGGAGGAGTCTTTGGTCTAACTACAGAATTTCTGATTGGGAAAGCTCAGTATTATGTAGATCACATGAGCATGGATGTTTTTGAAGTTATTCTTGCCTTACTCATCTATGGAGTGTTTCTCTTCCCAAGCTTCGAAGGCTTTGTTGACCTCAATGCTATCAAGATCTTCCTAAAGAAGAATCCAGTACCTACCTTGTTAGGAGATACTTATCACTCAATCCACTTGAGAAACTTCCATGGGAAAGGAATGATCACCTGTTGTGTGCCATTACTGTACAAGTGGTTTATTTCTCACTTGCCCAAATCAAGCTCATTTTGGGATATCAAGAATAGATGGTGGTCACAAAAGGTTATGGCTCTCACCCACTCTGACATTGATTGGTACAATCGTGTCTATGATGGAGTTATGATCATTGATAGCTGTGGGGACTTTACCAATGTACCTCTTCTTGGTACCAAAGGAGGAATTAGCTACAATCCCATCTTAGCTCGCCGTCAGCTAGGATATCCTTTGAAATACAAACCCAAGAATGTTCACGTTGAGAGTATCTTCTTCAAAGATGGTGAAGATAGCAAAAAGCTTAAAGAGCACATTGTGATCGCTTGGAGCCATTTGCATAAGAAAGGGAAGAAAGACATAGGCAAGCCCAACTGTGTTTCTTTGGAACCCTATCTCCAATGGGTCCGAGATAGGGCCATCGAGCTGAAGATGCCTTATTCTCGTCAAGAGCCCATAACTCTGAAGAAGTAACCTACTCTGACTTTTGTAACGCCCCAATTTTAGTTATTTTTATTTAATTGAGTCGTTTTGATTATTTTATTATTATATTATTTTATTTTTTAATTTTATGTGATAATATATTATTTTTCGTCGTGAATATGTTTTATCGCGTTTTGGGAACGTTTGCGAGATATTTGAGTGTAGGGGTATTTTGGTCTTTTCATTTATTTTCTTAAGTTAGAAATATGAATAGAAATAGAAAGAGAGAAAAATAGAAAGGAAAGAAAAAGAGAAGAAAAAAAAGAGGAAGAAAGAAAAGAAGAGAAGAAAGAGAGAAAACTTGGAAAATCTAGGAATCGATCAACCGACTTTTCTAAACACGATTAAATCGGGTAAGGGTGCGAAACTCGATTATGCTATGCTTGTGTATGATTATGTATGTGTGTATTGGATTGTTTGTTGTGTTTCATAGCTTCTCGATTTTAGGTCTGAAGAGAGAAATCGATGTTTTTGCGGTTGGAAATCGGTGTAAATGCGGTAGAATACTTGTTACCATGATTAGATTATGTTCTGATTGTTATGTGTTGGTTTGGAAGTGTTTTGGTGGGGAAAATGTGGTTTTGAAGTGTGTAACAGCGCAGCTGGGTTTTCTGGTTTCGTAGGTTTGCACTGTGAATCCCCTAGCGAAGGGGAAAGCGAGCATTCCCTGGCTATTCGCACTGTGAACGTGAGGGCGAACGTTCGCGTGAGGTTCGCACTGCGAACTTTGTGTTGTTTTGTGTTGTTTTCTTTCTGCCACTGTTCGCTGGGAGTTCGCACTGCGAACGTTGGGAATTTTTTTAGGCTATTTTCCTTTCTGACTTGGTTCGCTGGGACATTCCCACTGCGAATGAAGAAGCGAAGGACTCGCTAGGAACTTCGCATTGCGAACATGACAGTTTTCCCAATTTGTTTTCTTTATAACTTTTGATCCGTGAGTCGGTTTGAGGCGTGGTTTGGTGCGTTGGAAAGCTTTTGGAATGTTCTTTCTAATTAAAATGGTTTTGAGACTGTTGGCCGATTTAATTATGTCGAGAATTTGGAATGGTGTCATTTTGTCGACTTTTGTCGTTGTCATTGTGTGCAATTGATGTGTATCATGCAATGTGTTGTTGATATGGATATTGTATGACTTGTATGCTGTTGTGAAATAAAAATGCACGTGATACATGTTGTGATGATGATTTGTGGCCTAAGGGAAAGAAAATGTGATGTGTGGTATTTGATGATATATGCATGATTATGGAATGTGTATATGTGTGCATTTGAATGTCATGAGTCATAGTATGCCAAGCATCATGATATGCATGTTGGTGATGTCGTGTGCCCTAGTGGGTGTGAGCGACGAATCGGTTCCAGAGGGAATCCGCTATAACATCGTGGGCCTTATACAAAGAGGACTTAAAGCGATGATTATAGACGATCGTGAGCCTTATACAAAGAGGAGCTAAAGCGATCAGATTGTGAGCCTTATACAAAGAGGACCTAAAGCAATCCATAAACGTCGTGAGCCTTATAAAAAGAGGACCTAATGCGACGGGGAACATCGTTTTCCCGACGGGGAGTTACACTAAGTAACAAGCGATGATTCCAATAGTTCCTGAGTGAACTAGTGTTGAGAATGATGGATGGATGGTACCGCATGTGCATTGTATAGAGTCGTTGTGTCGGTCTCTGTGCATTTGCATAAATCATGAATGGATTGATTGTGTGTGGAATTGGGGATGAAAATGATGAGTTGATATATGTATATATGTTGGTGATATTTGTATTGTGCATGGTTGATATACCTTGGTGATGGATATCTGAAATATACATTGTGTTGTTTTGTGTTTGAATTCTGGTATAAGTTATGGTGATAATATTTTATACGTGTAATTTCGTGTTATTATATAATTGTAGGCAATTATATTATGATTGTGTTTCTCACCCTTCTGCTATTTTTAAATTCTCTATGAGGCATTGCAGATTAGATGCTGGAGGTCTTTTTGTGAAGCTTAGGTCTTCATACTTTTGTCGGTCGGCTCTGATATGTAGCACCGGGTAGTCGGGGAGATCGTTATGTGATTATTTGTATTATGTATATATATATTTTGGATTGTACATGTATGGATCTGTGTATGACAGACAAACTCTTTATGTGATATATATATATATATATATATATATATATATATATATATATATATATATATATGAGATTCAGTACAGATTTTCCGCTTTTATTTTGTACCTGAATTGTGGGTGTTAGGAACTAAGTTCCTTTGTTATGTGCTACCTGAATTGTTGCATATCTTTATGAGCAGGTTTATGTGTATTTGTTTTAATTGATGTGACTCCTCAGTCTATGCCATGAATGTTTTAAATATACTCTGATGAAAATTTGAGATTTATTATCGCTTTATTTATTGGGGGTATTAGATTGGGGGTGTTACAACTTTCATGTCTAAAGCAGAGAAGTTGAAGATTGCTTTAAGAAAAGCACTTCAAGAAAAGGATGCTTGGGAGAACAAATACCAAATGGTCGTCAGCGAGAACGCAGAACTCCAAAGACAAGTACAGATAAAGACTGAAGAAGTACTCTCTTGTAAGAAAAAGAAGGTGCAAGAGGATTTATTTTCCTCTAGCCCTCAGTCGACTCCTTGGAAGTTGATCGTGGATAGGCTTACTCTCGAGAAGACTCAGATGTAAGAGCAAATCAAGAAGCTCAACACGAGGCTGCTAAGAGAATCTCTGTAGGAATTTTGTAGATTTTATTTAGCTTTTAGTTTAGGACTCTTGTAAGAAGTACTAAACATTTTGTAATCCTCTTTTGAAATTAATGAAATGAGTTCCTTTTGATATATCCTTGATGTTTGCAAATATTTAAGTTCCATGAGACTTTTTGCATTGCATTTTGCATCTTGCATTTGTTGTCACATTTGCATTGCATCTCTTTTCATAAAACACATTTCCATCTTGTCATCTCCAGTTTCCACGCTGAATCCTCCGCACCGGTATAATACTTGTGCTCAATCCAAGAAAAGAATGGCAGATAAAGAGCACGAGATTGATCACATCAACAATGAATTGGAAGACCTCCGTAGCAATATGGGACAAGTCATGGAGATGCTTCAGGTTATCCGCGCCAAGATGGATACTCAAGCAATTGTTGTTTCCGAGATTGTAAGCCTTGTGGTAGACCCTCTGCCAGTTACTACTCCTGTAACTCTACCTCCGTTTGGACTACCTCCAGATTTTCTTCCTAGACCACAAGTTCATGTCTCCGCTCAACTGACAGTTTTGTTAACAGCTGATGCTCCTAACATAGTTCAGACTTTTGCACCCGCTCCTATGCACACTCGTGTAAATCAACCTTTTTATGACGACCACCATGAAGTTTATGACATACCCGATGGGTCTGAATATGAGGATGAGAAACGTGATAAGCTGAAAGAGAATGTGGATTTGATTGAAAAAAGACTCAGAGCTATGGAAGGGGATCAGGTATTTGGAGCCACTGCTTGCGAAATGTGTTTGATATCTAGGTTGATAATTTCCAACAAATTCAAAACACCAATCTTTGACAAGTATGAAGGGGCGTCTTGCCCTAAAAATCTTCTGAATATGTATTATCGTAAGATGGCAGCTCATGTAGACAATGACAAACTGATGATCCATTGTTTCTAAGACAGTTTGAAAGGAGCATCCTCAAAGTGGTATCTAGGTTTGGATCAGTCAATGATCCGTTGTTTTCAAGACCTCCCCGATGCTTTTATGGAACATTATAAGTATAACATGGATCTTGCGCCAGACAGAAGGCAATTGCTCAGCATGTCACAAAAAAGCTCTGAATCTTTTAAAGAGTACGCCCAAAGATGGAGAGAAAAAGCCTCTCAAGTAGAGCCTCCTCTATCAAAAAAAGAGCTTGCAAACTGGTTTGTTAACATTGTACGGCCAGAATTTTATGAAAGAATGGTGGGTAATGCACTGCTAACTTTTCTGACTTGGTGGTTGTAGGAATCAAAATTGAGCTGGGTCTAAAGAATGGGAAGATGAGTGGCTCAGTGGGAAGTTCTAAGGATGCAGTTAAAAGGCCTTCTAGTGGTTTCCAGAAGAAGAAGGAAGGAGAAACCAACGCCGTCACAACTGCCCGTAGAAGAAATTCCTCTTGGAAGAATCAGCAACAACAACAACAACGGTTTATTCAGCAGCCGGTTTATCAGTATGCCCCTCAATCATATGTGGCAGCTGTTACTCCCTCTTTCACTCAACAACAACCTATTTTTCAACAAGTTCCTTAACATCAGCAAGCATCCAATGCTCCTCAACAAAATCATATCCAGTGTCCGAACCATCAAAATCAGAATAGAAGACAAGGAGGGAGGCCACCAATACCCCCTATCCCTATGACTTATACAAAGTTGTATCCGTTCCTCGTTGAATAAGGTTTGGCAACTCCAAGACCATTGGGCCCTCCGCCAGACAAATTGCCACCATTTTACAATCCCAATGCCCATTGTCCTTTTCATGAGGGCGCTCCTGGTCATGATCTCGAGGGTTGCTACGCCTTAAAGAGTATTGTGAGGGAGTTGATTGAGAAAAAGATTCTGTCTTTCAATGATACAAATCCAAATGTGAATAGTAATCTTCTGCCTGCCCATGGGGCATCTGTCAATGCTATAGAAGAAGGGGTTGATGAAGTGTTGATCTGTGATGCAAAAGACATCAAAACTCCACTGCCGGAATTCCATGCTAAGTTGTTTGAAATTAGTTTAGCTAAGGAGTGTCACATGTATTGTGCCAAGTGTGGTGTTCAACCAAAGGGTTATGAAGGGGTCCAAAGGGATAGGTATGCTTGAGATAAGAAAATACGTGAAAAAGAACGAGGTAGCTGTAAATGAACCAATATTCAATCTACCAACTCCTGTGTTCAAAAGAGTTAAGTCCTCTTTTAAAGAGGTGGAACCTGTCTTCAATCTCCCTAAACCTGTTTCTAAACTTCCAGATCCGGTTGTGACTACTGTTCAAGGGAAGAAGATGATGTATGTGCCAAAACAAAAACCTTTTAAAGTTGTGCCTTGGAACTATGGAGCGACTGAAGGTAATCAGGAAACTGTGAGTTCGGAAAAGGAGCCGAAGGTTGTGAATGATGAGGTGACAAATATAGCATGGCCAAGCAAAATTCCCCGCAGTGGTCGAATCTACAACCGTCTTATTCATGTGGTACCTCAAGTACAAAAAGAAGTTGATATCCCTTCCAAGAACAAGGATGTTGTTCCCATCAATGAAGACGAAGAGTTTCTCAGAATTATCAAGAGGAGTGACTATAAGGTTATTGATCAGTTGCATCAGACACCTTCAAAGATCTCCATGTTATCTCTCATGAGTTCTCCCACACACCGCAATGCTTTGCAAAAGCTTCTTGCCCAAGCTCATGTGACGCATGACATTACCGTCGAACAATTTGATAACGTGATAGCCAACATCACTGCCTGTAACACCTTGAATTTTGATGGGGGAGAATTGCCTAAAGAAGGTAATAATCATAATCGTGCCTTGCACATTTCCATCAAATATGAAGAAGATACCTTGGCTAGAGTGTTGGTGGACACAGGGTCTTCCCTCAATGTGTTGCACAAAAGAACTCTTGCAAAGCTAGCATGTGAAGGGGCAGAAATGAAGCCTAGTTCTCTTGTTGTAAAAGCTTTTTATGGCTCTAGGAGGTCTGTGATCGGAGAGGTAGAGTTACCTATTCTCATTGGTCCCCATGTATTTGACATAACGTTTCAGGTGATGGACATCAACCCTAACTATAACTGTCTGTTGGGAAGACCATGGATTCATGCCGCTGGGGCAGTCACATCTACTCTTCATCAAAAGATGAAATTTGTGGTTGACGACAAGCTGGTAACCATATTTGGAGAAGAAGATCTCATGGTGAGTAATCTTTCTTCCTTCAAATACATTGAAGCAGATGAAGACGCGCTGGAAACTTCTTTCCAAGCACTGGAAATTGCAAACGTGGTCATGTTTGAGGTCGAGAAACCTGAGCAGAGGGTCTTCCCGTCTTTTGCATCTTTGAAAGGTGTCATTTCTGCCATTGAGGATGGTAAAACAACAGGTTGGGGGTAAAGTAATCAACGTCAAGATCAAAAAGAACCGCTTTGGGTTGGGTTACAAACCAACTAAGAAAGCGTCAAGTCCTAACCAAACACGACCAAGAGGAATCCAAGAAGTATTCGTCAGTGCTGGCTTCCAAGCGAATGCCATTGTCAAAGACTTTGAAGATGAAGACCTAAGCCATTTGGTATACCATTCTGATACGGGTTTGAGCAATTGGGATTCTGTGGAAATTCCCGAGATCCTTCTGTTATCAAAGTAATCTTTGTTTGTTTTGTTTTAATGTTTTCAAAAAATCCATAGTCGTGCCCAAGACTATAGGATCATTTTGTAATGGCCCCCTTCTTTTTTTAAAAGATTAATGAATGAAGGCGTTTTGTTAAATTCCTGTTTTGTTCATTTACTTTTTTGCTTTTCAATATTAAAATGAAAAAGGCAATCTTTCATAACCACTAAAAAGAACAAAGAGAATTCCCTCATTGCATCACCTTTGTTTCATTTTAATAAAAACAATCAATTAAAATATGCAGAATCATTGATACCCACATTGAATCTGATGACTCTCCGATCTCTCTTAACTTTGATGCTCCCATCAATCAAGCTGAAGATGAGGGTGAGGAAGATTGTGACATTCCAGATGAATTGGCTAAAATGTTTGGATACGAGTACGCAGATCTCCAACCACACCAAGAGGAGGTCAAAACCATCAACTTGGGCAGTGAAGAAGAGAAAAAGGAAATCAAGATCGGCTCCACACTTGGGGCAGATGCTAGAAAAAAGTTGGTAAAGCTTCTCCAAGAGTATGTGGATGTGTTTGCATGGTCATATCAAGATATGCCCGGTTTAGACACATACATCTTCGTTCATAAGCTGCCACTCAAGCCTAATTGTCCTCCTATTAAGCAAAAACTCTGAAGGGCAAGACCAGACATGGCCTTGAAAATCCAAAAAGAAGTTAAGAGACAGATTGACGTCGGATTTCTTTCTGTTGTAAAGTATCCGCAATGGGTGTCCAATATTGTTCCTGTACCAAAGAAAGATGGAAAAGTTCGAATGTGCGTCGACTATAGGGATTTAAATAAAGCTAGTCCAAACGATGACTTCCCTTTTCCATACATCGATACCTTAGTAGATAATACTGCCAAATTCGTTGTCTTTTCCTTCATGGATGGTTTCTCAGGATACAACCAGATTAAAATGGATCCTAATGATATGGAGAAAACTACCTTCATCACACCTTGGGGGACTTGTTGTTATAAGGTCATGCCATTTGGACTCAAAAATGCAGGTGCTACTTACCAAAGGGCGATGGTTACACTCTTCCATGACATGATGCATAAGGAAATAGAGGTCTATGTCGATGACATGATCGTTAAATCCCGAAGCAAAGAGGACCATTTGGACCACTTGTTTAAACTGTTCGAGCATCTCAGAAAGTTCAGATTGCGACTAAATCCAGCTAAGTGTACTTTTGGAGTTAGGTCTGGAAAATTACTTGGATTCATTGTTAGCCAACGAGGGATCGAAGTTTACCCAGATAAAGTCAGAGCAATTCATGAAATGCCCGCTCCACAAACTGAAAAGCAAGTCAGAGGTTTTCTTGGTAGACTTAACTATATCTCCAAATTCATCTTCAACATGACAGCTACTTGTGAGCCTATCTTCAAATTGCTCCGAAAAGATCAAGCAGTTGAATGGAATTCTGATTGCCAGTTGGCTTTTGAAAAGATCAAAGGTTATCTCCAAGAACCTCCAATTTTGATTCCTCTTGTTCCTGGCAAACCTCTCTTTATGTATCTAACCGTACTAGAAGGGTCCATGGGTTGCGTACTTGGACAACATGATGAGACTGGAAGGAAAGAGCACGTCATATATTATATAAGCAAGAAGTTTACTGACTGTGAAAGCAGATACTCATTTTTAGAGAAAACTTGTTGTGCTTTAGCTTGGGCTGGCAAACGCCTCAGGAAATACATGATCTGCCACACTATTTTATTGATCTCCAAAATGGATCTGATAAAGTATATCTTTGAAAAGCCTGCTCTGACTGGAAGGCTTGCCTGATGGCATATGATGTTGTCCGAATACGACATCCAGTACGTAACTCAAAAGTCCATTAAAGGGAGTGTCTTGACATAATACCTCGCAGAACAACCAGTTGAGGAGTACGAGCCTCTTAAGCTTGATTTTCCTGATGAAGACATTATGTTGATAAGGAAAGATTGTGAAGAACCCGGTCCAGATGAGGTTCCGAGCCTGGTTCCCGTTGGAAAATGATAGTTGATGGTTCCTCCAACTACAATGGACATGGTGTGGGTGCAATATTGAAAAATCTCGATGGTGGTTACACTCCGTTTACAGCCAGACTGGACTTTGAGTGTACAAATAACATCGCCGAGTATGAAGCATGCATTCTAGGTCTTGAAGCAGCCATGGACCTTCGCATCAAAATTCTTGAAGTAAGTGGAGATTCAGCTTTAGTGATATACCAAGTTAAGGGTGAATGGGAAACCCGAGACAAAAAGTTGATTCCTTACCAAGCTTATATTGTGGAAATGATCAAGTACTTTGATGAGATCACTTTCCAACATGTTCCAAGGTCTGAAAATCATGTTGCAGATGCTTTGGCCATGTTAGCCTCTGTGTGGAAGGTTAGATTTGTCAACGAAGCACCACTTATCCAGATTGATAGAAAGACTGAGCCTACTTATTGCCAATTGGTGGAAGAGGAAACAGATGGAAAACCTTGGTTCTACGACGTCAAGTTGTATCTGCAAAACCGAGAATATCTAGCTAATGCTACTGCTCTTGATAAGAAAACCTTGAGAAGACTGGCATCTAAGTTTTTCTCAGCAATGGAGTGTTGTATAAAAGAAACCATGACATGGTTCTGCTAAGATGTGTTGACAAGCGCGAAACAGACCTGTTAATGCATGAAATCCATGAAGGACAATTTGGGACGCACGCCAACAGCCATGTCATGTCCAAGAAGTGCTTGAGAGCTGGATATTATTAGTTGACCATGGAATCTGACTACATCCAATATGCCAGGAAATTCCATAAATGCCAGATATATGCTGATAAGGTGCATTTGCCTCCGACACTGCTGAATGTTTTAACATCTCTGTGGCCTTTCTCAATGTGGGGCATTGACATGATTGGAGCAATCGAGCCCAAGGCTTCCAACGGCCATCGTTTCATCTTGGTTGCCATCGAATACTTTACAAAGTGGGTAGAAGCTGCTTCATATGCCAACGTGACCAAGCAAGTGGTTGCTCGCTTCATCAAGAAGGACATTATCTGTCGTTACGGAATTCCAAGCAGAATTATCACAGATAAGGGTACTAATTTGAACAACCAGACGATGAAAGAATTATGTGAGTCCTTCAAGATCGAACACCATAATTCTTCGCCTTACCGTCCGAAGATGAATGGAGTTGTTGAAGTTGTCAATAAAAACATCAAGAAAATCTTGCAAAAGATGGTCAAAACCTACAAGGATTGGTATGAAATGTTACCTTTTGTATTGCATGGATACCGGACCTCCATCCGCACTTCAACAGGGGCAACCCCATTCTCTTTAGTCTATGGTATGGAAGCAGTTCTCCCGATGGAAGTGGAGATTCCATCCTTGAGAATCCTGATGGAAACTAAGTTAGAAGAAGCAGAATAGATCTGTGGCAGATACGACGAGTTGAATCTCATCGACAAAAAGTAGATGACAGCCATGTGCCATGGGCAGTTATACCAGAGGAGGCTAAAGAGAGTATTTGACAAAAAGGTTCGCCTGCGTGAATTCAAAGAGGGAGATCTAGTACTCAAGAAAATCTTGCCATCACAAAGAGATGCCCGAGGAAAGTGGGCTCCCAATTACGAAGGCCCAATTGTTGTGAAGACAGACTTCTCAGGAGGATCCCTCGTACTCACAAAGATGGATGGTGAGTAGGTTGTACATCCTGTGAACGCCGATGCAGTCAAAAATTATTATGCCTAAATAAAACCCGCTAGGTCGAAAACCAGAAATGGAGACTTGGGAAAAAATGGGTATCCCGGTGGATCTAAACCTATGAACGAGATCCAGGCAAAAGTTAGGGATGAAAACAAAAAATGATAAGTGCTCGCTAAGTTGAAAACTAGAAAGGGCGGCTTAGGCAAAAAATGAGCGTCCCGGTGGATTGAAAACCCGAAAGGGCGATCCAGGCAGAAGTTAGGGACAAAGGCATTTGACTGCATCAAATGGTGTTGACTAATACTGAAGAAACAACCAAAGATCAACCCGATCTCTCTCGTCAGAAGCAAGGATCTAGGGCATTTTAGTTATTAGGGATTGTTGTAGTTGTTGGATTCAATGTAAACATTTCCCTATTTCCTTTTTCACAATTGTAATACTCCATGGAGCTTTTGGCATTGGCAAGCTACCATTCTTCAATAAATACAAGTTTTACCAATCACTTTATTGTCATTTATGCTTTCCTTTACCTTTTCTTGTTATACAAAACTCCGTCTATTTGTTAAATATGTGCTTTGAAAACAAAAGGTTTTTAAAACAAAAAATGTTTTGAAAACGTTTTGACAAAACATAAAATCTCTTTGATACGTGGGAGGATCAAAAGGAAATATCCATATACCCAAAAACTTTGAGGTTGCAAAGGCATTGTCATACCAGTTGCAATATCCCACTGAACTTTGAAACTGATGATACTATTGAATTAACCTATTGATTATGATCACCCAGTTCGAAGGAGTTCTCAGTACTCGTCCTGTTGGTACTTGCTTGAGCTACTGATGTGGAGGATCCATCTCCCCTGTGAAATTCTCTCCACCCAAAATTTTGTCTCTTCCTAAGTCAGTATTTACATACCATGATCATATTCATCATGTTCCACATGTGCATTTTGCATTTAGTTTTTAGCTTGGGTTTGGTTATCACCAATTTGTCTTCCCCATGAAGTCTGGTTATTACATTGCTTCGTGATTACTTTTTCTTTCCCCGTGGTCGTCACCATGTGTATATTTAGCTTTCCCCCAGTCGCCACTGGTGTTCACATGCCTATTTATCCTCGGTGTCTTGGAATGTTGTTTGTTACCAATGTTCCTCCCCCGGTAAGTTTACCTGAAATCAATTCGACATTGGTAAGTTTGTTTTGGTCATCACCAATACTCTTTTGAAGTCTAGTTGTCACTAGCATCAATCCTCTAAAATCCGATTGTTACCTTTGCTTACAATCCAAGTCCAATTAAGTTGGCATGTACTGAAGAGTCGTTACCATGTACTTTTCCTGATGGTTCCTGAAGATCCCATTTGAACTCTTCATTTTAAGGAATTTACAGAAGATTGAATGTTTGAAAACTTCAATATGATGTGTTGTTAATCCTATGGTTATAAGGATCCCTTTTTGGCGCAATAATCCTGTTGTTATGAGGATTCTCATCATTTACCATCCCTGTTGTTACGAGGGCATAATCAACACTTTCCTTTTAAGGATTTCATCCTATCGTTATGAGGATCCAGTTTACAGATTCTATTGTTATGAGAGTCTATGTCCCCTATTATTATGAGGAGCCTTTATATGATTCTATCGTTATGAGAGTCTGTTATATTTCCTATTGTCATTAGGAACATTGGGATCAATCCTATTGCTATGAGGATCCTATTTCACTGATTCTATTTCCATAAGAGTCTGTTTTATCTCCCATTGTCATGAGGAACATCGAGATCATCCTATTGTTATAAGGATCCTTGTTTCATCTCTTGTTCTAGAGTGTCAGCCGATCACGTTTGAACCTATCGATCATTTACTCTAGATATTCCCCAGTGGAGACCATCCGATGTTGTTTTGAAATTTCCTCTTTCACCTTTTGATCTCTTATAAGAAGATCTTGTTCCTCTCTACCTTACCCCAGTGATCTCAGGTCGTGTCTGAACTTGTTGAAAAATTACTCTGGGTATCCCCAGTGGGTCTCCCAGTCCCCAGTTGGTGTTTCCTGGGATATCCCCGGTGTGGTCTTTCTCCAACAGTTCTTTGCTCTTAGTTATCTGGGTCTGTATTGTGATTCAGCATTTATCATTCTGTTATGGAGCATCATACTAGAGTTCATTCCATGTTGCACTGTTCATAGCATTTATTTAAGTCGGTTTTGTCCGTAGCATAGCATATCATTGCATCTAGGGGCAAAATTTCTGGTTATTTATGTATTTAAATATCTTTCACTTTGATTCCCTGAGGGCTGTCACCACTTAAGTAATCCAGTGAAGCTATTTAAATAGGGGAAACTGTCATACCCCAAATTTTGACCCTATATTTCATCACCATTATAGGAAGCATTCAAGCATTGCATTGCTAACCCTAACCATGTACAAGTTTGTTCCTTGCTTTACTTCATGAAATTAAGGTTTTGCTTAAGAGAATCCTCACATGATCAGTCAATGTCTTGGAGTGATCATTAACCCATCAAGCTTACATACACTCAAGAGGCTTCTCCTTGTCAAAAATCAAGTGCAAGATAGTCTCATTACAAGTTCTATGAAGCTCAAGTTCATCTGGTTACAAATTAGGGTTTCATTAGGAAAAAGTCAACCGTGCCTTGACTTTTGATCAAATCATGATGCCAAGTCTTGAGACATGATCCAAAACACCCAAATACATCCTTGGAGTCCATCCATGATGATTGGAAGATTCAAGAGTGCAAGATCATTGAAGATCACACAATTGAATTCACATGGTACACAAGCTTTATCTGACAAAGTCAACCCTTTGACTTTTAGGGTTTTTGGTCCAAATTGAAGTCATCAAGCCAAATTTCATCAAGACATGTTTGATCAATGAGTTTGAGCATGAAAACCCAAGATTTGGAAGTTTTCTTGCAAAAGGGGTAAAGTTAAAGAAACTTGAAAATTTTCTAAGTATGGAAAAAACCCTAATTGAGAGGCCAACTTTGAAAGATCATAACTCCCAATCTACACAGCCATTTTGTTGCTCCAAAGCTCAAATTAAATCCCTTATAACATACTACAACTTTTTATGAGAGGTGGAAACCTCAAAAAGTGCTAGGATTTTGAGTTATGAGGCTTCAAAGTTTGAAGAAATCTTTGGACACTTAGAAAATTTTCAAGACAAGTTTTGGTCCTTAGAAACATCAATATTTGAGGCCAGTTTTCATTATGATCCTTTTTTATTTAGAATTTTGGTTAAACATGAAAGTTTTAGAGCATGTTTGGGGCTTTTCAAAAAGTACGAGAACTCCTTCATAGCCCTCTTGAGCTGAGAGATTCGAAGAGAGGAAGTTGGTGTCACAAAGAGGAATTTCATGCCATTTTCACAACTTGTTCTTGAGCAAAACTCCAAGCCATTCCCTATAATCTTACCTTGCAGCCCTCTTTACTTCTAAACCATTCCATAATCATAAGATTGCATGATTTAATGGAGCATTACACACTAATTTGAAGCTTTGTCCATTGAATCTTGCCATTTTTGGAAGAAAGGCAAGACTTCCATTTTTGGTGAGTCCAAGCCCTTGAGGTTGGCATAAATTTTGGTAAAACTAACTTAGCAGAAATATGTTGGATAAGATGTCCTGACATGATGAACTAACTGCAGATTAAAGTGTTAGACAAGATGTCATATCTTGTTGATTCAACATCTTTTTCTGTTATAGTTTTGGAATAATTGTATTTGTTTTCTAGGTATGATTGGAATATGATTTGATTTGATCCTAGGTGGCATCTGAGATTGAGGAATCATAGATTCTGATTCTAAAAGGAATATGCGGTTTCCTTGTAAGGATACATTTTTTGGAAACTTAGGATTAAGAAAAGAATAGGTCGCAGATTCTGTGGAGCTAAATTGCTGCATTTTTGAAGCCCAAATCCAATTCTGTTTTGCAATATAAATAGGATGGATTTGACCTAGAATATGTGTGGAAGTTTACAACTATTATAGAGTACTAGGGTTTGTACTTTTGTGAGCCTCTCGTGTATTGCGTGAATACCTGAGTAGGACAGTTTATTGAGTTGTAATTTTCAGTCACTGCTATGATTGAAAGGGAATTGAGAAGGGTCTCATACCTAGGAGTGTCTTAGGTAAAAATCTAGGAAGGGTAGTTCTTGGTGCTAAGTTGTAAATGTTGGAGTTTAGCTTAGAACCAATTCTACTTAGTTGATTTTATTCCTGGCATGGTAGCCCTCAGACGTAGGTGTTGTTGATCACCGAACTGGGTTAACAATTCTTGTGTGTTGTTTTCTTTCTACCATTTATTCTGTTCTTCCTTAATCCTTGTGAGAAGCAGAGATCAAGTGTCACGATATCCTGTCCGACATCTTAGTGATCTGTGTAACCAGAATTTCAATTGGTATCAGAACAGACATCCTGCTCTGTATCTGGGTGAGATTCAAGGACGATACTTTCTGGTTCGATGGATAAAGAAGGAGGAATTCTAAATAGACCACCCATACTTGATGGTTCCAATTATGAGTAATGGAAAGTGCGCATTGTGGGGTTTATCAAGTCCATGGATGGTAAAGCTTGGAAGTTTGTGGTTAAAGGGTGGGATCCACCAAAGATCAAAAACAATGATGGGAAGCTCACTGATGAGATGAAACCTGAGGAAGACTGGGATGATGAAGATGATAAGCTTGATCAAAGAAATTCCAAAGCCTTGAATGCCTTGTTCAAGGGGGTGGACAAGAACATCTTCAAACTCATCAAGAACTGCACTGTTGCAAAGGATGCTTGGGAAATCCTGAAGACTGCTCATGAAGGTACCTCTCGAGTTAAATCTTCAAGACTTCATCTTCTCACCACTAGGTTTGAGAACTTGAGGATGAGAGAAGATGAAATTATACATGACTTTCACATGAACATTGTTGATATTGCCAACACATCTAGTGACCTTGTGGAGAAAATTCCTGAAGCCAAGTTGGTTCAGAAGATTCTAAGGTCTCTTCCCAAGAGGTTTGATATGAAAGTGACGGCTATTGAGGAAGCTCAGGACATAAATACTGTGAAAGTAGATGAGCTCATGGGATCACTCCAAACTTTTGAGATAGCTATCAACGAAAAGGGTGAAAATAAGAAAAGTCTTCCCTTGGTAACAAACCAAGAAGAGGGTGACACCAATGAGGATCTGTCCAAAGCTGTATGGTTTCTTGAAAAACAGTATCATCAACTAGTGAAGAAACTGGATGAGAAGTCTAAGACCAATGTCAAGGCTCAGACTTCCGACATCTATAGATCAAGAAACTTTGGAAAAAGAACTAGCTATGATAAGAAACCCAGCCGTTGAAATGGAATTCAATGCTTTGAGTGTGGGGGTTATGAACACACAAGAGGTGAATGTCCCACCTTCCACAAGAAGGAGAAAAAAGGTTTATACACCTCGTGGTCTGAGGATGGCTCCTCGAGCGATGGAGAGTCTGCAAAAAGGGTGTCTGCAATGAATGGAGTTTATGATTCTGACAATGAGTCAGATATTGGATATCTCAACCCTGGGGATCTTGCTGAACTGTGTTAATTGGGACATGATTAGCAGAATCTTATTTCTCAACTCTGTGATGAAAGATTAAATCACTTGGAAACGATCTATGATCTGGAGGATGAAGTGGTGTTGTTAAACTCCAAACTTAACAACATGACCAAGTACATAAGGATGATGAACAATAGCTCAAATGTGCAAGATGAAATCCTTATGTCAGGAAGAAATACTAGAAGTGGAACAGGTCTCGGCTATAATGATCAGGTTGAAGGACAAAGGACTTGAGGGAACTCAGCCCATGTGATGTCAAGAAAAATGTCCCAACATCATCAAAGGCCTCAGAACATCTCTCCAAGAAAATAAAAACAGGACAAGCAATGCTATTACTGTGGGAAGTTCGGTCACATAAAGGCTCACTAGTATAAGTTAAATGGTTATCCTAAATCATCAACACGATCCAGAAGAAGAAAAAAGGTTCCTAAAGGGAAGAAGAGGTGGATCCCTAAGGATCAAATAGTAGTCTTCATAGCTCATACCTCCTTGAAAGCCTCTGCCAAAAAATACTAGTATTTTGACAGTGGCTACTCCAAACACATGACAGGTGTCAAGAAGTTCTTGGCTGACATTAAACCTCATTCCACTGGTCATGTCACCTTTGGATATGGTTCAAAAGGAGAGATAAAAGGTGTTGGTAAGTTAAAGTATGATGGACAGCCCAACCTTGATAGGGTCTTGTATGTCAAAGGTTTGACTGCAAATCTAATAAGCATTAGCCAATTGTGTAACCAAGGCCTTAAGGTTAGCTTCTCTGAATCTTAGTGCCTGGTAACAAATGACAAAGAGGAACTTATCATGAAAGGTACCAGATCTAAGGATAACTGTTACTTATGGGCTCCTCATGAAACTAAGTCTCCTTCCACCTGCGTAGTGTCAAGGGAAGATGAAGTGAAGATATGGCATCAGAAACTTGGTCATTTGCACTTGAAAGGAATGAAAGAAGTCATATCTAAGGAGGCTGTCAGAGGGATTCCTAATTTGAAGATAGATGAAGGCATGATATGTGGGGAATACCAAATTAGCAAACAAACCAGAATGTCACATAAAAGGCTTCAACATCAGACCACCTCAAAAAACTTAGAGCTCCTCCATATGGACTTAATGAGACCTATGCAGGTTGAAAGCCTGGGTGGAAAAAGGTATGCATATGTTGTTGTAGATGATTTCTCTAGGTACACTTGGGTGTATTTTATCAAAGAGAAGTCAAAAGTATTTGAAGTTTTCAAAGGATTGTGTCAGAAACTTCAAAGAGAAAAGGATTATGGGATTGTTAGAATCAGAAGCGATCATGGGAAGGAGCTTGAGAACAGTAAATTTAATGAGTTCTGCTCCTCAGAAGGAATCAGCCATGAGTTCTCTTCACCCATCACTCCTCAACAGAATGGTGTGGTTGAGAGAAAGAATATAACGATTCAAGAATGTGTAAGGGTCATGCTTCATGCAAAAAAAAACTTCCTTATCACTTTTGGGCTGAAGCAATGAACACAGCTTGCTACATCTTAAACAGGGTAACTATCAGGTCTGGAACATCTGCCACACTGTATGAATTATGGAAAGGTAGAAAACCAACTGTGAAATACTTCCATGTCTTCGAAAGCAAACGCTACATCCTTGTAGACCGCGAGCAGAGAAGAAAGATGGATCCCAAGAGTGAAGAAGGAATCTTTATAGGATACTCTACTAATAGCAGAGCATATCGAGTCTATAATTCAAGAACTCAAGTGGTACTGGAGTCCATAAATGTTGTGGTTGATGACTCTCCTATGGAAGTCGAAGCTACAAATAATGTTGGAGCATTCTTTCCCATGGAGGAGGAAGATGTCACAGAGGATGTTGAAACACCCCAAGATAACTCTGAAAGTGCTGCAATATCCAACGATGACAATCATGAACCTACTGTGACTGAGCGGGTTGACAGGGGACCCTCCATCAGAATTCAGAAAGATCACCCCAAGGAACTCATAATAGGGGATCCAAATAGAGGAAGAATGACCAGATCTCGAGATGTTATTGCAAGTGCCTGTTTTATGTCAAAAATGGAACCCAAGAATGTCAAGGAGGCATTGACAGATGAATTCTGGATTAATGCGATGCAAGAAGAGCTATGGCAGTTTAAGAGACATGATGTATGGGATCTTGTACCCAGACCAGAAGGATCAAATGTGATTGGAACAAAATGGGTGTTTAGGAACAAGTCTGATGAACACAGAGTAGTTACAAGAAACAAGGCCAGACTTGTTGCGCAAGGGTACACTCAGATAGAGGGAGTGGACTTTGATGAAACCTTTGCTCCTGTAGCTAGACTGGAGTATGTGAGACTGCTACTTGGGATAGCCTGCCTGCTAAAATTCAAGCATTTTCAAATGCATGTCAAGAGTGCATTTCTGAACGGATATCTAAATGAAGAAGTTTATGTGGAACAACCCAAAGGCTTTGTTGATCCGACATTTCCAGATCATTTATACAAGCTGAAGAAAGCCTTATATGGGTTGAAATAAGCTCCAAGGGCCTGGTATGAAAGACTAACTGACTTTCTTGTTACAAATGGCTACAGAAAGGGAGGAATTGATAAAACCCTCTTTGTTAGATAAAGGGAAGGCAATCTCATGATAGCACAAATTTATGTTGATGATATCGTTTTCGGAGGAATGTCAGAAGAGATGGTTCAACATTTTGTTAAGCAAATGCAATCTGAGTTTGAAATGAGTCTAGTTGGAGAATTAACTTACTTCCTTGGTCTCCAAGTCAAACAAATGGATGATTCTATATTTCTCTGTCAAGGGAAATATGCCAAGAATATTGTTAAAATGTTTGGCTTGGAAAATACAAAACACAAGAGGACTCTGGCTCCTACTCATCTGAAATTGTCTAGAGACGAGAAAGGAGTGAGTGTTGATAAGAGTCTCTATAGAAGCATGATTGGAAGCCTTTTATACCTGACAGCTAGCAGAACTGATATAACATTTGCAGTAGGAGTCTGTGCTAGGTATCAGGCTGAACCCAAAGTTAGCCATATTAATCAAGTCAAGAGAATTATGAAGTATGTAAATGGTACATGTGACTATGGACTACTCTATACACACAGCTTTGACTATGTATTAATAGGATATTGTGATGCTGACTGGGCTAGAAATGCAGACGACAGAAAAAGCACCTCTGGTGGATTTTTTTTCTAGGGAATAATTTAATCTCCTGGTTTAGTAAAAAGCAAAACGGTGTCTCCTTGTGTACTGGTGAAGCTGAATATATTGCAGTAGGGAGCAGCAGTTCTTAAATGATGTGGATGAAGCAAATGCTAACTGAATATAATGTCACGCAAGATGTTATGACACTTTTCTGTGACAACTTGAGTCCAATAAATATTTCAAAGAATCCCATTCAGCACAGCCGAACCAAACACATTGACATCAGACACCATCTAAGTTATGGGAATGCTATTCAATTATCTGAATATGTATTCCCATCTGAGTTGAGAGGATTGTCCAGAATTCTCTCAAGTTCTCGTTTTTACTTTATAATCTTTTTGTTTTTGGCTGTGTAAGGGCTGAATGCCCAGGATAATTTTTACTTTTGGGTGTGTACTTTAATTAATATGAACTGATTAAATGGGTTTTGAGTTAGTTCTTCTGACTTTGTCATATTGTGGCTAAAAAGGGGGAGTGACACTAACATCACTAACCACTGCTGATATGCTATTAACCATTGAGAGGGAGTAGCTCGGGTGCTGCTTGCAGAAGGTACTGGATGAGGGGGAGACAATGTGTTTCCGCTGCTGTTCTAATGATGGTCTCCCTGCTCTTTTTCTGCAGGTTAATTACAGGTTAATTACGGTTAGTTTTAGCCAAAATCTACCAAAGGGGGAGATTGATGAGTCCAATCCTTTGAGGTTGGCATCAATTTTGGGAAAACTAACTTAGTAGAAAGATATTGGACAAGATGTCTTGACATGATGAACTAAGAGCAGGTTAAAGTGTTAGACAAGATGTCATATCTTGTTGATTCGACATCTTTGTTTGTTATAGTTTTGGAATAATTGTATTTGTTTTCCAGGTGTGATTGGAATATGATTTGATCCTATGTGCCATCTGAGATTGAGGAATCAGAGATTCTGATTCTAAAAGGAATATGCGGTTTCCTTGTAAGGAGACATTTTTGGAAACTTAGGATTGAAGAAAAGAATAGGTCGCAGATTCTGTGGAGCTGAATTGCTGCATTTTTGAAGCCCAGATCCAGTTCTGTTTTGCAATATAAATAGGATGGATTTGACCTAGAATATGTGTGGAAGTTTACAGCTGTTATAGAGTACTAGGGTTTGTACTTTTATGAGCCTCTCGTGTATTGCGTGAATACCTGAGTAGGACGGTTTATTGAGTTGTAATTTTTAGACACTGCTGTGATTGAAAGGGAATTGAGAATGGTCTCATACCTAGGAGTGTCTTAGGTAGAAATCTAGGAAGGGTAGTTCTAGGTGCTAAGTTGTAAACGTTGGAGTTTATCTTAGAACCAATTCTACTTAGTTGATTTTATTCTTGGCTTTGTAGCCCCCAGACGTAGGTGTTGTTGATCACCAAACTGGGTTAACAATTTGTGTGTGTTGTTTTCTTTCTGCCGTTTCTTATGTTCTTCCTTAATCCTTGTGAGAAGCAGAGATCAAGTGTCACGACATCCTGTCCGACATCTTAGTGACCTGTTTAACCAAAATTTCAATTTTGATAAAGAGGCTTTAATGCAAAGTAAACTTTTCTTGGGCTTCCCTTTTGTTCTTTTTGCACTCAATTTTTTCTGAAACCCCAACTGTAACGCCCCGATTTGTTTAATTCTATTTATTTATTTCATTTATGTGAAATGTGTGAATTTATTGTATTTTCCCTGCTAATTGAGTTAATTGGTTAATTTCTCTGATAGGTAAAATATTTGCAATAAATTATAATTTCTTTTCAACTTTTATTTCCCGAAATATATTTCATCGGTATGTTTATGTTTTATCGCGTTTTGAGAGCGTTTGGGAGATATTTGAGTGTAAGGGCAAAATGGTCATTTGATTAGTTAGATATTTATATAAATAGAGAAAAGAGAGAGAAAAGAGAGAGAAAGGAAAAGAAAAGAAAGAAAAGGGGAAGAAGAGAAAGAGAAGAGAAGGAAAAAGAGAGAAGAGGAGAAAGTGGAAAAATCGCGGGAACTCCGTTTCGAGCGCGAATAATCGGGTAAGGGTGAGAAGTTTCAATTATATCTTGCTTGTGTATGTATATGTGTATGTTTTCTTGATTGTTTTGGATATTTCCTCATAGTTTTCATTTTAGGTCGAAATGGTAAAAATGGTTAGAAATCGATGTTTTCACGGACGAAAGTCGGAATAAATCGCATAGTAGAGTCGTGTGATGTTGGGTCATGATTTAGCGTGATCGTTTGATTGAATTGAGTCGAATTTGTAACTTTTGTTTTTTTGATATATATCGATATTTTTGTACAAATTGTTGTTGTGATCGAGTAGATGTGGTTGGATATGTCTGGTAACATTGGTATAGGTTGATATTTCATCGGGTAAGGATAGGAATTAATCGGGAATGGTTGTTGGTGTGTTTTCGAGTGGTTTTAATCGAGTTTGGAATTGGGTTTAATTGATAAAATTATGTTTTAAAATATTTTAAAAATGGAAAATTTGTTAGATGGATTTTTAATGATAGAAATATTGTAGTATGTCGAATTCTGAGATCGCAGCTTTTTACGGAATCGAAATCGGAGGTCCGGAAGGCTTCCGACGATGAAAAATGCATTTTCTGGGCCCTGACACGGCCCGTGTCACACAACACGGGGGCCGTGTCAGACCACTGACTAGGGAGGGTGGAAACGTGAAAAAAAATGTGAAATTTGGGTTTTTGAGTGACACGGGCCGTGTCTCACAACACGGGGGCCGTGTCAGGCCTGCTGTAGGTTTTTCTTTCAAAATTGTTTCGATCGTAACTTTTGAACCGTAAATCCGTTTTGGTCCCCGTTCGAAGCGTTGGAAAGCTTATAAAATATTCTTTCTATTAAAAATGGTTTGGATAGTAAAATATGATTTAATTAATTTGTGTTTTTGAAAAATAGTCGGGTTGTCGGGTTTTTATCGCGTTAAATGCGTGCGGTCGGTGTTTTATCGTGTGATATGCTTTTGTTATATAACGTATAGCTTGTGTGCTGTTATATGATGGGAATATACATGATGAAATGTTGTGATGATGGGTTGTGACCTTATGGCAAGTATGTGCATTGTTTTGAATTAGACTTCGATGCGTGATAATGTATGTTGTTGTGGTTTGTGGTTTGGGATGAAATGCATTGTTTATGTGAAATTCAATGTATGTTGTGTGGTGGCCTTTATGGTTTGAGATGCATTGTTTGAATTATTTTGCAATGCATGAATGTGATGATGTTGAAGCATGTGACAAGTTGTTGTAATTGTTGTGGTTGTTGATTTGTGACCTAAGGGAAAGAATATGCAATGTGTGGTATGTGATTATATATGCTTGATTATGGTTGCATATATGTGTGAAGATGCATTTGATGTCATGGGTCATTGTATGCCAAGCATCATGATATGCATTGTTGTGACGTCCTGAGTGACGGTTTGATTCCTGAGAGAATCTGCTATAACATCGTGAGCCCTATGCAAAGGGGACTGAAAACGGTGGTCATAGACGATCGTGAGCCTTATGCAAGGAGGACTGCAAGCGATCGGATCGTGAGCCTTATACCAAGAGGACTGCAAGGGATCCATAAATGTCGTGAGCCTTATACAAGGAGGACTGCAAGCGACGGGTGAACATCGTATGCCCGACGGGGAGTTACAGTGATGTAACGAGCGATGGTTCCAATAGTTCCTGAGTGAACTGGTGATGAGAAATATTTGGAGTCGGTACCGCATGGCATATGCATAGAGTCGTTGTGTCGGTCCCTGTGCATTTGCATAATCATGGATTAATTGTGTATGTTAATTGTGAATGTGATTAATGAAATGGAATATGTATAATTGTGTTGATGATGAGTGCGTTGTGTATGATTGGTGTGCAGTGGTGATAAATACCTGATACTTGTACGTTATTGTGTTTTATTCAATTGTGGTGCATTTGTGGTGAGAATACTATACTTGTGCATTTTTGTGTTTATATATAATTGTATGCAACTGTATTATGATTGTTTTTCTCACCCTTCTGCTATTTTATAATGCTCTATGAGGCATTGCAGATTAGAGTTGCTGGTGGTCTTTTATTGAAGCTTTGCGTCTTCATTCTTTTGTCGGTCGGCTCTGATATGTGACACCGGGTAGTTAGGGAGGTTGTTTGTTGTTATTGTGTATTATGTATATATATCTTTTGGCGTGTGCATGTATAACTTGATGTATGAAAAACTTTTCAAGTGATATATATATATATGATATTCGGTTTTAGATTTTTCGCTTTTATTCTAAAATCTGAAATGTGGGTGTAAGGAACTAAGTTCCTCTGTTGATTGTTACCCCACTGTTGCATATCTTTAATGGGCAGGTGTTGTATGTTATGTTTTGTTTCATTGTAATGTGATGCTCCCTGTCTATGCCGTGTTTTTAATTATACTCTGATAAAATTTTGAATTTTCTTTTACTGCTTTAATAGCTTGGGGGTATAGATTGGGGGTGTTACACCAACCACTCTAGAAAGGTGATGTACTTGCACATTGAAACCATGATTTTGCATGAAACCATGTAGTTCATTTCCAACCAAGCCAACTTGCAAAAACCCCAAGAACTTGTTGTTCTGACCAGAGTTCCTCCCAACCTTTTCCCTATAAATAGAGGGATACCTCAAGCTTCAAAACACACAACAATTGCATCCCAAATACCTCAGCTCTCTCACTTTCCATAGCTTTTGCAAAAACACCTCAGTTTTGCAAAACCACTGGCCATACTCATTTGAGTCGTGCACTTTGCAAACTACCGCCACAAACCATCTCTATACACCCAATAGAACTTATTCCAACCATTGAACAAGCTCTGTAGCAAACCATACACAACCTGCCATTTCTCACCTTCATCTTGTAAGAAGGCACGGGTTTGACTCCCGGAGCAACTTCCAACACTTTCAAACATCTTAATCATCTCTATAAGCATCAACAAGATCAAGGAGGTTGCCATTTATCTTATGGAACTCCATTAGAAGAAGCCTTGGACTGACTCCATGAGGTAAGGTTTTTGAAACTTCTAACTCTCATTATGTGCATTTGATTGGCTCATGTTTGAAGCATAAATGTAATATGTATTATACACAACCTGTTTGAAGCTTTGGATGCCTTGTATGAACTGAATATGTGATGTTTTAACATGTTGAAGTTCATGTGTGTTGCATTGTTGTTGGCTGATTTTTTATTTATACAGGTTGTTTTGGTTTGAGTTAATGATATATTTGGAATCCTTATTAAAAATACTACAATTTCCTTTTTTACAAAATGAAATTTGGTTGAGAAATGAGGGAGATATGGTAGGTTGAAATTCTGGCCATGGTAATAAGCTAGGGCATGGGGAGAGAGAAAGAAAGAAAAAGAAAATGAGGAAGAAGAAGTTGAGTCAGCGCTGATGTGGAGGCGAGGTGGTGCTGACTTGGCCATTTCATTGTGTTTTTAAAATTTATAACATTTGAATCCATATTATTAATGGATGAAAGTGTAACATTGCTATTCCAGAAGGGGGTTTGTGTGTATCTGTGAGCGAATGGACTAGGATTCGAATCCCCCTCGCCCCAGTCCTTTTTATTTTTTTCTGATTTTCAAATGCTTTTAATATATATTATTCAGTTTCCATCTTTGTTCACAATGCACATATAGTTGAGTTGGCTAAGGTTTTGAACCATAAGCTGAGTGGCGTGGGTTCAACACCCATGTGAGACACTTCCCTTATTTTTAATACTTGGTTTTCTTTATTTTGTTCACAAGTTCAAATGGCCATAACTTCTTCATCCCTTAGGCTTTTTGATCCATTCTTTTTGTTATGGATTCATATTGTTGCCTATTTTCTTGTGGTAAAAAGAGTTTTCCAAAAATATTTATTTTTGTACCACTTATTCATGTTTGAAGTAAGAGAATTTTTATGGTTTTCTTAAGAACTTTTTTGGTTCTTTGCTTGATTCTTTTCATGTTCTTTACATATATGGACATGTTTGAACCATTTATGACTTGTGTGAGCCTTGTATAAGTTTGTCAACTTATATCCTTGGTTTTGACTTGATTTTTTTGCTTACTTTATGCATGTTTACAAATTTAAAATGCCTTGAACTTTGTCACCAATACCATGGACCACTTTGTGCACTTACCTTGACCTTTCACACACATACTTGGATGAGCACTAAGAACCATGACATGCACTTTAGGTTGTCACCAAAGTTTTGAGCCATGTACACTTTTGCCTCCATGTTAAGTGATGTTTTAACTTACACATGCTTACATTAACCTTTTTAAATGTTCTTGCTTGTTGGTAACCATGTTGGAACCTTAATATGCATGTTTAGGTCTTTACCTACTTGTGTTAACATGTTCAACTTGTAACCATGCTTATTTGTTCAAGTAATGCCTTAACTTGTTCATATAATGTTTGAACTTTCAATATGTCTTCTTTAAGCATTCTCACATGCCATCCTTTGTATGCTTGCATATTCATTCACATGTTATTGTCATGAACATGTCATCCTTGCTCAAGTATGTTTGGTTGTCACCATTTGCTTGTTTTCAAATTATACCCATGATAAGTGATGTCTTAACTTATCCATGTATGCTTCACCACATCTTTGAACTTCATTCATGTTTAGGTATTGTTAGAACCTTTACATATTAAACTTAAACTTTGTTTCATCCATGTTTAAGTGTTGTCATAACTTTCACATGTTAGCTTGAAATTTGAACCTTTCCATGCTTAAGTGTTGTAATAACTTATCCATGATTTGAAATGTTAAATTGTATTCATGATTAAGTGTTGTTACAACTTATCTTCTTTTATCTTGTATTCATGATTAAGTGGTGTTAGTAAACCCTAAATCATGTTTGCCTTAATCGAGTACTTGAACTCTTATCCATGACCTTAGTCTTGTTAGAACTATGTCTCATGCTTGTTTAGATGTTGTCACATCTTTGTTTAATTAATTTGTTTGGTTGTCACCATGTTAATTGAAAACTTCCTTGAACCTTTGAACATACTAGGTAGTTACCTTGTCTAGTTCATGACTTTGTTAAGTCCTTACCCTCAATGTTGTCACATTTATCTTTATGCTTTGGTTGTAACCATATGCTTTACCTTTGCCATGCTAACATCATGTTTGAATGTTATATTGATTTACTTCCCATTGATATCATGTGTGAATATCATATTTGCTCATATCATCCATCTTAAATCATATTCCTTTTAACTTTGTTAAGTTATTCTTCCAAGTGATGTTAGCTTGTTAGATTCCATCCTCAAGTTGACTTCTATTCCTTAATCCAAGGAAAAGTCTCTTTATTGACTCAAACGTCATAGACAGCTCATCATTACACATCACCCTTTGACCTTGTTAGAGTCATTAGGTTTTTGAGTCTTAGACTTAAGTTAGAATAGACAACGCTTGTGACTTTGTCAAGTCAAGTAAGTGTTAAGACCTTAACACTTAATACCCTTGAATCTTGATCATAATCAAGTAATCATCCATCCCTATTTAGGTGAACTATAATTGCTCTTATTCCATCCTTGTAAAGATATGTAGGCACAAGACCGCGAAGTTTTGGCGAGCATACTTAGTGACTAAATCTTTAGGTCTCTATCTCTCACCATAAAACCCAAACACAAAACTATAGCAAACAATATCACAAATACAAATAAGAGGTTCCTATAGAATACTATAGATACGTAGGGTGTTAATACCTTCCCTTTGTATAACCAATCCCCGATCCCTCAAAATCTCTTAGCATTGTTGTTACATTGCGAACTTAGGGTTTTTTACGATCTTTACCCTTTCCCTTGGGTAAATCAAAGCTCGGTGGTGAATGTTTAAAAGATTTGTGATTCAAGTTTAATCAATAGCTTGATATCTAATTTTCACCGCAACAGGTACAAACTAGAGCCATCAAGTTAAAGATGTCTTACCCTCGTCAAGAATTATTTCCCTTAAAATAATTTATCCTCTACTTCATGAATGACACAGAGAAACTGCAGGTCGCTTTTAACAAAACTCAATGTGAAAAGAACTCTTGAAGAAACGAGTATCAAATTGTCAGCTTGGAATGCACAAAAATTCAAGAGTTACTGAAAGAGAAAGATGCTCTGATTGAAATACTATAGTAGCATACAGTAGAAAGTCAAGAAGAACGGAGGAGTTTACTCTCTCCTTTCACCTGGAAAAGGATCATCAACCTGACAACGATTGAGGAGGCCCGATCAAAGAACCGAAAAGGGGGTCAATAGCCAGCATCTGGACCTTTGTCAGAGATCCCTTAGGATTCATAGGCCTAGTTTTCCTTCCTGCACTTTGTAAAATAATGTACTTTTCCCTGTAAGATATTGTAACCCTTTGAATTCAATAAAAAGTTTCCTCCATTATTTGATATTTGAAACACAATTGTTAAAAGCTCTTTTGAAACCAAAACAAAAAGATCATTCTCATTCTTTGCATATCATTCATCATTCTTGCATTACACATCTTTGTCATAAAGTCTCACACATGTGTCTCACTTTAGAGTCGAACTGTCTCATTTGTACAATACTCGAGCCAATCGGCAAAAGAAAATGGACGATCTTGAGGAGGAAAATAGAGAGCTAAGAGAGGAAGTTAACATTCCGAAGGAAAGTCTGGAAAAACTCAACAGCATGATTGAATCCCTGGCAGCAACTCAGGATCAACCACCTCAAAGGACTGCGATCTCAAAAATTGTGTCTACGCCAACATTTGAGATACCCGTCAGTCTTCCTCAGTACAATATGCCTAAAGGTTTTCCCTGGGCATTCCTTTCAATTTTATACCTGAGGGATATATACCACCGGTCACTGAAGACCTGGGAGCCACAGCTGGAACCTCCAGACCTGAAGGTTACAAACTTCAGGTGAACGAAGATGCAAGGGCTACGACAGAGACTCCTGTACCTGAAGATTACAGACTTCAGGTCATGGAAGCGCCAAGAATTACCGTAGTAATGTATATACCACAACTTGTGATACATACTATGCCAAAGGAACAAATCCTTCATGCAACCCCTGGAAAGGATGAAGAAGTATATGAAAGAATGAATGAATTCTAAGAACGGTTCTTGGAAATGCAGAAAGAACTACATGTCATTCGACAGGACTTGTTTGGAAAAGATGGCGCTGACCTCTGTTTGGTCCCTAGCGTCAAAATACCGCACAAGTTTAAGGTGCCCGACTTTGAGAAGTACAAAGGCAACTATTTCCCTCAAAGTCACTTGGTAATGTACACCCGGAAGATGTCTACCCAGACAGAAAACCAACAGCTACTAATCCACTACTTTCAAGACAGTTTAACCGGTGTCGCGCTCAAATGGTACATGGGATTAAACCGTACAAAGATCAGTACCTTTAGAGATCTTGGGGCAGCCTTTGTTCAGCAGTACAAGTACAATTTGGATATGGCACCCGACAGAGATCAACTCAGAGCTATGTCCCAAAAAGATAAAGAAACCTTCAAGGAGTATGCTCAAAGATAGCGCGAAATTACCGCCCAGATTTGTCCTCCTCTTAAGGAGAAAGAAATGACGAAAATCTTCTTGAAAACATTAAGCTCATTTTATTATGACTGAATGGTCGCCAGTGCGCCTAGTGACTTTACTGAGATAGTAAACATGGGGGTACGCCTTGAGGAAGCAGGCTGGGAGGGTCAATTGGTTAAGGACGCAGAACCATCCAGTAGTAGTAAGAGATACAGGAGTGCTTTCCAAAAGAAGAAAGAGCAAGATATCAATAATATCTCGCAGGATAAGCAAAGGCGAAGGTATCAATCTTGACAGCTAGCAATGGTATCTCCTATTATCAACCCAGCGCCGGTTCCAGCATATCAACCACATATTGCTCCGAGACACCCAAATCAACAACCGTATTAGCAAAGGCAGCAACAGCCTCTTCAGCAGGCATGCCCGCAATACAATAACAATAATCGTTTTTCCCGATCACCAAGATTTGACCCCATACCAATGTTATATGCAGAACTATTCCCACTTTTGCTAGCCAAGGGGCACGTTCAAACTAGGACTCCTTTCACAGTGCCGAGCAATCCCCATTATTGGTTCAAAGCTGATCAATCTCGCCCTTATCATTAAGGAGGACCGGGGCATAGCATTGAGAACTACCTCAGCTTCAAATATAATGTGCAAAGGCTCGTCAAAAACGGAGTTTTATCCTTCAAAGATAGGAATCCGAATGTTCAAACGAACCCGTTGCCACAACATGAAAAAGCTTTAGTAAACTTGAGAGATGAAGGACCTAGCAGTAATTATCAAATTCAAGATGTACGCCTACTAGGAACAAATCTGGTAAAGATGCATTGCAGGAAAAGCGGGTATGGCCATGTGCCATCTCAAAACTATCATCAATGCGACATTTGTTCCAAGAACAATCAAGGGTGCATCATTGTACAAGCAGCTCTTCAAGAGCAGATGGATCTAGGCTGGATCCAAGATCAGACGATTCGTGGAATAAATATGTTCTATGGACGTCCATGCATTGTTCAAAATCATGACATTCGCGCAATGAATGTCAATCTAGTGGCAATGCACTTAAGACAAAGTCAGTATCGCAATTTACCGCTGCACGACTACAACCCTTGCCCGGTTTTCTCAAAAGACAATCAAGGATGTTCTTTTGTAAAATAAGCCCTCCAGCATCAAATGGATCTAGGATGGATCCAAGACTACCATGGAAGTGATAATAACCAGGTCAACATGATCCAAATTTTTGACATTTGTTTAGTAAACACCAGCTTGGTAGAATTACATGCCAAGCAAGTCAGACTTAGTTATCTGTTAGCACATAATTATCAGGACTGCAAAGATTGCTCCGAAAATAATCAAGGTTGTGCACTTGTACAAAGAACTCTTCAACATCTGTTGGACCATTGGTGGCTCCCAATCTACCAGGATGAAAACACACATCGAGCTAGCATAACCAATGGAAATCCAGATAGACGCCAGAGTTGTAACATCCGCTTGCTGGAAACGGATTTGGTAAAAATGCACTACATACATAGTGGATACGGTCGTGTGCCGCCTCACAATTATAAACGCTGTCGAATATGTTCACAAAATAGCCAAGGGTGCTACATCGTGCGAGCAGCTCTCCAGAATCAAGTAGACCAGGGGAAACCCAACTATGCCTAAATTCTCAGTCAATCAATATGGTACATGGTTGCCTCCTTGTCCAGAGTGAGATTCAAGAACTATTGTACAAAAGAACCGTCATAGTTTTCAATAAAAGAGAGCCTGTTAATTATGGAATTAACAAGGATGTTTTCACTGTAATTCCTCTGCTCAACGAGCCAAAGCACTTGGAGATCCCTTTCGACAATGGAAAAAATTTCAACATTCCCGAGCTGGAACCGATTGAGGTTACTTATGACAGTCGAAATACCCAAATAACCCCTTTGGTCATCTACTTGCCAGTCCCAGTGCCATACGAGTCAGAGAAAGCTATTCCGTATAAGTACAGTGCAACCATAATAGAAGATGGAAAAGAAGTTCCGCTGCCATCCATTGTCAACATTGCTGATGTTATCCGGGTCACCCGAAGTGGTCAAATCTTCAACAGAGGAGTTGGAGAGCTTGTAAAAGATAAGGAACCTCAAACTGAAGTTCCTAACCAGCAAGCTGGTCAATCAAGCAACACGGAGCCTGTGAAAAATAACGATGAAATTTAAAAATCATCCAGAGAAGTGAATACAACATTGTGGATCAACTATTACAAACTCCTTCTCGAATGTCCGTGTTTTCTCTCATGCTCAATTCAGAAGCTCACAGAGAAGCTCTACAAAAAGTCTTGGAATAAGCCTTTGTAGAAAAATATGTAACGGTGGGTCAGTTTGACAGCATTATTTCCAACATCACTTCCTGCAACAATTTGGGTTTCAGTGATGAAGAACTTCCAGAGGAAGGCAAAAATCATAACATGGCACTCAACATCACAGTCAATCGCCAGAACGATGCTTTAGCCAGTGTGCTCGTAGACACAGGTTCATCCTTGAACGTCATGCCAAGGCCAACTCTGGTACGATTATCTTTTCAAGGCACCCCCATGAGAGGTTGTGAGATTATAGTCAAAACTTTTGACGGATCTAGGAAGACAGTTATCGGCGAAGTCGACCTTCCTGTAATCATTGGTCCCCACACTTTCCAAGTCACCTTCCAATTCATGGACATCCGAGCGGTATACAGTTGTTTATTGGGACAGCCTTGGATACATGAAGCAGGGGCAGTCACTTCAACACTTCACCAAAAGCTAAAGTTTGTAAAGAACAAGTTAGTCACATTATGCAGAGAACAGGATTTAACTATAAGTAATCTATCGTCATTCTCATATTTAGAGCCAGAAGAAGTCGTTGGAACTCAATTTTAAGGACTCTCTATGAGCAATGAGAATCATCAAGAAAAAGGAACGTCAATTTCCTCATACAAAGATGCTCTCCAAATAATGAGAAACAGTGACATAAAAGGATGGGGGAAAGTTGTGATTCCTGTTATAACAAAACAAGAAAAGGTCTCAGTTTTTCTCCAGCATTTACGAAGACTACAAAAAAGGATGAGGCCACTCGACCTATTCAATATTTCTTCCACAGTGGAGGCTTCCTCCACCTAATTTCTCAAGAAGTCCACACCATCGAGGAAAATGATTCTTCCGATACAGATAAAGAATGGAAAACTTATTTCAACGATGAAGGTTATATATCTCAGGAAGAAACATACATGTCATTTTGCTCTCTGAAGCAAAGTCCCAGATATATACCAAGATCAGACGTCAGAATGATCTATAGAGATTGCGATCCTGAGGGATGTCATGCTCCACCCAACTTATTGGAAGAAGATACTCTAATGAAAGACAACTTTTATTACAAATCATATGATCCCGTGGATGATTTGTCCATTTGGAGGCCTTATATAGAAGATTTAGGACATAAGAATCAGCTAGAGAATGCATATCTACTGAATGACCTTTAGAAAAACCCACCTGTTCTCCCAGGGTTGTGGAAACCTTACCACAAAAATTTTGAAGATGTCAAACATCATGTTGATGAAGTTGCAAGAATCGCAGGACAAGAATTTATCAACTTTGTATTTCCTGAGGTCAATGTCATTGAAAAAGATGATCCATATATCCCCTCAGAAACTTGGGATACTTTGGGGCAGCCAAGCGGCAAATACGAGTTTCTAGTGAAGTACACTGCTCCAGAATGCTCTCGTATCAGATATGAAGACATTCAACCCATTGGATGGGGAGATTCCCCTGAAAATGAAGATACTAATGAATGAACAACCAAAAAGACCTCTTACGGTAACTCTGCATGGGAAGAAGACTCCACTGATCAGACTCTGCCCGAAATCAGTACCATCACTAAAGACAATCCTAGAAGGAAAGTGTAGCGTGCGATTTTTGTCGGTGACGCGACCACCTTATCGCCATGGGAATTATCCTCACCGCAATGGTAGGGATTGGGTGCTACTTTCTGATTTCTTATTTATCCCGTGAAGCTGGAAGGGAAAGGGAAGCTATCTAAAACTAACCTTGCACGCGAATGTTTAACTGAACAAACGCTAAGAGAGATTGAGGAGTTCGGGGTCAGGTTATACAATGGGGAGTTGTCAATTACCCATCCTATACATGGTTATCCATGGGCTGATTAGCATTAAGTTCTGCTTTTATACTTTATGGTGTTTGTCCATGAATGGGGAAAGTTTCTTCTTTGTGGGAATGTCTGAGAGAGATTATTTTTGTTGTTTTTCGAGTTTTTCATTGTTTTTGGTAAGGTACTGGACCTAAGGTTTTTTATAAGTATGCTCGCTCAGATTTTGCAATCTTATGCCTACATATTCCCGTTAAGGCAAAACAGGGAAATCAGAGCAATCGTAGTTCCTCCTATTTCTATGGGAGGAAAAGATGGTTGGTGTCTTGTTCAAAGCCCAAGATTGAAGCTAAATGTTGGGTATTTTTGTCTTCTTCAAAGCCCAAGATTGAAGCTAAAAGGTTTTGACTGAGAGAGAATTTGTCATCTCTAAAGGGAGATATCTCATCTGTTTATCATAGTTGTCTGAGTGACTGGTTTTTAAAGGGGAATTATTTTAACTGGAATGTATGGAATCCAGTAATGCCATAATTTCCTTTGTAGGGGATTTGTCCTGAAGGAGAAAACTTTAACTCTGTGTAGAGCAATGCCATTTTTCCTTAGGAATTTTTCATGCTAAGAGAGGGATATTGGCTTGGATGTAAATAATCCAGAGGCTTGCCACTTACAACAATTAGATAAAGTTCACCAAGATAAGAGATGGACCACAGCTTGGATTTTTGAATCAACAAGTGTGCCACTTACAGCAGTTATCTGGGATTAGGGTTTATTTTGATTTTCTATTTTGGTGAGTGATTGTACAGAGAAATGTCTTCCTGCAGAGAGATTTTTTGATTTCCTCTGAGGGGATGTTGATTTTTGTGTGCCTTGATCAAGCCCAAGGTTGAAGCTAAGAGATTGATTGACTCCACTGGTGAGATCATTATACAAAGCCTAAGAGGAGGCTGGGAAAGACTGACTCAACAAGAGAGTGTTTACCTGTGTCTTGTACAAAGCCCAAGATTGAGGCTGAAAGAGAATTGACTCTTTTGGGGAAAGATTTTATCTGTCTTGTACAAAGCCCAAGATTGAGGCTAAAGGGATTGACTCAGTTAGAGAGTATTTAGGTGTCTTGTACAAAGCCCAAGATTGAGGCTGAAAATTATGACTCTGCTTAGGGAGTTCTGATATATGTCTTGTACAAAGCCCAAGATTGAGGCTAAAATTTATGACTCCACTGTGGAGGACACTTATGGGTGTCTTGTACAAAGCCCAAGATTGAGGCTAAAAAGTTATGACTGATCATTATACAAAGCCTAAGAGGAGGCTGGCTGGGGAATTTCTTATATGAAGTCTAAGAGGAGGCTAAATTCTACTGAGGATTATTTGAGATCCAGAGACAGGTGTTGGTTGCAGAATAGGGCAAGCAGAAAAAATATTTATTTTCGGAAGAATTCCCTCCGGGATTTATGTCGTGTCCACAGAGATCGGTTCGAGGGAAAGAATGCTGTTCAACAGTCTCTCGCGTTTATGAGTTTGGTTTTGAATGGTTTCAAACAAGAAAATAGAAAAGTAAACATTAAAACATAAAAACAAATTCACTTTTCAGCAAGAAAAACTCGTCCGGCAATGCATATAAATCACTCCTCACAAACTTAAACTTACCGACCAGTTATACTCCACCTACAATACTCATCAATATCACCCAGCATCGCTCACAACAAAGGTTATGTCTAACGCACAGTTGAGATAACAACCATGTTACTCTCTTCGTCACTCTCGCGAGCGAAGCCTCGAAACACGGAAGGCATTAAGCTTCGACGCCTATTGAAGATTGTCAGCTCCTAAATCTATCTCTAGAGTCCAGAAACTAACAGACAATCGTCCCTAATCGAAGTTCGTGAGGGTTATGTCTAACGCAACCCAAACCCCGCGCATAAAGCAAAAATCAGAGACAATCACCAATAAAGATTTGTAAAGCAAGTTTTATACAACGCCATGGGCGACAAATATACATGAGATCACAGCAAATACATATACACAACCCAACCATAAAGAAAAACACAAAGAAGAAGAGAAATGAACCAAACATCTCGCAGATTGTCAGATCCGGTCGACGATCAATCCACTCCGGATCATCCGTATGCATGCTCCACAATTGTTTTCTAAGCTAATCCTATGAAGAAATGAAGTTTGATGGAGTTGGAGCAAAAACCCCCAAAACCATCCCTAAAAAAGTAACTGAAATGAACTATATACATTGTAAATTCTGCATCGTTCGCAGTGCGAATGATCATTCGCAGTGCGAATGACTCAAAAAATAGCACTTCAAGTGCCTTTGGTTGCTAAACCGCCTTTGCTTTCCTTCGTTGGTTCGCAGTGCGAACGAACCATTCGCAGTGCGAATGCTCGCTGACTGGTTCGCAGTGCGAACATTGGCTTATTTCTCTTTTGTAACTCACTGTCAGCCTTCGCTGGGACCTTCCCTGGACCTTCGCAAAGCGAACATTCGCTGCCAGTTCACAGTGCGAACAAGACAGGAAATCAGTCCTTATTTTGGCCACAACTTCCACACCGAAACGCCGATTTACGCACGGTCGGAAGCGTTGGAAAGCTTATTCAATGCTCTTCAAGAATATGGCAAGATAGCCTTTATTTACTTCCTACAAAATTGAGATAAAAATCAATTAAACTAAGTAATATTTAAACAATACGCAATATATACACTAAAACGTAAAGTAAATGTATTTATAAACAAAGTGGGGTTCATTTGAACCGATATAGACAAAAAGTATCAATAAGTGCAACAAAACTTATATACAAAAGTAGGTACATTGTGCACTTATCAACAGGTCCAAATTGGGGAATCAACTCTTACTGAGGTTTACAGAAGAGTTGAAAAATCAGATGCCTTAAGGTTCTGATTCTATTGAGGATTTTGTTAATGGTAAATTAACAGTAGATGACCCTGACTAGGGAAATTTAGAGCGAGGGTTTTTGGAGATTGAGTTATAAAACCTGTGGAGGTTTTAACTCTGCTAGGAGATTGATCAGGTGATCAGGATTATTTCCTATTCTTTAAGGAAGCTTTGAAGGTTTCTTTGAGATCCAAAAGGAGATGAGACTGTCCAAGTCTATGGTATGAAGAGGCTGACTCTTAGCTGGAGAATAATCTTTGGATGATGCCCAAGAGGAGGCTGATGTTTTAAGGGATAAGAATCAACCCTAAACTAGTTTGATATTTTGACTCAAGAAGACTGCTCTAACAAAGGATGACTAGGTTATGTCCTATACCTTTAAGAGGTCTCTGGGTCCTTGCACTAAGCCCAAGAGGTGGCATGAGAACTTATAAGAAGCCTGAGGGTCCTTGTACAAAGCCCAAGAGGAGGCTGGGGATGCTTTTAGGAAGCCTGTGGGTCCAAACTTAAGAAAAGTTCAAGAAAGGTTTCACCGGGAATTAATCCTTTCTTTAGTGAACAGTTCTAGGGTTTGAAGAAATTCAAGAGAGGTTTCACCGGGAATTAATCCTCTCTGGGGAAATGAATTTCTTTGACAATTTTCTAAATAGTGACAGTCTGAGAAAAGTTTCAGTGGGAATAATGCATTTCTCGGTTCCATATTGTATAAGCCCAAGAGGAGGCAAGACTGTATCTGGAAATTCCTATGGGGAACTAGTTTTGACTGTGTTGAAAGAGTGGCCACTAGCTTTATCTAATCTTAGACCTAATTACCGAGGAAAACTCTAAGCAGATATATAAGTATGTATACAGTTGGAATATATAGACAAGTATGTAAAAGAGGGTAGATACCACTGGGGTGGTGATACATCCGTATATCAAAACTACCCCATCAACATCTATGGGTGACTTGGATTTCAGGCCTGGCCAAGGCGCCATGGCCTGGACCTTGTCCAAGGCATGGCCTGATTTTTTCCTCTTGCATGAAGGCTCTAATTTCCTCATTTCTCCATGGATTTTGACAAAATTTAGTTGTATCTTGCCTTGAATTTCATGAGGAATCCAATGGTGCTTTTAGATTTTTCTAAAGATGTCCCTATTTTAAAACCCGATAGTGGTTTCAAAATAGGCTTATATTTGCATGTTCTGTGCAATCTCATCATACAGGCAACAATAGCATGGCAAATTAGTTCAAACACAACATATATGATATGTATGAGATGTCCATGATCAATGGACATCAAAGCAATGCATGATTTAGAGAGTTCAAGTTGTGATGCACTTACTTCTTGAAGCTCCTTGTGCTAACTGTCAAGATCCTTGTGCCAGAAGTAATCCAATGCTTTAGACACTCTTGATTGATCCCTTAGAAGCTTTTAGAATGATCAAAATCAGCTGGAATCCTCAGGAACAAGTATTGGCTATTTCTTGTAAAAGTGGCAAAAGTGACCAAGATGGTAACTCTCTCAAATGGTGTTCCAGATGAGGGAAACCAATTGGGACAGTTTGAGGATGATATTTGGAGTGTGTTTGAGGCTTTGTTTAGTTTTGAAAGTGACTGAATCAAGACATGGCTTGAAAAATACAGAAAAGTCAAAATTTGAGGTTTTGGAGGTTGACTTTCTGATTTTGGTGTTTCAGATCAAGGATGAGTGTTTGAATAGCTTATATATGATACATTGGATGTGTTTGAATCATGAGCTGTGGCGGAATTTCTCTCTAACTTGAAAACTCAGTTGTGACTTGCAAAAGAAGGCAAATTTGGAGTGAAAGAGGGAATTTGAGGAAAGCATTAGTTTGTGTGTTTTGGAGTACTCAAACTGATCACAAGTGAGCTCTATTTATAGTAGAGCAAGTTTGTTTTGGCTGAAATAGTGAATGGAAATTGCAGCAGGTCTTTGGCCAATTGTGGCATAAAGGTGTTCAAGTCTTCTCTAGTCATTGACTTGAGATTAGGGAGCAGGCTATGAGTCCTTTGTTGCAGGGATAAGGCTTGACTCATTCAGTTAGACTTACCTCAGTTCATGCCATCTTGATGCATCCATTGAATGCTTGGTGCCAAATTTGAAAATTCAAGGTTTTGCATCATGAGATATCACATCCCACAATGATGCTCTTTTGTCTTGGAAGGCTAGGCTTTTGGCATTTTGTGTTATGGATCAGATCATTCATTCATATGTGTTGTAATTGGATAGAATTTGAATGATCAAAGTGCTCAAAATCAGTCCAAGGAATCGTGGGGTGCAAGTTTGCACCAAAACCTCTCTTGAAAACAGTTGAAGCAAGGCAACTTGGGAGGTCCATAACTTCTAGCTCAAAGGGAGTTTGATGGTGTTTTTGGTCATTTTGGAAAGCTTGCATAATGTACTTCAACTTTGATGTCCATAAATAGACCTAGTTTAACTTGGATCAAGGTGAAAAATGGCCTTAAAGTTGAGAAAAAGTGAAACAGATTCTGCCTAAAAAAATTTCTAAGTGTTGGAACTCTTTTCACGCTTTTCTTGATTTTGATCACTTCATAACTTAAAATCCAAGCATTTTCTGGCTATTGACCAATCCTACACTTTTGTAGTATGTGAGATAAGCTTTCATTTGAGCTTTGGATGGAAGCTAATGGCTTTATGGTTAAGGAGTTATGACCTTGCAAAGTTGGTACCAAAAAACTTTTGTTCCATAACTTAGAAAATTTTTGGTTTCTCAAGGTTGCCCCTTTTGCAAGAAACCTCACTTTTCTTGATTTTTCTTGATGAATGATGATCAAAATCATACATTTAAATTAGTTTTGACTTAGGGGAACCATTTTTTTGAAAAATTCCAAAAAGTCAAACTTGATTTTAGGCACAGTTGACTTTTTGTCAGATGAATTCCAAATTGTGTGATTCCTTATGAAATCAAGTCATTGACCCAATTCAAACCTAATGTATGGATTCCATAGGTGTTTTAGGGTGTCTTGAATCATGTACCATGGTTTGGGAACATGTCTTGGTCAAAAGTCAAAGATACAGTTGACTTTTTCTTCAAAACCCTAATTGTGATCCTGATGAAAATGAAACTTGTGAATCAATCTTCTTTGGTCAATCCATTATTTCAAATGGATCAATGTGGTTTAATTGAGGCCCTCAAATCATGTTTTGAGGTCTTGGCTTATGTTTTGCCTCAAAAGTCAACTTATGGGTGAATTAAGTCAAGAAACCCTAATTCCTGATTTCTGATGAATGCTTCCCCTGAGGTTATTTTGACTTGATGATTGGGTCTATGAGGTCCCTTTGAGTGTTGTGGGTCATGCTTTGAATTAATGACTCATGCCCAGATGAAAACTTTCATCTGGAGGCCTTGGTCGACCAAAACCCTAATTTGGTGACACTAGCGATCCTGAGGCTAGATCAGCTTGACATGTTGCACTCTTGTGCTTGATTCTTGATATGAGAGATCTCTTGATCCTTAATGGATGTTTTAAGAGGTTAGACAAGTTGAAGATCATGTCATTTCTTGATTGATCCTTTGTTTAAATGCTCTGAGAGGGGTTAAAACCCTATTTCTTGATTGTAGTGAATGCTCAACAATCCTTGAGGAGATTGATGAGGCATGATAGTACATCCATATTGTGGAGATGATTTGCACAATGATGGGAAATCTTGGTGGTCAAAATTTGGAGTATGACAGATGCCCCTATTTAATCTTCTTGGACCCGGATGTGTGAATGGCGAAGATATTTGGACATTCAGGGTGCAAGAGGATTCGGAATACCCAAAATTTTGACGGTGGTTATGAATGGTAGTTTGCTCATCCATATTCTTTTGCTAAGCAATGCTACTTAGAAAAAGGTAAAACTTCCCCTCGATCCTGGTCTTCAGCCACGGAACTGGTCTAAGTTTCTTTTGAAATAAACTTCCCCTCGATCTTGGTCTTCAGTCACGGAACTGGTCTAATTTTCTTTTGAAATAAACTTCCCCTCGATCCTGGTCTTCAGCCACGGAACTGGTCTCGGTTTCTTCTCTTCAAGTTCCTTCCTCGATAAGGAACGTTATTTGTAGCGGTCTTCATCAAACTTCTCGCCGAGTTATACCGGGGAAATGCCATTTGACGGAAAAATTTGATATCATACTTGCTGGGGAAACCCATTTGTCTGAGCTGTAGAGGTGTGCAAACTTCTCTGTTAGAGATGTCATTTGTTGACTCTACTAGGGAAAACGAGTCTCTTGAGATACTGTTTTGTGCTTGGGGGATATTACATCATACTTTTCTTCGAGATTTTTCGGAGAAATGCCATGTGATGTCATCCAATTTTGAGGTGCTGATGACTTCATTAACATCGAATTTCTTAAGATAAAAACCGATGTATCACCGAGAGTCTTTTAGTGGAGAGGCTTTCTCTGGGGATTTTCCTTAATCCCGGAAAGCGAAAATATCATCTTCAATGGTGAAGAGTGATGTTCCAAAGGTTTATGTCGAATGTCTTTTTGCCTTTTAGAGGTTCAAGTTATCAAAGTGGTCTAGGAGAGTCTCCACTCCAGAAATAAACTAGGGATAAATCTCTTAGACAATACATTTCCTGACGAGGAAAGAACTCAAACTGGGATTTTGTCTTATCCGACGTGGAAAGGAAGACTGACACTTGATTGAAAAGAGGACTTTATCACTCGGGAATGAGTATGAGCAGAGCGATAGTAATGCAATATGAATATGAGTATGAATCAATAATGCATGATGTATGTATGTTTATGCTGACAAAACTGACGCGACATACAGACTAGTGAAGGAACACGACGGGCTACTCGGCCACTGCGGGGGATCAAAAGTACCTGAAATTCAGGTACATGTGCAGAATTCAGATGTCCTAGAACATGCCGTTCGACATCTGGTCTGACATGATCACAAAGGGCAAGGTATATTGCAATAATCATGGTACTGAAAAAATAAGAGCAAGACACACAGAATTGTTAACCCAGTTCGGTCTAACACACCTACTCTGGGGGCTACCAAGCCAGGGATGAAGTCCACTATCAGCAGTATCAATTCAAAGCTAAACTCCCTGTTTACAGCTTATCACTTAATCACTACCTAATGACCCTTCTACCTAGATCCTCTCTAGATATGAGAAACCCTTCTCACTCCCAATCATCGCAATGATGTCTTGCAGTTGACAATCCGCCACTGTATCAACGGATCTTTACCTATACAATAGTTCAACACGAACGACACCATTCCAAGACACAACTTAGAGTTACTTAAAAGCTTCCTCCAAGAACAATACTCCTCTTACTTAATAGCTTCGAGGATCACACTTACAAACTGTCCAACTCACAGGTCAAGTGGTACAGGAACCAACCCTAATACTTGAACTTTTACATCTTTGGTTGCGTTACAAAACTAGGTTACAATGTATCTATATATAACCTCTTCCCAACTGGATTTTGGGCCTTTAAAACACAACAAATGAGCTGCTACAAATCAGTAGAGACTTCTGCTACATAATAGGACTTCAATCTTTAACTTCCTAAAATATCTCCATATTTAGAAAGTGTATATTTTCCATATTCTTCTCAATTTCAGACTTGATTCTTCAGACCTTTTAATTCAGCGCCACCTGGAATTTGCATATTGTTTCCTGAATCTTCTGCATCTGTTAAGACATAACAGAATTCTAAATTCTCTTCGGTTCTGGCGCGATGTCGAATGAACCTGCATGGGACATCTCGATACGACATGTTGTTCCAGATTTTGAAACTACTTTAGCTCAACATGTTCCAATGCACACTAGGACTTCTTGCTCAACCTGTTCTTCTTTAGCAAGATACACAGTCCTATCTAACATATTGCTGCTATTATTTGTTTTACAAAATTAATGCCAACCCTTAAAATTAAAGAACTAACATTCTCCCCCTTTGGCAAATTTTGGCTAAAACAAATACATAAACATTACAACTTAGATTACAGCAGCAATCACAATACTATACTACTGACAGTAGTCCTCAGCAACTACTGAACCTAGCAGCAGCCATCAGTAGCTACTGAGAACAACAAACAAGGAGAATCATCGTCATGGGAATACTTGAATGATGTTAGGACATCATGTTTGACAAATCTTCAAGCATCACCTTCGGGCACCACAGCACAATAAGGGCACCACAGCACAATAACTTCAGGCAGCACATTAGGACCTTAGGAGTAGAAAGTCCTGAAGTTATGCACATGAGGAAGAAGATATCTGGTGTACATGAGGAAGAAGAATTTTAACACTCCCCCTTAATACAACACATTTCTTTTTCTTTTCAACTCAGACCCGGATTCATTGTAGAAGACTCCTCCAGAAAAGAAACGTCTGTCTTGACATAAAGGACCAATGGTGGCATAAGAGATATTTGAACACCTTAGTTGATCAGACGCCCCCAGTCGACCTATGGCATAAGATGAAACTTAAGAAGTATCAATCTATTAACCCATGTAACTCAGAACACAAGTCACAACTGTGTTCATAAATCAGGACACAAGTCACAAAGAACTCAGCACAAACTCATAGAAATGACACCCTCTTCGACATCTCTGCACACAATTGGAACTCCAGACTCGAAACAAAGCATCTGCACAAACCATCTCACACCCTTTCTCCCCCTTTTTAGCCAAAAATTGGCAAAGAATGCCCTCACAGAACCAGACCCAAGTGATGCTTACCCAAATACGAACAAACTCCATAAGACTTGTGAAATAAAACACTCACTTGGCTGAAGGAGAAGAGAACAACCTCTATAAATAGCTGACCAGTAACTTTGGAATTAACGAGCCTTGAATATGTCAAGGTTCTTGGTCAAAGAAACGCTATTTTAGGTATCAAAAACTGCATTCAAATTCAATGCCTACCTTCCAAAACTGCCTTGACTGCCTTAAATGTTTCTCAACTGAACTTTACCATAAATTAAGCCAATAACGTTCCATGCATAGACAGAGACACGTGTTTCACCTTATCCTTACACCACCGTCCAGAGTAATTCCTTGTTTACTCAAGAAAAACATGTCCTGTACCATGTTCTGAGATCTTATCAGACAATGTCTGCTTGCTCACAACATTATCAACCCAAAACTCCACAGAAAATTATACATTCCAAAACACAAGCACATTTTCTTTTCTGTTGGATTCTGAGATGACTTCTATCGATCAGCGCAACTCACATTCCCTTCTAGATTCCTTCAGAGCAGCAGAGAAAAATAAATTCTCCCAAATACAACAATTCTGCTCTTCAGACTCCTCCTGCATGAGCACTAGCTTCACGCAGCTAGGATAGCACACCAGCCTTAGGAACACCTAACCACACTCAGTAGTACATGTCCCCTCATGTTTTTTGACATTACTCTGTGCACGCTTCACAAAAATCTGCACCCTTGCAGTAATAGACCATAGACAACAGCCTTAACTCCCCCTGACATGAACAACCAATGCTCCTTATGAAGATGAACACTCGACACCAGATGATATTGCCACATTCTCAACATTAAGAACTCCCACTTCTCACCATATATATGCCAAGTTCAATATAAAAGCCCACTTGATTTAGAATTTCTCACATATTCCATAACAAATGTCTTTAGATTACTTACAACACAAGATAAGGGCTGCCACCACCTTTTACTTGTATTAGAAGAAATCAACCTTCTGTCCTTACATTCACAAGCATCTAATAAAGTCTTCATCATGAAAGTAGCCATGTATTTCCAGAACTACTTACCATCAAGATTAGAATCTGCCCATTCTAATCCACACTATGTCAGAACTGCCACTTCAAACAATAATGTTGCTTCTTCCAACTCCACAAGCACAGTCCCAGACCTTCATCTAGGATACACAACAGACAATGATGTTGTAACATTGATGCGTGTTTTTTCGCAAGTGTACGAATGCGTCAGAGTAATATAAAAGATTATCGTATCCACAGAGACCAAGTGTCAATCTATCGCTATCTATTGTTAAGGTGTGTATCTAAGGCGATTGAAAATAGTAGTTTTGAAGAGTGCACGGTAGTAAATAAAGTAATTAAAATTAATTGATAAAGACAGGTTCGAATGCAATTCACACAACCAATTGATAATCCAAGTACTTGCCAATAGAACTACTTACGGGCAATGTTTTCTACTTTGAAAATAACTCATTTGACAGGAACTGTCGCTTTCGCGTATTCAGAACCGAGTTGTACCCCCTAATCAAACCCTCTTATTGTCACGGATAAAAAGGCGCGCATTGCGTTAGAGTAGTAAACCTATTTTTAAGAAATATAGTATCTTGACCAAGTTGAAAAGTATTTTAACCTGGATTTTCTAAAAAAAAGGAGGTTCTTACGAACCAGACTTTAAACTTCTTAACGCGTCCGAAAATGGTTTTAAAATCTCTTTTCCTTTTAAATTAAAAACTCCTAATAAACTAGACAAAGCGCTTTCGCTGTTTTTGAAATAGTTTAAAAACAATTAAGTTTAGATAGGCGTTGGACGGCTTTCGATCTTACCCAACGGATTTTAAGAACAGGAAAACTTATATTGAAAGTTAAAATAGCCCTTAAGTGTTTCTACTAACAATTGTACAGATTATCGGTTCAGTTATGATCTTCACATTCTAACCTTTATAAAATTAGCCAGACATGGTAAAGTAAAAGTTCATTTTTAGATTTTTCATAAAAAAAGTATTTAAGTGCGAGTGCGGAAAGTAAATGAAAGTAGTGCGAGTGCGGAAAGTAAATGAAAGTAGTGCGAGTGTGGAAAGTAAATGAAAGTAAAGCAGTGCGGAAAATAAATGAAATTAAAAGACAGTGCAAGAAATAAAGTTGACAAAAGGTAAAGTAATAAAAACCTGCTCCAATCGGAGTGGTTGAATAAAATGCGAACTGAAAGTAAAATGGCGGCAGGATTAACTTCCTTCCAGAGTGCTCCAAGACTCAATCTCACAGGCTCTTACAGACTCGATCTCTCGAATGTAGTAACACCTCGATGTGAAGCGATTACCACTATTACACTGATATATGCTTATGAACAACTAAGCTTGGATGAAGAAAAACGAAAATCTAAAGTCTTATTTATAGGCAAGGAAACATGTGGAAAAGACAAGGATGCCCCTAGCATTTGAATTTGGGAGGGAACTTGTTTTGTTCTTGTGGCGCCCGCCATGAGTGTAAACTTGCTTGGGCAGTTGGAGATCGTGGGGAAAAATAGTTGGGAGGAGTTTAAGACATGGCCACGTCATGGAAGACCCTGTGGCGGCCGCCATAGTGGATGCCATAAGTGTAAAATGCTGGTTTTCTCTATTTTAGCTCATTTCGGCTCCTTTTTCGCTCCTTTTCTCGCTCGGGGCTCCGTTTCGACTAAAAACCTGAAAACAAAGAAAAACATAATAATAACATAATAAAATGACATTAAAAGACTAAGAATGCATGCGAAATCGGAGTCAAAAATACGGTGAAATTCAGTGTCATCAAATTCTCCCACACTTAGACCTTTGCTTGTCCTCAAGCAAAACATTTAAAGCTCAAAGTAAGAAAACTAGTGCTAACACGTGATTCGGGCAAAAAGGGCTTCTAAGTTCAAGTCAGGATGTAGTGACAGGTACTAAGTGAACCAAGGGTATCGTAATGACACTTATCCGCAGAGGCGGACATAAACTTCATTCTTATATTAATCAACCGTATCATCCCACAATAACTAGGTCTACCTCTTCATCTCTTTTTGGGTCCTTTTCATTCAGGCGCAATCACATTAAGCCCGTTATCCGTACATGTTTCATAGTAGAGTGACCTGTTAGTGATTCTGATCCAAAACATAGGGTTTCTGGCACATATGACTGTGTAAACCCTTTTATTTGACCCAAATGCAGTTGTGGGGGATCGGATCGCAATCCGCCCTACCGAGTTCAGCGCCAGATACCTCTGAACCAACTAACAATGGGTGAGCTAAAATTATATATATATATATATATATATATTTTTTTTTTTTTTTTTTTTTTTTTTTTTGTAGCAACGATTCAACTTTTTGGTTTAAACGACCTTGTGAGGGTCATCTATCCGGAGTTTGCCTTTTTCTTTATTTATTTTACTGGATCATTCACTTATGTTCATCAGTCCCCTACGTAGAACATGCTTAGGCCGGAGCTGACTGCTGAAATAAACTACTTAGGACAAATTTGGAAATGATAATTAAGGCCATGGTACATGGGGTTTTGGAATGATTCCTATATTCGTGAAGTCTACGGTGCTAAAACGATACTAATGTTTCAAAAAGTTCACCTAAGTCACCACATCCTAATCCAAACCTGTCTTAAAGCCCAAAAAACGTGTAGAACAACAATGTTTTCTTTTTGCAAAATTTTTTTTTTTTTTTTGACAGGGCTAAAGAAATGGGGGAAAATGAGGGTGCACTAGGGATACACTGTACTGGTGACTCGTCAGACTCATGCATTTTCTAGAAAAAAGACATAGACAAAAACAAGAAATAAACAACTGACTAAAAATTGAAATAGAAAGCAATAAAATCCCCTCCCACACTTAAATCGAACATTGTCCCCAATGTTTCGAAATAAGATAAGGAGAGTAACCTGTAAAACTACTGATGTGGACCACTGGTGCCCTCGTCGTCCTGCTGGGAATGCCTGGGACGACGGGATCTGCGGCGATGCGGGTCTCTCCGGTCCAATCGGACTGATAAGGCTGCCTGGGCATCTCTGACCTGTCGAAGGTTACCTAGAACGGAACCTTGAGTAGCCTCCATAAGCTCGTAATGTCGGCGGTCGAAGTCTTGCTGACGGGATTGCTCGTTTGCTATCGCAAGCAAGGTGTGAGAAACGGACTCGAAGGATCGATCTGTCCTCCGTCGTGATTCTTCCATGAAGCTCATATTATCCGTCAGTTGTTGCTGAATGGTAGAGAGAAGGTTATCTCACCTTTCTTCTCTAGCCATAAGGTCACGCCACATCTCCTCAGTGACATAGGATCCAGGGACCGAACCTGCAAAAGGGTTAGAGGAAGAGGGTGCGGTGTGTGGTGGTGAAGGATGATGGGGGGACACATGAGGTATGGGAGACTGATCTCTCCGCTCAAATTCTTCGTCAGTGTCGTGTCCCTCCGCATCAGGAATATTAGGAGGAAGTGGACCTAGAACAGGTGGAGCATTTAAATCATAGGTCCAGTTTCTTTCATTACGTACGTCGGTACGTCTACTGCAGGGCAAGGCAACAGATGGGATAGCTACACCATGGATCATCAATACAAAACCACCCTCTCTTCTCGCTCGGCACAATTTCATATCTTTGAGAAATTTTAGGTTGATTGTGCGAGGAGTTAAGGGCTCTAGTGTGGCTATCTCATTGTTCAGGTTAAGGGCCCGAGCAATAGACGTAATTAGTCCTCCAAAAACAATCGGTCCTGCTTTATTAATAGTAACAGACATGTGAGAAAGCATAAACGGGACCGGATTGATTCTTCTATTTGTGAGACTTCCTTGTAAAAACTGAAGCTCTTTAGCATTAACCTTATTTGGATTATCCCGGCCAAAAATAGTGCATGCCAACAGGTATCTAAAAACTCTGATGGCCGGGTTGTAGATGGTCGATGCGAGAATTCCTTCAAAAGAAGTTATTAAATTATTCGACAATCTCTGCCAAAAAGAAAATGCATCGACCGACCATCCGTCATCCAAAGGGGTCTCACAAATAGCACCTTCCCAAAGAGGAATCCCTAACAGACTTGTTAGTTCGTCGGTACTGTACTTATATTCTATTCCAAACATTCTAAATTGGACAGTACCGACTGTGCTAGCAGTGTTAGGGGAGACAGTGTATATCAAAGAACTTAAAAACTCAACTGTCAGTTTCTCAAAGGTTGGTTCTCGGTTTTCAAAAATAGCGTGCAGTCCCAAAAAATCAAGTAAATGATAAACACTATGATAAATACCCAAAGTATAGAGACAGTTGTCGTCCACGTACCTCGTCGAGAGAATTTCTCGACCTTGAAGCCTTTGAATATTCCTCCTCTGCCTATCCCCGGGTTTTCCTTCTCGCAAAATAAATCCTTCGAACTCCATAGTTTTCTCTTTGAATTGATTTGAAGATAGTGAAGATGGGTTTAAATATAAGTTGGTAAAGGTGAGATTTTTATGGAATTTAATCGGTGGAATTTCAAATGGAAGTTTGAAAGGGTTAATGGATAGTGGGTATTAAATAAAGGTGGGGGCTTTTATGGGTTTTAATGGAGTTTTGGAAGAGGAGAAAAATGGGTTTTGGGAGTTTAGAGGTTCAAAAATGGTGGAAGATGAAGTTCTCCCCCGTATTTACCAGGACGCCGTGGCGGGCGCCATAAGGCTATGGCGGGCGCCATAAGGTCATTTTCGGACCTGGGCCAAAATTTTGAATTTTGGAATGGGCCTCTCTTACCTTTTGCGTCTTGGGGGTCCCGATAGCGTTCTCATTTGTTTCCCTCTTCAACACGGGACTTGCACAATTTTTGTGGAAATAAAAATCAAATATTAAGAAATAAAATTATTATTGGATATATATATATATAAAAGGAAAAATAAAAACACACATAATATATATATATAAAATCAAAGTACATAGGAAATGTAGGAAATGCGAAAATACGAAATGTGTCCAGATATGCTAAAAAGTAAAGAAAGCGCAGAAATACTGAATACTAAATAATAGAGTAGTAAGTCAGGGCAATATGATCAATCAGCTGGCTCCTCTGCCTGGCTGGATCCACGAAGCTCAGCGATCTCGCGACGAAGCTCTCCGATCTCCTGGTATAAAGAGTCTGCCTCAGTAGCATGAGTGAGATCAGATACCTCAATCTGCAAAGCAAGATCAGCTACCTCCTGTTTGAGCTTGGCAGTCTCTCTGCGGAGCTCAACAACCTGGGTGTATAAATCGGGTGGCTGCAAAGACAAATTATTAGATAAAACAGTGATTTTGGGAGACGGAGGTGAAGGGGTGTACTCCGCAATAGGAGGCGGTCTAGGCTCCTCAATAGTCTCTCCATAACCCTCCAAAGCATATCTCCAATTAGCTGGGTCATGAACACTGGTCATCATCGGATCAGGCAGCAAAAAGTAATGAACAGCCTCATTGTCGATCAACAATCTGAACTGGTTGGGGTTTGCAGAGGCTCTCCTTATCAACCCTCTGTCTAGGCAGAAATCAACGTCCATGGTGGTGTATTCACTGAAAACCCTGAGATGTAACAACTTACGCGATAGGCCTAAAGCAGCAGCAATCTGGGTAACAATACCTCCCACATGAATAATACCTACTGATGACCTGGCAATACTGCTAAGACCTTTCAGCAGAAAGTTCCCACAAGCCACAGGACGTGACTGGGTCGCACAAAACAGTAGAAAGATCTCCTCCTCACTAAGCAAGGTCTCAGCATCTGGCAATCCAAAGAAAGAGTGTACTATGATCATCTGAAAATACCTCAATGCAGGGTTGTGGATAACATGTGAGAACTGGGTGGAAGGATCCTGACTCCCTCCACCAGAGATATCACTCCAGAACTTCTCCACTTCCCTACTCAGAAAGTATCCCATAGGTGTCTCAGGAATAGCATCAGGGGTCGTCTGAAAACCTAATAAATCACCAAACTCCTTATGAGTGAAGGAGTACTCAGTCCCAAATAACCTGAAAATAGCACATCCATCTGGTCCGGCCCAGGGGTCATAAGAAAACGAGCTGAGGAACTCCAAAGTGAGGTTCCTATAGGTGTTGTTTAGGTCGTCGAACTGGTCCCATTGAAGCTGGTGGCATAAGAATCTGACACTAGGCTCAATGCCTAAAGCCTCCATGCAAGCCTGATCTGGGTACCTCGTAGGTGCCATAGGACGCCTGAAGTGGACAAAGTAACGCTCTCTCTGGGCGTCATTCCTGAAAGTCACATGCATGTCGTCAAAATTCTGCATTCTGCACAGAGTTAGGAAGAAGGTCCTGTAAAACGCAAACATTTCAAACATTAGTCCTGACAAAATATAAGAAAAAATAAAATAAAACAAAATGTAGAAAAAGTAAATAAGGTAAGAAAATCATGGGTTGCCTCCCATGCAGCGCTTGTTTAACGTCGTTAGCTTGATGACTGGAACTTATACATCTCTTGTCGGGATTGGTGGATCGCTTAGAGTGTGGCTGGAGTAGGTTGTTGGAATGTCTCCTCCTTCGTAGAGCTTCAGTCTTTGTCCATTGACGATGAATGGTTTACATGTCTTGTTTTTTATTTCAACAGCTCCAGACCTCAGAATTTTTGATACTTTGAAGGGGCCGGTCCATCTTGAACGGAGCTTTCCTGGGAAGAGCCGTAGCCTAGAATTGAACAGGAGAACAGGGTCGCCTAAGTTGAAGTCTTTTCTTACGATTCTTTTGTCGTGCCAAGCTTTTGTTCTTTCTTTGTATATTAAGGCATTCTCGTAGGCTTGCTGTCTGAGTTCTTCCAATTTGTGGATGTCAAGGATACGTTTCTCACCAGCAGTTAGGTAATCCAAATTCAAAGTTTTAATGGCCCAATAGGCCTTATGCTCTAACTCAAAAGGTAAATGACAAGATTTTCCATAGATTAGTTGGTAGGGGTTGTTCCTATAGGGGTTTTGAAAGCGGTCCTGTAGGCCCATAAAGCCTCTTGAAGCTTTTGTGACCAATCTTTTCTGGATACAGAGACAGTTTTTTCTAAAATTTGTTTAATCTCCCTATTAGATACTTCCACTTGGCCACTAGTCTGTGGGTGATATGGTGTTGCTACTCTATGCTTAACTCCATACTTGCTTAAAAGCTTATCAAAAATTCTTGATATGAAGTGAGATCCTCCATCACTTATAACTAAACGGGGTGTTCCAAATCTGGGGAATATATAATTTTTAAATAATTTAATCACTACCCTAGTGTCGTTTGTGGGTGCAGTTATCGCTTCAATCCATTTAGACACATAGTCTACTGCAACTAAGATATACTTGTTTCCTAAAGATGGTGGGAATGGTCCCATGAAATCTATACCCCATACGTCGAAGAGTTCTACTTCTTGGATGTTTCTTAAAGGAATTTCGTCGCGTCTTGAAATATTTCCTGTGCGTTGGCATCTATCACATTTGACAATGTAAGCATGGACATCACGCCACATGGTAGGCCAGAATAGGCCAGCTTGAAGAATCTTGGCGTAGGTCTTAGAGGTGCTTGCATGTCCACCATAAGGCGCAGAGTGACAATGCTGAATTATACTTTCTACCTCGTCTTCTGGAACGCAACGGCGGAAAATGCCATCTTTACCTCTCTTGAAAAGAAGTGGCTCGTCCCAATAGAAGTTTCTAACATCACTTAAGAACTTCTTCTTCTTGTGGTAATCGAGATCAGGGGGTATTATATCAGCAGCTAGGTAATTAACAAAATCAGCGTACCAGGGCACGTTACTTACAGCTAAGGATTTTTGAAAGTGCTCATGAGGGTCTGGTTTTTTATCTTCAATGGTTTCCAACTGGGCTAACAGTCTATCATAGGCAAAATCATCATTTATGGGTACTAATTCAGGATTCAGGTATTCTAGCCTAGATAGGTGATCGGCTACTACATTTTCTGTGCCTTTTTTATCTCGGATATCTAAGTCGAACTCTTGTAGCAACAAAATCCATCGAAGTAACCTGGGTTTAGCATCTTTTTTACTTAGTAGGTAACGGATGGCAGCATGATCGGTGTAAACTATAATTTTGGCTCCTACTAGATATGATCTAAATTTGTCTATAGCGAAAACTACCGCTAGGAGTTCTTTCTCGGTTGTTGCGTAATTGAGCTGGGCGGCGTCTAGGGTTCTACTGGAATTATATATTACATGTAATCTTTTATCTTTTCTCTGACCTAGAACGGCTCCTACAGCATAATCATTGGCGTCACACATTATCTCAAACGGTTCAGACCAATCAGGGGGTTTCATAATGGGTGCTGAAATCAATGCTTGCTTCAAAAGGTTGAATGCTTCATTGCATTTTTCATCAAAGATGAATTCAGCATCTTTCATTAACAGGCCAGTTAAAGGTTTTGTTATTTTGGAGAAGTCCTTGATGAAACGGCGGTAGAATCCAGCGTGTCCAAGGAAACTTCTAACTTCCCTGATAGTCTTGGGTGGTTTTAGGTTCTCTATAACTTCTATTTTTGCTTTATCTACCTCTATACCTCTTTCGGAGATTATATGTCCTAAAACAATTCCTTCAGTCACCATGAAATGGCATTTTTCCCAATTCAGCACAAGGTTCACCTCCACACATCTTTCCAGGATTTTCTCAAGGTTGATAAGACAATTTTGGAAATCAAAACCGCAAACCGAGAAATCATCCATAAATACTTCCATGATTCCATCTAGATAATCTGCAAAGATTGACATCATGCAACGTTGGAAAGTAGCAGGGGCATTACAGAGTCCAAAAGGCATTCGTCTGTAGGCAAAAGTTCCAAAAGGGCATGTAAAGATAGTTTTTTCTTGATCTTCTGGATGTATAGGTATTTGGAAGAATCCCGAATACCCGTCTAGATAGCAGAAGTAAGAATGTCTGGCAAGACATTCTAACATCTGGTCTATGAACGGTAAAGGGAAATGATCCTTCCTAGTTGCTTTATTTAACTTTCTATAGTCTATGCACATACGCCAACCTCCTTCTATCCGCTTTGCTATTTGTTCACCTTTCTCATTTTGCACAACTGTGATGCCTCCCTTCTTGGGTACCACATGCACAGGGCTCACCCACTTACTGTCCGAGATCTGATATATTATACCTGCTTCTAGCAACTTCAGGACTTCCTTCTTGACAACATCACTCAGTATAGGGTTTATCCTTCTCTGGTGCTCTCTGGAAGGTTTTGAATCTACTTCGAGCGAAATCCGATGCATGCATACGGATGGACTTATACCTTTCAGATCAGAGATATTATATCCTAAGGCTGAGGGATATCTTCGTAAAACGTCCAAGAGTTGATCTGTTTCTTTTTGTCTCAAGGCAGCACTAACTATAACCGGACGATTCATTTCTTCATCAAGAAACTCATATCTCAGGTTCTTAGGCAGTTCCTTAAGTTCCAAGGCTGGTTTAATAGGGCAAGGCATAGGATCTGGGGTAAGGGATAAACATTCGTAAAGGTTATCATCGATGTAGGGTTTCTTATAATTGTCATCTTCCAAAATAAGAGTCGATGGCAGCTTAATTGTTTCAATGACTTCTTCTTGCTCTAACTCCCTAACACATTCATCAATGATATCTATTGCATAACACGCGTCTCCTATCACAGGTGCCATAAGAAATTTTGAAAGTATAAATTCTATCTTCTCGTTCCCTACCTCAAAGGTTAGCTTCCCCTTTTTGACATCTATTATGGCTCCAGCAGTCGATAAGAATGGTCTACCTAGAAGAATTGGTATGTCATCATCTTCTTTAATGTCCATGACAACAAAATCAGTAGGGATAAACAGCTGACCTATCCTAACAGGGACGTCTTCAAGTATGCCTATCGGATATTTAACAGATCTATCGGCTAATTGAAGTGACATCTTGGTAGGTTGCAACTCTCCTAAATTTAACCTTTCGCAAACCGCTAAGGGCATTAAGCTCACACTAGCTCCTAAGTCTAGAAAAGCTTTTTCGATGACATGACTCCCCAAAATACAAGGAATGGAAAAGTTTCCAGGATCTTTATCCTTTTTTGCTAATTTATTTTCGGCAATAGAATTTCATTCCAAGGGTTTCGGATCATCAAGTCTACGTTTATTGGTAAGGATGTCTTTGAGAAACTTTGCGTAGGATGGTATTTGGGTAATGGCTTCTGTGAACGGGATTTCTACGTGAAGTTTTTCTATAACTTTAATGAATTTCTGATACTGATTATTGATCTGGGTTTGTTTAAGTCTTTGCGGATATGGTATTGGTGGTTTGTATGGCGGGGGTGGTATATAGGTTTTGTCTTTGGGTTCTTCTCCTTTTTCTTGACTTTCCTGGTTTACAGATTCCTCTGGTTTCTTCTTTTTATCTGGGATGTTGTCATCTTCCTTAGAAGTTTTGGGATCACTCAACCTTGGGTTACAAGGTTCATCATAAGCGGTCCCACTTCGTAGGGTAATGGCATTTGCTTGTCCTTTCGGGTTTTGTTGAGGTTGTCCAGGGAATTGTCCTCCAGGTGTGGTCTGAGGGGCTTGGTTTAAAGCTACCTGCGAGATTTGGGTTTCAAGCATCTTATTGTGAGTGATTATTTGGTCAACCTTGGTTCCTAACTGGGTAATTAGTTCGTTAACATGAACGTTTTGGTTCATGAACTCCTTGTTTTGTTGGATTTGAGCAGCGACAAAATTATCCACGATTTTCTCAAGGCTCGGTTTTGGTGGTACAGGTTGCATAGGTTGATTTGATCTTGGGGCTTGATAACTTGATTGTCTCAGAGGGGCAGTATTTTGGATAGGGTTATTATTCTTATAGGAAAAGTTTGGGTGATTCTTCCATCCAGGGTTATAGGTATTTGAAAATGGGTTCCCTTGGGTGTAGTTCACTTGTTCAGAGCTGGTCTCGTTTAACAGGCTGCATTTTGCATATTGGTGTCCTTTCGTCCCACATATCTCACAATCTGACGAAACTGCGGCGGCAGTATTCGGGGTTGTACACATATGCTCAACTCTTAGGGCTAATGCGTCCATTTTAGCTTGCATCATGTCTATAGAGCTTAACTCATGTATTCCTCCTTGGGGTTCCTTCTTTTCCACTGTCGCTCGTTCTACTCCCCATGATTGATGGTTTTGGGCCATATCTTCGATAAGGGCACTAGCTTCAGGGTAAGGTTTGTTCATCAGTGCGCCACCTGCGGCGGCGTCGATGGTCATCTTAGTGTTATAATGAAGTCCATTATAGAAGGTTTGAATGATTAACCAATTTTCTAAACCATGATGTGGGCATGCTCTTAATAGCTCTTTATATCTCTCCCAGGCTTCGAACAACGATTCTCCTTGGTTTTGGGTAAATCTAGTTATTTGGTTTCGAAGAACAGCGGTCTTACTAGGGGGAAAATATCTGGCAAGGAATACTTTTCTAAGGTCTTCCCAACTTGTTATGGAATTTGGTGGAAGGGAATCTAACCAAGATAGGGCCTTATCTCTGAGGGAAAAAGGAAATAATCTTAAGCGAATCGCCTCAGGAGGGGCTCCATTGGTTTTAAAGGTGTCTGCTAGTTGGAGAAAGTTTTTCAAATGTTGGTTTGGGTTCTCTGTAGCAAGACCTGCGAATTGTCTCTGATGTACTAACTGCAGCAGGGATGGTTTGAGTTCAAAATTGTTAGCTGGTATGGCTGGATTTACTATACTAGAACTAGGTTCCTCGTTGGATGGTTGGGCGAAATCCTTAAGAGGTCTTTGATTTTGATCTTCGGCCATAGCTTTCCTAAGTTTACGGAAATATAAACGTGCGCGAGCGTAACGTTCTGGTTCAGCTAGAGGGTCTACTAAACTACCGGTACTACGAGTTTTTCGCATTGACCGGCGGGTAACTTCCTTAGTCTAAACGGTATAACAACAGGGTATGAAATTTGACGAAATTGGTCCCCGGAAACGGCGCCAAAAATTTGATGCGTGTTTTTTCGCAAGTGTACGAACGCGTCAGAGTAATATAAAAGATTATCGTATCCACAGAGACCAAGTGTCAATCTATCGCTATCTATTGTTAAGGTGTGTATCTAAGGCGATTGGAAATAGTAGTTTTGAAGAGTGCATGGTAGTAAATAAAGTAATTAAAATTAATTGATAAAGACAGGTTCGAATGCAATTCACACAACCAATTGATAATCCAAGTACTTGCCAATAGAACTACTTACGGGCAATGTTTTCTACTTTGAAAAGAACTCATTTGACAGGAACTTTCGCTTTCGCGTATTCAGAACCGAGTTGTACCCCCTAATCAAACCCTCTTATTGTCACGGATAAAAAGGCGCGCATTGCGTTAGAGTAGTAAACCTATTTTTAAGAAATATAGTATCTTGACCAAGTTGAAAAGTATTTTAACCTGGATTTTCTAAAAAAAAGGAGGTTCTTACGAACCAGACTTTAAACTTCTTAACGCGTCCGAAAATGGTTTTAAAATCTCTTTTCCTTTTAAATTAAAAACTCCTAATAAACTAGATAAAGCGCTTTCGCTGTTTTTGAAATAGTTTAAAAACAATTAAGTTTAGATAGGCGTTGGACGGCTTTCGATCTTACCCAACGGATTTTAAGAACAGGAAAACTTATATTGAAAGTTAAAATAACCCTTAAGTGTTTCTACTAACAATTGTACAGATTATCGGTTCAGTTATGATCTTCACATTCTAACCTTTATAAAATTAGCCAGACATGGTAAAGTAAAAGTTCATTTTTAGATTTTTCATAAAAAAAGTATTTAAGTGCGAGTGCGGAAAGTAAATGAAAGTAGTGCGAGTGCGGAAAGTAAATGAAAGTAGTGCGAGTGCGGAAAGTAAATGAAAGTAAAGCAGTGCGGAAAATAAATGAAATTAAAAGACAGTGCAAGAAATAAAGTTGACAAAAGGTAAAGTAATAAAAACCTGCTCCAATCGGAGTTGTTGAATAAAATGTGAACTGAAAGTAAAATGGTGGCAGGATTAACTTCCTTCCAGAGTGCTCCAAGACTCAATCTCACAGGCTCTTACAGACTCGATCTCTCGAATGTAGTAACACCTCGATGTGAAGCGATTACCACTATTACACTGATATATGCTTATGAACAACTAAGCTTGGATGAAGAAAAACGAAAATCTAAAGTCCTATTTATAGGCAAGGAAACATGTGGAAAAGACAAGGATACCCCTAGCATTTGAATTTGGGAGGGAACTTGTTTTGTTCTTGTGGCGCCCGCCACAACACCATGGCGCCCACCATGAGTGTAAACTTGCTTGGGCAGTTGGAGATCGTGGGGAAAAACAGTTGGGAGGAGTTTGAGACATGGCCACGTCATGGAAGACCCTGTGGCGGCCGCCATAGTGGATGCCATAAGTGTAAAATGCTGATTTTCTCTATTTTAGCTCATTTCGGCTCCTTTTTCGCTCCTTTTCTCGCTCGGGGCTCCGATTAGACTAAAAACCTGAAAACAAAGAAAAACGTAATAATAACATAATAAAATGACATTAATAGACTAAGAATACATGCGAAATCGGAGTCAAAAATACGGTGAAATTCAGTGTCATCAAACATTATGTAGGACATCAGCATTAGATAAAAGATCACACCTTCTGTATTTTATTCAGGTAATCACAGCCACCTGATCACAACAGAGAGAAATACACTCTTACACAATTCAGAAATCTGAATTGCATCCACACATCAGATAACTACCAAGCTCCCAACAAGGTATTTGTTTATCCAAGAAGGATTCACAAACAAACAGCAGATGATGCTCACTTCTTCATTCACACACTTCTGATACAGTCAGCTGATAAGGCTACCTCAGGTTGTCATCAATCAGAACGAAAAAATTCCTGAACCATAATATCCAGACTGCACACTTGCATAATTCTCTAGACAAATACTAAGTCTCCCGTCAAAGTATCTACTATTAGTCAGAATAAGATTACCTTCTCACACAAGGTATGATAATTTGTTTGTCATCTTCTGCAAACGTCTGACAACTTCTGATTCATGACATATATTCACAAGTTACTTTAACTTGGATCAGTGGCTTGATCTTGGATTTCTTTCTGCGCAAAACAACCTTGGCTGAACAAACAACCACCTGAATTGATGTTCCAACATCAATCTCAGTCACACATCTTCACAGAGCTTTTCTGAAGATATCATTGAGGATCAACCATCAGTAGCTGATCAAGCTTCCAGGTCATATCACATTCAGCAGCAGGAACAGCTCAAGAGTCTTCTCCTTAAATCACACCATCTTGCCTGACATTGATATGTTGGATTTCATCAACATTCCACAACCAATTTACCTCTTCTCATCCAAGCACATAGTCACCAACCAACCCCACCGGTTGATTCAACTCCACAGTGCTTAACCCTTGAAAGTTCTCCACTACACCAGAATAAGAGTTCCATGCTCTCATAGACTTGATAAATGTCATCAAGTTTGAGTAAACAACCTCCATCCTGAATCAGAGAACCATCATCCAAACATCTTGAGAAAATAAATTCTTAATACATCAGGTACTCTCCCTCAGAATTTGCCAAGAGCACTTCAGAGAATCATACATTCTCCCCTTTAATAGCAGCACCGACTGTGATTAGATCATCTCAATCCTTAAGCACACACAGTCAATACTTATCTAGCTTCACAAGATCATTCAGATAATGCTTCCAAATAACAGAGAAAAATCATGACTTTTTGATCTTTGACCTTCATGTCCAAGAATTCTGCTAGAGATAATACTTCTTGAATCTCAGGTTCTCCACTCCTGCAGCAAGGACCAGAAATAAACTGACCTCAGGAGTAAATAACATGTTGATCACACCTTGACTAACTCACACATCTAAGATAAGTTCCAGGGCCAGAAACTTCTTAGACATACCACCCAAATGCCTCCTCTTCCAGATCAGGAGTAGGTTCTAAACCCATGTGATCAAACCACATTTGTTTAGCACCCAGAGCATCTGCTATGCCATTCCACCAGAATTCTGCATAATTCGGACAAGATGTTCTACCACAAGATAGGACATCATTCCATAAAAGAACCAAAGACTGGAGATTAACCAATTTAAGAAAAGAAGCAAAAGTAAATTACTTCTCACTATCTTCAGATCTCTTCCTTACAACTTCACTTATCAATGCCTTTATGAGTGGACTTGAACAATAATCTTCAAGTATCGTTGACAATGTAAGCTGAAGCAGTTTTGCATATATCCCATCATCATAGTGTATACATTCAGAGAAGAACAACCTTCTCAATTGCAACCTCGGGAGTTTTCAGATAGATACGCAGTGGATCAAAACACAACCTCCTCAAAACCTTCAGGTGTCACATATCACCCCTAGCATCATAGTCCAGGTGACACCACAATACCACAGGTTTGAAAATAAATCAAACCTAACGTAACCACAACACAGCAGCTTTTCAACCACTCTTCCAAGCCTTCAGCACATGCCACTGCCTGTCACAAACAGTCCATCCTCCACTTCTAGGGACCATTCTCACAACTAAGTGAACTACTCCAAGTTCAAACAACTTTTCAGTAGAAAGCTTCTACCTTGACCATGAACCAGAAAGTATCTTCCCTGGGATCTCATCCAGATACAGAACAGAATGACCTACTTTGATACCAATTGAAATTCTGGTACATGTGCAGAATTCAGATGTCCTAGAACATGCCGTTCGACATCTGGTCTGACATGATCACAAAGGGCAAGGTATATTGCAATAATCATGGTACTGAAAAAATAAGAGCAAGACACACTGAATTGTTAACCCAGTTCGGTCTAACACACCTACTCTGGGGGCTACCAAGCCAGGGATGAAGTCCACTATCAGCAGTATCAATTCAAAGCTAAACTCCCCATTTACAGGTTATCACTTAATCACTACCTAATGACCCTTCTACCTAGATCTTCTCTATATATGAGAAACCCTTCTCACTCCCAATCATCGCAATGATGTCTAGCAGTTGACAATCCGCCACTGCATCAACGGCTCTTTACCTATACAATAGTTCAACATGAACGACACCATTCCAAGACACAACTTAGAGTTACTTAAAAGCTTCCTCCAAGAACAATACCCCTCTTACTTAATAGCTTCGAGGATCACACTTACAAACTATCCAACTCACAGGTCGAGTGGTACAGGAACCAACCCTAATACTAGAACTTTTACATCTTTGGTTGCGTTAAAAAACTAGGTTACAATGTATCTATATATAACCTCTTCCCAACTGGATTTTGGGTCTTTAAAACACAGCAAATGAGCTGCTACAAATCAGCAGAGACTTCTGCTACATAATAGGACTTCAATCTTTAACTTCCTAAAATATCTCCATATTTAGAAAGTGTATATTTTCCATATTCTTCTCAATTTCAGACTTGATTCTTCAGACCTTTTAATTCAGCGCCACCTGGAATTTGCATATTGTTTCCTGAATCTTCTGCATCTGTTAAGACATAACAGAATTCTAAATTCTCTTCAGTTCTGGCGCGATGTCGAATGAACCTGCATGGGACATCTCGATACGACATGTTGTTCCAGATTTTGAAACTACTTCAGCTCAACATGTTCCAATGCACACTAGGACTTCTTGCTCAACTTGTTCTTCTTTAGCAAGATACACAGTCCTATCTAACATATTGCTGCTATTATTTGTTTTACAAAATTAATGACAACCCTTAAAATTAAAGAACTAACAGTACCATTGGTTCAAGATAGCAATTCCGCCTTGCCTAGGAGAAGTAGACCCCGTGGGGAGAAAGAAGTTGCCGATCGGTCTTAAGAGGTGAGATCTCTGTCGGGGAGGTCAGTGAGACATTGCATCTGAACAGTTGATCCTTCAGTCAGGTGCACTGGTTTAGAAGGAGTACTTTTGATTCTGCATTTTGAGATTTAATCACTTCCGGGGAAGTTGTCGATGTTCTTTTAGACGTTTAGAGTCAAAAGGAAATGTCATCTTTATTTTAAAAGCAGAAGACAAAATTTTACAAGTAAATTCATTTTTGTTTTTTTTTCAAGAATCATTGATCATGTTAAAATGTCGTTCTATAAAGTAAAAACAAATAAGAGTTGCAAACAAAAGCACAAGGGCTCAAATTTTATTGATAGAATGGAAATCAGCCAAGTGCGTGATAGCATAGAGTATTTACAAAGTTTAGAAAATGGTAATTTTAAGGGAAAAGGGGCTACATTGAAACATAACGACCGTTATCCTTCTACCAACTTTGAATTCTGGACATTCTGGGCTTCTGTCGAAGGTGACCTTGATTGAAGTCTTTCTTATGGATGGCATTACCGCTGGGGATTTAACCTTTTTAGATGTAGTTACTTGCCATAAATCCCTAACTTTTTCCTGGATTGTCTTTTGAGGTTTCCAATCCATCGGGATGATTTTTGCTTGTGTCTCTAAATTTTTCCTGGACCGCCCTTTCGGGTTTTCAATCCATCGAGACATTTTTTTGTTAGGCGAAGTATTTCTTGACTACATCAACATTTGTGGGGTAGGCAAACTCTTCTCTATCCATGGTTGCGAGTCTCAAGGCACCGCCTGAGAAGGCTTTCTTGACCACATAAGGGCCGTCATAATTCGGAGCCCATTTGCCCTGGGAATCAGTGAGGAATGATTGTATCTTATTGAGCACGAGGTCTCCTTTTCTGAAGACACGGGGTCGAACCTTTTTGTCAAACGCTTTCTTCATTCTCTATTGATACAACTGACCATGGCATAGAGTCGTTATTCGCTTCTCTTCGATCAGGTTCAGTTCATCGTGTCGACTTTGACACCATTCAGCTTCTGTTAGCTTAGCTTCCATCAATACCCAGATTGATGGGATCTTTACTTCTATGGGAAGTACGGCCTCCATACCATATACTAGAGGGAAAAGTCTTGGCCCTGTCAAAGTGCGGACAGATTTGCGATAACCATGAAGAGCAAAGGGTAGCATCTCGTGCCAGTCTTTGTAGGTTACAACCATCTTTTGAACGATTTTCTTAATGTTCTTGTTAGCCGCTTCTACCGCTCCGTTCATCTTAGGCTGGTAGGTGTAGCGAGCGATTTTGTACGTGGTTCTTAAGCAATGTCGCTCTACGGTACTACAGGTCGATTCATTTTTTATCCTATTGAAGCTGATGAAGGAAGGGAAATAGATGTCTCCAACTAACCCTGCTTGCAAACTGAGGCTAAACAGTCAAAACTATTGGTTTACAGATGCGATTTTAGTTCATGGGCCTCTCTGCTTATTTTGTTCAGAACGAAATACCGGGACTGTTCATGGGGAATTTGTTGGGATACTGCGCTAGATTGGCTGGAGGTAGGGGACTTTGGGGTTTTTTTATTAGTGTGCTCGCTAAGATTCGTTTTCAGTCTTATGCCTACGTATTCCCGGGATAGGGAAATCAGAGCGATCGTAGTTCCTCCTATTCTATGGGAGGAAAAGGTGTTTTGGTGTCTTGTTCAAAGACCAAGACATGAAGCTAAAGGTGGTTTGTATCTTGTTCAAAGCCCAAGATGTGAAGTTGAAGGGTCTATTTGTATCTTGTTCGAAGCCCAAGATGTGAAGCTAAAAGGGTTTTGACTTTAGAGATAATTTGTCATCTCTAAAGGGGAATATTTGGTCTGTTTGGCACAACTGTTGGGTGACTGATTATAAAGGAGAATTACTTTAACTGGGATATGCGAATCCAGCAATTCCATAATTTCCTTTATAGGGGATTTTCAACCTGAAGGAGAGGACTTTAACTCAGTTTAGAGCAATGCCATCTTTCCTTAGGAATTTCTCATGCTAAAAGAGGGACAGTGGCGTGGATGTAAATAATCCAGAGGCTTTCCGCTTATAGCAATTAGACGAGGGAAAAGGAGTTGTTGATGTTTGTATGCTGTGACCAAAGCATGATTTAATGCTAAAAGGTTGATCGAATCAAACGGGGATTTCTTTATACAAAGCCTAAGAGGAGGTTATTGACCCAACAAGAGGATGCTTTTGTGTCTCGTACGAAGCCCGAGATAGAGGCTAAAAGGGTTGACTCAACAAGAGAGTGTATTTATATGTGTCTTGTACGAAGCCCAAGACGGAGGCTAAAAGGGTTTGACTCAACAAGAGAGTCTTTTATACTCACCAAGAAAGTGATTTGTATCTCGTATGAAGCCTGAGATAGAGGCTAAAGGTGATCGACTCAACAAGAGAGTCTTTTTATACTCAACAAGAGAGTGTTTTGTATCTCGTACAAAGCCCGAGATAGAGGTTAAAAGAGGATTGACTCAACAAGAGAGTCTTTTATACTCAACAAGAGAGTGTTTTTGTATCTCGTACGAAGCTCGAGATGAAGGCTAAAAATGTTTGACTCAACAAGAGAGTCTTTTATACTCAACAAGAGAGTGATTTTGTATCTCGTACGAAGCCCGAGATTGAGGCTGCAAAGGTTTGACTCAACAAGAGAGTCTTTTATACTCAACAAGAGAGTGTTTTGTATCTCGTACAAAGTCCGAGATGAAGGCTGTAAAGGTTAACTCTGCTGGGGAGAATCATTGTACAAAGCCCAAGAGGAGGCTAGGGTTACTGTTTCAGTTGAGTGACAGGTCCAGTATGTTGGTTAAAAGAGAAAATCAGTTCTTATATGGGTAATGTTGTACCCATGGATTTGATCTGAGGACCGGGATTATTTCCTGTTTTTTAAGAAAACGGGGAATCCGAAGGGTATTGAGACTGCCCAAGTCTACGGGTGTTTTTTTCCTATTTTTGAAAGGAACTTGAGAATGTCTTCGAGACTCAAGGAGATTAGACTGTCCAAGTCTAGAGTTTTATCTTTTGTACTATGCTTAAGAGAGGTCAAGAGATAGTATGTTCGCCGTAGGAAGATCTAGACTCTTTGAAAGACTGTTCTATTAAGATGACTAATTTCTGTTCCTATACCTTTAAGAGGTCGTCGGGACAATTTGTACGAAGCCCAAGAGGAGGCGAGAAAAACTTTTAAGAAGCCGAAGGGACAACTTGTACGAAGCCCAAGAGGAGGCTATCTTCCCGGAGGAAGAATCATTATACGAAGCCTAAGAGGAGGCTGTGAAAACTTCTAAGAAGCCGACGGGCCCTTGTACAACGCCCAAGAGGAGGCGGGGATGCTTTTAGGAAGCCTGTGGGTCCTTGCACTAAGCCCAAGAGGAGGCTGATGAACTGTTCCAGAAGGGGTTTCACTTGGAACATTGGCCTTCTGTATATGAACTGTTTAAGGGGGAGATTTCTTAGATCTAGTTATCTAAAATTGTTGTAAAAGAAAATTCTCATGGTTTAGGTTATGTTGAAATATCTGGGAGAACGTCGGAGGGAAGGAGACGAGGTTTTGTCTAGTTCTAGACGTAGTTGCCGGGGAAACTCTAAATATCTATACTAGTATTACACAATCGATATGAGTTTATGAAAGAAGACTTACAGTGAAACAGCCCCACAATACAGTTATATACATATGAAAGCGGTAAATGAAAGCGGGTAAACACTTACTCGGTTGAGAGCTTCCATACTGTATTGTTAGTTGTTCAACAAAGAAATTGAAAATAACAGTATGTTACAAAATCAAAGGAGAAAGTGCTTTTGAAAGGAAAATTGGGGCTTACAGCTCAAGGAGAGGCCCATGGTTTAATCAGTGATCGCATTATCGTTTTGTACAAGGACTTATACAAGTGACTGAGGCCCAAGAAATGTTTTTTGTACAAGGGGATGGGTCTTACACTCTCTCAAGAAGCCCAAAATGATTGAAAGTGAACAAAGATGGGTCTTATAGCTCAAGGAGAAGCCCAGGGTTTATTTTGAAAAGGGCGACGATCGCGCCGAGGTTTTGAAAACACCGTGGGTCTTATACAATGACTGAGGCCCAAAAGTTTTTGGTTTCAAAAGGGGATTGGGTCTTACACTCTATTAGAGGCCCAAAATGGTTTTGAATTTACAAATGATTGGGTCTTACACTCTATTAGAGACCCTGATGGTTTGTTTTAAACGGGCGATGATCGCACCGAACTTTTGAAATACAACGGGACTTATACAACATTTGAGGCCCAAAATAGGTTTGCATTTACAAAGGATTGGGTCTTACACTCTATTAGAGGCCCATGAGTGTTCGAAAAAGTTTGTTAGGGTGAAAATCAATAAAACCCTAATTTCATCATTTTTTTAATATAATTATTCAAAGAAAATTAATACAAATGATAAAAAATCCAAATAAGTTTGAATAAACAACTTGTGATTTTGGTTTTAGGTTTGAAAAATGAGGCTTTCATCACAAGATGAATTAAAACCTACTTGGTTTTGATTTTCCAAAATGGATATTTATTTTTAAAAGGTTTAAAAACAAATAAAAGACATTTATTCACAAAAATACTAATTATATTAAATAAATAATATAAATTTAATTTTTTTGTGGAATAAAATATTTCAACATTTTTGTGATTTTTTTCAAAATGAACCAATCAAAAATAATTAAAATTGAGGGAGTTATTAATTTTTCAAACTATTAAAAATAATATGGAAAATAACAAAAAGTGGGAAAAATAGCAAAAAGAGGATCTGGGGCGAGGGGGATTCGAACCCCAGACCTCTTGTGTATAGGGCGCGCGCCTTACCACTAGGGTGGTGATACATTCGTAGATTGAAACACAACCATAAATATACAAGGCTTGCCTTGCTTTTGGCCTGGCCAAGGCAAGGCAAGGCAAATTTTGACAAGAAACGGGAAGGTCCATGACTTTCTCATTTCTCCATGGTTGAGGACAAAATTTATATGCATCTGGTCTAGAATTTCACAAGGAATCCAATGGTGGTGGTATTTTTTTCAGATCATGATCCCTCCTCAAAATCCGATAGTGGTTTTGAAATAGACCATATTTTGCATTTTTTGTGCTACATCTTGGTACAGGTATGAATTACAGGATAAATTGATGCAAACACAACACATATGACATGTAGAAGAGATGCATGATCAGTGGACTTCAAAGCAATGCATATTTTAGAAAGTTCAAGTCATGATGCTTACCTCTTTTTGAGCTTTTGGAGTTTTTTGTGCAATCTGTCAAGTTTCTTGTTCCAGAAATGGTTTGATGCTTTGGACACTCTCAAATGATCCTTAGAAGCTTTTAGGATGATTAGAATCAACTGGAACCTGCAAAAACAAAAACTGCCCCTTTCTTGCAAAAGGGGTTAAAATGGCCAAAATAGCAACTCTCTCAAATGGTGTTCCAGATGTTGGGAGCCATTTGGGACAGTTCAAGGATGATATTTGGAGTGTGTTTGAGGTTTTATCTGGTTTGGAAAGTGACTGAATCAAGACATGGCTTGAAAAAAGCAAAAAAAGCCTATTTTGAGGTTTTGAGAGGTGACTTTGAGATTTAAGGATTACAGGTCACTTGTGTGAGTTTGGACAGCTTAGATATGACATATTGGATGTGTTTGGATCATGAGCTGTGATGGAAATGCTCTCTAACTCAAAAACTCAGAGTTACCTTGCTAAAGAAGGTATTTTTGCCTAAAGAAAGTGATTTTGAGGAAAGCATTTGTTTGATGGCTTTGGTGTACTCAAACTGAGCACAAATGAACTCTATTTATAGTAGAGCAAGTTTGTTTTGGGATCAATAGTGAATGGCAACTGCAGCAGAGGTTTGGCAACTGCACAGATCTGTGGTTCCCTAGTTGTTGGATCATTCTTAACTGAATTCAGTTGCAAATGTGTCAGTCCATGCCACCTTGGTGCATCCATTAAATGCTCCAATCCAAAATTGGAGTCTTGTCCCTCTTTTAGGGATTTCTAGGTTTTGCATGCAACTTCTGTTTCCAAAGACTTTGGAGGCTTGGATCAGTGTTTGTTCCCTTTAGATTTGATCCTCAGATGTGTCTAAAGTTATGACAAGGCTTGGAATTATCTTATTTTGCCAAATCGAGCAAAAGTGCAAAATTCTGCCTAGCCTTGGCAGTTTTCCGCAAGCATATTGCCATTGTCATATCTCATGGCTCAAATGGAATTTGATGGAGTTCTTGGCCATTTTGGAAAGCCCTCATATGATACAATAACTGTTTGATCATAATCGGTTTTGATACTTTTTGGATCCAAGTGAAAAATGCCCCTACATTTGGAAAAAACTGAAGGCAGATTCTGACTTAGTGAAAATTTCACTAAGTGTTGGAAAAAAGTGACATTTTCACTTTTCTTGATTTTGATCATTCCATAACTTGAAATCCATGGGGAATTGGAATGAGTGGTAGTTGAAGCTTTTGTAGAGGGCCATGAGAGCTACAAATCCAGCTTTGGATGGGAAAAAATGGTCTTGTGGTTTAGGAGTTATGAACTTCCAAAGTTGGTACCCTAGCCACTTTGTTCCATAACTTAGAAAAATTTCAAAGTCTTTTATGGTTACCCCTTTTACAAGTTATCTATCTTTTCTTGATTTTTCTTGATGAATGATGATTCCAATCATACATTAACATCATTTTGGGGTCAAAGAACCATAATTGTGAAAAATCTCAAAAAGTCAAAGTTTGACTTTTGTACACAGTTGACTTTTTGTCAGATGAATTCCAAACTGTGCGATCCTCTATGAAATCAAGTCCTTGACCTAAATCAAACTTGATGGATTGATTTCATAGGTGTTATAGGGTGTATTGAATCATGTCTTAGGGTTTAGGAGCATGTCCTGGTCAAAAGTCAAAGATACAGTTGACTTTTTCCGCGAAACCCTAACTGTGGTTCTGATGAAATTGAAACTTGTTGCTCAAGCTTCTTGGATCAATCCATTGTTGCAAATGGATCAATGTGATGTATTTGAGACCCTCAAATCCCCTCTTGAGGTCTTGGCTCATGTTTTGTCCCAAAAGTCAACTTAGGGGTGAATTAGGTCAAGAAACCCTAATTCCCGATTTTTTTATGAATGCATCCCCTGAGGCTAAATTGACTTGATGATTGGGTTCATGAGATCCCTTGGAGCATCATAGGTTATGCTTTGAAGAATTGGCTCATGCCCAGTGGAAAATTTCCATCTGGAGGCACTGGTCGACCAAACCCTAATTTGGTGACACTGGCAATCTTAAGGCTTGATACACCTAGAAGGGAGAAGCCTTGTGCTTAATCCTTGAAGCGGGAGTCCTCTTGATCCTTTGTGGATGTTTGAGAGGCTAGACAAGTTGAAGATCATGTCATTTCTTGATTGATCATTTGTCTAAGAGCTCTGAGAGGGCTTGAAACCCTAAGTCTGATTGTAGTGGATGCTCGCCCATCTTTGGGGAGACTAATGGTTCATCCATATTGTGATGATGATTTGCACAATGATGGGAAATCTTAGTGGTCAAAATTTGGGGTATGACAGATGCCCCTATTTAATCTTCTTGGACCCGAAGGTGTGAATGACGAAGGTATTCGGGCATTCGGGGTGCAAGAGGATTAAATATCGGAATACCCGAAATTTTGACAGTGGTTATGAATGGAAGTTCGCGCATCCTTCCTCTTTTGCTAAGCAATAATGCTTAGAAAAGGTAAACTTCCCCTCGATCCTGGTTTCCTACCAAGGAACTGGTCTCAGTTTCTGATTTAAACTTCCCCTCGATCCTGGTTTCCCACCAAGGAACTGGTCTCAATTTCTGAAATAAACTTCCCCTCGATCCTGGTTTCCTACCAAGGAACTAGTCTCAGTTTCCGATATAAACCTCCCCTCGATCCTGGTTTCCTACCAAGGATCTGGTCTCAATTTCGGAAATAAACTTCCTCTCGATCCTGGTTTCCTACCAAGGAACTGGTCTCAGTTTCCAATATAAACCTCCCCTCGATCCTGGTTTCCTACCAAGGATCTGGTCTCAATTTCTGAAATAAACTTCCCCTCGATCCTGGTTTCCTACCAAGGATCTGGTCTTGGTTTCTTTTGTCAATAAACTTTATTGACAAGGGACACTATTTGTAGCAGTTCTCCTCAAACTTCTCGCCGAATTTTCCTAGGGAGATGCCATTTGATGGAAAAAGTTTTTATTGTAGAGAGGCACAAACTTCTCTGTGGGACGCCATTTGTCGACTCTACTAGGGAAAACGAGTCTTCTTGAGAGACTGCTTTCATTTGGGGATATTACATCATATTTTTCTCGAGATCTTATCAGAAAAATGTCATACGATGTACCCCAATTTTGAGGTGCTGATGACTTCATTAACATCGACTCTCCGGAGAGAAAAATCAATGTGTTGCTGAAAGTCTTTAGTTGTGAGGCTTTCTCTAGGGATTTTCCTTAATCCGGGAAAGCGAAGATATCATCTTCCATGGCGAAGAGTGATGTTGGCTGAGGGTTATCTGGTTTTTCAGAGGTTCAAGTTATCAAAGTGGTCAAAGGCCGACTTCATCCCATAAATAAACTGGAGGAGAGAGGTAGTTCAGATGCAATATTTCCTGACGAGGAAAGAACTGACAACTCGATTGAGATGACTGTTATCACTAGGGGATAAGACTGACCAGAGTGATAGTGATGCAACATGAATATGAACGCAAAGTAGTAATGCATGATGTATGTGTGTATATGCTGACAAAACTGAAACGACATACAAACTAATAGATGAACACGACTGGATACTCGACCACTGCTGGGGATGAAGAGGTATCGTTGGTTCAAGATAGCAATTCTGCCTTGCTTAGGAGAAGTAGTCCTCGTGGGGAGCTACGTTGGTCGGGCTTAGGAGATAAGAACTTTGTCGGGGGTGTCAGATGAAACAATGGTCTCTGACACAGTTGATCCTTCATTCATGTTCACTAGTTTAGAAGGAGTACTTTGATTCTGCACTTTGAAGCTTAACCGCCTTTGGGAGAAGCCATCGATATTCTTTCGATGTTCAACAGTCAAAAGAATTTGCCATCTTTATTAAAAGCAGAAAAAATTTACAAGTAAATTCATTTTTGTTTTATTTCAAGAATCGTTGATCATGTTAAAATGTTGTCCTGTAAAGGTAAAACAAATAAGAATTGCAAACAAAAGCACAAGGGCTCAAATTTATTGGATAGGATGGAAATCAGCCAAACGCGTGATTCCATAGAGTATTTACAAAGTTAGAAAATGGTAATTTAAGGGAAAAGGGCTACATTGAAACATAACAACCACTATCCTTCTACCACCTTTGACTTCGGGGCATCCTGAGCTTCTGTCGAAGATGAACTTGACTGGAGTTTTCCTGACGGATGATGTAACTGCTGCCGAGGGACTTGCCCCTTTGTCGAAAGTAGTTACTTGCCGTTATCCCTAATTTTTGCCTGGATTGTACTTTGAGGTTTCCAATCCACCGGGATGATTTTTGATCATGTCTCTAATTTTTGCCTGGACCGCCCTTTCGGGTTTTCAATCCACCGAGACGTTTTTTTTTATATTTTTTTTTAGGCGAAGTATTTCTTGACTACGTCAACGTTTGTGGGGTAGGCAAATTCCTCTCCGTCCATGGTTGCAAGTCTCAGGGCACCGCGTGAGAAAGCTTTCTTGACCACATAGGGGCCGTCATAATTCGGAGTCCACTTGCCCTGGGAATCGGTGAGAAATGATTGTATCTTCTTGAGCACAAGGTCTCCTTTTCTGAAGACGCGAGGTCGAACCTTTTTGTCGAACGCCCTCTTCATTCTTTGCTGATACAACTGACCGTGGAATAGTGCCGTGATTCTCTTTTCTTCGATCAGATTTAGTTCGTTGTATCGACTTTGACACCATTCAGATTCTGTTAGCTTAGCTTCCATCAATACCCGGATTGATGGGATCTCTACTTCGATGGGGAGCACTGCTTCCATGCCATATACTAGAGAGAAAGGGGTTGCCCCTGTTGTAGTGCGGACAGATGTGCAATAATCGTGAAGAGCAAAGGGCAGCATTTCGTACCAGTCTTTGTAGGTTACAACCATCTTTTGAACGATCTTCTTGATGTTCTTGTTAGCCGCTTCTACCGCTCCGTTCATCTTGGGTCGGTAGGGAGATGAGTTATGGTGTTCGATCTTGAACTCTACGCATAACTCTTTCATCATCTTATTGTTAAAGTTAGATCCATTATTCGTAACGATCTGGCTCGGAACACCATAATGGCAGATGATATTGTTTTTGATAAATCGGACCACCACTTGTCGGGTTACATTAGCGTATGACGCTGCTTCGACCCACTTGGTGAAGTAATCAATGGCAACCAGGATGAACTGATGTCCGTTCGAAGCCTTGGGTTCAATCACACCGATCATGTCGATTCCCCATATGGAAAAAGGCCACGGGGAAGAGAGAACTTTGAGATGTGTTGGCGGTACATGGATTTTGTCGGGAGTATATCTGACACTTGTGACACCTCCTCGTGTACTTTTATGGTTACTCCTTTTACAAGTTATCCCACTTTTCTTGATTTTTATTGATGAATGATGATTCCAATCATACATTAACATCATTTTGGGTTCAAAGAACCATAATTGTGAAAAATCTCAAAAAGTCAAAGTTTGACTTTTGTGCACGGTTGACTTTTTGTCAGATGAATTCCAAACTGTGTGATCCTCTATGAAATCAAGTCCTTGACCTAAATCAAACTTGATGGATTGATTTCATAGGTGTTATAGGGTGTATTGAATCATGTCTTAGGGTTTGGGAGCATGTCCTGGTCAAAAGTCAAAGATACAGTTGACTTTTTCCGCGAAACCCTAACTGTGGTTCTGATGAAATTGAAACTTGTTGCTCAACCTTCTTGGATCAATCCATTGTTGAAAATGGATCAATGTGATGTATTTGAGACCCTCAAATCCCCTCTTGAGGTATTGGCTCATGTTTTGTCCCAAAAGTCAACTTAGGGGTGAAATAGGTCAAGAAACCCTAATTCCCGATTTTTTTATGAATGCATCCCCTGAGGCTAAATTGACTTGATGATTGGGTTCATGAGATCCCTTGGAGCATCATAGGTTATGCTTTGAAGCATTGGCTCATTCCCAGAGGAAAATTTCCATCTGGAGGCCCTGGTCGACCAAACCCTAATTTGGTGACACTGGCGATCTTAAGGCTTGATCCACCTAGAAGGGAGAAGCCTTGTGATTAATCCTTGAAGCGGGAGTCCTCTTAATCCTTTGTGGATGTTTGAGAGGCTAGACAAGTTGAAGATCATGTCATTTCTTGATTTATCCTTTGTCTAAGAGCTCTGAGAGGGCTTGAAACCCTAAGTCTGATTGTAGTGGATGCTCACCCATCTTTGGGGAGACTAATGGTTCATCCATATTGTGATGATGATTTGCACAATGATGGGAAATCTTAGTGGTCAAAATTTGGGGTATGACAGTAGGGAGACGAGTTATGGTTTTCAATCTTGAACTCAGCGCACAACTCTTTCATCATCTTATTGTTCAAGTTAGATCCATTATCAGTAATGATCTGGCTTGGAACACCATAACAGCAGATGAGATTGTTTTTGATAAATCAGACTACCACTTGTCGGGTTACATTAGCGTACGACGCTGCTTCGACCCATTTGGTGAAGTAGTCAATGGCTACCAGGATGAACCGATGTCCATTTAAAGCCTTGGGTTCAATCATGCCAATCATGTCGATTCCCCATATAGAGAAAGGTCATGGGGAAGAAAGAACTTTGAGATGCGTTGGTGGTACATGGATTTTGTCTGCGTATATCTGACACTTATGACACCTTCTCATGTACTTGTAATAATCGGATTCCATTGTCATCCAGTAGTATCCTGCTCTCAGAATTTTTCTTGCCATTGTGTGTCTGTTGGCATGAGTTCCAAAGGATCCTTCGTGAATTTCTTTCATCAACATGTTTGCCTCTTGTCTATCTACGCATCTGAGCAAAACCATGTCAAAGTTTCTTTTATAGAGCGTATCATCATTCAGAAAGAAGTTGCCTGCCAGTCTTCCTGTCTTTCCTGGATGCCCCAGGTGGGTACTCTTGTTTTTTAAGGAAGCACTTGATATCGTGGTACCAAGGTTTGTCATCGATGACTGCTTCAATTGTGAAGATGTAGGCGAGCCTATCAAGGCGCATTACGTTAATTTTAGGTACGCCGTTCCATTGACCTACACTAATCATGGAAGAGAGAGTGGCTAATGCGTCAGCCATGTGATTTTCTTCACGAGGGATATGGTGAAACTCAATTCTATTGAAGAATGGTAACAACCTTCTCGCGTAATCTTTGTAAGGAATTAATTCGGATTAGTACGTATTCCACTTTCCTTTGATCTGGTTGATAACTAGGGCTGAGTCTCCATATACATCCAAGTTCTTAATCCTTAAGTCAATTTCTTCTTCGAGACCCATGATACACGCTTCGTATTCGGCCTTGTTGTTCGTGCACTTGAATGTCAACCTGGCAGTGAAAGGAATGTGGGTACCCTGAGGTGTTACAATGATTTCCCCAATCCCGTTTCCATAAGCTTCTACAGCTCCGTCAAATATTAGTCCCCATTGGGATCCTGGTTCTGGCCCTTCACTGGGTAGCGGTTCATCGCAATCTTTCATTTTCAAGTACATGACATCTTCGTCTGGGAAGTCAAACCTGACTGATTCCTGATCGTCAATCGGTTGATGAGCCAAATGATCGGCTAAAATACTCTCTTTGACGGCTTTCTGAGCATGGTACTCAATGTCGTATTCTGATAGCAACATCTGACAATGGGCAATCCTTCCCGTGAGAGCAGGTTTCTCAAAGACATACTTGATCGGATCCATTTCAGAGATTAACCAAGTAGTGTGACAAATCATATACTGGCGAAGACGTTTGGCTGCCCAAGCTAGAGCATAGCAAGTTTTCTCGAGCATAGTGTACCGAGTTTCACAGTCGGTGAATTTCTTGCTTAAGTAGTAAATGGCAGACTCTTTTCTCTTTGTTTCGCCTTATTGGCCAAGTACACAACCCATTGAGTCTTCCAAGACTGTTAGGTAAATGAATAGTGGTCTTCCTTCCACTGGAGGTGATAGAATTGGTGGATTCAACAGATATTCCTTGATACTTTCGAAAGCTTTCTGGTAATCTTCTGTCCATACACAGTCTTGATTCTTTCTGAGTATTTTGAAGATTGGCGTGCAAGTTGCGGTCCTGAGGGATATAAACCTTGAGATGTAATTCAGACGTCCCAAAAATCCTCTAACCTACTTTTCAGTCTTTGGAGAAGGCATTTCTTGAATGGCCTTGACCTTGTCAGGATCAACCTCTATTCCTTTCTGGCTGACGATGAACCCTAAGAGTTTTCCTGAGCGAACACCGAATGTGCACTTATTGGGATTCAGGCGAAGTTTGTATTTCCTAAGACGCTCGAATAACTTTGACATATGTGTCACATGTTCTTCTTCTATTTTAGACTTTGCAATCATGTCATCGACATATACTTTGATTTCTTTGTGCATCATGTTGTGAAACAGAGTCGTCATGGCCCTTTGATAGGTTGCCCCGTCGTTCTTCAAACCGAATGGCATTGCCTTGTAGCAAAAGGTGCCCCATGGGGTGATAAAGGAAGTTTTCTCCATATCTTTCGGCACCATTTTGATCTGATTATAGCCCGAGAATCCGTCCATGAAGGAGAAGACTTTGAATTTTGCTGTACTGTCTACCAACATGTCAATGTGTGGCAGAGGGAAGTCATCCTTTGGACTTGCTTTATTCAAATCCCTGTAGTCTACACATATTCTGATTTTTCAGTCCTTTTTCGAAACTGGCACTATGTTAGCTAGCCATTGAGGATATTCTGAGGTGGCAAGGAAACCTGCGTCGATCTGTTCCTGCACTTCCTCCTTGATTTTGATAGCCATATTCGGGTGAGTCTGTCTCAACCTTTTTTTTACCGGTGGACATTCAGATTTCAACGGTAAATGATGTTCCACGATGCTGGTATCCAACCCTGGCATGTCCTGATAGGACCAACCAAACACATCTAGAAACTCTTTGAGAAGTCTTATCAAGTCTTCTCTGACAGTTGGACTGAGCAGTGCCCCATTCTTGACCTCTTTCTTCTCTTCCTCTGAACCCAAATTTACCGTTTCCAACGGCTCTTTATGAGGCTCAATAGACTTTTCCTCTTGCCTGAGTAATCGGGAGATCTCTTCTGGAATTTCTTCGTCCTCTTTTTCTTCAGCTTCAAATACTGGGAATTCAAAGTTGGGAGAAGGCATTGGATCGTCTGTTTCAATGGGGTTTAAAACAAGCAATCTGCATGACGTGATGATTTATTTTTTTTAGAAGAGATATAGAGAAATGCAAGAGTGTGTGCAGTGTATTTTTCTGAAAAATGCTTGTTTTTATTTTGGGTTGTTTTAGGATTACCATTTTATGAAAAAACGAAAAAGTGAAAATAGCAATAAATGCGGGAATGACAGATTGACATTTATTTATTTATGATTTTGTCGATTCTTGAAACTACAGTCCCATAAAACAAAACTCTGTCGCTTTGGGCGAAGCGAAGAGGGACATTTACAGAAAGTGAGCCCTATAAAAACATCTGGTTCACCTGGGCATAGTGAAAGGTTAAAACAAAGACGGAAATTACTTAGACTTATGGACGATTTTTGGGACATCGATAGCAACCCATTGTCGACGAACTCCTCGGTGAATCACAAAGCCTGGCACCTTCTTTCTTGATTTGTCCTCAAAAACGACGCTGATTTCTAACAGAGCGGGATCATTGGAATCTTCCTCCCAAGCAGAGTTGTCGTAAACGAACTCTTCTGTTGTATCTTCCTTAGTGTTTTCACTCTCGAGAGGATCTCCCCGTCCTGTTGGCTGGATGTCCTCGTATCTAATACGAGAGCTTTCAGGAGCGGTGTACTTGACTAAGAAGTCATACTTACCACTCGACTGTCCTAAATTGTCTCATACTTCTGTGGGACTGGAGGAGTCATCTTTTTCGATGACGTTGACCTCAGGGAAAGCATAGTTGATGAACTCTTGTCCTGCAGCCCTTGCAGGTTCATCGTTGTGTTGGGTATTTCCTGAATATCCTGAATAATGATCCCATGACTTGGTGGGGACACAGGTATTCTTTTTAATGTTGCTCAGCTGATATGCCTCGTTGGGCTGACTCTTTTGCCCCAAGTCGTCTGGGTATGGCTTCCAGATAGGCAAGTCATCCAGTGGGTCATAATAGTCATAGTTGAAGTTATCTTTCATCGGATCATCTTCTAGTGAGTTAGGCGGAGCACGGCATCCCTCAGGATCACAATCTCCATACATCATCTTGACGTCTGATCTTGGTATATATCTCGAACTCTGTGTGGGAAAGAAAAATGGCGTACGTTCCTCTCCCTGAGACATATAACCGTCCTCATTGAGATAAGATTTCCATTCTTCATCCATATCGGAGGAGTCACTTTCATTGATAGTGTGTACTTCTTGAGACACTGGGTGGAGAAATCCTCCACTGTGGAAGAAGTTCTGAATGGGACGAAAACTTTCGTCTTTCTTGGCAGTCTGGGTACAGGTCGAGGAGAAACCAAGACCTTTCTTCGTCTTGTTATCTGTAGGAATCATAAGTTGTCCCCATCCTTTTACGTCATTTCTCTTGATCACTTCGAGAGCGTCCTTGTATGAGGAAATCAATATCCCTTTTTCGGGTCGATTCTTATTGCTCACCGAGAGTGCTTAGAAGTGGGTTCCAACAACCTCATCCGGTTCTAAATAAGAGAATGATGATAAGTTTCTCACGATTAAGGCTTGCTCTCCGAAGACTGTGACTAGCTTGTCATTTTTTACGAACTCCAGCTTCTGGTGAAGTGTCGAAGTGACTGCCCCAGCTTCGTGTATCCAAGGTCTTCCTAATAAACAGTTGTATGCTTCCTGGATGTCCATGACCTGGAAAGTGACTTGGAAAGTGTGAGGACCGATATTTATGCGAAGATCGACTTCACCGATAACTATTTTTCGAGACCTGTCAAAGGCTTTGACGATGATCTTACTGCCTCTCATCAGAGCTACTTGAAATGATAGTCGTGTTAAAGTTGACTTTAGCATAACATTCACGCTAGATAAAGCATCGTCTTGGCAGTTGACGATAATGTTAAGCGCCATATTGTGATTTTTGCCTTCTTCCGGCACTTCCTCATCATTGAATCCTAAGTTGTTGCAGGAAGTGATGTTGGACATGATACTGTCAAACTGTCCTACTGTTACATCTTGTTCCACAAAGGCTTGCTTTAAGACTTTCTACAGAGCTTCCCTGTGAACTTCGGAACTAAGTAGGAGAGATAACACAGAGATTCTAGACAGAGTTTGTAACAGTTGGTCTACAATGTTGTACTCGCTTTTCTGGATGAGCTTCAGCATCTCATCATTGTTCTTTGAAAGTTCGGGACTACTGGATTGCCCGATTTATTGATTTGGAACTTTTGTTTGAGGTTCCTTTTCTTTGGCGGGTTCTCCAACTCCTCTGTTGAAATCTGGCCACTCCGTGTGACTCGGCTGATGTCGGCAATGTTTACGATGGAGGGTAATGGAGTTTCCTTTCCATTTTTGATCATTGTCGCACCGTACCTGTAAGGGATAGCCTTTTCTAATTTGTACGGCATGGGACCTGGTAAGTAAATAACCACAGGAACCTTTTGATTTTTTTGACCATCGTAGGAAGCCTCAATTGGTTCGAGGTTGAGAATCTTCTTATTATCGAGAGAGACCTTCGACTCGTTGAGCATAGGGATTATGGCGTATACGTCTTCGGCCATTTCATGCTTGGAAACCATGACAACATCTTCGCTTTGATCGGGAAGATAGTCTTGTATCATGTTGATCGACCCGGAACTTGAACATTATCAAATCTCTTTTTGGTCCAACTGATTTTGAAGAGCTGATCGTACAAGGTAGCATCCTTGGTTGTTCTCTGAAAAAACTCTACAACACTCATAATTATGTGGTGGCACCCGGCCACGTCCGCTTTGTATACAGTGCATCTTGACCAGATCTGTTTCTATTGAGCGGACATCCTGACTTTGATATCTACTAGGATTTTCGTCAGTCATGCCGATCTGTTGTGTAGCTTCATCCAAGTAAATTGGAAGCCACTAGTGGTCAAATAGATGTTGAAGTGTTCTTTGGACAAGTGCACATCCTTGGTCGTCCTCACGACACTCTTCACAGTCTTGATAATCATGTGAAGCCAGAAAGCCAAGCCTGACTTGTTTAGCATGTAGTTCTACCAGACTGGTATTCATCAAGCGTATGTCAAATATCTAAACCATATTGACTTAATGGTTACTTCTTTCCTGTAATCCTGGATCCATCCGAGATCCATCTGACGTTGAAGGGCCTCATGTACAAAAGAGCATCCCTGATTGCTTGTTGAGTAGATCGGACAGGCATCGTAATCGTGTCGTGGCAGATTATGATATTGACTTTGCCTTGAGTGCATCGCCACTAAATTGACGTTCATCGCAAGAATGTTGCGGTCATAAACAATGTTGGAATTTGCATGGGCCATGTTGACCTCCCGGATTCTGTGATCTTGAATCCAACCTAGATTCATCTGTTCTTGTAGAGCTAATTGCACTACGGAACGCCCTTGATTATTCTTTGAGCAGATATCACACTGGTGATAGTTGTGAGGCGGTACATGACCGTAACCGCTCTGTCTACAATGCATCCTGACCAGATTAGTTCCTAATAGGAGTACATCGTGAATTTGATAATTGCGGCTAAATTCTTCCTCTATCAAATTTACTGCAGCCTTCCCGTGTTGTGGCAACGGGTTCATCTGAACATTTGGATTAGTATTTTTGAAAGATAAGATCCCGTTCCTGACAAGTTTTTGTATGTCAGATTTGAAGCTGAGACAGTTTTCAATGTTGTGCCCCGATCCTCCTTGATGGTAAGGGCAAGTTTGATCCGCTTTGAACCAAAAAGGTAGATTTTCTGGTACTGCAAGAGGAGACCTGGTTTGGACGTGCCCCTTGGCCAGTAACAGCGGAAAAAGTTCAACGTACAACATCGGTATAGGGTCAAACCCTGGTGATCGTGTCGTACGATTGTTATCATTGTACTGTGGACGAGCCTGCTGAGGAGGCTGTTGTGTCCTTTGTTGACTAGGTTGGCTTTGAGCAACCAGAGGCTGATAAGTTGGAATTGGCGCAGGGTTGATAGCGGGAGTTATCGCCGCTACTGGCTGGTACCTTCGCCTTTGCTTTCCTTGAGAGATATTGTTGATCTCCTGTTCTTTCTTTTTCTGGAAAGTATTACCATATCTTTTGGTGCTATTGGATGGTTCTGCCTCTTTGGCTAAACGTCCTTCTCGGACTGCCTCTTCAAGGCGTACTCCCATGTTTACCATCTCGGTGAAATCACTGGGCGCACTGGCGACCATACGGTCATAATAGAATGATCTCAAGGTCTTCAAAAAGATATTTGTCATCTCTTTTTCCTCAAGAGGGGGACAAATCTGGGCGGAAATTTCACGCCATCTCTGAGCGTATACCTTAAATGTCTCTTTGTCTTTTTGCAACATCGCTCTGAGTTGATCTCTATTTGGTGCCATATCCAGGTTAAACTTGTATTGTTTGACGAAGGCAACGCCGAGATCTCTGAAAGTATTGATCTTGGTGCGGTTTAAACCCATGTACCATCTGAGAGCGACACCGGTTAAACTATCCTGAAAATAATGGATCAGTAGCTATTGATTTTCTGTCTGAGTTGTCATCTTTCGAGCGTACATCACCAAATGACTTTGAGGGCAAGAATTGTCTTTGTACTTTTCAAAGTCGGGCACCTTGAACTTGTGTGGGATTTTGAAATTTGGGACCAATCAGAGGTCAGCGGCATCCTTTCCAAACAAGTCCTGACCGCGAATGGCATGCAGTTCCTTCTACATCTCCAAGAACTGTTCTTGGAACACATTCATCTTTCCATACATGTCTTCGTTTCCAATAGAGATTGCCTGTGGAATCTGTTCTTCCGGGACAGTGTGTGCCACTGATTGTGGTATAGTCATTATAGTTGTGACTCTTGGCGCTTCAGTGCCCTGAAGTTTGTAACCTTCAGGATTTGCTGTCGTAAATCTTGTGTCTTCACTTTCCTGAAGTTTGTAACCTTCAGGACCAGTGGCTCCTGCTACAGTTTCTGGGTCTTCAGTGACCGGCGGGATGTATCCTTCAGGGATAAAGTTGAAAGGCATGCCCTAGGGCCGACCCTTAGGCATGTTGTACTGTGGATGATTCTCATGTGTCTCCACTATGGGCATAGCTGTGATTTCCGAGATCACGCTATTTTGCTGATGCTGCTCCTGAGCTGCTGCCAGGGATTGCATGCCACTGTGAAGTTTTTTTAGATCTTCCTTCAGAGCGTCGATTTCTTGTATCAGCTCTTTGTTCTCTTCCTCGAGATCGTCCATTTTCTTTTGTCGATTGGCCCGAGTATTGTATGAGTAAGACAGTTTGACTCTAGAATTGAGACACGTGTGTGAGACTCGAGAGAATGCGTTATGTGAGAATTATGAATGCAATGACATATTATTTTTAGCTTTTGTTTTAATCAAAAAGAAACTTGAAATAAATTGCAAATATTATACAGAGAGGGGGGCCCTTTTTATTGGAATCGAAATATTGTAGTATGTTACAAAGAAAAGTACAGTATTTTACAAAGTGTTGTAAAGGAAATATCTAGGCTGAAGGATCCTGAGTCCTCTCTGAAGAGAGCTCAGATGCCGGTTTTGGTAGTTTCCTTTTCTTCGATCGGGATTCCTCAACTGCTGTCGGGTTTTCAGTTATTTGCCAAATGAAAGGAGCGAGCAAATTTCTTTGATCCTCCCGACTCTCTACAGTATTTTGCTCTAATATCTCAATCAGAGCATCCTTTTCTTTTAACAGCTCCTGAATTTTGGTACACTCTACATTGAGAATTCGGTACTTGTTTTTCCAAGAGCTCTTCTCTCGTTGAACTTTGTTGAGAGTGACCTGGAGTTTTTCCGTTTCAGACATGAAATAAAGGGTAGATTCCTTTAACGAAAAAACTTCTTGACGAGGGTAAGGCATCCTCAGCTTGAGGGCTCTAGTTTGTACCCAGTGGAGATAAGGCTCCATGGAGATACAGTCTGGTTTTCCTAGAGACTCTCGTCCTTTTCTGTGAATGTGTTGTCAGGCATGCACTATTTACTTCTTAAGTGCTCTGTCATTCTCTCCTTCCTTGAAGAAAAGACCATCTAGATGAACATTACGCGGGATATGTCTCATCGGGTATCCGAGTTGACGGTGAGCTAAAATCAGATGATAGTTAATTCCATCTTTAGTTCCAATGAGGGGTACATTAGGGAAGTTTCCACATCTGTCGATGATTTCTACCCCCTCATAAATCCTGTTGGACCAGTCTATGTCAGAGTTGGTGAGAGACGTGATTTTCTGTGACCAACGTAGAGTATTTTTATGATCCCAAAAAGCAGCAGACTTGGGCAGATGGAAATGAACCATTTGTAGAGCAAGGGTACACAGCATGTGATCATTCCTCCACTATACAAATTCCTTAAGTATACAGAATGATAAGCATCTGCGAGCAAGGTTGGTACAGGGTTCCCAAACAGAAATATCTTAATAGCATTGGTATCGACGAAGTTGTCGATGTAGGGAAACAGGAATAATTCGTATGTGAGTAAAACAAAGATATCCTCGAAAGCGGTTATGTTTCCTACACTGGCAAAGTATAGGGGTTTATCAATCAGGAATTTAGCTGGTAAACCCTGGATACCTCCCTTAGTGGTTATGTGAGTCCTGACCTCTGACTCGTCCAAATAGATTGCTCTTGCAATGGTTTGTTCCTTTGGAATTTCTTCTAGTCCAGAAAATGGAGCTTGGTCAGTGATAGGTAAATCAATCAGGTGAGAGTACTCCTCTAGGGTTGGTGCCAGTTGGTAATCTGGAAAAGTGAAGTAGTGGTAAACCGGATCGTAATCCTCTGTGCTTAGCTCTGAAAGCCTCAGGGTTGGTAATCATCCTTGCCAACTTCCTTAATTCCTCTAGTTTTGGAGCCTTGAAAGTGTACTTGTGCGTCTTTGTTCTACCGAAATCCATAACGCAATCTCTGATATTTACAATTTATCGTTTAGTTTAATTTGAAAAATATTTTTTTTCTTGTTTGAAAAGAGTTTTTTAGATGAATGCATGGATGCAGCACACAAAAACATTGAAAAAAACATGGGTTCAAAGGTTCAGCGTCACGAGCATGGAGTCATGGCTCTACCCATCCCCAAAGGTTGTACTATTTTGGATAATTTTGTACCTGTAGAACGGGTTCTAAGGTTCCCAAAATCATTGACCCCCCTAGGAATATCAACAGCAAGCTGGTTCACCCGAGCGAGTTGTAGCATCCTAGGATGAATCTCAATTTGAGTGTAGTATCGCGTATCAACTATTCCCGATAGTCACCGCACTACCAAATGGCCATATAGTTAATGTCTACTAAAATCCTCAATTTCATGGGTATCGCAATGAGATATCGTCTGCTTTCATAACGAGCGGTCGTTCAGCATAGTATCCACACGGGTACTGTAACACCCTTTTCTACCCCACAAATATACACGGCAAAATACACAAATTATCAGAGTAAAATCATAATCACCTCAAAGGGTGCACATTTCTCAATAAATTCAAATAACACAAATTGCTCCGTAAACAACGGGTTTTTCCTCAAAATAGTCAAAAGCCATCAAACAGCAGCGGAACCACCATAACCACAATATTTCAACTCAAAAAGGTTTTCAAAATAAAACCATAGTCATCAAATAACAATAAAATAACAACTCAACAATGGTTCGACTCAACGACCTAACCCGATGTTACACTATCAGAGAAAGACCCTCTACATCGACCAAAAGCAAATAACTTCAAAAGTCCTCGAAGGCATCCACAACTAAGCCTGATCACCTGCACGTTACCCACGTGGAGGCAACATTCAAACAAGCAATGTGAGTAATCACAATTCATTATAATCAATATAAAAACAAGATATGCATAAAATGGCGTCATCATCATATACAACATCTTCAGGGTTATCACAAGGAAAAACATCAAAATCAAAACATCATAAAATATATCAATGCAAAATAAATGCAATGCACAACAAGACTAATGCATGTGGTACCAATCGTCACAGTCGATGGACACTAAGCCATCACCCTCCAAAGATCCTCGTCATTAGGATCGGTTCCACACAAGAACCGGAGCACGTCAAAACAACCTCATATTCATACAATGGGAATGAAGTCTACATCGTCACAGAAATGCTATGAATGCATGATACACAACGTCAATCATCATCATCAATAAAACCCATCTATCTGCATCATCATTCATCAATCCTCATGTTAAATCATATCATCATATATTCGTCGAACATCACAAAACATCATCTCATAATCATCAGTAGCGTCATAGTAAATCATCAGAAAAATCACAGCATCAAACATCAAGACAGCACAGAATCATAAAACAAAATTCGCGAACAGCAGATGTTCGCTACTGAGTTTGCTTTGCGAACTGGTTCGCCAGGACATTCGCTTTGCGAAGCAATCAGCGAGTCCCCAATTCCCACACAGAAACACTAGAAAGATTCATATGTCATCTTCGCCACTTCATTCGCTGTGCGAACTCCTTCGCTGGGAAGTTCTCCTTCCGAACTAAGAATCTATTCCACTTCCAGTCTAGTATCCCAAAACGCCATCATCGCGCATTCGCTGTGCTACTCGCTTTGCGAGTCTGGGGTAAATGTTCGTCGTGCGAGTGAATCGTTCGCTTTGCGAACTCGCGATTACAGCAAATCGCTGCTATGTATCAGTAGCACCACAGCCCCAAAAATCCTTACGATTTCAACCCCAATTCCCTAAACCTTCACAAACTCTCAAGCTTCCCATAAACCCCATAAATCCCTTTCACCACAAGGTCGAACAACATCGACAGGGATATCAGCCTCAAGGTCTATTTTATCCTATTCAATTCAACCCTTAATAATCAATTCACAAAATACCCTCAAATCATCAATTTATCACAAAAACCCATAAACCCTCATAAACCTCAAAATCCACTTTAAATACATCGAATCCCTATATTGAAAACAATGAAAGGCAATACTCCCCATACCTTAGATTGTCGATTCGAAGCTTTCTCTCTTGAGTCTTTAGAAACCTTCTCAAAATCCTCGCCTTCTCCTTTTTCCTCAGACCTCTCACTTCATTCCTTCTTTTCACGGTCTAACAAAAGTGAATCCTATTCCTCAAATCCTCTTTTTTATTCAACCTAACTCTTGGGCTTCTAAAATTGGGCTTTCTCCATAATACCCTCACTAATCCTCCTCAAAAGTCCATCTTACCCTTAATTCCTCTAATATTATTTAAAATAAATAATAATACATTATACTCCATAATATATACTATTATTTAATTAAATAACCAAAACTCCCCAAAATTACCGACATCAACACAAATCACCAAAATTCACAGAAATTCAAGAATATAATATTTAAATAAATTAAATAAATATTCTTATAGAATTTGAGGTGTTACAACTCTCCCCCACTTAAAGAATTTTTGCCCTCGAAAATTACCTCAAGGAAATAGAGTCGAATATGACTCCCTCATCTGATCTTCACGTTCCCAAGTCTAACTTTCGCCAGCTGGTCCACCCCACAACACCTTCACCAAAGCTATGTCTTTACCCTGCAGTTGCTTCATCTCTCGACCATCAACCCGCACAGGTAATGCTTCCACTGTCAGGTTATCCCTCACTTGTACATCATTCATCTGAATCACATGCGACGGATCCGGAATGTACTTCCTCAACTGAGACACATGGAACATGTCATGCAAATTCGTAATTGACGGTGGTAAAGCAATTCGATAGGCTACCTCTCCTATCTTCTGCAAGATTTGATATGGACCAAAAAAACATGGAGTGAGCTTCCTAGACTTCAAAGCTCGACCCACACCAATCACTGGTGTCACCCTCAAAAACACGTGATCTCCCTCTTGGAACTCAAGTGTCTTCCTTTTCTTATCATGGTAACTCTTCTGGCGACTCTGCGACGCTTTCATCCTTTCTTGGATCATCTTGATCTTCTCAGTCGTCTCTTGCACAATTTCAGGTCCGAGTACAGCACTCTCGCCCGATTCATACCAACACAACGGAGTTCTACACCTTCTCCCATACAAAGCTTCATAGGGCGTCATTCCAATACTAGCATGAAAACTATTATTGTACGTGAACTCAATCAACGGTAAATGGCTATCCCAAGATCCTCCATCATCCAACACACATGCTCTCAACAAATCCTCTAAAGATTGGATAGTCCTTTCTGTCTGATCGCCGTCTGCGGATGATAGGCAGAACTCATCCTCAACTTAGTACCCAAAGCATCTTGCAAACTCTTCCAGAACCTCGATGTAAATATCGGATCTCTATCTGACACAATACTCGAAGGTATCCCATGCAACTTCACAATCTCCTCAATATACATCTCGGCTAACTTCTGCATAGAATGATTAATTTTCATCGGTAAGAAATGAGCTGATTTAGTTAATCTATCCACGATCACCCAAATTGAATCATTTCCCTTAACAGTCCTCGGCAATCCCGACACAAAATTCATGGAAATACTATCCCATTTCCATTCTGGAATATTCAACTGATGCATTATACCTAAAGGCTTTGGTGCTTAATCTTCGACTTCTGACAAATCAAACACGCATACACGAATTCTGCGACATCCTTCTTCATACCCGGCTACCAAAACAACTTCTTCAGATCCTGATACATCTTCGTAGCACCGGGATGAATACTCAACCTACTTCATTGTCCTTCTTCTAGAATACTCCTCTTAATATCTGAAACATCTTGGACACACACCCTGTCTCTGAACATCATTACGCCATTCTCATCAATCCGGAATTCACCTCATTTACCTTGGTTAATCAATGTCAACTGGTCAACCAACTTCAAGTCAAATTGCTGTCCCACTCTGATTTCTTCCAGAATACCACTAGTCGATTTCAACATTCCCAACTTCACACTGTAAGAGGTCTTTTCACATACCAAACTCAAATCTCTGAATTGCTCAATCAGTCCCAATTCTTTCACCAAAAGCATCGACATATGCAATGACTTTCTGCTCAATGCATCAGCCACTACATTTGCTTTGCCCGGATGATAACTCAAATCAAAATCAAAATCCTTCAACAACTCTAACCACCTCCTCTGCCTCATATTCAACTCTTTCTGATCAAATAAGTACTTCAGACTTTTATGATCACTGAACACCTCAAATTTAGAGCCAAACAGATAATGTCTCCAAATCTTCAACCCAAACACCACAGAGGCCAATTCCAAGTCATGCGTAGGATAATTCCTCTCATGAACTCGCAATTGTCTCGAAGCATATGCAACAACTTGTCCATTCTGCATCAATACTCCACCAAGACCCATCTTCAACGCATCACAATACACCACAAAAGATTCGTTCGGATTAGGCAAAATCAACACTGGAGTGGTCGTTAACCTCTTCTTTAATTCCACAAAACTCTCTTCGCAAGCTACATCCCACACAAAAGCTTGACCCTTTCGAGTCAACTGAGTCAAAGGTAATGCCAGCGTGGAAAAGCCTTCGATAAACTTGCGGTAATAACCCGCCAATCCCAAAAAACTTCGTATCTCAGTAGCAGACTTCGGAGTCTCCCACTGTAACACAACATCAATTTTAGAGGGATCAACAGCAATCCCGCCACTTGAAATCACATGGCCAAGAAAGATCACTTCCTTCAACCAAAACTCACACTTGGACAGCTTTTCATACAACTTCTTCTCTTTCAATACTTGCAACACAGTTCTCAAATGCTCGGCATGTTCTTCTTCAGATCTAGAATATATCAAGATATCGTCGATAAACACCACCGCAAATTTATCCAAACACTCATGGAAAATCCGATTCATGTACTCCATGAACACACCAGGTGCATTGGACACACCAAATGGCATCACAGTATATTCATAGTGACCATACCTCGTCCTGAACGTCGTCTTCGGAATATCATCAAGCTTAACACGAATCTGATGATAACCAGACCTCAAATCAATTTTACTGAACACATAAGCACCCACCAGTTAATCCATCAAATCATCAATTCACGGTAGCGGATACTTATTCTTGATAGTCACCTTATTCAACTGTCGATAATCAACACACAACCTCATGCTACCATCTTTCTTCTTCACTAACAGCACAGGAGCACCCCACGGAGAAACACTTGGTCGAACAAACTTCTTCTCAAGCAATTCTTCCAGTTGTTTCTTCAATTCACTTAACTCAGAAGCCGACATCCGATAAGGGGCCATCGACATTGGACTCGTACCTGGTATTAAGTCCACTGCAAACTCTACTTCACACTCGAGAGGCAAATCACTGATGTCATCCGGAAACACATCTGGAAATTCACAGACAACAGGCAACTCCACACTCGCAGCTTCATGATCAATTTGCAACGATGCAAACATTGCAAACACCAAGGCTTCGTCTTCCATAAGTTCGTCTACTTGCTTAGCAGACAAGAACATCAACTCCCCACTATTATCAATCTCAAGAAACTCTACAGTCTTGTTATAACAGTTGATATGAACACGGTTGAACTCCAACCAGTTCATTCCAAAGATCACGTCGATTTGGTGCAAGAGTAGGCACACCAAATCCATCACAAAGCTCTTCTCAAAAATCGTCACATGACATCTCAAACACACAAGAGTAGTAGTAACAGAACCATTAGCTGAAGTTTCTATTACCATATTACCCTTCATATCAGATAACTTCAAACCCAATCTATTAGCACATTCAAGCGAGATAAAAGAATGCGTGGCACCAGTATCAATAATAGTAACCAACTCGATATTATTAATAAAATAAGTACCACGAATCAGGTTGTCCTTCTCTGGCTCTTCGGCACCACTCAAAGCAAACACACGACCACTGGTCCGAGCGGCAGTAGCAGTCTTCTTCGGCTTCTGACATTGAGTACTGATATGACCTTTCTCACCATAATTGAAATAGGTTGGACCATCGTCCTTGCAGTCAGTAGCTCTATGTCCCTTCTTACCACATCTATAACACCTCACCACATTATTGGTACATACATCAGCACGGTGGCCTTGCTCGCCACACTTATAATACTTCCTAGAAGTTTGGGTTGCTCCCCCACTTGACTTTTCCCCTCTGAAGCCTTCTGCTTCCCTTTTTCAGCTGAAGTTGTATAAGGTTTACCCCTATACTGCCCTTTCTTCTCACTCAACTGCTTGTAGTAAGCAAATTGAGCTCTGATATCCTCATCGTAGATTCTGCTCTTGTCAACCAACTCAGCATACCTGCGGATCTGTTGATACCTGATACCCTGCTTAATTTCCGGTTTCAGCCCATTCTCGAACTTGAGACATTTAGACATCTCGGCATCAGCACGGTTGTAATGCGGACAGAACTTCACCAAGGCCTCGAACTTCGCGGCATACTCCGCCATAGTCATATCTCCTTGCTTCAGCTCAAGGAATTCCAGTTCTCTTTTGCCACGAGCATCCTCTGGAAAATACTTGCCCAGAAACTCCTGCTTGAACACAACCCAGGTTATCACATTGCCAACATCTATGAGTCTCTGACGGGTGTTATCCCACCAATCCTCAGGCTATTCTTCCAGCATATGCGTTCCAAACTGAACTTGTTGCAGGGATAAGGCTTGACTCATTCAGTTAGACTTGCCTCAGTTCATGCCACCTTGATGCATTCATTGAATGCTTGGTGCCAAATTTAAAAATTCAAGGTTTTGCATCATGAGATATGACATGCCACAATGATGCTCTTTTGTCTTGGAAGGCTAGGCTTTTGACATTTTGTGTTATAGATCAGATCATTCATTCATATGTGTTGTAATTGGACAGAATTTGAATGATCAAAGTGTTCAAAATCAGTCCAAGGAATCGTGGGGTGCAAGTTTACACCAAAACCTGTCTTGAAAACAGTTGCAGCAAGGCAACTTGGGAGGTCCATAACTCCTAGCTCAAAGGGAGTTTGATGGAGTTCTTGGTCATTTTGGAAAGCTTGCATAATGTACTTCAACTTTGATCTCCACCAATAGACCTAGTTCAACTTGGATCAAGGTGAAAAATGGCCTTCAAGGTGAAAATGGCCTTAAATTTGAGAAAAAGTGAAACAAATTATGCCTAAAAAAATTTCTAAGTGTTGGAACTCTTTTCACACTTTTCTTGATTTTGATCACTTCATAACTTAAAATCCAAGCATTTTCTGGCTATGGACCAATCCTACACTTTTATAGTATGTGAGATGAGCTTTCATTTGAGCTTTGGATGGAAGCAAATGGCTTTATGGTTAAGGAGTTATGACCTTGCAAAGTTGGTACCAAAACACTTTTGTTCCATAACTTAGAAAATTTTTGGTTTCTCAAGGTTGCCCCTTTTGCAAGAAACCTCACTTTTCTTGATTTTTCTTGATGAATGATGATCAAAATTATACATTAACATTACTTTTGACTTAGGGGAACCATTTTTGTGAAAAATTCCAAAAAGTCAAACTTGATTTTAGGCACAGTTGACTTTTTGTCAGATGAATTCCAAACTGTGTGATTCCTTATGAAATCATGTCCTTGACCCAATTCAAACCTAATGGATGGATTCCATAGGTGTTTTAGGGTGTCTTGAATCATGTACCATGGTTTGGGAACATGTCTTGGTCAAAAGTCAAAGATACAGTTGACTTTTTCTTCAAAACCCTAATTGTGATTCTGATGAAAATGAAACTTGTGAATCAAGCTTCTTTGGTCAATCCATTGTTTAAAATGGATCAATGTGGTGTATTTGAGGCCCTCAAATCATGTCTTGAGGTCTTGGCTCATGTTTTGCCTCAAAAGTCAACTTAGGGGTGAATTAGGTCAAGAAACCCTAATTCCTGATTTCTGATGAATGTTTCCCCTGAGGCTATTTTGACTTTATGATTGGGTCTATGAGGTCCCTTTGAGCATTGTGGGTCATGCTTTGAAGTAATGGCTCATGCCCAGATGAAAATTTTCATATGGAGGCCTTGGTCGACCAAAACCCTAATTTGGTGACGCTGGCGATCCTGAGGCTAGATCAGCTTGAGATGTTGCACTCTTGTGCTTGATTCTTGATATGAGAGATATCTTGATCCTTCATGGATGTTTTAAGAGGTTAGAAAAGTTGAAGACCATGTCATTTCTTGATTGATCCTTTGTTTAAATGCTCTGAGAGGTGTTAAAACCCTATTTCTTAATTTTAGTGAATGATCAACAATCCTTGAGGAGATTGATGAGACATGATAGTACATCCATATTGTGGAGATGGTTTGCACAATGATGGGAAATCTTGGTGGTCAAAATTTGAGGTATGACAGAAAGTACCAGACTTTGTGATCCACAGAGGAGTTCGTCGCAACTGGGTCGCTATTGATATCCCAGATGTTGTCCATGTTTCAAAGTATTTGCCTTGTCTTTGTTTTGACCTTTCACTTTGCCCAGGTGAAAAGGATGTTTTATAGGGCTTGATTTTCTATAAATATCCCTCTTCGCTTCGCCCAAAGTGAAAGAGTTTTGTTTTATAGGGTTTGTGTTTCAAGAATCGACAAATCATAAATAAGAATGTCATTCTGAATTCCTATATTTATTGCTACTTTCACTTTTTGCTTTTCCAGAAAATGGTAATCCTAAAAAACAGCCCAAAATAAAAATAAGCAATTTTCAAAATACACTGCACACACTTTTGCATTATCTCTGTCATTTCTAAAAAAAGAATCGTCACGTTATGCAGATTATTTATTTTAAACCTCATTGAAACATACGATCCAATGCCTTCTCCCAACTTTGAGTTCCCGGTATTTGAAGCTAAAGAAGAAGAGGACGAAGAAATTCCAGATGAGATCTCTCGACTACTCAGACATGAGGAAAAGTCTATTCAACCTTACAAAGAACCGTTGGAAATGGTCAATTTGGGTTCAGAAGAGGAGAGAAAAGAAGTTAAGATTTGAGCACTACTCAGTCCAACTGTCAAAGAAGGCTTGATAGAACTGGTCAAAGAATTTTCAGATCTGTTTGCATGGTCCTACCAAGACATGCCAGGGTTAGATACCAACATCGTGGAACATCACTTACCACTAAAGCCAGAATGTCTTCCGGTCAAACAAAAATTGAGAAGGACTCACCCAGATATGGCCATCAATATTAAAGAAAAAGTGCATAAATAGATTGATGCAGGTTTTTTTGCCACCTCAGAATATCCTCAAAGGCTAGCCACTATAGTGCCAGTTCCCAAGAAAGACGGAAAATCAGAATGTGTGTAGACTACTAGGATTTAAACAAAGCAAGTCCAAAGGATGATTTCCCCCTACCACACATTAACATACTAGTTGACGGCACAGCAAATTTCAAAGTATTCTCCTTCATGGGTGGATTCTTGGGCTATAATCAAATCAGAATGGCGCCAAAAGACATGGAGAAAACTTCATTCATCACCCTATGGGGAACCTTTTCCTACAAAGTAATGTCGTTTGGTCTAAAGAATGCAGGAGCAACTTATCGAAGGGCTATGACAACTCTGTTTCACGACATGATGCACAAAGAAATCGAAGTGTACTTCGATGACATGATGGCCAAATCTAAAAAAGAAGAAGAACGTGTGGAACACCTATCAAAGTTATTCCAGCGTCTGAGAAAATACAAACTCCATTTGAATCCCGACAAATGTACATTCGGTGTTCGTTCAGGAAAGCTCTTAGGATTCATCGTCAGCCAAAAAGGAATTGAGGTTGATCCCGACAAAGTCAAATCCATTCAAGAGATTCCTTCTCCAAAGACTGAAAAGCAAGTAAGAGGATTTTTGGGACGTCTGAATTACATCTCGAGATTCATATTCCTCATGACCGCAACATGTGCGCCAATCTTAAAATTACTCAGAAAGAACCAAAGTTGCATATGGACAGAGGATTGCCAAAAAGCTTTTGACAGCATCAAAGAATATCTGCTAAAACCACCTATTATGTCTCCTCCAATGGAAGGAATACCACTGATCATCTACTTAACAGTCTTGGAAGACTCCATGGGTTGTGTGTTTGGCCAACAAGACGAAACAAAATGAAAAGAGTCTGCCATTTATTACTTAAGCAAGAAGTTCACAGACTGTGAAACTCGATACACAATGCTCGAGAAAACTTGCTGCACTATAGCTTGGGCAGCTAAACGTCTTCGCCAGTACATGATTTGTCACACTACTTGGTTAATCTCAGAAATGGATCCAATTAAGTACGTCTTTGAAAAGCCTGCTTTAACGGGAAGGATTTCCCGTTGGCAGATGTTGTTATCAAAATACGACATCGAGTACCATGCTCAGAAGGTCGTTAAAGGAAGTGTTTTAGCCGATCATCTGGCTTACCAACCAATTGACAATAATGAATCAATCAAATTCGATTTCCCAGACGTGGATGTGATGTACCTAAAGATGAAAGATTGCGATGAACCGCTACCAGGCGAAGGGCTAGAACCAGGATCCTAATGGGGATTAATATTCGACGAAGCTGTCAACGCTTATGGAAATGGAATTGGGACAATCACTGTTACACCTCAAGGTACCCATATTCCTTTCACCGCCAGATTGGCATTAAAATGTAAAAACAATGAGGTCCAATATGAAGCTTGCATCATGGGTCTCGAAGAAGCTATTGACTTAAGGATAAAGAACTTGGATTTGTATGGAGACTTAGCCCTGGTTATAAATCAGATCAAAGGAGAGTGGGACACATGTCAACTTGGATTAATTCCTTACAAAGACTACGCAAGAAGGTTATTACCCTTCTTCAACAAGATTAATTTTCATCACATTCCTCGTGAAGAAAACCACATGGCTGATGCACTAGCTACCTTATCCTTCATGATTAGTGTGAATTAATGGAACGACGTACCCAAGATTGACATAATGCGCCTTGATAGGCCCGCTTACATATTTACAGTGGAAGCCGTCATCGATGACAAACCATGGTATCATGATATCAAATGCTTCCTTCAAATACATGAATACCCGCCTGGGGCATCCAAAAAATATAGGAAGACTCTCATAAGACTAGCTGGCAACTTATTCCTGAACAATGATGTGTTATATAAAAGAAACTTCGACATGGTTTTGCTCAGATGCGTGGATAGACACGAAGCAAACTTACTGATGAAAGAAATTCATGAAGGCTCCTTTGGCACTCATGCCAATGGGCATACAATGTCAAGAAAAATTCTAAGAGCAGGATATTATTGGCTGACAATGGAATTCGATTGCTACAAGTACATAAGGAAGTGTCAGATATATGCCGACAAAATTCATGTACCGCCAACGCATCTCAAAGTTCTTTTTTCTCCATGGCCTTTTTCTATATGGGGAATTGACATGATTGGCATGATTGAACCCAGAGCTTCAAACGGACATCGGTTCATCCTGGTAGCCATTAATTACTTCATCAAATGGGTCGAAGCAGCATCATACGCCAATGTGACCAGACAAGTGGTGGTCTGATTTATCAAGAACAATCTCATCTATCGTTATGGTGTTCTAAGCCAGATCATTACTGATAATGGATCAAACCTAAACAACAAGATAATGAAAGAATTATGTGTTGAGTTTAAAATTGAACACCATAACTCGTCTCTCTACCATCCTAAGATGAATGGAGCGGTAGAAGCATATAACAAAAATATCAAGAAGATCATTCAAAAGATGGTTGTGACCTACAAAGATTGGTATGAGATGCTACCATTTGTTCTTCACGGTTATCGTACATCCGTCTGCACTTCAACAGGGGCAACCCCTTTCTCTCTAGTATATGGCATAGAAGTAGTGCTCCCCATAGAAGTAGAGATACCATCAATGAGAGTCTTGATGGAAGCCAAACTAACAGAAGTTGAATGGTGTCAAAGCAGATACGATGAACTGAATCTAATCGAAGAAAAAAGGATGACGGCTTTATGCCACGGTCAGTTATATCAATAAAGAATGAAGAAAGCTTTTGACAAAAAGGTCCGACCTCGGGTATTCAGAGAAGGTGATCTCGTGCTCAAAAAGATCCAATCATTTCTCACTGATTCCAGGGGCAAATAGACTCCAAATTATGACAGCCCATACGTTGTTAAGAAATCCTTCTCAGGCGGTGCCTTGATACTCGCAACCATGGATGGAGAAGAATTTACCTACCCCACAAATGTTGATGCAGTCAAGAAATACTTCGCCTAAATAAAAAATTAAAAAAAAACGTCTCGGTGGACTGAAAACCCTTAAGGGCGGTCCAGGTAAAAATTAGAGACATAAACAAAGATCATCCCGATATATCAAAAACCTGAAAAGGAAATCTAGGCAAAAGTTAGGGATTTACGGCAAGTAACTGCATCCGACAAGGTTGGATCCTCAGAAGCAATGCCATCTGTCAAGAAATCCTCAATCAAAGTCATTTTCAACGGAAGCTCAAGAATACTCAGAATTCAAAGTTGGTTGAAGGATAGTGGTCGTTATGTTTCAATGTAACCCCTTTCCCTTTAAATTACCATTTTCTAAACTTTGTAATGCTCCATGGAATCATGCATTAGGCTGATTACCATTCTATCAATAAAAATTTGAGCCCTCGTACCCTTTGTTTGTAATTCTCATTTATTCTGCTTTGCAAGGTGACATTTTGATATGATTAGGATTCTTGAAACCCAAAAATGAATTTACTTTTGTTTTCAAAATGGAAATTTCAAATTCACTTCTGCTTTTAAAATAAAGATGGCAATTTCCTTTTGATTAATGAACACAAGAAGGAACATTGACAACTTCTCCGAAAGCAATCAAACTTCAAAATGCAGAATCAAAATATTACTTGTAATCAGTATATCCTGAATGGAGGATCATTACTTCAGATTGATAAGTTGGAACATCCCATCTATCACCCCCGGAGTGGCCAAATATCCAGTTGTGCTCATCACCAGTCCATATGTCATGTATGTTTTGTCAGCATAAGCATTTCATACATACATCATGCATAATTGATTCATATTCATATTCATATTGCATATCATATTTTAATCACTTTGGTCATTTTATCCCCGAGTGATAAATGTCATCTCTCCATTAGAGTTGTCAGCCTTAGAAAGAAAGGATATATTCTTTCTAAATCCCCACTGAGTTTGATCATCATGTAAGAGTTTCCTTTCCACACTTGGATAAGATAAAATCCAAGTTTGCGTTATTTCCTCATCGGGAAATGTCTCGTCTAAACAATCTCTCTCCGGTTTATTCCTGGGTTGAAATCGGTCCTCGACTCCCCCCCCCCCCCCCCCACAGAAGCTTCTCAACAAAAGACTCTTGGCAATATGGACATCACATCATCCAAGAAATCTCTACCGATCGGCAAACAAAGAAGTTTGTCTTTGCCCCATGAATTCCCAATAAGTCGACAAATGGTAGTCTCTCGCCGAGAAATTTGTCTTACTCTCAAGGAAGTCATCAGCACCTCAAAATTGAATTATGTAACATGGCATCTCTCTGAAGAAGTCTCAAAGGGAAGTATGATGTAATTTCTCCATCAAATGGCATCTCCAATAAAGAAGTTTGTACACATCTGCAATTCAGACAAATGGTCATCCCAGCAAGTCTGGCATCAAATCTTTACTCATCCTATAGCATATCTCCGAAGAAGTCTCGAAGAGAAATATGATGAAGCACATTTTTCTATCAAACGGCATCTCCCGAGTAAATCTCAGCGAGAAGTTTGAGGAAAACCCTCACAGATAGCATTCCTTGTCAAGAGAAGAACTTGATGAGAAGAAATTGAGACCAGTTCCATGGCTGAAGACCGGGATCGAGGGGAGGTTTATTTCAAAAAAAACTGAGACCAGTTCCATGGCTGAAGACCAGGATCGAGGGGGGTTTATTTCAAAAAAAAGAAAGAAACTGAGACCAGTTTCATGGCAGAAGACGAAGATCGAGGGGAGGTTTATTTCAAGAAAACTGAGACCAGTTCTGTGGCTGAAGACCAGGATCGAGGGGAAGTTTAACCCTTTTCTAAGTGACATTACTTAGTAAAAGAAGATGGATGAGCAAATTAGCTACCATTCACATCCACAATCAAAATTTCGGGTATTCTGATATTTAATCCTCTTTTACCATGAACGTCTGAATATCTTCGTCATTCACACCTTCAGGTCCAAGAAGATTAAATAGGGGCATTTGTCATACCCTGAATTTTGAACCTAAGACTTCACATCATTGTGCAAATCATCACCACAATATGGATGTACCTTCATACCTAACTAATCCTTTCAAAGATTGTTGAGTGTTCACCTTGACCAAGAATTAGGGTTTTTTAACCCCTACAGAGGATTCAGGCAAAGGGTCAATCAAGAATTGACATGATCTTTAACTTATCAAGCCTCTCAATCATTCATTAAGGACAAGAGGTCCTCAACATCAAGAATCTAGCACAAGATTGCATCATTTCAAGTTGATCAAGCCTCAAGACCATCAGTGTCACCAAATTAGGGTTTTGGTCGACCAAGGCTTCCAGAGGGAAATTTTCATCTAGGTATGAGCCAAGACCTCAAGATATGTTTCAAGGACCTAAAATACATCATATTAGTCCATTCATATGATTGGATTGATTCAAAGAACTTGATTCACAAACAATGCAAGAATTCAAATCCATCTGAGCCACAAACTAGGGTTTTGATGAAAAGTCAACCAAACCTTTGAATTTTGGCCAAGAAATGATCTCTAACCTTGGGATATGATTCAAGACACTCAAATGTACCCTTGATGTCCATTTATAAGTTTAAAATCACCTTGGGACATCCATTCATTGAAAATCAGGAATTAGGGTTTCTCTGCACAAAATTCATCTGAGACCCAAAGCCAAAGTTTGACTTTTTGACCAAAAATGTTCATCATGAACCATTATACAAGAAAACATGATCCATTGTTGCATTTGAACAATATTTGATTAAGAAATCAAGATAACTTGTAAAAGGGGCAATGTTGAGAAAGAGAAAATTTCACTAAGTTATGGGAAAAATAGTGTTTAGGTACCCAACTTCCAAAAGCCATAACTTCCAAAATAAGCAACCATTTTCTTGGATCCAAAGCTCAAATGATAGATCTCATCACATACTACAAAAGTGAAAAACTGATCCATGGTCAAAAAATGCTTGGATTTTAAGTTATGAAGTGATCAAAATCAAGAAAAGTATGAAATGAACTTAAACACTTAGTGAAAATCTGCTTAAGTTGAGATCAGTCAAAACATCAAAATGTGGAGGGATTTTTCACCATGATCCAAGATGAATCAAGTCCAATGGTGAACATCAAAGTTGAAGTACAACATCCCAGCTTTCCAAAGAGCCCAAGAGCATGAGATAACTCCACTTGAGCAAAGGCTTATGGAGGTTGCAAGACACCTTGTTGTAACTATTTTGCCAAGATCGGATTGGCCATTTCTTGTGGTACATGACTATTTTCTCAAGTGCAATGATCATGTTGCGAAGCTAATTCAATGTGATCAGGTTGAGTCACAACAAACCTGCTGAATTGGGTCAATAGGTCAAGAGATATCTCAAATTGGATTAATGTATTTTGTCACATTATGCCTTGAATTCAAAGGCATTTATGTGTAATAGTGCACATTCAACAAAGGTACTCTTTTCAGTCAAGATGCTCACATAAACAATAATAAAAATGACTGAGGAATGTGGAATTGGTCAATAGATAGTTGTGCTATTTGGAGGAGCTATTGTACCTTGCATAAGAAGTAATGACACCTTGCCAAAATCATTGAACCAAGCTCTTATACTTCAATCCATTACTATTCAGCCAATACAAACCTATCCACCTATAAATAGAGGTCACATTGCCTCATTTCAAACACACCAAAACAACACAACACTTGTTTTCTCTTCTTTCTTGCTTTTGCTCCAAATTTTCAAACTTTTCAAAAGTAAGAATCAAATTTTTAAACCCAGAGTTTCTTGGCTCAAACCAATGATCCAAACACATCACAAATCATCCCTTGGAGGTGTCCAAACCCTCATCTTTATCCCAAACCACCAAAATCAAAAAGTCAACCATCAAAACCTCATATTTTGACTTTTCTGCATTTTTCAAGCCATGCCTTAATCCTGTCCATTTCAAATCCAAACAACACTCCAAACACACTCTAAATAACATTCCTAAACTATTCCAACAAGAGTTTCTCAACTGTAAATCCAATTGGTTGAGGTTGCATTTTGGTCACTTTTGTCATTTTGCAAGAAGGGTACCATATTCTATTCCAGCTAGTTTTCTTTGGTTCCAAGCATTCAAAAGGATCATTTGAGGTATATTGAAGGTATCCAAAGCATCAAGACATTTCTGTAACAACTATCTTGAAAGATCCCAGTTTGCTTCAAGAGGTAAGTTTCCTCAAAACTTGAACTTGCCAAAATATGTTTTGCTTTGATGTACATTGATCATAAACATGTCATATACATCATATTTGTTGTGTTTGAACTATAATTAAGTGTTGTTGTTAGCTGTATAAACATGTAGCATAGAACTTGCAAAATCATGGCCTATTTGAAACCACTATCGATTTTCAAATGTAGGCACTTTTAGAAAAATCTAACACCACTATTAGATTCCTTATGAAATTCTAGGTAGGTTTCATTTTTATTTCATCAAATTTTATGGAAAAATGAGGGAGATATGATCCTTCTTACAAGCTTAAAAACCTTGGGCAAGAACCAGTTGTGGCGCCTTTGGCTTGGTCTGGCCTCAGGTCCTTTCCACCCTTATCATTTATTAGGTGTGATTTGATACACGGATGTATCACCACCCCAGTGGTTTATGTCTGCGTGTTAAGTATGTTTGTGTGTGAAAGGGCGTGGGTTCGACCCCCCCCCCCCCCCCCCCCCTTTGGCATTTTTTCAAAATTTGTCATTTTTCTTCATATTTTCACTTTTTTTTTTAATATTTTATATATTATTTTCAAATAATTATTTTTACACTTAAATTTAATTATTTTTTAATGATTTTTTGCACACTTGTCATTCACACATTTTATTATTTTAATCCACAAAAAAATCACAAAAAAATAATTTTTATTTGATATATTTTTAATATATTAAAAATATTATTTTAAAATGATTTCTTTTCTTGAGTTTTCTTAAACCAAAATGATTTTAAATATTCATGTTGATAAAATATCTTTTTCATAAACCTTTATCATTGTTTATGACATGATTAATGGATTCATTTGATAAATTATACATTTTTTTATTGATTTTTCTTTGAAAAATATCTTAAAAAATGAAATTAGGGTTTTACTTTGATTCTATCTTTCAAACTTCATTTCAACACTCATGGGCCTCTATTAGAGTGTAAGACCCAACCCTCTTTATAAATAAACCACGTCATGGGCCTCTGCTATAGTATAAGTCTCATCGCGCTTTTCAAAATCACAGTGCAATCACTGTTTTCACAACAATCTTTGGGTCTTTATTAGGAGTGTAAGTCTCATCCTTTTGTACATAAACTTTGTTTTAAACAATCATTTAGGCCTCTGATAGAGTGTAAGATCCAACACCCTCTTTGTAAATAGAAAATCTTTTAGCCTCATTCATCTCAGGCTTTGTACAGGATACAAACAATCATCTGGGCCTCTATATAGAGTGTAAGACCCAACACCTTTGCTTATCTCTTACTTAAGATCAAGTCATCTTCATTTCAAAACTTTCTTCAATTTCTTCAAAACACTAATTCAATCTTGAAGAAGGCATCTAATCAATCACAATACACGGGGCCTCTATCTAGAGAATAAGACCTACCACCTTTCTCAATTCAATTCATACTTGTTTATATACTTATACATATCTTGTTAAATTTCTCTTAGCATTTAAATCATCCTCAGTTTAGACTAGTTCAAACAATGGGATCCTTTCAATCAGTATAACTTACTTCAAACAACTAGTTCCCTCTTGTACAAAGAAATTCTTCTTCCCAATATAGTCAACCTCCTCTTAGGCTTTGTTCAATTTTTTACTTAACCTTGAAACACTTCAATAAAAAGAGGATTATTTCCCGGTGAAACCTCTTCTTTAACCTCTTTAACCATGGAACAGTTCAACAAAGAAAGGATTATTTCCCGGTGAAACCTTTATTGAACTCTTGCTAGACTTGGAAAGTCTCAATCCCGAGCCTCCTCTTGGGCTTCATACAAGGACCCACAGGCTTCCAAGAAGCATCCCCAGCCTCCTCTTGGGATTTATACAAGAACCCTCAGGCTTCCTAAAAGTATAGGATAGATCCTAGTCATCTTTATCAATACACCAATTCCCAGGAGAGTCAAAACTGAAGGTGTGAGAAAGACACAAGAAAGGGGGGTTTGAATCGTGTTTTAACTCTTTTAAAACTTTTCACCTCTTATCGTTAACGTGCTAAGAGAATATCAGAGTTGCGTTGAGAGACTTTGACTTGCGAAGCGTGATTCAGATTGTGCGATGCATAAGCATAAGCGATAAGGAGAATATGAACTAGCTATGCTTGAATCAGACTTGCAATGCGTAAGCTTATCAGAGTTGGGTTTCAAAGTTCTGACTTACTATGCAAGGTTCTGATAATTGATACAGAAACATAAACAATAAATCAAAGCATAAGCAAGAGTAAAGAACACACGATATATCCTGGTTCACCTGAGCAGCTCTCAAGCTAGTTCAATCCACCCTTCCAAGGTGATTTCGCCTTGAACACAAGGACTTAATCCACTATAATCAAATTCGATTACAGATGCACGGGCTAACGCCGGTGACTAACAACCTGCACAACCGCAGCTGTGACTAACCCACAATGAACCGTTCAAGGATTCAACTTAATGAATATAACGAACATTGACCTAATAGGTTCCAATCTCGCAAGATCTACTATCAGGATTTCACAACTAAACGTTCAGGGATTCAACTTAACGAATATAACATTTACTGACCATTCTTCTAGGATTTTCAATGAGTTCCATCAGTGATCTCACAAGAGTCTGACCCACAATTGGTCCTCTTTGAGATATGACTATCATTGACCATATTGCAAGATTTCCACAATGACACCAAGCCATTGTCTTCTCAAGTCTCCGATCACACTGATCACTTGAGGAATCCTAATTCACATAGAATTAGTTGTTCTGGAGATTACAATGATTGCTTCTAAATAAGCAGATAAACTCCTAAGTTTAAGTACATAAGAACACACAAGTGTTCGAGCAAGATATGAGCAACAGCTCCTTGCTATCTTCAGATACTACAAAGATGTATGTTGATGTGACAGTTGATGACATCTTGTAGATCTTCTTCATCTTCTTTGTTGAGCAAGCTTCGAGCAACAACTCCTTGCTTCAGATCTTTAATATAGCCCAGATGATGAAGTTGGTTGATGACTTGACTGATTTGCAATGTTGTCTTGTTCATCAACAGCTTCTGTACCAATTGATTATTGTTGTGTTGAATGATGATCTTTGAGCATCAACAACAATGGTCGTGTGTTAATGGTGATAGCTTTGTATGTTAAGTGTAACAATAAAAACTGATCGTTGCGACTATCATCACATCGACACCTTCAGAAGCGCATACTCATTTCCTTTAAATAGCCAAGTAAAATATAGTCGTTGAAGCACTGTTGGCTGTTTGAAAAGAGTCGTTATGCAATGATGAAAGTTGTACTGCCATATCTTCTTTTTATTGTAGAATAAGTGATGGGATAGATCTTTTTAGTACGGTGTACAGTCATTGCTAACGGTAACATTTGTCTTCAAATCTTCAGAGGCTTCTGATGGTAATTAATTGAAGCATGAGTAGAGACTTTATAACTGGGTCTTCAAAATCTTCAAGTCTTCAGTCTTCAGAACTTGTCCATTAGGGATCTGTCTTCAGAGCTTCAACACTTGTCTTGAAACCCGTTATCTTCAATGATTCAAGTCTTCAGAGTCTTCAGAACTTGTCCATTAGAAATATGTCTTCAGAGTCTTCATCACTTGACTTTTAGAACCATAATCTTCAGAACTCATAAGTCTTCAGAATCTTTCTGCACTTGGTCTTCAGAGCCTTCAGCCTTCAGAACTTCAAGTCATTAGAATCTTCAGCACTTCGGTTATCCATAAGATTATATCTTTAGAAGCTTCGTTATCTTCAGAATCATAACCACTTTCAGAACAGCATCCACAAGAGCATTGTAACAGCAATATCGGCATCCTTGGATCTTTCTGATTATGATCAGATACAGAAGCATACTTGATTCTTGCGACTTGTGTTACACATAGTAACTCGCATATGATCATTTACGCACATCTTACTGGTGTTTGTTGGATCTGATATCTTCTATGATTATGATATGCACACAACACACATTAGAACACAAAATAGTTCTTTCACAAATACTCATTGTTATCATCAAAACATAGAGATGACTTACAGAGACAACTCTTGCTCTAACAATCTCCCCCTTTTTTATGATGACAAAACCATGTATTTTGATTGAACATTTTATACAAGGTAATCACCAAACAAAACATATTCAGAGTCCGGAACAACAGCTCCCCCTGAATGTGTTAACCCCAAAATTTTATCTGTGATCGTCTAGAATCTTATCTGATCCAAAGACTCACAAAATAACAATTTTGAGTTGTCAGAACATAGAATAGAGAAGGAAAACTTCCCTATCTGTCTTAAGGAGACAAAAGTCTTCAGCATCTGGACTTGTTCATCAGAACCTCTGTCTTCATATCTTTAGAACTTAGTTCCTTTGGACGTCGTATCAGAGCTCATAATCTTCAGAGTCTTCTGAAGTAATTTCTACTTTTCAGCAGAATCATTTTAGCACTGAGATAGAACAATTCTCTTCTAATAACTTAGCCACGCTATTTATCAGAATTGAACTTGTTTATTGACGTAAGAAACTCCCCCTAAGTTTCAGACTTGATGATCTTCAGATTTTTGATTTGGTCATATCGGTTCTGATCATCAATTAAGATCTTGACTATTCAGAGTTTGACTTGAACACAGGCCTTCATCTCAGAACCTTATTACTGTCACAACTCAGTGGTTCATCAAAGCTTGATTCTTGATCTGATTGATAGATATTTTGTGATCAATTGAAGCTTAATTCTGAATTTGATACCAACTTAATCTTGATTCTTAGTCTGATATCATAGTAAGTTGAGTTTGATACCAATGAAGGTATTTGAGAACAGTTCATAGCTTAACTAAGTCGGATACCAATTGTAGATTTAGTCTGATATTAATGAAGATAATTTAAGTTCAATCAGACTTGATTCTGAATCAGATACCAATGAAGGTATTTTGTGATCATTCAAAGCTTAATTCTGAATCTGATGCCGTTGTGAGTTGAGTCTGATACCAATTCATTTTCTGCTGAGTTAAATTCTTGGTTTATCAGAACTTCTTCTTGGATCTTCTATCCAGATCTTCAGACAGTCTTCGACTTCTGATTTGCTCAGTTCTTCTAAAAAACATCTTGAAATGTAGACTTTGTCTTGACTGCTTTCAAGAATATTTCTTCTTCTGATTCTTATGTTATGAATATCATATTCTCAGACAGTTTACAACTTCTGAACAAGGTGAAACAAGAATCACGATAACTTTGACTTTCAGAAAGTTCTCAACTTCTGAACAGTACTGGGTCAATCTGATTCTGAACACATGTTCACAAGGTGTACAACTTCGATTATATGAACAAACATTTCATAAGAACTTTTAACAGAGTTCTTTCAATTTAACCTGTTCTGAGAATGCCTAGTGAACTTGTTCAGAGTTCCTCGGTTATACATCAAACGTTAGTGGTAAGATGCATTTTATATCAGAGTTGATGTTTAGCATTCTATCAAAATCATATTTCTATTTCTCCCACTTTTTTACATCATCAAAAAGTTAGGGCATGTTAAGCATTTTAAATAAAGCATTCAATGCATATTTCATTCATACCAAAAGATAAAATAGTGTAGGATGGGTATAAAAAATAGAACAGAAGGCAACACATTTTCATTAATTAAAACGTAAGTACAAGGCATGACCAACACCAATATATGAACTCAGTAAACCATTACAAACTGCGAACTTATCCTAGTTCTAATTACCAATCATTTTATGAGAACCATTGGTTGTTGAAGGTTTCACAGAATTTTCTATCAAGAGCAGTGTCTGGACCGCCTCGAACTCTACAAATCGTTTGCAGGATTCCTGCTCTGAAGAGGACTTCTGATAAGACTCTTCCATAAGGAATGTAAGACTTGTTCATAGTTCTTGACAGAAGGGTTGACTCTTTAAGATGGTCAAAGATTACTTGGGACAAATCTATAGGAGTTGGCTTAAGAAGACACATGATGAGAAGCTTATCATCATGATACAGAAAGTCTTTGTTAATATTGTGAGGACGAAGATTTGTCAAAATGAACTTAAACCATCCTTTTGCAGTAGGCAGAAGTTTTTCTGGATTTGTGGGTTTAAAGGCATAGCCTTTATCGAACATGTAATGCATTTCAGCATTGGAAGTGCATCAAATAGAGTCGTGAATGGTTGTGATACACCTTTTTGGAGAGTCAATGGCTTTCGCAATGTTTGTAGAGTTGAAGGAAACTGTAAGACCATAGATGTTTGAAGAAATAGACAAACCATCACTACTGACAGGGGCATTGATCCAAAAGGATTTTACGATGTTTGTATATATTGAACCTCTTAACATAGACAGGTATCCATTCCAATTTTGAAGATGAATCCCAAGATGGAAGTCTCGACTAGCATCCGCTGGATTTGGTCGTTTTTCATTTATGACTTCTAAGAGATCATCGTTGCCATGAAAGGTTCTTGGAGTCATTCTTGGAGGTGTTTTAGGATTCTAAGAAGGTTATGAACAAAGGATAGTGAAGAATTCGGAATGAGATATGACTCTAAATAGGCAACGGGAGAGACTAAAGTGAATGGGTTAATAACTGAGAGTGACTTGAAAAGACCGATTCATTATTACCTAGATACTAGAGTAGGTATGGATAATGTAAGAGACAAAGACAAGCATAAAGTATAACAATCTTTTAATCTAGGGAAAACCAAAGGATCACGCATACGATTCTTTTATTTACTTTTTGACTGAAGTCTAAAACTCTCAATAAATATATACTTGAGAGTAGTACTTGATTTCTAGCATTAAGTGACAATAGAGAACGTATTGCCTATGAGAGAGTGCACAGATATAGGGTTGAGCAGATACGTTGCTATCTTTAGTTAGTCAGTTTATAACTATGCATGGTTAGTAGTTGTAGAATTTGATCATGACTGGATGAGAGGCTATTATAGACAGAATAGCATGATTGCCATATTCGTACTTAAGTACAGGAACAGGTGTCACTCATATACGTATTTCAAGGAGACTTGAAGGAACTGGGGAATTCTTGAGTATAGAAGAAGGGTTTTTCAGATGTGAGACTGTTGGGAATAGGTTCTCCTATCTATATAGAGGAAATGAGATGATTCAAGAGCAATAACTTTTGATGAGTTAAGATAACCAGAAATCATCATTTCCAAGGCTGACTGAACTAGGTGTGGTAAGCTCTAAGGGAGAAATGTCAGATCAAGTAAGAATACTTATTAAAGTATACTTATGAGCTACAAGAAGTGGCCGACACAGAGTGATTGACATGATGGAGATAAGCTTATTTTTTAGACTGATTCATTCTTACTATTCGCCAGTCGTAAGCAGATGCATACAAAGAAAAACGTAGGAATCTTAATACTTATATATATATTTCTAACCTATCCTTACGAAACTTAATGTGTCAGTGCATGATCTCGCCTGGTTAGTAGATGCGAAGATTTTAAGGCAAGACCAAGGTTACACGCATAGGAGATCCTATTACTTTGGTGACACGTATAGATTTTTAGAATCCGAAAAACCAGAGGATTTCCATCTGTTCAGGGATACATCTGACCTAAGAGATCTTCTGATGATTGTGACTAAACACAGATGTTTTTAAATGACAATCCCATTTTATCAGATTATTTACTAACTACGTAGGTTTTGATGAAATCTTGCTTAATTCGATAGCACAAATATTCCACTAAGATAGAGGTTGTACTATACTATAGGGTGACCTAGATCTAGTACTTATCAAGTGTCAAGACTTTCTAATGAGAGAGAGAAGAGCATGACACAGTCTTCCTAAGGAATAGATATTTTATAGATTTCAAATAAGATTTTGAAAACAGTGAGCATTTAGATATGACAAAGCATGAACAATCATGAGAATATTGACGGAGTTACATATGTCATACGAAAGATTTGTAGCTCATTTTCGAGAGAACTTATGTTCTTAGGGATATATCATGATTATTCAAGATTCGCAATTATGACTGAGGTACGTTGAGTGCACACATTGTCCAAAGATTTGATCAAAAGATTTTTCTTGGAGAGAGAGAAAGTTTCAGATCATTAACATATTTACTTATCAGAAAATTTATTGTTTGGACTTATTTAATTAGTCATTGATAAGGAGAGTCATACCTTAAAGAATCTAACTGTGATACTTTATCTGAGTGTTTTCCATTCTGACTCTGAGCTTCTGATCATCATCTTTCAAATTCTGCTTCCTTCAGAGTGATCTATCGAAAATTTGCTGATTCCCGTATTCTTCAGATATTCTATGTATTCTGACGTTGAAGAATATCAGTGTCTTCTGAACTCTGATCTCTAGTTTTGAGAACAAGAATCAATCTTTTCTTTAGATGATCCTTTCCTTTTTCGAAATATTCATCTGACTTCTGAGAGCAATCTTTAGATACAAATATTCTGACCAACAGAACATCTTTCTTCCATCAAGGTCTCTTTTAACCAAATGTTGCTTTTAGAAGATCAGTAATTCCTTAGCTTAAACTTACACTGCTGAGAATTTATGTGCTAGAGAGAATTGATTGACATCTCATAACATCTTCTGACTCTGTTTCTTCGAACTGATGCAGAGCTTGTTCATATACAAGTATCATCAAACATATGCGTAACACATGATATAGTTTGCATGACAATCTTGTTCTTGCAATGCTGATCTAACTTGTTTAGAGTTAGTCCATCAAAGGATTGACAGCATATCTGCTTCTGAAAAGGAGTTCTACTAATTTCTTCACTCTGAAAAGCATCAGTGACTTTAAATCCTTTTTGGCATTGAGTAGATGACTTATGTCCTTGCATCTAGTCAAGCATCTTCTTGATTCTAGTATTTATGCAACATGAACTTCTGAGAGAATTGTCAGATAACATTCTGACGGATTATAGTTGGTTCAACTGAGATAGAGTCTCAAGTTAACAGAACTCAATCGTATATGTTATTTCAATCAATACTTAGAAATCATCCTGAATCAGATTCCTGATGAATCACTAGATTTCCTCTTTCTGAATATTCTTCAGTTTTCTGCAAAGCTTCTCAAGGAAACAATATTCAGTTCTTTGTTGAATCTTTTAACTGCTTGATCAGTTAAGCTTCAGATGTTGAATCACTTCTAAGAATTTGAATTCTTCTGCAAAGTTCATTATGATATTCAAAATCATAGAACAATAATCTTTCTTCTTTACATGAAGAAATTCTTAATGAGTTCTAAATTGAGAAAGACAGGGGTGGACTAATCCGTTTCTTGAAAACATCTCAAAAACTCATAAAGAAATAATCTTCAGCAAATAAGATTTCTTGTTTTCTGATGATCTAATCTTGAGCAAATACGTTGTTTATCCAAATGTATTTCTAAGATAGTCATTCAACAGATACTACTTCTTATCTGATGAATCTATCTTATCAACTGATTCTTCAATCTTCTTCCAAGATTTAATGTAGAAGATTCTGTTGTTGACAACTGCAAAACTTCAAGAATCAGTGACTTGCTCAAATAATCCGTTTGATTACAATTTAGTACACAGTCATCTTCTGAACTAATACTGAAATTGTAAGTGGATTGAAATCTCACCCAGAGTATTTCTACACGCCATATCTGGACCTTTTTCTGACACTGTTAAGTGTTTGATATCCATCAATAACAAAATCGGGGCTCTGATACCAATTAAAGGTGTGAGAAAGACACAAGAAATGGGGGTTTGAATTGTGTTTTAACTCTTTTAAAACTTTTCGCCTCTTATCGTTAACGTGCTAAGAGAATATCAGAGTTGCATTAAGAGACTCTGACTTGCGAAGCGTGACTCAGATTGTGCGATCCATGAAGCATAAGCGACAAGGAGAATCTGAATTAGCTATGCTTGAATAAGACTTGCAATGCGGAAGCTTATCAGACTTGGGTTGCAAGGTTCTGACTTGCTATGCAAGGTTCTGATAATTGATACAAAAACATAAACAATAAATCAAAGCATAAGCAAGAGTAAAGAACACACGATATATCCTAGTTAACCTGAGAAAATCTCAAGCTAGTCCAGTTCACCCTTCCAAGGTGATTTCGCCTTGAACACAAGGACTTAATCCACTATAATCAAATCCGATTACAGATGCACGGGCTAACGCCAGTGACTAACAACCTGCACAATCGCAGCTGTGACTAACCCACAATGAACCGTTTAAGGATTCAACTTAATGAATATAACGAACATTGACCTAATAGGTTCCAATCTCGCAAGATCTACTATCAGGATTTCACAGCTAAACGTTCAGGGATTCAACTTAACGAATATAACGTTTACTGACCATTCTTCTAGGATTTTCAATGAGTTCCATCAGTGATCTCACAAGAGTCTGACCCACAATTGGTCCTCTTTGAGATATAACTATCATTGACCATATTTCAAGATTTCCACAATGACACCAAGCCATTGTCTTCTCAAGTCTCCGATCACACTGATCACTTGAGGAGTCCTAATTCACATAGAATTAGTTGTTCTGGAGATTACAATGATTGCTTCTAAATAAGCAGATAAACTCCTAAGTTTAAGTACATAAGAACACACAAGTGTTCGAGCAAGATATGAGAAACAGCTCCTTGTTATCTTCAGATACTACAAAGATGTATGTTGATTTGACAGTTGATGACATCTTGTAGATCTTCTTCATCTTCTTTGTTGAGCAAGCTTCGAGCAATAACTCCTTGCTTCAGATCTTCAATATAGCCCAGATGATGAAGTTGGTTGATGACTTGACTGATTTTAGTACGCTGTACAGTCATTGCTAACGGTGACATTTGTCTTCAAATCTTCAGAGGCTTCTGATGGTAATTAATTGAAGCATGAGTAGAGACTTTAATACTGGGTCTTCAAAATCTTCAAGTCTTCAGTCTTCAGAACTTGTCCATTTGGAATTTGTCTTCAGAGCTTCAGCACTTGTCTTGAAACCCATTATCTTCAATGCTTCAAGTCTTCAGAGTCTTCAGAACTTGTCCATTAGGAATTTGTCTTCAGAGTCTTCAGCACTTGACTTTTAGAACCATAATCTTCAGAACTCATAAGTCTTCAGAATCTTTCTGCACTTGGTCTTCAGAGCCTTCAGCCTTCAGAACTTCAAGTCATTAGAATCTTCAGCACTTCGGTTCTCCAGAAGATTATATCTTTAGAAGCTTCGTTATCTTCAGAATCATAACCACTTTCAGAACAGCATCCACAAGAGCATTGCAACAGCAATATCGGCATCCTTGGATATTTTTGATTATGATCAAATACAGAAGCATACTTGCTTCTTGCGACTTGTGTTACACATAGTAACTCACATATGATGATTTACGCACATCTTGCTGGTGTTTGTTGGATCTGATATCTTCTATGATTATGATCTGCACACAACACACATTAGAACACAAAATAGTTCTTTCACAAATACTCATTGTTATCATCAAAACATAGAGATGACTTGCAGAGACAACTCTTGCTCTAACAAAAACCTCTAAGACATTCAAACTCATCCTTTAAGTCTCTTCTGATCCTCAACAAGGTTTGGTTTTCATCTTTAAACTTCCCAGACAGGGTCAGGTTACAATCAACAAATCCCAAAAAGAATCAAAGCCTTTGTGGCATTTAATAATTCAACTCTCTTAAGCAAGAGTTAGTTCCCTTTTTGATTCCTCAAAACAGTTTAGACCTTCTCTTGGAATTAAATTTCCTCAGTAAGAGTCAGTCTCCACCTAAATTCCCTCAGCCTCCTCTTAGGCTTCATATAATGATTTCCCCAGTCAGCCTCAATCTTGGGCTTTGTACAAGACAGATATAATACTCCCCTAGTTGAGTCAGTTTTTAACTCCTTTTAGCTTCAACCTTGGGCTTTGATCATGGCACAAAATTGAACATCCCCACAGATGAGACCATGTGTCCTCTCTGTAGGAGGATATTTCCTCTATACATCACATTTCAAAACAAACAATTAAAACTCTTTTCCAGATAATTGATGTAAGTGGCACACTTGTTGATTCAAAATACAAGCTGGAGTCCTTCCCTTATCATGGCTAAAGTTCTCTTTCATCTAAGTGATGTTAGTGGCAAACCTCTGGATTCTACACATCCAATTCAATGTCCCTCTCTTAGCCTGAAAGATTCATAAAGGAAAAAGTGGCATTGCTCTACACTGAGTTAAAGCTTTTTCCTTCATGACATTTCAATTCTACTATAAAGGAAGATGTAGCATTGTTGAATTCCACACATCCCAGTTAAAGCAACTTCCCTTATAAATCAATTCTTTAATGTTTGTGATGAATAGGTGAGATATCTCCCTTTAGTGATGACAAACTCTCTCTCAGTCAAACTTTTAGCTTCAATCTTGGGCTTTGAACAAGACACAAATAAACCTTTTAGCTTCAATCTTGGGCTGTAAACAAGACACAAATACTCCTTTAGCTTCAATCTTGGGCTTTAAACAAGACACAAATACCCTTTTAGCTTCAATCTTGGGCTTTGAACAAGACACCAAACATTTCTATAGGAGGAACTACAAACGCTATGATTTCCCGAAGTCTCTTAACGGGAATACGTAGGCATAAGATTGTGAAATATTAGCGAGCGCACTAATCAAAAATCTTAGGTCAAGTACCTTCCCAAAAATAATAGAAAACCCTAACAAAAACATCTCCTCAACCTTCACAAAGGAGAAACTTTCCCAATCAACAGCAAATGGATTTAAGCAAACCGAGCAATTCAACAGTAGAAACATATGCAAATAAAGGTTCCCATAGATTACTATAGATACTCTGGGTGTTAATATCTTCCCCTTGTATAACCAACCCCCGATTCCATATCTCTTCGCATTTGTAAAGGAAAACATTTGCACGCAGGGTTCGTTTAAGATATTTTCCCCTTCCTTTTAAGCTTCATAGGATAAATATAGATATCAGAAAGTAGCACTAAAACTGGTAGTAGTCGCGTCACAAAATCGGAGCTACAATAACCAACCCTCGTACCTGTATCTCTCTTTGTTTTATTAGTTTTGTTTTAAAACTTATGTGGGTTTTATTCGTTCTTTTCCCATTCCTTTGGAAACAATAAAGAGCGGTGGCGACTCTTGCTTTTTGTGAGTTAAGTTAACCAATAGCTTAATTTCATATCACCTCCCGCCGCTACACTTACCATTTGTATCCTTTTCCAAATTACCATTTATGGCCATAGGTGTATCGATAGACTTTGTGTCTTCCATGCCAAGTGATCTGAAATAGAAGTTCTCTTCTTATACTTCAAACTTATGAAGCTACTCAACAAGAACAATTTATTATTTCCTGATTTAGAGGCATACAAGGACTCTATCTTCTCCCACAGAGTTTTTGCATGCGTCTCATTATCAATATGATTATAAACATTATCTTTTACATATTGTTGAATAAAACCACATACCTGTTGATGTTCAAACTCTCATTCTTCATCAGACACAGAATCCGGCTTTTCGGAACTAAAAATCGGTAAATGCAATTTCTTCACAAATAGTAAGTCTTTCATCTTGCCCTTACATAAATGATAATTAGAACCATTCAAAAATACCATCTTCATCTTTGTATTTGACTCCATCATTCAATCAAGTAAAATAGTCATTAACCAAGAGCTCTGATGCCACTCTGATGGGAAATTAAGACATAATAATAGACCAATACGCAGCGGATACAAAACTCCCCAAACTTGTAGAAACCTTGAGGATCAACAACAAATATAAGATGACAAATCGAACAAATAAAGGCACAAAAGAACACCGATATTTATAACGTGGAAAACCCCTCAATATGAGAGTAAAAACCGCGAGTCGTCCAGACCAAAGAAATAAATCTACTATAATCAATTAAGGGTACAAGAGAGTCTTAAATTGATTCACAAACTAGTGCTAACAACCACAAATCACAAAGCAAACTAGCTTACAAATAAGAATCAAAAGCTGAAAAATTTTCCCAAATTTGCAACTTCAGTGCGAAGCAAATAACTTTCACCTTATACGTTATTTTGAACTTCTGAACGGTAAAAAGTTAGATATATGTGTTACGAACCTGCCCACTAAATTTGAGCTCGATCCAACGGTTAATAAAACGGGGATCGTCTATTTAGTGAGACTAGTTGCATAAAAGCGGGAATGAGTTTCTCTCCTATTTTCTCTCTTTTGAATCCTTATTTTTTTCTCTATCTCTCTCAACCCTAAATTAATCCTCTCCACTTAAATAAGTGATACAAATGGAGTAATCATATTTGGGTCTTTCTCCACATAGGAAGGGATCCCAAACCCAACAATTATATTTGGTTCATATGGTTTTAAGGGCATGCACATTTTTGCATATAAATTTTTGCATATAGTGCTTTAATGTTGTTATTGTGGATAATCTTGACTTAACTGTTTATGGGTATTCTGTTTTAAGGTTACGATTCTGATATTAGAAATTTTGGTTGGTACTTCTATTATCCTTAATCCTCTTGGACATAATATGATATATTCATTTTTTTTTTAACTTTTGTTGGTTTATTTTTGACATGTACATGCATGGTTAATAGAAACGGACTCTTACAACCAACATTTTAAGTAGAAATGTGGAGTTTTTAGATTGATTGATGTTTTTTAGTTACACGGTAGTAGGATAGGAGGTTTTTTCTTATGAATTTAAAAAGAGAATGGGAATATGTTTGTAGTAATAAATCAATAGCACTTTCTTTGAAGTTATTTATTTATTTTCCTTGACTAATTTAGAAATGTGGGTGTCTTCCGCTTAGGAAATCGATTTGTCACTGAGTGTGGTTAATTTAAAACCTTTTATTTTTGTTTAAACAGGTTTATATTGATATTTTCTGAGTAATGTTTTGGACTAAAAATTAAAGTGTTACACCTTTTAGAATAGGCTCAAGGCACGACACTTCAACGAATCTCTGCCGCAAAAACCAACGTCCTCAATGAAATAGATGATGGCTAAGGTGGAATGGTACATCAAAAGGGAGGAAAGTAATGCAGAGAAAAGAAAAAGGGATGCCAAGGGACACCAAGGAACGAGGTGGTGGAAAGTCTAATGCAGTTGGATAGTGAATACATTAGAATATAATACCAATTCGCAAGAAAGCAATCTTCAAGCCCACCCAAAAGCCTTTAGAGCGCTTCAGCCTTACTCAATATGGGGAGATAGTGGATCCTTCAAGACGTCTACCACACCAATATCATTCTCGAGCCTCATGGGCCCAAAGGAGACTCCATGGAGAATGATTTGAATAAATGATGCAAATATCATAGGATACTGAGCCTTCATACATGTGATTGTCCCAACTAAAGCGTGATATTGAGACAAAGAAGCCTGCTAGTGAATGGGACTCGGGCTAAATCTGAGGCAAAAACGATAGAGTCAAAGAAGATCTTTTAAAGAAGAAGATGAGAAGTTTTGTGGTTTGAAAATGTAAGGTGAATTAAATGTTGAATCACCTATTTATAAGGAAAATAAGGACAAATGGCATGAAAAAGGTTGGTCACACTTAAAGTTATTGCTCTAGATCTATATATGTATAATGACCTCTCTATATGTTCCACGGCATTTAATCATTAAGGATAGGCAAATATATATGCTTACTTTCAAGAGGGAAATTAGAAGGCGAAATATAAACGAGAAAACATGTCGACCATGACTTTAGACAACGGTGGAATAATCTAAATAGTCTCGTGTGTTAGAGATTGTGTACATTTTGGTTCATATGTTAGACATTATGTACATTCCGGTACAATCAGGGTGCCAATAAATAGACCTTGACCATGTTCCCAAAAAAGACATGCCCTAAGCAAAATTAAACTATAAGTAATTTATGCCAAGATAGAGAAAGCTCATCATAGGATGACAAGGGCGAGCATCATCATTCATTAGACCAACTCGTCTAATCTTGGCTCGACGTCAATGGATTAGAATATCCATTAAAGAAAGAGTATAAATGACATTTTAGCCACTCATCTTAAGATCTCACCCCGGTATATTCTGATGATATATGTTGGATACGAACACGGACATAACATAACTCACCTTAGTATAAACCATCCACGGGACAGGACAAGACGAAGTCGGGGCAACTTAAATGGGTCAGATCAATCAAGTCAACCCAGGTTTATATCCCATTTCTAATTTACTTATGATTTATGAGTGTTTATTTCTTTAAAGCTAAACAGGTGGTTTTGTCATGATTTGACACTCAGATATAGAAGCAATGATTTGATTCTTATTAAATCCTCACGTACGGGAATGAAAACTAACAATAGACAATCGATTAGTTTAAATCAATATCAGGCCAAATACTTAAATCCAACCAAAATCAGAGCTTTATTCTAAAGGTACAATTTCGACCATTAAAATGATGAGAATTTCTTAATATACCACATGGGTTTCTTAGGCACCACACGAATTTCCGTTTTTGCCCCCAGTTTCCGGATGTGCACATCCGGACGCACCATTTTTTTTTTTAAATGTTGATTTGTTCCGGATGTGCATACCAGGAATAATTCCTGATCTGCAGATCCGGAAAAATAGCAGAACTTTATTTTTTTTTTTAAATCAGTTTTGTTGGTTGGTCGCAGATGTTAATATATCGTGGCAACTTAATATACATTCGAAAACATCCATATATAAAATAAAGTGATATATATACATAATAATACTCCTGTCAAAATACAGTACATAAATGTAATAAAAATAGAATACATAAAACAAAAAACTACTGTGTATGGCGAAGGATCTCTCCTGGCTCCCCTGCTCCTCTGCCCCTACCCGCCATCCTGGCTCGATGTCTGCGGTACTGAAGTGCCCCCCGAGCAATCTCAATAATTTTATCCATGGCAAATCTGCCACCAGAGCCCTCAGGGAGGTGACCATCCGCAATGGTCGTCCGCGCTATCTCCTCTATCTCATGACAGCAAGGTAGGACATCCTAAGTATGTTCCAGCTGAGACTGTCGCTCCTCTAATATCTCCTGATGAGCAGGTCTGGGTGGCGATTCCTCAGCAGTGGACACCATGCATAAGTGTGAGACGGTATAGAACCACATGATGTACCCGGCAGCAACGCTCCAATCTCTCGGCGCTTTGGTCGCCCGAGCCTCTTCCAGTACCAAGTGGGACTGGAAGTCAGCATATATCTCATCTATCTGCGTGTTGGTCAAGCCTAGAGGAGCAGACTCATGAGGCATCCTGGGGATCGTCTGCGTGTAACCGAACTGACGCAAGACTCGATCCGGCAGGTATCGAGCAGTAATGGTCGAACTGCATGCCAACCATCCTGAGAACAGTGAAACCTCGACGAACGGGCGCGTCTCACGGTTATCGGCATAGGCGTGATAAAAAATATCCTCAGCAACCATCTGATCGAGATAAACTCTGTAGGGGTCGGGCGCCTGGTTCCCTCTGAGCAGGAGAAATGCAGCAGCACGCGGCATATCCTCAATGTACCCCTGGACACTCCCCTAATCAGTAATCTTGGGAAAGTGTTGTAATATCCACGTCTGAAATGGAAAACATAACATCGGTGTCAAACATTATAATGAATATAGAAAGAAAAGAAAGAAAAGAAATGAAAAAAAAAAGACTGAGAATATAAGATTGTTACCACGTATAGTGTACAGCTGCCTGTCACAGTCTTGGCTGCCCAGAGACAACCATCTGAGAGCCTAGCATAGGTGTATGCCAGCGTAGCCGCCCCCCAGTTGTACCCATGTATCTCTGTGGGATCCAAAAGGTACCTGAGGTAAACGATATCAACGTAAGTGGCGCTGGTGTCCACAAACAGTTGTGTGTCGAGCAAAAACAGATAGTAGCATCTCAGGGCACGCTGCCTGTGGATCGCCACCTCACCTGGATCACCTGCTGCTTGTTCTGCCTCTGCAAGCTCCTCACGAAATCTGCGTGTCAGAAAGGAGAACCGAACGTGTGCGCCTCTCAACTGGGTCACCTCCGCAAGTGCCTCATCTATGGTAGCCCCAAGCTCCCCAGTCAGCATCTCTATCGCCTCTACCTTCGACATCTTACCGTGACGGAGAAGGGTACCTGTGATCAGTAGATGTAAAAGGCACGAGATGTCGTCGAGTGTGATCGTGAGCTCGCCGTACGGTAGATGGAATGAGGATGTCTCAGGGTGCCATCTCTCAACAAAGGCCATCAGTATACCGTACATGATCTGGGGATACCCAATATTAGAAAGGCCTCCGAGACCAGAGGTAGGAAGTGCAGACTGGAACCACTGATCCTCTGGCAGCTCCGCAATCATGTCTATAACCTTGCCCCCATGGTTATAGAACTTCTGGGAATCCTTCTCCTGAAAATTTCCAAATAAAACAATGTTACAAATGAAAATATTTTCAACGAAAACAATTCTATAAATAAACCGAGAAAGGTTACCTGTCCTAGCCAGACATATCTGGCAGTATGCTCAGAGTACCCCAGGCGTAGGAACATGTCAGACGGTCCCCCGGGGTAACCCTCCAGTTCATTGAAATCGTCATCGCCGTCACCACCCTCATGTGTTGGGTTATCACCCTCAGGAACATGAACAAGGGATGGAATAGGAGCAGGTGATGGAACTGGAGTCTCCCGACGACGTCTGCGTGCGGGCGGGGACCCTGATGAACCAGCAGTAGAAACCCGAGGCCTCCGAGATGTAGAAACGGCGGCTGGCGGGGGAGTGGCATGAACCTGTGATGTGAAAGGTTGTCCCTCAGCTGTAGGGGCTGCTGGAATTGCCTCTGCTGTAGATTGCGTCCGCTCACATCGGACAGATGCATGCTGAGCTGTCCGTCCATGTATGATACGATCGTCTCTAGCAGCCATGTAATCTGCAAAGCATAATAAATAAATTAAAATTTTTTAAAAATAATTATAAAAAAACAACAAACAATAAAAAAACAAAACATAAATAGAAACCAAGTTGCTTCCGAATTTGCACATCAGAAAAACTTTCGTGGATGCACATCCGAAAGTACTCAGAATATTTAACGTTGAGTTTTTCCGGATGTGCACATCAGGAAAGCAATATTTTTCTGAATCTGCACTTCCGATGCGTATTTCAAGTTCTTAAAAACACATGCATGGCTACTATACCATAGAAAAAGGTATTTTATTGCCTTGATCGTCCGTTTGAAGTAGCAAACAATACTTACATTGTCTCTAACCTATGTTATTCATACTACCTAATAATTTCTACACCTAAATATCTACTATAAATCAATTACTCAAAAATAACTCCGAAACTCTAAAATTCAAAAATTTACCGATTAAATTGAGATACAGAGGATTTGGAGTGTCTTGATCGTTGTAGAAGTTGCTCTACGCCAAACTCGAGTGAAAAAAGTCAAAATTTGTGGAAATGAGAAAATTGAGAGTTTGAGAGAGTTTGATAGTTTGATAGTTATTCTTAATATGCACATCCAGAACAAATTAACGTTTTTTAAAAAATGTGCGTCCGGTTGTGCACATCCAGAATTAAAGGACAAAAACAGAAATTTACGTGGTGTCTAAAATACCCATGTGGTGTATTAAAAATTCTCGAAATGATTTGTCACTTAGACAAGAAACAATTTCGACCATTAAAATGATTTGTCACTCAACAAAAAAACAAGGATATGATTCTCATTAACTGTTCACTTGCATAAAAGAAAATAAGGGATGGACAATCATTTAATTCTCATTAACTGCTCACTTGCACAAAACGAAACTAAGGATGGACAATCAGCCTATTCAAATCGTTATTAAGCCAAAAACTTAGGGCATTTCTTCTCACACCACCCTTGTTTCTTAGGCACCATCTGAATTTTCGGTTTTGCCCCCTGATTCCGGATGTGCACATCCGGACGCACCAATTTTTTTAAAAACGCTGATTCTTTCCGGATGTGCACATCCGGAAACATTCCTGATCTGCAGATCCGGAAAAAAGGCAGAGCATTATTTTTTTTAAAAAAATCGGTTTTTTTGCTTGGTCGCATATGTTAATAAATCGTCGCAATTTAATATACATTTGACAACATCCATATATAAAATAAAATGATATATATATATATATATAATAAATCTCAGTCAAAATACAGTGCATACATCTAATATAAATATAATACATCAAACAAAAAACTACTGTGTATGGCGAAGGATCTCTCCTGGCTCCCCTGCTTCTCTGCCCCCTCTGCCCCTACCCGCCATCCTGGATCGATGTTTGCGGTACTGAAGTGCCCCCTGAGCAATCGCAATAATCCTGTCCACGGCAAGTCTGGCACCAAAGCCCTCAGGGAGGTGACCGTCCGCAATGGCCTGCCGCGCTATCTGCTCTATCTCACGACAGCGTGGTAGGACATCCTGAGTGTGGTCCAGCTGAGACTGCCGCTCCTCTAATATCTCCTGATGAGCAGGTCTGGGTGGCGATCCCTCAGCAGTGGGCACCATGCATGGGTGTGAGACGGTGTAGAACCACACGATGTACCCAGCAGCAACGCTCCAGTCTGTCTCCGCTCTGGTCGCCCGAGCCTCCTCCGGTACCAAGTGGGACTGGTAGTCAGCATATAGCTCATCTATCTGCCTGCGGGTCAAGCCTAGGGGAGCAGACTCATGAGGCATCCTGAGTATCGTCTGCGTGTAACTGAACTGACGCAAGACGCGCTCTGGCAGGTATCGGGCAGTAATAGTCGAACTGCATGCCAGCCATCCTGAGAACAAACAAACCTCATCGAACGGGCGCGTCACACGGTGATCGGCTTAGGGGCAATACAAAACGTCCTCAGCAGCAATCCGATCTAGATACACTCTGAAGGGGTCCGGCGCCTGGTTCCCTCTGAGCAGGACAAATGCAGCAGCACGTGGCATATCCTCAGTGTACCCCTGGGCACTCCCCCAACCAGTAATATAGGGAAAGTGCTGTAAAATCCACGCCTGAAATGGAAAACATAACATGGGTGTCAAACATTATAATGAATACAGAAAGAAAAGAAATGAAAAAATCACTTAGAATATTAGATTGTTACCACGTATAGCGTACAGCTGCCTGCCACAGTCTTGGCTGCCCAACGGCAACCATCAGAGAACCTAGAATAGGTGAATGCCAGCGCAACAGCCCCCCAGTTGTACCGATGGATCTCTGTCTGATCCGAAAGGTACCTGAGGTAGACGATATCAACATAATAGGCGCTGGTGTCCACAAACACCTGCGTGCCTAGCAAAAACAAGTAGTAGCACCTTAGGGCACGCGTCCTGTGGATCGCCACCTCAGCTGGATCACCATCTGCCCGTTCTGCCTCTGCAAGCGCCTCAGTAAATCTATCCATCAAAAATGAGAACCGGACGTGTGCGCCCCTCAACTGGTACACCTCCGCATGTGCCTTCTCTGAGCTAGCCCCAGGCTCTGTAACCAACAACTTTATGTCGTCCGCCTTCGTCATCCTACCGTGACTCAGAAGGGTACCCGTGATCGGTAGATGTAAGAGGCACGAGATGTCGTCTAGCGTGATCGTGATCTCGTCGTACGGTAGATGGAATGAGGATGTCTCAGGGTGCCATCTCTCAACAAATGCCATCAGGATACCGTACTGGATCCGGGAATACCCAATCCTAGACAGGCCTCCAAGACCAGACTCCGCAACTGCAGACGTGAACCATTCAGCTGTAGGCAGCATCTCAATCGTGTCCATAACCTTGCCCCCATGGTTATAGAACTTCTGTGAATCCTTATCCTGAAAATTTTCAAATAAAACAATGTTACAAATGAACATATTTTCAACGAATACAATTCTATAAATAAACCGAGAAAGGTTACCTGTCCTAGCCAGACAAATCTGGCAGTATGCTCAGAGTACCCCGCGAGTAGGGACATATTAGACGGTCCCCCGGGGTAACCGCCCAGCTCATCGAAATCGTCATCATCGTCAACACCCTCATGTGTTGGGTGATCACCCTCTGGAACAGGAACAGGAACAGGGGAACGAGGAGGAGAAGCTGATGGAGCTGGAGTCTCCCGACGACGCCTGCGTGCGGGCTGGGACCCTGATGAACTAGCAGTAGAATCCCGACGCCTCCGAGATGTAGAATCGGCGGCTGACGGAGGAGTGGCCTGAACCTGTGATGTGGAAGTGGCCTGAACCTGTGGTGTAGGATGTCCCTCAGCTGTAGGGGCTACCCCAACTCCCTCTGCGTCGAAAGCCTGGGTTGTAGACTGCATCCGCTCACGTCGGACAGATGCGTGCTGAGCTGTCCGTCCATGTATGGTACGATCGTCTCTGTCAGCCATGTAATCTGCAAAGCATAATAAATAAATTAAATTTTGTTTAAAAATAATTAAACAAAAACAAACAAAGAAGTAAAATTAAAAAAGGAAAAAAAAATAAAAAGTCTTCCGGATGTGCACATCCGGAAGGACTCAGAATTTTAAACGTCAGGTATTTCCGGATGTGCACATCCGGAAACACTAAAACGGATGTGCACATCCGAAAACACTAAACGTTTCAATGTTTCCGGATCTGTACATCCGGTACGTATTTTGAAGTTTAAAAACGGCACTCATGGCCACTGTAACAACCAAAAGGGCAATTTTATGCCCTGATCGTCCGTTTGAAGCAGTAAAAATGACCTACATTGTCTCTAACCTATGTTATTCATACAACCTAACAATTTCTACACCTAAATATTTACTCTAAATCGATTACTCGAAAATTACTCCGAAACTCTAAAATTTGAAAACTTACCGATTAAAATGTGATACGAAGGATTTGGAGTGTGTTGATCGTTGTAGTAGTTGCTCTGCGCCGAACTCGAGTGGAAAAAATCGAGATTTGTGGTGATTGAAAATATGAGAGTTTGAGAGAGTTTGAGAAGAAGTGGAAATGGAAAGGTGAATAATGAGAGGGAAGAACGTCTAGCGCGAACTAATAAGAAATACTTCCAGATGTGCACATCAAAATTATTTCCGGATATGCATATCCGGAACACTTCAGCGTTTTTTAAAAATTTGGTGCGTCCGGATGTGCACATCCGAAATATAGGAACAAAAAAATAATTTCACGTGATGCCTAAGAAACTTGGGTGGTGCATTAAGAAATGCCCAAAACTTAATTCCAACAAAAATCGCAATTTTATTCTGAAGGTTCAATTTTAGTGAATTTGATTAAACCAATTCAACATATAAATCGAGAAAATTTAGTCAATTTATTATTCATTAGACCAAGCCCATAAATATGACCCATTTTTTTATAAAATTCAATCATCTTTTTTTATTTTAAAAAGAAAAACCACCAAAATTTTAAAATAACCTAAAGAAAAATCATTTTTTTATTATTAATTTGATCATTAACATACTTTAAACAACTAACACACTTAAAATTAAAATTTCACATCAGATGTCTATTCTAGCTAGCATACAACGTTAACATTAGATTATAAAAATGATGATATCTTAACAATATTATGAATCTCAATTTTATAATGAGTCAACCCTGTAATAATAATAAATATAAATAATAAACATCAGTTGGCTTCGGTCTCAGTAGGATTTGAATTCCAACGGATCCAAAATAACCATCCGACTGACCAAACCAAACCTATACTATCCAAATTAAGCAATTTGATCAATCTGACATTTAACCTAACACGATCCATTTGCACAAAAAGAACAATGGATCAATCCTTTTTAATCAGGCGGTTCGAATTTCCTACCCCTAAAAGAAACATAGGTCTTAATGGTCAATCAATGAACTTTATGGAGGCAAAAAAACCAAAACCAGTATAATAAATGATGTGATCTTGAAGGGACTCGCATTCAGAGAGATACTTGCGACTCTTCCTGCCTGTGTTGTGGAATTATCAATCAATGTACTCTCTGTACACTCATATATGCTTATCAAAAGCACATATATTGTTTCAAGGAGAAATTTTAAAAACATACTCAATTTCACATAATTCTCAGTACAATCACAACAGAGAAATAAGAGAAGAATATCACAAGATATTGCAAAGAATGAAAAGAGGATTAAGAATATACTTAGCCACATTGGAAAGTGACTAGCATTACAAAAGCCGCTAGAACGAAATCCATGTAACAGGCTCACTTGTTCCCCCGGAAAAACATGTATATTTTCTGCAAAAGCAAAAAGAAACAATCATCAAGCAAATATCTAAATTATTTCTTCTAAAAGAAGCAAGAGTTGCTCGTGAAATAAAAAAACACAAAAAAGTCACTCTACTTTATCCTCCATTTGATCAACTCAAAATTCGGTGCTTCTACAGGTCTTGTCCACTTGCTTCCAAATCATCTAAAACAAGCCTACCATTTTTTTATAATAGGACCTATATACCAATTTCTTTTCTAATTACTATATTCATAATCCTAATCTATTTAGTGTAACCACTCAACCATTTAACATTCTCATCTATGTGAGAGTGTTCTTTTATTTTCGGGATCTTAACCTCCCAACATTCAGTTTCATGCAACATTACATGTCTTATAAGTGTTAATTTCCCTTTTGTTTTGATTTTTTTATAATACAATTCTCACTAATGGACTCCAATCCAATCAATAAGAACGGTTCAGTCATCATCTAAAGCATTTACCAATTCACCAACATATATATAAGGTCATTGTAATTTACTCTGGCCTATCAAAACAGCAACAAAAAATTCAGAAAATAGAACATAGTCATTACCGTTTAACTACAATAACTCGTCTTATTGCCGAGAAACATACTAAAAATTGAGAATGCAAATCAAAGGTATTGTAATTGAGAATGCAAATCAAAGATATTGTCCCTGACCTGAATTACCCACAAGCTTAGAAGAGCTTCCAAGCAAAACAATCCAAATCCAATCAAGTAGAATATCTGTAAGAATACGAAACATATTGATAGATCAAACCATTTAAGCAGAAAAAAGGTTATGGTACTTATTTTTCTTCCACATAATTTAAATAAGAAATTCAAAATGAAAACTAGGGAGATTTTTTTAACTACTTCGGCACTTGCAAAATGAGACTAAACAAATTATCCATATTCTCTGGTTGTTCAAGGGCATGCAGATAATTTTGATCTAACACTCATGCCTTAGAGTGGTTGGACACCACTCAATTTAATTCCATAAATGCCCAATTCCCACAAATTTTGCAGCTCTTCATCTAAAATTAAAGGTCCTACATTTTGGTGTCTAGACAAAAAGTACCCGATAATTACATGAAAATGAAATAAGTAGTTACATTGTCTCTGATACTTGGTGATCTGAGAATTCTATTTGCCTTCATGAATTAGGGCTTGTTTGATTGTTTAAAAAAATCAAAACACATTCAAACAAGACTTTAGGTTTAAATTACTGCAGTTATAATAATGCATAACATTATAGCTTGGTATGCAGATATTTCATCAGTGAATAAATCTTATTTGTCTGATCACAATATTAAATAGAAATGTGTCAACAGAAATGCTTCTAAATATCCAGAGCAATATCTTCAACCAACAAAAAATGGATGCCATATCATCTCAAGTTACAACCATAAACAAGAAATGATTTTATCCAACAATAAAATAAATGTTAATAACCACAAGTAGAGTAAAACTTACCCCAACTAATATGTGGTCTGAGAACACATCAATTGCCGCAAGGATGCCCCTACATTTTAAATGAATTATTAAAATGCAACAGAAAATGAATAGATACTTAGAAAGTTAGTAATTTGAATATGATTTAATAAAAGGGAGGGCAAAGAGTAACAGCACAAAATGGCTTCCACTATATTGTTTCATTGCTTACTCGTGCTAAAATATGTAAAAGAGGTATTCTTCTGCATTTAAGATGATCCCATCATTTTGTTATGGGTTAAATATTTTTTTAGGCCCGATAAAAATTTTTAGATCCTACAAAATTCCTGTCGCTAGTTCTAGTCCCTACTATCAAGTCAACTCATGTCTGACTAAAAAAAGTCCACGTGGACATTCTAATGATGTGGAATTAATGTGTTCTCATCCCAGCAGTAATGGGATTTGGGGTTTTTTAAACCCAAAAATCTTCATCTTCCTAGCAACGTTAAACCGGTATTCCACTTCACAGCAGTAATCCCATTTACAGTGATAAGCAAAGCTAGGATTTTTAAATGCAAATATATAAATTAAAAAAATTTCAATGACATCTTGCACCCTTATTCTTCTTCATGATGGAACTAATTCATAACCATCATCCACAATACTATTCAAAGTTTTTTTCATAAACAAATAGCAAATACAAAAAGGGTGTTCAATGAAGAAAACCCATAAATCAAAGGCCAGATTTCAACTCCAAGAAAGATAAATTAAAGATGATATGGTTTGCAAAATCAAAGCATAAAGAATATGAAAAAGTTTAGGAAAGTAGAAAGCATATATATGTTTGAAAAAATTGAATGAGTAAAAGATATGTGAGTGTGAGTGCTGGTGAAGAAAAACGAAAGAATGGAATGGAAGGAAAAGTAAGAAAAGAATGTTGATGAATAACAGATACAATTCTGACTGAGGCAATGCTGAACATCACTAGTTTAATAAACCCTAAATCCCAATTTTGATATACTTCTATTATAAATAAACATTAATTAATAATTAGTTCCACGTCATTTAAAATGTCCAAGTGAACTTCCGTTAGCCAACATGGGTAGACTTAACATCAAGGACTATAGTTGCAGATGGAAAATTGTGCAGCGACTAAAAGTTGAAAAAATTATAGGAACTACACAATTTTATAGGGACTAAAACCATATTTAAACCATTTTTTATTCGCATATGCTTGTTATAAATGACATTTTCTAAGAAAGTTGGTTTAAGCCTACAAGTGATAACTTGCTAGTTACAAAACAATAACATCCATATATGTGATTTTGCACCAACTCCATGAAAAATCCTATCAGAAGAATATTACAGACCAACAAATATTAGGAATACAAGTTTTTGAAATTCCTCTCGGGTGATTTTCCATTTGATCTATACTAGAAAAATTACACTCAATACCGGGCAGGTAAAAAGATCAAAAACTTCATATTCAGATAAGTAAACTCTGTAACAACTTTTAAAACTTACGTTAATGACTGTCCATGAAAAACAACTGGAGGTGCAATTGCAGCAAAGATGCAAAATGCTATGTGAAACTGCATCAAGTCAACCCAATTAAGAGAGGAATTATTATGCTGATCACTAAGTAACGTGTCAATATCTAGTATTAGATCAACATACCAAGTAGACCATGAAAAACCAACTGAACTTCAGTGCACTATCCGTCCTGCATATTAGAAACAATCATAAGCAACAGCCAGCATCATGCACAATCAGGTTAGTAGGGAATATTCCATAATGTATTCTTTGCCAGTACCTAAAAAGGACCCACAGTAGCCCTATGTGTTTAAAGTTTACATTGTGCGTAAGTGCTAGTGAATATACAGAGAAAAATTTGCACTATACCTCATAGCACGATAGAGGGGCCTGTACCAAAGCACATATGAAAGGGGAACTCCAAGCAGTGCATAAATCACTGCAAGGAAAAATATTTTAACACCTGCACATTGTAAACTTCAGTCAGGTCCAAGGCACGACATGAAACTAGAGGATTGGCAATATCATGAAAGTAACAGAATAAGCTCACCCCCGCCTCTGATCCAACAGACAGTCACAGCAACTACATTAAAAACTAGGCAGAGAACAATTCCTGCAAAGACATCAATGTAGGAAGAAAAAAAATTAATTAGACACAGGACTATAATAGAAAAGAAAACATAAACGTAAAAGAAGAAAAAAATAAATAAATAAACAAAAAAAGTTACACGAGATGTTTATGTTCGTGGGGGTGTATGTAGATAATAATATATGACATAAATGCCCTATGGAACAAATTTGAAAGAGCTCTCATTAGAGAATATTATGGGGCAGAAAGATGAAAAATGACTTTGATCAGTTTGTGGAAGTTATAGTTTAGAGTCTGTCAGTTACATTTTTATTAATTAAATGTGTCAGTTATGTTGGCTATTACTTAGAGTAAATAGGAAGTGGGCAGGAAATAGTGGGCTGTCTGGGAATTATTGAGAGCTCGAACATTTGGGAAGGGGAGAGGCCAAGGCTCACGAAACATTGGAAAGCAATTATCCTAATGTTATTCAGTGTGAGTTGTGTGTTATTCACTGTACTGTGGTACTGATTGTATCAATAAATATCAAAAATTGTCCCAACTCTATTTTGTAAAGTACCTGTTTCTATCAACGGGTAACAGAGCACTTTTGATCCGGGACAGAAGCGAGAAGAAAAAAATGGGGCAGGGGTTGTCATCAAGAATGGAAGGAATAATTGGTATTTTTTATGGTCTTTAAAGAACTTAGAGATTGGAGAAGAGAACTCAAAGAGTTACAAATTGCAATACCAATCTCTGAAGGAAGTGATGTTGTTGGGTGGAAGACTAGGGTTGAGAAATATTTTGCCGCAGGAGGTGTAGTAAAGAAGAAGATTAAATACCAAAAGTTTTGCAGTGGATGAAGGTGGAGCTGTCACATGGTATCTACAGTGGGTTTCAGGCAATCCAAATTGCCATTTGGGGAAATTTTAGAGGCAATTCTCAAGCAATTTGGCCCAGAAACAGATTCAGGAGAGAATCAAGAACCAAAATTGATCGTGAAATCAAGGAAAATATCAATAGATCAGAATATACATGGTCAGAAATAAAGGAACAAAGAGAACCCTAATAAAGAAGGAGGTCGTGAGTAATGTATGTTGTTTCAGGTCAGTCAAAGATAAAAGCAAAAGTGTAAAAAGGTGAGTGAAAAGAGAAAATAAGACACGTGCAACAAAGTACAATCAAGAAAACAAAATTGTCTGTGAAAGAAGAACCGCCAAACATGAATCTGACCGATGAAGAGGAAGGGTCTGTTGCAGAGAAGAGTAAAATAATTGTGCATGTTACAACGACAGAGGTTCACCATATTTACCAACCTACAGGGGAAGGCCAACAAATGCCATGGTAATAATTCCAAAATGTTGGGTGATTTGTCCTCCCAAGTGTGGGACTCAAGGGTGAAATTGGGCTGCAGGATTGTGCCAACACTTTGGTTTTAATGCCAATGCCAGCAAAGTTGCTTTGTAATTCCTTTTGATTTTATTCTCTAGGGAACACTCTGAGGACAAGGTGATAGTTTAGGGGGGATTTTTGTTAGGCCTCTAATTATAGAATATTATGCGGCAGAGAAGACCAAATTTGGTTTTAATGCCAATGCCAGCAAAGTTGCTGTGTAGTTTCTTTTGATTTTATCCTCTAGGAAACACCTTGAGGACAAGGTGATAGTTTAGGGGGTATTATGGGGCAGAGAAGACCAAAACTTACTTTGGTCATGGCAGTCATAGTTTAGAGTCTGTCAGTTACTTTTTATTAATTAAATGTGTTACATTTAGGAAGGAGAGAGGCCAAGGCTCTTGAAACATTGGTGAACAATTATCCTAATGTCATTATGTGTGATTTGTGTTAGTCTCTGTACTGTACTACTGTTTGTATCAATAAATATCAGAAATTGTCCCGATTCTATTTTGTAAAGAACCAGGTTCGATCAGAATATTGACAAGAAAACATCTCATTTCATTCGATTTCACCCACCAAAGTCTGTAACTATGATAGTGAAAAGAAAAAAATATGCATACCCTTCACTTTGGTTTAACGACATGCAGTTGCTACTTAACTAAGAAATGCATGATAAAAAGTTTTACTTCCCAAAAACAATCACAAACCAAATAATTAATGAATAGATAACATAATTAAGTGACCATACCCAACCAACTTGCAAAGGCTGAATATTGCAGCCTCTGAGCATGGACTGGAATCTCATTGGCAATATCATGGTGAATCATTGGGAAAAATGGAGGCCAATTCTTATCATCAACTGGCACACCGGCTGGTAAGCATATTTTGAAAACAAGAAAAGATAAGTTTGACTCAGTGTGTATATATAGATGAAATGAAAAGACAGTTAACTGAAAATATTGTAGGGTGGGATCTCGTCATTCACCTTTAGCAACAGAATCTTCTCTTCTTTTTATTTCCTACATATTCATTTGAAAGAGTCACAAAATCCTCAAAGCAAACAATATAAGTTGACTAATAGTGGCAGAAGCAAATATTTGTAAATGCGGGCATTTAAGAGAATACAAGTACATCACTTATGATGCTAACAATTAAAATACTATATGAATGCTTAAAAATCAACACTGGAAGCAAAAAAAAAACGCAACCTTCTCTTTCCTTTTTAAATCAGCTTCCCAAGCTGCTAGCTCTTGACTTCTTTTCTTGGAGTCTCCCTAAATAAACATTATAAAGAATAAGCTCAGTCCCCTGCCAAAAAGAGTCTTAAAATGTTTTATGAAAATCCCTGCATAACAAATGACATTACATTTGAAGTTTCCAAAGGAATATCAACCGTGGCATCATGTCTTTGACCAAAGCCTAGCGGGTGTTCAGATGACGGTGGAACACGTGATTTTGATCCAGCACCATTCTGTAAGATTTCCACATTAAATAGAATGAAAAACACATGTCATAACTTAAATGAAACAAAAAAATATATATAAAATGCCAAGGTTGCCAAAAAAAACCTACCAATTTGCACTTTGTATGAAAAACTGAAAATAATGATGGCTATATTATTTTGTGATGTTAATTTTGATAATCAGACATATAAGTTAGTTCTTAGGAAAGTACAAGGTCTGAATTAATTAAATATTAAATATCTAATACATGCAAACATGCAGCAAAATGAATTCAAAAGTCAGGCTCAAATCAACAAATAGTTACAATTATGTGGCAAAGGAAAGTACAAGGTCTGAATTAATTAAATACTAAATATCTTATACATGCAAACATGCAACAAAATGAATTCAAAAGTCAGGCTCAAATCAACAAATAGTTACAATTATGTGGCAAATGATAAAATTACATTTAGAAAATGTTGAAAATACATCATACTTACACGAAAAGCCCTCTGAAAACTCAATTAAACACAAAACTACCAAACATATCAAATAATCACACTTATCTGCAATAATTTTCATAATAAATGTACGATTATAGATGTTAATGAAAGTACTTCAGCCAATTGGAATTTGAATACTATATCTATAAAGTACCGGCATACATATATACATTGACCCTAGGGATTTCACAGAAGGTATCGACAATTTCTAATAATCAACAAAACATCATATGTGCCTTCGGCATACGCTGTACCTCTACATTGTGTTTGTCCTAAATATAATTACAGATAACCACACCACAAAATCTTCATCTGCTCAGATGTGTACATAATTAAGTAAACAAACGAGAACAATACTGCTATTATTATTTGATAGATATAAACCCTTTAATTAGTAAGTGGTTTTGTACAGGTTATAATTAGATGTATAGAAATAAGAGAAAGATGAATGAATATAAGAGAATCTATTTTGTCAATTTTGAGATTGGGGCTTTGCGACATGAGGAGTTTTATAGATCCTCAAAGTTCTGCATAGTTCTATTTATATTATTGTAATAAAAATATCCATTCCTAAACATCCTATTCCCAATTATAATTTACAAAGATAGTGTCTCCAAACCTCTCTATGCCTAAAAATTACAAAACGAATTTGCACTAGCTGTTGCCACTTATATTCACATTAGCTCATATAGATTATATACACTGTACAGCATAACCCTCGATTGTTGTGTCAATCATTGCAAACAAAAAGAACCCAACATTTAAAACAAAACAGAGACACCAGTCTTCTTTGACTGTAGAAACTGATTGTCCCTGTAATTGATTCTAAATTGAAGTTGAAATTTGTAGTTTTTTACTGCAAACATGATTTTTACACTCAAATATACCCTTCAACTCACTTTTTCATGAACATACCCAAGTATTAATCATTTCACATTCAACTCACTTTAAATTAAAATCAATTTTACCCTAATTTAATTCACTGAAAATCAAATTGCTTCACCGCCGTCACTCATTCCACTTCTCTCACTTTCAAATTACCAAGGCTCCGAATGGTTTGCTACAGAATCAAAACAGCAGCAAAATTCCCCTACCATCAAAGCAGAACAAAACCTTGATCCATAACAGTGAGTAAAAATAACACTACAAATAACCAATTCTAGCATCGCACATTCCACTGCATGAACACAAAAACCACCCTAACCTAGATCAGAAACCTACATTTCTCCAGATCCAAGTCTTCCACAAACAATAAAACTAAGATTCACTCCAATTTGTGATCACAGATTAGAATCAACACAATACACACTCGTTCTCATCGAACTAACTGAATTCTCAATTACAAACCAAAATGAAGCCATAGTAACGCGAATTAACAACAGATCCGAAATCAAGTGAAAAATCACAAAGCAGTTCCAATTTTATAGGTTAAAATATCGGCGCAAATTTAGATAAATTTTAGAGAATTGGCATAAAAAACAGTGTCGGATCTGAGTGTTTAAAAACTAAAAATAGAAATGGAAAAAAGAGTGAGGTAGAATCTATATATTACCGAGAACGGATTGACTTCTTCTTCTTCTTCGAATGGATTGGGATCGTGGTGGCGATTCATGGTGAGAAACTAGATCCGTAGAAAATGTGCGAAGAGAATGGCGAAAACACCGAAGCTGAGAGAAGATTACGGAGGAATCGCTTCACAGTGGATTCGGGAGTGAGTGAGTGGGAGAGTGAGTGAAACGCACTTTTCTACTTTTTTTTTTTTGGTTCGGGTTTGGTTTTTTTTGCTTGTTTGCAACGCGGGATATATTTTTAGATTTTTTTGGTAGAGTACTGAACTTGAATTTTGTAATATTTGCCCTTTCATTGAGTAAAGATTTACGATATGTGCCATTTATAGTCGGTGAAGTGATGCTTCCACAGTGGTGTGGAAAATTGAAGACTCAACTAAGTTCACGTGACTCTCGCGTGATGTTTTTTAATGCAGTAAGTGTCGGTTTAGATATTTTTTAGTTTTTTTAGTTGAGGAATGTAAAATTCTTTTTTTAGAATAATCTATTTTTTTAAAATATATAATTAATTAATTTTTAAAAAAAATTATTAAAAGTAACGTGATGTGAATCATTTTTTTAAAGTTGTTATCATACGTCATTTGGAGAATTTTTTACCAAAATATCTTTAATTTTAGAAAAAAATTCCAAAATAATCCATGTTTCAAAAAAATTTTCAAACTGCCCTCATTAGGGTTTTGGTTTGAACTGTGTCGTCATTGGAATTGGCGACTTCTCTATAAGGCTATAACTTTGTCGCCAATTGAACTGGAGACAACATTCCAAGTCGTCAATGCAATTGGCGACATAGTGTAAGACTATAACCCTGTCGCCAAATGATGTGGAGACAGGGTGTGTGTTGTTTTTTTTTAGTTTACGTTGATTTTGTTTGCACAATGACATAAAATTTTCATTAATTTAATAAAATATTACATTAATTAATGTTCGTGACCGGGTGCATTCAATCGGCCACCAGTTCCACATCCCCTAGGGACCCTCACTCGTTGCACTCGTTGTACTCGGCCCCCTTGTTCCCCTTGTTGTTGATTCACGCCGGGTGTTTGAGGAGTCGAAGTCTCAGGAACAGTCCGAGATGGTTCCCTTAGGATGTCTTGCATTCCCGTGAAGTCTTGGGGACTGAAACTGAGCGTGCGACCCATGCCAGGGTAGTTTGAGGGGGTGATTGGTGTGCGGGCAGACCGATTGAATGGAGACATTGGTGTGAAGGATTCGTTGATGAAAGGTTAAAATGGTGTTTGAAAGCCATAAGGATGTTGAGAAGGTTGATTGTGTTGGCTAGGGTATGATGTTTGGGCGTTTGGGCTATGAAAAGATGTTTGCCCAATTTGGCTATTGTATGATGTACCCTCGTTTTGGCTGTATCTTTGTGACATGTTGGGGGCATAACCATATTGAGTCTCTTGATAATAATCATTTTATTGAAGATGATATGGGGGACGCCCTTGGTATTGTGGTTGGGTGTATGGCATGTTTGGATGGATAATGGGTTAGTAATTTTGCTGGGTAGGGGTTGTGAGTAACATGGCATTGGAGGTGGGTTAGACGTTGAGGCTTCTTGTGTGTAGGTGGTCTGGCGTGGGTCGTATAAATATTTGTCTTCGGAGACAAACCCAGTTGCAACCGATCTGTACCAAGCCATGTAATTATTTGTTGGTATGGATGGGGTTGGCATCACCGGCTCACGTAAGACATAGTGGCTATGGTTCATCCATTTACGACGCTTAGTCTTTGCAAAATCCTTCCAGTCCCTAAAGTCCCATTGATCATTAACTCTTTTTAGATGTCATTTACTGATGTCAACAGGCGGATCTGGGATGTCTTGATGCATTCCAAATTGCAGTTTGACACGGTAACTGTTGTGCAGCTCCACAGTTGTGAATCTAATGATCGGGACACATGCAGTCCAAATGGCAGCATCTTCATCGCTGACTTCATGTAGGTCTTCCATGCCTAGGTATGGACGCCATATGAACTGCAGAATAGAAAAATATTAGATAGTAAAATATATGAAATAAAAGAAGAGGAATGTTTAGGCGGACTTACATCTGCAGGTGTTAGGTGATCCAAAAGATTAAGGTATTGAATGATACAATGTTTGGGACATCTATTGCAACTCATTCCCTTAGCCGACCATCTAAAAAAAACTTTTTAGTTGAGAATGTTAGACACAATTATTTTTAAGGATAAAAAAAAATTAAGTTATTAACTTACTTTTGTGCAAACGGGAAGGAAAAGTTGTTGTCGTTGACAGGCGTTAGGGATGGCAATCTAGACCAGCCCCAAGCTTGTAGCAAAATAGCACATCCAAAAAAAGTAGATGCATCTTTTTTGGCGCACTTACACAAAGAGCTATACAAATAAGACAGACAAGCGGAACCCCAACTATATTGTCTTGTTTGATTTAGATCTCTCAATAAGGGTAAGTACATAACGTGCATAGAAGAACCAGTACCCTCGGGAAATAAAAATAAACCAATAAGAAGCATAAGGTAACACCTAGTTTTCTGTAGTTTCCTTTCTTCTGTAGACTCTTCAGTTAAAGTAAAATCGGCGTACCAAGCTTTTAGATGCGAGAGAAAGAGACTTTGGCCTCTCGACGCAGTATCTAGCAAGTCGGCATCCAAAAGCTCCTCACAAATTGATGGGTCAAGGTTTGTACTTCCATTGACTGTAATTATTTGTCGTAATCCTCTTTGCAAGTTTCGACTTTCAGCTACTTACACAAAGAGAAGCGATTGTTGGAAGATAACTTCCATACAGCCACTTCATAATTGCACTGCGACAAATATTGTCCAAGATTACTGAAAGTTAAGCGCAGCCAAGACATTTTGCCCATGGTTAGTAAGGATTCGTCCGTCAAAGTTAGTATAATCATATCTCGCATTGTGACGAGGTATAATTATACTCCCTCTTATAAGAAGGCGTGGATTGCAAGGACAAAGACTGTTGAAAGGGTCTTTGGCAACTGGGAGGATTCGTACAATGGATTTTAATGAGGGGAGACCCAATTTATCATATGTTGTCAGGCTAAACAGAGGTTGGTGTGATTGTGGCAAGTTCCAGGCCCTCTGTGTATCTTACTCACATGTCATTGCAGCATGCGCATATGCTGGTCAAGATGCTTATGGCTATCTATCTGATGTTTACAAGGTGGTTAATGTTATGAATGTATATAGCGAAGGCTTCGTAGTGCTACCGATGGAGGATTATTGACCTCCATACCAAGGTGAAATAGTTTGGCACAACGATGAAATAAGAAGAAAGAAAAAAGGGCGCCCAAATAGCAAGCGTATAAGAACCGAAATGGATATCGCTGATAAAATGATACGACTATGCAGTATCTGTCGTCAGCCCGGTCACAACAAAAAACATTGTCCCAATGTTGGAGGAACATCTGCATCATAATTTAGCTTATCTTTTCGTTTGTTGTAACCAAATATTTTCATTAATGAATTTCTCTTTGTTATAACAATTTTAACAACAAACAACACTAACACAAACAACTATAACAACAAACAACACAAACAACACAAACAACTTAACACATTCCTAACAGATTACAAGAATCAACTTAATTTCATTCGGTCCAAACATGACTTCCCTCGCATCTTTGTCAGTCTTCACACGAACCCATCCACGTAGTCGATCATGTCTCTCGATACTTCAGATTTTCTCCCCTTCCCCAATGTCTCCCTCCAACCACCGATTCAGCTCTCTATTAAGTTGATTGATACCTTGTATGTTCCAAAACATCATGTCGATCGGCGGCTTGTCTCGCAAAAAATAACTTTTCCCCAACGACGACGATACATCTTCTGAGTAAAACAAAGTTGTGAGAAGAGATGTGGAACAAACTGAGCTTAACACCCCTATTTATAGTGAAAAATTCAGTTTCTAGGGAGTTTCCACTTCAATTGGCGACTCCCTTTTACCATTACTCTATGTCGCCAATTGCACTGTCGACTTGGAATGTTGTCTCCAGTTCAATTGGCGACAAGGTTATAACCTTATAGGGAAGTCGCCAATTCCAATGACGACACAGTTCAAACCAAAACCCTAATGGGGGCAGTTTGGGAATTTTTTTGAAACATGGGTTATTTTGGGAATTTTTTCCAAAATTAGGGGTATTTGGGTAAAAAATTCTCATTTGGAATGGCTCATTCATGTTCATCAAGCCATATGAAATGACACCTCCCTTTAAAGTTCACACACATGCGCCATATGAAATGGCACATTATTTTTATTTTTTTTTTAAATCATTTGTGTATACGTCATTTCAAGTGGCTACTACTACACAATCCCTCTATAAGCCGTAAGAGTTTGCTTAACACTTCGTCAATAAACCGTTCCACCAGCCAACATGTAGATATAGCCTGAAGTGGATATTTTACTGTCTTGACATCCAGCCAAATCTGAGTCAGAGTATCTAGTGATCTCTAACTTGTCTGACCTCCTATATGTGAGCATATAGTCTTTTGTTCTCTTTAGATACCTCATAACCTTTTTAGCTGCTTTCCAATTATCCATTTTTAGATTGCTCAAATATTTGCCTAACATCCCAACTATGAACGCAATATTCGGACGCATGCACACTTGGGCATACATCAGACTCCCTACTGCTGACGCATAAGGAATCTTTTGCATTTTTTGAATTTATAAGTTTCCTTTTGGACACTGACTGATACTGAATTTATCTCCCTTAACAATTGGAGTATCTCCTTATTTACATTCCTACGTGTCAAACCTTTTAAGTACCTTTTCGATATAGCTCCTTTGTGATAATCCTATAATACCATGAGATCGGTCTCGATGTATCTGAATTCTTAATACAAAGGAGGCATCACCAAGGTCCTTCATTTCAAAATTTCTTGATAGAAATTTCTTAGTTTTGAGCATCATTCCTATATCATTTGTGGCAAGCAGTGTGTCATCTACATACAAGACCAAGAAAATGTAATTGCTCCAACTAAATTTGTGATACACACATTCTTCAACAACATTCACCTCAAAACCAAATGAGATAACTACTTCATGAAACTTGTGACAACATTGACGAGACGCCTGCTTTAGTCCATAAATGGATTTTGTCAATTTGCAAACCATATTCTTTGAGTCTCCTGACACAAAGTTTTCTGGTTGCATCATATAAATTATTTCATCAACGTTGTCATTGAGGAAAGTTGTCTTGACATCCATTTGATGGAGTTCCAAATCATAATGTGCAATAAAAGCCATGATTGTCCTAAAAGAGTCTTTCGATCCCTTCCTTTTGGGTATAGCTCATAGCCACAAGACGAGCCTTATACCTCTCCAAATTACCGTTAGAATCTTGTTTGGTCTTAGAAATCCATTTGCAACCAATGGGTTTCGCATCTTTTGGTAATGGGACAAGTTCCCAAGCTTTATTCCTCCTTCATTGCTTCAATCCATTTTTTCGAGTTGGAATCCTGCATGGCTTGACGGAAGTTGATTGGATCATCTTCCATCATACCATTATTTTCCTCATGTTCTTAGAGAAATACTAGGTAATCATCTGGAATAACATTTCTCCTTTCTCTAGTGGATCTCCGCAAAGGTATTGGTTCTCGTAACACTTGTTCTTAAGGATTTTGAGTTTGTCCTTCATGAATTACCAAACCATTTTGAGTTGGAGGAATTGCAATAATGTCTTATGGAGGTTCTGTACTTGCTTGATCAAAAGCAACTATATGAATCAGTTCTAAAATTATTATCGATTCTTCCTCTAAGACAAAGTCCCTAACCTTATTCTTCCCCCCAAACTTAATATCCTCAAAGAACATGGTTGTTGTCGTCTCAAAAATTGAATTTAATTTGGGATCGTAAAATTTGTAGCCCCTAGATCTTTTAGAATAGCCAATAAAGTAGCTGCTCATTTTTCGATAGACCAATTTTTTTTCATTTGGCCTATAAGGCCTTGCCTCAGTCGAACATCCTCACACATGAAATTTTTTTAGACTAGGCTTTTGCCCGGTCCAAAGCTCATAAAGTTTTTGGGCAGCTGCTTTGTTAGTACTCTATTTAGAATATAAGCTGCAAGTTTTAGTGTCTCTCCCCATGGTGACTCTGGTAAGGTAGAATGACAAATCATACTCTTTACCATATCCTTAAGAGTCTGATTTCGTCTTTTAGCAACATCGTTCATACTAGGAGATCCTGACATGGTGTACTGTGGGACGATTCCACATTCCTATAGGTATTTGGCAAAAGGCCTTGGACGTTGTTCACCTGAACCGTCATATCTACCGTAATATTCACCGCCACAGTCATATTTGACTTTCTTAATTCTTTTGCTGAGTTGATTCTCAACTTCAGCCTTAAACGATTAACACATCCAATGACTGGGACTTTTCATGTATACGAAATATGTACGCATATCTAGAATAATCGTCTATGAATGATATAAATTATTACTGATCATTCCAATAAGGTGTCTAAAATGGTCCACAAATGTCTGTATGTATCAATTCTAAGACATATGTAGATCTATATGCACCAAATTTCTTTGTTTTGGTCTGTTTGCCTTTAACGCATTCAACACAAACATCAAAGTTTGTGAAGTTAATGGAATCCAAAATTCCATCTGATACTAGTCGCTCAACTCTATTTTTAGAGATGTGACCAGGGCGTTTGTGCCATAATGCTCCTGAATTGTTATCCTTAATTTTACGCTTAGTATCACGTGTTCCACATTCAAGGATTCGCCATAGGTAGCTATTGTGTCAAGCAAATATAGATTATCATAACCCATAAGTGAACTTGTCCCAACAATATTTGAATTGGAAGACAACTTGAACATATTGTTTCCAAATGATCAAAAATAAATTGATTTGTCCAAATAAGAAACTGAAATCAAATTCCGTCTAAATGACAGAACCAGAAAAGTGTCTTTCAAATCCAAATAAAATCTGGTACACATTAATAATCTAAAATGCCATATAGCTTTCACCTCCACCGACTTGTCATCTCCAACATAGATGTATCTTTCAACATCATTTGGCTTTCGGTAGTTCAGGCAACCCCTCATTGAAACACTGATATTAGTAGTTGTACCAAAGTCTAACCACCAAGTGATTTCAGGTACTGAAGCTAAATTGATCTCAGAACAAACCAAACCATGACTTATGTGATTGGAGCGATCCCACTTCTCATAATCTTTCCTCTGTTCAGAGGTACCAAGTTCCATAGGAGAATGAGGTTGTTTCATCCTTAATGCAAGGTCAAGATCCATGCAACCAATAACAATTCTCATGTTCTCATTCCAATCCTTCAAACTTGCCCCATTAAGGTCCGGAACTGAATTCTGATTAGCAGATATTGAAGCAATTGTACCTGAAAAAGAACAAAAATTAAATATTTAAATATATTTACACAAAAAAACTGAATTATTAATTTGTTCAAATAAAGACATAACACATCTCAAGATACCTAGTGCACCATCAATATTGAGCCCTTGGACACTAATAGTAATTGCTAGTGGTACTCTTGTTGTAACGATCAAACATTAATAAAAAAAATGTCGATAATAAACTCTTATTTAGATTGATTTATTATTCACATGTGAAACCTTATAATTATCACATGTTTACCATCACAGACGCGTATGAAAAACCGACCAACCACCAATTGTCCTTTGGGTCAATTGATACTCGCATGGACAAACATACACACAACCAAAAAAATATTTAATATTTTTCATAAGCAATTTCCATAAAGGAGGTCACTTTGGCGATTTTTTCTTTTTAATTTTTTATTTCAACTACTCACTTAAAAGGTTAAACTTTGTATAAATTTACAAACCTTAGCCAAAACTTGAACAAAATTGTACAAATATTAATGGACGAAACAACTAAGAGGCACGGTCATGCAAACTGAAACGACATGTCCATGTTCAAATCAGTGATCATTTTGTTTTGCGAGGCACAACAAACCAATAACAAGTAATATATTATATGTTCTGGACTGGGCCAGCGCCTGCCCATTAGTCGGGCAGGCCCAACCCAATGAGTTAAGGTGGCCCAACAAAGCTCACATTAACCTGTGTCGGGCACGTTCAGACCTCCACCTTGCCGAGCACATACTGGAAAGGCATTGTCGAACAGAGGTTTCTAGTCCCGGGGACACATCTCTCCTCGACCTCCATGTGCTCCTCCACGCGAGGACACCTCATCTCGTAACCTCCCATCTCCGAAGGAATCAGTCTGTCCACCTTCTGGAGATCTCGGGACCGTTACCCCAAGTCGAAGACCACGCGGTGGTCTTCCATAAGCCCTGTCAGTTACCTGTATAGGGCCTTGCAATTCAGCCCAACGCAGGTGACTGTTGGCCCTGCGCTGGGGGCAGTCTATAAATACCCTCTCGCTTGAGAGGGTCAAGTTACAGCGCATTCTTACTCTCATACCTATTTCTTGTACTTGCTCACTTTTGTCCTTACTTTGGCATCGGAGTACCTTGCAGGTACACCCCCCCCCGGCGTTCCATCACCACCGGAGTTGCTGATCTCACGACGTTGTTGACCACTGTCATCCTTTCTGATCAGGTACGATCATTATATATTAACAATATAATAATAACGATAATAAAATAAAAAATAAAAAATTCCCAAAATTATTTATTTATTAGAATTACTTATTATAATAAATAAATAAAAATACACATACAATAACCATACGGACAAAAAGAATAGGTGCATATTCATCCAATTGGTAAACAAGCCTTTTGATTCAATTGGCATAATGATATATTAAATCTGAGTTATTTTCTTTCTTTAAGACCAATTCATATGTAATATTGGGATATACGCGATACATCAATTAATTAGTATACGACAATCAAAGGGCTTATATATATATATATATATATATATATATATATATATATATATATATATATATATATATATATATATATTCAAATTTGAATTAGTATCAACAATCATAATGATATATTAATTCAGATTAATTAGTATACAACATTAATTGGTGTTAGTGACAAAACAAAAGTAATAGAATAGTATATTGTAACTTACGACGACATCATATATTCCTAGCATAAAACAATTCATAGCATGAATAGTGACGGAACAATTCTCAACAATTGATTTATACAGGTAATCAAAAAACTAATGTAATCAAGAAAACAAAATTAGTATCAGAATCACATATACAACGGTAGGTGTATTCCAATAATCAATTTCAATAAAAATCTAAATTGTTGGAAGATCAACAAAAATCTCAATTTTGAAACCCTAATATTAAAAAAATTCTCAAAAACACAACGTATATTGATTTATCCAATTGGCAGATCAAAGGATCCTAAATAACTCAAAAACAAATTGAATAAGATATGGGTGGCTCTGATACCACTTGTTAGATTTGTTCATAACCTTATAATTTTTATAGATAAAGAAATCAAGAACAAAACTTTAAAATAATTCATATAAGTCGATATACCATCAACCTGTATCCCTTAAACCCAAATCCGAATACAATTATGATAATGAAGACGAAAGCGTACCAGAATTTGCATTGTGAAGGTTGTGTGTATGTGATCTTTCAATTTGTAGAGTTCCTTAGGGTTCCTTTAATCTCCTCTGATGGGGATGAAGAGAGAAAACCTCATAAATCTTATTTTATTGTTCTCTACAAATGGGGACCATAACCTATTTAAATAACCCTAGGTTTATTTCTTAATTTTCAATATTCTAATTTAGCCCTCATGAAATTAGATATTGACTTATGGTATCTACACAATAACCTGACCTTTCATGACATTTATACTTTTAGCCACAAACTTAATATTATATTAATTAGACCCCTTTAAATCTTGAGTAATTAAAATAATGACACTAACACCTTATGTGTTACATTTGTGACCCAAAATTCTAACAATTTCTTCTTTCACATCACTAATGTCTACTCAATCTTAAACTTTCATCTCTCCCTTTTACGTTTATTTTATTCTTCAACTTCCATCTTCCACACATTCTACTTCTGCCACCACACTATCTGTCTTCCATTATTGCATCCGTTGAACATAAACCTACTTTAAAGGTTTCGAAAATGGTTAGACCGTTGGAGAAGATTTACGATCTAAACGATACCAAATAGCTGTGGAAGGTTGCAATCAGGGGGCATCATAAATGATTAGTTCTTACTGTCGCGGTGAGAATCGAAGACCAAAGCTATTGGATTAGCTTGACTCACAAAGATAAGATATCACCACCGAACTTTTATTTTTCCAAGGGAAGGAGAAAATATTGAACAAAAACCCTAAGTAAACATGCAAAGCAAAAAGCAAGGCCTAAAGCTATGCAAATAGAGATTAAAGGTACGGGGGTTGGTTATACTAAGGGGAGATACTATTACTAACACCCTAAACATCTGCAAAACTCTACATGAACCTATAAAAGATGGGTAAGGCAAAGCAACAAACATATAAGGAACATGCACATGACCATAAGTCAACACATACTCCCTTCCATTGGATTAGGTCAAAGCATCAAAAGAAAGCAACAGATACATGACAAATCATCATGTAGAAACATCAACAAATAAAATCAACAAAAGTACATGGCAAAGCATCATGTATGATAGAACAACAAATAAAATTAACAACATACACATGACAAAGCATCATGTAAGATAAAACGACAAATGGAATCAACAATGTACACATGGCAAAGCATCATGTATGATAAAACAACAAATATAATCGACAAAGTACACATGGCAAAACATCATGTAGAAACATCATGATAATCAAGAATTAATCAAGGAAAAGCATCAAGACTGAAATAGAATCGAGAAACAAGAAAATTATTAATCAAGTTAAGTATAATTACTTAATAAGATTAATTATTAATTTAATTAATCAGTATTAAATAAAAATATTTAAAGGGATTAATAATTAATAACATATTTTTTGGCATTTTCAAATATACAAAAATTAAAATAAAAATAATTTAAACAAACAAATAAAATAAAAAGAAGAAATTTATGTTACTTTCATAACATGACAGACGTAGCAATGCCAAAGTACAAGGATTGTTTAAAATAACTTAAAAGCAACTTCACGTCACTTAAAAAAGAATTACAACATACTAAAGGTAAAATAATAACTTTGTTCTTAACAAAACAAGAAAGTGTATGGTCCATCGAAACAGTTGACAAACATGAATGAAATTGAAATGCCAGCATAATAGCTTCAATCAAAAGGAAACTTGTAACAAAGTTGGAAAAAAAAGGTGCTACAAAGTGAATCGCTAGCAAAAACTCCAAGCAAATAAAACATACAAACCACAACAAGGATTTTTAAGACTTGATTCGAAACAATACTGAATGAAAAACGTTGATGTCGTCGGAGCCACGAACGAAGATGGTATGTCGTAACTCGAATCGAGAAAATGTGATGTTGCGGTGTTGCTTGAATCCATGAATAAGTCGGAGATTGTCGGAGTCGTGCGGCAAGTTAGTTTCGAAGATGATGATAATGTTGGGTGGAGAAGATAAACATGATGAATGATATTGGAATATGCAGGCGGTGGGAAGTCAAGGACGAAAAGGAAAGTGTATGTGTTGTTGTTAATGGAATAAAGTATTGGATAGAAGGGACGTTGATTGGTGTTTTTTGATGGAGGAAACTTTGAAGAAGAAGAAGGTGGTGGTCCAGCGTGTACGTGTGGTCTGGTAGTTAACTGTAATATTATCCTTCTTATTTTTAATAATAGAGGGAAGTGGTATTATGAAATGAAAGAGAAAAGGCAGGTTCTCGTGTTGTCTTTCATGCGCAAGAGGGAGTATATTAAGGAAAACATGAAGGTTTCATATGGTATGGTGGGTGGATGTGTGCTTGTTGGCTTTTGTTCTTTTTTCTAGTTTATGAAGGGTATCGTCATTTATTTATGCAGGTTTTTAGTTTTATTTTTTAAAGTAAAAAAAAATGAGGTAGTTATCAAGGTGTGTATGGTAGGGATGACGTGAAAAAGTGGATGTATTTGAACAAGAGATGAAGGGTAGTATTTATGAAGAGAAAGTGGTGTGTGTCGAGTGGAGAGAGAATATCCTGTCTGGGAGTGTTTATGAAAAAAATTAAAAAGAAAAAGTGAAGGAGTTCTTTTTGTATGTACAATGCATGGTGGAGTTTTATACGCAGGGAATTCCTCTTTTTTTTTTTTAAATGAAGGGGAAGGATCAAAAGATGATGTTTTCAAGGAAGGTCATTTTGGAGAGTATCCAAAGGTGAGGATGTCTGGTTCTTTTTTTCATTTTCTTTTTCTTTAATATCAATGAGAGAGAAAAATATATAGTCAAAGTGTCTGCTGTTCGTTCCAGTTTTCACAAATGAAGCTACTAAATAAAAGAGTTTTTTTAAACTTAATTGACAAGTGTTCCCAAAAAATGCTAAAAAAATAAACTTTAAAAACAATAACTAAATTAAAAAATAATTAATAATAAAAAATTTAAATTTATTAAACCTAAATTTAAAATATGATTAATAAAAATGACTATTTAATTAAAAACTAAAATAAAATCGATTAAAAACGAATAATCAGATTGGTATCAAAGTGCTCGAAAAAATAAAATAAATGCACCAAAATGATCAGCGCGAAATAAATTACTCAAAAAAATACAGCGTTTGGTCAAATTTTAAAATAAGTTTTCCCCGGTTAAAAGGCTCTGACTGATCAAAATGTGACTGAAAAGTAGTAAAAAAATTAAAACGAGCACATCAGATTAAACTATGCGGAACATAGGTTAACATAACTGGCGTCTACAAGCTCGATTTTGAAACTTTTTGTCCACTAACTTTACGCATAGTTGACATTCAGCTTGACCGATTCGACTATAAATCCGACAAGTTTATTCTGACTGATAATTTGGGCATTATGCGAGATGAAATGCATGATAGACTATGCAGATGATGCAAGGAGAGGTAGGATCTTAGGGATAAAAATTAGGGTATGACACTTACAAACAACAAGGAACATTTTGAGATGATCTTCATAGACAAAGATGTAACTTTTTGCATGGCTTTTATTTCTCTTTTGTACATTCTTCACATTCTCCTTTTACTTCATCTATATTAAGATTGTGTTTATTATGATATATCTTTTGTTGATTCATTTGTTCCTACCATTTGTTAAATCGTGTATTTATTTAGCTTATTTATCAGGGGGCTGATATAAACATTGTTGTACCGGTGGCGTATATGTCTATATTCAAAGACAAGTTAATTATGGACCACACTTACATCGTTTTGAACTTTAACTTTCAAGCAAGCGATTTGGTCTTCAAACACTCGAGACACAGGTATATGGTGAAATTTACGGGAGAGATATCCGTTAATGATGTTAATAAACATAACATACCGCCCAAAACACTTACCTTTACCAGTTTTGCTGATATCATGACAGGACGGTTTTAGAAAGATGTAATCATATGTTATTTTTTATGATTCTTTTTTTTATTTCTCTTTTGTGGATGTTGTGTTCTACTTTTAACTATCAGATGTTTTTTAAGAGACATTATAGGAATGGTAGATAGTATTGGTTTCGCACAAGCACAACCGTGAGGGAAAAAACAACAAGTCAATTTTATCCTGAGGGACCACTGGTGTGTATCACTACGCCAAAAATGACTTTTACTAGCGCACCTTAGACAGCGCTTTTATGTAAAAGCGCTGCTATAAGTTAAATAAAAAATAAAACACGAAAACTGTATACGAAAAAGAGTAAAAAGCGCTGCTAAAAGTCATACCTTAGACAGCGCTTTTTTAAAAGTGCTGGTAAAGGACCACATTAGCCAGCGCTTCTGAGAAGCGCTGCTAAAGGCCTATATTAGCCAGCGCTTTTCTCAAAAGCGCTTTCTAGAGTCATATAAATTTAAAAAAAAAATAATCTCAAAAGCGCTGCTAAAGGCCAATATTAGCCAGCGCTTGTATAAAGCGCTGCTAAAGGCCTATATTAGCCAGCGCTTTTCTAAAAAGCGTTGTCTAAGGTCTTATTAATTAAAATAAAAATCTGAATAGTATCAGTATTCTATTTTTCATATCTCTATTCTTTCCCTCTGCTGCGAACTGCGAACGACGAGAACGAACGAAGAACAGCTCACCCCACCGTCGTCCACCTTCCTCCACCGTCTCGGTTACAGTCTCGTCGTCGTCCTTCCTCCATTGTCCTCCACCGTTCTCCACCGTACTCCACCGTTCTCCACCGTTTCGGTAAGATTTCTTCTTTTCTGTTATGGTTAACGTTAGAGATGGTTAGGGTCATAACAAGACTCCATTACTTTAATCATTACAAGTTTTTTCTCAGTCATCCAACAACTGTTCCATGGATTTGTAAGGTCCATTTTCTGATATGAACATTTCTGCTTTTAGGGTTCTTCTTTGAGGAATCTGATTGATGAATGCTCATGTCGTCCAAGTTCTTGTGGTCAGTCGAACCCAGCCCAGGTTCGATTTTGGGTTGATGATATTCCATGAGAAGCCCGAAAAATGCAAAGTTTGAAGGGAAAAAAATGGGTTGGCTTGGTGTTGAATAAAATAAGATAGAAATGGAGTTGTAGAGAGAGTGAAAGTCGCACCGAAAAGTTGAAAACTGCCAAAAACCAATAGAAGTAGCGAAGCGGGAAGAGTGAAGTGAACAACTATCTAAAGGTTATAGTCCCAATATCAACTTGTGAATTTCTCATATAATTAAACAGTTGAAACTAAATCAAACTATGTTATATTATTATGTAGTACTTTGACGAATTCAAGTGTGCGTATTACTCAAGAGATCATTTGGATGAAATTAAAGAGGATTGGTGTCAATTCATTATTGAGCTCGGAGTTTTATAAGGTATATTGTACTCTTACTTTAATTGATGAGAATTTTGAGTATGTATAACTTTGTAATTATAGACATTGTTTATGTCTTGTTTTAATTGAATTACAATCTTTTTGTGCTGTTTCAGGTTATATGTGCAAAGTAGAAGATAGAGTTATATTGATGTGCATTGCTTTTTGCTTAGCATTTCTATAAGTAATATGTAGATTTGAAGCAAAATGTTTTGTTGGATGAAATGATTTGTATCATCAATTGTTTTGTATATATAAATTGTTGGATGAAAATTATATATATAAATAGGCAAAATTGGTGCGTATATATTGGTTTGAAACTCCAATTTATGATATTTTGGTGCAAAATGTGGTTGAAAAACAGGTGCAAATTGTGGTTGAAAACCTGGTGCAAATTCTGGTTTAAAAACATGTGCATATAAACTGTATAAAACAAATAGCACTTTCGCAAAAAGCGCTGGCTAAAGTGGAGTTTAGACAGCGCTTATACCAACATGCGCTGTCTAAGGTATACCAATAAAAGCAAAAGCGCTGTCTAATGTATACTAAAAAAAAGGCAAAAAGCGCTGTCTAATGTTAGTCTGAAAAAAAACAAAAAGCGTTGTCTAAAGCACCATTTAGACAGCGCCTTTACAAAAAAAGCACTGTCTAAAATATAAACAAAAGCGTTGTCTATTGTAAAATCGCTGTCTAAAGCGGTGCTTTGACAACGTTTTTCAGTCAAAACACCCCTTTAGACAGCGTTTCTTACATTAACCAAAGCGTTGTCTAATCTTTTAGCAGCGCCAGTTTAGACAGCGCTTTTAAGGGTTGTGTAATGCCAAAAAAAGCGTTGTCTAAAGGCTTTTATGGCACAGTGTATACTGTTTCCCATAACACACTCATCTGACCCATTTTTTCTACCTATTTTATAAGTCCCTACTATGCATTCTTACACTTTTGTAGCAATAACACCATCAATTGTACTCTTTGGGAGGCATATGCAGCCCAATTCATAAAGTACAACCAAGATCAGGTTAATACATTTGATCCAGCTGTGTTTTTGCCTCAATATGCAAAAGTCAAGGGAGATGGTTAGTCGATTATTTCTTTATATTGATCTTTGTCCTCCATTTGTGTGAAACTGATTTATATTCAAACTATTCTATAGAGTTTATAATGTATGAAAATATCCACAGTTTGTTACAAACTCATACAATGTAACCAAGTTGTACATCAATGATGATTTGCCTTTGTATCCGCGCGAAATAGACTCCCGTCCTTTTACATGTGAACTTTTAATTTATCCCAAACGTAGGGAAGGGGAAAAAATCTAAATAAACCCATGAGTGGTGTGCAATGCAAAAACAATGCAGTTGAGAGAACGGGAACCGGGATTGGTCATACAAAAGGAAGGTACTAGCACCCTAAATATCTATAGTATCCTATAGGAACCTCTTGCTTATACTTGTGTTAACGTTGTTTTACTTGCTGTGTTCTGGGAATTGGTTGATTGATTTTGAGTGAGTGAATGGGAAATGTGTTTTTGTAATGCAAAGTAAATTAAGACAAGGTATAAGAACCTAATGGTTTTGTTTATTATTGTGCTCGCTAAGATCTTGCAATCTTATGCCTACGTATTCTCAAAAGGAAATTGAGAAATCAGAGCGTTCATAGTTCCACCTACTAATGGGTGAAATGGGTTTGTTGGGTTTTTTGAGAAGAGACAAATTGTCATCTTAAGGGAGATATCTCACCTATTCACCACAAACATTTTGAGAAAGAAGATAAAAAGGGAAGAAGCTTTAAACTTGGATGTAAAAATCCAGAGTAATGCCACATCTTCCTTTAACCGAGTCTTTGCATTTTAAGAGAAGGACCTTGACTTAGATATAAAATCAACAAGTATGCCACTTACATCACTTAAATGAAAGAAGTGTATTTGTACCATAATAAGAGAAGGACTCCAACTTGGATTTTGAATCAACAAGTGTGCCACTTACATCACTTAAATGGAAAAAAGTTTGAAATGATTGATTTATGTTGTGGAGAATAGAAGATACATCTCTTCCATAGATATGACTCGTGTCTCATCTCTGGGGGGAGTGTTTTGAATTTGAAGCCAAAGGTTGGCTAGGTTTTGACTTGAGGTTTAAAGGTTTGAAGCCATAAAAGGCTGTGTGTTAACTTAAGGACTTCAAGAGGGAATTCTCATCTCTTTGAAGAGTTTTGAGTTTAAAGTATAACTTTCTTGTACAAAGCCCAAGAGGAGACTAAGTTGATTGTGAAGTCTCCTTGTACAAAGTCCAAGAAGAAGCTAAGTTGATAGTTGGAATTTCAACAAGGGAAACCTAGTGTTTGAACTAAGTTATAGTTGAAGGGTATCCTAATGTTTTTGTGTATAAACATAAAGGAAAAAAGTTGTTACTGTGCTCGCTAATATCTTGCAATCTTATGCCTACATATCCTTAAGAGGAAGTTAGAGCAATTGTAGTTCAGACCTAAGCCCAAAGTGTAATAAATGTCAAGAGAAACTTAACAAGGTAAGTTCATTTGAGCTTTTAAACAAGTATAGTCATTAAGGATGACATAGCATGAAATGATTAAGCATGATATATCAACAAGTGGAAGTGTATCAGACAAGGAGATATGTTCATCATGGTAAGAATTTATGAAGGAAATACTTGAACATGTGAGCAAAGATTTAATCAATGGAAGAAATTACAGAGAAGTTCAAGCAAGTATGTATTCAAGATGAATCAAAGATTAAATGAATACTGAAGGGTAATCAAAACCTTAGTGAAAGTTTAAACAGGAGTGTTCCTGAGCAAGACATTCAACCATGGTTGAATCAAGGACTTTAGGGAATCCAAACTCAAGTGGAAGCCCTATTTAAGCATCAAGGGGGTTTTCAAAAGAGTAGAAAGAAATTATTTAAAATAAAACTCTAGGGTTTCAAAAGAAAAACCAAAGTATTTTCAAAAGAAAACAATACCTAAACAAGGTATGGATGGAGTATAAGTGTAACACCCATATATAAAACTCATACATCAAAGCATAATTATTATATATAGATCCAAGTATTTGGTACTGAAATACTATAAGTTCCTAGTTAACACATTATATACATTAAATGCCCTGAATACAAAGTTCTAAAGTCTACGGCATAACATATATAAGATGTCCCAAAATGCACTAAGAACTAGTTCAATACAATGATCTCAAAATAAAACGCCATAGCAGAAGCCATGCCATCTTAAAAGCTATGGCCCGTAAGGAAAAGTCAAACCACTTTGTCCTTACCCTTCGCTGAACCTGTAGTACCTGTGATGTAAACAACAACGTGGGGTGAGATACATCAAATCTCAGTTAGTTCGCTATCTTATAGTCCTCTCGGCTTTACAAGGTTCTAACATCCTAACTCAAGTCAAAAGGGAAGGAAAGTGATTTTGAGTACACACTCACCATATATGGATCTACACTCGTGAGCCTGTTAACTCAAGACTCTTGCTAATCAATAACCGTACCAAGGCATCCCCTTTTCCCGTCTGCTTCTATGGCTAGAAGACGACCCGAGTCATGGATCCTTGTAGTTACTTGGCATACGAATTGGATTCGGGATCATCGGCCTGTTAACCGTGAACCGTCACTTCTCATGGCCTGTTAACCATCACAAGTCTCTACCCAATGCATAGGCTTCAATCGTACTACACGTAGGGAATCAAACCTACCAAGTAATTGTGCATACGTTTCAGAGGAGGTGCTCGAGTCTCATGAAACTACACAGTAAGATAAACTGGTTATGATTACTAGACACACGCCTCGGCCTCTCATGCACGAGCGTTGTCACTATGTCATTTTCACACTATCCGACAATTGTTTACGGTAATATTCCTCACTCTACCTATTTCGTATTTTAACATTCATACATATTCAAACATGTTTAACAATAAGAGCATAGGCAAATAATCATCAATCGCATAACGAAAACACATAATTCAACATATCACAAATCACACTAATTCACGGTTCCCTCCAATTTGTTTAATCGGCCAATAAACAGATATTTCTCACTTTCATTAGCTAGAGGATGTTCATAGCTTCACAACGATACCAAGAACAACACATCGGATAAACGAGTCAAAAGTTATGAAAGAAACAAGTTGGATGATCTGTCATGTTTGCATTGCGAAGAAGCCAGCGAATGCTCGCTTCCTCATTCGCAATGCGAAGCTCCCAGCGAATGCCTAGCCAACGCTGGTTCGCTGCACCATTCGTAGTGCGAACATCTGGCGAACCAAGTCAGAACCAAAACAAGGTAAAGCTCGCAGTGCGAACCTCTGGCGAATGTTCGCCTTCACCTTCGCTGTGCGAACATCCAGCGAGTGCACGATTTCCCCTTCGCTAGGGGATTCGCAGTGCGAATCTGGGAAAATGCAGAAATTCTGCAGCGTACAGCTGCATTCCCTTGGGTCCAAAACCAAACCAAAACATACCCACACATCCAACAATCAAATACAGATGATTCTACACTCATATAGCCTATACTACTCAGTTTGTAACACATTTCAACCGTTAAATTTCATCGATTACCAATTTAAGCAATTTCTCATAAACCTAACTTAAGCTAAAATCATTTCTAACTCTAGAACTTAAGTTTCTATCTAGAACCCACCTTGAATAGATGATGATGGTGAAGATGGGAAGATGATTTAATGAAGATTTGATGATGTTCTTGATGATCTTGTTCTTGGACTTTTTCCTCTTTTTCTCTTCCTTTCCTTCTCTTTTCTTTCTCTCCAAAACCCTTTCTATCTTTTTCTTTCTCTTGTTCTAATAAGGAAAAGGAATGGAAAAGAAATGATATAGTATAATATCATCAATTAGCAACACTACTAATTGTCCAAAAAGTCTCTAAAGTTCAAAGACTTAAATATCTCAAAGTCAGATAATATTAATTGGATTTACTCTAAGTTCAACAGTTACCCTAATTATCTCTGCAGATAATTTCTCAGAGCACACTGGGACTCAGTTGATCACAACTAATATTATCCAGAGTAAAATAATTTACGGGGTATTACATCCTCCCCCCCTTAAATAGAAATTCGCCCACGAATTTAAAATAATTACCTGAAAAGATAAGGATAGACCTCCCGCATCTCCGATTCCAATTCCCAAGTTGCATCGCCCGGATGCGTCTCATCCCACTGGACCTTAACAAGAGGAATCTCTTTATTCCTTAACACTTTAGTTTCTCTTCCGGTGATACGACTCGGTTGAGGCTCAAATGTCAAATCTGCTTCTATCTCAATTGTATCTGGTAAAATTGGCTAAAGAGGATCTGGGACAAATTTCCGAAGCTGAGACACATGAAAAACGTCGTGCATCTCTGACAGAGAAGGCGGTAAGGCTAATCTGTACGCTACTTCACCAATTCTTTCGAAAATCTGATATGGTCCCACGTATCTCGGGCTTAACTTCCGCGACCGAAACGGTCCTTTCAACCGCAATCTCGGAGTAACCTTCAAAAACACGTGATCGCCTTCTTCAAATTCTAAAGGTCTTCTTCGGTTATCCGCATAACTATTCTGACGATCCTGTGCTTGCTTAACTTTTTCACGGATCATCCTAACCTTCTCCGTAGTTTCGTGAATAATCTCGAGTCCCAACATCCTATCTTCACCAACTTCTGCCCAACACAACGGTGTCCTACACTTCCTTCCATACAACGCCTCATAAGGTGCCATATCAATACTTGCATGATAACTGTTATTATAAGAGAACTCAATCAACGGCAAAAGTTCCATCCAATTTCCTCCACTTTCAAGTACACAAGCTCTCAACATATCTTCCATGGTTTGTATTGTCCGTTCCGTCTGACCGTCCGTTTGCGGATGATTCGACGTACTCAAACATAACTTCGTTCCCATGGCTTGTTGAAAAGCTCTCCAAAATCTCGAAGTAAACTTTGGATCTCTATCTGAAACGATACTAGTAGGAATACCATGCAATCTCACTATCTCCAAAATGAACAACCTTGCGAGATGACTCGCCTTATAGGTAGTCTTCACAGCTAAGAAATGCGCGAATTTCGTTAACCGATCCACAATTACCCAAATTGAATCATAACCACCTGGAGTACGGGTAGTCCAACAGTGAAGTCCATAGAAATACTGTTCCATTTCCATACCGGAATTTCTAAAGGTTGCAACAAGCCACCCGGTCTTTGGTGCTCGATCTTCACTTGTTGGCACACCGTACATTCCGAGACATACACCGCAATGTCTCTTTTCATTCCGGACCACCAATAGTCCCTCTTTAAATCTTGATACATCTTCGAAGATCCCGAATGTATAGTAAAAGCACCCTTATGCGCTTCTTCCAAAATCCTCCTTTTTAACTTTGTGTTATCCGGAACACAAATCCTTCGGTTAAATACAATAACTCCGTCGGTAGCTCGCACAAAACCCGGTTGCAATAACACTTCTTGTAACTTCTCATCTAACCCTTGCTCTTGTTGGATTTCTTCCCGAAGAGTAGAAGTGATATTCAAATTTCCCATAATCACACCATTAGGGGTCCAAACAAATTGAAGATTTAGATCTCGAAATTTTTCCAATAAAGTATACTCTAGCATCATCAACTCGGCATTATGCAACACCTTCCTACTCAATGCATCCGCCACTTTATTCACTTTACCCATATGGTATTTTAACTCCAAATTGTAATCTTTCAAATATTCCATCCACCTCCTTTGACGCATGTTCAACTCCTTCTGATCAAAGAGGTACTTTAAGCTCTTGTGGTCACTAAACATCTCAAAACGTACATCATACAAATAATGACGCCACACCTTCAAGGTAAATACAACGGCCGCCAATTCTAAATCATGCGTTGGATAATTCTCTTCATGGACTTTTAACTGTCGTGAAGCATATGCCACTACATGTCCATCTTGCATTAACACACCTCCTAATCCCATCTTCGATGCATAACAATATACCTCATACGACTTGCTAGGATCAGGAATAACCAAAACTGGAGCGGTCGTCAATCTCTCTTTCAAGCTCATAAAACTTTGCTCACAAGCCGAATCCTATTCATACGAATAATCCTTCCGAGTAAGTCTCGTCATCGGTAAAGCCAGTTGGAAAAAGCCTTTAATAAACCTTCTATAATAACCTGCTAGTCCCAAGAAGCTTCTAACTTCAGACACATTCTTCGGTCTCTCCCAATTTATCACTGCTTCAACTTTTTATGGATCAACCGCGACACCTCCCTGAGATATGACATGTCCAAGAAAATTAACCTCCGACATCCAAAACTCACACTTACTTAACTTAGCAAAAAATTATCTCTCTTGTAAGATGGATAAAACGATTCTTAGGTGTTCTCCGTGCTCTTGAGGGTCACGATAATAGATAAGAATGTCATCAATGAAAATCACCACAAATTGGTCCTAATAAGGTTGAAATATCTGATTCATATAATCCATGAAAACTGCCGGAGCATTCGTCACACCGAAAGGCATCACCAAAAATTCATAATGACCATAACGAGTTCTAAACGCAGTCTTCGGTACATCTGAACTCTTCACACGAATCTGATGATAACCCGACCGTAAATCAATCTTCGAGAACACACAGGCTCCTTTCAATTGATCTAACAGATCGTCTATCCTTGGCAATGGGTATTTGTTCTTGATGGTGACCTTATTCAACTGATGGTAATTAATACACAACCGCATTCCACCATCCTTTTTCTTTACCAACAACACAGGAACTCCTCAGGGCGAAACACTGGGTCGAACAAAATACTTAGTCAACAACTCTTCCAATTGATCCTTTAATTCTCTTAATTCAAGTGGTGCCATCCGATACGGAGAAACGAATATTGGAGTCGTTCCCGGTATCAGGTCAATAGAGAATTCCACTTCCTGCTCCGGGGGAAGAGAAGTGATATCCTCGGGGAAAACTTCAGGAAAGTCACAAACTACCGGAATACTCAAAACTTGACGGTTACTACCCTCCTCCTTAGTAAGAATCAAAAGAATAGATTTTTCCTCCTCAAACAAGAAATTAATCATTCCAACCGTACCTTCTAAAATAGTAGTTAACACATCCTTCGGAGTGGCCTCGGTAGAGGGGATAATGATTAGTTTTTCTTCACACCCGATGAATACTGAATTAGCTGAAAGCCAATCCATTCCCAGAACAACATCCACTTTCTTAAGCGGTAAGCAAATCAAATTAATCTGGAAAACTCTTCCATCCACAGATAAAACACAATTTTCACACATTAAAGGTGTTTCAACCATCTCATCCATGGCAGTAGTAACCACCATGGGTGGAGACAACGAAACCGCTTGCAACCCAAGCCGCTTTACACATTGCATCGATACAAAAGAGTGTGTAGCTCCACAATCAAATAAAACAAAGCAAGGATTTCCATTCACAAAACACGTACCAGCAATCAAAGAGTTGTCACCCTTTGCTTTCTTCGCATCCAAAGTATATACCCGGCCGGTAGTCCTCCCTTGTGTCTGATTCCTACCCTGAGAACAAACCCTCGCTAAATGGCCCACCTTATTACACTGATAACACCTCATTCCTTCCAAACTGCACCTACCAAGATGATTCTTACCACACGTACGGCATACCGGAGACACACTAGTCCTGGAACTCTGAGCTTGTTTCCCTTTGAAAGATTTTTGTCTCGGTCTAAATTATCGGTTCGATCTCCCACGATCACTTTGATTCACCCTACTTAACTCTCCTTCTGCTTGCACCTTCTTTAAGCTATGCTCCGCCACGTAACACTGTCGCAACAATTCAGCATAGCTAGTGAATTCCCTCTGAGACACGCTATGTGAAATTTTGGCCCTCAAACAAAAAAGAAACTGATCAATCTTCCACCTCTCATCAGGAGCATACATAGCCTGCCTAGAATAAGCAGCTATAACCACGAACTTTTCTGCATAAGAAGCCACAGTCAAGTTGCCTTGTCTCAATTGTTGAAACTCGAATTCCTTCTGAGACCTTAAGGAACTTGGGAAATACTTCTCCATAAAAGTTATCTTAAACTGCTCCCATACTTTTGGTACCTCTTGAATTGTCATTAAGGCTGAAGCGCTTTCCCACCATCTCATGGAAGGACCCTTTAACAAGTGAGAAGCGAAAATAACCTTATTTTCTTCACTACACTGAACTATCAAGAAAATCTGCTCCATACCAGATATCCATTCATGAGCCTTTACTCGATCTAACCCTCCCTGAAACTCCGGAGGATTCATACGAATGAAATCCCTAAAAGTTCCCCCTGCAGCTTCAGGAACAACCACTGGAGGATGCACACCACCAGCCATTTGTTGTACCATTTGTTGCACAAACTGATTTTGCTGTTGCTGCATCTGTTGCATAAATTGATACAAAGGGGCATTCCTTTCGTCCCCTGGCGGATTTGTCCTTGCTGGAGTAGTTCTCGGTCTACCACGGTTGTTTCTGCGCCCGTCGGCCATGTTCCTAAATGTCATACAGATAGGATTAAGTTGATCAGGCTCAATACCATAAATATAACACGTAAGACCAATGGCGACACAACGCATATGAAACGGAAAGAAACACTTATACTATTTCATGGTTAGGTCGAGGATACGACCTGCTCTGATACCAACTGTAACACCCATATATAAAACTCATACATAAAACATAATTATTATATATAGATCAAAGTATTTGGTACTGAAATACTATAAGTTCCTAGTTAACACATTATATACATTAAATGCCCTGAATACAAAGTTCTAAAGTCTACGGCATAACATATATAAGATGTCCCAAAATGCACTAAGAACTAGATCAATACAATGATCTCAAAATAAAACGCCATAGCGGAAGCCATGCCATCTCAAAAGCTACGATCCGTAAGGAAAAGTCAAACCACTTTGTCCTTACCCTTCGCTGAACCTGTAGTACCTGTGATATAAACAACAACGTGGGGTGAGATACATCAAATCTCAGTGAGTTCGCTATCTTATAGTCCTCTCGGCTTTACAAGGTTCTAACATCCTAACTCAAGTCAAAAGGGAAGGAAAGTGACTTTGAGTACACACTCACCATATATGGATCCACACTCGTGAGCCTGTTAACTCAAGACTCTTGCTAATCAATAACCGTACCAAGGCATCCCCTTTTCCCGTCCGCTTCTACGTCTAGAAGACGACCCGAGTCATGGATCTTTGTAGTTACTTGGCATACGAATTAGATTCGGGATCATCGGCTTGTTAACCGTGAACCATCACTTCTCATGGCCTGTTAACCATCACAAGTCTCTACCCAATGCATAGGCTCCAATCGTACTACACGTAGGGAATCAAACCTACCAAGTAATTGTGCATACGTGTCAGAGGAGATGCTCGAGTCTCATGAAACTACACCGTAAGATAAACTGGTTATGATTACTAGACACACGCCTCGGCCTCTCATGCACGAGCGTTGTCACTATGTCATTTCCACACTATCCGACAATTGTTTACGGTAATATTCCTCACTCTACCTATTTCGTATTTTAACATGCATACATATTCAAACTTGTTTAACAATAAGAGCATAGGCAAATAATCATCAATCGCATAACGAAAACACATAATTCAACATATCACAAATCACACTAATTCACGGTTCCCTCCGATTTGTTTAATCGGGCAATAAACAGATATTTCTCACTTTCATTAGCTAGAGGATGTTCATAACTTCACAACGATACCAAGAACACACACATCGGATAAACGAGTCAAAAGTTATGAAAGAAACAAGTTGGATGATCTGTCATGTTCGTATTGCGAAGAAGCCAGCGAATGCTCACTTCCTCATTCGCAGTGTGAAGCTCCCAGCGAATGCCTAGCCAACACTGGTTTACTGCACCATTCGCAGTGCGAACATCTGGCGAACCAAGTCAGAACCAAAACAAGGTAAAGCTCGTAGTGCGAACCTCTGGCGAATGTTCGCCTTCACCTTCGCCGTGCGAACATCCAGCGAGTGCACGATTTTCCCTTCGCTAGGGGATTCGCAGTGCGAATATGGGAAAATACAGAAATTCTGCAACGTACAGCTGCATTCCCTTGGGTCCAAAACCAAACCAAAACATACCCACACATCCAACAATCAAATACAGATGATTCTACACTCATATAACCTATACTACTCAGTTTGTAACACATTTCAACCGTTAAATTTCATCGATTACCAATTTAAGCAATTTCTCATAAACCTAACTTAAGCTAAAATCATTTCTAACTCTAGAACTTAAGTTTCTATCTAGAACCCACCTTGAATAGATGATGATGGTGAAGATGGGAAGATGATTTGATGAAGATTTGATGATGTTCTTGATGATCTTGTTCTTGGACTTTTTCCTCTTTTTCTCTTCCTTTCCTTCTCTTTTCTTTCTCTCCAAAACCCTTTTTATCTTTTTCTTTCTCTTGTTCTAATAAGGAAAATGAATGGAAAAGAAATGATATAGTATAATATCATCAATTAGCAACACTGGGACTCAGTTGATAACAACTAATATTATCCAGAGTAAAATAATTTACGGGGTATTACAATAAGTCCAAAATCAAGTTAAATATTTTGAACAAGGTTTACACAAAGTGTACTATTATCATAAGGACATGTATGTACAATTAGGTTAGGAGAAAAATCCAAAGGAAGTCATTAAAAGTATGAAAATACTTTAAAAAATGGACCATTTTTTATCCTAATAAAAATGTATTAAATAAAAAGTATTTTTGAAATTTTTTAATATATTCTTAAAATATGATATATGAACAAGAAATGTGCAAAAAAATCAATTAAAAATAATGAATTTTGCTATGTGAAATAAATGTATGAAGTTTTAAGAAAAAATTTGAAGAAAATAAGTGATAAAAAAATAGGATGACCCTCCCAAGGTTTAAACCTGCGCCCTTGGGGTGGAAGGTTTAAAAGTTTATAAACTGAGCTATGTGCTATAGTTGTTAGTAGTGATTTTTCAAGTGAAAATGCTTAAAAAAATAAAAGCCAAAAGATCTAGGGTGAGGGGGATTCGAACCCCAGACCTTGGACTCGCTCACACACAAATACTAGTGTTTCCACTAGGGCGCAATGCCAATTCAAGTTTTAATATGGAACCATAAAATAATATATCAAATCTTCTTTTTGTTTTTGAAAAATGGATCCCTCCATGCTCGTCTTCTTCCACGAGCTTCAAACAATTTTTGAAATTCTGAACTTTCTTAATACTTGATGAAATGACATGATGTAAACATGAAACTTGCTAGAAATTTAATAAGGAATTGAATGATAATACCAAATTTTATTTAAATTCAGTGAAATTTAAATTAGCACGCATGAACATATGAACCCTAAAACTAGAAAAATCAATATGAAATTCTATACACAACAGTTTATACACAATTAGTATAGGGAAAAAAATTCACGACATCATGACAAACAAGTTTGTAACTTAAATGATCAAATTTGATGCATGAATCATAGAGTTCAGTTTTGAAGAAACTTACCTTGCAAGTGAGAATCGAATTCTCTGTTGGATGTGTTACAGATGTGATTTGAGTATTTGGACAACTTCCTTGACCCTCAAGGATGGTGTTCCAATGCTTAGAATGGATGGAAACCTTCTGAATTACTTGGTTCGATTCAAACTGCAGCTTATGATGTGTGATGAGCAAATGGCATGTGACTTGGTGATTCTGGTGTTACAGTTGAGGTTTGAGTGTTTGGATCACTTACACACGATGTGTCTGAAGTGTTTGGATGCTTGGATTTAGTGGAAATGGACTGGTTTGAGAATTCCAAGTTTTCACTCTTTGAGAAATTTGAATTTTAGCAAGGAGGAAAAAGGAGAGAAAACAAGCTCTTGCAATGTTTTGGTGTGTTTAGAATGATCAAAGTGGCCTCTATTTATAGGGAAACTTGATTAGATATTTGTGAATTTGAAAGAATGATGATGCATGATATTATCCAATAGGTGATGTCATAAACCTATTACTTGAAAGCCAAGGTACACATGGGATATTCTTCACATGGCTTGAATTCTAATATTTTGAGCTAGGTTCCTCATGGTTTCATCCCACCCCTTGATGCTCTGATCATCCTTGGGCAGATTGGAGAAATTTTGCAAAAAAATCACTATAGCACTTTAATGTTGGAGTACAAAACCTCACTTCTCACTTTTGAAATGATTTTTTTCACATGCCAATGCTACAAGTCTTGAAAATCAGTTGCGTTTTGCAGAGCACATGCTTGTATGATCATTTGGGAGTTAATCTTGTGAAGATTAGAGGTTTGCAAAGCTTATCCAAGTCGTGTGGGCTTTTCAATGGGCGAAAGCACTTTGATTGGTGGGCTTTTCAATGGGCGTGGCTGCCTTAAATAATTCAATCTGGTTTGATGCAGTTACTTGCCAAATATCCCTAACTTTTGCCTAGATTGCCCTTTCGGGTTTCCAATCTACCGGGACTGTTTATCTCTTTTTGTGTCTCTACTTTTTTCCTAGATTGCCCTTTCAGGTTTTCAGTCCATTGAGACGCTCTTTTTTTCTTTTTGTTAGGCGAAGTATTTCTTGACTGCATCGACATTGGTAGGACGAGTGAACTTTTCCCCATCCATAGTCGTAAGCATTAAAACACCGCCTGAGAAAGCTTTCTTGATGACATATGGCCCGTCATAATTAGGAGTTTACTTGCCCCTAGAATCAGTAAGAAATGATTGAATTTTCTTAAGACAAGGTCACCTTCTCTAAATACACGAGGCTGAACTTTCTTGTCAAAAGCCTTCTTCATTCTCCGTTGATATAGCTGACCATGACACAGAGCCATTATTCTCTTTTCTTCGATCAAGTTTAACTTATCATATCTAATCTAGCACCATTCAGCCTCTGTCAATTTTGCTTTCATCAAGACTCTCATTTATGGGATTTCCACCTCAATGGGAGCACCGCTTCCATGCCATATACCAAAGAGAAATGGGTTGCTCCTGTTGAAGTACGAACAGATGTATGATATCCATGAAGAGAAAATGATAACATCTCATGCCAATCTTTGTAGGCTACTACCATCTTCTAGATGATCTTTTTGATATTTTTATTAGCTGCTTCAACAACCCCATTCATCTTAGGCAGGTAAGGAGAAGAGTTATGGTGTTCAATCTTGAATTCTGCACATAATTCCTTCATCATTTTTTTATTCAAGTTCGATCCATTATCAATAATGATCTTACTTGGAACACCATAATGGCAGATTAGATTGTTCTTGATAAAATAGACCACCACTTGCTTGGTTACATTGGCATAGGATGCTGCTTCAACCCATTTGGTGAAGTAATCAATGACCACTAGGATAAAATGATGCCCATTGGAAGCTTTAGGTTCAATCATTCCAATCATGTCAATTCCCCACATGTAGAAGGGCCATGGAGAGGAAAGAATATTAAGAAGAGTCGGTGGTACATAAATTTTGTCGGCATAAATCTGACATCTGTGACACTTCCTCACGTATTTGCAGCAATTAGATTCCATTGACAGCCAATAGTGTCCTGCTCTTAACATTCTTTTTGTCATTGCTTTCCCACTGGCATGATTACCGAAAGAGCCTTCATAAATTTCTTCCATTAACATATCTGCTTCGTGTCTATCCACTCATCTGAGCAAGACCATGTCAAAGTTTCTTTTGTACAACACATCATCATCTAGGAAGAAGTTGTCAGCCAATCTCCTAAGAGTCTTCCTATCTTTCTTTGATGCCCCAAGCGGGTACTCTTGGTTTTGAAGGAAGCCTTTGATATCATGGTACCGTGGTTTATCATCAATAATCTCTTCCACGGTAAATACATGAGCGGGCCTGTCAAGGCGCATAACATCAATTCTAGGTACATCATTCCATCGATTTATAACAATCATGGAGGATAATGTAGCCAGTGCATCAGCCATGTTATTTTCTTCACGAGGAATGTGATGAAACTTAACTTTGTTGAAGAAAGGTAGCATCCTTCTTGCATAGTCTTTGTAAGAAATCAATTCGGGTTGACGAGTTTCCCATTCACCTTTGATCTGATTTATGACCAAAGTTGAGTCTCCGTATGCATCCAGAATTTTGATCCTTAAATCAATGGCTTCTTCAAGTCCCATGATACATACTTCATATTCAGATTCATTATTGGTGCATTTGAATGTCAATCTTGCGGTGTAACAATAATTGCCCCAATTATGTTTCCATAAGCATTGACAGCTCCGTGGAATATTAATCCCCATCGGGATCATAGCTCCGACCCTTCATCTGGTAATGGTTCATCGCAGTCTTTCATCTTTAGGTACATAACATCCTCATCAGGGAAGTCAAATATAATAGTTTCATGGTCATTAATTGGTTGGTGAGCCAAATGATCAGCTAGAATGTTTCCCTTAACAACTTTTTAAGCATGGTATTCAATATCATACTCTAACAACAACATCTGCCAGCGAGCAATCCTTCTAGTTAAGGCGGGCTTTTCGAAGATATACTTGATTGGGTCCATTTTGGAGATCAACCAAGTAGTATGACAAATCATGTATTGTCGGAGACGTTTAGCAGCCCAAGCTAAGGCACGACAAGTTTTTTCAAGCACATTGTAACGAGATTCACAGTCCGTGAATTTCTTACTCAAGTAATAAATGGCGTGCTCTTTTTTCTTAGTTTCATCTTGCTCTCCAAGCATACAACCCATGGAATCTTCCAATACTGTTAAGTATATGATTAAAGGTCTTCCTTCTACGGGAGGTATCAGGATATGAGGCTCAAGCAGATATTCTTTGATGTTGTTAAAGGCCTTCTGACAATCATCTGTCCATATACAACTCTGGTTCTTTCGAAGAAGTTTGAATATCGGTCCACGAGTAGCGGTCATGTGGGATATAAATCTGGAGATGTAGTTTAGACGACCTAGAAATCCTCTTACTTGCTTCTCAGTTTTGGGCGCTGGCATTTCTTGAATGGCTTTGACTTTATCAGGATCAACTTCAATTCCTTTTTGGCTGACAATGAAACCCAAGAGTTTCCATGAACGAACACCAAAGGTACACTTGTTAGGATTTAAGTGGAGTTTTAATTTTCTGAAACGCTGAAATAATTTCAACAAATATTCCACATGTTCTTCTTCAGTTCTGGACTTGGCAATCATGTCGTCGACATATACCTCAATTTCTTTGTCCATCATGTCGTGGAAAAGAGTTGTCACGGCCCTTTGGTAAGTTGCACTTGCATTCTTTAGACCAAAAAGCATTACTTTGTCGCAAAATGCCCCCCATGGCGTAATGAACGAGGTTTTTTTCCATGTCTTCAGATGCCATTCTAATTTGATTATACCCAAAGAATCCATCCATGAAGGAGAATACTTTGAATTTTGCAGTGTTGTCGGCCAACATGCAATATGCGGTAATGGAAAGTCATCTTTTAGACTAGCTTTGTTTAAGTCTCGATAGTCCATGCACATTCTGACCTTTTTGTCCTTTTTCAGAACAGGCACTATGTTAGCCAACCACTAAGGGTATTCTGCCGTGGCAAGGAATCCTACCTCAATCTGCTTCTTCACTTCCTCTTTAATTTTGATGGCCATATCTGGGCAAGTTCTTCTTAATTTCTATTTTACTGGCAGACATTTTGGCTTCAACGGTAAGTGGTGCTCCACAATATTAGTATTCAACCCTGGCATGTCTTGGTAGGACCAAGCAAACACATCTGGGAACTCCCTGAGGAGTTCAATCATTTTTATTTTAACAGCTGGACTAAGAAGTGCCCCGATCTTGACCTCTTTTCTGTCTTCATCGGAACCAAGGTTGATCACTTCTATTGGCTCTTTGTATGGCTGAATGAAAGCTTCTTCTCGTTCAAGTAGTCGAGAAATTTCATCCGAAATTTCTTCCTCTTCTTCCTCTTCTTCATCTTCAGCTTCGAATACTGGGAATTCAAAGTTGGGAGAAGGCATAGGGTCATGTTTTTCAATGGAGTTTTTGATGTTTAATCTGCACATATGATGGATTGTTGTTTTTTAGAAAACAGATAAATGCGGTGGTGTACAGACATCGAATTTGTTTATTATACTTGTTTTGAGTTTTTTTTATTATTACCGTTTTTTTTAAAACAGAAAAGTAAAAAACAAACAAACAACAGGGTATTGAAAATAACAACTTTATTATTGATTAATTATTTCTTGAAATAAAAGTCTAACACTTAAGACAAGTTGCCCTAAAAACATCTCTCGCTTTGGGCGGAGCGAGAGGACAAAACAAAACAAATATTTACTTTGAGATGTGGACAAGAGTTGGAACATCAATAGTGATCCAATTTTAAGGAACTTTCCCAGGTGTCACAAAGTCTTGCGAATCCCTTTCAGATATGTCTTCGATAATGACACTGACTTCTGGTGGAGTTATATTGATGGGGTCTTTAATTCTTGATGATACGTCAAAAAGGTGGTCCTGAGTGGCCTTTTCGATGGATCGCGGGGTATGGAACAGTACATACACATCCTTTAGGGACATGTACCCAATGTCTTCTGAATAATGTTCCCACTCACATACATTGAGATCATATGATGCAGTTTCGCTTTTGGGAACTCTTTTCACTTGCTCAGGTTTTTCTTCGGTTGACAATTTAGTAGAGGTTGTGATAGCTTGCATAAACTTGTGTGGTATGCCCTAGGGATGATTGGTCAACTTTTGCAGAATTGTGGGAGGTGCCATGTAAGTGGATAAATCCTTTTCAGAATCATCTTCCATTATGACATTCACTTTTGGCATGGTATAATGAATGAAATCTCTTTCAGCAATCTTTGCAGACTTGTCAAAAAGATGATCTTCGACTACTCTCTCGATGGGTTGAGGAGTATAAAACGGAATGTAGGCGTCTTCTGGTTGACTGTCGTACCCAGGAGTTTCCAAGTAGGGATCCCATACATCCGGAGAAATATATAAAGCATTTTCAGAGTGACAAACAATATCTTCCATAACTGTGTCTTCTTCTGGTAAAGAAAAGGAAGTGAGATAGTTCTCATTGTTGCAATCTTCTATGTCAATTTCATCAACTGGCTCGGATGCATCATTATCTTTTTCTTGTAGAGAAGATAATGGAGTATGCGTTTCTTCTTGTGATATATAGCCAGAATCATTGAGGTATGACTTTCATTCTTCTTCAGAATCTGAGGGTTTGTCTTCATAGTCATCTCTGTTAATGGCGTCGACCTCTTAAGGGATAAAATAAATAAAGCCTCCACTGTGAAACGTATTTTAAATGGTAGAAATGCCTTCATTCTTTTTTGTAGCTTTTGTATATGCTGAAGAACAACTGAGGCCTTTTTTGGTCTGGCTTTTGGTAGGAACCACAACCTGTCCACATCCTTCAGTGACACCACTCTCCACTACTCGGACAACGTCTTTATAAGATGAAATTGATGCCCCTTTGCAATCCTCACTACTTATAGAAAGTGCCTAGAACTGGGTCCCAATAACCTCTTCGGGTTCTAAGTAAGAGAATAATGACAAATTACTAACGATCAAAGCCCGTTCGCCACACACAGTAACCAATTTGGCATTCTTTACAAATTTCAACTTCTGATGTAGGGTTGAAGTGACTACTCCGGCTTCATGAATCCAAGGACGACCCAACAAACAACTGTATGCTGCTTGGATGTCCATTACTTGGAAAATCACTTGAAACGTATGGGGGGCAATGGTTATGGGAAGATCAACTTCACCAATAACTGTCTTTTTGGATCCATCAAAGGCTTTGACAACAATTCCACTACTTCTCATAGGAGTTCCTTGAAATGCTAACTTCGTAAGGGTTGATTTTGGCATGACATTTAGTGATGAACCAGTGTCTACCAACACACTTGATAGAGTGTCCTTCATGCAGTTGACTGAGATATTTAGTGCCATATTATGATTGCTACCCTCTTTTGGGAGATCTTCATCATAGAAACTCAAGTTATTTCAGGCAGTAATGTTAGCAACAATATTGCCAAATTGACCCACCGTTACATCATGGTTTATAAAGGCTTGCTCCAAGATCTTCTGTAGAGCTTCCCTGTGAGCCTCAGATCTCATTAAAAGAGATAACATGGATATTTTTTAAGGTGTGTTTAATAGCTGGTCCACAATGTTGTATTCACTTTCCTTGATCAGCTTCAAAACTTCATCATTATTTTTCGTTTGATTGGTATCACTTGTCTGACCAACTGACTCCAAAGGATTCTCAATCTACTTCTCCTTTCTTGCAGCCACATCCTCAACTTCTTTATTGAATAACCGACCACTTCTGGTAACTCGGCTTATGTCTGCGATGTTGACAATGGATGGTAAGGGTACTTCCTTCCCATCTTCAACCATTGTAGCATCGTATTTGTAGGGTATGACCTTTTCTGATTTGTAGGGGACTAGACCTGGTAAATAAATGACCAAAGGAGTCATGATAGTCTTCCGACTATCATAGAAGACTTCTATAGGTTCAATGGTGCGGACATCGGGAATTCTTCTACTATCAAAAGGAATTTCCATTCGTTTGGGTTCATTAAACTGAGGAATTATGATGTGCACCTCCTCATCAGCTTCACCATCAATATGTTCTTTTTCATGGAGGACCATAATGGTCCTTTGATCTAATAACCCTTGGATCTTGTTTTGAATGAGAAGGCAACCACGTTAACTTCTGCGACATTTTCTGCAAGTAGTATGATTGTGATGATTGGGACCAAAGTAATAAAGTTTACACAAGCATTTGTGAAATTTCACCAGCGAATCCCTGATATACTTGATATAGTATACTGCATATTCTCCTGGACAACCTTGTACCATATTGATTGTTTGGTGTGGTCTCATTTTGTATTCCTGAATCCAACCTTGGTCCATTTGTTCCTGCAGGGCTGCTTGTACAACGTAGCATCCTTGATTGTTTACAGAGCAAATTCTACATGCGGCATAATAATGGGGATCTATGAGACCTCATATACTATGTCCTTCATGCATTTTCACCAAGTTCTTCCTCAAATCGCAGACGAGAAAGACCTTGTAAGTGCTCGGGCATTCATACACCATGTTGACAGAAGCTCCTCCATGTTGAGGCAACGAGTTTGCTTGAACATTTGGGTTACTGTCTTCGAAAGACAAAATCACGCTTTTGATGAGTCTTTGAACATCAGCTTTGAAGCTAAAGCAGTTCTCGATGCCATGTCCTGGTGCTCCCTGATGATAGGGGCAAAATTGGTTAGCTTTGAAACAATAAGGAGGGTCTTTTGGGAGAACTGGAGGAGACTTTGTTTGAATATGTCGTTTGGCCAACAATGTCGGGAACAAGTCTGCGTATGACATTGGTATAGGGTCAAACCCGGGTGACCTTTGAACATGGTTGTTGTTGTTATTGTATTATGGGCGAGCCTGTTGTAGAGGTTGTTGTTGCCTTTGCTGATACTGTGGTTGTTGTTGATGATGTTGATGCTGATTCTGATTCTGATTTTAATTATGAGAATTTTGTGGCTGGTGGGCCGGAGCTGGCGCCGAATTGATAATAGGAGATACATTCGCTATCTGTTGCGGTTGATATCTTCATCTTGACTGGCTTTGCAACACAGTTCTGACATCCTGTTCCTTTTTCTTTGGGAACCTAATTCCGTGTCTTTTAGATGATTCTACCTCTTTGGTTAACCGCCCTTCTCGCACTGCCTCTTCTAAACGTACTCCCATGTTCACCATTTTAGTAAAGTCATTAGGCGCACTGGCGATCACGCGGTCATAGTAGAAAAGATTAAGGGTTTTCAAGTATATCTTCGTCATTTCTTTTTCTTCAATAGGAGGACAGATCTGGGCGGCAATTTCTCGCCATCTCTAAGCGTATTCCTTTAAAGTTTCTTTTTCTTTTTGAGACATAACTCTGAGTTGATACCGGTCAGTAGCTATATCTAGGTTGTACTTGTATTGTTTTACAAAGGCTTCGCCGAGATCGCCGAAATTCTAGATCTTAGCACTGTCTAATCCCATGTACCATTTGAGTGTGGCACCGGTTAGACTATCCTGAAAGTAGTGGATTAGTAGATGCTGATTGTCTGTTTGTGTGGACATTTTCTACACATACATAGCCAAATGGCTTTGTGGGCAAGAACTCCCCTTGTATTTTTCAAAGTCAGGTATTTTGAATTTAAGTGTTATTTTGACATTCGGAACCAGGCATAGGTCAGCTGCATTTTTCTCAAATAAATGTTGACCTTTGAGAGCTTTAATCTCCTTCTGCAGGTTTGAGAACTTATCTTGGAATTCATCCCATCGGTCATCTATTCCCATAGTTTCACCTGGAGGAGCATGGAAGATTTGTTCTTCAATGTAAGGAGTAGTGTGTATCACAGGAGGTGGGGTCGTCATGATTGCTGAGATCTTTGAAGCTTTAGTGACTAGAGGTTTGTAACCCTCTGGTACAAAGTTGAAAGGCATGCCCCAAGGAAAGCCGGGAGGCATGTAATACTGTGGTATGGCAACAGACGTGACGGGTGCAGAAACGATTTCTGAGATGACAGTTCTTTGCATCGGAGTTGATGGTTGATTCTGACCGATTGTCAATGAATCTACCATGTTACTGAGCCTTTCTATATTGTCCTTTAGAGTAGTAACCTCATCTCTAAGTTCTTTGTTTTCTTGCTCAAGTCTGTCCATCTTTTTCTGACGACTGACCAGAGTATTGTATGAATGAGTCAGTTTGGCTTCAAAGTGAGAACATGTGTAAGTTTCTGGTAAATGCAAAATGCTTAAATGATGTATGATGTGCAAAATGCAAATGACTTTGTTTTTTCAAGGAACTTTTAACAATTATGTCGTAAATATTATAAGAAAATATAACATTTAGGATATCTGAAAATGAGCTTATTTTACTTAATGTATTCAAAGGATTACATTAATGGAAGTACAACTTCAAAAAGATCTATTACAATGATGACAAAGGTTAAGCATGTGAGTCCTAAGGAAATCTTGTTGATGAAGATCCAGCCCCATGTTGTTGCTTCTTCTTCTGCCTTTTCAGTTGTACATTTTCCATTGTAAGTTGATTGACAATCTTTTTTCTAGCACCTGAGGTAGGAGGAATATGACCAGAGAAAAATAAATTTTCATGCTCTTCTTGTCTCTCCACAGCATACTGCTCCAGGATTTCTATAAAGTCATCCTTTTCTTTCAGTTGCCTCTTCAATTCTCTTCTCTTAGTCCTTGCAATATGGAATTTGTCTTCCCAAGTGTCTCTTTCCAGCTTCATTCGGGTTAAGAGCTCTTGACATTCTTCCCTTTTCTTAATAGGGATGGTAGAGGATAAATCAATGAAAGGCTGCGAAGGTTTCTCAAGAGGATATGGCATCTTGAGCTCACAAGATTTTTCATTGACCCACTGAGTGTAGGGTTTAAAAGCAACACAATCTTTATTTTCTAACTGATACTTGCCCTTTTTATGAATAATGTGCCAAGCCTTTATAAATGCTTTTCTCAAATCTGGATTTCCACCCTCATTGAGATAGAAGAATCCCGACACCACAAGACTGCTAGGTCTGTCTTTCATGGGGTAACCAAACCGACATCTTGCAAGAGCGGGGTTGTAGTTAATTCCCCCATGTATACCAAGAAGAGGTACATTGGGAATTTCTCCACAACTATCGATGCTAACTCCTTTGTCATAAGTTGGGTCATACCAACTCATATTAGTATGAGTAAGAGACACAAGTCTCTGAGACCGTCTGAGTTTGTCTAGATTCTCAACAAAGAGTCTAGTCCTTGGTAAGTGTTACTTGAACCATCTGTACAACAAAGGTGCGCAACACATGATTATTCCACTACCTTTCATAGTTCTGTAATGAATTGAATGGTAAGTGTCCCCAAGTAAGGTAGGTATTGGGTTACCACTCAAAAATATCTGGATGGCATTGAGATCAACATAGTGGTTGATATTTGGAAATTGTGTAAGACCATAGATGAGTAGTGTGAAGATGGCTTCGAAGGCACTCATACTATCGGAATTAGCCAGCTATGTTGCTTTCTTTATTAAGAATTTGGAAGTTAATCCTTTGATTCCTCCCTTGGATGTGAAGTTGTCTTTTATATCTGAACTTTCCAAACGAAGGGCCTTTGCAATAACCGAGTACTTAGGAATTTCCTCCAAGCCATTGAAAGGGATCTTGCTTAGTACTGGCAAACTAATCCAATATGAATACTCCTCCAAAGCGGGTGTAAGTTGATAATCTGGAAAGGTGAAACAGTGGTAGAGAGGATCACAAAATTGTACAAGGGTGTAAAGAATTCCTTCTTCAACATTGGTCTTTAGGACACCTAAGAGTCCTCCATAACTTCTTCTGAAATTATCTGGACAAGAGATCATACGACCTAACTTTCTCAATTCTGTTGTATCAGGATCCTTTAAGTTGTACTTCTTGGCATTTCTTTTCCCAAAATCCATGTTTAAAACCTATGATATTTGTCATAAAGGTTTTAAGTTCCTTGCAAAATTTTGTTTATAAAATGATGTTTGAATGAATGTATGAATGTATGGATGCACACATATAACAAACATGGGTTCAAGGGTATGACGTCACGAGCATGGAGTCATGGGTTTAACCAAACCAACAAAATATGTATTAGGGTTTTATTGTACCTGTAGAACATGTTCTAATATGGTTCCCAAAGTCATAGATCCATATTTCGTATATTATCGACACACTGAATACTCATGAATCAATAATATTCTCAAGAGAAACTCGTCTGAGTGTAGTATTGCGTATCAACTATCTCAAGTCTACACCTGGATAATCACCACACTACATCCTAAAAAGCCAAGTGGGGGGGGGGGGGTAAAATGATTGATAAGTACAAATTGTATCTATTTTTATATATAAGTTTTGTTGCACTTATCGATACTTTTTGTTAATATCGTTCGAATAAACCCTGCTTTGTTTGTAAATACGTTTACTTTATGTTATAGTGTATATATTGCGTATCGTGTAAATATTATTGAGTTTAATTTATTTTCTCTCATTTTTGTACGTATTCAAGCAAATATATTTTTCCATTGTTGTATAGATTATTGAATAAGCTTTCTAGCGCTTCCAACCGTGCGTCAATCCGAGTTACGGTTCAGAAGTTGTGGTCAAAATAAGGGCTGGTTTGCTGTCAAGTTTGCTTTACGAACTTTCTAGCAAATGTTCGCTTTGTGAACTTCCCAGCGAATGCTCCCATACTGGAGGCAGTAGAAAAAGGGACCAAAGTTCGCATTGCAACTTTCTAGCGAATATTCGCTTTGTGAATAAAAGTTCACATTGCGAACTTCTGCAGAATTGCAGAGGCGGTTTAGCTGTTCTGAGGCACTTAAGTGCCAATTTTTGGAGTTCGCTTTGCGAATAAAAGTTCACACTGCGAACTTGACGGATTTTGAAATACTATTTAAGTCATTTTAGTTATTTTTTAGGTTATGGTTTTGGGGTTTTTTTCTCCCAACTCCATCAAACTCATTTTTCAGTAGAATTAGCTAGAAAACAACATGGAAGCTTGCACACGGATGATCCGGGGTGGATTTCTCATCGACCGGCTCTAACAATCCGCGAGATGTTTGGTTTATTTCTTTTCTTCTTTGTGTATTTCTTCTTTGTGTATTTCTTCTTTGTTGGGTTGTTGTATATGTATTTACTATGAACTCATGTATATTTGTCGCCCATGGCGTTGTATAAAATCTGCTTTACAAATCTTCATCGGTGATTATCCTTGATTTTTGCTTTATGCTCGGGGTTTTAGTTGTGTTAGAGATAAACATTGCAATCTTTGATTAGGTATGCTTATCTGTTAGTTTCTGGATGCTAGAGATAGATTTAGAGCTAACAATCTCTATGGGTGTCGAAGCTTAATGCCTTCATATCACGAGTCGGGTGCGAGAGTGTCGACGAGGGTAACACGGTTGTTCTCTCAACTCAGTGTGTCAGAGTTGGACACTGTTGTGAGCGTTGTTGGATAATATTGAGGAGTATTGTAGGTTGAGTATAACTGGTCGGTAAGTTTAAGTTTGTGAGGAGTGGATTATATGCATGTCGGATAAGTTTCTTCTCTCTGAAGAATGAATTCGTTTTGTATTAATATTTACTTTTCTGTTTCTATATTTTAAACATTTTAAACCAAACTCTCTAACATTTAAATTGTCGAACGACAATTCAATAGCACCGATCTCTGTGGACGCGATAAATTCCTGAAAAAATACTTCCAAATCTTTTTGTTGTTTGCCGCTTTACCGCTTCAACATTGATACTAAAGGTCCTCAGCTTCGCAGGCTCCCAGGTCAGAAAAAGTAATGACATTACGACTACTCGCATGACATTAGTAATTCCAAAGGGGCCTACACTGAGTGTGATTATATCATATGTTACTCATGCGTAGGATGTATAAAACAGCAAGTAAGTGATATCAACAACAAAAATCACAAATATATATGCAAGATAGGCTTAATCCTTTTAGGGGGGATGAAATCCCTAGTTCCCCAGTGAAGTCGCCATTTTTCTGTAGCCCCGTGAAATAGACTCCCGCCCTTTTACATGTGAACTTTTAATTTATCCCAAAGGTAGGGAAGGGGAACAAATCTGAATAAACCCGTGAGTGGTGTGCAATGCAAAAACAATGCAGTTGAGAGACCGGGAATCAGGATTGGTTATACAAAAGAAAGGTACTAGCACCCTAAGTATCTATAGTATCCTATAGGAACCTCTTGCTTATACTTGTTTTAATGTTGTTTTACTTGTTGTGCCCTAGGAATTGGTTGATTGATTTTGAGTGAGTGAATGGGAAATGTGTTTTTTTAATGCAAATTAAATTAAGACAAGGTATAAGAACCTAATGGTTTTGTTTGTTATTGTGCTAGCTAAGATCTCACAATATTATGCCTACGTATTCTTAAAAGGAAGTTGAGAAATCATATTGTTCGTAGTTCTACCTAATAATGGGTGGAATGGGTTTGTTGGGTTTTTTTAGAAGATAAAAATTGTCATTTTAAGGGAGATATCTCACTTATTCACCACAAACATTTTGAGAAAGAAGATAAAAAGGGAAGAAGCTTTAAACTTGGATGTAAAAATCTAGAGTAATGCCACATCTTCCTTTAACCGAGTCTTTGTATTTTAAGAGAAGGACCTTGACTTGGATATAGAATCAACAAGTATGCCACTTACATCACTTAAATGAAAGAAGTGTATTTGTACCATAATAAGATAAGGACTCCAACTTGGACTTTGAATCAACAAGTGTGCCACTTACATCACTTAAATGAAAAAAAGTTTAAAATGTTTGATTTATGTTGTGGAGAATAGAAGATACATCTCTTCCATAGAGATGACTCATGTCTCATCTCTGGGGGGAGTGTTTTGAATTTAAAGCCAAAGGTTGGCTATGTTTTGACTTGAGGTTTAAAGGTTTGAAGCCATAAGAGGCAGTGTGTTGACTTAAGGACTTCAAGTGGGAATTCTCATCTCTTTGAAGAGTTTTAAGTTTGAAGTTTAACTTTCTTGTACAAAGCCCAAGAGGAGGCTAAGTTGATTGTGAAGTCTCCTTGTACAAAGTCCAAGAGGAGGCTAAGTTGATAGTTGGAATTTCAACAAGGGAAACCTAGTGTTTGAACCAAGTTATAGTTGAAGGGTATCCTAATGTTTTTGTGTATAAACATAAAGGAAAAAATTTGTTATTGTGCTCGCTAAGATCTCCTAATCTTATGCCTACATATCCTTAAGAGGAAGTCAAAGCAATTGTAGTTCAGACCTAAGCACGAAGTGTAATAAATGTCAAGAGAAACTTAACAAGGTAAGTTCATTTGAGCTTTTAAATAAGTATAGTCACTAAGGATGACATAAGCATGAAATGATTAAGCATGATATATCAACAAATGGAAGTGTATCAGACAAGGAGATATGGTCATCTTGGTAATAGTTTATGAAGGAAATACTTGAACATGTGAGCAAAGATTTTATCAATGGAAGCAATTACATAGAAGTTCAAGCAAGTATGTATTCAAGATGAATAAAAGATTAGATGAACACTGAAGGGTAATCAAAACCTTAGTAAAAGATTAAACAAGAAATTTACTGAGCAAGACATTCAACCATGGTTGAATCAAGGGCTTTAGGGAATCCAAACTCAAACGGAAGCCCTAGTCAAGCATCAAGGAGGTTTTCAAAAGAGTAGAAAGAAATTATTTGAAATAAAACCCTAGGGTTTCAAAAGAATAACCAAAGTATTTTCAAAAGAAAACAATACCTAAACAATGCATGGATGGAGTATAAGTCCACAATCAAGTTAAATGTTTTGAACAAGGTTTACACAAAGTGTACTATGATCATAAGGACATGTATGTACAATTAGGTTAGGAGAAAAATCCAAAGGAAGTCATTAAAAGTATGAAAATACTTACAAAATGGACCACTTTTTATCCTAATAAAAATGTGTTAAATAAAATTTATTTTTGACATTTTTTAATGTATTCATAAAATATGATATATGAACAAGAAATGTGCAAAAAATCAATTAAAAATAATGAATTTTGCAACGTGAAATAAATGTGTGAAGTTGTAAGAAAAAAATGAAGAAAATAAGTGATAAAAAAAATAGGATGACCATCCCAAGGTTTGAACCTGCACCTTTGGGGTGCAAGGTTTAATAGTTTACCAACTGAGCTATGTGATATAGCTATTAGTATGGCGCGCAGTGTGAATGAAGTAGTGAGTTTTCAAGTGAAAATGCTTAAAAAAATAAAATCCAAAAGATTTGGGGCGAGGGGGATTCGAACCCCAGACCTTGGACTCGCTCACACACAAATACTAGTGTTTCCACTAGGGCGCAATGCCAATTCAAGTTTTAATATGGAACCATAAAATAATATATCAAATCTTCTTTTGATTTTTGAAAAATGGATCCCACCATGCCCGTCTTCTTCCACGAGCTTCAAACAATTTATTAAATTCCGAACTTTCTTGATACTTGATGAAATGACATGATGTAAACATGAAACTTGCTAGAAATTTAATAAGGAATTGAATGACAATACCCAATTTTATTTAAATTCAGTGAAATTTGAATTAGCACGTGCCATACCCCAAATTTTGACCACTAAGCTTTCACATCATTGTGCCAATCATCCCCACAATGTGGATGTATCATCATGCCTCATCAACCTCCTCAAAGATGGTTGAGCACCTACCACGACCAGGAATTAGGGTTTCGAGCCCTCTTAGAATATTTGGACAAAAGGTCAATCAAGAATTGACATGATCTTCGACTTGTCTAACCTCTTAAAACATCCATAAAGGATCAAGAGGACTCCCACATCAAGAATCAAGCACAAGGTTGCAACATTCTAAGTGGATCGAGATCGCCAGTGTCACCAAATTAGGGTTTTGGTCGACCAAGGCCTCCAGATGAAAGTTTTCATCTGGGCATGAGGCAATGCTTTAAAGCACAACCCAAGATACTTCAAGAGACCTCATGAACCCAATCATTAAGTCAATTTAGCCTCAGGGGATGTATTCCTAAAAAATCAGGAATTAGGGTTTCTTGACCTAATTCACCCCTAAGTTGACTTTTGGTGCAAGACATGATCCAAGGCCTCAATAAATCTTTTGGAGACCTCCAATACATCATATTGATCTATTTACAAGAATGGATTGATTCAAAGAACTTGGTTCATGAGCCACACAAAGATTCAAATTCATCTGGGCCAATTAGGGTTTCCTGATGAAAAAGTCAATTGCACCTTTGAATTTGAACCAAGACATGCTCCCAAACCTTGGGACATGATTTAAGATACCCTAAAACACCCATGGAATCCATCCATTAGGTTTGAATTAGGTCAAGGACTTTATTTCATAAGGGATCACACAGTTTGGAATTCATCTGACAAAAAGTCAATTGTGCCCTAAATCAAGTTTGACTTTTTGGAATTTTTCACAAATGTGGCTCCCCTAAGTCAAAAACAATGTTAATGTATGGTTTTGATCATCATACATCAAGAAAAATCAAGAAAAGTGAGTTAACTTGCAAAAGGGGCAACTTAGAGAAACTTAAATTTTTCTAAGTTATGGAACAAAATGGATTTGGTACCAACTTTGCAAGTAATAACTGAGTTTTTGAGTTAGAGAGCAATTTCATCACAGCTCATGATCCAAACACATTCAATATGTCATGTCTAAGTTGTTCAAACAATCACACTTGATCTGAAACACCAAAATCAAAAAGTCAACCTCCAAAACCTCAAAATTTGACTTTTTTGCATTTTCAAGCCATGTCTTGATTCAGTCACTTTCAAAACCAAACAAAACCTCAAACACACTTCAAGTATCATCCTCGAACTGTCCCAATTGGTTTCCCTCATCTGGAACACCATTGGAGAGAGTTACCATTTTGGCCACTTTTGCCCCTTTTGCAAGAAAGAGCCAATACTTGTTCCTGAGGATTCCAGCTGTTTATGATCATCCTAAAAGGTTCTAAGGGATCAATCAAGAGTGTCTAAAGTATTAGATTACTTCTGGCACAAGGTTTTTGACAGTTAGCACAAGAAGCTTCAAGAGGTAAGTACATGACAACTTGAACTCTTTGAATTATGTATTGCTTTGAAGTCCACTAATCATAAACATCTCATACATATCATATATGTTGTGTTTGAACCAATTTACCATGCTATTAGTGTTTGTATGATGTGTTAGCATAGAACATGCAAATCTTGGCATATTTTGAAACTACTATCAGATTTTAAAATGGAGACATCTTCTGAAAAATCTAAAGTCACCATTGGATTCCTCATGAAATTCTAGGCAAGATGCACCTAAATTTTGCCCAAATCCATGGAGAAATGAGAAAGTTAAAGTCTTCATGCAAATCCACCAAAACTTGGTTTTTTGCCTTGGCCAGACCAAAAAACCAAGTCACCCTTATGTATTAATGGGGTGGTTTTGATCACGGATGTATCACCACCCCAGTGGTAACGCGCATGTGTGTTTGGTTGCAAGGTCGTGGGTTCAACACCCAGACCATTTTGCAAATTTTCCCTATTTTGCTATTTTTCACATTTTTTTTATGGTTTTTATTAATTAATTCCAAAATTAATTTCTCACTCAATTTTAATTATTTTTTATTGGTTCTTTTTTTGAAAATTCCCAAAAATGTTAAAATATTTTATTCCATTAAAATTGCACAAAAATATTACTTATTTCATATATTTGGTATTTTTGTAAAGAATTATATTTTTATTTGTTTTTTAAGCATTAAAAATATTTCTTTTTCTTGATTTTGCAAATTCAAATAATTTTCAAATCATTCCATGAATAAAACTTGGTTTTTCAAACATTTATCCAAGATCACTACTTGTTTTTCACACATGTTTGATAAATTTGATCTTTTTAATTGAATTTTTATTCAATTAAAACCCATTTTAAAATCAAATTAGGGTTTTTGGTTATCTCCACCCTCACAAATCTTTTCAAACACTTTTGGGCCTCCAATAGAGTGTAAGACCCAACCCCTTTTTAAAACCAAACTTTTTGGGCCTCAGTCATTGTATAAGACCCACTGTGTTTTCAAAAAATCTCGGCGCGATCGCCATTTCATTTCAAAATAACATGGGCCTCTCCTTGAGCTATAAGTCCCATTTCTTTTCTTTAAAAACACCTTTGGGACTCTAATAGAGTGTAAGACCTAATCCCCCTTTGTACATAAATAAATTTGGGCCTCAGTCATTTGTATAAGTCCTGATACAGTTTTCAAAACGACAGTGCGATCATTGTCTTTCAATGGGCCTCTCCTTGAGTTGTAAGCCCTATCTCTTGTACAAAAATAAACTTTGGGCCTCTAATAGAGTGTAAGACCCAATCCTCTTTGTAAAATACAATAACATTGGGCCACTGCTATAGTATAAGTCCCACAACATTTGTTAATATTACGGTATGACCAATGTTATCAAATAAGTCATCTGGGCATCTCTTGTTGAATAAGCCCCAAACTTCTGTTTCAAAACAACTTTGTTCTTTAATTCAAATTCAAATTCATAGTTGTTATCAAAACTTTCTTTAATTTCTTGATCAACTAACAATACAGCTATGGAAGCTTGCTCACCTGTAAGTTTTTATCAGCTTTCATTTACATGCTTACATATATATTTAACTGTATTACTGGAAGCTTGCTCACCTGTAAGTCCTTCAACCCTCTTTTTATATACTTGTCATATATATCAACTGTATATATACTTGTATATCTGCTTAGAGTTTTCCCCGATAATTAGATCTAAGATTATATAAAGCCAGTAATCACTCTTTCAATACAGTCAAAACTAGTTCCCCGTAGGAATTTCCAGATACAGTCTTGCCTCCTCTTGGGCTTATACAATATGGAACAAAGAGAAAGGCATTATTCCCGGTTAAACTTTTCTCAGACTATCACTATTAGAAATTGTCAAAGAAATTCAATTCCCCCAGAGAGGATTAATTCCTGGTGAAACTTATCTTGAATTTCTTCAAACTCTAGAACTGTTCACTAAAGAAAGGATTAATTCCCGGTGAAACCTTTCTTGAACATTTTTAAGTTTGGACCCACAGGCTTCTTAAAAGTATCCCCAACCTCCTCTTGGGCTTTGTACAAGGACCCTCAGGCTTCTTAGAAGTTCTCATGCCTCCTCTTGGGCTTAGTACAAGGACCTTGAGACCTCTTAAAGGTATAAGACAGAACCTAGTCATCCTTTGATAGAGCAGTCTTCCTGAGTCAAAGTATCAAACCAATTTAGGGTTGACCTTCATCCCTTAAATAACTCAGCCTTCTCTTGGGTATCATACAAAGATCATCCTCTAGCTGAGAGTCAATTTCTCCATACAAATAGACTTGGACAATCTCATCCCTTTTTGGATTTCAAATAATCCTTCAAATTTCTTTAAAGAACAGGAAATAATCCTGATCACCTGATAAATCTCCAAGCAGAGATAAACCCCCCCCCCCCCCCCCCCCCCCCCACAGATTTCAAAACTCAATCTCTAAACCTTCACTTTAATTTCCCCAGTCAGGGTCAATTACTGCTGATTCACCATTAACAAAATTCCCAATAGAATCAGAACCTCAAGGCATCTAATATCTCAACTTTTCCGCAATCCCCAGTAAGAGTTGAATTCCCCAAATTTGGACCTGTCTCTGGATATCAATAATCTTCAGCAGAAGTTAGTCTCCTCTTAGGCTTCATATAAGAAATCCCCCAGCCAGCCTCCTCTTAGGCTTTGTATAATGATCATCCCTCAACAATCTTGGGATTTGTACAAGACACCCCAAAAATATCTTTCCAGTAGAGTTAGTTAAATCTTCAGCCTCAATCTTGGGCTTTGTACAAGACACCATATAAATATCCTACAGTTGAGTCAGTCAGGAATTTTTAGCCTCAATCTTGGGATTTGTACAAGACACCCAAAAGTGTCCTCCACAGTGGAGTCATAATCTTTCCAGCATCAATCTTGGGCTTTGTACAAGACAGATATTAAACACTCCCTAAGCAGAGTCATAACTCTTTTCAGCCTTAATCTTGGGCTTTGTACAAGACACCTAAATATTCACCAGCTGAGTCAATCTCTTTAGCCTCAATCTTGGGCTTTGTACAAGACATATAAAACTTTTCCCCAAAAGAGTCAATTCTCTTTCAACCTCAATCTTGGGCTTTGTACAAGACACGAATAAACACTCTCTTATTGAGTCAGCCTTTTCCAACCTCCTCTTAGGCTTTGTATAATGATCTCCCCAATGGAAACAATCAACCTCTTAGCTTCAACCTTGGGCTTTGATCAAGGAACACAAAAATCAACATCCCCTCAGAGGAAATCAAAATCTCTCTGCAGGAAGACACTTCTCTGTTAATCACACACCAAAACAATCCATCAAAACAAACCTAATCCCAGATAATTGCTGTAAGTGGCACACTTGTTGATACAAACATCCAAGCTGTTGTCCCTCATTATCCTAGTTAAAACTTCATCTAATTGCTGTAAGTGGCAAGCCTCTGGATTATTTACATCCAAGCCAATGTCCCTCTCTTAGCATGAATTCCTGAGGAAAAATGGCATTGCTCAACACTGAGTTAAAGTTTTCCCCTTCAGGACAAATCCCCTGCAAAGGAAATTATGGCATTGTTGGATTCCATGCATTCCAGTTAAAGTAATTCCCTCTATAAAAAACCAGTTACCCAAACAACTGTGATAACAGATAAGATATCTCCCTTTAGAGATGATAAATTCTCTCTCAATCAAAACCTTTTAGCTTCAATCTTGGGCTTTAAACAAGACACAAATACAACCTTTTAGCTTCAATCTTGGGCTTTGAACAAGACACCAGACATCTTTTCCTCCCATGGAATAGGAGGAACTACGATTGCTCTGATTTCCCTGTTTTCCTTAAAACGGGAATACGTAGGCATAAGATTGCGAAATCTTAGTGAGCAGACTTATCAAAAACCTTAGGTCCCTGAACTTACCAAAAACATCGGAAAACCCGAAAAACAACAAAAATACTCTCTCTCTCCAACATCCACAAAGAAGAAACTTTCCCATTTATAGACACACACCATCAAGTACAAAGCAGAACCTAAAACTATCATCTCATGGATAACCATGTATAGGATGGGTAATTGACAACTCCCCATTGTATAACCTGACTCCGGACTCCACAATCTCTGTCAAGCATTTGTTCAGTTAAACATTCGCGTGCAAGGTTAGTTTTAGATAACTTCCCTTTCCCTTTCAGCTTCACGGGATAAATAAGAAATTAAAAAGTAGCACCCAACGTTCCTTCCACTGAGGTGAGGAAATCCAATTTGCGATAAGGTGGTCGCGTCACCGACAAAAATCGTACGCTACAGAAAAATGACGACTCTGCTGGGGAGTCATTGTCTTATATATCTTAATCGCCATTTTTCCACCAACAGAAAAATGGTGACTCTGCTGGGGATCCAAAGTAGGACTAGAATTCCTAAGAGGTCTAGGATGTTAGTTTTAGGAATACTATATATACTATATATACTGCTTTTCCTACTTGATATCCGTGTTTATTTTTCTGTCAATGGAAATGCGAGTGATGTCGCATCTGGAAAGTTTGAGAGAAACCATAAGATAAGTGATGGCAAATACGGGGAACATTTATAGGGAGTGATTCCCGACTAAGTTGAACCTGGTGGACCATCGAATCAGTGGAGGTACCCGTGTGATACTACACTGAACAACCGTTTGTTGTGAAAATGGACGATATCATAGCGCGGTGACCCGTGAAACTGAGGATTTAGTAGACATTAACCATATGGCCAGTTGGTAGTGCGGTGATTATCGAGAATAGTTGATACACAATACTACACTCAAACTGAGATTTCTTCTGGGATACTATAGCTCGCTCGGGTGAACCAGCTTGCTATTGTTATCTCCGGGAGGGGTCAGTGATTTTTGGGAACCTTAACCCGTTCTACAGGTACAAAAATTACCAAAATAGTACAACCTTTTGGGGATGGGTAGAGCCGTGACTCCATGCTTGTGACGCTGAACCTTTAAACCTATGTTTTTTTCTATGTTTTTGTGTGCTGCATTCATGCATTCATCTAAAAAACTCTTTTCAAAGAAGACAAAAAGAAAAAAATCTTTTTTCAAATTAAACTAAACAATAAATTGCAAATATCAGAGATTGCGTTATGGATTTTGGTAGAAGAAATACACACAAGTACGCCTTCAAGGCTCTGAAACTAGAGGATTTAAGGAAGTTGGCAAGGATGATTACCAACCCTGAGGCTTTCAGAGCCAAGCACGGATGACTGTTGTCTCTGTTAAGGGTCCATGTAGTGGAAGGAATTCTGTCTACGCTAATTCAGTTTTATGATTCGGTTTATCACTGTTTCACCTTCCCGGATTACCAACTGATGCCAACCCTAGAGGAGTACTCTCACCTGATTAATTTACCTATCACTGACCAAGCTCCCTTTTCTGGACTGGAAGAAATTCCAAAGGAACAAATAATTGCAAGAGCGATTTACTTGGACGAGTCAGAGGTCATGACTTACATAACCACTAAGGGAGGAATCCAGGGTTTACCAGCTAAATTCCTGATTGAGAAAGCCCTATACTTTGCCAGTGTAGGAAACATAACTGCTTTCAAGGATATCTTTGTTTTACTCACATATGGATTATTCCTTTTTCCCAACATCGACAACTTCATCGGTACCAATGCCATTAAGATATTTCTGATTGGAAACCCCGTACCAACCTTACTTACAGATGCTTATCATTCTGTACACTTAAGGAATTTATACAGCAGAGGAATGATCACATGTTGTGTACCCTTTCTCTAAAAATGGTTCATCTCCCATCTACCCAAGTCTGCTGCTTTTGGGGATCATAAGAACACTCCACATTAGTCACAGAGAATCATGTCTCTCACCAACTCTGACATAGACTGGTCAAATAGGATTTATGAGGGGGTAGAAATCATCGACAGATGTGAAAACTTCCCTAATGTACCCCTCATAGGAACTAAAGATGGAATTAATTATCATCCAGTTTTAGCCCGCCGTCAATTCGGATACCCGATGAGACATATCCCGCGAAATGTTCATCTGGAAGGTCTTTTCTTCAAGGAAGGAGAAAATGACGGAGCACTTAAGAAGAAAATAGTGCATGCCTGGCAACACATTCACAGGAAAGGACGAGAGTCTCTAGGAAAACTGGATTGTATCTCCTTGGAGCCTTATCTCCACTGGGTACAAACTAGAGCCCTTAAGCTGAGGATGCCTTACCCTCGTCAAGAAGTTTTTCCGTTAAAGGAATCTGCTCTTTATTTCATGTCTGAAACAGAAAAACTCTAGGTTGCTCTCAACAAAGTTTAAATAGAGAAGAACTCTTGGAAAAACAAATACCAAACTCTCAATGTGGAGTGTATCAAAATTCAGGAACTGTTGAGAGAAAAGGATGTTGTGATTGGAATATTAGAGCAACATGCTGTAGAGAGTCGGGAAGATCAAAGGAATTTACTCGCTCCTTTCATTTGGCAAAGAACTGATAACCTGACAATGGTTGAAGAACCTCGATCGAAGAAAAGGAAGATACCAGAACCGACATCTGAGCTCTCCTCAAAGAGGACTCAGGATCCTTGAGCATTAGATATTTCCTTTACAACACTTTGTAAAATACTGTACTTTTCTTTGTAACATACCGCAATCTTTCAATTCAATAAAAAGGGGTCCCCCCATCTCTGTATGATATTTGCAATTTATTTAAAGTTTTTTTTTTATTAAAACAAAAAACTAAAAAAATGTCATTGCATTCATCATTCTCACATAATGCATTCTCTCGACTCTCATGCGCGTGTCTCAATTATAGAGTCAAACTGTCGTACTCATACAATACTTGGGCCAATCGATAAAAGAAAATGGACGATCTTGAGGAAGAGAACAGAGAGCTGAGAGAAGAAATCGACGCTCTGAAGGAAGATCTAAAAAAACTTCACAGTGATATGCAATCCCTGGCAGCAGCTCAGGAGCAACATGAGCAAAAGACTGTGATCTCGGAGATCACATCTACGCCCATAGTGGAGGCACATGAGAATCATCCATGGTACAACATGCCTAAGGGTCGGCCCTGGGGCATGCCTCTCAACTTTATCCCTGAAAGATACATTCCGCCGGTCACGGAAGACTCGGAAACTGTAGCAGGAGCCACTGGTCCTGGAGGTTACAAACTTCGGAAATGTGAAGACGCAAGGTTTACGACAGGAATTTATGAAGGTTACAAACTTCAGGGCTCTGAAGAACCAGGAGTCACGGCCGTAATGACCATACCACAAGCAGTGGTACACACTGTCCCGAGAGGACAAATTCCACAGGAAATCTCTGGTGGAAATGAAGAGATGTATGAAAAGATGAACGTGTTCCAAGAACAGTTCTTGGAGATGTAGAAGGAACTGCATGCCATTTGCGATCAGGATTTGTTTGGAAAGGACGCCGCCGACCTCTGCTTGGTCCCAAATGTAAAAATCCCGCACAAATTTAAGGTGCCCGACTTTGAAAAGTACAAAGGCAACTTTTGCCCTCAAAGTCATCTGGTGATGTACGCTCGAAAGATGTCTACTAAGACAGAAAATCAACAGCTACTGATCCACTATTTTCAGGACAGTTTAACCGGTGCCGCTCTCAAATGGTACATGGGTTTAAACCACTCCAAGATCAATACTTTCAGAGATCTCGACGCTTTCTTTGTCCAATAATACAAATATAACCTGGACATGGTACTGGATAGAGATCAACTCAGAGCGATGTCTCAAAAAGACAAAGAGACATTTAAGGAGTACGCTCAGAGATGGCGTGAAATTGCTGCCCAGATTTGTCCCCCTCTTGAGGAAAAAGAGATGACAAAGATCTTTCTAAAGACCTTAAGTTTGTTCTATTACGACCGAATGGTCGCCAGTGCGCCCAGTGATTTCACTGAGATGGTAAACATTGGAGTACGCCTTGAAGAGGCAGTCCGAGAAGGACGGTTAGCCAAAGAGGCTGAACCATCCAGTAGTACCAAAAGATATGGTAGTACTTTCTAGAAAAAGAAAGAATAGGAGATCAGCAATATCTCCCAAGGAAAACAAAGGTGGAGATATCAACCAGTAGCGGCGATAACTCCCGCTATCAACCCTGCGCCGATTTCGGCTTATCAGCCTCAGGTTGCTCAAAGTCCACCTAGTCAACAACAGTATCAGCAATGGACACAACAACCTCTTCAGTAGGCTCGTCCTTAGTACAACAATAACAATCGTGCAACACGACCCCCAGGGTTTAACCGTATACCAATGTTGTACGCAGAAATTTTTCCACTGTTACTGGCCAAGGGGCACATCCTGACTAAGTCTCCTCTTGCAGTACTGAAAAATCCGCCTTTCTGGTTCAAAGAGGATCAAGCTTGCCCTTACCATCAAGGAGGATCGGGGAACAACATCGAAAATTGTCTCAGTTTCAAATCTAACGTACAAAAACTTGTCAGGAGCGGGGACTTATCTTTCAAAGATACTAATCCGAATGTTCAGACGAACCCGTTGCCACAACATGACAAGGCTGTAGTAAATTTAGTAGAGGAAGAATTTAGCCGTAGTTACCAAATTCGCGATGTACTCCAGTTGGGAACCAATCTAGTCAGGATGCATTGCATACAAAGCGGGTATGGTCACGTACCGACTCACAACTATCACCAGTTTGATATCTGCTCAAAGAATAATCAAGGGTGTTCTGTAGTAGAGTTAGCTCTGCAAGAATAGATGAATCTAGGATGGATTCAAGATTACAAAATCCGGGAGGTCAACATGGCCCATGCTAACCCCAACATTGTTCAGAACCACAACATCCTTGCAATGAATGTCAATTTGGTGGCGATGCACTCAAGGCAAAGTCAATATCATAATCTTCCACGACACGATTATGATGCCTGTCTGATCTGCTCAACAAGAAATAAGGGATGCTCTTTTATACAAGAGGCCCTCAAACGTCAGATGGATCTCGGATGGATCCAGGATTATCAAGAAAGAAATAACCATTAAGTCAATATGGTTCAGATCTTTGATATACATTTAATGAATACCAGTCTGGTAGAACTACATGCTAAGCAAGTCAGGCTCGGCTTTCTGGCTTCACATGATTATCAGGATTGTGAAGAGTGTCAAGAGGACGACCAAGGTTGTGCGCTTGTCCAATGAACACTTCAACACTTATTAGACCACTGGTGGCTTCCAATTTACTTGGACGAAGCTACACAACAGATCAGTATGACTGACGGAAATCCTAGTAGACATCAGAGTCAGGATGTCCGCTCGATGGAAACAGATCTGGTCAAAATGCGTTGCATACAAAGTGGGCGTGGTCGGGTACCACAACATAATTATGAACGCTGTAGAGTTTGTTCAGAGAAAAACCAAGACTGTTATCTTATATGGTCAGCTCTTCAAAATCAGTTGGACCAGAAAGAGATCCGACCGTGTTCAAGTTCCGGGCCGATTAACGTAATACAACACTATCTTCCTGATCAGAGCAAAGATATTGTCTTACTTTCCAAGCATGAAATGGCTGAAGACGTTTGCGCCATAATCCCTCTGCTCAACTAGTCGAAAGTCTCTCTTGACAGTAGAAAGATTCTTAACCTTGAACTAATCGAGGCTTTCTACGATGGTCAGAAAGATCAAAAGGCTTCAGTGGTGATTTACTTACTAGGACCAATACCGTACAAATCAGATAAGGTTATCCCTTATAAGTACAATGCAACAACAATCGAAAATGGAAAGAAAACTCCATTACCCTCCATCGTAAACATTGCCGACATCAGTCGAGTCACATGGAGTGGCCGGATCTTCAACAGAGGAGTTAGAGAACACGCCAAAGAAAATGAACCTCAAACAGAAGTTCCAAATCAGCAAATCGGGCAGTCCAGTAGTCCTAAACTTTCAAAGAACAACGATGAGATGCTGAAGCTCATCCAGAAAAGCGAGTACAACATTGTAGACTAACTGTTGCAGACTTCGTCCAGAATCTCTGTACTATCTCTCCTACTTAATTCCGAGGCTCACAGGGAAGCTCTGCAGAAATTTCTATAGCAAGCTTATGTAGAACAAAATGTAACTGTAGGGCAGTTTGACAACATCATTTCTAACATCACTTCCTGCAACAATTTGGGGTTCAAAGATGAGGAATTGCCGGAAGAGGGAAAAAATCATAACATGACACTTAATATTACAGTCAATTGCCAAAACGATGCTTTAGCCAACGTACTTGTTGACACGAGATCATCTCTGAATGTTATGCCAAAATCAACTTTAACATGACTATTATTTCAAGGAGCTCCGATGAGAGGCAGTGAGATCATTGTCAAAGCTTTTGACGGATGAAGAAAAACAGTTATCGGCGAAGTAGATCTTCCCATAACCATCGGACCTCACACTTTTCAAGTCACTTTCCAGGTCATGGATATCCAGGCAGCTTACAGCTGTTTATTAGGAAGACCTTGGATACACGATACACGAGGCTAGGGCAGTCACTTCGACACTTCACCAGAAGCTGAAGTTCATCAAGAACGACAAGCTAGTCACAGTCTATGGAGAACAAGCCTTAATCGTGAGCAACTTATCATCATTCTCCTATTTAGAACCAGAGGAGGTTGTTAGAACCCAGTTCCAAGCTCTCTCGGTGAGCAATGAGAATCGACCAGAAAAGGGACGTCGATTTCCTCATACAAGGACGCTCTCGAAGTAATCAAGAGTAACAACGTAAAAGGATGAGGACAACTGGTGATTCCCATAGATAACAAGATGAGGAAAGGTCTTGGTTTCTCCTCAACCTGTACCTAGACTGCCAAGAAAGACGAAAGTTTTCGTCCCATTCAGGATTTATTCCTTAGTGGAGGATTTCTCCACCCAGTGTCTCAAGAAGTACACACTATCAATGAAAGTAACTCCTTTGATATGGATGAAGAGTGGAAATCATATCTCAACGGGGATGGTTATCTGTCTCAGGGAGAGACACATACGCCATTTTTCTTTCCCACACAGAGTTCGAGGTATATACCAAGATCGGATGTCAGGATTATTTACGGAGATTGTGATCCCGAAGGATGTCGTGCTTCTCCTAACTCATTAGAAGACGACCCGATGAAAGATAACTTCAACCATGACTATTATGACCCACTGGATGACTTGCCTATCTGGCAGCCATACCCAGAGAACTTGGGGTAAAAGAGTCAGCCCAACGATGCATATCAGTTGAGCAACACTGAAAAGAATACCTGCGTCCCCACCCAGTCATGGGATCATTACTCAGGATATTTAGGAAATACCCAGCACAACGATGAATCTGCAAGGACGGCAGGATAAGAATTCATCAATTATGCTTTTCTAGAGGTCAACGTCATCGAGGAAGATGACTCATCTTCTCCCACAGAACTATGGGACACTTTAGGACAGCCGAGTGGCAAGTACGACTTCTTGGTCAAGTACACCGCTCCTGAAAGCTCTCGTATCAAGCTCGAGGATGTCCAACCAACTGGATGGGGAGATCCTCTCGAGAGTAAAAACATTAAGGAAGATACAACAGAAGAGTTCGTTTATGACAACTTTGCCTGGGAGGAAGACTCCAATGATCATGCTCTGCCAGAAATCAGCGTCATTTCTGAGGACAAATCAAAAAAGAAGGTGCCAGACTTTGTGATTCACTGAGGAGTTCGTCGCCAACGGGTTGCTGTCGATGTCCCGAAAGTCGTCCATAAGTCTAAGTAATTGCCATCTTTGTTTTAACCTTTCACCATGCCCAGGTGAAACAAATGTTTTTATACGGCTCACTTTCTGTAAGTGTCCCTCTTCGCTTCGCCCAAAGAGACGGCATTTTGTTTTACAGGGCTGTAGTTTCAAGAATCGACCAAATCATGAATAAATAAGTATCATTCTGTCATTTCCGCATTAATTGTTGTTTTCACTTTTCGCTTTTCAGAAAATGGTAATCCTAACACAACTCAAAAATAAAAAAACAAGCATTTTTTCCGAAAATACACTGAACACACTCTTGCATTTCTCTCTATCTCTTCTAAAAACAAATCATCATGTCATGCAGATTGCTTGTTTTAAACCCCATTGAAACATACGATCCAATGCCTTCTCCCAACTTTGAATTCCCGGTATTTGAAGCTGAAGAAGAAGAGGACGTAGAAATTCCAGAAGAGATCTCCCGATTACTCAGACAAAAAGAAAGGTCTATCAAGCCTCACAAGGAGATGTTGGAAACGGTAAATTTAGGTTCAGAGGAAGAGAGGAAAGAAGTCAAGATTGGGGCACTGCTCAGTCCGACAGTCAAAGAAGACTTGATAAATCTTCTCAAAGAGTTTCTAGATGTGTTTGCTTGGTCCTATCAGGACATGCCAGAGTTGGATACCAGCATCGTGGAAAATCATTTACCGTTAAAGTCAGAATGTCCACCAGTAAAACAAAGGTTGAGAAGAACTCACCCGGACATGGCTATCAAAATCAAAGAGGAAGTGCAGAAACAGATCGACGCAGGTTTCCTTACCATCTCAGAATATCCTCAATGGCTAGCTAACATAGTGCCAGTTCTGAAAAAGGACGGAAAAGTCAGAATGTGTGTAGACTACAAGGATCTGAACAAAGCAAGTCTAAAGGATGACTTCCCCTTACTACACATTGACATGCTGGTAGACAATACAGCAAAGTTTAAAGTTTTCTCCTTCATGGAAGGATTCTCGGGCTATAATCAAATCAAAATGGCGCCGAAAGACATGGAGAAAACTTCATTCATCACCCCATGGGGCACCTTTTATTACAAGGTAATGTCGTTCGGTTTGAAGAACGCTGGGGCAACCTATCAAAGGGCCATGACGACTCTATTTCACCACATGATGCATAAGGAAATCGAAGTGTATGTCGATGACATGATTACCAAATCAAAAACAGAGGATGAGCACGTTGAACATTTGTCAAAATTGTTTGAACGTCTAAGAAAATACAAACTCCGCTTGAACCCTAATAAATGTACATTCGGTGTTCGCTCAAGAAAGCTCCTAGGGTTCATCGTCAGCCAAAAAGGAATTGAGGTTGATCCAGACAAGGTCAAGGCCATTCAAGAAATGCCTTCTCCAAAAACAGAGAAACAAGTCAGAGGATTCTTGGGACGTCTGAATTACATCTTGAGATTCATATCCCTCATGACCGCGACATATGCACCGATCTTCAAACTGCTAAAAAAGAATCAAAGTTGTGAGTGGACAAAAGATTGCCAGAAAGCTTTCAACAGTATCAAGGAAAATCTGTTGAATCCACCGATTCTTTCTCCTCCAGTGGAAGGAAGACCACTGATCATTTACCTAACAGTCTTAGAAGACTCGATGGGTTGTGTACTTGGCCAACAAGACGAAACAAAAAGAAAAGAGTCTGCCATTTACTACCTAAGCAAGAAATTCACTGACTGTGAAACTCGGTACACTATGCTTGAGAAAACTTATTGTGCTTTGACTTAGGAAGCCAAACGTCTTCGCCAATACATGATTTGCCACACTACCTGGTTGGTCTCCAAAATGGACCCGATCAAGTATGTCTTTGAGAAACCTGCTCTCACGGGAAGGATTGTCCGTTGGCAGATGTTGTTATCGGAATACGACATCGAATACCATGCTCAGAAAGCCGTCAAAGGAAGTATTTTAGCCGATCATTTGGGTCATCAACCGATTGACGATCAGGAATCAGTCAGATTTGACTTCCCGGACGAAGATGTCATGTATCTGAAAATGAAAGATTGCGATGAACCGCTACCCAGTGAAGGACCAGAACTAGGATCCCAATGGGGACTAATATTTGACGAAGCTGTCAACGCTTATGGAAACGAAATTGGGACAATCATTGTTACCCATCAGGGTGCCCATATTCCTTTCACTGTCAGGTTGACATTCAAGTGCACAAACAACGAGGTCGAATACGAAGCATGTATCATGGGTCTCGAAGAAGCAATTGGCTTAAGGATTAAGAACTTGGATGTGTATGGAGACTCAGCCCTGGTTATCAATCAAATCAAAGGAGATTGGAATACATATCAATCAGGATTGATCCCTTACAAAGATTATGCGAGAAGGTTGTTACCATTCTTCAACATAATCGAGTTTCATCACATTCCTCGTGAAGAAAATCACATGGCTGATGCACTAGCCACACTCTCTTTAATGATTAACGTAGGTCAATGGAACGACATACCTAAGATTGACGTAATGCGTCTTGAAAGGTCCACTTACATCTTCGCGGTTGAAGTAGTCATCATTGACAAATCCTGGTATCATGATATCAAGTGCTTCCTTCAAAAACAAGAGTACCCACCTGGGGCATCCTGAAAAGACAGGAAGACTCTCAGGAGACTGTCTGGAAACTTCTTCCTGAACGGTGATACACTCTATAAGAGAAACTTCGACATGGTTTTGCTCAGATGCGTAGACAGACAAGAAGCGAACATGTTGATGAAAAAGATTCACGAAGGATCCTTTGGCACTCATGCCAACAGACACACAATGGCGAGAAAAATCCTAAGAGCAGGGTATTATTGGCTGACAATGGAATCCGATTGCTACAAGTACATAAGAAGGTGTCACAACTGTCAGATATACGCAGACAAAATCCATGTACCGCCAACGCATCTCAAAGTTCTTTCTTCCCTATGGCCTTTCTCTATATGGGGAATCGACATGATTGGAATGATTGAACCCAAGGCTTCAAATGGACATAGGTTCATCCTGGTCGCCATTGACTACTTCACCAAGTGGGTCGAAGCAGCGTCATACGCTAATGTAACCCGACAAGTGGTAGTCCGATTTACAAAAACAATCTCATCTGCCGTTATGGTGTTCCAAGCCAGATCATTACGGATAATGGATCTAACTTGAACAATAAGATGATGAAAGAGTTGTGCGTTGAGTTCAAGATTGAACACCATAACTCATCTCCCTACTGGCCTAAGATGAACGGAGCGGTAGAAGCAGCTAACAAGAACATTAAGAAAATCGTTTAAAAGATGGTTGTAACCTACAAAGACTGGCACAAAATGCTACCCTTTGCTTTTCAAGGTTATAGCACATCTATTCGTACTTCAACAGGGGCAACCCCTTTCTCTCTAGTATATGGCATGGAGGCAGTGCTCTCCATAGAAGTAGAGATCCCATCAATTCGAGTGTTGATGGAAGCTAAGCTAACAGAAGTTGAACGGTGCCAAAGCCGGCACGACGAACTGAACCTAATCGAAGAAAAAAGAATGACAGCTTTATGTCATGGTCAGTTGTATCAATAGAGAATGAAGAAATCGTTTGACAAAAAGGTCTGACCCTGTGTCTTCAGAAAAGGATACCTCGTGCTCAAGAAGATACAATCATTTCTCAGTTATTCTCAGGGTAAATGAACTCCGAATTATGACAGCCCCTATGTGGTCAAGAAAGCCTTCTCAGGCGGTGCCTTGAGACTCGACACCATGGACGGAGAAGAGTTTACCTACCCCACGAATGTTGATGTAGTCGAGAAATACTTCGCCTAAATAACTAAAAACGTCTCGGTGGATTGAAAACCCAAAAGGGAGGTCTAGGCAAAAATTAGAGACATAAACGAAAATCATCCCGGTGGATTGGAAATCTCAAAGTACAATCCAGGAAAAAGTTAGGGATTCATGGCAAGTAACTATATCCGACGCAGGTAAATTCCCCAGCGGTAACGCCATCCATCCGGAGAACTTCAGTCAAGGTCATCTTCGACAGAAGCTCAGAATGTCCAGAATTTAAAGTTGGTAGAAGGATAACGGTCGTTATGTCTTAATACAACCCTTTTCCCTTTAAATTACCATTATCTAAACTTTATAAATACTCTATGGTATCACGCGCTTAGCTGATTACCATTATATCAATAAAATTTGAGCCCTTGTGCTTTTGTTTGGAACTCTTATTTGTTTTTTCTTTGTAGAATGACATTTTAACATGATCAACGATTCTTGAAACAAAAATGAATTTACTTGTAAAATTTTTCTTCTGCGTTTAAAATAAAGATGGTTTTTCCTTTTGACTCTAAACGTCTGAAAGAACATCGACAACTTCCCCGGAAGTGATTAAACTTCAAAATGGAGAATCAAAGTACTCCTTCTAAACCAGTGCACCTGACTAAAGGATCAACTGTTTTAATTATCAGGTTTCACCTGATATCCCCGACAGAATTCTTATCTCCTAAGACCGCTCAACATTTTCTCCCCACGGGGTCTACTTCTCCTAAGCAAGGCGGTATTGTTATATTGAACCATGGTACTTTTCATTCCCCGCAGTGGCCGAGTATCTAATCCTGTTCATTCACTAATTTGTATGTCGCGTCTGTTTTGTCAGCATAAACATACATGCATCATGCATTATTAATTCATATTAATAATCATATTGCATCACTATCACTCTGGTCATACTCATTTCCCAAGTGATAAAGTCCTCTTGTCGATCAAGTTGTCAGTTCTTTTCTCGTCAGGAAATGTTTTGTCTGAGCAATCTCTCCCCAGTTTATTTCTGGATCGGAGCCTGCCCTCGACCAATTTGATAACTTAAACCTTTGAGAGACCAGAAAAACGTTCAACGGACACCTTTGGAACATCACTCTTCACCATTGAAGATGATATCTTTGCTTTCCCGGATTAAGGAAAATCCCCAGAGAAAGCCTCTTAACAAAAGACTCTCAGCAATACATCGGGTTCTCTCCCAAAAAAGAAGCAAATATTGACAAAGTCATCAACAAATCAAATTGGATAACATCATATGGCATTTCTCCAAAAAGGATCTCAAAGAAAAGTATGATGTAATATCCCCAAGCGAAAAGCAGTTTCTCAAGAGACTCGTTTTTCCCCAGTAGAGTCAACAAATGGCATCTCCCAGTAAAACTTGGCGAGAAATTTGATGAAAAACACTACTAATAACATCCCTTGTCAAGAAAAGGAACTCGACAAGAAGAAACTAAGACCAGTTCCGTGGCTGAAGACCAGGATCGAGGGGAAGTTTATTTCAAAAACTGAGACCAGTTCCTTGGCTGAAGACCAGGATCGAGGGGAAGTTTATTGACAAAAGAAACTAAGACCAGTTTCGTGGGTAAAAACCAGGATCGAGGGGAAGTTTTACTTTTTCTAAAGTATCAACACTTAGCAAAAGAAGATGGATGAGCAAACTATCATTCATAACCATCGTCAAAATTTCGGGTATTCCGATATTTAATTCTCTTGCACCCTGAATGTCCGAATATCTTCGCCATTCACACCTTCGGGTCCAAGAAGATTAAACAGGGGCATCTGTCATACCCCAAATTTTGACCACTAAGATTTCACATTATTGTGAAAATCATCCCCAAAATGTGGATGTATCATCATTCCTCATCAACCTCCTCAAAGATGGTTGAGCACCTACCACGACCAGGAATTAGGGTTTCGAGCCCTCTTAGAATATTTGGACAAAAGGTCAATCAAGAATTGACATGATATTCAACTTGTCTAACCTCTTAAAACATCCATAAAGGATCAAGAGGACTCCCACATCAAGAATCAAGCATAAGGTTGCAACATTCCAAGTGGATCAAGCCTCGAGATCGCCAATGTCACCAAATTAGGGTTTTGGTCGACCAAGGCCTCCAGATGAAAGTTTTCATCTGGGAATAAGCCAATCCTTCAAATCATAACCCAAGATACTTCAAGAGACCTCATGAACCCAATCATCAAGTCAATTTAGCCTCAGGGGATGTATTCCTAAAAAATCAGGAATTAAGGTTTCTTGACCTAATTCACCCCTAAGTTGACTTTTGGTGCAAGACATGATCCAAGGCCTCAAGAAATCTTTTGGAGACCTCTAATACATCATATTTATCTATTTACAAGAATGGATTGATTCAAATAACTTGGTTCATGAGCCACACAAAGATTCAAATTCATCTGGGCCAATTAGGGTTTCCTGATGAAAAAGTCAACTGCACCTTTGAATTTGAACCAAGACATGCTCCCAAACCTTGGGACATGATTTAAGATACCCTAAAACAGCCATGGAATCCATCCATTAGGTTTGAATTAGGTCAAGGACTTTATTTCATAAGGGATCACATAGTTTGGAATTCATCTGACAAAAAGTCAACTGTGCCCTAAATCAAGTTTGACTTTTTGGAATTTTTCACAAATGTGGCTCCCCTAAGTAAAAAACAATGTTAATGTATGGTTTTGATCATCATACATCAAGAAAAATCAAGAAAAGTGAGTTAACTTGCAAAAGGGGCAACTTAGAGAAACTTAAATTTTTATAAGTTATGGAACAAAATGGATTTGGTACCAACTTTGCAAGGTAATATCTCCCAAACCCTAAGGCCTTTTTCTCCCATTCAAAGCTCAAATGAAAGTCCATCTGACATACTTTTAAAGTGTCAACTACAAGAGATTCCAAATCCTCATGGATTTTGAGTTATGGATTGACCAAAATCACAAATACATGAAAATGACACTTTTTCCAACACTTAGTGAAATTTTCAATAAGTCAGAATATGCCTTACTTTTTTCAAAATGTAGGGGCATTTTTCACCTTGATCCAAGTTAAACCAGGTCCATTGGTGAACATCAAAGTTGAAGTATGCCATGAGGGCTTTCCAACAAGTAACAGATCATCTCCAAATTCAATTTGAGTAGGGAGATACAACCCTTGGAACATGGCATCATGGACTGATTTTTACAAGGCAGATTTGTGCATTTTGCTCGAGTTAGCTAATTTGGACAACTCCAAGCCTTGTCATCCATTTGGACACATCAGAGGATAACATCCAAGAGAAAAGATCTGATCCACAAGCCTCCTAAGTCCAAGAATCTACATGTAGCCATAACAAACCTAAAAAGGCTAAAAAGTTCAAAGACTCCAATTTTGTTTCAATGCATTCAATGGATGCATCAAGGTGGCATGAACTGAGGCAATTCTAATTGAATGAGTCAAGATTCAACTCTAAACCAAATGACTACAAGCATGTGCCCTAACCTCAAGACAATGGCTATGGAAGACTAAAGATGCCTTTATGCTACAATTGGCCAAGGAACTGTCCAAGTTGCCATTCACTATTGCTTGCAAAACAAACTTGCTCTACTATAAATAGAGCTCATTTCTAATCAGTTCAAGTACCCCAAAACACTACAACACTTGCTTTCTCCAAATTCTCTCTTTCACTCCATATTTGCCTTCTTTTGCAAGTAACAACTGAGTTTTTGAGTTAGAGAGCAATTTCATCACAGCTTATGATCCAAACACATTCAATATGTCATGTTTAAGCTGTTCAAATAATCACACTTGATCTGAAACACCAAAATCAAAAAGTCAACCTCTAAAACCTCAAAATTTAACTTTTTTTGCATTTTCAAGCCATGTCTTGATTCAGTCACTTTCAAAACCAAACAAAACCTCAAACACACTTCAAATATCATCCTCAAACTGTCCCAATTGGTTTCCCTCATCTAGAACACCATTGGAGAGAGTTACCATTTTGGCCACTTTTGCCCCTTTAGCAAGAAAGAGCCAATACTTGTTCCTGAGGATTCCAGCTGTTTTTTATCATCCTAAAAGCTTCTAAGGGATCAATCAAGAGTGCCTAAAGTATTGGATTACTTCTGGCACAAGGTTTTTGACAGTTAGCACAAGAAGCTTCAAGAGGTAAGTACATGACAACTTGAACTCTTTGAATTATGTATTGCTTTGAAGTCCACTGATCATAAACATCTCATACATATCATATATGTTGTGTTTGAACCAATTTACCATGCTATTAGTGTTTGTATGATGTGTTAGCATAGAACATGCAAATCTTGGCATTTTTTGAAACTACTATCGGTTTTTAAAATGGAGACATCTTCTGAAAAATATAAAGGCACCATTGGATTCCTCATGAAATTCTAGGCAAGATGCACCTAAATTTTGTCCAAATCCATGGAGAAATGAGAAAGTTAGAGTCTTCATGCAAATCCACAAAAACTTGGTTTTATTGCCTTGGCCAGGCCTAAAAACCAAGTCACCCTTATGTATTAATGGGGTGGTTTTGATACACGGATGTATCACCACCCCAGTGGTAGCGCGCATGTGTGTTTGGTTGCAAGGTCGTGGGTTCAACACCCACCCAGACCATTTTGCAATTTTTCCCTATTTTGCTATTTTTCACATTTTTATTAATTAATTCCAAAATTAATTTCTCACTCAATTTTAATTATTTTTTATTGGTTCTTTTTTTTTAAATTTCAAAAAATGTTAAAATATTTTATTCCATAAAAATTGCACAAAAATATTATTTATTTCATATATTTGGTATTTTTGTAAAGAATTATATTTTTATTTATTTTTTAAGCATTAAAAATATTTCTTTTTCTTGATTTTGCAAATTCAAATAATTTTCAAATCATTCCATGAATAAAACTTGGTTTTTCAAACATTTATCCAAGATCACTACTTGTTTTTCACACATGTTTGATAAATTTGATGTTTTTAATTGAATTTTTATTCAATTAAAACCCATTTTAAAATCAAATTAGGGTTTTTGGTTATCTCCACCCTCACAAATCTTTTCAAACACTTTTGGGCCTCTAATAGAGTGTAAGACCCAACCCCTTTTTAAAACCAAACTTTTTAGTCCTCAGTCATTGTATAAGACCCACTGTGTTTTCAAAAAATCTCGGCGCGATCGCCATTTCATTTCAAAATAACATGGGCCTCTCTTTGAGCTATAAGTCCCATTTATTTTCTTTAAAAACACCTTTTGGCCTCTAATAGAGTGTAAGACCCAACCCCCCTTTGTACATAAATAAATTTGGGCCTCAGTCATTTGTATAAGTCCCGATACAGTTTTCAAAACGACAGTGCGATCACTGTCTTTCAATGGGCCTCTTCTGAGTTGTAAGACCCATCTCTTGTACAAAAATAAACTTTGACCCTCTAATAGAGTGTAATACTCAATCCTCTTTGTGAAATACAATAACCTTGGGCCACTGCTATAGTATAAGTCCCACAACATCTGTTAATATTACGGTATGACCAATGTTATCAGATAAGTCATCTGGGCATCTCTTGTTGAATAAACCCCAAACTCCTGTTTCAAAACAACTTTGTTCTTTAATTCAAATTCAAATTCATAGTTGTTATCAAAACTTTCTTTAATTTCTTGTTCAACTAACAATACAACTATGGAAGTTTGCTCACCTGTAAGTTTTTATTAGCTTTCATTTACATGCTTACATATATATTTAACTGTATTGCTGGAAGCTTGCTCACTTGTAAGTCCTTCTACCCTCTTTTTAAATGCTTGTCATATATATCAACTGTATATATACTTGTATATCTGCTTAGAGTTTTCCCCGGTAATTAGGTCTAAGATTAGATAAAGCCAGTAATCACTCTTTCAATACAGTCAAAACTAGTTCCCTATAGGAATTTCCAGATACAGTCTTGTCTCCTCTTGGGCTTATACAATATGGATCAAAGAGAAAGGCATTATTCCTGGTGAAAATTTTCTAAGACTGTCACTATTATAAACTGTCAAAGAAATTCAATTCCCCCAGAGAGGATTAATTCCTGGTGAAACTTCTCTTGAATTTCTTCAAACTCTAGAACTGTTCACTAAAGAAAGGATTAATTCCCGGTGAAACCTTTCTTGAACATTCTTAAGTTTTGACCTACAGGCTTCTTAAAAGCATCCCCAACCTCCTCTTGGGCTTTGTACAAGGACCCTCAGGCTTCTTCGAAGTTCTCATGCCTCCTCTTGGGCTTAGTACAAGGACCCAAAGACCTCTTAAAGGTATAAGACAGAACCTAGTCATCCTTTGATAGAGCAGTCTTCCTGAGTCAAAGTATCAAACCAATTTAGGGTTGACCTTCATCCCTTAAATATCTCAGCCTTCCCTTGGGCATCATACAAAGATCATCCTCTAGATGAGAGCCAATCTCTCCATGCCAGTAGACTTGGACAGTCTCATCCCTTTTTGGATTTCAAATAAACCTTCAAATTTCCTTCAAGAACAGGAAATAATCCTGATCACCTGATAAATCTCCAAGCAGAGATAAAACCCCCCACAGATTTCAAAACTCAATCTCTAAACCTTCACTTTAATTTCCCCAATCAGGGTCAATTACTGCTGATTCACCATTAACAAAATTCCCAATAGAATCAGAACCTCAAGGCATCTGATATCTCAACTCTTCCGTAATCCCCAGCAAGAGTTGAATTCCCCAAACTTGGACCCGTCTCTGGATATCAATAATCCTCAACAGAAGTTAGCCTCCTCTTAGGCTTCATATAAGAAATCTCGCAGCCAGCCTCCTCTTAGGCTTTGTATAATGATCATCCCTCAACAATCTTCAGCCTCAATCTTGGGCTTTGTACATAACACCCCAAAAATATATTTCTAGTAGAGTCAGTTAAATCTTCAGCCTTAATCTTGGGCTTTGTACAAGACACCATATAAATATCCTACAGTTGAGTCATTCAGAAATTTTTAGCATCAATCTTGGGCTTTCTACATGACACCTAAAAGTGTCCTCCACAATGGAGTCATAATCTTTTCAGCCTCAATCTTGGGCTTTGTACAAGACACCTAAATATTCACCAGCTGAGTCAATCTCTTTAGCCTCAATCTTGGGCTTTGTACAAGACATGTAAAACTTTTCCCCAAAAGAGTCAATTCTCTTTCAGCCTCAATCTTGGGCTTTGTACAAGACACAAATAAACACTCTCTTATTGAGTCAGCCTTTTCCAACCTCCTCTTAGGCTTTGTATAATGATCTCCCCAATGGAAATAATCAACCTCTTAGCTTCAACCTTGGGCTTTGATCAAGGCACACAAAAATCAACATCCCCTCAGAGGAAATCAAAATCTCTCTACATGAAGACGCTTCTTTATTAATCACACACCAAAGTAATCCATCAAAGCAAACCTAATCCCAGATAACTGCTGTAAGCGGCACACTTGTTGATACAAACATCCAAGCTGCTATCCCTCATTATCCTGGTTAAAACTTCATCTAATTGCTATAAGTGGCAAGCCTCTGGATTATTTACATCCAAGCCAATGTCCCTCTCTTAGCATGAATTCCTGAGGAAAAATGGCATTGCTCAACACTGAGTTAAAGTTTTCCCCTTCAGGACAAATCCCCTGCAAAGGAAATTATGGCATTGATGGATTCCATGCATTCCAGTTAAAGTAATTCCTCCTTTAAAAAACCAGTTACCCAATAACTGTGATAACAGATAAGATATCTCCCTTTAGAGATGACGAATTTTCTCTCAATCAAAACCTTTTAGCTTCAATCTTGGGCTTTAAACAAGACACAAATACAACCTTTTAGCTTCAATCTAGGGCTTTGAACAAGATACTAGACATCTTTTCCTCCCTTAGAATAGGAGGAACTACGATTGCTCTGATTTCCCTGTTTTCCTTAAAACGGGAATACGTAGGAATAAGATTACGAAATCTTAGCGAGCATACTTATTAAAAACCTTAGGTCCCTGACCTTACCAAAAACATCGGAAAACCTGAAAAACAACAAAAATACTCTCTCTCTCTCTCTCTCTCTCAGACATCCACAAAGAAGAAACTTTCCCATTTACAGACAAACACCAACAAGTACAAAGCAGAACCTAAAACTATCATCTCATGGATAACCATGTATAGGATGGGTAATTGACAACTCTCCATTGTATAACCTGACCCCGGACTCCCCAATCTCTGTCAAGCATTTGTTCAGTTAAACATTCGTGTGCAAGGTTAGTTTTGGATAGCTTCCCTTTTCCTTCCAGCTTCACAGGATAAATAGGAGATCAGAAAGTAGCACCCAACGTTCCATCCATTGAGGTGAGGAAATCCAATTTGCGATAAGGTGGTCGCGTCACCGACAAAAATCGTATGCTACAACACGCATGAACATATGAACCCTAAAACTTGAAAAATCAATATGAAATTCTGTACACAACAATTTATACACAATTAGTATAGGGAAAAAAATTCACGACATCATGACGAACAAGTTTGTAACTTAAATGATCAAATTTGATGCATGAATCATACAGTTCACTTTTGAAGAAACTTACCTTGCAAGTGAGAATCGAATTCTCTGTTGGAGGTGTTACAGATGTGATTTGAGTATCTGGACAGCTTCCTTGACCCTCAAGGATGGTGTTCCAATGCTTAAAATGGATGGAAACCTTATGAATTACTTGGCTCGAATCAAACTACAACTTATGATGTGTGATGAGAAAATGGCATGTGACTTGGTGATTCTGGTGTTACAGTTGAGGTTTGAGTGTTTGGATCACTTACACATGATGTATTTGAAGTGTTTGGATGCTTGGATTGAGTGGAAATGGACTGGTTTGAGAATTCCAAGTTTTCACTCTTTGAGAAATTTGAATTTTAGCAAGGAGGAGGAAGGAGAGAAAACAAGCTCTTGCAATGTTTTGGTGTGTTTAGAATGATCAAAGTGACCAATATTTATAGGGAAACTTGATCAGATATTTGTGAATTTGAAAGGATGATGGTGCATGATATTATCCAATAGGTGATGTCATGAACCTATTACTTGAAAACCAAGGTACACATGGGTTATTCTTCACATGGCTTGAATTCTGATCTTTTGAGCTTGGTTCCTCATGGTTTCATCCCACCCCTTGATGCTCTGATCATCCTTGGGCAGATTGGAGGAATTTTGCAAAAAAATCACTATAGCACTTTAATGCTAGAGGACAAAACCCCACTTCTCACTTTTGAAATGATTTTTTTCACATGCCAATGCTACAAGTCTTGAAAACCAGTTGCGCTTTACAGAGCACATACTTGTATGATCATTTGGGAGTTAATCTTGTGAAGATTGGAGGCTTGTAAAGCTTATCCAAGTCGTGTGGATTTTGAGGTTTAGTAAATTTGTCATGACAATCAACTTAATCAAGACATGTTGCAGCATCCATAACTTCTTGCTCAAGTAAGGGATTTTGATTTTCTTGATCATTTTGGAAAGCTGGTATATCATACTTCAACTTTGATGTTTGAAGTTGGTCTTGAATCATTATGGATCATAATGAAGAATAGCCTCAAAGTTGGCTCCAACACAAGACAGATTCTGTCTAAAAAATTTCTAAATGTCAAAGTTCAAAAAGTATTGAAATCCTAACTTCATGGCCTTATATCTTAAAATATATGCACTTTTTGGGAATCCACCATAATTGACAAAGTTGTAGTATGCAACAAGCTCTTCAATTTGATTTTTGGATCAAAGAAAATGGTTACTTGGTTTGAAATTAATGGTCTTGGAAAGTAGGGCAAAAATCATTGTTTTTCATGACTTAGAAAAATTTTAAGTTCTTCATTGCTGCCCTTTTTACAAGTAACCTCACTTTTCTTGATTTTTCTTGATCATACATGATCCAAATCACATATTAACATTTTTCTTGACTTAAAGAGAGCATGTTTGACCAAAAACTCCAAAAGTCGAACTTGACTTTGACCACAGTTGACTTTTGTATCAGATGATCTTTGAACTTTGTGATCCTTTATGAAATCAAACCCTTGGGCTATTTAAACATCATGGATGGACTCCAAAGGTGTTTTTTAGTATTTGGAATCATGTCCCAAGGTTTGATATCATGTCTTGGTAAAAAGTCAAAGGTACAGTTAACTTTTCCTCAAAAACCCTAATTTATGGACCAGATGATTTTAACTTTTTGTATAGCTTATTAATCAAGTCATTTGGGTTAATCCAATTATATGAAGGGATTAATATGAGGAATTTGAGGTCCTTGAAACATATTTGGAGGTTTGGGATCATGCCTTGCTTCAAAAGTCAACTCAAGGACTGAATTAGTTCAAAACCCTAATTTGGATGCACTAAGGATCTTGAGACTTGATGAGCTTGTTATGATGCAATCTTGCACTTGATTATTGATGAAGGGAAACTCTTGATCTTCATGTATGAATAAGGGATTTGAGATTTTGAATATGATGCACATCCTTTAATAATTCATCTGCTTGAGCCCTTGGGGGATCACCTAATCTGTTGAACAAATAAGCACACACATCTTGTACTTGTGATGGGTTAATGATGCATAAAGACATGTATATATGAAATGATGAATGTTATGCCAATGATGCAAATAAGGTGGTATCTGTTAGATGTCAATCATGATATATTTGAGTATGAGTTATTTGGCATTTTTCATGACTTTTCATGTGGAAAGGTTGATTTTAGTGTGAATTGATGTTGTTATGCATTATTTGAAATATACTTGTGGTGCTTGTAATTTGTGTGCTAAATGTGCAGAAATAGGAGTGAAAAGATCAAAGTTTGAAGACCCAAAGAAATAGTGCAAGCTGCCAAAGAATTGAAATCAACAACAGTATTCGCTAGGCGAATGTTGGCGAAGGTGCCAGCGAAGGTTCGCCTAGCGAACGTCAGCGAGCATGCCAGCGAGATGGTGGCAGAAAGTGTGCAAAACTTACAGTAGGAAAACTGGGTAAATTCGCTGGACGAGTAGGCCAGCGAATGCTCGCTGATATGCTCGCGGGGCGAATGTGCCAGCGAAGGGTGGCAGAAACTTTCCATTTTAAAAACACCCAAGCTTCGCTGGGCGAAGGTTGCAGCGAATGCTCGCGAAGCGAATGTTTTGGTTCGCCTAGCGAACCCGCGATAATTCTGAGGGGCGGTTTAAGTCTGAGGCACTTAAATGTGCCATATTTTTGGGCATTCGCTAGGCGAATGAATGCATTCGCTGGGCGAATGACGCTGTTTGGAAAAGTGTATAAATAGAATTGTTACTTTTTGGACCAGAGGATCTTGCTCATTTTTACATTAGAATTAAGTGTTTACAGTATTTTGTTCAGAAAAGCTTGTATTTTCATTGGAGAAGCTGATTTTGCATCCATTCTCGATTATTCGTTGTGGATGCTCATTCATCTCCTCTCTTTACTTGTCATCCAAGCTACCATGAGAAGTGGTAGCTAATCACTCAATGTTGAGGTTAGAGGTAGTTGATTCTGTTTTTATGTATTGATGTTGATCTCTTGTATATGAACAAAGTCTTTGATCAATATAGATGATGTTGTTTTCTCTTAATGATCCATTTGTGAATTGTTTTGCTCTAGACATAGACTTTACAACTCTTGACCTAACAATTTCATCTCTTGAAAACCAAACTCTAGACATAGATTTGGGATTTGCTATTCGCATTGTATTGATCTAAATGATTGTTGCTTAGATTGTTAGCGTGAGACATCATCTAACGGTCTAAACAACGGTACTCACGATTCCGCTTTAGACATAAACGTAGTCGGGAGGATACGCGGTTATATTGGTCGGAAACCGAGTTCATATGCTTGATTAATTGTTTATACATGAATAGGATTGATGAAACCTAACCTTAACATGCTTTTACAAAAATCTTTGTGACCTAATTAATCTTTGCTACAAGTGAATGATAACAACAAGTGAAACTTTTGAAAACCTTAACTTAGAATATGACAACTATTGAACGGATAGCATCAAATATCCGACAATCCCTGTGGAGACGATAACAAAAACCCACACTGACACTATATTCTAACAAATTGGCGCCGTTGCCGGGGATTGTTAGTTGATATTGCAAGCATTGCGATAGTTGAGTTATTGTAAGCTGTTACCGCTTTATCTTGAACTTGTTAATCTGTTTGTTAGTGTGCAGACTTAGTTTATGCGAGGGAAACTACCGGCGGACCAACTTCTTTTCGATCCTGAGATTGAAAGAACCGCTCGTAGAATCAATAGCCGAACTAGAAGAAGGAGGCAGCTAGCGAAACAGAGGTGAAAACAAGAGGAGAGTACATCAGCACCACCACCATTTCCATACATACTTCCAATTATGGAGGGAGATCCACCACCACCACCACCACCTGCTTCTAGGCCTTGTACAAATAGTCCGAGGCATAATGCTCAGTTCGCTCGTCATGCAAACAACGGTCGTCATGCTGAGATGAAGACCGGAATCCTCCAACTGTTATACCAAAGTCCCTTTACGGGTATGGATCATGAAGATCCTTTCACCCATTTGACAAAATTTTATGAAATCGCTGGAGCGACGGGTGCGCCGGAAGCAGAAGAGGAGTCTCTGTTCAAGAGACTATTCCCGTATTCCCTCATTGGGAAGGCTAAGGAATGGTACCTTGATCAGTCAACTGCTATCATGACTGATTAGAATGCTTTGGAAGAAATTTTTTTGGAAAGATTCTTTCCGCACACTCGGTTCATGGAAGCGAAGACCGCTATAGCTGTATTCACACAAGGAGCTAACGAATCTCTCAACGAAGCTTGGGAGAGGTTCAAATCAATGTTACGAAAGTGCAAAGGCCATGGTTTCGATGAATTGTTACAGATTCATATATTCAGAAATGGGCTGCAGCTAGTACACAAAACCTTGTTGGATGCCACCGCGGGTGGGTCTTTGTTAAGCAAAACTGCTGCGGAAGCCACAGCTATCATTGATAAAATGGCCTTGAATGATCATCAAGGCAGTCATAATCGTGGACCTGCTCAACGAACGCCGGGTGTGTTGGAATTAGGAACAAGTGGCGCTATCCTTGCACAAAACAAATTGTTATCACAACAGGTTGAGCTGTTAACAAAGCAAATGTCTAAGCTGCCTCAACAATTCAAGGAGATGCATGAATCTTCAAGTAAAAAGGTGCAAGTGTTAGTGTGTGAGTTATGCAGAGGTGACCATTTGACCGGTTATTGTCCTCTGGTTGTGGAGGAAGCAAACTATGCGGGAAATCAAGGTTATCAACCCCGTCCTCCATATCAACAAGGCAACCAAGGTTACCAACAACGTGGTAACCAAGGTTATCAACAACCATGGAGACCGCAAGAAGCCGGTCCATCAAACCGTCTGCCTTACCAAAATTACACCCAACCTCCGCAAGCTCCCGTTGGAAATTCAAAGCTGGAAGATACTCTAACACAATTTATGCAAATATCCATGTCTAATCAAAAGAATACAGATGCTGCGATAAGGAACCTCGAAACACAAGTCGGGCAATTATCTAAACAATTGGCCGATCAACAAAAAGGTCCCTTTACGGCAACTACTCTTCCAAATCCGAAAGATTGTAAAGCGATTATTACAAGAAGTGGACGTGAGATTGACATGAATGTGGGTAAAAGAGTAATGGAGGAGGAGGTTGTGGTTGAAAAAGAACATGTGAGTGAGGAATTAGAAGTAGAAAAGAATGTCGAGGGTGTTGTAGTTGAAAAAGAGATAAAAAAAAATGAGAGAGAAAAAAAAGAGAATGAGAGAAAAATTGATAATGAGGAAAGAGTGAAAAGAACGAAAAAAGGAAAAGAGCCGGTGAGTAATATTCCGATACAACACTTACCTTATCCATATGCTCCTACGAGGAAAGATAGTGCAAGGCATTATACTCGGTTTATGTATATTTTTAAACAGTTACAAATAAATATCCCATTCTCCGAGGCCTTGGAACAAATGCCCAAATACGCTAAATTCATGAAGGACATCCTTACGAAGAAGAAAAGATACACAGATCAAGAAACTATTATGGTGGATGCGAGTTGTAGCGCAATCATTCAACGGACTCTCCCTCGGAAAGAATGTGATCCGGGAAGAGTTACATTGCCGGTTACGATTGGAAACATGTATGTGGGCAATGGGTTGATTGATTTGGGTTCTAGCATCAACTTGATACCATTATCGATTGTGAGACGCTTAGGCCATATGGAATTAAGGTCCACTCAAATGACTTTGCAACTCGCCGATAAATCCACTACCCGTCCTCACGGTGTAGCGGAAGACGTGTTGGTCAAGGTGGACAAATTTTTGTTTCCAATTGATTTTGTTGTCATTGAAATGGATGAGGATGAGGATGCACCTTTGATTCTTGGAAGGCCTTTCATGAAAACTGCCCGTATGGCAATTGACATGGACGATGGTCTCATGAAAGTGAGAGTCCAAGATGAAGAGGTTTGTTTTAATCTGTATGATGCAATGAAGCACAAGAAGGATAAGGGTGATTGTTTTCGAATTGATGTAACGGAAGAGGCAAGTTCGGGGGTGACAAATCAAATTCATGTCATTGAACCGTTACAAAGAGCTTTAGATGAGTCCTTGGAAATATTCTCGGTTGAAGAAGAACAAGCTTTAGAAGAGTGTTTATTAGAACTTGAAGCTTTGGATGAAATGCAACCATGGGAATATGAAGAGGAGATTCTAAAAAAATTAGTTAATGATGATGAACCACCCAAAATTGAATTGAAAATGTTACCTTCCAACTTAAAGTATGCTTTCCTTGATGACGGAGGGAATAAACCGGTGATCATAAGTAATATTTTGTCGGAAAATGAGGAAAACCGATTAATTCAAGTGCTGAAAAAGAATCAAGATGCAATGGGATGGACATTGTCCGATCTCAAAGGCATTAGTCTGTCATATTGCATGCACCGTATTTTTATGGAGGAGGATTTTAAACCGGTTGCTCAACCTCAATGCCGCCTTAATCCAATCATGAAAGAAGTGGTCAGAAAAGAAGTGGTGAAAATGTTGGACGCCGGAATGATTTACCCTATTTCCGACAGCCCGTGGGTTAGTCCGGTGCATGTGGTGCCAAAAAAAAGTGGAATGACGGTGGTTCGAAATGACAAAAATGAGCTTATTCCAACAAAGACTGTTACCGGGTGGAGGATGTGTATCGACTACCGTAGGTTGAACAAAGCTACGAGAAAAGATCATTTTCCTTTACCTTTTATGGATCAAATGCTCGAACGTCTCTCCGGTCAAGAATTTTATTGTTTTTTGGACGATTATTCGGGTTATAACCAAATCATTGTTAACCCGGATGATCACGAAAAAACTGCTTTTACATGTCCGTTCGGAATCTTTGCTTATAGGAGGATGCCATTTGGATTATGTAATGCACCGGCTACTTTTCAGCGGTGTATGCAAGCTATCTTCGCGGACTTGATCGAAAAGACAATCGAGGTCTTTATGGATGATTTATCAGTTTTTGGGCAATCGTTTGATTTGTGCTTGAAAAATCTGGATACGGTGTTGGAGCGGTGCGTGGAAACTAATCTGGTTCTTAACTGGGAAAAATGCAACTTCATGGTTAAAGAGGGAATTGTGCTCGGGCACAAGGTGTCTTCAAAAGGCCTAGAAGTTGATAAGGCTAAAGTGGACTTAATCGAGAAATTACCACCGCCAATGAATGTCAAAGGAATACGGAGCTTTCTTGGACATGCCGGGTTCTACCGGAGATTCATCAAAGACTTCGCAAAGGTCGCGAAGCCGTTGAGCAACTTGCTTGTCCAAGGTAAGGTTTTTGACTTTGACGAGTCATGTCTTTTTGCTTTTAATTTTTTGAAAAACAGTTTAATAACTTCACCGATAATCGTTGCACCAAACTGGAAAATGGATTTTGAATTAATGTGCGATGCTAGCGATTATGCGGTGGGGGCTGTTTTGGGACAAAGAAGAAGGTTTTCCACGCTATACATTATGCGAGCAAGGTGCTAAATGAGGCTCAAATTAACTATGCGACAACTGAAAAAGAGTTGCTCGCCATAGTGTATGCGTTGGAGAAGTTTCGTTCTTATTTGATTGGTGCGAAAGTCATCGTTTACACTGACCATACCGCTATAAGGTATCTGCTTACCAAACCTGATTCTAAGCAGAGGCTTATTAGGTGGATCCTTTTGTTACAGGAATTTGATCTTGAAATTCGTGACAAAAAGGGATCCGAAAATTTGGTAGCAGATCACTTATCTCGTTTGGTAAACGTTGAGGTGACGAAGAATGAATTTGAGGTAAAAGAGGAGTTCCCTGATGAAAAACTTTTTAGAGTGCAAGTTAGACCGTGGTTCGCCGACATGGCTAACCACAAAGCCACCGGATTGAAACCGGACGGTCTAACGCACCACCAAAAACGGAAATTTTTGTCTGATGCCAAGTCATTTGTATGGGATGAACCCCATTTATTTAAACTTGGTGTCGACAACCTCCTCAGAAGGTGTGTGTCAGTGGAGGAAGCCACGAGTATTCTGTGGCACTGTCATAACTCTCCTTACGGAGGGCACTTTAATGGGTTGAGAACGGCCACTAAAGTCCTACAATCGGGCTTTTATTGGCCGTCCTTATTCAAAGATGCGCATGCGCATGCCCTTAGTTGTGACAAGTGCCAGAGAAGCGGCGGTATTTCACAGCGGCAAGAAATGCCATTACAAAATATGTTAGAAATCGAAGTTTTTGACTGTTGGGGGATCGACTTTGTCGGTCCATTCCCATCTTCATTTTCTAATGAATATATTTTGGTCGCTGTGGATTACGTTTCCAAGTGGGTAGAGGCGATAGCTTGCGCTAAAGCCGATGGAAAAACTGTGGTAAAATTTTTGAAGAAAAATATTTTTGCACATTTTGGTACTCCTCGAGTGTTAATAAGTGATGGAGGATCTCACTTTTGTAACACTCAGCTTGACAAAGCTTTGGAGCAGTATGGTGTGAAGCACAAGGTTGCTACACCATATCATCCACAAGCTAACGGTCAAGCGGAGGTATCCAATCGTGAGATTAAACGGATTTTAGAGAAAACTGTTGCAACCTCGAGAAAGGATTGGGTGAACAAACTTGATGACGCGTTGTGGGCGTATCGGACCGCTTTTAAGGCTCCGATCGGTCTCACACCGTTCAAAATGGTCTATGGTAAGAATTGTCACTTGCCGGTAGAGTTGGAGCACAAGGCGTTTTGGGCCGTAAAATTTTTGAATTTTGATCCAACTCTAGGCGGGGAAAGAAGAAAAGTGCAATTACACGAGTTGGATGAATTGCGCCTTCAGGCGTACGATTCCAATAAATTGTATAAGGATCGTGTCAAGTCTTACCATGACAAAAGAATTGTCATCAAACATTTTGAGGTCGGACAGCTGGTCTTATTGTTCAATTCTCGATTAAAATTGTTTCCCGAAAAATTACGATCTAAATGGTCCGGACCTTTTCGGATTGTGGAAATCAAGCCCTATGGAGCTATGTAATTGAGGACACAAAGTCAAAGGAAAGTTGGACTGTCAATGGACAGAGGCTGAAAGTTTATCTTGGAGGAGATTTCGAGCGGAATCCCGCCATTGTTCCCTTCCGCGATCCGTGAGATTGCGGTGGGCCGTCGAGCTTAGCCGACGTTAAACAAGCGCTGGTTGGGAGGCACCCCAACATAGTAAGTATTTCTGTTATTTCTGTTTTGAGAATGTTTAGATATCACTATGATGCTTAAAAAATTGTGGCACAGTTTGGAAAAATTTTGAAAATTCTGGTCTTGTTCGCTGGTGTTCGCCTAGCGAGCTGGGGCGAGCATTCGCTGGCCTTCGCTCCGCGAACACAGCGAGGCAGACCAACCCAAGTTCATGCCACATCAGAAAAAAAATGGATTGTGGGTGGGCCACCAAATTGGGCCCAAGACCCACTTTGAACTCAGAATAGAGGGGGGAAAAACCCTAGCCTCTTGACCTCTTCATCATTTCCCTCCGTGTCATTCTTTTCCTTTCATTTCCTCTTGTACACTTCAACACTCATCTCCTTCTACTTTCCAATTGCCCTACTCCACCATTAACAGTGCGAAATTCAGGTTTGTTTACTCTTTACAATTTATTTCTGTAAGCATTGTTTATGTTCTTAAGTGATCAATATGGGTTTGGTGAAAAATTGGTATACTCTGTCATGTTATTTTTGTCTTGCATGTTAGAAACTACATAAGCAATATGACTAGAGTAGTATTTGAAATTAGGAGATGGGAGAGGGACTGTTTGTAACTGTGTTTTTCTGAAAAATCGCGCCTTCGCTGGTTCGTTCGCCTAGCGAGTCTGGCGCGAACTGAGGCAGATTTTTAATTTTTTTTACTGGTCAATGCAGAGCTCTGGCTGGTTGTTTTTAGTTGCTAATGCGTTTGTTGCCCTTGTTTGGTTTCATTGTTTGTTAAGTGCAGATGGCACCAAAAATGGCGATTCACGCGGCTAAGAAGCGAAAGGCTCAAACCTCCAGACAAGTGCCCGTGCGATTTGACGAAGAACGATTCAGGGGAGCTAAGCAGGCTGCCAGGTACGAGACCCTTGAAAGAAAGACCATCCTGCCGGAGAAAAGATTCCTTCTTAGTGATCGAGGAAGTTACCGAACAATTGATGCACTTTTTGTGGCAAAGAAGTGGGATCGTCTAATGATGCCGCTGGATGGGTACAACATTGAAATTGTTCGGGAATTTTTTGCGAATGCATTACCAGATGATGGTGAAAGATTCAGTTGGGCCTCTTGGGTTAGAGGTACTGTTGTGAGGTTTGATCGTAGGACGATCAACACTGTTTTGGGAGATCCTTTACCGTTGGTTGGGACTGAGATCGATGCCTATCATCGAGACTTGCATCTTCATCGTGAGATTGAGAAGATGACTCGGGATTTACTTCTTGAAGGTAAGGAAGTTGCGCGAAATTCCTCCGGGGTGCCGGTTAGGTTCAGAAGGGTGGACATGCTGCCCTTGGTTCAGGTTATTTTGTTGTTTGTGCTCACTAACATTTGTCCCAGGTCGCATCATAGTACAGTTCCTATTGCTCTGGCTCATCTTATCCACAACATTCAGCAGAATGTCCAGATTGACGTGGCCCGCATCATTGCGGATGAAATCAGGACAGTTGTGTTAAGTGGTTCGGGAGGTACGGCGGCGCGCAAGAATGCCCCGCTTATTTTTCCATGTCTGATCATGTCCTTGTGTGCTCACACTGGTGTTGATATGCCAGCCCGCAGGCAGGTCACTATTCCATCTGCTATTGATGATCGGTATGTGGATAAGTTCTGTAAGGCTAGAGGGATGGTTGGAGCCTCTTCTAGTGCTGGTGCTGATGATGCTGCTGAAGCTGAGGAGGGTTCTGAGCCGTCAACGCCGGCCTATTATCCATATCAGCAGGAGATCTGCAATTATAACTGGGATTGGATGGCTGCCCAGCAGCGTGCTATGACGAATATTCATGATTCCTTGCAGGCTCTTCAGTTGCAGATCCGTGACCCTTCTTCTGAGCATCTTATGATGACTAGGGAGCAGTTCCTAGTGCATGCTGGTTGGCCTGAGGCCAGGCCAATATTTGGAGGGGGTGAGGACGATGCCGATGACGATGTTGATGATGATGAGGCTACTTCTGCTGGAGGTGAGGAGGAGGACTTGGACGATGATGATGAGGAGGATTGATTTTTTTTTTGTGTGATCTTAGACTTGTGTACTTCCTTTGGTCTCCAAAGTGAAGTTTTCTTATATTATGTATTTTTCAGCTTTTACTAGTCAAGTATTAATGTACTCGTACCCGTGTGGTACTTTTTGGAATTATGTAGGTGTTTTATACACCAGGCACTTTATGACATTATTAGTAATAATTATGGTTTGTAATAATTTTGGTTTTTAATTATAGTAGTAAGTGTGTTTTTGTATGTGTTATTTTGATTTTTCTTCTTTAATGGTGGAACTTTGGGAAGTAGGTTGGACTCTTGGGATTATAGAGAAATTCCTCCAAGATGTGAGGGCGATGATAGTACCGTAAGCATTGTGTTGCGACAAGGTATTTCGTTACCTTGATTCAAGAATTTTTTTATGTTTTAGAATTTTGTGTCTTGGGCAAGTGTAAATGTGTTTCATGTTACAACTTCTTTTGAGTACATATGTCATTTTAGGATCTGAAACTAGTAAAGTGAGAAGCCTAAAAAATTGTATTATATGTCAAGGAGTGTTGATGAATGTTGTCTTTATTTTTAATTCATGCCTTATCTTGTGATCGTGTGATTTTGTGGAAGTAGGAGAAGTGATCAAGGCAATTTTTTGTTAGTGAGCACAACTATGCCCAAATATTAATTTACCTGTGAGTAGTGAGCATTCGGTAGCCCCTTTGAGCCTAAACAGTTTAGAACTCAATTGAATGATGAACTTGTTTTATGTACATAATTTGCTAGTTTGGTTCATCATTGAATTTAGTGAGTTTCTAACATTTTCTTCTTGAACCTTTGTAAATTGTTTATTTTGACTTCCTTGCCCTAAAAAGCAAGGAACATTCACTTTAGGTGGAGTTGAAAATGAGTTGGGGAGAGAATAAAAAGGAAGATAGGTGCATTACTCCTAATTATGAAAAGAAAACATTTTTCAAGCAAGCATGTCAAAAGAAGAGTGTGAATATATTGTACAAAAGAGAAAATGCTTGCTTGAACGAGAAAAAAATAATAGAATCAAAGAGTGTGCACGGTAGTTTGTGAAGGTGGAATGACAATTTGGTGAAATGAAGTGTGTTGTGTAAATATGTACATAGTGAATGTTCTTTTGCGTCGGCATTTTCGTTTCAAAGACCTTTAGAAATGTCCCTTTTTTGTTCACCCGACCAAGCTACAACCCTTGAAGTCCTTAGTGATCTTTTACTTCCATAATTTCTGTTATGATCATTGAGATATGATATGAATTGCTTAGTATTGCATCATTTGTCAAGAGAGTTTAATTGTCCCGTGCTTGTATGCACGTTTGCCTTCAATCCTATTTCGAAGAGGAGTGTAGAATGACATGTGTATGATAAGTTAGTTGTCTCTTGAAGCATTGTTGAAATTGTTTAAGAGTCAAGTTCTTTTTCATGATTGGTTCTTGAATTGTGTAATTGATGCATTGTTGTGATTACTGTTTAGCTGAGCCATTTTCGTATCTTGGTTGGATTTAATCCTCGAGCAAATCCTCGTGAGAGGCATACTTTGCTTGAGGACAAGCAATGAGTTAGTTGGGGAGAGTTTGTTAGATGTCAATCATGATATATTTGAGTATGAGTTATTTGGCATTTTTCATGACTTTTCATGTGGAATAGGTTGATTTTAGTGTGAATTGATGTTGTTATGCATTATTTGAAATATACTTGTGGTGCTTGTAATTTGTGTGCTAAATGTGCAGAAATAGGAGTGAAAAGATCAAAGTTTGAAGACCCAAAGAAATAGTGCAAGCTGCCAAAGAATTGAAATCAACAACAGTATTCGCTAGGCGAGTGTTGGCGAAGGTGCCAGCGAAGGTTCACCTAGCGAACGTCAGCGAGCATGCCAGCGAGATGGTGGCAGAAAGTGTGCAAAACTTACAGTAGGAAAACTGGGTAAATTCGTTGGGCGAGTAGGCCAGCGAATGCTCGCTGATATGCTCGCGGGGCGAATGTGCCAGCGAAGGGTGGTAGAAACTTTCCATTTTAAAAACACCCAAGCTTCGCTGGGCGAAGGTTGCAGCGAATGCTCGCGAAGCGAATGTTTTGGTTCGCCTAGCGAACCCACGATAATTCTGAGGGGCGGTTTAAGTCTGAGGCACTTAAATGTGCCATATTTTTGGGCATTCGCTGGGCGAATGGTGCTGTTTGGAAAAGTGTATAAATAGAATTGTTACTTTTTGGACCAGAGGATCTTGCTCATTTTTACATTAGAATTAAGTGTTTACAGTATTTTGTTCAGAAAAGCTTGTATTTTCATTGGAGAAGCTGATTTTGCATCCATTCTCGATTATTCGTTGTGGATGCTCATTCATCTCCTCTCTTTACTTGTCATCCAAGCTACCATGAGAAGTGGTAGCTAATCACTCAATGTTGAGGTTAGAGGTAGTTGATTCTGTTTTTATGTATTGATGTTGATCTCTTGTATATGAACAAAGTCTTTGATCAATATAGATGATGTTGTTTTCTCTTAATGATCCATTTGTGAATTGTTTTGCTCTAGACATAGACTTTACAACTCTTGACCTAACAATTTCATCTCATGAAAACCAAACTCTAGACATAGATTTGGGATTTACTATTCGCATTGTATTGATCTTAATGATCGTTGCTTAGATTGTTAGCGTGAGACATCATCTAACGGTCTAAACAACGGTACTCACGATTCCGCTTTAGACATAAACGTAGTCGGGAGGATACGCGGTTATATTGGTCGGAAACCGAGTTCATATGCTTGATTAATTGTTTATACATGAATAGGATTGATGAAACCTAACCTTAACATGCTTTTACAAAAATCTTTGTGACCTAATTAATCTTTGCTACAAGTGAATGATAACAACAAGTGAAACTTTTGAAAACCTTAACTTAGAATATCACAACTATTGAACGGCTAGCATCAAATATCCGACAATCCCTGTGGAGACGATAACAAAAACCCACACTGACACTATATTCTAACAGTATCTTGGGGGATCCAAAATTAGGGTATGATAGCCTTTTATCAAACAGTTTATTGACAGGTTTATGTTATGAGTGTTTTGTCTAATTCTTGCATACTTATTTTTTTTTTAACATAGACTAAAGTTGTTTTTTAAATGTTTTCATGCAAAGTACCTAAGGATTCCGTGGTTAATGTTTCTGGTCATTTTAGCTCCCATTCTCAACTCTACACATAAAATTTTAAAAAGACTTAACAAACTCTTGTTCAGAAGTTACTTTCTAAGGCTGTTATTCTGCCTCTCATTGAGATTAAAAAACTTTGTGATGTATACATGTCGTACCTCGAAAAATACAAACCTCGCGATGGAAGCGGAAAAAACTGTTCGAAACAGAGTCGCCACCGAACTTTACTTATCCCAAAAGAGGGAAAGGAAAATATCGATAAAACCTTTAAGAGGATAAGAAAATGGTCATCGCAACCAAATTCTAGGTTCGGGAGTCGATTACGCAAAGGGAAGGTGTTAGCACCCTTTACGTCTGTTGTACTCAACGGGAACCTCTTGATTCGATTCGGGTGTAATGCAAGCTCGGTTTGTTTGTTTTCTTCTAAGGTAGTAGGATTTGTTTTCTAAGCGGAAAATGGATGGTTTTTTATTAGTGTGCTCGCCAAGGATTGGAACCCTTATGCCTATGTATTCCCTCGTGCAATGGGAAAGTCAGAGCATTCGTAGTTCGTGGGACTACGGTTGGTTTGTGTTTTTTAAACGAACGAGTGTTTAATTCGCATTCTAACTGCTAAAAGTTGGCTTGTCTGCTCGTCAAGAGAGGCTGAAGCACTAGTTCATATGCGCAGAAGAATGGACTAAACAATGTTCTTTTTGTGAAAAGTTGTTTGATTTGGATTAAGTGTGTTAAGATTTGATTGAAAAAAAAGTTTGATATGCGTATGTTTTAGGGTTTCGATCGCGTAAGAAGTGTTTGGTTTGTTAATTATTTTGAGGGAAGAATGACGACTATTCGATAAACGAGATGTCGGCCTCGCAACCAATTAATCGGGGCATTACTGAGATGCTAGATCTCAACGACACCTTTTTCATTCTATTGATTATGAAACTGTTTGATAATGATTAAGTGTTTTAAGATGAAAGGTTGAATGAACAACAACCCAAGGGCGTGCCTAAAGAGCCATTCATTCGAAGATCCAAGGAATGCTAGATTCCAAAAATCTCCTCCTTTCGTTAGTTGATTAAGAAAGTGTTTGAAATAGGTTGAATCCGATTGGTTACGAAAAGAAGTGAGGATCGATACTAGTCCCTAGGGGTGCTCCTAGTAACGAAACCTCGAGATGTGCAAGCGTGCGTTTGATGGCGAGGCAAAAGGCGCTCGACTTACGATTGGGCTCGATGGCGAATCGAGGACTAGTTTGGAAATGGTTTAGTTGAAAAGGTCGAAAGATTGAATGAATGACAACCCAAGGGTCGTGCCTCAAGAGCCATCCATTCGAAGACCCGAGGAATGCTAGATTCCAAGAATCTCCTCCTTTCGAAAGTTTGATTGAAAAAAAGGGTGGCATGCAATAAAAGGTCTCCAATTAAGTGTATTTAGATTAAGTGTATGAACAAAGAAAATTGTTAGATAAACATGAATATGAATATGATATGGACAATATGAATAGTATGAATAAAAATATAATCGATATAATATTTGACGGAAAATAAACAAGATAATGATTAATCGGGTGAATCGGGAAATAAAAGGTGACGACCTCGTCTTAATCAAGAACTCTAAAAAAGGGTTCCATGATGTTTAAGACCTTCATTGATCGGAAATGAAAAGAATATAGTGCAAAGTAAAATGTGAAATAAAATCGAAATCGAAGAAAAGTCTCATCTTAACCGACAAAATTTGGTTTTAGATGTTCATCAACCCATAAAAAATGAAAAGTAAATAAAAGAATAAAATCGGTCTTGTCTTAATCAAGATTTAATCGAGAAATCGATAATCAACGATTTTTGACTTTCATTGACCAATAAAAAAGAAAAATAAATAGGCCTCATATTAATCAAGATTTTGAATCGATTTTAAGAAAATCAACTAAATCATGAGTGTTATTATATCATTGGCCAAAAAATAAAATCGAAAAGAAGAACGAAATATAGAAAATAAATCAAGAAATAGAAATCGTGAGATCTAGTCTAAGGTACAAACTTGCTAAGTTAAAAAGTTGAAGAAACTAAAAGAAAGTAATATAGAAAAGACCAAAAATGAATTCTAAATATTATATTTCTAAAACACAAATGAAAAATTAAAAGACTATTTAAAAAATAATAATTAAAAAATATTTTTAAGGTTTTTTGTATTTAACACTTAAACTAAAAATCTAAATAATTACTATTAACTAAATATTAAATCAAACTAGCCAAGAAAATATATTCCTAAATTACTAATCCAAAAACTTAAGAAATTATTAAACTAAAAGACTTTTTAAAAAAAAAATATTAAACTAAAACTTTGAAAATATTAAACTAAAACTTTGTTATATTCCTTCCGAAAAATCTTAATACTTTTTAACCCAAAAAAAAAAATGATAAAGAGTTTAATTAAAATAATAATAGTGAAAAAGTTAGGAAATCTAAGAAAAAGAAAAGCAGGTTAATGACATATGGGCCAAAAGAGGTGGAATCAACGTCCAAAATAGGAGTTCCAGCCTAAGAAATGGGTCAATTATATGGACCCGGGTCGGACCAGTTGGCTCCGAACCCGGTTCGGCTAAAGCTAAAAGTGAAGAAAAGGGTATGAAAACCCTACCACAACACACGACCGTTTTTGCAGAAAATGGAAAGTGAAACAGAGAAACGAAAATCACAACCATCTTTTTCTTTCAGAACTCTCTCATCGCTTTCCTCTATTACGCAATCCCTCTCCTCAATCTATCGCCTCTGTTTGTTTTTTTCCCTCGCGGCAGTGTGGCAAAAGATGGCGACGGATTCACTGGGTTGATGAGGTCGTGGTGTTACCGAGGTTTCACGCAACAGCTATCGGTTATGGCGGAAAAATGGTGCAAATTGTTTGAGGTTGAAGGTCATTTTTTCAGATAACAGAGGGTGTTGTTGGATGGACGAAAATGGTGGTGTTTATGGGTAAGGCGCGGCGTGGGTGATTGGAGGTGAGTTTTGTTGTTGAAATTGAAGGTTCAAATTGAAGGTTTTTTTTTCACAGATGAAGGTTTTTGAACTCTATTTTTCAGGTTGTTGTTCTCTTTATTGTTATGTCAAAGATATTCCCGTCTGTCCCAGTTCTGAAAACTCTTCCCCTTATAAAACCATTGAACCTCTATATTTTTTTGAATTTTTTGTATTGTCTCTTTCATGGCCGGCTGTTGTTGTTGTGGCGGTACGATCCATGTCATTGTGTTGTTACTATTGCTTGTGGCAGATGTTGTTGGTTATTGTGTTGTTGATGATGCTGTGTACGTTGCTGTTTTGACGAGGCCTTTTCCATGGTGTAGTCATTGGCTCTTTGTGTACAGGTTGTTCACAGGTTTATGATGCAGCTTATGGTTTCAGTCTTGCAAGGCTTGTGACAGATGGTTATGCAGTGTTTTGGCATGGAGCGTTTGGAGTTTAGTGTGACTTGGAGTAACTTGTTTCCCGGGCTTTGATTTTTTGTAATTTTTCTGAGAATGGGCTTAGTATGGCTTTTGATGGGAATGTGATAATAGTTTCTATATTTTTTGCAAATGGGCTCTTGTTGCAATTTATTGTAATGGAAAAGAAAATGGACTTAATAAAATGAAATGGATTTTTATGGATATGGATAAATGGAATTAAAAATAAATGATAGCAAAATAAAAATGGATATTAAAAGAAATGGAAATGAAAATTGGAAAATTGGATAAATGAAATGGATACAGGTTATTGAATAATGAGATGAAATTAAAATGGATATGGAAGTAGTTCAAAATGGCTAATGGAAATGGTAGCAAATTGAAAAGGGACATGAAAAATAAAATGGATATTGACCTATAAAAATGGTTTATGGACAATGGATAGTCAAAATGGAAAGAGAAAGTGAAATAATGGGTAAGGAATGAGTTTTGCAATATGCCTCCACAACACTTACAACCTTGACAGCTAAACTTGAACGCCATTCATCAAATCAAGAAGGATCTGCCTTGAATCAAACTGACTAATCATAACAAATGAATCCACTTGATCCTGGCCATTTGAGTACCAATAAGTCGAAATATTCATTTTGAACCAACTGAACAAGAATATGTTTTTAAAATCAGAAGATTATGAATTAACCCATGAATCTCGATACGCTGCGCCAAACCCTAATTGGAAAGCAAATCTGGTCCTTGGTAATCTTTAAACATGAAGCACTTGACTTACTCACAACTTGATAACTTGATCCATGCACAATCATCTTAACTTGACACAACGACCCTAATTGGAGCGTACACCATCTGAACTGCTACAAACCCTGGCCTTGATCTTGCAACAAACCTTTCTCCGACTGACAGATTAAATCAACGACCATTGTACCTCAGTTCACACTACATATATACCAGACCTGACAAACTTGCCTGAAGCCCGACTCACCCATGAAAAACCTTGAGCAGGAACAACATATTTTTTTGGATTTTTTTTAATAATGGTTAGTGGTCGGATGTACAGATGAAAATTATATACAGGTAGGACAAATTTGGAGTATGACAGATGCCCCTATCTAATTGTCTTGGACCCGAGAAAATGAGCTGCCGCCTAGCGTTCATTTTTAGGGTAGAAGTCAATTAGATATAAGAAGACCCCAAAATTTGTTCGGTGGGAATGTAATGCAAGGATAGAATGCAGCGAGAAAGGTGGTAGAGTGTGATTGAAACAAAACATAGGAGGCTTCCTGTATCATCACAGCGGTATCCCAAGCGTTAGAGCTGCAGTGGGGAATAGTTTAGTAAGATTCCTTTCGGGAGAAGTGAGCCAAATTCTATAAGGGAAAAGCTCTTAAGAAACTTTTTAAGATAACTTCTGCTTGGGGAGAAATAACAGCTGCTGGGGATTATCATTATCAACTGCATGGTTGAAGGATAACTTGCTGGATAATAGAATTCCTTGAGAACGTGCGGGGTTTCAACTTCTCTTTTAGAAGAATGTTGCCGACTTTGAAGGAGGATTGGTCGGGATGCTTGTGAACTAATCCTGGATCCTGTTATGCTATATTGATGGGGATGAATATGCCATGCATTGTATGATGCACTGAAACACATAATAAGATGCCACTGCTGGGGAATCTAATGCACACATGAATGCACAAGACTAATACGTTAATGATTGTGATGATTGGATATTATGTGCAATGTATGTAGGAATGCAATTGGGCAAGGCTTTATTTCTGGTTTCCAAAGAAATATTACTGGGGATTAGATGGAGCAAGGTGAAAGACTCACTGGGAGTACTACGATATCAACTCGGGGGTTGAGAAAAGGAAATACGATATCGACCTGGGGGTCGAGGAAATAAAGACAATATCGACTCGGGGGTTGAGAAAAGAAAGGCAAGGTAATCTATCAACTCGGGGGTCGAGGAAATAAAGACAATATCGACTCGGGGGTCGAGAAAATAAAGGCAAGGTAATCTATCAACTCGGGGGTTGAAGGAAATAACAAAATATCAACTCGGGGGTTGAAGGTAAAAGCAAATATCGACTCGGGGGTCGAGGGCAGAGATGAAGGCAATATCGACTCGGGGGTCGAGGAAATAAAGACAGTATCGACTCGGGAGTCGAAGAATATAAAGATAACAATGACTCGGGGGTTAGTACAAGCAATAAGATGTCAACTCGGGGGTTGAAGATGTAATAATGGTATCGACTCGGGGGTCGAGAAACTAAGGCAATATTGACTCGGGGGTCAAGAAAATAAAGTCAAAATATCATCAACTCGGGGGTTGAAAGAAAGGTAAATATCGACTCGGAGGTCGAGAAAGGAAATGATTATGTTATGTATGCATATGGTGCATGTAAATTGTATGTGATGCATATGTGAATGCAAGTAGGAGATTGGTCTTATGAAGGTGTCAACAGGGTGGACTTTTGGTGGTTGCCAAGCAAGGTGGACTTTAGGAGGTGATGCCAGCAGGGTGGACTTTTGGTAGTTGCAAAGCAAGGTGGACTTTAGGAGGTGATGCCAGCAGGGTGGACTTTTGGTAGTTACCAAGCAAGGTTGGACTTTGATTTGATGGAAAGATTTGATTTCCTGACACTCTAAAATGGAAGATATTATGATCAGTAAGCCAATATGATTCTCTTGTTGCCCCAAGTCTGATCCTTTGCAGAAATTGTGTGCTTGGTTCATGAGAGAACCTTACTTCTAGCTGATATGCCATAAATGATTGTATGAGCGCAGCGACGTAACCAATGCATGTTGATTGTGTGAGCGTAGCGACTTATCCAATGCATTCTGATTGTGCATTTGCTCTGCCCCAAGGCTTTTAATACTTGTTGAATTCAAGGGTCGCTTAGTGCATGACATGGCCAACTTGACCAACTTGACTGTATGAAGGGAATTTGCCCCTGTCTGGAGGGTATTGAGATGATTTGCCCCAGTGTCTGGATTTTGCAGTGGTCTGCCCCTGTGTCTGGATTTTGTAGTGGTCTGCCCCAGTCTGGATTTTGCAGTGGTCTGCCCCAGTCTTGGCTTGCCTCAGATTGATTTTGAAAGATTTGCCTCAAATTGACTTTTGAAAGACTTGCCTCAGATTGACTAAGTATTGCTTTGAAGGACTTGCCCCAGATTCACAAGGTAATGGGATAGTCTCGATTCACGTTAGTGCCAACGAATGCTCAAGTTTTTCTCTGATTGCACTTTGTTGGAATTTTCATAATGTTAAATGCTGATTTACATTTAAAATTGATCATTCAAAAATGGTAATGCACGTTTTGAAAAATCATTTATTGGAATGATGTGTCAGTGTGTGACAAGTGAACCATTAGTCCAAACGCAGTGCTGATTTACTGGTGTGTGAAAGATACAACAAGAATATGATACCAATTCAAAAGACTAGCAAATTCGTAGGAGTCAGTTTATGCAACCTTGTTGTAGTATGCTTTCAGAATAAACCCCGCCTCAATTAGGTCTTTTGAAGGTTGTAACGTGGTCTGGTTCACGGTTATAGAAACAAAGGATATAAGGCTCAAAGTTATATTTGTACCCACCCCTTCTTCGTGATGATCTCCAGTCCTACGTTCAGTTAAATCGACACGCACACTTAGATTTTGAAGGTGTAAGCATGAAGATGAAAGTTCAAGATTCGCTTTGAAATGGCAGTCATCTTATTTTGCTTTTGTCTTAATGTCAGTGACCCTTTGGTTTTGATTTGGTGGTCACTGTATCTTATTTTTATTGCTTGAGGATTCAAGGACCTCTTTTGCTTTTTATTTTGATCCCTAATTTTGCATGGACTGATTTTATTCTACAAGTCCATCGGGATTGCCCTAATTTTTGCCTAAGTCTCCTTTTTAAGGTGTTTGACTTAGCTGGTTCTCTTTTTTTTTAGTAAGGCTTGTGACTGCCAAGTCAGTAGTCATTAAAGAACAACCGTCATAACTTCTGAATTTTGCATGGTTCCTTCGACACGTCTGAATGTGTGCGAATGTGGAGTCAGATTAATTGAACACTACGCTGCCCTAGGTTGAGTGTAAGGGTTTGAATATCCGAAGGAAACTTCTACTTCTCGGCTCGAAGTGGTGAACTAGGGATTAACTCCTTATCTCTCCAGTGTTTAGGAATTTGAAACAATGCCTGTACATCCTTGGCAGGATTCTATCCGAAAGCATACCATCAGCAATTATGGGTATCTCGTTTTCGTCATCCTCCCTCCAATCTTTGCTAAACACCAATTTGGTAGAATGAACGAGAGGTATATGGATGATTTTTTTTATGGAAGTGAAGAAAATGTGAGCGAATGCGACGTGATTAGTTCAAAAAATGCCTGATCACTTCATTAATATTACCATTAATAAACAACAATGTCTAAAAGCAAATAAAACATAGCAAAAAAGAAACTACAAATGCATAGAAATGACATGATCTAAAAATTGCCAGCATTGGGGACTGGGCTTTTCTTTCTTGGCCCACTGTTGGACTAGCATTCTTGTTCATCGAGACCAGTATGATAGCCTTCTTCACACCTACTCTCAGCAACTTCTTCCATAACATGGGCGGATGGACCCACCTGATCAAGTGAAGGATTGTCGTTGATTTGAAGACCTCAAGGCGTAAATGAGATTAGGTTGGACTCAATTAGGTCTTGAACCTTATTTTTGAGTTGTTTGCAATCCTCAGTTGAATGCCCCATGGCACCAGCATGGTAGCCACATCATGCATTGGAGTTAAAGCCTGGTGGGTATGGAGGAATAACAGGATCCAAGCCCTTTGGAACTATTAGCTTGCTACTAATCAAACGTGATAATATATGACTGAATGGCACTGGCAAATGATCAAAATGCCTTTTTGGTCTTTGATTATAGTAGCGTCGGGGTTGTGAGGAATGTTGTTGTGCAATCTGCTGTTGACAAGGGGGACCTCTATTGGCAGGAGTATATTGACCATGTGGAGAGAATGGAATCGCACAGGGAGGCCCATGGGATTGCTGACTTTGAACATTTGAGATGCTTGGGTATTGAGGATAATGTACCGGAGACGGAGCTTGTAAAGTGTCCCAAATTGCATTGATTTCATCCTCCTCTTCCTCTTGAGAATTGACAATGGATTCACTCTCACTAGCATGGATGCTCGAGGCGTCTAGGACCTTTCCACTCTTGATATAACTCTCAACGCGTTCTCCTACTAAAACCAAGTCAGAGAAGTTTGATGTCCCATTGCTCATCATTTTTTCTAGGTATGGGCCTTGCAGAGAATCTATGAACAGGTCAACCAATTCTCTATCTAAAAGTGGTGGTTGAACACGAGCAGCTACCTCTATCCATCTCTGAGCATACCCCCTGAAGGATTCGTTGTCCTCTTGAGATAAGCCTTGCAATTGTATGCGGTTGGGAGCCATGTCAAGATTGTATTGGTATTATTTCACAAAGGCGTTGGCTAAGTCCAACCACGACTGGATATGGCTACTCTGTAGCTGCATGTACCAACTCAACGATGCCCCACTCAGATTGTCTTGGAAACAGTGGATCATAAGTTTATCATTAAGAGCATTGGAGGTCATTTTTCTGCAAAACATCACCAAATGTTGCTTTGGACAACTATCTCCTTTGTACTTCTCAAATTTTGGCATCTTGAACTTTGGAGGTAATACAAGTCCGGGTACCAAACACATGTTCAAAGCATTCAGATCAAAAGCATCACGCCCCTTTATGGTTTCAAGCTTCTCTTCCAACACACGACATCTTTCAGCAAACTCAACATCTTGAGGTCGTTCAGTATTCACCATCAGGCTTGTCCCTCGGGAATTCGGTGTAGTGAATGCAAAGCTATGGTATTCAACTGCATCATGAGACGAGGCATGTTCATCTTGAATAGTGCGACATTCTTGTATAACCTGGTTCCCAACAGGAATCCGCACAGGCTGAGATTGGGCAAGATTATTCACTTGAGGCAGAATGACATTCTCAGTGACTGTAGGCCTTTGACTGTTGTCCTCTTTCCTTGCCATAGCTTCCACAAGTTGTTCTAGCTGGTCCTTCATCAAGTCAACATCTGCTCTTAACGCGAACTGATTATGCTCTTCTGAATCCATGATTCTTCCAAAAGCGGCTTTAAGTCCAACACGGGTGTCGGGAAATCAACTGTGGACTATGGGCAAAGGATGGATGAGTTTTTTGGTTTGAAGGGTATGCCATGCAAATGAGATGCAAATGCAATGATATGCAAACAAATGCAATGCAGGCAGATTCAGGATCCCGGATAACACGATCATTTGCAAAACACCCTAACAGGTAGGATTTATAAGGATAGTTCTAGATTCTTTACCCATAAACCCACTCAAGGGATAGCTCCTACGTGATGGATAAGGTTCCCAATATCACGGACACTAATCGTATCAACGTCATGCAACAGGCTAGCTGCATTGTGACGGGGATACAAAAAGGTCTATCCTGAGTGTAGTCTTCATGCTAGGCCCACGAGGAGTGAGTCCTCGAAGACTAACACTAACGACCACCAAGATGGAAACTGGTGCTAAGAGTGGTTCCCAGAGTCACGGACCCTTCATGGATCAAGTCGTGCGGCAGGCTAGCTGCGTTACAACAAGATCTACGAAAAGGTCTACTCTAGGGGAAGCTTTCAAGCTAGGCACACAAGGAGCGAGTCCTTCGGGACTAACACTAATTACTTCCAAAATCTAAACTAGGTGTTCTCTCTTCTTTTTCCAAGACTCGGGTATAGAGCCTTACTTGTGATATCATCCCAAGATCCAATAGACAAGTATGATAAACAACATATAATAAAGAGAAAGCAACACAAAGCAAATAAAGAAATAATAGGAGAAAACAAACAAGAAGAAATTAAACAAACGAAGCTAACACTCTTGAATCGAGTCAAGTTAGGCTTGACTCTCTCTAGCATAGGGCAATGCATCTCCCCAGCAGAGTCGCCATCTGTCGTACCTCGAAAAATACGATCCTCGCGATGGACGCGGAAAAAATTGTTCGAAACAAAGTCTCCACCGAACTTTATTTATCCCAAAAGAGGGAAAGGAAAATATCGATAAAACCTTTAAGAGGATAAGAAAATGGTCATCGCAACCAAGTTCTAGGTTCGGGAGTCGACTACGCAAAGGGAAGGTGTTAGCACCCTTTACGTCCGTTGTACGCAACGGGAACCTCTTGATTCGATTCGGGTGTAATGCTAGCTCAGTTTATTTGTTTTCTTCTAAGGTAGTAGGATTTGTTTTCTAAGGGGAAAATGGATGGCTTTTTATTAGTGTACTCGCCAAGGATTGGAACCCTTGTGCCTACGTATTCCCTTGTGCAATGGGAAAGTCAGAGCATTCGTAGTTCGTGGGACTACGGTTGGTTTGTGTTTTTTAAACGAACGAGTGTTTAATTCGCATTCTAACTGCTAAACATTGGCTTGTCTGCTCGTCAAGGGAGGCTGAAGCACTAGTTCATATGCGCGGAAGAATGGACTAAACAATGTTCTTTTTGTGAAAAGTTGTTTGATTTGGATTAAGTGTGTTAAGATTTGATTGAAAAAAAAGTTTGATATGCGTATGTTTTAGGGTTTCGATCGCGTAAGAAGTGTTTGGTTTGTTAAGTATTTTGAGGGAAGAATGACGACTATTCGATAAATGAGACGTCGGCCTCGCAACCAATTAATCGGGGCATTACTGAGATGCTAGATCTCAACGACACCTTTTTCATTCTATTGATTATGAAACTGTTTGATAATGATTAAGTGTTTTAAGACGAAAGGTTGAGTGAACAATAACCCAAGGGCGTGCCTCAAGAGCCATTCATTCGAAGATCCAAGGAATGTTAGACTCCAAAAATCTCCTCCTTTCGTTAGTTGATTAAGAAAGTGTTTGAAATAGGTTGAATCGGATTGGTTACGAAAAGAAGTGAGGATCGATACTAGTCCCTAGGGGTGCTCCTAGTAACGAAACCTCGAGATGTGCAAGTATGCGTTTGATGGCGAGGCAAAAGGCGCTCGACTTACGATTGGGCTCGATGGCGAATCGAGGACTGGTTTGGAAATGGTTTAGTTGAAAAGGTCGAAAGATTGAATGAATGACAACCCAAGGGGCGTGCCTCAAGAGCCATCCATTCGAAGACCCAAGGAATGCTAGATTCCAAGAATCTCCTCCTTTCGAAAGTTTGATTGAAAAAAAGGGTGACATGCAATAAAAGGTCTCCAATTTAGTGTATTTAGATTAAGTGTATGAACAAAGAAAATTGTTAGATAAACATGAATATGAATATGATATGGACAATATGAATATCATGAATAAAAATATAATCGATATAATATTTGACGGAAAATAAACAAGATAATGATTAATCGGGTGAATCGGGAAATAAAAGGTGACGACCTCGTCTTAATCAAGAACTCTAAAAAAGGGTTCCATGATGTTTAAGACCTTCATTGATCGGAAATGAAAAGAATATAGTGCAAAGTAAAATGTGAAATAAAATCGAAATCGAAGAAAAGTCTCATCTTAACCGACAAAATTTGGTTTTAGATGTTCATCGACCCATAAAAAATGAAAAGTAAATAAAAGAATAAAATCGGTCTTGTCTTAATCAAGATTTAATCGAGAAATCGATAATCAATGATTTTTGACTTTCATTGACCGATAAAAAAGAAAAATAAATAGGCCTCATATTAATCAAGATTTTGAATCAATTTTAAGAAAATCAACTAAATCATGAGTGTTGTTATATCATTGGCCAAAAAATAAAATCGAAAAGAAGAACAAAATATAGAAAATAAATCAAGAAATAGAAATCGTGAGATCTAGTCTAAGGTACAAACTTGCTAAGTTAAAAAGTTGAAGAAACTAAAAGAAATTAATATAGAAAAGACCAAAAATGAATTTTAAATATTATATTTCTAAAACACAAATGAAAAATTAAAAGACTATTTAAAAAAAATAATTAAAAAATATTTTTGAGGTTTTTTGTATTGAACGCTTAAACTAAAAATCTAAATAATTACTATTCACTAAATATTAAATCAAACTAGCCAAGAAAATATATTCCTAAATTACTAATCCAAAATCTTAAGAAATTATTAAACTAAAAGACTTATTAAACTAAGATGATTGTGCATTCATGTGTGCATTAGATTCCCCAGCAGTGGCATCTTATTATGTGTTTCAGTGCATCATACAATGCATGGCATATCCATCCCCATCAATATAACATAACAGGATCCAGGATTAGTTCACAAGCATCCCGACCAATCCTCCTTCAAAGTCGGCAACATTCTTCTAAAAGAGAAGTTGAAACCCCGCACGTTCTCAAGGAATTCTATTATCCAGCAAGTCATCCTTCAACCATGCAGTTGATAATGATAATCCCCAGCAGCTGTTATTTCTCCCCAAGCAGAAGCTATCTTAAAAAGTTTCTTGAGAGCTTTTCCCTTACAGAATTTGGCTCACTTCTCCCGAAAGGAATCTTGCTAAACTATTTCCCCCTGCAGCTCTAACGCTTGGGATACCGCTGTGATGATACAGGAAGCCTCCTATGTTTTGTTTCAATCACACTCTACCACCTTTCTCGCTGCATTCTGTCCTTGCATTACATTCCCACCGGACAAATTTTAGGGTCTTCTTATATCTAATTAACTTCTACCCTAAAAATGAACGCTAGGTGGCGACTCATTTTCTCGGGTCCAAGACAATTAGATAGGGGCATCTGTCATACCCCAAATTTGTCCTACCTGTATATAATTTTCATTTGTACATCCGACCACTAACCATTATTAAAAAAAATCCAAAAAAATATGTTGTTCCTGCTCAAGGTTTTGCATGGGTGAGTCGGGCTTCAGGCAAGTTTGTCAGGTCTGGTATATATGTAGTGTGAACTGAGGTACAATGGTCGTTGATTTAATCTGTCAGTCGAAGAAAGGTTTGTTGCAAGATCAAGGCCAGGGTTTGTAGCAGTTCAGATGGTGTACGCTCCAATTAGGGTCGTTGTGTCAAGTTAAGATGATTGTGCATGGATCAAGTTATCAAGTTGTGAGTAAGTCAAGTGCTTCATGTTTAAAGATTACCAAGGACCATATTTGCTTTCCAATCAGGGTTTGGCGCAGCGTATCGAGATTCATGGGTCAATTCATAATCTTCTGATTTTAAAAACATATTCTTGTTTAGTTGGTTCAAAATGAAGTTTTCGAATTATTGGTACTCAAGTGGCCAGGATCAAGTGGATTCATTTGTTATGATTAGTCAGTTCGATTCAAGGCAGATCCTCCTTGATTTGATGAATGCCGTTCAAGTTTAGCTGTCAAGGTTGTAAGTGTTGTGGAGGCATATTGCAAAACTCATTCCTTACCCATTATTTCACTTTCTCTTTCCATTTTGACTATCCATTGTCCATAAACCATTTTTATAGGTCAATATCCATTTTATTTTTCATGTCCCTTTTCAAATTGCTACCATTTCCATTAGCCATTTTGAACTACTTCTATATCCATTTTAATTTCATCTCATTATTCAATAACCTGTATCCATTTCATTTATCCAATTTTCCAATTTTCATTTCCATTTCTTTTAATATCCATTTTTATTTTTCTATCATTTATTTTTAATTCCATTTATCCATATCCATAAAAATCCACTTCATTTTATTAAGTCCATTTTCTTTTCCATTACAATAAATTGCAACAAGTCTATGAATTGCAACAAGAGCCCATTTGCAAAAAATATAGAAACTATTATTACATTCCCATCAAAAGCCATACTAAGCCCATTCTCAGAAAAATTACAAAAAATCAAAGCCCAGGAAACAAGTTACTCCAAGTCACACTAAACTCCAAACACTTCATGCCAAAACACTGCATAACCATCTGTCACAAGCCTTGCAAGACTGAAACCATAAGCTGCATCATAAACCTGCGAACAACCTGTACACAAAGAGCCAATGACTACACCATGGAAAAGGACTCGTCAAAACAACAACGTACACAACATCATCAACAACACAATAACCAACAACATCTGCCACAAGCAATAGTAACAACACAATGACACAGATCGTACCGCCACAACAACAACAACCTGCCATGAAAGAGACAATACAAAAAATTCAAAAAAAATATAGAGGTTCAATGGTTTTATAAGGGGAAGAGTTTTCAGAACTGGGACAGATGGGAATATCTTCGACATAACAATAAAGAGAACAACAACCTGAAAAATAGAGTTCAAAAACCTTTATCTGTGAAAAAAAAACCTTCAATTTGAACCTTCAATTTCAACAACAAAACTCACCTCCAATCACCCACGCCGCGCCTTACCCATAAACACCACCATTTTCGTCCATCCAACAACACCCTCTGTTATCTGAAAAAATGACCTTCAACCTCAAATAATTTGCACCATTTTTTTGCCATAACCGATAGCTGCTGCGTGAAACCTCGGTAACACCACAACCTCATCAACCCAGTGAATCCGTCGCCATCTTTCGCCACACTTCCGCGAGGGAAAAAAACAAACAGAGGCGATAGATTGAGGAGAGGGATTGCGTAATAGAGGAAAACGATGAGAGAGTTCTGAAAGAAAAAGATGGTTGTGATTTTTGTTTCTCTGTTTCAATTTCCATTTTCTGCAAAAACGGCCGTGTGTTGTGGTAGGGTTTTCTTACCCTTTTTTTCACTTTTAGCTTTAGCCGAACCGGGTTCGGAGCCAACTGGTCCGACCCGGGTCCATATAGTTGACCCATTTCTCAGGCTGGAGCTCCTATTTTGGATGTTGATTCCACCTCTTTTGGCCCATATGTCATTAACCTGCTTTTCTTTTTCTTAGATTTCCTAACTTTTTCACTATTATTATTTTAATTAAACTCTTTATCATTTTTTTTTCTGGGTTAAAAAGTATTAAGATTTTTCGGAAGGAATATAACAAAGTTTTAGTTGAATATTTTCAAAGTTTTAGTTTAATATATATATTTTTTAAAAGTCTTTTAATTTAATAATTTCTTAAGTTTTGGATTAGTAATTTAGGAATATATTTTCTTGGCTAGTTTGATTTAATATTTAGTTAATAGTAATTATTTAGATTTTTAGTTTAAGTGTTAAATACAAAAAACCTCAAAAATATTTTTTAATTAATTTTTTTTAAATAGTCTTTTAATTTTTCATTTGTGTTTTAGAAATATAATATTTAGAATTCATTTTTGGTCTTTTCTATATTAATTTCTTTTAGTTTCTTCAACTTTTTAACTTAGCAAGTTTGTACCTTAGACTAGATCTCACGATTTCTATTTCTTGATTTATTTTCTATATTTCGTTCTTCTTTTCGATTTTATTTTTTGGCCAATGATATAACAACACTCATGATTTAGTTGATTTTCTTAAAATCGATTCAAAATCTTGATTAATATGAGGCCTATTTATTTTTCTTTTTTATCGGTCAATGAAAGTCAAAAATCATTGATTATCGATTTCTCGATTAAATCTTGATTAAGACAAGACCTATTTTATTCTTTTATTTACTTTTCATTTTTTATGGGTCGATGAACATCTAAAACCAAATTTTGTCGGTTAAGATGAGACTTTTCTTCAATTTCGATTTTATTTCACATTTTACTTTGCACTATATTCTTTTCATTTCCGATCAATGAAGGTCTTAAACATCATGTAACCCTTTTTTAGAGTTCTTGATTAAGACGAGGTCGTCACCTTTTATTTCCCGATTCACCCGATTAATCATTATCTTGTTTATTTTCCATCAAATATTATATCGATTATATTTTTATTCATACTGTCCATATCATATTCATATTCATGTTTATCTAACAATTTTCTTTGTTCATACACTTAATCTAAATACACTAAATTGAAGACCTTTTATTGCATGTCGCCCTTTTTTTCAATCAAACTTTCGAAAGGAGGAGATTCTTGGAATATAGAATTCCTTGGGTCTTCGAATGGATGGCTCTTGAGGCACGCCCCTTGGGTTGTCATTCATTCAATCTTTCGACCTTTTCAACTAAACCATTTCCAAACCAGTCCTCGATTCGCCATCGAGCCCAATCGTAAGTCGAGCGCTTTTTGCCTCGCCATCAAACGCACACTTGCACATCTCGAGGTTTTGTTACTAGGAGCACCCCTAGGGACTAGTATCGATCCTCACTTCTTTTCGTAACCAATCTGATTCAACCTATTTCAAACACTTTCTTAATCAACTAACGAAAGGAGGAGATTTTTGGAGTCTAACATTCCTTGGATCTTCGAATGAATGGCTCTTGAGGCACGCCCTTGGGTTGTTGTTCATTCAACCTTTCGTCTTAAAACACTTAATCATTATCAAACAGTTTCATAATCAATAGAATGAAAAAGGTGTCGTTGAGATCTAACATCTCAGTAATGCCCCGATTAATTGGTTGCGAGGCCGACGTCTCGTTTATCGAATAGGCATCATTCTTCCCTCAAAATACTTAACAAACCAAACACTTCTTACGCGATCGAAACCCTAAAACATACGCATATCAAACTTTTTTTTTCCAATCAAATCTTAACACACTTAATCCAAATCAAACAACTTTTCACAAAAAGAACATTGTTTAGTCCATTCTTCCGCGCATATGAACTAGTGCTTCAGCCTCCCTTGACGAGCAGACAAGCCAACGTTTAGCAGTTAGAATGCGAATTAAACACTCGTTCGTTTAAAAAACACAAACCAACCATAGTCCCATGAACTATGAATGCTCTGACTTTCCCATTGCACGAGGGAATACATAGGCACAATGGTTCCAATCCTTGGCGAGAACACTAATAAAAAACCATCCATTTTCCCCTTAGAAAACAAATCCTACTACCTTAGAAGAAAACAAACAAACCGAGCTAGCATTACACCCGAATCGAATCAAGAGGTTCCCGTTGAGTACAACGGACGTAAAGGGTGCTAACACCTTCCCTTTGCGTAATCGACTCCCGAACCTAGAATTTGGTTGCGATGACCATTTTCTTATCCTCTTAAAGGTTTTATCGATAGTTTCCTTTCCCACTTTTGGGATAAATAAAGTTCGGTGGCGACTCTGTTTCGAACAGTTTTTTCCGCGTCCATCGCGAGGATCGTATTTTTCGAGGTACGACAATGCATCACTCCTCCTAAAACCAATACTTTTAAATTTGGATTATACGCCATTATATTTTTTTGTGGTTTACTGTTGTCGCAAATTACATGTCGTATTATATTACTCCTAAAAAACTTCGTGATGTATGCATTACTCCTCCTAAAACCAATTCTCGTGTGAAGTTGGACATTCGACATAGGCAGAAATCTTTAGGTGTGATTACTTGTCGTATCATATATTGTTTTACTACTATAATACTTGTGGTATCATGCATTGGTTTGCTACTATAATGTTGAACATCCTTTTCGTAAACCCATTACTCTTGCTTCCTTAGGTATAAGATTGAAATAGAAGTTTCTCATTCTGGTAAAAGTTGTATGTTCGTATTCTGGGACCGAGAATGTTCATAACTTTTGGGTGTATCAGCTGCTCAAATGCGTGATACCATGATTCATGTTTATATCTTATTAGCACTTTCGAAACATAATAATGGTGTCAACTACTTCACCGGTTCATAATGATAATATTGCATTACGTAGGCCAAAATTAATGATCCCTTGGAATTCCCATTAGCCTTAGATGATATGTTGGATTTGGAGCTTGCTTTCAAAGTTAAATGGCAACCTCGATGGGATAGTTGCTCTATTGTCATGCTCCTGAGGGATGAACTGTTCATAAAACAGCTAAAGGCTCCATGGGAACAAATCCAGGTAATTTATCTTATACCTATGGAAATTGGGTGATTGTTTTTCATGACTAACATCTGTTTGTCTCACATTTATGGTAACAGTATCTTGAGATTACATCAACTGCTAAAAGACACATGCCAGATGGTTCGAGTGAACCAATAATGTTGGCAGGCTTGTGTGATAGAGAACTCTGATCAACAAAACTTAAGAAGATAATCAAATTAGTGAAGAAGAATTAGTTGTATCTAGATTACCCGTTGTCTTATATGACATGTAATATATTGATTACTGAATGTTTTGTTCTTTGTATGTTTATTATGGTCTAATGGTTCAACACTAAACTACCTTGCCCCCTAAGACGTTATGTTGTGTTATTGTTGTCGAAATATAATCATAATTTTATGAATATTGGCTTCAGCCCTTATGCATTCGTAAACATCTTCCAAGTTATATTATATTTACTACCAATATATATTCAAAGCTTTAATTAATCATCATCCCATTCATAAACTTCTTGCGTTCATATTGACATACAATTTGTATTATATGTGAAAAAAGTTTTCATTTGAACTTAGCAATGCAACATACAAGTTTATGATGAAATTATTTAGTCGAATCAATCTTCATACCATCCGTATATTTGTTTGCTTAACTTTTTTCCATCATTCAATTTTTTGCATCATGTGTACTTTTTCTCGATTTATTTTTAACTCTTTCAAGGTATATGCTTGTTAACAAATAATGCAACTTCACAAAATGTTATTTCTTGCAAAAGGAAGTGAAGAATTGTTAACCAGATTTTTTATTATTATAGATACACTGGAAAGCTGATAGCATAATTTTTTTCTTAGTTTTTAAATAGCTGTACTAACCCACTCCCTACTCCCTATACTCTTTTTAATTTTTGTTTATATATTATATATAATATATAGCCACCCTATTTTACCAGCTGTGAGGTAACAACACAGGATAATCTCATCATATTTCAACTTTTCTATTACAATATTTAATATTATAAGATTTTTGCTTGACACTTCATTGTCCTAATCTCTGTCCAACTTGGCAATACCTATCTTACATCACATTTAATTTCCCAATGTGTACTTCTCCAACTTCATTTTCCCCCTATGTCATAGCAGGTACATAAACACTACTTTGTTGTTCAAATAAAACTAATTTTTCCCAGTTATACATTAGGACGAAATACAAACACGGATTCTATTAACCAAGGAAATGAATTTTCATCCTATTCATCAAAATTTAATTTAAAATTTAGCAGGAACCTTTTCACATTCAAATTAATCTACCCTTATGCTTTTTATTTTCAATTTAAACTATCATTCAAACTACATTTTTCCTGCTACATCTCTTAACAGAAATAGACATTCCTATTCAACCACAACTTGTCATATAACCCCATTCCAATGCAAGAATATACCTCCGAACATGTTTGTTTTTAATATCACACAAGTTGGATTTCGATTTCATACTTCTCAATACATGCAGTGCAATTCGGTTCTGCAATAATTACTAAAATAATGACTTCAAATTTTATACAATGTGACACCGATCCTGCATCACTTTCTAGAAGGAGGAGGAGGCTAATATTAAACGTGCGTAAACAATCACGTAACATATTGGGCATTCATAATACTACAACTCCACAATGCCGCGATATGAATTTGGGTTGTTCTCACGTTACTGCAAACAACATCACACATTTTAACAATGTCAATGTTGCTCTTACAACTCCTGCAACCAATTTTGTTAACTCATCCCCACTAAATCCTCACTATCATCATTCTGGAAATAGTTCTGATGCTACAAATGCTAGAAAGAGGAGGAGGTTATTCTTATCTTCCATGAACTACTCATGTGACAAAGCTAACAAGGAAAATATTTCCATGACACAACAGGATATTTTAATCCCATCTCAAACACCAATACCTGGAATGCCAACACCATTTTCAACTGATTTAAACACTGCCCCATCACATGGCCAGTTGCAACAACAACAAACTCATAAAAAAGTATAGTAGTTCCACCTTCTGGATATAACCTACTCAGGTCTTTCAATGCCACTATTGAACCTGTTTCGACGAAAAAAAACAGTGTTAATTCAACTTCTGCTACAAACAGTCACAATGCAACTCCTAATGTCGCACTATAATTGAATTATTCATACGACGCAGACTTTAATTCAGATGATGAGGTGAGTTTGGCTAATAGTTCGGATGCTGACAACGACGCTGAAAATGAACCATTGGTTGATTTACATCTTCAATGTTAGTTCCCTTATTTAAAACATTATCATTTACAATCTAATAATACATTTCATTGATTGTGTGTGTTTAAATACGAAGTATTTTGATATAGGAGACCTTGTATGGGAATGTCCATATTGTCAAGCTTGTATGTGGTATCAAGAACGCAACGGAAAATCATGCCATACGACTGTTCCTAAGTTCTGTCGTTGTTGTAGGGGTGGAAAAATTATACTCCACTTACTTGAAGACCCGCCTCTTTTGTTGCAACAACTACTCTATAATAAAACTTGTCCACTAAGTAAGAACTACCAGAATAACATTCGAACTTACAATGCAATATTTCCATTCACTTCCCCTAGAATGAAATTTGACAACAACTATTCTAAAGGAGGATGCCCACTTACATTAAGACTCCACGGTCAAACCTGTCATCGAATAAGCACATTGCTACTGGAAATAGAACATCCTCTGCAATATGCACAACTATATATTTTTTATACTGACAATGAAGTTGAAAACATAATGGATCATTTCAGGTATTTGTATGTGTTATAAACATACTATATATTACAACACTGCTGCTTTTGTTTAACAATCTAATATATCACAACTAATGCAGGGAGAATAAACTTATCAACAGAGACATTGTCAACAAATTGAAACTTATGCTAGATGAATACAATGTTCATGTAAATGCTTTTAGGATGGCACAAGATCTTTTCAAAACTAATTCTTTCTTAGACTTAAAGTTGAGAATTATTTGTGATAGACCCGAGGACGGTCGTGTGTTCAACAGGCCTACGGTATCGGAAGTTGCTGCTCTAATTATTGGGGATATTGATTTTGCATCACAAAGAGACATCATCATTTAAGCACGCAATGGGAGTTTGCAATGAATAAACGAGTTTCATCCTGCGTATTTAGTGTATCAATACCCTATCATATTTACGTATGGCGAAGATGGTTATAGAAAAAATATACTTCACAAATATGAGCATGAACATACGGTTACCAAGAAAAACTGTCAAACCATTAAAGATTCGCTATCTTTTCAATTACAACAATGCCAAGCTGAAGCCAATACTTTACTACACTCAAGACGACTTTTTCAATAGTTCTTGGTTGATGATTACGCCATGATAGAGTCAAAACAACTTAAATGGTTGATGAATAATCAATCCAAGTTATGGGTTGGAAAATATAAACAACTCAATGATCAATGCGTTGGTGATTGGCCTAACAAACATCCAAAGCAAGGAAAACGTGTAGCTTTGCCATCATCTTTTATTGGAAGTAAAACATCCTTGGATCAACTGTATTTTGATGGTATGACTATTTCAAGTAGATTGGGATTCCATGCTTTATTTGTAACGTTTACTTGCAATCCCACTTGGCCTGAAATTTCGCGTGTCTTGACCGACACTTCGTTAAAGCCACATGATAGACCATCTATTATTACCAAAGTTTTCAAAATCAAATTTTACGAACTTATGTTTGATATCACTACAAGAAAATACTTAAATCGCGACACTTTGGTTGCGACCATTGAAACCTAAGTGTCGCAATGTATGCTTTAGGACGGTTCATACGGCTGTTTTTGGTAACTGTCGTAATATTTTGTCTAAAACCTCATATGCACTAAACGAAATTTTAGAAATATGTTAATTCATTTTTTAAAGCAAGCACTAGAAAAACAACCCCACTTTACATTATCACAAAACAAAAAACAAATGTAAGAAAAAAACTCAATCTCTCGCTGAATCATTTCGTCTTCCGGAAACTTTCGACAAATCCAATTATTCTAAAAATCATACAAATCTAATTGTTCTAAAAATCATACAAATCCAATTGTTCTAAAAATCATACAAATCCTTATTCCTCTTCTAATTTCAAAAGTTCAAGCTCTCATTGAATCATGTACAACAAAATATTAGTTTTTTTAGATAAATCAAAATCAAATATGTAAACCCTACACTGAAATAAAATCAAGACGGTGGTTTATCCTGTAAAAGGAAAAACAATTTATCTCCTATGAAATGTATACAAGATTCACCACTTCACGACTCCCTTCAAACAAAAGTTAGTGTTTATGATGGCCATGACAGTCCTCTCATTCTTGATTTGGTATATTTAGCATGTTTATTAAACTTAAGCACCTCTTGTCCACACTTCACAGATTCTTCATTTTTGTTGGTTTCGAAACAACATATTCCACATTTACGGTGTTTTTAAGGTATCACTGCGTTATTTACGTTTAATTTACTCACTTCTAAAAAAAGTTGTATCCGTGTGAGTGTCGATGTTTGTATTTATTAGCTTATCTCCCTGAAATGTGATCATTGACAGGTGAGGGTGATGAAAATTAGCTTGGAGCTTACTATTGTGAGGTCATTTAATTGGATTGGACCCATAATAGACTTTATTCCCGACATCGACGATCTATGTGAGGGTGTTCCTAGGGTTCTTGCATGCTTAAGAAATGTCAGTTACATTTCAGTTTCAGTTTTCTTTAATTTACTAGATATCTTAGTAGAAGAAGATTTTAATAGCTGTTAAAATATTTGCTATTCCTTTTCTGCAGAATCTTCTCAGAAGAGAGCTCCTTAAGCTTGTTGATGCAGGAGTATCCTAGAGATCCTCTATTTACATCAAAGATTCTATTAAAGTTTTCCTATTGATGATTGTAGGTTATGTGATATTATGTTCCTCTAATACGTATTACTGTTGTCAGTTCGTCTGCTGAATATTGTGACATGTTTTTTGACAGGAAAACTCTACTAGAGCCAATGACCCATCTTCAATGTAGGTAACCCAAACAACGAGGATACAGTTAGGCATCTTGTTGATAATGATACATGCAAAATGATTATTATTATCATTTGGTTCTAACGTTAGAATTTAACCTTGTTGAAATTCAATAACCATTGATGCTTTGTTTCATTCTACAGGTGTATTCACAGTTAAGTGGAAATCAACCTCCTGAAACATCTACAATCGATGTGCTCTCAAAAGAATTTTACGGTGAAGGATATGACGACAGGGACAAGAGAATTCCTGACATTGACATAATCAATGAGCAGCTCGGTAAGTTTAGGTTTCAGTTTCAGTTTCATCTTCGATTCATTCGTCCTATTTGCTCTTCAACATTTCAAGTTTATTTACATATGAATTCTTACGATGCTTGTTTGCAAAATTGGAAAAACTGACCTATATGTGATTTCTAGACTAAAAATATAATTGTCAATTAATGATAATGCATTTTGCACATTTCGCTAAAAGTACTATGTAACAAACAACATTATTACTCTTTATCTGGAAAGCACGGACACCGCTCACCAATGGCGTGTCCACTTGTCTAACACGTGTCGGTGTCGAACACGCGTCAGACACCGGTACGACACGTGTCAGAGGTGTGTACCAAAAAAAAGAAGAGAAATGACACAAAAGGGACACGGGCGGGACACGAGATTTAACAAAATTTTATGGGTTACAGTGAAATTTTCAAAGCCCAAAAAGAGTAATATAAATTAAATATTATTGCTATACCCTAATTATACTATTTTCATATGCTCTGTCGCTTCTAATTTTTTTTTCTGCTTCTAAATTTATCTTATAACAAGTAAGTCATAATTCTATTCACTATATATTTGCTATTATTACTGTACATCTGCTATGCTGCTGTGCTGTACATCTGCGCTGCTCTGCTTTTGTTTACTTACTGTGTTCTTTATATAATATAATAGTATTAGCCTACTAGGTCTTATCATCACATCAGCCTATTTCCTAATCCTATATATTAAAAAAAACATGCTGATAGTGATATATATAATATAATACTTGTTATCTTGTCATTTTTTTTCAATTGTTTGATAATTCATATATAAATTATTATAAAAACCACATAGAACATGCTGATATATATATATATATATATATATATATATATATATATATATATATATATATATATATATATATATATATATATAATACTTGTTAATTGTTATGTCTTGTTGTATTTTGACCAATTATTTGATATATATATATATATATATATATATATATATATATATATATAAATTATTATAATAACACACTTGTTAATTGTTATATTTTGTCATTTTTTCCCAATTGTTTGATATATATAAATTATTATAATAACACATAGAATTGTATATAATCTGCATTGTATTCGTTAATATATAATACTCTTTATTACTATCAGGTTATTATGTGTTATAAGTGTTATCAATATCAACTTATTTTACTCTTTACTCTACATTATTTATAGAAAAAAAGTCTATTGATTTGATACTGTACTCCTAATGCACCTTTTTTTATTATATATATAACTATATCTATATAACTAATAAAATATTATATATCTTATGTTTTTATATTTTGATTCTTTTACCTATACTATTATGGATATTCTATGTAACTAATAAAACATTATATGTTTATATTTTAATTCTTTTATGTTTTTATATTTTGATATTTTTAACTATACTATATGATTATATAACTATACATTACATTTTAATTAATTTAATTATATTATGTTTTTTTTTATTATTTTATTAATTATTTATGATAAATAAATTTTGTTTACATTTTGTAGAGAGGAGTACTTCTAATTCTAGTCAAGACAAAGAACAAGATGATGAAATGAAACCTTTGTGGAATTATGTTACAAAATTAAAAAGTGTAGGTGGCAGAGGAGGTGACAATTTTGAAATAAAATGCAATATATGTGAAGAAACTTTTAATGGATCATATACTAGAGTTAGATCACATTTGTTGAAGATTACAGGAAAATGAGTTAGACCTTGTACAAAAATATCAACCGGCAAGATGTTAGATTTGAAGACCATAGACAATGAAGCTAAATATAAGATGGAAAAATCCAAACCAAAATCGGTTTCTTTGCCTCCTAATTCACTTGATCACCAAAACATGGGTGGTGTTGATCCAAAAAGGAGAAAGACATCAACAATAAAGGGCTCTTTTAATATGCAAGCTAGAGAGACACTCGATTATGAAATTGCAAGAGTGTTTTATTCTGCTGGCCTACCATTTCATTTAGCAAGATATCCTCACTTTAGGAGGGTATTTTCTTATGCTGCTAACAATAGTATTCCTGGTTACCAACCTCCTGGATATAATAAATTAAGGACAACATTACTTGAAAATGAGAGGAAACAGGTGGGAACTTTGTTGCAGCCAATTAAAAATTCATGGAATAAAAAGGTGTGACAATTGTTAGTGATGGTTGGAGTGATCCACAAAGAAGACCTCTACTTAATTTCATGGCTGTTACTGAGAGTGGACCTATGTTTTTAAAGGCAATAGATTGTTTAGATGAAATAAAAGATAAAGAATTTATTGCCAAAAAAAATGAGGGAAGTCATTATGGAGGTTGGACCTTCAAATGTTGTTCAAATAGTGACAGACAATGCATCAGTGTGTAAGGCAGCTGGTTTAATAATTGAGGCCGAATTTCCAACTATATTCTGGACTCGGTGTGTTGTTCATACATTAAATCTTGCTTTGAAGGACATATGTGCAGCTAAGGATACAGAGAGAAATGCAGAAACATTCAAACAATGTTCTTGGATCACAAATATTGCAGATGATGCAACTTTTATAAAAAACTTTGTGATGGGTCACTCCATGAGATTATCAATTTTTAATTCACTTTGTTCGTTAAAGTTTCTTTCTGTTGCTCCAACAAGATTTTCTTCTACTGTTATAATGCTTAAAAGGTTTAGGCTGCTGAAAACAAGACTTAAAAAGATTGTGATTAGTGAGCAATGGTCTTCTTATAAAAAAGATGATGTTGAAAAGGCTAAATTTGTGAAAGAGACTTTGTTGGATGATGATTGGTGGGATAAAGTTGATTATATCATTTCTTTCACTAATCCTATCTATGATGTTCTTAGAAAAGCTGATACAAAAGCTTCATGTCTACACATTGTGTTTGAAATGTGGGATTCAATGATTGAAAATGTGAGGAAGGTTATATATACCTATGAAAGAAAGGGAGAGGGTGAACAATTATTTTTTCATGAAGTCATAAAATCTATATTAATTGCTCGTTGGACAAAGAGTAACACACCTCTTCATTGCTTAGCTCATTCCCTAAATCCAAGGTTATTTAATATTAATTTAGTACTTTACTACTTATATTTATTTTCATAATAAATATAATATCAATCATGTATATTTTTTTTGTATATTATAGATATTATAGTCATGAATGGCTAAGTGAAGATCCTAATCGAGTTTATCAACATCAAGATAGGGAGCCCACTGATGAAAGAAAAAAAAAGTTTCAAAAGGATTTTTCCTGATGCCGATGAAAGGAGAAAAGTGAATGTAGAATTTGCTAATTTCTCAGATGGAAGAGAAGGCTTTGCTGACACTGATTCTTTGAAAGATATGGGTATGATGGATCCAAAATCTTGGTGGCTTGTTAATGATGTTCATGCTCCAATGCTTCAAAAAATTGCTCTTAGAGTACGTGTTCAACCTTGTTCATCTTCATGTAATGAAAGGAATTGGAGTACATATTCATTTATCCATTCTTTAAAGAGAAACAAAATGGCACCACAAAGGGCAGAAAATTTAGTTTTTGTTCATAACAACCTTCGACTTCTTTCAAGGAATTGTCCACAGTACCATCAAGAAGAAACAAAAATGTGGGATATTGCTGGAGATGATTTTGGATCACTTAATAATTGTGGAATTCTTGAAGTTGCTAATTTATCTTTAGATGAACCTGAGTTAGAAGATGTCCTTATCCAAGAGGACGATTAATTAGATAGTTAAATATTTATTTTTATTTTATTTAGCATCTTTTTTAGTAATAGGTGGATGATTTTATCTGAAAAACAAGTATTTCTAATTAAAATATTATATTATATTATATTATAAATATATAATAATTAACATATATATATAGTGGTGTCGGTGTCCTACATTTTTATATGGGCGGTGTCGGCGTGTCCGTGTCCTTGTCGTGTTCGGTGTCTATGCTCCATAGCTCTTTATTGAAACACTCTTAATATAAAATTTTGTTTGGTTCAGTGTAAACAACATGGAGCCACTGTGGAATTAAAAAAACCTTTGTGGACTGGCCCCTAACTGCTATTGTAACTGTCAGCAGACTGTTTAGTTTTGCAACTGCTCTCGTAGCGTGATAGTGTTACCCTTATGTTTCGAAATTGTGAGCTCTCTCTTTTTGTTAAGTATAATTCAGAGGAAGTTTCAATTTAAAAGAATGTTCTAAATGCTCCTCAATCATGTCTCTCTGTCAATTGCTTAATTTTAGGATAAATTAAAATTTGTGTAGTGGTTTGGGGTTAGTGTGTGTTGGTGGGAATGGAATGGAAGGATGGTAATTATCATCTTATTTCTCTGGAGGCATTGGAATCATGATAAACAAGAAAATCAAAGATAATATTGCTTTTGTTTTATATGGTGTGGTATCCATTCTTGATAATCAAATTCAATGTCAGAATATTGGCTATTTGCTGGTTGTTGCTTTTCTATTTAATCATTTATGATAATAACCTTTTGATTTTACTATCATAATTTTGTAAACTTTAGGGTGTTTTTTAGATTTGTGCTTTACATGTTCCTCTGATGTTTTGCAGGGATATGGATTTGCAGAAGTGTGTTCCTTCCGGTGATGCACCTGCTGTCAATTTGAAACATTTGAGGATTTCCAGGAAGGTCCCTAAGAAAACCCATCCTAATGTGGAAAATCAGAATCGTAACATGGATGTGGATGTTGACCTTGGGGAGGTTTATTTTCTCATTATTCACTTCCTTTCTGGCGGGCCATGTCATTAAACTTATTTACAGCTTTGGAATGAGCTTTTGAAGAATCAACTATTGCCTAGAAGGTACCATGCTTGGTATTCAAGAAGTGGGGCGTGTAATGGAGTCGCCCATGATGATGGTCAATCATTCCCTTTATGTTATAATAAGTTGGTAAAGAGGTATTTACAATGCTTTAGTTTAATGTGTGTTGCTCGTGTTGTGTTTTTCCTTTAGCCTCTACCTGTTGATGGTTGTGTGTTTTACCTTGTTAAGGTCTTGAAAGTTCATCAGTACTGGTCTATTTTCTCAATTCATTTTCATGACCTTTTTTTCTAGTTGTGTTAACAATATAGTTGTTTGATTTCTAGTTATGGGTGGTATGTAGTGAACAAATGAGGATGTAACTATTTTTATGCATTACTTTCCAAAGTGATATTTTTCATTGATGTTGCAATTGACTATTATATAGGTACCCTCATATTAAAAAGGATCACTTGGTAAAGCTTTTGAAGCAATTATTATTAAATACAACCTCTCTGTCCCCAAGCATGAGTACTGGAAAAGCTCCAAATGTAGCTGATGTACCCACTCTTCTGAGAAGCAGATCATTTTCACTTCTGAATTGTACGTGTAATTTACTTATGCTTTAATTATTATGACTTTGAACACTTTGGGCTACCCTTAGTACCATGTTTTTAATTAAATTGGCTCTGCCTTTCTATATCAGTATTTATTTATTTATTTTCCTCAATTACAGATGACAAGTATAAAGTGAATAAAGACACACCAAACCACCACCTCCTTATATCTGATGGCCTCGTATTTAAGCCAATCATGTTCATGGGCTTAATTTAAGGGAAATCGAGGGTGGTTTTCCAAGACACCACCATGGACCTTCTATATGTGTTGCATGTTATGCCATTGTAAAACCTTCTACTATGGTACAGAAGATGCAAACTATCAAGAGAGTTAGAGGGCACCGTAATGCTGTTTATTGTGGTAGGCTATTATATATATTACTAGAAAGTATTTAACCTTTTCTAAAAGTTTTAGCATTGTGATACCGAGCTTTAGTATTTAACCTCTTCAACATTGCAGTTGCTCATTGTGTCTGTGGTTCAACGAAGAGCAAATTCCTGGCGTAACATCTACGGAAAGGTGAGTTTATATGTCTCTCTCAAGTCCTCAACATCGTATAACAGTTTACTTTCTGATACATTAGTAACTCTATTTTATTGCCCATGTAAAACCAAAAATGGAAATGAAATTTCATTTAGTCTTTGCTCAATTTAAGTAGAAACTATATAATATTCATAACTTGTTCTCAAATGTGGTTTTCCTTTGAAACAATATTCATCAATTATAGATTCCTTTGAAACAATAAATCAAAGCCATTTTGCTTTAGTATAGTCTTTTCTACATGATGCTACCTCTATTCATATGTCCTACATCCTTATATATAATATTAAATTAAATTGGCCTTTTATTTTCTTTCTAATTTGTTGCTACTAGACAAATGGATAGTCTATAATTTTTTTGCCATAAATCCCATCCAGCTCATGTTTCATGCTAAATATTCATGTTATTAGTATGTGATGGAATAATGGAAAACAATTGTTATATTTTTACAATGGTTTTCTATAACATCTATGCAGAATTTTTTTGATAAATTTCAAGTTGCAGAATCTTGACCAAATCCATTACTGTGGTCTATAGCCAAAGTGAGTTAATCCATTGTATCAATATGCTTAAGTTGAGTAGTTCAGCTTATAAATCTTTAGTAACTGGATGTTATATTGATTGGCTCAAAGGATTATATGTATGTATATACGCATGAATCCACATTCTATGGTTTACTTTAGAATTCATAACATAATTGGTAAGGGGGTAAGGACAGAGCTACAGAAATCAACCTTAAACCTCTTTCAGAATGAGTAAAACATAATGGGTTTAAAATATCATTAATACTTGTCCATTTTTTATATTTGTCAATTTACTTTTAATAATTAGTATTAAAATATACACATTATTACTTGTTTTGAAATGAGTAATTTTACCTCATACGGTTTGGAAATGTTTGCTCTTTGTGGAATTGGTACGGTTATTGATACTGATATTTAGTGTTTCTACCTGCTAAGTGCAAATTTTGTTGATGTAATTGAATTAGTATTTGAATGTGATGAATGGAGATTGACGTGCAATTGTGCTTAATATTCATATGAGCTTAACTAACTAATTAGAATGTGTGTGTTGTTATATATCTTTTTTTGCTTTGGCCTGCTTCTTATAAGTTTCTTGATGCCAAAACTATTCCAAAGATACAGGTGAACTAGGATATATAATTGTTGGCTGACAATATTTCATGCCTTTTGTTTGCAGTAGTGTCCATAATTTATAATTAAGTGTATGATATATTTATATTTTTTGGCACTTATGGCAATTATCTCAAAAATAGCAATAAGGCATGTTTTATGTCTAGTGTTATTTTTATTTTTTAGGGATCCTAAACCATGTACTTTTTGTATAGGCTGATATGAGCAGGACCTCCTTTTCTGTACATGCTGTCAAAACGAGAAATGTGTAGCTTGATGGAGGTGGTAGGAAACAGACATGCGTCATGACCCCTGGGTGTGCGAAGTCGGGCGGACCCAAACATATATGAAGGCCATGGAAGTCGGTTATGAGACCGCCGATGTTGGTTGCGATGTGGGATTGGAACGAACGCTGGGTTTATGCAAGGTTGTTGATGGTGTTGGCCAAATCGGTAATGGAGGGAGACATAATAACGGGAGCACCAAATTGTAATGGATGGAAAGTGTGAGGTATGAACATTGGGTTTGAGGCTGGAGATAAAGCAGCTTAAGTAACATGGTGGAGGTAAGCCTATAATCTGATTGGCCAGTGTCTCAAATTGAGCCTGATACCTATGTTATTAATAGCAGCTAATAACAAACAACTATGCTATGACTAACATTATTAATTCCTTAATATATTTCTCTACTTTATTCATTATGGCAACTTATACATATGTAGTACAATCTTATAACAAATCTAAGAGAGTAAATTCCTCCTAATTGCGAAAATTGAATAACAAACTAGTGACTTATCCTAACAAGCTTGATGACTCATAGCAGAGACAAATAGAAGCTTCCAATAGTGGAATTACTTAACACTCCCCCATCATACTTCATATGATTGGTTTATTTTACGAAACAATATTTTTTTGCTGCATGATAATATTTTTTTGTTGTATGATAATATTCCATTATCAGTCTCAGTTTATTAAAACTTACACTATGCCACGCCTGGTTTTGGTGCGATAATGAAATGGAAGAATTCTTCGGTGGTTCTAGTAACACAATATCTAATGTATGTTTACACTTGCTTGATTGCAGATTATCTTCCCTGGATATTTTTATTGTTCTATTCTATAAGGTACTGAAAAATGAAAATGTTATTCAAGTACTTGTTGAAGAAATCAAAAGGTACATTAGTTCTTCTACTTCATTTTCAATCAAAATAACATGTTTCAATGTGATTTTCTATTGAAGGTGTGGCATGCCATTTGCTGAGGGGATATTCTCTGAGTTCCCTCTTTTACTCGCCGAAGAACCACCTATTATTGATCTAGGGAGTAATGATTTTAAAATATTGCATGTTCATATGTGGTTCTGTTATCAAATCTTAATATTAAAATAATCACATTTGTAAACCATATTTAAAGAAAATAATATTATAAACCATATTTTGTGTCTATTGTTTTTTTATTTTTCAGGGATCCTAAACCATGTCCTTTTTGTACAGGCTGATATGAGCAGAACCTTATTTTTGTACATGCTGATATGTGCAGCGGCTTTAGGGGCTTTGTATAGCTATAACTATCTTCAATTGTTTACTGAACATGACCTTCTTTTTGCATCATAAATTGTTCTCCACTTGACTACTTAATAATTTTATAGAACTTTTTTATTTATTTATTATTATTATTATTATTTATAATAATGTAAAAAATTGAGGGTAGAATTTTTTTTTTTAAATATTCTCAATTTGCGGCGGTTCAAACAACCATAATTTACCGTCGCAATCAACAATGAAAAAAATTAAAACGAAATTCCACGATGGTTGGTAACCGTCGCAATATTTATGTTACGACAGTTCCTTAACCATTGTAAAAGAGAACGACAGTTGGTGTGGCGGTTTTGACAATTGCCGCGATACAGCCCCGCGACGCATGTTTCTAGGACAATGTTGCAATCGTCGTAAATGCAAATTGCGGCGGTTCTAACAGTCGTAACCTACCCAATTGAACCATCGCAATTTGCCAATTTTCTTGTGGCGATATAACCAAACATCATGTGGTCGACAAAGCTTTCGCATGTAAGTTTTATTTCTTCGCTTAGAGCATTAATTATAATTTCACAATTGTCGCTTTTACATGTTTTAACCATGATTAACCGTTTGTATTATAGTTATTTACACAATTGAGTTTTAAAAGCGAGAATTGCCGCAAGCTCACATTTTAATCTTCCTACACCCTCAGAGCAAGTATCCAACACCTTCTGATATAAATAACATCATTTATGCTGGAATACCAGACCCAATTGTTCATCTAACTTTATACAACCTAGTCAAGGCACACATTATGCATGGACCATGTGGTCTCTCAAGGATGACATCACCACATATAAAAAATAGAAAATGCTCAAAATACTACCCCAAGAAGTTCATCGAGGATACAATCGTTGACGTGGAGGGTTATCCCCTATATAGAAAAAGATCCAATACACATGTGATTCAGAAGAATGGGATCGCATTGGACAACCGCCATGATGTACCTTACAATACAAGATTAATTTTGAAATACCATGCACATATCAACATGGAATGGTGTAACCAAAGTACATCTATAAAATATTTATTCAATTATGTACACAAAGGCTTTGACCGAATCACATTAACAATAGTGCCCATGAATGAAAAAGAGCCTATTGATGAGATCAAGCAATATCTTGATTGTAGGTATGTCTCCCCGAGTGAAGCGTGTTGGAGAATCTACTCATATAATATTCATGGAAGGAAACCGGCTGTGGAACACATGTTCTATCATTTAATAGGTGAAAAGGCGGTTTACTATACCGATTTTAATAGAATGGAGAATATCCTGGAAAAGGCAAGTGTGACTAAATCTATGTTCACTGCTTGGCTGGTTGCAAATGGAAAATATGAGGAAGCTTGGTCATTGACGTACAATCAGTTTGTATCTAAATTTGTTTATGATAAAAGAAGCGGATTATGGAAGCCGCGGAAAAAGGGGTTCTTGATTGGCCGTCTCATATGGGTTCCACCCACCACTGAAGAATTATTTTACCTTCAAATGATGTTGACGGTCGTCAAGGGTCCTAACACATATGAAGAAATTCGCAAAATTGGCGACACATAGTTTGATACTTTTAGGGATGCTTGCTTTGCATTAGACTTCCTTGAGGACGGTCGAGAATACATTTGTTGCAATCAAATAGGCAAGTGAATGGGGTTCATGTCATTTTCTTCGCAAACTTTTAGTCATCATGCTTTTGTCTGGCGCTGTTAATCGCCCAACTCATGTTTGGAACGTGTCACGGATTTTATTATCGAATGGTCTATTGCATTTCCAAAGAGAGTTGGCTCAAAATGTATGTATAAGACATCCATGTAGTATTTTTTTGCATTATACATTGTTTCTTATTTTTCCTACTGCATCATGGTTTCATTCAACATATAACAATACCATGCTCATGGTAGATTCCTGTATTGCGAGGTGTATGATTTTGCACTATCATGACTACCTGATAACATTAAACTACTTTCTGTTTATTTTAAAAATTTCCACAAACAAACCTCTTTTCTGCCTCTTTAATAAACTTTATGCTAAAACTATCCTACCAAGTAAATATACAATGTATACATTTGTTTTCTACTAAACAAACATGTATACGAACTCTGATCAATTGTTCTATTGTCATGAAAATTCTTGCAGAAATAGTTTTAACAGAATATGAATTAAAGAATCTGACTTTAACTGAGATAAAAAAATTACTTCAAGCAAATCGACGCAGTCTCACGGAGTTTAAACGTATTACGTATCCAGATGGTTATGTTATGCAACAATTAGAAAATAAATTTATATATGAAGAATGAAGCTATGATGCAGCCACAATGAGATTGTCGCAACTGCAAAAATCAACTGGCAGAAAAGACAGAAGAGTCGCCACCAAACGTTATTTATCCCGACGTAGGGAAAGGAAACGGTCGAAGAAAACCTCAAGAAGGGAAAGACATGGTCATCGCAACCATAGTCTGGGTTCGGGAGTCAGTTATGCAAGAGGAAGGTATTAGCACCCCCTCGTATCCGTTGTACTCAACGGGATCCACGCTTGTTGTCTAATCAAAGGGTGTAGGTATCTGAAGCTCCACTGCTAACTGGAAAGGAATAGAATGAGAAACGGGGAAAGAAAAACAAAAGAGGTGACTCGGTAGGACATCGCCGTCCTAGGCCGATGTATTCCCTCAGGAGTGGGAAAGTAAGAGTCAACGTAGTTAGAAGTACTACAGGGAAGTATGGGGGAAGGTTGCTCGCCAAGACATCACCATCTTGTACCTACATATCCTCAATCGGATGAGAGAGAGGAAGTCAGAGCAGTCGTAGTTCGACCTACGAGTCATTTGTTTGTGTTTTTTAGGTGGATAACACTAACATTCGCATTCTAGCAGTTTAGGTGTTGTCACTCGTTGCATGGAGACTTACGCGTTTACCTGTTTGCGGTAGAACAGAAATAGTGTTTCCTTACGATTAGAGTGAGTGAGTGGAGAAAAGAATCCTGAAGGAAGACGATTGATTTGTTTATGTCTTTTAGAAGAAGTGTTTTGATTTGTTTTGTTTGTGATACGTATCGTGCTAAAGACTATGACATAGGATCGAATGCGTTACAAAATCGACCCAAGACAGGACGTATGCAAAGCTCCCTAGATAAGGTAAGGAGGGACTCTCGCTTATCACTTCTCATGTACTTAAGGCTCGTGGCGCACTCCACATACAATATTTATTAAGTGGTTTTGCTTTTCTTTTAGAGAGAGAGAAGAGAGACTCAAATGGTTGAAAAAAACTCTGAGGGAATCTCCACCCTAGAAGTTGTCATGCAATGATTGATCCTATAGTTGAGGTTATGAAAGGGAATATCTACCTATGTTAGCATCCTTGGATTGATAACCTAATGTCTCTCCTACTTTGAACCTAATCCAAAATTAGATTCAAGTTAGGAATCCTAAGGGAACATGTGATCATACACAAGTAAACATTAGATAAATCAATCACAATGCAAAGAAGAAAAGAGAAGTGAGATGAAAGAGAAGTCACATAAGTGTTCATGTCAACGTAAAATGATACAAGTACTTACCAAATCGAAACCAAGCTCAACCATTAGATAGTTGAAAGAAATATGCAAAACTATGCACTTATGCTCATGCAAATATCCTAAGGCTACACTAGGAGTAATGTCCAACAATAAGCATAGTGAAATGAGTCCTAAAGGTGTATGAACCTAATAGGGGCAATAGCTAAACCTACTATATCCACTTCATGTTAATGTCCTAAGAAAGTGTAAAAGAATTCAAGTTATATCCTACACTAGCACACATACATTTGTCATTCAAAGACTATGTCAAGTCATGCATTCAAGTATCATACATGATGTAATCATATCAAATTCATGCTTGAAATGTTGAGAAGTGATCATGAAATGCACATCAAGTCATGTTCAAGAGATTTGAAAATTATACACAAAGATGTCACCTTAATGATGTATCATTCAATCATGACTACACAATGAGCAACCAAGTATGAATTAGACTCATATAGGACCTAGGTCAGAAGCTAAGGCATGTGATTCAATGTAAAAATATCTCAAGTTACCACAAAAGTTCTCATGGAAAATCACTCTCAAAAGTTAAGGCAAGCAGATGTCAAAACAAACACCTAAACACTTCCATAAAGGCATGTTAATTGTCAAGCAAGTAAAGGATGATCCAAGTCAAGTCAAATGGGTATCCAAGAATACAAGGCAATAACAAATGACATGTAATATCTCACATTTGTGTCATGCAAACATCAACCAAAGATGGCATACCAATGTACCAAAGGCAAGTTGTCAAAGTTGACAAGTAAACATGGCTCAAGGCATGCATTTAGAGTCCAAAGCAAGTACATAAATCATTATAAAAAATCAATGTCAAAGCACCATAATGGTGTACAAGATTTCATCATGAATAGGCCTAAACATGTCAAGAAAAGTGGCTCAAGGGAAGTCACACAATCACCAAATTCAACCTTACTTCTAAGCATACTTCACAAAGGGTTAGACACACATTGATCCCCTCATGAAAAATAGATGAAAGCTTTGGAAAATTATGGAAAATGAGTCATGGAATGGAAAGTTCAGTAGTTGATCATGTTCAAAATATTGGCACAAAAATATGCACCAAAGGTGTTCAAGCCATTGCAAACATTAGGCAATATATCAAGCACTGACTATACAAACAAGCATCAAAGAAGGCATTCATAAATGACCCAAAATTAATTGCATCAACACCAATTAAACATCAACATGTCATACAATCAAGTGACCAATTGCACACAAAAATTGGGATCCAACCAAATTTGGGAAGATCACTTTTCAAAGCTTAATGCACAAGGTAGCTCAATTTGAACACTCTCTAATAAAAAATTTATAAAAAATACCAAAGCTATCCAAAAATGAAAATAAAAAAAAAAAAAAATTATTTAAAAGGTTAAGTAATATCCTTGAATTTTTTTGGAACTTTTATACGCATGAAACTATTTTTAAAATCACAAATTGAAACGAGCATTCAAAAAGAAGTTAAAAAAAACACACATGTGAGGAGGGGTGTAACACTAGTAAGATCCTAGTTCAAAACGCCATATGGGCCAAGAATGGGGGTGTCAGTAGGAATAAATGTGTGGCCCAATTAAAAACACAACCAATCTCTATTCTGATTTTATTATTTCATTTATTAAAAAAAGAAATGAAAAAACAAGGAATTAGAGCACGTTTTCACATTTTTTTCTCCTATCATTAATGTGTTGGCCAGTATTCACTGGTGGAATTCACAATCACGTACACGGTGGCCATGAATCCCACGCTGGATTAAAATGTTTCGCATGGCCAAGTTCGGAAATGCCACGTGTGTTGACTAAGACCAGGGTTTGGGGTTTCAGACGCCGGAGACATTCTCCGGTCGTCTTCTCCGGCGTATCACCACCGTGGGTGGAAATAAAACCACCCAAAAAATAAAAAAGAATGCAACATCATTGCTTGTTTTTTCACCCTGAATACGAATCTAGCCTTAAAAATCCCATTTGATCCCTCAATCACCCAATACGAACTAAATAAGTTATGCCCTAAAAATCTGAGATACATGAACAACCCCAAAAACATCACAAACATTGCCTACAAGATGCAGGGCTTCAGCTGCAACCATTACATGACCCTAAATCATCCTAATTTGCTCTACAATGATGCAAGGATAAAATCAAGATCTGACCTTAATGGATCTTGAAATCCACGTGCTAAGAAACCCAGAGAACTTCGTGCAATGCCTTGAGATCAACACCAGGCAAAATAAATGCCTAAACCCTTTTGATTCTGATTGAAATTTCCAAGTTTGATGGTGAAAGAAATGAATTTGTGACTGGTGCTATGATGGTTCCAGATGGAGATTCTTGCAATCGGAAGCAAGAGTGAAGTGTGTGGATGAAGCTTGTGAAAGAATTTCGCAAAAAGCTTACGAATTGAGAGAAATTCGAAGCTTGCAAGTGGAGGGTTTCAATGGTGAAGCTTTGATCTCTTTAGCTCAATCTGTTGTAACTGAACTGGTTAATGGTTGGTTAGAGGATTATATATGGTAGTTAGAGTGTGGTTAGATGCTAATCTCAGTTATAAAGTTGGTTAAGAGGTGAGTTAGTTACAAATGAAAAAATGAGGAAGTGAGGTTATATGAGTACGGGTTAAGAGGTTTAGTGAGTGTGTATGGAGTGTTTTGATGTGTATGATACATGATGATGATGTTTATGTATGCTAGTATAGGGTAATGCTTGATCTTTAAGTTTCTATTCATTTCTCTTTTGGACATATGAAGCAAGGTTGGTAATGGTGCATGGTTTGTAAGTTTGTGCATGGGCAAATATGGTAATGAGGTACATGATGCACATAATATATGACAGCAACACAAGGATATGTTTTGAATTCATAATGCATGACATGAATCATGGTTGGTACACTTGGAGGAACCTTTTCATGAGGGTGATTTTGAAATGTCATAACTTAATGATTAGTGAGCCAAATTGAATGACTTTGGTATCAAATTAAAGAGGGCACTTGATACTACATGGTTCATGTTGGAAAGAATTGAATTAAAGGTCTCAAACATCATGAGAAATGGCCTTAAAGATTGAATGATCCAAGCTTCCATAGGTGCCAAAAAATTCTAAGTCATTTCCATTTTTGCCAACTTGCATGATCATGACTTTGAGTGAGCATAACTCCATGAATATGGGATCAAATGGCATGGTTTTGGTACCAACTTAAAGCTTTCATTTGATACAACAAGTTTGATGTGAAAAATAATTGGATTTGAGGTCTTGAACATGATGGAAAATTGGCATGAAAATGGTGTGACACAAGCTGCCTAACATGCCAAAATTCTTCTAAGTTATTTCCATTTTTCACAACTTGAATGTCCCAACTTTGAAGCATCACAACTTTTGATCTAGACATCCAAATAGAACATTCTTTATATGGTTTTAAAAGTGGAAGATCCCTCTACAACTTTCATTTGAAAAAGATTTTCAATTGAGACTTGGAAGTCACTTAAAATTGAGGTTGAACATGAGTACAAAATCTGACCTTTAGACACTTAGAAAAAATTCTAAGTGTTGAAAATGTAAGTATGAAAATCCCTAACTTGCAACAACCATAACTTCCTAAAAAATGATCCAATGGGGATGAACTACATATGGTTGGAAAGCTTGAAATGCATACTACAACTTTTATGTTTAACAGAAATTGAAATGAAGCTTGGAACATGATGAAAAATGGCCTTGAAAGTGACTACATGGCATGAAAAACTTTCCAAAAATTGAAAGTTTCTAAAACCCTAGTTTTCCAAAATTGGTAACTTTCCACACAAGCTTGATTTTGATGATACCTTTGATGTTTCTTGATCAAATTCCATCCATTGGTCATATTTGACATGACAAACACAAAATTGGCCTCAAAAAGTCAGGAGTTGACTTTTTCCTTGCACAATTGACTTTATTCCCAATTTGGTTAACTCTCAATTAAATGCCCAATTGAAATCCTTCTGAATGCAATTGATGTTCCATACTCCAACCATAGACACTTGAGGACATATGGAAAGCCATGAAATCAAGTCTTGCCCAAACAATGAGAAATAAACTAATTTTACATAAAACCCTAATTTGGCCCCCAAAAGTCAGGAGATGTTGATTGTCTTTCAAGACCCTAATCCCTCTGAGTAGAAGTGAGAATTCCTTTAACCAAGATACTTTACATGATAGGAGGATGATGAGGCTTCAAGGTCTTTTCCCATGAAAGTGTCATGTGCACAGATGACCAAAACCCTAATTTGAGGATCAAGAAAGGAGAGAATGATCATCTTCAAGTTTTTTTTGCAAGTTCCAATCTTTTGAGGAAATGATGAACCAACCATGATGTCTTTGAGGCATGAGAAGCCTTTGTAGCTTGAGTGCTTGAGTACATCTCATTCTCTTTTCTTTAAACAACCAATGACATAGAAGCCTCTGATCCCCTGCCTTGGGAAAACCAATGATGCATGTATGATGTTTATGACCTAAATGCACATGAAATGTGAAATATAAGCCACTTATTGATGTTAAAATTTGAGGGAAAATTTTGGGGTGTTACAGCTGCCCCTATTCAATCAACTTGGACCTGAAGGAGTGATAGCAACGACTTTCAGGCATTCAAGGTACACGAATATTGAATACTAGAAGAACCTGGAAATTTGCAAACTCTGTGGGGAGATGAAAGATAGAGTGTTTGCCAGCCGAAGGTGGACTCAAAGTAAAGATGTCACTTGAAAGCGGACTTGAAAGGGATGTCGGTCGAAGACAGACCCACAATCGAAGAGTAAAAGTAGGAATTCCGGCCGGAGGCGGAATCACATCAAAAGGATACAACTTGAACATGAATTTTCAACAAGGAATGCCGACCGGAGGCGGACTCACATCAAAACGAAGGCGAATGTTAAGAAGAATGCCGGCCGGAGGCGGACTCACATTAAAACGAAAATGACCTTTAAGACGAACTTCGACCGGAGGCGAACTCACATCAAGAGGATACTAACCGAAAGTGATTTCTAATAGGAATTTTGGCTGGAGGCGGTCTCACATCTAACAAGTAAGGGGGTGCCGGCCGAAGGCGGACTCACAACGAATGATTTAAAAGGACAGATTGTCGGCCAGAGGCAGACTCACAACGAGAGGATTTAAAAGGAAAGAATGCCGACCGGAGACGGACTTACAACGAGAGGATTTAAAAGGAAAGAATGCCAGCCGAAGGCGAACTCACAACGAATGATTTAAAAGGAAAGAATGCCGGCCGGAGGTGGACTCATAACGAGAGGATAATAACCGAAAGTGACTTCTAATAGGAATACTGACCGGAGGCGGTCTCACACCAAACAAAAGTGAATTTTAAGAAGAATGCCGACCGGAGGCGGTCTCACATCATCGCAAGAAAAGGAATGCCAGCTACAAGGAGGACTCACGACCCAAACACAAAGGTAGGCCGACACGAAGGCGGTCTCATAACCAAAGGGTACCATCACACGATGGATTTCAAAAGGAAGGACGACACTAAGGCGGACTCATATCCAAACACAAAGGTAAGCCGACACGAAGGCGGTCTCATAACCAAAGGTTACCATCACAAGATGGATTTCAAAAGGAAGGCCGACACGAAGGCGGACTCATATCCAGACAGAAAGGTAAGCCAACACGAAGGCGGTCTCATAACCAAAGGTTACCATTACAAGATGGATTTCAAAAGGAAAGCCGACACGAAGGCAGACTCACAACCGAAGGTTACCATCACAAGATGGATTTCAAAAGGAAGGCCAACACGAAGACAGACTCACATCCAAACACAAACGTAGGCTGACGCATAGGCGGACTCACAACCAGAGGTTAACATCACAAGATGGATTTTCAAAAGGAAAGCCGACACACAGGCGAAATCACATCCAAACCCAAAGGTAGGTCAGCACGAAGGCAGACTCACAACCGAAGGTTACCATCACAAGATGGATTTCAAAAAGAAGGCCGACATGAAGGCCGACTCACTTCTAAGCACAAAGGTAGGACGACACGAAGGCAGACTCACAACCAAAGGTTACCATCACAAGATGGATTTCAAAAGGAAGGCTGACACGAAGGGGGACTCACATTCAAAGATAGTCAATCAACCAATCTACAAAGATGACTCCGCTGGGGACAAGAGAAGCCTAAACAGACAACTCTGTAGGGGAGTACAAGAAAGATGAACGAATTCATCGTCAACTTCACCGGGGATAAAGTAAGATTGAATCTCCTGAAACATGTTATTTTCTGCTGAGGAAACGTCTGGCAAAGATAATATCAAACCTGGCTTATGCTTCGAATGTATATGTTTGAATTTTTCTATGGCGTAATGCTCCATACGAAATGGAAATGGTACGCATTTGGAGGATGCAATGCTAAAATGCTTATGCTATGCAAAAGACACTCCATCGAGAGAGGTGCTGAGAAACCCGGGAACAAGCTCTGCTGAGGAAGACAAACTGAACGACCTTCCTGATCGAAACCTCTGTTGAAGATGAAACCCAAAGAGAACCTCCACTCCGTTGGGGATTATGAATAACCCTTGTTGAAGATAGAACTCAGAAAGACTCCTCCTACACTGGGAATCAAGAATGACAACTGCTGACGATGGAACCCAAAAAAGAACTTCCCCTACGCTGGGAATCACGAATAACACATGCTGAAGATAGAACCCAAAGATCTGATACGGAAAATGGGCCAATAACCATTGGACTTGCAATCTTCTGGGGATGTCAACCACTGTTGACCAAACTGTTGAGAGGATTACCATCAAACTCTGCCTGGGGATTGAAGTCAGTGATATCAAACCGGCTGGGGAATAACATTGAACCTAACCTACTGCTGGGGAAACGACTTTAACCTTACCCTACTGGGGATAATAGCATGCCGTTGCTGGGGAGATTACACTTCTTGACCTGATGAGGGAAGTAGACACCACGAGGCTTTGGGGAATATAAGATCTCTACCAAGGAGAGACATCAAACAAATCTCCTGTTGGATATGCAACATTATCCTATCTGAGACGGTCGACTTCTGAATACATTGTTGGGGAGTAATAAACCACTCTGACCGGGGGAAGCAATTCTCTGCACTCTTGCTGGGGAGAGAGAAGTTCTCAATGCTCTGCTGAGGATATTAGATCTTATATGCTAGAGAGAGAAACTCTACTGGGGAGAAGAAATATAGTCGCCTTGCAAGCACACAACAAAAAGTTCTACATGCGAAATGGCCACCTCGGTTACCATCCATAGTATCCTTTGCTCAAGCAATTTTCATTATTTTCGATATGCTCTGTAAAGCTTAATGTTTTCACATGCAATGTTTATCAAAGATATCAGACGTTTTTGCAAACAAAACAGTCAAAGTAAAAACATAAATGAATAGCTTTTTGAGTGAAATGAAAATTTTATTGATTGAATCGGCCTGTAAATAGGCATTTACAATTTGGAAGGAATTCCTGAAAAGAGGTAATTGCATAAAAATGAAAAGAAAATACATATGTTGTCAATGTGGGAACAGATATCCACCATGTTTCGATTCAGCTACGCCCCATATGTCTTTTATATCTGCAAATGCTTTGACTTCCGAAAAGACTGACTGGACTGATTCCTGTCCTTCAAAATTCCTAAGTATCAAAAGTATTCACAGATTGAATGTAGACCGCAACCTCTCACTTTCGAATCCCTAACTTTTGCCTGGATCTCCCTTTCGGGTTTTCAATCCACCGGGATACCCATTTTTGCCAAAGTTGCCTTTCCAGGTTTCAACTTTGCGGGTTTATTCTTTTCTTTTCTTTTATCCCTAGTTTTTGCCCGAACCTTTTCTTTTTGTGGTTTGCCGGGATGCCCTTTTTTGCCTGGACTTTTCTTTTTGTTGTCCAGCGGGTCTCTTTTTATGCGAAGTATTTTTTGACCGCGTCTGCGTTCACAGGGGAGGTAAAATCTTCACCATCCATAGTTGAGAATAACAAGGCTCCACCAGAGAAAACCTTTCTTTCAACATATGGCCCTTCGTAGTTTAGAGTCCATTTTCCCCTGTGATCTGTCTGAGGAGGAAGGATCCTTTTCAAAACCAAGTCGCATGTCTGAAAACACCAAGGACGCACCTTCTGATCAAAGGCCCTCTTCATTCTGCTTTGATACAACCGACCGTGTGCTATGGCTGCCAATCTTTTCTCTCCAATAAGGTTCAACTGATCCAACCTGGATCGTACCCATTCGGCTTCATTGAGTTTCACATCTACCAGAATTCTCAAAGAAGGAATCTCAACTTCTAGTGGTAGGACTACTTCCATACCATACACCAGCGAGAAAGGAGTTTGCCCCGGTTGATGTATGCACGGAAGTATGATAACCTTGTAGAGAAAAGGGCAACGTCTCATGCCAATCTTTATACATTACCATCATCTTCTGCACAATCTTCTTGATATTCTTATTCGCTGCCTCAACAACGTCATTCATCTTCGGACGATATGGAGAAGAATTGTGATGTTCGATCTTGAAGCTCTGGCATAGCTCCTTCATCATCTTGTTATTCAAATTTGAGCCATTATCAGTAATGATTCTCTCCGGGATACCATAACGACAGATAATGTCCTTCTTTATAAACCGGGCAACCACTTGTTTGGTGACGTTTGCAAACGAAACTACTTCTACCCACTTCTTGAAATAATCAATGGCGAGTAGAATAAAACGATGCCCATTGGAAGCAGTCAGCTCAATCTTCTCGATCATGTTGATGCCCCACATAGCAAAGGGCTAAGGATATGTCAATACGTTCAGGGGAGTAGGCCGAACATGCACCTTATCAACTTAAATCTGACATTTATGGCATTTTCGTGCGTATTTGAAACAATCAGACTCCATAGTCATCCAGTAATATCCTGTCCTCAACAGTTTTCTGGCCATAGCATGCCCATTGACATGAGTACCGAAAGAACCCTTGTGAACCTCTTCCATCAACAGGCTTGCCTCGTGTTCTTCGACACAACGCAACAAGACCATGTCGAAGATCCTCTTGTATAACACATTGTCTTTGTTTAGCAAGAAGTTGCCTGTTAATCTCCTAGAGTTTTCTTATCCTTGGTTGTTGCCCCAGCTAGGTATTCTTGACTCTTGAGAAAGCGCTTGATGTCATGATACCAAGGCTTGCCGTCAGTTACCTCTTCGGCTGCAAACACAAAGGTCGGTCTGTCAAGAAGCATAACTCTGATCGATGGAACTTCATTCCATAAATTAACCTTGTACATTGAAGCCAACGTTGCCAACACATCGACCATCTGATTCTCAGCCCGAGGTACATGATGAAAGTCAACCCTATCAAAGAACGGTAACAACCTTCTGGCGTAGTTCTTGTAAGGCACCAAGTTTTCCTAACGAGTTTCCCATTCTCCTTTGATTTGATTAATCACTAACCCAGAATCACCATACACATCAAGGTTATTGATTCTCAAATTTATCGCTTCTTCTAACCCCATGATGCATGTTTCATACTCTGCTTCGTTGTTGGTGTATATGAACGCCAACCGGGTAGTGAAAGGTATATGAGAACCCTTTGGAGTGGTAATGATTTCCCTGATTCTATTTCCATATGAATTAACAGCCCCATTAAAGATTAAACTCCACTGAGATCCAATTTCAGGTCCTTCGCCTAGGCAAAGGTTCATCACAACCCTTCATCTTCAAAAACAAGATATGCTCATATGGAAATTCAAACTTCATTGGTTGATAATCCTCGATCGGTTGTTGAGTAAGATATTCTGACATAACACTTACCTTAATGGCGTTCTGGGAAACATACTGAATATCATATTATGTCAAAACCATCTCCCAACGAGCTAGTCTCCCAGAAAGTGCTTGCTTCTCAAACACATACTTAATCAGATCCATATTTGAAATCAACAGGATTGTGTGATTTAACATATACTGCCTTAAACGCTTAGCTACCTAAGTGAGTGCACAACATGTCTTCTCCAACATTGAGTATCTTGACTCACAATCAGTGAACTTTTTACTCAGGTAGTATATGACATGCTCTTTTCTACCTGTCTCGTTGTATTGACTGAGAACACACCCCATCGAGTTCTCAAGAACCGTAAGATACATAATCAATGGCCTTCCTGGAATTGGCGGCATGAGGATCGGAGGTTCATGCAGATATTCTTTTATTTTATCAAACGCCTTTTGACAATTTTCATTCCACCTAACTTCATGGTATTTTCTTAGCAGTTCGAATAGTGGTTCACACGTGGCTGTAAGATGAGAGATGAACCGGGCTATGTAGTTCAGTCTCCCTAAGAAACCATGAACCTCTTTTTCTGTTCTTGGTTCAGGCATATCTTGTATGGATTTTACTTTGGCAGGGTCTACCTCGATACCTCTTTCGCTAACAATGAAGCCCAGTAATTTACCAGATCTCACCCCGAAGGTGCACTTATTCGGATTCAACCTCAGTATGAATTTCCTCAACCTTTCAAACAGCTTTTGAAAGTTCACCAAATGCTCTTCCTCCATTTGCGACTTCGCAATCATGTCATCAACATAGACCTCGATCTCTTTGTGAATCATATCATGAAAGAGAGTCACCATCGCCCGCTGATAAGTTGCCCCAACATTTTTCAATCTAAAGGGCATTACCTTGTAGCAAAATGTTCCCCACGGTGTTATGAACGTCGTCTTCTCCATGTCCTCTGGGGCCATTTTGATTTGGTTATACCTAGAGAAGCCATCCATGAAGGAAAATACGGAATACTGAGCAATGTTGTCAACTAACACGTCAATGTGGGGAAGCGGAAAATAATCTTTTGGGCTTACTCTATTCAAGTCTCGATAATCAACGCACATCCTGACCTTTCCATCCTTCTTAGGTACAGAAACAATATTAGCAACCCACGGAGGATAATTCTTTACGACAAGAAAACCAACATCTAACTATTTCTGAACCTCTTGTTTAATTTTAACAGCCATGTTCGGTCTGGTTCACCTCAATTTCTGCTTGACTGGTGGACAATCCTCTTTAAGCGACAACCGGTGCACAACAATATCAATGTCAAGCCCAGGCATGTCTTGGTAAGACCAGGCACAGATATCCACATACTCTCGCAGTATTTCAACCAATCTTCCCTTAACACTGTCTTCCAAGGCGGCCCCAGTTCTAACTTCTTTCTTCACGTCCTCGGTACCCAAATTGATAACTTCAATTTCCTCCTGATGAGGTAAGATGCTTCATTCCTCCAGTTTTAGCAGTCTGGCTAATTCCTCAGGTAAGTCACAGTCTTCATCAGTCTCTTCTTCGGCCTGATAAATGGTATTATCGAAGTCATACCGAGCGATAGCTGAATCATTATCGGTGGAATCTGAACTGATAAACCTGCATGAGTGAAATTTTGTGTTTGTTATGAACGCAACCATGAACAAACAAAAACACATTGCCATTTTACTTTATAAATGCAAAAAGTAAAAAAGGAAAACAGGGAGCGAACATTTGAATGCAAAACGTTCTTTATTAATGATAAAATTGAAAGTAAAACATTGTGGCCCTACAGAAGTAATCACTACGTCTTGGGCAGAACGTAGGATTGAACATATACAAAAAAAACAATTACTCTTTGCAAGTGACTTGAATGACTTCCTCAGTAGACCAGTTACGCAACTCCTGGCCAGGAACACACGGGCAAATCCATTCATCCATATCGCAATCACTGTCACCTTCATCATCCCCAATAGCATTGATTATGTTGAAGAAAACTCCAGCACTGGTAAACTGAACCAGACCACTGTACTTGGGAGGCTCTCGAGACGACCTGGATGGCTTGTACCCCAAACCATGTTTATTCTGCTTCATCTGTACATCTATCACCTGACCCCATTTTCGGGAATCACCAGACTCTACCACTGCACGCGCATCCTTGAAAGGGGACATTGATACTTCAGGCTCTCTGACCACTACAGGAGGTTCCCTCGGAATCTGGACAACCTCAAAAGCCTGACACAGTTTCGTGGATTTCTCCATCCACTTCTACATACTTGAAGGTTGACAGATGACTGACCATTATGTCCTCCTCACCACACACCATAACAACTTTTCCTTCGGCCATATACTTCAACTTCTGATGCAACGTTGACGTCACTGCCCCAACATGATGAATCTAGGGGCGACCCAATAAACAACTATACGTTGACTGAATATCCATAATATAGAAAGTTGCGTCAAAAACCTCTAGCCCCACCTTGATGGGCATAACAATTTCTCCGAACACAGACCTTTTGAACACATCAAAAGCCCGCACCACCAAATCATTGGGTATACAAATCAACCCTTGAGTGTCGAGCTTCATGAGGGCTTTCTTTGGAAGGACGTTTAACGAAGAACCGGTATCCACCAACACATGTGATAATAATGAACCTCTGCACTCTATGGAGATGTGCAAAGCGTTATTGTGGTTCCTCCCAGCAGGGGTCAAATCTAGATCCATAAAACCTAAACCGTTCCCAGTGTTTACGAGCGCCACCAAACCCTCGGGTTGATTCACCAATATCTCTTGTGGCACATATGCTGCATTCAACACCTTTAGCAGAGCATTCCTATGTGCTTCAGAGCATAACAACAAAGACAGAATAGAAATCTTAAAGGCGTTTGATTCAACTGGTCCACGATTTTGTAATCACTCTTCCGTATTAGTCTCATAAACTCTTCCACATCTTTCGAGAAAGAGTCCTCAACCTGTTTTTGTGCAGAATCATCTATGACTTGCCTCTGTCCGGAATTATCGACCACTTGCTTACCCTTATCCTGACTTGAACTGCCCGCATTTTCATTAGACGATACAAAGACTCTACCACTTCTTTAATGGCTCCAGCCTCCACAATATTCTCAATAATAGATCCCACACCTAACGGACACATTAACTCCTCCTTCTGTCTGTTACAAAATACTTCAGCCCCGTAATTCCATAGGATGGCTTTAGTACTTTCGTAAGGCACTAGTCCTGAAACAGTAATAATAACTGGCGTTTGCCTCATCGGTGCTGAAATATTAATCGTCTTATAAGGAATGAATATTGTGGCAACATCCTCACCATTACCAACAACTTTCTTCTCACTGTTAACCCGATCAAACTGTAACTGTCCGTCGTTAATCAACTTCTAAACGCTTGATTTCAAAGAAGCACAACCCTCAGGTTGTAACAAACACTCGTGACAATCATCTGAACACCCTGGAAAAACTCCACTTTTCAACAATCTCTCCTTGACTACTGACAAAGGAGTTCTTAGTTCATTCACATCCATTATCAAATCCAGTTGCTTCCCATCCTCGATAGCATTAGCCATTACCCCACCATGATTGGGCATAGGGTTCTGGATTACATTTGGACCATCGTTTGTAAAATAGATAGCCTTTAAATCAAGCAAGTCTTGAACTTTGTGCTTGAATGCTTTACAATTATCGATATCGTGACTCGAAGCTCCAAAATGAAATTCACAGTGTGCATTGGCATCGTACCCATGTGGCAGGGTGCCTCTAGGTGGAGCCAAGGTCCTCTTCTGTACCAACTGCAATTGTAACAAATGTTATAACAACTGGGTATATGGAATTGGAGGTGCCTCAAAATGCCTGTTTACTTTGGGTCTATCCTGATATCTGCGCGGAGTAGGGTTTTATTGTACGGCGCAGCCATAATAGCCACGGTAGCAACTTGTTAAGTGTAATTCTGACGGGCCTTGCCCTTCTGCCGATTCGAAGATACTGAGTTTGCATCACCTTCTCTCTTTCCCCCATATTATTTCTTATGTCCTCTAGATGAGGATCCACCATTGCTTGGTATCTTGCCAGACTTGATACCACTTTCGACTCTCTCTCCAGCTAACACTAGGTCAGAAAATCCTGCAGATAAACATCCTACCAACTTCTCATAGTACGACCCTTGGAGCGTAGCCATGGACATGTCTATAAGTTCTCTCTACATCATTGGAGGTTGAACTCTAGCAGCCAACTCACGCCACCTCTAGGCGTACTCCTTAAAGCTCTCATTATTCTTCTGTGAAAGATTTTGCAGTTGCATATAGTTTGGCGCCATATCTGTATTATACTGGTAGTGTTTAACGAATGCTTCAGCAAGTTCACGCCAGCTGCAGATATGACTCCTCTCCAGCTGCATATACCATTCTAAGGATGCCCCAGACAGGCTATCCTGAAAGAAATGCATCAAAAGTTTTTCATCGTCTGAGTAGGCAGACATCTTCCTATAATATGCCCTAATGTGGGTCTTAGGGCAAGTGGTTCCAGTGTATTTGTCAAAGGAAGGCACTTTGAACTTGTGCGGAATTTTCACCCCTGGGACTAATCCCAAATCAGCCATGTCAAGACCTAGAGAGTTATGATTCTCAAAGGCTCACATCCTTTCCTCAATCAGCTTGAATTTTCTGTCAGCTTCAATTGGAATACCAGCATCAACCCCTTGCATAGAAAACACATCATCCTGATGATCTTCCCAATGATGGCCCTCAGCACCATGCACTGCACCTATACTTCCAGCTCCACCAACTACAACCGGAATGCCCCCAGCTGCTTCTCCGTCCGGAGGAATGATAATAGTAGGAATAGGAACACCTCCGTCCGGAGGTATAACTTGAGCACCACCCTGACTACCTCCACCTGGAGGAACAACATGAGCACCACCATGAATAATACCTTCTTCATCAACACGTGCAACCAACAAATGCACCAGAGTTCTTAGTTGTTCATGTCCTTGAGCTACATTCTGCATCAACTCCATGAACTGAGCCATACAGTTACAGAAGTCTTGAAGTTCTGCTTGGACCTGTTCCATAGCTTTCTGTTGATTATGACGTGTTGAATAATAGTGAACGTAGGAGTCAAAAATCCTGCCTGGTTAGAGCAAACAAGGTAAGAAATCTAAAGTAAACACCTGTTATGCAAAAATGAAATGCGTGAATGCATGCACATGCCATGTTTAATCATTTCCAAAGTATATCTATATGTTGATTCCAGTTTTAACCGGGAGAGGGATCAGATACATCATTGAGAAGATATTACTGGAACAAATAGATATTGTAGAGAAAATATAGCTGAGAGAATACTGCTGAAACAAATATAACTGAAACACATATCTCTTCATAGAATATTTCAAAGAGTCGTAAAAATGAGTCTGGTACAATCGTATGTGACTCCATCAACAAGCCTGATGGTAATCACAATAGGCAACAAATGGAAATACAGAGTTAATTCATTCCTAAACCCCTAGTCCATACAAACTGGCTTTGACTTCTTCGAGAAGTGCTTCAGTGTCCGGATGAGTCGGTCGCTCTATCAACCACTTGATCATCTTGTTTCTCTTCCCAATACCCCGGTTCAGCTTGCCAATATGCTCTCCACTTTTGTCATCTCCAAAGACATCTCTGAGCTTTGCCTTCTTTATTTCAGCTTGGAATTTGAGCTCTTCGACTTCCCTCTGAGCCTCCTTCAGCTTGTCAGAAAGGTGCTTTTTACCTCTTTTCACATTCTGAAGCTCTTCTTCTTTCACTTTGAGTTTTCCCTTCAGATCTTCGTTTTCAGCCCTGATTTCATCTTCTCTCTCCTTCTTGCAAGCCGCAAAGTCATCCCACATTTTCCGAGAGTTGGCGAGCTTGACATTCGCCTTAAGAAAGAGTTTCTTAGTATTCTTATGAACCTTGGCGGAGGATTCAATGACCAATTTAGATTTCCGATAAAACTGAACCCTATCTGCAAGGTCCTTCTCCTTTTTCTGCTAACAACTTTGTTGCATCTCGGGCCTTACATTCCAATCCCTTGTTGATATCTAAAATGTCTTGAAGGCGGATACTCAGGTTAGAGTTCTCTACACGGAGTTCATTCACCATAGCTTGCAGCTTGTTATATTCTTCAATCTCAACAGTAGTGGCTTGTTCTATCATTAATGGATACAAAGGTGGCTCCCTTGAGAAAGGCAGGAACACCTCTTCCACTTTCTTTTGAATCCACTCAACATAAAAAGGATAAGCTCTACAATTGTTCTTTCCAAAGACAGTCTCCCCTTTCTTATGAATATGTCCCCAAGTGTTTATAGATCTCCTAAGCATCTCCTGGTCTTCAATACCATTAAAGAACAAAGATTCTTCGCCATCTTGATCTTCGGGAGGATTTCTCAAAGCATACCCAAACTGTCTGACAGCTAGAATAGGGTTATAATTAATTTCACCTTTCCTACCCACTAAGGGCACATTTGGAAAGCTTCCACAACTGGAAATAATCTCCATACCCAACAACCGATGATCAAACCAGACAATGTTATCAGCAGTCAAACCCATTACCCTTTTGGACCATTTCAAAGAATCCTTTGTATCCACAAACGCACCGGTCTGAGGAAGATGATTCAGAAACCAAGTGGATAAGTGCAACAATTTATAGACCCTCCTCTTCTTTTCTCGTTCTTGAAGTGCACAAAATGATACACATCACTGAGGAGAGTTGGTATCGAATTTTTTAAGACGAAGATCCTAACGGCATGCATATCCACAAAATCATGTATATTGGGAGACAAGACAATCCCGTAGATGCATAGAGCCAAGATAGCGTTAAAAACAGTCCAACTTTTTGCGTCGGCATACTTGCGATCTTGGCCAACCAAAAACTCCAACTGAAAACCTCTAAAACCTCCTTTATCGGCAACATTATCACTCAGAACAGACTGACCCACATGAAGGGCATCTGCAACTTCTTCTAAATTTGGACACTCCTCAGAAAAGAAAAGTACTCTCTGCTTGATAGGGATCCCCAGGATGAAAGAGAATTCTTCCAATGTTGAAGCTAGAATATAATTCGGAAAGATGAAACAGCGCAACAGAAGATCGTAGAACTGCAAGAGTGTATGAATATCATCGTGTTCATAGTTCGTGATATTATAGACAATATTCAATAACCTCCCATATTCCTTTCTAAAATCAGTCAGAAGACCATGATCAACCATAACAACCACTTCATAAAGTAAGTCTAGAGTCGACTTTGGAAACCTGTACGCCATATTCTTATTTCTCTCGATATCCATCCCTGTAGAAACCCACTGACTGGAATTAATAGTAAGATGTAAACCTGGAAATGAAAAAACATGAATGTTATGGTATGCACATGAAATGATGCAATGCATATGCATGGTATCAGAGGTGCCACATATAGCTGGACGTGTCTGTGCTGAACTGTGTGAATAGTGTCTGTGGTGAATCGTGTGAATAACAACTGACTAAATATAATAGGATCAACTGTTCACTTCAGTAAGAATACCAGATAACTGGGTAGGTTAGAAGTCAAATTTACATGCAAACCTGTAAACACCCAACCCCTCTCACATGTGGGTTCTAAAACAAAGGATCCTCAGTATCTCGGACTCTCAGGTCGATAAATGATGATACGTTCACCATTTCTGGTTTGGCATCATCATCAATCAAGGAGGCCTCAACTGATTCCCCTAAAAAAGGTCATCCTATAGCAAGTTCCCTGTCTCGGGTCCTCGGATCAAGAAATGATAATGCGTTCACTATTTTTGGTTTGACCTTATTACCCCTTTAGAGGAGTGCCTCAACTGAGTCATCGGGAATGGTCACCAGAGTCGACATCTTTCTAAGTTAACACCCTGACATGCACAAGACGCGCAAATCAGAATATCTCCCAAGAAAACCTCGTTTGGATGTGGATTTCGTGTAAACAAACCGTAACAAGACGCTACGCAGGCCACACTACTTTCCACTATAATCTTGTGTGTATACTCAAGCTTGGGTATTGGGCTTATCTCTCAGAACACCCTGCCCACCAAAGAAAACCAGCAATCCAGCACAATCCAATATATATATGGCGGTAATGAATGTTAAAAAGCAGATAAATGCAATAAAAGCAATAAACGTGCAATAAAAGTCATAAATAAAGCAGGTAAAACATACAAATAAACACCCAATAACCAAAACAAACAAGCGCTAGGAGTGACTCGCTCAGGGAACCACATTCCCCAGCAGAGTCGCCAGCTGTTGCAATTGTGAAAATCAACCGGCGGCAAAGATAGAAGAGTCGCCACCGAACGTTATTTATCCCGACGCAGGGAAAGGAGACGTTAGAAGAAAACCTCAAGAAGGGAAAGACATGGTCATCGCAACCATAGTCTGGGTTCGGGAGGCGGTTATGCGAGAGTAAGGTATTAGCACCCCCCTCCCCCCCGCGTCCGTTGTACTCAACGGGATCCACGCTTGTTGTCTAATCAAAAGGTGTAGGTATCTGAAGCTCCACTGCTAACTGGAAAGGAATAAAATGAGAAACGGGGAAAGAAAAACAAAAGAGGTGACTCGGTAGGACATTACCGTCCTAGGCCTACGTCTTCCTTCGGGAGTGGTAAAGTCAGAGTCAATGTAGTTTGGAGTACTACAGGGAAGTATGGGGGAAGGTTGCTTGCCAAGACATCGTCGTCTTGTGCCTACGTATCCTCAATCGGACGAGAGAGAGGAAGTCAGAGTAGTCTTAGTTCGACCTATGGGTCATTTTTTTTGTGTTTTTTAGGTGGATAACACTAACGTTTGCGTTCTAGCAGTTTAGGTGTTGTCGCTCGTTGCGTGGAGACTTACGCATTTACCTATTTGCGGTAGAATGTAAATAATAATGTTTCCTTACGATTAGAGTGAGTGAGAGGAGAAAAGAATCCCGAAGGAAGACAATTGATTTGTTTATGTCTTTTAGAAGAAATGTTTTGATTTGTTTTGTTTGCGATAGGTATCGTGCTAAAGACTATGACATAGGATCGAATGCGTTGCAAAATCGATCCAAGACGGGACGTATGCAAAACACCTTAGATAAGGTAAGGAGGGACTCCTGCTTATCACTTCCGATGTACTTAAGGCTCGTGGCGCACTCCACATACAATATTTATTAAGTGGTTTTGCTTTTATTTTAGAGAGAGAGAAGAGAGAGACTCAAATGGTTGAAAAAAAACTCTAAGGGAATCTCCACCCTAAAGGTTGTCATGCAATGATTGATCCTATAGTCGAGGTTAGGAAAGGGAATCTCTACCTATGTTAGCATGCTTGGATTGATAACCTAATGTCTCTCCTACTTTGAACCTAATCCAAAATTATATTCAAGCTAGGAATCCTAAGGGAACATACACAAGTAAACATTAGATAATTAAATCACAAGTAAACATTAGATAATTAAATCACAATGCAAAGAAGAAAAGAGAAGTGAGATGAAAGAGAAGTCACATAAGTGTTCATGTCAATGTAAAATGATACAAGTACTTACTAAATCCAAACCAAGCTCAACTATTAGATAGTTGAAAGAAATATGTAAAACTATGCATTTATGCTCATGCAAATGTCCTAAGGCTACACTACGAGTAATGTCCAACAATAAGCAAAGTGAAATAAGTCCTAAAGGTGTATGAACCTAAGAGGGGCAGTAGCTAAATTTACTATATCCACTTCATGTTAATGTCCTAAGAAAGTGTAAAAGAATTCAAGTTATATCCTACACTAGCACACAAACATTTGTCATTCAAAGACTATGTCAAGTTAACCTTTAAAGGTCACACAAATGAAGTCAAGTAATACATGATGTAATCATATAAAAGGCATGCTTGAAATTTTGAGAAGTGATCATGAAATGCACATCAAGTCATGTTTAAGAGATTTGAAAATTATACACAAAGATGTCACCTTAATGTTGTATCATTCAATCATGACTACACAATGAGCAACCAAGTATGAAATAGACTCATATAGGACCTAGGTCAGAAGCTAAGGCATGTGATTCAATGTACAAATATCTCAAGTTACCACAAAAGTTCTCATGGCAAATCATTCTCAAAAGTTAAGGCAAGCAAATATCAAAACAAACACCTAAACACTTTCATAAAGGCATGTTAATTGTCAAACAAGTAAAGGATGATCCAAGTCAAGTCAAATCGGTATCCAAGCATACAAGGCAGTAGCAATTGAAATGTAATATCTCACCTTTGTGTCATGCAAACATCAACCAAAGATGGCATACCAATGTACCAAAGGCAAGTTGTCAAAGTTGACAAGTAAACATGGCTCAAATTCACACAAATGACATTCATTAGAGGCATTCAAAGGGGCCTATGAAAGTGTATTGAAAGGTTTTACCTCATGCTAAAACAAGAGTGAGCAAGTTAGAAACAAGTTCAACAAATATGGTACAACACCATCTCTAAGCATCTCAAGTATCCACACAAGGCACAAATGGGCAAGGCATGCATTTAGAGTCCAAAGCAAGCACATAAATCATGATAAAAAATAAATATAAAAGAACCATAATGGTGTACAAGATGTTATCATGAATAGGCCTAAACATGTCAAGAAAAGTGGCTCAAAGGAAGTCACACAATCACCAAATTCAACCTTACTTCTAAGCATACTTCATAAAGGGTTAGGCACACATTGATCCCCTCATGAAAAATAGATGAAAGCTTTGGAAAATTATGTAAAATTAGTCATGGAATAGCAAGGTCGTTAACTGATCATGTTCAAGATATTGGCTCAAAATATACACCAAAGGTGTTCAAGCCATTGCAAACATTAGGCAACATATCAAGCATTGACTATACAAACAAGCATCAAAGAAGGCATTCATAAATTACCCAAAATTAATGGCACAATCAAGTGACCAATTGCACACAAAAATTGGGATCCAACCAAAGTTGGGAAGATAACTTTTCAAAGCTTAATGCACAAGGTAGCTCAATTTGAACACTCTCCAATAAAAAATTCACAAAAATACCAAATCTATCCAAAAAAGAAAATAAAAAATATCAAAAATTAATTAAAAGGTTAAGCAACATCCATGAATTTTCTTGGAATTTTTATGCACAAGAAACTATTTTTAAAATCATAAATTGAAACGAGTATTCAAAAAGAAGTTAAAAAAAACACACATGTGAGGAGGGGTGTAGCAATAGTAAGGTCCTAGTTCAAAACGCCATATGGACCAAGACTGGGGTTGTCAGTAGGAATAAATGCGTGGCCCAGTTCAAAACACAACCAGTCTTTATTCTTGATTTGGCGGGAGGTGGTAGGGGTAGAGGTACAGTAGTTCCTGATGCTGAGTCTGCACATCTACGGGCAGGCCGGGTGGTCTCAACCGGTTCACGCCGGAGGCGGATGGCCGAGCAACGGGGACGTTTCCAGGCACCTCGGTCTGTTAGGTGACTTGGAGGTCTTTCCTCAGTGCAGGCCACAGATGGGGACGTCCTTGTTCTTCAGCCGAAGGAGGCTATTATTGGAGATGTTCCGGAGGCGACTGCAGTTAGGGATGTGGTAGAGGAGATTGATTTTACAGTGGCAGTTGAGGTTGAGGTTGAGGATGAGGAGCTGGGTGATGCTGATATAGGAGAGATGGCTGGTACAGCAGAGGTTACTGACACAACAGGGGTTGCTGGCACAGTAGGGGTCGAGGAGACCATTGAGACCGATGTCACGGTCCCATCGACCGAGCCATCGGTGCACACTGAGCCAGGATTCCCTGGAGGGCCGATAGATATGTCTGTGCTTACAGATTACAGTGAGCATATGGCGTTGCGATTATGGCTGGGCGAGGTATATGTCTTTTGCGTTTCATTTTAAGTTTTGTTAGCTTATACATAAATTGTTTTTGTACTAACAAAGTTGTTTAATGGTTCGTGTCACAGGTACGACCTGTACTGAGGGTCCAGTCTCACGGGGCAAAGATGAAGAACTTCCCACGTATTCCCTTCCCCGCTGCGGTGAAGAGGATCGTGGAGGAGTTTGACCTCCTGCATTTTGGGAACTGCTCTCTCACCATGCTCGATGCAGGTCTGCTGAGTGCCTTCGTCGAGAGGTGGTACAAGGAGACATCATCATTTCATCTCTCGTTCAGAGAGATGATTGTGACCTTAGATGATGTCGCCTCCTTGTTTCACCTCCCTATCGACGGAAGATTCTAGACGGCCCCGATCATGAGTGTGTCCCAGGCACATGAGTTGGTGGTACGTGATCTGGAGCTGCCTGAGGCAGTGGTGTATCAGAAGTTCACCGATACACGAGGTGCTCACCTACCCATGCGGTGGATCCGTGATAGGTACGGCGATCTTGTTGCTGCTGGGAGGTTCCAAACTGCCGCTAGGGCGTACATGCTGCATGTACTCTCTTTGCAGACAAGTCTGGTACGTATGTTGATGCTCGCTACCTATGCCTCCTCAGCGATCTACAGATGCATAACTGAGCCAGGGGTTGTGCAGCCCTGACTCAATTGTATCATGCGCTCGAGGAGGCGACTCGATTTGAGACGAAGCAACTTACTGGGTACCTTAGTTTGTTGCAGGTATATCTTAATTCATGTTCTTACTTGTCCTTTTATTTTTATTTAAATCATTCTATTTCTAATTTATTGTTTATTGTGATCTCAGTGCTGGATCTATGAGCATTTCCCTATGATATGCGATAGGAGGTTCCAGCCATATACCTAGGGCGAGCCACGGGCGAAGAGGTGGAGGGCGAGACAGAAACACCCGGGGGGCATACTTGAGTACAGGAGGAGACTGGACGAGCTGACCGTAGAGGATGTCATATGGACACCCTACGATGATCACAGAGCCATCCGTGAGTTCGATGAGTCGTCATTATACTCCGGATATATGAGATGGGAGACTCTGGTTGCCAGGCACCTTCCAGAGAGATGCTCGCGCCAGTATGGCTACATCCACAGGCGACCACCACCAGTTCCAGATACACCCTCTGAAGGTATTGATCGGTGGTTTTAGACGCACTTCCTCAGTTCCGGTCGTGCAATTATAGCTCGATCTGCACCGGTTCAGTATCCCTCACAGTGTGAGGATGGCTACTTGGAGTAGTTTCTCACCGTATCACATCCACGCATTACTCCACCGCCGGCTGAGGAAACACCTTCTGAGGATGCACCTTAGGGGGTGTACCTTCTCATGACGCAGCTCCTCCTCCTCCTCCTCCTCTAGCACATCACCATGATGACATACAGCGCTTTCAGATGATAGCAGTGATGGCGGATGAGCTCATGGGCTTCGTAGACCCTGATGGCAGTGTTTCTGCTGGATTAGCTAGGATTGCACACATAGCCCGTGGGGGTCCTATTTAGTATTGTATATGTATTTTTGTATTATATGTATATTTTGTATTATATGTATATTATGTCAGAACAATATATTATTATTATACCTTCGATTACACTCTTACATCACAGTGATATGAAATAAACAACTTAAACAAATCAACACTTAACATTACATAAACAACTTAATTAATCAACATTTACAACCTAAACGATGCTTCAGGGCGTTTCAACATCTCCATTATTTCATCAACTGATCTTGAAAGCTGCACATCAAACTCCATCGGACCCCTTGTTAGCCTACGGCGAAATGATCTCCACGTTTTGATGACATCTTCATCGTCCTTCAGCTCAATTAGGTTGTATTTCAGACTACCATCCACCCAATCCTCCCGAAACTCGATCTTCGACACCTTTCTATTGTCACCTTCAGGCAAAAATCCCTTCAACTTCGAAGTCAAGCCGGCAAAGGAGGTTGTGTCATCGGGAAGCATGAATTCGACAGGACGAGAACCTTTCTGGAAGTAAACTTCTGCCTTAATAAAAAATGCGGGAGAAGCCATTTTTTCAGATATGTTTTACCACAAGACCTAACCCCTATTTATACAAACGTTCATCCATTCGGGACCGCACAAAGTGTCGGTGCAATCACAACCATACAAAATTGTAGGCAAAATATCGACCGTTTAAAAAAAACTCTAAAATTATAACTACCGGGAATTTCAATTGGGGGTATCAAACTGTACTTTTGAGGGCATAACCGGATTTTCAACCACTTACCGGGGAATTTGAAATTACCGGTATACCAGGAATTTTAAATACACTACCGGGAATTTTGAACAATACCGGAATTTCTTTTTAACATTACCGGGAATTTCGTCCGGAGATTGTTTGAAAAAATTTAAGGGACATTTTCGCCATTTAAAAAATATGGGGGGTGCCAGGTTTAATTGGGGGGTGGCAGGTAAAATTCTCTCTTTTTTTACACCATGCCATCATTTAGAAGGATGGTGGGCCTTCTTTTGAAGCCCATGTGATTCCTATGCACCCCATGATGCTACGCACCCCCATCTCTCCTTTTATGTTTTTTAAACTTGTATTAACAATCAATTAGTATTTTATTCTTTTTTCAAATTTTTTTATATATTAATTTTAGTTTTAGTGTTTTACTATTGGTCTTTTTAATTATTTTTAATGTTTCTCATTTAATTTTTATATCACCACAATTTTTTTGGTGTCCACTTCTTTATTTTGATTCTATTTTATCTTCATCTTCGATCGATGAAGTTTTTTTATTCACGAATGTTGGTTGATTGAGGTTGTTTAACCTTCATGATTTCAAATCTGTAGTGAATGATCATTGAGATCATTTTCTATACTTTGGGATCATGATAGGTTACCTTCTATTAATCGACGCAAGTTTGTGATTAAGACGAGATCATCCTTTTTTCTTTTCGTGTGGCACGATTTCCTTATAGAATGATTCACAATATCATTTCTCTATCATATTTTAGCACAAACATCATCTTGTGTGGCCTCCTGTAGCATAATCTTCATCATAGATCGTGTTACGATGGTTTAGCGCTAAAGTCGACCTGATTCATCCGATACAATAACTATTAACGATTAATCACTAACCACTAACTTTAATTTCTGTCAATATATTCTTGCTTTACTTTTTCGTCGATATATCTTGTTCATATTATTGTGGATATTACCTTGATCATATTATTCATCTGTTCATATTACTCATCATCATATCTTGTTCATACTTTGTTCATATTATTCGAAAACACACTAAACGATCGAAACCCTAAAAGACTAAATTGGTAGATTGTTGGTTACTTTTCCAAGCAACGGAACTTGGACTTTGTACAGAAACCCTATCAAGGAGATTTGGTCCGACTCTTGCTTGTGGCTTAGTTTAGGACACCTCGCACACACACGGCTTCCTCTTGGGCTACCTTACAATGACCCCATTTATTTCGTGCAATCTTGTGTAACTTACATGTACCCCGTTCCCATTCCGATGTATGCACTTTACTCGCTTTTGAATGTGGTTTGTTTACTAGGAGCACCCCTAGGGACTAGCATAGACTAGACCATTTTCAAACTAATTCTCGATTTGTCGTCGAGCCATTTTCAAAACACCCTTGTAAGTCGATTGCTCATTAGCATTCGCCATCAACCTAACGCACACACTCACACATTTTATCGTGGTTTCGTTACTAGGAGCACCCATAGGGACTAGGATCGATTCACACCTTTTATCAAACTCTCTATTCATCGTCTAGCCATTTTCAAAACAACTTTCTTAGTCGAGTGCCTTTTGCCTCGCAATCAACCTATTTTCAACTTCTTCGCGCACAATTACAATCAAACCCTTGATCCAACATCAAGCGAATTTTCTCAATCAAACTTCAAAACGATTAACAATTATTAAAACTTTTTTTAAGGTGAAAAAGAGGGGGATTGAGCCTTTGATCTCTCTTCAGTTGTTTGGGTGCGAGTTCTCTTACTCGTGTGTGAACAATTGACGCCTCTAAAAACGTCTAACTCGATAACGTTCAAACCTATTTCCCCTAATCACTTAGATGAAAAAGATAGAGATTCAAGGCTTTGACTCACTTTCTCGATTACTTAGGCCCGAGGAGCCTTTCTTAAGCTTCAAGTAATTGTCATCCAAATCAAACTCCAACCCCCTTTCTTTTCGTGGTCGTATCCACGAACTACCGACGCTCTGATTCTTCATTCATTCGAATGTAAGATATATAGGCACAAAATTGCGATGATCTTGGCGAACACACTTCCATCTTTTTCCATCCTTCTGTGTCTACCTTTTATCCTTTCCCGTAGTCGAACTACGAGGGCTCTAATTCCTCATTCTCGTCCGAATGAGCATACGTAGGCACAAGGGCCCCAATCCTTGGCGAGCACCCTATCTTAAAACCACCAATTCCCCCCTTTAGCATCGATTCCCTTTTATCGTACCTTTTCACATTATTCATTTAGAAAAAAACAAATAAGCTTAGCTAACGTTCATCACAATTCGAATTAAGAGGTTCCCGTTGAGTACAACGGACGTGAGGGGGTGTTAATACCTTTCTCTCACGTAATCGACTCCCGAACCCAGAATATGGTTGTGATGACCATGTTCTTATCTTTTAAAAGGTTTTCTAGATATTTTTCTTTTACTCTTTTGGGATAAATAAAGTTCGGTGGCGACTCTGTCGAACCGCAATTTCTTCTGCGCCTTTTGCGCGAAGGTCGTATTTTCGATTAGTTATTTTTCGAGGTGCGACATCTACCTACAAAAATTAGAGAAAAACTATCAAACTCAAAGATATGTACATGATTACGCATATTACACACTATAATGTAAACTACACAAAACATACACTAAATTTGAGGTTTATAGGTATAATTAAGCTGATAAGTGCCAATTATTTACACTCAAATCACTACAATTTAGCACTTATCAACATACTAATCTTAACCAAGACTACAACAACCCTTAAATTATAAACAATACATGCAATTATTTATTTTTTCTAAAAATGTTACATTTTTGTATAAACACGAACTGAGATAATACTGTATCAAAAGATGCTTAGTCTAAGAATTGTATTTCCAATAACACTTTTACAACCTTCTACTTATTAAGTTGGTGTCAACACTTGCCTCTCATTATTAGATGAAATCGATATATGCGATGGTGCGCCAACATTCCAAGTTATGCCCAACTTTCCATCAACATTGTTTTCCTTCCCGCCTTCTTCAACTACAATAACTTCTTTTCCCTTCTGCTTCATTCCTTCACCAACGTCACTTACATTCATGTTGGACTTGGGAGTAAATTGTTCATCATCTCCTGCTACTTCAACTTTAGCAACCTCTTTGACCTTTGGTTCTTTACCTATTTCACTTATAGGTGCATTCACTACAGTTGAAGATGAGCCCCCTCTTGGTAATACTGGTTTCCACTCCTTGACGCTTCCACTATTACAAACCTGCTCATACTTGAGATGCATCTGATCTAACTTTCTTCTTCTCCAAGTCGTTTTGCTTTCAAGATCAGAGATGGATCTGCAAAAAAAACATATATTACACAAACAGGCTCAGAAGAATTATTTTTACAAATTGGATTAAACATGTAAACGAATAATTATATACTTGGCCCTAAACATCCCAAATGAAGCATTTTCTTTCTCGGTAGACATTGATGGCATGCAAGTGAAGTGTGAACCTATGCAAAAGCTTTTAGATTTTTGTTTCTTACACGACAACCAACACTTGATAGTATATCATACTTAACCCTCTTTTCACCACATAAAATGCTTAATTAAACAAACTAACATGATATGTAAATCATTCTACCAATGTCTTTGTGACCCTAACAAACTTATCAAACAATATCACTCATCACATTACGTTTTAACATTGACACATAAGACTTTTCCGTCGGATAACATATCTTGAATCCAAGAACATCGCATCTTCTGATCTTCTTTTACTTAGCAAACACATATCATCATCTACCTATAAAATTTTCCCTCCAAACATACTTCCTATTTCTATTGGCAGTGCAAATTTCTGCTTCAAATCTCTCACTTTTATTGCCATCAACCAATAATACGGACTTCTGATTTCATTTGAGATAATTCTTCGTAACTTTTCGGGGAATGTGTTGCATCAAACACAAATAACTTCAGATCACACTTAGATTTACAAAAAAATGTATTAAACACATTCAATTTAGTAAACATACCAAGACATTCTTGCTATTTACAAAACCAAATGTAATTTCCCTCCCCCATTTGAATTCCATACATTGAAAGTCTTCCTCATCAAAACTATAACAACATAAAAACTATTCTTCATTTCAAGTTGCACACTGGTGATGACATTCTAATTATATTCAAATGTTTATTACATTACTAAAACATCTTCCATTCAACTATTACTCTATTAGACACTGTCTATATTTGTTAATATACATAAATATGAACATACTAAATTTTTAACACACACCACAAGGATTACCAACCTAACATACAATACAACAAAACATACTAAGTTGCATCTTTTTTCAATTAAATTGAATTTTGTTTTACCTGCTAGTGTCTGATGAGATACTGATATGATGCTTTCTTCGATGACGGCCTGGATTACGGTTCCATTTTCATCACAAATTCAACAACTTTTGCTTTCACAATATCAGCAAGTTACATGCAACACATTTACAATGACCTTTTGACTATAACCAATTTCATCATATGAAAAACTTACCCAGTAAAGGTTTTATTCTTTGATGAAGACGCCTTCGATCCCTTAGATTGGTTGCAAGATTCAGTAATCGATTCACTGCATATACCAAATTCATATATGCAACTTAACATTTTGATGCGTTATATTCAGTCATTTTTTTGAACAGACTGATCCTAGGATAAATAAATTCATTATGGTTGTTATTTACCTTTTCAATGACTCTTTCTTCTTCAACAATACATTTGTTGCTTTTCATCCTTCTTTTGAGATCCATGAGTAACACACGAACGACAGTATTCCATTGGTCACATTGTGTTTTTTGTTTAACAATATGGCTTTTATGTACTTCAACCCTTAACATGTTCAGTAACTTTATTTTTCTTTATGAAAAACGTTATACTTACAAATAAATGGGAAACATTATTATGATTCATTCACGGGGCAACCATTTTTGCATAAAGTTTGGGCCAGTTTAACTATAAAATGCTTGGCCCATTAACTACCAAGTAAATGTCCTTCATGTTATGTTATGTACCTATTTAATTATATGTAATTACTTTTAATTCATTACACTTTTAGCTTATATCCAAGAATTATAGCAATTTCAATTCTTTTTTCATAAAAAAAAATTCTATTTTATCCCAACAATATATTTCCCTATACATTTAATTTTTATATAATATTTCCTTTTATAAAAATTTAAAAATTGTTTTTACGCTTTTTTAATTAATTATTATTTAAAAAAATCGCGTGTAACACACTGGTACCCATGCGAACACACATGTACCCCAATAGTTTTCAAAATATGTTACTCACAAGGTTTTATTAAATAATAAAATAAGTGTTGAAAATAACCCGTATCTTCGTATATTTCATAAAATGAAAAAACATTCAACTTGTTGTCTTAGTAGATTCTATTTATTTTAAAATAAAATTAGTAAAATATATGTGCGTTCACATAGGTAAATCTATTTGATACATTATAAAATTTATTTAAATGTACGTGTAAATGTAAAATGAGTTGTTTAATAATAAAATGAACAATAATCTATAATTTCAATTATATTAAATAAATATACCAAAAAAATCGTGAGATGGAAAAAGAAAACAAATTTTACATTTTAAAATAAGAATATTGTCTCTCATCTAAAAACAATTAATGATTAAAATAAAATAGGTATTATGTTGATCACTATCGATCCAGTACATGTGCAACCTGTGCTACACCCCTAAATTCAATATAGTCCATTTATTTTATTTTTATTATTAAAGCAATGCATTTTACACCAGTTTTTTAAAAACATATGTAAAATAATAATTTATTTTCAAAGTTTATAATTTTATATTATTTTTTTGAAAATTCTATATAAATTTATATTTTTAACTTATTTTTTGAATTAGAACAGGGCCCCCAGGTTGATTGGGTTGACCCTGGTGTTGATATTAACTTGTGAAATAGAGCATTTTATCGAATAAAAGTTAAATGAGGTTTTGAAGTAGGTGATCTATGAATCACGAACTCTGATACAAGTATCAGGACACGGTACAAGTACTCTGCAATTGATAATATGAAAAATGTAAAAAAAAACAACACATCTGCAATTAATACAAATACTCTACAATCGACACATAAAATTTGTTCAAAGAATCCATTATTCAATATAAGGTGTATAACTATAAAATAATTCATCGAAAAATAAAGACTCTACTTTAAATTAAATACATCCAAACCCACCAAAATTCCAAGTAAACGACATGTTATGACTTCAACATCATTATGACCAATAGATTTTTTAAATAGTAGTAAGCCATCACCAACCACATTTGAGATTTCTGTTGAAGTCAGAGGATAGTAAATCCTCATCATTTTGCCTTATTTTGCTTCTTAGTTTAACTAATACACATGCATTGGCTTGTTGTGCTTCCAAAGAAGTGACTTTTTAGGACAAAAGGGTCTCACGAGGACAATCAACAAACCATTTTCAACAATCAGTACTACAAAACAGAATCTCAACAACAGTAATAAGATGCAGAATAAGTACAATGTCAATCCATATTTCAAAAGGAAGATGATTTATAATGTGTTAAACTAAAAGATGCATAGAGTTTTGATGAAAAAATATTGGATGATCAAATTGACTCACCTAAAAAAATCTTCTAATATGTAGTGCAATTTAAGTCTAAACCTTTGGTTATTCCTACCTTGTATCCAAGCTTCAAAGTGTTTTGAATTACATCATAATAAGAATTCAGAGCCTTAATCTCACCAAAGCAAGAGTAAATTGTTCGAACTTGGGCAATTTCCTAGACACGTAGCAAATAACAATGAAGATTAATTCATTAGTTTCCTACACTAATCAATTACTTCTTTTTAATTGTGTCAACTATCATCATCAATAATCATCATCATGCTTTTGGATTATTTACTTTACTTAAAAAATAAAAAAGTTAGGATCTTTATGAGTGTTTAATATTAAAATACATAATTTAAAGTTAAACATTCTTTGAACTTATGTCACTAACTCATAAGGATAGCCATGCACAACTTGTATACAAAAAGTAAAAAGGATAAAAGAGCTTTTTCCTAGACATACTTTTTTTAATGAGCAAATTCTTGCGTTACTTTCCATATAAATAAGCATGTTTATTCATTCACATGATGTTTTTCAAGCTTCAACAATGAATTTAGCATTTACCTATTCAGTGAGTTTATGCCACAATGATACAATTATACAATTCTTGTTATGAAGTTAGGCAGGACACAATGATATACATGACACAAACACTTAACATCTTAATGAACTTTATATAATACATGTTAAATTTATATTTATCAATTGAGACTCGTATCTCAATGTTTAATGATCTACAATATGTTTATCAATTATTGTTCCAATACACCATTCCTAAACCATTGTACACTTTCATCTTTTATAATTATTGAGTCATCAAACAATTGATTACCAAACTGATTTTCCATATCATTATTCTCTAAATCAACATATATATTTGCTAGTTTGGGATTTTTAGCTGAGTGAAAAGTTAATGCATTGACGGTCATTGCTACGTCGACATTACTAAGTGTCTAAAGCTTAAGACAAAATCTTTGACATATTAATTGTATCGATCTATTAGTTCGACTGACTCATAAGCGGGGTTGAAGTAAAGAATGGTTTGGAGGAGTCTCGGAAACAGATCCATAAAATTAGGATCACTCTCTCTTCTAAACATGTTCATAATCTTGAAATATCACATATAACTTTTATACACGATGTTGAAGTCGACACTTTTTAGTGTTAAGGACTTAGGATATTTTCAAGTCCAAAGGTTATGTGATATGGAGATGTATCTGCCTGCGACAAGAGATATTAAAGCCTTCAGAAACGGTTATCAACACAATTATCACCATGTTTTGTTTGGTTTTAAGCAATTTCTCTTTGAATAGGCAAGAAAGCGAGTTAGAGCAAAAGTAACCAATGTAGCAGGATACACGTCGAACATGTAACCAACGACTTTTGTCGACGATTATTTTAGAATTAGTATATAAAAAGGCTTAGGCCTTGAATTTAGGGTCGCAAAATTCTCATTCATTCTCTATAGAACTAGAGTACCTAAGTCATCGAGTGAAATAGTTTGTGAGAAATGTGAGTTTGCGACCACTATTTAGATTCTTTGAGAATCCTTTGTATTTCAAGCATTTACATTTATTGACATTTACTTTGTTTATTGCTTTTTATCTTTATCCAAAGTTTATTACTTGCATTCAGTTGATTTATTACCTAAGCGTTTTAAATCCAAATCACACATTTTTCATTGTATATTTTCTTTACACAAATTCTCTTTGAGATTTTTCGAGTTAATCTTTTAAGTGAACTAAACTCTTGATTGTCTACTAACAACACCAGTAAACAAATAGGCACACCCAATGGGACTATTTTGTGTAAAAAGTGTATTTTTGCAGAAAAGTTGTGTTCTCTTTGTCCAAATTTTGTTCTTAGTCCATGAAATGGATTTGCTTATCGAGTGTGTATGCGTCTAAGGAGTAGAAAGACTCTACCTGAAATGACACTTCCACCGTCTAGAAACCTTCCCCCTCCCTAGAATAATTCTCCAAACTCAGAAGAACAAACAGTTACGTCGCTGGTTGGTCATGTAGGAACTTTAACTTCTGTTGGATAAATGCCAACCGTTATAAGTCAGATAACAACGTTGATTGTATCATAAAAAATGGTGGTATCCTTGCCGCAAGTAACAAGTATGTCCACTACCCTTAGGGCTACATAAAACATGATAGGAAACCAAAGGCCTCCTTTTACCTGAGTTTCACGTTACCTCTAAGTGGTAGAGAACAATCTTACGGCGTGCCAACTGCTATGATGGCAAGCCTACACCCCAGTGCATCTACGTATACATATAATTCAATGACTATTGTCTCCCCTATACTTAGCTTCAGGGTTTGCTGTTAACAACTATAGTCGAATGACATGACAAATAAGAGGTTTAGGATATATTCCTACAGGTATGCTACCCATAACCAATAGTTATCTTCAGTTAATAAGACAACAAATGGATGAGAGTAATCACGAAATAGTTAACATGCTTACACACCAAATAGGCACAATTTTCAATCCTTTGATTCATAACACTAATCACAGTTAACAACAATTGGCACAACAAATGAGTCGGACCGCTGACTTTTTAGGTGCTCCTCAAGCGCATATCCATCCAGCACCTAACAATCAAATACCACAGCAGGCAATACCTGTCGAGTCGCTCGTACCCAGGGTAGTCAAGGGTAATGCTGACCAGAATGGCCATGAGGTAGTGTTGGTGCATGGAAACCAAGATGAATACCAAGTATTTAGAACTGCCAAACAAAACAAGTTTGGGGGTAGAACAATATAACTAATGAGGTTGAACACATTTTGTCCCAAAATGGCCTCAATGTCAGTCTGCATATGCCTAATTTTGTTTCTATTTATCAGATTAGGTATTGCAAAATTAGTTACCAAGGGTTGGAAGATCCCCAAATTTACTAAGTTTGCAGGGGATACTAATTAATCTATTATCGAACATGTGGCAAGGTATCGGTCGGAGGCAGGAGATATAGCCAATAACAAGAATTTGAAAATGAGATTCTTCCCAAATTCCTTGAATAAAAATGTTTTCACATGATTTACTGTAACACCCCAAAATAATTATAATATTTATTTAATAGATTTATTATAATTATTAGTGATTTTCGGTAAATTTTGATGAAATATTATGAAGTATGGTGTATTTGTATGGTGTGTTGGGGGATATTGATGAGCTAAGGGAATAATTAGAGTATTTAGGAAATAAGCGATTAACTGGAATTATTTTAGTGTTAATAATAATAGAATAATGTGAATAATATTATTAGATTATTATTATTAACTAAAATAAAAGGGGGTGAAACACTAAGGGCAATGTGGTATTTTGTAAGGGGATAAGTGAGGGTAAGATGGAAAAACCATAATAGGGGTCTAATCGGTAAGAGTGACAAAAAGGAAAAGAGAGAATGGAGAAGCTAACTTTCGACGATCGTGTTTTTGGGAGAGCACTCTGAGGAAAGAAGGAGGAAGAGACTAGGGCTCAGAGAAACTCTGACGAACTCAAGAGGAAGATCAGAACTGAGAATTTTAAGGTATGAGGAGTATCTGTAACACCCTAAACCCCCGCGACATAATAATACTAAAATAATAAAGCATCAGAATCAATTTAAAATAACAAGGGCATTCAGGATGCTACTTCAACAAAAACCTGCTCATGAAATAGACGTGTAACACATAAATCATTTTTCAAAAATAAAACTCTTTTAATCTGCAGCGAAAAAATAGTCGTTTAACATAAACCAAAACATTAGTCCAAATTATTCAATTAAACATCAACCAAATAAACAAAACAACTAAGCGTTTCAAAACCCCGAGGTTACACATCAGAGCTGACGCTGACACAACGAAGCAAAATAGAAGACTTCATCTTCACTCACTAAGACTTTGCACTAATCCTGATCACCTGCACGTTACCCGCGTGGAGGTAACATTCAAACAGAAGGGGTGAGATTCTTAAATCAACGAAAGAGAGAGATGATATAAATAGAAAAGCATACATCATCAAGTTATTCACCATATCGTAACATCCAACAAGAATCACACACCTCAACTTATGCACAGACAATCACCGATAATTATACCAACCATCATGCGACACAACCAACAAGAGAATGCAAAGGAGACTCGACTAGACTCAATGCATGTGGTACCAAAATCGATCCCTATTTCATGATCACAGTTCCCGTTGGAACTCTCGACCCCTGTTTCATGGTCAAGTATGACCCCTATTTCATGATCACACCAACGACCCCTATTTCATGGTCACGTACGACCCCTATTTCATGATCGCACCAACAACGGTGATTGCTTACACCCCATTTGGACACACAATCACACCAACAACAACAATTCCATCAAGGAATTCGGATAGATAATAACACCCCACATGGGCACGCCATCCCATAACTATGCACATGCCATGCACCATCAATGACAACATGCGACAACGACTCATACATACACATAACATACTCATCTTCATACCAACATCATTTAACAGTCAACATGCATTCATCTAAACACACATTAATGCACCAATACAACAACTACACATCTTTACATCATTAATCATGCATTTCACATTATCACATCAACGTCAACAAAACAAGCACATAACACCTCAATATATGCTCACCATACAACAACAACAACACAACATTAATATAATATAAAACAGATATTTTCCATGAATTTTAAGTCAATAAAAATAATATTTTTCAGCCCAAAGTCGCGCTAAGCGAGCCCCGCCCACGCTAAGCGTGCAACTCTCTGCCTCGAAGAGACGAAATTTCTCCAGACCTCGCTAAGTGCTCTAGACCGCGCTAAGCGGGCCCAGCGATTCTGCAGCCCAAAACCCTGCGACGACAGCAACAAACCACCTGCATTTTTCTACACTGAACTCGATTTTTAACATAAAGTTTTCATAGATTTTGCACTAATAGCCTACATCTAACATTTTCAATTCAGCCAAACATATCAAACAAGACTAATTCATCAATTCCAATCATATTATCACAAAATCTTCTTAAAACCCTCATTCAACCCCATGGATTCCAACTTAGTGATTTCTACTTCAATACTTACATCATTTAACCCTTGAGAGATGAAAGAAATCCCACCCTTACCTTAAAGTGATGAGCTTTCCTAACTTCAATGGATTCTCCCTTTCTTCCTCTTGCCCTAGCTCTTCTCCCTCTTTCACTTTTTCACGTGGAATTAGAATAATGAACTCTCACTCTCTAATTCTCTCATATACCCCAATTAATGAATCGCCTTATTTGCCCTCACTTAATCCCCGCCTAATTACCATAAAGCCCTTCCACTCACTACACCTCTTAATTATTTTAATTATCTTATTATATTAACATTATCACTCAACTAATGAAATAAATTAGTCAACAAATGATAAATTAAAATAATCCAATCAACATTACTCAACGCACCGCTAATCTCTATGTTATTAGCCATACACCCCTACTACGCCCAAGACCTACTACTTAAGGTCACTACCCTTCACCACGAGTACACAAAACACAACGAAAGTACAACAACACATAATCGACCACAACAATATATAATTATTCGTAAATAATAATAAAAGGAGAATGGGGCGTTACAACTCTCCCCCACTTAGAATATTTTCGTCCTCGAAAATTTACCTTATTCAAACAGTTCTGGATATGATTCTCGCATCCTGTTTTCCAACTCCCACGTCAGGTTCCCACCAGCAGCGCCTCCCCACGCCACCTTCACCAGAGCGATCTCTTTCCCTCTGAGTTGCTTTACTTTGCAGTCCTCAATCCGTACAGGTAAAGCCTCAACCGTAAGGTTATCCCTTACTTCTACATCATCCATAGAAATCACATGTAACGGATCTGGAACATACTTCCGAAGCTGCGACACTTGAAATACATCATGCAAATTTGATAATCTGGGTAGCAACGCCACTCTGTAGGCAACAGGTCCCACTCCCGCAGAAATCTGATATGGACCAATAAATCGAGGAGTAAGCTTCCTCAACTTCAATGCCCGTCCAACATCGGTCACCGGAGTGACTCTAAAAAACACATGGTCTCCTTCCTGAAACTCCAGATCCTTTCTTCGCTTATCATGATAGCTTTTCTGCCTACTCTGCGAAGCTTTCATCTTCTCACAGATCGACCTCACCTTCTCCGTAGTCTGTTGAACAATCTCGGGTCCAAGCACTACGCTCTCACCAGACTCATGCCAACACAAAGGCGTCCGACATCTTCGACCATACAACACTTCAAAAGGCGCCATTCCGATACTAGAATGATAACTGTTGTTATAAGTGAACTTAATCAACAGCAAACGGCTATCCCAAGCACCTCCTTGTTCAAGGACACAATCCCTCAACAAATCCTCCAAAGATTGTATAGTCCTCTCTTTCTGCCCATCCGTCTGCGGATGATAAGCGGAACTCAACTTCAACTTCGAACCCAAAGCTTCTTACAAACTCTCCCAAAATCTGGAAGTGAACCTCAGATCTCTATCCGACACAATACTCAATGGAATTCCATGCAACTTCACAATCACCTGAATATAAATCTCTGCCAACTTCTGCAAAGGAAAGCTGATATTAATTGGAATGAAATATGCCGACTTAGTCAGTCTATCCACTACTATCCAAATAGAGTCATGTCCTCTCGGCGTGTTAGGAAACCCTGTTACAAAATCCATAGAAATATTGTCCCACTTCCACTCTAGAATATCTAACGGTTGCATCTTACCAACAGGTTTCTGATGTTCTACTTTCGACTTCTGAAAAGTCAAACAAGCATACACAAACTGAGCCACATCACGTTTCAATCCAGGCCACTAAAATATCTTCTTCAATTCTTGATACATCTTCGTAGCTCCTGGATGGATACTCAAACTACTCCTATGACTCTCCTCTAAAATCATCCTTTTCATCTCAACGTCATCAGGAATACAAATCCTGTCACAGAATCTCAACACACCTTGTTCGTCCATTCTGAACTCGTTGTTCTCGGTCCGATCATTCCCAACTATCAAATCCACCAATTTCACGTCCAACTTCTGGCCCTCCCTGATACTGTTCAAAAACTCGTTATTGATTTTCAACATTCCCAACATCACACTATAAGGTGTCTGCTCGCAAATCAAACTCATATCTCTGAACTGTTCAATCAATTCCAATTCTTTCACCATCATAGCAGACATATGCAATGTCTTCCAACTCAAAGCATCAGCCACCACATTAGCTTTTCCGGATGATAATTCAAGCTGAAATCGTAATCCTTAAAAAATTCTAGCCATCTCCTATGCCTCATATTCAGTTCCTTCTGATCAAACAGGTACTTCAAGCTCTTATGATCACTATACACTTCAAATTTGGAGCCATAAAGATAAAGCCTCCAAATCTTCAACACAAAAACCACTGCCGCTAGTTCCAATTCATGAGTTGGATAATCCTTTTCATGAATTCTTAACTGTCGCGAAGCATAAGCCACAACTTTACCATTTTGCATCAATAAACCTCCCAAACCCATCAGCGAAGCATCACAGTACACTACAAACGGTTCATCTGGTTCTGGTAAAATCAACACCGGAGCTATAGTCAATCTCTTCTTCAGCTCAATGAAACTCTTCTCACAATGAATGTCCCATACAAATGTTTTACCCTTGCAAGTCAACTGTGTCAACGGAAGTGCCAACTTCGAAAAACCTTCTATAAACCGGCGATAATAACCAGCTAAACCCAAAAAGCTTATAATCTCAGTCACTGACTTCGGAGCTTCCCACTGTAGAACTGCATCTATCTTAGATGGATCCACCGTAATACCATCATCGGAAATAACGTGACCAAGGAAACTCACTTCTTTCAGCCAAAACTTGCACTTGGACAACTTAGCATAAAGCTTCTTCTCTTTCAACACTTACAACACAACTTGCAAATGCTCAGCATGTTCCTCTTCTGACTTAGAATAGATCAGAATGTCGTCGATAAAAACAACTACAAACTGATCCAAGTAAGCATGAAAAGTCCTACTCATGTATTCCATAAACACACCAGGGGCATTAGTAACTCCGAACAGCATCACCACATATTCATAATGTCCGCACTGGGTCCTAAAAGTTATCTTATGAATATCCTCATCCTTAACTCTTATCTGATGATATCCCAATCTCATATCGATCTTACTAAATATACGTGCACCCACTAACTGATCCATCAAGTCATCTATTCTTGGAAGTGGATACTTGTTCTTAATCGTTACTTTATTCAATTGTCTGTAATCAATGTACAACCTCATAATACCATCCTTTTTCTTTACCAACAACACTGGAGCTCCCCAAGGTGATACGCTTGGTCTCACAAATTTCTTCTCTAACAAGTCTTCCAGTTGCTTCTTCAGTTCTGACAATTCTGATGCCGACATCCTGTATGGTGCCATAGAAATAAGTCTAGTATCAGGGACAAGATCAATAGTAAATTCTACTTCTCTCTCTGGTGGAACATCAGTAATGTCATCTGGAAACACTTCAGGAAATTCACGCACCACTTGTAACTCATTAATCATTGACTTGCTCTCCACTGATAATGATGCAAACAATGCAAGCACCTGAACTTCTTCTTCCAAGAGTTCCTTCAAATCTCTAGCAAACAGAAAACCATCATCTCCATCTTCCTCAGGAGTAAGAAATTGAACCGACTTGTTAAAACAGTTAATATGAACATGATTGTACTCCAACCAGTTCATACCCAAAATCACATCGAGACCTCCCAGCGATAAACAAATCAGATCTACACCAAAGTCCTTACCAAAGATTGATAATGGACAATTCAAACACACTAGAGAAGTGGTCACCGATCCCTTCGCAGGAGTTTCGACAACCATTTCCCCCTTCATGGGAGAAACGACAAGGCCTAGCCTTCTTACACAATCAGCAACAATAAAAGAGTGAGTAGCACCAGTATCAATAATAGCAACAAAGGCGTATTATTAATATAACATGTACCTTTGATCAATCTGTCATCACTGGAAGTCTAGGTTCCCGTCAAAGCGAACACTTTTCCCCCAGTCGAAGCTTGCTTAGGTTTCTGACAACGAGTGCTAATATGCCCCTGTTCTCCACAATTGTAACAAGTAACCACATTAACTTTGCAGTCAGTAATCAGATGTCCTGCTTGTCCATACTTGAAGCATTTCTTCACATCACTCGTGCACTCATTGAAACGATGACCCAATTCGCCACACCTGTAACACTTGAGAGGGGCAGAGGCACCTCCCCCACTTGGCTTCTTGCCATCAACATGTTTCTGTTTACCTTTATCAGCTGGAGTTGCATAAGGCTTCCCACAATTCACTTGCTGCTTTCCTCTCCTCTCGGCTAACCCCTTGAAGTGAGCCGATCGAGCTTTGCTATCCTCCTCAAAGATCCTGCAGCAATCAACCAAGTCTGGAAACCGTCTGATCCCCTGATAACCAATTGCCTGCTTGATCTCAGGCCTCAAACCATTCTCGAACTTGACACACTTCGAGAACTCAACTGTTGCCTCACTGTAATGAGGATAAAACTTTGCCATATCTGAAAACTTAGCAGCATACTCAGTCACTGACATGCTACCCTGCTTCAGCTCCAAGAACTCTATCTCTTTCTTCCCTCAGACATCTTCAGGAAAATATTTCCTCAAGAATTCTCTGCTAAACACAGCCCAAGAAATCACCTCCCCAGCAGCTCCCAACAATTGACGGGTACTTACCCACCAATCATCAGCCTCTTCAGCTAGCATATGGGTACCTAACCGCACCTTCTGCGCTTCAGTACATTCCATAACCCGGAAGGTTCTCTCAATCTCCTTGAGCCAAGTCTGTGCTCCATCTGGATCGTATCTCCCCTTGAAGGTAGGCAGTCTGTTCTTCCGAAACTCGTCATTCTCGTTAGCATGCGGCAGGTTCTGTACCGCTTGAGCAATAGCCTGTAAAGCAGCAGCCATCGCAGCATCGTTCCTTCCAGTCATTCTAAATTTTTGTTATACACCAACAACAGAACATAATGGTTAAGGAACTGACATCGACATTACACAACTATCACACGACAACAACTCGACAACTTGGTCGGGCAGACTGACCTGCTCTGATACCATTAATGTAACACCCTAAACCCCCGCGACATAATAATACTAAAATAATAAAACATCAGAGTCAATTTAAAATAACAAGGGCATTCAGGATGCTACTTCAACAAAAACCTGCTCATGAAATAGACGTGTAACACATAAATCATTTTTCAAAAATAAAACTCTTTTAATCTGCAACGGAAAAATAGTCGTTTAACATCAACCAAAACATTAGTCCAAATTCTTCTATTAAACATCAACCAAATAAACAAAACAACTAAGCGTTCCAAAACCCTGGTGTTACACATCAGAGCAGACGCCGACACAATGAAGCAAAATAGAATACTTCATCTCCACTCACTAAGACTCTGCACTAATCCTGATCACCCGCATGTTACCCACGTGGAGGTAACATTCAAACAGAAGGGGTGAGATTCTTAAATCAACGAAAGAGAGAGATGATATAAATAGAAAATCATACATCATCAAGTTATTCACCATATCATAACATCCAACAAGAATCACACACCTCAACTTATGCACAGACAATCATCGATAATTATACCAACCATCATGCGACACAACCAACAAGAGAATGCAAAGGAGACTCGACTAGACTCAATGCATGTGGTACCAAAATTGATCCCTATTTCATGATCACAGTTCCCGTCAGAACTCTCGACCCCTATTTCATCGTCAAGTATGACCCATATTTCATGATCACACCCACGACCCCTGTTTCATGGTCACGTACGACCCCTATTTCATGATCGCACCAACAACGGTGATTGCTTACACCCCATCTAAGCACTGAATCACACCAACAACAACAATTCCATCAAGGAATTCGGATAGACGATAACACCCCACCTGGGCACGCCATCCAATAACTATACACATGCCATGCACCATCAATGACAACATGCGACAACGACTCATGCATACACATAGCATACTCATCTTCATACCAACATCATTTAACAGTCAACATGCATTCATCTAAACACACATCAATGCACCAATACAATAACTACACATCTTTACATCATTCAATCATGCATTTCACATTATCACATCAACATCAACAAAACAAGCACATAACACCTCAATACATGCTCACCATACAACAGCAACAACACAACATTAATATAATATAAAACAGATATTTTCCATGAATTTTAAGTCAATAAAAATAATATTTTTCAGCCCCAGGTCGCGCTAAGCGAGCCCCACCCACGCTAAGTGCGCAGCTCTCTGCCTCGAAGAGACGAAATTTCTCCAGACCACGCTAAGTGCGCTAGACTGCACTAAGCGGGCCCTGCAATTCTGCAGCCCAAAACCCTGCGATGACAGCAACAAACCACCTGCGTTTTTCTGCACTAAACTCGATTTTTAACATAAAGTTTTCATAGATTTTGCACCAATAGCCTACATCTAACATTTTCAATTCAACCAAACATATCAAACAAGACTAATTCATAAATTCCAATCATATTATCACAAAATATTCTTAAAACCCTCATTCAACCCCATGGATTCCAACTTAGTGATTTCTACTTCAATACTTACATCATTTAACCCTTGAGAGATGAAAGAAATCCCACCCTTACCTTAAAGTGATGAGCTTTCCTAACTTCAATGGATTCTCCCTTTCTTCCTCTTGCCCTAGCTCTTCTCTCTCTTTCACTTTTTCACGTGGAATTAGAATAATGAACTCTTACTCTCTAATTCTCTCATATACCCTAATTAATGAATCACCTTATTTGCCCTCACTTAATCCTCGCCTAATTACCATAAAGCCCTTCCACTCACTACACCTCTTAATTATTTTAATTATCTTATTATATTAACATTATCACTTAACTAATGAAATAAATTAGTCAACAAATGATAAATTAAAATAATCCAATCAACATTACTCAACGCACCGCTAATCTCTATGTTATTAGCCATACACCCCTACTACGCCCAAGACCTACTACTTAAGGCCACTACCCTTCACCACGGGTACACAAAACACAACGAAAGTACAACAACACATAATCGACCACAACAACATTTAATTATTCACAAATAATAATAAAAGGATAATGGGGCGTTACAGTATCGTTTACCATTATAATTGATATAAGGTTAGATGTATGTAGGTAGTTGGGTTTTAGGGGATTTTGGGGAACATGACGATAATATGACGAATTAAGATGAAATTGGTGATTTGGGGATGTGTAAGATGAGAGGGAATGATGTATAAGTTGTCTATTATGATGTGTTGTTGTTGTAGTATGATTTTCTTGTGATTGATGGGTGTTTTCGGACTGAATGGTATTGAAACCGCAAGATAATTTGGATCTGAACTGGTGCAGAATCGCAACTAGAAAGTTGCACTTTCGCATGATTCGCCGAGCGAGCTTCCCGTGTCGCCGGGAGAAGCAATTTCGTCCCAGCCTCGCCAGGAGAGAGTAGAGGTGAAAGGAGGGTGAAAAAAAGGTGCTACTGGAGTTTATATAAGGGAGGGACTTCGCCCCTGCTTCGCCGGACAAACGCCAGGCAAGCGAACTACTTCGCCGGGCGAGCACCAGGCGAGCAGGAGCCGATGTTTTTTTATTATTATTTATTTTATTTTGTTTCTTTTTCTCGTGTCTTCTTGATTCTTTGCTGACCTTGGGTCGTAGGGCAATTGAACTTCAATGACTTAATGATTATAACATGATGAATTATGAAATATTATGACAAATTGTGACATATATGATTGATGTTATTCTATGATGCTTTGATGAATTTTCATGAATGATGATGCAACATTAACGATCCTATGATGGTGAATACTATGACGTTTTGCATCATGCATTCATAGCACAATTAGGACTTCGGACCAATGATGATGTTAGGACTTCGGTCCAGTGGTGGCTTCAATCCCATTGTGTAGATTGAAGTGTATATGACGTGCTCCGGTTCAAGGGGGAATCGATCCTATGGTGGGGATCTTTGGAGGGTGGTGGCCCAGTGTCCACCAAATGAGTTGGTACCACATGCATGAGTCTATGTTGTTGCATTTCATACTATGTGGCATTGCATATTTGTGAATAAACGATGTTATTGATGAAATGAGTTTACGTGATGTACGACGACGATGACTTAATGATGATTGCTATGTTTGACGATATTATGACGATGTAAATGAACTGTTGATGTCGTTGTACCTGTATATTTTTCTTTATATCTCGTATAATGATTCGTGATTACTCACCCTGCCTGTTTGAATGTTGCCTCCACGTAGGTAATGTGCAGGTGATCAGAATTAGCTCTCTTGGTGCGTGAAGATTTAGCATTTAGAGTTAGTTAGTTTTATTTTTGTTGAATTTAGAAGGTGTCCTTGAGTTGAATTTTTATGTTCTAGTTCTTGTAGACATGATGTTACCATGGTTTTTACTATTTTGATGTTTTGGATTAAATTACTTAAGATTATATTTTCCACTGCATAGTAGTTTTGATTGAATTTTTCTTGTGGTGAAAGAACCTGTGTTACGGAGGAGGATGTTATTTAGATGTTTTATGATGAAATGTGGCACCCTTGTGGTGATTTTACTCTGATTCATTTATCTTTAATTACTTAATTTATTCGTGAGTATTTTGTGGGGTAGAAGGGTGTTACATTTACCACCTTACCCCTACGTTTCATATATAGTTGGAAGTTAAAACCAATTGGAGACAGTCTTTCATGAACAATTTTACATGGGCCAGTCTAAGATTAGCCTCAAAGCGTTAGCTAGTGTGAGACGAAAGTTGGCCGAATCAATAGACGACTACATCAATAGGTTTAAAATAATGAAGGCAAAATGCTTTACTCAAGTGCCTGAACATTCTTTTATTCAAGTTGGGGATGATTAACATATGTCTTTTAAATTAGGAGAGAAGAGATATTACACAATGATATTAATAGCGCAAGTTAGTTATGGTTGTTACACACATAACTAACTTGTCCTAAACTTTTTTAAGTTAGTTAGGTGGTTAAAAATTAGTTAGGAGTTTATCTTCCATGCTTGCCTACCTATACTACCTTACTATGCATACTTGCTTAGCTATGTAAACACATCGTATGAATCTTCTACATGCTAATAAAGTGAGATTTCTTTATTTATTAATTTCTAAAGTTTTCATATACATGTTAATAAAGTGAGATTTTTTTATGATATTAATTTCTAAAGTTTTCACCCCACAAAGACATAATGATTATTTTGTCTAATTTACATAAGTTGTTGATGATTAATTGGTTGCACATAGATTTTATATCACAAGTCTTAGGTATTGATTTATGGTTGCACTCTAATTTTATAACACAAAGTTGCTCACATGTTTTATATGACAAGTTTTGTTGAGATTGTAATTCCTTGTGTTGAAGCAGGTAATGCTCGACAGAAATAAAGATGTGTCGAGACTTGTAGTGATTGTCGAGTAGCATTAGATGTCGAAGTGTCGAAGCAGGTTATTTGACACTTGATTTCGAATTAGACCAAAATAGGTATTTTGGGCTTTTGTATATTTTGGGCTTTAGCTTAGAGAGTAAGCTAGCTCAATTATAAATAGGGAGTAATCCTATTATGAATTGTACACACAACAAAAAGTGTAGTTGCACAGTTGAATAATATTTTCTCAGTTTGAGAGCAGAGAGTTACTCTGCAGAAATAATCTTCTTCTTCCTCAATTTTTTTCAAACCCTAATTTTCTTTCTTTCTTCTTCCATTAACAATTGTTGCACATAATCATTCTCGTAATAAAGGTGTGATTGATTCACTCAAGTGAAGAGTGAAGAACAATGGATTTTGATCAGTTGATTGAATCTTGTTCATCAATATTTATTCGGAATTCTCAAAGTTTTGGGTTAATTCCAACATCTGGTATCTAGAGCTCCGATTGTGATCCGTGACAACAAAATGTGATGGCAATAAATCATCCAAACATGCATTTTCGGCGAGTCTTCCGATTCTCCAGAACAATAATTATGAGAATTTGTACAAGCAGATAAAGGTGGTTTTCTGTTATTAAGATATTTGGGATTTTGTGAAGGAAGGAGTAACACCGCTTGTGGAAAATGCGACGGATGAAGAAAAGGCTGCACATAAAGAATTGAAGAAGAAAGATTACAAGGCTTTCTTTATAATTCATCAATGTGTTGATCCAGACAATTTTGAAAAGGTTAATGATGTAGAATCAACGAAAGAAGCATGGGAAATTCTAAAGAAATCATTTGAAGGCGCAAAGAAGGTGAAAGAGGCGAGGTTATAAACTTGCAAAAGAACATATCAATTGCTTCAAATGGAAGACAATGAAAGCATAGTTGATTTTTTCACTAGGGTTACAAAACTGGTGAATCAAATAAAGGTATGTGGAGAAGCGTTGACATCAAGATCAGTTGTTGCAAAGATCTTAAAGTCATTGGATCCAAAGTTTGACCACATGGTAGTACCCATAGAAGAGTCAAAAGACTTATCAACATTGACAAAGAAAGTGCTTCAAGGGACGCTTGAATCTCATTAACAAAGAATGGTTGAAAGAGCTGCAGGAAAGTCGAAGAGTTATATGGCTTTGCAGGCACAATCAACAAAAGAAAAGAAAGGCAAAAGAATTTGGAATGGAAAAAAAGGCAGTGGAGGCTACAATAATTCGACTGGTCGAAATCAACAAGAAGGAAATTGGTCGAATAAGAGAAAACCCTGGAACCAAGGCAACTAAAGAGGTGGTGCTGCAGGTAGAGGAGGAGGTGGTGGTTGAAAACCTGACAAAAGTCACATTCAGTGTTACAATTGTCAGAAGTATGGCCATTATTCTAGCAATTATCCTGAAAAGTAAAAGAATCAAGAAACTGATGCAAAGCTGGTGAAACATGAAGAAGAAGAAGAGATGTTGTTGATGGTTACAGTGAGAGATGAAAGGAGTTCAAGGACCAGTAGTACTTGGACTCAGGATGTTCATCACACATGTCTAGAAGGAAAAATTGGTTTGTAAACATAAAACCCTCAATGAAGAATATGGTGAAATTTGCAAATGATAGTACTCTAGCAACTGAAGGTATTGGTGATGTTTTGATTATGAGTAAAGATGACAAAAGGTCAGTAATTTCCAATGCGTTATACATATCAGACATGAAGAGCAAATTACTCAATATAGGGCAGTTGGTCGAAAAGAATTACTAAGTTTCGATTGAAGACAAGATGATGAGATTTATCGACTCAGGTGGTAGGTTAATCTTGAAGGCACCAACGTCTCAGAATGGAACCTTAAAGATGTAGGTTAATGTGATGAAGCATAAGTTCCTTTCAACGGCAGCTACCAGGGATGAATGGATATGGCACTATTGACTTGGCCATCTCAACTTTAAAGACATCATTGATCTGAAGAGAAAAAATATGGTTTCAGGATTACCAGAAATTAACATTCCAAATGAAGTGTGTGAAGAATGTGTTCAGGTAAAGCAACACAAGAATAGCTCCAGCAAGGATGCGGGAAGCAAGTTGAAAGCAATTCTTGAAGTCATATACTCTGATGTATGTGATCCTATCCAGGTGAAGTCAATTGGAGGTAATAGATACTTTGTCACTTTCATAGATGATTTTAGTCGAAAACTGTGGACTTATCTGATCAAGAAGAAAAGTGAAGTGATCGGGGTATTTGCCAAATTTAAATCTATGGTCGAAAGACAAAGTGGTTGAAAGCTAAAGATTTTGAGGACTGATGGTGGTGGAGAGTATGTGTCAAACGATTTTGATGCATTATGTGAGAAAGAAGGGATTATGCATGAGCTGGTGCCACCCTATACTCCACAACAAAATGGAACTACAGAAAGGAAGAATAGAACCATCATGAATATGGTGAGAAGTATGTTGAAAGGCAAGCATATACCCAAAGAATTATGGGGAGAGGCTGTGTCAACTGCAACATACATCTTGAACAGATGTCGAACGAAAAGGCTAGAAGGAGTTACACCAGAAGAGTGTTGGTCTAGTGGGAAGCCTAGCCTAATTCATTTCAAGGTGTTTGGATTTATAGCACATACACACGTGTCAGATCAGCTGTGAAGAAAACTTGATGACAAGTTGAGTCAAATGATCTTGATAGGATATCATTCGACTGGAGGATACAAGTTGTTCGACCCAGTGAACAAGCAAATAGAGATCAGCAAGGACATGATCACAGATGAGCTTAAATAATGGGATTGAACTGAGAATGTTAAGAAGGATTCAATGAGAATCTTATGTGAAGAACCGACTAGTGAATTCAAAAGAGAAGTTCGACAAGAAGAAGTCAGAGGTGAAGCAGGCCCAAGTAGACCTCAACAAACAAGACACATGCATGCAAGGTTGCAAGAATGTGTAATTACATCAGATGATGTGTTGAATGAAGAAGGCGAGCTGGTACACTATGCTTTCTACGCAGATTTAGAACCAGTCAATGCAGCTGAGGCATTGAAAGATTCAAAGTGGAAGAAAGTAATGAATGAGGAAATAGAGTCCATTGAAGCCAACAACACTTGGTCACTTGTTGAATTGTCTCAAGGCAAGAAGGCAATCGGTGTGAAGTGGGTATACGAGGTAAAGCTGAATCCCAAAGGAGAAGTAACTCGACACAAGGAAAGACTTGTGGCGAAAGGATTTCTTTAGAAAGAAAGAATCAACTTCGACGAAGTTTTTGCACCAGTTGCTAGAATCGAAACAATCAGGTTGGTTGTTGGTCTAGTAAACATGAACAACTGGTACATGTGTCAGATGGATCTGAAATGTGCATTTCTAAATGGCCCCTTAGATGAAGAAGTTTATGTTGCATAGCCAGCTGGGTTTGTGAAACAAGGCGATGAAAGAAAGGTGTACAGGCTGCATAAATCCCTGTATGGACTTAAGCAAGCTCCAAGAGCTTGGAATAAAAGGATAGATAACTTTCTAAGGGAGAAAGAATTTGTGAAGTGCACAACTGGGCATGGAATATATGTAAGGAGAAGCAATATTGAATTGCTTATACGATGTCTCTATATCGATGACCTGCTGATAACAGGAAGTTGCAAGAAGGAGATTGAAGATTTCAAACATGACCTAAGTGAGAAGTTTGAAATGCCAGACTTGGGAAATTTCTCATATTTCCTTGGCATCAAACTCTACAAGAGCAGTAGAGGCTTAATAATGCACCGGGGAAGATATGCAAGAGAAATACTCAAGAGATTTTAGATGCAAGATTGCAACCCAACTTCGACTTCAGTTGAGCCCTGATTGCAACTATTGAAATAATCAGATGAAGATGATGTCGACCCAACTCAGTACAAAAGACTTATTGGTTCACTAAGATACCTTTGTCACACAAGGCCTGACTTAACATATAGTGTAAGTATGGTAAATAGATTCATGCAGAAGCCAAAGGTATCACACCTAACAGCGATGAAGAGGATACTAAGATATCTGAAAGGAACTCTCGACTATGAAATTTTGTTTCCTACAGCTGATAAAGGAAAAGAATGCAAGTTAGTAGGATACACCGACTCAAGTTGGTGTAGTGATGTCGAGGATAGAAAATCTACAACTGACTATGTGTTTATGCTAGGTGGTGCGCCAATTGCTTGGAGTTCGAGAAAGGAGCCAGTAGTGGCATTGTTGCCGTGCAAAGTTGAGTACATAGCTGCTTCTCTCTGTGCACGCCAAGCAACGTGGATGGTGAACCTGGTTGAAGAGATTACAAGAAAAAGTCATGGAGCAACTACCATGAAGATTGACAGCATGTCTACTATCAATCTAGCGAAGAATCCGATAGCGCATGGACAAAGTAAGCCCATTGAAATGAGGTTCCACTATCTTCGTGAGCAGGTAGAAGAAGGGAAGATGAACTTAGAACACTCCAGAACTGAGAATCCGATTGCCGATATCATGACGAAAGAAGTGCAAGTCAAAGTGTTCAAAAAGTTAAGGTCTATGATAAATATAAATAGCTTAGACACAATGAATTAGGTGGTGTGTTGAGATTGTAATTCATTGTGTCGAAGTAGGTAGTGCTCGACAGAAACAAGGATGTGTCAAAAATTGTAGTGTGTGTGGAGTAACATTGGATGTCGAAGTAGGTTGTTTGACACAAAATTTTGACTTAGACAAAAATAGATATTTTTAGCTTTTGTATATTTTGGGCTTTATCTTAGGGAGCAAGCTAGCTCAATTATAAATAGGGAGTAACCCTATTATGAATTGTACATACAACAGAAAGTGCAGTTACACAATTGAATGATATTTTCTTAGTTTGAGAGCAGAGAGTTACTTTGCATAAATCATCTTCTTCCTCAATTTTTGTCAATCCCTAATTTTCCTTCTTTCTTCTTCCATTAACAATTGCTGCGCAAAATCATTCTTACAATCAAGATGTGATTGATTCACTCAAGTGAAGAGTGAAGAACAATGAATTTCAATCGATTGATTGAACATTATTCATCAAGATTGATTCGGAATTCTCAAAGTTTTGGGTTAATTCCAATAAATTTATACATAATATTTATAACACAACTCTAAATATTTAATAACACATGTTTTATATAACAAAGGTTTTATAACACAATATGATGCACACAAATTCACATGTATTTTATAAAATAACTTAAAATGTTTTATAATAATATGATGCATAAAGTTGCAGACATATTTTGCAACACGTGTTTCATATAACACAAGTTAAATAACTTAACTGCAAAATATAAAATTACAAGGGCATAATTTAGACAATATATTACATTAAATCAAACAAAGAATTACAAGGGCATAATTTAGACAAGATATTACATTAAATCAAACAAAGAATTAGAACATAATTTTCAATTGACAGTATAAAATACCTTAAACAAACAAAATGACAATAACATTGTTACTAACATTATCAATTCCAAATAACAATACATTATATTATTTTAAAATAATTGAACCTTCCTAATAAGTTTTTGTGAGACTTAGAACTCACATTTATTTCTCAACAATTACTAACACTAAATTTAACTCTAAACAACAATATTGACATCTTCAACCATTTTTTCGTGTTTGCATGTTGAGTTTTTAATTTTTTAAAAAATTTTCTTATACCTTTCAATCTTCAAATTCATTAATGTTATTATTGAGCCACCTAAAGAAACTACATCATTTATCAGTGTGGTTTTTGTAGTTTCTACAACCCCATAATTTTTAGCAAAATTCAAATTTGTAATATCAACCACGAAGAATGATATCCTATTGATACTAAAATCCCCTCATTTTGTGCCTTTGTAGTACAAATCCAACTAAACCCCGTGTTTGGTTGATTTGATGCAAACCACAATTGGAATTTTAGAACGGGTTGGACTTGGAGATAAACACATATTGCACTTGAGATTTTACATATTGAGAAAAAGATGGAGATGAACACAAACTATATGAAATCATGAGATTATTGGATATTCTAAAGCAACAATCTGGAATAAAAACGAATGAAGTATAGGGAAAAAGATGAATTCGATAAGAATATGACACTAAAATACATAAGAAGATTCACAAAGAACCCTAAACAAAATGAAAAATACGTTTATGAAAGCAAGCTAATATATCCACTAATGTTGAGTTACAATGAATCATCTAAGAGCAAAAATGCGACTTGAGATGTCAAGTCAATAAAACTTAATATCTGTTGTAAAAAAAACTGTCATAAATAAATGTGACAAACAAATATATTTAAGAGACCAAATACTACTCATATTTATTAAATGAAAGACCAACATAAAATAATTAAGGGTCAGTTTGTTTTGATTTTTTTTAAAATGATTTTTATGGAGTAATATAATTTTGTAGAAAAAAAATTTATAAAGAAACTTTTCATAAAAGCTTCAAATGAAAATTTTGTTTGAATAGTTATTCTTAAAATATTATTTTAAATATATCAACATTTTATCGAAAAAAAATTTGGATATCAAAATTTCAAAAGTCACTTAATTTTGAAGCTATTTCAAATAGTTTTTCATAAAAATCATTTTTGAAATACAATGTTTTTAAAAAATTGCGATTTCGACTATGTTTTGATCTTCAATGATGTATGTTTATGTTGTATGATATCAAAATTAGTCTTGCAATTTAGAAAAAATAAATATAAAAAAACTTGTAATATTTTGAAAAATGGTTTTATAAAATTCATTTTTAAAAATACAAAGAAAAAAATCTATTTTTTTTTAAAGTTAAAACATGTTAAATATGTAATTCTTTGTGTTAGAAAGATTAGATTTGATTTAGAAAGATTGGATTTGATTTAGAAAGATCAGATTTGATTTAGAAAGATTAAATTATATATTTTTGGGCTTTTATAGTTTGGGCTTTTGCTTGAGATGCAAGTTAACTTAAATCTATAAAGAGGGAGGGACATTTATCATTGTAATAATAAAGTTTGATAATTACGGTTTTGTAGTTGCAAAGTGATAATAAAATTCCACAGTTGTGGGCAGAGAGTTACTATGCGGTTCATACTCATCTTCTTTAAACGTGTTATTGTTTTTGTTCATTGTCATTACATAACAATCTTGAGATCAAGATTGAGAAAAATTCACCATAGATCGTGGTTGAATTCCAACATATGGTATCTAGAGCTCAGGTTTTGATTCAAAGGAAGAACAACTGTGATGGCGATGAATCACCCGAACGGTCGCTTTCCAGCAAATCCTCCAATTCTCAAGAAAGATAATTATGAGAATTGGTGCAAGCTGATTAAGGTGGTTTTCTGTTACCAAGATCTTTGAGATCATGTGAAGGAGGGATTATCACCGCTTGTAGAAACTGCGACAGATCAGGAACAAGCAACACATAAAGAATTGAAGAAGAAAGATTATAAAGCTCTCTTTATAATCCATCAATGTGTTGATCCAGATAACTTTGAAAAGGTTAGTGGTGTAGATTCAGCAAAAGAAGCTTGAGAGATTCTTGAAAAAGTGTTTGGAGGCACAGAGAAGGTGAAAGAGGTGAGGTTACAAACTCACAAAAGGACTTGTGAATTACTTCAGATGGAAGACAATGAAAGTATAACAGATTTCTTCATGAGAGTTACAAAGCTGGTGAATCAAATCAAAGTATGTGGAGAAGTGTTGACATTGTAGCGAGGAAATTTGTGAGTGTAAGCTATTGATTAACTTAACTCAGAAAATAAACAAGAGTCGCCACCGCACTTTTATTTTTATCCAAAAAGGAAAGGAAAAAAAGAGCGAACAAAACCTAAAGAGGTCTAAAAACAAGAACAAACAGAGAATGGGTAAGGGGGGTTGGTTATGTAAAGGGAAGGTTTTACGCACCCAATACATCTATAGTACTCTATAGGAGCCCTTTGATGTATTCATGCTTTTGGTCTGAAAATGGTTTGCTTGAAAGAGATTGGGAGAGATGAGAGGAGAAATATTTTTTAAGATTTTTGTGTTTGGAGAGACTTATCGTCTCATGCCTACGTACCCACGATGTGCAATATAGGATCAAACCTCGTAGTTCGTGGTACAAAGAGTGAAAATTATTGGTTATGGTTTATTTTATCTTGAAAAAGACAACCTGTCATTCTCAAGAGAGAATACTCAACTAATTACCCAAAGGTATGGGAAAGAGACATTTGCTTCACATTAAGATGGAGGATTTGCTTGGATTAACATCAACAAGACTAATCACTTCAACATCTAAGTGGAAAATGACCATACTTTCAACAAAATACCCTGGTTAGGAGTTTTACATCTCATCAAGAAAATGACTCATGTCTAATTCTTTTTTAAAAGTTTAAAAGAAAAAGGTGCATAAAAGCACAAAAAAATTTGGATGAGTTTTGTATTTTTTATGTCTTTTTGAAATGGTCAAAATATGATTAAGATGAATTGACATTTATTAAGGAAGACAAAGTTTAAAAAAATCACTTGACCAAAGTCAAGGTTTTATTATGAAAGCGGTTTTAAGTTCGAAAACAAGAAGGTTTTGAAAAAGAGAGGAAGTTTTGAAAATTGAAGAAGAGGTGGAGAAGAAGTGACTATCCTAGTGCATAAAATAAAAGCTAGGGTAAGAAAGATCTAACCACAAATGTAGCTATCTTCACCATAAACCAAACAAAAGCACAAGGCTTCAAAGTCTTCAAACCATAATTCCAAAGCAAAGGGAAAAGGTCCTAGTTCTAAGTCCAAGGATCCAAGAATAGCATTGAAGTCCAAGGTCTAGGTACAAAATTCCATGTCCATTGCAAAGGATAGTAACCATAGTCCAAGATTAGAAGCACAAGTTTTTTAGAGGTTTTGGCCTTTATTAATATTTTTGGTCCAAGTGGACAAAGAGAAAAAGGCATAAGCATAAACATGTGTCCAACGGACAAAGGAAAAATTGCGGAAGCATAAACATGTGTCCAACGGACAAAGGAAAAATATGCGGAAGCATAAACATGTGTCCAACGGACAAAGGAAAAATATGCGGAAAAGTAAAAGAGAGATAGGGAGCGAGAAGGAAATGTAAAGAAGTTAGAAGTTAGTGGTTAGTAGCACAAGGCTCTAGTGCCATAAGCCTTCACCGATTATTCTGTTTCGCGTTATGAACTATAGTGATTAAACAATGCACTTAGGCCAAAGTTAATGAACTTGACAGAAGATTGGTAGAACCAAAGCCTCTACAACGCCAAGTTTCAAAGATTATGGACCTACTGCAAAAAATTAATCAACATTGGGTTGATGCGACCAATCAAGGTCCGGACCACGAAAGTTCAAATTCCGAATTGGATAAAGAGGGACAAATGTTGCGCTATGTTAAGCAATCGCCGTGTAATTTACGAAGTAATTACCCTACAATGAGGTCGGTCAATAGATCTTTGTGCTAATGCATACTAGATGAACGATATGTAGATCGTCATCCGAAAGCAATACCGCACGAAAAGAAAATAGGTAACGATCTAGTCTTGATCAAGAATTCAACAAAGAAATTCTAAGATCCATAAGACTTTCATCGATCAAAATAAAAAGAAATAGAAGAAAGATGATAAGATGAAAAGAAACATTAACAATTTGAATCTTAAATCGATTAAATCATCATCAATATCAATCACCTCTCTTGGTGGATAAAACCGACACCCAAAGTCCATTGATATTGATGAGATCTTATCAAGATTCAAAATCCAAAACAACCAACAATTAAACAATATAAGAATTCAAAAATAAGATCAAGAACAAAGTATATTCAAATCATTTTCAAGAATTTTTTCTTTAAAGTAACATTCAAAAATACAAATGATAACACCAAAAATAAAAAAATAAAAATCTATTTTTTAGAAATCACTAAGAAAAATAAGAGAGAAAAAAATATAAAAAAATTAGTGAGAATAAATTGAAATTAAAAAAAGTAAAAGAAAATCTAAAAGAAAATGGAGAGGGAGGTGTAATGTGAAAACAAGGATGTGAAGTAGGAAAAAATATTACGGGCCAGGCCCAACCTTCTCAAGACTGATGTATTAAAAAAAAGAAAAAAAAAGCAATCTGAAAACCAAAGCTTCTTCTTCCTCGTTGCAGCCGCCATTGTTATCTCTTTCCCTCGTTCGCTTTCGCCAGCCAAAGGAGAATTCCTCCGCCGTGATTCTCACGCTTCATCTCTCTCTCGCCGTCAATGAACATGACGCCGACAAAAGAGCATCACCACACCGTTGATTCATCTCGCATCGTGTTTCTCTTCTCCATTCACTATCCCTCTCTAATTTGTCTCAAATCCTCGTCAAAAGTGTAGATCGAACCGAGCACTAAACGGATTTGAAGTGGTATCAGATATGAAGTATCTGGTTCTTGCTTTAGATCATCTTCTTCTGCGTGCGTCTGTATCTCTCTTCTCTGCTTGCGATTTGAATTGTTCTATGAAGATTGATAGTTTACGGTTGTAAGAAATTTGAAGCTGATTGAAGTGGTTTATGGTGACTTTTCTGTGAAGAATTGATTGAAGGTTTGAAGATGGATTTTGGTTGAAGCTTGAGGAAATTTGTGCAGCAGTATTTTGGCTATCCAAGCTTGAAGAAAATCAGTGAATGTGAGCCTTATTTATAGAGGAGATTCGAAGGTGAGTTGATTTGAATTCGTTGCCGTTTAAAGCTTTCTCATGCGTTTTGAATTCTCACTTTGTAGCTTTTTCTCGTTTTGAAATTGGCTGCGATTTGTTTTGCTACGTTTTGAAGTGTGCCGTTTACTTGTTCAGGACTTGCGTTTCAATTGAATATATTGATGTAAGTTGTGTGACGTCGTTTCACATGTTCCTTCATGTTGCTTCTCATATTTTCCTTGCTGCTTGTATCGCGTGTGACGCACTATGTTTTATCCTTCTCGCTGCAGTTGGCTCATTGTGTGTGTGCGGACTTGGCTTGGCTATTTAGCTTGAAGGGTACAAAAAGAAGGTGGGCCGTGTAAAGCTTGATACAAGTGGCTCATTGAAGCGTGGTTTGAAATGGCTTTGTGTTGTCACGGCTTGACTTTGTGAACTTTGCAGGTAGCAACTGAAAATTCATGTTATTTCATATGGTTGAAGCTTGAATGACTTATGGGTAGTATCTCATGGCTTGTTGGCTTGGTAGTGTGGATCTTTTTGTCCGTGAGATTGGCATGAGAATTACTAGCATGAGGTTTGAAGAAGTGGGTCATATCGCTGATGCAAAAATAGTAGCAGTGGCTTGTTGGAATGACATGTAGTATGTAACATGAAATGGGTCGTGTGTATGGTACGAATTGCTTCTTTTTCTCTTTCTCCATGTGGGCTTCAAGATGGACTTTGGGATTTTTGAAGTATGTTTATGAAAAGAAGATGTTAATGAATGGTATTGAGATGAATATTGGATATTGAGAAAAATATGGATATGGATATTTAAATGGATATTGGTTTATTGGATTTTTGTTGAAAATGGCAAATGGTTTAGAAATGTGGATTAAAAATGGATAATTGATTTTAGAAGGTGTGGATATAAATAAAAATGGTTATTAAAAATTGAATTGGATATTGAATGGATAGAAATGAATAAAAAAAGGATTTAAGAAAAATGGATATTAAATGGATAAATGGTTTAGAATGATGGAAAAAAATGGATAATTGGTTCATAATGGACTTGAAAAAAATGAATATGGGTTGATAATGGATTTGATGGATTTGGATGTGAACTTGGTTTAGAAAAATGGATAATTGGATTTTGATTTATGAAAATGAATAAAAAGTGACTAATGGATTATTTGGATTTAAATGGGGATTAGAAAAAGGATAGTTTGAAAAGTGGTTTTGTAGTAAAATAAAAGAATATGGATAAATTGGTTAAAATGTGGATAATTGGTTTAGAAAAATGGAAATGATGGTGGATACAAAATCTTGTTTTTGATCCAAAGCCCACTTGATCCTCTCACAAGCTTCTGATTAAAAAAGAATGAAACTGATGAAACCAATCCTTAACCACTGAATAACTTGCAACTTAAGCAACAACCAAATGAATCATCTAAAGCTTTCCATGGCACAACTACCATTGAACAATCTTGCCACAGAAACAAAACATCTGAATCAAACATCCTCTGAATCACTTCAAAATTTGTCTGAATCAATTGTCTGAGATGAACATAGTTGAACATTAAACTGATGAACTCTGATCATGATGAACCTGACTTTCTGAATCCAAACCTCACATGAACCACTACTTGAAAGCTTGATGAATTCCAATACAAAACAACTTATCCTTGAATACACGTTGCCTGAGAAATAGCCCACTACCACAACCAGTTTGACATTGAAGCAATCTCTTGATAGTTTGACCAAAATTAGGTCAAACTTCCATCTGACCTCAACCACAATTGAATAGCCACACTTGATTCCAAACTATATCTTTGCCATCAATCTCCCTGCAAAAACCTAAACACACAGAGAAGAAGAACCAAGCGAAAAATGCAAAATATTTTTGGTATTTTGGTTAGAGGTTAGTAAACAGAAACAAATAATAAAGCAAGTAGGAATACACAGATACTCAGGAGAAACAAAGATTGTGATCTTGTTTGTGATATGAGAAGCAAATGATATATGGGATCTTAGGGGTAAAATTAGGGTATTACAGTTGCTCCTATTTAAGTTTCTTCTATCCGGAGATAAGAAGATTGGCATCTTTGTCTCGACGAGATAGAAGAGACTTAAATATAACAATAAACCCAATTTTTGGCCCTAAGAGACCACAAGATGATATGATTATGCAGATGGTATGCAGACACAAGACCGTTGTGGGGACAAATGCCACAGGAGACAAACAAAACGAAGAACGGGAGAAAGAAACTCCATCGGGGAAACACATCACAGGAGACCACCAACTAGCTGGGGAACATACCGCACAACTACTGGGACTCAGCTGAGGAAAAGATTCAAACTGGGGATAACTGTATATGGAAATAAACCACAACACAACAAGGGTATAAACTAAACAGGGAAGACTTAGCACAGCAAGGCTCTACTGGAGAAAATCAATACCTCAACAATGAACTATCTCCAGCATACCGAAGAGACTAACCATCCATCAGAGTAGAAAACCTCAACAACGAACTGTCCTGTCTAAACGAAGAGACTTACCATTCATCGGAGTCACAAAATCTCAACAATGAACTGTCCCATCAAACTAAAAAGACTTACCATTCATTGGAGTAAACAAATCTCAACAATGAACTGTCCCGTCAAACCGAAGAGACTTACCATTCATCGGAGTAAACAAAATCTCAACAACGAACTGTCTCATCAAACCGAAGAGACTTACCATTCATTGGAGTCACAAAATCTCAACAACGAACTGTCCCATCAAACCGAAGAGACTTACCATTCATTTGAGTCACAAAATCTCAACAACGAACCGTCCCATCAAACCGAAGAGACTTACCATTCATTGGAGTCACAAAATCTCAACAACGAACTGTCCCATCAAATCGAAGAGACTTACCATTCATTGGAGTCACAAAATATGAACAACGAACTGTCCCATCAAACCGAAGAGACTTACCATTCATTGGGGTTACAAAAGTTATTAACTGCATCACCTCAGGCTTCTCAAATAAAGGAATGCCACGAAACAATATTGAACCTTCCAAAAGGGGAATCATACGCAGATTTCAGCTGAAGGGCGCAGAATCCTCAAAGGTGCTTAATAAATGCACTCTCAATCTAGGTTTCATAACCTAGAGATCCAAACAAATGTTACAGGGGACCAAAGTTTAATCTAGGAACAAGCTGGAGAGAAACGGTCAAACAAGACTCATCCTGAGGAGGAAATATCTCAACTGGGGACTAATTCCATCCAGAAAATGCACTGGAGAGGAAACTGAATCAAAATCTTCCACGAGAAATAAACTCAGTGGGGAATTAACAAAGATAGGCATTTTTCTGCTTACGGGTCGACACTCTAAATGGAGAGAGGACACGCACGCTCTACGGGGATAACACCACCAGAGAGCAAAGAAGCACCAACACAAATGCAAAATGCAAAATGCAACAACAATATGCTATGCACAACAAATGAATGTGCATGCGATGCTTATGAATATGAATATGCTAACAAAACAGACATAAAGGGTAAACAGAGGGTGGATTAAACATCATAACACCACTAAATACTCGGCTAATCTTAACAATATGGAGATATCATTAGCAGCTCTGCTAGGGATTCAACTGAAGAAATCCTGCAAGAGATAAACAAAAGCCATCAAAGAAAAATAAATCCTATTATAAGGCTCAAATCTTGCTAGAGAAAGGAAGATACTCCTTGGGCAGAAACCCGAATATCAATCTTCTAACATCAACTGTCCACAAAGAGGATAACCACATAAACTCTGCTTTGAAGATGGCAGGAAAGCTGTCGGGGAATCATAACAACCCAAACCTTTCTGAATCTTCCTGGGGATCATAAAAATTCACAGGAACTTTCATTTTAAAAGGATGAAGAGATCTGTTGCGGAGAAATAATGAATCCGCTGGGGATTGTAGACATATAAACATCTACGTAAAATCCATTAGGAATACAAGGCAGATCTGCTGGAGATACAAGAGAAAATCTCTCTGAGGATTAACCAAATCTGAGCGAGGCATCCTGGACTTGCTGAGGAAAACAGCAAAAGGTCAAACTGTGGGGGATTCTAGATCAATACTCATCATGAATGAGAGAAAACCAAACAGGTGACTAGTTTATCAATATTCCTTGAATATAGTTATCATGAACAACTTTACTGGGGAATAGCCACAATAGTGATGCACAATCTCCACTGGGAGGAATCTCTAAATAAAACAATTTGGAGAGAAATACACCCTGGACTTGCCGGGGGAAATGAGAAATTAACCTCACTGCTTTATGATTGGAAATGATAATACACTGCCTCCATTGGAGAATCATCAAGGATAAATCCCTGGGTAGAACAGCCTGGAGAGAAAAACATCCACAAGACAAGATGAAACACGACAAGCGATCGCCACGTCAATGCTTCTTAGAAGAGAATAACATCGCTCTCTATTTAGGGACATCCAAAGCAACAACAACACGTCTAGAGGGTCAAACTCTGAGTGAAGATTCCTCATATGATTTCTGCTAGGGACAGCAAAAATGGAATCTCTGCGTGGGGATTAACACCGATGAGAGATGATCTTCAAAATTGCTCAACTGCCTGACCAATAACATAATCAGCTGGAGAAGATCTAGATCGAGACATAGCTGGGGAAAAACCAAACAGCACTCGTCTGGAGAAAACTCAAACAGGTATACCATCAACTTGTCAACAACCGGTTACATAAGCAAAACTTTGCTTGAGGGAATAACAGTTAACTCCACTGGAGAAATATCAACAAAACTCTACTGGGGAAATATCAACATGAACAAACTCTGCTGAGGAAATATCAACAAGCTCTATTGGGGAGAACATCAACATGAACAAACTCTGCTTGGGAGCATACCAAGTTCTGTTGTGTTTGATCAGCCCCAAATTGCATGATATATAAGAAATTTTCCTCCAGAAACTTTGTACCATAAGGACTTGAAATAATCTGCCCCAGTGTCTTCAAACTCTGAGAGATTCGTCGAATCTCGAGGTAACTGCCCCAGATTCACTGAACTTGGCACATTCTTTGATCAATGGAGTATTCAAGCTTTGCCCCTGTGAAAACATCAACTAGGAAAACAAACTTGCTTATGCTCAACAAAATCTTCAGGCAACATGCCCCTGGACATGATCATTCCTTGAAGTAATTGGCCAATTACTCATCAGAGTTTCAGGCCTCAAAAGATTAAGTTCATCACTGATGCTCATATGTAAGCTTCTATGATGTCAAACAAATGTATGCAAGCAGAAAATGTTAATTCTGAGAATGATAATTCTAATGCAATTACACATGTTAGTCTTGAAGTTTTTACTGAAAAGATGTCGCAAAACCTTGTGAATGAATCACTAGTTTAGATACGACATTGATTTTTGAATGCACATGCAATACCAACAGAGATCTTTTAGCGCAACTCATGGGAGTCAGGAACGCTATCTTGTTTGGAGTATGCTCTCAAAATAAACTCTACTTCAATTAGGTCTTTTGAGGGTTATAACTTGGCCTGGTTCACAGTTTTCAGAAAAAAAGGATTTTTAGGCTCAAAATCATTTGTACCCACCCATTCTCTGTGATGTTCTTCAGTCCTACATTCAGCTAATTTGACACAAATGTTCATTTTCTCAAAAGGATTTTGTGATGGTTGAGGAACCAATGAGACTGATGGTTTAAGAACCAATGAGGTTTTTTTTTTCCGGGAATAACAGTCACCCTTTTTGTCCTTCGACTTGGTAGTCACACCAAGATTTGTTCTTTTGATGAGAATTTTTCTTTTATTCTTGCTTTTCAGATTTTCATTTTATTTATCCCTAACTTTTTCCAGGACTGATTTTTTTGAATTTTTGATGTCCAGCGGGATGCCCCAATTTTTGCCTAAGTCACTTGTTTTCAAGCTTTCGACTTAGCGGCCTTTTTTTTTTTTAACAAATCATGTGACACTGGCTATTTGAAAGGGTTATGACTGCCTCTTTCCTTCATGGATGAGGAATAACCATTGTGGTTTCCTTAGACGCGCACTCCTTTTGGAAATTTGAACACTTTGTCAAATTAACTGAAGACTACCCTGCCCCAAGGTTAAATGTGAGGGTTTTTTCATTTAGAAAAGAAACTCCTACTTCAAGACTCAAAGGGGTTAACAAGGGATTATCTTCCTTATATCTCCGGTGTTTGGGAATTTGAAACAATGCCTTACATCATCAGCAGAGTCTTATTCAAAAGCACACAACCAGAGATTTTGCGTTTTCACTTCATCATCCTCCCTCCAAGAGTTTAAACAAGAAGTTGGTAGTGCAAATCCTGGAAAACAATTTATGAGCGAATGCGAATGGATTACTTCAAGACAAACATACTCATTGCATTATGATTAATATTCAAAATCAAACAAGTTTCTACATGCAAACAAAGCATTAACAATCATAAAAGATTACAAATAAAATTGCAGTAATAAATTTGAGATTTGAAGAAATTGTCTCAATCTGAGCTTGAAAGGACACCTTCAACTCTCTTGGGAGACACAGAAGCAAATGCACAACCGCTGAGGGTCACTCCACTAACATCGGCAATAGTAACCTCCTTGAGTTTTTATCTTCATCATTATAAAGGTGTTCCATCCACAAATGGGCTTCCTCCCTTGAAGATCAATACCTCATCGTCGATCATCTTTGTCACCGGGTGGACATTCTGAGGATTTGGCATATACCTCGAAAATCGAGAATCTTTTTCAACAACTTGACCAACCAGATCATTTTGCATAGGTCGAGATCGAGTAGGAACATCCACTTGTGGAGCACCGTCGTCCGGAGGAAAACCGTACATCGGATTGGTCGTCACTGTAAAGCCTGTCATGGGATCAACATTCTATGTTCTCTCCATTGTCCTTCAGTAACTGCTTTGAATTCAGTATGAATGACAGGAAAACAGCTAAATCCCCTTCTTTCTCTAATTAGCCCGAGTATTATACCGGTGATACAGCTTGTCTGAACGAAGACCAAGAAAAGGAAGCCAATAAGACGCCTGTGAAAGGCAAGAAACAATGCAAAATGATGCTTGATATGCAAATGCAAATGCAAGTTTTCAAGGAACTATAAACCAGTTTGCAAACATTAAGATAACATACTGGATATACCAAAAATCTCATTTCATTAATATTGAAAGAATTACAACTTTGAAGTACAATTTCATCAATCTTACAACACAAGAGAAAATGAAAGCTAGTTCTAAGGAATCGTGTCTGAAAACGACCCAACTCTGAGCTGATACTTCTTGCGAAGCCTCTTGATTTATCTTAAATAGCTGATCTTCAAGGTGTCTTTCTCTTTTACGAGTCAATCCATAATACCCTTCCAAGAACCGGAAGTATGAAGATGAGCAGATGATGAAGTGTTAGAGGAAAATAAATCCTCTGGCTCCTTTGATATCTTCAATGACACATCGTTCAAGAAACTCCATAAAGACTGGCACACCCATAAGATAGGCATACTTCTCTAAGATTGGCAATAGTTAATAATCTGGGAAAGTAAATCAACGATGCAACAGATCGTAGAACTGGACCAGGATATTAAGAACTCCCTCTTCAACATCAGTCCTCAGAATAGACAAGAGTTTCCCAAACATCCTTTGAAATCCATAGGACTAGATACCAAAGATCCAAACTTTCTCAACTCTTGTAGGGCAAAACTCATGAAAGTGTACTTCTTAGTGTTACTTCTTTCAATGTCCATGATTCTAAAAAATTTGCGACATTTGCAAAAAGACAACTCTGAGTTCCTTGAAAACTGAGGAAAATGCCCATGAATGCATGAATACGTGTATGCAACAGCCACAAACAAGATCACACAAAGCACACGGGTCAAGGTTCAAGCCACGAGCATGAAGCCAAGGGTAAGAACAAATCCCATAAAGGTATGTACTAAGGTTTGGTCTTCATTGTACCTGCAGAAAACAACGGTTCTAACAAAGTGCCTAGGGTCCATAATCCACTATCAGACACACCAGCGCACCATTTGCTCGGAGGTTGGTAGTTATCCTCAAGAGAATCTAACCTGAGTGTGGCATCGCGTGACAGCTAAGTCAGATTTGCATCCTCATAGCTTCTGTGCCATGATCCTAAAAAGGCTAAGATGGGTTAAGGGTTACTATGGTTCTCAGTGTTATAGGCTTCTATGGAAAAAGTAATGCCTTCACGATCGCTCGAACGACATCAGTAATTCCAAATAGGCAACCACCGAGTGGATAGATTCTCAAGTTCTTCTTTTTCAGGATTCAACTCCCTCAAAGTTCACTTGACTATACTATCCTCCTATCTCAAAGTGCACTCTGGTCCGGGTATAAGACCTATCTCACACACAGAGGAACTCCCAAACAGAACAAACAAGTAACAAGCAAATCAGACAAAAAGCAGTAAATAAATCAAAGTAGGCTAAACCCCTCAAGGGAGATTAGGTCCCCAGCAGAGTCGCCACTTTTCTGTAGTGGGGAAATCTGTGAGTGTAAGCTATTGATTAACTTAACTCAGAAAATAAACAAGAGTCGCCACCGCACTTTTATTTTTATCCAAAAAGGAAAGGAAAAAAAGAGCGAACAAAACCTAAAGAGTTCTAAAAACAAGAACAAACAGAGAATGGGTAAGGGGATTGGTTATGTAAAGGGAAGGTTTTACGCACCCAATACATCTATAGTACTCTATAGGAGCCCTTTGATGTATTCATGCTTTTGGTTTGAAAATGGTTTGCTTGAAAGAGATTGGGAGAGATGAGAGGAGAAATATGTTTTAAGATTTTTGTGTTTGGAGAGACTTATCGTCTCATGCCTACGTACCCACGATGTGCAATGTAGGATCAAAACCTCGTAGTTCGTGGTACAAAGAGTGAAAATTATTGGTTATGGTTTATTTTATCTTGAAAAAGACAACCTGTCATTCTCAAGAGAGAATTACCCAAAGGTATGGGAAAGAGACATTTGCTTCACATTAAGATGGAGGATTTGCTTGGATTAACATCAACAAGACTAATCACTTCAACATCTAAGTGGAAAATGACCATACTTTCAACAAAATACTCTGGTTAGGAGTTTTACATCTCATCAAAAAAATGACTCATGTCTAATTCTTTTTTAAAAGTTTAAAAGAAAAAGGTGCATAAAAGCACAAAAAAATTTGGATGAGTTTTGTATTTTTTATGTCTTTTTGAAATGGTCAAAATATGATTAAGATGAATTGACATTTATTAAGGAAGACAAAGTTTAAAAAAATCACTTGACCAAAGTCAAGGTTTTATTATGAAAGCGGTTTTAAGTTCGAAAACAAGAAGGTTTTGAAAAAGAGAGGAAGTTTTGAAAATTGAAGAAGAGGTGGAGAAGAAGTGACTATCCTAGTGCATAAAATAAAAGCTAGGGTAAGAAAGATCTAACCACAAATGTAGCTATCTTCACCATAAACCAAACAAAAGCACAAGGCTTCAAAGTCTTCAAACCATAATTCCAAAGCAAAGGGAAAAGGTCCTAGTTCTAAGTCCAAGGATCCAAGAATAGCATTGAAGTCCAAGGTCTAGGTACAAAATTCCATGTCCATTGCAAAGGATAGTAACCATAGTCCAAGATTAGAAGCACAAGTTTTTTAGAGGTTTTGGCCTTTATTAATATTTTTGGTCCAAGTGGACAAAGAGAAAAAGGCATAAGCATAAACATGTGTCCAACGGACAAAGAAAAAATTGCGGAAGCATAAACATGTGTCCAACGGACAAAGGAAAAATATGCGGAAGCATAAACATGTGTCCAACGGACAAAGGAAAAATATGCGGAAAAGTAAAAGAGAGATAGGGAGCGAGAAGGAAATGTAAAGAAGTTAGAAGTTAGTGGTTAGTAGCACAAGGCTCTAGTGCCATAAGCCTTCACCGATTATTCTGTTTCGCGTTATGAACTATAGTGATTAAACAATGCACTTAGGCCAAAGTTAATGTACTTGACAGAAGATTGGTAGAACCAAAGCCTCTACAACGCCAAGTTTCAAAGATTATGGACCTACTGCAAAAAATTAATCAACATTGGGTTGATGCGACCAATCAAGGTCCGGACCACGAAAGTTCAAATTCCGAATTGGATAAAGAGGGACAAATGTTGCGCTATGTTAAGCAATCTCTGTGTAATTTACGAAGTAATTACCCTACAATGAGGCCGGTCAATAGATCTTTGTGCTAATGCATACTAGATGAACGATATGTAGATCGTCATCCGAAAGCAATACCGCACGAAAAGAAAATAGGTAACGATCTAGTCTTGATCAAGAATTCAACAAAGAAATTCTAAGATCCATAAGACTTTCATCGATCAAAATAAAAAGAAATAGAAGAAAGATGATAAGATGAAAAGAAACATTAACAATTTGAATCTTAAATCGATTAAATCATCATCAATATCAATCACCTCTCTTGGTGGATAAAACCGACACCCAAAGTCCATTGATATTGATGAGATCTTATCAAGATTCAAAATCCAAAACAACCAACAATTAAACAATATAAGAATTCAAAAATAAGATCAAGAACAAAGTATATTCAAATCATTTTCAAGAATTTTTTCTTTAAAGTAACATTCAAAAATACAAATGATAACACCAAAAATAAAAAAATAAAAATCTATTTTTTAGAAATCACTAAGAAAAATAAGAGAGAAAAAAATATAAAAAAATTAGTGAGAATAAATTGAAATTAAAAAAAGTAAAAGAAAATTTAAAAGAAAATGGAGAGGGAGGTGTAATGTGAAAACAAGGATGTGAAGTAGGAAAAAATATTACGGGCCAGGCCCAACCTTCTCAAGACTGATGTATTAAAAAAAAGAAAAAAAAAGCAATCTGAAAACCAAAGCTTCTTCTTCCTCGTTGCAACCGCCATTGTTATCTCTTTCCCTCGTTCGCTTTCGCCAGCCAAAGGAGAATTCCTCCGCCGTGATTCTCACGCTTCATCTCTCTCTCGCCGTCAATGAACATGACGCCGACAAAAGAGCATCACCACACCGTTGATTCATCTCGCATCGCGTTTCTCTTCTCCATTCACTATCCCTCTCTAATTTGTCTCAAATCCTCGTCAAAAGTGTAGATCGAACCGAGCACTAAACGGATTTGAAGTGGTATCAGATATGAAGTATCTGGTTCTTGCTTTAGATCATCTTCTTCTGCGTGCGTCTGTATCTCTCTTCTCTACTTGCGATTTGAATTGTTCTATGAAGATTGATAGTTTACGGTTGTAAGAAATTTGAAGCTGATTGAAGTGGTTTATGGTGACTTTTCTGTGAAGAATTGATTGAAGGTTTGAAGATGGATTTTGGTTGAAGCTTGAGGAAATTTGTGCAGCAGTATTTTGGCTATCCAAGCTTGAAGAAAATCAGTGAATGTGAGCCTTATTTATAGAGGAGATTCGAAGGTGAGTTGATTTGAATTCGTTGCCGTTTAAAGCTTTCTCATGCGTTTTGAATTCTCACTTTGTAGCTTTTTCTCATTTTGAAATTGGCTGCGATTTGTTTTGCTACGTTTTGAAGTGTGCCGTTTACTTGTTCAGGACTTGCGTTTCAATTGAATATATTGATGTAAGTTGTGTGACGTCGTTTCACATGTTCCTTCATGTTGCTTCTCATATTTTCCTTGCTGCTTGTATCGCGTGTGACGCACTATGTTTTATCCTTCTCGCTGCAGTTGGCTCATTGTGTGTGTGCGGACTTGGCTTGGCTATTTAGCTTGAAGGGTACAAAAAGAAGGTGGGCCGTGTAAAGCTTGATACAAGTGGCTCATTGAAGCGTGGTTTGAAATGGCTTTGTGTTGTCACGGCTTGACTTTGTGAACTTTGCAGGTAGCAACTGAAAATTCATGTTATTTCATATGGCTGAAGCTTGAATGACTTATGGGTAGTATCTCATGGCTTGTTGGCTTGGTAGTGTGGATCTTTTTGTCCGTGAGATTGGCATGAGAATTACTAGCATGAGGTTTGAAGAAGTGGGCCATATGGCTGATGCAAAAATAGTAGCAGTGGCTTGTTGGAATGACATGTAGTATGTAACATGAAATGGGTCGTGTGTATGGTACGAATTGCTTCTTTTTCTCTTTCTCCATGTGGGCTTCAAGATGGACTTTGGGATTTTTGAAGTATGTTTATGAAAAGAAGATGTTAATGAATGGTATTGAGATGAATATTGGATATTGAGAAAAATATGGATATGGATATTTAAATGGATATTGGTTTATTGGATTTTTGTTGAAAATGGCAAATGGTTTAGAAATGTGGATTAAAAATGGATAATTGATTTTAGAAGGTGTGGATATAAATAAAAATGGTTATTAAAAATTGAATTGGATATTGAATGGATAGAAATGAATAAAAAAAGGATTTAAGAAAAATGGATATTAAATGGATAAATGGTTTAGAATGATGGAAAAAAAATGGATAATTGGTTCATAATGGACTTGAAAAAAATGAATATGGGTTGATAATGGATTTGATGGATTTGGATGTGAACTTGGTTTAGAAAAATGGATAATTGGATTTTGATTTATGAAAATGAATAAAAAGTGACTAATGGATTATTTGGATTTAAATGGTGATTAGAAAAAGGATAGTTTGAAAAGTGGTTTTGTAGTAAAATAAAAGAATATGGATAAATTGGTTAAAATGTGGATAATTGGTTTAGAAAAATGGAAATGATGGTGGATACAAAATCTTGTTTTTGATCCAAAGCCCACTTGATCCTCTCACAAGCTTCTGATTAAAAAAGAATGAAACTGATGAAACCAATCCTTAACCACTGAATAACTTGCAACTTAAGCAACAACCAAATGAATCATCTAAAGCTTTCCATGGCACAACTACCATTGAACAATCTTGCCACAGAAACAAAACATCTGAATCAAACATCCTCTGAATCACTTCAAAATTTGTCTGAATCAATTGTCTGAGATGAACATAGTTGAACATTAAACTGATGAACTCTGATCATGATGAACCTGAATTTCTGAATCCAAACCTCACATGAACCACTACTTGAAAGCTTGATGAATTCCAATACAAAACAACTTATCCTTGAATACACGTTGCCTGAGAAATAGCCCACTACCACAACCAGTTTGACATTGAAGCAATCTCTTGATAGTTTGACCAAAATTAGGTCAAACTTCCATCCGACCTCAACCACAATTGAATAGCCACACCTGATTCCAAACTATATCTTTGCCATCAATCTCCTTGCAAAAACCTAAACACACAGAGAAGAAGAACCAAGCGAAAAATGCAAAATATTTTTGGTATTTTGGTTAGAGGTTAGTAAACAGAAACAAATAATAAAGCAAGTAGGAATACACAGATACTCAGGAGAAACAAAGATTGTGATCTTGTTTGTGATATGAGAAGCAAATGATATATGGGATCTTAGGGGTAAAATTAGGGTATTACAGTTGCTCCTATTTAAGTTTCTTCTATCCGGAGATAAGAAGATTGGCATCTTTGTCTCGACGAGATAGAAGAGACTTAAATATAACAATAAACCTAATTTTTGGCCCTAAGAGACCACAAGATGATATGATTATGCAGATGGTATGCAGACACAAGACCGCTGTGGGGATAAATGCCACAGGAGACAAACAAAACGAAGAACGGGAGAAAGAAACTCCATCGGGGAAACACATCACAGGAGACCACCAACTAGCTGGGGAACATACCGCACAACTACTGGGACTCAGCTGAGGAAAAGATTCAAACTGGGGATAACTGTATATGGAAATAAACCACAACACAACAAGGGTATAACTCAACAGGGAAGACTTAGCACAGCAAGGCTCTACTGGAGAAAATCAATACCTCAACAATGAACTATCTCCAGCATACCGAAGAGACTAACCATCCATCAGAGTAGAAAACCTCAACAACGAACTTTCCTGTCTAAACGAAGAGACTTACCATTCACCGGAGTCACAAAATCTCAACAATGAACTGTCCCATCAAACTGAAAAGACTTACCATTCATTGGAGTAACCAAATCTCAACAATGAACTGTCCCGTCAAACCGAAGAGACTTACCATTCATCGGAGTAAACAAAATCTCAACAACGAACTGTCTCATCAAACCGAAGAGACTTACCATTCATTGGAGTCACAAAATCTCAACAACGAACTGTCCCATCAAACCGAAGAGACTTACCATTCATTTGAGTCACAAAATCTCAACAACGAACCGTCCCATCAAACCGAAGAGACTTACCATTCATTGGAGTCACAAAATCTCAACAACGAACTGTCCCATCAAACCGAAGAGACTTACCATTCATTGGAGTCACAAAATATGAACAACGAACTGTCCCATCAAACCGAAGAGACTTACCATTCATTGGGGTTACAAAAGTTATTAACTGCATCACCTCAGGCTTCTCAAATAAAGGAATGCCACAAAACAATATTGAACCTTCCAAAAGGGGAATTATACGCAGATTTCAGCTGAAGGGCGCAGAATCCTCAAAGGTGCTTAATAAATGCACTCTCAATCTAGGTTTCACAACCTAGAGATCCAAACAAATGTTACAGGGGACCAAAGTTTAATCTAGGAACAAGCTGGAGAGAAACGGTCAAACAAGACTCATCCTGAGGAGGAAATATCTCAACTGGGGACTAATTCCATCCAGAAAATGCACTGGAGAGGAAACTGAATCAAAATCTTCCACGAGAAATAAACTCAGTGGGGAATTAACAAAGATAGGCATTTTTCTGCTTACGGGTTGACACTCTAAATGGAGAGAGGACACACACGCTCTACGGGGATAACACCACCAGAGAGCAAAGAAGCACCAACACAAATGCAAAATGCAAAATGCAACAACAATATGCTATGCACAACAAATGAATGTGCATGCGATGCTTATGAATATGAATATGCTAACAAAACATACATAAAGGGTAAACAGAGGGTGGATTAAACATCATAACACCACTAAATACTCGGCTAATCTTAACAATATGGAGATATCATTAGCAGCTCTGCTAGGGATTCAACTGAAGAAATCCTGCAAGAGATAAACAAAAGCCATCAAAGAAAAATAAATCCTATTATAAGGCTCAAATCTTGCTAGAGAAAGGAAGATACTCCTTGGGCAGAAACCCGAATATCAATCTTCTAACATCAACTGTCCACAAAGAGGATAACCACATAAACTCTGCTTTGAAGATGGCAGGAAAGCTGTCGGGGAATCATAACAACCCAAACCTTTCTGAATCTTCCTGGGGATCATAAAAATTCACAGGAACTTTCATTTTAAAAGGATGAAGAGATCTGTTGCGGAGAAATAATGAATCCGCTGGGGATTGTAGACATATAAACATCTACGTAAAATCCATTAGGAATACAAGGCAGATCTGCTGGAGATACAAGAGAAAATCTCTCTGAGGATTAACCAAATCTGAGCGAGGCATCCTGGACTTGCTGAGGAAAACAGCAAAAGGTCAAACTGTGGGGGATTCTAGATCAATACTCATCATGAATGAGAGAAAACCAAACAGGTGACTAGTTTATCAATATTCCTTGAATATAGTTATCATGAACAACTTTACTGGGGAATAGCCACAATAGTGATGCACAATCTCCACTGGGAGGAATCTCTAAATAAAACAATTTGGAGAGAAATACACCCTGGACTTGCAGGGGGAAATGAGAAATTAACCTCACTGCTTTATGATTGGAAATGATAATACACTGCCTCCATTGGAGAATCATCAAGGATAAATCCCTGGGTAGAACAGCCTGGAGAGAAAAACATCCACAAGACAAGATGAAACACGACAAGCGATCGCCACGTCAATGCTTCTTAGAAGAGAATAACATCGCTCTCTATTTAGGGACATCCAAAGCAACAACAACACGTCTAGAGGGTCAAACTCTGAGTGAAGATTCCTCATATGATTTGTGCTAGGGACAGCAAAAATGGAATCTCTGCGTGGGGATTAACACCGATGAGAGATGATCTTCAAAATTGCTCAACTGCCTGACCAATAACATAATCAGCTGGAGAAGATCTAGATCGAGACATAGCTGGGGAAAAACCAAACAGCACTCGTCTGGAGAAAACTCAAACAGGTATACCATCAACTTGTCAACAACCGGTTACATAAGCAAAACTTTGCTTGAGGGAATAACAGTTAACTCCACTGGAGAAATATCAACAAAACTCTACTGGGGAAATATCAACATGAACAAACTCTGCTGAGGAAATATCAACAAGCTCTATTGGGGAGAACATCAACATGAACAAACTCTGCTTGGGAGCATACCAAGTTCTGTTGTGTTTGATCAGCCCCAAATTGCATGATATATAAGAAATTTTCCTCCAGAAACTTTGTACCATAAGGACTTGAAATAATCTGCCCCAGTGTCTTCAAACTCTGAGAGATTCGTCGAATCTCGAGGTAACTGCCCCAGATTCACTGAACTTGGCACATTCTTTGATCAATGGAGTATTCAAGCTTTGCCCCTGTGAAAACATCAACTAGGAAAACAAACTTGCTTATGCTCAACAAAATCTTCAGGCAACATGCCCCTGGACATGATCATTCCTTGAAGTAATTGGCCAATTACTCATCAGAGTTTCAGGCCTCAAAAGATTAAGTTCATCACTGATGCTCATATGTAAGCTTCTATGATGTCAAACAAATGTATGCAAGCAGAAAATGTTAATTCTGAGAATGATAATTCTAATGCAATTACACATGTTAGTCTTGAAGTTTTTACTGAAAAGATGTCGCAAAACCTTGTGAATGAATCACTAGTTTAGATACGACATTGATTTTTGAATGCACATGCAATACCAACAGAGATCTTTTAGCGCAACTCATGGGAGTCAGGAACGCTATCTTGTTTGGAGTATGCTCTCAAAATAAACTCTACTTCAATTAGGTCTTTTGAGGGTTATAACTTGGCCTGGTTCACAGTTTTCAGAAAAAAAGGATTTTTAGGCTCAAAATCATTTGTACCCACCCATTCTCTGTGATGTTCTTCAGTCCTACATTCAGCTAATTTGACACAAATGTTCATTTTCTCAAAAGGATTTTGTGATGGTTGAGGAACCAATGAGACTGATGGTTTAAGAACCAATGAGGTTTTTTTTTTCCGGGAATAACAGTCACCCTTTTTGTCCTTCGACTTGGTAGTCACACCAAGATTTGTTCTTTTGATGAGAATTTTTCTTTTATTCTTGCTTTTCAGATTTTCATTTTATTTATCCCTAACTTTTTCCAGGACTGATTTTTTTGAATTTTTGATGTCCAGCGGGATGCCCCAATTTTTGCCTAAGTCACTTGTTTTCAAGCTTTCGACTTAGCGGCCTTTTTTTTTTTTAACAAATCATGTGACACTGGCTATTTGAAAGGGTTATGACTGCCTCTTTCCTTCATGGATGAGGAATAACCATTGTGGTTTCCTTAGACGCGCACTCCTTTTGGAAATTTGAACACTTTGTCAAATTAACTGAAGACTACCCTGCCCCAAGGTTAAATGTGAGGGTTTTTTCATTTAGAAAAGAAACTCCTACTTCAAGACTCAAAGGGGTTAACAAGGGATTATCTTCCTTATATCTCCGGTGTTTGGGAATTTGAAACAATGCCTTACATCATCAGCAGAGTCTTATTCAAAAGCACACAACCAGAGATTTTGCGTTTTCACTTCATCATCCTCCCTCCAAGAGTTTAAACAAGAAGTTGGTAGTGCAAATCCTGGAAAACAATTTATGAGCGAATGCGAATGGATTACTTCAAGACAAACATACTCATTGCATTATGATTAATATTCAAAATCAAACAAGTTTCTACATGCAAACAAAGCATTAACAATCATAAAAGATTACAAATAAAATTGCAGTAATAAATTTGAGATTTGAAGAAATTGTCTCAATCTGAGCTTGAAAGGACACCTTCAACTCTCTTGGGAGACACAGAAGCAAATGCACAACCGCTGAGGGTCACTCCACTAACATCGGCAATAGTAACCTCCTTGAGTTTTTATCTTCATCATTATAAAGGTGTTCCATCCACAAATGGGCTTCCTCCCTTGAAGATCAATACCTCATCGTCGATCATCTTTGTCACCGGGTGGACATTCTGAGGATTTGGCATATACCTCGAAAATCGAGAATCTTTTTCAACAACTTGACCAACCAGATCATTTTGCATAGGTCGAGATCGAGTAGGAACATCCACTTGTGGAGCACCGTCGTCCGGAGGAAAACCGTACATCGGATTGGTCGTCACTGTAAAGCCTGTCATGGGATCAACATTCTATGTTCTCTCCATTGTCCTTCAGTAACTGCTTTGAATTCAGTATGAATGACAGGAAAACAGCTAAATCCCCTTCTTTCTCTAATTAGCCCGAGTATTATACCGGTGATACAGCTTGTCTGAACGAAGACCAAGAAAAGGAAGCCAATAAGACGCCTGTGAAAGGCAAGAAACAATGCAAAATGATGCTTGATATGCAAATGCAAATGCAAGTTTTCAAGGAACTATAAACCAGTTTGCAAACATTAAGATAACATACTGGATATACCAAAAATCTCATTTCATTAATATTGAAAGAATTACAACTTTGAAGTACAATTTCATCAATCTTACAACACAAGAGAAAATGAAAGCTAGTTCTAAGGAATCGTGTCTGAAAAAGACCCAACTCTGAGCTGATACTTCTTGCGAAGCCTATTGATTTATCTTAAATAGCTGATCTTCAAGGTGTCTTTCTCTTTTACGAGTCAATCCACAATACCCTTCCAAGAACCGGAAGTATGAAGATGAGCAGATGATGAAGTGTTAGAGGAAAATAAATCCTCTGGCTCCTTTGATATCTTCAATGACACATCGTTCAAGAAACTCCATAAAGACTGGCACACCCATAAGATAGGCATACTTCTCTAAGATTGGCAATAGTTAATAATCTGGGAAAGTAAATCAACGATGCAACAGATCGTAGAACTGGACCAGGATATTAAGAACTCCCTCTTCAACATCAGTCCTCAGAATAGACAAGAGTTTCCCAAACATCCTTTGAAATCCATAGGACTAGATACCAAAGATCCAAACTTTCTCAACTCTTGTAGGGCAAAACTCATGAAAGTGTACTTCTTAGTGTTACTTCTTTCAATGTCCATGATTCTAAAAAATTTGCGACATTTGCAAAAAGACAACTCTGAGTTCCTTGAAAACTGAGGAAAATGCCCATGAATGCATGAATACGTGTATGCAACAGCCACAAACAAGATCACACAAAGCACACGGGTCAAGGTTCAAGCCACGAGCATGAAGCCAAGGGTAAGAACAAATCCCATAAAGGTATGTACTAAGGTTTGGTCTTCATTGTACCTGCAGAAAACAACGATTCTAACAAAGTGCCTAGGGTCCATAATCCACTATCAGACACACCAGCGCACCATTTTCTCGGAGGTTGGTAGTTATCCTCAAGAAAATCTAACCTGAGTGTGGCATCGCGTGACATCTAAGTCAGATTTGCATCCTCATAGCTTCTGCGCCATGATCCTAAAAAGGCTAAGATGGGTTAAGGGTTACTATGGTTCTCAGTGTTATAGGCTTCTATAGAAAAAGTAATGCCTTCACGATCGCTCGAACGACATCAGTAATTCCAAATAGGCAACCACCGAGTGGATAGATTCTCAAGTTCTTCTTTTTCAGGATTCAACTCCCTCAAAGTTCCCTTGACTATACTATCCTCCTATCTCAAAGTGCACTCTGGTCCGGGTATAAGACCTATCTCACACACAGAGGAACTCCCAAACAGAACAAACAAGTAACAAGCAAATCAGACAAAAAGCAGTAAATAAATCAAAGTAGGCTAAACCCCTCAAGGGAGATTAGGTCCCCAGCAGAGTCGCCACTTTTCTGTAGTGGGGAAATCTGTGAGTGTAAGCTATTGATTAACTTAACTCAGAAAATAAACAAGAGTCGCCACCGCACTTTTATTTTTATCCAAAAAGGAAAGGAAAAAAAGAGCGAACAAAACCTAAAGAGTTCTAAAAACAAGAACAAACAGAGAATGGGTAAGGGGATTGGTTATGTAAAGGGAAGGTTTTACGCACCCAATACATCTATAGTACTCTATAGGAGCCCTTTGATGTATTCATGCTTTTGGTTTGAAAATGGTTTGCTTGAAAGAGATTGGGAGAGATGAGAGGAGAAATATGTTTTAAGATTTTTGTGTTTGGAGAGACTTATCGTCTCATGCCTACGTACCCACAATGTGCAATGTAGGATCAAAACCTCGTAGTTCGTGGTACAAAGAGTGAAAATTATTGGTTATGGTTTATTTTATCTTGAAAAAGACAACCTGTCATTCTCAAGAGAGAATTACCCAAAGGTATGGGAAAGAGACATTTGCTTCACATTAAGATGGAGGATTTGCTTGGATTAACATCAACAAGACTAATCACTTCAACATCTAAGTGGAAAATGACCATACTTTCAACAAAATACTCTGGTTAGGAGTTTTACATCTCATCAAAAAAATGACTCATGTCTAATTCTTTTTTAAAAGTTTAAAAGAAAAAGGTGCATAAAAGCACAAAAAAATTTGGATGAGTTTTGTATTTTTTATGTCTTTTTGAAATGGTCAAAATATGATTAAGATGAATTGACATTTATTAAGACAAAGTTTAAAAAAGTCACTTGACCAAAGTCAAGGTTTTATTATGAAAGCGGTTTTAAGTTCGAAAACAAGAAGGTTTTGAAAAAGAGAGGAAGTTTTGAAAATTGAAGAAGAGGTGGAGAAGAAGTGACTATCCTAGTGCATAAAATAAAAGCTAGGGTAAGAAAGATCTAACCACAAATGTAGCTATCTTCACCATAAACCAAACAAAAGCACAAGGCTTCAAAGTCTTCAAACCATAATTCCAAAGCAAAGGGAAAAGGTCCTAGTTCTAAGTCCAAGGATCCAAGAATAGCATTGAAGTCCAAGGTCTAGGTACAAAATTCCATGTCCATTGCAAAGGATAGTAACCATAGTCCAAGATTAGAAGCACAAGTTTTTTAGAGGTTTTGGCCTTTATTAATATTTTTGGTCCAAGTGGACAAAGAGAAAAAGGCATAAGCATAAACATGTGTCCAACGGACAAAGGAAAAATTGCGGAAGCATAAACATGTGTCCAACGGACAAAGGAAAAATATGCGGAAGCATAAACATGTGTCCAACGGACAAAGGAAAAATATGCGGAAAAGTAAAAGAGAGATAGGGAGCGAGAAGGAAATGTAAAGAAGTTAGAAGTTAGTGGTTAGTAGCACAAGGCTCTAGTGCCATAAGCCTTCACCGATTATTCTGTTTCGCGTTATGAACTATAGTGATTAAACAATGCACTTAGGCCAAAGTTAATGTACTTGACAGAAGATTGGTAAAACCAAAGCCTCTACAACGCCAAGTTTCAAAGATTATGGACCTACTGCAAAAAATTAATCAACATTGGGTTGATGCGACCAATCAAGGTCCGGACCACGAAAGTTCAAATTCCGAATTGGATAAAGAGGGACAAATGTTGCGCTATGTTAAGCAATCTCTGTGTAATTTACGAAGTAATTACCCTACAATGAGGCCGGTCAATAGATCTTTGTGCTAATGCATACTAGATGAACGATATGTAGATCGTCATCCGAAAGCAATACCGCACGAAAAGAAAATAGGTAACGATCTAGTCTTGATCAAGAATTCAACAAAGAAATTCTAAGATCCATAAGACTTTCATCGATCAAAATAAAAAGAAATAGAAGAAAGATGATAAGATGAAAAGAAACATTAACAATTTGAATCTTAAATCGATTAAATCATCATCAATATCAATCACCTCTCTTGGTGGATAAAACCGACACCCAAAGTCCATTGATATTGATGAGATCTTATCAAGATTCAAAATCCAAAACAACCAACAATTAAACAATATAAGAATTCAAAAATAAGATCAAGAACAAAGTATATTCAAATCATTTTCAAGAATTTTTTCTTTAAAGTAACATTCAAAAATACAAATGATAACACCAAAAATAAAAAAATAAAAATCTATTTTTTAGAAATCACTAAGAAAAATAAGAGAGAAAAAAATATAAAAAAATTAGTGAGAATAAATTGAAATTAAAAAAAGTAAAAGAAAATTTAAAAGAAAATGGAGAGGGAGGTGTAATGTGAAAACAAGGATGTGAAGTAGGAAAAAATATTACGGGCCAGGCCCAACCTTCTCAAGACTGATGTATTAAAAAAAAGAAAAAAAAAGCAATCTGAAAACCAAAGCTTCTTCTTCCTCGTTGCAACCGCCATTGTTATCTCTTTCCCTCGTTCGCTTTCGCCAGCCAAAGGAGAATTCCTCCGCCGTGATTCTCACGCTTCATCTCTCTCTCGCCGTCAATGAACATGACGCCGACAAAAGAGCATCACCACACCGTTGATTCATCTCGCATCGCGTTTCTCTTCTCCATTCACTATCCCTCTCTAATTTGTCTCAAATCCTCGTCAAAAGTGTAGATCGAACCGAGCACTAAACGGATTTGAAGTGGTATCAGATATGAAGTATCTGGTTCTTGCTTTAGATCATCTTCTTCTGCGTGCGTCTGTATCTCTCTTCTCTGCTTGCGATTTGAATTGTTCTATGAAGATTGATAGTTTACGGTTGTAAGAAATTTGAAGCTGATTGAAGTGGTTTATGGTGACTTTTCTGTGAAGAATTGATTGAAGGTTTGAAGATGGATTTTGGTTGAAGCTTGAGGAAATTTGTGCAGCAGTATTTTGGCTATCCAAGCTTGAAGAAAATCAGTGAATGTGAGCCTTATTTATAGAGGAGATTCGAAGGTGAGTTGATTTGAATTCGTTGCCGTTTAAAGCTTTCTCATGCGTTTTGAATTCTCACTTTGTAGCTTTTTCTCATTTTGAAATTGGCTGCGATTTGTTTTGCTACGTTTTGAAGTGTGCCGTTTACTTGTTCAGGACTTGCGTTTCAATTGAATATATTGATGTAAGTTGTGTGACGTCGTTTCACATGTTCCTTCATGTTGCTTCTCATATTTTCCTTGCTGCTTGTATCGCGTGTGACGCACTATGTTTTATCCTTCTCGCTGCAGTTGGCTCATTGTGTGTGTGCGGACTTGGCTTGGCTATTTATCTTGAAGGGTACAAAAAGAAGGTGTGCCGTGTAAAGCTTGATACAAGTGGCTCATTGAAGCGTGGGTTGAAATGGCTTTGTGTTGTCACGACTTGACTTTGTGAACTTGGCAGGTAGCAATTGAAAATTCATGTTACTTCATATGGTTGAAGCTTGAATGACTTATGCGTAGTATCTCATGGCTTGTTGGCTTGGTAGTATGGATCGTTTTGTCCGTGAGATTGGAATGAGAATTACTAGCATGAGGTTTGAAGAAGTGGGCCATATGGCTGATGTAAAAATAGTAGCAGTGGCTTGTTGGAATGACATGTAGTATGTAACATGAAATGGGCCATGTGTATGGCACGAGTTGCTTCTTTTTCTCTTTCTCCATGTGGGCTTCAAGATGGACTTTGGGATTTTTGAAGTATGTTTATGAAAAGAAGATGTTAATGAATGGTATTGAGATGAATATTGGATATTGAGAAAAATATGGATATGGATATTTAAATGGATATTGGTTTATTGGATTTTTGTTGAAAATGGAAAATGGTTTAGAAATGTGGATTAAAAATGGATAATTGATTTCAGAAGGTGTGGATATAAATGAAAATGGTTATTAAAAATTGAATTGGATATTGAATTGATAGAAATGAATAAAAAAAGGATTTAAGAAAAATGGATATTAAATGGATAAATGGTTTAGAATGATGGAAAAAAATGGATAATTGGTTCATAATGGACTTGAAAAAAATGAATATGGGTTGATAATGGATTTGATTGATTTGGATGTGAACTTGGTTTAGAAAAATGGATAATTGGATTTTGATTTATGAAAATGAATAAAATGTGACTAATGGATTATTTGGATTTAAATGGTGATTAGAAAAAGGATAGTTTAAAAAGTGGTTTTGTAGTAAAATAAAAGAATATGGATAAATTGGTTAAAATGTGGAAATTGGTTTAGAAAAATGGAAATGACGGTGGATACAAAATCTTGTTTTTGATCCAAAGCCCACTTGATCCTCTCACAAGCTTCTGATTAAAAATGAATGAAACTGATGAAACTAATCCTTAACCACTGAATAACTTGCAACTTAAGCAACGACTAAATGAATCATCTGAAGCTTTCTATGGCACAACTACCATTGAACAATCTTGCCACAGAAACAAAACATCTGAATGAAACATCCTCTGAATCACTTCAAAATTCGTCTGAATCAATTGTCTGAGATGAACACAGTTAAACATTAAACTGATGAACTCTGATAATGATGAACCTGACTTTCTGAATCCAAACCTCACGTGAACCACTACTTGAAAGCTTGATGAATTCCGGTACAAAACAACTTATCCTTGAATACACGTTGCCTGAGAAATAGCCCACTGCCACAACCAATTTGACATTGAAGCAATCTCTTGATAGTTTCACCAAGATTAGGTCAAACTTCCATCTGACCTCAACCACAATTGAATAGCCACACTTGATTCCAAACTATATCTTTGCCATCAATCTCCCTGCAAAAACCTAAACACACAGAGAAGAAGAACCAAGCGAAAAATGAAAAATATTTTTGGTATTTTGGTTAGAGGTTAGTAAACAGAAACAAATAATAAAGCAAGTAGGAATACACAGATACTCAGGAGAAACAAAGATTGTGATCTTGTTTGTGATATGAGATGCAAATGATATGTGGGATCTTAGGGGTAATAATTAGGGTATTACAAACATCAAGATCAGTTGTGTGAAAGATCTTGAGGTAATTGGCTCCAAAATTGGACCACATAGTAGTAGCCATAGAAGAGTCTAAATACTTGTCAGTATTGACGAAGGAAGAGCTTCAAGAGACGCTTGAGTCTCATGAACAAAAGATGGCTGAAAGAGATGCAGGAAAGTCGAAGAGTGATATGGCTTTACAGACACGGTCAGAAAAAGAAAGGAAAGGCAAAAGAAGCTGGAATGGCAACAAAGGTAGAGGAGACTACACCAATTCGACTGGTCGAAATCAGTATGAACAAAACTGGTCGAATCAGAGAAAACCCTGGAACCAAGGCAACCAAAGAGGTGGTGTTGTAGGTAGAGGAAGAGGTGGTGGTCGAAAGCCTGATAAAAGTCACATTTAGTGTTTCAATTGTCAGAAATATGGTCATTATTTTAGTGATTGTCCAAGAAAGAAGAAGAATCAAGAAATTGATGCAAAGTTGACGAAACATGAAGAAGAAGAGATGTTGTTGATGGTCACAACAAGAGACGAAGAGAGATTCTAGGACCAGTGGTACTTGGACTCAGGATGCTCATCACACATGACTGGAAGGAAAGATTGGTTTGTTAACATGAAGCCCTCGTCGAAGAACATGGCGAAGTTTGCAAATGACAACACTCTAGCAGCTGAAGGTGTTGGTTATGTTCATATCGTGAGGAAGGATGACAAGAAATCAATAATTTCCAATGTGTTATACATACCAGGCATGAAAAGTAACCTGCTCAGTATAGGACAACTTATCGAAAAGAACTACAAGGTAGTTGTCGAAGACAAGATGATGAGAGTTCTCGACGTATGTGGTAGGTTGATCTTGAAGGCTCTAATGTCTTAGAATAGGACCTTCAAGATTGAACTCGATGTGATGGAGCACAAGTGCCTAGCAACTGTATCCAACAGAGATAAGTGGTTATGGCATTTTTTACTAGGCCATCTCAACTTCAATGACATCAGAGAGCTAAAGAAAATAAATATGGCTTTAGGATTACCTGAAATCGACATTCCAAGTGAAGTCTGTGAAGAGTGTGTTCAGTCGAAACAACACAAGAATAGTTTTAGCAAGAATGTAGGAAAGAAGTCGAAGGCACTTCTGGAAGTTATATACTCTGATGTATGTGGTCCAATCCAAGTGGATTCGATTACAGGCAATAGATATTTTTCACGTTCATAGATGATTACAGTTGAAAGCTATGGACTTACCTCATAAAAAAGAAAAGTGATGTGATCGAGGTATTTTCCAGATTCAAATCTATAGTCGAAAGACAGAGTGGTCGAAAGCTAAAAATTTTGAGGACTAATGGTGGTGGAGAGTATGTGTCAAAAGAGTTTGATGCATTATGTGAACAATAAGGGTTTGTGCATGAGGTGGTGCCACCCTACACTCCACAACAAAATGGAATTGCAGAAAGAAAGAATAGAACCATCATGAACATGGTGAGAAGTATGTTGAATGGAAAGCATCTACCCAAAGAATTATGGGGAAAAGCGGTTTCGATAGCAACATATATATTAAACAGATGTCTGACGAAGAAGCTTGAAGGAATCACACCAGAAGAATGTTGGTCTGGTGTTAAGCCTAGCCTCAATCACTTGAAGGTGTTTGGATCTATAGCACATAGTCATGTGCCAGATCAGTTGAGAAGGAAGCTTGATGACAAGTCGAATTAGATGATCTTGATAGGATAACATTCGACTGGAGGTTACAAGCTGTTCGACCCAATGAATAAGCATGTAGTGATCAATAGGGACGTGATCATAGATGAGCTTAAAGAATGGGATTGGACTGAGAATGTCAAGAAGGATTCAGTGAGAATCTCTTGTGAAGAACCAACCACTGAAGTCGAAAGAGAAGTTTTACAGGAACAAGTTAGAGATAAAGCAGGCTCAAGCAGACCTCGACGAACAAGACACATTCCTACAAGGTTGCAAGAATGTGTGATTACATTAATTGATGTGGTCGATGAAGAGGGTGATCTGGTACATTATGCTTTCTACGCAAATGTAGAACTAGTCAATGCAGCTGAGGCATTGAAAAATTTAAAGTGGGTAAAAGCAATGAATGAAGAGTTAGAGTTCATCGAAGTCAACAACACCTGGTCGCTTGTCGAATTGCCTCAAGGAAATAAGGCAATTGATGTGAAATGAGTTTATATGGTGAAGGTGAATCATAAAGGAGAGGTAACTCGACACAAGGCGAGACTTGTGGCGAAAGGATTTCTTCAGAATGAAGGAATTAACTTCAACGAAGTGTTTGCACCTGTTGCTAGGACCGAAACAATCAGGTTTGTTGTTGTTCTAGCAAATATGAACAATTGACACACATGTCAGATGGATGTGAATTATTCATTCCTTAATGGCCCCTTAGACGAAGAAGTTTATGTCACACAACCAGCTGGGTATGTGAAACGAGGCAAAGAAAGAAAGGTGTCCAGGCTGCATAAAGTCCTGTATGGACTTAAGCAAGCTCCAAGAGCTTGGAATAAGAAAATCGACAACTTTCTAAGGGAGAAAAAATTTGTGAAGTGCACGACTGAGCATGGAGTGTATGTAAGAAGAAGCAGTAGTGAATTGCTTATATATGCCTCTATGTCGATTACCTGTTGATAACAGGAAGTTGCAAGAAGGAGATCGAAGATTTCAAACATGACCTAAGTGAGGAGTTTGAAATGTCAGACTTGGGAAATCTCTCATATTCATTGGCATCGAATTCTACAAGAGTAGTAGAGGTTTGATGATGCACCTAAGAAGATATGCAGGCGAAATACTCAAAAGATTTGTGATGCAAGATTGCAACCCAATTTCGACTCTAGCTGAGACTAGATTGCAACTGTCAAAGCAGTCAGATGAAGATGATGTCGACCCAACCCAATACAGAAGACTTATTGGGTCACTTCGATACCTTTGTCACACAAGGTCTGATTTAGCATACAGTGTGGGTACGGTAAGTCGATTCATGCAGAAGCCAAAGGTATCACACCTAGCATCAACGAAGAGAATACTGAGGTATCTAAAAGGGACTCTCAACTACAGGATTTTGTTTCCTGCAGCTGATGAAGGAAAAGAATGCAAGTTAGTGGGATACACTGACTCAAGTTGGTGTAGTGATGCTAAGGATAAAAAATTCGCAGCTGGCCATGTGTTTATGTTAGGTGGTGCACCAGTTGCTTGGAGTTAGAGAAAGGAGCTAGTAGTCGCATTGTCATCATGTGAAGCAGAATATATAGTTGATTCTCTTTGTGCATGTCAAGCAACCTGAATGGTGAACCTGGTCGAAGAGATCACAACGAAGAGTCATGTAGCAATTACCATGAAGATCGACAACATGTCAGCTATTAATTTGGCGAAGAATCCAATAGCAAATGGTCGAAGTAAGCACATCGAAATGAGGTTTTATTATCTTCAAGAACATGTAGCAGAAGGGAAAATGAACTTGGAACACTGCATAACTGAGAATCAGATTAACATCATGACTAAGGGAGTGTTAGTGGAAGTGTTCAAGAAGCTAAGGTCTATGATGAATGTAAATAGTTTAGACATAATGAATTAGGTGGTGTGTTAAATATGTAATTCTTTGTGTTAGAAAGATTAAATTTGATTTAGAAAGATTAGATTTGATTTAGAAAGATCATATTTGATTTAGAAAGATTATATTAGATATTTTTGGGCTTTTATAGTTTGCGCTTTAGCTTGAGATGCAAGTTAACTTAAATCTATAAATAGGGAGGAATCCTTATCATTGTAATAATAAAGTTTGATAATCACGTTTTGCAGTTGCAAAGTGATAATAAAATTCCATAGTTGTGGGCAGAGAGTTACTTTGCAATTCATACTCATCTTTTTTAAACGTGTTCTTGTTTTTGTTCATTGTCATTGCATAACAATCTTAAGATCAAGATTGAGAAGTTTTCACTATAGATCGTGGTTGAATTCCAACAAAACAAACCGACCCTAAGTTAAATGACTACAAATTCAGTTAAACCTAAATTATACTTGTGATCAATAAAAATCAAGCACTTATCATGCATATAAATAAGATGCTTCAACAATTTTAAAAATTTATTTTCAAAAATAAATAAATGTTTTTTTTTATAAATGTTGACATAAAATTAGATAGGTAAAAATAAATTAGAAGGGGTTAGAAATGTATTTTTGACAATAAATTCTTTACTCGTGTATAAATTTGATATATTTAAATATAAATTATTTTAGAGAAAAGGGATGGTGCACTGACAGTGTAAATTATTTTTACACTGTCAACCAATGACAATCATGTATCCCGCCAAGTCAGCCCGTAAATTTTAAATTATTTATATGATTTGACACTTTTATATGATTTATATGTGTAATACTTTTTTACATTGAAAGTGCACTACCATTAAATTCATTATTTTATATTCAAATAAATTTTTAAATAAAATTAACTCTACAAAATTAATTTATTCAAAATTTATAAGCTAATGCAAAAACTAAATATCACAAAATATTATTGCATGAAAAAATGTAACGTCTATCATTTTACAATGCTAGTATTATCTATACTACATTTTTTGTTTGAGATTTTGTATTTCGAGGATGAGCTTTGTGAATGTAAAAGCGAGGTATTTTGGTTTTTAATTTAGGATGCATTGGATTTTTTTTGTAGAGATAATTTGAAAATCTAGATTGATGTAAGTCTCCACTCTCCAGCTTCAAACGCTTCCTTCAACAATCGATTTTCTAATAGCTTTTCAATTTTGATCAAATTCAGAAATCTTCGTGCTACTGCGTTTTGTTGATATTGATCAACCATGGTTTTCCAAAATAAAAGACGGAAGACATAGTTTCCGATTTTAATTCCCTGTTTGAGAATTCTGATTTTTTTTTTCACTTCATGTTTGTTTTTAAGCAGAAAATTATAAAGACCTAATTGTGACAGAAAGAATCAAGATTATGGAAGCAAAAGGTTTTTGCAATTGAGGTAATTTCTATGTATTATTTTTCCTTCACGGTTAATTACTTACATTTATAGCAATCTTATTTGCATATTGTAATAGATCATGTAGCGTCACACCTCTAAAAAATGCGTGTATTTGTGTCGGACACCAACTCCGATATTTGTAATTACTTTTAATTCATTCATTTTTTTAAAAATTATTATCGGTGTCAGTATCGGTGACGTGTTTGGGGTGTCTGTGTGCTTAATTTTTACCGATAATATTAGGAATCTAGTGATTCTAGGTTTTGCAACTTTCCTGTTACAAATTATTGTTGTCAATGTGAATCCCATAAGCACTGGTCATGGAAATTGATAGCTACAAAAGAACCATAAATTGAACATACATTTTTATTCTTCAATTTCAAAGAGTACACAAAACAGATTATGCTCCCTGATTTATTTGGATGAAACTTAACATAAACTTAAGAACAATTTTCCATCACTGTAATATACACAGTGTGTTAAAAGAATAAATAAATCAACATAAATATATAAAAAGTTAAACCTTCCAAAGAGTAGGAGGCTCAAGAGTCCTCTTTGCAATACTATGATTTGAATCAGTCACTCTCTCCCCAAAAGTCTCTAATGAATAAACATCCCAACCACCATCCCTCCAGTATGTAGAATAAACTGTTGGAACATGTTGTACTCTCCAGTTATCTTCCCCTCCGTTTGGAAGCAGCGCCGTAATCAATTCATCAGGCATATCGAAGAACTCGATTGTTTTTAGCTTAGTTAAGTGTTCAATACCTAATGGTACAATCTTGAATGAACCGCAGCGTTGAATGACCAACTTTTTAAGACCTTGCATTGCTCCCTCCTCGATTGTCATTGAGTTCAATCCTTCTAAATCGTCGAGGCCTAAAACTTTTAGATTTGGAAACCCATTTTCTTTGAAATGCAATGTCTCGCCAATGTACACTTGAAGAAACTCAAGATGTCGAAGATTTGGCAAGTTTCGAAGATACACAAGAGGATCCTCCTCTAACCTGCTCCATTTTAAGAAAACTCTGAACAAGTTCTTGAGAGAGTTTATCCATTGCAGAAACTTCTCTAAATGAACGCTCAAGTATAGTTGTTGAAGATACTGAGAAGGCTTTGAGATGTTGTGAATATCGACTATCTCGTCTTCGTTTATTGCAGTTATGGACAATGATCTACGATGGATAATTTTCTCAATAGCTGAACACAAAGCGGGACCGTCTTCTTTCCTCATTTTTCGAATGCCTAGCCTCCTAAGTTGAGTGAGTTTTCCTAGCTCAACCATCAATGCTGCACTTCCTTGATCTACCTCTATGAAACAAAGCTTTTGCAAAGATTGCATGTTTCCTATAGGCGCAACCACTTTGAATCCATGCCTTAAGTGGAAATGAGCATAGGATTCAATCTCATAACGATACACGAGGAGATGGCGTAATCGTTTCAGCTCCGCAATTTCAACAGGAAATTCAGTGACATAAGTGTGTTTTAGATTCAATGTCTCCAAGTTTTGCAGCTTCTTAATGGAACCAGGAATGCTTTTCACCTTTGTATTCTTCAAACTTAGATACTTCAGAAGGTAAAGATTGACAATTTCAACAGGAAAATCCTCCAAAGGCGAGTCCTTCAAATCTAACACCCTGAGCAACTTAACACCAGTGTAGGAGCATAATTCAAGGAGAGAAAAATGATTGAGTGTGTCTAGCAATGCAAACATTAGCAGAGACCTAAGTTTGAATCTGGTCTTATTTTGTCTAAGTACATCATATGACGAATTTATGACCGATAAACGACGAACTCGTTCCGGCCATACCAATTCTTGATCTCCTGCTATTGTTGCAAAGTTCTGATCCTTTGACTTGAAACTGACAATTTCTCTCAGAAGGTCGTGCATGCGACAAGTCTTCATCCTTCCGTCACTAGTTTTTCTACCACATGGAGAAAACTTCTGTTCAAAAGCTCCTTAAGGTAACTATCTGCAACTTCCTCTAGTGTCTTACCATCTTCGCCATTTACTATGAAGCGCCGACACGCCATTCACACGGCGTGTCACCGTGTCGGACACGTGTCCGACACAGACACATGTACGACACTCGCACGACACGTATTAGACACGTTTTTGAAGTGTCCAACTAAAAAAAAATCACAGTGGACACGGATACGACACTTTATTTTAAATAAAGGACACGACCCAACTCAAAAAATTTCAGAATTTTTTTTTAAACAAAAAAGCTCAACTCAAATTTTCAAAATTTATAAAAAAATTAGATTTTTAACTTTTATATTCCACTTCTTTACTATAAAAACAACACAATTAGGATTCCTTATTTTTAAAAATAGGGTTTTTTAACTTTCATATTCCACTTCTCTACTACTCCCTCCGTTCCTTTTTAAGTGTCATTTTTAGAATAATTTTTTGTTTCTTTTTAATTGTAATTTACAAAATTCAAGGTAGTATTAATTGCACTTTTGTCAAAATTACCCCTAAGTAATCATTACAGAGAGAAAAAAAGTTAAATGAATGTAATAAAAAATTAGGGGCATTATAGGTAAAAAGAGCATTGTTGTTTGAAAAGTAACTATATTGATTAGTTTTATTGGTAAGTGTAAAATGTCAAAAAATGACACTTAAAAAAGAACGGAGGGAGTATAAAAACAACACAATTAAGATTCCTTGAAGTTGTTGACTTGTCTTTGGATGAACCTGACTTAGAGGCTTGTTTTCTCAATGTGGAATGACTATGATATGATTTGTATCATCTTATTTTGGTGGATTTATGTCTTTTTTTTGTTGATTGAAAGTACTAAGTTTAAATAAATATAAATGTTTGCTTCTCATTTTAAACTCTATAAATTTTGCTCATAAATTGCATTATTATATTAATAAATAAAATATATATATATATATATATATAGCCGTGTTCGTGTCCTATGATTTTTACATTAGCGGGATCCTCGTGTTCGTGTCCGTGTCGTATCCCGTGTCCGTGTCCGAGTCCAGGCTTCATAGGCCATTTACAAACCCTTCAACTATCCACAACCGAATCAATATCGTGTGCTCGATAGCTTGACGTCCAGGAAACATGCTTAAATACAACAAACATGATTTAAGATAGTAAGGCAACTCATTGAAACTTAAGGAAAACACTTTCTTCATATCCTCCAGTTTGTCATTTCCATTAATTTCAGATCCAAAACTTCTGCAAACTATCTGCCACTCTTCGATGTTTGACGTTCCTCATGTAGCCAAAGCACCACTAACTGCCACAATCGCCAGCGGCAACCCTCCACACATTTTCACGATCTTCCTACAAACTTCTTCAAGATGAGGCGGACACAAGTTACCTTGAAATGTCTTCCTACAAAAAAGTGACCAAGCTTCTTGCTCAGGTAAGAATTCAAGGTGAAAATTCTTACCAAATCCCGCACAAGAATACAATGCTATATCTTTGTTGCGCATGGTAATGATCACTCTACTTCCGTGGTTGTTATTAGGCAAGGCAACCTTCACAGCATCCCATACATTCACATGCCTCGCATTATCAAGCACAATTAGATACCTACTTCCTCGGAGCAAATTCTTGATGGACTCTTTCACCTTTTCGTTTTTCATCGTTCCAACGTCTTCTGGTACCGGTTTACCAATGACACTATGGAGCTGTTGAAAAAGGTCTTTCAGTAACTCTTCCATCTTGGAAGATTGAGAGAGATTAACCCAAGCATGAATCCTGAAACGTATCTTGACTTTTGGATCATCGTAGACTTGTTTTGCTAATGTTGTTTTCCTTAAACCTCCCATTCCATAGATTGAAATCACATAGGTTGAAATCACAGCTCTATTTGATTTATCTTTGAAAAGCAATTCACACACTTGCTTCTTTGGTTGTTCAACTCCAACTAAATCAGCTTCCTCTAGCAAAAGAGCATCACCTGTTGGAATACTTTATTTAATTACATTTCCATATCTATTCGTGCACATGTATTTAAATAAATTATATTAGCTATTTATCATTTAAGAGTAATAATTAATTAGAAATCAACTTAATTAATAAATCTAAATAGATTTTTAATTAATTCAAAATTCGATCATTGTTGACAGATGGCGAAAGCAGTGAAAGCACATTGAAACTTGATAATAGGCATTATTGTCATTAATGCAAATAGAAAACAGAAAATGGCTTAGCTGAGAGATTCAATCGAACAATCCGTGAAAGGGTTAGATGCATGTTGGTTAGTGCTGGATTGAAGAAGGTGTTTTGGGCAGAGCTTGTTTCGACAGCAGCTTATCTGATAAATAGATGTCCCTCGACTGCCTTGGGAATGAAAACACCTAAAGAAGTTTGGTCGGGACATCCACCTAGTCTCTACAGACTGAGAGTATTTGGTTGTGTAGCCTATGTTCATATTAGGCAAGACAAGGTCGAACCTAGAGCTCTGAAATGCATGTTCATGGGATACCCTGAAGGAGTCAAAGCTTATAGGCTATGGTGCCTAGAGCCAGGTCACAGGAGGTGTATCACCAGTCGAGATGTAGTTTTCAATGAAGCTGAGATGACTTTCAAGAAAATTGATGATGTTGTCGAAGAGCTGGAACAGAGAGAGATTCCTGTTGAGGTGAAGCATGTTGATGCTGAATTGCGTATCCCAGATGAAGTCGAAGAAGAAGCAGAAGATGCTGTCGAAGATGAGGAGACTGATAATGACTACCTGTTGGCAAGATACAGGTCAAGAAGAGTCATCAAGCCACCTCAGAGACTTGGGTATGCAGATCTTATAGCTTATGCCTTAATCTCTGCAAGTGAGGTTCTCGACGAAGAACCTAGAGACTATAAAGAAGTTATAAGGAGTCGAAAGAAGACTGAATGGCTGAAAGCCATAGATGATGAGATGAAATCTCTTCATGACAACAACACATGGGAAGTGATCAAGAAACCTGCTGGAGCCAGGTTAGTCAGCTGTAAATGGATTTTCAAAGTCAAGGAAGGAATCAAAGGAGTGGCGTCGAAGAGATGCAAGGCAAGGTTGGTTACTAGGGGGTTCACTCAGAAAGAAGGTGTCGACTTCAATGATGTGTTCTCGCCTGTTGTGAAGCACAAGTCCATTCGAATGTTGCTTGCCACGGTGGCACAGTTCGACCTTGAACTGGAACAGATGGGTGTGAAGATTACGTTCTTGTATGGTGACCTAGATGAAACGATCCTGATGAGGCAACCTGAAGGGTATGTCGAAAAGGGGAAGGAAGATTATGTGTGCAAGCTGAAGAGATCTTTACATGGACTGAAACAATCTCCTCGACAGTGGAATAAGAGATTTGACAAGTTCATGACACGCATAAGTTTCATCAGAAGTCAGTTCGACCACTGTGTTTACTTCAGATTTTGACCTAGTAATTCATTTGTTATTTTGTTGCTTTATGTGGATGATATTCTAATAGCAAGCAACAATGTCGAAAAGGTAAGGAGGGTGAAGGCTGAACTCAATAAGGAGTTCGAAATGAAGGATCTGGGAGCTGCGTCCATGATTCTTGGGATTGACATCTGAAGAGATAGAAAGCAGTCAAAATTATGCTTATCTCAAGAGGCATACCTACGGAAGATTCTCAAAAAGTATGGTATGTCGAATTCAAAGCCTGTTGTGACTCCGACAAACCCTCAATTCAAGATGAGTATATATCAGTGTCCCAGTACTGATGTCGAAAGAGCTTATATGGATAGCATTCCATATGCTAATATAGTGGGCTCTTTGATGTATGCTATGGTCTGTACTAGACCCGACATAGCATATGCAGTGAGTCTTGTAAGCAGATACATGTCGAATCCTGGAAAGGCTCACTGGCAAGCATTGAAGTAGATTTTAAGGTACATAAATGGGTCTCTGAATAGAGTCATAATTTATGGTGGAGCCTTGGGTGAAGATAGTAAAGCAGCAATCGAAGGATATGTCGATTCTGGTTATACAGGTTGTATGGATTCCAGAAAATCTATTTCTGGATATGTATTCACTATATTTGGAATAACAATCAGTTGGAAAGTAACACTTCAGAAGGTGGTTGCCTTATGAACCACTGAAGTGGAATATATTTCTTTAACTGAAGCTGTGAAGGAAGCATTATGGCTTGAAGGTTTTGCAAAAGAGCTGAAACTTCAAGGTCTAGTTATCACTGTTAAATGTGATATTCAAAGTGCAATACACATGTCGAAGAATTCAGCCTATCATGAGTGAACCAAGCACATTGATGTGAGGCTGCATTTCGTCAAAGGGGTAATCGAGTATGGAGAAGTCCAAGTGCTGAAGGTTTCGACAGATCATAATGCTGCTGATATGATCACCAAGACGTTGCCCAGTTACAAGTTTTTCCACTGTATGTAGTTGATAAAGCTGCATGAAGAAAGCTAGTTTGTTTTCTTGATGTTTAGAGTTAGATTCAAGGTGGAATTTGGATCGAACTCTAGTTTTAGCATGCCGTCGAAGTCCGCCCACATGCTGCTGTCGAAAATAATGCATGTTGTAGTCGAATTGTGTTCTAGTATGTAGGAGATCGAATTTATTTCTTGATGTTAGAGTGAGATCCAAGGTGGAGATTTGTGGAATTTGGATCGAACTCTAGTTGTAGCATGTCGTCGAAGTCTGCCCACATGCTGCTGTCGAAAATAATGCATGTTGTAGTCGAAGTTTGTTCTAACATGTATTAGTTAATACTGCTAGGTTTGTTAGCATATTGAATTGGGTCTTGTGTTAAGGATCCAATTGTTTAAGTTAGCTTAAAATTTAAGTTAGCTTGTAATGGGTAATTTGTTAAAGGACCATTAGTTTAGTGTGCTAGGTTTTATTATAAATAGCATGTTAGTCTCTCATTCTAAGATGTGACAAAACCTAAAAAGAGTGAGAGAGGTTAGTTTGTTATTCTTGTATACTTGTAATCCTTGATTTAAGGAGTAAGGAAAGAATAACAGTTTAAAACCAATCCTTGTTGTTTTTCCTTTGTTTTCTTTGTTAACCCTAACCCTTGTGAGTTTCTTGTATATAAAGAAAATGTTTATACTTTGTTTCAAGGCATCCTTATTCACAACACCTTTGACTTGAGCTTGAACCTACACCAGATATGATTGGACGTCCATTAGAGAGAACTTCAACTTTGGATTTGATTCCTTGTATATCTGACGCTATTCTGTGCCTAGCTCCCAGGGTCTTGAGGCTAAAAACCATCCTATGAATAAGAGAATATTTCTTTCTTTGTTGATATTTGTTTCCTTGTTGATGATCAACAAGTCGAATACTGTATTCATCTATGGCATTTTCCATGTCTTCAGCAATCTCTCTTACCCTTTTAACCCATACTTTGAGTTCAGGGTCCTTGTCTTCCATTGAATCAACCATCATCAAGATGGCTTTGTGGCGCTCCAGTTCATCTTTGATGTATTGAACATCTTCACAGACCCCTCTTTGTAAATTCACTTCTTCTTGAAGTAAGGAACTTAGCATGTCCAATAAAAATGATACTGAACTATCTGCCATTTTTTTGTTTCACTTTTTATGGCCTTGCCTTAAAAAAAATTCTCTCTCTCCCTTTTTGGGGCTCTCTAGATGAGAATAGTTGCAAGACTTTGATGATGAGATTGGTGAGTGTGTTTTTTTTTCTCTTTTTTTTTTCACTTCTTTTGACAGGACTAGTTGCAATTTGCAAGGACTTGATGATAAGATTTATGGATTCCTTTTCTTGCTTTGTTGGTTTGCTTATATAAGCTATGTGCATTCCCTTCGTGGAACTGGTCAACTATTATTATATTAATGTTGATTTTGTAATTAATAGTAGAATTCATTTAAAATATTTATTTGTTCATATATATATATATATATATATATATATATATATATATATATATATATATAACTTCATTGAGGATTTATTTCAAATTTATTTATAATTTATTAAATTCAGTTATAACTAAGTGGTGAGAAATAGACATGTGTCAGTCTCAAAAAAATCATAAAAACAGGACGAAGAGGAACAATTGAGTGTGCGAGATTAAAACTTTGATATATCACAAAAAATTGAAGGTGAGACTGACACAAGTACACTATACCTCAAAGTCTATAACTACAAAACTTTATATTGATGCCCACATCCGCAAAGAAAATGGAGTGGTGCAGGATGTTGAAAGCTGTTAAAAGCTTTTATTTTTGGAAGTTTAACAAGGGTAATCGATTACCCAAATGTTGTTAATCGATTACACCTGCTGTTATTCCAAAAATAACAGAATTTTAACAGCTGTGCACTTTAGTTGATATTTTTTTATTTTAGTTGTTATATTCTCTCATGTATAAATACAGTGTTGTAATTCCAATTCCAAAGTTAATGCCAATATTAGAATTCATCATCAATATTACTCTCTCTACCCTAATTCTCTCTCTCTCTCTCTCTCTCTCTCTCTCTCTCTCTCTCAATTCATCTTCTTCCCCAAGTTTCTTTTCCACCATTGTTACTACCTTCAAAATTCTGTTTTGTGTTTTTATGTTGTTCTAACATTTGGCATCAAGAGCTCTGGTTATTGATCCTAATCTGCTGCAACAACAATGGCTACCGTTTCCAATGATCGAATTCCCACCAATCTTCCAATTCTTGATTCGAAGAACTACGACAAATGGGCGAAACAAATGAAGGTGTTGTTTGGTTATCAAGAGGTTCTTGAGATCGTCATCAATGGAGTTACACCATTAGGGGCAGATGCTAACGATGCTCGTAGGGCTACATACAAGGAAGAAAAGAAGAAGGATTACAAAGCTCTATTCTTGATTCATTCGTGTGTTGATAACGACAATTTCGAGAAGGTAGGTGATTGTGAATCCGCGAAGCAAGCATGGGAAATCTTGGAGAAAGCGTATGCCGGTGCCGTCAAAGCGAAGGTGGTAAGGTTACAAACTTACAAACGTCAATTCGAGTTAACGCAAATGGAGGACAAAGAAACGATCAACGATTACATCACGCGCATTACCCGGTTAGTGAACCAAATCAAGTCATGTGGCGAAACGATCCTTGAGCAGAATGTTGTATCGAAAGTGTTGCGTTCGTTAACATCACGTTTCGATAACATTGTTGTGGCTATTGAGGAGTCGAAGGATCTAACGACTTTGAGCAAAGATGAGTTGCAAAGTTCGTTAGAGGCGCATGAACAAAGGATGGATGAGAGAAGTGCCAACAAAGCCAAAGCGGAGATCGCTTTGCAAGCGCGTCTACATGAGAAGAACAAGAGATCGAAAGGGAAGTGGACTTCTAAAAATAAGAAGAATTTTGGTGGAAAAGATCCACAAAATTCAAAGAGTGAAGGAAGCTCCAAAGAGGGTAATCAAAGCACCCACAAGCCGTTTGAGAAAAGTTATGTGAAGTGTTATAACTATCAAAAGCTTGGGCATTTTGCGAAAGAATGTCGCTCAAAACGCAAGGAAAAGGATGCGGATGAGGCTAAGGTTGCTAGGGAAGAGGTAGACGATAAAGATACCCTTCTTGTGATGATTACGGAAGAGAATTATGGCATTGTTGATGTTGCTGGCAGCAGCTACTGTGATGACAGTTTGCGGGACAGCAGCTGTACTGTGTCGGAAAGTGGCGGAAAAATGCGTTCGGGTCGAAATGCATTACTTACCATGGGTGATGGAGTTCAAAGTAAAGACGAGTGGTATTTGGATTCCGGTTGTTCAACACATATGACGGGTCGAAAGGATTGGTTTGTGCAAATCAATCAAGCAGCAAAGAGTAAAGTCAAGTTTGCCGACGACACCACTTTAAGAGCCGAAGGGGTAGGAGATGTTTTGATCGGAAGAAAGAATGGTGGACATTCTAGGATCAAAGATGTCTTGTACATACCGGGAATTAAGTGTAATATTTTAAGCATTGGCCAATTACTTTGTAACACCCCGTTTTTTAACCGCGGGAGTGTATGTTTTTTTTTTATGCCATACATAATATTGACAACTGTCTTTTCAGGAAAATAATAAAAATGATTAATCAGAGTACGAGCTTTCGATCTAAGTCTTTTCCATACATAGGACCAGCGTAATGCCCACTGTTATAAATATTTGTCCATACACATAAAAATAAGCACTCAGCTTTTACAACAACAACAACAACCACAACATGGACAACCTCAAAACACGACCCTAAGCTGATCTTGAATTCCTAGCCCAAAGACATCGCATCTTACAAGCCTTCACGACACCTGGATACCTTAACTATCACCACTTCTAAACCTGGGTGGTCGTTAGCCACATCATAATAATAGTAGAGGGTCACAATCTAAAAACAACATATATGGAAGAATACACACATGCCAGCAGAACATGATATACATAACAACATGAATGAGATGACAATAGGATAGGTAACAATCACCACCTTTAATTTAACCCACAAATGCAATGCACATAAATCCTAAATGCAGACCTATATGAATTTGGTGGTCCCAATTCGTCGGGTACCCTCACCATGCATGAATCCCGGAATTTAACCTCTCCGCAGAGAGTCGTGATACCCCCCTTGGGTCCTCACCAACCGTGCTGCCTCGCAGACATAAAAGTACTGCCCTTGCAGACACCCGGTGTTGCCTCCCTCGCATTCACCTGACTCAATTTGATCTCAAAGGATCGATGACGGCTCAGTCACATCACCTGGTGCAGTAGAATTCCCTTCGGGATTAGGTGATGATTCAGAACCCATCACCCTGGCCCATTCGGCGCCAACTACCTACACGCAACTATGGTATGCATGAACTCACACATGCAAATGCAACAGTTTATATAACCACAATATGTATAATCACAAAGTGTAAAATCACAATTCACAATTCAGTTTATATATTTATCACAGATCATATGAACAATCCTCAGTACCAACAGGTGGCTCAGACACACCTCGTGTTGTCCTCCTCGACATACACATCAATCGCAATTCATATATTTATCACAAATCATATGAATAATCCTCATTACCAACAGGTGGCTCAAACACACCTCGTGTTGTCCTCCTCGACATACACATCAATCGCAATTCATATATTTATCACAAATCCTATGAATGCACATCACAAGTTTAGCATCATAGCATAAACACATATCCCCAACCGGGCACACAATCATGAATATAACCACACAACCTCAACTGGCACACAATCGTTCAAACATCCCTATAAGGGCACACAGTCATGAATACAAACACACATGCATTCAATCACATATAATATCGTTAGAAAGTGCCCTTACCTGAGCAAGCTTCCAACCCAACCAACTTACGCTACGTAAGATCAATTCGTCCCTCACGATGAAACCTCGTAACCGGGTCCCACTGTAAACCTTTACAATACACAAGGACTTATGTTAAAACCACTTGGATATATCCTACAACAAGGCTGGGTCTTGGTCGCTAACCTACTCAATCAGGTTTTGGTTACGACACTGGTTTCTAACCGAATCGCTTCATAAAATACATCTTTTCAAATAAGGAAGAAATTAGTTTTTCTCTTAAAAGAATAAATATCAAACTCAAGGAAAATTTTCCACAACTAATTTAAATTCCTTTACTTGAACCCATAATTGCGTCAAATTATTTTTCTCGCACTATGAATAAATTCAGCGAAACCGAAATATATAAATCACCAAAATAAGATTTTAACCCCAAAATAAACACCTAATATCCCATAAATACCAAATAAATAACCAAAATATTTATTTCACCAATATAAAATTTAATGATCTCCTTGTATCAAAATACTTTAATCATACCATAAATAAAATTAATTAAACAAATAAAATACTAACTAATATTTCAATTTCAATAATATTCTAAATTAAAATTTAGAATAAATAATAGTTTTCCAATCACAATAAATTATTTTGGATCTAAAAATATTTCGACACAAAACTAGTTAACAGTTTTTTTTCAACGGTACCAAAAATCGGCACAAATCGTACTTTAACATACTATTCCAAACGTATCCGAAAAATTCCGAAAAATAAAATAATTATCTAAAAATATATAAATAAAGATAAATAATTATTCCTTCAGTTAAAAAAACTGTGATACAAAAATATCAAACGGAATGAAAATTACGAGACTGGAAGTAAAAACAGTGGGGCGCGAACCCCACTCTCTCACCACAGGTGGCGCAGGCCACCTCACTCACACAAAAAAATGTGGCGGAAGCCACCTTACACACACACACACCAAGTGGCGGGGGCCACTTTTTTTTTTTTTTTTCAACCACATATATAAATAAATATATAATCTTAAATAAATAATAATAATAATCCAAATAATATACCCACAGATAAATTAAATCGGTACCAATATTTTTTCTCTAAAAAAAAATATAATCCGATAATCGGATAGAAAATATTTTTGCTACCCACAATAATAATTCCTAACACAAGACTGCAAACATGGGGTATTTTATCGGTGTATAATTTACCCAATCTAACCACATAATTTAATACTAAATTAAAATAAATAAAAACTAACTAAAAAATTAAATAACCAAAACATAAACCTCACCCGTGTTTTTCTGTGCGTGAGTATGAGAGAGATATCCAAAAGAAAAACACTGAAACAAGTTTCTCATTATATAGATTTTCCAATTTCATCTCCACCATTCAATTTTTAAAGGCCAAGATCTCACCATGCCTTTCTCACTCTCTCTCCCACGTGCCTCATCATCACCAAATGAAAAATATCATGATATTAAATTTCCTGCCGCCTTACTATTCATTCTAACCCATTAATTCGTTCGATCTCCTCGTTCGCTCACAGACGAGTCGTAAAACACTCCCGAATAACTTTTCCGAAAACAGAAAAATTCTACTGTCATTTTTAAAATAAAACACAACATTATTTTCGACTAAATTTTTATTCCGGACAAATAAATTTTTCCGCCGCTTAGAAAAATAAAATGAGATTAAATTTTCATTTCCGGCGATAAACAAACTCCTATTTAAATTTTCCGACAACACTCGGAGTCAGTGGAAAATAAAACGACGGCTATATTTTTCTCGTTTTCTCAAAACATCAACAGAGTCACATTTTCAGAATTTCCGATACCATAAAAATATCTGAAATCAATTATAATCCTCGCCAATTTAAAAAAGTCTGATCGATTGCCAAAAGAAAACATATGGGTCAATCCGATCCGCAACCGGAACCCTAAAAATATCGGGTATAAATAGTTTGCTACCCCCAAAGTTTCGTAGAAACATCGATTAATTGATAAAACATCGCAAAATAATACAGACTAAAATATACGGGTATTACATTACTACCCACCAAAAAGGAGTTTCGTCCTCGAAACTCGAGGTAAATGTAACAACTTACCAATTTATCTCTAACAAACTCACTAGAACGACCGTGCACCTATTGCAACCCTCTACAAAGTCACAATGACTCGGACTCTAGACGCAACGCTAACACCGCACACTATCTAAGCCGGCAAGAATCATTCATTCCATTCAACACAATCTTGTCTACTATCAACAACAGATTAAGGATGATCAGTTCCTCAATTTGTCAATAGGTAGGCGACAACCATGATGGTGGAATAAACCATCGTTACCAACTACAATAGTGTTCTCCTCATCTTGTTCTCAATTTTATGCAAGACACAAGGGTCCAATAATCACTTCGATGTTTCCTAAATGTTTCCTCCAAATTCCTGTTACTTCACTCTCCAAAGTGAGACACAATTTCCCCAAAACAAGTTACGGTTTCTCTCACGCTCACTCAGCTCGGAACAACCATTGAGTATCCTCCAAAACAGTAACAGCTAAAACCCAAGTACAAATTTAACCTATTTCACTCCAAACGAAGTAGTCATCTAAGTAGAGAACTCCACATTTTTCCCAATGTCCGTAAATCCTTAGTTATTCCTTCCATCTTAATATTATGGCGACCTATATATGTTCCCATCCAAATTCATTCCCATTACCATCTTAATATTACCATCCCAACGTCCGGTTGGTGATTGAAACCTCCCTAAATTTTCTTTCACGTGCCCACCATGCCATCTATAAAACACACAAACCCTTTACCCCAGACTTAAACTATTGGATCACACTCTAACATAACTACCTCAGTTCCAAGTCATTACTTAGTTTACTCTCGCATGCCTTAACCTTAAATGTTCCTCATCGTTAGCTATCCCCATTAGACATCCCACGTCTTTCGTATCATCCTAGATCAGCTTCCAGAAATCCATTTTGTTTCTTTTTCTCTTACCCTCAAATTCCTTCTTCCTCAAAGAGCTCATCAATCAAACCATTTTTTATTGTTCCCCTATCTCATCTTCTATTGTCAAACTGTTCTCGATGTCAACCTCTGATGTTCAATAATTTCTCAATGCATATTTTCCATTATGCTTCTCTAGTCTTCATTATAACAAGTACAACGAATCCAAGCCTTACTAGTCTCCGCCAAACATTTCCACTTCATCCCTGATTCGTCCGAATAGGCAAATGTTTAATCCTATCTACTTCCGAATATGCCCAATGCACCTTATGTGACCCAATCTAGTTGTACCTTCAACTCTTAAGCATACATTTACCACTACCCCCCTTTTTTTTCCGTTTTATGGGCGAGGTAATTTCTTGCACGAATTCTAAATCGCCCTAATCCACATCTCTAACCGTTCCTCTCACACTTTGTCTTGACACCTATTTCCCAAAACCAATCTTTTCACTCCACTTATTCGTTCATCAACGACATAAGGTACTTAGCCTTGTCCAGACTTCCCATGTCTCACGTGGAATCTCCAACAGGCTTTTCACTTAGTAACCTCATCATCCTAATTCTGAATATAACCACCCATCTAGTCACTAATACACTACTCGTTAACCTTGTGATATCAAAATTTCCAACCGCAGGATTATTCTCTTACCACTTATACCGCTTCTTAAATATTAACTTTACGTCCGAGCGCAACCCCATCATCTATAGCATACACTCTTGAGGAAATGCTTAGTATCCTTCCCATTTCCATTTGGGCCATATCCTTGGTAGTCCTTCCTAAGCAACGAGGTAGTCAACCTTCTTATTAAAAAATCGGTGTTACCTGAGCACTTTCTTGCTTGCATACAACCTTATTCTTCCTTTGTAACCACCTTTACGATACTGCAACTCCAAAGTCCCTTATACTAGATCCTCTTATAACATCTAGGAGTTTCCAACTTCAAAAATCTTAGCAACCAAACGCCTATAGTCGTTTCCCAACCTACCATGACCTCTATCTTGTCAACTTCAACCCACATCTTTACTCTCTTTCACCCAATCTAAATATCCTTGTTCCAAATCAATGTTCGTCCTATCCAACCTACTCTTCGTTGTTCTATCTATCTTCAATTGCTTATGACTATCCAATGGTCATAATATCCTTTTATAACACAACCCAATCCTCTTTCGCATAAGTTCTTGCTAAACATCAGGACATATCCATTCACTCCTCAGTTTCTTATTCAATCCTAGCTTTTTCTAAGGTATCAACCAACATTATCACCCTACGATCTAACACTCTACAAGAATCATCCTTCCAAAACAGACATATCTTACTCCTCCATTTAGTCACTGAGCACTTATCTCAAATCTTAACGCTTGACTTTTAAAGAGCAACTACCCAATCAAAATTTCTTTGCTAACTTTTCTTTATTCTCAGGTTCGATCCCTAAATCCAAATCTAAACTTTGATCTTCACGAAATCCATATACTTGTTACACCCTATAACTCCATTCATTAATTCTTCATACATGGCTCTGTGTCCTTCCAGATATTAACTTTCAACGTCTTATCACTCTTCTAACAACCCATTGTCTACCCGCGGTATGATATTTCTAGCAAAACCATGTCCCCCATACTTGAATTGCTTTAGTACTTCTCTACTTTACTCATATGATTACTTAGATCCATGGTACTATCTTCTACCTTTTTCTCCTAGAAACTGTTACACTCCTTCTCTCCCAAACTCCCACTTCTAGTTTCGAAGACAACTCCACTGATGATCACTTTTACTAAAACTTATCCATGTGATACTTGGTTTTCTTCCTTTAACATCACATGACTCATCCTTACGGTATTTAGTTACCTATCTAACCTAGCTTAAGAAACCAAATTAAACCCTCAAGCACCTACCACTCGTATAACCTTCCTCCAACTTTCCTAGGTTTCGGCCACTTTCAACGTGTAACCCGCTTTCTTCCTAGAGAAGATGTCCCATTAATCTCCAAGTATAGTAATTGTCTCCAAACGACATCTATAACTGCTCCTTGATTCCAAAGAAATATCACCTTTTTCATAGTCTATAAACTGCATCTCCTCTCATTCGGAACTCACCGGAATGAACATCATATCATTTTTCTCTCAATAGGTCCTCCAAATCAAGTCCTTACTTAGAATCCTTTGAAACCTTGACTTCCACTCATCCCTACTCAACACCTCGGAGTGATAAGAACAAACAAAACCTCTCATCCATAGCATTACTGCAGAAAACCTTGTAGTTCTTACTCGATTCTATCTCACTACCTCTAGATCACTACCTCTAAAGAAAACAGAGACATATGTCGACCAACGTCGACAAATGCTCAAGGGGTTTAACTAAGCTTCTTACTGAAGTACTATGGGAGACCTCAACTTCAGTTAAGAAACAAACGATTACCTAAACACATAACCTGCTGGACTCAAGACACAAACCGCATAACACATAGGACTCCACACATTTACTCCCACTAAACCCGACACTTGACCAGCTTAGGACACCCGACTCACAACCCCATGAAAATCTTAGACCAAAGCTCTGATACCACAGTGTAACACCCCATTTTTTAACCGCGGGAGTGTATGTTTTTTTTATGCCATACATAATATTGACAACTGTCTTTTCAGGAAAATAATAAAAATGATTAATCAGAGTACGAGCTTTCGATCTAAGTCTTTTCCATACATAGGACCAGCGTAATGCCCACTGTTATAAATATTTATCCATACACATAAAAATAAGCACTCAGGTTTTACAACAACAACAACAACCACAACATGGACAACCTCAAAACACGACCCTAAGCTGATCTTGAATTCCTAGCCCAAAGACATCGCATCTTACAAGCCTCCACGACACCTGGATACCTTAACTATCACCACTTCTAAACCTGGGTGGTCGTTAGCCACATCATAATAATAATAGAGGGTCACAATCTAAAAACAGCATATATGGAAGAATACACACATGCCAGCAGAACATGATATACATAACAACATGAATGAGATGACAATAGGATAGGTAACAATCACCACCTTTAATTTAACCCACAAATGCAATGCACATAAATCCTAAATGCAGACCTATATGAATTTGGTGGTCCCAATTCGTCGGGTACCCTCACCATGCATGAATCCCGGAATTTAACCTCTCCGCAGAGAGTCGTGATACCCCCCTTGGGTCCTCACCAACCGTGCTGCCTCGCAGACACAAAAGTACTGCCCTTGCAGACACCCGGTGTTGCCTCCCTCACATTCACCTGACTCAATTTGATCTCAAAGGATCGATGACAGCTCAGTCACATCACCTGGTGCAGTAGAATTCCCTTCGGGATTAGGTGATGATTCAGAACCCATCACCCTGGCCCATTCGGCGCCAACTACCTACACGCAACTATGGTATGCATGAACTCACACATGCAAATGCAACAGTTTATATAACCACAATATGTATAATCACAAAGTGTAAAATCACAATTCACAATTCAGTTCATATATCTATCACAGATCATATGAACAATCCTCAGTACCAACAGGTGGCTCAGACACACCTCGTGTTGTCCTCCTCGACATACACATCAATCGCAATTCATATATTTATCATAAATCATATGAATAATCCTCATTACCAACAGGTGGCTCAGACACACCTCGTGTTGTCCTCCTCGACATACACATCAATCGCAATTCATATATTTATCACAAATCCTATGAATGCACATCACAAGTTTAGCATCATAGCATAAACACATATCCCCAACCGGGCACACAATCATGAATATAACCACACAACCTCAACTGGCACACAATCGTTCAAACATCCCCATAAGGGCACACAGTCATGAATACAAACACACATGCATTCAATCACATATAATATCGTTAGAAAGTGCCCTTACCTGAGCAAGCTTCCAACCCAACCAACCTACGCTACGTAAGATCAATTCGTCCCTCACGATGAAACCTCGTAACCGGATTCCACTGTAAACCTTTACAATACACAAGGACTTATGTTAAAACCACTTGGATATATCCTACAACAAGGCTGGGTCTTGGTCGCTAACCTACTCAATCAGGTTTTGGTTACGACACTGGTTTCTAACCGAATCGCTTCATAAAATACATCTTTTCAAATAAGGAAGAAATTAGTTTTTCTCTTAAAAGAATAAATATCAAACTCAAGGAAAATTTTCCACAACTAATTTAAATTCCTTTACTTGAACCCATAATTGCGTCAAATTATTTTTCTCGCACTATGAATAAATTCAGCGAAACCGAAATATATAAATCACCAAAATAAGATTTTAATCCCAAAATAAAACCACCTAATATCCCATAAATACCAAATAAATAACCAAAATATTTATTTCACCAATATAAAATTTAATGATCTCCTTGTATCAAAATACTTTAATCATACCATAAATAAAATTAATTAAACAAATAAAATACTAACTAATATTCCAATTTCAATAATATTCTAAATTAAAATTTAGAATAAATAATAGTTTTTCAATCACAATAAATTATTTTGGACCTAAAAATATTTCGACACAAAACTAGTTAACAGTTTTTTTTCAACGGTACCAAAATTCGGCACAAATCGTACTTTAACATACTATTCCAAACGTATCCGGAAAATTCCGAAAAATAAAATAATTATCTAAAAATATATAAATAAAGATAAATAATTATTCTTTCAATTAAAAAAACCGGGATAAAAAAAATATCAAACGGAATAAAAATTACGAGACCGGAAGTAAAAACAGTGGGGCGCGAACCCCACTCTCTCACCACAGGTGACGCAGGCCACCTCACTCACACAAAAAAATGTGGCGGAAGCCACCTTACACACACACACACCAAGTGGCGGGGGCCACTTCTTTTTTTTTTTTTTTTTATTTCAACCACATATATAAATAAATATATAATCTTAAATAAATAATAATAATAATCCAAATAATATACCCACAGATAAATTAAATTGGTACCAATATTTTTTCTTTAAAAAAAAATATAATCCGATAATCGGATAGAAAATATTTTTGCTACCCACAATAATAATTCCTAACACAAGACTGCAAACAGGGGGTATTCTATCGGTGTATAATTTACCCAATCTAACCACATAATTTAATACTAAATTAAAATAAATAAAAACTAACTAAAAAATTAAATAACCAAAACATAAACCTCACCTGTGTTTTTCTGTGCGTGAGTATGAGAGAGATATCCAAAAGAAAAACACTGAAACAAGTTTCTCATTATATAGATTTTCCAATTTCATCTCCACCATTTAATTTTTAAAGGCCAAGATCTCACCATGCCTTTCTCACTCTCTCTCCCACGTGCCTCATCATCACCAAATGAAAAATATCATGATATTAAATTTCTTGCCGCCTTACTATTCATTCTAACCCGTTAATTCGTTCGGTCTCCTCGTTCGCTCACAGACGAGTCGTAAAACACTTCCGAATAACTTTTCCGAAAACAGAAAAATTCTACTGTCATCTTTAAAATAAAACACAACATTATTTTCGACTAAATTTTTATTCCGGACAAATAAATTTTTCCGCCGCTTAGAAAAATAAAATGAGATTAAATTTTCATTTCCGGCGATAAACAAACTCCTATTTAAAATTTCCGACAACACTCGGAGTCCGTGGAAAATAAAATGACGGCTATATTTGTCTCGTTTTCTCAAAACATCAACAGAGTCACATTTTCAGAATTTCCGATACCATAAAAATATCTGAAATCAATTATAATCCTCGCCAATTTAAAAAAGTCTGATCGATTGCCAAAAGAAAACATATGGGTCAATCCGATCCGCAACCGGAACCCTAAAAATATCGGGTATAAATAGTTTGCTACCCCCAAAGTTTTGTAGAAACATCGATTAATTGATAAAACATCGCAAAATAATACAGACTAAAATATACGGGTCTTACATACTTGAAAGAGGTTACTTAATTCGGTTGGAGAACAAGATGTTATGCGTTTTAGATTCAAATGGTGTGTTGATTCTAAAAGCGCTGATGGCTGCCAACAGGACTTTTAAGGTTGAGTTAAAGGTTATGGAGCATCGTTGTTTAGCTACCGCGGCAAGTAGAGATGAGTGGTTATGGCATTACCGTCTTGGTCACCTTAATTTTAGGGATCTCAAAATGTTGCCTCAAAGTGAAATGGTAACAGGGCTGCCACATATCAGTGTTCCGACAGAATTGTGTGAGGAATGTGTGACGAGTAAGCAACACAAGAATGTGTTCAGCGAGGATGCGGGTCGAAGAACCAAAGGCTTACTTGAGGTGGTGTATTCCGATGTTTGTGGACCGATGCAAGTAGAGACTTATGGCGGCAATCGATATTTTGTTACATTTATTGACGATTTTAGTAGGAAGCTTTGGACATATCTTATCAAGAGGAAGGATGAGGTATTTGGAGTGTTCAAGAGTTTCAAGTCCATGGTGGAGCGTCAAAGCGGTCGGAAGCTCAAAATTCTCAAAACGGATGGTGGAGGTGAGTATACCTCTAGTGAGTTTGGGAAGTTTTGTGATCTTGAGGGTATCGTGCGTAAGGTGGTGCCTCCATATACGCCTCCACAGAACGGAGCTGCCGAGAGGAAAAATCGTACAATAATGAACATGGTGCGTAGTATGCTTAGTGGGAAGAAATTGCCTAAGGAATTGTGGGGTGAGGCCGTGTCTACAGCCACCTACTTGTTGAATAGGTGTCCTACTAAGAAGCTGAAGAAGATTACACCAGAAGAGGTTTGGAGTGGTTTCAAACCAAGTGTGAATCATTTACGCGTTTTTGGATCGATTGCATATCGTCATGTACCGAATCAACTTAGAAAGAAGTTGGATGATAAAGGTGAGAAATTGATATTTGTTGGATATCACTCTACTGGAGGGTACAAGCTGTTTGATGAGAGGAATCGGAAAATCGTGATAACCCGGGACGTGTTGTTTGACGAAATAAAAACTGCTAAAACAGCAGGTGTAATCGATTACCCAGATGTTGCTAACCGATTACAGCCTGCTGAACATCAGCAGTTTGTTGATTTGTTTGATGCTGAGAGTTCCGATGCCGCTGTACCTGCACCTACTGAAGCGGAAAATGGTGTTGTGAATAGTGGTAGACCAGTGAGGCAAAGAGCCTTGCCTTATAGACTCCGAGATTGTGAGAGGTTCCAAGATAATGAAGTGAACAATGATGGTGATTTGGTTTATTTTGCACTTATGGCCGAATCTGAACCGGTAAATGAGGAGGAAGCCTTAAGTGATCCTAAATGGATATGTGCAATGAAAGAGGAGCTGGAATCTATTGAGAAAAATGGTACTTGGGAGTTGGTCGATTTACCACATGGAAAGAAACCGATTGGTGTGCGATGGGTCTATAAAGTCAAAGCAAATCCTAAAGGTGAAGTAATCAAGTACAAAGCTCGATTAGTTGCCAAAGGGTTCTTGCAACGTGAAGGGATAGACTACGAGGAGGTATTCGCACCGGTGGCTAGATTGGAGACTATTTGTTTGGTTGTTGGAATTGAGCATAGCAACAATTGGGTGATTTACCAAATGGATGTGAAATCTGTGTTTTTGAATGGTCCTCTAGATGAGGAGGGTTATGTGGGGCAGCCACCCGGTTTCGTGATCAAAAATCAAGAGAAGAAGTACTACAAGCTACACAAGGCGTTATATGGTTTGAAACAAGCTCCGAGAGCTTGGAACAAACGTATAGACGGCTTTCTTATTGACATCGGTTTCAAGCGGTGTGTATCCGAACATGGTGTTTATGTGAGATCGGATACTATTGATGGTGTTATTATACTTTGCTTGTATGTTAATGATCTCTTGATTACGGGCAGCAATGACAAGAGTATTATTTCAAGGTTCAAAGTGGAGCTCATGAGTGAGTTTGAGATGACGGACCTTGGTGTGGTGAGATATTTTCTTGGCATAGAGTTTCACAAGTCAAAAGTAGGGCTGCTTATGCATCAAAGAAGGTATGCTCTAGATATCTTGAAAAGGTGTGAAATGGAACATTGTAATGCTTCTAATACACCTTGTGAGGCTAGAGTTCAGCTGTCCAAAAGTGATGATGAGGATGATGTGGATCCAACACTTTACCGGAGTTTGATTGGATCGTTACGGTATTTGTGCAATACTCGACCGGATTTGGCTTTTAGTGTCGGTATTGCGAGTAGATTCATGGAGAGACCTAAGGTGTCTCACTTGGCAGCGGTCAAGAGAATCCTTAGATATGTGAAAGGTACTCTTGGTTGTGGTATTTTGTTTCCCACATCGGATATGGGTCGCAAATGTACTTTACTTGGCTACACCGATTCTAATTGGTGTGGAGATAAAGATGATCGGAAATCTACGGCGGGTTACATCTTTATGTTCGGTAGTACACCAATCTCATGGTGTTCGAAGAAGAAACCGGTTGTAGCACTCTCTTCTTGTGAGGCCGAGTACATTGCGGCATCATTGAGTGCTTGCCAAGCTATGTGGTTAGTGAATCTTATGAAGGAATTGGGATGTGGTGATGATGATGCCACCACACTGTTTGTGGATAATGTTTCCGCGATAAATCTTGCGAAGAATCCGATTGCACACGGAAGGAGCAAGCATATTGAGATGCGGTTTCATTACTTGAGAGAATTGGTCGGTGATGGAAAGCTTAGATTGAGCTATTGCCGAAGCGAGGACCAAGTTGCGGGTTTGTTGACCAAGGGTGTGACAAATGAGGTGTTCAAGAGACTGTTGAAGAGCTTGAGCATGATGAACTTGGAGCAACTAAAGTGAGGTGGTGTGTTGAAAGCTGTTAAAAGCTGTTATTTTTGGAAGTTTTGCAAGGGTAATCGATTACCCAAATGTTGTTAATCGATTACACCTGCTGTTATTCCAAAAATAACAGAATTTTAACAGCTGTGCACTTTAGTTGATATTTTTTTATTTTAGTTGTTATATTCTCTCATGTATAAATACAGTGTTGTAATTCCAATTCCAAAGTTAATGCCAATATTAGAATTCATCATCAATATTACTCTCTCTACCCTAATTCTCTCTCTCTCTCTCAATTCATCTTCTTCCCCAAGTTTCTTTTCCACCATTGTTACTACCTTTAAAATTCTGTTTTGTGTTTTTATGTTGTTCTAACACAGGACAAATATATTTAACGATGCAGACCTAAAATATTAGTTTATTCTACAAAAAAAAGTGTTGCCAAAATAGATATGTTTGGCTGACCGATCCATTTTAGCACCCTAGTTATAACTTTACCACCCATATCATATTTTATGGTAAAATTAAAATTTTGGAGTTGATTACACTACAATATTTTTAATGGAAGAAATAGATTATTAAGAAATCAACAATTTAACCCATGTAAAATTTTTAGATAGAAACAACCGTAACGTGTAGTGACACACTCTGCAAATCACAATTTTTTTATTAACTAAAAATAAAAATAAAATTTTTTTCTCCTTTTTATCACAATCAATTCCATGATTTTAATTTTTTTTAAAATAAATTTAAAATCTTTTTTTTTATTGAATGTTTTTAAAAATATAAATTTATATATGTTTTCATGCGAGTATTTTCTTTCACCCATATTTTTCACAATGATAAACACGTTACATTGTATTTGACTTGAACAAACAAAAAAGTGGACTATATGTAAAAAATGCGTAGATATTATTCTGGTCCATTCTCTTTACCAATCGATTTGCTGCATACGGACTTAGAGAAAGAGTGCACCGCAAGCAATGCTTTATAGAAAATTGATGAATAATTAGTGAAAAGTCATTCCAAAATTTAATGAGTAAATAAGCAGTAGTTGTTGGAATACTTTATAATATTAATATTATTTAATTATTATATTTTAATAATTATTATGTGGACATATATATTTTAATTATACTAGTTATTTATCAAAATTGTGTGTCTTAATTAATTAAGTGGTCAAATAAATTTAAAAGACTAATTAGATTTTTATTTAGTAATTAATTAATTAATTAGATATGAGCTCAAATATAAGTGGATGTCAAGATGATTCATTTGGGAATAATGAAAACCTATTTGGTCATCACACTATATATAGAATATAGTCTCTAATATACCGTACATAAACAATTTATCTTTTCTCTCCAATCTAAAGAGAATTCAAGGCATTAAGAGTATCAGTTGAGGAAGAACCACACGATTTTGATAAATTAACACGTTGTTGATCCTAGTGTGTATATATATATATATATATATATATATATATATATATAGTATAAGTGTTTTTAAATAATACTAATAATTTAAAACCGTTGATCTCAAATTAAAACAAAATAAAATGAAAATTGACTTGTCAATAATGAGACGGCCATACTAATGACAGCTAACAAGTTTCTAGGTATTGTATAAGTATTTCTAAATTCAAGTTAAGTAAAATTAAAAATTGAAATTATAGAAGAAATGCATAGTTGACTGAGTAAATATTCTTTTAGATGAAATTATTAAACAAGCTAAGAATTATTAAGCATAAAAAACAATATGCATAATTACATTGATTAAGTTTTTTTTTAAATAATGTTGATATTTATTTATGTTTATGTATTAATATTGTAGATATTTATAAATTAATAATTTTAAATAAAAAATATATTTATAAATTGTCTTAAACTAATTTTAATATTTATATGAATGATAATATTTCTTACGAAACTTCTAACTCATTTTATAATTAACAGATTTTTTTAGCTTTTTGTTGTTATGTTACCCTTCAACACCGCTGTCTCTCCTCCACTCACATAATATCAATAGAATGTGGGATGCAACTGCAACCTTTGACATTTTGAGAATACAAATGTGCAACCTTTCAAGGTTTTAAAATCGGACCAAAGTTTTTTTGGTGTATTTTTTTCCACAGAAGTTTCTATTACTCTCAAAGCAACCAAAGTTTTTTTGGTGTATTTTTTTCCACAGAAGTTTCTATTACTCTCAAAGCAACCAAAGTTTTTTTGGTGTATTTTTTTCCACAGAAGTTTCTATTACTCTCAAAGCATTAAATTGACAGAAGTTTCTAAGTATCTTCTAGGTGGTTACTTCGTCATTCCCTAGTATTACCTTCACCTTTACGTCTAAGATTTTTCTCCCTAAATAATAAGAATTTAGGAATTAAGTATAAGGTAGGGGTGGGAATAGGCCAGACCAACTAACAGGGGCCTATGGTCTAGTCTACATAGGCTCAGACCAGGCCAGACTTTTTTTTAAATAGAAAAGGCCTAGGCTTTTTTATAAGCATATTTAGCTAAAGAGGTTAGGTCACAGGCCGTAAGAAAAGTCTTTTAAGCCTATCAGGCTGGCCTATTTAAGAAAAAATCAATAAATTTATTATTATTATATTATATTTTGTACTTTGAATTAAAATACGAAAAATAAAACTTAGTTATCTTGAAGAACTTATGAAAATAAGTTGAAAAAACATTATAAACAATGTCATAAGTTGTTGTCATAAGTTTTTCTCATAAGTTATCTTCAACAAATAGTATCATCAAACTTATGCTAATAAGAAAACTTGAACGAGACAATGAAAACAAACATTTAATCTCATTGATCTTTTAACTTATTAGTCTATTTAACATTAGTTGAATTTTTTATTTACAGATGTTCAAGTGAAGTAGGCTTTTAAATAGGCTAGTAGGCTAATCAGGCCTTCGAAAATGCCAGACTTAGGCATAAAAATGAGTCTGTGATAGACTACAGGCCAGACTTAGGTTTTGAATTTTTTAGCAGACCAGACTCAGGCTTGGCAAAGCCTAACTCGGCGTAGCCTATTCCCACCCCTAGTATAGGGTTATTAGGGTGAGTTTCTTTTAAGGATTAAAAATTGTCATGTTTGTTTTAAGGTTTTTAAAATTATTTTCAAATATTTTTTATTTTCATAAATGTTGCCATAGATAATTTTTTTCATATTTGTTACATTGTTTAAAATGTGGGTATCCAACAATCTCAGAAAAATAAAATTCAACTAATTACAATTGATACTCAAAACTTATTATTATTTTTTATAATTTTTTAATTAAATAAAATTTATAAAATTTTCTATATTTTTTTTTCAGCCAAAGGAATAGGTAAGAATGTTATTCCTAAAAAAGTAATAATTCTGAAAATATAAATTTAGAAATGTTAATTTATAAATTGAAACAAACACACCCTTAAATTTAATAAGGATTTGTATTACTTTCTATTTTTATTTAAAAGAGAATTGTTTTTCTTCTCATCTTAGTGTTTATTATTGATACTTGATATTTACAAATAAATATATATGATAATTAGAATATTTAATAAATAAAATAAAGCTGTTAAGAGTTAAGACTCTAATATTTAGCCGGGAGTTATAATTTTTTAGGAACTGATATTTTAGGATTTTTTTTTAAACTAACATATTTTTTCAAGAAAAATACCAAAAAAACTAACTTTTCAGGATAATTACAGAAATAGCTGGGTTTGAAATGGCGCCTCAGGCCATTGGTTTTTTTTTTTTTTTAATTTTTTTTTGTTTTTTTTTTGTTTTTTTTTAAATTTTTTTTTTAATTTACTACAAATTGTATTATTTTATAGGTTATCCTTAGCCTATAAATAAGGGTTGTCCCTCACTCGTTCCGGTAGTATCTGAACGTAGGCTCCGTAAAGACATATCCCATGTTGGTAACCAGCTGCTTCAGGACCTTGTCTTTGAACGCCCGAAGGACATTCTGCCCGATGTGTCTAATGCAATACACATGGCAAGATGGAGGATCCTGCCAGCCTTTATCAGGATTGTTGTAAGCACTATCGATTGAGGGATGCCTATCGGAGATCAGACATACGTCAGGTTGGGGGGGTAACATATTGTCGGAGATTTTTTAAGAAAAAACTCCAACCTCCAGCAGTCTCCCCTTCAACTAGACCGAATGTGATAGGGAAAATGTTGTTGTTGCCATCCTGTGCCACGACCATTAGTAGCGTGCCCTTATATTTGTCGTACAACCACGTTCCATCAATTTGAATTATAGGTTTACAAAACGTAAATTCTTTGATGCATGGTTCAAACAAGCATGCCTACACTATTGACAAGATCACACTCTGCATACCTACACTCTGCTTCTACTGTTCGCAAGCATGCTTATGCACTAAATTAAAAAAAACATTTTTTTTATTTCAGATTAAAAAATTATTTTAAAAAAAACAAAAAAAATATTAAAAAAAAAAAAAAAAGCCCTGAGGCGCCATTTCAAATGGCTCCTCCTCAGGAGCTTTTTCTAGGGAAAACCAATGGCCTGAGGCGCCATTTGAAATGGCTTGTGGCCTCTAACTGAGGCGTCATTTCAAATGGCGCCACCCTTGTACCGGTTTCTCAAACCCAGCCATTTTTGTAATTATCTTGAAAAGTTGGTTTTTTTGGTTTTTTTTTTTTAAAAGTATGTTAGTTTAAAAAAAATCGATATTTTATATCATTAAAAAATTTATTGCATTTTCTTTAGTGACGCGTAGTTTTTAAAACGTGCCCAAACTTTTAAGTTCTATTTTCTTTGTGAAAATGTTTTTAATTTTTTAAAATATATGTTTATTTTAAGTTAGGTTTAAATGCACTTTTTATCTTTTAGTTTGGCCATTTTAAACTATTGGTCTCTCTATTACAAATTCTAATTTTTTGATCCCTGAATTGTATTTTCTTTAAGATTTTGTTAGTCCCCTCCACTTTTGCATACGTAGCAGTAATAATTAGGATTTAAAAATTATTTTTAATTACGTGGAATCACCGCCTAAGATAATTTATTTTTTAAATTTTTTTTGCATAATTAATAATTTAAATTGTTAATTAATTAATTAATTAAAGAGGAACTTTCAAGTGATTACATGAATTCTCTGCTAGGGTTAGTTTCCTCAAAGGGGCTGGGAAAAAGTGCTAATGAAGTTGATCTTCAGGAAAGGAGTACAAAAAAGATCAAAGAAGGTGGGAGTGTAGGAGAAAAAGGGGATACTTCTGTCTCTAATGGATCGGGTAAATCTTATAAAGAAATGGTCACTGGTGTCTCAAATAATCTCGATAGTAATATGGAGGTGGAGGAGGAGATATTCGATGGTGATCAACAGGAAAAAGGTGCAGGTTTGAATATTGTAGAAGCTAAAGTTGGAGAGTATGGGTGCCCAACCTTTGTTCTATCTGAGTTGGAGGAGAAACGAATTCATCGCTCGTGGAGAAGAGGAGTGATGGTCAAACTCTTGGAAAAAAAAGATTGGATACAAGGCACTTGAGACTAGATTGAAGCAGATGTGGGTGAAAAATGGTGTTATCAGAATCATTGACTTAAACAATGATTACTATCTGGTACCCTTCTCCCATGAGGATGATAAAAAGGTAGCAATGGATAATGACATGTGGTTCATATATGACCATTATCTGACTGTTAAGGAGTGATGCCCTAACTTTCACCCAGAAAAGGATACTATTGACGAAATAGTTGTCTGGATAAGAATTGCGGGTCTACTAATAGAATATTATGATACTAAAGTCTTGACGTTTATTAGAAATCGAGTTAGGCATGTGATCAAAGTTGACAAGAACACATTGCAACATGAAAGGGGTAAGTATGCGAGAATTTGCGTTCAAGTTAATCTCTTGAAGCCTCTTTTTGCCCTTTTTAGTATCAAGGAGAACACATCCAAAGAGAAAACCACGATTGAGAGCACGTCCAAGGTGGAGGACGCAAGCTTAAAGGAAGAAGAAGATGGCCCCTGGAAGGTAGTCCAAAAGCAAAGGAAAGGCAAGAGAGTGGTGGAAGGCTGGAAAAATTCAGTTCCGGCAAAATTTAATGCTGACGGAAAGTTGTCAGGATCAATATTTAAAGCTTTAACTCACAATTATGAATATGTTAATGTTGGTGCTGGAGGTAGAATCCTTTTTGTTAATAGCATTAATGTTAGTTCTGACACAAAAGGGAATAAGAATAATGTCAAGAAAATAATAAGCAATAATGAGGAAATTATTTCAAATAATTTTGGAACAATTGAGGAACTAGTGGGGGCAGGTAATAATGCTAGGATGGCGACATTAAATGATGACCTGGAAACTTTGGTGGACGATATGTGCATTAGTGGGAATCAAGGGAACAAGAATATTAAAGCATTAATTAAGGAAACCAAAGGCAGTACAACCGGTAATAATGATGTCAAGAAAAAGATGGAGACAAGAAAACATTCTAAAAAGCTTGAAATTTTAGCGGCACGTGGAGCTTCAGTTTTCAAAGGTAGACCAAGTGGAGTCAATATTAAAAACATTGAGGGCACTCTTGGAAAAGACTAGAATTGGGAAATTGGGCAGTTAAAGCATGTCACCTTTAAAACAAAGGATAAACAGTGAGCCCTAAAAAGAAACGTGGGAATGAGTAACAAGGAGAGTAAGAAGGAAAATACCATGGGCACTGTTCAACATTTGCATGAGACGGTGCATATGGGAGAAGTTGTCCGTACAAATTTTTCTTTTACTTGTCCCCTAGACTTCATTGCTGCAAAAAGGTGATGATAAGAGCAAGGGAAATGGTTCAGACGTGGGAGTTAGTGTTGGGGAGGGAGTTGACAACCAAACCAAGCAAGAGAGTGTTGAGTTAGATACCAAGGAAGCTATGGCAGTGCTTCTGAAGCTTTAGGTCATATTGGTGCTTTGGTTCTCTTTCCTTAGTCTTGTTGATGATGATTAAAAATAGTGATAAAATTATGGTTTGGAATTGTCGAGGAGCTGCGAGTTATTCGTTTTACCATTATAGTAAATCCTATATAGAGATGTATAAACCCTCTGTTTATGTTGTTTTGGAGATTAGGTGTGATCCTAAGAAGCTTCATAAAAGTATGATGCTTTTGGGGTTTGATGATTATCTTGTTATGGATAATAATGGATATGCTGGAGGTATTGGAGTGGCTTGGAAGAAAGACCATTTGTCTATTAAACTTTGTTCTAAAGAGAGCCAATTCTTACATTTTCACATTACTTTTCAGGCCAGTGAGAGTAGATTTTTTACGGCAATTTATGCCAGCCCTAACGAGACAGCTAGAAAAGTTCTTTGGGAGAGCCTGTGTAATATAGTTGATAGCATGCAAAATCCTTGGTTGATAGCTGGAGATTTCAACGAATTCGCTAGTCCTAATGAGAAGAAGGGTGGTCTTAATGCGTCCTCAAGGAAGTGCTTCATATTTCAGGACCGGATAGATAGCTGCAGCCTTATGGATTTAAGAGCTACAGGTCCTAAGTTCACTTGGCGTGGTCCAATTTACCATGGTGGACAAAGAATTTATGAGAGGTTGGATAGAGCTTTATGTAATGTTGCTTGGCGAGAGTTGTTTCCTAATGCTAATGTGAAGGTTTTAGCGAGAGTTGATTTCTCGGATCACTATCATATCCTTATCATGCCTCACGTAAGAATGAGTAACTGTACGCTGAGGAAATTCAAATTTGAAAGTGCTTGGATAGTGGATGATTTGTATTATGACATGCTGGGGGAAGTTTGGAACAAGGAGGCTAGTTTGACTGATAATATTAAGAAGGTGAAAGAAGACATTCAAAGTTGGAAAGAGACTACTTTTGATCAACTGTTAAAGAAAAAGAAGAGTTACTTGGCTAGAATCAGAGGAGTTCAAAGAAGTATTCAAAGAAATGATAATTATACAGGAATGCGGTCATTGGAAAAGAAGTTGCTTGCATAACTTACTCTCATTCTTAAGCAAGAAGAGATTATGTGGTTCCAGAGGTCGCGAACGAAGTGGCTGGTTAATGGTGATCACAAAACAAAATATTATCACCTCAAAACGATTAATTGAAGAAGGAACAAAATTATTATGTTGAAGAATGATGATGGGCGATGGATCGAGGACATATCTCAGCTTCAAGACATGATAAAGGACTATTATAAAACTCTTTTTGCTGCTAACTATAAGTAGATTTAATGGAAGCATATAGATGTTATCTTTCCAGTTCTTAATGATGGAGATATTCAAATGGTTAAAGATCCTATTAATAACATGGAAATCAAGAATGCCATGTTTGCTATGAAGCCATGGAAAGCGCTTGGTCCTGACGGTTTTCCAGCAGGTTTTATAAAAAATCTTGGAATATTGTTGGTGATAATGTGCGCAAGTTCATGTAGGATGTTTGTAACAAGCCAAAAGATATTGCTTCTATTAACCAGACGGATATTTGTTTGATTCCGAAAAGAGATCAACTATTTCATGTGTCGCATTTTTGGCTTATCTCCTTGTGTAACTCCTTATACAAGGTGATCAGTAAAATTATTGTTGAAAGGTTGAAGAACTGCATGCCCAAGCTTATCTCTCCTTGTCAGGCTTGCTTTGTTCCAGGGCGTTCAATCCACAGAAATATTATTATAGCAAAGGAGAGTATGAGGCTTATTCATTAGAGGAAAGGTAAAAGGGGGTTGTTTGCAATTAAAATCGACTTAGCCAATGCCTATGACAAGATTAGTTGGGAAAGCATTTGGCAGGTTCTCAAGAAGCTGGTATTCCTGATGAATTAACTAATGTCATCATGCATTCGGTAACGAGTACTGAAGTGAATATGAATTGGCATAGTGTCCGTGAAGAGTATTTTCGTTCTCAAAGTGGAATTCGCCAAGGGGATCCAATTTCACCATATTTAATTGTGCTTTGCATGGAGAAATTGTCTCATATCATTGATCAGGAGGTGACTCAAGGGAGTTGGAAAGCCATCAAGATGGGTTCTCGTGGTCCTACAATCTTGCAACTAATGTTCGCATATGACTTGCTTCTGTTTAGGGAAGCTTTTGAAATGCAAATGAGGTGTGATATGAATGTTCTTCATTGCTTTTGTAGCTTAACTGGCCAGGAGGTTAGTGAGGAGAAATCTAGCATAGTGTTTTCGAGGAATATTTCAAGGTGCTTGAAACAAAAGTTACTGCATATTTCCAAGTTCAGAGAAGTTCAACAATTTGGGAAGTTTCTAGGGGTTCCTCTTAGTGGAAAGAGTTTGAGAAAATCTGACTTTCAATATATTATTGACCAAATTGCTGCCAAACTTTCTTGTTGAAAAGCAACAACATTGTTCATGGCGGGTCGTATCACGTTAGCTAAGAGCGTGCTTGAAGCAATTACGATCTATCCGATGATGACAAACCTTCTTCCTAAGACTTGCATCGATGAGATTCAGCGATTACAATGTAACTTTATATGGGGCGACACAAGTAATGGAAAAAAAATTCATGCAGTTAATTGGAACATTGTTATGCGTCCTAAAGAGCTTGGAGGCATTGAGATAAAAGATCTTAGACATATGAATGTAGCTTGTATTATGAAACTCAGCTGGAAATTAATAAATAAGAGTGATGACTATTTGGTGTAATGTACTGAGAGGTATTTATAAGGATGTGGACTTAAGTAGCAGCCACTTGAAGAAGAATATTGGATCTAGTTTATGGAAAGCTATTAATAAGTTTGTGGTTTATTTGGCGAGAAATGGCAGGTGGATTATAGGTGATGGCAGCAATATCCATGCGTGGGACGACTGCTGGATTTGAGCCTAGATATTGCATCCGTGATCATGTTAGTGGCATTCCTAATAGTTTAAACAATGTAAAGGTGAGTGAGATTTTGGATGAAAATTGTCGCATCTGCGAAAATCAACTGGCGGAAAAGACAGAAGAGTCGCCACCGAACGTTATTTATCCTGACGCAGGGAAAGGAAACGATAGAAGAAAACCTCAACAAAGGGAAAGACATGGTCATCGCAACCATGGCCTAGGTTCGGAAGTCGGTTACGCGAGAGGAAGGTATTAGCACCCCCTCGCGTCCATTGTACTAGATGGGATCCACGCTTGTTGTTATCGATCAAATGGTGTAGGTATTTGAAGCTCAACTGCTAAACAGAAACGGAACAGGGGAAAATGAAAACGGACTCGCAAGGATTGTCGCAATCCTATGCCTACGTATCTTCATGGACGAATGAAGAATCAGAGTCGACATAGTTTGATGGACTACGCACTAGTTTAAACAGGAAAAAACTTCTTCAGTTTTTCAAATTTGGACCGCTGAATCTGAAGGCGACGTTCGCAGAGGGCCTTGCTAGTCGAAAGCTCTTCAATTTCTTTCCCAAGCTTTTGAGCTCTTTCGACATGATGCACCCCAACTTCAAGCTCTTTAGCTATCTCCTCTTGGTTGATTTGTTGCAGTTCTTCTTTGCGCTTTTTGGCCTAAGAGATTTTGGCTTGAAGGAAGGTGATTTGTTTCTCCCATTCGCGAATGTTTTCGTCACAGCTTGCTGCCTCTTTCTTGTTCTGTTCTGAAGTCTTCTCCAGTTCAGTCACTTTGATGGTAGAACTTGAGGCGGCATCCCATTCAGCAATTTGAGTTTCTAACTTATTTTCAAGTTTTTTCGAGAAGTCTCGAAGTCAGTTAAAGTCTGCTACCACAAGGTTAATTAGTGTGGTCAGATCCACAATAACATCAGTCACTTCAGGAGGAGCTTCCAGAACATTGATTTGTTTTAAGATCTTTTTCAAGTCGAATTGAGCAGAGGAATCCTTCTTTAGGAGTTGGAACAAATCTATGTTAAGGATTTTCTCTCGAATCTGGGTCAGCACTTCGTCCATGGATTTTACGCCAGAAAGAGTCCCAGAGGTGGTCGAACCGCTGGTGGTGGTGTCACAGAAGTTGTAGCGCGTACTGAGCTTAGCCTTCAGATATTCCAATGGCCTTTGCACCTTCAGGTTCTCAAGTTCCTCGTGAAAGAGACTGGTGGAAGTAATGTTTGTAGAAGCAGCTTTGGGATGATCATTAAGGTTTACCCCATCTTTTCTTCCTTCTTCACCAGCTGCAGTCTCTGGAGTTGTTTGCTTTTCACCATCTTCTTCTTCTTCCCTTTCGTCATCAGTTTCGACATCCCCATCCTTCTCTTCATTATCATCTGTTGGGTTGATAGGGGATTTTTCTTCAGGATCTTCTTCCATGTTAACGTATGCATTGGGCATCACAGTGTCCCCACCAACGTCAACCAAAGTATCTTCCTTAGGACCAGCTTTCTCTTTGATCACATCAGGAGACGGATTTGTGCTGGTGTTTTGGGAAGGTTTCTCAGAAGTATTGATAGGTTGATTCACTTCAGTAGCAGACCCTTTGGTTGAATTCTTTGGGGAAGGCTTAGAGAGACTTGCTGGTTTGTAAGTTGGATCGCTGCTTGTTTTGGGAAGAACTTGGACAAGGGGATGTCCATGAGTATCGACGAGAACCTGAAAGGTAAATAAGTCAAAAATTTATCATAAGGGAAAGTGACTTTAACTTTCGAAATACGGAAAAAAAAAACATACCTTTGGAATTTCAGTTTTGAGACTAGAATTTTCACTTTCTGCTGGAGCTGGAGTGGCTTGCTCGACAGGCTTTTTATGAGGAGGTTTCTCCAATATTCTGGAAGCAGAAGGTTTGTATTGTTGAGTTTTCGACGGTTTCTTCTTCTTTCTCGAAGGTTTAGCTTTATCAGGTGATTCGTCACCATCATCAGATTCAATAACATGAACGTCAGGTTCTTTCTCTTTTCTTTTCTTTGGCGTTGAAAGAGGTTTCCGACTTGCCTGTAAAAAGGAAAAATTCGTTAGTACACTTCATAAAATAATAATAACAAATAAAAGAAATATAAAGATACTGATCAAGGAAAAGCCGAAACCATACCGTCGTCACGGGTTTCTTGGTAGTGTCTTTTTGTTCTTCTTCTTCCTCTGCAGTTGACCCTTCGATAGTAGTCGACTTCTTAACAGGAATTTTTATGGCTAATAAGAAAGGAAAAAGTTAAATACGAGTCAAGGAAGAACATATGTAAATAAAGGAAGTGGTGTCGAATATCTTCCCATTCCACACCTTCATATATAGGAGATTCCACGCGAACATGTTTTATGCCAATATGAAGGTGGCCTTTGAAATTTTCCAAAGTGTACTTAGTCGGAACCACTCGCTTAGCACGTTTTTGGTAGTCTTGGCGAAGATTTTTCATGGAATTCCTATAAATGAACCAATCTGGAAATGAAGAGCTAAAAGCCACACCAAATTCAGCAGACGGTAGAGGAGGGAACTTTGGTGGATAAAGATTAAAAGCTAACTTATAACGTTGATCTGGTCGAACGTATGAAGGTAGCTTTAACTCATCCAGTTTCCTTGTAAATTTTTCTTTCAAAGTAACGGCTGCTTCACTTATGGTTCGACTAAGTTCGTTGGGTCTATAGGCAGTTTCAAAGTACTTGTGGAATGCTTGGATTTCTTTGATGTGTCTTGAGGTACCTTTCTTTGATTTGTCCTGCACAAGGGCGAAAGCTCTGGTCAGTTGAATAGTAAAAGAAGGCACGTTGAAGAACTGTGAATTATAGTAATCCCTCCACCATTCATCAAACTCTTGAGTACAGAGGAAGCTGGGTTTAAAAGGCACTGGTTGAATTTCAACCAAATTTGAGTATTTCGCCAGCAGTTTGGTACACTCAGCTTCGTTGTGGGTCATGTTGTAGTGTATCAGAGAACCTTTCTTTGAAAAGAGGGGTTTTGGTTTTATTTGAATTAATCCAAACTGTCGAGAGACCAGATTGGGTTGGTAGTTGACAAGTGAGATTTTTAGCTTTGAGGGGTTGATCCTGGAGGCTAAGAGTCTAGGGGTTAGAAAAGATTCCCAGACATTGAGATATTCCGCCTCTTGTGCTTTCGACTCTAAGGGGAACTTCCTGGTAAACCATTCTGGTCCAATTTTTCTGTTTACGAAAGGGGCCATGTTAGGAGTAAAGTTATGACGTTTAGCAAACATCATGGTATAGCCAGTAAAGGTTTGCTGGAGGCTCAGACCTTCGCCATTGGCCGTTAGCAGTGCCAGTCTAGTTCCGTCGACCCTTCTATCCTTCAGAGCAGCTTCGTCCACAGGGTTTTTATTGGATAAAGAAGCTTCAAATGTGGCATTGAGCCATAGTTGTAGGAGCCAAAATGGTCCCGACAACAAAAGATTTCCCTTATCCTTAATATTTTTCAGTAAAGTAACTCCTTTACCAAGGGAGTCATACAGATTGGCTAGGATGATTTCGTTGAGGCACAATTGGTGTCCAGCATGGAGTTGGTTCACCATGGTGATATATCTTTTCGCCACTTGGAGAGACCTGGAGCTGAAGATGCATCTCGACAGCCAGAGGGCTAAGAAGGCCACGTGCTCTTGGTCTGAGACTTCCTTGGTTTCCTTATCATGATAATTCGTGATGTAGGATGTAAACGTAGCCTTATTGGTGTCGAAGCCTATGGAATCGTCAGACAAGAGGTTGGGATCATAATCCACCCCAATTGGGCTAAGGCCAGTAATGGCAGTTACATCAAAAAGGGTGGGGGTGATCATTCCACAAGGAAGATGAAAGTTGTTGTAGGTGTTGTCCCAAAAGTAAAGGGAAGCCAAAAGCATAGATGGATAATATCTAGGTCCTACTTTCGACAACTGGATAAGGTCGAAAATGCCCATGGTTTTCCAAGCCTCAGATTTGACTGCCTCTATTTTTGCTAGCCAAGATAGATAGTCAGATGGGTCTTTCGACAGAGGGCAAGACCTAAAAATCCTAAAGTTGTTCATGTATTCTAGGTTTATGACATCTGATCGGAGAGGACCAGAAGGAGATCGTCGCGGCCTTCGTGTAAGGCAGGAGTTGATGCTCGTAGGAGAGGAGAATGGGGGGGCGTACCTGCAAGGTACTCCGATGCCAAAGTGAGAGTTTGGACAAGAGGAGGAAAGCAAGTACAAAGTAAGAATGTAAGAGATTAGATACCTGACCATCTCAAGTGAGAGGGTATTTATAATATACCCCCAGTGCGGGGCCAAGATCTCTCCTCGCGAGTAGGTTGCCTACTCGGCGAATGAGAGACTGCCAAGTGAAGGACACAGCGCGTGGTCCTCTGACTTGGTCCAACTATCCTCGCAAGATCCGGGGAGGTAGTTGGTCGCGTGAACTGACAAGCGAGTGGGAGGGACGTGCCCAATGGCTATATTGTGCCCAACGGCTATATTGTGCCTATTGGGCCTGTTCGCAAACTATAATGGATTGAGCCTGATCCTTAAGGGCAGGAAGCCCTGCCCGGTCCAGAACATGAGCCCCCCAAGTCGTTGTTCTGCTGGAGAGTAATGACTTAAGACAGTTGTGACTACGACCGTACTGTTGGGGACGTGTTTGCTCGTGTGGAGTGTCTCATTCGTGTCCCGACCAGATGTGGTCGTTAGATGATTACGCCGAGTGTCGGCCAAGATTCATTACGTGCTCGCAGAAATTGGCGTTTTTCGCCGAGCAGCCCTGTAACTAATGCGTTCATTTTTTACGAGGATATTTGCTCGTGTGGGAGCCAAGAACTTGGTGTATTTTCTATAATAATCCAGGCGAAGAGTTTTGGTGACACGTAGTGAGCATGCATGGCTTTTGTCAGTCCTAGGGCCACGTAGGCTATGATGACCTTCACGATCCCCCACGATTAAATGGTTATAAAAGGTGGAGGAAGGTTTTATTTTCACATTCTCACAAGTTCTCACTCCTTGCTCTTATTTGCTCTGTAACTAGTCCTCCCGCCGGAGTTCCTCTTTGCCACCGTTGATCCTCCTTTTCTCCGTCAACTTCTTCTTCTTCCTGTAAGTTTGTTCTTCCTTTTCCGTATTTTTTATGAACCTTCGAGTTTTCTGGGTGTTGTTCATGGATTCTCCGGCGGGTTCATGAATTTTTCGGTTGAACTTCATGTGTTCTTTGATGAACATATGAGTTTCTGGAAAATCCATGAAGAACATGAAGATTTCTAGGATAATTGTAGAGAATGTTTTGATGTAGGTCTTTGTAGATTCTGGTTGGGCGTATAGTTTAGGTTTGTAGTCGGGCACTAGGCCTGTTCGGTTCCTTGTCGTGATTTTGGGACGCGACGAGCCTGTGTCCTCGTTTTGATCCTTGCTATATTAAGTCGCGGGGACTTGCCCTGTTGGTCGTTAAACAGATGAGTTAGAACGGGCTTGAGGTTGTCCTCGGCTTCATCCTCGCCCTTTCACTTGATTAGTGGTAGAAGGGTGGATTTGATCTTAGATGTCGAATTCACTTATCTTCCTCTGCTTTTCATGTGAAAATGGCTGATCCTCGAGATGAAGTTGTGCCCGACCTTCAAGAGACACAAGAGGAGCCGGATGCGCCCGCCGATTATTCCAACATTAAGGTCGCAGAGGGGGACCTGGACTGGATAGCGCACGAACCTCTGTCGTTTCGATCGACTTTCACCGAAGAGGAGATTCGAGAGTTCTCTCTGTTGGAGAACCGGGTAGGGGAAGCTCCTCGGCAATGGAAAGCATTTCGTCCCGGGGAGAATGATAGAATTTGCTCTGGGTATCCGGGATTGCATTTCCCAATGTACGAGTTTGCTTTTACGGAGGCCAAGATGTGTCTCCCGTTTACTGATTTTCAAGTGGCTCTCTTCACCCATTTGGCGTTGTGCCCGTCGCAGCTTCACCCTAATGCTCTGGCCTTCATCCGGGCATTTGAATTAGTCTGTCATCATCTCAATGTCGGGGCGACCGTGGATCTCTTATTTTGTCTCTTCCAACTTCAAAGGAGTACCACGGGGACGAAACAAAGTTGGGTTTCGTTTAAACAGCAGAGCAGGCTATTCTGGCCGTACTCTGACTCGATTCACCACTTCAAAGATAGGTTTCTGATCGTGAATCCTATTTCCGAGGAGGCAAAAAGATCTATCTCGACTTTCGAAAAGGTGACGGTTGATGGTCGGGAGGTGGATGGAGTTGTATCCATGTTTCCTCTGGAATGGGTTTACTCACATTTTAAGCGTAGGACCGACCAATTCTTGGTGAAACATGAACAACTCTGTGAGGCCGACAAGGAGTTGTACAGGATCCTCCATGCTTATGTGGAGAGTTTTTCCCCGGCCTTCGTAGTTAATCGGGACGGGAATAAGCTGATCGGGGATGATGGGGAGCCCGTCCAAGCAGCTAGATATATTAACATCAAAGCTCTCCTCGAATGCGATAATGATGATGATGCGTTCCAATTACTTGGTATGGTCCGCTGTTTGTTTTTATTTGATCGGATTTCTGAGTTCTGACTTGTTTTTTGTGTTCGCAGGTATGATGGCAGACATGAGGGAACGCCTGATGAGATCTCAAGCGGCAAAAGTTCACAAGAAGTCGACCCAAGTGCCAAGGTCGGGGTGCCTAAGCAGACTGTTCTGGAAAATTTGGCAGCTGGTCCTACCCCTGTCCCAGAGAGAGCCTCGACGCCGCTGACCCCGGATACTACCCATAAGAGGAAGAGATATGTCGCAGGGACTTCTGCGGCCGCTGGCCCGGGAGGTTCTGGCGCCGACCAGTATGTTTTTCCCCCGTGTTATTCGCGTGGAAATATGTTTAATGAAGGGAACTCAATTGCCGTTCAGGATTTTGAAGTCGAGGCCATTGTGAGCGCCAATCCTCAGGCAAGGAGGAAACAACTCTGCCAGGACGCTGCGGGCATGTTCAGGGTGCTCGAAGCGGCTCTTGCCCTAGGGGACGATGAGGCGGCTTCCCGTGTTAACCTTCGCACAGCCAAGGCGAGAATTGCCAAGTTGGAAGTTGATAACAATAAGCTGTACAATGATCTGAAGCAATTCGAAGGTCACGAGGAGGCCAAAGTATTGCTTCAGCAGGAAGTTACCCAGCTGAAGTTGCAGATGACCGCGGCCGACGAGGAGAAGGCACGCTTGCAGGCCAGAATAGCTGAACTGGAGGGTTTGTCAGCGGCCGTCGAGGGTGAGAATGGTGATGAGAAATCCCTGAGGACTAGACTGAGCTGATCGGAAGGATTCGGATCCTTGGCAAGGATAACTTGAAGGCGGCTGAGTTCGGCTTCAATGCTGCTTCAGAGCATATGAAAGCCCTTAACTCGGACGTGCAGCTTCTGACCGACGGAATGGGTCTGTTCAACAGGGTTATTAATGGTCAGGTTGTTCCTCCCGAGGATGGAAGTGAAGTTTAGGACTTGGTTGTTTTTTAACATGTTTTGTGGGCCTGCGTGCCCTTACCATTTTATATGGGCGCTGCCCCTTTTGTACTTATAACATTACCCGGTTATGACCGGTGTTTAATATACTTGGATTTTGTGTAAAAATGTTTTATCTTGGACGTTTGCTCTGTTTATTCATATGTGTGTGCTCGGCGAGTTGTGAAACCTACCGAGGAGGGAAAAGTGGTTTTGCCCATGATGAGGCTAGGACTTCGTTTGAGGTACTAATCTCATAGGCTTGGACTATTCCCATCGCGAGCTGGGTGTCCTGCCTGAATGGTGCGGCAACGGCGGAGCTCGGTCGAGGTATCCCCGTTGTGCACAGGATCTGCTTGTACAATGAGCAGAAGCTGGCCGGCATTATAATGTGTGTCATGCTTCACCAGGGCATGATACGATGGCCGCGCAAATCTCCCCATTTTGGGTGATTACGTCGGCAATTTGTCTAACCTTGTGGTTAAGGACTTAGCTGTAGTACTGCTTAAGTTTTCAGCATTCCATGGTCGAGCAAGTGGTTTTTCGTCCAATGTTTCCAAGTAATATGCTCCTGTGCTCGTTTTGGACTTGACCCTATAAGGTCCTTCCCAGTTTTCTGCCAGTTTCCCTTAGCGCGAATCCTTCTGGTTTCTACGCAGGACCAGACTGCCCACGGGGAAGTCACGTTTTATGACCCTGGCGTCATGTCGCAACGTTATCTGTTGTTTTAATGTGGCCTCGCGGAGCGCAGCTCCTGATCTTATTTCTTAGACCAGGTCGTGCTCTTCGCGTAGAGCCTCGTCGTTCATTTCTTTGTCGAGGGGAGCTTTTGTCCTTCTGGAGGGTTCCCTTATCTCCACCGGTATTACCGCCTCTGTTCCATACGCTAGTCGGAAGGGAGTTTCCTCGGTGGTGGAGTGTGGTGTTGTTCTATACGCTCAAAGGACGTTGTGGAGCTCCTCGACCCATCTTTTCTTGGCCTCGCCTAGCCTTCGTTTTAGCCTGCGGAGGATCACCCTGTTCGCGGCTTACGCTTGCCCATTAGTCTGGGGGTGCTCGACGGAGGTGAAATGTTGTTTTGTCCCTAGTTTGGCGACGGAATCTTGGAAGTTTTTATCCGTGAATTGGATTCCGTTATCGGTCACAAGGGCCTGAGGTACCTCAAATCTTGCGAGGACGTTCCTTTTGTAGAAACGCAGTATGTTGAAGGTTATGATATTGGCGAGCGCTTCGCTTCAATCCATTTTGTAAAATAATCGACGGCCACGATTAGGAATTTGTTTTGATAAGATCCCATTATAAAGGGGCCTAGAATGTCCATCCCCCACCAGGCGAAGGGCCGCGGCGAGGAGAGAGTCTTCAACTCGTTGGGGGGTGCTAAGTGCATCTCCCCGTGGCGTTGGCAACGGTCGCACTTTTGTACGTGCTCTTTGGTGTCGTGTTGCATGGTTGGCCAGTAATATCCTGCTCGCAAAGCTTTCCGGGCCAAGGATCTTCCCCCTAAGTGTTGTGCGTTGATGCCCTCGTGAATCTCTTGTAAGATTTCGGGGACCTGGGCCTCGTCGACACATTTCAACAGGGGGTGGAAAATCCTCGTCGATATAATTTGTTCTCGACCAGTACGTACGAACAGGCTCGTCGTTTAGTTACGTTGGCCTCCTTACTGTCCTCGGGGAGTCCCCCCTTGGTGAGATAATTGTACATAGGGGTCATCCAACAAAGGGGATCTCCGATGACGTTAACATCTAGCAGGTCGGGTTTTACAATGCTCGGGCGGGCCAGGATTTCTTGTATGATGGATTTGTTCCCACCTTTTTTTCTGGTGCTGGCTAGTTTAGAGAGGATGTCTGCTCGGGTGTTTTGCTCGCGTGGGACGTGCTGAACTTCCCATGCTTCAAACTCCACTATTTTTTCTTTCACCATTGTCAAATATTCGGATAGTTGGTCGTTCTTTGCTTGGAATTCTCCCCATACTTGGGACGCTACGAGCTGGGAATCAGTGTAAATTTTTATTTCTTTCACGCCAACGTCTTTGGCCAATCGTAATCCTGCGAGGAAGGCTTCATACTCGGCTTGATTGTTGGATGTTTTGAAAGACAGGACCAGGGATACTTCGATCAGGGTCCCTTCCTTGTTCTCGAGGATAATTCATGCTCCGCTGCCTGAGGGGCTTCATGCGCCATCCACGTAAATGATCCACTTCTGCCTCCCTCCTGGAGGGGATAGTTTCAGAGTCATTTCTGCTACGAAGTCGGCCAGGACCTGTGCCTTGAGGGCTTTCCTCCCCTCGTAGTGAATGTTGAACTCGGAAAATTCAAGGGACCATTTTAGCATCCTGCCCGCCATATCTGGTCGGCTTAACAGCTGCCTAATAGGCTGGTCGGTTCTGACGATGATAGTGTGCGCCAGGAAGTAATATCTGAGTCTCCTCGCAGCAACTATGAGAGCAAGGGCCACTCGTTCTATTTGTGTGTACCTGACTTCGGGTCCTTGCAGGGCTTTGATGGTGAAATAGATGGGTTTCTGCCCGTCAGTCGTTTCGCGAATAAGTGCTGCACTTACTGCTTCGTTGGCCACGGAGAGGTACAGGTATATGGTTTCCCCGCGGTCTGGTCGGGACAATACTGGTGGCTCGGACAAAGCTTGTTTGAAATGGGCAAGGGCCCGCTCGCATTCGTCCGTCCACTCGAAATTGGCTTCCTTCCTGAGTAATTTGAAGAAGGGCAGAGCGTGCTGGGCGGATTTGCTCACGAAGCGAGCAAGGGACTCGAGCATCCCGTTGAGGGATTGTATCGCCTTCTTTGACCGCGGAGTAGGGAACTCCACGAGTGCTCGGCATTTATCTGGGTTTGCTTCTATTCCTCTTTCAGTGAGGTAAAACCCGAGGAATCTCCCTGCTCGTACACCAAAGATGCATTTTTCTGGATTGAAACGCATTTTACACTTTCGAGCTTGGTCGAACACCTTTTGTAAGTGGGTGGTATGGTCGGATTTCTCTTGGGATTTCACGATCATATCATCCATATATACTTCGAGCATGTCCCCGATTTCTGATCGGAAGACTTTATTCATCATGCGCTGGTACGTGGCCCCGACATTCTTTAGTCCAAAGGGCATTACGTTGTAGTAATAGTTCCCCGAGGAGGTCATAAACGCCGTATACCTCTTGTCCTTGTCTGCCATTGGGATTTGGTTGTATCCCGAATAAGCGTCCATGAAGGACAAGAGCTTGAAACCTGCGGAATTATCTACGAGTTTATCTATGCTCGGTAGCGGATAAGCGTCTTTCAGGCAAGCCCGATTGAGATCAGTGTAATCAATTCACATGCGCCATTTTCCATTACTTTTCTTTACAAGTACAATGTTTGAGAGCCAGGTCATATACCTGGCCTCGGAAATAAATTTTGCCTCTAAGAGGTCTTGTACTAGTTTCTCGGCAGCTTGTACCTTTTCCTCGGATTGCTTTCTTCTTCGTTGGGCAATGGCGCGAGCAACTGGATCGATTGTCAAGTGGTGACATGCAGTTTTTGGATCAAGGTCGGGCATATCCGCCGCACTCCAGGCAAACAGATCGACGTTGTCGTCAAGACATTTCTTCAGCTCCTTCTTGATCTCTTCGGGGAGACCAGCACCTATCTTCACTCCCCTGTTGGGGTTATTGCTGAAGGTGATGATCTCGAATTCCCCATCTGGGACTGGTCGCAAAAGTGCAGAAACCGGAGAGCTTGTTGCTCCTGGCTGTTTGTCTTTGTCACGATCCTCTTTACCCTCTTCAGGAAGCCTGTTGTCGAGGTCGATGATATGCACGGGAAGCGTGGACTTTTTGTCTGCTGGCCACCTTCAGCTGGAACCTCATCCTCTCTTGGGCACTTTGCTGATTTTGCCGTTGTCGCGATCTGGTTCTGCCCTTTTGTTACGGCCTCAAAGCATCTGCGAGCAGCCTCGATGTTGCCATGCAGAGTTTCGACGTGCCCTTTCTCAGTATAGTACTTGAGTTTGAGGTGGACCGTAAAGGGGACAACAATGAGTTCTGCAAGAGCTGGCCTGCCGAGGATGCACTGATAAAGTGACGGGCAATTAATGACTAAGAACTGTGTTTTGATTATCCGAGATGCCTCTTCCTCGCCAAAAGTGACTGGTATCTCCACTTAACCCCAAGGTCGGGTTGTTGCCCCGTTGAATCCTTGGAGGTCCGATCCCACATATGTGAGAGGTTGGACTTATTCAGTTTTAATGCGCGGAACAGGTTGGTATACATGATGTCCACGGAACTGCCCTGGTCGACCAGGATTCTCCGAACATCGGTAGAGGACAATTTGGCCCTGATCAGCAGAGGGATATGGGAATTTGGGGATCCCCCGGGCATTTCTTCTCGGTAAAACGTGATCGGCTGCGAACGCCCTTTACTTTTTCCGATCGCGGACAACTGATCGGGGCTACTGTCTATCAGCTGCTCAAACTTTCGTTTGATGGACCCTATTGTAAGCTTATGGTACCCCCCACATGAGATGACCATGGCCGTAGGAAAGGCTTCCCAGGTGCTGTGTATGAATACCTGGGAAGTCGTGTCGAGGTGGTCAGGAACGAAGAAGTCCTCTGGTCGGCTGATGGCCATTGCGACCTGCGGGGGAGGACTAGATTGGGCTGATTCTGCCTCTTTCTTCGAATCGGATGTGTCTCGTCGGGAGGACTCTCCCTTCACGTACTGCTTTAGGTGACCCTCTTTGATGAGGATCTCTATTGCATCCTTAAGATGCACGCAATCTTCTGTCACGTGGTCGTGACTACGGTGGAAACGACAGTATTTGCTTTTGTCGATGTTCCCTTTGGATATGGTCGGTTTAGGGAACCTGACACCCCTTGTTTAAATTCTGTGTTGATGCATTCAGAGAAAATGCGCTCGCATGAGGTCGTGAGCATGGTGTACTCCGTAAACCGGCCAGCTGGCCCTTTGCTTTCGCGAGGACGCTCGTCGCGCCTTTTCTCTTTCCCTTGCCGGGATGATTTCGGCTCGTCTTTTTTTGATGCCCGGGGTGCTTCGCGATCTCTTAAGTCCCGGGCATGGAATGCAGCTTCTTTTTCCTTGTAACAGATGTAGTCCTCAGCTTTGCAAAGGAGTTCCGTCAGTGTCCGGGGAGCTTCGATCCCCACTGCCTTACGAAAATCGCTTTTGGGCCGGAGTCCCTTTTCGAGGAGGTACTTTTCATGTGATCCGTTGTTCGGACTTCCACTGCTTCTTTGTTAAATCTTTTAATGTATGCCCGCAGGGATTCATCCCTGCCTTGTATAATGGCCTCCAGTGTAGCCTTCGACTTAGGATGTTGTTGGGAAGCTGTGAAATGGCGGGCAAACTGGCTTTTTAACTCTCTCCATGAAGAGATGGATCCGCGAGGAAGTCGTTTAAACCATGTCATCGCTCCCTTTCTCAAGGTGATGGGGAACATTTTGCATCTGATAGCCCCAGAGACACCGTGATATTGGAGCATAGCTTTTATATTTTCGATATGCTCGCGGGGATCAGACGTCCCGTCATAGGTTGTCAACGTGGGTGGTTTCTCCAATCTGCGGGGGATTCGAGTGTCCAGGATGTCTCTTGTGAACGGGCCGTGAACGTCATCGTCACTGCTGGAACTAGGAGAGAGCGAAAGGGAGCGGTTGTGACCGCGACTTCGACTTCGGCGGGGAGAACTTCCGCGGGTGTGTCAGTCTCGTACTTATCTGAGTGTTGAGACCTCTTGGATACCGGGGAGTGCCTGGATCTCCGTGGGGGAGAATGATGGTGTCGTCGTGCTAGATCAGGTGTAGGGTTCCTCGATCTTGAACGTTTTGTCTCCAGGGAGAGGCTGTCGCATCTTCGCTTCGAGGGAGTTCGTGGACACGGGGAACGTGCCCAATGGCTATATTGTGCCCAACGGCTATATTGTGCCCAACGGCTATATTATGCCTATTGGGCATGTTCGCCAACTATAATGGATTGGGCCTGATCCTTAAGGGCAGGAAGCCATGCCTGGTCCAGAACAACATCTCTAGAGGAGGGGGACCCTTGACCATCTACTTTGGATTTTTCATCTTTGGCTATTTCTTTCTCAGTCCTAGGTCTAACTCTGTTAGCTATTGGCTTATAACGATGATAAGCTGGGAAACATTCCTTTACTTTTAAGAGATCTAACTTTAAATCAGGTAAAGGTCCTAAGATTGCATGAGATTTACCAGAAATAAGAATGGGGATTAATACCTATGACTGGTAAATGCGTCTTTTCTCTTCCTCATTGGGAGGTTCTGGTACATATTGTTGGTTCCTCACAACACTTGGACCAAGAATCCTGTGAACAGGCGGCAAGCTTTTGGATTTTTGAGAATCTTGTTTCTTGGTGTTGGTTCCTTGAGGAGCTGTGGAAGAAGACATGGTTGATCGTAGAAAGTTCAGAGAAAAATGAAGAAGATGAAGTTGTTGTTTAAGAGAAAGAGAAGTGAGAAAAGTGAATTGAGGAAAATTTCCGCTTATTTATAAGTGGTAAAAGTAAGACTGAAGCGGTTACTATTCAAAGAGGGTACCATTTAATGAAAAGAATCGTGGGACACGTGTTAGTCAGGGATAAACTGATTTAGGGACTAGGATCGTGATGATTAAAGAAGATCTTAAAACGTGGGCTGAGGAGACGTTTCAAAATGTGTAATGATGACTATGACGTCATGAATGTCAAGTCATATGAACAGTCGTTTCGTCGAAATGATTTAAGGCGGCGAAGTATGTTGTCAAAAAATGCTTTTTCTTCTTTGTCGAAAATGCATTTTCTAGGGGGCAATTTGTAGGCTCATAATTTCGACGCCTGAATTTTGTTTAGGAGGTAAAAGTTTAAGATTTGTCATAGAATTTCGACGGCAATTTATTTCTTGTGAAGAAGGCCAGTCGAAAATAAGGGTTAAGTATGAATGGAAGAGCTGGAGATTTTTCTAAGTATTAGAGCTATTTCGACATAGTTATGCGAAGGTCTTGTTTCGACGGGTATTTTGAAATTTAAATCTAGGAGGGAAATTCTGCTTTGAAAGCAAGACGCGTGGAATGCATCTAAGGGTCGAAGGCATGCAGAATGTCATTTATCGCCATTAGGAGAAATGGCAGTTGTTGGCGGTTATTTCGACTGTATATAAATAGGGAGTCATAGTGTTAGATTTCCGTGTGTGTATTCAAAAATTTGTACAAGTTACTCAGAAATACTCAAAGTACCCATGTGAGAAAAAAGAGTTATCCTTGAGAAATGAACGTTTGGAAAAACACCAGTTTATTCTTTACATTTCAATGAAGTTCTAATTTATTTACATGCAATTTATTTTACTTTTCTGCAATTTTATTTTGCACTTTTATTACGTTTTCGTTATTCCTTTTAAAAAACAAAATGTTGTCATTTTCATTCGAATTACATCAGTTTTTGAAAACAATGATGAACTTAATGAACAAAAGGTTTGATTTTCGCATAAATTGTCAAAACTCTTAAAGCACATTGTCCTAGGATTTGTATGATCAATCCTGCAAGTAAACTAATTTTTCGCAAATTAGGAGATCAGCGGTTGTTTGCTAATTTTCAAGGCAAACACCGTCAAGATCAGATGTAAATTTAGACGGATTGAAAAAATTTATAATTTAAAATATTAATCCTAATTTGCATCTTTTCTCTCACTTCGCTCATTTTTATCGTTGTCACTTGTTCAAAAAAAAATTAATTCCAAAATGTATTAATTAATTAATTATTGATATATTTATATTCATGTTTATTTTATATTTTTGTACATAACTTTAAAAACAAAAGAGAAAATCATTTTGTTCATATGAGTTATATTGTGCCTTGTTATTCAACTCCATTGTCGCCTTCAGTTATCAAAACATAAGTCGCTCTCATTTACCCTGCTGTTTGCCAATCATACTCTTTTGTCCTCATTCGTTTGCTTCTTCGTCACTAGAAATGTTAGTTTTCTCTTTCTCTTTCTCTTTCCAAATTGCAGTTTATTAAGGTTTCTTTTTTGTGTCATTTTTTCTCATAGATGAATTGGTCAAATAGAGAAACTATCAAATTAAAATTATTTAATAAATTAAATTTCTCCAAATTTCTTATGCATATTGATTGTTTGACCCTTTCGACACCAACACTGCTTTGCATGTTTGTTTTTATGCAATAGTCACTGCAAAAAAAAAAACACACTAACCAGCGACAAATGTTTAAGGTAGGTCATCGTAAAATCCCGCAAATTTAATTAAAAATGATATTATCCTATTCCATATTAAAAATAATTCTATAAATTTCAGGGGTTTTACAGATACCCCATGCAATCCATTCCCCTATCTGAACATGTCTCTTCTATTCCTTTGACTATACACGCAACTTTCCTTTTACCAAACATTTGAACAAAAATCAATCTCACCGGCGAAGATAACCTACAACGACTCTCCCTATGAATGCCAATGTATCTGATGAACAATAACTCATCGGTGGCGACGATCTTGCTCATGGGAAGGCTCGTTCTTGTTATTTGCGAGAAAGGCCTTATTTTTAACGGTGGTTCTTACTTTAGGTATTATTTCTTCTTCTTTGTCCCATACTCTTTCTCGTTCCTCATTTAATTTCAATCTATTTCAGTTTAATTGTGCTAATTCATCCTACTATATTGTGCGATAGAGGCAATTCTTAATTCAATCGAAGTACACTAAAATATCATCTATGAAGCATAGACACCACTAGGAATAGGGGTGTCGCGGTGTCCGACACTTGTATGACACCCGTACGACACGTATCGGAAAAGTCAAACAAGTGTCCACTAAAAATTATTATTTTTCTTTATTTTAACACTCTTCGAATCAATGGTTGACATACTTAAGAAACTTATAACACATATGTCAAACAATTCAGATAAATGTTTGCTTGGAAAATTTGCAAACAACCGTTGATCTCCTAATTTATGAAAAATTAGTTTGCTTACAGGACCGATCAAACAAATCCTAGGACAATCTACTATCTACCATTTATAAATAAGTTCCATGCTCTTCCAATAATGCCCTTCAACCAGATTTTATTTACACCACAAAAAGGTTATTTTCGTATCTAGCAAATTATGCAAAATTCATAACTTGCTTCTCACAATTAAATGCCATGTGTTGCCTTCACATTGGTCCCCAATTCAAATTATACAAATCCCTCCAGTTTTCCACACTTCTCTCTTTTCTCTTTCCACACTTTTTCATTTTAACACTTTCCACACTTCTCTCTCTCTCTCTCTCTCTCTCTCTCTCTCTCTCTTTCTTCTCTCTCTCTCTCTCTCTCTCTCTCTCTCTCTCTCTCTCTCTCTCTCTCTCTCTCTCTCTCTCTCTCGTTTTTCTCTTCCCCCCCCCCCCCCCACAAACCCTAACCGCCCGCCACCCACTTTCTCCACCCTATTACGGCCACCACCACCTCTAAAGACCTCTATTTCTCCTCTTCAGTATCTCCCTTTCCTCTTCTCACTCGTGTTTTCTCCTTCCCCCTCTTTAATCCTCAAATCATATTTTTTAATTCAAACACAACCATTAATCCATGGATGACTAAAAAACAGAACCACATTATCGATTCAAGATCATGACAGCTAATGAATGGTGGCGCGACGCTTCGTTGTCGTCGGAGGAAGCACCAGCGGTGGGCTTTGTGGTTCGATTCGCATCGTTTGAAGGAATTGTGAACGACAGTGAGGTTGTTGTAGTGGCGGAGAGCGGTGGTTCATGGCGGTTTATCGCGAGTTCGTCCGCTGCGGTGCGTTTAATGGCTTTGAAAGTGGTGGTGATTCAAGGTCGAGGTTTGCGGTGTGGAATCGGTGTGGTGGTGATTTGTTGTGTATCGTGTGAATCTCTGAATTTTGTGTTAATTTGTGAAGTGAGTTTGAGCGATTTGAAAAATGGAGGAGAAGAAAAGTTGGTTCGTATCAAGGTTCAGTTGTCTTGCTGAGTTTTCTTTGATTCACAGGTATGTGTTTTTGACCTTGTGTTTGTGCCTCTGTTCTCCGTGTGAATGAAAGCAATCCTGCTTTATAGGCTATGCGACTTAGGGACACATTGATTTTTCATTTATGAGTGGAATTTTGTTGTTGATTATGGTTTTGGAAGGAAAACATCCCTGTTATGACTTTGGTTGTGTAATGAATATATTCCCGTTTTCGAATTATTGTGCCTGAAACCGATTTGGAAAATGATGCCTTATGTTGAATGAGTTTGATTCCTTGCTGTGATGGGAATGTTGTCGGTAATGCTGTCTATTTCGATTTTGGAAGAAAATAACGATTGACATAAATTGAGATTCTTGCCATGTTTCCTCTTGAATGCTTTTCAATTTTTCTCGCTCGCTGAAGATTCTCGCTTTTAATTATTGTAAATGGCTGCTGATAAGCTTTCATGTTGTGATTTCTTCCAGATGATACTCGGTTGTGCTCAGATGACATGATATGTGAACTTCTTTGAGCACCAGAGCTTTTACGGGTTGCTCATTGACTTGGATCCTGCGTGAGAGGATGGGAGGAGGGCTCAGTCTCACTGTCAACAACTGCGTGATATAAATCTGAAGTTCTATTCTATAGACCCTTTATCTTAATTTTTTAAGGCGTGAATTGTGAAGTATCAATTTGAGATACTAATGACTATGTGATTAGTAGAAAGTTTTGGAGACAATGCCGTTTGTTTATTTGTACTTCTAGGAGCCTTAGGAATTGCTACTTGCGTGGACCGATTCCTGATTTAAGCTTGATACCGCACCTTCTTTATGTGTAAGTTATACATTAAGAGAAGTGATTATTCCTGACAAAGTGAAAGTTTTTTATGTATATTTTTGAAATAAAGTTGAATGTGAACTCTAATTGCATTTATCAACCACTAATTACTGTTGAATTTCCAGTGACCTTAGCTCCAATCAGTTGAATGAATCAATTCCTCCTAATAAGCTTATCGTCTGTCAACTGATTTTGCTATGCGTTTGAATAATCAGTTACACCCGTTTAAGGGTAGTCTTCTGTGCTTGGTTTCAAGTGACAAGTAAAACATTTTGATTATACTGTGTGCACATGGTTCATTGGTTACCACAACGAGAGAACCGGCAGAGTCGACGGACAGGCTACCACCCACACTCATATTGCAATTGACTTGATGAACACTTGATAAATCAGATGATGTTGGCATTTCTGGTGGTTGTTTCCTGCAGAAATCAGATGAACACTTGATCTTTACTGCATATCAGATGAACACTTGGTTGTTTCCTGCATTTCTCTTACTCTCTTTATTTCTAGATGTTTATAGCATATCATGACATTTTATGGCATTACATCTGTTAACTTTTAAATATCAGTTTGAAAGAATTTTGAGCCCTCATTTGTTTGTTGCGTCAAATTCCGTTCAGGTAGACCGGGATGGCTACACCATAGGTTATTATGGTCGCATATTTGAAGCACGGAATAAAACTAAAGGTGGTTCCTTTGAGGTATGAAATTCTTTGCATCATCTATTTAGACATGGTGGGTGTAGTTGATTATTACATTACTATTTTATGGTTTTTCTATCATGCAGGGTGATGATAAGGCCTTTGAAGGCCCATAACAAAACCCACGCCTCCACTGTTCTTGCAACCCAAGCTGGCCATAAGGACCATCACCACAATCCGCATCCAATGCCAGATCAACAAAGGTAGTAGCCTGTTAGACAAGAAATGTGATACCATCAAGAAGCTCCTGAAGTGGTTTTCTTTGGCCATAAAAAATGACGCCTTATTCCTTGAATGAATTATGGGAAAAGGAAGGACCGACTTCCATGTTTGGTGAACTGGAAGTTTTTACGACTTATGAAGCTCCTACAGATGGCCAAACACCAACAGGTGCATTGAGGTGCCCATCAAGCATTCCTCCATCAATATCACCTGCAATCCTAACTAGTATATTTTCTTTCTTTTTCACCTCATACTTGATAGATATGTTATTTGTAGTGGTACTCGGGTCATTATGAAGCTGATTAGAAAATGTAACCCTAGTGGACCTGCTCAAACCAACAGGAATGAGGTTACCAGAAGACAAGAGTGTGTGTCGTAACCTGCACAAGGAAGCTTGTGACATATCACGTGTTTCCTTTTTCTCTAAAGTTTTGGTGACTCCTGGTATATATTATGAGTTTAATTTTGATACAGTATCATTGTACTGTAGTACTGAATGTGTTTAGAATCATTGAGTAGGACTTATCCTGTTTGTTTTTTATTTGGTTCTTCATGAATTGAATGGCACTGTAATGTTAATCTTTTCCATAAAAAACACACCATTTTATTCAAGAATATTTGTTTGAATAGATTGTATTATTTTAAAAAGCTTATGAGTGTATCATGTTTTAACTAATAAATAACATTTTATGATCTCAGCATTCTTGCATTTAAATTTAGCCTTCAAGAATGAAATGACTTGTATGAGTATTAATTTGTTATTGCATAACCTGTTGATAATGCTTCACTAATTTGTTCTTTAAGGGACTTGCTTTTCTTTATGAAGTAGATAAACATGTAATATATAGAGATTTCAATATTTCAAATATATTATTGGATTGAGTATGTTGATTCTCTTGGTCATTCATAATGTTGCATGAACTCCTTGATTACAAAAAGGTTATAATGCTACCTAAGAAAAACATTTAGTTGAGGTGCTTTTACCTACTTTACTTTTGATTATTGTATCAAATTTTCAGGACACTTTTCTACCAAGAACGATGTTATAGCTATGGAGTAATGTTGTTGGCATTGTTTACCGGAAAGAGAGTAGCGGACAAAAACAGATCAAATATAGAGAGACACCTTGTAGAATAGGCAAGACCTATTTTGAGAATTACTTCAAGACTTTGATGATGTTATCATATGACCATTTGTATGTGTGGTCGTTAGTAAAAGTGGACAATGAAATAATGACAAGTGGTATCTGCTTTGATCCAGGCACATACAAAGTATTTTCTGCCTATGGTAATGTCAATTCATCAACAAATAATGTAAGATTTTTTTGTCATTTTAGTTTGTAAGAATTAGCTCTTTTTAATCATAGCTAAATGTTAATAATCATGCAGTTGAGTTCAAAATATATGTATCATTGAGCCTGCAAACCCTATTATTCAGAAAGTGCAAAAAGTGATTCTCATTTAAAAATTGTATGGTTTTTAGTCATATATTGCTGGTAGTTTATATCGTACTATTTCCAATCTTATAGTGCAGAGAGTAGTTACTGATTTTATGGTAAAAATGGCAATTATGTATTGGCAAGTGCATATTTCCCATACTAGATAGAGATGCCTTTGTTTTTCAATTACTTTTTTAAAAGGGCAAGGTGTTGTAAATTAGGAGAGATGATTGAATTTGTACATGTTTTAAAGCACAATATGTTTTACAAAACTACAATAGTGTTGTAATTTTTTGAAACTTTATAGTATAATTTTTGTGAAAATCATACTAGCACACCATGATTTTACTAAATTCACCCATAATCCAAACATGATCAAATCATTTATAGTATAATTTGAACACTAATGAGTCTCCATAGATAATGAATACAATCTATTTATAGAAACTTCTCTGGCTTGTCATTCATATAATGTCTTTCTCTTTTTGAGTCGAAGATTCATATAGATGTGTGATTTGTTCATTACTAAACTTATCAATTGTGATTAGTTAACCCAAATTGAGTTAGTGTATTGAAAAATATGTGATAAGCTTCAGTAAAATAAAATATAACTTTTAATTTGTTTAAAAATTAATTACCACAATAAACATCAAACCATAAAAGTGCACTTATAAAGTACTATATTATAAAAATACAGTACAAATGATTTAACATATAAATACTGTTAACATATAAATATTGTTAATCGTGTATTTGTAAAAAGTTTGAATATTCTAAAAGACATATTCAAATCCCCACGGGTCACTACCAGAACAATACCTATTCGTTTTTAAGTATTTCTTTTCAAATATACATACCCATTTAAATATATTTTATATTATATTAGATAAATTTATCCGTGCGAATTCACATGTATGCTGGACCAATACCTATAATTATTAATTTAACCTTTATCATTTATTGTTAATACATTTAAAGATATATTAAAAAATAGCCACAAACATTCAAATTTTTTATCGAATAATTTAAGATAGGAATGAACTTACCCGTGCGGACGCACGGGTCTACTACTAGTGTGCTTTAACAATCTTGACAATTTGTGTGAAAAAGCCTTTTGTTTATTGGATTCATCATTGTTTTCATCAACTAGTGTTTTTTTTTACTAAAAATAAAGACTTTGGTTCTTGAAAGAAATGGCGAAATGTAAGTAAATTGCAAGAATAAAAGTACGGAAATGAAAAGGAATTGTAAATGAATAACTTAAGATTTCATTAAAATGCAAGGAATAAAACTGGTGTTTCTCAAACGTACATTTTCTCAGTAACTACTCTTTTCTCTCACACGGTTACTTTAAGTATTTCTTGAGTGACTTGTACAAATTTTGAACACACCCGGAAATCTAACACTAGGACTCCATATTTATATACAATCGAAATAACTGTCAATAATAGCTATTTCTCCTAATGATGACAAATGGCAATCTGCATGCATTCGTCAAGTAAATATATTCCACGCGTCCTTTTTCAAAACGGAACTCCCTCCTAAATTCAAATTTCAAAACATCCATCGAAAGTAGCCTCATCACCAATCCGTTGAAACATTTCTAATACTTATAAAAATCTCCAAATATGCTTCTCCAATTAATATTGGCCTTCGTCTGACCTCTTTCAAAAACATATTCCCGTCGAAAAAGTATCCTGGCAGATCTTTAAACTTATTTTCTGAACAAAATCCAGGCGTCGAAATTAGCAGCCTAAAAATTGCCCCCCAGAAAATGCATTTTTGACAAAGGGAGAAAAGCATTTTTTTGCCAATAAAATTCGACGCCTTCAATAAATCGACGTATGACTGTTCACATGACTAGACATTTGTAACGTCAGAGTCATCATTGCACTTTTCCTAAAACGTCTCTTCAGCCCACATTTTAATATTTTTCATCATCACTACCCTAGTCCTTAGCAGATCATGGGTCAAAAATTTAACTGCCACCCGCCTGAACCATCCACTCATAACTGCCACGTGTCCCACACTTTTTCCACTATCTTTCCATTAAATGGAAAGAAATTCTGAATCTCAACCGCTTCAGTCTCTTTTCCTCCTATAAATAAGTTGAAAAAACTTATTTTTTCACTTTTCACTCTCATTTTCTTTAAGCATGAACTTTCTTCAACTTCATCTTCTTCATTTCCTCTTAATTTTCTTCTGCAATCAACCATTGCATCTTCCGCTGCTCCCCAAATCACAAGTAAAGATTCCAAAAAATCAAAAAACTTACCACCTGTCCACAAGATCCTTGGGCCAAAGGTGGTGGGGGAACCAACAGTATGTACCAGAGCCTCCAAATGAAGAGGAGAAACGACGTATTTACCAGTCCCAAGTACTAATTCCTATTTTAATTTCTAGTAAATCTCACGCAATACTAGGAACTTTACCTGATTTATCTTTAGATCCTGTAAAAGTAAGAGAATTCTTTCCAGCTTACCACCATTACAAACCCATAGCTAACGGGGTTAGGCCTAGAACTGATAAGGAGAAAATCATAGACGAAAAATCCAAAGTCGATGGCCAAGGATATCCCTCTGAGGAAGTTATAAACTTAGAATACATGAACAACTTTAGAATTTTTAGGTCTTGTCCTTTGTCAAAAGACCCATCTGATTATCTGGCTTGGCTAAAGAAAATAGAGGCAGTCAAAGCTGATACTTGGAAATCTATGGGCATTTTCGACCTCATCCAGTTGTCGAAAGTAGGACCAGGATATTGCCCCTCTATGCTGTTAGCTTCCCTTTACTTTTGGGACAATACTTATAACAATTTCCACCTTCCTTATGGAATGATCACCCCCACTCTTTTTGACGTAGCTGCCAGAACTGGCCTTAGCCCACTAGGAGTAGATTATGATCCTACCCGACTGTCTGACGACTCCATAGGCTTCGACACCAATAAGGCCACCTTCACAGCCTATATTTCCAATTACCATGACAAAGAAACTAAAGAAGTCTCTTATCAAGAGCATGTAGCCTTCTTAGCCCTCTGGCTGTCGAGATGTGTTTTCTGCTCTAGATCCCTTCAAGTGGTGAAACGTTATATTACCATAGCAAATCAGCTTCATGCAGGACATCAACTGTGCCTCAGTGAGATGATCTTGGCGAATCTATACGAATCTCTTGGCGAAGGGGTTACTTTCCTGGAGAATATCAAGGACAAAGGGAGTCTACTGTTGTCAGGACCATTTTGGCTTTTACAACTGTGGCTCAATGCCACCTTTGAAGCTTCCTTACCCAACAAGCAAACTGTGGATGAAACTGCTCTGAAGGACAGAAGAGTCAAAGGAACCAGACTGGCGCAGTTAACACCCAATGATGAATGTCTGAGCCTTCAACAAACTTTTACTAGTTATGTTATGATGTTTGCTAAACGTCATAACTTCACTCCCAACCTAGCTCCTTTCGCCGACAGAAAAATTGGACCAGAGTGGCTCACCAGGAAACTTCCATTAGAGTCGAAAGCTCTAGAAGATGAATTCCTTAATGTCTGGGAATCTTTTCTTACCCCTAGACTTTTAGTTTCCAGACTCGCTCCCTCAAAGCTGAAGGTCTCCCTTGTTAACTACCAACCTAATCTGGTTTCTCGACAGTTTGGGTTAATACAAATAAAACCAAAACCCCTCTTCTCAAGGAAAGGCTCTTTGATTCACTACAACATGACCCACACCTAAGATAAGTGTTCTGGGTTACTGGTGAAGTATTCAAACCTAGTCGAAAATCAACCAGTACCCTTTAAACCCAGCTTCCTCTGTACTCAAGAGTTTGACGAATGGTGGAGGGCTTACTATCATTCTCAATTTTTCGACGTGCCTTCTTTCACCATCCAACTGACCAGAGCTTTCGCCCTTGTGCAGGATAAAACGAAGAAAGGTACTTCAAGACACGTCCAAGAAATCCAAGCATTCTAGAAATAATTTGAAACTGCCTACAGGCCCAACGAACTTAGTCGAACCATAAGCGAAGCAGCTGTTACTTTGAAAGAAAAATTTACCAAAAAATTGGATGAGTTAAAACTACCCTCATACGTTCGACCAGAACAACGCTACGAGATAGCTTTTAACCTCTATCCACCAAAATTTCCTCCTCTACCATCTGCTAAGTTTGGTGTGGCTTTTAGTACTCCATTTCCATATTGATTCACTTGTGGGGATTCCATGAAACTTCTTCCCCAGGAATATCAAAAACGTGCTAAGCGAGTGGTTCCGACTAATTATACCTTGGACAATTTCAAAGGCCACCTTCATATTGGCATAGAACACGTTCGTGTGGAAACTCCTATATATGAAGGTGTGGAATGGGAAGATACTCGACACCACTTCTTTTCATTTGCACATATATGTAACTTTCGACTTGTATTTAAATTTTTCCTTTTTTCTTAGCCACAAAAATTCCTGCCAAGAAGTCAGCTGCCGTCGAAACGTCAACTGCAGAGGACGTGGAAGCCCCAAAAACCACTACCCAGAAACCTTTGGCGAATGTATGATTTTGCCTTATTTTTCGATCAATACTTCTTTACTACTATTTTCTGAAATACTAATGAAATATTTTGCTATTTTTCAGGGAAGTCGAAAACCTCCTTCAACGCCAAAGAAAAGAAAGGAAAAAGAACCTGAAACTCCTGTCATTGAATCTGGTGACGAATCTCCTGATCAAGTCAAACCCTCAAGAAAAAAGAAGAAACCAACGAAGCCTCAACAAAAAAAAACCTCTGCTTCCAGGATATTGGAGATAACTCCTCACAAAACTCTTGTCGAGCAAATAACCACAACTCCAGCAGAAAGTGAGAGTTCTAGTCTTAAGACTGAAATTCCCAAGGTAAGTTTTCAAATTCGACAGTTAAAGGCATTTTCCCTTATGACAAATTTGCTGACTTATTTGTCTTGCAAGTCCTTGTCGGCACCCATGGGCATCCTATTGTTCAAATCCTTCCAAAGACTAGCAGCGATCCCACTTAAAAACCCACAAGCGCCTCAAAACCTTCCCCTAAAGATTCGACTAAGGAATCAGCCACTGAAGTGAATCCGCCCACCACCGTCTCTAAAAAACTTCAAGACGTAATTGCAGAAGAAACTGGTCCTGAGGATGACAACTTAGTTGACGGTGGTGGAGATACTGCGATGCCTAATGCAGCGCTCACAACAGCAAAGATAAAGATGGGGAAGTTGAAACGGGTGACGAAGAGGGAGAAATGTGTGAAGGCGAAAAGGAAACCCCTCCAAAGGCTGCTGCTGGCGAAGAGAAAGAAAGCGACAAGCAAAATCCTATTGATCATCCCAGAGCTGGTTCAGCCAACACAGCATCGACCAGCCTTTCTCATGAAGAACTTGAGAATCTGAAGGTGTAAAGACCATTGGAATATCTGAAAGCCATGCTTAGCACCCGTTATAACTTTGCTGAAACCACCACTAGTAGTTCGACTACTTCAGGGACCATTTCTGGCGCAAAATCCATGGACGAAGTGATGGCCCAGATTCGGCAGAGAATCCTCAATATTGATTTGTTTCAACTTCTAGAGAAAGATTCATCTGCCCACTTTGACCTAAAAAAGATCTTGAAATAAATCAACGTCCTGGAGGCTCCCCTTGAAGTGACTGATGTTGTTGTAGACTTGACTACTCTCATTGACCTCGTAGCGGCAGATTTTAACCGTCTTAGAGACTACTCGAAAAAGCTTGAGAACAAGTCGGAAACACAACTTGCTGAATGAGATGCTGCTACAAGTTCTACTAACAAGGTAACTGAACTGGAAAAGGCTTCTGAACAAAATCAAAAAGAGGTTGCCAGCTGTGACGAAAACATCCTCAAATGGGAGAAACAAATTGCTGCTCTTCAAAGCAAAATTTCTTAGGCTAAGAAACGCAAAGAAGAACTCCAACAAGTCAATCAAGATGAAATAGCCAAAGAGATTAAAGTTGGAGTGCATCATGTTGAATAAGCCCAGAAGTTAGGCAAGAAGATTGAAGAGATTTCAACCAGCAAGGCCCTCTGCGAGCGTCGACTTCAAATCCAACGATCCAAGTTTGACAAGTTAAAGAAATTTTTCCTTGTTTTACTTTGTAATGTTGCTTGGTCCTTTGAGGCCTGTTTCTTTTGTAATGACATTTAAGCCATTTGTTTGGCAAATTTTACCAATTTAGTTATTTCTTTTATAAAATTATTCGATTTCTATTTTAACTTCCTGCAATATGGGTTTATATTTTTTCAAATACTTCCCATTTATTTTCAGTATTCTCTTATCTTTATCTAATTCTTCGACTTCATACGCGCCATTGGAAAACACGTTGGTGATTTGAAAAGGTCCTTCCCACTTAGGGGACCATTTTCCCATAAGTCTATCTTTTCGATCCATGGGAAGAATCACTTTTCACACAAGGTCACCAATCGAAAAGGCTTTACCTTTTACTCTTTTATTGTAGGATTTCTCCACCCTTTCCTTTTTCCTTTTCAATAAATCTAACGCATTTAATCTCTCTTCGTCTAAATCAACTAGTTCGTCTACCATCATATTCCAATATGCATCTGATGGAATTTCATGATGTCTTTGAACTCTTGTTGACTGCAAGTATATCTCGACCGGTAAGACTGCATCAAGGCCATACGTTAGTCGAAAGGGTGTAGCATTTGTAGCTTACTTAGGAGAGGTTCGACAAGCCCATAGAATTTGGTCCAAAGTTTTGTGCCAATTCTTTGGTTTTCTTCCCACGTGCTTCTTTATTAAACCAATTATAACCTTGTTTGCGGCTTCGACCTGACCGTTGGCTTGAGCGTATTAAGGCGTTGATGTGAGAAGTTTGAAACCCATTTCCTTCGCGAATGCTTGCATATTTTTACCAGTGAAAACAAATCCTTGATCCATTATTATTGTCTCTGGGATGCCAAACCTGTAAATGATGTGCTTTCGAATGAATTCGATTACTGCTTCTTGATCCACATTTACCAAAGGTATAACTTCGATCCATTTTGTAAAATAAACGATCCCAACCAAAATAAACTTCTGGCTTTTTGAAGAGGCCGGTCGAATTTCTCCAATCAAATCCAAAGCCCAACCTCTAAAGGACCAAGGCTTTATTATAGAATGTAACTCACTTGCAGGAACATGTGGTATCCCTGCTTGTATCTGGCACTCTTGGCATCCTTTCACGAATTCGACGCAATCTTTTAACATAGTTGGCCAATACATTCCCTGTCGGAATAATAGCCACTTCATCTTATGGCCTGCTTGATGCGCACCACACGCCCCGCTGTGTACATTCGATAAAGCTATATATGCCTCAGATTCGCCTAAACACTTAAGTAATATCCCTTCCGGAGTTTTCTTAAATAGTTTATTCCCCAAAATCACATAACTCAAAGCTCGATACCTGATTTTTCGTTCGACCGGTCCTGTTGGATTTTGCAGGTAATCTATTATAGTCTTCCTCTAATCTCCAGTCATTGAATTATCTATGTTAAAAATTTCAAAATTTTCTTCGTCAGCGTATCCAAGCTTTATCGTCTCCAAATCTGATGGGGATGATCTAGCTGACACGACCCTTCCTCTAACTTCAATGGCTTTCTGCAACTTCTCCTTCGACACTTTGTATCCAGAAGCTATCTACGCAAAATTATTTGCTTCCTGATTTTCTATTCGAGGGATATGTCGAATCGTAACCATATCGAATCTTTATAAGAGTCGATTAGCTATTACAAAGTACATGATTAATTCTCTTTAACACACTTGTACTCCTTTGTTATCTGCTTTATGACTAACTCAGAGTCGCCCATTATTTCGACCCGAGTTGCCCCCAATTCCAAACAAATTTCAAGTCCTGCTATCAAAGCCTCATATTCTGCCTCATTGTTTGAGCATAGGCCTTCGACTTTGTACTTAAATTTTGTTGGAATTTTGTTAGGAGAAATAATTAGCACTCCTATTCCAGTTCCATTTTTATGACTAGAACCGTCGAAGTACAACTTCCATGGTTCTATTTCTATGTAGTCCAAAGACTTTTCATTTATGGCGTGGTCGACTATGAAATCAGCCACCACTTGTCCTTTGACAGCCTTTAAAGGTAGATATGTCAAAGACTAATCAGTTAATGCTAATGCCCACTTTCCAATTCGACTGTGCAAGATTGGTTTAGATAACATATATTTGATAACATCGAAATGAGAAGAAACGTAAACATCAACTGGTTTTATATAGTGCTTCAATTTCATACATGAAAAGTATAAACATAAACATAACTTTTTAATTACACTATATCTAGTTTCCGCATCGTTCAAGACCCTACTGGGGTAGTAAATGGCTCTTTCGACACCATTCTCATCCTCTTGAGCCAACATGATCCCTAATGTCTTGTCCGACGCGGATATGTACATCCTCATACTCCTACTTCTACAAGGTGACATTAAAATTGGAGGATGCATCAGGTATTCCTTGATCTTGCCTAAGGCATCCTGCTACCCTTGCCCCCATTCAAAGTCTTCCTTCTTTAGTCGAAGTAGAGGGGAAAAGGCTTGCATCTTCCCACTGAGGTTGGAGATGAACCTTCTGAGAAAGTTGATCTTGCCAAGTAGAGACTGCAATTCCTTCTTTGTAGATGGAGATTTCACCTCCATTATTGCCTTGGCCTTGTTTTGGTTAATTTTGATCCCTTTCTTGTGGACCACAAAGCCTAGGAAGTCTCCCGCCTGCACACAAAATGCACATTTGAGAGGATTCATCTTCAGACCAAACTTCCTCATCCGTTCAAAGGACTGTCGAAGGTGGTCTATATGACTTTTTCCTGAAACAGACTTAATAACAATATCGTCAATATAAATCTGCATAAAATCCTCAATGAAATCGTGAAAAATCGAATTCATCGCTAGCTGGTACGTTGCCCCAGCATTGTTTAAGCCAAAAGGCATTACCACCCATTCGTAGGTGCCTAAGGCTCCAGGGCATCGAAACGCCGTTTTTGGAACATCCTCCTCAGCAATAAAAATTTGGTTATAACCAGAGTACCCATCAAGAATATTGAGGTACTCATGGCCTGCGGCAGAATCGACGAGTATTTCCGCCACTGGCATAGGATATTGATCCTTTGGGGTAGCAGAATTCAAATCTCGAAAATCAATACATACCCTAAATTTTCCAATTTTCTTTATTACAGGAAGTATGTTAGCGATCCATTCGACATACCTGGTTGAACGGATGAACTTGCATCTGAGAAGTCTTTCAACTTCTTCTTTAATCTTTGAGAGGATTTCTGGGGCGAACCTCCTTGGAGTTTGATTAACAGGTTTCCTCCCAGGTTTTATTGGCAACCTTAATTCGACCAGACTCCTATCCCGCCCGGGCATTTCGTCGTAGTCCCATGCGAAACAATCCTTGAATTCCTTCAACAACTGGACTATTTCGACCTTGAGTTGAGGGCTCACTTTCGCTCTGATATAGGTTGGTCTTTTCTGTGCCCCCACTCCCAAGTCGATTTCTTCGAGTGGATCCTGTGCCATCATCTTGATGTTTGCTACTAATGGATCCTTCTCAAAGCCCAATGGCTCATCGTCATAAATTGCGTCGAGCCTCTGGTTTTGCAAATCTCCTAGATCTTTATCCGGTGGATCCATATTAACATCCTTTCCAAGACCTTGTTGATTTGCTTCGATTTCGTTGGCTTCGACAGCCATGTACTTTACTTTGGCCTCTAAGGCCGCTTTGAGTTTATTCTCGGCTATATAAGCCGCGATCTTTTTGAGAAATAGTGACTCACTCATTGTCACTAAATTTGCTGCCCCAGCCAGTTGGCTGAATGTGTGAGGTTCCAAAAATGTAGTCTTCTTCGCCAACTACTTCTCTATCCCACTGAAACCCGTGGGTTGGATGAAGGTATAGTGAACAGAAAGCGTTGTCAGTTGGCGTCATGTCGAAGGTGGCCGGACTACAAGGAGCTATGTGAGCTAGATTTCTATTGAAGCTTCGCCTATCAACCTGGTTTACTTCAGCCAAAAAGTAACTCTGGTCAGCCTCTATATTTTCAACAATCCCATCTGCGCGCCAAATGGTTATTCGTTGATGCATTGACGAAGATACGTCACCAATGTCGTGTATCCACTCCCTGCCTAAGAGAAGGTTATAATTTACTTTTGACGCAATCACCATAAACATTGTCGGCCTCGTGATGGTTCCGACAGTTAGATCTACATGTATCACCCCCATAGTGGTTCCTACTTTCCCCTCATAATTCGACAACACCATGTTATGAGGTTTGGTGTCAGAATCATCTTTTCCAATTTTCTTAAGCATATAATGTGGCATCAAGTTGACAGCCGCTCCTCCATCGACCAAAATTTTATTCACCCCTATGTTACCCACTTTTCCTTTTATAAATAGGGGTTTCAAGTGGTTCCTCATTGAGTCATCTGGCCTTTCGAAAAATGCGTTATGTTCTTCAACGCATCCATTGTTCATGATATAGTAGCAAACGGGACTGTGTATGGCTGTTTCGACCTCCAAAGCTTCCTTTTCCTCTTCGACTTCCATTATTTGATCATACTCCCTAGGGAGCACTGAAACAACATTACATGTTATGTCGAATGATGCCTCTGACTCTGAGTTAAAATCTTCTGTCATTTCATCATCCTTGGTTACTTCCTCCTTTGACGCTGCTTATACTGGAGCAGTAGGTGGTTTCTCAACCTTTATTTCTTCCTTCTGAGTCGAAGTTTGAACATTGCTGCTGGTTTCTGGCTTGCTTTTCCTGCAGCCTCCTTCTCAGCCTTCTTTCGACGTTGGTACATCCTCCATTGTAACTTCGTCATAGGATTCTTGCCCTTATAATTCTCAGAAGGGTAAGTCACCTTTTTTTATTTTTGGAATTCCTTCCTGTATGATATGGAAGATCCTCGTTGTACTTCGAAATCCTTCCATTTTCCTCGTCCTTCGGCTTGTCGGATTGGATTCACCCACCTGTCATCTAGCGCTTTATTTGTAGGTTTGAATGTGTTAAGGAATCTTCCCCCTAACCTCTCTCTGCTTTGGTCCCCTATTCTGGAGTCGAATCTCTGTCCGAAGGTCTCCAATTTCCCCTTCTTTTTGCTTTCTCCACTCCCGCTAAGTTTTGTGCAGCCTTCTTGTCGAAGACGGCACTGCAACGAGGGCAAAGCATTACCTCAGATCTTTTCCTCTGGCATCTATGTATGAAATCTGCTAGATTCTCTTCCTCCTTGGGATACGCTATTTTATGGTACTCCTCACGTCGACGCTCTTCGTCGACTTGCATTGACATGTTCTGAGCCACTTCGACCATGTTTACATTGGCAGGTGTCTCTGTGTCCATGCTTAATTTATTCAACTTCAAACTGAGGCCTTCATTGACCTCATGTTCCTTCTTCATTCGATTGAAGTCCTCAGAGATCTTCTTCATTAGCACCTTTGGGAGTGGACTCCTGGTAATCTGTGGGCTGACGAATCCGACAGCTTTGCCTTTTGGATCCTCCATGGTCCTTCGGAGAATAACAACAGCAGCCTGTTTGTAAGAACCCTTAGTGGTTCCTTTGTTAATTTGGGTGAAACCATAAGTAGTCTCATTGTTGATTTGGACGAAACCGTCATTAGTTTCGTTGTTAGTTTGGGCGAAACCGTCAGTAGTTCCGTTGTTGGTTTGGACGAAACCGTTAGTAGTTTCGTTGTTGACGCCCTCAGTGGCCTCAACAATGTAGTTCTCAATGATCTTTGCGTCAAGGTCTTCCGTAACCTTAACCATCACAGCCTGGTTTACGAAGTCATTTGTAACTTCGACCATGTCACCTTTGTTGGCGGGATCCTCAGCAACCTCCACCATATTCACGTTGTTGTCGAAGCTATCAGTAGCCTCAATCATGTTCACATTGTTGTCGAAGCCTTCAGTAACCTCGACCATGTTCACTGTGGATGGCTCAGCATAGTGGGCCTCTACCACTTGCAAAGAGTTTGAATCCACCTTCGCCTGGGATTTCGACTTGTCGCCGAATTTGAGTCTTCCATCTCTGATTGCATTCTACACGAGATCCCTGAAAAAGGAAACATTGAGACGTTTTATGACCCAAAAAATTATGGTACTTGCAAAAACCTCTCTTTTTCTGTTGTTCTAAAGGAGGCACTTTAGTACCAGAAGGCACTATCATTTGGCCATCTTTGACTAATAAATCAAATATTTCGTCACACTTTGTGACGTCGAACGTATAAGTTCTTTTGGGGAATTTATCATTCTTTTCCGATTCGACTGGGTTTTTCCCATTCGACGGAGTTAAGAATTTACATGCATATAGTGGCCCCTGTTTTAGTTCTGCCAAATCAACCTCTTGTTCGTCGAAATATAATGATTCATCTTCGTCATCATCCTCACAAACGCTGACATATGCTACCCTTTCTTTCTTATTTTTATTAGCCCTAGCTTTTTCGGCTTTTAATCGTTTAACCTGTCTAACCCTATCAGCCAATTGGGCCATGTCTCTTAGGTACTGGGTATCTAATTTCTTTCTAATTGAATAGTCAAGGCCACCAGCGGCCATTTCGACTAACTCATGTTCAGGCACTTGTGTGAAACACCTTGCCTTGAGCAATCTAAACCTATTCAAATAATCATCAATTGGCTCTGAGAACTTTCTTTCGATGCTAGCCAATTCTTTAAGACTTATCTTCGTCTGTCGCATATAGAATTGTTCATGGAATAGTCTCTCCAACTGGGTCCAGGTATGTATCGAATTCGCGGGCAACGTGGTGAACCAAGTAAAAGCATTCTTCATTAAGGAACTAGGGAAATATTTTATTCTCAAATTCTCATTGTGTGCTATCTCGCCTGCTTCAATTAGGTACCGCGCCATATGTTCGACCATCGATTCACTGGTATCCCCTGAAAATTTTGTGAACTTGGGGACTTTCCATATATGGGGTAATTCTTACTGCAAAATATATTCCGACAAAAGGGGGTATAACTGGGCCTTTGTAATCCTACATTCATCCCATTTCGCGCCATAATCCTTTCGACCATGGCAGCCAAATTGTTCTCTGTCGGCATATTATTACAACACATTTGTTGTATAATATTGTCAGCATTTTGGTTTCGGTATACTAGCAACACTCTTGGTTCCTGTTGAACAGGGATTTCGACCCCAGGTGGTTCGACTGCCCCTCCTTGGTTCAAAACTTCTGCCTGAGGGATGTTTGGTTGCCTTTGGTTTATGGTAGGTTCTTCTTCGACAGCTACCCTTGAGTTCTGAACAACCTGTTCCCTTGGGGGAGGTTGGGGGACACCAAATAAATCAGCAATGCGCGTCATCTGTGCTGCCAATTGTTGATTCGTTTGTGTTGTGTTTTGGATCAAAGAGTTAAATATAACCCCCATCTGTTGGGCTAACATCTAGACCATATCATGGTTACTCTCATCCATTTGTTGCCTAATCACTTGTGCAGAATTATTGGTAATATTTGGAATATAAGTTTGATATCCCGTTCCTAAAGGCTGGCTAATTCTACCCATATGGTTCACACCAGAACCGGACCCTTGCAAAGGCAAAGTTACGTTCATCGTTGGATCCGTAAACGCTGATGGCGCATTTTGCAAACTCGCCATCACTGAAGTTGGCATTCCATATGGTTGTTCTCGATTTAGAGGCATTGAAAAACTAGGTATAAAGGGTCTGCACATACTCCCTGAAGGGGGAGGAGTCATTTGAGGCATTTGGGGTCCCATAGTTGAAAAGCTAGGCGCATTCTGGGGAATTGAATGCGCAGGTGTCGAACCCGCTGTTGATGGCATAACCTTTGATACTGATATTGAGGCTGTATTGCCCCCAGTCGAAGGATTAGGGGGTGATACTTCATTATTCGTAGAATTCTGATTGTTAGGCGGATTTGGATTCGCCATTCTGCGTACTCGTCTCCTTCTGGCTCTTTCTTCGTTATTTATGCCTATTTTTTTACCACTTCTTAGTTTCATGCAACAAAAACGAAGAAAATTTCGTACGAGTAAAGTGTAAAATAAAGGTTTTCGAATGTTAATAGCACAAGGTCCCACCGGGCATGCCAATTTGTTTGCTTGGAAAATTTGCAAACAACCGTTGATCTCCTAATTTATGAAAAATTAGTTTGCTTACAGGACCGATCAAACAAATCCTAGGACAATGTGCTTTAACAATCTTGACAATTTGTGTGAAAAAACCTTTTGTTTATTGGATTCATCATTGTTTTCATCAACTAGTGTTTTTTTTACTAAAAATAAAGACTTTGGTTCTTGAAAGAAATGGCGAAATGTAAGTAAATTGCAAGAATAAAAGTACGGAAATGAAAAGGAATTGTAAATGAATAACTTAAGATTTCATTAAAATGCAAGGAATAAAACTGGTGTTTCTCAAACGTACATTTTCTCAGTAACTACTCTTTTCTCTCACACGGTTACTTTGAGTATTTCTTGAGTGACTTGTACAAATTTTGAACACACCCGGAAATCTAACGCTAGGACTCCCTATTTATATACAATCGAAATAACTGTCAATAACAGTTATTTCTCCTAATGATGACAAATGGCAATCTGCATGCATTCGTCAAGTAAATATATTACACGCGTCCTTTTTCAAAACGGAACTCCCTCCTAAATTCAAATTTCAAAACATCCGTCGAAAGTAGCCTCATCACCAATCCGTCGAAACATTTCTAATACTTAGAAAAATCTCCAAATATGCTTCTCCAATTAATATTGGCTTTCGACTGACCTCTTTCAAAAACATATTCCTGTCAAAAAAGTATCTTGGCAGATCTATAAACTTATTTTCTGAACAAAATCCAGGCGTCGAAATTAGCAGCCTACACACGCGTAGGTGTCCAACACTTGTATGACACTCGTACGACACGTATTGAAAAAGTCAGACAAGTGTCCACTAAAAATTATTATTTTTCTTTATTTTAACACTCTTCGAATCAATGGTTGACATCCCTAAGACACTTATAACACATATGTCAAACAATTCAGACAAATATTTCAAACAAAAATTTATTTTTTTTCTTTGCTTCAACACACTTTTATACATATTTTAGACAAATCTCACACAAATTTAAAATTGTTAAACGTTTATTTAAGTCATGATATCAATGAAGAATTAAAGACATTAATTTTAATTAGAATATTTTCAACTTTTTAAAGCATAAATGGATAAATAAAGCTGAAATACTCTTGTATATAGTGGTGTCGGTATCCTATATTTTGACATTATCAGTGTCAGAGTGTCCGTGTCGTGTCATGTTCCGGTGTCCGTGTCAGAGTCCGTGCTTCATAGAATATCGTAGAACCCTAGTTTTTCATTAACATGAAATTCTATATATTTATCAAAGATATTTCATGTCCTCTGTGATAGTTTTGCTTATTAACTTGAATTTTTATATTTTTATTCAAGATTAGGAAAAAAAGCAAGTTTGAAAGCTTATTGTTTGAGAAATTGTTGAGAGCTTGGCAAAGTCTATGCACGGAAGGGATGTTTGCATGACAGGCTCAGACGTTTAAGAAGGCTTGTTATGTGTCTAGAAGTTTATGCAGGATATGTTGTTGCCTAAACATGGATGAGGTGCTAATAACACTTAAGTGATTTTTTAGAGTTGTTTTTCAAAAACTTCATAAGCTGATTGGAAAGCCACATAAAGCTATTTTTTTCTCTCAAGAACAAAAAAGTATGGTGGAATTTGTTTGTTTATCTCTTTGTTTACTTTTAATTTGTGGAAGATGCAAGTTGTCAATTTTGTGTGTTTGTTTTCTCTACATTTGATTTTTATTTTAAGTTGATATTGATGTATTTAGTTAGGGAAATAATAAAGATTATCATCTTGAAACAAAGTAATAAATTCTCCGGTATCCTTACCTTGCATTCTATTGAAATTGAATTATATTTATTTATGTTTTGTTATATGAAATTTGAGAACATGACAACTGTCAGTGACAACCACCTTTTCTTCTTCCTTGTTAGGTAGTGGGACAACTTGGACACGCCTCTGTTAATTCACAGCCCACAAGAAAAATAATTAAGGTGACTAGTTTGTTACATATATTTTTGCTGCACTTGTTTTTCCATGTTAATTTTTGCAGGGGCCGAAGAGTAGATTTACTGCATGCTTGTATTTTTTGTTATGCCATGGGTATTTGGTTTGGTCCAGTTATATACAGTAGCCTGACTGCTATAGAGGCATTGGAATAATCTTTCCAAGTATTTTATCACCAAATGTACTTTTTTCTCATTCATATATAAATAGTGTTTTGCATATATAATTATTTTGTTGTTTCAAATAGAAATTTGGAAACATATTACTATACTATTTGATGTTAGTGTTGGATAATCTAGTATCGTTGGTTATGACTAGGGCTGACAATGAATCGAACCAACTCGAAAATAGTTCGGAACTCGGTTCGACAATTAAATCGTTGAACTAGGTTCATGAACCAAATGAGCTGAATATGAGTGAAAAACTATGTTCATTAACTAAATGAGCTGAACTTGAACTATACATAACTCGATTCGTTAGGTTCATGAGTGAACTCGATTATATATGAGAATGATTATATTATTTTTAAGAGTAGTTTTAAAGACTTACTCCAAAATTTAACCCTATATTGTCCCTTATGTACTAGTTATGGCAATAAAGCTGACAATTACATTTAGAGTCATCCTTGTTGGAGACATTATGGCATTTGCTAAAATAACATGTGTAATGAAGGTTGCAAGTGTGCAATCCTTCTATGATGAAAATGTATCAATTTTTAGTAATTTTTTTATATTATTTTATTAAATTTGTAAGTATCCTAAATATTTGAAGAAATTATGGTTTTTTGAGATAAATTAAACTTCAATTGAGTGTTTTTTGAATTATACTTTCAAATGTGTCTCTTGAAAGTTGTGTAGTTTTTGAATTAGTAGATTTTTGAAACAAACTTAAATTCCATACTCATAACTTTGATTTTATTTTTTAAAAAATATTAATTTAAAATGTCAAATATATAAAAATAAAATAGACTTTAAAAAATGGCTTTTAAGTCCGTGAAAAAAGTGAGCTGAACCTAACGAGATGAACCTAACGAGATGAACCGAATAGTTCATGAACTTTTAACGAGTCGAGTTTGAGCTTAAAAAAAAGTTCGTGTCAAACTCGAACCGAGATTTGAGCTGAACCAATTCTTAACGAGTCGAGCCGAGTTAAGGCGAGTTCGACTCGACTCGACTCATTTTCAGCCCTAGTTATGACGCTTGACAATTGATCTATGAAGTGCCAAAACATACATCGAAGATGATACTGACATGACGGACATAAAAGTGCAAGGAAAGATTGAATAAATGTATAAATAATTTTTTTAGTTGTTAAAAATATCTAAATAATCTCAATTATAGTTTAGTGAATTGTTGATGCTTATATAAGCCTAAGGGCCTTCTTGTGGAAGATAACAAGATGGCAATTTCTTAATACACTCCTTGATATTTTTAGACACCTAACAAAATTCCTTTAATGCCCCCTACTTTTGGAGATACACATCCAGACGTATTTTTTTTTGTCAAAATTTGGTTGTTTTCGGAGCTATATATACATAATCATTTTCTACTGGTATACGCTGAGGAAACTTCAAAATAATTCAGTTTAGGAAAACTTTCGGAGATGCACCTCTGGAACGTCTAAGCGCCAGACTATTCCATAGATACAGCTTCAGAAGTTTCTGCTATATTTTAAACCTGCATGATCACTCCCTCATAGTTGTCTTTTCTTCTTCCATACTCACTTCACCAACCTAAAAAACTCTATATTATCATTATCATTTTCACTTCAAAACTTCAACTTTTCTGCGCAACAAATAACAGGGAGTAAGAGAAGATCGAATTTCAGGTAAAGATTGCACTTTGTCCAGTACATTGCTCACATTAATCATCAAACTTTTGGAAAAAAAGTGACGTTACTTTCGGAGCTATATCTCCGGAACGTGTTGAAGATAAACACTTTCTGATGTACATCTCCGGAACGTCTCAGACTGTTTCTTTACATCAACTTTTTAATTTTTGCTTATTTTTCTTATTGTTTACAAATAGATATGGTGCACCCCGATAACATCTCAAAAGAATTAGTTTCTACAAACGATGTTTCTCCGAATGTTCAAGGGATTGTCGTAAAGTCGGTAGATGTCGGCGTTGACTTTAATAACAAGCAAGAGTTTGATGATTGTGAAAGCATGCTCACATGGATTCGTAGGACTGCAACTAGACTTGGTTTTGGTGTGGTTATAGGAAGATCAGATAATGGTTCGGAAAGAAGAAACGCTTTTGTAACTTTATTGTGCGAAAGAAGCGGGAAATATCAGACTCCTCTACGGAAGTTTAAAAGAGACGACATTGGTAGTAGAAAATGTGAATGTCCTTTTAAGATTCGTGGTTACATGTTGAGTAGCAAAAAGTGGAAATTTAGTGTTATTTGTGGTTTGCATAACCATAAATTGTGCTTAAAGTTACAAGGTCATCCTAGTGTATGTCGGCTCAAGCCGGAAGAGAAGACATGTATTACTGACATGACCTTGAATCTTATCCAACCGAAAAATATACTTGTCACATTGAAACGGAAGGAACCCGACAATATATCAAATATAAGGCAAGTGTATAACATTCGGTACCGCACCAACAAGGCGATTAAGGGAGATAGAAGTGAGATGCAACAACTGTTGAAATTGTTGGATGATAACAATTACATGTCCCGGTACAGAACTTGCGACGATGGAGTTACGGTCTGAGATGTTTTTTGGACTCATCCGGATTCGATAAAGTTGTTCAACACGTTCTCGACAGTGCTCATTCTTGATTCTACCTACAAGACCAACAAGTATAGACTTCCTTTATTTGAGATGGTTGATGTTACGTCTACCGAGAAGACATATGCCGTTGGTTTTTCTTTCCTGGAGTGTGAAAAGGAGGATAATTTTACATGGACATTAGAGGTGTGTCGGTCACTTTTGAAAGACCAAGTTGAGATGCCTAAAGCGATTGTTATCGACCGCGATACCGCGTTGATGAATGCGGTTGTAAAGGTATTTCCTTCTTCTAATGCATTACTTTGTCGAGATTGAAAAATTGGTTGGGTCGGCCCATGCTAGTTTGAAAAATTGGTTGGGTAAAAGCAATGGGGATTTGTGTCGAGATTGGGACTCCGTAAATCTCATGATTAAAAACCAACATAATGAGATACAAACAACATTCGGTCGGAGTATAACGATATTAGAACATCGATTTAAAGACAACATTCTTTATGCTCAATTGATCGGCAATATGTCTCGGTCGGGGTTGAATTATATTTTTCATGAGGCAAAACGAGCTGAAACTGTAGGTTCTGATAGTGCAAAGTGTGGTTGCACTATTGTGAAAACCTATGGTATTCCATGTGCTTGTGTTATTGCTAAAAAGTTGAAACTAGGTGAGCCAATAAGAATGGATGAAGTTTGCCCTCATTGGATAAGACTTAGTTTTGATGATGATGGTTGTATGAAAGGAGGTAAATCAAATATCTCTATTTTGACCGAATGGAAAGCGATACAAGAGAGAATCTCAAAGGCCGATGACAACATGAAACTCCACATCAAAGAACAATTGAGGAAGATTTCCTATCCCGAAACAACCGACATGAAACTGCCTTCTCAACCGTTAAAGACAAAAGGTGTTCCGAAGAAAATGAAGCCTACACCGAATGACAACTCGATATGGCGAACGTATTTCAGTTTCGAAGAGAAAATTCGCTCGAGTTGGAGGCAACGGTCCGAAAAATAGTCGATGACATCTTAGAGATGTGAAAGTGTCCACCGGCCTATTGAAAAGTAGCATTTAAATTTCTATCAAAATCATCAATGTAACGCCGATTTTAATTTATGAATGTTGATTTTATTGTTGCAGTGTTGATTTTTTGGGATTCTGTTCTGTTTTTTTCCCTGTAAATATGCATACGGAAGTATTCCGTAGATGCATCTACGGAATTAAATAAAACAACTGAAAAAATGTGCGTCTGGAGATACAGCTCCGGAATCAGGGGGCATTTTAGTCAACGCGCATGGTGCCTAAGAAGTCCAAGGGGTGTAGTAAGAAATTCTCTAACAAGATCAACATCATGGTAACACAATCCATGATGAACCAGTTGGGTCATAATATTGATGTTGTCATTAATGAGTCGATGTTGTGCGACCAGTTCAACATTGTACTTATGCTTTGGTTCTGATCCTAATTCAGGATCTCAAAATTGTATCTAGAGTATTGCATTTTATTTTTATCTTAAATTAAATTGGGTTAAAATTTCAAACAATGTTGCTTATTAATATATATTACAATCATGATTTCTAGTAAACAATTTCCAATTCATTTTAGATGTGCTAAATTGAGTGATGGTGTCACTTGTTTTATTGGTTAAAATGTGGTGTAAATGAAATTAAATATAATATAATTATGAAATATTTTACACCAATGATAATTAAAGTAAGGTGTAAAATATCATATTATTATCCCTTTTAAAGAAAATAGCGTGTAAATTTGTTGACATTCATAGTAAATATTACTCATTTTACACTTGATTTTTATCAAATGGGGTATAGATTTGTTTGATTTAATTGTATATATGTAATTGAAATTCTGGTACCAGACGTGTGATGTTAAGGTGCGATGTCACAACAACACACTCTGCAATAATGGACAGAATAAGCAACAGGAAAACACAAGGAATTGTTCACCCAGTTCGGTCTAACTACCTACGTCTGAGGGCTACCAAGCCAGGGATAAAATTCACTACTTGTAGATATAATTTACAGACTCAACACACCAGTTGACAATCTCCTAAACTTATACTCTACTAGTGACTTTCTACCTAAGAAACCACTTAGATATGAGAACACTACTCAATCCCCTAAAACACTCAAAGAACAACCTCTTTGAGATCCCTTGATCTTGCTTCCTAGCTTCGATCAATCAACAACTCTCTATTACTTCACAGCTTCTAGAGAGGACAGAAAATTCAACACCTATTCAACCTAGAATAGTGTGATTACAAGTACTCTAAACAAACCCTAGACTCTAAGCCTCCAGCTCTTGATCTTCAATCTGTTTTCTGTACCTTCTTCCTTGGTCTTGTGCGCTTTATATAGCTCCTTGAATTTGGATTGGATTTGTCACAATATTTGATCAGATTTGTTAATTAAAAACTGAATCTTTTAAAACAGATTTTATCCCCAAAATCTTTTTAAATCTTCCACCTTTTAATTCTCCAACAAACCTGCAATCAAATCTCCCATGTAACAGAAAATATCTAGCCCAAGATATTCTCATCCAACGAGTCAACACTCTCCACAATTCCAACTAATACGCGACCCTAATAACCACAAGCCCATGCTGTCATTAGCTTCAGTTCTGCAGGTCTGATGTTACAACATCACCTATGTGACATCAGACATCCACTTCAGCAACTAGCAACCTTAACACAGCCCAGTGTTAAGTGCAATGTTATGACATCAAGCCCATGACATCAAACATAGTTAACCTTCACAACTTAGTACAGCCCAGTACTAAGACTCAATGCTGCAACATCAACACCATGACATCAGCATTGAACACCTTGTTGTTTTACCAAAATTCCAGCCAATCCAGGAACTTACAATCTCCCCCTTTGGCTAATTTTGGCTAAAACAATCTCTGCATCTTCAGAGACTTCAGCAGCGGAATATCTTTAATATTTTGAAACTTCAACTTGCAGCAGTTTGACAATCTTCATATAGTCTTCATTACTTGATCTGTTGCAGCACCATCTTCATTATTGACAACAGCCAATTGGTGCTCCCCCTCAAAAACTTAAACCAGCATCACAGCTGTTCAGTAGCTCACAATGTGCAGGACATCTCCCCTTTGATGCCTGCTTTGCTGCACTCTGCACTCTTCAATGCTATGAATACTTCACTAGCAGCTCCACAACTATGTTGTCTATACTCCCCTTCCACAGCTGCATCATTACTTTTCAACTAAACACCTTTTATTTTTATTCTTTTAGCAGCAACTACTCTTCTCCCCATGACAATTTTTAACTCTCCCCCTTTTTAGCCATAATTAGACAATTATCCCAATAAAGTTAGTCCTAAACTAGCCCTCATTGTTAGCCTCACAGTCAGCAAATAGGCAAAACAAATCATAGAACAAAAATAGGTGCAAAAACAGCACAATATTCAAATTACACAGGCAAGCACATTACGTGCAAAACAACAAAACAAGAAAACTAAACTACTAACAAACAGCAGATGGAATTCAGTCCTCATCCGAGCTGGTTTCATCTTCATCCTCATTACCTTCATCTGTATCTCCATTCCCATTATCTTTCTCCTGTTGCAAGTTGATGATTATTTGCTCAATCTTCAATTTCCTGACAGTGCTGGTGCTGATAACCATGTCAAGATCCTTGCAGGTTGCCTTTAATTCTTCAATCAACTCAGATTTGGTACTGCCCTTCTTAATTCCAGCACTTGATGTTGCAACAATGTCTGGAACATGACTCCCAGCAAACAGTTTGGGATGCAAAGATAGAGCTGATTCCCTTTTACAAGCAACCTCAGAACTGGTTAAGATTCCAGAATGTTGTTCCAAGATCATTCCACAGATAAGGGAAGGGAATGATATAGGCATTTTGATAGCATTGGTAGCACCATGTTTCACCACTTGATCGAATATATAGCTTCCATAGTTGAACTTGACCTTTTTCCCCACATCATAGATGAACCTTCCTAAACCCACAGTTATGGTGGTTTTGTGGTTAGTAGGTACCCAGTTAGCAGCACCAATTCTGTGCAAAATAGCATACTTGATGCTGAGTTTGCTAGCTGTCAACTTATTCTTCAGAGGCCACACCTTAACTTGAGTGGCAGTGATCTCTCTACACACCTCATTGTCAGTTACCTCCAGCTCACACTCCTCTTCCTCAACTCTTCCTAGGTACCTATTGATAGTACTAGGAGAGAAGTCAATGCACTGTCCCCTAACAAACACCTTCCTGTAGTTCACACTTCTATTGTCAGAAATGTCTGTGGGAATGTTGACAATGAATTCCTTAACAAGTCCACTATAGCACTTGGGAAATCTGGTCACAGTTTTTAGTAGACCAGCACCATGAATCAGGTCCATAATTTCTTTCATCTGCAAGACATCTTTTCCAAGCTCCCTTTCTAGAGCTAACCTTCTTTGGCACACAAACTTCCATAATGAAGCACTGCTCGCATAGTGGAAAGATATGTTGTCCACTGGCACTTCAGGGACATTCTCAGAAATTCTCTTTAAAATAGTCTTTCTGACTGGTGTGATGTCATGAACATCTTCCTCAGCTTCATCCTCAGACTCAGATTGTTCCACAATCTTCCTCTTTCTTGGAGTCACCTCAACCTTGCTCCAAGCTTTAGTTGGCCCAACTCCACCCCTTTTCTTTTTATCACCTGAAGCTCTCTCCTTTTCTTTCCTTGTTTTTAGTCTTTTTGCCAAACCAGGCACAGCTCTTCCGATGACTTCATCATCAGATAAGTCTTCAACATTAATCACATCAGTGCTCTTTTCTCCTCTAGGAGCAGTCTCATCCTCCCTAGGCGATGTTCTGACATCCCTTTCAACATGAGTATTATCTGCCTCCATTTCAGAATCTTCGATTGCGGATACTGCTAATCTGTGAAGATCTGTATCAGTAGGCTGCATGTCACTCTTTTCCCTTGTACCCCGTTTACCCTCTATCCTTTCCTCAGCAGTTTGTGGAAACGGATTGATAGCTCTAAGTTTATCTCCAAACAACACACTTGTAACAACTTTCATGGTTTCGGAATCCTTAAAGACAGTGGTAGGTCTCTTGGGAGTTAGTTTAACAGGTCTTACAGTACCTGATTCAGGATAGATGGTGGAGAGCGGCTCAATGTCCATAGGCTTGACTGCTGACCCTTCGTCTGTGCAAACCCTAGCTTTTCCTTTTGCGGAACTCTGAATCTTGGTTGTAGAAGCCATGACTCCAGTTATAGAAGGTTGATTCTTGGAGACGAGAACGTTGATTCGTTGAGAGAATGGGGATTCGGAGAGTCGAGATGTTGCTGTACCGTCAAAGGGGGTTCTGAGGCTGAGAGCTTGATATGAATTAGCAATGACTTGTTCCCTCCATAAATCCTTTCCTTTTACACATTTTGAATCAGGACTCATTAACTTTGAATCACTTTTCAGCATCCTGATGTCACATTCTGATGGTATAACATCATTAGTTGAACCACTTTCAAAGGAACTCCATTGATAGCAATTATCTCTGGTTCTGACTCCTTTCATGATCACTTCATCCTTCTCACTTGTCACCAGACACTCATCCTTTGAGTAGCAGACTTTGTTCCCTTCATCACATAGCTGACTTATGCTGATCAGATTAGCATCCAACCCTTGGATAAGTATCACACTATCAAGAGTGAGTCCATCAAGATTTTTCACTCTTCCAACTCCCTCTACAACTCCTTCTTCTCCATTACCAAATACAACCTTGTTAGCATGCCCAGACATGATCTCCACCAAATGCTCCTTGGATCCAGTCATGTGCTTTGAACATCCACTGTCAAAGTACCAAGTTCCTTCTTCTGCTTCTTTGTCAGACAACTGAGCCAATAAGCACTTCCCCTTCTCCTTAGGTACCCATTGTTTAACAACTTTGGGCTTGTGCTTTCTCCCTCTGTTTTGAGGCTGAGGGTATCCATGCAGCTTGTAACAAGAGTACTGCATGTGTCCATACCTTCCACAATAGAAACATCTGATTCTATCATCTCTGAAGTGGTTAAACCTTCTCCCACCTTGATGATAAAGTTGTGGCTGCCACTCATAATGTTGTCTTCTCCTTCCAGAGTTAGCTTGTCTTCTATCGTGCTGATGTCTTTTACCATAGGTAGACTGTCTCCTGAACTGACGATGCTGTCTTCTAGGCTGTCTCCCATGGTGATGAGGCTTCCTCTTCCTACAATTATAAGGTACAGCATTGTTGAAACCAGATCCATACCAGTTTTCCTGATGTTGAGACATCTGCTCTGACATGTTCTGTTTGTACCTTGCAGCCTTCATGCTCCTATGATATTGGGGAGGCATATACTGTCTAGCACCTTGAGGCTGCTTTCTCTTCTGATTATGACCAGTATTCTTCTCAATCTTCTTAGGTTGTGAAACATCAGCTTCCTTGGGAGTAAGATTCTGCCTCTTTGGCTGATGTTGAGGCACAGTTTGTGACTCTTCCTTCTTTAGACCTGAAGTACTTTCTTTTGAGGTACCCTTGTCTTCGGCCACATATCCTATCCCATCTTTGTTTCCAGCAACCTGTTCTGACTAGAGTATCTTGTCAAGAGTGGCTGTACCACTGTTCAGCATCCTAACAGATTTTTTCATCTGATCAAGTTGGGATCTCACTAGAACAACTTCATATTCCAGATCAGATTTTTCATTCTCAAGTTGAGCAATCTGTTCCTTGTGGCACTTGTTTTCTTGACAAACTTCAGCACTCTTTAAACACAACTCCTTGTATGTTGAAGCTAGCTCATCATAGGTGACTTCTCCATCACTATCATCATCAGGTTCAACAATTCCTGTCAAAGCTGTAACATGCTTTGCTGACTCACTTTCATCTTCGCTATCAGTGTCAGACCAGGAAATTGTCAAGCCTTTATTCCGCTTCTTCAAGAATGTGGGACACTCTTTCTTGACATGTCCATACCCTTCACATTCAAAGCACTAAACTCCTTTATCTTGGACAGTCTTCTCTTCATCTTTCTCTTTTGACTTACTGATGTCAGAGGAGATGTTCTTGACATTAGGCCTGTAGTTATAGTTCATCTTCTTGAACACTTTGTTGAATTGCCTTCCCAACATAACTATAGCCTGAGGCAGATCCTCCTGGGACTCATCATCTTTAGCTGCTGCAGGAGTGGAGACTAAGGCTATACTTTTGGGCTTCTTTTCTGGTTCTTCCTCATTCAGCCCAAGTTCAAATGTTTGAAGAGATCCAATAAGCTCATCAACTCTCATCTTGCTGATGTCTTGAGATTCTTCAATGGCAGTTACCTTCATCTTATACTTCTTAGGGAGGGACCTAAGAATCTTTCTTACCAGCTTTTCTTCTGTCATCTTCTCACCAAGAGCATTGGATGCATTTGACAGCTCAAGAACACTCATGTGGAAGTCATGAATAGTTTCCTCTTCCTTCATCTTCAAGCTTTCAAACTTAGATGTTAAAAGTTGAAGTCTTGACATCTTAACTCTAGATGTGCCTTCATGAGTAGCCTTCAAAATATCCCAAGAAGCCTTAGCAGTTTCACATGAGTTGATCAGCCTGAATATGTTCTTGTCAACCCCATTGAAGATAGCATTTAGGGCTTTTGAATTCCCAAAGGCAAGCTCATCTTCTTCCTTGGTCCATTCTTCTTCAGGCTTAGGCTTTGAGGTGCCTTCTTTATCCTTACCAGCCTCATCTTTCTCACATACCTCTGGAGCTTTCCACTCTTTAATGACAGCCTTCCAAGCTCTGTTGTCTAATGACTTTAAAAAAGTAGTCATTCTAGGCTTCCAATACTCATAGTTTGAGCCATCCAAGATAGGGGGTCTGTTGACAAATCCTCCAACCTCTTTGTCCATCTTTCACCAGAAAGTACTTCCCTAGATCTCACCCAGAGACAGACAGGATGCCTGCTCTGATACCAATTGAAATTCTGGTACCAGACGTGTGATGTTAAGGTGCGATGTCACAACAACACACTCTGCAATAATGGACAGAATAAGCAACAGGAAAACACAAGGAATTGTTCACCCAGTTCGGTCTAACTACCTACGTCTGGGGGCTACCAAGCCAGGGATGAAATTCACTACTTGTAGATATAATTTACAGACTCAACACACCAGTTGACAATCTCCTAAACTTATACTCTACTAGTGACTTTCTACCTAAGAAACCACTTAGATATGAGAACACAACTCAATCCCCTAAAACACTCAAAGAACAACCTCTTTGAGATCCCTTGATCTTGCTTCCTAGCTTCGATCAATCAACAACTCTCTATTACTTCACAGCTTCTAGAGAGGACAGAAAATTTAACACCTATTCAACCTAGAATAGTGTGATTACAAGTACTCTAAACAAACCCTAGACTCTAAGCCTCCAGCTCTTGATCTTCAATCTGTTTTCTGTACCTTCTTCCTTGGTCTTGTGCGCTTTATATAGCTCCTTGAATTTGGATTGGATTTGTCACAATATTTGATCAGATTTGTTAATTAAAAACTGAATCTTTTAAAATAGATTTTATCCCCAAAATCTTTTTAAATCTTCCACCTTTTAATTCTCCAACAAACCTGCAATCAAATCTCCCATGTAACAGAAAATATCTAGCCCAAGATATTCTCATCCAACGAGTCAACACTCTCCACAATTCCAGCTAATACGCGACCCTAATAACAACAAGCCCATGCTGTCATTAGCTTCAGTTCTGCAGGTCTGATGTTACAACATCACCTATGTGACATCAGACATCCACTTCAGCAACTAGCAACCTTAACACAGCCCAGTGTTAAGTGCAATGTTATGACATCAAGCCCATGACATCAAACATAGTTAACCTTCACAACTTAGTACAGCCAAGTACTAAGACTCAATGCTGCAACATCAACACCATGACATCAGCATTGAACACCTTGTTGTTTTACCAAAATTCCAGCCAATCCAGGAACTTACAGTAATAATTTACACCCGTTTTTTTTTAAAATAGGGTGTAATATACTCTTTATTTACACCTGTTTTAAAACGGACGTAAATTTATCAGACATTTCCCACCCTTTGAATTTACACCCTCTAATAAAGGGTGTTAAATTTATAAAAAAACAAGTGTAAATTCCTATTTTTGTACTAGTGAATGTGGTATCACGGTCAATGGCAATGACCTTCAGTGTGTTTTCTTTCCTTCAACATTGTTTGACACACTTCTAAAGCTCAAGTAACATTGCCTTTTTTGCTTTCCAAAAATACAAACCCAGCGGAATAAGTCTTTTCGGTAGAGGTAACTCCAGCAATTTCCATTAGTGGGAGCTTGTACTTGTTGGTCTTATACGTTGAATCAATAATGACTACATTGGGAAATGTGTTGAACAACTTTATTTAATCAAGATGAGTCCAAAATATATCTCAGACGGTTTCTTCATCCTCGCACACTCGGTACCTAGATACATAATGGTTATTATCCAGATGTTTTAACTATTGTTGCATTTCAGTTCTATCCCCTTTTACCGCCTTGTTGTTTCAGACACGAACATTGTATACTTGCTCCATATTTGAGATATTTTTGGATCTTTTGCGTTTCAAAGTTACAAGTATGTTTTTGGGCTACAACATGTTCAATGTCATATCAAAAACAATTTCTTTCTTTTCAGGCATAATACGGCGTGGAATGAGATGAATGACTTACTTGTGACACATGTCATGATTTTGTGTACCACAAATCACATTAAATATCTATTTATTATTTTCCTAAAGATATCAAACACAACTTAAAAGGACGCTCGCATTTCCTCGAATCGAATCAGTGTCATCTCGTTTCAACTTTCAGAGAGGAGTTGTGTACTTGACACTTCTTTCGCATTTCAGTGTCACAAATGCAAGTCTTCTATCTGAACCATTATTTGACCTTCAAATTACAACACCAAACCCCAATTTTATTGCCTCAGTGCGGATCCATTAAATCATATGATCACGAACATCAAACTCTTGACCATTTGTAAATTGGTTGTCAACATCTACCATGACATCAACAGGTCTGACATCCGTATATATAATAGGTTTGAGGAAAACATCATGGTGCACCATATCTAAGGTCAATCATAACATAAAATATTAAAAAAAACTGACAAAACTGAAGTCTGAACTAATCTAGAAATACATTTTTGTTGTATCCATTCACATAGAATTCGAAAATGTATTTCCGGACGTAACCTTTATTTTTTTCAGCTCGATAATCATATTAATGTAAGCAATGTTGAAAGAAATACATGCGTTTTACCTTAAATTCCAATTTTTTTTCTCCTTTTGATGCGATAAAACATAAGAATGATGTTTTGGAGTGTAGAAGTTGATTGACAATTGAATGGTGTTTTTTAAGGCTTTTGAAAGAAAAATGATATTTGATCAAGATGAAGAAGAACATGCAAGGTCCTGTTTTATTAAATTCCCTGCTTGAAAATTCTAGAAATGTACTTTCCGAATTGTCAGTGACATGCAAAAGTGACATTTTTTCAAATTCACGTTTCATAAATCTGGAAGTTTACATCCAAATTTATCATTGAGTTGTTAAATTAGCAAAATACATGATGAGGGTGGATCAGAGATACATTTTCAGACTACATTTTAATTTAAAAAATAGGGTGTGTCTCCCCTAAAACATATTTTAGTATGAAAAATATGCGTCCGAAGATGCACTTTGGAATTTGTAAGGACATTTTCAAATTTCTATGAGTGTTTCTCCACTAGTTAAGGTGGGAGAAACAATCCAAAGAATATGTTTTTATCTTTAGTCTCATCCACGATTGATATCATAAAATAAACATAACAGAATGAAAAAAAGCAAATTGAAAATGAAATAAAATGACAAGTTAGGACGGAATAAAACAAATTGTTCATTCTACCTAAATCGGAGGGAAAAAAATATAATAGCAAGTAATAAAATGAAATAAAATCCATATTATTCCATTGAATTTTTAATTATCCGATATCCAGCAATTTCGTTATATTCTGTTACTCTTCGTTCTATTCAATCAATTGAAACAAACCTAAAAGAACATGCCAAATCACAAACAAGTCACCTCTTATACTAGAAACAAGAAACCGCACACATGAAAAAAAAAGAGGAAAAAATAGTTTCCGAATTAAATTCCCTGTTGGAGAATTCTGTTGTTTTTTTTTTTTTTTGGTTCATGTTTGCCTGTAAACAGGAAATTTCTATATATATTCATTAACCGTTAATTATTTGCATTTATAGTAATCTTATTTGCATATTGTAATAGATTATCTATCACTGATAATTTTAGGAATCCGGTGTTTCTAGGTTTTGAAACTTTCCTGTTACAATTTTTTGTTGTCGATGTGAATCCCATAACACCACCACTCAAAAAATTGTGAAGCACTAGTAATGGAAATTGACAGCTACAAAATAACCATAAATTGAACATACATTTTTATTCTTCAATCTCAAAGAGTACACAAAACAGATTATGCTCCCTGATTTATTTGGATGAAACTTAACATAAACTTAAAAACAATTTTCCATCACTGCAATATACACAGTGTGTTAAAAGAATAATAAATCAACATAAATATATAAAAAGTTAAACCTTCCAAAGAGTAGGAGGCTCAAGAGTCCTCTTTGCAGTACTATGATTTGAATCAGTCACTCTCTCCCCAAAAGTCTCTAATGAATAAACATCCCAACCACCATCCCTCCAGTATGTAGAATAAACTGTTGGAACATGTTGTACTCTCCAGTTATCTTCCCCTCCGTTTGGAAGCAGCGCCGTAATCAATTCATCAGGCATATCGAAGAACTCGATTGTTTTTAGCTTAGTTAAGTGTTCAATGCCTAATGGTACAATCTTGAATGAACCGCAGCGTTGAATGACCAACTTTTTAAGACCTTGCATTGCTCCCTCCTCGATTGTCATTGAGTTCAATCCTTCTAAATCGTCGAGGCCTAAAACTTTTAGATTTGGAAACCCGTTTTCTTTGAAATGCAATGTCTCGCCAATGTACACTTGAAGAAACTCAAGATGTCGAAGATTTGGCAAGTTTTGAAGATACACAAGAGGATCCTCCTCTAACCTGCTCCATTTTAAGAAAACTCTGAACAAGTTCTTGAGAGAGTTTATCCATTGCGGAAACTTCTCTAAACGACCGCTCAAGTATAGCTGTTGAAGATACTGAGGAGGCTTTGAGATGTTGTGAATATCGATTATCTCGTCTTCGTTTATTGCAGTTATGGACAATGATCTAAGATGGATCATTTTCTCAATAGCTGAACACAAAGCGGGACCGTCTTCTTTCCTCATTTTTCGAATGCCTAGCCTCCTAAGTTGAGTGAGTTTTCCTAGCTCAACCATCAATGCTGCACTTCCTTGATCTACCTCTATGAAACAAAGCTTTTGCAAAGATTGCATGTTTCCTATAGGCGCAACCACTTTGAATCCATGCCTTAAGTCGAAATGAGCATAGGATTCGATCTCGTAACGATACACGAGGAGATGGCGTAAACGTTTCAGCTCCGCAATTTCAACAGGCAATTCAGTGACATAAGTGTGTTTAAGATTCAATGTCTCCAAGTTTTGCAGCTTCTTAATGGAACCGGGAATGCTTTTCACCTTTGTATTCTTCAAACTTAGATACTTCAGAAGGTAAAGATTGACAATTTCAGCAGGAAAATCCTCCAAAGGCGAGTCCTTCAAATCTAACACCCTGAGCAACTTAACACCAGTGTAGGAGCATAATTCAAGGAGAGAAAAATGATTGAGTGTGTCTGGCAATGCAAACATTAGCAGAGACCTAAGTTTGAATCTGGTCTTATTTTGTCTAAGTACATCATATGACGAATTTATGACTGATAAACGACGAACTCGTTCCGGCCATACCAATTCTTGATCTCCTGCTATTGTTGCAAAGTTCTGATCCTTTGACTTGAAACTGACAATTTCTCTCAGAAGGTCGTGCATGCGACAAGTCTTCATCCTTCCGTCACTAGTTTTTTCTACCACATGGAGAAAACTTCTGTTCAAAAGCTCCTTAAGGTAACTATCTGCAACTTCCTCTAGTGTCTTACCATCTTCGCCATTTACAAACCCTTCAGCTATCCACAACCGAATCAATCTCGTATGCTCGATAGCTTGACGTCCAGGAAACATGCTTAAATACAACAAACATGATTTAAGATAGTAAGGCAACTCATTGAAACTTAAGGAAAGCACTTTCTTCATATCCTCCAGTTTGTCATTTCCATTAATTTCAGATCCAAAACTTCTGTAAACCATCTGCCACTCTTCGATGTTTGACGTTCCTCTCGTAGCCAAAGCGCCACTGACTGCCACAATCGCCAACGGCAACCCTCCACACATTTTCAAGATCTTCCTACAAACTTCTTCAAGATGAGGCGGACACGAGTTACCTTGAAATGTCTTCCTACAAAAAAGTGACCAAGCTTCTTGCTCAGGTAAGAACTCAAGGTGAAAATTCTTACCAAATCCCGCACAAGAATACAATGCTATATCTTTGTTGCGCGTGGTAATCATGACTCTACTTCCGCGGTTGTTATTAGGCAAAGCAACCTTCACAGCATCCCATACATTCACATGCCACACATTATCAAGCACAATTAGATACCTACTTCCTCGGAGCAAATTCTTGATGGACTCTTTCACCTTTTCGTTTTTCATCGTTCCAACGTCTTCTGGTACCGGTTTACCAATGACACTATGGAGCTGTTGAAAAAGGTCTTTCAGTAACTCTTCCGTCTTGGAAGATTGAGAGAGATTAACCCAAGCATGAATCCTGAAACGTTTCTTGACTTTTGGATCATCGTAGACTTGTTTTGCTAATGTTGTTTTCCCTAAACCTCCCATTCCATAGATTGAAATCACATAGGTTGAAATCACAGCTCTATTTGATTCATCTTTGAAAAGCAATTCACACACTTGCTTCTTTGGTTGTTCAATTCCAACTAAATCAGCTTCCTCTAGCAAAAGAGCATCACCTGTTGGAATATTTTATTTAATTATATTTCCAAGAGATTATTATCAATAAAATCAATATTTCCAATATCTTTAATAAATTAACATATATCCCAGATTGTAAGATATGATGATTTGGTTTCTGCCCAAAAGTATATGATGATTATTATATTATAGCCATAATATGTGGATTGAATATTTCTTGTATGCAAAAATATTACCTTGACTATCAAGCCTGGATGAAAGCCTTTGACTTGAGCCTGAACCTACACCAGATATGATTGGACGTCCATTAGAGAGAACTTCAACTTTGGATTTGATTCCTTGTATATCTGACGCTATTCTGTGCCTAGCTCCCAGGGTCTTGAGGCCAAAAACCATCCTATGAATAAGAGAATATTTGTTTCTTTGTTGATATTTGTTTCCTTGTCGATGATCAACAAGTCGAATACTGTATTCATCTATAGCATTTTCCATGTCTTCAGCAATCTCTCTTACCCTTTTAACCCATACTTTGAGTTCAGGGTCCTTGTCTTCCATTGAATCAGCCATCATCAAGATGGCTTTGTGGCGCTCCAGTTCATCTTTGATGTATTGAACATCTTCACGGACTCCTCTTTGTAAATTCACTTCTTCTTGAAGTAAGGAACTTAGCCTGTCCAATAAAAATGATACTGAACTATCTGCCATTTTTTTTTTCACTTTTTATGGCCTTGCCTTAAAAAAAATTCTCTCTGTCTCTCTTTTTGGGGCTCTCTAGATGAGAATAGTTGCAAGACTTTGATGATGAGATTTGTGAGTGTGTTTTTTTTCTCTCTTTTTTTTTTCCACTTCTTTTGACAGGACTAGTTGCAATTTGCAAGGACTTGATGATAAGATTTATGGATTCCTTTTTCTTGCTTTGCTGGTGTGCTTATATAAGCTATGTGCATTCCCACGAAGGAAATGGTCAACTATTATTATATTAATTTTGAGTTTATCTCTAATAATAAAATTCATTTAAAATATTTGTTTGTTCATAAATATCAACTAGAACTATAAAATCATTCAGAATTTTATGTGGAATTTATTTAAATCTATTAAATTTAATTATTACTTATTAGTTGTAAATTTTTTTACTTTTATTATCCTACAATTTTTTTAGGCAAATTCTAAGATACCTATAATAAGTAGTTGGGTACTGGTATCTTTAGTGTAAAATGATTTAAATATTAATTTATTTTTAAATAAAATATATATAAAAAATGACATGTTATTGAATAAAACTGTTTAACTATACTCCCTCCGTTTCATATTATAAGCAAATTTCACTTTTTAGATACATTGAATAATTAATGTACCTGGTCTATATATAGACCAAATACATTAATTATTCAATGTATCTAAAAAATAAAATTTGTTTATAATATAAAACGGAGGAAATATGAGAGTACCGATACTCAATTAAATCTAAAGATACCGGAATGTTCACTTTTTTTTTAATAATAGGGTGAATTAGATATATTAAGAAATCATTAACTTAACCCATATTTCCGCACGATGGAAAATATGTTGTGCAGCATTTGACTTGAACAAACAAATAAAGACGGCTTTATATATAATAAAAAAAAGCGTAGATATTATTTTGGTTCATTCACTAAATCAATCGATTTGCTGCGTACGGCCTAAGAGTAAGAGTGTGGTGCAAGCAATGCTTTATAGAAAATTGATGAATGATTGATGAAGTCATTCCAAAATTTAATGAGTAAATAACACTAGGGGTGTTCACGGTGCGGTTTTAACGGTTTTAACAGTTTTAACGCTAAAAATCATTCGAACCGCAAGAAAAAAAGCATGCGGTTTGGTTTGGTTTGGTTGGCTTTTAAAAAAAATCCGAACCAAACCAAACCAAACTAATGCGGTTTGGATTTATTCGGTTTTTTACAAGATTTTTATTGAGTGATATTTACATATATAAAGAACAACATAACTTTGTGTTTTCTCATTAATATACAAAAATCAATTTAAACAAAAGTGAAAAAAAAAATAGTAGCATAAAATAATATCAAAATATTATAATAAAACAGAAAATATAAGAGAAGAGAGATTAGAGAATATGAAAGTAGGGGTGTGCATGGTTCATAAACCAAACCAAATTGAACCAAATATATGATTCAGTTTGGTTCTTAAAACCACTTTAATGAAACCAGTTTATTTTTTAAAAACTGGTTTATATTTGGATTTGTTTGGTTCAAAACTGGTTTATACCAAAAACCGGTTTTTGGTTGGATTATTTTTAAAACCAAATTTTCTCAAACTTGTTTTTGATTAAAACTCAGTTTTCAATTCAAACAACATTTTTCTAACGCCATCCAATCGTTTTAAATCCATTTTTTGAAATCAATAACCTCTCGACGGTGGTAGATTTTAAATGTCAATTATAATATTTACGAAATTCAATCAACAATAATTTGATTTTTGCAAGAATATATAATCAATAGAAATAATAAGAAAGGGCAAAAACACAAATCATAACAAAACAAAAATGCATTGTGACTTGAAAATCTAAATGATTTTACTAGAGAATTTTTTTACTTGAAAATCTAAATGATTTTACTAGAGAATTTTTTTACTTGAAAACCAACAGAATATATTCAAAAAATATAATTAAGAGTCATGATTAAAAAAAAAAGTAGATTTCAACTTGAGAGAGGATTAATGAAGACCATAAATAAAATTGGTGGCAATGCACTAATGTGTACTTATGTGTTGTCTTATATCTACAATATATTATTAATTTATAATCATGAACAAGGTGAAGAGTACATTGGTTAACCATTTATATATTGGATTTAAAAAGTGGTTATTGGTTTTTTATGGTTTTAATGAAATGGATCCGGATCAGTTTTAATCAAAATAATATGGATATTTAAAATAGGTGCACCACATTTTTAAAATTGGTTCTTGTGAACCAGTTTTTTTGCACACCCCTATATGAAAGAGAAAGAACATAACAGATGTGAGATTAGAGAAGAAATGTGCGATAAAAATATAATTAGAAGAGAAAATAGTAACATAAAAATGAGAAGATGAAAAAGAAAGAACATGTGAGATGAGAGATTAGTGTAGAAGAGGCGAGACGTACATGACAAAGAAGATGAGAAGAATGCACAATACTATTAGGAGAGATTTGAGAAGATTAAAACTGAAAAGTTAAGTGTGAGTAAGAGAAAATATTTCGTAATTATAAGGTTAAGGCATAATGGATTTGAGTTTTTGGTTAGATGTGACATAAGTGAAGTTTGGGTTGTAACATAATGCAGTTTGGTTTGGTTTAGTTCGGTTTGCAAAATACAAACCGCAAACCAAACCGAACCATGCGGTTTTGTTAAAAGATGGTCCGAACAAATCCGAACCAAATGCAGTTTTTTGCGGTTTTGAATTGGTTTGGTTTGGTTTGCAGTTTTTTATTGGGTTGGTTCGGTTTTGAACACCCCAAAATAATACTAGTAATAATATATGAATTTAGTAATAATATATGAATTTAAATGATACGTACTGATAGTAAAATTATTTTATACTATCAATCAATCATTCTTAGTAATCTTGCTAATTGTATGATATGACACATTATTTTACACTGTCAGTACATACCAATTAAATTTATTTTATATATATATATATATATATATATATATATATATATATATATATATATATATATATATATATATATATATATATATATATATATATATATATATTGTACAAGTATTTTTAAATAATAATATAATTTAAGAATAAATGATATGAAGTTGTCAAACTTAGGAAGGTGATATCTCCGATACTTTTTCATCACACATATGAATAACAACATTTATTTTTGAATTGAAAATTATTATTTGATAAAATTTAACATTAATACAAAATCATTTGAATCATTTGATTGTTAAAGGAAATTATCAAAATTAACGATTTTATTAAAGTTTTGTAAACCGTCAATTTTTATGCATCTCGTTGACATATCAAATAATTTTTAATTGATATAAAATTTTATAGAAATAATCTATATAATAATAATTTTTAATTTAACAGTGAATTTTATTATACAGATATATGATTTATTTTATATATATATATATATATATATATATATATATATATATAGAGAAATGCTAACACACACCCAAAATTGATGGGTCCCACATAAAAATACACTACATCTATTTTCTTTCTATTTTTATTTCTTCACCTTTCTAATGTGGGTCCCACCAAAAATTGGTGAGCTTCACACAAAACTACACTAAGATGTATGTTGCTAATGCACATCTACGTCGATGTGCATTAGCGTAACTATATATATATATATATATATATATATATATATATATATATTTACTATAATAGTAGTATACGGAATACTAAATACTCCATATTAGTAATACTACTAGTATAAATTTAGTTGAAATGCTTTTTGTAATCTTACAGCTAACAAGTTTCTAGGTATTGTATAAGCATTTCTAAATTAAAATTAAATAAAATAAAAAATTGAAATTATAGAAGAAATGCATAGTTGCGTGAGTAAAATATATTCTTTTGGATTAAATTATTAAACAAGCTTCTAATGTTTAAATTATATAATTATTAACCATAAAAAACAATATGCATAATTACGTTGATTAAGTTTTTTAATAATAGTTATTGATATTTATGTATTAATATAAATAATTTGTAAATATTTATAAATTAAAAAAAATTAAACTAATTTTAATATTTAATAAGAATGATGATATTTCTTTCGAAATTGCTAACTCATTTTACAAGTAACAGTTTCTTTTCAGATTTTTGTTTTTACGTTTCCCTTCAACACCGTTGTCTCTCCTCCACTCACATAATATCACTAGAAAGTGGGATGCAAGTGCAACCTTTGACGTATTGAGAATACGAATGTTCAACCTTTCACTGTATAAAAATCAGACCAAAATATTCTTTGGTGTATCTTTTTTTTCCACACAAGTTTCTCTGTATTTTCAAAAATTAATTGATTGAAGTTTCTATGTATCTTCTAAGTGGTTACTTAGTCATTCCCTAATTAATAATATTACCTTCATTTTTTCTTATAAATCTAATATATTATATGCAGTTATTATATGCAGTAGCAGAAATTAATTCCTCGAATAGGACCACAATAGACAGCAAATTCTATTTAAAAAAATGTAATACTATTGCATATTTAAAACTGAATTTAAATTTAAAAGCTGGAAAAAAGTTCTGTCATCTCATTCAAATACCTTGACTATATTACCTTCACCTTATACGATTTTTTTCTCTAAATAATAAAAATTAAGCAAATTAAGTAATAGTACTATTAAATTTCATAAGGATTTGTATAGTTTGTAATTTTATTTAAAAGAGAATTTTATTTGTCTTCTCATCTTAGTGTTTTTTTCTGAAAATATTTTTATTTTTTAAAATATGTGTTTATTCCTTGATGAAAAAAGTTTTTAAAAAATTGATATTATTAAATAAAGTATTATAGAAAATAATAAAATTTTAAATATTTATTTTGATAATAAATTTAAACACGTGATAGAAACTTCCAAAAACATTAAAACTTACCAAGCTTTGGAACAAGTCATACGGACAAATATGCAAAGCTCACGCGCAAAGCAAGAAAGAAAATTGGAATGTTTGACTTCAGATAACCGATGGCTGGTACAACAGATCAAATTGCCGTGCTTTTCCTACCTAACTAGTATGATACCCGTGCACGTCGGTGACGCGTATTTGTTTTTAGAATATATTTATTGGTATAATATATATTTTTTAGAATGTATTTGTTCTTAAAATGTATTTATTTATATTTAAAATTTAGAAGAAAAAAAACAAAATATAATAAAAATTAATAAATTTTTTATTTACTAAAAATTAATATGATATCCGTGCGTTCACATGGGTACCCGTCGGTGACGCGCATTTATTTTCATTTAAAATTTTGAAAAAAAATACAATTAATAAAAATCAGTAAATATAAAAAATATATAATTTATATTTAAAAAAATAGAATCAATACTCACAGACATCTGTTGGTATATTTTTTAAAAATATTTATGCAATGATTTAGTTTTATATAAATCAAATAATAACATAGTATTTGTAAATATTATTTTAATTTTATAAATAAATATTATTAATATAAATAAATATATTTGATGTAAGTATTATTACAAATATTTATTTCGTGCGATACCCATATCAGTACTCATGTGATCGAGTACTGTTGTGTTATGCAGATTTGTTTTTATTTTTTTAAATTAGAATTAATAAAAATTAATAAATGCAAAAAATATAATTTATATTTAAAAAAAATCAATACCCGCAGGCATCGTTTGATATTTTTTATAAAAATATTTATGTAATGATTTAGTTTTATAAATATCAAATAATATCATAGTATTTGTAAATATTTTTTTTAATTTAATAAATAAATATCATCAGCATAAATAAATACATTTTATGTAAATATTATTACAAATATCTATTTTGTGAGATATTTATATCAGTACCCGTGTGTTCGCCCGGGTACTGATTAATCTACAACACTACCGTCCTAATTTATAAAAAAAAAAAACTTTTTTTTTCTCTTAAAGTTTAAGACAAAATAATAAATTTAATTTTAGTTATTTATTACTTAAAAAATAAAAATTATTTATAACTCTTTTGTTATAAATTTATTTTAAAAATTAAAATTTAGTGACTTGAATAATTATTGTAAACCACTTTAACATAATAAAAATTGCATATTTTTTTAAAATAATATTTTGTTAAAATATGTTTTATTTTTCTTATAAATCAAATCAGAGATATATGATGTAATTTACGACGGACTCTGCCAATAAACTAATATGTTGTTTAGTATTTTAATAGATAAATTTGATGTGCACAATACAATAGCATGCACATGGCCAATCACTAATAAATATCATAATATTTTGAAAGTTGGACAATATACTTGAATTTTATTATAATTTACTCATACTAATAAATAAGTTCAAATATAACTTTTGAGTATGACTATTGAAATGACGGTGTGAAATGCAAGAGTAGAGGCTGATGTTTGACACATAGAGATAATGATGCCTAAATATATAATAATGTTAAGAATTTCATGGAAATCTTGTATGTCCAATAACACAATTGAGATAATATTGTATCGCAAAAAAATTATATTTTATATAACAATTAAGTTACATTTTTTAATAACATTAAAAAAATAAATCAATTTAAATACATATTTATAAAAGATAGATAATAATGCTAAAAAGTAATGGATATAAATTAAGAAAAAATTGAAACTGTATACTTAGTGTCATATTAAAAAAATTGAAACTCAATATCTCCTATTAAGTATAAATGATTATCCATCCATTCAATTTCTAACTCTATAAATGATCGTGCAGGCTGGATCAGATCCTGTAGAATCAGGCCGCCAAGTGCGTCAGGGATGCTGGTCGTATGGAGATGAGGGGGTGTACCTGCAAGGTACTCCGACGCTCAAGTAAGAAAGGGTCAGAGAAAAGGGGCAAGTACAGAGTATGAATTCTTAGGGTGAATATTGGATACCTGACCCTCTCAAGTGAGAGGGTTTATATAGAGCCCCCAGCGCGTGGCCAACGGTCCTATTTTCGGGGCGAAATAACTGTTTTCCCCAAAGAATAGGTAACTACCCAAACTAGCCGTTATGTCGGGCAGGGTGTCCAAAACTAGCTGTTATGTCGGGCATAGGCGTGGTTCCGAGCACCTGCCCATAGCTTGTTCGGGGAGCAGTGAAGCCGTGCGTAACGGGCAGTAATTCCAGGGAGGAACGTTGTATTCCTTGCCCGGTTGTAGGGGCAGAAAGGTAACTTTTGCCCCTCTGTGGATTGGACTTAGGCAATTTGGGCCGCTCTGGAGTAGAGGCGGATTGGGCCAATTCTAGCCATTGGTCCAGTCCAGAACAGGAGCCCCCCAAGTCGTTGCTCCCGAGCGTGGGAGTGATGACTTAAGGACTGCTCGTCGCTCTAGGGAGCCAGCATGGAGTCGTCGTTTGAAGACGAAGAGGGTTATCTCAAAGTGCTCGTGACCCCAGATGTTCGTGAGATTCGTGGTCGTGACCTTGTTGCCCGGAGTTCGGGGAGACTAATGGTCAGACAGAATTAAAAACGTTGGGTTGCCACGTGTGCCTCGAGCTCCGTGTAGCAGTTAATAGGTAATGATGGCTAGTGGATAGCCATTATGGCCTACGAGCGCGTGTTAGCACGTGCCCCTTTGTATAAAAAGGGGGGGGAATCGTTCCATTTGGAACTTTTCAGTCTGATTTTCCTTCGTTCCCTTCAGTACTCTTGCCCGTAACGCCTTCTGCCTACTCCGAGCACCGCTTCAAGCTCCGAGCAGCTACTTTTTTCTACTCAAATCAAGTAAGTTTTCTGATCCTTTGCTTGTTTTACTCCTTTTTGTTGTCAATGGTAGGTTGCATGTGGTTAGGGCTAGGTTTAGAGGACGAAATGAGTGAGTTTCCGGCGATTGTTGGTGGTGGACGGTGGCTGTGCCATTTTTCTACCTCTAACATGTCGCTGGAGTTAGTAGTACGCTTCAGCGAGGAGGGTGGTTCACGGTGATGTCGCGGTAGCTATGTATGCGTGACCACCGTGTATGTTCATCTCCTGAGTGGGTGATGAGTTTTCCGGTAGAACATTCCCAGATTCCGGTGAAGCTTTGCGATTTCCGGTGAAGCTTCAAACGGAACTGGGTGTGGGCGTGGGGAAGCTCCTCGCCCTGGGATGATTAGTTTCGAGCGTCTCCTCGCGGGGAAGTTTCAGCTTTCCTTATGATGTTAGGGCTTAGGCCGGGGACGTTGTCCTTAGCCCTTTGTGCGCCCTTTCACTTGACTTAGCAGTGGAAGGGTGGATTTGATTTGCTGTTGAATTCACTTTCTTCTCTGCTTTTCAGGTGACTGTAATGGCGACGGGGCCAGATAGAGAAGTTATTATAGATACATCTGAGGAGGATACGGGCTCCGAAGATAATAGTAGCTCGACGGCTTCGAGTTCGGCGACTTCGAGTTCTTCCAGCAATGTCGGGGAGGAAGAAGTGGACGACATGGACGAGGATGTGGACGGGTTCTCCGCAGAGGAGTGGGAGGTGGCCGAACCTGCCGAGCATGTGTCCACTTTCGCAAAGTCTTTGGTGGATGTTTTCACGAAGGTAGGACCGGAGGGAGAGTGGAAGGTGCACTTCCCTTCCTTGGACGAGCGGGTCTGTACGAGCTTCGGGGACCGCTTCACGATGTACGAGTATGCCTTTAAAGAGCTGGGCCTGAGGCTGCCTTTTACTGATTTTCAACAATCTGTGTTCGTGCATTTGAAGTTAGCCCCTACACAACTACATCCTAATTCGTTGGCCTTCATCCGGGCCTTCGAGTTGGTATGCGAGAATCTCTCCTTGGGGGCTACTCTCCCTTTGTTCTTCACTGTTTTCCATCTCCAAAGGCAGCTGACGGGGAGGAAGTACGACTGGGTTTCCTTGAAGCAGCCCCGCAAGCTGTTCGAGCCGTTTTCGGAGTCAATCCGGACATCCAAGGAACGGTATTACGTCGTTGAGCCCGTGTCCGAGGCTGCCCAGGACAGTACGTATGTCTGGGAGATTGAAGTTGACGAGGACGGGAACGAGCTGCACGACGAGGAGGGGAGGTATATTGGGCGGAGACTTTACAAGTTCCCTGTCCACTGGGCACCCGACCATTTTGCCAAGAAGCCCAGCAACTATGTCTTCCAACCGAGCGATCTACGCGGGCAGGACGCCGTGGCGTACGAGGCGCTGGTGAAGTGGGTCAACTCCTTCAGGCTTGCTGAGTGCTGGACGAGCAAGGGCAACCCGATCTTCGAGGAAGATGGGAGTCAGAGGGTCGAGCGTTGATTCATCAACATTAAGGCACTGCTGGAGTGCAAGACTCTCGCGGACGCTTTGAAGTTGCTCGGTAGTCTTAGTTATTTAGATTTTGTTCATGTTATTTCTTTTCCTCGTATCTAACGTGTTCGCGTTTTGTTTGTGCAGGTGAGATGCCTCAGGCGCATGACAGGGTTGTAAGGAACGCTCTCGCGAGGAATAAGGTCGGGGCGGCTCCTCCGAAATCCCGGTTTGCTGGTGCTCGTGCTCCTCCTCCTGTTCAAACTGCTGTGGGGACCTCTTCTTCTTCTACTTCTTCTCCCCGGGGGTCTCCTCTTTCTTTGATCGGTCGACCCAAGCGGCCAAGGTTTAATAATGCTGTGGACCTTACCCGGGTTCCGGAGAAAGGGAAGTTCGAGCTTCCTCCTTGTATCCTTGACATGAGGTTTTTCGAAGGCAACTCTTTAGTCGTTCCCTGGGCGGAATCTCTTCGCTTGGAAGGTATGGATCGCCCGAGCAAGAGGGCACTGGTGGCCCAAGACGCTTCTGCCTTGGTCAGGATGCTAGAGATGGCGGCTGTCTATGCTGAAGGGGACTCTGCAACTGAGTCCGAACTCAATGCTGCCCGGGCTTCCGTGGCATCCCTCAAGGAAGAAGCCAATAGTATCGGCGAGGATCGGAAGAAGGCCGAAGAAGAGGCGGTTAGGCTGAAGGAGGAGAACTCCAAGCTGGCGGCGGAGAAGAAAGCTGCCGAGGAGCTGATCAGGGAGCTGAGGGCGGTCAATGCCCCGGGTGTCGACGAGCCGGACGATATGAAAGAATTGAAGACTAGATCCGAGCTGGTTGCTCGCATGCTACTGGCCGAAGACGATGGTATTGCCGTCGCGAAGGAGTCTTTCAAAAATGTCGTGGCTCAATTGCGGGTGGTGAACCCTGAGCTCGATTTTTCTGTTGATGGTACTCACTACCTGGCGCGTGTAGAGGATGGTCGTATTGTCATGCCCGACGGTCTCCTTGCAGGTACCCCTGAGGATCAGTCTGTAGAGGACCAGGGACCCCAGCCAGAGCCTGTCGAGCATGCGGATGTGTGAGGAATTTGTATTTTTTTATGTTGTTGTAATCTGTCCGGCCTGCGTGCCGTAGAATTACGTGTAATTTATTTCTAGGGGGCGTGGCCCCCGTTTCATGTAACAAAGTACAATCGTGGCCCTTGCGGCCACTTATTATGTTAACTTATCACATGTTTAATTCTGTTGTTTGTATGAATTTACTTGCTTTTAATTTTAGCTAAGTATCGCATTCATGCTCGTTGCAAGTGTACATCTGCCCGTGATTGGGAGTATTTGACTTGCGCAAATATTTTAGGGGGATTTCTCATTGCAGATGTGTTCGACAGTGAGGAGAACTGGTCGAACTGCCGGGGAATGTCCTGGCGGGGTGCGGAGCTCAGGTCGCGTTTGAGGCCTGAGTTCGCAGCATGAACGTCCCATCACGAGATGGGGTTCTGCCAGTCATGGTACTTTGACGACGGTGATGCTCGATCGAGGACCGCCGTCGAGCAGTGGCCCGACTCGTTACTGAGCAAGGTTCTGCTTTATTCGTATGCGACGCTTGTACCTAGACGCGCATAGTGGTCGGTAGCTGACGTTCGTCGTTACGACAGGTCGAACTGAGGATTTAGCTGTAGTATTGTTTTAGCTTTTCAGCGTTCCATGGTCGAGCAAGTTCTTCCCCAGAGAGATGTTCTAGGTAGTAGACCCCATTTTTCGTTTTTGCTCGGACGCGATAGGGTCCTTCCTAGTTGGCTGCTAGTTTGCCTTCGCGAGAGTCTTTGTGGTTTCTTCTTAGAACAAGGCTTCCCACGTCGAACATTCGCCGTATCACCTTGGCGTTGTGCCTGATGGTAATTTTTTGTTTTAGTGAGGCTTCTCGAAGGGCTTCCCCGGTTCGAATTTCCTCGACGAGGTCTAGCTCTTCTCTCAACGATTCGTCGTTCATCTCCTCGTCTAGGGGCGACTCTATCCGCCTAGAGGGCACGTGAACTTCGACGGGAATTACAGCCTCGGTCCCGTATGCTAAACAGAAAGGTGTTTCCCCGGTCATTGAGTGCGGAGTTGTTCGGTATGCCCACAGTACGCTGTGCAGTTCCTCGACCCATGCCTTCTTTGTTTCATCCAGCCTTCGCTTGAGGCCTCGAAGGATGACTCGGTTGGCTGCTTCAGCCTGCCCATTTGTTTGAGGGTGTTCCACGGATGCGAAGTGTTGCTTCGTGCCCAGTTGGGCGACGAAGTCTTGGAACTTCCTGTCCGTGAATTGCATCCCGTTGTCCGTTACTATCGCTTGGGGAATACCAAAACGTGCAAGGATGTTTCGTTTGTAGAAACGCAGGATGTTGAGGGCAGTTATTTTGGCTAGAGCTTCTGTCTCTATCCATTTTGTGAAATAGTCCACGCCCACTATGAGATATTTGTTCTGACTTGATCCTACCACGAAGGGTCCTAGGATGTCTAGGCCCCACCAGGCGAATGGCCACGGGGAGGACATAGCCTTGAGCTCGTTAGGCGGAGCCAGGTGCATGTCCCTGTGTCGTTGGCATTTGTCGCATTTCTTCACGTGTTCTTTTGCCTCGTTTTGCATGGTCGGCCAGTAGTAACCTGCCCGGAGAACCTTTCGAGCAAGGGACCTTCTGCCGAGATGTTGGGCGTTGATTCCCTCATGGATTTCGCGCAGGATGTGTGTGACCATTTCCTCCTTGACACATTTGAGCAGCGGAATGGAGAATCCCCGTCTTTAGAGTTTATCTTCGACCAAGACGTATGAGCAGGCTCTTCGCCTGACTACGCTGGCCTCCTTTGGGTCGGACGGGAGTTCGTCTCTGGCGAGATAGTTATAGACTGAGGTCATCCAGCAGTTGTTGTCACCGATCACCTGTATGTCGAGTGTCAGGGAGGCCTTCTCAATACTGGGTCGAGGAAGTACCTCCTGTATGACGGATTTGTTTCCGTCTTTCTTCTTCGTGCTGGCTAATTTAGACAGCACGTCTGCTCGTACATTATGTTCGCGAGGAACGTGTTTCACTTCCACTGTTGTGAACTTTGCCATTTCCTTCTTTACCAGGGCCAAGTATTCGGTCAGGTTGTCGTTTTTGGCTTGGTATTCTCCCCGGACCTGGAGGGCCACGAGTTGTGAATTTGTGCAAATGACGACTTCCTCTGCGCCTAGGTCCTCGGCGAGGCGTAGCCCAGCGAGGAAGGCTTCGTATTTAGCCTGGTTATTGGAGGTTGGGAAAGACAGTGTGAGTGATACCTCGATGATAATTCCTTCGTCACTCTCCAGCATGATGCGCGCGCCGTTTCCTGCAGAGCTTGAGACACCGTCGACGAAGATGGTCCATTTGCGTGCTTCGCTTGGGGGGAGTCTGCGAACGTCATCTCCGGGACGAAGTCGGCCAGAGCTTGGGCCTTGAGGGCTTTTTTACCTTTGTATTGGATGTCGAATTCGGACAGTTCCAGCGACCACTTGAGCATTCGGTCGGCCATATCTGGTCGTCAGAGCAGCTGCTTTATGGGATGATATGTTCGAACCACGATCGTGTGAGCCAAGAAGTAGTGTCTTAATCTTCTGGCTGCGTTGATGAGGGCCAGTGCCACCTTCTTTATCTGTTGGTATCTTGCCTCTAGTCCTTGCAGCGCTTTGCTCGTGAAATAAATGGGCTTCTGCCCGTCAGGTGTCTCGCGGATGAGAGCGACACTCACTGCTTCGGTTGCTACGGCCAGGTATAGGTACAACGTTTCGCTGTTGTCCAGGCGAGAGAGGACCGGTGGCTCTGAGAGTGCTCGTTTCAGGTGGAGAAGGGCATTGTCGCACTCCTCGGTCCATTCGAATGCTGCCTCTTTGCGGAGGAGTTTGAAGAATGGTAGGTGGATAGAGGCAGAAGCTCTAGCCAAAATAACTGCCCTCAACATCCTGGGTTTCTACAAACGAAACATCCTTGCATGTTTCGGTATTCCCCAAGCGATAGTAACGGACAACAGGACGCAATTCACGGACAGGAAGTTCCAAGACTTTGTCGCCCAAGTGGGTACGAAGCAGGACTTCGCATCCGTGGAACACCCTCAAACAAACGGGCAGGCTGAAGCAGCCAACCGAGTCATCCTTCGAGGCCTCAAGCGAAGGCTGGACGAAACAAAGAAGGCATGGGTCGAGGAAATGCACAATGTACTATGGGCATACCGAACAACTCCACACTCAACGACCGGGGAAACACCTTTCTGTTTAGCATACAGGACCGAGGCTGTAATTCCCGTCGAAGTTCACGTGCACTCTAGGCGGACAGAGTCGCCCCTAGACGAGGAGATGAACGACGAATCATTGAGAGAAGAGCTATACCTCGTCGAGGAAATCTGAACCGGGGCAGCCCTTTGAGAAGCCTCACTAAAACAAAAAATTACCATCAGGCACAAAGCCAAGGTGATACGGCGAGATTTCGACGTGGGAAGCCTTGTTCTAAGAAGAAACCACAAAGACTCTCGCGAAGGCAAACTAGCAGCCAACTGGGAAGGACCCTATCGCGTCCGAGCAAAAACGGAAAATGGGGCCTACTACCTAGAACATCTCTCTGGGGAAGAACTTGCTCGACCATGGAACGCTGAAAAGCTAAAATAATACTACAGCTAAATCCTCGGTTAGACCCGTCGCAATGACGAACGTCAGCTACCGACCACTATGCGCGTCTAGGTACAAGCGTCGAATACGAATAAAGCAGAACCTCGCTCAGTAACGAGTCGGGCCACTGCTCGACGGCGGTCCTCGATCGAGCATCGCTGTCGTCAAAGTACCATGACTGGAAGAACCCCAGCTCGCGATGGGACGTTCACGTCGCGAACTCAGGCCTCAAACGCGACCTGGGCTCCGCACCCCGCCAGGACATTCCCCGGCAGTTTGACCAGTTCCCCTCACTGTCGAACACATCTGCAACGAGCAATCCCCCTAAAATATTTGCGCAAGTCAAATACTCTCAATCACGGGCAGATATACACTTGCAATGAGCATGAATACGATACTTAGCTAAAAGTAAACGCAAGTAAATTCATACAAACAACAGAATTAAACATGTGATAAGTTAACATAATAAGTGGCCGCAAGGGCCACGATTGTACTTTGTTACATGAAACGGGGGCCACGCCCCCCAGAAATAAATTGCACGCAATTCCACGACACGCAGGCCGGATAAATTATAAAAACATCAAAAAATACAAATTCCTCACTCATCCGCATACTCGGCAGGCTCTGGCTGGAGTCCCTGGTCCTCTGCGGGCTGATCCTCGGGGGTACCTTCAAGGAGACTGTCGGGCATGACAATACGGTCATCCTCTACATGCGCTAGGTAGTGAGTACCCTTAACAGAAAAATCGAGCTCAGGGTTCACCACCCGCAATTGAGCCACGACATTTTTGAAAGACTCCTCCGTGACGGCAATACCATCGTCTTCGGTCAGCAGCATGCGAGCAACCAGCTCGGATCTAGTCTTCAATTCTTTCACATCGTCCGGCTTGTCGACACCCGGGGCATTGACCGCCCTCAACTCCCTGATCAGCTCCTCGGCAGCTTTCTTCTCCGCCGCCAGCTTGGAGTTCTCCTCCTTCAGCCTAACCGCTTCTTCTTAGGTCTTCTTCCTTGAGGGATGCCACGGAAGCCCGGGCAGCATTGAGTTCGGACTCAGTTGCAGTGTCCCCTTCAGCACAGACAACCGCCATCTCTAGATCCTGACCAAGGCAGAAGCATCTTGGGCCACCAGCGACCTCTTGCTCGGGCGATCCATACCTTCCAAGCGAAGAGATTCCGCCTGGACAACGACTAAAGAGTTGCCTTCGAAAAACCTCCTGTCAAGGATACAGGGAGGAAGCTCGAACTTCCCTTTCTCCGGCACCCGGGTAAGGTCCACAACATCATTAAACCTTGGTCGCTTGGGTCGACCGGTCAAAGAAAGAGGAGACCCCCGGGGAGCAGAAGTAGGAGAAGAAGAGGTCCCCGCAGTAGTTTGAACAGGAGGAGGAGCACGAGCACCAGCAAATCGGGATTTCGGAGGAGCCGCCCCGACCTTATTCCTCGTGAGAGCGTTCCTTACAACCCTGTCATGCGGCTGAGGCATCTCACCCGCACAAATAGAACGCGAACACGTTAGATACGAGGAAAAGAAATAAGATGAACAAATCTAAATAACTAAGACTACCGAGTAGCTTCAAAGCGTCCGCGGGAGTCTTGCACTCCAGCAATGCCTTAACGTTGATGAATCGACGCTCGACCCTCTGACTCCCATCTTCCTCGAAGATCAGGTTGCTCTTGCTTGTCCAGCACTCAGCAAGCCTGAAGGAGTTGACCCACTTCACCAGCGCCTCGTACGCCACGGCGTCCTGCCCGCGTAGATCGCTCGGTTGGAAGACCTAGTCGCTGAGCTTCTTGGCAAAATGGTCGGGTGCCCAGTGGACGGGGAACTTGTAAAGTCTCCGCCCAATATGCCTCCCCTCCTCGTCGTGCAGCTCGTTCCCGTCCTCGTCAACTTCAATCTCCCAGACATACGTACTGTCCTGGGCAGCCTCGGACACGGTCTCAACGACGTAATACCATTCCTTGAATGTCTAGATTGACTCTGAAAATGGCTTAAACAGCTTGCGTGGCTGCTTCAAGGAAACCCAGCCGTACTTCCTCCCCGTCAGCTGCCTTTGGAGATGGAAAACAGTGAAGAACAGAGGGAGAGATGCTCGCATACCAACTCGAAGGCCAACGAATTAGGATGCAGTTGTGTAGGGGCTAACTTCAAATGCACGAACACGGATTGTTGAAAATCAGTAAAAGGCAGCCTCAGGCCTAGCTCTTTAAAGGCATACTTGTACATCGTGAAGCGGTCCCCGAAGCTCGTGCAGACTCGCTCGTCCAAGGAAGGGAAGTGCACCTTTCACTCTTCCTCCGGTCCTACCTCCGTGAAAACATCCACTAAAGACTTTGCGAAAGTGGACACATGCTCGGCAGGTTCGGCCACCTCCCACTCCTCCGCGGAGAACCCGTCCACATCCTCGTCCATGTCATCCGCTTCTTCCTCCCCGACATTACTGGAAGAACTCGAAGTCGCCGAACTCGAAGCCGTCGAGCTACTATTATCTTCGGAGCCCGTATCCTCCTCGGATGTATCTATAATAACTTCTCTATCTGGCTCCGTCACCATTACAGTCACCTGAAAAGCAGAGAAGAAAGTGAATTTGACAGCAAATCAAATCCACCCTTCCACTGCTAAGTCAAGTGAAAGGGCGCGCAAAGGGCTAAGGACAACGTCCCCGGCCTAAGCCCTAACATCATAAGGAAAGCTGAAACCTCCCCGCGAGGAGACGCTCGAAACTAATCAGGGCAAGGAGCTTCCCCGCGCCCATACCCAGTTCCGTTTGAAGCTTCACCTGAAATCTCAAAGCTTCACCGGAATCTGGGAATGTTCTACCGGAAAACTCATCACCCACTCGGGAGATGAACAGACATGGCGGTCACGCATACATAGCTACCGCGACATCACCGTGAACCACCCTCCTCGCTGAAACGTACTACTAACTCCAGCGACATGTTAGAGGTAGAAAAATGGCACAGCCACCGTCCACCACCAACAATCGCCGGAAACTCACTCATTTCGTCCTCTAAACCTAGCCCTAACCACATGCAACCTAGCATTGACAACAAAAAGGAGTAAAACAAGCATAGGATCAGAAAACTTACTTGATTTGAGTAGAAAAAAGTAGCTGCTCGGAGCTTGAAGCGGTGGTCGGAGTAGGCAGGAGGCGTTACGGGCAAGAGTGCTGAAGGGAACGAAGGAAAATCAGACTGAAAAGTTCAAAATGGAACGATTTTCCCCCTTTTTATACAAAGGGGCACATACTAACACGCGCTCGTAGGCCATAATGGCTATCCACTAGCCATCATTACCTATTAACTACTACACGGAGCTCGAGGCACACGTGTGTAACACCTCAAAATTTGCCTTGTTGTTTTTAGATAACTGGCTTAGGTTTCTTTTCATTTCTTGCATTTGCATTGTGCATAGCATTTGGTTCTTAGCATGGGATCAAGGTATTTGGTTCAACTCAAGGGCAAAAGCTTCTTATGAGCTCCATAAGCTCCTCACATCCTTATATGGTGGCCCAAGATTATTTCAATGAGGGACTCTCCAAGTGGTTATATCAAGGGTTGGTGTCCTTACACTGATGACCAAAACTAGGGTTTCATGGTTAAGGGTCCTAAGCTTAAGGAGTTGATTCAAACCTTTCACCAAGGTTCTCCATATGTCAAAACAAGTCTAAGGATGGATTTTGAGCCAAAAATTCACCATGGAAGACCTCAGATGATTCAGTAGCTTACAGATGAAGTAATTAGTCAAACTGGTCAACTGAAAAGTCAAACTAGGGTTTTGAGAGATCCTCATCATGGTAATCAAGTCAAGAGACCTTTGTTTGGTCTATGGAAGGCTTTCATGATCACAATTTGCAAAAATCAAGCTTTGGTAAAAAGTTGCTAATTTGGGAAAGTGACTTGTAATTTCAAGTTACTATTTTTGGGCATATTTTCAACCAACTTTAACCAAACTTTTCATGATCAAAAATGCTTCAAACGAATTTTTGCCCAACACCAAAGTTGTAGATCTCTTTCTCCTCTTTCCAAAGAGTGGTGGATCATGATCATATCATTTTTGGATCAAGAGTTATGGGCATTTGAAGTTAGAGGGCATTTGGTGTTCTACCATGCATACCATTTTGACATAACTTGCAAGTTGCATTTTAACTCACCAATATGGCTTCTAATTGTTCAGTTCACCTCACCACACTCCAATGTACCTCATTTAGCATCATTTTGAGCCAAGAATTGAGTGAACCCGTGGGTTACATGTCCATAATTCATCATTATGCAATTTTGCAAGTTCATTTGGAAATCACAATTCAGTTACTTTCCAGCCCCAAGATCAATCCAAAGGTTCTCATGGCATCAAAAGGAAAGCAGTCATGCACTTTTCATGAAGAATGCACGAGTAGAATACCTCATGTGCACAAACTTGCAAATTTGCAAAACAACCCAAAATTCATTGCTCTCAAGTCCTTGAAGATTAAAACCCTAAACAGTAGCATTGGCACACTATATAAGCTAACTCACACGAATTTCTCAGCAGCTACCATTCATTTTCACCACTTTTCAAAGTTTTGCTCTCAAGTTTCTCTCCTTCGATTCTCCCAATTCTTCAAGTGTCTTCCATTTTTTTTGGTTGGTTTGTGATCAGTGGAGCATAAGGAAGAGAAATCCACCATTATTTTGAAGTTTAAGCAAAGAATTTATCAGTTGAGTTCAGATTTTCAACTCTCGGATTCAAGGATTCAGGCCAATTTGAAGGTCTAAGTGCATTTATTTTACAATTAGACGGTTTAAGGAGTTGATCTGCAGCTTATCTTGGAGTTTCTTGGTGATTTTCCAGTTCTGCAAATCTCAGGTGAACTTGAAATTCATAGCTCTAGAATTGATTTTTGTTGTGTGTTTAATGTTCATCTTGATGTGTTGAGTTCATATATGTGTTTGGAATTGATTTTCAAGGTGAATCATGGCTGGAATTTAGATCTGAAGTTTTCAGATCCAAACTTGTTTTGTTCGATTCGTGAAATATATGCATGCTAAATGATTTTGAGTGATATATTTGTGATCTACGTGAGTTGCTGATCATTTTGATGTATGATTTGTTGTTTTTGGTTATGGTTTGAAGTTTGGTGACCGGAGAGTGGCCGGAGAAGATGACCGGCGCTTCTCCGGCCGGTGAGGATTTAATTAGGGTTTGTGGTTTTCCAGTTTGAATCTCATGCGTTGGATCGTGATTAATTTTCCAGTTTAATTCACGTGCGTTGGATCTTGGTTATGTGTTGTTAATTAAGTTAATTAGGGTTTAGTGGATCTGATTAATTCATGACTGTTGGATCTCATTTAATTAGCAAGTTTGAATATGGACCATCAGATAGTTGACTTTGCTTCATTTGACTTTGAATGAGAGCCCGTGGATTTGGAGACTTTCTTATGCTTGACTTAATCTCAGCCGTTCGTTGTTTCTGAAGGCTTGAAAGCGCTTGGGCTTTTTTGCTCTTTGCACCCCCGTTTCTGAGCCCATGGTCATTTGAACGCGTTTGGGTTTCTTTTTGCACCCCTGGCTTCATTTCATTTCCTTTTTATTTTCTATTTTCATACCATTTCATAATTAATTGTTAAAAATACTTGCATGTGCTAAAAAATTCCAAACAAATTCATCATCCCTTCTCATTATTAAAACTAATTTTTCACATTTTATTTTGTTATTTTTGCATTAAAATTGCATTAAATATTAATTTTCCAAAGTATTTTTTCTCATTTGCACTTCATATTGCATACTTCATGTTGCATTTTTTATTTCTCTCACTTGGAAAGTGATTTGATCCTGATTCTTTTTGGTTTGTGTTCATAACATGTTGAAGTATGTTTGAGATTTTTGGTATGATTTTTAGGTCCTTTTTGGATGACTTTTGATGTGTTGCTTTGAGCATGAATGTATGAAATCTTATTGATGCTTTGACCTAATTGTTGATTGACTTTGGTTCTGATTCATTGCTTGTGGATTTGATATGTCAATTATACATGTTTGAGGTGCTTGAATACTGAATGACATAATTTTTGAGGCATGTTTGTTATTTCTTTGAAGTATGAGCTTTAACTTGTCCAATTTGTGAATATATGCTTCATGTTTGGTTTGCTTGATCATGAAGGCACTTGTGCCACAATTTTAGGTCTTGTTTGAGGATTGATAGCATGTTAATGGACTTCTGGTTGTGATATTTGAATCTCATCTTTGCATGTTTGATGTTTGCCTTTCACTTTAAGTCATTTGTTTCACAAGTATGAATCATGTTTCACTTCACTTCACTTCACTTCTTCTTTGCTTCCTAATTGATTGTGAAAGAGTTTGTGTGACTTGAATGTTGTTTGAAGATTATGTTTAGGCACATATTTAGGATTGTGTCACTTCTGGACTTGGTTTACTTTGTGAAATTTTGACTTGGTTGCTTTACATGATCACTTCTTTTCATCTCATTCCTTCTTTAATGACTTGAATGGTACTTGAGTGACTTCTCCCTTTTCTTTTTGACTAATTGTGCATGGTTAGTAGTAGAGGTCAGTAGGACCATTAGGTTCTGAACTTGATGTTTGATTTACTTTAGAACTTGTTTCTTTATGGCCTTATGCTTGTTTGAGTTTCATTTTGTCATATGTGAATACTTCTAACATTTTCAGGGGCAAATGGTAAGTTGTTTGAATGTGGATATGCTTCCACATTTTACTTTCTTCCTTTACCTTTTAACTTTCATACTTGTGTTTGAAGTGAGCTTAGGCCACTTGTGTTTCACTTTTCTTTCTCCTCCTTCCCTTTTCACTCTTTTCATCCCTCGAGTCACAAGACTTGTTTAAGTCTTGGATTCTCTCCCTTTAGAGCTACCTAGTCCAACTTAATTTTTGATTAAGCTTGGAGTAGGATTAGCATTAGGTTAGGCAGTCATCTCTCCTAAACCTCACTAACCATAGGACATCCGTGCATGATAACATTAGGACTCTTAGTTCCCCTTTAGAGTTTCCTTTGTGTCGTCTCTCTTCTCATCTCAAAACTTCTTCAAGACACGTAATAAAAGTTAACGTGTATTGCGCTTGAGCCTTCTATGTGGGAAATGGGGATTGAGGGGCTTCCTCTCATTCTTCTAGGATACCTAGTGTTTGTCCTGTTGGGGACGACGCACGAAAGTATTCGTTCCTGTATTCAAGACTTTGGTGCAATGTAAGTTACGAACTAACTCAAAACACTTCTGTCTAAAAAACACCAAACCAATTCAAATCTTTTTATCCTCCGGGATTGTTGGGTTTCAAACTTCTTTTTTCAGAAAAGAGCTCGTCGCTCACGTAAAAAACACTTACCCATCTGTGGTCGTACCCACGAACTACGTCAGCTCTGATTCCTCTCTCTCGTCCGATTGAGGATACGTAGGCACAAGACAACGATTGTCTTGGCGAGCAACCTTCCCCCACAGTTCCCGTTCGAACTACGTTGACTCTGACTTTCCCATTGCACTGAGGGAGTACGTAGGCCTAGGACAACGATACCGTCCTATCGAGTCACTTCCTTTTCTTTTCTTCTTCGTTTCTCCGTTCTTTCCCGTTCTCGTTCCTTCTTCGGTCCAGTAGCAGTGGAGTTCCAGATGACGACGCCCTTTGATGCAGACAACAAGCGTGGATCCCATCGAGTACGATGGACGTGTTGGGTGCTAACACCTTCCCTTCGCGTAACCGACTCCCGTACCCGTTCTCTTGGTCGTGAGACCATGCTCTTTCCTTCCTCTTCAGGTTTATGCAGTGTTTCCTTTCCCTCTCTTGGGATAAATACACATTGCTGGCGACTCTGTGTTCTTTTGCGCCACTCTCGCGTTTGTACCGTTGGATGCGAATCTTTCGGGAGTGACAGCTGGCGACTCTGCTGGGGACTCTGGTTGACCTACGCTGGTCCTTCCCCTTTAGCGAGTCGATCCTAGCGCTTGTTTGTTTGTTTTTGTTGGGTGTTTCTATGGTGCTTTGCTTTGTTGTATATTACTGTATTGCTATTTACTGTACTTTTACTTTAATGCTTTACTGTTTTTATAGCTTTTATTACATTTCATTTATTATTGTCATACTGGATATTGCTGTGCTGTTCTGCTGTTGGTTTTTCTGTTTGTAGGGTGGGTTGGATTCATGAGAGAAAAGCCCAATACCAAGGCTTGAGCATACACCTATGATTAGCATGGAAAGTAGTGTGACTTGTTTGGCATTTGGCCAGACGAAGTATACATGAAAACTCCACATCCAGACGAGGTTTTCTTGATAATATTCTGTCCTGTCCATTTGGGGCAGATGATGGAATATGATCTGGAAAACTGTCGACTCTGGCGACCATTCCCGAGGACTCAGTTGCGGCACTCCTCCCGAGATGTGACAGTGGCAGCCCACTTTCTGTGGCAAACCCATTGCATATTCTCGATCCGAGGACCCAATGCTGGGAACTTGCTATAGGATTTCCCTTTTGAAGCGAATCAGCGGACGACCTCTTTGATTGGCGATAGCATTGTATCCTTCGGGCTGAATGTGCTATTGCTTCTCAAACCTCTGAAGCTGAGGATCTTTTGTTTTGGAGAATCGGTTGAGGCCTCCTCTTTTGATGATGATGCCAAACCAGAAATGGTGAACGTATCATCCTTTCTAGACCTGAGAGCCCGGGATACTGAACATCCTAGTACCCACATGTGAGAGGGGAGGGGTGTTTGCAGGTTTGCAGGTAACCGAGACCTTCAACCTACCTGGTTTCTGGGTTTCTCACCAGTGCACTATTATTATCCTGGCATTCTGGCAGTTTGATTGGGCTGTTATTCTGGATTTTTGGGTTTCTGGTATTCTGGGTCTTATTCAGTCAGCAGAACAGCAGCAGTTTGAGCATTTTGGATACCTTGATCCCATGCTTGCATTTTGCATCATCTTTTTGCATTCTGACATGTTTGTTCATTTGTAGGGTTGCATCCTAACTTTGATTCCGGTTGTCTGAAGACTGTCCATGATGAGCACTGAAGAAAGAAAGAACATCATCCCGTACAAGTTCCCGGAGCTTCATCTAGACGCTGTTCACAAGATCTCGGCTATGGCAAAACCTGAGGCATTGGCAGAGTTCAGAGGAGAATATGGGAGGATTCTGAGTTTCGCCCGGAATGTTACCAATTATGAGTTCAGGGCCCTGCACACTCTGGCACAGTTCTATGACCCTCAACTCCGATGTTTTCTATTTGCTGATTATCTTTTGGCTCCAACGTTGGAAGAATTTGCTCTTATTTTGGATGTTTCGGTCAAAGAGGGAGCTCCCTTCTATCCTTCTAAGGAGTTTCCTGATTTGGAAAGGGTTGCTGCTACTTTACGTTTGGATCAATCACTGTTGAAGAAAAATATTGCTAGTAAAGGGGGTTATCAAGGTTTTCACACGAAGTTTTTGATCGAACAGGCTGCTACTTGTGCTAAGGCTAAGTGTTGGTCAGTGTTCAATGCAATTCTGGCTATGTGTGTTTATGGAACGGCGTTATTCCCTAATGTGAAAGATTTTGTAGATGCACATGCTGTCCGGATATTCACCACGAAGAATCCGGTACCTACCTTGCTTGGGGATCTGTATTATTCGATGCACTATAAGAATGAGAAAAGGAGAGGCGGACCTCTTTATTGTTGTGCTTCAATTTTCTATAAGTGGTTTGCTGATCGTCTTCCCAAATCTGGGGCATTCGAAGACACTAAAGGAACTTTAGATTGGGCAAAGAGGTTAATGGGGTTAAGGGCCGACAACTTAGTTTGGATCAATCGTGATTTGTTGGGCCGAGAGATCCTGGTTAGTTGTGGAGGTTACCCAAACGTACCTTTAATAGGAAGGAAGGGGGGAATTAACTACAACCCCATTCTTGCTATTAGGCAATTTGGGTATGCTTTAAAGGAGCCGCCAAAAGGCCAAGATGTGCAAGAGTCTCTATTTTTGGGTGAGGAAGCCAATCTGGAGGTGTTGAAAGAAGCTGCAAACGCTTGGAGAGATCGCCATAAGAAAGGAAAGACTTCTTTTGGAAAGTGTAACAACAAAGCTTTTCGTGCGTATGAAGACTGGGTTCAGAGCAGAGTAGAAAGTGTGCTTTTGCCATTTTGCAGGGAACCTCCTTCTTACCCTTTGCTGATTGAACCCCCAACCATGATTGAGATGGAGAAGTACAATCAATTATGGGCTGAAAAGGAGAAGATTCGAGAGGAGAACCGTGAGTTGCAAAAGGAAATCTACCAGTTGAAACATGAGCGAGGTGAGGCTGTTTATATCGCCAAGCTGAAGACAGAACGTCTCGCTGAGAAAGAAAAGGAGCTGGTCGAAGAGATAGCAGCTAGGAAAAGGGTAGGACAAGCTCTAAAAGGCGTTTGCAAGACTCTCAAATCCAAGAAGGATGACTTAGCCAAGGCTTGGGCGAAGATTCGCAGGTTCAATGCTTACCGAGATACTGCAATCACGGCCAACAAGCAGAAAGAGGATAAGCATTTGGAGCAGATTGAGAGTCTGAAGGTGAAGCTCAGGAAGAAGGACGAGGAGATCTTGTCAGGGACGTTCCGAAGACACGCAGTTGAGGAACGGCTCAAAGAAGCCATAGCAACCATGGAAGAGCTGAAAATACAAGCAGGAGTGAAAAGGTCTAAGCGGGAGTGCTCTAGCTCGGGCAGTGGCCCTCATACGGTGCAAGACCCTTGAAGGGAACTTTACTCAGTAGTTTGTATTTTGTTCTTTCTTTGTATTTTGGGTCACCACCAGAATTGTTGGCTGGGACCTCTGCTTATTTTGTTTCAGGCTATTTTTGGTACCTTGGGTTGTAATTTCTGACAGTGATTCACTCTGATTTATATGAGCAGCAGTTTCATCCTATTTCACCTTTAAACTGGAATCAAGGGGTGGATCACCCTGCAAATATACAAACATGTTTGCATTTGCATTTGCATTTGCATAATCATAATCATTTTTGCATTGCAGGTTATCTTGGTTTCTCTGGTTTTCTTATGCTCTCTCTTTCTTTCAGTCAGGATTGATCAACCAACTCATCGTTATTCTACTCGGCTCAATCAAAACAGAGTGATGGACAAAGTTCAGGCAGATATGGCCGCTATGCAAGCTCGCATCGACCAGTTCATGGAAATGATGCAGGGTGTGGTGCAAAGTCAGAACGAGTTTAGAACTCTGGTTCAGCCGTTAGTGGCGCAGGTCGACGAAAATGGTATCCTACACGGTGGTCTTATTAACCGTAATATCCCTCCGGGCGGAGTTGGTGCTGGTGGACAGGGCAGAATCCCTACAGTGGTTGGAGAGGGAAGTACTGTTCGGGCTATTCATGGCCATCATTTTGATGATCAACAGGACGACGTGTTCTCGGTCAGGAGTTTAGATGTTGCCCTTCCTGTAGTCAGTGATGAAAGAATCCGTTTAATCGAAGCTCAATTGAAAGGAGTGGTGAAACAGGATGATTTGGGGATTGATTTGGACGACCTAGGGTTGGTCCCTGATGTTGTTATTCCACACAAGATTCAGATTCCTACGCTAGAAAAGTACAATGGCTCTACCTGCCCAAGGACTCATGTGAAGGCCTATACCCGGAAGATGGCTGCTCACGCTAAGGATGAAAAGTTAATGATGCACTTCTTCCAAGACAGCCTGTCTGGCGCGTCTTTGGAATGGTACATGGGGCTAGAAAGCAGAGATGTTCGTACCTGGAGAGAGCTAGCTGCAGCCTTCATCAAGCATTATCAGTACAACACGGACATGGCTCCCAACAGAACTCAGTTGTTGAGCATGTCCCAGAAGAATGATGAGAGTTTCAAAGAATACGCGCAAAGGTGGCGTGAATTGGCGGCTAGGGTGCAGCCACCAATGCTAGAGAAAGAGATGCTAGATATGTTCATGGACACACTGCCGAAGCACTACTATGAGAAGCTTTTGCCTTGTTCTCTAGGCAAGTTCGCAGATGTGATTGCTATTGGGCAGAAGATAGAGGTCGGAATTAAGGCTGGGAAGGTTTCTAGCGGTGATGGATCGTCTTCCGGACAGGGAAAAAAGCCGTTTGATAATTATAAGAAGAAAGGAGAGACCAACGCTGTATCATCCCACAGGGGAAAAGGGAAACAGCGCCAGTTTAACAATCAACAGGTAGCATCAGTAACCATTCCAGTAGTGTTACCACCGCCACAGCAGCAAAGGGGTAATGCTAATCAGAATAGGCAGCAGGGTCAGTATCAGAACAGACAGAGGAATGCAGAGAGGCATTTTGATCAACCCCCAATGTCATATGCACAGTTGTTGCAACATTTACTGCAGTTGCGTCTAGTTGAGCTTCGTACCCTGGCTCCACCAACAGGGGAACTCCCACGAGGCTACGATGCTAACGCACACTGCGATTTTCATTCTGGTGCTCCTGGGCACACGGTGGAGAAGTGCAGGGCGTTTCAGCACAAGGTGCAGGACCTTGTGGACTCAAAAGCCATCAATTTCTCGAATGATGGACCCAATGTTATTCAGAACCCGATGCCTAATCACAATGGGCCAAGGGTGAATGCTATAATTGAGGACTGTGAAACTTTGAATTTGATCATGGATGTGGAGGAGCTGAAGACTCCGTTGGTGGTGGTTAAGAATAGGTTATTGAAAGGTGATGTCTATCCGGGCTGTGGTGAGAATTGCTCAGATTGTTTGATAAAGGCTAATGGTTGTGATTCGTTGAAGAGGGGTATTCAGAATCTGATTGATGAGGGCTGTTTACAGTTTGACAGAGGTAATCAGCTAGAGGAGGTTGTTAGTGAGAAGGTTGCCACTATCACTATCCCTTTCAAAACAATTACTATTTCTGGTCCAGCAAGGCCACCTCCAGTCATTATCACGAGGGCTGGACCCATTCCGTACGAAAGTTCTAAGGCTATTCCGTGGAATTATGGTGCAGAGGTGTTTGTCAATGGGCAAAAGCAAGAGCTAATGAACACTTCACCAGTGGGTTCTAGTTCAGGGGTTAAAGTTGAGACTGATGCCATAACCAGAAGTGGTAGAGTGCTCCCTCCGGTTAACGATCAACCCAGTACCTCTAGGCAGGATAGAGGAAAACAGGCGATGGATGGTTCTGTTCAGACCCCAGTGATTGTGGAATCTACAGTGAAACCGGTTGATGATGCTTTTTCGGAAAATGTAGAGGAGTTCATGAGGCTCATCCGAAAAAGTGATTATAAGATCGTGGACCAGTTGCATCAGACCCCGTCCAAGATCTCTATTCTGTCTCTGCTCTTGTGTTCTGAGGCTCACAGGAATGCTCTTTTGAAGGTTTTGAATGCAGCATACGTTCCTTAAGAGATTTCTGTTAATCAGCTGGAAGGGGTTGTAGCGCACGTGAATGCGGGTAATGGCCTGGGTTTTACAAATCTTGACTTGACTTCTGCTGGCAGGAATCATAACAATGCCCTGCATATTTCGATCGAATGCCGTGGCTCGTTGATGTCACATGTCTTGGTTGATACTGGTTCATCGTTGAATGTATTGCCCAAGAAAGCGTTAATGAAGTTAGATACTCGCGGTTTGATTTGTACACCAAGTGACTTGGTGGTGCGAGCTTTTGATGGCTCGAAGAGGTCTGTTTTTGGCGAGATTGTGCTTCCGATCAAGGTTGGACCGGAAATCTTTAATGCAACGTTTTACATTATGGATATTCAGCCAGCGTACAGCTGTTTATTGGGTCGTCCTTGGATCCATGGGGCAGGTGCTGTAACTTCCACTTTACATCAAAAGCTGAAGTATATGGTTGATGGTCACGTAGTGACAGTATGCGGAGAAGAAGACATAATGATCAGTCAATTGTCAACCTTCAAATACGTGGAAGTGGATGGGGAAATCCACGAGACGTTGTGCCAGGGATTTGAGAAGGTGAAAGTTTTGGAAGAAGTTGTTCAGTCTGGAGCTGTAGTGCAGCCCGTAGTGGCAAATCAACCTGAGGGTTCCATGTCTTCGTTAAAAGACGCCAAAGCTGTGGTTGAAGCGGGTAGCTCACAGAGGTGGGGCCAGGTGGTTGAAGTCCAGAAAAAGAAGGATACTTATGGATTGGGATATAAGCCACCCAAAAGAGATGAGGATCCCCCAAGATTCTATGGCCCTGTCCGGTTCACTAGCGCTGGAGTTTTCTTCGACAGAGTTAATGCTATTGATGAAGAAGGAGACAGTGATTGCGATATGGATAGCTGGATCCGTCCTTGTGTCCCAGGGGAAAGTCTGCACAACTGGTCTTCCGAGAAAGTCATTCAAGTGACAGGCTTCGAGTAATTGCTTTGTTTTCCTATTTTGTTAATCCTACGTTCTGCCCAAGACGTAGTGATTCTGTTTGTAGGGCTTTTAACTGTCGCATGTTTTGCTTTATCATCAATAAAGGGCTTTTCACACTCAAATATTTTGATCTCTGTTTTTCTGTTTTTATTTTTATGCATTTAAAAACCCACATCAACATGGCAATGTGTTTATTTTGTTGCATCATAATAAAACATACCTCATCAATCATTGCAGGTCCTTTTGTTCAGATGACACCGATCATGACTCAGCTATAGCTCGGTATGACTTTGACAATCCAATTTATCAGGCTGAAGAAGAGGCTGACGAAGAGTGTGAATTGTCCGAAGAGTTGGCCAGATTGTTGAAGCAAGAGGAGAGAGTCATCCAACCTCATCAGGAAGAAATTGAGATTGTGAATCTGGGAATCGAGGACGCTAGAAAGGAAGTAAGAGTAGGGGCTGCGTTGGAGGACAGTGTCAAGGGAAGATTGATTGAAATGCTCCGTGAGTATGTGGACATCTTCGCCTGGTCTTACCAAGACATGCCCGGGCTGGATACTGATATTGTTGTACACCGGCTACCACTCAAAGAAGGTTGTGCTCCGGTCAAGCAAAAGTTGAGAAGAACTAAACCGGAGATGTCTGTCAAAATCAAGGAAGAGGTTCAGAAACAGCTAGACGCCGGATTTCTTGCCGTAACAAATTATCCTCCATGGGTTGCTAACATCGTGCCCGTACCTAAGAAGGATGGGAAGGTCAGGATGTGTGTTGATTACAGGGATTTGAATAGAGCCAGCCCAAAGGATGATTTCCCGCTCCCTCACATTGACGTGTTAGTTGACAATACTGCTCAGTATTCTGTGTTTTCCTTCATGGATGGCTTCTCTGGGTATAACCAAATCAAGATGGCCCCAGAGGACATGGAGAAAACAACATTCATAACACCGTGGGGAACTTTCTGCTACAAAGTGATGCCCTTTGGATTGAAAAATGCAGGGGCAACTTACCAGCGGGCGATGGTGACTCTCTTTCATGATATGATTCACAAAGAGATTGAAGTCTATGTTGATGACATGATTGCGAAGTCACAGACGGAAGAAGAACATCTGGTGAATCTTCAGAAGTTATTTGAAAGGTTAAGGAAATTCAGACTGAGGTTGAATCCAAACAAATGCACCTTCGGGGTGAGATCAGGAAAATTGCTGGGGTTTATTGTTAGTGAAAAAGGTATTGAGGTTGATCCTGCAAAGGTAAAAGCCATACAAGAAATGCCTGTGCCGAAAACAGAAAAAGAGGTTCGTGGTTTCTTGGGGAGATTGAATTACATTGCTAGGTTCATCTCGCATCTCACAGCCACGTGTGAACCAATCTTCAAGCTGCTTAGAAAAGATCAAGCGGTCAGGTGGAATGAAAATTGTCAAAAGGCATTTGAAAAGATTAAAGAATACTTGCAGGAACCTCCGGTCCTTATGCCGCCAGTACCAGGAAGGCCCTTGATTATGTATCTCACGGTTCTTGAGAATTCAATGGGTTGTGTGCTCGGTCAACAAGACGAGTCAGGTAAAAAAGAGCACGCCATCTATTACCTGAGTAAGAAGTTTACTGATTGCGAGTCAAGATATTCGATGCTGGAGAAAACATGTTGTGCACTCGCTTGGGCCGCTAAGCGTTTGAGGCAGTATATGTTAAACCATACAACCCTTTTGATTTCGAAGATGGATCCAATCAAGTATGTGTTTGAGAAGCAAGCACTTTCTGGTAGAATAGCCCGTTGGCAAATGGTTCTGACAGAATATGATATTCAGTATGTTTCCCAAAAGGCCATTAAGGGAAGTGTGTTGTCAGAGTATCTTGCCGAACAGCCAATTATGGATTACCAACCAATGAAGTTTGAGTTTCCGGATGAGCACATCATGTATCTGAAGATGAAGGATTGCGAAGAGCCTTTTCCTGATGAAGGACCTGAGATTGGATCTCAATGGAAGATGGTTTTTGATGGGGCTGTTAATTCATATGGCAACGGAATCGGGGCAATCATTACGACTCCACAGGGCTCTCATATACCCTTTACTGCCCGATTAGCGTTCATATGCACCAACAATGAGGCGGAGTATGAAGCATGCATCATGGGGTTAGAAGAAGCAATTGATTTGAGAATCAAGAACCTCGATGTTTATGGTGATTCTGCGTTGGTGGTGAATCAGATTACAGGAGAATGGGAGACTCGTCAAGTAAATCTCGTTCCATATAACAATTATGCCAGAAGATTGTTACCTGTCTTTGACAGAGTAGACTTCCATCACATTCCCCGGATAGAGAATCAGATGGCTGATGCGTTGGCAACATTGTCATCAATGTATAAAGTGAATCTTTGGAATGAAGCTCCCTCAATCAGAATCATGCGCTTGGATAGACCTGCTTTTGTATTTGCAGTTGAAGGGGTATCAGATGGCCAGCCTTGGTATCATGACATTAAAGTCTTCTTGAAGAGTCAGGAATACCCAGCTGGGGCATCTTCCAAAGATAAAAAGACATTGAGGAGGTTATCGGGAAACTTCTTTTTGAACAAGGATGATGTGTTATACAAGAGAAACTTTGACATGGTCTTGCTACGTTGTGTTGATGAACACGAGGCAGGCTTGTTAATGGAAGAGGTTCACGAAGGTTCCTTCGGTACTCATGCTAATGGGCATGCTATGGCCAGAAAATTGTTGAGAGTGGGGTATTATTGGATGACTATGGAGTCTGACTGTTTTAAATACGCCCGGAAATGTCATAAATGCCAGATTTATGCTGACAAGGTGCACGTACCGCCTACTCCTCTAAATGTTTTGTCGTCACCTTGGCCTTTTGCTATGTGGGGTATTGACATGATTGGGAAGATCGAGCCGACTGCTTCAAATGGACATCGTTTTATCCTGGTTGCTATCGATTATTTCACGAAGTGGGTGGAAGCAGCATCGTATGCCAACGTCACCAAACAAGTGGTAGCCCGGTTCATTAAGAAGGACATCATCTGCCGGTATGGAGTCCCGAAGAGAATCATTACTGATAATGGTTCAAATCTGAATAACAAGATGATGAAGGAGCTATGCCAGAGCTTTAAAATCGAACATCACAATTCTTCTCCCTATCGTCCGAAGATGAATGGGGCTGTTGAAGCGGCTAATAAGAACATAAAGAAGATTGTGCAAAAGATGGTAGTGACATACAAAGACTGGCATGAGATGTTGCCTTACGCTTTGCATGGGTATCGTACTTCGGTACGCACCTCGACTGGGGCAACTCCTTTCTCACTAGTGTATGGCATGGAAGCAGTCCTGCCATTAGAAGTTGAGATTCCTTCTTTGAGAATTCTGACAGATGTGAAGCTGGATGAAGCTGAATGGGTGCGTTCCCGGCTGAATGAATTGAACCTCATTGAAGAGAAGAGATTGAAAGCCATTGCACATGGCCGGTTGTATCAGAGCAGGATGAAGAAAGCCTTTGATCAGAAGGTGCGTCCTCGGTGTTTTCAAACTGGTGAATTAGTTCTGAAAAGGATCACTCCCCCTCAAACAGATCACAGGGGCAAGTGGGCTCCGAATTATGAAGGGCCATATGTAGTAAGACAGGTTTTCTCTGGTGGAGCCTTATTACTCTCAACTATGGATGGCGAAGATTTTACGTCCCCTGTGAACGCGGATGTAGTCAAAAAATACTTTGCATAAAAGAGACCCGCTGAGCATAAAAAGAAGGTTCAGGCAAAAATGGGGCATCCTGGCGAACCATAAAAAGAGAAGGTTCGGGCAAAAATTAGGGATAAAAAGAAAAAGAATAAACCCGCAAGGTTGAAAACCTGAAATGGCAACTTTGGCAAAAAATGGGTATCCCGGTGGATTGAAAACCCGAAAAGGGCGATCCAGGCAAAAGTTAGGGATTTTAGAGCAAAGACTACGATCCGCGCCCGATCTGTGATCACCGTTCACACTTGGAAAATTCTGAGGAAAGGAATCAGTCCAGTTAGTCGTCGTCGAAGGCCAAAGTATATGCGGATGAACAAGTCATATGGGTTATAGCTGAGTCGAGTCATGATGGATGTATGTTCCCCACATTGCCGACATTTGTATTTTCTTTTACTTTTTGCGCAATTACCTCTTTTCAGGAATTGCTTCCAGATGTAAATGCCTATTTACAGGCCAATTCATTCAATAAAGTTTGCATTTCAGTTAAAGAGCTTTTGTTTTCTTTTTTACCTGTTTTGTTTGTGAAAATGTCCGATATTTTTGATAAAAACATTACATGCTAAAACGTTGAGCTTTATGACACAAGTTGGAAAACAGTGGCAATTGTTTAGGCGACAGTCACTATGTTGATAATCAATGTAATCATTTCTGTGCATAGACCTTTCTGTTGGTTTTGCAGGGTGACAGATGTACTCCCCCAGTAGAGTTGCTCTCTTTATTTTTGAAGTCTGATCGTCCTCAGCAGCTTGCTGTTTTCCCCAGTAGAGTAGAGCTCTCCTCTACTTTGAAGTCTGATCGTCCTCAGCAGGTTATTACTCTTCCCCATCAGAGTACCGAGGGTCGTCTTCCTCAACCAGAGTATAAAGAAGTAATTCCCTAAGCGGGATCGTTAAGGATTGTTTTCCTTAGCAGGATATAAGAGGTTTTCTCCCAGGCCAGAGTCGTGACTTGGCACATCTTTCTTCAGCAAGTGAAGTATCCCCACGGAGCATGGGGCATTTATTTGTCCCCCAGCTAGTCAGGAAGCATGTGTTATCCCCTAGCAGATGAATGTTGACAATTACTTTCTCTCCCAAGCGGAGTCGTTGAGGATCGTCTTCCTCAGCAAAGTACAGAGGATTATATACCCAGCCAAAGTTGTGTTTGGATTATTATTCCCTAACAAGTACTCAGAAGTTGATTGCTTTAAGGTGAATGTTGCCGTGCCTCCGGCAGGAAGTTTGTGGACGAAGATGTTATTATCCCCACAGGGTCCTGGTGTCTACTTTCCTCGGTTGGTCAGAAAGTATAGTCTCGACGATAATGGTTTGATCTAGTACCCAGCAGGGTGAGGGTAAAGTTACTTCCCTAGCAGCAGATTAAGCTCATTTCCCCAATCAGAGTCTGGTGGTGAGTGGTATCCCCAGCAGGTCTTAAGGCCAATCGTTTTTGGCAAGCGCCGAAGCCAAGTTCTGAAATAGTAGGTCGTCCCCAGCGGTGGAATTTCCATCTTCAGTATTCATCTCCCTCCCCAGCTGAGTGGGTATCCTCTCGGAGCTTCGTCCATCTCCAGCAGAGTTGTTGATCTTGATATTCCTCAACAGAGCAGGTATTCTCTCGGAGATTCGTCCATCTCCGGCAGAATGGGTGATTATGATCTTCCCTAGCAGGGAGAAGTTTTTCTCAACAGGATTTCTTTGGTTTGGTGGCAATTTAGTTTGCCATCTCCAGCGGAGTTGCTTCTGGTCTTCAGCATTTATTTTGCTGAGACTTTTCTCTTGCATTGCATAAGCATTTGTTTTGCATGGCATCCTCCCAAATGCGTAGCATTCCCACTTCATGTGGAGCATTACGGCAAAATTCAAACATATGCATCCGAAGCGTAAGCCAGGTTTGAGTTTTCCTTCGTCAGGAAAGCAGAATTTCAGGAAGATATCTTTACTCCACAGGTGTTGGGTTAGGCAATATTTGACAGTTCCCCGGCAGAGTGTATTGCCAGGATTGTTTATCCTTAATCTTATTTGTACCCCTTCGTCCAGGTGGTCCTTCGGTTTTTCCCCCCTCGAAGTTTTTAATGACAGACACTCGTCCGTGTTTCTTTCAGCACCCGTCCGTGTTTGAACATTTGATTTCAATACCCGTCCGTATTGAAACCTTTTACACCCGTCCGTGTACCCTTTTCAATACCCGTCCGTATTGAAACCTTTTACACCCGTCCGTGTACCCTTTTCAATACCCGTCTGTATTGAAACCTTTTACACCCGTCCGTGTATCCTTTTCGATACCCGTCCGTATTGGATCCTTTTACGCCCGTCCGTGTACCCTTTTTCAATACCCGTCCGTATTGAAATCTTTTACACCCGTCCGTGTATCTTTTTCAATACCCGTCCGTATTGAAATCTTTTACACCCGTCCGTGTATCTTTTTCAATACCCGTCCGTATTGAAATCTTTTACACCCGTCCGTGTATCTTTTTCAATACCCGTCCGTATTGAAATCTTTTACACCCGTCCGTGTATCTTTTTTAATACTCGTCTGTATTGAATCCCTTTGGCACCCGTACGTGTTCTTTCGGCGCCCGTCCGTATTGAACCTCTTTACACCTGTCTGTGTATCTTCTCAATACCCGTCCGTATTTGATATCCTGGATTCCTTGACACCCGTCCGTGTTTATCCCCAGTATAGCTAACCTTCGTTTGTGTTTATTTCAGGACTTTTCAATACAGTTTTAGTTTCCAACACTCGAATGTGTTGTGACAGTGCAGCATTTAATGTTTGTTCCCCAGTGGAGTCGTCCCTCCTTTGAGGATTGCAAATTTCAGGTTTCTTATGGTATTCAATCTCCGTGAATCCTTGGAACGCATGATAGTCGTCACTATCATACCTTCAGGATCAAGTTGATTGAATAGGGGCAGCTGTAACACCTCAAAATTTGCCTTGTTGTTTTTAGATAACTGGCTTAGGTTTCTTTTCATTTCTTGCATTTGCATTGTGCATAGCATTTGGTTCTTAGCATGGGATCAAGGTATTTGGTTCAACTCAAGGGCAAAAGCTTCTTATGAGCTCCATAAGCTCCTCACATCCTTATATGGTGGCCCAAGATTATTTCAATGAGGGACTCTCCAAGTGGTTATATCAAGGGTTGGTGTCCTTACACTGATGACCAAAACTAGGGTTTCATGGTTAAGGGTCCTAAGCTTAAGGAGTTGATTCAAACCTTTCACCAAGGTTCTCCATATGTCAAAACAAGTCTAAGGATGGATTTTGAGCCAAAAATTCACCATGGAAGACCTCAAATGATTCAGTAGCTTACAGATGAAGTAATCAGTCAAACTGGTCAACTGAAAAGTCAAACTAGGGTTTTGAGAGATCCTCATCATGGTAATCAAGTCAAGAGACCTTTGTTTGGTCTATGGAAGGCTTTCATGATCACAATTTGCAAAAATCAAGCTTTGGTAAAAAGTTGCTAATTTGGGAAAGTGACTTGTAATTTCAAGTTACTATTTTTGGGCATATTTTCAACCAACTTTAACCAAACTTTTCATGATCAAAAATGCTTCAAACGAATTTTTGCCCAACACCAAAGTTGTAGATCTCTTTCTCCTCTTTCCAAAGAGTGGTGGATCATGATCATATCATTTTTGGATCAAGAGTTATGGGCATTTGAAGTTAGAGGGCATTTGGTGTTCTACCATGCATACCATTTTGACATAACTTGCAAGTTGCATTTTAACTCACCAATATGGCTTCTAATTGTTCAGTTCACCTCACCACACTCCAATGTACCTCATTTAGCATCATTTTGAGCCAAGAATTGAGTGAACCCGTGGGTTACATGTCCATAATTCATCATTATGCAATTTTGCAAGTTCATTTGGAAATCACAATTCAGTTACTTTCCAGCCCCAAGATCAATCCAAAGGTTCTCATGGCATCAAAAGGAAAGCAGTCATGCACTTTTCATGAAGAATGCACGAGTAGAATACCTCATGTGCACAAACTTGCAAATTTGCAAAACAACCCAAAATTCATTGCTCTCAAGTCCTTGAAGATTAAAACCCTAAACAGTAGCATTGGCACACTATATAAGCTAACTCACACGAATTTCTCAGCAGCTACCATTCATTTTCACCACTTTTCAAAGTTTTGCTCTCAAGTTTCTCTCCTTCGATTCTCCCAATTCTTCAAGTGTCTTCCATTTTTTTTGGTTGGTTTGTGATCAGTGGAGCATAAGGAAGAGAAATCCACCATTATTTTGAAGTTTAAGCAAAGAATTTATCAGTTGAGTTCAGATTTTCAACTCTCGGATTCAAGGATTCAGGCCAATTTGAAGGTCTAAGTGCATTTATTTTGCAATTAGACGGTTTAAGGAGTTGATCTGCAGCTTATCTTGGAGTTTCTTGGTGATTTTCCAGTTCTGCAAATCTCAGGTGAACTTGAAATTCATAGCTCTAGAATTGATTTTTGTTGTGTGTTTAATGTTCATCTTGATGTGTTGAGTTCATATATGTGTTTGGAATTGATTTTCAACGTGAATCATGGCTGGAATTTAGATCTGAAGTTTTCAGATCCAAACTTGTTTTGTTCGATTCGTGAAATATATGCATGCTAAATGATTTTGAGTGATATATTTGTGATCTACGTGAGTTGCTGATCATTTTGATGTATGATTTGTTGTTTTTGGTTATGGTTTGAAGTTTGGTGACCGGAGAGTGGCCGGAGAAGATGACCGGCGCTTCTCCGGCCGGTGAGGATTTAATTAGGGTTTGTGGTTTTCCAGTTTGAATCTCATGCGTTGGATCGTGATTAATTTTCCAGTTTAATTCACGTGCGTTGGATCTTGGTTATGTGTTGTTAATTAAGTTAATTAGGGTTTAGTGGATCTGATTAATTCATGACTGTTGGATCTCATTTAATTAGCAAGTTTGAATATGGACCATCAGATAGTTGACTTTGCTTCATTTGACTTTGAATGAGAGCCCGTGGATTTGGAGACTTTCTTATGCTTGACTTAATCTCAGCCGTTCGTTGTTTCTGAAGGCTTGAAAGCGCTTGGGCTTTTTTGCTCTTTGCACCCCCGTTTCTGAGCCCATGGTCATTTGAACGCGTTTGGGTTTCTTTTTGCACCCCTGGCTTCATTTCATTTCCTTTTTATTTTCTATTTTCATACCATTTCATAATTAATTGTTAAAAATACTTGCATGTGCTAAAAAATTCCAAAAAAATTCATCATCCCTTCTCATTATTAAAACTAATTTTTCACATTTTATTTTGTTATTTTTGCATTAAAATTGCATTAAATATTAATTTTCCAAAGTATTTTTTCTCATTTGCACTTCATATTGCATACTTCATGTTGCATTTTTTATTTCTCTCACTTGGAAAGTGATTTGATCCTGATTCTTTTTGGTTTGTGTTCATAACATGTTGAAGTATGTTTGAGATTTTTGGTATGATTTTTAGGTCCTTTTTGGATGACTTTTGATGTGTTGCTTTGAGCATGAATGTATGAAATCTTATTGATGCTTTGACCTAATTGTTGATTGACTTTGGTTCTGATTCATTGCTTGTGGATTTGATATGTCAATTATACATGTTTGAGGTGCTTGAATACTGAATGACATAATTTTTGAGGCATGTTTGTTATTTCTTTGAAGTATGAGCTTTAACTTGTCCAATTTGTGAATATATGCTTCATGTTTGGTTTGCTTGATCATGAAGGCACTTGTGCCACAATTTTAGGTCTTGTTTGAGGATTGATAGCATGTTAATGGACTTCTGGTTGTGATATTTGAATCTCATCTTTGCATGTTTGATGTTTGCCTTTCACTTTAAGTCATTTGTTTCACAAGTATGAATCATGTTTCACTTCACTTCACTTCACTTCTTCTTTGCTTCCTAATTGATTGTGAAAGTGTTTGTGTGACTTGAATGTTGTTTGAAGATTATGTTTAGGCACATATTTAGGATTGTGTCACTTCTGGACTTGGTTTACTTTGTGAAATTTTGACTTGGTTGCTTTACATGATCACTTCTTTTCATCTCATTCCTTCTTTAATGACTTGAATGGTACTTGAGTGACTTCTCCCTTTTCTTTTTGACTAATTGTGCATGGTTAGTAGTAGAGGTCAGTAGGACCATTAGGTTCTGAACTTGATGTTTGATTTACTTTAGAACTTGTTTCTTTATGGCGTTATGCTTGTTTGAGTTTCATTTTGTCATATGTGAATACTTCTAACATTTTCAGGGGCAAATGGTAAGTTGTTTGAATGTGGATATGCTTCCACATTTTAATTTCTTCCTTTACCTTTTAACTTTCATACTTGTGTTTGAAGTGAGCTTAGGCCACTTGTGTTTCACTTTTCTTTCTCCTCCTTCCCTTTTCACTCTTTTCATCCCTCGAGTCACAAGACTTGTTTAAGTCTTGGATTCTCTCCCTTTAGAGCTACCTAGTCCAACTTAATTTTTGATTAAGCTTGGAGTAGGATTAGCATTAGGTTAGGCAGTCATCTCTCCTAAACCTCACTAACCATAGGACATCCGTGCATGATAACATTAGGACTCTTAGTTCCCCTTTAGAGTTTCCTTTGTGTCGTCTCTCTTCTCATCTCAAAACTTCTTCAAGACACGTAATAAAAGTTAACGTGTATTGCGCTTGAGCCTTCTATGTGGGAAATGGGGATTGAGGGGCTTCCTCTCATTCTTCTAGGATACCTAGTGTTTGTCCTGTTGGGGACGACGCACGAAAGTATTCGTTCCTGTATTCAAGACTTTGGTGCAATGTAAGTTACGAACTAACTCAAAACACTTCTGTCTAAAAAACACCAAACCAATTCAAATCTTTTTATCCTCCGGGATTGTTGGGTTTCAAACTTCTTTTTTCAGAAAAGAGCTCGTCGCTCACGTAAAAAACACTTACCCATCCGTGGTCGTACCCACGAACTACGTCAGCTCTGATTCCTCTCTCTCGTCCGATTGAGGATACGTAGGCACAAGACAACGATTGTCTTGGCGAGCAACCTTCCCCCACAGTTCCCGTCCGAACTACGTTGACTCTGACTTTCCCATTGCACTGAGGGAGTACGTAGGCCTAGGACAACGATACCGTCCTATCGAGTCACTTCCTTTTCTTTTCTTCTTCGTTTCTCCGTTCTTTCCCGTTCTCGTTCCTTCTTCGGTCCAGTAGCAGTGGAGTTCCAGATGACGACGCCCTTTGATGCAGACAACAAGCGTGGATCCCATCGAGTACGATGGACGTGTTGGGTGCTAACACCTTCCCTTCGCGTAACCGACTCCCGTACCCGTTCTCTTGGTCGTGAGACCATGCTCTTTCCTTCCTCTTCAGGTTTATGCAGTGTTTCCTTTCCCTCTCTTGGGATAAATACACATTGCTGGCGACTCTGTGTTCTTTTGCGCCACTCTCGCGTTTGTACCGTTGGATGCGAATCTTTCGGGAGCGACACCTTCAGATTTTCCCCAGCAGAGTCGCCAGTTGTCGCTCCCGAAAGATTCGCATCCAACGGTACAAACGCGAGAGTGGCGCAAAAGAGCATAGAGTCGCCAGCAAAGTGTATTTATCCCAAGAGAGGGAAAGGAAACACTGCGTAAACCTGAAAGAAGAAGGAAAGAGCATGGTCTCACGACCAAGAGAACGGGTACGGGAGTCGGTTACGCGAAGGGAAGGTGTTAGCACCCAACACGTCCATCGTACTCAATGGGATCCACGCTTGTTGTCTGCATCAAAGGGCGTCGTCATCTGGAACTCCACTGCTACTGGACCGAAGAAGGAACGAGAACGGGAAAGAACGGAGAAACGAAGAAGAAAAGAAAAGGAAGTGACTCGATAGGACGGTATCGTTGTCCTAGGCCTATGTACTCCCTCAGTGCAATGGGAAAGTCAGAGTCAACGTAGTTCGGACGGGAACTGTGGGGGAAGGTTGCTCGCCAAGACAATCGTTGTCTTGTGCCTACGTATCCTCAATCGGACGAGAGAGAGGAATCAGAGCTGACGTAGTTCGTGGGTACGACCACGGATGGGTAAGTGTTTTTTACGTGAGCGACGAGCTCTTTTCTGAAAAAAGAAGTTTGAAACCCAACAATCCCGGAGGATAAAAAGATTTGAATTGGTTTGGTGTTTTTTAGACAGAAGTATTTTGAGTTAGTTCGTAACTTACATTGCACCAAAGTCTTGAATACAGGAACGAATACTTTCGTGCGTCGTCCCCAACAGGACAAACACTAGGTATCCTAGAAGAATGAGAGGAAGCCCCTCAATCCCCATTTCCCACATAGAAGGCTCAAGCGCAATACACGTTAACTTTTATTACGTGTCTTGAAGAAGTTTTGAGATGAGAAGAGAGACGACACAAAGGAAACTCTAAAGGGGAACTAAGAGTCCTAATGTTATCATGCACGGATGTCCTATGGTTAGTGAGGTTTAGGAGAGATGACTAACTAACCTAATGCTAATCCTACTCCAAGCTTAATCAAAAATTAAGTTGGACTAGGTAGCTCTAAAGGGAGAGAATCCAAGACTTAAACAAGTCCTGAGACTCGAGGGATGAAAAGAGTGAAAGAGGAGGAGGAGAAAGAGAAGTGAAACACAAGTGGCCTAAGCTCACTTCAAACACAAGTATGAAAGTTGAAAGATAAAGGAAGAAAGTAAAATGTGGAAGCATATCCACACTCAAACAACTTACCATTTGCCCCTGAAAGTGTTAGAAATATTCACATATGACAAAATGAAACTCAAACAAGCATAAGGCAATAAAGGAACAAGTTCTAAGGTAAATCAAACATCAAGTTCAGAACCTAATGGTCCTACTGACCTCTAATATTAGTCATGCACAATTAGTCAAAAAGAAAAGGGAGAAGTCAATCAAGTACCATTCAAGTCATTAAAGAAGGAGTGAGATGAAGAGAAGTGATCATGTAAAGCAACCAAGTCAAAATTTCACAAAGTAAACCAAGTCCAGAAGTGACACAATCCTAAATATGTGCCTAAACATAATCTTCAAACAACATTCAAGTCACACAAACACTTTCACAATCAATTAGGAAGCAAAGAAGAAGTGAAGTGAAGTGAAGTGAAACATGATTCATACTTGTGAAACAAATGACTTAAAGTGAAAGGCAAACATCAAACATGCAAAGATGAGATTCAAATATCACAACCAGAAGTCCATTAACATGCTATCAATCCTCAAACAAGACCTAAAATTGTGGCACAAGTGCCTTCATGATCAAGCAAACCAAACATGAAGCATATATTCACAAATTGGACAAGTTAAAGCTCATACTTCAAAGAAATAACAAACATGCCTCAAAAATTATGTCATTCAGTATTCAAGCACCTCAAACATGTATAATTGACATATCAAATCCACAAGTAATGAATCAGAACCAAAGTCAATCAACAATTAGGTCAAAGCATCAATAAGATTTCATACATTCATGCTCAAAGCAACACATCAAAAGTCATCCAAAAAGGACCTAAAAATCATACCAAAAATCTCAAACATACTTCAACATGTTATGAACACAAACCAAAAAGAATCAGGATCAAATCACTTTCCAAGTGAGAGAAATAAAAAATGCAACATGAAGTATGCAATATGAAGTGCAAATGAGAAAAAATACTTTGGAAAATTAATATTTAATGCAATTTTAATGCAAAAATAACAAAATAAAATGTGAAAAATTAGTTTTAATAATGAGAAGGGATGATGAATTTTTTTGGAATTTTTTAGCACATGCAAGTATTTTTAACAATTAATTATGAAATGGTATGAAAATAGAAAATAAAAAGGAAATGAAATGAAGCCAGGGGTGCAAAAAGAAACCCAAACGCGTTCAAATGACCATGGGCTCAGAAACGGGGGTGCAAAGAGCAAAAAAGCCCAAGCGCTTTCAAGCCTTCAGAAACAACGAACGGCTGAGATTAAGTCAAGCATAAGAAAGTCTCCAAATCCACGGGCTCTCATTCAAAGTCAAATGAAGCAAAGTCAACTATCTGATGGTCCATATTCAAACTTGCTAATTAAATGAGATCCAACAGTCATGAATTAATCAGATCCACTAAACCCTAATTAACTTAATTAACAACACATAACCAAGATCCAACGCACGTGAATTAAACTGGAAAATTAATCACGATCCAACGCATGAGATTCAAACTGGAAAACCACAAACCTTAATTAAATCCTCACCGGCCGGAGAAGCGCCGGTCATCTTCTCCGGCCACTCTCCGGTCACCAAACTTCAAACCATAACCAAAAACAACAAATCATACATCAAAATGATCAGCAACTCACGTAGATCACAAATATATCACTCAAAATCATTTAGCATGCATATATTTCACGAATCGAACAAAACAAGTTTGGATCTGAAAACTTCAGATCTAAATTCCAGCCATGATTCACGTTGAAAATCAATTCCAAACACATATATGAACTCAACACATCAAGATGAACATTAAACACACAACAAAAATCAATTCTAGAGCTATGAATTTCAAGTTCACCTGAGATTTGCAGAACTGGAAAATCACCAAGAAACTCCAAGATAAGCTGCAGATCAACTCCTTAAACCGTCTAATTGCAAAATAAATGCACTTAGACCTTCAAATTGGCCTGAATCCTTGAATCCGAGAGTTGAAAATCTGAACTCAACTGATAAATTCTTTGCTTAAACTTCAAAATAATGGTGGATTTCTCTTCCTTATGCTCCACTGATCACAAACCAACCAAAAAAAATGGAAGACACTTGAAGAATTGGGAGAATCGAAGGAGAGAAACTTGAGAGCAAAACTTTGAAAAGTGGTGAAAATGAATGGTAGCTGCTGAGAAATTCGTGTGAGTTAGCTTATATAGTGTGCCAATGCTACTGTTTAGGGTTTTAATCTTCAAGGACTTGAGAGCAATGAGTTTTGGGTTGTTTTGCAAATTTGCAAGTTTGTGCACATGAGGTATTCTACTTGTGCATTCTTCATGAAAAGTGCATGACTGCTTTCCTTTTGATGCCATGAGAACCTTTGGATTGATCTTGGGGCTGGAAAGTAACTGAATTGTGATTTCCAAATGAACTTGCAAAATTGCATAATGATGAATTATGGACATGTAACCCACGGGTTCACTCAATTCTTGGCTCAAAATGATGCTAAATGAGGTACATTGGAGTGTGGTGAGGTGAACTGAACAATTAGAAGCCATATTGGTGAGTTAAAATGCAACTTGCAAGTTATGTCAAAATGGTATGCATGGTAGAACACCAAATGCCCTCTAACTTCAAATGCCCATAACTCTTGATCCAAAAATGATATGATCATGATCCACCACTCTTTGGAAAGAGGAGAAAGAGATCTACAACTTTGGTGTTGGGAAAAAATTCGTTTGAAGCATTTTTGATCATGAAAAGTTTGGTTAAAGTTGGTTGAAAATATGCCCAAAAATAGTAACTTGAAATTACAAGTCACTTTCCCAAATTAGCAACTTTTTACCAAAGCTTGATTTTTGCAAATTGTGATCATGAAAGCCTTCCATAGACCAAACAAAGGTCTCTTGACTTGATTACCATGATGAGGATCTCTTAAAACCCTAGTTTGACTTTTCAGTTGACCAGTTTGACTGATACTTCATCTGTAAGCTACTGAATCATCTGAGGTCTTCCATGGTGAATTTTTGGCTCAAAATCCATCCTTAGACTTGTTTTGACATATGGAGAACCTTGGTGAAAGGTTTGAATCAACTCCTTAAGCTTAGGACCCTTAACCATGAAACCCTAGTTTTGGTCATCAGTGTAAGGACACCAACCCTTGATATAACCACTTGGAGAGTCCCTCATTGAAATAATCTTGGGCCACCATATAAGGATGTGAGGAGCTTATGGAGCTCATAAGAAGCTTTTGCCCTTGAGTTGAACCAAATACCTTGATCCCATGCTAAGAACCAAATGCTATGCACAATGCAAATGCAAGAAATGAAAAGAAACCTAAGCCAGTTATCTAAAAACAACAAGGCAAATTTTGAGGTGTTACAGCTGCCCCTATTCAATCAACTTGATCCTGAAGGTATGATAGTGACGACTATCATGCGTTCCAAGGATTCACGGAGATTGAATACCATAAGAAACCTGAAATTTGCAATCCTCAAAGGAGGGACGACTCCACTGGGGAACAAACATTAAATGCTGCACTGTCACAACACATACGAGTGTTGGAAACTAAAACTGTATTGAAAAGTCCTGAAATAAACACAAACGAAGGTTAGCTATACTGGGGATAAACACGGACGGGTGTCAAGGAATCCAGGATATCAAATACGGACGGGTATTGAGAAGATACACAGACAGGTGTAAAGAGGTTCAATACGGACGGGCGCCGAAAGAACACATACGGGTGCCAAAGGGATTCAATACAGACGAGTATTAAAAAAGATACACGGACGGATTAAAAGATTTCAATACGGACGGGTATTGAAAAAGATACACGGACGGGTGTAAAAGATTTCAATACGGACGGGTATTGAAAAAGATACACGGACGGGTGTAAAAGATTTCAATACGGACGGGTATTGAAAAAGATACACGGACGGGTGTAAAAGATTTCAATACGGACGGGTATTGAAAAAGGGTACACGGACGGGCGTAAAAGGATCCAATATGGACGGGTATCGAAAAGGATACACGGACGGGTGTAAAAGGTTTCAATACAGACGGGTATTGAAAAGGATACACGGACGGGTGTAAAAGGTTTCAATACGGACGGGTATTGAAAAGGGTACACGGACGGGTGTAAAAGGTTTCAATACGGACGGGTATTGAAATCAAATGTTCAAACACGGACGGGTGCTGAAAGAAACACGGACGAGTGTCTGTCATTAAAAACTTCGAGGGGGGAAAAACCGAAGGACCACCTGGACGAAGGGGTACAAATAAGATTAAGGATAAACAATCCTGGCAATACACTCTGCCGGGGAACTGTCAAATATTGCCTAACCCAACACCTGTGGAGTAAAGATATCTTCCTGAAATTCTGCTTTCCTGACGAAGGAAAACTCAAACCTGGCTTACGCTTCGGATGCATATGTTTGAATTTTGCCGTAATGCTCCACATGAAGTGGGAATGCTACGCATTTGGGAGGATGCCATGCAAAACAAATGCTTATGCAATGCAAGAGAAAAGTCTCAGCAAAATAAATGCTGAAGACCAGAAGCAACTCCGCTGGAGATGGAAAACTAAATTGCCACCAAACCAAAGAAATCCTGTTGAGAAAAACTTCTCCCTGCTAGGGAAGATCATAATCACCCATTCTGCCGGAGATGGACGAATCTCCGAGAGAATACCTGCTCTGTTGAGGAATATCAAGATCAACAACTCTGCTGGAGATGGACGAAGCTCCGAGAGGATACCCACTCAGCTGGGGAGGGAGATGAATACTGAAGATGGAAATTCCACCGCTGGGGACGACCTACTATTTCAGAACTTGGCTTCGGCGCTTGCCAAAAACGATTGGCCTTAAGACCTGCTGGGGATACCACTCACCACCAGACTCTGATTGGGGAAATGAGCTTAATCTGCTGCTAGGGAAGTAACTTTACCCTCACCCTGCTGGGTACTAGATCAAACCATTGTCGTCGAGACTATACTTTTTGACCAACCGAGGAAAGTAGACACCAGGACCCTGTGGGGATAATAACATCTTCGTCCACAAACTTCCTGCCGGAGGCACGGCAACATTCACCTTAAAGCAATCAACTTCTGAGTACTTGTTAGGGAATAATAATCCAAACACAACTTCGGCTGGGTATATAATCCTCTGTACTTTGCTGAGGAAGGCGATCCTCAACGACTCCGCTTGGGAGAGAAAGTAATTGTCAACATTCACCTGCTAGGGGATAACACATGCTTCCTGACTAGCTGGGGGACAAATAAATGCCCCATGCTCCGTGGGGATACTTCACTTGCTGAAGAAAGATGTGCCAAGTCACGACTCTGGCCTGGGAGAAAACCTCTTATATCCTGCTAAGGAAAATAATCCTTAACGATCCCGCTTAGGGAATTACTTCTTTATACTCTGGTTGAGGAAGACGACCCTCGGTACTCTGATGGGGAAGAGTAATAACCTGCTGAGGACGATCAGACTTCAAAGTAGAGGAGAGCTCTACTCTACTGGGGAAAACAGCAAGCTGCTGAGGACGATCAGACTTCAAAAATAAAGAGAGCAACTCTACTGGGGGAGTACATCTGTCACCCTGCAAAACCAACAGAAAGGTCTATGCACAGAAATGATTACATTGATTATCAACATAGTGACTGTCGCCTAAACAATTGCCACTGTTTTCCAACTTGTGTCATAAAGCTCAACGTTTTAGCATGTAATGTTTTTATCAAAAATATCGGACATTTTCACAAACAAAACAGGTAAAAAAGAAAACAAAAGCTCTTTAACTGAAATGCAAACTTTATTGAATGAATTGGCCTGTAAATAGGCATTTACATCTGGAAGCAATTCCTGAAAAGAGGTAATTGCGCAAAAAGTAAAAGAAAATACAAATATCGGCAATGTGGGGAACAGACATCCATCATGACTCGACTCAGCTATAACCCATATGACTTGTTCATCCGCATATACTTTGGCCTTCGACGACGACTAACTGGACTGATTCCTTTCCTCAGAATTTTCCAAGTGTGAACGGTGATCACAGATCGGGCGCGGATCGTAGTCTTTGCTCTAAAATCCCTAACTTTTGCCTGGATCGCCCTTTTCGGGTTTTCAATCCACCGGGATACCCATTTTTTTGCCAAAGTTGCCATTTCAGGTTTTCAACCTTGCGGGTTTATTCTTTTTCTTTTTATCCCTAATTTTTGCCCGAACCTTTTCTTTTTATGGTTCGCCAGGATGCCCCATTTTTGCCTGAACCTTCTTTTTATGCTCAGCGGGTCTCTTTTATGCAAAGTATTTTTTGACTACATCCGCGTTCACAGGGGACGTAAAATCTTCGCCATCCATAGTTGAGAGTAATAAGGCTCCACCAGAGAAAACCTGTCTTACTACATATGGCCCTTCGTAATTCGGAGTCCACTTGCCCCTGTGATCTGTTTGAGGAGGAGTGATCCTTTTCAGAACTAATTCACCAGCTTGAAAACACCGAGGACGCACCTTCTGATCAAAGGCTTTCTTCATCCTGCTCTGATACAATCGGCCATGCGCAATGGCTTTCAATCTCTTCTCTTCAATGAGGTTCAATTCATTCAGCCGGGAACGTACCCACTCAGCTTCATCCAGCTTTACATCTGTCAGAATTCTCAAAGAAGGAATCTCAACTTCTAATGGCAAGACTGCTTCCATGCCATACACTAGTGAGAAAGGAGTTGCCCCAGTCGAGGTGCGTACCGAAGTACGATACCCATGCAAAGCGTAAGGCAACATCTCATGCCAGTCTTTGTATGTCACTACCATCTTTTGCACAATCTTCTTTATGTTCTTATTAGCCGCTTCAACAGCCCCATTCATCTTCGGACGATAGGGAGAAGAATTGTGATGTTCGATTTTAAAGCTCTGGCATAGCTCCTTCATCATCTTGTTATTCAGATTTGAACCATTATCAGTAATGATTCTCTCCGGGACTCCATACCGGCAGATGATGTCCTTCTTAATGAACCGGGCTACCACTTGTTTGGTGACGTTGGCATACGATGCTGCTTCCACCCACTTCGTGAAATAATCGATAGCAACCAGGATAAAACGATGTCCATTTGAAGCAGTCGGCTCGATCTTCCCAATCATGTCAATACCCCACATAGCAAAAGGCCAAGGTGACGACAAAACATTTAGAGGAGTAGGCGGTACGTGCACCTTGTCAGCATAAATCTGGCATTTATGACATTTCCGGGCGTATTTAAAACAGTCAGACTCCATAGTCATCCAATAATACCCCGCTCTCAACAATTTTCTGGCCATAGCATGCCCATTAGCATGAGTACCGAAGGAACCTTCGTGAACCTCTTCCATTAACAAGCCTGCCTCGTGTTCATCAACACAACGTAGCAAGACCATGTCAAGGTTTCTCTTGTATAACACATCATCCTTGTTCAAAAAGAAGTTTCCCGATAACCTCCTCAATGTCTTTTTATCTTTGGAAGATGCCCCAGCTGGGTATTCCTGACTCTTCAAGAAGACTTTAATGTCATGATACCAAGGCTGGCCATCTGATACCCCTTCAACTGCAAATACAAAAGCAGGTCTATCCAAGCGCATGATTCTGATTGAGGGAGCTTCATTCCAAAGATTCACTTTATACATTGATGACAATGTTGCCAACGCATCAGCCATCTGATTCTCTATCCGGGGAATGTGATGGAAGTCTACTCTGTCAAAGAAAGGTAACAATCTTCTGGCATAATTGTTATATGGAACGAGATTTACTTGACGAGTCTCCCATTCTCCTGTAATCTGATTCACCACCAACGCAGAATCACCATAAACATCGAGGTTCTTGATTCTCAAATCAATTGCTTCTTCTAACCCCATGATGCATGCTTCATACTCCGCCTCATTGTTGGTGCATATGAACGCTAATCGGGCAGTAAAGGGTATATGAGAGCCCTGTGGAGTCGTAATGATTGCCCCGATTCCGTTGCCATATGAATTAACAGCCCCATCAAAAACCATCTTCCATTGAGATCCAATCTCAGGTCCTTCATCAGGCAAAGGCTCTTCGCAATCCTTCATCTTCAGATACATGATGTGCTCATCCGGAAACTCAAACTTCATTGGTTGGTAATCCATAATTGGCTGTTCGGCAAGATACTCTGACAACACACTTCCCTTAATGGCCTTTTGGGAAACATACTGAATATCATATTCTGTCAGAACCATTTGCCAACGGGCTATTCTACCAGAAAGTGCTTGCTTCTCAAACACATACTTGATTGGATCCATCTTCGAAATCAAAAGGGTTGTATGGTTTAACATATACTGCCTCAAACGCTTAGCGGCCCAAGCGAGTGCACAACATGTTTTCTCCAGCATCGAGTATCTTGACTCGCAATCAGTAAACTTCTTACTCAGGTAATAGATGGCGTGCTCTTTTTTACCTGACTCGTCTTGTTGACCGAGCACACAACCCATTGAATTCTCAAGAACCGTGAGATACATAATCAAGGGCCTTCCTGGTACTGGCGGCATAAGGACCGGAGGTTCCTGCAAGTATTCTTTAATCTTTTCAAATGCCTTTTGACAATTTTCATTCCACCTGACCGCTTGATCTTTTCTAAGCAGCTTGAAGATTGGTTCACACGTGGCTGTGAGATGCGAGATGAACCTAGCAATGTAATTCAATCTCCCCAAGAAACCACGAACCTCTTTTTCTGTTTTCGGCACAGGCATTTCTTGTATGGCTTTTACCTTTGCAGGATCAACCTCAATACCTTTTTCACTAACAATAAACCCCAGCAATTTTCCTGATCTCACCCCGAAGGTGCATTTGTTTGGATTCAACCTCAGTCTGAATTTCCTTAACCTTTCAAATAACTTCTGAAGATTCACCAGATGTTCTTCTTCCGTCTGTGACTTCGCAATCATGTCATCAACATAGACTTCAATCTCTTTGTGAATCATATCATGAAAGAGAGTCACCATCGCCCGCTGGTAAGTTGCCCCTGCATTTTTCAATCCAAAGGGCATCACTTTGTAGCAGAAAGTTCCCCACGGTGTTATGAATGTTGTTTTCTCCATGTCCTCTGGGGCCATCTTGATTTGGTTATACCCAGAGAAGCCATCCATGAAGGAAAACACAGAATACTGAGCAGTATTGTCAACTAACACGTCAATGTGAGGGAGCGGGAAATCATCCTTTGGGCTGGCTCTATTCAAATCCCTGTAATCAACACACATCCTGACCTTCCCATCCTTCTTAGGTACGGGCACGATGTTAGCAACCCATGGAGGATAATTTGTTACGGCAAGAAATCCGGCGTCTAGCTGTTTCTGAACCTCTTCCTTGATTTTGACAGACATCTCCGGTTTAGTTCTTCTCAACTTTTGCTTGACCGGAGCACAACCTTCTTTGAGTGGTAGCCGGTGTACAACAATATCAGTATCCAGCCCGGGCATGTCTTGGTAAGACCAGGCGAAGATGTCCACATACTCACGGAGCATTTCAATCAATCTTCCCTTGACACTGTCCTCCAACGCAGCCCCTACTCTTACTTCCTTTCTAGCGTCCTCGATTCCCAGATTCACAATCTCAATTTCTTCCTGATGAGGTTGGATGACTCTCTCCTCTTGCTTCAACAATCTGGTCAACTCTTCGGACAGTTCACACTCTTCGTCAGCCTCTTCTTCAGCCTGATAAATTGGATTGTCAAAGTCATACCGAGCTATAGCTGAGTCATGATCGGTGTCATCTGAACAAAAGGACCTGCAATGATTGATGAGGTATGTTTTATTATGATGCAACAAAATAAACACATTGCCATGTTGATGTGGGTTTTTAAATGCATAAAAATAAAAACAGAAAAACAGAGATCAAAATATTTGAGTGTGAAAAGCCCTTTATTGATGATAAAGCAAAACATGCGACAGTTAAAAGCCCTACAAACAGAATCACTACGTCTTGGGCAGAACGTAGGATTAACAAAATAGGAAAACAAAGCAATTACTCGAAGCCTGTCACTTGAATGACTTTCTCGGAAGACCAGTTGTGCAGACTTTCCCCTGGGACACAAGGACGGATCCAGCTATCCATATCGCAATCACTGTCTCCTTCTTCATCAATAGCATTAACTCTGTCGAAGAAAACTCCAGCGCTAGTGAACCGGACAGGGCCATAGAATCTTGGGGGATCCTCATCTCTTTTGGGTGGCTTATATCCCAATCCATAAGTATCCTTCTTTTTCTGGACTTCAACCACCTGGCCCCACCTCTGTGAGCTACCCGCTTCAACCACAGCTTTGGCGTCTTTTAACGAAGACATGGAACCCTCAGGTTGATTTGCCACTACGGGCTGCACTACAGCTCCAGACTGAACAACTTCTTCCAAAACTTTCACCTTCTCAAATCCCTGGCACAACGTCTCGTGGATTTCCCCATCCACTTCCACGTATTTGAAGGTTGACAATTGACTGATCATTATGTCTTCTTCTCCGCATACTGTCACTACGTGACCATCAACCATATACTTCAGCTTTTGATGTAAAGTGGAAGTTACAGCACCTGCCCCATGGATCCAAGGACGACCCAATAAACAGCTGTACGCTGGCTGAATATCCATAATGTAAAACGTTGCATTAAAGATTTCCGGTCCAACCTTGATCGGAAGCACAATCTCGCCAAAAACAGACCTCTTCGAGCCATCAAAAGCTCGCACCACCAAGTCACTTGGTGTACAAATCAAACCGCGAGTATCTAACTTCATTAACGCTTTCTTGGGCAATACATTCAACGATGAACCAGTATCAACCAAGACATGTGACATCAACGAGCCACGGCATTCGATCGAAATATGCAGGGCATTGTTATGATTCCTGCCAGCAGAAGTCAAGTCAAGATTTGTAAAACCCAGGCCATTACCCGCATTCACGTGCGCTACAACCCCTTCCAGCTGATTAACAGAAATCTCTTGAGGAACGTATGCTGCATTCAAAACCTTCAAAAGAGCATTCCTGTGAGCCTCAGAACACAAGAGCAGAGACAGAATAGAGATCTTGGACGGGGTCTGATGCAACTGGTCCACGATCTTATAATCACTTTTTCGGATGAGCCTCATGAACTCCTCTACATTTTCCGAAAAAGCATCATCAACCGGTTTCACTGTAGATTCCACAATCACTGGGGTCTGAACAGAACCATCCATCGCCTGTTTTCCTCTATCCTGCCTAGAGGTACTGGGTTGATCGTTAACCGGAGGGAGCACTCTACCACTTCTGGTTATGGCATCAGTCTCAACTTTAACCCCTGAACTAGAACCCACTGGTGAAGTGTTCATTAGCTCTTGCTTTTGCCCATTGACAAACACCTCTGCACCATAATTCCACGGAATAGCCTTAGAACTTTCGTACGGAATGGGTCCAGCCCTCGTGATAATGACTGGAGGTGGCCTTGCTGGACCAGAAATAGTAATTGTTTTGAAAGGGATAGTGATAGTGGCAACCTTCTCACTAACAACCTCCTCTAGCTGATTACCTCTGTCAAACTGTAAACAGCCCTCATCAATCAGATTTTGAATACCCCTCTTCAACGAATCACAACCATTAGCCTTTATCAAACAATCTGAGCAATTCTCACCACAGCCCGGATAGACATCACCTTTCAATAACCTATTCTTAACCACCACCAACGGAGTCTTCAGCTCCTCCACATCCATGATCAAATTCAAAGTTTCACAGTCCTCAATTATAGCATTCACCCTTGGCCCATTGTGATTAGGCATCGGGTTCTGAATAACATTGGGTCCGTCATTCGAGAAATTGATGGCTTTTGAGTCCACAAGGTCCTGCACCTTGTGCTGAAACGCCCTGCACTTCTCCACCGTGTGCCCAGGAGCACCAGAATGAAAATCGCAGTGTGCGTTAGCATCGTAGCCTCGTGGGAGTTCCCCTGTTGGTGGAGCCAGGGTACGAAGCTCAACTAGACGCAACTGTAGTAAATGTTGCAACAACTGTGCATATGACATTGGGGGTTGATCAAAATGCCTCTCTGCATTCCTCTGTCTGTTCTGATACTGACCCTGCTGCCTATTCTGATTAGCATTACCCCTTTGCTGCTGTGGCGGTGGTAACACTGCTGGAATGGTTACTGATGCTACCTGTTGATTGTTAAACTGGCGCTGTTTCCCTTTTCCCCTGTGGGATGATACAGCGTTGGTCTCTCCTTTCTTCTTATAATTATCAAACGACTTTTTTCCCTGTCCGGAAGACGATCCATCACCGCTAGAAACCTTCCCAGCCTTAATTCCGACCTCTATCTTCTGCCCAATAGCAATCACATCTGCGAACTTGCCTAGAGAACAAGGCAAAAGCTTCTCATAGTAGTGCTTCGGCAGTGTGTCCATGAACATATCTAGCATCTCTTTCTCTAGCATTGGTGGCTGCACCCTAGCCGCCAATTCACGCCACCTTTGCGCGTATTCTTTGAAACTCTCATCATTCTTCTGGGACATGCTCAACAACTGAGTTCTGTTGGGAGCCATGTCCGTGTTGTACTGATAATGCTTGATGAAGGCTGCAGCTAGCTCTCTCCAGGTACGAACATCTCTGCTTTCTAGCCCCATGTACCATTCCAAAGACGCGCCAGACAGGCTGTCTTGGAAGAAGTGCATCATTAACTTTTCATCCTTAGCGTGAGCAGCCATCTTCCGGGTATAGGCCTTCACATGAGTCCTTGGGCAGGTAGAGCCATTGTACTTTTCTAGCGTAGGAATCTGAATCTTGTGTGGAATAACAACATCAGGGACCAACCCTAGGTCGTCCAAATCAATCCCCAAATCATCCTGTTTCACCACTCCTTTCAATTGAGCTTCGATTAAACGGATTCTTTCATCACTGACTACAGGAAGGGCAGCATCTAAACTCCTGACCGAGAACACATCGTCCTGTTGATCATCAAAATGATGGCCATGAATAGCCCGAACAGTACTTCCCTCTCCAACCACTGTAGGGATTCTGCCCTGTCCACCAGCACCAACTCCGCCCGGAGGGATATTACGGTTAATAAGACCACCGTGTAGGATACCATTTTCGTCGACCTGCGCCACTAACGGCTGAACCAGAGTTCTAAACTCGTTCTGACTTTGCACCACACCCTGCATCATTTCCATGAACTGGTCGATGCGAGCTTGCATAGCGGCCATATCTGCCTGAACTTTGTCCATCACTCTGTTTTGATTGAGCCGAGTAGAATAACGATGAGTTGGTTGATCAATCCTGACTGAAAGAAAGAGAGAGCATAAGAAAACCAGAGAAACCAAGATAACCTGCAATGCAAAAATGATTATGATTATGCAAATGCAAATGCAAATGCAAACATGTTTGTATATTTGCAGGGTGATCCACCCCTTGATTCCAGTTTAAAGGTGAAATAGGATGAAACTGCTGCTCATATAAATCAGAGTGAAACACTGTCAGAAATTACAACCCAAGGTACCAAAAATAGCCTGAAACAAAATAAGCAGAGGTCCCAGCCAACAATTCTGGTGGTGACCCAAAATACAAAGAAAGAACAAAATACAAACTACTGAGTAAAGTTCCCTTCAAGGGTCTTGCATCGTATGAGGGCCACTGCCCGAGCTAGAGCACTCCCGCTTAGACCTTTTCACTCCTGCTTGTATTTTCAGCTCTTCCATGGTTGCTATGGCTTCTTTGAGCCGTTCCTCAACTGCGTGTCTTCGGAACGTCCCTGACAAGATCTCCTCGTCCTTCTTCCTGAGCTTCACCTTCAGACTCTCAATCTGCTCCAAATGCTTATCCTCTTTCTGCTTGTTGGCCGTGATTGCAGTATCTCGGTAAGCATTGAACCTGCGAATCTTCGCCCAAGCCTTGGCTAAGTCATCCTTCTTGGATTTGAGAGTCTTGCAAACGCCTTTTAGAGCTTGTCCTACCCTTTTCCTAGCTGCTATCTCTTCGACCAGCTCCTTTTCTTTCTCAGCGAGACGTTCTGTCTTCAGCTTGGCGATATGAACAGCCTCACCTCGCTCATGTTTCAACTGGTAGATTTCCTTTTGCAACTCACGGTTCTCCTCTCGAATCTTCTCCTTTTCAGCCCATAATTGATTGTACTTCTCCATCTCAATCATGGTTGGGGGTTCAATCAGCAAAGGGTAAGAAGGAGGTTCCCTGCAGAATGGCAAAAGCACACTTTCTACTCTGCTCTGAACCCAGTCTTCATACGCACGAAAAGCTTTGTTGTTACACTTTCCAAAAGAAGTCTTTCCTTTCTTATGGCGATCTCTCCAAGCGTTTGCAGCTTCTTTCAACACCTCCAGATTGGCTTCCTCACCCAAAAATAGAGACTCTTGCACATCTTGGCCTTTTGGCGGCTCCTTTAAAGCATACCCAAATTGCCTAATAGCAAGAATGGGGTTGTAGTTAATTCCCCCCTTCCTTCCTATTAAAGGTACGTTTGGGTAACCTCCACAACTAACCAGGATCTCTCGGCCCAACAAATCACGATTGATCCAAACTAAGTTGTCGGCCCTTAACCCCATTAACCTCTTTGCCCAATCTAAAGTTCCTTTAGTGTCTTCGAATGCCCCAGATTTGGGAAGACGATCAGCAAACCACTTATAGAAAATTGAAGCACAACAATAAAGAGGTCCGCCTCTCCTTTTCTCATTCTTATAGTGCATCGAATAATACAGATCCCCAAGCAAGGTAGGTACCGGATTCTTCGTGGTGAATATCCGGACAGCATGTGCATCTACAAAATCTTTCACATTAGGGAATAACGCCGTTCCATAAACACACATAGCCAGAATTGCATTGAACACTGACCAACACTTAGCCTTAGCACAAGTAGCAGCCTGTTCGATCAAAAACTTCGTGTGAAAACCTTGATAACCCCCTTTACTAGCAATATTTTTCTTCAACAGTGACTGATCCAAACGTAAAGTAGCAGCAACCCTTTCCAAATCAGGAAACTCCTTAGAAGGATAGAAGGGAGCTCCCTCTTTGACCGAAACATCCAAAATAAGAGCAAATTCTTCCAACGTTGGAGCCAAAAGATAATCAGCAAATAGAAAACATCGGAGTTGAGGGTCATAGAACTGTGCCAGAGTGTGCAGGGCCCTGAACTCATAATTGGTAACATTCCGGGCGAAACTCAGAATCCTCCCATATTCTCCTCTGAACTCTGCCAATGCCTCAGGTTTTGCCATAGCCGAGATCTTGTGAACAGCGTCTAGATGAAGCTCCGGGAACTTGTACGGGATGATGTTCTTTCTTTCTTCAGTGCTCATCATGGACAGTCTTCAGACAACCGGAATCAAAGTTAGGATGCAACCCTACAAATGAACAAACATGTCAGAATGCAAAAAGATGATGCAAAATGCAAGCATGGGATCAAGGTATCCAAAATGCTCAAACTGCTGCTGTTCTGCTGACTGAATAAGACCCAGAATACCAGAAACCCAAAAATCCAGAATAACAGCCCAATCAAACTGCCAGAATGCCAGGATAATAATAGTGCACTGGTGAGAAACCCAGAAACCAGGTAGGTTGAAGGTCTCGGTTACCTGCAAACCTGCAAACACCCCTCCCCTCTCACATGTGGGTACTAGGATGTTCAGTATCCCGGGCTCTCAGGTCTAGAAAGGATGATACGTTCACCATTTCTGGTTTGGCATCATCATCAAAAGAGGAGGCCTCAACCGATTCTCCAAAACAAAAGATCCTCAGCTTCAGAGGTTTGAGAAGCAATAGCACATTCAGCCCGAAGGATACAATGCTATCGCCAATCAAAGAGGTCGTCCGCTGATTCGCTTCAAAAGGGAAATCCTATAGCAAGTTCCCAGCATTGGGTCCTCGGATCGAGAATATGCAATGGGTTTGCCACAGAAAGTGGGCTGCCACTGTCACATCTCGGGAGGAGTGCCGCAACTGAGTCCTCGGGAATGGTTGCCAGAGTCGACAGTTTTCCAGATCATATTCCATCATCTGCCCCAAATGGACAGGACAGAATATTATCAAGAAAACCTCGTCTGGATGTGGAGTTTTCATGTATACTTCGTCTGGCCAAATGCCAAACAAGTCACACTACTTTCCACGCTAATCATAGGTGTATGCTCAAGCCTTGGTATTGGGCTTTTCTCTCATGAATCCAACCCACCCTACAAACAGAAAAACCAACAGCAGAACAGCACAACAATATCCAGTATGACAATAATAAATGAAATGTAATAAAAGCTATAAAAACAGTAAAGCATTAAAGTAAAAGTACAGTAAATAGCAATACAGTAATATACAACAAAGCAAAGCACCATAGAAACACCCAACAAAAACAAACAGACAAGCGTTAGGATCGACTCGCTAAAGGGGAAGGACCAGCGTAGGTCAACCAGAGTCCCCAGCAGAGTCGCCAGCTGTCGCTCCCGAAAGATTCGCATCCAACGGTACAAACGCGAGAGTGGCGCAAAAGAACACAGAGTCGCCAGCAATGTGTATTTATCCCAAGAGAGGGAAAGGAAACACTGCATAAACCTGAAGAGGAAGGAAAGAGCATGGTCTCACGACCAAGAGAACGGGTACGGGAGTCGGTTACGCGAAGGGAAGGTGTTAGCACCCAACACGTCCATCGTACTCGATGGGATCCACGCTTGTTGTCTGCATCAAAGGGCGTCGTCATCTGGAACTCCACTGCTACTGGACCGAAGAAGGAACGAGAACGGGAAAGAACGGAGAAACGAAGAAGAAAAGAAAAGGAAGTGACTCGATAGGACGGTATCGTTGTCCTAGGCCTACGTACTCCCTCAGTGCAATGGGAAAGTCAGAGTCAACGTAGTTCGGACGGGAACTGTGGGGGAAGGTTGCTCGCCAAGACAATCGTTGTCTTGTGCCTACGTATCCTCAATCGGACGAGAGAGAGGAATCAGAGCTGACGTAGTTCGTGGGTACGACCACGGATGGGTAAGTGTTTTTTACGCGAGCGACGAGCTCTTTCTGAAAAAAGAAGTTTGAAACCCAACAATCCCGGAGGATAAAAAGATTTGAATTGGTTTGGTGTTTTTTAGACAGAAGTGTTTTGAGTTAGTTCGTAACTTACATTGCACCAAAGTCTACCATGCGGGAACGAGTGAGTCGCATGATCGCCCCCGAATGAGACGTATGCTAAACACCCTAGAAGAAGAGAGGAGACCCCTCGTTCTTCATTTCCTACACTTAAGGCTCGAGCGCAATATACGTTATATTTTATTAAGTGTGTTTTGATGAAGGTAACCCAACGTTTCCAATTCTGTCTGACCATTAGTCTCCCCGAACTCCGGGCAACAAGGTCACGACCACGAATCTCACGAACATCTGGGGTCACGAGCACTTTGAGACAACCCTCTTCGTCTTCAAACGACGACTCCATGCTGGCTCCCCGGAGCAACGAGCAGTCCTTAAGTCATCACTCCCACGCTCGGGAGCAACGACTTGGGGGGCTCCTGTTCTGGACTGGACCAATGGCTTGAATTGGCCCAATCTGCCTCTACTCCAGAGCGGCCCAAATTACCTAAGTCCAATCCACAGAGGGGAAAAGTTACCTTTCTGCCCCTACAACCGGGCAAGGAATACAATGTTCCTCCCCGGAATTACTGCCCGTTACGCACGGCTTTACTGCTCCCCGAACAAGCTATGGGCAGGTGCCCGGAACCACGCCTATGCCCGACATAACGGCTAGTTTTGGGCACCCTGCCCGACATAACGGCTAGTTTGGGTAGTTACCTATTCTTTGGGGAAAACGGTTATTTCGCCCCGAAAATAGGACCGTTGGCCACGCGTTGGGGGCTCTATATAAACCCTCTTGCTTGAGAGGGTCAGTTATCCAATATTCACCCTAAGAATTCATACTCTGTACTTGTCCCTTTTCTCTGACCCTTTCTTACTTGAGCGTCGGAGTACCTTGCAGGTACACCCCCTCCTCTCCATACGACCAGCATCCCTGACGCACTTGGCGGCCTGATTCTACAGGATCTGATCCAGCCTTCACGATCAAGTATGTATAAGTTGTGATTTATTACAATAATTGTTTTCTATCATTGATAAACACAAAAAAAATATGGACTAAAAAAAGCGTAATGAAAAAGTATTTATGCATTTGTTGATTTAATAAGAAAAATCAATTAAAATCAAAAGATATGGACTAAAAAATAGAGTAACATCTGATCATAAATTAAAAATTTAATATAATTTATTATGTTTAAATATGTTACATTATTTGTAATTTTAAAAATTTTATAAAATATTTTCAGATCTATTTTCTGCATTTATTTTTTAAATGGTAAAAAAATTTATTAAACTATAGTTAATCAAATCAACTGTTAATATTAGCAAAGAGAGGCTAAATGATTTTCTTATTTTTTATTTATAAATATAAAACATATTTTATCTTCATAAATAAATTGATAGTTCATATATCATTAATTTTTCATTAATTCCAAAAACCATAGTATCATAAAGATAATATAAAATATCAAAAACATTAAGAATTTTATTTATTATTTAACAGACTAATTTTGCAGTATATTTAAAATTAAATAAGTATACTAACTATTTAATATATATATATATATATATATATATATATATATATATATATATATATATATATATATATATATATATATATATATATATTATTCGATTCAATATACATACATTATCAATTTCATCATTATTATACAGTATGTGAATATTTGTTTACTGCCATACCAGACTGCTACCCTATACCTAAGTACAGCAGAGTTGTAGGCATCATACTTCTTTGTATCTTCTAACACACCATAGTCAAACAACTCCTTTCTCCCATGTCACGTCGTCGTTTGATACTTCTTTATCTGTCAGACAAAATATCATCTACATGTTAAGCACTATGTTGGTTTCCAAAGTCTTAGGTCAATATTATATTAAGTTTTCCTTAAACTATACAGCTGTAAATAATTGCTTATTAAAACTTTCTTTCAAATAATTTATTCGTTCCAGTTTAAAGTTATTATTTTCACTAACTTTTGTTAAAATTACATTACCATCTAAATAAAAGTTATTATTCAAATCATATTTATTTTTTTTGAAAATGAATTAAAAATTAAAATAAGAATTATAGAAAAATTAAATTTTAGTTTCTCAAAATAAAAAACAAAAAAATGTTGAAAAATACCAGAAATTCACGTAGAAAATAATAAATTCTTTATAGTATTTCATCAAAATTACTTTATAATTAAAAATATTTACAAATTAAAAGCGGAGAGTAATACTTTATAATATTGCATAAAAAAATAATTTTAATCTCTGCAAAATCATATATAATACACGCTGGAAATAACTGAGTATTTTCAAATCTGAATTTGAATTGTAAAATAAAATCACAAAACCAATCATCTGCAAAAGAAATGTATTTGTGACATGCTAAAAAATAGTTAAGTTTAATACTTACAGTTCTCTTCCCTTCCTTTCCATAATTATGGCGAATGGTATATGCATATTCTTTCTCAAACTTTTCCAAACCAACCTACAATCAGATCTTACAATTAATTTATCATTAATTTAATTAATGTAATTAGTATAATTGGACAAAAATAGAATAGTATATACAAAGATTAATACCTACTCAACCCAGACGTCTATAGAGATATGGGATAGATTGATAGGATACACACAAGCTCACATGTTTAACTTTAAAGAATGAATGAATAGATTTCAGTTTCTGGTAGAGATTGTGTGCGAAAAATAAGAGATACAACAATCATACATACCTTAGAGAACTCGGCTCTCCAAAATGCAAGTGCATCATCCATGTTCAAATCAACACATTGAACGTAAGAAAAGTGATAGACATGCTGTTAAATTATACAGATAATGTAAAAAATTATTAATATTATAATTTTAAATAAATTGAATACACAATTTAATTTAATTTTTTTAGAAAATAATATTAAGAAATTTTATTATAATTAAACAAAAAATAAGAATCACATTTGTTTCATACAAATTATACAAGTATAAACACTAAGAAAACATTAAGCAAAGTCAATTAGTTGTAGTAGAAATTACCCCTGCTTTGCTTCAAGTCCAAACCAGAACCACCAATCCTATCAAAATAAAAATAAAATTTCAGAATCTATTTATCAAGTATGAACTACTATCATTTATCATGGCCAAGTTGTTTATCATTTAGGTTTATAAATTAGTTGTAAAAATAACTATAAAATAATAAGAGCAAATTAAACTTCATTTGTCATAACCTGCATAAAAATTCTAAAACAGCCCCTGTTCATCATCATCCTCATCAATTCATAACAATTCGTAACAACAGTAACAATACAAATCATCTTCTTGCTTTTGTGATAAAGTTTAATCAGAAACCACAAACCATAAACAACATGTTCACAATCAACATATCCATAAAAATCACGAATTTAATTAAAAACAGAAACGGAGAGGAAATAAAATCGGGATCAAACCAAAATTGAGTTGAAACTGTGTCGACCAGTAACGATTCGTCACTGCAGCAAAAATTAAGCAACTTATAGTAATAATTTGGGGATAAAAATTGAATCTTTATGATAAAAAGAAGTATAAGAAGAGTACCCAAGAGCAAAAATTCTTATAAAAACAACAGAATAAACACCAGCATGATTGATCAAACTTCTTCAATCAAAGATCTCCCGATGGAAAAGATTAAAGCATTTCAAGCCTGTTACATAGAAAATTAGCAAAAAAGAAAGTTAAAATCTACACGACATAACAATCAAAATTCCCATTAACAATGTACCTAAAAATTAAAACTTTTTTTTTAAAAAAATCAAATAGAATTGAAATTTTCTCATAACTCATTATGAGTGATGCTGAAAAATTATAGCTGCAACAAAATTTAAGCAACTTATAGTAATAATTTGGGGTAAAACTTGAATATTTTTGATAAAAAAAGTATAAAACCTCCCTGAATTCAACATGTTGCAGCATCTACTGCAATTGCTAATGTATAAACCTCACCCAACAGAGTCAATAATGACTGCAACTCTCATAGATACTGGCTGCAAAAAATCACAACAAAAAAAACAACAACAACCCTTTTCAATTCTGAATCAAAAGCACGTAAATTTACTAAAACCAAATAAAAAATCCAAGAAAAAAAACAGAAACCCTTTTAAATGTGAGCATGAAAAATTGATCTGAAAGTAAAAAAGAAAACAACTTTCTAGTACCTGTCAACTTATGAGTTAGTTATAATCTGAGTTGGTTCAAAATTTCTAATAAGCCTCCCTGAATTCAACATGTTGCAGCATCTACTGCAATTGCTAATGTATAAACCATTGCCAAATTATGTATAAAGCTATGTATAAACCTCATTCAACAGAGTCAATAATGTTCACCTGATGGTATAATTTATAAATCCAATATCTTTTTCACAACCTTCAAACCTTCAATCTTCGTCCACAACCTTCATAAAAAAACATGAGTTATATTTGTATAAGTTTTATTTTTTCTACAAAAGAATAATAAGTTATTATCAAAAGTTCAGCCATAAAATACTAATTGTACTAAGTAATTATGATTTCTAACCGTGTTCTTCTTCTTCATTTTCAGACAGGAAAAAAATAAACTGAGACGACGTTAGTTGTAACGCCCCAATTTTGTCCGTTTTATTTAATCGAGTCGTTTTGATTATTTTTATTATTATATTATTTTATTTTTGACTTTTACTTGGAAATATATTATTTTTCATTGTTATTATGTTTTATCGCGTTTTGGGAGCGTTTGCGAGATATTTGAGTGTAGGGGTATTTTGGTCATTTCACTTTATTTTTCTTAAGTTAGTAAGAATAGAAATAGAGAGAAAGAAAAAGAGAAGAAGAAAAAGAGAAAGAAGGAAAAGGAGAGAAGAAAAAGAGAGAAAACTTGGAAAGGAAGAAAATCGATCAACCGACTTTTCAAACACGATTAAATTGGGTAAGGGTGCGAAACTCGATTATCTTATGCTTGTGTATGATTATGTATGTGTGTGTTGGACTGTTCATTGTGTTTTCATAGCTTTTCAATTCTAGGTCGGAACGATAGAAATCGATGTTTTAGCGGTTGAAATGTGATGTAAATGTTGTAGGATACTTGTTACCATGATTGAGTTATGTTCTAATTGTTATGTTTTGGTTTGGAAGATATTTTGGTGGAAAAAAATGGTTTTGGACCTCAAAACAGCGCTGCAGAATTTCTGAGTTTTCCTTGGTTCGCCTAGCAAACCTGGGGCGAAGCAGAAGCGAATGATTTTTCGCGGGTTCGCCTAGCGAGCCAGTTTGCGAAGGTCAGCGAATGTTCGCTAACGTTGTTCGCCTAGCGAACTTTGTATCTTTTCGGTGATGGTTGTTGCTGCCTTGTGTGAGGGATATACTTCTAGCTACCTTGTTTTAATGATGTCAACAAACATATTAGATTGTAATTTGAGCGGTATCACTTCACTTGTCGAGCATATAGCATCTAGATGCATAGAATCTTGTCCTCTCCAAAAATAAATGTCCACTATCATTTTAGTTGTGTCTAGTTTGTAGTTTTGATCTGGGTCTGGTGAAAATACTCAAAAAATTGAATTTCCTAAAAATTTGCACTTCATGCGCTGACCTTCCAGTTCATGCGCTTACCTACAATTTCATGCGCTTACCTACAATTTCATGCGCTAACCCTCAAAACTTGCAGGAAAGCGCATAACCAAATAAACTCTAAAATAGTTTCTTATGCGTCGACGCATGAAAGCTGGGGTCAGCGCATAACTTCAAAATTCAGTTTATTTTTCCAATTTCTTTTATGTTATTTTTCTGTTATTAATTTTTGCTGGTCATATTTTTCATAAAAATAGTTTTGGTCATCTTTTTTACATTAACAACAAGAAACGTGAAAAATATATGTCATTTCTCTCTTCATCTTCATCTTCTTCACTGTGTAAACAAATAATCACACATAATCATCTTTGTTTGTGTCGCCCATTGATCGAAGTGATAACGTTCAGAATTTAGGAAGTGTAATCTTCATCTTCTGAGTTGAGAGTTTGGCAGGTGTTTCTTGAATAAAACCAGTTGGTTTTGTCCTCCAAGAATCGGATAGATTTTGGGGGTTTTTGCACAAACTGTTCTCTCTACAAGGATTCGGCTGGGCGAAGGTAACCGGAAATTGGCGCAATTATTCGGTTTAGTAGTTGTAATCAGAGGATCGTAGAAAGGAGGTTTGGGTTCGAATTCTTGGTAGATCGCAATTGACCGATTGAAGGTAACTGAAGAAAGGTGGTTTCTTTCAGTTTAGTAGCGTGGGACGGTAATTGGATCAACCATATTCGGAGCACTTGATTCGTCTTGAATCAAGGGAAGAGAAAATTCTGCATCAACGATAGAAGACATTCGAGGGTTTGAATGTTCATTGTTTTCTCTTGTACTAAACAATTTGCAACAACAGTATATATATATATATATCTCAATTCCATTTGTGGAGTTGGGGGCAGACGTACCCAAAGCGAGGACGATTGGGGAACTGCCTAATCAAATCGTGTTTGTTCTCTCTTTCCTTAACTCTTTTACAATTCATTTCGTTCGAATTTGTGAAGCTGCAAATCAGTGAAATTTCTGTAGAAAAGTAATTGTACACTGATAAATCTTTTTTGTTGTCAATGGTAGGTTGCATGTGGTTAAGGCTAGGTTTAGAGGACGAAATGAGTGAGTTTCCGGCGATTGTTGGTGGTGGACGGTGGCTGTGCCATTTTTCTACCTCTAACATGTCGTTGGAGTTAGTAGTACGTTTTAGCGAGGAGGGTGGTTCACGGTGATGTCGCGGTAGCTATGTATGCGTGACCGCCGTGTCTGTTCATCTCTCGAGTGGGTGATGAGTTTTCTGGTAGAACATTCCCAGATTCCGGTGAAGCTTTGTGATTTCCGGTGAAGCTTCAAACGGAACTGGGTGTGGGCGCGGGGAAGCTCCTCACCCTGGGATGATTAGTTTCGAGCGTCTCCTCGCGGGGAGGTTTCAGCTTTCCTTATGATGTTAGGGCTTAGGCTGATGACGTTGTCCTTAGCCCTTTGCGCGCCCTTTCAATTGACTTAGCAGTGGAAGGGTGGATTTGATTTGCTGTCGAATTCACTTTCTTCTCTGCTTTTCAGGTGACTGTAATGGCGACGGGGCCAGATAGAGAACTTATTATAGATACATCCGAGGAGGATACGGGCTCCGAAGATAATAGTAGCTCGACGGCTTCGAGTTCGGCGACTTCGAGTTCATCCAGTAATGTCGGGGAGGAAGAAGCGGATGACATGGACGAGGATGTGGACGGGTTCTCCGCGGAGGAGTGGGAGGTGGCTGAACCTGCCGAGCATGTGTCCACTTTTGCAAAGTCTTTGGTAGATGTTTTCACGGAGGTAGGACCGGTGGGAGAATGGAAGGTGCACTTCCCTTCCTTAGACGAGCGGGTCTGCACGAGCTTCGGGGTCTGCTTCACGATGTACGAGTATGCCTTTAAAGAGTTGGGCCTGAGGCTGCCTTTTACTGATTTTCAACAATCCGTGTTCGTGCATTTGAAGTTAGTGTAGCGAGCGATTTTGGACGCGGTTGCGAAGCGCTATCGCTCTTTGGTGTCTACAGCTCGATTCATTTTTTATCCTATTAAAACTAATGAAGGAAGGGAAATAGATGTCTCAAATTAACCCTGCTTGCAAACTGAGGTTAAACAGCGGCCTGTTAGGTTACAGATGCTACAAAGATTCGGGGTCTCTATCGGGTTTATTTTTTTAAAAGTGGCGGGAGGTTTAGATGTTAGGACGGATGCTTCTTGATAGATATGTAAGAGTATGGGATTTTGGGTTTTTGTTTAGTGTGCTCGCTAAGATTTTTCTTTCAATCTTATGCCTACGTATTTCCGTTTTACCGAAACAGGGAAATCAGAGCGTTCGTAGTTCCTCCTATTCTATGGGAGGAAATGGTTGTTTTGGTGTCTTGTTCAAAGCCCAAGACGTGAAGCGAAAAGTAGTTTGTATCTTGTTCAAAGCCCAAGATGCGAAGCTGAAAGGTCTCAACTTTAGAGAGAATTTGTCATCTCTAAAGAGGGGTTTGTTTGTCACAACCGTTTATAAGGGAGAATTACTTTAACCGGGATATGTGAATCCGGCAATGCCATAATTTCCTTTATAGGGGATTTCCAACCTAAAGGAGAAGACTTTAACTCAGTGTAGAGCAATGCTATCTTTCCTTAGGAATTTCTCATGCTAAAAGAGGGACAGTGGCATGGATGTAGATGATCCAGAGGCTTGCCGCTTACAGCAATTAGATGAAGGGGAAGGAGTTGTTGATGTTTGTGTACTGTGAACGAGGCACAACTTTGATGCTAAAAGGTTGATTGGACCAACCAGTGGTTTTCTTATACAAAGCCTAAGAGGAGGCTAATATGTGTCTCGTACAAAGCCCGAGAGAGAGGCTAAAAGGTTTTGACTTAACGAGGGAATCTTTTGGTATCTCGTATAAAGCCCTAGATGGAGGCTATTTGACTCAACAAGAGAGTTTTTTTGTATCTCGTATGAAGCCCGAGATGGGGGCTGTTGTTTGTTTGGCTCAATAAGAACCTTTTTGTATCTCATATAAAGCCCGAGATGGAAGCGAAAGGGGTGATTGACTCAACGAGGGAGTCTCTTATGTGTCTCGTACAAAGCCCGAGAGAGAGGTTAAAGGTTGTTTGACTCCGCTGGGGAGAATCATTCTACAAAACCCAAGAGGAGGCTATGGTAACTGTTTCAGTTAAGTGACAGATCCAATATACTGATTTAAAGAGAAAATCAGTTCTTATATGAGTAACACTGTACTCTCAAGGATTTGATTCGAGGATCAGGGATATTTCCTTGTCTTTGAGGAAGTGGGAAATCCGAAGGGTATTGAGACTGTCCGAGTCTATGGGTTTCCTTCCTATTTAACGAAGGGGTCACTTGAGAATGTCTTTGAGACTCAAGGATGTTAGACTGTCCGTGTCTAGAGTTTCATCTTTCATACTATGCTTTGAGAAACAGTAGTAGACTCTTTGAAAGGATTGTTCTATGCAGATGACTAAGTTCTGTTCCTATACCTCTAGGAGGTCGTCGGGACAATTTGTATTAAGCCCAAGAGGAGGCTGGAAGCTTTTAAGAAGCCGACGGGTCCTTGTACGAAGCCCAAGAGGAGGCTATCATTCTCGGAGGAAGAGATCATTATACGAAGCCTAACAGGAGGCTGAAAGCTTTTAAGAAGTCGACGGGTCCTTGTATGAAGCCCAAGAGGAGGCAGGGTTGCTTTTAGGAAGCCTGTGGGTCCTTGTACGATGCCCAAGAGGAGGCCGATGCTTTTAAGAAGCCCGTGGGTCCCCAAACCCCGAGAAATTCAAGACAGGCTATTCACAGAGAATAGATTAAGCCAAGAAAGTTCGAGAATTTGGAAGAAACTCAAAGATGCCATTCACGGAGAATACATTCATCTCTGGGAGTAGAGCTTCTTGACAATTCCTAATGAGGATAGTTGAAGAGAAGACTGTATCTGGTGATCCTATTGGGGATCTAGTTGTCTACGAATAATCGAAACGGCTTTTCCTAGTTCTAGATGTAGTTGTCGGGGAAACTCTAAATATCTATACTATTATTACACAGTTGATATGAGTTTATGAAAGAAGACTTACAGCGAAACAGCCCCACAATACAGTTATATGTATATGAAAGCATATAAACACTTACTCGGTTGTAGAGCTTCCATGCTGTTTGGTTAGTTGTTCAACAAAGAAAGATTGAAAACAACAGTATATTTCAAAATCAAAGGAGAAAGTTCCTTGAAAAAGAAAGATTTGGGGCTTACAGCTCAAGGAGAGGCCCAGGGTTTTATCAGTGAGCGCACTGTTTGAATTTGTACAGAGGGACTTATACAAGTGACTAAGGCCCAAAAGGTTTTCTGTACAAAGGGATGGGTCTTACACTCTCTCAAGAGGCCCAAAGAGTTTTAAGAAAGGAAATGGGTCTTACTACTCGAGGGTAGGCCCAATTGACTTTTCGTTAAAAATGGCGATCGTGCCGAGGTTTTCTTTTAACGCAGAGGGACTTATACAATAAGTGAGGCCCACAACTGTTTTGGTTAAAAGGGGATTGGGTCTTACACTCTATTAGAGGCCCAAAAGTTTTGAATGGGTCTTATAGCTCAAGGAGAGGCCCAAATGGTTTTTTTTAAAAGGCGACGATTGCGTCGTTTATTTGAAAATATACAGAGGGACTTATACAACGAATGAGGCCCAAAAAGTTCTCTGTACTAAGGGGGTTGGGTCTTACACTCTAATAGAGACCCAAAAGTTTTGAGAAAAGAAATGGGTCTTACTACTCGAGGGTAGGCCCAAGGTTTTTTGTTTTGAAAAGGCGACGATCGCGCCGTTTGTTTTTGACGGTATCGGGACTTATACAATACACTGAGGCCCAAAAATGATTTGGTCAAAAAAAGGATTGGGTCTTACACTCTATTAGAGGCCCAAAAGTGTTTTTGAAAATGATTTAAGGGTTGAATTAATCCAAAACCCTAATTTGTTTTCAAAAATGTATTTAATTGAATAAAAATTCAATTAAAATGATCAAAATTGTTTAACATATGGAAAACAAATTGTGATCTTGGATTAATGCTTCAAAAATTAAGTATTGACCTACAAAATAATTAGAAAGCATTAAAAGTTGCAAAATCAAGGTGGAAAAAATATTTTAAATGTTAAAAACAATTAAAACATTAATTCTTTGCAAAAATATCAATTATACAAAATAAATAATATTTTTGGGATTTTTTGGGAAAATAGAATATTTTAACATTTTTTTGAATGATTAAAAAAAGAATCAACTCAAAATCATTAAAACTCAGAGAGAAATTAATTTTTGAATCAATTAAATAAAATCACAAAATTCAAATATTTGAATTTTCAAAAAATGGCGCCAAGAACACACCAAGAACACGCGCGTGTTCTGGGTTTTCCCAGATTTGCATTTTCTCTTCAATCTCACTGAATACTTGATTATATCATGCAATCCACATACCAATCAACTCGTTTCAACCTCACGATCATGTCTATGACAATTAATTTCATTTAAATTAAGCATAAAACAAGAAATCACGAAAAATCCTTAAGAACCCTAATTTCTGCATGAAGGCTAGGATTTTTGATACACGATTCAAACAATGCAATTAATTGAGGGGAAACATTCCATGCATGATTATGAACATATGGCCAAATTATTGTGCAGCAAAAATTGCATGGATCATAGAGTTAGAAGAGCTCATGCTTATCACTTGCAGCTGGTGATCGTGATTTGTGTTGGAGGTGTTACAGCTAGGTTCCAATGATCTGGATAGCTTCCCTAGGTGCCATGGAGTGTGTATGAATGCTTGGAATGGATTGAAATGATATGGAACTTGAGATGGTACCCCAACTACAAATCTGTCAAGAACTTGAGCAATTGGCTGATGATTTTGTGAAATCTGTGTTCCAGATGTTATGTGAGTGTTTGGATCACTTCTATATGATGTATGTGAGGTGTGTGTGTGTGATTGGTTTGATTGGAAAAGCTCTCAAACTGAAAACCCGATAGTGACTTGCCTTATAAGGCAAAATTGGAGTGAAAGAAGAGATTTTGAGGAAAGCATTTGTTTGATGGCTTTGGTGTACTCAAACTGATCACAATTGAGCTCTATTTATAGTAGAGCAAGTTTGTTTTGCAAGGAATAGTGAATGGCAACTGCTGAGTAGGTTTGGCCAATGTTGGCAAATGAAAATCCAAGTCTTCTCTAGCCATTGACTAGAGGTTAGGGCACAGGCTGCTGGTCCCCTTGGTCTTGGATAAGTCTTGACTGAATTCAGTTGAGAATGGCTCAGTCCATGCCACCTTGATGCTTCCATTGAATGCTCCAATCCAAAATTGGAGTCTTGTCCCTATTTTGGCAATTCTAGGTTCAACATGCTATTTCTTGTTCCAAAGACTTTGGAGGCTTGGCTCAGTGATTGTCCCCTTTAGATTCAATCCTCAGAGGTGTTCAAGTGGATAGGAGCATTTGGATTTGGCTGATTTTGGCAAATCGACCAAAAGTGTAAAAATCTGCCTTGCCTTGGCAGATTTCAGCAAGGCAACTTGCCAATGTCATATCTCATGACTCAAATTGAATTTGGTAATGTTCTTGGCCATTTTGGAAAGCCCTTACATGATACAACAACTGTTTGAACATGTTTGGTTTTGATCTCTTTTGAATCCAAGTGAAAAATCCCCCTACATTTGGCAAAAAGTAAGGTAAAATCTGACTTAGTGAAATTTTCACTAAGTGTTGGAACAAAGTGACTTTTCTTGATTTTGATCACTCCATAACTCAAAATCCATGAGGAATTTGGACATAGGTCAGTATGAAGCTTTTGTAGAGGGCAATGAGATCTACAAATCAAGCTTTGAATGGGGAACAATGGCCTTGTGGTTTAGGAGCTATGGTCCTCCAAAGTTGGCACATTAGTGTCACTTTTTCCATAACTTAGAAATTTTTCTAAGTTTTTATGGTTACCCCTTTTACAAGTTATCCCACTTTTTTTTATTTTTCTTGATGAATGATGATTCAAATCATACATTAAAATCATTTTAGGGTTAAAAATCCATTTTGGTGAAAAATCTCAAAAAGTCAAAGTTGACTTTTGTGCACAGTTGACTTTTTATCAGATGAATTCCAAACTGTGCAATTCTTCATGAAATCATGTCCTTGACCTAAATCAAACTTGATGGACATGTTCCATGGGTGTCATAGGGTATATTGAATCATGTCTTAGGGCTTGGGAGTATGTCCTGGTCAAAAGTCAAAGTTACAGTTGACTTTCCTCGCGAAACCCTAATTGTGGTGCAGATGAAATTGAGACTTGTTGCTCAAGCTTCTTGGATTAATCCATTGTTCCAAATGGATCAATATAGTTCATTAGATACCCTCAAACCCTCTCTTGAGGCCTTGGCTCATGATTTGCCCTAAAAGTCAACTTAGGGGTGAATTTGGTCAAGAAACCCTAATTCCTGATTTTTTATGAATGCATCCCCTGAGGCAAAATTGACTTGATGATTGGGTCCATGAGGTCCCATGAAGTATATTAGGTTATGTTTTGGATCATTGGCTTGTGCCCAGATGAAATTTTCCATCTGGAGGCCCTGGTCGACCAAAACCCTAATTTGGTGACACTGTCGATCTTGAGACTTGATCCACCTAGAAAGGAGCAGCTTTGTGCTTAATCCTTGGAGTGAGAGTCTTTTTTATCCTTTGTAGCTAGAGAGGTTAGAAAAGTTGAAGATCATGTCATTCCTTGATTGATCATTTGTCTAAAGCTCTGAGAGGGCTATAAACCCTAAATTTGATTGCAGTGGATGCTCACCCATCTTTGGGGAGACTAATGAAGTATGATGGTTTCTCCATATTGTGATGATGATTTTCCCAATGATGGGAAACCTTAGTGGTCAAAATTTGGGGTATGACAGATGCCCCTATTTAATCTTCTTGGACCCGAAGGTGTGAATGGCGAAGGTATTCGGGCATTCGGGGTGCAAGAGGATTAAATATCGGAATACTCGAAATTTTGATGGTGGTTAAGAATGGTAGCTTGCGCATTCATCTTCTTTAGCTAAGCGATGATGCTTAGAAAAGGTAAACTTCCCCTCGATCCTGGTCTTCAGCCAAGGAGCTGGTCTCAGTTTCCTTTTGGGATAAACCTCCCCTCGATCCTGGTTTCCTACCAAGGAACTGGTCTTAGTTTCTCTTGTTAACTTCCCCTCGATCTTGGTTTCCTACCCAGGAACTGGTCTTAGTTTATGATTTAAACTTCCCCTCGATCCTGGTTTCCTACCGAGAAACTGGTCTAAGTTTCTTTTGTCAATAAACTTTATTGACAAGGGACGCTATTCGTAGCGGTTTTTCTCAAACTTCTCGCCGAATTTTTCTGGGGAGATGCCATTTGAGTGGAAAAAGTTTTGATGTCAGACTTGCTGGGGAACCCATTCGTCTGAGTTGTAGAGGTACACAAACTTCTCTGGTTGGAGACGCCATTTGTTGAATGTATTTGGGGAATGCGAGTCCCTTGAGAGACTGCTTTCACGCTTGGGGATATTACATCATACTTTTCTCGGGATCTTCTCGGAGAAATGCCATATGATGGGATCCAATTTTGAGTTGTCGATGACCTTTTCATCAGCGGTCTTTCGAAGAAAGGCAGCTGTACTGCCAAATCTCTGTTTATGAGGCTTTCTCTGGGGATTTTTCTTTAATCCGGGAAAGCAAGGATATCATCTTCAATGGCGAAGAGTGACATTTGCAGAAAGCTTCTCTGGCTTTTCAGAGGTTCAAGTTATCAAAGTGGTCGAGTGCCGACTCTAATCTAGAGATACACTGGAGGTGAGATTGTTCAAACACAGCGTTTCCTGACGAGGCAAGAACTGACAACTCGATTGAGAAGACTGTTATCACTAGGGGACAAGACCGACTAGAGTGATAGTGATGCAATATGAATATGAATACAAATCAAATGCATGATGTATGTATGTATATGCTGACAAAGACTTGACACAACACACAGACTGACGGATGAACACGACTGGATACGCGGCCATCGCGGGGCGAAGAAGTATCGTTGGTTCAGAATAGCAATTCCACCTTGCTTAGGAAAGATAGTCCCTGTTGGGAGCTATGTTGGTCGGGCTTAGGAGATGAGAACTCGGCCGAGGCGTGTTAAACGAAACAAGGTCTCTGACACAGTTGATCCCTTCATTCAGGCGTACTGGGTTAGAAGGAGTACTTTGATTCTGCACTTTGAGGTTCGATTACTTCTAGAGAAGCAATCGATGTTCTACTGATGTTCAACAGTCAAAAGAAATTGTCGTCTTTATTAAAAAGCAGAAAAAGTTTTAACAAGTAAATTCATTTTTGTTTTATTTCAAGAATCGTTAATCATGTTAACAACGTCGTTTTGTAAAGCTAAAACAAATAAGAATTACAAACAAAAGCACAAAGGCTCAAATTTTATTGATAAAATGGAGATCAGCCAAACGCGTGATTCCAAAGAGTATTTACAAAGTTAGAAAATGGTAATTTACAGGGAAAAGGGCTATGTTGAAACATAACGACCGCTATCCTTCTACCAACTTTGAATTCAGGACATCCTGAGCTTCTGTCGAAGATGACCTTGACTGGAGTTTTCTCCGATGGATGGTGTAACCGCTGCTGCTGAGGGACTTGCCTCTGTTGAACATAGTTACTTGCCATTATCCCTAATTTTTGCCTGGATTGTACTTTGAGATTTCCAATCCATCGGGATGATTTTTTTTTATGTCTCTAACTTTTTCCTGGACTGCCTTTTCGGGTTTTCAATCCACCGAGACGTTTTTTTTTTAGTTTAGGCGAAGTATTTCTTGACTACATCCACATTCTTGGGGTAGGCAAATTCCTCTCTGTCCATGGTTGCGAGTCTCAAGGCACCGCCTGAGAAAGCTTTCGTGACCACGTAGGGTCCATCGTAATTTGGAGTCCACTTGCCCCGGGAGTCAGTGAGAAATGATTGTATCTTCTTGAGCACAAGGTCTCCTTTCCTGAAGATGCGGGGTCGAACCTTTTTGTCGAACGCCCTCTTCATTCTCTGTTGATACAATTGACCATGGCATAGTGCCGTTATTCTCTTTTCTTCGATCAGATTCAATTCGTCGTGTCGGCTTTGACACCATTCAGCTTCGGTGAGCTTAGCTTCCATCAATACTCGGATTGACGGGATCTCTACTTCTATGGGGAAAACTGCCTCCATGTCATACACTAGAGAGAAAGGGGTTGCCCCTGTTGAAGTGCGGACAGATGTGCGATAACCGTGAAGAGCAAAGGGTAGCATCTCATGCCAGTCTTTGTAGGTTACAACCATCTTTTGAACGATCTTCTTGATGTTCTTATTGGCCGCTTCTACTGCTCCGTTTATCTTTGGTCGGTAGGGAGATGAGTTATGATGTTCGATCTTGAACTCTACACACGACTCTTTCATCATCTTGTTGTTCAAGCTAGATCAATTATCAGTAATGATCTCGCTTGGAACACCATAACGGTAGATGATATTGTTTTTGATAAATCGGACCACCACTTGTCGGGTTACATTAGCGTATGACGCTGCTTCGACCCACTTGGTAAAGTAGTCAATGGCTACCAGGATGAACCGATGTCCGTTTGAAGCTTTAGGTTCAATCAAGCCAATAATGTCGATTCCCCATATGGAAAAAGGCCACGGGGAAGAGAGAACTTTGAGATGCGTTGGCGGTACATGAATTTTGTCAGAGTATATCTGACACTTGTGACACCTCCTCATGTACTTATAGCAGTCGGATTCCATTGTCAACCAATAGTACCCTGCTCTTAGAATTTTTCTCGCCATTGTATGTCCGTTGGCATGAGTGCCAAAGGATCCTTCGTGAATTTCTTTTATCAGCATGTCTGCCTCTGGTCTGTCTACGCATCGAAGCAAGACCATGTCAAAATTCCGCTTATAAAGTGTATCACCGCTCAGAAAGAAATTGCCTGCCAGTCTTCTGAGGGTTTTCCTGTCTTTTCTAGACGCCCCAGGTGGGGTACTCTTGTTTTTGAAGGAAGCATTTGATATCGTGATACCAAGGTTTGTCATCTATGACTGCTTCAATCGTGAAGATGTAAGCGGGCCTTTCAAGGCGCATGATGTCGATCTTAGGTAAGTCGTTCCATTGACCTACACTAATCATGGAAGAGAGGGTAGCTAATGCATCAGCCATGTGATTCTCCTCTCGAGGGATGTGATGAAACTCGACTCTATTAAAGAAAGGTAACAACCTTCTTGCATAGTCTTTGTAAGGAATCAATCCTGATTGGTATGTGTTCCAATCTCCTTTAATTTGATTAATAACCAGGGCTGAGTCGCCATATACGTCCAAGTTTTTGATCCTTAAATCAATCGCTTCTTCGAGACCCATGATACATGCTTCGTATTCGGCCTCGTTGTTCGTACATTTGGACGTAAGTCGAGCGGTGAAAGGAATGTGGGTACCCTGAAGGGTAACAATGATTGCCCCGATTCCGTTTCCATAATGATTAACTGCTCCATCAAAGATAAGTCCCCATTGGGAACCTGGTTCTGGCCCTTCACTGGGTAACGGTTCATCGCAGTTTTTCATTTTTAGATACATGACATCTTCGTCTGGGAAGTCAAACCCGATTGATTCTTGATCGTCAATCGGTTGATGAGCCAAATGATTGGCTAAAATAATTCCTTTAACGGCTTTCTGAGCGTGGTATTCTATGTCATATTCTGATTATAACATCTGCCAACGGGCAATTCTTCCCGTGAGAGCAGGCTTTTCGAAGACATACTTGATTGGATCCATTTCGGAGATTAACCAAGTAGTGTGACGAATCATGTATTGGCGAAGACGTTTGGCTGCCCAAGCCAAAGTGCAACAAGTTTTCTCAAGCATCGTGTACCGAGTTTCGCAGTCGGTGAATTTCTTGCTCAAATAGTAGATGGCAGACTCTTTCCATTTAGTTTCGTCTTGTTGGCCAAGTACACATCCCATTGAGTCCTCTAGGACTGTGAGGTAAATGATCAGTGGTCATCCTTCCACTGGAGGTGATAGAATCGGCGGATTCAACATGTATTCCTTAATACTATCGAAGGCGGTTTGGCAATCTTCTGACCAAACGCAATCCTGGTTCTTTTTGAGTAATTTGAAAATCGGCGCACACATGGCGGTCATAAGGAATATGAATCTGGAGATGTAGTTCAAACGTCCCAAGAACCCTCTGACTTGTTTTTCAGTTTTCGGAGAAGGCATTTCTCGAATGGCATTGACCTTGTCAGGATCAACCTCAATTCCTTTATGGCTGACGATGAACCCTAAGAGTTTCCCCGAACGGACACCGAAGGTGCACTTGTTGGGATTCAAGCGGAGTTTGTATTTTCTCAAACGCTCGAATAGTTTCGACAGGTGGGTCACATGCTCCTCTTCTGTCTTTGATTTTGCAATCATATCATCGACATATACTTCGATTTCTTTGTGTATCATGTCATGAAACAGAGTAGTCATGGCCCTTTGATAGGTTGCCCCGGCGTTCTTCAAGCCGAACGACATCACCTTGTAACAAAAGGTACCCCATGGGGTAATGAACGAAGTTTTCTCCATGTCTTTCGACGCCATTTTGATCTGGTTATAGCCCGAGAATCCATCCATGAAGGAGAAAATTTTGAACTTTGTTGTGCTGTCTACCAGCATGTCAATGTGTGGTAAAGGAAAGTCGTCCTTTGGACTTGCCTTGTTCAGATCCCTGTAATCAACACACATTCTGACCTTTCTGTCCTTTTTGGGAACGGGTACGATGTTGGCTAACCATCGAGGATATTCAGATGTAGCGAGGAAACCTGCATCGATCTGTTTATGTACCTCCTCTTTGATTTTGATGGCCATGTCCGGGTGAGTGCGTCTCAACTTTTGCTTTACTGGCGGACATTCCGACCTTAATGGTAGATGATGTTCCACGATGCTGGTATCCAACCCTGGCATATCCTGATAGGACCAAGCGAATACATCGGGGAATTCTTTGAGAAGCTTTATCAAACTCTCTCTGGCAGTTGGACTGAGAAGTGCCCCAATCCTGATTTCTTTTCTCTCTTGTTCTGAACCCAAGTTTACCGTTTCCAACGGTTCTTTATGAGGTTCAATGGACCTTTCCTCTTGTCTGAGTAGTCGGGAGATCTCTTCTGGAATTTCGTTGTCAGCTTCTTCTTCAGCCTCGAATACCGGGAACTCAAAGTCGGGAGAAGGCATCGGATCGTATGTTTCAACAGGGTTTAAAACAAGCAATCTGCATGACGTGATGATTCGTGTTTAGAAGAGATAGAGAAAATGCAAGTGTGTGCCGTGTTTTATTTTACTGCTTGTTTTTATTTTTAAATTGTTTTTTAGGATTACCATTTTCTGAAAAAGCAAAAAGAGAAAACAACGATTAATGCAGAAATTACAGAACGACATTATTTTATTAATGAACAAGTCAATTCTCGAAACTACAGCCCTATAAAACAAAACTCTGTCGCTTTGGGCGAAGCGAAGAGGGAAATTTACAGAAAGCGAGCCTTATCCAAACATTTGTTTCACCCGGGCAGGGTGAAAGGTTAAAAGATGGCAATTACTTTGACTGGTGAACGACCTTCAGAACATCGACAGTAACCCATTGGCGGCGAACTCCTCGGTGAATCACAAAGTCTGACACCTTCCTTGATTTGTCTTCAGAAATGACGCTGATTTCTGGTGGAGCAGGATCATTGGAATCTGTCTCCCAAGCAGAGTTGTCGTAGGAGAATTCCTCTGTTACATTTTGCATAGCATTTGTGCTCTCAGCCGTATTTCCCCATCCAGTTGGCTGGATATCTTCGAGCCTGATACGAGAGCTTTCGGGAGCGGTGTACTTGACCGTATAGTCAAATTTTCCACTCGGTTGTCCCAAGGTGTCCCATATTTCTTTCGAACTGGAGGAGTCATCCCTCTCGATGACGTTGACCTCGGGAAAAGCATAGTTGATGAATTCAAGTCCTGCAAATGTTGCAAATTCATCGTCATGTTGAGTAGTTTTTGAATGACCTGAGTGTTGATCCCATGACATGGTGGGGACACAGGTATTTTGTTCAATGACGGTCAGCTGATTTTCGTTGTTCGGCTGACTCTTTTGCCCCAAATCTCCTGGATAAGATTGCCACATTGGCAGACCATCCATTGGGCCATAGTAGGTGTAGTCAAAATTGTCTTTCATCGGAGTGTCTTCCTCTAATGAATTTGGCGGAGCACGGCATCCTTCCGGATCACAACCTCCGTATATCATTTCGACATCTGATCGTGGTATAAATCTCGGACTCTGTGCGGGATAGCAAAATGGCGTAGGCACCTCTTCCTGAGATATATAACCGTCCTCATTAAGATAGGACTTCCATTCTTCATTTGTGTCAGAGGGATCTTCCTCATTGATAGCATGTACTGCTTGAGACACTGGGTGAAGGAAACCTCCACTGTGGAAGAAGTTTTGAAGGGGATGAAGACTTTCATCGTTGGCAGCTGTCCGGGTACAGGTTGCAAAAAAAACCAAGACCCTTCTTTGTTTTATTGTCAATAGGAATGACAAGCTGTCCCCGTCCTGTCGTATCGGTACTCTCTACTGCTTTGATAGCATCATTGTATGAAGAAATGGAAGTTCCTTCTTTGAACTGATTATTCTTGCTCACTGACAGTGCTTAGAACTGAGTTCCAATAACCTCCTCGGGTTCTATACCAGTAGATGATGACAAGTTACTTACAAGCAAGGCTTGTTCCCCACAAACTGTGATGAGTTGGCCGTTCTGGACGAACTTTAGCTTTTGGTGGAGGGTTGAAGTAACCGCTCCAGCCTGATGTATCCAAGGTCTTCCTAATAAACAATTGTACGTTGCCCGGATGTCCATGACCTGGAAAGTGACTTGGAAAGTGTGAGGACCAATAGTTATGGGAAGATCAACTTTGCCAATAACCATTTTTTTGGATCCGTCAAATGCTCTGAAGACAACCTCGCTGACTCTCATCGGAGGGCCTTTGAATGATAATTGCATCAAAGTGGACTTCGGCATAACATTCAGGGCTGACCCTGTGTCTACCAGTACGCTGGCTAAAGCATCGTCCTGGCAATTAACTGTAATGTTGAGCGCTATGTTATGACGACGACCCCCTTCGGGTAATTCCTCATCACTAAATCCCAAATTGTTGCAGGAAGTGATGTTAGAGACAATGCTATCGAACTGTCCAATTGTTACATCCTATTCCACAAAGGCTTGCTCCAAGACTTCCTGCAGAGCCTCCCTGTGGGCTTCTGAACTGAGTAACAGTGATAATACCGAGATCTTTGAAGGAGTCTGTAACAGTTGATCAACAATGTTGTATTCACTCTTTTGGATGAGCTTGAGCATCTCATCATCAGTTTTCGAAAGGTCGGGATTACTGGATTGACCGACTGGTAGATCAGGAGCTTCTGTCTGAAGTTCCTTTTCTTTGTTAGATTCCCCAACCCCTCGGTTGAAGATTCTACCACTCCGTGTTACTCGACTGATGTCTGCAATATTCACGACGGAGGGTAATGGAATTTCCTTTCCATTTTCAATTATCATTGCACCGTACTTGTAAGGGATTGCCTTAGCTGATTCATAAGGTAGTGGTCCCGGCAGATAGATGGCTATGGGAACCTTCTGATTTTTCTGACCATCATAAGTAATCTCGATCCGTTCCCGGTTGGGAACTTTAGATTCGTCAAGTAGAGGGATAATGGCAAAAACATCCCTGGTCCTGTGATGACCAGAGATTGTGACAACATCCTCAACTTGATCGGCAAGGTAGTTCGGCGTCCAGTTGATGGGTCCAGAACCCGGATATGGACGAATTTCTCCACGATCCACCTGTCCCTGAAGAGCTGCTCTCACAAGGTAACACCATTGGTTACTTTCCGAACAGACGCTACAATGGTCATAATTGTGTGGTGGCACCTAGCCACGCCTACTTTGAATACAATGTAACCTCACTAGGTTAGCTTCCATTGATCGGACATCCTGACTCTGACGCCGAGTAGGATTCCTGTTACTGATACTAATTTGCTGAGTATCTTCATCCATATAAATTGGCATCCACCAATGATTTAACAAGTGCTGAAGTGCCTCCTGGACAAGGGTACAACCTCGATCGTTTTCGCAACCCGGCTTACAGCCGTGATAATTATGTGATACCAGGAATCCAAGTCGGACCTGTTCAGCATGTAACTCCACCAGGCTGGTATTCATTACGCGAATATCAAAGATCTGAACCATGTTGATTTGATAGGAATTCCTATCATGGTAGTCTTGGATCCATCCAAGATCCATCTGACGCTGGAGGGCCTCCTGTATGAAAGATCATCCCTGTTTGTTTACCGAGCAAGTCAGACAGGAACTGTAATCGTGTCGCGGCAGATTATGATACTGGCTTTGCCTTGAGTGCATCGCCACCAAGTTGACATTCATTGCACGGATATCGTGGTTCTGAATGATGTTGGAATTCGTGTAAACCATGTTAACTCCACAAACTCGATGCTCTTGGATCCATCCGAGATCCATCTGTTCCTGCAGAGCTGCTTGCACCACAGAACATCCTTGATTGTTTTTAGAGCAGACATCACATTGATGATAATTATGAGGTGGCACATGGCCATATCTACTCTGTCTACAATGCATCTTGACCAGATTGGTCTTTAACAAGAGTACATCGTGAATTTGATAGACATTGTTAAATTCTCCTTCTATCAAATTGATTGCAGCCTTCTCGTGTTGAGGCAGCGGGTTCGTAAGAACATTAGGATTTGTATCCTTAAAGGATAAGACCCCGCTCCTAACAAGCTTTTGCACGTCGGTCTTGAAATTGAGACAAGTCTCAATGTTATGCCCTGATCATCCTTGGTGGTAAGGGCAAGTTTGATCCACCTTAAACCAAAAAGGCGGATTTTCCGGTACTGTAAGAGGAGATTTAGTCTGAATGTGCCCCTTAGCCAGTAGTAATGGAAACAACTCTGCGTACGATACGGGTATAGGATCAAACCCTGGTGGCCATGTTGCACGGTTGTTGTTGTATTGGGGACGAGCCTACTGAAGAGACTGTTGTGTCCTTTGCTGATCAGGTTGGCTTTGCGTAACCTGAGGTTGATACGTAGGCGCGGTGCTGATAGTTGGAGTTACAGCTGCTACTGGTTGATAACGTCGCCTTTGCTTTCTGAGAGAGATATTCCCAATATCTTGCTCTTTTTTCTTAGGGAGAGCACTACCGTATCGTTTCGTACTGCTTGATGGTCCAGCGTCTTTTGCCAAATGTCCTTCTCGGACGGCTTCCTCAAGACGAACTCCCATGCCCACCATCTCGGTGAAATCACTGGGCGCACTGGCAACCATTCTGTCATAGTAAAATGAGCTTAAGGTCTTTAAGAAGATCTTTGTCATCTCTTTTTCCTCAAGAGGTGGACAAATTTGAGCGGCAATTTCACGCCACCTTTGAGCATACTCCTTAAAGGTTTCCTTGTCCTTTTACGACATCAATCTGAATTGATCTCTGTCGGGTGCCATGTCCAAATTATATTTGTATTGTTGGACGAAGGCAGTACCAAGATCTCTAAATGTGCTAATCGTAGCACGGTTTAAACCCATGTACCATTTGAGTGCGGCACCGGTTAAACTATCCTGAAAGTAGTGAATTAGTAGGTCCTGATTCTCTGTCTGAGCTGACATTCGCTGAGCGTACATCACCAAGTGACTTTGAGGGCAAGAGTTACCCTTGTATTTTTCAAAGTCGGGCACTTGAAATTTGTGCGAAACTTTCACATTAGGGACCAAGCAGAGGTCTGCGGCATCCTTTCCAAATAGATCCTGACTGCGGATGGCTTGCAGTTCTTTCTGCATTTCCAGGAGTTGTTCCTGGAATTCATCCATTCTATCGAACCAAGTTTCCTTTTTACCAACAAGTATTGGCGGAATCTGTCCTTCTGGGACAGTGTGCACCACAGGGGGTGGTACCGTGACTACGGTAGCGAATCTTGGCGTTTCCCGAAGTTTGTAGTCTTCAGTATGCCCCTGGCATCTTCGCTTTCCCAAAGTTTGTAACCTTCAGGCCCAGCGGCTTCTGTTGAGATTCCCTGATCTTCAGTGATCGGCGGAACATATCCTTCCGGGATATAGTTAACAGGCATGGCCCAAGAACGATCTTTCAGCATTTGATACCTAGGATCATACTTCTCCACTATGGGCGTTGAGGTGATCTCTGAGATCACAGTCCTTTGTAGTTGAGCTTCTGCCATGGCTTGCATGTCGTTACGAAGCTTTCTCATATCCTCTCTCAGAGCGTCGATCTCTTCTTTCAACTCTCTGTTCTCTTCCTCAAGATCATCCATCTTTTTCTGACGATTGGCCCGAGTATTATACGAATGAGACAGTTTGACTCTAGAACCGAGACACAAACGTGAGATTCGTATGTGAGAAGAATACGCGATGTGAGAATGATGAATGCAATGATTATATTAATTGTTTTTTGGTTTAATCAAAATAAACTTCGACAATTAGATTGCAAATATCAAACAGTGGGGAAATCCCTTTTTATTGAATTCAAAGGATTACAGAAATGGAAATACATTAGATTACAAGGTACAGAAACAGAAACCTAAGCTAATGGGTCCTGAGAGAACTCGGGTGCTGATTCTGGTATCTTTCTTTTCTTTGACCGGGGCTCTTGAGCCGTTGTCGGGTTGTCATTCCTTTGCCAAGTGAAAGGAGTGAGCAGATTCCTTTGGTCATCTTGATTATCCACAGCATGTTGCTCTAAAATCTCGATCAGAGCATCCTTATCTTTCAGTAATTGCTGTATTTTGATGCACTCCACGTCGAGGGTGCAGTACTTGTTCTTCCAAGACCTTCTCTCCTTTTGAACTTTATTGAGAGTAACCTGAAGCTTTTCAGTTTCCGTCATGAAATACATGACAGATTCCCTCGGTGGAAGAATTCCGTAACGAGGACAAGGCATTTTTAGCTTGAGAGCTCTAGTTTGCACCCAGTGGAGATACGGCTCCACCGAGACACAGTCCGGTTTTCCTAGAGACTCCCGTCCTTTCTTATGAACATGCTTCCAGGCTTGCACTATTTCCATCTTTAGTGCTCTGTCATTTTCTCCTTCCTTGAAGAAAAGACCTTCCAGATGAACACCCCGTGGGACGTGTCTCATCGGGTATCCAAACTGACGACGAACCAATACCGGATGGTAGTTGATTCCTCCTTTAGTTCCTATGAGGGGTACGTTGGGGAAGTTTCCACAATGATCAATGATTCTGATTCCATCATAGATCCTATTACACCAATCTATATCAGAGTTGGCGAGGGACATGATCTTCTGCGACCAACGTAAGGCACTCTTACAATCCCAAAAAGCAGCAGACTTGGGCAAGTGAGAGATAAACCATTTGTAAAGCAGAGGTACACAGCACGTGATTTCCCCTATGCTGTACAAATTCCCTAAGTGTACAGAATGATACGCATCTGCAAGCAAAGTCGGCATAGGTTTTCCAATGAGAAAAACCTTAATGGAGTTGATATCGACGAAGTTATTGATGTTGGGAAACAAAAATAACCCGTAGGTGAGCAAGACAAAGATGCTTTCAAAAGCAATCACGTTTCCTATACTGGCAAAATACAGGGCTTTCTTTGTCAAGAACTGGGCTGGCAAACCTTGGATGCCACCCTTAGTGGTTATGTGAGTCCTGACCTCAGACTCGTCCAAATGAATTGCTCTTGCAATGGTCTGATTCTTTGGAATTTCCTCTAGTCCAGAAAATGGAGCTCGATCAGTGATATGTAAATCAATCAGATAAGAATACTCCTCCAGCGTTGGTGCTAGCTGGTAATCCGGGAATGTAAAGCAGTGATAAACCGGATTATAAAACTGAATGAGCGCATCCATGATTCCCTCAATCACATGAACTCTTAACAGTGGTAGCAAACCTCCGTGCTTGGCTCTGAAAGCCTCTTGGTTTGTGATCATCCCTGCTAACCTTCTCAAATCCTCTAGCTTTGGAACCTTGAAGGTATACCTATGGGTTCTCCTTCTACCAAAATCCATTAGCGCAATCCTTTTCTCTAATATTTGCAATCACAGTCTTAGTTTAATTTGAAAAACAGAAAGACTAGAAGAGAAATTTTTTTTGAATGTTTTAATGTTTTTTAGATGAATGCATGAATGCAGCACACAAAAACATAGAAAAAACATGGGGTCAAAGGGCCGTTGTCATGAAGTCAAGGCTCTATCCATCCCCAAAGGTTTATACTAAGGTGATTTTTGTACCTGTACTCATTATCATCAGCTCCTCCCAGGAAAGCAAAACAATAAGCGAATCGCCAGCGAGTTGTAGAACAATCTTAGAGTAAGTGCCATTCACCGAGAATAGATCACCAGCCTCAAATGAGGGTAGTATCGCGTGACAACTATTTTCGATAGTTTCCGCACTACAAAAAGGGTTGGCTCCTCAGCTTCTCAGACATCACAATCGGCCCATTGCCTAAGAGAGGGAATGGGTTGCATTGGTCAGCCTCCACTGAGGTTGATGGTCGACCTCGTCGCCATCACTTATCTTAAGTGTATACTCAATCTTTCCACATGCAGCATCACACGTATTCCCATTAGCAGAAAAATAAACAGGTATAACAATTAGGAAAAGCAGTATATATATTTGTCCTAAACATCCTAGACCTTTAAGTCTATGAATCCTAAGTTCCTGACAGAAAATGGGTTCCCCGGCGGAAGCCCCAATCTGTGGTATTTACACAAGTGAAGAGAAAAAAGGTTAGAGGAGCCCCACAGTGGGCACCACTTATAAAGTTTCTACCTAATAGACGAGAAAAGAACAAGATTCTGCTACAAAGGTGAGATAGATCCTAATGACAAATCCCCAGCAGAGTCGCCATGATCCCCAGTGAAGTCGCCATTTTTCCTGTAGCGAGCGATTTTGGACGCGGTTGCGAAGCGCTATCGCTCTTTAGTGTCTATAGCTCAATTCATTTTTTATCCTATTAAAGCTGATGAAGGAAGGGAAATAGATGTCTCAAATTAACCCTTCTTGCAAACTGAGGTTAAACAGCGGTCTGTTAGGTTACAGATGCTACAAAGATTCGGGGTCTCTATCGGGTTTATTTTTTTAAAAGTGGCGGGAGGTTTAGATGTTAGGATGGATGCTTCTTGATAGATATGTGAGAGTATCGGATTTTGGGTTTTTGTTTAGTGTGCTCGCTAAGATTTTTCTTTCAATCTTATGCCTACGTATTCCCGTTTTACCGAAACAGGGAAATCAGAGCGTTCGTAGTTCCTCCTATTCTATGGGAGGAAATGGTTGTTTTGGTGTCTTGTTCAAAGCCCAAGACGTGAAGCGAAAAGTAGTTTGTATCTTGTTCAAAGCCCAAGATGTGAAGCTGAAAGGTCTCAACTTTAGAGAGAATTTGTCATCTCTAAAGAGGGGTTTGTTTGTCACAACCGTTTATAAGGGAGAATTACTTTAACCTGGATATGTGAATCCGAAAATGCCATAATTTCCTTTATAGGGGATTTCCAACCTAAAGGAGAAGACTTTAATTCAGTGTAGAGCAATGCTATCTTTCCTTAGGAATTTCTCATGCTAAAAGAGGGACAGTGGCATGGATGTAGATGATCCAGAGGCTTGCCGCTTACAGCAATTAGATGAAGGGGAAGGAGTTGTTGATGTTTGTGTACTGTGAACGAGGCACGACTTTGATGCTAAAAGGTTGATTGGATCAACCAGTGGTTTTCTTATACAAAGCCTAAGAGGAGGCTAATATGTGTCTCGTACAAAGCCCGAGAGAGAGGCTAAAAGGTTTTGACTCAACGAGGGAATCTTTTGGTATCTCGTATAAAGCCCGAGATGGAGGCTATTTGACTCAACAAGAGAGTTTTTTTGTATCTCGTATGAAGCCCGAGATGGAGGTTGTTGTTTGTTTGGCTCAATAAGAACCTTTTTGTATCTCGTATAAAGCCCGAGATGGAAGCAAAAAGGGTGATTGACTCAACGAGGGAGTCTCTTATGTGTCTCGTACAAAGCCCGAGAGAGAGGCTAAACGTTGTTTGACTCCGCTGGGGAGAATCATTGTACAAAGCCCAAGAGGAGGCTATGGTAACTATTTCAGTTGAGTGACAGATCCAATATACTGATTTAAAGAGAAAATCAGTTCTTATATGAGTAACACTGTACTCTCAAGGATTTGATTCGAGGATCAGGGATATTTCCTTGTCTTTGAGGAAGTGGGAAATCCGAAGGGTATTGAGACTGTCCGAGTCTATGGGTTTCCTTCCTATTTAACGAAGGGGTCACTTGAGAATGTCTTTGAGACTCAAGGATGTTAGACTGTCTATGTCTAGAGTTTCATCTTTCATATTATGCTTTGAGAAATAGTAGTAGACTCTTTGAAAGGACTGTTCTATGCAGATGACTAAGTTCTGTTCCTATACCTCTAGGAGGTCGTCGGGACAATTTGTACTGAGCCCAAGAGGAGGCTGGAAGCTTTTAAGAAGCCGACAGGTCATTGTACGAAGCCCAAGAGGAGGCTATCATTCCTGGAGGAAGAGATCATTATACGAAGCCTAAGAGGAGGCTGGAAGCTTTTAAGAAGCTGACGGGTCCTTGTATGAAGCCCAAGAGGAGGCGGGGTTGCTTTTACGAAGCCTGTGGGTCCTTGTACGATGCCCAAGAGGAGGCCGATGCTTTTAAGAAGCCCGTGGGTCCCCAAACCCCGAGAAATTCAAGACAGGCTATTCACAGAGAATAGATCAAGCCAGGAAAGTTCGAGAATTTGGAAGAAACTCAAAGATGCCATTCACGGAGAATACATTCATCTCTGGGAGTAGAGTTTCTTGACAATTCCTAATGAGGACAGCCGAAGCGAAGACTGTATCTGGTGATCCTATTAGGGATCTAGTTGTCTATTTCTACGAATAAACGAAACGGCTTTTCCTAGTTCTAGACGTAGTTGCTGGGGAAACTCTAAATATCTATACTATTATTACACAGTTGATATCAGTTTATGAAAGAAGACTTACAGCGAAACAGCCCCACAATACAGTTATATGTATATGAAAGCGGTAAATGAAAGCATATAAACACTTACTCGGTTGTAGAGCTTCCATGCTGTTTGGTTAGTTGTTCAACAAAGAAAGATTGAAAACATCAGTATATTTCAGAATCAAAGGAGAAAGTGCTTTGAAAAAGAAAGATTTGGGGCTTACAGCTCAAGGAGAGGCTCAGGGTTTTATCAGTGAGCGCACTGTTTGAATTTGTACAGAGGGACTTATACAAGTGACTGAGGCCCAAAAGGTTTTCTGTACAAAGGGATGGGTCTTACACTTTCTCAAGAGGCCCAAAGAGTTTTAAGAAAGGAAATGGATCTTACTACTCGAGGGTAGGCCCAATTGACTTTTCATTAAAAATGGCGATCGCACCGAGGTTTTCTTTTAACGCAGAGGGACTTATACAATAAGTGAGGCCCACAATTGTTTTGGTTAAAAGGGGATTGGGTCTCACACTCTATTAGAGGCCCAAAAGTTTTGAATGGGTCTTATAGCTCAAGGAGAGGCCCAAATGGTTTTTTTTAAAAGGCGACGATTGCGTCATTTATTTGAAAATGTACAGAGAGACTTATACAACGAATAAGGCCCAAAAAGTTCTCTGTACAAAGGGGGTTGGGTCTTACACTCTAATAGAGGCCCAAAAGTTTTGAGAAAAGAAATGGGTCTTACTACTCGAGGGTAGGCCCAAGGTTTTATGTTTTGAAAAGGCGACGATCGCGCCGTTTGTTTTTTACGGTTTCGGGACTTATACAATACACTGAGGCCCAAAAATGATTTGGTCAAAAAAAGGATTGGGTCTTACACTCTATTAGAGGCCCAAAAGTGTTTTTGAAAATGATTTATGAGGGTTGAATTAATCAAAAACCCTAATTTGTTTTCAAAATTGTATTTAATTGAATAAAAATTCAATTAAAATGATCAAAATTGTTTAACATATGGAAAACAAATTGTGATCTTGGATTAATGCTTCAAAAATTAAGTATTGGCCTACAAAATAATTAGAAAGCATTAAAAGTTGCAAAATCAAGGTGGAAAAAATATTTTAAATGTTAAAAACAATTAAAACATTAATTATTTGCAAAAATATCAATTATACAAAATAAATAATATTTTTGGAATTTTTTGGGAAAATAAAATATTTTAACATTTTTGTGAATTATTAAAAAAAGAATCAACTCAAAATCATTAAATCTCAGAGACAAATTAATTTTTTAATTAATTAAATAAAATCACAAAATTCAAATATTTGAATTTTCAAAAAATGGCGCCAAGAACACACCAAGAACACGCGCGTGTTCTGGGTTTTCCCAGATTTGCATTTTCTCTTCAATCTCACTGAATACTTGATTATATCATGCAATCCACATACCAATCAACTCGTTTCAACCTCACGATCATGTCTATGACAATTAATTTCATTTAAATTAAGCATAAAACAAGAAATCACGAAAAATCCTCAAGAACCCTAATTTCTGCATGAAGGCTAGGATTTTTGATACACGATTCAAACAATGCAATTAATTGAGGGGAAACATTCCATGCATGATTATGAACATATGGCCAAATTATTGTGCAGCAAAAATTGCATGGATCATAGAGTTAGAAGAGCTCATGCTTACCACTTGCAGCTGGTGATCATGATTTGTGTTGGAGGTGTTACAGCTAGGTTCCAATGATCTGGATAGCTTCCCTAGGTGCCATGGAGTGTGTATGAATGCTTGGAATGGATTGAAATGATCTGGAACTTGAGATGGTACCCCAACTGCAAATCTGTCAAGAACTTGAGCAATTGGCTGGTGATTTTGTGAAATCTGTGTTCCAGATGTTATGTGAGTGTTTGGATCACTTCTATATGATGTATGTGAGGTGTGTGTGTGATTGGTTTGATTGGAAAAGCTCTCAAACTGAAAACCCGATAGTGACTTGCCTTAGAAGGCAAAATTGGAGTGAAAGAAGAGATTTTGAGGAAAGCATTTGTTTGATGGATTTGGTGTACTCAAACTGATCAAAATTGAGCTCTATTTATAGTAGAGCAAGTTTGTTTTGCAAGGAATAGTGAATGGCAACTGCTGAGTAGGTTTGGCCAATGTTGGCAAATGAAAATCCAAGTCTCCTCTAGCCATTGACTAGAGGTTAGGGCACAGGATGCTGGTCCCCTTGGTCTTGGATAAGTCTTGACTGAATTCAGTTGAGAATGGCTCAGTCCATGCCACCTTGATGCTTCCATTGAATGCTCCAATCCAAAATTGGAGTCTTGTCCCTATTTTGGCAATTCTAGGTTCAACATGCTATTTCTTGTTCCAAAGACTTTGGAGGCTTGGCTCAGTGATTGTCTCCTTTAGATTCAATCCTCAGAGGTGTTCAAGTGGATAGGAGCATTTGGATTTGGCTGATTTTGGCAAATCGACCAAAAGTGTAAAAATCTACCTTGCCTTGGCAGATTTCAGCAAGGCAACTTGCCAATGTCATATCTCATGACTCAAATTGAATTTGGTAATGTTCTTGGCCATTTTGGAAAGCCCTTACATGATACAACAACTGTTTAAACATGTTTGGTTTTGATCTCTTTTGAATCCAAGTGAAAAATCCCCCTACATTTGGCAAAAAGTAAGGTAAAATCTGACTTAGTGAAATTTTCACCAAGTGTTGGAACAAAGTGACTTTTCTTGATTTTGATCACTCCATAACTCAAAATCCATGAGGAATTTGGACATAGGTCAGTATGAAGCTTTTGTAGAGGAAAATGAAATCTAAAAATCAAGATTTGAATGGGGAACAATGGCCTTGTGGTTTAGGAGTTATGGTCCTCCAAAGTTGGCACATTAGTGTCACTTTTTCCATAACTTAGAAAATTTTCTAAGTTTTTATGGTTACCCCTTTTACAAGTTATCCCACTTTCTTTGATTTTTCTTGATGAATGATGATTCAAATCATACATTAACATCATTTTAGGGTTAAAAATCCATTTTGGTGAAAAATCTCAAAAAGTCAAAGTTGACTTTTGTGCACAGTTGACTTTTTTTCAGATGAATTCAAAACTGTGCAATTCTTCATGAAATCATGTCCTTGACCTAAATCAAACTTGATGGACATGTTCCATGGGTGTCATAGGGTATATTGAATCATGTCTTAGGGCTTGGGAGTATGTCCTGGTCAAAAGTCAAAGTTACAATTGACTTTCCTCGCGAAACCCTAATTGTGGTGCAGATGAAATTGAGACTTGTTGCTCAAGCTTCTTGGATTAATCCATTGTTCCAAATGGATCAATATAGTTCATTGGAGACCCTCAAACCCTCTCTTGAGGTCTTGGCTCATGATTTTCCCTAAAAGTCAACTTAGGGGTGAATTAGGTCAAGAAACCCTAATTCCTGATTTTTGATGAATGCATCCCCTGAGGCAAAATTGACTTAATGATTGGGTCCATGAGGTACCATGAAGTATATTAGGTTATGTTTTGGATCATTGGCTTGTGCCCAGATGAAAAATTTCCATCTGGAGGCCCTGGTCGACCAAAACCCTAATTTGGTGACACTGTCGATCTTGAGACTTGATCCACCTAGAAAGGAGCAGCTTTGTGCTTAATCCTTGGAGTGGGAGTCCTTTTGATCCTTTGTAGCTACTTGAGAGGTTAGACAAGTTGAAGATTATGTCATTCCTTGATTGATCATTTGTCTAAAGCTCTGAGAGGGCTATAAACCCTAAATTTGATTGCAGTGGATGCTCACCCATCTTTGGGGAGACTAATGAAGTATGATGGTTTCTCCATATTGTGATGATGATTTTCACAATGATGGGAAACCTTAGTGGTCAAAATTTGGGGTATGACAGTTAGCCCCTACACAACTGCATCCTAATTCGTTGGCCTTCATCCGGGCCTTCGAGTTGGTATGCGAGCATCTCTCCTTGGGGGCTACTCTCCCTCTGTTCTTCACTGTTTTCCATCTCCAAAGGTAGCTGACGTGGAGGAAGTACGACTGGGTTTCCTTGAAGAAGCCCCACAAGCTGTTCGAGCCTTTTTCGGAGTCAATCCGGACATTCAAGGAACGACATTACGTCGTTGAGCCTGTGTCCGAGGCTGCCCAGGACAGTACGTATGTCTGGGAGATTGAAGTTGACGAGGATGGGAACGAGCTGTACGACGAGGAGGGGAGTTATATTGGGCGGAGACTTTACAAGTTCCCCGTCCACTGGGCACCCGAGCATTTTGCCAAGAAGCTCAGCGACTATGTCTTCCAACCGAGCGATCTACGCGGGCAGGACGCCGTGGCGTACGAGGCACTGGTGAAGTGGGTCAACTCCTTCAGGCTTGCTGAGTGCTGGACGAGCAAGGGCAACCCGATCTTCGAGGAAGATGGGAGTCAGAGGGTCGAGCGTCAATTCATCAACGTTAAGGCATTGCTGGAGTGTAAGACTCCCGCGGACGCTTTGAAGCTGCTCGGTAGTCTTAGTTATTTAGATTTTGTTCATGTTATTTCTTTTCCTCGTATCTAACGTGTTCGCGTTTTGTTTGTGCAGGTGAGATTCCTCAGGCGCATGACAGGGTTGTAAGGAACGCTCTCGTGAGGAATAAGGTCGGGGTGGCTCCTCCGAAATCCTGATTTGCTGGTGCTCGTGCTCCTCCTCCTGTTCAAACTATTGTGGGGACCTCTTCTTATCCTACTTCTGCTCCCCGGGGGTCTCCTCTTTCTTTAACCGGTCGACCCAAGCGACCAAGGTTTAATGATGTTGTGGACCTTACCCGGGTGCCGGAGAAAGGGAAGTTCGAGCTTCCTCCCTGTATCCTTGACAGGAGGTTTTTCGAAGGCAACTCTTTAGTCGTTCCCCAGGCAGAATCTCTTCGCTTGGAAGGTATGGATCGCCCGAGCACGAGGGCGCTGGTGGCCCAAGACGCTTCTGCCTTGGTCAGGATGCTAGAGATGGCGGTTGTCTATGCTGAAGGGGACTTTGCAACTGAGTCCGAACTCAATGCTGCCCAGGCTTCCGTGGCATCCCTCAAGGAAGAAGCCCAGAGTGTCGGCGAGGCTCGGAAGAAGGCCGAAGAAGAGGCGGTTAGGCTGAAGGAGGAGAACTCCAAGCTGGCAGCGGAGAAGAAAGTTGTCGAGGAGCTGATCAGGGAGCTGAGGGCGGTCAATGCCCCGGGTGTTGACGAGCCGGATGATGTGAAAGAATTGAAGACTAGATCCGAGCTGGTTGCTCGCATGCTGCTGGCCGAAGACGATGGTATTACCGTCGCGGAGGAGTCTTTCAAAAATGTTGTGGCTCAATTAAGGGTGGTGAACCCTGAGCTCGATTTTTCTGTTGATGGTACTCACTACTTGGCGCGTGTAGAGGATGGTCGTATTGTCATGCCCGACGGTCTCCTTGAAGGTACCCCCGAGGATCAGCTCGTATAGGCCAGAAAATACAAAATGTGTTTTAACCCGGAGAAGTGCATGTTCGGTGTCCGAGCAGGCAAATTCCTCGGCTTCTACTTAACGGAACGAGGAATCGAAGCCAATCCCGATAAATGCCGGGCATTCTCCGAGTTTCCTACGCCCAGCACGCCCTACCGTTCTTCAAACTCCTCCACAAAGAGGCAGCATTCGAATGGACCGAGGAGTACAACAAGGCCTTTCTCCACCTGAAACGGGCACTCTCAGAGCCACCAGTCCTCTCTAGCCTGGACAACGGCAAAACGTTGTACCTATACCTGGCCGTAGCAACCGAAGCAGTGAGTGCCGCTCTCATCCGCGAGACACCTGACGAGCAGAAGCCCATTTATTTCACGAGTAAAGAGCTGCAAGGACCAGAGTTAAGATACCAACAGATATTGAAGGTGGCACTGGCCCTCATCAACGCAGCCAGAAGATTAAGACATACTTCCTGGCTCACACGATCGTGGTTCAAACAGATCAGCCCATAAAGTAGCTGCTCAGACGACCAGATATGGCTGGCCGAATGCTCAAGTGGTCGCTGGAACTGTCCGAGTTCGACATCCAATACGAAGGCAGAAAAGCCCTCAAGGCCCAAGCTCTGGCCGACTTCGTCGCGGAGATGACATTCGCAGACTCCCCCACAAGCGAAGCACGTAAATGGACCATCTTCGTCGACGGTGCCTCAAGCTTTGCAGGAAGCGGCGCGGGCATCATACTGGAGAGCGACAAAGGAATTATCGTCGAGGTATCACTCACACTGTCTTTTCCAACCTCCAATAACCAGGCTGAATACGAAGCCTTCCTCGCTGGGCTACGCCTTGCCGAGGACCTAGGCGCAGAGGAAGTCGTCATTTGCACAGATTCACAACTCGTGGCCCTCCAGGTCCGGGGAGAATACCAAGCCAAAAACGACAACCTGACCGAATACTTGGCCCTGGTAAAGAAGGAAATGGTGAAGTTCACAACAGTGGAAGTGAAACACGTTCCCCGCGAACATAACGTACGAGCAGACGTGTTATCTTAATTAGCCAGCACGAAGAAGAAAGGCGGAAACAAATCTGTCATACAGGAGGTACTTCCTTGACCCAGTATTGAGAAGGCCTCCCCAACACTCGACGTACAGGTGATCGGCGACAACAACTGTTGGATGACCCCAGTCTACAACTATCTCGCCAGAGACGAACTCCCGTCCGACCCAAAGGAGGCCAGCGTAGTCAAGCGAAGAGCCTGCTCTTACGTCTTGGTCGAAGATAAACTCTACAGACGGGGATTCTCCATTCCGCTGCTCAAATGTGTCAAGGAGGAAATGGTCGCACACATCCTGCGCGAAATCCACGAGGGAATCAACGCCCAACATCTTGGCGGAAGGTCCCTTGCTCGAAAGGCTCTCCGGGCAGGTTACTACTGGCCGACCATGCAAAACGACGCGAAAGAACACGTGAAGAAATGCGAAAAATGCCAATGACACGGGGACATGCACCTGGCTCCGCCTAACGAGCTCAAGGCTATGTCCTCCCCATGGCCATTCGCCTGGTGGGGCCTAGACATCCTAGGACCCTTCGTGGTAGGATCAAGTTAGAACAAATATCTCATAGTGGGCGTGGACTATTTCACAAAATGGATAGAGGCAGAAGCTCTTGCCAAAATAATTGCCCTCAACATCCTGCGTTTCTACAAACGAAGCGTCCTTGCACGTTTCGGTATTCCCCAAGCGATAGTAACGGACAACGGGACGCAATTCACGGACAGGAAGTTCCAAGACTTCGTCGCCCAACTGAGCACGAAGCAGCACTTCGCATCTGTGGAACACCCTCAAACAAATGGGCAGGCTGAAGCAGCCAACCGAGTCATCCTTCGAGGCCTCAAGCGAAGGCTGGACGAAACAAAGAAGGCATGGGTCAAGGAAATGTACAGCGTACTGTGGGCATACCGAACAACTCCGCACTCAACGACCGGGGAAACACCTTTCTGTTTAGCATACGGGACCGAGGCTGTAATTCCCGTCGAAGTTCACGTGCCTTCTAGGCGGACAGAGTCGCCCCTAGACGAGGAGATGAACGACGAATTGTTGAGAGAAGAGCTAGACCTCGTCGAGGAAATCCGAACCGGGGCAGCCCTTCGAGAAGCCTCACTAAAACAAAAAATTACCATCAGGCACAACGACAAGGTGATACGGCGAGAGTTCGACGTGGGAAGCCTTGTTCTAAGAAGAAACCACAAAGACTCTCGCGAAGGCAAACTAGCAGGCAACTGGGAAGGACCATATCGCGTCCGAGCAAATACGGAAAATGGGGCCTACTACCTAGAACATCTCTCTGGGGAAGAACTTGCTCGACCATGGAATGCTGAAAAGCTAAAAAAACACTACAGCTAAATCCTCGGTTCGACCCGTCGCAACAACGAACGTCAACTACCGACCACTATGCACGTCTAGGTACAAGCGTCAAATACGAATAAAGCAGAACCTAGCTCAGTAACGAGCCGGGCCACTGCTCGACGGCGGTCCTCGATTGAGCATCGTTGTCGTCAAAGTACCATGACTAGCAGAACCCCAGCTCGCGATGGGACGTTCACAACGCGAACTCAGGCCTCAAACGCGACCTAAGCTCCGCACCCCGCCAGGACATTCCCCGGCAGTTCGATCAGTTCCCCTAACTGTCGAACACATCTGCAACGAGCAATCCCCCTAAAATATTTGCGTAAGTCAAATACTCCCAATCACGGGCAGATATACACTTGCAATGAGCATGAATACGATACTTAGCTAAAAGTAAAAGCAAGTAAATTCATATAAACAACAGAATTAAACATGTGATAAGTTAACATAATAAGTGGCCGCAAGGGCCACGATTGTACTTTGTTACATGAAACGGGGGCCACGCCCCCCAGAAATAAATTACACGCAATTCCACAGCACGCTGGCCGGACAGATTACAACAACATCAAAAATACAAATTCCTCACTCATCCGCATGTTCGACAGGCTCTGGCTGGGGTCCCTGGTCCTCTGCGGGCTGATCCTCGGGGGTACCTTCATGGAGACCGTCGGGCATGACAATACGGACATCCTCTACATGCGCCAGGTAGTGAGTACCCTCAACAGAAAAATCGAGCTCAGGGTTCACCACCCGCAATTGAGCCACGACATTTTTGAAAGACTCCTCCGCGACGACAATACCATCGTCTTCGACCAGCAGCATGCGAGCAACCAGCTCGGATCTAGTCTTCAATTCTTTCACATCGTCCGGCTTGTCGACACCTGGGGCATTGACCGCCCTCAGCTCCCTGATCAACTCCTCGGTAGCTTTCTTCTCCGTCACCAGCTTGGAGTTCTCCTCCTTCAGCCTAACCGCCTCTTCTTAGGCCTTCTTCCGAGCCCCGCCGGCACTCTTAGCTTCTTCCTTGAGGGATGCCACGGAAGCCCGGGCAGCATTGAGTTCGGACTTAGTTGCAGAGTCCCCTTCAGCATAGACAGCCGCCATCTCTAGCATCCTGACCAAGGCAGAAGCGTCTTGGGCCACCAGCGACCTCTTGCTCGGGCGATCCATACCTTCCAAGCGAAGAGATTCCGCCCGGGGAACGACTAAAGAGTTGCCTTCAAAAAACCTCCTGTCAAGGATACAGGGAGGAAGCTCGAACTTCCCTTTCTCCGGCACCCGGGTAAGGTCCACAGCATCATTAAACCTTGGCCGCTTGGGTCGACCGGTCAAAGAAAGAGGAGACCCCCGGGGAGCAGAAGTAGGAGAAGAAGAGGTCCCCGCAGTAGTTTGAACAGGAGAAGGAGCACGAGCACCAGCAAAACCGGGATTTCGGAGGAGCCGCCCCGACCTTATTCCTCGCAAAAGCGTTCCTTACAACCCTGTCATGCGCCTGAGGCATCTCACCAGCACAAACAAAACGCGAACACGTTAGATACGAGGAAAAGAAATAACATGAACAAAATCTAAATAACTAAGACTACCGAGCAGCTTCAAAGCGTCTGTGGGAGTCTTGCACTCCAGCAGTGCATTAACGTTGATGAATCGACGCTCGACCCTCTAACTCCCATCTTCCTCGAAGATCGGGTTGCCCTTGCTCGTCCAGCACTCAGCAAGCCTGAAGGAGTTGACCCACTTCACCAGCGCCTCGTACGCCACGGCGTCCTGCCCGCGTAGATTGCTCGGTTAGAAGACATAGTCGCTGAGCTTCTTGGCAAAATGGTCGGGTGCCCAGTGGACGGGGAACTTGTAAAGTCTCCGCCCAATATACCTCCCCTCCTCGTCGTGCAGCTCATTCCCGTCCTAGTCAACTTCAATCTCCCAGACATACGTACTGTCCTGGGCAGCCTCGGACACGGGCTCAACGACGTAATACCGTTCCTTGAATGTTCGGATTGACTTCGAAAACGGCTTGAATAGCTTGCAGGGCTGCTTCAAGGAAACCCAACCGTACTTCCTCCCCGTCAGCTGCCTTTGGAGATGGAAAACAGTGAAGAACAGAGGGAGAGATGCTCGCATACCAACTCGAAGGCCCGGATGAAGGCCAACGAATTAGGATGCAGTTGTGTAGGGGCTAACTTCAAATGCACGAACATAGATTATTGAAAATCAGTAAAAGGCAGCCTCAGGCCCAACTCTTTAAAGGCATACTCGTACATCGTTAAGCGGTCCCCGAAGCTCGTGCAGACCCGCTCGTCCAAGGAAGGGAAGTGCACCTTCCACTCTCCCTCCGGTCCTACCTCAGTGAAAACATCCACTAAAGACTTTTCGAAAGTGGACACATGCTCGGCAGGTTCGGCCACCTCCCACTCCTCCGCAGAGAACCCGTCCACATCCTCGTCCATGTCGTCCGCTTCTTCCTCCCCGATATTACTGGAAGAACTCGAAGTCGCCGAACTCGAAGCCGTCGAGCTACTATTATCTTTGGAGCCCGTATCCTCCTCAGATGTATCTATAATAACTTCTCTATCTGGCTCCGTCGCCATTACAGTCACCTGAAAAGCAGAGAAGAAAGTGAATTCGACAGCAAATCAAATCCACCCTTCCACTGCTAAGTCAAGTGAAAGGGCGCGCAAAGGGCTAAGGACAACGTCCCTGGCCTAAGCCCTAACATCATAAGGAAAGGTGAAACCTCCCCGTGAGGAGACGCTCAAAACAAATCATCCCAGGGCGAGGAGCTTCCCCGCGCCCACACCCAGTTCTGTTTGAAGCTTCACCGGAATCTGGGAATGTTCTACTGGAAAACTTATCACCCACTCGGGAGATGAACAGACACGGCGGTCACGTATACATAGCTACCGCGACATCACCGTGAACCACCCTCCTCGCTGAAACGTACTACTAACTCCAGCGACATGTTAGAGGTAGAAAAATGGCACAGCCACCGTCCACCACCAACAATCGCCGGAAACTCACTTATTTCGTCCTCTAAACCTAGCCCTAACCACATGCAACCTACCATTGACAACAAAAAGGAGTAAAACAAGCAAAGGATCAGAAAAATTACTTGATTTGAGTAGAAAAAAGTAGCTGCTCGGAGCTTGAAGCGGTGGTCGGAGTAGGCAGAAGGCGTTATGTGACGCCCCCGATCTATACCCCCAGAAAAACATGCAATTAAAGCGGTAAAAGAAAATTCAAAATTTCGTCAGAGTATATTTGAAAACACGGCACAGACGGGAGAATCACATCAATTTGAAACAAAACATAACATACAACACCTGCCCATAAAGATATGCAACAGTGGGGTAGCAATCAACAGAGGAAACTTTGTTCCTTACACCCACTTTTCAGAAGTTAGAATAAAAGTGGAAAATCTAAAATCTGAATAACATATATACATATATACATATAAACAGTCTGTCATACATCAAGTTATACATGTACAATCCAAAATATATCATCAGATATACAAAATAATCACAAACGGCCACCCTAGCTACCCGGTGTCACATATCAGAGCCGACCGACAAAAGAATGAAGACGCAATGCTTCACAAAAAGAATACCTCCAGCAACTCTAATCTGCAATGCCTCATAGAGCATTATAAAACAGCAGAAGGGTGAGAAAAACAACCATAATATATTTGCATATAATTATATATATCAACATAAAAATACACATATCAAGTATTCTCACCACAGGGTCACATGCCAACACATAAAGCATATACAGATTATATTCACGTAATCCCATATCCACACATCATGCATATGTTTATACACAAACATATCATTCATAATTCAAGGCGTTTAACACGAATACACCTCAATTCGCAAATGCTATCACCCGCTCAATCACACAATGTCTCCATCCCCAATTGCATATTAATCATGCCCAATACATTTATCACAAATGCATATCACAATGTCTCGCACATAATCAACTAAATCATGATTTTCCACATATAACCAATGCAATCATAATTCATGCAGATGCAAAGAGACCAACACAACGACTCTCTATGCAAATGCATATGCGGTACCGACACCAAGATTTCATATCTCATCACCAGTTCACTCAGGAACTCTGCTGGAACCATCGCTCGTTACTGAGGATCACTCAAGTAACACCCCGTCGGGCCTACGATGTTCACCCGTCGCTTTAGGTCCTCTTGGTATAAGGCGCACGACGTTTATGGATTGCTTTAGGTCCTCTCGGTATAAGGCGCACAATCCGATCGCTTTAGGTCCTCTTAATATAAGGCGTACGATCGTCTATAATCATCGCTTTAGGTCCTCTCGGCATAAGGCGCACGATGTCATAGCGGATTCCCTCTGGAACCAAACCGTCACTCAGGACGTTTCAACAATGCATATCATGATGCTTGGCATACAATGACTCATAACATTTAATATGCACATATATACACATCCATAATCATGCATATATCAACAATTACCATACATCGCATTTTCTTGCCGTAAGGCCACCAATCATCATCACAATAAGTATTTCATGCAAGTACATCACACAACAGTGCACAAGTCACACAATATCCACACCAACAACACATTGCATATACACATCAAGTTCACACAATTAAACGGCAAAAGTCGACAAAACACACTATTCAAACATCATACATCCATCACCAATACATATCAATCATGCACAACATTTTATCACATATACTCACGTCATATAACAACACACAAGCTATACGTTACATATCAAAAGCATGTAGCATGATAACACGTCATTCGCACACCAATACGACGGTAAAAATCCGACAATACAACACTTTTTCAAAATCACGACTTAAATAAATCATCTACTGACATCCAACCCATTTTTATTAGAAAGAATATTTCGCTAGCTTTCCAACGCTTCGAACGGGGACCAAAACGGACTTATGGATCAAAAATTATGAATTTTTGAAGTTTTGGAATTTTCATGTTGCCCAGACCTGCGCGCTGAGCGCGAACCTGCTGCAAGTTCAGCCTTAAAAACACCATTTTTAGACCTCCGGACATCCGTTTTCGATTCCGTAAAAAGCTGCGATCTCAGAATTCAACGTACTACAATATTTTCACTATTAAAAGTCCATCCAACACATTTTCACGGTTGAAATATTTTGACACATAGTTTATCAATTTAACTCAATTCCAAACTCGATCAAAATTACTCGAAAATACACAAACAACCATTCCCGATTAAATATCAACCTATATCAATGTTACCAGACATTTCCAAACACTCTAACTCGATCACAACATCAATTTACACAAAACATCGATATATATCAAAAACGCAAAAGTTACAAATTCGACTCAATTCAATCAAACGATCATGCTAAAACACGACCCAACATCACACGACTCTACTCCGCGATTTATTCCGACTTTCGTCCGTGAAAACATCAATTTCTAACCATTTTTCTCATTTCGACCTATATTTGAAAAAGACAACAAAATCCCACACAAACATACATAATCATACACGAACTTAGTATAATCGAGTTTCGCACCCTTACCCGATAAATTCGTGTTTGAAAAGTCGGTTGAATCGGGTCCTAAATCCACAAGTTTTTCCTCTTTTTCTTCTTTTTCCTCTTCTCTTTCTCTTCTCCTTTTTCTTCTCTTTTCCTCTCAAAATTCTGTTTTTCTCTCTTTCTCACCTCTAACTTTCTATTTTAATAAAACAAATATCTAACCCAACAAAAAGACCAAAATACCCCTACACTCAAATATCTCGCAAACGCTCTCAAAACGCGACGAAATATAATCACGATGAAAAATAACATTTTCTAAATAAAAGTCGAAAATAAAATAATCAAAACGACTCAATTAAATAAAAATTGACAAAACTGGGGCGTTACACGTTACGGGCAAGAGTACTGAAGGGAACGAAGGAAAATCAGACTGAAAAGTTCCAAATGGAACGATTTCCCCTTTTTATGCAAAGGGGCACGTACTAACACGCGCTCGTAGGCCATAATGGCTATCCACTAGCCATCATTACCTATTAACTGCTACACGGAGCTCGAGGCACACGTGGCAACCCAACGTTTCCAATTTTGTCTAACCATTAGTCTCCCCGAACTCCGAGCAACAAGGTCACGACCACGAATCTCACGAACATCTGGGGTCACGAGCACTTTGAGACAACCCTCTTCGTCTTCAAACGACGACTCCATGCTGGCTCCCCGGAGCAACGAGCAGTCCTTAAGTCATCACTCCCACGCTCGGGAGCAACGACTTGGGGGCTTCTGTTCTGGACTAGACCAATGGCTAGAATTTGCCCAATCCGCCTCTACTCCAGAGCGGCCCAAATTGCCTAAGTCCAATCCACAGATGGGCAAAAGTTACCTTTCTGCCCCTACAACTGGGCAAGGAATACAATGTTCCTCCCCGGAATTACTGCCCGTTACGCACGGCTTTACTGCTCCCCGAACAAGCTATGGGCAGGTGTTCAGAACCACGCCTATGCCCGACATAACGGCTAGTTTTGGGCACCCTGCCCAACATAACAGCTAGTTTGGGTAGTTACCTATTCTTTGGGGAAAAAGGTTATTTTGCCTCGAAAATAAGACCGTTAGCCACGCGTTGGGGGCTCTATATAAACCCTCTCGTTAAAGAGGGTCAGGTATCCAATATTCACGTTAAGAATTCATACTCTGTACTTGCCCCTTTTCTCTGACCCTTTCTTACTTGAGCGTCGGAGTACCTTGCAGGTACACCCCCTCCTCTCCATACGACCAGCATCCCTGACGCACTTGGCGGCCTGATTCTACAGGATCTGATCCAGCCTTCACGATCAAGTATGTATAAGTTGTGATTTATTACAATAATTGTTTTCTATCGTTGATAAACACACAAAAAATATGGACTAAAAAAAGAGTAATGAAAAAGTATTTATGCATTTATTGATTTAATAAGAAAAATCAATTAAAATCAAAAGATATGGACTAAAATATAGAGTAATGTCTGATCATAAATTAAAAAATTAATACAATTTATTATGTTTAAATATGTTACATTATTTGTAATTTTAAAAATTTTATAAAATATTTTCAGATCTATTTTCTGCATTTATTTTTTAAATGGTAAAAAAATTTATTAAACTATAGTTAATCAAATCAACTGTTAATATTAGCAAAGAGAGGCTAAATGCTTTTCTTATTTTCTATTTATAAATATAAAACATATTTTATCTTCATAAATAAATTGATAGTTCATATATCATTAATTTTTCATTAATTCCAAAAACATACTATCATAAAGATAATATAAAATATCAAAAACATTAAGAATTTTATTTATTATTTAACAGACTAATTTTGCAGTATATTTAAAATTAAATAATTATACTAACTATTCAATACAATATATATATATATATATATATATATATATATATATATATATATATATATATATATATATATATATATATATATATTATTCGATGCAATATACATACATTATCAATTTCATCATTATTATGCAGTATGTGAATATTTGTTTACTGCTATACCAGACTGCTACCCTATACCTAAGTACAGCAGAGTTGTAGGCATCATACTTCTTTGTATCTTCTAACACACCATAGTCAAACAACTCCTTTCTCCCATGTCACGTCGCCGTTTGATACTTCTTTATCTGTCAGACAAAATATCATCTACATGTTAAGCACTATGTTGGTTTCCAAGGTCTTAAGTTAATATTATATTAAGTTTTCCTTAAACTATACAGCTGTAAATAATTGCTTTAAACTTTCTTTCAAATAATTTATTCGTTCCAGTTTAAAGTTATTATTTTCACTAACTTTTGTTAAAATTACATTACCATCTAAATAAAAGTTATTATTCAAATCATATTTATTTTTTTCGAAAATGAATTAAAAAAATAAAATAAGAATTATAGAAAAATTAAGTTTTAGTTTCTCAAAATAAAAAACAAAAAAAAATGTTGAAAAATACCAGAAATTCACGTAGAAAATAATAAATTCTTTATAGTATTTCATCAAAATTACTTTATAATTAAAAATATTTACAAATTAAAAGCGGAGAGTAATACTTTATAATATTGCATAAAAAAAATAATTTTAATCTCTGCAAAATCATATATAATACACGCTGGAAATAACTGAGTGTTTTCAAATCTGAATTTGAATTGTAAAATAAAATCAAAAAACCAATCATCTGCAAAAGAAATATATTTGTGACATGCTAAAAAATAGTTAAGTTTAATACTTACAGTTCTCTTCCCTCCCTTTCCATAATTATGGCGAATGGTATATGCATATTCTTTCTCAAACTTTTCCAAACCAATCTACAATCAGATCTTACAATTAATTTATCATTAGTCTAATTAATGTAATTAATATAATTGGACAAAAATAGAATAGTATATACAAAGATTAATACCTACTCAACCCATACGCCTATAGAGATATGGGATAGATTGATAGGATACACACAAGCTCACATGTTTAACTTTAAAGAATGAATGAATAGATTTCAGTTTTTGATAGAGATTGTGTGCGAAAAATAAGAGATACAACAATCATACATACCTTAGAGAACTCGGCTCTCCAAAATGCAAGTGCATCATCCAGGTTCAAATCAACACATTGAACATAAGAAAAGTGATAGACATGCTGTTAAATTATACAAATAATGTAAAAAATTATTAATATTATAATTTTAAATAAATTGAATACACAATTTAATTTAATTATTTTTAGAAAATAATATTAAGAAATTTTATTATAATTAAACAAAAAATAAGAATCACATTTGTTTCATACAAATTATACAAGTATAAACACTAAGAAAACATTAAGCAAAGTCAATTAGTTGTAGTAGAAATTACCCCTGCTTTGCTTCAAGTCCAAACCAGAACCACCAATCCTATCAAAATAAAAATAAAATTTCAGAATCTATTTATCAAGTATGAACTACTATCATTTATCATGGCCAAGTTGTTTATCATTTAGGTTTATAAATTAGTTGTAAAAATAACTATAAAATAATAAGAGCTTCATTTGTCATAACCTGCATAAAAATTCTAAAACAGCCCCTGTTCATCATCATCCTCATCAATTCATAACATCTTGTAACAACAGTAACAATACAAATCATCTTCTTGCTTTTGTGATAAAGTTTAATCAGAAACCACAAACCATAAACAACATGTTCACAATCAACATATCCATAAAAATCACGAATTTAATTAAAAACAGAAACGGAGAGGAAACGAAATCGGGATCAAACCAAAGTTAAGTCGAAACTGTGTCGACCAATAACGATTCGTCACTGCAGCAAAAATTAAGCAACTTATAGTAATAATTTGGGGGTAAAAATTGAATCTTTATGACAAAAAGAAGTATAAGAAGAGTACCCAAGAGCAAAAATTCTTATAAAAACAGCAGAATAAACACCAGCATGATTGATCAAACTTCTTCAATCAAAGATCTCCCGATGGAAAAGATTAAAGCATTTCAAGCCTGTTACACAGAAAATTAGTAAAAAAGAAAGTTAAAATCTACACGACATAACAATCAAAATTCCCATTAACAATGTATCTAAAAATTAAAACTTTTTTTAAAAAATCAAACAGAATTGAAATTTTCTCATAACCCATTATGAGTGATGCTGAAAAATTATAGCTGCAACAAAAATTAAGCAACTTATAGTAATAATTTGGGGTAAATTTTGAATATTTTTGATAAAAAAAGTATAAAACCTCCCTGAATTCAACATGTTGCAGCATCTACTGCAATTGCTAATGTATAAACCTCACCCAACAGAGTCAATAATGACTGCAACTCTGATAGATACTGGCTGCAAAAAATCACAACAAAAAAAACAACAACAACCTTTTTCAATTCTGAATCAAAAGCACGTAAATTTACTAAAACCAAATAAAAAATCCAAGAAAAAAAACAGAAACCCTTTTAAATGTGAGCATGAAAAATTGATCTGAAAGTAAAAAAGAAAACAACTTTCCAGTACCTGTCAACTTATGAGTTAGTTATAATCTGAGTTGGTTCAAAATTTCTAATAAGCCTCCCTGAATTCAACATGTTGCAGCATCTACTGCAATTGCTAATGTATAAACCATTGCCAAATTATGTATAAAGCTATGTATAAACCTCACTCAACAGAGTCAATAATGTTCACCTGATGGTATAATTTATAAATCCAATATCTTTTTCACAACCTTCAAACCTTCAATCTTCGTCCACAACCTTCATAAAAAAACATGAGTTATATTTGTATAAGTTTTATTTTTTCTACAAAAGAATAATAAGTTATTATCAAAAGTTCAGCCATAAAATACTAATTGTACGAAGTAATTATGATTTCTAACCGTGTTCTTCTTCTTCATTTTCAGACCGGAAAAAAATAAACTGAGACGACGTTAGTTGTAACGCCCCAATTTTGTCTGTTTTATTTAATCGAGTCGTTTTGATTATTTTTATTATTATTTTATTTTATTTTTTACTTTTACTTGGAAATATATTATTTTTCATTGTTATTATGTTTTATCGCGTTTTGGGAGCGTTTGCGAGATATTTGAGTGTAGGGGTATTTTGGTTATTTCACTTTATTTTTCTTAAGTTAGTAAGAATAGAAATAGAGAGAGAGAGAGAGAGAGAGAGAGAGAAAATTAGAGAGAAAGAAAAAGAGAAGAAGAAAAATAGAAAGAAGGAAAAAGGAGAGAAGAAAAAGAGAGAAAACTTGGAAAGGAAGAAAATCGATTAACCGATTTTTCAAACACGATTAAATCGGGTAAGGGTGCGAAACTCGATTATCTTATGCTTGTGTATGATTATGTATGTGTGTGTTGGACTGTTCATTGTGTTTTCATAGCTTTTCAATTCTAGGTCGGAACGATAGAAATCGATGTTTTTGCGGTTGAAATGCGATGTAAATGTTGTAGGATACTTGTTACCATGATTGGGTTATGTTCTGATTGTTATGTTTTGGTTTGGAAGAGATTTTGGTGGAAAATAATGGTTTTGGACCTCAAAACAGCGCTGCAGAATTTCTGGGTTTTCCTTGGTTCGCCTAGCGAACCTGGGGCGAAGCAGAAGCGAATGATTTTTCGCGGGTTCGCCTAGCGAGCCAGTTAGCGAAGGTCAGTGAATGTTCGCTAACATTGTTTGCCTAGCGAACTTTGTATCTTTTTGGTGATGGTTGTTGCTGCCTTGTGTGAGGGATATACTTCTAGCTACCTTGTTTTAATGATGTCAATAAACATATTAGATTGTAATTTGAGCGGTATCACTTCACTTGTCGAGCATATAGTGTCTAGATGCATAGAATCTTGTCCTCTCCAAAAATAAATGTCCACTATCATTTTAGTTGTGTCTAGTTTATAGTTCTGATATGGGTCTGGTGAAAATACTCAGAAAATTGAATTTCCTAAAAATTTGCACTTTATGCGCTGACCTTCCAGTTCATGCGCTTACCTTACAATTTCATGCGCTAACCCTCAAAACTTGCGGGAAAGCGCATAACCAAATAAACTCCAAAATAGTTTCTTATGTGTCGACGCATGAAAGCTGGGGTCAGCGCATAACTTCAAAATTCAGTTTCTTTTTCCAATTTATTTTCTGTTATTTTTCTGTTATTAATTTTTGCTGGTCATATTTTTCATAAAAATAGTTTTGGTCATCTTTTTTACATTAACAACAAGAAACGTGAAAAATATATGTCATTTCTCTCTTCATCTTCATCTTCTTCACTGTGTAAACAAACAATCACACGTAATCATCTTTGTTTGTGTCGCCCATTGATCAAAGTGATAATGTTCAGAATTTAGGAAGTGTAATCTTCATCTTCTGAGTTGAGAGTTTGGCAGGTGTTTCTTGAATAAAACCAGTTGGTTTTGTCCTCCAAGAATCGGATAGATTTTGGGGGTTTTTGCACAAACTGTTCTTTCTACAGGGATTCGGCTGGGCGAAGGTAACCGGAAATTGGCGCAATTGTTCGGTTTAGTAGCTGTAATCAGAGGATCGTAGAAAGGAGGTTTGGGTTCGAATTCTTGGTAGATCGCAATTGACTGAGTGAAGGTAACTGAAGAAAGGTGGTTTCTTTCGGTTTAGTAGTGTGGGACGGTAATTGGATCAACCATATTCGGAGCACTTGATTCGTCTTGAATCAAGGGAAGAGAAAATTCTGCATCAATGATCGAAGACGTTCGAGGGTTTGAATGTTCATTGTTTTCTCTTGTAATAAACAATTTGCAACAACAATATATATATATATATATATATATATATATATATATATATATATATATATATATATATCAATTCCATTTGTGGAGTTGGGGGTAGACGTACCCAAAGCGAGGACGATTGGTGAACTGCCTAATCAAATCGTGTTTGTTCTCTCTTTCCTTAACTCTTTTACAATTCATTTCGTTCGAATTTGTGAAGCTGCAAATCAGTGAAATTTTCGTAGCAGAGTAATTGTACACTGATAAATTGTTTTTGTCAAGCTGATACAATTCATTGAATTGTGTCTTAGAGCAGCTGTACATTACCCTCCATAGAAATTCTGCACATAGTGTGTTTACGCACACTAGGTGTTTGATAATTTGCTTCAGAGCATAATTCGAACGCCTTGCTTTAAATCACGCATTAGTTTACCTCATTGGATTGGAATATACATTAACCAAGTAATAATTTGTTGATTGTGTATCTTAAGTGAAGTCTTCAAAACTGAATTTTTTCTCTTCTGTACTCATCCGTGATATATTCGTGCATATCCGATCCTTTTGGTAGAAGGTTCGTTGTAGACGTTCTATCAGTGGTAGCTTCCATTTAAACAATTTTTTAAAAAAACAAATTTTGTAAAACATTTGCGTGTAAAACTCAAGGGATCTATTCAACCCCCCTTCTAGATCCATAGCCATCATCTAACAAGTGGTATCACAAGCTTCGGTTAATTCTGGTGCTTCAGTAAAACTTCTTGGATCATGGAAAATGAACCTAAAGGGGCTTATAATAGAGCTTCAGTTTTTACAGGTGAAATTTACAGCTACTGGAAGGATTGTATGCGCGTCCATATTAATTCCATAGATCGGAAGGTTTGGAACGTTATCTTAAACGGACCCATGCAAATTACCATGACTAACACGGAAGGCGTTGTCGTTCCTAAACCCGAAGCTCAATGGACTGAGGAGGACGAGAAAAAGTACAGTTATGATTGGAAGGCTCGTAATATGATAATCTCCTCCTTGGGAGTTGACGAGTATTATCGAGTCTCCCATTGTGAAACGGCCAAAGCCATGTGGGATGCTTTACAAGCAGCCCACGAAGGCACAAATGATGTTAAGTTGGCTCGTATTAATACACTAACGCAAGAGTTTGATTTGTTTTACATGAAGCAAGGGGAAACCATTGCGGATATGCAAAAACGATTCACTCACATTATCAACAAACTGCATGTTCTTGGTAAACCAATTCCAAATGAGGTTTCTACTAACAAAATTCTGAGGTGTCTTAATAGGGAATGGCAACCGAAGGTCACCGCTATCAAGGAGGCCAATGATCTTGCTACACTAGACCTCACGACACTGTTTGGGAAACTTGATGAGCATGAGCAGGTGCTCATTAGCTTGGATAAACATGGAAAGAGTGCCAAGAAAGAGAAGGCAAAAGATACGGAGAAGAAGTCGATAGCTCTTAAGGCTTCTTGTTCAAAGTCCACACATCAAGAGCTAAGTGATGATGAAACCAATAATGACAAAGATGAAGAATCCGGTGATGATATGGGCTTATTTGTGAAGAGATACAATAGATATGTTTGTAAGAATGATATTCAACACTCTGATAGAAATCTAGTCAAGTTCAGGAAGCAATCTAGAAGCGAAGGAAATAAAAATGGCAAGGTAAATGGTACGTGCTACAACTGTGGAAAATCCGGGCACCACAAGCCGGATTGTCCATCTCTAAAGAAAGGAAAAGATAAGGATAACGACAAGAGTCGCTCAAACAAAAAGTCCAACAAGTCTCGACGAGCATACATCGCTTGGGAAGCGATAGTGAGTCGGAGAAAGATGATTCCTCAAGCGACGAAAGTGAATCCGTTAATTTTTGTCTTATGGCACGCCACAACAAAGCAAAAGAGGTAAAGCATTCTAAATATGATCATGTTAATGCTATGTCTCATTTAGAGTTACGAAAGGCTTTTGATATGTTACACTATGAGGCTAAGGAAGCATTTCAACGCTTAGCGTCAAACAAAAGAATTTTCACATATTTGGAGAAGAAGGTTTCCGATTCCGAAAAGGAATTGGAAGCTCTCAAAAACTCTATAGTGGACACATCAAAAGCCAAGGTTGAAAAGGATCCTACCTCTTGGTTCAATTGGGGCTGTGACACTTGTCATTTTTGGCAACGAGAGGTGAGAACCCTCAAGGCCAAATTGGACAAGGTTCTTAAGCCAAAAAATACGTTTGCTATTGATCGATCACATTTTCGTGAGAGTGTGAATAATCCATATCAAAAGTATACTTATGTGATTCGAGATAGTGATAGCAAAAGTAAATTCCAAATGAATCGTAATTATCTTTATTGTTGTAAGCCTGATCATACTATTGAGAAATGCCGCTTCAGGAGGTTTCTTGTTCCGAAAGGCATCTACCAATGGTTGCCCAAGTGCGGTTTTGGTTTCACTCACCTTAAAGGACCCAATGAGAATTGGGTACCTACTCTCCCTTGATTGTTTTTGTAGGAACAAAGTCTTGAGACCACTGAAAGAAGATGGGTTCTGGATAGTGGCTGCTCGAGACACATAACCGGAGACATATCTCTTTTTATCGACTTTGTGGCGAAGAAAAAGGGGTTTGTCACCTACGGAGATAACAACAAGGGACAGATTCTCGGCAAAGGTAGTATAGGTAACCCCTCATCTACTACTATCTCTGATGTGCTACTTGTGGAAGGCCTTAAACACAACCTTTTAAGCATCAGTCAACTATGTGACAAAAATTATAAAGTATCTTTTTCCAAGGATTGTTGCATAGTTGAAGATTGCGACAAAAAGAACGTGTTTAAGGGCTTGAGGGTGAACAACATCTATTTGCTAGACTTAAATGAGGTATCGTTGATTGGAGACAAGTGTCTAGTCGCCATAAATGAAGATTCATGGTTGTGGCATAGATGGTTGGCTCATATCAATTTTGATTTGCTTAACAAAATTGTCTCTAAAGACTTAGTCGTCGGTTTGCCCAAAATTAAATTCACAAAGGGTCACCTTTGTGATGCGTGCCAAATGGGGAAGTAAACAAGGATCTCATTCAAATCCAAAAACATCGTTTCAACTATGAGACCCTTGAGCTCCTCCATATGGACCTCTTTGGACCATCTAGAGTTAAAAGTCTAGGTGGTAACTATTATGGGCTTGTTATAGTCGATGATTTTTTTAGGTTTTGCTGGACAATCTTCTTAGCAAATAAGAGTGATACTTTCTCGGCCTTTGAACGATTTGCTAAGTTATCTCAGAACAAGTTAAACACAAACATTGGGTCAATTAGAAGTGACCATGGGGGTGAGTTTGAAAACTATTTATTTGAAGCATTTTTTGATTCAAACGGAATTGATCATAATTTTTCCTCACCATGTACCCCTCAACAAAATGGGGTAGTGGAACGTAAAAATAGAGTTTTGGAAGAACTTGGAAGGACTATGATCAATGATGGTGGATTACCAAAATACTTTTGGGCCGACGCCATAAGTACGACTTGTTATGTTTTGAATAGGGTTCGCATCTGACCTATTCTAAACAAGACACTGTATGAGCTTTTAAAAGGGCGTAAGCCAAACATATCTCACCTTCATGTATTTGGTTGCAAATGCTTTGTGTTAAACAATGGGAAAGAGTCTCTTGGTAAATTTGATGCCAAGGCCGACGAGGGTATTTTTCTTGGATACTCTCAGTCAAGTAAAGCATATAGAATTTATAATAAGAGGTTACGCATAGTTGAAGAGTCAGTTCATGTTACTTTTGACGAGTCTTATCCGAGAAATGGCGGAGAAGGTAGTTCTTTTCATGGTGCAGGTGTACCTACTAAAGACATACTCAAGGACACTGATAAGGGAATTGATCAGCCTGTGCGTATTGAGGAGGAAAAGGATCACCAACCAGTGAAAAGTGAGGATGATCATCATGCTGATAAAGATGAACTTCCTCCAGCTTGGAAGTCTTCAAAAGACCATCCAATTGACAACATTCTTGGTGATATCTCTAAGGGAGTAACTACTCGCTCTAAACTTAGTAACTTTTGTTATTACTCTGCTTTTGTTTCCCAAGTTGAACCTAAAAACGCAAAGGATGCGTTACTCGATGAGCATTAGTTTCTATCAATGTGATCAGTGCATTTTGATGCACGTTCCTCTATGTTTATACTTATGCATTTTCATACTTTACTTTGGTTATTTTTCTGTTTTAATGTGTTTTTATAAATTAGTTTATTTTTGCACTTATTTGATTTTCGCACTTTATTTTCAGCATTAGCAGTCTGCACTAAAATGATCATAACTGAAGCTACGGGAATCGGATTGAGACGTTCTACTAGTCGATGGAAAGCTAAGAAAAATATCTACAACTTTTATGTTGGACGAAGAAGCTGAATCGGATTGTAGAAGACCTTAAAAAGTCGTTGAAGTTGCAGCATTAGATTTAATTTGTTTTGGGTCATTTGTTTTGGGCCGGGTTTATGTATTTGACCCAGTTGGGTTGTAAATCGAATTTTATTCTCCCTATTACCTGGCAGCCGCAACGGTTCATGGGACACACACTATTCACGAAAAAAAATAATTGGAGTTTGTACGATCAATGGAGAACTAATTCCTAAGGCAAAATTCTGCTGTTAGGGATTCCATACTTTGAGGTTCTTTAATCTTTAATCCAATTTCTTTTCCCTTTTCAACATTAATCTATATGCCTTGTTTGCTTAATTCGATTTATATAGAATACTGTTGATTTATATCGATTGATTGATATTCCTTGATGTTTTAGCGTAGTTTACCGTTGCTTAATCGTTAGACCACGTATGTTAGAATCACGTTTGCTTAATTCGTGATTGTGCTTATCCGTATGCTTTATTCGAAAAATAGGAATGCAATCTTATAATGTCAATTTCGCTTGTTAATTGGTGTTGTAATCGGTAGGGGAATAGAATCTGTTTGGGGGATTGAAGTTTATTGAATCAATGATAAGTCGACGCCCGAATCAGTAGAATTGTCGTTTCAGCTTATTTCATAATCACTTTTTATAATCACTTATTTTCTAAATCAAAAACCAAACCCCCCCAATCTTACAATTGTTAGTTAATAAGATCAAGAATCCTTGTGAGACGATTCGAGTCATTGTCGCTATTCTACGTTTTCAAATTTTACTCGTTTTGATCCGCGCGCGACAGCGGATCACAATGCAAGATGAACTAAATCAATTCTGGATAAATGAGGTTTGGGACCTTGTCCCCCCTCCGCGAGATCATCGAGTAATAGGCACCCGATGGGTGTTTAGGAATAAACTTGATGAAAATGGAGTAATAACGCGTAACAAAGCTAGGCTTGTAGCGCAAGGCTATAACCAAGAGGAAGGAATCGACTATGAGGAAACTTATGCGCCAGTTGCCCGACTCGAGGCTATACGCCTTCTACTTGCCTATGCGTGCATAAATAACTTTAAATTATTCCAAATGGATGTTAAAAGTGCGTTCCTTAACGGATACATAAATGAAGAGGTTTATGTAGCCCAACCTCCGGGTTTTGAATCCCATGAATATCCTGATCATGTCTATAAACTAAAACGAGCTTTGTACGGACTTAAACAAGCCCCTAGGGCTTGGTATGAACGTCTAAGTAAATTTCTACTATATCAAGGGTATTCAAGAGGAAAAGTTGACACAACCCTCTTTATTAAACGTCAAGGAAAACACTTCATTTTGGTACAAATTTATGTTGACGATATCATATTTGGGTCTACTAACATGACCTTGGTCAAGGAGTTTTCTAGTTTGACGCAGGGGAAGTTTGAAATGAGTATGATGGGGGAACTCAACTACTTCCTCGGATTACAAATCAAACAACTTGAAGAGGGTACATTCGTGAGTCAAACGAAATATTGTCTTGAGTTACTAAAACGTTTTGATATGCTAAACTGCAAAGCAATAGATACTCCTATGCCTACAAGTGCTAATCTTGATCGTGACGAAAAGGGTAAGGATGTTGAGGTAAAGAAGTATTGAGGTATGATAGGGTTTCTTCGTAATCTTATCGCATCACGTCCTGATATAATGTTTAGTGTATGCATGTGTGCAAGGTATCAGGCACATCCCAAGGAATCCCACCTTAAAGCAGTTAAGAGCATACTTATATACCTTTCTGGTACTCCAAAGTATGGGCTGTGGTATTCCAAAGGTAGTGTTTGTTCCTTAGTTGGCTACTCTGATTCCGACTTTGTCGGGTGCAAGTTGGATAGGAAAAGTACTAGTGGTACGTGTCACTTTTTCGCAAATTCCTTGGTGAGTTGGCACAGCAAGAAACAGGTTTTCGTTGCTTTGTCAACAACTGAGGCGGAATACGTTGTCGCCGGTAGTTGTTGCGCTCAAGTCTTATGGCTTAAACAATAATTACTTTATTTCAACTTAAAACTGGAACGTATTCCAATTTTGTGCGATAACACTAGTGCGATTAATCTAACTAAGAACCCTGTACTACATTCACGCACCAAGCATATCGAAATACGCCATCATTTTCTTAGGGATCATGTAGAGAAATGTGATGTAGTTTTTGAGCACGTTGACACTAAGAATCAACTTGCTGATATTTTCACAAAACCTTTAGCTACAGAGCCTTTCTTTCACATCCGTAGGGAACTTGGCATTCTCGATATTTCGGATCGTGATTAATAATTCCTTAGAGTAGTAATCTTCACATATATACATGCTTGTTTATTCTTTTAACTAACAATGCAAAGAGATATTTGGCCATATGTGAGGGATCTTGTCGTCATGATGATCAAGGTAATATCGTTCCGATTTATAGATGGTTATCAATATTTGGTTCCATATTAATTACTCTAATCTTTATGTTTACTGCATTTGGTGCACTTATCTTTCATATGGATGTTTTGTTCTGTATGTGTATATGTCTATTTATCTGTCTGGAACTTAAAAAATTGCAAAATTTCACTTTCATATGTTCATGCGTCGACGCATAGATTCATGCGCTGACCTACTAAACCTTCGGGATAGCGCATAAACACATGTACAACTTTCTTTAAAAAATTGAAGAATCATGCATCGACGCATAGATTCACAGGTCGACGCATAACCCGACCGTTCTGACTCCCTACTTCACTGGGACATGTGCGCCGACCTAGAATTGTTCATTTTCCATACATATTCTAATTACACATTAATCTATGATTCTTGCATGTCATCTCATTAGTCTTGGTGGTCAATCTCTCCCTATTCTCCTCCCTTAAACCTCATCAATCACAATTATTCTCCACTAAATCCCCATCCAAACCCTAGAAATCAAAACCCACCAAGAGGAAATCTTCTATATTACTGCTGCAAGGTTCTCTAAGGGCTGTCATATCTCCTCTTTACTCTCAGAGAAAAATAAGTGTTATCATTCTCTCTCAACTTTTCTTCAACCATGGCTTCAAGAAGAAACCCTAGTAGAAGGGGAACAAGAGGATCAACTTCATAATCAGCACCAACCAGAACATCATCATCTTCACAACGGGTAACCTTCAAGTCTTTAATTTCTGAAAGGCTAACTATTCCTTTTGAGGAACTATTTTTTGACAGGGTTGTTATTAGGCAACATGGGTTTTATCCTCTGATGGGTTCAGATTTTCACATTCCTGAGATTTCTGAACTTATAAATTTTCAAAACCTTAATGAATTTGTAGAATGTGATGATAAGTATAGTGAAGACTTGACTAGGTTGTTCTATTGTGGGATCAAGGGAAAATTTCATGGGGCTGAATTTAAGTTCTCTATGAATAATGCTGAATTTCAGATAACAAATGATGTATGGTCTACATTGTTGGTATTGGACACTGATGACACTCTCCCAAAGGTTACTGATAAAACCTTTGTTGAGGGCTGTGAATTTAAAACTACTCTGAATTCAATATTGCGAGAACCATATTCAGCTGATTTTGTGGCAAGTGAATTATTTCCTAAAAGTGTCACTACAAACCATCTAAAATTCAAAGACCGTATTCTTCAGTGGATTATTGCTCGCATCTTGAGGCCTAAGAAAGGAGGATACTCAAGAGTTGAGCAGGCAGAGGTTCACCTCATCTATATTCTCAAGAATAAGATCAAAATCAACTGGCCCTATTATTTTGCTTATAGGATGTTCACCACTCGCAGCTCCCACAAATTTCTGGCACTTGGTTATGCATCTGCTGTTGCAAATATCTTGAATCACTTTGACGTTCCTATTCCGCAGATTGCTCACATTGGTATTACAGCTGAACAATAATTTCTCGCCAAAACCCTTTCCATGATGGGGTACTTATGGCAGTCACGTGAGAACAGGTTCATCTATCGACCAAGATCAACCCATCCTAAACATGATGAACCAGTTCATCTTGAAGCAAGTGATGATGAAGGCATTCCTGGAAATGCAAATCAAGCGGTTAATGATGAAAATGTGGTCATACAGGAAGACGTGGTTATGCACGAGAATGTGGATATGCAGGAAGAGGACAATGAGGCATGGATGGGCCATCAACCTGAAGAGACCTCTGAAAATCAGGGTTGGGGTCAGTGGCAACAAAACTGCTGGACTGTGCTTGGTGATGCATATGTTCCTCCATCTTATCGTGAAGACTATGAATGGCAACCACCGGAAAATTCTGCTTCTCCAACTCCACCATTCCAGCATGATCAGAAGTCGTCTGAAGAAATTCTAGCAAGGCTGAATGAGTTGTCTCTGCAACATCAAGAATTCCAAGCACAGCAGGACACTCGATACACGACTCAGCAAGAACAGTTCATAAATCTGTCTAACCAAATATCTTCTCACGTCACCAACTTCAACAATTTCGCAAATGCAGCCATGAATCGGTTCAATCAAATGGATGCCAACTTAACTCAGCAAAATCTAAACTTGGCAAATAGCCTTGGTAACCTCAACAACACCTTGATTGAGCTCAACCTTCAACTCGAGGATCTTCCACCACCAAGTCAACATTATAGGGGAAGAGGTCATTATTTTAGGGGGAGAAGACCATAGAGATTAGGACATTATGTTTCATTTGTGTTGCATTTATGTTTGTTTTTGTTTCTTAACTTTGACATGTGCTTCCGTGTGTTTAAACTCTTCCGGAGTGAAAGTTTTGCTTTTATGTCTTTGTTCCGTATTTAAGCATTCCTTAGTTTACATTAGCGGTATCATATGTGGATGCATGTTAATGTTTTGTTGTTGCAAATATGTGATGATCCACTACGTATTATAGTTTGTTATTTTGACCACCGACTTTTCTTCTTTTTGATGTTGTCAAAGGGGGAGAAGAATAACGAGCAAAAAGCAGAAATTTTTTATTTACCAGATGTCAAAGACAGGGGGAGCTTTGTCCACTCTCAAATTACATATCTCGCAATAGCTAAGAAAGTGTTGCCATCATCAAAAAAGGGGAGAATGTGAGGGATATACTTCTAGCTACCTTGTTTTAATGATGTCAACAAACATATTAGATTGTAATTTGAGCGGTATCACTTCACTTGTCGAGCATATAGCGTCTAGATGCATAGAATATTGTCCTCTCCAAAAATAAATGTCCACTATCATTTTAGTTGTGTCTAGTTTATAGTTCTGATCTGGGTCTGGTGAAAATATTCAGAAAATTGAATTTCCTAAAAATTTGCACTTCATGCGCTGACCTTCCAGTTCATGCGCTTACCTACAACCCTCAAAACTTGCGAGAAAGCGCATAACCAAATAAACTCCAAAATAGTTTCTTATGCGTCGACGCATGAAAGCTGGGGTCAGCGCATAACTTCAAAATTCAGTTTCTTTTTCCAATTTCTTTTCTGTTATTTTTCTGTTATTAATTTTTGCTGGTCATATTTTTCATAAAAATAGTTTTGGTCATCTTTTTTACATTAACAACAAGAAACGTGAAAAATATATGTCATTTCTCTCTTCATCTTCATCTTCTTCACTGTGTAAACAAACAATCACACATAATCATCTTTGTTTGTGTCGCCCATTGATCGAAGTGATAACGTTCAGAATTTAGGAAGTGTAATCTTCATCTTCTGAGTTGAGAGTTTGGCAGGTGTTTCTTGAATAAAACCAGTTGGTTTTGTCCTCCAAGAATCGGATAGATTTTGGGGGGTTTTTGCACAAACTGTTATTTCTACAGGGATTCGGATGGGTGAAGGTAACCGGAAATTGGCGCAATTGTTCGGTTTAGTAGTTGTAATCAGAGGATCATAGAAAGGAGGTTTGGGTTCAATTCTTGGTAGATCGCAATTGACCGAGTGAAGGTAACTGAAGAAAGGTGGTTTCTTTAGGTTTAGTAGCGTGGAACGGTAATTGGATCAACCATATTCGGAGCACTTGATTCGTCTTGAATCAAGGGAAGAGAAAATTCTGCATCAACGATCGAAGACGTTCGAGGGTTTGAATGTTCATTGTTTTCTCTTGTAATAAATAATTTGCAACAACAATATATATATATATATATATATATATATATATATATATATATATATATCTCAATTCCATTTGTGGAGTTGGGGCAGACGTACCCAAAGCGAGGACGATTGGGGAACTGCCTAATCAAATCGCGTTTGTTCTCTCTTTCCTTAACTCTTTTACAATTCATTTCGTTCGAATTTGTGAAGCTGCAAATTAGTGAAATTTCTGTAGCAGAGTAATTGTACACTGATAAATTGTTTTTGTCAAGCTGATATAATTCATTGAATTGTGTCTTGGAGCAGCTGTACATTACCCTCCATAGAAATTCTGCACATAGTGTGTTTACGCACACTAGGTGTTTGATAATTTGCTTCAGAGCATAATTCGAACGCCTTGCTTTAAATCACGTATTAGTTTACCTCATTGGATTGGAATATACATTAACCAAGTAATAATTTGTTGATTGTGTATCTTAAGTGAAATGTTCAAAACTGAATTTTTTCTCTTATGTACTCATCCGTGATATATTCGTGCATATCCGATCCTTTTGGTAGAAGGTTCGTTGTAGACGTTCTATCCAGTGGTAGCTTCCGTTTAAACAATTTAAAAAAAAAACAAATTTTGTAAAACATCTGCGTGTAAAACTCAAGGGATCTATTCAACCCCCCCCCCCCCTTCTAGATCCATAGCCATCGTCTAACACCTTGGTTCGCCAAGGGGTTCACCTAGCGAACTTTGTGTATGTTTTTATCTGATGGTGGTTTCGCCTGGACATTCGCCTAGCGAAGGTGGTAGCGAATGCTCGCTAGAAGGTTCGCCTAGCGAACATGGCAGTTTGTGCAATTTTGTTTTCTTCCTAACTTTTGATTCGTAAGTCGGATTGGGGCGCGGTTGGGTGCGTTAGAACGCTATTGAGTTGTTCTTTCTTATTAAAATGGTTTTGAGATTGTTGGTCGATTTAATTATGTAGGTAATTTGGAATGTGTCATTTTGTCGACTTTTACCGTTTTAATGGTGTGCATTTGATGTGTTATTATGCAACATGCTTGTGATATGTATTGTATGACTGGTGTGATGTTATATGATGTTAATGCATGCGATTAAATGTTGTGATGATGGTTTGTGGCCTAAGGGCAAGTAAACACAAGTGTTGTGGTTAAGTATGTATGCATGGTTATGGTTGCATATATGTGTGCATTTAAATGTCATGAGTCATTGTATGCCAAGCATCATGATATGCATTCTTGTGATGTCGTGTGCCCTAGTGGGTGTGAGCGACGAAATGATTCCAGAGGGAATTCGCTATAACATCGTGCGCCTTATACAAAGAGGACCTAAAGCGATGATTATAGGCGATCGTGCGCCTTATACAAAGAGGACCTAAAGCGATCGGATCGTGCGCCTTATACAAAGAGGACCTAAAGCGATCCATAAACGTCGTGCGCCTTATACCAAGAGGACCTAAAGCGATCCATAAACGTCGTGCGCCTTATACCAAGAGGACCTAAAGCGCCTTATATATTTGTTGTTGATAAATGCATTAAGCTTGATTATATATGCCTTGGTGATGAATATATGAGATATGCATTGTGTTGTTTTGTGTTCGAATTCTGGTTAAGTTGTGGTGAGAATATTTTACATGTGTATTTTTGTGTTATTATATAATTGTATGCAATTATATTATGATTGTGTTTCTCACCCTTCTGCTGTTTTTAAATGCTCTATGTGGCATTGCAGATTAGATGCTGGAGGTCTTTTTGTGAAGCTTGGGTCTTCATTCTTTTGTCGGTCGGCTCTGATATGTAGCACCGGGTAGTCAGGGAGATCGTTATGTGATTATTTGTATTATGTATACACATGTTTTGGAGTGTACTTGTGTGACTTTGTATATGACAGACAAACTTTTTATGATGTATATATATGAGATTCAGTTGCAGATTTTCCGCTTTTATTCTGTATCTGATTTGTGGGTAGTAGGAACGAAGTTCCTCTGTTATTTGCTACCTGATTGTTGCATATCTTTATGAGCAGGTTATTGTATTTTATCTCAATTGATGTGATGCCTCCGTCTATGCCGTGAATTATTTTTTATTATACTCTGATTATTTGTTATCGCTTTATTGAGTTGGGGTATAGATTAGGGGTGTTACATTAAGTGGTATCAGAGCCAGTCCGTGTCAGTTGTGTCAGTCCTTGTCGGTGTTTGTGTTTGGGTGAGCTATTTGTTTAACCATAGTTGTTATTATTGGAAATGAACAGAATATGGCTGGTAGGAATGACGCTGCTTTAGCTGCTGCATTGCAAGCTATGGCTCGGGCTGTGCAGGGTGCACCTAATGCTGCTGGGAATGATGAGTTCAGGAAGAATAAACCGCCTGTCTTCAAAGGGAGACATGATCCTGATGGTGCTCAGATTTGACTTAAGGAGATTGAAAGGATTTTCTGAGTGATGGATTGTGCTGAGGATCAGAAGGTGAGACTGGGTACTCACATGTTGCAAGAGGAAGCAGATGATTGGTGGGTTAGTACTCGTCATGTGTTGGAAGATGCAGAGGAAGAAGTCACTTGGGCTTTGTTTAGTGTTGAGTTTCTGAGGAAGTATTTTCCCGTAGATGTTAGAGGAAAGAAGGAGATAGAGTTCTTGGAATTGAAACAAGGTAGCATGTCTGTTGTTGATTATACTGCTAAGTTTGTGGAGCTGGTGCAGCTTTATCCACATTATGCCAAAGCGACTGCGGAGTTTTCTAAGTGTGTGAAGTTTGAGAGTGGGTTGCGTCCTGAGATTAAGCAGGCAATTGGTTATCAGAGAATTCGAAGGTTTTCAGACTTGGTGGATTGTTGTAGGATTTATGAAGAAGATAGCAAAGCTCGTTCTACTCATTATAAGAGTGTGAACGAAAGGAAAGGGAAGCAATAGTTTCGTGGTGGTCCTTATGTGACACCAGCTGATAAGAGTAAGCAAAGGGGTACTTTTGAGAAAAGGTCAAGTGGAGGAGGTATGTCTAATTCTCTGAGATGTTTTAGGTGTGGTGACTTAGGACATCGTTAGTTTGAATGTAGGAAGGATATGAGGAAGTGTTCTAATTGTGGAGGTTTAGGACATGTCGCAGCTGAGTGCAAGAGGAAGAATGTGGCGAAGCTGGCCATATTAGTACGAATTGTCCGAAACCAAAGCAAGCTCCAGCTGGTGGAAAAGTATTTGCATTAGCAGGGACTCAGACTACAAGTGCAGACCGTCTGATCAGAGGTACTTGTTTTATTAATAGTACACATTTAGTTGCTATTGTTGATACCGGAGCGACTCATTTGTTTGTTTCGTCTGAGTGCGCGAAGCGTTTGAACCTTGTGTTGTCCTTGATGGGTGGAGAGATGGTTATTGATACTCCAGTAATGGGGTCAGTAACTACTTCTTTGGTTTGTTTAAGTTGTCCTTTGACCATTTATGGTAAAGACTTTGGGATGGATTTGGTGTGTTTGTCGTTGGAGGGTTTAGATGTGGTTTTGGGAATGAATTAGTTACAGTTCAATCGGGTTCATATTGATTGTTATCATAAGCTGGTAAGATTTCCTTCTCTTGAGGAAGACGAGGACTCGAGTTTCTTATCTACCAAAGAGTTGAAGAAACTTTTGGCGGAGGAAGCTCAGTTGTTCGGGTTATTTGCATCGTTGACTGTGGATAGTCAAGTTTCAATTGATGTGTTTCCAGTTGTGTGTGATTTCCCGGAAGTGTTTCCTGAGGATATTTCAGATGTACCGCCAGAGAGGGAAGTAGAGTTTTCTATAGATCTAGTTCCTGGAACTAGACCTGTATCGATGGCACCATATCGAATGTCGGCATCTGAGTTGGTTGAGTTAGAGAAGCAGTTGAATGAATTGTTAGAAAAGAGGTTTGTGAGGCCAAGTGTGTCGCCTTGGGGTGCTCCAGTTTTATTGGTGAAAAATAAAGATGGAAGTATGCGATTGTGTATTGATTATCGCCACCTGAATAAGGTGACGATTAAGAATAAGTATCCTCTTTCGAGAATTGATGATCTGATGGACCAGTTGGTTGGCGCGTGTGTGTTTAGTAAGATTGATTTGAGGTCAGGGTATCATCAGATTAGGGTGAAAGAAGAAGATATTTAGAAGACGGCTTTTAGGACACGTTACGGTCATTATGAATATTTTGTGATGTTGTTCGGGGTTTCTAATGCGCCGGGTGTGTTTATGGAGTATATGAATCGTATTTTCCATGAGCATTTGGATCGATTTGTTGTTGTGTTTATTGATGACATCTTGATTTATTCTAAGTCTCGGGAGGAGCATGCGGAGCATTTGCGCATTGTGTTGCAAATTTTGAAGGAAAGGAAACTTTTTGCCAAATTGTCCAAGTGTGAGTTCTGGTTGTCAGAAGTGAGTTTTCTTTGACACGTGATTTCAGGTAATGGTATTGCTGTGGATCCATCTAAAGTAGATGTAGTTCTACAATGGGAGGCTCTTAGATCTGTTACTGAAATTAGAAGCTTTTTGGGTTTGGCTAGATATTATCGAAGGTTCATTGAAGGTTTTTCTAAGTCAGCACTTCCTTTGACCCAATTGACTTGTAAAGGCAAATCGTTCATTTGGGATATTCAGTGTGAGGAAAATTTTAGTGAGCTGAAGAAGAGGTTGACTACAACTCCGATTTTGATTTTGCCGAATCCTACTGAACCGTTTGTGGTGTATTGCGATGCGTCTTTGATTGGTTTAGGTGGAGTGTTGATGCAAGAGGTAAGGTTGTGGCTTATGTTTCGAGGCAATTGAGGATTCAGGAGAAGAATTACCCTACTCGCGATTTGGAATTAGCGGCTGTGGTGTTTGTGTTGAAAATTTGGAGGCATTATCTCTATGGTGCAAGATTCGAAGTCTTTAGTGATCATAAAAGTTTGAAATACTTGTTTGATCAGAAAGAGTTGAATATGAGGCAACGAAGATGGTTGGAATTTTTGAAGGACTACGACTTTGGCTTGAATTACCATCCTGGTAAAGCTAATGTGGTAGCCGACGCGTTAAGCCGGAATTCGTTGCATATGTCCGCTTTGATGGTTAAAGAGTGGAAACTTTTGGAATCGTTTAGAGATTTGAGTTTGGTATGTGAATTGACGTCGGATAGAGTGAGGCTTGGAATGTTAAAGGTTACTAATGATTTTCTGTTGACTGTTAGTGAGAAACAGAAGATGAATGTGAAATTTGTTGATTTGATGACGGTTGGGGATCTAAGTGTGAATGAGGACTTTAAAGTGGACGATAAAGGTGTTTTGAGATTTTGGGGTAGGATTTGCATTCCTGATGATTCGGAGTTGAAAAGGATGATTTTGGAGGAAGGACACCGGAGTAATTTGAGTATACATCTGGGAGCTAATAAGGTGTACCAAGATTTGAAGAATATTTTCTGGTGGTCTGGATTGAAGAGAGATGTGCCTTAGTTTGTTTATGCATGTTTGACGTGTCAGAATTCGAAGGTAGAACATCTGAGGCCTAGTGGATTGTTGCAACCGTTACATATTCCTGAGTGGAAATGGGACAGCATTTCTATGGATTTTGTGATAGGGTTGCCGAATACTCAGCGGGGACATAATGCTATTTGGGTGATTGTGGATAGGCTGACTAAATCGGCGCATTTTATTCCGATTGACATCAGTTTTTCTTTGGAGAGGTTGGCTGAGATTTACATCAGTGTGATTGTGAAGTTACATGGGGTTCCGTTGAGTATTGTTTCAGATCGAGATCCGAGGTTTACTTCGAGATTTTGGGAAAGTTGGCAAAAAGCTTTAGGATCTAAGTTGAGGTTGAGTTCTGCTTATCATCCGCAGACGGATGGTCAGACCGTGAGAACTATTCAGTTGTTGGAAGATTTGTTGTGGGCTTGTGTTCTTGAGCAAGGTGGTGTGTGGGATAGTTATCTTTCATTGGTGGAATTCACGTATAACAACAGTTTCTATTCGAGTATTGGAATGGCACCGTTTGAAGCGTTGTATGGAAGGAGATGTCGAACACCTTTGTGTTGGCACGAATCAGGTGAGAGTTCGGTGGTTGGACCGGAGTTGGTGCAACAGACTACGGAAAAGGTGAAGCTTATTCGCGAGAAAATAAAGGCTTCTCAGAGTAGGCAGAAGAGTTATCATGATCGAAGGAGGAAAGATCTTGAGTTTCAGGAGGGCGATCATGTATTTTTGAGAGTTACACCGGTGATGGGTGTTGGTCGTGCATTGAAATCGAAGAAGCTTACTTCTCGGTTTATTGATCCTTACCAGATATCCGCGAGAGTGGGTGTTGTGGCTTATCGGGTGGCGTTGCCGCCGAGTCTTTCGAATTTGCATGATGTGTTCCATGTTTCACAGCTTCAGAAGTATGTTCTGGATCCGTCGCATGTGATTCCGATGGATGACGTTGAGGTAAGGGAGAACCTTACGGTTGAGGCATTACCAGTGAGGATTTTGGATCGCGAGTTGAAGCGGTTAAGAGGCAAAGATATTGCATTTGTGAAGGTAGCGTGGGGAGGCGCTGCTGAGGGAAATTTGACTTGGGAGTTGGAGAGTCGGATGCGGGAGTCGTATCCGGAGTTGTTCGTCTCAGGTAATATTTTCGAGGACGAAAATTTCTAAGTGGGGGAGAGTTGTAACGCCCCAGTTTTGTCCGTTTTATTTAATCGATTCGGTTTGATTATTTTTATTATTATATTATTTTATTTTTGACTTTTACTTGGAAATATATTATTTTTCATTGTTATTATGTTTTATCGCGTTTTGGGAGCGTTTGCGAGATATTTGAGTGTAGGGGTATTTTGGTCATTTCACTTTATTTTTTTTAAGTTAGTAAGAATAGAAATAGAGAGAGAGAGAGAGAGAGAGAGAGAGAGAGAAAATTAGAGAGAAAGAAAAAGAGAAGAAGAAAAAGAGAAAGAAGGAAAAAGGAGAGAAGAAAAAGAGAGAAAACTTGGAAAGGAAGAAAATCGATCAACCGACTTTTCAAACACGATTAAATCGGGTAAGGGTGCGAAACTCGATTATCTTATGCTTGTGTATGATTATGTATGTGTGTGTTGGACTGTTCGTTGTGTTTTCATAGCTTTTCAATTATAGGTCGGAGCGATAGAAATCGATGTTTGAGCGGTTGAAATGTGATGTAAATGTTGTAGGATACTTGTTACCATGATTGGGTTATGTTCTGATTGTTATGTTTTGGTTTGGAAGAGATTTTGGTGGAAAAAAATGGTTTTGGACCTCAAAACAGCGCTGCAGAATTTCTGGGTTTTCCTTGGTTCGCCTAGCAAACCTGGGGCGAAGCAGAAGTGAATGATTTTTCGCGGGTTCGCCTAGCGAGCCAGTTAGTGAAGGTTAGCGAATGTTCGCTAACGTTGTTCGCCTAGTAAACTTTGTATCTTTTTGGTGATGGCTGTTGCTGCCTTGGTTCGCCAAGGGGTTCGCCTAGCGAATTTTGTGTCTGTTTTTATCTGATGGTGGTTTCGCCTGGACATTCGCCTAGCGAAGGTGGTAGCGAATGCTCGCTAGAAGGTTCGCCTAGCGAACATGGCAGTTTGTGCAATTTTGTTTTCTTCCAAACTTTTGATCCGTAAGTCGGATTGGGGCGCGGTTGGGTGCGTTAGAACGCTATTGAGTTGTTCTTTCTTATTAAAATGGTTTTGAGATTGTTGGCCGATTTAATTATGTCAGGAATTTGGAATGTGTCGTTTTGTCGACTTTTACCATTTTAATGGTGTGCATTTGATGTGTTATTATGCAACATGCTTGTGATATGTATTGTATGACTGGTGTGATGTTATATGATGTGAATGCATGCGATTAAATGTTGTGATGATGGTTTATGGACTAAGGGCAAGTAAACGCAAGTGTTGTGGTTGATTATGTATGCATGGTTATGGTTGCATATATGTGTGCATTTAAATGTCATGAGTCATTGTATGCCAAGCATCATGATATGCATTCTTGTGATGTTGTGTGCCTTAGTGGGTGTGAGCGACGAAACGATTCCAGAGGGAATCCGCTATAACATCATGCGTCTTATACAAAGAGGGCCTAAAGCGATGATTATAGACGATCGTGCGCCTTATACAAAGAGGACCTAAAGCGATCGGATTGTGCGCCTTATACAAAGAGGACCTAAAGCGATCCATAAACGTCGTGCGCCTTATACCAAGAGGACCTAAACAGACGGGGAACATCGTTTGCCCGATGGGGAGTTACACTAAGTAACAGGCGATGTTTCCAATAGTTCCTGAGTGAACTAGTGATGAGATGATGGATGGATGGTACCACATTGCATTTGCATTGAGTCGTTGTGTCGGTCTCTTTGCATTGGCATAAATCATGAATGGATTGATTTTGTGTGGGATTGTGAATGGAATTGATGAGTTGAGATATATATATATACATATATATATATATATATATATATATATATATATATATATATATATATATATATATATATATATATATTTGTTGTTGATAAATGCATTAAGCTTGATTATATATGCCTTGGTGATGAATATATGAGATATGCATTGTGTTGTTTTGTGTTCGAATTCTGGTGTAAGTTGTGATGAGAATATTTTACATGTGTATTTTTGTGTTATTATATAATTGTATGCAATTATATTATGATTGTGTTTCTCACCCTTCTGCTGTTTTTAAATGCTCTATGTGGCATTGCAGATTAGATGCTGGAGGTCCTTTTGTGAAGCTTAGGTCTTCATTCTTTTGTCGGTCGGCTCTGATATGTAGCACCGGGTAGTCGGGGAGATCGTTATGTGATTATTTGTATTATGTATACACATGTTTTGGAGTGTACTTGTGTGACTTTGTATATGACAGACAAAATTTTTATGATGTATATATATGAGATTCAGTTGCAGATTTTCCGCTTTTATTCTGTATCTGATTTGTGGGTAGTAGGAACGAAGTTCCTCTGTTATTTGCTACCTGATTGTTGCATATCTTTATAAGCAGGTTATTGTATTTTGTCTCAATTGATGTGACGCCTCCGTCTATGCCGTGAATTCTTTTTTATTATACTCTGATTATTTGTTATCGCTTTATTGAGTTGGGGGTATAGATTGGGGGTGTTACATTAGTGATGGTTAGAGTTGAAAGAGTGAAAAGTAAAAATAAAAGGGCATGGAAGTAGTTTTCTTTTTACCTTAATCATCTTTCAGATAAATATCACACCTCTGAACACTCTGAATAGTAGATCTGAAGGAAGAAGATTGAAATCTATAAGAAAAGAGAAAAACAAATGAAATGAAAATTAACAGTAGAAAAACCTAAAGGAAACAATAAAATACGATAGAAAGTGGTTCATACCTGATCAAAACAACCATCAACATGGAGATCTCCTTCGGAGATGAACAATTCTGGTAACCCTAACCTGAAAATCATCAAATCAACCACATAAACCCTAACTTTCTAAGATAACCAAACAAAAACAAAAGAGAGGTAGAGATATATAAGGGATGTAAGGATTTCAAAACGATGCTCACCTACACAAACCAGAAAGAAATCAAATGGCTGTGAGAGGAGAAGAAGTGAAATCCTTGTGTTTCAGCTTCAACCACCATCTCCCTGCATTTCAGTAACATAAGAAGGTGAAATGCAAATTAGGGTTCAAAGAGAGAGAGAAGAAGATGAAGAAATTAAGAGAATAGATGAAATGCAAAGTTGGGAAATGAGAAAACACAGACGTGGATAGTCGTTTGAAAAAATCAGAAATTGACAAAAGAGAAGAAGCAGCGTTCAAGCCAGCCACGTATATACAAAACACGTGTAAGGGAAAGCAGCTAACAGTTGGAAGGCTGTGAGGCAAGAGGGCAAATTGGTCTTTTTGGTAGCCATTAATTTTCTTATATGTACGATAACAAAAATTTATTAAAAATATCTTTATCATATTAAAGTTTAATAAAATATAAATAAATAAATAATATATGAGAAAATGGGTATGCGGTGAATAATTTTACACGGTCAATCAATCAATCACTCTGTGTATTCTATCAGGTTAGACTCTAATTTTTAAATTAATGGTATAATATATTTCAATGATAAATTCCATGACTATGTACAATTATTTTATATTGAGTAATGGATATAATTAAAATTAAATAATATAAATTATTAAGAAATATATTTATTTATTAAATGGTTAAGTACTTTCTACGCAATTGATGAAGTGATTATAATCATTGATGGGAATTTTATCATTGGTAAATATAAAAATGGTAAATAAATATTTATCACAAATTAATATAATATTTGTGGGCTTTGACCCTCTTATTGTCCGAAAAAATGATAAATATTTGATCTATGCTCTTTTATACATATTAGTAAGTGTCATATTTTTTTATAATGATCAAATATCAATATCTTCCCATATTTTTTTATAATGATTTATTAGACTGTTAATTACGTATTGTGTTTAATATTAATCAATGAAAAACATTTGTCATATATTTTATTTTAATTAAATGAACATAATCGAGTGATGTTTATAAATCGGTGTTGTGAAATACTTTATTTTTTAAATTTATTGACATTTGAAAATATAGAATAACGTTTGAAATGTCTAAAAATAAAATTTACTATTAGTTGTAAATATAGAATAATATGTTAGATTTATCTAATTTTTTGTGGGCTACAATTAATTATTATTTAGTTTATAAAAAACGGGTTAATCGTGACTCTGATGGAGTGAATAAATAAGTTATTTTATTAGTTAAGTGGACTTTTTAATTAAAATCTGAGTGTTTGAAATCTAATTAATGTGTGCAAAAGTGTGAGCTTTAACTCTTGATCCATAATAGGTAGCGACTAGGGCTATATATATATATATATATATATATATGAAAATTTTACTCCATACCCCATCATTTATTCTTCTATCTCTACATTATATTTTTTTGACCAAAATATCCTCATATAAAAAGTATAAAATTTTCTTAATTTAATTATTTGATACGAAATTTAATAAATAAATCTATCTTTAAACGCTACTTAATTAATTTTCTCAACAAACGTGACAAATATTATATACTTTCCGTAAAAGAATTTATATAAAATAATATTCCTAAATTTTTGTAAAAATTATATAAATTATTTAAATAATTTATATAATTTTTACAAAAATTTAGAAATCAATTTTCTTATTAAAAATATATGGACCAACTTAATAAAATTACTAAAAACATAATTATCGACAGTTTTTTAAATATTACTCTCTCTGTCCCAAATTATAAACTACTTTGTAAAAAAAAATATGTTTTAAATTATAAGTTATTTTACAATTTCAATAAAATATGTTTTAAAAGAATATTTGAATGCTAATTTACATTTGCACGAGGTTTGAATTTAAATGTATTTTTTAAATATTTATATCATTATTCAAAACTCTAAATTGAATAATCACACTTGTCAATTTAATTAATAATCACACTTATCAATTATTTAAATAATTCAAATGTATTTTTTAAATATTTATATCCTTATTCAAAACTCTAAATTGAATTTTCCTAATCTTACCGTGTTATTCAACCTTATATTTTACATTGATATAAAAAATATATAATGGAAACAATTTGCCAAAGTCATCTTGCTTAATATAACGTCGGTGTTCATTAATATCATTACAACTGAATTTAATAATATCATTACAATTGTCCTACCTCCATCTTAAATGGTAAGACGTTTTAAAAACGTAATTAATATTATATGAAAAAAATAAATTATTTATGATTTTATAATATTATCTTTCATTTATTAAATATAAATGAAAAATGAAAAAAATTATAAAATAATAATAATAAATGATAGATGATAGTATATTAGAAAAAATATTCTAAATGTTATATTGAAATTGTAAAATAACTTATAATTTAAAATATTTTTTTTACAAAGTAGTTTATAATTTGGGACAGAGAGAGTAATATTTAAAAATCCATCGATAATCATGTTTTTAGTGATTTCATTAAGTTGGTCCATATATTTTTAAAAAGAAAATTGATTTCTAAATTTTTGTAAAAATTATATAAATTATTTAAATAATTTATATCATTTTTACAAAAATTTAGGAATATTTTTTTATATAAATTCTTTTACGGAAAGTATATAATACTTACCATGTTTGTTGAGAAGATTAATTAAGTAGTATTTAAAGATAGATTTATTTATTAAATTCCATATCAAATAATTAAATGAAGAAAATTTTACACTTTTATACGAGGATATTTTGGTAAAAAAAATATAATGTAGGGGTAGAGGAATAAATGATGGGGTATGGGGTAAAATTTTCTATATATATATATATATATATTATGAAAATTTTACCCCATAGCCCATCATTTATTCCTCTACCCCTACCTTATATTTTTTTTACCAAAATATCCTTATATAAATAAGTGTAAAATTTTCCTGATTTAATTATTTGATGCAGAATTTAATATATAAATCTATCTTTAAACGCTACTTAATTAATATTCTCAACAAACATGGTAAGTATTATATACTTTCCGTAAAAAAGTTAGAGATGTTAATAAATTGGTTATGTTAAATATTAAAAAATTATTTCCAAATATATATATATATATATATATATATATATATATATATATATATATATATTTTTTTTTTTTTTTTATTTTAACATATTATTTTTATAGATATAGATGTGTTCTAATGTGTTATAGAAGTTAAAGTATTTAATTAAAATATGTTAACATATAATTATTAAATAATTAATATTATAAATTCTAGTAGGCTGAAAATAAAGAATATTTTTATAAAAAAGTGAAGTATTGTATATTTAAAAAAATGCTTATTAGAATATTTTTTTTAAATTTTTTTTGGTTTATTTGACAATCTTATTTTATCTCATTCATAGAAATAATTTCTGTATTTTAAATTCAAATAGTTTTGACACTTTTCTCACATTTTAAAATTGATGTTATGTCTAGTTTTTAATGACATCTAATTTATATATTTTATATTAAAAATTCTTTGAACGTTGATAAACTTCATTCTCATATTTTTTTAATGTATAATTTATAGTTTTTATCTTTAAAGTTATACAAAGATTATTATATGCTGATTTGTAATGTTTTACAAATGATATATAGTTAAAAATTGAATACATAATCAATTTTAAGGAAAAATAAGAGACCGAGAACAAAGTTATTTGAATTTTGAATAAAAAACTAATTTAATGAATGGGGTAAAAAAATAGGAGACAACATTATAATTAAATACTTTGAATATTTTTTTTATTGAATCGTTTTTCTCCCACAGAATATAGTTTCTAGATCTGCCACTGTGTGCACGTCAATTAAACATTGCTTATAGACGATGATGATTGTAATATTTTGAAAGAAAAAAATTAATAGCTAAAAATCGTGTTGTATATAGTTATTGACATTCAAACCTTGTGCAAATATAAATTAGCATCCCTAACATTTTTTTACGAAAAATATATAATACTTACCATGTCTGTTGAGAATATTAATTAAGTGGCGTTTAAAGATAGATTTGTTTATTAAATTCCAGATCAAATAATTAAATCAGAAAAATTTTACACTTTTTTATACGAGGATATTTTGGTCAAAAAAATATAATGTCAGGTAGAGGAATAAATGATGGAGTATGGGGTAAAATTTGCATATATTATATGGCTAAATCTCCTATGTAATAACAAGAATCAGAAACATAATTGACGACTCCACAACTTGCCTCATTGAGAGTTGTGAATGAAAGTGTGAGATATAGAGGAAGATTCAGTCATTCGTCTTTTCATAATCCCGAATCATGATTTTAACAAGTAAGTATTGATATTCTAATTTCATATAATCGATCAATAAATATTTTCGCTTACATTTAGTATCAAAGTTGAATAATATGAGTTAATATGAATTATGCAATTCCCACGTGTCTCTAGAGAGAGAGTCTCTAACTTCTCTCTAGAACTTATCATGACCTTCCCTTTCTTATCCACTTTCTAGGTTTAAAATTTGTGTAAACAATTAAATTGAGATTGTACACTAACATGACCAAATTTCATTACACAACAACAATTTTTCTATAAGAATAAAAAGGGCAAATTGAGCATCATTCACAACTTCAATCGCATAATAGAATTTCAGTTTTTTCAAACATAACTAGCTTCACTTTCTAATTCAACTAATTGTTGTTATCCAAACTTTAACCAACTTTTTTCCAGCTCATAATTTATTCACACTACCTGCACTTAACTAAATACTAATTACTCTAACTGAAACTAACTATAACAGAAGTTTGAAACTAACTGCATTTAGCATGATCTTAATCATTTCCAGTTGTCAATAACCAATTTCTAACTAACGCTAAAACCAAATCTCTAATCTACCCTCACTTTCTTCACTGTATAAAGGCATCAACTTGCATCAGTTAAGGGGATCACATTTTTCACCAAACTCGCTCTCTCTAAATTCTCAGTTCTCTGAGAATTCCCTCTAAGTTATCTCATCTTCATCTCTCTCTCTCTCTCTCTGAAACCCTCGTCTAGAGCTTCTTCAACCATCCTCTTCAGAGCTATTCATCAACCATAATCCAAGGCAACATCATATTCAAGGCTTCATCAATTCACCAAGTCTCAATTCCTATTCTACGACATCAATATAATCTCTGCTTCTATTGTTATACCTTTATTCTACTTATCATCAAAAACAACAACAACAATCCATTTCAGGATTTCAAGAATCAAAAAATTGTAAAAAAAAAAAAGAGGAAGAGAAGAAGAGGATCAGAGTCGGAGATTAAACAATTCGTACCTGAGCATTAGAGCATCCCTTCTGGGTTTCTATCTGAATCATCTTAAGATTACTCTGCAACAATTATCGGAGCAATTCTCAGCTCCGTAGGTAAACGCGAAACATCACAAATCTTCATCTTCTTGCTTCATTTCTGTTACCAATTTGTAATTTGTATTGACTAGAACCAAACCCCTAAAATAGCTGCTCAATTCTCTTAACCAACCATATTTAATGTTGGTTTCGAACATTCTAGGGTTTTTCTTTTTGCATTTCGATTAGATTAGAGAGATTTTACTGGGATTTGAGAAGAACGTATGCTAGATTATGGAAGAGGGGATGATGACGGTTGTTTTGGTGTGGGAGGAATCACATTTGGACCTCCGCCGGCGCCAGAGGCGATATCCAGCATGGCGGAGCTTGGTTTCAGACAAAGAGAAGGACGTGAAATATTTTAATGAGAAGTGAACGAAATCAGGTATTCCTCCCTCATCTGGGACTTGCGTTGTGGGCTTTAAACCCGCTAATTAACCGTCATCCCCTCAGATTTCACATACACCCCCTTCAAACACACACTAAGGCCAATGGGCCTGGAACCTGAGGCCCTGCGCCAATAGTGCTAATACACAACTGTCGCTCCCAGGATTTTCATCCAGGTACAAACGCGAGAGTGGCGCGGAAAAAACAGAGTCGCCAGCCATGTAAATTTATCCCAAAAGAGGGAAAGGGAACACCGCATAAACCTTAGGAAGAGGGAAAGGAATGGTCATCGCAACCATAACCTGGGTTCGGGAGTCGGTTACGCGAGGGGAAGGTGCTAGCACCCCACGCGTCCATCGTACTCGATGGGATCCACGCTTGTTGTCTACTCTAAGGGTAAGTTATACTATCATCTAGGGATGTACTAAGACGGAGAGGGGAAGACAAAGATCGACTCGGTAGGACGTCGACATCCTAGGCCTACGTACCCCCTTTGTGCAATGGGGAATTCATAGTCAACGTAGTTCAGACCAAGTTCTTTTTGTGTTTTTTATGAGCGACGTTAAGTTCGCGTCCGGCAGTTAGGGCCGATGCCTGTTTGCGACTCAGACGGAAGGTAACGCGCCCTTTTTGAAAATAGCCTTTAAGTTGAAGGTCCCGAAGGACAAAAAGGTTTGAAGTTGGTTTGTGTTTTTTTTTTAGGACAGAAGTGGCTTAAGTTAGTTCTTGAGTTGCATTGCACCAAAGTCTAGGGCACAGGGGCGAATACTTAACGCATCGTCCCAAGACAGGACGCTCGCTAAGCACTCTAGAAAGATGAGAGGAAGCCCCTCATTTCTCATTCCCCATACTTAAGGCTCGTGCGCAATACACCTTATTATTATTAAGTGTTTAAAGAAATTTGAGATGAGAAGAGAGAAGACACAAGGGTAACTCTAAGGGGGGACTATGAATCCTAAAGTTATCATGCATGGGTGACCTACGGTTAGTGAGGTTTGAAGACAACCTAAATCCTAAAGGAAGAAGATGAGGGAAGGAAAAAGTAAGGGTGACCATGGATACTTATCCATACCCTTAAAGAACTTACCTTAGACCCTGCATAAAAGATTAGTATAGAATAGACATAAGTAAGAGAGATGAGGTGAATGAAAATCAAACAATGGCAAGCAATAATGAATATCATCCAAACATGAATCAAAGAAACAAAGAAACAACCCCAAAGCAAATGGCACAAGTGCCTTTTCAGACAGATGATCATACAAGGTCAAAGATGCGCCTACAAGAAAATCTCAAGTGAAAACAAATCAGATAATTAGAAAAATGACTCCTAAAATTCCCAAATTAAACATTAAGGTTCCTCAACCATAGGCAAACAACATATCAAAAATCCCTGTAAAAAATCAAGATATTAGTCATTCAAATAATTAGGCAAAGTTCAGGTGGGACGTGGGGTTCAGTGTGCCAAAAGGAAGGACCTAAATGCAATTACGAAATAAATTTAAAAATGAAAGAAAAATATTTTATGTAGTTTAGAATGTTAATGAATGAATGCAAAAGGAACAGAATAAAAATATTTTATAGATGAAGAGAATTAAAATAAAGAAATTTATGTATGCATGAGATGGATAATTAAAAAAGAAAATAGATAAATAATTAATTTAAATGATAAAAATAAAATAAAAATAAAAAAATAAAATTTGTAAAAATTATTAAAATGATAAATATGATGTATGAAATTTTTTAGTAATTTTTTAATGCAATTACGTAATTTTAATAATTAAAATATGAAAATGTAATTAATAAAAATAAGATGAAATAAAGAGTGCAAGGGGGGTGCGAATAGCAGAGAATTCACGTTGGAATAATAATTGGGCCAGAAGGGGAGGTGCGAAAAGCAAAGGCCCAACGACCAAGGACCCAAAACACAGTCAATGAGGGAGTAATAGAATTCAGTCAAAATCCAGAATTAATCTTGGCCAGTCATCTAATCCAACGGACATCTACAAGTCAATGCAATAAAGAAGTAATCATGATCAGCGGATGTGATCGCCCAGGCACACCATAGCCACGTGGACACGCACATACCAATACGCCTGCAGCCCACCATGGACCAGCCACATGCCTTGCATGTGACCTCATTTATGTGTTGTCACAACACCAACCGTAAGATCAAAAATAAAACCAAAATAATGGCCACGATTGAAGGGAGCACGGTAGCACACATAAGATGGCACACACACAATTAATAATATAAAACATAAAAATAAAGGACACGTGGAGCAATAGAGAGCGTTAGATCAAGGAAATCAACGGTCGTGCTTCATCTTCCTCCTTTGGCCCTCGCCGGACTGCGTTTTCTCCGGCCGCCAGAGCTAGGGCTCCGGCCACCCTCTCCGGTGAGCTGTTGTGACTTTTTTTTCCAGAAAATGCATATGAGTACACTATTCTGACCAGAAAAACGTCAGGAATCCAAATATGGCATCGAAAAAATCAAACGACCAACGTATAATAAAAAACGCATGGAATTATGTTAGGGCACAAAACTTTAAATCAACATTCCAAGCAAACCACACGTCCATAATTAAAAATAATTATATCAGGATAATCACCATTCATCACACTTCAATATAGACATAAAAAAAAAGAGAGTTTTAGGAGCACGAAAAAATCACCCACCTGAGATGGCACACCTCTAATCCTGGCTCTTGGCTGCGAACGGTGGTTGGGTTGTGTTCTAGAAATCCCCAGGAAGAGATTTATGGAAGAACTTTGAAGAAAGACCTTGTAGATTGTGAGATTTGTTGAATTCAAGAATTAGGGTACAAGTTGTTGTTCTCCTTCAAATGCACGTGAATGAATCCTAACCAATGCATGAATAGGCTTAAATACTTAGGGTTATTTCATATTTGATCATTTGGGCTTGGGTGATCCATTGTTTAATGATTTTTTGAATTATTTTGGAAAAATACATTATGTGAATTACACCTTTCTCCATGCATGTTCACTTAAAAATTCCATGATCGATCACTAGCACTTGGATTGATAAGTACACCCCTATGGAACTTGGGCCTTGAAAATAATTGATTCATGACTTTTGAACAATTTGGCATTTTTGAATAATGGGAAAAAGGTGAATAATAAACCATGGAATTTCTCCATTCTTGGGCCCAAAATAATCCTCAAGGAATGTCTTTTAATATTGGAAAGTGGCATGAAACAATGGAATTAGTTATAGGTCATTATGCCCAAAGTTGTGAAAATGGCACCATGAAAAACCCTAAAAACCACTTCGCTTTCTTTTGATCATAACTGGAGTTTCACAAATGATATGGAGACCCACTAGTACTTTTTGGAAAGAGGAGAAAAAGATATTCAACTTTCATGTTGGAGAAAAATTCATTTGAAGCTTTCTTGATGATAAGAAGTCAAGTTGAATGCAGTGCAGGAACTTGCCCAAAAAGGAAACTTTTCATTATAGGTCACTTTCCAAATTTAGAAACTTTGCACCAACTCCTGATTCCTGACAAATATGTATGAAACTTGACCCCTGGAGACCATATGAGGATGTAAGATCTTAAAATCCCTGAAGAGAACCTCAAAATTTCACAGTTAACTTCTCTCCTTTCACTGTTGACTTTTCCCCCAAATTCAACTGATTTTCAATCCATTGGTCAATTGAACTTCTCCTGAACCAAGATGACGGACAATCTTCCACCCCTAGGTATTTAGGGACCCAAGGAATACCATGGAATCAAGTCTTGCCCAAAAAATCAGAAATAAACTGACTTTATAGCAAACCCTAGTTTTAGTACCCTCAGTCTAGGAGGAAATAGCACAGTCTCCAAATCCAAATTCCTCTGAATATGATGTGTATCCTCTCCAACAAAGATAAGATATGTCATTTGGTGATGATAAAAAGCCCAAGGAGCCTGCCCATTGGAGCAATAAACCCAAGAATTTCAAAACCCTAATTCATGCACTGGTTAGGAGAATGATTCCACTTGAGATCCCTTGCAACCTGTGAACCCTTGATGAGGTAGTAGACCAGATAGGAATTTACCCTGACCCCATGCTAATGATATGCATACATGATAATGCAAAATGCAATGCAACATAAGCCAGTTAGTAATAAAGTAAGGAGGGCAAATTTTGGGGTATACAGCTGCCCCTATTCAATCAACTTGGTCCTGAAGGTATGATAGCAACGACTCTCAGACATTCCAGGGTACACGGGGATTGAATACCGAAAAGAGCCCTGGAAATTTGCTTATGGTAAGAATAACGAGATAGAGTGTGCTAAAAAATAAGGAATATGCCCTCAACCATATCCACAAGGAAAAAACAAATACGACCTCAATCGTACCCAAAAGACGAATACAACCTCAAAGGGAGACTGACCTCGATCACTCTGCCCAAAAAATGAAATACAACCTTAATTGCATCCACAAAGGAAGACTGACCTCAATCACTCTACCCACAAAGAAAATACGAATACGACCTCGATCGCATCCACAAAACGAATACAACCTCAATTGCATCCGCAAAGGAAGACTGACCTCGATCACTCTACCCACCAAGAAAACACGAATACGACCTCAATCGCATCCACAAAACGAATACAACCTCAATTGTACCCGCAAAGGAAGACTGACCTCGATCACTCTACCCACCAAGAAAAGACGAATACGACCTCGATCGCATCCACAAAACGAATACAACCTCAATTACACCCTCAAAGGAAGACTGACCTCAATCATTCTACCCACAAAGAAAATAAGAATACGACCTCAATCGCACCACAAAACGAATACAACCTCAATTGCATCCACAAAGGAAGACTGACCTCGATCATTCTACCCACAAAGAAAATGCAAATACGGCCTCGATCGCATCGACAAAACGAATACAACCTCAAAGGGAGACTGACCTCAATCACTCTGCCCACAAAGAAAATACGAATACGACCTCGATCGCACCCACAAAACGAAATACAACCTCAATTGCATCCGCAAAGGAAGACTGACCTCAATCACTCTACCCACAAAGAAAATACGAATACGACCTCGATCGCATCCACAAAACGAATACAACCTCAATTGCATCCACGAAGGAAGACTAACATAAAGTGGACTTCACTGGGGATAACAAGACTCATAAAAGAAAAAGGCCAAAATGAGGCAAACAAAGACAAACTTCTAACGGACTCCTGATCCACAGATAAGATGGCTCCGTTGGGGGAAGGTGAAGTCTAAATAAAAGACTCTGTCGGGGAGCACAAGTATGAGGAATGCATCCCTCCAAAATCTCCTGAGTTATGCCATCTCTGCTGAGAAAGAGAACTGGCAAGGAAAGTATCAAACCTGACTTATGCTTTGGAATGCAAATGTTTGAATTTTGCCGTAATGCTCCACACGAAGTGGAAATGCTACGCGTTTTGAGGATGCAATGCAAATGCTTATGATATGCAAAAGAGGCCCCTCCAGCAAAATAAATGCTGGAGAGAAAAGACCAATTCAGCTGCGGCTGACAAAAATAAACTGTCCTCTGAATCCAGGAACTCTGCTGAGAAGGATCACACTGATCGACTCCTCGGATCAACAACTTCTGTTGGGGGTGAGATCCCGAAAGAACTACTGGGGACCCCACCTGTCTGAAGGTAACATCCAACCTGAGATTTCTCCTCTGTTAGGGGAGTTAAGAATGAACGCCAATGACGGAACCGGAAGTCCATTACTGAGGATTACTAATAATCAATGGGCTTAGAACCTGCTGGGGAAAATAGTCCATAATACCATCCTGCTTGGGGATACTGCTGAACTTAGCCTGCTGGTAGGGAGAATGACTTTACTCCCACCTTGCTGGGGATTAGATTATGACATCGTCAGTGAGAGCACGCTTCCTGGCGGGATGGGGAAGGTGAACACCCTAATTCTGTGGGGAAATAACATCTCGATTCGGAGAAAATACTTTCCAAGTCTCCTGCCGGGGAAAGTCTGCTCTGCTGAGGAGAGTGTAATCTCAATGCTGGGGAGAGCAACCTGCTGGGGGAGTACAATCCTGTTGCCCTGCAAGTCAAATAACAACAAATAGAATATGCCACAACCTGGCTATCACCGTTAACGCCTAAGTAATTCCTATTGCTTTTCGTTATGCTTCGCAAAGCTCAAAGTTTCATATGCAATGTTTATCAAAAATATCGGACGTTTTTGCAAACAAAACAGTAAAAGTAAAAGTAAAACAAACAATGGAAAGCTCTTTGAGTGAAATGAATATTTTATTGAAGAGTGGCATGTAAATAGGCATTTACAATAGGAAGCAATTCCTAGAAAGAGGTAATTGCGCAAAAACAAAAAGAAAATACACATGTCGGCAATGTGGGAACAAATATCCACCATGATTCGACTCAGCTATGACCCATACGACTTGCTTATCCACAAATGTCTTGACCTTCGAAGAGACTAACTGTACCGATTCCTTTCTTTCAGAATTTCCAGGTATTGAGAGTGTTCACGGATCGAATGCAGACCGTAGCCTTTCGCTTATAGCTCCCTAACTTTTGCCTGGATCGCCCTTTTCGGGTTTTCAATCCACCAGGATACCCATTTTTGCCAAAGTCGCCTTTTCAGGTTTTCAACTTTGCGGGTGCACACATTTCTTTTTACATTTTATCCCTAACTTTTGCCCGAACCTTTTCCTTTTCATGGTTCGCCGGGATGCCCCTTTTTTGCCTGGACTTTCTTTTTATGTCTAGCGGGTCTCTTTTATGCGAAGTATTTTTTGACTATGTCTGCGTTTACAGGGGAGGTAAAATCTTCGCCATCCATAGTTGAAAGTAGTAAGGCTCCACCAGAGAAAACCTTTCTGACTACATACGGCCCTTCGTAGTTTGGAGTCCATTTGCCCATGTGATCTGTCTGAGGAGGAAGGATCCTTTTCAAAACCAATTCACCTGTCTGAAAATTCCGATGACGCACTTTCTGGTCAAAGGCGTGCTTCATCCTGCTCTGATACAACCGACCATGTGCGATGGCTGCCAGTCTCTTTTCTTCAATAAGGTTCAACTGATCCAATCTGGCACGCACCCATTCAGCTTCATCAAGCTTCACGTCTGCCAGAACTCTCAAAGACGGAATCTCGACCTCTAAGGGTAAGACTGCTTCCATACCATATACCAATGAGAAAGGGGTTGCCCCAGTTGACGTACGCACCGAAGTACGATAACCATGTAGGGCGTAAGGTAACATCTCATGCCAGTCCTTATATGTTACCACCATCTTTTGCACAATCTTCTTGATATTCTTATTTGCCGCCTCAACAACCCCATTCATCTTTGGACGATACGGAGAAGAATTGTGATGCTCGATCTTAAAACTCTGACATAGTTCCTTCATCATCTTGTTGTTCAAATTCGAGCCATTATCAGTAATGATTCTCTCCGGGACCCCATAACGACAGATGATGTCCTTCTTTATAAACCGGGCTACCACTTGCTTGGTGACGTTGGCGTACGAGGCTGCCTCCACCCACTTTGTGAAATAGTCAATGGCAACCAAAATGAAACGATGCCCATTAGAAGCAGTAGGCTCAATCTTTCCAATCATATCTATACCCCACATTGCAAACGGCCAAGGAGATGACAACACATTTAGAGGCGTAGGCGGTACGTGCATCGTATCTGCATAAATCTGGCATTTATGACACTTTCGAGCGTACTTGAAACAATTAGACTCCATAGTCATCCAATAATATCCTGCTCTCAACAGCTTTCTAGCCATGGTGTGTCCACTGGAATGAGTACCAAAAGAACCCTCGTGAACTTCCTCCATCAATGAGCTTGCCTCGTGTTCATCAACACAACGTAGCAAGACCATATCGAAGTTCCTCTTATATAACACATCATCCTTGTTCAGAAAGAAGTTCCCTGCCAACCTTCTCATAGTCTTCTTATCTTTGGTGGAGGCACCCTCTGGATACTCCTGTCTCTTCAGAAAAACTTTAATATCATGATACCACGGTTTACCATCAGCCACATCTTCAATTGCAAACACAAAAGCCGGTCTGTCCAGACGCATGATTCTAATCGACGGAGTTTCATTCCAACGGTTCACCTTATACATAGATGCCAACGTCGCCAACGCATCAGCCATCTGATTCTCAGCTCGGAGTACATGATGAAAATCCACCCTTTCAAAGAAAGGTAACAACCTTCTGGCATAGTTGTTATAAGGTACCAAATTTGCCTGACGAGTCTCCCATTCTCCTGTAATCTGATTAACCACCAACGCGGAATCACCATAGACATCGAGGTTCTTAATTCTCAAATCAATTGCTTCTTCTAACCCCATGATGCATGCTTCATATTCCGCTTCGTTGTTGGTACACACAAATGCTAACCGGGCAGTGAAAGGTATATGAGAACCCTTCGGAGTCATAATGATTGCCCCAATTCCATTCCCATACGAGTTGACAGCCCCATCAAAAATCATCTTCCACTGTGACCCAATCTCAGGTCCTTCGTCAGGCAGAGGCTCTTCACAATCCTTCATTTTCAGAAACATAACATGCTCGTTTGGAAACTCAAACTTCATAGGCTGATAATCCTCAACTGGCTGATCAGCAAGATATTCTGACAGAACACTTCCCTTAATGGCCTTCTGAGAAACATACTGAATATCGTACTCTGTCAAAACCATATGCCAACGGGCTATCCTTCCAGAAAGTGCCTGCTTCTCAAACACGTACTTAATCAGATCCATATTCAAAATCAACAAGGTTGTGTGATTTAACATATACTGCCTTAGGCACTTGGCTGCTCAAGCGAGTGCACAACATGTCTTTTCCAGCATAGAGTATCTTGATTTGCAATCAGTGAACTTCTTACTCAGGTAGTAAATGACGTGTTCTTTCTTACCCGTCTCGTCGTGTTGACCGAGCACACAACCCATTGAATTCTCAAGAACCGTAAGGTACATAATCAAAGGTCTCCCAGACACCGGTGGCATAAGGACTGGAGGTTCCTGCAAATACGTCTTTATCCTTTCAAACGCCTCTCGACAATTTTCATTCCACCTGACCTCTTGGTCCTTTCTTAACAACTTGAAAATTGGTTCACATGTGGCTGTCAGATGAGAGATGAACCTGGAAATGTAATTCAACCTCCCCAAGAAACCACGAACCTCTTTCTCTGTTCTTGGCTCAGGCATCTCCTGTATGGCTCTTATCTTTGCAGGATCAACCTCGATACCTCTTTCACTAACAATGAATCCCAGCAATTTACCAGACCTCACACCGAAGGTACACTTGTTCGGATTCAATCTCAATCTGAACTTTCTCAACCTTTCGAACAACTTCTGGAGGTTTACCAAGTGTTCTTCTTCTGTCTGTGACTTCGCAATCATGTCATCAACATAGACTTCGATCTCCTTGTGAATCATATCATGAAAGAGAGTCACCATCGCCCGCTGATAGGTTGCCCCAACATTCTTCAATCCAAAGGGCATTACCTTGTAGCAAAATGTTCCCCATGGTGTTATGAAAGTAGTCTTCTCCATGTCCTCTGGGGCCATTTTGATTTGGTTATACCCAGAGAAGCCATCCATGAAGGAAAACACAGAATATTGAGCAGTATTGTCCACTAACACGTCAATGTGGGGGAGCGGGAAATCATCCTTCGGGCTCGCCCTATTCAAATCTCGGTAATCAACACACATCCTGACCTTCCCATCCTTCTTAGGTACAGGTACAATATTAGCAACCCACGGAGGATAATTTGTTACGGCAAGAAATCCGGCGTCTAACTGTTTCTGAACCTCTTCCTTGATCTTGACCGCCATATCTGGTTTCGTCCTTCTTAATTTCTGTTTGACTGGAGTACAACCCTCTTTAAGCGGCAGCCGATGTGAAACAATATCGGTGTCAAGCCCAGGCATGTCTTGGTAAGACCAGGCAGTGTCTTCCAGGGCAGCCCCAACCTTTACTTCTCGTTTAACATCCTCGGTTCCCAGATTAACAGTATCAACCTCCTCCTGATGAGGTAGCATAACCCTTTCCTCTTGTTTCAGTAACCTGGCTAATTCTTCTGGTAAGTCACAGTCTTCGTCAGTCTCTTCTTCGGCCTGATAGATGGGATTGTCGAAGTCATATCGAGCCATAGCTAAGCCATGGGTGGAATCTGAACAAAGGAACCTGCATGATGGATGTTTTATGTTTATTATGAGTGCAACAAACAAGAAAACACATTGCCATTTTGATGTGGGTTAATGCAAAAAAGTAAAAATAGAAAGACAAGGATCAAAATATTTGAATGAAAAAATGTCCTTTATTGATGATAAAAATAGCAAATAAAACATCCAAGCCCTACAAATAAATATCACTACGCCTTGGGCAGAGCGTAGGACTCAACATAACAGAAAACAAAAGTAAATTACTCCGGGCGCATCACTTGGATAACTTTCTCGGAGGACCAGTTGCCTAGACTCTGACCAGGAATGCAGGGGCGGATCCATTCATCCATGTCACAATCACTATCCCTTTCATCCTCAATAGCATTGACTCTGTCGAAGAAAACACCGGCACTGGTGAAACGGACTGGACCATATAACTTGGGAGGCTCTTCAGAACGCCTAGGTGGCTTGTATCCCAGTCTATGAGTATCTTGCTTCCTTTGAACATCAATAACACTGCCCCACTTCTGAGAACCAACAGCTTCAACTATAACACGTGCCTCTTTGAAAGAGGACATTGGAACTCCTGGTTGTATGACGACTTCAGGTTGGACAACCGCCTCAGGCTGAATGACTGCCTTTGGGGGTTCCTGGGGAATCTTCACAGCTTCAAAGGCTTGGCATAAAGTTTCTTGTATCTCACCATCTACCTCCACATACTTGAAGGTCGATAGGTGACTCACCATGATATCTTCTTCACCACAAACAGTCACAACGTGGCCATCCACCATATACTTCAACTTCTGGTGCAGCGTAGAAGTTACTGCCCCAGCACCATGGATCCAAGGGCGACCCAACAAACAACTATAGGCAGGCTGAATATCCATTATGTAAAAGGTGGTGTTGAAAACCTCAGGACCCACCTTGATCGGCAGAACTAACTCTCCAAATACTGATCTCTTAAAGCCATCAAAAGCACGTACCACCAAGTCACTTGGCGTACAAATCAACCCACAAGTATCCAACTTCATCAAAGCCTTCTTTGGTAACACATTCAAAGATGACCCAGTATCGACTAACACATGCGACATCAAGGAACCACGGCATTCCACTGAAATATGCAGAGCGTTGTTGTGATTCCTCCCAGCCGGAGTCAAATCTAAATCGGTGAAACCCAAACCATTACCAGCATTCACATGAGCCACAACCCCTTCTAACTGGTTGACAAATATCTCCTGCAGTACATAAGCCATATTCAGAATCTTCAGCAATGCATTGCGGTGTGCCTCGGAGCACAACAGTAAGGATAGGATGGAAATCTTCGATGGAGTTTGGTGAAGCTGGTCAACAATCTTGTAATCACTTTTTCTGATCAACCTCATAAACTCTTCTACGTCTTCTGAGAAAGTATCCCCATCTGGCTTTGTCGTAGATTTATTAGCTTCCTGCCTCTGTACAGACTCATCCATCATCTGCTTACCTTTGTCTTGTCTTGAACTGCTAGCTTGATTCTCTGAGGGAATAGAGACTCTACCACTCCTAGTGATAGCCCCTGCTTCAACAAGATTTTCCACCCCTGTATTCACAGCTGATGTCTTTTCCAATTTCAGCTTCTTACCATTAACAAACACCTCGGCCCCATAATTCCATGGGATGGCCTTGGTACTCTCATACGGAACTGGTCCAGGAACAGTGATAGTGACTGGCGCTGGTCTCGTCGACGCTGATATAGTTATCGTCTTGAATGGAATTGTTATCGTGGCAACATCAATCTCTCTGTCAGTAACAATACTCTGCTTACCACCCCTGTCAAACTGTAATACCCCTTCGCTGATCATTTTCTGAATGCCTGCTTTTAATAAATCACAATCGCCTGGCTGCGACACACATTCTACACAACCTTCATCACAACCGGGAAATACCCCTCCCTTCAACAGTCTTTCCTTTACCACACCCAAGGGAGTTTGGATTTCGTTCACATCTGAAATTAAACTCAAGTCTGTACAGTCTTCAATAATAGCATTGACCTTCGGCCCACCGTGATTCGGCATTGGATTCTGATTCACATTCGGGACATCATTGGAGAAATTGATGGCTTTGGAATCCAGCAGATCTTGAACCTGATGCTTAAAAGCTTTACAGTTTTCAATATAATGTCCGGGTGCCCCAGAATGAAACTCACAGTGGGCGTTGGCGTCATAGCCGGGAGGTGGATTACCAGTAGGTGGAGCCAATGTTCTCTTCTGGATTAACTGTAGCGTAGCAAGTACTGAAATAATTGAGCGTATGGAAGAGGTGGAATGTCAAAATGCCTATCCCGCCTAGTCAGAGGCTGAGACCGGCGAGGAGCCTGATTTTGTTGCTGAGTCACCGCTAGCTGCTGAGGTGCTGCTGGGATGGTTACAGAAGCCACCTGCTGATTGTAGTTCTGACGAGGTCCATCTCTACCACGATATGATGACACAGAGTTTGTATCTCCCTCCTTCTTCTTATAACCATTGGCATAAGGCTTCTTACTTCCTCCTGATGAGGACCCATCACTGCCTGATATCTTTCCCGCCTTGATTCCGCTTTCTACTATCTCTCCCACCAAGATTAAATCAGCAAATTTTCCAGACATACACGGTACCAACTTTTCAAAGTAATGACCCTGCAAGGTGGCCATAAACATAGTTATCATTTCACGCTCTAACATGGGAGGCTGAACCCTCGCCGCCAGTTCACGCCACCTCTGGGCGTACTCCTTGAAGCTCTCATTGTTCTTTTGTGACAGATTCTGCAACTGTGTTCTGTTAGGAGCCATATCAGTGTTATATTGGTAATGTCTGATAAATGCCCCTGCCAGATCTCTCCAACTACGCACATCCTTCCTTTCCAGTTGCATGTACCACTCCAGGGATGCCCCAGATAGGCTATCCTGGAAGCAATGCATCATCAGCTTTTCATTCTTCGCATATACAGCCATCTTGCTTGCATACGCCCTGACGTGGGTCCTTGGACAAGTCATACCATTATACTTCTCGAAAGTGGGAGTCTAAAACTTGTGCGAAATAACAACGCCTGGAACCAGCCCCAAATCCTCTAGATTCATTCCCATAGAATCCTGATTCACAACACCCCTTAGTTGTTCCTCAATCAACCGGATCCTCTGATCCTGATCAGTCTGGGGACCAGCATCCCCACCTGGCAAAGAAAATACATCATCTTGAACATCATCATACCGACGTCCCTGAACTGCGCCAGTACCAGTACCACCTCCCACTGCAGTGGGAACCGCAACACTTTCTACTCCGCCCGAAGGAATCACAACACCAGAAGCAGAAACACCTCCGCCAGTAGGACCATTCTGACCATCATCAGTAACACCAGTCTGAAGTCCTCCATGAAGGACGCCATCATTATCAACCCTCGCAATCAGTGGCTGAACGAGAGTTCTCAACTGTCCTTGTCCCTGAGCAACCCCTTGCATTAATTCCATGAATTGGTTCATGCGAGTCCGCATCTCAATGATCTCATTCTGTAGCTGATCCATGAGTCTCTTCCGATTCTGCTTAGTAGGATACCGGTGAATACGCTGATCTGCAATTCTGAGATGAGAACAAGATAAGAATACCGGAGATAAACACCTGTCATGCAAAATGATTATGCAAAATGATTATGAATATGCAAATGCAAATGGACGTGTTTGAAAATTCACAGGGCGATCCACCCCTTGATTCCGATTTAATAGCAAGATATAATGGAACCTCTGCTCATATATTAAGAAAACCGGAGAAAAGCCAAATGTCAACAATCACAAATTTGAGATAACAAGTCTGAATATAAAAACCATAGGTCCCAACCAACAAGCCTGGTGGTGATCCAAATACAATAAGAGAGAAAAGGAAACTATGGCATGTCATCAAAATTCACAAGTGTTAATCCCCCCCATCCACTATGCTTTCTGCACCAGTCTTGAATCTTCTTGAACAGCTTTCTGGTATCGGGATGCTTCGGCCTCTGAATTAGCCCTTGAATGAGAAGGTCTCTCCTGTGTATGATCCCATCCAAGTATCGGCAATGTAACTCCCAAGCGTCTTCTCCAGAAACACCCTCCATGCTAGGACCCTCATGTATAGGTTTCTTCACTTCAGCTTGGACTTTCAGTTCTTCCATGGAGGCTATGGCTTCCTTGAGTCGACCTTCGACTACTTCTCTCTTGAATATCCCTGATAAGATCTCGGCGTCTTTCTTATTGAGCGTCGACTTCAACTGATCAATCTTAGCTATGTAGTCGTCTTTCTTTCTCTTATTCTCAGCCATGGCAGTTTCTTGGTGATCATTGAACTTGTGAATCTTCAACAAGGCCTTGCCTAATTCCTCCTCCTTGGACCTGAGAACGTTACTGACCCCATCCAAAGCTTGTTTCATTCTTTCTCTGGATGCGACCATGTCAGCAAGCTCTTTTTCTGCTTTAGCAAGGAGCTCTGTCTTCAACTTGGCGGTATAAACAGCTTCACCCCGCTCATGCTTCCACTGATAAATTTCTCTCTTTAGCTCACTATTTTCTTCCTGCAACCTTTCCTTTTCATCCCATAATTTGTTATACTTCTCCAACTCAACGGTGGTAGGAGGCCCGATCACCAAAGGATACAAAGGTGGTTCCACCAGGAATGGAAGAAGCTCCTCTTCTACTCTCTTTTTAATCCACTCTTTATAGGAAGGGAAAAACCGATTGTTACTTTTCCCGAATGAAATCTTACCCTTCTTAGTCACCTGTTTCCAAGCATTCACAACTTTCCTTATCAACCCTTGATCCTCAATACCATTGAAGAACAAGGACTCACGGACATCTCGCTCTTCGGGTGGATTCTTCAAAGGATAGCCAAACTGTCTGATAGCTAGGGAGGGATTATAGTTAATTCCACCTTTCCTCCCTATCAAGGGAACATTAGGGAATTCTCCGCATTTGCAAATAATCTCCATTCCTAGCAAGTCACGATTAATCCAAACGATGTTATCAGCAGTCAAGCCCATAACCCTCTTAGACCACTTCAGAGAATCTTTCGTATCAACGAAAGCGTCAGATTCAGGGAGACGACTCAGAAACCAAGTAGCTAAGAGCGGCGCACAGCAACTCACAGTTTTCCCACGCCTATTCTCATTCTTATAGTGAATTGAATGGTACACATCACCTAGTAAGGTAGGTATAGGATTCTTCGAAATAAAGATTTTGACGGCATTCATATCCACCAGATCAGGAATATTCGGAAACAAAACAATCCCATAGATGCACATAGCTAGGATAGCTTGGTAGGCAGTTCAGTTCTTCTCTTTGACATGTATGCAAGCCTGATCAAACAAGAACTTCAACAAGAAACCCTTAACTCCTTGTTTTTCCGCAATATTACTGTTAAGAACGGATTCATCAATATGAAGAGCAACAGCCATATCTTTCACCCCGGGGTGTTCTTTAGAAAAGAAAACTATATCATGACTGATAGGAATTCCCAAAATAAATGAGAACTCCTCCAACGTTGGGGCCAGGATGTAGTCCGGGAAAGTGAAGCAACGCAAAGGTGGATCGTAGAACTGAAGGAGTGTGTGAATGGCATCCTTCTCATACTGGGAGATTTTATAGACAAATTTCAGAAGTCTTCCATACCTTCCACTGAACTCTGTACGAACTCCGGAATCAGCCATATTAATCAATTTGTGAATCAGTGTCAAAGTCGGCTCTGGGAATGAATAGGCGACAATCTTTTTTCTCTGAACATCCATACTGAAGCGACCTCAGAAAACCGGAATCAAGGGTAAGATGCAAGCCCTGAAAAATGTCAAACACGTCAGAATGCAAGAAAAATGATATGCTCATGCAAACATGGGGTCAAGGCACACTATTGGATGTGCTGTGCTGTTAGCTGAACGAGAAACCAGAAAACCAGAACTCTGAACCACTGAGGAACCCAAATAATCAGACATTGATGAGAAATCCAGAAAACCGGGTGGGTTGAAAGTCTCGGTTACCTGCAAACCTGCAAACGCCCATCCCCTCTCACATGTGGGTACTAGGATGTTCAGTATCCCGGGCTCTCAGGTCGAGAAATGATGATACGTTCACCATTTCTGGTTTGGCATCATCATCAATCGAGGAGGCCTCAACTGATTCTCCAAAGCGGAAGGTCCTCAGCTTTGGCACTAAGGTCGAGAAACAATAGTACATTCATCCCTCGGGGTACAGTACTAAAGTCAATCGAGGAGTGCCTCCACTGATTCTCTTCAAAACGTAGGGGCCATCCTATGCGAGTTCCAAAGCGGGCCCTCGGGTGCGAATGGGCTTGCCACGGGATGTGGTCTGCCACTGTCACCACTAAAGATGGGTGTTTCCACTAAGGTCCTCAATGATCGGTCACCAGAGTCGACAGCTCTCTAGATCAACACCCCAACATGCGCAAGACACACACGTTAGAATGCATCCCAAGATAGCCTCGTCTGGTTGTGAATTTCGTGAACACACAAACGTACCAAGCGGGCACGTAGGTCCCACTACTTTCCACTCTAGTCCTAGGGTATTCTCAAGCCTTGGTATTGGGCTTATCTCTCAGGCCCACCCAACCTGCAAAACAAAGACAGCCAGCACAACACAGCAGCATGACAGTAATAAAAAATGAAATGCGGAAAATGCGGTAAAAATAAAATAAAATACATCACATAAAGCAAAACAAACACAAAACACCCAAAGAAAACAAAGACAAGCAAGCGCTAGGATTGACTCGCTTAGGGATGGACCAACATAGGTCAACCAGGTCCCCAGCAGAGTCGCCAGCTGTCGCTCCCAGGATTTTCATCCAGGTACAAACGCGAGAGTGGCGCGGAAAAAACAGAGTCGCCAGCCGTGTAAATTTATCCCAAAAGAGGGAAAGGGAACACCGCATAAACCTTAGGAAGAGGGAAAGGAATGGTCATCGCAACCATAACCTGGGTTCGGGAGTCGGTTACGCGAGGGGAAGGTGCTAGCACCCCACGCATCCATCGTACTCGATGGGATCCACGCTTGTTGTCTACTCTAAGGGTAGGTTATACTATCATCTAGGGCTGTACTAAGACGGAGAGGGGAAGACAAAGACCGACTCGGTAGGACGTCGACGTCCTAGGCCTACGTGCCCCCTTTGTGCAATGGGGAATTCAGAGTCAACGTAGTTCGGACCAAGTTCTTTTTGTGTTTTTTATGAGCGACGTTAAGTTCGCGTCTGGCAGTTAGGGTCGATGCTTGTTTGCGACTCAGACGGAAGGTAACGCGCCCTTTTTGAAAATAGCCTTTAAGTTGAAGGTCCCGAAGGACAAAAAGGTTTGAAGTTGGTTTGTGTTTTTTTTAGGACAGAAGTGGCTTAAGTTAGTTCTTGAGTTGCATTGCACCAAAGTCTAGGGCACAGGGGCGAATACTTAACGCATCGTCCCAAGACAGGACGCTCGCTAAGCACTCTAGAAAGATGAGAGGAAGCCCCTCATTTCTCATTCCCCATACTTAAGGCTCGTGCGCAATACACCTTATTATTATTAAGTGTTTAAAGAAATTTGAGATGAGAAGAGAGAAGACACAAGGGTAACTCTAAGGGGGGACTATGAATCCTAAAGTTATCATGCATGGGTGACCTACGGTTAGTGAGGTTTGAAGACAACCTAAATCCTAAAGGAAGAAGATGAGGGAAGGAAAAAGTAAGGGTGACCATGGATACTTATCCATACCCTTAAAGAACTTACCTTAGACCCTGCATAAAAGATTAGTACAGAATAGACATAAGTAAGAGAGATGAGGTGAATGAAAATCAAACAATGGCAAGCAACAATGAATATCATCCAAAAATGAATCAAAGAAACAAAGAAACAGCCCCAAAGCAAATGGCACAAGTGCCTTTTCAGACAGATGATCATACAAGGTCAAAGATGCGCCTGCAAGAAAATCTCAAGTGAAAACAAATCAGATAATTAGAAAAATGACTCCTAAAATTCCCAAATTAAACATTAAGGTTCCTCAACCAGAGGCAAACAACATATCAAAAATCCCTGCAAAAAATCAAGATATTAGTCATTCAAATAATTAGGCAAAGTTCAGGTGGGACGTGGGGTTCAGTGTGCCAAAAGGAAGGACCTAAATGCAATTACAAAATAAATTTAAAAATTAAAGAAAAATATTTTATGCAGTTTAGAATGTTAATGAATGAATGCAAAAGGAACGGAACAAAAATATTTTATAGATGAAGAGAATTAAAATAAAGAAATTTATGTATGCATGAGATGGATAATTCAAAAAGAAAATAGATAAATAATTAATTTAAATGATAAAAATAAAATAAAAATAAAAAAATAAAATTTGTAAAAATTACTAAAATGATAAATATGATGTATGAAATTTTTTAGTAATTTTTTAATGCAATTACATAATTTTAATAATTAAAATATGAAAAAGTAATTAATAAAAATAAGATGAAATAAAGAGTGCAAGGGGGTGCGAATAGCAGAGAATTCACGTTGGAATAATAATTGGGCCAGAAGGGGAGGTGCGAAAAGCAAAGGCCCAACGGCCAAGGACCCAAAACGCAGTCAATGAGGGAGTAATAGAATTCAGTCAAAATCCAGAATTAATCTTGGCCAGTCATCTAATCCAACGGACATCTACAAGTCAATGCAATAAAGAAGTAATCATGATCAGCGGATGTGATCGCCCAGGCACACCATAGCCACGTGGACACGCACATACCAACACGCCTGCAGCCCACCATGGACCAGCCACATGCCTTGCATGTGACCTCATTTATGTGTTGTCACAACACCAACCGTAAGATCAAAAATAAAACCAAAATAATGGCCACGATTGAAGGGAGCACGGTAGCACACATAAGATGGAACACACGCAATTAATAATATAAAACATAAAAATAAAGGACACGTGGAGCAATAGAGAGCGTTAGATCAAGGAAATCAACGGTCGTGCTTCATCTTCCTCCTTTGGCCCTCGCCGGACTGCGTTTTCTCCGGCCGCCAGAGCTAGGGCTCCGGCCACCCTCTCCGGTGAGCTGTTGTGACTTTTTTTCCAGAAAATGCATATGAGTACACTATTCTGACCAGAAAAACGTCAGGAATCCAAAGACGGCATCGAAAAAATCAAACGACCAATGTATAATAAAAAACGCATGGAATTATGTTAGGGCACAAAACTTTAAATCAACATTCCAAGCAAACCACACGTCCATAATTAAAAATAATTATATCAGGATAATCACCATTCATCACACTTCAATATAGACATAAAAAAAAGAGAGTTTTAGGAGCACGAAAAAATCACCCACCTGAGATGGCACACCTCTAATCCTGGCTCTTGGCTGCGAACGGTGGTTAGGTTGTGTTCTAGAAATCCCCAAGAAGAGATTTGTGGAAGAACTTTGAAGAAAGACCTTGTAGATTGTGAGATTTGTTGAATTCAAGAATTAGGGTACAAGTTGTTTTTCTCCTTCAAATGCACGTGAATGAATCCTAACCAATGCATGAATAGGCTTAAATACTTAGGGTTATTTCATATCTGATCATTTGGGCTTGGGTGATCCATTGTTTAATGATTTTTTGAATTATTTTGGAAAAATACATTATGTGAATTACACCTTTCTCCATGCATGTTCACTTAAAAATTCCATGATGGATCACTAGCACTTGGATTGATAAGTACACCCCTATGGAACTTGGGCCTTGAAAATAATTGATTCATGATTTTTGAACAATTTGGCATTTTTGAATAATGGGAAAAAGGTGAATAATAAACCATGGAATTTCTTCATTCTTGGGCCCAAAATAATCCTCAAGGAATGTCTTTTAATATTTGAAAGTGGCATGAAACAATGGAATTAGTTATAGGTCATTATGCCCAAAGTTGTGAAAATGGCACCATGAAAAACCCTAAAAACCACTTCGCCTTCTTTTGATCATAACTGGAGTTTCACAAATGATATGGAGACCCACTAGTACTTTTTGGAAATAGGAGAAAAACATCTTCAACTTTCATGTTGGAGAAAAATTCATTTGAAGCTTTCTTGATGATGAGAAGTCAAGTTGAATGCAGTGCAGGAACTTGCCCAAAAAGGAAACTTTTCATTATAGGTCACTTTCCAAATTTAGAAACTTTGCACCAACTCCTGATTCCTGACAAATATGTATGAAACTTGACCCCTGGAGACCATATGAGGATGTAAGATCTTAAAATCCCTGAAGAGAACCTCAAAATTTCACAGTTAACTTCTCTCCTTTCACTGTTGACTTTTCCCCCAAATTCAACTGATTTTCAATCCATTGGCCAATTGAACTTCTCCTGAACCAAGCTGACGGGCAATCTTCCACCCCTAGGTATTTAGGGACCCAAGGAATACCATGGAATCAAGTCTTGCCCAAAAAATCAGAAATAAACTGACTTTATAGCAAACCCTAGTTTTAGTACCCTCAGTCTAGGAGGAAATAGCACAGTCTCCAAATCCAAATTCCTCTGAATATGATGTGTATCCTCTCCAACAAATATAAGATATGTCATTTGGTGATGATAAAAAGCCCAAGGAGCCTACCCATTGGAGCAATAAACCCAAGAATTTCAAAACCCTAATTCATGCACTGGTTAGGAGAATGATTCCACTTGAGATCCTTTGCAACCTGTGAACCCTTGATGAGGTAGTAGACCAGATAGGACTTTACCCTGACCCCATGCTAATGATATGCATACATGATAATGCAAAATGCAATGCAACATAAGCCAGTTAGTAATAAAGTAAGGAGGGCAAATTTTGGGGTGCAACAACAACCTTTTCCCACTTGTACCCTCTCCATTCATCCATTAGTAATTTAGGTTTTTTAGTTCTTTTTGTTGTTTCCATTTTTTTGCTAATTTCTTTCACATGCTATGCTGATTTTTTCTCAATCTTTGACAATAATTCTTATGTTAAATTTTGTTAATATTGGTAGATGGCGATTAATTCATGTGGTAGAGTTTAATTTTGTTGATTTAGCCTTTTAATATTAGTGATTAACATGGCTTTATTTCTTGATGCATTCTTGTCATGATCTTGATATATAATTATTGATGAATTGAGATATGATATTGGTCTTGTTATTGATTGCTTGTATGCCCTAATAAGCTCCCTTAGGAGTCCTATGATTCAATTTTATTAAATTGTTTAAATTGATTAAATTGAATTAAAGGTAGACTTTAGGTTTAAATCTTTTGCATGACAACATTAGGGATAAAATTTCCCTCTGATCTCAACCTTAGGATCATGTTACATGTTAATACTAGGATAATATTCCCTTAATTTAGTCTTTTTCTTCTTTTTAAAACAAAAAGATCTTTTCTTGAATAAATTCAAGATACTTAATAAATATGATGTGTATAGTATGTCACGAGCCTTAAGTACACGGGGAATGATGAGCGGGAATTTCTCTTTACCTCTTCTAGAGTGCTTTGTGCACGAGCTGTCTCGGATCGTTTGTGCAAAGTATTTGTCCGTATTGTCATAGACTTTAGTACGATATATATCACAAACCTTTTCAAAGGTTAACAAAAAACACTTCAACAAATGCAAATCATTTTCCTTCGGGATTTTCTCTTTAACATTTTCAAAAAGAGCATGTTATTTCCATTCTACCGCAATATAAGCTAAAGCGTAAGTCTCCTAACGTGCGAGCAACAAAACCTAACTTCTAGAATGTGAATGTTAGCATCGTCCATAAGAAAATGCTAAATAGAGTAAACTTTTTTCAACAAGAACTACGGAGTTCTTATTCCCTCTGGGATGCGTAGGCATTGGGTTGCGAAACTCGGACGAACTCAATAATAAAAACCTTTTGTTTTTTCCTAATAAACCCGTAGTCCCACGAACTATGGACGCTCTGATTTCTCATTCCTGTTGAGAAAACGTAGGCACGGGATTGCGAGATCCTGGCGAGCCCCCTTTTGTTTTCCTTTTTTCATTCATGCATTCCCTTAGCAAGTAAGCTTTAGATATACACACCCTTTGATTAGAACAACAAGAGTGCATCCTATTGAGTACAACAGACGCGGGGGGTGCTAATACCTTCCTCTTGCGTAATCGACTCTCGAACCCTAAATTTGGTTGCGAGACCATGTTCTCTCCCTTTTGAGGTTTTCTCGATGTTTTCCTTTCCCTGTTGGGATAAATAAAGTTCGATGGCGACCCCGTGTCTTCACTGATTGTTTTTCGCGGTAGCGACAATAAAAGCTCAACCAAGTCAAAACATATTGACATAAAGTTCTTATTTATTAAGGAAGAGGTACAAAGTAGACATGTTTTCATAGAATACTTAAGGACAAACTCTATGATAGCTGATAATCTTACAAAAGGTCTTTCTTTCAGGTTCTTTCATTAGCACACTACTCATATGGGTATTTTACAGTTTGAGTAATCTTTAGTTTAGTGGAAGTTAGTCATTTGTGAATTCTATGTTCTATGTTTGGTATTATGTTTGCCTACTCCGGGTTTGAATATTTTGGTTTATAAAGTCTGACATTCAACTATTTATACTTTGTACAATAAGGTTATTGAATGATCTCCCTAAAGTAAAGTAGGACTAGTTGAAAATCGACATGTATATACCAACTTCATGTGATTTTCATGCTACACATTTCATGATGCATCTATGTCATTTATTTATGTCACTATTGATAATCACTGAAAGGTTTTAGTTATGATCAATATAACGAAAATCACTTTGGTTTTGTATACTGGTATGACTAATGGACAAAATAATTTGGATATGCTTGAAGTATATAATGTCAAAATTTGAGCTCATAAAGTCTAACACGTGTGTAAAGTTACATATGTGACCAGTGAGAGATTGTTAGAATTTTGGGTCAAAAATGCAATATTACATGTATTAGGCCAATTATTTATTTAGTCAAAACTAAGGTGGTCTAATTGATATTAAGTTTATGGCTAAGGGCATGTATGTCATGAAAGGTTATTGTGTAGATACATAAGTCAATATGTAATTTAGCGAAGGGCCAAATTATAATATTAAAAACTAAGAAATAACCCTAGGGTTATTTATATAGGTTATGGTCCCCATTTGTAGACAGACAAAAAAACATGGTTCATCGGGATTCTCTCTTAATCCTCATCAGAAGAGATTTAAGGAACTCTACAAATCAGAAGATCACATACTCACAAAGCTTCAACGATTTTAATGGCAAACTTAAGTATGCTTCCACTTTCATTCTCTGATTAAGTTATGATATATGTTTAAGGGATACAGGTTGATGGAGTATCAAATCATATAGGGATTAATTTAGAGTTATGTTCTTGATTTATATATGGGTATAAATCATTAAGAAATCAAACATATCTAACATTGTTTCCTAAATTGAGCCAAAAGAGATCAATGAACTCTCATTGATGAACATTGGTCTTTTGTTATGCATGAAGAGTTGAATGAATTTGAGAGAAACAATGTTTGAGAACTAGTTCCAAATTTATGACTAATTTAGCTATTGGAACTAAATGGATCTTTCACAACAAAATTGATGAAATGACATTATTTTTAGAAATAAAGCAATGCTTGTTACAAAAGAATACAATCAATAGGAAAACATAAATTTCAATGAGACACATGCCCATGTAGCTAGATTAAAGGCCATACGAATGCATCTTGCCTTTTATTGCATCATGATTTTCAAACTCTTCCAAATGGATTATGGTTCAAATCCAACAACAAAAATTCTATTTTGCTAGGTCATAATCAATTATGGTAGTGAATTAATTGATTATGTTATGGATCTAACCCTAAAACCTTAATTTATTGGCTAAATATTTTACTATAAAATAAGAACTTGTGATTATTTAAAAACACACAATAAATATGAAAACAACCACTCCTTTACTCATTCTCTTACTTTATTAAATTTCATATTCACTTATATACATTTTTAGTGCTGAAGCCTAAGAAAGCAAACACTTAAGTAGAGTTACCTTGTGTAAACTATTGTTGATCAATAAATGTATGTTCTACTGACTTTGGTATATTAATATAAAGGTTGTAATATGAACTTTAGATAAAAATTTGGTGTAATGAGGTTGTGTAATGATCCTGTTCTAAAAGCTCTATGATGGTGGGAATTTCACAGGTCAATACTTGGGGATTGATCATAGGCCTCATGGTTTTCGACTGAACTATAATAATATTCGATAAGTTATTCTCTGATCTCTTATCTTATTATTTTGTTGCCTTTACTTACTTGCACTTCTCATCTTTTTAAAATTAACTTTAAAATTGGTTTATTTTTTAAAGTCTCTAAAAAATGTATATCGAAATTCACTATCTTTTGTGTTTGAAGTCACTTGGATAAAAAAGAGAAGGAAGAGGAAAGGTTAAGACAAACCCCCGCCATTTATTGGAAAATGATAAAGGCAAATGTGACACAACAACATGGTCTGACAAGACACTTGGGTCCATAAAGAAAAACAAAATTTGAGAAAATGTGACATCCATTATATGTGCCCAAGCGTTTTTGTCCTCTCAAATCTAATTAAATATGAAAGTCATTAATGTTTACACCTAACTTGTAAGGGAATGCGACTAACACTACATAGACATGAAGCCATAGATAAACCATAACCTACTGTAACCAACTAAGGCTTTAGAGGAAAAATGTTCTAGACTAGACCAAACCTTATCCACATGAAACTTGGTCACCATAGTCTTAAAAACAATACCAACCTATAGATTGACACACCCTAGAGAAACACTAGATTAAGAATGATTGTGACTGGCCCCTATAGACTGTTAGAGGGTAAGGCCTTCAAGACCCTCTCACATTTTTCCTCAGAGAAAACTGTCCTAAAAGAATATTCCAAGTCCTCTAAATCCTAAAACCATATTGTAAAGTCTAACTATTAACTTACACTCACTTGTTGTTTGCTTGGAAAATTCGCAAACAACTGATGATCTCCTAATTTATGAAAAATTAGTTTGCTTACAGGACCGATCAAACAAATCCTAGGACAATGTGCTTTAACAAGCTTGACAATTTGTGTTAGAAAACCTTTTGTTTATTGAATTCATCATGGTTCTCACCAACTTTCGTATTTTTCGACAAAAGTAGTAAAATTTTACTTCTTGAAATAAATGGCAAAATGTAAATAACTTGCAAGTAAGAAAATGACAGAAATGTAAAGGAAATTGCAAATGAAGAACTTTAAACTTTTATTAAAATGCAAGGAATGGAAACTGGTGTTTTTCAAACGTACATTTTCTTAGTAACTACTCTTTTCTCTCTCGCGGTTACTTTGAGTATTTCTTGAGTGATTTGTACAAATTCTGAACACACCGGAAATCTAACACTAAGACTCCCTATTTATACACAATCGAAATAACCACCAATAACAACTATTTCTCCTAATGGCAACAAATGGCATTCTGCATGCATTCGTCAACTAGATGTGTTCCACGCGTCCAATTTCAAAAACGAAACTCCCTCATAAATTTGAATTTCAAACATCTGTCGAAAGAGTCCTATTACTCCTCTGTCGAAATATTCCTAATACTTAGAAAAATCTGCCAATGCTTTTTCCTTAACATTTTCCTTCGACTGGCTTCCTCCCATCAGACAACACCTTTCTGTCGAAATGTCCTGGCGAATTTGCTTTTGAACAATTACCTTGGCGTCGAAATTAGCAACCTACAAATTGCCCCAAAAAAAATGCATTTTTGATAAAGGGAGAAAAGCATTTTTTGCCAATGCAATTCGACGCCATCAAATAATTCGACCAGTGACTGTTCATATGACTAGACGTTGGTAACATCAGAGTCATCATTACACTTTTCTCAAACGTCTCTTCAGCCCACGTTTTTAAGATCTTCCATCATCACTACTCTAGTCCCTAGCAGATCATGGGTCAAAACGTAACTGCCACCGTCTGAAACCACCCACTTCATAACCTCCACGTGTCCCACAATCTTTTCACTATTATTTTTTATTAAAACCTTCTGAATCCCAACCGCTTCATCTTATGGCCTGCTTGATGTGCACCACATGCCCCGCTGTGTACATTCGACAAAGCTTTGTATGCCTCAGACTCGCATAAACACTTAAGTAGTACCCCTTACAGAGATTCCTTAAATAGTTCATTCCCCAAAATCACATAACTCAAAGCTCGATACCTGATTTTTCGTTCGACTGGTCCTATTGGGTTTTGCAGGTACTCTATTATAGGCTTTCTCCAATCTCCAGTCGTTGAATCATCTATGTTAAAAATTTCAAAATTTTCCTCGTCAGCGTATCCAAGCTTTATCGTCTCCAAATCTGACGGGGATAATCTAGCTGACACTACTCTTCCTCTAACTTCAATGGCTTTCTGCAACTTTTCCTTTGACACTTTGTATCCAGAAGCTATCTGCGCTAAGTCATTTGCTTCCTGATTTTCTATTCGTGGGACATGTCGAATCGTAACCATATCGAATTTTTTTAAGAGTCTATTAGCTATTACAAAGTACATGATTAAATTCTCCTTAACACATTTGTACTCCTTTGTTATCTGCTTTATGACTAACTCAGAGTCGCCCATTATTTCGACCCGAGTTACCCCCAATTCCAGCAAGATTTCAAGTCATGCTATCAAAGCCTCATATTCTGCCTCATTATTTGAGCAGGGGCCTTCGACTTTGTACTTGAATTTTATTGGAATTTTGTTAGGAGAAATAACAAGAACCCCTATTCCAGTTCCATTTCTATGACTAGAACCGTCGAAGTACAACTTCCATGGTTCCACTTCAATATAGTCCAAGGACTTTTCATTTAGTGCGTGGTCGACTATAAAATCAGCCACTACTTGTCCTTTGACAGCCTTTAAAGGCAAATATGTCAAAGAATACTCAGTCAATGCTAATGCCCATTTTCCAATTCGACTGTGCAAGATTGGTTTAGATAACATGTATTTTATGACGTCGAAATGAGAAGAAACGTAAACATCAACTGGTTTTATATAGTGCTTCAATTTCATACAAGAAAAGTATACACATAAACACAACTTTTCAATCACACAATACCTAGTTTCCGCATCGTTCAAGACCCTACTGAGGTAGTAAATGGCTATTTCGACACCATTTTCATCCTCCTGAGCCAACATGCTCCCTAATGTCTTGTCCGACGCAGATATGTACAGCCTCATACTCCTACTTCTACAAGGTGACACTAAAATCGGAGGATGCGTCAGGTACTCCTTGATCTTGTCGAAGGCATCCTGCTGCTCTTGCCCCCATTCGAAGTCTTCCTTCTTCAGTCGAAGTAGAGGGGAAAAGGCTTGCATCTTCCCACTAAGGTTGGAGATGAACCTTCTGAGAAAGTTGATCTTGCCAAGTAAAGACCACAACTCCTTCTTTGTAGATGGCGCTTTCGCCTCCATTATTGCCTTGGCCTTGTTTTGATTGATTTCGATCCCTTTCTTGTGGACCACAAAGCCTAGGAAGTCTCCCTCCTGCACACAAAACACACATTTGAGAGGATTCATCTTCAGACCAAACTTCCTCATCCTTTCAAAGGATTGTCGAAGATGGTCTATATGATTTTTCCCTGAAACAGACTTAACAACAATATCGTCAATGTAAATCTGCATAAAATCCTCAATGAAATTGTGAAAAATCGAATTCGTTGCTCGCTGATATGTTGCCCCAGCATTTTTTAAACCAAAAGGCATTACCACCCATTCGTAAGTGCCTAATGCTCCAGGGCATCGAAATGACGTTTTTGGAACATCTTCCTCAACAATAAAAATTTGAGAGTACTCATCAAGCATACTGAGGTAATCATGGCCCGCGGCAGAATCGACGAGCATTTCCACCACTGGCATAGGATATTCATCCTTTGGGGTAGCTGAATTCAAGTCTCGAAAATCAATGCATACCCTTAACTTGCCATTTTTCTTTATTACAGGAACTATGTTAGCGATCCATTCGACATACCTGGTTGGACGGATGAACTTGCACCTGAGGAGTCTTTCGACTTCTTCTTTAATCTTTGAAAGGATTTCTGGGGCGAATCTCTTTGGAGTCTGCTTAACAGGTTTCCTCCCAGGTTTTATTGGCAACCTTAATTCGACCAGGCTCCTATCCAGCCCGGGCATTTCGTCGTAGTCCCATGCGAAACAATCTTTGAATTCCTTCAGCAACTGAACTATTTCGATCTTGAGTTGGGGGCTTACCTTCGTACTGATATAGGTTAGTCGTTTCTCTTCCCCTGATCCCAAGTCGATTTCTTCGAGTGGATCCTGTACCATCATCTTGATATTTCCTGTAACACCCCACTTTCCCATTTTATAAAATCTAAGAATATTACAAATAAAATCAGAGTTTTCAACTTTTACAAGTAGGATGCTACACCAATAAAATCAACATCAAAACTTCTTTTCATTAAGTGAAATAAAACAGCGAAAATAATCATTTCATAAGTTCACGACACACTTATCAACATACTCCAAAACTCCACATTTAACTCGTGGTCCTCAAAATTATTGAATTTAAAAGAGATACGTAACAAAATTCATTACAAAATAACAATTAATAAAATTCCCAAAAATTCCCGTGTTACGTATCAGAACGACTCCTACGACTCGAATAGGCGACACACACTCCAAGCAACTCAAGTACCTGGATTATCTGTACTTCTGAAGAAGCACAGACACAACAACAACAAAGGGGTGAGAACGACATTCAATAATAAACGGTGAATAATACATATTAAGGGTAGTTACTCACACCCAATCATACAATCACATAATCACGACCTACTTGTCACTCGCAACCATAAATCAATCAATTTATAATAATAATGCAATGCGACTCAACAACAGACACAATGCATGTGGTACCAAAATCACCATGGTTCATTCAATCGAACCCGGATAAATCACATACACCCCTACTTGGCAATGATTTATCCCACCACACTCCACATTGGAGTTCGGATGAATCACATACACTCCTCCTGAGCAATGATTCATCACCACCGACACCATGAAATGCACAATAACGAATATGCATACAACACACCTGTATAATAAAATTACACATTCTAACGATCCTCCTGATCACACATAAAATAGTCATTCACCACAACACAATTTACACACAAAACACATGTATAATAATCAGCTATACATTTACACGATCCTCCTGATCACACGTAAGCCATACGCTTACCGTGATTCTCACCGGAATTACCTCACCTACAACACAGCATCATCACACATAAATTATGCACAAGAGACAATCATCAAGAAATATACACGATCCTCATTGATCCCAAGTGAGTTATACACTCACAGTAATCCACCAAGAATTACCTCTACTACCCCAAGACCGCTCGTACCTCACACAAACAGTGCCACACAACCACATTCTACACGCCTCACGAGACACTCATCCACTAATTAGCTAATTACTAATTAATTCACCAAAACTACTAAATAAATTATTTTTATCACCAATCCTGCATTTCTCAAGGTCTGACATCTATCCCCAACCTCTCAAACCAAAAGGAACTACTTTGGACGCGAAAACGGGAAAGAAATTGCGGAACGGCAAAATTCTGTAACCTCGCTGGCCATACGCGTATTGCCTTGTGCCATACGCGTATTGCCCAGCTCGCTCGCCCATCCCTACGCGTATCCTACGCGTACAACCTCTCCTCCCGCCCTGCTATACGCGTATTGCCCTACCTATTACGCGTATGGGCAGAGACCTGTTTTCCATCAAAATCCCATTCTCAGATCTAATACGCGTATCCCCTACTCATACGCGTAATGCCTCCCCCTTACGCGTATTACCCAAGCTCCATACGCGTACCCTTACGCGTACGGGCAGAGGGCCGTGCCAATCCTCCTTTTGGCCCTCCCATACGCGTAATGACCATAGTCGTACGCGTATTGCCTTACCTGATGCGCGTATGGCCAGATCTATTACGCAAACTCAGTTTCCCCACACCAGTCTGGGTTCTGCTACGGGATTCTCACTTTTCCACTCCAATTCAGTCCTAAACTTGTTTCTACACCAGTTTTAGGTCCTATTCTTCATCTTACTTCTTTTACCTAATCATTACTAGTCAAATTTACGGTTCTTGGATCTAATTTCGTCCACTCAACATGCACCAAAACTCAGACCTGCAACATTCACATTCATACCGTAGCAACAACATCAAGAGATTAAATAATTCAAAAACACAACCATTCAATTCATACATTTTTCATCACAGATTTACCAATGCACAAACAATTCACAAAACAGCATGTATTCATACGAATCCCTACGGGGTTAAGGACTTCCCACTATCCTTTCATGATTATATCACCAATATTAAACTCGTTCTCCCCCCTTACCTCGAATTCTTGATCAGATTCCTGCAAAAATGGATGAAGATGGGTGCCCTAGCTCTCCCTTGTTCTTCCCTTCTCCTTGGCCTTTCTCCTTCTCTCTCCAAAATTTTAATTATGGCTAATTTCCCCCTAACCTTCACTGATCCTAGCTTAATGACTAAACTGCCCTTACTAGCCCATTGTCCATTAATTAAATCAGATTTTTAATTAATAAAATAATATTAATAGTGATGCTAATAATTAATAATAATAATTCTAATAACACACCAATAATATTAATAATAATAATAGTAATAATAATATTAATAATCTTCACCATATTAATAATAATATTCACCTTACTTTTGTTATTAACTATGCCCACACATAATCCAACATTACATTATCGTTATCCCGACATCTCCATTTACCGGTTCCGCTAAGGACACTACGCCTACGCGCTCAACCACACACACCCTTAACAAGGCCAAACAAACAAAATAGCACCGACGATCAAATAATTTAAAATGGGGTGTTACAACTCTCCCCCACTTAAGTTATTTTCGTCCTCAAAAATATATCTGAGACGAACAACTCCGGATACGACTCTCGCATCCGACTAACCAACTATCATGCCAACAAAAGGCACACCACGGATAACACACTGACAAGATGCAATGCCCATACAGTGCACTTGACGACTAACTCACGACTCAAAGAATACCCAAGTTACGAACACCTAGGTTCACTCTAGAACCAGAACACAGCAAGATCGTTACCCTCGCCCTAGGTAACACTCCCCTAATTCCCCATATAGGAATTAGCTCCACGCACTCGAACCATCACGATGGAAACGAGGCGATAACTAAAACAAGAACATAGAGTTCCACGACCCAACATCGTTTCAGCAACCTCTACATAACCATAATACCAACATCCTTGTCATACAAAATTATTACAACAATGTTACGTTCCACCAATCGAACATATAACCAAAACATCCATCTACATAGTGGCCCATGAATAATATTTAACCTTTCACCTAACGCTTCCATTTTGAAACGTCTAATGGTCTCATCCTCCCCACGTGTTTCCAATGTTCAACCTATGAACCCTCACAAGTCACACACGCATAAGCGAAATATACCACATCACGCTTTCGATGCGCACTCTGATTACTCGCCACAATCAACTCTATCAATTTTATATCTAACTCCTGACTCTCTTTAATATTTACCAGAAGGGTCATAGTTCATTTCTAATATACCCAACCTTACACTCTACCGTGTTCTCACAAACCAGACACAAGTCTCTGAACTACTCAAATAATTCTAATCCACTGACCGTCAAAATAGACATGTATAAAACTTTCGACTTACTCATCAGGCACGATATTAATTCCACCAATAGGATAATTCTAGCTAAAGTCATAACTCATCAGGAATCCCAACCATCCTCGTTGTCTCGTACTCCATTATTTGCTACTAAACAGGTATTCAATATCCTTGTAATTACTAAGCACTTCGAACTCAAAACCATAAAAATAATACCTCCAGATTCCCAACACAAAAGTAACTGCAACCCTCTTGAAATCATGAATCCTCAATTGTCGTAAAACATAAGCCACGACCTTACCACCTTGCATCACCACACTGGCTAAACTCATCATAGACACAGTCCACCACCTCACAAACGGTTTGTTAGGATCACGCAGAATCAAAACTGGAGCCGTAGACAAATTCTACTTTAGCCCTCTCAAACTTTCCTCGCAATGGACATCCAAAGTAAACGACTTACCCTTTGCAAGTCAACTGAAGTAGCGAAAATGCTAACTTGGAAAACCCTCCATAACCTCCGGTAATAACCACTAAAGTCCAAAAAGTTTCTAATCACCTTAACCGACTTCGGAGCCTCTCATCGTAGAGCTACATCTACCTCCAATGGATCCATAACAATACCATCATCAACAATAACACATCCGAGAAAACTAACCTTTCTCGACCCAAAATTCTCACTTGAATAATTTAGCATAAAAATTCCTTTCTTTTCAACACTTGCAACTCGACTCTCAAACACCCTACATAGTCTCCTTATGACTTTACAATAGATCCGAGTATCCCTAATGAACACCACTCCGAACTCATCCAATCTTGTCCAGACTCACATACAAGTTTAACCGAGTAAATAACAACTTATTCCGATGATAACAACCATAACCCACCACATGAAATCAATCAGAGCCTCAACTCGCCCAAATTCACCACTCTTATCAAACGTTCCCAACAATTGTAATTCCAATCAAACTCAACCACACCATTCCAATCATCTATTCTTGAAAGTGGACACTTATTCTCAATCGTTACCTTATTCAACTGTCAGTAATCCATGCACAATTTCATTCTCTAGACACTCCAAATTCCACAAATTCCGACATGTATCAACAATCAACCAAAAAGAACTCTCAATCTCAATATTACATCCAATCCCAATGGCTTTCTCAAAATTTCCATTAATGCCCTAAAACTCTAAGAACTCCAAAACTCATCAAAACTCTAAGTTTTGCTTTCCATAGCCTCCATACCCTTATACACATCATGTTTGTTATTCCATCCAGAAACACATCTGGAAATCATGCACAACTGGCAACCCTTCACTGTGGCTTTCCTGTCAATTCCAGTACACTATTAACGCAGACATAACAAATATCTTAGTCTCATCTCCTAATAGTTCTTCCACTTACTTAGCAGATAAAAACCTTAACTATTCACCTTCGTCCAATTTAAGTTCACTTTCTATACAGAGTCATTGACATCAGACTCGTATCAAGTGCTGAATCAATAGCCACCTCTACCTCATTAATACACATGTGATTCACTTATCTCGCCTGCAAATAAATTCAAAAATTTGCAAATAACAGGTAACTCAACACATGTAACTTCACTACTAGCTCGCCACAACGCGAACGTTAATACATCAAGGCTTCGCCCAATAGATGTCCACCCATTCGCTCAGCACACAACGATACCAGTACTCTACCATTACCCAACTCGGATCCACCCTCAGAAAGACATCAGGGATTACCCAACACTGGCACATCTCTAGCCATCACTTGTTCTCTACTCACTGAAAAGCAATCACTAACAATACCTGCTTGTCCTCCCTCGGAGACATCCTTCAACTTGATCGACCGACAAGTACTTCTCTTCTACCTCTTCTTCATATAATAAAGATCTATACCGATCCAACACAACCATCTTCCACATCACATGCTATCTTGACTGTCAAGGCGCATCTATCCATTCATCTTGATTTCTGACTACTATCAACAAGAGATTGAGGATGATCAGTTCCCCAATTTGTTCATAGACAGCCGGTCATCCTGATGAAGTATAGACCCTTCCTTACCAACCATGATAACACTTCATTACTTACCAATCCGCCCTTCCATAGTGGAAGTATCTTGGAGAAGCACCAGCTTCTACCCCACTTATCTCACCTCAACTCCTGCAACCAATAGTTAGAAGACAAGCACATACCGACAGTGTTTTACACACATGTCGCATACCACGACACAACTCATACTAGACAACTTGGCCGGACGGACCAACCAGGCTCTGATACCAATTATAACACCCCACTTTCCCATTTTATAAAATCTAAGAATATTACAGATAAAATCAGAGTTTTCAACTTTTACAAGTAGGATGCTACACCAATAAAATCAACATCAAAACTTCTTTTCATTAAGTGAAATAAAACAGCGGAAATAATCATTTCATAAGTTCACGGCACACTTACCAACATACTCCAAAACTCCACATTTAACTCGTGGTCCTCAAAATTATTGAATTTAAAAGAGATACGTAACAAAATTCATTACAAAATAACAATTAATAAAATCCCCAAAAATTCCTGTGTTACGTATCAGAGCGACTCCTACGACTCGAACAGGCGACACGCACTCCAAGCAACTCAAGTACCTGGATTATCTGTACTTCCGAAGAAGCACAGACACAACAACAACAAAGGGGTGAGAACTACATTTAATAATAAACGATGAATAATACATATTAAGGGTAGTTACTCACACCTAATCATACAATCACATAATCACGACCTACTTGTCACTTGCAGCCATAAATCAATCAACATATAATAATAATGCAATGCGACTCAACAACAGACACAATGCATGTGGTACCAAAATCACCATGGTTCATTTAATCGAACCCGGATAAATCACATACACCCCTACTTGGCAATGATTTATCCCACCACACTCTACATTGGAGTTCGGATGAATCACATACACTCCTCCTGAGCAATGATTCATCACCACCGACACCATGAAATGCACAATAACGAATATGCACATAACACACCTGTATAATAAAATTACACATTCTCACGATCCTCCTGATCACACATAAAATAGTCATTCACCACAACACAATTTACACACAAAACACATGTATAATAATCAGCTATACATTTACACGATCCTCCTGATCACACGTAAGCCATACGCTTACCGTGATTCTCACCGGAATTACCTCACCTACAACACAGCATCATCACACATAAATTATGCACAAGAGACTATCATCAAGAAATATACACGGTCCTCATTGATCCCAAGTGAGTCATACACTCACAGTAATCCACCAAGAATTACCTCTACTACCCCAAGACCGCTCGCACCTCACACAAACAATTCCACACAACCACATTCTACACGCCTCACGAGGCACTCATCCACTAATTAGCTAATTACTAATTAATTCACCAAAACTACTAAATAAATTATTTTTATCACCAATCATGCATTTCTCAAGGTCTGACATCTATCCCCAACCTCTCAAACCAAAAGGAACTACTTCGGACGCGAAAACGGGAAAGAAATCGCGAAAACGGAAAAATTCTGAAACCTCGCTGGCCATACGCGTATTGCCTTGTGCCATACGCGTATTGCCCAGCTCGCTCGCCCATCCCTACGCGTATCCTACGCGTACAGCCTCTCCTCCCACCCTACCATACGCGTATTGCCCTACCTATTACGCGTATGGGCACAGACCTGTTTTCCATCAAAATCCCATTCTCAGATCTAATACGCGTATCCCCTACTCATACGCGTAATGCCTCCCCCTTACGCGTACTGCCCAAGCTCCATACGCGTACCCTTATGCGTACGGGCAAAGGGCCGTGCCAATCCTCCTTTTGGCCCTCCCATGCGCGTAATGACCATAGCCGTACGCGTATTGCCTTACTTGATACGCGTATGGCCAGATCTATTACGCAAACTCAGTTTCCCCACACCAGTCTGGGTTCTGCTACGGGATTCTCACTTTTCCACTCCAATTCAGTCCTAAACTTGTTTTTACACCAGTTTTAGGTCCTATTCTTCATCTTACTTCTTTTACCTAATCATTACTAGTCAAATTTACAGTTCTTGGATCTAATTTCGTCCACTCAACATGCACCAAAACTCAGACATGCAACATTCATATTCATACCGTAGCAACAACATCAAGAGATTAAATAATTCAAAAACACAACCATTCAATTCATACATTTTTCATCACAGATTTACCAATGCACAAATAATTCACAAAACATCATGTATTCATACGAATCCCTACGGGATTAAGGACTCCCCACTACCCTCTCATGATTATATCACCAATATTAAACTCGTTCTCCCCCTTACCTCGAATTCTTGATCAGATTCCTGCGAAAATGGATAAAGATGGGTGCCCTAGCTCTCCCTTGTTCTTCCCTTCTCCTTGGCCTTTCTCCTTCTCTCTCCAAAATTCGGATTATGGCTAATTTCCCCTAACCTTCACTGATCCTAGCTTAATGACTAAACTGCCCTTACTAGCCCATTGTCCATTAATTAAATCAGATTTTTAATTAATAAAATAATATTAATAGTGATGCTAATAATTAATAATAATAATTCTAATAACACACCAATAATATTAATAATAATAGTAATAATAATATTAATAATCTTCACCATATTAATAATAATATTCACCTTACTTTTGTTATTAACTATGCCCACACATAATCCAACATTACATTATCGTTATCCCGACATCTCCATTTACCGGTTCCGCTAAGGACACTACGTCTACGCGCTCAACCACACACACCCTTAACAAGGCCAAACAAACAAAATAACACCGACGACCAAATAATTTAAAATGGGGTGTTACATTTGCTGCTAAAGGATCCTTTTCGAAGCCCAACGGCTCATTGTCATAAATTGCGTCAAGCCTCTGGTTTTGAAAATCTCCTAGGTCTTTATCTGGAGGATCCCTATTAGAATCCTTTTCAAGACCTTGTTGATCTGCTTTGATTTGGTTGGCTTCGACAGCCATATACCTTACTTCGGCCTCTAAGGCCGCTTTGAGTTTGTTCTCGGCTATATAAGCAGCGATCTTTTCGAGAACTAGTGACTCACTCATTGTCACTGAATTCGCTGCCCCGTCCAGTTGGCCGGATGTGTGAGGTTCTAAAAATGTAGTCTTCTTCGCCAACTACTTCTCTGTCCCACTGAAACTCGTGGGTAGGATGAAGGTATAATGAGCAAAAAGCATTGTCCGTTGGCGTCATGTCGAAGGTGGCTGGGCTACAAGGAGCTATGTGAGCCAGATTCCTGTCAAAACTTCGCCTATCCACCTGGTTTACTTCATCCAAGAAATAACTCTGATCAGCCTCTATATTTTCGACAATCCCGTATGCGCGCCAAATTGTTATTTGTTGATGCATTGACGAAGGGACGACACTAATGCCGTGTATCCACTCTCTGCCTAAGAGAAGGTTATAATTTGCTTTCGACATAATCACCATAAACATAGTCGGCCTTGTGATGGTTCCGACAGTTAAATCTACCTGTATCACACCCATAGTGGTTCTTACTTTCCCTTCATAATTCGATAACACCATGTTGTGTGGTTTGGTGTCGGAATCATCTTTTCCAATTTTCTTAAGCATATAATGCGGCATCAAGTTGACAGCCACTCCACCATCAACCAAAATTTTATTCACCCCTATGTTACCCACTTTTCCTTTTATAAATAGGGGTTTCAAGTGGTTCCTCATTCAGTCATCAGGCCTTTCGAAAAATGCGTTATGTTCTTCAACGCATCCATTGTTCATGATGTAGTAGCAAACGGGCCTGTGTCTGGCCGTTTCGACCTCCAAAGCTTCCTCTTCCTCCTCGACTTCCATTATTTAATCATACTCCCTAGGGAGCACTGAAACGACATTACATGTTACGTCGAATGATGCCTCTGACTCTGAGTTAAAATCGTCTGTCATTTCATCATCCTTGGTTACTTCCTCCTTTGACACTGCTTGCACTGGAGCAATAGGTGGCTCATCGAGCTTCGCTCCTTCCATCTGAGTCAAAGTTTGAACATTGCTGCTGGTCTCTGGCTTGTCTTTTCCTGCAGCCTCCTTCTCAGCCTTCTTTCGACGTTGGTATCTCCTCCACTGTGACTTCGTCATAGGATTCCTGCCCTTATAATTTTCAGAAGGGTAAGTCACCTTTTTGGACTTTTGGAATTCTTTTCTGTATGTCATAGAGGATCCCTGGTGTACTTCGAAGTCCTTCCATTTTCCTTGCCCTTGGGCTTGTCGGATTGGATTAACCCATGTGTCGTCTGGAGCTTTGGTTGTTGGTTTGAATGTGTTAGGGTGTTTTTCCCCTAACCTTTCCCTGTCTCGGTCTCCTCTTCTGGGGTCGAATCTTTCTCCAGAAGGCCTCCAATTTCCTCTTCTTTTTGCTCTCTCCACTCCCTCTAAGTTTTGTGCTGCCTTTTTGTCAAAGACGGCACTACAGCGAAGGAAAAACATCACCTCTGACCTTTTCCTCTGGCATCTATGAATAAAATCTGCCAGATTTTCCTCCTCCTTAGGGTAAGCCACTTTCTGGTACTCCTCCCGTCGATGTTCCTCGTCAACTTGCATCGACGCATTCTGAGCCACTTCGACCATGTTTATATTGGCAGGTGACTCTGTATCCATGCTCAACTTATTCAACTTAAAGCTGAGGCCCTCATTGACCTCTTGTTCCTTCTTCCTTCGATTGAAATCCTCAGAGATTTTCTTCGTTAGAACCTTTGGGAGTGGATTCCTGGCAACCTGTGGGCTGACGAATCCGACAACTTTGTCTTTTGGATCCTCCATGGTTCTTTGGAGAATACCAACAATAGCTTGTTTGCAAGAACCTTTTGCAGCTCCTTCGTTGATTTTGGCGAAACCCTCAGTGGTTTCATTGTTGACTTTGTCGAAACCCTCAGTAGTTTCGTTGTTGATTCCCTCAGTGGCCTCAGCAATGTAGTTCTTGATGATCCTTGCGTCAAGGTCTTTAGTAACCTTGACCATCAGTCCATCACTGACTGGTCCACGCAAACTCTTGTTCGTCGAAATTTGATGATTCCTCTTCGTCATCATCCTCACAAACTCCGACATATGCTACCCTTTCTTTCCTATTTTTATTAACCCTGGCTTTTTTGGCTTTTAGTCGTTCGACCTGTCTAACCCTATCAGCCAATTGGGCCATGTCTCTTAAATATTGGGTGTCTAATTTCTTTCTGATGGAATAGTCAAGGCCACCAACGGCCATTTCGACTAACTCATGCTCAGACACTTGTGTGAAACACCTTGCCTTGAGCAATCTAAACCGAGTCAAATAATCATCAATTGGTTTTGAGAACTTTCTCTTTACGCTAGCCAATTCTTTCAGACTTATCTTCGTCTGCCCCATGTAAAATTGTTCATGGAATAACCTCTCTAACTGGGTCCAGGTATGTATCGAATTCGCGGGCAATGTGGTGAACCAAGTGAAAGCATTATTCGTCAAGGAACCAGGACAATATTTTATTCTCAAATTCGCATTTTGCGCTATTTCGCCTGCTTCCATTAGGTATCGCGCCACATGTTCGACCGTCGATTCACTGGTATCCCCTGAAAATTTTGTGAACTTGCAAACTTTCCATCTATGGGGTAATTCTTGCTGCAGAATATACTCCAATAAAGGGGAAGTATAACTGGGTCTTTGTAATCCAAAATTCATACCATTTCGCTCCATAATTCTTTCGACCATGGCAGCCAAATTGTTCTCCGCCGACATATCATTACAACGCATTTGTTGTATAATATTGTCAGCATTTTGGTTTCGGTTTACCAGCAACACTCTTGGCTCTTATTGCACGGGGATTTCGACCCCAGGGGGTTCGACAACCCCTCCTTGGTTCAGAACTTCCGCCTGAAGGACGTTTGGTTGCCTTTGGTTTATGGTAGGCTCTTCTTCGACGGCTACCCTTGGGTTCTGAACTCCTTGTTCCCTTGGGGGGGGGGGTTGGGGGACACCACAGAAATCAACAATGCGCGTCATCTGTGCTGCCAATTGTTGATTCGTTTGTGTCGTGTTTTGGATCAACGGGTTGAATATAACCCCCATCTGTTGGGCTAACATCTAGACCATATCATGGTTACTCTCATCCATTTGTTGCCTGATTACTTGTGCAGAGTTATTAGTAATGTTTGGCATGTAAGTTTGATATCCCGTTCCTAAAGGCTGGCTAATTCTACCCATATGGTTCACACCAGAACCGGACCCTTGCAAGGGCGAAGTTATGTTCATTGTTGGATCCGTAAATGCTGATGGCGCGTTTTGCAAACTTGCCATTACTGAAGTTGGCATTCCATATGGTTGTTCTCGATTTAGAGGCATCGAAAACCCAGATATAAAGGGTCTGTATATACTTCCTGAAGGGGGATGAGTCATTTGAGGCATTTGGGGTCCCATAGTTGAAAAACTAGGCGCACTCTGGGGAACTGAAAGCGCAGACGTCGAACCCGCTGTTGATGGCATAGCCTCTGATACTGATATTGAGGCTGTATTTCCCCCAGTCGAAGGATTAGGGGGTGGTATTTCATTATTCGTAGGATTCTGATTGTTAGGCGGATTTGGATTCGCCATTCTGCGCACTCGTCTTCTTCTGGGTCTTTCTTCGTTATTTATGGCTATTTTACCACTTCTTAGTCTCATGCAACAAAACGAAGAAAATTTCTTACGAGTAAAGTGTAAAATGAAGGTTTTCAAATGTTAATAGCACAAAGTCCCACCGGGTGTGCCAATTTGTTTGCTTGGAAAATTCGCAAACAACCGCTAATCTCCTAATTTATGAAAAATTAGTTTGCTTACAAGACCGATCAAACAAATCCTAGGACAATATGCTTTAACAATCTTGACAATTTATGTTAGAAAACCTTTTGTTTATTGAATTCATCATGGTTCTCACCAACTTTCGTATTTTTCGACAAAAGTAGTAAAATTTTACTTCTTGAAATAAATGGCAAAATGTAAATAACTTGCAAGTAAGAAAATGATAGAAATGTAAAGGAAATTGCAAATGAAGAACTTTAAACTTTTATTAAAATGCAAAGAATGGAAACTGGTGTTTTTCAAACGTACATTTTCTTAGTAACTACTCTTTTCTCTCTCGCGGTTACTTTGAGTATTTCTTGAGTGATTTGTACAAATTCTGAACACACCGGAAATCTAACACTAAGACTCCCTATTTATACACAATCGAAATAACCACCAATAACAGTTATTTCTCCTAATGACGACAAATGGCATTCTGCATGTATTCGTCAACTAGATGCGTTCCACGCGTCCAATTTCAAAAACGAAACTCCCTCCTAAATTTGAATTTCAAACATCCGTCGAAAGAGTCGTATTACTCCTCTGTCGAAATATTCCTAATACTTAAAAAAATCTGCCAATGCTTTTTCCTTAACATTTGCCTTCGACTGGCTTCCTCCCATCAGACAATACCTTCCTGTCGAAATGTCCTGGCGAATTTGCTTTTGAACAATTACCTTGGCGTCGAAATTAGCAAACTACACTTGCGCACAATTTTAAATCATAAACCTCACACTCATGATCTATATACTAAATAGTACCGGCAAACAAACTCATAGCACTAGAAATAAACAAACAACCATTTTCATCAAAGAACTCATAGTCAACCCATCATAAGTTAAAGTTATAGATCTATCCGAATCAATAATAAAATATAGATTTAATATCTTTTTTGTCTCGTATGTTAACCTCAAAGTTTATTTTGGTCCTTAACTTAAAAAAAGTTCATATTGGTCTAATAACTGTTGAAAACGTAATATGTTAATCATTTTTATATAATTAACAACGAGTTTAACAATGAATTTATGATTTTTTCCATCGCTAATCAAACAAAAATGATTAACAATATATTTGAAGAGATAAAAAATTAATACAGTATGATTTTTTTTCAAAGTTAAGGGATACAATAAATCCGAAATTAACATTCAAGAAAAAAGAATAGCCTAATATCATTGATTTTAATTAAGGGTTTCTGATGGCCGGTGCGAAGCGGTCCCGGGGGCGTCCAAAAGTCACGGTGTCTCCGGTGCCAACACAAACCTCACCACATGCGGTCCAACAGATGGTGGAATCAGAAATTCAAGAAGATCCAGCTGAAGAACAGATTGACAATGCCAAAGAAGCGACACAGCGAGAAGAACCCTCGGAAAAACCTCCTCCACCAAAGCCTTCCAGCAACGAGAACAATCGGAAACTATGGGTGGATGTAATTCGAGAGAATAAGAATCCATCAAAAGGGAGGGCGATGAAATACATTGCCCCAAAGGTTGTGAATGGAATCTTAGAAGTTTAGATAGAAGAAGACGACGTATCCTCTGAGATGCAATTCTGGGAAAACGCTCTAATCGTGTACGTTTATGAACATGATGAAGAATTTTATGGTCAAAACATGGAACTTTGTACATCTTCCAGAGATATACTATCATGATGAGGGATACTTCATCCTATGATTCAAGAATGATGAAGATATGAAAGCAATATTGATGAAATGACCGTATACAATTCGTAATGTTCCGATGATTACTATTGAGTGGAGGCCTGATTTTAACCTAAAAACAGATCTCTTGCGAACTATGCCTTTGTGGGTTAAATTGCCGCAGCTACCATTGCACTTATGGGGTGAAAGGAGTTTGAATAAGATAGGAAGTGCTATAGGATCTCCCCTGGTCACTGATGAATGTACTGCACACAAGCTGAGGGTGTCTTATGCAAGGATATTAGTTGAAGTGGATGTCACGCAGAAACTGATAGAGGAAATAGTGATCACAAACAACATGGGAAGGAAGAGGACACAAGCTATTGAGTATGAATGAAGGCCTAAATTTTGTGATCAATGCCAAAAAATAGGTCACCAATGTGGGATTAAGAGACAATAGAGGATATGGAGGCCCAAGCAATATGGAACAACAAAAGACAAGGAAATGGAGGAACCCAATCAACCAAAAGAATAACAGACTGTGATAGTTACACCTAAAAGAGTAGATACATAGGAGAATAGAGAGGAAGGTGGACCTTGGACTACAATTAACAAGCAACAAAGAGACAGGGGGAAAGGTATTGCATTAACTGAATCAACTAGTCAATTTACATGTATGAATGGTTTCGATGCCTTGAGGGATTGGAATGCCCCTCGAGACCCCTATGATAGGGGCCCATGCTAGTATCCTGGAATGTTAGGGGGCTCAACAAGGCTGGTAAGCTAAGGGAGATAAGCTCCCATCTCCATAAGCTACAGCCAACCATTGTTATCTTAATAGAAACAAGGGTAAAAGAAAACAAAGCTAAGATAATTAGGAACAAATTACAAATCAAAGGAAAATATATTGATAACTATGAGAGTCATGATAATGGCAGAATATGGATTGTCTGGGATGATTCCAAATTGGATATTAGGAAGGTGAGTAGCACTAGCCAATACATACAGTGTGGGGTGTATAACACAACTGATAACTTTAAATACTGGCTGACTGCTATCTATGCCCATAATCAAATTGAGAGAAGGAAACTTCTATGGAAGGATATGGAAAAACTGCACAATAACCATCAGGGCCTTTGGTGTGTTGTAGGTGATTACAACAATGTAGCAACTAGTCGTGATAGAAGAGGTGGGAAAAGTGTAACAGAAAATGAATACAAAGATATGCAAGCTATGATGACTATGACAGGATTATATGAAATGGATAGTCATGGAGAGTTCTTTACTTGGTCTAATAAGCAGCCAGGTAATCCTATTCATACTCGAATAGATAGAGTGCTGGCAAACTCAAACTGGTTCCAGGATAATATCAAGGCTACTTTGAATATCCTCCCCCCCATGTATCGGATCATGCTATTCTTTACATGAAAGTTCCAGAAGAGTTGAGGAGAAGTCCTCAATTCAAGTTTAAAAACTGCTGGGTTGATGCTATTGGTTTTAAAGAGTTAGTGGAGAAAAGTTGGACAGCACCTGCTAAAGGGCCGCCAATGCAGAGGCTTTAGGTCAAGCTGATGAGACTAAAGCCAAAATTGAAACAGTTGGATAAAGCTACTATGAATACTACTCAGAAGCTGCAAACTGCTAGACAAGAACTGGATCAAGCCTATCTTGATTTGAGAAACAATATGAATGATGCATCTAAAATGGAAAAAATTAAGACACTTACAGAGGAGATTATGAGATGGAATGAAATTGAAGAGAATATGATGAAACAGAAAACAAAAATAGACTGGATAAAGATGGGGGATGGCAACACTGCTTTCTTCCATGCTTACATGAAAGCCAGACATAATACTAAAAGTATGCATGTGATTCAAGCTCAGGATGGGAGAATACTTACAACACAGGCAAAAATCTCAAAAGAGGTAAAGGACTATTATGGAAATTTGATGGGCTGTAGAAATCAGAATTTAATTCATGTAGACATTGAAGCTTTGAGAAAAGGAAGGCAGTTTACCATGGATCAAAGAGATCAACTTGTGAGTCCAATAACTATTAAAGAAATTGAAGATGCATTAAAAGGAATAGGTGATCTAAAATCCCCAGGTGGAGATGGATATGGAGCCAAGTTTTTTAAATCCTGCTGGCCTATCATTAAACAGGATGTTATTGCTGCAATCAATGAATTCTTTGAGCATGATAGGATCTACACTCAATTCAACCAAACAGTGGTCACATTGATTCCTAAAAAAGATGATGCAAAGTATGTTAGAGATTACAAGCCAATTGCTGGATGTACCACCTTTTACAAGATAATATCCAAAATCTTAACTGCTAGATTGGGGAAGATGCTTCCTAATATCATTGATATTTCACAGGCTGCTTTTGTTCCAGGCCAGGTAATACATAATCACATCATGCTGGCATATGAGCTGCTTAAGGGATACTCTAGGAAAGGAGGCACTCCTAGGACCATGATACAACTTGATCTACAAAAAGCCTATGATATGGTAGATTGGTATGCATTGGAGGTTATACTTAAAGAGCTGGGGCTACCAAACATTTTCATTAATTGGATAATGACCATGGTAACTACAATGACATATGTGTTCAATGTAAATGGTGAAATGACAAATGTTTTGCAGGCAAAAAGGGGCATTAGGCAGGGAGACCCTATCTCTCCTATGCTATTTGTTATGATGATGGAATATTTAAATAGACTATTAGTGAAGATGCAAGCTAACCCTAACATTAATCATCATGCAAAATGTGAGAGGCTTGGCATAACTCACCTGACATTTGCAGATGACTTGTTATTGTTTTGCAGAGGGGATATTGTATTAATGGAGATGATGCTCAGCACTGTGAAGAACTTCTCTGACACCACAGGCTTGGTTATAAACCCTGGTAAATGTAAGATATACTTTGGGGGGGGGTGGGTGCAAATACAAAAAGCTTAATGCAGATGAAGTCCAAATATGAAGAGGGGTAGTTGCCTGTTAGATACCTTGGCATACCCTTGACCTGTAAGAAGCTGTCTATTAACTACTATCTTCCACTCATAGATAAGATTTGTCTAGAATTAATCACTGGACTTCTAGATTGTTAAGTATGGCAGGTAGGATTCAATTGGTGAAAAATACCATCAATGCAATGATCCAATACTGGATGCAATGCCTACCCATTCCTAAATCGGTTATAAAGAAGATTGAAAGTATGTGTAGGAGCTATGTGTGGACTGGGAAACAAGAATTCAGCAGGAAAAGCCCTGTTTCCTGGAAAGTTGTTTGCAGGCCTAGAAAACAAGGAGGGTTGAACATCTTCGACTTGGAGGTGTGGAACAAAGTAACCATGATGAAGTGTCTGTGGAATTTGTGCATGCAGGCTGACAATCTTTGGGTGAAGTGGGTGCATTCGCACTACTTTAAAGGGAAAACCGTTATGGAGGCATCTATTAAGAGCACCAACTCTTGGGTGATGAAGAAAGTTCTGAACTTAAGAAGTGACATAACATATGTTCAGACGGTTTGGGATGATATGACGAATAAAAAGAGATTTAAGATGAGCTACCTGTATGAAGCAATCATTGAAGACAACCAGGTAGTACCGTGGAGATTTCTACTAAAAAGAAATATAGCAAGGCCAAGAGCTATCCATACTTTATGGCTGGTCTGTCATGGCAGAATTGGGACAAAGGAAAGATTGCATAGACTTGGATTTATTGACGACATAAATTGCAGCTTGTGCGGTACCCACACTGAATCGCTGGACCATCTTTTCTTTGAATGCGAGGAAACCAAGGGTATTTGGAAAACAATCTTGAGTTGGATCGAAATACAACATGAACCTCAAGGCTGGCTATTGGAACAAAAATGGATATTGGAGCAGATAAGTAAGAAAGGTTGGAGATCCTCCCTGCTGAAGCTAGCAGTTACAGAAACGATTTACGGTATATGGCAGTATAGGAATGATCATGTCTTTAATTCTTATAGGGGCACATATACACACACTTGTGATGATATCATAGAAAACATAATGTACATGGGTTGGGGAAATCACAAGCTTAGGAAACACATAGCTATGTTGATGATTTAATGTCTTTTTTGGTTGGTTGGATCAGTAGATCACCTTGTAATTAAATGTTTTTTTGAGTTAATATAATCCTTTTGATTAAAAAAAAAGAAGAATAGCCTAAAACCTTCAAAAATAATATTTACACATAAAATTTTGACATCAAAGTCTCAAACAAATGATTTAATATTTAAATTATGATCAATTATGATAACTTGCTAGTGAATGAAGAGAAACACTTTATTATACTTGATTAATCATGAGCTAAATAGTAGTATTGTTGAATTGTGTTTGTACTAACTTTATGGTTTTTTAACTATCACATTTTGCCCAATTGGAGTGATGTGCACTGCAGCAAAATATCTCCAAAGTCAAAAGTCAAAACCCTAAAAATTGTAAAATCTCTATTATTTTCTCTTGAGTTTTCGGCCCTGGTTTCCGCTGCTTAACTTCACTGCCATCTTCCATCTTCAATTCCAAACATGGGTCGGAAGAACGGCGCCGTTTTAGCCAGCGAACCAGTCGCCGAACAAGAAACCAATAACAACAACACCCATCTCGACTCTTCGAAGAAGAAGAACAAAAAGAACAAACACAAACTTCAAAACGAAGAAAACACCCCCAAAAGAAAGCACGAAGAGCTCAACGCTCAAAACGACACCGAATCAGAGAAGAAAAGTAAAAAGAAGAAAAAGCACAACAAATCGAAAGACAACCGGGGGGAAAACGTCACTGGTAATGGCGGTAACGGCGGTAACGGCGCTGAGACTGCTTCGGATGAACCCATTATGGTTACCGGAAAGAATGCCGGCGATGAGAAATATGCTGCTGTTAAAACGTTCGTTGGTTCGGGGCTTCCTGATAACGTGCTTGAATGTTGCAAGGGTTTTGAGAAACCTTCTCCGATTCAATCTCGAGCTTGGCCGTTTTTGTTGGACGGTCGTGATTTGATTGGAATTGCAGCCACTGGTTCAGGTTAGGTTTAGTGTGTGTTGCTTTATTTTGATTCTGCTGGTTATTTTACAATAGCGTTCCAATTTCACTTATATTGATATTCTAGTTAGAACTTTATGAGTTTAATTTGTATTCAATGGTAGTGTAAAAGATCTCACACAATCAAATTTGCGACTTTCAGAATAGTTATGATTAGTTTGTGATATGTGATTTGATATTATATGAATATGTCATTATACATGTGTAAAAGTTAAATGAACTTATTTGATCTAAACTGCTTTTGTAAATATGTTTTCTTTTTGTTATTAGGCAAGACGCTTGCTTTTGGATTACCAGCTATTATGCATGTTTTGAATAAGCGGAAGAATAAGGTTTCCTCCCACGGTCGGAATCCTCTTTGCCTTATGCTCTCTCCTACAAGGGAGCTAGCTCAACAAGTATGTTTCTGTTAAAACACTGAGTTGTTTAATTGATTTTGAATGTAGTTTTAACTCCTATTTTAAAATTAGTTTCTTGTGTAATTTGTGTTTTTTGGTGCCAAGTGAAATTAGCAATATTGCATCATGCATGAGTACTTTAGGTCGATCCTTTAAATCTATGAGCTTGGCTAATCTATTTGGATTATTATTTTTTGCTTTGAAACATCTAGCTTTTGATTGGGAAGCAAACAACATGGTGAGGAATGGAAAATTGTTAATAGATTTTGATGTTATGAGTGGGAAATTACTAATTTTCTCTTCTCTTTCTCATTTCTTCCGTCTTCTATTGTCTGTTAGTTTTGTAAAACAAAAGGTTACTTTTGGTCTGCTGCTTCTTTGGAGTGTAATTTAGAAAGGGGTCAAATGAGTGAGAATTTTCAAAGTTTTTAAAATTTGTTTTTTTAATTTTATTTCTTTCCCCATATTGGTATGGTAGTTTTACACAATATACAAGTCCAATTCATTCTGCATTTTTCATCATCTTTTTTTACCTTGATAATGGGTTAGAGAATTTTTTCATTTTTTTTCTAAGTTACTGAAAATGTTTTTGTGTGGATAACCGGTGTTTCAAATTCAGTAATGGTATTAGGAGCCCTCCCTTGATACAAAAAGAGGATGTTAAGTGGGGTGGGGTTATACAAATCACTCTCCTAACCCAAAAAAGAGGATACTATTTTTTTATAAATATAGTAGAAAGTTATTTCTGGTGTCTGTCTTAAGTTTTCAACCTGGTACTACATACTGTTACTCATTCACCAAATGATAAAATGTAGCTGTGGGTATTGTATCTCTTACCGATTCATTAAATGATAAAATGTAGCTAATAGTTTTCTTTAATTCTATTATAGATATCAGATGTATTGTGTGATGCTGGTAAATCTTGTGGTGTGGAATCAGTTTGTTTGTATGGTGGAACCTCCAAAGCACCACAAATCTCTGCACTGAAATCTGGCATTGTAAGTAATCAAGTTCTTTCCTTTCCTTTTGATTGTTTATGTTCAGATGCCTGTTTCAGTTACATGCTTGTTTAATTCCATATTCAGGTAGCTCTTTCTCACTCTCTTTTTTATAGACAATTAAATAGTTATTTCTACTTTTCTCATCCAGGATATTGTTATTGGAACCCCTGGTCGTATTCAAGATCTGGTTGAAATGGGTATCTGTCGCCTACAAGAAGTATCTTTTGTGGTAAGCAATAAATTGTCTGTCAGAATTCTGTTTTGTTCTCTCTTACTATTAAGTTTTTACTCAATGACTATTTTTTATTTGGTGAGCTCACCACTAAATTTTTTCTAATACACTACTGTTGAATATACCGGATCTTGAATTTATATACCATTTGCATTTTTATTGAATTTTCATTGACTCTGGATAAACAGTTGTCACTTATCTTTTTATAGTCATTTGTTGTTCTACTTCAATTATTTTTTATCTGTGAAGTAGATGCCTACTTAGAAACTTATAATATGCCTTCTACGCTACCATTTATTTGCTCTAGGTCCTTGATGAAGCAGATCGAATGCTTGACATGGGTTTTGAACAAATTGTCCGCTCTATTCTTGGTCAGACATGTTCAGGTATGAAATAATGAGACATTTTAATCAGCTGTTATCTCTTTTTTCTTTCTTTCTTGTCATTAACTTATTCCTTAGAATTTCCTCTGAGAATAAATGTGTTTTGTTTACACAATTATTTCCCTGCTTTTTTTTTGTTTGTTTCATTAAAGAGTGTAATTGTCAACAGTTCGTCAAATGGTTATGTTCAGCGCCACATGGCCGCTAGCAGTTCATCACTTAGCGCAGGAATTTATGGATCCCAACCCTGTAAAAGTATGTATCTTCATTTTCTAAAAGCTTTGGTTTGTTGTTTTAATATGTGGGAGGAAGAGATTTAAACCTGTGACAGGTTGTTGTAGGCTCAGAGGATTTATCTGCCAATCATGATGTCATGCAAATAGTTGAGGTGTGAATGTTTTCAAATTTACATTTTGATATGTAATTTTGTTTATGCTTTTAACTAATATCAATAATTCCTGTTAAATTCATAGGTCGTGGATGAGCGTTTACGTGATAAGCGTCTGCTTGCTTTATTAGAGAAGTACCACAAATCTCAGAAGTATGTCTTCCTGTGATTCTCTGTTCATTCAATTGAGTCTTTGTTAAGGCTGTCAACTCCCTCTTTTTACCAAGATCTTATATCTTTTTCAGGAATCGAGTATTGGTTTTTGTTTTGTACAAATGGGAAACCACACGAGTTGAAAAAATGCTTCAGCAAGGGTACTTTTTTACTATTTAGCAATATGCTAAAATTTTTTAAAACAATATGTACCTGTGGTTACAGCTCTAAGTTATTGTGGTATAATTGTATAAGCTACTTTTAAATGTCTTCAGGGGTTGGAAGGCTGTGTCAATTAGTGGGGACAAATCACAGCATGAGCGCACAAAGGCGCTGTCATTATTCAAGAATGGAACCTGTCCTTTGATGGTAAGCTGTTTTATATTATATTATTACTGTTAATCATATCAGTTTGTTGCCCTAGAAGTAAAAAATAAGTAAGAACCGGTTTATTATTGTATCCCATCAACTTTTGATTGGTTTCTCTACAATACTTTGACTATGTTTTCTAGTTTTTATTTTCTTATCGTTTCGCCACTACTCCCTCTCATCCTAAATATCAGAGAAAGTTAGATGGGCAAACAATAATGGGTGTATTTGGTCTAAATTTTGGACCAAATACATCAACAAGGTTGATAAAACTTTTTCTAAAATTTAACCGGAGGGAGTATCTTTTTGCAATGTATTTTTTCTACCTGTTATCCTTGGATGATTTTTCAAAAAAATCTGGATTCTTCTGTTCTTATTTCCTTCCCCCTTTGAAAGTTATAGTCTTACATCACTCACCTGTAGATGAATTCAAATCCACTTTTTTATTCCTTTTGGTCCTTGGCAAACGAAAGATAAACTAGCAAAGGAGATTCCAGACAATATATTGTCATGATTTAACAGTATTGCAAGAGATTCCCTGAATGCCTATAGCAGAGTATGAATTGCTTCTATGAGAACCATCTCTTTATTGAGCAAGAGATAAACACTCATTGTTTCTGCTGCTTTATTTGGTTAATAATTTGTTTTCTTAATCTGATGGGCAGATTGCTACTGATGTGGCTGCACGAGGATTGGATATTCCAGATGTTGAAGTAGTGATCAACTTTAGTTTTCCTCTAACTCTAGAAGATTACGTTCATAGAATTGGGCGAACAGGGCGAGCTGGTAAGAAAGGTGTTGCCCATACATTCTTCACAAATCTGAACAAGGTAGTTACTAATTCACTTTTCGATATATTATAGTTCCTTATTTCTCTCTTGTCCCCCTGTTTTTGTTATATATATAATTGTTGTTTGTCCTCTTGATCCTCTCATACAAATGAATGGGAATATTTCAGGGACTTGCTGGAGAGCTTGTGAATGTTTTAAGAGAAGCAGGGCAAGTTGTGCCCGATGATCTTTTGAAATTTGGCACACATGTAAAGAAAAAGGTTTGTTTTCTTCTCTAGTTTTTGTATATATTCAATTTTGTTTAGTTTTTTTTAGTTATGAAGCTTGGATGAACTTTTTTGGTTTTGTTTTTTTTATTGATAAAATATATTTTTCTGCTTTAATATAGGAGTCCAAGCTTTACGGGTCTCACTTCAAGGAAATTCCTGTCGATGCTCCGAAGTCTAAAAAAATAACATTCGACAACTCTGACGACGAAGACTAAATGTGAAAGTGGTTATTTATTGTTTTTTTGGTTGTTATTTATTTTTCTATAAAGAAAATTATTGGAGTTAAAAGTAGAATAGCTAGTCCATTTTTGTTGTACCATGTAGCGGTCAGTAATTGGGAGCTTTTATTCTTTTCTTCAATCTGAGATTATAATTTTGAATTACCAATATAGTTTATTTTTACCCCCCTATGAATGATTTCAATTATTTTGAAATGTTTGTGGTTTTACCGTATGTCTCTTTGTGGACTATTTATTTTGAGGGCCAAAAGTGGTTGAGTCATCTCCTCAAAGTTCAAAGGTCAAAGTTCATATGCATACATTTAACTTAGTACAGTAGTAAATTTTAGCATAGTTTTTTAAAGTTGTTATTCTTGTGTAAATATAAATGGGGTGGGTTGAATGACCTCTTTATTACTTGAAATTTGTATCATACCTTCTGGTGAGTCCACACCAATGAAGTCCACCCTTAGTATATAAAAGGGAAGAGAATTTTTTATTGCATCCTATAGATTTCTTTTACACAATGTGAATTTTTACATATGTATTGATTTTGAAGATATATTTTCGGACGTATTAAAACTTAAGTGAACGTTGAAATATTTTGGAGATGTATTTTTAGAACATCTTGAATAGGGATGGGAATTTGACCCACTTTGGAGATGTATTTTTAGAACACTTTGAATAGGGATGGGAATTTGACCCATCTCCAGTGGGTACCCACAAAATTACCTACAATTGGTAGGGTAAAAATCCGTAAAAATGGGTACGGGTACGGGCTCGGTAATTTAAATAAGCGGGGATGAGTGCGGGTATGGACATCTTAGTACTCAGCCCGCCCCATACCCGCATAATATATATTTATATATTTTAATTTATATTATTATATAAAAATAAATGTTTATAAAATAAAAAAAAAACAATTTTAAACTACTACATATTTAATATAAGTGATTATTTATTTCATAATTCAATAATAAAAATTTTTAAAAACTTTTTTAATATTTTTAAAAACTTAAAATATTATAATATTTTATACTTGATATATTTATTTTTATTAGAAATGCCGGTAACGGGTGCGGGTACGGACACTTATGTACCCATAGGGTACGGAGACGGATGTCAATTTTGATACCCAAGCGGATATGGACTCGGGTACGGGGATTTTTTTGAACTGCGTGTATGGGGACCGGTACTATAGTACCCTATCCATTGCCATCCCTAATTTTGAAAGTTAATAACGCGTTAGACTCTTTTCCTCTTACACTTTTCATTTTCCTTTAACCTCACTTAACTTTTCTCCTTCTCACATTATTCAGCTTCACTAAATTAGATTTCATCAATAGGAGGCTCAAGGAAACATCATACATAATTCATTTCATCATTCAACACTATTAAAATCATAAATTTCGAGTAAGTTTTTTAAGTTTTCGGTGAATATTCGAGTTTTAGCGTAAATGAGTAGGAATAAATTGTTCGGGGTAGAAATGTGTAGAAATCACATGTAACATAGTTTAGAGTTAGTGTATGCATTGTTTGTTAGCTCAAAATGACAATTAGATCATTTTTTTCACAATGCAAGTAGCAGAAGACGCCATTGTCGCGACCTCTGAATCTCTGAACATTCCGGAGATACATCTCCCGAATTGTTCAGTGTTTCATATCTTCTAGGATATTCCGGAGATGCATCTCTAGAAGTATTTAAAGTAAAAAGATTTAAGGTGTTTTCGGAGATGTATCTCCGGAATATCTTGCAGTCTATTTTTATTTTTAATTTTATTTTCTTGTTTGTTTGTGTTGTCTACACTAATGATACAACATAATTTACCTTACATGTATTATGGCTGATAGAGTCGACAGGCTGAGATATGGCCGGGTTGCCCACACGCATCTGTTCTGCGGGAGCAGAGCCAGCAGGTTCCGGAGGCAACAAGTACATCTGGTCAGGCAGAGGCGTAGACTTCTGGGGTGTAGTCTACTCCTGGGGCTCGACCTTCACCTCAGGCCACTCCACCTTCATCTCATGCCACTCCACCTTCTTCTTCTTCTTTCCGTAGGAGGCGAGATTCACCAGCTGACGCGTCACTTCCCCCATCCTTTCGCAGGCGTCAGGATGCACAAGTGCCACCTTCCGCTGATGATCCTGCTGATCTAGTGCCACCTCCGGAGGGTGAGGTTGCTGAGGATGCTTTGCCAGAGGGATTCAGATGAGGTCCATCTGATATGTTCCTACTTCCTTTGTATCCAGACCACACTGCCAGACATATCTGGGACAGAGATGTAGCATTAGTCTGATTTTATTTATTTATTTTATACGTTAATTTGAATTGCTAACATTGATTATTTTTAACATTGATTATTATTGACATTGATTATTTCTGGAAAATCGCAGGTGCGTTATCTCTAGAAGTTTCTGAACCATGAGAGGAAGATTGCTGGCTTAGATCAGTCAGATGAAGAATGGTTTCAGTCGGTTCTGATCTTATCTGGGTCGAGGGACCTATGCATGACCGGTTACACTCTGGTCAACCACGAGATGCTTAATGCATTCGTTGAGAGATGACATTCTGAGACGTTTTCTTTTCATCTCCCGCGTGGTGAGATGTCTATCACACTGGATGATGTCTCGTGTTTGTTACATCTTCAGATCAGAGGGAGATTTCGATGACTAAAGACGAGGCAGTCGAGATGATAGTAGAGCATCTAGGACTGATCCTGAGAAGGAGATGAAAGAGGTGAATAGGATCAGGGGTGCTCATGCTAGATTTGAGTTCCTAAAGAAGGGATATGATGAGGAGATCGTTGCTGCAAAGGTGGCTGATGGTGATATTGAGTAGGTGGCGGTACACATGGCCCGTGCTTTGAGGGTATATTTTCTTTTTTTGGTTGACACTTGCATTTTTTTGGACTCGAGTGCCACCTATACTGACGTTGCATACCTCTGGTACTTTTTGGATCTCACTCAGATCCATGAGTACAATTGGGAGGCGATTCGCTTGGCATATCTATATTCGAAGTTGAGAGATGGATGTCGGTGGAGGACGAAGCAGAGGTATGACCTGCGAATCACGTATCACTGCTCCTCATCTCCTCGAGCGCGTCATGCGACAGTTCGGGTGCACCCAAACCATCCCCAGACACCCTGTTGTCTCTGCTCTTCCCGCCTTGTCTCGTAGATAGATAGAGGAGATGTTTGCTGATTATGAGAGTAACCTGGTACCGGAGGAGGATCGAACTACCATAGCGCCGAACGATTAGAGCTACGTCGATGAATTCATCAAGTGGTTCTTCATAGTCTCACATCCGTACATGGTGCAGACTGCTCCAGGAAATCTGTCGAGACCAGCCCGTCAAGAGATTCTAGAGGAACAACAGGCTCAACTTGATCATACTGAGGATGTCTTACCTCGGTGTCGTTGCATAGTGGAGATTATGCGGATAGGCGTTGATAAAGGTATCTTCCCTGAGGGGTCTGCTGTCAAGCGAGTCCTGGATGCCATGGTGGCAGAGGAACATGGGGGCACTGTTGTATCATAGACATTGCCAGAGGACAAGGGGTTGATGGTCGAGGAAGCAGATGAGGTATAAGAGAGGTTGTCAGGCACACTTAGTAGTTGACTGTTATTATTTTGATGTTGTATTATAGTTTGTACTTTATTTCTGACATTGTTACTACATTTTAGATCTCATGCTGTACGACATTTTACTATTGTATTGCTATATTATTTTCGACACACGCAATATTAATCTTTTATTAATTTGTACGTCTGTTTTTTCATCTAAAAACAAATGCATAGCTCATTATAAAAAAAACCCTGTTCTGATACACTTCAGAGATGTATCTCCAGAATATTCCCGTAGATGCATCTCCAGAACAATTCAAATATAAATAGGTTATGGGTGAAATGTTCTGAATGTTTAAAGTTTAAAATTGTTCCGAAGATATATCTCTGGAATATGTCAATGTTTACTCAGAAATAGGGTGGGTCCGGAGATGTATCTCCGGAAACATGGGGCATTTTTGGAATTTCGCACGGTGAGGTAGAAATACATAGGGTGGAAAAAGAAATTCTCAAAGGGAATTGCTCTTTTCTTCCTTAGTGGGAGAACCACTATTTTAAAGTTCAAAATTGCCTTTTTAAAATTTGAATTTATACTTTACGCATTCAAAATACACCATATTCATATTACAGAGATATTAATATGAGTTCTAACCACTAGGCTATTGGACAAAAAAAAACCATATTCAATCCTAAGTGAGGTCATCTACCCCATTTTGTAAACAAATAGTTCGGAAATGCATCTCTAAATGGTGAGTTCGTATGCGCACTTTCGTAATAATCTTGGGCATATTTTGAATTCATGGTAGTGTGTTTATTTCACAACTTTGAATAAATTTTATATCAATTAAACCATGACGTAATTCAAATAAAATGTCATATATTAATTTAATTAAAATTCGAAATCAAACATCATTGTTGACAAATTATAAACCATAATACAAATATCATCAAAATACAAGTAAAAATGAACTACTAGGTATACCTGACCCTCTAGTTTCTTCTCTGTCTCATGTATTGCATTGCGGTCTGTGCCTCAGATAGAATAACCTTTATAGTGACCCTCACAAAAGTGCCTTCCGAAAACACTCATCTTTATATACCTGCTCGCGTAATAGCCATAATACGCTAACATGCAGGTAACATATCTACAACATGATTAGCCATAACACGTTCCTCTTTTAATATCTTATAATGAACTAGTCTCTGTGGATCTTCTAGAGCATCTGGTGTTATGTAAGGATGTGATACTCTGAAATACCATTAGATGTAGCCGAATGTACTACTACATGATTGCAGAGCTGACATACTTTGTACTTCTCCTAGTACCAAATGATTATATAAATCATCTAACATTGCATAAACATCTGTGCAGACCATAATGAGAGGAGCAAACATAGAGGGGTCTCTTGAAATACCCTATTGAAATCCAAACTGACACGAATCACTCAGGCATATATGGATGCATCAAGCGTGACCCACAAGCCAACTGTAACACCTTAAAACCCCCGCGTAAAATAATACAACTATTAGAGTAAAATTTATAGAAAAATTCAGCACTTAGGATGTTACTTCCAACTCTCATCTACTCATGCAAACAACATGTAACACATATTTATTATTACTAACGGTAATAACAAAATCATTAGTGAAAATCCATTCTATTATGCAGCGGAAAACTTTTTCAAATCAACAACTAAAATATAATATGTTTAAATCACATATTCATCATCAATTAAAACAAATATAATAACTGTAATGGGAATAAAACATAAGCGTTCCATAATCCCAGTGTTACATATCAGAGCAGACGCTAACTCAAAACATAAAGTGAAGGACTTCGTCTTCACTAACCGCAACTCATCACTATCCTCGATTATCTGCACGTTACCCGCATGGAGGCAACATTCAAACAGAAGGGGGTGAGATATCATAACTAGATAAAGGAAAACATGATAATTAGTAAGCACAGTTCATTTCATGCATAACTCACCCATTCAATAACGTATATCCACATAGTCAATACCACCATCAACAAAACACAACAACAATCGCAACTACGATGCAATGCAATGAGACTCACAACTTGACTTAACGCATGTGGTACCAATCCGATCCCTTTTTCATGATTATAATTCCCGTCGGAATTTCCATATAAGTCGCTCACACCCCACATGGGCACACGACATCCGTGATCACTCACACCCCACATGGGCACACGATCACCCGTAATCGCTCACACCCCACACGGGCACACGATTACCTCAACAACAACAACAACACGATTTCATTTCAAAGAATATGGATAAGGCGCTCACACCCCATAGGGCACACGACTTATCACATAACTTATGGAACATGATATGAATTCAACGAAAACATACAACGACAACAAAATGCATATGACTATCACACAGCCAGTACATCACGCCAAAACTGTCCAACACGCAGCATATACTTGCCAAAACATGAAACAATCATAATCCACAGCTACAACACGCATTCGCACAACCGAACTCAACATTTCACAGTTCTACATGTCACAACATACACGAAAACACATATGGCGCGTCTAGTAGTTGGAATTCTGTCATTGAAAATAATTTTAACAGAAAGTACATGAAATCAGCTTTCCAACGATTCGAACGGCGCGTGAATCGGACACCCGAAATTGAAGTTATGAATTTTCGAAGTTTTTCAACAAACACCGACACTGACACCACAAAACCTCATTACACACTAGTTAATTTTAATTCCAGAACTTGAAACTAATTTTACAATAAGGTACACTGTATTAGCTTTCCACAGGTTCAAACGTCGCGTCAAACGGACACCCGATTCATGAATTATGGTAGGAATAAGGACCCATACCATTCACATTCATTACATTTCCATCTCTATCTTATCAATCCATGTCATAAACATATGTTTATACTTCACTATCACAAAGAGCATTGAAGTAGCTTTCCAACGCTTCCGACCGTGCCTCAATCCGAGTTACGAATCAAAAGTTATGAAGGAAACAAAATGGGAAAATCTGTCATGTTCGCTAGGCGAACAGAAACATAATAAAAAGAGCATAAAATTCGCTAGGAGAACTCTAGGCAAACTTTCGCCTTCCCTTCGCCTTGGGTTCGCTAGGCGAACTTTGCGAACCTAGAATTTCCAGCAGCGCTAATATAGGTCATTTGGGGCCAAAAACTCCCATTTCTTAACACCCAATCATCCAAAATACATCCAAACACTCATAGAAAGATATATTAGCATGAACATCATCAATTCATCATATATTCAACATTTCAATTCCATTTAGCATGCTTTTACACAAAACCTAACCCACCATTTTCTCATATTTTTCCCCCAATGCTATGCTATCTAATGGAACTCATTTTAACACGAAAAAGCACTTTTCTAAAGTCTCAAATCCCAATCCTTTCTATCAAAATGACTCATAACCTTGTTCAGACTCTAACTCGCGATTCACAAACAACCAACAACACCAATAACATACAACAATCACATATATGATTCCAACAATGGAATTTACCACAATACATCATTCCATCATCAATCAAAACATCAACAACATGTACAATTCATAAAGAATCCATTCCAACACACAACATCAATTCATCAAAATAACGAATAATGAATAAAGAGAAGAAACCAAAAACCCTACATGTTAGAACCTACCCACCAATCATCATGGCAACCCTTAGATAGTTAGAACCCCACCTTTACCTTAGAGTTCTTGAAAAAAAGCTTCAACCTCAACAATGGTTCTTCTCTTCTCCTTTGCCTTAGCTCTCCTCTTTCTCTTTTCCTCTAAAACACGTACTGACAAAACACCCATCTCAAATTCCCTTATTATATTATTATTATTATTAGAATAATAATAATAATAATAATAATAATAATAATAATAATAATTCTCTTCCAAATAAATAATACTACCTCCGTTCCTTTTTATAAGAGACAACGTACTTTTTAGATTCATTGAATAATCAATGTATTTAGTCAATTTATAGACAAGATACATTGGTTATTCAATGAACCTAAAAAATAAGTTGTCTCTTATAAAAAGAAATAGAGGTAGTAACAAATAATAGTAATAATACTAATTATTTAATCAAAATAATATCCACCCACTATTATTCAAATAAATAATTACTAACTAATATTACTAATTAGTTACTAACCACATCACCAACCCCTAAGCAATTGGTCACACACCCTCAACTATTCCCTCAAGGTCTAGTCTTAAGGTCACTACCCCATACTAAGGGTATCCCCAACCAAAACAATTTACACGCAATCACATACATACACACCATAACACCCAATTCTAATTACGGAAAATAATTAAAATAAAACGGGGCGTTACATCAACCATCTGGAGTAGAAGGCTATGTCATTCAAGGGATACGTCTGACGGTGATCGTCGTACGCTGTGTAACGTATATAATTTGTTGCAGTGTGATCAAGAAACAATCGAAACAACTCGATCACATTATTCCCCCAAAGTGATACGAATGCGCAAGCACATGGCAATTTCTCAGAATATGTATCCTCACACGACTAGCCGAAGATGCATGGAAAGTGAAAGACAATCCATGTTTGAAAATGGTTCATATGAAATATTAGTAACTATTTAGCACAATAAATATTGTAACAGTAAATGTGGAAATGTATCATTATAAATAACATGTTGCTTGCTGTCATTTGTCTTGTCTTCTAGAGATAAACTTCACCTAAGTTTGAATACAGGTAAATCAAACAAGCGCCCCTAGTTGTACTCATGAATCTGCTCGAAGTCAATGAAGTATCTCAGGTAAACCACTTTGACATAATAAACACTTTTGTCCACAAACACGAACGTGCCAACCAAAGACATGAGGTATGACCTCATTGCACATACTCTACGATGTAAAACCTGCATCATCACTATCAGACTCCTCTGCTACATCCAGATAGTTTCTGTAGAACTCCTCCAAAAATGCAAATTTAGTTATGGTGTCATCTATTTCCTTTTAGGCATCACCTGGATCAACTCGCAAATAGGTCACCATCATGTCCAGTGTATCAAGTCTGGTGATTATGGAGTGGTCTAACAATCTTCCCCTGATCGAAAGATGTAGAAGGGATGATATATCATCTAGTGCGACGAGAATCTCACCAATCTGAAGATGAAATATGACGTCTCTAAGTGCCATACTTCCACAAAAGCTGACAACATACCATGGTTAATAACAGTATAATTAGTCATGCATAAATCTTGTAGCCTAGATAGGTCCATGACATCATGAAACCATTGCTCCTCTGGCTATTGTAGCTTTGCAATTTTCTTACTGTGGTTGATGCATTTTATAGCATCACGGTACGGCAAAAAAAAACATCGTCAGAAAGTTCAAATATTATAACACATGTTTCAAATAATAAATACATATTTATTCTACTTCTCCATCCCACGTGTGCCCATCAACATGGTTGCATACATAGACAATAACGAATTGTCAAAGAGACCTCCTCCAAAAACTTCAAGAATGGTCTGCTAAGTCTGCCCTACTAAAAATATCAAAGTTTAAGTCTGACCTATAATTCGTTATAGACTTATTTTTAGACCTAAATTTGACCTTTTAGAAAGTCAGGTCTAATTAGTCTCTTAGTCTACTTAAAATATATTTTATTTAAAGATGTAAATAATCAATTTAATTAATGTTGATATAGACTAAAAAAGCTAAAAGATTAATGGTATTAAAAGTTTGTTTGCATTCATTTATCTTAGCTTACTTAGTAGCATAAGTTTATGAGACTATTTGTTTAGGAAAACTTATGAAAACAATTTAATAAGATATTTTCACCCTATTTTTATAAGTTATTCGAAATAACTAATTTTTATTTTTCTATTTTAATTCAAAGTACAATGTTCAATATATTAATAATAATAAAATTATTCATATTCATTTAAATAGGGAGACTTGATAGGTTTAAAAGACGTTTTTTATGGTCTGAAACCTAGCATTTTTTAACTAAATAGGTTTATAAAAAAGTTTAGGATTTTGTTTAGTGTTACATATTTTTGAGCTTATACCTTATATCTTACTGCAAATAAGCTAATATGACAATAAGAGATTTATTTGATAACGATCTTTTCATCAAGAACGTATAACTTATTTTTCTAATTCATAACTTATTTTCTATACACTATTTTAAATAGCATTTTAGTTTATAACTTATAATTTATCATTTTTTCTTTCATTTTTACCCTTATTATTTTATCTAAAATCTACTTTTACCCTTTATAATTTATTTTAATTTAAAATAAAATAATTATGTATTAAATGCAAAGAAATGTACTTTATAATATATTCCCAAACACTTCAATTAACATCTTAACTATCAATTATCATATCAGTTAACAACCATAAACTATAGGCTATAAACTATCACTCATTAGCGATCAATCATAAGTTATAAGTTATAAGCTACCTTATTAGTCAACTGTTATTTTTACCAAACAAAGCTTATATCTTTTCTATTTAAAATAAAGTTTGATCTGACCTTTCTAGGCTAGAATATAGGTTTGTTTTAATTGGTATGAGATATTCTCACTCCTACTTTGGTTTGATTTTGTAATTTAATAGAGAGATTAAGTGAGAAAATATCATTTTGCAAAATGACCAAGATGATTGGTAACACCTTTATTAATCCTAGGGATAGGAATAAGTCATGTAGGCCTACATGGGCCTATAACCTAACCTATTTAAGGTTAGGCCAGACAACCCTATCTATTAAAAAAGTTAGACTTTGTGAGATATTGGATCGAACTCTAGTATGATCGAAGGTAGCTTCTTGGTTCGACAGTTCGACGAATGTTTAGCATGCAGTCGAAGACCGTTCACATGTTATTGTTGAAGTAGTGTATGCTGTAGTCGAAGTAGGGTCAAGCATGCAGTTGTCAGAAATGCTAGATTTGTTAGCATGTCGAATTTGGCTTGTTTGTTATGTCCAATTGTTTAAGTTAGCTTGTACCCTAAGTTAGCTTGTAATGAGTAATTGTTAAAAAGCCCATTAGTTTAGTATGTTAGGTTTTATTTTAAATAGCATACTTGTCCCTCATCATAAGTGTGGCAAATCCTAATTACAATGAGAGAGTTATTTGTTATTCTTGAATACTTATAATCTAATTCAAATAGAAAGTAAAGAATAACAGTTATAACAAATCCTTGTTGTTCTTCTTCTTTTATCATCTTTTCTACCTCTATGTATTTCTTGATCATAAAGAAACAATTTATACTTTGTTTTCAAGGCATTAAATTTCACAACAAATTGGTGCTGTGAGCGTGAAGAAGATGCCTTCACAAAAGTAAGAGATTGAAAAGTTTACCGGAGTGAACGATTTTGGTCTGTGGTGCTTGAAGATGAAATCCCTACTAGTTCAGCATGGTTGTTTGGAAGCGTTGAAGGAAGCTGCAGCCATGGACGCTGTGTTAACGGAAAAAGAAAGAATTTTTTTAAAAGTTTATTTAATTAAATAGGTCAGATTTAGACTATTAAAAAAATCTATGAAGCCTTATAGGCCACTATATATATATATATATATATATATATATATATATATATATATATATATATATATATATATATATAGGTTAGCTTATAAGGCTTCATAGGTAAAATGAACTATTTGAAAGTCTTGATGTAAAACAGACTTTTAAATAGGATTTCATGTCAAACTTTTAAAAAATCCTTTTCAAAATAAAAAATAAAACCTATGTACTATCCAAAAAAAGTACTAGGTGCACGCGTGTTCCCCTTGCAAGAACAAGAAGACTTAGAGGTCTTAGTAGGTATATTGCATGAATGCGATGCGGGCTAGCTCACGGTGGAGAGTATCCCTGTATGGTAGTTTTTGAGGTTGTTTAAGATACTGACACACGTGAGGTGAGAGACCCTGTTGGTGGTCGGCGCTGCTAGGTTGCAAGCATGCAATTAAATGACCGATGTTAGGAGTGTTGAGAGCGAAGTGTTCTCTGAGCAGTATTGGGTGGTATTGAGTGAATATGACTTGATTATTTGTCCCTTTGAGCATCATTTATTTATAGGGATTATCCAAGGCTAGGGTTTATGGACCCCTCTGGATGTGGTCTCGTCCGTTTCCCCCCTTTTAGGGAGGTAGTTGATCGACTATATCTACGGAGTCAACAAAAACTTTTTCTTCCTTAACGGACCACGTGGGCTCATCCACTATATTGTGTCCAGGAAACTTACTCGTCAGGCGATGAACGCCCTTTTCTTGGACTTTTCCAAATAGGATATTACATAGTCCCTCAAGCACGAGGGTTTTATCTATTAAAAGGAGAAATGTTTGGGAACCAACTGCATTCTTTTAAGGCGCCTATCGCCCAACTGGTGGTTCTCCAGGATAAGGTCGACGCCCTTTCACAGAAAATATCTCAACGTATGGAGAGGCAAATAGCAGGTGAGTCCCTTTGTGCTGAAAGTGTTTTGGTCTTCCCTATGCCTACGTGGCCCAGGCATTCAGAAGGTCTGGGAAAATGTTTCAGTATTGATGGGACGTCAACCGACTTAACCATATTAAGTGTTAGAGAGGAAGATGCATTGGTAGCATTAAATCTAACTCATGATAACTTTTCCTTGAGAAGACAAATTGGTCCACCATGTTTACACGTGGCTATTAGGCATGGGTATTTTCCCGCTTCCAGAGTCATCCTATTGGGTGTTTGTGCGGGTCCGTTTCTTTGGGACTTTCTATATATTTTTAAAAGTAATGACTCATACTTTCTTTCTTCTCTCTTCCAACCTCTTGCGTCTGATTTCATTTTCATATACCATGGAAAGCAAAACGAATTTCATCGATCTGCGAGATATATCCTCCTTGTATTCTATTGCAGATATGATCAACAAATTCTACCATGGTATTAATTTCTCCAGTACACGTCGCGAGAGAGATGTACTCATGTAGCAATGTTCATGTGTGTGTGTGTGTGTGTGGGGGGGGGGGGGAGAGCGAATATGGATACTTCTGAAGATCCTTCCACTTTTTACTTCTACTTGCATCTCCCTATTGTTTATGATTTGGGATTTCTGGTTCCTTTCACTTCCTTCAAAATAGAGTTTCTAACTGCTGTCAACGTGCCTCTTACCAGAAAACTCTGAATGTTTGGGGGATACTTAGGTCCTTTCAGATAGTGTGCTGTTCTATTGGGGTGTCTCCCTCTGTCAGGGTGCTATTATATTTATTTCAAACAAAGCCCCACCCTAGAAGCAGTTTGATGAATCTACAACCTTTTCTCGGGGTGTGTCTGTTGAAGCCTTTTTCCAGTCCTCGGAAGGTGACCCTCTGTTACCTTTTTCCTAGACCTCCGACCCTAAGGCTACAACGAGGGTGGACTTACGTGTCCTTCCTCCCTTGGATCGCGAGGTGTTCGAGGCTCCGGAGTGCTTCCACCCTCCGAAGTGCATCATCCTCATTGCTAAAGATCGTGACGACGGTAATATAGTAGAGGAATACCTAGGTAAGAGCAAAGGTGTATATTTTTATAGGTGTATCCTTTGTATGAGAGCGTTCTAAATGCTTGTTATGTGCAAGTGAAATGATGGTGGTAACTCTAGATGAAAAACAAGAGCGCATGGTAAAAATGCAACAGTTGATCAGCAAGCGATGCAGTATACTTCTCCCGACTCTTATGTTGCTCCGGGAGCATTACGAGGTGAAACCTCGTGAGCAGCAGAGATTCGTCCCTTTACTTCCTCCAGGAGGGGAAAAAATTCTCCTATCCCGGGTGAGAGCCAAGGAACAAGGACAAAGAGGTTGGTAGAGGCATAACACCCCTAGAGCCCTCGTTATGGAACGACTATACCTTTGATGTTGCGGTCTTTTCTGATAATTTATTTTCCATTCCCAAGAATTTCCTTGGAGATTATCAGATGCTTCGTGCCCTATATCCTCCCTAACTGTCAATTATTGGAGGCCTAGCTGGTGAAGTGCTTTTTAGTGGACAAAGTGCTTAGGGAAAAACGCGTCGAAACCTTGAGGAAAATGGTGTCTGAGGTGTCTAACCTGGGCAAGCCTACCCATGAAGGCGGGGGTGGCGCTGAGGTGGAAGTAGGTGAGAAAGGATCATCTGAAGGCGCTTGCCAGGAAGTAAATGAAGAAAGTGCAATCCAATAAACAGATGTGGAGGGTTTAAGGAAATTGCTCGAGGATACTCAGAGAGCCCTTGTAAGTATGGAGGAGCGTGTCTCTCAACTCATGGACGAAGTCATGGTGGCCTCTGTTAATCGTTTTGAGGAGGCGAAAAGGCGGGTGGCTCTCCATTATCCATAGCTAGACTTGAGTCCTCATGACCCTTTAAAAATGGCTCTAAACGTAGAACTGGTGGACGATGAATATTTTTTTTTCTTTTTGGTGTTAAATTTGATCACCTCTCCACGAGCCCTAGTAATTATTTCGGGATAGAGGCCTTCCCTTGCAGATGCCTTTCTATTAATTATTTTCATTGTTATGTTAGTTTGCCTTGATTTTAAGACGTTTTGGCGTTATGGTCGCCCTTTTGGTGGCAAGGATCCCATGGGGTTCCAATGATTTGATCGCCCTTTAGCACGATAAGGATCCATCCTTGGGGGATCCAACAAATATAATTGTCACCATGGGCAGCAATGATCCACCCTTGGGGGATCCACCTAATATAATTGCCACTATGGGCGGAAAGGATCCACCCTTGGGGGATCCAACAGATATAATTGTCATTATGGTGGCAAGAATCCACCATTCAGGGATCCAGCTGATATAATTGCCACTATGGGAGACAAGGGTCCACCAAATATAATTGCAACTATGGATGAAAAGGATCCACTTTTGGGGGATCCAATGAATATAATTGCCACTATGGGCAACAAGGATCCATCCTTGGGGGATCCAATGGATATAATTTCCACTGTGTGCGGCAAGGATCCACCCTTGGGGGATCTAGCAAATATAATTTCTCCTTTGTTCCTCATCGTGACGACGATAATAGAGTAGAGGAATACCTAGGTAAAAGCAAAGGTGTATATATTTATAGGCGTATCCTTAGTATGGGAGCGTTCTAAATGCTTGTTATGTGCAAGTGAAATTATGGTGGTAACTCTAGATGAAAAACGAGAGCGCCTGGTAAAAATGTAACAATTGATCAGCAGGCGATGCAATATATTTCTCCCGGCTCTTATGTCACTCCGGGAGCATTATGAGGTGAAACCTCGTGAGCATCAGAGATTCATTCCTTTACTTCCTCTAGGAGGGGAACAAATTCTCCTATCCCGGGTGAGAGCCAAGGAAAAAGGACAACGAGGTTGGTAGAGGCATAACACTCCTAGAGCCCTTGTTATGGAACGACTATACCTTTGGTGTTGCGGTATTTTTTTGATAATTTATTTTTCATTCCCAAGAATTTTCCTGGAGATTATCAGATGTTTCGTGCCCTATATCTTCCCCAACTGTCAATTGTTAGAGGCCCAGCTGGTGAAGTGCTTTTTAGTGGACAAAGTGCTTTGGGAAAAATGCGTCGAAACCTTGAGGAAAATGGAGTTCACGGTGTCTAAAATGGGTAAGCCTACCCGTGAAGGCGGGGTGGCGCTGAGGTGGATGTAGGCGAGAAAGGATCATCTAAAGGCGCTTGCCAAGGAAGCAAATGAAGAAAGTACAATCCAATAAACATATGTGGAGGGTTTAAGGAAATTACTCGAGGATACTCAGAAAGCCCTTGTAAGTATGGAGGAGCGTGTCTCTCAACTCACGAACGAAGTCATGGTGGCCTTGTTAATCATTTTGAGGAGGCGAAAAGGCGGGTGGCTCTCCATTATCCCTAGCTAGACTTGAGTCCTCTGGACCTTTTCAAAGTGGCTCTAAACGTAGAACTGGTGGACGAAGAATGATTTTTTTTCTTTTTGGTGTTAAATTTGATCACCTCTTCACAAGCTGTAGTAGTTATTTCGGGATAGAGGCCTTCCCTTGCAGATGCCTTTCTATTAATTGTTTTCGTTGTTATGTTAGTTTGCCTTGATTTTAAGACGTTTTGGCGTTATGGTCGCCATTTTGGTGGCAAGGATCCCATAGGGTTCCAATGATTTGACCGCCCTTTAGCGTGATAAGGATCCTTCCTTGGGGGATCCAACGAATATAATTGTCCTCATGGGCGGTAATGATCCACCCTTGGGGGATCCACCGAATATAATTGCCACTATGGGCAACAAGGATCCATCCTTGGGGGATCCAATGGATATAATTGCCACCGTGTGTGGCAAGGATCCACCCTTGGGGATCTAGCGAATATAATTTCTCCTTTGTTCCTCATCGCGACGACGGTAATAGAGTAGAGGAATACCTAGGTATGAACAAAGGTGTATATTTTTATAGGCGTATCCTTTATATGGGAGCGTTCTAAATGCTTGTTATGTGTAAGTGAAATGATGGTGGAACTCTAGATGAAAAACGAGAGCGCCTGGTAAAAATGCAACAGTTGATCAGCAAGCGATGCAGTATATTTCTGCCGGCTCTTATGTCGCTCAGGGAGCATTACGAGGTGAAATCTCGTGAGCAGCAGAGATTCGCCCCTTTACTTTCTCCAGGAGGGGAACAAATTCTCCTATGCCGGGTGAGAGCCAAGGAAGAGGGACAATGAGGTTGTAGAGGCATAACACCCCTAGAGCCCTTGTTATGGAACAACTATACCTTTGGTGTTGTGGTCTTTTCTGATAATTTATTTTTCATTCCTAAAAATTTCCCTGGAGATTATCAGATGCTTCATGCCCTATATCCCCCCAACTGTCAATTGTTGGAGGCCCAGCTGGTGAAGTGATTTTTAGTGGACAAAGTGCTTAGGGAAACACGCGTCGAAACCTTGAGAAAAATAGAGTCTGGGGTGTCTAACTTAGGCAAGCCTACCCGTGAAGGCGGGGTGGCGCTGAGGTGGATGTAGGCGAGAAAGGATCATCTGAAGGCGCTTGCCAAGGAAGCAAATGAAGAAAGTACAATCCAATAAACAGATGTGGAGGGTTTAAGGAAATTGCTCGAGGATACTCAGAGAGCCCTTGTAAGTATGGAGGAGCGTGTCTCTCAACTCACAGACAAAGTCATGGTGGCCTATGTTAATCATTTTGAGGAGGTGTTAGGTGCCAAGAAGTGCTTATTTTCATAATTGATTTTGATGCCTTTAAGCTCTTTTAATCGCTTTAATCGGGAAACAACTTATTAATTAAGCAATTCTTGCATTTTTGTGAATATTAGGTATTTAGACATGTTTGTGTATTTTTGTTGCGATTTTGGTGAAAAGATCGCAACTCGAATAGCACGGAAACGCTAATTTTGGAAAAGTTGCGTGTCGCAAATTAGGCCCCTGCACCGTCCGGCCCTGCTAAGGCGCATGAAGGCCTCATCGCCCGGCGCTGCTAGGGCGTTGGATCCCAACTTTGATCAAGTTACAGAATTGTTCCATGCTGCGCCTCTTCAGCTTCGCTCAGCGCTTCACTCATCGTCCGACGCTCGTAGATATTTTCTGAGCTCCACGTGACACTGTAGCTGTCACGTGGCCTCATTTATGGGCATCGCCCAGCGCTATAAAGCACCGCCTAACGCTGCTTTCTAGGCTGATCATGTATATAGGCACATTTGGTAGATATTTTTGGGACATCATCACTTTTCATCTCACTCTTTTGTAACCTAGAACCTTGTTTGAAGAGAAAAACTCCATTGTTAATCATTTTCTTAGTTTCGGAGCTTTTATGCTTCATTCCTTGAATCTTTGAAGATTGATGCTCCAAAAGCTTTACGACATTACTTGTTGATCAAGTTACCAAGACAATGGGTAGCTAAGCAACTCTAGTGTCAAGATTAGTGGAGGTAATCCATCATTTGTGTATGTATTGATCTTGTATTAAGTTTGTGAACTTTGTTAATGACAAATATAGAGAAAAACTTTGTTTAAATGGTTTATATTTTGTTTTGATTCACGATTGAGAGATATGTGTTAAAACTTGATCTAAGTTTCAATCCATCAATATTCATGAGGCTAGAGATAGTTTTGAATGTTGATGTTCATAAATATTGTTCTTAAATGTTATCATATTGGTAGTTTGTGTGAGAGATCAACAAAGGATCAATATGATAAATCCCACAACAAGTGTTCGAGAGAAACTTGTTGAGAGGATATGTGAGTTTATTTTTCGTTAGCAAGTTCACACGCTTTTGCGAGGATATACGTACAAAATGGATTACCGGCTACTTATCTTGGCATGTTTTTACAAATCTTTAAAACAAATCTTTTTACCATTGATTTCTAAAATTCAAATACAAACGATCCGATTGAAAATTACCAAAACCTTCGTTACGATTAAAGTTTGAAACCCTTTTAACTGTCGAACGACAGCAATATACACAATCTCTGTGGATACGGTAAAACACCCCCTAAAAACTGTTTCAACAAATTGGCACCATTGTTGGGGATTGTTGTTATATTGAGAGCATTGCAATAGTTACTGAGTTTTAAACTTGTTAACTTTTTCTTGTGCTTGTTGATTTGTTTGGTTTAGTGTGCAGACTTCGTTTTATGCGAGGGAAGTTACCTGTGAACCAACTTCTGTTTGATCCCGAGATTGAAAGAACCGCTCGTAAAATCAATAGCATAACAAGGCGGAGGAGGCGACTTGCCAAAGAAAGACAAGAACGAGAGGGAAGTTCCACTTCGATACCCACCATGGAGTACCACCAGCACCACCTGCTTCAGTTCCTTGTACTAATAGTCCGAGACATAATGCATAATTTGTACGTAATGCTCAGAATGGTTGGCATTCAGAAATGAAAACTGGTATCCTCTATTTTCTATATCAGAGTCCTTTCACCGGTATGGATCATGAGGATCCTTTTACACACTTGGCTAAGTTCTATGAGATTGCGGGAGCAACTGGTGCACCCGAACCTGAAGAGGAATCAATGTTTAAGAGACTATTCCCGCATTCCCTCATTGGGAAGGCCAAGGAATGATATCTTGATCAATATACGACAATCATGACGGACTGGAACGTACTTGAGGAAAAGTTTTTGGAACGATTTTTTCCACACAATCGTTTCTTGGAGGCTAAGACAGCAATCGCAGTTTTCACTCAGGGTGGAAATGAATCTCTCAACGAAGCTTATGAGAGATTCAAATCTATGTTGAGAAAATGTAAAGGGCATGGTTTCGACGAGCTGACTCAAGTTCACATTTTTAGAAACAGTCTTCAATTAGTGCATAAAACATTGTTGGATGCCACCACGGGTGGATCCTTAATGAGCAAAAGTGCCGAAGAAGCCATTGCCATCATTGACAAAATGGCTTTAAATGACCATCAAGGGAGCCATAATCGTGGTTTTTCTCAAAATAAAGCTGGAGTGTTAGAGTTGGAAACGAATGATGCCATACTTGCCCAAAATAAATTGTTATCTCAACAGGTAGAGTTGCTCGCGCAACAAATGTCGAAGCTACCTCAACAGATCAAAGAGATGCATGAGTTACCTAACAAAAATGTGCAAGTCTTGGTATGTGAGCTTTGTAAAGGAGATCACCCAACCAGATATTGTCCTCCATGTCCTCCGATAGAAGAGGAAGTGAATTACATGAACAATCCAACTCAACAACAAGGTTACCAAAGGCAACAACAACCTTATCACCAAGGGTATCAAAATCAACAACCAAGACCAAATTATCAGAATCAAGGATATCAACAAAATCGACAAAATCCTTATCAACCTCAAGGTGGGAGTTCCAAGCTTGAAGAAACTCTTAACCATTTCATTCAAATTTCCATGGCAAATCAAAAGTCAAATGAAGCAACGATCAAGAATTTAGAGAATTAAGTTGGGCAACTTGCAAAACAAGTGGCCGAACATCAAGCAGAACCGTCTTTCTCCGCCAATACTCAAAACAACCCAAATGAGCATTGTAAAGCAATTGTTACTCGAAGTGGGAGAGAGTTGGGAGAAGGAGAAAAAAATGAGAAAAATGATGATGTGATAATTGAGGAGGTTGAGGAGGAGGAGAAAGTTGATGATGTTGTAGTTGAAAATAATGATAAGGAAGAAGTTGAAAAAGATAACCTGGAAAAAAAAAGAGAATGAAAAAGAAAGAAAAGGAAAAATCAAAAGAAAAAAATTTATGGGAATCAAAGCAAGAAAAGAGAATGCATTGTGAGAATAAGAGTTGGAAGTTTGAGCAAGAATGGTTGTGTTTAAAAAGAAAAATGCTCTTCATGAAATTTACCCTTTCTTGATTCAATGGCCGTGTACATACGTCCCTTGTTTTTTAACCCCGGCCAGGTTACAACCTATAAAAGTCCTTTTGTGATCTTTGTTTCCATAGTTTTCTTGAGTAGTAAGATGATTGCATAAACTGTTTTGGATGTGGCACGATTACTTATGAGTGTGTTTTATCCCGTGTAAATAATGCGTGTAAATATTTAGGTGATTCAAGTCGAGCTTTAGGGTACTTGGTGTTGCATTGTTTGATTTTGTGATTAGGATTTGAGTCATATTCATGTTTTGATCCTATGAGTGATTAGAAATACTTTGTACTTGTATTTGTCGAGTTTGAACCATTGATGTTTTCGGTTGATCTGGTGTTTGGAAATCTTGCTTGTGGTTGTTGACACTTACTTTTGTTTGAGGACAAACAACGATGCAAGTTGGGGAGAGTTTGTTAGGTGTCAAGAAGTGCTTATTTTCATAATTGATTTTGATACCTTTAAGCTCTTTTAATCGCTTTAATCGGGAAACGACTTATTAATTAAGCAATTCTTGCATTTTTGTGAATATTAGGTATTTTGATATGTTTGTGTATTTTTGTGTCAATTTAGGTGAAAAGATCGCAACTCGAATCGCACGGAAACGCTAAATTTGGAAAAGTTGCGTGTCACAAATTAGGCCCCTACACCGCTCGGCCCTGCTAAGGCGCAGGAAGGCCTCATCGCCCGACGCTGCTAGGGCGCTGGACCCCAACTTTGATCAAGTTACAGAATTGTTCCATGCTGCACCTCTTCAGCTTTGCCCAACGCTTCACTCATCGCCCGACGCTCTGATCTCATCACCCGGCGCTCGCAGATATTTTCTGACTCCACGTGACACTGTAGCTGTCACGTGGCCTCATTTATGGGCATCGCCCGACGCTATAAAGCACCGCCCAGCGCTGCTTTCTGGGCTGATCATGTATATAGGCACATTTGGTAGATCTTTGGGACATCATCACTTTTCATCTCGTTCTTTTGTAACCTAGAACCTTGTTTGAAGAGAAAAACTCCATTGCTAATCATTTTCTTAGTTTCAGAGCTTTTATGCTTCAATCCTTGAATCTTTGAAGATTGATGCTCCAAAAGCTTTGCGACATTACTTGTTGATCAAGCTACCATGACAATGGGTAGCTAAGCAACTCTAGTGTCAAGATTAGTGGAGGTAATCCATCATTTGTGTATGTATTGATCTTGTATTAAGTTTGTGAACTTTGTTAATGACAAATATAGAGAAAAACTTTGTTTAAATGGTTTATATTTTGTTTTGATTCATGATTGAGAGATATGTGTTAAAACTTGATCTAAGTTTCAATCCATCAATATTCATGAGGCTAGAGATAGTTTTGAATGTTGATGTTAATAAATATTGTTCTTAAATGTTATCATATTGGTAGTTTGTGTGAGAGATCAACAAAGGATCAATATGATAAATCCCACAACAAGTGTTCGAGAGAAACTTGTTGAGAGGATATGTGAGTTTATTTTTCGTTAGCAAGTTCACACGCTTTTGCGAGGATATGCGTACGAAACGGATTACCGGCTACTAATCTTGGCATGTTTATACAAATCTTTAAAACAAATATTCTTACCATTGATTTCTAAAATTTGAATGCAAACAATCCGATTGAAAATTACCAAAACCTTTGTTACGACTAAAGTTTGAAACCCTTTTAACCGTCAAACGGCGACAATATACAGAATCTCTGTGGATACAATAAAACACCCCCTAAAAACTGTTTCAACAGGAGGCGAAAAGGCGGGCGACTCTCCATTATCCCTAGCTAGACTTGAGTCCTCTGGACCCTTTCAAAGTGGCTCTAAACGTAGAACTGGTGGATGAAGAATGATTTCTTTTTTCTTTTTGGTGTTAAATTCTATCACCTCTTCACGTGACCTAGTAATTATTTCGGGATAGAGGCCTTCCCTTGCAGATGCCTTTCCATTAATTATTTTCGTTTTTATGTTAGTTTGCCTTGATTTTAAGACGTTTTGGCGTTATGGTCGCCCTTTTGGTGGCAAGGATCCCATAGGGTTCCAATGATTTGATCGCCCTTTAGCGCGATAAGGATCCATCCTTGGGGGATCCAACGAATATAATTGTCACCATGGGCGGCAATGATCCACCCTTGGGGGATCCACCGAATATAATTGCCACTATGGGCAAAAAGGATCCATCCTTGGGGGATCCAACAGATATAATTGCCATTATGGTGGCAAGAATCCACCATTCAAGGATCCAGCAGATATAATTGCCACTATGGGCGACAAGGGTCCACCAAATATAATTGCAACTATGGACGAAAAGGATCCACCTTTGGGGGATCCAATGAATATAATTGCCACTATGGGCAACAAGGATCCATCCTTGGGGGATACAATGGATATAATTGCCAAGTGTGTGGCAAGGATCCACCCTTGGGGGATCTAGCGAATATAATTTCTCCTTTGTTCCTCATGGAACTGGATCTCCTGTGTAGGTAGGGCATAATGAAATAAGCATAGATAGAGATACGAGGCCCCTCATTAAAAACCATGCCCCTGGGGAGGTGCAAAGGGAAAATAGTGCATCCCCGTTAACAACGTGTTTTTACAACTGACAAATTTTAAATACTCGCCTATGATAAAATGTCAGTTAAACAAAATAACTGAAAGCAAAGTAACCACATGAATAACAGAAATAGAATGATGGCGCAACAACTCCTAAGGGGAAGGGATCTCTTATTGTTCTGAGATTTCGTTGCATGTCCAAGATGGGAGGGAAACTTCCTTGTCATTTTCAGCCTCTTTGGGTGGATCCCCACTCCCACTCTCCCATTGGGGAACGGGTATTTCATGCACAAATACAAGGTAGATAAAACGGTTCCCAACCAATTAAAGGTTGATCTCCCGATAATCATATTATATGAAGAGGGGCGTCAGTGACTAAGTATATAACCTTTATTTCCTTGGTGTGAACTTGCTCTCCGAACGTGATCCTCAGGGTTACATAACCTTTCATCGGCACTTGTTCTCCTGAGAATCCCACAAGTGATCCCTTGAAGGGCTCCAGGTCTTCAGGGTCGAGACATAATCTCTCAATGGCGTCTGAGTACAATATATCGGCAGAACTTCACTGGTCGACCATGACTCTTTTGATCTCCCATGCCTCACATTTGACATCGATGACCGTAGGATTGTCGTTGTGAAGGTGGACGTCTAAAACATCATTTTCTAAAAAGATGTTTAGGGCTTTTGGTGCCTCGTGCTAGTAATCTCGAGGAGGTCGTCTATTCTCAGGACTTGATGGACGTATCTTTTAAGGACATAGCTGCTCTCGCCGCCCCCGACGAATCCTTAGGCTATGGTGTTGAGCGTGTAACTTGTGGTTTTGTTGGCCTCCCCCTAGTGCGAATTTTTGGCTTTGTTGGGCCAGGGGCTCCCGAAATCTTCTCTCTCGTGCAGGTTACGTCGTTTCTCCTGATGAGAAGAGTCGCCTTTCACATACTTCTTAAGGTGACCTTATTGTATTTCGTATTTCTATCTCCTTCTTTAAATGGTAGCAATCGTCTATATGATGTCATTTTACTCTATGAAATTTACACCATCTTTCAGGTTCAGACCCCGTTATCTCAGATATGGGGGCAGGTGGAGTCGGGATATTATACAGGTAGAACACCTCGCGCCAAATCTATTTTCAGCGGGTGTTCAAGGGCGTGAAATTCTCCATCACCTTTCATGCCCTTTTGAATAGGTATTTGTCCTTCACGGGCGAGGTGTAGCTATTCTTCTTCGAGGTATGAGAGCTTTTGGAGTTGGTGACCCATTCCTTGGTGTCGCGAGCCTTCTTTTCGATGTTTCTTTCCTCACCTTAGATGTAGCATTCTTCCCTGACGACTACTTCGTCCAGCGAGAGCGCCGACTTTTGGGCGAGGGACTCATTGAAGTGTCCCACCTTAATAGAGGCTCGGGGGAGGCCCATATACCATCGAAGGACGACTTCCTTGAAGGTGTCTGACAATAACTTACACTTTAGAGAGTTTAATGCTCCTATGATGGCCATCTGGGTGTTGATGGAGGCGACATGCTCGTAAGGGTCGTTGCGTCCATCAAACTTGGCCAGGGATGAAGGTTTGAAGCCTTTAGGTATTAGGCCTCCCCATATTCGTCTGAGAGATGCTAGGGGTCTTATATTTTTGTCTCTTCTGGGAGATTGACCTCCTGTTGGCGTTGCCTGTAACGCCCCGATTTGTTTAAATTGTATTTATTTATTTCATTTATGTGAATTTTGTGAAATGTGTGAATTTATTGTATTTTACCTGCTAATTGAGTTAATTGGTTAGTTTCTCTGATAGATAAAATATTTGCATTAAATTATAATTTCTTTTCAACTTTCATTTCCTGAAATATATTTCATCGGTATGTTTATGTTTTATCGCATTTTGAGAGTGTTTGCGAGATATTTGAGCTTAGGGGTATTTTGGTTATTTGAGCGAGATATTCGTAACAAAAATCATGCAGGAAAAATTCTGGGTTTCGCAGCCGATACGCGTACTGGGCAAAGCATTACGCGTATTGGGTAAGGCATTACGCGTAACACCTTGGGCAATGCGCGTATGACAAGGGTGAAATGAGGGCATTACGCGTATGAAAACCATTTTACATGGCCTCTGGTGAAATGCGTAATGGTACGCGTAAGGGGCAAGGCATTACGCGTAGCACCTTGGGCAATACGCGTAATGGGTTTTTAAAAGGAATTTTTGGGAGAAATCAGTCTCTGCTCATACGCGTAACACTTTGGGAAATACGCGTATGGGATGGGCGAGTGAGCAAGGCAATACACGTATGGCTCAGGGCAATACGCGTATGGCCAGCGAGTGTGCAAAATGTTGTGTTTTCGCCATTCCTTTTCGTTTTGATTCTGTAATTTGTGTTCCGATTATCCGTTTTGAACATTCTTGGTATTGTTGGAAAGCTAATAAAATGTTCTTTCTTATTATAATGGTTTTGAGATTTGTGGCCGATTTAATTATGTCGGGAATTTGGAAATGTGTCATTTTGTCGACTTTTACTGTTATAATTGTGTGTAATCGATGGGTGATTATGCAACATGCCTTTGATATATAACGTGTAGCTTGTGTGTTGTTATATGATGTGATTGCATGTGATGAAATGTTGTGATGATGTTGTTGTGTGGTAAAATACATTGTTTGATTGAATATCAATGTATGTTGTTATGATGTTTGTGGGATTGTTGTGGTTTGTGGATTATGATGAAATGCATTGTTTATGTGAAATTCAATGTGTGTTAATTGGTGGCCTTATGGCACATAAATGCATTGTGTGAATTGATTTCCAAATGCATGAATAATGATGATGAGATAAATCATATTGTTGATTTGTGAAGATGCATTTGATTGTCATGAGTCCTTGTATGCCAAGCATCATGATATGCATCTTGTGATGTCGTGTGCTCTAGTGGGTGTGAGCGACGAAACGATTCCAGAGGGAATCCACTATAACATCGTGAGCCTTATACCGAGAGGACTGAAATCGATGATTATAGACGATCGTGAGCCTTATACAAAGAGGACTGAAAGCGATCGGATCGTGAGCCTTATACAAAGAGGACTGAAAGCGATCCATAAACATCGTGAGCCTTATACCAAGAGGACCGAAAGCGACGGGGAACATCGTTTGCCCGACGGGGAGTTACACTAAGTAACAAGAGATGGTTCCAATAGTTCCTGAGTGAACTAGTGATGAGATTGATGGATGGATGGTACCGCATTTGCATAGAGTCGTTGTGTCGGTCTATTTGCATTTGCATAAATCATGAATGGATTGATTATGTGTGGAAAATCATGAATTGATTGAGTGTGTATTGAGATTTATGTTTGAATTGGTAAATGGATGTGCATATGTGATAAATGCATTGGTTGTTGATGATATGTTTTATGTATAGCCATGTGCTAGGTTTTGTGGAGACGTGGTGAGTTACAATGATGGTATTAATTCTCTATGGTATGTTATATGTGAATATCCATGGTGTGGTGGTGTGTTTCCATATGTGATAACTTTGGGATGTATTATGTGAGAATATGTGATTATGTTAGTATAATCGATATATGTTATGTATTTGTGGCATGTTATATGTATTAGCTTGTGATGCTTGTGGTGAGAATAACTACGCATGTGACTTTTTATGTGTTGGCATATTATTATGCAATCTTGATTTAGTTGTTATTTCTCACCCTTCTGCTGTGGTTTGTTGCTCTATGAGGCAATTGCAGATTAGTGGTCTTGGAGTGCTCTGATATGTAACACGGGAGTCGGGGAACGCTGTAGATATATATATATATATATATACATTTGTTGAATATATTTTGTATTACTTTTGTATGAATATCTTGACGTGATAAAACGATTTATTTTGTAAAACAAGACAGTTATGGATCTTTCCGCTTTATTCCATAACTGAACTTTCCTTTTATATGGAAAAAGTTTCCCTTTGAGGTTATTCCATTTTGTGTTTTGTATCAAAATTTATGAGCAGGGATCGTGTTTTCTTTCTTTAAATTGTGGCATCCTTGTTTCTGTCGGAAAAATAAATTTTTATTGACTCTGATTTAATTATGTATTATTTATTCGCGAGGGGAATTGGGGTGTTATAATAGTGGTATCAGAGCAGGTCGGTCCGTCTGGCCAAGTTGTTGAGTCAGTTGGTGTGACAGTTGAATACTGTCGATGTTGTTTGTTCCTTAGTATGTGATATGTGTGAGAGACACTATCAGTACTTTCTGGTTGTTCTATTCCGTTGTCTGCAGGAGTTAGAATGAGATAAGTGGGGGAGAAGCTGGTACTTTTCCATGTTGCTTCAGGTGTGGAGCGCTGGCTCAGTGTGTTGTGAATTACAAGATTGTAAGTGTTGTTTGGACAGTGTGGTTCCCGGTTCCAGTAGGGATGAGGAGGTAAGGCTTATGTCAATTAAGGATTTGTTCCTTAGGTAGTTTTGTGCACGGGATGTAAGGAATGCTATTATAGTTTGGTAAATACGGTTTATGCCCCATCATGATTGTCGGCTGTCTATTGACAAATTGAGGAACTAATCACCCTTAATCTCTTTTTGATAGTAGACGAGAATTATGTTGGTTGGAATAGGTGTGTCTTTCTGGCTTTGATAGTGGGTGCAATGAGCGGTTTGGAATTTGAGAAAATGGTTACAGATTATTTTGTTGAGTCGATGAAGATTCTAATATTGTAAGATGAGGCGGATTAGAGGTTTTAGTATGTTGGTTCAGTTGGGAAGTCATCGAGGGAGAATGATTGGGTACTATTAAAGGTTGCTTCTCAGAGAGTAGAGATTAATCTTAATTGGACGGAGGTGAATAGTTAAGGTTTTTATCTGCTAAGTAAGTAGAAAACTCTTGGTAGATGAGACTAAGATGTTTGTTTTGTCTGGGATGGTAGTGTTATGGAAATTGGCAGGAAGTCACAGTGATGGGCCATCAGTTGTGCATGGATTCAGATGTGTTTTGGATGAAACATTAGTGTGTTGTCTTAGAGAGCTCCAGTATTATTAGTAACAAAAAGGAAGGATGATCGAACGGAATAACAAGCATGAGGTGTATAATGGTATTGAGACTATGGAAAGTAAAACTTAGAGTTCTGGTAAGGTTTGGAGTCTTTGGAATTTTAGAGCATTAATGGAAATCTTGAGAAAACCCTTAGGTGTGGATGTAATATTTGAGAGTTCTTTTTGATTGGGTGTTGCTACATTTTGGGGTTTATGGAATTTGGACTGTTAAGAGAAGAAATTGTGTATGGATTACTAACAGTCGAATAAGGTAACGATTGAGAGTAAGTGTCCACTTTCATAAACAGATGACTGGAATGGTTTGGTTGGGTTTGAGTGAAATTGCAATTGTTTGGAATGTTTGATAAGAGTGGTGAATTGTGGGAGTCGAGGCTGGGATCATTTTCATGTCACTGGTTATGGTTGTTATCATCGGATTAGGGTGTTATTTACTCGGTTAAGCTTGTATGTGAGTAACCAGTTACCCAGTGAAAAGTGTTGCAAAAGCTTTAAGAATTTATATCTTTTGGAATTTGGTTGGGCATTACAACGTACAGTGATGGTATTTGGTGTTAGTAATGCGTCTGGAATGTTTGTGGAGTAGAGGAATCGTATCTTCCATATTTATTTGGATAAGTTCGTGGTGGTTTTGGTTGAGGATATTCGGATCTGTTATAAACTCAGAGGAAAAACAGATAGAGTGTTTGAGATTTGAATTACAAGTGTTGAAAAGAGACGAAGTTTTATGCTAAGATATTCAAGTGAGAATTTTGGATTGAAAAAGGTTATTTTTCTTGGATATGTTATTTCAGATGAGAGTATGGTTATGGATCCATCGGAAGTAGATGTAGTTCTACAATGAGAGGCTCCGAAGTCGGTTAAGGAGATTAGAAACTTTTGGGCTTAGTTGGTTGTTAATGCAGGTTATGGAGGATTTTACGAAGTTAGTGCTTCTGTTATTTCAATTGACTTGCAAAAGGTAAGTCGTGTATTTGGAATGTTCATTGTGAGGAAAGTTTCTGAGAGCTGAAGTAGAAGTTGTCTACGGTTTCAGTTTTGATTCTATGTGATCCTAATAAACCGGTTGTGAGGTATTGTGATATGTCTTTGATGAGTTTGGTCAGTGTGTTAATGCAAGAGGATAAAGTCGTGGCTTATGCTTTACGACAATTGAGGATTTATAAAAGGGTCTATACTATTTTGGAGTTGGAAGTGGTTGCGGTTGTATTGTGTTGGAATATTTGGAGGTATTATCTTTATGGTTTTAGGTTCGAAGTGTGTAGTAATCGCAAGAGTTTAGAGTACTTGTTTGGTTTGAAGGAATAGCATATGGGACAACGAGGATGGTTAGAATTCGTGACGAGTTATGAATTTGGATTGGATTATTCTTCGGGAAAAGCTAAGGTTGTGCCTGAAAAGTTAAGTCGAAAGTTTTTATGCATGTCTGTTTGGATGGTCAGAGAATTAAAATTATTTGAGCAGTTTAGAGCCTTGTGCCTGGTGTGTGAGATAACACAGTAGCGTGTGAGGTTGGGAATATTAAAGTGAACAGTGTTTTTTTGGCAAATATGAGAAAGAGTTAGACTTTGGACGTGAGATTGGTAGACTTGATGGTTTCAAGTAATCAGAGTGCGCAGCGGAAGCGTGATGTGGCACATTTTGTATTTGAGTGTGTGACTTATAAGAGTTCATAGGTTGAACATTGGGAACATGTAGGAATGGTGAGACTATTGGACATTCCGAATGGAAGTGCTAGGTGGAAGGTTTAAATATTGTACATGGACTACTATGTAGATGGATGTTTTGGTCACATGTTTGGCGCGTAAATCACAACGTTGTTGTATTGATGTTATGTTTGGTATCCTGGTTTTGTTGATGTTGTTGAGACGATGTTGGGTCGTGGAACTTGTGTTCTTGTTTGTGTTGTGGTCTCGTTTCCATGGTGATGGTTCGAGTGGGGGTGGCTAATTCCTTGTAGGGAATTAGGGGAGTGTTACCTTTGGTAAGGGTAACGATCTTATTGTGTTTCGGTTCAAGAGTGAAACTGCGTAGTCATAACTTGGGTATTCTTTGACTTGTGAGTTGGTAGTCAAGTGCATTGTATGGGCTTTGCATCTTGTCATTGTAGTGGTCGTCGTTGTCGTGTCATTGTTGTAGTTGCTGTTAGCAAGGTGGTTTGTCTGTTGTGTTACTCGTGGTGTTGCCTTTGGTTGGCATGTTGGTTGGGTAGTCGGATACGAGAGTCGTATCCGGAGTTGTTCGTATCGGTTATATTTTCGAAAACGAAAATGTCTAAGTGGAGGAGAGTTGTAACGGCCCGATTTGTTTAAATTGTATTTATTTACTTCATTTATGTGAATTTTGTGAAATGTGTGAATTTATTGTATTTTACCTGCTAATTGAGTTAATTGGTTAGTTTCTCTAATAGATAAAATATTTGCATTAAATTATAATTTCTTTTCAACTTTCATTTCCTAAAATATATTTCATCGGTATGTTTATGTTTTATCGCATTTTGAGAGCGTTTGCGAGATATTTGAGCTGAGGGGTATTTTGGTCTTTTGGCTTGGGTATTTTTCCATAAAATAGAAATAGAGAGAAAATAGAGAGAAAGAAAAAGAAAGAAAGGGAGGAGAAAGAAAGGGAAAAAGAGGAGAAGAGGAAAATCGAGAATTCATCCGTTTCAAGCACGATTAATCGGGTAAGGGTGAGAAGTTTCAATTATATCTTGCTTGTGTATGTATATGTGTTGTTTGTTGTATTTGTTTTGGTTGTTTCGCAACTTTTTCCTCATTGATAAATTGTTGAACAATAAATAGAAATCGATGTTTTCACGGTCGGAAATCACGAGTTAAGGTTCCTAATTGTCGATACATGTTAGATATATGTGGTTGTGCATTCAATTGGTAATTTTCTGATGTTTAGATGAGATTTGGAGAGGATTTGGGGTAGAATTCGTAACAAAAATTATGCAGGAAAAATTCTGGGTTTCGCAGCCGATACGCGTACTGGGCAAGGCATTACGCGTATTGGGTAAGGCATTACGCGTAACACCTTGGGCAATGCGCGTATGGCAAGGGTGAAATGAGGGCATTACGCGTATGAAAACCATTTTACATGGCCTCTGGTGAAATGCGTAATGGTACGCGTAAGGGGCAAGGCATTACGCGTAGCACCTTGGGCAATACGCGTAATGGGTTTTTAAAAGGAATTTTTGGGAGAAATCAGTCTCTGCTCATACGCGTAACACTTTGGGCAATACGCGTATGGGATGGGCGAGTGAGCAAGGAAATACGCGTATGGCTCAGGGCAATACGTGTATGGCCAGCGAGTGTGCAAAATGTTGTGTTTTCGCGATTCCTTTTCGTTTTGATTCCGTAATTTGTGTTCCGATTATCCGTTTTGAACATTCTTGGTATCGTTGGAAAGCTAATAAAATGTTCTTTCTTATTATAATGGTTTTGAGATTTTTGGCCGATTTAATTATGTTGGGCATTTGGAAATGTGTCGTTTTGTCGACTTTTACTGTTATAATTGTGTGTAATCGATGGGTGGTTATGCAACATGCCTTTGATATATAACGTGTAGCTTGTGTGCTGTTATATGATGTGATTGCATGTGATGAAATGTTGTGTGGTAAAATACATTGTTTGATTGAATATCAATGTATGTTGTTATGATGTTTGTGGGATTGTTGTGGTTTGTGGATTATGATGAAATGCATTGTTTATGTGAAATTCAATGTGTGTTAATTGGTGGCCTTATGGCACGTAAATGCATTGTGTGAATTGATTTCCAAATGCATGAATAATGATGATGAGATAAATCATATTGTTGATTTGTGAAGATGCATTTGATTGTCATGAGTCCTTGTATGCCAAGCATCATGATATGCATCTTGTGATGTCGTGTGCTCTAGTGGGTGTGAGCGACAAAACGATTCCAGAGGGAATCCACTATAACATCGTGAGCCTTATACCGAGAGGACTGAAAGCGATGATTATAGACGATCGTGAGCCTTATACAAAGAGGTCTGAAAGCGATCGGATCGTGAGCCTTATACAAAGAGGACTGAAAGCGATCCATAAACATCGTGAGCCTTATACCAAGAGGACCGAAAGCGACGGGGAACATCGTTTGCCCGACGGAGAGTTACACTAAGTAACAAGCGATGGTTCCAATAGTTCCTGAGTGAACTAGTGATGAGATTGATGGATGGATGGTACCGCATTTACATAGAGTCGTTGTGTCGCTCTCTTTGCATTTGCATAAATCATGAATGGATTGATTATGTGTGGAAAATCATGAATTGATTGAGTGTGTATTGAGATTTATGTTTGAATTTGTAAATGGATGTGCATATGTGATAAATGCATTGGTTGTTGATGATATGTTTTATGTATAGCCATGTGCTAGGTTTTGTGGAGACGTGGTGAGTTACAATGATGGTATTAATTCTCTATGGTATGTTATATGTGAATATCCGTGGTGTGGTGGTGTGTTTCCATATGTGATAACTTTGGGATGTATTATGTGAGAATATGTGATTATGTTAGTATAATCGATATATGTTATGTATTTGTGGCATGTTATATGTATTAGCGTGTGATGCTTGTGGTGAGAATAACTATGCATGTGAATTTTTATGTGTTGGCATATCATTATGCAATCTTGATTTAGTTGTTATTTCTCACCCTTCTGCTGTGGTTTATTGCTCTATGAGGCAATTGTAGATTAGTGGTCTTGGAGGCTTTTGTGAAGATTAGTTCTCCATCCGTTTGTCAGTCAGTCTGCTCTAATACGTAACACGGGAGTCGAGGAACGCTGTATATATATATATATATATATATATATTTGTTGAATATATTTTGTATTACTTTTGTATGAATATCTTGACGTGATAAAACAATTTATTTTGTAAAACAAGACAATTATGGATCTTTCCGCTTTATTCCATAACTGAACTTTCCTTTTATATGGAAAAAGTTTTCCTTTGAGGTTATTCCATTTTGTGTTATGTATTAAAATTTATGAGCAGGGATCGTGTTTTCTTTCTTTAAATTGTGGCATCCTTGTTTCTGTCGGAAAAATAAATTTTTATTGACTCTAATTTAATTACGTATTATTTATTCGCAAGGGGAATTGTGGTGTTATAATACTGGTATCAGAGCAGGTCGGTCCGTCCGGTCAAGTTGTTGAGTCAGTTGGTGTGACAATTGAATACTGTCGATGTTGTTTGTTCCTTAGTATGTGATATGTGTGAGAGACACTGTCAGTACTTTCTGGTTGTTTTATTCCGTTGTCTGCAGGAGTTAGAATGAGATAAGTGGGGGAGAAGCTGGTACTTCTCCATGTTGCTTCAGGTGTGGAGCGCTGGCTCAGTGTGTTGTGAATTGCAAGATTGTAAGTGTTGTTTGGACAGTGTGGTTCCCGGTTCCAGTAGGGATGAAGAGGTAAGGCTTATGTCAATTAAGGATTTGTGCCTTAGGTAGTTTTGTGCACGGGATGTAAGGAATGCTATTATAGTTTGGTAAAGACGATTTATGCCCCATCATGATTGTCGGCTATCTATTGACAAATTGAGGAACTGATCACCCTTAATCTCTTGTTGATAGTAGACGGGAATTATGTTAGTTGGAATAGGCGTGTCTTTCCGACTTTGATAGTGGGTGCAATGAGCGGTTTGGAATTTGAGAAAATGGTTATAGGGATTAACTCACGTGAGGTGAGAGACCCTGTTGGCGGTCGGCGTTGCTAGGTTGCAAGCGGGCGATTAAATGACCATATTTAGGACTGCTGCGAGCAAAGTGTTCTCTAAACAATATTAAGTGATACTGAGTGATTATGACTTGATCCTTTGTCCATTTGAGGGATCATCTATTTATATAGATTCTCCAAGAATATGGTTTATGAACCCATTTGGACGTGGTCTCATCCATTTCCTCCTTTTCTAAGGAGATCGTTGATCGGTTATATCTTCATAGTCATCAAGGATTTTTTCTTGGTCCATGGGCGGCTCCATTATATTGTGTTCAGACAACTTACTAGTCAAGCGATGAACGCAACCTATAATAGGCCATAGTCATAACTTTTAAATGTATTAGGTTGGCTTTTCTTATTTCCATCCCTAATTAATTTCCCTTCTCATTTTTTTAGGTAACATAAAAACTCATGAATAATGATTTATATCATATAATGTCAAGTCTTAATTTGTTTAAGAAGGTTAATACTACTCCAGTCTACTCTTGCCATGCTCGCACTAAACCATGAACTGCGAATTGGGTTAAAAATCTCCATCTTAGGAACCTTCCTTCAACAATCATTTTTCTAATAACTTTTCAATTTCTACCAAAAATCTTCAAGCAACTACATTTTGCACTTCTTCAGCAACCATAAACTGAAAACGCAGTTTCCAAATTTAATTCCTTGTTTCTGTATTCTGCAATGTTTGTTAATTTCGCGTTTGCTATTATGCAAGAATCATAACAACTTGATTAAGCTCACGGCAACACAAGGTCATGACGATTGAGGTAATTTCTATAGTATTTTAATTTTATTCCACTCCCTGATAATTAACTAAACTACATTTATATTAATACTATTTGCATCTTGTAATAATGCATTATTTATGTAACAATTTTAAGCATACGGAAAGAATGAATATGATCAAATTTAAACAAAGGTGAATTAAAACCTCCACCTTTATTTGAAGTGCTGACATATATACACAAAACAGGTCAGCTAAATCTGTTAATATACACAAACTACTACACATTTTTGTTATTCCATTATTTATAGCTAAACCTTCCACTGATTCCGGCGTTCGAGGCTTCTCACGACCGTGCCGGATCGGGGAGAACAGTCTCTGAAACTGTCTAGTGCATAAACATCCCAGCCACCATCTCTCCAGTAGGTAGAATAAACCTCTGGTATATGTGATATTTTCCAGTAATCTTTTCCTGGACCATGTTGGCATATCGTCTCCATGAGTTCATCTGGCATATCGAAAAACTCCAGGACTTTAAGTTTACTCAAGTTTTCAATCCCCGACGGAACTTTCTTCAGTGACTCGCAACGTCCAATGCTCAGTTTTTCTAGGCAAGGCATTGCACCTTTACCTACTATCACCTTATTGAGTCCTTCAAATTTGTCAAGGCCTAAAACCTTAAGCTTATTGAATTTCCCACACTTGAAATGCAACAGCCTGTTGTCACCACCATCGTAAACTTGAAGCAGTTCAAGATGTGCGAGGTTTGGTAAATCCTCAAGATACACCAATGGATCTTGTTTCAAACAACTCCATTTCAGAAATATCCTGGCCAGGTTATGAAGAGAAGTTATCCAACTTGGTAACTCTTGTAGTCTCCCTGACAAATACAATCTTTGAAGAAATGGAGGCGGTGTAGAAAGAGATGCCAAATCAATAACTTTATTCTCACCCTCAGAAGTAATAGATAAGGCACAAAGATTAGTCAATTTTTCAATACAGAAGCAGAAGTCGTTCCCATCTTCCTCTCTGAGTCTCATGATGCCTAACCTTCTTAATTGACTTAGCTCCTTTAACTGTCTTATTATTGAGCCACAACCTTGGTTTGCCTCTATAAAACAAAGCTTTTGTAGTGACTGTAAATTTCCTATTTCAAGAGGGGCCTTAAAACCATATTTGGAGTGGAATTGCGCATAACCATCTACTTTCGACCGATATACAAGGAGATGGCGAAGCTTTTTAAGCTTTACTATATCTGCAGGCAATTCTGTAACACAAGTATTCTTAAGATCAAGTGTTTCTAGGTTTTGTAACTTTCCTAGTACACAGTTTGGGAGCATTTTTACCTGTGTGTTTTTCAAGCTCAGATATGTTAAATGATATAAGTCAATAACTGCTACTGGAAACTTCTTCAAGGGTGAATCTTGATAATCTAAAACATTGAGGAGTTTGAATCCACCAGGGAACAGTTTTCCAAGGGATAAACTTTCAGTCACTCCGAACATTAAGAGAGAACGGAGTTGAGAAACAGATTTATGCTGTTGTCCATTTGGATTTGTTAGTGTGCCGTGCAGCGCAAGGCGGCGAATCTTTTCAAGCGACACCGCATTTTGTTCTTTGACTATTGTTGCAAAGTTTTGGTCCTTGGACTTCAAAATGATAATCTCCCTCAGAAGATCATGGATTCTCAACGTTTTGACTCTTCCATCAGATGTTGTTTCTGCAACTCGCAATAAGTTTCTGTTTAGGAGCTCCTTGAGGTAATCCTCTGCAACATCTTCCCTTGCTTTTCCTTCTTTGGATTCAATAAAACCTTCTGCTATCCATAACCGAATCAACCTCATACGCTGAATCAGATAGTCCTTAGGAAACATGCTTAAATACAAGAAACAGTACTTTAAATAGTAAGGCAAATCATTAAAACTGAGGCAGAGTACTGTTTTCAGATTATCAAGTTTGCCATTGACTTGAATTTCAGCTCCAAGACTATGGCAAATCATGTCCCATTCATCTATCCTGCGCTTGTCTTTTGTAGCAAGGACACCACTGATTGCTACGATTGCAAGGGGAAGACCCTCGCATTTTCTTAAGATATAACTACATATTTCAATTAAATACGAGGGACATGAGTGACCTTGGAAGGTCTTTCTACAAAATAGATCCCATGCTTCATCTTCTTTCAAGGGTTGTAAGTTATACACCTTACCTTTGGGTTCTACGCTGGCATATAAGGCCAAGTCAGATTTGCGTGTAGTGATCATGATCCTGCTGCCACAATTATTTTTTGGAAGTGCATATTTGACAGCTTCCCATTCATGCATATGCCACACATCATCAAATACAACCAGGTACCTCCTTCTCTGCAACAGCTCTTTGATAATCATCTTCAACTTGTCGCTATTCATAATTTCCAAGCCTTCTGGAACTTTTCGCCTCATTTCAGAAAAAAATTTTTGGGCCAAGTCTCTGAGCAGCTCCACAATTTCACTAGATTGGGAAACAGTAACCCAAGCACATGTTTTGAAGTGTTTTATCACCTCTGGATCATCATATACTTTCTTCACCAAAGTAGTTTTTCCCATCCCTCCCATTCCAGTAACGGAAATTACCTTGCGTCCAGGACAACTTTTAATCAGCCACCCAATCAACTTCAGCTTAGGCCTGTCTATGCCCACTAGATCAGTGTTGTCCAGGAGAAGAGCATCTCCTCGTTGATCATGCCATGTTTTACCTGCTTCAGAACTTGTATTAATCTGACAAGTGAGAGTTTTGTAATAGAAAAACAAATACACTTTCTTTGTTACAAAATCATTTGTTCACCATGAAACGTTACGACAAAGACATACACTAGACACAACACTGACTGACACGTAGATACCAGTAATAATTTAATAAAATGTAAGTGATTGAACTTATCCCATGTTAATGTCCATTAGATTACTCACTATTACTTTAGCTGTAAAGAGTCTTTGAAGTTAGTAGTACCTGTATGAATGCAATTTGAAGCCTCTGAAGAAGTGTCAAGTTTTGTGAGGAATTTCTTATGAATTGAAAAAATAGTCGTCATGCGAGAGTTGATGTTTTTGAACTCATGAGCAATCCGATAACGAGCTTTCATGTTCCTGATGCATAGAGAAAAAGAAAATCTGTTTGCGTGATTACGTGCCTGGACAAGAAGTTCCAATTCATCAAGAAGATCTGTAGTTTCATGAGCAACTTCTCTGACTTGCTTAACCCAAACTTTGAGTTCTTCATCACCCTCTTCTAATGCATCTGCAACGTTTAAGAAGGCTGCTATGAGCTCCAACTGCCCTTTCAGATACCCTGCTTCTGCTTCAACCCCAGCGAGCAAATTCAACTTATTCTCAAGTACAGGCACAAGCCTTTGCAGAAGAAAATTCACAGCACTCTCTGCCATTTTTCTAGATTAGTCACAAACCTTCTGCTAGTCCATAGCATAGTAGAGACAGACTATGATATGCTAACTAGAGTTTAGATTTATTAGCTATATAAAAGGTTTTGCTTTATAGTTTCTTATAGACATAACCACTCTTTGGTGATTGTTATATTATAATAATAACTAATATTCTCCACCAGGAATGTAAACTCTGATTGGCCACCTAGGAAATGAGGTGTTTTTCACCACATTTTACAAGTAAAGACAGGAGATAGACATGCACGATTTTCCTCATCACCAAAAATACAGGTCAGCATCACAAGTAGGTAATAGAAATAAAACATAATATGCTGCAAAAGTTTAATAGAACACGTAGATACTAGTACTGATTTGAGAAAAAAAATGATTTAATAATAAAAATGATTTAATGTAATTCTAGTGACACGACACTAACAACACTTATATGTGTTAGATAGACTAAAAGTAATCTTAACCTGTTTATGAAGCTAAAAACAATAATTATTTACAAAATACAAAGCGCGTGACATTGGTCAAAATTTTGCTGCTTGATTAATATTCATTAAGAAAATGGTAGGTTGAGTAAGATCATTTATATTTTGGACAGACTAATTTGTTTTAGACTTTACTGAAAAAAAGTTTTCTAGTGTATCCATTTGCTTGCGTATGCCAAGGTATATGCTTAATTGTCAAAGAAGCAAGAATCTTTGCAGGCGTGTGGAAAAATTGGCTCACATTAGATTACACATTTGGAAATAGAAAAATGTACATTAATGTAATATATATATATATATATATATATATATATATATATATATATATATATATATATATATATATATATATATATATATATATATATATGATCATGCTAATACACACTCACACACTCATATAGGTGTGCATTAACAACATACACTTTAGTGTATTTTTGTGTGAAACTCATCATTTTTTAGTGGGACCCACGTTAGGAAGATGAAGAAAAAAAATAGAAAGAAAATACATGTAGTAGTCTATTTTTGTGTGGAACCTACTAATTTTGGGTGTGTGTTAGTATTTCCCATATATATATATATATATGATACATATCTTATGAGAATGCTATTTTTATGTGAGAACATGAGAATGAATCTGAATCATTAGATTTTAAAATAAATGGTGAAGATTATGTGTGGTTTTTATTTCTCTTTCATCCATTATTAAAATAAATGATGAAGGAGAGAGAAAAAAACTGATACATAATCTCCACCATTTATTTTAAAATCTAATGGTTCAGATTCATTCTCATGTTCTCACATAAAAATGACATTCTCATATAATATGTTTCATATATATTAAGCATGTAAAAATTTTATATCGGGCTATAAACCGAATATATTTTTACAAGTGGGAGTAATAATGATGCCATGGTGAGACATAATGGGCTCTATATTTGACAATTAATAGAGTATTGTTCACTGAATACAAGTATACCATGTTTCTTTAAAGGTCCATTTGGTGGAAGAATGCTAAACTTAGAAGGAACCCCTATTAATATTATATATGAACAATTTGGTTAATGTTCAAACGCAAAGTCAAAGACGGTTTAGTTGCTTGTATGACTTGTGGACAGACTTGCCGATGTAATTTACCAAATAAAAACACTTATGCCTTGGGTAGGAAGAAATGGCCTATAGTGTTATTTTTAAACATCATCCCTGTTAAAAAATGTAGAGGGTGGCAAATGGGCAAGCCCGCCCCGTTTAGACCCCCTGCAAAAGTCGGTAAAAAAATGAGACGGAGTGGCGCGAACATTATTTCACAAAAAAATGAGAGTGTGGCAGAATAGACTCATTTATACATGAATTTGATGTATTTAAGTGTGTTTGAAAATATATTTTCGAGTTAAGAGGGACACTTTGGTGCTTCTCCACCACTGAGAGGGTGAGAAGTAATGCCCTAACAAAAACGATTTAAGGGCCTATGCAGTCATGTGTCCAAAACACGAAGACAAGTGCCAAAACATGTGATGAGATAAGCAAAATGACAAGTTTGGATAACATCGGATTTTTGTTTTCTTTCATACTAAAGATTAAGGGCCTGTTTGAAAAAAAATTTAATTTATAGTTTTTAAAATCTATTTTGTAAATTTATTTTAAAATCTATTTTTAAAAAAGGGAATGAGAAAAAGTTGTTTGGTTATCAATTTCTTCAAAACTGTTTTAGGAGTGAAAAAATGAAAAAATCTATTTGGTTATTTAACTTTTAAAAACTGTTTTAAAAATAATAAGATGATAAAATCTTTTGATAATGTAATTAATTTTTTTTTATTATATTAAATAATAAATAACAAAAAATAAGAAATACTTTTATGAGAATTTAGTTGCTAATGAATATTTTTTTTTTATAAAATAGAGTTAAAGAAAAATTAATAATTAATCAAAAGTGCTTATTATATAATTAAATATTTTTAATTATATAATAATTAACATAATGAATTAATTTGCAATATGTTTTATAACAAAAAGAAATTAAGAAAAATACAAGTCTTATAAATTGTAAATAATTAAAGCTAATGTTTAATATATTATATATCAAATTATTTTATCATATATTTTATTGTATATGCATATAAATTAACAGCTGATAATAAAAGAAAAAGTATGGAAATGGGAGTACATCCCAATTTATCAACATAGAATATAAATAATAAATTACACAAAAGTTCATTTAATTACGTTTGTGCCATTAATGAAATTGGCACTTTTTCCGTGTTTCCCAATTGATTCTAGGAAATAAAAATGAAAAGTGAAAAGTAAAACGTATTTACATTGTTTTGGTTTTTTAGTTTTAAGAATTGGAAATTGAAAATAGTTTTGCAAAAGTGTTTCTTAAAACGAGTCATTCAAACAAATTTTTTATTTTTTAATTTTTAAAAATTAAAAAACAGTTTTTGAAAACTAAATCAAACAGACCTTAAATTTCAAGATTTAAAAATCTTATATATATAAAGAAGTGCTTAAAGAAATGTGTCTTTCAACTTGAATCTTTGCATAGAGAAAACTATATATATATATATATATATATATATATATATATATATATATATATTGTTGGGTATCAGAGTAGCAAGATAAATATCATAAAATAAGAGATTAACAAGTAAGAAAATTGACACAAAATATTTACGTGAAAAATCCTCAACAAATAAGAAAAAAACCACGGCCACCGGTAGAAAATATTTTCACTAAGTGGAAGAAATTACAACACTTCTCTCTATATACAAGGAGAGAACAAATTACACTCTCTCTTGTAATAGGAAAACTCACTAAAGAACCTTATAGGAAAAAATACAATATACTTTATCTCTCTAAGTTTTTCTTTTATGTGATGTTGCAATGCTTTTGTGTTGTTGTGTTAGGAATGAGAAATGCACCTCTATTTATAGGTGTTCATCTTCACAAAACCATGGAAGTTGTTACAAAACCATGTCTGCAAAACCATGGGTGTTTCTTTCTTGGTCCATAAATTGTGACTTTATTCAATCATAATCTTTGACCATAATCTTTTACCATTACCATAATATTTGACTATGACCATAATCTTTGACAATCTCCCACTTAAAGTCACATTTGTGATCTTCCAAAAAATCTTCTCTACCTTGCCAACTCCATGCTGATTACGTCTCTAATAGGCCATAGGAAGACCTACACCATGCAAACTTATCAGAGTTAATCGGCTTCGTCATTGCATCTGTTAGGTTATTTTTAGTGTGAACTTTCTGCATATCCACACTTCCTTCTTCTACAAACTCTCTAACAAAATGATATTGAACTACTATGTGTTTTGTCCTGGAATGAAAAGCTGGATTCCTTACAATGTGTAAGGCACTCTGACTGTCACAGTACACAGTAATCTTTTGTTGATTGTGCCCGAGTTCTTCCAATAACCTTTGAATCCAAATTGCTTCCTTACATGTTTGGGTAACGGCCATGTATTCAGCTTCTGTAGTAGACAAAACTACAACAATCTGCAATTTGGATAACCAGCTTACCGCTCCTCCCGCAAGTGTGAACACCTAGCCAGTAGTAGATTTTCTTTTATCAAGGCCGCTTGTAAAATCTGAATCAACATAGCCTCTGATAGTGAATTCTGATCCCCCCAAAACATAATGCAGCACATGAGGTTCCTTTGATGTATCTAAGGATCCTCTTAACAACATTCCAATGTTCATTACCTAGATCTGCCATAAATCGACTGACCGTTCCAATTGCTTGAGCAATATCTGGTCTAGTACATATCATAGCTTACATAAGGCTTCCCACCGCTAATGCATACGGTACTCGAGACATTTCCATCATTTCCACTTCATTGCTAGGATTCATACTTGAGGATGATTTATAATTGACAGGTAGTGGGGTAGAGATTGGCTTACAGTCTTGCATGTTAAAGCGGCGCAAGACTTTCTGAAGATAATTTTTCTGAGAAAGCCAAATCCTTCTGCCTTTTCTGTCTCGGTGAATTTGCATCCCTAAAATCTTGTTTGTTGGTCCCGAGTCCTTCATATCAAACTCCCTAGCCAATTATGCCTTCAATTCTTGGACTCGATCTTTGTTGGGACCTACCACTAACATGTCATCCACATACAATAGCAAAATGATAAAATCATCGTTATCATCAAACCTTTTGTAATATGTATAATGGTCTGAACTTAATCTGTTGTATCCAAGGCTCCCAATGAAGGAATCAAATCTCTTGTACCAACACCATGGCGCCTGTTTTAAACCGTACAGAGATTTGGTCAACCTACAAACCAAGTTTTCTTTTCCTTGTTCTTCAAAGCCTTCGGGTTGGAGCATATATATTTCCTCTTCAAGTTCTCCATGGAGAAACGCAGTCTTTACATCAAGCTGCTCTAAATTTAAATCAAATGCAGCACACATCGCCAAGACCACTCTGATTGTTGTGAGTCTTACCACTGGAGAAAATCTCTCATCGAAATCAATACCTTCTTTCTGAGCATATCCTTTGACCATCAGTCTTGCACGATATCGTTCCACCTGATCGTTGCCATCTCGCTTAATTTTGAACACCCATTTGTTACAAATGGCTTTCCGGCCTTTAGGAAGTTCAACAAGTTCCCATGTGTTATTTCTATGTAAGGCTTCAATTTCCTCTTGCATTGCTGCTATCCACATAGAAGCATCTGAACCATTTAATGCCTCATGAAAAGTTGATGGTTCTCCATCTTCTGATAGAAGACAATATGCATCATGACTTGCCATCACATATTCTGAGTGCCAGGATGGTTTTCTTATCTGACGTGTGGTTCTTCTGGGGTCTACATTATTGACCTCAGTTGGTTCTTGTTCTTCGTACTCTGGCTCTGCTTCAGAAGAATCATTTTCTCCTTACTTTTCCTCCATCTCCATTGTAGTAGTCTCCTTTATAGTGTTGTCATCTTTTTGCTCCTTTTGTAGTTCATTTTCTACAAAGATTACATCTCTGCTAACAATAATCTTGTTGGCAGCGGGATCCCATAGACGATACCCCTTCACATTGTTAGCGTAACCCAAGAGTATGCATTTCCTGGATTTTGGGTCCAACTTTGTTCTTTCTTGGGAGTTGTACATCACGTACACATGATATCCAAATACATGCAAAGAAGAATAATCACCCGGTTTTCCCTTCCACATCTCCATTGGTGTCTTTAAATCAATCGCAGTTGATGGAGATTGATTTATCACGTAACAGGCAGTTTTGACAGCTTCTGCCCAGAAAGACTTTGTCAATCCTATTGTTTTCAGCATAACTCCCGTCCTCTCTAAAAGAGTTCTATTCATCCGCTCTGCTACACCATTCTACTGAGGTGTATGAGCAACAGTAAATTGTCGCTTAATACCTTCTTGCTTGCAGAATGTCAGGAAATCACCATCTGTTTCTCCTTCATTATCTGTCCTCAAGCACTTAATTCTTTTCCTAGTTTCAAGTTCCACTTGTGCTTTGAACTCCTTGAATACTAAATACACATATGACTTCTTCTTGATTGGGTACACCCATAGTCTCATGGAGTAATCATCAATGAATGATACAAAATATTTTGCTCTTCCAATGGACATTTTCGGTGACTCCCACACATCAGAATGAATCAAGTCTAGTATGTGTTTGCTTCTAGCAGTTGACTTAGCAAACTTTAGTTTATGTTGCTTGTTTATCACACAGTGCTCACATAAAGGTAAATTTACTGACTTGAGCCCGGGTATGAGATTACGTTCTGCAAGAACTTTCAAGCCTCGTTCTGACATATGGCCTAGTCTGCGATGCCATATCATCGTTGTTTCTTCCTGACTTCCAGCTACTATTAATGCATCTGCTCATTTCATTGTTTCTCCCAAAAGCATGTATAGATTTGCAGCGACTTTCTCTGATTTCATCACTACTAGCGAACCTTTCACCACTTTCAAGATCCCACCTTGAACATGGGTTTTGCATCCGAGGTTATCTAGTTGCCCAATAGACAACAAATTCTTCGTCAATCCTTTCACATGTCGTACCCCTTGAAGTGTGTGGATAGTACCATCATACATTTTCATTTTAACAGTACCAACTCCAGCAATTTCCAAAGCATGGTCATTCCCCATCAATACATGTCCTTCCGAGATAGGTTCGTAAGTGCAAAACTAGTTTTGTCGTGGAGTCATGTGCCATTTTGCTCCTGAATCTACTATCCAACCATCAGTGAGTTGAATTTCGCCTTTGGTACTAACTGTTGCTCTGCTGTAAAGGATATCTTCATCATCGGAGGTACTAGCAATACATCCTTGAGATGTACTTGCTTCGGAAGACTTCTCACCATTCTTCTTGTTAAACCAACATTCTTTCTTCAAGTGCCCTCTCTCGCCACAATTGTAGCATTTGAGGTTTGTTCTTTTTTGAAATTTTGATCTACCATGATTTTGACTCCCACTGGGACCACGTTCCGTTGATCTACCTCTCGTAATCATCAAAGCTTCTATTCGTTTTGAGCTTTCATGTCGATCTTCCTTATTTTTACGCCTGAATTCTTCTTCAAGAAAAGCTCCGGCGACATCATTAAAGGATAGACGGTCAATGTAACGCCCCAGTTTTGTTAGATTTATTTAATAGAGTAGATTTAATTGGTTTTGGTTTTATATTATTTTATTGTTGACTTTTAATTGACAAAATGTTATTTTTAATCATTGTTTATGTTTTATCGCGTTTTGAGAGCGTTTGCGAGATATTTGAGCGTAGGGGTATTTTGGTCATTTTGCGTGGTTAGATATTTTTATAAATAGGAATAGAAAGAGAGAAAAGAAAAGAAAAAGAAGAGAAAGAAAAGAGAAGGAAAGAAAGAAGAGGAGAGAAAGAGAAAAGAGGAAAATCGAAGATTCTCCGTTTCGAGCGCGAATAATCGGGTAAGGGTGAGAAGTTTCGATTATATCATGCTTGTATATGTATATGTATGTTTTGTTTGAATGTTTGGGTGAAAAATATATGTTTTTCTATTTGGTTGAATTTGTGAGCAATTGATAGAAATCGATGTTTTAACGGTTAGAATGCGGAATAGTTCGCGTAGAATAGTCGGGAAATGATAGGATTTAGTCGGGAATACTTGTCGGTATGATCGGGGGGTTTAAGGATGAGTTTGGGGGGTTTTTGCATCATAAAAATCTGGTTTTTTTGCTTCTGCGAAGCGAGTAATCGATTAACGATATGTGAGTAATCGATTACCACTGTAAGTTTCAGAAAAATAATATTTTCAAAAATTCATAACTTTTGAACCGTAAGTCCGTTTTGGTCCCCGTTTGAAGCGTTGGAAAGCTTATGAAATGTTATTTCTTTTAAAAATGGGTTGGAGGTCAGTAGATGATTTATTTAGGTCGTGGTTTTGGAAAAGTGTTGGGTGGTCGGGTTTTTATCGCGCTAAATGTGTGCGATTGTTGTGTTATCATGCTATATGCTTTTAATATGTATCGTATGGCTTGTGTGCTGGTATATGATGTGAATATATATGATAAGTGTTGGTGATGATGGTTTGTGGTGTTATGGAGGAATAAATGTGTGTTTTGGGTTTTGATTTCAATGTGCGATAATGATGTGTTGTGAGTAGCATTTGATATGTGGATCCCTTGTGGAAGTGCTTGTGATTGCATAATTGTTGTGGTTTATGGTTTGTAATGAAAATGCATGTGGTATGACTTATATGTCGTTGTGATGATGATTTTTGGCCGAAAGGCAAGAAAATGCTAAGTGTGGTATTTGATGATATATGCATGATTATGGATGTGTATGTGGGTGCAATGTGAATGTCATGAGTCATTGTATGCCAAACATCATAATATGCATTGTTGAAACGTCCTGAGTGGCGGTTTGATTCCAGAGGGAATCTGTTAGATCATCGTGTGCCTCGAAAATATGAGGCGATGCCTGAGGACTGAAAGCGATGAATCTGCTATAACATCGTGTGCCTCGAAAATATAAGGCGATGTCTGAGGACCGAAAGCGATGGTTATAGACGATTGTGTGCTCCTTTGGAGACCTAAAGCAATCCATAACGTCGTGTGCCTCGAAAATATGAGGCGATGCCTGAGGACCTAAAGCGACGGGTGAACATCGTAGGCCCGACAGGGTGTTACTTGAGATTCTCAGTAACGAGCGATGGTTCCAGTAGTTCCTGAGTGAACTGATGATGAGACATGTGACATTGGAAGTCGGTACCGCATGGCATGTGCATAGAGTCGTTGTGTCGATCTATGTGCATTTGCATAAATCATGAATTAATTGTGCATGGAAATGTGATTGTGATTGATGAGATGAAATATGTGCAATTGTATTGAATGGTATATGTTTGATTGATTATGTGATTATGTGTGGGAAATTGTGAAATCATTGAATATGTGTTGAGATTTATGATTGGATTGGTAAATTGATGTGCATATGTGATAAATGCATTGGCTGTGAATAATATGTTTTAGGCATAGACATATGCTATGTGATGTGTGATGTGTTTCTATATGTGATGACTTGGTATGCCTTATGTGCAAATACGTGATTATGTTGGATAATTGATGCAGGTTATGTATTTGTGACATGCTATATGTATTGGTATGTGATAAATGTGGTGAGAATAACTATGCACGTGAATTGTTATGTTTTTGCATATTATTATGCAATCTTGGTTTAGTTGTTATTTCTCACCCTTCTGCTGGAATATGCTTTTTATGGCATAGTGCAGATTGTCAGCTTTAGAGGCGTGGAGGCAAGTGGAAAAGTTAGATCTTCGTTTGCTTAGGTCTTGGTGTCAGCTCTGATACGTAGCACGGGAGTCGGGAAAAGCTTTAAGTTATTTGTATACAATTGTTGAATATGTTTTGTATGACTTTTGTATGTATATTTTGTTGTTCTAAAACCATTTATTTGTAAAACAAGTCGGTTATGGATCTTTCCGCTTTATTCCATAATTGACATTTCCGTTATTATGGAAAATGTTTCCCCTTTGAGGGTATTCTATTTTATGCTATTATTCAAATTTATGAGCAGGGATGATGTTTTGTTTATTTAAATGTGACATCCTTGTTTCTGTCGGAAAAATAAATTTTTAGTTACTCTGATTTTATTTATGTATTATTTATTCGCGATGGGAATTGGGGTGTTACAGTCAACAATATTATTGTTTGTAATATTGATGACGAGTTGATCATACGAATCTGGTAAACTCTGAAGAAGAAGCTCTGCTAGTTCATTTTCCACTATTGTGAAATCTGATGTAGATAGCTGAGCAAATAATGTATTCAAATTATTGATGTGATCTGGAACCGAAGTGGATTCACTCATTCGAAGAGTGTATAGCATCCTCTTTAAGAAAATTCTGTTGTGAAGTGACTTGACCTCGTACAATTGGATGAGAGTATCCCATATCTCCTTTGCAGTTTTCTTTTCTGCTATACTTGACAAAACTGAATCTGCCATTAATAAGTGCAAATTGGCAACAACATTGTCATCCATTTCTCTCCACTTTTCATCATTTATATCTGTAGATCTACCTTTAATTATGGGTGAGCAATTATCCTTCCTCAGGATTGCCTGCATCTTCAATTTCCACAGGGAGAAATTACTCACACTGAATTTTTCAATCTCAAATTTTGCAGCCATTTTTTTTAAACTGGTTTACAAAATTTCACCGTCAATAGAACAGTATACGTGAGCAGTATTGTATATTTTTACCGCACACTAGAATAAATCTAGTATACGTTAGCAATCACTGCAAAAGTATACAACCACACGTGTGAATAGTAACCGTACGCCGCAGCGGAAATAGAGACCGACACCAACAGCTCTGATACCACTGTTGGGTGTCAGAGTAGCAAGATAAATATCACAAAATAAGAGATTAAATAGTAAGAAAATTGACACAAAATATTTACGTGGAAAACCCTCAACAAATAAGGGAAAAACCACAGGCACCGGTAGAAAAGATTTTCACTAAGTGAAAGAAATTACAACACTTCTCTTTATATACAAAGAGAGAACAAATTACACTCTCTCTTGTAATATGAGAACTCACTAAAGAACCTTATAGGAGAAAATACAATCTACTCTATCTCTCTAAATTTTTCTTTTATGTTATGTTGCAATGCTTTTGTGTTGTTCTGTTAGGAATGAGAAATGCACCTCTATTTATAGGTGTTCATCTTCACAAAACCATGGGAGTTGTTACAAAATCATTGGTGCAAAATCATGGGTGTTTCTTTCTTGGTCCACAAATTGTGACTTTATTCAATCACAATCTTTGACCATAATCTTTTACCATGACCATAATATTTGACTATGACCATAATCTTTGACAAAAGTTTTATACAATGAATTTATCACTTATAACTTCGGTGAATAGTATTAGTTTTATATGTTTTTAGTTAATTAATGATATTTTGTGTATGCACTTAATAAGTGTTTTGTCTTTGAATTTCACTTGTTTTTTTATGTGCATGGTTAGTTTGTATGATGAATGTTGTCACGACAATGTTCGACTGTTCATTATCCAAAAACTGAAGTGTTAGAAGATACTAGTTGAAGTCGTACTACCTAAGCAAATGTTGAATTGAAGAATATTCTTGAAGCTGAGATAAAGTGTTACGTAAGTTGTAGAAAATAGATAATGACGGAAAAATGCAAAAAATAAAAATAAAAGTTGCCATAGTACTAGCTCTGAAAAGGAATATGTTTTACTCTTGGTCCAAGTTTATTGGATAAAAAAATGGCTCACAAACCAAAATATGGAGCTATAACTAGGAAACAAGGCCTACAACAAAAGGGGATACACTTGGAGGCTGCGAGAATCTACAGAAAGATAGAAGGAGACAAACCAGAGTAGAAAAAACATCATTTCACTCCCTTATCCATGTATGAGCAATGTGACAGTGAGAGGCATGACACGAAGGATCACTTGTAGTTGGTAAATTCCAAGGAATTGTCGTTTTTTCTTTAGGGGACATTTGTTTCGCGAAGTCAAAAATTTATTCTTAGGAATTATTTACTCGAAAAAATAAATATAGAAAATTTATTCTAAGGAATTTTTTGAAAAATTGTTTGGCAAGCATTTTGATATTCCTTGAAAAAGATAAGGTTTTACTTGGGAATAATTTCATGGGACGTTATGAGAAGTTATTTTTTTTCTTGGAATCTTTATATTCAGGAATAATATTTTTCAATCTTGTAACAAACATGAGTATACTCATTTCTTATTCATATATTCCCAGAAATCTTATTTCTAAACTTGAAACAAAGACCCCCTTAGGTTTATCAATAGTATTCATACATTTTTAGAAATATGTAACCTAATTTCTAAGCACTCTATATTTGTTTTTCTCACTATGAGCTAAATCTCATTTGTTAGATAATGTGATGTTCCATGAATAACAAGTAATATTTGAATGTGAATGAATGTGGTTTTATGTTATTTTTAATTCTTGTGTTTTATTTTCATATGTTTAATTCCAAATATGATCATCTTAGGTTAAATAAAAGTTTATTAAGTTGTGGTAGTTCTTAGTAAATTGATTTCAAGAACTAATATAGTAAAGTAGCGAGTAAATATAGATCAGGGTCATATGAGTAAAAAAGTTTTATTTGAAGTGTAATGGTGCTAATGAAACTTTAGACATAATGTAATCTTAGTTGCTTATTGCATATTCTCAAGTTGTTGACTAATACCAAAAGAATAATGTGTGTAATTACAATAAAAACATCAATCCATATAGTAACAACTATAACCCAAGATGAAGGAATCACTCAAATTTATCATGGTTCAACACTCAAAATCAATTGAAACCTACAACGCCTCAAATACCACCTGTTTTACTTACATTAATACAGAATGTGGTACCTAATGGGAGTAACCAGATGGAAGAAATACTTAAGGCGTTTATGAAAGAAACTAATGTCTTTGCTAACGAAGCAAATACCTAAATTCAAGCTCAATGAGAGAGTATCAAGAACCTATAGACTCAAATGAGGCAACTAGCTATTGTACTCATCTCAAGGACAAATAGAGGTTTTCCTAGCACTATTGAAATTCCAACCTCAACTTTGAGAATCAAAAACAAGGAGACATGCAAGATCATGTCACTACAATATAAGAAGGAGTATGAATGGTAGGGTAGAGGAGATATATAGCATGAAGTTGAGAATGATGATCATGATAAAGCATCATTACAAGTCACCAATGGAACAAAGTCATAACATTCTATTACAGTTACACAAGATTCAAAAGTATAAAACCTTGAACTCTAGAAGGAAAACTCACTAATCATTTCATACGAAGCTACAGACGTGCCACGCTAGATGCGTCTAGAACTATTTTTTCAAAGAAAATATTTGTCCAAGAAATACCACTTCCTTCATTTCTCCAAAGGACAAGGAAACCTAAAGAAGACCAATAATATGGAAAGTTTATGGAGATATTGAGGAAGTTGCACATCAACCTCCCCTTAATTGAAGTTATACATAAAATACTTAATTATTCCAAATTCATGAAGGATGTTGATCGTTAAAATAGTAAGTGTACTATTTTTACGATGTAGTAATAATAAGGGTTATCCCCATAATTGATCTTGAGGACTGCGCATGATTGTAAGTGCAGATGCTAATTCAATTAAACAAAAGTTCCTTGGGTTTTGATTGTTTTGAAATTATAACTAAGAATAGTAAAATGAACAAAATTATAAACTTGACTTAAAAACAGATATGAGAAGCATGCTAGAGGAAGTGTATGAATTACACTGCAAAAACTCTAAATCCTTATTCGATGAAATATTACTCTAAACAAACCTTACCGATTCTTAAGGTTATTTTTTCCTAATTCCTTAGCGGAAAAACCATTGAGATTCTATCTTTACCCTAATTCCTTAGCGGTCAATAAAGAATCACAAGCATTATATTTGATCAAGAATAATCTGGTTATTATAAGGTATCCCCATTCCTAGGCAATATCTACTGTAATATTATTATGCAAAAGTGTTAGGTTGGTTGGTCCGACCTAAACCCTTACCGTAAATTAATTTTAATTTGTCCGATCGAAAAGCGTTAAAAACATTGCATAACAAAAGATTAAGGGAAAAAGTAATATCTCATAGAATAATGAAAATTCAAGTCATTACAATGCAATTCAGGGACACCCCTCTAGCATTGGGGGGTTTAGCTACTCATAGTACGAAAAGAAATTACAATATAAAAACTAAAACATTACAAGAATTCTGGATTACGTTGATCTTCAATTGCTCCTGCGCATGAAAACCTTCCGTACTCCATTGGTTCTTGATTGCTCAATCTTTCTCGTCAAAATCTTTCATCAAATCAAAAGTCCTATTTCCTTTCTCAAAAAGTATCTCAAATACTCACAGGTCCAATTCATTAATGGGGAAATGCCCAAAATACCCTCATGGAACACAAAGGCCAAAAATCCAAGAAAATAAGGTTATTTAGCGTCCAAGGCAACACGGGCCGTGTCAGCTGACACGGGCGGCCGTGTTGGCTGCCTGGCATCTTGATGAAAATTATTTTTGCTCCAGACCTGCTGACACAGGCCGTGTCAGGTGACACAGGCACCCGTGTTAGCCCACTGCCAAACCACCAACAAATTGATCTTTTGATATCCTGCTGACACGGCCCGTGTCAGGCGACACGGGTGGCCGTGTCAGGCCACTGGCTCCCTTCTAAAACCTTTCCAAATTCTTGCGATTTTTCTCATTTTTCGCTCTGATTCCTCCTGCATGTTTATATGAACCTGAAAACACTAAAGAACCCAACCAAGGCATAAAATGCGGTAAAAGAGATATAAAACAAATAAACAATAACAAAATATTAACCAAAACAAATAGTGAAATAACGTATGAAAACCACCGATCAAACTCCCCCAAACTTAAACTGTTGCTTGACCTCATGCAACACGTTTGCATAAAGATTTTTTAGATCAAACGATACGTATCACATGAAAGACTTGTGAAGGTAAGGTGTGTCAATACTCATACGTGAGCCTTTGCTCCGATCGGCTAGAACTAGTTCTCTTGGTAATCGTCCGTTAACGAATGTATTACACAAACACATACCGCGATAAAACCACGGACCTAAATCCCCTTTTCGGTTACGTCTCCAACTATGCTTTGGGCTTAAGTCTTTTCTTCGATTTTCTACCCCTTTCATTCGGATAATCAAATTAAGGCATTTTTATCGTTTTCCCTCACATGTACAAGATTGATCAAGACTTTTTCTAGGAACATTTCTCTTTTTTTTCTCGTGCATTGGCGTTTCTTAGTCCACTTTGGGACGACAATTGAGACTTAGCCGCCGTTAGGCTAAGTAACCGGGTAAGGGTTACCCAACTTAGAAGGACTAGTTGTCTGTATCGCTATTATTCACTTTTTCGGTGCCTTAAGTCATTCTCTCAATCACCCCTGGACATGCAATTCTTTTTAGTCATGTCGGACTACCACTATGAACTAATCAGGGAATACTTCTCAAATCCAAGTACTATGGCACAAATCTACATGTTGGACTCGTTTCCTTACTCCTGGGAATCTAGGGTGTTCAGGTTATACCTCACTTTCCAAACTTTCCCAATGTCCTTAATTCTAGCTCCTCTTCACTCAAACTCTATATAGTTTCTTGACCACCTCAAAATCACAGTATTCACAAGAAAAAATTTTAACGGTTCTAATTTGGGAAGAATGCATAATGGTTTTCAACACACAAAACAGACATGACCCGTACAAAAAGGAAAAACTAAAAGCAGTAAATCCTCCCCCAAACTTGAACTACACATTGACCTCAATGTGTTTGAACAAGAGCGAGAGAGGTTACTCACAAAGATCCTTACTAAGGATGTTGACGGTAACGCAACACCACTACTACATCATCGTTTGCACAAGTAGGATTCGGATTATTTCCTGCAACCAAAACAAATACAAACAGCAAATAGAAAGTAATTAATCAGAAAAGCTTGGGTTGCCTCCCACGTAGCGCTTCGTTTAACGTCGCATGGCTCAACGGGTTACTCCCCAATGCTATGGGGGGTACTTCAGCTTACACGTTTTGTTGCTTAACCTTTCTGCAACAGAGCACCGGTCAGATTCAGGTATAAGAGCTACATTGTGATTCAACTCGCATCCAACTTCCACATTCTTCCTTTGATGTTTTTTTCTCTTCTTTCTTTGATGTTTCTTCCTCTTATTGACTTCTTGACTGGATTTTGGAGTCTTGCTAGGTGCAATAGATGACTCAGATGGCGCAACCTGATGGATTATTCCAGAGACTTTTTCAAGAAGTGGTTTTGAGCTTTTACTTTTTCCCACTGTGTGGATCATTCCAACTGAGGGGTGATTACTTTCCTCTTGACCTTGCTTCTCGAGCTCCAACACTTTTAAGGTTATTTCCTCATCAAAATATTTCAAGGTTAGAGTACCAGCCTCAATATCCACACTGCACCGAGTAGTCATCAAGAATGGTCGACCCAGTATGATAGCCATCTCCTCATCCTCGGGTAGATCAATGATCTCAAAGTCTACTGGATATGTGAAGTTATCAATGGTCACAAGCATATCTTCTGCTAAGCTGTATGACAGCTTGGTTGTGAGGTCGGCAAACTTCATATTTGTTCCCGTTTCACTTATTTTTCTATACCCAGCTTTTTGAAAATTGAGAGGGGCAAGAGACTCACACTAGCACCCAAATCAATTAAGACTTTCTTAAAAGTTATGTCCTTTATGGTACAGGGGATTGATACAGAACCAGGATCTGTCCGTTTGATTGGAATTCTCCTACCTTGTGATCCCCCACTGCTCTCCTCAATTATACTATTTAGCTCTTCGCCACTAGGTTTCTTTTTCCCAATGACCTCCTTCATGAATTTCTTATATAGAGGCATTTGTTCGAGTGCTTCAAAGAAGGGCATATTAATCTCTAACTTTTTTACCAATGAGCTGAATTTCTCAAAGTCTTTTTCTGGTGTCTCCTTATTTGTCACTCTTGAGGGGTGCGGTAACTTGATCTTAGGTTTAACCGCTTCTTTTCTTTTCTCTTTGGTTGGTCTGGCTTCTTCTTCTGCAACTTTCTGGCTCCTTGTCGTAACAACATTGACATTCGCATGACTCTTCGGATTTGGTATGGTGGCGGTTGGGAGGGCGCCTGGTGCTTGAGAATTTGCAACTTGTTGAGCTATCTGACCCAATTGAACCTCCAGATTATTTATGGAGGTTGTGGTATTTCTATAGCTATTTCAGGTCTCTTCCTGAAATTGCATGTTATGAGCTGCCATCTTCTCAATGGCAATCTCCCATTGTGCTTTTTGGGGAGCATGTTGCTGCTGTCGATATTGGTGTTGATTCTGATCTTTCCAGGAGAAGTTAGGATGATTCTTTCACCCTGGATTATAAGTTTGAGTGTAGGGTTTATTCTGCTTTAGGAATTTTATCTCTTCAATTTGTTGCGGAGTCGCAACACAATGTGCAGTATAATGGGGTCCACTACAAATCTCTCAACTCATGGGTTGACTAGTTTGAACTTGTGCCACACTTTGAGTACCCACATTCATAACCTTTAACCTTCTTTCAACTTTCGCCGCAATCTGATTTTCCATCTTCACAACCTGATTATTCAACTTCAAGTCAATCACACCCTCAGATTTACTCACACTTCGATCATATAACTCCAAATGTTCGTTGGCTGCAATAGCTTAAATAATTTTCGTGATACCCGTCGTGGTGGTGAAGTTAGATAATCCACCAGCAGTTGTATCAATAAGTTGCTTAGTTTTCATTTGGAGGCCATTGAAGAATACCTGCATCTGCTCAGTTTGATCCATGCTGTGAGTCGGACAGGCTACCAAAACCTTCTTGAACCTCTTGTATGCGTCTCCGAGAGATTCTCCGTCCTTCTGTTTAAAGTTCACAATATTGTATCTTTTTCAGATATAAACAGAGGCCGGACAATACTCATTCAAAAATGCCTTCTCCATCTCTTCCCAAGTCGTGATACTCCCAGCAGGTAACGAGTAGAACCACTTTTCAGCCTCTTTCGCAAGAGTGAAAGGAAACATTCTTAACTTCTTTGCTTCCTCCGTGTGCCCCTCAATCTTGAGGGTGGTGCTCATAGTTAGAAATCTTTGCAGATGTTTGTTGGCATCTTTATTAACCTTTCCGGTAAAAGGTCTCCTCTCAAGTTGAGAGATGGTGCTAGGATGCAGCTAGAAATTTGGCACATTCACCGGTTGGTTCACAATGGTCAACCTACCAGCCGGTGCATTTGCCCCACCGTAATCGCCCAGAAGACTCTCCGCTGGTTGATTTCCAGCCATAATCACAGTATCTCTGTCCGCCTCTGAACCTGAATCTGATTGTTCTGAGTGAACAGAAACTTTTTCTTCTTTTGGTGTTTGGACTGACGGTTCTGCTTCTGAAGTTGCCAGTCTTGCTTGTCTACGCCTTGCGTGTAAAGTTCTTTTGATTTCTGCATCAAAATTAAAATTTGCTGAGGGTTCTCCTCGCATAAAAATGTTAGACGCAGATTAGTAGTAACAGTAATAATCCAAAAGTTATAAAATAAAAATAAAAAATAAAAATAACAGAAAAATAAAATTTTAGTCACAGAGTGACAAAATATCAATTGAATTAACACACGAACTTATAATTTGGCAGTCCCCGACAACGGCGCCAAAAACTTGATCGTTAAAATAGCAAGTGTACTATTTTTACGATGTAGTAATAATAGGGGTTATCCCCAGAATCGATCTCGAGGACTGCGCGTGATTGTAAGTGCAGATGCTAATTCAATTAAACAAAAGTTCCTTGGGTTTTGATTGTTTTGAAATTATAACTAAGAATAGTAAAATGAACAAAATTATAAACTTGACTTAAAAACAAATATGAGAAGCATGTTAGAGGAAGTGTATGAATTGCACTGCAAAAACTCTAAATCCTTATTCGATGAAATATTACTCTAAATAAACCTTACCGATTCTTAAGGTTATTTTTCCCTAATTCCTTAGCGGAAAAACCTTTGAGATTCTATCTTTACCCTAATTCCTTAGCGGTCAAGAAAGAATCACAAGCATTATATTTGATCAAGAATAATCTGGTTATTACAGGGTATCCCCATTCCTAGGCAATATCTACTGTAATATTATTATGCAAAAGCGTTAGGTTGGTTGGTCCGACCTAAACCCTAACCGTAAATCAATTTCAATTTGTCCGATCGAAAAACGTTAAAAACATTGCATAACAAAAGATTAAGGGAAAAAGTAATATCTCGTAGAACAATGAAAATTCAAGTCATTACAATGCAATTCAGGGACACCCCCCTAGCATTGGGGGTTTAGCTACTCATAGTACGAAAAGAAATTACAATATAAAAACTAAACATTACAAGAATTCTGGATTACGTTGATCTTCAATTGCTCCTGCGCATGAAAACCTTTCGTACTCCGTTGGTTCTTGATCGCTCAATCTTTCTCGTCAAAATCTTTCGTCAAATCAAAAGTCTTTTTTCCTTTCTCAAAAAGTATCTCAAATACTCTCAGGTCCAATTCATTAATGGGGAAATGCCCAAAATACCCTCATGGAACACAAAGGCCAAAAATCCAATAAAATAAGGTTATTTAGCGTCCAAGCCAACACGGGCCGTGTCAGCTGACACGGGCGGCCATGTTGGCTCTCTGGCATCTTGATGAAAATTATTTTTGCTCCAGACCTGCTGACACGGGCCGTGTCAGGTGACACGGGCACCCGTGTCTGCCCACTGCCAAACCACCAACAAATTGATCTTTTGATATCCTGCTGACACGGGTGGCCATGTCAGGCCACTGGCTCCCTTCTAAAACCTTTCCGAATTCTTGCGATTTTTCTCGTTTTTCGCTCTGATTCCTCCTGCATGTTTATATGAACCTAAAAACACTAAAGAACCCAACCAAGGCATAAAATGCGGTAAAAGAGATATAAAACAAATAAACAATAACAAAATATTAACTAAAACAAATAGTGAAATAACGTATGAAAACCACCGATCAGATGTCTTAACTAAATAGAGACGAGTTGGAGAGTTAGAGATTGTTGCTTTAGGTCATGAATGTTCTCAAATGGTTCAAGGTAGATTACCTCCCAAGCTGAAAGATCTAGGGTGTTTTACAATCTCTTGTATCGTTGGAGACATGTATGATAGAAGAGCCTTATGTGATTTAGACACAAGCATTAATATAACGTCGTTGTCAACTCAATAAGCTGGAAATTGAAGTTGCAAGACCCACCATTATAACTATACAACTACTTGACAAAATCATTTGTTACCCTCAAGGTAAATTAGAAGATGTACTAGTCAGGGTTGATAAGTTCTTGATTCTAGCTTATTTCATCATAATGGATTTTATGGTTAATGACAAAATATCCCATTCTGTTAGGAAGACCACCCCTACCTACCAGAAGAACTCTTATTGATGTTGAGAAAGGAGAACTTACCATGACGTTTAATTGAGGAAGAAGTTATTGTTTGCTCTTTAATAACAAGTCGTGATTCTTTAGTTTAAAAATAATTTATTCAAAATCATGATGACTTGAAGACAAAAATATAACCTTTTTGATGGTAAGGACTTTATTTAAGAAATTATCTTAAGTGGGCCTCCACCAAAGCCACTTATTGCTCGTGAGACTAAAAAATTTGAGACACTAGAAATATTTGACTATATGAAAAAGGACAACATCTCATATATGCATATTTGGAGTGGTAACCAAATTTTTAACCAAAAACATTTTCACTCGATTAGGCACCCTTCGAGCAATTTTAAGTGATGTGGGAACTTATTTCTGTAATAAATTGTTTGGAGAGTTATTGATTAAATATGGATTAAAGAACAAGGTTGCGACACCTTACCTCAATGTAGTGGTCAAGTGTAGTTGTCAAATAAGGTGATTAAGACACTTCTAGAGAAAATGATGAATCCTTTGAGAAATGATTGTTTTAAGTAACATGATGATGTTTTGTGGCCATATAGAATTAAATTTAAAACCCGACTAAGAATATCCCATTTACACTAGGGACATCACTTTATCCACCTTATGGGATGCTATTTCACCACGGTGAAAAATCACGAAAGTCTCTAGATTTCGGAGTTGTATCTTCGGAGCACCCAAATTACATATACTCAACGTTTTAATGAATGAGCCATCCCATTTTTCCCAAGAATATTTATGGGAATGAATCTCCATAATAACCTTTATTTCAAAACTCAGTGTTTTATGCTCATGATTTTTACGAAGATGCATCTTCGGACATGTTTTAATTAAAATAACTCGCGCTAAACCCTTCCCCTTTACTTCTTCATTTGCTACACTTTCAAAAAGCCTTCCAAGATCTCGTGAGCAAGATTCAAGTGCGCCGTTTTCAAGTTTCAACACTACTTCTACCACATTACAATCAATCATAGTACATTCCAATCAAGCTTTCGCTCAACAACTTTCGATCGATAAGTTTCTCATTTCCTTTCTATTTTTTAATTGTGGTGCATATTTTAGGTAAAATAGGTTGTTTAAAATGCATTAGTTTGTAGTTACATTCAAAATAGGTAGGTTGTATAGACATGCATTCACATTTGTTGGTGTTTAGAGGATTTTATGCATTTTCTTCAATCACGCATTTTTACGAAGATGCATCTCTAGATTTGACTTTTCATGCTTTAAGGAGTTGTATCTCCGAATTTTATTTGTCTTGATTTTTTATATGTTTTTTTGGTTTGTATATAGAAACAATGGCTGAAAACTAGGACAGATTGAGGCATGGTCGTGTATCCCAACATGTGTTTGCTTAAATGGAGATGACAGTGCGCTCGAGGACACGAGTTAGTGCTAGTATGTTTGACGCGGAAGCATCGACTTTACATGGTCGTATGTATCATACTTTAAAAGGTCACATGTCTCAGACTTTGACCTTCTGAGGAGACGTGTCTTCTACTGACCCTAAATCCCCTAAGGCCCAACAGGAGGCACCTGCTGCTGATGATGCTCTTGTTCCTAATAATTTTCCAAGAGGCCCCTATGACACCTCATTACTTCTTCTCTATGCAGAACATGCCACTAGGCATGTGTGGAAAGAAAAGTTATATTTATTTACTTTTATGTTACATTTGTTTCATACTAATTGAGTTGCGAATGATGCTGATATACTTATTTTTACAGGAACTTGAAACTATAAAATCTATAAAACATGCCAAAAAGATTTTGAACCTTGAACAAAATGTAGATGCATGGTTTCAAGATACAGTTTGTTACTCAGGGATGGCAGTTTTATGCGCCACTAGAAACAAGACCATTAACCATGACATGTTGGCTGCTTTTGTGAAGGTTGGCACAAGGAGACATCATCTTTAAACATCCCTCATGGTGAGAAGTTCATCGCCCTTAATGATATCTCATTCCTTCTAAATCTTCCGATTAGGGAAATATTTCTAAACCATTCCTAAATCAACAAATCTGAGGCATTTGAAATGATGGTAAATTATCTAGGAGCTGACCCGGGTGAGGCCCAAAATGAGCTTGGTGCCATGAGAAGAGCTCATGCCCCATTTTCATACCTAGCGGATTTGTACAAATACCACCTGGTTGCGGCAGTGGATGTCGAAGGCGATGAGAAACAACTTTTATTTCATAGACAATGTGCATTGATGTCACACTTCTTGTACTTGGTTGGCACGATAATATTTGTATACAAAAGTGAAATCTACGTCAATTTAGACTACCTGACATACTTCATTGACTTAGAGCGAATCCACGTTGTTTGTCTTTGAAAAACAAGACATATGACAGGAAGTTTCACGTTGTTTACGGTAATATATTTTCAACCTTTATTGTTACTAATATTTTCATAACACTTGTGTTACACGTGTTACTAATATTTACCTGAAACATTTTCAGGCGTGAATCATCTCTCACTTTCCTCACATATCCACCTGGGAATCTGAGATAGACTACACTGAGGATTGGCCACGTGCTTGCACCTTTGTCCCATTCAGAGGGAATCTGATGATAGAGTTGTTTTAGGTGTTTATGGATTACACTGTAGTAGATGAAATATGCTTCTACCCGTACGACGGTCAGCGTCAAACGCGCCCCTTGGACGACATAACCTTTTACTCTAGATGGTTGGCTTGTGGGTCGCGCCTAATGTATCCACATCTTCCATAGCAGGTCATGCGCCAATTCAGGTTTCTTCATATTATTCCAAGACCCCGCTCTGTGTTTGCTCCTCTGATAACCCGCCGCAGAGATCTTCATGCCATACTCGATAATTTCTATAGTCATCTGATATCATATGATGCACACAATGTGCTAGCTCCTGATCCATGGGCTGCTGCACAGGGTTACACCCAATGGTTCTATCGAGTGTCACATCCTTACATCACACCAGATGTTGCGAGAGCACCATCTAGACCAGCTCATCAAGAGATATTGGAAGAATAGCCGACTAGGGATGACCGCGCCCAAGACTTGTTGTTGGACTGCCATTATATTGCGACGATTGTAAGAGATGCCATAGAGATAGAAAATTTTGAGGAAGACGGTTCTGGTATGGCCTCCGTATAGGCCATCTTACTTGAACAACAAAATTCCTTGGGGTATAGGCGGAAGAGGAGAAACATGGGGTTAGATATACACAGTAGTTTATTTTTATTTGTATTTTAGTAACATTTGTATTTTTTCAACAAATTATGTATCATGGTAACGTTTGGATTTGTATTATTCTTTGAATTTATATATGACATCCTTGAATTACATTAGTATAATTAGCATGGTGTTAATATATCCTTAGTGTAACTGTAAAAATATCAATTTGGGACACTTTGTGTCAAGGCAAAAACTCTCAAATGCTTTCAAGGGTTATTCTGGATATGCGTCTATGAAATCACCTCTAATAAATTACGGGAATGTATTTGCGGTCCAATTCTTTGACAAATTTAGGGTGGATGATTCACTTGTGAAGCACAAAATGTTTTCATGGGTTAATTTGAAGATGCATCTCTGTAATTTTTTCAGTGTAATTCCGTAGATGCATCTTTGAACCATTTTTTGACAAATATGAAATAGATGGTTCACTTATGAAATGTTGTGTGCATTTTAGATATGTTTAAAAATACATCTTCAAAATATAAGAAAGGAAAATTTGAATTTTCAGTATGTTCACTCTTATTTTATGGAGTGGATAAAATAATATCCTAAACTAGTTTATGGTAATATTTTCCATTTGCCCAATAAGATGCATTATAGAGTCATCTGGGCTAAAAACAATTTTAACTTTAACTTGCAAAATGCGGACAAGAAAAAACTATCGTTGTTGAATATTTATGAATGAATTATTTTTTATATAGTTTCTTCTATCTATTTATATAATTTGATTATCTAAATAAATATGAGTTTTTAAATGTTAGCTTTTAATTAGATTAATTAAAATATTATTAATTTTATATGAGATTAATAATTATATTTCAATAGCTTAAAATCTTTTTAATCAAACACGTCATATATATATATATATATATATATATATATATATATATATATATATATATATATATATATATATATATATATATATATATATATATATATATATATATATATATATATATATATATATATATAGAGAGAGAGAGAGAGAGAGAGAGAGAGAGTTTAATTGGTATGCATTGACAGTGTAAAATAATTTTACACTGTCATCCAATAAGAAATCATCAATATGCTATGTCATATCAGTAATTTAAAATTTACAGTATGATGTGACGGGATACACGAGGGTGATTGGTTGACAGTGTAAAATTATTTTACACTGTCAGTGTATACCAATTAAATTCATATATATATATATATATATATATATATGATAACAAAAAACAATAAAAATATACTTATAGTTGCTAATATTTCTTTTTCTGTCAAAAATAAATAACCAATATAACTTGTTATTACCATGCATAATCATATAAAACTCATAACCAAAATATGTCATAATGCATACAAAAAATTAGCAAATTAGAATTGTCAAATAAAAAAGAAAATCAGATAATAAATAGACAAATAAAGTTATTTTGAACAAAGTTAATATAAATAACTCAAGATCTTAAACAATTATTCAAGAAAATCATGATATTAGAAATTGTAGTGAAATATTACGATGAAACAAAAAAATAAAATAATTATTGTCTGTTAGTGTCTACTGATGACTCTTTATTTTTTAATATATTAACTTTTTTTATAAAAAATGTAAAATTATATAACTATATATCATATACATAAAAATTAAATAATATGGTCGGGCTGGGGAATTTGCGGAATGGAGAGTACTTCCCTGATCCGCACCTCGAAGTGTTATCGAATGAACTTTTTCATCCATCTCTGTCCTTGCGGGGAAAATTCCCAACTTCGGAGCCCCGAACAGATATCACCATGAGAATTTCCGTTAACATATGCAAATTGACATTCCTATTTATATCCTGCTTGTGGGTCGTGAGCATACACTTACTCGCATTTCTAGTAAAAATAAATACATTAATTATAAAATATTATATCATTTTAAATTTTCAACATTAAAAAAATTTTAAAGATTGGACTTTTTGAATTAGAAAATAAATGAACATTTTATATTGAAATGCATTATAATTTAGTTATGTGTTTTTTTTAATTGATAGACATATATTTGTATATAATAATATAAACTAAAATAAATAAATATATTTTGAAGTTTGGGCGGGGGTAGAGCCGAAAATGAGCCGAGTTGAATCGAATTTGCCTCAGTTCGGCTCGACTTGTTAAAAATTGGTTCAGCTCAAATCTAAGTTCGAGTTTGACGCGAACTTTTTTTAAACTCAAACTTGACTTATTATAAGTTCACGAGCAATTCGGTTCGACTCGTTAGGTTCATCCCATTAGGTTCAACTCGTTTGCTTCACAGACGTAAAAAGTCATTTTTTTAAGTTTATTTTTTTTTATATATTTGACATTTTAAATTCATATTATTTTAAAAATAAAGTATTAAAATAAAATAAAAATTATTAAATTGGAATTTAACTTTGTCTCAAAAATTAATTAATTTATATGATGCTAGTAAAATTATTTTTAGAAATATTTTGCTCACTTAAGAATATAAATTATCAATTAAAACTGTTAGATTAAAATAAAATGTAAGGTTTAAATTTTTATTAAATCTTTAACCTACTCTTAAAGATAATATAATTTTTCTCATAAATAATCGAGTTGGCTCATGAATCTAATAGTCGAATTATATATAGTTCAAGTTCAACTCATTTAGCTAACGAACTTAATTTTTTGCTCATATTCAACTCATTAGGTTCATGAACCAAGTTCAGCGAATTAATTGTCGAACTGAATTTCAAACTATTTTCTAGTTAGTTCAGCTCATAAGAAACTTGTACATATATTAATAGAGAATTTCTTACCCCACCCCCTTGGGGTTCTTAGGCACCAAGTGCGCTTTCAAAAATACCCCCTGCTTCCGGAGATGTATCTTCGGACGCACCTTTTTTACTCAACGTTGGTTTTTTCCGAAACTACATCTACAGAATGTTTCCGTTTATTGAAATACATCCGCGTCAGAGTCCCTTCTCCTCCTCATTCTTCATTTTTTTATCTTTTTCACTCTCAAACTCTCCAAACTCTCTCGATCCTCAAAAAATCTTTTTCCACCAAACTTAACTTTTTTCAATCAAGTTCGACAAGGAGCATTCATTTTAACGATCAAGACATTCAAACTCATTCAAAGCTCGATATAATCGGTAAGTTTTCGAATTTCTAAGGTATTTTCGAGTATTTTCCGTAAACGAGTTAGAATATAGTTTTAGGGGTAGAAATCCTTATATAGTTTTAGAAATATAGTTTAGAGACAATGTAGGTATTATTTGTTGGCTGAAACAGGCGATCAGGGCTTTAAAAAACCGATTTCCATGGGTGGGGGACACCATTGTCGTGACTGTTGGAGTTGCAGGATGTTCCGGAGCTACATCTCCGGAACAAATTAACGTTAGGGCAATTCCGTAGATGCAGCTCCAGAACAAGTCAAACATTGTGAATTTTGGGTTCTTCCGTAGATACATCTACGAAAGCTTTCCATGTGTACATATCCGGAAGTAAAAAAATGTTTATTTTATTTTATTTTTTAATTTATTTGTATCTAATTATTTTTTCTTGGTTATACCTTGCAGACATTATGGCAGACAGAGACGATAGATTGCGACTTGGACGGGTTTCACAGCATGCATCTGTGAGACGCGAACGGAGCCAGGCCACCGTTACCGAGGCCGATACGGGTGAGGCACGACCTACTGCACAGCCTTCTTCCTCACATGCCCAGAACACTCCCTCGACCTTGTATCCCACCCTCATCACCCACTTCTTCATCCCGGAGGCGTCAGGATTCAGGTGAGAGTTCATCACAGGCCTCGTCCTCCCGCAGGCCTCGTCGGGATACTCATGTTGCTCCTCCTGCCGATGATGTTGATCTGGTGCCACCTCCAGAGGGTGATAACCTACCACCGGAGAATACTGGTGACGACGACGATGATGAGTGTTTCCCAGGGGGTCCCTCAGGTATGTCCCTGCTGACAAGGTACGCTGACCATACTGCCAGACATGTCTAGGATTGAGAGGTAACATTACTCAGATTGTTACTTTTTTTTCATCAGAAATTTATAATTTGTACTATTGTTTCTTATTAACATTGTTTCTTATTTATGGAAATTTTCATAATCGTCAGCCGCAGAAGTTCTATAACCATGGGCGGAAGATATTATCTTTGGAGGAGCCACTGGAGGCTTAGTTCCAGGATGTCCTTGCCGACTCTGGTTTGAAGGACCTTTGTGAGATCAGTTACAGTCTGATCCACAACAGGATGCTGATGGGATTTGCAGAGAGATGGCACCCTGAGATGTACTTCTTCCATCTACCGCACGACGAGCTCACGATTACACTGAACGATATCTCTTGTCCGTTACATATACCGATCAGGGGTACCCTCATCCGTCATAGTAGGATGGCGAAGGAGGATGCGAGAGAGATGTTGTTCGAGGACCTTGGGGCTGATCCACTGGATGCGCTTGAGGAGGTGGATAAGACCAAAGGGACTCATATGAGGTTCTCCTTTCTCCGCGTAAATTTGGTGAGGCGCTCGATGCTGCACGCCAAGCAGATGGTGATCCAGCTGAGGTTGAGATACACAGGCAGCATGTGCTGAGGTGTTATTTTCTATTTTTAGTCGACACTCAACTGTTTGTGGACATTTCCTCCACATATACCAATGTCGCTTACCTGAGGTACTTTTTGGATTCCACGCGGATCCATGAGTACAACTGGAGGCGTCTACACTAGCTTACACATATTCGAGGCTGGGAGAAGGATGCATGTGGAAGACCAGGACTGTGGCAGGGAGTCTGGCATTACTTGTGGTAACAATCTTATATCCTTCGACTTTTTTTCATTTCTTTTCATTCTATATTCGTGATAATGCTTGATCCTGATGTTTTTTATTTTCATTTTAGGCTTGGATATTCCAACACTTTCCCATGATCTCCGGGTGAGGGAGTGTGCCTGATTACACAGAGTAGATGCCACGTGCCCGTGCCTTTCTCCCGCTCAGGGGGAACCAGACGGTCGACCCTTACAGAGTCTATCTCGATCGCCTGGTTGCTGAGGACATCCGCTATAACGTCTATCCTGATCACCATGTGACGCACCCGTTTGATGACATCTCACTATTCTCAGGATGGTGGGCATGCAGTTCGACCTTCACTGTTCCATATTTGCCTGAGCGCGTCATGCGGCAGTTCGGGTACACGCAAACGATACCCAAACACTCAGATGTCTCTGCTCCTCTCGGCTTAACTCGTATGCAGATAGACGAGATTTATGCTGACTACCAGAGGCACATGGTACCGGACGAGGCTCAGGCGACCATAGCGCTGAGAGACTGGAGCTGTGATAATGGCTACATCATGTGGTTCTTCACTGTCTCACACCCCTACATGGTGCCCACTGCAGAAGGATCACCGCCCAGACCAGCTCATTAGGAGATCTTAGAGGAGCGGCAGTCTCAGTTGGACCACACTCAGGATGTCCTGCCTCGCTGTCGTCAGATAGTGGAGATGGGGCGGGCAGGCATTGACGTCGGTTTCTTTCCTGAGGGGTATGACCACAGGCGTATATTGGATAAGATGATTGTGGTGGCAGAGGGGGCACTTATGTACCGCAGACATCGCGCTAGGACGGGTGGGATCGATGGCCGAGAACGCAGACTGAGCAGTCGAGGAGGCGGTAGAGGCAGACGAGGCGGCAGAGGCATCGGCAGAGGAGGGGGTGATGTTGTCAGGCACACACAGTAGTGACTGTGGTGTTTTTTTTTATGTACTATATTTTGATGACATTGATGTACTATTTTTTTATAATGATTATGACATATTACTTCTAATATATATATATATATATATATATATATATATATATATATATATATATATATATATATATATATATATATATATATATATATCATATTATTTTATTTATGAATATATGTTATTTTATATTCATCTGCAACAGTTAATTTTCATCTGCGACCAACAAAACTGATTTTAAAAAAAAAACTTGTTTTGATAAGATTTCGGAGATGCATCTACGAAATTTTTTCTGTAGATCTGTCTCCAAAAGTATCCAGCGTAAAGAAAAAAAAATACCTATTAATGCGTTAGATGGCTAAGAATTAGATCTGTCTCCAAAAGTATCTACGGAATTTTTTCCGAAGATATAACTTCAAAAATAAGGGCATAAAAAAAATGCGTTAGATGGCTAAGAATATTAATGAGTGGATTAAGAAATTACCTATTAATATATGCTAATTTTTATTAGTGTTCACGTCAATATCTATTTTTGCTAATTGTTTCCCTAGCGTTGGGGGTATTTTTTACAGATGGGTACTTGGACAGGATTCAATTGACATCCTATCTTTAATCGCATAATTAATGCATTTTCAAATCTTTAATAAAAATTATTTAAAACACTATTTATTTTAGACTTTAGACTTTAAAGAAAAAGAAGGAAAGGTTTTGAAAATAGATAAATCTTTTAATTTTTGTAAAAGAGTAATATTTGTATAAAATAATAAATGAATAGATGTGATTATTTTTAGTATTTAAATAATTACAACAACATAAATTTAGTTTGAAAAATTTATCAAATTTTTCTAAAATCTTCCTCTAATTTTTTAATTCCCGGGTTATAAAAGTTTTGAAGATTGTATTGAAGAAGAGTTTTGAAATTTTTAAATCAATTTTTGAAATTTAATTTATGTTATTATAAAAGTTTTAAAATATAAAATATATTAATAAATATTTATTTATTATTCTTTACTAAAATGCTCTAAAAAACAAGTTATCTCTCAAATTCTTTTCTTATCCTCCCCTCAAGATTCACAATAGAGATTGATGGTGTATTTGAAACTTTATTTTTAAAATAGACCTTTGAAAGACTTTTATATTGGTTGAAGTTATAGAAAAAAAAATGTTGAACCTGAAGGTTTTGTTAGAGAATTTAGAGAATGTCAATTTTATGTGAGAATATGAGAATGAATATGAATCATTAGATTTTAAAATAAATGGTAGAGATTATGTGTCAGTTTTTTTTCTCTCTCCTCCATCATTTATTTTAATAATGAATGAGAGAGAAAAACAAAAACCACACATAATTTTCACCATTTATTTTCACCATTTATATATAATGATTTTGTATAGAATGATAAAAGAGTGTTTATCATTATTATATTTTTAATTTTTAAAATACTATAATAATATCAAATATATTAGAAAAATTTATAAATCCTCCAAAATTCTCATTCAATACAAATTTTGAGTTCCCCTAAATTAAGGGATTTTTGGTGTGGAGATGCTCTTTCCACCCTTATGTGTGCAATCACATCCTTGAAAATTCGAAAATGTTATTTATGCGTTCAGAGATACATATCCGAACGCACCCAAAATCATATCAGAATGTGCTATTCTAATATTCACCCCATTTTGAACAAAATATGGGTGGAGATGCATCTTCGTACGTTATTTGGGTGTATTCGAACATGCATTCCCGAAATGTCTGACGTTGTTATTTACTAAGGCCAAGTTATATTAAAGTGAAATGAAAGTAAAAAGACACTAATTAAAGTAAATCTAAAAAGTCAAGATATATAAGTTATTGGGTATGTCTGACCTTGGTCTTCTCCTCCGCTTGTACTGTACGATATTCCGTAATTCGACAATCATGCTCTCCACGATGGCCAACTAGGAAATTTCATCCTATATGAGTCATGTCTCTATTCCTACTCTACCCATCTCCGAAACACACTGACAGACCGCCGACACGTCCTCGATGTGGTCATCCCTAGCCTTAAGCACCTTCTGATTAGCTAACTTAGGTGGTCTTCCAGGAGCGTATGGTGTCATAATAGAGCGTGACACCCTATAGAACTGTGTCATGCAGCCGTCAGATACAACCCACTGAAAATGAGCTAACAGCCTACGATACTCCTCTGATACCAAGTGAATCTCGAAATCGTCCAGTATCGCATCAAGATCTATGCAGCGGACGGTGGGAGGAAATGACTCATAGGTGGGTCTCAAAATAATATGCAAATAGTTAAATTGTTGCATCACTTTTTTGGGAAGATAAATTTACATATGGCTCACATGCCAGTCATCTGGAGTATAAGAAAATTACATCAAACTGGCGCGTCTCACATTGACCCTCATATGGGCAGAAGAAAACATCATCTGGTACATAACGGTCAAGATACACTCTGAATGGTTTGACCACATTATTCCCCCTGTACAGGATAAATGCGGCAGCAAGTGGTCAATTCTCATCGTAGGCAAGCATAACTTCTCACCCGGTGATGTGAAGGAGGTGGTAAATGATTTATCCCTGAAAACGATTCAGATACAATATTGAAAACAAGTGTAACAATTGAATTATGAAAATATTAGTAACACTATATTACCGTAAGCAACGTGCAACTCCCTATCATCTGTTTTGTTTTCCATAGACATCTCTCGCACAGTTTCGAGTGCAGGTAGACCAAACAGACGGCCTCCTAGTTGTACTCATGAATCGTCGTTAAGTCGATTAAGTGCTTAAGGTAGACCATGTCGATTAAAGTACACGGCCGAGTCTAATTTTGTCAGGGTTGTTTTCAGCCATTGCATCTGTGCTACAAACAGACCCATATAAAAAATAGCTCAGAGCAAAATTCACAAATTCCACAAAATCAACCAAATTTCAGGCTGAGTGAAATTCGGAACTGAATCTACGAAAATAGCACTAACAAAAATCCAAAGATGCATCTCTGGACAAACCTGTGATTCTCAACCATGGCATAAATGTCATTGTTGCCCTAACCCTCCAAAAATATGTCAATGCATGTTCTTTTAGGCTACCAATTTCGTTTACACTACTATTTAATGTACATAAAACAACTAATGTAGCTTAAACAACTAACCACAAATCAAAACATAAAAAATAAAAAAAGATAGAGTTTTGAAATACTTACGTAATCAAAATGATGTGAAGTAGAAGCTTGAATGTATGATATGCTGAAAAAGAGAAGAAAGAGCTTCAATGGTAGAAGTTTGATGGGGAGAGAAGCTTGAATGTGATAGAGAGCTCAAAAATTTGAGAGGATGAGAAGTTTCTTTTAGAAAATGAAGAAGGAGGAAGAAGGGAGGTCTAGCGCGAGGATATTAAACAAAAGCGTCCAGAGATTCATCTCTGGACCACCCACTAAATTTTGAATAAATAATGTTTACGAGGATGCATCTTCGGACTCACCTTTTACGCATACGGAGATGCATCTCTGGATTAAATTTTGGCATAATATGGGTGCCTCTTTAATTTGGTACTAGAAATGGCTTAAAAAGATACGTCTGGAGATGCATCTCCGAACTCTAGGGGCAGTCATGACTTTTCATGGTGGTGGGGGAGCACACATAAGGATGAAAAGAGCAACCCCCTTTTGGTGTTTTAATAAAAATAAACTCTCCAAAATCCTTCAATTATTTTCACTCAATGTTTCTCTTATTTGAAAATCCTTCTCTCCAAACTCTCAAACAGACCCTCTTTAAAAGAAGACATATATTTGGCAAGTGAATAGACACTAGGTAACATATTTCAACTTTGTCTCTCTGTTACGAAGTAGTTGCGGTTTCATCTTACATAATTTGTAGATCAATATACGCAAACTTAGGACAAAGGATTTCATCTTTCATAATTTGGAGATCAATATATTCAATTTAGATTTATTGAACTTTTTTTTTAATAAATCTTGATATTCGATTTTACGATTGACTAATCGGAGATGACCAATCGCACGTCCATTAGCAGGACCCATTTAAAGGCAAAGCAAAACTCTTAATGAATTGACACAATTCAAAGATTGTTAACAACTAACAAATTCGAATGTGAGATCTTGAAGAAAGCATACTCTCAAAACCAAGTCTTCACTACTAGGTCAACCCTTGGGGTTTAGCTTTATTGACTTGTTAACCCTTTAGCTTATTTGAAAAGAGCATTTCTTATTACACCACATAGGTTTCTTAGGCACCACGCGAATTTCCGTTTTTGCCCCCAGTTTTCAGATATGCACATCCGGACGCACCATTTTTTTTAAAACGTTGATTTGTTCCGGATGTGCATATCAGGAATAATTCCTGATCTGCAGATCCGGAAAAATAGCAGAACTTTATTTTTTTTTAAATCAGTTTTGTTGGTTGGTCGCAGATGTTAATATATCGTGGCAACTTAATATACATTCGAAAATATCCATATATAAAATAAAATGATATATATACATAATAATACTCTTGTCAAAATACAGTACATCAATGTAATAAAAATAGAATACATCAAACAAAAAACTACTGTGTATGCCAAAGGATCTCTCCTGGCTCCCCTGCTCCTCTGTCCCTATCCGTCGTCCTGGCTCGATGTATGCGGTACTGAAGTGCCCCCAAGCAATCTTAATAATCTTATCCATGGCAAGTCTGCCACCAGAGCCCTCAGGGAGGTGACCGTCCGCAATGGCCGCCTGCGCTATCTCCTCTATCTCACGACAGCGAGGTAGGGCATCTTGAGTATGGTCCAGCTGAGGCTGTCGCTCCTCTAATATCTCCTGATGAGCAGGTCTGGGTGGCGATCCCTCTGCAGTGGGCACCATGCATGGGTGTAAGACGGTATAGAACCACATGATATACTCGGCAGCAACGCTCATATCTCTCGGCGCTCTGGTCGCTCAAGCCTCTTCCGGTACCAAGTGGGACTGGAAGTCAGCATATGTCTCACCTATCTGCGTGCGGGTCAAGCCTAGAGGAGCAGACTCATGAGGCATCCTGGGGATCGTCTGCGTGTAACCGAACTGACGCAAGACGCGCTCCGACAGGTATCGAGCAGTAATGGTCGAACTGCATGCCAACCATCCTGAGAACAGCGAAACGTCATCGAAAGGGCGCATCACACGGTGATCGGCATAGGCGTCATAAAAAATGTCCTCAGCAGTCATCCGATCAAGATAAACTCTGTAGGGCTCGGGCGCCTGGTTCCCTCTGAGCAGGAGAAATGCAGCAGCACGCGGCATATCCTCAGTGTACCCCTGGACACTCCCCCAACCAGTAATCTTGGTAAAGTGTTGTAATATCCACGCCTGAAATGGAAAACATAACATCGGTGTCAAACATTATAATGAATATAGAAAGAAAATAAATGAAAAAAAAGACTTAGAATATAAGATTGTTACCACGTATAGTGTACAGCTTCCTGCCACAGTCTTGGATGCCCAGAGGCAACCATCTGAGAGCCTCGAATAGGTGTATGCCAGCGTAGCCGCCCCCTAGTTGTACCCATGGATCTCTGTAGGATCCAAAAGGTACCTGAGGTAAACGATATCAACGTAAGTGGCGCTGGTGTCCACAAACAGCTGTGTGCCGAGCAAAAACAGATAGTAGCATCTCAGGGCACGTTGTCTGTGGATCCCACCTCAGCTGGATCACCTGCTGACCGTCCTGCCTCTGCAAGCTCCTCACGAAATCTGCGTGTCAGAAAGGAGAACCGAACTGTGCGCCTCTCAACTGGGTCACCTCCGCAAGTGCATTATCTAGGGTAGCCTCAAGCTCCCCAGTCAGCATCTCTATCGCCTCCACCTTCGACATTTTACCGTGACGGAGAAGGGTACCCGTGATAGGTAGATGTAAAAGGCACGAGATGTCGTCGAGTGTGATCGTGAGCTCGTCGTACGGTAGATGGAATGAGGATGTCTCAGGGTGTCATCTCTCAACAAAGGTCATCAGCATACCGTACATGATCTGGGGATACCCAATCCTAGAAAGGCCTCCAAGACCAGAGGTAGAAAGTGCAGACTGGAACCACTCATCCTCTGACAGCTCCGCAATCATGTCTATAACCTTGCCCCCATGGTTATAGAACTTCTGGGAATCCTTCTCCTGAAAATTTCCAAATAATACAATGTTACAAATGAAATTATTTTCAACGAAAACAATTCTATAAATAAACAGAGAAAGGTTACCTGCCCTAGCCAGACATATCTGGCAGTATGCTCAGAGTACCCCAGGAGTAGGGACATATCAGACGGTCCCCCGGGGTAACCCTCCAGCTCATCGAAATCGTCATCGCCGTCACCACCCTCATGTGCTGGGTGATCGCCCTCAAGAACAGGAACAGGGGATGGAATAGGAGCAGGTGATGGAACTGGAGTCTCCCGACAACGCCTGCGTACGGGCGGGGACCCTAATGAACCAGCAGTTGGAACCCGACGCCTCCGAGATGTAGAAACGACGGCTGACAGGGGAGTGGCCTGAACCTGTGATGTGAAAGGTTGTGGTGTAGGATGTCCCTCAGCTGTAGGGGCTGCTGGAACTGCCTCTGCGCCAGAACCCTCGGTTGTAGACTGCGTCCGCTCACGTTGGACAGATGCATGCTGAGCTGTCCGTCCATGTATCATACGACCGTCTCTGGCAGCCATGTAATCTGCAAAGCATATAAATAAATTAGAATTTTTTAAAAATAATTACAAAAAAAACAATAAACAAAAAACAAAAAAAAAACAAAAATAGAAACCAAGTTGCTTCCGGATTTGCACATCAGGAAAACTTCTGTGGGTGCACATCCGGAAGTACTCAGAATATTTAACGTTGAGTTTTTTCGGATGTGCACATCAGAAAAGCAATCACCGTTAAAATTTTTCCTGATCTGCACATCCGGTACGTATGTCAAGTTCTAAAAAACGCAGTCATGGCAACTGTACCATAGAAAAGGGCATTTTAATGCCCTGATCGTCCGTTTGAAGCAGCAAACAATACCTACATTATCTCTAACCTATGTTATTCATACTACCTAACAATTTCTACACCTAAATGTCTACTCTAAATCGATTACTCAAAAATAACTCTGAAACTCTAAAATTCAAAAACCTACCGATTAAATTGAGATACAGAGGATTTTGAGTGTCTTGATCGTTGTAGAAGTTGCTCTGCGCCGAAATCGAGTTAAAAAAGTCGGGATTTGTGGGAATGAGAAATTGAGAGTTTGAAAGAGTTTGATAGTTTGGAATGTAAAAATCTAAAAAATGAGGGGAGGAGAAGCTCTGGTGTCAAGTTATAAGAAATAGTTCCGAATTTGCACATCAGAAATTATTCCTGATATGCACATTCGAAACAAATCAATGTTTTTTTTTAAAATGGTGCGCCCGAATGTGCACATCCAGAATCAAGAGGCAAAAAAGAAATTCCGTGCAGTGCCTAAGAAACTTATAGGGTGTATTAAGAAATCCTCATTTGAAAATGTGTCAAATAATTTATTGAAACATCATAATATAAATGAGGTTTACTTGAATAAGCCAATTATTTTCTTAATAGTTTTCTTATCTATTTATATTGGACATTTAAAAGAAAGAGGGCCTGGTATTTTGAAACACTATATATCATTTGCTTATGCCGTGAATCATGAAAAAGTGTTCCAGTTATACAAAAAATTGAATGGAGATATATCCATCATGCCAATCAAAATTCCCCCTTAAACTAAGGTGCAACTTCCAAAACTACGTGTAAGCAATCCTTCAAAAATGGTGGAGATCCTCTTTATTTTTCAAAAGAAATGAAGCTCTTCATTACTTAAGATTTATCGGCTAAGACTATAATAATGAAGACCTCTATTTCTTTTAAGAAATGAAGATGAATTCGGCTCTCAAAAAGACTGACATATCTCTGCTACCTATCTGCATCTCACCATTTATGCACCAGTTCATACCAAAGTAGAATGATACATGCATTCATATATGTACAGAAAATTGAACAAGTGAACTGAAAGGAGACTTCGTAGACATTTTTCTCGTAATTACGTGAATACCCTTTTCTTGAATAGGCGAGAGGCGAGCAAGGTAGCAACTCATCTCGTGATTACGTGAATACCCTTTTCTTGAATATGCGAGCAAGGTCAACAATTTCATTCCGTCTTACTTGATTCACCATGCTGTCCTCCTGCTGCTCACTTTCATTTCCTTTCCGTGACAATCTGGTTGTAACGTCGACTGTCAAACTAGCCATATCCCTGGTGTCTGTTAAACCGCGCAAAACAGTGGCAGAATATGATGGACTGGATACTAGTCTATTAAGTAATATCAGTATCTCCCGCATAAGAAATGTCCTGAAAACAATTTGTTCATAGTCCGTTAAGGAAATCAAAGACACTTAATCACAATGCTTAAATCACAAATTGTTCATATGACTTGGCTTCAACATTTCTCCAGGAAACAAATAATTACAGGCATGGATTACATTTATACATTCAAAAAATGTATGAACTTTCCCTACAAGAAAAGTAATCTTTAGCAAACAGTTGTGAAGCATAACCTAATTTGTATTTTTTGTTATCCGAAATTGGAGAAAGGATGGCAGATTAACGATGAGAGTAATGTACAATTTTGACAATTGTATTTATTCAGACAAACAAGTTTTATTATATTACCTTTCTCTAAAAATTTCTGGCAGTTCATTGTGGGATCCAGCTTCATGGTCCATCTCAGATACCAGTAATTGCAAAATCGACATAAGATAGTTTACACCTCTTGTAGAGAGCCTGTGAGCAATAAAGGTTTCAAAACCAGATTGGCCCGATGATGCGAGGAAGGCTAGCACGATAATAGCCTCTCTGCTTATTTTCAACTCCTGAAATTAATATTGACGTAAATTTTTAAACAGACTGAAGTGGCTTGGCTAAACCCCTATCATTTAGAAAATAAACTTTCGAGTTTAAACTCCTTCCCTTTGCTAAAATATCTGTCCCTTCCCTTTCTTGCTCAAATCTCAAACAAAGCCTTAAGGAACTTACCAGTAAACCACCTCCATGGGAAGTAACACAATCAGCCAATCCTCGAAGGATGATGTTAAAAACTTGGAAATTTGACACAGATGCGTTGCCATCCACAGCGCTACTACTGTCCTCTTTGCAACCACAGCAGAAAGTGGCCAACAGTTTTGGACCTTGAACACGTGAAAATAAAATTCAAATTAAAAAAGAATACCATAAAAAACTAGCATTAGATGCATAGAATGCAAAGCAGTTGATACAAACTGATCCACAGTTTTCTTAAATGTAGGATGTAAGGAAACAATCAAAAGGGGGCATACAAAATAATCTCATTCAGAGCCCAAATGATTGAGCTCTGCAGTTTATTATTTGTGTGGTCAAAGTCTTGATTCAACAAAGTAATAAATAATAGCTTTTCAATAAATTATTTTCATTCAAAGTCATGAGACTAGACATAAGTGAGATATGTGGTAAATATACCATATATAGTGAGGACAAAAACAATTGAAATGAAATGGGACGAGATTCAGATTATGTAGCGTTCAATGAAATAAAAAATTTGATGAATTGGCTATTTGAGAAAACTTACAATTTAATACTAGGTACAGAAGTCGCAGAGTTTTCTTTTTTACACGTAGCCCAGCATCCTTCTTTAGCAATTCCGAAATAGTTTTAAAAACTGTGTCCTGGTTAAACCTGTATTCAAGCAAATTTATCATGTCATAACTACAATATCTATCTATCTTCAGAACCAATTTTTCAATAGAAAAAACCAACACAGACTTACTGCTCCCTCTCAAAGTAAGCAGTACTCCTTAGGAAAAGTAAAATCATAATGGACACTGCCTCCACTCTCACATTTTCTTCTGTGATCCTCGTAGAAATTTGATGCAAAATGTCAAAAATACTAGACCAATTCACATGAGGTTTTAAGGCTCTTTGATAGTTCCAGTAGTCTTTTCTGCTTGACATCTCTTCATTGAATGGCTTTCGATCCTTCACACCGTCCAACCCGTCAGAATCCAAAAGGTCCTTCCCGACGCAAATTCCATCAATGAACACATTATCCCTGAGCAGAGTGCACTGGAAAGATCAAATCATAAGTTCATAAGATAATGAACAGCAGAAAGGAAAGAAAGAAAAAGTCACATCACGTAAATTTAAGCTCATTCCACAGCTGTCTTTACAAAGGAGGAAAAAGGTTCAGAACACAAAAAAACAATTAAAGTCCCAGAATAACTTTGACCAGAGGGAGAGTGGAAAATAGTAATTGTTTTTTCCATATTTAACATACTTTATCCCAGAATGTTTCAGTAATAACTGCAGATGGTAGGTTATTTGACCGAATACAACATGTCCATCCGGTAAGTACATAATGATTATTAGTTTATGGTTCCTCCTGTTATCGCACGCACACACATGCACATGTATGAAAATTTAGTTTAACTATAGGGTATGATTTTTATTGTGTTTTTATTATAGTTATCAAACTCAGACAAGATGTCGACCAGATAAATCAACAAGTGAGCCAATGATTACATTTTTTATGTATAAATTTTTGAAATATAAATATCATGACTTCAGAACAAAGTACCAATTTAAATTGTAACCTCGAGAATGGACACAAAGGAAGCAAACTCAATCAAATATAAGGTTGTTAAAAAGTAAAAACAATAGAGAAAATTACTAAATATAGCATACCTTCTTCCATAATTCTTTTCCGATTCCAGTAGGAACTTCAGAAGAGTATACAGTATACGTAGAGAGCTACGGACAATGGCAACCTATGAAAAAAAGGAAAAATATGTCTCCAGAGATTACAATATAGAAAACAAGAAGAAAATAACACTTGATAAAATTATTTTCATGACCTTAAGAGACCAACTAAGTAACTTTCATGTGTAGGGACATTTTCAAATAGAAATTTTCACCAGAGAATAAATAACATGACACAATAATCACCCGATATGCCCTAACTCAAATTATTAAAAAAATGCAGAAATCATAATTCACAAGTATGAGAGCATGACTGAGACAGGGTGAAATATGATATGAGGACTGAGACAGAGTGAGAGGCGAAGCTCAAACACTGCTATGATGTTATTTAATAGTAGTAAGATTCATAAAATCACCCAATCAAAATGCCCAAACCATTTTGAATTTTTAAAAATAAAAATTGATCTCATTATGAGGCATGGCTGCAACAACCGCTACTTTGACTGCTATAGTAACTGCTACAGCCACTAAAGTAAACTGCTTTTCTAACGCATGTCTTCTGGCTGCTTCACTAAATCGCTCTGCTACACCGCAATAGCGCACTATTGACAGCACATTTAAACTCAATCTCACTTCAAAGGGAAATAAATCCCTAGGTGCACATGCACGCATATATGTTACATCTTCATAGCCGTTAATGTAAATTGGCTATCATCAGGAATGCGAAGACATGTTTGACATAGCAAAAATGAAAGGAGTCACATTGCCGTTTATATATTCAACTGAAGAGGAAAGAATGGTGGCTCATTGAGAACAAGCAATTTGGAAACATCAATATTTATTTTCCTATTTTATTGTTTTCTAGGCAATTCTAGAGAATTCCATTATGTCATTTTATTTTCCGATGTAATAATTTTCTCCTTAATTCAGGGAAAGAATTAATTGTATTCTCACTATAAAAACCGGCCTTTGGCTGTGGAATAAATCACAAAAGCATTTACCTATTATCTTCCAATAAAGCAGAATCAACTAAAATAGCTAACTCATTATTTTTCTACATAGCTACTGTCTATGAAAAAAATCAATTACCCACATAACAGTAGTATAAGCTTGCAAGAAATTTAAAAAAATAACATTCATTCACAAATTTAGAATAAAAGTACTCACATTTTCCATATTACATAGATCAAGCAACGGTGCTATCAAAGTTTCCAACACATCTGTTCCATCAGCTACCTGCAACACATACCAATAACTGGATCATATGTAACCTCAACTAACATGAAGGAATAATAGGAACCAGCTCAATAACAAGAGTACCAATATGTAAATGTAACCAATATATGTAATCTGCAAGCAACTGTTTTATGTCTGGAATATCTCCACTGGATAAAAAATATGCAACTTAAGATATGAATTCTAAAGTGAAATATACACCAAGGCATGGTTGAAATAATACCTTTGTCAATGCATGGTAGAGATGTGACACCTTTGTTGTTTCGGGAGTATGAAAACAACCATTGACGTAATGCAAAGATACTTTTGAAGAGCTTACATCTGTATGCAATTTTCGTGTTATTTCAGGCAGACACGTGCTCATGTTACCAAAAAGAATATGAATATCTTTTTGACAACTGGCAAATAACTTCGATATAACACCACTTCCAAGCAATTTTTCACTTGGAGACCTCCATACTGTAAGCAACTTCTGGGAGAGGTCAAGATAAGAAAAAAGATCTTCACTTGGAGGATCTTGAGCTTCTTGACGACTAACTATTTTTGTTTCAACCCCTTTAGGTTTACCAATTGTCTCGACCCTTTTAGCTTCTTGAAAAGAAGAAAAAATATCACTTGGAGGATCTTGAGCTTCTTGAGGACTGGCTATTGCCGTTTTTACCCCTTTAGCTTTAGCAGTTGTCTCAACTGGCACACAACAAAAACATGTCGAGGGTGTGTCACCGTGACAGAAGCAAACAAAAAATTATTTTAAATAAGAGGGATTATTCACATGCCTTACCAGTTTGACCGTTTGAAGATCTTCCATTATGAACTTTTGAAGAGACTTTAGGATGGTCAGGAGCACGAATTTCGATATCCCTGCCACTATGATCCCTCGTTAATAATTACTTTATGCCACATGTAGTACAACATAACAAGAGAAGGAATATAAAATACAATCTCTATCCTGTCATATTATACACTAATTAATTATTCATCATGGCCAACCCCGGGTTAATGGAATAAAGACCCTTCTGGTCATGGGCTAAACTAAGTTAACTACTTTATTTCAAGTTTAATTTTTAGTAGAGACCATTTGTCAAGATCCAATTAGTAACAAGGTTGTCTACAATAAGATCTGGTTACTTTTACCACTGACCATTTATACCTAATATATAGTTAAACAGACAAAAACGTACACGTTGCCAATGGTTATACTTAAAAGCTACAGATTGACACATTTTATTGTTCAGCTCATAAACTTGTAAACAAACACTCAAAGGCCTCCTTTTCCCTTTAGCATTTCATTTTCAAGTGGTTATGCCAATATACCACATCTTTCAAGACATGTAAGTGACTATAATTTAAAGCTCTGAGACATAGGAGTCAGCTAAATAATGTCACAGAATATCAATAAATGAGGTGTAAAACAGAAACAAAAAATAAAAATTGACTTACTTGTCAATGCTTTTCAAACATTTAGTACGAACATTATCTTCTTCATTCTCGGAAGACGCGAATTTGGGATGAAGCTCTTTCTTGCCTCTTTCTTTCTTTAACTTGAGGCACTCCTTTTCCTGAAAGCATGCAAAGAAATTATGACAGGCATGCCATTGCCAACATTTCACCGACTCTCGGAATCTTGTAATTAACCAATTGAAACCAAAGAATATGTAAAGCATACCGTATTTGCAATCTGCTTTGATGGATCTCCAGGCTCCCTCTGTTTTGGCTATCAACCAATTAAAACCAAGTTCAGTACATGGATCTTTGGATTCATTAAAAACCGCATTTGTCAAACACTTGCTGAGAAAATACACCAATAAGTACAACTCTGTCCTTAGTCAACCTAATTTAAATTTGCATGCACGTGGGTTGTATGCCATTTATCAAAAAACTTCAGCATAACCACTACAAATAGAAACCTCTAGGTTTCAAAGTTAGAATGTCTACAGAAACATTTCTAAAATATCTTAAATTAAAATTGGGTTCTACATTGATTAAACTTGATAGGATGTGTCTGCATAGAGTCCCTTTATGCTTACCCTCAATTTCCAACACCCTACTAAGACCCTATTTGAATTAACAGCTTATTTAGTCGCTTGTCGTATAAGTGCTTTTGCATACGCTATTTCTATACCATAAGATAAAATAAAGTCAAATTGTTTTGATGTTTTCATATAAGCAATAAACTGTTTCCATAAGAAAAATATAAACTAAAATCCCAAAGAAGCAAGAATACTAACAGAGTAACAAATTTGATAAAACTCCTATAGTGAAAGCACAAATTCGTAAAAACCCTATTCATGAATTACCTTTAACTGATCAATTTCGATGTCCATATCATCGAAATGCGGTTTAGGAAGGGAAGATTCGAAAAAGGAAGTAGTAGGTCTTTGAGAAAGCTCTCGGGGAGGTGAGAAATTAACAGAGCGTTCGGAAACTTGTGGTAACTGAAGTTGTTGTTGGGGTTGGGGTTGGGGTTGGAGATGATGATTAGAGAATGAAAATGAAGAAGGGCTTGTGGAGAGGGTTTTGGATTTCGAAGAGAAAGCGGATTCGGCTTCGATTAATTGGTTGAGTATGTCGTCGTCCCAATCGTCGATTAAAATTCCGTCGCAGTTGTTCATTTTGTTCTTCGCTGTTTTTCCTTACACCACCACCACCACTCTGCTGCTGCTGCTTGGGTCGTCTTTCTGTTTCTTATTTGAATTTGGTTTGAACGAAACTTTGTAAATGTGAGAGAGAGAGAGAGAAAGAACAATGAGTGATTTCATATAGTACCGTTTATTTGTATAAATGAAAAATAAACTTATAAAGTATAAATGAAAGACAACTATATTTTTTTATTGAAAAATAAAAAATTCAATTATTAACAAAAGTTTAATCAAGATAAGAGATTAATTGTTACCTATTGTCACTATAAATATAAGTATTTTACAAGGCAGTTGCATTGCATCACAATCATTCATAGATAATATTTGATAAAATATTATTTTTAGTTATTTAATTATACTCTCAGATTCGCTTGGATCCCTTAATTTTTTTCATATTATTTTGATCTTTTAACTTTTGAAATCTTGTCACGTTTGTCCTTCTGTTAGTGGACGTTAGTCAAAGTCAAAAACAGATGTCAAGTGGCATGTTATTAGATGAAGTGGATATGTGACTCAAGATGGTTTCAGAAACACTATGTTGATGTGGATATGTCAATATAGAATCAAGGAAACGTCGTGTTGTTGTTCATAACGAAAGAATACAAGCAGCTGCAGATACACGAAGGTGATTGAGGCGATTGAAGACGAACTTTAAGCAGTTGGCGAAATAAAGCGAAGTGAAGGACTGAAGACGAAATTTTGATCACAGGTAAGTATTATTTGCATGGTTTCGTAGATTTAGGGTTTTCTATAGATTTAGGATTTTCATGTTTTAGGGCATTGATGTACTCTATTTGAAACTCAATATAAGAAAAAAAATGGACGAAATTCTGAAACCCAAAATTCATCACAGTGGTGAATTTATTGATCCTAAACTAAGTGTATATGAAGGGAGACTAGTAGATGATTTGAAAGTAGATGTTGATAAGTGAAGTTATTTCGAGTTAGATGGTGTATTGAAAAAGTTAGGTTATAGGGACTTTGAGACAATATATTACAAGGACTCTACATTTGGGATGAATGTCCTTGTTGATGACAAAGGTGTTTTAGAACTTGCATATCTTTATAGGGTACACCAAAGTGTTGATATCTATATTCAACACACTTTGTCTCTGCCTGATTATTGTGATGGTATCATTGATGATGTTGAAGAGGGTCCTAATAACATTGTAGATGAGGTGGAAAAGTTTCTTAATAAACTACATGATGCCATTGTAGATGAGTTGAATGTTGGTAATGCTATTGTGGAAGAAGGTAGTGTTTCAATGGACTCAACCAACGTTGCAGTGAATGACGTCAATGTTAAAGTGAGATCAGACAATGTTGGAGTGAATGATGTCAATGTTGGAGTGAGATCAAACAATGTTGGAGTTAAAGATGTCAATGTTGGAGTGAAGGATGTCAATGTTGGAGTGGTATGAGACAATGTTGGTAAGGTGCATGATGAGTATAATTCTTATGACAGTGAGGATGACAGTTACCATTATGATAGTGTTATGGAAGTATGGAGGAAGATGAACTTGATAATCTGATTGGATATGGAATTGATGGAAAGAGAAAAGGGAGAAAAAAAGTGGGAGGAAGATAAAGAAGAATTTAAAGGGAGTGATAATGATAGTGAAGATTTGCAAAGTGGTTGTAAGAGTGATGATAACAATGGAGCTAAAAGGAAGACGTACCCAATGTTTAAGATACATAAGGATATGTCCAATTACAAATGGGAGGTATGAATGTATTTTACTTTAAAAAGTGTGATTAAGGAAGCAATAACCTCATATGATGTTCAAAATGGTAGAGACCTGAAGTTCAAAAAAAATGACAAAGAAAAGGGTGAGGGTGAGATGTAAATATGGTTGTGAGTGGGAGGTCTATTGGGCCAAGTTGCCAAATGAAGAATCTTAGCAAGTAAGGAAGGTAATTGACAAACATAATTGTAGCAGATAGTTTAATGTCAAGAAGGTGAGTGCACAATGGTTAAGCAAAAAGACTTATAAGTCCTTGAAAAATAATCCTAGGATGAAGGTAAAGGATATCAAGTAAAAGGCATTGAAGAAGTGGAATGTAGAGGTAAACAAGACTAAAGCAATTAGAGCAAGACTTGCTGCTAGGGACAGGGTTGATGGTTCTTTCTTGGGGGATTACACTAGAATCTATAACTATTGTCATGAGCTTTTAAGATCTAATATATGGTCAATAATTAAGATAAATGTTGAACTTGTTCAAGAAGGTGTTAAGGATCAAAAACCATTTTTAGAAGGTTGTACATATATTATCCAGCATATAAAGAGAGCTTCAAATTATGTAGACATGTCATAGGTCTGGATGGATGCTTTTTGAAGGGGTCTGTGGAGGACGAATTCTAGAAGCAATATGTAGGGATCCTAATAATCATATGTTTCCTATAGCATTTGCTGTTGTGGAGGGTGAAAATAGGGATAATTGGACATGGCTCTTGGAGCTGTTGATTAATGACTTAGGTGGTAAAAATACGTGCCTCTCATACACATTCATTTTAGACCAACAAAAGGTATATAAACTTGATTGTTTCCTCTTATGATTACATTATTTTTTCTGTTATGTAACCTTGCTAACTTTCTGTTTTGACTGATATTTTGCAGGGTCTCTTACATGCAATGGATGATCTTTTTCCTAATGTTGAACAGAGATTCTGTGTGAGGCATTTGTATAACAATTTCAAGAAGAAGTATCTTGGAAAGATGTTGAATGAAAATATATGGAGGGCTACAAAGTCAACATACTCACAAGCTTGGGAAAGAGACATGAGGGGAATGAGATTGATCAGTCAATATGCATATCTCCATATGATAAATACCCCGTCAAGATATTGGAGTAGATCATATTTTAGGATAACTAACAAGTGTGATGATGTTCTCAACAACATGTCAGAGTCTTTTAATAGTGTTATTCTTGAGGCAATGGCTAAATCATTAGTCACTATGCTAGAAGATATCAGAACCTATATTATGGAGAGATGAGCAAACAATAGGATGAGGTTACAAAATGTCTCTGATGATGAGATTTTGCCTAACATTATAAGGAAGATTGATAGAACAAGCACATTCACCAACTTATGGCTTGTCAGGTATGAAAGATTAGTTATTACTGGTACTTATAGCAATGATTATTATGGTTATTATTGATATTTTAAACATTTGTAGGATGTTTTATGAACACATGTTTGAAGTAAGGCATCTTTAAAACCCAGCAGAAACACTCACTATAAATTTGAAAGAGAACACATGTTCTTGCAGAAGATGAGAGCTCATAGGACTTCCATGTGTTCATGCATTGTTAGCTATGAAGAGCATGAACTTTAACATTGATGATTATATCTCTGAGTATTACAGGAAATCTAGGTACATGGCAGTCTACAAGCATGTGATTTACCCTGTAAATAGATCTAATCTTTGGGTTAAGACACCACATTCGGATGTGCAGTCACCTAAGTATAGAAAGATGTCTGGTAGACCAAAGAAAATGAGGAACCTTGAACAATGGGAGATTGATGAGACTGACAAAAAAATGAGAAGAACAAGGTTCATAGTAAAATGCGGTAGGTACAAAAAATAAGGACACAACAAATTAACTTGTAAGGTTACACCAACAACCCAACCATTTCAGGACAATGCAACTCAGCAATCCCAGGGCAATGCGGCATCTCAGGATAATGCAACTCAAGGAAGTAGGAATGTAACTCAGTCAACTCAAGGGAAAAGGCCAGTTACTCATCCAGCTAAGTCATATCATGGCAAGGCAAGTCAGCCAACTCAAGGGAAAAGGCTAGCTACTCAACCAGCTAAGTCATCTCAGGGCAAGGCAAGTCAATCAACTCAAGGGAAAAGGCCAGCTACTCAAGGCAGTGCAGCTCAAGGAACTCCAACTCAAGGAAATGACAAGACATAAAAGATAGGTGTAAGAAGACCATTTGTTCCCCTATGACCAATAACAAGATTATCTACAGCTAAGAATGTAGTTGGCCCAACAACCAGGAGGTCTACTCCAACCAAGAGAATCACACCTAAGAAGAACATCTAGTGTTATTTTGCCCTTGTCTAGTTAAAGCATTTTGAATTACTTTTGATAATATGTAATGTATCTTGAACATGTTTATGTAGCATGTCAATGTCAGTTTAGCACTTTTTGGAATCATTTTGGAATTATGTAATGTGTTATGCGGTGTCATTTTAGAATCATCTTGTGAACATGTCATTGTCATTTTAGAATTATGTAGTGTGTTGTGCAAATTAATTTATGTGTTATGCAAATCAATTTATGTGTGTATGTTTTATGAAAATCAAAACAGGAATTCATGTTATGTGAACTGTTACAAACAATATGCTACCAAACAAACTAACTCGTATTAACTGATATTGCAAAGTCATACAAACTGAGACATCCTAAAACATCATCTTAAATAACATTGCACATAAGATTACATCACTAGCCATACTGATACATCCCAATTCATACTGATACATCCTAAAACATCATCCTAAATTACAATGCACATAAAATTACAAGAAACATAATATTCCATGTTTTTTTCCACTTCAAGATCTTGTTCACTTGAGTTTGAAGTTCCATCACAGCTTTCCCTAATTCTTCATTTGTCAACCTGACTTTTTCAAACGCCTTTTTTGCATCACCAGTTTGACATGCTTTCCAACCTATTCATCATAAATTCCCTTTTCTCATCTCCCAAATCCTCATGGAACCAATTGAAAAAACCACACCCTCTTTGCAAGGATCCCTGGAAAATTGCATATATACATCAAACTGAAATTAGGGCTTACCTTAAAATTTGGACATACACTAGAATCACATGATCAAACTAAAATTAGGGCTTACCTTAAAATTTGGACAACCCCAAAAAATGTTTCCATAATTATTATCGGTTATTGCCCTACGAATCACAACTTTATCCCAATAATGACATTTTGGTACCCATCGCAAGTTTGTGTATACACTGGATTCACAACTTTAAGAGTTATTTTGCTTCAGAAACGAAGAACATTGGGATGACCTCATGATTCGAAGAAAACAAAAATAAATAGCAAGGTGTTAAGGAAGACAAAAACGATGTTGATGAACTGAACGAAGACAAACGTTGCTGATGATGTGAACAAGATGAAAACGAAAATGAAAAAGAAGATGCACAATGAAAGCAAAAATTAAGATACACATATGAAACGATGGAGATGAAGTTAAGTAATAAGAACGTTGCCAACTCAACTTCCACGTAGATAGAATAAATAGACATATGAGGAAAATAGATGGAAGGGGCTCATATGCATCTTTTACAAATTTGAAGGAACAAAGTGACACAAAAAAAAAGTAAGCGACCTGAGTGAACCCGAGGGTATAGCTAACAGACCAAAAAGGGTATTTTTCCATAATATTTTATATGTGATTAAAATAAAAGTCAACAACTTATGAAAATCTAATGGCTGTGATTAATTGATACTATAAAATATCTTTACACTGCCAGTGTATATTAATTAACTTCTTGAGATAATTATCCCATTCAGAATTAAAAATATTGGTGAGACAATGTTTTGTTGCAGTCATTTTCAAGATTCAACGATATTCCTTTCACACCGTTGGCAAATTCAAAAAATTTCCCATCTTAAATCTCGTTCAATCCATAAACACGTGCAATCTTATCTCTAACTTAGAACACTCGACTGATCTCATCCATTTGAAAATTAATGTAAAAGTTGGTAATTCGACTTTTTAATAAAGTTGTTAGTTTTGCAGCTCTTACAGAGAATTCTATATATTTTTAATGAATTTTATCGGGGTAATACCGCAAAAAGGGAATCCATCAAGGACTGATATATCTTTAATTTATTGAAGGTCTTTGCTTATCCTTTTAATAAGTTAAGGTCCCGTTTCCTTCTTTTTATCTAAGCCTTTATTATTAAGATCGGTTAATCGTCTTAGCAGTGAGTGTTCGAGCAATACTTTTTGCATTAGCCATTCTGTAACAATAGACTGAAAACTCGAGACAAGGCCTTGATAATCTTCGGGTCGCATTTTCCGCTTCAAGAATTGAGAGAACGGCCCGAAGCCCTAAACATACCTCTCCGGTATGGTATCGAAGCTGCAAGGTCCAATCATACTCAAAATAAGAGTTTAATCGTGGCTCAGAAGGAATGTTAGATATATGTTTGGCACATGCAAGTCGAACATTGTTTTCGGGACAAATGTCACAAAAGTCAGAGAAAAATATTTTTAAACACTAATTAGAAAAAGAAAATAAGAAGAAAACTCAATACATAATGAGCATTAATAGAAGACTTATTTTTTTAATTTGTCAACCAATAGTTCAGGCATGTGTAGGACGTAGAGGGAGAACATTTCTAAAGTTGAGTTAAGACAACAAGCAAGTTTTTTCATAAATTAACCATAGTTCAACCAAACCCCTGTCTACACCTTTGGAGCCACATTTAAGAACTTGAACCTGCCTAATCACGTCAACAATAGCCAACTACATGAAATTTGAACAAAATAAAGAAATTCAACTAATTGGAATCTCGCCCTAGTCATGATCCTGAACATCTAACCCTCTGGTAGCCAAGAAGATTGAGTATGTAAAATGAACATGTAGCCCGGACGTACTCATGGGTAGCGTGAGGAACCGGGTTTAAAATAAAAAATTACGATCAGAAGTAAATTTGAAGTTCCTTTTGCCCATTATCGCAGAGCGGCATACCGAAAAAGAAAAATAACAGTTCCTTTTGCTCTATTATGGGACTCGAACCCATTTCTTCCACGACCCCCATTTCCTTCTCTTATGAGATTTTATTTTTAAGATCACGTCACTTTTCATGTCAAAAGAAAGCTCATCATATACAATGTAGATTTAGGTACAATTGAGCTTTTTGTGCGGTGTAAAAGAGCTAACCTGGATGGTTAATAGTAGTACTCCAATGTTCAAGTCAATGAGAGAATAACAAGTAATGTATGAGTGATTAAGGATTTTAATACCCGAGAATTCTGTGTTTTCTTTCTTATATAATGGGAGTGGTTAAAATCATCTATGGGGAATGCGACATGTAGTGCAGACAATTGTATGATTGATCTGGACAGTGGGTGGTACCTAAGAGGACGAAATTGTCTGTATATGGTCAGAATGGAGGAACATTTGTTCCCCGCGCATTTGATTCCTTAGTTTTGTCTCTGGTTCTTTTTTCTTGGGTCTTGTGAGCGACCCAGAACAATAATCAAAATCACTTAATCCAACATTGAACTGTTAACTCAAATGTTCGAGGTTTAAGGTTTAAAATCAATATACAACAAATTCTGCAAATAAAAAATAAATGCATGTTTTATTATGATAAAAAAATATAAGTAATATAGATTGTATTATTAAATATTAAACTTTCAAATTTTACAAATTAACTTAAAAGTGATCTGTCAAATACTGCAAGTTGGGCTCCATATTTTTTAAAATTTTCAAACCGGTTTCTATAATTTAAAAAAAAAATTGTAAAAGAGGAAGAAACAAAAACTATATGGACTCCTCCGATGAATCTGAAAAAGAGAACGAAAATTTTCTATGTCCTATAATAATTCACGAAGAAAATAAGGTAAATAATATAACTTTTGAATTTACTTATAATGAGTTGTTTCACATCTGTAAAAAGTTAAATATGGATTCAAGTAAATTAAAACACCTTATTTCCATTTTTTAAGACTATTATCTCTTCTTTTCAAATAGAAAATCAAGTAATCCCTTACGTGTGTCAAAGACGTTGGGAATCATATCCGTCCGTTAGGGTGCCTAGTGAGAGGTCATTGATTATCCCTAATAAAAATGTTTAAGCTTTCAATACTAACATTTTCTCATATCTTCTTCTCTTAAGCATTTGCACGGTCCCTCATGGCCCTTTAGCCTCATAGTACCTATACTTCCTAATTTTCTCTAGCTTAAGATCTTAATCCTATTTGCAAGCATGAGTCTACTATTCTTTTTTTCCCTTTTCTTTTAATGGAGAATATTAGGGGTATACGATAGCGGTAGGTGTCGTACCCCAAATTTGTCCTACCTACTGCAAGATTACTTGGCCTTAGGCCACCACTTGCCAAGATTCATGGTCTTGTATGTGTTTGAATTTTCTACTAGCCTCTTGTTGGGTTTCTTTGGTTTCAAGAAGAGACAGAGGAGGATTGGGCACTTATTTTAGGATTAATCAGTCAAGACATGATCAATTGGCTTCAGACCGATTCTAGTTGATCAAGTACAGTGATTAGAATTCATATCCTCAAACCGTGGTTAAGTACGCTTAAAGTTTTAAGTTATGATCCAGAAGATTTTTAATCATATTCCAAAGTAGACACTAAGGCTATATGGTTAAATCAGCTAAATTTTGGCTTGATTTGTTGCAAATTGGAAAGGGTAACTCATCCTTGAGTCATGCTTATTTTTTGTTCCAATATTAATGTTTGTTTTGAGAAAGTTCATTGCATATTCCAATTGGTGATCAAAGTATATGTTTAACTCAAGTGATGTTGGAAGTGAATGTTCAAGTCATGTTTTAAATTCATGGACGTGGTTATACTTCAACAAGTTAATTCCAAGTATTACTAAACTGGGTGGCCAACTAAGTCATGAAATAGATTTCTCAAGTTTTGTTTAAGACTTAAGCCATTTGGGGATTGCCTCAGGCCATAAGGTGGTCCGTTGGTACAAGTTATGAGGTTATCCAATTTTACTATAAGCATCATGTCTAAAACTAAATCGTGCTAGTTATTGGGTTCCATTTGAGCCAGGATATTGTCAAGACGTAACATTGAAGGGTAAAGGGTAATGAATTGAACTCAAAGGTACATTTGGTACAAAATTCAACTAAGGAAACCATTACAAAATGAAAAAATGAAATTATAAGATTGCAAGGGTTTGTGGGTTACAAAATGGTCAAATTTAAGTTGGTTGGATTCCAAGACCATGAAACCATTACAATTATGCGTAAAGGAAGTCATATGAAATGCCAAGTTTTAGGCCTAACATAAGCCTAACGTTATTTTCTTCAATGACCAATGCACAAGTTGCCTCAAGCCCATGTCTTATATCCCAAGATCTGTTTCCTTCAGCAGCCGTATACATTACAGGCCTCAAGTCTAATAACAGCTCTTAACTCCCTTATGTTCATGTCGGGCTCCCTCATCAAGTCTCCCAGCCGCTAATGCCATGGATATCTATGAGTCTTCTCATCCTCCTCGTAACGAACATAACAAGCACATGGAAAGAGAAAAAACACAGGTGATTAGAAACACATACAGGAATGACCATGCATAATTCAAGGCAAAAGAACAATTAGAGAGCATTCCAAGTACATGTCAATAGAAGCCATACATGAAACAACATGAAAATTCAAAGTTCAAGTGCGGAGGTTCATGCTATCATATGCAAGCAAGCAAGTTACATGTACAATTAAAAAAAAACAGTGCACAATTTCAACATTAAGGTCGTTCGTAGTGCATGGACAAATACTTGAAAACTAGCACACAAAAAAACAAGTTATTCTAACCTATGTCAACAAAAGGATGAAGATCAAAGGCACATCAATGGAAAAATGGAATTCAAAACATAATTGTGAAAACCATCCACAAAGCAAAGATCACAAAAGAATTTTGAAGAAATTTGAGTGACTAGGCTTACCACATTAAAGATTTCTTGAAGCCTATCTTGTTGGTTTGTTTAAAGACACTAACCTTGTACCAATCCTTTACTAAGTCTCCATCATTCTCAAGCCATCCACGAGTTGCCAATTCCTTCAAAACCACGCTCAAACCATCCATTTCTTCAACCTACAACCAGAACCAAAAATTCAAGTCAATTCAAATCATATTTTTCCAATTCCTAAACATCATCACATTTCACCCATACGTCTACCTAAGTCAGGATTTCCCATACCATACATACACAATTTCATGGTTAATTTACTGGAGTAAATACACTTAGCATCCAACCATCCCAATTCCATATCAGTCCAAGAAAAAAACAAATTCAAAATTCTGCAGTAACAGACAAAATTTAGAGCAGTAAAAAATAGAGCAGAATGCAGAGGTTCAGAAAGTACACAAAGAGAGCTTCACAGTTCAGGAAAAACACATTTGAGCATAAAAGAAAGTAACTGCAAACATACCAAAACAGAAGATGCTTCAACGTATTCTCAAAACGTCAAACCCTAAAATTCTATTATATAAGGAGAAGGGATTCATCATACAGAGGACGAAAAAAAAACCCTAGCGCAGCTAACATTCTTAAATTAATATTTCAAAATCCTACTAAAAAAAACTCTCTCACAACAAGTTTTTAGAGCTTTTCATTGAAGCTCTAGAAAACTTTGAGCTAAGCCATATTTCATACACTGAAGCAAAGAAGGGGAATTCGAGATAGAAGAAGAAGGATATTAGAGCGAGTTACCTGAAGTTTTTTTTTCAGAAGTTCGTTGAGGGTGATTCTTCGAGAGGTATCTTTCAAATCTTGACTCTTCCGCTTGATTCCTTATTTTCGTTGACTTCTGAGTGGTATTGTTGCCTCTATTGTTTGGGTTTTCTCGTTTTCAATGAGTTTTAAGTTAGGGTTTGATTTTGGGTTTCCTCTCGATTTGGAGTTTTGAGGGAGTTTTAGGATAAACGGTTTGTAGATTTGAAACGAGGAGGGGAAAATACGTAGGTTTGGTTTAGATTGTTTTTGGTTTTAAGGTGGTGTCGCCGGAGAAGATGGTGGCGGCCGCCGCGCGCCGCCGCTTCTCCGGCCATGGTTAGATTTCCGGTGAGTGTCTTTTTTGTAGAGAGAATTGGTGAGAAAGAGACGAGGAAAGTGAGTGGGGAGGTTTGAGAATTTATGTCTCGTTCTCAGTCTTTTTTTTCTTTTATGTTTTGTAGGTTGGTCGGTGGATGCTGGGTGGCTCCACCTACCGGTGACAAGTGTCACCGGTTGCCACCCTAGATTAGATCCCACGCATCCCTTTTCGCCACCCTATCGTGCACGCGCGCTGTTAACCCTTAGATCAGGGGCCAGGATTTGATTCCATTTTTTATCAACGATCCAGATGGTGTGGGTCTTGGTTGACCTGGAGGTTCATGGTGAACCCTCCTTCATTGCGTATGGGCTTGGCTCTTGGTGGGCCTGGGGACTTTTTCTGTACACACCCCCCGTTTTTTTTAATGCATCTGGCCCATTTTCTGTTTTTTTGTTTGTTTAAAAAACTTAACTTTATTTACTTAATAATAAAAATCTAAAAAACATTTTATTTTATTTCCTTTTAAAAACAGAACTTATGAAATATTGTTGATAAATTAACTTAGTTAATTTTATTAAAAATTTTCATTTAATACTAATTAATCTTTTTATGATTAATTTTATTAAATATCGAATTTTAATTTAATTAATTATTAATTTGGTTTCAAATCTAAAAAGTTCTAAAAAATACTTTTATTTAATTAATCCTAAAATTCTTATTTAATTAATTTTATTAAATTATTTTATTTAATATTAATTAATTTTTTATAATTAATTTTATTAAATATTTTGATTTAATCTAGTTAATTATTGGAACTTTAATCTAAGAAATCTAGAACTTAACTTTAGTTTAGGACTTCCCTCCTTAGAATTAACTTAGAATTAGGTTACTAACCTAACTAATGTGCTTGATTTATTTATCCCACTATTTTATTTTATAGTTATTTTGTGTGTACTCTATTCATGTGGGTTTATTTCATGCTTTAATTATATGTGTGTTATGCATATTATGCTTGTCCAAACAAAAAATCTTTTTCAAACTAATACCTTGACTTAATGTCAAGCCATTTTCATACCTTGTAAGTCGATCGTTTTCACGATCGCAATCGACCTCACAATGCCTCCTCTTGGGCTTTATACAACGATAATTATTGCACATTTCACATTGGTTTGTATGCGTGTATGTGATTGGCTCACTTTAATCATAGCTCAATTATTCCCACTTGATTAATTACACCCCTCTCCCATAAGATTAAAATCAACCCTTTTTACAACAATAAACAAGCTTGATCCAACGTCAAGTATTTTCCAAATCAAATTAATTTAATCTCTAACTTTCACTTGATCCACATATCAAGTCCCTTCACTTAATTTGTAAGTCGAGCGCTTTTGCCTCGCAATCGACCTTACCTTGAACCATTAGGACCTCCTTTCCATTAGTCCCCAACCATTTCACACGCAAATTCAAACCTCGATCAACATCGAGCATTTTTCAAATCAAATTGATACATTTAATCATACTTAAACACTTTTCTTAAAAGAAGAAAAGGGAGTAGAATGGAATCTTCGATTCTTCTCCTCAATTATTTGGGCCCGAGGAATCTTTCTTAAGTTCAAGTAATAGTCTTCTTTAAAAAACTCATAACGCGATTACATATCAAACCCTTTTTACAATAAATCAAATCAAATCTTCTTTTTCTAAAAACACTTGGATGAAAAAGAGAGAGAGTCGGTTCTTCGACTAGCTTTCCCGACTACTTGGACCGAGGAATCTTTCTTAAGTTCAAGTAATTGTCATCTATTTAACATACTCTAACCATATTAAAACTCTTTCATAATTAAGGATGAAAAAGAGAGAGAGTCGGTTCTTCGACTCGTTTTCCCGATTACTTGGGCCCGAGGAATCCTTCTTAAGTTTAAGTAATCGTCACCCAATCAAAATACAAACACATTAACCCAACTCCTCACCGCCGTGCGATTAAAACTATTTTCCAAAAGAACAATGTTTAGCCCCCTAAATAATTGTTCACTTAAAGAACACCAACTAAACAGCCGTAGTCCCACGAACTACGAATGCTCTGACTTTCCCATTGCACGAGGGAATACGTAGGCACAAGGATCTTAATCCTTGTCGAGCACACTAATAAAAAACCACCCCATTTCCCCCTTAAAAATAAATCCTTTTACCTTAGAAGATAACAAACAAACCTAGCTAACATATCTCACGAATCGATTCAAGAGGTTCCCGTTGAGTACAACGGACGTAGAGGGTGTTAATACCTTCCCTCTTGCGTAACCGACTCCCAAAATCGAATTTGGTTGCGATGACCATTTTCTTATCCCTTTAAAGGTTTTATCGATATTTTCCTATTCCTTCCTTGGAATGAATAAAATTCAGTGGCGACTCTGTTTCAAACAGTTCTTTCCGCGTCCATCGCGAGGATCGTATTTTTCGAGGTACGACAGATGGCGACTCTGCTGGGGATAAGCATTGCCCTATGCTAGAGAGAGTCAAGCCTAACTTGACTCGATTCGTGAGTGTCAGATTCGCTTGTTTGTTTATCTTCTCTTATTGTTTGATTGCTTGCTTGTTTGTTTGATTATCTATTATCTTCTTGCTTGCTTATTGTTATTATATCTTATTACTATCTCTTATGACACTGTGGGGGTCCTCTGATCATTGGTGCTTTGTGAGACGGTTCTACACCTGAGTCTGAGTATAACCCTAGGATTAGGATGGTGGTTGTGTAGTGGAGCCCCTCGAGGAATCTTTCTCGTTGGGACGAAGCGAAGGCCCCGCTTAAAGTTGATTCTCTTGGGATGTTATTATCGTGGTGAATCTTTGTCGTGGCAATGATGTTTTCGAGCTTGAATCCATAACTCTAAGGACCATTAACCTATTTACCCATGGTGGTTGATAGTGTTAACTCTTTGTGGGCTAATGCGAACGCCCCAATCAGATGAGATCCCTCGAACGTATTACTTCCTGACAGTAATATTTTTGACCTCGATCTAAGATTCTGAGAACCCTATTTAGAACCTTTGTGTCGATGGTTGTGTAGTGGACGCCTCCGAGGAATCTTTCTCGTGGGGAAGATACGAAGACCTCACCTAGAGTTGATTGTTTCGAGAATATTATAGTCGGACAAATCTTTGTCGTGGCTATAATGTTTTCGAAATATATTCGTAACTCTAGGCACCTACCTGTTTAGAGCCTACCTGTGGGGGATCCGATGATCAGAGATATCCTGTGTCTAGCTCCTTCCTCAGAATCAGATGATGTTGTAACCTTGCATCTGCATTTCGCGCTCATATCATAACATTTACATTTTGTGGATTTCAGGGAATCTAAGAATTATATCACAAGCATTCAGGAATTATGGGAACAAACATCAGGGGTATCTGTCTATACACTTTCAGAAAGCCTAAGTTAGAGGATTTATGTGGCTTAGTTTCCCGCATCCTTGCTGTATTCAGAATTAATTTTGGGAAGGATTATGGAAAGCTCATTCGTATCTTGAATCAAGATGTGGATCAACGAGCACTTGTCACTTTTGCTCAATTTTATGACTCCTCCTTGAGATGTTTTGTATTTCAAGACTTTCAGTTGGCGCCCACACTTGAAGAATATGAGAAATTGGTGGGAATTCCTATGAAGAGCAAGCTACCGTTTGTGGGTGTAAATGAGTCATTGGAAGATAAGGTTATAGCTGATGCTCTCCATATGCATAAAAAAGATGTTACTGATAATTAGGTAAAAACTAAGGGTGGTGTTAAGGGGTTTCCTATTAAGTTCCTTATGGATCGAGCTGACACTCTCTTAAAGGCTCAAAGTTGGGAAGCTTGTTATGTTGTCGTGGCCTTAGCCATCTATGGGATCGTCTTATTCCCTAATATAGATGATTTTATAGATGTGACTGTCGTTCATATCTTTTTGACTAAGAACCCTGTACCCACTCTTCTAGCTGATGTATTTTATTACTTGAGTTGGAGGCAAGAAAAGAAGGGAGGATCAATTATTTGTTGTGCACCTCTCTTATATCAGTGGATAATGATGCATCTTCTGACCAAGGGACCATTTGTTGATCGAACCAATGAGAGTTGGGCTCAAAGGATGGTATCTCTCCGATCTGCTGACCTTTCTTGGTACTCGCAAGACTACGACGAAGTTATTTTCAGTTGTGGCGATTTTCCCAACATCCCGCTGATTGGAACTCGAGGTTGTATCAACACCAACCCGATATTATCAGTTAGATAGCTCGGGTATCTAATGGTAGCTCCCCTCATAGAGAAGGATTTAGAAGATTTCATAATGCATGACTTGGGAACTAAGAATCCTGAGTTATTTGAAAGGGTCACAAGAGCTTGGAGGAATATAAGGAAGAAAAGAAAGGGTGACTTAGGGAAAAGGAACAGTGTCACCAAGGAACCATACTTTGCATGGGCTAGAGAAAAAGGCTAAAGAGATTAAGATGCCCTTTGAAGACAAGATGTCCGATCCTTTACCCGAGCCAAAGCCTACTCATGTCCCGATTGAGGAGGCCGAGGATCTCAAGGCAACGATAGCCAGATTAGTGAAGGAAAATGAGAAACTTGAGTTGAAGCTTCGAGATGTTACTAGTGAGAAGAATAACTTGAAGTGGGAGCTTCAACGAAAGAACACTCAACTAGAAGCAACAGGAAGTAAGGCCAATGAAGAAGAGCAACAGAAGAAGAAATTTAAGATTTGTCTGAATCAAGCTGATGGTGCATTAGAGAGGATTAAGGGAGAATTGGATCAGGCATACGCAAAGTGTGCTGAAAATAGGAAAGCTTGGCTCCTTGCCACTGAAAGGAAGAAGGCACTTAGAGAATAGATGGGAGCGGAAATAGAAAAACTAAGCTCGGCTTTACGCCAGTCAAAGGCTTCTGAAGCAATGGAACACCAACTTAAGAAGGATATCATGAGAGTTGCTTATGTGGGGCCAGCAGAGTGGGACAAAGTGTGTGGCGAGCTGAATAATCTCAAAAGGCTTGCGGAAGAGCAGAAGAATCATCTTGAGGCTGTTCTGGTGGACAAGGATATTTGGGCCTCCGCGAGGAAGAAGGTGCTTGATGAATGTACTGGTTATGAACGCTCTATTCACATTCTAATAGCTGATAGAGATATGTACCGCAACAAGCTTAATGGGCTAGTGGATTTTTGTAACTGGTTGGCTGAAGACTTGGTATGGAAGTATAGAGATGCTTTGGAGGCTCTCGACGAATCTACCCCTCAAGCAATCGTCGATTTTGTTTGCCTGTATAGGGAGATGTTGAAGAGGTTTAAAGAAGAGTTGAAGGAGCGCGAGGCTCGAAGGCCCAAGTTTTGAATCTTTATATTGCTTTTGTACTTTCTTACTTAATGAATTGTACTAATGTCTGAATGATTATGTATCACTTAATTATTATAATCTTATGAATGAATGAGACTTGATCTCCTTGGCAATAGTTTGTTTCTTAATATTCCTGTATAAGTAATGATTAATTCGAACGATTCCCTGAAAATAAATGCATTTCATCCTGCATACATATCATTGCATTTGTTTTCCAAAACACCTAGCAATAAACTCATTTACTTTATCACTTATCCAACAGAAAACCTGACTACTCAACACCGGTACGAGACTCGCCAAAGCTTCAGGATGACGCTGGAACAGATCGAGGAAAACCAGAACACGATGAGGGGTGATATCGATTCGCTGAAGGCTAAGATGGATCAGCTACTGGAGACTATGATGATGCTCGCCCATAAAGAGAAAGATGCTGAAACAGTGGCTAATGCCAAGAAGCTGGTTGAAAAGATAGGCACTTCTGGAGTTAAGGGAATCCCTCCTCCTGTTCACATAGACTTGTCAGAACACTCGGCTCATCATGGATCCATGAGCGATGCGGACGAGCAAGTTGATGCCTTCAACATACCACCTCCACCTCTTCAACTTGTTGGATCTGATCCATCTACTGACCGGTTGGACGTACTAGAAGAGAAATTCAAGGCCTTGGAGGTTCAGACAACTCCCGGCTTGGATGCTGTCGACATGTGCTTAGTCCCTGGACTGGTGATCCCTCATAAGTTTCAAGTGCCGACGTTTGACAAATACAAGGGACTTAGCTTCCCTAAGACTCATTTGCGAGCATACTGTCGCTAAATGGCTGCCCACGTTAAGGACGACCCTCTACTAATTCACTACTTTCAGGATAGCCTCAGTGGGGCATCGCTGGAATGGTACATGCAGCTAGAGAAGAGACAGATTAATACCTGGAGGGATCTCTCTGAGGCGTTCCTCAAACATTATCAGTACAACACTGATTTAGCGCCAAACCGTACTCAATTACAAGATATGACTCAGCGCAACAATGAGTCATTCAAAGAATATGCTCAACGTTGGCAGGAGTTGGCTTCTCGTGTTCAACCACCCTTGTTGGACAAAGAATTGATGGATATGTTTATGGGAACTTTGTAGCCTCAGTATTCAGACCATATGATGGGATCTAGCTTCCCCAACTTTGCTGAGATTGTGTCAGTAGGAGAAAGAATCGAGAGCCAGTTGAAGAAGAAAGCTGTTATTGCTTCTACAAGCAGAGTTAAAAAGCCTTTTGTGAAAAGGAAGGATGAAGAAACTAATGCTGTCATGAGAGGACGAGGGGGTAGAGTCCCAGTGAATATACCATATCAGCAAGTGGCTGTAGTTGTACAAGCCCCACTTAACCACCTGCTCAGCAGCCGAATTATCAGAATGCCCCACCACAGAGGCAACAAAGACCAAGAAGGCATATCGATCCTGTGCAATGCCGTATAGCCAGATTTTTTCTCAACTGTATCAGAGTGGGCATTTGAAGCTCAGGGATTTGAGACCAGCAGTCTTCCCATATCCTCCCGGATACGATGCCAACGCCCATTGTGAGTTTCATAAAGGTGCTCCCGGGCATACCATAGAAAACTGCTATGCATTTCAGAACAGAGTTCAAGATTTGGTTGAGTCCAAAGATCTTACTTTCACTCAGCGAGGCGCTAATGTTAAACACAATCCCATGCCCCCGCATGGAGGACCGTATGTTAATGCTGTGGAAGAAGGCAACGGACATAAATTGATTACAAGGGTTGAAGATATTCTGACTCCTATGGCGGTTATAGGAGAAAAATTGAAGAGATGTGGGATGATCCCTGAAGATGAGCTTGATAATTTGACTGATGAGGTGATTAAGAAACATTTGCAGAAATTCCTGGATCAAGGTGTAATTCAGGTTGAACGCCGGGATGCAAGAGAACAAAGTGTGGCTGTCATTAACCTTCAGTATGATGCACTTGAAGGTCGTCAACAAAGGCAAGTTCGTCCTGCTCCGGTAATCATTGAATATGATGGAGCTAGTGTTTTCCAACAAATACCAGTTCGTCCTGCACCGTTGGTTATTCAGTTTGATGAGGCAGATGTTAACAAGTCAAGGCCAATGCGCCCTGTTCCGATAACTATTGAGTATCCTGGTAATGTTCCTGAGTCTAAGTGTGATGTTGTGGTATGAACAAGTGGGATGACCCGTAGTGGTCGAATCTTTGCAGCAAAACCAGTAGATGTGCCAAATAATTACAAAGGAAAGGCGGTTGCTATACCAGTTGAAACTCCGAGGGCCGAGTTACAAGAAGGGTTGTCGTCTCCAAGAGGGGCATTCACACAGAAAGAGGCTGAAGAGTTTTTGAAGATTATAAAGAAGAGCGACTACAAGGTAGTCGATCAGCTGAATCAAACTCCTGCCAAGATATCTATGCTCGCCTTGTTGCTCAGTTCCGAGGCACATAGATCCTCCCTGCTGAAGGTGTTGAGTGCTGCACACATTACCAAGGATATCACCGTAGCACAATTCGATGATGTGATAGCCAGTGTCATCACTGGCAACTTTTTGGGGTTTAATGATGATGATCTGACTGCTGAAAAGAAAAACCATAACAAGGCTCTTCACATTTCCTTTAGGTGTGAAGACGTTTTGATATCTAGAGTCTTGGTGGATACTGGATCTTCCTTAAATGTGCTCCCGAAGATAACGCTGGAGAGGTTGCCTGTGAATGGAGTAATCATGAAGCCAAGTACTCTCATAGTGAAGGCATTTGATGGATCTAGGCGTGCGGTTATTGGTGAGGTGGACTTGCCAATTAAGTTTGGACCCATTACTTTTACCATTACTTTTCAAGTGATGGACATTTATCCTGGTTACAGTTGCTTGCTAGGAAGGCCCTGGATTCACTCAGCAGGGGCAGTCACGTCCACTCTCCATCAAAAACTGAAGTTCATTACCAATGACAAGATGGTTGTGATAGGCGGTGAAGAAGACATTCTAGTAAGTCATTTGACATCGTTCCGCTACATCGATGTCGAAGGTGAAATGGTTGAGACGCCTTTTCAGTCTTTTGAAGTAGTGAGTACACTGGCTGTGCAGCGAGTACCAGAGCATCAAGAGTTAAAATCGTCAATGGCTTCGTACGAGGAAGCTAAAGCTGTGGTTGAAGAAGGAAATGCCCAAGGCTGGGGAAAGATGGTTGAAGTCACTGAAAAGCTTAATAAGTTTGGGCTAGGTTATCAGCCATCCCGCAGTTCAGCCTTTGTTCCATACAATGGAAACCAATTCCCTCCTGTTGAGAAGACTTTCATAAGTGCTGGTCGCATCTTTGATTCTCCAGTAGCAATGATCATTGAAGACCATGTTGGCGATGAGCAAGCTTCTGCAAGCTGGATCCGACAAGCAAGGCCTGGTGAAGAGCTCCAGAATTGGAAGACCATTGAAGTCCCTCGGTTTTTCACACACTAAACGTAATTTTACTGTTTATCAAAAACCCTACGCTCTGCCCAAGGCGTAGTGGAGCATTGTATGGGCCACCTGATGTTTTCAAACTTTGTTTATCATTAATGAATTTCAGTTTGCATTCAATTTTTGCTCACTTTCTTTCATTCTTTTTACTTTACAATAAATGGCAATATTTTTCGTGCACGCACTTTCTTAAATAAACTGCATAAATCATGAACATGCAGAAACACCACCGAGGTCCTTGACATAGACGCTGCTACAGGCCTATTCGACTTTGATTGCCCAATCTACCAAGCTGAAGAGAAAGGCGTGAAAGATTACGAACTCCCCGACGAGTTGGCAAGGCTGCTCAAGCAAGAGGAGAAGGTCATCCTGCCGCACCAAGAAGACATTGAAGTCATCAACCTGGGTACTGAGGAAGACAGAAGAGATGTAAAAATAGGTGCATCTCTTCAAATTAAAGTCAAGACCAAGTTGATAGAGCTCCTCTATGAGTACGCTGACGTATTCGCCTAGTCGTATCAAGACATGCCAGGGTTGGATACTTATATGGTTGTACACAAGTTACCGCTCAAGGAGGAATGCCATGCTGTCAAACAAAAGTTAAGAAGGACCCATCCGGATATGGCTCTCAAAATTCATGAAGAAGTCCGAAAGCAGATTGATGTTGGATTCCTGGCAGTAGCAAAGTACCCACAATGGGTTGCCAACATTGTGTCGGTACCAAAGAAAGATAGAAAGGTTCGCATGTGTGTGGATTACAGGGATTTGAACAGAGCTAGTCCTAAGGACGACTTCCCATTACCTCACATCGACGTATTGGTTGACAACACAACTCAGTTCTCCGTATTCTCTTTTATGGACGGATTTTCTGGATATAATCAAATTAAGATGGATCCAGAGGATATGGAGAAGACCACATTTATCACACCATGGGGCACCTTCTGCTATAAGGTGATGCCGTTTGGACTTAAGAATGCTGGGGCAACGTATCAACGTGTAATGGTAATGCTCTTTCATGACATGATACATAAAGAGATTGAAGTGTACGTCGACGATATGATTGCCAAGTCTCAAACCGAAGAAGAGCACTTGATCAACCTGCAAAAGCTGTTTGTTCGATTGAGGAAGTTTAGACTGAGACTCAACCCCAACAAGTGCACATTTGGGGTACGATCGGGAAAATTGTTGGGCTTCATCGTAAGTCAGAAAAGAATCGAAGTGGATCCTGATAAGGTGAGGGCAATTCAAAATATGCTTGCGCCTAGGACAGAGAAAGAGGTTCGTGGCTTTCTGGGAAGATTAAACTACATCGCCAGATTTATTTCACATCTTACTGCCACCTGCAAACCTATTTTTAAGCTGCTAAGAAAGAATCAGTCAATTGCGTGGGATGATGATTGCCAAGGGGCATTTGATAAGATCAAAGATTATCTGCAAGAGCCACCAATCCTGATATCGCCTATTCCTGAAAGGCCACTTATTATGTACCTGACTGTACTTGACGAATCTATGGGCTGTGTGTTGGGGCAACAAGATGAGATGGGAAGGAAAGAACATGCCATCTATTACCTCAGCAAGAAGTTCAATGACTACGAGACAAGGTATTCCTTACTCGAGAAGACTTGTTGCACATTAGCCTGGGCTGCCAAATGTCTCAGGCAGCATATGTTGACCCACACTACTTATTTGATCTCCAAGATAAATCCCATTAAATACATCTTTGAGAAACCTGCTCTCACTGGCAGAATAGCCCGATGGCAAATTCTTTTGTCTGAGTACGACATTCAATACGTCACTCAAAAAACCATCAAGGGTAGCATACTGGCGGACCATCTTGCCCATCAACCAGTGGATGATTATCAGTCCTTGAAGTTCGATTTCCCAGACGAAGACATAATGGTACTAAAAGATTATGAATAGCCAGGTCCAAATGAAGGGCCCGAACCAGGGGAGCGATGGACTCTCATGTTCGACGGTGCCTCAAATGTTCACGGAAATGGAATTGGGGCAGTGATTACATCACCCAAGAATTTCCACTTACCGTTCACAGCTAAGCTCTGCTTTCCATGCACCAATAACATGGCTGAGTATGAAGCTTGTATACTTGGATTGGAAGAAGCCATCAATTTAAGAATCAAGACTCTTGATGTGTTTGGAGATTCTACTTTAGTAATACATCAGATTTGAGGCGACTGGGATGCCAAACATGCCAATCTAGTTCCATACCGAGATTACGTGGCAAAGCTACTTCCCAGATTTGATGATATCACCTTCACCCATGTGCCTAGAGAGGAAAACCAAATGGCAGACACTCTCGTAACTTTGGCTTCCATGTATAAATTGATATGGCCCAACCATCGGCCACATATTGATCTACAGCGATTTGAAGAGCTAGCTCACTGTTTGGCTACCGATGAAGAGTCAGATGAAAAGCCATGGTTCTATGACATCAAACGTTATCTGGAAAAACAAGAATATCCAGAGGGCGCTTTGGCGGTGGATAAGAGAACTTTGCATAGATTGGCATCAAATTTCTTCCTCAATGGGAATGTGTTATACAAGCGTAATCATGATACTGTGCTACTCAGATGTGTGGAAAAGCATGAAGCTGAGCAGATTCTGAAAGACATTCATGAAGGTTGTTTTGGTACCCATGCAAATGGGCATACTATGGCAAAGAAGATATTGAGAGCAGGCTATTATTGGCTTACCATGGAGGCTGATTGCTACAATCATCCCCGAACTTGCCATAAATGCCAGATCTACTCTGATAAGATTCATGTACCTCCCACTCCCTTGAACGTCTTGACTTCACCATGGCTATTTTCCATGTGGGGAATAGACATGATTGGGATGATCGAGCCAAAAGCCTCAAATGGGCACCGCTTCATACTGGTTGCCATAGGCTACTTTACTAAATGGGTTGAGGTTGCATCGTATACGAACGTTACCAAGCAAGTGGTCGCTCGCTTCTTGAAACACAACATCATATGCAGATATAGAGTGCCTAACCGTATCATCACTGACAATGGGTCTAATCTCAACAACAAAATAATGGATGAATTATGTGCTAGTTTCAAGATTAAGCACCATAATTCGACACTATACAGACCCAAGATGAACGGAGCCGTTGAGGCCGCCAACAAAAACATTAAAAAGATCATTCAGAAAATGGTGGTCACTTATAAGGATTGGCATGAGATGCTACCTTTTGCGCTGCACGGCTACCGTACCTCAGTGCGAACTTCAACAGGGGCAACCTGTAACACCCCATTTTCTACCCAACGTTTATTAAAAATCAGAGTGCAAAATTTTCAACATAAAACAAATGAGATGTCACATTTTCAACTTGAACAACAAAACCAATAACATAAACCTGTATTTCTTTTCTTTTAAAATAGATACATAGCATTCGGCCTTCACAACTTATAAATCATATACACTTTATTCAACTCACTCAAAACTTCAATTTATAATTATTCAAGAATTATTGTAATAACGACAATTAGAAACAACAACATAAACAAAACGTTCCCCCCGAGTGCTACGTATCAGAGCATGACACCAACTTGAACTAACAGCGACTAAGACTTCAAACCTTCACAGCTATTCTTGAGTACCTGCTCAGTTACCCATAATAGGTAACATCATTACAGAAGGGGTGAGATATCGAATATTATAAACAAAAATATGATAATTAATATACTAGATTAGAATCATACAAATTTCACCACTTCAACGACAATTATACAACAACCAACAAACAACTCAAATCAATACAAATTAGTAACAACAACAACTTAAATCAACCAACACATCATCATAACAACTTATAACATACAACTTCAATTCATCACAACTTAACAACAACAACCACAACTTTAACAATAATCCACAACCTCTCAACATACTTTATCGACTTATTACACATATCAACATTTACGACATAATCACTACAATCAACCTAATCAACATGAACCACTTTATCAACTTAAGCAACATGAACAACTTTATCAACTTAAGCAACATGAACAACTTTATCAACTTAAGCAACATGAACAACTTTATCAACTTAAGCAACATGAACAACTTTATCAACTTGGAAAACATAAACAACTTACTCAACTTCAACAACCGGAATCAACACAAACAACATAAATAATGCGACATAGGATGCGACTCGACTATGCATATGCATGTGGTACCATCGGAGTAAAACTCCCAACTTAAAATATACCAGGTTATCGAGGTATCTGCAAGGCATAAGCCTTCAACTTAGTAATTTTGCCAATCCAGGCCAATGTGGTGAGCATTAGCTCCAACTTAAAAATTGCCAATCCAGGCCAACGTGGTGTGAGCAACGGCTCCGACAAAAATGCAAATGCCATGATGCAACGACTCAACACAAAACAACAACCAATTCCGAACAACACATAACAAACCATATAACAACTTTGATTCAACATGATTCAACTTTGGCCATAGGCCTACAACTTATATACATCAACGTTGGTCATACGACCTACAACTTTAACATCAACATTGGTCCTTCGACCTACGACTTGAAAATGCCCACAAACCGGAACAAACCACATAAGCAACTGTACAAGAGATCCACACATACAACACAAATTCAACAAAATAAACCAACTAAAATCACCTACTAATTATTACTAACTACCTCGACAATTTTTGTTAAATTCCGAACAACTAATTTTTCCGCTTAAATCGGTTAAGCCGACTAAATCGGTACTGTTTTACCCACTACTATTACTACTAGTAAATCTTATTGATACTGTTAAAGTTTAATCTACTGATGCAACACAATTATATTATCAATCATGCTATCAACAAAATCCACTCTGATGCAAAAATCTCATTTTCTGTCAAAGCCTGCTACTGCTATTTTTCTCATTTTCTACTAACAAAACAAAACCTGCTAAATAATTCATGAACTCTACTTTCCTGCTAATTAATGCTACTAACGATTGATTTAATAATATACGATTTTTGGTTAATCCATTAATCTTTAACATATATGATTGAATACTATATTATTTTAATTCATTAGTCTTCTACTAAATTTGTTTGTTACCTACTACCAAAAAGCAAAACAACCTTAACATACATAACCAGGTGGCTGGCGCCACATCATCAGGTGGCTCTCAATGTGAATTAACATATATGATTCACTAATATATATTTGAATAATATATTATTTCAATTCATTAATACTAATTCTCTAAAACAAAACAACTTATCTCTAAAACAAAACAATATATAATTGAATAATTCATTAATGTCAATTCATTAATGTTAATTCCATTGTAGGAAATGTGGCTTGCGCCACTATGAATTCATCACACACAGGGGTGGCGGGCGCCACCCCCCCTATATTTTGTTTTTTTTTTTAAGGACACAACCAGCCTAATTTCTTCCAGTTCTCCGGTGATCAACCCAAAATTTCTTACACTATCAGTTCATCAAATCAGACACTAAAACCTCCCACAGAACACCAAATTTCACAAAAGCAAATTCAACAACATAAAACACATAATACCAGAACAAATTCAGCAATATAGATCAACGCATAAAACTAGAACAAATTCCACAATAAAATCAACACACTCACAGTAGGGAAATCATACAATCCCAATCCCACATACGGTCTACCATATACCCGGTTATAGAGATTGAACCCCGCCCTTACCTTAGATTGATGGCCGCTCGAATCTCTGACCGACTTTTCCGACTTGGCTTTCCGACGGCAACTTCTCGTATCTCTCTTTCTCCAACTTTTTCCTCGTTCTTCTTTCTCACGTTCTCCTCTACTGATACCAAAACGTAACTTCCTCTCCTTAATTTTCTCTAACCTCCTTTACTGCCTCCTCCACTATTCTTTTTATTTTCCAAATAATCTAATAATAATAATAATAATAATAATAATAATAATAATAATAATCCAATATAATAACTAATGGGCCTAAGTCATACACCCCTTAATTGCTAATCCCGACGAAATCCAAGCCCATTACCCAACATGCTCCAATAATCCATAATATCACTTATAATATTATTTCTTCGACTTTCCGACTAATATTCCGACTTAACGACTTAATTCTTCGAAACACAAAATTAACCGAACTAATAATTCGCGACCAACTACTTACTCCCGGCTTAATAGATTAATTCCGATTATCAATCAAATGGTCCAACAATTCAACTTAGTTAATTAAATAAGATAGTCCAATAAATAAATAATATTATTCTTAATATTATTCCCCCGATTTAACCGACTAAAATCTGACTTTAACTTAATAATCCCAATACGCCTCTTAAAATAATACCGACAAATCCAACTACTCCGATTAATTCTCAACTTCGTCTGAATCCAATAATTAAATCCTTCAATAATTTAGTTAACTAATTAATTAAATTCAGGCGTTACAACTCTCCCCCACTTAGAATATTTTCGTCCTCGAAAATTTATCCGACACGACTATTCCAACAACTTAATTCTTCCGAGTAATCAAATCTCGTCCTCGCAAGGCAACTCCACATATAACACAAACAACGGTTCTTAACCTCAACGGCGACAACAACGCGAATACTACCCAAGTGATGCAATTGACAACTAACATCGCAACACAAGAAGTAACCAACTTAAGAATTTACCGGTTTAAGAACCAGAACACAACAACATAAGAACGCACAACTTAAACACGACATCAATACAACCAAACTACCAACATCGTTGTCACTCACACATGAACAGCGGCACCATGCCACGCGTTCGCTGCGCACTCTGATTACTTGCAAAGTATCAAGACTACTCAGTTTAACTCCAACTCCTAATCACCAAATCGACATAACAACGACTTTCGACTTAATTCTTTGAAATTTCGTTCTAACTGGTATTCTACACTCTCGTAGTTACCGAGTACTTCAACTTAGATCCGTAGGATAACTCCTCTGACATTCAACACCATTACAACGACGACTACTTCCAAATCTTGGATAATATATACATGTACTTCCACGAATTTTCCCGATTATCATCAAACATAAACTACAACTTTACCACCTCCTATTTACACGTTCCTCGAAAATCATCTTAAACACGCAACCTCATTACAACAATATAGGGTACCTGTGTACAATTAACTTCAACCAGATAAATCATCTTTTCCTTTCCAACTAATCCAACAACCAAATTATCGACTTTTACTCATACTGACACAATTCTTCATAAATTCTTATCTGACTTAACACAACCAAGTAACTCATCTTTACCAATCAAAAGTTCCACTTTTACAATTCAACTTATAATTTCACTTCTTTTTCTACTTGCAACTCAATTCTCAAATTACCCAGAACTCAACTGCGAATTTCCATACTACTCATCAATTAAATCGCAACCTCATGCCATCATCCTTAAATTCAACTAATATGCTCATATATGAATCTACATCGACAAAATAAACAATCCACAAGCACTTGCCTTGACTTCAACCAATTCAACGTACGTACTATACTAGTTGGCACGACACATCTATCCATCAATTATGATTCCGTCTACTATCAACAAGAGATTAAGGGTGATCAGTTCCTCAATTTGTCAATAGACAGCCGACAACCATAACAGTGGCATAAATCATCATTACCCAACACGATAGCGTACTACAACTTGTGCCCAAAGTCCGTAAGCACAATGCTCCGCCAACTCTCTGAGGCTTATCAATGCCACTCTTAGTTTCTTTAGTTTCAACTTCGTCAACGATACAAAAATGTTCAAAATCCATTACGCATCCTCTTATGCACGTTCATAGTACAACACGACTTTAAATATTTTTCCAACACCGAAATCGCTACAACATTGAGAACGATCAAATTCAGTCTGCTCCAATTACAATTTTCAACCAAGGTGAAAATTCTTAGCAACACAAATCAACATTCACATTTCTCTCAACATTACCTTTACTTAACATCATCGTCTTAATCATCCTCATTCAACATAAATTGCATCTCCAAGCATTCTCCGATACAGTCACATCTTACAAATACCAACATTTTATTCTTAATAATATTCCACACTTGTTTTCATCCTTCCAAATTTTTCAGCAAATGTCGCTCAACTTCAACCATATATATCTCCTTCAATACAAATCTCTCAATCACAAAATCATATTCCAAAATGAAGATAATTTTGTGTAGGTTTCAGAACTTCAAGAATCGCGTAAATCCGACTTACGAGTAAAAAGTTATCAGCCACACAACAGGACTGGTTCAGAATTTCCGTATGCAGAATTTTCCAAAAATCAGCATCAGACCCAAATAATAAAATGCACTTTTCTCCCTCTTCACAAACCTCCTGGAGACAAATCTTATATGCAAACTTTAGGGAATTTCGTAAGCTTTCTAAAAAGTCCAGAACCGCTTCAATCGGAATCACGAGTAAAAAGCTATGCCTCTTCTACCGACAGCTGCTCCAAAATTGCAAAATCAGAATTTGAGATTGATGAACATAAGTTCCATCTCTCTTCCGCTTGCTCCAAAATCTACCAACGATCCTTTCTTTTCATCCAACTCTAAAATTACTCGACTTTAATCCGACTATACTCAAGGAATATTAATATACCAACTTGATCCATCAATTTATCATTTCCATTGGAATACTTCCTTATTCTCAATCAATTCCTCATCCATATTCCACACACTTCTCAAATTCGACCGATACGAATTCATGAGTCTAAACTCTCGCTGGTCCGCAACAACATCGCTTCAACAACATTTGCACTCTTGCAATCAACATCGCCTTGAACCAACTTCTACATACCAACAACACGTCCGGGAGACAAGTTTCTCCCCCACTTAATCCAAACCAACACCTGCAGACAACGACCAGGAACTAACAAACAAGCACCGACAGTGTTTCCCACACATGTCAAGTACTAAGGAATAAACGACATTGGACAACATTGGCCGGACAGACCGACCTACTCTGATACCACTAGTGTAACACCCCATTTTCTACCCAACGTTTATTAAAAATCAGAGTGCAAAATTTTCAACATAAAACAAATGAGATGTCACATTTTCAACTTGAACAACAAAACTAATAACATAAACCTGTATTTCTTTTCTTTTAAAATAGATACATAGCATTCGGCCTTCACAACTTATAAATCATATACACTTTATTCAACTCACTCAAAACTTCAATTTATAATTATTCAAGAATTATTGTAATAACGACAATTAGAAACAACAACATAAACAAAACGTTCCCCCTGAGTGCTACGTATCAGAGCATGACACCAACTTGAACTAACAACGACTAAGACTTCAAACCTTCACAGCTATTCTTGAGTACCTGCTCAGTTACCCATAATAGGTAACATCATTGCAGAAGGGGTGAGATATCGAATATTATAAACAAAAATATGATAATTAATATACTAGATTAGAATCATACAAATTTCACCACTTCAACGACAATTATACAACAACCAACAAACAACTCAAATCAATACAAATTAGTAACAACAACAACTTAAATCAACCAACACATCATCATAACAACTTATAACATACAACTTCAATTCATCACAACTTAACAACAACAACCACAACTTTAACAATAATCCACAACCTCTCAACATACTTTATCGACTTATTACACATATCAACATTTACGACATAATCACTACAATCAACCTAATAAACATGAACCACTTTATCAACTTAAGCAACATGAACAACTTTATCAACTTAAGCAACATGAACAACTTTATCAACTTAAGCAACATGAACAACTTTATCAACTTAAGCAACATGAACAACTTTATCAACTTGGGCAACATAAACAATTTACTCAACTTCAACAACCGCAATCAACACAAACAACATAAATAATGCGACACAGGATGCGACTCGACTATGCATATGCATGTGGTACCATCGGAGTAAAACTCCCAACTTAAAATATACCAGGTTATCGAGGTATCTGCAAGGCATAAGCCTTCAACTTAGTAATTTTGCCAATCCAGGCCAACGTGGTGAGCATTAGCTCTAACTTAAAAATTGCCAATCCAGGCCAACGTGGTGTGAGCAACGGCTCCGACAAAAATGCAAATGCCATGATGCAACAACTCAACACAAAACAACAACCAATTCCGAACAACATATAACAAACCACATAACAACTTTAATTCAACATGATTCAACTTTGGCCATAGGCCTACAACTTATATACATCAACGTTGGTCATACGACCTACAACTTTAACATCAACATTGGTCCTTCGACCTACGACTTGAAAATGCCCACAAACCGGAACAAACCACATAAGCAACTGTACAAGAGATCCACACATACAACACAAATTCAACAAAATAAACCAACTAAAATCACCTACTAATTATTACTAACTACCTCGACAATTTTTGTTAAATTCCGAACAACTAATTTTTCCGCTTAAATCGGTTAAGCCGGCTAAATCGGTACTATTTTACCCACTACTATTACTACTAGTAAATCTTACTGATACTGTTAAAGTTTAATCTACTGATGCAACACAGTTATATTATCAATCATGCTATCAACAAAATCCACTCTGATGCAAAAATCTCATTTTCTGTCAAAGCCTGCTACTGCTATTTTTCTCATTTTCTGCTAACAAAACAAAACCTGCTAAATAATTCATGAACTCTACTTTCCTGCTAATTAATGCTACTAACGATTGATTTAATAATATATGATTTTTGGTTAATCCATTAATCTTTAACATATATGATTAAATACTATATTATTTTAATTCATTAGTCTTCTACTAAATTTGTTTGTTACCTACTACCAAAAAGCAAAACAACCTTAACATACATAACCAGGTGGCTGGCGCCACATCATCAGGTGGCTCTCAATGTGAATTAACATATATGATTCACTAATATATATTTGAATAATATATTATTTCAATTCATTAATACTAATTCTCTAAAACAAAACAACTTATCTCTAAAACAAAACAATATATAATTGAATAATTCATTAATGTCAATTCATTAATGTTAATTCCATTGTTGAAATGTGGCTTGCGCCACTTCAATTGTAGGAAATGTGGCTTGCGCCACTATGAATTCATCACACACAGGGGTGGCGGGCGCCACCCCCCCTATATTTTGTTTTTTTTTTCTTTTTTTTTTTAAGGACACAACCAGCCTAATTTCTTCCAGTTCTCCGGTGATCAACCCAAAATTTCTTACACTATCAGTTCATCAAATCACACACTAAAACCTCCTACAGAACACCAAATTTCACAAAAGCAAATTCAACAACATAAAACACATAATACCAGAACAAATTCAGCAATATAGATCAACGCATAAAACCAGAACAAATTCGACAATAAAATCAACACACTCACAGTAGGGAAATCATACAATCCCAATCCCACATACGGTCTACCATATACCCGGTTACAGAGATTGAACCCCACCCTTACCTTAGATTGATGGCCGCTCGAATCTCTGACCGACTTTTCCGACTTGGCTTTCCGACGGCAACTTCTCGTATCTCTCTTTCTCCAACTTTTTCCTCGTTCTTCTTTCTCACGTTCTCCTCTACTGATACCAAAACGTAACTGCCTCTCCTTAATTTTCTCTAACCTCCTTTACTGCCTCCTCCACTATTCTTTTTATTTTCCAAATAATCTAATAATAATAATAATAATAATAATAATCCAATATAATAACTAATGGGCCCAAGTCATACACCCCTTAATTGCTAATCCCGACGAAATCCAAGCCCATTACCCAACATGCTCCAATAATCCATAATATCACTTATAATATTATTTCTTTGGCTTTTCGACTAATATTCCGACTTAACGACTTAATTCTTCGAAACACAAAATTAACCGAACTAATAATTCGCGACCAACTACTTACTCCCGGCTTAATAGATTAATTCCGATTATCAACCAAATGGTCCAACAATTCAACTTAGTTAATTAAATAAGATAGTCCAATAAATAAATAATATTATTCTTAATATTATTCCCCCGATTTAACTGACTAAAATCCGACTTTAACTTAATAATCCCAATACGCCTCTTAAAATAATACCGACAAATCCAACTACTCCGATTAATTCTCAACTTCGTCTAAATCCAATAATTAAATCCTTCAATAATTTAATTAACTAATTAATTAAATTCAGGCATTACACAACCCCCTACTCATTGGTTTATGGCATGGAAGCGGTCATTCCAATAGAAGTCGAAATCCCCTCATTGAGAGTATTGATGGAAGCTCAGCTCGACGAAGCAGAATGGGTGAAGACGAGGTTTGGTGAACTCAACCTTCTCGAAGAAAAATGCTTGGCAGCAATATGCCATGGCCAGCTCTATCAAAGACGCATGAAGAAAGCTTTTGACAAGAAAGTGCATCCTCGGACATTCCAGGAAGGTGACTTGGTGCTCAAGAGGATCATGACTATATATAATGAATCCAGGGGCAAGTGGATGCCAAACTACGAAGGCCCGTATGTTGTAAGAGAGGCATTCTCTGGTGGTGCCTTGAAGCTTGCAACTATGGACGATGATGAATTACCATACCCGGTGAATGCAGAGTACGTTAAGCGATACTACGCCTAAAAAAAGTGGAATAATAAAGCCGCTAAGTCAAAAACCTGAAAAGATGACTTAGGCAAAAAATGGCAATCCCGGTGGACTTGAAAAAACAAAATCATTCCAGGCAAAAATTAGGGATAAGATAAAAGATATAGGCCCACTGAATTGAAAACCCGAAAGGGCGGTTCAGGCAAAAAAGGGGGTCCCGGTGGATTGAAAACGCGAAAGGGCGATCCAGGCAAAAGTTAGGGACAAATTCCAAGGCAAAGTATCTATTCTGCACGTCCACTTGATCCTGATGTACCGCTGAAGAGAGAATTCAACCCAGCCGTCTTCCTACAAAGCAAAGTGTTGAAGTTATCAAAGTCATAGGGACCATAGCAGTGTTGAAACTCAATGGAACCTCATTAATTTGTATTGCCATTATGTTTTTCTTGCATCGCAATTACCTCATTAAGGAATTGCATCCTTGTACATACTTACCCATTCCAGGGGCAAATCAATACAAAGAGAGATTTCTCACCAAATTGTGCTCATTTTTTTTACTTTATCTGTTTGTTTGCAAATTGATTTTGTTTTTGATAAACTGTGTTTTGAAACTTCGGTTAATAAAGACAATATTTGAAAATGATAAAGTTTGTTTGGTGTTGGGAGAACTAAAAGGAGTTAGATAGTCTCCAAAAGAACTTCACCATATGAAAGCATCAAATCAGTTGTTAGCTGTCTTGGATCCTCACCAAAAGCAGTATAGCTTTCTAGAATGTACTTAATGTAATCCCCAACAGTGAATCTTTCAAGCCCAACAGGGGCAATCACGCTCCCTAGTCATATTTGGCTTGCTCAAAAAGGGGTCGAGTAGTCAAACACTCTCACCATCCTCATCCAATCCCTGATGATATCCTCAACAAGGAAACTTATCCCCAGCACGCCCGATCATTTGCATCGTCATATGCATAACATGCTAGCATAACATTACATAATCATATCAAGCACTATTATATCATACGTGCATTAGATTCCCTAGCAGTTGCATCTTAGCATGTGTTTCAGTGCATCATGTTAGTGCATGGCATATCCATCCCCAGCATAGCATAGTAGGATCCAGGATCAGTTTGCAAGCATCTTCGCCATTCCTCCTTCGAAGTCGGCAGTATTCTTCAAAAGAGAAGTTGATACCCCGCACGTTCTCAAGGAATTCTATTCCCCAGCAAGTCATTCTTCAGCCATGCAGTTGACAATGACAACCCCCAACAACTGTTGCTATTCTTACTCCCCAAGCAGAGGATACCATAGAAAGTTTCTTGTGAGCTTTCCCCTGCAAAGCCAGCACATTTCCTCCGACAGGAATCTTGCTCAACTATTCTCCAGCAAATTTACCGCGGAGATACTGCTTTGGTATCATCGAGGAACCTTAATGATAAGGGACTGCTTCGATAACCCAGAGAATCATCTGCCTTCAGAGATACTGCTTTGGTATCATCGAGGAACCTTAATGGACAAGGGACTACTTCGACGACCCAGAGAATCGTCTGCCTTCAGAGATACTGCTTTGGTATCATCGGGGAACCTTAATGGATAAGGGACTGCTTCGACGACCCAGAGAATCGTCTGCCTTTCAGAGATACTGCTTTGGTATCATCGGGGAACCTTAATGGACAAGGGACTGCTTCGACGACCCAGAGAATCTTCTGCCTTTTAGAGATACTGCTTTGGTATCATCGGGGAACCTTAATGGATAAGGGACTGCTTCGACATTCCAGAGAATCTTCTGCTTCAAGATACTGCTTTGGTATCATCGAGGAACCTTAACGGATAAGGTACTACTTCGACATTCCAGAGAATCTTCTACTTAAAGATACTGCTTTGGTATCATCGAGGAATCTTAATGGATAAGGTACTGCTTCGACATTCCAGAGAATCTTCTACTTCAAGATACTTCTTTGGTATCATCGAGGAACCTTAACGGATAAGGTACTGCTTCGACATTCCAGAGAATCTTCTGCTTCAAGATACTGCTTTGGTATCATCGAGGAACCTTAACGGATAAGGTACTGCTTCAATGTTCCAGAGAATCTTCTGCTTCCAAAGATACTGCTTTGGTATCGTTGAGAAACCTTAACGGATAAGGTACTGCTTCGACATGCCAGAGAATCTTCTGCTTCAAGATACTGCTTTGGTATCATCGAGGAACCTTAACGGATAAGGTACTGGTTCGACATTCCAGAGAATCCTCTGCTTCAAGATACTGCTTTGGTATCATCGAGGAACCTTAACGGATAAGGTACTGCTTCGACATTCCAGAGAATCTTCTGCTTCAAGATACTGCTTTGGTATCATCGAGGAACCTTAACGGATAAGGTATTGCTTCGACATTCTAGAGAATCTTCTGCTCCAAAGATACTGCTTTGGTATCGTTGAGAAACCTTAACGGATAAGGTACTGCTTCGACATGCCAGAGAATCTTCTGCTTCAAGATACTGCTTTGGTATCATCGAGGAACCTTAATGGATAAGGTACTGCTTCGACATTCCAGAGAATCTTCTGCTTCAAGATACTGCTTTGGTATCATCGAGGAACCTTAACGGATAAGGTACTGCTTCAATGTTCCAGAGAATCTTCTGCTTCAAGATACTGCTTTGGTATCGTTGGAGAACCTTAATGGATAAGGGACTGCTTCGACAACCCAGAGAATCTTCTGCTTCAAGATACTGCTTTGGTGTTGTTGAAGAACCTTAATGGATAAGGGACTGCTTCGACGACCCAGAGAATCTCGCGCCTTTTCAAACATGCAACTTTGGTATCATCGAGGAACCTTAATGGATAAGGGACTGCTTCGACCACCCAAAGAATCTCAAGTTGTTTTGTTCAGTTGAACCTTGCTACCTCATTCTGTCAACTCCCACTCTATATCATTTTACCTTTTGTCAGGCAAATTTTGGGGTCTTCTTATATCTAATTGACTTCCACCCTAAAAATGAATGCCATGCAGTGGTTCATTCTCTCGGGTTCAAGACAATTAGATAGGGGCATCTGTCGTACCCCAAATTTGTCCTACCTACTGCAAGATTACTTGGCCTTAGGCCACCACATGCCAAGATTCATGGTCTTGTATGTGTTTAAATTTTCTACTAGCTCTTGTTGGGTTTCTTTGGTTTCAAGAAGAGACAGAGGAGGATTGGGCACTTATTTTATGATTAATCAATCAAGACATGATCAATTGGCTTCAGATCGATTCTAGTTGATCAAGTACAGTGATTAGAATTCATATCCTCAAACCGTGGTTAAGTATGCTTAAAGTTTTAAGTTATGATCCAGAAGACTTTTAATCATATTCCAAAGTAGACACTGAGGCTATATGGTTAAATCAACTAAATTTTGGCTTGATTTGTTGCAAATTGGAAAGGGTAACTCATCCTTGAGTCATGCTTATTTTTTTGTTCCGATATTAATGTTTGTTTTGAGAAAGTTCATTGCATATTCCAATTAGTGATCAAAGTATACGTTTAACTCAAGTGATGTTGGAAGTGAATGTTCAAGTCATGTTTTAAATTCATGGACGTGGTTATACTTCAACAAGTTAATTCCAAGTATTACTAAACTGGGTGGCCAACTAAGTCATGAAATAGATTTCTTAAGTTTTGTTTAAGACTTAAGCCATTTGGGGATTGCCTCAAGCCATAAGGTGGTCCGTTGGTACAAGTTATGAGGTTATCCAATTTTACTATAAGCATCATGTCTAAAACTAAACCGTGCTAGTTATTGGGTTCCATTTGAGCCAGGATATTGTCAAGACGTAACATTGAAGGGTAAAGGGTAATGAATTGAACTCAAAGGTACATTTGGTACAAAATTCAACTAAGGAAACCATTACAAAATGCAAAAATGAGATTATAAGATTGCAAGGGTTTGTGGGTTACAAAATGGTCAAATTTAAGTTGGTTGGATTCCAAGACCATGAAACCATTACAATTATGCGTAAAGGAAGTCATATGAAATGCCAAGTTTTAGGCCTAACATAAGCCTAACGTTATTTTCCTCAATGACCAATGCACAAGTTGCCTCAAGCCCATGTCTTATATCCCAAGATCCGTTTCCATCAGCAGCCGTATACATTACAGGCCTCAAGTCTAATAACAACTCTTAACTCCCTTATGTTCATGTCGGGCTCCCTCGTCAAGTCTCCAAGCCGCTAATGCCATGGATATCTATGAGTCTTCTCATCCTCCTCGTAACGAACATGACAAGCACATGGAAAGAGAAAAAACACAGGTGATTAGAAACACATACAGGAAGGACCATGCATAATTCAAGGCAAAAGAACAATTAGAGAGCATTCCAAGTACATGTCAATAGAAGCCATACATGAAACAACATGAAAATTCAAAGTTCAAGTACGGAGGTTCATGCTATCATATGCAAGCAAGCAAGTTACATGTACAATTAAAAAAAACAATGCACAATTTCAACATTAAGGCCGTTCGTAGTGCATGGACAAATACTTGAAAACTAGCACACAAAAAACCAAGTTATTCTAACCTATGTCAACAAAAGGATGAAGATCAAAGGCACATCAATGGAAAAATGGAATTCACAACATAATTGTGAAAACCATCCACAAAGCAAAGATAACAAAAGAATTTTGAAGAAATTTGAGTGACTAGGCTTACCACATTAAAGATTTCTTGAAGCCTATCTTGTTGGTTTGTTTAAAGACACTAACCTTGTACCAATCCTTTACTAAGTCTCCATCATTCTCAAGCCATCCACGAGTTGCCAATTCCTTCAAAACCACGCTCAAACCATCCATTTCTTCAACCTACAACCAGAACAAAAAATTCAAGTCAATTCAAATCATATTTTTTCCAATTCCTAAACATCATCACATTTCACCCATACGTCTACCTAAGTCAGGATTTCCCATACCATACATACACAATTTCATGGTTAATTTACTGGAGTAAATACACTTAGCATCCAACCATCCCAATTCCATATCAGTCCAAGAAAAAAACAAATTCAAAATTCGACAGTAACAGACAAAATTCAGAGCAGTAAAAAATAGAGCAGAATGCAGAGGTTCAGAAAGTACACAAAGAGAGATTCACAGTTCAGGAAAAACACATTTGAGCATCAAAGAAAGTAACTGCAAACATACCAAAATAGAAGATGCTTCAACGTATTCTCAAAACGTCAAACCCTAAAATTCTATTATATAAGGAGAAGGGATTCATCATACAGAGGACGAAAAAAAGACCCTAGCGCAGCTAACATTCTTAAATCAATATTTCAAAACCCCACTCAGAAAAACTCTCTTACAACAAGTTTTTAGAGCTTTTCATTGAAGCTCTAGAAAACTTTGAGCTAAGCCATATTTCATACACTGAAGCAAAGAAGGGGAATTCGAGATAGAAGAAGAAGGATATTAGAGCGAGTTACCTGAAGTTTTTTTTTCCAGAAGTTCGTTGAGAGTGATTCTTCGAGAGGTATCTTTCAAATCTTGACTATTCCGCTTGATTCCTTATTTTCGTTGACTTCTGAGTGGTATTGTTGCCTCTATTGTTTGGGTTTTCTCGTTTTCAATGAGTTTTAAGTTAGGGTTTGATTTTGGGTTTCCTCTCGATTTGGAGTTTTGAGGGAGTTTTAGGATAAACGGTTTGTAGATTTGAAACGAGGAGGGGAAAATACGTAGGTTTGGTTTAGATTGTTTTTGGTTTTAAGGTGGTGTCGCCGGAGAAAGCGGTGGCGGCCGCCACGCGCTGCCGCTTCTCCGGCCGTGGTTAGATTTCCGGTGAGTGTCTTTTTTGCAGAGAGACTTGGTGAGAAAGAGACGACGAAAGTGAGTGGGGAGGTTTGAGAATTTATGTCTCGTTCTCAGTCTTTTTTTTCTTTTCTGTTTTGTGGGTTGGTCGGTGGATGCTGGGTGGCTCCACCTACCGGTGACAAGTGCCACCGGTTGCCACCCTAGATTAGATCCCACGCATATCCCTTTTCGCCACCCTACCGTGCACGCGCACTGTTAACCCTTAGACCAGGGGCCAGGATTTGATTCCATTTTTTATCAACGATCCAGATGGTGTGGGTCTTGGTTGACCTGGAGGTTCATGGTGAACCCTCATTCATTGCATAAGGGCTTGGCTCTTGGTGGGCCTGGGGACTTTTTCTGTACACACCCCCCATTTTTTTAATGCATCTGGCCCATTTTCTGTTTTTTTGTTTGTTTAAAAAACTTAACTTTATTTACTTAATAATAGAAATTTAAAAAATATTTTATTTTATTTCCTTTTAAAAACAGAACTCATGAAATATTGTTAATAAATTAACTTAGTTAATTTTATTAAAATTTTTCATTTAATACTAATTAATCTTTTTATGATTAATTTTATTAAATATCGAATTTTAATTTAATTAATTATTAATTTGGTTTCAAATCTAAAAAGTTCTAAAAAATACTTTTATTTAATTAATCCTAAAATTCTTATTTAATTAATTTTATTAAATTATTTTATTTAATATTAATTAATTTTTGATAATTAATTTTATTAAATATTTTGATTTAATCTAGTTAATTATTGGAACTTTAATCTAAGAAATCTAGAACTTAACTTTAGTTTAGGACTTCCTTCCTTAGAATTAACTTAGAATTAGGTTACTAACCTAACTAATGTGCTTGATTTATTTATCCCACTATTTTATTTTATAGTTATTTTGTGTGTACTCTATTTATGTGGGTTTATTTCATGCTTTAATTATATGTGTGTTATGCATATAATGCTTGTCCAAACAAAAAATCTTTTTCAAACTAATACCTTGACTTAATGTCAAGCCATTTTCATACCTTGTAAGTCGATCGTTTTCACGATCGCAATCGACCTCACAATGCCTCCTCTTGGGCTTTATACAACGATAATTGTTGCACATTTCACATTGGTTTATATGCGTGTATGTGATTGGCTCACTTTAATCATAGCTCGATTATTCCCACTTGATTAATTACACCCATCTCCCATAAGATTAAAATCAACCCTTTTTACAACAATAAACAAGCTTGATCCAACGTCAAGTATTTTCCAAATCAAATTAATTTAATCTCCAACTTTCACTTGATCCACATATCAAGTCCCTTCACTTAATTTGTAAGTCGAGCACTTTTGCCTCGCAATCGACCTTACCTTGAACCATTAGGACCTCCTTTCTATTAGTCCCCAACCATTTCACACGCAAATTCAAACCTCGATCAACATCGAGCATTTTTCAAATCAAATTGATACATTTAATCATACTTAAACACTTTTCTTAAAAGAAGAAAAGGGAGTTGAATGGAATCTTCGATTCTTCTCCTCAATTATTTGGGCCCGAGGAATCTTTCTTAAGTTCAAGTAATTGTCTTCTTTAAAAGACTCATAACGCGATTACATATCAAACCCTTTTTACAATAAATCAAATTAAATCTTCTTTTTCTAAAAACACTTGGATGAAAAAAAGAGAGAGTCGGTTCTTCGACTAGCTTTCCCGATTACTTAGACCCGAGGAATCTTTCTTAAGTTCAAGTAATTGTCATCTATTTAACATACTCTAACCATATTAAAACTCTTTCATAATTAAGGATGAAAAAGAGAGAGAGCTGGTTCTTCGACTCGCTTTCCCGATTACTTGGGCCCGAGGAATCTTTCTTAAGTTCAAGTAATCGTCACCCAATCAAAATACAAACACATTAACCCAACTCCTCGCCGCCGTGCGATTAAAACTATTTTCCAAAAGAACAATGTTTAGCCCCCTAAATAATTGTTCACTTAAAGAACACCAACCAAACAACCGTAGTCCCACGAACTACGAATGCTCTGACTTTCCCATTGCACGAGGGAATACGTAGGCACAAGGATCTTAATCCATGCCGAGCACACTAATAAAAAACCACCCCATTTCCCCCTTAAAAATAAATCCTTTTACCTTAGAAGATAACAAACAAACCTAGCTAACATATCTCACGAATCGATTCAAGAGGTTCCCGTTGAGTACAATGGACGTAGAGGGTGCTAATACCTTCCCTCTTGAGTAACCGACTCCCGAACCCGAATTTGGTTGCAATGACCATTTTCTTATCCCTTTAAAGGTTTTATCGATATTTTCCTATTCCTTCCTTGGAATGAATAAAATTCAGTGGCGACTCTGTTTCGAACAGTTCTTTCCGTGTCCATCGCGAGGATTGTATTTTTCGAGGTACGACAGTAGGGTGATATGGCCCTCTAAAGTTAAAGAATGGTTTAAATGTTCTCACATTGTGAGATAAATGGAGAACGAACGAACAACACCATCAACCACAAACTCTTAGATTTAGGCATTTTGTGGGTTATGAGAGTACTAATTTATCTAATGGGGAATATCTTTCTTCCTGTTCTTTACTAGGAACTCATAGCATCTGATAGTGGATACATACGCTAAATACTCAAGTGTCGAAGATTTTGTGATCTTGTATACCAATGAAGAAAGGGTTATTGCCTTTCGGTGATAAATTGGCTTTTTCAGCTCTAGACATGAAGAACACGTTATTTTGGAGGCATGTTCTGAGGAAGAAAGGGTTAACATAGAAGCCTTAGACAACTCACCTAACTCATACTTCTACCTGCATCTCCCTATTATTCATGATTTATGAGTTTTAAACCCCTTTACCCTTGAAGTTGAGATTTTGGCGTCTGTCAATGTCGCCCCATCCCAGATCACTCCCAATGGCTAAAGTGTTATTAAGGTGTTCAAAATTATATGTAGGTGGTTGGAAGTATTCCCACCATATAGATGATATTTTCCTTTTTACCAAGATTGGCACAAAAGGCGGTTGAGTGACTTTGAGCACCTTTTCCAGATGAGCATTGTTCAATCCCCTCTATAACCACTACAAAAATTAAAAGGACAAGTTTGTGAGAGTTAGGGGGCAATATGGTGCTTCCATGGTCACAACTTGGGCGGATGACGCCCACACTTCCCTCTATCTTATACAGATAATTTAGTGGTGGTCATTGGTTTTAACTTTGAATATATTAGACTGAGGAAAAGATAGTGAAATAGATAAATATTTGAGTAGGTCTTTAGATTATAGTGATCCTTATTCCATGATTGTTTACTTGGCATGTTACTTGCATCTTTCTTATTTTTTGTAAATAAAATGTCTTACATTCCCTTAGTTGAAATGAAGAAGCGCCTGACCAAGAAAAATGTTGATTGCTAAGGGGAAGATAACCCCAAGAGTTGCCCATGCGGCAATTTGACTAAAGGGAGTAAGAGGCATCGAAGATACCTACCATTCTAAGATTCTGAAGTAGGGTGTAGGTTCCCTGGCCTCAAAAGACAAGGAAAATACAATCTCGACGGAGGATGCGATAGGTAAGCACTTTGTGCCTATTAGGTATGACTCGCCTCCTCAGTCTTCCACGTCGGATGAGCTAACATTTAACATCATAAATTTTAATGGTGCCCGTCTTCCTTTTCCATAAGATTTTCCTAGCAATTACAAGGTTGTTGGTAACATAACACTTCCTAAGCTATCTAACTTGGTGGAAAATCACTTGTCGAGGGTTCTGCCAATGGAGCGGTCCTAACGTGAGAAACATGCCCAAGTCACTAGAAAGTTAAAATGCCCAAGAATAAGAGGTGTCACATCCTAATAAGTATGGAAAATCTCCTTACGGGGGCGCTCAAATTGAATATGAAGGAAATAAGGGTGGGGAGGAGAAAACTCTCAAGGATAATTCTGCTCGCTAGAAGGTCGTTTTGAAAGAAAAAATGGTTTGAGAAAAGGGCCAATGAGGTTAAGGCTTAGTTATTTCTTCCCTTTGTGGCTTTTCATAACAATGCCCTTATGGGTCTTTGTAAATATACCCTTGGGCCTTTTTTTGTAATGATTAACGGTGCCCTTAGAGTTTTTTTTTTGTATATTTTTCCCTTTAGGGTTAATTAAATGGTGGGCTTGCATCCCCTTGTTTATCTTTCTTGTGTGAATTATCTTAGAATACCTTTAACAAGTTTTTGGACTTGTACGGTCTTGTAAGACGTGAACTCTTCCATGAGGATCCATCATAAATGTTGCCTTTTGAGCGACAGGGACTCCTTCATAAGGATCTAACACAAATGATATCATTTATGGTCGACAAGAATTTATCCATGAGGATCCAACACAAGTAATTACCGATATGGGCGGCAAGGATTTCTCCACGAGGATCCAACATAATTGGTTACGTATATGGGCGACAAGGATACCTACATGAGGATCCAACATAAGTGATTGCCTCCATGTGCAATTTTGATAAAATTCCCCAGTCTAATTCTCAATTTCTATAAAAACGAAGCAATAATATTCCAAAATTTATATAATAATATGAGGCAACTCAATAAAAAAATCCAACACATCACTACAAACACATACATGGAAAAAGAGTGCCCCTCACAAAAGAAATAAAGAATTTCATGAAGAATAAACCATACACACGGTAGAGATGGTACATCGCCTTAATAAATCCAAACGGTAAATTAAACTAAACTAAAACATGGCATAATGCCAAAAGTAATCAGCAATTTCTGACTAGCTTCTTCCTTTGTCACATTCATGTTCCTCTGGGATATGGCGGTCAAATCTTCCTCCAATAGGATTTTCAACTTTTTATCTGTTAATTTCGTTTTATTATCTATTACAATGGTTTAGGGGACTCTAACCTTAACCAATATGTTTCTCTTGAAGAATTTTGTGACATTTGTTATCGTTATGTTTGCCAATGTTTCTGCCTCGATCCACTTGGTAAAGTAATTTACAGCTACGACCAAGTACTTGAGTTACCCCACCGCGGGGGAGAATGGACTAATGATGTCCAATTCCCACTGTAGCAACGACCATGGTGATGTCAAAACATGTAATTTTGCGGATGAAACGTTGAAAATATCCCTATGCCACTGGCATTGATCACGTTTTTTCATGCATTCCTGGGAGTATTGAACCATGGTTGGCCAAAAATATCTTGCTCTTAGAATCTTTTTAGCCAATGCCATGGCCCCGAGATGTTATTTGATTATCCCCTCATGTACTTCTAAAAGTGCGTAAAGGACTTCCTCTTTCCCTAGGCATTTCAAAAGGGGTCTGGATAAGCCTTTTTTATACAAAGTTCCCTCAACCATTGTATATTCACTAACCTTTCTCTTTACAAAAAGTATATTCTAATACATCTGACGAAAGACTCCTTAGCTCAATATACTCCAAAATTGGGGACATCCAGGAAGGTGGACGTTGTCGTCTATGACCGACACTATCTTCCCCGAAGGCTCAATGCTTGATGCTTTTCTAGTTTCTTGGACGAAAGAGTGATAAGTCTTGGGGTTCCCCAAGTTGGTTAACTAGGAGAGTATGTAGACGCGAGTAGTTTCTTACTGCGGAGCACAAGCAATTTTAAATGCTTTGAATCTCACAAACTTCTCGGTAGCTAATAAATGAAAGTCAACGAATAAATGAGCCTTTAATGCTCTCCTTGCTTCGAACGACACCTCAAACTCCAACAAATCAATGGCCTAAATCGTCACACGCCCAACCAGATCCAATCGATAAAGTACCCATTTTAAGGGCAAGTTTGTTCAAACGGTTATAGAATGTGTGAGAAAGTAACTTATAAGTGTAACACCCCAATTCCCATCACGAATAAATAATGCAAATATAAATCAGAGTAAATAGAAATTTATTTTTTTTCCGACAGAAAACAGGGATGTCACACTTAAAGAAAGAAAACACAATCCCTGCTCATTTATTTTTTTTGATACATAACACAAATATATTGAATACCCTCAAGGGGAAACATTTTCCAATATAAAAGGAAATGTCAATTATGGAATAAAGCGGAAAGATCCATAACTGACTTGTTTTACAAATAGATTATTTTCTAACGTCAAAATATACATACCAAATTATAATACAAATATATTTCAACAAATGTATACATATATATAATAAAAGCGTTCCCCCCGACTCCTGTGTTACATATCAGAGCAGACAGACGACAAAGGACGGAGGACTAATCTTCACAAAAGCCTCCAAGACTACTAATCTGCAATTGCCTCTTAGAGCAATAAACCGCATCAGAAGGGTGAGAAATAACAACTAAAATCAAGATTGCATAATAATATGCAAATACATAACAATTCACATGCATAGCTATTCTCACCACAAACACCACATACTAATACATATAACATATCACATACACGTAACCTATATCTATTAATCCAGCAATATAGCATATATCAAGTATCCAATATACTCACATATTTGCACATAAGGCATACCAAGTCATAACCTTTAGAAACACATCACACATCACATAGCATATGTCTACGCCCAATACATATTATCCACAACCAATGTATTTATCACATATGCACATCAAATTACCAATGCTATCATAATCTCAACACATAACAAATCGATGCACAATTTCCACACATAATCAATCAAATCATGATTTTCACACATAATGCATCCATTCACAATTCTCACACATAATCAATCCATGATTTATGCAAATGCACAGAGACCGACACAACGACTTTATACAAATGCCATGCAAGTACCGACTTCCAACATTTCTTATCACTAGTTCACTCAGGAACTCTGTTGGAACCATCGCTCGTTACATCACTGTAACTCCCCGTCGGGCATACGATGTTCCCCGTCGCTTTCGGTCCTCTTTGTATAAGGCTCACGACATTTATGGATCGCTTTCAGTCCTCTTATTTTTAAGGCGATTCATACCTCTTATTTTTAAGGCTCATGATCCGATCGCTCATACCCCACATGGGCACACGATCGTCTATAACCATCGCTTTCGGTCCTCTTATTTTTAAGGCGATTCATACCTCTTATTTTTAAGGCGCACGATGTTATAGCAGATTCCCTCTGGAATCAATTCGTCACTCAGGACATCACAACAATTCATATCATGATGCTTGGCATACAATGACTCATGACATTTAAAATGCACACATATACACATCCCACAATCATGCATATATCAACAAATACCACACATTGCATTTTCTTGCCCTTAGGCCACAATTCATCATCACAACATATATCACGTGCATCTTTATCTCATAACAGCACATAAGTCATACAATATCCATATCAACAACACATTGCATGATACACATCAATTACACACAATGACAACGACAAAAGTCGACAAAACAACATCATTCAAATATCATACATCCGACACCAATGCATATCAATCATGCACAACATTTCATCATATATATTCACGCCATATAACAGCACACCAGCTATACGTTACATATCAAAAGCATATAGCATGATAACACATCATTCGCATATCAATACGACGGTAAAAATCTGACAAACCAACACTTTTTCAAAACCACAACTTAAATAAATCATCTACTGACCTCCAACCCATTTTTAATAGAACGAATATTTCATTAGCTTTCCAACGCTTCGAACGGGGACCAAAACGGACTTACGGTTCAAACGTTATGGCTAAAATACGAAAATACTGTTTTTGCTGTCCCAGACAAATTCGCCTGGCGAATACCTGGCGAAACAGACTCGCCACCAACTCGCCTGGCGAATCTGGACGAACCAGAATTTCTCCAAAACGTATTTGGGACCCAAAAATGATCCAAATCTTCAACCCACATGATAGTATTACACCCAATGACCCAAAATAGCATGTTAGAACACGTTTAGGCATGCATTTCATCAATTCATCCGTGAAAACATCGATTTCTATCAATCGCTCCTAATTTTAATCGATAAGAAAAAGTCGAGAAACAACTAAAACAATCACAACAAACAACACATATACATACACAAGCAAGATATAATTGAAACTTCACACCCTTACCCGATTAATCGCGAGTGAAACGGAGAATCCCGAGTTTTCCTCTTTCTCCTCTTTTTCCTCTTCTCTCTTTTCTTTCTTCTCCTTTTCTTTCTCTTCCTTTCTTTTCTCTCTTTTCTTTTTCTTTCTTTCTAATACTAACAAATATCTAACCCCTAAAAAGACCAAAATACTCCTACACTCAAATATCTCGCAAACGCTCTCAAAACGCGATAAAACATAAACATGTCGATGACATATATTTCGGGAAATAAAAGTTGAAAAGAAATATTAATTTAATGCAAATATTTTATCTATCAGAGAAATTAACCAATTTATCAGGTAAAATACAATAAACTCACACATTTCACAAAATTCACATAAATAAAATAAATAAATACAATTAAACAAATCGGGGCGTTACAATTCTTCCCCACTTAGACATTTTCGTCCTCGAAAATATAACTGAGACGAACCACTCCGGACACGACTCTCGCATCCGACTAACCAACTAACATGCCAACACTAGGCACACCACTAATAACACAAACTGACAAACCACCTTGCTAACAACAACTACAACAACGACACGACAACGACGACAACTACAACGACCAGAGGCAAAGCCCATACAATGCACTTGACGACCAACCTACGACGCAAAGACAACCAAGTTACGAACACACACAGGTTCACTCTTGAACCAAAACACAACGAGATCATTACCCTCACCACAGGTAACCCTTCCCTAATCCCCCACAAGGAACTAGCCACACGCACCCGAACCATCACGATGGAAACGAGGCCACAGCAAGAACAAGAACCTAAAGTTCCACAACCCAACATCGTTTCAACAACCTCTACATAACCATAACACCAACATCCTTTTCACACAACAATATTACAACAATGCTACGCTCCACCAATCGAACATACAACCAAAACATCCATCACGCTTCCGCTGCGCCACTCTGATTACTCGTAACCATCAAAACTACTAATCTCACGTCCAAAGTCTAACTCTTTCCCATATTCACCAAAAATCACTATTCACTTTTAATATACCCAACTTCACATTCTACTGTGTTAGCTTATACACCAGACACAATTCTCTGAACTGGCCAAATAATTCTAACTCCCTGACCATCATAACAGACATGCATAAAACTTTTGACTTAACTCATCAGGCACAACCTTAGCTTTTCCCGAAGGATAATCCAAGCCAAATTCATAACTCGTCACGAATTCCAATTAAATTCATAACTCATCATAGATTCTAACTATCCTCGTTGTCTCATACTCTATTCCTTCAGACCAAACAAGTACTCTAAACCCTTGCGATTACCAAACACTTCGAACCTAGAACCTTAAAGATAATACCTCCAAATTTTCCAACACAATACAACTGCGACCAAATCCAAATCCAAAATAGTATAGATCCTTTTATAAATCCTCAATTGTCGTAAAGCATAAGAAATGACTTTACCCTCTTGCATTAACACCTGACTACACTCTTCAGAGACACATCACAATACCTCACAACCGGTTTATTAGGATCACACAGAATCAAAACTGGAGCCGTAGACAACTTCTACTTTAGCTCACCAAAGTTTACTCACAACGAACATCCAAAACAAACGACTCACCCTTTGCAAGTCCACTGAGATAACAGAAGTACAAACTTAGCAAAGTCTTCCATAACCTGTAATAACAACCAACCGAGTCCAAAAGTTTCTAATCTCCTTAACCAACCTCGGAGCCTCTTATGTAGAACTACATCTACTTCTCATGGATCCACAACCATACTATCATCAAAAATTACATATCCAATAAAACTAACCTTTTCAACCAAAATTCTTACTTGAATAACTTCGCATAAAACTTCGTCTCTTTTCAACACTTGTAATTCAATTCTCAAACACTCTACCTGTTCTTTCTCTGAGTTTATAACAAATCTGAATATCCTCAATCAAAGCCACTACGAACTTATCCAATTAAATATAGAAGATACAATTCCTCTACTCCACACACATTCCAGACGCATTACTAACACAAAATAACATCACTGTACGTTGTAATGCCCAACCAACTTCCAAAAGATATAAATTCTTAAAGCTTTTGCAACACTTTCCACTGGGTAACTGGTTACTCACATACAAGCTTAACCGAGTAAATAACAGCCTATCCCAATGATGACAAACATAACCAGTCACATTAAATCGATCAAAGCCTCAACTCACATAATTCACCACTCTTATCAACATTCCAACCAATTGTGATTTCACTCAAACTCAACCAAACCATTTCAGTCATCTGTTCATGAAAGTGGACACTTATTCTCAATCATTACCTTATTCAACTGCCAGTAATCCATACACAATTTCTTCGCTTAACAGTCCAAATTCCATAAATCCCAACATGTAGCAACAACCAACCAAAAAAAAAAACTCTCAAATAATACATCCACGCTTAAGGTTTTCTCAAATTTTCCATTTATGCTCTAAAATTCCAAAGACTCCAAACCTCACCAGAACTCTAAGTTTCAATTTCCATAGTCTCAATACCAATACCATCATACATATCATACTTGTTATTCTATTCAACCATCATTCCCTTTTGTTATTAACAAAGCTGGAGCTCTCTAAGACAACACCTTAATGTTCCATCCAAAAACACATCCGAAAACCATGCACAACTGACGGCCCATCACTGTGACTTCCTGCCAATTTCCAGAACACTGTCATCACAGACAAAACAAACATCTTAGTCCCATCTACTAAGATTTTTCTACTTACTTAGCAGATCCAAACCTCAAATCTTCACCTTCGTCAAATTTGGGTTCACACTCTACTTTCTGAGAACCACCATCAACGATACCCAATCGTTCTCTCTCAGAGACATTCCAACTTGACCAACATACCAAAACCTCTAATCCGTCTCATAAACAATAATTTCACTTTCCACAGCATAGAACCCTTTTATAGCTTCATATCGATATAAAGAACGCTTAAATCAGACACCCGAGTCAAAAGATATGAATTTTTTGAAGGAAAGTCAATTATTGGAAAACAGCCAGATCCGCCTGGCGAGTAAGGATTTCGCCTGGCGAATACCTCTTCGCCAGCCCTTCGCCTGGCGAACCAGCGGCGAAACCTAATTTTTCTGAAAACCCAAATTTCCAGTAGCTAACACATTTCTGTCTCTCCGTTTTTGCCTGGCGAATCCCCCTTCGCCAGCACCTCGCCTGGCGAACTATTGGCGAATCACAAATTTAGAAAACCCCCAAGAGTTACAGAAACTATCCCATTTCTGTTTTCCCGATTTCGCCTGGCGACTTACAATTTCGCCTGGCGAATCACCCTTCGCCAGCACTTCGCCTGGCGAACGAGTGGCGAGACTTAATCCGCCTGGCGAATTCGCCTGGCAAATCGCACCAGAACCAGAATTTTCTGCTGCATTTCCATGGTTTCCACACCTCAAAATCTAACTTTTCCAAACCAACACATTTTCAAATTCCAAATAATTCATTACACACACTATCAAAGCCGAAAAGACACGTTTATTCCATCCAACATAATTCCCTTCTGCTATCAACAAGAGATTAAGGGTGATCAGTTCCTCAATTTGTCAATAGACAGTCGACAATCATGATTGGGCATAAACCGTCTTTACCAAACTATAATAGCATTCCTTACATCCTGCGCACAAAACTACCTAAGGCACAAATCCTTAGTTGACATAAACCTTACCTCCGCATTCCCTCTGGAATCGGGAACAACACTGTCCAAACAACACTTACAATCTTGCAACCAACGGCACACTGAGCCAATGTTCCACCACTGAAGCAACTTGGAGAAGTTCCAGCTTTTCCCCCACTTATCTCAGTCTCACACCTGAAGACAAAGGATTAGGAAACCAGAAAGTACCGACAGTGCTCCACACACATATCACGTACTAAGGGACAAACAACATCGACAGTATTCAACTGTCACACCAACTGACTCAACAACTTGGCCGAACGGACCGACCTGCTTGATACCACTAATGTAACACCCCAATTCCCATCACGAATAAATAATGCAAATATAAATCAGAGTAAATAGAAATTTATTTATTTTTCGACAGAAAACAGGGATGTCACACTTAAAGAAAGAAAACACAATCCCTGCTCATTTATTTTTTTTGATACATAACACAAATATATTGAATACCCTCAAGGGGAAACATTTTCCAATATAAAAGGAAAGGTCAATTATGGAATAAAGCGGAAAGATCCATAACTGACTTGGTTTACAAATAGATTATTTTCTAACGTCAAAATATACATACCAAATTATAATACAAATATATTTCAACAAATGTATACATATTATAATAAAAGCGTTCCCCCCGACTCCAGTGTTACATATCAAAGCAGACAGACGACAAAGGACGGAGGACTAATCTTCACAAAAGCCTCCAAGACTACTAATCTGCAATTGCCTCATAGAGTAATAAACCACAACAGAAGGGTGAGAAATAACAACTAAAATCAAGATTGCATAATAATATACAAATACATAACAATTCACATGCATAGCTATTCTCACCACAAACACCACATACTAATACATATAACATATCACGTACACGTAACCTATATCTATTAATCCAACAATATAGCATATATCAAGTATCCAATATACTCACATATTTGCACATAAGGCATACCAAGTCATAACCTTTAGAAACACATCACACATCACATAGCATATGTCTACGCCCAATACATATTATCCACAACCAATGCATTTATCACATATGCACATCAAATTACCAATGATATCACAATCTCAACACATAACAAATCGATGCACAATTTCCACACATAATCAATCAAATCATGATTTTCTACACATAATGCATCCATTCACAATTCTCACACATAATCAATCCATGATTTATGCAAATGCACAGAGACCAACACAACGACTCTATGCAAATGCCATGCGGGTACCGACTTCCAACATTTCTCATCACTAGTTCACTCAGGAACTCTGCTGGAACCATCGCTCGTTACATCACTATAACTCCCCGTCGGGCATACGATGTTCCCCGTCGCTTTCGGTCCTCTTTGTATAAGGCTCACGATGTTTATGGATCGCTTTCGGTCCTCTTATTTTTAAGGCGATTCATACCTCTTATTTTTAAGGCTCACGATCCGATCGCTCACACCCCACATGGGCACACGATCGTCTATAACCATCGCTTTCGGTCCTCTTATTTTTGAGGCGATTCATACCTCTTATTTTTAAGGCGCACGATGTTATAGCAGATTCCCTCTGGAATTAATCCGTTACTCAGGACGTCACAACAATGCATATCATGATGCTTGGCATACAATGACTCATGACATTTAAAATGCACACATATACACATCCCACAATCATGCATATATCAACAAATACCACACATTGCATTTTATTGCCCTTAGGCCACAATTCATAAACACAACATATATCACATGCATCTTCATCTCACAACAGCACACAAGTCATACAATATCCATATCAACAACACATTGCATGATACACATCAATTACACACAATGACAACGACAAAAGTCGACAAAACAACATCATTCAAATATCATACATCCGTCACCAATGCGTATCAATCATGCACAACATTTCATCATATATATTCATGCCATATAATAGCACACCAGCTATACGTTACATATCAAAAGCATATAGCATGATAACACATCATTCGCACATCAATACGACGGTAAAAATCTGACAAACCAATACTTTTTCAAAACCACAACTTAAATAAATCATCTACTGACCTCCAACCCATTTTTAATAGAACGAATATTTCATTAGCTTTCCAAGGCTTCGAACGGGGACCAAAACGGACTTACGGTTCAAAAGTTATGGCTAAAATACGAAAATACTGTTTTTGCTGTCCCAGGCAAATTCGCCTGGCGAATACCTGGCGAAACGGACTCGCCACCAACTCGCCTGGCGAATCTGGACGAACCAGAATTTCTCCAAAACGTATTTGGGACCCAAAAATGATCCAAATCTTCAACCCACATGATAGTATTACACCCAATGACCCAAAATAACATGTTAGAACACGTTTAGGCATGCATTTCATCAATTCATCCGTGAAAACATCGATTTCTATCAATCGCTCCTAATTTTAATCGATAAGAAAAAGTCGAGAAACAACCAAAACAATCACAACAAACAACACATATACATACACAAGCAAGATATAATTGAAACTTCGCACCCTTACCCGATAAATCGCGAGTGAAACGGAGAATCCCGAGTTTTCCTCTTTCTCCTCTTTTTCCTCTTCTCTCTTTTCTTTCTTCTCCTTTTCTTTCTCTTCCTTTCTTTTCTCTCTTTTATTTTTCTTTCTTTCTAATACTAACAAATATCTAACGCCTAAAAAGACCAAAATACCCCTACACTCAAATATCTCGCAAACGCTCTCAAAACGCGATAAAACATAAACATACCGATGACATATATTTCGGAAAATAAAAGTTGAAAAGAAATATTAATTTAATGAAAATATTTTATCTATCAGAGAAATTAACCAATTTATCAGGTAAAATACAATAAACTCACACATTTCACAAAATTCACATAAATAAAATAAATAAATACAATTAAACAAATCGGGGCGTTACAATAAGCTTGTACATGGAATCAGCAATGCCAAGGTTGTTTTCTCAATCTTTTGGTATAATGCTTCAACTCAAACTATGGATTTTGATATGAAGTACACATGACTCTAGTTAGAGTCAAACTCTCTAATCATGACGACGCTCACCACATCCTCTACAATTGCTAGGTACACGTACAATGTTTCTCAATTTCATGCATGCTCGATTAAGATCAGTGTAGTCAATAAACATTATCCACTTTCCCGAGGCTTTCTTCATCAGAACGACGTTGGACAACCATTTTGTGTATTTCACACCAGAAATGAATCTTGCATCAAATAGACACTACTACAAAAAACGCTTGTTACCTCGTACACGAAATGCATAATACCTTAGTTATAGAAGTGAGGTAATGAAAGGCGACACAATAACTCGCAACTTATCACCCCAGTGTTATTAAAACTGAGAGGTAAAGTTAAATGCTCATGGATTCGAACTTTAGTAACAACACTTTGATTATTTTCAAAACTAGCGTATATTTCATCTCGGTTTATCTTGAAAACCGAATAATTTTTTTTAATTGTTACATTGTTTACACAAAATGTTACCCATAATATTATATTGTTTACCCAAAATATAACATTGTTTAAAATAAAAGTCAAATTCCCTAGAGAGCAAGGTAAAAATCAAATTCCCTAAAGATCTAGATCTTAGATCTTCGAATCATTGAGTCTTAGGGAAGATCAAATGTTGGGTGCAAGGTTTGTCTCTTCGGATGTCGCATGCATTTGATTCTGAAACAAAACAAAATAAGGGTTTGATAAATAAAATCAATATTCAAATATATGGTTTTATGCTCAAATAAATATTTAACAAAACAAACCTTAAACCCAATTAATTTTCTGCTATTACAATCAATCTTAGAGAACTTTTCCAAACGTCATTATGTTTCAAGCGCTTCATGTTTCATTTAGGTTAGATTTTCAATATTCAACATACTTTTATAACGAATGTCCCTTAGGTTTCACGCGGATCACTAATGGTAGATTCTTGAGCGTTGATAAACATTAAATGGGCGACAAAGATTTGCTTAAGGACGAATAGTAAAAAAACACTTAACTATCCCCTCGGCCAAGAAGAAAACCGAGGTGGATAAACTATTTTTTTAATTATATTATTTATAGAGAATATTAAAAATATATTGTAAAATCTGTAGTAGCAACTCATGATAGAAATGAACTGTGGTGAACATTTCCTCTCTCTGGGACAGCTGCATATAATTTAGTATTAGTGTAAAATCTATTTAACGAATGTTTTAAAAGTAAAATATGCTTACTAACCACCTCGGTTTTACTATAAAACTGATGTTTTACATTAACTATCACCTCAGTGATAAAGAAAACCAGGGTGAATATATATATATATATATATATATATATATATATATATATATATATATATATATATATATATATATATATATATATTAAAAAATACACTTTTTACACTTTTTACACAGAATATTAAAAAATATTGTTTACAACAAATCTTCGGTGATATCCAAATTTTGTTTCATACCCAAAAAAACAATTTTTTTAAAACAAGAATGATTTTCTACACTTGCAATCTATCAACTGAGTACTTTTCAAAGGTTGAACTAGTTTCCTTCTTTGTTAGTTAAACTACATTCTCTATTTAATCTGAAGCAAGAATGTTTTTTTTGAACTTGCAATCTACCAACTGAGCTCTTTTCAAAGGTTGAGCTCGCTTCATTGTTGGTTAAGCTCCTTTCTTTGGGTAACTTGAAGCAAGAAAGTTTTTTTGCACTTGCAATCTATCAATTGAGTACCCTTCTTTAACTGAGGATTATTTTAAAAAATACAACAACGACAACATCAACACCATTATGTGAGATAGATTGCAAGGGCATAAAAATTGTTTTGTTCAAGGTAAAAGAACATTGAAGAGTTTTTCTGTCTTGCAATCCATCCCAAAGAATGATGCTTGCGAGTTTGAGGTGGCCTCATATAAGTAAGGGTTAGGGTAAAATCTGTTTAACAAGTGCTTTTATAGTAAAATCTTATTATTTTATACCTCGATTAAATAGAAAACAAAAGGGTTAGAACATTTTGTTTACACTTATAAACAAATAAAATCATAAGCTACGATAGTTCAGAATCGAAGCTTGTACTAAGTTATTTTTTCACTTGGTTATTTTAAAAACCGAGGGAATTGATGTTTTTTTTAAATAATAAAAAATAGCGTACCTTGGCTTTATACCTCAGTTTTCTATTGTTTGAGGTGAAAGCTTCGTCATGAAAAGCGTTATTTGTTGTATGAGACCTTTCACCGTGCTCGTGTGGCCTCATCCTTCTCAAGGGTTTTCCTTCTTCATCGTTGGGAGACGTAACAAGCATTGGGGTCGACATTTAGTTGATGGTAGGTCATTGTGGGGTCGATGTCGGACATCTCGTGTGGAGAGATAAAGAAAATGTATGCATTCTCCTGGAGGCATTCAATTAATGTGGATCTTACCTCAAATGGGGGTTTGGATCTTATCTTCACGAACAATGCAAGATTATCGTTGAACTGGATAAGCTCGAACTCACCATATAGGACGAGCCTAACTTCGTATTTGCGTGTGTTTATGTTGAACATATTGAAATTCTCGTGGCCTTCATTTTTTAGTGCCTACGACACGATGATGTCCTTAAGGATGATCTCTTTGATACATTTCGCTTCTTTAATGTCGACCCTGATAAGAGTCGGTTTTCCTTCCATATCATGATACACTATCTCCAGGTGGACCGAGGATGCTACCGCATCTAGTTTTGCCAAGAAGGATCTTCCCAAGATACCCTTCGACGCATTTCTACATGGAATTATAAGGAGGGTGAGAGTTAGTTTTTTTTCACACACTCATTTTCTCACCTACATCGTCAGATCTATCATTTCGTAAGAGAGAGTTATTAAATCAGAGAATGCCAACAAATCTTCGCCATGATACAGATTCATATCTAATTGTTAAAGGCCTAATTACTCTAAAGTGTCGATGTAGAGGAGGTTGCAATAACTTCCATCATATACGATTAATCCTATCAGAGTACAATCAATGACGATGATTGTTAAGATTAATGGCGGGTCAAAGTTCAAAGTTTTGTTAATCTTTTCCAGATATAGAAATCATATTGTCAGTCGATCTCCACTTTGCTGATTGACCGCAATTGTAGCTTAGGAAATACACCATGATGGCGGATCTACAATGGATGTTGTTGCAATATGGATTTCATTGGTAGATGATGATTTTTGTATGACTGAGTCGAAAGATTTGATAGATATCTTTGGCGAGGTGGAGTGAGTTATTGTATCCATCTCCGATACGATGACACGAGGTGGATTTGTAAGGTTAACACTCCAATACCCAAGTCAGTTCAGAATTCAATATGAGTGTAGTAAAAATTTGATATCAGAAAATATACTTTGAATAACTTGTAGGATGACTTTTATACCTTTAATCATTTTATATTGAATTGAAATTGATTTGGATCTTCGATTTTTGAACCTTTGGCCGACCCAAAATAATATTTAACCAAAAATTAATTGATTTGTGTATCAATTCCAAATTCTAATGGTATATACTTTAGTATATATCTTACTAGTTGTTATGAAAAAGTTAAAATTAGACTAAAGCAACCATACATAATCAACTTAAGCAATATAAATTCTAGTCAAGTTGATTATAAATTATTATTATTATTATTATTATTATTATTATTATTATTAGATATAAGTATTTATGTGTGCCTATTTTTTAACGAAAATGTAATAAATGTATAATTTTCTCTTACATATATATAATTTTCTTTTATTTTCACTCCAAAAATAATATTTAAATACCTTTATCATATTTTCATTAAAAAAATAGAAATGAATTGAAATACATTATCAATATAAAGTATTTTACACTATAATCTAATTAAAATTAATCTTTTTGACACATAAATATCTGAATTAATATATATATATATATATATCAACTATCTACCCATTCCTTATAAGTTGCCCAAACTACCTAAAATGCCCTTCCCATTAAATAATTTAACACTACAAAAAGGGCTTTTCAGTAAAACCCTAAGTCATCAAAATTCCTCACTTCTTTTCCCTAATGAAACCACGTGTCATCTGTTTCTCCATTTGATTCTTCCCTCTTTTTCTCTTTCTTTCTCTCTTTCACCCTTTTCTTTCTCTCTTTCTCCTCTCCTTGTCTGCACATTTCTCTCACCCACTCTCCCGTTTTCTCACTCTCCATTTCCTCAACAAACCCTAAAGCTACCGCTGCTTCCAACATCCGCCGCCTCCCCGTGTCTCCGTCATATATACCACCACGCCGTCGTTTTCTCTCTTTCTCTTTCATTCAACTCCTTCATTCTCGTCTCTCTTCCTAATGAACCAAAAAAAGGGTTTTTGCGTTTACCTCGACATTCAATATAGGTAGGTCCATAATCGATGACGTAACATTTTTTGTTTCTCTTCTTTAACATTATCATTCAATTCATGCATTTTTTTTGTCTTTCTGGTTAGGGATTTCGTGTATGGATCATATTATCAAGTTCTCCGTCTTGCTGATTCTCTTTGTATTAGGTATACCGATTCACAATTTTTGTTTTGTTTTTGGATTAGTATTTGTTTTATTTTGATAATTTGATTTTTTTTATTGTGGCAGTGACTGTTTGTTTTGCGAAAAATGATTTTGGAGAATGTTCAAAAGTTGTTAAGAGCTGGACGAGTTCTTCGCTTGATAGAGAGATTAGACAGAAAGATAAAGATAAGCATACGCTTAAGGATTTATTGTTTTTCTTGCACGTTCCGAGAACGAGAGGGCGCATTTATTTTCACTGGTGAATTTCAGTTTGAGCTTTTTTTTAGCATTTTCTGTTGAAGGAATTCATAGACCTGTATTGATTTATTATGTTTGTGTTTTTTTTTATTTGATGCAGGTTTTTGAGAAAATTGTATCCTGGCTATTTGGAATGTCCTCGGTCGTATGATAAGTTACGCTTTGATCCAAGGTGATGCCCGGGTTTTCGCTCATTATACACGTATTTATTCTATTTTTGCTATATTTATTTTGTTAAGAATATCTAGAATGATTGTAAAGCAAAACAACTTGCGTTAGGTTAAACGTACTCATAGTTCATTTTTGAATTTACTAAGTTCCCAAAGAGAAATTGATTTCATATCCTTACTTCATTCCTTTTGGATTTTGAATGAAGCATTAGGTCTGCATTCATGCTGTTTTTGACAGTAATTTCTGGTACGAGACTTTCAAGCTGCAAGGTACCTGTTTGAAGATGAGCAAGATGTATCATCTGCAATTCGCTGTTTCGAAACTTTTCTACATTGCTTTTTTGCTGATCAAGTCACGGGGCCTATGGATCCCTTGCTACAATATACAAACATGTAAGGTGCCTACTTCTTTAAAGTTTATTTGATTGCAGTACACAAGCTGGTAAAATTATCATGATGCCCTCTTAAAATTAGATGTAGATTCAGGGGACCATCACTTTTCATATAATGGTGTATATGACAAACACTTGGGGCAGCAAGATAAACAAACAAGAGTTGATACAGATTCTTCGACAACTATAACAGGACCAGGTACAGATTTAAACCTTACCATTTTTCTCACATGTGGAGGAAGAGAGATTTTTCTGAAAGAGAGATTTCCCCTTAGTAATTGCATTAGTTTTCACTTGAACAATGATCTGATAATCTTATATATAGTGAAAACAGAACTGAATGAAAATACACTCTCAGTGTACGATTAAACTGAATATCTGGAAGCTTATCAATGCCTGTTTATTTTGTTATATTTTGTTAGAAGCTCATTGATATTAACAACAAGATGGTCTTCATGCAGTTTTCAGTTATGAACCACATCAGTTTTAGCAATTGGAGTTGTTGCACTAGCCGACAACACAGGTTTTATACCTCTTCCAAAAATAACATGCTTGAGACCTTTAGTGAATTGTTATTACTGGTGCCAATCCTTATTTTCGGCTTCCCGACATCCGCTTATTTTGTATCTTTCCTATTTCTTAGCTGTAGGAGACATTGGTTTTCGGAAACAGAAAAGGGAGAGCGAGGTGAGACGAAGAGTACCAGCTCCAATTTGTGTTGCAGAGATGTAAGCTTTAGCTTTAGTTTACTGCAAGCTTGATCATTGCATTTAATGGTTGCACCACCTTCCGCATTTTAAATATAATAATTTTATCATCTTACACATCAATGCAAAACAGGACGAGAACATGTATAATGCAAGCAAAGGTGCCCACTTAAACCTCAAACGAGAACATGTTTAATGAGTGTGTTTTCTTGTGTTGTGATGATCTGATAGTGTTCTGCTTTTATTTTCTTTCTTTTTTATGTAAACTGCATTGTGCTGAATAAATTATGTATGAATGCTTTGTGTGAATAGTTTTGCTTTTAATTAAAATCGGTTGTGAACCAGATCCAAACCGATTTTAATCCTGTTTGTGCACAAGTTTGGAATCCTATATTTTCAAGTTACTTGAGAAGTAACATGAGTTAATGTGTACTATGAGAAGTATATTGTTATGGTAGTATATGAATTCTGTCTACAGTTTGAACCTTATATGATGGCAAATTTTTTACCAGTCAGTTTTATGCTTTTATTATTTGAGTTGGATTTCAAATTCTTTATACATTGAGTTGTGCATTTCCGTTAGTAATAAAAAGATATCTATCCTAAATGATTTATTTTTGTTTTATCTCATTTTCCATATCCGAGATCGGTTAGACATTGATATTGGTTTCATGCTGATAAATTTTCTGAATGAAGTAGTGCTAATCCCAATTAGGTTGTATTTCCCTTTGTTTGTCAGCTACAGAGAAGTTCGGTGGTAAATGGCATCCAGTCAAAGCAAGAACAGGTAGACAGTAGACAGGGTGCTGCTGATATTCCAAAATATGTAAATCTTGAACCATCACTAGCAATGGACTGGCTTGAGATATCATGGGATAAGCTACGGATCAAAGAGCGTGTCGGTGCTGGTAAATTTTATGTTTCTCCTGCTTTTCAGTTTTGAAAGAGCATAAATGAAACTGTGGCTCTAACTGAGGCTGCTCTTTTCTCTATGCAGGATCTTTAGTACATACACATGTTGTTACAAGCTTGGAGCTTAGGATTAAAACTAGAAAGTCATATCAATTAGAATTTATTGCTATTCTATTATACATACAACCGAATTTCATTTGATATTTTTTTTTCACATAGAAATCACTAATTAGACAATATTTTTTCTTGCAGAGTTTATCTATGTGATATACTTCGACTTGAACAAGGGCCATTACTATATTTTGAAGGAGGTCGGATAGATTCATTTTTTGTCAAGGTGATACTTTTGCATGTCTCATAATTTGTTTCTCTTTTCATATTCAGTACCCTTTAACTAATAGTTGCGAAAATACATGAAATTGCACAAAACCAGTTGTTTGAACTCCATGCGCAGTTCATGATTTTTAATATATATATATATATATATATATATATATATATATATATAACTTTGAATTATCCAATTGATTGGACCCTTTACCCAATCGATTTGGTGAGTGCAAATGTTGTCCGTAAATGATTAAGGCAATGTCTTAATGAAGGGAAACATATATGTATCCATTCTTTCCATTTTGAGCATTTGTAATCAATTGATATATATATATATATATATATATATATATATATATATATATATATATATATATATATATATATATATATATATATATATATATATATATATATATATATATGCACAATTATTACTGATTTCGGGTGCATTTAATTCTGCAGCTTTATTTTTGTTGATTATATATTTGTGTATTTAATATCCATAACTAACACCTAATATATTGTGTTTTTTCATGTTTGACTTATGTTTGTTGTAATTACTGGGGATTTAAACAGTTTGAATTACCAATGTGAATCATTAAATTGACCTTTAGTATTCAATAACAATTTATTATAACCTAAACCAATAAACTTGACCATCACAAATCAATAACCAATATTGGCTTTTGAAATGACCAAGTAATTATGTCAGCCCATCATAAAGTTGTAGATTTCCAATGTAAACAGAATATTAACAATCAAATAACCCATTATAAAATCATATTCTCTCTACTTACTCTCACACAACCATCACCTTAGGATAGGGTAAAACAACATGAATTCAAATGATGTTGTCCAGGTTGAACCAACGGCAGAATATCAACAACTACAACACGTCAAACAGGTTCCCCACGTAACCGCCGTGGTTAATGACGTCCTATTCCAGGACGAGGAAGCTGCGGAGGCAAGAGAAGAGGCTGCATTGCAGCGAAGAGAAGCGAGGACACGATTAAGAAGGGCAAGAAGAAAAAGGGCATTGCGAAGAAGACAAGCCAAGCTACGTACATTCGATTCAGATGATGAAGATGAAGCACCTTTTAGCTGGAGTAACTTCATGCGTGTTAGGGCTTTTAGATATGATCTTTAATATTTTAGATATTCATCTAGGCCTCTTCCTATAAGTATGCTAATTTAGTTTATTATTGTCAGCAACTATTTTAACTATTGTTCATCTAGGCCTTTTACTATAGATGGATTTGTTATTTGCATATTGGAATCATTTGGTTTATATTTCAGTTTTTGTATGGTTGATTTGTTTTATGAGCTGATGAGATTTATTTGTGATATTGATTTTTTATTCCTACTGGTATTGAGATTGAGGGAGATATTGTTTGGTACCATGATTACCATGTTATGTTTCTACCACAATGCTTAAAGAAATTTAACAGCAAAATGAAAGTTGGCTGGTTTCTCCATACCCCCTTTCCATCTTCTGAATTTCAAAGGACTCTGCCTTCTCGCTCAGAGCTCCTTCGTGCAGTTCTTGCTGCTGACTTGGTTGGGTAAGTTGCGATTTGACTCTGCATTTTGGCAATATTCTTGCTCTAACTTTAAATGTTGTCCTTTATAGTTTAATCATTTTCACTTTCTCTTATTGCCATTGCTTCTAACTTTGATAAGTATGATCTTTTTGAGCAGTTTCGACACCTATGATTATGCACGACACTTTGTTAGTGCATGTACTCGCATTCTCGGACTTGAGCCAACACCAGAAGGGGTTGAGGATCAAGGGAAACTGACTCGAGTTGCTGCAGTAAGTGGTCACGATTGTCTTGTAATCTGATTTATACTTCCAAGGATTTTGAATATGAAATTACTTAAAACGTTTTGAATGAAATTGTTCTTTTTAGGACGTAAGCAATTAACATGGGATTAAAATAAAAACTAATATATTTCTTTTTCTTTTGCATCAACAACAACAAGTACTTATTCAATATGCGATTATTGTCTTTGCCTTTTGTTGAACTGTTGTATATTTACTTCTTATTACTCTAACCTTTCTAGCAGGTATGGAAATGGTGCTTCTATATTTAGCACTTCTGGTGTTGCTGCAAGGAAATTTCTGACCGAGATTGAGGCCGGGCAGGTAAAAAGCATGTCAATAAATAATAAGAAGTTAATAAACTTGCAAAAGTACTATAATCTGATTGTTCGGCAGATTGTAATTCTCAATTCTTATAAAAAGACTATTATGGTACTAAATAATTTATGTTCTTAGGGTATACCGTTTTTTCACTCAGGTGATGAGATACTTCGCTCAAAGTCACTGGATCGAGATTCATACAATTCTAGGGATTGGTTCAACAGGTATTCTCTATAGATTCAATTTTTGCTATGCATATTAACTATCACTGTTACTGTTTTAACCTTACCAAAATTAGTATCATTTATATCTTTATAGTGGTTACTCTGTTATTTTTGCAGATTTAGTGTTACTTAGTAATCTGCTAGCAGAAGCACCTAACTTCACCTTGAATCTCACAATTTCAGGCCTGACTTTGCATACAATTCCAATAATTGGGGAGTCGGCTATGCAATAATTTCGGTACCATTAGATACTGTTATTTTAAACTATATTTGGCTATTCGCCGTCAATGTATATAAAATAAAAAGATGCTACATTATTGAAAATTTTAACTTTGTTTCTTTTGGTGAATATGCAGCTTTGGTTGGGACGTTGGTTGCTAAAACGGGAAGAATTATGAGGAGCATTTTCTCATAATAACTCTCTGAACAAAGTTAAACTATCAGTTTGGCCTATTTCTGTTCACTACACAGTTTTAATAGCTTGTATGACCTGTGTTATTTGCACTCTCTACAGGACCAGAAGAAATTTCAGGAGCTACAAATCACAGAACCAGAAATCCCATGAAATAGCAAGTCCTGAATCTCTATATGGCATGGATGCAAGCATAGATCCTTATGTGATCCTTACTTACAGAGAACAGGAGCACAAGAGTAATATGCAAGAAGGTATATTTCTGAAAAAATCTTAGCAGTATTGTATAATTTTCTCTTAGTGGCTTGATTATTGTATTATTGTATTATGAAAATGTTAGGTGCTGGATCCAACCCTCAATGGAATGAAACCTTTCTTTTCACTGTTTCTGATTCTGCTTCTGAACTCAATCCAAGGGTGATGGAAAAGGACAAGTTTAGTAATGGTATCGGCATCTGTGAATATTGTTTTGTCGAAAACATTTTTTTTAAAACCTTTTCTCACTAAAATGAGATCAATTTTGGGAATTTGTAATTTTGGCATACTAAATATGTACATGACTTCAATATGTAGAATTCCTTTGGATGTTGTGCTTGAAGAGGGTAGTATTCCAGAGACTGTTTACAAACTTGTGAAGGAAGATGAATATGGTGGTGAGATTAAAGTGGCTTTCACTTTTACACCTCAGGTAATAATAATAATAATGCTATAGAAGCTTTTTTCTACTATTTTTCTTCATGTTTTACTCCTTATTCGAATGTACTATCAATTATTGGTTGCAGAGAAATGAAGGACACGGTTACAATGAAGAGGATGAGAGTTGTGGTGGATGGAAAGAATCTGCTAGACAATATTGAAGTGAATCAAGGGTTTAAATATTTCCATGATTAAGAGTTACATCTATAAAAAAAAATATTTGTTGTGTCTTTGGGAATTTTAATGAGTGTTGATTGAAGATGAGTTTTGCTATATGGGAGCCACCTCACGGTCGTTACAAAATGTTTAGATACCCATGGAAGAATTATATACAAACTATTTAATATTAATATGTGTATATTGAATAATGGTAATGATATAAGTTTTGTTGACTTACTGTCATGTAGTGGAATTATCTTCAAGCCCACTTTATAATTAATAAATATGTAGTTTCATTTGTTTTTATAATAAAAAATTGCTTCTAGCACAGTTCACAAGTGTTAACGAAAATCAACATGGCAAAAATTTGTCATAGTCTCAACTATATATCTATTAAAAATTTGTCCAAAGTGTTAAAAGAAAATCAACATACAAAATTACTGTCATGTAGTGGTTTCATCCAGTAAAAATCAACATAGAAAGAAAGTGTTAACGAAAACACAACTTAGTGAAATTTGTCTTACCCTCAACTATATATCTATTAAAATTGAATGAACAAAATACTCTTTATTTTACCCTTGCATTTTGAAATTATTACCGTAGCAAAAAGTAAAAAATCAATACACATTTGTATAATTATTCTAATTAATGAAGTTTATAGAATTATTATTCATTACCTAAATTAAATATATCGTTTCACATACATGCATAACTATTACTCTCAAATGTGCATTTCAATTGTTCTTGGAATTAAATTATAACATACACTATCAATTTGATTCAGGAAAAAAACATGCATAAATATTGTTCTCAATGTGCATTTGAATTGTTGCTATTTAAATGAAATTATATCACGGGACATTATCAGTTAGATTCATACGGAAAAAAAAACATAAATTTTTCTCTTAGTGTCCATTTGAATTGTCTTTCATATAAAGAAATTATAACACAGATCTAAACAAACAATAAAAACACTTCTTTAAGATTAATTAACTAATAACGCGCGGCAACGCGCGCGCCCGTGCGGACGCACGGGTCTTTTACTAGTATATATATATATATATATATATATATATATATATATATATATATATATATATATATATATATATATATATATATATATATAAATATTAATTATTGTAATAACTAATTTGCTCACTTTCTCTCATTTTTTATGCTTATGTAATTCGTTTTAAATGGATGATAGTCTAAAATGACTCTACATTGATAATATATTTCAATTAATTTTTTTTAAATAATATAAATCAAAGTCAAGAAATTGTATCTAAGTTTTCTCATTATTTTATTATTATTTATTGTTGTTGTTAACGAATGAATGAACACGCCACACAGCACACAATACAGCACAACAACATCATCCCTCACGCCAAATAAACGATTCCTCTCCTCATCCTCCAATCTCTCTCCACAACCATCACCTCGTTTCGGGCCATATTCGACCCGGATCAAAACCCGTTTCCTTCAACCACTGATTCAACTACTTCATCTTGTTCCAAACAACCACTATCAAATACTGCAAGCTAAATCGACTCTTTCACTAGATAATCACACCACCATTAAAACGATCGTTCATTTCTACTTGTGTATTCGTTTTTGAGCTCGTAAAAATGGTGGGTTTATTTTCGCGATTCACCGTTAAAAAGAGCATGCATCGACGCACGCAAAGTGCCCGCTTGGTAACACTTTCTATCTCTTTCTCATCGAAACTTCATTTACAATCCAAAATGATTTTGTAGTGTTTTTTATTAGTCGCGTCTTTCTATTTTTCATTTTATGATAATCACAATTCGTTGAAGCAAGTGTTTGTAAAATCTAAAATATTTTGACATTGATTTTGTATTTTCATATGAAAAAGCCTTGTTCTTTGTTTCTGTGCTATTGGATCAAATTTGGATGTAACAATTTGATTTTACCCCTTTGCGTTGTATTCGGGTCCAATAGTTATTATGATATGAGTTGAAGAAAATCAATTAAGTTAAGTGATTATTGATTTATATATGTTTTCTTGGCTTATGGCTTATTCAGTTCAATTATCTATTGATGTGATTTGTTTTCAGATTGGAAAATTTAGCGAAACATATGGAATTGGGATTAGAAACATGGCCCTTTTAGGATAAATAGTTTAATTAGGCGCTTATAGCATAAGTGTTTATGTCATATAAATGCTTATGTATAAACAGTTTCTATACAAGTTATATAAGTTATAGGTTGTTTTTTCAAGTGTCTTGGAGAGCTAATGAAAATAAGTTGAAAATAGTTTATGGGCATGTTATAAGATGTTTCTGTTTGCTTTCCCAATCTGACCCTTATGTTTGTTTGGTAAGTTATGTGGGTGAGTTTTAGTTTGTGACATGGTTTTATTTATTGTTGTTGCTTTGTGTGTTGAATTCGTATCTCGCAGGAGGAGAGGGACGTGCTTCCTGCAAACGCAGAGGCGGCGGCTTCTGTTGCTGCAACTGCGGCGGCCACTGCAACTTCTCATGGAATTGAAGTGGCTGTGGAATTTAAGCCAGTTGAACATCCGGTTGAACCTCTTGACAATGATCGACCAGTTCAATGTCCGTTGCCAGAACCATCTATTCTTAATGTAAGACGAATATCTGGTTTTCTAATGTTAGTATAAAATAACAAAATTGTTTGTTTGAATTTTGAACTGATTCAAGTTTAAGTTGCTCAGACAGTACTAATTGTATTGTTGTTAACTTGTTATTGATACGCATTACAGCAGAGTGAACTGCTATTAATCGACTGTTACAATTTAACTTTTGTGATTCTGAAATCTTATTCAATCATCAGGATGGAAGAATATGGAAAGAGCGAGCATCTGCTACCAAGCATAGAAGAGGCGACCTGCCAGTAATGAAAGAAGGGGAACCCCTCGAGCATGAAGGTGGTGGTAATACTCGGCCGCGAAGATCACGTTCTAATAGAATGATCCTACCATCTGTTAGTGCTCCCGAGCATAATCTTCTAAAACTTCTTGAAGAGTCGGGCATCTAAACTGGTATTGTTTTTATGGGTGTATTTTGGTGGCATAAATTTTATCAACTTAAAAGTGGAGTACATTTTTTTTTTGTCATCCTTTACTAGCTCAATGTTATATATACCCTCGAATATTCGTATATTCATATGTATAATAATAAACAAAAGATTTTTACTTGCTTTTTGTTATGATTTAATGTGAATTTATACTTTTGGTCCACTGTTAAGTTTGAGCTTATTTCTGCATTCCTTTTGTAGTGTGTACTCTTGATAAACATTTTAGTTTACTTAGGCCACACATGATAAAACTCAAAACCAGTGAAGAGTGAAAATTATCGACGCGTTTAAGACATCATTCATGTTGAAATACATGTTTATTTTTTCTTTCTGTATTCTATTGCTCACTTTTATTGATGCCAAGCACACAATGTGTCGCAAATTCACAACGGTTATAACCAAGAAATGCTTTGTCAAGCTGTTCATACTTCATATGATGTATTTGAATTCTCTTTTTGATCAAAACCATGATCACAAATGATAGTATTTTTCTACTTCACATCAAATTTAGTGCTTCCGTTAATTGTTAAGCTAAAGGCAAATGATTACCAAAAGTACGTTTCATCTATTAATAATTAACTAAAAGATTGATGCTTTTAATTATGTCAATGTATTGACATCACATTTACAGTTTTTTCCAAACAAATTGCCAACCACTTATTTGTTTTGTTTCTAAATTATACTACTAAGTTAAAGCTTTATTTATGATGGATCGTGTACTATAAATTATGTGAAACTTCTTGTCCAAAGCATGAGAGCATGGCTCCCACCATAGATGCCAAACCTAATTCTCACAATAAACAAATAACATAAAAATGCATGGTTGAGGTTTGAGATGTATGCGTTGGAAGGGATTATTTTTTAACTACATTTTTTTGGCACTAAGCAGTCAAACTTATCCAATTATACAAGTAAGTTACTATACAAGTCAGCAGGAACTATATAGTTGGCAACGACTTTTCAACATATTAATGAATTATTGATCTGAAACTTATCTTCTCTACCGATTGGTAACAAGCAAATCCAGATCATACGTAATCTGATTGGTTCCCTCTGTTTCCAAGTCCACCAAATCACTGGTTTTTTTTCTCCCTCTGATATATACATAATTTAAATTTATAACAACACAAAAGGATGCAGAATTTGATTCTGTTTAATATGACAAATCATCAAATATACATGACATTAACACATCAAATTAAGGTTTTGGAACTATTGGGACATAAAGAGAAAAGGGTATGAAGAACAACACTAAAAACATGAACTTCACTAATTTGTATAGCAGAAAACAAAACTGCTACACTGGAAACTCACGAGCCAACTGAAAAGGATCCTCTGCTGTTGGCTTCACAAGATGTTTCCTCAGACCACGATGGCTTCCATGATTCATCCGTGTCTTCCCTTGCCAACTCTTAACTTGATCCTCTCTTGTTACTGTAATTGTAGTAACTGTCACTGTGTTTTTCGAGTGAGCTACTGATATCATGGAAGTAACTATGAAAAGAAGGAAAAGAACGAAGCATGTGAGTGAGAATTTCACTTGCTTCACCATTTTGCTTGTGCTGTTTGTGGTGATGTTGGTGAATGAAAAAAGGGAGTTAATATAAGAGTAAAAAGGTAAAGGATAATAACTTTGCTTTGGAATGAAGTCACTGGCAAATCATTGTTGTGCTAAAATGTATGTGGGACTGTTTTTGACTGGGTTTGGTTTTGTTGGTGAGTTTAGTAATTGCTACTTATGATGATGTCACCCAAAGTCAGAATTCACATGTATAAAAAATAAGTACTTTATGTGATTTGAGTTAAAATGTCTTGTTTGGTTGGTAATCTCAATTATATGAAACATGATTGAAGAAGGAAAAGCATTCATTCTCTAGAGTGGTGGCCAAGCAAGGAATCATGGGAGGTCTTCTTTAATCTTTATTGTTGTTTAGTTTATATTATCACTGCATCACATGTTACTGTTAGCTTTTTGATTGGTATTAAGTTATTAACCATTGTTATACTTGTTTCTACACAAGCTTTGATTCTCTCCCCTTGATACTAACCATTATCTCACATTTCTTTGGAGTTATCATGCTTTTTGAAACCATGACTGAGTCAGTATCCATATAGGTCCTATGAGTGACTGTCACCCTATATCAGGTTGGTTCAATTTGGGCTTTCTTGAGAATTTTCACATGCATGCCATTTGTGATGACATTCTTCAACTTATATGGCACATAAGATGAGTATTTAAATAAAGATGCACAACTGAAACTCGGAAATGAATCCTCTGCAGTTAAAATTTTGACGCATTTACGCAGTCAATGTATTAAAAACTGCATGATCATAATCACATGGTCCAGCATAAATACATTTAATTTTTATTTAATAATTCAAAAGACATCATTTTAAATTACAACCGTTTGATTCTGATCCGACGATCAAAGACACGCGACTGCAGCAAATTGCGGTCCCTAAAACTCAAAGAAAATCAATATTAACAACTGAAATTAAATATGATGCAGTAACGAACATTTTAGAGGAATTAACTTGCCACCCACCAAATTACATTCGGCAATCCCTAAACTTTCGTAATTCTAAAACTGTTCTTGAAAAAATTTAAAACAAATAAAAAAATTTACATTACCAAAAATTTCGAAATGTTCGGTAAAATATGAAAATTTCCGGTAGTAAAAAAATTTGATCCAGTACAGTACCACCAATTTCGAAATTAGTGGTAATCTAAAAAAAAATCATTACTTTTTTTTTCCGAAAATCGCAAAATTTTCAGTATACCACTATAAATTTTTAGGGAAGGCAATGGGCAGGGTATGGGTAGGGTACTATAGTACCGTCCCCATACCCGCAGTTGAAATAAATCTCCGTATCCGAGCCCATATCCACTTGGGTATCAAAATTGGCACCCGTCCCCGTATTCTATGGGTATATAACTGCTCGTACCCGTTACCCGCATTTCTAATAAAAATAAATTTATTAAGTATAAAATATCATAATATTTTAAGTTTTTAAAAATATTAGAAAAATTTAAAATTTTTTATAGTTGAATTGTGAAATAAATAATCACTTATATTAAATATGTATTAGTTTAAAATTGATTTTTTTTATAAATTTTATAAACATTTATTTTTATATAATATTATAAATTAAAATATATAAATATATATTGTGCGGATATGGGGCGGACAGGGTAATAAGGTGCCCATACCTGCACCCATCCCCGCTTATTTAAGTGGGTAATTACCCGAATTCGTACCCGTACTCATTTTTGCGGGTTTTTATCCTACCCGTTGTGGGTACCCACTGGGGATGGGGCAAATTGCCATCCCTATAAATTTTATAATTTTCAGAAATTTTGAAGGACAAAAATAGAATTTTGCCATAATTGAGAGGGTGCCAGGTATAAGTGGGAGGGGGGTTTTGGCGGCGGCAGGTTAATTCCTCAACATTTTATAGGTAGAATAAATTGATTTTCAGTCCAATTTGAATTAAACAGCTCTATCCATATACCCCTGAATGTTGTTTCCACCAATATGAGGTGCGCCCACACTTCTGAAAATTCGAAAATGTTTTTCTTGCGTCTGGAGATACATCTTTGGACACACCCAAAATCACATCAGTTTTCGTCTTTCTGATATTCATCCTATTTTGAACAAAATATGGTCCGGAGATGCATCTCTGTATATTTTCAGGGGTGGATTAGGATATGCATATTCAAAATACCCATTTACTCATTTATGATATTTTTACTCAGTGAGCTGATTCAATTAACAACTTAGTGATGTTTCCAAACATGCATATTCATAAATGCCAAACCGGAAATTGGATAAAACACCACCTTGCATGATCTTCTTCATGCTAAAAGTAAGCTTCACCCTCAAAACTTTTAAGAAAATTTCTTCCATTTCCAATTAACTTTTCAACACCAAAATGTCATCTTTGTATTTTATCACATCAAAGGGAGGAAAAGAAGTTGAAATTGCAGGTAATGTTCATTCATTTCATTCCCCCTTAGTTCATTAGTGTGTCAACTTTCTGGAGATGCATCTTCGGAATATGGTCTGTTAGTTTAAAACAGAAACATGCAGAAACAATGGCTGAATGGGAAACCGACATAAATTAACGTCAAAATAAACATTACATAGATAAACATTACATAAATTTAACATTACATATCATTAAAAATAGGTGGTTCAGGACGTTGCAACATTATTATAATATCTTCGGTTGATCTTTGAATCGTTGCATCCACTTCAATCAGACCCTTTGTCGAGTAACGGTAAAAGGTACTCCACATAACCTTCAAATCATCATCCGTCTTCAGTTCAAGCATGGTGAACTGTGTATTTCCATCGTTAACGAGGGTGAACAGTACCTGAGCTTGACAACTCTCTGATTTTCTGGATATTGCAGGAGAGTGTTCAGTTTAGTTTTCAGATCGAGGAGAAATATGTCCTCGCAAATTCGAAATTGAAATGGGGTTTTGAACCATTGAAATACACAAAAGCAATATGGAGATAAAGACCTTACAAACATGATCGTATTTGCATGCAAAACTTCAAAGATTCACTTTCGGATCCGTATTTTTTTCCAAAAAAATAAGGGTATATCCGGAGATGCATCTCTGGATGATCCCTTGTTTTGTTTTTTTAATAATTAAAAGGTGTATCCAGAGATGCATATTCGGAACCACCCAAAAATTATGAAAAACGGAACCAATTGATAATGCATAGCAAAATTTCAAAAACAAAAACTGTCCAAAAAATATCACTTAATTTTATAACATTATGCAGTGCGTTACTTACAAAAAATAAAGTGTTACGTTGTTAGATTACAACTAAAGCGCATCAAAGCAGAGCCTTGTCCAGTGAGTGCAAACTTCGTCAATACGAATTAGTTTTTCAAGCTCCATCTTCTTTTAAATTAAACAAACACATGGAAGACCGTAAGTCTTCTTAAGTGTACATCCACACTTTGAGCTATCTGAACCTGTTTTATTCGCTTGCTTGACTTTGTAAAAAATAAAATTCAAATCCGCCTATGATACGTTGTCAACCAATTGAGAATATAGGATGTCATCTTTAAAAAAATTTTAACACAGTAATGCTCCGACCAAAACATGTTTGTATCGTATTATGTTGGTTTCTGAGCATTTGGTCCACAGCGTCCCAATCTCGAAAAAAATAACCTTTAGTGTTTCTCAACCAATTCTTCAGTCTAGCGTATGAAGATTCAACTCTATTAGTTGCTAGTTGGGAAACATATCTGGATGCACCATATCTATTATCACCAACAACAGAAAAACAATGTTAAAATTTATACTAACATGACAATCCGAATATGCACATCTGGACTACACCTAACTTCGTCCGGAGATGCATATCTGTCTTCAATATCCATTTTTTCAGTACATATTCAAGATTAATGCAAGGAATGAAGGTTGAAATGAATGATCTTTACCTTCAATTTCAACTTGTTTTGCTCCCTTGAAGTGATGAAATACAAGAGTGATGTTTTGGTGTTGAAAAGTTGATTAAGAATGAGCGAAAGTATTTTAAGGGTTTTACAATGGAGTTTATTTTTAATCTTGAAAAAGAAGCTCATGCAAGGCGGTGTTTTATCAAATCAGGTTGGGCATTTTCAAATATGCATCTCCGAAAAAATCGTTGATTTGTTATTTAAATTAGTGCGTGAATAACAAAACTATATATATGAGCGCAGAGGGTATTTCGGAGATGCATCTCTAAACCATATTTTTTAAAAACTAGATTTAATATCATAAAAACGAATATTGATGTGATTTTGGGAGCGTTCAAAAATGCATCTTCGAACGTACGAAAACATTTTCGAATTTTCAATGGTATGGAAGGAACCATCAAAAGTGGAAAGAACATTCCCCTTATATTATCATCAGTACTATATTAGCATCAGTGCATCACATGCTACTGCTAGCTTATTGATTGGTATTAAGTTATTAACCATTACTCCATGTTATACTTGTTTCTACACAAGCTTTGATTCTCCCTTTGATATTAACCATTATCTCATTTACTTATTGGAGCTTTCTTGCTTTTTGAAACCATGAGTCAGTATTCATATAGGTTTTATGAATCACTGTTATCCTATCTCAGGTTGGTTCAATTTGGGCTTTCTTTAATATTTTCGCATGCATGCCATTTGTGATGCCATTCTTCAACTCAGCTTAATTATATGGCACGTAAAGCAAGATGTACAACTGAAATTAAAATAAAATTAACAAAGTTGCCAAACTTGACCCTTTAGGCCTGAATGAATATAGGCCTATTTATCTGGTGGGAAGTATGTATAAATTTTTTGCCAAACTGTTAGCTGTTAGGCTTAAAAGGGTGTTGGTGGGTTAATGTCCCAATGTCAGTCAGCCTTTATCCCAGGGAGACATCTTTTGGATGGTGTTGTTATGGCCAATGAAGTTATTGATAAAGCAACTAGGGATAAGAAGGAATATGTCATATTCAAATTTAATTTTGAAAAGGCCTACGACTGCGTGAACTTGGAGTTTCTTAGGCAGGTGATGATTAAGATAGGGTTTGGAACTGTCTGGATGAAATGGATGGATGCTTGTATTTTCAAGGGTCATTTATCTATATTAGTTAATGGGATCCCAACAAAGGATTTCGAAGTTCATAGAGGTTTGAGACAGGAAGATTTGTTATCTCTGTTCTTGTTTGTGCTAGTAGCTGAAGGGTTAATTGAATTGGTCAAAAGGGCAACTGAAATGGGTGAATTTTAATGTTGTAGATTTGATGAAGAAACTTTAGTGTAGGCAATTCAATTTGCAAACGATACTTTAATGGTGAGAGGAGGTGGATGGAAAAACATATGGATCCTTAAAGCTATCCTAGGGGGCTTTGAACTTGTTTCTGGTTTGGGTGTGAATTACCATAAAAGTAGGATCATATGAATCAATGTTAGTAATCATTTTCTGTTGGCTGCTACACGTTTTCTTTCTTGCAAAGTTGAAACACCTGTTTTATTTTTTTGGGGATTCCGATCGGGTGTAATCTGAGGAGAATAAACACTTGGAAACCTGTTATAGAGAAGTTTAAGATGAGGCTGACAGGGTGGAAAAGTCTATTGGTGTCCTTGGCAGGTAGAGTTACTTTGATAAAATTAATTTTGTATAGTGTACCAATCTTTTTGTTCTCATTTTATAAGGCGCCAGTGGCAGTTGGGAATGAAATTGATAAGATCACAATGAGTTTTCTATAGGGAAGTAAAGAAGAAAAGACATATTCATTAGTTGAATTGGGAGGTTGTTTGAAGGGATAAAGATTTGGGGGGAATTGGAATTAAATGTATTAAAGAGTTTAACTTGGCTCTGTTCTCCAAGTGGAAATGGAGGTTGTTAAGTAAATTTGAGGCTTTGTGGAAGTTGATCCTCAAGGCTAGATATGGTTGTGTGAAACATTTGGTGTTGTTGGACAAACAAGGTTGTAAGAAATCTTCTTCGAGATGGTGGAAAGACATTCTGAATTGTCGCCCTTTAACTGATAAATGTAACTTTAATTTTGCAAATTTAGTTGGTTATGTGCTTGGAAATGGCAAAAGCATTCATTTTTGGTCAGCAACCTGGGCCTGTTCTGCTCTTTTAGCAGTTGTTTTGCAGGAGTTGTTTAGTATCAGCTGCAAGAAAAAGTTGATGGTCTCTTTTATGGTGTCTTGGTGTGATGATGTGTGGGAGTATGGATATTTGGGCATCAAGATTCAGGAGCTGGAAGCTGAAGTTGAGGGTTATCATTGTCTGCATGAGTTGTTGAAAGGAGTGTCCCCATCTATGGGTGTTAAAGATGAGGTTAACTGGGCTGTGGATGAGTTTGATGGCTACTCTGTAAATATGGCGTATCAGCAGATTATGGTTTCTCCTAGTCTTGATTAGATGTCGGTCGAGCAAAGTAAGGCGCTCAAGTGGCTGTGGAGGAGTAAGGTGCCAGCGAGAATTATTATTTTTTGGTTGGAGAATCTTGTGGAATAGATTGGCTACTATGGATCTTTTAGCAAGGAAAGGCATTCCCTTAAATTCTTTGTGTGGTTTGTGTGATTTAGAAGAAGAAGACATAGAGCATTTATTGTTCAATTGCAATGTTTTTGTGGTTGTATGGAAGAAGATTGGAGAATGGTGTTGGGGTGTTGTTGCTTATAGAAGGAATGTTTCAAATCACTTTTTTGGAATGTAGTGGAGGTGGCATTAGTACAACATGAAATTTCAAAAGAGGAGCTATTTGGTTGGCAGTAGTGTGATCTTTGTGGAAGGAGAGTAACGATATCATCTTTAATTCGGGATCTTGCAATGTCAATAATGTGTGTTGGAATATTAAATTTTTTTATTTGGAAATGCGGATGCATTGGGGATATTCCTTACTCCAACTCTAGTTTTCATGTTTTATGTATGAAACCTATTTAGGTATCTTGTTTGAGTAGTGTTGGTTGGGAATTTCTCTTCTTCCTTTGCTTGTAAAGGATTAGAATACCCTTTGTATTCTTTTTAATCTCATTTGCCTTTAGAAAAAAAAAGAAAATCAACAAACCGATAATTGAAATAAAATATGATGTATTGACTAACATTTTATACTTGGATTTAGTGTATGGTAGGATTCCCATTTACAAGCCCTAAAATCACTTTTGATCCACTTCAACATGAAAATCAATCTTTTATTTTTATGTAGGTTTTTCTCCAAAATCAATTATCTTTTTTTTTTCAAAAGCAATTTTCTTAGAAGCTACAATTTCTTAAAGTTAGTAAGAATTAATTTTACATTTGTTATATTTTAGTTATTGCAACTCTTTTAATTTTTCCTTACCTTCCTTAATTTTTCTCAATTGCTTCTTCCCCTTTTTGCTTTATATTAAAATTTATTTCCATATTAGTGTCCAGTCAAATTCCCTTTTACTAAAAACTATTCAAACAAGGTTAATTGATCACAATCACTTTTATATTTTTGTATCCAAACATTAAGCAATTATGTTAAACTCAATTTTATAAAAATCAATTCTATCGAACTCAATTTTGCCAAAATCAGTTTTGTCCAACACCAATCCAACATACACTTTTAAGTCCAATTTAAATTAAATAGTCTTATCCTTATACATGAACAACTATTTAGGGTAAGTGTACCCTTGTCGGGTCATACAGGTATTATTGTCACACTCTCAGTCTCAAAATAAAAGCTTTCTTAAGATTGTTGCACACTCATTAAAAAAATAACAAGTGAATGAATAAATGCAAATATTTATAAAATTGTCATTAACAAATGCATAACGTGATTTGATTATTTAAAAATAGTGTAGATAATATTATTTAAGGGTAATATTGAAAAACAATTATTAATTAATGTTGCATTGAAAAAGTAAATTGACACTTATGCCATCTCACACTCCATTTATGCAATTTTTGTTCAACAAAACCTGAAATAGGTCGTTGTGTCATCTGAAGCATGAAAATTTTTAAAATAGTGAAGTATCGGCACCAAGTACGCACCGCTACTCGTGGTACTTTTTTTCTTTCATTATTCGGTTTTGAATGAAATTTTTTGTTTTCTAATTTCTCATATATCAATCCAGTATATTTATGTATATTAAATTTTTTGATATTGTATCTTAACACAATTTTTTATTTTTTATTTTTTATTTTTATAGTGATGTTTTGTTGTGTATTGAACAATTTAGTTCTATACTCATACATTTTGTAAAAAAAACTTTAATTTTTTATTAACATACCCGTACCTTTATTTTTTAAAATTTTTGTATCTCGTATCGGTACCTGCATCGGGTACCGTACTCGTACCTATGCATCATAGGTTATGTCTATATAACTAAGTTGGTTTAAACAAGAGCGATCTCTTATTTTAATTTTGATTATAACAAATACATAAGAGGAATATAAGCTCTAATAAAGGTATATAGAAGGAAATCTGGTGTTTTCTCTAACATCATTTTGTTTGACCACAGGAAATACATTTTGTACTAGTAAAAAAGTACATGTGTGCATGGTATCCCTGCAAGAGAAGAGACACTCAAAGACCTTAGTAGGTGTATAACAAACAGTGGTACTTAGGGTCTGTCCACGACGGTAAAAAACATTGCACGATGGTGTTTATGGTGGCTTAGAAGACCTACTCATGCGAGGTGAGAGGCTCTATATATATGTGTTGGTTACTTGTGTATAAGTGTATGAGTTAAGATCTCTCTTCTCCCACTGTGGGAGAAGTATTTATAGAAGTATTTTGGGCCTAGGGTTTAGGAAATCCTTATGGGTGGCAACCGTCCCTCGTGACTATGGAAGATTATTGACCACCTATTCTTCAGAGAATCATGGTGGACTTTCTCTCATCTGACTAGCGGGAAAAAATAATATTGTACATGTCATCAGCCCCAAGGCGAAGCCCCCTTCTCATTGTGGATGTTGCCCAAGCGACATTATTATTAGGTGGGGACTTCATAGCCGCCCTTGTTTAAAACTCTCACAAATATAACACTACACAGTCCCTCAAGCACAAGGCCTTGGTAAAGGACGGAGTGTTTTCAAGCTTCTTTTGTTTATGAGGTACGTCCCTCAGCTTGGGGTGAGTCCCTCAACTGAAGACGACCTTTTTTAGTGAGAGGAGAGCCCCTCAGTTGAAGGCAACCCCATTTGTAGGGAGAGGCGAGTCCCTTAGCTTGTGGCATACGTATTCCAAGTGTGGGGACTTTCCCGCTTCTCGTGGCGGTTACCCCATTGGGTGGATATGTGGTCTGTGCTATTGGGTTTTTTATATATTGTTTAGGAAAAAAATCCTTTTTTTCCTTCTTCTTTCATACTTCCTTTTTTTCAGAAAATTATATTAATCAAGGGTACCAGTAGGGAAAATGAGAACCACTCTTTTTCTTAGGGTAAAAACGTTATCGCTTCTACCCAAGGCAATAATGGGCAAGAAAACTAAACTTTTTCACGTTCGAGACGTTGCGTCTCAGTATTCTGATGCAGATACGATAAATAGGTTTCATCATGGAATTAGTTTTTCTAGCACAGGACGTGAAAAGTATGTGATTATAGATCCTTGTTCAAGGAGAGAAAGAGGGCTAACATGGATACCTCCAGAGAGCCATCTGCTCCCTATTTTTACATCCACCTAACCATTATTCACAAGCTAAGTGTTTTAGTTCCATTTACTTCTTTCGAAGTGAATTTTTTACGACTATCAACATCGTACATTCTCATATTACTCCGTACATGTGGGGTATACTCAGGGTTTTCTTAATAGTCTTTTGCAACTTTGGTGTGTCCCCCATTGTGAGGTTGTTCCTTTCATTCATTACGACACAAATTCTTCCCAAAAACCGTTTGGTAACGTTGCACCCTTTGACTGGTGGATGGTTGCTGAAGCTCTTTGCGAACCCCTATGAGGATTGGAATGAAAAGTTTGTGCGATTGAGAGGGTGAGGCAATTCCTCTCCAATCACTATAGGGTCGAGGGGCGACCCTCCTTTTCCTCTATCATGGACACTGTATCCTCGGATTATCCAAGGGGTGGACCTAAGTGTTCTTTCCCTCCTTTATCAAGAAGGGATCCAGATTTTAGGATCTTTTCATTCTCAAGATTTTCGTGCCCTCATTACTTGGGACTATCAAGACGATGATGGGGTAGAGGCGCACTTAGGTATGAAAGAATTCCCTTTTGACTTGTTCCTACATTTATCACTCTATATGTCCTAACATCATTCTTTTATTTGTAGGGGATATGGCGGAGACCCCCTTGATCAAAGAAGAGAGAGCTTGGTAAAGATGCAGGTGGTGCAGCAGCGGTGTCATACCCTAATTTTTTACCATAAGATTCCACGACTTTTTGCATCATTTTGCATATTTGCATGCTTTATCACTAACGAGTTTGTGCAGGAATTTTAATTTCAGGTGGGGATGAGTTCTCGTTTTCTCAGTCAAGTTTTTCAAGACATGACCAATGACTCTGATTCAAAAAAAAGGTTCCAGGGTTCATGCTTGACATGGGCTCCACTTTTAGAATTATGTCTTCTTGGGGTACCCTTGGAACAAGACCTTGAAGATGGTTTAGAGGGATTTTATGGCCATATCTCACAATGATGTCAAGGCCGGGCTGTGATTCGTTGATGGTTCAAAATATTCTTGAGTTTGTTGGGCTTTCCTGCATTATGATTTGGATTATGGTTCGCAAGTGATTACAGTGTGATGTTTCAAAAGGTCTTGGACGCTTTATTCTTCAAAGAAGTGTCGTCCATTATTAAGAGTTCAAAAGTTCAAGTTCATCCTTTATGTCTTTTTAAAAAATGAAGTTTGGTTTCTCTTGATGTTCTGAAGTTATAAGTTTGGATAAACGTCTTGAAGCAAGCTTTCGCCATAAGTTCTTAAAGTATTTCATCATTAACTTCATCACGAATTCAAAATATGAAGTTCATGTTTCAATATTTCAAAATTCAATCAAGAATTTCATGACAAGTTTTACAAGAAATGTCCAAGAGGGAAACATTGTTACAACTTCAAATTATTTGCAAATTCATTAGTTCAAGGAACCGTCCTAATGTTTAAGTACAAACTCATCTTTCAAAAATTCAATTCAATGCTCAAAGTATTCAACATGCCTTTTTGTTCGGATTATTGATGCTATTCAAGGAGGCACACTTGAAGTTACAAGTTGTATTGTTGGCAAACAAAAAGTGGCGCTGACAGTGTTAAGATTCACAAGATTAAAATTCAGAAAAAAAAACATTAAGGCTATGCCCAAGTCAATCCGCTGCTCTCCACAATGTGGTACCCACTCTCGCTGAACTTAGTGGAATCTTCCCCCCATTTGGCTACGACGGTTGCTAGCTTGCACTTTTTGCCAAAAACGGAATTACATTGCGATATCAATGAGAAATAACTCCAAATCTGATTTAAAAACAAAAGGTACAAATCATCTTCAGTTAGAACCAATGCAAAGTCACCTACATGGTAAGAAATCAAGAGAAATTACAGCAAGATATCAAACATCAGCTCACTTCTTTCCAAAACAAGACACAAGCATATCGAGATGAAAACGGGAACTCATTCATGTGTTCAAGACAGAATCAAATAGAAGAGGAAGTTTTTTCTAACATAATCCAAACACAATCAAAGTGTTCAAACAAGTTCCCAAAATAATCACAACATTTTTGGATCAGATCTCCATCAATAATCACATTAAAGAGCAGGATTAAAAGAAGGTTCAGTGTTTTAGCTTATAAAAGGGACATCCAGGAGAAGAAGAAAAGGACCATACACCAAAACATTGATACACACGGCTTGGGGGAGAATTCAAACAGATTCATAACCAAGTCCCCAAAGAGACACACTCACACACAATTCAGAGAGGGAGAAATAAAAGCATATCAGAAAAACCTCACACCAGAAAGATTCAAAGCAACACACATTCACAATAACATTTCACACAGCATTAGGGGTTCGCAGCAACAACAATATTTCATACACACATTGCAGCAGAATTCATATCACACAAAGAAAAATTCAGTTCCAGAATTCACAAGAACACACCAACACACAAAGAGCAATCCGCGAACAGGATATCAGGAGACAGAAAAACTCACATCATTCACATACCGAAGACGTACGCACACACGGCAATGAAGTGAAATTGAGAAACAAGGGACATCACGCACAAAAGCAGAACATTACACCAGTTCGCATTAAAGGTTGAAAGAGTAGAGGAAAGAAGCTTACCCGGAAGTCGTAGCTGTCGAATCGCCGTTGTTGAATCGTTTCGCCGAAACTCCGCTAAGGTACGCAATTCTTTCAAGCAAATTCAATTGAGAATCCGTAGAATTGAGATATTGTTACCTTCATTTCAAATTGTTGAATAGTGGTGAGTTGCGAGCGGAACTCTTCATTTGGTTGTTTGCGAAAGCGAGAGGGTTTGATACACGGGCGCGACCGCGAAAAGAGAATGAGCTCGAGAGAAAACGGCGAGGTTTTGTCATTCCAACGTGGTGTGGAGTCGAGAGACAGAGAGAGACGAGTGCGAAACGGTGCGAGAGAGAGCCGAGTTGACGGATTTGTGAGCGCGATGGTTGTTTGCCCTTCTCCGGCGACATGCGGTTGTGAGAGAAAGAGGGAAGTGATTGTGAGAGAGCCACTGAAATTTGGGATTTAGGATGCTCTCATTAACTTTGTTTTTTTCTGTTTTCTAAACGAACCGGGTCATGACCCGACCCGTGAGCCCCATTCGCTCAAATGGGCTTTCTACTGTTACTTTTTTTCTTCTTTTTTTTCTCTCTGGCCCATGTCTTATTTCTTTTTAATATATTTGGTTATTAATCTTTTGTTAATCACTTTGGATTTTATTCTTATTACCATTATGTTGGGTTATTACTGTTTTGTTAATCCATAAAGTTTATGTTAGTTAGTTTTCCTTTATTAATTTTTGTGGTTTTTTTTAAGTGTATTTTTCTATTTATTCTACTTTCTTTTATTAACACAAAAACTCAACAAATATTTTCTTGTTAATTTTGAATTAATTTTAGAACTTAATCCTTTAAGATTTCCCTTTTTTAGATTTTTGTTAATTAATTCAAATTACTGTTTTTGTTTAGAAATACCTTTTTCTTTATCTGGTTTAATTTCTTTTCAATTAAATAAAAAATCCAAACTATATCAAAAGTCTTTATCCTAGCCTTAGGATCGGAGTCACCGCACTCTATACATGTGTTCTACCATGGACACTTTCTACCATTTTCAACTTAATGTTAACTTTAGAGTCACCGCACTCTATGTAGTGTCTTGCCATAGACGCTACCTCCCCCTGGAACCTTGACCACAGTCAAGAGTTCCTCACCCTCTTTGAGGGGAACTACGAATACTCTGATTCCACTCCCGTCAGGATACGTAGGCATAAGATGCGATGTCTTGGCGAGTATACTTAGATACTAACCCCTAGGTCTTTACCTTAGCACATACCCTTAGCAAGCAAGTAATAGATAACATAAATACTAACAAGAGGTTCCTGTAGAGTACTACAGACGTTTAGGATGCTAATACCTTCCCTAGGCGTAACCAACCCCCGAACTTAGATTCTCTTAACTTAGGTTTTTTCGATCTTTAACCCTTTTCTTTGGATAAAATAAAGACCGGTGGTGAACATTAAGAAATGCGATTCAAGTTAATCCAATAGCTTGGCATCCAATTCTCACCGCGACAAGCGGGAAAATTTTTCCACGCCCCTTCCTCAATGTGAAGTTGTTGACGAAGGGGGCGAGGCAGTGTGAGCCCTCTAGGGATGGCGAGGCTCGCTCTCCCAAGGTTTCACGACGGGAGAATGTCCTCTCTGAGCCATCATAAACTCATGAGGTAGTAGAAGGGGACAAGATAGATGAGGGTGAATCTACCCCTCTCAAACTCTCTTTGTGGGATAATCCCACTTTTAATGTTGTGGAGTTTCCTGATGGCCAATTTTCCTTCCTAGAGAAATTTCCTAGTGATTAACAGTGGCTCTATGCCATGTCCCCTGCTAAGCTATCAGAAATACTATAAGTCCAACTTTTGAGGTGCCTTCTAGTGGAGAAATCCAAGAGGGAGAATCATCCCACACTATTCAAGGGCTATAGTCCAAAGTGAACCATACAAATATGAGTGCTCATAAAGGCAAAACAACAGTAAGGTTGTTGAGAGAAAAATAGAATGGTGTGAAGGTACTTACTAAAAAGATGGTTGTTGAGGCTCTCGCCCAGTTTGAAAAAGGTGAGGAGTCTGGAGTGATTTCTTAAGAGGGCTCGTAGCACTATGGAAAGTCTAAAGGAGAGAGTCAGCCTACTCAAAGATTAATTTGTGGCAATCCCCATCCACCATTTTGAGAGGACGAGAAGACATGTCACCTTCCTTTATCCTGATCTAGACTTAAGTATGATGGACCTCTTTTAGGTGGTTCGGGACAGGCAACTAATGGATGATTAGTAGTTCCTCGTGTTTTGATATTTTTGTAACATACTACTTTTTGTAATATTGAGAAGCCCTTGCTCTGTTAATTCCATAAGGGTGACCTTATCTGTATTGCATAGCATGATGACCTTCATAAGGAGTTTTTCCCGGTCCTTTATCTGGATTATCTATAGGGCTAGGTGGTTCGCTTCGCTTTTATTCTGGATGGGGTCCTCCTTAAAGAACACGTGTTTCGGTGGCCAAGGATCTATTTCAAGGGTCCCAACCTTAGTTATCCCTAGGTGCAACAATGATAACACTTAGGCATCCAAAGTTTTGATTGCCTCTTATGGGTATAAAGGATCCAACTTATGGATCCAGCATTTTGATTGCCTTGATGAGCGGCAGGGATCCCAAGGGATCCAACATTTTTTATTTCCTTTATGGGTAGCAAGGGTCTCACTTAGAGATCCAAAGTTTTGATCGCCTCTATGGGCAACAATGGTCCCACTTAGGGACCCAACATTTTGATCGTCTTTATAAGCGGTAAGGATCTCTCTTAGGGATCCATCATTTTGATTGCCTCTCTCGGAGGCAAGGATCCCACTTAGGGATCTAACATTTTGATCACCTCTTTGCGCAACAATGGTCCCACTTAGGGATCCAACATTTTGATTGCCTCTACAGGGCAATCTTTTTTTGAGCTTTTTTTTTCCTGTAAAGAAGGGAGTAGCAACAAATACAAATTCCCTAAGATAATAAAATGTGGGACCTCATTAAAAACCCTCACCATGTGAAAAACACAAAAGGAAAAGTGTGCACCCCACAAAATAACTTGTTCTTACAATCGGCAAAGACGTAATACTCGTCTATAAAATATCAAAATGACACAGCTAAACAATAGTAAAAAATGACAAATAAGTGACAATAATGCAGCTGGCTTCAAAGGACATTCCTTAAGGGGCCTCAATCTACGATTTCCTCGCTAGTTGGAGGGGAATCATCTTCACCTTTACAGGTTTCTCCTGGTGATCTTATTCTCGATCCCACTTTCTCGACTTTCGCGCCTAGAATGCAAACCCTTTTCAACTCTAGGCTCTATACGTAACATTTTCTGGAGATTTTCTGACCTCCTTAGATAGCCCCCACTCGCCCATTCGTGAGTGGTTACTTCATGCATAAATAAAAAGTGGACAACATGGCACCCAACTGGTTAAAATCTGGTATCCCTATAATCATATTATAAGAAGAGGGGACATCAATAACCAAATACACGAGCTTTATTTCTTTGGCCTGACCATGCTTTCCAAAAGTGGTCTTCAACTCAATGTATCCCTTTATTTGTATATGCTCCTTATAGAATCCAACCAACGAACCCTTTAAGGGTTTTAAGTCCTTTAGGTCGAGACAAAAACTTTCAAACGCCTCCTGTTGGTTGCAGAATAGGGCAAGCAAACAAAAAGATTTGGAAATATTTTTTCGGGAATTATCGTGTCCACAGAGATCGGTGCTACTGAACTGCCGTTCGACAATTTAATTGTTAATGAGTTTGGGTTTAAATGGTTTGAATTAAATGCGTAAAAGTAAATATGAACATAAAAAGAGTACATTCTTTGAAGAGAAGAAACCTATCAAGCATGAATATACACTACTCAGAACAAACGTAAACCTATCGATCGGTCGCATTCAACATACAATACTCATCAAAATCATCCAGTATCGCTCACAACAGTGTCCATCTCTGGCACACTGAGCTGAGAGACAACTGTATCACTCTCGTCGTCACTCTCGCGCACGACGCCTCGAAACACGGAAGGCATTAAGTTCCGACACCAAAAAGATTATCATCTAAATCTATCTCTAGCATCTAGACAATAAATATTCATCCCTAATCAAGATTTGTGATGTTTATCTCTAACACAACACAAATCCAAACATAAATGCAAAAAGATCAAGGAAGACATCGATAATGATTTGTAAAGCATATATATTATACAACCATGATCAATACATGTACATAGGTTTAGAGTAACAATACAAACATAACCCAACAAATAGAGAAAAACATAGAGAAGAAATGGAGAAAAACCAAACATTTCATGAGTTGTCGGCTCCGATTGATGAAGGATTCGACTCCGGATCATCCTAATGCATGCTCCAATGTGATTTCTAGCCTAATTCTACTCAAAAAATGCTATTGTATGGATTTGGAGCAAAAAATACCAAACCCATAACCTAAAAAATGTGTTTTTGGGCCTTTAATGGAGTTTCTGTCCGCGCAGTACCGCCCGGCGGAATTCTGGGTCGCCCGGCGGAATCAAAAATTCATGTAACGCCACAGTAAGTTCATTTTCAACTTTTTTTCTACTGCCCCTGCACCGCCCGGCACTGCAGGGGCGCAGCACACCAGTCAGCAGAAAAATGTTGAACTGTTTTATTCGTAACTTTTGAACCGTAACTCTGTTTTTCGCCCGGTTCGAAGCGTTGGAAAGCTTATTCAATGCTCTATCTAACAATGGCAAGACATCCTTGATTGGATACCTGGAAAAATTGAGAAAAAATCAATTAAACTCAATGATATTTAATCTATACGCAATATATACACTAAAAAGTAGTAAACGTATTAATAAACAAATCGGGGTTTATTGAAACGATATTTACCAAAAAGCATTGATAAGTGCAATAAAACATATATACAAAAATAGGTACATTTTGCACTTATCAACTCTCCCCAACTTACATAATTGTTTGTCCACAAACAAGAATCAAACAAACTTGAAAACACAAAAGCGATATCCAAAGAAAGACGAATCAACATGTTTTGAAAAACGAAAACGAATGAATGGTTTAAATGCAAACGGTACACACAAAAAGTAAATACTTACCACTAAACTACGACGACAACATAATCACGAAACAAATGCAAAATACAAAAATCATGCCAAAAATTCTAAAACAACACAAGTTCCAAAGTGAATCACACCTAGTAAAAACAATCATCGGTAGATGAAAAACACACAATAAGGTACTTTACACTCACACAACACTCATGCAAACAAAAGACTAAATTATGCATACATCCACAAATTCACACTGAAAATACAAAAGCAAAAATCACAAGGACTTTCAAGGTTGTAATGTGGTCGGGTACACAAAAAGGGACAATTTCTAAAGGTAATTGAAACAAAAACTTGCCTAAATCTAAGGGAGTGAAAACTCACAAAGATTCACACACAAAATTTCAACCAACTTCTTCCAAAATTCCAAGTGTTACACAACACACAATACTTATTTAGCACAATTATTGAAACTCTTTTTGTTTCCTTTTTCAAGGATTTTCTTTTTCTTCTTTTTTCTTTCTTTTTCTCTTTCACAAATTTTTCTCTTTTTTCTTTTCTTTTTCAATCCGCATAGAATCCAACCAATGAGTACACACAATCATCCTCTCCCCAACTTGAATTCAACCGCACCATCATGTGAATACTCCCTACTTTCTAAGGCAAGGAAAAAATCCATACAACAACACAAAATTGAGGTCCAAGAAAAAATAAAATCCATTCAAAAATAAGTGAACTAAATACTCATAGACAAGCATTAAGTTCAAATAGAAACATGGATAAAAAAGTTCAAAGGGGTTACAAATTCTCACACACTCACAAGGTGAATTAACTATTTGGCTAAGATGGTTGTGCTCAAAATGAAACAATTGCCTTGATCATTTTCATGCATTCATATACACAACATAAACAACAGATTCAACATAATAAAATCCAGTTAAAACAAGAGTGTTGGTTCTCCGTGCATATATGAACAATGGAAAGCCACCTCACAAAAAGGTTGGGAACTAAAGTGATTCACAATAGAACAAGTATACAAAAGAATGAATGGCATGAAAGTTGTAAAAAAGCCTAAGTATCATGAATATGCTAAAGTATAGAAAGCGATAAATACATACCTCGGACGTGTACAAAACTTAACAAGATCATTACCATACATCCGCAAGTTGAAACGAACCAACTTGGAAAATCACAAAAGCATCCTCAAATAAGTCGACCAAGACTTGCAACCAAACAATAAACAAAACATTAGAAAAGAAAAACTATAAAACATGCTTATTTTACGTCGTAAGCTCGACGCCTTTACAATGCTTAGCTAGAAACTTCCTCTCTTCATGTCATGGTGATGTCTCACCGCGCACCCAAAAGCAAGCGTCCTAACCAAACACTTAAACAAACGTTAATCTACAAGTATCAGTATAACAAGTGAAAATATACAATATATACGATATCTACAAAAATCAAAAACAAAGAAACTATCGCAATGCGATTCAATATCAAAACTAATCCCCGGCAACGGCGCCATTTTGTTGGTTGCGGAATAGGGCAAGCAAACAAAAAGATTTGGAAATATTTTTCCAGGAATTATCGTGTCCACAGAGATCGGTGCTACTGAACTGCCATTCGACAATTTAATTGTTAATGAGTTTGGGTTTAAATGGTTTGAATTAAATGCGGAAAAGTAAATATGAACATAAAAAGAGTACATTCTTTGAAGAGAAGAAACCTATCAAGCATGAATATACACTACTCAGAAAAAACGTAAACCTATCGATCGGTCGCATTCAACATACAATACTCATCAAAATCATCCAGTATCGCTCACAACAGTGTCCATCTCTGGCACACTGAGCTGAGAGACAACCGTATCACTCTCGTCGTCACTCTCGCGCACGACGCCTCGAAACACGGAAGACATTAAGTTCCGACACCAAAAAGATTATCATCTAAATCTATCTCTAGCATCTAGACAATAAATATCCATCCCTAATCAAGATTTGTGATGTTTATCTCTAACACAACACAAATCCAAACATAAATGCAAAAAGATCAAGGAAGACATCGATAATGATTTGTAAAGCATATATATTATACAACCATGATCAATATATGTACATAGGTTTAGAGTAACAATACAAATATAACCCAACAAATAGAGAAAAACATAGAGAAGAAATGGAGAAAAACCAAACATTTCATGAGTTGTCGGCTCCGATTGATGAAGGATTCGACTCCGGATCATCCTAATGCATGCTCCAATGTGTTTTCTAGCCTAATTCTACTCAAAAAATGCTATTGGATGGATTTGGAGCAAAAAATACCAAACCCATAACCTAAAAAATGTGTTTTTGGGCCTTTAATGGAGTTTCTGTCCGCGCAGTACCGCCCGACGGAATTCTGGGTCGCCCGGCGGAATCAAAAATTCATGTAACGCCACTGTAAGTTCATTTTCAACTTTTTTCTACCGCCCCTGCACTGCCCGGCGCTGCAGGGGCGCAGCACACCAGTCAACAGAAAAATTCTGCACTGTTTTATTCGTAACTTTTGAACCGTAACTCCGTTTTTTGCCCGGTTCGAAGTATTGGAAAGCTTATTCAATGCTCTATCTAACAATGGCAAGATATCCTTGAATGGATACCTTCAAAAATTGAGAAAAAATCAATTAAACTCAATGATATTTACACTAAACGCAATATATACACTAAAAAGTAAAGTAAACGTATTTATAAACAAATCGGGGTTTATTGAAACGATATTTACCAAAAAGCATTGATAAGTGCAATAAAACATATATACAAAAATAGGTACATTTTGCACTTATCACCTCCCAATTCAGAATGTCTACAGAACTTCCTTGGTCTACAAGGACTCTTTTGATATCTCATTCGTCGCATCTGACAGTAATGACCATGGGGTCATCATTGTAAAGGTTGATGTCAGTGACATCTTTCTTGGAGAAGGCGATTGTGGCTTATATAGCTTGGGTTTCACCTTCGCCTTTGACATTAGGAAGGCCTTATATATTCAGGATTTTGCGAGTGTATCTTTTATGGGTAGAGCTAATCTCCTTGCCCATGACAATTCCTCCTGCTATGGTGTTAAGCGTGTGGTGCACAACTTTACTGACCTCGCCCAAAGATACCTTTTTTTCTTTGTTGGGCTTGGGGCTTCCCACTTCATCTCTCCCTCGCGATTTGGACTTGTGTGGCCCATGGGGAGATTTACCCTTTAAATATTTCTTGAGGAGTAGTTTCTCAATTTCTTTTTTGAGTTGCTAACAATCTTCAGTGTGGTGTCCCTTAACTCTATGAAACTTGCACCATCATCCTAGTTTAGGACCCATTACATCCGCTTTTGGAATGGGTGGCGTATGAATGTTGTGCAAGTGGATAACATCGCACCAGATTTTTTCACGGTGAGTGTTCAGGGGCGTGAAGCTCTCAGTTGTCTTGCCTACTTTATTGAACAAAAAATTGTCTTTTATGGGAGAGGTATGATTACTCTTCCTCTGGTGGTATGAACCCTTAATTTTGGGAACATGTTCCTTAACATCACACGCCCTCTTTTTGGAGTTGCTATCCTCGCCCTTTATATAATATTATGCTCTGGTGACCACTTCCTCCAACAAAAGTGTTAGCTTCTGGGTGAGAGACTCGTTGAAGTGTCCCGCCTTTAGCCACTTTAGAACGCCCTCACAAATATTTCTTTGTTTGGTAGGATGGCCCTGATGGTGACTTCGTTAAAATGGACGAGGTAGTCCCTAGGCGACTCTGATGGACCCTATCGTATGTCGAATAGGTTAGTGGTGGAAACTTTCCTATGACGGATGATGGAAATTTGGTGTACATGTTTCTTCACCAGCTCCTGATAGCTAGGGATGGAGGGCACGGGGTAGACCCATATACCATCGCATGGAAGCTTCCCTAAAAGTGATAAATAATAGCTTACACTTCAGGTAGTTAGGCGCTCCTATGATGGTCATATGTCTGTTGATGGAGGCGACGTGCTTGTAGGGATCACTGTGCCCATCAAACTTGGCCAAAGAAGGAGGTTTGAATCCCTCAGGGACATATGCCCCCATATCTCGTATGAGAATGGTTCGGGTCCAACACTTCCATCTCCTCCGAGGGATTAGACTCATGCTAGCATCGTCTAATATTGTGGACATCGTCCTTCAGTGTCTGATTGTGACAGTGTAATTCTTCTATGACAGAATGCATCTCAGCCATGGCGTTTGCATCACCGCTACTACTGGTACCTTCAAGTGTTAGGGATAGAGCTCTCTTGTTAACAATGGTTGAAGGTGGCTAGGCGTAGTAGTGGATGGTAACAATGAGTAGGTGATGGGGATAAGGAAGGTGTGATATAAGTTAGTTTTACCAGGGCCTCACGGTGGGGCGTCGTTGTACTGGTGAAAAAGTACATATGTGTATGTTACCCCTGTAAGATCAGGGGCACTCAGAGACCTTAGTAGGTGTATAACAAATATTGGTAGTTAAGGCTTACCCACAACTGGGGAAAGCTATGTACGGTGGTGTTTATAGTGGTTTAGATTACTTGCTCACATGAGGTGAGCAACTATGTATATGTGTCGGTTGCCTGTGTATAAGCGTATGAGTTAAGATCTCTTTTCTCCCGCTGGGGGAAAAGTATTTATAAAATTATTTTAGGCCTAGGGTTTAGGAACCCCTTAGGGGAGATAACCACTCCCTCGTGACTAGGGACGATTTTTGACCACCTATTCTTTAGGGAATCATGGTGGACTTCCTATTGTCTCACTAACATGAGACAGTAGTGTTATACATGCTATCAGCCTAAATGGAGAGCCCCCTACTCAATATGGATGACGCCCAAGAGACATTTCTCGTAGCCAAGGATGCTATAACAACCTTTGTTTAGGAATCTCACCAATATAACACTACACATTTGTTTCCTTCGATATCATTTCCTTTAACATAAGGAAATACAATTTTATCCTCTACTAGCTTTGTCAAAAACCAATTCCTATGGCTGGAGAAATTTGACTTTTTTTTAAATAACAAATAAGAAATCATGTACTAAACAAAAAAAAATAGTAATGCAAAGTATAAAATTAGCTAAGTGCAATACAAGTGTGCAAGGACTACAACCCTGGAAATCGAGCAACGAGGAACCAAAAAGAAAAGCTAAAGAGAAACTACAACTAGAGGGAAACAAATAAACAAACAAACAAAAGAACAATCGAACAACTAAGCCACTTTATCTTGAGACCTCCGATAAGATAGACCTCCAGAGAGAGCAAGCTGGGGAAAGGCAACATCAAACACCTACACAAAACAAAAGGATGGCAGTTGGCCACCCAACACACCCCTTATTGCACAACCACTTAAGTTGGTCTCACTCCCAATCAACTAGAGAAATGGCAAGACCCGAAGTATGGGCTTGAACTTACTTTCATGGCAAGCTAATAATCATAGACATCCAATGATTAACCATCAAATTTTTTTGGCAAAAAATAACTTTATTCTGCATTTTTCAAATGATCCAGGCCATAAAATGTCACATCGAGACCAAACCTAAGGGGACACATGTTTGCCAAAACCAAAAGCCTTAATCAACAGAAAAATCCCTAAAATCGAGCAAGGCAGAGGCCCCAACCACCCAACCCACCTTATTAAAACTCTATACCAAATGTTTGAAGCCACCTCACACAAACCAAAAAGATAATTATCTGACTCCACCTGCCCACTGTGTAACACCCTAAACCCCGAAACTTATATAAAAATATTAAATAGTCAATTTAAGTTGTCACCAACGACAACCATCCAAAACTAATCAATGCATTTGACAACATGCAACGAAAAATAACATCATAACAACTTCAAAATTAAATTCATAATAAAAGTAATATACTTTAAACAACATAATTCATCACCGACTCAAAACATAGAAAAAACGCCTTGTTTCTGATGTTACAAGAACAAAGCACTAAAACCACTAAGTTTCAATAAACTATATATAAAACGAAGAATAGCTCCCACAAGCCACCTTTCATATGCAACAACAACTTTACTCCTGGTTATCTGCAAGATGTCTATGATGGACAACATTAAGCCAAATGGGTGATAAATAAACTTCGATATAAACAGTGTAAAGAATGCCAAGGTAGATAAATACACAACATATCATACATTCGACACAACCAACATCACCACAATCTCACACAACTTCACAATAATATACACATATATGCAATGCGACTCATGACACAACACGACACTATGCATGTGGTACCAACTCAACATTTGTTCTCTTAGGAACCGAGTCCCCCTTCTGAACCCATGAGCCCCCCTTATGAGCTTGGGACAAGCCACTAGTCCCCCATTCTGATCTAGTGAACATGCCTCTTTCAACAACACGACACAATGATGCATGTTAATACAAATCAATGCAACAAGAATAACAATGCTTATGACCTCTTTTTGACCATAAACAACCTGCATTGACACATAATAGTAATTCCCCTCTGAACTACTATCCACCAATAATGACAACAACGAACACAAGCACACACAAATAGTTCCCCCTTCTAAACTATTTATCATCACATCAACAATAGATAATTAATCACCATATAATCATGCATCACATAACAATAATAGTCATATTCACATCACATTATATCACCAATAACATCATATGTATTCCATAAAATTTCTACATCATGTACATAACAATATTTAAGTGATTGACGATTAAACACCAACACAGCTAAACACTAGCCAACCATCGACCAAACCACAAAGCAACATCAAAAATCTGAACCGACATCTCGAACTACCTGAACTAAGACAAGAATGCCCCTTCTAACAGCATGACAGGTAGCTTGTTACTAGGGTGACACATGTCATCCTGTTAAACCCCCCCCCCCCCACAAACTTTCATTCCCATGACGACCTACTTGAAAAACCATGTCTGGAGACCATGACGGTCTCCCCGTCATATCGCTGATGCCCGTCAGTGTCTTAAGGTGCATGACGGGTAACCCATTATCTGGGTGACGCCCGTCACCCAACACCAGAATACAGAAACAAGAACTTAGCCATGGAATTTCACTCGAAGCTCCAATTTTGGCTTCCACACCATCCCAACACGTCCATAAAATATACTATATACAATATCACTACTCTAACATGATAAATCACAAATTTGTACAATTTATTCACCAATTTCATGAAATTCATGTTTATGTTCAAACTATAAAAAATTCCAACAATGGCATGGACTCACATACACATAAGGAAATTCTCACACACATGAATTCAGTCACAAAAATCAGATAATAACACATCCAATTATCAATTTTTATATTATCATACAACCACAATAAATCATGATAGTTTTCACACAATTCCTAAAGAGAGTAGGGGTCTCTCTTCTCTACCCTTTCATGCAAAACACCAATATAGAATATTTTCCCCTACCTCAGATTCCTTGCTGAAATTATGAATTTGCTTAAGATTGATGATGTGTGTTCTTCCCTCTTCAAGCCTTAGCCTCATTTTCTCCAAATTACACCTTGGCCCAACTCTTCTCATAATTCTCACCTCTTCCCTTATTTTTACTTAGTTCCTATTTTCCACCCAAAACCTTTATTTTTATTTATTTTAATCAATTAAAAAACAATTATTATTTCTAATTATTTTAATCATTCTATCCACCCATCAATACTCTCACTACACCCCGCCTTACACCACATACACATACAACTCATGATATATTTCATTAAAAGTCTATCACTTACTAAATAATTAAATAAAAACACGAATATCCTGATTAAATAGATTAATCAAATTTTTGGGGTGTTACACACCGTACACTGAACATCCCCCAAAACTAGACTCCGACATAATTGTATGCCCTAGAAGGTTTTGCCTAATTGTTAACATATCCTGAAGCAACTGCAAAGAGGACACAATAACTTTAGAAGACGATCAGTTCTTCCATATCATAGAGAACCCCTTCAAAACCCTCTCCGACCTTCCTTTCCTGACCCCTAACGAAATCATCAAAGTATCATAAGCAGAACTGGCCGAAAAAACCCCAACTAGATTTGGCTTCCAAATCCAAACGTCTTTCTAGCCACGCCCAGTAATAACCAAAATAAGATATACTAAAGAATTACTTCCTTTAGTGGTCATTTTACCTCAGATGAGGAATTTCTTTGAATTATTTAATTGATATCCTCTAAAAATCAAGTTAGTATTCTATGATGTTTTCAACATTTCAAAATATATATTCAAATATTTATAGTTGAAATAGTACAAGTTATGTGTAACAAGACTTGCAAAAAATTACAAGTTATGCAAAAATTCTTGACACACAATACAAGTCTCAACGACTCAAAACCTAAGGAATATACCATGCAACAGTCTAATCAAGTCATTTATATTTATAATACTCAAGAGCTATAAGCAATACATTCTTTCAATTCAGTCAACTCACGAAGTCATTTTTGCAATATTAAGAAGAAATGATTTCAAAGAGAAATCTAAAAAAATCTCAAGTCAACCTTTCATACCCCAATTTTGACCCTAAATCACCAAATAAATACATTTATCGGATCATTAACATCATATGCATATTGTAACACCCTGATTTATTATTTAATTATTTTACCGAGTTTAGCGATAATTTTGAGTGATTTACATGAATATTTGCGATGTATGATGTTTTGTGATGTGTTGATGGGTGTTGGTGAATAATATTATTATCTTATTATAATATTATTAGTGGGGAAATAAATAATGAGAATTAGTGGTATTGTTTGATTATTAGAATATTAGTTAAATAATAGTTTAACTAGCGTGACATTAAATGTTTATTTAATGGAATAAAATTAAAATGGAATAATGAGGTGGTAAGGGCAAAACTGGCAAAAAGAGGGAACTTAGGGGTTCTAAGGGCTAAGTTGGAATAAGGGGAATATGTTATAAGGAGTTTGAGGAAGTTACACAATAGAACGTGAATACAACTTTTGAGGAAACCGTAGAAGTGAGAAGAAAGAAGAGAAGAACGATCGTGAGAAGGCAAGAGACTAGAGTTTAGAGATTCAAAAAGGTCATCCAATCTAAGGTAAGGGTGGGGCTAACTTTCTCTAATACGGGTTCAATAATCATGAAAGGGATTAAGTTAGATATTGGTTAATAGTTGTTGTTGTTAGAGATGAATGAAATTGATTGGTACGTGTTAATTTAGTATCTTGATTTTAGGAATTTGAACCCAATTTGATGTTAGGAGTTTGCAATGATTGAATTATAATGTTATCGTTATGATGTAGTGTTTCTATGAGAATAATGTGAAGAAATTCTGTTTTGGGTTAGGAATAGTGAAAACTAGAAATTTTGGTGCGAAATTCATCGTCGCGAAAATTAGTTTCTATGCTACCAATGAGTTCTAATAGGTATAACTAAGTTAAAATAAGAGTCTCGCGAATTAAATCGAAGTTTCGGATGGGTTTTTGGGCAAAAAGTGATCAAACCTATAGCTATGTTAGTGCATAATTTTGTTTCGGGAGTCCGATTCGTACGCCGCTCGAAGCGTTGGAAAGATAACGAGACGAGCTATCTTATAATAATATTTTCTGGCCCAGGGGTGAGTTATCTTGTTGTGGAATAACTTAAATGGAATTATAGTGTTAAAATTCTGATTTTTGACGAAGTGAAAGTTTGAGTTCTAGCGTTATTTCGAAATTGAAAATTTTCCAGATTGTGAAATGAATTCAGAATGTGATTCCTTGTATTTAATGATGAATTTAGGTGTATTTTAATAATTATTTCGTCATGTCCTTGAGCTGCTTTTGAAGCATTTTCGATTAAAGTATACATGCTTGAGTTTTGTAATTATAAGTGTGTGAATGAAATTATTGTTTATTTGCAAAGAATAATGTTGATTAATTGTGAAGTTGTGATGCGAAGTTGTAGTCGTATAGCGAAGAGGCCGAGTGCCTATGTTGATTTGCGAAGTTGATGTTGTTGTTGTTGCATTTTAATTGTATCGTTGCATAATCATTTCATTTTAACTACGATGGCCTGGATTGGTACCACGATGGCCTGAATTGGCAATTTGTTAAGCGAAGAGGGTTGTAGCCTGTCAAAGTCGAATCACGGCATTAGTGAAGGGAGCTGTAGCTCTGTTGGTACCACATGCATGATTGCACTGCATTGCATCCGTTGAGTAGTGTTGTTGTATTGTTGAGCGAAGTTATGTGATGATTTGTTGCTGGACTTATGCGAAGTATTGATAATGATGAGTTGCGCAGTTATATGATGTTATGTATTGCTAATTCCTTTATACGAGTTATTGCCTTGTATTATTGAATGTGAAATCTCACCCCTTCTGTTTGAATGTTACCTCTACGTGGGTAGCGTGCAGATATTCCGGAGTAATAGCTGAAGTGAGTCGAAGTCTCGTGTCGTCTTAGAAGTCATGCTCTGATACGTAACGGGATGGGATTTTTTTATGCTGCTTTGTTTTCCATTTGTTACGTATTTCCTTATATCCTGACGTTGGACCACTTTTATGTGGATTTTATTTGAGTTGTTGCTATTGAGGCTTTAGTGTCGAGTGATGTTAAAAGATTAAATACTTCCTGCTGCAATGTCTTAGACAGTTTGAAAGAAGTTGTTTGATCAAAGTGATTTTTAACTTTATTTATGTTAAATGACGTATTGAAGACTGAAATGTGACATCCTGTTTACGATGTACTCTGATTTATACTAGAATATTTTTATGTTGGGAAATCAGGGTGTTACAATTGGTATCAAAGCAGGTCGGTCCGTCTGGCCAAGTTGTCGAGTCGTGGGCGTCGTGTGATGGTTGAATAATGTCGTTGTGTTTTCCTAATCATTGTTCGGTGTTGTTGTGCAGAACTGAGAATAGCTGGAAGGAACGATGCTGCTATTGCTGCTGTGTTGCAAGCTATGAGGCATCAGCCTAATGCCAGTGCCGGTGGTAATGATGGGGTTCAGATGCTGGAGACTTTTCTGAGGAACCATCCGCCTACCTTCAAAGGTAGGTATGATCCTGATGGAGCTCAGACATGGCTCAAGGAAATCGAGAGAATTTTTCAAGTCAAGGAATGCACTGACCCTCAGAAGGTGCGTTTTGGTACGCATATGTTGGTTGAGGAGGCTGATGATTGGTGGGTAAATACTCGCCCGATTCTGGAGAACGGAGGTGAGGTTGTGACTTGGGTTGTTTTTAACAGAGAGTTTCTGAAGAGGTACTTCCCGAAAGATGTTCGCGGGAAAAAGGAAATTAAGTTCCTGGAGCTGAAGCAAGGTGATATGTCAGTAACTGAGTATGCTGCAAAATTTGTTGAGTTGGAAAAGTTTTATCCGCACTATAATGCCGAGACTGCTGAGTTCTCTAAGTGTATGAAATTCGAGAGTGGCTTGCGTGCTGAGATTAAGCGAGCAATTGGGTATTAGAAGATCCGACAGTTTTCTGAGTTGGTAAGTTGCTGCAGGATATATGAAGATGACACCAAAGCTCATTATAAGGTTCTGAATGAGCGGAGGGGTAAGCACCAGTAGAGTCGTGGTAAGCCTTACAGCACTCCGGCTGATAGGGGTAAATAGAGGATGAATGACGAGAATAGATCCAGTAGAGGAGGTGCCCCTACTGAAGTTGTTTGTTTCTGATGTGGGAAAACCGGGTCATAAAAGTAACGCTTATGGTGGTGATGTGAAATGGTGTTTCCGTTGTGGCAAGTTGGGACATGCAGTTGCGGATTGCACGTATAAGTCTGTGATTTGTTTTAACTACGGCGAAGAAGGACATATTAGCTCTCAGTGCCAGAAGCCTAAGAAAGCTCAGACCAGTGAGAAGGTGTTTGCTTTAGCTGGTACTCAGACAGTGAATGAGGATCGTCTGATCAGAGGTACATGTTTCATTAATAGTACTCCCTTAATTACTATTATAGATACTGGTGCTTCACATTGTTTTATTGATGCTGATTGTGTTTCGAGATTGGGTCTTGTTGTGTTGTCTATGAATGGGAAAATGGTCGTCGAAACTCCGGCTAAGGGTTCGGTGACTACTTCTCTAGTGTGCTTAAAGTGTCCTTTGTCGATGTTTGGTAGAGATTTTGCAATGGACTTAGTCTGCTTGCCATTGAGTGGGGTGGATGTGATATTAGGTATGAACGGGTTGAAGTTTAACTATGTTCATATTAATTGTTTTAGAAAGTCGGTGCGTTTTTCTTCTGCTGAAGAAGAGGGAGAAACCGAGTTCTTAACTACTAAGCAGTTGAACCAGCTAATGCGTGATGGAATCCAAATGTTTTCCTTGATGGCGTCCTTGTCCATTGAAAATCAAGTTGTGATTGATAAGTTGCTAGTAGTATGTGACTTTCTAGAAGTTTTCCCTGATGAAATTCCTGATGTGTCGCAAGAGAGGGAAGTAAAATTTTCTATTGATCTTGTTCCGGGTACGAATGTTTCTATGGCACCTTACCGTATGTCGGCTTCCGAACTAGCTGAGTTGAAGAAGCAGTTAGAAGATTTGCTTGATAAAAAGTTTGTAAGACCAAGTGTATCGCCTTGGGGAGCACCGGTGTTATTAGTTAAAAAAAGATGGTAGCATGAGGTTATGTATAGATTACCGGCAGTTGAATAAAGTGACAATAAAGAATAAGTATCCACTTCCGAGGATCGACGATTTGATGGATCAGTTAGTGGTGCGCGTGTGTTCAGTAAAATTGATTTAAGGTCGGGTTATCACCATATCAAAGTGAAAGATGAGGATATTCAGAAGACGGCCTTTAGGACACGTTACAGGCATTACGAATATTCTGTGATACCTTTCGGTGTTACTAATGCGCCCGAAGTATTTATGGAATATATGAATCATATTTTTCATACTTATCTGGATCGTTTTGTTGTTGTGTTTATAGATGATATTCTGATATACTCCAAGTCCGAAGAGGAGCATGCCGAGCATTTGAGAATTGTGTTGCAAGTGCTGAAAGAGAAGAAAGTATATGCCAAGTTATCAAAGTGTGAATTCTGGTTGAACAAGGTGAGTTTTCTCGGACATGTTATTTCTGGTAGTGGTATTGTTGTGGATCCATCTAAGGTTGATGCAGTATCGCAATGGGAGACTCCGAAGTCGGTTACCGAAGTTAGAAGCTTTTTGGGTTTGGAAGGTTATTACCGAAGGTTTATTGAAGGATTTTCCAAGTTAGCACTTCCGTTAACTCAGTTGACCTGTAAGGGTAGAGTTTTTGTGTGGGATGTTCAGTGGGAAGAAAGTTTTAATGAGTTAAAGCAACGTTTGACGACGGTTTCGATTTTAATACTACCAAAATCTGACAAACCATTTGTTGTATACTGTGATGCGTCTAAATTGGGTTTAGGTGGCGTGCTTATGCAGAATGATAAGGTAGTAGCTTATGCATTGAGGCAGTTGAGGATTCATGAATGTAATTATCCTACTCATGATCTTGAGTTAGCTGCAGTGGTTTTTGTACTTAAAATTTGGAGACATTATCTGTATGGTTCTAGATTTTAAGTATTCAGCGATCATAAAAGCTTAAAGTATTTATTTGATCAGAAAGAATTAAATATGAGACAGCGAAGGTGGCTTGAATTGCTAAAGGATTATGATTTCGGGTTGAATTACCATCCGGGTAAGGCTAATGTTGTTGCAGATGCTTTAAGTAGGAAAACTTTACATATGTCTGCTATGATGGTTAGAGAGTTAGAGTTGCTTGAACAGTTCAGAGACTTGAGCTTAGTTTGTGAAGTGTCGCCACAGAGTGTCAAATTGGGAATGTTGAAGATCAACAGCGAATTTTTGGATAGTATCAAAGAGGCTCAGAAGATGGATGTGAAGTTGGTAGATTTGATGGTTGGAAATAATCAGACCGAAGATAGTGATTTTAAAGTTGATGATCAAGGTGTGTTGCGGTTTCGGGATAGAATTTGTATTCCTGATGACGCAGAAATGAAAAAGATGATTCTAGAAGAAGGTCATAGAAGTAGTTTGAGTATTCATCCGGGAGCTACAAAAATGTATCATGATTTGAAGAAGTTGTTTTGGTGGTCCGGGTTGAAGAGAGATGTGGCGCATTTTGTGTATGCGTGTTTAACTTGTCAAAAGTCGAAAGTTAAACATCAGAAACCTGCTGGGTTGTTGACACCTTTATATGTTCCAGAGTGGAAGTGGGATAGTATATCCATGGATTTTGTGATGGGTTTGCCGAACACTCCAAATGGATATGATGTGATTTGGGTAATTGTGGATAGACTGACGAAGTCGGCTCATTTTATTCCGATTAACATCAGTTTTCTTGTATCTCAGTTAGCGGAGATTTATATCCGTGTGATTGTGAAGCTGCATGGTGTTCCATCGAGTATTGTATCAGATAGAGGTCCAAGATTTACTTCTAGATTTTGGAAGAGTTTGCAGGAGGCGTTGGGTTCTAAGTTGAGCTTGAGTTCAGCGTATCATCCGCAGACGAATGGACAGACAGAGAGGACGATTCAGTCGTTGGAGGACTTGTTGAGAGCTTGTGTACTTGAGCAAGGGGGAACTTGGGATAGTTATCTTCCATTGATTGAGCTCACTTATAATAATAGTTACCATTCTAGCATTGGAATGGCACCGTTCGAAGCGTAGTATGGTCAGAGATGCAGAACTCCGTTATGTTGGTATGAGTCTGGTGAGAGTGTGGTACTTGGACCGGACATTGTTCAACAGACTACTGAGAAGGTTAAGTTGATTAGAGAAAAGATGAAAGCGTCGCAGAGTAGACAAAAGAGTTATCATGATAAGCGTAGGAAGGATCTTGAGTTTCAAGAAGGAGACCATGTGTTTTTGAGAGTCACTCCTGTGACCGGTGTTGGACGGGCGCTAAAATCAAAGAAACTGACTCCGAGGTTTATTGGTTCTTATCAGATTTTGGAAAGAGTTAGAGCGGTTGCGTATAGAGTGAGTTTACCACCGCATCTTTCGAACTTGCATGATGTGTTTCATGTGTCGCAACTTCGGAAGTATGTTTCGGATCCATCTCATGTGATTCTGAGAGATGATGTGCAAGTGAGAGACAATATTATGATCGAGATCTTACCAGTGAGGATTGAAGGCCGTGAAGTGAAGAAGCTGAGAGGCAAAGAGATACCTCTTGTGAAAGTCGTTTGGGGAGGAGCAGCTGGTGAAAATATGACGTGGGAGTTGGAAAGTAAGATGCGGGAGTCGTATCCAGAGTAATTTGAATGAGGTGCATTTTCGAGGACGAAGACATTCTAAGTGGGAAAAAGTTGTAACGCCCTGATTTATTATTTAATTATTTTACCGAGTTTAGCAATAATTTTGAGTGATTTACATGAATATTTGCGATGTATGATGTTTTGTGACGTGTTGATGGGTGTTGGTGAATAATATTATTAGCTTATTATAATATTATTAGTGGGGAAATAAATAATGAGAATTAGTGGTATTGTTTGATTATTAGAATATTAGTTAAATAATTATTTAACTAGCATGACATTAAATATTTATTTAATGGAATAAAATTAAAATGGAATAATGAGGTAGTAAGGGCAAAACTGGCAAAAAGAGGGAACTTAGGGGTTCTAGGGGCTAAGTTGGAATAAGGGGAATATGTTATAAGGAGTTTGAGGAAGTTACACAATAGAACGTGAATACAACTTTTGAGGAAACCGTAGAAGTGAGAAGAAAGAAGAGAAGAACGATCGTGAGAAGGCAAGAGACTAGAGTTTAGAGATTAAAAAAGGTCATCCAATCTAAGTAAGGGTGGGACTAACTTTCTCTAATACGGGTTCAATAATCATGAAAGGGATTGAGTTAGATATTTGTTGATAGTTATTGTTGTTGTTAGAGATGAATGAAATTGATTGGTACGTGTTAATTGAGTATCTTGATATTAGGAATTTGAAGCCAATTTGATGTTAAAAGTTTGCAATTATTGAATTATAATGTTATCGTTATGATGTAGTGTTTCTATGAGAATAATGTAAAGAAATTCGGTTTTGGGTTAGAAATAGTGAAAACTAGAAATTTAGGTGTGAAATTCATCGTCGCGAAAATTAGTTTTTATGCTACCAACGAGTTCTAATAGGTATAACTAAGTTAAAATAAAAGTCTCGCGAATTAAATCGAAGTTTCGGATGGGTTTTTGGGCAATAAGTGATCAAACCCGTAGCTATGTTAGTGCAGAATTTTAGAAACTTCGAAAATTCGTAACTTGAGTTCCGGGAGTCCGATTCGTACACCGCTCGAAGCGTTAGAAAGATAACGAGACGAGCTATCTTATAATAATAGTTTCTGGCCCAGGGGTGAGTTATCTTGTTGTGGAATAACTTAAATGGAATTATAGTGTTAAAATTCTTATTTTTGGCGAAGTGAAAGTTTGAGTTCTAGCGCGATTTCGAAATTGAAAATTTTTCAGATTGTGAAATGAATTCAGAACGTGATTCCTTGTATTTAATGATGAATTTAGGTGTGTTTTAATAATTATTTCGTCATGTCCTTGAGCTGTTTTTGAAGCGTTTTCGATTAAAGTATACATGCTTGAGTTTTGTAATTATAAGTGTGTGAATGAAATTATTGTTTATTTGCGAAGAATAATGTTGATTAATTATGAAGTTGTGATGTGAAGTTATAGTCGTATAGCGAAGAGGCCGAGTGCCTATGTTGATTTACGAAGTTGATGTTGTTGTTGTTGCATTTTAATTGTATCGTTGCATAATTATTTCATTTTAACTACGATGGCCTGGATTGGCACCACGATGGCCTGAATTGGCAATTTGTTAAGCGAAGGGGGTTGTAGCCTGTCAAAGCCGAATCATGGCATTAGTGAAGGGAGCTGTAGCTCTGTTGGTACCACATGCATGATTGCACTGCATTGCATCCGTTGAGTCGTGTTGTTGTATTGTTGAGCGAAGTTATATGATGATTTGTTGTTGGACTTATGCGAAGTATTGATAATGATGAGTTGCGCAGTTATATGATGTTATGTGTTGCTAATTCCTTTATGCAAGTTATTGCCTTGTATTATTGAATGTGAAATCTCACCCCTTCTGTTTGAATGTTACCTCTACGTGGGTAACGTGCAGATATTCCGGAGTAATAGCTGAAGTGAGTCAAAGTCTCGTGTCGTCTTAAAAGTCATGCTCTAATACGTAATGGGATGGGATTTTTTTATGCTGCTTTGTTTTCCATTTGTTACGTATTTCCTTATATCCTGACGTTGGACCACTTTTATGTGGATTTTATTTGAGTTGTTGCTATTGAGGCTTTAGTGTCGAGTGATGTTAAAAGATTAAATACTTTCCGCTGCGATGTCTTACATAGTTTGAAAGAAGTTGTTTGATCAAAGCGATTTTTAACTTTATTTATGTTAAACGACGTATTGAAGACTGAAATGTGACATCCTGTTTACGATGTACTCTGATTTATACTAGAATATTTTTATGTTGGGAAATCAGGGTGTTACACATATCATAATATACATTTCTGAAATTATGGCATGCAGATCACAGATGTCCTAAGAGATGTCAAGACATTGGTCTCTGCTAAAACTGAACAAGGACAGAAACAAGAACCTTCAATGAAACTCCAGTTTCATAAAACAATGTCGTGACAGATGTTTCAACATCAGTCAAGACATCAACTTCTGATCAAGATAGCAGACTTAATTGAACAAAACATAAAGATAAATAACACAAGGATATGATGACCTAGTTCGGTGCAAATCACATACGTCTGGGGGCTACTAAGCCATGAATGAATTCACTATCAGCAGTATTAATTTAGAGCTAAACTCCCATTTATAACTCCTCACTTAATCCCTACCCAGTACAATTCTATCTAGAAATCACCATTTAGATAAGAGAAACCCATCTCAATTCCTAAATCACCTCATGTATATCTAACAGTTACAACCTCCGGTAACTGCATTAATACGTTCAATTGAAATACACCCCTTCCAATACAATATGCAGTTAAGACTCTTGACTAACAAACAATGCGTGAATTTTCTTCAAATCTTCATCCAAGAACAATACATAATTCATTACCTACAGATTTCTGAATCTGTAAAACTATGTCCACCACAATGTATCAAACGATACAAAGGGTGATTTACAACTCAAGAAAGCACATGACTCTCAAAACCCTAAATCCTTATTTTCTACTTTACAAAAGTCTTAATAAGAATTCTTAAAATATGTTTCTTCCCTAGGTCTTAGTCTTCCTTTTATAATCTTCAGCTATCTATGGGCTTCGAAATATCTGTTTATTTCTTCCTTGATCCATGTTCTGATTGCTCCTTAAATCTTGGACCAGATTAGTAACAACCTGTTATATTAGACCAAGATGTCGAGTACATAAGTTGGGACATCTTGTCTGACATGTCTTCTTCCAGCAGACTTCATAATGTTGGAACATCTTGTTCAACATTGTGTTTTACCAAAATTTAGTTAAATCTTTTAGAGCTTTCAATCTCCCCCTTTTGACAAATTTTGGCTAAAACACCTTCTACACTATAAATCCAGGGTGCTAAGGTTTAGGAGAGTAGAAAGTCCCGAAGTCATTTCAGCCGAAAGCTTTCACTCTTCCCGTGTACCCATTACCCATTGTCCTGGTGTACATGAAGAGGAAGATACACGACACTCCCCCTCAAAACCAATCCCAATTTACCACCCTTTATTATCCAGATCAGGGGTCAGAGGACTTGACTCCAAATCTGGATAACTCAGAACACAAGACACAACTGTGTTCATAACTCAGATCACAAGACACAAAAAGAATACTCATAAAAGAAACTGAGACACAGACAGGATGTTAGAACATCTCATCCAACATCCTTACAAAACAACTGCGAGAATGGACTCCACGCCCAAAAGGATATCAGTTATGTGTTGTTAGGACCAACACATAGCTGAGAAGAATATATACCCATTCTCTCCCTTTTTAGCCAAAAATTGGCAATAGAAACCAACACAATTCCATACCCACATGGTACTTACCCAAACCCGGACAAAAGCCATGAGGACACAACACAACAAAAATAAACACAACCTAAGAAACAAGAATCAGCGACCCCCTATAAATACCCAAGCAGTTTCTCTAGAAATTAACGGTCCATAGAAGTTACCGAAGAATAATTCAATGAAGATATAAATTTAGATAGGTGACTGTGTATCGTCTAACTAGGATTTGACTATTTCAACATTAGGGTGAACTGTCCAAGGAATGCGCGAGCACCATGCACATGTTTAACACGTCTTCACTAAGACACACTCTCCACCGTCCAAGGCAATCAACTTGGAAACAACCACAAGTCCTAAAGAATGTCCTGATACCTTGTCAGATTTTGTCCTGTGCATCTTGTAGCCTCTAAAGCATAGTCACAATGCCTTCCAATGAGCCCTAAGAATACTCCTTTCAACCAGAAGCAAGAGCCACTAACCAAGATGTTAAAACATTCCTTCTAACATCTGCCAGTCAACAACAAAGACTCTCATGAGCATTATCTCAATCTGCAGAGAAAAATAAATTCTCCCAGACAATATCCAATCTTATTTCTCAGGTTTCTCCTAAGAATTAAGAAGAAAGTTGATATAAGTCAATAACCTTAACAGATCAAACTTCCAAGTAGAGCTGACAAGGCCACAACATTAACATACCATGATGTCAAGACATCTTTCCTGACATCACATCACATAAGCATATTCATGCTCATAAGTGAAAACAGACACCAGGATCACACTCCTTGTATCATAACCAACGAACTCTTGGATTGAGTCCAGATAACACCATTGATCACTATCCCCCTGAACATATCCACATCCTATACAAATTCACCTTGAATCTTACAGCCGTAGACACCCTTGTTCTTTGAGAATGAATCTAATCAAATCTGGAATGCTCACATCCACAAAAAAGACATACAAAACCCCTCAACTCCTTGGTTAACCAAGATATCTCCCACAACAGAAAGACATCAAACATATTCTTCATAACAATTCTTCACCCTTCTTCCTTCACAAGGTTCAAGCTAATATACCCTCATTCTGAAAAACATGCAGCAAGATCATTTCCTTACCAATAGACTGAGCACCACAAGGATCAGAGCACATGGTCTGATATACATCCTTACCATACTCTACTTCAAAATTGACATTGCTCCAAATCTGAAAGTCAACTACAGTAGCCATCCTCCAAGAATAACCAAAACCAGTAATGATGTCCCAACATCATTTAGGACATCAGACTCTCACCATGTCCCAGCTGCAGTAGGTAATAAACTATTACATTAGACAGAATACCATAGAGAGAAATAAACTCTCACGAGCCTTATGAAGCTTCAACCCAGAAGTATAAAGTTCAAACATCTCAATCTAAACAGACTCCTTAGCAAGGTCTACTTCTCCTCAGCCCTTCAGTCTTCTATCCCTCAAAACTCCACCTTGCACAGTCCCCTACGAGACACAATACATCAGTACTGGCAAGTCTTATTTTTTACAGAACATGACACCACAAGCCTAGAGGAATAGGCTTGAGCAAGTAATTCCTTGAGTCACACTCAAGTAGCACCTTCCACCAGAAGTGGCCAATTAGAACACCTTTCACGAGGTCCTTGATCATGTGGGAACAACAAAAGAACTGAAACTTCTAGTACTAACATCCTCTTCCCCCAGACAGAACTCTGGAACACTCATATCAAACATCTTAGATGAGACTCCAAGAAGAGAATATGAAAACACCAAGCAATCAACAATTCCCTTGAGCTTATTGCATGATCCAAAAAGGTTGAGATAGACTTTGGAAACAACCTTATAGTTGGAGAGCAACCACTCATAGGGATACCGGCATATACAACATGATACAACTCCAAAGCACACAAGTGACTATAGCATGAGCATCCTGATATTCAGTCAGATGTCATAACATTTGATCACTGACTAGACTAGTCACCTGATGAAAGCACACATGCCTGACTGAGTCTTGAAGGTCTAACTCTTAGATTTCCAGATAATATCCCACCTTGAGTGGCCTTTCCACCATATCATAACAAGAGTTCCATGTTCTTATAGACTTGATCATGAAATCAAGTATGAGTAAACAACCTCTATCCTGAACATAGAAAAAAAGACAACCAGTCCTCTGAACGAATACCCTGATGACAACCTCCTTGAAGCATACTTCTCCAAGGAAATCATCCACCCAAGATTAGGTTCCACGCCAGAACCAAACCAAATAGTCACAACTATTTGCATGATCCTTCAGATTCGACTATGAAAAACCAGAAAAGTCTCCAGGATGTCAGGGAAAATGTCATAGACATGTTTCCTGAACTTCCATATACACAGTATCTAGTGGAGATGTCTTCACAGTCCTCCACTAGTAGTTTGAACCTAAACTCCTATACAGGAACATAGCTTCAGCATCCCTATACACTTGGACTAGAAATAAACTAACCCAAGGTATGTACTTCAAGACAATCTTCTCTACCACAACAACAGGTTTTTATAATAGAAGCTTACTAGACTGCATACCAGCTGACTCTTCAAGTCCAATCAGAAGAAGATTCCAAACAAATTTGGTCATCACACATTTATTCAGCAACCAGAGAACGTGCGACAATGCTCCTTTGTCCACGCAGTTTACTCCTTGGACCAACAGAATTCTACACACAATCATCTGAATAGATGTTCCAACATCTGGTTGAACATCAGTTCCTTTTTAAGTGCACAGATCATTGAAATTGGTCTTGAGTTCTTGCTACCATCTGAAGCTACACTTTCTGATGTGATCAACTTACTTGAACACCATACAATAGGATAATCAATTAAATACTTGCAAAAGCCATAAATAGCAATTGATCTTAAATCCCAATTCTGCATTCTTCAGACACCAAATGTCATTAGACCCCCTTTAAGCTAGAGAATCCTGATGATGATTACAACGTTGAGACATTAGAATTAACATCTATGACCTAAGAAAACTATATCCTCCAGGATCTTCAGAAACATCTTCACAGATAAGCCCTCTACACTTATAAGTCCTCACTGACTCCTACTTCTTCAGGTTGACACCCCTTCTTACTCCAGCTCCAAGATAAGGAATAAGACATCCAGCACAACCTAGGAATAAATCTTTAAGAAGAACCATCTTCAGATAAACCAGTATAATCCTTGGATAATCAGTATCACCTTCCAAGAGTTAACAACTTCAAATAAAGTCAAACTCTTATAGGGATGAGAGCAAAAATAAATTGCTCATTTCTTCACGTGGATCTTTTTCTTGACAGTCTTCCCTTCACATTCAGAAGTACCTTTATGAGTGGACTTGAGAGAAACCTCAAGTATCTCAAGCTACTTTGAACATGACATAAAATGTCAATCAAATCCAATGAATTGGATACACAAGACCTCAACTCAACCTTTTTCCTCTTATGGCCCGTCATGTTACCTAAGCAACATAGAAATATCCTTCAGAGGACTCCAGGTCATAGTGCTCCAGGTCATAGTGCTCCTTCCGATCTATTACTCCCAGCTAGACATGGCAAGAACACCTGGAGAAAACAACCCATCTTCAACATGCACTAGGTAAGATGTCGCAACATCTTATCAAGCACCATGCATAGCAATAACTTCATTATCAGCAGCAGCAGAGAATCTTCACAAAGTATCAGACAACCATCAGTAGTTGTTTTTCTGGAACAACTTATCCCACAACACCAAGGGATGGTTTGATCATGCAACCTCCTTCCTTGTTCAAAGACTAAAAAGTATCTTCCCTAAAACTCATCTAGAAATAGACCAGGATGCCTGCTCTGATACCAATTGAAATTCTGACATGCAGATCACAGATGTCCTAAGAGAAGTCATGACGTTGGTCTCTGCTAAAACTGAACAAGGACAGAAACAAGATCCTTCAATGAAACTCCAGTTTCATAAAACAATGTCGTGACAGATGTTTCAACATCAGTCAAAACATAAACTTCTGATCAAGATAACTGACTGAATTGAACAAAACAGAAAGATAAATAACACAAGGATATGATGACCCAGTTCGGTGCAAATCACCTATGTTTGGGGGATACCAAGCCAGGAATGAATTCACTATCAGAAGTATTAATTTAGAGCTAAATCCCCCCGTTTACAACTTCTCACTTAATCCCTACCTAGTACAATTCTATCTAGAAATCACCATCTAGATAAGAGAAACCCATCTCAATTCCTAAATCACCTCAGTGATATCTATCAATTACAACCTCCGGTAACTGCATCAATCTGTTCAATTGAAAGACACCCCTTCTAATACAAAATTCAGTCAAGAGTCTTGACTAACAAAGAATGCTGGATTTGCTTCAAAGCTTCATCCAAGAGCAATACATAATTCATTACCTACAAGTTTCTGAATCTGTAAAACTATGTCTACCATAATGTATCAAACGATATAAAGGGTGACTTACAACTCAAGAAAGTACACGACTCTCAAAACCCTAAATCCTTATTTTCTACTTTACAAAAGTTTTGATAAGAATTCTTAAAATTTGTTTCTTCTCCAGGTCTTGGTCTTCCTTTTATAATCTTCAGTTATCCATGGGATTCGAAATATTTGTTTATTTCTTCCTTGATCCATGTTCTGATTGCTCCTTAAATCTTGGACTAGATTAGCAACAACCTGCTATATCAGACCAAGATGCGAGTACACAAGTTAGGACATCTTGTTTGACATGTCTTCTTCCAGCAGACTTCATCATGTTGAAACATCTTGTTCAACATTGTATTTTACCAAAATTTTGTCAAATCTTTTAGAGCTTTCACATTCATTTCGCATAGTGCCCAGGATGTTAATTAAAATAAATTTTTGGATTTACATATATATCGGTCAAACTGAATATCAACTGTGCGTAAAATCAGTGGACGAAAAATTTCAAAATCGAGCGTGCAGACATCAATTATATTAATCTAGGTTTTGCGTAGTTTAACCTGGCGTGCTCGTTTTAATTTTTGACTACTGTTTCGGCCGCATTTTGATCAATCTGAGTTTTTAACAGATCAGATTTTATTTCAAAATTAAATAAAACGTTGTATTTTTTTCGAGAGGTTTATTTTGCGTTGATCATTATGGTGCACTCGATTTATTTTTTTGAGCTGATTTACGCCCGACTTTTATTTATTTTGAGTCCGTTTATTTTTGTATTTTGTCAAAGTGTTTAAAGAAAATAAATAGGATTATTAATATTTTTATTTTAATTATTTTAATTGTTTAATTTTAGTTAATTTTAGTTAATATTATTTATTTTCGTCTCTAAAATATGTACCAAGGGTATTTATGGATTTTCAAAATTTATTAAAAACTCTAGAATGACTTGTATATATATTAGTGATGCTGAGAGGAGAAAAAAACTGGAAAAAAACACCAAAAGTGGTGGTTAGTATGATATTACAACCCGTATCAATTTTCTCATTACCTTTTCGTGTGTGTGTAAAAGGTGCTTGGCCACTGTTACTTTGATTTGTTCTTTAAATTTACTAGCATTATTTGTTAATTTAATGTTGCTATTTGTATAACTTTTTTTTTTATCTAATTGTTTATATATATATATATATATATATATATATATATATATATATATATATATATATATATATATATATATATATATATTGTTAATAATGTTTTTATGCTTTAGTTGTGATTGTTCGGGTCGAATTATATTGAATTGATGTTTGCATATACGAGTGCATGATGCGTGACATTTGTGTTAGTTCGATTCGGATGCGATGATCACATTTTTGCGTTAGTAACATTATTGGTTTTTTAGCACATTTAAAATTTATTTTTCTTTGCATTTTTTATTTATAAATTTAGATCCGAAAGATTTTGATCCCTATTGCAATGGTCACGTTAAGTGTAGCAATCTATTGGTTGATTTTATCGGTTTATGTGTGATTTTTTTAAAATTGATTGTCGTTGCGTTTCGATTTTGTACACACGTCCAATAGTTTAGCATAATGGAAATCCGTTTTTTGTGCGCTTACCAATTCGAGTTTCGATTTGCAACTTTGTGCTTTCATTTGATTTTGGTATATTGTTGATTATTAATTCGACTTGCGATGACCGCTTACGCAGTAGCAATTTGTTTGTTTTTCAATTTATGTTAAGAGCAACGATCCAACATTGTTATGTTTATATCGAATTAAATTTCTCTTGGTAGCCTTGCACGTCTTCGCGTACGTGACTTTGATCCGCGTCTTTGCGTCATGATTTTAATCTGTGTACTTTTCTTTTCGCTTTTTTGTTTCTTCTGATTCATTTGTGGTGGATGTGTGTTGTAAATATTGTGTATGCTATAGTATTTTATTTTTAGGGTTAATAGTCATTTATCCCCCTGCAATATTGGCGAGTTTTGATTTACCCCCTTTAAAAAAATAATTTTGGATTGTCTCCCTGAAATTTTGGAGTACCCCTAAGCGTGTAAAAACCAGGGGGGTAAATAAAAAAAAATTACAGGGGGGTAATTTTTCTACCTGGGGGACAAAAGACTTAGAATTTTAAAATTTCAGGGGGGTAATCCAAAATTATTTTTTTAAAGGGGGGTAAATAAAAAGCCGCCTATATTGCAGGGGGGTAAATGACTATTAACCCTTATTTTTATCTTTGTTGAATGTTTGTATGTATATTCAGATCTTGTGGCGTTTGATTTACGCCTTGTGTTTGAGTTCATGTCGCTACATTTGAATTCGCACCCCTTTGTGATCTAATTCGCACCTTTCATGTTACTATTCATATCCATCATATTTAACTCGCACCCTTCATGTTACTATTCATATCCATCATATTTAACCATCGATTTCAATTCATTTTTAATCACTTACACAAACTCATTTTCAAAATTTTTTGCAAGGTGCTTGGCTTGGAAGTTTGAAATATTCACCTCTACCCATAGTCTTTAGTGCAATCCTAATAAAAAACAATATTTTTTTCAATATAAAATACATCAAACCAATTCAAACCCTTTTGCCTTTTGGCACAACCAAAAACCTTTTCAAAAACACAAGACATTTTGTCTTAAGATGATGCAAAACAATGCTTCATCCACAACCGTTGAGTTGAGATTAGTGGCGTGAATGTGATTTGTAAATCTATTCAATATGGTGTAAACATCAGCTCCTCGGTTGTTTTGGGTAAAACAATGTTTTACGTCGATTAATACAAGATGTCTTTCGCTGAAATCGACCAACAAATAAACTTTTTTTTACCCAGAACTACGTGTGCCTTGATTTCTCTTTTGAGATACGTAGGAGCAGGATTGCGAAATCTTGTCAGGCCCCCTAGTAATAAAAACCTTTTTAGGTCCTTTCTTCTTTTTCTTTCCCTTAATAACTTGAGAAGCCTAGCATTTTAAGCAAACACTAACATGCACGACTAACCTAACGGTTCCCGTTGAGTACAACGGACGTGAGGGGTGCTAACACCTTGCCCTTGCGTAACCAACTCCCGAACCCTGATTTGGTTGCGATGACCATATCATTGTCTTTCTTTTAGGGGTTTTATTCGATATTTTCCCTTTCCCTCTATGGAAATAAATAAAGATCGGTGGCGACTTTGTTAAGTCCATTACGCGAGCTTGTGATTGCGCTTCGCGATATCGTTCTCATTTTTCGAGGTACGACAAATGGCGAATTTGCTAGAGACTTTCCCATCCCTAAGTGAGTCAAGCCTAGTTAGGTTTTTTTGCGTGTGCTTATGTTTGTTTATTTATGTGGCTTTTCTTTATCTTATATTTCATTATTGTTATATTGTTATATGTCTCTATTGGATCATTGGTACTTGGATGTCTGGTTGCAACAAACCTCGAGGGAAATACTCTCCACCTGAGTCTAGAGTGAAAATTTAAGATAGGAGAGGTTGAGTAGTATGGGCTCCCGAAAAGCTTTTCTCGTAAGAGTCTATACGAGAACTTCACTTTGAGTAAATTCTAATGAGAATATTGACGACCATCAAGCTTTTGGTGTAAGCGATCAATGTTTTCATTGGGATCCATGACTCTAAGGAACTTTGTAAGACCTTAAATCATTGGCCAACTAGGATTGACGGTCGCGTAGTGCGGGTCCCTGAGAAGCTTTTCTCACGAGGGTTGGTGCAAAGATCTCACTCTGAATAGACTTTCTTGATGGAGTTGTTACCAAGAAATGACTGATATACGCAACAAACAGTCAAAGAAGTCCATGAATCTGAGACCCTTGTCTAAAACCCAATGTCGATGGTCATGTAGTTTTGGTCTCCGAGAAGCTTTTCTCGCTTGGGTCGATACGAAGACCTCACCCAAAATAGATTCATTTGATAGAGTTATCAACCGACATGCTTCTGTCGTGCATGATGAACATTCATGTGGTTCATGACTTTTGGGTTCCTTTTTAACCTTAGACCACACCTGGTGAGAACCCTACTATGAGAGCAATCAGTCTTATCCTCCATCTGTACCTCGGACCTTTGAACCCGTGTACCAAAAAAGGAAACAAAAAAACAAAGAAAGATAAAGAAAAAAACATACACAAAAATGCATGGCATCTCATTGCATCCATTCCATTGCATCTGCATCTCATCAGCATGCTTATCTTTTACAAAAAAACTCATTCCTCCTTTGTCCATTACCAACCAGCCGATTTCCCGGCACCCATATTGAAACATGTGGTAGCTGTTGAAGGACGGTAGATCTTTTGAAGTAAGATCAAACAATGACGATAAGGGATATAGACATTATGGAAAGACAAGTGGACCAGATGTTGGAACCTCTAGTAGCTACGTCAAATCTTCAGCTGGTTGTTGTAGTGAATGTCAATTCCCCATCAGGTTTTACTGTGGTGAATAACCTGACGTACGATCATCCCCCTGACTATGCTCTTCAACAAGTGGATGCTCTTACTCATCCTCAGCCTATGCATATCCCGATATCAAACGAAGTTCCCGTGGTGCAGAAGAGCCCAACTATTCATATTGATGAAGAGGGTCCTCTCAATTCACAAGGAATGTGCCAAATTCTCAAAGTACCCGCCTAATGACAAAAATGGAGCGTTCTCTAGTGGCTGAAGTTGCAGAAATAAGTCGTGATCTGGAGAAACAATTAAAGGCTATATAAGGCTATAAAACATTGAGACTTGACGACATGTGTTTAGTTCCAAACTTGGTTATACCACCGAAGTTTAAAGTACCCGACTTCGAGAAGTACAAAGGGGATAGTTGCCCAAGACACCATTTAGTGATGTTCTACAGAAAAATGACCTCCCATACTCATGACGATAAGTTGGTGATTTACTGTTTTCAAGACAGTTTGAGTAGGGCATATTTGAGTTGGTATATGAAGCTAGAAAAGAGCCACATTCAGTCACGGGAAGACTTAGCTTATGCCTTTTTGAAGCAGTACAACTACAACTTGGATATGGCTCTGGATAAAAGACAATTGTTAAGTATGTCTCAGAAAAGCAACGAATCCTTCAAAAGATATGCGCAACGGTGGAGATAATTGGCATCCCGAGTGTAACCACCACTCTTAGACAGAGAATTAGCTAACATGTTCATGGATACCCTGCAAAGCTCATACTTTGAAAGAATGGTAGGCATTGTATATCAAACTTCTCTGACTTGCTGAAAGTTGGAGAACGCATCGAGAGCGGCCTCAAGAACGGAAAAATCCAAGATGCCTCAAGCAGTCAGGCTAGTGAGAATAAATCCCTCAGTAACTCCCAAGAGGATGTAATTAATACAGTCATGGCAGATGTTGAGTATTCTCATAGTGCACCAACAAGACATTATGGTCCTCCATCTTCTCATCAGTCATCATTTCCAACGTCGTGCTATCCTCATGGTCAACTAGGGATCCCTAAAGCACGATGCCAACAACCCGGGAAAGTTCCTCTTTCAAATCAGCGAGCCTAAGACCTAGGATATAATAATCAACATCAGAATCAACGTAAGCCTCGCAATAACTTGGAAAGAATGAATGCTCCTCTTGATCCAATTCTAATGTCATGAAGTCAACTCCTGCAACCTCTAATTCAAAGCTCGTTGGTGGTTCCCAAGTCTCTAAAGCCGGTTCCAGAACCATACCCACCTGGGTACGATCCCTATGTCCAATGTGGATGTTATGGCGGGTCGATAGGACACTCAACTGAAGACTGCAAAGTTTTCCAAGCAAAAGTGCAACAATTGATCGACAAGAAGTACATTCCTTTCTAGAAGGAAGCCTGGTGGTGAATAACCTCTCGCTTTGATAAGTACGAAGACCTCAAGGGGCATCTCCTAAAGACAATAGATTAAACAGGAAGTCATCCTCAATGTTGGCAGTCATAGGGCATTTTTATCATTTGCATTTGTATTTTTTTTGTCTGTTAAATGCTACTTATTTTTAAACACTATTGTCTTTAATGGTAATATTAATGAAGTGATCATGCATTTTCTTAATCAATCCATTTGTATTCACTCTTGCTATTTTTCCTTCATTCATGCCAAAAAAATGTTAACACTTTTCCCATTCACTTTCCTTTTTCAAACTGTTGTTTGAACAAAGATTGGAAGGAGAATGATGAAAACCAGATACCTGAAATTGCTGTCGGTGTGCTTTCAGTTAAAAATTTACTGATGATGTAAGGCATTGTTTCAAATGCCCAAACACCAAAGAGATAAGGAGTTAATCCTTAGTCGACCACTTTGAGTCTAAAAGTAGGTGTTTCTTTCAGAATTAAAACCCTTAATCTTAACTAGGGCATAGTAGTTGTGTTCAGATAGTTTGACCATGCATTCAATCTTTCGAGAATCAGTTCATTTAAACACCATCCCCCAAAGAGGTTCAACCACATGCTTTCCTTCGGACACGTCATGAAGTGTCGAAGAAGTCATGAAAAGCCAAGAGAAATTATATTGGTTGATCCTTATCCACCAATAATATGACAGTCACAAACTTAAAAAAAACAAAAAAAAACCTAGCTAAGTCGAACACCACAAAAAAAATGACTTAGGCAAAAAATCAAGGCATCTCGGTGGAGCGAAAACTTCAAAGAAGTGGTGCAGACAAAAATTAGGGATATAAAAAATATTAGTCAAAAGAGGTCACCAAAATCCTCAATAAAAACAATGAGAATGAAATAAGGTGACTGCCATTTCAAGAAAATATCATCTTAAATTCTCATCCTCACCCTTAAAACCTTCTTAGGAATTGAATGCATGTGTCAATTACCTGAACGCAGAATTGGAGTTCATCAAGAAGAAGGGGCGGGTTAAAATTAAATCTTGAGCCTTATATCCTTTTGTTTCAAAAAAACCGTGAACCAGGCCACGTTACAACCCTTAAAAGACCTAATTGAGGCAGGGTTTATTTTGAAAGCATACTACAACAAGGTTGTGTTAACCTGACTCCATAAGATCTTTGCTGATTGTTTGTATTGATTACACCATCTTTCATCCTGAGAATGTCTAGATCAGCACTGTGTTCTGATCATTGACCTGTTCACTATATTTCACCAAGTTGACATCAATAAATTATGATTTCAAAATTTTGCATAAACACTGCATTAAATTGCCATTTTTGAATGAACTATTTTAACTGCAAGTCAGCATTTAGCAACAAAAGAGTCTCAACAATGTGCAACCAGTGGAGGAACTTGATCATGTGAAAGAAGCCTAGTCAGGGGCAAATCACTTTGAGTATCGGTTAATCTGAGCTAATCACTCTAAGAGTTGAGTAATCAGAAGCAGATCTTCAATACTCAGACTAGGGCGAGCTACCACAAAGAGATCAATGACTCTAGCCTTCCAAAGTTCATTCAATCAAAAGTCTCCCAATCCAAGAATTGGCTAATCAAGGGGCAGAAAACAACAAATATTCCAACACTTGGGGCAAGCCACCTCGAGGTTATGACAAGTTGTTTCCAAGCTCCTTATGGAAAAAATTCTTCAAAGACCCAACATACTGGGGCAAAATGAGCCACAGAGGGGCAAGTCCTCTCCACACTTTCAAGATGCTCAAGCAAACTCTGTAATGCGTCAGCAACAGTTGCGTTTAACACGAGTGTCGGGGAACTATGATATCAACCCATCAAATAACCTTTTTCCTTTTGACAAAGAAGCTTTGCTGCAAAAGACCTTCCATCCATTATCCACCACAAGAACATCTTTGAAACTTCAAGTCATTGCATAAATGATTCTCATGCATAAATCATTCTCATGCATTAATCATGTCAATTCACTCTAGCGTTAAGCCATACATATCATCTAATTCATCGAGTATATGCCCATAGCATAAAAGAACAAACTTTAGAAACCAGCTCTCGTCTGGTAAATCATTTGAAAGCTAGTTTCTGTCTAACATTCAATTTTCAAATAACAGTTCCCGTTTGGTAATCCGTTAAAAATCAGTTCACGTCTGGTGGCTGATTTTTAACTCTAATTCACATTTAGTAGTCAGTCTTCTTTTCAAAACCAGTTCTCGTCTGGTAGTCTTTTTTATAAATAAAAAAAAACAGTTCTCGTCTGGTGGCCCATTTTAAAACTAGTTTCAGTCTGGTATCCTTTTCTTGAAACCAGTTCTCATCTAGTAAACATCCCTTCAAGTCCAGTTCCCATCTGGCAGTTCATCATTTAAAGTCCAATTGTTGTTGGTACTATGTCCAATGTTCAATTGTTGTTGGCATTCTATTTTTAAAGTCCAATTGTTGTTGGTACCATGTACAAAAAGTCCAATTATTGTTGGCATTCTTTTCTTAAAGTCTAATTATTGTTGGCATTTTGTTCGTAAAATTCCAATTGTTGTTGGAACTATGTCCAAAGTCCAATTGTTGTTTGCATTATGTTCTTAAAGTCTTATTATTGTTGGCATTCTCAAAAGTCCAATTGTTGTTGGCACATACAGGGACTTTGATTACCCTGTTTTTTTCATGATGGTTCCTAGAAGGTCATGAGTTACTCTTCATTTTAAGAAATTTCCAGAAGCTTGGATGTTATTCTTGTTGGAAAACTCCAATGATGTTCATTTTGATTGATTTCTCCATAAAGAGTCGTCATAGTCTTGTTTTGTGTTTATGATCTTCTAGTAAGAAGACTCCAATGTCCTGTTTGTGTGGATGATCTTCTAATAAAAAGATTCTAATGTCATGTTTGTGTGGATAATATTCTAATAAGAAGACTCCAAAACTATCAGCTATATTCTAAATTTCGTCAGGTCATGTCTGACCCAATTAATGAAACATACTTTGAATATTCCCAATGTCTTTTCCCCATCAATTTGTTATCCCTAATGAGTCTTCACCCATTGTCTTTAACATCTTTTATAAATCACCTCTAGCGTATGTCTCCATATTCCCCATAAGTCTGCTTATCATCCATCATTAAAAATTCATGATATGGTTCATTTCATTTCACATCATTTCCTCAGCAAACCAAAAATAAAAAAAGTGTCCCTCATAAATTCATAACATTATATATCATATCATTTCATATGCATTCAGGGACAAAATTAGGATCTTTTAAAATATTTAACTATCTCCTACCGCGATCATATGAAGAATAATCTTCTTCATATTCTCTGGTCGAAGATACTTAAATAGGGATAATTACCATACCCCAATTTTGACCCAGAATCACCAAATAAATGCATTCATTAAATCATTAACATCATATGCATATGATAACATACATTTCATCTCGCACAGTGTCCAAGATGTTAATCAGAATAATTTTTCAGATTTACATACAGACCAGTCAAACTGAATCTCAACTGTGCGCAAAATCAGCAGACAAAAAATTTCAAAATTGAGCGTGCAGACGTCAATTATATTAATTTACGTTTTACGTAGTTTAACTTGACATGCTCGTTTTAATTTTTGACTACTGTTTCGGTCGCATTTTGATCAGTCTGAGCCTTTTCACCGGACATATTTTATTTCAAAATTAAATTAAACGTTGAATTTTTCTGAGAGATTTATTTTACGCTGACCATTTTGGTGCATTCGGTTTATTTTTTCGAGCACTTTTACGCCCGAATTTTATTTATTTTGAGTCCGTTTATTTTTGCATTTTCGTCAAATTGTTTAAAGAAAACAAATAAGATTATTGATATTTTTATTTTATTTTATTTTAATTGTTTAATTTTATTTAGTTTTAGTTAATATTGTTTATTTTTGTCTCTAAAATAAGTACCAAGGGTATTTATTGATTTTCAAAATTTATTAAAAACCCTAGAATGACTTGTGTATATATTAGTGAAGCTAAGAGGAGAAAGAGATCGAAAAAAAAAACACCAAAAGCGGTGGTTCGTATGATACTGCAACCGATACCAATTTTCCTCATTATCGTTTCGTGTGTATGTGTGTGAAAGGTGATTGACCACTGTTACTTTGATCTGTTATTTAGATTTATTAGCATTATTTGTTAATTTACTGTTACTATTTGTTATTTGCATAACTTTTTTTTTATCTGACTGTTCTAATATATATATATATATATATATATATATATATATATATATATATATATATATATATATTGTGTTAATAATGTTTTTATGTTTTAGTTGTGATTGTTCGGGTCGAATTATGTCGATACGCTATTTGCATATATGGGTGTATGATGCATGACATTTGTGTTAGTTTGATTCATATGCGATGATTGCATTTTTGTGTTAGCAACATTGTTGGTTTTTTTGGCACATTTAAAATTTATTTTTCTTTGCGTGTCTTTTTTATAAATTTAGATCCGAATGATTTTGATCCCTATTGCGATGACCACGTTAAGTGTAGCAAGCTATTGGTTGATTTTATCGGTTTATGTGTAATTTTTAAAAATTCATTATCGTTGCGTTTCGATTTTGTACCAGCGTCTGATGGTTTAACGTAGTGGAAATCCGCTTTTTGTGCGCTTACCAATTCGTGTTTCGATTTGCAACTTTGTGCTTTCATTAGATTTTATTATATTGTCGATTCTTGATTCGACTTGTGATGACCGCTTACGTGGTAACAATTTGTCTTTTTTTTCATTTATGTTAAGAACAACGATCCAACGTTTAAATTTTTCTTGGTAGCCTTGCACGTCTTCGCATACGCGACTTTAATTTGTGTCTTTGCGTCATGATTTTAAGTTGTGCACTTTTCTTTTCCCCTTTTTTTCCGATTCATTTGTGGTGGATGTATGTTGTAAATATTGTGTATGCTCTTGTATTTTTATTTTTATCATTGTTGAATGCTTGTACGTATATTCGGATGTTGTGGCATTTGATCTACGCCTTGTGCTTGAGTTCACGTAGCTACATTTGAATTCACACCCCTTTGCGATCCAATTCACATCATTCACGTTACTATTCGTATCCATCATATTTAACTATCGATTTTAATTTATTTCTAATCACTTACCCAAACTCATTTTCAAAACTTTTTTGTAAGGTAAGTCAAAAACTTGTCCATACATCAAGCCATACCCAACTTGTATGTCGATTGCTTCATGCATCGCCATCAACCTTTCCCTTTCTCCACTTAAACCTTTTCGTAATCATGAATAAAACCCTTGGTGACAGACACTCTTGCTCATAAAGACTTTGAGTGGAACGTTTATTTAAACAAAATTCTCAAAGCCTCAAGGGCAGAAGATTATAATGAGCTGTCAGTCAATTCAAAATGACTTCGAGAATCCTTTTGTGGCTTGTTTCTCATATTCTACATTCCAAGAAAAGTGGATATACTAGAGTGGATAATACAGAGGTTCATCTCGTGTACATTTTGATGCACAAAATTCGCATCAATTGGCCACACTACTTCGTCTTCGTGATGTTCATCATCAAGAATGGATACAAAGAGACATCCTTTTGTTATCCATCTATGATCTTAAAAATTATAAGCTTCGTTGACATCGGCGTGCCAAATTTACCATTCATCTCACTTGGTCCAATTCAAGAATTTTCTCAATGGACTCTGACCAACATGATATACTTTTGGGATGAAGAGCGTCAAGCATACTATCTGAGGCTTGGAAAGTATGGTCAGAAGATATACAACTTTGACGATCCTACCGCATTTGCTGAAACCTCTGGTGAACAACAAGTTGAAGATGATGTGTCTATGCATGATGTGGAAAATATTTTTGTGAAGGAAGATAACATTGATGTTGGCCACAATTCGCACATCACCTCGCTTTTTCAAAATATGCTGCAAAAACAAAATGCTAAAATGGCACTGCTTAAAAGTATGATAGAGCATATGAAAACTCAAGATGCAAACTTTGAGGCATTTGCCTCATTTGTCTCAGAAAAGTTAGTCACCCTAAAGGAGGAGATGAATGTGAATATCGCCTCTACCATCGTAAGGGTAAATCACATGATTTCCGTCCAGAATGAAGATCACCATCACTACACATAATTTTATCAAGAGATGTGTGATTTCTTAGACCGTCAATTTGGAAATTATGGTCAAGCTGGTTTCGTGGAGCTAGACCTGGAAGAGAGTGATGAGGAGTGTGTTTGTGTGTGTCCTCTTAGTGTGTCTTAAGATTTTTTTCTGCATTTAAGTGTGTCTTTAGTTGGTTGTTTTATGTCTTTGCATTTGGTTTGATGTGTGTCACTTTGAATTATGTAATGTTTCAATGCTTGTATTCAAAATTAATATGAGTATTGTATTATTTTGTTTGTTATTTATTAAGCATGTGATTTTTACCTTGTGTGAGCGCACAACCTTTTCATTGCAATTTGCCTCTATATAGTATTTGTGAAATATGAGTTATGCATCTACGCGATGCTTCTAACCGTTTGATTGTTTTCTTTCTTTTTGATGTTGTCAAAGGGGGAAAAGATGAGATAATGAAAAGGATTATGCAAGATATATGCCTACATTTAGAGGGGGCTATCAAGAACACGACATAAAGTCAGGGGGGTTGTTTCGTGTATCAAGATAAGTGCAACAGGCTATGGCTACATCATATATGTTTGCCATCATAAAAAAGGGGGAGTATGTGAGTGATGTGTATGCTAAGTATTTGCAACTACAAAATTTAACCTGGTTTTGAATGATGTCAAACAAGGAATATATGAGGTAGTTTATTGTAGTACTCTTGTATATTGGATGGTGTCAACCTATATTTAGATGTTCATTTGTCCCCTTAGCTTTAGGATGCATAAAAAGAGTCTTTGAACAAGTTTGATAGGTCTAAGGCATGTCATACACATCAAAAATAAGTTTGTGTGTCAAAACAACTGCATAGGCTGGCCTATACGTGATCAGACCGACCTATGGAAGCTTCAACTTTAGTATAGGCTAGCACATCCATGTTTCAGGCTGGCTCCTACGCTTCAAGAATGAAGCCTGTATATTCTGCCTACAGGCTGCATTTCAGGTCGCCTCACAGGCCGACCTATGCAAGTTAAAACTTGAAAAATTCTTTTTGCATCTTATTTTTCTTGCATCCTTTTGTCCATTTTCCTCATATACCTGTGTATACCCATACATGTATCTTCTTCTAGTCAAAATTTCCTAGAGAATAAAACCTAAACGAAACCAGATTACAAAGTTGCCCATCATCTTCATCCCTTCTTATATGAACACACATAATTGAACTACACATAATCATTATTTGATTAGGTGACCATCTAGATTAAGGTTGATATCGTCCAATTAGGTTTGGTGTAACCGAGAATATTGGGTTGGGGGCTTTGTGTGTTTCAAATAAGAAAACCAAGGTGGGGGTTTCCTTCAAGATCGAGTTGATTTGAAGGTTTTGGACGAGATCACGTCAACATAGATTCGACCGAGTGAAAGCCTTGAGACAAGGTGGTTTCCTTGCAAGGGAGTAGCGCGAGACGGTGAGTTGTGTTCGAGAATCTCGGGTTTCAACAAGTTACATGCTTGGGATAATCAGAGGATTGTAGCTGTAATTTTGGTCACTTGATCAAGCTTTGATCAAGCTTTGAAGGTGGAAGAATCAACACAAAACAATATGGTTTTTGGGGTTTGTATTCTTTATCTCTTGTATAGACATTTTTGCAAAGAAAAGGTTAATACCACTATCTCAATTCGATTTCAAGTTGAAGGCAGACGTACCCATAGAGAGGCATATTGGGGAACTGCCTAAACAAATCTTGGTCTCTCTCTTCATCTCTTTATTTCTTTTATTGTTGATTACACAATTTATCGATTTTGTCATTGATTGATCAATTTGATTGGAAACTGTTTCTACTATCTTTTGAAGGTGTTGTTGTTGATATAATCACAATCACTTTGATTATAATAGGTTTTAACATTAACAAAACAAACTAAATTTCCAATTATTATCGATCGCACATCAAGTGTTCGATAAATTGTTTGTGTGTATTTTGTTTACGTTTTGGTTCATTGGATATACAAATTATGTTTAGCATTGCATTTAATTGATTCGTAGATTGACCATTAATGAACATTTACGTTCGTTATCACTCCGTTTGGTGTACATTACACATATTTCTTTTCAATAGTAGGTTCGGTTAGACGATTCGATTCAGATCGTTTTTCCACTGCACCATATTTTTGAAAACAAATTTTTGCCAAAGTTTTTGGTTGTGAAATTTGTGATTTATTCATCCTCCTCTATATCGAAGTATATCGTCTAACATCCAGAATATAATTAGAAGCAACAACAGGTGTCATCGGCACCCAGACAAGTAAGCCATTTGTAAGGCCTTGATCATTGGCAAGCTCTAGAGCTTTCCGCAATTGACCCAACTGATTCACGTTATCTGTAAGACACAAGTAAAATTATAAAAAAAGGGCGCCCAAATACCCATCCTCACCAAGGAATTTTGTCTCTTGGAATGATCAGATACACTAATTATCGTGTAAGTATCTATTTGCCTTTTATTTTTCTAAAAAGAAAATACTTTTTCATAACCAAATCCTTCTTCATATCCGAGCCCATAATACCAAGCATATAAAACCTCTTTCATCTTCCCTTCCTTGGGAGACAGAGGATTTAGCCCAAAGTGATAAAAATAAATAGGCTGGTGGAAATGAATTATGGACCAATACTTTCGAAAACCTCATCTACAAGAGCGGACACTTCTAGTCAATGCTTGAGACGAATAGAAAAAAAAATGAGATTTAGAGTGATAGGTTTCACCAGTATGAAACGCTTCAGAAAATCATCCCAATCAGAGACAAAATAGCTCAACCAGGGTATTTGAGGATGAAAAAAAGGTCAAAGAAAAAAGTCTTAAGCATCATCCAATAAAGTATGAGCTATAAAAAAAAGGTCAAATAAGAGCCCTAATGAAGGTTTACTTGACTTGTAATTAGCCCATCACGACCACCTCAAAATTAGAAAAAGGGGAAGTGTATCCTAAACCTGGTGAAGATACACTCGTACAGAGGAATCAAACAACCATTTGAAAGAGTTGCATACCCTCTCATCCATACCTGCTGGTAGAATCGCCCAATCAGGGGGATTGCTGTAACACCCTAAAACCCCCGTGTGAAATTATAATAAAATATCAGAATAAAAAAAAATATACGACATTTAGGATTCTACTTTCACAAAACACATGCTCATGCATACGACATGTAACACATAATTACCATAAATAGTGCCAACAAAACCATACTTAATTATTTTTCTCATATAGCAGTGGAAACTCAACTAAAAACATAATATGTTTAAACCCACGCAACCAACATCGATAAGACAAAAGTAATGACGATAATGAAATAAATAATAACAAGCGTTCCATATCCCCAGTGTTACACATCAGAGCAGACGCCGACTCAAAACATAAAGTGAAGGACTCTGTCTTCACTAACCGCAACTCCGCACTATCCTTGATTATCTGCACGTTACCCACGTAGAGGTAACATTCAAACAGAAGGGGTGAGATTCTCAAATCAACAAAAGAAGTGCATAATATACAAATAAAGGCATATAAACACTATACAAATCACCCTATCATCACATCATTAACACCATTACAATTTCCTACACAAGCAGACAATTATAAAATCCATAACACAACATAATGCAATGCAATGAGACTCTCAACTCGACTAAATGCATGTGGTACCAATTCAATCCCTTTTTCATGATCACAATTCCCGTCGGAATTTCTATATGTGTTGCTTACACTCCACATGGGCACACGAACACCCGTAATCACTCACACACCACATCGACACACGATTACCTTAGCAACAACAACAACACGATTCCATTTCAAAGAATTCGGATAAGGCGCTCACACCCCACATGGGCACACAACTTATCATATAACTTATGCAACATGATATGCATTCAACTACAATATACAACGATGACCAATGTGTATGACTATCACACAACCAATACATCACACCACAATTTTCCAACACGCAGCATATATCTGCCAAAACATGCAATCATTTTAATCCACAACTACATCACACATTCGCACAACCGAACTCAATGTTCGACACATCATAACATACACAGAAACACAATTAACGCGTTGAATAATTGGAATTCTGGCATTGAAAATAATTTTAACAGAAAGTACATGAAACCAGCTTTCCAATGATTCGAACGGTAACTAAAACGGACTTACAGATTAAAAGATATGAATTTTTAAAGTTTTAAGAAAATTCTGTCCGTAACAGCAGCAAGTAGAACTGTCATGTTCGCTACCAGTTCGCCCAACGAACTGTCATTCGCTAGAAGTTCGCCTAGCAAAGTCGCCAACGAAACACCTTCCCCATACAAAATCCAGAGTCTCGCCTATTTTCCTCTCCCTTCACCTCGACATTCGCCCATCGAACTTTCATTCGCCAGGAGTTCGCCCAACGAATCTGGGGAGAATCTCCCCAAAACTCACTCCAGTAACCCATTCCCTTTCTCTTCTTTCGCTTCTTAGTTTGCCCAGCAAACTTCCAATGAGCTCTTCTCCCAGCAAACTTCTATTTGCACGGCAACTGTGCGAATCAGCAACCCAGCACTTGCGATTCAGCACGATTCCGGCCCCAAGTCTCCTCCGATTTCAACAGCAAACAACATGAAAACAAACATAGAATCCACAGATTTTACACAATCAATTAGAGTCACATAAACCATAATTTAATCAGTCAATTTACACCAACTACATGCTATTACGAATATCGACACGCAACCGACCACAACCAAACAATCAGAGATGCATAAAGATGAATCTAACGAATTACCCACCCTCATACATACATTATTCATCCCTTAAGCGATTGAAGAACCCCACCCTTACCTTATTGACGATTCTTCGAAGGTTCTCTAAGCCCTAGCTCTGCTCCTCTCTTCCGTTCCTCTTTTCTCTAAAAATGTGATCGTTCCCAAACTGATTCTCCCTCTCTCAATTTTCTCTTTTTCCTACTATAACCCTTAGACCCTATTATGTTTTTTCTTCCTTACCCTTACTAATCCTCATGAATAGTCCACTTTGCCCTCCTTATTCTTGTCATTATATTATATTATTATTACCAATATCCACTTATTAAAATAATAATAATAATAATAGTCAATATTTTAATTAATTTAATATTATTCAACTAATATTATGACCAACCTAATATTACTAATATAATTTAATTAGTACTACTCTCTACATCACCAAGTTCTACATAATTGGTCACACACCCCCAACATCTTAATCTCTATAATTCCAAGGCCACTACCCTATACTAAGGGCAACCCAAACACAACAAAAACACACATAATCACACACATATACACAAAATCATATAATTTTAATTATGAAAAATAAATAAAATAAATCGGGGCGTTACAACTCTCCCCCACTTAGAATATTTTCGTCCTCGAAAATTTACCTCATACGAATAACTCTGGATACGAATCCCGCATCCTGCTCTCTAATTCCCAAGTCATATTTCCACCGGCAGCGTCTCCCCAGACTACCTTCACAAGAGTGATCTCTTTACCTCTTAATTACTTTACCTCGCGATCTTCAAGCTGTATTGGTAAGGTCTCAACCGTAAGGTTATTCCTTACTTCTACATCATCCATCGGAATCACATGTGATGGAACCGGAACATACTTCCAAAGTTGTGACACATGGAACACATCGTGCAAATTCGACAAATTGGGTGGCAACGCCACTCTGTAGGAAACAGGTCCAACTCTTGCAGAAATCTGATATGGACCAATAAACCGAGGAGTAAGCTTCCTCGACTTCAATGCACACCCAACACCGGTCACCAGAATGACTCTAAAAAACACATGGTCTCCTTCTTGAAACTAAAGATCTTTCCTCCTCTTATCATGGTAGTTCTTCTGCCTACTCTGCAAAACTTTCATCTTTTCCCGAATCAGCTTCACCTTTTCAGTAGTCTGCTGAACAGTCTCAGGTCCAAGTACTACACTTTCACCAGATTCATGCCAACACAAAGGTGTCCGACATCTCCGGCCATATAAAGCTTCAAAAGGTGCCATTCCAATACTGGAATGGTAACTGCTATTATAGGTGAACTCAATCAGCAGCAAATGGTTATCTCAAACACCTCCCTGTTCAAGCACACAAGCCCTCAACAAATCCTCCAAAGATTGTATAGTTCTCTCCCTCTGTCCATCCGTATGCGGGTGATAAGCGGAACTCAATCTCAGTTTCGATCCCAAAGCTTCTTGTAAACTTTCCCAAAATCTGGAAATGAACCTTGGATCTCTATCCGACACAATACTCAACGGAACTCCATGCAACTTTATAGTCACCTGAATATAAATCTCTGTCAGCCTCTGCAAAGGAAAACTGATATTAGTCGGAATAAAATGTGTCGACTTCGTCAGTCTATCCACCACTACCCAAATGGCATCATGCCTTCTCGGAGTATTAGGCAACCCAGTCACAAAATCCATAGAAATGTTGTCCATTTCCACTCTAGAATATCTAACAGTTGCATCAAACCAGTAGGTCTCTGATGTTCCACCTTCGCCTTCTAACAAGTCAAACAAGCATATACAAACTTAGCCACATCACGCTTCAATCTAGGCCACTAAAATATCTTCTTCAAGTCTTGATACATCTTTGTAGCTCCTGGATGGATACTCAAGCTACTCCTATGACTTTCTTCTAGAATCATTCTTTTCAACTCAGGATCATTAGGAATACAAATCATGTCACAGAATCTCAACACACCTTGTTCATCCACTTTGAATTCGTTACTTTTTGTCTGCTCATTTCCAATCATCAAATTCACCAGTTTCACATCCAACTTCTGATCCTCTCTGATACTATTAAGAAATTCATTGTTGATCTTCAGCATACCCAACATCACACTATGCGGTGTCTGTTCGCAAACCAAACTCATATCTCTGAACTGCTCAATCAATTCCAATTCTTTAACCATCATAACAGACATATGCAACGTCTTCCGACTCAAAGCATCTGCCACAACATTAGCTTTACCGGGATGATAGTTCAAACCGAAATCATAATCCTTTAAGAATTATAACCACCTTCTTTGTCTTATATTCAACTCCTTCTGATCAAATAGATATCTCAAGCTCTTATGACCACTATACACTTCAAATCTGGAACCATAAAGATAGTGCCACCAAATTTTTAATACGAATACTACTGCCGCTAATTCCAAATCATGAGTTGGATAATTCCTCTCATGGACCCTTAACTGTCGTGAAACATAAGCCACAACCTTTCCATTCTGCATTAACACACCTCCTAAACTCATCAACGAAGCGTCGCAATACACCACAAACGGTTCATCTGGTTCGGGTAGAATTAAAACTAGAGTTGTAGTTAATCTCTTCTTTAGCTCAATGAAACTCTTCTCACAATGAAAATCCCACACAAATGCTTTACCTTTGCAAGTCAACTGAGTCAACGGAGGTGCTAACTTCGAAAAGCCTTCAATAAACCTGTGGTAATAACCAGTCAAGCCCAAAAAGCTTCCAATCTCAGTTACCGACTTCGGAGCCTCCCACTGTAGAATTGCATCTACCTTGGATGGATCCACAGAAATACCATCACTTGAAATAACATGACCAAGGAAACTTACCTCTCTCAACCAGAATTCGCACTTAGACAACTTAGCATAGAGCTTCTTTTCTTTCAACGCTTGCAGTACGATCCACAAATGCTCAGCATGTTCCTCTTCTGACTTAGAATAGATTAGAATGTCGTCAATAAAGACAACCACAAATTGATCCAAGTATACATGAAAAATTCGATTCATATACTCCATGAATATACCCAGGTGCATTAGTAACTCCGAACGACATCACTACATACTCATAATGTCCATATCGAGTCCTGAAAGCCGTCTTCTGAATATCTTCATCTTTTACTTGTATCTTATGATAACTGAAGGTGTGAAAAACACAAGGAAGGGGGGTTTGAGTTGGGTTTTTACAATAAAATGATTCTTTAAAAATAATCCCCTTTACAAATAACCTTCACTTCTTGATAATAAAGCAAGAGAAACTGAAAAGAAAGAACACAGTATGTTTATACTAGTTCACTTGAGAAACCATCAAGTTAGTCTAGTTCACCCGCCAAGGTGATTTTGCCTCTCTCAAACGAGGTCTTAATCCACTAATCAAACTGATTAATACAATGCACAAGCCAAACAACAAGTGACTAACAACAATTTCTAAGACACGCTAGTCCTAGACTTCTGACCTAACCGGTCTCTTAAGGAAATCAAACAACTGTTTGAAAATACAATGCACAAGCCAAACTGTAAGTGACTAACAACACTAAAACTCATTGTCTTAGTCTTCCTAAAGCTTCTGACCTACTCGGTCCTTTAGGGAACACAATTCTTCCTAAAGCTTCAGACATAACCCGTCCTTTAGGAATCACAAACAACTATTTGTTACAAAGGTTTGCTTACACTAATGATGCTTCTACACAAGCTGATAAGTAAACAAATTTAAGAACAAAATGGCTTAAGAATGATATGAACAATAAAGCGTATGAACAATGAAGATTGGCCAACTCATTCTTGAAGTCTTCAAGCCTTTATATAGCCATGCATGATGTGACCGTTGAAGGATATTTCTGACATTTCAGAATTATGGCAACTTGAAAGAACGTGGGGGACAAATAGTACATTTGTGTCCACCCTATCTGGAGTGGAGAAAAGCGTCCTCATCGTACCGTTATACTGTTGTACCATGTTGCTTAGTCTTCTCAACTTCTTGACTTCAGAGGCTTCTGAGAGCATGAGTTAGAAGAAGGGAAAACGTAACTTGAGTCTTAAGAGCTTCAAGCCTTCAGAGTCTGCAGAGCTACATCTTCAGAGTCTTCAGCACTTGGTCTTCAGAACCCGTTGTCTAAGAGGCATAAGTCTTCAGCATCTGGACTTGTTCATCAGAACTTTTGTCTTCAGATCTTCAGAACTTGTTTTCTTTAGACATCGTATCAGAGTCATACAGCTTCAGAGTCTTCTGAACTTCGTTCATCAGAACCTTGTCTTCAGAATCTTCAGCACTTAGTCTTCAGAAGTTAATGACTTCAGAAGCTAAACAGGCTTCAGAAGTAGAACATCAGAGTCACACTCAGAAGTTAGAATCCAAGAGACGTTACAGCAACAACATAATGTCTTCTCAGAATCCATCTGAATGTGATCAGATACAGAAGCAACCTTGCTTCTTGGAACGGAAGGGACATTTATCACACAAAGTGATTCGCATATGGTTTTCAATTAAGACCAGAACCTGTTTGTTAAAACCATCAGAATAACAAACGTTACAGTACCAAAATTGTTCTCACACAAATACTCCATTGTTATCATTAAAACATAAAGATAAGATGCAGAACCAAATCTTGTTCTTACAATAACCCGACCTCAAGTCAATCTTGCTAAACACACGGGCACCGACTAATTGATCCATCAAATCATCTATTCTTGGAAGCAGATACTTATTCTTAATCATCGCTTTATTCAGTTGTCTGTAATCGATACATAACCTCATATTGCCATTCTTTTTCTTCACCAACAACACCGGGGCTCCCCAAGGCGATACACTTAGTCTCACAAATTTCTTTTCTAATAACTCTTCCAGTTGCTTCTTCAACCCTGTTAGTTCTGATGCCAACATCCTGTATGGTGTCATAGAAATAGGTCTGGTACCAGGGACAAGATCAATAGTAAACTCCACTTCTCTCTCTGGATGTACAGAAGTAGAACATCAGAGTCACACTCAGAAGTTAGAATCCAAGAGACGTTACAGCAACAACATAATGTCTTCTCAGAATCCATCTGAATGTGATCAGATACAGAAGCAACCTTGCTTCTTGGAACGGAAGGGACATTTATCACATAAAGTGATTCGCATATGGTTTTCAATTAAGACCAGAACCTGTTTGTTAAAACCATCAGAATAACAAACGTTACAGTACCAAAATTGTTCTCACACAAATACTCCATTGTTATCATTAAAACATAAAGATAAGATGCAGAACCAAATCTTGTTCTTACAATAACCCGACCTCAAGTCAATCTTGCTAAACACACGGGCACCGACTAATTGATCCATCAAATCATCTATTCTTGGAAGCAGATACTTATTCTTAATCATCGCTTTATTCAGTTGTCTGTAATCGATACATAACCTCATATTGCCATCCTTTTTCTTCACCAACAACACCGGGGCTCCCCAAGGCGATACACTTAGTCTCACAAATTTCTTTTCTAATAACTCTTCCAGTTGCTTCTTCAACCCTGTTAGTTCTGATGCCAACATCCTGTATGGTGTCATAGAAATAGGTCTGGTACCAGGGACAAGATCAATAGTAAACTCCACTTCTCTCTCTGGATGTACATAAGTAATATCATCCGGAAACACTTCTAGAAATTCATGCACTACTTACAATTCATTAATCACTGACTCACTCTCCACCGACAAGGATGTAAACAACACAAGCACTTGAGTTTCTTCCTCTAAGAGCTATATCAACTCTCTAGCAGATAGAAAACCATCTTCTTCCTCTTCCTCAGGAGCAAGAAACCGCACCAACTTATTAAAACAATTAATATGAGCATGATTGAACTCCAACCAATTCATACCCAAGATCACATCAAGATTTCCCAATGGCAAGCAAATAAGATCCACACCGAAGTCCTTATCAAAGATTGATAGTGGACAATTTAAAGAAACTAGGGAAGTGGTCACTGATCCCTTTGCGGGAGTTTTGACAACCATCTCTCCCTTCATAGGAGAAACAACCAGACCTAGCCTCATCACACAATCAGCAACAATAAAAGAATGGGTAACACCAGTATCAATAATAGTAAACAAAGGCGTATTATTAATGTAACATGTACCTTTGATCAGTCTGTCATCACTGGAAGTCTGAGTCCCTGACAAGGCAAACACCTTTCCCCTAGTTGAAGCTTGCTTTGGATTCTGGAAACAAGTACTAATGTGACCTTGTTCTCCACAGTTGTAATAAATCACCACATTAACTTTGCAGTCAGCAATCAGATGTCCTGCATGTTCGCACTTGAAGCATTTCTTCACATCGCTCGTGCACTCACTGACACGATGACCTAGCACACCACACCTGTAACACTTGAGAGGAGCAGGGGTATCTCCCCCACTCGGCTTCTTGCCATCGGTGTGTTTCTGTTTACCTTTCTTAGCTGGAGTTGCATAAGGCTTCCCACAGTTCATTGGTTGTTTTCTCCTCCTCTCGGCTAGTCCTTTATAGTGAGCCGATCGAGCCTTGCTATCATCCTCAAAGATCCTACAACAATCCACCAAATCTAGAAACCTTCTAATTCACTAATAACCAATCGCTTGTTTGATCTCAGGCCTCAATCCATTCTCAAACTTGAGACACTTTGAGAACTCAGCAGTTTCTGCACTGTAGTGAGGGTAAAACTTGGCCAGATCTGAGAATTTGGCAGCATACTCCGTAACCGTCATGTTACCATGCTTCAATTCCATAAACTCAATCTCTTTCTTTCCTCGGACATCTTCAGGAAAATACTTCCTCAAGAACTCCCTACTGAACACAGGCCAAGTGATTACCTTTCTTGCTGCTCCCAACAATTGACGAGTGCTAACCCACCAATCATCATCCTCCTCAGCCAGCATGTGAGTACCTAACCGCACCTTCTGTGCTTTAGGACATTCCATAACCCGAAAGATTCTCTCGATCTCCTTGAGCCAAGCGTGTGCCCCATTCGGATCATATCTTCCCTTGAAGGTAGGCGATCTATTCTTCCAAAACTCGTCATTTTCACCAGCATGAGGTGGGTTCTGTACCGCCTGAGCAACAGCCTGCAAAGCAGCAGCAATAGCAGCATGGTTCTTTCCAGCCATTCTAAATCTGTTACACACCAACACCAGAACATAATGGTTAAGGAACCGACATCGACAGTAATCAACTGTCACACGACAACGACTCGACAACTTAGCCAGACAGACCGACCTGCTCTGATACCACTATGTAACACCCTAAAACCCTGCGTGAAATTATAATAAAATATCATAATAAAATAAAACATACGACATTTAGGATGCTCTTTCACCAAACACATGCTCATGCATACGACATGTAACACATAATTACCATCAATAGTGCCAACAAAATCATACTTAATTATTTTTCCCATATAGCAGCGGAAACTCAACTAAAAACATAATATGTTTAAAACCACGTAACCAACATCGATTAGACAAAAGTAATGACGACAATGAAATAAATAATAACAAGTGTTCCATATCCCCAGTGTTACACATCAGAGCAGATGCCGACTCAAAACATAAAGTGAAGGACTCCGTCTTCACTAACCGCAACTCTGCATTATCCTTGATTATATGCACGTTACCCACGTAGAGATAACATTCAAACAGAAAGAGTGAGCTTCTCAAATAAACAAAAGAAATACATAATATACAAATAAAGGCATATAAACACTATACAAATCACCCTATCATCACATCATTAACACCATTACAATTTCCAACACAAGCAGACAATCATAAAATCCATAACACAACATAATGCAATGCAATGAGACTCTCAACTCGACTCAATGCATGTGGTACTAATTCGATCCCTTTTTCATGATCATAATTCCCGTCGGAATTTCTATATGTGTCGCTCACACCCCACATGGCACACGAACACCCGTAATCGCTCACACTCCACATGGGCACACGATTACCTTAACAACAACAACAACATGATTCCATTTCAAAGAATCTGAATAAGGCGCTCACACCCCACATGGGTATACGACTTATCATACAACTTATGCAACATGATATGCATTCAACTACAACATACAACGATGACCAATGCGTATGACTATCACACATCCAATGCATCACACCACAACTGTCCAACACGCATCATATATCTACCAAAACATGCAATAATTTCAATCCACAACTACAACACACATTCGCACAACCGAACTCAACATTTCAATGTTCGACACATTACAACATACACGAAAACACAATTAACACGTCGAATAATTGAAATTTTGGCATTGAAAATAATTTTAACAGAAAGTACATGAAACCAGATTTACAATGATTCAAACGGTAACTGAAACAGACTTGCGAATCAAAAGATATGAATTTTTAAAGTTTTAAGAAAATTCTGTCCATAACAGCAACAAGCAGAACTGTCATGTTTGCTATAAGTTTGCACATCGAACTGTCTTTTACTAGGAGTTCGCCTAACGAAGTCGCCAGCAAAACACCTGCCCCATACAAAATCCAGAGTCTCACCTATTTTCCTCTCCCTTCGCCTCGACATTCGCCCAACGTCATTCGCCAGGAGTTTGCCCAGCGAATCTGGGGAGAATCTCCCAAAAACTCACTCCAGTAACCCATTCCCTTTCTCTTCTTTCGCTTCTTAGTTCGCCCAGTGAACTGCCATCGAGCCCTTCACCCAACAAACTTCTATTCGCAAGGCGAACTGTGCGAATCAGCAACCCAACAGTTGCGATTCAGCACGATTCCGGCCCCAAATCTCCTCCGATTTCAACAGCAAACAACACGAAAACACACATATAATCCACAGTTTTTACACAATCAATTAGAGTAACATAAACCACAATTTAATCGGTCAATTTACACCAACTACATGTTATTACAAATATCGACACACAACCGACCATAACCAAACTATCAGAGATGCATAAAGATGAATCTAACGAATTACCCACCCTCATACATACATTATTCATCCCTTAAGCGATCGAAGAACCCCACCCTTACCTTATTGACGATTCTTCGAAGGTTCTCTAAGCCCTAGCTCTGCTCCTCTCTTCCTTTCCTTTTTTCTCCAAAAATGCGATTGTTCCCAAACTGATTCTCCCTTTCTCAATTTTCTCTTTTTCCTACTATAACCCTTAGAACCCTATTATACTTTTCCTTCCTTACCCTTACTAATCCTCACGAATAGTCCACTTTGCCCTCCTTATTCTTGTCATTATATTATATTATTATTACCAATATCCACTTATTAAAATAATAATAATAATAGTCAATATTTTAATTAATTTAATATATTATTCAACTAATATTATGACCAACCGAATATTACTAATATAATTTAATTAGTACTACTCTCTACACCACCAAGTTCTGCATAATTGGTCACACACCCCCAACACCTTAATCTCTATAATTCCAAAGTCACTAGCCCATTTTAAGGGCAACCCAAACACAAAAAAAAACACACATAATCACACACATATACGCAACATCATATAATTTTAATTACGAAAAATAAATAAAATAAATCGGGGCGTTATAATTGCCAATTGTGATGTTGGCCTAGGTCACAACTTCGACAGTGTTCATAGCAGAAGGAGTCCCAACTATTTCGGCAACTATCCAATAGTATTTACTAGCATTGGACGACTCTATTAATTGAAGGCCTTTATGGGCCAATACGTCAACTTTGTGATGGTCATCAGGACTGACCAATGACACAATATCATACTACCCCTAACACTCCATATGACGAGAAATTTCAGCATCACTTGAGTCATGGCCAATTAATACCCGGTATGATTTGACAAAGCAAACACATTCCATCATTCGTCAGGCAACCTCTATTTCTGCATCGATCAAGGCAGGAGGATGCATATGTCTCTCGACAAGGTTTTCACCTCCCGTCGAACTTTTCCGGAAATAGAGTCTTTGAAGAATTCCTAGAAAGAACTTCATCAGGAGGATATTCTCCAGACGACCTTCCATATTTGAATCATTACTCAAAATGATAACTTCTTTTCCAAAATCTCCACCAATAGAGGGGAAGGAATGCAATTCAGACTCCATTCTCATTTTCGAAGACGAAGAAACACCACCCTCTAAGTCACTCTCGACGATAATAGAGTTACCATTCATCGTAATAAAAATGTGATTAATATTTAAGTAAAAGTTGAGGTAAAGAGAATATACCTTGAAATATGAGGGCGAAAACGCTGAAGCAAGGAAAGGGGGGGACTCGAAGCTTTAGTGCTTTGAAATTATGAATGTGCAACGACACTTAATCTAGAAGAAAAGTTCTCTCAAATAAGAGGGATGAACTAAACGAGACAAAGGTAACTCATTCTACAAGATGGGTAAAAGTTTTCTCCACTATCTCTCTTTATTTTTATATATACAAAGGCAATAGAATAGATCAAATCGAAAGCAAGAAACAAGGGTGGTTCAACGATCATATTTTATCTTGGGAATGCAACCATACTAAAGTGTACCCCAGTACACGAAAAGCTATGTTACATCATTCCATGCCTTTTCAGGTCACACGTAAAAGAAAACGACGAAAACGTTTCAATAATGGGATCACATATAATGCTCACATCCCCATAATGCTTTGGAAAAACCAAAGCGACGCATGACAGCAAATGCATAGACAAACATCCTCAAAGGCCAACCATGATTACTAGAATACTCCCCCGACATTAAACATGCCTGACGAGTCTTAAGAACAACTGTTCCGTACCTGCCAAAGACCAGAGATCCAGTGCTCCCCGCCGACCAAAGGCCCAATAACACGAGGCCCACTATCCAACCTGCCATGTAAAGCCCAATGTATAAATACCTTTGTAAAGAGTTTTCAGGTGCACTATCTCTAACTTCACTTTTACTACCACTATCTAGAATCTTAAACTGACTTGGGTGTTTGAGTGTTAACCATGCCGGTACCTCCATATGTCCATCGTATCAGAGATAACAAACACTGATTAACAACATTGTATCAAGGACAATACCTCTGGTTTAAGAAGCACCATAGATCGCGACCTTCAATCCACGTGTCACATCGTTGTAGTGCTCCAAAAGCTTCGCTTCGTCGTAGTTTGCACAATCTTCTCCATTTTAGGCTTCACAATGAAACGCTAAGAAACATTTTCCACTATCGATTTTTTAAAATCATCGGTATAATTGCTTGCTTTTTACCGATTTTTTCAAAAAAATCTGGTAGAAACACATGCATTTTTATTGATTTTTTCAAAAAATTCAGAAGAAACCATGCATTTTCACTAGAGTTTTCAAAAAATCCAGTGTAGATCAAGCATTTTTTTCTGATTATTTCATAATATCTGGTATAAAGTATGCATTTTTATAGGATTGAGAAACATGAGTTTTTATCGGACATTTCTAAAAGACTCGGTAAAAATGCATGTTTTTTTTTCCTAAAATTTGATAAATTTGTAACATTACTTGTCATAAATTTGGTAGTATGATTGAAATATATGATATATTCGAGAGCTTTTCAAAAAAATCAAAATGTTGCTGCAAAACCGTGAAAGAGATTTTTATAGTTAGAAGGTTAATATGGTAATAACATAACATTTGAATGAGTGTTAGTAGGTAGGGATAACAGTTTGACTCATCCACAATGGACAACCGCAAAATTATCCATAATGGGTAGAGTAAAAATTTACAAAAATGAGTATGAACATGAACTTAAATAATTACCCACAAAAATAAAGGTAGGTATATATATATATATATATATATATATATATATATATATATATATATATATATATAATCTGTTCTGGACTGGACCAATGGCTAGACATGGCCCAATCCACTCCTGCTCCCAGACCGGCCCAATTGCCTAAGTCCAATCCACAAAGGGGCAGAAGTTACCTTTCTGCCCCTCAAACCGGGCAAGGACTTCACAGATCCTCCCCGGAAATGCTGCCCGTTCCACACGACGTCTTCATTCCCCGAACAGCTAAGGGCATGTGCCCAAAACTGTGCCTATGCCCGACATAACAGCTAGTTTTGGGCACCCTGCCCGACCTAACGTCTAGTTTGGGCAATTACCTATTCTTCGGGAAAACGGTTATTTCGCCCCGAAAATAGGACCGTTGGCCACACACTGGGGGTACTATATAAATCCTCTCACATGAGAGGGCCAGGTATCAAATATTCACCCTACGAACTAATACTTTGTACTTGCCCCTTTTCTCTGACCCTTTCTTACTTGAGCGTCGAAGTGCCTTGCAGGTACACCCCCTCCTCCTCTCTATACGCCCAGCATCTCATACGTACTTGGTGGTCTACTTCAACAGGATCTGATCCAGCCTTCACGATCAGTGGCGCCGTCTGTGGGAAACTTGTTCTCCCCTTCTTTCTTTCCCCGAAAACCAAAGATCAAAGCAAACTTTCAAGATCATCATCATGGCCTCTCAAGATCACGCCAAAGGGGCTCTCCAACCCGTTGTCCTCCCCGTCAACAAGACTGGCGTTGACAGTCAATCTTCTCTCCTCGGATATCCCCATTTTCTGAGAGACGGGGCCACAGCCTCTCCTCCCCCTATTCTTACTGATCGCGAAGACGACCAACCCTCGCTGGCCATCCAGCCCGTTCCTGTTCCACCCAACGTCGACCCGACCGTGGTGGCCCTCCTCGAGGCGATCAACAAAACCAACCTCCTGATCCTTCAGCAAAGCGAAAGGATCGGGGCATTTGAGGAATCTGCTCGACCAAGATCCTCCCCTCCTCTGAGGAAGAACCATCGACGATCCAAGAGCCTGCAACCTCGGCAAGAAGTCGACTGAAGGCTGCGCCAAGAACCAAAATCTCGTGCTATTCGGAAACGCGATCAGGTTTCCCCGCGGAACCAGCACTCTCCCGACCACAAGAGGACCCGAAGAGATAAGCATTCACCTCCGGTCAGGTCAAAGGGCCAGTCCCGTTCACCTTCCCCCCGAAGAGGTCGTCGACACGAGCGAGCCATCCGGTCCCCGTCACCAACCAGTTCCAGCAGTGATGATGAGCCCCATGGCCTATTATTCCAAGAGATCTTGGCAATACGCCTCCCCAAGGGCCTGGAGAAGCCCCCAACACTGGGCACGTACGACGACATAACTGACCCTGACGAGCACATCAAAAACATCGATGCGTTGTTGGATTACCGTGGCGTCCGGGGCGCCATCAAGTGCCGGCTATTTCCAACCACGCTCTGAAAAAGGGCAATAACGTGGTACAAGCAGTTTCCCGGAGAATCTATTACGTCATGGAAGCAACTGGGGAGGATGTTCTCCCGACATTTCACTGCGTCGCGGCGTCACCCCAAGACCGAAGCCTCCCTTGGGGCCATAATCCAAGGAAAAGAGAAACCTCTCCGGGCATACATCGAGAGGTTTAACAAAGAAGCGGTACAGGTCCCTACAACGGACGAGATGAACAAATTTCTACTCGAGCAAGGGCTCCGGCCAGGCTCAGAATTCTCTAAAGCCGTCGGCCTCGCACCTCCAAGGAATCTGGATGCCCTCCTTCTCAAGGCACAGTCGCACATCCAGTACGAGGAGAAGGAAGCAGCCAACTCCGTTCGAGCTTCCCGCCACCAAGAGAACCCTCGGGCCCCCAGAGGAGAAGAAGCCTCGATATCTCGTCGAGGAGAAAGGAAGCGCGAAGACCGTCCACGGGACTCTCGCGACAGCAGGGGGCCCTCCGGACAATTCCACGACTATACCCCCCTGACCGTCTCCAGGGAGAAGATAGTGTCCGAATGCGCGAGTTCAGAATTCAAGCAAGCGGGGGTCCGCTTCCCCAAACAAATACCGGCCAAACCCAACACCGACAAATTGAAGTACTGCCGTTTACATAAGAGTCACGGCCACACTACCGAAGACTGCATCCATTTGAAGGATGCTATCGAGATACTGATCAGGGATGGCCACCTGAAACAGTTCACTAAGAAGAAATATGCTCCCCGGCAGGACGCCCAGGAGTCCAAAAAGGTAGAGGAAGAGGTGCCTTCCTCGGAAGAGGCCAACATCCAGGTCTCCATGTCCATATTGCGACCAGAGGACTTCTACGTCCCAGACGAGCTCAGCGCTCCTGCCTACTTCGCAGCCCACAGTCCGTGGGAAATATTCCCCTCCGCCATAGTCATCTCGGGCGGGGGCTTCTATAAAGTCACGATGGGCTCTGTGAAAAGGAAATTCGAGCACCTAATCAGCACGAGCTCCAGCAAGGCAACCACGCTCAACCAAGCCCATAAGGGCTCCGTCCCCATCTCCTTCTACAGGGAAGAGCTCCTCGGAGGGTCGCCAAACTCGAGCATACCCTTACTCGTCAGAGCTCGCATGGCGAACTTTGATGTTCGCAGAATCCTCGTCGACCAAGGCAGCTCGGTCGACATTATGTACTCCCAACTGTTTTCAACACTTCAGCTGGACGAATCACACCTCACCCCCTATGTGGGGTCTGATTTACAAGGATTCAACGGATCAGTGACCAAACCTTGGGGGTACGTCGAACTGATCGTAACCTTTGGATCGACAGAGACGACCAGGTCCGTCAAAGTGCAGTTTCTGGTGATAGATTTCCCGTTGTTGCGGTGAAAATCGGATAACAAGCTATTAATTAACTTGCATCATTTTTCTTTTACAACCGACTTTGATTTATCCAAAGGAAAGGTTCAAGATCGTTAGAAAAACCTAAAGGGGAAGATCTAAGGTTCGGGGGTTGGTTACGCCTAGGGAAGGTATTAGCACCCTAAACGTCCGTAGTACTCTACGGGAACCTCTTGTTAATGTTATCTTATGTTTGCTAAAGGTTCTATGCTAAAGGCTTAAACCCTAGGGGTTAGTATCTAAGTATACTCGACAAAGCATCGCACTTTGCGCCTACGTATCCTCGGGAATAGAATCAGAGTATGCGTAGTTCTACTTCTACCGAACTGTTGACTATTGGTCAATATTCAGAGGGGAAATTAGTACAAGCTCATTGTAGAGTTTAAGAACTCTCTAAATCTAGTTGCAATTGACCTATGTTATGTTTTAGTCAGTAGGGGAAAGTGATAAATTCATTATGATGAATATCACTAAGAGTTGAGGAACTCTCTCCTAAAGCTAGTTGTGATTTCTATGGCTCTGATGAGGCCAAGAAATGAAGTTTCTCCTAAGAGGTTACTTAGGTTAAGGTGAAGGCTATGACTTTAAGAGTCAACACTAATCACCTTCCTTTGGAATGGGGGGGGAGAACAGTTGATAAGATAATATAACAATAGATAAAGACATGGTAAACATTTATACAAAGCAACACAAGCATAAGGATGGCAAGATGCTTCATGATAAAGTATGGATAAGATGAACATGATTATTATAAGGATATATCAATATGTTTCAATCTTAAGGAAGACAAACATATAGAATACTCACAAAGATAAAGAGAATGATATTAATAAAGGATGACATTTAAGTCAAATATATGACAAATCAAACATGGTTGGATTAGTTCAAGACTTAAATAAACATTAGTGAAATAACACTCATATGGTCAATAAAGATGCTTATAAATAAATGTGAACAATTAATCCAAAGGTGATAAACAATTAACAATTAATAATTAAAAAATATATATATATTGATAATTAAAATTTAAAAGTTAACAATTAACAACTAAATGCAAATTGATAATTAAAGTTAAGACACAAGTTAGTTAACAATTAACAATTAAAATACAAATTAACAATTAAAATTTACATAACAAATAACAATACAAATTAACAATAAAGATAGAAAATATTTTTGGATTTTGAAATAGAGAAAATATTTTAAATAGTATAAATAAAATAAAGAGTTCTTTTTAAGAAAAGATTTGGAAAATAGTTGAAGATAAAAAAACAAATAAATAAAAAAGAAACAGCGCAGGGGGGGGGGGTATCAAGTAAATTGGTTTAGTTAAAAAGATAAAGGATTGAAATTGGGCCAGATGTAGGGGGTGGTGGTAGCAAATGTGCAAGGCCCAGGCGAAAAGAGAAGGCTCAGGCGAAAAAGAAAAAAAGGACCAAAAGGGTTGATCCGCAGGATCGAACTCAGGTCATGTGAGTGAAAGGGTAATGGCAAGGCAATGTTAAACCGTTGGGACGACACATACATCCGGTAAGTATTCGCTTCCATAAATACATAAGCCGAAACAAGACATGGAAAGAAATGAAATGGAAAACACGCGCACACACTGAACATGTAGTAGTAACATGGTATCAATATCAATTAGTCATGTGTTTTTAAATACGCTACAGGATGAAACCAAGTAAACAACCAATCACACACAAGCATGGGAGTGTGAAACATGCAGAAACACAACTGCTATCGTATTTCAAACTTAGAACATCAAAACAAATGCTCAACTTCAATCCCTCATAAATCATTCAAATCTCAACCAAACAACATGAAATAAAATACCAATGTGAAGCACTCTGCGTGTAGAATAAAACTGAGCCCTAATCTAAACGAGATAGTATTCAAATCATGAGCACAAAACCAATGGAAACCAGTGTCCAAAATAAAAAATCAGTTAATTAAAAAGTGATAAACCACATTCTGCTTCAGATTTTAATTAACATACTTGTTTCAAAATTTATCAAACAACATGTAATATGACAAACAACTTTCTGGACTCACTCACACGATAAACAAACATGAAGAGCTAAAACTCACATGAGTTGGAAATAAACCAATACAGTCAGCATACTTTCAAGTTATCAGTTCAAACAAAACTCAATGTATTATGGACATGGCAAAGGTATAAAGACAAAGACAAGGCATCATAAGAATAAACTTTCATCAATACATTCTAGCATCATACAACAATACAAGCATTCTTCATCAATCAAACTTCAATCATAATTCACCAGCAGCTTTAAGAAATAACATATAAACCAACGCCAAAAATTTTATCAACATAACTGAACTTGTGTAAGCGAGCATGATATTGTGAGCAAGAAAAAAAACCACGAGAAGCTAACATTCAAAGTGACATCTTAGTGAAACAAACCTCTGTTCCATTCAACATTAACATGAACCATAACAACCTTAATAATAGTATGCACTATGAACAAACTACACCCAGAATGAACACTCCATCAATGTATAAAGTTTAAACAGTTTGGAGGTATTATCAAACAGATTGGCATGCTTTCAAGTTATTCACACATATAATGGACAAACACCCAATTTCTAAACTTCAACTATAAAAACAAACCCTAGCAGTATACTTTCACACATCATTCATTGTAAAGCATATTTGGTGTTCATGATATCGTTCCAAAATAATGTAGAAATAACATGTGAACATGTATAACATCTCAAACCATACAAAACTCATAAACATGATGATGACAAACCTAAACACGAGTAGATAATCAAGGGCATGGAAAAAAGGAATGATACCAAAAACTCTCAACACTATATTTCAAAGGCTGACAGTGTAGAGAGAAAATATGAATCTTCCAATGTCATACACATCCATTTCAAAACTCACATGCACAAAAGACAACATAGTAGCAGTAACAAAACATTATTCAGACATTCATTCATATGATCCAAACACTATATTACAAACCACACATATTGAAGATAACCAAACGAGCCAACATGCATTTCAACACAAACTCAAACATAATAAACATCAAGGTTAGTATAGATCACAGTAGACATAGCTATCCATTTCAACATTATATTAACAAGTTCCAAAAGAAGCAAAACATGTGTAACCCTTAGGGCAGTCATGGAGAGGTTAAAGCTTCCAACACAAACTCAACCAGAGGTTCATAATGATATTCATGCCATACAACACAACATTAGAACAACATAGTATTTCTAACATTAACTAAAACATGTTCAGCCTAACATATGAATAAGCATGATAAGTATAATAAAAGGAAGTTTGAGAAACTTACCTAATTTCCAAGCAAGTAGCAAGAACTTCCTTTCCTTCCTCAGCTAGCTTGTGCCCCTCCAAAAAAACAAGTTTTCAGAGTGGTTTTTGTGTTGTTTGTTGGTGAGAAATGAAGGGGAGAAGGGTCCTTTATATAGGGAGCTCAGCTGGACAATGAGAGTAAAGAACCAATGTACCAAGGGTTTGTTTTGAAGAGAAAAATCGTGGAAGGATTTGGAATATAGCTGTTCTGATCATAATATTATGGAGCCAAGTGATGTCCCTCATTTGTTGCAACTAGGTCAGAAAAATAGCATGCTTTGGATTGTATACTGATGGTTTAAGGATATGCACGAAGGGTGGTTTGGTTTGCTTGCAAATATTAACATGATAGTACAAAAGAAAGGCATATGGCAGCGTGTTTAGTGGTAAAGTGGAGTTGGAAAAGATGTGGTGGGTCTGCAGAAAGTGTACTTGGAGAGAGAGGATGAAATTTGAAATTCAAAACTGATGTGTTCTTGGTGCAAAATCAGTTTCGAGTAGCCATATTCCATGCATGATATCTCTCAATTGTGTGATCCAAATTTCATGCCCTTTGGTTCTAATGAAAGTTCATGCATCATACTACAATGTTGGTGTTGGAAAGTAGTTGAAATGATGCCTTGAATTGGTAGAAAAATGCCTTGCAAATCGTGTCCTCCAAGTTGCCAAAATGAACTTAGAAAATTTCTAAGTTATAGAAATTTGACAACTTCAAGTGCCCTTCTTTGACAATTCATAACTTAAGAATGACTTATCCCATTGAGATGTTCCACATATGGTTGGAAAGCTCTCATCATGCTCTACAACTTTCATTTGGGACTCAAGTCTTGAATCCAAATGGAAATGGGTGAAAAATTGGGTTAAAGTTAAGAAAAAGTGTGGTGAAAAGTGCTGAAAAATTTCCAAGTGTTTGGCCAAAATGTCTTGCAAGCTTCATAACTCAAAAACCAAGCATTTTTGGACAAAAAGTCATATGGAACAAATTGAAGATCTTGGAAAGAGCTTTCCAATGAGCTTTGAGCCACTCCAATTGGATGTGCGGTTTAGGAGTTATGGTCATTTCAAAATATGCTATTAGGGGAAAAAAACTCACAAATGACACCTTTCTTGGTCAAAACCCTACTTCTCTTGCAAGAATCCACATGAAACTTGATATGGATGCCTTGTATACCTCATGAGACATTATATGATGATTAGAACCATTAACACTTCATTTGAACCAAAATTCCAAAAGATTAGGGTTTCAGTCAAACCCTAATTTGACTGTGAATGCACTGAGGTCAAATCTTGTAATCTTGCTTCTTCCTTCACATCTAAAGGTCTTAGGAGACTCTTGAGGATGTTGATAAACCAATAGGATCAAGAATTAGGGTTTGGGAGTCCATCTTGATGAAGATCAGAGCCATTGACTGATAAGTGTCACAGAAACCCTAATTTGGAGGCACAGAGAGGCTGAGGCTCAAACTTTTCTTGTTGAGGACCAATAGATCTTGGATTCTTGTTGAATGATGTCTCTTGGATGTAGATGACCTTAGGTGGTAAGTGAACCTCACAAATCTTGACTTGATAGAGCCAAATACTTAGTGATTTCTTCAGAGCAAAACCCTAATTCCAAAGTCCTTGCACTGGAGATCTTTTGTTGACTTGACTTGCTTCAAACAACTTGTGGAGCTTCATGGTGATGTAAACCTAATTTGAACACAAAGAAATAAACTACAATATATGGGTTAGCTTAAACAATGCAGAGATGCCTGACCTAAGATGCACAAAAGCTGGATGACATCTAAGGGTAAAAATTTAGGGTACAACACCCGTCACTGTACCAATGTATCTTCAGAAGACCAACATTGGCCGAGTTGGTAGCTGTGCCTTCAATTGTCCACCTCAAGATGAAGTATTACACTTCAAAGGGGATGGTCGCCACCCTCCACAGCGACATCGAAGCCACACGACGATGTTTCGAAGCAACCACAAAGGGACTTAATGACATCACGTCCAAACCAAAGGTTTCGAATAAACCAGCCTTGCCCAGCAGTTTCGAGGAAGCCAAGCCTCTGCCTCAGGCCAACTCCATTGACCTCGACAGCCGCTTCCCCGAATAAGACCAGCAGGAGGACCAAGCAGCTTCAACCAACTTGTCTTCCCTGTCCAGCAGCAACTCCCATCCGATGCGCCCAATCCCGGATGGCAACTTTGAGCTCGTCTTATTCGACGATGACCCCCAGCGGGGAGTGAAGATTGGAGCAGACCTCCCCGACATCGCGAGGAAGCAATTCAAGGTCTGCCTCCGTGAGAGCGCCGACCTCTTCACTTGGAGCACCACTGAAATGCCCGGCTTGGACCCGTCCGCCGCCTGCCATCAACTCACGATTGACCCGGCCGTCAAAGCAGTAGCACAACGTAAGAGAAAGCAGTCTCCGGAGAAAATGGAGGTTGCAGAAAAAGCTGTAAAGGACCTCCTCGAGGCCAAAGTCATCTCGGAGGCCAAGTACACCACTTGGCTGTCCAACGTTGTACTTGTGAAAAAATCTAATGGCAAATGGTGAATGTGTATTAACTACACCGATCTTAATAAGGCATGCCCGAATGATGCCTACCCCTCCCCAATATTGATAAACTTGTTGATAATTCTGCCGGTTTTAAACTTTTATCATTCATGGATGCCTATTCGGGCTATAATCAAATTCCAATGGCAATGAGCGATAAAAAATACACGGCCTTCATGACCGAATCGGGCAACTATTACTACAACGTAATGCCCTTCGGCCTGAAGAACGCCGACGCGACCTATCAAAGAATGATGAACAAGGTTTTCCAGGGAGAGATATGCGACATGCTTGAAGTCTATATGGACGACATAATCGTAAAATCCCACGAGGAAATCGATCACACTGCCCATCTAAGGAAGGTCTTCGAACAGGCCAGAAAGTACAAAATGCGTTTCAACCCGGAGAAGTGCACGTTCGGTGTCCGGGCAGGCAAGTTCCTCGACTTCTACTTAACGGAACGAGGAATCGAAGCCAACCCCGATAAGTGCCGAGCATTCTCCTAGTTTTCGACGCCCAAGTCAAAGAAATCCATCTAGTCCCTCAATGGGATGCTCGCGTCATTATCCTGTTTCGTGGCCAAGTCTGCCCAACACGCCTTACCATTCTTCAAACTCCTCCGCAAGGAGGCAGCGTTCGAATGGACCGAGGAATGTGACAAGGCTCTTCTCCACCTAAAACTAGCACTCTCAGAACCACCCGTTATCTCTCGCTTGGACAACGACGAAACTTTATACCTGTATCTCGCTGTGGCAACCGAGGCGGTAAGCGCCGCTCTTATCCGCGAGACGCCTAACGGGCAGAAGCCCATATATTTTACGAGCAAAGCACTGCAGGGACCAGAGTTGAGATACCAGCAAATAGAAAAAAGTAGCACTGGCCCTCATCAACGCAACTAGAAGACTGAGACACTACTTTCTAGCCCACACGATTGTGGTTCGAACAGATCAACCCGTAAAGCAGCTACTGGGACGACCAGACATGGAAGGTAGAATGCTCAAGTTGTCGCTCGAGCTGTCCAAATCCGACATCTAGTATGAGAGCAGAAAAGCCCTCAAGGCCCAAGCTCTGGCCGACTTCGTCGTAGAAATAACGTTCGCAGACTCCCCCGCTCGCCGAGCACGTAAATGGACTATTTTCGTGGACGGGGCCTCCAGTTCGGCGGGAAGCGGGGTGGGCATCATACTGGAAAGCGACGAAGGAATCATCGTTGAAGTATCACTCACCCTGTCCTTCCCCACATATAACAACCAGGCTGAGTACGAAGCCTTCCTCGTCGGGTTACGCTTGGCCGAGGACCTTGACGCAGAAGAAGTCGTCATTTGCACAGATTCACAACTCGTGGCCCTTCAAGTCCGAGGAGAATATCAAGCCAAAAATGACAACCTGATCGAATACTTAGCCCTGGTCAAGAGAAAGATGACGAAGTTCACAGCGGTAGAGGTAAAGCATGTTCCCCGCGAACACAATGTCCGGGCAGACATTTTGTCCAAACTAGCAAGCACGAAGAAGAAGGGCAAAAATAAATCCGTCATACAAGAAGTACTTCCTCGACCCAACATTGAGAAAGCTTCCCTGATGCTCGACGTACAAGTGATCGGCGACAACAATTGTTGGATGACCCCTATTTACAACTACCTCGCTAGAGACGAACTCCCGTCCGACCATAAAGAAGCCAACGTGGTCAGGCGAAGAGTTTGCTCCTACGTCCTAGTCGGAAATAAACTCTATAGACGAGGATTCTCTATCCCGCTGCTCAAGTGTGTCGAGGAAGAGATGGTCGTCCATATCTTGTGCGAAATCCACGAAGGAATCAACGCCCAACATCTCGGAGGAAGGTCCCTTGCCCGTAAGGCCCTCCGAGCAGGATATTACTGGCCAACCATGCAACATGACACTAAAGAGCACGTGAAGAAATGCGATAAATGCCAATGGCACGAGGACATGCACCTAGCTCTACCTAACGAGCTCAAATCTATGTCCTCCCCGTGGCCATTCGCCTGGTGGGGCCTCGACATCCTGGGACCATTCGTGGTAGGATCAAGTCATAACAAATACTTAATAGTAGGCGTGGACTACTTCACAAAATAGATAGAAGCGAAAGCTCTAGCCAAGATAACTGCCCTTAACATACTGTGTTTCTATAAACAAAACATCCTCGCACGTTTTGGCATCCCCAAGCGATAGTCACGGACAATAGGACACAGTTCACGGACAGGAAGTTCCAAGACTTCGTCGCCCAGCTGGGCACGAAGCAACACTTCGCATCCGTCGAACATCCCCAGACAAACGGGCAAGCTGAAGCAGCGAACCGAGTCATCCTTCGGGGCCTCAAACGATGGCTGGACGAAACGAATAAAGCTTGGGTCGAGGAGCTGCACAGTGTCTTATGGGCATACTGCACAACTCCGCACTCTTCAACCGGGGAGACACCCTTTCGCTTGGCTTATGGGACCGAAGCCGTGATCCCCATCGAAGTTCACGTACCCTCCAGGCGGACAGAGTCGCCCTTAGACGAGGAGATAAACGACGAATCATTAAGAGAGGAACTCGACCTTGTTGAGGAAGTCCGATCTGGGGCAGCCCTCCGCGAAGCCTCGTTAAAACAAAAAAGTACCATCAGGCATAACGCCAAGGTGATACGACGAGAGTTCGACATGGAAAGCCTTGTCCTAAGGAGAAACCATAAAGACTCTCGCGAAGGCAAACTAGCCGCTAACTAGGAAGGACCCTATCGTGTCCGGGCAAAAACGAAGAATGAGGCCTATTACCTAGAAAATCTCAACGGGGAAGAACTTGATTGACCATGGAACGCCGAAAAGCTAAAGCAATACTACAACTAAGGCCTTAACTGTCGGTTTGATCCGTCACAACGACGAGCATCGCACACCGACCACGATGCGCGCCTAGGTACAAGCGTCGCACGCTAGAAAAGCAAAACCCCGCTCAGGAGCGAGCCAGGTCTCTGCTCGACAGCGGTCCCTCAATCGAGCACCACCGTCGTCAAAGTACCACGACAGGCAGAACACCCAGCTCGCGATGGGAGGTTCACGCCGCGAACTCAGGCCTCAAACGCGACTTGCGCTCCGCTCTCTCGCCCGAACATTCCCTGGCCGTTCGACCAGTACCCCTCACTGACGAACACATCTACAACGAGCAATTCCCCAAAACCTAAAGCAAATCAAAGTAATCCCTATTACGGGCATACATGCACGAACGAGCATAAACAAAACACTTAGCGAAATTTAATGCAGAAAAAGCCATGTAAATCACAAAACCGCCCACAAGGACCGAACACATAATTAACAGCAATAAGTGGTCGCGAGGACCACAATTGTACTTGGTTACATAAACCGGGGGCCATGCCCCCCAAAATAAGTTACAACAAATTACACGGCACGCATGCCGGACAAAATTACAACAATAAGAAAATCCTTCACTCATTCATCCGGTTGGTCTGCTCGGAGTTGGGCTGAGGCCCCGGTTATCCGCGGTCTGATCCTCGGAATGCTCTTCGAGGAGGGAATCCGGCATGATGATCCGGCCATCTTCAATGCGCGCCAGATAGCGGGTACCCTTGGTGGAAAGGTCAAGTTCGGGGTTCACCACCTGCAGTTGAGACACGGCGTTCTTGAAGGATTCGTCCGCGATAGCGATGTTGTCGTCCTCGGCCGCCAACATACGGGCAACCAGCTCAGACCTTGTCTTAATCTCCTTTACGTCATCGGGTTCATCGTCGCCCGGAGCATTAGCTGACCTCAGCTGCTGGACCAGCTCCTCAACCGCTTTCTTCTCCGTAGCCAGCGTAGAATTCTCCTTCTTCAGCCTGGTCACCTCCTCGTCAGCCTTCTTCCGGGCATTGTCAGCACTCTTAACCTCTTCCTTGAGAGACGCCATGGTAGCCCGAGCAGCCTTAAGTTTAGAATCAGTTGTAGAGTCCCCTTCAGCATAAACGACCGCCATCTCCAACCTTCTGACCAGCGCAGAAGCATCTTGGGCCACCATTGCCCTCTTGCTCGGGCGATCCATGCCTTCCAGCCGGAGAGATTCTACCCGCGGCACGACCAAGGACGTTTCCTCAAAGAACCGTCTATCATGAATGCACGTAGGGAGTTCGAACTTCCCTTTTTCCAGCGCCCGAGTGAGATCTAGCCCTTCGGTGGCCCTGAACCGCTTGAATCGTGAGGCCAAAGGCAGGGGAGATCCCCGGGAAGCAAGAGTAGGAGAAGAAGTCCCCGCAGTAGGCTGAGGAGGAGTGGGAGCACGCACATTGGCAAATCGAGACTTGGGAGCAGTCGCCCCCGGCTTATTCCTCGCGAGAGCATTCTTTACCATCCTTTCGTAAGCCTGAGGCATCTCACCTGCACAAACAGAATACGAACATGTTAGACACGAAGAAAAAATAATTCGGGCAAAGTAAAATAACTAAAACTACTGAGCAGCTTTTGAACTTCCGCAGAGGTCTTGCACTCCAGAAGCGCTTTGGTGGTAATAAAGCGGTATTCAACCCTCTGGCTACCATCCTCCTCGAAGATCGGGGACCCCTTCTTCGTCCAGCATTTAGCGAGCAAGAAAGAGGTAACGTACTTCACCAGCGTCTCGTAAGCAAAGGAATCCTGCCCGTCTAATTCGTGCGGCTGAAGAAGGTACTCATTGGGCTCCTTGGTGAAATGGCCAGGTCCCTAGTGGATAGGGAACTTGTACAGTCTCTCCCCAATAAACTTCCCAGCCTCATCGCGCAGGCCGTTTCCCTCCTCGTCAACCTCGATCTCCTAGACATAAGTGCTATCCCGGGCAGCTTCCGATACGGGCTCTATGATGTAGTACCTCTCCTTGAACGTCCGTATCGATTCCGAAAAGGGCTTGAACAGTTTGCGAGGCTGCTTCAATGAAACCCAACCATACCTCCTCCCCGTCAGCTGCCGTTGAAGATGAAATACAATGAAAAATAAGGGGAGAGTAACCCCTATCCTCAAGTACTCGCACGTTAGCTCAAATGCCCGGATGAAGGCCAGCGAGTTCGGGTGTAGCTGCGTCGGGGCCAAATTTAAGTGTACGAACACTGACTGCTAGAAATCAGTGAACGACAGCCTCAGTCCCAACTCTTTGAATGCATACTCGTACATGGAGAAGCGCTCCCTGTAATTTATACAGACCCTATCATCCTCGGATGGAAAATGCACCTTCCACTCCCCCTCTGGCCCGACTTCTGTAAAAACGTCACCCAGGTACGTCGCAAAAGTGGACACATGCTCGGCTGGCTCGGCCACCGTCCACTCCTCCGTGGAACCTTCAACAGTGTCCTCTTCCATTTCCTCCTCCTCCCCGGCTTCGCTGGGGACACTCGAAGATTCCGAGCTGCTGCTTTCCGAGGAACTTGCTTCCTCCTCGGACGAATCTAGTATTATCTCCCCGTCTAGCCCTGTCGCCATGTCAATCACCTGAAAAACAGAGAAAAAAGTGAATTCGACGAAGAATTAAATCCACCATTCCACCGCTAGTCAAGTGAAAGGGCGCGCAAAGGGCTGAGGACGACGTCCCCGGCCTAAGCCCTAACAACGAACAAAAAACTCAAGAGTCTCCCACGAGGAGATGCCCAGAGTAAGCCACTTCCGTACGAGGAACTTCCTCGTGCCACTTCCCAGTTTCCGTCTGAAGCTCCACCGGAAACTGCAAAGCTTCACTGAAAACTGCATAGGCTCGTCAGAAACTTCATCGTTACTCCAGAATTTGAACGATCATGGCGGTTACGCATGCATCATCATCGCAATGACGCCGGAAACCGCCTGATTCACAAGAATAGCCTAAACCCCAGCGGCCGCGTCGGCGGCGGAAAATGGCATAACCACCGCCCACCACCAACAACCGCCGGAAACGAATCCATTTCATCTTCTAAACCTAAACCTAACCGCATGCAATCAACAAATGACCGTCAAATGGATAAAAAAGCACGAAAACAGTAAACTTACTTGGTTAGAAAGGTGAAAGGCGGTTGCTCGGAGACTGGTACGGCGACCGGAGCTGCAACCGACGGTAGCGGGCATGAGCTCTGAAGAAGACGAAGAGAAGAGGAGAGCGAAAAGTTCCAAATGAACCGAGTCTCCCCCTTTTTATACTGAGGGGCACGTGCAGTGGCACGCCCCCATAGGTCATGATGGCTATTAACTAGCCATCATTGCCTAGTAACTGCTGCACAAGGCTCGAGACACACGTGGCGCCCCGACGTTTCAGTTCTTCCTAACCGTTAGTCTCCCCATATGACGGGCAATCCAGACACGGACATGAATGTCACGAACACCAGATGTCACGGGCACCACAAAACAACCTTCCTCATCAACAAACGACGACTTCACGATAGCTCCCCGGAGCCACGAGCAGTCCTTAAGTCATCACTCTCATGCTCATGAGCAACGACTTGCGGGGCTCCTATTCTGGACTGGACTAATGGCTAGACATGGCCCAATCCACTCCTGCTCCCAGACCGGCCCAATTGCCTAAGTCCAATCCACAAAGGGGCAGAAGTTACCTTCCTGCCCCTCAAACCGGGCAAGGACTTCACAGATCCTCCCCGGAAATGCTGCCCGTTCCACACGACGTCTTCATTCCCCGAACAGCTAAGGGCATGTGCCCAAAATTGTGCATATGCCCGACATAACAACTAGTTTTGGGCACCCTGGCCGACCTAATGGCTAGTTTGGGCAGTTACCTATTCTTCGAGAAAACGGTTATTTCGCCCCGAAAATAGGACCGTTGGCCACGCGCTGAGGGTACTATATAAACCCTCTCACATGAGAAGGTCAGGTATCAAATATTCACCCTACGAACTAATACTTTGTACTTGCCCCTTTTCTCTGACCCTTTCTTACTTGAGCGTCGGAGTGCCTTGCAGGTACACCCCCTCCTCCTTTCCATACGCCCAGAATCTCAGACGTACTTGGTGGCCCACTTCAACAGGATCTGATACAGCCTTCACGATCAAAATCTATGTTTATTAATGCTAAAAAGTATACCATTCTTAAATCATTATGTATTTAATATAAACGTGGTTTATTTCAAAATAGATTATTTAACATTTTTTTTCTTTATATTTTAAAAAATTTAAAATTATATAATATTTTATAATTGATTTATTTGTTTTTAATACGAATATAAATAACGAATACGGGTATGAGTATTTACATACTCATAAGACACAAATATAAATGTTAATTTTGCCGTTCAAACAAATATGAAATCGAATATGCTAATTTCTTCTAAATTGTGGATATACAAATAAATACTATAGTATCGTGCCTAAATCCTATACAGTGTGAGTCTCGAATTGATAGGATAAATTCTCAAATAAGTTTGAATAAGACATGCTAAATGCTTTACAAACTCAGTCTAATTTACATGAGTCCTTGAATAAAATTCTTTTATTTTTTATTTTATATTTTTACTTTTACTTTTATTTATAATAACTACTAGTTATGCATTTCTTTGAGCCGAAGCAAAACAAGTAAAAGAGGAAAAAAAAAAGTACGAAAAGAAATGTTATTATAAATAAAAGTAAAAATAAAAATATAAAAGCACAACGACCTCAAAACAGAGAAGAGAGTTCCATTTGTTTCTTTCTTTGTTTCAGAGTTTTCTCGCTTCAATCGCCATGGCTGCTCTGCAATACTTGGAATCCCTTCGAAGTTCTCACCCCGAGCTTGGCGAATGGTACAATTCTCTTGCGGATCTGTACCAGAACAAGCTATGGCATCAGCTTACTCTCAAGCTCGAACAGTTCGTCGCTCTTGCGGTTTTCCAGGTATCACTCTTCACTTTCTTCTCCCAATACACTTTCTTTACACTCTCAATTGCACAAATAATTTGACTCTCTGCTTCCTCCTTTTGATTTGGCCTTTTGTTAAAATTAGGGTTTCTGTTTTTGTTTTGTTGTTTTTGTGTTGAACTTAATTTGGGAGTTGAGTTGAGATGGTTAACGACTGTGCTGATATTAGGGGTTTGGTTGTTGTGCTGTGATTGGAATTGTGGTAAAGGTGGAGACTTTTTTAGTGGACGAGTTTAGTTTTTTTGTTTTGGATCCGAGAATGTTAGGTAGGGTATAGGTCTGCGTTGTCGATTGAATTGTTTATGGAATTGAATCATGGGTGTTGGGGTATTTAGAATTAGGGTTTTGTTGGAAACTGAATTTTTGGGATTTTTTACTTTTGCTTTTGCTTTGGATTTTATTTTATTTTATTTTTGTGTGGGGAGAGATTCGAATTGTGTATGAAATTTTAGAGTCCTTTTGTTGTATATATCTTGCTTATGACATTACTCAAGCATTGTAGTGTTTGCTTTGAAGCTCATAATTTATCCATAAAGCTTCTTCCTTACTATATTATTATGGACTGGGATATAGTAAGCCTTTTGAAAATGTGATTGATAAGTTAATAAGTTAGTAAGTTAATGACGATTAATGATCAGAGTAAACTGAAGATGTTTTGCTTTGACAACATCAAGCTAGCCTTGTATTTTTCTTAAAAAATGGTTTGAGTGATCAAATGTATCATAAATTGGTGTTGAAGTTTCCCCATTTGTTGGGTGGATTTTAATTTGAATGAGGATCTTTGTCACAAATGGTGTTATATCTTTGCTTTCTGATGCAACCTGGTAGGTGAGATCAAGATAATTTCATACTACTACAAGCTGTAGTGATTTTTTTGTGATAGCATTTATGGTCAGGTTCATTATTCAGTTTTAGTGATTGTTTTACTAATGCTGTCACTCATCTTCTGTCTACTGTTTTTGATACTATCAATTATGTTGCACAATTTGTGCAGTGTTAATTCTGTTTTGCTTCTATTATCATTTTTTGTGACATTTTTAGTCTGATAATTTACTCTGCAGTGCAACTTCTCACCGTGGTTTAATATTTATTTCCTTGAACATTTATTCTTACTATGAATTTTCAGGCCGGTGATGCTCTGATACAGTTATACAACAATTTCATAACAGACTTTGAGACCAAAATCAACCTTCTCAAGCTTGCCCATTTTGCTGTGATGGTTTCTCGACAGTATTCTGAGAAAGAAGCTGCCGTTGCTTATCTTGAAGGGGTCATTGAGAAACTGCAAGCAACTAGAGAGCAGCGCATTGAAGAGCCTATCCTATACATCAAGATGCAAATTGCCTTATTTAAGCTTGAGCAAGGTGACCAAAAGGAATGCAAGAATCTTTTGGAAAATGGAAAGAGTACACTTGACAGCATGACAGATATTGATCCAACTGTGTATGCGAGCTATTACTGGGTATCTTCTCAATATCACAAATCCCGTCAGGAATTTGCTGAGTTCTACAAAAATGCTCTTCTCTATTTAGCATACACATCAGTGGAGTCTCTCTCTGATTCATTCAAGCTGGTATGTTGTAGAAATGTGAAATGTTTTTGTTGATTTATTTAGTCCTTTTCTGTTGTCTCAAATCATGGCTATTAGCTTACACTTTGCCCTGGATACAGTTACTTTTGTCTCTTTATGATTCTTAAAGTATGGCTGTGAAGGGAGACTGTAAGAAAGAGTGTTGGAAAGTTGTTTCATGTTGTGAATATGAGGAAAATATTTGTAGATAGGGTAATTCCTCTCTTGATTGGGGAAAATGGCTGCACAACTGCTGTAGAAAGTCTTCAGATGTGATCTAAATTGCTGGTATCGAGTAGTAAAAATAGGTCGTTTCACCGTTACTGTAATTTTATTTTTTAAAACAGATAAATTATTGAGATGGTACTAAATCTTTTCCATGTAAAAAAATATATGGGGGAAAAGATGGAGGATCGGAAGATAATATAATATTGTGATGGATGGATAATAACTGTTATTTCCGAAGCGTAGAACTCATGCTCTTGGGGATAGTGACCAATCTGTGTATCTAACTGTAGGTTGTAGGCGTGTTTTTCTTCTCAAAATTAACTACGATGGAATAACTAGTGTATAATATGACACAAGAGCATGTGTTACACAGTTGCTAAACAGTAGTTTATTGGGGATGATTTCCCTTTTATTTTGGACTTTAGGGTTGGGTTCTTTTAACATCAGGGGGACTATGGCGATGGTGTAGCTAAGTTATAGTACTACACCATAACATAGAGTTAAATAATTGTCTTTTTCTAGTTAGTACATATATTCAATACAGGACACATGATATGAGACATTGACAAACACGACATTAGTAGAACACTTAACTGCTATTAATTCTAATATAATAATAACCTAAAAATTAAAAATAAAATAGACGTCTTAAAGTTAGCTTGAGTTATTGAAAATTGAAAACATAACTGCAAAACACCAACATTTTCGAGTATTGGGGTATTCCCATTGTATGTCTGTATGTTGATATATAAATAATTTAAAAAAAAAAAAAAGAAAAGGATACAACTAGAAAGTATAGAAAAGTCCATGGAATGTCCAACATTAATCTATAAAAGTTAACCTAATTGGTTTTGGTTACTATTTGATCACACATTTACATTTCTATGCTGTCCTTTCTAATATTGATTCAGAGGACTTTGAATCAGGTTGATGCTTATGTTTTGGTAAAATTGAAACTGAATCTGGGCTTTTTAATTTATTTAGTTGCCTTGTCCTTCTGCTTTAGGTAGAGGTTACAGGAGATATCATACTAGTCTATGGTTTCTTTTCTATTTATCTGCAGATATGATATTAGTTAATGCACAATGTTTTTTGATCTGTTAGGATTTGGCATTTGACCTGTCCCTTTCTGCTCTGTTGGGGGATAACATATACAACTTTGGAGAGCTACTTGCCCATCCTATTGTGAGTATTTACAGATGTTTTTTGGAATGTCTATTCTTAAAAATTTCCGTACTCCAGTCATCTGTTTGTGTTACAATGTTGGATAACACAACTTATTATACCTTCCACAGATTAAGAGCCTCCTAGGGACAAAGGTGGAATGGCTCTACTACATTCTGCAGGCATTCAATTCTGGTGATTTGGTTCGATATCAAGAATTATGTCAGGTGCATAATGCTGCTTTAAGGGCTCAACCGGCACTAGTTCAAAACGAACAGAAGCTGTTGGAAAAGATCAACATTCTCTGTCTGATGGAAATTATATTCAGGTACGTATTCGGTGAATATATTGTCAAAATTGTCACATTCAGGGATGAATTTGAAACTGTTGTGTTCCATTTCTAACACAAAGCTGATTGTGTTTATTTCAAGTCGGCCTTCTGAAGATCGTACTATTCCATTGAGTGCAATTGCAGAGCGTACAAAGCTTTCTATAGAGGATGTGGAGCATCTCCTTATGAAGAGCCTATCTGTAAGTTCAACTGGAAGTTCTTGAAAGTTGCTGCTTTTTAAACGTTCATTTTTTTTCTTTATAGCCATCCAAAGTATCACAATTTCAACTTATGGGTTTGAACAAATGTGAAACTTCTTCGTTTCTGTTGAGTTATTCTTGTTTGCCCGCTTCATTTTGGTTTATATGATATTTTAAGATGCATCGATGTTTTTAGAGTTATTATGATGCTTCATTTTGGTTTGTATAATTTTTAAGATGCGTTAATCTTGTTACTAACAATTACATTGTTTATTGGTTTTTACCAATTTTTACCTAAAGAAACTAGTTTTGTTTTTCTGTTGGAGTTCTAGTTACTAACTCGACACTCATTCAGCACTTGATGATGCATTTTTCCTACTCAGCAAATGATCACTTCCATTTTTTGGCCGATATTATCATTCAAAGTTTAAAAATGTTGTCTTTTGAAAATGGTTGTTTTCACTTTTCTGTTTTGCTTTTTTCTTAGTCTTTATTTTCCTGTTTAATGATGACTTGAGTAGAGGGCCTTGTTGGTATTTGCTTTGGTTTGGAAAAGTATATTGCTATTTTACCAACATGCTTACAACTTAGCACACATGTGGGTTTCATTCTCTTTTGGTCATTGCAGTATTATATACTTGTTTTAAAAAAAAAGAAGTTATCCAGGCTTCTGAGAAAAGCTATTTGAATTGTCTATATCGGGGCCTTGATTTTCTGTTGTAAAGATCATATGGAAAAATTAACTGTCAAATTTGAGATTGTATATGAAAATATTTATTGCAGGTTCATCTGATCGAGGGTATTATTGATCAAGTGGAGGGCACAGTACATGTTTCCTGGGTGCAACCAAGAGTTCTTGGTATTCAACAGATAAAATCCTTACGGGATCGACTGGACAGTTGGACAGGAAAAGTACACACGGCGTTGTTGTCCATCGAGGCTGAGACACCCGATTTAATTGGATCATGAAAATTTTCTGTTTGTTTTCTGCCAGTTGTAACGATTTCTAATGTTAAAGGGTAAACATCCTGAGGCAGCAAAAGACGAAGAGACTTCCGAGTTACATGGGCATATAGCCAACTTATGTGCTTCATTTGGTTTTGTCTACTTCTTTTGAATGATTGCTGGAAATAGCAACCCCTTGTACTTGGCTTAGAAATTATTGTTTCTAAATGGTTGCATGCTTAGAGACATGTTGCATCAGTTCAAAACAGTCTGTTTTTACATCTTAGAGTGGTGACCAAACTATGTACCTGAAAATTTTCTTTAGATACAGCCATTTTTATTTACTTTAGAAGTTCTTTTCATTTAATTGAGCCAAGTGATTATTTTCTGTTGCCTGAATCTTCTCATACATCAGTTTGGTTTCTAATAGTTTTACCGTGTTATAAATCTTCTGTTGTGTTGTAAGAGTGATGAAATGAGGCACCAATTACCAATTGTGACAACAGGGTATTACTGCACTGCATGTCCAAATTCTATTTTATTATATTGGTAACTAGTATCATAAAAGTTATATTTTTAAGCTAGGTTGTAAAAAAAGTTGGATGAGGTTCAATTAGATAAGCCAAATATATTAGCATATGTTTCTATTTTAAAATATGCTTTTATTATAAATGAATGTAGAGCTTATTCTTAGAAGTCACAGCAATTTTTAGGATGTGTTTGCTTGGTGACAAGTAAACGGTAGCATTCATGCTTTTAGCAAAAGTACCTACTACCTATATCTTATGTTTCTCGCGGTACTTTCATATCTTCAAACGATATTCTTAATTTGTTCTATGATAATGGCTAGTTTTGGGATTTTCGCCCCCAATATCCCCTTTTGAAACAATTTTTTTTAATTTTCCTAGTTTAAAAAAAGTTCTCTAAATGCTCCATTTTTCAATTCAATGGACGAAGGATTACTATTCAACTTTTGTCTCATTATCTTTTATTATTTTTTTATTTTCTTGTTTTCTGGTTTTTTAATGTTTTAAATTATTTTTTAAGCAATATAATAATAAAATAATATTTTTAATAATAAAATAATTTTTTAAATATTTAACAAAAATTTATAATTTTTTTGAATGTGTTATATTAAATCAGCTTAAGTAATAATTGTGCAGAGATATCAGATGTAAGGGCACGAGTTATCTACGACATCCCATTTGTTTATCGTTAAAAGAGTGAGTTTAAACCACTAGACTACTTGTTGAATGTTAAAATAAATTTATGCAAATTTTTTCTTTTTAATAAAATATGATTAAAAAATAAAAATTATTTTTAAATAAATAGAAACACAAATATTAATCATTGCAAAATTTATACTCACACCACTAGACTACTTGTTGAATGTTAAAATAAATTTATGCAATTTTTTTCTTTTTAATATAATTAATATGATTAAAAAATAAAAATTATTTTAAAATAAATAAAAACACAACTATTAATCATTGCAAAATTTATATTGTGGATAACTTGCATTGAAAACTCATCCACTTCATTTCGTCACGATTAGGTAATTTTAGTCACACTATGAGTTTCCTCGCGATATACAAGTTCTGGCCTAAGACAGTTTTCGTTCATCATAAAAAAGTCTTTCATTGTCTGAAGAAGGTGCTCCGGTGATGGATCTTCGCTAGTAATAATTACGAATTCTATGTATCTTCAAAGTTGTCATGGTAAGTGTCGCGTCAACGACATATAATTGAGGTAATGCGAGATCGGAAGGTTGATTAGGAATTTTCAGTATGATTTTAGAGCCAATTACATTCGTTCTTTGGCAATTCAAGTGTAGATCTAGATTTGGATCTAGGATCATTAGTTCTTTTACTTCACAGAGTTCTTGCGGGAATCAGATATTTGGGAATTCGATGAATTGTAGTTGAAACGATGATTGATTGGATCAAACACGAAGGATTTTTGCTTTCGATTCATATCGCTCTTGACTTGATGACCCACAAAGGTTATGCGTTGGCAAACTAAAGTTCAAATTGAAAATTCACTCATTTCACTTCGTCACGATTAGGTAACTTTAATCGCACTATGAGTTTCCTCGCGATATACAAGATCTGACCTAAGTCAATTTTCATTCATCATCAAAAAGTCCTTCATTGTCTAAAGAAGGTGCTCCGGTGATGGATCTTCGCCAGTAATAGTTATGAATTCTACGTATCTTCGAAGTTTCAACGGTAAGTGTCGTGTCAACGACATATAATTGAGGTAATGCGAGATCGAAAGGTTGATTAGGAATTTTCAGTATGATTTTGGAGGTAATTACATTCGTTATTTGGCAATTCAAGTGTAGATCTAGATTTGGATCTAGGATCACTAGTTCTTTTACTTCATAGAGTTCTCGCAGGAATCATAGATTTGGAAATTCGATGAATTATAGTTGAAACGATGATTGATTGGATCAAACACGAAGGATCTTCGCTTTCGATTCAGATTGGTCTTGACTTGGTGATCCACGAAGGTTATGCGTTGGCAAACTAACATGCAAATTGAAAATTCACTCATTTCACTTCGTCACGATTAGGCAACTTTAGCCGCACTATGATTTTCCTCACAATATACAAGATCTGGCCTAAGGCAGTTTTCGTTCATCATCAAAAAGTCCTTCGTTGTCTGAAGAAGGTGCTTCAGTTATGGATCTTTGCCAGTAATAGTTACGAATTCTCCGTATCTTCGAAGTTGGCACGGTAAGTGTCGCTTCAACAACATATAATTGAGGTAATGCAATATTGGAAGGTTGATTAGGAATTTTTAGTATGATTTTGGAGGCAATTACATTCGTTCTTTGGCAATTCAAGTGTAAATCTAGATTTGGATGTAGGATCATTAGTTCTTTTACTTCACAGAGTTCTCGCAGGAATCACAAATTTGGAAATTTGATGAATTGTAGTTGAAACGATGATTGATTGGATCAAACACGAAGGATCTTTGCTTTCGATTCAGATCGCTCTTGACTTGGCGATCCACGAAGGTTATGCGTTGGTGAACTAAAGTGTGAATTAAAAATTCACTCATTTCACTTTGTCACGATTAGGTAACTTTAGTTGCACTATGAGTTTCATCATAATATACCATATCTGACCTAAGGCAGTTTCCATTCGTTATCAAAAGTCCTTCGTTGTCTGAAGAAGGTTCTTCGAAGTCGTCACGGTAAGTGTCGCGTTAGCGACACATAATTGAAGTAATGCGAGATCGGAAGGTTGATTAGGAATCTTCAATATGATTTTGGAGGTAATTACCTTCGTTCTTTAGCAATTCCAGTGTAGATCTAGATTTGGATCTAGGATCATTAGTTCTTTTACTTCACAGAGTTCTTGCGGGAATCAAAGATTTGGAAATTCGATGAATTGTAGTTGAAACGATGATTGATTAGATCGAACACGAAGGATATTCGCCTTCGATTCAAATCACTCTTGACTTGGTGATCCACAAAGGTTATCCGTTGGCGAATTAAAGTGCGAATTGAAAATTCACTCACTTTACTTTGTCACGATTAGGTAACTTTAGTCGCACTACGATTTTCGTCGCGATATACAAGATCTGACCTAAGACAGTTTCCGTTCGTCATAAAAAAGTCCTTCATTGTCTGAAGAAGGTGCTCCGGTGACTGATATTCGCCAGTAATAGTTATGATTTCACCGTATCTTCGAAGTCGTCATGGTAAGTGTCGCGTCAACGACATATAATTGAGGTAATGCGAGATCAGAAGGTTGATTAGGAATATGCTGTATGATTTTAGAGACAATTACCTCCGTTCTTTGGCAATTCCAATGTAGATCTAGATTTGGATCTATGATCATTAGTTCTTTTACTTCGCAGAGTTCTCGCGGGAATCAGAGATTTGGAAATTCGATGAATTATAGTTGAAGCAATGATTGATTGTGTTAGTTCTGCAGCTATGCAGTATTTGTGTTGGCTAAATTTTATTAAAACCTATATGATAGCTTTATGTCACTAAAGTTGTTTTAACATGCTGTTTTGTGTATCTGCCATAATAGTTTAGTTGCAGGTTGTAAAATGTCAAGGAGGATGTCTTGACATGCTGTTCTGCACTAACTAGTTATGTTCAGTATCTGTCATATTAGATTAGTTGCAGGTTGTGGAGATGTCAAGTGTGATGTCAGGACATGTTGTGCTGCGTTTTATGTGAATCTGTCGCGTGCTGTCATTCTGTTATTGGCGAAAATCATGGTCTGTCGTTTTTGTAGCAGCAATATGTTTAATAGGACGTGGTTACTTGCTAAGAAGAACAGGTTAAGCAAGAAGTCCTATTGAGACATGTTGAGATGAGAAGTTCTCATCATCTGGAGCAACATGTCGGATAAGATGTCCTATGCTGAATCATTCGACATCGCGCCTGTGCTGAGCTAGACAGTTAAACTCTGTTATGATTTAACAGATGCAGAATATTATGGGAATATTATGTTATCCTATGTGGCGCTGTTTTGTTTGGTCTGGAAGATTCAAGTCAGAATCAAGAAGAATAATGACTCTCTAAATTATGGAGATCATTTAGGAAAGATTTGATTGAAGGCCTATTTTGGTACAGAAGTTATTGCAGATTTTTAACATAAGTTTTATTGTGATTTGAAGCCCAAATCCAGTTGGGATGTAGGTTATAAATAGGAGTGTTTGTAACCTGATTTAAAAACGATTCCAGGATGTAAAATTATTAGGGTTTCGTTCTTGTGAACCACTTTCTAGGAGAGTTGGTATGTGTGAACCACTCGGATTGTGAGATGGTCACTATACTCCTCGAAGCTTTTAAGCAAGAGTGAGAGTTGTTATTGGAGGAAGCTGTTAAACAACTCTGAGTATTGTTCTTAGTCATGTGTGTCATGTCTAGGTATTGTTATTGAAGCGTGTCTTCTACTTTTCTGTGATTGAAGAGCTGTTGGAAATCAAGCTGTTGATGCTGTGGCTGAGGTGTTGACTGCTAGACATCATTGCGATGATTGGAAGTGAGATGGAGTCTCTTACCTAGGGAGGTCTTAGGTAGAAGGGTCATTGGGTAGTGATTAGATTAGTGGATTGTCAACTGGTTTGTTGAGTCTGTAATTTGATACTGCTAAGAGTGGACTTCCTTCCTGGCTTGGTATGCCCCCAGATGTAGATTATTAGATCGAACTGGGTGAACAAATTCTGTGTGTGGTTTATGCTTTTCAATACTGTTATACCTTGCCATGTTTTCTATAACAGACCAGATGTCTCGACATCCTGTAGGACATCTGGGATCTGTCATACCAGAATTTCAATTGGTATCAGAGCAGGCATCCTGTTCTGTTTCTGGGTGAGATCCGAGGGGGATACTTTCTGGTTCATGGTAAAGGAAGAAGGATGTTATACTGAAAAGCTGATTGAACGTGATAGGTTCATATTGGTGTTTGAATGGTCCCTAGAAGTGGAGGATGGACTATTCGCAGAAAATGACGTGTGGTGGTTTTGTGTAATATGCTGTACCTGAAGACTGCTGAGGAGGTTGTGATTGTTGTGTATTTCGCTGCATGGTATCTGATGGAACCCTGGGGGTCTTTGTGTCGCTAGTAAAGGAATGGCAGTAGGGTTGGTCTCCTCAGAAGAGTTGTTGTGTGATGATGTAGTGTATGCAAGACTGTTTCAACCAACTGTGTAAAGGTGCCAACGATACTTGAGTTTTATTTCTCAAGTCCACTCTTAAAGGCACTATAGTGTGTGGTTGATTTACTCTTCAAGAAATCTGTTGAAGAAAGGATAGAGCCATTTATTTTGGTCTCTAGAAGAGTCTTTCTAATACTTAACCTAATTAGGAAAATGACTCTGAGTCTTGCTGTCGTTTAGTTTTGCTGGAGCTTAGATTAGTTTTGAAGACCTTTAAGAAGTCTTCATCTAGCTTAGGTTCAGCTATGGGATGTCCCCCACATGATGAACACTTGGAAGAGTAAAAGATGCAGACGTGTTGATGGTGTGTATCATGCAAGTATTTATGGTCTGATCAGAAAGGATGATCAGCTACTGGTGAACTCTTGTATCCCCTGCAAAGATTTGTACATGGATTACTTCGGATGTTGTCTCCAAAGCCATAGTAGTTGTTTAATGGGATTTAGACTGATGTCGGAACTGATGTTGAAACATCATTTTAGTTCATTGCTTCCTCAGCCAAAGAAAGTTAGTTGTGCTCATGGTGGAGTATCAGGTCAAGCCATTTACCTAATCTGAAGTGATCAGTGGTGTGGATTAATAAAAGAGGGATCGGCTAGTGCCACAAGGGTGCAGGAAAAGAATGTCAGACCAGATCAAATGTTGTACCTTGTGTGAGAAGGTTACCTTATCACATATGATAAATAACTTGACATCAGTTGAGTATTTGTCTGCTTTTGATAAGGATGTGCATCTAACCGATATTGAATACTCTGACAGGAGCTGAGTGTTTATCTAAGGTGTTGTGCATTCAACTAATGACAATATACATTGACGGGAGACTATGTATAAGTCTGATGTAAAAGTGCAGGACTGCTGAAGTGTTGTGAATTTATTTTTCTCTATGTGGCTGTTTATTTCTCTTCGTGGTGTGTTGGTGTGTGACGACCTGAATTAGCTGCTGAAGGTGTGATCCTTGGAGATCATCCTGGGTTCAAGGAACTCTGTGTTGATGTCCTACATGATATTGAAACTATCATGGTGGTTAAAAGAAGCTTGGGATTATAAAGATGAGATTGTGTGGCTATGGGGTAGTTTTGGACTACTTAGTTTCTGAAGATTCAGATATGGCAGATTTGATGTCTTTGGGGTTTCTGAGCAGGATGGAGGTTGTCTACTCAAACTTGATTGCTGAATCAAGTCTATGAGAGCATGGAAATCTGTTTTTAAAAAGGGAGGAGATTCTTCTGAGTGGCAGAAGGAAGAGCTGAATTCAACAATTGGATGTCATAATGTTCTGACATCTAGCTTAACATCAGAAGTCTCAGTTGGTGATGTGGCACATCAGCTTATGATAGGGTGATCTACAGGAATGAACAATAGGATGTTTCAAAAGATCGTTCTCATGGCACTTTGCGGGAGCTGCAGGAAGGAGAAGATGTTACATGACCATGGCTTAGGGAGTCTAAGTGTGTGTGCTATTGAGCCATTGGAACATGTGACTTGAAGATCAAGTTTCCTTGATGGATCAAGATTTCTTTGTGAGAGTTCTGACAAACTTGAAAAATATCAAAATGTGGCATTTGGTTGTTTTCATATGAGGATTCATGAATGAGGTGATCAAACTATGGCATTTGGTTGATCTCAGAAGTGGATTTGGAGAATCAAGATAATCAGAGTGTGGCAGCTGGTTATTATTGAGGATTGTCTTGGAACAAGTTACTCTTGGGCAGAAGGGTGATGAGTTGAAGACTCAAGGAGATTATTCTTCTTGAAGGTGGATGAGAGTTTATTTCTCTAGTTCTTTGGATTACTATGCTGTAGTAAGTCCAGTTGGTGGAGCATATCAAGAATCATGGTGATTATGTCTTGGTGTGTGGCAGATGTTCTAACTTGGTGTTGGAACATTATCTGGGTTGGATTTCCTTGGTGAAGGATGATTGTGGTCTGGTTCAGGAGCTTGGTGCCTACATTATTCCTAAGGAGCGTCTATATAGTCATATGGGAGAATGATGAAGTAGAAGGAAGCATATCAGGTATTGATTGCTTGAAAGTCTGAAGGTGAAGATACTCATCAACTGATCAGGAGTATTCCAAATTATCATACGGGAGAATGATAGGGAATGATTGCCTTTGGAGAGTTGGATGGATTCTGTTCATGATGTCAAGACTGTTGTCTTAACATCTGCTGACAGAACATTCTATTCAGAATGTTATGGTTTTTGTCTCCAGAGAACACAAGCTTCTATCTGATTTATGTACTGTTGTGGTACATGGTTTGCTTGAGGGTCAAGCAGTAGGTGAATGTGTTCAGCAGGTGTGTTGAACAAAGGGTGCGCTCTTGAAGACATGAAGATGCGTCTTGTGTTTTCCATTCATTTTGGGTGTTCTTCTTGCAATGGAGCATTGGTTATCCATGTTAGGGAGAGTACTGTATACTGTCAGATTGTACAAGCGTCTGAGTTGGATGTGTTCTGCTACTGACTTGCTTGCTGTTGGGTGATTGTCCTTAGAAGTTTAATTGCTTGGTTTGGTATATTATGGCTAAAAAGGGGGAGAAGTAAGTGTCCTTGGTTGTTTCCTTGAGGGGGAGCTGGTTGTGTTATCCAAAGGTTGTATGGATATTGCTCTGGTGTGCTATAACTTTGTCAAATATGGCTAAAAAGGGGGAGAGTGTGTGATTGCATGATGTGCTAATGTTCTAACATTTATGTGTGATTGCTAGTGTGAGTGGTGAGCTAGTTGGTAAATGTTGTTGTGAAGTTGCTGCTGTGTGAGGTTGTGTATGTGTTGCAGTGCTGATAATTGTTTTATCTGCTACTGATGTGTGTGACTATCTTCTGCTGCTGATATATTTGATTTGATAGGATGGTTTTAGCCAAAATTTGCCAAAGGGGGAGTTTGTTAGTTCTGCAGCTATGCAGTATTTGTGTTGGCTAAATTTTGTTAAAACCTATATGATAGCTTTATGTCACTAAAGTTGTTTTAACGTGCTGTTTTGTGTATCTGCCATAATAGTTTAGTTGCAGGTTATGAAATGTCAAGGAGGATGTCTTGACATGCTGTTCTGCACTAACTAGTTATGTTCAGTATCTGTCATATTAGATTAGTTGCAGGTTGTGGAGATGTCAAGTGTGATGTCAGGACATGTTGTGCTGCGTTTTATGTGAATCTGTCGCGTGCTGTCATTCTGTTATTGGCGAAAATCATGGTCTGTCGTTTTTGTAGCAGCAATATGTTTAATAGGATGTGGTTACTTGCTAAGAAGAACAGGTTAAGCAAGAAGTCCTATTGAGACATGTTGAGATGAGAATTTCTCATCATCTGGAGCAACATGTCGGATAAGATGTCCTATGCTGAATCATTCGACATCGCGCCTGTGCTGAGCTGGACAGTTAAATTCTGTTATGATTTAACAGATGCAGAATATTATGGGAATATTATGTTATCCTATGTGGCGCTGTTTTGTTTGGTCTGGAAAATTCAAGTCAGAATCAAGAAGAATAATGACTCTCTAAATTATGGAGATCATTTAGGAAAGATTTGATTGAAGACCTATTTTGGTGCAGAAGTTATTGCAGATTTTTAACATCAGTTTTATTGTGATTTGAAGCCCAAATCCAGTTGGGATGTAGGTTATGAATATGAGTGTTTGTAACCTGATTTAAAAACGATTCCAGGATGTAAAATTATTAGGGTTTCATTCTTGTGAACCACTCTCTAGGAGAGTTGGTATGTGTGAACCACTCGGATTGTGAGATGGTCACTGTACTCCTCGAAGCTTTTAAGCAAGAGTGAGAGTTGTTCTTGGAGGAAGCTGTTAAGCAACTCTGAGTATTGTTCTTAGTCATGTGTCTCATGTCTAGGTATTGTTATTGAAGTGTGTCTTCTACTTTTCTGTGATTGAAGAGCTGTTGGAAATCAAGCTGTTGATGCAGTGGCTGAGGTGTTGATTGCTAGACATCATTGCAATGATTGGAAGTGAGATGGAGTCTCTTACCTAGGGAGGACTTAGGTAGAAGGGTCATTGGGTAGTGATTAGATTAGTGGATTGTCAACTGGTTTGTTGAGTCTGTAATTTGATACTGCTAAGAGTGGACTTCCTTCCTGGCTTGGTATGCCCCCAGATGTAGATTGTTAGATCGAACTGGGTGAACAAATTCTGTGTGTGGTTTATGCTTTTCAATACTGTTATACCTTGCCATGTTTTCTGTAACAGACGAGATGTCTCGACATCCTGTAGGACATCTGGGATCTGTCATACCAGAATTTCAGATTGTATCCAACACGAAAGATCTTCTCCTTCGATTCAGATCGCTCTTGACTTGGTGATCCAATAAGGTTATGTGTTGGCTAATTAAAGTGCGATTGCGAAATCGTAGAGAATGCGGGAATTGGAAGTCGATTCCCACAGACGACATCATTGTTCTGTCTAAAAATCAGAATTTGATGCAGTTTGTAAACTAGAGGTCTTGAATTGGTAGTGCTGATCTCGGATACGGCAGCGCAGAGTGGAGTTGCATGCTTAACACTCCAAGGTCAAAGTCAGTTCAAGATTCAAAATGAGTGTAGTGAAAAGTGAAGATCAGAGAATACCCATTATTTTTCGTGTGAATTGACTTTATGCTTTGGGTCAAGTGGAGTGAATTTTAGATGAATTGAACCTCATCTAATTGTACCTTTGACCGGCCCAAAATGATGTTAATGTATAAATTTCTCAATGATTACTAGTTGTGTTTTTATTTATTTAAAAATATTTTTTTTTATTTCTTAATCATATTAATTATATTAAAAAGAAAAAAATGCATAAAAAATTGTAACATTCAAAAAATTATTAATAAAAAAGCATTTTATTAATAAAAAAATTATTTTGTTATTAAAATTATTATTTTATTATTATATTAATTAAAAAATTAATTTAAAACATTACAAAGTGAAAAAAAAAGGGTTAATTGCATTTTACCCCCCTGCCATATCAGCGTACCCCCCACCGTTGCCAAAGGTAGGTTTTGGCAACGGTTTGCTTGAAAAAACCGTTGCCAAAAGTCAGGAAGGGGGCAAAAGCAAAATTCGCTAACATCACAGGGGGTAACATGCAATTAACCAAAAAAAAAATTGTAAATGGATGGAGGAAGATCAAGTAATGAACAGTGATCATTTACCATTGAATTCAAAAGTGGAGCATTTCTGCTATTGAATTAAAAAGTGGAGCATTTAGGAAAAAAAAATTCAAACTACTAGTTTGAAAAGAGGGATATTGGAGGCAAAAGTCCGTAGTTTAGTTTGCAAACTCTAGTTTCAAAGTTGTCACCCCAAAGAAGGGTAAGTTTTGTAAAGGATAATGATGAGAATTTAGAAGGAAATGATTGGAATTTCTCTTTGGTTCCTATTTTATGCACTGACTAGTTGTACACGGTTACAAGTAATACCTTATCTTTTGTACGAGAACTGTCAAGCATCTTTAATGTGTCACATGGGCACTTCAGCATCTTGCAATATCAATAATATTACTGAGTAGAGAGGTGCACAAAGGACAGACACACTGTGGAATGTCGCGTGATTCACACATGTTAAATACTATCTTATAAAATTTCATTGGATCCTTCAATGCCAGGGCTTATGGTAAATCACAAGAAAAAAAAATATGTTTAGCACATAACAAATGGCAATACTATCTAGCAAAGATGTAAGCATTTTTTTTACAGAACAATGTAAATAGTACTGGTTTTGCATCATGAAAGAAATTGCGTAAAAGAAAGATGTTACTATCTCAATTGCTGGTTGAGGCAGGTTGAAGGTTAATAGAAACTCAGATAAGATTTACTAATTTGTACCAGCCACTGACAAAAGATCCAGAACCATAAAATTCAAAAAACTTGATAATAACCTGAATGATGTGACATTTGTATTTATTCAGAATATTTCAAAATTCTATCATGTTTAAAAAATATATTAAAAAAAAATTTGATATTTACAACAACCATTTTCAAGATAAGGAATAAAGAGTAGAGCTTATAAGTAATTTGGTTGAATTGTTTTGCTGGTACTCTTTTATTAACCCAATTAAAGTGTTTGGTTGGAGGTTGTTTTTGAACTGTTTGCCTACACGAATTAGTCTTGTGAATAGAGATGTGGTTTCAAATCCGCATGACAAAATACGCGTCATTTGTTTTCTAGCTGATGAAGAATTAGACCATGTATATTTTAACTGTCCTAGAGCTAGAATGGTGTGGCAGGAGGTTGGAAATTGGACGGGGTTGACTCTTCCAATCACAACAAACTCAGTTGAACATATGTTGATTTAGTTTTTAAATGTAATCGGAAAAATATCAAAATCAAATGTGTGCTTCGTATGGCTGTCAACTTGTTAGTGTTTTTGGTGGACAAAAAAACCAGATTATTTTCAATGATGTCGTGACTGTCTCAAAAGAAATTTTCATATAGTTATTCACTTCACTTAGTGGTTGTTGAATCTATCTACTTAGAAGAAATCTAAATGCAACTACTATCAATGGTGCAAAAGTCCATTGAATTTCATGTAACAGATTTTACTTTTGAAATTTTTGGGGCTATTGTTGATGTGTATTGGTTAATACTATAGAAAATTGCACTAATCCTTGTAAAACTTTGGGTTGAGATCCCTTTGAATCCTTTTTAATATTACACTGTGATTATAAAGAAAAAAAATATTTAAATTGATTTATTTGAATTTATCTTTTGTAATATTGTTTAAAAGACTTTATAAAAACAATTTATAACATTTTTTATAAATTTTTTTTAAACTTATTTTTGTAAATTCTTCCATATAGCTTATGAAAACAACTTATAAGACATATAAAACCATTTAAATTTATTTTATCTTTTGCTATAAAAATGACTTATACCGCCTTATTTTGTTAGTGCGTAAGACACTTTTAGTGAGGAGAGAAAGAGAAAATAAGGAAATAAGGATTTGTATTATTTAATTGGGTAAATAATGATACAAGTTAGGTCTATTTATATACAACCCTAATTGTGCTTTGGCTAACACAACTTGGATTATATCTAAATATTAAATCAAATCAAATCTAATCATATCAAATCAAATCTAATTTAATATTTCAACACACCCCCATAATCCAAGTTGTCGAATCTACGCTAGTCGATCTGAACTATTCCTAATTTCTTTCTCAAATTCAGGAATCTGTCGATCTTCAATCCTTTGGTGAAAATATCAGCCAACTGTGCTTCACTTGAGCAGTGCCTAACTTCAAGTTCACCTCGATTTACCTTTTCCCTTAAGAAGTGAAATCTGGCTTCGATATGTTTACTCCTTCCATGTAGAACTGGATTCTTCGCCAGATTTATTGCTGACTTGTTGTCGATTTGCAACACAAGTGGTTTCTTCACTTTGACCTCCATTTCTTCAAGTACTGATCTGATCCAAATTGCTTGACATGCAACATAGGATCCTGCTATATATTCAGCTTCACACGATGACAATGCCACCACAGGTTGCTTCTTCGAACACCATGAGATTGGGGCACCAAATACTTGAAAGAAATAGCCAGTTGTACTTCTTCGATCTTCCTTATCTCCACACCAATCTGCATCTGAAAAGTAATTAACTATTGCTCATTTGCCTTCAGAATCTCGTCGAAATATAATTCCAAAATTTGTTGTTCCTTTTAAGTATCTTAGAATTCTTCTTGCAGCTTTCATGTGTGACACTCTTGGTTCGCTCATGAATCTGCTCACTAATCCGACTGCGAAACCTATATCAGGTCGACTATTGAACACATATCTCAGAGATCCAACTATTTGTTTGAACAAAGTTACATCAACTTTGTCTTCTTCTCCATGCTTCTCCAACTTCAAGTTTGGTTCGACAGGTGAGGATGGAGGATTCAAATCATCCATTCTGAATCTCTTGAGTATCTCTTTGACATACTTCCTTTGATGTAGCACCATACCTTGCTTCGACATATGAAATTCCATGCCTAGGAAATAAGATAATTTTCCCATATCTGACATTTCAAATTCCTTCTTCATCAGCTCTTTGAACTTCGACAAGTTCTTCAGACTATTTCCAGTTACTAACAAGTCATCGACATATAAGCAGATGATTGTTATATCTTGTGCTACAACCTGAACATAGACACCATACTCAGACTTGCATTTTTCAAATCCCAATTCGACTAAGTATAAGTCGATCTTCTTGTTCCATGCCCTAGGTGCCTGCTTGAGGCCATAGAGTGCTTTGTGCAACTTATATACTTTACTCGCTTCCTTCTGAATCACAAACCCAGGAGGTTGTGTGACATAGACCTCTTCGTCTAACGGACCATTCAGAAAAGCTGACTTCACATCTAGGTGAAATGTCGACCAACCTTGGTTACATGCCAATGCTACCACTAGTCGAACAGTCTCCAGTCTTGCTACTGGAGCAAATACTTCAGAGTAGTCAAGTCCTTCTCTTTGAAGAAATCCTCGAGCTACTAATCTTGCTTTATGTCTTGCTATCGACCCATCAGCATTGTGTTTTAACTTGAACACCCACTTTACTTCGATAGCTTTTGTATGTGCTGGCAATTCGACTAACTCCCATGTTTTGTTTCTTTCGATTGCCTATAACTCTTCGACCATAGCTAACTTCCACTGTTGAATTTTTAAAGCTTCGTTATGGTTGATTGGTTCAGCACCTGCAAGTAAAGCAAAATGAACTAATTCTCCATCTGGTGTGACTTCATCATCACCAGTCACTTCATAATCATGAAGTCTTGCTGCGAACTCTATTTCGCCGAGGTCTTTGGCTTGTTACTGCCACAACCTCTGTATCGGGAATGTCAGCAACTGCTTCTACTTAGACTTCGACTTGATTCTCAGCAATTCCTTCAACTTCGACTTCATCAGTTTCATCGTCGAAATCAGAGCTCATCAATGGCTTGTTAATTGAATTACTAGAATTCCAATCCCAGGCAGAATTTTCATCAATCACAATATCTCGACTCAACATAATTTTCTCATTAATTGGATTGAATAGCCTGTATGCACCTGTCTTATGATATCCTACCAGAATCATAGGTTCACTCTTGTAATCAAGCTTCCTTCTTCTTGCATCAGGAACACGCTTGTAACACATAGAGCCAAACACCTTCAGATGACTTACTGATGGTCGTTTTCCACTCCACACTTCTTCAGGAACCTTGTTCTTCAATTTCTTGGTAGGGCACCTGTTCAGGATATAAACTGCAGTCGAAATAACTTCACCCCATAAAGATTTTGGCAAATTCTTCTTCTTTCAGCAATTGCATTATGTTGAGGAGTATAAGGAGAAGTTACCTCATGATCAACACCATGTTCTGCATAGAATTTTTCAAACATCTTCGAAGTGTATTCACCACCTCCATCAGTTCGCAAAACTTTGATCCTCTTCTCACTCTGGTTTTCGACAAGCATCTTGAATCTCTTAAAGATTTCAAATACTTCGTCCTTTCTCTTGATCACATAGATCCACAACTTTCGACTAAACTCATCGACAAACGAAGCAAAATATCTGTTTCCACCAATGGTATGTTCTTCGAATAGACCACATACATCTGAATGTACAACTTTGAGTATGCAGGATGATCTCATTGGCATAGTCGAAACGAAAGAATTTCTGGATTGCTTTCCGACTAAACAACCTTCACAGAGTTTGTCAGGCATCTCAAGACTTGGAATACCAGATACCATATCTTGAGTAATCAGCTGGTTGAGTGATCGAAAGTTCAAATGTCCAAACCTCAAATGCCACAACCAACTATCCTTGTGGTCGATAACAGTTTTTAGACATTGTACTTCAGTCGAACTGATTATGGTCTTAAACGTCCTGTTCTTCGACAACGGAGATTTCAAGACCAAATTGTTCTGGGTGTCGAACAATTTCAATACTCCATCTTTCATGACAACTGAGAAGCCTTTTTTGACCAGTTGTCCAACACTTAACAGGTTGCACTTCATTCCAGGTACATAGAACACATCTCTGATCATAGCTTTCGCTTCATTACTTAGTTGAAAAACTATGTTGCCAGTGCCTTCTGCTTGCAACGAACTGTTATCAGCAAGTTTTATCTTGCTCTTTTTCGACTCATCAAAATCTGCCAACCACTCATTTCGACCAGTACGTCATGTGATTTGAGCAGCCTGAGTCGAGAAACCAGATCTTGGATTCGACATGGTTATCTGCTACTGCAGCCATAACCACCATACCACCTTCAGAATCATCTGAATCTTGGCGTGCAAGGTTCGCTCCTTCGTCCTTGCCTTTTTCTGATCCATTGTCTTTCCTGTACCAACAATGTTTGGCCAAATGACCCCTCTTTTCACAGCTATAACACAGTATACCTTTCTTATCTTCTTTGTCCTTTCGATAGTTTCCTCCTCCTCTTTTCGAGGATTCAGAATCTCTATCTTCGACCTGATTCTTGTGAGGGTTCGACCAAGACTTCTTTCCTTGAGTCTTGTCGACTTTGCCTTTGAATTTGTTGGAACCACCATTCTTTTTCCATGACTGAGCCTGCAGTGCTTGTATCGAATCCTGAACTCCCTTTCTTTCGACAATCCTCATCTCATGCGCCTCCAACGAACCAACCAAATCTTCCACTTTTAGGGTTTCAAGATTGTTGGATTCTTGAATAGCTACGATAACGTGATCAAAGTGAGAGGTCAACGTTCTCATTACCTTATCAACTATCATCTTATCAGTTATGGTTTCACCATAACCCTTCATGAGATGGACGAGTTTCTGAACCTTCGACACATATTCTGCAACTTTTTCGTCTTCTCCCATCGACAACAACTCATATTGTCGACGCAAGGTTTGTAACTTGACAACCTTGACTTTCTCACCTCCTTCATAATACTTCATCAGAATATCCCATGTCTCTTTCGCCGTTTCAGCATGAGAGATTCTGTCGAAGTTAGCAGCATCGACCGCCGTCTGAATGCAATAAGCAGCCTTGCAATCTTTCTTCTTGACTTCGTTGTGGGTTTTTTTTTCTGTTCTTCGGTTGCATTTTCAGCCAACACAGGAACACCACCGGTAACCACTTCTAGGGTATCATGGAAGCCAAATAAGGATTTCATCTGTTTTTTCCAACGGATCCAATTCTTGCCGTCAAGCATTGGAAGGGAACTCGGAATGCTCTTATCACCAGTCATCTTTGCAGCGGTTGATTCATTTGCCCTGGGAACACGATCTCTGACGTGAAGTTCTTGAAAACTCGATCAAGAACAATAACCGAAAGCTCTGGATACCAATTTGTTAGTGCGTAAGACACTTTTAGTGAGGAGAGAAAGAGAGAATAAAGAAATAAGGATTTGTATTATTTACTTGCGTAAATAATGATACAAATTAGGTTTATTTATATACAACCCTAATTGGGTTTGGACTAACACAACTTGGATTATATCTAAATATTAAATCTAATCAAATCTAATCATATCGAGTCAAATCTAATTTAATATTTCAATAATTTATAAGTGCTTATTTTTCTAAACTGTAAATAAATTGTTTATCCAAATAAATATTATACTTATTAAAAAATACAATACGTGACATCCTTAATGCAACAAATTTATCTCAACTCCTTGATTGCAAAGGTCTATATTTTTGTCTCATATAATGCTTACTAGCCAAACAGTTCATGGAGTATGACATTAGTATTCTCATGAATCTCAGTTTTACACTTTACACTTTCAACATAATAGAAATCATTCAACCTTTCACACAAATAAAATCTCAACAGTCTACAAAACATTATCCAATCGTTACATTTTTAATATATCTGTTTTACCATACAAAGACAAATTAAATGCCTAATAACATGTCACTCCTTTGAAAGTGCAACAAAAGTTGAAAGTATAGAAGTTGTGATAAAGCATTTGTTGACCATTTAATTATTATCTTGCATAGTATTTACTTGTTTATGCCTAACTTCAGTTCTTCATATTCTTGCATGTTATTTATTCTTTTTTTAGAGTATTACTTTTAGATCTTGTGTTGGAAGGTCTGATGTAAAACATGAACAAGTAGAAGATAAAAATGGTACGATGAAAGTTGCATAAAATAAATTTTAAAGCGTGTGTTTACACTAAATTATAGGTTCGATTTACCCCTATCAATTTAGACAAATTAGATGCAAATGGGTTAACTGACGAATCCCCCCCTCAGGATACTTTGGAAACCTTAACATAAATCACATATTCACATTAAGCGTATCGATCAATGATATTTTACGAAATAAAGTTCTATTATTTATTCTTATGCTCTAGAAAAATAAAAATATGACTTAGAAATAATTTTTGTCGCTTGAAACAAGTAATTTTTGTATATCTTTTATGGCTAACAAATATCTCTATTTATAAGAAAACTTGTACCAATTGGTGTGGAGAAACAATGTTTCATTTGATTCTAACATGATCATTCGCGAACCATTGTATATCAATAACAACAAACCTTTTCATGAAAAGTTGTGGTTGCACCTTTTGACCACGCGCCCAATCTTTATAGGGTCTCTGGTTCTATTCTAGACAATTGCAACTTTTGGCCATTATTTATGATTAAAAAGATTCATAAAATCAAATTAATCATTATTATCTATTAAATTAATATTTTTGGAAATTTCTCCAAAATCCCCCACCATTTTCAAAATATATCTAAATCAATTATTCAGAAAATTTCATGGTTTCAGATAAGGTATCTTACGATTTGAACCAATACTTAGTAAGTTAAGTTTTCACTCATCCCCGAATAGATTGATAAACAAACTTTGAACCAATTATTCATTAGAACAAACATGCATAACTCACACATAAAATCTCGGTATCATTGATCGAATTATTAATACGACACATTTAAAAAGGCCTTGTGTCTCATATCCTTTTCATGAGAATTTAAGAGTCAAACACTTGAACTCTATGAAGCGGCACCACTTCATTCTCATATAGGTAGACTGTATCAGAAATGCACCCATAATTATGCATTCCAACAAACATATGTTATATTTCTATTAAGAGGAAAACCTCATCCTACCACACTTATTCTTATGGTCCAAGTACTTTTACCCTTTGGGATGTATCTATCATTAAGTACTTCAATCACTCTAATAGTGTACTTTCATCATTGAACTCAAGACTTAATATTAATCAAGTGTGAGTTGAGTTTCCACTATTGATGATTAATTAGATACATGCGTGTTCCACATCCCTAATGATGTCTTCATTGTATTCAATTATATCCAAAAACATCATATCTTTGTCAATCCTTTCGTCAAAGAATTGCAAGATTTTTCCAAATTTTAATAATTTTTGAATATTCAATTTTTCAACTAACAATGTATATGATTACTTTATGTACTTTTGATAGTATTTATCATCTATCATCAAACCATGCCACTTTTATCATATTAGTACAATTTCCATATACAACATATGTTCTATATTCTTGATGATCATCATGACACTTTTGTCATTTATTTTGTCATATACACAAATTTTATGTCATTCTTCATTTACTAACCTTTTTAATTTGAAGTTTTACTTCCACTTAAATATATCTAAAATATATTTAATGCATTAACCATTTTGGCAATCATGATCATACACATTTGTGATGACTAACTTTTATTTCATGAAGTGAATTCAAAAATGTAATTCATAAACTTCATATCAATACAACATCATAGAATTCATTTCTATTCTTTTAAAATAAACAATTTTCTTGCATAACTAATATGCCTAATAAATTTTATGTGATAAATTCATGTTTCATATTTAACAATGTTATATGGTATATCCAAATAAAAATCACAATACAAAGTAAACAATGAATTCACATCATTAATATTTTCTATAACTTTTCTCTATAAATATCTGTCAACTTACAATAATTTAAAATATGCCAAAATTACTTATAATATCAGGATGAACAAAAATAATACTTTCATATTATGATACACATATAATATGAGATACATCATTTTAAATTTAATAAATTCTTGTAAAAACTAAAATGTAATTCAAACATGTCCTTGATATTTCTAACATTTTATTTACATCATTTCATGTTACCAATACATGCACCATACATTCAAATTCATGGTTTTTTTTCACCAAATTATTTTATCTAAAACTTATGCATTATTAATTAAAACAAATTAATTGCACCAAAAATAATATTTAACATGTATTTTATATTCAAGTATACACCATAAACCAAACATATTCTTAATTATCAAATTTACATACTTGAATAATTTATAAATCATGCATATATAAATTTATTCCATATGTTAAACTTAACATAAATAAGTATTATTTTCAACATATTTTACATGAATTTAAAACATCATATAAATGACATATTTATTTAATATAATTATGTACTTTTCACCATATTGATGAATAAGAAAGTACGGATGTTCATTTCTCCGTAGTAGTCACAAATTAACCACAAACAAAAAGATCCATAAATTAAAATTCCATAATTTTAAAAATTATATGAATTAACTGTGTACCTTTCACCAACATTGAAAGTTGTTACCATCTTCTTTAAAATTGCATACTTTAATATTAATTATAAGTAAAGTATGGATCAAAATTGAAAATCAAAAATCGAACCTAAAGATTGTTAGATCTTGTGTTGGGAGCCTGCTGTAAAACATGAACAAGAAGAAGATGAAAACGGTACGATGAAAGTTGCACCAAATAAATTCCAAAGCGTGTGTTTACACTAAGCTTTAGGTTCGATTAGCCCCTACCAATTTAGACAAATTAGATGCAAATGGGTTAACCGGCGAATCCCCTTCAAGATACTTTGGAAACCTTAACATGAATCGCATATTCACATTAAGCATATCGATCAATTATATTTTACGAAATAAAGTTCCATTATTTATTCTTGTGCACTAGAAAAATAAAAGAATGACTTAGATATAATTTTTGTCACTTGAAACAAGTAATTTTTGTATATCTTTTATGGCTAACAAGTATCTCTATTTATAAGAAAACTTGTACCGACTGGTGTGGAGAAACAATGTTTCATTTGATTCTAACATGACCATTCGCGAACTATTGTATATCAATAACAACAAACTTTTTCATGAAAAGTTGTGGTTGCACCTTTTGACCACGCGCCCAATCATTATTGGGTCTCTGGTTCTATTATAGACAATTGCAACTTTTGACAATTATTTATGATTAAAAAGATTCATAAAATCAATTTAATCATTATTATCTATTAAATTAATATTTTGGAAATTTCTCCAACATTTACAACCTTAGAGATCATTTAATGGAATGTACATATTATACAACTTTAATATTAAGACGATGAATAAACATTATCACTTAGCAAAGTCTAAGTATTCATTGTAGTAAAGTGGAACTCCCATTGTTAAAAACATTTTCTAAAGTTCTAGCAAATCTTGTTTTTGATCAAGAATCCTCTTCTAGTAGAAAATTTCAACAACAAATTTGAGTTTACAATATGATGTTTGCCTACATATAAGCAGGTGCAAAGTTGGATATCAAGTAGTATAAAAATAATAGTGGACCACAACCAATACGCATTCAAGGTTAATCTTGTCATCAAATTGGTAGTTTATTGCATCTTGAATAACCAGCGAAATTTTCCCTACTCTACATATATGACACTTGAAAATGAAGTACAAAATCGCATGCAAGATCTTAGGTACGTAATGATGGTAAAAAATTTACTTTAACTAACAAAGTTGCCATTTATTTCTACTGCTAATTCCTATATTACCATACTTTTTAGGAATGCAAAAAATATTGATCCATTGATTCAAGTTGTGTGACATGCTGTATGAGAATAAAACGCATGCAAAAATCTTTTTAAATGGCAAAACAACAAGTGAATGAAGGTAATATTCATAACTTGAAGGTGAGGCTAATATCTGATAAAAGCAATGATGAGAGAGTATACAACCAACCAATTGTATAAGAGGTTATTGTTTTAATAGTTGGTCATGTTGACACTATTGAGGAAATGAATATTATAATGCAAATACGAGGTGGATAACTACAAAGAATATATGAGTTTCATGCAAGTTATTTGACTTACAAAAATTCTTTGATTTTCCCTTATTGTGAAGAAGGTTATAGACCCAATGTTGTACACAGGGATTTTAATTTTTTCATGACAGCAAAATAAATAAACTTACAATTAGAGAATGACTTTCTTTTCGAATCCAAAGTAGATACGTTGAGGAAAGGAATCTGTCATCATCTAGGATATCATTTCAACAATTTTTAATTAGTTGATGGTTATACAATGTTAGAGTCTGAGAGATTGAAATGAGTTAGTAAAAACCAATAAAAAGTTTAAAGTCTCAAAATATAGAACTCTAAACATAGAGGGAGATCAAAGTCAAACATCATGGTCAAGCATAGACAAAATATTCATATTTCCATCCTCATATGTTATATGTTGGTAGTCGTAAGTTTATGGATCAATTATATTATGATGGGATGATCATTTGTAGCAAGGCCAGTTTTCCATATTTATTCATCACATCTTCATGCAATCCTAATTAGCCAGAAATACAAATAATCATTGCTCATCTTCATTTGAAACCACAAGATAGATCAGATATTATATCAAGAATATTCAAAATGAATTTTGATTAGCTACTTTCAGATTTAACTAAGAAAGGCATTTTGGAAAAAGTTCTTGCATGCGAGTTATTAGATTTTAACTATATCTTTTCAATTCCAATATTGTGATATGTTATTATCATGTCTTTTCCCAATATGTTCACCTTTTTTATTTACCTATACATTCTTTCTACTTAATATACAAGTATTACACAATATCAAAGTTCTAACTAATTACGTTATCTTTTTTTTTAGATATGTACACTATTGAATTCCAAAAGAGAGAATTGACACATGCACATATCTTAATTGTTTTTGCATCCATCTAACAAATTCCCCAATCTTGATGATATTGACAAGATTGTTAGTGCAGAAGTACCAGGTACTTTAAAGAGTTCAATGTTGTAGAATTTGGTTAAGAACCATATGGTTAATGACTCTTGTGGTTTGGCCACAAAAGTTCACATTGCTTAAATAAGGGAAATGTTCCAATTTTTATCCCAAAAAGTTTCAAAACACAAATTTAGTTGATCAAGATGACTATCCTATATATAGAAGAATAGATAATTGGCATGCAATTGAGAAAAATGGAATCATCCTACATAATGATCATGTAGTTCCTCATAATCCAAATTTATTGTTGAAGTATGAGTCACACATAAACATGTAATGGTGCAATCTAAGTAATTCGATAAAATACTTATTCAAGTATATTAACAAATATTCTGATTGAGTTTTAGTTGTTATATTACCTTTTGAGACAACCACAAGAGGTGTCGAACATAACATTGATGAAATCAAACAATGTCTAGATTGTAGATATATTTTTTCAAGTTAAGCATGTTGGAGGATATTCTCATATTCAATCCATGGGAGAAAGCCTATTATGGAAAGGTTGCTTTTACACATTGAAGAAGAAAATTCAACGTACTACAAAGATTATGAGCAAATTGGAAATGTTTTGCTAAAATAAAGGGTTATAGAATCCATATTTACATCTTGGTTTAAAGCAAACAAAATCTATGGAAATGAAAGGTTGTTAACTTATGACCAATTTGTTACAAAGTTTGTCTATGTTAAGCAAAATAAATCTTGGAAACCAAGAAAAAGAGGCTACACCATTAATATACTTATTTGGGTTCCTCAAAACACATGAGAGTTATATTATCTAAGAATGATGTTGTCTTTGAAGAAGTGACTCATAAGTTACAATGACATTAATAAAGTTGATGGTTTTCAACATAAAACCTTTAGGGATGCATGTTTTACCATGATATTTCTACAAGATGATCACGAGTTTATAAAAACAATGAAAGAGGAACATGTGTGGGGTTCTTGTATATTTCTAAGGAAGTTATTTGTGACTATGTTGTTATCTGCATCAATGAATAGATCTGGGCATGTTTGGCGTGGTACATGAAAGTAATTATATGATGATATTCTTTATCAACAATGTTGATTAGCTAAAAATCTAAGTACATTTAAATTTAATGTTTTTACTATATATATTATTGATTATGTAAACATAATGTAATTATATTATTCTAAAATTCACTAACATAATTTCATCCTTTTATTCCTATTAGGTTTATCACTCACGGATGCAAAAATAAAACAACTCGCATTTATGGAGATTGAGAAACCATTACAAAATAATCATAGAAGTCTAAAGAAGTTCAAACCAATGTCATATCTAAAGGATTATGTGCTCAAAATTTTTGGAAATAGATTAGTTTATGATGAAAGGTAATTGCTCAAAAACCTCTATATCATAGATTAGCTAGCTCAGTTATGTCATACCCCAAAATTTGACCACTAAGATTTCCCATCATTGTGAAAATCATCAGCATAATATGGATGTACCTTTGTACCTCATCAGTCTCCCCAAAGGTGGGTGAGCATTCACTACAAACAGGATTTAGGGTTTCAAGCCCTCGCAGAGCTCTTAGACAAAGGATCAATCAAGGAATGACATGATCTTCAACTTGTCTAGCCTCTCAAATATCCAAAATGGATCAAAAGGACTCCCACTTCAAGGATTAAGTACAAGGTTGCTCCCTTCTAGGTGGATCAAGTCTCAGGATCGCCAGTGTCACCAAATTAGGGTTTGATCGACTAGGGCCTCCAGATGGAAATTTTCCTCTGGGCATGAGCCAATGCTTCAAAGCATAACCTAAAATGCTCCATGGAACATCATAAACCCCATCATCAAGTCAATTTAGCCTCAGGGGATGCATACATCAAAAATCAGGAATTAGGGTTTCTTGACCTAATTCACCCCTAAGTTGACTTTTGGGACAAAACACGAGCCAAGACCTCAAGAGAGGATTTGAGGATCCCTAACACACCACATTGATCCATTTGCAACAATGGATTGATCCAAGAAGCTTGAGCAACAAGTTTCAATTTCATCTGAACCACAGTTAGGGTTTCGCGAGAAAAGTCAACTGTAGCTTTGACTTTTGACCAGGACATGCTCCCAAACCCTAGGACATGATTCAATACACCCTATAACACCCATGGAACATGTCCATCAAGTTTGATTTAGGTCAAGGACATGATTTCCTAAAGGATCGCACAGTTTGGAATTCATCTAATAAAAAGTCAACTGTGCACAAAAGTCAAACTTTGACTTTTTGAGATTTTTCATAAAAATGGTTTTTTAACCCTAAAATGATGTTAATGTGTGATTGGAATCATCATTCATCAAGAAAAATCAAAGAAAGTGGGATAACTTGTAAAAGGGGTAACCATAAAAACTTAGAAATTTTTCTAAGTTATGAAAAAAAGTGGCAAGGGTACCAACTTTGGAGGATCATAACTCCTAAACCACAAAGCCATTTTTCCCCATCCAAAGATGGATTTGTAGCCCTCATGGCCCTCTACAAAAGTGTCAACTACACTTCATCCCAATTCATCATGGATTTTGAGTTATGGTTGGATCAAAATGGCTAAAAACCTAAAATTGACATTTTTCAGCACTTAGCCAAAAATCTGCCTTGTAATTTCAGCACAATGTCCCAACTTCAAGGCTGTTTTTCTCCATGATCCAAGTTGAACCAGGTCTAATGTCAAACATCAAAGTTGAAGTACGTCATCTAAGCTTTCCGAAAAGTCCTAGAACGTCCATGTAGCATACTCGAGCAGGGAGTTATGGATCTTACAAAAGGCCTTGCTGAAGCTGAATTTTTCAGGGCAGATTTGCACATTTTTTGTGCCACACGAATTTTCAAGCATTGTCATCAGTTTGGACACATCTAAGGATCAAATCCAAGTGGAATGATCTGATCCATGAACCTCCCAAGTCCAAGGAACAAAAAAAAGCATGCCAAAACCTAGAAATCCCTAAAAGAGGGACAAAACTCCAATTTTGGTTTGGAGCATTTAATGGATGCTTAGAGGTGGCATGGACTGAGCCATTCTCATCTGAAATCAGTCAAGACTTATCCAAGACCAAGGGAACCACAACCCTGTGCCCTAACCTCTAGTCAATGGCTAGAGGAGACTTGCATTTCCATTGGCCAACATGGAACAAACACCTGCTGCAGTTGTCATTCATTGTGGATCCCAAAACAAACTTGTTCCACTATAAATAGAGCTCATTTGTGTTCAGTTTGAGTACACCAAAGCCATCAAACAGATGCTTTCCTCAAAATCTCTTCTTTCACCTCAAATTTGCCTTCCAAAGCAAGTAATTCTGAGTTTTTGAGCTAGAGAGCAATTCCACTCAAACTAATCACACACACACCTCATATATATCATATGTAAGTTGTGCAAACCATCAAAAGTGACCTGTAATCACAACATCACAAAGTCACCTCTCAAAACCTCAAAATGACACTTTTTTGCATTTTTCAAGCCATGTCTTGATTCAGTCACTTTCCAAACCAGATAAAACCTCAAACACACTCTAAATATCATCCTTGAACTGTCCCAAATGGTGCCACACATTTGGAACACCATTTGAGAGAGTTGCCATTTTGGCCACTTTTGACCATTTTGCGAGAAAGTGCACAAACTTGCTCCAGAGGTTTCCAGCCGATTCCAACCATCCTAAAAGCTTTTAAGAGGTCATTTGAGGTTGTCCAAAGCATCAAATTATTTCTGTAATAAAGCACTTGGTAGGTTGCCCAAGATCTCCAAAAAAGAGGTAAAATTCACAACTTGAATTCTTTGAATCATGCTTTCCTTTGTTATCCACATACATGCATCATATTGAACAATTCTTGAGGCAAAAATGTAGTCCTTAATGTGTATGTTGTGATCCTCCCACTGTTTGCATTTTAACATGTTTATATGTGGAATTTTGGTTGTTTTAAAATCATGTCCAGTTCTGGTTGTTTTGATTCGTGTGTTCTATACATTAAGTTTTAGTGTGCATGAGTAACACCATTGGATTCCTTGCGAAAAATCGGTCAAGATAGGCTTTTACGGATTTCAATTCCGATGAAAATTGAGAGAGTTACGCGCGTTGGAAATTTGACGCGAAATGACGTCGAAAACAACGTGCAGTTTTGGTTTTTTAATTTATGCATTTTGTGTGTTGAGTTTCCGTGTGCGTGAGTGATACCATTGGATTCCTTGCGAAAAATCGGTCAAGATAGACTCTTTCGGATCTTGATTCGGTTGAAAATCGAGAGAGTTACGCGTGTTGGAAATTTGACGCGAAACGACGTCGAAAACTAACGCGCAGTTCTGGTTTTTTAATTGCTGCGTTTTGTACGTTGAGTTTCAACATGCATGTGTAATACCATTGGATTCCTTGCGAAAAATTCGTCAAGATAGAATCTTTCGGATCTTAATTCCGTTAAAAATCGAGAGAGTTACGCGCGTCGGAAGTTTGGCGCGAAACGATGTTTTCAACTAACGCGCAGTTCTGGTTTTTTTGCTGCTGCATTTTGTACGTTGAGTTTCAGCGTGCATGTGCGATACCATTGGATTCCTTGCGAAAAATCAGTCAGGATAGGCTCTTCCGGATCTTAATTCTGTTAAAAATTGAGAGAGTTACGCGTGTCGGAAGTTTGGCGCGAAACGAGGTTTTTGAATTACGCGCAGTTCTGGTTTTTCGATTTGCGTGTTTTGTAGGTCGAGTTTCGGTGTGTATGTGTGGTACCATCGAATTCCTTGCGAAAAATCGATCAAGATAGGTATTTCCGGATTTTGATTCCGATAAAAATTGAGAGAGTTATGAGTGTTTGAAATTTGATAAAAAACGTGTTGAAAATTAAAGTTTCGGTACTCGTTTTTACCCCAAAAGAAATGTCGGAGATGATATTTTGATATCTTTCCTCTTTATCTTACTTTTTATTTTCAAAACTCAACCAATTTTTTTTACATAGCAAAAAATCATCATTTTCCAATTCATACCCCATAATATTTTAATCCACAAAAAATCACAAAAAAATGTATTATTTTTAATATATTTAAAAATAGTGTTTTAAATTGTTTTAAATGCTTTTAAAATGATTTCTTTTTTTTCTTGATTTTTTAAACCAAAATGATTTTAAATATTTATGTGGATAAAATATTTTTTTTCATAAACTTTAATCATTATTTAATGATTTTATTTGATATTTTTATCATTTTTTTACTTAATTTTTCTTGGAAAAATGCCTAAAAAAATGAAATTGGGGTTTTCTTTGATTTTCACCATAACAAATCTTTTTCAAACTCTTTGGGCCTCTATTAGAGTGTAAGACCCAATCCCTTTTTAACAAAACAATTTTGGGCCTCAGTTATTGTATAAGTCCCGATACGTTAAAATCTCGGCGCGATCGCCATTTTCAAACTGAAAATATTTTGGGCCTCTCCCTGAGTTGTAAGCCCCATCTTTTGTACAAAAATACACTTTGGGCCTCTAATAGAGTGTAAGACCCAACCCCTCTTTTTTATATTTTCTCATTTTATTTTTTAATGATTTGGAAAATTAATAACTCCTTCAATTTTGATTATTTTTGATTGGTTCTTTTTCTGAAAAATCACAAAAATAGTAAAATATTTTACTCTACAAAAAAAATCAAATTTATATTATTTATTTAATATAGTTGGTATTTTTGTGAATAAATTCATTTTTAATTATTTTTAAGCATTTTAAAAGTGAATATTCATCTTGAAAATAAAGACCTTGGGCCTCCCCTCGTGTTGTAAGCCCCATTTCTTTTCTTTAAACTTTTTGGGCCTCTATTAGAGTGTAAGACCCAACCCCTTGTGTACAGAAAACTTTTTGGGCCTCATTCGTTGTATAAGTCCCTCTGTACACTTTCAAATAAACGACGCGATCGTCGCCAGTTTAAAATTAACCAACTGGGCCTACCCTCGAGTAGTAAGACCCATTTCTTTTCTTAAAACTCACTTGGGCCTCTTGAGAGAGTGTAAGACCCATCCCTTTGTACAGAAAACCTTTTTTGGGCCACAGTCACTTGTATAAGTCCCTCTGTACAAATTCAACAGTGCGCTCACTGATAAAACCCTGGGCCTCTCCTTGAGCTGTAAGCCCCAAATCTTTATATTTCAAAGCAATTTCTCCTTTGATTTTGAATATACTGTTGTTTTCAATCTTTCTTTGTTGAACAACTAACCAAACAGCATGGAAGCTCTACAACCGAATAAGTGTTTACCCGCTTTCATTTACCGTTTTCATATGTATATAACTGTATTGTGGGGCTGTTTCACTGTAAGTCTCCTTTCATAAACTCATATATATATAACTGTATTGTGGGGCTGTTTCGCTATAAGTCTCCTTTCATAAACTCATATAAACTGTGTAATAATAGTATAGATATTTCGAGTTTCCCCGGCAACTACGTCTAGCACTAGGTAAAGCCATGTTGATCACTCTGAACTTACAGTCAAAACTAGATCCACATAGGATTACCAGACACAGTATTCCCTCCTCTTGGGGTTAAATAATATGGAGATGTGAAGGGCAGATTCTTTTTGAACCCTTTCTCAGACTGTCACTCTTAGAAATAGACTGAACTAGATCCCCAATAGGATCACCAGATACAGTCTTCTCTTCGGCTGTCCTCATTTGGAATTGTCAAGAAACTCTACTCCCAGAGATGAATGTATTCTCCGTGAATGGCATCTTTGAGTTTCTTCCAAATTCTCGAACTTTCCTGACTTGATCTATTCCTTGTGAATAGCTTACCTTGAATTTCTCAGGATTTGGGGACCCACGGGCTTCTTAAAAGCATCGGCCTCCTCTTGGGCATTGTACAAGGACCCACAGGCTTCCTAAAAGCAACCCCGCCTCCTCTTGGGCTTAGTACAAGGACCCGTTGGCTTCTTAGAAGTATTCACAGCCTCCTCTTAGGCTTCATATAATGATCTCTTCCTCCGGGAATGATAGCCTTCTCTTGGGCTTCGTACAAGGACCTCTCGACTTCTTAAAAGTTTCCAGCCTCCTCTTGGGCTTCGTAAAAATTGTCCCGACGACCTCCTAGAGGTATAGGAACAGAACCTAGTCATCTTAATAGAACAGTTATTTCAAAGAGTCTACTACTGTTTCTCAAAGCATAGTACAAAAGATGAAACTCTAGACTTGGACAGTCTAATCTCCTTGAGTCTCAAAGACATTCTCAAGTGCCCCTTTCGTTAAATAGGAAGGAAACCCGCAGACTCGGACAATCTTAATACCCTTCGGATTTCCCGCTTCCTTAAAGAACAAGAATAACCCAGATCCTTGAAATAAATCCTTGAGTACAGTGTTGCTCATATAAGAACTGATTTTCTCTTTCAAAATCAGTATACTGGACCTGTCACTCAACTGAAACAGTCACCATAGCCTCCTCTTGGGCTTTGTACAATGATTCTCCCCAGCGGAGTCAAACAACATTTAGCCTCTCTCTCGGGCTTTGTACGAGACACATAAGAGACTCTCTCGTTGAGTCAATCACCCCTTTAGCCTCCATCTCGGGCTTTATACGAGATACAAAAAGGTTCTTAATTGAGCCAAACAAACAACAGCCTCCATCTCGGGCTTTGTACGAGATACAAAAACTCTCTTGTTGAGTCAAATAGCCTCCATCTCGGGCTTTATACGAGATACCAAAAGACTCCCTCGTTGAGTCAAAAACCTTTTAGCCTCTCTCTCGGGCTTTGTACGAGACACATATTAGCCTCCTCTTAGGCTTTGTATAAGAAAACCACTGGTTGATCCAATCAACCTTTTAGCATCAAAGCTGTGCCTCGTTCATAGTACACAAACATCAACCACTCCTTCCCCTTCATCTAATCGCTGTAAGCGGCAAGCCTCTGGATCATTTACATCCATGCCACTGTCCCTCTTTTAGCATGAGAAATTCCTAAGGAAAGATAGCATTGCTCTACACTGAGTTAAAGTCTTCTCCTTTAGGTTAAAAATCCCCTATAAAGGAAATTATGGCATTACTAGGATCCGCGTATCCCGGTTAAAGTAATCCTCCTTTATAACCAGTCACCCAACAGTTGTGACAGACAAACCCTTCTTTAGAGATGACAAATTCTCTCTAAAGTCGAGGTCCTTCAGTTTCACGTCTTGGGCTTTGAACAAGACACAAATAGACTTTTCAGCTTCACATCTTGGGCTTTGAACAAGATACAAATCACCTTTCGCTTCACGTCTTGGGCTTTGAACAAGACACCAAAAACACCCATTTCCTCCCATAGAATAGGAGGAACTACGAACGCTCTGATTTCCCTGTTTCGGTAAACGGGAATACGTAGGCATAAGATCGAAAGAAAAGATCTTAGCGAGCACACTAAACAAAAAACCCAAATCCCATATCTCCATCAATCAAAAGCAGTAATTCAAAAACATCAGTCCTAACATCCTAATCCTTGCTCCCCGCCAGAAACCTTCTGTCAAAATGAAAAGAAAGAAATCAGTATTGGCAAAAATACAAATAACCAGTACAAAGGCCCCCCACATTGATAACATTCGTAACCTAACAGACCGCTGTTTAAACTTAGTATGCAAGCAGGGTTAATTGGAGACATCTATTTCCTTTCCTTCATCAGCTCACAATAGGATAAAAAATGAATCGACCTGTAGTTTAAGCTCAACCGCAGAGAGCGACCAGCGCTTAAGAACCGCGTCCAAAATCGCTCGCTACAGAAAAATGGCGCCCACCGTGGGGCCGGGTCTTTCTAAAACTTTTTTTTCCTTTTTTCTCTTCACTTATGTGAAAACCACAGATTGGGGCTTCCGCCGGGGAACCCATTTCTGTCAGGAACTTAGGATTCTTAGCTTTATAAGTCTAGGATGATTAGGACAAATATATATACTGCTTTTCCTAATTGAATATGTGTTTATTTTTCTGCTACTGGGAATGCGTGTGATGCCGCATGTGGTGAGATTGAGTATACACTTAAGATAAGTGATGGCGACGGGGTCGACCATCAACCTCAGTGGAGGTATCCTAATGTAACCATTCTCTCACCTAGACAATGGGTCGGTTGTGATGCCTGAGAAGCTGAGGAGCCAAACCCTTTCGTAGTGCGGAAACTATCGGAAATAGTTGTTACGTGATACTACCCTCATTTGAGGCTGGTGATCTATTCTCGGTGAATGGCACTTACTCTAAGATTGCTCTACAACTCGCTGGCGATCCGCTTGTTGTTTTGCTTTCCTGGGAGGAGCTGATGATAATGAGTACAAGTACAAAAATCACCTTAGTATAAACCTTTGGGGATGGGTAGAGCCTTGACTTCATGACAACGACCCTTTGACCCCATATTTTTTCTATGTTTTTGTGTGCTGCATTCATGCATTCATTTAAAAAAAAACATTAAAACATTCAAAAAACTTCTCTTCTAGTCTCTCTATTTTTTAAATTAAACTAAGACTATGATTGCAAATATCAGAGAAGAGGATTACGCTAATGGATTTCGGTAGAAGAAGAACTCATACGTACACCTTCAAGGTTCCAAAACTAGGGGATTTGAGAAGGTTAGCAAGGATGATCACTAGCCCTGAGGCTTTCAGAGCCAAGTACGGAGGTTTGCTACCACTGTTAAGAGTCCATGTGATTGAGGGAATCATGGATGCGCTCATTCAGTTTTATGATCCAGTTTATCACTGTTTCACATTCCCGGATTACCAGCTCGCACCAACGCTGGAGGAGTATTCTCATCTGATTGATCTACACATCACTGATCGAGCTCCATTTTCTGGACTGGAAGAAATTCCAAAGAATCAGACAATTGCAAGAGCAATTCATTTGGACGAGTCTGAGGTCAGGACTCACATGACCACTAAGGGTGGCATCCAAGGTTTGCCAGCCCAGTTTCTGACAAAGAAAGCTCTGTACTTCGCTAGTATAGGGAACGTGACTGCTTTTGAAAGCATCTTTGTCTTGCTCACCTACGGGTTATTTTTGTTTCCCAACATCAATAACTTCGTCGATATTAACTCCATTAAGGTTTTTCTCATTGGAAACCCTGTACCGACTTTGCTCGCAGATGCGTATCATTCTGTACACTTGGGAAATTTATACAGCGGAGGGGAGATCACATGCTGTGTACCTCTGCTTTATAAATGGTTTATCTCTCACTTGCCCAAGTCTGCTGCTTTTTGGGATTGCAAGAGTGTCTTACGTTGGTCGCAGAAGATCATGTCTCTCACCAACTCTGATATAGATTGGTGTAATAGGATTTTTGAGGGAATCAGGATCATTGACCGTTGTGAAAACTTCCCCAACGTACCCCTCATAGGAACTAAAGGAGGAATCAACTATCACCCGGTATTGGTTCGTCGTCAATTTGGATACCCGATGAGGCTTGTTTCGCGCAACGCTCATCTGGAAGGTCTTTTCTTCAAGGAAGGAGAAAGTGACAGAGCACTAAAGATAGAAATAGTGCACGCTTGGAAACACGTTCATAAGAAAGGACGAGAGTCTCTAGGAAAACCAGATTGTGTCTCGGTGGAGCCTTATCTCCACTGGGTACAAACTAGAGCTCTCAAGCTAAAGATGCCTTATCCTCGTTACGGAATTCTTCCGCCAAGAGAATCTGTCATGTACTTCATGACGGAAACAGAAAAGCTTCAGGTTACTCTTAACAAAATTCAACGGGAGAAGAGGTCTTGGAAGAACAAGTACCGCACCCTCGACGTAGAGTGCATCAGAATACAGCAATTACTGAAAGAGAAGGATGCTCTGATTGAAATTTTGGAGCAATATGCTGTAGAGAATCAAGATGACCAAAGGAATTTGCTCGTTCCTTTCACTTGGCAAAGAAATGACAACGCGACAGCGGCTCAAGAGCCCCGGTCAAAGAAAAGGAAAGTACCAGAATCAGCACCCGATTTCTCTTCAGAGAGGACTCGGGACCCATTAGCTTAGGTTTCTGTTTCTGCACCTTGTAATCTACTGTATTTCCATTTCTGTAATCCTTTGAATTTCAATAAAAAGGGGTTTCCCCACTGTTTGATATTTGCAATCTAATTGTCGAAGTTTATTTTGATTAAACCAAAAAACAATTAATATAATCATTGCATTCATCATTCTCACATCGCGTATTCTTCTTACCTACGAATCTCACGTTTGTGTCTCGGTTCTAGAGTCAAACCGTCTCATTCGTCAATACTCGGGCCAGTCGTCAGAAAAAGATGAATGATCTTGAGGAAGAAAATAGAGAGTTGAAAGAAGAGATCGACGCTCTAAGAGAGGATATGAGAAAGCTTCGTAACGACATGCAAGCCATGGCAGAAGCTCAGCTACAAAGGACTGTGATCTCAGGGATCACCTCAATGCCCATCGTGGAGAAGTATGATCCTAGGTATCAAATGCCGAAAGATCGTCCCTGGGGCATGCCTGTCAACTATATCCCGGGAGGATATGTTCCGCCGATCACTGAGGATCAGAGAATCACAACAGAAGCCGCTGGGCTGAAGGTTACAAACTTCGGGAAAGCGAAGATGCCAGGGGCATACTGAAGACTCCTGAAGGTTACAAACTTCGGGAAACACCAAGATTCACTGTCGTAGTCACGGTTCCACCCCCTGTGGTGCACACTGTCCCGGAAGGACAGATTCCACCAATACCTGCTGATAAAAAGGAAACTATGTCTGACCGAATGGATGAATTCCAGGAGCAGTTCTTGGAAATGCAGAAGGAGCTGCAAGCCATTCGCGGTTAGGATTTATTTGGAAAGGACGCCGCAGACCTCTGTTTGGTCCCCAATGTGAAAGTCCCACACAAGTTCCAAGTGCCCGACTTTGAAAAGTACAAGGGTAACTCTTGCCCTCAAAGCCATCTGGTGATATACGCTCGGGGGATGTCAGCTCAGATGGAGAATCAGGACCTGCTGATTCACTACTTCCAGGATAGTTTAACCGGTGCCGCATTAAAATGGTACATGGGTTTAAACCGTGCCACGATCAGCACTTTCAGAGATCTTGGCACTGCCTTCGTCCAACAATACAAATACAATTTGGACATGGCACCCGACAGAGATCAACTCAGATCAATGTCGCAAAAGGACAAGGAAACCTTTAAGGAGTATGCTCAAAGGTGGCGTGAAATTGCCGCTCAAATTTGTCCACCTCTTGAGGAAAAAGAGATGACAAAGATCTTTTTAAAAACCTTAAGCTCATTTTACTATGACCGAATGGTTGCCAGTGCACCCAGTGATTTCACTGAGATGGTCGGCATGGGCGTACGTCTTGAGGAAGCCGTCCGATAAGGACGTTTGGTAAAAGACACTGGATCGACGAGCGGTACTAAAAAATACGGTAGTGCTTTCCCTAAGAAAAAAGAGCAAGATATTGGGAATATCTCTCTCGGAAAGCAAAGGCGACGTTATCAGCCGGTAGCAGCTGTAACTCCTGCTATCAGCCCTGCGCCTATTCCTACGTATCAACCTCAGGTTGCGCAGAGCCAACCTGATCAATAAAGGACACAACAGCCTCTTCAGCAGGCTCGTCCTCCATATAACAACAACCGTACAACACGACCATCAGGGTTTGATCCTATACCCGTGACGTACGCAGAGCTGTTTCCGTTACTACTGGCTAAGGGGCACATTCAGACTAAGTCCCCTATTACAGTACCAGAAAATCCGCCTTTTTGATTTAAGGTGGATCAGACATGCCCTTATCATCAAGGAGGACCAGGGCATAACATTGAGAATTGTCTCAATTTCAAATCTGACGTGCAAAAGCTTGTTAGGAACGGGCTCTTATCTTTCAAAGATACGAATCCCAATGTTCTCACGAACCCGCTGCCTCAATATGAGAAAGCTGCAGTCAATCTGATTGAGAAAGAGACTAACGATGTCTATCAAATTCACGATGTACTCTTGTTAAAGACCAATCTGGTCAAGATGCATTGTAGACAGAGTGGATATGGCCATGTGCCACCTCATAATTATCACCAGTGTGATATCTGCTCTAAAGACAACCAAGGATGTTCTGTGGTGCAATCAGCTCTACAGGAACAAATGGATCTCGGATGGATCCAAGAGCACCGAGTTCGTGGAGTTAACATGGTCTACACGAATTCCAACGTCATTCAAAACCACGACATCCGTGCGATGAATGTCAATTTGGTGGCAATGCACTCAAGGCAAAGCCAGTATCATAATCTGCCGCGGCATGATTACAGTTCTTGTCTGACTTGCTCGGTAAACAAACAGGGATGCTCTTTCATACAAGAGGCCCTCCAGCGTCAGATGGATCTTGGATGGATCCAGGACTACCATGATAGGAATCCCTATCAGATCAACATGATTCAAATCTTCGATATTCGTCTGATGAATACCAGCCTGGTAGAGTTACATGCTGAGCAGGTCCGACTCTGATTCTTAATATCACATGATTACCAAAGCTGTAAAGCGGGTTGCGAAAATGATCAAGGTTGTACCCTTGTCCAGGAGGCACTTCAGCACTTGTTAAATCACTGGTAGATGCCAATCTATATGGATGAAGATACTCAGCAGATTAGTATCAGTAATAGAAACCCTACTCGGCGTCAAAGTCAGGATGTCCGATCAGTGGAAGCTAACCTAGTAAGGTTACATTGTATTCAAAGTGGGCGTGGCCAGGTGCCACCACACAACTATGACAGTTGTAGCGTCTGTTCGGAAAGTAACCAAGGGTGTTACCTTGTGAGAGCAGCTCTTCAGGGACAGGTGGATCGTGGAGAGATTCGTCCATATCCAAGTTCCAGACCCATAAACTAGACGCCGAACTACCTTGCCGATCAAGTTGAGGATGTTGTCACAATCTCTGGTCATCACAGGACCAGGGATGTTTTTGCCATTATTCCTCTACTTGACGAATCTAAAGTTCCCAACCGGGAATGAATCGAGATCACTTATGATGGTCAGAAAAATCAGAAGGTTCCCATAGTCATCTATCTGCCAGGACCACTACCGTATGAATCAACTAAGGCTATCCCTTACAAATACGGTGCAACAATAGTCGAAAATGGAAAGGAAATTCCATTACCCTCCGTCGTGAATATTGCAGACATCAGTCGTGTAACACGGAGCGGTAGAATCTTCAATCGAGGGGTTGGGGAACCTAACAAGGAAAAGGAACTTCAGACGGAAACTCCTGATCCACCAGTCGGTCAATCCAGTAATCCCGACCTTTCGAAAAATGATGATGAGATGTTGAAGCTCATCCAAAGGAGTGAATACAACATTGTTGATCAACTGTTACAGACTCCTTCAAAGATCTCGGTATTATCACTGTTACTCAGTTCAGAAGTGCATAGGGAGGCTCTACAGAAAGTCTTAGAGCAAGCCTTTGTGGAACAGGATGTAACCATCAGACAGTTCGATAGCATTGTCTCTAACATCACTTCCTGCAACAATTTGGGATTTAGTGATGAGGAATTACCTGAAGAGGGTCGCCGTCATAACATGGCGCTCAATATCACAGTTAACTGCCAGGACGATGCTTTAGCCAGCGTATTGGTAGACACAGGGTCAGCCCTGAATATTATGCCGAAGTCTACAATTATCATTCAAAGGCCCTCCGATGAGAGTCAGCGAGGTCGTCGTCAAAGCATTCGACGGATCCAGAAAAATGGTTATCGGCGAAGTTGATCTTCCCATAACTATCGGTCCTCACACTTTCCAAGTTACTTTCCAGGTCATGGACATCCGAGCAACATACAGTTGTTTATTAGGAAGACCTTGGATACATCAGGCTGGAGCGGTTACTTCAACCCTCCACCAAAAGCTAAAGTTCGTCAAGAACGATCAACTTGTCACGGTTTGTGGAGAGCAAGCCTTGCTTGTGAGTAACCTATCATCATTTACTTGTGTAGAACCCGAGGAGATTATTGGAACGCAGTTCCAAGCACTGTCGGTAAGCAAGGACAATCAGTTCAAAGGAGGAACTTCGATTTCTTCATACAAAGATGCTATTAAAGTGGTCGAGAGTACCGATACAACCGAATGGGGACAGCTTGTCATTCCTATTGACAATAAAACAAAGAAGGGTCTTGGTTTTTCTGCAACCTGTACCCAGACAGCTGCCAATGATGAAAGTCTTCATCCCCTTCAAAACTTCTTCCACAGTGAAGGTTTCCTTCACCCAGTGTCTCAGACAGTTCATGCTATCAATGAGGAAGATCCCTCTGACACAGATGAAGAATGGAAGTCCTATCTTAATAAGGACAGTTATATGTCTCAGGAAGAGGTGCCTACGCCATTTTGCTATCCCGCACAGAGTCCGAGGTTTATACTAAGGTCAGATGTCGAAATGATATACGGGGATTGTGATCCGGAAGGATGCCGTGCTCCGCCCAATTCATTAGAAGAGGACACTCCGATGAAAGACAACTTTGACTACAATTACTATGGCCCGATGGATGGCCTGCCGATGTGGCAACCTTATCCAGGAAACTTGGGGCAAGAAAGTCATCCGAGTAATGAAACTCAGCTGAGCACCATTGAACAGAATACCTGTGTCCCCACCATGTCATGGGATCAACACTCAGGTCATTCAGAAACTACTCAACATGACGATGAATTTGCAATGTTTGCAGGACTTGAATTCATCAACTATGCTTTTCCCGAGGTCAACGTCATCGAGAGGGATGACTCCTCCAGTTCCAAAGAAGTATGGGACACCCTGGGATAACCAAGTGGAAAATTTGATTATATGGTCAAGTACACCGCTCCCGAAAGCTCTCGTATCAAGCTCGAAGATATCCAACCAACTGGATGGGGAGATACAGCTGAGAGCACAAATGCTATGCAAAATGCAACAGAGGAATTCTCCTACGACAATTCTGCCTGAGAGACAGATTCCAATGATCCTGCTCCACCAGAAATCAGCGTTATTTCTGAAGACAAATCAAGGAAGGTGCCAGACTTTGTGATTCACCGAGGAGTTCACCGCTAATGGGTTGCCGTCGAGGTTCCGAAGGTTGTTCGTCAGTCAAAGTAATTGCCGTCTTTAACCTTTCACCCTGCCCAGGTGAAACGGATGTTTTGATAGGGCTCATTTTTTGTAAGTTTTCCCTCTTCGCTCCGCCCAAAGCGACAGAGTTTGGTTTTATAGGGCTGTAGTTTCAAGGATCGACTTGTTCATTAATAAAATAACGTCATTCTGTAATTTCCGCATTATTTGCTGTTTTCTCTTTTTGTTTTTTCAGAAAATGGTAATCCTAAAAAATAATTCAAAAATAAAAACAAGCAGTAAAATAAAACACTGCACACACTTGCATTTTCTCTATCTCTTCTAAACACGAATCATCACGTCATGCAGATTGCTTGTTTTACACCCTGTTGAAACATACGATCCAATGCCTTCTCCCAACTTTGAGTTCCCGGTATTTGGGGCTGAAGAAGAAGTTGACAATGAAATTCCAGAAGAGATCTCCCGATTACTCAGATAGGAGGAAAGGTCCATTGAACCTCACAAAGAACCGTTGGAAACGGTAAACTTGGGTTCAGAAGAAGAGAGAAAAGAAATCAGGATTGGGGCACTGCTCAGTCCAACTGCCAAAGAAAGTTTGATAAAGCTTCTCAAAGAATTCCCCGATGTATTCTCTTGGTCCTATCAGGATATGCCAGGGTTGGATACCAGCATCATGGAACATCACTTACCATTAAGATCAGAATGTCCGCCAGTAAAGCAAAGGTTGAGACGCACTCACCCGGACATGGCCATCAAAATCAAAGAGGAGGTACAGAAACAGATTGATGCGGGTTTCCTCGCTACATCGAATATCCTCAATTGTTAGCCAACATCGTACCTGTTCCCAAAAAGGACGGAAAGGTCAGAATGTGTGTAGATTACAGAGACCTGAACAAGGATAGTCCAAAGGACGACTTTCCTTTACCACACATTGACATGCTGGTAGACAGTACAACAAAGTTCAAAGTTTTCTCCTTCATGGATGAATTCTCGGGCTATAACCAGATCAAAATGGCGCCGAAAGACATGGAGAAAACTTCGTTCATTACCCCATGGGGTACCTTTTGTTACAAGGTAATGCCGTTCGGTTTGAAGAACGCCGGGGCAACTTATCAAAGGGCCATGACTACTCTGTTTCATGATATGATACACCAAGAGATAGAGGTATATGTCGATGACATGATTGTAAAATCTAAGACAGAGAGTGAACACGTTGAGCATCTGTCAAAATTGTTCGAACGTTTAAGAAAATTCATGCTCCGCTTGAATCCCAACAAGTGCACCTTCGGTGTCCGTTCAGGGAAACTACTATGGTTCATCGTCAGCCAGAAAGGAATTGAGGTTGATCCTGACAAGGTCAAGGCCATTCAAGAAATACCTTCTCCGAAAACTGAAAAACAAGTCAGAGGATTCCTGGGATGTTTGAACTACATCTCCAGATTCATATTCCTTATGACCGCCACTTGTGCGCCGATCTTCAAATTACTCAAAAAGAACCAGGATTGCATTTGGACAGAGGATTGTCAAACTGCCTTCAACAGTATTAAGGAATATCTGTTGAATCCTCCGATTCTATCACCTCCAGTGGAAGGAAGACCACTGATCATTTACCTCACAGTTCTAGAGGACTCAATGGGATGTGTACTTGGCCAACAAGACAAAACCAAAAGGAAAGAGTCTGCCATTTACTATCTGAGCAAGAAATTCACTGACTGTGAAACTCGGTACACGATGCTCGAGAAAGCTTGCTGTGCTTTGGCTTGGGCAGCCAAATGTCTTCGCCAGTACATGATTCGTCATACTACTTGGTTGGTCTCCGAAATGGATCCAATCAAGTACGTATTTGAAAAACCTGCTCTCACGGGAAGGATTGCCCGTTGGCAGATGTTGCTATCAGAATACGACATCGAGTACCATGCTCAAAAAGCCGTTAAGGGAAGTATTTTAGCCGATCATTTGGCTCATCAACTGATTGACGATCAGGAATCAATCGGGTTTGACTTCCCAGACGAAGATGTCATGTATCTAAAAATGAAAGATTGCGATGAACCGTTACCCAGTGAAGGGCCAGAACCGGGTTCCCAATGGGGACTTATCTTTGACGGAGCAGTTAATCATTACGGAAACGGAATTGGGGCAATAATTGTTACCCCTCAGGGTACCTACATTCCTTTCACCGCCAGACTTACGTTTAAATGTATGAACAACGAGGCCGAATACGAAGCTTGTATCATGGGTCTCGAGGAAGCAATTGATTTAAAGATAAAAAACTTGGACGTATACGGCGACTCAGCCTTGGTTATCAATCAGATAAAAGGAGATTGGAACACATACCAATCAAGATTGATTCCTTACAAAGACTACGCAAGAAGGTTGTTACCTTTCTTCAACAGAGTTGAGTTTCATCATATCCCTCGTGATGAGAATCACATGGCTGATGCTTTAGCCACTCTCTCTTCCATGATTAGCGTAGGTCGATGGAATGACTTACCTAAGATTGACATCATGCGCCTTGAACGACCCGCTTACATCTTCACGATTGAAGCAGTCATAGACGGCAAACCTTGGTATCACGATATCAAATGCTTCCTTCAGAAACAAGAGTACCCACCTGGGGCACTCAAAAAAGATAGAAAAACCCTCAGAAGATTGGATGGAAACTTCTTCCTGAGCGGTGACACTCTCTATAAGAGAAATTTTGACATGGTCTTGCTCCGATGCGTCGACAGACCAGAAGCAGACATGCTTATGAAAGAAATTCATAAAGGATCCTTTGGCACTCATGCCAACGGACACACAATGGCGAGAAAAATTCTCAGAGCAGGGTACTATTGGTTGACCATGGAATCCGATTGCTACAAGTACATGAGGAGGTGTCACAAGTGTCAGATATACTCCGACAAAATTCATGTACCGCCATCACATCTCAAAGTTCTCTCTTCCCCATGGCCTTTCTTGATATGGGGAATCGACATGATTGGCTTGATCGAACCTAAGGCTTCAAACGAACATCGGTTCATCGTAGTAGCCATTGACTACTTCACCAAGTGGGTCGAAGCAGCGTCGTATGCTAATGTAACCCGACAAGTGGTGGTCCGATTTATCAAAAAAAATATCATCTGCCGTTATGGTGTTCCAAGCGAGATCATTACTGATAATGGATCTAACTTGAACAATAAGATGATGAAAGAGTTGTGCGCCGAGTTCAAGATCGAACACCATAACTCATCTCCCTACCGACCCAAGATGAACGGAGCGGTAGAAGCGGCTAACAAGAACATCAAGAAGATCGTTCAAAAGATGGTTGTAACCTACAAAGACTGGCACGACATGCTACCCTTTGCTCTTCACGGTTATCGCACATCTGTCCGTACTTCAACAGGGGCAACCCCTTTCTCTCTAGTATATGGCATGGAAGCAGTGCTCCCCATCAAAGTAGAGATCCCATCAATCCGAGTACTGATGGAAGCTAAGCTCACCAAAGCTGAATGGTGTCAAAGCCGACACGATGAACTGAATCTGATCGAAGAAAAGAGAATCACGGCACTATGCCACGGTCAGTTGTATCAACAGAGAATGAAGAGGGCGTTCGACAAAAAGGTCCGACCTCGTGTCTTCAGAAAAGGAGACCTCGTGCTCAAGAAGATACAATCATTTCTCACTGACTCTCGGGGCAAATGGACCCCAAATTACGATGGCCCCTATGTGGTCACGAAAGCTTTCTCAGGCGGTGCCTTGAGACTTGCAACCATGGACGGAGAGGAATTTGCCTACCCCACGAATGTTGACGTAGTCAAGAAATACTTCGCCTAAAAAAAAAAAAAAAAAAACGTCTCGGTGGATTGAAAACCCGAAAGGGCGGTCCAGGCAAAAATTAGAGACATGAAAAAAATCATCTCGGTGGATTGGAAACATCAAAGTACAATCCAGGCAAAAATTAGGGATAATGGCAAGTAACTATGTTCAACAGAGGCAGGTCCCTCAGCAGCAGTTACATCATCCGTCAGAAAACTCCAGTCAAGGTCATCTTCGACAGAAGCTCAAGATGTCCCGAATTCAAAGTTGGTAGAAGGATAGTGGTCGTTATGTTTCAACGTAGTCCTTTTCCCTGTAAATTACCATTTTCTAACTTTGTATATACTCTTTGGAATCACGCGTTTGGCTGATCTCCATCCTATCAATAAAATTTGAGCCTTTGTGCTTTTGTTTGTAATTCTTATTTGTTTTAGCTTTACAGAACGACATTTTAATATGATTAACGATTCTTGAAATAAAACAAAATGAATTTACTTGTTAAAACTTTTTCTGCTTTTAAAATATAGTCGGAAATTTCTTTTGACTGTTGAACATCAGAAGAATCTCGATCGCTTCTCCAGAAGTAAGCGAACTTCAAAGTGCAGAATCAAAGTACTCCTTCTACACCAGTGCGCCTGATTGAAGGATAAATAGTGTCAGATGCGACTAATCCATCTGACATCTTCGGCCGAGTTCTCATCTCCTAAGCCCGACCAGCGTCGCTCCCAACAGGGACCATTTCTCCTAAGCAAGGCGGAATTGCTATCTTGAACCAGCAGTACTTCTTCGCCCCGCGATGGCTGAGTGTCCAGTCATGTTCATCTTTTAGTTTGTGTGTCGCGTCAGTTTTGTCAGCATATACATACATACACCATGCATTATTGATTTGCATTCATATTCATATTACATCACTATCACTCTAGTCGGTCTTATCCCCTAGTGATAAAAGTCGTCTCAATCGAGTTGTCAGACCTTTCCTCGTTAGGAAAGGTTGCGTCGAACAATCTCTCTCCTCTAGTTTATTTCTGGATTGAAATTGGCCCTTGACCACTTTGATAACTTGAACCTCTAAAAGACCAGAGAACCTTCAACCAATATCACTCTTCGCAATTGAAGATGATATCCTTGCTTTCCCAGATTAAGGAAAATCCCCAGAGAAAGCCTCTTAATCAGAGATTCGGCGGTACGACAGTTTTTCTCTGAAAAAACCACTGATGAAAAGGTCATTGGCACCTCAAAATTGGATCCCATCATATGGCATTTCTCCAAAAAGATCCCGAGAAAAGTATGATGTAAGCCCCCAAACGAAAACAGTATCTCAAGAGACTCGCTTTCCCCAGTAGAATCGACAAATGGCGTCTCCAAAACCGAGAAGTTTGTGTACCTCTACAATTCAGACGAATGAGTTCCCCAGCAAGTATGACATCAAAACTTTTTCCACTCAAATGGCATCTCCCCAGGAAAATTCGGCGAGAAGTTTGAAGGAAAACCGCTACTAACAGCGTTCCTTGTCAAGAAAGTTTATTGACAAAAGAAACTGAGACCAGTTCCTTGGTAGGAAACCAGGATCGAGGGGAAGTTTACTTTAGAAATTGAGACCAGTTCCTTGGTAGGAAACCGGGATCGAGGGGAAGTTTATATCAGAAACTGAGACCAGATCCTTGGTAGGAAACCAGGATCGAGGGGGAGTTTAAATCAGAAACCGAGACCAGTTCCTTGGTAGGAAACCAGGATCGAGGGGAAGTTTACAAAAGAAACTAAGACTAGTTCCTTGGTAGGAAACCAGGATCGAGGGGAAGTTTATTTCAAAAGAAAACTGAGACCAGCTCCTTGGTTGAAGATCAGGATCGAGGGGAAGTTTACCTTTTCTAAGCATCTTCGCTTAGCTAAAAAAGATGAATGCGTAAGCTACCATTCATAACCACCATCAAAATTTCGGGTATTCCGATATTTAATCCTCTTGCACCCCGAATGCCCGAATACCTTCGTCATTCACACCTTCGGGTCCAAGAAGATTAAATAGGGGCATCTGTCATACCCCAAATTTTGACCACTAAGATTTCCCATCATTGTGCAAATCATCAGCATAATATGGATGTACCTTTGTACTTTATTAGTCTCCCCAAAGGTGGGTGAGCATTCACTACAAACAGGATTTAGGGTTTCAAGCCCTCGCAGAGCTCTTAGATAAAGGATCAATCAAGGAATGACATGATCTTTAACTTATCTAGCCTCTCAAATATCCACAATGGATCAAAAGGACTCCCACTTCAAGGATTAAGTACAAGGTTGCTCCCTTCTAGGTGGATCAAGTCTCAGGATCGCCAGTGTCACCAAATTAGGGTTTGGTCGACTAGGGCCTCCAGATGGAAATTTTCCTCTGGGCATGAGCCAATGCTTCAAAGCATAACCTAAAATGCTCCATGGAACATCATAAACCCCATCATCAAGTCAATTTAGCCTCAGGAGATGCATACATAAAAAATCAGGAATTAGGGTTTCTTGACCTAATTCACCCCTAAGTTGACTTTTGGGAAAAAACACGAGCCAAGACCTCAAGAGAGGATTTGAGGATCCCTAACACACCACATTGATCCATTTTCAACAATGGATTGATCCAAGAAGCTTGAGCAACAAGTTTCAATTTCATCTGAACCACAGTTAGGGTTTCGCGAGAAAAGTCAACTGTAGCTTTGACTTTTGACCAGGACATGCTCCCAAACCCTAGGACATGATTCAATACACCCTATAACACCCATGGAACATGTCCATCAAGTTTGATTTAGGTCAAGGACATGATTTCCTAAAGGATCGCACAGTTTGGAATTCATCTAATAAAAAGTCAACTGTGCACAAAAGTCAAACTTTGACTTTTTGAGATTTTTTATAAAAATGGTTTTTTAACCCTAAAATGATGTTAATGTGTGATTGGAATCATCATTCATCAAGAAAAATCAAAGAAAGTGGGATAACTTGTAAAAGGGGTAACCATAAAAACTTAGAAATTTTTCTAAGTTATGAAAAAAAGTGGCAAGGGTACCAACTTCGGAGGATCATAACTCCTAAACCACAAAACCATTTTTCCCCATCCAAAGATGGATTTGTAGCCCTCATGGCCCTCTACAAAAGTGTCAACTACACTTCATCCCAATTCATCATGGATTTTGAGTTATGGTTGGATCAGAATGGCTAAAAACCTAAAATTGACATTTTTCAGCACTTAGCCAAAAATCTGCCTTGTAATTTCAGCACAATGTCCCAACTTCAAGGCTGTTTTTCTCCGTGATCCAAGTTGAACCAGGTCTAGTGTCAAACATCAAAGTTGAAGTACGTCATCTAAGCTTTCCGGAAAGTCCTAGAACGTCCATGTAGCATACTCGAGCAGGGAGTTATGGATCTTACAAAAGGCCTTGCTGAAGCTGAATTTTTCAGGGCAGATTTGCACATTTTTTGTGCCACGCGAATTTTCAAGCCTTGTCATCAGTTTGGACACATCTAAGGATCAAATCCAAGTGGGATGATCTGATCCATGAACCTCCCAAGTCCAAGGAACAAAAAAAAGCATGCCAAAACCTAGAAATCCCTAAAAGAAGGACAAAACTCCAATTTTGGTTTGGAGCATTTAATGGATGCTTAGAGGTGGCATGGACTGAGCCATTCTCATCTGAAATCAGTCAAGACTTATCCAAGACCAAGGGAACCACAACCCTGTGCCCTAACCTCTAGTCAATGGCTAGAGGAGACTTGCATTTCCATTGGCCAACATGGAACAAACACCTGCTGCAGTTGCCATTCACTGTGGATCCCAAAACAAACTTGCTCCACTATAAATAGAGCTCATTTGTGTTCAGTTTGAGTACACCAAAGCCATCAAACAGATGCTTTCCTCAAAATCTCTTCTTTCACCTCAAATTTGCCTTCCAAAGCAAGTAATTCTGAGTTTTTGAGCTAGAGAGCAATTCCACTCAAACTAATCACACACACACCTCATATATATCATATGTAAGCTGTGCAAACCATCAAAAGTGACCTGTAATCACAACATCACAAAGTCACCTCTCAAAACCTCAAAATGGCACTTTTTGCATTTTTCAAGCCATGTCTTGATTCAGTCACTTTCCAAACCAGATAAAACCTCAAACACACTCTAAATATCATCCTTGAACTGTCCTAAATGGTGCCACACATCTGGAACACCATTTGAGAGAGTTGGCATTTTGGCCACTTTTGACCATTTTGCGAGAAAGTGCACAAACTTGCTCCAGAGGTTTCCAGCCGATTCCAACCATCCTAAAAGCTTCTAAGAGGTCATTTGAGGTTGTCCAAAGCATCAAATCATTTCTGGAACAAAGCACTTGGTAGGTTGCCCAAGATCTCCAAAAAAGAGGTAAAATTCACAACTTGAATTCTTTGAATCATTCTTTCCTTTGTTGTCCACATACATACATCATATTGAACAATTCTTGAGGCAAAAATGTAGTCCTTAATGTGTATGTTGTGATCCTCCCACTGTTTGCATTTTAACATGTTTATATGTGGAATTTTGGTTATTTTAAAATCATGTCCAGTTCCGGTTGTTTTGATTCGTGTGTTCTATACATTAAGTTTTAGTGTGCATGAGTAACACCATTGGATTCCTTGCGAAAAATTGGTCAAGATAGGTTTTTACGGATTTCAATTCCGATGAAAATTGAGAGAGTTACGCGCGTTGGAAATTTGACGCGAAACGACGTCGAAAACAACGTGCAGTTTTGGTTTTTTAATTTCTGCATTTTGTGTGTTGAGTTTCCGTGTGCGTGAGTGATACCTAGAGGTGGGAATAGGCTAGGCCGAGCTAGGCTTTGCCAAGCCTGAGCCTGGCCTGCTAAAAAATTCAAAGCCTAAGTCTGGCCTGTAGCCTATCATAGGCTTATTTTTAGGCCTAAGCCTGGCCTTTTCGAAGGCCTGATTAGCCTACTAGCCTATTTAAAAGCCTACTTCATTTGAACATCTGTAAATAAGAAATTCAACTAATGTTAAATAGACTAACAAGTTAAAAGATCAATGAGATTAAATGTTTGTTTTCATTGTCTCATTCAAGTTTTCTTATTAGCATAAGTTTGGTGATACTATTTGTTGAAGATAACTTATGAGAAAAACTTATGACAACAACTTATGACATTGTTTATAATGTTTTTTCAACTTATTTTCATAAGTTCTTCAAGATAACTAAGTTTTATTTTTGTATTTTAGTTCAAAGTACAAAATAGAATATAATAATGATAAATTTATTGTTTTTTTCTTAAATAGGTCAGCCTGATAGGCTTAAAAGACTTTTCTTATGGCCTGTGGCCTAGCCTCTTTAGCTAAATAGGCTTATAAAAAAGCCTAGGCCTTTTCTATTTAAGAAAAAGCCTGGCCTGGCCTGAGCCTATGTAGGCTAGGCCGTAGGCCCCTGTTAGTTGGCCTGGCCTATTCCCACCCCTAGTGATACCATTGGATTCCTTGCGAAAAATCGGTCAAGATAGACTCTTTCGGATCTTGATTCGGTTGAAAATCGAGAGAGTTACGCGTGTTGGAAATTTGACGCGAAACGACGTCGAAAACTAACGCGCAGTTCTGGTTTTTTAATTACTGCGTTTTGTACGTTGAGTTTTAGCGTGCATGTATGATACCATTGGGTTCCTTGCGAAAAATCGGTCAAGTTAGACTCTTTCGGATCTTAATTCCGTTAAAAATCGAGAGAGTTACGCGCGTCGGAAGTTTGGCGCGAAACGATGTTTTCAACTAACGCGCAGTTCTGGTTTTTTTGCTGCTGCGTTTTGTACGTTGAGTTTTAGCATGCATGTGTGATACCATTGGGTTCCTTGTGAAAAATCGGTCAAGATAGGCTCTTCCGGATCTTAATTCCGTTAAAAATCGAGAGAGTTACGTGTGTCGGAAGTTTGGACCGAAACGAGGTTTTCGAATTACGCGCAGTTCTGGTTTTTCGATTTGCGTGTTTTATACGTCGAGTTTCGGTGTGTATGTGTGGTACCATCGGATTCCTTGCGAAAAATCGGTCAAGATAGGTATTTCCGGATTTTGATTCCGATAAAAATTGAGAGAGTTATGAGTGTTTGAAATTTGATAAAAAACGAGTTGAAAATTAAAGTTTCGGTACTCGTTTTTACCCCAAAAGAAATGTCGGAGATGATATTTTGATATCTTTCCTCTTTTTCTTACTTTTTATTTTCAAAACTCAACCAATTTTTTTTACATAGCAAAAAATCATCATTTTCCAATTCATACCCCATAATATTTTAATCCACAAAAAATCACAAAAAAAAGTATTATTTTTAATATATTTAAAAATAGTGTTTTAAATTGTTTTAAATGCTTTTAAAATGATTTCTTTTTTTTCTTGATTTTTTAAACCAAAATGATTTTAAATATTTATGTGGATAAAATATTTTTTTTCATAAACTTTAATCATTATTTAATGATTTTATTTGATATTTTTATCATTTTTTTACTTAATTTTTCTTGGAAAAATGCCTAAAAAAATGAAATTGGGGTTTTCTTTGATTTTCACCCTAACAAATCTTTTTCAAACTCTTTGGGCCTCTATTAGAGTGTAAGACCCAATCCCTTTTTAACAAAACAATTTTGGGCCTCAGTTATTGTATAAGTCCCGATACGTTAAAATCTCGGCGCGATCGCCATTTTCAAACTGAAAATATTTTGGGCCTCTCCCTGAATTGTAAGCCCCATCTTTTGTACAAAAATACACTTTGGGTCTCTAATAGAGTGTAAGACCCAACCCCTCTTTTTTATATTTTCTCATTTTATTTTTTAATGATTTGGAAAATTAATAACTCCTTCAATTTTGATTATTTTTTATTGGTTCTTTTTCTGAAAAATCACAAAAATAGTAAAATATTTTACTCTACAAAAAAAATCAAATTTATATTATTTATTTAATATAGTTGGTATTTTTGTGAATAAATTCATTTTTAATTATTTTTAAGCATTTTAAAAGTGAATATTCATCTTGAAAATAAAGTCATTGGGCCTCCCCTCGTGTTGTAACCCCCATTTCTTTTCTTTAAACTTTTTGGGCCTCTATTAGAGTGTAAGACCCAACCCCTTGTGTACAGAAAACTTTTTGGGCCTCATTCGTTGTATAAGTCCCTCTGTACACTTTCAAATAAACGACGCGATCGTCGCCAGTTTAAAATTAACCAACTGGGCCTACCCTCGAGTAGTAAGACCCATTTCTTTTCTTAAAACTCACTTGGGCCTCTTGAGAGAGTGTAAGACCCATCTCTTTGTACAGAAAACCTTTTTTGGGCCACAGTCACTTGTATAAGTCCCTCTGTACAAATTCAACAGTGCGCTCACTGATAAAACCCTGGGCCTCTCCTTGAGCTGTAAGCCCCAAATCTTTTTATTTCAAAGCAATTTCTCCTTTGATTTTGAATATACTGTTGTTTTCAATCTTTCTTTGTTGAACAACTAACCAAACAGCATGGAAGCTCTACAACCGAGTAAGTGTCTACCCGCTTTCATTTACCGCTTTCATATGTATATAACAGTATTGTGGGGCTGTTTCACTGTAAGTCTCCTTTCATAAACTCATATATATATATATATATATATAACTGTATTGTGGGGCTGTTTCGCTATAAGTCTCCTTTCATAAACTCATATCAACTGTGTAATAATAGTATAGATATTTCGAGTTTCCCCGGCAACTACGTCTAGCACTAGGTAAAGCCATGTTGATCACTCTGAACTTACAGTCAAAACTAGATCCACATAGGATTACCAGACACAGTCTTCCCTCCTCTTGGGGTTAAACAATATGGAGATGTGAAGGGCAGATTCTTTTTGAACCCTTTCTCAGACTGTCACTCTTAGAAATAGACTGAACTAGATCCCCAATAGGATCACCAGATACAGTCTTCTCTTCGGCTGTCCTCATTTGGAATTGTCAAGAAACTCTACTCCCAGAGATGAATGTATTCTCCGTGAATGGCATCTTTGAGTTTCTTCCAAATTCTCGAACTTTCCTGACTTGATCTATTCCTTGTGAATAGCTTGCCTTGAATTTCTCAGGGTTTGGGGACCCACGGGCTTCTTAAAAGCATCGGCCTCCTCTTGGGCATTGTACAAGGACCCACAGGCTTCCTAAAAGCAACCCTGCCTCCTCTTGGGCTTAGTACAAGGACCCGTTGGCTTCTTAGAAGTATTCACAGCCTCCTCTTAGGCTTCGTATAATGATCTCTTCCTCCGGGAATGATAGCCTTCTCTTGGGCTTCGTACAAGGACCTCTCGGCTTCTTAAAAGTTTCCAGCCTCCTCTTGGGCTTCGTATAAATTGTCCCGACGACCTCCTAGAGGTATAGGAACAGAACCTAGTCATCTTAATAGAACAGTCCTTTCAAAGAGTCTACTACTGTTTCTCAAAGCATAGTACAAAAGATGAAACTCTAGACTTGGACAGTCTAATCTCCTTGAGTCTCAAAGACATTCTCAAGTGCCCCCTTCGTTAAATAGGAAGGAAACCCGCAGACTCAGACAGTCTCAATACCCTTCTGATTTCCCGCTTCCTTAAAGAACAGGAATAACCCAGATCCTTGAAACAAATCCTTGAGTACAGTGTTGCTCATATAAGAACTGATTTTCTCTTTCAAAATCAGTATACTGGACCTGTCACTCAACTGAAACAGTCACCATAGCCTCCTCTTGGGCTTTGAACAATGATTCTCCCCAGCGGAGTCAAACAACGTTTAGCCTCTCTCTCGGGCTTTGTACGAGATACATAAGAGACTTCCTCGTTGAGTCAATCACCCCTTTAGCCTCTATCTCGGGCTTTATACGAGATACAAAAAGGTTCTTAATTGAGCCAAACAAACAACAGCCTCTATCTCGGGCTTTGTACGAGATACAAAAACTCTCTTGTTGAGTCAAATAGCCTCCATCTCGGGCTTTATACGAGATACCAAAAGACTCCCTCGTTGAGTCAAAAACCTTTTAGCCTCTCTCTCGGGCTTTGTACGAGACACATATTAGCCTCCTCTTAGGCTTTGTATAAGAAAACCACTGGTTGATCCAATTAACCTTTTAGCATCAAAGCTGTGCCTCGTTCACAGTACACAAACATCAACCACTCCTTCCCCTTCATCTAATCGCTGTAAGCGGCAAGCCTCTGGATCATCTACATCCATGCCACTGTCCCTCTTTTAGCATGAGAAATTCCTAAGGAAAGATAACATTACTCTACGCTGAGTTAAAGTCTTCTCCTTTAGGTTAAAAATCCCCTATAAAGGAAATTATGGCATTACTAGGATCCGCGTATCCCGGTTAAAGTAATCCTCCTTTATAACCAGTCACCCAACAATTGTGACAGACAAACCCTTCTTTAGAGATGACAAATTCTCTCTAAAGTCGAGGTCCTTCAGCTTCACGTCTTGGGCTTTGAACAAGACACAAATAGACTTTCCAGCTTCACATCTTGGGCTTTGAACAAGATACAAATCACCTTTTGCTTCACGTCTTGGGCTTTGAACAAGACACCAAAAACACCCATTTCCTCCCATAGAATAGGAGGAACTACGAACGCTCTGATTTCCCTATTTCGGTAAACGGGAATACGTAGGCATAAGATCGAAAGAAAAGATCTTAGCGAGCACACTAAACAAAAAACTCAAATCCCATATCTCCATCAATCAAAAGCAGTAATTCAAAAACATCAGTCCTAACATCCTAATCCTTGTTCCCCGTCAGAAACCTTCTGTCAAAATGAAAAGAAAGAAATCAGTATTGGCGAAAATACAATAACCAGTACAAAGGTCCCCCACATTGATAGCATTCGTAACCTAACAGACCGCTGTTTAAACTCAGTATGCAAACAGGGTTAATTGGAGACATTTATTTCCCTTCCTTCATCAACTCACAATAGGATAAAAAATGAATCGACCTGTAGTTTAAGCTCAACTGCAGAGAGCGACCAGCGCTTAAGAACCGCGTCCAAAATCGCTCGCTACAAGTTACAGGTGAGATATCTCATTTTCCTATTATAGTTTAAGTACTTATGACTTCATTATGTTTAGTATTAATAAATCTATTTTTGTCGAATGATTATTTAAATGAGCAAAGATATATCTTTAATAAAATTATGCAAGTTGTTCAAACACAATATGGAGATGTGTTTTTCTAATATGGTTGTGGCGCAACAGGTAAAACATACATGTGGAACATCCTTCTACTGCAATTTGTTCAAAAAATAAAAATTGTTTTAACAGATGCATCCAGTGGAATTACAAGTTTATTGTTATCGGAAGGTAGAACAATTCATTCTAAATTCAAGATTCCAGCCCGACCTACTGAAACATCGAGTTGTAATATAGACAAAGAATCTGAACTTGTCGAGCTGTTAACATTAACAAATCTAATCATTTGGGATGAGGCTCCTATGGCACATAATTTTTTCTTCAAAGCGTTGGACAAAAGTTTGAAAGATATTATGAGTGAAAACAACAAGGCATCAAAGAAGATATTTGGAGGGAAATTGTTGTTTTTGGTGGTGTTTTCAAATATACTCTTCATGTTATACCAAGAGGTAATAGATGTGATATAGTTCATTCAATGATAAATGCTTCATATATATGAGATCATTGTAAAGTCCTCAAAATTACAAGGAATATGCGCTTATGAAGTGGTTCATTATCATCATCATCATCAAGCGATGATATCAATAAAAAATAGATTAGATACTCAAAATTTGTGATGAAAAGATTTCAGAGTCAAATGATGGTTATGTTGATATTACAATTCTAAATGAGTTTTTAATATTTGATTTTAATGACCCAATTGAAGCCATTGTTGAAAGTATTTATCGTGATTTGGTTAATAACTACAAAGACTCTAATTATCTTTAAAGTATATCAGTTTTGACTTCCACCATTGAGGTTGTAAATGATATCAATGGTTATGTCACCAAACTTATATTAGGCACTTTATTTCTTTTTCACATAATACTTACATGACAAATTTATTATAAATCCTTTTGGCTTATATTCAACATCTTCTAACTTTACTATAGGAAAAGAAAATGAGAATCTAAGTTGTGACTCAATTGACAAGTCTGATGTTAATGACTTTGATGCTTATGAACATTTAACTCCTGAATTTTTGAATTGTTGAAAAAATATGGATTACCAAATCATTCAATCAATTTGAAGTTGGAAATAACTATTATGTTGTTAAGAAATTTAGATCAATCTGAGGGATTATGCAATTGTACAAGGTTGACAATTACTAGATTAACTAATCATATCATTGAAGTTAAAATTATTTCTAGGAAAAATATTGGGAATTTGATTTATATTACAAGGATGTCTATGTCTCTTTTCCAATCACTATTCTATAATGAAAACACTGTAGATTTTGTCTAGTTATAGTCATTTCGACATGAATCGAGTTTTTTCATAATTCTTTGGAATCTAACTAAAAAACTACAAAACATAAAGTATTAGCAATAAAATTTATTAAAACTAATGTAAAATATAAAAATCATGCAATGACTGAGTGTCAAGGGGGGGTTTGAATTGGGTTTTCCAAAATGAAAGCTTTTTATGAAACTCAAACAAAGATCATAAATAAACTAACAATAGAGAAAGACACACGATATATCCTGGTTCACTTGAAAACTATCAAGTTAATGCAGTCCACCCGCCAAGGTGATTTTGCCTTATACACAAGAACTTAATCCACTATAACCAAACTGATTACAACTGCACTAGAAAACTGCTGGTGACTAACAACAACCTCTAAGACACACTAGTCCTAGACTTCTTAAGAATTCTGACCCAACTGGTCTCTTAAGGAATACAACGCACAAGACATCAGCAAGTGACTAATAACACTAAAACACACTGTCTTAGTCTTCTTAAGAATTTTGACCCAACTGGTCTCTTAAGAAATACAACGCACAAGCCAACTGCAAGTGACTAACAACACTAAAACACACTGTCTTAGTCTTCTTAAGAATTCTGACCTAACTGGTCTCTTAAGGAAACACAAATAATCTGTTTGTTACAACGGTTTGTTTACAATAATAATGCTTCTACACAAGCAGAGTAAACATACATTTTAAGCTTAATCTAACTTAGAGTGAAACTATACAGTAAAAACATTATTCTTCTTTGTATTGTGGTGCTTTACTGTTCACTCATATATTCTTCTGTTTCTTGAGTTCTTTCTTCATGTGAATCAGTGTTTTTGATATTTTTTCCTTTTCACACTGAGTACTACATCGTTTGTTGCTCACTCACATTCATTCATTTGTATGCACACATGCGCTCGCGCATCTAAGATTAGTTGAATGATCAAGTATATATATAGGTAGAAAAAGATCCGTTAAAGGGCAGATCAGTAATATGATAAGAGTACTGACGACTTGAAATAATGCCGTTATGCTGGGTTGAAAATCGTACACTGAAATTGTCCTTTGTACCACCAAATCAGGGTAGTGGAAAAGAACGTGCTTTATCTATACTATGTAATATTTTCCCACACAAACGTTTCATCTTCTTCTATTCATCAGAGGCTTCTGAGTTGATTTGATTGAAGCATGATCAGAAGAATGAATCATTGGGTCTTTAGAGTCTTGAGTCTTTAGAGTCTTCAGAACTTATTCAGCAGAACCTTGTCTTCAGAGTCTTCAACACTTCTACTTCAGAACCCTTGGTTATCAGAATACTTAAGTCTTCAGAGTCTTTAGAACTTCGTTCAGCAGAACCTTGTCTTCAGAATCTTCAGCACTTATTTTTTAGAACCTTTAATCTTCAGAATCCTTAAGTCATCAGAGTCTTCAGAACTTCGTTCATCAGAACCTTGTCTTCAGAATCTTTAGCACTTAGTCTTCAGAAGTTAACGACCTCAGAAGCTATACAAGCTTCATAAATAGAACATCAGAGTCACGCTCAAAAATTAGAATCCAAGATACATTACAACAGCAACATAGTGTCTTCTCAAAATCTTTCTGACACACAGTAGATTAGAACTGATCGTACCTGGATCAGACAGTTAAGTAGTGGCCAGCAACGTCGTATGAACTTCAGCTCCGGTGATGATGATACGGCGGGGGGGTGTACCTGCAAAGTACTCCGACGCTCAAGTAAGAAAAAGGGAGTAAGCAAGTACAGAAAAGCAGGTGTGAGAGTTAGAATGTAATGTAACCTGACCCTCTCAAGTGAGAGGGTATTTATAGAGAGCCCCCAGCGCGGGACCAACGGTTACTTGCACTGGGCTGGATTGTAAGGTCCAATCCAAGTAACTGCCAGGGCTTACGTGGCATAGTGAAGACCAGCACGTGGTCTTCGCCCTGGTGTAACGGTCTCTAAATCTCCGGAAGTAGGGTAGACCGATTCCTTTGGGAGTGGGAAATTACAAGAGAACGTGTCCTCACGGGGAGGAGCACGTGGGCGTCGGGGAGAGGTGTGCCCTGCGGGCTATATACCTCTGCTCGACGGTCGCTGCCTCGCGTGCCCGACGTCAACGAGAATTGATACGTGCCCGATACGGAGGTGATGTAGGGCCTCGTTGGGCCTTTGCTGGTCATTGGGTTTGGGCTTGTCCGACAGTAGGGCAGGAGTTGGCCCAGTCCAGAATAGAAGCCCCCCAAGTCGTTGCTCTGAGGTGTCAGAGTAATGACTTAAGGGCTAGTGCTATGTCGAGGACGTATCCCGTCGGGGAAGGAATTTTAAACGAGGAACGGTTGGTCAATCGGGCAGGACCAAATTGACCTGCTCGTGTCAGACTGGCCGCGGATAGGTGATGTCGCGGGGATACGAGAAGCCTGAAGTGAGGAGAATGGAAGGACGCGTGTTGTGGAATGAAAAGACGCGCGTGGGGAAAAGCGCGCCACGTGTCACACCCCATCATTACCTAGGGCGGCTACGCTAGGGTAGCGTAATCGATTGCCTAGGAAATCCTCGAGTCTCGTGAGGTCCTTATAAATAGGGGTGAGCCCGCGTCATTTACACGTTTTCACTCTCTCTACTCAGACTCTCTTCCTTCTCCTCTCACTGCCACCGTCGTCGCTTCAAGTCACCGCAACCGTCGTACCGGAACCCTACCGGAACTATACATCAAGTAAGTTTCTCGATCTTTCTCCTTTCTTTTGCATTTTATGCGGTGGTTCCATGGTGAACTGATGAAGTTCCCATGGAAATCGCGAAATTTCTGGCGAAAACGGCAGAATTTCTTAGTTTTCTTGTTAAATCTCGTGGGGAGAAGGGATAGATATCCTGGGGACAAAAAGAACGTCCCGAGGACACGAGATAAAACTCTCGGGGGTCCTCACTAACGTTCCTAACCGCGGGAAGAATCCTCGGGGAGTAGTACCAGGGTCGTTCGTCGTATAACCGATGACGTCGTGTGATCGCGGCAGTCGCGTGGTCCCCGACCTCCTTCTTCGCCCTTTCACTTGATCAGCGGTGGAGGGGTGAATTTGATGTGGATCATCGAATTCACCATTTCCTTCTGCTTTTCAGGTAAATGGATGCCCTGTCAGTGGCCGTGGTATCTTTAGACACCGGCGACCAACCCGACTCACCGATGGCAGAGATAACTAGTGTCGAGGAGCGTCCCCTCGCGGAGTGGGTTAGCCACGAGCCTCTAAACATGATCACCCAGTTCTTCGACGGGGATGAAGATGATATTTTTTGTACAGTCGAGCACCGACTGGTGGGCTCCTCGAAGACGTGGAAGGTGTTCCGGCCTCAGGCACACCACCGCATCTGTTTGACCTATCGAGGGATGAGGTTCCCCCTTTATGAATTCATGTTCGACCAGGCGGGGTGGCGCTTGCCCTTTACGGACTTTCAACAGTCAGTGTTCGCTTGGCTGCGCTTGGCGCCCTCACAACTGCACCCTAATTCTCTCGCCTTCCTCCGAGCCTTCGAGCTCGTGTGTAAATATCTCCAGATTGGGGCAACTGTTCCCCTCTTCTTCCGCATCTTTCATCTTCAAAGGCAAGCGACCGACGGTAAACATGATTGGGTGTCTTTCAAGCAGGTGAGAAGCCTGTTTAGCACCTATATGGACTCTGTCTGCGACTTCAAGTATCGGTACTATATTGTAAGGCCGGTATCCTTCGAAGCCGTGAATTCTGTGTACCGTCGGGTCCGACGAGAAGTAGATGGGCGGCAGGAAGAGGTCCTCGAGCTGAGGTTCCCTTTGTTCTGGACCAAAGAGCATTTCAGGAGAGGGACAGACAGCTACATCGTCAGCCCTGGTCGACTGTTTGAGGGGGACCGCCTGGCGTACGAAGCAATAGTCGAATTTTTCAACGGGTTTAGCAAAGCCAAGCTCGTGATGCCGGACAGGGAGTTCATTCGGGGTGATGATGGGAAGGTCTTGACGAAGCACCGGTTGATCAACACGAGGGCTCTCCTCAAAATGTTTTCTGATGAGGACGCCCTCGAGTTTCTAGGTGGTAGCGACTTCCTCGACTTACTTTTCCCTTGTATTTTAGGTTTTGATTCGCTGGTGCATTTATTTTCTTTGCAGGCAAGATGTTGGATGTTGAGGAGCGCATCAAGAAGCTGAAGGCTGGCCGCATTTCGAAGAAAGGAGGTAAAGGTCGTGTCGAGCAACTCCGGGCGCAGGGCCCCAGTCCCGCTCCGGCAACCGGGGGCTCTTCTGGCTCTCCCCAGGACAACGACTCTCCCAGCACTCAGAACTCCCCGAAGAGGCAACGGCTTGCTGATCAGGTGGACATCGAACTCACCGAGAACGAAAGCCCTCCCGCTGTGAAATTTGTGCTCCCGCCTTGCTACTCAAGGTCGAACTTCTTTACGGGGAAAAATTCCCTGTGTGTTGGTGGACCTGAAGTTCAGACCATCTTGGGCGTCGACAGGGTCTCTCGGAGAAGGGCGCTGGTGGAGGACGTGTCCGCGATGATGCAGGTATGTGCTGCTGCCTTGGTCCTGAATGACGAGACATGCCCGGCGGACGAGATTAACAGGCTGCAAGAGAGTTTCAGATCCATCTCAGCTGAAATGGAGAGGGTGGGCAAGGAGCTGACCGACTGCAGGAACCAGAACAAGGCCCAGGTCGAGCTTCAAGAGAAGTTGGAGGAGAGGTTAAAGATCACTGAGGAGGAGAGGAAACGTCTCTTGGCGAGGAACGCCGAGCTGGAAGAAGCTGTTCGTCCGGCTGAGGAGGAAACCGAGGAGGACAGGTTGTTGACTTCGCGGGCAGCGCTAATAGCTAAACTTAGGGAAGTCGAGCAGGATAACCTCGTGACTACTGACATAGGTTTCAGGAACGCCGTGCAGCAGCTTCGGGTTGTCAACCCCGGCCTCATAACTGAAGGGACTGACCTCGACTATGAGGTGGTCGACGGTCAGATTGTGCAGCCGATGCAAGAGGATGAGGTCGGCGGAGGGGCGACTGACCACGAGTAGCTAGAGGAGGCCCCCGCTGAATAAGTTTTTACTCTGTTTCTGTTTGGCCTACGAGCCATTTTATTCTGATTCCTGTGCCCGGCCTGCGTGCCAAGGGCGTTTTGATACTTGTGTGTAATACATGTACAATGGGCTTCTGCCCACTTAATACCTTTTTGTTTATCTGCGCATGATATTTGTATGTTTTCGCTTGTGTGTGATGTTATTTGCTATACTTTATTTATTTTTGTCTAAGTAATATAGATTTTGGGGATTTTCTCGACTTCGATAGTCCTCTATTGCGTGGAGAGTTGGCCGAGTGGGCGGAGGTGTACTCCGACCTTCAACGAGGCTAAGAGCTCGGTCGAGGTCTTAGCTTCGTGGCGTGAACTTCCCATCGTGAGTTGGGTGTTCTGCCCAATTGGTACAACGACGACGAAGCTCGATCAAGTTGCCCTAGTCGGATCAAAAGTCCTCGCGCACACACAACACAGCCCTTGATCATCGTGTCTTATATAGGGGTGTCGGGCTTGTACCTTAGTACGTCCCCGTAGCCGCGATGCTAGTGTGTCGCGGACAGTGCTTAACTGTAGTACTGTTTAAGCTTCTCAGCATTCCATGGTCGAGCAAGTTCTTCCCCGTGCAGATTTTCGAGGAAGTAGGCTCCTGTCCCCGTTTTCGCGCGGACGCGGTACGGGCCCTCCCAGTTCGCGGCGAGTTTGCCTTCTCGCGAATCTTTCTGGTTCCTTCGTAGGACGAAGGTGCCTACCTGAAAATCACGTTTGATGACTTTGTCGTTATAACGTAAAGTTATTTTTTGTTTCAGTGAAGCTTCTCGGAGAGAAGCGCCCGACCGTGTCTCCTCGACGAAATCGAGCTCTTCCCTCAGGGCTTCGTTGTTCGCGTCTCCGTCGAGGGGGTCCTCCGTCCTCCTCGAGGGTTCTCTGATCTCCACGGGGATCACCGCCTCCATTCCGTAGGTCAGACGAAAGGGTGTCTCCCCGGTCGTGGAATGTGGGGTTGTTCAGTAGGCCTAGAGGATGTTGTGTAGCTCCTCTACCCACCGTTGTTTGGCGTCGCCTAATCGTCATTTCAATCCTCGGAGGATTACTCTGTTCGCCGCTTCGGCTTGCCTGTTCTTTTGAGGGTGCTCGACCGACGTGAAGTGCTGCTCCGTGCCCAACTTGGTGACGAAGTCTTAGAAGTTCCTGTCGGTGAACTGTGTTCCATTGTCGGTGACAATAGCTTGGGGCACGCCAAATCGGGCGAGGATGTTCCTCTTGTAGAAACGTAGTATGTTGAAGGCCGTGATTTTGGCCAATGCTTCCGCCTCGATCCATTTCGTAAAATAATCCACCCCGACGATGAGGTATTTGTTTTGGTACGATCCCACGACGAAAGGTCCGAGGATATCTGTTCTGGATTGGGCCGGGGACTGCTACTCAGTCGAGCAGGCCTAACCCACATTCCCTGGGATGGCCCAACAAAGGCCTTTGGACCGACCAGTGTCGGGCACTTGCACCTCCTCCGAGGCGTCGGGTGCACGCAGGACACTGAGCGTCGGGCAAAACGCTAGGCCTCCCCGGTATCGTCCCTCCTCGACGCTCAGGGTGCTCCTCCCCCCGTGAGGAGCCTACCTCCTGCACATAAGGGTCCTCCCCCGCGAGGACACGTCTCTCCCCGACACGATAGAGTCCTCCCCGCGAGGACACGTTCTCATGTAACCGCCCCACTCCCGATGGAATCGGTCTGCCCTAATTCCGGAGATTTAGGAACGGTTACCCCAGGGCGAAGACCACGTGCTGGTCTTAACTACGCCACGTAAGCCCTGACAGTTAATTGGATTGGGCCTGACAATCCAGCCCAATGCAAGTAACCGTTGGCCCCGCGCTGGGGGCTCTCTATAAATACCCTCTCACTTGAGAGGGTCAGGTTACACACTTTCTTACTCTCACTTCCGTACTTGCTTTTTCTCTGACAACCACCTTACTTGAGCATCAGAGTGCCTTGCAGGTACACCCCCCGGCCGTCTTTCAACCTCACTGGAGCTAAAGTTCAATAGACGTCGTTGGCCACCAGAAACTGTCTGATCCAGGTACGATCAGTGGCGCCGTCTGTGGGAAATTATAAGCTTCCCCGCTTTTCTGCTCGATAAACCAAAGCTTTCTCCATTCATCACCAACATGACCAATCCGACAGTTAACCAGGCTCTGGACACCGTGCTCGCACAACTTGAGAATGGGAACCACCGTGAGGACGCCGTCATCCTCAACGGCGGCGAAGGTGACATAAGAGACGGGCAGACCGCCTCCCCGGACTCCTAAGATGTGGCTTACAACGCCGCTCGCCAGGACGATCAACACGCCATTCTCCAACCAATTGCTCCACCGCCCAATGCGGACCCGAGCACCGTGGCCTTGTTTGCATTGATCAACCAGACCAATCAGCTGATCGTGCAGTAGAACACCAAAATTGAAGCCTTAGAGCAAGGACGGGCACAACGATCTTCCCCGCGAAGACATCATCGTCCCCCGTCATCTCGCCGTTCTCCTTCCCCGCGAAGGACCCCTTCCGAAAAATCTCGGACCCCGTCGCCGGTGCGCCAGGGTCACCGACCGCGTCTCGAGCGCCCCCAGCCGACGATCTCCCAGAAACGCCCTCGTTCCCCACCTCAGAAGGAACCCAGGGCCTCCACCACCTCCAAGAAGTCCAAGCAGACTGAAGAAAGACCAAAGAACCGTTCGGGGAACTCCCCTCCACGACACCATCGATCACCTTCGAGATCCCCGACTGGTAGCGACGACGAGGACCAGAGGACCCCTTTGTCGTGGGAAATCATGAATGCCCCAATCCCTGCGGGCATGGAGAAACCCCCACCATTGGGGACCTATGACGGGCTGACCGACCCTGATGATCACGTGGAGAGTTTCGAAGCGATGCTCGACTTCCGAAACGTCAGGGGAGCCATCAGGTGCAGGCTGTTCCCCACCACCTTGCAGAAGGGAGCCATGACTTGGTATAAGGGTCGGGAACATGGGTCGATCACGTCATGGAAGCAACTGAAGCAACGCTTCACTAAACACTTCACCGCGTCTCGTCGACACCCGAAGACGGAGGCTGCCCTAGAAAGCATCTTCCAAGGGAGGAACGAATCTCTCCGAAACTACATCGAGAGGTTCAACAAAGAAGCCGTCGAGGTCCATACGACCGACGACATGAAGAAATATTTAATTATCCATGGACTGCGTGCCGGGTCTGACTTTGCCAAATCCATAGGCCTCCGAAGACCCCGGCGCCTCGAGGACCTTCTCGCTCGAGCTCAGAAGTACATCGAACTCGAGGAGACAGAAGCAGCTCAGATCGCCCTTGAGACGAGACGCAGAGAGGGCCCCCGCGGCCACAAAGATGAAGACTCTTCTCCTCGACGAGGAGGAGAGAGAAAGAAAGAGAACCGCAACCGTGATCCTCGGGAACCGCGTGGACCGGCTGGCCGATTCACGGAGTACACCCCGCTCAACGCTCCCCGGGCTCGGATCCTCTCCGAATGCCAGAATTCCGAGTTTGTGAAAGAAGGAGTTCGCTTCCCGAAGCCCGCTGCTCCCAAATCAAACATCGACAAATCAAAGTACTGCAGGTTCCACCAGAGCCACGGGCACGTGACCGAAGACTGCATCCATCTCAAGGATGCAATTGAGATTCTCATCAAAGAGGGGCACTTGAAGAAATATGCCCAAAAGAATGACCCTCCTCATCCGAGTTCACGGGAAGCGCAGAACGTCGAGGAGACAACACCTCCTCCCGGCGACAACCAGCTTCAGGTTGCCCTCAACGTCACTCGACCCGAGGACTTCTTCGCCCCCCCGATCATTGAGGGCGAAGAGGCAATTCGCAACATGTGGGCGACCTTCCCCGACGAGAACCCCGTCACTGCCCGCAGTACCTGAGAAGGCTTCCCCAAAGCAATGGTCATCTCCGAAGGCGGTCCCGAGAAATTGTCGATTGGATCAATCAAGCGAAAGTTTGATGAACTGGAATCCGCGACATCGGCGAAAGCGACCACCCTCGAGAAAGTGCGGGGAAACTCCAATCCCATCACCTTCTACCTCGAGGAACTCCCCGAGGGAGCACCAAACGCCACTATTCCCCTCCTGATCAGGGCGCAGATGGCGAACTTTGACGTCCGAAGGATCCTAGTCGACCAGGGGAGCTCGGTCGACATCATGTATTCTCATTTGTTCGGGACCCTTCAGCTTGACGAGAGGCATTTGACCCCGTACGTCGGTTCAGATCTACAGGGGTTTAATGGGACCACCACCAGACCATGGGGTTACGTGGAGCTAATGGTTACATTCGGGGCCGAAGACACTGCCCGACAAGTGAAGATCTGTTTCCTAGTGGTCGATTGCCCGTCCCTCTATAACTGCATCCTCGGGAGGACCACCCTGGCCGAGCTTACGGCGGTACCATCAATGGTCCACCTCAAAATGAAGTACTACACGACCAGGGGACGGGTAGTGACGATGCACGAGGATATCGACGTGGCCAGAAGGTGCTTCGACGCCGTCATCAAAGGCCTAAGTTCCATCGGCCCCAAACCCAAGACCGTGGCCAAGCCACCCCAGGATGCCGAACAGGTACCTCTCCCGCGCGTCAACGCGGTCGACCTCGACAGCAGGTTCTCTGGCGAGCCCGACGAAGACAGAGTCGAAGATCTCAACTACCAGGCGGAGAACAACGGGCAGCCTTTCCACCCAGAGCGCCCCATCCCAGACGGAGACTTCGAGCTCGTGGTACTCGGGGACGATCCAGACCACAACGTGAAGATCGGCACTGGTATCCCCGACCTGGCGAAGGAGCAGCTGAAGGCGTGTCTGAGGGAGAACGCTGACCTCTTCGCGTGGAGCGCGTCCGAGATGCCTGGCCTCAACCCCGAGGTGACTTGCCATCAGCTCGCAGTAGATCCGGCCGCTAGGGACATAGCACAACGTAGGCGTAAGCAGTCTCCCGAGAAAGCATAGGCTGTCGAAAAAGCTGTAAAAGACCTCCTAGAGGCAAATTTTATTTCGGAAGCCAAATACACGACATGGCTGTCCAACGTTGTACTTGTTAAAAAGAATAATGGAAAATGGAGAATGTGCGTTGATTACACTGATCTTAACTGGGCTTGCCCAAAAGACTGTTATCCCTTGCCTAACATCGACCAGCTGGTCAACAACTCTGCAAGTTACAAACTATTATCCTTCATGGACGCTTGCTCAGGATACAACCAAATTCCCATGGAAAAGGTCGACAAATAACACACGGCCTTTATGACCGCGTCAGGCAACTACTATTACAACGTAATGACCTTCGGTCTGAAGAATGCTGGTGCGACCTACCAACGGATGATGAACAAGGTTTTCCGAGCTGAAATCGGTGGCATGCTAGAGGTCTACATGGACGACATGATCGTCAAGTCTGCAGAGGAAGTCGACCACGCCGCGCACCTCAAGAAAGTGTTCGACACGGCGAGGAGGTGCCGCATGAGGTTTAACCCCGACAAATGCGCCTTCGGCGTCCGGGCAGGGAAGTTCCTCGGATTTTACCTCACAGAAGGAGGAATCAAGGCAAACCCCGACAAGTGTAAGGCTTTCTCCGAGCTCCCTACCCCGGACTCAAAGAAGTCGATACAATCATTGAACGGGATGCTCACCGCCCTTTCCCGCTTCGTCGCCAAATCCGCATAGTACGCATTCCCATTTTTCAAACTTCTTCGACAAAAAGCGGAGTTTGATTGGAGCGACGAATGCGAGCAAGCACTCGCCCACTTAAAACAAGTCCTGTCACAACCCCCGATCCTCTCACGGCCTGAGACCGGGGAGACACTCTTCTTGTATCTTGCGATCACGAGTGAAGCAGTCAGCGCCGTCCTCATTCGGGAAACCACGGACGGGCAAAAGCCAGTTTACTTCACGAGCAAAGCCCTCCAAGGCCCCGAGCTCAGATATTAACAGATCGAGAAAGTCGCCCTGGGCCTCGTCACCGCGGCCAGGAGGCTACGCCACTACTTTCTCTCCCACACCGTCGTCGTAAGGACCGAACAGCCTATAAGACAGCTCCTCGGTCGACCGGACATGGCGGGGAGGATGCTCAGGTGGTCGCTTGAGCTCGCCGAGTTTGACATCCAATACGAAGGGAGGAAATCCCTGAAGGCACAGGTGCTGGCCGACTTCGTATCAGAGATGACCGTCCCGGAGACTTCGACCAACGGATCACAGAAATGGACGATCTACGTCGACGGGGCGTCCAGCCCAAAGGGAAGCGGGGCGGGCATCATCCTCGAAAACGAGGAAGGCATTTTGATCGAGGTATCCCTCGAGCTGTCGTTCCCGACATCGAACAACCAAGCCGAATACGAGGCCTTCCTTGCAGGACTTCGGCTGGCAGAGGACCTCGGCGCCAAGGAGGTCAAACTCTTCACCGATTCCCAGCTCGTGGCCTCGCAAGTCCGAGGTGAGTACCAAGCCAAGAACGATAACCTCATAGAATACTTGGCCTTGGTAAAAGAAAAAATGAAAAAGTTCACCTCCGCGAAAGTAGCTCACATCCCCCGCGAGCACAATGCCCGGGCATATGTTTTATCCAAGTTGGCAAGCACCAAGAAGAAAGGCGGGAACAAATCCGTCATACAAGAGGTGCTTTCCCGCCCGAGCATTGACAAACCGGCCATGGTTTCGGACATCAACGCCATCGGGGACAACGATTACTGGATGACCCCGGTATACGAATACCTCGCGACGGGCAAGAGGCGGGCGTGCTCGTACACTATTGTCGAGGATAAGCTATACTGGCGAGGGTTCTCTATCCCCCTCCTCAGATGTGTCGAGGAGACCAAGGTCCCCGGCATACTCCAGGAGATCCACGAGGGAGCTTCGCTATCAGCGCAGCCCGTGAAGTCAACAGCCTATCCTCTTCGGTTTCCTCCTCGACAGGGCGGACAGCTTCCTCCAGCTCAGTGATCCTAGCCGCGAGACGACTCCTCTCCTCCTCGACACCAACCAGACGATTTCGTTCCTCCTCGACACCTGCCAGGCGTTTTTGCTCCTCCTCGGTATTCTTCAACTTTTCCTCCATTTTCTGTTGAAGCTCGAGCTGGGCCTGGTTCTGGCTTTTGCAGTCGGCCAGCTCCTTGCTCACCCTCTCCATCTCAGTCGAGATGGATTGAAAACTCTTCTGCATCTTGTTCAGGTCGCTGGCGGGGCACGCCTCGTCGTTCAGAGCCAAAGTGGTCGCGCAGACCCGCATCACGGCAGACACGTCATCCACCAACATCCTCCGCCGAGACACCTTGTCGACGCTGAAAATAGCCTGAGTTTCGGAGCCACCCACACAGAGCGAATTGTTCTCAGTAAAGAAGTTTGGCCTCGTGCGACAGGGCGGAAGCACAAATTTCACCGCAGGAGGACTATCGTGTTCGGTGAGGTCGACATCCACAGTTTCTGCAGTTCTCTGCCTCTTCGGAGAACCCGGGGGGCTGAAGGAGTCACTTCCCTGGAGAGAGCCAGAAGAAACCCCGGGTGTCGGGGAGGGAATGGACGTCTGCACCCGGAGCTGGTCGACCCGACTCTTGCCTCCTTTCTTCAAAGTACGGTTGGCTATCAGCTTCTTGAAACGCTCCTCAGCATTCGACATCTTGTCTGCAAAGAAAACAAAGAGGTTAGCAATTCGAAAAGAAAGGTAAAAGGAAGGACATGTCGGGGAGATCATCCCCACCTAACAACTCGAGGGCTTCCTCGTCAGAAAATGTCTCGAGAAGAGCCCTAGTATTGATCACTCGGCACCTCGTCAAGACCTGCCCGTCATCACCCAGAATGAAGTCCCCGTTTGGTGCCACGAACGAGACGGCTAGGCCTGACGATATAGCTGTCCGTTCCCTTCTTGAAATGTTCTTCGGTCCAGAACAACGGAAACTTAGGCACGAGGGTCTCCTCTCGTCGTCCGCCCACCTGTTTGACGACACGGGTGTACATGGTATTCACCGCCTCATGTCTGATCGGCCTCACGAGGTAATACCGGTACTTGAAATTCCACACGGAGTCCATGTACGTGTGAAACAGGCTTGTCACTTGTTTGAAGGATACCCAACCGTGCCTACCGTCTCCGACCTGTCGCTAGAGGTGGAAGATGCGGAAAAATAAGGGCACAGTCTCCCCGATCTTCAGATACTTGCATACCAGCTCGAAGGCCCTAATAAATGCCAGAGAGTTGGGGTGGAGCTGAGAGGGGGCCAATTGCATCCAAGTAAATACGGCCTGCTGGAAGTCGGTGAAAGGCAGACGCCACCCCGCCTCGTCGAACATGAACTCGTAGACGGGGAACCGCATTCCGCCGTACGTCGAGCAGATCCGATGGTGTGGTAGAGGCCTAAATACGTTCGATGACTTCGGGGAGCCTACAAGGCGGTGCTCGACAGTACAAAATATTCCCTCCTCCTCCAGGTCAACGAACTCGGACATCATGTTCAAGGCCTCTTCGCATGTCCAATCGTCGGGCGTCCTATCCCCGGCGCTGGACGTCTCCGCCATGGGTGAACTAGGTCCGTCGTAAATATCCAATGACCCTACAACCACTTGCAATGCGTCCATTTACCTGAAAATCAGAAGGAAACAGTGAATTCGATGACCCATATCAAATCCACCCCTTCCACTGCTGATCAAGTGAAAGGGCGAGGAGGGAACGTCAGGGAACTCGAACCCGCGACCGTCCTCGGGTCCGCGGGTGGACCCCCCGAGATAGTCAACCAAGGACCCCGGGACATTCTTCATGTCCTCGGGGATTTCATCATTCATCCCCGGGAGATTCAGCAAAAAGAACTGGGGGACGTTCATTCCACGACCCCGGGACATTCTTCGTGTCCTCGGGGACTTCATCGTCTCTCCCGCGAGATTCAAAAAGTAAACTGTGAAATTCCGCCGTTTTCGCCGGATATTTCGTGATTTCTATAGGAACTTCATCAGTTCACTTTAAAAATCACCCTACAAATGCAAGCGAAAAAGGAAAAAGGAGAAAGGGACTTACTTAAAATACGCTTTTCGGGTTTCCGGCACGGCGATTGGCGGTGGAGAACGGCGGAGTACGGCGGAAGGTAGCGATGGAAGAACGGAGATTAAGGGAGAGAAAGTCTGAAAGGAAAGGAGCAAAAGGTGAAAATGAAACGAGGTGAGACCTATTTATAGGATCCTCACGGAATTCGAAGGGTCTAGGCTACTGGAGTGCTCTACACTAGCCTAGCCGCCCTAGGTATTAATGGCGTCTGCCACGTGGCACGCATGCGACTGTTCACTCCCCAACACGCGTCTCTCCGTTTGCCTCGACACTCAAGTCCCAACTTCTCGTATTCCCGACGCAACGGTCAGTGGACCCCTAGCAAGTTGACTTTTTTTGCCTGGTTGACCGACCGCTCCTCATTCAAAACCCCTTCCTCGACGGGATACTTCCTCGACATGGGGCTGATCCCTAAGTCATTACTCTGACATCACAGAGCAACGACTTGGGGGGCTCCTATTCTGAACTGGGTCGGGGACTGCTACTCAGTCGAGCAGGCCCAACCCACATTCCCTGGGATGGCGCAACAAAGGGCTTTGGACCGACCAGTGTCGGGCACTTGCACCTCCTCCGAGGCGTCGGGCGCACGCAGGACACTGAGCGACGGGCAAGACGCTAGGCCTCCCCGGGATCGTCCCTCCTCGACGCTCAGGGTGCTCCTCCCCCGCGAGGAGCCTACCTCCTACACATAAGGGTCCTCCCCCGCGAGGACACGTCTCTCCCCGACACGATAAAGTCCTCCCCGCGAGGACACGTTCTCATGTAACCGCCCCACTCCCGATGGAATCGGTCTGCCCTAATTCTGGAGATTTAGGAACAGTTACCCCAGGGCGAAGACCACGTACTGGTCTTCACTACGCCACGTAAGCCCTGGCAGTTACTTGGATTGGACCTGACAATCCAGCCCAATGCAAGTAACCGTTGGCCCCGCGCTGGGGGCTCTCTATAAATACCCTCTCACTTGAGAGGGTCAGGTTACACACTTTCTTACTCTCACTTCTGTACTTACTTTTTCTCTGACAACCACCTTACTTGAGCGTCGGAGTGCCTTGCAGGTACACCCCCCCGCCGTCTTTCAACCTCACCGAAGCTAAAGTTCAACAGACGTCGTTGGCCACCAGAAACTGTCTGATCCAGGTACGATCAATATCCATTCCCCACCACGCAAACGGCCACGGGGAGGACAGTGTTTTGAGCTTGTTAGGAGGAGCGAGGTGCATGTCCCCGTGTCACTGGCATCTATCGCACTTCTTGACGTGTTCCTTGGCGTCCTGTTGCATGGTGGGCCAGTAATACCCTGCCCGAAGTGCCTTGCAGGCTAACAATCGCCTACCGAGGTGCTGTGCATTGATTCCCTCGTGGATTTCCTGGAGTATACCGAGGACCTTGGTCTCCTCGACGCACCTGAGGAGGGGGATAGAAAATCCGCAGCGATATAGCTTGTCCTCGACTATAGTGTACGAGCACGCTCGTCGCTTGACCATCCCCGCTTCCTTGGGATCCTCGGGCAGTTTTCCCATTGTGAGGTACTCGTATACTGGGGTCATCCAGCAATTGATGTCCCCAATGGCATTCACGTCTGCTGCCAGAATGGGTTTGTCGATGCTCGGGCGGGAAAGCACTTCCTGTATGACAGATTTGTTTCCGCCTTTCTTCTTTGTGCCAATTTGGACAAGACATCTTCTTGGGTATTGTGCTCGCGAGGGATGTGGGTCATTTCCGCGGAGGCGAAATTCTTCATCTTTTCCTTTACCAAGGTCAGGTATTCGATGAGGCAGTCGTTTTTGGCCTGATACTCTCCTCGAACTTGAGAGGCTACGAGCTGGGAGTCAGTGAAGATTTTGACCTCCTTGACGCCGAGGTCCTCGGCCAACCGAAGCCCGGTGAGGAAAGCTTTGTACTCTGCTTGATTATTCGACGTCGGGAAAGACAGTTCGAGGGAGACCTCGATCAGGATGCCTTCCTCGTTTTCGAGGATAATGCCCGCTCCGCTGCCTTTCGTGCTGGATGCTCCGTTGACATAGATTGTCCACTTTTGGGATCCGTTGGTCGAAGGCTCCGGGACGGTCATCTCCGCCACAAATTTGGCCAATACCTGAGCCTTCAGGGCCTTCCTTCCCTCGTATTAGATGTCGAACTCGGCGAGTTCGAGCGACCACCTGAACATCCTTCCCGCCATATCTGGTCGTCTGAGGAGCTGCCTTATAGGTTGTTCGGTTCTTACGACACCAGTGTGGGCTAGGAAGTAATGGCGCAGCCTCCTGGCCGCTATGACGAGGGCCAGGGAAAATTTCTCGATCTGCTGATACCTGAGCTCGGGACCTTTGAGGGCTTTGCTCGTGTAGTAAATCGGTTTTTGCCCGTTGGGGGTTTCCAGTATGAGGACGGCGCTGATCGCTTCACTCGTGATGGCGAGATACAAGAAAAGCGTCTCCCCGTTCACTGGCTGTGAGAGAACCGGAGGCTGCGATAGGACTCGTTTGAGATGGAGTAAAGCTTGCTCGCATTCCTCGCTCCATTCGAACATGGATTTTAGTCGAAGAAGCTTGAAAAACGGGAGCGCGTATTGTGCGGATATGGCGATGAATCGGGAGAGGGCGGTCAGCATCCCGTTCAGTGATTGTATTGACTTCTTCGAGTTCGGAGTTGGGATCTCGGAGAAAACCCTACACTTGTCGGGGTTGGCCTCGATTCCTCGCTCTGTGAGGTAGAAGCCGAGGAACTTACCGGCCCGAATGCCGAAGGTGCATTTGTCGGGGTTGAACCTCATGCGGCATCTCCTCGCTGTGTTGAACACCTTCTTGAGGTGTGCGGCGTGGTCGACTTCTTCCGCGGATTTGACGATCATGTCGTCCATATAGACCTCGAGCATGTCGCGATCTCTCCCCGGAAGACTTTGTTCATCATCCGTTGGTAGGTCGCGCCAGCGTTCTTCAGACCGAAGGGCATTACGTTGTAGTAATAATTTCCCGACTCGGTCATGAAGGCCGTGTGCTGTTTGTCGACCTTATCCATGGGGATTTGGTTGTACCCCGAGTAAGCGTCCATGAAGGATAATAGTTTGTAACCTGCAGAATTATCGACCAGCTGGTTGATGTTTGGCAAAGGGTAACAGTCTTTCGGGCATGCCCGGTTAAGATCAGTATAGTCAACACACATTCTCCATTTTCCATTATTCTTTTTGACGAGTACAACGATGGACAGCCAGGTAGTGTACCTGACCTCCGAAATAAAATTCACCTATTATAATACCCTAAAATTTGCCCTCTCAATTTCCATATCATTTAGCATGAGCTTTCATTTCATTGCATTGCATTGCATTCAAGCATAGAAAAATAAAACATTAAGCATTTAGCATTGCATCTTGCATAAGGGCATGGGATCAGTTGATTTTCAAAGAGGTGGATCATCCAAAGCTAAAGAATAAGAGCCAAGGGTTTCTCAACAAGTCTCCAGGGTCTCCTACATCATATATCATCCCACAAGTCATTGGAAGATGGGAACTCATCAAGAGGATTGAACAGTGCATCATCTCCTATCATAAAACAGTCAAAATTAGGGTTTTGGATTCAAGTGGTTTCCTGATGAAATTTTGATTCAAACTTGATCTCAATGTTTTCTACATGATATTAAGTGTCTAAGGATGGAAGATTGGCCATTGATGCATTTCAGAAGAGGTTCAATTGATCAGTTGCTTGATAATCAAGAAATTGGGGAAAAAGTCAACTGTGCTGTGAAAATGTCAACTCCTGACTTTTTAAGGTCAAATTCATGAAATTCAAGTTATATATGTTCATTGGACAAGATTTGATCAACAAATGATGGAGGAATAATGAAAAAATCAAGAAATTACAAAACTGCCAAAAATAGAAACTTTAGGGTTTCCAAAAATGGCAAGTTTGGACCATTTTGCACTACACTTTGAGGCTCTCTTTCTTCAAGTTAAAAGCTCCAAATCTCAGGCCCAAGTTGATCCAATTGAAGTTCATGTTCTAAGCTTCAAATCCATATAAAGAACTCTTCCATCGGATCAAAATTGAGGGAGTTATGATCAATCAAAGTTTAGTAAAATCAAGGCAAAAACCAAGTCATGGCAAGGCAAAACCAGGCCCATGCGCCATAATTTCATCGAACAGTTGGCGTGCCAAATTTCAAGTCAATTTTCTCCATCAAGAAGGCTTCAATTGAAAAATTGTTGAACATCAAAGTTGTTCATCTCCATGCCCTCTTCAACTTTGATGTTGGACATTTTTTCATTTGAACAAGTTATGAAGGTCATATGAGGGCTCGAACATGGTGGTTGCATGCTGAAAGTTCACAAGTCACAAGGCCTTGCTTGCATCCCAAGTCACACACACATACACTAGTTTTGGTTCCTTGTTTTCCAAGCAACCGAGTTGATCCTAACTAACCGAGTTAACTAACTTGACTCGGTGAGTTGAGTCTAACTAACTCCGACCCTAGCTCCAAACCCAAACCTCATTCCAAACCTCACTCCGAACCACTTATACTCCAAACCTAAAATCTATTTAAGAGATGCTTCACTCATTTTCAAGGACCTTCAACCATTTTCTCAAATTTCTCACATTTCACTCCCATTTTCTCTCTTCACTTTGCTACAACTTCTACTTCTCTCTTCCAAAACCACACACAAAAGCTCTTATTTCTTTAAGAATAATCACTTTTTACATTGAAAAGTGATTAATTCTTGAGATAAACTTCATCTCTTGGTTTGCATTGGTTGGATTTTATGGAATTGCAGCTTGTTCTTTTTCAATCCAAAGGTTTCTCACCATTTATTTTGGTGCAAGTTGGATTTTGGTGGATTTTCGCGATTTCATTCGGTTTCGACGCATTTCGGCTATTGATTGAAGAAGCTCTGGTTTTCTTTCATTTTCTGCACCAAGATTACTTTGCAATAATTACCAAAGCAAGTCTCCGCTTTGTAGGTTGGTTTTCCCTAAATCTACATTGTTTTTAGCTTATTCGCAACTTATTCGATGTAGATCTTTGTGGATTTTCGATTTGGATTTATGTGCTTGAATATGATTCTTGATGTGGTTGTTAATTGAATCCAATTGATGTTTGTTGACTGTAATTCAATGTAATTTCGTGCCTAATTGATTACATGTTCATGTGGAAGTTTGGAGAAGTGATTTGCTGCTGAAAAGTGCTTGTGAAACTGGTTTTTTTTGCCACTGACCCAGAGTAACCGGTTAGTCACCGTTTGTTAACCGGTTACTCTGTGTATTTTTTGCGTAATTGGTCTGATTTTCAACTAAGTAACCGGTTACTCGCCGTTTGTTAACCGGTTACTCTGGGACAGAATGTGTATTTTTGTGCATTTTCTTGCTTGTTTGACATCATTAACATGTTTAAACTTCATGGATCAATGCATTGATGATTGGTGGATTATTTTTGAGATATCTTAACTCACACCACAGTACGAACTTGATTTTACGACACACGTGCCTTTGTTTTTCATTATTGAGCATAATGTTTGCATTGTGGATTAATTGATGTGATGAACACATAATGCACACACCTTGAGCTTATTAATTGCTAATTGATGTTATGTTGCTGGAATTATCATGCGTATGTTCATTTGCTTTCCGTTTCAAGAGATGTATACTTGTTTTTTACTTGCTCATATTCTTGACAATGTGAATTCTTTTGTAATGTGCATTATAACATGTTTGATTTCAAGGATTGTTCACCATGAGTTGTAATGTGATTGTAATCGTGTTTGTTTGATGAATGTGCAAGGCTTGATGCACGATGATGGTTGTTCATGATTGAAATTGTTTGTTAATGCATGTTGTCTATAATCTTCCACTGCTGCCTATACACATGTATGTTGTAGTATGTGCTGCCAAATGCTTGTTACACCCATTTTGTATGCTGAACATGAGCTGTTGTTTGCTGTTTGGTATATGAAGCTGAATTTACTGCTGTTCTGTTGCATGTGGGCTGTAATAGCTGCTGTTTTCATTATTTCCTTCCATTGGCTTGTTTGACCAAGCTCTTTTACTTAGGATTTTTTGTGAATAGTTTTTGAACTAACCTTTTCATGTAGGTGCAAATGGTAAGTAAGTGTGTGGATATGCTTCCACATGCACTTCTTTCTTTCATCCTCTCTTTTTTCTTTTAATAATTCAACTTGTGATTTTGATGAGCATGTATATGCTTTCCTTGAATAATTTCTTCTTCATCCCTCTTTAAGATCAACTTAACTTCCACCTTGGAAGTAAGTTGCTTCTTTTGCTCTTCTTCTCCTTTCTTTTGGGTAGGTTTCTTAAACCACATTAACCTTAGGATCACCATGTACGATAACATTAAGATTGAGTCTTAGTATCTGTTAGTTCCTGGATTGGCTGGAATTTTGGTAAAACAAAGGTTATTCAATGTTGATGTCAAGGTGCTGATGTTGTAACATTGAAGTCTTAACACTGGGCTGTGTTAAGTAGTTAAGTGCTGAAGTTGGATGTCTGATGTCACACAGGTGATGTTGTAACATCAGACTTGCAGAATTAATAATAGCAGGATATGTTATTAGGCCACGCGTATTAGCTGGAATTGTGGAGAGTAGTTGACTCATTGGATGAGAGTATCTTGGGATAGATATTTTCTGTTACATGGGAGATTTGATTGCAGGTCTGTTGGAGAATTAAAAGGTTGAAGATTTAAAAAGATTTTGGGGATTAAATCTGTTTTGAAGATTCAGTTTTAATTAAAAAATCTGATCAAATATTGTGACAAATCCAAGCCCAATTCAGGAGCTATATAAAGCGCACAAGACCAAAGGGAAAAAGCGACAGAAAACATTCAGAAGATCAAGAGCTGAAGGCTTAGTGTCTAGAGTTTGTTTAAAGTGCTTGTATTTACACTATTCTAGGGTTTGAATAGGTGTTGAGTTTTTGTCCTCTCTAAAGCTGTGAAGCAAAGAGAGTTGTGTAATTTGATCGAAGCTGTGAAGTAAGATCAAGGGTACTCAAAGTGGTTTCTTTGAGTGTTTGTAAGGGATTGAGTGGTGTTCTCATACCTAAGTGGTTTCTTAGGTAGGAAGTCATTAGTAGAGTATAAGTTTAGGAGATTGTCAATGGGTCGTTGAGTCTGTAAATTATATCTACAAGTAGTGAATTCCATCCCTGGCTTGGTAGCCCCCAGAGTAGGTTGGTTGTAACCGAACTGGGTCAACAATTCTTGGTGTTATTTTACTGTTATTGCTGTCCATTGTGCAGAGTGTGTTATTGTGACATCACACCTTAACATCACACGTCTGATACCAGAATTTCAATTGGTATCAGAGCAGGCATCCTATTTGTCTCTTGGTGAGATCTAGGGAAGTTACTTTCTGGTGAAAAGATGGACAAAGAAGTTAGAGGATTCGTCAACAGACCCCCTATTTTGGATGGATCCAATTATGACTATTGGAAGCCAAGGATGACCACCTTCTTAAAATCCTTGGACAGTAGGGCTTGGAAGGCTGTTATTAAAGAGTGGAAAGCACCTGTCATGTGTGAGAAGGATGATGCTGGTAAAGATAAAAGCATCTAGTGCTCTTGGAGAGAAGATGTCAGATGAAAAGCTTGTGAGGAAGATACTTAGGTCCCTACCTAAGAAGTATAAGATGAAGGTTACTGCCATTGAAGAATCACAAGACATCAGCAAGATGAGAGTAGATGAGCTCATTGGATCTCTTCAAACCTTTGAGCTTGGGTTGAATGAGGAAGAACCAGAAAAGAAGCCAAAGAGTATAGCCCTGGTGTCAAATAATGAAGAAGATAAAGGGAAGAGTTCTGAATCCCAGGAGGATTTATCTCAGGCCATAGTGATGTTGGGAAGACAGTTCACCAAAGTATTCAAGAAAATGAATAATAACTCCAGGCCCAATGTCAAGAACATGACGTCTGACACCAGCAAGAAGGATGAAGAGAAAACTGCTCAAGATAAAGGAGTCCAGTGCTTTGAGTGCGAAGGGTATGGACATGTCAAGAAAGAATGTCCCACCTTCTTGAAAAAGAAGAAGAAGGGCATGACAGTTTCCTGGTCTGACTCTGATAGTGAAAGTGAAAGCGAGTCAGCAAAGCATGTGAGAGCTTTAACAGGAGCTGTGGTATCTGATGATGATTCTAGTGATGGAGAAGTAACTTATGAGGAGTTGGCATCTACCTATCAAGAGCTGTGTTTAAAGAGTGCTGAGATTTGTCAAGAAAACAAGTGCCACAAGCAACAGATTGCTCAGCTAGAGAATGAAAAGACTGATCTGGAAAATGAAGTGGTGCTAGTTAGAGCTCACCTTGATCAAATGACCGAGTCTGTTAGGATGCTGAGCTGTGGTACAGACACACTTGACAAGATTCTTCAGTCAGAAAAAGCTGCTGGAGACAAAGCTGTGATAGGTTATGTGGCTGAGAACAAGGGAACTTCAGAAGGAAGCACTTCAGGTTCAAAGAAGGAAGTGTCACAACTTTCATCTCAACATCAGCCAAAGAAGCAGGATCCTACCCCTAAGAAAGCTGATGTTTCACAACCTAAGAAGATTGAGAAGAAGACTGGTCCCTATCAGAAGAAAAAGCAGCCACAGGGAGCTAGTCAGTATATGCCCCTACAATACCATGAGAGCATGCAAGCTGCTCAGTTCAAACAGCACATGTCTCATCAGATGTCTCAACATCAGGACAACTGGTATGGTTATGGGTATGGATACACCAATGTTGTTCCTTATGTATATGGAAGAAGAAAGCCACACCATCATGGGAGGCAATCCAGGAAATAGCATTATCAGCCGTCTTATGGGAGAAGACATCAACATAATAGATGGCAGGGCAGTTATGGTAGGAGGAGACCACATCATGGATGGCAGCATAGGCAATCTCATCATGGCAGAAGATTCAGAGATGAAAGAGTGAGATGCTATTACTGTGGAAGGTTTGGACATATGCAGTACTCCTGCTACAAGTTGCATGGATACCCTCAACCTCAAAATAGATGGAGAGAACACAGGCCCAAAGTTGTTAAACAATGGGTACCTAAGGAGAATGTGAAGTGTTTATTGGCTCACATGGGTGATAAAGAAGGAACATGGTATTTTGACAGTGGGTGTTCCAAGCACATGTCTGGATGTAGATCCATGTTTGATGATCTTAGACCTTGTCCCTCTCATGAGGTCATATTTGGCAATGGAGGAAAAGGTGTTGTTGCAGGAGTTGGGAAAGTGTAAGGTGATGGTAGACCTGAACTTGACAATGTTATGTTTGTCAATGGCTTAAGTGCAAATTTGATCAGCATAAGCCAATTGTGTGATGAAGGTTACAAGGTAAACTACACTAAGCATGAGTGTGTGGTTTCTGATGAGCATAATCAGATTGTTATGAAGGGTGCCAGAACCAATGACAACTGTTATCAGTGGACCACTCTTGAGGGAGATTTAACTAGTAATGTTCAAGTTAATGTTATAACATCAGACTATGATATCAGAATGCTGAAAGGTCACTCAGAGTTAATGAGTCCTGATGTGAATTGTTTAAAAGGAAAGTCCTTATGGAGGGAGAAAAATAGTAATTGGTCTTTAAAGAGTATTCAAAATCAGGCGCCTTACTATATTGGTACTACATCAAGACTTACCAAAGCTTTCTCATCGCAACGTTTCATCTCCCTAAATCTCAACAGAATAGAAAGTTTTTCTCCAAACCTAGTCTGTCACAAAGGAACAATGTCCGTCCCTTCCATGAACTCTGATCAGGTACGAACTCGGGTTTCTCCCTAAGAACTAATTTCGAGTGCGCTTCCCGAGTCTAGTAACCCTAAACCCTCGACCACGGTGAATAAACCTGAAGCTAGGTCATCATCCTCTCAGGCTGTTGAGGAGAAGTTTGATGTAGTCAAGAACTTGGAACAGATTGCCACCAAAATCCTTGAGAAAGGGATACGGGTGAAAGGGATTTCTATCCCTTTAAGGCAAATCCCTGTTGAACAAGTCGACTCTCAAGGTGAAGACATAACCTTTCAAAGACAGGCCCTGAGTCAAGAAGCTGAAGGTGAAGACCCTAATAACACTGATGTCAGCTTGAATGTTAGAACATCGTCCCCTAGGAATGAAAGCCACAGGGGTAAAGGAAAGGAACCGGTTGAGGTTATAGAGATTGAGGACTCATCAGATGAGGATAGAATTGGAAAAAGGAAGGATAAGAAAAGGACTTCAGTTACAGACTCTCCCAAGTCATGGAGCAAAGGTGTCAAGTCTGGCAAGAAGAGGAGAATCAGGGAAGAGTCAGAGTGTGATGTTCAAGACATCAACCCTGCTACAACTCAAGTGCCTGATAACACCTCATCTCACAGTGCCAGAAGTGCCTCCTTGTGGAAGTGTGTGAGCCTAAGAAAGGTAGCTCTGGAAAGAGAAGTAGTAGCAAAGGACTTAGAATCTACTGAAATTATTGACCTAATTAAGCTTGTTGGTCTTATAAGGACTGTGTCAGGGTTGGCTGATTGCTATGATAGACTGGTCAGGGAATTCATAGTGAATATACCTGAATCGATAAATGACAGCAAGAGCCGAACTTTCAGAAGAGTTACCCTCAGGGGTAAGTGTGTTTGGTTTTCTCCTGAGATGATCAATGCCTACTTAGGAAGAAATGAGGAAGATTATGGTGAATTAGAAGCCTCCAACAATGTTATATGCAAAGAAATCATTGCTGGTCAGGTAGATGTTTGGCCCGCAGAAGGAAAGCTGTTAGCCAGTGTGTTAAGTGTCAAATATGCTGTTCTGTACAGAATAGGTATTGCCAACTGGGTTCCTACTAGTCACAAGACCATAATTTCTGTTGAATTGGGGAAGATAATTTATGCAGTAGGGACAAAGCAAAGAATTGACTATGGCTCCTACATCTATGATCATACTATTAAGCATGCTGCTACTAATGCTGTAAAGATGCCCATTGCTTTTCCCTCTCTCATTTGTGGGATTGTCTTGTCTCAACATCCTGGAATTCTACAGCATTCAGATGTTGCTTGCAAAAGGAAGCCTGCCTTGTCACTCCATCACAAGTTGAGACATGTTCCTTACAGTGTCAAGACATCTGCTTCAACATCACAACAGTCATCAGCCAAGACTGGGTTGATTACAGAACTAGAGGAGGCTTGCAAGGAGTTAGATGAAGTCATAAGAGTTAGTACTGAAAGGAAACAAAAATTTGAAAGACTTGTCATGACTCTGAGATTGGCAACAAAGGAAGGTGAAGCTGTCAACACAAGGAAGGATGCTAGTGATGAAGACAACAATGATGATCTCAGCTCTGAAGACTCAAGCTTTTACTGATTATTTTAGTAGGGTTAGCTTTATTTTCTGTAGCACTGAATGTGCTTGGTTTTGTAATTTGAATATTGTGCTGTTTTATGCACTGGTTTTGGTTTAGTTTCCTTCTATGATTTGTTTTGCCTGTTTACTAACTGAGAGGCTAACAATGAGAGCTAGGGTATACTGACTATAGTTAATAGGGCTTCTAACTGAAGTTTGCCTAATTATGGCTAAAAAGGGGGAGAACATAGCCAAGATAGTCAAGAGTATATCTGATTCAGAGATTAAGGGGGAGTTAGATTGATGCTGCTAAAAGGTGTGTAGTTGCATAAAGGGGGAGGCATGACATTTGAAGAGTGCAGCCAAGCAGACATCTAGGGGGAGTAAATTGCTGCACATTGTGAGCTACTGAACAGCTGTGATGCTGGTTCATGTTTTTAGAAGGGGAGCACCAATTGGCCGTTGATAATGAAGATAATGCTGCAGCAGATCAAGTAATGAAGACTATGAAGACTATGAAGATTGTCAAACTGCTGCTGATTGTAAAGTTTCAAATGATTGAAGATTATTCCGCTGCTGAAATCTCTGAAGGTGCAGAGTGCAGAAGTTGATTGCAGAGTGCAGAGATTGTTTTAGCCAAAATTAGCCAAAGGGGGATATTGTTAGTTCCTGGATTGGCTGGAATTTGGGTAAAACAAAGGTTATTCAATGTTGATGTCAAGGTGCTGATGTTGTAACATTGAAGTCTTAACACTGGGCTGTGTTAAGTAGTTAAGTGCTGAAGTTGGATGTCTGATGTCACACAGGTGATGTTGTAACATCAGACCTGCAGAATTAATAACAGCAGGATATGTTATTAGGGCACGCATATTAGCTAGAATTGTGGAGAGTGGTTGACTCATTGGATGAGAGTATATTGGGATAGATATTTTCTGTTACATGGGAGATTTGATTGCAGGTCTGTTGGAGAATTAAAAGGTTGAAGATTTAAAAAGATTTTGGGGATAAAATCTGTTTTGAAGATTCAGTTTTAATTAACAAATCTGATCAAATATTGTGACAAATCCAAGCCCAATTCAGGAGCTATATAAAGCGCACAAGACCAAAGGAAAAAAGCGACAGAAAACATTCAGAAGATTAAGAGCTGAAGGCTTAGTGTCTAGAGTTTGTTTAAAGTACTTGTATTTACACTATTCTAGGGTTTGAATAGGTGTTGAGTTTTTGTCCTCTCTAAAGCTGTGAAGCAAAGAGAGTTGTGTAATTTGATCGAAGCTGTGAAGTAAGATCAAGGGTACTCAAAGTGGTTTCTTTGAGTGTTTGTAAGGGATTGAGTGGTGTTCTCATACCTAAGTGGTTTCTTAGGTAGGAAGTCATTAGTAGAGTATAAGTTTTGGAGATTGTCAACGGGTCGTTGAGTCTGTAAATTATATCTACAAGTAGTGAATTCCATCCCTGGCTTGGTAGCCCCCAGAGTAGGTTGGTTGTAACCGAACTGGGTCAACAATTCTTGGTGTTATTTTACTGTTATTGCTGTCCATTGTGCAGAGTGTGTTGTTGTGACATCACACCTTAACATCACACGTCTAATACCAGAATTTCAGTATCCCTCATTAGTTTTCACCTTTTGCTCCTTTTGAGTCACTTCTTCTCATCTCAAAACTTCTTGAAAACACTTAATAAAGATAAAGAGTATTGCGCACGAGCCTTAAGCGTGGGGAATGAGAAATGAGGGGCTTCCTCTCATCTTTCTAGAGTGCTTAGCGGGCATCCTGTCTTGGGACGATTCGTTAAGTATTCGTCCCTGTGCCCTAGACTTTGGTGCAATGCAAGTTACAAATAACTGCAAAAAACACTTCTTTCTAAAAAACTCCAAACAAACAATAACGTCTTTCCTTCGGGAATTCTCTTCTCATCTCACTCACTCTCGATGTACGAACGTGCTTCTTCTCGTTCTCTCGCAAGACGGTAACGCCTAAGTCTCCATACAGCGAGCTGCAACACCTGAGTTGGAACGTTAACCGTTCCATTAAAAAACACAAACAACTTTCCCTTAGCTGAGGGGAACTACGTCGCTCTGATTCTCATGCTCCCGATGAGATATGTAGGCAGTGGGGTAAGGCCCATTCGAGCACTTCTTTTATTTTCCCTACATTTGTTTCTCTTTCTCTCCTTTCCTTTTCCAGTTCTCCAGTTAGCAGCCCCTTTTCCAGTATCTTTTCTATCATCCTTTGATTGAAGCAGCAAGTGTGGATCCCATCGGGTACGATGGACGCGTGGGGGTGCTAATACCTTCCTCGTGCGTAACCGACTCCCGAACCCAGTTCTCTTGGTCGCAAGACCATGCTCTTTCCTTTCCCTCAGGTTTAGGCAGTGTTTCCTTTCCCTCTCTTGGGATAAATACACATTGTTGGCGACTCTGTTTCGGTGCCACTTTCGCGTTTGTACCTGGATGAAAATCCCGGGAGCGACAGCTGGCGACTCTGCTGGGGATCGAACCCATAATCTCTGGTTTCCTTAGCGAGTCAATCCTAGCGCTTGTCTGTTTTTCTTTCATTGGGTGTTTACTGTTGTGCTGTATTTACTGTTTTATTGTCTGGTTATTTACTGCTTTACTGTACATTACTATATTTACCGCATTTTAGCATTTTCATTTCATATGATATATTATGCTATATCGGACTGTGCTGTTCTCTGTTTGGCGGGCAGGGTGTTCTGAGAGATAAGCCCACTACCCAGGCTTGAGTACACCCTAGGACTAGAGTGGAGAGTAGTGGGACCTACGTGCCATCTTGGTGCGTTTGTGTGTTCACGAAATTCACAACCAGACGAGGCTATCTTGGGACGCATTCTGACGTGTGTGTCTTGCGCATGTTAGGGTGTTGATCTAGAGAGCTGTTGACTCTGGTGACCGTTTCCCTGAGGACTCAGTTGCGGTACTCCTCCCGAGATGTGACAGTGGCAGACCACGTTCTGTGGCAAACCCATTGCATATTCTCGATCCAAGGACCCAATGCTAGGAACTTGCTATAGGTGTTCCTTTTGGGAAAGAGAATCAGTGGAGGCACTCCTCGATTGGCGATAGTACTATACCCCGAGGGATGAATGTACTATTGCTTCTCGACCTCAGTGCCAGAAGCTGAGGACCTTTCTTTTTGGAGAATCAGTTGAGGCCTCCTCGATTGATGATGATTCTAAACCAGAAATGGTGAACGTATCATCATTTCTCGACCTGAGAGCCCGGGATACTGAACATCCTAGTACCCACATGTGAGAAGGGCGGGTTATTTACAGGTTTGCAGGTAACCATGACCTCCTACATACCCGATTTTCTGTTGACATTACACAAAAGGAGGACTCATCCTATTGTATTCAGATGGTTTCTATTTATGGTTCTATATTATTCTCAAAGCTACACTGACACCGTTCACAGTCCAGCACAGACACTTGGCACCTTGATACCATTCCCTTTGCATTGCATTTACATATCCTAACATACATGTTTTTCATTTCCAGGTGTATATTTTACTCCTGATTCCAGTCAGCAGGTTCTCGCAAGGATGAATAGCAAAGAAAGGAAGAATATCATCAGTTACAAGTTCCTCACGCCTACTCTAGGCCATATTATTGCCCTGAAGGGAATGGCGAGCCCTGAAGTGCGAGCAGCTTTTGAAGAGAAATATGGGTGGATTTTATCTGTTGTCTACAATGTCAGTGATTACGAATACAGGGGTCTCCATACGTTGCTGCAGTTCTACGATCCGCCTCTGAGGTGTTTTGTATTTCCAGATTATGTGTTGGTACCCACCTTGGAGGAGTATTCCAGCATGTTAGGGATTGCTATTAAGGAGGAGCCTCCTTTTTTTGGGTGTGTGGGTGATCTTGACTTTGGAAAAGTAGCTGATGCTCTTTAGTTGAGCAAGTCTGAGTTAGAAGCCAACATCTCCAACAAAGGAAAGCTTCGAGAATACAAGCTAGGATGAAAAGGTTTAAGGAAGTGGGTACTGATGAAGCTCTGTTGATGCACGCAGATTCATTAACTGAAGCTCTAAATAGGAGAGACATTTTGATCAGGGAGTTGATTGAAAAGCCGGGTCATCAGCGCACTAGAATCCTTTTTAAAGAAATCAAGCATTCTAGCGAGAAATTGAAAGATTTGGAGTTAGATGTCTGATCTTACTTTCCCCTCTTTTAATGTAGTTTTGTTGATGTATTGTCAACTACCATCAGGCTTGTTGATGGAGTCATTTCCTCGATGTACTTCCCATTTGCGAACTCATTGTAAAATGTTTTGGCACTTATTGGTGTTCTGTTGAATTCAATGAATGGTTTGTTCAAAGGGGTTTCTTCGGCGTCACGTTATTCACCAGCACATTATCACAGCACAGTTCTTCACAATATTTTTCTCTCAATATTATGTGACTATCCTTGAGATTCTTGTGATTAAGACTGGAATCAGGGTGTGAAATGCCCTGGAAGTGATAAACATGGCATTTGCATTTGCATTGCATTGCATATCATTTTGCATTCTGTTGCTTGTTTTTCAGGTACTCGTTGCAGGGTCTCTAACCTTTATTTGGTTTCAGGCATTATAGCTGAGAATCATATTCACCGATACTCAACTCGAAGAAATCAAGCAAGGATAATGGATCAAATGCAGAATGATTTGGCTGAAATGAGGGCATGCATGGACCAGTTCATGACCCTCATGACTGGTATGGCACAGACTCAAGAGAGATTGAGGCTTCTGGTCGAGCGTCCAGAGGCCACGCCTGAAGGTAATTAAGTGGACAATTTACAGACAAGGGTCACTCCTCCTCCTGGTGGTAATCCTCCTCCTGGTGGTAATCTGGGTAATGGAAATGGCAGAAATGTTGGTGGTATTCAAGAAGATGTTCTGGAAGACCAATTCACCCTGCTAGATGTTGATATGGGTAATCCTGGTGACTGAAGGTATGATGAGTTGGCTGAGAAGATCCGAGCTATAGAGTGCAAGAATTCTATGGGTATTGATGTTACTAGTTTGGGGCTGGTACCAGGAGTCAGAATTCCTCCAAAGTTCAAGCCACCCACTTCTGACAAATATCATGGCAATACGTGTCCCCGGACACATATTCAGACCTACTTTGGGAGGATTTCAGCCCATACTGATGATGAGAAGTTATGGATGCATTACTTTCAAGACAGTCTAGCTGGAGCTTATTTGACCTGGTATATGAAATTGAACAGAGCTGCTGTGAGAAGTTGGAAGGATCTGGCAGAAGCATTTCTAAAGCAGTACCAGTACAATATCGACATGGCGCCCAATCGCACTCAACTGCAGGGGTTATCACAGAATGCTAAGGAAAGTTTCAAGGAATACGCTCAAAGGTGGAGAGAGATGGCTGCACAGGTTCAATCTCCTTTGGTGGATAGAGAAATGGCAGATATGTTTATGGGCACCCTGCAAGGGGCATTTCTTGAAAGATTGGCTGCATGTCCATCAACCGGATTTGTTGATATAGTGATTGCTGGAGAAAGGATAGAGAGTCTGTTGAAACTTGGGAAAATCCAAGATGTAAGTGGAGCTGGCCCTTCTGGAACGAAGAAGCCATTTGCTAGTGGTCAGAAAAGAAGAGAAGGTGATACAAACGCTGTGTATAGAGGACGAGGAAGAGGACGTTCTCAAGCCTATCACCAGGTAGGTGCAGTGACAATCCCAGCACCATCTGTTTAGCAACAACAACCACAACAGCAACAGCAGCAACCCCCTTTCCAACAGAGGTCTAGGCAGAGGGACCGTAAGATTGACCCTCTCCCTATGACTTATTCAGCGTTGTTACCTCAGTTACTCAAATTGAAGTTGGTTGAACTTCGTACTATGAGACCTCCTGCCGCTGGCAATTTGCCATCTAATTTTGATGTTAACGCTCGCTGTGATTTCCACTCAGGTGCTCAAGGGCATACCACTGAGAAGTGTTGGGCATTTCAGAATAAAGTGCAAGACTTGATCGATGCCAAAGAAATCAATTTCTCGTTACCTCCAAATGTTATCCAGAACGCCATGCCTGATCATGGTGTGGCAGATGTGCGTGCTATTGAAGACGGAAAAAGGTTAAACTTGGTAGCAGATATCAATCAGGTGAAGACTTCCGTGTTGGTTGTAAAAGATCGTTTGTTGAAGGGACAGGTGTTCCCGGGTTGTGATCAAGATTTTTCTGAGTGTATGGGCCAAGAGAATGGCTGTGATAAGTTGAGAATTGGTTTGTAGAGTCTGATTGACGAAGGCCGTCTACAGTTTGACCGGGTTGTGAAGGATACTTATGAGGTGTTAACTGTGACCATCTATTACACTCCCGCTGAGATTCAGGTGCCTGCAAGTACAGCTTCTGTGGCAAGTGTTGTGCAAGAAAGATCCAGTCCTGTTACCATCAAGGTGCCAGGACCAGTTCCGTTTACATCCACGAAGGCAATCCCATGGCACTATGGGGCAGATGTGTATCATGAAGGGAAAAAGCAGGAAGTCGGAACATCAGCCAGTTCAAATATTGATAATGTGGGTGGTGTAGGTGGCTTTACTCGGAGCGGAAGGTTGTTTGCTCCCCAAACTTTGCGAAGTGATAAAGAGGTTGAGGCCGCGACAAAAGCTAAAGGAAAACAGGTGGTTGAGAGTGTGCCTGTGCCTGAAACAGAGACAAAGATTACCTTTGACAACGAGGTGGAAGAGTTCATGAGGATAATAAAGAAAAGTGATTATAAGATTGTCGATCAATTGAACCAGACGTCCTCGAAGATTTCAATTTTGTCATTGTTGATGTGTTCTGACGCACACCGGGAGGCTCTGTTGAAAGTGTTGAAGAGAGCATATGTTCCACAGGAAATTACCGTCAATCAGCTTGAAGGTGTGATCTCTAACGTCAATTTCAGCCACGGATTGGGTTTCATAAGCAGAGACTTGACTTCTGAAGGAAGAAACCACAACAAAGCTTTACACATTACAATGGAGTGCAGGGGTGCAGTGTTGTCTCACATATTGGTAGACACTGGTTCCTCACTCAATGTCTTGCCTAAGAAGGCACTGATGAAGCTAGAAGTTGATGGTTTGATCTTAAGGCCAAGTGATTTGGTTGTCCGGGCGTTCGATGGAACAAAAAGATTTGTGTTTGGTGAAGTGGAATTACCCGTGCAAATTGGACCGCAAGTGTTCAAATCTACATTCCATGTGATGGATATACAGCCTGCGTATAGCTGCTTATTAGGTCGCCCATGGATTCATGCGGCCGGGGCTGTTACATCCACCTTACACCAGAAGCTGAAATACAAGTTTGAGGGACAAGTTGTGACAGTGTGTGGGGAGGAAGACATTTTTGTTAGTCATTTGTCCACGTTCAAGTATATTGAGATGGATGGGGAAATTCACGAGATGCTTTGCCAGTCGTTTGAAGCGGTAAATATTGATAACGTGCCTGAATCATCCCTTGCACCAGATAGAGTCGGTACATCCATTTCGTCCTATAAACAAGCTGTCGAGGTTGTCAGAGCAGGTAATGCCCAAGGCTGGGGCAAGCTGATAGAGACACCAATGAAGGAGGACAAGTTTGGTATTGGTTATCATCCATCTATGACTTCAGTTGCAGAGAACAGTGGACCCATCACTTTCAGCAGTGGGGGAATCATTTACCCAGATCAGTCTTGTGCGGCTACAGAAGATGGTGTTGACAGTGACTGTGACTTGGACAACTAGGTACGCTCACGCGCTCCGGGACAACCATTGCAGAATTGGTATGTTGAAGAAGTCATCCGAGTTACTCTTTAAACAGAGTAATTTTCTTTGTTTTTTCTAACCATAATGCATGTTAAAATCTTGCGCTCTGCCCAAGGCGTATAGATTCATTTGTAGGGCCACCCTGTTTGCATTTGCAATTTTAATCATCAATAAAGGACGTTTTGCACTCAAATTTCGTTCTCTGTCTTTCATTTTTATTTTTGCACAAAAATAATAAAATGTCAATGTTTTGTTTCTTTTTGTTTTAAAAATAAATTCTAAAATAAAGCATGAACCCGTTCGTACAGACTTGATCCTCCGGATTCCATTGGTAACGATTCCGCTATGGCTATGTATGACTTTGACAAATCGGTTTATTAAGCCGAAGAAGGGGATGAGAAGGGTTGTGAACTCCCTGAGGAACTAGCTAGATTGTTAAAACAAGAGGAAAAGACCATCCAGCCTCACCAAGAGACCATAGAGATCATCAATATTGGTACTGAGGATGCTAAGAAAGAGATCAAGATTATCGCCAGCCTGCAAGCAGATGTAAAGAAAGCTTTGACTGAGATGTTGCGTGAATATGTTGATTTCTTCGCCTGGTCGTATCAAGACATACCAGGGTTGGGTACTGATATTGTTGTACACAAGCTGCCATTGAGAGAAGAATGCCCGTCAGTCAAGCAGAAACTTCGTCGGACTCATCCCGATATGGCCATAAAGATTAAAGAAGAAGTTCATAAGCAGTGGGACGTTGGGTTTCTTGCTGTGACCAATTATCCTCCTTGGGTTGCCAACATCGTGTCGGTGCCGAAGAAAGACAGAAAGGTGAGAATGTGTGTGGATTATCGAGATCTTAACAAAGCTAGTCCAAAAGATGATTTTCCACTACCCCACATCAATGTGCTGGTTGATAATACGGCTCAGTTTTTAGTGTTCTCGTTTATGGATGGTTTCTTCGGGTACAACCAGATTAAGATGGCACCTGAGGATATGGAGAAGACCACATTCATTACCCCATGGGGTACATATTGTTATAAAGTGATGCCTTTTGGGTTGAAAAACGCAGGGTCAACGTACCATCGGCCGATGGTAACATTATTCCACGACTTGATTCACAAAGAGATTGAATGTTATGTGGATGACATGATTGCCAAGTCGCGAACGGAAGAGGAACATCTGATTAACTTGAAAAAGTTGTTTGAAAGGTTGAGAAAGTTCCGTTTAAGGTTGAATCCAAACAAGTGCACTTTCGGGGTGCGTTCTGGAAAGTTGCTGGGTTTCATTGTGAGTGAAAAAGGGATTGAGGTTGATCCTGCCAAAGTGAAAACAATACAAGATATGCCTGAACCGAGAACAGAAAAAAAGGTTTGTGGTTTTCTGGGTAGATTGAACTACATTGCAAGGTTCATATCTCACCTAACAGCCACGTGCGAACCAATATTCAAACTGCTAAGAAAAGATCAAACGGTCAGGTGGAATGACGATTGCCAATTGGCGTTCGATAAAATAAAAGAATACTTGCAGGAACCTCCAATCCTCATGCCTCCAGTTGCAGGAAGACCTTTGATAATGTATTTGACAATGCTTGAAGGTTCTATGGGTTGTGTTCTCGGTCAACACGACGAGACAGGTAGGAAGGAGCATGCTATCTACTACTTGAGTAAAAAGTTTAATGACTACGAGTCCCGATACTCAATGCTTGAGAAGACATGCTGTGCACTTGCATGGACTGCTAAGCGATTGAGGCAGTATATGATCAGGCACACAACTCTGTTGATTTCAAAAATGGATCCTATCAGATACATTTTCGAGAAACCAGCACTAACAGGCAGGGTTGCACGGTGGCAAATGGTTTTGACAGAATATGATATCCAGTATACTTCTTAAAAGGCCATTAAAGGAAGTATCTTATCAGACTATCTTGCGCAACATCCGATTGATGATTACCAACCCATGAAATTTGATTTCCCTGATGAGGACATCATGTTTCTCAAAGCTAAAGACTGCGAGGAACCACTCTCGGAGGAGGGGCCAGACCCTGAATCCAAATGGAGTTTGATGTTTGATGGGGCTGTCAACATGAATGGGTGTGGAGTTGGAGCAGTTCTTATCACGCCGGAAGGTGTTCATATGCCTTTCACTGCCCGAATAACTTTCGGGTGCACCAACAATGAAGCAAAATATGAAGCTTGTATAATGGGAATTGAGGAGGCGATTAATCTACAAATTAAGACCCTTGATATCTTCGGTGATTCAGCTTTGGTAATCAATCAAGTGAAAGGGAGTTGGTACACGCACCAAGCAAATCTGGTTCCGTATAGAGATTATACAAGGAGATTGCTGACATTTTTCACAACAGTGAAGTTGTATCATATTCCTCGAGATGAGAATAAGTTTGTTGATGCCTTGGCCACTTTGTCTTCCATGATCAGAGTGCAAAGATGAAATCATGTACCTAAGATTGAAGTGTCTCGTCTTGACAGACCTGCATTTGTGTTTGTCGTTGATACAACGTCTGATGACAAGCCATGGTTTCATGACATCAAGTGTTTCTTGAAAAGTCAAGAGTACCCGCCTGGGGTATCTACTAAAGATAAGAAGACATTAAGAAGGTTGTCTGGTAGCTTCTTCTTGAATCAGGATGACGTGCTGTACAAACGGAATTTTGACATGGTTCTGCTCAGATGCGTGGATAGACACGAAGCAGACCTGTTAATGCAGGAAGTACATGAAGGCTCTTTCGGTACTCATGCCGGAGGACATGCAATGGCTAAGAAATTATTGAGGTCGGGGTATTACTGGTTGACCATGGAGGCAGATTGCTGCAAGTACGCCCGCAAATGTCACAAATGCCAGATTTACGCAAACAAAGTACATGTTCCTCCAAATCCATTGAGTGTCATGTCCTCTCCTTGGCCCTTTGCCATGTGGGGCATCGACATGATCGGAAAGATTGAGCCTACTGCTTCAAACAGCCATCGTTTCATCTTGGTCGCCATTGATTATTTCACTAAATGGGTTGAAGCAGCATCTTATGCCAATGTCACTAAGCAGGTGGTAGCTCGTTTCCTGAAACGGGATATCATTTGTCGCTATGGAGTGCCTGAGAGAATCATTACTGATAATGGTTCTAATCTGAACAACAAAATGATGGCTGAGCTGTGTCGGGACTTCAAAATTGAACACCACAATTCTTCTCCGTATCGCCCGAAGATGAATGGCGCTGTGGAGGCGGCCAACAAGAATATTAAGAAGATTGTGCAGAAAATGGTTGTCACATATAAAGATTGGCATGAGATGTTACCATTTGCTTTGCATGGGTACCGAACGTCAGTACGCACATCCACTGGGGCAACACCATTCTCACTTGTATACGGTATGGAAGCAGTACTACCGGTTGAAGTTGAGATTCCATCCCTAAGAGTTATGATGGATGTCAAGTTAGACGAAGATGAATGGGTTCGTGCTAGATTTAGTCAGTTGAGCCTTATTGAAGAGAAACGACTGGCAGCTGTGTGTCATGGGCAGTTATACCAGCGGAGGATGAAGCAGGCATTCGACCAAAAGGTGCGTCCTCGGATTTATAAAGTGGGAGATGTGGTACTCAAAAGGATCCTTCCTCCTAGTACAGATCATAGGGGCAACTGGACTCCCAACTATGAAGGTCCATTCGTGGTTAAGAAGGTCTTCTCGGGCGGAGCCTTATTACTTACAACTATGGACGGCGAAGACTTTTCATCTCCTGTCAACTCAGACGTAGTCAAAAAATACTTCGCATAAATAGACCCGCTGGACAAAAAAAGAAAAGTCCAGGCAAAAAAGGGCATCCCGGCGAACCACAAAAACAGAATAAAAAGGTTCGGGCAAAAATTAGGGATAATAAATAAAAAAATATTGTACACCCGGTGAGTTGAAAATCCGCAAGGACAACTCAGGCAAAAAAGGGTATCCCGATGGATTGAAAACCCGAAAAGGCGGTCCATGCAAAAGAGGGATTTTAGCGAATGACTACGCTCTGAGTTATCTGTACTCCATCACCGTTTCAGCAACTGACTTTCCAAAGGGTAGGAATCAGTCTGATCATTCCTCAGAAGGCAAGGTCGGGGAGTTTTGAAGACATACTGGCCATAGCAGAATCGAAACTCAGTGGAATGCCATTTTCACATTGCCATTAGGATAGTTTCTTTTCTCAATTTTCAGCGATCACCTCTTTCCAGGGATTGCTTCCTGATGCAATTGCCTATTCTGGGTTTTTCTTCAATAAATTGAATTTCAGTCAAAAGCTTCTTATTTTATTTTACTGTTTTGTTTGCAAAAACGTCCGAATTTTTTATAAAACATTGCATTTGAAAACACTGTGGCCTTACAAATAACATGCGCAGGGAAAAACATTTAAAATCACTTTGAATGTTGAATAACCCTGGATGGTGAGTTCAAACCACGCAATATCCGGGGGCACGTGTGCATATTCTTTTGTTGCAGGTAACAGACACAAGTATTCCAAGAGCATGGATCATGTCTTCTAGACGAGTAATCACTTATCCCCATGCAGAAGACTGGGGCAGACAGGTTCTGGGAAAGGTGTTAATTCTTGTAGTTGGCTAGAATTTTGGTAAAACAATGTTGATGTCATGGTTGATGTTTCAACATAAGTTTTTAACAGTCTTGTTATGTTTAGTTAACATTCTGGTTATGTTAAGTTTTTAAGGGTTGCAGTTTTGTGCTGATGTCAAACCCGATGTCATAACATCAGATGACAGAACATCAGTTTGGTAAGTTTTAGGGCTGCGCATGTGCAAGTATGTTAAGGATAAGATCTGATTGAGAGATTGCAGGAGAATGTCATGGAATAGATATATTCTGTTACAATCAAATGTGGAGCAGATCTTGTTGCTATTTTCATGCAATAGACATGGAGAATTGTTCCTATTTGTGTGGAGAAGATCTCGCCTATTTGTGTGGAGAAGATCTTGCCTATTTGTGTGGAGAAGATCTTGCAGCTGAATTAAAAGTGAAGATTTAAAAGATACATAATATCCTGGAAATATTATGTGGAGATGATTTTAAGGCTAAAAGATATGAAGAATAATTATGAGTTAATTATGAAGAGCTGATTGAAGATTTAATTGAAGATCTATTTTATAGCAGGATCTGTTGCAGATTTGTTATAGAAGATTTGATATGTTTTGAAGGCCCAAATCCAGTTGGGATTATATTATAAATAGTATGCTTGTAACCTAGAATATGTACGGGTCCAAGATGTAGATCATTAGGGCTTTGTCTAAGTGAACCACTTGGGTTGTGAGATGGTCACTGTGTTTAACTCAGAAACCTGTAGGTAATGAGTTTGGTATTGTTCTTGGAGGAAGCTTTGAAGCAACTCCAAAGGGTTGTCATGGAAGTGTGTCTTCTAAGGTTATGTTCGTGAAGAGTTATTTGGTAATCAAGTTGTTGATGCAGTAACGGTATAGTTGACTGCTAGACATCATTGCGATGATTGGGAGTGAGATGAAGTCTCTTACCTAGGGAGGACTTAGGTAGAAGGGTCATTGGGTAGTGATTGAATTAGGTAGATTGTCAACTGGTCTGTTGAGTCTGTAATTTGATACTACTAATAGTGGACTTCCTTCCTGGCTTGGTATGCCCCCAGATGTAGGTTGTTGAACCGAACTGGGTGAACAATCCTTGTGTGTGCAATTCTGTAGTTTTCTGTTGTTTTACATTGCAGAGTGTGTTGCTGTAACATCACACATAACATCACAGTTCTTTTTAGTGCCTTGTTGATACAGCAGATTGCGATGTTGTGACATTGCACAAGACATCACATATCTGTACCAGAATTTCAATTGGTATCAGAGCAGGCATCCTGTCTATTTCTGGATGAGATCTTGGGAAGATACTTTCTGGTTCATGAGCAAGGAAGATAGTTTTGCTGAGTTATGGACTTGGTCAGTTCATATAGTTGTTTGTATGATCCCTTGAAGTGAAGGATGGACTATTCATGACAGGGTATGTCTGTTGTTATCAGGAGAACTGCTGTCGTGAGTTTGATTTGTTGGCACTTGGTTTATGGTGTGCAAGGATTATTGAGTAGTGCCTGAAGGTTGTTGAGGAGTTGTTGTGTGTTCCGCTGCATGGTATCTGATGTAACCCTGGTTGGTTCTTGTATCTCTGGTGGTGAGATTCTAGGAAGGTATGCTCTTGGAAAGACATTAGAGTTTTTTTTCAAGCAGAGTTCATTTGATTGGGTTTATATCTCTTTTCTTCTTCTCCATAGAGTGCAAATTTTCTGGTTATTTTCGGTATTCAATCCCTCCATGCCTTGAAAGTCTGACAACAATCGCTATCATCCATTCAGGTCTACAGTGATTGAATAGGGGCAGCTGTAATACCCCAAAATTTTCCCTCTCATTTTCCATATCATTTAGCATGAGCTTTCATTTCATTGCATTGCATTGCATTCAAGCATAGAAAAATAAAACATTAAGCATTTAGCATTGCATCTTGCATAAGGGCATGGGATCAGTTGATTTTCAAAGAGGTGGATCATCCAAAGCTAAAGAATAAGAGCCAAGGGTTTCTCAACAAGTCTCAAGGGTCTCCTACATCATATATCATCCCACAAGTCATTGGAAGATGGGAACTCATCAAGAGGATTGAACAGTGCATCATCTCCTATCATAAAATAGTCAAAATTAGGGTTTTGGATTCAAGTGGTTTCCTGATGAAATTTTGATTCAAACTTGATCTCAATGTTTTCTAAATGATATTAAGTGTCTAAGGATGGAAGATTGGCCATTGATGCATTTCAGAAGAGGTTCAATTGATCAGTTGCTTGATAATTAAGAAATTGGGGAAAAAGTCAATTGTGCAGTGAAAAAGTCAACTCCTGACTTTTTAAGGTCAAATTCATGAAATTCAAGTTATATATGTTCATTGGACAAGATTTTATCAAGAAATGATGGAGGAATAATGAAAAAATCAAGAAATTACAAAACTGCCAAAAATAGAAACTTTAGGGTTTCCAAAAATGGCAAGTTTGGACCATTTTGCACTACACTTTGAGGCTCTCTTTCTTCAAGGTAAAAGCTCCAAATCTCAGGCCCAAGTCGAGCCAATTAAGGTTCATGTTCTAAGCTTTAAATCCATATAAAGAACTCTTCCATCGGATCAAAATTAAGGGAGTTATGATCAATCAAAGTTTGGTAAAATAAAGGCAAAAACCAAGTCATGGCAAGGCAAGACCAGGCCCATGCGCCATAATTTCATCGAACAGTTGGCGTGCCAAATGTCAAGTCAATTTTCTCCATCAAGAAGGCTTCAAATGAAAAATTGTTGAACATCAAAGTTGTTCATCTCCATGCCCTCTTCAATTTTGATGTTGGACATTTTTTCATTTGAACAAGTTATGAAGGTCATACGAGGGCTCGAACATGGTGGTTGCATGCTGAAAGTTCACAAGTCACAAGGCCTTGCTTGCAGCCCAAGTCACACACACATACACTAGTTGTGGCTCCTTGTTTTCCAAGCAACCGAGTTGATCCTAACTAACCGAGTTAACTAACTTGACTCGGTGAGTTGAGTCTAACTAACTTCGACCCTAGCTCCAAACCCAAACCTCATTCCAAACCTCACTCCGAACCACTTATACTCCAAACCTAAAATCTATTTAAGAGATGCTTCACTCATTTTCAAGGACCTTCAACCATTTTCTCAAATTTCTCACATTTCACTCTCATTTTCTCTCTTCACTTTGCTACAACTTCTACTTCTCTCTTCCAAAACGACACACAAAAGCTCTTATTTCTTGAAGAATAATCACTTTTTACATTGAAAAGTGATTAATTCTTGAGATAAACTTCATCTCTTGGTTTGCATTGGTTGGATTTTATGGAATTGTAGCTTGTTCTTTTTCAATCCAAAGGTTTCTCACCATTTATTTTGGTGCAAGTTGGATTTTGGTGGATTTTCGCGATTTCGTTCGGTTTCGACACATTTCGGCTATTGATTGAAGAAGCTCTGGTTTTCTTTCATTTTCTGCACCAAGATTACTTTGCAACAATTACCAAAGCAAGTCTCCGCTTTGTAGGTTGGTTTTCCCTAAATCTACATTGTTTTTAGCTTATTCGCAACTTATTCGATATAGATCTTTGTGGATTTTTTATTTGGATTTATGTGCTTGAATATGATTCTTGATGTGGTTGTTAATTGAATCCAATTGATGTTTGTTGACTGTAATTCAATGTAATTTCGTGCCTAATTGATTACATGTTCATGTGGAAGTTTGGAGAAGTGATTTGCTGCTGAAAAGTGCTTGTGAAACTGTTTTTTTGGCCACTGACCCAGAGTAACCGGTTAGTCACCGTTTGTTAACCGGTTACTCTGTGTATTTTTTGCGTAATTGGTCTGATTTTCAACTAAGTAACCGGTTACTCGCCGTTTGTTAACCGGTTACTCTGGGACAGAATGTGTATTTTTGTGCATTTTCTTGCTTGTTTGACATCCTTAACATCTTTAAACTTCATGGATCAATGGATTGATGATTGGTGGATTATTTTTGAGATATCTTAACTCACACCACAGTACGAACTTGATTTTACGACACGCGTGCCTTTGTTTTTCATTATTGAGCATAATGTTTGCATTGCAGATTAATTGATGTGATGAACACATGATGCACACACCTTGAGCTTATTAATTGCTAATTGATGTTATGTTGCTGGAATTATCATGCGCATGTTCATTTGCTTTCTGTTTCAAGAGATGTATACTTGTTTTTTACTTGCTCATATTCTTGACAATGTGAATTCTTTTGTAATGTGCATTATAACATGTTTGATTTCAAGGATTGTTCACCATGAGTTGTAATGTGATTGTGATCGTGTTTGTTTGATGAATGTGCAAGGCTTGATGCACGATGATGGTTGTTCATGATTGAAATTGTTTGTTAATGCATGTTGTCTCTAATCTTCCACTGCTGCCTATACACATGTATGCTGTAGTATGTGCTGCCAAATGCTTGTTACACCCATTTTGTATGCTGAACATGAGCTGTTGTTTGCTGTTTGGTATATGAAGCTGAATTTCCTGCTGTTTTGTTGCATGTGGGCTGTAATAGCTGCTGTTTTCATTATTTCCTTCCATTGGCTTGTTTGACCAAGTTCTTTTACTTAGGATTTTTTGTGAATAGTTTTTGAACTAACCTTTTCATGTAGGTGCAAATGGTAAGTAAGTGTGTGGATATGCTTCCACATGCACTTCTTTCTTTCATCCTCTCTTTTTTCTTTTAATAATTCAACTTGTGATTTTGATGAGCATGTATATGCTTTCCTTGAATAATTTCTTCTTCATCCCTCTTTAAGATCAACTTAACTTCCACCTTGGAAGTAAGTTGCTTCTTTTGCTCTTCTTCTCCTTTCTTTTGGGTAGGTTTCTTAAACCACATTAACCTTAGGATCACCATGTACGATAACATTAAGATTGAGTCTTAGTATCCCTCATTAGTTTTCACCTTTTGCTCCTTTTGAGTCACTTCTTCTCATCTCAAAACTTCTTGAAAACACTTAATAAAGATAAAGAGTATTGCGCATGAGCCTTAAGCGTGGGGAATGAGAAATGAGGGGCTTCCTCTCATCTTTCTAGAGTGCTTAGCGGGCGTCCTGTCTTGGGACGATTCGTTAAGTATTCGTCCTTGTGCCCTAGACTTTGGTGTAATGCAAGTTACAAATAACTGCAAAAAACACTTCTTTCTAAAAAACTCCAAACAAACAATAACGTCTTTCCTTCGGGAATTCTCTTCTCATCTCACTCATTCTCGATGTACGAACGTGCTTCTTCTCGTTCTCTTGCAAGACGGTAACGCCTAAGTCTCCATACAGCGAGCTACAACACCTAAGCTAGAACGTTAGCCGTTCCATTAAAAAACACAAACAACTTTCCCTTAGCTGAGGGAAACTACGTCGCTCTGATTCTCATGCTCCCGATGAGATACGTAGGCAGTGGGGTAGGGCCCATTCGAGCACTTCTTTTATTTTCCCTACATTTGTTTCTCTTTCTCTCCTTTCCTTTTCCAGTTCTCCAGTTAGCAACTCCTTTTCCAGTATCTTTTCTATCACCCTTTGATTGAAGCAGCAAGCGTGGATCCCATCGGGCACGATGGACGCGCGGGGGTGCTAATACCTTCCTCGCGCATAACCGACTCCCGAACCCAGTTCTCTTGGTCGCAAGACCATGCTCTTTACTTTCCCTCAGGTTTAGGCAGTGTTTCCTTTCCCTCTCTTGGGATAAATACACATTGTTGGCGACTCTGTTTCGGTGCCACTTTCGCGTTTGTACCTGGATGAAAATCCCGGGAGCGACACCTATAGGAGGTCTTTTACAGCTTTTTCAGCAGCCTCTGCTTTTTCGGGAGACTGCCTACACCTACGTTGAACTACGACCCTAGCGGCCGGGTCTACTGCGAGTTGATGGCAAGCGACCTCGGGGTCAAGGCCAGGCATCTCGGAGGTGCTCCATGCGAACAGATCAACGTTCTCCCGGAGACACCCCTTCAGCTGTTTCTTCGCTAGGTCGGGGAGTCTGGTGTCAATCTTCACGTTCTGGTCTGGGTCGTCCCCGAGGGCGACGAGCTCGAAGTCTCCTTCTGGGATGGGGCGCGTTGGGTGGAGAGGTTGCCCTTTGTTTTCTGCCTGGAGGTCGAGGTCAGCTGCTTCGTCTTCGTCGTGCTCGTCCAGGAACCTGCTGTCGAGGTCGACCGCGTTGACGCGTGGGAGAGCCCTCTGCACGGTGTCATAGGATGACTTTGCTCCAGTCTTGGGCTTGGTGCCGATGGAACTCATGCCTTTGATTGCAGTGTAGAAGCACCTCCTGGCCGCGTCGATGTCCCCGTGCATCGTAACTACCCGTCCCCTGGCCGTGTAGTACTTCATCTTGAGGTGGACCGTTGAGGGCACTACTGTGAGTTCGGACAGGGTTGTCCTCCCGAGGATGTAGTTGTAAAGGGATGGACATTCGACCACCAGGAAGCGGGTCTTCACTTGAAGGACGGTGTCTTCGGCCCCGAATGTGACCATCAGTTCAACGTAACCCCATGGCCTGGTGGTGGTGTCGTTGAACCCCTGCAGATCTGAACTGACGTACGGGTCAGGTGTCTCTCGTCAAGCTGGAGAGTCCCGAACAGGTGAGTGTACATGATGTCGACCGAAATTCCTTGGTCGACAAGGATCCTACGAACGTCACAATTCGCCATTTGTGCCCTCACCAAGAGGGGGATTGTGGCGTTGGGCACCCCGCCTGGGAGCTCTTCAAGGTAGAAGGTGATGGGGTTTGATTTCCCTTGCACCTTCTCGAGAGTGGTGGTCTTCGCCGACGTCACGGACTCCAGTTCGTCGAATTTCCTCTTGATCGATCCGACGGACAACTTCTCGTAACCACCTCCGGATATGACCATTGTCTTGGGGAAACCTTCCCACGTGCCGCGGGCAGCGACGGGGTCTTCGTGGGGGAAGTTCGCCCACATGCTGCGAACTGCCTCTTGGCCCTCGATCCCTTCGGGGACAAAGAAGTCTTCGGGTCGAGTGACGCTGAGGGCGACCTGCAGCCGACTCTCGTCGGGAGGAGGTGTCGTCTCCTCGACGTTCTGGGCTTCCCGGGCACTGGGACGAGGAGTGTCATTCTTCTGGGCATACTTCTTTAGGTGCCCTTCCTTGATCAGGATCTCAATTGCATCCTTGAGATGGATGCAGTCCTCCATGACATTTCCGTGGCTCCGGTGGAACCTGCAGTACTTGAACTTGTCTGTATTTGGTTTGGGGGTGTCGCGATGAGAATCGGATACCAAGCTATTGGATTAACTTGAATCACAATTTTTGAAGTTCACCACCGGTCTTTATTTTATCCAAAGGAAAGGTTTAAAGAACGAAAAAACCTAAGAGATCTAAGGTTCGGGGGTTGGTTACATCTAGGGAAGGTATTAGCATCCTAAACGTCTGTAGTATTCTACGGGAACCTCTTGTTATTATTTATGTTATTTATTGCTCGCTTGCTAAAGGTATGTGCTAAGGGAAAGACCTAGAGGTTGCATCGATAAAGAAGCTAACTAATAAAAATAGAAGTAATTAATTTTTAGATAAAAAGACTAATAATACAAATCTTTAAAGATAATATTTTGAGATTTTTGTATTTTTATTAATTGAAAGCCATAAATTCTAAAAAAAAAGTAAGAAAAACTAAATGATAAACTTTCAAATATTAATTAACTAATAATTTAATTTTAATAAAAACTAAATTAAAATGGTTAAACTTTAATTTAAAATGACTATAAAAACTAATCAATTAAATAAAATAAAAATCTAATTGAAAACTAAAAGTTTAAATCTAATTAGAAACTAAGTGAACTAAATTCTAATTAAGTTATAAAACTAAATTCTAATTCTAATTAAAATTATTTAAAATGTATTCTAATTAAATTTAATTGAACTATATTAAATTAAAATCTAATTAATTAAATTATGATTAAGAAATTATTAGAAAATTAACTAAAAAACTAAAATAAAATAAAAAATGTAAAAAGGCTTGCGAGGACTTTGGGCATCAGGCCCAAAAACTCATTTTAAATGTCCATGGGGATGGATCAGGGTCGTAGGACCCGGTACCGGTTCATTGGAAAAGGGTTGAAAAGCCCTGATGCAAAATGGTGAAAAATATGAAATACCCAAACCAACCGGTCCTCTCTCAATCAATTCCCCTTTTCTCAATCTCTCTTCTCTACTGTTCATAATTCTCACACGCGAACCACTCATGCTCTTCATCGGAACAAACCCAACCTCATCTAAAACTAGAATTCACAAAACATACATTTCACAAAGAAATTAGAAGAAATCGAAAATAGGGAGATACCTGAGCCAGAGACTTCGCGGCGGAAGCGTGGTGCTTCGATCTAAGCGGATGGAGGCCGTCGTGTTGCTCCGTGGTGGTGGTTGAACGGCGCGATCGCGGTTAATGAATTGACGTGTTGGAGCAAGTGTTGACTCGAGTACGGCACGAATTCGTCTTTGTTTACAGGTTCGTAGCTTTCTGCTTTCTTTTCGCCGTCTTTTCTTCGTGTGCTTGTGTGATGTCGTCTTCTTGTCGTGCGTGTATACTGATCTCAAATTTTTTGCTGTGAGTGTGTGTGATTTAGTGGCTGTGAATTTCTCTGCTGGGTATGGGTGATGAGAATCTGCGGGTTTTTCTCTTTACTGTAGTGTGTATGTTCTGTAAACTGATGTATTTTCTGGGAATTTGGTTTTTTGATGGATTTGTGATAATCTATGAATCGTGTGTTGGTATGTGAATTCTGTGAGATATTTTTTCTGATGTGAAAACCGTGTGAATATGGTGTGTATGAGTTACGAACTTTTTTTCCTTCCCCCCTTTTCTGATGAACATCTCTGCTTTTATAGACTCAATTGCCATTAAGTTCTGATTTGTGAATTGAAGGGAGATAATTTTGCGATTCTGTAATTGATGAGAGTGATTCAAAATTTTCCTTTTTTTTAATTTGGAATTTCTGCAACGTGATCGCCTTGCTGTAATTGTACGATTCCTTGTTGATTCTTTTCTTAAAGCTTGCCTGATTGTGTTTTCATTAATCATTGATCAAATCCTTGCTAATTACTGCTGCTGTGGAAATTGATGATGGGACATAATTGCTGATTTTGTGATTTGGAAATGTATTGATGCCTCACTTTTCGAACGCTATGTACTTCTTCCTTTGATTGTACACACACATTCACAGCTGATTGTTGCTTTTGATAGGGTGCGACACTGATATAAGCATAAGCAATTCTCAAGTTTAAAACCACGGATATCCACTTACAAGAAGAAACCGTACGTCTTTAACAATCTCTACTTTAGAAGCCTTATTTATTCCAACGTAGCAATGCCCTCTCTACAAAGTCTACAAGCCTTTCTTTTCTCTGTCGTCAAAATTCAGTCCGGTGAAAAAGGTCCCCGCGCCTCTTTGGTATGCCTTACCTCCTTAGTTGGAAGAAAAAGAAAGAATGTGGCCAATAACATGATCAGGCAGGTTACTTGTCAAATCTTTGACCATCGCATGGACTTTTGCCTCTTGGAAAGCCTATGCTTACGTCCACCAAATGCATCAATGGGAATGGATTCCATTTTTGCATCATGTTTCTTGATTTCTGACACTTTGGATGGTCCTTAAGCATTGTAGAACTTTGAATTAAAATATGAATTTTCAGTTCTTGATTTTTTTTTTTTGACTTTATGAAGTCACTTTGAATAAATGAATCATTATCTTTGAATTTGGCATATGGACTTGTCATTTTTGTAAACCACTTTTTTAGAATTCAGCTTAGAATATGAACTTTGTCATGCTTTGAATCTTGGAATAATTTTGAACTTGTAAATTCTACTATTCACTCCTTCACATATCGGATGCTTGAATTGGAATGATGACTTGGATGCTTCACGATCTTGGAATTAAGCTTGAAATAGAACTTGAACTTGGAACTTGTATATTCATGGTGAATTACTAAAAATCAAGGATTTAAAGATGAGAAAAATTTGCCATTATATCTTGACTTTGCCCTTTGTAAAAAATAGTGAGCCAATTTGAATTTTGTAAAGGACATGATTCTTGAACTTGATAAAACTTGATGAATTTGTAATCTTGATATGGGGCCTTGGAAACATTAAACACGACTTGAACCATCTCATAAAATTTGAATTTAATTCATGGCACAAATGAGCTCGAACACTTCTTGACAAACCAGAGGGTTCCAAACCATCAAAATTTAATGAAAACCAATTTGCACTTGCATCACAAGTAATGAGAACTTGAAAGGAAAATAATGACTTGACGAAATCTTAAAAGAAACTCTGGCATGCCTGGTCTTCAATTGACATAGCTCAAACATCATAAATAAGGCAACCCTGATCTTCTGTAGTTGTTCCCTGAGGCTTTTTTTGAGAAATTTTTTAGGAACACGGTCAATAGAGGATCCTAGAACCATTCAGAAACAAATGATCATGTCTTGAGGTTCTGGACAGAGAGGACAAATGTCATTCTAGACTCATGTTCCTGCACAAATCGGTTAGTGATAAAGCGTGCAGATATGCAAAGATGATTGACAAAGAGGTGAAATCTTATGGTCAAAAATTAGGGTATGACAGATGCCCCTATTTAAGTTTCTTCTATCTGGAGATATGGAGATTGAAATCTTCGTCTCGACGAGATTGGAGGGACTTAAATACAAACATGCACAGTTTTTGGCCATAAGATGCCACAAATGCATATGATATGACATGAAATGATATGATATGAGATGAATGCAAAGACAAGGATCCTGTGAGGAATGGTACCACAGGGGAAAGTGTTACAGTTGTGTCAGAAACGAATTGAAACAAAGCAAAGTATCTGGAAAACATCATCCAAGAATGGCATTGGATGAAAAAAGCACCACACATCCAATAATGGCTTTGGATGAAAGGTAAACAGATGAGAAAGAGACAAAATAATGTAATCCGAGAAGGCATCGGACACAAAGAAACCAGACATCCAATAATGGCTTTGAACGAAAGGTACATAAACTTTATATCTGATAATGGCTTCAGATGAAAGGTACAATCACAATATCTAATAATGGCTTTAGATGACTGTGAACAAAGTAGAGAAACCGGTCATCCAATAATGGCTTTGAATGAAAGGTACAAACACAATATCTAATAATAGCTTTAGATGAAAGTGAACAAAGATTGCATTCAAGAATGGCATTGAATGCAAAGAAACCAGTCATCTAATAATGGCTTTGAATGAAAGGCACAATCACAATATCTAATAATGGCTTTAGATGATTGTGAACAAAGACTACATTCAAGAATGGCATTGAATGCAAAGAAACCAATCATCCAATAATAGTTTTGAATGAAGGGTACGACTCAAAATCTGAGAAGGCATCAGACGCAAATGAGACAAAAGCGCAATCCAAGAAGGAATTGGATGTAAAGGGACCACAACGTCCAGGAAAGCATTGAACGAATATGAATAAAGATGTACTTAAGAAAGCATTGGATAAATGTGACAATATCTGTTTGGTAGGTGCCAAGTAAGTTGGAATTTGACCACGAGATAAGACGTGAATAACAATACGACCTATGGAGAATGCAAATGAGTGCAAATGAGGATAACACTCTTGCTATGTATATGAATTATGTAGATGATATATGATCAAATGCAAATGTAAATGCAATGTAGACGTCGAAGACACGACTCGACTCTTTCTGTGGAGAAGACATTACCAGAAGACTGATTCCTCAACTCGGACATCACTGCCATTCTGCTTAGGGACTAGAGATGCTACTGAACACAATCTCTGCCACACTGGTAAGTTGTATCAAGTTGATGATCCTTATAGGAAGGATAGAGCTGCTTGGGGATTCTTCAAGTAAACTGCCCCAGATTAGCTGACTGTTGTAGATGAACTGATCACTGCTTTAGCTTGTATTGATGCTGGAAATGGATGAATTACTGTGTGCTTGGAAAGCTTTCCCCAGCATGAGTCTTGAAAAATCTTCTGTGTAAATCAATTCTGAGAAGGACTTGCACTGTAACAAATTTTGAAACTGATTCTCAACAGGATATGGAAGGAACTTGCCCCTGATTAGATCACCGACCAAGTTTCTCAACTATTTGAAACTTCCTTAAGCGGAAGCCAGATTGCAAACAAAAGTTTTCATACAGACATAGTAAATGCAAAGTTCATGCAACTTTTGGAATCAAAATCATTTTTGGAAAGAGGTAAAACAACAGGGTCACTGGTCATAACACGGTGGTTCAAGACGTTTAAAAGTGAAAGATAAAGTAAAAAGGCGTGATGCCAAAACAAAATGATCTGCAAAGACCTTTAGGAGTCACTTTACGCAACCTTGCTGTAGTATGCTTTCAAAATAACCTTGCTTCAATTAGGTCTTTTGAGGGTTATAACGTGGCCTGGTTCACGGTTTAAGAAACAAAGGATAAAGGCTCAAAGTTTATTTGTACCCACCCAATCTTCGTGATGATCTCCAGTCCTACACTCAGTTAACTCAGACTTTGCACTCAGGTTCCCATAGGTTAGGGATTGCATTGATGATAGCGATGATGGTTCAGAAGTTAAGGTACTTTTGAGGTGACAGTCACTACTTCCTTATAACTCTTGGTTATTTTTTTCATTGAGGACTTTCATGGTCTCATTTTTATTAACCCTAACTTTTGCCTGAACTATTTTTTGTGAATCTTACAGTCAGCGGGATGCCCCAGTTTTTTGTCTGCCTAAGTCTCCTTCACAGGTTTCGACTTAGCGGGCTTTTTCCTTTTTTGATTTTTTTATCTTTTTTTTTTAAAGAAAGTGACTACTTGGCTTAATGATTACGGTGAACCATCATCGACTTTTTACTTGAAAGACATCTTCGACACTTGCTTGTTGCGTGCGAAGGAAAAATTGAGAATGCAACCTTTTTGTTGAAAGATGTCTTGTATGAAACTCTTGTATTTGAATGCACAATCCAGTTAACTGAGAACTACCCTGCCCCAGGTTAAGATTGCGGGTTTTTATTTGTAAAGAAAAGAAACTCCTACTTCAAGGCTCAAAGGGGTTGACGAGGGAATATCTTCCTTATTTCTCCAGTGTTTAGGAATTGAAACAATGCCTTACATCTTCAGCAAAGTTTTGATTTGAAAGCATACCAACAGCAATTATGAGTATAACGTTTTCATCATCCTCCCTCCAATCTTTGCATAATCAAGAGAAAGCGGAAAAGCGATAATATATTTTTTGTTTTTTTGTGTTTTTTTTTTGTTTTGTTTTTTTTTTTTAAAGATAAAGCTAAAGATGTAAATAACAAAGCAAATGAAATTGAATCCAAAAGTTGCAATGCTCATTTTATTAATTATGAAAGTACAAACATAAATCGAAAGCAAACAGCTAATACAAATAAGAAAAATGCAAACAATAAGAAACAAAAGTCTAGTGACTAATCAGAAACAAGAGTGAGCTGTCCTGTCTGAAACACTGGCTCTTAAGAGGATAGCTGGCTGAGGTCGACTGAAGCTTCACTTAGCGTGCTCTGGCAAAGGATTGTTCTTGACATTCGGATTGGTGTCACGAAAGGAGAGAATACCAATTCTGATCAGCTCTTGTACTCTAGCCTTCAATGCAAAGCAACCTTCTAAATTATGACCTGCACCACCTTGATGGTATTCACAATGAAGATCGGTTCTATAGCCGGCTGGAAGAGGATTTGGAGGAGGAGGCAAAGGCCTTGTAGTAATCAAACCTTTCTGAACCAGCCCAGGATAAAGTTCAGTGTATGTCATTAGGATAGGATCAAAATTATTCCTATTACGGTACTGGTTCTGTCCAACAGTCAGACATTGAGGAGCTTGAGCTGGTCATGGAGTAGTAACCATAGGAGTAACAGCAGCAATATCAGGGTGGTTGGCATACTGTGGTCGAGGACGAGGCCTCCTGGTTTCAAACATAACAGCATTGGTCTGATCTTCTCTCTTCTTCTGGAAATTCCCATAAAATTTCTTAGCACCATTAGAAGATTCAGCAGCCTTGGATACTTTACCATTCTTAAGTCCTTCCTCGAGTCTCTGACCAATAGTAACCAAATCAGTGAAGCTGGATGAAACACTACCAATCATCTTCTCCCAGTAGAATGGAGACAAGGTGTCCATAAACAGTCCCGTTAATTCTTTCTCTGCCAAAGGAGGTTCAACTTGGGAAGCCAACTCTCTCCAGCACTGAGTATATTCCTTGAAAGACTCTTTATCCTTCTGAGACATGTTTTGCAGCTGACGGCGGTCAGGAGCCATGTCGAGGTTGTACTTGTATTGCTTTATGAAGGCATTAATAAGATCCTGGAAACAGCGAATGCTGTTCTGTTCAAGATTCATATACCATTTGAGAGAAGCTCCACTCAGACTGTCTTGAAAACAGTGGATAAGCAACTTCTGATTCTTGGCATGAGCAACCATCTTTAGGGTATACATGACCAAATGAGCTCTTGGACAAGAATCGCCTTTGTACTTCACAAAATCGATAGTCTTGAATTTAGCAGGCATAACAAGGTCAGAAATCAAACCCATATTTTCTGCATCTATGTTGAAGAAATCAGTACCCTCTACGGCTCGGAGTCTCTTGTCTATGGTTTGAAATTGTTCACGGACAACCTCAGGTTCAACAAAGTCTTCATGGTCTTCACCCTGAGCAATGTCAGCATTGTACTCATAAAGAGGGTTCTCAAATGGAGGTCGAGTAGTCTGGGAAACAGCATGAACCACAGGTCTAGGCTCAGAGAAAACTGGAGCTTGAAACACTGGTCTGGAAGTCTGACCAATCGTAGCAGTAGATGCAAGAGGTGGTGAGTAGTTGGGAGGCAAACCAAACTCTGGCCAAGTTGAAGGTGGCACCTGAATAGGTTGAGGATCAGCATTTGAAACTTCTTGGATGACAGTCCTTTGGGGTTGCTCTCCTCTAGCAATCAAGACTTGGAGCATTTCAGTGAGCTTTGCCATGCTTGACTTAAGGTCATCGATCTCCATTCGCATCTCAGCATTGTGTGCTTCTTGCTCTGCCATTATGCGTCTGTAGTTAGCTCTAGTTCGATAACTGTGTCGAGGAATCAGCTTAACGACTCACAGGTGACACTGGAAGATAGAGACATCTGGAAATGAGTTGCTGGACAAACGGACACATTCAAAGATGCAATTGATATGCAATGCGATGCAATGGTTTCAAGGAACTCAAAAGTAGGTTGCAAACATTTCGGAAAAAAGGTTTCACTTTATAATCCATGATTTTTTATTGATTTTGCAAATGAAAGAACAATTGAGTTTCTTGAAACCGAATGGTTATGCATGAATGCATGAATGAATGCATAAGCACAGGTATACACATATACAGGCAAACAAAGGCCTAGGCTTGAAGATCACGAGCATGGAGCCATGGTCTACCCTTCCCAAGGTATGTATTAGAGGTTCATTTGTACCTTCCGAACGGGTTCTACAAAGTTCCCAGAGTCTACAATCCATCTTTCGGATATTATCGATTTTCCAAATCACTTGGTAGCCAATAATATTCTCAAGAGAATCTCGTCTGAGTGTAGTATCGCATAGCGACTATTGCAGAAATAGACTCCCGCATAGTCCCCGCACTACATCCTAATAGGCCAAGTTGGGTTAAAGGTAACTACGGTCCCCAGTCCCGAGGGCCTTTAGATCGAAACCATATCGTCTTCACGAATGAACTCTTTGGACAAATATTTTATTCGAGAGGGCCTAGACTGAGTGGTGAAGTCTCAATTTACTTTTTCAGGAATCGACTCCCTCAAAGTATCATTGAAGTCTCATCGTTTTCCTATCTTAATTTCACTCTAGTCCGGGTGTAGGACTTTGTCTCACCACACAAATAGTACCCTGCACACAGAAAAACCAAGCAAAACAGCTATATATACAGATATAAAGATATATATACAAATAAGCAAATAAATAACATAGATATCAACAAGTTAGGGGAAACCCTCGAAATCCCCAGTGAAGTCGTCATTTCTGTCGCGGTGAGAATCGGATACCAAGCTATTGGATTAACTTGAATCACAATTTTTGAAGTTCACCACCGGTCTTTATTTTATCCAAAGGAAAGGTTTAAAGAACGAAAAAACCTAAGAGATCTAAGGTTCGGGGGTTGGTTACGTCTAGGGAAGGTATTAGCATCCTAAACGTCTGTAGTATTCTACGGGAACCTCTTGTTATTATTTATGTTATTTATTGCTCGCTTGCTAAAGGTATGTGCTAAGGGAAAGACCTAGAGGTTGCATCGATAAAGAAGCTAACTAATAAAAATAGAAGTAATTAATTTTTAGATAAAAAGACTAATAATACAAATCTTTAAAGATAATATTTTGAGATTTTTGTATTTTTATTAATTGAAAGCCATAAATTCTAAAAAAAAAGTAAGAAAAACTAAATGATAAACTTTCAAATATTAATTAACTAATAATTTAATTTTAATAAAAACTAAATTAAAATGGTTAAACTTTAATTTAAAATGACTATAAAAACTAATCAATTAAATAAAATAAAAATCTAATTGAAAACTAAAAGTTTAAATCTAATTAGAAACTAAGTGAACTAAATTCTAATTAAGTTATAAAACTAAATTCTAATTCTAATTAAAATCATTTAAACTGTATTCTAATTAAATTTAATTGAACTATATTAAATTAAAATCTAATTAATTAAATTATGATTAAGAAATTATTAGAAAATTAACTAAAAAACTAAAATAAAATAAAAAATGTAAAAAGGCTTGCGAGGACTTTGGGCATCAGGCCCAAAAGCTCATTTTAAATGTCCATGGGGATGGATCAGGGTCGTAGGACCCGGTACCGGTTCATTGGAAAAGGGTTGAAAAGCCCTGATGCAAAACGGTGAAAAACATGAAATACCCAAACCAACCGGTCCTCTCTCAATCAATTCCCCTTTTCTCAATCTCTCTTCTCTACTGTTCATCATTCTCACACGCGAACCACTCATGCTCTTCATCGGAACAAACCCAACCTCATCTAAAACTAGAATTCACAAAACATACATTTCACAAAGCAATTAGAAGAAATCGAAAATTGGGAGATACCTGAACCAGAGACTTCGCGGCGGAAGCGTGGTGCTTCGATCTGAGCTGAGGGAGGCCGTCGTGTTGCTCCATGGTGGTGGTTGAACGGCGCGATCGCGGTTAATGAATTGACGAGTTGGAGCAAGTGTTGACTCGAGTACGGCACGGATTCGTCTTTGTTTACAGGTTCGTAGCTTTCCGCTTTCTTTTCGCCGTCTTTTCTTCGTGTGCTTGTGTGATGTCGTCTTCTTGTCGTGCGTGTATACTGCTCTCAAATTTTCTGCTGTGAGTGTGTGTGATTTAGTGGCTGTGAATTTCTCTGCTGGGTATGGGTGATGAGAATCTGCGGGTTTTCTCTTTACTGTAGTGTGTATGTTCTGCAAACTGATGTATTTTTTGGGAATTTGGTTTTTTGATGGATTTGTGATAATCTCTGAATCGTGTGTTGGTATGTGAATTCTGTGAGATATTTTTTCTGATGTGAAAACCGTGTGAATATGGTGTGTATGAGTTACGAACTTTTTTTCCCTCCCCCCTTTTCTGATGAACATCTCTGCTTTTATAGACTCAATTGCCATTAAGTTCTGATTTGTGAATTGAAGGGAGATAATTTTGCGATTCTGTAATTGATGAGAGTGATTCAAATTTTCCTTTTTTTTAATTTGGAATTTCTGCAACGTGATCGCCTTGCCGTAATTGTACGATTCCTTGTTGATTCTTTTCTTAAAGCTTGCCTGATTGTGTTTTCATTAATCATTGATCAAATCCTTGCTAATTACTGCTGCTGTGGAAATTGATGATGGGACATAATTGCTGATTTAGTGATTTGGAAATGTATTGATGCCTCACTTTCCGAACGCTATGTACTTCTTCCTTTGATTGTACACACACATTCACAGTTGATTGTTGCTTTTGACAGGGTGCGACACTGATATAAGCATAAGAAATTCTCAAGTTTAAAACCACTGATATCCACTTACAAGAAGAAACCGTGCGTCTTTAACAATCTCTACTTTAGAAGCCTTATTTATTCCAACGTAGCAGTGCCCTCTCTACAAAGTCTACAAGCCTTTCTTTTCTCTGTCCTCAAAATTCAGTCCGGTGAAAAAGGTCCCCGCGCCTCTTTGGTATGCCTTACCTCCTTAGTTGGAAGAAAAAGAAAGAATGTGGCCAATAACATGATCAGGCAGGTTACTTGTCAAATCTTTGACCATCGCATGGACTTTTGCCTCTTGGAAAGCCTATGCTTATGTCCACCAAATGCATCAATGGGAATGGATTCCATTTTTGCATCATGTTTCTTGATTTCTGACACTTTGGATGGTCCTTAAGCATTGTAGAACTTTGAATTAAAATATGAATTTTCAGTTCTTGATTTTTTTTTTTTAGACTTTATGAAGTCACTTTGAATAAATGAATCATTATCTTTGAATTTGGCATATGGACTTGTCATTTTTGTAAACCACTTTTTTAGAATTCAGCTTAGAATATGAACTTTGTCATGCTTTGAATCTTGGAATAATTTTGAACTTGTAAATTCTACTATTCGCTCCTTCACATATCGGATGCTTGAATTGGAATGATGACTTGGATGCTTCACGATCTTGGAATTAAGCTTGAAATAGAACTTGAACTTGGAACTTGTATATTCATGGTGAATTACTAAAAATCAAGGATTTAAAGATGAGAAAAATTTGCCATTATATCTTGACTTTGCCCTTTGTAAAAAATAGTGAGCCAATTTGAATTTTGTAAAGGACATGATTCTTGAACTTGATAAAACTTGATGAATTTGTAATCTTGATATGGGGCCTTGGAAACATTAAACATGACTTGAACCATCTCATAAAATTTGAATTTAATTCATGGCACAAATGAGCTCGAACACTTCTTGACAAACCAGAGGGTTCCAAACCATCAAAATTTAATGAAAACCAATTTGCACTTGCATCACAAGTAATGAGAACTTGAAAGGAAAATAATGACTTGACGAAATCTTAAAAGAAACTCTGGCATGCCTGGTCTTCAATTGACATAGCTCAAACATCATAAATAAGGCAACCCTGATCTTCTGTAGTTGTTCCCTGAGGCTTTTTTTGAGAAATTTTTTAGGAACACGGTCAATAGAGGATCCTAGAACCATTCAGAAACAAATGATCATGTCTTGAGGTTCTGGACAGAGAGGACAAATGTCATTCTAGACTCATGTTCCTGCACAAATCGGTTAGTGATAAAGCGTGCAGATATGCAAAGATGATTGACAAAGAGGTGAAATCTTATGGTCAAAAATTAGGGTATGACAGATGCCCCTATTTAAGTTTCTTCTATCTGGAGATATGGAGATTGAAATCTTCGTCTCGACGAGATTGGAGGGACTTAAATACAAACATGCACAGTTTTTGGCCATAAGATGCCACAAATGCATATGATATGACATGAAATGATATGATATGAGATGAATGCAAAGACAAGGATCCTGTGAGGAATGGTACCACAGGGGAAAGTGTTACAGTTGTGTCAGAAACGAATTGAAACAAAGTAAAGTATCTGGAAAACATCATCCAAGAATGGCATTGGATGAAAAAAGCACCACACATCCAATAATGGCTTTGGATGAAAGGTAAACAGATGAGAAAGAGACAAAATAATGTAATCCGAGAAGGCAACGGACACAAAGAAACCAGACATCTAATAATGGCTTTGAACGAAAGGTACATAAACTTTATATCTGATAATGGCTTCAGATGAAAGGTACAATCACAATATCTAATAATGGCTTTAGATGACTGTGAACAAAGTAGAGAAACCGGTCATCCAATAATGGCTTTGAATGAAAGGTACAAACACAATATCTAATAATAGCTTTAGATGAAAGTGAACAAAGATTGCATTCAAGAATGGCATTGAATGCAAAGAAACCAGTCATCTAATAATGGCTTTGAATGAAAGGTACAATCACAATATCTAATAATGGCTTTAGATGATTTTGAACAAAGACTACATTCAAGAATGGCATTGAATGCAAAGAAACCAATCATCCAATAATAGCTTTGAATGAAGGGTACGACTCAAAATCTGAGAAGGCATCAGACGCAAATGAGACAAAAGCGCAATCCAAGAAGGAATTGGATGTAAAGGGACCACAACGTCCAGGAAAGAATTGAACAAATATGAATAAAAATGTACTTAAGAAAGCATTGGATAAATGTGACAATATCTGTTTGGTAGGTGCCAAGTAAGTTGGACTTTGACCACGAGATAAGACGTGAATAACAATACGACCTATGGAGAATGCAAATGAGTGCAAATGAGGATGACACTCTTGCTATGTATATGAATTATGTAGATGATATATGATCAAATGCAAATGTAAATGCAATGTAGACGTCGAAGACACGACTCGACTCTTTCTGTGGAGAAGACAAGACCAGAAGACTGATTCCTCAACTCGGACATCATTGCCATTCTGCTTAGGGACTAGAGATGCTACTGAACACAATCTCTGCCACACTAGTAAGTTGTATCAAGTTGATGATCCTTATAGGAAGGATAGAGCTGCTTGGGGATTCTTCAAGTAAACTGCCCCAGATTAGCTGACAGTTGTAGATGAACTGATCACTGCTTTAGCTTGTATTGATGCTGGAAATGGATGAATTACTGTGTGCTTGGAAAGCTTGCCCCAGCATGAGTCTTGAAAAATCTTCTGTGTAAACCAATTCTGAGAAGGACTTGCACTGTAACAAATTTTGAAACTGATTCTCAACAGGATATGGAAGGAACTTGCCCCTGATTAGATCACCGACCAAGTTTCTCAACTGTTTGAAACTTCCTTAAGCGGAAGCCAGATTGCAAACAAAAGTGTTCATACAGACATAGTAAATGCAAAGTTCATGCAACTTTTGAAATCAAAATCATTTTTGGAAAGAGGTAAAACAACAGGGTCACTGGTCATAACACGGTGGTTCAAGACGTTTAAAAGTGAAAGATAAAGCAAAAAGGCGTGATGCCAAAACAAAATGATCTGCAAAGACCTTTAGGAGTCACTTTACGCAACCTTGCTGTAGTATGCTTTCAAAATAACCTTGCTTCAATTAGGTCTTTTGAGGGTTATAACGTGGCCTGGTTCACGGTTTAAGAAAAAGAAAGAATGTGGCCAATAACATGATCAGGCAGGTTACTTGTCAAATCTTTGACCATCGCATGGACTTTTGCCTCTTGGAAAGCCTATGCTTATGTCCACCAAATGCATCAATGGGAATGGATTCCATTTTTGCATCATGTTTCTTGATTTCTGACACTTTGGATGGTCCTTAAGCATTGTAGAACTTTGAATTAAAATATGAATTTTCAGTTCTTGATTTTTTTTTTTTTAGACTTTATGAAGTCACTTTGAATAAATGAATCATTATCTTTGAATTTGGCATATGGACTTGTCATTTTTGTAAACCACTTTTTAAGAATTCAGCTTAGAATATGAACTTTGTCATGCTTTGAATCTTGGAATAATTTTGAACTTGTAAATTCTACTATTCACTCCTTCACATATCGGATGCTTGAATTGGAATGATGACTTGGATGCTTCACGGTCTTGGAATTAAGCTTGAAATAGAACTTGAACTTGGAACTTGTATATTCATGGTGAATTACTAAAAATCAAGGATTTAAAGATGAGAAAAATTTGCCATTATATCTTGACTTTGCCCTTTGTAAAAAATAGTGAGCCAATTTGAATTTTGTAAAGGACATGATTCTTGAACTTGATAAAACTTGATGAATTTGTAATCTTGATATGGGGCCTTGGAAACATTAAACACGACTTGAACCATCTCATAAAATTTGAATTTAATTCATGGCACAAATGAGCTCGAACACTTCTTGACAAACCAGAGGGTTCCAAACCATCAAAATTTAATGAAAACCAATTTGCACTTGCATCACAAGTAATGAGAACTTGAAAGGAAAATAATGACTTGACGAAATCTTAAAAGAAACTCTGGCATGCCTGGTCTTCAATTGACATAGCTCAAACATCATAAATAAGGCAACCCTGATCTTCTGTAGTTGTTCCCTGAGGCTTTTTTTGAGAAATTTTTTAGGAACACGGTCAATAGAGGATCCTAGAACCATTCAGAAACAAATGATCATGTCTTGAGGTTCTGGACAGAGAGGACAAATGTCATTCTAGACTCATGTTCCTGCACAAATCGGTTAGTGATAAAGTATGCAGATATGCAAAGATGATTGACAAAGAGGTGAAATCTTATGGTCAAAAATTAGGGTATGACAGGGGGGAGTTGGCTTCGGAAAGCGAACGCCTCCTTTTAGAAATTCTGATTTGGAGCACTCAGAGAAGATTCGTGCACGCGGAGCCTTGAGTGGCGTGTATTCCGTGAACCGGCCTGCTGGTCCTCGCGGTTCACGAGAGTCCCGGGGCGGCTTTCCTTCTTCCTTTCCCCTCCCCGGCGGGGAGGAGAGTCTTATTCTCTTCGGCCGCGGGAGCCTTCCTTCCACCTCGAGTCGAGGATGATCTGTGCTGCCTCCGACTCCTCGAACTCGATGTATGACTGAGCTCGTTGGAGGAGGTCCTCCAATCGGCGAGGTCTGCGGTGGCCCACGGACTTGGAAAAATCTAACCAAGTCGTAATCACCAGATGATTAAAAACTTCTTCTTGTCGTCGGTCGTGTAGACCTTGACTACCTCCCAGTTTAACCTCTCAATGTAGTTCCAGAGAGGCTCGTTCTTCCCCTAGTAGATGCTCTCTAGTGTGGCCTCTGTCTTTGGGTGTCGGCGAGACACCTTGAAGTGTTTGGTAAAGTGTTGTCTTAGTTGCCTCCAGGACGTGATCGACCCGGGTGCTAGACTCTTGTACCAGGTCATGGCTCCCTTTCGCAAGGTGGTGGGGAAAAGCCTGCACTTAATGGCTCCCTTGACGTTTTTGAAGTCGGGCATGGCTTCAAAACTTTCGACGTGATCGTCGGGGTCGGCCAGGTCGTCGTAGGTCCCCAATGGCGGGGGTTTCTCCATGCCCGCAGAGATTGGGGCGTCCATGATCTCCCATGACAGGGGGTTCCTCTAGTCGTCGTCTTCGCTTCTAGCTGGGGACCTTGAAGGGGATCGGTGTTGTCGCCCAGGTCCTTGTCGTGGTGGGGAGTTTCTAGAATGGTTCCTCGGTCTCTCCTCGGCGGTCTTGCTCTTCTTGGAAGTCGAGGATTTCCTGGGTTCCTTCCGAGGCGGGGAACGATAGCGCTTCTGGGAGGTTTCTGGCTGGGGGCGCTCGAGACGTGGCCGGCGGCCCTCACGCACCGGCGAGGGGGTCCGAGATTCGTCCAGAGGAGTCCTTCTCGGGGAAGGAGAACGACGAGGTGAAGGCGGATGACGATGTCTTCGCGGGGAAGATCTCCGCGTTCATCCTCGCTCGAGTGCTTCGATTCTGTGATTCTGGTGCATGATTAGCTGGTTGGTCTGGTTGACCAAGGCAAATAGGGCCACGGTGCTCGCATCGGCATTAGGTGGAGGAGCAACTGGCTAAAAAACGGCTTGCTAGTCGTCCTGCTGGACGGCGTTGTAAGCCGTGTCTTCGGAGTCTGGGGAGGCGGTCTGCCCGTCTCTTATGTCGCCTTCTTCGACGTTGAGGGCAACATTGTCGTCACTGTGGTTTCCGTTCTCGAGTTGCACGATGACGGTGTCCAGAGCTTTGTTCGCAGACGGGTTGTTGGCCATGCTGGTGATGAACGGAGGAATTACTTTGGTTTATCGTTGAAGGAAAAATGGGGAAGCAGTGTTTCCCACAGACGGCACCATTGATCGTACTTGGATCAGACAGTTAAGCAGTGGTCAGCAATGTCGTATGGACTTCAGCTCCGGTGATGATGATACGGCAGGGGGGTGTACCTGCAAGGTACTCCGACGCTCAACTAAGAAAAAGGGAGTAAGCAAGTACATAAAAGCAGGTGCGAGAGTTAGATTGTAATGTAACCTGACCCTCTCAAGTGAGAGGGTATTTATAGAGAACCCCCAGCGCGGGGCCAACGGTTACTTGCACTGGGCTGGATTGTAAGGTCCAATCCAAGTAACTGCCAGGGCTTACGTGGCATAGTGAAGACCAGCACGTGGTCTACGCCCTGGTGTAACGGTCCCTAAATCTCCGGAAGTAAGGCAGACCGATTCCTTTGGGAGTGGGAAGTTACAAGAGAACGTGTCCTCGCGGGGAGGAGCACGTGGGCGTCGGGGAGAGGTGTGCCCTGCGGGCTATATACATCTGCTCGACGGTCACTGCCTCACGTGCCCGACGTCAACAGGAATTGGTACGTGCCCGACACGGAGGTGATGTAGGGCCTCGTTGGGCCTTCGCTGGTCATTGGGTTTGGGCCTGCCCGACAGTAGGGCAGGCGTTGGCCCAGTCTAGAACAAGAACCAATCTTGCTTCTTCACACAGAAGTGACCATAGAGAATGTCAGAGTGACGTAGCACATGGTCTTTATCAGAGTTAGAACCTGTTTGTTAAAACAATCAGAATAACAAACGTTAGAGCACCAAAATTGTTCTCACACAAATACTTCATTGTTATCATCAAAACATAGAGACAAGATGCAGAACCAAATCTTGTTCTTACAATCTCCCCTTTTTTTATGATGACAAAACTATGTATTTTGATAGAATAATTTATACAGGGTAATCACCATAGTCTACAAATTCAGAGTTTAAGCTCTCAGCTCCCCTTGAATATGTTAATCTCAAAATTTCATTTATGTTTGTTCAGAGTCTCCCCCTGATCCCAAGACTCACAAAATAAAATTTGAGTTCTTCAGAACATGACAATAGAGAAGGAATACTTCCCTATAACAACTCATCAGAGTCTGACTAGAACACTAGGTCTTCATCTCAGAACCTGGTTACTATCAGAACTTTGATGAAAAATCAAAACTTGATTTTGAATCTAATTGGATGATGCCATGCATCTCGTATCAGAACTTCTTATCAGATCTTGATGGAGAATCACAATTTCTTAAGTATCAGAGTTTGATTGGAAGTGACTTCTCTTTTCTCCATCTTTTCTTAGATTCACCAATCTTATCAGATTCAGATCCTGACTAATTTTATCAGAATATCATCCATTGCAGAGTGTGTCTTCTGATTCAGAGAATTGACTTGACTTGTTTTCAAGTAGATTTATGCTTCTGATGCTTTGAGTCTGAATTTCATACTTTTAGAAAGTTTACAACTTCTGAACACTGTGATATCAAACAAGATTTCTTGACTTTCAGAAAGTTCACAACTTCTGAACATTATTGGAACATCTGTTTGAATAACCATATATTCTCAAAGTGTACAACTTCTTAACTATGAATTATCAGAGTTGGAATTATCCAAAAGATTTTCAATCTGTAGAGAGTGGGATCTTTATATTCAACCTGTCTAGAATGATAAGTGAACTTTTTCAGAGTTCCTTAATTGAAACATCAAACAAACCGTTAGTTGCAAAAAGCATTATATAAGCATTATGTAATGTTTGAGTTCGAGATTCTGAGAATAAGTACTGTCAAAATCATTTTACTTTCTCCCCCTTTTTGTCATAATAAAAAAGATAATGCAATAAACAGTGCAATAGAATGATAAATATGTGAGAAAAAAATTTCTAAGATATGCCATAACACTCATAAACAAAGACAGTTTCATTAATAATGGATCGAAATACATTGGCATGACTCGAATACAGAGCATCCTAAAGACGAGACAGAAAACACAAGATACGACATGCTACAGATTAACCATCAAAGACTTCACAATGTTTCATCAACAAACCATTTTCTAGACCTTCTGACTGGACAAGTTCAACAATTCCTTCTTTAAAGACGATTTCAGATAGAACTATTCCAAAAGGTATGTAGGGCTTGATGAAATCGCCATTTCTGGAATCAGTAATGGATTTTTGCAGAAAATTGAAGATAGTCTGAAGTAGATTAATTCGCATCTGAGCCATCAGGAGAAAAATGAAGACCCGATCATCATGAAATAGGATATTTTTGTTTTCTTCCCGTGGACGAAAATTGGTCAGCAAAAGCTTAAACCAAGCTTTGGGAAAGGGAAGAAGGTTTTCAGGATTGAGAAGTTCATATTTGGATGATGTGTTGTGAAGAGAGGCTAGTTCCTCAGAAATAAGATACCTAGACTTAACATGTTCAACAATAAAGCCAATGTTCTCACAGCCAATTGCTAGAGCAATGGTGAAGGGAGTGATGTTTATGGGGACACCAAAAACATGAGAAGAAATTAAGCGACTGTCATCATTGACGTAGGCATGTTTCCAAAAATATTTTACAAGATTTAAGTAGACTGGTTTATCCAGAATGATCAAGTATTTTGCCCACTCTTGATAGTGCATGATTGAGGTGACACTGCAAGCAATTTCTCTGTTTCCAAGATGAAGAAGATCGATTTGTTCTTCTGATATGACCTCAAGAAGGTTCTCATCTCCTTGAAAGGTGATTAGAGAGATTATGGGAGGATTTAGACAAATCTTGAGAGGAGGAATGAACTATATATATGTGGGAAACGTGAATGACTGAGAGAATGACATAGGTAAAGATGCGTATCACGCATAAGATATGCCAGGGACACAGTGGCAGAGTAAGAGGCAAGAATATCACGGAATAGGAAATGAGTATAGCAGTCTCTTAAAATTGAATATCTGAAAAGTCACAAATTAGGATACGTTATTAAGTTTTGACAGGAGTCATTAATAACTATGAATAAATATATACTTATAAGTGGTAATTGAAAATTGACATATAGTAAAGACAGAAGAGAGTATAGCTTATTTTCAAGAAAGACTTAACTCACATATGTCTTATCATTTATGAATGCATAGTCATAGGGAAATGCGTAAAGATTTTAACCTATTCTCAAGAGGTTTACGAAACCCAATGTGTCAGACAGTTGTTACCATTACCATTCACATATTATCAAAATTTTAACTAAATCGTTTTGATTTGAAAGAATTTAGATAAGTTAAATTTAGTCACTTTCTTCCTTTTTATAGTAATCATTATGGAATGCAGTAAGACATGATAAATGAAAAGAAGAAAGTACTTCATTGACAAACCAACAAACGTCGGAGCGTATTACAGAAACAGACTCATAAAACAGAGAAACAAACAATAACGAAGACAACAGATATGAAAAACAATGATAAACGGAAGAAAGACCAAGCGACCAGCAACCAAAAGATCAGACAGTGATGAATCGTATGCCAACCAGCTATCTCATTCCCTGATGATGGTTTCAGAATAGTTCATGGGAGAACACCATTCAGTATCGAGTTTCTCATTCATTCCGATTTGTCTTAAGTGAGCAACAACTCCTTGAAGATCAAGAATGTGAGAAATAACTCTACTGTAAGGAATCTGAAATGATAAATCCGCTCTTGACGAAAGAATTTCTTCTTTCAAGAAGTTGAATATGGATTAAGGCAGATTAATCTTAACCTTGGAGATTAAGAAGAAAATGAAAAGCTTATCCATAGCAGAGAGTCGTCCTGTCCCCTTTTCCCTAGGTCTAAGATTTGTTCCCATGATTTGGTACCATATTTTAGCCTCAGGAGTGAGAGAAGAGGGACTGTCAGCATGTCCTTCTTGAAGATAGATGATGTTAATATGTTTAGCAACCCAGTTATTTCCACTGTAGTATTCAACACATTCACCGTCTTCTTTGCATTCAATAGCTTGAGAGATGATTGAGGAGTTGACCATGATGGTAAATCCATATACAGTAGACAAAATGCAACTAGTATCGGATTCATATGCAAGGATGCGAACATTGGCCCAGAATTCTTTTACAAGAGCTGGATAGATAGGTCCGTTGAGAATTCTAAGATATATGTCCCAGTCTTGGTAGATGATGTCTGAGAGAATGTTGGTATGGCCATTTTCAACAAGATCATTTAGATCAATAGAGTTTTCTTTCAAGATATCCAAATAAGAGATTTCTCCTCTTATGGTTTTAGAAGACATCTTGAAAGTAAGAAGGATAGGATCAAGAAGCAAGTTTAGAAACGGATGACTGGTTATGTGGTATATAAAGAGAACAAGGAGTGATAGCCATAAATAGAAATAAAGACTTAGATGAATTGAGACGAGAAATTCATCATTTCCAATACAAGGAATACAAACAAGAATAGGAATGATGAAGAAGTGTACCAGTTTCCAAAAGATTATGGACTAGTATACGTTATTGATATTATGACATCAGTCAATAAATATGAATAAATGTATACTCGAAGATGAGAGGGCATAGTCTGACAGAGAATAAAGAAGGGAAGACAAGTGTTAATTCCAAGAAGTCTTTGTCTTACATACACCTTTATGAATGCCTAAAGAGGAAGGAAGATGTAAAGATTTAAACAATTTTCAAGTAAATTTTCAAATCCACTGTGTTAAACATGATATAGGTAATAATCACTTGAAGCCTAGTCTCACAAAATCACAACGCTCTAGGTGTCTTTTCAACAGTAGATATGATTTGATTTTAGACACGTCTTGATATCCTCAGAGTCTGGAATACTAAAAGGTTTCCATCTAATCAGAGACACTTCTGTCAAAGCATCTTCTGATAACTGAGGTTAAAAACAAATGCTTCTAAGTTTAAATGAAAATCTGATATCTTCAGATTCTGACTAAACACATCTGATTCTGATGAAATCTTACTCTGGACAATAGTCCATTTTCAGATGCTTCAGAATAAATAAGAATCTATCTTCAGCCAAGGGTTTTGTAAAAATATCAGCCCGTTGATGGTTTGTATCTATAAATTTTAAACATAAAATTCCCTTCTGAACATAGTCTCTAATAAAATGATGTTTAATTTCCTTGTGCTTAGCCTTAGAATGTAAGATTGTATTTTTACTTAAACAGATAGGAGCAGTATTATCACAAAAGATAGGAATGTTACTCTCATGTATCTGATAATCTTCTAGCTGATTCTTCATCCACAGCATCTGCGTACTGCATTGAGACGCAGATATGTACTCTGCTTCTGCGGTTGAGATAACAGTTGTTGATTCCCTCTTGCTTGACCATGAGATCAGATTCTTCCCGAGAAACTGACAGTTTCCAGAGGTGCTTTTTCTTTCCAATCTGTCTCCTGTGTAATCTGCATCACAATAACCAAAAAGAGAGTACTCTGATGTTTTCTCATACATCAAGCCAAGGTTAATAGTTCCTTTCAGATACCTTAGAATTCTTTTAACAACAGTTAAATGAGATTCTCTAGGATCTGATTGAAATCTAGCACACAGATGAACACTGAAAAGAATATCAGGTCTAGAAGCAGTTAAGTACAGAAGAGAGCCTATCATACCACGATAGAGCTTCTGACAAACCTTTCTACTTACCTCTTCCTTTTCCAAAATACATTTTGGATGCATTAGAGTCTTAGCTGGTGTGCAATCCATCATGTTGAATTTCTTCAGAAGTTCTCTTGCATACTTGCTCTGATGAATGTACGTTCCTTCTGATCTTTGTTCAATTTGAATTCCCAGAAAGAATCTGAATTCTTCCATCAGATTCATTTAGAATTCAACCTTTCTCATCTAGCTTGTTTCTGAACATCCATTTAGTTCCAACGACATGAACACCTTTGGGTATCTGAACAAGATCCCAGAAGTCATTTCTGGTGAATTGATTCAGTTCTTCTTGCATGGCCAGAATCCACTCATTTTCTTTTAGAGCTGCATCAACTGTTGTTGGCTCTATCAGAGACACTAGACCCAGAAGAGTTTCTTTGGAATGTCTGAAGGATGAACAGTTTCTGACTGAATCAACTTTATCTCCCAGAATCAATTCTTTAGAATGAGAAGTCTTTAATCTATTCTTCTTCTGATGAGATGAGTTATTCTTAGCTTTCTGATAAAGTTGTATTTGGATCTGGAGATTTTGCATCTTCGTCTTCTTCTCTTGAATCTTCTACTTCTTAGATTTTGATGACGTGATCTTCAGATCTGCAAGCTTTTCAACTAGCTTTGACTTTTCATAGTCAAACTTATCATTGAATCTGACATGAATTGATTCATCTACAATTCGTGTTTCTGTGATATAGATTTTGTAGCCTATAGAGCATTCAAAATATCCCAACAATAAACACTTTTGAGCAACGATTCCAGAGCCAATGATTTCTTCTTACTGGTTTCCTCAAAAACTGGCTAAGCCTCCAGGCTTAAGTTCCGGACTTTGAAACATATGCCTTCTTCTTGTCATGAGTCGCGAGCAACTACTGTTCAGTTACCATGACTGGTGTTTCAACTGAGCAGCTAATGATATTTCTGAGCAAGAGTATGAGTCTGAGTCTGATTTTGTTTCTGATGATATTTATTCTTCTGGTTCTCCAGAAACTTCATCTTCGGTTGTTGCTACTAGCGCAACATTTGTTTGTTCTTCATCAGATTCTTCTGATTCTTCCTCAACTTGATAAGCCTTTGCCTTTTCAGGTTTAGACTTAAGATCAATAGTTTTACTCTTCTTCCAGTTCTATCTCATGACTTCTTAAAGAACTAACAATGTCTTCAAGACTTATGTTATTGAGATCTTTTGATAGCTTTAGAGCTGTTACCATAGGTATCCATTTCTTAGGAGGACTTCTGATTATCATTTTCACATGTTCAGCAGTTGAGTAACCTTTGTCCATAACTTGAGTCCTGCGACTAGTATTTGAAACCTTGAAAACATGGTCTTAACTGTTTCATCATCCTCCATTCTGAATGCCTCAAAGTTTTGGATTAAGGCAAGCGTCTTTGTCTCCTTAGCTTGAGCATTTCCTTCATGAGTCATCCTAAGAGAATCAAAAATGGATTTGGCATCATCTTCTCATACTTAGTATAAGAGATAACATTTAGCACTATGATTCTTATAATCTTTCTTCTGTTGGTTGATTATATCACTTCTGGATATTTTAGCACATGTAGCATCAACTAGGTGATTGTAGCCATCAACTACCAAATCCCAAAGATCTACATCATAACCAAGAAAGAAACTTTCTATTTTCTCTTTCCAGTGGTCAAACTTTTCACCATCAAAGACTAGTGGTTTGGAACTGTAATGATCTTTCTCTTCAGTAGTGGCTTTAGCAAGAGCTGCCATGATATCTCACACAAATACTGGATCGGTACTGAACACTATTAAGTGCTGATAAAACGTTTATCACAATCAGAACCGGAGCTCTGATACCAATTGAAGGTGTGAGAAAAACACAAGAAATGGGGGGTTTGAAATGGGTTTTCCAAAATGAAAGATTTTTATGAAACTCAAACAAAGATCATAAATAAACTAACAATAGAGAAAGACACACAATATATCCTGGTTCACTTGAAAACTATCAAGTTTATCCAGTCCACCCACCAAGGTGATTTTGCCTTATACACAAGGACTTAATGTCGTTATGCTGGGTTGAAAATCGTACACTGAAATTGTCCTTTATACCACCAAATCAGGGTAGTGGAAAAGAACGTGCTTTATCTGTACTATGTATTATTTTCCTACGCAAACGTTTCATCTTCTTCTATTCATCAGAGGCTTCTGAGTTGATTTGATTGAAGCTTGATCAGAAGAATGAATCATTGGGTCTTTAGAGTCTTGATTCTTTAGAGTCTTCAAAACTTGTTCAGCAGAACCTTGTCTTCAGAGTCTTCAGCACTTCTACTTCAGAACCCTTGGTTATCAGAATACTTAAGTCTTCAGAGTCTTCAGAACTTCATTCAGCAGAACCTTGTCTTCAGAATCTTCAGCACTTACTTTTCAGAACCTTTAATCTTCAGAATCCTTAAGTCATCAGAGTCTTCAGAACTTTGTTTAGCAGAACCTTGTCTTCAGAATCTTCAGCACTTAGTCTTCAGAAGTTAACGACCTTAGAAGCTATACAAGCTTCATAAATAAAACATCAGAGTCACGCTCAGAAATTAGAATCCAAGAGACGTTACAACAGCAACATAGTGTCTTCTCATAATCTTTCTGATGCACAGTAGATTAGAACCAATCTTGCTTCTTCACACAGAAGTGACCATAGAGAATGTCAGAGTGATGTAGCACATGTTCTTTATCAGAGTTAGAACCTGTTTGTTAAAATAATCAGAATAACAAACGTTAGAGCACCAAAATTGTTCTCACACAAATACGTCATTGTTATCATCAAAACATAGAGACAAGATGCATAACCAAATCTTGTTCTTACAGTTAGGTCAAAGGTAAGGAATTTGACTCTTGGTCAATTATATACCCCCTAAGACCGATGACAAGTGAAATATGACACATTTTTATAAAAGGTGACATCTTTGGAGAGGGCAAAAACTTCGAATAGAAAGATGATAACATCTGTAGCCTCTGTTGTTGGGTGCATAACCCAAAAGAATACATCTGAAGACACAAGGATCCAACTTATTGCAATACTGTTTATGAACATGAACAAGCGCAAAACAACCAAACACATGAAACTTAGGGTTCAGTAATATGGGAACAAATAAAAAATGTGAGAGCATAAATTGAACATGGCTAATATTACCTAAGACTCGAGATGAAACTCAGTTAATCAAATAAGTAGTTGTATGAACCGTCTTTCCCTAATTAGAGTTGCGAACAAACATTTGAAATAAGAAAGATCGGGCAACTTCTATTAAATGACATTTATTTATTTCTAAAACAACATTTTGTTGAGGGGAGTTAACACATGTGAGTTCATGGATAATGGCATGTTTACAATTGATGTTGGAAAAGGCATGATTGACATATTGCTTACTGTTGTCAGATCAAATTCTTTTTATACCTTTTTCAAATTATGTTTGTACTATATTATAACACTAGATAAATAATTGTGGTATTTCTGATTTAGTATTCATTAAAAAGATCTAATGTACTCTAGTACAATCATCAATAAATGTGACAAAATATTTTGCACCAAAAATATTATAGGAATGGGCAAACCTCAAACATGAGAATGAATAACATTAAAAGGTTCAACACTTTTATTAAATTAGGTTGGACAAGAGACATTACTATGTTTTCTTAACTAAAAAACATCACACTTAAAATAATCAACAAATTTATAATAATAAATATTAAAATATAGACTTAATTATATAAAATGGAGGATGTCCAAAACGTTTATGCTTAAGTTAAATATGTGAGGCAGAAGAGAGAAGACACGAACTAGAGACACAAGGACAATATATTTTGACCATTTTTCTCCTCAAAGAATTAGTATAAACCCTCTTTTTCTTTATCAATTCCAACCGTCTTCCTTGTGACAAGGTTTTAAAAAACACAATTAGAAGTAAAATTACTTTACCATTCTGATCACAAATAAGCGTATGTGAAATTATGGTATAAGATATGTGATGTCAAGTGCGATGTCACAACATCAATATCTGTTGTATGAACAAAACAATAATAGTAATCAGAAAATGCACACAGAATTTGTTCACCCAGTTTGGTCTAACAACCTACATCTGGGGGCATACCAAGCCAGGAAGGAAGTCCACTATTAGCAGTATCAAATTACAGACTCAACAAACCAGTTGACAATCCACTAACTTAATCACTACCCAATGACCCTTCTATCTAAGTACTCCCTAGATAAGAGACTCCATATCACTCCCAATCATCGCAATGATGTTTAGCAGTCAACATCTTAGTCACTGCATCAACAGCTTGATTTCCAAAAACTCTCCAAACAGATAGAAGACACACTCCTATAACAATACCTAGACATGACCCTCATGACTAAGAACAATACTTAGAGTTGCTTAACATCTTCCTCTAAGACCAATACATCTCTTCCCTACAGGCTTAGAGATAAACATGATGACCATCCCACAAACCGGGTGGTTCATCGACCAACACAACCCTTATAAGTTACATGATGGCTGGCTTCCTAAAACTAGGTTACAATGCTTCTATTTATAACCTATTTCCAAACTGGATTTGGGCCTTCAAATCACAACAAATCAGATGCTCCAAATCTTCAAAAGATTCTGCTACTAAATAGATCTTCAATCAAATCTTCAATTAAATCTTCAATTAAATCTAATTATTCTCCATATCTTTTTGCATCTGACTTGAATCTTCCAGACCTTTAAATCAGCTCCATAATATTTCCAGGATATCATGTATCTTTTAAATCTTCACTTTTTAATTCAGCTGCAAGATCTTCTCCATAAAAATAAGAACAAATCTCCAAATAGTTTCCTAAAAAGTCTCCAAGATCCTTTTTATGAAATCCAATTAAATCAGCACTATGTTCCTAATAAATCTCCTTGACCTGCGTATAATGATGAGGTATATCCAAACAGATCTCATCAAATCAAATCAAATCCGTCAAGAGATATACAACAGCAGTACTTGTTGTCCCAGACAACTGATGTCGTGACATCTCCTTTGACATCACATGACAGCAGTACTTGCTGTCCTAGACACCTGATGTCGTGACATCTCCTTTGACATCACATGATAGCAAAACAGCAACACCTTCTATACCATCTGTACCAGACTAAGATGTCATGACATCTCCTGCAACATCTGTCACATAACAGCAGCAACTGTTGTGCCAATACAAAAAACACAACATATGGTTTTCTGATGTTCTGTCAACTGATGTCAAGACATCATGTTTAACATCAGACCACAAAACTGCAACCCTGCAGCAACTAATGTTAGGAACCAATGTTAAGACATCATACATATGACATCAACATTGTTCAACTTTGTTTTACCAAAATTCCAGCCAATACAAGAATTAACAATCTCCCCCTTTGGCTAATTTTGGCTAAAACAACTCCATATCAGAGATCTCTGCAGCAATCCACACAAACACAACTAACATTCTCAGAACAAAACACTCCTACTCCTCTCCCCCTTTTTGGCCAAAAATTGACAAACATTGGGGTAAATGTACACTACTGGTCCAATCCATTGATACACCAGGTTCAAACTATCATAACACCTTCACCAGAGCCACAAACAATCTAGACAACCAAAAGTTCAACTCCCCCTATCTAAGATAACCAGTGCTCCATTGCAAGATGAACACCTTAAATGAATGGAAAACATAAGACTCATCTTCATATCTTTAAGAGCGCACCCTCTGTTCAACACACCTGCTGAACGCATTCACTTAATGCTTGATCCTCAAACAACACTAGTACATTTAACTGACAGAAGTTGCTCCTTCAACAAGAAACACCACAAAATCACCAATGATATCCCATGACACCTTTATGATCATATAGTAAGAATGTACCAGGATCACCTCCAACAACCTCTTGGATTGAGACCAAAATCATCATTGATCCCTCTCATCCAGAAACCATCCATACCCTGTACAAATCCACCTTGAATTTTACAGCCATAGACATTCTTGTTCCACACAATCATCCACAAGATCTGAGGCACAAATACACTGCCTTCCACTACACTTTAAGTAAAGTCCTCTTACTTTGAATTAATAACACACGCCAAGACAAGTGTGACATCTCCCATCAACAAAAACCCCTACCGAGTTCTTCCAGAAACTGCAGAGAAAAGTAAATTCTCCCAGACACAAACAAAGTTGTCCTTCAGACTCCTCCTCAGAAGCATGTGCGCATATGATTCAAACAATTAGCTCCACATGGCTAGAACCATTCATGTCCACACCAACATGTCATCCAACAGCCTAATGTCATAACATGTTATCTGACATTATATCCTCATAAGATTCAACCAATCTTCACAATCTTGATCAGCATGCAATTTGTACCTTTGCAGCAAAATCCATAGACAAGTACTCCCCCAGTCATGGTTAACTAATGCTCTAGATGAAGATGAACATTTGAGCACTCTTGCTGAGCACATGCTTTTTGGTATCATTGTCCCTTTCTCCAAAGGCAGTCATTCCCTATCATACTCTTCATCTTCAGACTTCCAATCAATCAATACCTGATCTACTTCAGTCTTCTCTACATTCTCCATCCAAGGCAGACCTTCTACTTCATCATTCTCCCGTATGACTATGTAGACGCTCCTTAGGCATAATGTATGCACCAAGCTTTAGAACCAAAACAAAATCATCATTCACTAAGGATATTCAACCAGATAATGTCCCAACACAAGTTAGAACATATGCCACACACCAAGATATCATCACCATGATTCTTGATATGCTCCACCAACTGGACTTACTATTGCATAGTAATCCAAAGAACTAGAGTCTTCAACTCATCACCCTTCTGCCCAAGAGTAACTTATTCCAAGACAATCCTCAATAATAACCAGCTGCCACACTCTGATTATCTTGATTCTTCGAATCCACTTCTGAGATCAACCAAATGCCACAGTTTGATCACCTCATTCATGAATCCTCATATGAAAACAACCAAATGCCACATTTTGACCTTTTTCACGTTTGTCAGAACTCTCACAAATATATCTTGATCCACCTATGAAACCAAATCTTCAAGTCATATGAACTACTTGCTCCAAAGCAAGACATATTGGATTCACCAAGCCTTTTAGTCATGTAACATCTTCTCAAACCACAGCTCCCGCAAACTGTATGAGATAGATCTTTTTGAAGCATCCATAACTTCCATTACTGTAGATCACCTCTATCTTAAGCTGATGTGCCACATCACCAGCTGAGACTTCTGATGATAAGCTAGATGTCAAAACATTATGATATCCAACTGTTGAATTCAGCTCTTCCTTCTGCCACTTAGAAGAACCTCCTCCCTTTGCAGAAACAAATTTCCATGCTCTCATAGACTTGATTCAACAGTCAAGTTTGAGTAGACAACCTCCATCTTGCTCAGAAACTCCAAAGACTTCAAACCTACCACATCTGAATCTTCAGAAAATAAGTAGTCCAAGACTACCCCATAACTATACCAAATAATGCCACATAGAGAAAAGTATATTCTCAACACTTCAAAAGTCCTGCACTTTTACATCAGACATATACATAGTCTCCCGTCAATGTATTTTTTCATTAGTTGAATGCACAACCTTATCAAAAGCAGACAAATACTCAACTCCTGTCAAGGTAACCTTCTCACACAACAAGCATCTGCTGACAAACCATCATGACAACCATTCACACCACAAAAGCATTCCAGGTTAGGTCAGTGTCTTGACCTTTCACTCCTCCCTGAGCAAAGAACTGAAATGATGTTTCAACATCAATTCCGACATCAGCAACCATAGTAAATCACACTAAACATGAACAAGCATACTCTACATTTCAAGAATCTTCAAACTTTTAATGTTCAGATGTTTGATGCCATCCTTCTGTACCTAAAGGAGAGAAACCATTGACTGGTCATCACAAACAGCATAGACAAATATGCTTCTCCCAACACTTCAACCTACAAGGATGCCCTTCAATCCTTACAAAAAGATGTTCCATTATGTGAGGACACCACATAACTGAACTCCAGCTTTAGAGGAAACTTCTCATGCAGATACCAGGGAACCATAATCCTTTGGTAAAAAAACCCCAACTTCTCCTTGCACAAATCTGAAATGCTCATCCTATGGTTGGTACACACATATAACTCCTTTCAAACAGAATCTACTCCATGGCCATAAACAAGAATGCAAACAACTGGCTGCTTTGATCAGAAGGAACTTTCAGATATCAGAGAAAATGTCCTTGATATTTGAGCTTGACCTCCACAAAAACAAACAGCCTATGAACACCTACTCACTTGGATCAGCAATACACTAATCCAATGAGTGACACTAAATTGATCATCTCTTGACCAACATACATATCTAAGACATGTTTCTTGAAGGAAACTTCTTAGACACACAACCCAGATGCCTCCTCTTCCAAGCCAGGAGTAGGTTCCAAACAGATGTGATCAATACACATTTGTTTAGCCCCCAAGCATCTATTATGCCATACCTTTATCCAACACGATTCTGCACAATCTACTGGTTTTATGTTCTAGCATAAGTTCTCTTCACAAGAAACACACCAAAAGATCCTTTAACACAACCCAGAGATTGACCTTGTAAGGTTGGAGGCAAGAATAAATTGCTTCTAACTTTCTTCAGACCTTTTTTCAACAAGCTCATATAAGAGTTCCTTTATGAGTGGACTTGGGATGAACCACAAGTATCTTTGGCAACTCTAACAAGCTAGTTGAAGATATCCTCAAGTATCACCACACCATGTGATACATCTTCAGAGGAGAACAGAATGTTGCAGCCTTAACACAAAACCGCCAGGAATTTTCCATCAGATATATATATGCAGCGGAACACACACCAGAAAACTCCTCTACAACCTTCAGGCAAAACATAATAACCCTTGCACAAACACGACACTCCATGTGCACTAGGTCAACATAGGTTTGAAACTAAGTCAAACCACACAGCAGCTCACCACCAAAGCTATAAGCCTGATAACAATAGACAGGTCCAATACACACCCTGTCATGAACAGTTCATCCTCCACTTCAAGGGATCATACAAAAATCTCTATGAACTGACCATGTCCATACACCATCTCAGCAAAACTATCTTCCTTGCTCATGAACCAGAAATTATCTTCCCTAGATCTCATCCAGAAACAGACAGGATGCCTGCTCTGATACCAATTGAAATTCTGGTATAAGATATGTGATGTCAAGTGCGATGTCACAACATCAATATATGTTGTATGAACAAGACAATAATAGTAATCAGAAAATGCACACAGAACTTGTTCACCCAGTTCGGTCTAACAACCTACATCTGGGGGCATACCAAGCCAGGAAGGAAGTCCACTATTAGCAGTATCAAATTACAGACTCAACAAACCAGTTGACAATCCACTAACTTAATCACTACCCAATGACCCTTCTATCTAAGTACTCCCTAGATAAGAGACTCCATCTCACTCCCAATCATCGTAATGATGTCTAGCAGTCAACATCTCAGTCACTGCATCAACAGCTTGATTTCCAAAAACTCTCCAAACAGATAGAAGACACACTCCTATAACAATACCTAGACATGACCCTCATGACTAAGAACAATACTTAGAGTTGCTTAACAGCTTCCTCTAAGACCGATACATCTCTTACCTACAGGCTTAGAGATAAACATGATGACCATCCCACAAACCGGGTGGTTCATCGACCAACACAGCCCTTATAATTTACATGATGGCTGGCTTCCTAAAACTAGGTTACAATGCTTCTATTTATAACCTATTTCCAAACTGGATTTGGGCCTTCAAATCACAACAAATCAGCTGCTCCAAATCTGCAAAAGATTCTGCTACTAAATAGATCTTCAATCAAATCTTCAATTAAATCTTCAATTAAATCTTCAATTAAATCTAATTATTCTCCATATCTTTTTGCATCTGACTTGAATCTTCCAGACCTTTAAATCAGCTCCATAATATTTCCAGGATATCATGTATCTTTTAAATCTTCACTTTTAAATTCAGCTGCAAGATCTTCTCCATAAAAATAGGAACAAATCTCCAAATAGTTTCCTAAAAAGTCTCCAAGATCCTTTTTATGAAATCCAATTAAATCTGCACTATGTTCCTAATAAATCTCCTTGACCTGCGTATAATGATGAGGTATATCCAAACAGATCTCATCAAATCAAATCAAATCCGTCAAGAGATATACAACAGCAGTACTTGCTGTCCCAGACAACTGATGTCGTGACATCTCCTTTGACATCACATGACAGCAGTACTTGCTGTCCCAGACACCTGATGTCGTGACATCTCCTTTGACATCACATGACAGCAAAACAGCAACACCTTCTATACCATCTGTACCAGACTAAGATGTCATGACATCTCCTGCAACATCTGTCACATAACAGCAGCAACTGTTGTGCCAATACAAAAAACACAACAGATGGTTTTCTGATGTTCTGTCAACTGATGTCAAGACATCATGTTTAACATCAGACCACAAAACTGCAACCCTGCAACAACTAATGTTAGGAACCAATGTTAAGACATCAGACATATGACATCAACATTGTTCAACTTTGTTTTACCAAAATTACAGCCAATACAAGAACTAACAATCTCCCCCTTTGGCTAATTTTGGCTAAAACAACTCCATATCAGAGATCCCTGCAGCAACCCACACAAACACAACTAACATTCTCAGAACAAAACACTCCTACTCCTCTCCCCCTTTTTGGCCAAAAATTGACAAACATTGGGGTAAATGTACACTACTGGTCCAATCCATTGATACACCAGGTTCAAACTGTCATAACACCTTCACCAGAGCCACAAACAATCTAGACAACCAAAAGTTCAACTCCCCCTATCTAAGATAACCAGTGCTCCATTGCAAGATGAACACCTTAAATGAATGGAAAACATAAGACTCATCTTCATGTCTTCAAGAGCGCACCCTCTATTCAACACACCTGCTGAACGCATTCACTTAATGCTTGATCCTTAAACAACACTAGTACATTTAACTAATAGAAGTTGCTCCTTCAACAAGAAACACCACTAAATCACCAATGATATCCCATGACACCTTTATAATCATATAGTAAGAATGTACCAGGATCACCTCCAACAACCTCTTGGATTGAGACCAAAATCATCATTGATCCCTCTCATCCAGAAACCATCCATACCCTTTACAAATCCACCTTGAATTTTACAGCCATAAACATTCTTGTTCCACACAATCATCCACAAGATCTGAGGCAAAAATACACTGCCTTCCACTACACTTTAAGTAAAGTCCTCTTACTTTGAATTAATAACACACACCAAGACAAGTGTGACATCTCCCATCAACAAAAACCCCTACAGAGTTCTTCCAGAAACTGCAGAGAAAAGTAAATTCTCCCAGACACAACAGACTCCTCCTCAGAAGCATGTGCACATATGATTCAAACAATTAGCTCCACATGGCTAGAACCATTCATGTCCACACCAACATGTCATCCAACAGCCTAATGTCATAACATGTTATTTGACATTATATCCTCATAAGATTCAACCAATCTTCACAATCTTGATCAGCATGCAATCTGTACCTTTGCAGCAAAATCCATAGACAAGTACTCCCCCAGTCATGGTTAACTAATGCTCTAGATGAAGATGAACATTTGAGCACACTTGCTGAGCACATGCATTTTGGTACCATTGTCCCTTTCTCCAAAGGCAGTCATTCCCTATCATACTCTTCATCTTCAGACTTCCAATCAATCAATACCTGATCTACTTCAGTCTTCTCTACATTCTCCATCCAAGGCAGACATTCTACTTGTAACACCCCCTTTTTATACCCCCAAATAATCAAATAAATCATTTAGGCACGTATTGGAAATTTCATCAGAGTATAATTGTAAACACGGCATAAAAAGGTATGTCACATTATGCTTGAAATTAAAACATACAACACCTTCTCAACAAATGATATGCAACAGTGGGGTAACTCTCAACCAACGAAGGATCTCAGTCCTTATACCCACATCTCAATATTTAGAATAAAAGCGGAAACATCTAAAATATTGAATAACAACCACATATATACATCATCCAGTATGAATCACAAGCAACATCATGTTTATATACACAAATTCATCAGCAAGATACATATGCAAATGTATCACAAAAGATCAAAACGTCCTAGCTACCCAGTGCTACATATCAGAGCCAACCGACCAACAAGGAAAATGAAGACACGCTTCACAAAAAGGCCGCCAGATACCTAATCTGCAATGCCTCGTAGAGCATTATAAAACAGCAGAAGGGTGAGAAATATTATCATAACAACAATGCATATAATTATATATCTCAACATAAAAATACACATATACCACATATTCTCACCATTCCATCATACCACATAAACATACATATTATGTTTACTATGTCACAATCATCACATCTCACTCAATATACATCGCAAGGCATATATATATATATATATATATATATATATATATATATATATATATATATATATATATATATATATATATATATATATATATATATATAACCAAGCATATTCCTCATAATGCTTATCATTCAACATAAACACACATATTCATGCTTATCCATCCATGCACACCTGCACAATTCTACTCATTCCACATCAACATATACATCATGCATAATTCACCAATCCAATCAAGACCCGACAATACCACGCATCACATAACTGGGAATGACAGCATAGTCATTCTACCCAAGACATACCTCACTAGGAACGACAACATAGTCATTCTACCCTAGTGCACCTCTCATTAGGAATGACAACATAGTCATTCTACCCCAATGAGCATCCCACTAGGAACGACAACATAGTCATTCTACCCCAGTGGACACGACAACTCAATTGTACATCACTAGGAACGACAACATAGTCATTCTACCCTAGTGTGTACCACACCAGGAACGACATCAACGTCATTCTACCCCAGTGCACACCTCATTAGGAATGACAACATAGTCATTCTACCCCAATGAGTATCCCACTAGGAACGACAACATAGTCATTCTACCCCAGTGGACACGACGACACAATTGTACATCACGAGGAACGACAACATAGTCATTCTACCCTAATGATTACAACAACAGCACTAGGAACAACATACAGTCATTCTACCCTAATGTGTTCGACCAAAACATTAAAACCTCACTAGGAATGACATATAAGTCATTCTACCCCAATGAGTATTCTAACACAATTGGAATCCATTCCACACACCAAATATTACTATTGTAGCAATCCCATGATAATCAATACCTTACCATTTATCTTGCTGTGGATTTACGCCACAGAGGCAGCCATATCATACATTAAACATACACTCGAAACCACATACATTGATACTCAATCAAACAATGCACATACTTGCCATAAGGCCACAAACCATCGTCACAACATTTCATCATCACAATTACTTCCACAAGGGATTCACACCACAAAAGCTACCCACAACACATCATACAAGGCATACACATTAATATCAATGCCACATTGTATGTTACACAACCAATATACACATTTAAAGCGACAACAGTCGGTAAATGACACTATTCCCAAATTCTCGACTTTATTTAATCGGCTAACAATTTCAAAATTATCATCATAAGAAAGTACATTTCATAAGCTTTCCAACGATATAAAGAACGTCCCGATCCGAGTTACGGATCAAAAGTTATGCATTTTTAAAGAAAAGAATTTAGTGAGAAACAGCCAGATTCGCCTGGCCACTTCAGAATTCGCCTGGCCAAACCTCTTTCGCCAACACTTCGCCTGGCCAATCACCATTCGCCAGCACTTCTCCTGGCGAATCACCATTCGCCAGCACTTCGCCAGCACTTCGCCTGGCCAATCACCATTCGCCAGCAGTTCGCCTGGCGAGCTAGTGGCGAGTCACCAAATTAGAAAAACCCCAAGAGTTACAGAAGCTACCCCATTTCTGTCATTCCAAATTCGCCTGGCGACTTACAATTTCGCCTGGCGAATCACCCTTCGCCAGCACTTCGCCTGGAGAACGAGTGGCGAGTCCTAATCCGCCTGGCGAATTCCCAATTCGCCTGGCGAATCGCACCAGGATCAGAAAAATGCTGTTACGGGTTACACTATTCCAAAACCCCCAAAAACCTCATTTTTCATTCCAAATCAATTCCAACATCAAAACAATTACCAGCAATGATTCATAAACACATGGTAATCATATAACGCAAATTATATCGATTTCCGACCGTAAAAACATCGATTCCTAATCATTTTATCGCTTTCGACCTAAAACTCAAAAACCATGGAAAGGCAAGAAACATCCAAGCAAACACATACATAATCATACACATTGATGAGATAATAAGATTTCACATCCTTACCCGATTAAATCGACTCCGAAAGATTGATCTTGGTGATTTTCCACACTTTTCTCCTTGTTCTTCTCTTCCCCTTTCTTTCTCTTCTCTTTCTTCCCCATTCTCTTACTATCTCTCTCTATTTATACTTTTTCTCTCTTTTCTTTCCATTCTGTTTCTATCCTCTCTATTTCTTACCTCGCAAACACAAACTATCTACTTAACATAAATATCTCATAATACCCTCTATTCTAATTTTCCCCGCAAACTCTCAAAACGGTAAAATCACATAATATGCAAACATAACATATTAACACATCATTTCACAAATGAAATCATTATTACTCAATTTAAATAAAAGACTCAACTCAAATAGGAATATTCAAAATCGGGGCGTTACAACTCTCCCCCACTTAGACATTTTCGTCCTCGAAAATAGGCTAAGTACAAGCAACCTCGGATACGACTCTCGCGTCCGACCAACCACTATCATGCCAACCAAAGGCACACCACGAATAACACAAACAACAAACCAGTACACTAACCACAACAACAACGACACGATGCAATGCCCATACAATGCACTTGACGACCAACTCACAACTCAAAGGATAACCAAGATACAAACACCCAGGTTCACTCTTGAACCGGAACACAACAAGATCGTTACCAACACCATAGGTAACACTCTTCTAATCTCCAAACATAGGAATTAGCTACTCGCACTCGAACCATCACAATGGAAACAAGGCAACAACCAGACAAGAACATAAGCTCCATGACACAACTTCGCCTCAACAACATCCACAAAACCAGAATACCTACATCCTTGTCTCACAATAACCAATACAACAATTCCACACTTCCGCTGCGCACTCCGATTACTCGCGACTAACAAAACCACCAATTCATATTCAACATTTGACTCTTCCTACTATTCACCAGAAAGTCATAGTTCACTGGTTATATACACAACCTCACACTATTCTGCAGTAGCTTACACACCGGACACAAGCCTCTGAATTGCTCAAACAATTCTAATTCTCTAACCATCCAAACATACATATGCAAAGGCCTTCAACTTAACTCATCCGGCACGACATTAATTCTTCTCAAAGAATAATCCAATTCAAATTTATAACTCGTTTTGGAATCCCAACCATCAATGTTGTCTCATACTTATTCCTCTCGACCAAGAAAACTCGTCTTTATCAACCAAAATCCACTCTTGACAACTTAACTTAAAGCTTCATCTCTTTTCAACACTTGCGACTCAATCTTCAACGCCCTACATGTTCTTCCTCTGATTTTATAATTGATCAAAATATCCTTAAAGGACACCACTACAAACTTATCCAAATAAGTACGAAGATATAATTCCCATACTCCACAACCATTCGCCGAACATACCAACTAAGCTGGATAAACACGTCTATTCCTTCCAACACAATTTCCGTCTGCTATCAACAAGAGATTAAGGGTGATCAGTTCCTCAATTTGTCAATAGACAGTCGACAATCATGATGGGGCATAAACCATCTTTACCAATCCATAACAACATTCCTTGCACCTTGTGCACAAAACCACCTAAGGCACCAATCCTTACTTGACATAAACCTCGCCTCCGTATTCCCTTTGGAATCGGAAACCACACTGTCCAAACAACACTTACAATCGGTCAAACAACAGCACCCTGAGCCAACGCTCCTCACTTGAAGCCACTTGGAGAAGTACCAGCTTCTCCCCCACTTATAACATTCTCAGTCCTGAAGACAAAGGATTAGAAAAACCAGGAAGCACTGATAGTGTTCTACACACTTATCACGTACTAGGGAATAAACAACATCGACAATATACAACTGCCATGCTACACAGACTCAACAACTTGGCATTACCAATCTCTTGTCCAACAAGTCACAAACAAATTCAAACACTTTGCACACACATGAGAAATAAAAGAATAAGTCGCTCCCATATCCATAATAGCAATTAAAGGCGTACTATTAATAAAACATATACCTTTAATCAAACGATCCGCACTGGTAGGCTGGAATTCTGTCCATGCGACCTCTTTTCCTAAGTTTGCTTCGGTTTCTGACAATAAGGACTAATGTGGCCAGGTTCACCACATTTAAAAAAAATAACCTCACGGTCCTTACAATCAGCCGTCACATGCCCCAATCTTCCACACTTTACACATTTCTTCACATCAGTTCTACACTCAAATGAACGATGACCAAGCCCACCACATTTGAAACACTTAACGGAACCGGAACCTCCTCCAGATCTCTTTTCAAAGTCTCCCTTATGCTCGCCCTCATCAACGGGTGTCACATAAGGTCCACTCCTAGCCTGCTGCTTACCTTTCCTCTCATTCACACTTTTGTAATACGTAGAACGAGCCTTGCTATCTTCCTCGAAGATTCTACAACATTCAGTCAAATCTGAGAATCTTCTAATCCTCTGGTATCCCACAGCTTGCTTAATCTCGGGACACAAACCGTTCTCATACTTAACACATTTTGAGAACTCAGCTGTAATTGCAGCATAATGAGAATGAAATTGTACCAACTCAACAAACTTAGCAGTATAGTCCACCACTGACATACCACCTTGTTTCAATTCCAGGAATTCCATTTCTTTCTTCCCTTTCACACTTTCAGGGTAATACTTCAGCAAAAACTCGGTACGAAACAATTCCCAAGTTACCTCTTCATTATCCACCTCAAGAATTTCACGCATACCGACCCACCAATCGTCGGCTTCTTCCCTCAGCATGTGAGATCCAAGCCTCACCTTATTCTCCTCTGCACAGTCCATAACTCTGAAAATCCTTTCAATCTCTTTTAACCAGAGTTGAGCACCATCGGGATCAAATCTTCCTTTGAAAACCGGTGGTTGATTCTTCCTGAACTCTTCGTTAGCACTCACATTCGGTGCACCCTGCACAGCCCTAGCCATTGCTTCCATAGCAGCAGCCATCGCAGCATCGTTTCTACCAGCCATATTCTGATCATTCTTAACAACGACAACACGGTTAAACAACAGTTCAACCAACAACAACAACAAGACAGACACAAACTGACTCAACACTGGCTCTGATACCACTTAATGTAACACCCCCTTTTTATACCCCCAAATAATCAAATAAATCATTTAGGCACGTATTGGAAATTTCATCAGAGTATAATTGTAAACACGGCATAAAAAGGTATGTCACATTATGCTTGAAATTAAAACATACAACACCTTCTCAACAAATGATATGCAACAGTGGGGTAACTCTCAACCAACGAAGGATCTCAGTCCTTATACCCACATCTCAATATTTAGAATAAAAGCGGAAACATCTAAAATATTGAATAACAACCACATATATACATCATCCAGTATGAATCACAAGCAACATCATGTTTATATACACAAATTCATCAGCAAGATACATATGCAAATGTATCACAAAAGATCAAAACGTCCTAGCTACCCGGTGCTACATAGGGGTGGCAAAACGGGCCCGGCCCGCGGGAAAAGCCCGTTTTACCCGTCAATTTTTGCGGGGCGGGCCTGAATTTTGAACCCGCATATTTACGTATGCCCGCCCCGCCCCGCCCCGCAAAAAAGAAGTGCGGGCGTGGTGCGGTCACGGGTATGCCCGCGGGTAAAAAATTAAGAACAAGTAAAATTAATTTTATAAAATGATATCATATGGCCCAATAGGCCCATACCAAAAGAACCCATTATCAAATTAAATTAGGGTTATTTCACTCATATGCATATCACCGTTTCTCTTTCTCTGTTCCACAAACATGCTCCACACTCCACAAACATGCCGACCATCGCCCAGATCCGCGTCTTCGCTCTAAATGCTTCGAACCACCACTGAGACGTCTTCGCCGCCATTATTTTTGGTATCTCTTTTGTACTCTTTTTCGTTCTTGATTTCTTGAGCAGTGGTAATCGATTTGAAATAATTTATCTTTCTGATTTGAGTTATCTTTGTTGTTGTTGGAACCAAATAGAGAGAGATGAGCATCACAATTTTTATAAAAAAAGATCGCATTTGAGAGAGGAAGTGGTTGATGGGCAAGAGCATTGAGGGTAGTTTCTATCTCTGAGCAAAACCATATACGATGAAGAGGTAAATGTGTGTTTGGTTTTTGTTCGCTTATGTAACAAACAAGAGAGATAGAGATGTGTGTTTTTGTTCGCTTATGCTGAATGTTGTTTGGATTTTGTTTTGTTTTGTTGTATTCACATGTTAATTTAAAATAATAAATATTAAGCGTGGCATATTTTATGAGGTATAGCAAAATGGTTGAATTTATGAGGTATAGCAAAATGGTTGAATTTAATATGATAGACAATTCTGCTCTTCATATTTTATGAGGTATAGCAAAATGGTTGAATTTAATATGATAGATCAAGTATTTCCAACAATAATGTAATCAAGTGCTTCTAGACAATTCTGCACTTCATATTTTATGAGGTGTAGCAAAATGGTTGAATTTAATATGATAGATTTGGATGGTAATAATTTATTATGATAGCTCACTGTTGTATAACAAACTGTTGTATAATCAAGTGCTTATAGACAATTCTGCTCTTCATATTTTATGAGGTATTGCTATTATGTGAAAGTGTAACAAACTGTTGTTTTTATTTGGATACATAGGTGATAACTTGAAATGGATTCACAAACTATTGATAATGAAATTGTAGATGAAGTGAATATGAATGTGGTTGATTTGGAGAATGAAACTATTCAAGGTGAAAATGAATTAGGAAAAACCGAAGATGATGTTTTACTTTTACCTAAGTCTAAGAAGGCCAAAACTTCAAGTTCCGATTGTTGGAAAGTGTTTACTAAGGCTGGGATGGATAAAGATGGGAATCCATTGGCTAAGTGCAACGGTTGTTCAAAGATTTTGAAGGGCGGAGATAGGAATTATGGTACCTCGACTTTGAATCGTCATATGAAGAAGTGCACTAAAATCAAATACGCTGATGTAGGTCAAGTAATGATCGATTTGCAAGGTAGACTCGCGAATCTTACAATAGATAAAAAGGTTTCTAGGTCAATGGGTGCTGCTGCAATCATTGCACATGATTTACCGTATAAATTTATGGAGTTTAAAAAAATTAGGGATTGGATGAAATATTTGAACCCTGAATTTTCTCCTATTTCAAGAAATACCGCTAAGGCTGATGTTGATGAAATGTTCAAGACAGAGAAAGAAGCTCTTAAGAAAGAGTTAGCTAATATTCCCTCTAGAATTTCATTAACTTCTGATATGTGGACAGCTTGTACAAGTGAAGGTTATATTTGCTTGACTGCTCATTATGTTGATTCTAACTGGAATTTGAAGAGTAGGATTCTGAACTTTTGTCATATGCCTCCTCCACATACGGGATCTGAGATGTCAAAAAAGGTTCTTGAGTTTTTATCAGATTGGGGAATTGAGAAGAAGATTTTTTCACTCACATTAGATAATGCTTCTTCTAATGATGTGATGCAAACTCACTTGAAAAGACAACTTGTCTTGCAAAATTGGTTATTATCTAAGGGAGAGTTCTTTCATGTTCGTTGCTCGGCACATGTCTTAAATTTGATTGTGCAAGAGGGTTTGAAAGTACTTGGTGACGCATTGGAAAAGATTAGGGAAAGTGTGAAATATGTGAAGGGCTCTGAGGGTAGAATGAAAAAATTCAAGGAATGCATTGATCTCATTGGTGGTTTTGAAACATCAGCTGGTTTATCTTACGATGTTTCCACTAGATGGAATTCTACTTATTTGATGCTTCAAAGTGCATTGAAGTACCGGCGTGTATTTGCAAGTCTTAGTTTTCATGATGATAATTATAAGGTTTGCCCTTCAGAAGAAGATTGGAAAAGAGGAGATAAGATATGCACATTCTTGTTGCCATTCTATGAGACCACAAACTTGATTTCCGGAACGTCTTATCCTACTTCCAATTTGTATTTTTTGCAAATTTGGAAAATTCAGTGTGTTTTGATGGCAAGTATCAAAGATGAAGACATTCTTATTAGAGACATGGCTGAAAAAATGATGATCAAGTTTGAGAAGTATTGGAGTGATTATAGTGTGGTTCTTGCTCTAGGAGCGGTTCTTGACCCGAGGATCAAGCTTATCTCTTTGGAATATATGTATGAAAAAGTTTATCCACTTACCTCAAAGCTTAAAACAGAAGAAATTAAGCAGAAGTTGTACACTCTCTTTGAGATGTATCGTCGCAATCATGCTTCGTCTTCCACAACCTCTCAAACTCCATCTTCCATCACCAGAGGAGAATCAAGTTCGCACGCGTTTACTAAGAGTTTGTTCAATGTAAGTATCTTGCTCTAATTTTTAACTTGTTTTAAAATGCTGTAAATGTTGTAAAATGCTGGAAATACTTGCTGTAAAATGCTGGAAATACTTGCTGTAAATGCTGTAAATGCTGTAAAATGTTGGAAATACTTGCTGTAAATGCTGTAAATGCTGGAAATACTTGCTGTAAATGCTGTAAATGCTGTAAAATGCTGGAAATACTTGCTGTAAATGCTGTAAATGCTGTAAAATGCTTTAATAAGTTGCTATAAAATGTTTTAAAATTCTGTAACTTATTGCAAACATGTTGTATTATGTAACATGCTCTATTATTTTATTTTTTTATCATAATAGGATTTGAAAGTACACAAACAACAACTTGCAACAGAGACCGGAAAGTTTCAACTTGATGTTTATTTGGAGGAGGCAAGTGTGGATTTAAGTTATCAAAATTTTGATGACATGAATGTTCTTCAATGGTGGAAGGAAAATTGGAACAGGTTTAAAGAGTTATCTTTATTGGCTCGTGATTTGTTAGGCATCCCTATTACTACCGTTGCATCAGAATCTGCTTTTAGTATTGGTTCAATCATTCTAAACAAATATAGAAGTCGCTTGTTGTCGAAGAATGTTGAGGCATTGATTTGTACTCGCAATTGGCTTCACGGTTTTAATAGTTTTGGTACATAATCCAATATTAGTTTCTTTTAATACTTGGTGATTTTTTTGAATATTGTTAATTTAGTTACTTATACTTAAATTGTTTTATAGATGTAGTGGGTGACGATGAAGACAATGATGATGGAAGCTTGGCCAAAAGTATTACAACAGGAGCATCATTTGTGGCTGGAGTAGATGAAGATTGATTAGTGCATATTTTTTGGTTGTAGAGAATTTGGAGATTTTGATGTTAGATTAAACTATTTATGACTTATTTCCTAACTTTTGTTGAATTTGTGGTGTTGAACTTATGTAGAATTTGTATAATTTAAGGTTTGTTGAATTTAATTATGGAATGTAAGATAATGATAGTGTTTTTTTTTTGTAGTAATAAAATTTTATATTTTTTTTAAAATTATACCATGAGTGAAAAAAAGTTTTTTTTAAAGAGAATGGCGGGCATGCCCGCATGCCCGCGGGCCCGTCATTAAATGGGGCGGGCCTAGAAAATGAGCCCGCGTCTCTACATGTGACCGCCCCGCCCCGCCCCGTTTTTTTGCGGGCTTTTGCAGGGCGGGCCTAAACGGGGCGGGCATGCCCGTTTACCACCCCTAGTGCTACATATCAGAGTCAACCGACCAACAAGGAAAATGAAGACACGCTTCACAAAAAGGCCGCCAGATACCTAATCTGCAATGCCTCGTAGAGCATTATAAAACAGCAGAAGGGTGAGAAATATTATCATAACAACAATGCATATAATTATATATCTCAACATAAAAATACACATATACCACATATTCTCACCATTCCATCATACCACATAAACATACATATTATGTTTACTATGTCACAATCATCACATCTCACTCAATATACATCGCAAGGCATATATATATATATATATATATATATATATATATATATATATATATATATATATAACCAAGAATATTCCTCATAATGCTTATCATTCAACATAAACACACATATTCATGTTTATCCATCCATGCACACCTGTACAATTCTACTCATTCCACATCAACATATACATCATGCATAATTCACCAATCCAATCAAGACTCGACAATACCACGCATCACATAACTGGGAATGACAGCATAGTCATTCTACCCAAGACATACCTCACTAGGAATGACAACATAGTCATTCTACCCTAGTGCACCTCTCATTAGGAATGACAACATAGTCATTCTACCCCAATGAGCATCCCACTAGGAACGACAACATAGTCATTCTACCCCAGTGGACACGACAACTCAATTGTACATCACTAGGAACGACAACATAGTCATTCTACCCTAGTGTGTACCACACCAGGAATGACACCAACGTCATTCTACCCCAGTGCACACCTCATTAGGAATGACAACATAGTCATTCTACCCCAATGAGTATCCCACTAGGAACGACAACATAGTCATTCTACCCCAGTGGACACAACGACACAATTGTACATCACTAGGAACGACAACGTAGTCATTCTACCCTAATGAGTACAACAACAGCACTAGGAACAACATACAGTCATTCTACCCTAATGTGTTCGACCAAAACATTAAAACCTCACTAGGAATGACATATAAGCCATTCTACCCCAATGAGTATTCTAACACAATTGGAATCCATTCCACACACCAAATATTACTATTGTAGCAATCCCATGATAATCAATACCTTACCATTCATCTTGTTGCGGATTTACGCCACAGAGGCAGCCATATCATACATTAAACATACACTCGAAACCACATACATTGATACTCAATCAAACAATGCACATACTTGCCATAAGGCCACAAACCATCGTCACAACATTTCATCATCACAATTACTTCCACAAGGGATTCACACCACAAAATCTACCCACAACACATCATACAAGGCATACACATTAATATCAATGCCACATTGTATGTTACACAACCAATATACACATTTAAAGCGACAACAGTCGGTAAATGACACTATTCCCAAATTCTCGACTTTATTTAATCGGCTAACAATTTCAAAATTATCATCATAAGAAAGTACATTTCATAAGCTTTCCAACGATATAAAGAACATCCCGATCCGAGTTACGGATCAAAAGTTATGCATTTTTAAAGAAAAGAATTTAGTGAAAAACAGCCAGATTCGCCTGGCCACTTCAGAATTCGCTTGGCCAAACCTCTTTCGCCAGCACTTCGCCTGGCGAATCACCATTCGCCAGCACTTCTCCTGGCGAATCACCATTCGCCAGCACTTCGCCAGCACTTCGCCTGGCGAATCACCATTCGCCAGCAGTTCGCCTGGCGAGCTAGTGGCGAGTCACCAAATTAGAAAAACCCCAAGAGTTACAGAAGCTACCCCATTTCTGTCATTCCAAATTCGCCAGGCGACTTACAATTTCGCCTGGCGAATCACCCTTCGCCAGCACTTCGCCTGGTGAACGAGTGGCGAGTCCTAATCCGCCTGGCGAATTCCCAATTCGCCTGGCGAATCGCACCAGGATCAGAAAAATGCTGTTACGGGTTACACTATTCCAAAACCCCCAAAAACCTCATTTTTCATTCCAAATCAATTCCAACATCAAAACAATTACCAGCAATGATTCATAAACACATGGTAATCATATAACGCAAATTATATCGATTTCCGACCGTAAAAACATCGATTCCTAATCATTTTATCGCTTTCGACCTAAAACTCAAAAACCATGGAAAGGCAAGAAACATCCAAGCAAACACATACATAATCATACACATTGATGAGATAATAAGATTTCACACCCTTACCCGATTAAATCGACTCCGAAAGATTGATCTTGGTGATTTTCCACACTTTTCTCCTTGTTCTTCTCTTCCCCTTTCTTTCTCTTCTCTTTCTTCCCCATTCTCTTACTATCTCTCTCTATTTATACTTTTTCTCTCTTTTCTTTCCATTCTGTTTCTATCCTCTCTATTTCTTTCCTCGCAAACACAAACTATCTACTTAACATAAATATCTCATAATACCCTCTATTCTAATTTTCCCCGCAAACTCTCAAAACGGTAAAATCACATAATATGCAAACATAACATATTAACACATCATTTCACAAATGAAATCATTATTACTCAATTTAAATAAAAGACTCAACTCAAATAGGAATATTCGAAATCGGGGCGTTACACTACTTCATCATTCTCCCGTATGACTATGTAGACGCTCCTTAGGCATAATGTATGCACCAAGCTTCAGAACCAGAACAAAATCATCCTTCACAAAGGATATTCAACCAGATAATGTCCCAACACAAGTTAGAACATATGCCACACACCAAGATATCATCACCATGAGTAACTTGTTCCAAGACAATCCTCAATAATAACCAGCTGCCACACTCTGATTATCTTGATTCTTCGAATCCACTTCTGAGATCAACCAAATGCCATAGTTTGATCACCTCATTCATGAATCCTCATATGAAAACAACCAAATGCCACATTTTGACCTTTTTCACGTTTGTCAGAACTCTCACAAAGATATCTTGATCCACCTATGAAACCAAATCTTCAAGTCATATGAACTACTTGCTCCAAAGCAAGACATCTTGGATTCACCAAGCCTCTTAGTCATGTAACATCTTCTCAAACCACAGCTCCCACAAACTGTATGAGATAGATCTTTTTGAAGCATCCATAACTTCCATTACTGTAGATCACCTCTATCTTAAGCTGATGTGCCACATCACCAGCTGAGACTTCTGATGATAAGCTAGATGTCAAAACATTATGATATCCAACTGTTGAATTCAGCTCTTCCTTCTGCCACTTAGAAGAACCTCCTCCCTTTGCAGAAACAAATTTCCATGCTCTCATAGACTTGATTCAACAGTCAAGTTTGAGTAGACAACCTCCATCTTGCTCAGAAACTCCAAAGACTTCAAACCTACCACATCTGAATCTTCAGAAAATAAGTAGTCCAAGACTACCCCATAACTATACCAAATAATGCCACATAGAGAAAAGTATATTCTCAACACTTCAAAAGTCCTGCACTTTTACATCAGACATATACATAGTCTCCCGTCAATGTATTTTGTCATTAGTTGAATGCACAACCTTATCAAAAGCAGACAAATACTCAACTCTTGTCAAGGTAACCTTCTCACACAACAGGCATCTGCTGACAAACCATCATGACAACCATTCACACCACAAAAGCATTCCAGGTTAGGTCAGTGTCTTGACCTTTCACTCCTCCCTGAGCAAAGAACTGAAATGATGTTTCAACATCAGTTCCGACATCAGCAATCATAGTAAATCACACTAAACATGAACCAGCATACTCTACATTTCAAGAATCTTCAAACTTTTAATGTTCAGATGTTTGATGCCATCCTTCTGTACCTAAAGGAGAGAAACCATTGACTGGTCATCACAAACAGCATAGACAAATATGCTTCTCCCAACACTTCAACCTACAAGGATGCCCTTCAATCCTTACAAAAAGATGTTCCATTATGTGAGGACACCACATAACTGAACTCCAGCTTTAGAGGAAACTTCTCATGCAGATACCAGGGAACCATAATCCTTTGGTAAAAAAACCCCAACTTCTCCTTGCACAAATCTGAAATGCTCATCCTATGGTTGGTACACACATATAACTCCTTTCAAACAGAATCTACTCCATGGCCATAAACAAGATTGTAAACAACTGGCTGCTTTGATCAGAAGGAACTTTCAGATATCAGAGAAAATGTCCTTGATATTTGAGCTTGACCTCCACAAAAACAAACAGCCTATGAACACCTACTCACTTGGATCAGCAATACACTAATCCAATGAGTGACACTAAATTGATCATCTCTTGACCAACATACATATCTAAGACATGTTTCTTGAAGGAAACTTCTTAGACACACAACCCAGATGCCTCCTCTTCCAAGCCAGGAGTAGGTTCCAAACAGATGTGATCAATACACATTTGTTTAGCCCCCAAGCATCTATTATGCCATACCTTTATCCAACACGATTCTGCACAATCTGCTGGTTTTATGTTCTAACATAAGTTCTCTTCACAAGAAACACACCAAAAGATCCTTTAACACAACCCAGAGATTGACCTTGTAAGGTTGGAGGCAAGAATAAATTGCTTCTAACTTTCTTCAGACCTTTTTTCAACAAGCTCATATAAGAGTTCCTTTATGAGTGGACTTGGGATGAACCACAAGTATCTTTGGCAACTCTAACAAGCTAGTTGAAGATATCCTCAAGTATCACCACACCATGTGATACATCTTCAGAGGAGAACAGAATGTTGCAGCCTTAACACAAAACCGCCAGGAATTTTCCATCAGATATATATATGCAGTGGAACACACACCAGAAAACTCCTCTACAACCTTCAGGCAAAACATAATAACCCTTGCACAAACACGACACTCCATGTGCACTAGGTCAACATAGGTTTGAAACTAAGTCAAACCACACAGCAGCTCACCACCAAAGCTACAAGCCTGATAACAATAGACAGGTCCAATACACACCCTGTCATGAACAGTTCATCCTCCACTTCAAGGGATCATACAAAAATATCTATGAACTGACCAAGTCCATACACCATCTCAGCAAAACTATCTTCCTTGCTCATGAACCAGAAAGTATCTTCCCTAGATCTCATCCAGAAACAGACAGGATGCCTGCTCTGATACCAATTGAAATTCTGGTATAAGATATGTGATGTCAAGTGCGATGTCACAACATCAATATCTGTTGTATGAACAAGACAATAATAGTAATCAGAAAATGCACACAGAATTTGTTCACCTAGTTCGGTCTAACAACCTACATCTGGGGGCATACCAAGCCAGGAAGGAAGTCCACTATTAGCAGTATCAAATTACAGACTCAACAAACCAGTTGACAATCCACTAACTTAATCACTACCCAATGACCCTTCTATCTAAGTACTCCCTAGATAAGAGACTCCATCTCACTCCCAATCATCGCAATGATGTCTAGCAGTCAACACTCAGTCACTGCATCAACAACTTGATTTCCAAAAACTCTCCAAACACATAGAAGACACACTCCTATAACAATACCTAGACATGACCCTCATGACTAAGAACAATACTTAGAGTTGCTTAACAGCTTCCTCTAAGACCAATACATCTCTTACCTACAGGCTTAGAGATAAACATGATGACCATCCCACAAACCGGGTGGTTCATCGACCAACACAACCCTTATAATTTACATGATGGCTGACTTCCCAAAACTAGGTTACAATGCTTCTATTTATAACCTATTTCCAAACTGGATTTGGGCCTTCAAATCACAACAAATCAGCTGCTCCAAATCTGCAAAAGATTCTGCTACTAAATAGATCTTCAATCAAATCTTCAATTAAATCTTCAATTAAATCTAATTATTCTCCATATCTGTTTGCATCTGACTTGAATCTTCCAGACCTTTAAATCAGCTCCTTAATATTTCCAGGATATTATGTATCTTTTAAATCTTCACTTTTTAATTCAGCTGCAAGATCTTCTCCATAAAAATAGGAACAAATCTCCAAATAGTTTCCTAAAAAGTCTCCAAGATCCTTTTTATGAAATCCAATTAAATATGCACTATGTTCCTAATAAATCTCCTTGACCTGCATATAATGATGAGGTATATCCAAACAGATCTCATCAAATCAAATCAAATCCGTCAAGAGATATACAACAGCAGTACTTGCTGTCCCAGACAACTGATGTCGTGACATCTCCTTTGACATCACATGACAGCAGTACTTGTTGTCCCAGACACCTGATGTCGTGACATCTCCTTTGACATCACATGACAGCAAAACAGCAACACCTTCTATACCATCTGTACCAGACTAAGATGTCATGACATCTCCTACAACATCTGTCACATAACAACAGCAACTGCTGTGCCAATACAAAAAACACAACAGATGGTTTTCTGATGTTCTGTCAACTGATGTCAAGACATCATGTTTAACATCAGACCACAAAACTGCAACCCTGCAACAACTGATGTTAGGAACCAATGTTAAGACATCAAACATATGACATCAACATTGCTCAACTTTGTTTTACCAAAATTCCAGCCAATACAAGAACTAACAGTATGGATGAAAATTAAGTTATTGGAAAGAGTGAGAAAGTGAAGTGCATATTATAACTTGAATAAAAGTTGTAGGTTAATAATTCTAGTGCCAACAACACGAGCATGATTGCCCTCAACAACAATGATATAAGGAATATTTAAAGGAAGAGTATAAGAGGATAGTAATGTGGAATCAAATGTCATATGATTAGTTGCACCAAAGCCAAGAATACAAGCATCTAGTAATTGTGGAAGATTTACTATAGTTTATAACTTCTTCCATATATGATACCATAATAGAGAACATGTTGAACAAACTATTGTGTTAAGTCTTGTAGTTGGCTAGAATTTTGGTAAAACAATGTTGATGTCATGGTTGATGTTTTCAACATGAGTTTTTAATAGCCTTGTTATGTTTAGTTAACATTTTGGTTATGTTAAGTTTTTAAGGGTTGCAGTTTTGTGCTGATGTCAAACCCGATGTCATAACATCAGATGACAGAACATCAATTTGGTAAGTTTTAGGGTTGCGCATGTGCAAGTTTGTTAAGGTTAAGATCTGATTGAGAGATTGCAGGAGAATATCATGGAATAGATATATTCTGTTATAATCAAATGTGGAGCAGATCTTGTTACTGTTTTTAAGGCTAAAAGATTTGAAGATTTAATTAAAGATTTAATTGAAGATCTATTTAGTAGCAGAATCTTCTGCAGATTTGTAGCAGTTAATATACTGAGATTTAAAGCCCAAATCCAGTTGGGAAATAGGTGATAAATAGAAGCATTGTAACCTAGTTTTAGGGTGGAAGCCGTGAATAGAAAAGATGTAATCATTAGGGCTGAACTTGTGAACCACTCTCGAGGAGAGTTGGGATGTGTGAACCACCCGGTTTGTGGGATGGTCATCGTGTGTATCTCAAAGCCTGTAGGTACGAGATGTATTGTTCTTAGAGGAAGTTGTTAAGCAACTCTAAGCATTGTTCTTAGTCATGAGGGTCATGTCTAGGTATTGTTATAGGAGTGTGTCTTCTAGTTTTGTGTGTTTGGAGAGTTGTTGGAAATCAAGCTGTTGATGCAGTGACGGAGATGTTGACTGCTAGACATCATTGCTATGATTGGAAGTGAGCTGGAGTCTCTTATCTAGGGAGGACTTAGATAGAAGGGTCATTGGGTAGTGATTAAGTTAGTGGATTGTCAACTGGTTTGTGGAGTCTGTAATTTGATACTGCTAATAGTGGACTTCCTTCCTGGCTTGGTATGCCCCCAGATGTAGGTAGTTAAACCGAACTGGGTGAACAAATCCTTGTGTGATGTTTATGATTTTCATTACTTTTATTGTCTTGTTCATACAGCAGATATTGATGTTGTGACATCTCACTTAACATCACATATCTTATACCAAAATTTCAATTGGTATCAGAGCAGGCATCCTGTCTGTTTCTGGATGAGATCTAGGGAAGATACTTTCTGGTTCATGAGCAAGGAAGATAGTTTTGCTGAGTTATGGACTTGGTCAGTTCATATAGTTGTTTGTATGTTCCCTTGAAGTGAAGGATGGACTATTCATGACAGGGTATGTATTGGACCTGTCTGTTGTTATCAGGAGAACTGCTGTTATGAGTTTGATTTGATAACACTTGGTTTATGGTGATGGTGTGCAAGGATTATTGAGTAGTGCCTGAAGGTTGTTGAGGAGTTGTGTGTTCCGCTGCATGGTATCTGATGTAACCCTGGTTGATTCTTGTATCTCTGGTGGTGAGATTCTAGGAAGGTATTCTCTTGGAAAGACATTAGGGTTTGGTCTCCTCAGTAGGATATTCTATGATGTTGTAGTTTATGCAAGACAGCTTCAACCGTTTGGTTAGAGATGCCAAAGATACTTGAGGATTATCTCATATCTTTGTTTTGGGAAAAAAGTGATCAAAAGGTGAATGGATCTTATTAAAGACTGTATGACATGGAAGTTTCAGAAGAAGAATATATTTCAAATCAGGCATTGAAGACCAATATGTCCAGAACATTGATTCCTTCTTTATCAATTTTCTTGATGGTGAAAGAAGAGGGTGGAGCCAAAGTAAAAGAGTATCACTGTCAAATCTTTCATGCGAGAGTGAAGATCTTGATAAGTTATCTCTTAAGCTTAGTTGTGGTGACCTAATTAGGAGGATCTTCCTGGTTATGATGTCAAATGTAGTTCTGGTATATCTGAAGATGAATTCTCTTGTGAAGATACATGTTTCTGATTTTCAAAATCATGTACTGGAGGAAGTTTCATCAAGAAAGAAGCTGAGCTTAATATGTCAATTCTAATGTCTCGACATCGCGCTACACATCAGCAGTTTATGGTAAATGCTGAGTCAAAGACCTATTAGATTGTAGCTATTTTGAAGGATCACTGAAGTTGTGAAGTTGAACAATTTTTGAGATGTTGTTCATAATGTCATAGCATTTCAGCTGGAGCTGGTTGAAGAAAAGGGAGTAATCTTGATAGCAGAAGAGAAGGAGATGATCCTTGTTTGAGCTAAATTATCTGAGGACAATATTATAGGGAAAATGCATCCAAGAGTCTATGTGCAGTAGCAGTGTAAATCAGCCTGTGGTCAATTGGTGTCAACATTAGTTGTATGGAATGAACTCTTCCAGTTTTGTGGCTTGAAGGATTGGTAGTAGCAGATTGTCTATGGTATGTTTATACTCTGGCTTTAGATGCAGAAGGATGACAGTTATCACTCTTAAGTTAGACAAAAGGTCTGAACCTTGTGCTTATAAGAAGAAGCTTCTGGAAGAGTGTGTTATGCAAGTTACTGCAGTTTTGTTGGTCTAATCTTGGAAGTTGATCAGATGTTGATATGTTCTCTTGTGTTCCCTACAAGAGATATGTGTGGATTAATATGGTTGTAGTCTCTAAATCCATAGGAGATGTTTAGTGTGATTTACTATGATTGCTGATGTCGGAACTGATGTTGAAACATCATTTCAGTTCTTTGCTCAGGGAGGAGTGAAAGGTCAAGACACTGACCTAACCTGGAATGCTTTTGTGGTGTGAATGGTTGTCATGATGGTTTGTTTTGAAGAAGAATCAGCAGATGCCTGTTGTGTGAGAAGGTTACCTTGACAGGAGTTGAGTATTTGTCAGCTTTTGATAACGTTGTGCATTCAACTAATGACAAAATACATTGACGGAAGACTATGTATATGTCTGATGTAAAAGTACCGGACTGTTGAAGTGTTGAGAATATACTTTTCTCTATGTGGTTGTTTATTCCTCTTCGTGGTGTGTTGGTGTGTGAGAACTCTGTGAAATAATCTTGATGGTTACAGCTTGGATCAGTTTAAGTGGTTTAGAGCATGGTGTTGGCTCTGGTTGTGAAGGTCGAGGATAAGTGGCAGTTATCTCTGGCTTTCTACTGACGGGTCTACTAAGGGAAGTGACATTCTTTAGTATTGCTATGGGGTAGTCTTGGACTACTTATTTTCTGAAGATTCAGATGTGGTAGGTTTGAAGTCTTTGGAGTTTCTAAGCAGGATGGAGGTTGTCTACTCAAACTTGATTGTTGAATCAAGTCTATGAGAGCATGGAAATCTGGTTCTGCAAAGGGAGAAGGTTCTTCTGAGTGGCAGAAGGAGGAGTTGAATTCAACAGTTGGATGTCATAATGTTCTGACATCTAGCTTAACATCAGAAGTCTCAGCTGGTGATGTGGCACATCAGCTAATGATAGGGTGATCTACAGGAATGATAGGATGTTTCAAAAAGAAGATCGTTCTCATGGTAGTTTGCGGGAGCTGCAGGAAGGAGAAGATGTTACATGACCATGGCTTAGGGAGTCTAAGTGTGTTTGCTTTTGAGCAAGTGGAACATGTGACTTGAAGATCAAGTTTCCTTGGTGGATCAAGATATCTTTGTGAGAGTTCTGACAAACATGAAAAAGGCATTTGGCTGTTTTCATATGAGGATTCATGAATGAGGTGATCAAACTGTGGCATTTGGTTGATCTCAGAAGTGGATTCAAAGAATCAAGATAATCAGAGTGTGGCAGCGGGTAATTATTGAGGATTGTCTTGGAACAAGTTACTCTTGGGCAGAAGGGTGATGAGTTAAAGACTCAAGGAGATTATTCTTCTTGAAGGTGGATGAAAGGTTAATTATCTAGTTCTTTGGATTACTATGCAATAGTAAGTCCAGTTGGTGGAGCATATCAAGAATCATGGTGATGATATATTGGTGTGTGACAAATGTTCTAACTTGTGTTGGGACATTATCTGGTTGAATATCCTTGGTGAAGGATGATTTTGTTCTGGTTCTGAAGCTTGGTGCATACATTATGCCTAAGGAGCGTCTACATAGTCATATGGGAGAATGATGAAGTAGAAGGTCTGCCTTGGATGGAGAATGTAGAGAAGACTGAAGTAGATCAGGTATTGATTGCTTGGAAATCTGAAGATGAAGAGTATGATAGGGAATGACTGCTTTTGGAAAATTGGGGGATCTATGTGACTTTGATCTTTATCCAACAATTTGTTTGAAGGAGGATGGTGATCCTTTTCTTCCTCACGAATAGCATGATGTGACTTCATGTGGGAGTGATTGATGTTTCTTGTCAGAAGAGATTGTGATGTGATCTGATCAGAATATTTTTTAAGAGATGTTCCTTTTTAAAGCTGAGAATTTGTGGAGTCTGTGAGCAGTGTCATACCAGTCAGGATACTTGAATGTGTTCTCCAAGAGTGAAATTATAATATGTGAATGTGCTCAGCAAGTTTGCTCAAATGTTCATCTCTGTCTAGAGCTTTAGTTAACCATGACAGGGAGAGTACTTGTCTATGGATTTTGCTGTAAAGGTGCACATATTGTGAAGCTTGCATGATGATCAAGCTTGTGGAGATTGGTTTCCTCTTCTAATGTCAGATAACATGTTATGACATTAGGTTGTTGGATGGCATGTTGGTGTGGACATGAATGGTTCTAGCCATGTGAAGCTAATTGTTTGAATCATATGTGCACATGCTTCTGTGGAGGAGTCTGAAGGACGATTTTATTTGTGCAGATTTTGGAATTACTTTGTGAGGGTCTTTGTCGATGGGAGATGTCACACTTGTCTTGGTGTGTGAGTTCAGTGGACAGCATTGTGTGTGTGCTTCATAACTTGTGGATGATTGTGTGAAGCATTCCTGACTGGATGGATGAAGACTGTGTCTGGATTTTCCAAATGTTATGATCAAGGAGTTCATTGTGATCATTCCTGTGGATATTACAGAGAGAAGTTGATCAACTTGGCAAGATATGAGTTTTGGAGCATGAGAAGATAACACACCAAGAGGGAATCATGTGAGTTTTGGTATTTGGATTGTTTGAGGATTAAGCATTAAGTGAATGCGCTCAGCAGGTGTGTTGAACAGAGGGTGCGCTCTTGAAGACATGAAGATGAGTCTTATGTTTTCCATTCATTTAAGGTGTTCTTCTTGCAAATGAGCATTGGTTATCTTAGATAGGGGGAGTTAATCTTTTGTTTTGGATATTTTGTTGAAGTAGTTGTCAGACAAGATGTTACTGGTGAAGTTCATGGTGTTCTTTACAGTTTAGACCTAGTTCTATAGTTTTGTGTGTCAATGGATTGAATCAGAAGTATAAATTTACCCCAATGTTTGTCAAGTGTTGGCCAAAAAGGGGGAGAGAATGTACAGTAGTAGCTGTTGAGTCTGGATTTTGTTCTGAGTATGTTGGTTGACAGATTCAGAGTTTGTCCAATTATGGCTAAAAAGGGGGAGAGAGTTGCCAAGGTGTGGTTGTGAAGCCTTTTCTGATATGGTGCAGCAGTTGAGGGGGGGAGTGTTTGAACAGCTGTAAGCTGGTTCTTGGTTTGAGGGGGAGTTTGCCCTATGCTGATGTGAAAGTGAGTTTATGCAGCTGTTGGTTGTTGCTGCTGTTTATGCTGTGCTTGTTAGTAAGTGTTTTTTCCGCTGCAAGTTGTTCTGATGTAGGCTGAAATTGTTTTAGCCAAAATTAGCCAAAGGGGGAGATTGTTAATTCTTGTAGTTGGCTAGAATTTTGGTAAAACAATGTTGATGTCATGGTTGATGTTTTCAACATGAGTTTTTAACAGCCTTGTTATGTTTAGTTAATATTCTGGTTATGTTAAGTTTTTAAGGGTTGCAATTTTGTGCTGATGTCAAACCCGATGTCATAACATCAAATGACAGAACATCAGTTTGGTAAGTTTTAGAGCTGCGCATGTGCAAGTTTGTTAAGGTTAAGATCTGATTGAGAGATTGCAGGAGAATATCATGGAATAGATATATTCTGTTACAATCAAATGTGGAGCAGATCTTGTTACTGTTTTTAAGGCTAAAAGATATGAAGATTTAATTAAAGATTTAATTGAAGATTTAATTGAAGATCTATTTAGTAGCAGAATCTTCTGCAGATTTGTAGCAGTTAATATGCTGAGATTTAAAGCTCAAATCCAGTTGGGAAATAGGTGATAAATAGAAGCATTATAACCTAGTTTTAGGGTGGAAGCCGTGAATAGAAAAGATGTAATCATTAGGGCTGAGCTTGTGAACCACTCTCGAGGAGAGTTGGGATGTGTGAACCACCCGGTTTGTGGGATGGTCATCGTGTGTATCTCAAAGCCTGTAGGTACGAGATGTATTGTTCTTAGTCATGAGGGTCATGTCTAGGTATTGTTATAAGAGTGTGTCTTCTAGTTTTGTGTGTTTGGAGAGTTGTTGGAAATCAAGTTGTTGATGCAGTGACGGAGATGTTGACTGCTAGACATCATTGCTATGATTGGAAGTGAGCTGGAGTCTCTTATCTAGGGAGGACTTAGATAGAAGGGTCATTGGGTAGTGATTAAGTTAGTGGATTGTCAACTGGTTTGTTGAGTCTGTAATTTGATACTGCTAATAGTGGATTTTCTTCCTGGCTTGGTATGCCCCCAGATGTAGGTAGTTAAACCGAACTGGGTGAACAAATCCTTGTGTGCTGTTTATGATTTTCAGTACTTTTATTGTCTTGTTCATACAGCAGATATTGATGTTGTGACATCTCACTTAACATCACATATCTTATACCAGAATTTCATATTGGAAAGAAGAAAATAGTCATTACAAAAAATACCTAAAAAACGAAGTATGTCAACATTTGGTTTTGACCACACAGACGGAACGAGGAGGGCCAAACGAGAAAACTAATGGATGGATCTTCAAAAACGAAGGTTTGTATGACAGCGCGTGGTGCACACGCTCGTAAAATGTCATTGCAACTAGGGCTCACACGTTGGGATGAAAGCAGCGTGTGCGGGCAACGAAGTTGTTTTGGGGATTGGAAGAACTAGGGGCAACAATCACACTAGACAACGTCGTGGTGTTTTGAGGTATAGAGTCTTTAAGTGGGTTAAATGAGAACGAGCAATAATAAAGGTTAAACCGTGATTAGAAACTGAACAAATACACTAGGGGTGGCAAACGGGTATGCCCGCCCCGCAAATGCGCGCAAAAAAACGGGGCGGAGTGGGACGGTCATAGTTGAGGATGCGGGCCTAAAACTTAGGCCCACCCCGCAAAAAAGTGAGGGCGGGGCAGGGAAAACCCGGGGGCACTGCACCTTTTGAGCTTAAAAATGCAAAATTTTATGTAAATGCTCGTGCCCGCAAAAGCCCGGGAAGAAAATGGGGCGGGGCGGGGCAGACACATTAGAGGGTGAGGGCCTAAATCCTTGGCCCACCCCGCACTAAAGTGCGGGTAAAACGGGCATTGCCCAATAATGACGATATGGAAAAGGTTATTAAAAAAATAACAATAATCCGTTGTAAAAAAACATAAGAAAAAAATGTCCAGTTAAGCCAACTCAATTGATACTTTTGTAGATGCAATGACGTGGGTTCGAATCCGTGACATTTCATTTCATCTTTAAATAGATATTTGATATATAGATATTTGGGCCAACTCAATTGCCAACGATGATAGCTAGACTTTATGCGGATGCGAATTCCAAAAATAAAAAACTACCATATCGATAAATAGATATTTGATATATTAAAAATTGTAATTAAAACGCCGAAAATAATCATATATTTAGGGGTGACAAAACGGATCGGCCCCGTCAGGCATGCTTGTTTTGCCCGCACTTTTTTACAAGGTGGTCAAAGATTTTAGGCCTGCACCCTCTATTATGTCAGTCCCATTTTTACTGGCTTTTGAAGCGCGTACATTAATATGAAAATTTACAATTTTTAGACTTAAAAGATTCAATGCATGCAAGTCCACCCTGCCTCGCACGTATTTTTTGAAACGGAGAAAGATTTTAAACTCGCACCCTTAACAAAGTCCGTTCCGCTCCACCCCATTTTTCTGCAGACTTTTGCGAGACAGATATGCCACCCCTTACCTATAGGAAAAGTATATCAAAGAGTTTTTTCTTATTAAACCTCATTCTGATTCTACAAATTTAAGAGTTTTTGCTTAATAAACCTCATACTGATTCTACAAATATATTTACCGTATAAGATTTACAATTTTAACCCTATGTGAGAATATGAGTGGGACACAAGGTAAATTATAGGTCTTCAATGTGCTAGTTATTTTTTGTATACATTTATAAAAGTGCTAGTTAATAATGCAGAAAAACCTGGTGCTACCTGTGTACTAGGGATTCCTTGTACTACTTGTGTTATCACACCACACCATGTCCTACGAATCTATGATGTGATTTTTCATGGCAAAGAATCTCAGCGAAGCAAAATATCTCCTCATTCACTCAAACATTCTAGTAAATAATTGCTTACGTTTTTTCATACCTATCTCCACCCTTTGCCTTAAAAAATCAACAACGGTTTCATCAAGTTGTAGTAAAATCTAGAAAGAAAAACTTTATACACCTTTTGTTTTAATTCTGGTTTTTCTGTCCTCCCTTTTATTACCGCAGTAAATGTTTCCAACAAGCGTCGTAACCAATGAACAGCGCTTCCACATGCAAAGAGAATGCATACATGCAGATACACGACAAAGGTTTCAGCCTAAAAAACAACTCTACCAATACAAATTTCACTTTTAGTACATAAAAAGCATCATAGAAACATGTGCTACCCACACCCAACATGTTACATTTTTTCCAACCTCTTTCAATAGCCAAAAATAAAAACAATAATTTTCTTCAGAGATATTATATTTACTCCTGTCTAACATAAAAAGAAGAACTCATGTCTGTAATTGAATCCTCAGGTGGACCATAGTAATTTTCATCTTTCTCTTCATCCCATTTGAGAACCTCTTTTATGTACTTGAATGCTTCATCTACAGTTATTCTGTCTCTTGCTCTTACTTGTGCGACAAACAGTTTTCTTCCTGTGATGGACGCGTAAAGGTCTTTGAATTTCATGGCGACGTAGAAGTAAGCTTGGTGGGCGAGTGATTGGTTACTGTCGTGCGCGCGCACGGGACAAAAGTCATTGAACCATTCGCAGGCGTTTAGGGACACCCTTTTCATTTTTTCCTCAAAGACATCGTATTTGTTAAGAACTAGTATTAACGGGGTGTCTTTGAAACAAGGGTGTCTCACCATTGTTTCGAAAAGCTCCTTGCTTTGTATCATCTTGTTTTGGAGAAGTGTTCCGTTGCCACTGATGTCTGGTGCAAGAGATAACTGATCGTAGTCACTTAGCGAAACGCAAAAGACGACAGCTCTAACATCTTCGAACATTTCAACCCACTTGCAACTTTCACTCATGCCCTTGGCATTCACCCTTATGAGTTGGTACCTGTGATATCAAAGAGATGTTATTAATCTTTGTGTTTAATATGAAAAATGGTGTGATTCTGAATAACAGCCACATTTTTGTCTTGTTGGTATCTTGAAGTTATTTGACCCCGCATAATCCGAATTGAGTCAGGTGAATCCATTTAAGGAGACAGCTGACAGCTAATTTGTCCATCCACAAAACTCAAATTTGAGACATTGCTCAAGGGAAATCAAAGTCTTTGCCATTTGGACTAACAATAGATAGTCTCGGTGACTTTTTTGAGGGGTGGCAAAACAGGCCAACCAGTCTCGTTTTACCCACCCTACCATCAGCGAGTCCTTGAGCGGAACGGGGCAGTGTAACTTAGACAGGTGGATTGAAACTCTCACCGTGCTCCTCCTCTCGAGTTGGAGGATGGCCAATCAATAATAAAACATAACTAAAAATGAATGAACTGTATTGATTTTTAGGCGAGTTGACCCATCATGGTAGGTCTAAAACCTCAACTCATCATTCCTAAAATAACAAGTAAAACTGGTTGACTCATCGGATTCAACCCGTTACGTGACACTTCATAAGTACAGTCACAGATTTCCTATTTTGTAGTAAATAGACGAAATGATGGCAGGTAGATTTTCAACATCATCATCCTAGGAAAAACTCAAAAGGCACAAATAACAGTTCATAGAAAAATATGGTTGCTGTGTATTAAATGTAGAGCAAGATAGATAGAGCAAAAAAGAGAGGGAAAAAAGAGAAAGATAGAGCAAAAGTTCAACTATATAAGAAATTTCCACTCCAAAAAGGAGGCTTTTCAAAGATATTCAATATGCTTACTTGGTCTGAGGTTGCAATTGACCATCCGGGTTATCTGTATAAGCTTCGTACTTTGGGCTACGATCATCGAGTGAGAATTCCATGAAAGCCAACCCATTTCCTTGAGTAACCCCTTCTGCATATAGTATGTCCCTTTCAGAAGGTTCATACTCATTGCTAGATATCTCAACAGCCTGAAAGAAACAAGAACAGATTAGCTATTCAAGTCAATATCATTCATCTTTCCAAAGCTGAAGAGTAAAATCATGATAGCAAAACAATAACCATTTCTATTATGATACATAACCAATAAACTAGAGCCAAGTTAAGACAAACAGCTTAACTAAGCACTTATCATATAAGAGCTTATGTATAAGCTAATTTTATAACAAAACAAAAAATAAAGACAAATTGTTTCCATATAAGCTATAAGTTATTTTCATAATCTATTCTGGAGAGCTTAAGGAAATAAGCTGCAAACATCTTACGACATGTCATAAACCGTATCTGTAAGCTTTCTCAAACAGTCTCACAAGTTCTTATAAGAGTAGATCGACTCAAATAAGCCAACTCAAACCGACCCCTAATTATTGGGTCTGTAAATTTTAATATTCTTAATGAATAATGGCTAAAAAATAAATTTAAAGAACTTAGTTCTAAGAAGACTCCAGTTTCAAGGATGACTAGGGAAGCAATTACCCGGCTTAAGAAGTACTCCGCAACATCTGGAAGGAAGTGAAGCTCGTCTTTTCTTTTGAAGGTTTCTTGTATCGCTGGATCTTTCCACACTTCTTCAACTAATGGTGCATATTCACGTGTCGCCGCAGGGAAGAACGCATCCAAATCCCCAGTGGCTATAATGTCCAGGAGCCAGTCGGAAAAATGTTTTAGCCTTGGGTTGAGAGAATAGATGCATTCACTAGCAGTGCTAGCTTCACCATTGCTACCTGAATAAAGAAATAGTATGAAATATTATATCCATTCCCTCAAGATGTTGTAGCACCTACTCAACTAATGAATCAGGCATGAAGAAGATACACAAGTTCTCCTGTCATTCCTTGTTTAGGGCTAGGAAACATGAAAAAAGCACAGAGACTAACAAATATTTAACGTGAGAATAAGAGTGTTTAGTTTGTACTCGATGTAGTTGACGATAATTGAAGCAAAATGAGTTACATTATTTCTTCATATAGTGACACTGAAGTGGAAATTTGATGTAAAAAATCAACATGATATGAAATATTACCGGGTTCCATAATTTGACGAGGAGAACCTTGTCCATTCAATCTAGAAACAACCTCCTCTTCAAAACGCTCTCTTCCATCAAGTAAAATGCTAAGATATTTGTACATGTTACTCTGTATCATCAGTTTTACATCCTCTAGCTCTTGTTCGGTAAATGTGTTCCCGTACAAGAATTTGGCCTGCTCAGCAATTACAGTTAACAAGATCGCCACAAAAGAGATTCGTGTTATAAGAAAATTAATAATAAAAGTGAATGTGCGTATGTGTTTCAAAATTTATATTGAAGTACTCGTACCCTCGTATTGTATGCATAGGTCTTAACATCTGAGATAAAAGCCATACCTGCTTAAACATAGTGCTAGTTCCAGATCCTTGAATTCCAAGAAGAAGAAGCTTCTGAGTTTTTTTCTGTTCCAGATATTTAGGAACTGCGGTATAATTACTAGTCTCATCTCTTGAACCATGATGCTGTCCGTGTGGAAAGGGTAGAGAGAACAAGGCGCAAACAAATCTTGTTGATGCCTATGTCAAGTAAAAAGTAAAACATCTCTTTCATTATTATTATATATACTCCCTAATATAATTTAAATATGTTACCGCCTAAAATTATTTAAGTGAATACCTTCTCCCAAATGTTTCCTCTTATATTCTTTTGACCTTCCTCCTCGTAACGACCGTCATCATAAACCCAAAAATGAGTATCACGTGGACACTGCACGTTTGCCAACTGAAAATTCAAAGAAGACAGTTATTCTGTTGAATTCGTTGATACCAAAATGCCACTATAAATATTAGAATGGTGGCAAAACCACTCCATTGGTTGGTAGATATAATTTTTTGTTCAAATATAAACACAGACAAAAGCTTACCCTGAGTACCCTCAATTCAAGTTTTGTGATCTCTCGACCATTGATGTAAACCTCGGTGTTTCCATTACTAGCATTAGTGCTTAGTTTGCCAGAGAAATTCAAGTTTGAACTAATGATTCTGTCAGGCTTTTCCCCTTCCTATCAAATGAATAACGACAGATGGAAACATAACATAAATCAACCTTATGAATTTGAAGATAAAATTGAAATATTCCATTCTATGTCAATTGAAGCGGAACTAATCTCATAATAAAGCATAAATCATCACCTTTCCCCAAAGACCGGATTCTTTGTCGTACCAGTATCTACCAGGCTTCAGCTTACGCGGAGGTAAGGGGCATCCAAGTAATTCCGCCATCTCGTCAGGCTTTAAAGGCAATCCGTTGATACTCAGCTGCTCCGGCTGAAGCTGATTCGCAGAACATTCTTTCTCCGCTTTCATGATTTGCTTGACTTCAAGAGGACTCAACAGCCGGGACAACACCCTCGAATATTTACCTAATTTCAGACGCTTCAATTCGTCTATAGGCTGACCAATGCACGTTACACATTTTCGCCCTTCAGGCATCGATCCCATTGCCCTAAGCACACAGTTGCTGCAATACTTAGCATTGCAAACTATGCAAGACTCTTTGGTTTCCCACTTCCCTTTGCCACACCTATAACAAACTCTAATTTTCTTTTTCTTCTTTTCTTTCACAACGCCAACATATTCCGGATACACCGGCTTCACAACCTCCACCACCTCTTTCATTTGAGACCTTTCAACAGTATTAAAAGTAACAACAGGCGCCCTCTTTGCTTCGTTAATCGCCGTCTTAGAAACAACATTTGAAGGATTATGAACCGAAGCAGGTGAAGCAGAAGGCGAACCGGAAGAAAGATCAGGGTTTAGTAACACAGAAACCACCGATTCTGAACTTCCCGACACCCTCGGACTATGATTAGGAGAGCCTGTTACACCGACAATACGAGACACCGGCAGAGGGATTTGTTCTATTGTTCTTGATTTCACACCTAGTGGCTCAACTATCGGTACTTCATAAGAAACCGGTGGACCTAAATATTCCGAACCTCTAGAGTAATCAAGACTAGAAGCATCATCAGGAACAGAAACACCGGGAGGAAGCATGTTCTTCACCAATTCCCTCCAACCATCTTCTCTATTATGATCCATAACTTCGAAATCACCAACAGCACTTAAATTAAACCTCAATGTTTCAAATTGTTCAAACTCTTCAGCATCATCAATAGCTACCTACTACACCTTGTTCCCTCTAAAATATCAGAAAAAATTGTAAACAAATAGATTTCAACATTATCAAAGAATAGAAATATCTTGAAGGAAAAAGAGGTGGAATTGTGTTACTATATAAAGAGGTTTTAGGTTTTGGCTATTATGCAGAATCAGTCACAGTCATAATTTCATAAAACAGCCGCAATAAAAGATTGAATTGAAAGCCTACATAGTTGAATGGCCTCATAAATATATTGAAAAACAGAAGACAAATAAGTAAGACCAAAATAAAATAAACAAAACAAACAAAATTCAAATCAAGGTATCTAATACTAATAATATAAGCATAGATTGAGACAAAAATAACAACATAAGACTGATGAAGATGTGAAATAGCTACAGTAAAAAACATAGAAAAACAAGAAAACCAAACAAAAATCAATGTTTTCACTTTCAACCTTTTGAGTTATAGTATGACCCAACAAGAGTGGTCACAAGTATTAATAGTTGGAGTCCAACTACTTAGTTAATTAACGCAACCAAGAAAAAATTAGTAATTTAGAAGCATACCCAAATGTCGGAAATTCCATGTAAGAATGAAAAAGATAATATTTTTATCAAAAAAAATATCTTTTAAACTTTTTAGTGAGAGAAAGTAGAAGGGGATGTGTTAGAGAGAGTGTACCTTGGAGAAAAGGATGAGACTGAAAGTGAATCTGGTTTTTAAAGCTAAAAAGGAAAGCTTTCTGAAAACCCACTAAAGTAACACCATTTGATAAAGGGAATGAGAAAGATGTAGAAAGAGAGAAATGGTGGCTAGTTGATGAAGCATAAGTTGAAGGAGAAGTGAAGATGAAGTAGTGTAGTAGTAGTGAAATGGGTCCTACTTAGGACCCAAGTGTTAAAATGGTACTAGTAGTAATAATCTTATGTTGGAGTTGTTGGTTAATTAAGATTAAAACAAGACAAGAAAAATGGTCGTGAAGAGGAAGAGAACGGAACTCGTGGGGGCTAGTGTCACACTCAACACTTACACCCCCATGCCATACATACATACTACTACTACTACCCACGCGCCTTTTTCTAACCCCACTCTACACATGACATGAACATATCACCAATGCTATTTATATTTCTTTCATCAAATGGATTTTTGTTTTTGTACTCTAAATTTAGTGTGGGTGTCTATTTCTTGAGTGAAGGGGCTTGTGATCGAAACCTACTAGACAAATATTTATAACATCCAAAGTAGCACATTTGGCAAATTTTATTAATGAATTTTGAGTTCGACTCTCAACTTTAGAAAATCATTTTAAATAGGCAATACAAACAATCAAGTGGAGTGGCGTTCTTTTTATAAGCAAAAAGATTCAGGATTCAAACTCTTTTGAGACCAAGTTTTCGACTAGTGTTCGAACACAGGGTGGAGAGATAGACGATTTAACCCTAAACTCCTACTATTTTACCTTAATTTTAGATGTACTCACGAAACACATCCAAAAGCTAGCATTGAGATGCATTCATGATATAACCTTCTTGGAGATTCGAATGAGGATTTAAATGAGAGGTTGGAAATTTGGAGACGAATTTTAGAAACACATGGTTTTCGTCTAAACGGAAGTAAGGCGGGGTATATGAAATGTAAGTTCAACAAAAGAAGAAGCGCTTCTAACCTAAAGGTGAAAGTTGGAGACCATATTATCCCTCAAGTCACACAGTTTAAATATCTTGGGTCTGTACAGAATGATGGAGAAATAGAAGGGGATGTAAACCATTGAATTCAAGTTGGGTGGTTGGAATGGAGAAAGGCATCAGATGTTTTATGCGATACAAATGTACTACTCGAGCTGAAAGGAAAGTTTTATTGGATTGCGGTAAAACCTACGACAGAATATTGGGCGGTTAAGAATCAACACGAGAATAAAGTACGTATAGCAGAGATGTGGATGTTGAGGTGAATGTGTGGTAAGACTCGACAGAATAAAATTATAAATAAAAATATTATAGAGTGTCGAGGTAGCACCTATAATAAAGAAGATGGTGGAAAGTAGACTTAAGTGGTTTTGGCATGTAGAGAGAAAACTTGTAGACTCTGTAATAAGGAAAGTAAACTAGATGGAGAGAAGGCAAATAATTTGTGGAAGAGGAAGACCCAGAAATAATATAAGAAAAGTTATTCAAAAAGATTTTGAGATTAATGATTTGGATAAAAGCATGGTCCTTGATAGAACATTATGGCGAAAGTTGATCCATGTAGCCGACCCCACTTAGTGGGATAAGGTTTAGTTGTAGTTGTACTCTAAATTTGGGCCAGCTAGATGCCCAATAACGGAAAGATTCAATAATTAATTCAAAGTTATAAGGTGTTGGAGGTATAGTGCACTCACAACCTCCAAATGTGTATTTGATCAACACTATGGATCATCATACTTCGTTAGAAATCATCCAACGATTCTCTGCATTTCATTTTGAAAAGCAAAGGGATATCTAAGTGCTCCTCATATATAATAGATATAATGCAAGACATGAGGTATGTTTTAACCATAATTTACTCTTACACTAATTTTCACTCAATATGTGACTTGGACGTTGGGGTGCTAACTTTGTAGGTCAGCCCCCTTTCTACCACACTATAAACTTACTCTACATTGAGACATTATTACACATTTCTGATTCCACCAAGGAACATAACTAAACTTTTTTCATTTTAAGAAGAAAAAACCTAAAGTTTCTTATAAATACTTGTAATATGAAACAAGTAGAACTTCCTACATAGAGAAACAAAACATATATAATGCCCTAAAAAGAATGAAAAATAATATTTTGACATAGATCTAAACTCGATCCAAGATCTCATGTAATATTAAAAGAACGAAGTGACACGAAGTATTAGATCTATTAGTTTATATCACACCTTCATCAAATCCACACTAAACAATCCCTACCATTGATTTAAAATTGGACGATCGGACCGCACTATAGTTTCACACAATTACTGCGTGAAATCCTAAATTCATATAGGCTTAGACATTTTATATTTACGATTTTAGAATTTTAAATTGTTTTTCTTTCTTTTTAGGTATTTGTTCCTTTTTTGAAATCAATGTATGTATTTAATTGTTTATCACATTAAGATTCATTGTTGGAGATACTGTGTTCAAATGATACAATTGAAAAAAAAACTAAGCGAACAAAATAAACGAAAAAATGAAAAGAAAAAAAAAACAAAGGTGAAATAGCAATATGAAGATGGATTAAACCTGTGTGTGATGATCGAAAAAGCACAAGATACGGGTGGACGAGAGTTTCTTGAGTTGTCTCGATTGAAGTTATAGAGAGAATCGAAAAGGAATGATATTTAGTAAAAGGTGAAGTTTTATGGAGAAATAGAATAAGGATTAAATTTTTAACTAACATATATGCAATAATCTTCTCGCATTAGCACAAGTAAATTTAGTCCATGTTTTATTATGTGGCAATGAGTTGTCATCCATTTGGGGTGCTACATAGGGTCCATTGGATACTCTCTAATAATGTAATTTGACGTAAAGACGAGAATGTCTGGCGTCTTTTCATTGGGAAATATTCTTGTCTATTCACAATTTTAGGGATTAAAATAATTTATCATTATAATTTCATTGACCAATTTAGTAAATCATTTTCTTTAAGCGAATATGATATAATTTAATGTGATTTTTTTTAATTGCGTCGTTTCAAGTAGTAATCTAGAACTCAAATTCATTCTTTATATGAGAAAAATTATTTATGATAAATGTGTCTTACCACATTGTCAATAGGTGTTTTAGGCCCAGTCCATAAATAATCCATTAATGGTTATGACAAACATATTGTGTATAGGTCCAGAGAGGATTAAACCATGAGATTAAATCATAACCTTTTGATGCTAGTCAAATGACAATTTATTATTATTATTATTATCTATTATCTTGCAACCGCACAATCGCTTTAGACCCATGATCCTTAACAAGTCACCTATTTAAAAGGACTTGCACTTATATGAAAGGTATATTTTTTTATTCACTTAAATGTTCAAGATCTCCTTAAACTCTCAATGATTTGAGAGTCGAGGCCCTTACATGCAAATTATTGGTGATCATTCTCTATATTGGTGATGCATCCAAACACTAGCACATGTGTATGGATCATCTTAGTGAGTGTGGAATGTTGAAACTTCGTAAGAGAAAGCTATTAAAGGGTGTCCGTATTTTCAATATGGATTTGCGAAAGTATTGTGTACTTAGAAAATAATTTTGTGTTTAATTTAAGATCGAAAAACATGAAACATAGGGACTTCTAGACTATGTGCATTCTGATGTGTGAGGCGTATCAAAGAGGCCTAAATGGGTGGTTCCATATGTTTTGTAACTTTCACACGGTTTAGCTATATTTCTTGAAGTATAAATTTGAAGTAATTATCAAGCTAAGTTGTGGAAGACAGAGGTAGAGAATCAAGCAAGCATAAAAATTAAGTAATTACCGATAAATAATGGTACAAAGTGCACTAAATCAAACTTTTAGAAATCGTGTGTGGAACACGATATTCAGACGCATTTGTTCTGTTTGAAATACGCTGAAAAAATGGCATGGCAGAAAGAATAAAAATGTCTCTAACTGAAAGGGAAAGATGTCTTTGATTGAATGTTGGGCTCTAAAAGAGCTTATGGGCAGAGTCTATTAGTATGGCGTGTTTTCTCATCAACAGACCATCATGAGCTTCTTTGTAGGGGAAAGTTACAAAAGAGGTATGGAAAAGCAATCCCATAAATCTTGACAATTTAAGTATTTTTTGGATATCCAACGTACGTGCATATATCCAATGAATATCGATCCAAACTTTATCCAAAGTTGAAGATATGTGTGTACGCGCGCGCGTGTGTGTTAGTTACACAAAACGTATAAAAGGATTCGAGATATAGGATGGTGTTTCAAAGAATACGATCATTAACTACGATGTTATCTTTAATGAGTAATTCATGTTGTAACAGTCGGTTGAAACATACATGTCACCATCTAAAGGGGAAACTTTCATTAATGAGTTGATTCAAATGGATATATATCCATTACTGGTGATCATTGTATAGGTAGTACTTGAACCACAATCCAAATTAATATGTAATACTGAAATTCATCATGGTTCTAGAGATTCAGGTGGAGTACAAGATTACTGTAACGCCCATATATAAATACGTACATCTAAACATATTTTATACATGAATTCCACGTTTGGTACTGAAATACCAATAAGTCCTTAGTAAACACATTATACATATACATGCCCAAATAGCCTAATACAAAAAAACTATGGCATAAATATATACAAGATGTTCCAAAGATAAATACTAAGAACTAGATCGACAACGATCTAAAAAAAACTCCATAACAGAAGCTACGCCATAAGACAAGTAAGGATAATCACACGACCTTATCCTTACCCTTTGCGGAACCTGAAGTACCTGAAAATATTCAACAATAGTGTGGTGAGATACATCAAATATCAGTGAGTTCTCTATCTTATGGATTCTCTCAGCTTTACAAGGTTCTAACCAAAACCTAACTCAAGTCGGGGGAAAAGGAACTAGCCCTTGAGTTCGCATATTTCTGACTAGAGAAACCATCGTATACTACACCAAACGACAACTAGTTAAGGAATCTTTCCCCGACCATCCCGCTCAAAGAGATTTAAACACGGGTCACGGATCCTTAACGTAAATAACTTTCCCCGACCATCCCTCTCAAAGAGATTAAACACGGGTCACGGTTATCTACAATTGGTACTTTCCCCGTCCATCCTACTCCAAAGGATTAAGCATGAGTCACTAATACCAACCACTTAGTAACTTTCCCCGGCCATCCCTCTCAAAGAGATTAAACACGGGTCACGGTTACCCACTTAATAAATACTTTCCCCGACCATCCCACACCAAAGGATTAAACACGGGTCACTAATATTTATTAAGGGACTCAAACCTAATAAATACTTTCCCCGACCATCCTACACCAAAGGATTAAACACGAGTCACTAATATTTATTAAGTGAAACATACAAAACCGGAGGAAATACGGTCCTCCACTACCAACTACTTAACAAAGATACTCTTCAAGTATCGATGTAAGCAATGCCGCACAATTCTCTAAGTCGTTCTAGTGTACTAAGGTTTCCTCACCAATTCACATCTTGAAGCTTTTAGATTTTTGAAAATTCCGTTTTACATAGATCACGAAATCCCGATATTTTAACATAATCGAAAACAATTCCGCTCATAATCAATATTTTCATTTTCCATAACCTAGAACATAGTCATAGCTTCACATCGATATAAAGAACGTCTAAAACGGATAACCGAGTCAAAAGATATGAATTTTAGAAAATATTTTTATTTTTCTGTTCCAGGTCGCGATAATCGGTCCCCACCCGCGCTAAGCGCGCTCCTCGCTGCTTGGAAGGGGTGAAAATTCTCCAAACCGCGCTAAGCGCGCTCTGCGTTATGTAGAAAAAAAAGAAGCCCTTTGACAACAACTTCCAACCTACAAATTCATCCTCAACACCATATCCAAACAACCAATAGAGGTATATTATCATGGTTCTATCATGGTTTATCCAACAAACTTCAATAAACATTATTTCCAACATTAATACATAGTTTCTACACAAAACCCTAAGATTTTCAACCAAATCAAACTAATCCAAACTTCATAACAATTATCAATAGATGATTCTACACATATTTTGATCGTGCTACTCAATTTATAACACACTTCAACTGTTAGATTCTTTGATTTTGCAAAAAAAAAACCATTTTCCCAAAATCCAACCTAACTCTAAAACCTCAAGAAATTATACTCTAAAGTCTCTATCTAGAACCCACCTGGATTAGAAGATGATGATGAAGAAGCTGAGATGAATTGATGAAGATGAGAGAATGATTCTTGATCTTGAACTCTTGGATTCTCTCTTCTTTCCTTTTCTCCCTTTTTCTTTCCTTTCTTCTTTCTTCTCTCTACTTTCTCTCTCCAATGTTACTATCTTTGGCAAAATGAGGGAAAAGGAAATGATATAGGAAAATATCATCAATTAGTAACACTACTAAAGATCCAAATTATCTCCAACGCACCAATTAATAAAACCTTAGAATTAGATAATATTAATCTGATCAGCTCTGAGTTCATCAGTTGCTCTAATTATCTTATCAGATAAAATACTCAGAGCACACCGGATCTCAACTGATTTCAACTAATATTATCCAGAGCGTTATAAAAAATACGGGGTATTACAATTACTCTATTGTTTGTGACAAAAAGTGTCTTCATATCAAGTCACCAACAAGATATACAGTGTCTCTCAAAAAAGCTAAATTGAAAATGTGATAGACAAATTTGACATAAGTAATTCAAATGTTGTAAGCACTTGATAAGTGTCATTTTGTAGTGTTTTTGTGTATATAGTTTTGTGACACTTATCGAGTTTTAGTGTAATTTCAGTGAATAATTCTCCAACTTTGTGTATAAATACATTAGTTAGTGTATACTTGTGTTTTTGATTCATTTATGTAATGATTAATAGTTTTCCATTCATTTTTTAGGTAATTAAGCATTGTTGGAGCAATGAGTAATAAAATCTTCAGAATGCACCATTTGGATCAATAAAAGGAGGAAGCAAATAAAGAAATGCAGCAGAAAAATGCTGTCTGTCAACTTTCGCAGGGCGAAGCTTCCTTTCACCAGGCGAAACTGAGATTTTTGTCGGGCGAAGCTTCCTTTCGCCAAGCGAAACTGAGATTTTCGCCAGGCGAAGCTGAGGCGAGAGAAAAAGTTGGAAATTCCAGTAGCTTCTGTATTGTGCTCGCGTCTTGTTCGCTGGGCGAGTTTTGAGACTTTCGCCGGGCGAAAGAATATATTTTTTGACAGGCTGTAATATTGTGTAGCTGGTGCGAAAGAACTAAGGAAATTCGTCGGGCGAAGCCTCATTTCGCTGGGCGAATTTGTCTAAACCAAAATTCTATTTAAGTTCATTTCATTCATTTTTAAGGTTATGGTTTTGGGGATTTTTATTTTTTAGTAGGATTAGCTTAGAAAACAACATTGAAGCTTGCACACGGATGATCCGGGGTGGATTTCTCATCGACCGGCGCTGACAAACCGCGAGATGTTTGGTTTATTTCTTTTCTTCTTTGTGTATTTCTTCTTTGTTGGGTTGTTGTATATGTATTTACTTTGAACTCATGTATATTTGTCGCCCACGGTGTTATATTTAATTTGCTTTACAAATCTTTATCGGTGATTATCCTTGATTTTTGCTTTATGCTCGGGGGTTTGGGTTGTGTTAGAGATAAACATCGCAAACTTTGATTAGGGATGATTATCTGTTAGTTTCTGGATGCTAGAGATAGATTTAGAGCTAACAATCTTTATGGGTGTCGAAGCTTAATGCCTCCGTATCTCGAGTCAGGTGCGAGAGTGTCGACGAGGGTAACACGATTGTTCTCTCAGCTCAATGTGTCAGAGATGGACACTGTTGTGAGCGATGCTGGATGATATTGAGGAGTATTGTAGGTTGAGTATAGTTGGTCGATAGGTTTAAGTTTGTGACGAGTCGATTATATGCATACCAGATAAGTTTCTTCTCTCTGATTAATGAATTCTTTTTATATTCATATTTACTTTCCTGCTTTTACTTTAACCAATTTAATCCAAACTCGTAAACGTGAGACTTGTCGAACGACAGTTCAATAGCACCGATCTCTATGGACACGATAAATTCCTGGAAAAATACTTCCAAAACTTTTGTTGTTTTCCGCTTTACCGCACCAACAAAATGACACTGTTGCCGGGGATTGGTTTTGATATTGAATTGCATTGCGATAGTTTCGATGTTTTTGAGCTTTGTACATAATTGTTTATATTGTATATATGCTTGTATAGATACTTGTTTTGCTTTTATTTTCCATTATGTTTGTTCAAGTGATGTATATATTTTGTTCCCGTAACGTTTGTTCAAGTGTTTGGTTAGGACACTTGCTTTTGGTTTGCCCGGTGAGGCATCACCATGGCATGAAGGGAGGAAATTACTAGCTAAGCACAATAAAGGCGTCGAGCTTACGACGTAAAACAAGCATGTTTTATCATTTTTTGTTTCGTTATTACTTTTTCATTCTAGCTTAGGTAGTGTGGTGAACATTCATTAAACAAGTTGTACTCGGATTATTCATAAAATTCTCAAATCTTCACTTTACAACTTGTTTAATCCATTTTCAGCCGGTCTTTTAGTTTGGTTATATTAATAGTTTTTGTGTTTGTCTAAGAGTTTGTTTTGAGTAGCTTGAGGAAATTTGAGGTGATGTTCCAAGTTTTATCGTTTCAACTTGAGGATGTATGGTAATGATATTGTTAAGTTTTGTACACGTCCAAGGTATGTGTTTATCGCTTTCTAGACTTAAGCATATTCATGATACTTAGGCTTTTTACAAACTTCCATGTCATTCATTCTTTTGTATACTTGTTCTTGATGTGAATCACTTTAGTTCCCATCATTTTTGTGAGATAGCTTTCCATTGTTCATATATGCGCGGAGTACCAACATTCTTGTTCTAACTGGATTTTGTTATGCTTAATCTTTTGTTTGTGTTGATTATATGAAAGCATGAAAAGGATCAAGACATTTTGTTTCATTTTGAACACAACTACCTAGCCAAATAGTCAATTCACCCTGTGAGTATGTGAGCATTTGCTAAACCGCTTTGTGCCTTTTTATCATTATCCATGTTGTTTGAACTTAATGTTTGTCTATGAGTATTGAATTCACTTTTTGTATGGATTTTGATTGATTGTTTTTTCTTGAACCCTCAATTTTGTGCTATTGTATGAATTTTTACCTTGCCTTAGAAAGTAGGGAGTATTCACATGATGATGTGGTTGAATTCAAATTGGGGAGAGAATGATTGTTTACTCATTGGTTGGTTTCTATGAGGTTGAAAAAGAAAAGAAAAAAGAGAAAAATATGAAAAAGAAAAGAAAAGAAAAGAAAAAAAAAGAAAAAGAAAATCCTTATGAAAGGAAACAAAAAGAGTTCATATATTATGCTAAATAAGTATTGTATTTTGTGTAACACTTGGGATTTTGGAAGAAGTTGATTGGAATTTTGTGTTTGAGTCTTTGTGAGTTGATCACTCCCTTAGGTTTAGACAAGGTTTTGTTTCAATTACCTTTAGAAATTGCCCCTTGTTTATTTACTCGACCACGCTATAACCTTGAAAGCCCTTGTGATTTTTGCCTTTGTATGTTCAATGTGAATTGTTGGATGATTGCATAATTTAGTCTTTTATTTGCAAGATTGTTGTGTGAGTGAAAAGTACCTCATTTTGTGTTTTTCATCTACCGATGATTGTTTTTGCTAGGTGTGATTCACGTTTGAACTTGTGTTGTTTTAGGATGTTTGGCATGATTTTTGTATTTTGAATTTGTTTCGTGATTATGTTATCGTCGTAGTTCAGTGGTAAGTATTTGCTTTGTGTGTACCATTTTTCATTTGAACCATACATTTGTTTCTGTTTTTAAAATTTTGTTGATTCGTGATTTTTGGGTTTTTGCGTTTGTTTCGTTGAGCTGGTTGATTCTTGTTTAGGGACAAACAAGTTTAAGTTGGGGAGAGTTTGATAAGTGTCCTTTTATAGTGTTTTTGTGTATATAGCTTTGTGACACTTATCGAGTTTTAGTGTAATTTCAGTGAATAATTCTCCAACTTTGTGTATAAATACATTAGTTAGTGTATACTTGTGTTTTTGATTCATTTATGTAACGATTAATAGTTTTCCATTCATTTTGTAGGTAATTAAGCATTGTTGGAGCAATGAGTAATAAAAGCTTCAGGATGCACCATTTGGATCAATAAAAGGAGGAAGCAAATAAAGAAATGCAGCAGAAAAATGTTGTCTGTCAACTTTAGCAGGGCGAAACTTCCTTTCGCCAGGAAAAACTGAGATTTTCGCCAGGCGAAGCTTCCTTTCGCCAGGCGAAACTGAGATTTTCGTCGGGCGAAGCTGAGGCGAGAGAAAAAGTTGGAAATTCCAGTAGCTTTTGTATTGTGCTTGTGTCTTGTTCGCTGGGCGAGTTTTGAGACTTTCGCCGGGCGAAAGAAGATATTTTTTAACAGGCTGTATATTGTGCAGCTGGTGTGAGAGAACTAAGGAAATTCGCCGGGCGAAGCCTCATTTCACTGGGTGAATTTGTCTGAACCAAAATTCTATTTAAGTTCATTTCATTCATTTTTTAGGTTATGGTTTTGGGGATTTTTGCTCCCAACTCCATCAAACTCATTTTTTAGTAGGATTAGCTTAGAAAACAACATTGAAGCTTGCACACGAATGATCCGGGGTGGATTTCTCATCCACCGGCGCTGACAAACTGCGAGATGTTTGGTTTATTTCTTTTCTTCTTTGTGTATTTCTTCTTTGTTGGGTTGTTGTATATGTATTTACTTTGAACTTATGTATATTTGTCGCCCATGACGTTATATTTAATTTGCTTTACAAATCTTTATCGGTGATTACCTTGATTTTTGCTTTATGCTCGGGGTTTGGGTTGTGTTAGAGATAAACATCGCAAACTTTGATTAGGGATGATTATCTATTAGTTTCTGGATGCTAGAGATAGATTTAGAGCTAACAATCTTTATGGGTGTCGAAGCTTAATGCCTCCGTATCTCGAGTCAGGTGCGAGAGTGTCGACGAGGGTAACACGATTGTTCTCTCAGCTCAGTGTGTCAGAGATGGACACTGTTGTGAGCGATGCTGGATGATATTAAGGAGTATTGTAGGTTGAGTATAGCTGGTCGATATGTTTAAGTTGGTGACGAGTCGATTATATGCATACCTGATAAGTTTCTTCTCTCTGATTAATGAATTCTTTTTATATTCATATTTACTTTTCTGCTTTTACTTTAACCAATTTAATCCAAACTCGTAAACGCGAGACTTGTCGAACGACAGTTCAATAGCACCGATCTCTGTGGACACGATAAATTCCCGAAAAAATACTTCCAAAACTTTTGTTGCTTGCCGCTTTACCGCACCAACAACACTCCATTGGCAAGTCACTTTAAGCACTAGTTGGATCATTGTTCGAAGACAAATGTAGAAGTTGAGTATATATTAAAGTTTCTAATGTTTGTGTTGTTGATTGTTTAATTTATGTTATGGCTTGCACTAGACCATATTTAACACTAATGGTAAATCAAGTTTGTAAGTTTATTTCAAAATTAGGTGGGCGTCTTTTAAAAGTAATCAAATTGGTTTATAGGTTCTTGAAAGGTAAAGCATGTCATGATATCATGTTTAGCAGCGAATAAGATGACACTTTAATTGTATGATGTGTTGATTCAAATTATGTGGTGAGTTTGGTTTAAATTGTCAATTAAATTCACAGTGGCTAGGGTTGCCGATTGAAGCAAAGTACATGGTAGTATTTGGGTTGCAAAAAAAAACTTATGAATTACAAGATTTGAGCAAGATGAAGCTTTATTGCATAGTGTAATTTATTTGACATGTGAGATATTAGATCGAACTCTAGTATGGTCGAATAGTAGCTTCTTGGTTCAACAATTCGACAGGATCTTAGCATGCCATCAAAATTTGTTCACATGTTGTAGTCGAAGTATGCTAGGAGTATTAGCATGTCGAATTGGGCCTGTTTGTTATGCATAATTGTTTAAGTTAGCTTGTTCTCTTAGTTAGCTTGTGTAATGGGCTTGTGTGTACAAGCCTATTAGGTCAGTGTGTTAGTTTTCTTTTAAATAGCATATTAATCTCTCATCTTTGACACAAGTCAAATCCTAATTAGGGTGAGAGAGGTTATTTGATATTCTCACTACGACCGAAAACACATATCACAACAGTTGGAAAAGGGATACCACCACGCTGGTCCAACCGTTGTGAGGTAAGGTGTGATTGTATGTATGATGATTTCCACCACGGACGTGTGACCGTGATTATATCTATGTAACGTGTTACCTACCACAACGATTGCCTTAAACAACCGTTGTGATATTCTTTAATGCAACATATTTAACAACGGTTGTGCTAAACAACCGTTGTAATATATTGACCTGAGTTTATTATAAATTATGTGGAATGTTTATTTCGCCAATGCTCACTAAACATATAACCTTCCAATCTACACTAAAACATTATAATATGACAAATTAAGTTATATTAGTAGAATAATTTCACGTTCAATGCTAGACAAGAGTTCTTCAACTCCTTATCCGTATTTTGTTCTTTGATAGTAGGAATTTGGTTTAATGATCCTAGTTCTTCAACTTCCCCTTTTTTCACCTTTAATTCCTTTTGCAAAATATTATTTACTTTGCAAACAAAATTAGAGGTGGAGAGAGGGGTGGTTGAAGATCTACAATCATTAAACCAAGTTCTAATTGTCAAAGAACAACGTGCAGTTAACAGTGTGAAGAATTCTTGTCAAGAATTGAACGTGTACTTATTTTCTAATACAATTTTATCTATCATATCATAATTTTCTAATACAGTTTGGAAAGTTATATATTCGGTAAGGGATTGGAAAAACACTCAAACCACATAATATACAATAAACTCATCTTTTAAACAAACATTAACAACAACATTCATCAACAACAAACCATAAATAACAAACACGATACAACAAACATATCAAGTCATAAAATATTTCAGAAACATACCATACATGTCTCATAATGGCGTGTCAACAATGAAATAAGGATGAAGATAAATTTAGATCCGCAAACTTGTGTATATTTTAAATGGATGTCATTTTGGATCTTTGACACAAGCTTGCAACGCTAAATTTAGCTTCATCCTCTTTATTGAAACAAACATCCATATCTACAAGTTAAACAAGAAGGAAGTTCAAACATCATGAAACAAGCATTGAAACAATTTAAAAAAAACTATAGAGAAAACGAACCTGTAAATACTCATTGGCTAATATTTGATGTTATGGTTTCGTTTTGGGGTTTCCATACGAGAGAGACGAGTGACAGAGTTGTTAGGGTTTCGTTTTGAGAGAGTCAGGTGAAAGAGTTATTAGGGTTTTGTTTTGAGAGACGACTGTTATGTACTGGAGCGAGAGATAATTTCGCTTATATATAAATAAGTATCACCTTTATCACGGTTGGTAATAAAAACTGTGGTGATATATACAAGGTCAATAACATTTTTATCACGATAAATGACTAATTTTTGGTGTTGAGATTCGAACCATTTCATTTCGTGTACCTTTCATTACGGTTGCTTCATTTGACCGTTGTGACATGTCCTCTAGTAAATACAAAAAAAAGTGTCACGAAATAAACTATTACCACGGTTAACACTATGGCCATTGTAAAATTGATGTTACGAAAAGTCTATTTTATAGTAGTGTCTGTAACACTTGTAATCTTGTTTCAAAGAGAAAATAAAGAATAACAATTTATAACTAATTTCATTGTGTTCTTCTAGCTTCCTTCTTTTCTATCCTTGTAAATTTTTTATTGATCAAAAAATTGATTATACTTTGTTATTTCGACATCGTTTTTCACAACACGATAAATATGCCAAAATCAAAACATATTTAGGAGTATGTGAGATTTTACAAGATTAATGAACTATATACGTTTGGACAAATATTACATAAAAATGTTTATACTTTAAAAAATGCAATAATATGTTGATTGAGTCGGTCGCTATGAGAAATTTAATTATTAACTAGTATGATACCCGTGCGCCCGCACGGGTAAAATTATTTGATACGATATAAAAAATATTATATTTAAATATATATATATAAACTTGGTATGATATAAAATATATTTATATATGTATTCAAATTTGAAATTAACGATTAATTTTAAAATAAACAATGATTATATAAATTTAATTGTATTAAAAAAAAAGTGACTCGTAAGATAAAAAAAGAATATTTAATATTTGAAAAATAAGAATTTTATCTTTTAAATTAAGGTAATTATTGGTTAAAATAAAATATGTATTGTACTGATAGTGACCCATGAAATAGAAAGTTTATTTGATATAATATAAATGTATTTATATACTGGTGTAAATTTGAAATTAGTTACTTAATTGTAAAATAAAAAATAATTATATAAACTCAATTGTATTAAATAGTTATGCAAAGAGAAAAAAAAACTCGTGACATGAAGAAAGACAAAAAAATAAAATTTTAATATTTTGAAATAAAGAATTTGTCTTTCAAATCAAGACAAATTGTTGATAAAAATAAAATAGACATTTTGCTAATAATAATTCGTATATTTAATGTGATATAAAATGTATTTAGATACAGATGCAAAATGTAAAATGATTTATTTAATTATAAAATGAATGATAATCATATAAATTTAATTATATTAAATAATTATATTAAAAAGGATTTTGTCTCACATATTAATATAATTGTTGGTTAAAATAAAATAGATATTGTGTTGATAGTGACCCGTGAGATAAATAAATTTTTTATTTTATTAAAATTTAAAAATAGATTATTAGCATTTTTAGTGATAAAAAATAAATAGAAAAAGAAATTAAAATGAAAGTGAGAAAGTGTGAGAGATTTAAGTTTTAATAAAAAGAGAGAATGAGTGCCTCTTGTCATGTTGTAGTAGTAGATGAGAATAAAAAAAAGTAAAAATTAATTAATTACTAAAATATCCTTTTAATAATATAAATAGTTTTTGATAAAAAGGTAATTTAGAGAATTTATGCAATTAAATTTGTATATATAGATAGTAGATTAAACTTATTATATATTTCTCTCTTAAAAAGTGTTATATAGCTTGATATTCGTCGAGCTTGATTCCATCTCTTCATATTAAATATGCTATCAACTTTTTTTTTTGTTCAAGCTGTAAAAATAAAAAAGCTTTTGTATATTTAAATAATATAACTTTTTTCGAAATTCATAGGTACATGTAGTGTAAATGTTTTTTCCGGTAAGTAAAGTTTAAAAAGAAAAAGCAAACCTTTGTTGTTTATAAAAGTAGTCGTAAAAAAGAAAGAAAAAGGAGAGGTAGATTGGTGTGAGTGACAGACGCGCTTTAGAAAGGAGAGTATGATTGTACATTTTTGCAGCTCATTTATTACTATCATTACACTTTCAAACTTCCAACTCGTTGACAATTTAAACCAAATCAAACTCACCGTGTAATCTTATCTTTATCTAAAAATCTGGATATTTAATTTAATTTTTTTTTAATCTTTTTAAATATATAATTTTTTATTTTTAAATTTTGTTTCAAATTTTGATTTTTTTTATATGAGTATCAATTTTAGTTTTTGTTTTTTATAAAAGTGAACGTGAAGTGATTTTTTTGTTAAAATTTTAAAGTATTATTTATTTAATTATTTAATATTTATTTTAAAATCATAAATAAATTAATAAAGATTAAATATTAGATAGTTAAATTATTATATGTTTTTTATAATAAATAGCTTTAAAACTCTATTTATTGATTAAAATACAATTATATTCTCGTAGATTGATTTCTACGTGAGAATTTCCTAATAAAGTTTTCCATAGTTTTCTTTATAAAAACAGTAAAATTATCAATTTTTAGAATAATATTAAAATATTAAAGTTCTTAAAGGAAATACTCAAATTTCCATATTTGTATTCTTTACGTGATATATTTCTTAAAATTACTTTAATATCTGGGAAAGGAGCAACAACAGCAACTAGGGGGTGTGAAAAGACCGTACCGGTCTACAGGGGTCTATAGTCTAACTGACTTAAGGTCAGGTCAGATCAGATCAGATTTTTTTAATAAAAAAATTAGGTTTATGCTTTTTTAAAAGCCTATTTAATTAAATAGGTCAGACTTAGGCTATTAAAAAAGTCTATTAAATCTTATAGGTCGGCTTATATTTATATATATATTAAAAATATGTTAAATAGGTTGTCATATATATACATATATATTAAAAAAAAGGATACATATATTAACCTATATATGAATATATATTAAAACAAATGCTAAATAGGTCGGTCTATATATGTATATATAGATCAGCTTATAAAACTTCTTAAGTAATATGGAATAATTGAGAACCATAATAAGAAAAAAACTTGTAAATAAGCTAGACCATACTTTTAAAAGGGTCAGATCAGACAAAAAAAGAGAGTCTATAATAGGCCATAAACCAGACTCAAACTTTTCAAATTTATCGTAAATCAGACTCAGACCTTATAAAACCTAGTCTAACCTATTTTCATCCCTAACAGCAATTCATAAAGTATGAAATAAATTTCATCAACTTTTATAAGTACATTTGTTAACCTGAATATATTTTTTACGCGTTGGAGTAATAAAATGAATAAATTATAGTACTCTATCCATTTTAAAATAAATGTCGTTTTAAAAGAAAATTATTGTTTTAAAATGAATATTATTTTCATTTTTTAATATAATTATTATTATTATTATTTTAATTGTGTTATTTAATTATTATTTTATATATTATTTTTAACAAATTAATAAAACTAATTTAATAAAAATATAATATCTTATAATAATATTATTGTATTTTTTAATTTTTTAATCTATATGTAAAATCTTTAAACGAAGGTATTTTGAAACATAATAAGTTTTAATTATGAAATTCGTTGTTAAAAATGAGTCAAAACAACTTTTCCCACGAGTTAATGCAAATGTGTTGCCACTTTAACGTCAAAGCAATGATATCATGTAACGCATGACCAAGGGTGCACAATTATGTTCATTTCCATTGCCTTGTAACAGAATATTTGTGCTAAACAATGAGTTAAACTCCCCATAAATTCTTTATTCTTAAATTATACTACGTGTCACACTATTGTTTGTTTTTCTAATAAGCAACCAATTAGATCGAATGCTCAACATTTAATACAAAAGAAATTAGTACCAATCCAAAAAGAAAAATAAAAAAGAAGGGGAGGAAACATCGAAGTAACACAAACAACAAGGAAAAGAGAATCAAAAGTAGCAATTGATATTCATCTTCCAATTCTACCAACCAAACTTGTTGGAACTTTGATAATAAACTTGGAACCACTCACTGCTTCTGAATTCTAAGCAAAATGTCTCAAACTTTCAGCTTACCTCTCTCAAAAAGAGATTCTTATCACACCACTCATGTTTTTTAGGCACCACTTGAATTTTTATTTTTGCCCCTAATTTTCAGATGTGTACATCCGAACATACCATTTCTCTAAAAATTTTCAGTTTTTTTCAGATGTGCACATTCGGAAGAATTCCTGATCTGCAAATCCGGAAAAAATCAAAAGAATTTCATAAAATCATTTACTTCTAAATATAATTAAATCCAATATAATTAAAATTCAACATAATTAAACTTAATATGATTTTTTTCAATATAATTAAATCCAATTTAATTAAATATAATATAATTAAAATCTATATTAAACTTAATATGATTTTTTTCAATATAATTAAATCCAATTTAATTAAAATTAATATGATTTTTTCAATATAATTAAATTCAATATAATTAAATTAATTTTAGAAGTAAATATCATATAATTTTAATTATAATATAGAAGTAAATACCATATAATTTAGAAGTAAATACCATATAATTTTAAATAACAATATAATTAAATCCAATTTTAGAAGTAAATACCATATAATTTTAAATCCAATATAATTAAATTAATTTTTTCAATATAAAAAAAAATCATTTAAAATTAAATACCATATTAATCATATTAATTATATTGAAAAAAATTAATCATATTAAATATCATATTAATTGTAATTAATATAGGTTTTAATTATATTAGATTTAATTACATTGGATTTAATTATATTGAAAAAATGATATTAATTTTAATTATATTGGATTTTAATTATATTGGATTTAATTATATTTAGAAGTAAATGATTTTATGGAATTCTTTTGATTTTTTCCGGATTTGCAAATTAGGAATTCTTCCGGATGTGCACATCCGGAACATATCAACGCTTTTTAAAATTTTGGTGCGTCCGGATGTGCAAATCCAGAATCTGGGGGTAAAAATGAAATTTCACATGGTGTCTAAGAAACTTGGGTGGTGTATTAAGAAATCCTCCTCAAAAATCACATTATTCCTATAAATTCAAATATTCTAATAAACTTAAGTCCAGAAAAAAAATAGAAGACTCACATGAAATTTGAATGTGGTATAATCACAAAAGAGATCTGTGAGATATTGGATCAAACTCTAGTTTTAGCATATGCCGTCGAAGTCCGCTCACATGTTGTTGTCGAAGACCTACATGTTGTAGTCGAATTGTGTTCTAGTATGTAGGAGATCGAATTGGACCTTGTGTTATGGATCCAATTGTTTAAGTTAGCTTGTACCCTAAGTTAGCTTGTAATGGGTAATTGTTAAAAAACCCATTAGTTTAGTATGTTAGGTTTATTATAAATATCATACTGTTTACTGTGAATTTTGGTAAACAACCTCTGGTCTATCAATCTTAAACGAAAATTGATTAACTTGCAGGATCGACCACACAAATCCTAGGGCATGTGCTAAATTTAAGAGACAGGTGTAAATGACAAATGAAAATTAAAGAGAATGTAAATTGAACTCCACGTTCGACGATGCTGAAATAAAATCTAACTGAACTCCACGTTCGACTACTTGCAATAAGGTAAAGTAAAGGCTTGAAATTTAAAGGGTTGTAAGTAAAGGGTGCAAAAATTAAAGACATCGAAAGGAAATGACAAGAAGTAAAAAGCTTTGAAAGTAAAATACGACGAACTCCACGTTCTTGAAAAGTAAAGGCTGGAATGATAAAAGTGTTGTCGAAGGTAAATCGCAGGAAAATAAAGGACTTTGAAAATAGATGCAATGGATTAAAGGTGAACTCCACGTTCTTGAAAGAAAAGACTTTGAAAAGTAAATGCTTGTAGATTAAATGCTTGAATGTAACAGTGCAGTCGAAGGTAAATGCAGAAAGTTTAAATGACTCTGAAAGTAACTTTGGCATGGAAGATAAAGTTTAAGAAATTGTAAAGGCATGGAAAGTAAATGGCTGAATCTTAAACATGATGAAGATAAATTGTATTAATGAAGAAAATGGTGTTACATTACGTACATTCTCACGAACTCGTTTCTCTATACGCGGGTACTTTGAGTTTCTTTGAGTAACTTGTACAGAAATATGAACACCCCTATTACATAGAACTAACTCCTATTTATAATGCTAGGAAATAACTACTAAGTGATGGTTCCTGCTTCGAACGTGTGGATTTTGGCGCCTTCTCCTTGGTCTCAACTGTTCCCACGTTCACAACTGCTCTGATTTAAATTTCAAACATTGGAAATTCCCTCCAGCGTTAGCATAACAACTTCAGCGCGCTTTTCCATATTCCCATGGTCGAACCTTTCCCAACACTTAGCCATTTTTGAGGTTTCCAAAACCTATATTCGACTCAGGCTTTACCAAGCTGGGTCGAAGCCTTCTTTACATTAAAAATAATTTTTTAACTTAACTTAAAATAGCTTTGATTCTTTCTAGCGTCGAAAATAAGGGTTAACACATACTAGTCTCTCTTCCTAAGTGTGACAAAACCTTATTAGGTTGAGAGATGTTAATTATTGGTATTCACTTGTAATCTTTAAACCCTATTGAGAAAGTGAATAGTAAAACAGATTTAACCAATTTTCTATTCTTCTTCCTCTTTTCTCTTCCTTTGTGAACCCTAATAGGGTTTTAGTTGGTTTTCCTTTATTTTTTCTTGTTAACCCTAACCCTTGCGTGTTTCTTGCCCATAAAGAAACCGTTAATATTTTGTTTCAAGGTATCGTTTTTCACAACAAATTGGTGCGGTGAGCGTGGAGAAGATGCCTTCAACAAAGTATGAGATTGAAAAGTTAACCGGAGAGAACGATTTTGGTTTGTGGCGCTTGAAGATGAAAGCCTTACTGGTTCAACAGGGTTGTTTGAAAGCGTTGAAGGGAGATGCAGTCATGGATGTTGCGTTAACGGTAAAAGAAAAGACGGTCATGATAGAGAAAGCCCACAACGCAATATTGTTGAGCCTTGGTGATAAGGTTCTTCGACAAGTATCAAAGGAGACTACGACATCGGGGTTATGGTTGAAACTTAAAAGTTTGTACATGACCAAATCTCTGGTGAATCGACTCTGCCTGAAGCAAGCTTTGTATTCATTCAAGATGAGTGGAGACAAAGTTTTGGCTGAGCAGTTGGATATGTTCAACAAGCTGATTCTTGATCTTAAAAATATTGTTGTGAAGATCGATGACGAAGATCAAGCACTGTTGTTGTTGTGTGCTTTGCCTAGAATACATGCTCACTTCAAAGAAACTCTCTTGTATGGAAGGGAGTCCCTGAGCTTTGAAGAAGTTCAATCAGCCCTGTATTCTAAGGATCTGAACAAATGAAATGAGTATAAACCTTCGACGGTTGGTGAAGGTTTGGCCGTTAAGGGAAATTCTTACGAAAAGATGGTAAGTTCGACAAGAAGAAAGGTAAAAGTCAGCAGAAGTCTTATAGTGGTGAAGCATCTGGTATTCGATGTTATCATTGTAAGAAGGACGGTCACACAAGAAAGGTGTGCCCTGAATGCCTGAAAGATCATGGAGGCAAGGATAATGGCAACGCAGTCATTGTTTAAGATGACTTCGACTCATCTGATGTCTTTGTGGTTTCAAGCAGCGACTCAAGAAAATAGTGGATTATGGATTCAGGTTGCACTTAGCACATGACTCCAAACAGAGAATTATTCGAAGAGCTATGTGATCAAGATGATGGATCGGTGCTGCTGGGAAAAAACAAATCCTGCAAGTATTGGATCTGTGAGATTCAAACTCCATGATGAGTCAATAAGGTTATTAACTGAAGTCAGGTATGTACCTGGTTTGAAGAGAAATTTAATTTCTCTTGGAGAATTCGACAGGAAGGGATATGTTTTCCAAGGAGAGAAAAGTATCCTAAGAGTCATGAAGGGGTCGAAGGAAGTCTTGAGAGGCGTGAAAAAACAAGGCTTGTATACCCTTGAGGCTGAGGTTGTAAGTGGTTCGACAAATATTGCATCCACGAAACCTGTGTCGAAGACAGAATTATGGCACATGAGATTGGGCCATGTCAGCGAAAGTGGCATGGTCGAATTAGGGAAGCAGAACCTGCTAGGTGGTGACAAAGTCGAAAAGTTGGAGTTTTGTGAATCTTGTGTATTTGGTAAATCCTGTAGGGCGAAGTTTAACAAAGGCAAGCAAAGAACACATAGATCCCTGGATTGCATTCATGCTGATCTTTGGGGGCCTGCAAGGAATCCTTCACACTCAGGTGCAAGGTATTTTCTATCCATCGTTAATGATTATTCCAAAAAGTTATGGGTATTCATTCAGAAGACGAAGGATGAAACTTTTGAGAATTTCAAAAGTTGGAAGGTTCTGGTCGAAACTCAAACTGGAAGAAAGGTTAAGAGGTTGAGAACCGACAATGGCCTTGATTTTTGCAACGAAGCGTTCGATAGTTACTGTGTTGAGTCTGGGATTGCAAGGCATAAGATTATAGCAGGTACTCCTCAACAAAATGGCTTAGCTGAGAGATTTAATCGAATAATCCTTGAAAGGGTTAGATGCATGTTGGTTAGTGCTGGATTGAAGAAGGTGTTTTGGGCAGAGGTTGTTTCGACAACAGCTTATATGATAAATAGATGTCTCTCGACTGCCTTGGGAATGAAGACACCTGAAGACGTTTGGTCGGGACATCCACCTAGTCTCGACAGACTGAGAGTATTTGGCTGTGTGGCCTATGCTCATATTAGACAAGACAAGGTCGAACCTAGAGCTCTGAAATGCATGTTCATGGGATACCCTGAAGGAGTCAAAGCTTATAGGCTATGGTGCCTAGAGCCAGGTCACAGGAGGTGTATCACTAGTCGAGATGTAGTTTTCAATGAAGCTGAGATGACTTTCAAGAAAAATGATGATGCTGACGAAGAACTGGAACAGGGAGAGATTCCTGTTGAGGTGGAGCATGTTGATACTGAATTGCGTACCCTAGATGAAGTCGAAGAAGAAGCAGAAGATGTTGTCAAAGATGAGGAGACTGATAATGACTACCTGCTAGCAAGAGACAGGTTGAGAAGAGTCATCAAGCCACCTCAAAGGCTTGGGTATGCAGATCTTATAACTTATGCCTTAATCTCTGCAAGTGAGGTTCTCGACGAAGAACCTAGAAACTATAAGGAAGTTATGAGGAGTCGAAAGAAGACTGAATGACTGAAGGCTATGGATGATGAGATGAAATCTCTTCATGACAATAACACATGGAAACTGATCAAGAAACCTACTGGAGCCAGGTTAGTCAGCTATAAATGGATATTTAAAGTCAAGGAAGGAATCGAAGGAGTGGCGTCGAAGAGATTAAGGCAAGGTTGGTTGCTAGGGGGTTCACTCAGAAAGAAGGTGTCGACTTCAATGATGTATTCTCGCCTGTTGTGAAGCACATGTCCATTCGAATATTTCTTGCCATGGTGGCACAGTTCAACCTTGAACTGGAGTAGATGGATGTGAAGACTGCATTCTTGTACGGTGATCTAGATGAAACAATCTTGATGAGGCAACCTGAAGGGTATATCGAAAAGGTGAAGGAAAATTATGTGTGCAAGCTGAAGAGATCTTTATATGGACTGAAACAATCTCCTCGACAGTGGAATAGGAGATTCGACAAGTTCATGACACGCATAAGTTTCATCAGAAGTCAGTTCGACCACTGTGTTTACTTCAGATTTCGACCTGGTAATTCATTTGTTATTTTGTTGCTTTACGTGGATGATATTCTAATAGCAAGCAACAATGTCGAAGAGGTAATGAGGGTGAAGGCTGAACTCAATAAGGAGTTCAAAATGAAGGATATGGGAGTTGCGTCCAGGATTCTTGGGATTGACATCCGAAGAGATAGAAAGCAGTCGAAATTACGCTTATCTCAAGAGGCATACCTATGGAAGATTCTCGAAAAGTATGGCATGTCAAATTCAAAGCCTGTTGTGACTCCGACAAACCCTCAATTCAAGCTGAGTATAGATTAGTGTCCCAGTACTGATGTCGAAAGAGCTTATATGAATAGCATTCCATATGCTAATATAGTGGGTTCTTTGATGTATGTTATGGTATGTACTAGACCTGACATATCATATGCAGTAAGTCTTGTAAGCAAGTACATGGCGAATCCTAAAAAGGCTCACTGGCAAGCATTGAAGTGGATTTAAAGGTACATAAATGGGTCTCTGAATAGAGTCCTAATTTATGGTGGAGCCTTGGATGAAGATAATAAAGCAGCAATCAAAGGATATGTCAACTCTGATTATGTAGGTTGTATGGATTCCAGAAAATCTATTTCGGGATATGTGTTCACTATGTTTGGAACAACAATCAGTTGGAAAGCAACACTTCAGAAGGTTGTTGCCTTATCAACCACTGAAGCAGAATATATCGCCCTAACTGAAGTTGTAAAGGAAGCATTGTGGCTTGAAGGTTTTGCAAAGGAGCTGAAACTTCAAGGTCCAGTTATCACTATTAAATGTGATAGTCAAAGTGCAATACACCTGTCGAAGAATTCAGCCTATCATAAGCGAACCAATCACATTGATGTGAGACTGCATTTCGTCAGAGGGGTAGATCCAACGGTAGATCCAAGTCTCTTGGGATTTTCAAATGTCTATATATACCCATTTCCGCCACTTTGTGAACTTTCCACACTTTTCATACTCTCAAGCAACCTCTTCTTCTCTTCAGTTTCTCTCACGCAAGCCCAGCAAAAAACACCATATTTTCATCTTCTTCAATAATGGCGTCTTCCCAAACTAATCATCAAACAAAGAAAACTCAAATAGGTAAGGCCACTCCATTTAAGCAAACCATTCCTCCGTTCGCTAATATCCCAGGTCCCCAACTAGTAGATAACCGTCATTGCATGCCGGAACCCACCTCTGAAGAATCAAGAGCCATATACAAATCTCAGGTAATGATTCCTATAGTTGTTTCTGATAAATCCTATGTGCTATCTAGTCCTTTAGCTGAAGTTGACATTTCTAACGAGAGGCTAAGTGAGTTTCTCCCTTCGTACCGGAAAACAAGGCCGTTAGGGCAAAAGAGTTTTCCCAAAATCAACGCTGCTGCTGGAACTTCTCCTGAAGAAACCCTCTTGCCCAAAATCAACGTTGGCTATCTCACTGATGGTACCAGGCTGGTGAGAGCTGTCAACCCCTTGAAGGAATTCGACCATTGGATGGCGAAGATGGAGAAGGTCAAAGCTGACCATTGGAAGGATATAGGGATTTATGACCTTCTTATGCTGTCGAAGACCAGCATACCATACTGTCTGAACATGTTGGCGACATCCTTATATTTTTGGGATAGCACCCATTATACCTTCCATCTGCCATGTGGAATGGTTACTCCAACCTTATTCGACGTACCTGCCATCACAGGGCTTCGCCCAGATGGCCTTACTTATAACCCTGATGTTGATGCTGACAACACCATCAATATTTCAGGCTCAAAACTTACATACACTCTCTTCATCAAACACCACTTTAAACCAGAAGATGACAACGTGTCTGATGAAGAACACATTGCTTTTCTCATAGTCTGGCTGTCGAGATATGTTTTTTGTACCAAGTCTTTGCAGGTAGCTAAGAAGTACCTGCCCCTGGCGAATCAGCTTCACCACAACAGAGGAACCTGCTTGAGTGAACTCATTCTGGCGAACCTTTACGAGTCTATCAGTGAAGGGGCTTCTCGACTTAGAAATATGGAGACCCAAGGTCCTATGCACTTGAGTGGTCCTCTTTGGCTACTTCAATTGTGGCTTAATGCTACATTTGAGGCTAGCCTCCCCAGAAAAGGCCTAGTTGATGAAGCCTCTACTGAAATAAGGGAAAGGAGTGTCGAAGGGACGCGTCTGGCTAAACTCACTCCCAATGATGATGGTGAAAACCTTCAAAGGGCTTTTACCAGTTATATTATGATGTTTGCCAAGCGCTATGAGTTCACTCCTAGCATGGCACCTTTTGCTCGACGAAGCTATGGCCCTGTGTGGTTTAAAAGGCCATTTCCAAATCCTCATCAAACTCTGGATCAAGAATCTGTTGCTATCTGGGAAGCCTTCTTGATTCCCAGATTCTTTATTCACAGGCTGAACTTAGGGAGAGGTTTGTCAGCATTGATTCCCTATCAACCCAACCTTGTCTCTCGACAATTTGGGCTGGCCCAGAGCTCCCCTCAGTGCTTGTATGAGAGAAAGGGCCAAGTAATTCTTCACACCGCCTGTTTCGACGAGGAAAATGTCTCCCACACACTCGACAGCTGGAATGAGAAAAGAAGAATCCTCTCTCCTGTGTTTTTTGAACCTTCTTTTCTGTGCACTTCATTATTCTACCAATGGTGGTCGAAGCACTATAGTGAGCACTTTCTTGATGTGGCTACATTTTCTTCGCTACTTGACCAAGCTTTTCTCCATGTGCAAGACAAGACGAAAAAGAGTAAGTTCACTCACATCGAAGAGATACAGGCTTTTCAAAAATACTTTCAAACTATCTATCGACCGAATGATCTTAGTCGAACCATTGATGAGGCTGCTGTCACTCTAAAGAGAAAATTTCTTGAAAAGCTGGATCAACTAAAAATTCCTCCCAACGTCCCTCGTGAGAAACGTTATGAGGTAGCTTTTAAACTTTTTCCTCCAAAGTTCCCTCGACTGCCTAATGCTGATTTTGGAGTGGCGCTTGCCCCTCCATTTCCAGATTGGTTTGTCTGTGGGGAGCATTTAAAACTTCTTCGACAACAGTCTCAGCCAAAGGCTCAACGAGTGGTTTCGACTAAACATACGTTAGACAGTTTTAAAGGGCACCTTCATATAGGAATTCAGGACGTTCGTGTCGAATCTGAAATATATGAAGGTTTGAAATCCTTAATCCATGGCTTTATAACTAACCATGTAATCATTAACTTGTAATAATTGTGTACTGTCTTTCAGCTGTGCCTAGGAAAGCTGCTTCAACTAGGGTTGCTACCTTACAAAGTGGCAAAGAACCAGAGAGCACACAGGTATATTTCACATCCCCCGCTTACGCTTTTACTATATGAATTCCTTTCTTATATTTGCATTGCCTCTTCAGACTGGTCGAAAACCCCCAACACCTTCCAAGAAAGGTAAAAAGGATACCCCAGCTGTGGTTATAGCTTCAGAGGCCTCAGATGAATCTCCTGAGGAGGTTCTCACAAGGAAAAGAAGAAAACCCCTAAAGGCTTCTGGACCTACTGGCCCACCTCCTTCGAAGGTGGCCAAAATACTCGAAAAGGCACCCACCACAAGTGGTGTCGAGAAGGAACCTTCCAAGGTGGCCTTGAGAACCCCTCTTGGTGACCATGGGAGTGATAAATCAAGTCCTACTGTTGAACAAACTCAGGTATGTGCACCATTTTTTTTATTATGCTGACATCTTTCGCCTATTATTTCATTCTCTTTTTCTCCACTTGTGTTCTTTAGGCACCCATAATCAGCAATCTTGATCCCCAACCAACTCCAAGCAACTTCGCCACCACCATAATTGACGACCCTGTTCCTCAACCAACTTCAGGAAGCTTCACCACCACGCTCCTCAACAGCCAAGGTGAGCCAACTTATCACCCATCTTTTGATATTGGCTCTGGTTTAAGTGAGATTAACCAACCTACTCCACATGCTGCAGAACACACCACACCACCAGTTCAAACCACTACTCAAAACGCACAAGCTGATGGCGCCAACTCTGATGATGATGATGCCTCAAGTCCCGCACCTTTCAACCTGTCCAACTTCATGGATGATGATCACTTGGTTGAAGAAGAAAGGAATGAACCTGAAGTTCAAACACACAACAACAATCCTGGCCAAGCTGCGCCTGAGGAGATAAACGAACCACATCCTACACCAGCTAATGATCAGGAGAATATCCAACCAACTACTGAAGAGCCTGACGAAGAGATGGTAGTCGAAGAAGAAAAAGATGAAGAAGAAGAAGAATCAGAAGAAGAACAAACTGATCCTAATCCCCACCATACTCCTTCGCCTGTGGCCTTCCACCGCCTGGAGACTCACTGACAGCGCTCAAGTGGTCGAACCTACGTGAGTTTACCAAATTGATTCTTGGGCAGAGGTATGGTTCTTCTTCTTCTGTTTCTCCAACTCCAGCATCAGATAACTTCGCCCAACCAATTCTTCAGGCCATCAAGAAAAAATTCTTCAGGGGGGATATTCACAGAGTTTTGGCCTCAGACCCATCTGCAACTGCTTATTTGAAGGATACCCTTAGAAAGCTGGAACTCACCACTCTTAATCCAGACGTTTATGGTTTTCTGATAGAATTAACTGTTGTGGTGAACCAAATAGCTGCAGAGATAAAGCTGCTTCCATCTATCAGGAAGACCCTAGAGGAAACATCTGGTCTTGAGAGTGCAGCTTGGTGTGGTGCAAAAGAGTCGTATGAGAAGGTCGAAAGTATAGAGGCTGACTAAAAGAAAACACAAGATGAAATAGCCTCCAATTAGAAGAACATTGAAGCCTGGAAGCAGCAAATCACTGAGTTACAAGCTAAAATTGAGGATGCTGAAAAATGCAACCGTGATTTGCAGAACTTCGACACCACTGAGATGGCTAGGGAAATGAAACACGCCATAGATCGTATTGAGGCAGCTCAAAAATTTGAGAAACAGCTTGCCACAACCAAGCTTGATGAGTCATTGTGCAATGCTCGCCTCAAACACCACATCGAAACCTTTGCCCAGTTGGAGTCGAGGCTTCCCTTCTGATGCTTTCAAGACCTTTATTTGTTTAACTAATCATTTGTTTCTTGGCCTTTTTCAGGCCCTTATGTAATGACAATTTTATGCCTTTTGACATTGATTAATCAATCATTATTATTTTGCCCTTAACTGCTTTCGACCCATATTATATTATGATGCACTTTATTTGTTGCCTCTTATCAGTCAAATTTGCAATTAAGGCATTCTATCTTTTTCTTGGAAAGTCAACCTTTCCAGCTTTAAATTCCAAGGCATAAGCCTCTAGCTTTTAAAGTAGCATTTATAGCATAGTCCTCAGGCCTACTTCCAAGAATAACTCACGTGTTTCCACCGTTTGATTGGCCAATCCAATCAGTACTTCGCCTCTATAAATTTCTTCCACCTAACCACGTTTTGCGTAGAAACAAACATGAATAATTCAGAGAAATCATCAGCCAAGAAAATGGCTGGAAAGGCAAAGGCAGTTAAGGAAACAACAAAAAAGATGGAGGCAACCAAACAACCTGAAGCCTCCATTGGAGCAACCTCTCAAGCCAAGAAGAGAGAAACTAAAATGAAGATCTCTAAGAAAGGGCGCTCCAGTACCCAAGACTCTGATGATGAGCCAGATGTAGATTATATGGATTTCCTCAAATCCATAGATTGGAGAGATTATGAATAACCTTTCCTTGATTAAAAATTATTGTATTGGTTTTTCTTTGCTTTGTATGCCATATTAGCCTGACTTGGCCTATTTTGGCTTTCTTTTTATTAAATAAAGCTTATGTTTTAATATGAATCTCTTGCAGCATAGGCTTATATTTTTTCAAATACTTGCCATTTACTTTCAAGATTCTTTTGTCTTTGTCTAACTCTCCCACTTCATAAGCTCCATTAGAGAAAACTTGTATGACTTGGAATGGGCCTTCCCACTTAGGGGACCATTTGCCCAATGTTCTGTCCTTTCGATCCATATGCAAAATCACTTTCCAAACCAATTCCCCACATGCAAAAGATTTAGACTTAACCTTTTTGTTGTAGGATTCTTCAACCCTCATCTTTTGTCTTCTTAACAACTCCAAGGCTCTGAGCCTTTCTTCATCCAAATCCACTAGTTCATTCATCATCATTTCCCAATAATTCTCAGAGGGAATCTCATGATGTCTTTGAACTCTTACAGACTGTAAATAAATCTCAACAGGCAATACTGCATCATGACCAAAAGTAAGTCGAAATGAGGTAGTGTTGATAGCCTCTTTAGGGGATGTTTGACATGCCTAGAGAACTTGGTCTAACGTCTTGTGCCAATTTTTAGGCCTCTTTCCCACATGCTTCTTAATTAGTCCAATTACTACCTTATTGGCAGCTTCGACTTGCCCATTGGCCTGAGCATAATAAGGTGTAGAAGTTAATAACTTAAAACCTATTTGTTTGGCAAACTCCTGCATCTTTCGACCAGTGAACACTGATCCTTGATCTGTAGTGATTGTTTCAGGAATCCCAAATCTATAAATAATGTGATTTTGAATGAATTCAATAACATCTTCTTGACCTATATTCACCAGTGGTATTGCCTCAATCCACTTGGTGAAATAATCAATTCCCACCAAAATATATCTTTGGTTCTTTGAAGATGCTGGTCGAATCTCTCCCACTATATCCAAAGCCCATCCTCTGAAAGGCCACGGTTTCACTATAGAGTGTAATTCACTTGCTGGGATATGCTGTACGCCAGCATGAATTTGGCATTCTTGGCAACCCTTAGCAAATTCTATGCAATCTTTCAGCATAGTAGGCCAATACATGCCTTATCGAAACAACATCCATTTCATCTTCTGGCCAACTTGGTGTGCTCCACATGCCCCACTGTGTACTGTCGAAAGAGCCAAATATGCCTCTGCTTCACTAAGGCATTTCAATAGGACTCCTTCAGGGGTCTTTTTAAACAGTTCATTACCCAAAAGCACATAGCTTAAGGCTTGATACCTGATTTTTCGCTCTGTCGAAGCCGTTGGTTTTTGCAAATATTCAACTATAGGCTTCCTCCAATCTTCATCTGTTAAATTATCTATGGCAAAAATTTCAAAATTTTCGCCATCTATGCACCCAAACTTAGTTGTTTCTAAGTCTGATGGGCACAATCCAATAGCCACCATTTTACCTCTTGCTTCAATTACTTCTTGAAGGTTTTCCTTCGACACCTTGTATCCAGAGGCAATTTGAGCCAAGTCGCTAGCAACTTGGTTCTCTATTCTAGGTATGTGTTGGATGGCCACTACCTCAAATTTCTTTAATAATCTATTGGCCATCACAAAGTACATAATGAGATTTTCTTTAACACACTTATACTCCTTTGCGATTTGTTTTATAACCAATTCTGAGTCTCCCATTATTTCGACTCTAGTTGCCCCCAATTCTAACAAAATTTCAAGGCCAGCGATTAATGCTTCATATTCAGCCTCATTGTTAGAGCAAGGTCCTTCGACCTTATACTTGAATTTTGTTGGAATTTTTTCAGGAGAAATAATGTATATTCCTACTCATGTTCCATTTTTATGACTTGATCCATCAAAGTATAACTTCCAGGATTTTAATTCAACATAATTCAAATCATTTTCATTTATAGAGTAATCAACTATAAAATCTGCAACTACTTGCCCTTTCACAGCTTTTAAAGGTTGATATGTTAGGGAAAATTCTGTTAATGTTAATGCCCATTTGCCAATTCGACTATGCAAAATAGGTTTAGATAACATATGTTTTACAACATCAAAGTGAGAAGAAACATACACATCAACTGGCTTTATATATTGCTTCAATTTAGTACAAGAGAAATACAAGCATAAACATAACTTCTCAATCATGCTATACCTAGTTTCTGCATCATTTAAGACTCGACTAAGATAATAAATGGCTCTTTTGACTCCATGTTCATCCTCCTGAGCTAACATGCTCCCTGGAGTTTTATCTGATGCAGCTATGTACAATCTCATACTCTTGTTTCTACAAGGTGGTGACAGAATTGGAGGATGGCTTAGGTACTCCTTGATCTTGTCAAAGGCTTCCTGTTGTAATTGCCCCCACTCAAAACTATCTTTGTTGAAACGAAGCAATGGCGAAAAAGCTTGTGTTTTACCACTCAGGTTGGATATAAACCTTCTTAAGAAGTTGATCTTGCCCAGCAACGACTGCAACTCCTTTTTAGTTGATGGAGTTTTCGCCTCCATTATGGCTTTGGTTTTATTATGATTTATCTCAATCCCTTTCTTGTGGACCACAAAGCCTAGGAAATCCCCTGCCTGCACACAAAAAGCACATTTGAGAGGATTCATTTTAAGACCATACTTTCTCATCCTTTCAAAGGACTGTCGAAGATGGTCAATGTGACTTTTCCCATAAATAGATTTTATAACAATATCATCAATATAAATTTGCATGAATGTGTCTATAAAATCATGGAAAATTGAATTCATTGCCCTTTGATAAGTGGCACCAACGTTCTTGAGACCAAAAGGCATCACTACCCGTTCATAGGTGCCTAAGGCTCCAGGGCATCTAAAAGCAGTTTTATGAACATCTTCCTCAGCAATGAATATTTGGTTGTAGCCAGAATATCCATCCAGCATACTAAGATATTCATATCCCGCTGCAGAATCTATTAACATTTCTGCTACTGGCATTGAATATTCATCTTTAGGAGTTGCAGAGTTTAAATCTCTAAAATCAATGCAAACTCCCATTCTTTTTAATAACAGGTACTATATTAGCCAACCATTCGACATACCTTGCAGTGCGAATGAATTTGCAACGAAGCAGTCTTTCGACTTCCTCTCTGATCTTTGACAATATCTCTAGTGCAAACCGTCTTGGATTTTGCTTGACCGGTTTTTTCCCAGGCGTCATAGGCAACCTGTGTTCGACCAACTCCCTGCTCAAACCAGGCATCTCATCATAATCCCAGGCGAAGCAGTCCTTGAACTCTTTCAACAACTGAACCACTTCAACCTTCAACCAGGGATCAAGATTGGCACTGATGTAGGTAGGCCTTTTGGTTGTCCCCTCACTGAGGTCAACTTCTTCTAAAGGATCTTGTGCTAGCATTTTGATATTATTTGCCAACGGATCCTTCTCAAATCCCAAAGGCTCATCTTCATAGATGGCGTCGAGCCTCTGGCTTTGCTCTCCAGTTTCAACCTTATCTGGAGGTTTTGGGTCGAAGTCCTTACCAGGACCTTCTTGATATAATTCATAAATGGCTTCGCCAGCCATATAGTCATTGGCGGCTTCCAAAGCCGCTTGTAGTTTTGTTTCGGCCACATAGGCCGAAATTCTTTTTAAAGCGTCGAACTCAGTCATGATCACTGAATTCATCTCCCCATCCTGTGGGCTCTATTGGAGGTGAGCCTAAGCATGGCAACCTCCCTCCTGGCACCTCCCTGTCCCATCTGAAACCTTCGACAGGGTGTAAATACAACGAATAAAATATTTCTACATCAGGCGTAAACTCAAAGTCAGCTGGAGGACATGGAGCAATGTTCGCCAGATGTTTCTCAAATTGCCTACTATCCACATGATTAATAGGCACCTTAAAGTACCCTTGATCAGCTTCAATATTTTCAACTATCCCATCAGTCTCCAAATGGTGATTCTTTGATGCATAGATGATGACACAACTCCTATTCCATGAATCCACTCCCTACCCAAGAGTAGGTTGTAGTTAGCTTTTGTCTCAACGACCATAAACATTGTTGGTCTGGTAATAGTTCCCACAGTGAGATCCACTTGAATCACTCCTAGAGTGGAACCAACTTTTCCTTCATAGTTCGACAGAACCATGTTGTGGGGTTTGGTATCGGTCTCAAACTTCCCAATCTTGCTCAACAAAAATCTTGGCATTAAATTAACGGTTGCACCACAATCCACCAAAATTTTGTTGACAGGGACGTTTTCTACTTTGCCAGTAATGTAAAGAGGCTTCAAATGACCCTTCATTGCCTCTGTGGGGCGTTCAAAGAAAGCATTCTGTTCTTCGGCGCACCCATTGTTCATGATGTAATAACACACAGGCTTGTGTGCCAACATTTCCAATTCAGCAGTTTGATCCAAGTCTTCGACCTCTGAGACTTGACCAAATTCTTTTGGCATTACTGACACCACATTCACCAGAATATCTAGAGAAGCTGTTGACTCATTGTCGAAATTATCATTCATATTCTCATCATCTTCAACCTTCTTCTCTGGCTGAACATTGAACAGCTTTCGCCTTATGGGCATCTTCTTAATTGCCTCAGCTTGATGATCAACATTGGTACTTGATTCTCCTTGCACCTGAGCCTCCCTGACAGCCTTTCGCCTGCGTTGCTCTCTTCGCCATTGTGATCTAGACATGGGGTTTTTACCCTTGTAATTCTGAGAAATGTATGCTGATTTGTTGGTGGTGTGGTTCTCTTTTCTATACTCAAATGAAGAACCTCTTTCCACATCAAATTTCTCCCACTTTTTCTTCTGTCCTCTCCCTTCGATAGGCTTGATCCAACTACCTGTTGGCACATTCGCAGCTGGTTTGAATGTACCTGGCCTAACTCCTGGTGCTTGGTTTTTTAGTCCTGTCGAAAGTCGCCTATGGTCAAAACCTCTGGGCCCTTTGTTCACCTTCTGCCCCCAGCTTTCACCAGCCTTTTTGACACCTTCTAACTTGTGGGCAGCTTTTTCATCAAAAATGGCGCTGCATCTAGGACATAGCATTACTCCAGAGCCTTTCTTCTGGCAACGATGCAAGAAATCCACAATTGTCTCTTCTTGCTTAGGATAAGCTATTTTGTTGCGCTTCTCTTGTTCGTCTACCTTACTTACTTGTTCATCTTTTCGATATGTAATTTCGACCATATTGACATCCATTCTGTCCTTTAAGTGCATCTTGGAGAAATGGGCTTCCAGACTTTCAGTGGTTTTCGCCAGACAACCACCACTTGCTGCTGCTTTTGCAGCTTTTTGGGAAGCTTCCCGCCAAGCATCTTTTTCAGCTTCGACCATTTCCTCAGCATTGACTCTTTCAACATCAGGAGATGTCTTGAAGAATTTTTCAGCAGCCATACATATCCAGTTTTCCACCAAACAACCATCCATGTCTATCATCTCTCCTACCAACAGCAAGTCATCTTCCAATTCCTTAACAACTTAGACTTTGGGGGCATTTCTGCCCATAGCCTCATTGGTGCTGATGCTATCTGAGCTAGAATCAGATTCTTCAGTCAATTCGACCATGTTAATGCCTTCATTGGCGTTTATCTTCAATCCACTCACGGCCATATCCAAAACCTTGGCAACATTATCCATTTCAACAAACTTATCAGCAGTTTCTTTGGTCACCAACATTAGACTAGTACTATCAACATTCAGGCCATTTGCAGCCTTACTAAAACCTTTAATTATCACAGAATTGGTGGCGAAGTCTTCAGTAACCTCCACCATGTTGACTGACTTATCAAATCCCTCTGTGACTTCGACCATCTGAACCTCATGAGGCTCTGTATAGTTAGCCTTTGCAACTTGCAATGGGTCAGAGTCAATCTTCATCTGGGCTTTGCCCTTGTCACCAAACTTCAGCCTTCCTTCTTGGATAGCATTTTGCACCAAATCCCTGAAAAGAAAACATTGAGAAGTTTTATGACCCAAAAAATTATGGTACTTACAAAAACCTCTTTTCTTTCTTTGTTCTAAAGGTGGCATCTTAGCACCAGCAGGCACTATCATTTGCCCATCTTTAACTAACAAATCAAAAATTTCGTCACATTTAGTGACGTCGAAAGTGTATGTTTTCTTAGGAAATTTGTCGTTAGTTTCGACATGATTTTTTCCTTCTGAAGGAGTTAATAATTTGCAGGCATAAGGTGGACCTTGCTTTAACTCAGCAACGTCAACCTCATTTCTGTCGAAATAAGATGTCTCACCATACAGACTCTCCACATCTTCATTGCATTCGACAAAGGCTACTTTTTTACCCCTGCTGAATTTAGCCTTCTCTTCTTTCAGCCTTTCTAGCTGTCGAACCCTATCAGCCAACTGGGCCATATCTCTAAGATATTGGGTATCTAATTTCTTCCTAATCGAATAATCAAGACCCCCAGCAGCCATTTCGACCAACTCATGTTCCGACACTTGTGTAAAGCACCTGGCTTTAAGAAGTCAAAACCTATTCAGGTAATCATCAATTGGCTCAGTAACTTTGCATTTGATGCTAGCCAATTCTTTCAAACTAATCTTAGTTTGCCCCATGTAGAACTGTTCATGAAACAAACGTTCTAGTTGGGTCCAATTGTATATGGAATTTGGAGGCAAAGTAGTAAACCATGTGAAGGCATTCTTGGTAAGGGAACTTGGGAAGTATTTGACTCTGAGGCTTTCATCAGCTGCAATTTCGCCTGCTTCAATCAAATATCTAGCCACATGTTCGACAGTAGATTCAGTAGTATCTCCTGAAAACTTGCTGAACTTTGGAACCTTCGTCCTAGGGGGTAGTTCTGCTTGGAGAATATAATCCACTATAGGCGAAGTATAATTTGGCCTTGTGAAGCTAAAATTCACACCATTTCTGGTCATTATCCTTTCAACCATGGCTGCAAGATTATTTTCTTCTGCTTGATTTTGGTGTCGAACCTGTCTAAGTAGCTGATCTGCATTTTGGTTCCTGTTCACCATCACTACTGGCTCTTCCTCCATCTGGTATGGCATCTGGTTTCTTGGTGGTTCGACTCTAAAAGGATTAATCATCTCTTGATCTTCCAAGTTCGCCTCAGGTATCTGGCGTGGATGACATCTTGGGATATCTTCGACAACAGTTGCTCTTCGATCCACCGCTGGTACTCCCATGAAATCAGCCATGCGTGCCACTTGTGCAGCCAATTGTTGGTTCGTTTGAGTAGTATTCTGAATCAAGGGTTGAAAAACTTCTCCCATTGTCTGAGACAACGTATGCACCATTTGCATGTTACTTTCATCCATCTGCTGTCTCAAACAATTTATGGATTTATTTGTAAGGCTAGGCGTTTGAACAGAGTAACCAACACCTATATTCAGGTTGTTTCGCCCTCCTGATCCTGACCCTTGTAATGGCGAAGACACAACAGTTTCTGAAAATACAGGTGGAGCATTCTGCAGATTTTGCATCATTGATGTAGGCATACCATAGGGTTGACTCCTTGACCCTAGATGTGGAAAACCTGGAGGAGGAACGTGCCTGTACATTGAATTTCCTCCTGGGGGTGTTGGTGAATTAGGACTTTGTGGTCCTATGTATTCCAACACAGGTTGAGTATATGACTTTGTATATGTTGATCCTGGTTCAGACACTACTAATGGAAGTGACGCCTGTCCTCCTGTCGAAGACACTGGTGATGGTGTGCTTTGAGACCCCATACTGCTACTTGCCTGAGTGTTTGAAAGACTCCCTTGAGGATTAACTTGTTGGTTGGCATTGGTTGCCATTTTCTTAGTGTATCTTCTCTTTGGTATTCCTTCGTTTGTTGTGGCTAACTTCCCACTTCTCAATAACATACAACGAGAGTACTTCTTCACTAAGAAAGATAAGGTTGACAAAGAGTGTAAACTTAGCACTGGGTCCTACCAGGTGTGCCAATTTGTTTACTGTGAATTTTGGTAAACAACCTCTGGTCTATCAATCTTAAACGAAAATTGATTAACTTGCAGGATCGACCACACAAATCCTAAGACATGTGCTAAATTTAAGAGACAAGTGTAAATGACAAATGAAAATTAAAGAGAATGTAAATTGAACCCGACGTTCGACGATGCTGAAATAAAATCTAACTGAACTCCATGTTCGACTACTTGCAATAAGGTAAAGTAAAGGCTTGAAATTTAAAGGGCTGTAAGTAAAGGGTGCAGAAATTAAAGGCGTCGAAAGGAAATGACAAGAAGTAAAAAGCTTTGAAAGTAAAATGCGACGAACTCCACGTTCTTGAAAAGTAAAGGCTGGAATGATAAAAGTGCTGTCGAAGGTAAAGCGCAGGAAAATAAAAGACTTTGAAAATAGATGCAATGGATTAAAGGTGAAATCCACATTCTTGAAAAGAAAAGACTTTGAAAAGTAAATGCTTGAAGATTAAATGCTTGAATGTAACAGTGCAGTCGAAGGTAAATGCAGAAAGTTTAAATGACTCTGAAAGTAACTTTGGCATGAAAGATAAAGTTCAAGAAATTGTAAAGGCATGGAAAGTAAATGGCTGAATCTTAAACATGATGAAGATAAATTGTATTAATGAAGAAAATGGTGTTACATTACGTACATTCTCACGAACTCGTTTCTCTACACGCGGGTACTTTGAGTTTCTTTGAGTAACTTGTACAGAAATATGAACACCCCTATTACATAGAACTAACTCCTATTTATAATGCTAGGAAATAACTACTAAGTGGTGGTTCCTGCTTCGAACGTGTGGATTTTGGCGCCTTCTCCTTGGTCTCAACTGTTCCCATGTTCACAACTGCTCTTATTTAAATTTCAAACATTGGAAATTCCCTCCAGCGTTAACATAACAACTTCAGCGCGCTTTTCCATATTCCCATGGTCGAACCTTTCCCAACACTTAGCCATTTTTGAGGTTTCCAAAAACTATATTCGACTCAGGCTTTACCAAGCTGGGTCGAAGCCTTCTTTACATTAAAAATAATTTTTTAACTTAACTTAAAATAGCTTTGATTCTTTCTAGCGTCGAAAATAAGGGTTAACACATACTAGTCTCTCTTCCTAAGTGTGACAAAACCTTATTAGGTTGAGAGATGTTAATTATTGGTATTCACTTGTAATCTTTAAACCCTATTGAGAAAGTGAATAGTAAAACAGATTTAACCAATTTTCTATTCTTCTTCCTCTTTTCTCTTCCTTTGTGAACCCTAATAGGGTTTTAGTTGGTTTTCCTTTATTTTTTCTTGTTAACCCTAACCCTTGCGTGTTTCTTGCCCATAAAGAAATCGTTAATATTTTGTTTCAAGGTATCGTTTTTCACAACAAATTGGTGCGGTGAGCGTGGAGAAGATGCCTTCAACAAAGTATGAGATTGAAAAGTTAACCGGAGAGAGCGATTTTGGTTTGTGGCGCTTGAAGATGAAAGCCCTACTGGTTCAACAGGATTGTTTGAAAGCGTTGAATGGAGAGGCAGACATGGATGTTGCGTTAACGGTAAAAGAAAAGACGGCCATAATAGAGAAAGCCCACAACGCAATATTGTTGAGCCTTGGTGATAAGGTTCTTCGACAAGTATCAAAGGAGACTACGACATCGGGGTTATGGTTGAAACTTAAAAGTTTGTACATGACCAAATCTCTGGTGAATCGACTCTGCCTGAAGCAAGCTTTGTATTTATTCAAGATGAGTGGAGACAAAGTTTTGGCTGAGCAGTTGGATATGTTCAACAAGCTGATTCTTGATCTTAAAAATATTGTTGTGAAGATCGATGACGAAGATCAAGCACTATTGTTGTTGTGTGCTTTGCCTAGAACACATGCTCACTTCAAAGAAACTCTCTTGTATGGAAGGGAGTCCCTGAGCTTTGAAGAAGTTCAATCAGCCCTGTATTCTAAGGATCTGAACAAATGAAAGGAGTATAAACCTTCGACGGTTGGTGAAGGTTTGGCCGTTAAGGGAAAATTCTTACGAAAAGATGGTAAGTTCGACAAGAAGAAAGGTAAAAGTCAGCAGAAGTCTTATAGTGGTGAAGCATCTGGTATTCGATGCTATCATTGTAAGAAGGACGATCACACAAGAAAGGTGTGCCTTGAACGCCTGAAAGATCATGGAGGCAAGGATAATGGCAACGCAACCATTATTCAAGATGACTTCGACTCATCTGATGTCTTTGTGGTTTCAAGCAGTGACTCAAGAAAATAGTGGATTATGGATTCAGGTTGCACTTGGCACATGACTCCAAACAGAGAATTGTTCGAAGAGCTATGTGATCAAGATGGTGGATCGATGCTGCTGGGAAAAAACAAATCCTGCAAGTATTGGATCTGTGAGATTCAAACTCCATGATGAGTCAATAAGGTTATTGACTGAAGTCAGGTATGTACCTGGTTTGAAGAGAAATTTAATTTCTCTTGGAGAATTCGACAGGAAGGGATATGTTTTCCAAGGAGAGAAAAGTATCCTAAGAGTCATGAAGGGGTCGAAGGAAGTCTTGAGAGGCGTGAAGAAACAAGGCTTGTATACCCTTGAGGTTGAGGTTGTAAGTGGTTCGACAAATATTGCATCCATGAAACCTGTGTCGAAGACAGAATTATGGCACATGAGATTGGGCCATGTCAGCGAAAGTGGCATGGTCGAATTAGGGAAGCAGAACCTGCTAGGTGGTGACAAAGTCGAAAAGTTGGAGTTTTGTGAATCTTGTGTATTTGGTAAATCCTGTAGGGCGAAGTTTAACAAAGGCAAGCAAAGAACACATAGATCCCTGGATTACATTCATGCTGATCTTTGGGGGCCTGCAAGGAATCCTTCACACTCAGGTGCAAGGTATTTTCTATCCATCGTTAATGATTATTCCAGAAAGTTATGGGTATTCATTCAGAAGACGGAGGATGAAACTTTTGAGAATTTCAAAAGTTGGAAGGTTCTGGTCGAAACTCAAACTGGAAGAAAGGTTAAGAGGTTGAGAACCGACAATGGCCTTGATTTTTGCAACAAAGCGTTCGATAGTTACTGTATTGAGTCTGGGATTGCAAGGCATAAGACTATAGCAGGTACTCCTCAACAAAATGGCTTAGCTGAGAGATTCAATCGAACAATCCTTGAAAGGGTTAGATGCATATTGGTTAGTGCTGGATTGAAGAAGGTGTTTTGGGCAGAGGTTGTTTCGACAACAACTTATCTGATAAATAGATGTCCCTCGACTGCCTTAGGAATGAAGACACCTGAAGAAGTTTGGTCGGAACATCCACCTAGTCTCGACAGACTGAGAGTATTTGGCTGTGTGGCCTATGCTCATATTAGACAAGACAAGGTCGAACCTAGAGCTCTGAAATGCATGTTCATGGGATACCCTGAAGGCGTCAAAGCTTATAGGTTATGGTGCCTAGAGCCAGGTCACAGGAGGTGTATCACTAGTCGAGATGTAGTTTTCAATGAAGCTGAGATGACTTTCAAGAAAACTGATGATGCTAACGAATAACTGGAACAGGGAGAGATTCCTGTTGAGGTGGAGCATGTTGATGCTGAATTGCGTACCCTAGATGAAGTCGAAGAAGAAGCAGAAGATGTTGTCGAAGATGAGGAGACTGATAATGACTAACTGCTAGCAAAAGACAGGTTGAGAAGAGTCATCAAGCCACCTCAAAGGCTTGGGTATGCAGATCTTATAACTTATGCCTTAATCTCTGCAAGTGAGGTTCTCGATGAAGAACCTAGAGACTATAAGGAAGTTATGAGGAGTCGAAAGAAGACTGAATGACTGAAGGCTATGGATGATGAGATGAAATCTCTTCATGACAATAACACATGGAAACTGATCAAGAAACCTGCTGGAGCCAGGTTAGTCAGCTATAAATGGATTTTTAAATTCAAGGAAGGAATCGAAGGAGTGGCGTCGAAGAGATCAAGGCAAGGTTGGTTGCTAGGGGGTTCACTCAGAAAGAAGGTGTCGACTTCAATGATGTATTCTCTCCTGTTCTGAAGCACATGTCCATTCAAATATTTCTTGCCATGGTGGCACAGTTCAACCTTGAACTGGAACAGATGGATGTGAAGACTGCGTTCTTGTACGGTGATCTAGATGAAACAATCTTGATGAGGCAACCTGAAGGGTATATCGAAAAGGTGAAGGAAAATTATGTGTGCAAGCTGAAGAGATCTTTATATGGACTGAAACAATCTCCTCGACAGTGGAATAGGAGATTCGACAAGTTCATGACACGCATAAGTTTCATCAGAAGTCAGTTCGACCATTGTGTTTACTTCAAATTTCGACCTGGTAATTCATTTGTTATTTTGTTGCTTTACGTGGATGATATTCTAATAGCAAGCAACAATGTCGAAGAGGTAATGAGGGTGAAGGCTGAACTCAATAAGGAGTTCAAAATGAATGATATGGGAGTTGCGTCTAGGATTCTTGGGATTGACATCCGAAGAGATAGAAAGCAGTCGAAATTACGCTTATCTCAAGAGGCATACCTATGGAAGATTCTCGAAAAGTATGGCATGTCGAATTCAAAGCCTGTTGTGACTCCGACAAACCCTCAATTCAAGCTGAGTATAGATTAGTGTCCCAGTACTGATGTCGAAAGAGCTTATATGAATAGCATTCCATATGCTAATATAGTGGGTTCTTTGATGTATGTTATGGTCTGTACTAGACTTGACATATCATATGCAGTAAGTCTTGTAAGCAAGTACATGGCGAATCCTAGAAAGGCTCACTGGCAAGCATTGAAGTGGATTTAAAGGTACATAAATGGGTCTCTGAATAGAGTCCTAATTTATGGTGGAGCCTTGGGTGAAGATAATAAAGCAGCAATCAAAGGATATGTCAACTCTGATTATGTAGGTTGTATGGATTCCAGAAAATCTATTTCTGGATATGTGTTCACTATGTTTGGAACAACAATCAGTTGGAAAGCAACACTTCAGAAGGTTGTTCCCTTATCAACCACTGAAGCAGAATATATCGCCCTAACTGAAGCTGTAAAGGAAGCATTGTGGCTTGAAGGTTTTGCAAAGGAGCTAAAACTTCAAGGTCCAGTTATCACTATTAAATGTGATAGTCAAAGTGCAATACACCTGTCGAAGAATTCAGCCTATCATAAGCGAACCAATCACATTGATGTGAGAATGCATTTCGTCAGAGGGGTAATCGAGCATGGAGAAGTCCAAGTGCTAGAGGTTTCAACAAATCATAATGCTGCTGATATGATCACCAAGACAATGCCCAGTTGTAAGTTTTTCCACTGTATGCAGTTGATAAAGTTTCATGAAGAAATCTAGTTTATTTCTTGAGGATATAGAGTTAGATCCAAGGTGTAAAATTTTGAGATATTGGATCGAACTCTAGTTTTAGCATGTCGTCGAAGTCTGCTCACATGCTGTTGTCGAAGACCTACATGCTGTAGTCGAATTGTGTTCTAGTATGTAGGAGATCGAATTGGGCCTTGTGTTATGAATCCAATTGTTTAAGTTAGCTTGTATCCTATGTTAGCTTGTAATGGGTAATTGTTAAAAAGCCCATTAGTTTAGTATGCTAGGTTTATTATAAATAGCTTACTAGTCTCTCTTCCTAAGTGTGACAAAACCTTATTAGGTTGAGAGAGGTTAATTATTGGTATTCACTTGTAATCTTTTAACCTTATTGAGAAAGTGAATAGTAAAACAGATTTAACCAATTCTCTATTATTCTTCCTCTTTTCTCTTCCTTTGTGAACCCTAATATGGTTTCAGTTGGTTTTCCTTTGTTTTTTCTTGTTAACCCTAACCCTTGCGTGTTTTTTGCCCATAAAGAAACTGTTAATATTTTGTTTCAAGGTATCGTTTTTCACAATACCTTAAGTCCATTATTCCTTCAAAAATCACTACGACTCTTAAAAATCACATTATTCCTATAAATTCAAATATTCTAATAAACTTAAGTCCAGAAAAAAATAGAAGACTCACATGAAATTTGAATTTGGTATAATCACAAAAGAGATCAAAGTGTTTCTAAATCGAATTCTTTTCCACTACGACTCTAATTTCAGTCCATCTGAACACTTTAGACCAAACATCTGAAACAACCAAACAACTTCGGAATAAATGGATATCGTCTTCAATACTTATTCACATAAGGCGCACTTTAAATTCTGGTTGTTCGAAAGCACTCCCCAAGCATTTAATTAACTTCTAGTTCGTAAACAATTTTGGAGTAATCTTGCTTGGAATTTTTGAGTTTCAAACCTTGTCAAGATTTTGTAAAACTACAATCTCCAAATTACTTCCAATGTCAAAACAGAATTGAGCAACACAATTCTCCCTCCTAACGATATGTATTTCACTTTCCACACTGAGAGTCTCTTTCTAAGCTTGGTTAATAAAGGATTCTAATACTCCAACCTTTTGGGACTGTATCCCACAATCACTCCAAGAAATTTGAAGGGTAAGGTACCTGCATCACAAGCCATAAAAGTTGTAGTTGCATAAAGAAAATAATCATTTAAATTGATGCCATAAATTCTAGATGTTGAAAGACTCACGCTAAGCGCGAAAACTAATTCAAATCCTCTAAGAATTTCTGTAATGCTCCAAAAATTATCCCAATGACCATTGCACAACATGATGGTATCGTCAGCAAACTGAAGGATGTCAAATTGAATATTCTTATTCAACAAAAATATCTTTGTAATCTCTTGATATCACAACATTTCTCATCATACCTGTTCTGGACTGGACCGATGGCTAGAATTGGCCCAATCCGCCTCTGCTCCAGAGTGTAACACCCCAAAATTCGCCTTCTTAATTTTAGCTAACTGGCTTATGTTTCTTTGCATTTCTTGCATTAGCATTTGTGCATAGCATTGGTTCTTAGCATGGGATCAAGGTACTTGGTTCATCTCAAAGGAGTCTCAAGCCTCAAGGTGGTTTGAGGGGTTCATCATATCTTCATAAGATCAAGTGTGACAAGAGTTTGCAAGTGAATATTTCCCTCCTAACCAGAGGGACCAAATTAGGGTTTTTGGGTTCAAAGAGCTTCTTGAGAGGGCTTTGTGGATTCAAGCATGTTCTCATGGTTTCCATATGTTCACAAGTGCTCACGAAGGAAGGCTTGGCTAGTGGTTCATTGTGGAAGATGTTCAGTGGATCAGTTACTTGTGAAGTAAGCAAAAGTCAACTGTAAGGAGGAAAGTCAACCATGGGATTTTGAGTCCCTCTTCATGATTTTTAAGGTCTTATGCCTTCATATGGGCCTCAAATACCAAGATTCATGTCACTCATCAAGAATCAAGAGTTTGTACAAAAGTTACTATTATTGGAAAATGACCTATAATGTGAAATTTCCATTTTTGGCAACTTTTCCAACCATCTTCAACTTGAATTTTCATCATCAAGGAAGCTTCAAATGAATTTTCCTCAAACATGAAAGTTGAAGATCTTTCTCTCCCATTTCCAAAAAATACTAGATTGTCTCCATAGCATTTGTGGTTCTCAAGTTATGATCAAAACACTCAAGGTTGGTTTTTAAGGTTTTCACATGGTTCCATTTTTCCACCTTTTGCATTTTGGTTCAAAATGACTTGTAATGACCTCTAATGCTTCAAGTCACATTACAACATCCAAGTACACTCCATGAGGATCATTTTTGACCCTTGAACCAAGTGGATACGTGCCATGTTTCTCACTTATTTCACATAATGCAAATTGGCAAGTTGGATTGAAACTCACAAACCAATCAACCACAAGGCCCAATTTCAATTCCATTGTGATCTGCAAGTGAAATGGAAATGAATCACACTTACTTCATGACCAAGGCACGCGTGGATTAAGAGCTGCATCACAACTTGCATTTTTGCAAATTACTTCCATTAGCCTTAATCAAGGGATTAATGAAACCCTAATCATGCTCAGTGCTCTAACCAAGTCTATATAAAGAGGATCACACGTCCATTTCACCCTCATGCACTCTCATTTGCTCAGAATTCCAAATTTTGCTCTCTCCCTTTCTCTCTTCGAAACTCACTCTCCTTGGAGTTTCTTTGAGATTTTATTTCACATTCTTGATCAGTGAAGTAAATAGAGCAAGAATCAACCATTAATTGGAGTTGAGAGTGAGTTTTTCATCAGATTCAGTTTTGAAGGTTCAAGTTCAAATCTCAAGATCTAGCACAATTCCAAGCTCTAATTGCATTTATTTTGCAATTAGAGGTTCTAAGGAGTAGATCTGCAGCTTCCAGAGGGTTTTCTTAGTGTATTTTAAGCTCTGCAATTCTCAGGTTAGTGTGAAATTCATCATCATGTAGCTTGATTTTATGGTGTGCATTGTGTTCCTCATGAGTTGCTGATCATGCTGATATGTTTAGATGTGATTTTGGACGTGTATCATGGCTGTATTGTAGATCTGAAATTTTTAGATCTAAACTTTATCTCTTCAATTTGCTTTGTGTGTTAATGATCTGTTGAAACTAATTGCATATCCTTGATCCTTGTGAAAATCTGAACAAAATGATGTGTTCATGTTTAATTTCTGGAAAATTTTGAGGTTGTGCTCGCCGGAGAAGGTGACCGGAGCTAGGGTTCCGGCACCTGGTTTGCTTTTCAGGTCGTCTGAGGTTTGAAGGAAGAAGACGTAATCCTGGCCGTTCGTGGTGTTGATCTGATGGTCCAGATCTTGCCACTTCATTTAATTTTCTGGTGTTTTATTTAATGTGTGTGTGTGCTAGTCCACGTTTGTTATCATGTGCATGCTAATTTGAAAAACTCATCATGTTTACTTGTGGATTTGATTGACTTGATCTGATGCGTTGGATGGATCTGATGATGTATGTTGTGCCAGCGCATTAAAATGCCACATGCCTATCACGCGACCTTATATTATGTCCAAATTGATCTTTGTGTGTGCATGCTTACATTTATTATGGTGTGCCTTGTGATCTGATGCGTTAATTTTGATTACCTAGGTTTTGGTTGACTGAATATGGTGCGTGAGATTAATCTTGTGGCTGGTGTGAGTTGACTGGGTTTTTGTTTTTTGTTTGGTATGCGCTGATTATTTGAATGGACTGGGCTTGCTTTTCCCACCCCCTCCTTCAGCCCATCTAATGTTTTCAACGTGGATTGTTGCTTGTTGCACCCCTGGCTTCATTTTATTTTCATTTTATTTTATTTAATTGTTGCATTTTCATTTTTGATTTTTAAAAATAGTTTTATGCATCAAAAAATTATCAAAAAAATCATGGATCGTCTTTGGCATTTTATAAAATTTTGGAAAATTTTATTTTCCTTTTTTATTTTATTTTGTGTCTCTGAATTAATTGTTTGTTGATTTTCTTTGTGAATTTCTTCCATTGTGCACACCTTGCCTTGTTGATTTTATTTCTCATCATTGGTACATGATTTGTATCCCATTCTTTTTGTATATGTTAGAGGACATGTTGAGGTTCCTAAAACCATTTTTATTTCATTTTTAAAACTTTTTCATATTGCATTTTAGTCCCTCTCATTTTCATATTGGTTCATGGTTCCTATGTGATCTTTGCCTAATTGTTTGAGGTACTTAACTTTGAATTTTGGTGTGATATTTTGACATGTTGTTGAATTCTGACTTAGGTCATTTGAGTTTTAATCTCACAATTTTTGAATGTCATTTGATATATGTTTGTTTATTTGTGCTTAAATGACTTATGCATGACTATATCTTGACACCTCTTTACACAAGTTGACTTGCCATGCCTATTTGCTTGAGTTTCTTCTTGATTCTTTGCATGAGCTTTTGGTATGATGTTTACCCCTGGTTGAGGTCCTTTGAGACTTAATTTTGCAATTTTTGGATCATGTTTGGCATGTGCTAAGTGTTTGAACTTTGAGTTTCCTTTTGTGGATTTTCTTTGGTGCATATTGTTTCATGTTTTGATCTTCTTTTGCACATGAGAATTGTTGATGATGGTATGATCTTGGTTCTGACTTGCTTTCATCTTCATCTTATTTTTCTCATTTCATCTTGATGTGAAGTTCATTGGTGCTTAATTGTGCATTTCATATAAGCATGCTTGCATTCTTTCATGATTACCTTTGCATGCTTACTTGAGATGTTTTGCATGATACTTGAGACTTGTTTATTGGTGTGAGTTGGATATACTTGATATGATGTGCTTGCTGCCCTATCTTGTTTCTTGTTTCATCCTTCTCTTTCTCATTCTTCTCTTTCACTCTCCTCCTCCCATGAATCTCAAGACTTGTTTAAGTCTTGGATTCTCTCCCTTTAGAGCTACCTAGTCCAACTTAATTTTTGATTAAGCTTGGAGTAGGATTAGCATTAGGTTTTAGGTAGTCATCTCTCCTAAGCCTCACTAACCATAGTTTACCCATGCATGATAACATTAGGACTCTTAGTTTCCCTTTAGAGTTTCCTTTGGGTCTTCTCTCTTCTCATCTCAAAACTTCTTGAAAACACTTAATAAAGATAAAGTGTATTGCGCACGAGCCTTAAGCGTGGGGAATGAGAAATGAGGGGCTTCCTCTCATCTTTCTAGAGTGCTTAGCGAGCGTCCTGTCTTGGGACGATTCGTTAAGTATTCGTCCCTGTGCCCTAGACTTTGGTGCAATGCAAGTTATGAACTAACTTAAAACACTTCTGTCTAAAAAACACAAAACAAATTCAAATCTTTTTATCCTTTGGGATTTTTGGGTTTCAAACTTCATTTTCAGAAAAGAGCTCGCCGCTCACGTGAAAAACACTTACCCATTCGTGGTCGTACCCACGAACTACATTAGCTCTGATTCCTCTCTCTCTCGTCCGATTGAGGATATGTAGGCACAAGACAGCGATTGTCTTGGCGAGCAACCTTCCCCCACAGTTCCCGTCTGAACTACGTTGACTCTGACTTTCCCATTGAACTGAGGGAGTACATAGGCCTAGGGCATCAAATATGTCCTACCGAGTCCGTCTTAGTCACCCCCATCCCCGTTTTCTTTTGTTCAGCCATAGATAGTAGGACAACTCACCCTCCGTTTAGACAACAAGCGTGGATCCCATCGAGTACGATGGATGCGTGGGGTGCTAACACCTTCCCCTCGCATAACCGACTCCCGAACCCTGACTATGGTTGCGATGACCATGTCTTTCCCCCTTTCTCTTCAGGTTTATGCAGTGTTTCCTTTCCCTCTCTCGGGATAAATACATATTGCTGGCGACTCTGTGTCTTCTGCGCCACTCTCACGTTTGTACCGTTGGATGCGAATCTTTCAGGAGCGACAGCTGGCGACTCTGCTGGGGATGCTGGTTGACCTCTTGCTGGTCCATCCCCTTTAGCGAGTCGATCTTAGCGCTTGCTTGTTTTTTTCGTTGGGTGTTTATTTGTTGTGCTTTATTATGTTGTATATTACTGTTTTACAGCTTCTATTGCATTGCATTTCATTTTATTACTGTCATACTGGATATTGCTGTGTTGTGCTGGCTGGTTTCTGTTTGGCAGGTTGGGTTGTTCTGAGAGATAAGCCCAATACCCAGGCTTGAGTACACCCCAGGACTAGAGTGGAGACTAGTGGGACCTACGTGCCATCTTGGTGCGTTTGTGTGTTCACGAAATTCACAACCAGACGAGGCTATCTTGGGACGCATTCTGACGTGTGTGTCTTGCACATTTCAGGGTGTCGATCTAGAGAGCTGTCGACTCTGGTGACCGTTTCTCCGATACCTCAGTTGCGCCTCTCCTCCCGACCTATGATAATGGCATACCAGAAATGGAAAACCCATTACACTTGTCGATCCGAGAACCCAATGCTGAGGGACTCGCATAGGATGACCTTATTTTTTAGGGGAATCAGTTGAGGCCTCCTCGATTGATGATGATGCCAAACCAGAAATGGTGAACGTATCATCATTTCTCGACCTGAGAGCCCGGGATATTGAGGATCCTCGCCTTTCTAGAACCCACATGTGAGAGGGGATGGGTGTTTACAGGTCTGCAGGTAACCGAAACCTTCAACCTACCCGGTTTTCTGGATTTCTCATCAGTGTTTGATTATCTGGGTTTCTGGTTATCTCAGTGGTTCGGTATTCTAGAGAAACCTTCCCTTTCTTTAGCACACTAGACCAACTTTCAGAGACTTTTTGTGCTGTCTCCAAACCATCTGATGCGTGGAAATACAGGGACTCCTCTACATCTCTCTTAATGGGCAGACCCGTCAGAGCGTACCCAAATTGCCGGACGACCAAAGAAGGATTGTAGTTGATTCCCCCTTTCTTCCTATTAGTGGAACATTAGGAAACTCACCACAGCTGTGGATAATGTTCCTGCCAATTAGCCCATGATATACCCATATGATGTCCTTGGCAACTAGTCCCATTAAATGCTGACTCTATTCTAGAGAATCTTTAAAATCCACAAAAGCTCCTGATTGCGGTAAGCGACTTGCAAACCACTTATAGAACAAAGGTGCGCAGCAACGGACTATCCCTCCTCTTTTTTTTTTCATTTCTGTTGTATAAGGCGTAGTGAAGATCTCCCAACAGCGTTGGTACCGGATTTTTCATCATGAATATCCGAATGGCGTCCGTATCAACAAAATCAGGCTCGTTGGGAAACAATACAATACCATATACACAAAGGGCAAGCAAAGCATTAAAAACAACCCAATTCCCGTCTTTCGCAGTCTTCTGAGCCTTCTTTATCAAATACCCCAGCTTGTAACCTCGAAGCTTTCCTTTGTTGGAGATATTGGCTTCTAACTCTGACTTGCTCAAATAAAGAGCACCAGCCACTTTTCCAAAGTCAAGATCACCCACAGACCCAAAGAAAGGAGGCTCCTCCTTAATAGCAATCCCTAACATGCTGGAATACTCCTCTAAGGTAGGTACCAACACATAATCTGGAAATACAAAACACCTCAGAGGAGGATCGTAGAACTGTATCAAAGTATGGAGACCCCTGTATTCGTAATCACTGACATTGCAGACAAAAGATAAAATCCACCCATATTTCTCTTCGAAAGCTTCCCGCACTTCTGGGCTCGCCATTCCTTTCAGGACAACAATAGGGCCTAGAGTAGGCGTGAGGAACTTGTAACTGATGATATTCTTCCTCTCTTTAGTATTCATCCTTGTGAGAAACTGATGACTGGAATCGGGGGTAAAATATGCACCTGGAAATGAATAAACATGTATGTTAGGATATGTAAATGCAATGCAAAGGGCATGGTATCAAGGTGCCAAGTGTCTGTGCTGGACTGTGAACGGTGTTAGTGTAGCTCTGAGAACAATATAGAACCATAGATAGGAACCATCTGAATACAATAGGATGAATTCTCCTTTTGTGTAATGACAACAGAAAACCGGGTATGTAGGAGGTTATGGTTACCTACAAACCTGTAAATAACCCGCCCTTCTCACGTGTGGGTACTAAGATCCTCAGTATCTCGGGCTCTCAGGTCGAGAAATGATGATACGTTCACCATTTTTGGTTTGGCATCATCATCAATCGAGGAGGCCTCAACTGATTCCCCAAAACGAAAGGTCCTCAGCTTCTGGCACTGAGATCTAGAAGTAATAGTACATTCATCCCCTGAGGTACAGTACTATCGCCAATCGAGGAGTGCCTCCACTGACTCTCTTTCAAAAAGGACATCCTATAGCAAGTTCTCAGCATTAGGTCCTCGAATCGAGAATGTGCAATGGGTTTGCCACAGAACGTGGTCTGCCACTGTCACATCTCGGGAGGAGTGCCGCAACTGAGTCCTCGGGAATGGTCACCAGAGTCGAAAATTCCTCAAGAGAATAACTACTGGCCTGTATAAACATACAGTAGCAGATAGCTCCTGATAGATACTCGTCTGGTTGTGGGTCTCATGAACAACAATACGTGGTCACCACCACGCAAGCGTCATGACTATCCACTCTAAAACCTATGTGTATGCTCAAGCCTGGGTAGTGGGCTTATCTCTCAGAACACCATGCCCGCCAAACAGAAAATAACAGCACCGTCCAGCATAATAATGATATGTAATGCAGTGAATGCGATAAATACAGTAAAGTACAGTAAAGCGATAAATAGTAAAACAGCAAAACACAGCACCACAGTAAACACCCAATGAAAGAAAACAGGCGAGCGCTAGGATTGACTCGCTTAGGGAACCAAAGATTCTGGGTTCGATCCCCAGCAGAGTCGCCAGCTGTCGCCCCCGGGATTTTCATCCAAGTACAAATGCGAAAGTGGCGCAGAAACAGAGTCGCCAGCAATGTGTATTTATCCCAAGAGAGGGAAAGGAAACACTGCATAAACCTGAGGGAAAGGAAAGATCATGGTCTTGCGACCAAGAGAACTGGGTTCAGGAGTCGGTTACATGAAGGGAAGGTGTTAGCACCCAACACGTCCATCGTACCCGATGGGATCCACGCACGCTGTCTCGATCAAATGGTGATAGGAAAGATACTGGAAAAGGAATGGAAAGAGAATGAGAAACAAATGTAGGGAAAATAAAAGAAGTGCTCGAATGGGCCCTACCCCACTGCCTACGTATCTCATCGGGAACATGAGAATCAGAGCGACGTAGTTCCCCTCAGCCAGGGAAAGTTGTTTGTGTTTTTTAGTGGAAACATCAACGTTCGCGTCCTAGCAGTTAGGTGTTGCAGCTCGTTGTATGGAGACTTAGGCGTTACCTGTTTGCGGTAGAACGGAAATGACGCATCCTTAAGGAATGAGTGAAGGATATGATAAGAGAATTTATTTGTTTTTGTCTTTTAAGGAGAAGTGTTTTTCTTATTGGTGTTTAGTGACACTTATTGCATTCAATTCTATGATATAGGATCGAATGCGTCGCATGGTCGTCCTAACAGGACGTATGTTAAGCATTCTAGGAAGGTGGAGAGAAACCCTCCTCCTTCCATTTCCCATGTTCTAGGCTCATATGCAATATACGTCAACCTTTGTTAAGTGTTTTTTTGCTTTTTGTTTTGAGATGAGAAGAGAAAGACTCAAAAGGAAGCAAAAGGTGAAAACTAATGAGGGAGACTAAGACTCAAACCCTAAAGTTGTCATACATGGATGTTCCTATGGTTAATATGGTTTAAGAAACCTAATCCTAAAAGAAAGGGGAAGAAGAGCAAAAGAAGCAACTTACTTCCAAGACGGAAGTTAAGTTGATCTTAAAGAGGGATGAAGAAGAAGTTATTCAAGGAAAGCATAGAAATGCTTATCATACTCACAAGTTGAATTATTAAAAGAGATAAGAGAAGATGAAAGAAAGAAGTGTATGTGGAAGCATCTCCACACACTTACTTACCCTTAGCACCTACATGAAAAAGTTAGTCAAAGAACTATTTACAAGTAGTAAAATAGGGAAAGAATACCAAACAATGATCAAACAAAATAAGAATCACAACATATAGATCCTAAGAGATGAAAATCCTTTAAGGTCAGAACCTATGCTCTAAGGATGTTCTCTAAGGTTAAGAGACCTAACACACATAAACTATACACAAGCAAAGTCTTAAACATCAAAGAAGTGCAACATGAAAGGAATAGATGAGGAATGAATGGACATGCAAAGTGAACATGCAATAATGCTTCATAAAAGATCAAGTTCAGAACCATATACCATTCATAAATGTCTCACAATGCATAGGAAGCATCACACAAATCATGGATAAAAGAATACAAGTAGAAGAAGTAAGATAAAGAAGAAGTAAGTATAAGAGCAACATATTCAATTAGATGCACAAAGTGACATATTAGAGATGCATAACATGTGAAATGATTAATGAATGCATATGGGCAGTGGCATACTATTGATGAGATGCTAATGGAATGAGGGAAATGTCATACAAAATACACACATGAGACATGTAGAGCACATGAGGAGACAAGAGGCAACGAAAGGAATCATGTTAAACTTCAAGTTATAACACATAAATTCATACCAAATGCAAATGCCAATCAAAGTGACTTATAATGAAACAAAGGTGACCTATAATATCATACAAATGACCTATACAAGATGCACAAACAAATCTATTATGGTGGCATAAATGCCTCATCCAAACATGTTAGTATGAAGTATAATAAAGTGCACACAAGTAACTTCAATCATAAAGAATCAAACAACTATCAAAGCACATGATAAAATTGTAAAAATAAGTCTTAAACAACCTAAGTCAGAAGCATAAACATGTACCCAAAAATCATAGCAAAATTCAAGAGAAAACATGGCCACAGAATTTCACAAGATCACATTGAACAAACTAAAGGGAAGTGTAAAGATGAACATGCAAACTTGTGATAAAATGACTTTAAAAATCAAAAGAAAATTGATTTATATGCTTTAATGTGTTATCTAACCAATGCAAAAAGAATGGATGAAAAACAGTGTGTGAAATGAGAGAAATAAAATGTACAAGTTTGAGTATCAATGAAGAACCTCATTCAAAAAGAAATTGAAAAGAAATTATTGAATAATATGCAAAAATCCATGAAATCAGAATTAAAAAAAATAGAAAATTAGTTAAATGCATAAAAAACACACATGAATTAATTTCGAAATTTTAGAGATGATTTACTATTTTTAAAATAAGAAAATCAAAACAATATGGAAAAAGAAAACAAAAATAAGAAGAAATCAAAAGAGAGGTGCAACAATAGCAAAAATCCACGTTGAAAAATGATTGGGCTCAGGCAAGGGGGTGTGAAAATCAAATTATAACCCAGTCCACAAAGCGCGTGCTTGTGTGTGATAGAGTGTATGTCAGTCAATATGATTAATCAATCACAGCCATTAGATCAAGCAGCCACAATCAAACAAGAAAATTATGGCAATCAAACGGATAAGAACGCGTGCACATGTTAACCACCAAACACCCACACACACGCAAGCATCAGAATCTAAAACTGGAGACCACACATTCATTAATGTGTTGGCAAAATAAAGAGCGTTGGATCAACCTCATGATGATCAGGTATACAAAATGAGTGGAGCAGATGTGAGGCATACGATAGCAAGCATGATGCACATGTACACAAGCATTCAGGTTACAAAATCAAGCACGTGAGATACACATGGGATTTTAATGCGTTGGCAAGGTTTAAGCCGTTAGATGAAAATAATCAGACGGCCACGTTATATTCTAGAAATAAAACCCTAAACTATCCTCGTCGGCCGAAGAAGGACCTCCGGTCGTCTTCTCCGGCCACTCTCCACCACCTGTAAATTTCACATGTTCCAGAACTATGCAATCCATACATCAAAATGAAGCTTAAGTCATGTACATTCCAAATCTAACATTGAAAATCACATAGCATGCACGTACAGAGAGATTCGAACACCAACAGTTTGCCCTAATTTTTTCAACTATGCTCCTAATGAGCCTATCAACTAGTCAGGACTCACACTGCTTCTATTAAGCCACAATCAACATAAAAATAAGCTTAAATCACATGAATTCGTGTAAGCCAAGTTAGAGAAATGTGCACCTGAAACTGTGAAGAAACTTGGATCCAAAGAAAACCAGAGAGAAACAATTAACCTTGAGCTTTCTAGGAGCAAAATAAATGCTCTGAATCCTTAGATCTTGAACAAGATAGGTGGAGATTTGAAAATGTAATGCAGCTGCACTTGGAGGATTGTTGTTGATTCAGTGTATTCTTGATCCAGAAATACCAAACAATGATGATGATTGATGAAGATGAGTGATGGAAGTGATGAATTCGTGTGAGATCAGAGAGAGAGAATAGAGAAAATTTGAGAAAAAAAGTGAGAATGATTTGAAATGAAGGTGAAAAAATGAAGTGTACCCTAAAATTGTGAGTGAAATTTGAATATATATGTTGAGTTAGAAGCTTAACCCATGGTTAAGTGAGTTGGTGAGTGAGGTTAACTGAGTTCACCCTAACTAACTGAGTCAAGTTAGTTAGGGGCGAGTTGGGAGGGCTGGCTATGGTAAGGAGAGTTCATGGTGGTGTATGGTGAGGTTTAAAGTGGATGGTGGTGATGGTACTGATGTAGCAGCAAGGAAGCTTGTGGTCTAAGTTTTCATTTTCCTCTTTGATGCATAGCACGACATGTACATCATGATGGTGTAAGGGAATGTTGGTTTAAAAAAGGAAAAAGGTGACTGGTGTGGGAATGTATGCGTGTGAAATGATGAATAACAACATCAATTATCACCACATTGGCAGCATGGTGATCATGACATCAATGAAACCATGAGTGTTTGAGGGTGAAAATCTCCATGTTTATTGCATGAAATCATGAGCTTTTGATGCCTATGCAAAGATGGTACATCATAGAACAAGATTGATGTGAATTTTGGATTGAATAAAGGCTTGTAAGATGGTGTAAAATGGCTTAGAACATCAAGGTTCAACACTGGTGCATGGGCGTGGCAAGTTGGTAGGTTGGCATGGCAACATGACTTGGAAAATTCAGCATGAACATATCAACTTTGGGCCACTATAACTCCATCATAACTTGCTCAAATGGAAAAATGTCCAACATCAAAGTTGAAGAGGACACTGAGATGAACAACTTTGATGTTCAACATTTTTTCATTTGGAGTCTCCATCATTGAGAAAAGTAGCTTGAAATTTTGCCCACCATGTGTTTGACAAAATTATGGCGCGCAGACCTGGTCTTGCTTGGTCATGACTTGGTTTTTGACCTAGTTTTGTCAAACTTTGATTGACCATAACTCCCTCAATTCTGATCCAATGGAAGAGTTCTTTATATGGATTTTAAGCTTAGAGTGTGAACATTAATTGGCTCAAATTGGGCCTAAGGTTTGAAGCTTTTATCATGGAGAAAGGAAACCTCAAAGTGTGGTGCAAAATGATCCAAACTTGCCATTTTTGGAAACCCTAAGTTTCTAAAAATGGCAACTTTGTACACTTCTTGATTTTTCATGATTCCTCCATCATTTCTTGATCAAATCTTGTCCAATGAACATATGTAACTTGAATTTCATGACCTTGACCTTAAAAAGTCAGGAGTTGACTTTTTCCTCAGCACAATTGACTTTTCCCCAAATTTCTTGATTCTCAATCAATTGGTCAATTGAACCTCTTTTGAAATGAATCATTGGGTACTCTTCCATCTCTAGACCCTTAGGGACATGTAGAATACCATGAGGTCAAGTTTTACCCAAGAAATCAGAAATAAATTGATTTCATAGCAAACCCTAGTTTCAAACCCTCAGTCTAGGAGAAAATAACACATCCTCCAAATCCAAATTCCTTTGAATATGATGTATATCTTGTCTAACAAAGATGAGATATGACATTTGGAGGTGATAAAAACTCAAAGATCTTGCCCATTGGGGCATTCTACTCCAGAAATCCAAAACCCTAGTTTTGCACTAATTAGGGAGATGTGATTCCCTGCATTCTCTTGTCAAGCTTGATCATATGATGAGGTGATGACCCAGTAAGACCTCTTGAGGCTCAAGGCTCCTTGGATTTGACTTAGACACCCTGATCCCATGCCAAAGAACCAATGAAATGCAAATGATGATTATGCAAAAATGCAATGCAACATAAGCCAGTAAAAGCTAAAAGCAAGAAGGCAAATTTTGAGGTGCTACAGCGGCCACCAGGATTTGATCCTATACCCGTATCGTATGCAGAACTATTTCCGTTATTACTGGTCAAAGGGCACGTCCAGACCAAGGCTCCTCTTACAGTACCGGAAAATCCTCCTTTTTGGTTCAAAACGGATCAGACTTGCCCTTATCATCAAGGAGGACCAGGGCATAATATAGAAAACTGTCCCAATTTCAAATCTGACGTGCAAAAGCTTGTTAGGAGCGAGCTCTTATCTTTCAAAGATCTGAATCCCAATGTTCTCATGAACCCGCTGCCTCAACACGAGAAAGTTGCAGTCAACCTGATAGAGGGAGAGTCTAACAACGTCTATCAAATTCATGATGTACTCTTGTTAAGGACCAATCAGGTCAAGATGCATTGTAGACAGAGTGGATATGGCCATGTGCCACCTCATAATTATTACCGGTGTGATATCTGCTCTAAAAGCAATCGAGGGTGCTATGTGGTGCAATCAGCTCTACAGGAACAGATGGATCTCAGATGGATCCAAGAGCACCGAGTTCGTGGAGTTAACATGGTTTATACGAATTCCAACGTCATTCAAAACCACGACGTACGTGCAATGAATGTCAACCTGGTGGCAATGCACTCAAGGCAAAGCCAGTATCATAATCTGCCGCGGCACGATTACAGTTCTTGTTTGACTTGCTCGGTAAACAAACATGGATGCTCTTTCATACAAGAGGCCCTCCAGCATCAGATGGATCTTGGATAGATCCAGGACTACCATGATAGGAATCCCTATCAGATCAACATGATTCAAATCTTCGATATTTGCTTGATGAATACCAGCCTGGTGGAGTTACACGCAGAACAGGTCCGACTCAAGTTCCTGGCATCACATGATTATCAGAACTGCAAAGTGGGTTGCGAAAACGATCAAGGTTGTGCCCTTGTCCAGGAAACACTTCAGCACTTGTTGAACCACTGGTGGCTTCCAATCTATATGGACGAAATGCATACCCCATTCTGCTTTCCCATGCAGAGTCCGAGGTTTATACCAAGGTCAGACGTCGAAATAATATATGGAGATTGTGATCCAGAAGGATGTCGTGCTCCACCAAACTCATTAGAGGAAGACACTTTGATGAAGGACAACTTTGACCATAACTATTATGGCCCGATGGATGGCCTGCCAATGTGGCAGTCGTGCCCAAGAGACTTGGGGCAAGAGAATCAGCCGAACAATGAAAATCAGCTGAGTATCATTGAACAGAATACCTGCGTCCCCACCATGTCATGGGATTAACACCAAGGTTATCCTGAAAATGCCCAGCACGACGATGAATTTTCAACGTTTGCAGGACTAGAGTTCATCAATTATGCTTTTTCTGAGGTCAACGTCATCGAGAAGGATGACTCCTCCACTTCCAAAGAAGTGTGGGACACCTTTGGACAACCAAGTGGAAAATACGACTATGTGGTCAAGTACACTACCCCCGAAAGCTCTCGCATCAGGCATGAAGACATCCAGCCTACTGGATGGGGAAATCTACCTGAGAGTACAATACTATGCAAAATACAACAGAGGAATCCTCCTACGACAACTCTGTGTGGGAGACAGATTCCAATGATCCTGCTCCACCAGAAATCAGCATTATTTCTGAAGACAAATCGAGGAAGGTACCAGACTTTGTGATTCACCGAGGAGTTTGCCGCCAATGGGTTGCTGTCGATGTTCCGAAGATTGTTCATAAGTATAAATAATTGCCATCTTTACTTTAACCTTTCACCATGCCCAGGTGAAACGGATGTTTGATAGGGCTCGCTTTCTGTAAATTTCCCTCTTCGCTTTGCCCAAAGCGACAGAGTTTTGTTTTATAGGGCTGTAGTTTCAAGAATCGACTTGTTCATTAATAAAATAATGTCGTTATGTAATTTTCGCATTAATTGTTGTTTTCTCCTTTTGCTTTTCTTAGAAAATGGTAATCCTAAAAAACAACTCAATAATAAAAACAAGCAGTAAAAGAAAAATACACTGCACACACTTGCATTTCCTCTATCTCTTCTAAACATAAATCATCACATCATGCAGATTGCTTATTTTAAACCGTGCTGAAACATACGATCCGCTGCCTTCTCCCGACTTTGAGTTCCCGGTATTTGGGGCTGAAGAAGAAGTTAACGACGAAATTCCATAAGGTATCTCCCGATTACTAAGACAGGAGGAAAGGTCCATTAAACCTCACAATGAGCCGTTGGAAACAGTAAACTTGGGTTCGAAAAAAGAGAGAAAAGAAATCAGGATTGGGGCACTGCTCAGTCCAACTGCCAGAGAGGGTTTGATAAAGCTTCTCAAAGAATTCCCCGATGTATTCGCTTGGTCCTATCAGGATATGCCAGGGTTGGATACCAGCATCGTGGAACATCACTTACCATTGAAATCGGAATGTCCGCCAGTAAAGTAGAGGTTGAGACGGACTCACCCGGACATGGCTATCAAAATCAAAGAGGAGGTACAGAAACAGATTGACGCGGGTTTCCTCGCTACGTCAAAATATCCTCAATGGTTAGCCAATATCGTACTCGTTCCGAAAAAGGATGGAAAGGTCAGAATGTGTGTTGACTACAGAGATCTGAACAAGGCTAGTCCAAAGGACGATTTTCCTTTACCACACATTGGCATGCTGGTAGACAGTACAACAAAGTTCAAAATTTTCTCCTTCATGGATGGATTCTCGGGCTATAATCAAATCAAAATGGAGTCGAAAGACATGGAGAAAAATTCATTTATCACCCCATGGGGTACCTTTTGTTACAAGGTAATGTCGTTTGGTTTGAAGAATGCCGGGGCAACCTATCAAAGGGCCATGACTACTCTGTTTCATGACATGATACACAAAGAAATCGAAGTGTATGTCGATGATATGATTGCCAAATCTAAAACAGAAGAGGAACACGTGACCCACCTGTCAAAACTGTTCGAGCGGTTGAGAAAGTACAAACTCCGCTTGAACCCTAACAAATGCACGTTCGGTGTTCGTTCAGGGAAACTTCTAGGGTTCATCGTCAGCCAGAAAGGAATTGAAGTTGATCCTGACAAGGTCAAGGCCATTCAAGAAATGCCTTCTCCGAAAACTGAAAGGCAAGTCATAGGATTCCTGGGACATTTGAACTACATCTCCAGATTCATATTCCTCATAACCGCGACATGCGCGTCGATCTTCAAACTGCTCAAGAAGATACAATTATTTCTCACTGATTCGCGAGGCAAGTGGACTCCGAATTATGATGGCCCCTATGTGGTCAAGAAAGCATTCTCAGGCGGCGCCTTGAGACTTGCAACCATGGATGGAGAGGAATTTTTCTACCCCACGAATTTTGACGTAGTCAAGAAATACTTCGCCTAAACTAAAAAAAAAACGTCTCGGTGGATTGAAAACCCGAAAGGACGATCCAGGCAAAAATTAGAGACATGATAAAAAATTATCCCGGTGGATTGGAAATCTCCAAGTACAATCCAGGCAAAAGTTAGGGATTAATGGCAAGTAATTACGTCTGATCAGTTCAGCTCCTCAGCAGTCATGCCATCCATCAGAGACTCCAGTCAAGGTCATCTTCGACAGAAGCTCAGGATGTCCCGAATTCAAAGTTGGTAGAAGGATAGTGGTCGTTATGTTTCAACGTAGCCCTTTTCCCTGTAAATTACCATTTTCTAACTTTGCAAATACTCTATGGAATCACGCGTTCGGCTGATTTCCATCCTATCAATAAAATTTGAGCCCTTGTGCTTTTGTTTGTAATTCTTACTTGTTTTAGCTTTATAGAACGACATTTTAACATGGTCAACGATTCTTGAAATAAAACAAAAATGAATTTACTTGATAAACTTTTTTCTGCTTTTTAAAAATAAAGATGGCAATTTCTTTTGACTGTTGAACATCAGAAAAACATCGGTCGCTTCTCCAAAGGTGTTCGAACCTCAAAGTGCAGAATCAAAGTACTCCTTCTAGACCAGTACGCCTGAACGAAGGATCAACTATATCAGATGTGGCTTTCCCATCTGATGCCCTCGTCCGAGTTCTCATCTCCTAAGCCCGACCAGCGTCGCTCCCAACAGGGACCGTTTCTCCTAAGCAAGGCAGAATTGCTATCTTGAACCAGCGATATTTCTACATGCCCCACTGTGGCCGAGTATCCAGTCGTGTTCATCCTTTAGTCTGTATGTTACGTCAGTTTTGTCAGCATATACATACATATATCATGCATTATTGATCTACATTCATATTCATATTGCATCACTATCACTCTAGTCGGTCTTATCCCCTAGTGATAAAAGTCCTCTCAATCGAGTTGTCAAATCTTTCCTCGTCAGGAACTGAATCATCTAAGTAATCTCTCTCCCGTTTATCTCTGGATTAGGGACGGTCCTTGACCACTTTGATAACTTGAACCTCTGAAAGACAAGAAAACTTTCAACAAATATCACTCTTCGCCATTGAAGATGATATATTCGCTTTCCCGGATTAAGGAAAATCCCCAGAGAAAGCCCCTCAAAATTGGGGTACATCGTATGGCATTTCTCTGAAAAGACCTCAGGAAAAGTATGATGTAACACCCCCAAACGGAAACAGTCTCTCAAGAGACTCGCTTTCCCCAATAGAATCGACAAATGGCGTATCCAAACAGAGAAGTTTGTGTACCTCTACAATTCAGATGAATGGGTTCCCCAGCAAGTCTGACATCAAAACTTTTTCCACTCAAATGGAATTTCCCCGGGAAAATTCGGCGAGAAGTTTGAAGGAAAGTCGCTACAAATAGCGTCCCTTTTCAAGAAATTTTATTGACGAAAGAAACTAAAACCAGTTCCTTGGTAGGAAACTGGGATCGAGGGAAGTTTACTTCAGAAACTAAGACCAGTTCCTTGGTAGGAAACCAGGATCGAGGGGAAGTTCACAAATTAGAAATTAAGACCAGTTCCTTGGTAGGAAACCAGGATCGAGGGGAAGTTGACAAAAGAAACTAAGACCAGTTCCTTGATAGGAAACCAGGATCGAGGGGAAGTTCACAAATCAGAAACTAAGACCAGTTCCTTGGTAGGAAACCAGGATCGAGGGGAAGTTGACAAAAGAAACTAAGACCAGTTCCTTGGTAGGAAACCAGGATCGAGGGGAAGTTGACAAAAGAAACTAAGACCAGTTCCTTGGTAGGAAACCAGGATCGAGGGGAGGTTTATTTTAAAAGAAAACTGAGACCAGTTCCTTGGTAGGAAACCAGGATCGAGGGGAAGTTTTACTGTTTCTAAGCATCATTGCTTAGAAAAAGAAGATGAATGCGTAAGCTACCATTCATAACCACCATCAAAATTTCGGGTATTTTGATATTTAATCCTCTTGCACCCCGAATGCCCGAATACCTTCGCCATTCACACCTTCGGGTCCAAGAAGATTAAATAGGGGCATCTGTCATACCCCAAATTTTGACCACTAAGATTTCCCATCATGGTGCAAATCATCAGCACAATATGGATGTACCTTTGTACCTCATTAGTCTCCCCAAAGATGGGTGAACACTCACTACAATCAGAACTAAGGTTTCAAACCCTCTCAGAGCTCTTAGACAAAGGTTCAATCAAGGAATGACCTGATCTTCAACTTGTCTAGCCTCTCAAATATCCACAATGGATCAAGAGGACTCACAGTTCATGGATTAAGCACAAGCCTGCTCCCTTCTAGGTGGATCAAGCCTCAGGATCGCCAGTGTCACCAAATTAGGGTTTGGTCGACTAGGGCCTCTAGATGGAAATTTTCCTCTGGGCATGAGCCAATGCTTCAAAGCATATCCTAATACGCTCCATGGAACATCATAAACCCCATCATTAAGTCAATTTAGCCTCAGGGGATGCATTTACCAGAAATCCGGAATTAGGGTTTCTTGACCTAATTCACCCCTAAGTTAACTTTTGGGACAAAACACGAGCCAAGGCCTCAAGAGAGGATTTTAGGATCCCTAACACACCACATTGATCCATTTGCAACAATGAATTGATCCAAGAAGCTTGAGCAACAAGTTTCAATTTCATCTGAACCACAGTTAGGGTTTCGCGGGAAAAGTCAACTGTACCTTTGACTTTTGACCCGGGCATGCTCCCAAACCTTGGGACACAATTCAATACACCCTATAACACCTATAGAACATATCCATCAAGTTTTATTTAGGTCAAGGACTTGATTTCATAAAGGATCGCACAATTTGGAATTCATCTGATAAAAAGTCAACTGTGCACAAAAGTCAAACTTTGACTTTTTGAGATTTTTCATAAAAATGGTTTTTTAACCCTAAAATGATGTTAATGTGTGATTGGAATCATCATTCATCAAGAAAAATCAAGAAAAGTGGGATAACTTGAAAAAGGGGTAACCATAAAAACTTAGAAAATTTTCTAAGTTATGAAATAAAGTGGCACTGGTACCAACTTTGGAGGATCATAACTCCTAAACCACAAAGTCATTTTTCCCCATCCAAAGCTTGATTTGTAGCCCTCATGGCCCTCTACAAAAGTGTAAACTACACCTCATCCCAATTCATCATGGATTTTGAGTTATGGTTGGATCAAAATGGCTAAAAACCTAAAATTGACATTTTTCAGCACTTAGCCAAAATCTGCCTTGTAATTTCAGCATGAAGTCTCAACTTCAAGGCTGTTTTTCTCCATGATCCAAGTTGAACCAGGTCTAGGGCCAAACATCAAAGTTGAAGTACGTCATCTCAGCTTTCCAGAAAGTCCTAGAACGTCCATGTAGCATACTCGAGCAGGGAGTTATGGATTTTACAAAAAGGCTTGCTGCAGCTGAATTTTTCAGGGCAGATTTGCATATTTCTTGTGCCACACGAATTTTCAAGCCTTGTCATCATTTTGGACACATCTAAGGATCAAATCTAAGGGGGATGATCTGATCCATGAGCCTCCCAAGTCCAAGGAACCAAAACTAGCATGCCAAAACCTAGAAATCCCTAAAAGAGGGACAAGACTCCAATTTTGATTTAGAGCATTTAATGGATGCTTAGAGGTGACATGAACTGAGCTTTCTCCAACTGAATTCAGTCAAGATTCATCCAACAACTAGGGAACAAAAGACCTGTGCTCTAACCTCTAGTCAATGGCTAGAGGAGACTTGGATTCTCATTGGCCAACATTTGCCAAATCTCTGCTGCAACCACTATTCACTATTGCTTTCAAAAACTTGCTCTACTATAAATAGAGCTCATTTGTGCTCAGTTTGAGTACACCAAAGCCATCAAACAGATGTTTTCCTCAAATTCTCTCTTTCACTCCAAAATGCCTTCTTTAGTAAGGAAATTCTGAGTTTTTGAGTTAGAGAGCATTTCCATCACAGCTCATGATCCTAACACCTCATAAACATCATATGTAGGTGATCCAAACTCTCACAAGTGACCTATAACACCAACATCACAAAGTCACCTCTCCAAAACCTCAAAATTGGACTTTTTTGCATTTTTCAAGCCATGTCTTGATTCAGTCACTTTCCAAGCCAGATAAAACCTCAAACACACTCCAAATATCATCTTTGAACTGTCCCAAATGGTGCCACACATCTGGAACACCATTTGAGAGAGTTGGCATTTTGGCCACTTTTGCCCATTTTGCAAGAAAGTGCTCAAACTTGCTCCAGAGGTTTCCAGCTGATTCCAACCATCCTAAAAGCTTCTAAGAGGTCATTTGAGGGTGTCCAAAGCATCAAATCATTTCTGGAACAAAGCACTTGGTAGGTTGCATAAAATCTCCAAAAAAGAGGTAAAATTCACAACTTGAATTCTTTGAATCATGCTTTCCTCTGTTGTCCACATACATGCATCATATTGAACAATTATTGAAGCAAAAATGTAGTCCTTAATGTGTATGTTGTGATCCTCCCACTGTTTGCATTTTAACATGTTTTTATGTGGAGTTTATGTTGTTTTAAAATCACAGTCCAGTTCTGGTTTTTTGCGTCGTGCATTCTGTACCTTGAGTTTCAGTGTGTATGTGTGGTACCATTGGATTCCTTGCGAAAAATCGGTCAATATAGGTTTTTACGGATTTTGATTCCGATAAAAATTGAGAGAGTTACGTGCGTTGGAAGTTTGGCGCGAAACGACGTCGAAAAACACATAGCAGTTCTGGTTTTTTGCGTCGTGTGTTTTGTACGTTGAGTTTCAGTGTGTATGTGCGGTACCAGTGGACTCCTTATGAAAAATCGGTGCAGATAGGCTCTTCCGAATCTTAATTCCGTTAAAAATCGAGAGAGTTATGCGTGTTGGAAATTTGACGAGAAACGATGTTTTAAATTAAGTGCAGTTCTGGTTTTTCAATTCGCGTGTTTTGTACGCTGAGTTTCAGTGTGTATGTGTGGTACCATTGGATTCCTTGGGAAAAATTGGTCAAGATAGGTACTTGCGGATTTTAATTCCGTTAAAAATTGAGAGAGTTATGAGTGTTTGAAATTTGATAAAAAAGGTGTTAAAAACTAAAGTTTCAGTACTGTTTTTTTGCTCCATAAGAGATGTCGAAGATGATGTTGTGACATCTTTCCTCTTTTTCTTATTTTATTTTCAAAACTCAACCAATTCTTTTACATAGCAAAAATCATCATTTTCCAATTCATACCCCATAATATTTTAATCCACAAAAAATCACAAAAAAATATTATTTTTAGATTATTTGTAATATATTTAAAAATATTGTTTTAAATGCTTTTAAAATGATTTCTTTTTCTTGATTTTTAAAACCAAAATGATTTTAAATATTCATGTGGATAAAATACTTTTTCATAAACCTTAATCATTGTTTATAACATGATTAATGATTTTATTTGATATTTTTATCATTTTTTACTTGATTTTTCTTTGAAAAATGCCTTTAAAAAATGAAATTGGGGTTTCTTTGATTTTCACCCTAACAAATATTTTTTCAAAAAACTTTGGGCCTCTAATAGAGTGTAAGACCCAACCCTTTTTGTACAAAAATATTTTGGGCCTCAGTTATTGTATAAGTCCCGATACGTTAAAAATCTCGGCGCGATCGCCATTTTCAAAACTGAAAATCATTTGGGCCTCCCCTCATGTTGTAAGCTCCATTTCTTTTCCTAAAATACAACTTGGGCCTCTAATAGAGTGTAAGTCCCATCCCTTTTGTAAATAAATATTTTGGGCCTCAGATATTGTATAAGTCCCCCTGTACATTTACAAAGTTCGGCGCGATCGTCGCCTTTTAACAAAAAAGACCATTGGGCTTCTCCTTGAGCTATAAGTCCCATTTATTTTCATTTTTAAACTTTTGGGCCTCTAATAGAGTGTAAGACCCAATTCCTTTGTAAATACCAAAATTTTGGGCCTCAATCACTTGTATAAGTCCCACGGTGTTTCCAAAACCTCGGCGCGATCGTCGCCCTTTTCAAAATCATCTGGGCCTACCCTCGAGTAGTAAGACCCACTTATTTTCTCTAAATCATTTTTTTGGGCCTCTTGAGAGAGTGTAAGACCCATTCCCCTTGTACAGAAAACTTTTTGGGTCTCAGTCACTTGTATAAGTCCCACTGTACAAACTCATATCACAGTGCAATCACTACTAAAACCCTGGGCCTCTCCTTGACCTGTAAGCCCCAATATTTCCTTTCAAAGCACTTTCTCCTTTGATTTTAAATATACTGTTGTTTTCAATTTTTCTTTGTTGAACAACTAACCAAACAACATGGAAGCTCTACAACCGAGTAAGTGTTTATATGCTTTCGTTTACCGCTTTCATATACATATAACTGTATTGTGGGACTATTTCGTTGTAAGTCTTATTTCATAAACTCATATCGACTGTGTAATAATAGTATAGATATTTAGAGTTTCCCCGACAACTACGTGTATCACTAGGTAAAGCCGTTTCGATCATTCTTAGAAATAGACAATACTAGATCCCCCATAGGAGCACCAGATACAGTCTTCTCTTCGGCTGTCCTCCTTAGGAATTGTCAAGAAACTCTACTCCCCAGAGATGATCTCTTCTCCGTGAATTGCATCCCTTGAGTTTCTTCCAAATTCTCGAACTTTCCTGGCTTGATCTATTCTTTGTGAATAGCCTGTCTTGAACTTCTCGGGGTTTGGGGACCCACAGGCTTCTTAAAAGCATCCCCGCCTCCTCTTGGGCGTTGTACAAGGACCCGTCGGCTTCTTAGAAGTATTCACAGCCTCCTCTTAGGCTTCGTATAAATGATTTCTTCCTCCGGGAATGATAGCCTCCTCTTGGGCTTCGTAAAAATTGTCCCTCGGCTTCTTAAAAGTTTCCAGCCTCCTCTTGGGCTTCGTACAAATTGTCCCGACGACCTCCTAGAGGTATAGGAACAAAAATTAGTCATCTTAATAGAACAGTCTTTCAAAGAGTCTAGATCTTTCTACCGTGAACGTACTACTACTGTTTCTTTAAGCATAGTACAAAAGATAAAACTCTAGACTTAGACAGTCTAATTTCCTTGAGTCTCAAAGACATTCTCAAGTAAGGAAACACCCGCAAACTTGGACAGTCTCAATACCCTTTGGATTTCCCATTTCCTTAAAGAACAGGAAACAATCCCGATTCTCAGATCAAATCCATGAGTGCAAAATTACTCATATAAGAACTGATTTTCTCTTAACCAACATACTGGACCTGTCACTCAACTGAAACAGAACCTTTAGCCTCCATTTCAGGCTTCGTACGAGATATAAAGACTCTCTTGTTGAGTCAAAACTTTTAGCCTCCATCTCGGGCTTCGTACGAGATACCAAAACACTCTCTTGTTGAGTATAAAAGGCTCTCTTGTTGAGCCAATCTCCCTTTTAGCCTCTATCTCGGGCTTCGTACGAGATACAAAATCACTCTCTTGTTGAGTATAAAAGACTCTCTTGTTGAGTCAATCACCTTTTAGCCTCCATCTTGGGCTTCGTACGAGATACAAAATCACTCTCTTGTTGAGTATAAAAGATTCTCTTGGTGAGTCACCATCTTTAGCCTCCATCTCGGGCTTCGTACGAGATACAAAAACACTCTCTTGTTGAGTATAAAATATTCTCCTGTTGATTCAACCCTTTTAGCCTCTCTCTCGGGCTTCGTACGAGACACACAAAAACTCCCTCTTGTTGGGCCAATAGCCTCCTCTTAGACTTTGTATAAGGAAAACCCAGGTTGATCCAATCAACCTTTTAGCATCAAAGTTGTGCCTCATTCACAGTACACAATTATCAATAATTCCTTCCCCTTCATCTTATCGCTGTAAGCAGCAAGCCTCTGGATTATTTACATCCATGCCACTGTCCCTCTTTTAGCATGAAAAATTCCTAAGGAAAGATAACATTGCTCTACACTGAGTTAAAGTCTTCTCCTTCAGGTTAGAACTCCCCTATAAAGGAAATTATGGCATTGTCGGATTCACATATCCCAGTTAAAGTAATTCTCCTTTATAAACAATTGTGACAAACAGACCCTCTTTAGAGATGACAAATTCTCTCTAAAGACAACACCTTTTAGCTTCACATCTTGGGCTTCGAACAAGATACAAATAGACCCTTCAGCTTCACATCTTGGGCTTTGAACAAGATACAAACCACCTTCAGCTTCACACCTTGGGCTTTGAACAAGATATAGATCACCTTTCGCTTCACGTCTTGGACTTTTAACAAGACACCAAAACACCTTTTCCTCCCATAGAATAGGAGGAACTACGAACACTCTGATTTCCCTGTTTTGGTAAACGGGAATACGTAGGCATAAGATTGAAAGAAAAATCTTAGCGAGCACACTAATCAAAAAACCTAAAGTCCCCTATCTCCACCCAATCTGACAAATTCCCCATGAATAGTCCCAGTTTTCCACCTTAATAAAGTAAGAAGAAAGAAAGGCCCCATTACCATATAGCATCCGTAACCTAACAAACCGCTGTTTAAACTCAGTATGCAAGCAGGGTTAATTGGAGACATCTATTTCCCTTCCTTAGTCAGCTCACAATAGGATAAAAAATGAATCGACCTGTAGTAAACCCCAAAGAGCGACAGCGCTTAAGAACCGCGTCAAAAATCGCCCGCTACACCTGTATGCACCAGTTTTATGATATCCTACCAGAATCATAGGTTCACTCTTGTCATCAAGCTTCCTTCTTCTTGCATCAGGAACATGCTTGTAACACATAGAACCAAACACCTTCAGATGACTCACTGATGGTCGTTTTCCACTCCACACTTCTTCAGGAACCTCGTTCTTTAGCTTCTTGGTGGCACCTGTTCAGAATATAAACTACAGTCGAAACAACTTCACCCCATAATGATTTTGTCAAATTCTTCTGCTTGAGCATACATCTCGCCATATCCATTATGGTTATGTTTCTTCTTTCAGCAATTCCATTATGTTGAGGAGTATAAGGAGCAGTTACCTCATGATCAACACCATGTTCTGCACAGAATTTTCCAAACATCTTCGAAGTGTATTCGCCACCTCCATCTGTTCGCAAAACTTTGATCCTCTTCTCACTCTGGTTTTTGACAAACATCTTGAATCTCTTAAAGATTTCAAATACTTCATCCTTTCTCTTGATCACATAGATCCACAACTTTCGACTAAACTCATCGACAAATGAAACAAAATATCTGTTTCCACCAATGGTATGTTCTTTGAACGGACCACATACATCTGAATGTATAACTTCGAGTATACAGGATGATCTCATTGGCATAGTCGAAACGAAAGAATTTCTGGATTGCTTTCCGACTAAACAACCTTCACAGAGTTTGTCAGGCATCTCAAGACTTGGAATACCAGATACCATATCTTGAGTAATCAGCTGGTTGAGTGATCGAAAGTTCAAATGTCCAAACCTCAAATGCCACAACCAACTATCTTTGTGGTCGACAACAGTTTTTAGAAATAGTACTTCAGTCAAACCGATCATGGTCTTAAACATCTTATTCTTCGACAACGGAGATTTCAAGACCAAATTGTTCTGGGTGTCGAACAATTTCAAAACTCCATCTTTCATGACAACTGAGAAGCCTTTTTCGACCAGTTGTCCAACACTTAACAGGTTACACTTTATTCCAGGTACATAGAACACATCTCTGATCATAGCTTTCGCTCCATTACTCAGTTGAAAAACTATGTTGCTCGTACCTTCTGATTGCAACGAACTGATATCAGCAAGTTTTATCTTGCTCTTCTTCGACTCATCAAATCTGCCAACCACTCATTTCGACCAGTCATGTGATTTGAGCAGCCTGAGTCGAGAAACCAGATATTGGATTCGACATGGTTATCTGCTACTGCAGCCATAACCACCATACCACCTTCAGAATCATCTGAATCTTGGCGTGCAAGGTTCGCTCCTTCGTCCTTGCCTTTTTCCGATCCATAGTCTTTCTTGTACCAATAATGTTTGGCTAAATGACCCCTCTTTTCACAGTTATAACACCGTATACCTTTCTTATCTTCTTTGTCCTTTCGATAGTTTCTTCCTCCTCTTTTCGAGGATTCATAAGCTCTATCTTCGACCTGATTTTTGTGAGGGTTCGACCAAGACTTCTTTCCTTGAGTATTGTCGACTTTGCCTTTGAATTTGTTGGAACCACCATTCTTTTTCCATGGCTGAGCCTGCAGTGCTTGTATCGAATCCTGAACTCCCTTTCTTTCGACAATCCTCATCTCATGCGCCTCAAACGAACCAACCAAATCTTCCACTTTTAGGGTTTCAAGATTGTTGGATTCTTGAATAGCTACGATAACGTGATCAAAGTGAGAGGTCAACGTTCACATTACCTTCTTAACTATCATCTTATCAGTTATGGTTTCACCACAACCCTTCATGAGATGGATGAGTTTCTGAACCTTCGACACATATTCTGCGACTTTTTCGTCTTCTCCCATCGACAATAACTCATATTGTCGAAGCAAGGTTTGCAACTTGACAACCTTGACTTTCTCACCTCCTTCATAATACTTCACCAGAATATCCCATGCCTCCTTCACCATTTCAGCATGAGAGATTCTGTCGAAGTTAACAGCATCGACCGCCGTCTGAATGCAATAAGCAGCCTTGCAATCTTTCTTCTTGACTTCGTTGTGGGCTTTTTTCTGTTCGTCGGTTGCATTTTCAGCCAACACAGGAACACCGCCTGTAACCACTTCTAGGGTATCATGGAAGCTAAATAAGGATTGCATCTGTTTTTTCCAACGGATCCAATTCTTGCCGTCAAGCATTGGAAGGGAATTCAAAATGCTCTTTTTACCAGTCATCTTCGCAGCGGTTGATTCACTTGCCCTGGAAACACGATCTCTGACGTGAAGTTCTTGAAAACTCGATCAAGAACAATAACCGAAAGCTCTGGATACCAATCTGTTAGTGCGTGATGCACTTTTAGTGAGGAGAGAAAGAGAGAGAATAAGGAAATAAGGATTTGTACTATTGAATTGTGTAAATAATGATACAAGCTAGGTATATTTATATAAAACCCTAATTGGGCTTGGGCTAACACAACTTAGATTATATCTAAATATTAAATCAAATCAAATCAAATCATATCAAATCATATCTAATTTAATATTTCAACACAAAGAACACAAAGATGTAGTTATTACTTACATTATTAATATCATTTACACTATTTGCTTTGCATGAAAGAAACCACGTTCGATAAGTGAGTTCCCTCAACTCAGGCTGCTATTAACAAAATAAATGTTCATGTTTATCTAACTGAAAATCATATAAAGTTTGTTGTCTCTTTTTCGATTGAAGAATTTTAATTTCTAAAGTATTTCATGATTAAATTTTATCCTTCTATTAAAGGAAGTCTTATGATATCTCCTAAAACCTATAGGATCAAATGAAACATTGTTGGAGTTACCCCTGGTATTCTTGCTGCTACTTTAGAGGTACATTTGCGACTACTTTGAGATACTTTTTCAAAATCTAGAAATTTTCATTGCTCTGCATGTTGAACTTATTTAAACGATGTTTGTCATAGAAATCACATACAAAAAGGGCGGGAATTCATTCTGAATATAATCAAATTTTCAGCTAACTATAATATGGTGCCTTGAAACTTGTAAAACATATGAAAAAATTGTTTGATTTTGACTTCACAAATGACATGCATTATATTTATAGAAAAAAAACCAATATACTGAAAAGTTAGCAAATCTATGACTTACTTTGAACTCTTAACATTGGTGGAACATCATTTTTCACAATATTATTTATGTTTTTATCCATTTGAAATTGATCGTGAAGGCTGGATCAGATCCTGTAGAATCAGGCCGCCAAGTTCGTCAGGGATGTTGGTCGTATGAAGAGGAGGAGGGGGTGTACCTGCAAGGCACTCCGACGCTCAAGTAAGAAAGGGTCAGAGAAAAGGGGCAAGTACAAAGTATGAATTCTTAGGGTGAATCTTTGATACCTGGCCCTCTCAAGCGAGAGGGTTTATATAGAGCCCCCAGCGCGTGGCCAACGGTCCTATTTTCGGGGCGAAATAACTGTTTTCCCCAAAGAATAGGTAACTGCCCAAACTAGCCATTAGGCCGGGCAGGGTGCTCGAAACTAGCCGTTATGTCGAGCATAAACGCAGTTTCGGACACCTGTCCTTTGCTGTCCGGGCAGCGAGGAATCCGTGCGTAACGGGCATCAACGCCGGATGTAACACCCCAATCCCCATCGCGAATAAATAATACATAAATAAAATCAGAGTAACTAAAAATTTATTTTTTAGACAGAAACAGGGATGTCACATTTAAATAAACGAAACATCACCCCTGCTCATAAATTTGATACATAGCATAAAAGAGAAAATCATTAACGGGAAACTTTTTCCATCTAAAGGGAAAGGTCAATTATGGAATAAAGCGGAAAGATCCATAACCGACTTGTTTTACAAAATGAATGGTTTTATAACATCAAAATATACATACAAAATAATACAAAATATGTTCAACAAATGTATACATATATATATAATCGTTCCCCGACTTCCGTGCTACGTATCAGAGCAGACAAACGACAAAGGACGGAGGACTAATCTCCACAAAAGCCTCCAAGACACTAATCTGCAATTGCCTCGTAGAGCAATAAACCACAGCAGAAGGGTGAGAAATAACAACTAAAATCAAGATTGCATAATAATATGCAAACACATAACAATTCACATGCACAGCTATTCTCACCACAAACACCACATATTAATACATATAACATACCACATATACGTAACATGTATCTATTAATCCAACAATGTAGCATATATCAATTATCCAATATACTCATATATTTGCACATAAGGCATACCAAGTCATAACATTTAGAAACACATCACACATCACATAACATATATCTACGCATAAAACATATTATCCACAACCAAGACATTTATCACATATGCGCATCAAATTACCAATGCTATCACAATTTCAACACATAATCAATCAAATCATGATTTTCCACACATAATGCATCCGTTCACAATTCTCACACATAATCAATCAAATCATGATTTTTCACACATAATGCATCCATGATTTATGCAAATGCACAGAGACCGACACAACGACTCTATGCAAATGTCATGCGGTACCGACTTCCAATGTTTCTCATCACTAGTTCACTCAGGAACTCTGTTGGAACCATCGCTCGTTACATCACTACAACTCCCCGTCGGGCATACGATGTTCCCCGTCGCTCACACCCCACACGGGCACACGACCCGATCGCTCACACCCCACATGGGCACACGATCGTCTATAATCATCGCTCACACCCCACATGGGCACACGACGTTATAGCGGATTCCCTCTGGAACCAATCCGTCGCTCACACCCCACATGGGCACACGACGTTTATGGATCGCTCACACCCCACATGGGCACACGATCCGGTCGCTCACACCCCACATGGGCACACGATCACAAGATGCATATCATGATGCTTGGCATACAAGGACTCATGACAATCAAATGCATCTTCACACATATATGCAACCATAATCATGCACATATTTCAACTCATCAATTCCATACATTCACAACTCAACAATATGAATTATCTCATCATCATCATTCATGCATTGAAAACACTTCAAACAATGCATTTCATCACAATCCGCAAACCACAACAACATTCATAATAACATACACTTGTAATTCAATTCAACAAGGTATTTTGCCATTAGGCCACAAGCACTACAACAAACTATCACATGCTTCCACATCATATAAATCACATAAAAGCTTCACATCATATAACAATAGCACGACGCACTGTAAAACACCAACCGCACGCATTTAACGGATTAAAAACCCGACAACTCAACACTTTTTCAAAACCACGACTTAAATAAATCATCTACTGACCTCCAACCCATTTTTAAAAGAAATAATATTTTATTAGCTTTCCAACGCTTCGAACGGGGACCAAAACCGACTTACAGTTCAAAAGTTATGAATTTTTGAAAATATTATTTTTCTGAAACTTACAGTGGTAATCGATTACTCACATATCGTTAATCGATTACTTGCTTCGCAGAAGCAAAAAAACCAGATTTTTATGATGCAAAAACCCCCCAAACTCCTCCTTAAACCCCCCGATCATACCGACAAGTATTCCCGACTAAATCCTATCATTTCCCGACTATTCTACGCGAACTATTCCGCATTCTAACCGTTAAAACATCGATTTCTATCAATTGCTCACAAATTCAACCAAATAGAAAAACATATATTTTTCACCCAAACATTCAAACAAAACATACATTTACATATACAAGCATGATATAATCGAAACTTCTCACCCTTACCCGATTATTCGCGCTTGAAACGGATGAATTCTCGATTTTTTCCACTTTTCCTCTTCTCCCTTTTCTTCCCTCTCTTTTCTCTTCTCTTCTCTTTCTTTCCTTTCTTTTTCTTTTCCTTACTATCTTTCCTCTCTTTTCTTTCTTTTTATAAAAATATCTACCCCCAAAAAGACCAAAATACCCCTCAGCTCAAATATCTCCTAAACGCTCTCAAAATACGATAAAACATAAACAGTGATGAAAAATGATATATTGTCAAATAAAAGTCAATAATAAAATAATACAAAACCAAAACCAATTAAATATACTCTATTAAATAAATCTAACAAAACTGGGGCGTTACAACTCTCCCCCACTTAGACATTTTCGTCCTCGAAAATATAACTGATACGAACAACTCCGGATACGACTCTCGCATCCGACTAACCAACTAACATGCCAACAAAAGGCACACCACGAATAACCCAAACTGACAAACCACCTTACTAACACGACTATAACAAAGACACGACAACAACGATAACAATGACGACAAGATGCAATGCCCATACAATGCACTTGACGACCAACTCACGACTCAAAGAAAACCACGATACCAACACCCAGGTTCACTCCCGAACCGAAACACAAAAAGATCGTTACCTTCACCGTATGTAACACTCCCCTAATTCCTCACAAGGAATTAGCTACTCGCACTAGAACCAACACGATAGAAACGGAGCAACAACACAACCGCCTCAACAACATCAACCAAACCAGAATACGAAACATCCTTGTCACCCAACAATATTACAACAATGCTACAATTCCTTAATCGAACATACAACCAAAACCTCCATCTACATCGTAGCCCATGAATAATATTTAAACCTTTCACTTAACACTTCCATACTGAAACGTCCCATAGTCTTACCATTCCTACATGTTCCCAATGTTCAACTTATGAATTCTTACAAGTCACACACGCAAATACAAAATGTGCCACATCACTCTTCCGCTGCGCACTCTAATTACTCGTAACCATCAAAACTATCAATCTCACGTCCAAAGTCTAACTCTTTCTCATATTCACCAAAAATCACTGTTCCCTGTTAATATACCCAACCGCACACCATCAGATGTCATTTCACACACCAACCCAAATCTCTAAATTCTCCCAAAAGTTCCCACTCTTTAACCATCAAAGCAGACATGCATAACAACTTTCGACTTAGCTCATCCGACACAGCCTCGGCTTTTCCCAAGGATAATCCAAGCCAAATTCATAACTCGTCACAAATTCTAAGCATCCTCATCATCTCATACTCTATTCCTTCAAACCAACCAAGTACTTTAAACTCTTGCGATACCAAACACTTCGAGTCGAGAACCATAAAAATAATACCTCCAAATTTTCCAACACAATACAACCGCAACCAATTCCAATTCCTGAATAGTATAGATCCTCTTATGAATCCTCAATTGTCGTAAAGCATAAGCTACGACTTTACCCTCTTGCATTAACACACTGACTAAACTCATCAAAGACGCATCCCAATACCTCCCAAAAGGTTTATTAGGATCACACAGAATCAAAACTGGAGTCGTAGACAACTTCTACTCTGGCTCTCTGAAACTTTCCTTACAACGAACATCCAAAACAAACGACTCACCCTCTGCGTGTCAACTGAAGTAACGAAAATGCTAACTTGGAAAAGCCTTCCATAACCTTCGGTAATAACCAACTAAAGTCCAAAAAGATTATAATCTCCTTAACTAACTTCGGAGCCTCTCATTGTAGAACTACATCTACTTCCGATGGATCCATAACCATACTCTCATCTGAAATAACATATCCAAGAAAACTAACCTTTTTCAACCCAAATTCTCACTTGAATATCTTAGCATAAAACTTCGTCTCTTTTTGACACTTGTAATTCAAATCCCAAACACTCTACCTGTTCTTCCTTTGAGTTTACAACAGGTCCGAATATCCTCCATCAAAGCCATTACGAACTTATCCAAATAAATATGGAAGATACGATGCATCTATTCCATAAACCTTACAGACGCATTACTAACACCAAATAACATCATTGCACCTTGTAATGCCCAACCAAATTCCAAAAGATATAAATTCTTAAAGCTTTTGCAAAATTTTCACTGGGTAACTGGTTACTCACACACAAACTTAACCGAGTAAATAACAGCCTATCCCGACGATAACAAACATGACCAGTCACATTAAATCGATCAAAGCCTCAACTCACACCATTCACCACTCTTATCAAACATGCCAAACAATTGTAATTTCACTTCAACTCAACCAAACCATTCCAGTCATTTGTTCATGAAAGTGGACACTTATTCTCAATCGTTACCTTAATCAACCGCTAGTAATCCATACACAATTTCTTCTCTTAACAATCCAAATTCCATAAATCCCCACGTGTAGCAACAACCATCCTAAAAGAACTCTCAAATAGTACATCCACACTTAAGGTTTTCTCAAAATTTCCATAGACTCATACCATCAAGGAATTCCAAATCGTTTGCGATTCATCACAATTCAAAACTCAAACTATCCAGAACACACCCACAAGTTTCCATACTACTCACTGGTTAACATGTAACCCCCTACTATCATCTTTTTCCTTACCAACCATGTTGGACCTCTTCAAGTCGACACACTAACGTTTCATCCAAAACACATCTGAAAACCAGGCACAACTGACGGCCTAACACTGTGACTTTCCTGCCAATTTCCAGAACACTAGCCTCACAAATATAATAAACACCTTAGTCTCATCTCCAAAGAGTGTCCTACTCACTTAGCAGATATAACCTCGACTATTCACCTTCGTCCAATTTAAGTTCACACTCTACTCTCTGAGAACAACCCTTAGTAATACCCAACCATTCTCCCTCAGAGACATTCCAACTTAACCCACATACACAAACCTCTAATCCGTCTCATCTTCCGATATAAGAATCTTCATCAACTCATCAAAACAATCCGTAATCACCTGCTTAATTCCAAACAATTCATTGCACACACTATCAAAGCCGGAAAGACACGCCTATTCCATCCAACATAATTTCCGTCTACTATCAACAAGAGATTAAGGGTGATCAGTTCCTCAATTTGTCAATAGACAGTCGACAATTATGATGGGGCATAAACCGTCTTCACCAAACTATAATAGCATTTCTTGCATCCTGTGCACAAAACTACCTCAGGCACAAATCCTTAGTTAACAAAAACCTTACCTCCGCATTCCTTCCGGAACCGGGAACCACACTGTCCAAAGAGTACTTACAATCTTGTAATTCACAACACACTGAGCCAACGCTCCACACCTGAAGCAACTTGGAGAAGTACCAGCTTCTCCCCCACTTATCTCAATCTCACACCTGAAGACAAAGGATTACCAAAAACCAGAAAGTACTGACAGTGCTCCACATACATATCCTGTACTAAGGGACAAACAATAATGACAGTATTCAACTGTCACACCAACTGACTCAACAACTTGGCCGGACGGACCGACCTGCTCTGATACCACTAATGTAACACCCCAATCCCCATCGCGAATAAATAATACATAAATAAAATCAGAGTAACTAAAAATTTATTTTTTCGACAGAAACAGGGATGTCACATTTAAATAAACGAAACATCACCCATGCTCATAAATTTGATACATAGCATAAAAGAGAAAATCATTAACGGGAAACTTTTTCCATCTAAAGGGAAAGGTCAATTATGGAATAAAGCGGAAAGATCCATAACCGACTTGTTTTACAAAATGAATGGTTTTATAACATCAAAATATACATACAAAAATAATACAAAATATGTTCAACAAATGTATACATATATATATAATCGTTCCCCGACTTCCGTGCTACGTATCAGAGCAGACAAACGACAAAGGACGGAGGACTAATCTCCACAAAAGCCTCGAAGACACTAATCTGCAATTGCCTCGTAGAGCAATAAACCACAGCAGAAGGGTGAGAAATAACAACTAAAATCAAGATTGCATAATAATATGCAAACACATAACAATTCACATGCATAGCTATTCTCACCACAAACACCACATATTAATACATATAACATACCACATATACGTAACATGTATCTATTAATCCAACAATGTAGCATATATCAATTATCCAATATACTCATATATTTGCATATAAGGAATACCAAGTCATAACATTTAGAAACACATCACACATCACATAGCATATATCTACGCATAAAACATATTATCCACAACCAAGACATTTATCACATATGCGCATCAAATTACCAATGCTATCACAATTTCAACACATAATCAATCAAATCATGATTTTCCACACATAATGCATCCATTCACAATTCTCACACATAATCAATCAAATCATGATTTTTCACACATAATGCATCCATGATTTATGCAAATGCACAGAGACCGACACAACGACTCTATGCAAATGCCATGTGGTACCGACTTCCAATGTTTCTCATCACTAGTTCACTCAGGAACTCTGCGGGAACCATCGCTCATTACATCAATGCAACTCCCCGTCGGGCATACGATGTTCCCCGTCGCTCACACCCCACACGGGCACACGACGTTTATGGATCGCTCACACCCCACACGGGCACACGACCCGATCGCTCACACCCCACATGGGCACACGATCGTCTATAATCATCGCTCACACCCCACATGGGCACACGACGTTATAGAGGATTCCCTCTGGAACCAATCCGTCGCTCACACCCCACATGGGCACACGGCGTTTATGGATCGCTCACACCCCACATGGGCACACGATCCGGTCGCTCACACCCCACATGGGCACACGATCACAAGATGCATATCATGATGCTTGGCATACAAGGACTCATGACAATCAAATGCATCTTCACACATATATGCAACCATAATCATGCACATATTTCAACTCATCAATTCCATACATTCACAACTCAACAATATGAATTATCTCATCATCATCATTCATGCATTGAAAACACTTCAAACAATGCATTTCATCACAATCCGCAAACCACAACAACATTCATAATAACATACATTTGTAATTCAATTCAACAAGGTATTTTGCCATTAGGCCACAAGCACTACAACAAACTATCACATGCTTCCACATCATATAAATCACATAAAAGCTTCACATCATATAACAATAGCACGACGCACTGTAAAACACCAACCACACGCATTTAACGCGATAAAAACCCGACAACTCAACACTTTTTCAAAACCACGACTTAAATAAATCATCTACTGACCTCCAACCCATTTTTAAAAGAAAGAATATTTTATTAGCTTTCCAACGCTTCGAACGGGGACCAAAACCGACTTACGGTTCAAAAGTTATGAATTTGTGAAAATATTATTTTTCTGAAACTTACAGTGGTAATCGATTACTCACATATCGTTAATCGATTACTTGCTTCGCAGAAGCAAAAAAACCAGATTTTTATGATGCAAAAACCCCCCAAACTCCTCCTTAAACCCCCCGATCATACCGACAAGTATTCCCGACTAAATCCTATCATTTCCCGACTATTCTACGCGAACTATTCCGCATTCTAACCGTTAAAACATCGATTTCTATCAATTGCTCACAAATTCAACCAAATAGAAAAACATATATTTTTCACCCAAACATTCAAACAAAACAGACATATACATATACAAGCATGATATAATCGAAACTTCTCACCCTTACCCGATTATTCGCGCTTGAAACGGATGAATTCTCGATTTTTTCCACTTTTCCTCTTCTCCCTTTTCTTTCCTCTCTTTTCTCTTCTCTTCTCTTTCTTTCCCTTCTTTTTCTTTTCCTTACTATCTTTCCTCTCTTTTCTTTCTTTTTATAAAAATATCTACCCCCAAAAAGACCAAAATACCCCTCAGCTCAAATATCTGCTAAACGCTCTCAAAATACGATAAAACATAAACAGTGATGAAAAATGATATATTGTCAAATAAAAGTCAATAATAAAATAATACAAAACCAAAACCAATTAAATCTACTCTATTAAATAAATCTAACAAAACTAGGGCGTTACACCGGGGAGGAACGTTGCGTTCCTTGCCCGGTTGGAGGGGCAGAAAGGTCACTTTTGCCCCTCTGTGGATTGGACTTAGGCAATTTGGGCCGCTCTGGAGCAGAGGCGGATTGGGCCAATTCTAGCCATTGGTCCAGTCCAGAACAGGAGCCCCCCAAGTCGTTGCTCCCGAGCATGAGAGTGATGACTTAAGGACTGCTCGTTGCTCCGGGGAGCTAGCGTAGAGTCGTCGTTTGTAGGCGAGGAAGGTTGTCTCGAAGTGCTTGTGAACCCAGGTGTTCGTGAGATTCGTGGTCGTGACCATGCTGCCCGGTGTGCGGGGAGACTAATGGTTAGACAAAATTTAAAACGCTGGGGCACCACGTGTACCTAGAGCTCCGTGTAGCAGTTAATAGGCAATGATGGCTAGCGGATAGCCATAATGGCCTACGGGCGCGTGTGTGCACGTGCCCCTTTGTATAAAAAGGGGGGAAACCGTTTCATTTGAAACTTTTTCCTTTCTGATTCCTCTTCGCCTCTTCTAAGTGAAGAAACGAAAAAACACAAGAAGGGGGGTTGAATTGGAGTTTTTTTAAAAATTAATGCAAAGGACACGATGGTTATCCTGGTTCGATTGAACTCAATCTACTCCAGTCCACCCGCCAAGGTGATTTCGCCTCTCTCTTGAGGACTTAATCCACTAATCAGTTACAATTACACAATTTCAGTAACAACCGTCACTCTTCTTGAGGTTTAACCATAACTTGGTTTTCTCAAGGAATATAAAAAAAATAAAAACAAGTGCTTCTAGTAAGCTTTATCACAACCGTGATTTTTACACACTGTTTTATCAAAATGTAAATCAAAATACAAGAGCAAGTGAAATTGAAGAATTGTGGACAGTATGAGCTCAAAAAAAAAAGTGCTTTGGTCATCTGCAGGGACTCCTTTAAATAGATGAGAAGATTTGATCTGTTGGAGACGCGTGAACTATTTTTGGAGAGGATAATAATGCTAATTAATGCTCTTTCCAAAAATACAGATTCAATCCGTTACTTTGAGATTCTCATAAATGAGAAGGATAGCGTATCAGAGTCTACGTTGAATCATCAGAGTTTCTGGCTTGATACAGCTTTGGTGCTGAAGCGCTAGACATCCGTCATCAGAACTTAGGCTGATGCTTCCAAATCAGAGCTTCGCTTTGATTAGAACTTCGCTTTAAACTTCGCTCAGATTGAATCTTCTGATACTTCTATTTCAGAACTTCTTTGAGATACTTCTATATCAGAACTCTTTGTATTAGAACTTTCCTACATATCATAAACAATGAAATTAGGAGCATCAAGTTCTAAAATAACAAGTGTTTGTTATCATCAAAACTATTAGGAATGTAGAATCAATTCTTGTTCTAACAATCTCCCCCTTTTTGATGATGACAAAAACTCATATTTTGATAAATAATTTTAAAGGGTATTGAGGTTAGAAGACTCCCCCTGGGTTGAACATTTCCTTGAAAAATAATTTAATTTAAGATTTCCAAGAGATTCTGATTGCCAGTTACCTGCTTGCTTAACACAGTAGAAACAGAAATTAAAATGTTCAAAATGTTCGAGACAAAGTCCTGGTGCACTGTTATGGTTCAAAATATTCTACGTTCTCCCCCTTTGTCATTAATCAAAAAGCGAAAAGATACATGAGAACAATTAAAAGAAGATAATGACAGAAGATAAAATGCAACAAAACAGAAAAAAAATTAAGGTTGAGGAGCAGGAGGAAGTCTTGTGAACAATGCTTCCAGAAGGCCTTTGATCTGATTAGCGGATTCTTCTTGCTTGCCAAGCATTCCTTTAATTTCTGCGTTTGTTTCGTCCTGTTTGTCCAATCTCTTTCTAACTTCTTCATTCTCTTTCTTCAACTCATCCAGAGTTTTCAGCACAAGAACAGATGAAGAAGGTTCTTCAGAAGTTACCAAATCCTCAGAGCTTTTTGCAGACACTTCCTTTGGAGGGGCTTCAGGTGATTTATCTTCCACTTCAGTAATAACCAGAGTTTGATGCTCAGAGTTTTGTGCATGAGGTTCTGAATCCATAGGAGCTTTCCAGCCTAGAGGAAGAATGGGTTTCTTTTCCCATAATCTTAGAACCTGCTCATGGAAGATCTTCATATGGTCACAGAAGTTCTGTTGGGCTATGTCATAACTCAGTTCCTTCATTTTCTGAGATTCAGAGTTAAACCATTTTCTGAATTTGGTCCAAAGATAGTCAGAGGCAGCTGGATTCAGATTTTTCGAACAACCCTGCTTTAGAAATTTGATCCATTCCTGCATTTCTGCCTCGAATGCCAATAAAGAGTTATCAACATCTGATTTGGATAGAGATGGGTTTGGTCTGGGAATGGCTATTTTATGAGAGGTTGAGGTGAGCTTGTCTAGAGCTTCTAGGTCAATTATGGTTCTGAGAGGATCATCTGTGATATTTGTTGGAGGAGAGTCAGAGATGAGGATAGGTGAGTTAGGTGATGTAAATTCTGGAGAGGTTTGTGGGGTACTGGTGAAATTTGGTGGAGGTTGAAAGAAGTTGAGAGGGCAGTTGATACCAGGTATAGAAGTGTCAGGATGTTGAGTTTGATGTTCTGGTTTTGGTTGGGAAAAAGTGAAGAGAGGTTCATGACCAATGTCTGACAGAACTTGAGCAAGTTCTGGTTGTGGTTCAATAAAATCAAAAGGAGTGGGGTCAATGTCAATGTCAAAATCCTCAAGAGTTTGTGGTGATGGTGGTGGATTTTGGGTTTGAGGTGATGGTGGTGAATTTTCAGAGGGTTTAGGAGACGATGGGTTTTCAGATGTTGATACCATTATGGATTCGACGATAGAAATGAAAACGGAGTTACCTTTCTTCTTAGCAGCTTTAGCAACTTTTGGAGTTTTCTGAGGAGTTCCTTCAGAGGTTTTCCTTTTTCTTGAGGTTCTGGGGGCAACTTCTAGAGGTGCTTGCCTGAGCTGTTGCAGAGAAACTTCTGGTAGGGTACCATCAGCTTTACATGCATCCAAATATCTGAGGACAATTTCTGGATGAGTATCTGATGAGAAAAGAGGAAAATCTTTCAGAGGAATTTTTCTGGTGGTGATGACTTCCTTAGAGATTAGAGTTGGATCCTTCTTGATGGTATCAATGATTTTCATCTTCTTGAGATTCTTTGCAATGAGAGGTCTTCCGGCAATAGTTTCTAGATCAGAGATTTCCCGAGCTTCAGTTAAGTGATCTATCAGCTTATTCTCTGTAAGAATATCTGATATAAGTCTACCTAGAGGAATCCAATCTCTCTTGGTTCTTTCATCTTCTCTAGTTTCTTTGACACTGTTCTTCAGATGATTGAATAAGCAGTAGGGAAGATTCGCTTTGGTAAAAGTGGAGATGAGGTACAGGAGATACTGTTGATCGTTGTTGATGTAGTCAAACGAGCTTGAAGGTTTCCTGTGATAGATGCACCCAAGAATGATTCTGGCCCAAATTCTGTGACGATCTTTTAGGTCTTTGATTTTGTTGGAGTGTTGACCGAAGGTGAAGATTTCTTTTGAGATAGTATTAAGATCAGTGCCCTTTTCCATCTCACTGCATCTGATTCCTGATCCATCATGATCAATCAGCTTACCAATAAGATCTTCAGTGATGACAACCTTCTTTCCCATAACATACGAGATTACTTGATGTTTTGAGACCGATGCAAAAATCCAGAATTCCTTAACAAGTTGGGGAAAAACTGGACCCATTAAGCGATTGAAGTATTTGTTCCATCCTTGAAACTCAATCTCAGGAGTAAGGCCATACCCATTGTCTTTCATGCTTTCAAAATCGACGATGAGCTCACAGAGAACTTCAAGAGAGGCAAAAGGGGTGAGGAGAGTTCTTGAGGGCTCAACGTACCTTTCTCCAATGACTTGGTCAGCTGATTCTTGAGACATTGCTTGTTGAGAGCTTTGTTGAGAGCAGGAGGCCATTGTTCACAGACTTAGGGTTTTGGGAACACAGAAACAAGAAATGTAAATAATATGGAGAAGATGAAAGAGAGCAAATGAGTGATAGTGAGCGTGTGAGGGTGTTAGAAGTGGCATTTATATATAAGAGAGACCAAGACTTAAATAGCAATTAAAAACAATAACATCATGATTAATAGCCGTAATGATTTCTGACAAGGGAGATAGCGTGAGAAATTTTTGGAACAGTTACCGATGTGACTTGGCGCCTCAATATGTCAACACAGACGTTTCAGTTTTCCAGAGTTTGACACGTGTTCATCATCAAAGAAAATCTGGAGCGTAGGTTGACACGTGTTTGCTAGAGTGAACTTAATGATCTATCCTTGAAATGAAAAGTTCAGATCTTCTGAATAGATTCTGATGCAATCTTTCTTCTCACTTCTGAAGAATTATTGGTCAGATGTTCACAAAAGAAAAGAAGTTCTGAGAGTTAAAAATATAGAAATTACGTTTTCATTCTGGACATAATTCCATACAGAGATTTTTCAGAATGAAATTAAATCTATCTTCAGCAAGGGGTTTGGTGAAAACATCAGCCCATTGATGGTCTGTGTCTATAAATTTTAAACAAAGAATTCCCTTCTGAGTATAGTCCCTAATGAAATGATGTTTAATTTCTATATGTTTATCCCTAGAATACAGAATAGGATTTTTTGAAAGACAAATGGCAGAAGTATTGTCACAGAGGATAGGGATGTTACTCTCGTAAATGTGAAAGTCTTCAAGCTGATTCTTCATCCAGAGCATCTGAGTACTGCATCCAGCTGCAGCTATGTATTCAGCTTCAGCAGTTGATAGTGCAATGGTGGATTATCTTTTGCTGGACCAAGAGATTAGGTTGTCTCCCAGAAACTGGCAGCTTCCAGAGGTACTTTTTCTTTCTATTCTGTCTCCAGCAAAGTCAGCGTCACAGTATCCTACCAATTTGTATTCCCTGGACTTTCTATAGCAAAGACCAAGATTAGTAGTACCTTTCAGATATCTGAAAATTCGCTTAACAGCTGTTAAGTGAGATTCTCTAGGATCTGATTGAAATCTAGCACAAAGGCAAACGCTATAGAGAATATCAGGTCTTGAAGCAGTTAAATAAAGGAGAGAACCAATCATACCTCTGTAGATCTTCTGTTCTACTTTCTTACTTACCTCATCCTTTTCCAGAATACATGTGGGATGCATAGGAGTTTTTGAAGGCTTACTTTCTGACATTTCAAATTTCTTCATAAGGTCTCTGACATACTTGCTTTGATATATGTAAGTTCCTTCTGGAGTTTGGTTGATTTGAATTCCCAAGAAAAACTTGAGTTCTCCCATTAAGCTCATTTCAAACTCTGCTTGCATAGTCTTAGCAAATTCTTGCCCCAAGGAGCTTTTAGTGGATCCAAAAATTATATCGTCTACGTATATCTGACAGATCAGAATGTGATTTTTAAATGACTTACAGAATAAAGTTGAGTCCACCTTCCCTCTGGTAAAATCATTTTTTCTAAGAGAAAGTTACTTAGTCTCTCATACCAAGCTCTGGGAGCTTGTTTTAGACCGTATAACGATTTCTTAAGTTTATAAACATATTCTGGATGTTTTGTGTTTTCAAAACCAGGTGGTTGATGCACGTAAACTTCTTCATCAATGTAACCATTTAAAAACGCACTTTTGACATCCATCTGATAGAGAGTGATGTCATTATTTACAGCATATGAAATTAAAAGTCTGATAGATTCTAACCTTGCGACTGGAGCAAAGGTTTCTGTATAGTCTATCCCTTCTTGCTGACTATAACCTTGTGCAACCAGTCGTGCTTTGTTTCTGACAACTTCTCCCTGTTCATTTAGTTTGTTTCTGAAGACCCATTTGGTTCCAATGATGTTGAAGCCTTTGGGTTTAGGAACTAGATCCCAAACGTCGTTTCTGGTGAACTGATTCAGTTCTTCCTGCATTGCGAGGATCCAATCATTGTCTGTGAGTGCTTCGTCAATTGTAGTGGGTTCTATCAGAGAGACTAATCCCACTAGAGATTCTTCCATCTTTTTGAATGAGGATCTTGTTCTGATTGGGTCATCCTTCTTTCCCAGAATTTTGTCTTCGGGATGAGTTAGAGAACTTCTGGACAGTCTTTTCTGGATGGGTTCTTCAGAATTAGAGTTTCCTTCTGTTTTGCTCGCCAGTTTTTCTGATGATCTGGTTTCAGTGCCTGTTATTTGAACTTCTATTTCTGCAAGAGATTCATCATGCTTTGGCTTTTGAAGGCCAAGCTTATCATCAAATCTGACATAAATGGATTCTACCACACTTCGTGCTTCTGTGTTATATACTCTGTATCCTTTTGAACGTTCAGAGTATCCTAACATGAAACATTTTTGTGCCTTAGAATCAAACTTGTTCAGAGGATCATTAGTATTTAAGATAAAGCATGTACATCCAAAAGGATGGAAGTAAGAAATGTTGGGCTTTCTGTTCTTCCACAACTCATATGGAGTCTTTTCCAGAATAGGTCTTATAGAGATTCTATTCTGAATGTAACACGCTGTATTAACTGCTTCTGCCCAAAAGTGTTTAGCCATGTTAGTCTCATTGATCATGGTTCTGGCCATTTCTTGTAGAGTTCTATTCTTGCGCTCTACAACTCCATTTTGTTGTGGAGTTCTAGGACAAGAGAAATCATGAGAAATGCCATTTTCATTAAAAAATGTTTCTAGATTTTTGTTTTCAAATTCCCCACCATGATCACTTCTGACTTTTACAATTCTAAACTCTTTTTCATTCTGAATTTGGTTGCAGAAAGTAGAGAATACAGAGTGTGACTCGTCCTTGTGTTTTAAGAACTTTACCCATGTCCATCTGCTATAGTCATCTACGATCACTAATCCATAATTCTTGCCACTGATGGATGCAGTTTTTACTGGTCCAAACAGATCTATATGAAGAAGTTCTAATGGTCGGGAGGTAGAAACAACATTTTTTGGTTTGAAAGAGGGTTTTGAAAACTTGCCTTTTTGACATGCTTCACACAGAACGTCTGAGCTGAACTTCAGATTAGGAAGTCCTCTGACCAGATTGAGTTTGTTAATCTGAGATATTCTTCTCATACTAACATGCCCCAATCTTCTGTGCCAGACCCATTGCTCGTCGTCAGCAGACAGAAGACATTTTACATTCTGACTTTTTAGTTCAGAAAGTTTTATTTTGTAAATGTTGTTCTTTCTCTTTCCATTAAAGAGGATTGTTCCATCTTTCTGACTAACTGCCTTGCAGGACTTTTGATTGAAGATTATATCATAACCGTTATCACTTAATTGACTTATGGATAACAAGTTATGCATTAATCCTTCAACTAATAAGACATTAGATATAGAGGGTAAAGTACCATTACCTATGGTTCCAGAGCCAATGATTTTACCTTTCTGATTGCCTCCGAAACCTACATATCCTCCAGCTTTAAGTTCCAGGCTTTGGAACATATGCTTTCTTCCCGTCATGTGTCGCGAGCATCCAGAGTCCAGGTACCATGACTGGTGTTTCAATCTTGCTGTCAAAGACATCTGCAACATATAGGATTTTATCCTTAGGTACCCACATCTCTTTGGGTCCTTGTTTGTTAGTGTTCACAGAGTTCTGATTGAGTTTTGGTTTCTCAATAGAATTTGAATAAGATTCACTGGTGTATTTAATATCATGTGTGTGTCCATATGTGAAGTGAGAGTTCAAAGGAGCATATTTTATGATCATATCATCAACACGTTTGGGTTTATACGGAGCTTCTCCTCTAGGATTGACATAACCTATGCCCTTTCTCCCATTTCTACTAACTCCATAGATCATTGAAGCCATTTTGCTTCTGTCTATGTTTTTAGCTAGAAATTTTTGAAAGTTATAGTCGTAATGTTTTAAAATATTATCAGAACTACTGGAAACTTCTGAATCAGATTGTTTCTGAGATTTTTCAAAAGAGTTGAGTTTTGAAACAGTTTCTTTTAATTCAGAATTTTCTGCTTTTAGCTTTCTGTTCTCTTCAGACTCAGATACCAGATCATGTTTCAGATTCTTATATTTGAGCTGAAGTTTCTGATAGTTTTCAAGAATTTCTGACAGACTTTCTTCTAATTGAGATCTAGAAAAGTTAGAGAATACCTCTTTAGTTTCTGACTCAGAGTCTGATTCTGATAAGTTTGAATCATCTGATATGTTGGCCATTAGGGCAATGTTCGCGTGTTCATTTTCTGATTCGGATTCTGCTTCAGAGGATTCCGAGTCATCCCAGGTAGCCATAAGACTTTTCTTTCTTTCCTTGTTAAACTTTTTATTTGGCTTTTCTTTCTGCAGCTTAGGACAGTCACTTTTGTAGTGTCCAGGTTCCTTGCATTCGTAACACACTACCTCTTTGTTTCTAGACTTTTTGTGTCCAGAGGATGGTTCAGAATGACTGCTTGATCTTCTAGAGTTTCTGAATTTTCGTTGCCTATTTTTCCATAGTTGTTGTATTCTTCTGGAAAGGAGTGATAATTCATCTTCTTCTGAGGAGCCACCAGAGCTTTCTTCTTTTGCCTGAAAAGCTTTAGTTTCAGATTTATATTTAGATTTAAGAGCAATAGACTTACCTTTCTTCTGGGGTTCATCTTCTTCTAGTTCTATCTCGTGACTTCTTAAAGAGCTGATCAGTTCTTCAAGAGATATTTCGTTGAGGTTCTTGGAGAGTTTTAGTGTTGTGACCATGGGTCTCCATACTTTTGGTAAGCTCCTGATGATTTTCTTGACATGATCTGATGTTGAGTACCCTTTATTCAGAACTTTTAGTCCAGCAACTAGAATTTGAAACCTTGAGAACATTTTCTCAATTGTTTCATCTTCTTCCATTTTGAAGGCTTCATACTTCTGGATGAGTGCCAGAGCTTTAGTCTCTTTGACTTGAGAGTTGCCTTCATGCGTCATTCTCAGAGAATCAAATATGTGTTTGGCTGATTCTCTGTTAGTGATCTTCTCATATTCTGTGTGGGAGACTGCGTTGAGGAGAATCGTTCTGGCCTTGTGATGATTTCTGAAATCTTTCTTCTGTTGATCAGTCATGGTTTTCCTTTCAATCTTCTGACCGTCTTTTTCGACAGGGTGAGTGTAACCATCTGTTACCATATCCCAGAGATCACCGTCATGAGCCAGAAAGAAACTTTCGATTAGATATTTCCAGTAATCAAAGTTTTCTCCGTCAAACACCGGTGGTTTGCCGCTGATTTTGTCGTTGTAGTTCTGAACGGATTCTGCCATAGTGCTTTTTCGTGAAGGATCTTTTATCTGACACGGTTAAGTGTTAGCACCCAGAACCAGGCGCTCTGATGCCAATTGAAGAAACGAAAAAACACAAGAAGGGGGGTTGAATTGGAGTTTTTTTAAAAATTAATGCAAAGGACACGATGGTTATCCTGGTTCGATTGAACTCAATCTACTCCAGTCCACCCGCCAAGGTGATTTCGCCTCTCTCTTGAGGACTTAATCCACTAATCAGTTACGATTACACAATTTCAGTAACAACCGTCACTCTTCTTGAGGTTTAACCACAACTTGGTTTTCTCAAGGAATATAAAAAAAATAAAAACAAGTGCTTCTAGTAAGCTTTATCACAACCGTGATTTTTACACACTGTTTTATCAAAATGTAAATCAAAATACAAGAGCAAGTGAAATTGAAGAATTGTGGACAGTATGAGCTAAAAAAAAAAGTGCTTTGGTCATCTGCAGGGACTCCTTTAAATAGATGAGAAGATTTGATCCGTTGGAGACGCGTGAACTATTTTTGGAGAGGATAATAATGCTAATTAATGCTCTTTCCAAAAATACAGATTCAATCCGTTACTTTGAGATTCTCATAAACGGAAGGATAGCGTATCAGAGTCTACGTTGAATCATCAGAGTTTCTGGCTTGATACAGCTTTGGTGCTGAAGCGCTAGACATCCGTCATCAGAACTTAGGCTGATGCTTCCAAATCAGAGCTTCGCTTTGATTAGAACTTCGCTTTAAACTTCGCTCAGATTGAATCTTCTGATACTTCTATTTCAGAACTTCTTTGAGATACTTCTATATCAGAACTCTTTGTATTAGAACTTTCCTACATATCATAAACAATGAAATTAGGAGCATCAAGTTCTAAAATAACAAGTGTTTGTTATCATCAAAACTATTAGGAATGTAGAATCAATTCTTGTTCTAACACTAAGCTCTTGTTCGTCACCGTCTTCAGTGCTTCCGGCCACCACTTCAAGCTTCGAGCAACCTTTTTCTTCTACTCGAATCAAGTAAGTTTTCTGATTTAAGACTTGTTTTACTCCCTTTCATTGTTGCTGGTAGATTTGCATGCGGTTAGGGCTAGTTTAGAGGACGAAACGTGCGATTTTCCGGCGATTGTTGGTGGCGCACGGTGGTTGTGCCATTTATATGCTCCCGACCGGTCGCCGGACCTGTTAGAGCGTTTGGTGGGGAAGGTGGTTCACGGCGAGGTTGCATGTGTAACCACCTCGTTCGTTCATCTTCTGGTGTAGCGACGAGTTTTCCGGTAGATCGTTCCCAGATTCCAGTGAAGCTTTGCGATTTCCGGCGAAGCTTCGACCGGAAACTGGACGTGAGCGCGGGGAAGCTCCTCGTTCTGAGTTGAGAGTTCCGGGCATATCCTCGTGGGGAGGTTTTTGCTTTCCCTTTGATGTTAGGGCTTAGGCGGGGGACATTGTCCTCAGCCCTTTGCACGCCCTTTCACTTGATTTAGCAGTGGAAGGGTGGATTTGATTTGCTGTCGAATTCACTGTCTTTCTCTGCTTTTCAGGTGATCGTAATGGCGACGGGGCCAGACAGAGAAGTTATTCTAGATACGTCCGAGGAGGAAAATGGCTCCGAGGAAAGTAGTAGCTCGACGACTTCGAGCTCGGCGGCCTCAAGTTCCCCCAACAATGCTGGGGAGGAAGAAGAGGTTCGGGATGATATGGAGGAGGATGACATTGAAGGGTTCTCTGCGGAGGAGTGGGAGGTGGCCGAATCTTCCGAGCACATTTCTACGTTCGCAAAGTCTTTGGCGGACGTCTTTACGGAGGTAGGACCAGAAGGGGAGTGGAAGGTGCATTTCCCTACTTTGAACGAGCGGGTTTGCACAGATTTCAGGGACCGCTTTACAATGTACGAGTATGCCTTCAAAGAGCTGGGACTGAGGCTGCCTTTCACTGATTTCCAGCGGTCGGTGTTCGAGCATCTGAAGTTGGCTTCTTCTCAACTTCACCCTAATTCGCTGGCCTTCATCCGGGCTTTTGAATTGGTTTGCAAGCATCTCTCTCCGGGGACTACTCTCCCTCTATTATTTAGTGTTTTCCATCTTCAAAGGCAGCTGACGGGGAAGAAGTATGGATGGGTTTCTTTGAAGCAGCCCAGAAAGCTATTTAAGCCGTTCTCGGAGTCAATCCGGACTTTTAAGGAGCGGTACTTCGTTGTTGAACCCCGTGTCTGAGGTGGCCCAGGACAACTCATACGTCTGGGAAATCGAGGTTGACGAGGATGGAAATGAGCTTCTTAACGAGGAGGGGAAATATATTGGACATAGGCTCTACAGTTCCCTATCCGCTGGGCACCCGACCATTTCTCCAAGAAGCCCAGCGATTATGTCTTTCAGCCGAGCGATCTGCGCGGGCAGGACGCCCTGGCGTACGAGAAGCTGGTGAACTGGGTCAACTCCTTCAGTCTTGCAAGCTGCTGGACGAGCAAGGGTAGACCTATCTTCGAGGAGGATGGGAGCCAGAGAGTTGAGCGCAGATTCGTCAATGTTAAGGCACTGCTGGAGTCAAAGACTCCCGCGGACGCTGAGAAGCTGCTCGGTAGTCTTAGTTATTTAGATTTTGTCTGTGTTATCTCTTTTCCTCGTAGCTAACGTGCTTATTTTTTTTCTTTATTTGTTCAGGTGAGATGCCTCAGGCTCGCGATCGCGTGGTGAGGAATGTTATAGCGAGGAATAAAGCTGGAGCGGCTCCTCCTAAATCTCGGCCTGCTGGTGCCCATGCTCCTCCTCTTGTTCAAACTGTCGCGGGGACCTCTTATTCTCCCTCTCCTGCTCCACGGGGATCTCCTCTGCCCTTGACTGGGCGATCGAAGCGGCAAAGGACATCAGACGTTGTGGACCTTACCCGCGTGCCAGAGAAAGGGAAGTTTGAGCTCCCTCAGTGTATCCTTGAAAGGAGGTTCTTTGAAGGTAACTCTTTGGTCGTCCCCCGGGCGGAATCCCTTTGCTTGGAAGGCATGGATCGCCCGAGCAAGAGGGTGCTGGTGGCCCAAGATGCTTCTGCCCTGGTCAGGATGCTGGAGATGGCTGTTGTCTACGTAGAAGGGGACTCTACACTTGAGTCCGAACTTAAACCTGTCCGGGCTTCTGAGGCGGCCCTCAAGGAGGAAGTTAAGAGTGCCCGCGAGGCTCAGAGGAAGGCCAAAGAGGAGACGGCCAGGCTGAAGGAGGATGTCTCCAAGCTGGCGGCGGAGAAAAAGAATGCCGAGGAGCTGAACAAAGAGTTGATGGCGGCTAGCGCCCTGGGTGCCGACGAACCGGATGATGTAAAAGAGTTGAAGACTAGGTCTGAGCTGGTTACCCGCATCCTGCTGGCCGAAGATGATGGCATCGCCGTGGCAGAGGAGTCTTTTCAAAGCACCGTGGCTCAATTGCGGGTGGTGAACCCTGGGCTTGAGATCTCTGCCGAGGGTACTCACTATCTTGTGCGTGTTGAGGATGGTCGCATTGTCTTTCCCAAAGGTCTCCTCGTTGTTACCCCCGAGGATCAGCCCGCAGAGGAGTAGGGACCCGAGCCAGAGTCAACCGAGCACGCTGATGAATGAGGAATTTGTTATTTTGTTGTAATTTGTCCGGCCTGCGTGCCGTTGTAATTTATTTTTGGGGGGCATGGCCCCTGTTTTATGTAACAATGTACAATTGTGGTCCTTGCGGCCACTTGTTAAATTATCGCCTATTTAGTTCTTTTGTTTGCATGACTTTACTTGCTTTTATTTTTGCTATGTGTCGTATGCATGCTGTGAATGTATGTTCGCCCGTAATAGGGGGTACTTGACTTGTGTGACTATTTCTGGGGGGTTGCTCATAATAGATGTGTTCGGCAGTGTGGGGAACTGGTCGAACTGCCAGGGAATATCCTGGCGAGGAGCGGAACTCAGGTCGCGAATGAGGCCTGAGTTTGCGGCGTGAACGTCCCATCGCGAGCTGGGGTTCTTCCAATCGTGGTACTTTGATGACAGCGATGCTCGATCGAGGACCGCTGTCGAGCACTTACCCGACTCGTTACTGAGCGGGGCTATGCTTTAATCGTATGTGACGCTTGTACCTAGACGTGCATAGTGGTCGGTGGCTGACGTTCGTCGTCACGACGAGTCGGACCGAGGATTTAGCTGTAGTATTGTTTTAGCTTTTCAGCATTCCATGGTTGAGCGAGTTCTTCCCTAGTGAGATGTTATAGGTAGTAGGCCCCATTTTCCATTTTTGCCCGGACGCGATAGGGTCCCTCCCAATTGGCTGCTAGTTTACCTTCGCGAGAGTCTTTGTGGTTTCTTCTTAGGACAAGGCTTCCCACGTCGAACTCTCGTCATATCACTTTGGCGTTGTGCCTGATGGTGATCTTTTGTTTCAGTGAGGTCTCGCGGAGAGCTGCCCCGGTTCTGATTTCCTCGACGAGGTCGAGCTCTTCCCTTAAAGATTCGTCGTTCATCTCCTCGTCTAAGAGCGACTCTGTCCGCCTAGAGGGCACGTGAACTTCGACGGGAATTACAGCCTCGGTTCCGTATGCTAAACGGAAAGGTGTTTCCCCGATCGTTGAATGGGGAGTTGTACGGTATGCCCAGAGCACGCTGTGTAGCTCCTCGACCCATGTCTTCTTTGTTTCATCCAGCCTTCGCTTGAGGCCTCGAAGAATGACTCGGTTAGCCGCCTCAGCTTGCCCGTTTGTTTGAGGGTGTTCGACGGATGCGAAGTGTTGTTTCGTGCCTAGTTGGGCGACGAAGTCCTGAAACTTCCTGTTCGTGAACTGCGTCCCGTTGTCCGTTACTATCGCTTATGGAATACTAAAACGTGCAAGGATGTTTCGTTTGTAGAAATGCAGGATGTTGAGTGCAATTATTTTGGCTAGAGCTTCTGCTTCTATCCACTTTGTGAAATAATCTACGCCCACTATGAGGTACTTGTTCTGACTTGTTCCTACCACGAAGGGTCCTAGGATGTCTAGGCCCCACCAGGCGAATGGCCATGGAGAGGACATACGGAGCCAGGTGCATGTCCCCGTGTCGTTGGCACTTGTCGCATTTCTTCACGTGTTCTTTCGCGTCGTTTTGCATGGTCGTCCAGTAGTATCCTGCTCGGAGAGCCTTGCGAGCAAGGGCCCTTCTGCCGAGATGTTGGGCGTTGATTCCTTCATGGATTTCGCGCAGGATGTGCGCGACTATTTCTTCCTCGACACATTTGAGCAGCGGAATGGAAAATCCCCGTCTGTATAGTTTGTCTTCGACCAAGACATAAGAGCAGGCTCTTCGCCTGACTATGCTGGCCTCCTTTGGGTCAGACGGGAGTTCGTCCTTGGCGAGGTAGTTGTAGACTGGGGTCATCCAATAGTTGTTGTCGCCGATCACCTGCATGTCGAGTGTCGGGGAGGCCTTCTCGTGCTGGGTCGAGGAAGTACTTCCTGTATAACGGATTTGTTTCCGCCTTTCTTCTTTGTGCTGGCCAGTTTAGACAGCACGTCTGCTCGTACGTTATGTTCGCGGGGAATGTGTTTCACTTCTACTGTTGTGAACTTTGCCATTTCTTTCTTTACCAAGGCCAAGTATTCGGTCAGGTTGTCGTTTTTGGCTTGGTATTCACCTCGGACCTGGAGGGTCACGAGTTGTGAATCCGTGCAGATGACGACTTCTTCCGCTCCCAGGTCCTCGGCAAGGCGTAGCCGAGCGAGGAAGGCTTCGTATTCAGCCTGGTTATTGGAGGTTGGGAAAGACATTGTGAGTGATACCTCGACGATAGTCCCTTCGTCGCTTTCCAGTATGATGCCCGCGCCACTTCCTGCCGAACTCGAACACCGTCGATGAAGATGGTCCATTTGCGCGCTTCGCTCGCGGGGAAGTCCGCGAATGTCATTTCAGCAACGAAGTCGGCCAGAGCTTGGGCCTTGAGGGCCTTTCTGACTTCGTATTGAATGTCAAATTCGGATAGTTCCAGCGACCACTTGAGCATTCTGCCGGCCATATCTGGACGACCGAGTAGCTGCTTTATGGGCTGATCTGTCCGAACCACGATCGTGTGAGTCAGAAAGTAGTGTCTCAATCTCCTGGCTGCGTTGATGAGGGCTAATGCCACTTTCTCTATCTGCTGGTAACGTAACTCTGGTCCTTGCAGCGCCTTGCTCGTGAAATAAATGGGCTTCTGCCCGTCAGGTGTCTTGCGGATGAGGGCGGCGCTCACTGCTTCGGCAGCTACGGCCAGGTATAGGTACAATGTTTTGCCATTGTCCGGGCGAGAGAGGACTGGTGGCTCTGAGAGTGCTCGTTTCAGATGGAGAAGGGCCTTGTCGCACTCCTCAGTCCATTCGAACGCAGCCTCTTTGTGGAGGAGCTTGAAGAACGGTAGGGCGTGCTGGGCGGACTTGGCCACGAAACGAGATAGTGCCGCGAGCATCCCGTTGAGGGACTGGATGGATTTTTTGGATTTGGGCGTAGGAAACTCGGAGAATGCTCGACATTTGTCGGGATTGGCTTCGATTCCTCGTTCCGTCAGGTAGAAGCCGAGGAATTTGCCTGCCCGAACGCCGAACGTGCACTTCTCCGGGTTAAAACACATTTTGTATTTCCTGGCCTGTTCGAAGACCTTTCGTAAGTGGGCAGTATGATCAGTTTCCTTGTGGGACTTAACGATCATGTCATCCATGTATACTTCGAGCATGTCGCCTATTTCTCCCCGAAATACTTTGTTCATCATTCGTTGGTACGTTGCTCCGGCGTTCTTCAGGCCGAAGGGCATTACGTTGTAGTAATAGTTCCCCGATTCGGTCATGAAGGCCGTGTACTTTTTGTCGGACATTGCCATTGGGATTTAATTGTAGCCCGAGTAGGCGTCCATGAACGATAGAAGTTTAAAACCAGCAGAATTATCAACAAGTTTATCAATATTGGGGAGGGGGTAGGCATCCTTCGGGCATTGCCTTATTGAGATCGGTATAATCAATGCACATGCGCCATTTTCCATTAGATTTTTTAACCAATACAACGTTGGACAGCCAAGTGGTGTACTTGGCCTCTGAAATAAATTTGGCCTCGAGGAGGTCCTTTACAGCTTTTTCGGCAGCCTCCGTTTTCTCCGGAGACTGCTTCCTCCTATGTTGTGCTACGGCCTTGATGGTCGGGTCAATGGTCAGCTGGTGACATGCGACGGATGGATCCAGGCCGGGCATTTCCGCGGCGCTCCACGCGAAAAGGTCGGCATTCTCTCGGAGGCACGCTTTGAGCTGCTTCCTCGCAACGTCAGGCAGGTCTGCTCCGATCTTCACTCCCCGTTGGGGGTCTTCACCGAACAGGACTAGCTCGAAGTTGCCATCCGGGATTGGGCGCATAGGATGGGAGCTGCTGCTGGATGACGCGGATGGGCTGGCTGAAGCTGCTCGTTCCTCCTGTTGGTCCTTGGGGAAGCGACTGTCGAGGTCGATAGAGTCGACCTGGGGCAGAGGTTTGGCCTCCTCGGAGCTGCTCGGCAGTGCTGGCTTGCTCGACGCTTTAGGTTTGGGCGCGATGGCGTTGAGCCCCTTTGTAGCTGCTTCAAAACACCGTCGGGCAGCTTCTATATCACCGTGGAGGGTGGCGACCATTCCTTTCGAAGTGTAATACTTCATCTTCAGGTGGACGGTCGATGGCACTGCTACCAACTCGGCTAGAGTTGGCCTTCCGAAAATGCATTGGTAAAGCGACGGGCAGTCGATTACCAGAAATTGCACCTTGATGGATCTGGCCGTTTCAGTTGCTCTGAAGGTCACGATCAACTCGACGTAACCCCATGGCTTGGTCACAGTCCCATTGAACCCCTGCAAATCGGACTCTACGTAGGGGGTAAGGTGCGATTCGTCCAGCTGCAGCGGTGAGAACAACTGGGAGTACATGATGTCGACCGAGCTACCCTGGTCGACTAGGATTCGGCGAACGTCGAAGTTTTCCATTTGGGCTCTGACGAGCAACGGAATGCTTGAGTTCGGGGAGCCGCCGAGGAGTTCCTCCTTATAGAAGGAGATGGGAACGGAACCCTGTGGGGCCTGATCAAGCGTGGTCACTTTGTTCGAGCTGGTGCTGATCAGGTGTTCGAACTTCCGTTTCACGGAACCCATAGTGACTTTGTTGAATCCCCCGCCAGAAATGACCATGGCGGAAGGAAAAGTCTCCCACGGGCTGTGGGCCGCGAAATAAGTAGGGGCGTTGAGCCCGTCTGGGACGTAGAAGTCCTCTGGCCACGAGATGGACATCACGACCTATACGTTGGCGTCGTCCGAGGAGGGTACCTCTTCCTCGACCTTCTTGGACTCCTCGACGTCCTGCCGAGAAGTGTCCTTCTTCTTTGCGAACTGTTTCAGGTGCCCGTCCCTGATCAGTATCTCTATGGCATCCTTCAGATGGATGCAGTCCTCCGTAGTATGGCCGTGACTTTTGTGGAAGCGGCAGTATTTCGACTTGTCCACGTTTGGTCTGTTCGGCAACTGTTTGGGGAAACGGACCCCGGCTTGTTTGAACTCCGAATTGGCACATTCGGACAGAATCTTCTCCCTGGAAACGGTCAGGGGAGTATAATCATGGAAACGCCCGGAGGGCCCTTTGCTGTCACGGGAGTCGCGGGGACGGTCCTCGTGTCTTCGTTCACTTCGGCGTGACGTCGAGGCTTCTTCTCCTTTAGAAGCCCGGGCATTCTCCTGGCGGCGAGACGCTCGGACGTTACTGGCCGCAATCTTCTCCTCGTACTAAATATGAGATTGGGCTTTGAGGAGGAGGGCGCCCAAGTTCCTCGGTGGCGCGATGCCAATGGCTTTAGCGAACTCGGAGTCCGGGCGGACCCCTTGTTCGAGCAGGAACTTCTTCATCTTATCTATCATCGGGACCTGGACAGCTTCCTTGTTGAACCTCTCGATATATGCTCGGATTCGTCTTTCCCCTGGATTATGGCTCCGAGGGAGGCTTCAGTTTTGGGATGGCAGCGAGATGCCGTGAAGTGCCGCGAGAACATCCTGCCGAGTTGTTTTCACGAGGTGATGGATTCCTCGGGCAGTTGTTTATACCATGTCATTGCTCCCTTTCGGAGCGTGGTCGGGAATAGTCTGCACTTGATGGCGCCCTGTACGCCTCGGTAGTCTAAGAGCGCATCGATATTCTCGATGTGCTCGTCTGGGTCAGTGGTCCCGTCGTACGTGCCAAGTGACGGGGGTTTCTCCAAGCCTTTCGGGAGACGGGTAGCCAGGATCTCTTGGGACAACGGGCCGCGAGGCTCGTCGTCGTCACTAGAACTGGTGTATGATGGTGACCGGACGGGTTACTCGCGTCGGGGATTCCTTCGCGGAGAGGGTGAGCGGTTCCTTCGAGGAGAAGGCGAGCGGTTCCTTCGAGGAGAAGGTGAGCAGTTCCTTCAAGGAGAAGGTGAACGGTTCCTTCGAGGAGAAGGTGGGCGTGCCCGTCCTTTGGACTTGATCGGAGATTCTTCGTTCCTTCGAGTCCTTTTGTGGTCGTGAGCGTGCTGGTCATGCGGGGAGATCTGGTCGCGCTTTCGGGCTACGCGAGGATCGTGCTCTTGGCGCAGTCTTCGGTCGATTTCTCCCCGTGGCTGCGGGCTTCTAGATCGTCGCTGGTCCCTCTGCGTAGGAGGGGATCTTGGACGGCGAGACTCTTCCAGTGCCTCGATCCTCTAGTTCTGCTGTAGGATCAGGGTGTTAGTCTTGTTGAGCGCTTCCAGGAGAGCTGCCACAGCCGGGTCGGCATTGGGCGGAACGGGAATGGACTGGAGGTCAAGAGAAGGTTGATCGTTGTTGCGATCAGCAGGGGTAGGGGGAGGAGAAGCAGTGGCTCCATCCCTAAGAAAACGGGCATCTCGGAGAAGAGATGATTGGCCGTCAACGTCAGATTTGTTGACGGGGAAGATGGTGGAATGAAGAGCATCCTGGGTGCGATCTTGGGAGGCCATGATCGTGATGATGTTCGAAAGTTGTTTTGATCTTCGGTTAATGAAAGAAGGGGAGAACAAAGATCCCCACAGACGGCGCCACTGATCGTGAAGGTTGGATCAGATCCTGTAGAATCAGGCAGCCAAGTGCGTCAGGGATGCTGGTCGTATGGAGAGGAGGAGGGGGTGTACCTGTAAGGCACTCCGACGCTCAAGTAAGAAAGGGTCAGAGAAAAGGGGCAAGTACAAAGTATGAATTCTTAGGGTGAATCTTCAATACCTGACCCTCTCAAGCGAGAGGGTTTATATAAAGCCCCCAGCGCATGGCCAACGGTCCTATTTTCGGGGCGAAATAACCGTTTTCCCCAAAGAATAGGTAACTGCCCAAACTAGCCGTTAGGCCGGACAGGGTGCTCGAAACTAGCCGTTATGTCGGGCATAAACGCAGTTTCGGGCACCTGTCCTTTGCTGTCCGGGCAACGAGGAATCCGTGCGTAACGGGCATCAACGCCGGGGAGAAACGTTGCATTCCTTGCCCGGTTTGAGGGGCAGAAAGGTCACTTTTGCCCCTCTGTGGATTGAACTTAGTCAATTTGGCCCGCTCTGGAGCAGAGGCGGATTGGGCCAATTCTAGCCATTGGTCCAGTCCAGAACAGAAATAAAAAAAATGTCTCAAAATGAATTATCCAATCTAATTTTCAATGCATATTTTTCAATTCTATCCTATAATTAATATTATTTTTATCATTCTCACTATTTGATAAGGGGTACTTTAGTAAAAATGTCATTCTCTATTTCATTTATTCATTTTTTTAATTTGCGTTAAATACTCAACTAAGTCACTTATTATATGACGGAGGATGTACAAAAAATGAATTTGGTCTACCGGAATACACGTTTTGTTAATAGCTTTATACACTACAATATCTTTTTCTTTCATCTGATTTTATTTCAATGACAATGAATTTTATGGATAACATTTTGGTATAGCTACTCCAAGTTATACTTTTTTTTTTATCTTTTAATAAATGTTAAGTAAGAATTATAAGGTTAGATAATAAATTTGAGGAAATAACTTAGTTGGAATGTGAACTCTTCTCATTTTTACTATTGTTTTTTTTTTCAAAGTAAAAAATATTGAAAACATTCTTCAAAAATACAAATACTTTTTTTTTAAAGGCCAAAGGAAAAGAAACTTTATTAAAAAACTCAATAGCACAAGATGTGCATTAAGTACAACCAAGTCAAAACACCCACAACAAGATACATCAGATACACTAATAAAGCTATCACATAACCAGGAGAAACACTTGATACAATGAAGACCGCTGCCACGAAACTGCAGTTGCTGCTGAAAATGCCTCCGAGACAAGCCAAAACCCCAATATGAGCTTAGGACCTGACCAATATCAAATCCAGGCAGATGCTCTATGACACCAATAGTTGCATATAGGTTCACCACACTGATATGAATGAATTGGAGGAGGATTACAACTTATCAGTCTGATTTCGCATCCTTCATCAGGAGCAATAAAGACGACAAGAATGCAAAGACTGGCTACTGCTGCCGCCTCACCTGCCAACCAAACTCCACTTTGACAGTGCTCCACCTAACTCGATAATCGCCCCACGAAGAAACCAGACTCCGAAGGACCAATTCACTCTCACTTACTGCAGTTCAGTAAACCCCCAAAACCTCAGCCCCACCTGCTCACGAAATTCGACCTCAACTCAAACACTCACTCGGGTTTAGCAACCACAAGTCTAACTGCTGGTAAAATCCTGTCAGCTTACTCTTGAACAAGTCCATGACAAGGTTTTGATATTGTCAGCTTACAAATACTTATTGAACTCATGACATAGAATAATATTCTTAGTATGATACGCTCAAAAATATTTTTTAGAATATATTTGGATAGAGCATTTTAAGGAGAGAAAGTAATTTTTTGAACGAATTTATAATGACTTAACTAAAATTTATTGTTTGGATAAAAAATATGGATAATTGTTAAAATGATGTAAATTTATAAAGTATTTTATTCAAGTGAAATTTAAAAAATTTCAAATGACACCGATAAATAAAGAATTTGAAATTGTTCTCTCACTTTATATAATGCAAACGTTAAATTATTTATTATGAATTTTCCAATTTTTGCAAGATGGTCATCATATTTTATTAAAATTTCAAATTCACACTCAAAATCTTCAAAAATTACAAATAAGTCCCTAAATTTGACAAATTGGTCCCTTCAAACTTTTAGAAATTGCAAATTGATTTCTATTTTTCATATTTTAAATTTGTTGTAAAAGTTTTAAAATTTATGAAAATGACCCCAAAAATATAAAAATGAATCATTTTAATACTTCATCCAAACAAACAAATTTAAAAATGAATGGATTTCAATTAAATCATTTGAATTGCTTAGAATTTTAAATTTCATATAAATTTCTAATTATCTCATGTGTTTGAATTAAGCATTTTAACGAAGGAAAATAATACTTTGAGAGAATTTAAAATGACTTGATCAAAATTTATTGTTTGAATAAAAAAATATAGAGAATTGTTAAAATGATATAAATTTACGAAGTATTTTATTCAAGTTAAATTTAAAGAATTTCAAATGACACCAAAAATAAAGAATTTGAAATTGTTCATTCACTCTATACAATACAAATGTTGAATTGTTTATTATTAAATTTTTAAATTTTGTAAGATGGTCCTCATATTTTATGAAGACTTTAAATTCACCGCTAAAATTTTTAAATAAATTGCAAATAAGTCCCTAATAATTGTTAAATTTTATAAATGAATTTTTTGAATTTTCAAAAACTGAAAATTGGTTGCTATTTTTATACTTAAATTTGACCCCAAAAGTTTTAAATTTTATGAAAATAATCTAAAAAATTTAACAATGAATCATTTTAATATTTCATACAAACAAAATAATTTAAAATTGAATAAATTTAAATTGAATCATTTAAATTACTTAAAATTTTAAATTTTTTAAAAAATTTCAATTCTCTCATTTAAATACACTCTTAAAAATATCTATCTAAAAGTAGTTTTAGAATAGTGAAATTTTCCAGCATTATAATGTTATTCTGTCTAACCCTCTTCAACCACAAGTCATCCTATCTTTATGGGAAAAGTCACTTTCTACCATCTAACCAACTGAACACTCTACTTGTGTTTCCTGGCACAACGTAAAACTTCTAGTGGTTAGGTCAATAATGGAGTATAGCTTTGGGGTAACCAGGCCCACTTGCATATAATTTTGAACATATAAGTAGAATGATACCCGTGCGATGTTTTCAGAATGTATTTGTTTTTATAATGTATTTTTTTAAAATGTATTTATTTACATTTAAAATTTGGAGAAAAATAGAATTAATAAAAAATAGTAAATATAAAAAAATATAATTTATATTTTAAAAAAATAAAACCAATACCCGCAGACATCAGTTGGTATCTTTTATAAAAATATTTACATAATGATTTAGTTTTATAAATATCAAATAATATTATAATATTTGTAAATATTATTTTAATTGTATAAATAAATATTATTAACATAAATAAATATATTTTATGTAACTATTATTACAATTTACAAATATTCATTTCGTGCGATATCCATATCACTACACGTGTGCTCGCCCTATCATGGTGTGTTAAGCGCATTTGATTTATTTTTAAAATAAGATTAATAAAAATTAATAAATATAAAAAATATAATTTATATTAAAAAAAAAAGAATCAATACCCGTGGGCATCGTTTGGTATTTTAATAAAAATATTTATGCAATGATTTAGTTTTATAAATATCATATAATATTATAGTATTTGTAAATATTTTTTGTAATTTAAAAAATAAATATTATCAACATAAATAAATACTTGTGTTCGCGCGGGTACTGACACACACGCTTTTGTTTTTAAAATATAATAAAACTATAAATAAGAAAAACCAAATTGTTTTACCAAAATAGTGAATTATTTTTAAAAGAAAGACATATTTTTAGAATAACAACAAAATTGTTATTTTAAAATATTATTTTAAAATATCAACTAATAATATAGTATTTGAAAATATTATTTTAATTGTATAAATAAATATTAGTAACAGAAATAAATAAAATATTCAAATCAATAGTAAAGTTGTTCCCATTATTATTTAATATTTAAATTAACTTAATATCAGTATGATACACATGTACCATATCAGTACCCGTGTGTTTGTCCGCGTACTTGTGTGGTTCGTACACTTTTGTTTTTAAAATGTAATAAAAAATATAAATAAGAAAAACAAAATTGTTTTACCAAAATAGTTTATAATAAATAAAAATTTGAGTAATTATTGTTATACCATATCAGCACCCGTGTGTTTGCCCGTGTACTGGTGTGACACACACGCTTTGGTAATAATAGTAAGAATGATTTGATACATGATAAAAAAATAAAATTATAAAGTAATAAATTTTGTAAATAAAAATAGAACTCTTTTGAAATTTATATTTTTCAATGAGTATTAATGAGTATGACATTAAAACATTAAAACTTTCTATAACATTAAAATATTAACCTTAAAACTTTCTTATATATTAAAACATTAAAACTTTCTATAACATTAAAATATTAAAACTTTCTTATATATATTAATTATAAATAATCATATAATTGCTTTTTTGTCTCTAAATAAAAATAAAAAAATTTGTCTCTCAAACAAAAATTATTATTGATTAAAATAAAATAGATATTGTTGTAATAGTGATCCGTGAAAAGTTATAATAATGATATATAGGATTTATAATAATATTAGTAGGATTAATAATTATCTTCTTGTAAGTTTCTCTAATATTTTTCAAATATTAAAAAAAATTCATCGATAAATTTATATTTTTCAACATTTAAATTAATAATTTCATTTTTCTATTTCATAAAAAAAATGTTTGTTTTATTACTATTTAAAAAAATATTTGATTTTCTCTTTTATGTTATACTCGAAAAATCATGCGTTTATTCAGTCAGTTACTCCAAGTCTTGATTATGTAGTTTATGCTTTCTTTTCAAAGGAAGATTCAATCTTTCCGTCCAATTCAAGTTCGAATCAGAATACAGTGCTATGTCTCATGGATTTGATTCCAAATGTCAACACACTTCTGGTACGATTTTAATGAAGAGTTCAAGATGTTGAAATTTGGTTTCGAGGAAATATTGTTGGATCAAGTCAGGAGTGTTAGTTATTCAAAATTGTTTCAAGTGGTTTACTTTTTGAATTGATTCATGGTTTAGTTGAAATTCAAGGATTCAAGTTCGATGACCAATTTCATTTCAATTCAAAATAAATTCTCTTCCCATTCTATGCCCATTTCACTTTCTATTTCCATTCTAATTCAATTCCAAAGTTCAATTTCAAATTCCATTTCTAGTTCAATTTTTTTCAAGACCAAGTTCAATTTTCGTTCAAGTTCATTCCAGGTCCAAATTTCAAATCCATCACACAAATCTTTAAACTCATTTCATATCAAGTTGCCAAAGTTTCAATTTTAGATTTCAAGTCCATGTCAATTACAAATCTTTCTAAATAAAAAAAATTCAATTCCAAGTTTTTTTTCATAGCTTCATTCGTTTCTTAATTTCGAAATTTCAAATTCCATGCCGAATTCATTCTAACAGGCCCCACAAAGTGAAAATGACACAATATCTTCAGCAAGGACTACTATACCACACACCCTTATGTTGCTAACTATTACCACAAACTTTCCACAAGTTAAAAAGCACAAAACCTGCAAAACAAAAACACCACAATTCAAACTTTAAAACAAAGTTCAAAGTTCAAATTCATTTCAAAAAAATATCAATTCAAGTTTCACTTCAAGGATCCAATACAAAACCATTCAAACCCATTCAATTTTCATCCATTGCAAGCATATGTCAATATTCGTTCATATCAATTCAACATCTTCCATGTCAATTCAACCAAGACTCAAAACTACACTTTAGTTTGGAGAAGCAAGGAAATTTTAAACAAACCTGATGTTGCAGCAACTGCCTTGGAACCTGCTGCCAAATTCTACCAGCCTCAATCCTTGTAAGTACGAAGCTAACCAAACCTGCACAATGAAAGTTTCATGTCACTTCAGACTTAAAACTCAAAAGGGGCAACTTTATTCCAAAGAGCAAGTTTCATACCAAGAAAATTTTCAAATTCAGTTTTTCACAATTCTAATTCAATGCTGCAAGTTCATTACACCATCCAAATACTTTCAATCATCATCCAAATTCAAAACTCAAATCAAAACTCATCCATAGTCATAATTCAAACATTTCACTTGCTATTCAATTTAAGAAGACGCAACTCATGCCAAAAGACCAAATTGTAACAGCTTACTATAAAGCATTCCTAACAGCTACATGGCTTATGAACCAAAACTGAAACAATGTAACAACAACAATGCATATATATTTAAAAGAAACTCGAAATCGTTACCGAAATTGTGTAATTGGACCACATTTCAATATAGACAGGTTCTTGCTTTCAGCTCCATGACAACGGCATCATCTGGAACAGCTTTGTTTGAACCTAATCGTCTACCAGTGATTGAACAGCAGTGAGTTGAATAGCTGACACAAATCAATCAGCAGTGGCAGATCTATACATCGAACAGACCCATTATCTATGGTATTCGAATTGCGCACACAACCTGCAGCTAGCTGAAACAACTCGCAAATGCAACATCGACACTGTTAACTTTCCTGTAAAATGCATACTTGGTAGAATCCGTGTCCATGAAATCGAAAACCGGTAGCTGTTGACTTTGATAGCTTCCATTAAACTCTAATTATATTAGTTATAATTTTTGGCCCTGTAAAGTCACCAATCAAATAATGTCCACTTGCAGGTAAATAGAATGTGTAGATAATCTTTTATGTATTATATCGAAGTGAAGTCTATCATGTGTACCTGATACCGATAGTATTGATTAGCTGTAACATCACTGTTACTTCCATCAGAAGTACTACCTGCTTTGTGAGTGAAGACATCCCAGATGCTCAAACCTTTTCCATCACTCAAGTAAGCACCTTTCTACTATAACAATAATAATATTTAACGTGATAATCAGCCGCGATTAATTAAGAGATAAACATGAAGAATAAGAAAACAAAAGAAACCTAGTAGGAAGAAGAAGCAGTGCCAAAGAGAAAGTTACTGGGAAAAGGAAAAGTTACTCGCAGTCTTTATGTGCGTGCACTTATACATGTTTTTAAATTAATAATATAAGTAGCTAGCTCTATACAGTTGACATGAAAAGATCTTACTAGCATGAAAAATTATACTAACTACACTGCCTGTAGCCAATCTCATAAAACTGAAAGGAAAATATCTTTTAAGCATCCACTAACTAAGCATGGTATTAAACAAACTAAAATTTGATGGAAAATATGGACTAATAGTGTTTAAATATGCTGATAACACAATCTTACATTCCAACTCCAATTCCAACATGCTTTTTCAAAGCTACAAATAGCATGGCCTAACTAATGCATGTTGTGACAGTGGTTCTACTGAATATCAAACACACATTACCCAAGAAACAAATCCAAGTTTTGCTCTTCCATTCTCATATTACTCAAGATACCTTCTTTTTAAGTCACACAAACTTTCAAAAGTAGTTTATCCAAAATTCTCATATTACTCACGATACCTTCTTTTTAAGTCAAACAAACTCTCAACAGTAGTTTATCCAAAAAACATAGCATTTTTCATAACACTGTGGCTTTAATCATTAACCATTTATGCATCAGTAAGAAAAACACATCACAAAATGAAACCTAAAACATATATATGCAAACACTCCTACTAACAGTTCACATGAAGACCTTTAAAGTTGGAAAGATGATATACAGTATGATAACACAATATGTGCCCAGAGCAATATAAAATTTCAAAACCATGAGCAGAGCTTCCAAGATTTTTTGTTCTTAGTTATGGGTACTGTGTGCCTAAACTTTGCTATTAAGTTTTCCTTAAATCCATTTTATTTTATTTAGTTTTGCATTCCACATAGCTAGTTCTAGTCAGAATATGGGAAATAGATACCTTGAGCTATACTTACTTATAAAGGGAATCCACGTCTGAAGTAGAAGATTCTTCTTTGTGGGCATCTCTTTCAGCCAGAAGTTTCTCTAGCTCTTGATCAATGGTTTCTGAAACTAAATAAGGATGAGTTTGCAAAATTTGTTCCAATAGCTTACCAACTGGGGACTCAAATTCCAGAGGAGGAGAAGGCACAAAATTATCACTTGATTCTGCATATGCTCTCACAATTAATCTTCTAGCTCAGAAATTGTAGGGTTCATTGTTGTGTTTAACAAAGTAAGATGGAGTACAACTCTGCAAAGAAAAAACACTTAAAAGTTATTTATTGAGAATACCACATAAATATTAATTGCTAAATCACAGAACCTCTGCCTCAACATCATAAACAAGCATTGCATTTTTTATGTTGATCCACAATTGAATTGAACCATAAAATCTTACATTATAGCCACTGATACATCTGTAATACTTCTGTGCAACTGTGATGCTGCTGTCATATTTGCCTCTATATTTATTCGCAAAATCAAACAACTACAATTTATCAAAACCAAGGACAACATTAAATTTTAGTTACATTCATAAACATTAGTACTATTTGGTATACTCATTTATTAGGTTTCAACAAAAATACCTAAAAACTGATGAGATAAAGCCACAAGCAACCAATACAATTTCAGATAAGGCCACACTTCAATTTTTTATCATTGTTTTCATTAGAAATTTCAGGCTCCAACTCTGTTGATTATGAAGGCTACACTCAAGGTTTATCACAAGGCAATCAAAGGCTATTTTTGTCAATGAAAGGCTCCTCCTCATAGTTATCCACCTCATTGTAATCATTCCCAACCTTTCCCTACCTCCAAATTTACCACAATTTCTCAACATATTTCTATCACTGTGAATTTGACACTGAGAATCTACTTACAGCAAGAACTTGTCCACCCAAATCATAAACATTTCCTGTATAGACATTTGCAAAAATAAACATAAATTTCAATTGTCCTAATTAAAAATCTACAAGATGTCCACTGATGATTATATCCTAAATATAATAGGCATTCAAATTGAACTGTTGCTCATCAACAGTAAGCATAAATTTCAATAATCCTAAATAAACATATATTCTGAGACCATTTCTAGGATATGTTTGATATGCATGTAAGCAAGAATAAAGATATGGGCACAAAGTTTATCTTACTTGCCAGTTTTCTCGAAATGTAAATGGATATCAATTTCACAGCCCTCGCAAAATGAGAGAAATACCAGCAGTTTGGTGATAAAAACATCAAGTACATTCCTAAAAGGTTTAAATTAACATTAGAACGGGAGAAGATGGAAAAACTTATTGCCGACATTATGGAAAATGGCATGATAAAAATCGTAATATCTGAAAGCAATCTCTGTCAAAATCATAAAAGCTTAAATATCCCACCATAATCAAAACACTTGGCTAACTATACCTTCAGTTCTTTTACACTGAAAGTCACATCTAAGGGGTCCCCAGTATGAACATACTGCGAAAACTCCTCCGTAGGATCTATCCAGAGTTGGGTGTGTAGCAATGAATCATTGTCTGCCATAACAAAATTGTTGAGATAAATATACTTCCAATAAATATACCAACAAAAGCATCTTTGTTACCTTTGGTTGGGTTAATGTAAGTTCGAAGTTCAACGGCCTTTCCACCAATTTCATTTGCAGAATCAGGAGGTACGAAGCAGGTTCTGTTGTAATGATAATTATTTCTTGAAGAGATGATTGAAAATTAGCAAGTAACCTGTCAAGGGACAAGTGCTGAATGTCAAGTTCATCATTGCAAGTAATCCAATAGGTTTTTCTCATACCTGCAGTTAACAAATAAAAGATCATTTTAATAGTATTATTCTTGTTTTGTTCTTCTAACACCTTCAAACATTATTGGATCTCTTTCATGTACTTGATAGCATCTCTTAACACTGAAGCCTTGTCCATCTGTAGAATGATTGATTCACAACATAATACAAAATTTGTAAACTACCGTACATTTGGAATGAAAGGAATCATTTGGTACATTTAATCCAGGAATAAGAGCAGCTAAAGCAATTAAGCTCCTGTTAAGTTTCTCTATTCACTTTCTATCTGATATGATATCACTTTTATTAGTGGCAGAAGAATGAGAAGAAACAGGGGAATTTGAAATATCTTGCTAACTGTTTTCGATTTTCAACTTCTTGTTGGATCTTTCTAAAGGATAAGAAACATAACTTTCACAAGACAAAGGTTGTTGTTGTTGTTGAAGAACATTTGCTATGTCATCTGAAAATAAATCTTCATAATCAAACAAATTTTCAAGACAGGGAGACACATTGCAGTTAAAAAAATTAACCTCAAAAACCAACATCTAACTCATTTTTCCCTTCCACCATACGCCTCATCACCATTTGTATCCGCCGCCATTTATGTGTTTGGAGAAGGACAAGAGAAGATAATACCACCTTCATGAAATCCCTGACTGACGTGATACACAAACACTTGCATCAAGAAGCAAGTAAAAGATACGAAAATGAAAGTAAAAGCTATTAAGCATGAACAAACCCGAACCGTTAAAGGAATGCTTTAAAGTTGTTGGATGATAGAGAGAGATAAGTGCTGGATGCAATAGAGGTTAATTGAGAAAGTCTTATTAATTGAGGTGAATAAAAGTATACCTGACAAATAAGGTGAAAAAGTTCATGGACCATCAAGAATAACTACTTTCCAAATACAATCAGACATCACAAATCATGAAGCATTCAAGCTAATTTTAATTCTTTCCAAAACCTGCATAGACATGTTTTGTTGAAAAAGGCAAGTTATCAATCACACAAAGCAAACCTTCAAAATACAGCCGACACAATCAAGACACCATCAAACAAGTCATAAGCATGTTGTGACGGAAACGGAATGCCAAATATCAACGTTCAGACAATTTCAACTCTTTAAAAGAAACTCGAAATCGTTACCAAAATTGTGTAATTGGACCACATTTCAATACAGACAGGTTCTTGCTTTCAGCTCCATGACAGCGGCAGCATCTGGAACAACTTTGTTTGAACCTAATCGTCTACCAGTGATTAAACAACAGTGAGTTGAATCAGCAGCGGCATATCTATACATCGAACAGGCCCATTATCTACGGTATTCGATAACATCATACACAGTTATACACAGTTATATTATACATGATGAATCTAACAATGATGATATTGATCTAATTAGTTGTGTAATGCAATGAAAGAGATGATGAAAATGAACCGTGAGATTGGGAGGTTTGAGGTGGCAGATAATTCTTGCAATCCCTTGGATGAAGACCAATAACCTCAGCCTGCATTTTAAGCCCGATAATGAAAATAAATGAAGCTATGACAATTCCATCTAATAATTTCTAATAAACTATTCAATCCAAACTAATTAGTCAAAAAATGACTATATTTTTTAATAGTAGCGCACATTCATCTGACCCAATTAAAACTAAATCAAACATATTAAAGAATATTATTATTAATAATACAATTAAATCAGAAAAATTTCATGAACTGAAATGTGAAACAAAACCATTAGAATAAACAAACATTAAAACACCGACGTATCCGTCGAAACCCGATTCAATACTTTCAGGGTTATCTTGAAATGTAAAACAAAATCTAAAACATAAAACAAAGTTACAACAATTGTATAAGCCAAAGCAACCTAAACAATAAATGTAAAATGTAAAATAATAAATACCTATTGGTATAATAGCAGAGTCTGAGCCACCACCGATCATACCGTTTCTCATATTCATCTTCCTGAAATTCGTCTTCAACCAAACCCTAGTTCTTCTTTCAAACCCTTGTTCTTGTTCCTTAAATCCAATAAATCCTACAACAATAACAAAATCGGTTAAAACCCTAATAATCAATAGTAGATATGTATTTTTTTGGTAGATCCGCGGAAAAACGAAAAATGATTTGCGAGCTGATGCAGCGATGAAATCAACAGTAGTTCTGTTTTTTTTTTGTAGAAGAAGAGACAGAGAAATAGAGGAAGATAAAGAGAAAAGATAAGAGATATATAGCAAAACAGGTTGGTGAGGCATAGAAGCCTAGAACATGATGGAAGAGTGCATTGAATGGTTTCAAAAATATCACAAACTTGCAAAACACCAGCCACGTATTAGAAATACATGTGTAAACCAAGGCATTGAACAGCTGGAGGGCTGTGGAGCAAGAGGGGCATTTGTGTCCTTTCCCTAGCCATTCAATTTCTTATATGTAAGATTAATGTTGCCAAAGCTAATATTTGTTCGGTTTAATCATTTATTTTCAATCGAGGCAATCTTGACTACATTTTGTCAACTATGAAATTATATATATTTTTTCTTTCTCAACTTTTCTTTGAAGATTGAAAATTCCAAATTTTCTTCAAGGATGAAGTGTTGTGAAAGTGAGTTCAGAAGAACCAATTTAGATAAATTGATTTTTAATTTGTACGCTCGATTGTTGTTTGATACTCCCTCCTCGTACACTTACAAGAAAAAATAATTATTTTCACACTTTTTTTTTTTTGGAAATCTTGGCATCCGGCCTTGCGACTGACTAATCCAAGAGGGACCAATTCCACCGTCCACTAGCGGGCGCCCCACTTAAAGCCGGAACAAAGCTTCATATGGATTGACCCACACAAGGATTGATTGCACCTAATAGGATTCGAACTTGAGATCTTGAAAGGAACACACGCTCAAGACCCAAGCCTCCACACTAATTAAGAAAATTAGTTAAGTTTAATTAATTTTCTTAGTTTCATATATAATTAGAATAAAATTTACTATAATATCATTAGTTATATTTGATGAATCAACTACCAACATTAAATGCTTTTGAATTAAATTAGGGGTATACTAGTAATACAAGCATTAATTACGTTGAAAGTTAATGACTTTTTCTTATAATAGTGACCAAAATTTAAAGTCATTTTTTTTTATTTATAATAGTCACCGAAGGGAGTAATTTCGAGCAACCAATTCTTTTTATGTTTAGAAATTTTGTAAGCATTGACTTGAAATCGTTTAGTTAAAATTTTAGTATACGTGCCTAGTTGAACATGACCTCCATTTGGCTATTGGTGAAAAATTATTTTTTCTTAAAAAAATAATGTCTTCTTCTTAACTCATAAAAATGAAAATTTATAATATAAGAAGATCAATTATTTTGAAAAATACCGATTTGTCCTTCTGCTTCCTCAAGCCTTCACGTCTCATTCTTTCCGCACCCCAATATATTTTCTGATTCTATTAAACACAAATTTATCCTCTTTCTCCTTCTCTCTATCTCTCTCCCTTCTTTCTTCTTCCTTTTCTTTTTCTTCCTTCTTCCTCAATTTTTCTAATCGAAATCAAACTTAAATAAGGCGATGATATACGACACACATGATGTCGCTTCGTATGGGGTTGACAGATATGTGGTTTGTTTTATTCTTTCAGTCGAATACAAACCAGCGAAAAACTGCGACATCCGTGATGAAACTCTAAAAATGTAGCTTTGTATCTGCTAAAAGTTATGGTTTTAGATCTTGAAGGTAAATTTTGTTATCTTTGTAACTTCATCTCTTTTTGTTAGCTTCATAACTTCATCTCTTTTTTGTTTTAGATCTTAGAGCTTACTGAGTATTCTGTGTGTTTGGTTTCCAATTTTCATATGTGGAGAGTTTTTGTTTTGTTATTAGTTGTTCTTTTCCACATTCTAACTTTGTGATATACTGTTCACTTCTTCATGATACTGAATCCTCACATTTATTTGTGTTTATGATGCAAAAGAGGTTACTATAAAAAAAATTGTCGATGAAGTTTTGCTCATCTCCATTGGAAGTTTTCCCTGATATATGAAACACAGACACCTTTAGGAGTAGGTGTGTCACGGTGTCCGACACGCGTCGGTGTCTGACACCTGTATGACACTCGTACGACTTGTGTCGAAAAAGTCAAAGAAGTGTCGGAAAAGAGAGACAAATGTCCACTAAAAATTTTTTTTTCTTTGTTTCGACACTCTTTGAATCAATGGTTGACACACGTATGACATTCATAACACATATGTTAGACAATTCACACAAGTGATTCAAACAAAAATTTGATTTTTCTTTGCTTCAACACACCTTTATACATATTTTGGACAAATCTCACATATATATATATATATATATATATATATATATATGTGTGTGTGTGTGTCGGTGTCCTATATTTTAATAATAACGGTGTCCGGTGTCCGTGTCGGAGTCCATGCTTCATAGCCTGATAACCCGATTTCTAATTCTTAGTAATAATAACATGTTTCTAATTCTTAGTCATCATATTTCTTAATGGCTTATGTTATTTTACCGTTTATGTCCTTGGAAAGCTAATGATTGTCAAAGAAAGACCAAAGAAAACTATATGCTATTGCAAGGTCTTTATTTTCTTTAGGCTTTAAATTTGCAAGGTCTTATGACTTGGTTTGGGCTATTGTACTTTGACTATATTTTTATCAATTCCAAATATGTGTCTTCATATATGTAGGGATAAAACAATTATGCAGTCTAGAAACATGTCTTCCAAACACTAGTGCAGAAATGACTTTTTACATCGGGCGAAAAACACATTTTACATCGGGCCTGGGTCTGATGTAAAGTCAAGTGATGTAGTAAATCAAAGACATTTTACATCGGGCGATAGCCCGATGTGAAAAATACACATACCACATCGGTTGATTTTTAAGTCTGATGTGAAAAAAAATACAACTTTATTCTTTTTTAAAAGAAATGTAATAATTTACATCTGTTGTCGTACTGGCCCGATGTAATATATGGCTTTTACATCGGTTTCAAGACTCGCCCGATGTAATATGTTGGTTTTTACATCGGTTGACTAAAGTCTGATATGAAAAAAATACAACTTTATTTATTTTTTAAATAAATGTAATATTTTACATCTGTTGTCGTACTGGCCCGATGTAATAAGTAGGTTTTTACATCGGTTTCAAGACTCGCCCGATGTAATATGTTGGTTTTTACATCAGTTTTCCAGAAACGTGGTCGGATTTTGCAGCTATCGTATGTTCCCTTGATAGAATCCAGCGACGTCACCCTCAATACTATTTTTCACATGTTAGTAGATTAAAGAGAATTTCCACCTATCATGACAACATATTAAAAACAATTTGTTTTAAAAACATATTAAACACAAGATCCAGGATTCTATTTTTGAGTGTATAAACTTAGTGCTCCGGGTAACCTTAATACTTCAAGGTACACTACAAGAAAAGTAAATAAAATAAACAAATAACATATAAACAATCTTACCTATAAAATCTTTAACACCATCACCTTAAACCCAGGACACTCGCATTTAATTCCTCCATTATTCTGTTCATGAAGGTATGACAATGTAAGTTATGATCCGTTTTCAAAAAAATTCAAATGCTAAATATTTAGTGAAGACAGTGTCAAGAGAAGCAACTAACCGAACAAGCAGAAAATGCATGTCCGTTCCGGGCATCATGCCAACAACCCCCATTGTTTATCTTGCACCGTCCAGGTCCACTAGCTGTAAACCCATAATAAACTTGCTGAGTGTAATTATGAATACACATTATGACAAGATCTCTATAATCTAGAAGTTTTCATCAGGATCCCTATATATTTAAAGATTTTGGAACATGTTCTTGTAGCATAACTGAGGAGGGCGTTCAAGTAAACAATTTAATTCAGCAATTATTAAAAAAGTATTCATCATATAAATATTTATGTGTTGTTTCACAATCAGAGAGATAATCAGTATAAAGTCCACAAATCCTCTGCATATATTGTTTTTATGAACTATCTTGGGAAGCTCATGAGAATAAGTTGAAAACAGAATAATGGGAAAATCAAAAGTTATTTTTCTAAGTTGTTCCGAACACTTGAACAAGTGTTAGTATCATAAGACAAGTCCAAATAAGCTCTTACAAACACCACCTGAGTTTTCAATTAGGTCCCTACTTAAGTTATTATGAAGTTGTATATTTAAGTCTTTAAAATCAGTAATAGTAACATAAAATAACTAGAAAATGACTGTAAATATCCTCTGACAGAGTATAAAAGCCACCAAATGCAAGAGATCTATTTAATGAAATACAAGTATAAGGATTTAAAAATGAAATGAAACAATAGGAACTATTTAAAAAATAAAATGAACAATAGAGACTACAAAATAATTTAACCATTAAAACACAAACACCTTAAAAACAATCATCAACCTTTTTTGCCGAATTAACAGAAATGATAACAATAAGCAAATAACCCATCCCTGGACCCCTCTACATCATTTTAGTGAAGTTTAATAAATTTGCAAAACAAAAATGAGGAATCATGATTCATTAGTGTCTTTTATGCCTAGGAAGATCATGGATCAATGTTCACAATGTCAAATATGGATCATCCCAAGTCAATCTTTGTCTTCTTCTTCAATTATACGCAGCATGCACAGAGTTAGATAAAGTTTTGATGAAATTTATGCAAATAAAGTATAGGCTGTGTATTTAACCTTCACAAGTCGTATAACCATCTCCTTTGAACTGCACACCATCTACCAAAGGGCATTCACATACTCGCCCACGAAAAGTATCCTGCATAAATATTCACATTTATATGCATGATTATAGAAAACTGGAATTCAATTTTCTGTCATTAGATACTTTTTTTCACTAAAGTACAATACCTTGCATGCAGTTATGTTAGATCCTTTATCCCACCAACAACCACCATTGTTATCCAAACACTCGTTTGTCTCCACCTCTATCAAGTAAGGTTTGCCAATAAAAAAGAGTTAGGTTTTAAACTAAAAGTTAAACAAAAGTATATCCACCCCATGAATAAGGGATAGTAAACATTTACCACTGCTCAAACAAACAGCTGGTTCAGTAGTTTCTTCAAAACTTGAACAAATAGCTTTCATAACAACACCTTTCTCTAATTTTCCTGCAAAAAAAAAAAGAATAATATTTTAAGAATTTAAATCCATGCAATATCAATGAGAGAAGCACACTGTACCAACCTTGATACTTACGACAGTTGACAACTAGCATAGGCAATATGGTAACATCACCTCGTGATCCCTTCCCAATCTACAAAAACTAGTTTGTTAAAGATCTTCCTATACATATATAATAACAATAGCAATCTTGTACAATCACTTAAACGACAACATAAGCAAATTAAATATATAAAGGAGTACCTGGGCATCTTGCTCTTCTTTCAAAACAGTATTTTCAGAATCGGCATCTGGATCTCCCATGCACTTTTCAATCTTAATATCAAGACCTGCAGATATTGAATAATCATAATTGAGAAGTTGTTTCCAACCACCCTAGAAAAACATCAAAATCAATGAAGATTTACATTCACAAATTCTTCACGAATTCCATCAACATATCACATTTAACTCCACACTCATCATTGGCGTTGGTCTACAACTCATACTCCACACGATCATCAGGGCGGGGGACAACCTCCCTCCAATCTAGATTTAAATTCACCATATCCCCACTACTTATTTCAACTAAAACCTAAAGAACAACCAGAAACAACCAATCCATTCAAACAAATTAAAGGGACGCCATGTAGAACTTTGAAAACCTAAAAACTAAATCTAGCATGCAAAATCCTTTGAACATGAAGCAATTAAGTAACACTTGGCGTGTGTTTGGTTCAGCGGTGAAAAAACTTGATTTTGAGTGAACTGATAATCTGTAAAATTGATTTTGGCTAAAAGTGAGTTAAAGATAAAGTGATTCATGTTTAGATAAATTCTTGCAAAATTGAGTTGAACAATAAATTTTCAATGAAAAAATCTGTTTAAACTCAAAAGCTACAAATTTTAGCTTTAAATAGAATCAATTCTGGAGGTAGAATTGTAGAACCAATTCTACTATAGAAGAACCAAACACCTCAAATTCATTTCAAAATCAATTCTACAAACACGCACACATTAGCATGCAAACGGATACCTTCAGATGACGCATGGACGATGTTAACATGCAATAACAGAAAGGTTGTTTCGAATTGTTACCGTGGTTGCTATTGTTGATTCGGGCTTGTTGCGGAATCAAGTTGTGTTGGTGGCCGGGAAGTATGACGGCGTCGCAACGAGGAACAGTGGTTCAATCAAAGGGAGAAAGAGGAACAAATGCCACCAACTGCTGCTGCTTGAATTGAGTATTTTTATTCAAACAGTTTGAAAAACAATATGAAATTGCAAGAAATGGAAATATATCAGATTTTGGAAAAACTATCATAATTCAAATGAAAAACCTAAATATCATATTTTGGGGAAGGGGGGCAAAACAGAGGATAGTGAAACATCAATTTCATTTTAATACACTCGGTTGTATCCATCCAATTCTACTCCACCGTGAAATAACCACTACATCAAAACCCCAGTGCATAACCACTCATAACCACACCAACAGAAATACAACATGATTATAAACTCTGGAATTGAAAAGGGTGAAATTATCCAACATGATTATAAATTTCGAAAAAAAAAAACCTAGTGAAGGAGAAATGATGAATAGGGGAAATAGAAACCCTAAATTGAAAAAAGAGGGAGTAAAGGGAAGAAGATTGATACCGTAATCCGGACGGGGACGTTTGGCGGGAATGGCGGAAGAGGCGTGCTGGGATTCGGCGTATCTCCAATAAGCGTCGGAGATGACGGTGTTAGAGAGAGAGAGAGAGAGAGAGAGAGAGAGAGAGAGAGAGAGAGAGAGAGAGAGAGAGAGAGAGAGAGAGAGTATGATGAAGTAGAAAATGAGTTTGAGAATGTATATGAAAGGGAACAGTGTTTATGAAATAGGAACGATGGTTTTGTTGATGGAAACTCACGATGGTTACAGAAGCACGGCGGTGAGTAGGTTTGTTAAAAGTGTTTATGTAAGGGAAAGTGATTATATTTGTGGAAATAGGGTTTATATATTTTTACATCGGTTGAATTGTGGACTGATATAAAGGCCAGAAGCGAAAAACATTTTTACATCGGTTTCTGATTATGGACCGATGTGAAGGCCAAAACACGCTTACATCGGTTGAATTGTGGACCCGATGTAAAGGCCAAAAGAGGAAAATGTTTTTTCATTAGTGAACTTTTCACATCGGGTGAACGTCAGGCCCGATGTGAAATCCTTTATAACAATTTTTTTATTATTTACGAAACTGCCACCGCGTTATTTTTTACATCAGTGGAAATAAATGTCTGATGTAAAATCCTTAAATCAAACATTTTTTACATCATATTATTATGAAATCTGATGTAAAATCATGTGCCAAATATTTTTCACATCATATATCTTAAAATCTGATGTAAAATCATTTAACCAAATGTCTTTTTTTTAGTAGTGAAACACTCAGTAAGAAATTTTTAATTTTCTTTATATATATATATATATATATATATATATATATATATATATATCATCATTTCTAATGCTTTTGCACCAAAATGATATATAAGATTGATTATTTGTGAATATGTCGTATATGAATATGATATGATGATAATGTTTTTATTTATTTGGTTTTTCATAACTTTGAATTTGTTGTTTTTGCTGATCCTTCTGTTGTTGAACGAGTTGTTGTTGAAAAACATGTCATAGATGGTATAACTGGAAGTTTGCTATAATTGATTTATGATTTTTAGAGGTATATGTACTTATTTGTCATTGTTGTATCACTTTGTTTTCATGTTGAAAAAAGAACTATGATTCACTGTCCCCATCAGAAAGGATGGATGAAACTGCGTTTATTATTATTTCAGTAGAGGATTCAGATGCATTTTGATGTGTTATGATGCATCTACAGTTTAGAATTTTATCAATAGAGAATATCAGTTTGTGAAGAAATGTGATTAGTTGTTGGAGTTTTGATTTTCTTGCAAGATACAATTGAGAGTTCCATCATATATCGAGAAAATTTTGCAGGAATATATTCTTCCATGGCTTATTCATTTGTACAGGTATGATGTTGCTTAAAGCAAATTCAAGTGATATTTATTTTATAATAAAATTAGTAATGTTATAGTCTATGAATTTTTTTAATGTACGTGCCTATTGAAATACCATATATGTTAGAGCAAACAATTTTATATACGGCTATCACATATCCAATGATAGATTTTCATAAGCACTTTTGGTACTTCTACACTACATTTTGCACATTTATATACTTTGTGTATCTTGGAATGCTGCTAATATCGTTAAGCTTAAATATGGATTTAGCTTCAGTACTGTCATCTGCAGTTTACACCATATTCAATCTCTTTTATAGATTCCTCATGCTAGGATATGTACGTCTCTCCTTGATCTTCCCAAATTTCTCTTTATAATTTAAGAGAATTTCTTATTACACCACCTATGTTTCTTAGGCACCACGCAAATTTCCATTTTTGCCCCCAGTTTCCGGATATGCACATCCGGACGCACCATTTTTTTTAAAAACGTTGATTTGTTCCGGATGTGCATATCAGAAAAAATCAGGAAAAATAGCAGAACTTTATTTTTTTTACAAAATTAGTTTTGTTGGTTGGTCGCAGATGTTAATATATCGTCGCATTAATGAATATTGAATAAGAGAATTATTTCATTACTACTACCATAATGAAATTCTCAATATATCGTCGAACGGGCGCGTCTCACGGTGATTGGCAGGAGGGAAGACTTCAATTGTTGATAGGATAAAGCAGGAGGAAAGACTTCAATTGTTGATCATAATTTTGCCTGATTATAAGGGTAAATCATATGGTAAGTTTTTTGTATAGTCTAAATCAAATCATAAGGTTTTGTTGTATTATGTTGAATCAAATTATTTTGTTTTGTAGATAGAATAAAGCATATGTGTAACTTTGTGTTTCTCTATAGTTGCAGTAAGCTTTGTGTTTCTCCATAACTTATGTATAACTTTTTTTTTGTGAAATCATATTTAGATATCACTCTATGTTTGCTTGTTGTATATTGTAAAGTGGTGGCATCAATGGACTGACTTTGGGTCACGAGATACAACGGAATTGTTTCTGCTCAGGTTCATTGCGAGGAGATAAATCAAGATCTCTTTAAAATAACAGTGGATCCTCAGAAGGGAAATCGGCCCGCTGGAATGATAATATAATTTTGTTAGATTTGTGGATTCCTCATAGCTGATTTTCTTTTAATTTTCAGGGAGTGGCGTGTGGCTTTCTATAAATCAACTTGGTTTTTTCTAAATGATACATACTGATGTATATTGATGTATATGTATATATTATAACTTGTTTTAATTTTATATATGATTTATTTTGCATTGTTAATTTCTGCTTATCAGAGATGGAGTAAGTGAGGGTCAGTTCAGTCAGGTTTTGCTTTATGAGATGGATGCAATTCGGAAGGTATGACATAGCCAACTTTAACTTTTTATTTGTTATCATAGTGGCTAAAATCGGGGAACTGAGGCCGTTTGGGTTTAAACCTGCATTCTAACAGATAACTCTACATCAGTTAACCACTGCCCCGTGCACTATAGTGCAACTCAAAATTTAACTTTTTGCTGATTTTGTTTTTCTAAATTGTCAAAGGAACCGTGGTAGACACCAGCATTTTCCTGTTTTGTTGTCAGCTATACAACTTTATTTTAACTAAAATGTCATCTTGTATGCAGTTCCTCCTGCTTATTATGCACACTTGCTAGCTTTCCGCGCTCGATACTACATAAGTGAAATAAAAAATTCTGATTCTAGTTCTGCAAGTGGTAATAGGAGTACCACCAACTTTATGTCGACTCTGCTACCATTTATCTTGGATAACGTCAAAGAAGTAATGTTTTACTGTTGATCTTGATTTGTCCTACAAGCTTCGAGGATAGATTTAGTAGTTCGGATATTCACAATGCCCTTTTTTGGATATATAACTTATGGTTACAGGTCATGTTTGCAACCATAGGTGGATGGCCGTTATTTTGTTTAAGTATGGGTTAGAACTACTAGACAGCTTTTGGATACAGAACATGTGGCCACCATGCGTTTTGATAAATATTTTGAAGTTATCATCATAGGATGTCTTCCATATTTGTTGCTCTAACCTTCTATTGAAATAAATGTTATTATTACTTTTTAATATAAATATAATTATTATTTTCACAAATTACTAAGTTCCAGGCATTTTTCCGGATGTGCACATCCGGATAAGTTCATGCTCAATACATACCGAATTTAAACATCCGGAAGCCGCGTAACTTGTTTTTCCAAAAAGTAGACTGATAATGTGAGCAATGTAGTGGATGAAGTTGAATATTTACCTGGAATTCAATCTTCTCTTGCTCCCTTTGATTTGTTGCACCAAAAAGTTGGAGTTTTTGAGTGAGAAATTGTATTGATGAAGTAGGGTTTTTTTGGTTGGTGAGGGTGAATGTGGAAGAAGAAAGGTTGAGGGGGAGTGATCATGCAGGTTCAAATATATCAACAATTCTTCCGGATCTGCATATACGGAGACCTTTCGCATATGCACATCCGAGACAAATATTTGTTTTTAACGCCATGGTGCGTCCGAATTTGCACATCTGGAATCAGGGGGCATAGGTGGAATTTCGCGCAATGTCTAAGAAACTTGAGTGGTGTATTAATAAATTCTCTAATTTAATCTTTATAGCATAATATTTAGGACCTAAAGTTGTAGCTTGATTTTGTTAAGATCTAACAAAATCATAGCTGCATCCTAAATAATATTTATGTTTGTGGTTTTAATATGGCGAGGATTTTGTTAAATTTGTAAACAATTAAGTTTGGCTAATGTAGCGGCAAAATCGTGAGTGTAAGCTATTGGTTAACTTAACTCATAAAGCAAGAGTCACCACCGCGCTTTTATTTATTCCACAAAGGAAAAGGAAAAAAGAGCGAACAAAACCTAAGGAGTTCTAAAAAAAGAACGAGTGCACAGAGACTGGGTAAGGGGGTTGGTTACGTTAAGGGAAGGTGTTAGCACCCAAAACATCTATAGTACTCTATAGGAACCCTTTGAAATATCTACGCTTTTTGGTCTGAAAAAAGTTTGCTTGAAAAGAGATTAAGGAGATGAGAAGAGAAATTGTTTTTTAGATTTTTGTGTTTGGAGAGACTTGTCGCCTCATGCCTACGTACCCACGATGTGCAATGTAGGATCAAAACCTCGTAGTTCGTGGTACAAAGAATAAAAATTGTTTGTTTTGGTTGATTTTAGATGTAAAGACAAGTCGTCATTTCCAAGCGAATAATTCCGCTTAAAGAAATGAATCATGTCTAAACTTATGAAAAAGTTAAAGGAAAAAGTGCACGAGGGCACAAAAAGAGAGTTTGATGAGTTTGGTGTTTTTTAAAGTCTTTTGAAAAAGGTGTCAACATGCTTATGTAGTTTAGCATTTGTTAAGAAATGAAAAGAAAAGAGTAAAATCACTCGACAAAGTCAAGGTTTGATTATGAAAGAGGTGATAGTTTGAAATCAAGAATGTTTTGAAAAAGGGAGAGAGTTTTGAAAATTGAAGAATGGGGAGGAGAAGAAGTGACTATCCTAAAGCACAAAGTAAAAGCTAAGGATAAGAATAGCCTAACCACACAAGTAAGCTCCATAGTCTTCGAACCATAATTCCAAAGCAAAGGGAGAAAGGTCCTAAGTCTAAGTCCAAGGTTCCAAGAATTGCATTGGATGCCCAAGGTCTAGGTGCAAAACTCCATGTCCATTGCAAAGGATAGTAACCATAGTCCAAGATTAGAAGCACAAGTTTTTTTATAGGTTTTGGCCTTTATTAATGTCTTTGGTCCCAGTGGACAAAGAGAAAAAGGCATAAGCATAAACATGTGTCCAACGAACAAAGGAAAAATTGCGGAAGCATAAACATGTGTCCAACGGACAAAGGAAAAATTGCGGAAGCATAAACACATGTCCAACGGACAAAGGAAAAATTGCGGAAGCATAAACATGTGTCCAACGGACAAATAAAAAATTGCGGAAGCATAAACATGATATGAAATGATAATAATGGAGCATAAAAGTAAAAGAGGGACAGGGAGCGAGAAGAAATTATAAAAATAAAAGTTAAAAGTTAGTGATTAGTTGTTAGTTGTTAGAGTAAGTGATCAATAATAATTGAATAATTGCACTTAGGTCAAGGTTAATGAGAACTCATTAGAGGATTGATAAGACCAAAGCCTCCTAACAACAAGTCTCATAAGTGTTGAGCCAAAAGACAAATAATCAATCATTTTTTATTGTTTTCCGATAAGGGACATATGTTGCGCTATGTTAAGCAATCACCGAGTAATTTACGGAGTAATTACCCTACAATGAGGTCGGTCAATAGATTTTTGTGTAATGCATGCTAGATGAACGATATGTAAATCGTCATCCGAAAGCAATACCGCACGAAAAGAAAATAGGTAACGATCTAGTCTTGATCAAAATTCATCAACGGAATTCTATGATCCATAAGACTTTTATCGATCAAAAGAAAAAATAAGATGAAGAGAAAGATGGATCTAATAAATTATGATCCATCAACAACCAACAATGAGAATCCAAAATAGAATTCAAAATAAAATCAAGATTAAAATGAAATTACATGATATATATTTTTTTTATGATTTTTCAAGAAAATGTTTAAAAACAAAAGTTAAAAAGAAAACAAAATTCCAAAACAATAGAAATAAAAACAAGAAGAAAATATAAAAATAGGATTTAAAGAGAAATTAAAGAAAACCTTTTTTTATTAAAAAAAAAAGAAGAGAGAGAGGTTTAGAAGAAATTAGAAAGTATGAAATAGTAAAAAAAAAAATTCAAAACGGGCTAGGCCCAATTGCATCATGAAGACATCTTTTTAAAAAAGAAAAAAACAAATGGATCAGAATACACTATTCATCATCTCCTTCTTCATGAGCTCACGAGAGAAACAGTTTCACCAAGCCAACACTTTCTCCGTCGCGTCGGAGCTCAATCCGGCAGCGGCGGAGCTCGAAAATTATTCGAAATCGATCGTAATGAAAAGTTCTACAAGATGCAACAAAAAATTTCAAGAATGATCAACAACGGAAACGAAACGGAAAAGCGAAATTCACTCCAAACTACCTTCAAAGCTGAGGTAAATGTCAATTAGAACCTTCTTCTTCTCTCTTTTACTGCTCTAGGTCGAATTTGCTTTGAAATTGAAAAGAATTTGAAGGAAAATGGAAGAACAGTGGCGCAAGAAAACGGTTTCGTGAAGTGAGGTTTTGAGTGGAAAAAATAGCAGAGTGATTTTGGCTTGATAGCTTGAGAAAATGAGTGAAGAGAGGGCTTAATTTATAGGAGAATGGAGAGGAATTTGGTTGCTGTTTTCAGCATTTTGTTGCGTTTTGTTATGACGTGTTGCGCGTGAGTCATGCTGAACTTCTCATGTCGTTTTGCTTTTCAATTTGTTTGCAGCTTGTATTTGCTTTATGATGTTTAGATTGTTCGCACGGCTCGGATTAAAACTTATTGGAGCGTGATGGCTTGCGATTTGCAATTAACAGCTTGTGTGAGCTTGTTTCCATGAGGACTTGGCACGACTTCAAGTGTGTAATAGGCTTGACTTGTTTTATTTGTGAAGTGGCTGCTAGCATGAAGTTTCTTGGGGTAGTTTCAATATGGAACGGCTGAACTTGCTAGCATAAACTTGGCTTCATGGCTTGTAGTATTTGGTTTTTGTAATTTTACATTGTCTTTAGTAGTAGCATGAGCTTGCTTTGAACTTTGTTCTTTGCCTTTTATTATTTGGCAATTAAATGTAACAAGGACTTGTTCATATGCTTGCATGATGACATGTATTGCTAGTAGTATGAAATATGATTCATGGCATTTTGTTAAAAGAAACATGGTTTGAACATGGAAATAGTAATGTATGGCTTTGATTTCATGGTAATGTGAACTTGTAGAATTGTCTCATGTCATGGGCTGAAGTTTTTTGTTATATGTGAAATGACTTGTACTCTTGGCATGACTATTTTGTTCATGGCCTTTTGGACTTGTATTGATTTTGAAAGTTTGGAAATTTGGAATATGAAATGGATAGTGAATTTTGAATTGAATATTTGAATGAAGTGAAATGGATATCAATGTTTGAATTGGTTTAGAAATTGGATATGAAAATTTGAAAAATGTTTTTAAGTGGATAATGATAATGGATATTGAAATAGACTATGGATATGGAAGTGAAAATTGGAAATAGATTAAAAAAATATAAGTCTTAAAAAAATGCTAATGAAAAAAAAAAGTTAATTGAAAAATGGTTAATGAAAGGTGAATGTGATTTAGAAAAATTAAAAAAAAAAAGATTGAAAGAAAAAAAATGGAAATTTGGTTAAGGATTTAATTAGAGAAAAAGATTCAAGAAAAATAAATGGATATTTGAATGGATAATGAAATGGATTAAAAAATGGAGTTGAATATTGGAAATGTGGATATTGGTTTTGAAATTGAAAATTAAATATGAATTTAGAAATTGAATCGGATATCCAAATCAAAATGGGCTTAAGAATGGATATTTGGAATTGAATTTGAAATTTGAATATGGAATGTAGATTTGGAAATGATATTGGATAGAGGTTTAGAAAGGAAATGGTTAGAAAAATGGATAAAGGTGAACTTAGGAAAGAACAAAAATCTTGAATCTTTGAAACATGCCTTAAATTCCAAGCAAGCCATGAACATTGAATCTTCCAACTTGAACTAAATCTTAAGTGAAATAAGTTTTTGAGAATTTAATGTCATGATGAATCCAAATACTAGTACTTGCATCTCAACCAACAAAATGCCTTGATTTAGTAAGATCCTCCTCACACTGATGATCTAACCACATAGATAAATCCTTGAGGAATCCTCATTGAAGGTATTGATTTGTGAAACAAAGAATTAGGAGAAACTCTGAGATGATGATGAACTTGCGATAAAGAATAATGCTCAATGTAGCCTCGAAGAAGAAAACCATAGCATCAAGAACTTCAACTGAGCAACCATTATCAAACACAAGCATAATGAAATGAAACCTTGATTCTTTTGTCCTTGAGAAATCTTTGATGAAGACATCCTTGTAACTTGATAAATCTAACTTTGAACCAAACTTCTTATGAATCACTGCTCGATAACCACAAGATAACTTGACCTTGGATACACACTGCCTGAGAAATAACACACTAACACAGGTAACTTATAATTGAAGTAAACTCGTGATGGTTTGACCAAGATGAGGTCAAACTTCCACCTGATTTGGACTTGAATGAATGACCACATGTAACCTGAAACCAATGCCATTGCCATCAATCTCCCTGCAAAACCCTAAACACACAGAGAAGAAGAAATAAGCAAATTGCAAAATATTTTTGGTATTTTGGTTAGAGGTTAGTAAACATAAACAATCATAAAGCAGGTAAGAAACACACAGGTGCCCGGGAGAAACACATATATTGTGATCTTGTTTGTGGTACGAGATGCAAATGAGATGTGAAATCTTAGGGGTACAAATTAGGGTTCAACAGCTGCCCCTATTTAAGTTTCTTCTATCCGGAGATATGAAGGTTAAAAACTTCGTCTCGCAATATGAAGATACTTAAATACAAAAAACCAAATTTTTAGCCCTGAGATACCACAAGATGATATGAATGCAAATGATGAAACAAACTGCGGGGAAACTTGAAACAAGGGATTTACGGTAAATTGAGTGAGAAGACGCGAAAAGACACGTCGGGGAACACAAGTTATTTCTGGAGATCCGTCAAGGTGACAAGAAGTATCCATCAATAGTTGGAAAAAGAGGGACAAGACCCTGGGAAGACGAGTAGTGACATCCAAGAACGGCATTGGATGGAAACTACAAATGAGACAAAGGTATGCCAACAGATGTCCAAGAATGGCATTGGACAACAACAAGAAAGTTTCTGGTAAAAACAACAGTGTCATCCAAGAATAGCATTGGATGGAGGTGAAAAACACTCTATTGGGGGTAAAATATCCAAGAATGGCATTGGATAAAAGGCACTACATCATCCAAGAATTGCATTGAATGGGGCAACAACAAAATTCAGAGTCATCTAAGAATGGCATTGGATAGAAACAATATTCTATTTGAAAACTTCATTGGGGACATCCAAGAATGGCATTGGATGGCAAGGTTAAATATAAGAAATATCCAAGAATAACATTGGACTTGGCTGGGGAAAAGGTGTCCAAGAATGACATTGGACAAAAGAAATATCAACATCCAAGAATGGCATTGGATGGAGTGAGAAAAGTTATGGAAAAATATATAACAATTATCCAAGAATGGCATTGGATAAAAAGAGTAGGGACTTTCAGGAATGGCACTGAAAGGTAAAGGTAAATCACTATATTCAAGAATGACATTGAATGATAGTGAGAAAGACATCCAGGAATGACACTGAATGTAAAGGAGAAAACTCATTCAGGAATGGAATTGAATGAACAGATAAGGCTTTCAGGAATGACACTGAAAGATATCCAAGCAAATATGATGGGGATTACAGAAGAGAGAAAAAACTTCCAGGAATAGCACTGGGAGAAACAAGAGGAACAAGATATCCAGGAATGGCACTATAGATCAAAAGAGACGGACATCCAGGAATGACACTGGAGTGAAAGAATATAAAGATCTAGGAATAACACTGGAATGAAAGAAGACAAACATCTAATTAACATCATTAGATGCACAGGGAAACGACAACATCCAGGAATGGCACTAGAAAGAAAGAAGACAGGTAAACGACAACATTCAGGAATGACACTGAATGAAAAGGCAGGTAAAAGTTTTGGTAGGCGCTAATTAAGTTGGACTTTGATCACAAGGTTAGATGTTGAACAATAGGACCTCGGAAAAATGCATATGAGCGCGAAGCACACTTCGAGCCATGAAAATCTTTCTATGTATGATATATGAATGATTTATGTATGTAATGCAACTGATAGGGACAACTGAGATAGACTCCTTTGTGAGGGAAGAAAGGGAATTCTGATTCCTCAACACAGGGAACACTACCCACTTTGCTTGGAGAGAAGATGTTGAACACATCTCCGTCACACTTATGAATTGTATCAGGCTGATGGTCTTTTGAGGAAAGACATCTTGAGGATTCTTGAAGAATACTGCCCCAGATTGATTGGCTGAAGAAAAACTGTTCATAGCTTCTGTTTGACTGTTGCAGGGGAAGAATGAACTGATCACGGCTTCAATTCTTGAAATGATTGTTGAGAATAAACTGATCATGGCTTCAGCTTGACTATTGTTGGGGATGAACTGATCATGGCTCCAGTTCTTAAAATAACTGTTGAGAAGGCTAAACTCAGTATGTGTCTTGAAAGAGATCTTCTGGCAAGCCAAATATGAGAATAACTTGCACTGAGCTACAAATCTTGAACTGGCTCACAGCAGGCTCTGGAGGTAATGTGCCCCTGATAGGATCACTGACCAAGTTTTTCAACTGTTTAAAAATTCTTGATGAGGAAATTTTGCCTGCAAAAAGGATCATTCAAACAAACATGGTAATTTTAATGCAAAGCTCAATGCAATTTTGAAATCAAAAAAATCATTTTTGGAATGATATTATTGATGTAAAGCAAATGAAACATTTGTCAAAACACGGTGATTTAGACATTCAAAAATGACAGAGAAAGCAAAGCAAATGATTGACAACAAACATGGGAGTCAATTTACGCAACCTTGTTGTAATATGCTTTCAAAAGAAACCTAGCTTCAATTAGGTCTTTTGAAGGTTGTATCATGGTCTGGTTCACGATTTTTGAAATAAAGGATATAGGCTCAAAGTTTATTCGTACCCAACCTAATCTTCGTGATGACCTTCAGTCCTATGCTCAGTTAATTCAAACTATGCATTCAGGTTCCAGGAGATTTTGGAATTGCAACACCGTTATGATGATGGCTCAAGGGCCAAGGGATTTTTGAAATGGCAGTCACTCTTTCTTACAACATTTTATTGTTTTTAATGAGGACCTTGGTCAACTCGTTTTGTCTTTGAGGATTTTGGTAACCTCTTGATTTTTCTTTTGTTATCCCTAACTTTTGTCTGAACTGTGTCATTTGAGCTTACAGTCAGCGGGATGCCCTAATTTTTGCCTAAGTCTCCTTCATAGGTTTTGACTTAGCGGCTTTTCATTTGATTTTTTCATTCTCCCTTTTTTTTGAAAGATGGTGACTGTCTGGCTTAATGATTACAGTGAACCATCATTGGCTTTTGATTTGAAAGATATCTTCGACACTTCTTTGATGTGTGCGAAGGAAAGTTTGTGATTGCAATGATTCTCTTGTGTTTAAATACACAGTCAAATTAACTGAGAACTACCCATCCCCAGGTTAAGATTGCGGGTTTTTTCGTACAGAAAGAAACTCCACCTTCTAGGCTCAAAGGGGTTGACAAGGGATTAACTTCCTTATTTCTCCAGTGTTTGGGAGTTGAAACAATGTCTGTACATCATTAGCCAAGTTTTAATTGAAAGCATATAACCCAGCAATTTTAGGTATTTCATTTTTCATCATCCTCCCTCCAATCTTTGCATAATCAAAAGCTTGATAAAGAAAGTGAACAGGAGAAATATTTTTGTTTTGTGAAAAAGAAAGCATAAAGATGCACACAGTAGATATAAATGAATTGAATTAAACATTGCAATGCTCATTTCATTGTAATTACCATGAAAGTACAAATAAAGTTCGAAAGCAAACAGTCAATACAATCAAAGAAAAACGCAAACAGAAAGAAACAAGGCCTAGTGACTAATCAGCAACAAGGATGAGCTGTCCTGTCTGAAACACTGGCTTTAGGAGATGATTCGTCTGAACTGACTCAAACTTCACTTGGCATGCTCTGGCAAAGGATTGTTGACAACATTGGGATTCTCATCAAGAAAAGTCAGAATCTTTAAGTTCACCAATTCTTGTACTCTAGCTTTCAATGCATAGCAGCCTTCCAAGTTATGGCCTGCCCCACCTCGATGGAACTCACAGTGAAGATAAGCCCTATAGCCGGCTGGGAGAGGATTTGGGGGAGGAGGTAGATCCCTCGTTGTAATCAAACCTTTTTGAACAAGACATGGATACAACTCAGTGTAGGACATCGGGATAGGATCAAAGTTAACCCTATTGCGATTCTGATTTTGTCTAACAGCCCTGACGAGGAGCTTGAACTGTTTGAGCATTGACAATAGGAGCGACTGCAGCTACATATTATTGTTGTCTGTGATGAGGTTTCCCTTCAACTGAAACAACACGGGTATCACCATCCTTCTGTTTTTGAAAATTCCCAACATATTTTTTAGCACCATTAAAGGCTTCAGCATTGGCAATTTTTCCTTTCTTGATACCTTCTTCTAGTCTTTCTCCAATAGTGACTAGGTCAGCAAAACTAGTTGATACACTGCCTATCATCTTTTCCCAAAAGAGTGGCTGAAGAGTATCCATGAATAATCCAGTCAATTCCTTTTCAGCAAATGGTGGCTCCACCTGAGCGCCTAGCTCTCTCCAGCGCTGAGCGTACTCCTTAAAGGATTCTTTTTCTTTCTGAGACATATTCTGCAATTGGCGGCGGTCAGGTGCCATGTCCAGATTATACTTATATTGCTTTAAGAAAGCATCAGCTAAGTCTTTCCAGCTTTGGATACAGTTCTTCTCAAGTCCCATATACCATTTCATTGAAGCCCCACTCAAGTTGTCTTGGAAACAGTGAATGAGCAATTTGTCATTTTTGGCATGAGCAGCCATCTTGCGGCAATACATCACCAAGTGACTTCTGGGACAGGTGTGCCCCTTGTATTTCTCAAAATCAGGAGTTTTGAATTTTGCAGGCATAACCAAGTTTGAAACCAAGCACATGCCCATTGCAGCAGCACTAAAGACATCACTTCCTTCCACGACTCTTATCCTTTTGTCTAGAGTTTGCCATTGCTCTCTGACTTCTTCAATGTATCCAGGTTCTCCTTGACTTTCAGATTGTGGACCAGCAGCATGGTACACGAAAGGTTTCTCAGGAATAGCTTGAGCAACAGAATGCACAACAGGCTGAGGTTCAGTGAACAATGGAGCTGAAGATACTGGCAGTACAGACGGGACAAAGACAGGAGTAGTTGCAAAGGGTGGCGAGTAATTCGGAGGTAACCCAAATTCTGGCCAAGTAGAAGTTGATTGCTGAGTCAGTGGAGGGTCAGCAGCAGATATCACAGTCCTCTGAGGGGGTTCACCTCTAGCAATCAGAACTTGCAGCATTTCTGTGAGCTTGGTTATACCGGCCTTCAACTCATCAATTTCCATTCTGACTTCGACGTTGTGTTGTTCTTGATTTTCCATTCTTAATCTGACAACAGCTCTAGTTCCATAATTGTGTCAAGGAAACAACTTGACGGTGAGTAGATAACTGAAGAAAGCAACAGTTGAAGTGAGTTTCTGAGACAACTTGGAAGAATGCAGATGTATGCTCATGGAAGCAAGAGTGCATGGATGCAACAACCATAAACAAGATCACTTGAAGCACACAGGTCAAAGGTTCGAGTCACGAGCATGGAGTCAAGGTTAAGAACCAGTCCCACAAAAGGTATGTACTAAGATTTCGTCTTCATTGTACCTGCAGAAAACAACGATTCTAACAGAGTGCCCAGGGTCCACAATCCACAATCAGACACACCAGCGCACCGATTTGCTCGGAGGTTGGTGGTTATCCTCAAGAGAATCTAACTTGAGTGTGGCATCGCGCGACAACTAAGTCAGATTTGCATCTTCACAGCTTCCGCGCCACGATCCTAAAAAAGGCTAAGATGGGTTAAGGGTTACTACGGTCCTCAGTGTAATAGGCTTCTATGGAAAAAGTAATACCTTCACGATCGCTCGATCGACATCAGTAATTCCAAAGAGGCAACCACCGAGCAGATGGATTCTCAAGTTCTACTTTTTCGGGATTCGACTCCCTCGAAGCTCCCTTGACTATACCATCCTCCTATCTCAAAGTACACTCTGGTCCGGGTATAGGACCTATCTCGAACACGCAGAGTAACTCCCAAACAGAACGAACAAGTAACAAGCAAATCAGACGAAAAACAGTAAATAAATCAAAGTAGGCTAAACCCCTCAAGGGAGGTCCCCAGCAGAGTCGCCACTTTTTCTGTAATGGCAAAATCGTGAGTGTAAGCTATTGGTTAACTTAACTCATAATGCAAGAGTCGCCACCGCGCTTTTATTTATTCCACAAAGGAAAAGGAAAAAAGAGCGAACAAAACCTAAGGAGTTCTAAAAAAAGAACGAGTGCACAGAGACTGGGTAAGGGGGTTGGTTACGTTAAGGGAAGGTGTTAGCACCCAAAACGTCTATAGTACTCTATAGGAACCCTTTGAAATATCTACGCTTTTTGGTCTGAAAAAAGTTGGCTTGAAAAGAGATTGAGGAGATGAGAAGAGAAATTGTTTTTTAGATTTTTGTGTTTGGAGAGACTTGTCACCTCATGCCTACGTACCCACGATGTGCAATGTAGGATCAAAACCCCGTAGTTCGTGGTACAAAGAATAAAAATTGTTTGTTTTGGTTGATTTTAGATGTAAAGACAAGTCGTCATTTCCAAGCGAATAACTCCGCTTAAAGAAATGAATCATGTCTAAACTTATGAAAAAGTTAAAGGAAAAAGTGCACGAGGGCACAAAAAGAGAGTTTGATGAGTTTGGTGTTTTTTAAAGTCTTTTGAAAAATGTGTCAACATGCTTATGTAGTTTAGCATTTGTTAAGAAATGAAAATAAAAGAGTAAAATCACTCGACAAAGTCAAGGTTTGATTATGAAAGAGGTGATAGTTTGAAATCAAGAATGTTTTGAAAAAGGGAGTGAGTTTTGAAAATTGAAGAATGGGGAGGAGAAGAAGTGACTATCCTAAAGCACAAAGTAAAAGCTAAGGATAAGAATAGCCTAACCACACAACTAAGCTCCATAGTCTTCGAACCATAATTCCAAAGCAAAGGGAGAAAGGTCCTAAGTCTAAGTCCAAGGTTCCAAGAATTGCATTGGATGTCCAAGGTCTAGGTGCAAAACTCCATGTCCATTGCAAAGGATAGTAACCATAGTCCAAGATTAGAAGAACAAGTTTTTTTAGAGGTTTTGGCCTTTATTAATGTTTTTGGTCCAAGTGGACAAAGAGAAAAAGGCATAAGCATAAACATGTGTCCAACGGACAAAGGAAAAATTGAGGAAGCATAAACATGTGTCCAACGGACAAAGGAAAAATTGCGGAAGCATAAACACGTGTCCAACGGACAAAGGAAAAATTGCGAAAGTATAAACATGTGTCCAACGGACAAAGGAAAAATTTCGGAAGCATAAACATGATATGAAATGATAATAATGGAGCATAAAAGTAAATGAGAGATAGGGAGCGAGAAGGAATTGTAAAAATAAAAGTTAGAAGTTAGTGATTAGTTGTTAGTAGTTAGAGTAAGTGATCAATAATAATTGAATAATTGCACTTAGGTCAAGGTTAATGAGAACTCATTAGAGGATTGATAAGACCAAAACCTCCTAACAACAAGTCTCATAAGTGTTGAGCCAAAAGACATATAATCAATAATTTTTTATTGCTTTCTGATATGGGACATATGTTGCGCTATGTTAAGCAATCGTCGGGTAATTTACGGAGTAATTACCCTACAATGAGGTCGGTCAATAGATCTTTGTGCTAATGCATGCTAGATGAACGATATGTAAATCGTCATCCGAAAGCAATACCGCACGAAAAAAAAAAAAGGTAACGATCTAGTCTTGATCAAAATTCAACAACGGAATTCTATGATCCATAAGACTTTCATCGATCAAAAGAAAAAATAAGATGAAGAGAAAGATGGATCTAACAAGTTATGACCCATCAACAACCAACAATGAGAATCCGAAATAGAATTCAAAATAAAATCAAGATTAAACTACGGGCAAAAATACATTGATGATTAAAATATTTTTATATTTATTCAAATATATAAGTAATGTCATTCCAAAATTAATATTTATATACGGGAAAAAATATTTTCTTGATTAATTTATTTATATATACGGGAAAAATTATTATTGTCATAAACAAGAACAACTTTAATTGTTCGAAATATTGAATAATATTTATTTATCAATCATTTTTTTAAATATGTGAAAAGATTAATGAAAAAAATATAATTATTATAAACGGTAACAACTTTATTAAAACACAAAAACGATTATAACAAAAATATGAAGTTACTGATAAAAATATTGAATAATAGTGGGAAAAGTTTACTATTGATTCGAATATTTTATTTTGTAAATAATGTAAAAACAAGAATAATATTTATATAAATAATAATATATTATTTATTCAAATATTTTTATATATGAAAAGAATTATGTGCACCGATTTTTTATCTCTTTTAAAAATAACAATATTTTTTTGTTGAACAATTTAATTTTTTATTTCATTTTTGTTATATTTTTAAAAAAAATGTCGTAACATATCAATACCCGTGCGAATGGACGATATCCCACTAACTGTGTTAAAAAAATAAAACAAAATTAATTTTAAAATAATCAGTTAAATTACAATTTTGATAAATTCATTAAATATGTCTTCTTAGTTTATTTTCAAATATTTTGATTCCTAAATAAATGATGATTTTATCATTTTTTAACTAGTCAACATAAAATATGATCTATGGTCTATATATACACATAGACCTATGGATCCATACATAAATTGGGATTTTTTTTAAGATTCCATGTAATTACTAATTCATGATTTGACATGTACAGAATGAAAATCTCATTCTCGAGTCTACGAGAATTTTTATGAAAGCCTTTCATTTGCTTATTTTCGATGGAAGTTTTCTTTTTCCAGAATTGATTATAATTTTGGGCCTAATTCTTCTTCTGATGATCGATTCCACTTCGAATCAAAAAGAAATATCTTGGTTCTATTTTATCTCTTCAACAAGTTTAGTAATGAGCATAACAGCGATGTTGTTCCGATGGAGAGAAGAACCCATGATTCGTTTTTCGGGAAATTTCCAAACAGACTCGAAAGTCGAAACAATGCATTTGTGTTAACGAGTTACGCCTCATTAATTACATAATAATTTTAAAAAATAATACAAGACAAAAAATTAAAAAAAAATGTTGTTTTATAATAATCTTACTTTTTAAATAAAATTGACTAATTTATCCATTTTTCTTCTTGATGTTTCTATTTCTTCCACCTTTCTCCTTTCTGTTTGATTCTTCGTTTTTTTCGACTAGGTAACAAGATTTTTGGGTCTTTTCTTTTCTGTGATTGTTCTTCTTCGACAATCTTTCATATGACATGTATATTTTCTTTAAATAATTTTAGTCAAACAATGGACCTTCTTGAATTTGATTTAAAAAAACAAGATTTGATATGCTTTGTTAAAACTCAAGTTAAAGCATATAAGATCTAAAGTAATAAAAAAAAAGGATGGTAAAGAGAATTGTTATTGCTCAAAATCTCAATCTTCTACATGAATATGAGTTTACTTATATAGTAAGTAATGTCTAACTAATAACCATATGATAACTAACTTAGAGTTAGTTGTTTTCTATTTTGATTCTACTTTTCATGTTAGTTACATTCTTATCTTCACTCTAACATTTAACATTCCCCATCAAGCTAGAATGTATGTCAATCATTCATAGACTGACTTGAAGAATATTGAATGGGCCCGAGTGCAAAGGTTTTGTGAGTATATCAACAACTCGCTCATTTGAAGTGACAGACATGAGATGAATGGTACCAGGTCACACTTTATTTCTTACGACATGGCAATTAATTTCTATGTGGTTTGTTCTCTCATGGAAAATCGAATTTGCAGCTATGTGCAAGGTAGATTTGTTGTCACAATAGATGATGGTGGGTATTTGGTGTGATATTTGGAAAGTGTCGAGTAGCTAGAGAAGCCAAACACCTTCACAAGTTGATTGAGCCAAAACTCGATACTCAGCCTCTGAAGAGGATCGAGATATCATAACTTGTTTCTTGCTTTTCCAGCTGATGAGAGATTCGTCAAGAAAGAAACAAATCCCAGATGTGGATCTGCGTGTGTCGTGACAAGCTCTCCAGTCGAAGTCAGAGAAACACTTTAGTCACAATGTGGATGATGAGCTAAAGAAAATACCTTATTCTCAGTTGTTTTTGAGGTATCTTAACACATGAAAACCACCTAGCATGTGTTTATCAGTTGAAGCATCAAGAAGTTTACTAAGTTTTTTACTACATAAGCAATCTCAGATCTGGTGTAAGTGAGATAAAATAGTCGACCAATAAGTCTTCGATATGCAGTAAACTCGGAAAGTGATGTGCCAAAAGTTTTATGAAGTTGAAGATGAGGTTACATTGGTGTGTTACAAGGCTTGGCACCAATAAGACCTACATCAAGGATTAAATCTAATGCATATTTTCTTTGGCAAAGAGAAATGCCATTTGTAGTTTGAACCACTTCAAATCCTAGGAAGTATTTCAGTACTACTAAGTTTTTTATGCTAAACTTGGCATCAAATAGAGCTTTAAGGTGGCTAATATCTTCAAGGTCACTTCCCCTAGAACCAAGTCATCGACATAAACAAGAATGATTGTGAATTATTTAGAAGAATTTTTAGTGAAGCCTGGATAATCAAACTTGGATTGATTGTAGCCTGATGAAGTGATGGTATCTGTGAGTTTAACATTCAAATTTCTACTTGCTTGCTTCAAACCATAAAGTGATCCTTGCAATTTGCACACAAGATCAGGTTTGGGCAAGTCAAGACCTGTAGGAGCTTTCACGTAGACCTCTTCATTAAGGTTTCCATGCAAAAAGGTCGTGTTAACATCAAGTTGAAAAAGTGGCTAATTCTGAATTACTGCAATGGCCAATAGAACCATGATGATGGTCATTTTCACTAGAGGAGTGAAAGTGTCCATGTAATCTAACCCTTCAGTTTGTGTAAAACTTTTTGCAACCAAACATGACTTATATCTCTCAACTGTCAAGAATTCTTGGCTTTCTGCCTTTCTCCTTATTATTTCTCTCATATATAGAGGTTACAGGGTTATACAAGTAATTACACTAAATTACATTTAATGAGAACAAATCAATTCCTGATTTGTTTCCTTTATTCTAGGAACCAACTAATACATATAATTAGGAGCACAAATTAACTTCCTATTCACATCCTCCCTCAAATTGATGCTCGGGATCAATGAGCATCAATTTGCTAACAAGAAACTGATGACGTGGACGCGGAACAGCCTTAGTAAGAATATCTGTAACCTGCAATTGAGTACTGACATGCGGAAGTGATATTAGTCGGTCATCATACGCGTTATAGATTGAATGACAATCAACTTCGATATGTTTGGTGCGTTCGTGAAAAACAGGATTCGCAACAATTTGGATAGCACTTGTATTGTCAGCATGAAGTGAGGTTGGCTCTATTTGAGGAAATCCAAGTTCAGCCAAAAGACCACAAAGCCAAATTATTTCAGAATAAGCAGCAGACATGGCACGATACTCAGATTCAGTAGAAGATTTAGAGACTCTCGTTTGTTTCTTACTCTTCCATGAGATCAACGAAGAGCCAAGAAATATGCACTAACCAGTGACAGATCGTCGAGTATCAGGACACCCTGCCCAATCAGCATCACTATAAGCACTCAATTTAGGAGCAATTCCAGCAGGAAAGAATAAACCACGATGACAACTTCCTTTCAAGTAACGAATTATGCGACGAACTGCTGCCAAGTGAAGATGGCAAGAAGAGTGCATGAATTGACTGACTTGTTGAACTGCAAAAGATATGTCAGGGCGAGTAATAGTCAAGTAATTAAGGCTACCCACTAGTTGACGATACAATAATGGATTAGGCAGGAGATCACCATCATCACGATGATATTTAACATTAACCTCAAGAGGAGTATCCACTGGATTAGCCGATTGGAGACCAGCCATAGAAATTAAATCTGTGGCATACTTGTGTTGATGGAGAAAAATGCCCTTGGATGTAGAATGAACCTCAAGACCAAGAAAATAATGCAAATTACCAAGATCTTTCATATGAAACGATGCTTGTAACTGTTGTTTAAGGCTTTGAATGAAAGCATGATCAGAACCAGTAATAATCATATCATCAACATACAAAAGAAGTAGGACAATTCCAGTAGACGTTCTATGAATAAATAGAGAAGAATCATACTGACTCTGAGTAAAGGAGAACCCAAATAGAGTGGAGCGGAATTTTTCATACCAAGCTCTAGGCGCTTGTTTCAAACCGTATAAGGAGCGTTTGAGCTTGCACACACCCTTAGATGACGAGAATAAACCTTGAGGAGGAGTCATATAAATATCTTCTGTCAGACCTCCATGAAGAAAGGCATTTTTCACATCCATTTGATGAAGAGACCACCCGTTAGAAGCAGCTATAAAGAGTATCGTACGAACATATGTCATTTTGGCAACCGGTGCAAATGTCTCATCATAATCAATTCCATATTCCTTCTTATTTCCCAAGGCAACCAATCTAGCTTTGAAATGGTTTAAAGACCCATCAGAATTTAGTTTCACAGAATACACCCATTTGCACCCTATGGGTTTGATATCAGGAGGACAAGAGACAATATCCCATGTAAAATTCTCTTGAAGAGCCTGAAGTTCCTCATTCATTGCTTTTATCCAGCGTACGTCTTTAACATCCTGTGCATCACAAGTAAGAATAGATATGCTAGACAGTGAGGCAGTCAAAGAAGTATGTGAGGAATCGTACCTATCTGGTGAATATCTATCTGGTGCTCTAGATATTCAACCAGAATGTCGTGGTTCGACCGGCTCAGGATCAGGTGGCGGATCAGTGTCAGGGGGACAGTGGGAACCTGTTGTCTGCATTGTCTGGAATATGTGATTCCTGGTTTGTAACGTTTAATAGATCGAGGCATAACAGAAAAATTGGGAAGAATAGCAATATCATTTGTGACAAGTGTAAGAGAATGAAACATATATTGATTATCAAAAAATGTAACATTCCTAGAAACTCAAAAGCGGTGATTAGAGACATCATAACACACAAACCCCTTGTGAGAGTTACTATACCCCATAAATGCACATTGAACAGACTGTGCGCTAAGCTTATTTCGTTCAAACTGAGGTAAGTGAACAAAACACACACATCCAAAAGTATGTAAATCACTATAATCAGGATAAGTTTTAAAAAGACGAAAGAAGGGAGAATCAAAATCAATAACCGTAGAAGGAAGACGATTGATCAAAAATATGGCTGTGGAGAGAGCCTCTACCTAAAATCGGGATGGCATTAAAGCTTGAAGAAGTAAGGTGCGTGTTACATCAAGCAAATGACGATTCTTTCGCTCTGCCATCCCATTTTGTTGGGGGGTATTGGGACAAGATCATTGAGACAATATACCTTTTTGTTGAAGGTATTCATGAAATTCATGAGACATATACTCACCTCCCGAATCAGATCGAAAAATTTTAACACTTGCTTGAAATTGATTTTCAACATATGTCAAAAACTTTTGAAACATAGAAAACACTTCAGACTTAGATCTAAGAAAATATATCCAAGTAAACCGACTATAATCATCAATAAATGTGACAAAATATTTATAGTGAGCATGAGATGCTGCAGGAGACATTCCCCACACATCACTATGAATCATCTCAAAATAAGTAGAAGCTCAATGAGCACCTGACGGAAAAGGAAGTGTTTTACTTTTAGCCAATTTGCAAACAGAACATGAAATAGACGCAGTACAAGCATGTTTATTTCCCAACAAGCCAGTTTTAAATAAATGAGACAAAACAATAGAATTTGGATGGCCCAATTTTCTATGCCAAACCTCATAAGAGTTCAAAACAGTATTACACGCAAAAGATAAATGACTAGAACTAAACTGGAGCTGAAACAATCTTTCCACTTTAGGCCTCTTCGCGATCACCTTCCCCGACACCTGCTCCTGCACAAGACAACCAGCACGAGAAAAATTAACATTACAATTGTTATCCACCAATTGACCAACCGACAATAAGTTAGAAGCAAGTCCGGGTGATACAAGTACGTCACGAAAATTAGAGTTTATGTCACCAACATCAGTGATAGAGAGTTTATTACCATCAGCAATTTGAATTTGCTGATTACCATCATAGGAATGTAAATTTTGCAAGTATTCAGAGGAACCCATCATGTGATTAGATGCACCAGAATCAAGAACCATGGTTGAGAAACCTTAGAAGACTTACCCTGATTTCCCAAGGCTGAAAGAGCAGAAAGTACCATTTGTTGAATCATTTCAGGTTGTAGAACACCGCTAGTAGATGCACTGGTACTGGGAGGACCAACTACAGCATTGGTAGCGGCATGGAATGCTTGAGCTGGACGTTGTGCTGGTCGGGGAGGACGTGTGGGACAGTCAGAGATGATATGACCCTGTTGTTTGTAATAGTTGCAAAACTTCTTACTGTAGCTGCGAGCAAAATGTCCAAATTGTCTGCACGAAAAACATTGGAATTGTTGCATATCATGACCCTTTCCTTTATTTTGAGCAGCATATGCAATTGCCACAGGTTCAGAGCTGACAACATCATGAGACATGGTTCCTTGAGTAAATAGACGTTGGTCCTCCCTTAGAAGTTCACCAACACAAGTGTCCAAAGAAGGAACAGGATTTTGATTGAGCAAAGCACCTCTGACAACCTCAAATTCTAGACGAAGTTTCATGAGAAATTAATTTCTTTGTGTAACTTAAATTTATATACCCATTTGCATCAAATGGCCTTTTTGTGTGAAGGTAAAGGAACAAGATTCAAAGTGTTAGTTTTAATCAGAGCAAATAAATTAGTTTTGATAGCATTCCTCCAATTAACATCACTAACAACAGTCTCATATGTTTGAGGTTCACTTAGGGTAGACAAATTTAAAATGAAGTGTTTCTGTGTAGGAGATAATGAATCATGAGATATGACTGATGAAATAGGATACTTACATGTAGAATATGAACTGAAAGCAGTTGAATCTGAACTATGGATTGTATTAGAAAGGAGGTTGCAATTGTAATCTTGCAGGTATGTTGCTGGGTGCACATGTCTAGTGAATTTTATGATAGGTGAGTTGGCTTGAGATGTAAGGGTGGTTTCATGATTATGTTGAGAGATATTTTTGGAGTTTGAGACAAATGGTGTAAGAGCAAACAATTCCTTAATTTGAGTAGATGGTATAGGATTTGAAGTAAAGGGAAAAACAGATGGCGGGCTAAAGTTGGAGGGATTATTGTTGTGCTTGGTGGGAAATGTAGAAGTAAAGGGCTGATCAAAAAGTTCATTTAAACAGGTAGGATCATATATATTGGATTTAAGACCTGTTATACGATCAGCGGAAGAATCATGCTTGTAAGGAAAATGTAATTCAAAGAAAACAAGATCTCTTGATAAAAACAGTTCTTTGTAATGTATATCAAACAAAATATGGCCTTTGATTCCAGGTTTATAACCTAAATAGATACATTTTCGGGACTTAGAGTCCAATTTCTTTATGTTTGCTTTTAAAGTGGCTGCATAACATAAAGACCCAAACACTTTTAAATTGGTTATGTCAGGTAGTTTGTTGTAGAGAATTTGATAGGGTGACATGTGTTTCAAGAAAGGTGTAGGCAATCTATTGATTATATGAACAACATGAGCCCAAAAACCTTGAGGTAATTGAGCTTGTAATAAATGAGCTTTAATTTTGCCAAGAATGTTTTGGTGTTTCCTTTCAACAATTCCATTTTGTTGAGGAGTAACAACACAAGATGTTTGACGAAGGATGCCTAATTATTTGTAAAAATTAGTTAGAATGAATTCACTACCATTATCAAATCTAATACACTTGATGTGAATATTGAATTGAGTTTTTATCATTGCTACAAAGGATCTAATGATTGATGATGTCTCAGATTTATGTCTCATGAGAAAAAGCCAAGTGAATCTACTTTTGTCATCTACAACTATTATGAAATATCTATAGCCCATCATAGATGGTATGGATAAGAGGGCCCATATATCCATATGTATTAAATTAAAAGTAGAACTAGAAAAATGAGAAGCAAGAGAGAATCAAAGCCTCTTTTATTTAGCATAAAAACACACATCACAGGGAGCAATATGATTGACAGGTTTGATAAAAGGAAATTTTTTATTAAGTTCAAGTAATTTTGCATGTGAAGAGTGGCTAAGTCTAAGATGTCAAAGGTTACAATTATGAGAATTGTCTAAACTACGAATAAGGGTGACATTGATGTCATGATCAGATGGACTATTGCGTAAGGTAATAGATTGAAATTTCAAGAGGTACAATCCACCTTTCAGCTTAGTTGTGCTAATTATCTTCTTGGAACACGTATCATGTATAACACAATCAGTATTATTAAAAATCATGGGGCAATTGAGAGTTTTGGTTAGTTTAGGAACAAATATGAGGTTAAAGGTAAACTATGGCATGTATAACATATCAGTTATATAAAATGATTGATTAAACTGTATGGTTTCTAGAAAATTAGAAGTGACAAGGCTTCCATTTGGCAGTTTGATGGTGATATGTTTAAATCTCTCTATGCATTGAAAATATTTGCATATGTAACACACATACATGGTTAGTAGCACTAGTGTCTAATATGAAAGTTTCAGTTTTGAATGAGTTAGGGACTGTGCAGATAATACATGTACCCATATCAGGTTGAGTGGTCAAATGGTTGATGTTATGAGACTGTGAGTGAGGTGTTCCTTGTAGTAGTCACAATAAGGCTTTGTGTTGTTCTGGTGTAAAAGCCAAAGCATTGGAATCTTGCTCATTTTCTTCATTGACCTCAACTTGAATCTCCTCATTCTTATCTGGCATGATTGCATATTGGTTAATTGCACCATCTTGCTTCCAATAAGGAGGATAACCATGCTTTTTGAAGCAAGAGTCGACAGTATTATTAGTCATGCCACGGTGAGTACGAACTCGACTTCATGAGCCTCTACCATCAAAAATTCTGCCACCAATAGTGGTACCTTTACCTCGAGAATTGGTGTTGGGTTTGAAATGAAAATTAGGATTTTGGTTGGAATTGGGTAGACCTAACACTTTTTATTCATCAAGAGGTAGAATGGTTTGTCTTTCTTGTTGGACAAGTAATGAGTAAACTTTGCAGATATTGGGGAGGAGATCCATTAACATGATTTGTGATCTAACCGCTGGGTATTGATCATTCAAACCTTTCAAAAAAGGAATAACTTTATCACCATCTCTGGAAGCACAAATTTTGGTAATAGCATGACAGGTGGCATCACAAGAGCAATCAGGAATTGGACAAAAAATATACAATTATTTCCATAATTTCTTGAGCTTGGTATAATTAGAAGAGATATGATAATCACCTTGTTTCAAAATGAAAATTTCTTCTTGGAGATCAAAAATCATGAAAACGCCTCCTTGATAAAACCAGTATTTTAATTTGATCCACATTTCAGCAACATTATTCATCCACAAGATGCTTTGTGCAATCGCTTATTCAACAAAATTGTAGATCCATGACATGATCATGGTGTTACGCCGGTCCCAAGCAACTGAATTGTGATCATTATCTTGGTGGTCAAGGAAAGGTGTCATTGATGAAGTGTAGTTTGTTCTTGGATCGTAGCGCCATAGTCATGGAATTCGACCAAAAATGGTAGTTCTTCCTTGAGAGAAAGAGAGAAACAAGAACTAATGGTGGATTTTCATTAGGTTGGATTAAAAGTGTCAATTTGATAACATTTTTTATTGGTGCGAGAAGAAGATCTGCCATTGATGTTGTTTGCAGAACTTGCAACAAATATGATGAATACATTAGAGAATCGAAAAGAGAGAGATGAATGAAAGATGAAGATTGATGAGCTTGATCACAGCGGGGAAGGATGAGTTTGATCACAGGTCGATGATACCATGTTAAAACTGAAGTTAAAGCATAAAAGAAGATCAAAAGTAATCAAAGAAAGATGGTAAAGAGAATTGTTATTGCTTAAAATCTCAATCTGCTACATGAATATGAGATTGCTTATATTGTTGGAACAAGCCTCTTGCTTGTTGGTGAATCAATGTGAAAAATATGGTTAACAATGGAGGATTTGGTTAATTGATGGAGAGGATGAAAAATTCGAGAGAATTAGGGAGAGAGTATAATTGTGGTAAAAACTGTTATGGCATTAATTCACAAAAAAATACAACAAAGTATTTATACAATGCATACAACTTGGAACCAAACAGCTGGCCCAAAAGAAACAGAAAAAACCAAAATTTGCTTCAAGAAATCGATTCCTGCCACGAAACATGCCTTTCCTGCATAAAATTCAGACTTCCAAAAAACAGCTTTTCAAATAAGCTGTTTTACGTAATGCTTCCAGAAGCTGTTAAACCACATTTGAATTATACCAAACTTCCAATACACCACCTTAATTCAAATGCTCAACATTCTTCATGCCCAACTTCATCACTAGCTTCTTGAAAACATCATTCGTAACGCCTTTCGTCAACAAGTCCGCAACTTGTTCTTCGCTTCTGCAGTACCCCAAACGTAACTGTCCAGAACTCACCAGTTCCCTCAAATAATGGAACCTCATCTCAATATGCTTGCTCCTCCCATGTGCTATGGGATTCTTAGCAAGGTTGATGGCCGAAACGTTGTCCACCAACAACAGAACAGCTCCTCTCGTACTGCTGTCCAACTCACGCAGCAGGTTCACAAGCCACACAACTTGGCATGCACACAACGACGCTGCGATATACTCCGCCTCACAAGAAGAGAGTGCAACCACCGGCTCCTTTTTAGAACACCAAGAGATTGGTGCTCCGCCGAACATAAAGACATAACCAGCCGTAGACTTCCGATCGTCCTTATCTCCGCACCAATTGGAGTCGGTGTATCCGAGTAACTCGCAACTTCTGCCCTTGTCTAATGCAGGAAATAAAATTCCACAGCCAAGAGTACCTTTCACATATCTAAGAATTCTCTTAACTGCAGCCAAGTGTGATACCTTTGGCCTCTCCATGAACCTACTTGCAATACCGACACTAAATGCTAAATCTGGCCGCGTATTGCACAAATAACGCAATGATCCTATCAATCTCCGGTATTGAGTAGGATCCACATCTTGCTCTTCTTCACTCTTGGACAGCTGTAAACGTGCCTCGACTGGTGTTGTGGCAGCCTTACAATGCTCCATATCACACCTCTTCAAAATCTCCATTGCATACCTTCTTTGATGCATGAGCAGTCCCAACTTTGTATTTTGGAACTCTATGCCTAAGAAGTATTTCATAGAGCCAAGATCACTCATTTCAAACTCCCTCATAAGCTCTTCTTTGAACTTTGAAATGTACTTTTCACAATTGCCTGTAATCAACAAATCGTCCACATAAAGACAAAGTATGATTACTCCTTCGCTTTTATCCGACTTCACATACACACCGTGTTCAGATACACACTTCTTGAAACCAATGTTGATAAGAAAATCATCTATGCGTTTGTTCCAAGCTCTTGGAGCTTGTTTCAAACCATAGAGTGCCTTCCTTTATTTGTAGACCCTTTCCTCTTGATTTTGTATCACAAAACCAGGTGGCTGTCCAACATACACTTCCTCATCCAATGGACCATTCAAAAACGCCGATTTGATGTCCATTTGATATAACGGCCAGCTGTTGTTATTTGCAATCGCAACAACTAACCGGATGGTTTCATGCCTTGCAACCAGTGCGAATACCTCATCAAAGTCTATGCCTTCCTTTTGCAAAAATCCCTTTGCTACCAATCGAGCCTTATGCTTGATTATCTCGCCTTTCGGATTTGCTTTTACTTTGTAAACCCATTTCACACCAATCGCCTTTTTACCTTTCGGTAAATCAACCAACACCCAAGTATTGTTCTTCTCAATCGATTCCAGCTCTTCCTTCATTGCACACATCCATTTTGGATCGCTTAATGCCTCCTCCGTATTTACCGGTTCGGATTCGGCCATTAAAGCGAAATGAATAAGATCACCATCATTGTTGATCTCACTATCTCGGAACAGTTCACAATCTCGGAGTCTTTGAGGCATACCTCTATGCCTTGTTGGTCGCTTGCTTGTTTCGCCATTTTCTGTTTCGATCGGTTGCTGTCCAGATCCTTCAGCTGGCTGGAAATTCAAATTTCCTCCCAGGAAATCAATTCCTGAATTTGGTAAATCGATTCCTGGCTCTGCATTTTGAATTCCAGCAGTTTCAGGGGGTAAGAAATCGTGCTGGAAATCGATTTCCCCAGGATGGGAATCAATTTCCTGAACTGGTGTAGCAGTTTTCCTGCTGTCAAACTGTCGAATTTCATCCACGATCACGTCCCGACTAATCACGATCTTCTTGCTGCTCATATCAAACAACTTGTAGCCTCCGGTAGGATGATATCCAACAAACAACATCTTTTCACCTTTGTCATCCAACTTCTTTCGAAGCTGTCCCGGAATATGTCGAAATGCTACCGAACCGAAAACGCGCAAATGACTCAAACTCGGTTTGAATCCAGACCACACCTCTTCTGGAGTTACCTTTTCCAGCTTCTTTGTAGGACACCTATTCAACAAATAAGCGGCTGTAGAAACGGCTTCTCCCCAAAGTTCTTTCGGTAAATTTTTCCCTTTTAACATGCTACGCACCATGTTCATAATTGTCAGATTTTTCCTCTCGGCAATACCATTTTGCTGAGGCGTATAAGGTGGTACAACCTCACGCACTATACCCTCATCATCACAATAACTCCCAAATTCACCCGAAGTAAATTCGCCTCCACCGTCGGTTTTGAGAATTTTGAGTTTGTGACCACTTTGCCGTTCAACCATGTATTTAAATTGTTTGAACACGTCAAACACCTCATCCTTCCTCTTAATGAGATAAACCCACAGCTTCCTACTGAAATCATCGATAAAAGTGACAAAATATCGATTACCTCCATACGAGTTGACTTGCATCGGTCCGCACACATCGGAGTACACCACCTCAAGGTGATGCTTGGTCCTATGACCTGCATCCTTGCTGAAATTACTCTTGTGTTGCTTCCCTTGCACACACTCATCACATATTTCAGCTGGAATATTAATCCGTGGCAGCCCGGACACCATACCGTGCCTATGTAACGCGTCGAGGTCTCGAAAGTTGAGATGACCGAGACGGTAGTGCCATAACCATTCTTCATGACTTGCAGCAGTAGCTAAGCACCTATGCTCCATAACTTTCAACTCAATTTTGAAAGTTCTATTGGCAGCCATAGGAGCCTTAAGGATCAAAACACCGTTTTGGTCCAAAACGCGCAAAACCTTGTTTTCCATGCGAACCGTGTAATTCCTTTCAAGCAATTGGCCAATACTTAAAAGATTACATTTGATTCCAGGAATATACAATACATTTTTGATCAAGGAATGACCACCATCCCTTCTCATGATCAAAACATCACCGACACCATCGGCCGCTAAAGTCGTGTTATCTGCGAATCTCACTCTACTTCGCGTGGCTTGATTGATCTTCACGAACCAATCCTTTCTACCCGTCATATGAGTCGAACAACCAGAATCCAAGTACCACTCATCACCACCTTGAACTCCATCTCGAACCGTTACCAATGTGTTTTTCTCCGAATGCGTTTTCTGCACTTTTTCGGTACTGCAGTAGTTGCTGTCCAGCAACTTTATACTACTGTCCATGCCATTATTCTCCTCCGTAATCACCACAAGAAGCGTATTTTCATCATCTACCTCTTCCCTAGCAATCTTAGCCTCATCCGCATCCTTTTCCTTGCGTTTTGAGCGGCATTCTTTCGCAAAATGCCCAAGCTTTTGACAATTATAACACTTCACAGAACTTTTGTCAAACGGTTTGTGGGTGCTTTGATTACCCTCTTTGGAGCTTCCTTCACCCTTTGAATTTTGTGGATCTTTTCCACCAAAATTCTTCTTATTTTTAGAAGTCCACTTCCCTTTCGATCTCTTGTTCTTCTCATGTAAACGCGCTTGCAAAGCGATCTCCGCTTTGGCTTTGTCGGCACTTCTCTCATCCATCCTTTGTTCATGCGCCTCTAACGAACTTTGCAACTCATCTTTGCTCAAAGCTGTTAGATCCTTTGACTCCTCAATAGCCACAACAATGTTATCGAAACGTGATGTTAACGAACGCAACACTTTCGATACAACATTCTGCTCAAGGATCGTTTCGCCACATGACTTGATTTGGTTGACTAACCGGGTAATGCGCGTGATGTAATCGTTGATCGTTTCTTTGTCCTCCATTTGTGTTAACTCGAATTGACGTTTGTAAGTTTGTAACCTTACCACCTTCGCTTTGTCTGCCCCTGCATAAGCCTTCTCAAGAATCCCCCATGCTTGCTTTGCCGAGTCACAATCGCCAACTTTCTCAAAGTTGTCACTATCGACGCAAGAATGTATCAAGAAGAGAGCTTTGTAGTTTTTCTTCTTCTCTTCTTTGTGAGTAGCTTGCTGGGCTGCAGTAGCCTCTTCAACAAGAGGAGTAACACCGGTGGTAATCACATCAAGCACATCTTGATAACCGAACAAGTCTTTCATTTGCTTGCACCATTTGTCGTAGTTCTTCGAATCAAGAATTGGAAGATTAGTGGGTATTTTATCGTTTGAAACGGACATGATTGCAGCGGAATAGGATCAGAACCAAAGCTCCTGATGCCAAATGTTGGAACAAGCCTCTTGCTTGTTGGTGAATCAATGTGAAAAATATGGTTAACAATGGAGGATTTGGTTAATTGATGGAGAGGATGAAAAATTCGAGAGAATTAGGGAGAGAGTATAATTGTGGTAAAAACTGTTATGACATTAATTCACAAAAAAATACAACAAAGTATTTATACAATGCATACAATTTGGAACTAAACGGCTGGCCCAAAAGAAACAGAAAAAACCAAAATTTGCTTCAGGAAATTGATTCCTGCCACGAAACATGCCTTTCCTGCATAAAATTCAGACTTCCAAAAAACAGCTTTTCAAATAAGCTGTTTTACGTAATGCTTCCAGAAGCTGTTAAACCACATTTGAATTATACAAAACTTCCAATATATATAGCAGGTGTGTAACTAACTAATAACCATATGATAACTAACTTATAGTTAGTTATTTTCTGTTTTGATTCTACTTTCCATGTTAATTATATTCTCATCTTCACTCTTACATTTAACATGCGTGGTTTTGGAAATATGAGCAAGAATTAATTTTACCACATCTTCAAATATTTCCATTGTGTTTAAACACCGCCCTTCATCCCTATGTGTCAGAGTAATATTAGTGATTCAGTTTATCTATAAGTCAGTTTTATGTTTATTTAAATTATAAATTCGTATGATTTTTTTATCACTGATTCTAGTTTTAGTTTTGGTGTGTGTAGTGACTATGGTGGCAACAAGTTATCTTATGAATGAACTAAAATATGATAGAAATTGTAGTTTATCTAAAATAGTACAAATCTATAAACAATTGTAATTACAACAAATGCATTATTAACATAGATAAATTATAGATACGTGTAGGGCTGAAAATAAGTCGAGACGAGTCGAACTCGCCTTAACTCGGTTTAACTCATTATGAATTGGTTCAGCTCAAATCTCGGTTCGAGTTCGATATAAACTTTTTTTTAAGCTCAAACTCAACTCGCTAAAAGTTCACAAACTATTCGGTTCACTAGTTAGGTTCACCTCACTTATTTCACGGAGTTAAAAAACCATTTTTAAAATCTATTTTATTTTTTATATTTGACGTTTTAAATAAATATTTTTTTTAAATATTGAAATAAAATAAAATTTATGAGTATGAAATTTAACTTTGTTTTAAAAATCTACTAATTCAAAAACAACACAACTTTCAAGAAACACATTTAAAAATATAATTCAAAAAACATTCAATTGAAGTTTAAATTTATCTCAAAAATCAATAACTTCATCAAATATTTAGGAAATTTACAAATTTAATGAAACAATACACAAAAAATTATTAGAAATTGATATATTTTCATTACAGAATAATTACACCACTTGCAACATTCATTACACATGTTATTTTAGCAAATGTCATAATGTCTCCAACAAGAATGACTTTAAATGCAATTGTCAGATTTATTGTCATAACTAGTACAAAAGAGACAATATAGGGTTAAAATTTGCAATAAACCTTTTAACCTACTCTTAAAAATAATATAATCATTCTCATATATAATCGAGTTGACTCATGAACCTAACGAGTCGAGCTATGTATAGTTCAAGTTTAGCTCATTTAATTAACGAACACAATTTTTCGCTCATATTCAGCTCATTTGCTTCATGAACCTAGTTCAACGATTTAATTGTCGAATCGAATTCTGAATTATTTTCGAGTTGGTTCGGTTCATTAAATTGGTTACCTGGTTAAAAAATTAGTTAGGAAAGTTAGAATCTGTAACTAATTTATGAACATATGTATAAATGTATAGCTAGAGTCATATGAACATATTATTAAAGTAAAAAGATATTGCTCAAACTCTTTCTCTATATCTATCTCTTTCTCTTCTGTACATTATTGTTCATTCAATATGATATCATATGTCTAGAAGGGTCTATTTTCGTTGCATCATCTTCTTCTTCATTGAAGATCCAAACTTTGAAGAAACTTCATTTTCTAGTTCCAATCTCTAAATTGTCTTTAGAAATTATGAAAGGATAATGTTCATATACACAATTTTCTTTTTAATTCTTCTAATTTTTTTAATCTATATAAAATGTGTTGATTTTAAAATTGATCTTTATAATATTAATTTAGTCAATCATATTTAAAGGAATTAAAATTAAATAATTTCATATCACAAAAATCAGTATGAATATATTTATTTTTTGCAAAATTGAGACAAAAATATATAATTTACATATTTGCAACGACTTAAAAGCTTAAATAAATGAAAAATCTATATTTGCATGATAGAAAACAAATTAAAATCCAAAAACATATAATCTAAAATCCAAACATACACATGGCGATACATGATAGGTCTTCTAATTTGCAAAAAGGCTCTTATGGGACCAAACATTATCCTATCCATAAATCCTTTGTCCCATAATCCCATAATGTAACATTATGGTCTCATATTCTGTTTCAGATTTCATGGATCACATTTAAATCCTCTCTAAAACAAACACTCTTCACCAATTTTCACCTTTCTTTTCATTTTTATCCAGAAATTTTCTTCCACAAAATCACACCAAAAATGCTTCTCTCACTTCTTCCCAATGCCACTTCATGCATCATATCTGGTGAAAAGCTATCTCTTTTTTAGTTTCTATCATAACAGATTTTGAGTTCATTCATTCTTAGTTATTTTGAAATATTGTTAGATATGCTGCAAAGTTTATTTTCAGTTTGTTGAACATAACATGGTGGTGTTATTGAAAGGATGACTGGGACAACTGTCCTTAACCAAACCCATTTCTTGTCACTAACCAATAATCAACCCCATCGCTTTGAATTGAGCCATAGTTTCAATGAAAAGGGATGGTTATGTTTACTCAAAAGGTGCAATAGTATGGAGGAATTTAAGCAAGTTCATGCCCATGTTTTGAAATGGGGTATTTTCTTTGATTCATTTTGTATGAGCAATCTTGTTGCAACTTGTGCTTTAACAAAATGGGGGAGCATGGATTATGCTTGCTCAATTTTCAATCAAATGGATGAGCCATGTAGCTTTGATTACAATACAATGATTAGAGGGAGTGTCAATGATATGAGATTTGAAGAAGCTTTGTTGCTTTATGTTGAAATGCTTGAAAGTGGAATTGAGCCTGATAAGTTCACTTATCCTTCTGTTCTTAAGGCTTGTTCTTTATTAAGTGCGCGAAATGAAGGAGTTCAGATTCATGGACATGTTTTTAAGATGGGTCTTGAAGGTGATGTGTTCGTGCAAAATAGTTTGATTAACATGTATGGTAAGTGCGGGGCGGTAGAATGTGCCCGTGATGTGTTTGATAAAATGGGTGAAAAGAATGTGGTTTCATGGAGTGTTATTATTGGTGCTCATGTTTGTGTTGAAATGTGGAATGAGTGTTTGATGCTTCTTGGAGAGATGAGTAGGGAAGGAAGATGTAGGGTTGAGGAAAGCACACTAGTGAATGTGCTTTCTGCTTGTAGTCATTTGGGTTCTCCTAATCTTGGAAAGTGTGTACATGGAATCTTGTTGAGGAACATTCGTGAACTCAATGTTGTTGTGGAAACATCGTTGATTGATATGTATGTAAAGTGTGGGTGTCTTGAGAAAGGTTTGCGCGTATTTGAAAAAATGTCGGAGAAGAATAGATATTCTTACAGTGTAATGATATCTGGTCTTGCCATTCATGGACATGGTAAGGAAGCTCTTAAACTTTTCTCCGAAATGTTGGAAGAAGGTTTGGCACCAGATGATGTTGTTTATGTTGGGGTATTGAGTGCTTGTAGCCATGCTGGTCTTGTCGATGAGGGTCTTCAATGTTTCAAAAGCATGCAATCTGAGCATAAGATTGATCCAACGGTTCAGCATTATGGTTGCATGGTGGATCTCTTGGGAAGATTTGGGATGCTAAAGGAAGCCTATGAACTCATAAAAGGCATGTTAATTAAGCCTAATGATGTGATTTGGAGGAGCCTTTTAAGTGCGTGTAAAGTTCATCATAACTTGGAAATCGGAGAGATTGCGGCCGAAAATCTCTTCGCATTGAATCAAAACAACTCTGGCGATTATTTGGTGCTAGCTAATATGTACGCAAAGGCGCAAAAGTGGGACGACGTGGCAAAGGTCAGAACAAAAATGGCCGAAAAAGACTTAGTACAAACACCCGGGTTTAGTTTGATTGAAGCAAAGAGGAAAGTATACAAGTTTGTTTCACAAGACAAGTCTATACAACAATGGAACACCATCTATGACATGATTCACCAAATGGAATGGCAATTGAAATTTGAAGGGTATATACCAGATACATCGCAAGTGTTGCTTGATGTAGATGAAGAAGAAAAGAGGGAGAGGTTGAAATGTCACAGCCAGAAGTTAGCAATAGCTTTTGGATTGATACATACATCAGAAGGATCTCCTATAAGAATAACAAGAAATCTTAGGATGTGTAGTGACTGTCATACTTACGCCAAATACATTTCCATGATCTATGAAAGGGAAATTACTGTAAGAGATCGTCATCGTTTCCATCATTTTAAAGATGGAACTTGTTCATGTAAAGATTATTGGTGAATTTGATTATGTTTATGAGCTTGTTCTTAAGGGTTCTTTTAGAAGTGAGGGTGGTAATTTTCCTGCCTCAATTCATATTTCCCACACACATTTGTTATAGCTGGTAGATCCTTTATATTTTCACCTTTCTTTTGTAACTCTTTTTTTGTTTTGTTTATGTTTGAGTACAAGATAACAAGATAGAGTCACAAAATTTCTGGCTTATATAAGAACAGAATAGAATAAGAGGAGGCGTAATTTTGAGTTTAATTTCTTTAGAGCACTGATTTAAAATTATTCTCCACGTGTTTTTATGTTTTTAATGATGTGTTGCCACATAGATCAAGTATGACAACTCTGTTCTATGACAACAGCCTATGGTGTATAATTATGGGATGATGGAGTTTTGTTAGCCTTGTTCTGTCACCAAAACTAGTGTTAAGAGTTAAAATGAGATGATCCACGATTCATATTGAGTCTCTTCTTTTTAACCCGTTCATATTCGATAGTAGCATATTATTGCAAATAGTTATTAATAATGCCTTTCCATAACAAGTATGTTAGAAATGGTTTACAAAGAGATTCCTGACCAACAGTTACTGAATATCCAGTATAGTGCCAGTATTGCGGATCCAAATTTTGGTTATCCGATTTTAGTGCCAGTATTGCGTATCCAAATTTTGGTTATCCGATATGAAAATTGGTATAACATTTCAATTTCGCAATGTTTGCGATATCGGCGATTTTTTGATATACCGGTTATGAATAGAATATCAGAAGAAGCCGTATTTTTATGATTATCTTTTTTATAATAAATCATTTTTAAAAGCGGCGAAGAGATGAAAAAGTAGAAACATTAAAGAGACTAAGGCTAAGGGGTAGAGGTGGAAAAGTAAAATCTTAAGAGGTGAAAACATTGAAAAAGAAAAATATGGACTACTGAGTCAGTGCATACAACACTAGAAAGAGTCTTTTAGGATGAGAATGATGAGGATACCCTTAATTGGGAAACTGTTAATAGCGCTTTAAAAGTCGGAGAGCTGATGAGATACCCTTAATTGAGAAGCTGTTACTAGAGCTTTAAAAGTTGGAGAGCCAGTAAAATATACTAGGCAAACAACTAATAGGAGAAAAGAAACTCCCAATCCTAATGTTATTGGCACTTCATCTAAAATAAAGAAGAAGTCGGCAAATTTTTCATCTATGAAGGAAAAGGAACGAGTGATTGAAGTGGAAGATGTGTCATCGAAGAATCAGAAGCAGAATTTGAGGATATTGATTCAGATGATTTAATTGAAGAAGCGGAAGGGTATGCCGCACTATTTGAAAAGGAGAATAATAATTATGTTGGGGAAGGGAAAAAGGAGAATAGTTAAATCTTGGCTTAATACCTTTTTTGGTCCTCTACCTATGACTCGGGGTCCATTTTGGCCCTCTTCCTTTTAAAAGTTTCAAGTTGGTCCCTTACGTTATTAAAATGGTATCACGTTAGTCCTGTCTGTTAGAAACGTTAGTTTTTCATTAAAACTCTCGCTGACGTGGTATGTTTTAGCTTATATGTAAAATCAGGAATGGTAATGTGGCACGCTGACTAAGCTCAGTGTTGATGTGTTAAAAGCCTTACAACATGTGGCATGATGACTAAGTTATTTTTCATTTAACTTCTCTTTACAACATTTTTGACTAAGTTATTTGTCTAAGTTTCTGAAATAGCAAGAACCCTAGCAGAGAACTCAGAATTGGGAACGAAGAGAAGTGGGGACGAAGAGAAGTAGAAGACGGAGACGGAGACGAAGACGAATACGAAGGTTAGTTTCCAATTTCTTACTGTTATCATTGTGTGTAAATGTTTCGTTGTCTAGGGCTTTTTGAAATCTTGGGGGTTTTTCCCCTTTTGAAATCTAGGGTTTTTTTTCCCCTTTTGAAATCTGCAATGTTGTTGCGGTTTTTGTTAGGTATGGTTTTTTGGCGTTTTCTTGTTCTGATTAGGTAGCTAGGGGTTTTCCCCCTTTTGGAATCTGCAATGTTGTTGCGTTTTTGGTATGATGGCTTTTTTGCGTTTTCTTGTACTGATTAGGTATCTAGGTTTTTTTTTGGTATGTATGTTTTGTAGTATTTAATGTTGCGTTTTATTGTATTAGGTAGAAATGGAAGAAATGTTGTGTTTGAAAATTCATCATAGTGGTGAGTTTGTCGACTATACAAAAATCGATTATGTGGGGGTGTAAATGTAATGAGTTAGAGATAGATGTGGATAGGTGGTCCTATTTTGAATTGGTTGGTGTTTTGAAAGATTTAGGTTACACTAAGGTAGACACTATATATTACAATGATCCCACATATGGTTCGAATGTTCTTAAGAATGATAAGGGTGCGTTAGAGGTAGGTGACCTCTGTAGGGTACATTTGAAAGTTGACATTTACATAGAACATACATTATCTCAACCTGAATATGTTGAAAATCCTATATACATGATGGAGGAAGAAGCCATAGGTGAAGAACCATTAAATGTGGTTAATCCGGAGGTAGAATCCATCATTGAAGATCTTTATCAAGAAGTAGTAAAGGAAATGAATGTAGGTACTGATGGTGATGGTGTGAACAATGATGGTGTTGAGGGTAAGGGTGTGAACAATAATGGTGTTGAGGGTATGAATGTAGGTGATGGGGTGAACAATAATGGTGTTGAGGGTATGAATGTAGGTGAGAGTGTGAAGAATAATGGTGTTGAGAGTATGAATGTAGGTGAGAGTGTGAACAATGATGGTGAGGTTCATGATGTTATAGATTCTAATGCTGGTTTGTTGAATGTGGTAACAAGCTCTGATGACAGCGAGGATGAGAGTTACTTGTATGATAGTGCGTTGGAGGTTACATTTAGTGATTCAGATATGAGTTTAGATTTTTCTGAAGAACACTTATCCAATCTTGTTGAATATGATGGAAACCATGAAAAGACAAGTAAAAAGAAGAAAAAGAAGTGGGAAGGAGACAGTGGAGAGGAGAATGGGAGTTTATATGATAGTGAGGAGTTGGGCAGTGGATGTGATAGTGAGGAGAGTGATGAACCAATGAAGAAGAAGTATCTTATTTTTAAGTTATTGAAAGATATGGCTAATTATAAATGGGAGTTGGGTACTTATTTTAACTCAAAAGGTGACTTTAAGGAGGCAATTAGAACGTATATTGTCCAATCTGGTAGAGGTCTTAAGATTTTGAAAAATGACAAAAAGAGGGTGAAGGTGGTGTGTAAGGAAGGCTGCATGTGGGAGGCATATTGTGGAAAGTTGCCTAATGAGGAGACTTGGCAACTGAGGAAAGTAGTTGATAACCACAATTGCTCAAGGGAATATAATGTAAAAATGATGACTACAAAATGGCTTAGCAAGAGGTTGTAAAATTCTTTGAAAAATAATCCTAAGTTGAAGCTAAAGGATATAAAGGAAAAGGCTCAAAGGAAATGGAATGTGGGGGTTAATAAGACAAAGGAAATCAGTGCCAGATTTGCAGCTAGGGATATGGTTGATGGCTCATTTTTAGGGGATTACACAAGGATATATGATTACTGTCATGAAATCCTAAGGACAAATCCTGGTTCAACTATCAAGTTAAATATCACACCAGTCCAAGAAAGTGTTGAGGATAGAATACCTTATTTTAAAAGGTTGTATAGTTGCTATGCTGCTTGCAAAAAGAGTTTCAAGTTGTGTGGGCCTATTATTGGTCTTGATGGATGCTTCTTAAAGGGGCTTTATGGAGGTCACATTTTGGCAGCCATTGGTATAGATCCCAATGAACAGATGTTATCTATAGCTTTTGCTGTAGTGGAAGAGGAAACTAAAGAAAGTTGATCGTGGTTCTTGGAACTCCTCATTGATGATCTAGGTGGTAGGGAAGAATGTAGAACATATACATTCATTTCTGATCAGCAAAAGGTACCACTCTATTTATTTAACATTTTCAGTTATATTATGATGTGTCTAGTAATATATTTAGTCACCAGCATTTGGTTTATTTTTGCAGGGTCTTCTTCCTGTACTGGATGAATTACTACCCAATGATGAAAAAAGATTTTTTGTTAGACACTTATACAATAATTTTAGGAAGAAGTATCCAGGAAAAATATTGACGGAAATAATTTAGAGGGCTGCTAGGGCTACTTACCCACAAGCATGGGAAAGGGAGATGAGAGGTATGAGACAGATACATGAAGAGGCATACAAGCACATAATGGAGACTCCACCAAGATATTGGAGCAAATCATATTTTAGGACAACTTCAAAGTGTGATACTGTATTGAATAACATGTCAGAGGCATTCAATAGTGTGATTGTAGAGTCAAAATCAAAGCCATTGGTGACCATGCTAGAAGAAATTAGAGGCTACATAATGGAAAGGTGGGCAGCCAACTGGTTGAAATTCTCACAATTAAATGATGGGGATGTATTGCCTAACATAAGGAGGAAAGTTGAAAAAACACGCATTTGCACAAATTATTGGATAGTAAGGTACCAAAACTGCCTTAATACTTTATGTGACTGTTTGACTTTAAATTCTCATTTTTATGTGACTTTTTTTACTAATTTGTAGGATGTCATCTGAGTTTATATTTGAGGTAAGACACATTAAGAATCAAGGTGATATTTTTGCTATCAACTTGAAGGAACATGATTGTTCATGCAAAAAATGACAATTGACTGCTCTACCTTGTGTTCATGCTCTGTCTGCAATGAAGAGTAGAAATCTCAATGTTGATTATTACATACCTGATTGTTATAAGAAGGCAAGGTATATTTCTGTTTATGAACCTATAATTTTTCTTGTTAATGGTACAAATTTATGGGTCAGAACAGAGTACCCAAATGTCCAGCCTCCAAAATACAAAAAAAAATCCAAGAAGACCAAAAAAGAAGAGGAACCGTGAGCAAGGTGAACTTGATGGGCCAGATAGAAAAATGAGAAAAATTGGCATGATAATGAGGTGTACAAGGTGTAGGCAGACTGGACATAATACATCCACTTGTAAGAGGACTCAACCACCAACAACCACACCAACTCAAGGAAGCCAACCAAGGGCAACACCAGCAACAAATCAAGGCACAAGGGCAACACCAACCACAACTCAATCAAGGGCAACACCAACCACAACTCAAGGTACAGGGGAAACACCAACCACAACTAACTCAAGGGCAACACCAACTTTAACTCAAGGACAAAAGACAAGGGCAACTAAAGGAACTCAATCAAAGTCAACACCAGCAACAACAACTCAAGGAACTCAAACAAGGTCAACACCAGCAACAATAACCCAAGCAACTCAGCCAAGGGCAACCCCAACTCAAGGAACTCAGCCTAGGGCAGCACAAGCAAGGCCACAAAAATTTCCTTTTAGGAAACCAAGATAAACATCTGTTACAATGCCTTCTGTTTCACAGGGACTAACCACCAGACTAGGTGCATCACAAAATATAGTGGGACCTACAACTAGGAGGACCACTCCTACCAAAAGAAACAACACAAAGAAGTCCATTTAGATTTACGTAGTTTCTGTTTTAAGAATATGGCCGATGTTATGTTGTTTTGAAGTGTCTGTGTTATGTTGTTTTGAAGTGTCTGTGTTATTTTGTTTTGAAGTGTCTGTGACAACTTATGCTGAAGCTAGTGTCTGTAACAATGCCATGTTATGGTATTTTGAACAAGTGTCTGTAACAATGTTTATGTTATTTTGAACAAGGTTTATCTTATGTTCTATCCCACTCTATGGTTATGTTATTTTGAAGTCAATGTCTGTAACAATGCCATGTTATGGTATTTTGAACATGTGTCTGTAACAATGACATGTTGATCAAACTTTGTGTTATACCAAAATTATGTTATGTTCTCAAATTTGAACAAGGTTTATGTTCTCAAAATTCTGTCAATTAACTTTTGTATCTAAGGCTAAGTTATCTGTCAAAGTTATCTGATGTTAACTTAACTTAAATACACAACTATCTTTACACAAACAATGGTCCAAATTATGGTAAGTTATACACAAATTATGGTAAGTTATCTTATGTTAATTTATACAAAAACTATGGTCCAAATTTTCTGTCAAAGTTAATTTATGTTAACTTATACACAGATAGTGGTAACTTTAACACAAGTATAATGGCAAGTTCAACTTAGAACAAATATTTAACAATTAACATGCCACAATAAACTTAGAACAAACATGTAACAATAACATTTAACTTTCTGCAATGCAAGTTTTACACCGGTTTTACACCAAACCAGGAAAATAATCTTCAAACTTTTACATCATCTTAATTACTAACACAAACAACACAAAATAACCCAAAATCTTCCAAATCTTTTTCCACTTCATTGTGTTCTTCAAAGCTTCCTCTAATTCCATATTCTTGAGCCTCAAAACTTCCACATTTTTTTTGGCTTCTTCCATCTCTTTTTTGGCTTCTTCCACCTTTTGACTTAGCACTTCTATCTTCCATTGATGCTTCCTCAAGGTTTCTTCCCTTTCAACTGTAGAATCTTCATAGAACCATTCAAAAAACCCACATCTAGCATTTCTATGTCCTTTTACAAATTAAGAGCACAAAATGGAATGCAATTAAATACATGATTAAGAACACAAATTACTTATATATGTTGGGAACGAAAATTACCTTAAAATGTTGACAACCCCAAAAAAGCTTTCCGTAATTGTTGGCGGTTCTCACCTTACGAAGTACAGCAAGGTCTCCACACCCACATAAAATTTTTCCAAAGTTGGTATAAACTTGCGAATCACTTCGGCTAATTAGAGAAGATGAAGAACCGCGCCCAGAATTCATGTTTAGATGGTGAATTAGGTTTCAATTGGGTGCTTTTTTGAGAATGATACACTTAGGTCACAAATTGGGGGTGAGCTGATAAGCCTCATAGAAACAAGGAAGAAGAAGGTGTTGATTAGGCAATCCATCCATCCAACTCAGCTTACATGTCAGCAAAACTAACACTGTTTGCCTTTATTTGACGGAAAGGACCATTTTGCTTCTGTTAGACAACGTAAGGGACCAACTTGAAACTTTTAAAAGTAAGGGGACCAAAATGGACCCTGAGTCATAGGTAGAGGACCAAAAAGGGTATTAAGCCTTAAATCTTTTTATTATTAGTTAGACTTAGAATAAATACTAGTTATTAGTTTGAACTATTTAACATTTTGAGTTTTAATTTTTTTTTTAATTTATGTTTGTAGCTTCTTTGTTTTAGTTATTGAATTTGAAATTTTCAATTTAAATTTTCAACTTTGAGTTTTTATTTTTTATTTAACCGCTTTGCGTGTTAGTGGACCAGGTTTTAAGCCTAAAAGGAAACTAAAGAGGCCCGATTGGTTTAAAGATTATTACTTTTAGTGGGCTGAAATGATAGTATTATTATTTAGTAAATTTTAAATTATGTTTTTAATCTTTCAAAAGTGGCCCAGGCCCATTAGTTTGTAGAAAACCCTAGTATTTAATGTAATCTTTGCTGCTCAATGAGATATGAAAGCTCAAAGTTTGTTTTATTGTTTCTTCTTTTGCAACTTAGGTTGGTAATATTTTAATTAAGCTCTATCAATTGGTGCTCTCATTGTTTGAATTCATGGCTCCCACCAAACCCCCAAATCTTTCTTCTTGAGAAATTATAGAAGAAGTTGTGCAAACTACTCACATTCGTCTTGATAATGCTATGAATCAAACTCAATAACAAATGGATGAGAGGTTTGATAAAACAACTATAGATCTGAAGCTGATTCAAATCAGAATGGACAATGAAAAATATGTTTTTGATTCAAGATTTGAATCCATCATGGGAATGCTCACTAAACTTGCATCTCAAAAGGAACAACAACAAACAACTATTATTCACACCTCTGCAAGTTCATAAGGTATCTCTCATATTCCTATTTCACTTCCTATGTCAACAACCCATTTTAACTCCATTTTGACCCAAGCCACTATCCCCCATGGTTCCTGTTGAAACTGTAATACAGCAGCAAGAAAAAACATTTAAGTAACCCAGTTTTGTCGTATCCACAGCGATCAGTGCGAGGGAAAGAATGTCGTTTGACGGTATCTATGTTTCTAAGCTTATGGTTCAAAAGTTTTGGTTTAAAATATTTAATGAACCAAAATTAAATGCAGAAAATGTAAAGACGAAAAATATAAAGTAAAGACTGAATTATAAACGGAGCCTTGTTGGAATTGGATCTCATCAATTGATAACACATGCATTCTTCAGACCAATCTTATACATAAATCAAACATTCGCCTAATATCATCATGTATCACTCACGACATACATATCTTCTCAGTCCCCGCATATTATGAGTGATTTTATACCGATCAATAATTGCTCTCGCACATCACCAATCAATACAAAGCATTTAAAGCCTACATGAATGTTAAGCCTACATCTATTTCTGGCCTCAAGACTCATCAGATATTACTATAACATCAATATCAAACCAATGAGTAATTCATATACAAAGCCAATAATCAAAATACGTACACACGATTAATCCTTTTTTACACGCATTCAAATAATTTACCTCATGGATGTGAACAAAGTTAGTCATCAATATTCTCACGCACCCTCACGGTATTGTTTGTCAAGCGCTATCGTGGTCTCTTATTGCATTAATTACTAGAAGCTATTCAAACTAGCAATCAACACAATGCTAAAAAGCTGAGATGCAAATGAATATCAAATCACAAACATTGTCAAAAGTTTACTCATTGATAAATGAACATCTAAGATCAAGGATTTGAGATAGGTTTTGTCAAGACCAACAAATTAGCAATCAAACACAGCCAAAAATAGAGAATCAAAAATTGTTCACAAACATAGATTAGAAGAAATACATAAGGTATCAAAAGATTACATCCTTTCCCAACAATAAATCAAAGATCCTACCTTTTCTCCCTTGAAATGAAGAGATATCAAGTTCTTAACTTTTAATTACAAGTTATAATATTTCTCTCAAGTTTTTCTCTTTTTTTTTTAATCTAAAAAGTGTGAAAAATCTATTTATAATACATTCAGGATTTTACATGTTCGAAAAGCGAACGTTTTATTCGCACAGCGAATGGTAAAAAATGGCACCTGAGGTGCCTCTGAATAGTTAAACCGCCACAAAATTATTTCATAACTTCACAATGTGAAGGATAGTTCGCAAAGCGAACACTCGCTTTCAAGTTCGCAAAGCGAACTTTAGTGCCTTTTTCCCTACCATAATTCTGGGAGCATTCGCTGGGACCTCGCTAGATGTTCGTAAAGCGAACCTTCGCTAGCAATTCGCAAAGCAAACGTACTGATGTATTCCTCATTTCTTTGGCAACTTGAATCATTTCTTGTGTCTTACAACTTTGATCAATTTATGCCTTTTTCTGCACAATAACACACACATTACAAGCACCAAAGGTATATTCTCAATGTTTGAAGAAGAACAACAATCATGAGTAAAACTAATGAAAACATGAGAATTTAGTAGAAAAGTGCCAAGAAATATTTTTCATTTTTAGGTAAAATCTGCACCTAACAACTCTCCCCAACTAGATTTTTGCTTGTCCCCAAGCAAAGTATGCCCCTCATGAAAACAAGAGGATTTGCTCAAGCGTTTAATTCAACCAAAGTCAAGCATGAAAATACGCACAAGCAATGTTCACCACTCAATAGAATCGAACAATGACAAAGAATTAAGTTCTTAAACAAATGTCATGGAATGGTTCAAAGAACAACTAAATTTTCATACTTGAATCACTCTAACACTCATCTTCAGAATAAGAATGAAGAAATTAACGTGTTTGCAACCGCGGGGAAATTTCACTCACCTGACAAACAATGCTAATAGCAACTCAATTCATACAACATCTAACAATAAAAAATGAAAACATAGAAGCAAAATGATCACTAAGGGCTTTAAAGGTTGTAGCTTGGTCGGGTTCACAACAAAGGGACATTTATAAAGGCCATTGAATCGAAATTGCCGACGCAAAAAGAAATATTCACTATACATGGTATTTACACATCACAACTTCATTCACCATTTTCATTCCTTTATCACAAACCTTCTCAAACTTCCTTATGCACAATTATTTCATTCTCTATTTTTCTTATTCAAACAAGCATGATTTTTCTTTGTTTTTCACATTCATATTCACACTTTTTCTTTTCATGCTTGTTTGAACTTTTTCAAATGTTTTAGCAACTTACCATCTTCTTTTTCATTCTCCCCACCTTAAATTCAACCAAACCTCAAGTGAATGCTCCTTGCTTTTTACGGCAAGGAAATCAAATTAAAACAATGCTCAAAGGTTCAAGAAGAAATTTTTAGAACCTCACAAAATTCAATGATGAACCAAACTTTCAAATTATGTACATAAACTAAGTTCATCACTAAAATGAGATCTAAACTGTTTAGGCTCAAAGGGGTTAACGAATTCTCTCTACTCACGGGTAAGATACTTTTGGATACGGTTGTGCTCAATATAAACAAATGCCTTGATCATTTCTAATGCTTCCACAAAATCACAATAATAAAAAGATAAAGCATGAATCAAACGAATTAAACAAAGTTATCAATCATCCAAGCATTTAGTAAACAATGGAGGTTTCTCACAATTTGTGGCTTTTGGACCTAAGTGAAACAAGCATTCAAACAAGTTGCAAAATGAAACAAAAATACACATTTGCACAAGGCACAAAATTCTCAAATCAATTTAACATTCTATAAAGTGGTACAATTTACCTCGCAAACATTCAAATCTCACCATCCAGACTCGGTCGAAGCTTCATTGAATACTTTTATACAAATAGCAACCAATCTAGAAGGAGTTATCATCATTCCTGAACACACTAGAGAAAAAATAAAAGAAAACAAATACATATAATATAAACAAATGTACAAAGTTAAAATATATATAAACTATCGCAATGCGATTCAATATCTAAACATCGAGCCCCGGCAACAGCGCCATTTTGTTAAAACTGTAATACAGCAGCAAGCAAAAACATTTAAGTAACCTAGTTTTGTCATATCCACAGGGATCAGTGCGAGGGAAAGAATGTCGTTCGACTGTATCTATGTTTCTAAGCTTATGGTTCAAAAGTTTTGGTTTAAAAGATTTAATGAACCAAAATTAAATGCAGAAAATGTAAAGACGGAAAATATAAAGTAAAAACTGAATTATAAACGGGGCCTTGTTGGAATTGGATCTCATCAATTGATAACTCATGCATTCTTCAGAGCAATTTTATACATAAATCAAACATTCGCCTAATATCATCATGTATCACTCACGACATACATATCTTCTCGGTCCCCGCATATTATGAGTGATTTTATACCGATCAATAATTGCTCTCGCACATCACCAATCAATACAAAGCATTTAAAGCCTACATCCATTTCTGGCCTCAAGACTCAACAGATATTACTATAACATCAATATCAAACCAATGAGTAATTCATATACAAAGCCAATGATCAAAATACGTACACACGATTAATCCTTTTTTACATGCATTCAAATAATTTACCTCATGGATGTGAACAAAGTTAGTCATCAATATTCTCACGCACCCTCACGGTATTGTTTGTCAAGCGCTATAGCGGTCTCTTATTACATTAATTACTAGAAGCTATTCAAACTAACAATCAACACAATGCTAAAAAGCTAAGATGCAAATGAATATCAAATCACAAACATTGTCAAAAGTTTACTCATTGATAAATGAACATCTAAGATCAAGGATTTGAGATAGGTTTTGTCAAGACTAACAAATTAGTAATCAAAGACAACCAAAAATAGAGAATCAAAACTTGTTCACAAACATAGATTAGAAGAAATACATAAGGTATCAAAAGATTACATCCTTTCCCAACAAGAAATCAAAGATCCTACCTTTTCTCCCTTGAAATGAAGAGATATCAAGTTCTGAACTTTTAATTACAAGTTATAATATTTCTCTCAAGTTTTTCTCTTTTATTTTTCATCTAAAAAGTGTGAAAAATCAATTTGTAATACATTCGGGATTTTACATGTTCGCAAAGCGAACGTTTTATTCGCACAGCGAATGATAAAAAATGGCACCTGAGGTGCCTCTGAATAGTTAAACCACCACAGAAAATTTCATAACTTCGCAATGCGAAGGATAGTTCGCAAAGCGAACACTCGCTTTCAAGTTCGCAAAGCGAACTTTAGTGCCTTTTTCCTCTGCCAGAATTCTGGGAGCATTCACTGGGACCTCGCTAGATGTTCGTAAAGCGAACCTTCGCTAGAAATTCATAAAGCGAACATACTGATGTATTCCTCATTTCTTTGGCAACTTGGATCATTTCTTGTGTCTTACAACTTTGATCAGTTTATGCCTTTTTCTGCACAATAACACACACATCTTAAATTATACTAAAGGTATATTCTCAATGTTTGAAGAACAACAACAATCATGAGTAAAACTAATGAAAACATGAGAATTGAGTAGAAAAAGTGTCAAGAAAGATGTTTCATTTTTAGGTAAAATCTGCACCTAACAGTTCCCCAATTTTTACCCATTCAAATACACCCCTATAAACTCAACAACCCTTTCCCAAACCCCCACCACCTGTTGTTACTCATCCCATGAGAAATACAGCAAAAAACATACCCAGATTTTTCTCTCCCCACACCTTTATGGACCCACCCTTTGTCACTACCTCAACTGCATTTACAAACATCTTAAATTATACTATTCATATTTTCCAACAATTCCCCTATACACAAATGCAACAAAACCCTCCAATACCCCCTTTCCGAACACCTAAGTTGGAACTCGCAATGTTCGATGGTTCCAATATGTTGGAGTGGTTATTTCAAGCTTATCAGTTTTTTAGTTTTTATCAATTACCACCTGAACACAGATTATCCATGATATCTTTTTATATGAAAGGTGAAGCATTATGTTAGTTTAAATGGATGCATCAAAATCAATTGCTTAGTGATTGGCCCTCTTTACTAAAGAGTTGGAATTATGTTTCGGTCCTTCTACTTATGCTAACCACCAAACTGAATTATTTAAGTTAAAACATGATGGTTTTGTTGTTGATTATCAGGCTAAGTTTGAAAAATTGGGAAATCAAGTTGTTGGGTTACCACGTGATATTATCCTTAATTGTTTTATTTCAGGTTTGGTAACAAATATTCAGAGTGAAATAGCTATTCACAAACCAATCTGTATCTCTCAGGCTATTGGGCTTGCAAAATTTATTGAATTCAAATTGAAAGATGCAAATCCTAAATTTCATAAACCATACACACCCTTACTGAACTACACCAACTATACACCTCAAACCCCATTTTTTTCAAAGGCCCCCACAACACCCCAATCAATTATTCACCTCACCTAAATAAGTCCCCATGCAACAAACCCACTTAAACTCCCAATTAAACGCATGTCTCCAACACAATTGCAAGAACATCGTGCTCAAGGACTATATTTTAATTGTGATGAGAAATTCATCCCTGGCCACAAGTGTTCCTCCGGTAAGTTTTTATTATTGATGGCTGATGAGGAAACTGTGGAAACTGAGCAAGTTGAGGAAACAAATATAGAAACATCACTTGATGTAATAACACAGCTCGATACTTATTTCCAACTCTCCACTCAAGCTTTGACGGGTCAATTTTCCCCATAAACCCTCAAATTTCAACCTCATTGTAGGGCTGCCTGTGATGGTTCTAGTGGATACAAGCATCACACATAACATCATCCAACCTCGAATTTCTCAACATCTTAACTTCACCCCCACCCCTACACCACAATTTTCTGTAATGGTAGAAAATGGATCACATTTACAATGTCAAGGCGTATGTCAGAATGTCAAAATTATACTCAAAGACCAACCCTTTACCCTATATTTTACCTCCTCCTAATCGAAGGTGCGGATGTAGTTCTCAGAATGGCTTGGTTACGTATTCTAGGAACCATTCAAGCCGACTTCTCTATTCCTTCTATAACTTTTAGCCACAACAATTCTTCAATAACCTTGAAGGGTTACCCTAAAACTCATCCTACCCACACTACCTTCCATCAACTTCGTCACCTTATTCACACTGACTCGATAGCTTCATTACACCTTATGACTTTTAATCACTTAGACTCCCCCACAAACACAACTAATTCAACTATCCTTTCCCTTGATAACCTCCCCACCAACCTACATCCAAAAATAGCCTCTCTTGTGTAGCGGCGATTTTGGACGTGGTTCTTAAGCACTGTCGCTCTGGGGTACTACAGGTCGATTCATTTTTTATCTTATTAAGCTGACTAAGGAAGGGAAATAGATGTCTCCAATTAACCCTGCTTGCATACTAAGTTTAAACAGATAACTGTTGGTTTACAAATGCAGTTTAGATTGTGGGCCTCTCTTTGCTTATTTTGTTAAGAATGAAATGACGAGACTATTCATGGGGATTTTGGATAGGTACTGGATTTGATGTTTTTAATTAGTGTGCTCGCTAAGATTCTTTTGCAATCTTATGCCTACGTATTCCCGTTTAACGAAACAGGGAAATCAGAGCGATCGTAGTTCCTCCTATTCTATGGGAGGAAAAAGGTGTTTTGGTGTCTTGTTCAAAGCCCAAGACGTGAAGCTAAAATGTAGTTTGTATCTTGTTCAAAGCCCAAGATATGAAGCTGAAGGGTCTATTTGTATCTTGTTCGAAGCCCAAGATGTGAAGCTAAAGGGTTTTGACTTTAGAGAGAATTTGCCATCTCTAAATAGGGGTATTTGGTCTGTTTATCACAACTGTTGTGTGACTGGTTATAAAGGAGAATTACTTTAACTGGGATATATGAATCCAACAATGCCATAATTTCCTTTATAGGGGATTTTCAACCTGAAGGAGAAGACTTTAACTCAGTTTAGAGCAATGCTATCTTTCCTTAGGAATTTTTCATGCTAAAAGAGGGACAGTGGCGTGGATGTAAATAATCCAGAGGCTTGCCGCTTACAGCAATTAGATGGGGGAAAAGGAGTTATTGATGTTAGTAAGGCACAGATTTTGATGCTAAAAGGTTGATTGACTCAACCAGGGTTTCCTTATACAAAGCCTAAGAGGAGGCTATTGACCTAACAAGAGGGTATTTTTATGTGTCTCGTACGAAGCCCGAGAGAGAGGCTAAAAGGGGTTGACTCAACAAGAGAGTGCTTTTGTATCTCGTACGAAGCCCAAGATAGAGGCTAAAAGGGGGTGACCCAACAAGAGAGCCTTTTATACTCAACAAGAGAGTGTTTTGGTATCTCGTATGAAGCCTATGATAGAGGCTAAAAGGTTTTGACTCAACATGAGAGTCTTTTATACTCAACAAGAGAGTGTTTTGTATCTCGTACGAAGCCCGAGATGGAGGCTAAAAGGTGTGACTTAACAAGAGAGTCTTTTATACTCAACAAGAGAGTGTTTTTGTATCTCGTACGAAGCCCGAGATGGAGGCTAAAAGGTGTGACTCAACAAGAGAGTCTTTTATACTCAACAAGAGAGTGCTTTTATATCTCGTACGAAGCCCGAGATGGAGGCTAAAAGGAATATTGACTCAACAAGAGAGTCTTTTTTACTCAACAAGAGAGTGCTTTTGTATCTCGTATGAAGCCCGAGATGGAGGCTAAAAGGGACTGACTCAACAAGAGAGTCTTTTATACTCAACAAGAGAGTGTGAAAAGGTTAGCTCCGTTGGGGAGAATCATTGTACAAAGCCCAAGAGGAGGCTAAAAGAAAATTGACTCAACAAGAGAGTCTTTTAGTATCTCGTACAAAGCCCGAGATGGAGGCTACTTATGCTGGTGACTGTTTCAGTTTAGTGACAGGTCCAATATGTTGGATAAAAGAGAAAATCAGTTCTTATGAGGGGAACGATTAAAGGTAAGGCTGTGCTTTTGGATTGATCAAAGGATCAGGGTTATTTCTTGTTCTTTAAGGAAATGGGAAATCCAAAGGGTATTGAGATTGTCCAAGCCTACTGGTGTTTTGAGAAATCGATTCTCAGGTAGTGAAAGATCTTTGTATGATGCCCAAGAGAAGGCTGGTATGTTAAGGGATGAAGGTCAACCCATTAACTGGTCTGACCCTTGACTCAGAAAGACAGCTCTAGCAAATTGATGACTAGGTTCTGTTCCTATACCTGTAGAGGTCTCTGGGTCCTTGTACTAAGCCCAAGAGAAGGCATGAGAGCTTTTAAGAAGCCGAAGGGTCCTTGTACAATGCCCAAGAGGAGGCGAGGATGCTTTTAAGAAGCCTGTGGGTCCCCAAACCCCGAGAAGTTCAAGACATGCCATTCACCGAGAATAGATCAAGCCAGGAAAGTCCGAGAATTTGGAAGAAACTCAAGAGATGCCATTCACGGAGAAAAGATTATCTCTGGGGAGTAGAGTTTCTTTGACGATTTCTAAGGGTGACAGTCTGAGAAAGAGTTCACCGAGAATGCTGTCTTTCACGTCTCCATATTGTTTAACCCCAAGAGGAGGGAAGACTGTGTCTGGTAATCCTATGGGGATCTAGTTTTGTTTGTATTTAAGAGTGACCAACAGGGCTTTACCTAGTGCTAGACGTAGTTGCCGGGAAAAACTCTAAATAACTATACTAGTATTACACAGTTGATATTTGACAAGTATATAAAAGTTTGTGAAAGAAGACTTACAGTGAGCAGCTCCACAATACAGTTATATATATATATATATATATATATATATATATATATATATATATATATATATATATATATATATATATATGAAAGCGGATAAAGAAAGCGGGTAAACACTTACTCGGTTGTAGAGCTTCCATGTTGTTTTGTTAGTTGTTCAACAAAGAAAACTTTGATAACAATATTATATTCAAAATCAAAGGAGAAAGTGCTTTGAAAAGATTGTTGGGGCTTACAGCTCAAGGAGAGGCCCAAGGATTTATCAATGATTGCACTGTTGTTTTGAAATTGTACAGGGACTTATACAAGTGACTGATGCCCAAAAAGGTTTTTTGTACAAACGGATGGGTCTTACACTCTCTCAAGAGGCCCAAAGGTTTATTTTTATACAAGTGGTGGGGCTTACAGCTCAAGGAGAGGCCCAGGGTTATTTATTTTGAATACGGCGATCGCGCCGAGGTTTTTGAAAGCACAGTGGGTCTTATACAATGACTGAGGCCCAAATTATTTTGGTTTCAAAAATGGGTTGGGTCTTACACTCTATTAGAGGCCCAAAAAAGTTTTTGTACAACAATGATGGGCCTTACAACTCAAGGAGAGGCCCAGAGGAAAACAACGATCGTACCGTTATTTTGAAAATCGTATCGGGACTTATACAACGACTGAGGCCCAAATTATTTTGTATTTACAAAGGGGATGGGTCTTACACTCTATTAGAGGCCCATAAGGGGTTTTTGTACAAGTGATGGGGCTTGCAGCTCAAGGAGAGGCCCAAATAAATTTAAAAAAGAAATGGGGCTTATAACACGAGGGTAGGCCCGGAGGATTTTGTTTTTGAACTGGAGATCGTGCCGAGATTTTCTTTTAACACAGAGGGACTTATACAATATCTGAGGCACAAAAAGGTTTTGGTTAAAAGGGGATTGGGTCTTACACTCTATTAGAGGCCCAAATAATGTTTAAAGAAAAGAAACGGGGCTTATGACACGAGGGTAGACCCAAATGATTTGATTTGAAATGGCGATCGCGTCGAGATTTTTTTGAAAACGCAGTGGGTCTTATACAATGACTGAGGCCCAAACTATTTTGGTTTTCAAGGGGGGTTGGGTCTTACACTCTACTAGAGGCCCAAAAAGTGTTTGAAAAAGATCTGTTAGGGTGAAAATCAAAGAAACCCCTATTTCATTTTTTTAAGGCATTTTTCAAAGAAAAATCAAGTAAAAATGATAAAAAATATCAAATAAAATCATTAATCATGTTATAAACAATGATTAAGGTTTATAAAAAAAGTATTATATTCACATGAATATTTAAAATCATTTTGGTTTTAAAAATTAAGAAAAAGAAATCATTTTAAAAGCATTTAAAACAATTTAAAACAATATTTTTGAATATATTAAAAATATATCAAATAATAATATTTTTTTTGTGATTTTTTGTGGATTAAAATATTATGGAGTATGAATAAGAAGTGTGTAAAACAAAATTGGAAAATGATGATTTTTGCTATGTAAAAGAATTGGTTGAGTTTTGAAGATAAAATAAGAAAAAGAGGAAAGATGTCACAACATCACATTCGACATCTCTTTTAGTTTTCAACATCTTTTTTATCAAACTTCCAACACTCATAACTCTCTCAATTTTTAACGAAATTAAAATCCGTAAGAACCTATCTTGACCAATTTTTCACAAGGAATCTAATGGTATCACTCATACATACTGAAACTTAATGTACAGAACACACGATGCAAAAAACCAGAACTGCACATGTAGTTTTCGACATCTTTTCTTGTCAAACTTCCAACACGCATAACTCTCTCAATTTTTAACAAAATTAAAATCCGTAAGAACCTATCTTAACCTATTTTTTGCAAGGAATCCAATGGTACTACTCATACATACTGAAACTTAATGTACAGAATACACGAAGCAAAAAACCAGAACTCTTTTTTGGAGATTTTGTGCAACCAACCAAGAGCTTTGTTCCAGAAATGATTTGATGCTTTGGACACCCTCAAATTACCTCTTAGAAACTTTTAGGATGGTTGAAATCAGCTGGAAACCTCTGGAGCAAGTTTGAGTTCTTTCTTGCAAAATGGGCAAAAGTGGCCAAAATGCCAACTCTCTCAAATGGTGTTCCAGATGGGGGACCATTTGGGACAATTCAAAGATGATATTTTGAGTGTTTTTAAGGTCTTATCTGGTTTGGAAAGTGACTGAATCAAGACATGACTTGAAAAATGCAAAAAAGTCCAATTTTGAGGTTTTGAGAGGTGACTTTGTGATTTTGGTGTTACAGGTCACTTATGAGAGTTTGGACAGCTTAGATATGACATATTGGATGTGTTTGAATCATGAGTTGTGATGGAAATTCTCTCTAACTCAAAAACTCAGAATTACCTTACTAAAGAAGGCATTTTGGAGTGAAAGAAGTGATTTTGAGGAAAGCATCTGTTTGATGGCTTTGGTGTACTCAAACTGAGCACAAATGAGCTCTATTTATAGTAGAGCAAGTTTGTTTTGCAAGCAATAGTGAATGGTGGCTGCAGCAGAGGTTTGTCCAATGGTTGCATTTTGGAATCTCAAGTCTCCTCTAGCCAATGGCTAGAGGTTAGGGCACAGGATGCTGGTTCCCTTGTTATTGGATGAATCTTGACTGAATTCAGTTAGAGGAAGCTCAGTTCATGCCACCTCTAAGCATCCATTAAATGCTCCAAACCAAAATTGGAGTCTTGTCTCTCTTTTAGGGTTTTTTAGGTTTGGCATGCTACTTGTGGAATCTTGGACTTGTGAGGCTTATGGATCAAATCACCCCCCTTGGATTTAATCCTCAGATATGTCCAAAATGATGGTTGTAACATCCCAATTCCCATCGCGAATAAATAATACATAAATAAAATCAGAGTAACTAAAAATTTATTTTTCCGACAGAAACAAGGATGCCACATTTAAAGAAAGAAAATGCAATCCCTACTCATAAATTTGATACATAGCATAAAATAGAATACCCTCAAAGGGGAAACTTTTTCCATATAAAGGAAATGTCAATTATGGAATAAAGCGGAAAGATCCATAACCGACTTGTTTTACAAATAAATGGTTTTATAACATCAAAATATAAATACAAAAGTAATACAAAATATATTCAACAATTATATACATATATAACATAATCGTTCCCCGACTCCCGTACTACGTATCAGAGCAGACACCAAGACCGACAACAGAACGGAGGGCTAATCCTCACAAAAAGACCTCCAGCAACTCTAATCTGCAATGCCGCATAGGGCATTATAGAACAGCAGAAGGGTGAGAAATAACAACTAAAATCAAGATTGCATAATAATATGCAAATACATAACAATTCACATGCATAGCTATTCTCACCACAAACACTCCATACTAATACATATAACATACCACATATACGCAACATATATCTATTAATCCAACGATATAACATATATCAAGTATCCAATACACTCACATATTTGCACATAAGGCAAACCAAGTCATAGCATTTAGAAACACATCACACATCACATAGCCTATGTCTACGCATAAAACATATGATCCACAACCAATGCATTTATCACATATGCACCTCAAATTACCAATACTATCACAATCTCAACACATAACAAATCAATGCACAATTTCCACACATAATCAATCAAATCATGATTTTCCACACATAATGCATCCATTCACAATTCTCACACATAATCAATCAAATCATGATTTTCCACACATAATGCATCCATGATTTATGAAAATGCACAGAGACCGACACAACAACTCTATGCAAATGCCATGCGGTACCGACTTCCAATATTTTTCATCACCTGTTCACTCAGGAACTCTGCTGGAATCATCGCTTGTTACAGAGGATCACTCACGTAACACCCCGTCGGGCAAACGATGTTCCCCGTCGCTTTAGGTCCTCTTATGTATTTAAGGCGCACGGAGTTTATGGATTGCTTTAGGTCCTCTTATTTTTAAGGCGCACGATCCAATCAGATCGCTTTAGGTCCTTTTATTTTTAAGGTGCACAATCCGATCGCTCACACCCCACATGGGCACACGATCGTCTATAACCATCGCTTTAGGTCCTCTTATTTTTAAGGCGCATGATATATCAAATCGCTTTAGGTCCTCTTATTTTTAAGGCGCACTATGTTATAGCAGATTCCCTCTGGAATCAATCCGTCACTCAGGACGTCACAAGAATGCATATCATGATGTTTGGCATACAATGACTCACGACATTCAAATGCATCTTCACACATATATGCAACCATAATCATGCATATATTTCAACTCATCAATTCCATACATTCACAATTCAACCATATGAATTAATCAACCTCATCACATTCATGCATTGCAAATCAATTCAAACAATGCATTTCAAACCATAAAGGCCACCAAACAACATACATTGAAATTTCACATAAACAATGCATATCATCACAAACCACAAACCACAACAATCATACAATCACAATTACTTCCACAAGGGATTCACACCACAAAGGCTACCCACAACACATCATAACAACATACATTGATATTCAATCAAACAATGTATTTTACCACACAACAACATCATTAATCACGCATCAAAGTCTAATCCAAAACAATGCACATATTTTCCATAAGGCCACAACCCATCATCACAACATTCCATCATGTATATTCACATTATATAACAGCACACAAGCTACACGTTACATATCAAAGGCATATAGTATGATAACACATCAATCACACACAATTAACGCGATAAAACCCGACAACCCGACTATTTTTCAAAAAAACAAATTAATTAAATCATCTTTTACCATCCAAACCATTTTTAATAGAAAGAATATTTTATAAGCTTTCCAACGCTTCGAACGGCGGCCAAAACGGACTTACGGTTCGAAATATATGAATTTTTAAAGTTTTTTCACAAAATGGTACAGTGTTAATCGGTTAACGCATTGGGTTAACCGGTTAACCATCGCGAAACAGCAGAAAAACCCCATTTTTATGACACAAAATCCCTCCAAACTCATCCATAAACCCCCCAATCACACCAACAAGTATTCCCGACTAAATCCTATCATTACCCGACTATACTACGCCATCTATTCCGCAATCGAACCGTGAAAACATCGATTCCAATCAATTGTTCATCAATTTATCAAATGTAAAAACATTATAAAAACAAGAAAACATTCAAACAATCACACACATATACATATACAATCGCAATATAATCGAAACTTCTCACCCTTACCCGATTATTCGCGCTTGAAACGGATGAATCTTCACTTTTTTTTCCTCTTTCTCCTCTTCTCTCTTTCTTTCTTCTCCTTTCTCTTCTCTTCTCTTTCTTTTCTTTTTCTTTCCTCTCTTTTTCTCTCCACTTTCTATTTATAAAATATCTACTACCCAAATGACCAAAATACCCCTCAGCTCAAATATCTCCCAAACGCTCTCAAAATGCGATAAAACATAAACATACCGATGAAATATATTTCGGGAAATAAAAGTTGAAAATAAATTATAATTTAATACAATTATTTTATCTATCAGAGAAATTAACCAATTAACTCAATTAGCAGGTAAAATACAATAAATTCACACATTTCACAAAATTCACATAAATGAAATAAATAAATACAATTAAACAAATTGGGGCGTTACAACTCTCCCCCACTTAGACATTTTCGTCCTCGAAAATATAACCGATACTCACAACAACGGATACAACTCTCGCATCCGACCAACAAACCAATAGGCCTAAAAAAAGGCACACCACGAAAAACACAACTGACAACCCACCTTGCTAACAGCGACTACAACAACGACACGACAACGACGACAACTACAACGACAAGATGCAAAGCCCATACAATGCACTTGACGACCAACTCACAACTCATGGAAAACCACGATACCAACACACAGGTTCACTCTTGAACCGAAACACAACAAGATCGTTACCCTCACCCTAGGTAACACTCCCCTAACTCCCCACACAGGAATTAGCTACTCGCACTCGAACCAACACGATGGAAACGAGGCAACAACACAAACAAGAACATAAAGTTCCACGACACAACCGCCTCAACAACATCAACAAAACCAGAATACCAAACATCCTTGTCACCCAACAATATTAAAACAATGCTACGATTCCCCAATCGGCCATATTACCAAGACATCCATCGACACAGTAGCCCATGAATAATAGTTAAACCTTTCACATATCACTTCCATCCTGAAACGTCCAATGGTCTCAACACTCCTACATGTTCCCAATGTTCAACCTATGAACTCTTACCAGTCCCACACGCATATATGAATCATGCCACTTCACGCTTCCGTTGCACACTCTGATTACTCGTAACCATCAAAACTACCAATTTCACGTCCAAAGTCTAACTCTTTCTCATATTCACCAAAAATCACTGTTCCCTGTTAATATACCCAACCGCACACCATCAGGTGTCATTTCACACACCAACCCAAATCTCTAATTTCTCCCAAAAGTTCACACTCTTTAACCATCAAAGCAGACATGCATAACAACTTTCGACTTAACTTTTCAGGCACAACCTTAGCTTTTCCCGAAGGATAATCCAAGCCAAATTCATAACTCGTCACGAATTCTAACCATCCTCGTTGTCTCATACTCTGTTCCTTCAAACCAAACAAGTACTCCATATCCTTGTGATTACTAAACACTTCGAATCTAGAACCATAAAGATAATACCTCCAAATATTCCAGCACAATACAACCGCCGACCAAATCCAAACCCAAAATAGTATAGATCCTTTTATAAATCCTCAATTATCGTAAAGCATAAGAAATGACTTTACCCTCTTACATTAACACCCTGACTAAACTCATCATAAACACTTCACAATGCCTCACCACCGGTTTATTAGGATCACACAGAATCAAAACTGAAACCGTAGATAACTTCTACATCAGTTATCTGAAAATTTCCTCACAATGAACATCCAAAACAAACGACTCACCCTTTGCAAGTCAACTGAGATACCAGAAGTACGAACTTAACAAAGTCTTCCATAACCTGCAATAACAACCAACTGAGCCCAAAAGTTTCTAATCTCCTTAACCAACTTCGGAGCCTCTCATTGTAGAACTACATCTACTTCCGATGAATCCATAACAATACTCTCATCCGAAATAACATATCCAAGAAAACTAACCCCTCTCAACCAAAATTCTCACTCGAATATCTTAGCATAAAACTTCGTCTCTTTTCAACCCTTGTAATTCAAATCTCAATACTCTACCTGTTCTTCCTCTGAGTTTATAACACATCCGAATATCTTCAATCAAAGCCACTACGAACTTATCCAAATAAATATAGAAGATACGATTCCTCTACTCCACAATATTCCAGACACCTTACTAACACCGAACAACATCACTGTGCATTGTAATGCCCAACCAAATTCTAAAAGATATAAATTCTTAAAGCTTTTGCAAAACTTCCTACTGGGTAACTGGTTACTCACATACAAGCTTAACCAAGTAAATAACAACCTATTCTGAGGATAACAAACCTAACCAGTCACATGAAATCGATCAAAGCCTCAACTCACACAATTCACCATTCTTATCCAACATTCCAAACAATTGTAATTTCAATCAAACTCAACCAACCCAATTCCAGTTATCTATTCCCGAAAGTGGACACTTATTATCAATCGTTACCTTATTCCACTGTTAGTAATCCATACACAAGTTCTTCTCTTAACAATCCAAATTCCATAAATAATATTTCCGCTTTCCAAAACATAAAACCCTTTCATAGCTCCACAACGATATAAAGAACGTTTAAATCAGATAAACGAAGCCAAAGTTAAGAAAGAATCAATTTGGAAAGATCTGCCATGTTCGCAATGCGAATCTCCCAGCGAGCATTCGCTTTCCCCATTCGCAATGCGAACCCTCAGCGAACCAAGGCAGAAGAAAAAGGCCACAAAGTTCGCACTACGAACTACTAGCGAGCCTTCGCCTTGACCTTCGCACTGCGAAGCTCCAGCGAATCTTCGCATTCCCATTCAACCGTCTAATTCCACAATTTCCAACAGGTATCAACAACCAACCAAAAAGAACTCTTAAGTATTACATCCACACACAAAGTTTTCTCAAAATTTCCATAGTCTCATACCATCAAGGAATTCCAAATCGTTTGCGATTCGTCACAATTCAAAACTCAAGCTATCCAGAACACAACCGCAAGTTTCCATACTACTAACTGGTTAATACACAACCTCATACTATCATCTATTTCCTTACCAACCATGCTGGACCTCTTCAAGTCGACACACTAACGTTTCATCCAAAACACATCTGAAAACCAGGCACAACTGACGGCCTAACACTGTGACTTTCCTGCCAATTTCCAGAACACTAGCCTTACAAATATAACAAACACCTTAGTCTCAACTCCAAAGAGTGTCCTACTCACTTAGCAGATATAATCTCGACTATTCACCTTCATCCAATTTAAGTTCACACTCTACTCTTTGAGAACAACCCTTAGTAATACCCAATCATTCTCCCTCAGAGACATTCCAACTTAACCCACATACACAAACCTCTAATCCGTCTTATCTTCCGATATAAGAATCTTCATCGACTCATCAAAACAATCCGTAATCATTTTCTTAATTCCAAACAATTCATTTCACACCCTATCAAAGCCGGAAAGGCACCTCTATTCCATCCAACATAATTCCCGTCTACTATTAACAAGAGATTAAGGGTGATCAGTTCCTCAATTTGTCAATAGACAGCCGACAATCATGATAGTGCATAAACCGTCTTTACCAAACTATAATAGCATTCCTTATATCTCATGCACAAGACTACCTAAGGCACAAATCCTTAGTTGACATAAACCTTACATCCGCATTCCCTCCGGAACCGGGGACCACACTGGCCAAAGAGCACTTACAATCTTGCAACCAATGACACACAACTGAAGCAACCTGGAGAAGTTCCAGCTTCTCCCCCACTTATCTCATTCTAACTCCTGCAGACAACGGAATAGAAAAACCAGAAAGTACTGACAATGTTTCACACACATATCATGTACTAAGGGACAACCAACACCGCCAGTATTCAACTGTCACACCAACTGACTCAACAACTTGGCCGGACGGACCGACCTGCTCTGATACCACTTATGTAACACCCCAATTCCCATCGTGAATAAATAATACATAAATAAAATCAGAGTAACCAAAAATTTATTTTTTCGACAAAAACAAGGATGCCACATTTAAAGAAAGAAAATACAATCCCTGCTCATAAATTTGATACATAGCATAAAATAGAATACCCTCAAAGGGGAAACTTTTCCCATATAAAGGAAATGTCAATTATGGAATAAAGCGAAAAGATCCATAACCGACTTACAAATAAATGGATTTATAACATCAAAATATAAATACAAAAGTAATACAAAATATATTCAACAATTATATACATATATAACATAATCGTTCCCCGACTCCCGTGCTACGTATCAGAGCAGACACCAAGACCGACAACAGAACGGAGGGCTAATCTTCACAAAAAGACCTCCAGCAACTCTAATCTGCAATGCCTCATAGAGCATTATAGAACAGCAGAAGGGTAAGAAATAACAACTAAAATCAAGATTGCATAATAATATGCAAATACATAACAATTCACATGCAAAGCTATTCTCACCACAAACACTCTATACAAATACATATAACATACCACATATACGTAACATATATCTATTAATCCAACGATATAGCATATATCAAGTATCCAATACACTCACATATTAGCACATAAGGCATACCAAGTCATAGCATTTAGAAACACATCACACATCACATAGCCTATGTCTACGCATAAAACATATGATCCACAACCAATGCATTTATCACATATGCACCTCAAATTACCAATGCTATCACAATCTCAACACATAACAAATCAATGCACAATTTCCACACATAATCAATCAAATCATGATTTTCCACACATAATGCATCCATTCACAATTCTCACACATAATCAATCAAATCATGATTTTCCACACATAATTCATCCATGATTTATGCAAATGCACAGAGACCGACACAACGACTCTATGCAAATGCCATGCGGTACCGACTTCCAATATTTCTCATCACTAGTTCACTCAGGAACTCTGCTGGAATCATCGCTTGTTACGGAGGATCACTCACGTAACACCCCGTCGGGCAAACGATGTTCCCATCACTTTATGTCCTCTTATGTATTTAAGGCGCACGACGTTTATGGATTGCTTTAGGTCCTCTTATTTTTAAGGCATATGATCCAATCAGATCGCGTTAGGTCCTCTTATTTTTAAGGCGCACAATCTAATCGCTCACACCCCACATGGGCACACGATCGTCTATAACCATCGCTTTAGGTCCTCTTATTTTTAAGGCGCACGATATATCAAATCGCTTTAGGTCCTCTTATTTTTAAGGCGCGCGATGTTATAGCAGATTCCGTCTGGAATCAATCTGTCACTCAGGACTTCTCAAGAATGCATATCATGATGCTTGGCATACAATGACTCACGATATTCAAATGCATCTTCACACATATATGCAACCATAATCATGCATATATTTCAACTCATCAATTCCATACATTCACAATTCAACCATATGAATTAATCAACCTCATCACATTCATGCATTGCAAATCAATTCAAACAATGCATTTCAAACCATAAAGGCCACCAAACAACATACATTGAAATTTCACATAAACAATGCATATCATCACAAACCACAAACCACAACAATCATACAATCACAATTACTTCCACAAGGGATTCACACCACAAAGGCTACCCACAACACATCATAACAACATACATTGATATTCAATCAAACAATGTATTTTACCACACAACAACATCATTAATCACGCATCAAAGTCTAATCCAAAACAATGCACATATTTTCCATAAGTCCACAACCTATCATCACAACATTCCATCATGTATATTCACATTATATAACAGCACACAAGCTACACGTTACATATCAAAGGCATATAGCATGATAACACATCAATCGCACACAATTAACGCGATAAAACCCGACAACCCGACTATTTTTCAAAAACACAAATTAATTAAATAATCTTTTACCATCCAAACCATTTTTAATAGAAAGAATATTTTATAAGCTTTCCAACTCTTCGAACGGCGGCCAAAACGGACTTACGGTTCGAAATATATGAATTTTTAAAGTTTTTTCACAAAATGGTACAGTGTTAATCGGTTAACGCATTGGGTTAACCGGTTAACCATCGCGAAACAGCAGAAAAACCCCATTTTTATGACAAAAAATCCATCCAAACTCATCCATAAACCCCCCAATCACACCAACAAGTATTCCCGACTAAATCCTATCATTACTCGACTATACTACGCCATCTATTCCGCAATCGAACCGTGAAAACATCGATTCCAATCAATTGTTCATCAATTTATCAAATGTAAAAACATTATAAAAACAAGAAAACATTCAAACAATCACACACATATACATATACAATCGCAATATAATCGAAACTTCTCACCCTTACCCGATTATTCGCGCTCGAAACGGATGAATCTTCACTTTTTTTTCCTCTTTCTCCTCTTCTCTCTTTCTTTCTTCTCCTTTCTCTTCTCTTCTCTTTCTTTTCTTTTTCTTTCCTCTCTTTTTCTCTCCACTTTCTATTTATAAAATATCTACTACCCAAATGACCAAAATACCCCTCAGCTCAAATATCTCCCAAACGCTCTCAAAATGCGATAAAACATAAACATACCGATGAAATATATTTCGGGAAATAAAAGTTGAAAATAAATTATAATTTAATACAATTATTTTATCTATCAGAGAAATTAATCAATTAACTCAATTAGCAGGTAAAATACAATAAATTCACACATTTCACAAAATTCACATAAATGAAATAAATAAATACAATTAAACAAATTGGGACGTTACAATGGCAAGGCTTGAAAATTCGTGTGGCACAAAAAATGTGCAAATCTGTCCTGAAACCTGTCTTAAAAATCAGCTGCAGCAAGCCTTACTGTAAAATCCATAACTTCTTGCTCAATAATGATAAATGGTTGTTCCAAGACTTTCTAGAAAGCTGAGATGACATACTTCAACTTTGATGTTTGACCCTAGACTTGGTTCAACTTGGATCATGGAGAAAAACATCCTTGAAGTTGGGACATTCTTGCTGGAAAAATATTAATGATGTCCTATGAAATGTTGAAACATTTGACAACTTTGAACATTCACAATTCCAAACTCTAATGACTTATATCTTTTAATCCACTATGATATTTTGAGTTGAAGTTAATTGCACCTTTGATGCTTGTCCTGCATGGTGACAAAGCTTGAAAATTGTGTGGCACAAGAAAAAGTGCACAAAATCTGTCCTAAAAAATAGCTGCAGCAAGCCTTAATGTAAAGTCCATAACTTCCTGCTCGAGTATGATAAATGGACGTTCTATAACTTTCTGGAAAGCTGAGATAACGTACTTCAACTTTGATGTTCAAGGTTTGTGAAGATAAGACTTGTAAAGTTGCCAAAAATGACCTTGAACTTGTGTGATCAAGTCTGTCCAAAAAGTTGTCTTAAAAATTCTGTTTTATCAATGCCTTTTGCAGAGATCATAACTTTCTGCTCGAGAATGATAAATGAGCTTTCTAGGACTTTCTGGAAAGGTGAGATGACGTACTTCAACTTTGATGTTTAAGGTTTGGCTTGAATCAACTTGGATCATGGAGAAAAACTTCCTTGAAGTTGGGACATTCTTGCTGGAAAAATATTAATGATGTCCTATGAAATGTCGGAACATTTAACATTAAGAATTCCCAACTTTGATCACTTATATCTTTTAATTCTTATGATATTTTGAGTCGATTCCTTCTTTAATGTTGAAGTATCAAATACCCTCTTTAAAAGTAGCTCTTACGCAAAATCAATGGATGCTTGGACCAATAGTTACAACCTTGAAAAGTTGTGCACTTGAACATGATTTTAACTTAGAAAAAATTTCTAAGTTTCCTTCAATTTGATCAATTTTGCAATTTTCCATGATTTCTTGATTTAAATTTGATCAAATTAAATCATCCATAATGTTTTCTTGAGTAATGGCTTGTGAAGCTCATAGTTGACCAAAAGTCAAACTTTGACTTTCTCCGTCAGTTGACTTTGTATTAGATGAACTTGAGGCTTGATCCACTTGGAATGTTGCACTCTTGTGCTTAATTCTTGATGTGGGAGTCCTTTTGATCCTTTGTGGGCGTTTGAGATGTTAGACAAGTTGAAGATCATGTCATTCCTTGATTGATCCTTTGTCTAAAGGCTCTGAGAGGGCTTGAAACCCTAAGCTTGATTATAGTGAATGCTCAATAATTCCTTGAGGAGATTGATGAGGCACAAAGGTACATCCATATTGTGATGATGATTTTTACAATGATGGAAAATCTTAGTGGTCAAAATTTGGGGTATGACAGATGCCCCTATTTAATCTTCTTGGACTCGAAGGTGTGAATGACGAAGGTATTCGAGCATTCGGGGAGTAAGAGGATTAAATATCGAAATACCCAAAATTTTGACGGTGGTTATGAATAGCAGTTTGCTCATCCATCTTCTTTTGCTAGGCAATGATGCTTTAGAAAATGTAGAAACTTTCTCTCGATCCTGGTCTTTTACCAAGGAACTGGTCTCAGTTTCTGAAATAAACTTCCCCTCGATCCTGGTTTCCTACCAAGGAACTGGTCTCAGTTTCTGATATAAACTTCCCCTCGAACCTGGTTTCCTACCAAGGAACTGGTCTTAATTTCTGATGTGAACTTCCCCTCGATCCTGGTTTCCTACCAAGGAAATGGTCTCAGTTTCTGATGTGAACTTCCCCTCGATCCTGGTTTCCTACCAAGAAACTGGTATCAGTTTCTTTTGTCAATAAACTTTCTTGACAAGGGACACTATTTGTAGTGGCTTTCCTTCAAACTTCTCGCCGAATTTTCCTGGGGAGATGCCATTTGAGTGGAAAAAGTTTTGATGTCAGACTTGCTGGGGAACCCATTCGTATGAGTTGTAGAGGTACACAAACTTCTCTGTTTGGAGACACAATTTCTCGACTCTACTGGGGAAAGCGAGTCTCTTGAGAGACTGTTTCCTGTTTAGGGGTATTACATCATACTTTTCTCGGAGATCTTCTCAGAGAAATGCCATATGATATGATCCAATTTTGAGGTGCTGATGACTTTTTCGTCAGCGGATTTCTCAGAGAAAAACTGATGTGTTGTCGAATCTCCGGTTGCGAGGCTTTCTCTGGGAATTTTCCTTAATCCGGGAAAGTGGAAATATCATCTTCTATGGCGAAGAGTGATATTTGTTGAAAGTTTTCTTGTTTCTCAGAGGTTCAAGTTATCAAAGTGGTCAAAGATCGTCTCTAATCCAGAGATAAATGGGAGAGAGATTACTTAGATGAATCATTGTACAAAGCCCAAGAGGAGGCTAAAAGAAAATTGACTCAACAAGAGAGTCTTTTAGTATCTCGTACAAAGCCCGAGATGGAGGCTACTTATGCTGGTGACTGTTTCAGTTTAGTGACATGTCTAGTATGTTGTAAAAAGAGAAAATTAGTTCTTATAAGGGTAACGATTAAAGGTAAGGCTGTGCTTTAGGACTGATAAGAGGATCAGGGTTATTTCCTGTTTTTTAAGGAAATGGGAAATAAAAGGGTATTGAGACTGTCCAAGCCTACTGGTGTTTTGAGAAATCGATTCTCAGGTAGTGAAAGATCTTTGTATGATACCCAAGAGAAGGCTGGTATGTTAAGGGATGAAGGTCAACCCATTAACTAGTCTGACCCTTGACTCAGAAAGACAGCTCTAGCAAATTGATGACTAGGTTATGTTCCTATACCTGTAGAGGTCTCTGGGTCCTTGTACTAAGCCCAAAAGAAGGCATGAGAGCTTTTAAGAAGCCGAAGGGTCCTTGTACATTGCCCAAGCGGAGGCAGGGATGCTTTTAAGAAGCCTGTGGGTCCCCAAACCCCGAGAAGTTCAAGACATGCCATTCACTGAGAATAGATCAAGCCAGGAAAGTCAGAGAATTTGGAAGAAACTCAAGAGATGCCATTCACGGAGAAAAGATAATCTCTGGGGAGTAGAGTTTCTTTGATGATGACAGCCTGAGAAAGGGTTCACCGAGAATGCTGCCTTTCACGTCTCCATATTGTTCAACCCCAAGAGGAGGGAAGACTGTGTCTGGTAATCCTATGGGGATCTAGTTTTGTTTGTATTTAAGAGTGACCAACAGGGCTTTACCTAGTGCTAGACGTAGTTGTCGGGGAAAACTCTAAATAACTATACTAGTATTACACAGTTTATATTTGACAAGTATATAAAAGTTTGTGAAAGAAGACTTACAGTGAGCAGCCCCACAATACAGTTATATATATATATATATATATATATATATATATATGAAAGCGGATATAGAAAGCGGGTAAACACTTACTCGGTTGTAGAGCTTCCATGCTGTTTTGTTAGTTGTTCAACAAAGAAAACTTTGATAATAATATTATATTCAAAATCAAAGGAGAAAGTGCTTTGAAAAGATTGTTGGGGCTTACAGCTCAAGGAGAGGCCCAAGGATTTATCAGTGATTGCACTGTTGTTTTGAAATTGTACAGGGACTTATACAAGTGACTGAGGCCCAAAAAAGTTTTCTGTACAAAGGGATGGGTCTTACACTCTCTCAAGAGGCCCAAAGGTTTATTTTTATACAAGCGGTGGGGCTTACAGCTCAAGGAGAGGCCCAGGGTTATTTGTTTTGAACATGGCGATCGCGCCGAGGTTTTTGAAAGCACAGTGGGTCTTATACAATGACTAAGGCCCAAATTATTTTGGTTTCAAAAATGGGTTGGGTCTTACACTCTATTAGAGGCCTAAAAAAGTTTTTGTACAACAATGATGGGGCTTACAACTCAAGGAGAGGCCCAGAGGAAAATAATGATCGCACCGTTATTTTGAAAATCGTATCAGGACTTATACAACGACTGAGGCCCAAATTATTTTGTATTTACAAAGGGGATGGGTCTTACACTCTATTAGAGGCCCATAAGGGGTTTTTGTACAAGTGATGGGGCTTACAGCTCAAGGAGAGGCCCAAATAAATTTAAAAAATAAACGGGCCTTATAACACGAGGGTAGGCCCGGAGGATTTTGTTTTTGAACTGGCGATCGCGCCGAGATTTTCTTTTAACGCAGAGGGACTTATACAATATCTGAGGCCCAAAAAAGTTTTGGTTAAAAGGGGATTGGGTCTTACACTCTATTAGAGGCCCAAATAATGTTTAAAGAAAATAAATGAGGCTTATAACACGAGGGTAGGCCCAGATGATTTGATTTGAAATGGCGATCGCGCCGAGATTTTTTTGAAAACGCAGTGGGTCTTATACAATGACTGAGGCCCAAACTATTTTGGTTTTCAAGGGGGGTTGGGTCTTACACTCTACTAGAGGCTCAAAAAGTGTTTGAAAAAGATTTGTTAGGGTGAAAATCAAAGAAACCCCGATTTCATTTTTTAAAGGCATTTTTCAAAGAAAAATCAAGTAAAAAATGATAAAAATATAAAAAAAAATCATTAATCATGTTATAAACAATGATTAAGGTTTATAAAAAAAGTATTTTATCCACATGAATATTTAAAATCATTTTGGTTTTAAAAATCAAGAAAAAGAAATCATTTTAAAAACATTTAAAATAATTTAAAACAATATTTTTGAATATATTAAAAATATATCAAATAATAATATTTTTTTTGTGATTTTTTGTGGATTAAAATATTATGGAGTATGAATAAGAAGTGTGTAAAACAAAATTGGAAAATGATGATTTTTGCTATGTAAAAGAATTGGTTGAGTTTTGAAGATAAAATAAGAAAAAGAGGAAAGATGTCACAACATCACATTCGACATCTCTTTTAGTTTTCAACATCTTTTTTATCAAACTTCCAACACTCATAACTCTGTCAATTTTTAACGAAATTAAAATCCGTAAGAACCTATGTTGACCGATTTTTCACAAGGAATCCAATGGTATCACTCATACATACTGAAACTTAATGTACATAACACGATACAAAAAACCAGAACTGCACATGTAGTTTTCGACATCTTTTCTCGTCAAACTTCCAACACGCATAACTCTCTCAATTTTTAACGAAATTAAAATTCGTAAGAACCTATCTTGACCGATTTTTCCCAAGGAATCCAATGGTACTACTCATACATACTGAAACTTAATATACATAATGCACGAAGCAAAAAACCAGAACTCTTTTTTGGAGATTTTGTGCAACCAACCAAGTGCTTTGTTCCAGAAATGATTTAATGCTTTGGACACCCTCAAATGACCTCTTAGAAGCTTTTAGGATGGTTGGAATCAGATGGAAACCTCTGGAGACAGTTTGAGCTCTTTCTTGCAAAATGGGCAAAAGTGGCCAAAATGCCAACTCTCTCAAATGGTGTTCCAGATGAGGGGACCATTTGGGACAGTTCAAGGATGATATTTGGAGTGCGTTTGAGGTCTTATCTGGTTTGGAAAGTGACTGAATCAACACATGGCTTGAAAAATGCAAAATAGTCCAATTTTGAGGTTTTGAGAGGTGACTTTGTGATTTTGGTGTTACAAGTCACTTATAAGAGTTTGGACAGTTTAGATATGACATATTGGATGTGTTTGGATCATGAGTTGTGATGGAAATGCTCTCTAACTCAAAAACTCAGAATTACCTTACTAAAGAAGGCATTTTAGAGTGAAAGAAGTGATTTTGAGGAAAGCATCTTGTAGCGCGGTTTTTGTGGTTTCGAATCACTATCGCTTTAGTACTACAGTTCAATTCATTTTTTATCCTATTGAAGCTGATGAAGGAAGGGAAATAGATGTCTCCAATTAACCCTGCTTGCAAACTGAGGTTAAACAGTCAAAACTGTTGGCTAACAGATGCGGCTTTAGTTCGTGGGTCTCTCTCTGCTTATTTTGTTTAGAACGAAATACCGGGATTGTTCATGGGGAATTTTTTGGGATGCTGTGCTAGAATGGCTGGAGGTAGGGGACTTTGGGGTTTTTTTATTAGTGTGCTCGCTAAGATTCTTTTTCAATCTTATGCCTACGTATTCCCGGGATAGGGAAATCAGAGCGATCGTAGTTCCTCCTATTCTGTGGGAGGAAATGGTGTTTTGGTGTCTTGTTCAAAGCCCAAGACATGAAGCTAAAGGTGGTTTGTATCTTGTTCAAAGCCCAAGATGTGAAGCTGAAGGGTCTATTTGTATCTTGTTCGAAGCCCAAGATGTGAAGCTAAAAGGGTGTTGACTTTAGAGAGAATTTGTCATCTCTAAAGGGGTCTGTTTGTCACAATTGTTGGGTGACTGATTATAAAGGAGAATTACTTTAACTGGGATATGCGAATCCAGCAATGCCATAATTTCCTTTATAGAGGATTTTCAACCTGAAGGAGAAGACTTTAACTCAGTTTAGAGCAACGCCATATTTCCTTAGGAATTTCTCATGCTAAAAGAGGGACAGTGGCGTGGATGTAAATAATCCAGAGGCTTGCCGCTTACAACAATTAGATGAGGGAAAAGGAGTTGTTGATGTTTGTATACTGTGAACGAGGCACAACTTTTGATGCTAAAAGGTTGATTGGCTCAACCGGGGTTTCCTTATACAAAGCCTAAGAGGAGGCTATTGACCCAACAAGAGGATGCTTTTGTGTCTCGTACGAAGCCCGAGATAGAGGCTAAAAGGGTTGACTTAACAAGAGAGTGTTTTTATATGTGTCTTGTACGATGTCCAAGACGGAGGCTAAACGGGTTTGACTCAACAAGAGAGTCTTTTATACTCACCAAGAGAGTGATTTGTATCTCGTACGAAGCCCGAGATGGAGGCTAAAGGTGATCGACTCAACAAGAGGGTCTTTTTATACTCAACAAGAGAGTGTTTTGTATCTCGTACAAAGCCCGAGATAGAGGCTAAAGGTGATTGACTCAATAAGAGAGTCTTTTATACTCAACAAGAGAGTGATTTAGTATCTCGTACGAAGCCCGAGATGAAGGCTAAAAAGGTTAGCTCTGCTGGGGAGAATCATTGTACAAAGCCCAAGAGAAGGCTAGGATTATTGTTTCAGTTGAGTGACAGGTCCAGTATGTTGGTTAAAAGAGAAAATCAGTTCTTATATGGGTAATGTTGTACTCATGGATTTGATCTAAGGACTGGGATTATTTCCTGTTCTTTAAGGAAACGGGGAATTCGAAGGGTATTGAGACTGTCCAAGCCTACGGGTGTTTTTTCCTATTTTTGACAGGAACTTGAGAATGTCTTCGAAACTCAAGGAGATTAGACTGTCCAAGTCTAGAGTTTTATCTTTTGTACTATGCTTAAGAGAGATCAAGAGACAGTACGTTCGCAGTAGAAAGATCTAGACTCTTTGAAAGACTGTTCTATTAAGATGACTAATTTCTGTTCCTATACCTTTAAGAGGTCGTCGGGACAATTTGTACGAAGCCCAAGAGGAGACGAGAAAAACTTTGAAGAAGCCCGAAGGGATAATTTGTACGAAGCCCAAGAGGAGGCTATCTTCCCGGAGGAAGAATCATTGTACGAAGCCTAAGAGGAGGCTGTGAAAACTTCTAAGAAGTCGACAGGTCCTTGTACAACGCCCAAGAGGAGGCGGAGATGCTTTTAGGAAGCCTGTGGGTCCTTGCACTAAGCCCAAGAGGAGGCTGATGAACAGTTCCAGAAGGGGTCTTACTTGGAACATTGGCCTTCTGTATATGAACTGTTCAAGGGGGAGATTTCTTAGATCTAGTTATCTAAAATTGTTGTAAAAGAAAATTCTCATGGTTTAGGTTATGGTGAAATATCCTGGAGAACATTGGATGTAAGGAGACGAGGTTTTGTCTAGTTATAGACGTAGTTGCAGGGAAAACTCTAAATATCTATACTAGTATTACACAGTCGATATGAGTTTATGAAAGAAGACTTACAATGAAACAGTCCCACAATACAGTTATATACATATGAAAGCGGTAAATAAAAGTGGGTAAACACTTACTCGGTTGTAAAGCTTCCATGCTGTATTGTTAGTTATTCAACAAAGAGAATGAAAATAACAGTATGTTACAAAATCAAAGGAGAAAGTGCTTTTTGAAAGGAAAATTGGGGCTTATAGCTCAAGGAGAGGTCAAGGGTTTTATCAGTGATCGCACTATCATTTTGTACAGGGACTTATACAAGTGACTGAGACCCAAGAAAGGTTTTCTGTACAAGGGGATGGGTCTTACACTCTCTCAAGAGGCCTAAAAATGATTGAAAGTGAACAAAGATGGGCCTTATAGCTCAAGGAGAAGCCCAAATGGTTTGTTTTAAACGGACGATCGCGCCGGGATTTTTAAAAGCGCAGCGGGTCTTACACAATGATTGAGGCCCAAAAATGGTTTTTGTTTTCAAAGGGGGTTGGTTCTTACACTATAATAGAGGCCCAAAGTTTGAAAATGTTTTGTGAGGGTGAAAATCAAAGAAACCCTAATTTTGCTTTTCTTTAAAAGTAAATATTTAAAGAAAATCAAATAAAAATGATAAAAATGCCAAATAAGTTTGAATAAACCATTTGTGATTTTTGTTTAAGGTTTGAAAAATGAGGGATTAATCACAAGATGGATTAAAACTCATTTTGATTTGACTTTCAAAGTAAATATTCACTTTTAAATGTTTAAAAAACAATTAAAAGGAATTTATTCACAAAAATACTAATTATAGTAAATAAATAATATAAATCTGATTTTTTTGTGGAATAAAATATTTCAATATTTTTGTGATTTTTTGCAAAAAGAAACAATAAAAAAAATTAAAATTGAAGGAGTTATTAATTTTCCAATTAATTAATAAAACATGAAAATATTGGAAAAAATAGCAAAAATGTGAGAAAACACAGAATGGTCTGGGTGGGGTTTGAACCCACGACCTCAAGGTTATAGGGTGGACGCCTTACCACTGGGATGGTGATACATCTGTTGATTGAAACAAACCAACAAATACACAAGGCTTGCCTTGTTTTCTAGGCCTGGCCAAGGCAAGGCAAGGCAAGTTTTGGCTCAAAAACGTGAAGGCCATAACTTTCTCATTTCTCCATGGGTTGAGACAAAATTTAGGTCTATCCTGCCTAGAATTTCACAAGGAATCCAATGGTGGTGGTAGTTTTTCAAGATCATGTCCCCATTTTAAAACCCTATAGTGGTTTTGAAATAGGCCTCCAATTGCATTTTCTGTGCTATCTCATGATACAGGCAAGAATTGCATGGAAATTTGGTGCAAACACAACACATATAACATGTACAAGATGTGCATGATCAGTGCACCTCAAAGCAATGCATATTTTGGAAAGTTCAAGTCATGATGCTTACCTCTTTTTGAGCTTTTGGAGTTTTTTGTGCAATCTGCCAAGTTTCTTGTTCCAGAAATGGTTTGATGCTTTGGACACTCTCAAATGATCTTTTTGAAGCTTTTAGGATGGTTGGAATCAGCTGGAAACCTCAGGGATGAGTTTGAGCTCTTTCTTGCAAAAGGGGCAAAAGTGGCCAAAATAGCAACTCCCTCAAATGGTGTTCCAGATGGGGGGAACCATTTGGGACAGTTCAAAGATGATATTTGGAGTGTGTTTGAGGTTGTATATGGTTTGGAAAGTGACTGATTCAAGACATGGCTTTAAAAATGCACAAAAAGGTCTATTTTGAGGTTTTGAGATGTGACTTTGAGATTTAAGGATTACAGGTCACTTGTGTGATTTTGGACAGCTTAGATATAACATATTGGATGTGTCTGGATCATAAACTATGGTGGAATTACTCTCTAACTCAAAAACTCAGAGTTACCTTGCTAAAGAAGGTATTTTTGTCTAGAGAAAGAGATTTTAAGGAAAGCATCTGATTGATGGCTTTGGTGTACTCAAACTGATCACAAATGAGCTCTGTTTATAGTAGAGCAAGTTTGTTTTGGGATCAATAGTGAATGGCAACTGCAGCAGAGGTTTGGCCAATGTTGATTAATAGGAATCCAAGTCTCCTCTAGCCATTGACTAGAGGTTAGAGCACAGAGCTGTGGTTCCCTAGTTATTGGATTATTCTTGACTGAATTCAGTTGCAAATATGTCAGTCCATGCCACCTTGGTGCATCCATTAAATGCTCCAATCCAAAATTGGAGTCTTGTCCCTCTTTTAGGGATTTCTAGGTTTGGCATGCTACTTCTTGTTCCAAAGACTTTTGAGGCTTGGTTCAGTGTTTGTTCCCTTTAGATTTGATCCTCAGATGTGTCCAAAGTGATGACAAGGCATGGAATTATCTGATTTTGCCAAATCGAGCAAAAGTGCAAAATTCTGCCTAGCCTTGGCAGTTTTCAGCAAGGCATATTGCCATTGTCATATCTCATGGCTCAAGTGGAATTTGATGGAGTTATTGGCCATTTTGGAAAGCCCTTATATGGTATAATAAATGTTTGATCATAATTGGTTTTGATACTTTTTGGATCCAAGTAAAAAATGCCCCTACATTTGGAAAAAAGTGAAGGCAGATTCTGACTTAGTGAAAATTTCAGTAAGTGTTGGAAAAAGTTGCATTTCATGTTTTCAGCCACTTTGATCATTCCATAACTCAAAATCCATAATGAATTGGAATGAGGTGTAGTTGAAGCTTTTGTAGAGGGCCGTGAGGGCTACAAATCCAGCTTTGGATGGGAAAAAATGGCCTAATGAGGCATGATGGTTCATCCATATTGTGATGATGATTTGCACAATGATAGGAAATCTTAGTGGTCAAAATTTGGAGTATGACAGATGCCCCTATTTAATCTTCTTAGACCCGAAGGTGTGAATGGCGAAGGTATTCGGGCATTCGGGGTGCAAGAGGATTAAATATCGGAATACCCGAAATTTTGATGGTGGTTAAGAATGGCAGCTTGCACATTCTTCTTCTTTTGCTAAGCAATGGTGCTTAGAAAAGGTAAATACTTCCCCTTGATCCTGGTTTTTTAGCCAAGGAACTGGTCTCAGTTTCTGATATAAACCTCCCCTTGATCCTGGTTTCCTACCAAGGAACTGGTCTAAGTTTCTTTTGTAAACTTCCCCTTGATCCTGGTTTCCTACCAAGGATCTGGTCTTGGTTTCTTTTGTCAATAAACTTTATTGACAAGGAACGCTATTTGTAGCAGTTCTCTTAAAACTTCTCGCCGAATTTTCCTGGGGAGATGCCATTTGATGAGAAAAACTTTTGATGTTAGACTTGCTGGGGAACCCATCTGTCTGAATTGTAGAGGTGTACAAACTTCTCTATTTAGAGACGCCATTTGTCGACTCTACTGGGGAAAATGAGCCTCTTTGAGAGACTGTTTCTTTCTTGGGGATATCGCATCATACTTTTCTCGGAGATCTTCTCAGAGAAATGCCATATGATGTGATCCGATTTTCAGGTGCCGATGACTTTGTTGACATTGACGTTTTGGAGAGAAGGACCAATGTGTTGTCGAAATTCTTTAGTTGAGAGGCTTTCTCTAGGGATTTTCCTTAATCCGGGAAAGCGAAGACATCATCTTCAATGGCGAAGAATGTTGCTGGCTGAGGGTTCTCTGGTTTTTCAGAGGTTCAAGTTATCAAAGTGGTCAAGGGCCGACTTCATCCCAGAAATAAACTGGAGGATAGAGGTAGTGCAGATGCAAAATTTTCTGACGAGAAAAGAACTGACAACTCAATTGAGAGGACTGTTATCACTAGGGGATAAGACCGACGAGAGTGATAGTGATGCAATATGATTATGCATGTGAATCAATAATGCATGGTGTATGTATGTATATGCTGACAAAACTGACGCGACATACAGACTAGTAGGTGAACACGACTGGATACTCGGCCACAGTGGGGGATGAAAAGTATCACTGGTTCATGATAACAATTCTGCCTTTCTTAGGAGAAGTAGTCCTCATGGGGAGCTACGTTGGTCGGGCTTAGGAGATAAGAACTCTGCTAGGGTGTCAGATGAAACACGGTCTCTGACACAGCTGATCCTTCATTCAGGTGCACTGGTTTAGAAGGAGTACTTTGATTCTGCACTTTGAAGCTCGCTTACTTCTGGAGAAGCGATCGATCTTCTTTCGATGTTCAACAGTCAAAAGAAATTTCCATCTTTATTTTAAAAGCAGAAAAAGTTTTACAAGCAAATTCATTTTTGTTTTATTTCAAGAATCGTTGATCATACTAAAACATCGTTCTGTAAAGCTAAAACAAATAAGAATTGCAAACAAAAGCACAGAGGCTCAAATTTTATTGATAGGATGGAAATCAGCCAAACTCGTGATTCCATGGAGTATTTACAAAGTTAGAAAATGGTAATTTAAGGGAAAAGGGCTACATCGAAACATAACGACCAATATCCTTCTACCAAATTTGACTTCGGGGCATCCTGAGCTTCTGTCGAAGATGACCTTGACCGGAGCTTGCTGACGGATGATGTAACTGCTACCGAGGGACTTGCCCCTTTGTCGAACGTAGTTAGTTGCCATTATCCCTAATTTTTGCCTGGATTATACTTTGAGGTTTCCAATCCACCAGGATGATTTTTGATCATGTCTCTAATTTTTACCTGGACCGCCCTTTCGGGTTTTCAATCCACCGAGACGTTTTTTTTTTAGTTTAGGCGAAGTATTTCTTGACTACATCAACATTTGTGGGGTAGGCAAATTCCTCTCCGTCCATGGTTGCAAGTCTTAGGGCACCGCCTGAGGAAGCTTTCTTGACCACATATGGGCCGTCATAATTCGGAGTCCACTTGCCCCGAGAATCAGTGAGAAATGATTGTATCTTCTTGAACACGAGGTCTCCTTTCCTGAAGACACGGGGTCAGACCTTTTTGTCGAACGCCTTCTTCATTCTTTGTTGATACAACTGACCATGGCATAGTGCCGTTATTCGCTTTTCTTCGATCAGATTCAGTTCGTCGTGTCGACTTTGACACCATTTAGCTTCTGTTAGCTTAGCTTCCATCAATACCTGGATTGATGGGATCTCTACTTCGATGGGGAGCACTGCTTCCATGCCATATACTAGAGAGAAAGGGGTTGCCCCTGTTGAAGTGCGGACAGATGTGCGATAACCGTGAAGAGCAAATGGTAGCATCTCGTGCCAATCTTTGTAGGTTATAACCATCTTTTGAACAATATTCTTGATGTTCTTGTTAGTCGCTTCTACCGCGCCGTTCATCTTGGGTCGGTAGGGAGATGAGTTATGGTGTTTGATCTTGAACTCAACGCACAACTCTTTCATTATCTTGTTGTTCAAGTTAGATCCATTATCTGTAATGATCTGGCTTAGAACACCATTACGGCAAATGATATTTTTTTGATAAATCGGACTACCACTTGTCAGGTTACATTAGCGTATGACGCTGCTTCGACCCACTTGGTGAAGTAATCAATGGCTACCAAGATGAACCGATGTCAGTTTGAAGCTTTGGGCTCAATCATGCTGATCATGTCGATTCCCCATATGGAAAAAGGCCATGGGGAAGAAAGAACTTTAAGATGTGTAGGCGGTACATGGATTTTATCGGAGTATATATGACACTTGTGACACTTCCTCATGTACTTGTAGCAATCAGATTCCATTGTCAACCAATAGTACCCTGCTCTTAGAATTTTTCTCGCCATTGTATGTCCATTGGCATGAGTGCCAAAGGACCCCTTGTGAATTTCCTTTATCAGCATGTCTGCTTCTGGTCTGTCGACGCATCGGAGCAAGACCATGTCAAAGTTCCTCTTATAGAGTGTATCACCGCTCAAGAATAAACTGCCATCCAGCCTTCTAAGAGTTTTTCTGTCTTTCCTTAGTGCCCCAGGTGGGTAATCTTGTTTCTGAAGGAAGCATTTGATATCGTGATACCAAGGTTTGTCGTCTATGATTGCTTCAATCGTGAAGACGTAAGCGGGCCGTTCAAGGCGCATTATGTCAATCTTAGGTAAGTCATTCCATTGACCTACACTAATCATGGAAGAGATAGTGGCTAATGCATCATCCATGTGATTCTCCTCACGAGGGATATGATGAAACTCAACTCTGTTGAAGAAGGGTAACAACCTTCTTGCATAATCTTTGTAAGGAATCAATCCTGATTGGTATGTGTTCCAATCTCCTTTGATCTGATTGATAACCAAAGTTGAGTTGTTATATACATCCAAGTTCTTAATCCTTAAGTCGATCGCTTCTTCGAGACCCATAATACAAGCTTCGTATTCGGCCTCGTTGTTTGTGCACTTGAATGTGAGTCTGGCGGTGAAACGAATGTGGGTACCCTGAGGTGTTATGATGATTTCCCCAATTCTATTTCCTTAATGATTGACAGCTCCGTCAAAGATTAGTCCCCATTGGGAACCTGGCTCTGGCCCTTCACTGGGTAATGGTTCATCGCAATCTTTCATTTTTAGATACATGACATCTTCGTCTGGGAAGTCAAATCCGACTGATTCCTGATCGTCAATTGGTTGATGAGCCAAATGATCGGCTAAAACACTTCCTTTAACGGCTTTTTGAGCGTGGTACTCTATGTCATATTCTGATAGCAACATCTGCCAGCGGGTAATCCTTCCCGTGAGAGCAGGTTTTTCAAATACATACTTGATTGGATCCATTTCAGAGACCAACCAAGTAGTGTGACGAATCATGTACTGGCGAAGACATTTGGCTGCCCAAGCCAAAGCGCAGCAAGTTTTCTCAAGCATAGTGTACCGAGTCTCGCAGTCGGTGAATTTTTTGCTCAAATAGTAGATGGCAGACTCTTTTCTTCTTGTTTTGTCTTGTTGGCCAAGTACACAACCCATTGAGTCTTCCAAGACTGTTAAATATATGATTAGTGGTCTTTCTTCCACTGGAGGTGATAGTATCGGTGGGTTTAACAGATATTCCTTAATACTGTCAAAGGCGGTTTGGTAGTCTTCTGTCCAAACGCAGTCCTGGTTCTTTTTGAGTAATTTGAAAATCTGCGCACATTTCGCGGTCATGAGGAATATGAATCTAGAGATGTAGTTCAAACGTCCCAGGAATCCTCTGACTTATTTTTCAGTTTTCGGAGAAGGCATTTCTTGAATGGCCTTGACCTTGTCGGGATCAACCTCAATTCCTTTCTGGCTGATGATGAACCCTAAGAGTTTCCCTGAACGGACACCGAAGGTGCACTTGTTGGGATTCAAGCGGAGTTTGTACTTTCTCAACCGCTTGAATAGCTTTGACAGGTGTGGCACATGCTCATCTTCTGTCTTAGATTTAGCAATCATATCATCGACATATACCTCGATTTCTTTATGTATCATGTCATGAAACAGAGTAGTCATGGCCCTCTGATAGGTTGCCCCGACGTTCTTCAAACCGAACGGTATTACCTTGTAACAAAAGGTCCCCCATGGGGTAATGAACAAAGTTTTCTCCATGTCTTTCGGCGCCATTTTTATCTGATTATAGCCCGAGAATCCATCCATGAAGGAGAAAACTTTGAACTTCGTTGTACTGTCTACCAGCATATCAATGTGTGGTAAGGGAAAGTCGTCCTTTGGACTTGCCTTGTTCAAATATCTGTAATCCACACACATCTTGACCTTTTCATCCTTCTTCAGAACTGGTACGATGTTGGCTAACTATTGAGGATATTCTGACGTAGCGAGGAAACCCACGTCAATCTGTTTCTGTACTTCCTCCTTGATTTTGATGGCCATATCTGGATGAGTCCGTCTCAACCTTTGTTTTACGGCGGACATTCTGATCTCAACGGTAGATAATGTTCCACGATGCTGGTATCTAACCCTGGCATATCCTGATAGGACCAAGCGAATACATCGGGAAACTCTTTGAGAAATTTCGTCAAACTCTCTTTGACAGTTGGACTGAGCAGTGCCTCAATCTTGACTTCTTTTCTCTCTTCTTCCGATCCTAAGTTGACTGTTTCCAGCAACTCTTTGTGAGGCTTTATGGACCTTTCCTCTTGTTTGAGTAATCGGGAGATCTCCACTGGAATTTCTTTGTCATCTTCTTCTTCAGCCTCAAATATCGGGAATTCAAAGTTGGGAGAAGGCATCGCATTGTATGTTTCAACGGGGTTTAAAACAAGCATTCTGCATGACGTGATGATTTGTGTTTAGAAGAGATAGAGAGAATGCAAGAGTGTGTAGTGTATTTTTCTTTGAAAACTGCTTGTTTTTATTATTGAGTATTTTTTTAGGATTACCATTTTCTGAAGAAAGCAAAAAGAGAAAACAACAATTAATGCGGAGATTACAAAACGACGTTATTTTATTAATGAACAAGTCGATTCTTGAAACTACAGCCCTATAAAACAAAACTCTGTCGCTTTGGGCGAAGCGAAGAGGGAAATTTACAGAAAGTGAGCCCTATCAAAACATCTGTTTCACCTGGGTAAGGTGAAAGGTTAAAGTAAATATGGCAATTACTTAGACTTATGAACAATCTTCGGAACATCGACAGCAACCCATTGGCGGCGAACTCCTCGGTGAATTACAAAGTCTGGTACCTTCCTTGATTTGTCTTCAGAAATAACGCTGATTTCTGATGGAGCAGGATCATTGGAATCTATCTCCCAGGCAGAGTTGTCGTAGGAGGATTCCTCAGTTGTATTTTGCGTAGTATTTGTACTCTCAGCTGTATCTCCCCATCCAGTTGGCTGGATGTCTTCGAGCCTGATACGAGAGCTTTCAGGAGTGGTGTACTTGACCTTGAAGTCGTATTTTCCACTTGGCTGTCCCAGGGTATCCCACACTTCTTTGGAATTGGAGGAGTCATCCCTCTCGATGACGTTGACCTCGGGAAAAGCATAGTTGATGAATTCTAGTCCGGCAAACATTGCGAATTCATCGTCGTGCTGGGTATTTTTAGGATAACCTGGGTGTTGATCCCATGACATGGTGGGGACACAGGTATTCTTTTCAATGATGCTCAGCTGATTTTCATTGTTCGGCTGACTTTCTTGCCCCAAGTCTCCTGGGTAAGGCTGCCACATTGGCAGGCCATCCATCGGGCCATAGTAGTCGTGGTCAAAGTTGTATTTCATCGGAGTGTCTTCCTTGTAATGAATTTGGCTGAGCCCAGCATCCTTCAGGATCACAATCTCCGTATATCATTTTGACATCTGACCTCGGTATAAATCTCGGACTCTGTGTAGGAAAGCAAAAGGGAGTTTGTGTTTCGCCCTGAGACGTATAACTGTCCTCGTTGAGATAGGACTTCCATTCTTCCTCCGTATCGGAGGAATCATCTTTATTGATGGTATGCACGTCTTGAGTCACCGGATGAAGGAAACCTCCATTGTGGAAGAAGTCTTGAATGGGACGAAGACTTTCATTGTTAGCAGTAGTTTGGGTGCAGGTTGTAGAAAAACCAAGACCCTTCTTTGTTTTGCTATCAGTAGGAATGACAAGTTGTCCCCATCCTTTTGCATTGTTATTTTTTATCACTTCGAGAGCATCTCTGTATGAGGAAATTGAGGTTCCTTTCTCTGATTGATTCTCATTGCTCACCGAAAGTGCTTGGAACTGAGTTCCAACAACCTCCTCGGGTTCTACACAAGTAGATAATGACAAGTTGCTCACGAGCAAGGCTTGTTCTCCACAGATTGTGACGAGTTGGCCATTCTGGACGAACTTTAGCTTTTGGTGGAGGGTCGAAGTGACCGCCCCAGCCTGATGTATCCAAGGTCTTCCTAATAAACAACTGTATGTTGCCCGGATGTCCATAACCTGGAAAGTGACTTGGAAAGTATGAGGACCAATAGTTATGGGAAGGTCGAATTTGCCGATAACCGTTTTTCTGGATCCGTCAAATGCTTTGACGATGACCTCGCTGGTTTTCATCGGAGGTCCTTTGAATGATAATCGTATCAAAGTAGACTTCGGCATAACATTCAGGGCTGACCCTGTGTCTACCAGTATGTTGGCTAAAGCATCGTCCTGGCAGTTGACTGTAATGTTGAGCACCATGTTACGACGGTGACCTTCTTCAGGTAATTCCTCATCACTAAATCCCAAGTTATTGCAGGAAGTGATGTTAGAGACAATGCTATCGAACTGTCTGATTTTTACATCCTGTTCCACAAAGGCTTGCTCCAAGATTTTCTGTAGAGCCTCTCTGTGGGCTTCTGAACTAAGTAACGGTGATAATACCGATATCTTTGAAGGAGTTTGTAATAGTTGGTCAACAATGTTGTATTAACTCCTTTGGATGAGCTTCAGCATCTCATCATTATTTTTTGAAAGGTCGGGATTACTGGATTGACCGACTGGTGGATCGGGAACTTCTGTCTAAGGTTCCTTTTCTTTGTTGGGTTCTCCAACTCCTCTGTTGAAGATTCTACAACTCCTTGTTACTCGACTGATGTCTGCAATATTCACGACGGAGGGTAACGGAATTTCCTTTCCATCCTCAATTGTGGTTGCACCATATTTGTAAGGGATAGCCTTAGTTGATTCATACGGTAGCGGTCCCGGTAGATAGATGACTATGGGAGCCTTCTGATTTTTCTGACCATCGTAAGTAATTTCGATCCGTTCCCGGTTGGAAACTTTCGATTCGTCAAGTAGAGGGATAATGGTACAAATATCCCTAACCCTCTGATGATCAAAGATTACGACAACGTCCTCGATTTGATCAGCGAAGTAGTTGACTGATCCAGAACTTGACCATGGTTGAATCTCTTTGCGGTCCAACTGACTTTGAAGGGCTGCTCGCACGAGGTAGCATCCTTGATTATCCACTGAGAAAACTCCACACCGCTCATAGTTGTGTAGTGGCACCTGGCCACGTCCGCTTTGAACACAGTGTAACCTTACTAGATCTGTTTCCATCGACCGAACATCCTGACTTTGATATCTAGTAGGATTCCCGTTAGTGATACTGATTTACTGGGTGTCTTCATCCATATAGATTGGAAGCCACCAGTGGCTCAACAAGTGCTAAAGTGTTTCCTGGACAAGGGCACAACCCTGATCATCTTCGCAACCTGCTTTACAACCCTGATAATCATGTGATACCAGGAACCCGAGCCGGACCTGTTTAGCATGTAACTCCACCAGGCTGGTATTCATCAAGCGAATATCGAAGATTTGAATCATGTTGATTTGATAATGATTCCTATCATGGTAGTCTTGAATCCATCCAAGATCCATCTGACGCTGGAGGGCCTCTTGTACAAAAGAGTATCCCTGTTTGTTTACCGAGCAAGTCAGGCAAGAATTATAATTGTGACACGGCAGATTATGATACTGGCTTTTCCTTGAGTGCATTGCCACCAGGTTGACATTCATCGCACGGATATCGTGGTTTTAAATGATGTTGGAATTCGTATAAACCATGTTAACTCCACGAACTCGGTGCTCTTGGATCCATCCGAGATCCATCTGTTCCTGTAGAGCTGATTGCACCACAGAACATCCTTGATTTCTTTTAGAGCAGATATCACACTGGTGATAATTATGAGGTGGCACATGGCCATATCCACTCTGTCTACAATGCATCTTGACCAAGTTCGCCTTCAATAAGAGTACATCGTGAATTTGATAGGTGTTGTTAGACTCTTCCTCTATCAAATTGATTGTAGCCTTCTCGTGTTGAGGCAGCGGGTTCGTGAGAACATTCGGATTCGTATCTTTGAAAGATAAGACCCCGCTCCTAACAAACTTTTGCACGTCGAATTTGAAACTGAGACAATTTTCTATGTTATGCCCTGGTCCTCTTTGATGGTAAGGGCAAGTTTGATCCACCTTAAACCAAAAAGGCGGATTTTTTGGTACTGTAAGAGGAGACTTAGTCTGGAGACGCCCCTTGGCTAACAGTAATGGAAATAGTTCTGCGTACGATATGGGTATAGGATCAAATCCTGGTGGCCGCGTTGTACGGTTGTTGTTGTATTGAGGACGAGCCTACTGAAGAGGTTGTGTTGTCCTTCGCTGAAATTGCTGCGAATGCGGTTGGCTTTGAGCAACCTGAGGTTGATATGTAGAAACAGGCGCAGGGCTGGTAGCAGGAGTTACAGCTGCTACTGGTTGGTACCATCGCCTTTGCTTTCCGAGGGAGATATTCCCAATATCTTGCTCCTTTTTCTTAGGGAGAGCACTACCGTATCTTTTTGTACTACTTGATGATTTAATATCTTTTACTAAACGTCCTTCTCGAACGACCTCCTCAAGACGAACTCCCTTGCCCACCATCTCGGTGAAGTCACTGGGCGCACTGGCGACCATTCTGTCGTAGTAAAATGAGCTTAAGGTCTTTAAGAAGATCTTTGTCATCTCTTTTTCCTCAAGAGATAGACAAATTTGGGCGGCAATTTCACGCCATCTCTGAGCGTATTCCTTAAAGGTTTCCTTGTCCTTTTACGAAATTGATCTGAGTTGATCTCTGTCTGGTGCCATGTCCAAATTGTATTTATATTGTTGGACGAATGCAGTGCCAAGATCTCTGAACGTGCTAATTGTAGTGCGGTTTAAACCCATGTACCATTTTAATGCGACACCGATTAAACTATCTTGAAAGTAGTGAATCAGTAGATCCTGGTTCTCTGTCTGAGCTGACATTCGCTGAGCGTACATCACCAAATGGCTTTGAGGGCAAGAGTTACCCTTGTACTTTTCAAAATCGGGTACTTGGAACTTGTGCGGGACTTTCACATTGGGGACCAAACAAAGGTCTGCGGCGTACTTTCCAAATAAATCCTGACCGCAAATAACTTGCAGTTCCTTCTGCATTTCCAGGAACTGTTCCTGGAATTCATCCATTCTATCGAACATACTTTCCTTTCTACCAGAAGGTATCTGTGGAATCTGTTCTTCTAGGATAGTGTGCACCACAGGGGGTGGTACCGTTACTACGGCAGTGACTCTTGGCGTTTCCCAAAGTTTGTAACCTTCAGGAGTCCTCATTATGCCTCTGGCATCCTCCCTTTCCCGAAGTTTGTAACCTTCAGGGCCAGCGGCTTCTGCTATGATTCCCTGATCTTCAGTGATCGGCGGAACATATCCTTCCGGGATATAGTTAACAGGCATGCCCCAGGGACGATCTTTCGGCATTTGATACCTAGGATCATACTTCTCCACTATGGGCATTGAGGTGATCTCTGAGATCACAGTTCTTTGTAGCTGAGCTTCTGCCATGGCTTGCATGTCATTACGAAGCTTTCTCATACCTCTCTCAGAGCGTCGATCTCTTCTTTCAACTCTCTGTTCTCTTCCTCGAGATCATCCATCTTTTTCTGACGATTGGCCCGAGTATTGTACGAATGAGACATTTTGACTCTAGAACCGAGACACAAACGTGAGATTCGTAGGTAAGAAGAATACGTGACGTGAGAATGATGAATGCAATGATTATATTAATTGTTTTTTTGGTTTAATCAAAATAAACTTCGACAATTAGATTGCAAATATCAAACAGTGGGGACACCTCCATTTTATTGAATTCAAAGGATTGCGGAAATGTAAATACAGTAAATTACAAGGTGCGGAAACAGAAACCTAAGCTAATGGGTCCCGAGTCCTCTCTGAGGAGAACTCGGGTGCTGATTTTGGTACTTTCCTTTTCTTGGACCGGGGTTCTTGGGCCGTTGTCGGGTTGTCATTCCTTTGCCAAGTGAAAGGAGCGAGCAAATTCCTTTGGTCATCCTGATTTTCTACAGCATGTTGTTCCAAAATCTCAATTAGAGCATCCTTATCTTTCAGCAGTTGCTGTATTTTGGTACACTCCACATTGAGAATGCGGTACTTGTTCTTCCAAGACCTCCTCTCCTGTTGAACTTTTTTGAGAGTAACCTGAAGTTTTTCCGTTTCAGTCATGAAGTACATGACAGATTCCCTTGGCGGAAGAACTCTGTGACGAGGATAAGGCATTTTTAGCTTGAGAGCTCTAGTTTGTACCCAGTGGAGATAAGGCTCCACCGAGACACAGTCCGATTTTCCTAGAGACTCCCGTCCTTTCTTATGAACATGTTTCCAAGAGTGCACTATTTCCATCTTTAGTGCCCTGTCATTTTCTCCTTCCTTGAAGAAAAGACCTTCCAGATGAGCATTACGCGGGACATGCCTCATCGGATATCCAAATTGACGACGAACTAAAACTGGATGATAATTGATTCCTCCCTTAGTTCCTATGAGGGGTACGTTGGGGAAATTTCCACAACGGTCAATGATTCTGATCCCGTTATAAATCCTATTGTACCAATTTATATCAGAGTTGGTAAGAGACATGATTTTCTGCGACCAACGTAAGGCACTCTTATGATCCCAAAAAGCAGCAGACTTAGGCAAATGGGAGATAAACCACTTATATAGCAGGGGTACACAACACGTGATCATTCCTCCGCTGTATAAATTCCTTAAGTGTACAGAATGATACGCATCTGTGAGCAAGGTTGGTACGACGTTTCCAATGAGAAAAACCTTAATGGCGTTGATATCGACGAAGTTATCGATGTTGGGAAACAAAAATAACCCGTAGCTGAGCAAAACAAAGATGCTCTCGAAAGCAGTCACGTTCCCTATACTAGCAAATTACAGAGCCTTCTTTACCAGAAACTTGGCTGGTAAACCTGGGATTCCTCCCTTGGTGGTCAGGTGAGTCCTGACTTCTAACTCATCCAAATAGATTGCTCTTGTAATGATTTGATCCTTTGGAATTTCTTCCAGTCTAGAAAAGGGAGCTTGATCAGTAATGGGTAGATCAATCAGATGAGAATACTCCTCCAGCATTGGTGCGAGCTGGTAATCCGGGAATGTGAAACAGTGATAGACCGGATCGTAAAACTGAATGAGTGCCTCCAGGATTCCTTCAATTACATGGACCCTTAACAGAGGTAGCAGACCTCCGTACTTAGCTCTGAAAGCATCAGGGTTAGTGATCATCCTTGCTAATCCTCTCAAATCCTCTAGTTTTGGAACCTTGAAGGTATACTTGTGAGTTTTTCGTCTACCAAAATCCATGAGCGCAGTCTTTTTCTCTCTGACATTTACAATCATTATCTTAGTTTAATTTGAAAAAGAGAGACTAGAAGAGAAAAAAAAATTGCTTAATGTTTTTTTTAAATGAATGCATGAATGCAGCACACAAAAACATAGAAGAAACATGGGGTCAAAGGGTCGGTGTCATGAAGTCAAGGCTCTACCCATCCCAAAGGTTTATACTAGTGATTTTTGTACCTGTCTCTCAAAATCATTGATTCTTGTCGAGATAACATCAGCGGGCCGGGAACCGTGCTAGGTGATGTATTTTGAAGAATCTCAGAAGAGGGTAGTATCGCGTGACAACTATTTCCGATAGCTTCCGCACTACTGAAAGAGGTTTTTCCTAGGTGCATACTCAATCTTTCCACATGCGGCATCACACGCATTCCCATTAGCAGAAAAATAAACACAGATATCAATTAGGAAAAGCAGTATATATATTTGTCCTAATATCCTAGACTTTTTAAGAGCTATGAATCCTATGATCCTAACAGAACATGGCTCCCCGGCGGAGGCGCCATTCTGTGGTACCTTCCCAACTTAAAGGTTTTTTGACCTAAGATCCTAGTGAGGTCCGATCCTAGCAATAATGACATTCCCCGATGGAACCGTCATTCGGTGATACCTTATGAACCCAAGGACTCGTACCAAGAGAAGGTTTCAACCAGAGAGATAAGAGAGACAAGATTCCTTTGTTTGGCCCCACGATGGGCGCCATTTTTTCTGTGGAAAATGGGTACGACAAGATCTTACCAAGTCGCTCCCACTGTGGTCGCCATTCTTCTGTAGCGCGGTTTTTATGGTTTTGAATCACTATCGCTTTGGTACTACAGTTCAATTCATTTTTTATCCTATTGAAGCTGATGAAGGAAGGGAAATAGATGTCTCCAATTAACCCTGCTTGCAAACTGAGGTTAAACAGTCAAAACTGTTGGTTTACAGATGTGGCTTTAGTTCGTGGGTCTCTCTGCTTATTTTGTTCAGAACGAAATACCGGGATTGTTCATGGGGAATTTGTTGGGATACTGCGCTAGATTGGCTGGAGGTAGGGGACTTTGGGGTTTTTTGATTAGTGTGCTCGCTAAGATTCTTTTTCAATCTTATGCCTACGTATTTCCGGGATAGGGAAATCAGAGCGATCGTAGTTCCTCCTATTCTATGGGAGGAAATGGTGTTTTGGTGTCTTGTTCAAAGCCCAAGACATGAAGCTAAAGGTGGTTTGTATCTTGTTCAAAGCCCAAGATGTGAAGTTGAAGGGTCTATTTGTATCTTGTTCGAAGCCCAAGATGTGAAGCTAAAAGGGTGTTGACTTTAGAGAGAATTTGTCATCTCTAAAGGGGTCTGTTTGTCACAATTGTTGGGTGACTGATTATAAAGGAGAATTACTTTAACTGGGATATGTGAATCCAGCAATACCATAATTTCCTTTATAGAGGATTTTCAACCTGAAGGAGAAGACTTTAACTCAGTTTAGAGCAACGCCATCTTTCCTTAGAAATTTCTCATGCTAAAAGAGGGACAGTGGTGTGGATGTAAATAATCCAGAGGCTTGCCGCTTACAGAAATTAGACGAGGGAAAATGAGTTGTTGATGTTTGTATACTATGAACGAGGCACAGCTTTTGATGCTAAAAGGTTGATTGGCTCAACCGGGGTTTCCTTATACAAAGCCTAAGAGGAGGCTATTGACCCAACAAGAGGATGCTTTTGTGTCTCATACAAAGCCTGAGATAGAGGCTAAAAGGGTTGACTCAACAAGAGAGTGTTTTTATATGTGTCTTGTACGACGCCCAAGACGGAGGCTAAACGGGTTTGACTCAACAAGAGAGTCTTTTATACTCACCAAGAGAGTGATTTGTATCTCGTACGAAGCCCGAGATGGAGGCTAAAGGTGATAGACTCAACAAGAGGGTCTTTTTATACTCAACAAGAGAGTGTTTTGTATCTCGTACAAAGCCTGAGATAGAGGCAAAAGGTGATTGACTCAACAAGAGAATCTTTTATACTCAACAAGAGAGTGATTTGGTATCTCGTACGAAGCCCGAGATGGAGGCTAAAAAGTTTAGCTCCGCTGGGGAGAATCATTGTACAAAGCCCAAAAGAAGGCTAGGGTTACTGTTTCAGTTGAGTGACATGTCCAGTATGTTGGTTAAAAGAGAAAATCAGTTCTTATATGGGTAATGTTGTACTCATGGATTTGATCTGAGGACTGGGATTATTTCCTGTTCTTTAAGGAAACGGGGAATCCGAAGGGTATTGAGATTGTCCAAGTCTACGGGTGTTTTTTTCCTATTTTTGACAGGAACTTGAGAATGTCTTCGAGACTCAAGGAGATTAGATTGTCCAAGTCTAGAGTTTTATCTTTTGTACTATGCTTAAAAGAGATCAAGAGACAGTACGTTCACAGTAGAAAGATCTAGACTCTTTGAAAGACTGTTCTATTAAGATGACTAATTTCTGTTCCTATACCTTTAAGAGGTCGTCGGGACAATTTGTACGAAGCCCAAGAGGAGGCGAGAAAAACTTTTAAGAAGCCCGAAGGGACAATTTGTACGAAGCCCAAGAGGAGGCTATCTTCCCGGAAGAAGAATTATTATACGAAGCCTAAGAGAAGGCTGTGAAAACTTCTAAGAAGCCGACGGGTCCTTGTACAACGTCCAAGAGGAGGCGGGGATGCTTTTAGAAAGCCTGTGGGTCCTTGCACTAAGCCCAAGAGGAGGCTGATGAATAGTTCCAGAAGGGGTTTCACTTGGAACATTGGCCTTCTGTATATGAACTGTTCAAGGGGGAGATTTCTTAGATCTAGTTATCTAAAATTGTTGTAAAAGAAAATTCTCATGGTTTAGGTTATGGTGAAATATCCGGGAGAACATAGGATGTAAGGAGATGAGGTTTTGTCTAGTTCTAGACGTAGTTGTTGGGGAAACTCTAAATATCTATACTAGTATTACACAGTCGATATGAGTTTATGAAAGAAGACTTGCAGTGAAACAGCCCCCACAATACAGTTATATACATATGAGAGCGGTAAATGAATGTGGGTAAACACTAACTCGGTTGTAGAGCTTCCATGTTGTATTGTTAGTTGTTCAACAAAGAGATTGAAAATAACAGTATGTTACAAAATCAAAGGAGAAAGTGCTTTTTGAAAGGAAAATTGGGGCTTATAGCTCAAGGAGAGGCTCGGAGTTTTATCAGTGATCGCACTGTCGTTTTGTACAGGGACTTATACAAGTGACTGAGGCCCAAGAAAGGTTTTTTGTACAAGGGGATGGGTCTTACACTCTCTCAAGAGGCCCAAAAATGATTGAAAGTGAACAAATATGGGTCTTATAGCTCAAGGAGAAGCCCAAATGACTTGTTTTAAACGGACGATCGCGCCGGGATTTTTGAAAGCGCAGCGTGTCTTATACAATGACTAAGGCCCAAAAATGGTTTTGGTTTTCAAAGGGGGTTGGGTCTTACACTCTAATAGAGGCCCAAAGTTTGAAAATGTTTTGTGAGGGTGAAAATAAAAAAAACCCTAATTTTGCTTTTCTATAAAAGTAAATATTTTAAGAAAATTAAATAAAAATGATAAAAATGCCAAATAAGTTTGAATAAACCATTTGTAAATTTTGTTTAAGGTTTGAAAAATGAGGGATTAATTACAAGATTGATTAAAACTCATTTGGTTTTGATTTTCAAAGTAAATATTCACTTTTAAATGTTTAAAAAACAATTAAAAAGGAATTTATTCACAAAAATACTAATTATATTAAATAAATAATATAAATATGATTTTTTTGTGGAATAAAATATTTCAATATTTTTGTGATTTTTTGCAAAAAGAAACAATAAAAAAATAATTAAAATTGAAGGAGTTATTAATTTTCCAATTAATTAATAAAACATGAAAATATTGGAAAAAATAGCAAAAATGTGAGAAAACACAAAATGGTCTGGGTGGGGTTTGAACCCACGACCTCAAGGTTATAGGGCGCGCGCCTTACCACTGGGGTGGTGATACATCCGTTGATTGAAACAAACTAACAAATACACAAGGCTTGCCTTGTTTTCTAGGCCTGGCCAAGGCAAGGCAAGGCAAGTTTTGGCTCAAAAACGTGAAGGCCATAACTTTCTCATTTCTCCATGGATTGAGAAAAAATTTAGGTCTATCCTGCCTAGAATTTCACAAGGAATCAAATGGTAGTGGTTGTTTTTCAAGATCATGTCCCCATTTTAAAACCCGATAGTGGTTTTGAAATAGGCCTCCAATTGCATTTTCTGTGCTATCTCATGATACAGGCAAGAATTGTATGGAAATTTGGTGCAAACACAACACATATAACTTGTACAAGATGTGCATGATCAGTGGACCTCAAAGCAATGCATATTTTGGAAAGTTCAAGTCACGATGCTTACCTCTTTTTGAGCTTTTGGAGTTTTTTGTGCAATCTGCCAAGTTTCTTGTTCCAGAAATGGTTTGATGCTTTGGACACTCTCAAATGATCTTTTAGAAGCTTTTAGGATAGTTGGAATCAGCTGGAAACCTCAGGGATGAGTTTGAGCTCTTTATTGCAAAAGGGGCAAAAGTGGCCAAAATAGCAACTCCCTCAAATGGTGTTCCAGATTGGGGAACCATTTGGGACAATTCAATGATGATATATGGAGTGTGTTTGAGGTTTTATCTGGTTTGGAAAGTGAATGATTCAAGACATGGCTTGAAAAATGCACAAAAAGGCCTATTTTGAGGTTTTGAGAGGTGACTTTGAGATTTAAGGATTACAGGTCACTTGTGTGAGTTTGGACAACTTAGATATGACATATTGGATGTGTTTGGATCATAAGCTGTGGTGGAATTGCTCTCTAACTCAAGAACTCAGAGTTACCTTGCTAAAGAAGGTATTTTTGCCTAGAGAAAGAGATCTTGAGGAAAGCATATGTTTGATGGCTTTAGTGTACTCAAACTGAGCACAAATGAGCTCTATTTATAGTAGAGCAAGTTTGTTTTGGGATCAATAGTAAATGGCAACTGTAGCAGAGGTTTGGCCAATGTTGATCAATAGGAATCCAAGTCTCCTCTAGCCATTGACTAGAGGTTAGAGCACAGAGTTGTGGTTCCCTAGTTGTTGGATCATTCTTGACTGAATTCAGTTGCAAATGTGTCAGTCCATGCCACCTTGGTGCATCCATTAAATGCTCCAATCCAAAATTGGAGTCTTGTCCCTCTTTTAGGGATTTCTAGGTTTGGCATGCTACTTCTTGTTCCAAAGACTTTGGAGGCTTGGTTCAGTGTTTGTTCCCTTTAGATTTAATCCTCAGATGTGTCCAAAGTGATGACAAGGCATGGAATTATCTGATTTTGCCAAATTGAGCAAAAGTGCAAAATTCTGCCTAGCCTTGGTGTAATACCCCAAATTTTGACCACTTAGATTTCCCATCATTGTGAAAATCATCATCACAATATGGATGTACCTTTATGCTTCATCAGTCTCCCCAAAGATGGGTGAGCATTGACTACAATCAAAATTAGGGTTTCAAGCCCTCTCTGAGTGCTTAGACAAATGATCAATCAAGAAATGACATGATCTTCAACTTGTCTAATCTCTCAAACATCCACAATGGATCAAAAAGAACTCCCACTTCAAGGATTAAGCACAAGGCTGCTCCCTTCTAGGTGGATCAAGTCTCAAGATCGACAGCATCACCAAATTAGGGTTTTGGTCGACCAGGGCCTCCAGATGGAAATTTTCATCTGGGCACAAGGCAATGATCCAAAACATAACCTAATATGCTTCATGGAACCTCATGAACCCATGCATCAAGTCAATTTTGCCTCAGGGGATGCATTCATCAAAAATCAGGAATTAGGGTTTCTTGACCTAATTCACCCCTAAGTTAACTTTTGGAACAAACCATGAGCCAAGACCTCAAGAGATGATTTGAGGGTCTCTAATATACCATATTGATCCATTTGGGACAATGGATTGATCCAAGAAGTTTGAGCAACAAGTCTCAATTTCATCTGCACCACAATTAGGGTTTTAAGGGAAAAGTCAACTGTAACTTTGACTTTTGACCAGGACATGCTCCTAAACCCTAATACATGATTGAATATACCCTATGACACCCATGGAACATGTCTATCAAGTTTGATTTAGGTCAAGGACATGATTTCCTGAAGAATTGCACAGTTTGGAATTCATCTGATAAAAAGTCAACTGTGCACAAAAGTCAACTTTGACTTTTTGAGATTTTTCACCAAAATGGATTTTTAACCCTAAAATGATGTTTATGTATGATTTGAATCATCATTCATCAAGAAAAATCAAGAAAAGTGAGGTAACTTGTAAAAGGGGTAACCATAAAACTTAGAAAATTTTCTAAGTTAAAAATAAAGTGGCAAAGGTACCAACTTTGGAGGACCATAACTCCTAAACCACAAGGCCATTTTTTCTCATCCAAAGATGGATTTGTAGCCCTCATTATCACCTACAAAAACTTCAACTACAAGTCATTCCAATTCATTAAGGATTTTGAGTTATGGAGTGATCAAAGTGGCTGAAAAGTGAAAATGTCACTTTTTCCAACACTTAGTGAAATTTTCACTAAGTCAGATTCTGCCTCACTTTTAGCCAAATGTAGGGGGATTTTTCACTTGGAATCAAAAGAGATCAAAACCAAACTTGTTCAAACAGTTGTTGTATCATGTAAGAGCTTTCCAAAATGGCCAAGAACATTGCCAAATTCAACCTACACCATGAGATACAACATTGCCAAGTTGCCTTGCTGAAATCTGTCAAGGCAAGGCAGAATTTGCAACTTTGGTCGATTTGCCAAAATCAGCCAAATTCAATTGCTCCAATCCACTTGGACACCTCAGAGGATTGAATCTAAAGGGGACAATCACTGAGCCAAGCCTCCAAAGTCCATGGAACAAGAAATAGCATGTTGAACCTAGAATGGCCAAAATAGGGACAAGACTTCAAATTTGGAATGAGGCATTCAATGGAACCATCAAGGTGGCATGGACTGAGCCATTCTCATCTGAAATTAGTCAAGACTTATCCAAGACCAAGGGGACCAAAGCTCTGTGTCCTAACCTCTAGTCAATGGCTAGAGGAGACTTTCATTTCCATTGGCCAACATTGAGGAAACCTACTTACCAGCTGCCATGCACTATTCCTTGCAAAACAAACTTGCTCTACTATAAATAGAGCTCAATTGTGGTCAGTTTAAGTACACCAAAGCCATCTAACAGATGCTTTCCTCAAAATCTCTTTCTCTTGGCAAAAATGCCTTTCTTAGCAAGGTAGCTATCGGGTTTTGAGTTTGAGAGCAATTCTGCACAAACCAATCACTCACACACCTCACATACATCACATATGAGCTGATCAAACACTCACATAACTTCTGAAACATCCATTTCATGAAATCACCAGCTGGTTGCTCAAATTTTCAAACAAGTTGCAGCTGAGGTACCACAAAATGATCCAGCCAATTTCAATCAAGTCCAACCATCCAAACACAATCCATAGGGTGTAGGGAAGCTGTTCAGATCATCACCACTCATCTGTAACACCTCCAAATCAAAAATCACTTTGAACTTGCTGTCACGGCTTGGAGGTAAGCACATACTTGGTCATCTCTCAATCTATGCATATTTCCTCGCACAATAATTTGGCCATATGTTCATAATCATGCATGAAATGTTTTCCCTCATTTAATTGCATTGTTTGAATCGTGTATCAAAAATCCTAGCCTTCAAGCAGAAATTAGGGTTCTTGAGGTCTCTTCGTGATTTCTTGTTGTATGTTTAATTTAAATGAAATTAAAGTACATAGACATGATCGTGAGGTTGAGACGAGCATAATGATATGTGGATTGCATGATATGATTACGTATTCATGGAGATTGGATAGAAAACGCAAATCTGGGCAAACTGAAAAACGCACGTGTTCTTGGTGTTGTTCTTGGCGCCATTTTTCATAAATTCAAATATTTGAATTTTGTGATTTTGTTTAATTGATTCAAAAATTAATTTCTCTCTGAGTTTTAATGATTTTGAGTTGATTCTTTTTTTAATAATTCACAAAATTGTTAAAATATTTTATTTTATCAAAAAATCCCAAAAATATTATTTATTTCATATAATTGATATTTTTGCAAAGAATTAATATTTTGATTGTTTTTGGCATTTTAAATATTTTTTCTACATTGATTTTGCAACTTTTAATGCTTTCTAATTATTTTGTAGGTCAATACTTAATTTTTGAAGCATTAATCCAAGGTCGCAATTTGTTTTCCATGTGTTAAACAATTTTTGATCATTTTAATTGAATTTTTATTCAATTAAATACATTTTTGGAAATAAATTAGGGTTTTGGATTAATTCAACCCTCATAAATCATTTTCAAAACACTTTGGGCCTCTATTAGAGTGTAAGACTCAATCCTTTTTTTGACCAAATCATTTTTGGGCCTCACTTATTGTATAAGTCCCGATACCGTCAAAAAACAAACGGCGCGATCGTCGCCTTTTCAAAAATCATTTGGGCCTACCCTCGAGTAGTAAGACCCATTTCTTTTCTTTAAAAACTTTTTGGGCCTCTTGAGAGAGTGTAAGACCCATCCCCCCCTTGTACAAAAACTTTTTGGGCCTCATCCATTGTATAAGTCCCTCTGTACAAGTAAACGGCGCGATCGTCGCCCGTTTAAAAATAAAAACCATCTGGGCCTACCCTCGAGTAGTAAGACCCATTTCTTTTTCTTTAAACCTTTTTGGGCCTCTTGAGAGAGTGTAAGACCCATCCCTTTGTACAGAAAACCATTTTTGGGCCCCAGTCACTTGTATAAGTCCCGCTGTACAAATTCAAACAGTGCGCTCACTGATAAAACCCTAGGCCTCTCCTTGAGCTGTAAGCCCCAAATCTTTCTTTTTCAAAGCACTTTCTCCTTTGATTTTGAATATACTGTTGTTTTCAATCTTTCTTTGTTGAACAACTAACCAAACAGCATGGAAGCACTACAACCGAGTAAGTGGTTATCGCTTTCATTTACTGCTTTCATATTATAAACTATATTGTGGGGCTGCTCACTGTAAGTCTTCTTTCATAAACTCATATCTACTGTGTAATAATAGTATAGATATTTCGAGTTTCCCCGGCAACTACGTCTAGAACTAGGTGACGCCGTTTCACTTATTCGTAGAAATAGATGCCTAGATCCCCAATAGGAGCACCAGATACAGTCTTCTCTTCGGCTGTCCTCCTTAGGAATCGTCAAGAAACTGTACTCCCCAAGATGAATTTATTCTCCGTGAATGGCATCTTTGAGTTTCTTCCCAATTCTCGAACTTTCCTGACTTGATCCATTCCTTGTGGATAGCTTGCCTTGAATGTCTCGGGGTTTGGGTACCCACTACGGTCATAATCTTGGACCTTAACTAAGGAACCCTCTTTAAAAGCTAAAAGTCGCTGGATAGTAAACCTCGCACGTTTACCAGTGGTTTTTATCTTTAAAAGAGTTATCTCTCCTAATGGAAAGGAGATGATAGACCCACGGGCTTCTTAAAAGCATCGGCCTCCTCTTGGGAATTATTCAAGGACACTACGGCTTCTTAGAAGTATTCACAGCCTCCTCTTAGGCTTCGTATAATGATCTCTTCCTCCGGGAATGATAGCCTCCTTTTGGGCTTCGTACAAGGACCCGTCGGCTTCTTAAAAGATTCCAGCCTCCTCTTGGGCTTCGTACAAATTGTCCCGACGACCTCCTAGAGGTATAGGAACAGAACCTAGTCATCCTCCTAGAACAGTCCTTTCATAGAGTCTACTACTGTTTCTCAAAGCATAGTACAAAAGATAAAACTCTAGACTTGGACAGTCTAACTTCCTTGAGTCTCAAAGACATTCTCAAGCACCCTTCGTTAAATAGGAAGGAAACCCGCAGACTCGGACAGTCTCAACACCCTTTGGATTTCCTGTTTCCTCAAAGAGAAGGAAATATCCCTGATCCTCAAATCAAACCCCTGGGTACAGTGTTACTCATATAAGAACTGATTTTCTCTTTTAAAATCAGTATATTGGATCTGTCACTCAACTGAAACAGTTGCAATAGCCTCCATCTCGGGCTTCGTACGAGATACCAAAATTCTCCCCAGTGGAGTCAAAACAACCTTTTCGCCTCTCTCTCGGGCTTTGTACGAGATACAAAAACACTCTCTTACTGAGTATAAAAGATTCTCCAACTGAGTCAACTCTTTGCTAGCCTCCTCTTAGGCTTTGTATAACGATATGCCCCACTGGGTCAAAAAACTTTTAGCCTCTCTCTCGGGCTTTGTACGAGACACAAAATAGCCTCCTCTTAGGCTTTGTATAATGATTTTCCTAGCGGAAATCAGCCTCCTCTTAGGGTTTGTATAAGAAAACCACTTTTTAATCCAATTAACCTTTTAGCATCAAAGTTGTGCCTCGTTCGCAGTATATAAACATCAACAACTCCCTTTCATCTAATCGCTGTAAGCGGCAAGCCTCTAGATTATTTACATCCATGCCACTGTCCCTCTTTTAGCATGAGAAATTCCTAAGGAAAGATGGCATTGCTCTACACTGAGTTAAAGTCTTCTCCTTCAGGTTAAAACCCTTTCTTCGGAAATTATGGCATTGCTCGAATCCGCGTATCCCAGTTAAAGTAATTCTCCTTCTCCCCTCTTTAGAGATGACAAATTCTCTCTAAAGTCGAGGTCTTTCAGCTTCACGTCTTGGGCTTTGAACAAGACACAAATAGACCTTTCAGCTTCACATCTTGGGCTTTGAACAAGATACAAACCACCTTTCGCTTCACGTCTTGGGCTTTGAACAAGACACCAAAAACCAATTTCCTCCCATAGAATATGAGGAACTACGAACGCTCTGATTTCCCTGTTTCGGTAAACGGGAATACGTAGGCATAAGATCGAAAGAAAAGATCTTAGCAAGCGCAATCAACAAAAAAAAAACAAATCCCATATCTCCATCAATCAAAAGCAGTATTCCAAAAGGATCAGTCCTAACATCCTAATCCTTGTTCCCCGCCAGAAACCTTCTGCCCAGGTAAAAAAGAAAGAAACCTGTATTGGCGAAATACGAATAACCAGTACAAAGGCCCCCCACATTGATAGCATCCGTAACCTAACAAACCGCTGTTTAAACTCAGTATGCAAAGCAGGGTTAATTGGAGACATCTATTTCCCTTCCTTATTCAGCTCACAATAGGATAAAAAATTAATCGACCTGTAGTTTTAAGCTCAAACCGCAGAGAGCGACCAGCGCTTAAGAACCGCGTCCAAAATCACTCGCTACAGAAAAAGTGGCGCCCACCATGGGGCCAATCTCATTTTGCTTTAGGGCATCATCCCCGTTTTCTACGGAAAATGGGAACTCTGCTGAGGAGAAAGATTGACCTATGCTGGTCCATCTCTTAGGCAGGGAACCACAGATTGGGGTTTCCGTCGGGGAACCCATTTCTGTCAGGAATTTAAGATTCATAGCTTTATAAGTCTAGGATGATTAGGACAAATATATATACTGCTTTTCCTAATTGCTATACGTGTTTATTTTTCTGCTACTGGGAATGTGTGTGATGCCGCATGTGGTGAGAATGAGTATGCACCTAGAAAAGCCAAACCCTTTCGTAGTGCGGAAGCTATCGGAAATAGCTGTTACGCGATACTACCCTCATTTGAGGCTGGTGATCTATTCTCGGTGAATAACACTTACTCTAAGATTGCACACAACTCGCTGGCGATCCGCTTGTTGTCTGCCTTCCTGGGAGGAGCTAATGATAATGAGTACAGGTACAAAAATCACCCTAGTATAAACCTTTGGGGATGGGTAGAGCCTTGACTTCATGACAACGACCCTTTGACCCCATGTTTTTTCTATGTTTTTGTGTGCTGCATTCATGCATTCATTTAATAAAACATTAAAACATTCAAAAACTTTCTCTTCTAGTCTCTCTGTTTTTCAAATTAAACTAAGACTGTGATTGCAAATATCAGAGAAAAAGATTGCATTAATGGATTTCGGTAGAAGGAGAACTCACCAGTATACCTTCAAGGTTCCAAAACTGGGGGATTTGAGAAAGTTAGCAAGGATGATCGTTAACCCAGAGGCTTTCAGAGCCAAGCACGGTGGTCTGCTACCACTGTTAAGAGTCCATGTGATTAAGGGGATCATGGACGTGCTCATTCAATTCTACGATCCTGTTTATCATTGTTTCACATTCCCGGATTACCAGCTAGCACCAACGCTGGAGGAGTATTCTCATCTGACTGATTTACATATCACTGATCGAGCTCCATTTTCTGGACTGGAAGAAATTCCAAAGAATCAGACTATTGCAATAGCAATTCATTTGGACGAGTCTGAGGTCAGGACTCACATAACCACTAAGGGTGGCATCCAAGGTTTGCCAGCCCAGTTCCTGACAAAGAAATCTCTGTACTTTGCTAGTATAGGGAACATGACTGCTTTTGAAAGCATCTTTGTCTTGCTCACCTACGGATTATTTTTGTTTCCCAACATCAATAACTTCGTCGATATCAACGCTATTAAGGTTTTTCTCATTGGAAACCCTGTGCCGACTTTGCTCGCAGATGCGTATCATTCTGTACACTTGGGAAATTTGTACAGCGGAGGGGAGATCACATGCTGTGTACCTCTGCTTTACAAATGGTTTATCTCTCACTTGCCCAAGTCTGCTGCTTTTTGGGATTGCAAGAGTGTCTTACGTTGGTCGCAGAAGATCATGTCTCTTACCAACTCTGATATAGATTGGTGTAATAGGATTTATGAGGGAATCAGAATCATTGACCGTTGCGGAAACTTCCCCAGCGTACCCCTCATAGGAACTAAAGGAGGAATCAACTATCATCTGATATTAGTTCTTCGTCAATTTGGATACCCGATGAGACACATCCCACTAGGTGTTCATCTGGAAGGTCTTTTCTTCAAAGAAGGAGAAAACGACAGAGCACTAAAGATGGAAATAGTGCACGCTTGGAAACATGTTCATAAGAAAGGACGAGAGTCTCTGGGAAAACCGGACTGTGTCTCGGTGGAGCCTTATCTCCATTGGGTACAAACTAGAGCTCTCAAGCTAAAGATGCCTTATCCTCGTTACGGGATTCTTCCGCCGAGGGAAATTGTCATGTACTTCATGACGGAAACTGAAAGGCTTCAGGTTACTCTCAACAAGGTTCAAAAGGAAAGAAGATCTTGGAAGAACAAGTACCGCACCCTCGACGTGGAGTGTATCCAAATACAGCAATTACTAAAAGAGAAAGATGCTCTGATTGAAATTTTGGAGCAGTATACTGTGGAGAATCAAGATGACCAAAGGAATTTGCTCGCTCCTTTCACCTGGCAAAGGAATGACAACCCGACAACGGCCCAAGCGCCCCGGTCAAAGAAGAGGACTCGGGACCCATTAGTTTAGGTTTCTGTTTCTGCACTTTGTAATCTACGGTATTTCCATTTCTGTAATCCTTTGGAATTCAATAAAAAGGGGTTTCCCCACTGTTTGATATTTGCAATCTAGTTGTCGAAGTTTATTTTGATTAAACCTAAAAACAATTAATATAATCATTGCATTCATCATTCTCACATCGCGTATTCTCCTTACCTACGAATCTCACATTTATGTCTCGATTCTAGAGTCAAACTGTCTCATTCGTATAATACTCGGGCCAATCGTCAGAAAAGGATGGATGATCTTGAGGAAGAAAATAGAGAGTTGAAAGAAGAGATAGACGCTCTGAGAGAGGATATGAGAAAGCTTCGTAACGACATGCAAGCCATGGCAGAAGCTCAGCTACAAAGAACTGTGATCTCAGAGATCACCTCAATGCCCATCATAGAAAAGTATGATCCTAGGTATCAGATGCCGAAAGATCGTCCTTGGGGCATGCCTGTTAACTATATCTCGGAAGGATATGTTTCGCCGATCACTGAAGATCAGGGAATCGCAACAGAAGCCACTGGGCCTGAAGGTTACAAACTTCGGGAAAGCGAAGATGCCAGGGGTATACTGAAGACTCCTGAAGGTTACAAACTTCGGGAGGCACCAAGACTTACTGCCGTAGTCACGGTACCACCCCCTGTGGTGCACACTATCCCGGAAGAACAGATTCCACCAACACCTGCTGGTAAAAGGGAAACTATGTTTGACAGAATGGATGAATTCCAGGAGCAGTTCTTGGAAATGCAGAAAGAGCTGCAAGCCATTCGCGGTCAGGATCTATTTGGAAAGGACGCCGCAGACCTCTGCTTGGTCCCAAATGTGAAAGTCCCGCACAAGTTCCAAGTGCCCGACTTTGAAAAATACAAGGGTAACTCTTGCCCTCAGAGCCATCTGGTGATGTACGCTCGGCGGATGTCAGCTCAGACGGAGAATCAGGACCTGCTGATTCACTACTTCCAGGATAGTTTAACCGGTGCCGCACTCAAATGGTACATGGGTTTAAACCATACTAAGATCAGTACATTCAGAGATCTTGGTACTGCCTTCGTCCAACAATACAAGTACAATTTGGACATGGCACCCGACAGAGATCAACTCAGATCAATGTTGCAAAAAGACAAGGAAACCTTTAAGGAGTATGCTCAAAGGTGGCGTGAAATTGCCGCTCAAATTTGTCCACCTCTTGAGGAAAAAGAGATGACAAAGATCTTCTTAAAGACCTTAAGCTTATTTTACTATGACCGAATGATTGCCAGTGCACCCAGTGATTTCACCGAGATGGTCGGCATGGGTGTACGTCTTGAGGAAGCCGTCCGAGAAGGACGTTTGGTGAAAGACACTGGATCAACGAGCGGTACTAAAAAATACGGTAGTGCTCTCCCTAAGAAAAAAGAGCAAGATATTGGGAATATCTCTCTCGAAAAGCAAAGGCGACGTTATCAACCAGTAGCAGCTGTTACTCCTGCTATCGGCCCCGCGCCTGTTCCTATGTATCAACCTCAGATTGCGCAGAGCCAACCTGACCAACAAAGGACACAACAGCCTCTTCAGCAGGCTCGTCCTCCATATAACAACAACCGTACAACACGACCATCAGGGTTTGATCCTATACCCATGTCGTACGCAGAACTGTTTCCGTTACTGCTGGCTAAGGGGCACATTCAGACTAAGTCTCCCCTTTCAGTTCCAGAAAATCTGCCTTTTTGGTTTAAAGCGGATCAAACATGCCCTTATCATCAAGGAGGTTCAGGGCATAACATTGAGACTTGTCTCAATTTCAAATCCGACGTGCAAAAGCTTGTTAGGAGCGGGCTCTTATCTTTCAAAGATACGAATCCTAACGTTTTCACGAACCCACTGCCTCAACATGAGAAAACTGCAGTCAATCTGATTGAGAAAGAGACTAACAATGTCTATCAAATTCACGATGTACTCTTATTGGGGACCAATCTGGTCAAGATGCATTGTAGACAGAGTGGATATGGCCATGTGCCACCTCATAATTATCACCAGTGTGATATCTGCTCTAAAGACAACTAGGGATGTTCTGTAGTGCAAGCAGCTCTACAGGAACAAATGGATCTTGGATGGATCCAGGAGCACCGAGTTCGTGGAGTTAACATGGTTTACACGAATTCTAACGTCATTCAAAACCACGACATCCGTGCGATGAATGTCAACTTGGTGGCAATGCACTCAAGGCAAAGCCAGTATCATAATCTGCCACGGCACGATTACAGTTTCTGTCTGATTTGCTCGGTAAACAAACAGGGATGCTCTTTCATACAAGAGGCCCTCCAGCGTCAGATGAATCTTGGATGGATCCAAGACTACCATGATAGGAACTCCTATCAAATCAACATGGTTCAGATCTTCGATATCCGCGTAATGAATACCAACCTGGTAGAGTTACATGCTGAGCAGGTCCGACTTGGATTCTTAATATCACACGATTATCAAAACTATAAAGCAGGTTGCGAAAACGATCGAGGTTGTACCCTTGTCCAGGAGGCACTTCAGCACTTGTTAAATCACTGGTGGATGCCAATCTATATGGACGAAGATACTCAGTAGATTAGTATCAATCACAGGAATCCTACTTGTCGTCAAAGTCAGGATGTCCGATCAATGGAAGGTAACCTAGTGAGGTTACATTGCATTCAAAGTGAGCGTGGCCAGGTGCCACCACACAACTATGACAGTTGTAGCGTCTGTTCAGAAAGTAACCAAGGGTGTTACCTTGTGAGAGCAGCTCTTCAGGGTCAAATCGATCATGGAGAAATTCGCCCATATCCAGGTTCAGGACCCATCATTTGGTCGCCGAACTACCTTGCCGATCAAGTTGAGGATGTCGTCACTATCTCTAGTCATCACATGACCAGGGATGTTTTTGCCATCGTCCCTCTATTTGATGAATCTAAAGTTCCCAACCAGGAACGGATCGAGGTTACTTATGACGGTCAGAAAAATCAGAAGGTTCCCATAGTCATCTATCTACCGGGGCCACTACCGTATGAATCAGCTAAGGCAATCCCTTACAAATACGGTGCAACAATAATCGAGAATGGAAAGGAAATTCCATTACCCTCCGTCGTGAATATTGCAGATATCAGTCGAGTAACACGGAGTGGTCGAATCTTCAACCGAGGGGTTGAAGAATCCAACAAAGAAAAGGAACTTCAGGCAGAAATTCCTGATCCACCAGTCGGTCAATCCAGTAATCCCGACCTTTCAAAAGACAATGATGAGATGCTAAAGCTCATCCAAAGGAGTAAATATAACATTGTTGATCAACTGTTACAGACCCCTTCAAAGATCTCGGTATTATCGGTGTTACTCAGTTCAGAAGCCCACAGGGAGGCTCTACAGAAAGTCTTGGAGCAAGCCTTTGTGGAACAGGATGTAACAATCAGACAGTTCGATAGTATTGTCTCTAACATCACTTCCTGCAACAATTTGGGATTTAATGATGAGGAATTACCTGAAGAGGGTCGTCGTCATAACATGGCGCTCAACATTACAGTCAACTGCCAGGGCGATGCTTTAGCCAACGTACTGGTAGACACAGGGTTAGCCCTGAATGTTATGCCGAAATACACTTTGATGCAATTATCATTCAAGGGCCCTCCGATGAGAGTCAGCGAGGTCGTCGTCAAAGCATTCGACGGATCCAGAAAAACAGTTATCGGCGAAGTTGATCTTCCCATAACTATTGGTCCTCACACTTTCCAAATCACTTTCCAGGTCATGGACATCCGGGCAACATACAGTTGTTTATTAGGAAGACCTTGGATACATCAGGCTGGAGCGGTTACTTCAACCCTCCACCAAAATCTAAAGTTCATCAAGAACGATTAACTTGTCACGGTTTGTGGGGAACAAGCCTTGCTTGTGAGTAACTTATCATCATCTACTTGTGTGGAACCCGAGGAGGTTATTGGAACTCAGTTCCAAGCACTATCGGTGAGCAAAGATAATCAGTTCAAAGAAGGAACTTCGATTTCCTCATACAAAGATGCTATCAAAGCGGTCGAGAGTGTCGATACAACCGGATGGGGACGACTTGTCATTCCTATTAAAAATAAAACAAAGAAGGGTATTGGTTTTTCTGCAACCTGTACCCAGACAGCCGCCAACGATGAAAGTCTTCATCCCCTTCAAAACTTCTTCCACAGTGGAGGTTTTCTTCACCCAGTGTCTCAGACAGTTCATGCTATCAATGAAGAAGATCCCTCTGACGCAGATGAAGAGTGGAAGTCCTATCTTAATGAGGACGGTTATATGTCTCAGGAAGAGGTGCCTATGCCTTTTTGCTTTCCTACAGAAAGTCCAAGATTTATACCAAGATCAGATGTCGAAATGATCTACGGAGATTGTGATCCGGAAGGATGCCGTGCTCCGCCAAATTCATTAGAGGAGGACACTCTGATGAAAGATAATTTTGACCACAATTACTATGGCCCGATGGATGGTCTGCCAATGTGGCAACCTTACCCAGGAAACTTGGGGCAAGAAAGTCAGCCGAGTAATGAAACTCAGCTGAGCATCATTGAACAGAATACCTGTGTCCCCACCATGTCATGGGATCAACACTCAGGTCATTCAGAAACTACTCAACATGAAGATGAATTCGCAACGTTCGCAGGACTAGAATTCATCAATTATGCTTTTCCCGAGGTCAACGTCATCGAGAGAAATGACTCCTCCAGTTTCGAAGAAGTTTGGGACACTCTGGGACAACCAAGTGGAAAATACGACTATATGGTCAAGTACACCGCTCCCGAAAGCTCTCGTGTCAGGCTCGAAGATATCCAGCCAACTGGATGGGGAGATACAGCTAAGAGCACAAATGCTATGCAAAATGCAACTGAGGAATTCTCCTACGACAATTCTGCTTGGGAAACAGATTCCAATGATCCTGCTCCACCAGAAATCAGCATCATTTCTGAAGACAAATCAAGGAAGGTGCCAGACTTTGTGATTCACCGAGGAGTTCGCCGCCAATGGGTTGCTGTCGAGGTTCCGAAGGTCGTTCATCAGTCAAAGTAATTGCCATCTTTAACCTTTCACCCTGCCCAGGTGAAACGGATATTTTGATAGGGCTCGTTTTCTGTAAATTTCCCTCTTCGCTTTGCCCAAAGCGACAGAGTTTTGTTTTATAGGGCTGTAGTTTCAAGATTCAACTTGTTCATTAATAAAATAACGTCGTTCTGTAATTTCCGCATTAATTGCTGTTTTCTCTTTTTGCTTTTTCAGAAAATGGTAATCCTAAAAAACAATTCAATAATAAAAACAAGCAGTAAAATCAAAACACTGCACACACTTACATTTTCTCTATCTCTTCTAAACACGAATCATCACGTCATGCAGATTGCTTGTTTTATACCCCGTTGAAACATACGATCCGATGCCTTCTTCCAACTTTGAGTTCCCGGTATTCGGGGCTGAAGAAGAAAATGACGACCAAATTCCAGAAGAGATCTCCCGACTACTCAGACAAGAGGAAAGGTCCATCGAACCTCACAAAGAGCCGTTGGAAACGGTAAACTTGGGTTCAGAAAAAGAGAGAAAAGAAATCAGGATCGGAGCATTGCTCAGTCCAACTGCCAGAGAGGGTTTGATAAAGCTTCTCAAAGAATTTCCCGATGTATTCGCTTGGTCCTATCAGGATATGCCAGGGTTGGATACCAGCATCGTGGAACATCACTTACCGTTAAGATTGGAATGTCCGCCAGTAAAGAAAAGGTTGAGACGCACTCACCCGGACATGGCCATCAAAATCAAGGAGGAGGTACAGAAACAGATTGACGCGGGTTTCCTTGCTACATCTGAATATCCTCAATGGTTAGCCAACATCGTACCCGTTCCCAAAAAGGACGGAAGGGTTAGAATGTGTGTTGACTATAGAGATCTGAACAAGGCAAGTCCAAAGGACGACTTTCCTTTACCACACATTGACATGCTGGTTGACAGCACAACAAAGTTCAAAGTATTCTCCTTCATGGATGGATTCTCGGGCTATAACCAGATCAAAATGGCGCCGAAAGACATGGAGAAAACTTCGTTCATTACCCCATGGGGTACCTTTTGTTACAAGGTAATGTCGTTCGGTTTGAAGAATGCCGGGGCAACCTATCAAAGGGCCATGACTACTCTGTTTCATGACATGATACACAAAGAAATCGAGGTATATGTCGATGATTTGATTGAAAAATCAAGAACAGAGGATGAGCACGTTGAACATCTGTCAAAATTGTTCAAACATCTAAGAAAATTCAAGCTCCGCTTGAATCCCAACAAGTGCACCTTCGGTGTCCGTTCGGGGAAACTACTAGGGTTCATCGTCAGCCAGAAAGGAATTGAAGTTGATCCTGACAAGGTCAAGGCCATTCAAGAAATGCCTTCTCCGAAAACTGAAAAACAAGTCAGAGGGTTCCTGGGACGTTTGAACTACATCTCCAGATTCATATTCCTTATGACCGCGACGTGTGCGCCGATTTTCAAATTACTCAAAAAGAACCAGGATTGTGTTTGGTCAGAAGATTGCCAAACTGCCTTCGACAGTATCAAGGAATATCTGTTGAATCCTCCGATTCTATCACCTCCAGTGGAAGGAAGACCACTGATCATTTACCTCACAGTCCTAGAGGACTCAATGGGATGTGTACTTGGCCAACAAGACGAAACCAAACGGAAGGAGTCTGCCATTTACTATCTAAGCAAGAAATTCACCGACTGTGAAACTCGGTACACAACGCTTGAGAAAACTTGTTGCGCTTTGGCTTGGGCAGCCAAACGTCTTCGCCAGTACATGATTCGTCATACTACTTGGTTGGTCTCCGAAATGGATCCAATCAAGTACGTTTTCGAAAAACCTGCTCTCACGGGAAGGATTGCCCGTTGGCAGATGTTACTATCAGAATATGACATAGAGTACCACGCTCAAAAAGCCGTTAAGGGAAGCATTTTAGCCAATCATTTGGCTCATCAACCGATTGACGATCAAGAATCAATCGGGTTTGACTTCCCAGACGAAGATGTCATGTATCTAAAAATGAAAGATTGCGATGAACCGCTACCCAGTGAAGGGCCAGAACCAGGTTCCCAGTGGGGACTTATCTTTGACGGAGCAGTTAATCATTATGGAAACGGAATTGGGGCAATCATTGTTACCCCTCAGGGTTCCCACATTCCTTTCACTGCCAGACTTACGTTCAAATGTACGAACAACGAGGCCGAATACGAAGCATGTATCATGGGTCTCGAAGAAGCGATTGATTTAAGGATCAAAAACTTAGACGTATACGGCGATTCAGCCTTGGTTATTAACCAGATAAAAGGAGATTGGAACACATACCAATCAGGATTGATTCCTTACAAAGACTATGCAAGGAGGTTGTTACCCTTCTTCAACAAAGTCGACTTTCATCACATCCCTCGTGATGAGAATCACATGGCTGACGCATTAGCCACTCTCTCTTCCATGATTAGTGTAGGTCAATGGAACAACCTACCTAAGATCGACATAATGCGCCTTGAACGGCCCACTTACATCTTCGCGATTGAAGCAGTCATAGACGACAAACCTTGGTATCATGATATCAAATGCTTCCTTCAGAAATAAGAGTACCCATCTGGGGCACTCAGAAAAGATAGGAAAACCCTCAGAAGATTGGCTGGAAACTTCTTCCTGAGCGGTGACACTCTTTATAAGAGAAATTTTGACATGGTCTTGCTCCGATGCGTCGACAGACCAGAAGCAGACGTGCTCATGAAAGAAATTCATGAAGGATCCTTTGGCACTCATGCCAACGGACACACAATGGCGAGAAAAATTCTCAGGGCCGGGTATTATTGGTTGACCATGGAATCCGACTGCTACAAGTACATGAGGAGGTGTCACAAGTGTCAGATATACTCCGACAAAATTCATGTACCGCCATCACATCTCAAAGTTCTTTCTTCCCCGTGGCCTTTTTCCATATGGGGAATCGACATGATTGGCATGATTGAGCCCAAGGCTTCAAACGGACATCGGTTCATCCTGGTAGCCATTGACTATTTCACCAAGTGAGTCGAAGCAGCGTCATTCGCCAATGTAACCCGATAAGTGGTGGTCCGATTTATCAAAAACAATATCATCTGCCGTTATGGTGTTCCGAGCGAGATCATTACTGATAATGGATCTAACTTGAACAATAAGATGATGAAGGAGTTGTGCGCAGAGTTCAAGATCGAACACCATAACTCATCTCCCTACCGACCCAAGATGAACGGAGCGGTAGAAGCGGCTAACAAGAACATCAAGAAGATTGTTCAAAAGATGGTTGTAACCTACAAAGATTGGCACGAAATGCTACCCCTTGCTCTTCATGGTTATCGCACATCTGTCCGCACTTCAACAGGGGCAACCCCTTTCTCTCTAGTATATGGCATGGAAGCAGTGCTCCCCATAGAAGTAGAGATCCCATCAATCTGGGTATTGATGGAAGCTAAGCTCACGGAAGCTGAATGGTGTCAAAGTCGACACGACGACCTGAACCTGGTCGAAGAGAAGCGAATCACGGCACTATGCCATGGTCAGTTGTATCAACAGAGGATGAAGAGGGCGTTCGACAAAAAGGTCCGACCTCGTATTTTCAGAAAAGGAGACCTCGTGCTCAAGAAGATACAATCATTTCTCACTGATTCTCGGGGCAAATGGACCCCAAATTATGATGGCCCTTATGTGGTCACGAAAGCTTTCTCAGGCGGTGCCTTAAGACTTGCAACCATGGACGGAGAGGAATTTGCCTACCCCACGAATGTTGATGTAGTCAAGAAATACTTCGCCTAAAACTTAAAAAAAAAAACGTCTCGGTGGATTGAAAACCCGAAAGGGCGGTCCAGGCAAAAGTTAGAGACATGAAAAAAAATCATCCCGATGGATTGGAAATCTCATAGTACAATCTAGGCAAAAGTTAGGGATAATGGCAAGTAACTATGTTCAATAGGGGCAAGTCCCTCAGCAGCAGTTACAGCATCATCTATCGGAGGAAATCTCCAGTCAAAGGTCATCTTCGACGGAAGCTCAGGATGTCCCGAATTCAAAGTTGGTAGAAAGATAGTGGTCGTTATGTTTCAACGTAGCCCTTTTCCCTGTAAATTACCATTTTCTAACTTTGTATATACTCTTTGGAATCACGCGTTTGGCTGATCTCCATCTTATCAATAAAATTTGAGCCCTTGTGCTTTTGTTTGTAATTCTTTACTTGTTTTAGCTTTACAGAACGACGTTGTTTAAATTTAATCAGCGATTCTTGAAATAAAACAAAAATGAATTTACTTGTTAAACTTTTTCTGCTTTTAAATTAGAGATGGCATTTCTTTTGACTGTTGAACATCAGAAGAACATCGATCGCTTCTCCCTAAGTAAGCGAACTTCAAAGTGCAGAATCAAAGTACTTCTTCTAAGCCAGTATGCCTAAATGAAGGGATCAACTGTGTCAGAGACCTTGTTTCGTCTGACACGCCTCGGCCGAGTTCTCATCTCCTAAGCCCGATCAACATAGCTCCCAACGGGACTATCTCTCCTAAGCAAGGTGGAATTGCTATTTTGAACCAACGGTACTTCTTCGCCCCGCGATGGCCGAGTATCCAATTGTGTTCATCCATTAGTCTGTATGTCGCGTCTGTTTTGTCAGCATATACATACGTACTTCATGCATTTTTGATTTGCATTTACATTTCATATTGCATCACTATCACTTGAGTTGGTCTTGTCCCCTAGTGATAAACAGTTTTCTCAATCGAGTTTGTCAGTTCTTTCCTCGTCAGGAAATACTGTGTCTGAACAATCTCGCCACCAGTGTATCTTTAGATCAGAGTCGGCACTTGGCCACTTTGATAACTTGAACCTCTGAAAAGCCAGAGAAAACTCTCGATAAACATCACTCTTCGCCATTGAAGATGATATCCTTGCTTTCCCGGATTAAGGAAAATCCACAGAGAAAGCCTCGTGATCAGAGATTCGGCAGCATGCCAGTTTTGCTCCGAAAGGGCCGCTGATGAAAAGGTTATCGGCACCACAAAATTGGACCCCATCTTATGGCATTTCTCCTGGAAGATCCCGAGAAAAGTATGATGTAAGACCAAATGAAAACAGTATCTCAAGAGACTCGCTTTCCCTAGTAGAATCGACAAATGGCATCTCCAACAGAGAAGTTTGTGCAACTCTACAATTCAGACGTTGGGTTCCCCAGCAAGTCTGACATCAAACCTTTTTCCGTCAAATGGCATCTCCCCAGGAAAATTCGGCGAGAAGTTTGAAGGAAAGCCGCTACGAATAGCGTCCCTTGTCAGTAAAGTTTATTGACAAAAGAAACTAAGACCAGTTCTTGGTAGGAAACCAAGAACGAGGGGAAGTTTAAATCAGAAACTAAGACCAGTTCTTGGTAGGAAACCAAGAACGAGGGGAAGTTCAAAAGAAACCAAGACCAGTTCCTTGGTAGGAAACCAGGATCGAGGGGAAGTTTATATCAGAAACTAAGACCAGTTCCTTGGTAGGAAACCAGGATCGAGGGGAAGTTTATTGACAAAAGAAACTGAGACCAGTTCCTTGGTAGAAAACCAGGATCGAGGGGAAGTTTACCTTTTCTAAGCATCATTGCTTAGCTAAAGAAGATGAATGCGTAAGCTACCATTCATAACCACCATCAAAATTTCGGGTATTCCGATATTTAATCATCTTGCACCCCGAATGCCCGAATCCCTTCGTCATTCATACCTTCGGGTCCAAGAGGATTAAATAGGGGCATCTGTAATATCCCAAATTTTGACCACTTAGATTTCCCATCATTGTGAAAATCATCATCACAATATGGATGTACCTTTATGCTTCATCAGTCTCCCCAAAGATGGGTGAGCATTGACTACAATCAAAATTAGGGTTTCAAGCCCTCTCTGAGTGCTTAGACAAATGATCAATCAAGAAATGACATGATCTTCAACTTGTCTAATCTCTCAAACATCCACAATGGATCAAAAAGAACTCCCACTTCAAGGATTAAGCACAAGGTTGCTCCCTTCTAGGTGGATCAAGTCTCAAGATCGACAGCATCACCAAATTAGGGTTTTGGTCGACCAGGGCCTCCAGATGGAAATTTTCATCTGGGCACAAGGCAATGATCCAAAACATATCCTAATATGCTTCATGGAACCTCATGAACCCATGCATCAAGTCAATTTTGCCTCAGGGGATGCATTCATCAAAAATCAGGAATTAGAGTTTCTTGACCTAATTCACCCCTAAGTTGACTTTTGGGACAAACCATGAGCCAAGACCTCAAGAGATGATTTGAGGGTCTCTAATATACCATATTGATCCATTTGGGACAATGGATTGATCCAAGAAGTTTGAGCAACAAGTCTCAATTTCATCTGCACCACAATTAGGGTTTTAAGGGAAAAGTCAACTGTAACTTTGACTTTTGACCAGGACATGCTCCTAAACCCTAATACATGATTGAATATACCCTATGACACCCATGGAACATGTCCATCAAGTTTGATTTAGGTCAAGGACATGATTTCCTGAAGAATTGCACAGTTTGGAATTCATCTGATAAAAAGTCAACTGTGCACAAAAGTCAACTTTGACTTTTTGAGATTTTTCACCAAAATGGATTTTTAACCCTAAAATGATGTTTATGTATGATTTGAATCATCATTCATCAAGAAAAATCAAGAAAAGTGAGGTAACTTGTAAAAGGGGTAACCATAAAACTTAGAAAATTTTCTAAGTTAAAAATAAAGTGGCAAAGGTACCAACTTTGGAGGACCATAACTCCTAAACCACAAGGCCATTTTTTCTCATCCAAAGATGGATTTGTAGCCCTCATTATCACCTACAAAAACTTCAACTACAAGTCATTCCAATTCATTAAGGATTTTGAGTTATGGAGTGATCAAAGTGGCTGAAAAGTGAAAATGTCACTTTTTCCAACACTTAGTGAAATTTTCACTAAGTCAGATTCTGCCTCACTTTTTGCCAAATGTAGGAGGATTTTTCACTTGGAATCAAAAGAGATCAAAACCAAACTTGTTCAAACAGTTGTTGTATCATGTAAGAGCTTTCCAAAATGGCCAAGAACATTGCCAAATTCAACCTACACCATGAGATACAACATTGCCAAGTTGCCTTGCTGAAATCTGTCAAGGCAAGGCAGAATTTGCAACTTTGGTCGATTTGCCAAAATCAGTCAAATTCAATTGCTCCAATCCACTTGGACACCTCAGAGGATTAAATCTAAAGGGGACAATCACTGAGCCAAGCCTCCAAAGTCCATGGAACAAGAAATAACATGTTGAACCTAGAATGGCCAAAATAGGGACAAGACTTCAAATTTGGAATGAGGCATTCAATGGAACCATCAAGGTGGCATGGACTGAGCCATTCTCATCTGAAATCAGTCAAGACTTATCCAAGACCAAGGGGACCAAAGCTCTGTGTCCTAACCTCTAGTCAATGGCTAGAGGAGACTTTCATTTCCATTGGCCAACATTGAGGAAACCTACTTACCAGCTGCCATGCACTATTCCTTGCAAAAAAAACTTGCTCTACTATAAATAGAGCTCAATTGTGGTCAGTTTAAGTACACCAAAGCCATCTAACATATACTTTCCTCAAAATCTCTTTCTCTTGGCAAAAATGCCTTTCTTAGCAAGGTAGCTATCGGGTTTTGAGTTTGAGAGCAATTCTGCACAAACCAATCACTCACACACCTCACATACATCACATATGAGCTGATCAAACACTCACATAACTTCTGAAACATCCATTTCATGAAATCACCAGCTGGTTGCTCAAATTTTCAAACAAGTTGCAGCTGAGGTACCACAAAATGATCCAGCCAATTTCAATCAAGTCCAACCATCCAAACACAATCCATAGGGTGTAGGGAAGCTGTTCAGATCATCACCACTCATCTGTAACACCTCCAAATCAAAAATCACTTTGAACTTGTTGTCACGGCTTGGAGGTAAGCACATACTTGGTCATCTCTCAATCTATGCATATTTCCTCGCACAATAATTTGGCCATATATTCATAATCATGCATGGAATGTTTTCCCTCAATTAATTGCATTGTTTGAATCATGTATCAAAAATCCTAGCCTTCAAGCAGAAATTAGGGTTCTTGAGGTCTCTTCGTGATTTCTTGTTGTATGTTTAATTTAAATGAAATTAAAGTACATAGACATGATCGTGAGGTTGAGACGAGCATAATGATATGTGGATTGCATGATATGATTACGTATTCATGGAGATTGGATAGAAAACGCAAATCTGGGCAAACTGAAAAACGCGCGTGTTCTTGGTGTTGTTCTTGGCGCCATTTTTCATAAATTCAAATATTTGAATTTTGTGATTTTGTTTAATTGATTCAAAAATTAATTTCTCTCTGAGTTTTAATGATTTTGAGTTGATTCTTTTTTTAATAATTCACAATAATGTTAAAATATTTTATTTTATCAAAAAATCCCAAAAATATTATTTATTTCATATAATTGATATTTTTGCAAAGAATTAATATTTTGATTGTTTTTGGCATTTTAAATATTTTTTCTACATTGATTTTGCAACTTTTAATGCTTTCTAATTATTTTGTAGGTCAATACTTAATTTTTGAAGCATTAATCCAAGGTCACAATTTGTTTTCCATGTGTTAAACAATTTTTGATCATTTTAATTGAATTTTTATTCAATTAAATACATTTTTGGAAATAAATTAGGGTTTTGGATTAATTCAACCCTCATAAATCATTTTCAAAACACTTTGGGCCTCTATTAGAGTGTAAGACCCAATCCTTTTTTTGACCAAATCATTTTTGGGCCTCACTTATTGTATAAGTCCCGATACCGTCAAAAAACAAACGGCGCGATCGTCGCCTTTTCAAAAATCATCTGGGCCTACCCTCGAGTAGTAAGACCCATTTCTTTTCTTTAAAAACTTTTTGGGCCTCTTGAGAGAGTGTAAGACCCATCCCCCCCTTGTACAAAAACTTTTTGGGCCTCATCCATTGTATAAGTCCCTCTGTATAAGTAAACGGCGCGATCGTCACCCGTTTAAAAATAAAAACCATCTGGGCCTACCCTCGAGTAGTAAGACCCATTTCTTTTTCTTTAAACCTTTTTAGGCCTCTTGAGAGAGTGTAAGACCCATCCCTTTGTACAGAAAACCATTTTTGGGCCCCAGTTACTTGTATAAGTCCCGTTGTACAAATTCAAACAGTGCGCTCACTGATAAAACCCTGGGCCTCTCCTTGAGCTGTAAGCCCCAAATCTTTCTTTTTCAAAGCACTTTCTCCTTTGATTTTGAATATAATGTTGTTTTCAATCTTTCTTTGTTGAACAACTAACCAAACAGCATGGAAGCACTACAACCGAGTAAGTGGTTATCGCTTTCATTTACTGCTTTCATATTATAAACTGTATTGTGGGGCTGCTCACTGTAAGTCTTCTTTCATAAACTCATATCTACTGTGTAATAATAGTATAGATATTTCGAGTTTCCCCGGCAACTACGTCTAGAACTAGGTGACGCTGTTTCACTTATTCGTAGAAATAGACGCCTAGATCCCCAATAGGAGCACCAGATACAATCTTCTCTTCGGCTGTCCTCCTTAGGAATCGTCAAGAAACTCTACTCCCCAAGATGAATGTATTCTCCGTGAATGGCATCTTTGAGTTTCTTCCCAATTCTCGAACTTTCCTGACTTGATCCATTCCTTGTGGATAGCTTGCCTTGAATGTCTCGGGGTTTGGGTACCCACTACGGTCATAATCTTGGACCTTAACTAAGGAACCCTCTTTAAAAGCTAAAAGTCGCTGGATAGTAAACCTCGCACGTTTACCAGTGGTTTTTATCTTTAAAAGAGTTATCTCTCCTAATGGAAAGGAGATGATAGACCCACGGGCTTCTTAAAAGCATCGGCCTCCTCTTGGGCATTATTCAAGGACACTACGGCTTCTTAGAAGTATTCACAGCCTCCTCTTAGGCTTCATATAATGATCTCTTCCTCCGGGAATGATAGCCTCCTCTTGGGCTTCGTACAAGGACCCGTCGGCTTCTTAAAAGATTCCAGCCTCCTCTTGGGCTTCGTACAAATTGTCCCGACGACCTCCTAGAGGTATAGGAACAGAACCTAGTCATCCTCCTAGAACAGTCCTTTCATAGAGTCTACTACTATTTCTCAAAGCATAGTACAAAAGATAAAACTCTAGACTTGGACAGTCTAACTTCCTTGAGTCTCAAAGACATTCTCAAGCACCCTTCGTTAAATAGGAAGGAAACCCGCAGACTCGGACAGTCTCAACACCCTTTGGATTTCCTGTTTCCTCAAAGAGAAGGAAATATCCCTGATCCTCAAATCAAACCCTGGGTACAGTGTTACTCATATAAGAACTGATTTTCTCTTTTAAAATCAGTATATTGGATCTGTCACTCAACTGAAACAGTTGCAATAGCCTCCATCTCGGGCTTCGTACGAGATACCAAAATTCTCCCCAGTGGAGTCAAAACAACCTTTTCGCCTCTCTCTCGGGCTTTGTACGAGATACAAAAACACTCTCTTACTGAGTATAAAAGATTCTCCAACTGAGTCAACTCTTTGCTAGCCTCCTCTTAGGCTTTGTATAACGATATGCCCCACTGGGTCAAAAAAATTTTAGCCTCTCTCTCGGGCTTTGTACGAGACACAAAATAGCCTCCTCTTAGGCTTTGTATAATGATTTTCCTAGCGGAAATCAGCCTCCTCTTAGGCTTTGTATAAGAAAACCACTGGTTAATCCAATTAACCTTTTAGCATCAAAGTTGTGCCTCGTTCGCAGTATACAAACATCAACAACTCCCCTTCATCTAATCGCTGTAAGCGGCAAGCCTCTGGATTATTTACATCCATGCCACTGTCCCTCTTTTAGCATGAGAAATTCCTAAGGAAAGATGGCATTGCTCTACACTGAGTTAAAGTCTTCTCCTTCAGGTTAAAACCCTTTCTTCGGAAATTATGGCATTGCTCGGATCCGCGTATCCCAGTTAAAGTAATTCTTCTTCTCCCCTTTTTAGAGATGACAAATTCTCTCTAAAGTCGAGGTCTTTCAGCTTCACGTCTTGGGCTTTGAACAAGACACAAATAGACCTTTCAGCTTCACATCTTGGGCTTTGAACAAGATACAAACCACCTTTCGCTTCACGTCTTGGGCTTTGAACAAGACACCAAAAACCAATTTCCTCCCATAGAATAGGAGGAACTACGAACGCTCTGATTTCCCTGTTTCGGTAAACGGGAATACGTAGGCATAAGATCGAAAGAAAAGATCTTAACGAGCGCAATCAACAAAAAAAAACCAAATCCCATATCTCCATAAATCAAAAGCAGTATTCCAAAAGCATCAGTCCTAACATCCTAATCCTTGTTCCTCGCCAGAAACCTTCTGCCCAGGTAAAAAAGAAAGAAACCTGTATTGGCAAAATACGAATAACCAGTACAAAGGCCCCCCACATTGATAGCATCCGTAACCTAACAGGCCGCTGTTTAAACTCAGTATGCAAAGCAGGGTTAATTGGAGACATCTATTTCCCTTCCTTATTCAGCTCACAATAGGATAAAAAATGAATCGACCTGTAGTTTTAAGCTCAAACCGCAGAGAGCGACCAGCGCTTAAGAACCGCGTCCAAAATCGCTCGCTACACTTGGCAGTTTTCAGCAAGGCATATTGCCATTGTCATATCTCATGGCTCAAGTGGAATTTGATGGAGTTCTTGGCCATTTTGGAAAGCCCTCATATGATACGATAAGTGTTTGATCATAATTGGTTTTGATACTTTTTGGATCCAAGTGAAAAATGCCCCTACAGTTGGAAAAGAGTGAAGGCAGATTCTGACTTAGTGAAAATTTCACTAAGTGTTGGAAAAAGTGGCATTTCATGTTTTCAGCCACTTTGATCATTCCATAACTCAAAATCCATAATGAATTGGAATGAGGTGTAGTTGAAGCTTTTGTAGAGGGCCATGAGGGCTACAAATCCAGCTTTGGATGGGAAAAAATGGCCTTATGGTTTAGGAGTTATGATCCTCCAAAGTTGGTACCCTAGCCACTTTGTTCCATAACTTAGAAAATTTTCTAAGTTTTTTATGGTTACCCCTTTTACAAGTTATCCCACTTTTCTTGATTTTTGTTGATGAATGATGATCTAAATCACACATTAACATCATTTTAGGGTCAAAGAACCATGTTTGTGAAAAATCTCAAAAAGTCAAAGTTGACTTTTGTGCACAGTTGACTTTTTGTCAGATGAATTCCAAACTGTGCGATCCTCTATGAAATCAAGTCCTTGACCTAAATCAAACTTGATGGATTGATTTCATAGGTGTTATAGTGTGTATTGAATCATGTCCTAGGGTTTGGGAGCATGTCCTGGTCAAAAGTCAAAGGCATAGTTGACTTTTCCCGCGAAACCCTAATTGTGGTTCAGATGAAATTGAAACTTGTTGCTCAAGCTTCTTGGATCAATCCATTGTTGTAAATGGATCAATGTGATGTATTTGAGATCCTCAAATCCCCTCTTGAGGTCTTGGCTCATGTTTTGTCCCAAAAGTCAACTTAGGGGTGAATTAGGTCAAGAAACCCTAATTCCTGATTTTTTATGAATGCATCCCCTAAAGCCAAATTGACTTGATGATTGGGTTCATGATGTACCTTGGAGCATCATAGGTTATGCTTTGAAGCATTAGCTCATGCCTAGAGGAAAATCTCCATCTGGAGGCCCTGGTCGACCAAAACCCTAATTTGGTGACACTAGCGATCTTAAGACTTGATCCACCTAGAAGGGAGAAGCCTTGTGCTTAATCCTTGAAGTGGGAGTCCTCTTGATCCTTTGTGGATGTTTGAGAGGCTAGACAAGTTAAAGATCATGTCATTCCTTAATTGATCCTTTGTCTAAGAACTCTGAGAGGGCTTGAAACCCTAATTTTGATAGTAGTGAATGCTCACCCATCTTTGGGGAGACTAATGAGGCATGATGGTTCATACATATTGTGATGATGATTTGCACAATGATGGGAAATCTTAGTGGTCAAAATTTGGGGTATGACACATCTGTTTGATGGCTTTGGTGTACTCAAACTGAGCACAAATGAGCTCTATTTATAGTAGAGCAAGTTTATTTTGCAAATAATAGTGAATGGTGGCTGCAGCAGAGGTTTGTCCAATGGTTGCATTTTGGAATCTCAAGTCTCCTCTAGCCATTGACTAGAGGTTAGGGCACAGGCTACTGGTTCCCTTGTTGTTGGATGAATCTTGGCTGAATTCAGTTGGAGGAAGCTCAGTTCATGCCACCTCTAAGCATCCATTAAATGCTCCAAACCAAAATTGGAGTCTTGTTCCTCTTTTAGGGTTTTTTAGGTTTGGCATGCTGCTTGTGGAATCTTGGACTTGGGAGGCTTATGGATCAGATCGTCCCCCTTAGATTTGATCCTCAGATGTGTCCAAAATGATGACAAGGCTTAAAAATTCGTGTGGCACAAGAAATGTGCAAATCTGTCCTAAAACCTGTCTTAAAAATTAGCTGCAACAAGCCTTGTTGTAAAATCCATAACTTCTCGCTCAAGAATGATAAATGGTTGTTCCAGGACTTTCTATAAAGCTGAGATGACATACTTCAACTTTGATGTGTGACCCTAGACTTGGTTCAACTTGGATCATGGAGAAAAACATCCTTGAAGTTGGGACATTCTTGCTGGAAAAATATTAATGATGTCTTATGAAATGTTGAAACATTTGACAACTTTGAACATTAACAATTCCAAACTCTAATCACTTATATCTTTTAATCCACTATGATATTTTGAGTTGAAGTGAATTGCACCTTTGATGCTTGTCTTGCATGGTGACAAAGCTTAAAAATTGTGTGGCACAAGAAAAAGTGCATAAAATTTGTCCTAAAAAAACAGCTGCAGCAAGCCTTACTGTAAAGTCCATAACTTCTTGCTCGAGTATGATAAATGGACGTTCTACAACTTTCTGAAAAGCTGAGATAACGTACTTCAACTTTGATGTTCAAGGTTTGTGAAGATAAGACTTGTAAAGTTGCCAAAAATGACCTTGAACTTGTGTGATCAAGTCTGTCCTAAAAGTTGTCTTAAAAATTCTGTTTTATCAATGCCTTTTGCAGAGATCATAACTTTCTGCTCGAGAATGATAAATGAGCTTTCTAGGACTTTCTGGAAAGGTGAGATGACGTACTTCAACTTTGATGTTTAAGGTTTAGCTTGAATCAACTTGGATCATGGAGAAAAACTTCCTTGAAGTTGGGATATTCTTGCTGGAAAAATATTAATGATGTCCTATGAAATGTCGGAACATTTGACATTAAGAATTCCCAACTTTGATCACTTATATCTTTTAATCCTTATGATATTTTGAGTTGATTCCTTCTACAATTTTGAAGTATCAAATACCTTCTTCAAAAGTAGCTCTTACGCAAAATCAATGGATGCTTGGATCATTAGTTACAATCTTGAAAAGTTGTGCACTTGAACATGATTTTAACTTAGAAAAAATTTCTAAGTTTCCTTCAATTTGATCAATTTTGCAATTTTCCATGATTTCTTGATTTAAATTTGATCAAATTAAATCATCCATCATATTTTCTTGAGTAATGGCTTGTGAAGCTCATAGTTGACCAAAAGTCAAACTTTGACTTTCTGCGTCAGTTGACTTTGTATTAGATGAACTTGAGGCTTGATCCACTTGGAATGTTGCACTCTTGTGCTTGATTATTGATGTGGGAGTCCTTTTGATCCTTTGTGGGTGTTTGAGATGTTAGACAAGTTGAATATCATGTCATTCCTTGATTGATTCTTTGTCTAAAGGCTCTGAGAGGGCTTGAAACCCTAAGCTTGATTGTAGTGAATGCTCAACAATTCCTTGAGGAGATTGATGAGGCACAAAGGTACATCCATATTGTGATGATGATTTGCACAATTATGGGAAATCTTAGTGGTCAAAATTTGGGGTATGACATCTTGTACTCAAATTCCCTATTGTATTTCAACAAAAATGTAGGTTACCACCTACCTGTTCCCATGACCACCTTATTCCCCCTTCCCAATATAGTCCTTATCAGTTTCAAACCCTACCGTTACCTACACATCCAAAAGGCAGCCATGACCTCAATAGTTCAGGACATGTTACGTGATGGCATTATAGTCCCTAGTAACAACCCATTTTCCTCACCAGTTTTACTTGTAAAAAAGAAAGATAGATCATGTCGCTTTTGTGTCGATTACAGAGTGCTTAATGCAGTCACAATTAAAGACAAATTTCCAATCCCAACTATTGATGAGCTCTTAGATGAGCTGGGCAATGCTTCAATTTTTACCAAGATAGACTTATGTTATGGATATCCCCAAATCAGAGTTGCATTAGAAGACACACATAAGACAGCTTTCCAAACTTTTGACGGTCACTACGAATTCCTCGTAATGCCGTTTGGGCTGACTAACACCCCATCGACTTTTCAGTCTGCGATGAATGATTTATTGCGTTCGTATCTCCGACAGTCTGTTTTAGTATTTTTTGATGACATCCTGATTTACAGTTCTAACACGACATATCACCTTGCTCATTTAGATGTTGTTTTTAACTTGCTTAAATCTAATGACTTTATTGTCAAACTTTCTAAATGTGTTTTTACTGTGGATACAGTTAATTACTTGGTTCATGTCATGTCTGTTGGAGGTGTTGCTCCAGATCCCGAAAAAGTGCGGCCAATTTTGGATTGGCCTGTCCCTCATTCACTCACGACGCTCCGAGGTTTTTTAGAACTCACTAGGTTTTACATGAGCTTTGTGCACAATTACGCCACTCTCGCCGCCCCTCTCACAGATTTGTTGCGTTCTATTAAGTTTTCTTGGAGTACAGAGGTTGCTTTGGCCTTTACAGAAATGAAAAGAAAAATGACCGATATGCCGATCCTGGCCTTGCCAGACTCTACAATTAAAATCGTTATTGAAACTAATGCTTCCGGAGTGGCCATTAGTGTTGTTTTGTCTAAAGAGGGGCATCCTCTAGCCTTCTTCAACAAGAAAATAGGTCCAAAAATAAAAGCCTCCTCGGTCTATGTCCGTTAAATGTTTACCATTACGGAGTCGATCAAGAAGTGGCGGCAATACCTCATTGGTCAACATTTCCACATCTACGCAGACCAGAAAAGTTTGAGAAACTTATTACTCCAAAACATAGAGATACCATAACAACAAAAATGGGCTTGTAAGTTACAAGGGTTTAACTTTGAAATTTTCTACAAACCTGGGCAAACAAATCATGTCGCCGATGCACTCAGTCGTAAATATTCAGCAGACGATCCAGTTTTACTTTCACTCTCTTCATTGGTGCCAGACATCCTTGTCAAGCTCCAACAGTTTTATGCAACAAGCAATGAAGGAAAACATTCAGTCCAAGTGGCAGAACAACGAACAAATGGACATAACCAATATAAGTTTTCCAAAGGGTTACTACACTTCAAAGATAAGCTTTTTGTACCTGATGTTTACAACCTACGGCAATCCCTCTTACACGAGTACCACAACACCCCCACAGCTGGACACTTAGGCATTAAACCACTATTGCACGATTAGCAGCCTCTTTCTCTTGGCCAGGACTGTACAAAGATGTCAAAGATTACATCAAACATTGTTCCATATTTCAACATAACAAGTATCTACCACAAAAGAAAAAATGGCTACTCCAACCATTACCAATACCAAATCAGGTTTGGGAAGAACTTACCATGGACTTTATTACACATTTTCCAAGCTCTTTTAGTTACACCGTGATTTAGATAATCTGTGATAGACTTACAAAATACGGGCATTTTGTGGCTCTCCCAACTAAGTTCTCAGATGCAGACCTTGCTTCTCGTTTCTCAGTCGAAATATTCAAACTCCATGGCTTCCCAAAGTCAATCATTTCAGATCGGGATTCCATATTTTTTAGCACTTTCTGGAAAGAGTTTTTCAAAACACAAGGCACACAACTCAAATACAACACAACATACCACCCAGAAACTTATGGGAAAACAGAAGTGCTAAATAGATGCTTAGAGACTTACCTAAGATGCTTTGCTAGCGATCACCCTCATCATTGGTACAAGTTTCTGCATTTGGCCGAATTATGGTACAACACATCCTTTCATTCAGCCATCAAAATGACAATCTTCTTTGCCTTATATGGTCGTCCTCCACCAACAGTCCAAGACTTTATTTCTGGCTTAACGACACTGGATCCTATTAAATCTGCAATAATAAAAAGAGAGCAAGTTCTGTCATTACTTAAGAACAATCTATCATTCACGAGGAAACAAATGGAAGATCAAGCAAAAAAAAAACATATCTAACATTTGCAGTCGGTGACTTGATACTCCTTCGGTTGCAAGCATACCGTCAGCAAACTGTCCACCAGAGGATCTCTCAAAAACTATCAAACATATATTTTGGCCCCTTTGCTATAAAAAATGCATCGGGAAGGTAGCATATGAGTTAGATTTACCACCCTCATCCCGAATACACCCTATGGTGCATGTCTCTTTACTGCGGCCTTATTTCAAGAAAGACCACAACATTAAATTAGCTTTGAATGAACAAAAAAAATTAGAGCTCAAACTACACTCAGAAAAGCAAGAGAAAGTGGAGGAAATTTTAGAACTGAAGTGTTAAAAGAAGGACATGACCAATCTGATAAAAGGTTGCAAAGTGGTGTACTTATACACCCACTTGCATTGCCATCTAACAATAGGACTTCTACTTTAAATTTGGATTCTGAAGTTCCAACTAATACCCGTAAGTCCAAAATTTTCTCAACGGTCATTCAATATGGACTGCATGATGATAGTCATCTTCCATCCAAGGGCGTATAATCAGCCAACACTTTTCCCACTTGGTCACTCCATCAGACAGACTTGGGAACACCTGACAGCCTGCCTGAGGCCTCTGCTCCCACCGCCCACGCGCCTGCTATATTTCCCGCGCATGCGTCAACTTTATCTCCCTCAAACCAATCTGAGCCTTCCATTCACCCCTCTATCTCTCATCCAAACCCACCCAACCTTCCCTCGTTAACCGCACCTGGATCTTTTCCCCAACCTTCTCTATGTGCTTCCCCACCTAACCCTCTTAACTTCTCTGCCAACACTGTTCTTCCACAATTACCACACCTTTTTCCACCCATCTCAAAAACATCACCTACCACAATTAATGCCCCTTCCATGTTACAGTGTACATCCCCCAATGCAATTTCGGTTTCCTCTCTCTCTCTCTCCAACCTTGTGGATAAGGTTGTCCTTGGGCCCCAGAGTAGTGTTAGTGGACTAGATTTTAAGCTCAAAAGAAAACTAAAGAGACCTGATCGGAGCGGATCAGACTGGATCGTCGTGGCCTTCATGTAGGACATGTAATAATGCTTGTAGGGGAGGAAAAAGGGTGGTGGTACCTGCAAGGTACTCCGATGTCAAAGTAAGTGTTTGGTCAAAAGAGAGAAAGCAAGTAAGAGATTTCAAGTATTGGATATTTGATACCTGCCCCTCTCAAGCGAGGGGGTATTTATAGGTGGATCCCCAACGAGCATAGCGACTGGTCTGCCAATAAGGGGTTGCCAAGTGGAGGGCAGTACGCATGGCCTTTTGACTCGGACTAACTGTTTCTGTGATATCCGGGGAGGCAGTTGGTCGCGTAAACTTCTTTGTGCGTGAAGGGGACATGCCCAACAGCTAGTTTCTGCCCAACTGCTAGTTTCTGGCTATTGGGCCTGTCCAATGGCTGGATTGGATTGGGTCTTGCCCCTCTGAGGGACAGCGCCTGCCCAGTCCAGAACAGGAGCCCCCCAAGTCCTTGCTCTGGAGGAGAGTGAGGACTTAAGGTAGCCGTGTAAACAGTCATCTTTGGATGGTATTTGGGGAGAATCTCTTCCCCGTCCACGTGAGCAGGTGTTGTTTCCCGGAGGACATATTTTGAAGATGTATTTTCTTTCGAGCACGCTCTTGTGAAAGTGCCCGTTGCAGTGGCTTTTTTGTGTCGGGGACCCTTAGTGTGCGTGTCGGCGAGGAGATGCGCTCGCGGAATATCAAAAGTTTGGTGCATGTAACGTTCATACTTGGGAATGTCAGATGCAGGAACCTTTTGACACGTGTAGAACATGCAACCCCCTTGTCAGACCTAGAGCCGCCTAGGCAATGATGGCCTTTGCGATTTCCCACGAGAAAATATTTATAAAAGGAGGGACGAGGGACTCATTTATTCACTTCTCACAAATTTCTTCTCTTCTTTTTTGCTCTGCACTTTGTCCCCTCGCCGGAGCCGCCGTAGATCTTCATCGTCTTCGTTCACACCTTCATCTTCAACTCTCCATATTCAAGTAAGTTGTTCATCTTTTCTGCATTTTTCTTAAGTGTTCTTCATTTTCTGGGCGCTCTTCATGAATTTTCCGGCGACTTATGAGTCTTCTGGTTAAAGATTCATGTGTTCTTTGATGAACACATGAATTTCTGGGATTTTCATGAAGAACGCGATGAACATGGAATGGATGTTGTGTTTTTGCGTAGATTCTCCTTTGTTTTGGTTAGGATTAGTTTTAGGTTTGTAGTCGGACACTAGGCCTGTTCAACACAAAGCTCTGGCTTTTCGCGATGAGCTTGCCTTGTTTTGAGCTCAAAGTAACGTAGTTAAGTCGTGGAGACTCGTCCCCGTCGCAGAGGGTAATGTCGTCGTCGTATTAGGTCACGGTCAAAGTGGGCTCGGGGTTGTCCTCGACTTCTTCCTCTCCCTTTCACTTGACTAGTGGTGGAAGGGAGGATTTGAACTTAGTCGTCGAATTCAATTTTTCTTCCTCTGCTTTTCAGGTGAAAATGGTTGATCCTCATGATGAAGTCGTACCCGACGCCCAGGCCGCACAGGAGGAGACGGAGCAGGCCGTCGAGTATGTTAACGTTCAGGTCGCGAGGAGGGACCTTCAATGGATCGCGCACGAGCCGCTGTCGACCAAGTCAACATTTACTGAGGAAGAGGTTCGAGAGTTCCCCTTTTTGGAAAATCGGGCCGAGGGTGCGCCAGCACAATGGAGGGCCTTCCGCCCGACTGAGAATGACAGGATCTGCTCGATTTACCCGGGGCTGCGGTTCCCCATGTATGAATTCGCCTTCGTGGAGGCCAAGTTTCGGCTTCCCTTCACCGACTTCCAGGAGGCGCTCCTTCGTCATCTGGAGTTGTGCCTTGCTCAGCTCCATCTGAACATGTTGGCCTTCATTCGTGCCTTTGAGCTGGTGTGCCGCTTTCTCCATGTCGGGGCGGCTGTCGACCTTTTCTTCTGCATCTTTCAACTCCAACGAAGTACTACGGGCACGAAGCAAAGCTGGGTGTCATTTAAACAACATAGCAGGCTCTTCTGGCCGTACTCCGAGTCTGTTCGTCATTTTAAGGATAGATTCTTAGTCGTGAAGCCTGTTTCTGAGGCAGCCAAGAGGTCCATCGCGATGCTTGAAACGGTGATTGTCGATGGTCAGCAGGTTAAAAAGCCCGTGTCTAAGTTTCCTTTGGAATGGGTGTTCGCCCACTTCCGATACAAGACCGACAAGTTCCTGGTGAAGCACGATCAGCTCTGCGAGGCCGACAAGGAGTCCTATCGTGTGCTCGATGCCTACGTGGAGAGCTTTACGTTGGCCTTTGTGGTGGACAGAGATGGCAAGAAACTGATCGGGGATGATGGGGTGCCCGTCAGAGCAGGCTGTTATATTAATACTAAGGCCCTCCTCAAATGTGAAAACGACGACGTGGCCTTTTAGGTTCTTGGTATAACTCGCTCTTGTGTTTGTATTTGTTGAGCTTTTTCTGTCTGCTAACTTTTGTCTTTTGTGTTCGCAGAGAAAATGGATGACATGAGGGAGCGTTTAATGAGGTCGCAGGCAGTCAAGGTCCAGAAGAAAGTGCCTTCGGTGCCCAAAACCGGAGCAGCTAGGCAGCAGGCGACGATAGAGAAATTTGTGTCCGACGCTGGTCCTACTCCGGGGACGACCTCTGTACCACCAACTCCTGACTCATCCCACAAGAGGAAGCGAGATGATATTGGGGCCTCCCCTGCGGGCTTCTCGGGTGGTGCTCCTGGAGGGGAGTTCGTACTGCCCGCATGCTATCAACAGAGGCAGATTTTTGATGAGGGGAGCTCTGTCATCGTCCCGAATCAGGATGTCTCGACGATTCTGTCTGCCAATCCACAGGTACGAAGGAAGCTCCTTTGCCAGGACGCAGCAGATATGATCAGAATATTGGAAGCGGCGCTGGCCCTGGGAGATGCAGACACAGTTCATCGCTCTGGCCTCAAGGAAGCCAAGACTAGGATCAATGACTTGGAGTGCGAGAACGTGGGGATATACAATGAGCTGATGAAGCTGCGGGGTCACCAGGAGGCCAATATATTGCTTCAAAAGGAGGTGACCCAAATGAAGGAGGAGGTGAAGAACGTCAATGATGAGAATGCCCGTTTGAAGGCGAGGATTGCGAAGCTGGAGGGGTCGTCGGCAGCGGACGACGATGAAACTGAAGATGAGAGAGCCTTGAGGACAAGGAGGGATCTGGTACAGAGGATCCGTGTCCTCGGGGAGGACAACCTAGGGGTAGCCAAGTTTGGCTTTAACGCTGCTCTGGAGCAGGTGAAGGCCCTCAATTCTGATGTCCAGTTGCTGACCGAGGGAATGGGTCTGCTTAATGTGGTCGTTAATGGCGAGGTGGTTCCCTCGGAAGGTGTTAGCGAGGTTGTTTAGTTTAACTCAGATATTTTTGAATATACATGTATTTTGTGGGCCTGAGCATCCTTTTGATGTAATGTTTTGTTGGGCGCTGCCCTTTTGATGTAACCCTGACTTATTCTGGCCTTGTAGCCGATGTTATTAACATTATGTTTGGAAATTTCTTGTCGCATTTATTTATGTATGCTTGTTTGAATGGACGTTTGCTCGACTTGTTTTTGTTATGCTCGACAGGTTGGGAAACTCGTCGAGGAGGGCAAGGTGTTTTTGTCAGTGATGAGGTCTCGGTTGAGGTATTAAACTCATAGGCTTGGATTGTTCCCATCGCAAGCTGGGTGTCCTGCATGATTGGTGTGGCAACGGCAGAGCTCGATTGAGGTGTCCCCGTTGTACGCAGGATCTGCTCGTCCCATGAGCAGAAGCTGGCCGGCGTTGTAGAATGGATTGTGCTTCACCAGGGCATGATCCTATGGCCGTGCCGTCTCCCCGTTTGGGGTGATCTCGTCGACAGTTAGTCTGACCTCGTGGTTAGGCTCAACTGTAGTATTGTTTGAGCTTTTCAGCATTCCATGGTCGAACAAATGGTTCTCCGTCCAGAGTTTCTAAGTAGTATGCTCCGGTGCCCGTTTTGGACTTGACCCTGTAGGGCCTTTCCCAGTTTGCGGCTAGCTTCCCTTCGCGCGAATCTTTCAGGTTTATGTGCAAGACCAAGCTGCCAACGGGGAAGTCGCGTTTTACGACCTTAGCGTCGTGGCGCAAGGTTATTTGTTGTTTCAGCGAGACCTCGCGGAGAGCTGCTCCTGATCGTATTTCTTCGACCAGATCGAGCTCTTCTCTTAAGGCTTCGTCGTTCATTTCCTCCTCGAGGGGAGCTTCCGTTCGTCTGGAAGGCTCTCTGATTTCTACCAGTATCACTGCCTAAGTTCCGTAGGCTAGTCAGAAAGGGGTTTCCCCGGTGGTGGACTGCGATGTTGTCCTATAAGCCCAGAGCATGCTATATAGCTCCTCGACCCATCTCTTCTTGGATTCGCTCATCCTTCGCTTCAGACCACGCAGGATCGCCCTGTTAGCCACTTCTGCTTGCCCGTTGGTCTCGGGATGCTTGACGGAAGTAAAGTGCTGCTTCGTGCCTAATTTGGCGACAAAGCCTTAGAACTTTTGGTCCGTGAACTGGGTTCCGTTGTCGGTTACGAGGGCCTGGGGCACCCCAAACCGTGTGAGGATGTTTCTTTTGTAGAAACGAAGTATGTTGAAGGCTGTGATCTTGGCGAGGGCTTCAGCTTCGATCCACTTCGTAAAGTAGTCGACGTCCATGATTAGAAATTTGTTTTGATAAGACCCCATTGTAAAGGGGCCGAGTATGTCCATTCTCCACCATGCGAAGGGCCATGGCAAGGATAAAGTCTTTAATTCATTGGGGGGTGCCAAGTGCATGTCCCCGTGACGCTGACACCGGTCGCACTTTTTGACGTGCTCCTTGGCGTCGTGCTGCATGGTTAGCCAGTAATATCCTGCTCGCAAGGCTTTCTGTGCCAAGGATCTTCCCCCCAAGTGTTGCGCGTTGATGCCCTCATAGATTTCTTGTAGAATTTCGGGGACCTTACTCTCTTCGATGCATTTCAAGAGGGGGATGGAGAATCCTCTTTGGTAAAGTTTGTCTTCGACTAGTACATACAAACAGGCTCGTCGTTTAGTTATGTCGGCCTCTTTACTGTCCTCGGGCTGCTCCCCTTTGGTGAGGTAGTTGTATACATGAGTCATCCAGCAATGGGTGTCCCTGATGATGTTGACGTCGAGCAGTTCCGGTGGTTTCTCAATACTAGGCCGGGCAAGTATTTCTTGTACGACGGACTTATTTCCGCCTTTCCTTCTAGTGCTGGCTAGTTTACATAGGATGTATGCTCGCGTGTTTCGCTCGCGGGGGATGTGCTGGACTTCCCATGCATCGAATTTTGTAAGTTTTTCCTTTACTAGTGCCAGGTATTCGGCTAGCTGGTTGTTCTTTGCTTGAAATTCTCCCCGTACTTGTGACGCTACGAGCTGGGAATCAGTGTAGATTTTTACCTCCTTGGCGCCCACGTCCTTGGCCAGCCGTAGTCCCGCGAGGAAGGCTTCATATTTGACTTGGTTGTTGGACGTAAGGAAGGATGGGACCATCGATACTTCTATCAATATTCCTTCCTCGTTTTCGAGGATGATACCCGCTCCGCTCCCTGAGGGGCTGGATGCCTTATCTACGTAAACGGTCCATTTATGTGCTCCACATGACGGGGACGGTAGCAGGGTCATTTCTGCCATGAAGTCGGCCAACACTTGCGCCTTGAGGGCTTTTCTACCCTCGTATTGAATGTCGAATTCTAATAACTCCAGGGACCATTTAAGCATCCTGCCCGCCATATCTGGTCGGCATAACAATTGTCTGATGAGCTGGTCCGTACGGATAACTACAGTGTGGGCCAGGAAGTAGTGTCTAAGCCTCCTCGCCGCGGTGATGAGAGCAAGGGCGACTTTCTCTATCTGCGCGTACCTGAGTTCTGGCCCTTGTAAGGCCTTGCTGGTGAAATAGATGGGCTTCTACCCGTCTGTTGTTTCGCGGACGAGGGCAGCACTAATGGCTTCGCTGGCGACAAAGAGGTACAAGTATAAGGTTTCCCGGCATTCTGGTCGGGAAAGCACAGGTGGCTCGGACAGAGCCCGCTTAAGGTGGGCTAGGGCTTGCTCATATTCTTCTGTCCATTCGAAACTGGTCTCTTTCCTGAGCAGTTTGAAGAAGGGCAGGGCGTGCTGATCGAATTTGGCCACGAATCGAGAAAGGGAGGCGAGCATCCCATTTAGGGATTGGATGAACTTCTTTGACCTGGGCGTGGGGGAACTCTGCGAATGCTCGACACTTATCTGGGTTTGCTTTTATTCCCCTTTTGGTGAGATAGAATCCGAGGAACTTCCATGCTCGCACACCGAAGGTGCACTTTTCTGGGTTTAAGCGCATTTTACATTTCCTGGCCTAGTCGAAGACCTTTTGCAGGTGAGCCGTATGATCGGATTTCTCTTGGGACTTTATGATCATGTCGTCCATGTATACTTCGAGCATGTTCCCGATCTCTGATCGAAAGACATTGTTCATCATGCGCTGGTACGTGGCCCCAACATTTTTTAGACCGAAGGGCATTACGTTGTAGTAATAGTTCCTTGAGGAGGTCATGAATGCGGTATACCTCTTGTCCTCATTGGCCATAGGGATTTGATTGTATCCCGAATAGGCGTCCATGAAGGACAAGAGTTTGAAACCTGCAGAGTTATCTACGAGTTTATCTATGCTCGGTAAAGGGTAAGCATCTTTCGGGCATGCCCGGTTGAGATCGGTGTAGTCAATGCACATGCGCCATTTTCCACTATGTTTTTTCACAAGTACGATGTTGGACAGCCAGGTTGTATACCTGACCTCCAATATGAATTTTTCCTTTAAGAGGTCTTGTACAAGTTTTTCGGCAGCCTATGCCTTCTCATCGAATTGCTTTCTTCTCCGTTGTGCGACGGCGCGGGCAGCTGGATCAATGGTCAAATGGTGGCACGCGGTCTCGGGGTCTAACCCGGGCATGTCTGTTGCGCTCCAGGCAAACAGGTCAGCGTTGTCGTCCAGGCATTTCTTCAGTTGTAGCTTGAACTCGTCGGGCAATCCTTCGCCTATCTTCACCCCTCTGTTGGGGTTATTGCTGAAGGTGATGACTTCGAATTCCCCGGCTGGAACTGACCGCATGAGAGTTGAAGTGGGGGAGCTAGTCGTCTCTGTTGGCGCAACCTCACCATGATCTTCCTTGCAGTCTTCTAAAATTCGGCTGTCAAGTTCGATGATGTGCATGAGAAGTACAGGCTTCTTGTCCAGTTGGTCATCTTCGGTTGGACGATTTTCATCCCTTGGCCGTTTGGCTGCTTTCGGTGCTACTCCGATCTAGTTTTGTCCCCTGGTCGCTGCCTCGAAGCATCTGCGGGCAGCTTCTATGTCCCCATGTAAAGTTGTGACGTGGCCTTTCTCAATATAATACTTTAGCTTGAGGTGGACGGTTGAAGGAACAACGATCAGTTCTGCGAGTGTTGGCCTGCCCAAAATGCATTGATACAACGACGGGCAATCGATCACCAAAAACTGGGTCTTGATCGACCTGGACGCTTCCTCCTCCCCGAATGTGACCGGCAGCTCCACGTATCTCCACGGTCTGTTCGTGGCTCTGTTGAACCCCTGCATATCGGATCCCACATACGGCGAGAGATTCTTCTGGTCTAGCTTTAGGGCGCGGAACAGACCCGTGTACATAATGTCCACCGAACTGCCCTGGTCGACTAGGATCCTCCGGACGTCGGTGTTTGCTAGTCTGGCCCTGATGAGTAGAGGAATGTGAGAATTCGGAGAGCCCCCGGGCAGCTCCTCGCGGTAGAAAGTGATCGGTTGGGACCGTCCCTTGATTTTCTCGAGCGTAGACAACCGGTCAGGACTGCAATCTATAAGCTGCTCGAACTTCCTCTTGATAGATCCCACTGTCAGCTCATTGTACCCCCTGCATGAGATAACCATGGCTGCAGGGAAAGCTTCCTAAGTGCTGTGGGCGGATGTCCGGGAAGACTCTTCGAGGTAATCAGGGATGACGAAGTCCTCTGGTCGCGTAATGGACATGGCGACCTGTGGGGGAGGACTGGACTGAGATGGTTTTGTCTCCTTCTTAGGATCTGAAGCCTCTTGTCGGGATGACTCACCTTTCTTTACGTATTGTTTCAAGTGACCCTCCTTGATGAGAATCTCTATTGCGTCTTTAAGGTGCACGCAGTCCTCGGTTGTGTGGTCGTGGCTGCGGTGGAAGCGATAATACTTGCTCTTGTCAATGTTGCCTTTGGACGTTGTTGGTTTAGGGAACCTGACGCCCCCTGCTTGAATTCCGTATTGATGCATTCGGAGAGAATGCGTTCACGGGGAGCCATAAGCAGGGTATATTCTGTGAAACGGCCAGCAGGCCCTTTACCTTCTCGAGGACGGTCGTCTCGTCGTCTTTCTTTTCCTTGTCGGGATGACTCCGGCTCGTCTTTTTTTGGTGCCCGGGTGCTGTCTCGATCTCTCGTGTCCCGGGCAGGATAGGCGGCCTCCTTCTCCTCGTATTGTATGTACGCTTCAGCTTTCCGGAGAAGTTCTGTCAACGTTCGAGGAGTCTCGATCCCGACGGCTTTGCGAAACTCACTTTTTGGTTTCAGGACCTTTTTAGAAAGATACTTCTTCACATGGTCCGTCGTATGGACCTCCACAACTTCTTTGTTGAACCGTTCAATATATGCCCACAGGGATTCGTCCCTTCCTTGTATAATAGCTTCCAAGGTGGCCTCCGACTTGGGATGTCGTCGAGAAGCTGTAAAGTGTCGAGCAAATTGAGTCTTCAAGTTTCTCCATGATGTGATCGACCCTCGAGGAAGGCGCTTGAACCAAGCCATTGCCCCCTTTCTCAGTGTGATCGGGAATAATCTGCATTTTATGGCCCCAGTCACATTGTGGTAATGAAGCATTGCTTCTATGTTCTCTATGTGTTCACCGGGGTCGGTGGTCCCGTCATAGGTTGCTAGAGGAGGGGGCTTCTCCAGCCCGCGAGGAATTCTTGTGTCTATAATCTCCTGTGAAAGGGGGCCGCGGACGTCGTCGTCGCTGCTTGAGCTTGGAGAGCGGGAGAAAGAATGGCTACGACCAAGACTTTTGCTGCGTCGTGGAGAATGCCTGCGCGTATGGCGGCGCTCATGCCTATCTGGCTGTCGGGGCTTCTTAGACGCTGGGGAGCGTCTTGACCTTCGCGGAGGGGATCTGCGGTGGCTTCGGGCGAGATCGGACGCAGACTCTTCCGATCTTGACCGTCTCCTCTTCGGGGAGAAACTTCTGGACCTGTCGCGTCTCCGTTTCTGAGGGGGAGACCGAGGACATAGAGACGGGCTGAGTTGTTTCTCCAAAGCAAGCCGCTCTTAGAGGACATGCTCGAGAGCGTTAATCTTCTCTCCTTGTTGGAAGATCAAAAGGTTTGATCTGTTGAGAGATGCGATGAGGGCAACTATACTTGAATCAGTGTTCTGCGGGACAGGAATGGGTTCGAAAACCCGTTCAACAGCGGGTGCCCTAGGTTTCACTTCCTCGGGGGTCGGGGACGCAGTCTTTCCGTCTCGTAGGTCGGTTTCTTGAAGCACATGTCCGCCGAAGATGTGGTCGGCGTTGTCAGTCACAACGGCAGCAGCAGAGTCTTGGCGCGCATCATTCTTGGTGGAGGTCATGATGATCTTTAGAAGATGCAGCTTTGGTCTTTGAAGTGAAAAAGAGAGGATCTTGAAAAAGACGGGGGAGCTAGTTTCCCACAGACGGCGCCACTGATTGGAGCGGATCAGACTGGATAGTCGTGGCCTTCACTTAGGACAGGTGATGATGCTTGTAGGGGAGGAAAAAGGGTGGTGGTACCTGCAAGGTACTTCGATGCCAAAGTAAGTGTTTGGTCAAAAGAGAGAAAGCAAGTAAGAGATTTCAAGTATTGGATATTTGATACCTGCCCCTCTCAAGCGAGGGGGTATTTATAGGTGGATCCCCAGCGAGCAAAGCGCCTGGTCTGCCAATGAGGGGTTGCCAAGTGGAGGGCAGAGCGTGTGGCCTTTTGACTCGGACTAACTATTTTTGTGATATCCGGGGAGGCAGTTGGTCGCGTGAACTACTTTGCGCGTGAAGGGGACATGCCCAATGGCTAGTTTCTGCCCAACGACTAGTTTCTGGCTATTGGGTCTGTCCAATGGCTGGATTGGATTGGGCCTTGCCCCTCTGGGGGGACAGCGCCTGCCCAGTCCAGAACAAGACCCAACTAGTTTAAAGATTATTACTTTTAGTGGGCTGGAATGATAGTATTATTATTCAGTAAATTTTTAATTCTGTTTTTAATCTTCCAACAGTGGCTCAGGACCATTAGTTTGCAGAAAACCCTAGTATTTAATGTAATCTATACTGCTGAATGAGATATGAAAGTTCAAAGTTTGTTTTATTGTTCTTCTTTTGCAACTTAGGTTAGTAATATTTTGAGTAAGCTTTATCATTGCGGCTTCCGATATTTGCCCGCTATGCGATCTGATATTTTTCATATCAATTTTTTGGTGATCCGATATTTTTTGATATTGATATTTGACAACACTGTAATAGACAGAGGACGACCATTGTTGGACTGAACTTTGCCAAGGAATCGTAACATCGTCTGAAATGGTATATAAAGAGATTATTGACGCACCACCGACAATTCTGAAACCCAACTGAAAACTACATCAGAAATCAATAATTTGAATTTCAAGAAAAAAGAAAAATGCAAATAATTAGAGAAAAGACATAAAAAAAAAAAAGAATTTTAGATAGAGAAACGTGTGATCCAGAATTTTCACTAAAATTATATAAGAAAACTAAAAAAAATTCTTGAAATATATTAGACTTTCCTTCGATTGTAAAAGTGAAATGTTTAAGAATAATATTCTAATTCAATCATTTAAATGCATGTGTACGGATACATTATACAATTTAATTTTTAATATTTTTTAAAATAAGTGCAAATATTTATATCATTTTAAAAATAAACAAAGTTTATAAAATTATGTTTGATGAAGAAAAGAATTATGATTAAAATCATTAATATATTTCTTAAAGTTTATAAAAATCTAACTTATTAAATAAATATTGTGGATTGTGTTATTAGGTTAAATTCTTAAATAAAAATGTTTATTTAAATTTTATGTAAGCAAATTATTAATATTTATAAATTAATAATTAAAAAAAGGGTTAATTGCATTTTACCCCTGCCATATCAGCGTACCCCACCGTTGCTAAAGACAGGTTTTGGCAACGGTTTGCTTGAAAAAAGCGTTACCAAAAGTCAAGGAGGGGGGAAAAGCAAAATTCGCTAACATACATGCAATTAACCCTTAAAAAAAATATTTATTCAACAAATCATTAAAATAAAATTTAAAACTTTTATAAGTTGTGAAAAATATTACTCCCTCCGGTGTCCTCTTTCATTTTTTTATTTGTCTCAAATTATTTGTCCCTTTAAAATACCAATGTAATATTTATTATTTATTTCCACTAACTTACCCTTATTTATTGTATTTTAATTCATTTAACTACTCCACTATCTATTATTAATAATGTTATTTTAGTAAATGACACTCGTTTTATCATTGAAATCAACACAATTAATCATTATCTTAAAAAGTGTGAAAATCTCAAAGAGGACACCTATTGTGAGACGGAGGGAGTACTAATTAAATATTGTAAAAATTTTATGCTGCCTGGTTTGAAAATTTTAGATTATTTTAATTGAAAAGTAAAAGATTAGATTTAATAAATGTTTTAGTTGAATAATCCAAAACGTTGTCGTTCCCACTGTTATGCTTCTTCTACATCACTCGTCTTCTTCTTCTATTGTCATCGTGCCAGGGTTCGCAGAGTGCCAGTTTTCCCTTTCTATCGTCATTCGTTCATGTAACTCGCGCAATCAACTCAATCACGACTCAATCACGTGACAACTCACGAAATCCGTCACGTGCTTTCAACTAATTGGGGAAAAATTTGTTCGAGCTTTTGAGATTGAAACACTTGAAAGATGCAGAAATTGGGAGAGTTCAAACTACCTAATTTCTTCAATTACCCACCTTACTTCACGTAAATTCCTTTTTTTCTTCTCTTACGTCGATTATTTTCTTCAAATTTGCCAAATTGTGCATATTCTAAACGAGTCAAGTAATTTTATTGGTATTTAATTGAAAGATTCATTATTTTACTCTTTTATTTGCGAATTTCAATGTATAACGGTTATTGTGTGATTGTTAATAGTGAAAATGTGATTGACCTGTGGTTGATTAGGATTTTGATTTTGGATTCTGCTTTTCAGTTTGCAGCCAGTAAGGGACACTAGAGAGAAGCAAATACAGTTATGGAAAGAGCTTATTATAGATTACTGTAAAACACAGAAGGTTTTTGTGATTGGAATTGAAGATGAATTTCCACTTTTTACGAATACTGTAATAGAAAGTAAGCTTGAATTTCCTGCTTTTGTTGCCAATTTCCATCGAGTTTGTCGAAATCGGCGAGTCCTATTTATAAATACTTGCTTAGTTTTGTGTTTTGTTTATTTCTACTTTTTTGTTGAATGATTGTTTTCAGATTTTCGATAGTGCAGGATCTCTTACTCATGAAGCTAGAGAAGCGTTCCTTTCGGCTTTAGTTTCTGAGGGTATGCTGGGTTTTTTTGGATTTGTAATGCTGTAATTCGGTTAGGGGAAAATGTCTCAGGTTTGTTATTCTGTTTGACAGGCCGAGCTGAATGGATGGATAAAGGACGTAGAAAATGTCTCATTTTATGGCATCGGATTCAAGATTGGGCTGAAATTTTACTACAGTTTGTAAGTTTGAATTCTAGTTTAATAATCACTTCATGCAAACAGGTATTTATTTCCTTGTGATTGAATTTACTGTAATATTGATAGGCAAAAGATAATGGACTGGAAGATGGTGTTGTGACCATAGAGGAAATACGATTTGGAACTGAATCTCAAGGAACAGGTAATGCACTGAATGATACCTGTAGGTTGTATTTGGTACTACAATTTGGGATAGGTCAAGTTTGACAATTATATCCGGTTAATTATACTGTAGTTGTCTTATCTTTTCTTCATGCATGATAATATATTAGGGTTTGATGCTGATTCTTTTGGTTGATCTTTGTAAAAATAGTTTTGCCTTTCAGTTTATTTCCCACTATCTTGGTTGGATCAAGTCATTTGGATGAGACTGTTTATCGTTAATGGTGATTGAGGGATAGATTGAAATTCAGATAGATATATTCTCTGTAGCACCGACACCTCTGAACTGAAGCGTGTCCGGTGTTCGACGCGCACATGACACAGACACATGTGATTACGTTCAATTTATTTATTTATCAAATTACTACTATTGTGTTGGTGCCGTGTCCGTTGTCAGTGTTGGTGCTTCATAGGATATATTTCCTTAATTTTATACAGACTCAACTGAAGATATGGTGAAAGCTATCATTGCAGAGACTGAGAGCAAATACCCCAAAATGTTTTTGGATATCCGTAGTATAAAATTCAATGATTTGTCTTTTATCTTTACATTCTAGTTTTGTTTGATATAGTACTAAAAAATGTTTATGCTTTAGTTGTATCTTTCAATAGGGTGATAGGGAAAATGTGCAAGCAATAAACATATATTAAAAACAAAAATGAAAATGAAAATGATTTACTTATATCCACTAACAATTTAAAGTGGCTTTACACAATCACAGCGAATGTTTAAATTGAAAAACTGCAAACGAGTTCTATTGCAAGTGAAATGCTAAAATAACATGCTACATTTCTTGCTTACTTGTATTGTATTGTAAATGTTTAACCCTCCAAAATGGGAATAATATAAACTCGTGTTAAAATATCTAACTAGCTTAATATCATTGTTTGAAAGCAATACCAAAACATAAGTTAATGAGAAAGCTAGGCTTGAACATGACATACCTTTTCTGCCTTATATCCCAAATTCTTTCATTCTTTAAATTGAAAGTCATTATTTTTTTTTTAATTTCTAGGTACAATCTTTATTGAGTGTTTATTATTTGCTTAAACTTTCAGTACAAGTGGTTCTTTGACATAATGTCAGAGCTTGATTTTCTTTCGTCTAACGTTTGACCTTTGCCACTGCAAGTTTGGGTGCTGCTGTACTATAAAATGGAACATTCTCAAAACAGAAAAATAAGAGGGCAGAAAAAGTGATAGAACCTTTGTGCTGTTTAAAGATTTAACAGAGAAATAAGAGGGCAGAAAAGATGATAGAATCTTTGCGCTGTTTAAGATTTAACAGAAAAATAAAAGGGCAGAAAAGATGATAGAACCTTTGCACTCATTAAGATTTTTGAATTGATTTATTCAGGAGGAGCCGTATAAGGTGAAATATCATATTAGGTCATAGTCTAGTATGCAATCTAAGAACAGTATACTACAACAAAAACAATTAACCATTAGGTGGTGGGAACAAGCCATAAGATAAAATGGACTACAACAAAGACAATTAACCATTATAGGTGGTGGGGTTTCAAAATTTCTTTTCTAACATTTAAATGGAGTTGAGACAGTAGAGGTTTTAATTTGACGCATGCACACACCTAATCTAGTACGGCATAAACCCAAGTATGATATAACAGATTTTGAAAATTATCAGACACGACACACGGCTTTATTAATCACATAAAAGCTAGTATAAAATTAATATGAAAGCTTGAACATTAAATCTTAAGAGTGAGTCAATATTGTAAAGGTTAGAACATGTAATTGTAAACATAATTGATTTGGAAATTCAAAAACTAAATCACAAATTGTAAAATACAAGTGGAAGTATAGTTGACATACAGTAGTTATGTAAAATAAAGTGGAACCAATTCCAAAGTAATGGAAATGTTTTATTGGGGACTGTCATGTCACCCTGTAAAGCTGTAACTAGAGGCTCGCACCACCACAATTTCTGGTGTCTGCATTAGGATAGATGCGTTGTATTCGAGTAGTTTATGGGACTCCATGATGCACTGAATTCAAAAGCCAATGTGTTTCTTAGTAGCATAACTTAGCATCTGTAATTTCATGACATATTATAAACATCATATGGGGTCAAGTAAACTTGCTTATGGACCCCATCCCTCATCGAGAAACGAGAACTGCATTTAACCCTTGACCTACTTCACAAACTTACATTTGTGAGTCTATCAGCTTTCCTTGTAGGGCACTTTTTATCATGATTATATATACTGCTAGTTCCTGCATGCTGGACTATGCAATGGTTTTGACATTGGCTCTAATTGTTTTTTATATATTGCAGAACTTCAAGGGATAGACAGAACTATTTTGAACCGTGCATTGAAACTATTAGAACAGAAGGGGAAGCTTGTGGTCTTTAAAGGAACTTCAACAGATGATGAAGGAATTAAGTTTTCTGTATAATTGTTTGTTGTGTTAGTCTATTCAATCTAAATGAATTTCAAATGACTTCTTTGAAAGGTCTTGTCCTACCTATCTGACTTGATGAGTATGTCATTGGAAAAGATATCTAAGATCAAGCTGGCATCACCTGTTATCATCCAGTAGTATTATTTTGGAATCTTGTCTGTGTTTAAGAGTTTAGCTTTGTCATGTAATCTTGGTTAGGCTAGGGAAACTGCATTCCTTGTGACATCATGAAATTCATAAATGGGAGTGGGTTCCTATCTTCCAATGCCCTAAAAGCGTGTGTTATGGCTCATTTTATACGTGGTTTAATAAAATCTTTTTGTCCCATTTTAATAATCAATTTATAATATTAATAAAACTAAAAAAAAAATCTATTAGGCTATTACCCTTGTTAATATTTTTGTAATCGTTATATATTTTTCTTCATCAACTTAATATGAAAAAAAGTAAAAAACATATTAGAAACCTCCAGAGCTTTTGGTATCTTGAAAATAAATTGTGATGCATTTGTTTTTCAACAAGGTGTTTTTGCTCTTTGTGGAGGAATAGCTGGATATTCTATCGGGAATTTTCTTTGTTTTTTTTTTTTTTAAAAACTGGTCTGCTGCTCCGTACTGCAACCAGAGTTATAGGCAATTCATTGAGATTGAACAATAGCTGAAGAAAATGGCTTAATTCATTTGGGAAAATTTCTTATAGCACCCTTAATACTTCTAATGTATTATGTAAAATTCCATAAATGTTCGCTAGTTCGGAAGATATATCTCAGAACGCACCCAAACGGTAAAATATTTCGGAGATATATCTCAGAAATATTTTGGAGCATAAGTCGCGTCAGATTCTTCTTCTTTCTCATTTCACACTTTTCTTCAAACTCAACACAATCTTCTTCTCAATACAACCCTTACCCCAAATCAAATTTCATCAAACGAAGGTCAAAGGAACATCAAAGATTATCTCTAATATTGGAAACAACATTTGAATTATCAATTTCAAGTAAGTTTTTCGAGTTTTTGGTAAATGTTCAAGTTTTAGTGTAAACAAGTAGGAATCAATGATTAAGGTTAGAAATGTGTAGAAATTACATGTAACATAGTTTAGACTTAGTGTATAACTGGTTTGCTAGATGAAAATGGCGATCAGAACATTTTTTCTTCAACTTTCATGAGGTACATTTGCCATTGACGTGACCTCTGTGTTATAGAACATTCCGGAGATGCATCTCTGGAATTGTTCAGTGTTTCATATGCTTTGCGAAATTTCGGAGATGCGTCTCCGGAATTGTTCAACATTATAGTTTTATGGTGTTTTCGGAGATGTGTCTCCGAAATTTTCAACGTTATAGTTTTATGGTGTTTCCTGAGATGCATCTTCGAAATTTCCTGCAGTATGTTTTTTTTTTTTTTTAAATTTTCTTGCTTGTGTGTGTTGTTTGCGTGCACTAATGATATGCCTTACTTTATCTTACAAGCATAATGGCTGACAGATTTGACAGACTAAGACATGACAGGGTTGCTCAGTACGCATCCGTTCGGCGGGAGCGGAGCCAACATGTTCTTGAGGCTCCAGGTACATCTGGTCAGGCAGACGTGTCTACTTCTATGGCTCATGCTTCACCTCTGACCACTCCACCTTATTCTTCCCGTAGGAGGTCTTTAAGGGTAAGACGGTAATGTAGGGGGATTAGTGGAGGATAATTTGGTAAACAGGGATTAAGGCCCAAAAACCCATAGGTTTAACAAAAGAGGATTAGGGGGTTTTGAGATCAGAATTTTTGGCAACCCTAAGGAGATTAGAGATCTGAAGAGAGAGGAGGCTAGATTGAGGAATCAACCATAGAACCCCGGAGAACGAAGAATTTCTGCTGAAATTTCGAGGTATGTGGGGTAATCCGGGTTAATATGTTTGATATGGGTTTAAGGTAGAAGTAACGATGTGTTTCGTTTCTGATGAATTCGTGTGGATCTGTGATAAATTTGTTGAGCATTTTCGTGATCTGATGTATGTGATTTTTATGATGAATCTGGTGTAAATTTCTGTGTTTTGGATGTTGAACGATTAATTGGTGCTGTGACGAACCTTTAATAACCGGATCTGTAAATCGAACCTGACAATAACTAAATTTAGACGTAGTAATTAAGCATAATTGATGTAGATGATGAAGTAAGATGAATAACATAGATCTGGGATGAATCGAAGTCGAATTGAGACTGTTTTTGATGGATTGAAGGTGCTGGAAGGAGAAACTTTGTGTTCAGATGCGATTTCTGAGTTTTGGAGGAGTCTCTGGTGATACGCGTATGGAAGACGGTGATACGCATATGAATGAGGGCAATACGCGTATGAGGGAAGGCAATACGCGTATGGGGACATTCCCAAGGTGATACGCATAGCGTACACACCTGTTCCCAAGGGCTGACACGACCCTCTATTGATTTGCGTATCATACGCGTAGAAGAGTTGGGCAATACGCGTATTAATGATGGCAGTACGCGTATGGGATTGGGGGAAACGAGTCGTACGTGTATGGGCTAGTTAGTACGCGTGAAGAGACCTGAAGTAGAATGGAGAGGAAAAATCCTCTCTGCTGATACGCGTAAGGGATGGGCAGTACGCGTACGGGGAGGCGTGAATTGAAGCCATACGCGTATTAGGGAGGTTTATACGCGTATGGGCAGAGACATGTGCAGAATTTTCCGTTCTTGCGATTTGTGTCCTGATCTCGCTTGTAACGTGGTTTCCTTGAGACATGGGGTTATATTGATGTAATAAGACACTAGTAATCCAGTAATAACGATAAATAGGATAAAAATCGGGAATTTATGTGATGAACTAACTATGACACATTGTGAGTTATGATGATGAACTTTGACGAATGTGACTTGGTGTGCGGTTATGATGTTTTATTTGATGATGAAGTCATGAATAATGATGCAACCATGACGATTTTATGACGATGTTTATTATGACGCTTTTGCATCATGCATTCATGGCATAGTAGGACTTCGGCCCATTTGGTGGCTTCAATCCCATTGTGTGGATTGAAGTATTTTTATGACGTGCTCTGGTTCTTGTGTAGAATCGATCCTATTGGTGGGGATCTTTGGAGGGTGATGGCCCAGTGTCCATCGATTATGACGATGTTGGTACCACATGTATGAGTCTGATGTTGCATTGCATACTATGTGGCATTGCATGAGATTGTTGGGATTGATGTATTCTTGAGGTTATTGCTGTTTTGATGTTGTTGTGGTGTTGTGCTTTATCTTTTATGCATATCTTATATATTGATTTCGTGATTACTCACCCTGCCTGTTTGAATGTTGCCTCCACGTGGGTAACGTGCAGGTGATCAGATTTAGCTCCTTTGGCGCATGAAGATTTATTTTGAAGCATTTTTTATTTCTCCGTCGATTAGAGGGTCTTGCTCTGATATGTAACATCGGGTCGGGACGTTTGAGTCGAACGATTTCGTTCTTTGTTTTTATGGACATGATGTTTTTCATGAGTTTTATGTGAGAAGTTTTGAATTATAAAAGTTTTGTTTAAACTTGATTTTCCGTTGCGTGGTGTTTAATTAACTTATGATGGCAAAACCCGTGTGACGCGACAGGTGGTTATTATGAAGTTTTGTGACGATATGTGATGCCCTTTTTGGGATGTTACTCTGATTATTTTGTCGTATTATTGTGTCGTTTGGTCGGGTAGAGAAAGGGTGTTACATTTAGTGGTATCAGAGCATGTCGGTCCGTCCGACCAGGTTTTTACGTGATGTCAGTCCCCTGTAGGTCGACAAGTGTGTGTACACTGTCGATGTTTTGTTTCTTCTAACCTTGTTGGTGGTGTGCAGGATGGCTGGAAGAAATGACCGTGCTATTGCTGATGCTTTGGAATCAGTTGCTAATGTGGTGGCGCAACTCAATCCGAATGGTGGAATTCCATATGAGTTTCGTGCTTTGGGGGAGTTCAAGAGGAACAATCCACCGACTTTCGTGGGTACTCATGACCCAGCAAGTGCACACAAGTGGCTGAAGGCAATTGAGAAGATCTCTTTGGGTGATGGGGTGTACTGATGCGCGGCAAGTTCAGTTTGGGACGCATATGCTGGAAGAAGAGGTCGAGGACTAGTGGGATAACTCCCGTCAGAGACTGGAAGATGTTGGCACTGTGATAACCTGGGCTGTGTTCAACCAGGAGTTTCTGAGTAAGTATTTTCCAGAGGATGCTCGTGGCAAGAGAGAGGTGGAATTCCTTAAGCCGAAGCAAGGAGACATGACTGTGGCAGAGTATGCTGCAAAGTTCGAGATGCTGGTGAAGTTCTGTCCTCACTACAACCGTGTTGATGCTGAGATGTCCAAGTGTCTCAAGTTCGAGAATATGCTGAGACCAGAGATCAAGCAGGGTATTGGATACCAACAGATTCGCAGATTTGCTGAGTTGGTTGACAAGAGCAGAATCTATGATGAGGATAGCTGAGCTCGATCTGCTCACTACAAGCAGATGAGTGAGAAGAAGGGGCAGTATAGGGGTAAGCCTTATACGACTTCAGCTGACAAAGGGAAGCAGAAGGCTTCAGAAGGGAAAAAGACAAGTGGGGGATCAGCTCCCGCTTCTGGAAAGTGTTATAAGTGTGGCGAACAAGGCCATCGTGCTGATGTGTGCACCAATAATGTGGTGAGGTGCTACAGATGTGGTAAGAAGGGACATAGAGCTATTGACTGCAAGGACGATGGTCCAACCTGTTTCAACTGTGGTGAGAAAGGTCATATCAGTACTCAATGTCAGAAGCCGAAGAAGACTGCGACTGCTGCTCAGACCAATGGCAGAGTGTTTGCTTTGAGTGGTGCAGAGGCACCAGAGAAGGACAACCTGATATGAGGTACTTGCTTTATTAATAATATCGAGTTGATTGCTATTATTGATACTGGTGCTACTCATTCTTTTATCTCGCTTGAATATGCTAATAGATTGGGTTTGAAGTTATCTGATATGAATAGTAACATGGTAATAGAAACCCCAGCTAATGGTTCTGTTACTACTACTTTTGTGTGTTTGAGATGTCCTGTGATGATTTTTTAGAAGATTTTTGTGATGGATTTGGTGTGCTTGCCCTCGCACCAAATTGATGTAATCTTTGGAATGAACTGGTTAGAGTTCAACCGTGTTCATATCAATTGTTATAACAAGACGGTAGAGTTTCCTGAGTTTGGTGATGGTGGAGAGTTGATGTTCTTGTCTGCTAAGCAAGTGGACGAACTTCGAGAAGACGAAGCCTTGGTGTTTGCAATTTTTGCATCGTTGCAGATTGATCGTGAAGCTGCAGGTGTGGAGTTTCCTGTTGTCTGTGAATTTCCAGAGGTGTTTCCAGACGACATCAGTGATTTTCCTCCAGAACGTGACGTAGAGTTTGCAGTGGACTTGGTACCAGGTACGAGTCCGATGTCAATGGCTCCTTACCGGATGTCCGCTTCTGAGTTAAGTGAATTGAAGAAATAGTTAGAAGAACTGCTTGAGAAGAGGTTCGTTCGACCAAGTGTTTCTCTGTGGGGTGCTCCTGTGCTGTTAGTGAAGAAGAAGGATGGAAATATAAGGTTATGTGTTGATTATCGACAGTTGAATAAAGTGACTATCAAGAATAAGTATCCACTACCAAGAATCGACGATTTGATGGATCAGCTAGTAGGTGTCTGTGTGTTCAGCAAGATTGATTTGAGGTCGGGTTATCATCAGATTCGAGTTAAGCCTGATGATATTCCGAAGACGGCTTTCAGGACGAGGTATGGGCACTATGAATACACTGTGATGTCGTTTGGTGTATCCAATGCACCCGGTGTGTTCATGGAGTATATGAATCAGATCTTTCATGACTATTTGGACCAGTTTGTTGTAGTCTTCATTGACGATATTCTGATATACTCTAAATCTGAAGAAGAGCATGCTGAGCATTTGAGGACTATGTTACAAGTATTGAAGGAGAAGAAGTTATATGCAAAGCTATCGAAGTGTGAGTTCTGGTTGAAGGAATTGAGTTTTCTTGGTCATGTGATTTCAAGTGGTGGAATTGCTGTTGATCCTTTGAAGATTGATGTTGTATTACAGTGGGAGACTCCGAAGTCTGCTACCGAGATACAAAGTTTTCTGGGATTGGCGGGTTATTACAGCAAATTTATTGAAGGCTTTTCTAAGTTGGCATTACCTTTGACTCAGTTGACTCGAAAGGGTCAAGCTTTTGTGTGGGATGTAGCTTGTGAAGAGAGTTTTGTGGAATTGAAGAAGAGATTGACGACTGCTCCAGTGTTGATTTTTCCTAATCCAAGTGAATCATTTGTAGTGTACTGTGATGCATCGAAGATGGGTCTTGGAGGAGTACTAATGCAGAATGGCCAAATTGTTGCTTATGCCTCCAGGCAGTTGAGGGTTCATGAAGTGAATTATCCTACCCATGACTTGGAGTTAGCAGCTGTGGTGTTTGTGTTGAAAATTTGCAGACATTATATATTTGGCTCTAAATTCGAAGTGTTCAGTGATCATAAGAGTTTGAAGTACTTGTTTGATCAGAAAGAACTGAATATGAGGCAGAGAAGGTGGTTGGAATTACTAAAGGATTTCGACTTTGATTTGAATTACCATCCAGGTAAAGCAAATGTAGTGGCTGATGCGTTGAGCAGAAAGTCATTGCATATGTCGATGCTTATGGTGAAAGAGTTGGAGTTACTTGAACAATTCTGAGATTTGAGTTTGGTGTGTGAAGCAACTCCTGGCAGTGTGAAGTCGGGCATGTTGAAGTTGACTAGTGGTATTCTGGAAGAGATCAGAATGGGACAACAATTTGACTTGAAGTTAGTTGACCAGTTGACTTTGATCAACCAAGGTAACGGAGGAGATTTTCGAATTGATGAGAATGGTGTGATGATGTTCAGAGACAGGGTGTGTATTCCAGATGTCCTAGATATTAAGAAGAGCATTCTTGAAGAAGGACACCGAAGTAGAATGGGTATTCATCCCGGTGCTACAAAGATGTACCATGATTTGAAAAAGTTGTTTTAGTGGCCAGGTATGAAGAAGGATATTGCGGAGTTTGTTTATGCATGTTTGACTTGTCAAAAGTTGAAGATTGAGCATCAAAAGCCTTTAGGTATGATGCAGCCGTTGAGAATTCCATAATGGAAGTGGGATAATATTTCCATGGATTTTATGGTGGGATTGCCGAAGACCGTTAAGGGAAATGATTCCATTTGGGTGATTGTGGATAGATTAACTAAATCGGCTTATTTCTTACCGGTGAAGATTAATCATTCTATGCAGAAGTTAGCCGAGATGTACATTGCGGAGATTGTGAAGTTGCATGGGATACCTTCAGGCATTGTGTCAGATAGAGATCCGAGATTTACATCGAGGTTCTGAAAGAGTTTGCAAGAGGCTTTGGGTACTAAGTTGAGGATGAGTTCAGCATATCATCCGCAGACGGACGGTCAGACAGAAAGGACTATCCAATCTCTGGAGAATTTGCTGAGGGCGTGCATGTTAGATCACGGAGGTTCTTGGGATAGCCATTTACCATTGATTGAGTTCACGTACAATAATAGTTTTCATGCTAGTATTGGAATGACACCCTATGAAGCTTTGTATGGGAGACGATGTAGGACTCCTTTGTGTTGGTATGAGTCAGGCGAGAGTGTTGTACTCGGACCTGAAATTGTGCTAGAGACGACTGAGAAGATTAAGATGATCCAAGAAGGATGAAAGCTTCACAGAGTCGTCAGAATAGTTATCATGATAAGAGGAGGAAAGCACTTGAATTCTAAGAGGGAGATCACGTGTTTTTGAGGGTGACGTCAGTGACTGGCGTGGGTCGAGCTTTGAAGTCTAGGAAGCTTGCTCCACGTTTTGTTGGTCCTTACTAAATTTTTCAGAGGGTGGGAGAGGTAGCCTACCGAATTGCTTTACCGCCGACGCTCACAAATTTACACGACGTGTTCCATGTGTCTCTGTTGAGGAAGTACATTCCAGATCCGTCGCATGTGATTCAGATGGATGATGTACAAGTGAGGGATAATCTGATTGTGGAAGTGTTGCCTGTGCGGATTGATGGTCGTAAAATGAAGCAATTGCGGGGTATTGACATAGCCTTGGTGAAGGTGTTGTGGGGTGGACCAGCTGGCGAAAGTTGGACTTGGGAACGTGAAGATCAGATGAAGGAGTCGTATCCGACTCTCTTTCCTTCAGGTAATTTTCGAGGGTAAAATTCTTTAAGTGGGGGAGAGTTGTAACGCCCCAAATAATTATAATATTTATTTATTTAATTATTATGATTATGCGGTGTTTTGGTGCTTCGTGATGATTTCTTGACGTTGATGAATTAAGTGATTTTATGGGGGTAGCCTTGAGTTAAGGGAACATGGAGACCTTAGAATTATCAATTTAATTAGATTATTTTATTAATAATAATATTGAAATAATTTGAATAATTAAAATATTATTTTAGATTATTATTATTATTATTATTGTTAATTAAAATAATTAGGAGGTCTTTAAGGGTAAGACGGTAATGTAGGGGGATTAGTGGAGGATAATTTGGTAAACAGGGATTAAGGCCCAAAAACCCATAGGTTTAACAAAAGAGAATTAGGGGGTTTTGAGATCAGAATTTTTGGCAACCCTAAGGAGATTAGAGATCTGAAGAGAGAGGAGGCTAGATTGAGGAATCAACCATAGAACCTCAGAGAACGAAGAATTTCTGCTGAAATTTTGAGGTATGGGGGGTAATCCGGGTTAATATGTTTGATATGGGTTTAAGGTAGAAGTAACGATGTGTTTCGTTTATGATGAATTCGTGTGGATCTGTGGTAAATTTGTTGAGCATTTTCGTGATCTGATGTATGTGATTTTTATAATGAATTTGGTGTAAATTTCTGTGTTTTGGATGTTGAACGATTAGTTAGTGCTGTGACAAACCTTTAATAACCGGATCTGTAAATCGAACCTGACAATAACTAAATTCAGACGTAGTAATTAAGCATAATTGATGTAGATGATGAAGTAAGATGAATAACATAGATCTGGGATGAATCGAAGTTGAATTGAGACTGTTTTTGATGGATTGAAGGTACTGGAAGGAGAGACTTTGTGTTCTGATGCGATTTCTGAGTTTTGGAGGAGTCTCTGGTGATACGCGTATGGAAGACGGTGATACGCGTATGAATGAGGGCAATACGCGTATGAGGGAAGGCAGTACGCGTATGGGGACATTCCCAAGGTGATACGCATAGCGTACACACCTGTTCCCAAGGGCTGACACGGCCCTCTGTTAATTTGCGTATCATACGCGTAGAAGAGTTGGGCAATACGCGTATTAATGATGGCAGTACGCGTATGGGATTGGGGGAAACGAGTCGTACGTGTATGGGCTAGTTAGTACGCGTAAAGAGATCTGAAGTAGAATGGAGAGGAAAAATCCTCTCTGCTGATACGCGTAAGGGATGGGCAGTACGCGTACGGGGTGGCGTGAATTAAAGCCATAAGCGTATTAGGGAGGTTTATACGCGTATGGGCAGAGACATGTGTAGAATTTTCCGTTCTTGCGATTTGTGTCCTGATCTCGCTTGTAACGTGGTTTCCTTGAGACATGGGGTTATATTGATGTAATAAGACACTAGTAATCCAGTAATAACGATAAATAGGATAAAAATCGGGAATTTATGTGATGAACTAACTATGACGCATTGTGAGTTATGATGATGAACTTTGACGAATGTGACTTGGTGTGCTGTTATGATGTTTTATTTGATGATGAAGTCATGAATAATGATGCAACCATGACGATTTTATGACGATGTTTATTATGACGCTTTTGCATCATGCATTCATGGCATAGTAGGACTTCGGCCCATTTGGTGGCTTCAATCCCGTTGTGTGGATTGAAGTGTTTTTATGAGGTGCTCTGGTTCTTGTGTAGAATCGATCCTATTGGTGGGGATCTTTGTAGGGTGATGGCCCAGTGTCCATCGATTATGACGATGTTGGTACCACATGTATGAGTCTGATGTTGCATTGCATACTATGTGGCATTGCATGAGATTGTTGGGATTGATGTATTCTTGAGGTTATTGTTGTTTTGATGTTGTTGTGGTGTTGTGCTTTATCTTTTACGCATATCTTATATATTAATTTCGTGATTACTCACCCTGCCTGTTTGAATGTTGCCTCCACGTGGGTAACGTGCAGGTGATCAGATTTAGCTCCTTTGGCGCATGAAGATTTATTTTGAAGCATTTTTTATTTCTCCATCGATTAGAGGGTCTTGCTCTGATATGTAACATCGGGTCGGGACGTTTGAGTCGAACGATTTCGTTCTTTGTTTTTATGGACATGATGTTTTTCATGAGTTTTATGTGAGAAGTTTTGAATTATAAAAGTTTTGTTTAAACTTGATTTTCCGCTGCGTGGTGTTTAATTAACTTATGATGGCAAAACCCGTGTGACGCGACAGGTGGTTATTATGACGTTTTGTGACGATATGTGATGCCCTTTTTGGGATGTTACTCTGATTATTTTGCCGTATTTTTGTGTCGTTTGGTCGGGTAGAGAAAGGGTGTTACATTTAGTGGTATCAGAGCATGTCGGTCCGTCCGACCAGGTTTTTACGTGATGTCAGTCCCCTGTAGGTCGACAAGTGTGTGTACACTGTCGATGTTTTGTTTCTTCTAACCTTGTTGGTGGTGTGCAGGATGGCTGGAAGAAATGACCGTGCTATTGCTGATGCTTTGGAATCAGTTGCTAATGTGGTGGCGCAACTCAATCCGAATGGTGGAATTCCATATGAGTTTCGTACTTTGGGGGAGTTCAAGAGGAACAATCCACCGACTTTCGTGGGTACTCATGACCCAGCAAGTGCACACAAGTGGCTGAAGGCAATTGAGAAGATCTCTTTGGGTGATGGGGTGTACTGATGCGCAGCAAGTTCAGTTTGGGACACATATGCTGGAAGAAGAGGCCGAGGACTGGTGGGATAACACCCGTCAGAGACTGAAAGATGTTGCCACTGTGATAACCTGGGCTGTGTTCAACCAGGAGTTTCTGAGCAAGTATTTTCCAGAGGATGCTCGTGGCAAGAGAGAGGTGGAATTCCTTAAGCCGAAGCAAGGAGACATGACTGTGGCAGAGTATGCTGCAAAGTTCGAGATGTTGGTGAAGTTCTGTCCTCACTACAACCGTGCTGATGCTGAGATGTCCAAGTGTCTCAAGTTCGAGAATAGGCTGAGACCAGAGATCAAGCAGGGTATTGGATACCAATAGATTCGTAGATTTGCTGAGTTGGTTGACAAGAGCAGAATCTATGATGAGGATAGCCGAGCTCGATATGCTCACTACAAGCAGATGAGTGAGAAGAAGGGGGCAGTATAGGGGTAAGCCTTATACGACTTCAGCTGACAAAGGGAAGCAGAAGGCTTCAAAAGGGAAAAAGACAAGTGGGGGAGCAGCTCCCGCTTCTGGAAAGTGTTATAAGTGTGGCGAACAAGGCCATCGTGCTGATGTGTGCACCAATAATGTGGTGAGGTGCTACAGATGTGGTAAGAAGGGACATAGAGCTATTGACTGCAAGGACGATGGTCCAACCTGTTTCAACTGTGGTGAGAAAGGTCATATCAGTACTCAATGTCAGAAGCCGAAGAAGACTATGACTGCTGCTCAGACCAGTGGCAGAGTGTTTGCTTTGAGTGGTGCAGAGGCACCAGAGAAGGACAACCTGATATGAGGTACTTGCTTTATTAATAATATCGAGTTGATTGCTATTATTGATACTGGTGTTACTCATTCTTTTATCTCGCTTGAATATGCTAATAGATTGGGTTTGAAGTTATCTGATATGAATAGTAACATGGTAATAGAAACCCCAGCTAATGGTTCTGTTACTACTACTTTTGTGTGTTTGAGATGTCCTGTGATATTTTTTTAGAAAAGTTTTGTGATGGATTTGGTGCGCTTGCCCTCGCACCAAATTGATGTAATCTTTGGAATGAACTGGTTGGAGTTCAACCATGTTCATATCAATTGTTATAACAAGACGGTAGAGTTTCCTGAGTTTGGTGATGGTGGAGAGTTGATGTTCTTTTCTGCTAAGCAAGTGGACGAACTTCGAGAAGACGAAGCCTTGGTGTTTGCAATGTTTGCATCGTTGCAGATTGATCGTAAAGCTGCAGGTGTGGAGTTTCCTGTTGTCTGTGAATTTCCAGAGGTGTTTCCAGACGACATCAGTGATTTACCTCCAGAACGTGACGTAGAGTTTGCAGTGGACTTGGTACCAGGTACGAGTCCGGTGTCAATGACTCCTTACCGGATGTCCACTTCTGAGTTAAATGAATTGAAGAAACAGTTAGAAGAACTGCTTGAGAAGAGGTTCGTTCGACCAAGTGTTTCTCCGTGGGGTGCTCATGTGCTGTTAGTGAAGAAGAAGGATGGAAGTATGAGGTTATGTGTTTATTATCGACAGTTGAATAAAGTGACTATCAAGAATAAGTATCCACTACCAAGAATCGACGATTTGATGGATCAGCTAGTAGGTGTCTGTGTGTTCAGCAAGATTGATTTGAGGTCGGGTTATCATCAGATTCGAGTTAAGCCTGATGATATTCCGAAGACGACTTTCAGGATGAGGTATGGGCACTATGAATACACTGTGATGTCGTTTGGTCTATCCAATGCACCCGGTGTGTTCATAGAGTATATGAATCAGATCTTTCATGACTATTTGGACCAGTTTGTTGTAGTCTTCATTGACGATATTCTGATATACTCTAAATCTGAAGAAGAGCATGCTGAGCATTTGAGGACTATGTTACAAGTATTGAAGGAGAAGAAGTTGTATGCAAAGCTATCGAAGTGTGAGTTCTGGTTGAAGGAATTGAGTTTTCTTGGTCATGTGATTTCAAGTGGTGGAATTGTTGTTGATTCTTTGAAGATTGATGTTGTATTACAGTGGGAGACTCCGAAGTCTGCTACCGAGATACGAAGTTTTCTGGGATTGGCGGGTTATTACAGCAAACTTATTGAAGGCTTTTCTAAGTTGGCATTACCTTTGACTCAGTTGACTCGAAAGGGTCAAGCTTTTGTGTGGGATGTAGCTTGTGAAGATAGTTTTGTGGAATTGAAGAAGAGATTGACGATTGCTCCAGTGTTGATTTTTCCTAATCCAAGTGAATCATTTGTAGTGTACTGTGATGCATCGAAGATGGGTCTTAGAGGAGTACTAATGCAGAATGGCCAAGTTGTTGCTTATGCCTCCAGGCAGTTGAGGGTTCATGAAGTGAATTATCCTACCCATGACTTGGAGTTAGCAGCTGTGGTATTTGTGTTGAAAATTTGGAGACATTATCTATTTGGTTCTAAATTCGAAGTGTTCAGCGATCATAAGAGTTTGAAGTACTTGTTTGATCAGAAAGAACTGAATATGAGGCAGAGAAGGTGGTTGGAATTACTAAAGGATTTCGACTTTGATTTGAATTACCATCCGGGTAAAGCAAATGTAGTGGCTGATGCGTTGAGCAGAAAGTCATTGCATATGTCGATGCTTATGGTGAAAGAGTTGGAGTTACTTGAACAATTCTGAGATTTGAGTTTGGTGTGTGAAGCAACTCCTGGCAGTGTGAAGTTGGGCATGTTGAAGTTGACTAGTGGTATTCTGGAAGAGATCAGAATGGGACAACAATCTGACTTGAAGTTAGTTGACCAGTTGACTTTGATCAACTAAGGTAACGGAGGAGATTTTCAAATTGATTAGAATGGTGTGATGATGTTCAGAGATAGGGTGTGTGTTCCAGATGTCCCAGATATTAAGGAGAGCGTTCTTGAAGAAGAACACCGAAGTAGGATGGGTATTCATCTCGGTGCTACAAAGATGTACCATGATTTGAAAAAGTTGTTTTGGTGGCCATGTATGAAGAAGGATATTGCGGAGTTTGTTTATGCATGTTTGACTTGTCAAAAGTCGAAGATTGAGCATCAAAAGCCTTTAGGTATGATGCAGTCGTTGAGAATTCCATAATGGAAGTGGGATAATATTTCCATGGATTTTGTGGTGGGATTGCCGAAGACCGTTAAGGGAAATGATTCCATTTGGGTGATTGTGGATAAATTAACTAAATCGGGTCATTTCTTACCGGTGAAGATTAATCATTCTATGCAGAAGTTAGCCGAGATGTACATTGCGGAGATTGTGAAGTTGCATGGGATACCTTCAAGCATTGTGTCAGATAGAGATCCAAGATTTACATCGAGGTTCTGAAAGAGTTTGCAAGAGGCTTTGGGTACTAAGTTGAGGATGAGTTCAGCATATCATCCGCAGACGGACGGTCAGACAGAAAGGACTATCCAATCTCTGGAGAATTTGTTGAGGGCGTGCGTGTTGGATCACGAAGGTTCTTGGGATAGCCATTTACCGTTGATTGAGTTCACGTACGATAATAGTTTTCATGCTAGTATTGGAATGACACCCTATGAAGCTTTGTATGGTAGACAATGTAGGACTCCTTTGTGTTGGTATGTGTTGTACCCCAAATTTTACCCTCATTCTCTTTTTTTCTTTTCATTTCATTTATCTTATCTTAATTTAGCATTTGTTTTTTTATTTATTTTTTAATATACTTTTTTTTATTGCTTTTAATTATTCAAAATTAATCTAATTTAATCTTGTTTTTAGCTCAATTATTTAATATTGATTGGTAATTTATTTATTTTATTTTAATTAATTATCTTTCCTATATTAATTATTTTTGTTAAATTTTATTAATCTTTTTTTAAATTTAAGTTAATTTTAGTCTCATTTAATTAATGGTCATTAACTTCTATTGAGAAATAGAAAACCTCCGTGTCACTTTTTTTTAGAGGGCCATTGAGGATTATGTGAGGATTCTGATTGGAGGTTAAGGTTGATACATTAGCCAATGAAAAACCGGTTTGCTTTATTTGACTTTTCAACGGAAAATAAGGAACAATTGGAAATCGACACATGTGCTGGAATTCCACTCCTTCTTCCTTGTTCGTATAGTTTTTTTTTTTTTTTTTTGCAGAGAAATTTTGGTGTCATTTGATTTCCACAAATTCAAGTCTTCAAACTCAATTCAAAGATCATCAAACTTTGGCGCCACAATCCCAATTTCAATTTACCAAGAGTTTTCCTCTTCAAGCCCCTTTGAGTTTGCTCGTACAAAGTAGTGGTGGAGTTTTCCCTCTCTCATCTCACCTCTGCGCAATCTGAGCATGAGCAGAGCGTTGTCCCTTTCGTTTTCCCAAAATAACACCTACATGGGCTTGCAACAAAGGAGAGGTGGAGAAGTGATACTTGTTTTAACCCTGCAAACCGTGAAAGCAACAACTCAACAACGGGCAAATTCAAATCAAATTTAAAAACAAGTTCTTTTTCTGGGTATTATATATAGAGCAGAGGAGATGGATAGCAAGGGGGGAGGAGGAGAACATACCTCAAAATCCTTCTTCACGAGCAAAAACTTTGTTGGTTAACACCAACTCTTCCTTCATTCTCCACCATTTTTAGGCTACTGTCTAACAACAACATAAATCATTCAAAATGTCAAACACATAACTTCATCTCTGCAACACCTCAACACCACGACACTGCTAAACAATCCAACCCCTTCAGCCATCCACCCTCTTTCAACCTTCAAACCCCTTTTCAAAATAGGACCTTCCACAACAACAACGCTTGCATCACCATCCATCAACAACCAACTCAACTACAAATCCCAATCACCATCTGTTTCATCAAAAACCGGACCCTTGGACCTTCAAAGAAAAGACGGGGAGAACAACCCAACACCTTCATTCTCAATAGCCAGAAACTGAATCACGATGACTTTAAACCTTCACCATCATCGCTTCTAAACATCACCACGAACCCACAGAATAATAGAAGAAGACAATAATTAAAAATGAAGGACATCAGCGAACCCGAATTCAAACAGAACCGATTCGATTCTGATCGTTGTACGCGGAGAAGGTTAAGACGTGACCTTTCGTTGATTTTGTTTTGACTCACCATACCTGGGTTTTCGTCATCTGTGTCGTTACACTGATCTTGCTTTCATTTTCATTTGTTTTTCCTTTTGATTCTGGGTGGTGAGACGCGATCGAAGCAGAGGAAGAGAGTTTTTGATAACCTTTTTTCCGGTTGCGTTTATTTTGTTGCGTTTATGGTAAGAATGGAGGAGAGTCGATACAACAGATCGTTAGGATTTTTTTAGAACACACATGGCCTTGGTTCAGGGAAATATTGAGGAGTGCAGAATCTATAGCCGTAATCGTTTCCTTTTTCTTTTAGGTTTTTAGCTTTGGATGAACTGGGTCATACGACCCGAACCGGTTTAACCTGACCTAGCCAACACTAGGCCGCCCTGTTTGGACTATATTACTCTCCCACCTCATTTAATTCACAAAAACCAATTCCATGCCAACACACTGTACGTTTGTTTTTCACACCGCCTGTGGTTATGAGTTGATGGGCTCCCAAGCCCAATAACTCTCATCTGTTCTTACCGCATTCCAAACTCAGGCGCACCCCTCATTGTTTTTTCTTTAAGTTTTTTCTTTTAATTGGTTTATATTATGTTAACCTTTTTTATGATTTGCATTAGTATAATACTAATCCTTTATGTTTTTTTATCCTATCTGCATGTTTATTTTGGCCCAGAACATATATAAATCTTGACTTTGGTGGTTTATTTTAAATCACTAAAAAACCTAGATTTGTAGGAGGCCACTTTCTTTTTCCTCTATTATAGGTCGATGAAAGTTTAAAAATCTTAAGATCATCGATTCGTCGATTAGATCTTGATTTAAACGAGACCAATTTTATTTTATTTTTCTTCTATTATTGGTCGATGAAAGTTTAAAAATCTTAAGATCATCGATTCGTCGATTAGATCTTGATTTAAATGAGACCAATTTTATTTACTTTCCGATTCTATTATGGTCGATGAAAGTTTAAAAATCTGAGATTATCGATTTGTCGATTAAATCTCGATTTAAACGAGACCTACTTGATTTTATACCGATTTTATTTTGATCGATGAAAATCAAATATCAAGATTATCGATCCTTCGATTTAAATCTTGATTAAGACGAGATCAACCTTATGTTTATGTCATTCCTTTGTTTAGGCCAATGACATACAAAATCGTGACTTGTAGATTTATTCTAAATCAATAAAGTCTTGATAAATGGGAGGCTACCGGTTTTTGGTCAATGAAAGTCAAATATTAAGATTATCGATTTCTCGATTAAATCTTGATCTAGGCGAGACCGACTTTTATTTTGGTCGATGACATAACAAACCTCGTGGTTTGGTTGATTTCATTGAGTTGACAAAACTTTGATCAATATGAGACCACTTTCTTTTTAGTCGATGAAAGTCAAGGATCGTTGATTATCGATTTCTCGATTAAATCATGATTAAGACGAGATTATTTCTATTTTATTTCATCTCATATTTAATCATCGTCTAACATGTTTAATTCTCACTTTGCATTGATATCATGATTTTTATCTTATCTTATTCATGTATTATTGTATCGTTGTATTTACACTAATCTCTTTATCTTAGCAACTTATAATTGTTATCTTTCCCCTATTCCAAAGGAAGGTTAAACATGTTGACTCATAAGTCATTGACCCCCACCTTAACCTAGGTAACCTTTTAGGATAAAATTTCATTTCTTGGCCTCATCAGAGCCATAGAAATTACAACTAGCATTAGGAGAGAGTTCCTTAACTCTTAGTGATATTCATCATAATGAATTTATCACTTCTCCCGCTAACTAACCTTTAGCATAGAACCCTTTAGCAAACATAAGATAACATTTAACAAGAGGTTCCCGTAGAGTACTACGGACGTTTAGGGTGCTAATACCTTCCCTAGGCGTAACCAACCCCCGAACCATAGATCTTTCCCCCCAGGTTTTTCTAACGATCTTGAACCTTTCCTTTGGATAAATCAAAGTCGGTTGTAAAAGAAATATGATGCAAATTAATTAATAATTTGTTATCCGATTTTCACCGCAACAGAAATGGCGACTTCACTGGGGACAGTTAGACCTATTGCTGGTCCTTTTCCTAAGAGGGTTAAGCCTATCGTGTTTTATGTTATTCATGTTTGCTTATCTGCTTGTATGATTTTCTATATGTCATATCTGCTTGTATGCTTGTATAACTGTTCTATGTTTGATATTATCTTGTTTGGTTTGGGTTGACATGATATCAATGAGCGAGATAAGTCCTAACCCGGACTTGAGAGAACACATATGCTTAGGAATCGTGGACATAGTCAAGGGAACTTCGAGGGAGAAATCCCAAAGGAGGAAACTTGAAGTCCACACTCAGTTGAGGCCCTCTCTGAAGTGGTAAATGTTGAACGAGCAATCGTGAATGAATTATTACTTTCGACCTAGGAGCCAGAGATACTGATGACCTTTAGTTACCCTTTCACCCCACTTGGCCTATTTAGGACGTAGTGCGATGACTATGAGGGAGCAATCCCAAATGGTTGCTACGCGATACTACACTCAGACGAGATTCTCTTGAGAATTTTATCGATCACCAAGCAATTGGAAAGTCGATAAAATCCGAAAGATGGGTTGTCGACTCTGGGAACTTTTTAGAACCTTGTCTTGCAGGTGAAAACCATAGTACACACCTTTTGGGATGAGTAGACCATGACTCCATTCATGAGACCTAAATCTAGGTTTTGTTTGTCTTGTTGTGTGTTTGCCATATGTTTGTGCTCGTGTGCTTTATGCATCTCTACATTTAAGCATTCTTAGCCCTTTGGTCTCGAGGAACTCAAATGTTTATTTCCTTTTCAAAAGATCAATAGAGATCAGGGATTTTAAAACAAAAAAAACTTCTTCAGTTTTTCCAAAAGAACTTCTCGCAACTTGCCTTTGAGTTCCTTGAAACCATTTGGCTTGCATTAGCATCTCATTTGCATCATGTCATAGCATGTGCATTTCCTCTCTGTCTTCGTCTCATGTCGCCGTTTTCCCTCCAGAATCGTCTTTGAATCGTCACCCGAGCCAAACTTGACAAAGGATGTCTGAACAAAATGGTGAAATAGACAGAGTCAACAATGAATTGAGTGAGCTCCGAGGAGGAATGGGGCAAATCATGGAAATTTTGAATGTTATACAAGCAAAGGTGGATACGCAGGTCACCGTAGTCTCAGAAGTCGTTGCTACAACTGTAGAACCTCCTGTTACTATTGTGAACCCCACTTTGGGTATGCCTTTTAACTTTATACGTGCTTCGGCCGTCACTTCCACCCAACAAGTTGTTCCTTTGGTTAATGAGGCTTTTCAAGCTATTCCTACCTTTACTCCAGCAGCAGTGCAAACACAGAGGCACCCAGTTTTTCAGAATCCACATCCGGTTCATGATCATGTCAATAGGTCCGAAGAAGGGGATAATCGACATGAAAGGTTAGAGGAAAGTGTAGAGACAATGCGGAGGAAATTGGAAGCAATGGAGAGGAGCAATGAATCTAATACTAACGTTAAGGACATGTGCTTAGTCTCAGGCTTGGTAATTCCACCCAAGTTCAAACTACCCAATTTCGACCTCTACTCAGGAGCGACCTGTCCTAAGTCGAATTTAGTCATGTATTATCGTCGAATGGCTGCATTTATGGATAATGATAAGTTGATGATCCACTGCTTCCAAGATAGTTTGAAGGGAGCTGCTACAAAGTGGTATTTGACTTTGGATCAATCTAGGATCAGATGTTTTCAAGATGTATCTGATGCTTTTATAAAGCATTACCAATATAACATGGACCTCGCGCCAGATCGTAGACAACTATTGAGCATGTCTCAAAATGATACCGAGTCTTTTAAAGAGTATGCACAAAGATGGAGAGACCTGGCTTCACAGGTAGAGCCACCTTTATCTGGAAAAGAGTTAACTGATTGGTTTATCGACACGTTGAGATCGGAATTCTATGAAAGGATGATCAGTAGCGTGTCTGCTAGTTTTTCCGATATTGTGGCTGTGGGGATTAAAGTAGAGCTTGGTCTGAAGAGTGGAAAAATGACCAAGAGAGCTGATAGTTCGCGCGAAGATGCCAAGAAATCCCTCAAAAGGGAAGGGGATACCAGTGTGGTGATAACAAGCAAAAAGAGGAAAAATCAGTTCTGGAAGCGACAGCAACAACAACAGTGTTATTTTGTTCAGCAACCTTATGTGGCCGCCATCGCGCCAACGTTCAACCACCAAGCTTCTGTTTATCAGATGGTTCCTCAACCACCAGTATATCAACGAGCGCCCAACGCTCCTGCTTATCTTCAACGGACTCAAGTTCCTCGTCAGAATATTCTAGGCAAAAGAAAGGGTGGAAGGCCTCCGATTCCTCCCATTCCTATGACGTATACGGCACTGTATCCTGTTTTGATGCAAAAAGGATTAATAACTACAAGGTCATCAGGCCCACCTCCTGATCCGCTTCCACCTTCTTATAATCCCAACGCTCATTGTGCATTCCATGAAGGTGCACCAGGCCATAATTTAGAAGGTTGTTTTGCTCTGAAGCATATTGTGAAGGACTTGGTAGAGAGAAAAATTTTGTCTTTCGATGGCTCCCAGCCTAATATCAAGAACAATCCTTACCCGCTCATAAGATAAGTAATGTTGTGGAAGATGTATCAAGACCAAGATGGACTGTGATTGAGCTCCTCTTTGATTTTCTGCATTTTGATTCCCTAAAGCTGGCAATCTTTTGGTTGTTTCAGCAATTTTATTGTATTTCCTTTGCACTTTGAATTTGTATTTGCTTATAAGCTTTGTTGTACTTTCAAATTGGCAAGGTTAATGCAATGTTTGTACATCTTTTAGATTAAATCCATTCGTTTCACTCATTTACTGTTATTTTCAAAAAAATATATCTTTTTCACCCTGTTTTTCAAACTATTTGTTTAAACAAAGATTGGGGAGGATGATGAAAACCTCATGTTCATAATTGATGTGGTATACTTTCAAATTAACCTCGCCAAGGATGTAAGGCATTGTTTCAATTAATCCCTTGTTAACCCCTTCGAGCCTAGAAGTAGGAGTTTTCTTTCCTTACACATAAAAACCCTTCAATCTCAACCTTGGGGGCAGGGTAGTTCTCAGCTTAACTCGGTTATGCATTCATACACGAGCACTTCATATAAGGCGCCAGTCAGGTTTCAAATCAAGTGACTTCCTACTTTTGGAGAGTTGGGCGTATATCTTGAGTTAACTGAGAGTAGGATTTGAGTCTTTATCCTTTGTTTCATGAACCGAGAACCCAACCACATTACAATCCTTAAAAGACCTAATTGAGGTAAGGTTGTTTTGAAAAGCATACTACAGCAAGGTTGAGTAACCTGACTCCTAATAATCTTTGTTACTCGCGTGTGTTGGTCACTTCCTTAATGACTAGACCCACCATTGTTTTTGACTATTTTAATCATTTCATTGTGCGTTTTTTATCAAAGCTTTATTTTCAAACTTTGCATTAAACCTTTGCATTAAATCTTGCCAATTTTAATGAACAACACTTGTTTGCAATACCATTCGATATCAAGGAATCCCAACAAACGTGGTCAGTCAAGGAATTGAACTTGATAAAGGAAATTTGACTCAGTCAGGGGCAACCAAGTGTGAGGTTTGCCAACCTATTATCCCAAGAGTTGGTGAGTCAGGGGAAAAACTATGCAGTTCAGAATATTGGGACAAGTCCCCCTGAGGTCATCTATGACAAGTATGGACTCCAGTGACCTATCAGCAGGGGCAAGTTTTGTTTCCCCAGTTGTTTCTACTACCATTTGTGTATTACAAATACAGTTGAACCGGGGCAACCATGTCTAAGTTCATTTCTTTTTCAAAAGTTTGAAGACATTGAAGCATCTGGTGCATCAATTCTTCTGTGAAATCCTTTTGGTGACTTACCCTCACGAACCAGTTAATCAGGGGCAATCAGGTCGAGATTCGGCAAATCTCTAAAAAACAGTCAGTCAAGGACATCCCCGTCACAAGTCAACCCAGCAGACAGGGGCAAGTTTGTTCCCCAAATCATCAAACAATCAGTCTGAAGCAAGTTCCAAGGCTTTGTTGTGCAAACGCCGTTAATCTGGGGTAGTTACAAGAGTTTGAAGATATTGAAACACCTCGTATGCCAATTCTTCTATAAAATCCTCTTGTTATCATCTTCTGACAGACCATATAGCCTGGGGCAGATAAGATTTGAAGATGATCATCACACCAGTAGGATACAGAACTACTTTGTTCTTGTGATGTCCTGTACTAGCTCCCCGACAAGCTGTATACTTCAGCTAATCCTGACAAATTCTCCATGGATTCTTCTCCAACAAAGAAATCAAGCTCATGATGGCAATCCTCGTGATGTTATACCTCAAATGGAATACTCTTTTCACCAGTGAAGTTTTTGATTCTTCTTCACCCCCAGTATGGGTCCAACCTGTTGAGTTTGGCTGGGTATCCTTGACGAGATCGTTTATTTCATCTCCAGTTTTGCTTCCTGTCTGTTTTGTCAGCATAGGCATAAGCATGGCATAAGCACTCATATGCATAGCATTTTTGCATTTCTGCTTCCTTTTCTGGTGTTTGCCTGTTTTGGGTTCACTTTGGCGGTCTTCCTCCCCAAGTGACTGGGTGTGTCTATTCTCTCCAATAGAGTTGTCAGCCCTAGGCATAAAGTGCCCATTCTTTTCTGAATTCCCCACAGAGTTTTATCCTCGTGGATGATGGTTGTTTTAGTTATCTTTTCCACATTTTGGATAAGATAAATTCCCATTTGAGTTCATTCCTCAATTGGAGTCTTGTTTGACCGTTTCTCTCTAGCTTGTTCCTAGATCGAACCTTGGTCCCTGGCAGGTGTGGTTTTTTTAACCTATCTTTGAACGTGCATTTATTTTGCACCGTTTCTCGCAAGAAGAATCTTTTACAAGATCCTCATTGAAGACATAATTATTTCTCCAACATTATGGTGATGTCAACATATCTTTGAAGCAACAATCTCTTGAAGAAGCTTGGCAGTCTCTTATAAGCAGCTTATCTATCTCTGGTACTATTCAACCTCTTCGCAACCGTATCGGGTATCCCCCAAGAAGCCTTATCTCCAGTTACGCAACCCCGGTACTAACCTATCACATTCTATATCTTTATTGGGGCCCGTTTCTTGGTTCTATCTCCAATAAGGTTTCTTTTTCGAAAGTGCCAACCGGTCATGCTTGAACCTGTTGTTCCATCACTTTGGATGTCTTTTCCCAGTGAAGACCGTTTTTCAGTTCAACCTTCGTTGCGGATCTTTTCTAGAATGTCATCTAGTCGCGTTTAGCCTTGATGATCAATCATTCTAGATACTTTGTTGGAGCCCATTTCTTGGTTCTATCTCCAACAAGGTTACTTCTAAAGAGCCAACCGGTCATACTTGAACCTGTTGTTCCATCACTTTAGAGGTGTTTCTAGGATGTCATTTAGTCACGTTAGACTTGATGATCAATCATCCTAGATACTTTATTGGGGCCCATTTATTGGTTCAATCTCCAATAAGGTTCTTCTTTTTCCAAAGTACCAACCGGTCATGCTTGAACCTGTTGTTCCATCACTTTGGATATCTTTTCCCAGTGAAGACCGTCTTTCGGTTCAACCTTCATTGCGGATCCTTTCTAGAATGTCATCTAGTTGCGTTTAGCCTTGATGATCAATCATTCTAGATACCTTTATTGGAGCCCGTTTCTTGGTTCTATCTCCAATAAGGTTACCTTTCTGGCTTCTACCAGTTTTCCTTCATGAAGCAGATTATGTGTTATCTCAACCAACTCTTATTTGAGTACCAGAGTCTATTCTTGACTCATTAACCATGTTCCCATTTAAACCCCAGCTCTCTATGCAGGAGTCCCCAGAGAAGTCAGCTGTTAGACGACAGAATTTTTAGTCACTAGAATTGTTATTGGTCTTTGAATACATTAACTTCGTCATTTTCATCTGATTCTTGGAAGCGGAAGTTCTAAGAAAACACAAAGATAAACTAAGTATCAAGATGTTTTATGGAATAAAGTTGGTACAGGAAGAGTTATTAGTACTGTATCTTTGGCTTGGATTTGCCATCTCCAGTGAAAAGAAGATTGCCCCAGTTATCCTTGATGTTTGGGTTTCAGGGTGTTGGCTTGTGTTATCCTTTCTTCTTTCTTGTTTTACGTTGTTCGCGTCGTTTCTAGCATATAGCTAAGCATACGCATCATACCCTAGCATCTTTGCATCCTTGTGCTATGTTTTGCTTGTGGTCTTCTGTTGATGCCTGTCTTTATTTCCCCAGTGAAGTAAAGACATTCTCGGTTTGCCTTGTGTCGTGCTTGTTCGGTCTTAACCTTTGCGCGCCAGATTTGAATCTTTAAACCTTTTTGCTGTTCCCCAAGAAGTTTAACATTAAATATTTTGTAAAACTGTTCTCGTTTGAATCATGTCAAACCTGAACCAAGTCTTTGTTCGAATCGTGTCGGACATTGCCTCTTAAATATGTTCTTGTTTGAATCATGTCAAACCTGAACCGAGTCCTTGTTCGAATCGTGTCGGACATTGCCTCTTAAACCATTCTTGTTTGAATCGTGTCGGACATGAACAGAGTCTTTGTTCGAATCGTGTCGGACACTGCCTTTTGTTTTAAAACCATTCTCGTTTGAATCGTGTTAAACTTGAACTTAGTCTTTGTTTGAATCGTGTCAAACATTGTCTTGTGTTTTAAAACTGTTCTTGTTTGAATCGTGTCAAACTTGAGCTTGGACTTTGTTTGAATCGTGTCAAACATTTGCCTGCTTGTTTTAAAACTTGTTCTCGTTTGAATCGTGTCAAACTTGAACTTGGACTTTGTCTGAATCGTGTCAAGCACTGTCTTCTGGTTTTAAAACCGTTCTTGTTCGAGTCGTGTCGGACATTGAACCCTTACCTTGGATTTTTTTTGAAAACTTGCTTTAAGCTAAGCTTCTTGGAACAATTTCTTCAACCTTATAAGGCTCCTATCTGGTGCGCAGAGTTTGTCTCTGTCTTCCTGGCTGTTCTTGAAGATCCCATTTTAATTTCTTCAGTATAAGATCCCCAAGAAGTCTTCGCTTGGTTGTCTGTCTGTTTTTTAGGCTGATCCCCATCGATCAGGTTTTTCTTTCTGGTTTCGTGTCCAGGAAGAGTCTGGGTTTGTTTTGTTCCCAGTAGTCTATCTCCCCGGGTCTTTCCCCAGTGGAGATTGTTTGTGGTCTTTTCCCCAGTGTTTCTTTGAGTCTCCCCGATGGGTCTCTTTTGTTGGTTAGCATGTATCCCCAGTAAGTTTGTTTCTCATGGATACTAACCTTCGTCCTTCCCCAGTGAAGCTCTGTGATCTTTTTGCTTCCTGTTTGCCCCTTGGTGTCTTGTTGTGTTTGCATTTTCTTGCATCTCCTTGGCATCATATCTGTTGCATTGCATGTGTGTGCATCTGAGGGCAAAATTTTCGGTTATCTGTATTTAAATATCTTTCACTGTTGATTACATGAAGATCTTCATCTCTCATGTCATCAGGTGAAGATATTTAAATAGGGGCAATTGTTGTACCCCAAATTTTACCCTCATTCTCTTTTTTTCTTTTCATTTCATTTATCTTATCTTAATTTAGCATTTGTTTATTTATTTATTTTTTTAATATACTTTTTTTATTGCTTTTAATTATTCAAAATTAATCTAATTTAATCTTGTTTTTAGCTCAATTATTTAATATTGATTGGTAATTTATTTATTTTATTTCAATTAATTATCTTTCCTATATTAATTATTTTTGTTAAATTTTATTAATCTTTTTTAAAATTTAAGTTAATTTTAGTCTCATTTAATTAATGGTCATTAACTTTTATTGAGAAATAGAAAACCTCTGTGTCACTTTTTTTTAGAGGGCCATTGAGGATTATGTGAGGATTCTGATTGGAGGTTAAGGTTGATACATTAGCCAATGAAAAACCGGTTTGCTTTATTTGACTTTTCAACGGAAAATAAGGACCAATTGGAAATCGACACATGTGCTGGAATTCCACTCCTTCTTCCTTGTTCATATGGTTTTTTTTGTTTTGCAGAGAAATTTTGGTGTCATTTGATTTCCATAAATTCAAGTCTTCAAACTCAATTCAAAGATCATCAAACTTTGGCGCCACAATCCCAATTTCAATTTACCAAGAGTTTTCCTCTTCAAGCCCCTTTGAGTTTGCTCGTACAAAGTAGTGGTGGAGTTTTCCCTCTCTCATCTCACCTCTGCGCAATCTGAGCATGAACAGAGCGTTGTCCCTTTCGTTTTCCCAAAACAACACCTACATGGGCTTGCAATAAAGGAGAGGTGGAGAAGTGATACTTGTTTTAACCCTGCAAACCGTGAAAGCAACAACTCAACAACGGGCAAATTCAAATCAAATTTAAAAATAAGTTCTTTTTCTGGGTATTATATATAGAGCAGAGGAGATGGATAGCAAGGGGGGAGGAGGAGAGCATACCTCAACATCCTTCTTCACGAGCAAAAACTTTGTTGGTTAACACCAAATCTTCCTTCATTCTCCACCATTTTTAGGCTAATGTCTAACAACAACATAAATCATTCAAAATGTCAAACACACAACTTCATCTCTGCAACACCTCAACACCACGACACTGTTAAACAATCCAAACCCTTCAGCCATCCACCCTCTTTCAACCTTCAAACCCCTTTTCAAAATAGGACCTTCCACAACAACAATGCTCGCATCACCATCCATCAACAACCAACTCAACTACAAATCCCAATCACCATCTGTTTCATCAAAAACCGGACCCTTGGACCTTCAAAGAAAAGACGGGGAGAACAACCCAAAACCTTCATTCTCAATAGCCAGAAACCGAATCACGATGACTTTAAACCTTCACCATCATCGCTTCTAAACATCACCACGAACCCACAGAATAATAGAAGAAGACAATAATTAAAAATGAAGGACATCCGCGAACCCGAATCCAAACAGAACCGATTCGATTCTGATCGTTGTACGCGGAGAAGGTTAAGATGTGACCTTTCGTTGATTTTGTTTTGACTCACCATACCTGGGTTTTCGTCATCTGTGTCGTTACACTGATCTTGCTTTCATTTTCATTTGTTTTTCCTTTTGATTCTGGGTGGTGAGACGCGATCGAAGCAGAGGAAGAGAGTTTTTGATAACCTTTTTTCCGGTTGCGTTTATTTTGTTGCGTTTATGGTAAGAATGGAGGAGAGTCGATACAACAGATCGTTAGGATTTTTTTAGAACACACATGGCCTTGGTTCAGGGAAATATTGAGGAGTGCAGAATCTATAGCCGTAATTGTTTCCTTTTTCTTTTAGGTTTTTAGCTTTGGATGAACTGGATCATACGACCCGAACCGGTTTAACCTGACCTAGCCAACACTGGGCCGCCCTGTTCGGGCTATATTACTCTCCCACCTCATTTAATTCACAAAAACCAATTCCATGCCAACACACCGTACGTTTGTTTTTCACACCGCCTGTGGTTATGAGTTGATGGGCTCCCAAGCCCAATAACTCTCATAAGTTCTTACCGCATTCCAAACTCAGGCGCACCCCTCATTGTTTTTTCTTTAAGTTTTTTATTTTAATTGGTTTATATTATGTTAACCTTTTTTATGATTTGCATTAGTATAATACTAATCCTTTATGTTTTTTTATCCTATCTCCATGTTTATTTTGGCCCAGGACATATATAAATCTTGACTTTGGTGGTTTATTTTAAATCACTAAAAAACCTAGATTTGTAGGAGGCCACTTTCTTTTTCCTCTATTATTGGTCGATGAAAGTTTAAAAATCTTAAGATCATCGATTTGTCGATTAGATCTTGATTTAAACGAGACCAATTTTATTTTATTTTTCTTCTATTATTGGTCGATGAAAGTTTAAAAATCTTAAGATCATCGATTCGTCGATTAGATCTTGATTTAAACGAGACCAATTTTATTTACTTTCCGATTCTATTATGGTCGATGAAAGTTTAAAAATCTGAGATTATCGATTTGTCGATTAAATCTCGATTTAAACGAGACCTACTTGATTTTATACCGATTTTATTTTGATCGATGAAAATCAAATATCAAGATTATCGATCCTTCGATTTAAATCTTGATTAAGACGAGATCAACCTTATGTTTATGTCATTCCTTTGTTTAGGCCAATGGCATACAAAATCGTGACTTGTAGATTTATTCTAAATCAATAAAGTATTGATAAATGGGAGGCTACCGCTTTTTGGTCAATGAAAGTCAAATATTAAGATTATCGATTTCTCGATTAAATCTTGATCTAGGCGAGACCGACTTTTATTTTGGTCGATGACATAACAAACCTCATGGTTTGGTTGATTTCATTGAGTTGACAAAACTTTGATCAATATGAGACCACTTTCTTTTTAGTCGATGAAAGTCAAGAATCGTTGATTATCAATTTCTCGATTAAATCATGATTAAGACGAGATTATTTCTATTTTATTTCATCTCATATTTAATCATCGTCTAACATGTTTAATTCTCACTTTGCATTGATATCATGATTTTTATCTTATCTTATTCATGTATTATTGTATCGTTGTATTTGCACTAATCTCTTTATCTTAGCAACTTATAATTGTTATCTTTCCCCTATTCCAAAGGAAAGTTAAACATGTTGACTCATAAGTCATTGACCCCCACCTTAACCTAGGTAACCTTTTAGGATAAAATTTCATTTCTTGGCCTCATCAGAGCCATAGAAATTACAACTAGCATTAGGAGAGAGTTCCTTAACTCTTAGTGATATTCATCATAATGAATTTATCACTTCTCCCGCTAACTAACCTTTAGCATAGAACCCTTTAGCAAACATAAGATAACATTTAACAAGAGGTTCCCGTAGAGTACTACGGACGTTTAGGGTGCTAATACCTTCCCTAGGCGTAACCAACCCCCGAACCATAGATTTTTCCCCCCAGGTTTTTCTAACGATCTTGAACCTTTCCTTTGGATAAATCAAAGTCGGTTGTAAAAGAAATATGATGCAAATTAATTAATAATTTGTTATCCGATTTTCACCGCAACAGTATGAGTCAGGCGAGAGTGCTGTACTCGGACCTGAAATTGTGCTAGAGACGACTGAGAAGATTAAGATGATCCAAGAAAGGATGAAAGCTTCACAGAGTCGTCAGAATAGTTATCATGATAAGAGGAGGAAAGCACTTGAATTATAAGAGGGAGATCACGTGTTTTTGAGGGTGACGTCAGTGACTGACGTGGGTCGAGCTTTGAAGTCTACGAAGCTCACTCCACGTTTTGTTGGTCCTTACCAAATTTTTCAGAGGGTGGGAGAGGTAGCCTACCGAATTACTTTACCGCCGACGCTCGCAAATTTACACGACGTGTTCCATGTGTCTCAGTTGAGGAAGTACATTCCAGATCCGTCGCATATGATTCAGATGGATGATGTACAAGTGAGGGATAATCTGACTGTGGAAGCGTTGCCTGTGCGGATTGATGGTCGTAAAATGAAGCAATTGCAGGGTAAAGACATAGCCTTGGTGAAGATGTTGTGGGGTGGACCAGCTGGCGAAAGTTGGACTTGGGAACGTGAAGATCAGATGAAGGAGTCGTATCCGACTCTCTTTCCTTCAGGTAATTTTCGAGGGCGAAAATTCTTTAAGTGGGGGAGAGTTGTAACGCCCCAAATAATTATAATATTTATTTATTTAATTATTATGATTATGCGGTGTTTTGGTGCTTTGTGAGGACTTCTTGACGTTGATGAATTAAGTGATTTTGTGGGGGAGCCTTGAGTTAAGGGAACATGGAGACCTTAGAATTATCAATTTAATTAGATTATTTTATTAATAATAATATTGAAATAATTTGAATAATTAAAATATTATTTTAGATTATTATTATTATTATTATTAATTAAAATAATTTGGAGTTCTTTAAGGGTAAGACGGTAATGTAGGGGGATTAGTGGAGGATAATTTGGTAAACAGGGATTAAGGCCTAAAAACCCATAGGTTTAACAAAAGAGAATTAGGGGGTTTTGAGATCAGAATTATTGGCAACCCTAAGGAGATTAGAGATCTGAAGAGAGAGGAGGCTAGATTGAGGAATCAACCATAGAACCACGGAGAACGAAGAATTTCTGCTGAAATTTCGAAGTTTGGGGGGTAATCCAGGTTAATATATTTGATATGGGTTTAAGGTAGAAGTAACCATGTGTTTCGTTTCTGATGAATTCATGTGGATCTGTGATAAATTTGTTGAGTATTTTCGTGATCTGATGTATGTGATTTGTATGATGAATCTGGTGTAAATTTCTGTGTTTTGGATGTTGAACGATTAGTTGGTGCTATGACGAACCTTTAATAACCAGATTTGTAAATCGAACCTGACAATAACTAAATTCAGACGTAGTAATTAAGCATAATTGATGTAGATGATGAAGTAAGATGAATAGCATATATCTGGGATGAATCGAAGTGGAATTGAGACTGTTTTTGATGGATTGAAGGTGCTGGAAGGAGAGACTATGTGTTCATATGCGATTTCTGAGTTTTGGAGGAGTCTCTGGTGATACGCGTATGGAAGACGGTGATACGCGTATGAATGAGGGCAATACGCGTATGAGGGAAGGCAGTACACGTATGTGGACATTCTCAAGGTGATACGCGTAGCTGTCGCTCCCAGGATTTTCATCCAGGTACAAACGCGAGAATGGCGCGGAAAAAACAGAGTCATCAGCCGTGTAAATTTATCCCAAGAGAGGGAAAGGGAACACCGCATAAACCTTAGGAAGGGGGAAAGGAATGGTCATCGCAACCATAGCCTGGGTTCGGGAGTCGGTTATGCGAGGGGAAGGTGCTAGCACCCCACGCGTCCATCCTACTCGATGGGATCCACGCTTGTTGTCTAATCTAAGGGTAAGTTATACTATCATCTAGGGCTGTACTAAAACGGAGAGAGAAAGACAAAGACCGACTCGGTAGGACGTCGACGTCCTAGGCCTACGTACCCCCCTTGTGCAATGGGGAATTCAAAGTCAACGTAGTTCGGACCAAGTTCTTTTTTGTGTTTTTTATGAGCGACGTCAAGTTCGCGTCCGGCAGTTAGGGTCGATGCCTGTTTGCGACTCAGACGGAAGGTAACGTGCCCTTTTTAAAAATAGCCTTTAAGTTGAAGGTCCCAAAGGACAAAAAGGTTTGAAGTTGGTTTGTGTTTTTTAGGACAGAAGTGGCTTAAGTTAGTTCCTAAGTTGCATTGCACCAAAGCCTAAGGCACAGGGGCGAATACTTAACGCATCGTCCCAAGACAGGACGCTCGCTAAGCACTCTAGAAAGATGAGAGGAAGCCCCTCATTTCTCATTCCCCATACTTAAGGCTCGTGCGCAATACACCTTATTATTATTAAGTGTTTTAAAGGAATTTGAGATGAGAAGAGAGAAGACACAAGGGTAACTCTAAGGGAGACTATGAATCCTAAAGTGATCATGCATGGGTGACCTACGGTTAGTGAGGTTTGACGACAACCTAAATCCTAAAGGAAAGAGATGAGAGAAGGAGAGGATAGTAAAGGTGAATATGGATGCTTATCCACACCCTTAAAGAACTTACCTTAGTCCCTGCATAAAAGATTAGTACAAAATAGACATAAGTAAGAGAGATGAGGTGAATGAAAATCAAACAATGACAAACAACAATGATTATCATCCAAACATGAATCAAAGAAACAAAGAAACAGCCCCAAAGCAAATGGCACAAGTGCCTTTTCAAACAGATAATCATACAAGGTCAAAGATGCGCCTGCAAGAAAATCTCAAGTGAAAACAAATCAGATAATTAGAAAAATGACTCCTAAAATTCCCAAATTAAACATTAAGGTTCCTCAACCAGAGGCAAACAACATATCAAAAGTCCCTGCAAAAAATCAAGATATTAGCCATTCAAATAATTAGGCAGAGTTCAGGTGGGAATTAGGGCTCAGTGTACCAAAAGGAAGGACCAAAATGCAATATGAAATAAATTTAAAAATGAAAGAAAAATGTTTTAATGCATTTTAGGACGTTACCTAATAGATGCAAAAAGAATGGATCAAAAATATTTTATAGATGAGGAGAATTAAAATAGAGAAGTTTAAGTATGCATGGTATGGATAATTCAAAAAGAAAATAGATTAAACAATTAATTTAAATGATAAAAATAAAATTAAAATAAAAAATAAATTTTTTAAAAATTATTAAAAATTAATAAAGATGATGTATGAATTTTGTGGGAATTTTTAAATGCAAGAATGTATTTTTAAAATAAAAGAAATGATAATGATAATTAATTAATAAAAATAAAACATTACAGTAGTATGGGGGGTGTGAACAGTAAGGAAAACGAAGAGGAAATTGAAGTGGGTTGAATAATGGGGTGCGAATAGCAACCCAGATGTTAAGTCCATCAGAAAATGAAGTAAAAATAAAACATTACAGTAGTATGGGGGGTGTGAACAGTAAGGAAAACGAAGAGGAAATTGAAGTGGGTTGAATAATTGGGTGCGAATAGCAACCCAGATGTTAAGTCCATCAGAAAATGAAGTAAAAAAATAATAATAAAAATCAATGTTTGGGGGTGCAGCGAGCAAACAAATGCGTTGAAGATGTTGATTGGGCTAAGGGGTGGGGGTGCGAATAGTGAGTCCAACCCATCAGCGAAAAAAAATAAAAAACTAAGGGTGGGCTTTAGTCAACTGGGTTGACTGCCTACCTGCCTTGGGATCAATCGTGCGCTCTTCATCCAGTCAACGATTCATATGGGTAATCTAAATCAACGAACGTGATCCACACGCCCATGATAACTACCATAGGCAAGCACACACACGGTCTAATCTGGAATTAAAACACCACGTGACCAACACCCTCCCCACTTAATGCATTGGCACGTCCTTAGCCGTCCGATCACCAAAACGAACGGACACGATTGTGTCTTCTTCGCCCAGACCCTTGGCCGGACTGAAACAAAAGCCGCCGCCGGAGTTAGGGTTCCGGCCCCCTACTTCGGCCACCTGCAATCAAAACTACACCAAAACGCACGTGCGAATATACTATTCCAACCAGAAAAATGTCAGGAATCCAAAAATGCAATCAAAAATTTCAAATGACCAACGTATAATAAAAAACGCATGAAATTATGTTAGGGCACAAAACTTTAAATCAACATCCCAAGCAAACCACACGTCCATAATTAAAAATAATTATACCAGGATAATCACCAGACAAAACACAACAAAATAGACATAAAAAAGATGAGTTTTGGGAGAACGGAAAATTCACCAACCTGAGATGGCACAGCTCCAATCCTTGCTTTTGGCTGCGAATGGTGGTTGGGTTGTGTTCTAGAAATCACCAGAAAGATATTTGTGGAAGAACTTTGGAGAAACTCTTTGTAATTCGTGAGATCCAAGGAAAGCAAGCTTTAGGGTTCCAATTTTCCAATCCTCTAAATGTCACGTGTAACTAACCCTAACCAGTGCATGGATGGGTTTATAAAGACTAGGGTTTGCCTCTGAATATGAATTGGGCTTGGGCAATCCTTGGTTTTAAGAGTTTTGAATTATTTTGTAAAAATGCATTATGTGGAATACACCTCTCTCCATGCATGTTCTCTTAAAAATACCATGATGGATCACTTTCACTTGGATTGCTAATCACACCATATTTAACTTGGGCCTTGAAACTTTTTTGATTCATGACTTTTGAATAATTTGGCATTTTTGAACAATGGAGAATAAATGAAGAACAAACCATGTAATTTCTTCATTCTTGGGCCCAAAATAATCCTCAAGGAATGTCTTCTAATATTGGAATGTGGCATGAAGCAATGGCATTGGTTATAGGTCATTATGCCCAAAGTTGTGAAAGTAGAGCCATGAAAAACCCTAAAAACCACTTTGTCTTCTTTTGATCATAACTGGAGTTTCACAGATGATATAGAGACCCACTAGTACTTGTTGGAAAGAGGAGAAAAAGATCTCCAACTTTCATGTTGGAGAAAAATTCATCTGAAGCTTCCTTGGTGATGTAAAGTTTAGTTGAATGAAGTGTAGAAACTTGCCAAAAATGGAAACTTTTCATTATAGGTCACTTTCCAAATTTGGAAACTTTGCACCAACTCCTGATTCCTGACAAATATGTATGAAACTTGACCTCTGGAGACCATATGAGGGTGTGAGACCTTAAAATCCCTGAAGAGAACCTCAAAATTTCGCAGTTGACTTTTCTCCTTTCACTGCTGACTTTTCCCCAAATTCAACTGATTTTCAATCCATTGGCCAATTGAACTTCTCCTGAACCACACTGATGGACAATCTTCCACTCCTAGATACTTAGGGACCCAAGGAATACCATAGAATCAAGTCTTGCCCACAAAATCAGAAATAAACTGACTTTATAGCAAACCCTAGTTTGGTACCCTCCGTCTAGGAGGAAATAGCACAGTCTCCAAATCCAAATTCCTTTGGGTATAATGTGTATCCTCTCCAACAAAGATAAGATATGCCATTTCGTGATGACAAAAACCCAAGGAGCTTGCCCATTAGAGCAATAAACCCAAGAATCTCAAAACCCTAATTCATGCACTGGTTAGGAGAGAGTGATCCACTTGAGATCCCTTGCCACTTGTGAACTCTTGATGATGTAGTAGACCAGATAGGACTTTACCTTGACCCCATGCTAATGATATGCATACATGATAATGCAAAAATGAAATGTAATATAAGCCAGTTAGTACTAAAGTAAGGAGGGCAAATTTTGGGGTGCAACAGCTGCCCCTATTCAATCAACTTGGTCCTGAAGGTATGATAGCAACGGCTCTCAGACATTTCAGGGTACACGGGGATTGAATACCGAAAGATCCCCGAAAATTTGCTAATGGTAAGAATAACGAGATAGAGTGTGCTGAAAAATAAGGAGTATGACCTCAACCATATCCACAAGGAAAAAACAAATACGACCTCAATCGTACCCAAAAGACGAATACAACCTCACTTGCACCCGCAACGGAAGACTGACCTCGATCACTTCACCCACGAAGAAAACATGAATACGACCTCAATCGCACCCACAAAACGAATACAACCTCAATTGCACCCACAAAGGAAGACTGACCTCGATCACTCTACCCACAAAGAAAATACGAATACGACCTCAATCGCACCCATAAAACGAATACAACCTCAATTATACCCGCAAAGGAAGACTGACCTCAATCACTCTACCCACAAAGAAAATACAAATACGACCTCAATCGCACCCACAAAACGAATACAATCTCAATTATACCCGCAAAGGAAGACTGACCTCAATCACTCTACCCGCAAAGAAAATACGAATACGACCTCAATCGCACCCACAAAATGAATACAACCTCAATTATACCCGCAAAGGAAGACTGACCTCAATCACTCTACCCACAAAGAAAATAAGAATACGACCTCAATCGGACCCACAAAACGAATACAACCTCAATTATACCCGCAAAGGAAGACTGACCTCAATCACTCTACCCACAAAGAAAATACGAATACGACCTCAATCGCACCCACAAAACAAATACAACCTCAATTATACCCGCAAAGGAAGACTGACCTCAATCACTCTACCCACAAAGAAAATACGAATACGACCTCAATCGCACCCACAAAACGAATACAACCTCAATTATACCCGCAAAGGAAGACTGACCTCAATCACTCTACCCACAAAGAAAATAAGAATACGACCTCAATCGCACCCACAAAACGAATACAACCTCAATTATACCCGCAAAGGAAGACTGACCTCAATCACTCTACCCACAAAGAAAATAAGAATACGACCTCAATCGCACCCACAAAACGAATACAACCTCAATTATACCCGCAAAGGAAGACTGACCTCAATCACTCTACCCACAAAGAAAATACGAATACGACCTCAATCGCACCCACAAAACAAATACAACCTCAATTATACTCGCAAAGGAAAACTGACCTCAATCACTCTACCCACAAAGAAAATACGAATACGACCTCAATCGCACCCACAAAACGAATACAACCTCAATTATACCCGCAAAGAAAGACTGACCTCAATCACTCTACCCACAAAGAAAACACGAATACGACCTTAATCGTACCCACAAAGGATAACCAACATAAAGTGGACTTCACTGGGGATAACGTGAAACAAGACTCACAAAGGAAAAAGGCCAAAATGAGGCAAACCAAGACAAACTTCTAACGGACTCCTGATCCACAGATAAGATGACTCCGTTGGGGAAGGTGAAGTCTAAATAAAAGACTCTGCCGGGGAGCACAAGTATGAGGAACGCATCCCTCCAAAATCTCCTGAGTTATGCCATCTCTGCTGAGAAAGAGAACTGGCAAGGAAAGTATCAAACCTGGGTTATGCTTTGGAATGCAAATGTTTGAATTTTGCCGTAATGCTCCACACGAAGTGGAAATGCTACGCGTTTTGAGGATGCAATGCTTATGATATGTAAAAAGGGTCCCTCCTTCAAAATAAATGTCGGAGAGAAAAGATCAATTCAGCCGGGGATGACAAAAATAAGTTGTCCTCTGAACCTAGGAACTCTGCTGAGAAGGATCACACTGATCGACTCCTTGGATCAACAATTTTTGCTGGGGATGAAGTCCCAAAAGAATATCCACACTACCGGGGATTATACCTATCCTCTACTGAAGGTAACATCCGAAACCTGAGATTTCTCCTCTGCTGGGGGGTTGAGAATGGACGCCAATAATGGAACCGAAAGTCTGTTATTGAGGACTGCCAATAACCAATTGGGCTCAGAACCTGCTGGGGGATGCCAGCCCATACTACCATCCTGCTTGGGGATACTGCTGAACTTAACCTGCTGACGGGGAAAATGACTTTACTCCCTTCTTGCTGGGGATTAGAATATGACCTCGTCGGTGAGAGCACGCTTCCCGACTGGATGGGGGAGGTGAACACCCTGATTATGTGGGGAAATAACGTCTTGATCCGGAGAAAATATTTTCCAAGTCTTCTGCTGTAGAGGGTCTGTTCTGCTGAGGAAAGTTTGTCCTGCTGGGGAAGGAGCAATCTCAATGCTGGGGAGAGCCAACTGCTGGGGATGTACAATCCTGTTGCCCTGCAACCTGACTTGTCTTTATGGTCGTAAGCGGCTCTTTGAACTTTTCATCTCAAGAGGATTTTACAGAAGATCGGGCGCTCGCACTGCCCCAGGGTCTTCAAACTCTTGGAGAGATTTATCGTACCTCGACATAACTGTCCCAGTCTTCATAATCCATGATGTACATTACCTCGAAGGGGATCGTAATGACTTGACAATACTCTGCTTTAGTACCTTGAGCCTTGAGGAGATGTTTTCAATTAACCATTTTCAGGAGTGGACGATCTCCCATGCTCTAGAGGTGGCCTGCCCCACTATGGGCTTTGAAGTGAATTTGCCCCTGATCCTAGAATGAATGCCCCAGAATAGCTGAATTTTGGAGAGTTTTCTCGACGTGACTGCCCCAGATTGGCTACATCTTAACACGACTTACTGGGGAGAGCCCACTCTCTTGGTAGCATGCCCTTTGATATGATTGCCCTTCAGAATTTTCAAACAACCCAACTTGGCAGGATCAAGCTTCTTGACTGACTTTCACTGTGTAAGCTGCATTGATGCTTAGGCACATATATATGCAAACAGAAAATGTTTATTATGAGAATGACAATTCTAATGCAACACTCATGTTAACCTTGAAGTTTTTATTGAAAATGTGTCGCCAAGCCTTGTGAACGAATCACTTGCTGGGATGCGACCTTGATTTTTGAATGGCGAAACAATGCGCACATGCAATACCAACAAGTCTTATTAGCACAACTCATAGGAGTCAGGAACGATATCCTGTTGAAGTACGCTTTCGGAATAAACACTGTTTCAATTAGGACTTTTGAGGGTTGTAACGTGGTCTGGTTCACGGTTTCAGAAAAAAGGATTTATGGCTCAAAATTTATCGGTGCCCACCCACTCTTCGTGATGTTCTCCAGTCCTATGTTCAGTTAATCTGGCCCAAACGCTCATCTCTCAAAAGGTTTATGATCTTTAAGGAACACATGCAACTAATGATTTGACACCTAAGGAGGCTTTGGAGTGACAGTCACCCCTTTTTATCTTTGGTGTCTGTAATCACACGAATTTGTTCTTATCGAGGATTTTCTTTTGTAATGCTTTTTCGCTTTTTCTTTCTTCTGCTTTTTTTTTATCCCTGATTTTTGCCTGGACTGACTCTTTTCAGCTTTTCGATTTTTAAGTCCAGCGGGATGCCCTAACTTTTGCCTAAGTCGCTTGTTTTCAAGTTTCGACTTAGCGGGCTTTCTTTTTTTTCTTTTTTGAACAAAGCGTGTGACACTGGTTGTCTTACTTGCTTGAAAGGGTTGTGACTGCCTCACTCCTTAGTTGTTGATGGGTAACCATCGTGGTTTCGCATCTCTTGACCTCTCGATGGCGGGAAAGAAGGTAATGGTTCCTCGGATGCACACTCTCTTTGAAATCTGAACGCTCGGTCAAACTAACTGATGCCTATCCTGCCCCTGGGTTAATTATGAGGGTTTTTTCATACGAAGGAAACTCCTACTTCAAGGCTCAAAGGGGTTAACGAGGGTCTATCTCCTTTATATCTCCAGTGTTTAGGGGTTTGAAACAATGCCTGTACATCCTCAACAGGGTTCTATCCAAAAGCGTACCATTAGAAACCTGCGTTCTTATTTCGTCATCCTCCCTCAAGAGTTCTAAACAAAGAGAATTGGTATTGCAGTGCATAAAAACATTTAAGAGTGAATACGAATGGATTACTTCAAGGAAAACATACTCATTGCATTAATATCGTCATAAAAAAAACAAACAAGTCTTGCATACATACGATGCTTTAACAAGAAATGAAAAACTACAAATGAAAATGCAAGTAAAGAAGCTGAAGATTGCCATTGCTGAGGAAGCTTAATTCTGTCTGGACGTACTTGTAGACTGAGTGTTCATTTGAGAAAGGAGGCTTCCATTGATGTACATGTCATCTTAAGTGAATACAATGATCTCTGAGTCTACCAGGTCTTGCACCTTGTGCTTGAATACATTACACTCATCAATTGTGTGCCCAAACGTTCCCGAGTGGAACTCGCACCTAGCAGTCATGTCATAATCCGGAGGAATAGGGTACGGTACTGGCGCGGTACCCCTTGTTTGAATCAGAGACTTCTTGAGCAGACACGTAAATAGCTGACTATAAGGGATTGGAACAGGATCAATTGTCCTCTTGGGCCCTCTTGGTCTTGGTTGCCCCTGCTGCTGATAATTCTGCTGTCGGTGCTGATTTGGGCGCCTCACCTGCGCTTGCACTTTCCTTTCCACATTTGGCTGAGGCACAAACAAAGGTTGCTGACGTAGCGCTTCTCCTGCAAAGAGGGGAGGAGCCTTCATTTCTTTTGCAACAGTTGGGGTAGAATCACTTTGTATATTCACATCGCCCGACGTGAACTCAATTGCCCCTGCCTCAATCAAATCCTGGACTCGGTGTTGAAAAGCCCTACATTCCTCCACAGTATGCCTTGGTGCCCCAGAGTGGAAATCACAATGGGCTCTTGCATCATATCCTGGTGGAGGATTACCAGTGAGAGGAGCCAAAGTCCTTTTCTGTACCAGTTGAAATTGAAGGAGATACGGCAATAGTTGAGAATATGGTATAGGGAGCGGATGAAAAACTCTTTCAGACTTCTTCTGCCCCTGTGTACACTTTTTGCCCTTGGGCTCTCTTGGGAGCCAAGACCTAACTGCTGTTGGGAGAATTCTGGAACTTCCGCTTGTGGAAGAGACTCACGAGATAATCCACGATTCAAATCAAACTCCAAAGAGATGGGAGGAGTAAGGATCTCTGTTGTAGAAGCGGGCACATGACTGTCTTCCTTCTTCAACACTGTTTTCAAAATCTCCATGACAAAACCCATCTGAGTCTTCATCCGATTGATCTCCTCCCTCAGCATCCTCTGCTCCTGGAGCATGTCTTCCCCAAATTGCCTCATCTGAACCTTCAGTTCGCTCAACTCAGCTTGAACTCGCTCCATGATCAACTCTTGAATGGCCTGAGGAGTTAAATCTGCAATTCTGAGATGATAACAAGATAAGAACACCGGAGATAAACACCTGTTATGCAAAATGATCATGCAAAATGATTATGAGTATGCAAATGCAAATGGACATGTTTGAAAATTCACAAGGCGATCCACCCCTTGATTCCGGTTTAATAACAAGATATAATGGAACTTCTGCTCATATATTAAGAAAACCAGAGAAAAGCCAAACGTCAACAATCACGAATCCGAGATAACAAGTCTGAATATAAAAACCATAGGTCCCAACCAACAAGCCTGGTGGTGATCCACATACAATGAAAGAAAACAGAAAACTATGGCATATCATCAAAGTTTACAAGCGTCAATCCTCCCCATCCACTATGCTTTCTGCACCAGTCTTGAATTTCCTCGAACAGCTTTCTGGTGTCGGGATGCTTGGGTCTCTGAATTAGTCCTTGAATGAGAAGGTCTCTCCTGTGTATGATCCCATCCAAGTATCTGCAATGTAATTCCCAAGCGTCTTCTCCAGAAACACCCTCTATGCTAGGCCCCTTATGTCTAGATCTCTTCACTTCAGCCTGGACTTTCAGTTCTTCTATGGAGGCTATGGCTTGATTAAGTCGACCCTCGACTGCTTGTCTCTTGAATATCCCTGATAAGATATCAGCGTCTTTTTTCTTGAGCGTCAGCGTCAATTGGTCAATCTTAGCTAGATAACCGTCTTCCTTTCTCTTATTCTCGGCCATTGCAGTTTCTCGGTGTTCATCGAACCTGTGAATCTTCAACAAAGCCTTGCCTAATTCTTCCTCCTTGGTCCTGAGAACCTTACTGATACCATCCAAAGCTTGTTTCGTCCTTTCTCTGGATGCGACCATGTCAGCTAGTTCTTTCTCTGCCTTAGCAAGAAGCTCTGTCTTCAGCTTGGCAGTATAAACAGCTTCACCCCGCTCATGCTTCCACTGATAAATCTCTCTTTTTAGCTCACTATTTTCTTCCCGCAGCCTTTCCTTTTCAGCCCATAATTTGTTATACTTCCCCAACTCAATGGTGGTAGGAGACTCGATCACCAAAGGATACAAAGGTGGTTCCACTGGGAAGGGAAGAAGCTCATCTTCTGCTCTCTTCTTGATCCACTCTTTATAGGGAGGAAAAGCCCGGTTATTACATTTTCCGAACGAAGTTTTACCCTTCTTGGTCACCTGTTTCCAAGCATTCACAATTTTCCTCATCATCTCCTGATCCTTAATACCATTGAAGAATAAGGACTCTCTGATATCTCTCTCGTCAGGTGGACCTCTCAAAGGATAACCAAACTGCCTGATAACAAGGGAAGGATTATAGTTAATTCCCCCTTTTCTCCCTATCAAGGGCACATTAGGGAATTCTCCGTATTTGCAAATGATCTCCATTCCTAGCAAGTCACGATTAATCCAAGCAATGTTGTCAGCAGTCAAGCCCATAACCCTCTTAGACCACTTCAGAGAATCTTTCGTATCAACGAAAGTGCCAGATTCAGGGAGACGACTCAGAAACCAAGTAGCTAAGAGCGGCGCACAGCAACTCACAGTTTTCCCACGCCTATTCTCATTCTTATAGTGAACTGAATGGTACACATCACCTAGCAAGGTAGGTATAGGATTCTTCGAAATAAAGATTCTGACGGCATGCACATCCACCAGATCAGGAATATTCAGAAACAAAACAATCCCGTAGATACACATAGCCAGAATAGCTTGGAAAGCAGTCCAGTTCTTCTCTTTGACATGTATACAAGCCTGATCAAACAAGAACTTCAACAAGAAACCCTTAACTCCTTGTTTTTCTGCAATATTACTGTTAAGAACGAATTCATCAATATGAAGAGCAACATCCATATCTTTCACCCCGGGGTGTTCTTCAGAAAAGAAAACTATATCATGACTGATAGGAATTCCCAAAATAAATGAGAACTCCTCCAACGTTGGGGCCAGGATGTAGTCCAGGAAAGTGAAGCAACGCAGAGATGGGTCGTAAAACTGAAGGAGTGTGTGAATGGCATCCTTCTCATACTGAGAGATATTATAGACAAATTTCAGAAGTCTTCCATACCTTCCACTGAACTCTGTACGGACTCCGGAACCAGCCATATTAATCAGCTTATGAATCAGTGTCAAAGTCGATTCTGGGAACGAATGGGCAACAGTCTTCTTTCTCTGAACATCCATGCTGAAGTAACCTCAGAAAACCGGAATCAAGAGTAAGATGCAAGCCCTGAAAAATGTCAAACATGTCAGAATGCAAGAAAAATGATATGCTCATGCAAACATGGGGTCAAGGCACACTGCTGGATGTGCTGTGCTGTTAGCTGAACAAGAAACCAGAAAACTAGAACTCTGAACCACTGAGGAACCCAAATAATCAGACATTGATGAGAAATCCAAAAAACCGGGTAGGTTGAAAGTCTCGGTTACCTGCAAACCTGCAAATGCCCATCCCCTCTCACATGTGGGTACTAGGATGTTCAGTATCCCGGGCTCTCAGGTCGAGAAATGATGAAACGTTCACCATTTCTGGTTTGGCATCATCATTAATCGAGGAGGCCTCAACTGATTCTCCAAAGCGGAAGGTCCTCAGCTTTGGCACTGAGGTCGAGAAACAATAGTACATTCATCCCTCGGGGTACAGTACTAAAGTCAATCGAGGAATGCCTCCACTGATTCTCTTCAAAACATAGGGGTCATCCTATGCGAGTTCCAAAGCGGGCCCTCGGGTGCGAATGGGTTTGCCACAGGATGTGGTCTGCCACTGTCACCACTAAAGAGAGATGTTTCCACTAAGGTCCTCAATGATCGGTCACCAGAGTCGACGGCTCTCTAGATCAACACCCCAACATACGCAAGACACACACGTTAGAATGCGTCCCAAGATAGCCTCGTCTGGTTATGAATTTTGTGAACACACAAACGTACCAAGCGGGCACGTAGGTCCCACTACTTTCCACTCTAGTCCTAGGGTATTCTCAAGCCTTGGTATTGGGCTTATCTCTCAGATCCACCCAACCTGCAAAACAAAGACAGCCAGCACAGCACAGCAGCATGACAGTAATAAAAAATGAAATGGAGAAAATGCGGTAAAAATAAAATAAAATACAACACATAAAGCAAAACAAACACAAAACACCCAAAGAAAACAAAGACAAGCAAGCGCTAGGATTGACTCGCTTAGGGATGGACCAGCATAGGTCAACCAGAGTCCCCAGCAGAGTCGCCAGCTGTCGTTCCCAGGATTTTCATCCAGGTACAAACGCGAGAATGGCGCGGAAAAAACAGAGTCGCCAGCCGTGTAAATTTATCCCAAGAGAGGGAAAAGGAACACCGCATAAACCTTAGGAAGGGGGAAAGGAATGGTCATCGCAACCATAGCCTGGGTTCGGGAGTCGGTTACGCGAGGGGAAGGTGCTAGCACCCCACGCGTCCATCGTACTCGATGGGATCCACGCTTGTTGTCTAATCTAAGGGTAAGTTATACTATCATCTAGGGCTGTACTAAAATGGAGAGGGAAAGACAAAGACCGACTCGGTAGGACGTCGACGTCCTATGCCTATGTACCCCCCTTGTGCAATGGGGAATTCAGAGTCAACGTAGTTCGGACCAAGTTCTTTTTTGTGTTTTTTATGAGCGACGTCAAGTTCGCGTCCGGCAGTTAGGGTCGATGCCTGTTTGCGACTCAGACGGAAGGTAACGTGCCCTTTTTGAAAATAGCCTTTAAGTTGAAGGTCCCAAAGGACAAAAAGGTTTGAAGTTGGTTTGTGTTTTTTAGGACAGAAGTGGCTTAAGTTAGTTCCTAAGTTGCATTGCACCAAAGTCTAAGGCACAGGGGTGAATACTTAACGCATCGTCCCAAGACAGGACGCTCGCTAAGCACTCTAGAAAGATGAGAGGAAGCCCCTCATTTCTCATTCCCCATACTTAAGGCTCGTGCGCAATACACCTTATTATTATTAAGTGTTTTAAAGGAATTTGAGATGAGAAGAGAGAAGACACAAGGGTAACTCTAAGGGAGACTATGAATCCTAAAGTGATCATGCATGGGTGACCTACGGTTAGTGAGGTTTGACGACAACCTAAATCCTAAAGGAAAGAGATGAGAGAAGGAGAGGATAGTAAAGGTGAATATGGATGCTTATCCACACCCTTAAAGAACTTACCTTAGTCCCTGCATAAAAGATTAGTACAGAATAGACATAAGTAAGAGAGATGAGGTGAATGAAAATCAAACAATGACAAACAACAATGATTATCATCCAAACATGAATCAAAGAAACAAAGAAACAGCCCCAAAGCAAATGGCACAAGTGCCTTTTCAAACAGATAATCATACAAGGTCAAAGATGCGCCTGCAAGAAAATCTCAGGTGAAAACAAATCAGATAATTAGAAAAATGACTCCTAAAATTCCCAAATTAAACATTAAGGTTCCTCAACCAGAGGCAAACAACATATCAAAAGTCCCTGCAAAAAATCAAGATATTAGCCATTCAAATAATTAGGCAGAGTTCAGGTGGGAATTAGGGCTCAGTGTACCAAAAGGAAGGACCAAAATGCAATATGAAATAAATTTAAAAATGAAAGAAAAATGTTTTAATGTATTTTAGGACGTTACCTAATAGATCCAAAAATAATGGATCAAAAATATTTTATAGATGAGGAGAATTAAAATAGAGAAATTTAAGTATGCATGGTATGGATAATTCAAAAAGAAAATAGATTAAACAATTAATTTAAATGATAAAAATAAAATAAAAATAAAAAATAAAATTTTTAAAAATTATTAAAAATTAATAAAGATGATGTATGAATTTTGTGGGAATTTTTAAATGCAAGAATGTATTTTTAAAATAAAAGAAATGATAATGATAATTAATTAATAAAAATAAAACATTACAGTAGTATGGGGGTGTGAACAGTAAGGAAAACGAAGAGGAAATTGTAGTGGGCTGAATAATGGGGTGCGAATAGCAGCCCAGATGTTAAGTCCATCAGAAAATGAAGTAAAAAAAAATAATAAAAATCAATGTCTGGGGGTGCAGCGAGCAAACAAATGCGTTGAAGATGTTGATTGGGCTAAGGGGTGGGGGTGCGAATAGTGAGTCCAACCCATCAGCGAAAAAAAATAAAAAACTAAGGGTGGGCTTTAGTCAACTGGGTTGACTGCCTACCTGCCTTGGGATCAATCGTGCGCTCTTCATCCAGTCAACGATTCATATGGGTAATCCAAATCAACGAACGTGATCCACATGCCCATGATAACTACCATAGGCAAGCACACACACGGTCTAATCTGGAATTAAAACACCACGTGACCAACACCCTCCCCACTTAATGCGTTGGCACGTCCTTAGTCGTCCGATCACCAAAACGAACGGACACGATTGTGTCTTCTTCGCCCAGACCCTTGGCCGGACTGAAACAAAAGCCGCCGCCGGAGTTAGGGTTCCGGCCACCTGCAATCAAAACTACACCAAAACGCACGTGCGAATATACTATTCCAACCAGAAAAATGTAAGGAATCCAAAAATGCAATAAAAAATTTCAAATGACCAACGTATAATAAAAAACGCATGAAATTATGTTAGGGCACAAAACTTTAAATCAACATCCCAAGCAAACCACACGTCCATAATTAAAAATAATTATACCAGGATAATCACCAGACAAAACACAACCAAATAGACATAAAAAAGAGGAGTTTTGGGAGCACGAAAAATTCACCAACCTGAGATGGCACAGCTCCAATCCTTGCTTTTGGCTGCGAATGGTGGTTGGGTTGTGTTCTAGAAATCACCAGAAAGATATTTGTGGAAGAACTTTGGAGAAACTCTTTGTAATTCATGAGATCCAAGGAAAGCAAGCTTTAGGGTTCCAATTTTCCAATCCTCTAAATGTCACGTGTAACTAACCCTAACCAGTGCATAGATGGGTTTATAAAGACTAAGGTTTGCCTCTGAATATGAATTGGGCTTGGGCAATCCTTGGTTTTAAGAGTTTTGAATTATTTTGTAAAAATGCATTATGTGGAATACACCTCTCTCCATGCATGTTCTCTTAAAAATACCATGATGGATCACTTTCACTTGGATTGCTAATCACACCATATTTAACTTGGGCCTTGAAACTTTTTTGATTCATGACTTTTGAATAATTTGGCATTTTTGAACAATGGAGAATAAATGAAGAACAAACCATGGAATTTCTTCATTCTTGGGCCCAAAATAATCCTCAAGGAATGTCTTCTAATATTGGAATGTGGCATGAAGCAATGGCATTGGTTATAGGTCATTATGCCCAAAGTTGTGAAAGTAGAGCCATGAAAAACCCTAAAAACAACTTTGCCTTCTTTTGATCATAACTGGAGTTTCACAGATGATATGGAGACCCACTAGTACTTGTTGGAAAGAGGAGAAAAAGATATCCAACTTTCATGTTGGAGAAAAATTCATCTGAAGCTTCCTTGGTGATGTAAAGTTTAGTTGAATGAAGTGTAGAAACTTGCCAAAAATGGAAACTTTTCATTATAGGTCACTTTCCAAATTTGGAAACTTTGCACCAACTCCTGATTCCTGACAAATATGTATGAAACTTGACCTCTGGAGACCATATGAGGGTGTGAGACCTTAAAATCCCTGAAGAGAACCTCAAAATTTCGCAGTTGACTTTTCTCCTTTCACTGCTGACTTTTCCCCAAATTCAACTGATTTTCAATCCTTTGGCCAATTGAACTTCTCCTGAACCACACTGATGGACAATCTTCCACTCCTAGATACCTAGGGACCCAAGGAATACCATAGAATCAAGTCTTGCCCACAAAATCAGAAATAAACTGACTTTATAGCAAACCCTAGTTTGGTACCCTCAGTCTAGGAGGAAATAGCACAGTTTCCAAATCCAAATTCCTTTGGGTATAATGTGTATCCTCTCCAACAAAGATAAGATATGCCATTTTGTGATGACAAAAACCCAAGGAGCTTGCCCATTGGAGCAATAAACCCAAGAATCTCAAAACCCTAATTCATGCACTGGTTAGGAGAGAGTGATCCACTTGAGATCCCTTGCCACTTGTGAACTCTTGATGATGTAGTAGACCAGATAGGACTTTACCTTGACCCCATGCTAATGATATGCATACATGATAATGCAAAAATGAAATGTAATATAAGCCAGTTAGTACTAAAGTAAGGAGGGCAAATTTTGGGGTGCAACAGTAGCGTACGCACCTGTTCACAAGGCTGACACGACCCTCTATTAATTTGTGTATCATACGCGTAGAAGAGTTGGGCAATACGCGTATTGATGATGGCAGTACGCGTATGGGATTGGGGGAAACGAGTCGTACGTGTATGCGCTAGCCAGTACGTGTAAAGAGATCTGAAGTAGAATAGAGAGGAAAAATCCTCTCTGCTGATACGCGTAAGGGATGGGTAGTACAGGTACGGGGTGGCATGAATTAAAGCCATACACGTATTAGGGAGGTTCATACGCGTATGGGCAGAGACATGTGCAGAATTTTCTGTTCTTGCGATTTCTGTCCCGATCTCGCTTGTAACGTGGTTTCCTTGAGATATTGGGTTATATTGATGTAATAAGACACTAGTAATCTAGTAATAATGATAAATAGGATAAAAATCGGGAATTTATGTGATGAACTAACTATGACGCATTGTGAGTTATGATGATGAACTTTGACGAATGTGACTTGGTGTGCTGTTATGATGTTTTATTTGATGATGAATTCATGAATGATGATGCAACCATGATGATTTTATGACGATGTTTATTATGACAATTTTGTAACATGCATTCATGGCATAGTAGGACTTCGGTCCATTTGGTGGCTTCAATCCCATTGTGTGGATTGAAGTGTTTTTATGACGTGCTCCAGTTCTTGTGTAGAATCGATCCTATTGGTGGGGATCTTTGGAGGGTGATGGCCCAGTGTCCATCAATTATGACGATGTTGGTACCACATGCATAAGTCTGATGTTGCATTGCATACTATGTGGCATTGCATGAGATTGTTGGGATTAATGTATTCTTGAGGTTATTGCTGTTTTGATGTTGTTGTGGTGTTGTGCTTTATCTTTTACGCATATCTTATATGTTGATTTCGTGATTACTCACCCTGCCTGTTTGAATGTTGCCTCCCCGTGGGTAATGTGCAGGTGATCAGGTTTAGCTCCTTTGGCACATGAAGATTTATTTTGAAGCATTTTTTATTTCTCCGTCGATTAGAGAGTCTTGATCTGATATGTAACATCGGGTCGGGACGTTTGAGTCGAACGATTTCGTTCTTTGTTTTTATGGACATGATGTTTTTCATGAGTTTTATGTGAGAAGTTTTGAATTATAAACGTTTTGTTTAAACTTGATTTTTCGCTGTGTGGTGTTTAATTAACTTATGATGGCAAAACTCGTGTGACGGGACATGTGGTTATTATGACGTTTTGTGACGATATGTGATGCCCTTTTTGGATGTTACTCTGATTATTTTGCTGTATTATTGTGTCGTTTGGTCGGGTAGAGAAAGGGTGTTACATTCACCATCTGACATGTCACTTCCCCATCCTCCCGCAGGCGTCAGGATTCACTAGTGCCACCTCCTATGGATGATGCCGTTGTTCCAGACCCACCTCCCACTAATGATGTTGTTGATCCAATGCCACCTATGGAGGGTGAGGCTGCTAAGGATGCCGAGCCATAGGATTTTGGAGGAGTTCCAAATGATTTATCCTTACTTCATCTGTATCCATACCACACTGCCAGACATATTTGGGATGGAGAGGTAACATTAGTTAGATTCTTTATTTTTTTATGCGTTAATTTTAATTGCTAACATTGATAATTTCTGGCATTGATTATTCCTGATATTGATTATTTCTGACAAATTTTAGGAGCGTGATCCCCAGAAGTTTCTTAATCACGAGAGGAAGATTGCTGCATTGCCTCAGCAGAAGGATGATTGGTTTTAGGCGGTTCTAACCTTATCTGGACTGAAGGAGCTATGCATGACCGGTTATACTCTAGTCAACCACGAGATGCTTAATGCATTCGTAGAGAGATGACACTCAGAGACCTCTTCGTTTCATCTCCTGCATGGTGAGATGTCAATCACACTCGACGATGTCTCGTGTTTGTTACATCTTTTGATCTGGGGGAGATTCCTCGATCATGGGAGGATGACCAAAGGTGAGGCGGTCGAGATTAGGGATGTAAATGGATATCTATGGGGACGGATACTATGATATCCGTATCCCCCCCGTTGGATAAATATGATATCCATATCCGCCTCATATCCATGCGGATATCCGCTAAGCGGGTAATCCGCAGGTTTTATAATATCCTTGGATATTTACAGATATCCATGGATAATATTTTTTTTTATAAAATTTATTTTTTGAAAAAAATATTTTTAACATTTTTTTAAAGACACAAAAAATTATTATCACATAAGATCCATACAATTCACTCTTAATTTAATAATAAAATTTCATCACATTAATTTACATCTTATTCACCAAAATATTATTAGATCCAAACATAATATCTATACATTTCATTTTTAACCAAAAAAATAGAAGATATTTTGATTGTGAGTTATGATGGAAGAGCGAACGACAGAGGTGTAGGCAGGCAGACACTGATTCGACAAAGGAATGAAAACACTAGTTGGTTGGACTGTAAAATTGTTGAAGTGAGATATGAAGTATTAAAGAGTTTAAATATGAAATGACTAATAGAATTTGAATGAAATGTGAAAGGTTTTATTCAAATAAAATTTAAAAAAATAAACAAAAAAAAAGAAATATAAGAAGACTATTTTTTTAGAAGATGAAAAGACAAGGTATAATAAACTAATAATATTTAAATGATTTTTATAATTTATAAACGGATATGGATATCCGCGGGCACGGATATCATTAAACCCGTATCCATATCCATTAACAAACCGATATTTAAATATCCATTTATTTTATCCGTGGATATCCATTAAGCTACCCGCTCCATATCCGTGACAGATTTTATCCGCGGATATCCGCGGGTACGGATTTTTTTGCCATCCTTAGTCGAGATGATGATAGAGCATCTAGGAGCTGATCCAAGGAAGGAGAGGGAGGAGGTGGATAGGACCCAGGGGTGCTCGTACTATATTTGAGTTCCTGAAGAACATATATGATGATGAGATCCTTATGGCACAACAGGCTCATGGTGATGAGAGGAACATGTCGCTTCTCATGTTTCCATAAATGGGCAAGTAATTCAGGCAACGAGCTATATAACTAGGAAAAGGGCGCACACTTTAATAAACAAGCGGTAATGAAGATTGTTAAGAAGCCATTATATCACTCCATGCGGGTCCTTTGCAAATATATCAGTACACAATATCTTAAGCATGAAGGCTTGTAAAGGCCTCTGAATCTTCTTCGTGTGTTTTCTTTGACTATAATTTTGTGACTCCTATTTGGAGGTGGTTCTATGACCTGTTCAACATCCACAAGCCTTTGGATTGCAAGTTGGCCATGAAGATTGAATGGTTTGCCCAACTGGTTGTTACATTCAATGCAACTCTGGTTAGTCTTTTATCAGAAATATGGAAAGCTTGGAACCTTGCTAGATTTGAGGGTAGAAAAGTCATCTGAAAATTGTGTGTTGCCTTTATTTCTGCGACTGTCAATTTTGCTGAAAACCAAACCTACAAAGCTTCTAACTCTTCCATGGAAACTTTTTGTATTCTTAAGAAACTCGATATCTCTATTCATCCTCCCAAGGTCAAGAAAATAATCAATGTCCTTTGGCAGCCTTCGAATATGGGTTGGATCAAGTGCAACATTGATGGATTTGCTTTAGGAGTTCCTTCTATTTGCTCTTGTGGGGATATTTTCAAAAATGAGGTTGCTAATTTTTTGGGTGATGGTAATGTTTTGCTTGCGGAGCTCATTGTAGCTATGGCAGCAGTTGAGCATGTTAGGGACCATAAGTGAGATAATCTATGGATCAAATCTGATTTTATTTATGTTGTAAAAGCGTTTATCAACAATAGTATTGTTTCTTAGAAGATAAGAACTAGATGGTTGAAACGTGTAGCTATTATTCTTGACATGAATTTTTTAAATACTCATATTTTTAGGAAAGCCAATGGTTGTGCGGATTTGTTAATCACCATTGTTTTCATATCTAGAACTAATAATTGATTCAATTTTATGCATAATAATATAGACAAAGATTTTTTTATTAGACAAACTTGACTCTTCAAGACTTTTTTTATTAGACAAACTTGACTCTTCAAGACTTAGGGATTTTGATTTGGTTGCTTGCTTTTTTCTTTCAATATACTAATTCTTCTTTTGTTAAAAAAAAACTAGTGCTATTCTGTTATACTAAACTAGTAAGAAACCCGTGCAACCGTCTGGATTCACATCACATGTCTACTAAACCATCATTTGTAAAGTTTGAATTCATTCTTCAATTGGTTAATATTGACATAGTTACAAATATATGCTAATAGTATGCACCAACTTTTAACCATTGATTTGTACTTACAATAAATCGTACAACCGATTCTCTAACTTCAATTATATAAAACAGCAGCAAGTGAAATATTTAAAAAATTGACATTAAAATGAACAGTCTACAGCTGGTATTTTGTAGATACGTTTACATTTACCCGTGTTTACATCTACCCGTGAATCCAGATGAGTTAACAAAACTCAGTTGAATTCAGATGAGTTAATTTTAAATCTACAGATTTGAATAAAATCATTTTTCCAATTCAAAAACATTACTTTTTAGATATTAGTCAATTTTTTCAAACCTAAAATTTATAACAGCTTCCCGTCAAATATCAGTTTTAAATCCTTCTTATTATATCATATATACAAATTTTATAAACCTACAATATATGACAACTCCCCGTCAAATTTCAGTTCTAAATGAATATCTACACGCCATGGTATCTTGAAATTTCAGTTCTAAATGAATATTTTATCTATTTTTTTGTCTAGGAGAATTTCATAATAGAAGTTTAACTCTTCAAAATTAATAAAATTTTGTAAATTTTAAAATTTTTAAATTATTTGATATTTCATTGAATAATTTTAAATAAAAATAAATAAAATTAAAAAAAATGTACAAACCTAAAATTTATAACCGCTTCCGTCAAATATCAGTTTTAAATCCTTCTTATTATATCATATTTAAAATTTTTACAAACCTACAATATATGACAGCTTCCCGTCAAATTTCGATTCTAAATAAATATCTACACTCCATGGTATCTTGAAATTTCAGTTCTAAATGAATATTGTATCTATCTTTTTGTCTAGGAGAATTTCATAATAGAAGTTTAACTCTACAAAATTTATAAAATTTATAAAATTTTAAAAATTTTAAATTATTTGATATTTCATTGAATAATTTTAAATAAAAATATAATAAAATTTAGTATGCTTGATAATAATATATAATGATAATAATTAAAAATTAAATTAATTGACAATTATTTCAAATCAATATTATTTCAGCAAGGATGTAATTAGTCTATTTTATCTTTGAAATTAAAATAGTTTATGTTGGTAATCAGAAGGTTAATTGTGGTTAATACAGGTACTTTTATTTTTATAAATTTATACTAGATTAATATATTTAGTTCATATATAATCCAAATACATTAATTATTGAATGAATAAAAAAATAAATTTTACTTGTGATAAGTGAATGTATTAAAAACACGGGTAAATATTTGACAATTATACATAAAAAATGGGGAAATATTTAACATTAATAAATATTAAATAATATTAAACAAAAGTTTGCAATTATATACTAAACACGTTTTTTTTAACGTAACATTAAAAGAAACATGACCCATGTTTTATATTCTATTGATTAATATAAAAAAACATATAATAAAAATTTCTATTAATAAATATATAAAAATAAATATGGAAGAGATTCGTTAAGGATCAATATTAAAAAAAAAACTAAAACAAATATTTTTTTTGATAAATTTTTATAAAAAAAAAATAAACGATGAAATTATAGATATGTTTAGAATATACAAAAGTTAATTCTAAGGATTTGCTGCATATATTTAAAATCAACTTATAATATCTATAATCATTTGATTCAATTACTTTAGAAATATCTCACTATTGCATAAAAACAAATATTTTATTTAGTATGTTGTTTAATTTCAATTATAACTACATCTTATATTTCTATAATAAATTAATTAAATATATTAGGAAAACTATATTTCTAAAATCAACCAGATTAATTGAAAATGAGTATCATATTAATGTCATGAACATTTCGGTTTCCAAAACTAATATAGTAGTTAATGATTTTTTTAATTATAATTTATTGAATAATTATTGTCTATTTAAATTTGATATTTATAGATGATCTAATGTATAGTAAAATAAAAAATCATAAGATAATTTAGTTTCTAATTCAATAATAATAATTTAATTCAATTTTAATTTAGTTTCATGGTTTCCAGATTTGCCTATCTTATTCTGCATTCATGTATTATGAGATTTCACTTGTATTAGAATAAAAAAAACTATATTTAATTTGAAATTTTTTTACATGTTAGTATTTTTTAAAAAACGTTAACTTTTATTTTTCATAAGAAATTTATGTATTTATCAATCATAATTGTCTCATATTTTTTATTTATAAAAATAGACATTTGTAGCATTTTTTCGTGATTGTGTGATACATTTTGTAACCACAAAAATAATGAAGCATAAATTGGACCTTTTATTTTCAATAAATATAGGACCTTTCACATTTATTTAACCAATTTCAATCTTAGTATTTATTTATACAATATAAGATATAATATTATAACATAATCAAATAGTAGAATCTAATTTATTTATTTTGGATTAAAAAATATATTATAACATATATATATAACAAACTCTCTTGAAGAATAGGTTTTTTAGATAAATAAAATTTTGTAAATTATTATTATTGTTATTGAAAATATTTTCTTTGTTTTTGTTATTGAAAAATATTTTATCTTTATAACATTTGGATTCTTATAATGATTTAGTTTCCAATTCAAAAATATAATATAATTTAATAATAAAATGCCATAAAGTGTGATTTGTCTCATATTAATGTCATGAACATTTTGGTTTTCAAAACTAATACAGTAGTTAATGATTTTTTTAATTATAATTTATTGAATAAGTATTGTCTATTTAAATTTGAAATTTATAGATGATTTAATGTATAGTAAAATAAAAAATCATAATATAATTTAGTTTCTAATTCAATAATAATAATTTAATTCAATTTAAATTAAGCAAAGATAAATACATATTTAAATTTGGAAGGTTGTTTATTTTATAGGGTAAAATGCGTATTTATAAAATACATATTTAAAAATTATAAATTTAAGAAAATTAAAATCTAAAAAATTGGTTCGGTATTGAGTAGGGTGAAAAATTGAATTAGAATCGAAAAGTGAGAAAGGTGACTATTAATAGTTATGTTAATTTGCATTTATTATTATTTCAAAAATACAATAATATTGATAAAGTTTTAATACATACATTTTCTTCAATTTAAAAATAAATTATATTTAATATTTTTAAACATATTTAAAAGTAGAGTATTTAATATTAAAAATTATATATTAATTTCTATATATTTAGAAAGATGTCTTATAAAGAAATATTGATTACCCTAACTAATGACTAAAGAATACAACAGTATGATACATTTTCTTCAATTTAAAAATAAATTATATTTAATATTTTTAAACATATTTAAAAGTAGAGTATTTAATATTAAGAATTATATATTAATTTCTATAATTCATATTTACTATAAAGAAATATTGATTACCCTAACTAATGACTAAACAATACAACAGTATGATACATAGCTAGAATGACCAAAGGAAATTGTTTGCCGCATTGAAACAGGTCCCACCAGTCAATCTTATGGGAGATTCCACTTTCTATAAAGGGCAACCGCCTAATTTCAGAACCATCAATAAAACAAAAATCAAAAACCAAAAATCACATGCACGCCCATCAATCAAGATAATGCATGTTATAAAATACTCCCTCCGTCCCAAATTATAAGTCACTTTGCCAAAAAAATTTGTCCCAAATTATAAGTCACCTTACATTCCCAATGCAATATAAATGACATCTTCCCCAATATACCCTCAAATATTTATTATTATTTATTCTTTCAACTTTTTTAATTTCTCTCTCCTATATAATTATGAGGGGCATTACTGTAAAGTTATACATAATTTGTCTTTCCCATAAAGTAATAATTAAGTTTCTTAATTTGTGTGAAAAGCTCAAAACGTCTTATAATTTGGGACGGAGGGAGTTTTAAACTGCAACATGAAAGTCAATATCAAACTTAAAATACAAAATATACTTTAACATTGCTCTCAACATTCTTAAACAAATCAATATTCCCATTAGAATGCTTCGTCCTTTCCCATTAGAATGCTTACCATCCTAATTATAAGCTAAAACATAAACCAAAAACCAAAAATCTTATACTTACAATCCTGTTCTCAAATAGATCCATCAATCAAGATAATGCATGTTATAAAATATTAAACTGCAACATGAAAGTCAATATCAAACTTAAAATACAAAATACACTTCCTGTTCTTGGCTTACGTTGTCTTCCCAACGCCACATAAAATATTTGCCGAAAGTTGCGTAAATCTGGTAGAATAGAAAATCTTGCAGCAGCAGCAACAATTAGAGAAACTATAGCTTTTTTGCATTCCTCAATGCAAAATTTAAAACACTTTGAGTTAGACACTCATGTGTCCAAAATTACACATCAACATACAAAAATCTAAGACCAAACAAACAATAGACAAAAATAAAGCAATTTCAACAAATATATTAATAAACAGCTAAATTTTAGTTTAGAAATAAATAAATTAGCAAATCTTGTTAAAGAATTGATTATTATATTCCATGCAAAGAACAAAAATCACAACCAGTGTTGGCCCTCCCAACACGAAGAACATCAACGAGCATCACATAATAAAAAAAACTGGTCATAAAATCTTTAATAAGGTTCTATCACAAAACAATAGTAAATAATTTCAGTGAAATAAAATAGATTTAATCAACTTAGACTGAGAGTAATACAAAAAACCCAATAATTTCAATGAATCAACATGCAAAAGCAGAAGAAAAAATTCTAAAAAAGTTTGAAACATGTTGGATCCGAGCCTTATCAGTGGGTGACCTGCGACTCATTTGTTTCTGAGGGATTCTGATCAAATCAGGATTCATCATACTGTTAAAACATTTTCGATTATTCTCATTTATCACGGTAGATCAAATCTAAAATTTAGATTGGAAATCGAAGGACCTTCGATTATTACCATCATACCAAGATTTCTATCGAATGTCTTTTTGAGTGAGAGTTGAGAGATGAAGGGTTTCAGTTCAGTTCAGAGGGATACTATGGAAGGTAAATGGTTGTGATGGTTGAAGAGAGAGAAAGAATTTGAGATGAAGATTTCAAAAGTTGAACATCTTTTATTGTGAAGCTGTGGAATGCAGAGGGTCTGCATGTAGAAGCGTGATAGTTGTTTCCTCTAACAATGATACGTAGGAAAATGTGTGAATGTGTTGTGCTGTTTACTTTTCAAGGAACGTGCCATAATGTTGAAAATAAATTAGGATACAAAATGTATATAATGATACTCCTCCGATCACAATTATAAGCCAAAATAACTACTTTCACACATATTAAGAAAGTTAGTTAAGTGTAATTAATTTTCTTGATTTCATGTACAATCAAAGTAAAATTTACGATAATATTCTTAGTTTATTTGATGAATCAACTTTCAACATTAAATACTTTTGAATTAAATTAAGTATATAATAGTAATACAAGTATTAATTAGTCTAAAATTTAATGACTTTTACTTATAATAGTGACCAGGATTTAAGGTGTTTTTTTTATTATAATAGTGACCAGAGGGCACCGCAACCGCATTAATTGTCAAATCAATAGTATTTGAGCAATGGTGTAATTAGTCTATTTTAACCTTGAAATTAGAATAATTTAAATTTATAATCAAAAGGTTAATTTTGGTTTATTTAAGAACTTTAGATTTTATATATTTATAATAGAAGAGTAGTGATAGGTTTCCGTGTTTTGTGTCATCGGATTTCACAAAATGAGTTACGAACACCAAATGAAATAGGGTTTTTTTTTTTTTTTGATGCCAGCCAAATGAAATAGGGTTTTTGAAATAGAGGCACTCTAAGATTCCTATCTACATATTGACATTTTAGACCTCATTGATTTTGGGAAAAAATTATATCGTTTAACTTGTTAATAATAAAATGTGTGATTTTTAAAATATATTATTGTTATGAAGATAATATGAAATGTTATTTAGATATAATGTAATTTTAAATAAAGTGAAAATAATTCTTTTAACACTCCTATTATTTTCTAAAACATACACGATTGTTCACTTTTAAAAAGTATAAGTATAGTATCATAGTGTTGGTAAATAAAATTAACACAAATTTTAGGAAATAAACAAAAATACTTTTCCAAATTAAAATGGTGTTAACTTTTCTATCCTTTTAGATATAAAAAATGAATATGAATTTGTTCGTATTTATAAGAGATAGGCACAAGAGATAAATGAATCTTTTATAAATAAATATGACTCATTTATTAAATAGATACGTAGAACAAATCATGATTAAACAAAACTCTCAAAAACATTGTTAATTTGTAAAAGTAAAATTACATCAGAGAAGTTATTCTTTTTAACAGATTGGTCTTTTATATTTTTTTTTAACAACTTAGTTCTTTAAGTTAAAAAACATGTGCACTGTTACATTTTATTAATACAGTGAATGTGTTAATTATGAATGTAACATTTTATTAATACAGTGAATGTGTTAATTATAAATGTAATTATTTTGAGTAGTATGAAAAATGATGAAGTGTAACCAAAAATACAACAATCACACATTTTTAAATATTTAAAATGTGAGAAAAAATGTAAAGATCTGACCAAATTGTTATAGAAAAAAACACTTAAAAAACCAACTGTTAAAAAAAATAAGCTCAGGTAATTTTACCTATTTGTAAATGTATATATATGATTAAGAAATGACATAAATATACAAAACTTAACCCAATAAATTGCTGGGCCATTGCTAGAACAATATTGGACAATTTCAACTTAGAAAATCAACTCAAAGCCCTTCATGTGAAGAACATCATCTATGATATTGTACTTACATATCTGATATTCCATTCATAGAAACATCAAGTAGTGGTTTAAGTAAGGTATATAAAAAAATATTACACAAGAAAAATAGAAAAATTCATGCATAAACCTTTGACTTTGTTATGTAAATTGAGTATATTTTATTTTAATTAAACTTCAATCTATATTTATAAGAAACTTAAGTACAATCATATGAATGTAGACAGGGGCTGAGTGTAAACTTAAAAGATGCTCTATAATTTATGGTTGTGACTGAAACATAAGCCGACAACTTAAAATAATTTTTCCTCTTCTTCACTACAGCTAATAATCAAAGAACTTTGATACCCGACACGGCGATTACATTTTTTCAGCTGTGATTTCCTATAACCCGATTGAACTACAATTACATGTAGTAGGCACAAATTGCACAACAAATATGTCCTCAACAATCAAAAACAAAAATATATCATACATATAAAGCTTACCAACTACTAGCAAAGAAACAAAAGAACCTATGGACTCGTAGAATTGGGATGAAAAAAAGATCCTTTAATCATATGATGGCGCAAGGCATTCATCCACCATTTCCACAAGGTTGGGGTTTTCAAGTGCAGCAGCTACACGCTCTTTATCATTTAGTTGTTTGTTAACTGCAAACATAGTTTTCACCAAGAAAAATGAATATAATACATTATGATCAGTGATTCATAAGTCAGAATGAGAATTCAAAAATCAAAATCATTAACCAAATTTAAAGAAACGTGTGGCAATTCATTGACTTGCTCCAGCAGAGCATCTTGTGTAAAATAAATAATCGTCCAATAAAGTGAAGCACCAAATCTAAATCTAAATTTTCACCCGAAATAAATCTAAATTTAAGGCAATTTTTCTGTAAGAGGTTTATCAACAGTGTGCCTTGTTCAAGAAAGAAATGTCAATCACAAAACATAGTACAACCTCTGTACATAAAATATTTTAAGTACTAGAAAATGTTTAAGTGCACGAATAAAATCCTCAGTTCCTTACTAAAAACATGGGTGCGGTATACATAAACAGGGAAAAAAGAAAGAAAGGTGAAGAAGATATACCTGCAGCTTCAGTTGCATGAGATCCAGGTGCCACCCTGATGTCCACCTAACCAACATTTAAATAACATCATCAAGACAGACATAATCAAAATATTAACAGTATAGGGGTTTCAAAACTCAGTTGAGGCAGCAATAGATTGACAGTATATACTATCATACAATTAGTTAACATTTAACAATAGCAACTGTAATAGAATAGACAAAATGTGGAACTGTGGAATATGGTTGACATGCCATATAGAGATGGTAGCAAATGTAGATACTTGCTGAAGTAACAAATATACCGGTGATAGAATATATTCCTATCATTCCAAGAAGCATAATATGTTCCTATCATTCCAAAAAAAAAGTATATGTTCCTATCAAAGTAAATTTCACAAAGTAGCACCATTTCAACTTAATAGAGCATTAGTACCAAAAGAGGATTGGCTTAGAGGTAGACTAACCAAAGCCTAAACTCTAAATATTATATAAATTACTTTATTGTTCCAGTCCGGGTTCCAAGTTTTAGCTAGACCTCTCTTCCTTCTTAAACATCTCGGGAAAGGCTTGTTTTCTCATATAATATGAATTTCAAGGGTTCCTTGAAGGTCTATCTGTCTTTATCTGATAATCAAAGAGTGATACTCCGGTGAATGGAGAAAGGATTAGAAGGGGTCTTGCTTGCAGGCAAACTGTTTACAAAACAAAGTAGTTTTCTTATGCCCAATCAACCTTCACATGCGGCCAAACTGCTGTGGTTTAATAAAATTATATGTGGCTTCATTTTATTTCTTCCTATCATTTATTTTTGACACGCCATTTCTTTCTATCATGAAATATAAAAATACTCTTATTTATTTTTTTTACATTATCAAACTCAAAATATATTAAAATTGAAGAGTTGGCCTTTTTTGCCACCGCTAGCCATGGATCCTGCCTTTGTACGATCATAGCTTCCTCACAAGAAACCAAAAATAATAATAAGAGAAATGCAATGGTCATGCAGTAAATCGGTTTTTGTACCAATTGGCTACCAAATTGTGTTATCTGCAAGTAAGTTGAATTTAAGTAGCTAAGGTGAACACTTGCGGGAATTCCAGAGTTGCAGGAAATTTGGGGATTTAAGAATGGAATTGGAATTTAGGATTCTAGAAAATTTGGGGATTTAAGATTGGAATTGAAATTTAAGGAAATTTGGAGATTTAAGATATAAAATTTTAAACTGTTGGTTAATCTGGTAGTGAACTTTGAGGCAGTGATGTGATCCAAATTGTGAAGTGTGGAAGTTAGAGATTAAGATGTTTTAAAAAAATTTAGAGGGTAAAACTAAAATATGTTTGCTAGTTTGGTTCTGTTTAATGAACTGTGATGCACCATATGGATTTAAAGCTAGGGAACTGTATATTAGAGCATAAGTTTTCCATTACGGTTCGTTTTTTTTTTATGTGGTTCGATTTCACTTCAGTTTGTTTCTTTTGTTTTAATGAACAGCCCTAGCTGTCATGGATGGGAGTAATCAGGCATTGTGTAAGGCATAAGGGTCCATATAGTATTCATGAGAGCATGAAATTATAAGGGCTATTAGTAAATTATGTATGCTGTCATAGGTTGTTTAGTTGTCGGCTGTCTATATTGGTTGGTTATCGGTGTCGTAATTTTGGTGTTTTCCTGTGCATTAGCAATGACTGAGAAACATTCTATTCTCTGCACACCTTGTGCTTGGTGGATTCATGTTCATTAATATTATTTGACTTTAAACAATTCACAAGTGAAACAGACTTACATTCAAACATATCCTATTATGTAACAAAACAATCCATCTATTGGTAAACTAAATAACATCATTGAACAAAGAACCAAAAAAAGTTACCTTGTAACGCAAAGGCAAACTTCTCAAGAGCTTAACCCGTAAGCAAAGACCTATAATTGTCGCCATACTACAATGTTCCACCGTTGGAGTAAATGTAACCCTGAATCAAAATCATTCAACAAAACAAGCGCATTAAACATTCCAAGTCCAACAACTCACACCAACGTATAAACACAAATTCAACAAAACAAGCACATTAAACATTCGAACAATTCACACTACCTGACATAACTATTCTGATCATCGACTTCAACTGCTTCCTCCGTTATCACCTTGAGTTCTTCCAAAGAGTACGGATGCTCAGGATCCTTGATATCTCTTATATGATGTGAGAATCATTAAGGAAAAATAACAGTTTAAAAAAAAAAAAACAATTTTGCTTAATTTTCAAAGCAACTAAATTTGATGAAAATGAGTGTTAGAAAAAGGATATCAAAAATCTCTAATTGATCAATTGGTTCGACTGCGTATTCATCGGTCGAAAGGGATGGAGTAGAACGTTGTTGACGCTGCTTCTTTTCGTATATGACAGGGTTTGCGTTGATTAATCCAGAAACCATTTTTGGAATGCTGAAATTAGGTCAAAAATTTGAAATTTAGTTCATGAATAATTACGTAGGTGTTTCAATGCAATATATATAGAGAGAGAATTAGATACATGAATTGTTAAAAAGTAAATAAATTGATACAAAAATTAAAGGATTACGGGGAAACCGGTGAATTTGAGGAAAAGGTACCTGGAGATGTGAAAAGGAACAAGATGGTCGGTGAAGATGTGGGCGCCGGTAAGGTTTAGGGCGTGGTGGCTGGAAGTGTAGGGAGGCGGCAGGCGGCTTTAAGGACGTGGGATGTGTTTGTCTTTCAAAAATTAAAACTATATTGATACTATTGGAAAGAAAAGCTTGCGTAGGAACGAGCTTAAATCATTACAGTTATAAACAATCAATAAAAAATAGAAAAAATGTTAAATTTATTTAAAATTTAATTAATTTTTAAATTGAATTTATAGGTGACTAGCGTCCAAACGGGTACTCCCGTGCCCGTTTGTCCACTATTTTTAAAATACACTCGTGTCAAAATATAAAAAAAAAAATATTTTTTATTTAAATTTGATTTTGATATAAATTATTTTTATAAAAAAAACTTTATGAATGGGCATCTCTATCATATACAATGCGTTTTTGAAAATAAAAAGTATACCATTTTAAAATAAAAATAAAAATTGAAAAAAAACAATAGAGTCTTTCTAAAAAGTATACCATCATGAAAGTTAATAACTGCACATAAGAATAAGATGTTAATAATAATTATTTGTAACTTCTATAGGCAGTTTTTATTGATGTGATTTTTTAGTAAATATATAAGTGGTTAAAGGGTAATTTTAAAGAAAAAAAATAGGTCAGTTTATTTTCTTGTATTCTCTTTATATATATGTATAGATAACAGAGAAAATATTAATTTTTTATTTTTTAATTAATTTAAAAATATAATTAATTATTTTTAAAATTAAATATTAAATTTGTTTTTACCTAAGTTTTTTCCTTATTTGAGAGGTATTGATGAGAACAATTTAATCTTTATTTATTTATTTATATAGAAAATACAACTAATACATTTTATTGATTAAAAAACTTGAGAATTAGAGATTAACATAAACAACCATAATTTGTCTCCTGGCATGCTTTAGACGAGATAACCAATAATTAACTATAAATTTTTTAGTCAAGCACATTTTGTATCTAACTCATGCAATCAAGAGATACTCCATTTGTTTTTATTTATAAAGTTTTTTTAATTTTTTCATTTTAAATATAAGTATATTTAATTTTTTATTAAAAAAATATTTTTATATTTATTACATAAAGGATATATTAGTAATTGTGTTATATCTTTTACATAAAAAAATATTTTTTTACCAAAGCAAACTTCCTGCATTTCATTCATAAGATATTGTTCAATACAAAGAGGAGTCGAATTAAACACTCTACGCCTATACCAAGAATTGGCCGCCCTAACAAGAGAGTGTACAATCGCATTCGCTTGACGCTTTACAAACTTCACTTCAAAGTTGTGATTAACATTTAACAAACACATAATAGATCTAATGATGTAATGCAATTCTGATCCACCAATGAGATTGGAATGGATATCTTTGACTAATCTTAGAGAGTCGTTTTTAAAGATGATTTTTTCCAGATGCAAGTCAACAACTGTCTATATTGATTCTTTAAGAGGCAAAGCTTCAGCCTAAATGACGGAAGGATTACCTGGGTCCCAAGTCACACCTATAACACTGAAATTTCCAAGGATATCCCGAACACACCACCCTCTATTAGTAGTTCCCCAATGTTTATTAAAAGTCTCATCCACATTGCATTTTAGCCACCTTACAGGATGAGGAATCCAAGACGTAGGGTGTTATTGACCACTATAATTACTGCGAGGATGTTAAGCCAAAAAACATTCCTGCCACTTATGAAAAGCTAACCAGTAAAGTCTGTGGGCTTCCTCTACCTCGTTATTCCAAATAAGATTGTTCATATTTTTCCAAATCTCATCTATCATAACAGCAAATCTACCAGCAACCTTCCTATCCTCCTTATTACATATATCAAAGATAATAGACTTAGCATCATGAAAAGAATGTAAACGAGGATCCATAAGAGAGAACAAGTTTGTTGTCCTCTATCGCTACGCGAAAAATGCATAAAGTCGCCACCAAATTTTATTTATTCTGAAGAAAGGGAAAATAACGATAAAACCCCTAAAATGTGAAAAAAATGGTCTCGCAGCCAAATTTGGGTTCAAAAGTCGGTTATGCAATGAGAGGATATTAGCACCCTTCACATATGTTGTACTCAACGAGAACCATCTAGGTCGTCTAAGCGCGAATGGGTATCATTTATCTAAAGGTCTACTTGCTAAAGGGAAAAATGGAGGTTTTTTTATTAGGGTGTTCGTCAAGATCTCGCAATTCTATGCCTACGTATCCTCATAGTACAATAAGGAAATCAGAGCTCCGTAGTTCGGGGTATAAAATAAGTGTGTGTTGGTTGATTTTACCTTGGAAAAGGGTTTTTCGGGGTGATGCCCTAATGCGCAAAAAAAGTTTGATGAGTTGATGTTGATTTTAGGGTTTTAGAAAGATATTATTTTTTTTATTAGAATTACACTAAACACTATGGGTAGAGGTGAATGTTTCAAACTACCAAGCTAAACGTCTTGTGTCCAAAATACTCAGAGTGAGTGTAGGAAAGTTCCATTCTCACTCCTTCTCCGCCACTTAAGACTCGTGACGCGCAATTCTAATCGTATATTATTGTGATTTTGAGTTTATTGAGAAAAATGTCACTTAACGTTGGATCAAGTGTTTTATTAGAAAATATTACTTGACGTTGGATAAAGGGTTTGAGAAAAAGGTGATGTCGATCCTAGTCCCTAAGGATAGCTAGCAAGCAAAATCAAACCAAATGAAAGTGAGAGATAAAGAAAGTACATAAAAAGGAGAGAGGGGTACATGAAAAGTACAAGGGATGTGTGTAAGAAATAAATGGTCTCGTTGTAATGTAGCCCAAAAGAAAGTCATGTGTGTGCAAAGTGTCCTAAGCTAAACAAAGAGTAGAAAATCAGAGGTTACATGTCTCCCTTCTACTTGAGGATAGTGCCATGAACCAAACTCTTGATGATTAAGACCCAAAATTCCTAAGGATGCTCCATGTCAAGCTAAGGTCAAAATACAAGGTCCAAAACGTCCAAAAATACTCCAAGTCATGCTAAGGTCAAACACACACTCCATAGGGATCTTTCTTTTAGATCACCAATGAGAAGTTACATCTTTTTAGTCTTTTCATTTTATCATGTTTTTGTTCTTTTTTAATAATATAAAGAATAAAGATCAAAGAAAAAAGGACATAAAGGTAAAATGCAAGAAGTAAAATGAATGATAAATGAACGATAAAGTAAATTACGAGAATTAAATGGCGAGAAAATAATATGCAAGAAAGTAAAAGTTAGAAGCTAGATGGATTAGAAATCAATAGTTAGTAGTTAGTGATCGAATGATCAATTAATCAAATCGGGACAATCTAGCGATATGTTAAGCAATCGTAAGTGAACTTATGTAGAAGTCATACATATCTGAGGCCGGTCAATGAGAATTTATGTGTCAAACATGTTAGAGAAATAACACAAAGTTATTCTCCTAAAACATGTAACACAATAAAAAAATTAAAAGAAGAAAAATAGAATCCAAAGTATTAAAAATTAATTAAACAAATAATAGAAAAATAATTGCAAAAGTGAAATTAAAAGGAAAATCAAAGATCAAGAAATTAAAAGAAAATAAGAAAAAATAAAAATAGTGACAATATTCTTGAAAAGAAATAAAAAAAAAAAGGGAAAATAACTTTTTTCGTCCCTTAACTTTACCCTAGGGTCCAATTTGGTCCCTAAACTTTAAAAAGTGGCAAGTTCGTCCCTTAACTTTTAAAATGGTGTCAAAGTAGTTCTTGCCGTTAGTTGGCTCAAACGTCCGTTTATTCTTGGTTACGTGGCAGCTGACATGGATTTGGAACATCATCTTCTTCTTTCTTGGTTACATTTGAATACAGCCTCTGCACTGCCGGTACTCGGTCATTCTGTTTGAGTAAAAGAAGCTGAGCCTCTCCTGGAAAGGTATCTTCACCAGCTTTGACAACTGGTTCATATCTTCCTTTGTTCCTCCTAAGAAATCTTTCATGTGTCAGGGGATGATTCAGCTGCAGAAAGTGAATATGTTAGTGGTTTCTGCATAGAAAGAAAGTTTGATTTAACAAATCACATAAAATGGTGGGGATCTAATAAGAATCGACAACCTGATACTGGAACAAAACATGGTTTTGCTAGAGATATTTACAGTGAACTGAAAACACTGGAACTGAAAGTCCAACCAACAGAACCATACAAGATGTCAGAGTTGGGCCGACTCCACAATGAGAAAAAGCATAAAAGTTCTTCGATCTCTGCCTTAAGTATATTGTCGCAGTCTGCTGCTTACAAGAGCATGCAAGAGAAAGCGGCAAAAAGACAAGAAAATAGCATTGATAATGATGAGAATGAAAACAAAAATATAGTCAATGAGTTGGATCGTGGGAAGGCGATAGAGAAACCCTCTAATCACGATAGTGGCAATGATCGACTTGACATTGCAATAGGAATGAGTAGGGCGTTGTCTCTTCAAAGAAATGTTTATTCATTGGTAGATCCTGTTCTTTGGATATCTCTCATTCCTATGCTTCCTGCTGGCCTTTTCTCGTATAGCTGAGGTTGGTATAACGACTAAAGTGTTTTACTTTATATACAAGGAAGAAGATTATGTTGAAATCTCATTTAACAATGTTGTGAATTACTTATAGAAGTATTTTCTTTAGTAAAAATGATCTTCACTATAAATCATCCATTGTTGATATTCAAAATAAAAAATACGTTGAGTTGGAAAGGAAGCTCAGTATAAATAAAATAAGGAATATGCTTACAAGTCACAAATTTGGACACTTGATATTATAAGGATTAAAAAATTGAAAGTAGTTAATGAAAAAGTAACGCATTTTTAAGTTTTCAATGTAACAAAGATTGTGTTTTTCATTTAATAGTACTTGCTATCTCTTGATTGTTAACATTTTTTAGCAAGACTCTAATCTGCATGAGTGTTTGTGCATCCATATTATTTTTAGTGTTACAATGATATAGTTTTAACTTTTGTTTTTATGAATCTGATGATTATATGTTTATGTAAATATGTTTTCCTTTGCCATTGACCAACCAGATAGTGTTACTAAGTAGAAATATATTTAGGTCCAATTTTCATTAGTTTTAACTTTCGGGAGCTTCTAAGTTAAGTTATGGTTCTTGCCCTGTGAAACAATTCCATAAAAGTTTATGAAGCTATTGGAAAAGTTATATGAGAGAACTTCTTTTGATATTTTGGTTTTTAAAGTACTTCTGAAGAAGTCCATCCAAACAGGTTCTTGGATCAGTGTAATGAATGCAATAGTTGTTCAATTCAAAATCATCAGTTATACTATTTATCACATTTTTGTAGGTTCACCTTACCAAGAACAATTGGATTAATGTGCAGGTTACAAAGACAGAGACTTATTCAACGTATACTATGTTTCAATCAGAGGAGTAATTAGAAATCTGATTCAACGTATACTTTGTTCATATCTTGCCAACAGTGTTGCACAGAAAGTTCACCTGGTAATATGTGGCACCTGTTTTCAACCTTTGACTAATAGAACCAGCCGGAAGGATAAACGTGACACCATTTTAAAAGTTAAGGGACGAACTTGTCACTTTTTAAAGTTAAGGGACCAAACTGGACTCTGGGACAAAGTTAAGGGACGAAAAAGGTTATTTTGCCAAAAAAAATCATATGAAAATAAAATGCAAGTAGAAATATTTAGAAACAAAAAGAAGCTAGAAAAACAAGGTGAGGGAGTGTTGGCCAGACAGTGTGACAATAGTAGTCTAATGGGCTATGAGGCCCAAAATGAATGAAGACTAATGCAACTTGGTGCCATGAGGTGTTCTATGCAAGCACGGGTGTATAAAGCATAATGAATGGGCTTGGAAGCCCAATGCACATGGTATGAAAATGTAGGGTTAAAAACAAACTTAAAACAACATCACGTGCTAACTTTCCCCATTATTACATGTTCAGCCTCTCCCTTCCACAATTTTCATCGCGTGGCTCTCTCTCCTTCTCGTTCTCTCTTAGGTTCAAATTTTGCCTCGCCGAGAACCCAACAAATCTGCCGCACTCTCCTCTTGGCTTAAGAAACAACAACAACAACTCAACGACGAAGGTGCTATTGGTTTTGTTCAACGTGAACAATGGTTTTGTTTAAGGGTTTTATGGAAGATGTTCATGGAGTCTTATATGATGAAAGGGTGGTGGTCTGCGACGGATTCAGGTGGTGGTCCGGTGAAGAGGTTTGCGTGCGTGTGAAAGTTGCGCGTTTATGATATTGCAGCGAGGTTGTTTGGGTGAGTTCGAAGGTTGCGAAACAACGACAGTCACTGTTTTTCTGGCAAAGAAAAAAGAGGTGGTTTGAAACCGGAGGAGATATGAGGTGGTTTGAAACCGTAATTTTCACGGTGAATGAGCGCTAGGAGGTCTAGCTGTAGGTGTTGTTATGTGGTGTGCGTGAAATATTTGATGGAGGTGAGTGATGGATATGCAGTAGAAGAGAATGATCAAGTTATGGTTGGTGTATTGTGTTTTATCATCTGAAGAATGCTTGTTTGCTTGAGTTTGTGATGGTGATATTGTGAGAAATACATCTTATTTCTAATTTTATTTTGATGAAGACAAAGATTATCAAAGAAGAAAAGGTTCAAAAGTGTCATACACATCAATGATGAAGTTGATCAAGAAGGTTTAATATATAAATTCAAGTGAAGATTTAAGACAAGTGAACAAAAATAAGGTACTCATTGCAATTTATACTATATTACATTAAATTGCTCATAATTCTATCTCTCACTTCATCTAAAAATCTTCTTGCATCATCATGCATGATTTATCTAAAACCTTCTTCATCTAATTCTTGTTACAAGTATTTGTGCACAAAGTTGTGTGAGAATATTGTGATATTAATTTGTCTCCATATTGATTATATGATTGATCATTAGCAACGGGATTAATATAATTTTAGAAACAAATAGGTTTCTAACTTCCACATTCAAGATGAATAATCTTGGACTAGTTGACACACTGTTGGGGATCAAAGTAAAGTAAAATAGTGGGGGTTATGAACTTAGTCAAACACACTATGGTGAGAAAGTGCTTAATAAGTTCAAACACTTACGCTTTAAGAAAGTGATTCTATTCACGATTCTAGCCTCGATCCATTCGGTTTAATTTAATTTTCCAACAATCTTAAAAGTATTTCGAGCACTCTCTTTATGTCTTAGAGTTAGAATGCAAGAATACCCAGGATAATTCAGCCTTTATCCAATCTGCGCAAGACCGACGAAAATTCGATTATGTAGCGAAGAGTGTCTGAAATTTTGTACAAGAGAATATTTGGTTTTGTGATGTCTTTTCTGAATTCCGGAATGATGTATTTATAGGCCATGTATGTGTTATTTCACAAGGTTGCGACCCTTGATGAAACAACACCTTTTAACCAAAAGATGCATTGTTTCCAAGCATTGCCTATGTTCATTCCACAGTAACACTTCACGAAGTGTTGCTTCTCTTCAAATTCAAAAAACAACTTTACTTGTATATTTTTCTTGTCATTTTGGAACACACCCATAATTATTATTATTGTTAATAATATATAACAATCTCCCACTTGTTCTAATAATAACAAGATTAATTCCAGAAATAAAAGGAAACAAAAGAATGCTAATACAGTTAACTATCTTTCGATTTGAACTTAACCTTAGTAAAGACAACGCAAAGCCTAATCGGAACGTTAGGTGGCTATGCTTTGAACCGTTATCCCATGTGATTAGACCGACATTACCATACACACACTCTTTAATGTTTCTTCGCCTACATCTCTCGCCTAGCACTATTTATGGCCATGTGCTTTTCCTGTTTCATGAATTTTTCATGAGAGAAACTCCAACTCTCACTTTGAGACGACACCATCTCGAAATTCACATAGGTGAAGTTCATATTGTATCCTTTTCTATGAGACACATACCCTCGGTATTGAACTTCATTAAGAGTTTAAATAAAACTCAACCCTCATTTAAAGGTTAACATTATCACGAAATGTATGACAAACATCCAATTCAACGACTTGTTGTTACCCATTGAATCTTGAGGTTAATGTTCTACTAACGTAAGATTGGGTTGCCGCCGTTGTCGGAACTCTTACACAAGGAGTTTCAACCCCATGCCTCTCAAGGTTGTTTTTACTAAGTCTCTGGCTAGTAGCTTAGTAAATGGATCAAGAAAGTTATAGCTCGATCGTGTATATGTGAATGATTACATCCTTAATCAATTTTCTCATGAAAGAATGTCTAAGTCCTACTTGCCTAGACTTTCTGTTATACACTTTTGCATGCTTTAGTTAAAGTGGTTTGTCTACCGCAATGTATCAACACCTTTGAAACATTGTCTTTAGCCAATGGAACTTCTAGCAGAAGGTCCCTCAACCATTCAACTTCTTCACAAGCGAAAACAAGAGCCTCGAACTCCGATTCTATAGTTGAGAGAATGGTCCACATTTGTTTCTTGCTCTTCCAAGAAATTGCACCCTCTGCTAGTGTAAATATCCACCCAAATGCATAATTTTGATATTCAACACTTGATATCCAACTCGCATCGGTATATCCTTCTAATATGACGGGAAATATACCATAATGGAGACCAATATTTTTGGTTTTCATAAGATATCGGAAATTTTCTAATGATGACCTTCTAGTGCTCACCATTTGGATTACTAGTAAAATCTACTCATCTTACCAATTGCAAATGCCATGTTGGGTCTAGTACATTGCATGCACTTGCATATTCCAATTGAACCACAACTCATTCATCATCCTTTTTAAGTTTGACATTAGAAGTAGTCACTTCCTTAAAATAGGTTTAATGTTTCCGTTAACCGAGTTATGATTCGTAGATGTTTATAGCCTGAATTTAAAAACATGCAATGGTGATGGCGTGCATGACTTTAATCTTTGTATCACATATTTTCATGATTTATATTAATACTTTAATGAAAGTGCATTTTGTTGCATATGCCACGTTACAATCAGAAAGGTAATGTCTCTATAGTGCTTCTTGTGTTTTTAATCCAATTATTTTAATACTAATTAACCATTAATGAGAAATCATTGTTCATTCAAAGATATATACATTCTATTCAAATAGTGAATTTAATTTGTTAACATGTTTGTAACTTCATATTTTGTTAAAGTCAGTAACGCTATATTTTGAAACGAGTCATCGGTAACGACAATTAATTTTATTGAAGTTAATAAGCAGTACAGTACGATGATACTTCCTAATTAAAAATAAAAAGTTTAATTTAAATACTTCATTGCTTTTATTTAATGCATCGCAATTATCGAATTCTCATATTAAATTCTCAGTATGAATATATAAATTTGTATTCGTATTATTGATTAGTGAATTATATATAATAAATTCTTACCAATAATTTTTAATGTGTTTTGTCAAAAAAAAATTCTTTCAGTGCATTATTAAATTTTAATTTATGTTTATATACTAATCAATTGCATTTTAAATGATCAAATTAATTAAAGTTCATGAGTTTAAATTATGCAATTGAATTTTAATTAAGATTCTAAGAGAATAATATTTGAATTTTGAGATGTGAAATCTTGTGAACCTTATCATGAAGGATAAGAAATTAGAGATTTCCACAAATGAAGAACTTCGTGAGGAAGGTTCTCCGCGGATTGTTGAAACTTAAAACACAAACTGAAAGTTCGTCACTAATGAAGAATCTCGTGAGGAAGATCCTTCATGAGTTGTTGAAAAAACAACCCGAACTTAGGATAAGTAAAAAAAGTCTAAAAGGCTAAGGATTTAAGAACGAACAAAATCAATTCTCGACTTATTTCTTATATCTAGTAGAAGAAAATAATGATAATTTTGTTCATAAGATTCCTATTATTCTTCAAGTGGAAGATGATCCTATGACTTACAAGGAAGCAGTAGCTCCAAAAGACTCATTCTTTTTGGAAGGATGATATCCAAGACAAATGGATTCAACAATGTCATACCAAACTTGGAAATTTGTCACTCTACCTAAAGAATTAAGACCCATTGGAACAAATGGTTGTTTAGAAGGAAGTATCATAGTGTGATGGTATATTAAACACATAAAACTCTAGATTAATGACCAAGGGTTTTAGACAAAAAGCAGGTGTTGATTATTTCAACACATTTGCACTAGTAGCAAGGACTACGACAATTAGAGTATTGTTTGCATTAGTTTCTTTGCATGACCATATAGTTCATCAAATGAATAAATAACATTCCTAAATAGAGATCTCGATGAGGAGATTTATATGAAGCAGGTAGAAGGTTATATGCTTCCAGGTAATAGCATGCAAGCTTGTCAGATCCTTGTAAGGATTAAAATAGGCACCGAAACAATGACATCAAAAGTTAGACTTTGTCATTGCAAAAATCACAAATTAAAGGGAGACACACAACTTAGGGGGAGACTTTTCAATCATTATCAAAACAAGAATTAAAAGATTTTGTCATCATCAAAAAGGGGAGATTGTGAGAAATACATCTTATTTCTAATTTTATTTTAATGAAGACAAAGATTATCAAAGAAGAAAATGTTCAAAAGTGTCATGCACATCAATGATGAAGTTGATCAAGAAGGTTTAATATATAAATTCAAGTGAAGATTTAAGACAAGTGAACAAAATAAGGTACTCATTGCAATTTATACTATATTACATTAAATTGCTCATAATTTTATCTCTCACTTCATCTAAAAATCTTCTTGCATCATCATGCATGATTTATCTAAAACCTTCTTCATCTAATTCTTGTTACAAGTATTTATGCACAAAGTTGTGTGAGAATATTGTGATATTAATTTGTCTCCATATTGATTATATGATTGATCATTAGCAACGAGATTAATATAATTTTAGAAAAAAATAGGTTTCTAACTTCCACATTCAAGATGAATGATCTTGGACTAGTTGACACACTGTTGGGGATCAAAGTAAAGCAAAATAGTGGGGGTTATGAACTTAGTCAAACACACTATGTTGAGAAAGTGCTTAATAAGTTCAAACACTTACGCTTTAAGAAAGTGATTCCATTCACGATTCTAGCCTCGATCCATTCGGTTTAATTTAATTTTCCAACAGATATAACAGAGGTTGAAGAAGGGTGAGTGATTTGGTAATGTGAGTTTTGTGGTTTTGATGTTGTGAGGGTCGGATTATGAAGGTTGTAATGGTATGGAGTGGGAAGTTGCTATGTAAAGGTTATTATGGTGGAGGAAGAATGGCTTCATGGTGGCTGAGACGTGAGTTTTCTTATCGTGACAAGGCAGAAAAATGGTTAGTATGGTGGTGTTGATGAATATATGATATTGTATATGGATGAATAGTTTGTATGCAGGGTGGTGTATAGTTTATATGAAGAGGATTGAATCCCAAGACAAACTTTCTCTTTTTTTTTCACTTGTCAGCTTTCTCATTGAGGAGTGAGGTGTCGCTGTGTCCTTTCTTGTTTCCATATATATATATATATATATGGGAAATGCTAACATACACCCAAAATTGGCGGGCCCGACACAAAAATACACTACATCTATTTTCTTTCTATTTTTTTCTTCATCTTTTTAATGTGGATCTCACCCAAAATTGGTGGGCCCCACACAAAAATACACTAAGATTATGTTGCTAATGCACACCTACATGAGTGTGCATTAGCATAACCATATATATATATATATATATATATATATATATAGAGAGAGAGAGAGAGTAGGGTTTTTATAAAAAAAAAATTCTAACATTACCCTTTTAGTGATTTTAATGAAAATGAGCTTAAAATAGTTAAAACAATTAAAAATCAGATAAATTTAAATAATAAAAATAAAATTGAAATGAGATCATAGATAAACCTATTTATTTACTCTGGACCTAATGACAGAAAAAATAAAAATAAATGGATTAAAAATGAATAAAAGTCGGGAGTAAAAGTGTTCAAAAAATTAAATTAGCGCGAAATAAACCTTTCGAAAAAATACAATGTTTGATCAATTTTTGAAATAAAATCTTATCAGTAAAAAGGCTACGACTTATCACAATGTGACCGAAAAAAGTAGTTGAAAAATTAAAACGAGCATGCCATAGTAAACTACGTGAAACGTAGATCAAGAATACTGACGTCTGCAAGCTCGATTTTGAAAATTTTCGTCCATTGACTTTACGCACAATTGAGATTCAATTTAATCGATCTTTTTGTAAATCTGACAAATATATTATGGCCAACATTTTAAGCATTATGCATGATGAAAGACATGTTATGCTATGCAGATGATGCAAAGTGAAAATAAAGTCAGATGTATGAAAATTTTAAAATGCCCGGACAAAAATAGGGTATGACATCCTCCAACACTGGGAAGTCTCACTACAACTAAAGAAGATGTGTCATTCATCTTCAAGACTATTCTCACATAGCTGACAAATTAGCGGACAAGATACATAATGTTGTCGGAGTTTAACACGAGTCGGTAAGCAACCTCCACAAATTCTCCACAGAAGGTGATTGACTCAAGGTAGAGAGCTATAATATTCTAGAGACCACACCAATCCTCCTTCCCTCCCCCATTAACATAACTCCTGCATGAACTTCTCCATAATCTGTATCCAGACCGCACACTATAAATACCATTTTGTTCTTCTTTCCAAATCATTTTATCCTTCTTAACATCTTCCATCAAAGGGACATGTAATATGTCTTCAACATCTGCATGGTTAAATAACTCCCTTATAATCCTTATATCTCATTGTTTTACATTAGGCAACATAAGATTTTTAACAGTAATACCATACCCACATTGATTTTGAGGGCCCCTTAGATAACCATCTATAATCCCCTAAATCCAAGGTTCGTTCATTGCCATAATGTGACTCCCATCTCCAATACTCCACCTGCTACCTAAAGACAAAACTTCCCTCGCCTTCCAAATACTCCTCCACACAAAGCTTGGATTATACCCAAGATTAGCATTAAAGGAAGAGGTTTAGGGTATTACCTAGCTTTGAAGATTTTAGAAATAAGAGCTTGGGGTTTAGTCAGAAGGTTCCGACCTTGTTTAGCTACCATAGATATATTGAAGGCTTTAAAGTCTTTAAATCTCAATCCACATTCCTTCTTAGAATAAGATAGCTTCTCCCAAGACGTCCAACGAATTCCACTGTTATTACTACCACCTCCCCACCAAAAAGAGTTCAACATCTTCTTAATTTCATTACACACTACATCTGAAAGGATAAAAATACTCATAATATAAGAAGGAATAGCTTGTAGTACCGATTTTATCATGACTTCTTTCCTTGTTTTAAACAATGACTGCCCTCTCCAAGAGTTAATTTTCTTCCAGATACGATCCTTGATAAAGGAGAAAGTAGCCTTCTTACTCATTCCAATCATTGAGGGTGAGCCTAAATGCTTTCCGGTTCGTAACACATAATGCACTCCCATAATGTTAGTGAGGTCCTCTCTTGTCGGGTTACTTATGTTGTTACTAAAGAATACTTTAGACGTAGTCATATTAATTTCTTGACCTGAAGCCTATACATAAGTATTGATCAACTTCATAAAATTCCTTACTTTGGTTAAATTGGCCCTGCAAAATAAATAAAAAAATCGTCAGCAAAAAGAAGGTGGGACACACTAGACGCCCCTCTGCAGATTTGGATCCCACAAATATCTCCACGCACCACTGCTCCCTTAATAAGAGCTGAAAGGCCTTCTGAGATAAGAATAAAAAGGTAAGGAGATAGTGGGTCCCCTTGCCTCAGTCCTCTTCCTGGTTCTATTGGTCATACTCTTTTTGAATTGACAATAACAATATAGTGCCTCGAAGAAACATACATCATGACCCAGTGAATCCACCTTTCAGCAAAACCCATCCTTAAAAGCATACCTCTAAAAAATCACCAATCCACTCTATCATATGCTTTACTAATATCTACCTTGAGAGCTAGATGAGCCTTACTCCCTTTGGTCCTTCGTTTGAAAGTGTGAATGAGCTCAATAACAATCATTGTATTATCAAGGATTGACCTCCCTCCACAAAGGTGGATTGTTCCTCCGCCACACATTTATCGAATAAGATATTCAATCTATTAACAAGCACTTTAGACACTAATTTGTACACCATATTGCATAAGTAAATAGGCCTGAAATCCTTCATGTCATGAGGATTATCACACTTAGGAATCAAACAAATATTAGTATCATTAAGCGACGCCGGAAAGAAGCCTCTCTCTAACCATACAGTGGCTACCTCCAAAATATCATTACCACACAAATCCCAAAAGTTTTTATTGAACCCATTCGGACCTGGAAATTTATTAGGATGTATCTCAAGTAAAGCTGCATGGAACTCCTCCTTTCTCAAAGGCATTAACAATCTGTTGTTGTCATCAGTAGAAATTCTAAGCTGGATGAACATAAGTACATGGTCATGTTCATTGTTTTAGCTGCAAAAAGTTATTCAAAGTAGTTTTTCGCAATGCCACATAACCCGGCTGATCACACATTTTATTACCGCCATCTTTCTTGAGCATATCAATCTTCTGAAGTTTCTTTCTAGCCATAGAGGATAAATGAAAGAACTTCGTATTAAGGTCACTGTCATGTAACCAATTCATTTTGGCTCTTTGTTTCCAATATATGTCTTCCTTTATGAGAATCTTATTATACTCATTCTGAGCTTCGAGGAACCGCAAAACATAATCCACATCATGACTACCACGACACCTTTCTATGTTTGCCTTATGTCTTTCCAGCTCATCCTTCGCCCTGTTAGATCTCTATTTGTTCCAGTTTTCTAGCTCACCCGCACATGAATCAATACAATGTATTACATCATGGTTCTCACATTGTCTCCACCCGGTCTGCACAATGACTTCAATACCTTCTTCTTTTAGCCAACAGTTTTCAAATTCGAACATATAATTTCTCCGCTTCTGCTGCCCTGGTTCATAGTGCAATAAAATGGGACAATGATCCGAATGCAAAGCTATAAGATTGACAAGCTTAACTTTCGAAAACAATCCTAACTAGTCTGGCGTTGCTAAAGCACAATCCAAGCACTCCTCCTACCTTCCACATCTACATTCAAGAAGGCTTTAAACTTCAGCATAATCTGAATGCTCTCCAACTTTCTAGCTTTGGATAACGTCTCTGACAGAAAAATAATGTCAGGGTGGTACTGCCAAGCAAGCTTACTCAAGGTAGGAACTGCTCTCGCGTTGCTCAGTCCCCGACAGTTCCAACTTAAGATTTTCATGAGTCCCGGTAGTCCTGAATGCCAGGACTTGCTGTTAAAAAATGTCGGATGGTTGTAGCATCCCCCTCTTGAACTTTAGCAGTGTCTCTCCTTCTTTTCTTTTCCACTACAAGAAAACAAGTATTTTGCTGGGTGTTTTTCACCCCGCAAATAATTGTACTTCCTGGGTGTTATTCACCCCGCAACAAAGAAAAAAAAAATAAATATTAATTTAGATCACGAAACTGTTGGAGGGAATTTCAAATTTTTTTAAATATACGTTACGGGATGAAAAGCACGCCGCAACGTTTCTTAAAAAAAATTGGTGGGAAATTAAAAGCTCATTTAATGAGGAGCAGATGACCGTTCTGAAAAGGTCTGACAGTTTGAGACTTGCGGGATGCATATCACGCCGCAACATAAAGTTCTGACACAAGACTTGCGGGATGTTTCTCAGGCCGCAAGCCTCAACGGTAATAAATGTTGTTGGGTGTTTTTCACCCCGCAACCCTCTTTTATATTTCCAACGCGTTTGCTTTCCCCCACACTCATAAATCTGTATGCTTTCCCCAACACGTTTTCTCTCCTATCTCTCATAAGTCTATTTCTCTCCTTCTCCTTCATTTCTCTACTTCTCCTTCATTTCTCTCATAATAATCTGTTAATGGTATGTCTCTCATTCTCAATAATTTTTTTCCCTCTTCTTCAAATAATAAGAACTAACTTCTAATTTTTTTTTAATGTTTGAAGTTGTTGCTGTTGGTGTTAGAATCAGAAGCAAGTATTGTTGCTGTTAGTGGGTGAATCCGGAAATATGTTCAAGAATCTCTTCATAAGTTGTTCTTGCTTGTAAGGTACACATATTAGAGATTTAAATTTTGTTTTGTTGCTGAATTTAATTTTTTTTTAGGTTGTTTGATAAAATTAGGGATGGATTTATTGTTATTAAGTTGTTCTTGTTTGAGAAAATTAGGGATTAATTTATTGTTGCTGGATTTATGTATAATTTTTTTTTGTGATTTAAATTTTTTTATATCTTTTATTTTTTTTCTTCGTATTTTCTTAAAACATAATTTTAAAAAAAAAAATAGATTTGTTATATTTTTTAGAAATAATTTATTATATATTTTTTTAAAATAGATTATTATTTTGATTTTAAAAACAAATTATTATTAAAAATAGATTGTTATTAAAAACAGATTATTATTATTTTTTAAAAAACAGAATTATTATTATTGTTATTTTAAAAAATGAATTATTATTATTTATTAAAAAACAGAATTAAAAAAAAACTGAATCTTATTTTATTTTAAAATATATTATTATTTTTTTTAAAATATGATATTATTAGTATTATTATTAAAAAGAATTATTATTATTATTTTAAAAAATGAATTATTATTATTTATTAAAAAATGAATTATTATTATTTATTATAAAACAGAATTAAAAAAAACTGAATCTTATTTTATTTTAAAATATATTATTATTATTTTAAAATATGATATTATTAGTATTATTATTAAAAACGAATTATTATTATTAAATATGATTAAATGTTGTTAAAAACATTTATAAATATGTGATTAAATGTGATTAAATGTGCTAAAACTGAGATAAAATATGATATTAAATGTGATTAAAAATAGAATTAAAAATAATAATAATATATTTATGTTATTATGTGATTAGTAAAAACTGAATTAAAAAAAAAACTGAATCTTATTTTATTTTAAAATATATTATTATTATTTTAAAATATTATATTATTAGTATTATTATTAAAAACGAATTATTATTATTATTTTAAAAAATGAATTATTATTATTTATTAAAAAATAGAATTAAAAAAAACTGAATCGTATTTTATTTTAAAATATATTATTATTATTTTAAAATATGATATTATTAGTATTATTATTAAAAACAAATTATTATTATTAAATGTGATTAAATGTTGTTAAATACATTTATAAATATGTGATTAAATGTGATAAAAATGTGATAAAATATGATATTAAATGTGATTAAAAACAGAATTAAAAATAATAATAATATATGTATGTTTTTATGTGATTATTAAAAACAGAATTAAAAAAAAACTGAATCTTATTTTATTTTAAAATATATTATTATTATTTTAAAATATGATATTATTAGTATTTTTATTAAAAATGAATTATTATTATTATTTTAAAAAAATAATAATTATTATTTATTAAAAAACATAATTAAAAAAAATTGAATCTTATTTTATTTTAAAATATATTATTATTATTTTAAAATATGATATTATTAGTATTATTATTAAAAATGAATTATTATTATTATTTTAAAAAACGAATTATTATTATTATTTTAAAAAACAGAATTAAAAATAATAATAATATATGTATGTTTTTATGTGATTATATATGTTATATGTTGTTATATATGTTATATGTTATTAAATGTTATATATATGTAATATATTTTTTTCAATAATGCAGGAGAAGTGTGTATGGAAGGTAATAAATGAAGATATGGTTGAACGGAATTTTAGGAAGAGAGCATCAGCTCGACTTTCTGACATGCTTAGGCGTGCCAAGCTTGGTTGGGAAGAGAGAAGGATTAGTCCTCCATGGATGGGGAAGATGTATTTAAAGAGTTGATTGTTTATTGGAATTCTAATGAGTTTAAGAAAAAATCAGAAAAAGCAAAGAAACGTAGAGCATCTGAAAATGGAGCCGCCAACCATAGAGCTGGAAGCATTAGTATTGCCGAGCATGCTGACCGGATGGTAATTATATATTTTCATCTAATAAATTTTTTTAAAATTATATTCTTATTTGTTAAATATTTTAACTTGAATTTCATTGTATTAATTAGACTCATACTAAAGGAAGAACTCCAACAATGCAAGAGCTTCATGAGAGGACATATAGGGGAAGAGATGGAGAGTATGCCAATGAACGTGCTAAAAATACTCAGATAAAATGTATAAACTCTATTATTATTTCAATATTTATTTAATTATTTTATTTTAATAAAATGTATAAACTCTATTATTTAATATAAACTCTATTATTTAATTTAATTTTTTTATGTGTAGGAGGTGTACCGTAAAAAGAAGACTGAACTGTTAACTCAACATCCTGAGTTAGGTGATCCTACGAGTCAATATCCTTTGGATCCTGCAGTTGATTTTTATCTTTGGCTTAACTCATCTGATGGAAAGAAAAAAAATGGAAAAATTTATGCTACTGGACCTTTTGCTGGTAATTATAGAAAAGGGGATAAGAGATCTTTATTTAGGAGAATTGCAGATGGGGAAGGTTCGACACGTCCTCCGACATTAACTCCTGAAATGGCTGAAAATATTAGACAGTTAGCTCAATCTGAAGCAGCACGTGAAGCTGCGACACGTGAAGCTGCAAGAAATGTTGAAATGGAAGAAATGAGAAAAAGACAATTTGACTTGGAAGAAGCATTGAGAGTTTCACAAGAGCAGATGAGAGATATACAACAACAAATCCTAGAATTATTGTAGCGACAACAATCTGGTGGGGGTGGCGGATGGGTAGACGAAAATGAGGATGAAGAAAATGAGAATGACGACTTTATGGATGATTAATAATATTTAATTAATATTTTGAATTTCTTATGGATTTATTTAATTATAACATGATTTAAATATGTTTAAATTTTAATATTTATGAATTTTAATGGTTTTAATTAATTCTGAAATTAATTTTTTTAATTAAAATTTTGCAATTAAATTATTTATTATATTTATATTATTACAAATATGAATTTAATATTTGTAATAATATAAATATTTTTTTTATAATAGTAAACACAGTCTGCGAAGTGTTTTTCACTCTGTTGTAAACAGAGTTGCATGGTGAAAATCACCCAGCAAAATATCCTGACACACACTGCAAAGCTGCGTGATAAATCATGTCAAGCTGACTGACACACTGCTGCTGTACTTTTCTGATTTCTTGAAAAGTAAGTTGCGGGGTGTTTTGCACTTAGCAAAGTTGCGGGGTGTTTTAAACCCAGCAAAGTTGCGGCGTGATATACACCCTGCAAAAGTTGCGGCGTGCTTTTCACCCTGCAACTTTTTGCGACTAACGTTTTAGCAGGGCTCTCTGTTTACCCCGCAAAAGTGCTGTTGCAGTGTGTTTTTTTACCTTTGCTGAGTGTTATTTACCCTGAAACTTGAGGTTTTTTTTGTAGTGTTCCATTTGATCTTCTTCATTTTGCTGTTCTAGGATACTCAACTGAGATGTTGGGGTAGTAGCATTGCTTAACACAGGTTGCATAAAGGCATGTTGTGTGATGGAATTGTTACCGTAAGCGGGGTCGGAAAGTCTTTGGTTAAGCTGGATGGATTTGGGATTAGAGGTTTTAGTTTTGAACTTGAATGGTTTATGATTGAGGGCCGAAGGTGTGGGGTTAGTGGTAGTTTTTGTGTTTTCGTTATTGGTAGGAAATTTGAATGGTTGGAAAAAATCTGAGTTATTGGTTTCAACTGCTATTAAAATCGCGGGTTGGACAAAATCTGGTTTATTAGTTTCCACTACATTTTCATACGTGGGGTTATTTAGGATTGCATTATAGGGATTAAAATTGGTTCGTTGTGATTGGTTTGGGGCTACATGGTCATGTTCCCTTAGTGGGGTTCGTATCAGATCAGTATCTACGCACGTGATCTGAAGTAAGGTCTGCAGTGATAATCGATTTTGATGAGGTAATGATTACTCTTAACTCATTATCGGCTGACTGTTTTGGATAGGAATTAAGGGGTATTGCGACTGTCCACTACCGGCAGTAAATGTGTGGATAGTGGGAATCTGAGTAATAATTTGATTTGACAATGCATTGATTTTAATTCAAAGCCAATTGGTTAACGCCATTATGAGAATTAAACACGGGCATTGAAGTTGTCTCCCTCCCCACTTGCGATGCAGACTCAGTTTCACTACTTGAGACGTGGTGTCTACGCGCCTGGGTAGCTGAATTCTCCATCTCTCCTTCAAAGCTGTTACTTGTTTCATTCTTCAGCCATTTTGAGGATGACCCTCCTCTGTACCTCCATTAATCTGCCTTTATGTCATTAGACCACCCTCGGACTCCTCCGTCTTCCTCCATAACAAACCGAACCTCGCATCTTTGTTCCGAGTGTCCTAGCATTCCGCAAACAAAATAGAATAAACCAAGTCTTTCATACTTGAATTTAATTGTGCATCATTCTCCTCCCTTGTTTTTAACATGATTTTACTGTTTCAAGGGCTGCCTAACATCCAACTTCACTGTAATCCTCATATACTGCCTCCAGAAGCTCGTATTATTGTTTTTGTCATACTCCACAAACGATCCTATGAAATTCGCCATCGCTTTCCCAACTTTATCCAACATGAATCCCGCTGGGAGATTGTGCACTTGCACCCAAAAATCTACATGGAACGGAGGGATGTTTTCAATTTGAACCCCCCATTTTAACCTTTTCCAAGATAAGAAGATGATTATCGAATGTCCAGGTCCTCCTTTCAACGCAACCTCCATATCGAGATTATGAGAAAAATAAAACAGGAACAAACCTCCCATCGGGTTGTTTAATTGTAACACCCTTTACAGGTCTCCACATATCCTCCATTCTCACCTTCATCAACTTCACATGGATGGGTCTATCACACAAGAATCGACCTATGAGACACCACCTGAGATCCACCACATATCCTCCTTCCTCTTCCAAGTCAAAGCAGAATCCCTCCTCTTCACCGTTGCCATGAATAAATAAGTTTCCTATACTAGGGCTTGTAATACCAATCCGTAAAACAGAACGTAGAACCAAAAAACTCAAGAAAAACAAACAAGCTCCTCAAAGGAGAAGAAGACTGAAACCCTAGCAGAGCCTAGGAAAAAATATTATTATAGAATTGATTTACACTTAAATATTATTTTTAATAAACGTGAAATTTATCTTTTTTTACTTATAAATCAAGTCGGAGTACTAGCATGTAAGACACTGAATGTTTCATCCACCTAATCATCAAATATAGATTTCAATATATTTCAATGACAGGAGAGATAACATGAAATTTTGTTCTTAAGAGGACATATATTAGACCAGATGTTTAAGCCAATGTGTTCAACATCTTAAACCAGAATTGATAGATTATTAATAAACAAGATAATAAATGATAAAGCAATAAACGAACATAAAGAATTATTAACACAGTTCGATGGAACATCACCTACGTTTGAGGGACTTCAAACCCAAGAAAGGAAATCCATTATTTTGAGTTAGTACAATTATTCTTATAGGAACAACAACTCCATGTTGTTAAATGTCTCTTCCTAATCCTATATACTTTCTATTTAGGACTCTCCTTAAATATGAGAACCCCTCTTACTTTCTTCAATCACTAATCCTAAGTGATCACTGCAATTATTAGGATTGTGAATGTTGAATTACAACTCAATTAAACAAATCAAACTCTATGTTTTAAGATATGAATAAAGCGCTAGAGTGGTGCACAAACAATAACACAAACAAAGACTCAAAAGATAAACCCTAACACAATGCATCTTCAATACTTGCACACTTCAAACGTTAGGTTTGATTCTTCTTAAATAGAAATGCAAACTTTGGGGTTTTCCAATGGGCATTAGATCACGTCCAAAATTGTAGGATATTTTGTTAAGATTTATTTTTCGAATATCCTCAAAAAATATTTGATTTGATTCAAATTTAAATCTCCATTTTAATTGATTTGATCACGCCCAATTTAATCAAACAAACCTACATAAATGCATTGCTAAAAGATAACAACAAATCTACAATAAATCTGATTGACATCCAATCATAAAATCACCCTTCAAACTGCTACAACATTGGCCTACTGATAAGGACCAGATGTTGCACACATATTGGAACATCAGGTCTCACATGTGTCCTTTCTTCACCAAAATATCTCATAAACTCCATGTTGTTTTGCATAATGCAGTCAATCCAAAAGGAATAACAATCTCCTCCCTTGGAAAATTTTGGTAAAACAACTAGTTCACAACTTACAAGATGTTCAATACACGCTGAGCATCAAAGCACACCACAATCAAACACATAAAGCAAACAACAACAACATAAGTAGTACACCACGAGCATCAAAGCACACCACGATGCTCCATATAGCAGATGCACACACAGGCTCAGTCATGCATCCACACATTTAATAGTCAATTGGTTAGGTCAGTAGTCAGTCAGGACACACCACTACACTACACATCAGAACATTGGAACATTATAGTTCATACACAGTTAGTGTAACACCCCCACTTTCCCACTTTTCAAAATATATAAATATTACAAAAATAATCAGAGTTTACAATAAATAGTAGGATGTCACATTATTAAAACCAACCGCAAAACCCCTTTTCATTAATGAATTAAAACAGCGGAATTAAATGTTTTATTCAAATTACGGCAATTTGCCAACAACACCAAAAAATCCACATAAATCGTGGTCCACCATATTTTCAAATAAGGAATGATACGTAACAAAACAATAAAGAATAACAAATGACAAAAAACTCTCAAAATCTCGTGTTACGTATCAGAGCAACTCCTAAGACTCGATCAAGCAACATGCACTCTATGCACACTCAAGTACCTGGATTATCTGTACTTCCGAAGAAGCACAGACGCAACAAACAACAAAGGGGTGAGAACTACATTCAATACATAACAGTGCATAATATATGATAAGAGTAGTAATCACACCATCACTCATAGTCACATAATATCACGACACACTTGTCAACTTCATACATAATTCAATAGACATAAAAAGATGCGATGTGACTCAACAACTGACACAATGCATGTGGTACCAAAACACCATGGTTCATTCAATCGAACCCGATTCATAATAGAATCCAGATAGATCACATACACCCTTACTTGGCAATGATTTATCCCACCATACTCCACATTGGAGTCCAGGTGAGTCACATACACTCCTCCTGAGCAATGACTCATCACCACCAATACACCATGAATGCATGACGATATTTATGCATACGACACACATGTACAATATTAATTACACATCCTCACGATCCTCCTGATCATACATCAGATATCAATTCACCAAGATACGCACCACAACAGAAAACACCTCACACGCCAATAATTAGTTAACTATCTAATTAATTCACCTAAAATTACTAAATCAATTATTTTTATCACCAATTCTACATTTCTCAGGTTCTGACATCTATTCCCAACCTCTCAAACCAAAAGAAACTGCTTCGGACGCAAAAACGAGAAAGAAATCGCGAAAACGGCAAAATTCTGCACTCTCGTTGGTCATACACGTATTGCCCTGGGCAGTACGCATATTGCCCAGCTCGCTCGCCCATCCTGCTGCGTATCATACGCAGAATGCCTCTCCTCCCACCCTGCCATACGCGTATTGCCCTACCTATTACACGTATGGGCAGAGACGTTCATTCTCTCAGAAATCCAACTTTTCAGATCCAAGTACGCGTACTCCCTCTCATACGCGTAAGGCCAGATTCCATATGCGTACGGGCTGAGGGCCATGTCACAAGTGAGCCCCATACCCGTATACCCCTCGTAACGCTTGGCCATACGCGTAACAACATGCCTGTTACGTGTATTTCCCTCTGGCACGCAAAGCCATACGCGTAACGCCTTCCCTGTTACGCGTATGGGTAGAGACTGTGAAAAATTCCCATTTTTCATATCAGTCCCAATTCTACCACTTTGATCTCTCTTCCACACTCCACATCAGTCCTAAAATTGTTTCTACCACAGTTTTAGGTTCTATTTTTCATCTTACCTCTTTCACCTATTATTACTAATCAATTGGGTATTTTCTAGATCTAAATTCGTTGTCCCAACCTGCAACAAAACCAGATCTGCAACAGCTACATAATAACAACACAGTAGAGTTTCAATCACACGAATTTCAGATTCACATCAACATCATATCAAGGATTTTCACACAATCAAGCAGTTGTTCTTCCCTTCTATAACCCTTCTCTTTGTGAAAACATGATTATGGCTAAACTGCCCCTAATTCTGATTAATGTTTATTTTCCTCCCACTAACCATATTACTAATTAAATCAGATTTTTATTTTATTATCATAATATTAATAGTGATACTAATAATAATAATAATAATAATAATAATAATAATACTCAAATTAATAATTAATAATCTTAAGTTCAATACTAATAATAATAATAATAATATTAGGCATAACAATAATAATATACTCCATACTACTATTATTGGACATGCCCCCACATTATTCGTTACTATCTTATTATTATCCCTACGCACTCAAACACACACACCCTTAACAAGGCCAAACAATTCAAAATAACACACGATGATTAATTAATTAAAATAGGGTGTTACAACTCTCCCCCACTTAAATTATTTTCGTCCTCGAAAATGTACCTGATGGAAATAGCTCCGGATACGACTCTCGCATCCTGCTCTCCAGCTCCCAGGCCACACTTCCTCCAGCAGCTCCTCCCTAAGCTACTCTCACCAAAGGAATCTCCTTCCCTCTGAGTTGTTTCATCTTGCGATCTTCGATCCTTATCGGCATTGTCTCTACAGTAAGATTATCTCTAATCTGCACCTCATCCCTCTGGATAACATGAGATGAATCAGATACATACTTCCAAAGTTGCGACACATGAAACACGTCATGCAAGTTCGAAAGTTCAGGCGGCAACGCCATTCTATAAGCAACTGCACCAACTCTCTGTAGAATCTGATATGGTCCAATAAACTTAGGATCCAGCTTCTTTGATTTCAATGCACGCCCAACACCAGTCACTGGGTTGACTCTAAAGAACACGTGTTCACCTTCACTGAATTCCAAGTCTTTCTTCCGATTATCATGATAACTTTTCTGCCTACTCTGAGACGTTTTCATCTTCTCGCAAATCATCTGAATTGTCTCAGTAGTCTGTTGCACAATCTCAGGTCCAAGCACCACCTTCTCACCAGTCTCATACCAACACAGAGGTGTCCTACACCTCCTACCATACAAAGCTTCGAAAGGTGCCATTCCAATGCTAGAATGGTAACTATTATTATACGTGAACTCTATCAATGGTAAATGAGTATCCCACGCACCACCTTTCTTCAACACACAGGCTCTCAGCAAATCTTCCAACGACTGAATAGTCCTCTCTGACTGGCCATCAGTCTGTGGATGATAAGCCGAGCTCAACTTCAATTTAGACCCCAAGGCTTCCTGCAGACTCTTCCAAAACTCTGAAGTGAACCTCAGATCTCTATTCGATACTATGCTCGACGGAACACCATGCAGCTTCACAATTATTCTGATATAAATCTCCGCCAGCTTTGACAATGGAAAACTGATGTTAATTGGTATAAAATGTGCAGATTTCGTAAGCCGATCCATCACTACCCAAATAACATCGAAGCCTCTCGCCGTATTCGGAAACCCTGTCACAAAGTACATAGTGATACTGTCCCACTTTGATCGCGACTTTACGTGTTTGGTCGGATAGATACTGCAAGCATACAGGGTATCGCGTAGTTTTAAAAGATTGTCGAACCCACAAGGATTGATAGTCAAAAGGCAGTGTCCTAAAATTGCGGTGCAAGGCTAAAGCAGGAAGTTGTCACGGATAAAAGTGTTAAAGAAAAAATAACTAAAATAAAAGGTTTTAGAACAAATAAGGAAACTGAGACCGTAGAATGATTTCCGGGTTCTTAGGGACTCTATAGGTTCCGGGGCTGAAGTGGATGTAGAAGTTGTTCTGAAGGAAATACCGATCTAAAGGCTTAATCTCACACTCTCGCGCTATTGATCGAGCCACGCCAGATAACCCCAAGATTTTGCTCTCGCTCGCTCAGTAATTAAAAGGCGCTTTTTGAAAACGGGCAAGACCGAAAAGAATACCTAAAGCGCTCTCGCTGTGTTTAGGATCCAGTGTTTTGTGCCTACTATCTGACGTGTGCCTCAAACTCTCGCTCTTTGGACTCGTCTTAGTGCATTTCTCACTCTCGTGACGAAATGCTGGTAAGCAGCCTCTCGCCGTCGCGACTAGTCTGCTTAAAGTTAACTTAGACAACAAAACCAGAATTTCAATCATACAACAGTGTTGGTTATCCTACAGAGTCCCGTCGAGACGACGGTCCTCAAACTACGGGCTCATGCAAATTTAGTTAGTCATGATTAAACGTGATATTGAAATACTAACAGTGCTGGATTTGAAAACATACATATTACTTAGGGTTTTTTTATAAAATTCTGTTCTTAGGTTTTTATGAAAAGTTTTTGAAACGTTTATGCAGTAACAGTAAATATAATGCAATAAACAATAATTGGAACAATAAAGTAATAACCTAAAAATGCGATGAAATAAACTGAAATAACTTGTATTAATATGAAATTTAATCCAAGTACAGCAACGGAGTAAAAAGAAAAGAAAACAAAAGTTGTGATAATCACTCAGTGTAAGCAATTATCACTGTGGCTAATAATTTGTAATTCTGGAGAAAATTCGGCAGAGCTTCCGCAGGGTGTAAATTGGATGATGAATGCTGGGCTGGGAAGTGCTATAAATAGACAGAAACTGGCTCCAAAAATAGTTGGAATAAATTTGAATTCAAACTGCGTGCAAACTGCTTCTGGAAAACTGCTCCCGCGATGCATGGTGAACGCCATTTGGATAAAGAAGAAAATCTGGGCATTTTGGGGCAATGGCGAACGCCATTTGGTTCCCCTTAGGGAATGGCGAACGCCATTCTGCTAGAGGAAGGCAGAAAGCTCCAGTTCTGCTCTTTTTCCAACTCTTCTGCCACAGTTCTTGTCCTTTTTCTTTGATCAAGCTGAAACTGGACCTGAAAACACAAAGTAAAGAAAAACATAAGTACATGATACAAAATACGATAAAAACTCGATAAAAATACGACTAAACATGCACGAAACGAATCAAAATAACCTATACGAAATCGAGTCATCAAACTCCCCCACACTAAGACTTTTGCTTGTCTTCAAGCAAACTCCCAATTCGAATAAAAATAGGTAAGCACGGTATTTCGACTCGTAGGCACACCGGAAACGATTAAGCACAAGGTTGCTAGGCTAAAGCAGACAGATAGGTACTGAATAGTGCAAGCAAGAGTATCGTAACGACACGACTCCACAAAAGTGGACAAAGAATTCCTTCCTATGCAATACCAGTTCAAATCATGATATCATACCTTGACCTAATAACTTCGTTCTTATTCACCTCTCTTTCATTCTCGCGCAATCACATTAAGCTCGTTATCCTTTTGCTTACATGGTAATCGTACCTGTTAGTGTGATCTCTTATTCAACAATTTTTTTCTTTCTTCTTCCTTTTTTTTTTGCTTATGAATTTCAAGATTCTGATCCTTTGGGCTAAATGATCGGGTGAGGACCACCTAACTTAGTGAGAACAGGTCTTTAATTCATATTTTCTATAAAAATACATAAATCACAATTTGAGATCAACACATATTTGCATCGGTACATCACTTAGTTCGCAAACCAGGATGGTGCTGACTGCTAAGATAAACTAATCAAGAGGCCACTTTTAAAGAAACTAAGAACAAGGTCTCGACATAATATGTATTTAAACTAATATTGCATACTTAGGAACTCTAAGGTGCAAAAACAGTACTGATGTTAACAAAACTTTTCCAAGTCCGCCTACTTAGCCTAAATCAAAATATAACAACCTATACTAAGTGTGTCCTGCTCTTGAGTCGATTTTTTTTTTTAAATGGGGAAATTACAGACTATGCGAAAACATAAGGTAAATAACGACTCAAACGTGCATATGACTCAATAACGATACAAAAGAAACAAACTAAACTAGGAAAACGGGAAATAACATAAAGCAATAAATGAAAAGCGATAAATGACTCCTCCCCCACACTTAAATCGAACATTGTCCTCAATGTTTCAATTTAAGGTGAAAAGAAAGGAGCGATAAAACCTGGAATGAAAATCAGTGGCGGCGGGCACGGCCTCGACGTTGATGGGAATCATCTCTGACATCTGGGTCCTCGTGTGGATAATGGGCTTGCATGCTACGCACATCTCTGCGCAGACCTAGTACCTCGGAAGTAAGATCTCGAAGGCTAAGCTCGGTCCGGTTCATGAATTCCACTTGTCTGTTTTGAAACTCGTAGTACTCCTCTCTACGCTGCTCATCTCGCTCTCTCTGCTGCCGGAGCTCGGATAAAATCTCATCAAGCGATCCTCGCATACCTGCAAAATCATCAGATAAAGGTGCAGTGTGTGGTGCGGTACTAGGACCGGGTGTGTCAGAAACCCGAGTTTGAGCAGCAACCTCATCCTCTTGTTCAGAAACAAGCAACCAATTAGTGCGGTAGCGCACATCAATACGATCGAGGGCGGGAAGAGAAAAACTATGGTGCTCATGGTCACGAATCAAGATGCGGTACCTGCCATCAGGTAAACCTTTGACAAGATGCGTGCTCTTCCAGAAATCTAGGTCGACGAAAATACTTCCAAAACACTCATCTGCATCCAAGATAATATCAAGATCAAGAGCCTCAGCAATGGTGGTAATCATGCTGCCGATACAAATGGCTCTTCCGACTCTGTTAGAGACACTCACTAGGTGGGCAAGGAAGAAAGGCACGGGGTCTATAGGGGTTTGGTTTAGAGCACAGTGAAGGAAGTATAGATCTTTTGAATTCACATTTCCTGTGTTCTTTCGACCAAAGATGGTAGAGGCAAGGATACGGTGAAGAACACGAATGGCGGGGTTTTGAATAGAGGTGGCCTTAAGGCCTTCCCATGTGTCAGTGGTGTTACCCGTAATATTTTTCCAAAACTCAAAGGCACTGCCTTGCCACTCACTTTCCAGGGGTGCAATGGTTGCGGCTCCCGCAATGGGAACAGGGAAATAAAAAATCTCTCGAATTCTCTCGAAGGTCATTGAAAAGTCTCGGTTGAGCAACCTAAAGTGTAAGGTTCCGGAGGTGCGAGTGGTGTCATGCACATAGCGAAGAGAACTAAGGAACTCATAGGTAGCTCTAATAGAAATTGTTTTACTAAGAGTACAGAAATGAGTCATACCGAAGTTCCTCAGCATCCAAGCGACGCTTTGCATGAGACCTAAAGTACGAAGAGCTTCCGAGTCAGGATACCTCGTAGCTCCGACTTCTCTCTTAGATATGCGGTGGAAATCCTCACGAATGTTGTTTCCGTTTTCTCCCTCCGGGAACACAATACCCATGTAGTCAAACTCTTGGTTTGCTGCCATTTTTGGTTAGAGAGAAAAGAAAGATATTTTGAGAAATGGGTTATGATAGGAAATGGGTTTTTTTTTAATGATGAGTGAATGGATGGTGATACGGGGTTTAAATAGAGAGGGAAATGGAATATGAGTGGTTAGAGAATTAATGAAAACGAGTGGGAAAGGAAAAGGTGGTGAAAAGAATTCAAAGGGCGGTCTATCCAAAAGACGCGCGCCTTCTGCCCTCTGCAGTGAAATGGCGAACGCCATTAGGCAATGGCGAACGCCATTTTCCTGGGATAATGATTTTTTTGTTTTTTGTTTTTTTGTTTTATTTTTTATTTTAAACAAAGAACTGAAATGAATTGAAAAAGGAAATAATGCAATACTAATTGAAAAGGAAGAACTTACAGTACGGGAAAGGGAAAAACAGTACAAGGAAATGCAAACTATCATAAGAAAAACAGGGAAAAAGGTTAACAAAACTAGAATCATCCGCGAAGTCGTCCGACTAAAGAGTCGATGACATTGCGGAGTGAGAACACGATCTGGTAAAGGTGATCAAATTGCTCATTCACGACATCCATAAACTGAATGTGATCTACTCGAAGTGAGGACAAATCAGTACGGAGATCATCTACTCCAACTTGCAGTGCGTAAATGGCATCAGGAATAGCTATTGTGGTATGGTAAGTATCAGGTTCAGCAGTGGTAGAACTATTTGTGGCTTCCTGAGGTACAATGGTATCCATGTGTTTATCAGGCTGAGGTGAATCTGGTGGAGTAAATGTTTTGTTCAACACATCCAAGTCATACAACCAGTTATCCTTGTTGTGCACACTTGTTCTCTCATGATTTGGCAAGGTGAAGGCATGGACAACAACATTATCAATTAGTAACTCAAATTCCACCGGTCCTAAATTGGCTATGATTCCACGGTTAAAACAGAAGTTGATATCCATCGGGCGAATACCACCGAAAATAACAGAACGGTTCAGATGGTAGCGTAAGCCAATGGCATCAGCGATCATAGTCACTAACCCTCCAATGATAATGGGGTGAAATGAGTCACGAGCCAGCTTTAGAAAAGTAGCTAACATAAACGGGGCAGCATTGACCGACCTTCCTTGTGAGGCACAAAGCATGATATAAAGCTCATCTCGTGATACAGCATAAACATTCTCTTCCTTCCCGAAAAGAGTGTGAGCAAGGATCTTATGGAAATACCTAATTCCAGGATTGTGAATACTCTCAGAGGACATGGCATTTAGGTCAGGATGGTAGTTACCTGTGATAGTACCCCAAAATTGTTCAAGGTCATAACCAGTAAAAGCATCTTCAGGGGTTTTAGTGACAGCATCGGGATCATTGGGAAAACCCAACAATTCAGCCATCTCATGGTGAGTGAAGCGGTATTTGTTTCCAAACAAACGGAAGGTAGCCAATCCAAGGCCAAATCCATACCCTCGAGTTGGTTCATAGTATAGGGAACTTAGGAACTCCAAGGTCAGGTTATGGTAGGTGCTGAAATTTTTTGTTAAAGCAGAATTGGTCCAACCAAGCTGGTTAAAGAAGTAAACAACACTGTCCCTAATGCCAAGGGTAACCATAGCTGAGTCATCAGGATAAATCGACAGAGCGAAGTCTCTTTGAGAAAGAGCCTCAAAGCGACTCCTCTGAAGGTCATTTCTGAACACAACGGTGTGGTTTTCAAAAGTTTGCATGATGGATCTATCCTAAGGACTGCGAACCTGAAAAATCAAGAAAGAAAATAATATATTGTTAGGGAAAATATACTACATGCAGGGGTTAGTGTTAATAATAGTCACAACAAACATAATGCAAATGGTATGGTAATACGGTAACGAAAACATAATTCATGAAGATATTAATTAACATGCTAATACTAATAATAACAATACTAATAATGAAATGCAATCATGAACTAAAGTAATAACAACTATGCATGAGCAAACAAAAATAAATACTACTACTAAGATTTGTGATTTAAGCTCTCACTGAGCGCTCTGTTTAATGTCGGAAGCTCGACATTAGAAATAGGGAAGAATTTTAGTCGTCTGGAGGAGCGGGAAGCTCTTCCAACTTGCAACTAGAGTAGAATTATTTGTTTTCCGTCGAATGGTAATGCTTAAGTCTTTGCCCATTTACTATGAATGGTTCACATGAATTTCCTTCGATTTCGACTGCGTCGCTGTTTAGAATCCTAGTAACTTTGAATGGTCCAGACCATCTAGAACGTAACTTTCCTGGGAAAAGTTTAAGTCGAGAGTTGAAAAGAAGAACTGTGTCCCCCTCTCTAAACTCTTTTCTTGCTATTCTTTTGTCATGCCACTTTTTGGTTCTTTCTTTGTAAATGCGGGCATTTTCATAGGCATCAAGTCTCAGTTCTTCAAGTTCATGGATGTCTAGAATCCTTTTCTCGCCAGCTGCCATGTAATTGGTGTTTAGGGTCCTTATGGCCCAATACGCCTTATGCTTAAGTTCTACGGGCAGATGACACGACTTTCCATAAACCAGTTTAAACGGGGTGGTTCCTATAGGAGTTTTGTAAGCAGTTCTATATGCCCAAAGAGCCTCGTGAAGTTTAATCGACCAATCTTTCCTAGATGTTGCAACTATTTTCTCAAGTATCTGTTTAATTTCTCTATTGGAAACTTTGACTTGTCCGCTGGTTTGAGGATGGTAAGGTGTCGCTATTCGATGTCGGACCGCATATTTGAGCAATAATTTTTCAAATATGTTTGAAATAAAATAAGATCCTCCATCACTTATAACAACTCTTAGCACTCCAAATCTAGGAAAAATAGTGCTTTTAAATAATCTAATAACTACTTGTGCGTCATTGGTGGGAGAAGCTATGGCCTCGATCCATTTTGATACATAATCTACTGCGACGAGTATATACTTGTTTCCACAGGAGGAGGGAAAATGGCCCATGAAGTCAATACCCCACACGTCAAAAACTTCCACTTCTAGAATACCTTTTTGCGGCATCTCATCGCGTCTAGAAATGTTACCTGTGCGTTGGCACCGGTCGCAGTTTAAGACAGCGATGTGGACGTCCTTCCAAAGGTTAGGCCAAAATAGCCCTGATTGTAGAATTCTTGCGCAAGTCTTAGAGGTGCTCGCATGCCCTCCGTACGGTGCGGCGTGACAATGAGATATGACATCTTCTATTTCAGATTCAGGGACACATCGACGGAATATTCCATCGGCGCCTCTTCTAAAAAGTAAGGGCTCATCCCAATAGTAATTTTTTAGATCGTGAAATAATTTCTTCTTTTGCTGGTAGGTTAAATCAGGTGGAAGCGCTCCTGCTGCTAGGTAGTTGACAAGATCAGCGTACCAAGGCAGTGAGGCTTCTACACGACATGAAACTTTGTTGGGTTCTTGAACTCCAAAGGGTCTTCTTGGTTCTCACTTTCATCTTCCATATGGGCTATAAGTCTATCATACGGAGAATCGTCATTGATGGGAACTGGTTTCGGTTCTTGATGTTCTATCCTAGAAAGGTGATCCGCCACTACATTTTCGGCTCCTTTTTTATCCTTTATTTCCAAATCGAACTCTTGTAGAAGCAGGATCCATCTCAAAAGTCTAGGCTTAGCATCCTTCTTATTCAATAAGTATCTAATTGCAGCGTGATCGGTGTAGACAACTATTTTTGCTCCTACCAAATAGGAACGAAATTTATCTAATGCAAAAACAACAGCTAGAAGTTCTTTTTCTGTGGTTGCATAGTTCAGTTGTGCACTGTCCAAGGTCCTACTTGCATAGTAGATAGCATGAAGCTTTTTATCCTTTCTTTGACCTAAGACAGCGCCAACGGCAAAATCACTAGCATCGCACATTATTTCGAATGGTTCATTCCAATCTGGTGGCTACATAATAGGTGCGGTAATTAAAGCATTCTTGAGTAGCTCAAAGGCTTTTAAACAATCTTCATCAAATATAAATTCAACATCTTTCATTAGCAATCCAGTCAGTGGTTTAATGATCTTAGAGAAGTCTTTAATGAATCGTCGGTAGAAACCGGCATGTCCAAGAAAACTGCGGATTTCTCTAATGGTTTTCGGAGGCTGAAGGTTTTCTATTATTTCTATTTTGGCTTTGTCTACTTCAATCCCTCTTTCGGATACAACATGTCCTAACACAATCCCTTCTCGAACCATGAAATTGCATTTTTCCCAATTCAGCACTAGATTGACTCTGACGCATCTCTCGAGAACCAATTCTAAGTTCGATAAACATCCCTCGAAACTTTGCCCACAAACAGAGAAATCATCCATAAATACCTCCATTATATTATCTATAAAGTCGGCAAATACGGCCATCATACATCTTTGAAATGTTGCAGGTGCATTGCATAGTCCAAACGGCATCCGTCTATATGCAAACGTTCCATAAGGACAAGTGAATGTAGTCTTTTCTTGATCGTTGGGATGAATAGGAATTTGAAAGAATCCTGAGTATCCATCTAAATAGCAGAAATATGAATGTTTATCCAGTCGCTCAAGCATTTGATCTATAAAGGGCAAGGGAAAATGATCTTTTCGAGTGGCTTTATTCAGTTTTCAATAGTCTATGCACATCCTCCATCCAGTTTGAATACGTTTTGCTACAGATTCTCCTTTTTCATTACTGACAACCGTTACTCCTCCTTTCTTAGGTACAACATGTACTGGACTGACCCAGTTGCTATCTGATATCGGATATATGATACCAGCTTCTAAGAGTTTTTGTACTTCTTTCTTGACTGCATCGCCTATGATAGGGTTTATCCTTCTTTGATGTTCCCTAGAAGTCTTACTATCATCTTCCAGCATAATGCGATGCATACAAATGGATGGGCTTATCCCCTTGAGGTCAGAAATATTATATCCCAGTGCAGTTGGATATTTCCTTAGAACATGGAGTAACTTCTCAGTTTCTATCTGTCCCAAGTCAGCGTTAACTATGACTGGTGTTTCAAGCTTTGTATCTAAGAATTCGTACCTTAGATTTTTGGGTAGCGATTTTAATTCTATAGCAGGTTTTTGTTCATCGGACGATGGTTCGGGTGCTAATGCAAGACATTCTTTCGAATAGTCATCGACGAATGGTTCGTTACAATTATCATTTTCGAATAGAGAAGATTCGGTGAATTCAGGTGATTTCACTTCCACTTCTTTTACGCATTCATCAATGATATCTAGCAAACAACATGAGTCATTAATAGCTGGGGCTTTCAAGAATTGAGCTAAAATGAATTCGACTTTTTCTTCTCCTACTTCGAAAGTCAGCTTTCCTTTCTTAGCATCAATTATAGCTCTGGTTGTTGCTAAAAATGGTCTTCCTAATATAATCGGGACATTGTAGTCCTCCTTTATGTCCATTATCACAAAATCAGTAGGAATGAAGAATTGAGCAATTCGAACAGGGATGTTCTCCAGCATACCTACAGGATATTTGACAGAACGGTCCGCAAGTTGCAGAGACATTTTGGTTGGTCTCAATTCTCCTAATTCGAGTCTCTTGCACGTAGATAACGACATCAAACTAACACTGGCCCCTAAATCGCATAGACCGTTGTCTATAGCGTACCTTCCTATTACACAGGGTACTGAGAAACTCCCTGGATCTTTAAGCTTAGGTGGCATGTTATTTTGAAGTATAGCGCTACACTCGGCAGTGAGCATAACCACTTCGTTATCTTCGAGCTTTTTCTTGTTAGATAGAATCTCCTTGAGAAATTTCGCATATGAAGGCATTTGGGTTATGGCTTCCGTGAATGGTATAGTAACATTTAGTTGTTTCAGAAGTTCCACGAATTTCTTAAATTGCCCTTCATTCTTGTTTTTGGCTAGTCTTTGCGGATAAGGTATAAGTGGTTTATATGGAGGTGGAGGCACATAAGGTGTTTCCTTCTCCATGACTTCGTTACTCTTATCATCTGCATCATTAGTTTTTTGTTCATCTTCCTTCTCAGTTCCTTTCTTTAGACTTTGATACATGGCCGATTTTGTAAGTCTCGGGTTAACCGGTCCATCATATTCGGTTCCGCATCGCAAAGTTACGGCATTTGCTTGCCCTTTTGGGTTAGGTTGAGGTTGGCCAGGAAAAGTTCCAGACGGGGCTGGTATTATTGGTTATTGTTGGGTTACTTGAGTAATCTGGGTTTCTAACATTTTGTTATGCGTAGCCATTGCATCAAGTTTGCTAGTCATTTGCCTCATCAATTCGCTTGCATGAGCGTTTTGGTTCACAAATTCCTTATTCTGCTGTATCTGGGCGTTCATGAATTTTTCCATCATAATCTCCAGATTTGACTTTCTAGGTGCTTGTGGAGCGGGTGGTCCTACCTTATGAAAACCAGGTGGTACAGCAGGTGTCGAACTTGGTGGTTGCAAAGCATTATTGTTTTTGTAAGAGAAGTTCGGATGACTTCTCCAACCAGGATTATAAGTATTTGAGTATGGGTTTCCTTGGGTATAATTCACTTGGTCGGTGGAAACACCGGTTAACACCTGACATTCGGCGTTTGTATGTCCAGGGGTACCACATACTTCACAGTTAGGAGACACAGCAGCCACGGTAGAGGCTGATTGTGTTACGGCCAAATTTTCGATTTTTTGAGTGAATGCATCCATTTTAGCATGTATGCGGTCTATTGCACTAACTTCGTACATTCCGCCTTTCGAAGTTGGTTTCTCTGTAGAAGCACGTTCTCCTCCCCATTGGAAGTGATTTTGAGCCATGTTCTCTATGAGTTCAATGGCTTCCTCGTACGGTTTATCCATTAAAGCGCAACCAGCAGCAGCACTTAGGTTCATTTTCGTGTTGTACAACAGACCATTATAGAAAGTATGGATTATCAGCCATTTTTCGAGTCCGTGATGTGGGCAAAGCCTCATCATGTATTTATATCTTTCCCACGCGTCAAAAAGAGATTCATTGTCTTTTTGTTTGAATCCGTTAATTTCTGCCCTTAGCATAGCTGTCTTACTTGGAGGAAAATAGCGGGTCAAAAAGACTCTTTTTAGATCATCCCATGAAGTAACAGAATTCGCAGGTAGAGACTGGAGCCAAGCTCTAGCTCTATCTCTCAAAGAAAACGGGAAAAGACGGAGTCTAATTGCTTCTTGGCTAACACCATTTGCTTTCACAGTGTCAGCATATTGCACGAAAACAGATAAATGTAAGTTAGGATCGTCCATAGGACTTCCTGAAAATTGGTTCTCCTGAACGGCTTGTAATAGCGAAGGCTTCAACTCGAAATCGCGCCTTTCGATTTCTGGGGCAACAATGCTGCTATGCGGTTCATCTTGCGATGGGACAGCAAAATCCTTGAGAGGACGGTTTTGCGGGTGTTGGGCCATGTTTTGTTCTGATTCGGTTTCGGTTTCGGAATCAGAATAAGGAACGATAGGATCTGGAAGGAGATATCTTAAGCAGTAATCGTTGATTCGGCGCCTCAACAAAAGAAAGCGCTCCATTTCGGCAATCGGTTCCACAGGCTCTTCGCTTTGTGAGCGAGTGCTGGGCATACAATTGACAAATTAAAAATAAAGAAAAATTGCCTTAGTCGTTACTGTGCAACGAAAGAGACACAACAAGACTTATTCAATCCTCGACAACGGCGCCAAAAACTTGATCGCGACTTTACGTGTTTGGTCAGATAGATACTGCAAGCATATAGGGTATCACGTAGTTTTAAAAGATTGTCGAACCCACAGGGATTGATAGTCAAAAGGCAGTGTCCTAAAATTGTGGTGCAAGGCTAAAGCAGGAAGTTGTCACGGATAAAAGTGTTAAAGAAAAAGTAACTAAAATAAAAGGTTTTAGAACAAATAAGGAAACTGAGACCGTAGAATGATTTCTGGGGTTCTTAGGGACTCTATAGGTTCCGGGGCTGAAGTGGATGTAGAAGTTGTTCTGAAGGAAATACCGATCTAAAGGCTTAATCTCACACTCTCGCGCTATTGATCGAGCCACGCCAGATAACCCCAAGATTTTGCTCTCGCTCGCTCAGTAATTAAAAGGCGCTTTTTGAAAATGGGCAAGACCGAAAAGAATACCTAAAGCGCTCTCGCTGTGTTTAGGATCCAGTGTTTTGTGCCTACTATCTGACGTGTGCCTCAAACTCTCGCTCTGTTGGACTCGTCTTAGTGCATTTCTCACTCTCATGACGAAATGCTGTTAAGCAGCCTCTCGCCGTCGCGACTAATCTGCTTAAAGTTAACTTAGACAACAAAACTAGAATTTCAATCATACAACAGTGTTGGTTATCCTACAGAGTCCCGTCGAGACGACGATCCTCAAACTACGGGCTCATGCAAATTTAGTTAGTCATGATTAAACGTGATATTGAAATACTAACAGTGCTGGATTTGAAAACATACATATTACTTAGGGTTTTTTTTATAAAATTATGTTCTTAGGTTTTTATGAAAAGTTTTTGAAACGTTTATGCAGTAACAGTAAATATAATGCAATAAACAATAATTGGAACAATAAAGTAATAACCTGAAAATGCGATGAAATAAACTGAAATAACTTGTATTAATCTGAAATTTAATCCAAGTACAGCAACGGAGTAAAAAGAAAAGAAAACAAAAGTTGTGATAATCACTCAGTGTGAGCAATTATCACTGTGGCTAATAATTTGTAGTTCTGGAGAAAATTCGGCAGAGCTTCCGCAGGGTGTAAATTGGATGATGAATGCTAGGCTGGGAAGTGCTATAAATAGACAGAAACTGGCTCCAAAAACAGTTGGAATAATTTTGAATTCAAACTGCGTGCAAACTGCTTCTGGAAAACTGCTCCCGCGATGCATGGCGAACGCCATTTGGCTAAAGAAGAAAATCTGGGCATTTTGGGGAAATGGCGAACGCCATTTGGTTCCCCTTAGGGAATGGCGAACGCCATTCTGCTAGAGGAAGGCAGAAAGCTCCAGTTCTGCTCTTTTTCCAACTCTTCTGCCACAATTCTTGTCCTTTTTCTTTGATCAAGCTGAAACTGGACCTGAAAACACAAAGTAAAGAAAAACATAAGTACATGATAAAAAATACGATAAAAACTCGATAAAAATACGACTAAACATGCACGAAACGAATCAAAATAACCTATACGAAATCGAGTCATCACACTTCCATTATGGAATTTCCAACGGTTGCATTAACCCTGAAGGTTTCTGGTGCTCCACCTTGGACTTCTGACATGTCAAACAAGCATAAACAAACTGAGTTATGCCCCTCTTCATACCGGACCACCAAAATAATTCCTTCAAGTCATGATACATTTTTGTAGATCCCGGATGAATACTCAAGCTACTCCGGTGGCTCTCCTCTAAGATTGCTTTCTTTAATTCCACATTATCCGGTACACAAATCCTGCCCCGAAATCTCAATACACCAACATTATCCACTTTAAAATCACTATCAGGACCATCTCCTCCTGTAGGCATCAAGTCCACTAGCTTCACATCAAGTTTCTGATTTTCCTTAATCACATCCAAAAAGTCATTATTCACCTTAAGCATACCCAATCTAACACTCTCAGAGATTCACAAACCATGCTCAAGTCCCTGAACTGTTCAATCAATTCCATTTCTTTCACCATTAATGCCGACATATGAATTGTCTTCTGACTTAGCGCATCTGCTACAACATTAGCTTTTCATGGATGGTAACTCAAGTAAAAATCATAATCTTTCAAGAACTCTAACCATCTTCTCTGCCTCATATTCAATTTCTTCTGATCGAACAAATACTTCAGACTTTTGTGATCACTGAATACTTCAAATCTTGATCCATACAAATAATATCTCCAGATTTTTAATACAAAAACCACCACAGCTAATTCAAGATCATGAGTAGGATAGTTCCTATCATGCACCCTCAATTGCCGCGAAGCATATGCCACCACCTTGCCATCTTGCATTAATACCCCGCCTAATCCCATCTTAGACGCATCACAATACACTACAAAAGGTTCACTTGGACCTGGTAGAATTAATACTGGCGCCATAGTCAATTTCTTCTTCAATTCTTCAAAACTTTCCTCACAAGCCGCATCCCAAACAAAAGTTTGATTTTTTCTAGTTAACTGAGTTAATGGTAACGCCAAATTAGAAAACCCTTCAATGAATCTTCGGTAATAACCTTCCAGACCCAAAAAGCTTCTAATTTCCGTTGCTGTCTTTGGAGGCTCCCACTGAAGTACCACACTTACTTTAGATGGATCCACCGCTATACCATCACCAGAAATAACATGACCCAAGAAACTCACAGTCTTTAACCAGAATTCACATTTCAAGAACTTTGCAAACAATTTATTATCTTTCAACACCTGCAATGCAATTCTCAAGTGTCCTGCATGATCTTCGTCAGACTTAGAATAAATCAGTATGTCATCAATGAATACCACAACAAACTGATCCAGATAAGAGTGAAAGATACGATTCATATACTCCATAAACACACCCAGCGCATTAGACACTCCGAAAGGCATCACTGCATATTCGTAATGTCTATAGCGAGTTCTTAACGCAGTCTTCTGAATATCATCTTCCTTTACTCTAATCTGATGGTAACCCGACCTCAAATCAATTTTGCTGAAAACACGAGCTCCCACAAGCTGATCCATTAAGTCATCAATCCTCAGAAGTGGATACTTATTTTTAATGGTCACTTTATTCAACTGACGGTAATCAATGCACAGACGTATACTACCATCCTTCTTTTTCACTAACAACACTGGAGCTCCCCACGACGACACACTCGGCCTAATGAACTTCTTATCAAGAAATTCTCCAATCTGAGATTTCAACTCTGCCAATTCTGATGCAGACATTCTGTACGGTGCCATAGATATAGGTCTAGTACCAGGAACAAGATCAATGGTAAATTCGACTTCTCTCGTCGGAGGCAATTCTGTAATGTCATCTGGAAATACTTCAGGAAATTCACTCACCACCGGTAACTCATTAACTGAAGTCTTACTTTCAACAGATAACGAGGCAAACACTGCAAACATCTTAGCTTCATCCTCCAACAATGTTCTCAACTCCCTGTTAGACAAAGAATCCGTTAATGCTTCCTCTTCAGGAGTAAGAAACAATAACGTCTTCCTAAAGCAATCAATGTAAACCCGGTTGAACTCCAACCAGTTCATCCCCAAAATAACATCGAGATTACTGAGTGGCAAACAAATCAAGTCCACTCTGAAATCTCTACCAAGCATAGTCAACAGACACTTCAAACACACCAAGGAAGTGACCACTGAACCAATAGATGGAGTCTCGATCGTCATCCTCTGATCCAGAGTAGACGGCACAATTCCTAGTCTCTTCACACAATTAACAGAAATGAACGAGTGGGTTGCACCCGTGTCAATGATAGCAATCAAAGGAATATCATTAATAAAACAAGTACCTTTGATGGAACACTCCTCATTGGTGGATTGGGCTTCCACCAAGGCAAACACCTTCCCACTGGCCTGAGATTTCTTTGGCTTCTCACAGTGAGTGCTGATATGACCCTTTTCTCCACAGTTATAATAGGTAGGCATAGTGGCCCTACAATCTGCTATAACATGACCTGGTCGTCCACTCTTGAAACATTTCTTCACTTCATTCGGACAGTTATTAGCACGGTGACTCGCGCCACCACACCTAAAACACTTGAGAGTATCAGGAACCACTCCTCCCCATTTTGGTTTCTTTTCCACAGCAGCTTTCTATTTTCCCTTATCAGCTGGAGCACTGTAAGGAGTACCCCCAAACCTCTGCTTACCCTTCCGGTCACTCACAACCTTATAATGAGCAATCCAGGCCTTGTTATCATTATTATAAATCCTGCTTCTGCTAACCAGTTCTGGATAATTCCTTATCTTCTGACAAGCAATGCCCTGTTTGATCTCGGGACGCAACCCATTCTCAAACTTCAACCACTTCGAATTCATAGCTTCTTCCGTATTGTAATGAGCATAATACTGTACCAACTCCTCAAACCGAGCAGCATATTCAGTAACAGTCATATCACCCTATTTCAGCTCCAGGAATTAAATCTCTTTTGCACTACGAATATCTTTCGGAAAGTACTTTTCCAGAAACTCAGTTTGAAACACTGTCCAAGTAATCTCAGTACCCGCAGCTTCCAACCTCTGGCGGCTATTGTCCCACCAGACCTCAGCCTCTCCTTCCAGCATGTGAGTTCTAAACCGTACCTTCTGAGCATCGCTGCATCCCATGGTCCTGAAGATTTTCTCAACAACCTTCAGCCATTTCTGTGCAGCCTCAGGATCCAAAATACCTCCTTCATAAGTAGGCGGCTTATTGCTCTGAAACTGTGCTAAGTCGCGGAACTGTGCACCCCAGCTTGATTGGTGTTCTCTACTTCTTGTGCCATAGCTTGCATAGCAGCAACAAGAGCAGCATCATTCCTTCCTGCCATACTGTTCAACAATTAACATACGGTTAGAACAGACAATCTACTCCTATTCTAAGGACATACTCTACTACTACACCTGGCCGGACGGACCGACCTGCTCTGATACCAATTGTAACACTCCACTTTCCCACTTTTCAAAATATATAAATATTATGAAAATAATCAGAGTTTACAATAAATAGTAGGATGTCACATCATTAAAACCAACAACAAAACCCTTTTTCATTAATGAATTAAAACAGCGAAATTAAATGTTGGTTTAATACCTATTTTCACCCCTGCCATATGGGCATGTTTTGAAAAACCCCCCTGCGAAAAAAAAAGTTGCAAGACTGACCTTAACAAATTTTAAAAGTTTTGATTTAAACCTTTATCAGGCCACATCATCAAAAATACTTATGTGGCATCCATTTTTTTAATTTTTAATTGGAACATATTGCCACATCAATTAATTAGGAATTGCAATGACTCTTTTACCCTTAGCACTTTTTTTAACAAAAACCCTAACCTATCTTCTTCTATGTTCAAATCCTTTGCTGCGCCTTCTTCTCCGTCGTTTGCCCTACCCCCATCGTCTGCGCCGTCTTCTCCATCGTTTGCCCTACCCTATCCGTTTTCTTCTTTTTTTGTTTTCATCAATGAATTCCAGTTACGATAGGCAACCATTTTCGTCTAACTCAAGCTTATCTTCCAATGGAAGAGTAACTCCCAAATGTGGCCACAATGTCTCCATGAAGATGTTTGTATCGAAATCGGTTTCAAACCCTGGGAGAAAATATTGGAAATGTAAGTTTTGGGGTAAAGGTGACGATTGCAACACATTTCACTGGGATGATGAGTTTTTCAGCTACTCTGATGTAGAAACAGTTCAACTGATAAGTAAGATTGAGAGTGATATTACAAGCAAGATGGAAGACATGAAGAAAAAGCTTGATGGGTTAACAAAGAAGATGAATTATGTTTTAGTTGCTTTAATTTGTATCTGTGTTCATTTCTTTCTTAGGTCATGTTGTAACTGAAGTGATTGTAACTTTGTTGTAACTTATCTGATTGTAACTGACGTGGTCCAATGTTGTAATGTTTTTCTGCGTGAATAAATTTAGTTGTTGTTTATGTTATATGATTTTATTGCTTTTATTGGAATATTGCACTGTTATATGTTAAGATAACAAGAACATAAAAGAACAAGAACATAACTAATAATTTGGATAAATAACAATTATCACACAAATACATAAAAGAACAAGAACATAACTAATAATTTGGATTGATAACAATTATCACAGAAATACATAAAAGATGTTCACTGCAAAATAACTGAGATGTTCACATAACTGATATGTTCACAAAATAAGTCAAAGTTACAAAATGGCACATTATGTGCTTAACAAAATAACAAACAAACAGAAAAATTTCAAATCGAAGTTACAAAATGGCACATTATGTGCTTAACTACTGAGTCACGCGCCTAGTAATATCCTTCCACTTATTCTTTAATACCATCTTTGATGTACTCCCACCAGTTTCATCATCAAAAACTAATGGCACATCAGGTGTTGATCCAGGCCCACCATGTCTTTTGGCATTCCTTACTTCTTTCAACCTTTCACTACACCTCTTTCTTGATGGCTTCTTACTTGCAACTTTTTTCTTAGCAGAAGGTTTTGTGACATTGATAGCAGCAGTAGCGTATCTGTTATAGCAGCAGGTTGTGTTTTTGAAACTTGTGTAGCAGCAGGTTGTGAAACTTGTGTAGCAGCAGGTTGTGAATCTTGTGTAGCAGCAGGGTGTGAATCTTGTGTAGCAGCAGGGTGTGAATCTTGAGTAGCAGCAGGGTGTGAATCATTTGGTTCAGGTGTGGGATTAACAAGTTGTGATTGTTGTTCTTCATAAAGACTCATCATTTCATTCAGCAATGCATCTAACTCTGGGTCATCAACATTTCCATCAACATTTCCATCAGCTTGTGCAGTAGATGTTTGTGGTGCATCAGGCTTTGTAGAGGCTTTGGTCCTTGGTGTATTTCTCTGCATAATGCAGAAACATATATAAGAACACATATTAGATCAACATATAATTCAGAAACATTACATGATACACCTTACCTTTCTCTTCAGTGCATTAGGATCTTGTTCCTTAGCTTGACACTTCCTTGAATTGTGGCCAAATTTGTCACACTTTGTGCATCTATATGATACACCTACCCTCCTCATCCTTGAACCAGTCTCATCCAGCTCTCTAAACCTCAGTTTCTTAGGCCTTCCAGGGCCCTTCTTGTATTATGGTGGCAACAAGTTTTCAGCATCCACAGTAGGCCACATGTCCATACCATTGATTGGACTGACATTGTTTTCATAGCATGTCTTGTAAGCTTCCCTCATATAGCAAGGGTCAACATATTTCTCAGGATCTAAATTCTGATATTGCAATGCAGAAACAGCATGCCTACAAGGTATGCCTACAAGATCCCAAAAGCAACAAGTGCAGGTTTTTTTTCCCTACATCAACAACAAACTGCAGCCCATTATATGGGTGGTGGACTTGCCACAAATCACCCATACTCCATGTAGGCATCCATTCTCCACTTAATAGTGTTTCCTTATCTAGCCTTTTCCTAGGATTAGGCATCACATTGTGCTTCCACTTATCAAGCTTGACTATACTATTAGTAATCCTATTCATCAAATAGTTTCTAATCCATTCTACCATAGTGATTATTGGCTTATCCCTAGCTTGTAAAATGGTACTATTAAAAGATTCACTTAAGTTATTCATCAAAACATCACACTTAGGGTAGAATGAAAATGAATGCTTACACCACAGTTTTGTTGGCACTCCCATTAACCAATCCCATGCCTTCTTATCAAGTTGTTTAAGCTCATTCATCTTCTTCTTCACTAGAAGGTATTAAGTCATCCACATCAGGATGAAGCACCTTGGTCATCATGTATTTTACACCATGCTCTACCCATAGATGGCCATCAACCTTACAAGACATGCAATGCTTTGCAATTTCTACAGCTTGTGCATCATCAACAACATTTGTAAAACCTTCGTCCATATGAGGAATCTTTCTCCAAAGCCTAAAACCTTCATATCCCCAATCTTTAACCAGACTAACAGCTTCAAAAAAGCTCCATTTATCTTCATCCAGCCCTTCAACAATTGTCTCCCTACCCCCTCTATAATACGTATGACTGTCTTGAACAAAATTTCCCCTATGGTGAAATATTAAACTAAACACGCCCATATCTGCAGAATACAAAGAATAAACCGTACATATTGTTAGAAAGATATTCACTTGGGACCACATTATTGTACTTAGATGAGAATAGAAACTTTGAGAATAGTACGTACCTTTCAAAATCAAACTTCTGGATATTTTGTTACAAGAACTCTTTCGGATGTTGGAATGCAAACAATATGACTTCTGCAGTTGAGTTACGAACGAAATTGAAGAACCCTAAGGAAGATGAAGATGAAGAACCCTAATAGTTAGGGTTTGAAATGAGACATTTCCCAAATGTGCAAAAATCTGGATATTTTGTTAAGAAAAGTGCTGAGGGTAAAAGAGTCATTACAATTCCTAATTAATTGATGTGACAATATGTTCCAATTAAAAATTAAAAAAATGGATGCCACGTTAGTATTTTTGATGATGTGGCCTGATAAAGGTTTAAATCAAAAATTTTAAAATTTGTTAAGGTCAGTCTTGCAACTTTTTTTTTCGCAGGGGTTTTTTTCAAAACACGCCCATATGGCAGGGGTGAAAATAGGTATTAACCCTTAAATGTTTTATTCAAATTACGACAATTTGCCAACAACACCCAAAAATCCACATAAATCGTGGTCCACCATATTTTCAAATAAGGAATGATACGTAACAAAACAATAAAGAATAACAAATGACGAAAAACTCCCAAAATCCCGTGTTACGTATCAGAGCAACTCCTAAGACTCGATCAAGCAACACGCACTCCATGCACACTCAAGTACCTGGATTATCTGTACTTCCGAAGAAGCATAGACGCAACAAACAACAAAAGGGTGAGAACTACATTTAATACATAACAGTGCATAATATATGATAAGAGTAGTAATCACACCATCACACATAGTCACATAATATCACGACACACTTGTCAACTTCATACGTAATTCAATAGACATAAAAAGATGTAACGTGACTCAACAACTGACACAATGCATGTGGTACCAAAACACCATCCGGATGGATCACATACACCCCTACTTGGCAATGATCTATCCCACCATACTCCACATTGGAGTCCAGGTGAGCCACATACACTCCTCCTGAGCAATGAGTCATCACCACCAATACACCATGAATGCATGACGATATTTATGCATACGACACACATGTACAATATTAATTACACATCCTCACGATCCTCCAGATTATACATCAGATATCTATTCACCAAGATACGCACCACAACAGAAAACACCTCACACATCAATAATTAGTTAACTATCTAATTAATTCACCTAAAATTACTAAATCAATTATTTTTATCACCAATTCTACATTTCTCAGGTTTTGACATCTATTCCCAATCTCTCAAACCAAAAGAAACCGCTTCGGACGTGAAAACGGGAAAGAAATTGCGAAAACGGAAAAATTCTGCACTCTCACTGGTCATACGCGTATTGCCCAGCTCGCTCGCCCATCCTGCTGCGTATCATACACGAAATGTCTCTCCTCCCGCCCTGCCATACGCGTATTGCCCTGCCTATTATGCGTATGGGCAGAGACGTTCATTCTCTCAGAAATCTAACTTTTCAGATCCAAGTACGCGTACTCCCTCTCATACGCGTAAGGCCAGATTCCATACGGGTACCATTACGCGTACGGACAGAGGGTCGTGTCACAAGTAAGCCCCATACGCATATACCCCTCGTAACGCTTAGCCATACGCATAACAACATGCCTGTTACGCGTATTGCCCTCTGGCACGCAAAGCCATACGCGTAACGCCTTCCCTGTTACGCATATGGGCAGAGACTGTGAAAAATCCTCATTTTTCATATCAGTCCCAATTCTGCCACTTCGATCTCTCTTCCACACTCCACATCAGTCCTAAAATTGTTTCTACCACAGTTTTAGGTTCTATTTTTCATCTTACCTCTTTCACCTATTATTACTAATCAATTGGGTATTTTCTAGATCTAAATTCGTTGTCCCAACCTGCAACAAAACCAGATCTGCAACAGCTACACAATAACAACACAACAGAGTTTCAATCACACGAATTTCAGATTCACATCAACATCATATCAAGGATTTTCACACAATCAAGCAAATAATTCGAATTCAAACACAATACGAAAATCTCTAAGAGGGGAAGGAACCCTCACTACCCTTACATGGTATTAGCACCTATATTGAACCCATTCCCGCCCCCCCCCCCCCCTTACCTCGAATTTGCTTAGAAAATTCCTACAAAAATTGGATCTGGAGATTGCCCTAGCAGTTGTTCTTCCCTTCTCTAACCCTTCTCTTTGTGAAAACAAGATTATGGCTAAACTGCCCCTAATTCTGATTAATGTTTATTTTCCTTATTTTCCTCCCACTAACCATATTACTAATTAAATCAGATTTTTATTTTATTATCATAATATTAATAGTGATACTAATAATAATAATAATACTCAAATTAATAATTAATAATCTTAAGTTCAATACTATTAATAATAATAATAATAATATTAGGCATAACAATAATAATCTACTCCATACTACTATTATTGGACATGCCTCCACATTATTCATTACTATCTTATTATTTTCCCTACGCACTCAAACACACACACACCCTTAACAAGGCCAAACAATTCAAAATATCACACGCCGATTAATTAATTAAAATGGGGTGTTACAGTTAGCAGATCAACTCACACAAGCTCAAATGCCAAATGGCAGTCCAATAGAGTTCATACATTAGGTTGTAATATAATGTAGTTTGGTTTGGTTTAATTAGGTTTGCAAAATAGAAACCGCAAACAAAACTGAACCGCACATTTTTGTTAGAAAATGGCCCAAACACATCCGAACCAAATTCGGTTTTTTGGGGTTTCGGTTTGGTTTTGTTTGGTTCACGGTTTTCTAATGGGCTGGTTCGGTTGTTAACACCCCTATGTTGAGATACGTAGTTCATATAAGAGCTACTATTGTGGCCTTATATTGGCAATATTTATGTCGAGGGGTGTAGTTTAGAGAGGAACTACTATGGTGGCCTTATATTGGCGATGGTGCGGGTTTAGTGAAGAAAATGTAATGATTTTTGCATTGGTTTTGTTTGTTGTATTTATTGCATCATGCATGTTAGTGATAGGTGTACGAACTTCGGTCCAGAGACGAGTTTCTGGTTCATAAGTGAGGACCAATGATGAGTCTAGATCGGTCCAATAATGAGTTTTAGGTTCAGAAGTGGGGATCTGGGATGAGTTTTGGTTCAGAGAGGAATCAGGTTCAGAGACGAACCGTCGGTGGGTAGATAAATTAGTAATATAACTCTAATATCTAAAATTTGTTACCACATGCATTGGAGTATATGTGTTGATTGAATTACATACATAATTGTACTGGTGATTGATTATTGTTGTGAATGAATCTATGTGATTGATGAATAATATGTTTAAGCTATCCTCGTGTTTTATACGCCATTAACATTTATGAATGTATTATAACCCTTTATTTGTTTTTGTGTTGTTCTTTACCTCTATGGTACAGATACTCAGGTAGAGGAGTCTTAGCTACTATTAAGTTGGAGGATGACGTAGTGGCCTTCTTCGTGGTTTATCGCTTTGAGTTTATTTTAGTTTTGTGTGTCACTATGATAGTGTCACATTAGGATGAGTTACATTTACTATGTATGTTATGTTAGTTGTTTAATTGAACCATTTTTATTTAAATGAAGTGATTTATATTTTCAGACAATTAAAATTAAAAATTGATGTTTTTGAATTCTGCTGCTATATAATAATTTTTTAGTAAGATGTATGTTGAGAAAATCTAACACCGTTTTTGAAAAAATTATTCCTCGTTGTTTTATAAAATAAGTGTTTGGTGTTAAAGTGTTACAGTAAGCACGTAGATCCATCGGATTTAATATAGAATAAGAATAGTCAATTGAGAACTAAATACAAATAATGAAACACTGCCTAGTCCAAACGAAATATAAACAAATCAATGGGGTCCTAGTGCAGAAAAGCTCCAAAGCAAAATAAGGTCCTCAATATCAATAAGCTCCAACTCAACACCAAATAGGTCCATTAAATAATGAGGATTTTGACTATTAGATTCATTAGACTCTGCCTACTGAAGCTCTCCTTTACACCATCAGTAACGAACCAACAAGCTCACGCCATAACCTTAAGTAATATAGATGCCAAAGTTGGTTACTTGGCTCAGAAACTTATGACTCCGAAATGCCTTTGTCTCGTATGCTTTTTATGATGATGTCACTCAATATCCTTTTTGCTTGTTTTTTTTTGTTTACATGTCTCTTTTCATTTATGAATGATTAATGTTTGAGTTAAATGCTTCATCTTTCCTCTTTAGTTACTTATGAACAACCTTTTCAATATATCGTTTGCTTATAAGATTATAATGTGTGATCTATGTGCTTATGCTATTTATTTACCTACCTTTTTTATAACTCCGAAGGGGGGAGAAGTATACTCTCAAGAGAAGTAGTGTATACTTCTTTTATCTATGAAAGGGAGTTTAATCACTCAAAATCATTACTCGTCTTTTTATTTGTTTCCCAAGTAGAAATCCATTGTCATCATAAAAGTGGAGAATATGGATTTATATGCCTGCACATATAACCATTAGTTGGTTTTGATGATGGCACATGATTAATAAGATATCTTAAGCTTCATTGGTCCGACTATTCAAGGATTCAGTTGAAGTGATGATCACATTGTTGAATAAAGAAGATGACCTTGAAATTTGGAAGAGACGGAGTGTGAAAGCTCGTTTGGTCATGCACTTAGCATCTTAGAGTGATCAGTTTAATTTGTAAAAGGTCAAGAGTAAATCTTTAAGTACTAAGGCAACCACACGCACACAAAAATATTTTTCTAACCCTATATGATTTCATAAAACTTCTTGAAAACCTGTTAAAGCATGTATGAAATTGAATAAGAAGTGTTTTTAGTTAATTACTGAAGTTAATTCACTTCCTAATCAATTACGAACTTGGTCTTATCGACTAAGACAAGTTGAAAGACCTATTAATATATTAATTCATATAACCATTTTAGGTTTTCCTTTTCTTGATTAGGATTGTCGCCTTTTGAAGTGTGCTAATTGATTAACACGAGATATAGTCGATTAACTCAATTAATTGTCACACGGATAATTTTCCTTTTTTAACCAATTTTTTTCTATATAAAGGAGGCTTCTCCCCATTTCATTTTACATTAGAATTATGAATATAAACCTCTCTATTTCTTTTTTACTCACTCTGTTTCTAAAATTGCTTTTTTATGAGAACTGTCGTAGCTCTAAAAGACTGAAAATCCTTTGTAAAAATTGTGTTGTACTTGGTTATATGATAATGTGTTGTATTCAAGAGTGTGATTATCTTATATATTGTTTTGTAAAGGATTTAAAAGTTACAAGCTAAACTTGATAAAAGGTTGGTTGTTGGTTTTTGAGCTAAGCATATGCAAAATCTTTGTTTGAAGGTTCCTGAACTAAGTCCGTGTAAAAGATATGTTTGTTGGTTCTTGAGCTTAAACACTGAAAAACTCTATTTGTTTGTTGTTGAAGGTTTGTGGGAAAATTTTGTAAAAAAAATAAAGTTTTATTTTTAGTCAAACTCTCTAGAGGAAGCTCTTGGAGACAATATTAGATCAAGTGGTTAGGTCAAACATGTATAAATCTCTAGTGTATTATCTCTACCTCTTATCTATTTATTTGTTTATGTTATTTATGCTACTATATCCTTGGTTGTTTATCAAATTAAATTAAAAAATTTAAATACCAAAATTTTTATAGATTGTTTTCAATTTTCACACAACACAATTCACCCCTCTTTTGCGTTTGGAGTCACCTGGTCAACAAAAATTATACTGGTTCAACCTTAAATCATGCGACCTACTTCAGTCCATCAATGATTTCCCCTTAAGAATTTCATTAACCATAATTTTTTTTAACATGATCAACCTACAACCTGCTTACATTCAACTTTTACCCAAGTTCAACTTCTAACACTCATAACTATTAACATCCAGAAGCACACTCCCGTTTGTCCACTTTTTGAATGCTAATACACATCAAAATATATACAATTTTTTTTGTTTAATTATGATTTTAATTTAAATTATTTGTGCAATAAAATTTATGATATGCATTTGTGTACACTAACTTAATTTTTTATTAAATGAGTAGTAAGTCTGGCACATAATTAATATTCCACATAATAAATTTTAATGTAGGTTAAATAATATATTTTTTTTTTGCTTTTTTGTGTGTAAATAATATTTTTTGAGTTAAATGGATATGCACTGACAGTGTAAAATAGTTTTACACCATCGTTCAATAAAAAATCACCACTCTACCACATCATCAAAATAATTTTAAAATATATGTTTGATTTGGCTGAATACACGTTGTTGATAAAGGTACGAAAAACACAAGAAATGAGGGTTTGAATTGGGGTTTTAAAAAACAAAAGTTTTGTACCAACTCAAAGACTCAACACAATCAAAAGATCAAAGTGAGAAAGACACAAGGATTTTTATCCTGGTTCAGTTGAAATCAAAGTTAATTCAGTCCACCCGCCAAGGTGATTTCACCTTATACACAAGGACTTAATCCACTATAACCAAACTGATTACAAAATCATAAAGAAAAACTTTCTTTGTCTTCTTAAGGATCCGACTACAACTTAGTCTCCTTAAAAATCACAAACAAACAAGTTTGAATAAAGATTTTTGTGTTACAAGTTGCTTCTACACAAGCAGATTTTACACAAATAAAATACAAAAACTTAAAAAAAAATATGCACAAAGTTGAGAGCTTTTCACGTAGAAACAGTATTGTAAAATGTTGCATCTTTATTTAAGTCTCCAGGTCCTCTTTATATAACATGAAAAATGATCCGTTGGAGGGAAAATTCAGGATACCAAAATGCAGCTGTCCACTAACGAATTTGTGACAGGTGTGAAGAATAGTATTGTCCTTCGCCCATGTTTTCAGGTAGTGGAAGGAATATTTTCGATTTGTACTATGTACTATTTGATCATGTATCCTCTTGATCTTATCTTCAAATTCACTGGCTTCTGATAAAAAGTTGATGAAGCATGAAAAGAAGAAACACACTGCTGAAATCAGAATCTTCAGAATCTTCAGTTAGAACCTTGACATCGTCAGCGTCTGGCTTGAGATTTTTAGAGTCTTCAGCTAAGTAACACAACTTCAAAAGCTTGCCATTCTTCATAAGCTTGATGATCAGAGTCACGCCAGAAGAAGAAGCGGAGAGAACATTGCAGCAGCAACATAGCGTCTTTCCAGTAACTTCTTAGGAGTGAATCAGCGCAACAGTGAATTTCATAACACAGTGTACAGAAGCTGATGACATTACACATCATAATATCAGAATCAAAATTGGTTGTTAAAGCTACATAATAACAAACCGTTAGGGTACCAAAATTATTCTCACACACATACTACATTGTTATCATCAAAACTCAAGGTATAGATGCAGAATCAAATCTTGTTCTAACAGTTGATTGGATGTTAGTATAAAATTATTTTACACTGATGGTGTATGTATGTGTATATATATATATATACTATTTTCTCTTTTTTTAGTTTATTGTTTAAAAATGAAATATATGAAAAAGTTTTTTTAAAATCTTGATGTTCGGCTTTGCCTAATCCAAAAAATTAGGCGAAGAAGTTAATTAAATTATTTCTGTTTAACGTCTATGTTCAAAATAAATAAAAAACGTAAGCTTTTATGTAAAAGTGGCAAGTTAATAATTTGATTATTTCATCATTTCTTCATAATAAAGAAAGAGAGGAAAACAATGTAGCACATTTATATTTATAATTGAATTCAAGTGTTATTTCTATTGTAAAATGAAAAAGGAGAAGTTACGGGGATCAAAAGCACTTATTGTATTTAAAAAATAAACCAGTTATTTGTAAATGGAAATTGAGAGTAGTCTATTATCTACCAATTACTAAAAGGTTCCATGAACTGCCCAAATTGCCCTTTTACCAAAAATAAAATACACTATGAAAATGTTATTTCGGTAACTAGCAAATTCATCCAAAATCAAAAGTAGTTTTTCACAATTGCATGTCATGTGTTGACTTAACATTGGCTACTATTTACTATCTTCTATTTACCCATTCAAATTAAATATTACATAGACACAAATCATTTTCACTTTTTTTCCCACACTTGCTCACTTTCATTTTAATTTTTTTTCACTATATTTTTTATTATCGCTAAAAATACTAATAATCTACTTTTTAATTTTAATAAAATAAAAAACTTATTTATCTCACGGGTCACTATCAACATAATATTTATTTTATTTTAATTAACCATTATCTTATATTTAATTTTTTTTTCTTTCTCCATCTAAGGATTCATTTTTTTCTTTTTATGTAATTATTTAATACAATTTAATTTATATGATTATTGTTCATTTTACAATTAAGCATATCATTTTAAATTTTGCATTTGTATCTAAATACATTTTATATCGCACCAAATAATTTATTTATCTCACGGGTCATTATCGCATCAAAATTTTCTTTTTGTCTTTCTTCATCTCACGAGTTTTTTTTGCATGATTATTTAATACATCTGTATATAAATACATTTTATATTGTATCAAATAAACTTTCTATTTCACGGGTCACTATAAACACAATACATATTTTATTTTAATTAATAATTATCTTAACTTGAAAGATAAAATCCTTATGATCAAATATTAAATATTTCTTTTTTTTTTTTATCTCAATAATCTTTTTTTTCTATTTGTATTTTAATACAATTGAATTTATATAATAATTGTTCATTTTATAATAAATAGCTAATTTAAATTTAAACACGTATATAAATACATTTTATAACGTTCCAAATGTACATTTAAATATATTTTATACTGTATCAAATAATCTCGCACGGGTATCTTACTAGTTAAGGAATGAAAATAGGTCAGTTAAAAATCACTTATCCTCTTTATTTATAGTTATGGATTTAAAAAATAAATAAGTTATTTGTAAATGAAAGTTGATGGCAATTAAGGAATGAAAATAGGCTAATCCAAAATCACTTATCCCAAATATCTATAGTTATAGGCATCAAAATTATACGAGAATAACACCCTATTTATTTAAAATTACAACTCTAGGTGATCGATCTAACATTTACACAAGAACACCTATTACTTAATGTTTCACTCTCTTATCACTAAAATAATTTTAAATGTATAAAAAATTTCAAACAAGATACTGGAAGTAAGAGAAAAGTCCTATTTAATTTTCTTATGTGTTTTAAAGTGAAAATAAATATTCTTTATATAATAAAAAAAATTGGTCAAGAAAGAAAATATTGTCCGGTCTCATCTGCATTATAATCTATAAGAGTGCGACTCTAATCTATTATGACCTATCAACTAGAACTAGAGCCTAATCGATTAGAAAATTTCTTATTTGATTATTGAGTGATTACTTTCATAATTATATATGATCCATAGTCACTTATAGGCCGAATTTTTGTTGTATAACTGATTAGGTAGCGTCCATAATCGATTAAACGATGACCATTGTACACCCCAAAATTCTCAAAGTCGAGTTATAAGTCATTAGGGACGAGAGGTGAAAGTCAGGTGTTTTGGGTACTTGAAAAAGATAATGATTACCGAGTTGCTACTTATGAGACAAATAGGAGCCCATGCCATAGAGTTCTCAATGACACATTTCTGGACGGTGAGTACAAATCAGTGTAAAGGCTATAGGGTATTTACATCTCAGATTCTGATATGCTCGAATGACTTACTTAGCCATGATAGACTCATCTCAAATTCTAAAAGGGTTATAGCATGCATTAACTAAATCATTTAAACTTTAAATTTACTTTATGGCATAATCAGCTCATAAATGCAATCTCTTCAAACGTAAAAATACCAAACACAAGAGTATACATCAACTCTCTAATGAAAAGATTAAACAAGACTCGCAAAATGTTCCTAGTGTTACATATCAGAGCACATAAACTAAACACAAAAAGAAAAATGAAGAAACAAACTCATGCCTTCCTCCAACTCTAAAGCATCTACTCAATTACCTGCTTATCTATACCCCGAAGAGGAGCATAGACCAAAACAACAACAAAGGGGTGAGAAATCACAAACAATAATAACAGGTGTCATACCTTAAATTTTGCCCCACCTAAAGTCATTTATCTACATTTCAGTCATTTGCATAAATTTGTCTGTACGATTCACCAAAAATCTTTCATCTGCATTTACTCGTTGGCATTCATTCATCTGTAGGTAGTCATTCATCCGTATTTCAATCATCTGTATTCATTAGTTTACATCCATTCATTTGCATAGATTTATCTGTATGATTCATTAAACATTTCATCATCATCATGCCCCCATGACCATTTCATTTGGTTATTGGATAGCATGATATTCATTTCATACATGTAGTATCATTTCATTAGTCCAATTGTTGTTTCCCCTTTTGTATTCAAAAGGATATAGGTGCCATTTGGTTCAAATTTGAATTTGTTTTAATTTACAATCTGACGGATGGTTGAAGTGAGATAAATTTTTGAATCAACTACTTGTAATTTTCATTTCACAAGAGAACTACCATTACATGTTTCCATGTGGTTATCATTCCATTAGAAGTCAATTTTAAATTTGGGAGTTTGATTTGAGATTACATTTGGATTTGGATTCTACTTCTTTTGAAATTCAAAGTAAGTTACAACATTTGTTACTAAGCATTATCATGCATTGATCATCATACCTATGTCATTAAGAGGTTATATTTATTTGTGTTACCTCTTAGTATAATTTGGTCATTTATGTGAATTAACTCCAATATTTGAATTTAATCAAGTTTTGGTTTGCACGAGCATAGGTAATTTAGTGTCATTTTCTTAAATAAGGGAAATTGGATGGCAATTCAATAATTCAAAGCCATATTTTGTTTTATTTCTCATTTATTTGCATTTAGTCATATGCAATTTTCAAATAAAATTAATTAAAAAAAAAGTGAGAGATAAAGGCATGAATCATTCACAAAAGCCACGACTCTTCTATGATTTGAAACTCAATCTCCTTTTCTTCTTTCGTCTATATGCTTTGTTGTTGATCTTTGTGGTGTGATATGAAGGGAGATTTGGATGCACAATGTGATTTGTGTTTTTTTGTTCAATGTGTTTCTTGGATTTTTTCAGTATGATGTTTTTTTGAATATTGTTGTTGCTCAGGTTTTTTTTTTTATGTATGTGAACCTTGATATGATGATGGTTGCGGTTTTGCTTTGTGTATTTCTTCTGTGTTTTTTTTTGCTAAGTTTTTTTTTGAATTTATGATTATGAGATTTTAATATGTGAATGTGGTGGCGGCTGGTCAGGGTGTTGATTTTTTTTCTCTCTGTTTAAGTTTTTGATATGAGCATGAGTCCCTCTGAAACCTCCCCTAAACAGTTCTGTTGTTGTTGAATTTATAGTCAGAACATTAGGATTTTTGATGTATGCTTGAGAGAAAGGGAAAGGATCAAATTCACTTTATCTTGCTGCAGGAAGATATTCAATTTTGTGCAATCTGCTATGTTATGCCACAAACATGATGCTGTGTTTTTTACTTTATGACTTTGACTCTTGGCTTGTATCCAATTTGGTACTAATGATGCTCTGATTTTACTGCTTGTATAGGACAAAATTCCTATCAATAAATTAGAGGTGGAGAGGAGGACTTTTCACGCTAGAAGCAAGTAAAGTTAAGACAAAATGCAAGTGGGACGAGTCCTTACTCAAAATGGAAATATTCCTTTTTTCATGCCCTGACCCGCGCCCTAGATGTTGTTGTTGGGCTTCCTCCCTCAATCTTGGCCCCCTATTTAGTTTAGAACCACCATGGCCTTTTTTTTTCTTTCCATTTTCTATTTTTTTTTAGTTTTGTTAGGTTTTTGTTTTTAAACAAACTTTCTTTTTTTCCTTTTTCTTTTTTAAGAATTTAGATTAACTTTAGTTCAAATTAATATTAAGTTTAAAAAATGAAAAAATTTATTAAGACTTTTACAAATATTACTTATTATTATTATTATTATTATTATTATTATTATTATTATTATTATTATTATTATTATTATTATTATTATTATTATCTAATATTACTTTTCTATTTATTAAGACTTTTACAAATATTTTTTTATAAAAATAATAGATTTAGTTTCAAAAATAAAAAAATGATTCAAAATATCTAGTTTAGTGAGATTTCCTTTGATTTAGGTATTTAGTTTTTTTAGATATTTAAAAATATTAAAAAATATAATAAGTTTTTTTTAATGTAAAAAAAAAAATATTAATATCCAAAAAATCTAAAAATATAATCTTTTTCTTTTTTCTTCATTAGAAATAATTTTATTCTGATTTTATGATTGTCGTTATTTGTTTCATTTGCATGCTTGATTGCTTGATTTCCAATTTCTCTTATTTATTTTCGTTAGCTTTATTGTATCCCAATTGTCAAATGCATCCCCCACCATTGTGTGTAATTGCTTTATCTTTTGGTTCGTGTCGTTCTCATTTAGGTAGAAATTAACTAATTATATAAAAAAAACCAAAAAAATATATAAAATCAACCTTTCAAAAAATCAAAGAACTTGGTCAACACCAAGTTCCATTTTCAAAAACATTGGTCAACACCAATTGGTCATCATTCATACCACACTCCATTATCAAATCTTTTTTCAAAACCATCAACCAAATCCAAAACATTCTTGATCCATACATCAAGCCATATCCAACTTGTAAGTCGATCGCTTCTTGCGTCGCCATCAACCTTTCCCTTTCTCCACTTCAAACCCTTTTATGATCATGAATAAACCTCGATCAATATCGAGTGCATTTTCTCAATAACACTTCAAAATATCTAATAAGATCAAAGCATTTTTTTATAATAAATATGAAAAAGGAGCGGGGTGTAGTCAACGTTCTCCCGAAAGTAAGGACACGAGTTGTAGTTCTCGCTTGCCCGAACTCTCTCATTGACCCTAAAACACATCAAACCCATTCAAACCTTTTTACCTTTTGGCAGAACCAAAAAATTTTCAAAAACAAAATATATGTTGTCTTAAGATTATGCAAGAGTAATGTTTCATTTACAACGTTGAGTTGAGATAAGTGGCGTGAATGTGATTTTTAAATCCATTCAATATGGTATAAACGTCTGTTCCTCACCTGTTTTGGGTAGAAGAATGTTTTTACGTCGATTCATACAAGATAACTTTCGCTAAAATCTACCAACAAACAAACTTTTTTACCCCGAACTACGAATGCTTTGATTTCCTCATTGCACTATGAGGATACGTAGGCACGAGATTGTGAAGTCATGGCGAGCCCCCTGGTAATAAAAACCTTTAGGTCCCCTTTCTCTTTTCTTTCCCCTCTTAATAAACCGAGAAGCCTAACATTTTTTTAACAAACATTAACACACACAACTAACCTAATGGTTCCCGTTGAGTACAACGGATGTGAGGGGGTGCTAATACCTTCCCCTTGCATAATCGACTCTCGAACTCAGATATTGGTTGCGATGAGCATATCCTTGTCTCTCTTTTAGATGTGTGTTGTGATTTTGATGAATAAACCATGTATAAACCATGATTAATTGAAGAAAATGCATGTTAATAATAGATATATGATGTTTTGATGTTGGGCGTTGTTTTCCCTAATGTTGCTGATCGATTTGAGGTTGGAAAGGGAAAATCGGAGTTCTGAATTGAACTCTATGGCAAAAACACAGTTTCTGCCTTCTGGTTCAGGGTGACGGGCGTCACCCTCATGATTACCAGGCCGTCATGGTCTTTGAGGCGCTGACGGGCGTCACCTGCCTGATGGGTAGACCGTCATGGTCCCCAGGCCCAGTTTTGTGAGACGAGCATCATAGGGATGATGCATGAGGTGTTTTGGGCGGATGACGAGCATCAACCTGGTGACGGGCAACCCATCATGCTGCCAAAATGAGCGTCATTTGCTCAGTTGTGTGGAATTGAATTGTCGGTTCCAATTTTGAGGTTGTGTTGTGATTATGCTATTGTTCGGTCACTGTTTGGAGATATTTTGGTGTTGTTTATTATTGATTATGGAATTAATCAATTGTTATGACGTTGTGCATAATTTTGGTAATTATATGGTGATAATGCATCTTGTTGTAAATCATGCGTCATGGTCTACGCACTTCGATCCAATTTTGCTGTGCTCTGGTCTGATGGTGTGGAATCAGGAGTGAGTAGGTAGTTCCATATGGGAATCGGTGGAGCGTTACTAATGGTGTTAGTAGCGAGTTGGTGTGCTCTAGTTCTATGGAGGGAATTATGGAGCGAGATGAGCCTCTGTTGTTGATATTGGTATCGCATGCATGTAGAGTCTTGGTGTTGAGTTCATTGCATCCATTGTTTGCATATGTAATTGAATGATTATGTTATACTGGTGGCTAAGAATACCTATGTGGTCCATGTGAATAAATTGTGATAAATGATGTGAATAAGTTATGTGATTTTTGATGTTTTCTTAGGCTACCCTTGCATACTTTTACACCATTATATATTTCAAGCGTATTCTCACCTCTTTGTTGTTGGTGTGGTTCTGCACTCCTCGGGTACATACGAGCACGTAAATGAGTAGCTACTTATAAGCTGAAGGATAGTGTTGAGGTTATTATTCTTTTCCCATTATATGCAATTTTTAGATTTTGTTGCTCTAATCTGTAACACTGGTCGGACAAATGTTATGTTTTATTAATTATTGTTATTTTGGATGTTTTTGATGTTGAAGGTATTATGCCGTAACCAAGTTTTATGCTTTAAAGAAAGTATTATAAGACTTAATCATTTGTTAAATTACCTTATTTGATTTGTTTTTCGTTGCGATGAGCCTATGTAAAGGCGAGCATGTGTTGTTAGGTGTTTAAGTTCTTACATGTTTTATCTAACCCATGTTACGGAGCAGGTTTATGTTGTATTTTACATGGAAACCTATGTGTATGTTTGTTTTAAATTTGTATTATTTCGCGTCGGGGTTGTTAGGGTCTTACATAGTGGCATCAGAGCACGTCGGTCTATCCCGCCAGGTTTTTGTAATGTGTATGTTCCCAAGTATACGAATAGTGTGTGAATACTGTCGATGAATTGTTTCTTCTAATATCTGTTTGTTGGTGTGCAAAATGGATGGAAGAAATGACCTAGCGATTGGTGATGCATTGGAAGAAATGGCTCAGGCGCTGTAGGGTCAGCAAAATTAGGTTGGTGATGAGTTCCATGGATTGGGGAAGTTCCAGAGAAACAACCCTCAAACTTTCAAGGGTAGTTATGATCCGGAAGGTGTAATGGCATGGCTCAGAGATATTTAGAAGATTTTTTGAGTGATGGCTTGCACTGAAGTTTAGAAGGTGCAGTTTAGTACTCACATATTGTCGGAAGAGGCCGAAGACTCGTGGGATAATGCGCGTCAGAGACTGGAAACTGTTGGTACTAAGATTACTTAGGATGTGTTCAGAGCTTAATTCATAGAAAAGTACTTTCAAGAGGATGTGCACAACAAGAAGGAGATCGAATTCCTCGAGCTTAACCAAGGAAATATGACCGTTGTTGAGTATGCTGCCAAGTTTGAAGAGTTGGTGAAGTTTTGTCCACACTACTATGGTGAGGAAGATGAGAGGTCAAGTGAGTCATGTTTTAAAGTGGATTGCGTCATGTGTTTAACCAAGATATTGGTTATTAGGAGATTCACAAGTTCCCTACGCTGATGAATAAGTGCAGGATATATGATGATGAAGATATTAGGGCTCGTTCTACCTACTATAAGAGTCTTAGTGAGAAGAAAAAAAAGAATCAGTATTGTGGAAAGCCGTATAGTGCTCCAGCCGACAAAAGGAAACAAAAGGCTTCAATTGAGAAAAGGCCAAGTAGGTGAGAGACTCCTGCTTCTATCAAGTGTTTCAAGTGTGGCAAGTCAGGCCACTGTGCTAATGAATGCAAGAATAAAGTTCTAAGGTGCTTTAAATATGAAAAGACAGGTCACCATATATCAGACTGCAAGAAGGCGCAGTCTGGAGGGCAAGTTTTTGCTTTGTCAGGATCAGAGACTAGTAGCTCTGACAGGTTGATTCGAGGTACATATTTTACTATTGATATTCCTATGATTGCTATTATTGACACGGGTGTAACACATTCGTTTGTTTCGCTTGAATATGCTGAGAGGTTGGGTTTTAAGTTGTCTGCTATATATGGGAATACGATTATTGATACCCTAACTAATGGTTCGGTAACGATGTCGTGGGTGTGTTTGAATTGTCCGCTGACGATCTTTAGTAAGATTTTTTGTATGGACTTAGTCTTTCTAGCGTTGAATGAACTCGATGTTATCCTTGGAATGAATTGGTTAGAGTTTAACCATGTTCATATCAACTGTTTCGACAAGTCAGTGTCATTTCAATGATTTGATTCGAGTGGTGAGTTGTTTGTGTCTGTTAAGCAAGTGAATGAGTTTATGAAGGATAACGCTAATGTGTTTATGATGTTAGCTTTTATGAAGGCTGAAAGCAAAGCTATGATTAGTGAGCTGCCATTAGTGTGCGATTTCCTGGAAGTTTTCCTAGATGATATCAGTGATTTGTCGTCGAAGCGCGAGGTGGAGTTTGCCATAGACTTAGTACCTGATACTAGTCCTATGTCAATGGCGCTATATAAGATATCTGCTTCTGAGTTGAGTGAGCTAAAGAAACAATTGAAAGAGTTACTTGAGAAGAAGTTTGTTCGATCGAGTGTTTCATCGTGGGGAGCGCCAGTGCTGCTAGTAAAAAAGAAAGATGGTGGCATGGGACTGTGTGTAAATTATCGACAACTAAATAAAGTTATGATCAAGAACAAATATCCACTCCTTAGGATTCATGATCTGATGGACCATTTTTGGGTGCTTGTGTGTTTAATAAGATCGATTTGCGTTCGGGTTACCATTCGATTCGTGTGAAGTCAAAAGATATTCCGAAGATTGCATTCAGAACGAGGTATGGTCACTAAGAGTATTCATTGATGCCATTTGGTATGTCTAATGCGCATGGAGTGTTCATGGAGTACATGAATAAAAAATTCCATTTGTACTTAGATTCATTTATGGTTGTGTTCATCGATGATATTCTGATATATTCAAGTCGGATGAAGAACATGTGGAGCATCTAAGAGTTGTATTGCAAACTTTGAAAGAGAAAAAGTTGTATGTGAAGTTATCCAAGTGAGAGTTCTGGTTACAAGAAGTGATTTTCCTTGGTCATGTGATTTCTAGTGGAGATATTGTTGTTGATCCGTCGAAGATAGACGCTGTGTTGTAGTGAGAGACTCCGAAGTCTGTTACTGAGATTAGAAGTTTACATTTTTGATGCTATTAAACATCCCATGGAAGAACATTATGTTTTCCACATTGAATTTCCTTGTGATCTAATTGAGGATACTTATTCTGAGTTTTCCGTTGATTTTCCATCATTGTCTAACATTGATGATACTTACTCTTGCGATTCATGTACTGACACTAACCTTTGTTCTATTTGTGCTGAGATTGATTTTGCCTTGCAGGTTGACATTTTTCCTATAAATGAAGTTGTAGATGAAATATTTTATGCAGCTGAAGCTCTCAACATCCCGACTGTCCCAACTAAACCGTCCATCGAACAACCACCTTCCTTAGAGCTTAAAGCACTTCTTGAAAATATGAAATATGCATTTTTGGAGAGGAATGAAAAGGTACCGATGATAATTTCATCTAATCTTGATTTTGATTAATAAGATGAGTTTTTGCAGGTTTTGAAGAAGCATAAGAATAAAATTGGATGGACCTTAGTTACCATACCTAGTATTAGCCCCTCCATGTATATGCATAGGATTTTGCTTGAGGACAAAGCTAAAGCAGTGAGGAATCCCCATAGGCGTCTTAATCCTTTGATTATTGATGTTATGAAGAATGAGGTAACCAAACTATTGCAAGTAGGCATCATATACCCTATGACAGTAATTGGGTAAGCCCAATGCATATTATACTTAAGAAATCTGGTGTCACAGTGGTCAAAAACGAAAAGAAAGAGAACTTGTTCCTACTAGAGTTCAGAACAATTAGAGAGTTTGTATTGACTACATGAGGTTAAACCCAGCAACTAGAAATGATCACTTTCCTTTACCGTTCATTGATCAGATGTTTGAACGGTTGGCTGGTAAGTCACACCATTATTTTCTTGATTGTTTTTCAGGTTACTTTCAGATCCATATTGCACCGGAGGATCAATAAAAGATAACTTTCATGTGCCCATCCAGTACATTTACTTACAGGAGGATACCATTTGATCTGTGCAATGCTTCTGGCACGTTCTAGCGATGCATGATTAATATTTTTTATGAATTTATTAAAAATTGCATGGATGTGTTTATGGATGATTTCACTATTTATGGTTCTTCATTTGATTCATGTTTGAGTAGTTTGGATATGATTTTAGAGAGATACATTGAAACCAACCTTGTATTGAATTATGAGAAATGCCAGTTCATGGCAAAACATGGAACTATTTTAGGACATATAGTCTAGGAAAAAGGAATACATGTGGATTCTGCTAAGATTAATGTGATTTTTAATTTACTTTACCCATCTTACATTCGCGAGATTCGTTCTTTTCTTGATCATGTAGGTTCTTACAGACAGTTCATAAAGGATTTCAGCAAGATAGGTGTTCTGCTGTCAAATTTGTTGAAAAATGATGTCACTTTCAACTTTGATGACAAATGCAAAAAGGCGTTTGATTTCTTGAAGAAAGCACTTACCTCTACCCCCATCATCCAGCCACCTGACTGGACTCTCCCTTTTGAAATAATGTGTGATGCATCTAACTATGCAGTGAGGGCGGTCCTAACACAAAGAGTTGACAAGGCTGTCCATGTTATTTATTATGCTTCTAGAACTTTAGATTTTGCGCAAGTTAATTATACTACTACTGAAAAGGAACTTCTAGCTATTGTTTTTTTCTCTTGATAAATTTAAGTCATATTTTCTGGTTCCAAGGTAGTTGTTTTTACTTACCATGCAACTTTGAAATACCTGTTGAAGAAACCATAAGCAAAGTCGAGATTGATTCGGTGGATGTTGTTGCTCCAAGAGTTCATTTTGGAGATTAAAGATAAAAGTGGAGCTGAGAATTTAGTGGCTGACCACTTAAGCATAATAAAGTGAGATGCAGATCCTTTTCCCATTCAGGATGATTTTTGTGATGAGTAACTTTTACAGTTGCATGAGGTAACTCCTTGGTATGCTGATTTAGTTAATTCTCTTGTTGCTGGAGTTTGCTTACAGGTGCATCAAGAGCACATTTTTACAAACTCAAAAGTGATGCAAAATATTATTTGCGGGTTTATCCATATATTTAGAAATTTGGTACTGGTCAGGTAATTATGCGATGTGTCCCTGACCATGAGATTGACTATATTTTTCCATTTTCTCATGCATCTCGAGTTCGGGGACATTTCGACCCTCAAAGGACAGCAAGAAAAGTCCTAGACTCAGGTTTCTTTTGGCCCACTATTTTTAAAGACGCTTATGAGACATACCCACCCTTAAACAATGTCAGATAATAGATACAACCATCACTCATAAGAGTGAAATACCTCAGCAACCGATGCTTTTCTGTGAGGTGTTTGATGTATGGGGAATCGACTTTATGGGCCATTTCCCTGTATTTTTCGGTTTGTTTACATTTTACTTGCTTTTGATTATGTTTCAAAGTAGGTCCAAGCAATCCCCATTAGGATTAATGATTCTAAATGTTGCAGATTTTGTCAGGTCAAATTTTTCTTGCATGTTTGGAATATCCCGAGATATCGTAAGTGACCATGGCACCCATTTCTGTAATCGCACCATGGAAGATTTGATACGAAAGAATGGTGTTGTGCATAGGGTCTCTATTGCATATCATCCCTAAACTAATGGGCAAGGTGAGATTTCAAATAAGGAATTAAACAGATTTTGGAAAAGATGGTGCAGCCAAACAGAAAAGACTGGAGCCGCCATCTATAAGATACACTTTGGGCTCATAGAACAACTTCCAAAACACCAATAGGGATGTCTCCCTATCGAGTTGTGTTTGGTAAGGCATGTGACCTCCTAGTAGAAATTGAGCATCATGCTTATTGGGTGGTGTTGCGCCCCAAAACTTGCCCTCTTGTTTCTAACCTTAACTGGCTTCTATTTCACATTCATATGCATTATCCACTAGAGCATAATATCTATAATCATGCATTTCATTGAGCTCCTAAGGCATGGGATCAAAACTCTTCTTGTGATTTTGGTTTTCCCTATCTTCAAAGATGATTTATTTGGTTGTGGCATTCATCAAGGCTCGTAAAGGTACCAAATCATATTCCTCAAGTTTCCTCAAGAAGCATCAAGCTAAGGTTTCATCATGGTTTCAACTAAGGTTTACTTTGAGCAAGGGTTTGGTTGATTGTAAGTTTCTATTCCCAAATTGCTCAAGATTATGGTTTTAATCAAAGTCAACTAGAGGTTGACGTTTTGACCAAAACTTGATTCCATGGTTTGAGATATGATTCAAGGTTTCTTTGTACACCTCATTGTCCTTCTCAAAGTGATTCAAGTGGATTCAAGATGATATTTGAGGTAGATTGATTCATTTGCAAAAAGTCAACAAAGTACCATGGTCAAAGTTTGACTTTTGACATTTTTGGTCAACCATGGACATTTCAAGTCAAATTTTAAGAAGATATGGAAATTGGATCAAGAGAAACCTTGAAAATCAAGAGAAGTATGAAAAGTGCAAAGATGGTGAATTTGGAATTTTTTCTAAGTGTCAAAGATCATGTTTATTTGGTTAACTTTTCAAGATTATATCTCATTCATTTATGCACCAAAATTTGTAAATAAGGGCTGCAATTGAAGCATGCATTTGATACTATATGACGATGGAAGATTTGAGTCCAAAAGCAATTTCTAAGTGGAAAAAAATTGGAGCTAAAGTGGAGGTTTCAACCTTGTGCAAAACCTCTCCAAATCATGTCAATTATATTATGCACACCACCTGATCATTCTTGCTTTGGTCCCCACATCATTTCCACTCACAACTTTGCCCTAAATCACTAAACATGCATCTGCACATGGGGAGATATTTCTCCAAATTTTTTCCAAAAGATGATATTTGCAAAATGTGCATTTTTTTGAATTGTTTTCTCAGCAAGCTAGTACCCTATTCCAACCCTTCTCACACGAGTAACAAACTTAACTATGCCTCAAAATCAAGCAAACAAACCTCTCACCCAAGCCTTGATCCAAACCTGCTACCATGTGCAATTTCATTCTAACTAACTCCAAACCTAGTTGCAACAGATTCCAAGCCTTTCATTCATGCCAAACCACTTCATCCAACCCTAAATGATTCCTCTATATAGTCCATTCACTCATAATTTCTGAACACACGGAATACGAGATCTGAGGAAGCTCACACATTCTCTCAAATTTTAATTTTTGAATTCTTCACTTCTTGAAGTTTCTCTACATTTTCTTACTCTAATCTTCATCAACACTTCACGTTAGAGCTTCTGAATGCAATAATTTGCTGCTGAAGCCACTGCATTGCTCAAATCAACTTCGTCTTCTTTATTGAGTAAGTTGATTTGGTTGAAGAAATTCAGTTAGATTCAAGGCAAACTACTTGTGGATTCTTCTTTCTAGAGCATTAAGGAAGCTTAATATATCATTTTATTTCTGAATCCGTGGTTGTAAAGATGCATCAGACATACTCCGATAGGTAACATTCTGATTTTCTCGTTCTCACTCATTTGAGCATCATTTTCACTCAAACTTGTTATCAATCTGTTGCTAGTGATCACATGTGCTGAAGCTCTAAGAAATTAGCCATTTATTGATGATGTTTGGAATTTAATTTTTATTTGAAACTTTTAGGGTTCATTCATTTTTCATAGATTGTTTGAATTTGAGAATGAATATGTGAAAAACTATTAGCATATTTGAAATGAGCTTGAGTTTCTAAGTAGATTGATGTGATTGTTTGGTGTTTCTGGAAAGATCACCACCATCTCCGCCGCCTTGTGGCGATCGACGCGGTGGTGAGAGTCATATGAGAAGATAATGATGTGGCCTTAGCGCCATTTTTTTGATTTCAAATGATTTGAGATGTCAGGGTGCGTTGGTTAACCTCAATTGCTTTTGCAGACACAATTAAGTGATTTGGTGATGTGGACTGAACATTGTTGATGGGCCTGCGTGTATTCTTGCTCTCCACACCTCCTTCTAGCCCATGATAACCTTTTTTGGATGAATTATCTTTTGTGTTTTTCGGCACACTGGATTGAGCTTTGAGCCAAATTTACTCTTTGCACGCCCATATTGCTGATTGCACCTCCTGGCTTCACATTCCTTTTTATTTTATTTTTTTAATTAATTAATTAATTTATTTTTATTATTTTCTTTTATGACTCAAATATTGAAAAATGATATAAAAATATTTTGAAATGCTTGTTTTATTTTAGGAATTTCATTTTAATATTTTTCTTAAAATATTTTGTTTTTTTTTCCTCATTTACTTTTGAATTTTGATTGAAATGTATGATGATGTTCTTGATGGACTTTTCTTTGGTCATTATGATATGTTCTTGTTGTTCTTATTGCTACTTGAGTTTGAGGATTAGTCACCATGCTTTAACGCTTTTGTTCTTGAATTGATTGTTGATTCTACATGAGTTATGTGATCAACATTGTATGCCTTGCCATGATGGTTGCTTTGTGCTTGATCTTAACACCTTACATTGATGATGAGTGACCTTGTGCTTGTATGTTTGAAATGTTTGTGTGCTTAATTTATTCATATTTATATGTTTATTTTTTATAATCTCTTGATGACTTGTTAAATGATGATGCATGTACTTGATGATTAGTTCATCACTTGATGTTGATGTTTGGCATGTTCACAAGCTCACATGATTACTTGATTCTTGATTTATCTATTTGATCGAGCTTAGTGATTTCTCTTGATGACTTGTTAAATGACGATGCTTGTACTTGATGATTGGTTCATCACTTGATGTTGATGCTTGATATGTTCACATGCTCACATGATTGCTTGATTCTTGATTGATCTATTTGATTGAGGTTATTGATTTTTCTTGATGACTTGTGAAATGATGATACTTCTTCTTGACGATTGCTTGATCTTTGACATGGTTTGCACTTCATGTTTTTTTGTTTAATCCTTTCTTTGTGATTGATCTCACTTGTTGATTGATACGCTTAATTGTTATATTGATTGCTTATGTGCTGTCACATGTTCCCTTTGGTGGCCTTTAATTTAATTTAATAGGTTGTTTAACCTAATTGATTTTAATTAGAGGTAGACCTTAGGTTCTCAATCCAAGCATGACAACATTAGGGTAGAATCTCCCTTTTTCCTCAACTCTAGGTCTATCTTGCATGATCATATTATGATATAATTTCCCTCTGATCTCAACCTTTGGGCCACTTTGCATGATAACATTTAGTATTTTGTTCCCCTAGATTTTATTTCTCTTTGCATCCAAATATTTTCTTGCATTAAAAATCCAAAAATACTTAATAAATACGATATGTATAATACGTCAGAAGCCTTAAGTACACGGGAAAAGATGAGCGGGAGTTTTCCTTACCTCTTCTTAGAGTATTTTGAAGGTGAGACGTTTGGATCATTTATACAAAATACTTGCTCCTATTTCCATAGACTTTAGTATAAACATGTCTCAAATTCTGTTCAAAACCTTAACAAAACACTTCAATAAATCCAAATCATTTTGTCCTTCGGGATTTTCTCTTCAAAACTTTTTCATAAAGGGCATGTTATTTTCGTTCTACCGCAATACAGGCCAAAGCGTAAGTCTCCTCGCGTGCAAGCGGTAAAACCTAACTGCTAGAATGTGAACGTTAGCATCGTCCATAAAACCACCCAATAACCCGTAGTCCCACAAACTATGGACGCTCTGATTTCTCATTCCTATTGAGAATACGTAGGCACAAGGGCCCCAATCCTGAGCAACCTTCGTTTTTTACCGTAGTCCTCCGAACTACGATTGATATGACTTTCCCATTGCACGAGGGAATACGTAGGCACAAGATTGTAAGATCCCGGCGAGCCCCTTTTGTTTTCCCTTTTCATTCATGCATTCCATTAGCAAGTAAGCTTTAGATATACACACTCTTTGATTAGAACAACAAGAGTGGATCCCGTTGAATACAACAGACGCGAGGGGTGCTAATACCTTCCTCTTGCGTAATCGACTCCCGAACCCCGAATTTGGTTGCGAGACCATGTTCTCTCCCTTATGAAGTTTTCTCGATGTTTTCCTTTCCCCGTTGGGATAAATAAAGTTCGATGGCGACTCTGTGTATTTTCCAGTTGTTTTTTGCGTAGCGACAGTTGGCGACTCTGCTGGGGACTCCGGTTCCCTATGTGAGTCATTCCCAGATCTTGTTTGTTTCATTTTCACTGGGTGTTTATCTTTATGCTTTGCTTGCTTATTTATTTTCATTTCATTACATTTTATTTTTATTCATATTATTCTGAATATTGTTGTGCTATTGGGATGGGTTGTTACTGAGAGATGAGCCCACTATCCAGGCTTGAGTATACACATAAGATTAGAATAGACTTGTGTTGACTTGTGTAGCATTTGATACGTATAGTTGTCACGAAACCAATTTAGACGAGGTTTTCTTGAGGATACCCTATCCTACATGTTATGCATTAGACAAAGTGTTTGTATAGAGAACTAATGACTCTGGAGACCATTGTTTGGAAATTAGTGGAGGCCTCCTTGAGGGGTAATAATGCCAAATAAGAAACTGTGAATGTATTATTACTTTTTGACCTGAGAGCCCGAGAAGCTGAGGACCGTTAGGAACCTCTGTCCAAGACTAGAACCCACATGTGAGAGGGAATGTGTTTTTGTTGGGAACCTTGACCTTCATCTTACCAGGTTTTCTGGTTTTCTTGTAGAGGTGAACTTTTGAGCCTGTTATATTCAACCTGTTCCGTTATCAGTATAGTAGATATCCAGAATTTATGGAAGCTTGATCCCATGTCTTTGCATTCATATCATCATACCATAGTTGTATTTTAACACACATGTTTCTTCATCTCTAGGGATTCTATCTTATCTTTGATTTTGGTCGCCAAAGCTCCTTTACAGATGGACACTGGTAGAAAGCACACCATCAACTACAAGTTTCAGTCACCTAGTCTGAGTTCACTTCACAATCTGGTTGCTAGTACTACTTCAGGCATCTTGGAAGATTTCAAGAAGGATTATGGGAAGATTATCAGTATGCTTCACACAATCACAACTTATGAGAAGGGGGCCATTCATACTCTACTTCAGTTCTATGATTCTCCGGTGAGATCCTTCACATTCCAAAACTATCAGCTAGCTCCTACCTTGGAGGAGTTTTCTCTCATCTTAGGGCTTCCAGTAAAAGATCAGGTGACATTCTATAGTTTTATGAAAGCTCCAGAATTTCAGGACATTACTGCTGCTCTTTATTTGAGCAAATTTGTGGTGGAAGCCAACCTTAAGATTAAGGGAGGCCTATATGGGTTTCATTTAGGTTTCTTAGTGAGTGAGGCCAAGGTGTATGCTAATGCTTTTAGTTGGAGTACCTTCAACGCCATCATTGCTCTTTGTATCTATATCATTGTTCTCTTTCCCAATGTAGCAGACTTTGTGGACATGAATGTCGTTCGTCTTTTGATGATGAAGAATCCAGTACCTACTCTTCTTGGTGACGTTTACCACTCTGTGCATACTAGAAACAAGAAGAAGAGAGGTGGACTTGTTCTTTGTTATGCCCCACTACTCTACAAGTGGTTTGCAAGTTATCTCCCTCATGTTGGTGTATTTGTAGATACCAAGGACTATTTGAAGTGGTCAGAAAGGTTGCTAAAGATATCACTTAGTTTGACAGAAGATTGCTCGGTGCTGAGATAATCTGCAGTTGCGGAGAATTTCCCAATCTACCTCTTATAGGGGTAAGGGGAAGTATTAACTGCAACCCTTCTCTTTCCAAAAGACAATTTGGGGTATGCCCTAAGAGATCCACCAAGAGATAGGGAGATAGATGAGTCTTTGTTTTTCAATGTGCCTGATGACCCTGAGTTATTGGAGAGAGTTGTGAAGGATTGGCATAAAACTCATCGGAAAGGAAAGCCATTTCTAGGGAAGAGTGATTGTGTGGCTTATCCTCCTTAGGTGGAGTGGATAAAGAAGAGGGTTGAAATCTTTTACTTACCTTTTTCCCATGGAGGCTCTTTTGTATCAGCTAGTTATTGGGCAACCTACTTCTGTATCTATGGAGAAATACAACAAGCTTAGGGTTGATAATCAAGAGCTCTGTAAAGAGAACGAGGAACTGAAGAGGCAAGTTGATGCAGTCAGACATGCAAATGGTGAGATAACACATGAATTCAAGCTGAAGACAAAATTATTGGCCAAGAAAGACAAGATGGTTGAGACAGAAAGCAAAAGAAGAGAAAGAATGGGCATGGATCTGAAGAGTGCTAATAACATCATCAAGCAGGAAAAGGAAGAGCTAGACAAGGCTTATCTAGAGATCTCCAAATTGAACAAGTAGTGGGAAAATATTTTGACTTCTCGTAAGAAGATGGAAGATCAATACCAAGCTCAAATTGAAGACTTGAAGAATCAACTTGAGGACAAAGACAACGAGCTCAAAGAAGAGCGTCACTAGAGAGATGAAGCTGATCACCAACTAATTGGTTGCCAGTTTCAGTTGAACAAAGCTTTGAGAGAAATGGAAGAACTCAAGATTAAAGCTGAAGTCAAGAAGCCCAGAGTTGAAGGTTAGTCTGAAAAAGGTGATGATTTTTTAGAGCAACATTGCTGGTACTTTGAGGGGATTATTAATAGGAGAGATGTTCTTATTCAAGAGTTGATCCAAAGACCAAATCATGATAAGACCAAGAAGCTCTTCAAAGAAATTCAAGACTGGAGCAAAAAGCACTTTGGCTGGGGTGGGCTTACTCTTGTGGAGATGGAAAATGCACCTTAGGGTTGTATACTTTGTTGTTGTGATCACCATCAGGCTTGTTGATTGGGATCCGTTATCTTTGTACTTTGGATTTAGCCTTTTGTATTTGAACTCATTGTATTACTCTTACCTCTATTTTCCAGTTATATTATGAGGTTGTTTTGCCAGTGATCTATTGTGTTCTCTTACTTAAAACTAGAATCAGAGTGTAGATTCCCCTGAAAATGATTAAACATGGCATTTGCATACATTTATGCATTTTCATACATGCTAGCATTCATAACATGTGTTTGAGATTGGTCTTCTGATCCTGATTTGGTTTTCTCAACAGGATTGCAAATCCAAGTTTTCATCGTTATTCAACCAGAGGCAACCAGAGACAGGTTATGGAGCAAGTACAAGCAGAATTGTTAGAAGTTAGAACTCTTATGGGACAATTCATGGATTTGATGCAGGCTATGGCTCAGGGCCAAGAAGAGTTGGGGGCGCTTGTCCAAGGGCCCAATGTTGTCATTCCAGAAGCAGATGTTGATGGTCGTAATCCTCTCGGTAATGCTAATCCTCCAGGTGGTCGTACGAATCCTCCAGGTGGTAATGCTAGTCATATCCCTATCCCTGCTGGGATCCTTGTTCCTAATCTTGAAATGGACAATCACGAGGATCAATTTTCTATGAATAACACTGAGATTGATCTTCCTACAGAGGCTGGAAGAAAGTTCCTATGCTAGAAGAGAGAATGAAGGTCGTGGAGTGCCAAAATACATTCAGTATGGACGTCGTTGACATGGGCTTGGTGCTAGGTGTGAGAATTCCTCCAAAGTTCAAAGTGCTTGATTTTGAAAAATACAAAGGAATGACCTACCCACAGACTTATATCAGGGCTTATTACAGAAAGATGTCGACATATTCAGATGATGATAAATTGTTGACGCATTCTTCCAGGACAGACTAGTTGGGGCATCTCTGGAGTGGTATATGCAATTGGAAAGGACTTACATTTGCAGTTGGAGAGAATTGGCTGAAGCTTTTATTAAGCATTATCAATACAACACTGACATAATGCCTAATAGAACTCAACTGCAGAGTCTTACACAAAAGCCTAATGAAAGTTTCAAGGAGTACGCCCAGAGGTGGTGTGAATCGGCTGCACGGGTTCAACCTCTGATGATGGAGAGAGAGCTCGTGGATATGTTCATGGGTACGCTGCAAGGTCACTATTATGACAGATTGGTGGGGAGTACTTCCGCCAAATTTCCAGACTTAGTCATGGCAGGAGAGAGGGTTGAGAATGGTATTAAGCTAGGAAAGATTCAAACTGCTGCCGGTTCCTCTGGGGCAGGAAAAAAGCCCTATGCTGGAGTCCCTAAGAAGAGGGAAAGGGAGACTAATTCTATGTCTCCTACAAGGGAAAAGGTAAAACTTATGAGGCACCATATCACCAGGTGGCTGCTGTAGCCATTCCAAGTGCCACTCAACAACCTCAACAGTACCGTCAATCGTATGTGCCTTAACATAATTATCAGCAGAAACCAAGAAGGTATGAAAGGAATTTTGACCCTATTCCTATGCCTTATTCTCAGCTACTTCAACATTTTCTTCAACTCCGTTTGATTGAAGTTCGTACCTTGGATCCACCTTCTGCGAAACTTCCTTTTGGGTATAATGTCAATGCTAGGTGTTATAACACCCCCAATCTATACCCCCAAATAAGCAAAGCGATAAATAAAATACAAAATTTCATCAGAGTATATTTAAAACATGCACGACATAGACCGAGGGGTCACATCAATTTGAAACAAAATATAATCACCTGCTCATATGGATATGCAACAATTCAGGTAGCACAACAAAGGAACTGAGTTCCTAACACCCACAATCCAGTTACAGAATAAAAGCGGAAAATCTGTAACTGAATCTCATATGTATATATCATAAAAGTGTATCTGTCATATACAACCATACATGTACAATTCAAAAGATACATATACATAATACAAATAATCACAAACGGCCTCCCTAACTACCCGATGTCACATATCAGAGCCGACCGACAAAATAATGAAGACCTAAGCTTCACAAAAGACCTCCAGCAACTCTAATCCGCAATGCCTCATAGAGCATTATAAAACAGCAGAAGGGTGAGAAACACAATCATAATATAATTGCATACAATTATGTATTAACACAAAAGTGCGCAAGTAAAAATATTCTCACCACAAATGCACCACAATCAAATACCACACATATTTCATATATACATCACCAATGCATATCAATCATATACAATACACTCATCATCAACACAAATATACGTATTCCATCTCATCAATCACATTCATAATTCTATACACAGTCAATTTATGATTTATGCAAATGCACAGAGACCGACACAACGACTCTATGCAATGCACATGCGGTACCGACTTCCAACATTTCTCATCACTAGTTCACTCAGGAACTCTGCTGGAACCATCGCTTGTTACTTAGTGTAACTCCCCGTTGGGCATACGATGCTCCCCGTCGCTCACACCCCACACGGGCACACGACGTTTATGGATCGCTCACACCCCACACGGGCACACGACCCGATCGCTCATACCCCACATGGGCACACGATCATCTAAAACCATCGCTTTTGGTCCTCTTATTTTTAAGGCGATTCATACCTCTTATTTTTAAGGCTCACGATGTTATATCAGATTCCCTCTGGAATCAATCCGTCACTCAGGACGTCACAAGAATGCATATCATGATGCTAGGCATACAATGACTCATGACATTTAAAATGCACACTTATATGCATCCATAATCATGCATAGATCATCAATTACCACACATTGCATTTTCTTGCCCTAAGGCCACCAATCATCATCAAAATGTGTATTTCATGCAATTTCATCACACAACAGTACACATGTCGTACAATATCCACACTCACAGCATACGGCATACACACCTCAAGTTCACACCATTAAAACGGCAAAAGTCGACAAAACGACACTATTTCCAATTCCCGATATAAATTAATCGTTCAACAATCTCAAAAATCATTTTTACAAGAAAGAACATTTCATAAGCTTTCCAACGATATAAAGAACGTTCAAAATGGATAATGAGATCAAAAGTTATGGAATTAAAAAGAAAATAAAAGTGTGAAAAATCCTAAAAACCGCCCGGCGAAACCCATAAACCGCCCGACACTTGCCCTTCGCCGCTACTTCGCCCGGCGAAGCAGAGGCGTCACCAATTCTCCCCAAATAACTCAATAGAGTCAGAAGCATGTCAAGGCTGTGCCTCTCAAAATCGCCCGGCGAAATCACGTACCGCCCGGCGAAATCAGAGAACCGCCCGACACTTTACACCAGATGCAGAAAAATTCTGCTACGTTTTCAAAACCCAAAAGATCCATTTTTCCACCCGAATCACTTCCATCAGCAAAACAATTATTAGCAAAGGTTCCTAAACATAGTGAGATCATACAAAATAATTTATATCGATTTTCGTCCTGAAAACATCGATTTCTACTCGTTTACGCGTTTTCGACCTATAACCGAAAAACTATGGAAAAAGGCAAGACAACATACACACACATGTACATAATCATACACAATGATAAGATAATCGAGTTTCGCACCCTTACCCGATTTAATCGTGTTCTAGAAAGTCGGTTGATTGATTTCCAAGTTTTCCAAATTCTCTCTTTTTCTTCTCTTCTCCTTTTCTTTTCTTCTTCTCTTCTTTTTCTTTTCCCTTACTATTTTTTTTTCTTTTCTTTCTATTTATATTCTAACTTAATCAAAATAAAGTGAAATGACCAAAATACCCCCACATTCAAATATCTCGCAAATGTTCCCAAAACGCGACAAAATATATTCACGATGAAAAATAACATGTTTTCCCGTAAAAGTCAGAAATAAAATAATATAATAATAAAATAATCAAAACGACTCGATTAAATAAAACTGACAAAACTGGGGCGTTACAACTCTCCCCCACTTAGAAATTTTCGTCCTCGAAAATATTACCTGAGACGAACAACTCTGGATACGACTCCCGCATCCTACTCTTCAACTCCCAAGTCAAATTGCCCTCAGTAGCGCCTCCCCATGCTACCTTCACAAGTGCAATATCCTTGCCCCTTAACCTCTTCACCTCGCGATCCAAAATACTCACCGGTAAAGCCTCAACCGTAAGATTCTCCCTTACCTCAACCTCATCCATCGGAATCACATGTGACGGATCTGGAACATACTTACGAAGCTGTGAAACATGGAACACATCATGCAAATTCGACAGACTCGGCAGCAACGCTACCCTATACGCCACAGCACCCACTCTCGCAGATATCTGGTAAGGACCAATAAACCGAGAAGTAAGTTTCTTCGATTTCAATGCACGACCAACACCCGTTACCGGCGTAACCCTAAAAAATACATGATCGCCCTCTTGAAACTCAAGATCCTTCCGTCTCCGATCATGATAACTCTTTTGCCTACTTTGAGAGGCCTGCATTTTCTCACGAATAAACTTCACCTTGTCTGTAGTCTGCTGCACCAGCTCCGGTCCCACCACCGTCCTCTCACCAGATTCATGCCAACACAACGGTGTTCGACACCTTCGTCCATATAACACTTCAAACGGTGCCATTCCAATACTAGAATGAAAATTGTTATTATACGTGAATTCAATCAACGCAAGATAACTATCCCACGCACCACCTTGTTCCAAAACATAAGCCCGCAACAAATCTTCCAAAGACTGAATCGTTCTCTCCGTTTGCCCATCCGCTTGAGGATGATAAGCCGAACTCAATCTCAACTTAGAACCCAACGCCTTCTGTAAACTTTCCCAAAATCTCGAGGTAAACCTTGGATCTCGATCCGAAATAATACTCAACGGAACCCCATGCAACTTCACAATCACACTGATGTAAATCTCAGCTAACCGCTCCAAAGAAAAACTGATATCAATCAGAATGAAATGAGCCGATTTAGTCAGCCTATCAACAACCACCCAAATAGCATTATGCCCTCTCAGGGTATTCGGCAACCCCGTTACAAAGTCCATCGAAATGCTATCCCATTTCCATTCCGGAATATCCAACGGTTACAACAAACCACTAGGCCTCTGATGTTCCACTTTCGACTTCTGGCACGTCAAACAAGCATACACAAACTGAGCCACATCTCTTTTCATTCCAGACCACCAGAAAATCTTCTTCAAATCTTGGTACATCTTGTTCGCTCCCGGATGTATACTCAAATTACTCCGGTGTCCTTCTTCCAAAATCATCCGTTTCAAATCCGAATCATCTGGAATACAAATTCCCCCACGGAACCTCAACACACCATTAACATCCACTTGAAAATCACCACTCGCATCTTTTCCGCCAACCAACATCAAATCCACCAATTTCACATCCAAATCCTGCTTCTCACTTACCGTCATCAGAAAATCATTAGTAACCTTCAGCATACCCAGCCTCACACTATCCGAAGTCACTTCACATACCAAACTCAAGTCTCTAAACGATTCCAAAAGTTCCCACTCCTTAACCATTAAAGCGGACATATGCAACAATTTCCGACGCAACGCATCGGCTACCACGTTAGCTTTACCAGGATGGTAATTCAAGCCAAAGTCGTAGTCCTTCAAAAATTCCAACCATCTTCGTTGCCTCATATTCAATTCCTTCTGATCAAACATATATTTCAAACTCTTGTGATCACTAAAGACTTCAAACCTCGCACCAAAAATATAATGCCTCCAAATTTTCAACACAAACACCACAGCCGCTAATTCCAAATCATGCGTAGGGTAATTCTTCTCATGCACTCTCAACTGCCTCGAAGCATACGCCACTACCTTACCTCCTTGCATTGGCACACCACCTAAACTAATCAGAGACGCATCACAATACACCACAAACGGTTCATTAGGATCCGGTAAAATCAAAATCGGAGCTGTCGTCAATCTTCTCTTCAGCTCATTAAAACTTTCCTCACACCGAATATCCCAAATGAACGCTTGCCCTTTGCAAGTCAACTGGGTCAAAGGAAGTGCTAGCTTAGAAAACCCTTCAATGAACCGTCGATAATAACTGGCCAAACCCAAAAAGCTTCGAATTTCAGTAACAGATCTCGGAGCCTCCCATTGTAGTACTGCTTCTACTTTAGATGAATCCATAGCAATACCATTACCTGAAATTACGTGTCCAAGAAAACTCACCTCCGACAACCAGAATTCACACTTGGAAAATTTAGCAAAAAGCTTCTTTTCCTTTAAAACCTGCAAAATAATACGCAAATGCTCCGCGTGCTCCTCTCAAGACTTAGAATAAATCAATATGTCATCAATAAACACAACAACAAATTGATCTAAATGCTCGTGAAAAATACGATTCATGTATTCCATAAACACACCTGGCGCATTAGAAACCCCGAACGGCATCACAGAATATTCATAATGACCGTAACGTGTCCTAAAGGCCGTCTTCTGAATATCTTCCTCCTTCACCCTTATATGATGATACCCTGATCTCAAATCAATCTTACTAAACACACAAGCACCAACCAACTGATCCATCAGATCATCAATCCTTGGAAGAGGATACTTATTCTTAATCGTCACCTTATTCAACTGGCAATAATCAATACACAATCGCATACTTCTATCTTTCTTTTTCACCAATAAAACTGGAGCACCCCAAGGAGAAACACTTGGCCTCACAAACCTCTTTTCCAACAATTCATTTAATTGCTTCTTCAACTCAACCAACTCAGATGCCAACATACAATAAGGTGCCATAGAAATAGGTCTAGTACCAGGAACTAGATCTATCGAAAACTCCACCTCTCTCTCTGGCGGCAAGTCTGAAATATCCTCAGGAAACACTTCTGGAAAATCACACACAACAGGGAATACATCCAGTGAAACTTGACTATCCACAGTCAAAGATGCAAACAACCCAAACAACTGAGCTTCATCCGCCAAAAGTTTCTTTAACTCTTTGGTAGACAAGAAACTCGAATCTTCGTCTTCCTCAAGATAAGGAAACCTTACCAGCTTATGATAACAATCAATATGAACCCGATTGAACTGCAACCAATTCATTCCCAGAACCACATCTAAACTCTCCAACGGCAAACACACTAAATCCATCTCAAAGTCTTTACCATAAATGGTCAAAGGACAACTTAAACAAACCAAAGAAGTAGTTACTGACCCCATCGCTGGAGTATCAATAACCATCACACCATCCATCGAAGATAACACAAGATTCAAATGCTTCGCGCACTCAGACGAAATAAACGAATGAGTCGCTCTAGTATCAATAATAGCAACTAAAGGCATACTATTAATAAAACAAGTACCTCTGATCAGACGATCTGCATTAGTAGTCTGAGTCCCTGCTAATGCAAACACTTTCCCACCTGCTGGAGCTTGCTTCGGTTTCGGACACTTCGTACTAATATGACCAGCTTCACCATATTCTTCCTTTTACAATCAGCTACGACATGTCCGACACCTCCACAATTAGAACACTTCCTCATATCTTTTCGACATTCAAACTGACGATGTCCTAGGTCACCACACCTATAACACCTCAGAGGACCCGACATACCTCCACCACTGGACCTTCGATCAAAAGTACCCCTTTGTTTACCCTTATCAGCTGGTGTCACATACGGACCACTACGAAACTGTTGCTTCCCTTTCCTGTCACTCACACTCTTATAGTGAGTAGAACGAGCTTTACTATCTTCATCATAAATCCTACAGCATTCCACCAAATCAGAAAACCTTCTTATCCTTTGATAACCAATTGCCTGCTTAATCTCAGGACGCAATCCGCTTTCATACTTCACACACTTAGAAAACTCCGCAGTCGCTTCCGCATAATGAGGATAAAACTGCACAAGCTCCACAAACTTAGCAGTATAATCAACAACATACATATTACCTTGTTTCAATTCCAAGAACTCAATTTCCTTCTTTCCTCTTACATCTTTGGGAAAATACTTCCTCAGAAACTCCCGGCTAAACACAGTCCAAGTAACTTCTTCATCTCTAGCTTCCAACACCTGATGAGTAATAACCCACCAGTCATCTGCTTCCTCTTGCAACATGTGAGTACCCAGTCTCACCTTCTAATCCTCCGCACAATCCATAACTCAGAAAATCCTTTCAATATCTTTCAACCAAATCTGTGCACCATCAGGATCGTGTCTCCCTTTGAAGACAGACGATTTGTTCTTCCTGAACTCATCATTACCAACAACATGAGGTGGACCCTGCACAGCTCGGGCCATAGCTTGCATCGCAGCAGCTAAAGCAGCATCATTCCTACCAGCCATATTCTGTTCATTTCCAATAACAGAAACTATGGTTAAGCAAACAGCTCACCCCAAACACCAAGACCGACAAGAACTGGCACAAACTGACACGGACTGGCTCTGATACCACTTAATGTAACACCCCCAATCTATACCCCCAAATAAGCAAAGCGATAAATAAAATACAAAATTTCATCAGAGTATATTTAAAACATGCACGGCATAGACCGAGGGGTCACATCAATTTGAAACAAAATACAATCACATGCTCATATAGATATGCAACAATTCAGGTAGCACAACAAAGGAACTGAGTTCCTAACACCCACAATCCAGTTACAGAATAAAAGCGGAAAATCCATAATTGAATCTCATATGTATATATCATAAAAGTGTATCTGTCATATACAACCATACATGTACAATTCAAAAGATACATATACATAATACAAATAATCACAAACGGCCTCCCTAACTACCCGGTGTCACATATCAGAGCCGACCGACAAAAGAATGAAGACCTAAGCTTCACAAAAGACCTCCAGCAACTCTAATCTGTAATGCCTCATAGAGCATTATAAAACAGCAGAAGGGTGAGAAACACAATCATAATATAATTGCATACAATTATGTATTAACACAAAAATGCGCAAGTAAAAATATTCTCACCACAAATGCACCACAATCAAATACCACACATATTTCATATATACATCACCAGTGCATATCAATCATATAAAATACACTCATCATCAACACAAATATACATATTCCATCTCATCAATCACATTCACAATTCTATACACGGTCAATTTATGATTTATGCAAATGCACAGAAACCGACACAACGACTTTATGCAATGCACATGCGGTACCGACTTCCAACATTTCTCATCACTAGTTCACTCAGGAACTCTGCTGGAACCATCGCTCGTTACTTAGTGTAACTCCCAGTCGGGCATACGATGTTCCCCGTCGCTCACACCCCACACGGGCACACGACGTTTATGGATCGCTCACACCCCACACGGGCACACGACCCGATCGCTCACACCCCACATGGGCACACGATCGTCTATAACCATCGCTTTTGGTCCTCTTATTTTTAAGGCGATTCATACCTCTTATTTTTAAGGCTCACGATGTTATAGCAGATTCCCTCTGGAATCAATCCATCACTCAGGACGTCACAAGAATGCATATCATGATGCTTGACATACAATGGCTCATGACATTTAAAATGCACACTTATACACATCCATAATCATGCATAGATCATCAATTACCACACATTGCATTTTCTTGCCCTAAGGCCACCAATCATCATCACAATATGTATTTCATGTAATTTCATCACACAACAGTACACAGGTCGTACAATATCCACACCCACAACATACGACATACACACCTCAAGTTCACACCATTAAAACGGCAAAAGTCGACAAAACGACACTATTTCCAATTCCCGATATAAATTAATCGGTCAACAATCTCAAAAATCATTTTTACAAGAAAGAACATTTCATAAGCTTTCCAACGATATAAAGAACGTTCAAAACGGATAATGAGATCAAAAGTTATGGAATTAAAAAGAAAATAAAAGTGTGAAAATCCTAAAACCGCCCGGCGAAACCCATAAACCGCCCGGCACTTGCCCTTCGCCGCTACTTCGCTCGACGAAGCAGAGGCGTCACCAATTCTCCCCAAATAACTCAATAGAGTCAGGAGCGTGTCAAGGCTGCGCCTCTCAAAACCGCCCGGCGAAATCACGAACCGCCCGGCGAAATCAGAGAACTGCCCGACACTTTACACCAGATGCAGAAAAATTCTGCTACGTTTTCAAAACCCAAAAGATCCATTTTTCCACCCAAATCACTTCCATCAGCAAAACAATTATTAGCAAAGGTTCCTAAACATAGTGAGATCATACAAAACAATTTATATCGATTTTCGTCCGTAAAAACATCGATTTCTACTCGTTTACGCGTTTTCGACCTATAACCGAAAAACTATGGAAAAAGGCAAGACAACATACACACACACGTACATAATCATACACAATGATAAGATAATCGAGTTTCGCACCCTTACCCGATTTAATCGTGTTCTAGAAAGTCGGTTGATTGATTTCCAAGTTTTCCAAATTCTCTCTTTTTCTTCTCTTCTCGTTTTCTTTTCTTCTTCTCTTCTTTTTCTTTCCCCTTACTATTTTTGTTTCTTTTCTTTCTATTTATATTCTAACTTAATCAAAATAAAGTGAAATGACCAAAATACCCCCACATTCAAATATCTCGCAAATGTTCCCAAAACGCGACAAAATATATTCACGATGAAAAATAACATGTTTTCACATAAAAGTCAGAAATAAAATAATATAATAATAAAATAATCAAAACGACTCGATTAAATAAAACGGACAAAACTGGGGCGTTACAGGTGCTAGTTCCACTATGGGGAACCTGGTCACAGTATTGAAAAGTACAAGACTTTAAAGCACAAGGTCCAAGATATAATTGATTCGAAGGCCATTGAGTTTACCCTGAACAACGGTCCAAACGTTATTTAGAACCCAATGCCACAACATGGAGGGCCGACTGTAAACAGTGTTGAAGAGGTTGATAGTCTGAATCTGGTCACTGATGTGAATCTTTTGAAAACCCATATGCCTATTGTGTTGTTGATTGTGAGAATTGTGTTAGTCAACCCAATGGGTGCGATGATTTGAAGTCCGATGTTCAGAAAATGATTGATGAAGGACGAATCCAATTTGACAAGGTTTCTGTTGACAAAAGTATTGATGATGAAAGGGTTGCTGTTATTTCAATACCATACACTCCGACCAGAATTCCAACACCAACAAGGCAAGCTCCAGTGGTGATCACTATGCCTGGACCTATTCCATATGAAAGTACTAAATCCGTTCCCTAGAATTATGGTGTGGAGGTATACTATTAGGGTCACAAACAGGAAACTGGGACTCGTTTGTCTGATGAGTCAAATGCTGATAATGTCGACAATGTTGCTGGTACTGGAAAGTTTACTAGAAGCGGACAAATATTTCCCCTCCACAGGTTTCTCATGACGTTAATGCCGATGCCTTAGCTAAGGCTAAAGGAAAATAGGTGGTGGACGAGCCAGTACAAAATCCAACTCCAGAAACGTCTTTCTGTAAAGATGCAGAAGAGTTAATGAGAATTATAAAGAAAAGAGATTCTAAAGTGGTAGACCAGGTTAATTAGACACCTTCAAAGATCTCTATTTTATCATTGTTACTATGTTCTAAGGCTCACTAGAATGCTTTGTTGAAGATCATGACTGCTGCTTTTGTACTGCAAGAGATATCAGTCAATCAATTGGAAGGGGTTGTTGCAAATGTTAATTCTAGCAATGGTTTATGGTTCACTAATTTTAATCTAACTCCTGAAGGAAGAAATCTCAACAAAGCTATGCATATTTCTTTGGAGTGCATGGGTGATGTTTTGTCTCATGTTTTGGTGGATACCAGATCATTTTTTAGCGTGTTGCCCAAGAAGGCGTTGATGAAGCTGAATGCAGAAGGGGTGGTGCTCAGGCCCAGTGATTTGGTTGTCAAGGATTTTCATGGGTCCAAGAGATTAGTGTTTGGCGAAGTTGAATTACCTGTTAAGATGTGGCCTCAAATTTTCAATACAACTTTCTTTATCATGAACATCTAGCCAGTCTATAGCTACCTTTTGGGACACCCATGGATTCATGCGGCAGGCGCCGTGTCCTCCACTCTCCTCCAAAAGATTAAGTTTGTGGTTGATGGTAAAGTTGTCACTGTGTGTGGCGAAGAGGATATTATTGTAAGCCATCTGGCTTATTTCAAATATGTTGAAGTTGAAGGGGAAATTCACGAGACCCTTTGTTAGGCATTTAAAACTGTGCAACTTGAGAAGATTCCTCCTCCGAAGGATAAGAGATCTGATATCTCCATAACATCTTTGAAGGAAGCTAGGGCTGTTGTTGAGGCCAGTTGTTCAGAAGGTTAGGGTCAAGTTTTTAATCTGCCTATAAAGCAAGACAAATTTGGTCTTGGGTACAAGCCCACTCACATGCCTCCGAGGGTTCAAGGTACTTCAACTCCAATCAGGTTCTCCAGTGCTGGTATTATTTATGATGGTCAAATTCTTGCAGTGGACGATGATGTTGATAGCGACTATGCATATGTCCCAAGATAGGAACTTGCCAATTGGATAGTTTAAGAGATCATTCAAGTCGCTCTTAATGAAAAGTAATTTCTTTTGTTTTTAATCTCATGTGTTATTTCCTAGGTTCTGCCCAAGACGTAGTGATTTCTTGTAGGGCCTGATTATTGTATTTACAATTTTTATCATAAATAAAGGACGTTTTTGCATTCAAATATTTTGTTCCCTCTCTTTCATTTTTGTTTTCATTAAAAATGGCAATGTTTTTTTGTTTTTGTTTTTATCACTCTCATTCTAAGATAAGGCATGAATCATCAATCATGCAGATCCATCGTTCTGGATTCCATTGATAACAGGACTGCTATGGCTCGTTGTGACTTTGATAATCCAGTTTACCACGCCGAAGAAGAGGGTGAGGAAGATTGTGAACTCCATGAAGACTTGGCCAGATTATTGAGGCAGGAAGAAATAGTTATTCAGCCACACAAGGAGTTTGTGGAAGTTGTTAATCTTGGCACTGATGATGCAAAGAAAGAGGTCAAGATAGGGGTTGCTTTAAAGGATGATGTGAAGAGGAAGTTGATAGAGATGCTGCGAGATTTTGTTGATATATTCGCTTGGTCTTACCAAGATATGCCTGGACTTGATACATATATCTTGGTGCACAGATTGCCTCTCAAAGAGGATTGTCCTCCGGTCAAGCAGAAGTTCAGAAGGAGTCGACCAGATATGAATGTTAAGATCAAGGAAGAAGTTCAGAAACAACTTGATACAGGTTTCTTAGCTGTTACCAACTATCCCCTGTGGGTTGCAAATATTGTGCTTGTGCCAAAGAAGGATGGTAAGATTCGAATGTGTGTTAATTATAGGGACCTGAATAGGGCTAGCCCTAAAGATGATTTTCCACTTCCTCATATTGATGTGCTAGTGGATAATATTGCTTAATTCTCAGTGTTTTCCTTCATGGATGGCTTCTCTTGGTATAACCAAATCAAGATGGCCCCATAAGACATGGAGAAAACGAGATTCATTACCCCGTGGGGAACTTTCTGCTATAAGGTGATGCCCTTTGGTTTGAAAAATACAAGGGCAACGTATCAGCGTGCTATGGTGACTCACTTTCATGATATAATTCACAAAGAGATCGAAGTATATATTGATGACATGATTGCAAAGTCCCAAACTGAGGAAGAGCATTTGGTTAATCTTCAAAAGTTATTTGAAAGGTTGAGAAAGTTCAAGTTGAGGTTGAATCCTAATACGTGCATCTTTGGGGTGAGATCTGGCAAGTTGTTGGATTTTAATGTTAGTGAACGAGGTATCAAGGTTGATCCTGCCAAAGTAAAAGCTATACAAGAAATGCCTGAGCCTAGAACAGAAAAGAAGTCTATGGCTTCTCTCATCTTACAGCCACTTGTGAACCAATATTCAAATTGTTGTGAAAAGATCATGTTATCAGGTGGAATGATAATTGTCAAAAGGCCTTTGATAAAATAAAAGAATACTTGCAGGAACTTCCTATCCTTATGCCTCTGTGTGCCAGGGAGACCCTTGATAATGTATTTGACGGTACTTGAGAATTCCATGGGATGTGTACTCGGTCAACACGACGAGACAAGTAGAAAATAGCATGCAATATACTACCTGAGCAAGAAATTCACTGATTGCGAGTCAGGTTACTCTTTGCTTGAAAATACATGTTGTGCACTTGCATGGGAAGCTAAGTGGTTGAGACAGTAAATGTTGACTCATACAACTCTCTTGATATCCAAGATGAATCCGATCAAATATATTTTTGAGAAGCCAACTCTCACCAGAAGGATTGCTCGGTGGCAAATGGTTTTGACAGAGTATGATATACAATATGTTACCCAGAAAGCCATCAAGGGTAGTGTCTTGTCAGACTATCTTGTTCATCAACTAATTGATGACTACCCGCCTATCAAATTTGATTTTCCTGATGAGGATATTATGTACTTGAAAGCTAAAGAGTGTGATGAACCGTTTCCTGATAAAGGGCTAGAATCTGGATCCCAGTAGGGTTTAGTGTTTGATGGGGTTGTTAACGCTTATGGCAACGAAATTGAGGCAATCATCATTACTCCTAAGGGTTCTCATATCCCTTTCACCGTAAGGCTGACATTCGATTGTACAAACAAAATGGCAGAGTATGAAACATGTATCATGGGACTGGATGAGGCCATTGACTTAAGGACTAAGATCCTTGATGTATACGGTGATTCAAATTTGGTTGTTAACCAGATCAAGGGAGAATGGGAGACACGTCAGCCTGGTTTGATCCCTTATAAAGACTAGGCAAGAAGACTGTTGACTTTCTTTGATAAGGTTAAGCTTCATCACGTACCCCATACAGAAAATCAGATGGCAAATGCACTGGAAACTTTGTCATCCATGTTTGAAGTGAATCGTTGGAATGAGGTACCCGTGATTAGAATTATGCGTCTTGACAAACCCGCTCATGTGTTTGCGACAAAAGAATTGATAGATGATAATCCATGGTTTCATTACATCAAATGCTTCCTAAAAAATCAAGAGTACCCACTTGAGGCGTCCCACAAAGATAAGAAGACATTGAGGAGATTTGCTGGCAATTTTTTTCTAAATAAGAATGTGTTGTACAAGAGGAATTTCAACATGGTCTTGCTCAGATGCGTGGATAGACACGAGGCAGACATGTTGATGAAGGAAGTGCATGAAGGATATTTTGGCACCCATGTCAGTGGGTATGCAATGGATAAAAGGATGTTGAGAGAAGGGTATTATTGGATGACCCTGGAATTTGATTGCTGCAAATATGTGAAGAAATGTCACAAGTGTCAGATTTATGCAGACAAGGTGCACATACCGCCCGTTACTTTAAATGTCTTGACCTCTCCTTGGCCTTTTGCTATGTGGGACATTGATATAATTGGGCATATTTAACCGACTGCTTCCAACGGACATCGTTTCATCCTGGTTGCCATTGACTATTTTACCCAGTGGGTAGAAGCTGCCTCGTATGCAAATGTCACAAAACAAGTGGTTGCCCGCTTCATAAAGAAATAAATCATTTGTCGTTACGGGATTCCCGAGAGGATCATTACTGATAATGGATCCAACCTGAATAACAAAATGATGAAAGAGCTATGCCAAAGCTTTAAGATTCAACATCACAATTCTTCTCCATATTGTCCATAGATGAATGGTGTTGTTGAGGCAGCTAACAAGAATATCAAGAAGATTGTGCAAAAGATGGTACTGACGTACAAGGATTGTCATGAGATGTTTCCTTTTGATTTACATGGGTACTGTGCTTCATTTCGTACTTCAACAGGGGAAACCCCTTTCTCTCTTGTATATGGTATAGAAGCAGTCCTGCCAGTGGAAGTGGAAATTCCTTCTTTAAGGATTATGATGGATGTAAAGCTTGATGAAGCTGAGTGGGTTCAGATAAGGTTTGATTAGTTGAACCTCATTGAAGAGAAACGAATGGTAGCCATTTGTCATGGGCAGTTGTATCAGAAAATGATGAAGAAAACATTCGATCATAAAGTGCATCCTTGGTGCTTCTAGACTCGTGACCTGGTGTTGAAGAAGATCATGCCTCCTCAGACAGATCACATGGGCAAGTGGACCCCAAATTATGAAGGACCATATGTTGTGAAGAAAGTTTTCTCTGGCGGAGCCTTGATACTCTTAACTATGGATGGGGAAGATTTTACGTCCCCTGTGAATGCAGACGTAGTAAAAAATTACTTCGCATAAAAATAGACCCGCTGGACCACAAAAAGAATAGGTCTAGGAAAAAATGGGCATCTAGGCGAACCACAAAAAGAGAAGGTTCAGGAAAAAATTAGGGATAAAAGAAAAAAGAATTTAATAAAACCACTAAGTTGAAAACTGAAAAGGAAACTTATGCAAAAATGGTATCCCGGTGGATTGAAAACCCGAAAGGGCGATCCAAGCAAAAGTTATGGATTTAAAAGCGAGAGGGTGTTGTTTGTGTAGGATCTGTGATCTTATTTCATTACGAAAATTGGGAACCCGAAGGATAGGAATCAGTCCAATCATTCTCTTCAGAAGGCAAGGTCTTGAGGGCTTCGAAGACATAAGAGCCATAACAGAACTGAAACTCAGTGGAAGTTCGTTTCTACATTGCCATCTTTGTATTTTGTCTTTTTGCACAATTACCTATTTTAGAAATTACTTCATGATGTAAATGCCTATTTATAGGCCAATTTAAATTAATAAAATTACTTTTCACTCAAATAGTTTCTTTTATTTTTATTTTACTGTTTTGTTTGCAAAAACGTCCGACTTTTTGATAAACATTGCATTTGAAAACACTGAAGCTTTGCAAAAAACATGCTGAAAACATTTGAAATTGCTTGACATTTTGAGTGTCTTGGGTGGTAAGTAAGGTTGCCATACTGTACCAGTGGCACAATTTGTCGTGTCACATTTGCAGGAATTGTTGTTGATAGTCAACAAGAAATAAGATCAGAAGCTTGAAGTACCAAGGTTGTTCCCAGCGTGAGGCCTTTGATCTCTCTTCTCCAGTAGGTTTTTAGAGAGTATCTTTTCCCTAGCAAGGTGTTGGAAGCATTTATTCTCCCAAGCAGTGAAACACTCTATATCAGATAAGGTTTCAAGAGTTGTTTATCCCCGACAATGTAGGAGAATTCCTCATTCCCAGTAGCGCAAGATGGCGAAATATCCCTAAGCAGTTGGAAGTTGGTGTGAAGTCAAAGTTTTCTCTTCCTCACACGTCAGAGTTGATGACGATTCTCCAGCAAGTCAAAGTTTAGGTTACTGGTTCCCTAGCGAGTCAAAGTCCAATGGTTATTGGCATTCTCAACAGTTCAAAGTCCAATCTTCATTGGAATTTCCCACCAGAGTTTATAATTCAGTGTGTGATTCCACAACACAATTTGTAGCCCAGTGGTTATTGGCAGTTCGGGTTATTATCTCCCCACATAAATCAGATCACTATGATCCCTTGGGCTATTCCCCAACAGATATTTCAATCAATACCCAGGGCCATAGATATGTCGATCTTACCCTCGATTTACCCTTTGTTTCCCTAGTGGAGTCATCTTTCTGCTTACAGCTTCCTGGGGTTGTAAATCCATTGATTTTACTTCTTGCTTATAGATCCGTTGATCTTTGAAATTCTGGCAGGTAAATACCGGATGTCGAGACAAATGTCACAACACTGTGATCAAAACAGCTTGACCACACAAACAAAGATGCAAACATTTAAACGACAAAAAAGTAAAATTAACACCAGTAATTGTTAACCCAGTTCGATGGAACTCACTTACATCTGGGGGCTACCAAGCCAGTAAGGAAATTCATTATGATAGTATTAGTTCAAAGCTAAACTCCCCCGTTTACAACTTCTCGCCTAATCCCTACCTTGAGCAACTTCTACCTAGACACCCTCTAGATATGAGATCCCCCTCTCACTTCCTAATCAGTCACAATCCCAGTGACAATTCAACAATTACCAATAATAGAAGTAGAACACTTCCAAGACAATACTTGATTTTTCTTAAAAGCCTTAACCAAGAACAATAAAATCTTGCTTAAAAGCTTTAGAGCGAACAATTAACAATCAGTCAAACTCAATGCATCAGAAGATACATGAGTGACATACAATTAACAAACACTAAACCCTAAAGACCAACCAAAACAAGGTTAATCCTTATTCTCCAAATTCTTCATGTGATGTCTCTCCTTCAATAGGGTTAGGTATTCTCTTTAAATAGCCTTCTACCTACTTGGGCCTGGGCTCTTGAAGCGCAAAAATAGCAGCAATCAGTACTGCAAATCATCCTACACAATAATAGGAACAAAATACAAACTTTCCTAAAAAGGCTCAAAGATCCTTTTTTATGAAAAGTAAAAGAATCTGTCATAACAAAAATTCCCAAAATATACTCTCATGAATAACACACATGTGTGAATTAAAACACACTAGAAAATCACGCAAAAAATACCAAAATAATCATACCCTAACTTTCTGGTATAACATGTCCTGGCACATGTCACAACGTCATGCTGGACATGATGTCTGACTGTCATGGCAGAACATCTAGTATAACAACTTGTTAACAACATGTTGTTTTACTAAAATGTAGCCAATCCACAAATCACAGAACTTATAATACCCCTTTGGCAAATTTTGGCTAAAATAACCTTAGTACACATCAGAGGCATACATAACAGAATCAAAACAAAAACAAAGAAACCCAGACAGCAAGAAGCACCAAACCAAAAACAATGCTATCAACACAATAGAGCACACCTGACAACACAATGTCAAGACATCGAGTCTGACATCACAAAACAATTAAAACAACATAAGCTACTTGAGAACATGTAAGCTTTGTACAAACTGCAACTCTGCAACAACAGATCAGACAGGTACTCAACTCCCCATGTCATATATAACTAGTACTCCTCCTGAAGGGGAAAACCAAAATCACAAGAAAAACACATAAACACGAACTCTTGCAAGTTTATCCAATAGAACCACACTTCAAAAACACCCAACACATGCACTCCCCCTGAACATCACAACCTACTGCAGAGAATAATACATTCTCCTATACACAACAACACCATAACTCCAACTTACAAACACCCAAACACAAGAATCAATCATTCTATTCTTGCACACCAACATCAGTGGGTCTTACCTTTCAGCACAGACACACAACAAATTATCATGCTCACCCTAAATAGTTGCATGCACTAGCAACAACAATGACACCTACTCTTCCTAAGCAGTAGTGAACATATGACATGAAGTCATGGCATTTGATCCAACATCAGAAATAGCAAACATACTAACACTTTACTCCCCCTTTTTAGCTAAAATTTAACAAAAAGAAAAAGTAAACGTAAACAATAATAAATGGACCCACACATTCATATAGTAACCACACCAATGGAAGCACAAATTTCTAACAAACAAACATCCAAACAACACAAAGGCAATATAGTAGCAAAAACACAGGGGGTACATTTCCCAAATAGTACAACACAAAAACAGACAACAACTTCAACTATCTCTAATCTTCAGAGCTCTCATCTCAACTACTATGATCTTGGTCATCAATGTTTTCCTCCTTTTTCTCTGCATCAACCAAGTAGTCATTACACCGTCCTCAGATAGAGCTTTAATGAGTCCTTCCAGTTTGATTTTTCTAGCAATACATACTTTGATGGTCTCATCCAACTCTTTACAGGTGGCCTTTAGTTCAGCTATGACACCATCATTAGAAGTGGAAAACGCCCTCTCTTTTGTTGAGGTTGTAACAATGTATGCAACATGCGTCCCTTCAAAATGTTTGTGGTGAAAGACAAGAGGAAATTCCCTCTTTTTAAAACTTTCTGACTCAACCAAGATTCCTGGTTATTGGTTCAAAATTATTCCACAGATTAAGGTTGGAAATGCTATAGGAAGCTTTACCGCAGAAGATGTGGCTTGTCTCAAGGTTTGCTAGAAAATATAAGTACCAAAATCATAGTCTATTTTGGTGCCAAGTATGTAGATAAACTTAGCCAATCCCGTAGCTATTGTGGAGGTATGATTAGTGAGCACCTAGTTGACTCTTAAATAATTTGCAGACAGCTTGCCTTTCCTAGGCCATTGCTTCACTTGATTCCCAGTAATTTCTCTAGAAATGAGATTATCAGATACCTTAACTTCTGGTCATTATGATTCACATCTTCCTAAGTACCTGTTGATTATCACTGGAGAAAATTCCACGCATCTCTCTCTTACATAAACCTTCCTAAAGTCCGAGCTCCTTTTATCATCACACCTTTGAGTGATGTTCACAACAAATTCCTTTACCAGCTTTCCATAACACTTACCTAGTTTTGAAACAGTCGTCATCAAATCTGCTTGATCAATGAGATTCGCAATCTCCTTGCATTCTAAAGCTTCCTTCCTCAATTCTCTTTCAAGGGCTATGCGTCTTTCGTAGACATATTTCCACTTCTCGACATTTTTAAACGAGTGAAAGGATACATTATCCAAAGAGATATCAGGAATTTCAACAAAGCTTCTTTTTGCTACAGACTGTCCTCTACCCTTATGCATGATGTCCTCAACATCAATTTCAACATCAAACTCTGAGTCACTCGAAGGAACATCCTTCATCTTCAGGTTCTTTTTCAAAGAAGTGGGAGTCATAACTTTGCTCTGTCCCTTCGTTGGACCCATACTTACACTTTTCTTTGAGGGAGTGCTCTTAGACGCATCTTTAGCCTTTTTTTCCTGCTTTTCAATCTCTTGGCAATGCCAGGGGGTAATCTTTTACTAATGGGTTCATCATCAAAAGTAAGAATGTCAATGTTGAATACCTCATTCTTATCAGCATTCTTTTCAGCATCTGCTTCAGTAGCAGCCTCATGCTCAGTTTCACAAGCCTCCAGATTTTCATTATTCTCATCACCGAATGACTTTGTCATTAATGTCCCAACATCAGGTGCATCATCAGAAATGTCTTTCCCACTCAGAATGTCAGACAATAACCTACATATTCTTCAGTCAACTTTAATGTATTCCTGGTTGGATCTTCTAGGAGCTTTTTCAATATCAGGTTTTCCAGACTCCTTGATTATGTCAATGACATTAGGTTCAGCTTAACCGTTATGCACATCAACAAATATTATTCCCTTAGAAATCCTTTAAGTAGAAGTAATTACACAAGATGAGTGATGTTCTTTTCCCTCCTGTATCATTTTTCTGCGCTTCTTTGAGGTTTCACTCGGAATGATAGAGAGAGGAACAATGTCTGTTATCACATTAGACATTTCTTCAAAAATCTTAGGGGTGTAGGGAGTGGAAGAGGACATGTCTTCTATGTTGGACATATTTTGTTTTTGAAATCCTAAGAACGAGATATCAAGAATGATGTTATGAGAAAGCTCTTTGTGGAAGAACATATTCAACCACTCTTGAGAGTGAGGTTTAAAAAAATAAGGCGAATGAATAGTACAGTAGGTGAAAGATTTTGCGTAGCGGGCAGTCGTGAGAAACCCAAGGTTGGGTAATGATGTTTCTGATTTTTCATAAGTCACTAAATGAAGAAAAAAACTATCTGTTTCATGTCTGCACCTTAATACTTGCTTTATTTTTTTTTGCAATACAAATTCCAACAACACCCTTTAGCTTCTCAAATTGATATTTATTGAGAATGAAACTGTTTGCATGAGATTTTCTCAATAATACACTTTTAATGACCCCAACTTTATCCAAATTAAGGGGAGGATGATAAATGTTATTCCATTACTTAATTCTATAACTAGCGAGGACCTTCAGCTCTTTGAGGCCTTTCACGTGATCATAGTATAATGTTATAATATTCTGTGGGACATTTGATATTTCTGAGATTTTCTTCTCAACTTGACACTCATCACAAGCTTTTCTTATAGAAGTTATCCAAAATCTTTCTAGATGCTTCCATAAGTTACAGTGGTCTTCAGATCTGATGAAAGATCTTAGATGTTGTATAGGATGTTGGAGCTTTATCTTTGTGACCAATGTATTTTTCCTCTTCTCAGGATAGATATTTCTAGACGCAAATGGTTTTTTCCTTTTTGTTATATTCAATTTTTGTTGGACTTCCAACATCTCTTATAGTCTTGAGTATGTCATCCAACACATATGTTCCATTTTTTAACATTCTAATAGGCTTGGTCATGTGATCTAGCTTAGAGGTCACTAGGGATACTTCACTCCGAAAATCAGACACTTTAGCAAGCAATTCCTTCTTCTCAACCTGCAGTTGTCTTATGGAAAGCTTTCATTTTTCACCCTTCTTGCACACTTCTTCAATGTTGACACATAAGTCTTTGTACACAGCAGCTAGGTCTTCATACAACATCTTCATTCCTCTTACAGAGTCACATCTCCCAGAGAAGGCTTTAACAAGCTTGATGTCTTCATTATCCTTTCCACCTTTATAGTCATACTCTGTCCATGAAACAATCGTTCCTTTTTGTCATTTCTCAAGATATGTTGAGCATTCTGCACTAAACTGTCCAATTCCTTTACACTTATAACATTGAACACTTTTGTCTTTTTCTTGAGAATCATAGTTCTTGCTGGTGTCAAGAGAGACGTTCTTGACATCTAGCTTGTTCTTCTTTCCATCTTCTCCAGAACTTGATTGCCAATAGTATTTCACATTCCTTCCTTAGTGTTAAGATCATATCGAGTCTCTATATCTTCAATATTGGATAGAAAATCTAAGCTCTTGTTTTTCTCCTCTGACTTGTCAGAGATGGTCTGTTCAAAGGTTTGAAGAGATCCAATAAGATCATCAACCCTTATGCTGCTGATGTCTTCAGCTTCTTCAATAGTTGTCATCTTCATATCAGATCTCTTAGCAAGTGCCCAAGTTCACCAAGTTCACCGGAGAGATCGAAGAGTCCACCGTCGAACATGTCGCCAGATATCAAACTGAAGCTGGTGACATAGCAAACAATGAGGACTTGAAGATAAAGTACTTTCCAAGTTCCCTCACAAAGAATGCGTTTACGTGGTTTACCACATTGCCCCCACAGTCTGTCCACACATGGGCACAATTAGAAAGATTGTTTCATGAACAGTTCTATATGGGACAATCGAAAATTAGTCTGAAAGAATTGGCCAGTGTCAAACGGAAGGCCACAGAGTAAGTGGACCAATATCTTAACAGGTTTAGAATTTTGAAGGCACGATGCTTTACTCAAGTCCCTGAACATGAGCTAGTCGAGATGGCAGCTGGCGATTTAGACTATTCCATCAGGAAAAAGCTAGACGCGCAATATCTCAGGGATATGGTATAGCTAGCAGATAGGGTCCGACAGGTCGAACGATTGAAAGCTGAAAAAACTCAGACTAACAGATATCGTAAGAAAGAAAAAGTTTCGTATGTAGTCGCTAACGAATATTCTTCCGATGATGAGGAACTTGTCGACGAAAGTGAGGTTAACGTGGCTGAACTCAAGCCAGGACCTTTGTACACGTGCAACTTATTAAAACCATCAAACAAGAAAAATCTCGTCGAAACTGAAAAAATAGATAAATACGTTGCGAAAAATTATACGTTTGATGTGTCTAAGTGTGACGAAATATTTGATTTATTAGTTAAAGATGGTCAGATAATTGTTCCTCCTGGTTTGAAAGACCCCCCATTAGAACAAAAGAAGAAAAGGGAATGTTATAAATTTCATAATTTCCTTGGTCATAAAACAGCTCAATGTGTTCTTTTAAGGGATTTGGTGCAAAAAGCTTTGAAGAAAGGCCGATTTCAATTTGGTGAAAGGCCAAATATGTATGTTGACACAAACCCGCAGAAGGTCGAAGAAGCCTTGTACTCTGAGCTGTACAATTGCATGATGGTTGAGGCTACTGAGGGTCTCAGCAAAAAATTAACAACTGAATCTATTGAATGCATGATGGTCGAAACTATTGATGGTTCCGACAAAAAGACTGAGGAAAAACTCTATCCAGTTTACCCTCAAGCTAAAAAATCCTGGCGGATTTCCAAGAGAAATGCAGGGTAAATGGATCGAAGGTTGTGTTATGCCCAAGGTGCAACGCTGTCTTTGATGAAAAAGCCGCTGAGAAATACAAAGCTGGCAAAAAAGAGACGTCGCGAGGTGGTAAGCCACCTGTCCCAAGGTTTGTATTCGACCGGAATGGGGCCCCTCGTCGAAACGAGGAGTACAGGAAGTTGTTCCAGCAGGCACGACCCAAGACCCTTGTACCACCGTCAGACACTCCATAGGAGAAGTGGGTAGAACCAGTGAGTCAGAAAGGGAGCAAAAGGCCGAAATGGAAGGTATTAAATTTGGAAAATGAGGCAAAAGTCTCTGACAAGAGGGTCGAACCTAGGGGCTATGTGGTATCCCCCAACTACAAAAGGAAGAATCCTATGACAATAACTCAATGGAGGCGGTATCAGTGAAAGAAGAAGGCTGAGAAAGAGGCTTCGACTTCGCAGTTGAAATCAGTCGGAACCTCTGGACGGAAACGACAATACCTAAAAGGAAGGTGGATAGAAAATGAAAAAGTCATGACAAATCAAACAATGGAAGTGACTATGGAATATTCTAGAGAGAAGGGGGTGGTCTCGACCCAGAGCTCGAAATGTACATCAGTGGTCGAAAGCAAGAAAGAACTAGAGTACACTCCCCAGCCAGATGAGGAAGAACCAAAGTATTCTCCCCAGTCAGACGAAGAGTATACCCCTTCACCAGATGGCGACTTCGAAGAAGACATGTATGATGACACAAATAATGACACATACGGTGAAAACTTCATCTTAAACTGTGGTATCGTGTCGATACTGCCAGCAGAGTATGATATGGTGTCGGAAGTCTCTGAAACGGAAGAAGATTTCGTGCCAGATGAAACTGTGGAAGACAAACCGCTTTGCTACTATGTGATGAACAATGGTGTGGTAGAAGAATAAATAGCCATGTTTGAGAGGCCCAATCCTGGGATGATGTACCATTTGAAGCCGCTATTCATAAAAGCAAAGGTTGACGGAGTGGGGGTCAACAAAGTGTTTGTGGATGGAGGGGCCACTGTCAATTTAATGCCTCATAATTTATTTAAAAAGATTGGAAAAACTGAGGCTGACCTCCGACAACACAACATGCTTTTATCCAATTACGAGGGAAAGACTAGCAACATCCTTGGGGTGGTCCAGGTTGACTTAGCAGTGGGTACAACCAATAAATCAACATTTTTTATGGTTATCAACTCAAAGGCCAATTTCAACTTGCTGTTGGGTCGAGAGTGGATTCATGGAATAGGGGCAGTGCCGTCAACGTTACATCAGAGATTAAGCATCTGGAGGAAGGATGGCATTGTCAAAAACATTGAGGCTGATCAGAGTTACTATAAGATTGACAAAGTTAAGGGCAATTAGAAGTCCTTCGATCAACACTTGGCTAATGTGGCTTCTTGTGATGACGGATCGGGGTCTTATACCTCTGCCGACACGGGTCGCGTCTTGAATTTGGATCCCGACTACGGGTTTACTTGGGATGTTGCCAACGAAACAATTGAGCCTAGGGAAGATAATCCACCCACAGGGTGGCCAGTAGTCGGTGAAAATGACTACTGAGTCAGAAAGCATGACTCAAATTTTGGCCTATTTGGCTGAAAACAAAAGAAAGTCGGCACTAGAAGTAGAAAAACAACAAGAGATAGCTAGTGAAGCTGACCCCAACGCACAAGTAAATGGCCAACAAGGCCATTCAAAAGCTTCAGAAAGCCAGAGGCTTGATTACATCTATGACAATGAGCCTTTGGGGTTTGAGAAAGACCCAACCAGTGAGCTGCAAAGAATGCAAGTGTATGACCCACTCGAAGAGGTTGACTTAGGAGATGGGGTTAAAAAAAGACCTACCTATGTAAGCACCAAAGTGGGATCGAAGATGAAGGCCAAACTGATTGAGGTATTGAAAGAGTACAAAGACTGCTTCGCCTGGGATTATGGCGAAATGCCTGGTCTAAGTCAAAGTGTGGTGGGGCATCGACTGCCAATTCAGCCAGGTAAAAGGCCAGTAAAGCAGCAGCCTCGACGGTTCACTCTAGAGATTACTCTGAAGATCAAGCAGGAGATCGAGAGACTGCTCAAAAGCCAGTTCATCAGAACTGCAAGGTACGTCGAATGGATAGCGAACATAGTGTCTGTTATCAAGAAAAATGGAACCCTTCGAGTCTGTTTAGACTTTAGGGATCTGAACAACGCTACCCCAAAAGACGAGTATTCGATGCCTGTGGCAGAAATACTCGTCGACTCAGCTGCAGGTATCGAATATTTGAGTATGCTTGACGACTATTCTGGCTATAATCAAATTCTCATAGCCGAAGAGGATGTCCCCAAAACTGCGTTTCGATGCCCTGGGGCTTTGGGAACATACGAATGGGTTGTGATGCCATTTGGTTAAAAAAACACTGGGGCAACCTATAAAAGAGCCATGAATGCTATATTCCATGATTTTATTGAGAATTTTATGCAGGTGTATATTGATGACATTGTGATAAAATCCTCATCGGAGAATGGTCACTTGGACCACCTTCGACGTTCATTCGAAAGAATGAGAAAATATGGATTAAAAATGAATACATTTAAATATGCTTTCGGTGCTCACGCAGGGGATTTCCTAGGATTCGTGGTCCACAAGAAAGGCATCGAGATAAACCAGAACAAGACAAAAGCAATCTTGGATCTCAAGCCGCCTTCAACAAAGAAATAACTCCAATCTTTGTTGGGGAAGATAAACTTCTTGAGAAGGTTTATATCAAATCTAAGTGGCAAGATGAAGGTATTCTCGCCATTGCTCAAAGCCAAGAAGGAAAATGACTTCCATTGGGAACGGGAGCAGCAGGAGGCTTTCGACGCTATCAAAGAATACCTCACAAGGTCTCCCATTTTATTGCCACCAAGTATGAATAAAAACATGAAGTTTAACATTGTTGCGTCGGATACGACCATAGGAAGCACGTTAGTCGAATGTTAATAGATGCTGAAACTAGGTACACTATGATTGAAAAGTTGTGCCTATGCTTGTACTTCTCATGTATGAAATTAAAGTAATATATCAAACCAGTTGATGTTTATGTTTCGTCGCATTTTGATGTTATTAAGCATATGTTGTCTAAACCCATTCTACATAGTCGAATTGGGAAATGGGCACTAGCATTAACTGAATTTTCCCTGACATACGTCCCTCTAAGGGCTAAGAAAGGTCAAATAGTGGCAGATTTTATTGTCGATCACGCAGTGGTCGAACCGTCGATATGTAGTGTCGACGTTGCCCCTTGGAAGTTATACTTCGATGGGTCAAGCCATTGAAATGGGGCAGATATTGGAATTTTAATAACGTCCCCGCAGGGTATTCCAACTAAATTCAAATGTAAGGATGATGGAAAATGCTCCAATAACGAAGCAGAATATGAAGCCTTAATTACTGGTCTCAAAATACTTAAGGATTTGGGTGCCAAGAGAGTTGAAATAAAGGGCGATTCTGAACTGGTGGTTAAACAAATCATGAGAGAATATAAGTGCGTCAAAGAGCATCTTTTGGTTTACTTCTCAATGGAGAAGCGACTTTTGGAACACTTTGAAGTTGTCAGCATTACGCACGTGCCCAGAATAGAAAATCGAGAGGCTAACAATTTAGCGCAGATTTCCTCTGGGTACAAGGTGTCGGAGGAGAAGTTGAAAGACTTCATTGAAATTAAGGAGAAAATGGTGTCAAATATGCTACCACCTTCAAGCTTGTCAATCTCAAAAGCTGGTGGAGCAAACGCCCCGACAGAAAGCTTAATCGAAAGTTTGGGAAATTATGAAGTTTTTACTATCAGCAATCTATCACCGACAGATTGGAGAAGACCAGTCATTGAGTATTTGGAGAATCCGGTGGGCAACACTGATAGGAAGACTAAATACAGAGCTTTAAGTTATGTTCTGATGGGAAATGAGTTACTAAAAAAGACTCCAGAAGGAGTGTTGCTCAAGTGTCTAGGGGACACAGATGCATACCTTGCAATTTCTGAGGTCCATAGTGGAACATGTGGGTCTCACCAAGCTGGCCATAAGATGAAATGGTTGTTGTTTCGACAAGGCGTCTATTGGCCAAGCATGCTCAAGGATTACATGGACTTTGCAAAGGGATGCCAAGACTGTAAAAAACATGCCCATAAAATATTAACCTATGTTACAAGAGATTCAATTTAGAAAGTAAATTTTCATTAATAAGTGGCCAAAATTGTCTAGGAAGGCCAAGATGGCTTACGAAATATCCAAGTAAAGTTACAACAGTTCGACATGCAAATTAAGAGGAAGCAGGAAATCTAGATTTAAAGTCTTCAAAAAGGGTCTTCTCGTGAACAACCTTGCTTTCGAGAAGAGCTTTCCTTTTCTGCATTTGACCAATGGTATCCTTTATTTTGAGAGCCGTTTTGATGTGAGCAATCCCTTGGGCGACTTCTTGATCAATTGCCTCTTGAGCAGGAAAAGGTTCAGCGGAATCCAAAGAGGCCTTTTGCTTTTCGACCTCAGCAATTTTTCTTGTAAGTTCAGCTATCTGAGCTTGGTAGTCAGATATCTACTGGTCAAAAGCACGACGCTTATCAGAGCGCTCTTGCTTTTTAGCCTCGAAGTCCCCAAGTTTCTTCTCACAAAGTGAACGTAGGTACCACTCACGGTTCATCTCGTTGTTTTTCAGCCTGATTTGAGCATCGGCTTGTTTGCACATAGTAAGGTCCTTGGCCAGTTGCGTAAATAAGGCCTCGAATTTAATTAAGTACGTGGCCATGGGAGCGGTAACTTGAAATTCGGCAAGTTCATCCAATATTTTAAACATGTCACAAGCCACAACAACTTTCTCTACAGCGGCCGCCAGAAATTCGTCCTCAAATAGGTATGTCTTCAATTTTTGGAGCTTGAGGGCGAAGGAAGCATCTATTTCTGGGGTTGGTATGGCCGTCGAACTTGTAGGTTGAACGTCCCCAGACTCTTGTTGAAGCTTGTTCAGTGCCTTCAAAGTTGCTGCTGGATTTGTTTGTTTTTTCGCCAAAATCTCCGCTAGGGTGAGAACTGTGTCGACATTGGGCGTAGGCATGGTGGAGCCACCTTCAGCAAAAACCTTAGGGTTCATGTTGACTTCAGCAACAGTAGCAATAGTCGAAGGATTTTCATTATCACCAGTGGTTGCACCATCCTTCCCAACCTCAGTGGTGGTGTTTTGGATTGGAGGCATTATCGCTGCTGGATCCTCTTCTGTCGAGGCCCCTTGAAACTCGTCAACTATTTGAGGACTAAACACGGTTGCTGTCTCAGGCGGATTGCCAATGGTAGCTGTTGCAGTATCATCTTTTTCAGTAGTGGTCGAACCGGCCATAGTTTCCTGCAAGAAAAAGTTCCAGTGAGGAAATATCCAAGCAATAGTTGGGCTAAGGGAACAATGATGGTGAATACCTTAGCAGGGTGTTTTGGAGGAGGTGCTTCTGCCTCGACAGGCTTGAAGACTTCAGCAAGGTTTCTAAGGACAACAGGATCCACGGTCGAAGCGACCGTTTTTGAAGGCATTTTCTTGATTAGGGCCCTCTTCTTCTTCACTAATGGAGTAGCTGGATGAGATGCTGGGGTTTCAGTAGGAAAGATCCGGGATTAGGTACTTTCATCCGACACATCTCCCTCAGGAGACGGTATTTTCTCAGAAGCCTAGCAAACAACAAAGTCAGATAAACAGCAGAAACAAATGTGAAGGAACGTTGAAACATGTTATACCTGTGGTTTCAGGATCTTCGGTTTCTTCGCAAGCCTGTTCAAGAGCAGCAAAAGCATCGACCATGTTCTCCAGAAAAAGGTCACGTGCAAAAATTTGAGTCTGGTATTCTGACCACCAGACGTCGAAGTCTTCTGTAGTAAAGAAGGAGGGTTGGAACGCAAAGACAAGCAACTCAAAATGTTGTGTTGACCTGGAAAATTTAAGGCAGGCCTTGTGACCCGCCAAGTTCAGCCGTCGACCAGCCCGCACAATGTCAGAAGAATGTTTCACCAAGGACTTAGGTAGCATTTGGCTCAGGCCGAATTGACTGGCCACCAGGTTGGGCTGGTAGTTCATAAACCCATAACCTGTGTTCCCCGTCTGAATTCAAAAGGATATCATGGTGGGGGTTAGAAATGCCCTCCATATGGAGTTCGACTGCGCAGTTGCCTTAGGGGAAACACCAGGGAACGAATTCTTGAACCATGTCGGACCAAATTTTCGAGCCACAAAAGGTGCAATGCTTGGGACGAAAGACGTAGTTTCCATAAACATATTAAGATACTTCATAAAGAGAGTTTTGTTGGGGGTTTCTTGAGTGGTCAACAAAGCGAGTCGAATGCCCCCTATGGGACGCTCTTTGTTTAAATGCTCCATCGTTGCAGATGCAGGGTAGCCCAATTGGTGTTTGAACGTGGCATTGAGCCAATGTTGCAACAACCACATAGGCCCTGAGACATTAAAGCTTTGGTAGTCGCATGGAGGAGTTTTAGCTACAAGGCTGATAGACCAAGGGAGTGATAAAGGGAGGCTAGTAAAAGCTTACCCAAAGATACCTGTCGACCTTCGTGAATTTAGATCGCCAGGTTGATGTAACTTTTGGATATTTGCAGAGAGCCAGGGGATAATAGATAATAAGACAACCACAAAGTCAGGAAAGCGGTTTGTTCTTCGTCGGATACTTCTTTGGAGCCTTTGTTGTTGTGGTCTTCAATGTAGTTCTGGAAACCAACACGCTCGAAGTCGAAAGTGTTAGTCGTTTCCCGAGTTGGGTCGAATGTTTCGCCCAAGGGTGAAAGGCCAGTAATGGCCGCCACATCGAAGAGTGTCGGTATAAACATGCCACAAGGAAAGTGGAGTGTGTTGGTCGATTCTCCCAGAAGTACATCGATGCCAGCAGCAGACAAGGATTGACCCTGCGAGCGTTCCTTGAGAGTTGAATGGCGTCAAAGATGCCAGTCGTTTTCCATTGTTCCCGACGCTGGCATTCGACCTTGTTGAGCCAAGAAATGTAGTCCTTATTGCCAGGTGTAGGCATCGATCGAAAGACTCTAGCTTTAGGACCCATGAATTTGAGGTCTAAGGTGCCACCTTTCTCAAATGCGAGTGGTATGGTAAGAGCAAAACAGGGAAAGAACTCTTGAAGTTCTTGATGATTTGGTTTTTTATCCGGATACGGACCATGAAAAGCATGGAGTTTGCCAGCCACTGAAAAAGGGATGACCATTTGATGTTGCCAGTTTGCTACCACCGCCTCATCAACAGATGATAGTTGAGGGAGATGTCTGAGTGATTCCTTTTCAGAAAGAGCGGAAGAAATGGGGTTTTCCGGTGGTGTGCATAGCGGAAGCAGTGACAGTTGTGGAGGAAGCCATTGGAATGAAGGGTAAGTAAGCTTTTAAGAGCAAGAAAATCTGGAAGAAGAAGAAACTATGGGAAAGAGGCGAAAAGAAAACCAGACGTGTTTAAGGAGTATTTATAAGGAAAACACATGCAACTGAAAGGTCAAGAATTGTTCCGATTCTGCAGTTAGTGGGGGTAGTTTTGAGACCCATAACTTAGGACGAGACTAGCCAGCATGGCGTTTCTTGGAAATCGTGGCACAAAAATTTACCATCATCACGTCAAACTGCGAGTGACACATGGTTGAGATTCGACGGAAGACAAAACGCTGGTTATTGGGTCAAAACCAAAGCGCCGTCGAAATCTCACAGAAAATCAAAACGCCAGGTTTCTCAGTCGACGCAGTGCTCAGTCAAAACTGGCCTTTGGGGGGGGGGGGGAATTTGTTAGCTGAGAGATTTTGACTAAGCAAGGAAAATAAAGAAATGATGGGAAGGCCAACATGTAGGTCGACGTGGTGAGAAAACCAAGGCGCAGGTCGACATCCATAGAGGAGGCGTCGAAGGTCGACCCAAAAGCCACGTCGTCGGAGGATTTCTCGACTGATGGCCAACGAACCCAAGCTGATAAGTTTTTGAGCGGGAAAATTTAAAACGCTGAGAACATGGGAAGTTATAAAGATGGTGGGGTGACACGTGTCACAACCAGGGCCAATCTTGGGAAGCGAACAATTATTTTTTCGTCCTATTTAAAGCAATAGTCATTTCTGTTTTAGGGGTCGCATTTGTAACATTGCAGAAGGGAAACACTTTGAGTTCCAAGCGTTAAGAGAAACGATTTTACTCCCACAAAAATGTATGATAGCGTCCACACTTCTTTTTTAAAGCAATTTACATGGTCAAAATTTAAGTTATCTTGCCATTTACTTATCTGTTTTTCCCTTTTTTGTTTTATTCATCAATTCTCACCTTTTTATTTTTCAAGTCGTTTCCAATTCCCTCTAAATCAAAAACCATTATATCAATAAGACCTACACTTTGACCATCTATTTTGGGATTCTGTGGCCGATCCTGCAAGCAAACCTGCGATAGGAGGTCAGTGGTTGTTCGCGCGAGAATTGCGTGCGAACAAGCTCTAAGAATTTTTTTAACCAACTTTTCTTCTGACATCCTTTCTTTAGTTGTGCATTCATGAGTTGTCCCAAGGATTTACCAAGCCTCTTTAGTCATAATACAGGTACTGATCAACCTGAAAGTACTCTTGTCTACTCTATTGAATAGGGAATTCAAGGCTTTGGAGTTTCCAAGAGCTAATTCATCTTTCTCTTCTGACCAATCTTCTTCTAGATTCAAGGACTCATTGCCATCCTTGTCCTTCACAATAGGGTAATCCCAACCTTCCAAGACAGCTTTCCATGATCTGATGTCCATATATTTTAGGATGGCTATCATACTTTCCCTCCACAAGTAATAATTGGATCCATTCAAAAGAGGTGGTCTGTTATTGTATCCTCCTTCCTTGTCCATGGTACCAGAAATATACTCTCTGAAGCTCACCCAATAAGTAGAACATGATGACCTGCTCTGAATCTAATTGAAATTCTGGCACGTAGATACAGAATGTCTAGATAGATGTCACAACACTATGATCAAAATAACTTGACCACACAAACAAAGATGCAGAAATTTAAATGGCAGAAAAGTAAAATTAACACCAGTAATTTTTAACCCAGTTCGATGCAACTCACCTAAACTTGGGGGCTACCAAGTCAGGAAGGAAATTCACTATGATAGTATTAGTTCAAAGCTAAACTCCCCCATTTACAACTTCTCGCCTAATCCCTACCTTGTGCAACTTCTACCTAGACACCCTCTAGATATGAGATCCCCCTCTCACTTCCTAATCAGTCATAGTCCCAGTGACAATTCAACAATTACCAACAATAGAAGTAGCACACTTCCAAGACAATACTTGATTTTTCTTAAAAGCTTCAACCAAGAACAAAACTCCCTTGCTTAAAAGCTTTAGAGTGAACAATTAACAATGAACAATCAATCAACCTCAATGCATCAGAAGATACATGAGTGACATACAATTAACAAACACTAAACCCTAAAAACCAACCAAAACATGGTTAATCCTTATTCTCCAAATTCCTCATGTGATGTCTCTCCTTCAATAGGGTTAGCTCTTCTCTTTAAATAGCCTTTTGTCCACTTGGACCCGGGTTCTTGAAGCGTAAAAATAGCAGCAATCAGTTTTAACTCACTACAATTCATCCTACACAATAATAGCAACAAAATACAAACTTTCCTAAAAAGGCACAAAGATCTTTTTATGAAAAGTAACAGAAACTGTCATAACATAAATTTCCAAAATATATTCCCATGAATAACGCACATGTGTGAATTAAAACAAACTCAAAAATCTCGCTAAAATACCAAAATAGTCATGCCCTAACTTGCTGGTATATCATGTCCTGGCACATGTCACAAAATCATGCTGGACATGATGTCTGACTGTCATGGCAGAACATCAAGTATAACATCTTGCTAACAACATGTTGTTTTACCAAAAGGTAGCCAATCCAGAAATCATAGAACTTATAATCTTATTATTTAGAGTCGTAGATCCGTTGATCTTACTTCTCTCCATCTTTTGGGTTGTAGATCCGTTGATCCTACTTCCTTTCCATAGATCCGTTGAACTTTTTGTGTGTGTCATATATCCGTTGATATTACTTTTCTTCACCCTTTAGTTGTAGATCCGTTGATCCTACTTCCTTTCCATAGATCCATTGATCTTTTCTTGAGTCGTATATCCGTTGATATTACTTCTCTTCACCCTTTGGAAGTAGATCCGTCGATCCTATTTCCTTTCCATAGATCCGTTGATCTTTTCTTTTGAGTCATATATCTGATGATAATACTTCTCTTCACCCTTTGGTTGTAGATCCATTATTCATACTTCCTTTCCATAGATCCGTTGATTTTTTCTTTTGAGTCATATATCCGTTGATATTACTTCTCTTTACCCTTTGGTTGTAGATCCGTCGATCCTACTTCCTTTCCATAGATCCGTTGATCTTTTATTTGGAGTTGTATATCCGTTGATATTACTTCACTTCCCCATCTTTCGAGTCGTAGATCCGTTGATCTTACTGCTCTCCTTATGGGTTGTAGATTCGTTGATCTTACTTCCTATTCATAGATCCGTTGATCTTTTCTTTGGAGTTGTATATCCGTTGATATTAATTCTCTCCACTTTTCGGGTTGTAGATCCGTTTATCCTACTTCCTTTTCATAGATCCGTTGATATTTTCTTTTGAGCTATAGATCCGTTGATCTTACATCTTTATATCCTTTGGGTTCTAGATCCATTGATCATACTTCCTGTTTCCTAGCCTTTGGGTGTGTAGATTCGTTGATCTCACTACCTTGGTATTTCCCTTTGAGTTGTAGATCCGTCGATCTTACCTCTCTTTATCTTCCTTTAGATCGTAGATCCCTTGATCTTGCCCTTTTCCTATATTACCTTTCATTGGTACCATTCCCCTATTACCAAATCACCATTGTTTAACAACGCCCACTTATTACAAACCTTTTTGCCAGAAAACAGAAGAGTTACTATATCCACATTCTCATCCCCAGAGTGCAAATTTTATGGTTCTTTTGGTATTCAATCTCCTTCTACCTCAAATGTTTGAAAGTCATTGCTCTTCATACCTTCAGGTTTAAGTTGTTTGAATATGGGCAGCTGTTGCACCCCAAAATTTTCCCTCTTGTTTCTAACCTTAATTGGCTTGTGTTTCACATTCATATGCATTATCCACTAGGGCATAATATCCATAATCAGGCATTTCATTGAGCTCCTAAGTGTAGAATGCAATTTTTATCGGTGACGCGACCACCTTACCGCAATGGTTGAAATTGGGTGCTACTTTCTGATTTCTTATTCACCCTATGAAGCTGGAAAGGAAAGGGAAGGTATCTAAAACTAACCTTGCACGTAGATGTTTTCTTTAACAAATGCTAAGAGATTGGGGGGTCCAGGGTAAGATTATACAAAGGGGAGTTGTCAATTGGCCAGTGTATATATGGTTATCCATAGATCTTCTTTGGCATGTCTTTATACTTTCTGGTGTTTATCAGTTATAGGTTGGAAAAGTTTATCCTTTGGGAGTGTTGAGAGAATTTTTTTGTTGTTTATGGGTTTTTTTAATGTTTTTGGCAAGGTACTAGACCTAAAGTTTTTTATTTGTGTGCTCGCTAAGATTTCGCAATCTTATGCCTACGTATTCCCGTAAAGAAAACTGAGAAATTAGAGCAATCATAGTTCCTCCTATTCTATGGGAGAAAAGATGTTTGGTGTCTTATTTAAAGCCCAAGATTGAAGCTAAAGGTTATTTGTGTCTTGTTCAAAGCCCAAGATTGAGGCTAAAGGGGTGACTGAGAGAGAATTTGTCATCTTTAAAGGGAGATATCTCACCTATTCATCACAGTGTTGAGGGATTGGTTACTAAGGGGACTTTAACTGAAATGTATGGAATCCAGCAATGCCATAATTTCCTTTATAAGGGAATTGTCCTGAAGAAGGAAACTTTAACTCAGTGTAGAGCAATGCTAGTTTTCCTTAGGAGTCTTTCATGCTAAGAGAGGGACATTGGCTTAGATGTAAATAATCCAGAGGCTTGCCACTTACAAAGATTAGATGAAAGTTTTAACCATGATAAAAGAAGGACCACAACTTGGATTTTTGAATCAACAAGTGTGCCACTTACAACAATTATCTGGAATTAGAGTTTGTTTGATTGTCTGTTTTGGTGTGTGATGTACAGAGAAATGTCTTCCTACAGAGAAATCTTGATTTCCTCTGAGGGGTGTTGATTTTGGTGTGCCTTGATCAAAGCCCAAGGTTGAAGCTAAAAGGTTGACTATGTTTAAAGAGTTTTATATCTTTCTTGTACAAAGCCCAAGATTGAGGCTAAAAAGAATTGACTCTTCTGGGGAAAAGTTTGGTCTGCTTTGTACAAAGCCCAAGATTGAGGCTAAAAGAATTGACTCCACTAGGGAGATGTTTTATCTGTCTTGTACAAAGCCCAAGGTTGAGGTTGAAAAGAAATGACTTAGCTGGAGAATATGACCTGTCTTGTACAAAGCCCAAGATTGACGCTAAGTCTGCTGAGGGAAAATCATTATACAAAGCCTAAGAGGAGGCTGGTTGAGGAAATTCTTATATGAAGCCTAAGAGGAGGCTAGCTTCTGCTGAGGATTATTGAGATCCAGAGACAGGTCCAAGTTGGGGAATCAACTCTTGATGAGGATTAAAAAAGAGTTTAAAATATCAGATGCCTTGAGTTTTCTGATTTTTCTGAGGATTTATTGGTGGTAATTTGACCCTAGCTGGGGAATTTAAACTGAAGGCTTAAAGATTGAGTTTTAAAACCTATGGAGGTTTTAATTCTGTTGGAGATTGATGAAGTAATCAGGGTTTTTCTTGTGCTTTTAGGAAACTTGAGGGTTTCTTAGAGATCCAAGAGGAGGTGAGACTTTCCAAGTCTACTGGTATGAAAAGGTTAACTCTTAGTTGGAGGATGATCTTTGTATGATGCCCAAGAGGAGGCTGAGACTGTCCAAGTCTCTCATGCAGTGGTATGTTATGACTGTAGAGAGAAATCTTTGTATGATGCCCGAGAGGAGGCTGAGGTTTTAAGGGATGAAGATCAACCCTAGCATGGTCTGTTGTTTTGGAATTCTGACCTTCTGGAGGATTGAACTAGCAAAAGATGACTAGGTTCTGTCCTATACCTATAGGAGGTCTTCGGGTCCTTGTACTAAGCCCAAGAGAAGGATGAGAACTTCTAAGAAGCCTGAGGGTCCTTGTACAAAGCCCAAGAGGAGGTTGGGGATGCTTTTAGGAAGCCTTTGGGTCCAAACCTGAGAATAGTTCAAGAAAGATTTCACCGAGAATAATCCTTTCTTTAGTGAACAATTCTAGGGTTTGAAGAAATTCAAAAGAGGTTTCACCGGGAATTAATCCTCTTTGGGGAAATGAATTTCTTGTACAAATATTTCTAAGTTGTGACAATCTTGAGAAAAGTTTCACCGGGAATAATGCCTTTCTCTGTTCCATATTGTATAAGCCCAAGAGGAGGCAAGACTGTATCTGGAATTTTTTATGGGGAACTAGTTTTGACTGTGTTGAAAGAGTAACCACCGGTTTGATCTAAACCTAGACCTAGTTACTGGGGAAAACTCTAAGCAAATATATACAAGTATATACAGATAAAATATATAAACAAGCATATATTGAGAAGGATAGTGGAACTTACAGTTGTTCAAGCTCCAGCATTGTAACCACAGTTGTATAGTTAGTTATTCAAGAAATTGGAGAAAGTTTTGATATAACTTTGAATTTGAATCTAAATCAAAAGGAAAGTTATTTTTAAAATGAAGTTTGGGGGCTTATACTCAAGGAGAGGCCCAGATGAAAAACAGCGATCGTACTGTTATTGTATCGTGACTTATACAATGACTGAGGCCCAAATTATTTATGTACAAAGGGGGTTGGGTCTTACACTATATTAGAGGCCCAAAGGTGTTTGAAAAAGAAGAAAAGACTTACAACCAAAGGGAGGCCCAAATGATTTTTGTTTTGAAAACGGCGATCGCGCCGAGATTTTTCAAATTGTATCGGGACTTATACAATGACTGAGGCCCAGATTATTTATGTACAAAGGGATGGGACTTACACTCTTTCAAGAGGCCCAAAAGTGTTTTGAAAAACATTTGTGAGGGTGAAAATAATTAAAACCCTAATTTGATTTTAAAATGTATTTTAATTTGAATAAAAATCATTTAAAATGATCAAAATTATCAAACATGTGTGAAAAATAAGTTGTGATCTTGGATAAATGTTTGAAAAATCATGTTTTATCCATAGGATGATTTGAAAATCATTTGAATTTAAAAATCAAGAGAAAGAAATATTTTTAAATATTTAAAAACAAATAAAATTAAATTCTTTACAAAAATATCAAATATATAAAATAAATAATATTTTTGTGAAATTTTTGTAAAATAAAATATTTTAACATTTTTGTGAATTTTGAAAAAAAGAATCAATTCAAAAACATTTAAAATAAAAGAGAAATTAATTTTTGAATCAATTAAATAAAATATAAAAAATTCAAATTTTCAATTTTTCAAAAAATGGCGCCAAGAACACATGTTCATGGTCGCGTGTGTTCTTCCTCCCCAGATTTGCAAAATCCTCCATAACTCTCTGATTACTCAATGATTTTGCACGATGTAAAGATGAAACTTGTTCGTTTTTGGTCAAGGATTACAACCATATAAATTAATTGCATTTATATTAAGTGTGGAGTGAGAAATCAAAAGATGAACTCAAGAACCCAAATTTTTGCAAGAACATCATGAAATCCTATACACGATTCATACATAGCAATTGATTGAGGGGTATCACTCTATATACATGCAGAAATAAGATGGTAACTCAGAAACACATTTATGATGCATGTAGTATGGAGTTTGAAGGCTTCAGGCATACCTCTTGCAGCTGGTGATTGAGCTTGATGATGGAGATATTACATATGTGTTGTAAGGACCTGGACAACTTCACTATACCCTATGGAGTGTGTTGAGATGCTTGGATCACCTTGTGGTACCTCAACTGCAACCTTGTCAAAAATCTTGGGCAAATGACTGGTGACTTTGTGATTCAGGTGTTCCAGATGTGTTTTAAGGTTATGGATCACTCACATATGATGTATGTGAGGTGTTGGCATGATTGGTTTGGATTTGAAGGAAAACATGAATTCAGAGGTTTTGGGGTGGTTTGATCAGTCACACATGACCTCTATTTATAGTAGAGGAAGTTTGTTTTAGAAGCAATAGTGTTTGGATAAATTAACTTGGATAATCATGGCAGTAGCTTGTAGCCATTGACTTGGATAAATTAAAAGTGCCAAGCCAACTCTCTTATCTTCACTCCATTAATCCTTGCAGGTTTGAATACTTAGAGTTTTGGACTGCAATCTTGACTGATTTGGAGTGTAGTGATCTGGTTCATGACACCTCAATGCATTGCATTGATGTTACCTTGGCAAATTTGAATTCCAAGTTTCATGTCATGATGATTTTCACATGGCAAGTTGAATTCCTTGCCTCTTTGATCATTAACCAAGCGAGTCATCAGATCCTTTGTGTTTTTGGAAGATGACAAAGTTGGAAAAGTGACAAGAATTGAAATGCAAAATCGTGTGGCACAAGTTTGGTCTTCATGCTGTCTTGAAAAATCAGGTTTTCATGCCATGTTTCAAGGTTTGTAACTTCCTACTCAAGTTGAATTAGGATGAGGTCTTGTACATTTTGGAAAGCTCTCATGACATACTTTAACTTTGATGTCCAACATTGGTCTTGGTTCAGCTTGGATCAAGGTGAAAAGTGGCCTCAAAGTTGGTAAAAAATGAAACAAATTCTGACTTGAAAATTTCACTAAGTGTTGGAAAAAGTGGTCATTTTCATTTTTTGTGATTTTGATCAATCCATAACTCAAAATCCATGAGGATTTGGAATCTTTTGTAGTTGACACTTTTGAATTATGTCATGTGAACTTTCATTTGAGCTTTGGATGGAAGAAAAATGCCTTAGGGTTTAGGAGTTATGACCTTGCAAAGTTGGTACCAAATCACTTTTCTTCCATAACTTAGAAAAATTTAAATTTCCTATGGTTGCCCCTTTTGCAAGAAACCTCACTTTTCTTGATTTTTTCTGATGAATGATGATCAAAACCATACATTAACATTGTTTTTGACTTAGGAGAGCCACATTTGTGAAAAAATCCAAAAAGTCAAACTTAATTTTAGGCACAGTTGACTTTTTGTCAAATGAATTTCAAACTGTCTGATCCTCCATGCAATCAAGCTCTTGACCTAATTCAAACCTAATGGATAGATTCCATAAGTGTTTTAGGGTGTCTTGAATCATGTCCCAAGGTTTGGGAACATGTCTTGGTCAAAAGTTAAAGATACAGTTGACTTTTTCTTCAAAACCCTAATTGTGGTATAGATGAAATTGAAACTTGTGAATTGATAATGCGATATTACATAATATATTTGCTCTGAATTACATTAATTTATTTCGTCATTTTTGTTTATTCACGTTTTATTTGCGAGTATTCGAGTTCCTTTTCAGGTATTTTCTCTAAGTTAACCTGCATGAGTAAAGAAGAAAGAAAGGAGAAGAAAAGAGAAGAAAAGAAGACAGTTGACAGCAAAATGAAGATTCTGCACTCAGAATGCATGGCGATCGTTACAGGCCCATGGCGATCGTAACGCAGTTTAGTTGTGACCCTCGTCACAATACCATGGCGACCGACACAAGTGTATTTCTCATAATCCAATTTTAAATTACGTGGACTACTCAACGGGTTTCAACTCAACCACAACCACGTTTAACCAGTCAAGGGAATGCTTCAGATAATATCGGCCACTAACTTTCACTTGGAGATTTTTTTCTCCTTGTTTCATGACTACTATTGAAGGTTATAAACTGAAAGCAGTTTTCTACACAAAGGACTCTCTGAACCCCACGTGAATTTTTTTGCAGAATTACATTTCCATAGTTTATTTCCTTTACTTTTTCCAATTCCCTTTCTCCTTTTTAAACATTCAAATAGCAATAGTTTCCTACACCGGGAAGCTATTGCACCTTAGTTAGTAGCTTATTTGGCTTCACACTTTTATCGTTCGAGCAAGCAAATCCTGCCGACTTGTGGAGGATTGTGTTCTCAAGACTAATTGTTTCCAGGTTTTTATTCATTAATAAGAATTGTGTTTTTAGTTTTAAATTACTATGCATGAATTATTATTCTATTGCTTCTGTTTGTGTATGGCTGTACTAGTTAGGATGTCTGGCTAAATCGTTTATATTGGTATGTAATTAAGTCGATCGGAAAGGGATTCGACCGGTCGTAGGTAACTTTGATAATTTACTTTTCTGGTTCCAATTTCTTAATTTAATTGACCTTTGTTACGAGAGTAAAAAGGTAACGAAGGTTACGATCAATAAAACGAGAGTTTACGATTTTAACCGGATAGTTGAAACTGGACATTGGTTTTAAACACAGCGAGAGCGCTTTAAAATCAATTAGGACTTATTAATTTTCAAAAAGTATTTTTAAATTCAAATGGGCTAGCGAGAGCAGACATTCTGATTTAGGAGTATAGTCAGAGTCAATAACACGAGAGTGTGAGGTAAAGACTTTTAAATTGGTATTTTTCTACTGAAAATTATTTTGACTATTAAGCCGACGATTTGTTGAATCCCAGATGATTGATGAGTTACGTACCGATATTCCGTTATATCTTGTTTAAATCCAAGTTTTAGTTTACTTTTAGTTTCCCGTCTGCACCTTAATCTAAAAATCATACGCCTTAGCTAAACATAGTGACAACCCGATAGCACTAGTTTGATTATCAGTCCCTGTGGGTTCGATATCTTTTAAAACTACGTGATTAGACTGTGCGCTTGCAATTAGTAACCCCGATAGACTCATAAAGTCGCGATCAAGTTTTTGGCGCCGTTGTCGGGAACTGATTTAGTCAATAGTGTGATTCCTTTGTTGCGCCGTATAGACTAAGGTAACAAATTCCCTAATTTGCCGGTTGTATGCCAAGTACTCGCTCAAAAGGCGAAGACCTAACGCAACCGATAGAAGAACCTGAACGTCTTCTCAGTGTAAGACAACAAATTAGAGAATACTGTTTAGAACACGAAATTCCTTTTCTTGACTCAGAATCTGACTCAGAATCTGAGACTAAACCTGAAACTAAACCAGACATGGCCGACAGACCTCAGAACCGTCCTCTTAAGTACTATGCCATTCCTTCGCAGGCTGAACCACATAACAGCATCGCTACCCCTGCCATCGAGGCAAATAACTTTGAGCTAAAACCTTCGTTGTTATTCGCTGTACAACAGAACCAATTTTCTGGTGGTCCCACAGAGGACCCGAACTTACATTTGTCAGTGTTCTTGCAATATGCAGACACAGTGAAAGTAAATGGTGTCAGTCCTGAAGCAATAAAACTACGTCTTTTCCCTTTCTCATTAAGAGATAGAGCTAGAGCTTGGCTCCAGTCTCTACCGTCCAACTCTGTCACTACATGGGATGAGTTGAAGAAGGTATTATTAGCACGATATTTCCCACCAAGCAAGATGGCTATGCTAAGAGCCCAAATTAATGGATTCAAACAAAAAGACAACGAATCTCTTTTCGAAGCATGGGAAAGATACAAGGACATGATGAGGCTTTGTCCACATCATGGTCTAGAAGAGTGGTTGATCATCCATACCTTTTATAATGGTTTCTTGTATAACACAAGAATGACAATAGACGCTGCCGCGGGTGGCCCACTAATGGATAACCCTACGCTGAGGCTCATGCACTTATCGAAAGTATGACTCAAAATCACTATCAGTGGGGAAGTGAAAGAACCTCCGTAGAGAAACCTCCAACGAAGGCGGTATGTACGAGATAAATGGCCTTGACCAAGTAAATGCTAAGGTGGATGCTCTTACTCAAAAGTTTGAAAGTTTGACCCTGACACCTATAGCCACCGTGGCTGCCGTAGCTCCAAATTGCGAGTTATGCGGAGTTCCTGGGCATGCTGCCCCTGAATGTCAAATTTTAACAAGAGTTTCCACGGACCAAGTGAATTATGCTCAAGGAAACCCTTACTCAAACACCTACAACCCAGGTTGGAGAAACCATCCAAACCTTTCGTACAAAAACAACAACACTTTGTAAGCGCCTGGACAAGCACCTGTTGTACCGCCGGGTTATCAAAAGGCTACCGCAGCTGCTCCTAATGTTCCTAGAAAGTCTAACCTTGAAACAATGATGGAGAACTTCATTGCCGCACAAGCTCAACAAAACAAGGAGTTCCTTAACCAAAATGTTCACACCAGTGAGCAAATTAAACAATTAGCCAACAAGGTTGACGCTCTAGCCACTCACAACAAAATGTTAGAAACACAAATCTCACAAGTGGCTCAACAACAAGCAGTTACCGCTACCCCAGCTGGGAATCTTCCAGGACAAACTAAACCAAATCCGAAGGGACATACAAATGCTATAACACTTCAAAGTGGAATAGAACTAGAAGGACCTACTGACCCAAGGATCAAAAATCCAGCCATGTATCAAAAGCCTAGTAAGGAGTCTGAAAAGGAAGATGAACCAAAGCAAAATGAAAAAGAAGACGATGGCAAAGAGGCCGAAGAGAAAGAAGAACCATATGTGCCTCCGCCACCTCATAAACCACCTATCCCGTATCCTCAAAGATTCGCTAAATCTAAAAACATAGGGCAGTTTAAGAAATTCGTTGAACTTCTAAAACAATTGAATGTTACAATACCTTTTACAGAAGCCATCACGCAAATGCCCTCCTATGCTAAGTTCTTAAAAGAAATCCTATCTAATAAGAAAAACCTCGAGGATACTGAAACCGTTATGCTTAATTCAGAGTGTAGCGCTATAATCCAAAACAACATGCCTCCTAAGCTAAAAGACCCTGGTAGTTTTTCTATACCATGTGTGATTGGAAAGTTTGTCATAGACAAAGCCTTGTGCGACTTAAGAGCTAGTATTAGCTTAATGCCCTTATCTATTTGTAAAAGGCTCAATATGGGAGAGCTGAGACCAACAAAAATGTCAGTACAACTAGCTGACCGTTCAGTGAAATTTCCTTTAGGTATGCTAGAAAACGTTCCAGTACGTATAGGACAATTTTATATCCCTACAGATTTCATAATTATGGACATTAAGGAAGACTTAAACATCCCTATCATTTTAGGAAAACCATTCCTAGCCACAGCCGGAGCCATCATAGATGTGAAAAAAGGAAAACTAACTTTTGAGGTTGGTGAAGAAAAGGTAGAATTTATCCTCTCACAATTCTTCAAAACACCTGCTATAGAAGATTCATGATGTTTCTTGGATGTTATTGATGAATGCGTTAAAGAAATGGAGAAGCAACAAAATATGTATTCTGAAGTGCTGAAAATTCCAACGCCACGAATATTTGAAGATGATAATTGGCGTGGGGAATACCAAGATAATAATCTAAGTGAATGTCTCGCACTCACTTCTGACCCTATGCCTTGCCCAAAGAAACCAGCTGTAGAACTGAAAACACTACCCAAAGATCTAAGGTATGAATTCCTAGATACAGAACTCGAATGACCAGTTATAGTCAACGCAGATTTAGGACAAATAGAAACTGAAAAATTATTACATGTCCTGAGAAAATAGCCAACTGCCTTAGGCTATAACATCTCAGATTTAAAAGGAATAAGTCCCTCTATCTGTATGCATCACATCATGTTTGAGGAAGACTGTAAAACCTCTAAAGAACATCAAAGGAGAATCAATCCCATTCTGAGTGATGTCATTAAGAGAGAAGTGCAAAAGCTGTTAGAAGCAGGAATCATATACCCAATATCCGATGGTGAATGGGTTAGCCCAGTTCACGTCGTACCCAAGAAAGGAGGTGTTATAGTTATCAATAACGAAAAAGGCAAATTCGTAGCACAACGTACTCAAACCGGATGGAGAATGTGCATTGACTATAGCAAACTAAACAAAGCCACTCGTAAAGATCATTTCCCTTTACTCTTCATAGATCAAATGCTTGAACGTCTGGCTAAGCACTCCCATTTTTGCTATTTAGACAGATATTTAGGATTTTTCCAAATTTCTATCCATCCTGATGACCAAGAAAAGACTACTTTCACATGTCCCTATGGTACCTTTGCCTACCGACGAATGCCTTTCGGATTATGTAACGCACCTGCAACATTCTAGAGATGCATGATGTCAATCTTCTCTTATTTCTTAGATGGTATAATGGAAGTCTTTATGGACAATTTCTCTTTCTGTGGAGAAAGTTTTGAAGGATGTCTATCAAACCTCGAATGATGCTTGAATGATGTGTAAGTGTCAACCTAGTGCTCAATTGGGAAAAATTCCATTTCATGGTCCGACAAGGAATTGTACTTGGACATATAGTATCCAATAAGGGGATTGAAGTCGATAAGGCAAAAATCGAAGTTATAGAAAATCTCCAACCGCCGAAAACCGTTAGAGAAAGAAGAAGCTTTCTAGGACACGTCGGTTTCTATCGACGTTTCATTAAAGATTTCTCTAAAATAACCTAGCCTTTAACTGAGCTATTGATGAAAGACGCTGAATTCGTCTTTGATGACAAATGCTTAGATGCTTTCGAACGCTTAAGCAAGCATTAATATCAGCGCCCATTATGCAACCCCCAGATTGGAATGAACCATTCTAGATTATGTGCGACGCGAGTGATTACGCTGTAGGTGCAGTCTTAGGACAAAGAAAGGATAAAAAGCTTCATGCAATTTACTACGCTAGTAGAACCTTAGATCACGCACAAATGAACTGCGCTACCACAGAAAAATAACTTTTGGCTACCGTGTTCGCTTTGAATAAATTTCGTTCTTACCTAGTAGGAGCAAAAATAATTATCTATACCGATCACGCCGCAATTAGGTACCTATTAAGTAAAAAAGATGCCAAACCAAGGTTTCTGAGGTGGATTCTGCTCCTACAAGAATTTGATTTGGAAATCAAAGACAAGAAGGGCACCGAAAATGTAGTAGCTGATCACCTGTCGAGAATGGAAAATATCCAACCTGAACAAGTACCTATTAATGACGATTTCCCTTATGAAAGACTCTTAGCCCAGTTGGAGAGTAATACAATTGAACAATCTCTGATTTATAATGATACATAAACCAATGAAGTTATAAAATCTGTTTACACTAAAACCACGCTGCCATGGTATGCTGATTTTGTCAACTATCTAGCAGCTGGAGTACTACCACCTGATCTAACCTATCAACAAAAGAAGAAATTTTTCCATGACCTAAAACACTATTATTGGGACGAACCACTGCTCTTCAAGAGGGGCGCTGATGGCATTTTCCGTTGTTGTGTACCCGAAGATGGGGTAGAAGATATAATTTCTCACTGTTATTCCGCCCCCTATGGTGGGCATGCGAGCACTTTGAAGACTTATGCTAAGATCTTGCAAGCTGGCCTCTTTTGGCCTACTCTATGGAAAGACGTCCATATCGTAGTTATAAATTACGACCGGTGCCAACGCACTGGCAACATCTCTAGACGCGATGAAATGCCTTAAAAGGGCATTCTAGAAGTAGAAGTCTTTGACATGTGGGGAATAGACTTCATGGGACCATTTCTGTCCTCTTTTGGTAACAAATACATACTCGTTGCGGTTGATTATGTTTCAAAATGGATCGAGGCTGTAGCCGCCCCAACAAACGACGCACGAGTGGTGAATAAGCTCTTTAAGAATATAATTTTTCCTAGATTTGGTGTTCCGAGACTAGTAATCAGCGATGGAGGTTCCCACTTTATCTCGAAAATCTTTGAGAAACTTCTATCAAAATATGGAGTCAAACATCATGTAGCGACGCCTTACCACCCCCAAACAAGTGGGCAAGTGGAGGTCTCAAATAGAGAAATTAAACAGATCTTAGAAAAGACTGTTGCCACCTCTAGGAAAGATTGGTCTTCGAAACTACACGAAGCTTTGTGGGCTTATAGGACAGCTTATAAAACTCCCATAGGAACCACGCAATTTAAGCTAGTTTATGGCAAATCTTGTCACCTGACGGTAGAAATAGAACATAAGGCTTATTGGGCTATCAAAACCATTAATTTAAATTATACCGCTGCGGGAGAAAAGAGAATTCTAGATTTACATGAACTAGAAGAACTTAGATTAGACACTTACGAGAATGCCCGAATATACAAAGAGAGAACTAAAAAATGGCATGACAAACGTATAGCAAGGAAATAATTTAATGTAGGAGACATTGTGCTTTTGTTTAATTCTAGACTTAGATTCTTCCCAGGAAAACTTCATTCTAGGTGGTCTGGTCCCTTTGAGGTAACTAAAGTTCTGTTAAGCGGTGCAGTTGAAATAAAAGGTAGATCTAGTGAACCGTTTATCGTAAATGGGCAACTTTTGAAACACTATCATTGCGTAGACAATAGAGATTTTTTGACTGGTCTAAAACTGACAGAAATGCCTGCAGTACCCTTAAGTTGATATTCCTGATAAACTGTGTTGAGCTCACGACATTAAATGAAGCGCTGCGTGGGAGGCAACCCACGAAATTTCTTTTGTTCATTACTTCGTTTTTCTTTATTTTAATCATTTATTATATTTTCAATTTTTGTTTGCTTATTTTATTTCATTTTCATTTTTATCCAAATTCACTTCACTAACAAATGCGGTATTTTAAATTATTTTAAAAATCAGTGCTGATTGCCTTACTTTATGTTTCCAGGACTTTATCTTTTTTTCTACCTTCTTCCTTCTCCACTGATTTCATTCTTTCTACTAACTTTAAAAGATGGATAATGAAGATACCATGGTTGTGCTATTCAAGGACGCTGCCCAATGGCACCGTTACGAGGCTCATTCCCTTAGACCTATGGCTTTAACCAAATTTGCCCATGGACCTACCATGACTGCTCTAGGCATAGGTGACAGCATAGATTTTATGTTTAACCAAATAGGTTGGGAGGGTTTTGCTAGGAAGAAGCACTTGACTTACCATAGGTTAACTCTTGAATTTTTGAGCTCACTGGCCTATGACTCTAATTATGGCATGGGATTTAATAAGGGTAGGATAACCTTCAGGCTGTTTGGGTACACTTGCCGTTTTAACAACCGAGAAATCGCAGAACTGTTGGGTTTCCCCAATGGCCCTGACGTTTTCTCTATGGCACAAGAAGATTTGCTTATGGAAAATGAACTTAACTTTTTCTGGGGTAGTATTTCAGGACGACCACATCATGACCCGCACCCTATGGTATCCACTGATATTCATAATCCGACCATCAGATATTTCCATATGATCTTAGCCTTTACCCTTTTTGGAAAATCTGAGAATGACACCCTAGTGTCCAGAGATGACCTCTTTATCTTGTTTTGCGTGTTTCAATCTCGACCTGTTAATGGGGCTACCTTTATGCTTGACAACCTCTGTAGGATTGCTTAAGCTGATCATGGTCCCGTTCTAATAGGTGGCCTAGTGACCAAAATTGCTGAAGCCATGGGATTTAGGACACATCTCTCTCGAGTAAACCCTTTAGGAGGTTATAGGCCCATTAACATCACCTTCTGTTTCAACAGAGGATTAATAGGAAACCTTGGACCACACCATTTCCAGCTACTGATTAATAATGAGGTTGTACCCCACTTTACATTGCCTGACCACGAACGGACTAGTGTGCACAACCGCCATAACTGGCTGTATGATTTGGACGGACCACACTTTGAGAAAGAACTTGATGACCATGTCTCCGATATTGAAATAGACCCCGAAACACTTCCACATTACCATGATTTTCCATACCACCCTATTAATGAGGCTAATACCACACCTCCTGCAAACATCCATACCACATTGGAAGCCTTCCGCACAGAACTCAATGGCATACGAGACGAGCTCCGTACTATCCGTCTTGACGTCATTGGTTTAAGGAACATTACTGTCAAGCAGCTCGACCATCTGAACCAAGCAGTGGAGACTCTGAGACGCCATATTGGCTGATTTTAATTCTTTTGATATTTACCACATTTTCTTTAATTTTAACTTCAGTTTTTCATTTGCTATTTTTGGTTTTTAATTGAACTTATTGGTGCTTCATGTGTTTGCATCTGCTAAAGCTACTCCTTGGATATTGCAATATTTTATTCCTCTGACAATGGATATTTATTTCACTGCTATTTAATTTTTATGCTTTGTTTTTGCTATGTCTGCAGCCTTGAATAAATTTCCATTTGGTTAGTATACTGATATAATTGTTTCTCATTGAATACTGTGGTACAAATATACTTATTATTGTGAAATGTGTTACTGGGAGATATAATAAAAATTATAATTTTTTCTGAATTTGGGTTGTGGCGACCGTGACATCCATGTGACGCCCGTCACAGGCAAAACAAGGGTGACGATCGTAAAGCCATCTGTGGCGATTGTCACAAAGTAAAAACCTGTTATCTATTCATAACAGAACCGCTCATATCCATTATTCTCCTTTCTTCTACAACCGTCCCACTCACCATTCACCCCCTTAACTCCATACCAGTTACCACCGTTCAAAATCCCCATTTATTTGCCACTAATTCATCCACTCACCACATTCCCCTCTATTTAAAACACAGAAACCAACTTCGAATTCACAAACCCTCCTCTGTACCGTAAACAAAACCACATTTTAAACACAAAAACCTTTGCATGCACCATGGCTGAAGCACCTAACCCCTCGTCAATCATTTTTTGTGATGGAGAAGTGGGTGAACATCAAAGAGAGAAATACATTAAGTTCTATAGATGCTCAATCCAACCAACGAGATACCTCGACATATCCTACCTACAAGAGCTTGGATTAGTGGATGGTGTCCAATGGATGCTCACCAATTCAGGACTAACTCACCTTTGCACCCAGAACCTTCCGACATATGAAGCCTTAACCTTAGAATTTTTAAGTTCTTTCTCCTACAACACGCCCTCAGATGATGCGCAATATATCACCGGCTCCGCTTCGTTCAGAATGTTCAACACTGAATATTCTTTGACCCAAGACGAGCTGGGCAACATGCTAAATTTTCCACGAGGAGACGGTGTACAGTATCATATCCCTCATGATCCAAACTGGCCGAACGTAGCATTTGGGGTGTGGAAAAGCTTAACCGGTGAAAGCATTACAAGCTGGGAGGGACTTAATGCCTCACTCATCCATAACCCAGCCATACATTATTATCAACGTGTCTTAGGCCACACCATTTTCGGGAGAGTCAACAACCATAAGGTAAAATCCAAGGAGCTTTTCTTCATGCATTGTGTTTTCACGCCTATCCCGGTCAATGCCATCTCGTTTCTGCTTGCACGCATTCATTCTAGTTGTGCGAGAGGTGCTACTCCTTTCTGTTTTGGCAGAATAGTCACTTCTATAGCACTGACTTTGAATTTGGGAGATAGGCTTACGAACCTGCCATCTGTGCTGGCCATATATCTGGATATAGAGTACTGCCACAGCGCACATTTGATTAAAGCCAGAGAGGATAAGAAGTACAACCTTATAGTGAGGAACAGGGTAGTTTGAAGTATTGTTTTGCCTTGCCCTGCTCGTACAGATCCACAGAGGATAGCAAATTGGATCTTTGATTTGGATGCCCCTGAGCCTAATGAGGTTGCACCCGAAGGTCAGCCTGATGATGAGTATGCTGAGATGGAACAGGGTGCACCCGAGGAAGACTAACAACAACACACTGTGCAGTTTACAAGCTCATCCTCCCGACGCCGTCGAAGAGGTGACTGCGCACCTGCTACAAATGATGACATCCTCACGGCCATTATACAGAGAAATGAGTAGGATGCCCAGTGAGACCAGCGGTACCAGACGCAGCACACTGACATGATGAGTCTCCTGCGACAAATCCAACAAGACCAGCGTGACCAAGGTGAAAGGATGGAGCAAAGAATGTCAAGCATCATCGACGAGATGGGTGCCTTGACTATGCGAGTGGATGGCTTGCATGACTACATTTATCATGTGGGTATGCCACCCCAGTTTGGCCAGAACGGACGTGGACGAGCACGAGGCAGATCACGTGGACCCCAGTAGCTTACTTTTCTTTTTCTTCAGTTTTTCTGTTCTCTTCTACATTATCTCGAAACATTGAGGACAATGTCCGATCTAGTGTGGGAGAGGAAGTATTAGTTTTCAGTTATTTTTCTAGTTTTGTTGTTATTTTCCTTCATCATTGTTAATGTAACAACGAGTTATTATATGCATATGTTTTCTGTACTATTTAATTTCCCCACTTTATTTAGCCTTAACAACGAAAAAAATTTCTTTCTGGATTCGATACATAACTTGACACGCCCTTAGAGTATATAGGTTGTTTTGCACGCAGGCTACATTAGAAACCTGAGAAAGATTAAACAAAATTGATACATTCTTGACACCCTAGACCCCTCGAATACGCGTGATCAGTTTGAATACCTTTTATACCGAGACCTCGAGCTTTAGTTCTAAACTAGCCCCAAGTAGTTTATATTAGCAGTCAGCACCGTCTAAGCACAAGCTACGTGGAGAGCCGATGCAAATAAGTGATTGATGCCTAAAGATGAAAATAAGTGATTGATGCCTAAAGATGCCAAAATTGAATAATTTCACACCTTCGACTGTGGAAAATAAAAAGAAAATGCACCAAATCTAAAGGATGCATAATATGCGAAAGGCAAGAAAAACCTGTTGTCAGTTGGTTCAGAGGTACGTGGTACTAGACTCGGTAGGGCGAACTACGGTTCGATCCCCCACAACTTGCAATCGGTATATTTATAAGGGTACCACACTTGTGCACCAGACCCTATGTTTAAAGGATAAAATTCACTAACAGGCTACTCTACTATATGCGTGCAAAGGCAAAGGGCTTAATGTGATTGCGTCAGAATGAAAATGGGTGAAATAGAAACGAGAAGCATTAGGTTAAGCTATAGTAGAATGATTCGGACCGGTCTGAAAAAGGAGGGGTTTATGATCGTGTTTCATGTTTTTGTGTCATTAATGTATCTTTGATGTTTGATTTAAGTATCTGTCATTTTAACAAATTGTCGCACAACCACGTACGATTTAGAGATGTGTCAGGAATTTATTGGATCAATCTTTTTGAACTAATTATTTGCTTGAGGACAAGCAAAGGTTCAAGTGTAGGGGAGTTTGATAATGCGATATTACATAACATATTTGCTCTGAATTACATTAATTTATTTCGTCATTTTCGTTTATTCACATTTTATTTGCGAGTATTCGAGTTCCTTTTCAGGTATTTTCTCTAAGTTAACCTTCATGAGGAAAGAAGAAAGAAAGGAGAAGAAAAGAGAAGAAAAGAAGACAGTTGACAACAAAATGAAGATTCTGCACTCAGAATGCATGGGATCGTTACAGGCCCATGGCGACCGTAATGCAGTTTAGTTGTGACCCTCGTCACAATACCATGGTGACCGGCACAAGTGTATTTCTCATAATCCAATTTTAAATTACGTGGACTACTTAACGGGTATCAACTCAACCACAACCACGTTCAACTAGTCAAGGGAATGCTTCAGATAATATCGGCCACTGACTTTCACCTGGAGATTTTTTTCTCCTTGTTTCACAACAACTATTGAAGGCTATAAAATGAAAGCAGTTTTCTACACAAAGGACTCTCTGAACCCCACGTGAATTTTTCTGCAGAATTACATTTCCATAGTTTATTTCCTTTACTTTTTCCAATTCCCATTCTCCTTTTTAAACACTCAAATAGCAATAGTTTCCTACACCGGGAAGCTATTGCACCTTAGTTAGTAGCTTATTTGGCTTCACGCTTTTATCGTTCGAGCAAGCAAATCCTGCCAACTTGTGGAGGATTGTGTTCTCAAGACTAATTTTTTTCAGGTTTTTATTCATTAATAAGAATTGTGTTTTTAGTTTTAAATTACTATGCATGAATTATTATTCTATTGCTTCTGTTTGTGTATGGCTGTACTAGTTAGGATGTCTAGCTAAACTGTTTATATCGGTATGTAATTAAGTCGATCAGAAAGGGATTCGACCGGTCGTAGGTAAACTTTAACAATTTACTTTTCTGGTTCCAATTTCTTAATTTAATTGACCTTTGTTACGAGAGTAAAAAGGTAACGAAGGTTACGATCAATAAAACGAGAGTTTGTGATTTTAACCAGATAGCTGAAACTGGACATTGGTTTTAAACACAGCGAGAGCGCTTTAAAATTATTTAGGACTTATTAATTTTCAAAAGTATTTTTAAATTCAAATGGGCTAGCGAGAGCAGACATTCTAATTTAGGAGTATAGTCAGAGTCAATAACACGAGAGTGCGAGGTAAAGACTTTTAAATTGGTATTTTTCTACTAAAAATCATTTTGACTATTAAGCCGACGATTTGTTGAATCCCAGATGATTGATGAGTTACGTATCGATATTCTGTCATATCTTGTTTAAATCCAAGTTTTAGTTTACTTTTAGTTTCCCGTCTACACCTTAATCTAAAAATCATCCGCCTTAGCTAAACATAGTGACAACCCGATAGCACTAGTTTGATTATCAGTCCCTGTGGGTTCACTATCTTTTAAAACTACACGATTAGACTGTGCGCTTGCAGTTAGTAACCCCGATAGATTCATAAAGCCGCGATCATGAATCAAGCTTGTTGGATCGATCCAAGGTTGTAAATGGATCAATGTGGTGTATTTGAGGCACTAAAATCATGTCTTGAGGTCTTGGTTCATGTCTTGTCTCAAAAGTCAACTTAGGGGTAAATTAGGTCAAGAAACCCTAATTCCTGATTTTTGATGAATGCTTCCCCTGAGGTTGTTTTCACTTGATGATTGCATCCATGAGGTCCCTTTAAGCTCCTTGGATCATTTTTTGAGGTATTGGCTCATGCCCAGATGAAAATTTTCATCTGGAGGCCTTGGTCGACCAAAACCCTAATTTGGTGACACTGGCGATCTTGAGGCTTGATCGGCTTGAGATGTTGCACTCTTGTGCTTGATTCTTGATATGGGTGACCTCTTGATCCTTCATGGATGTTTTTAGAGTTTGGATAAGTTGAAGATCGTGTCATTTCCTGATTGATCTTTTGTATAGGTTTCTGAGAGGGCTCGAAACCCTAATTCTTGATTGTAGTGAATGCTCAACAATCCTTGAGGAGATTGATGAGGTACGATGGTACATCCATATTATGGTAATGATCTTCAAAATGATGGGAAATCTTGTGGTCAAAATTTTGGGTATGACACTAAGGCATGAGATCAAATCTCTTTTTGTGATTTTGGTTTTCCCTATCTTCAAAGGTGATTTATTTAGTTGTGACATTCATCAAGGCTCATCAAGGTACCAAATCATATTCCTCAAGTTTTCTCAAGAAGTATCAAGCTAATGTTTCATCATGGTTTCAACTTAGGTTTGCTTTGAGCAAGGGTTTGGTTAATTGCAAGTTTCTATTCACAAATTGCTCAAGATTAGGGTTTTGGTCAATGTCAACTGGAGGTTGAATTTTTGACCAAAACTTGATTCCATGGTTTGAGATTGATTCAAGGTTTCTTTGTAGACCTCATTGGCCTTCTCAAAGTGATTAAAGTGGATTCAAGATGATATTTGAGGTAGATTGATTCATTTGCAAAAAGTCAACAAAGTACTCATGGTTAAAGTTTGACTTTTGACATTTTTTGTCAACCATGGACATTTCAAGTCAAATTTCAAGAATATATGGAAGTTGGATCAAGATAAACCTTGAAAATCAAGAGAAGTATGAAAAAGTGCAAAGATGGTGAATTTGGAATTTTTTTCTAAGTGTCAAAGATCATGTTCATTTGGTCAACTTTGCAAGATTATATCTCATTCATTTGTGCACCAAAATTGGCAAACAAGGGCTGCAATTGAAGCTTGCATTTGATACTATATAATGATGGAAGATTTGAGTCCAAAAGCAATTTCTAAGTGAAAGAAAATTGGAGCTAAAGTGGAGGTTTCAACCTTGTACAAAATGGCAAATGTTTAGAATTTTTTCTAAGTGTCAAGTCAATTTTGAGGCCTTGACTTTGCACCAAGATATCTGAGCCTACAAGAATTTTCTCAAGATGATTCCTACATCAAGTTTGTTCATTTCCATGATATCTTTTCAATGGTACCAAGCTTTTGCCATTTGAGTCATTGCACACCAAGTTGGATCATTGCAAAGTAGCATTCATGAAATATGCAGAACCCATTTCATGACCATTCCAATTGAACCAAAACCTCTCCAAATTATGTCAATTATGTTGTGAACATCACCTGATCATTCTTGCTTTGGTCCCACATCATTTCCACTTACAACTTTGCCCAAAGTCACAAAACATGCACCTGCACATAGGGAGATATTTCTCCAACTTTTTGCCAAAAGAGGAAATTTGCAAAATGTTCATTTTTGTGAATTGTTTGCTCAACAAGCTAGTACCCTATTCCAGCTTATCTCACATGAGTAATAAACTTAACCATGCATCTAAATCAAGCAAACAAACCTCTCACACAAGCCTTGATTCAAACCTGCTACCATGTGCAATTTCATTCTATGTATTTTCTTGCTCTAATCTTCATCAACACTTCATATTATAGCTTTTGAATGCAATAATTTGCTATTGAAGCCACTGCATTGCTCAAATCAACTTCTTCTTCTTCTTCATTGAGTAAGTTGATTTGGTTGAAGAGTTTCAGTTAAATTCAAGGCAAACTAATTGTGGATTCTTCTTTCTGGAGCATTAATGAAGCTTAATATATCATTTTCTTTCTGAATCCGTGGTTGTGAAGGTGCATCAGACATACTCCGATAGGTAACATTCTGAGTTTCTCGTTCTCACTCATTTAAGCATCATTTTCATTCAACTTTGTTACCTATATGTTGCTGGTGATCACATGTGCCGAAGCTCTAAGAAATTAGGCATTTATTGATGATGTTTGGAATTTAATTTTTATTTGAAACTTTTAGGGTTCATTTGTGTTTCTCATATTATTTGAACTTGAGTATGAATCTGTGAAAACTATTAGCATATTTGAAATCAGCTTGAGTTTCTGAGTAGATTGATGTGATTGTTTGGTGTTTCTGGAAAGATCACCACCGTTGTCGCCGCCTTGTGGCGACCAGCGCGGTGGTGAGAGTCATCTGAGAAGATGATGATGTGGCCTTGGCGCCATTGTTTTGATTTCAAACGAATTGAGGTGTCAAGGTGTGTGTGGTCTACCTCAATTGCTTTTGTTGACGCAGTTAAGTGATTTGGTGATGTGGACTGAACATTGTTGATGGGCCTGCATGTAATCTTGCTCTTCACACCTCTTTCTGGCGCATGATAACCTTTTTTGGATGAACTATCTTTTGTGTTTTTTGGCACGCTGGATTGGGCTTTGAGCCAGATTTGCTATTTGCATGCCCATATTGCAGATTGCACCTCCTGGCTTCACATTTCTTTTTATTTTCTTTTTTTTAATTAATTGTTTCTTATTTGTATTAATTATTTTCTTTTATGACTCAAATATTGAAAAATGATACAAAAATATTCTAAAATGCTTGTTCTATTTTAGGAATTTCATTTTAATATTTTTCTTGAAATATTTTTTTTTCATCATTTACTTTTGAATTTTGATTGAAATTTATGATGATGTTCTTGATGGACTTTTTTTTATCATTATGATATTTTATTGTTGTTCTTATTGATACTTTACTTTGAGGATTAGTCACCATGCTTTTATGCTTTAGTTATTGAATTGGTTGTTGATTTTACATGAGTTATGTGATCAACATTGTATGCCTTGCCATGATGGTTGCTTTGTGCTTGATCTTGACACCTTACATTGATGATGAGTGACCTTATGCTTGTATGTTTGACATGTTCATGTGCATAATTGATTCATATTTAGATGTTTCTTTTGGATAATCTCTTGATAACTTGTTAAATGATGATGCCTGTACTTGATGATTGGTTCATCACTTGATGTTGATGTTTGACATGTTCACATGCTCACATGATTACTTGATTCTTGATTTATCTATTTGACCGAGCTTAGTGATTTCTCTTGATGACTTGTTAAATGATGATGTTTATACTTGATGATTGGTTCATCACTTGATGTTGATGCTTGACATGTTCACATGCTCACATGATTACTTGATTCTTGATTGATCTATTTGATTGAGCTTAGTGATTTCTCTTGATGACTTGTTAAATGATGATGCTTCTTCTTGATGATTGCTTGATCTTTGACATGGTTTGCACTTCATGTTTTTTTGTTTAAGCTTTGCTTTGTGATTGATCTCACTTGTTGATTGATATGCTTAATTGTTATATTGATTGCTTGTGTGCTATCACATGTTCCCTTAGGTGACCTTTAATTCAATTTAATAGGTTGTTTAACCTAATTGATTTGAATTAGAGGTAGACCTTAGTTTTTAAATCTAATTATGACAACATTAGGGTAAATCTCCCTTCGTCCTCAACTCTAGGTCCATCTTACATGATCATATTAGGATAAAATTTCCCTCTGATCTCAACGTTTGGTCCACTTTACATGATAACATTTAGGATCCAACTCCCCTATATTTTCTTTCTCTTTGCATCCAAATCATTTCTTGCATTAAAAATCCAAAAATACTTAATAAATCCAATGCGTATAATATGTCACGAGCCTTAAATACATGGGAAAAGATGAGCGGGAGTTTTCCTTATTTATTCTTAGAGTATTTTGTACGCGGGACGTATGGATCATTTGTATAAAATACTTGCTCCTATTGTCATAGACTTTAGTATAATACATGTCTCAAATTCTTTTCAAAACCTTAACAACACACTTCAACACATCCAAATCATTTTGTCCTTCGGGATATTCTCTTCAAACCTTTTTCACAAAGAGCATGTTGTTTCCGTTCTACCGCAATACAGGCTAAAGCATAAGTCTCCTCACGTGCGAGCGGTAAAACCTAACTGCTAGAATGCGAATGTTAGCATCGTCCATAAAAACACCCAATAACCCGTAGTCCTGTCATACCCCAAATTTTGACCACTAAGATTTCCCATCATTGTGCAAATCATCATCACAATATGGATGAACCATTAGTCTCCCCAAAGATGGGTGAGCATCCACTACAATCAGACTTAGGGTTTCAAGCCCTCTCAGAGCTCTTAGACAAAAGATCAATCAAGGAATGACATGATCTTCAACTTGTATAGCCTCTCAAACATCCACAATGGATCAAGAGGACTCCCACATCAAGGATCAAGCACAAGGTTGCAGCATTCCAAGTGGATTAAGCCTCGAGATCGCCAGTGTCACCAAATTAGGACTTGGTCAACCAGGGCCTCCAGATGGAAATTTTCCTCTGCGTATGAACCAATGCTTCAAAGCATAACCTATGATGCTCCAAGGGACATCATGGACCCAATCATCAAGTCAATTTAACCTCAGGGGATGCATTCACAAAAAATCAGGAATTAGGGTTTCTTGACCTAATTCACCCCTAAGTTGACTTTTGGGGAAAAGCATGAGCCAAGACCTCAAGACATGATTTGAGGGTGTCTAATACACCACATTGATCAATTTTCAACAATGGATTAATCCAAGAAGCTTGAGCAACAAGTTTCAATTTCATCTGAACCACAGTTAGGGTTTCACGAGAAAAGTCAACTGTATCTTTGACTTTTGACCAGGACATGCTCCCAAAACCTAGGACATGATTCAATACACCCTATAACACCTATGAAATCAATCCATCAAGTTTGATTTAGGTCAAGGACTTGATTTCATAGAGGATCGCACAGTTTGGAATTCATCTGATAAAAAGTCAATTGTGCACAAAAGTCAAACTTTGACTTTTTGAGATTTTTCACAATTATGGTTTTTTAACCCTAAAATGATGTTAATGTGTGATTGGAATCATCATTCATCAAGAAAAATCAAGAAAAGTGGGATAACTTGTAAAAGGGGTAACCATAAAAACTTAGAAATTTTTCTAAGTTATGGAACAAAGTGGCTAGGGTACCAACTTTAGAGGATCATATCTCCTAAACCACAAGGCCACTTTTCCCCATTAAAAGCTGGATTTATAGCTCTCATGGCCCTCTACAAAAGCTTCAACTGCACCTCACTCCAATTCATTGTGGATTCTGAGTTATGATTGGGTCAAAATGACTAAAAACATGAAGGTACCACTTTTCCAACACTAAGACAAAATTCTGTCCAAGACAAATTTTGTTGAAAACGCCAAAACTTGTGAAATTTTTTCACATAGTTGCAAGCTGAATCAAGTCCAAAGGTAAACATCAATGTTGTTGCATATGTTGCTAAGAATTCAAAGAGCTTATCAGCATGAATTGATTCAACTTGAGCTAAGAGAAATCCATGCCCAAAGCCATGTTGCTGCAGCTGTTTTGGAAAAATCAGTTTGCACTTTTGCTTGCTTTACACGATTTATGATTCAAGACCAAGGATCTCTATGTCACAGTCATCCAATCTGATCCTAATCCAACTGATCCAACTGTTAAAGCTAAGTAAAAAAGATAAGGGATCTTCCAACTTGAGATAATGCATTTTGGCACATTATGCCTTGAATTCAAAGGCATTTATGTGAAATAGGGCACTTTCAACAAAGCCACTCTTCTCAGACAAGTTCTCTGATTAAAAAACAATTAAAACATCTGAAGAATGTGAATTTGGTCAAGACATAGCCCTGCTCTTGGGAAGGGCTAGGTTGCCTTGCATGAGAAGAAATGCCACCAAGCCAAAGCCTTTGAATGTGATCTGATCCAGCAGCCATTCACTATTCCTCCAAGACAAGAATTGATTACCTATAAATAGAGGTTCCAATTGATAATTCAAATCACACTAAAGCAATTCACAACACTGCTTTCTCTCATTCTCTCTTAAGTACCAATTTTCTTTATTTTTGAGCAACCACCATCGGGTTTTGAGTTGCAGCCTTAAGCAATTTATTCTAATTGCTCAAACACATCACATATGATGTATTTGAGGTGTCCAAACACTTAAACACCAACTGTAACACCTCTAGCTCAAAATCACTCTTCAACCAAGCCATTATGCCTCAATTATGTAGTTGGAGTCCTCCAACTTGATCCAAAGGTTTTCAAAGTGTTCCAAAGCTTGCAACACACTCCACAACATCCATTAAAGCTGTAGGGATCATCAAACCACTTCTGGAACACCATCTGTACAGAGTTCCATTTCAGCTTGCATCAAGGTAAGCCTCAAAACTACATCTTCACGATCCATGCATATTTCCTCGCATGATATTTTTGCCAATTGCTTGCCATCATATGTTGAGTGTTTCCCCTCAAAATATTTGATCATAGCACTCACCACCATGTCTGCACGATTGCTTTTGCAAAATTAGGGTTCATACGGTCATGTTGATATAACTTGTTATACACTAAAAATAAATGAAATCAAATATTGCCATCGTGATCCTTGTTAAAAAACCCATGAGTTTGGTATTTGAATCATGTCAAATGGTTGACAGATGAGTGAGTTAGAGGGCTTCACGCATCTGAGCTTGAGGTTGAAGATGGCCATGGCGCCATGCTTGAGAAACCAACCAAGTTTGCCTTATATTTTTCCCTTGCCATGTTATTAATGAATTGGCATTGCACCCCAGTGGTTGATAAGCAGGTTTGTGTGTATTGGCAAGCGAGAGGTCTGGGGTTCGAATCCACCTCGCCCCAGACCTCTTTTTTATCACTTTTTCCTATTTTCTTATTTTTCATATTATTTTGTTAATGATTTGAAAAATTAATAACTCCCTCAATTTTAATTATTTTTTATTGGTTCTTTTTGCAAAAAAATCATAAAAATGTTGAAATATTTCATTCCACAAAAAAATTAAATTTATATTAGTTATTTAATATAATTAGTATTTTTGTGAATAAATTCCTTTTTAATTGTTTTTAAGCATTTAAAAGTGAATATTTACTATGAAAATCAAAACTAAATGAGTTTTAATTTATCTTGTGATAAAAACCTCATTTTTCAAACCCTCAACAAAAATCACAAGTGGTTTATTCAAACTTATTTGGTATTTTTATCATTTTTATTTGATTTTCTTTAAATATTTCCTCTTAAAAGAAAACAAATTTAGGGTTTCCTTGATTTTCACTCAAACAAATCATTTTCAAACACTCATGGGCCTCTAATAGAGTGTAAGACCCAAGCCTTTTTGTAAATAAACTCATTTTGGGTCTCACTTATTGTATAAGTCCCTCTGTGTATTTTCAAAACAATGGCACGATCGACGCCTTTTCATAAAAACCTTGGGTCTCTCCTCGAGTTGTAAGCCCCATCACTTGCATAAAAATAAATCATTGGGCCTCTAATAGAGTGTAAGACCCAATCCCCTTTTAACCAAAACAATTTTGGGCCTCAGATATTGTATAAGTCCCTCTGCGTTAAAAGAAAATCTCGGCGCGATCGCCAGTTCAAAAATCAAACCCTTGGGCCTACCCTCGTGTTATAAGCCCCATTCTTTAAAAATCATTGGGCCTCTAGTAGATTGTAAGACCTAACCCTTTTTGAAAACCAACATAATTTGGGCCTCAGTGTATTGTATAAGTCACGATACCATCAAAAAGTTTGGCGCAATCGTCGCCTTTTTAAACAAAAATTTTGGGCCTCTCCTTGAGCTGTAAGCCCCACCCACTACTACGAAAAACCCATTTAGCAATGGTTGGGAATGACATATAATGACGTGGGCGAAGGCGTTGTTATGTAGGTTGTTGTTGTAAGTTCGCCGTTTCTACAACGGTCTGGAAACCGTTGTTGTATTCTGGAAGTGCGCGATATATTGCAACGGTTAGGTATTTCAACTGTTGTAATATATATTAACTATCACAACGGTTATCAGTATGAACCGTTGTCATATATGTTAACTATCACAACGGTTATTTATCTCAACCGTTGTGGAATGTATCCTTAGTTTATTAAATACAAATGTATATTACTTGGTTTACCATCCACCTTATTAAAGAAATACAACCATTAAAATTGGTAAAGAACTATATAATTTGAAAATTAAACTGTTCTTGAAAACCAACTTAAACACACCACTGTTTTCCGAATTGCATCCATTTCATTCCGCACATTTTATGTTCCTTAACATAAAATTTATGGTTCGATGGTCGGTTTCCTTCAATCCATCGATATCTTTTGTTATAGTTTACCTCATCATCGCCAAAAATCGCCACGATTTTATCATCATAACAATGATCATGATCTTAACAACCATGGCGATTAGTAACGACGATGAGGTAAACTATAATAAAAGATATCGATGGATTGAAGGAAACCAACCATCGAACCATAAATTTTATGTTAAGGAACATAAAATGTGCGGAATGAAATGGATGTAATTCGGAAAACATTGACATGATAAAGGTTGGTTTTCAAATACATCCTAATTTTCAGATTATAATGTTCTATAGCAATTTAACTGATTGCATTTTCAATAAAAGGATAGTGAAACAAACGATATACATAGTATATAATAAACTAAATTTCATATACAATATCAGAATGAATTCATATATATGTACCTTATCAGAATGAATTCATATATAGGTACCACCATCATCATCACCATGTGAAACAAATCCTAAGAAGTGGGAAGCAATAATGAAAATTAGTTAGTATTAAATTTAACTATATACAATATACATAGTATATATATAACAAACTAATGTTCTATATCAATTTAACTGATTGCATTTTCAATAAAAGGATAGTAAAACAAACAATGTACATAGTATATAATAAACTAAATTTCATATACAATATAAGAATGAATTCATATATATGTACCTTATCAGAATGAATTCATATATATATATATATGTACCACCATCATCATCACCATGTGAAACAAACCCTAAGAAGTGGGAAGCAATGAAGAAAATTAGTTAGTATTCAAAACAAAACAACCAAAAGTTGAAACAAAACCCTAAGAAGTGGGATTGTACCATTACAATAAAGTTCACCTTGCTTGTGAAGCATTAAAGTCGAATCTGCACAAAATGAGAACAATCAACAAAAACAACATGAAGCAAATGAGATAATGGGAACTATTTAACAAAAAGATTGAAGTAGAAGACTACCTTATTTTCCATAAACAATATGTACATTACGCTTTCTACCGCCAGCATCATCACCATGTTCATCTAGTTTTAGATTATGCAGGAAGAACTACAGGGAGGAAGAAGCTTAAATCAAAAGCTTCATACTTCTTGTATTTCTTCTCGCAGATTCTAAAAAAAGATGAAGTTTGGGTGCTAGGGTTTCGCTGTGAAGGAAATGACGCGACTGTCAAAAAGGGAAAGTTAATTCCCTTATATAGGTAAATGTTTCATAACGGTTTTCTTAAATAACCATTATAATAGATTATATATTAATTTAAGAATATCACAACGCTTAGTTATAATAACCGTAGCGATACCCCTTATACGTGGTACAAGGTTCGACACCAGGCAACAACATTTTCCTAAAATTACGCCTGGATTATAAGTGGTATCGCTACGGTCATTACTTATAACCGTCGTGATATTATTAACCGTTGCACTTCCCAACATATGAACGGTTTACAAGAAAATATAGTTCCAGAATATGAACGGTTTACAAGTTATCATCATTACAAGCATTAAACTATTAGTCTTTTCATCTTCAACCTCATCTATAAATAGACAATTTTACATATCTAAATAATATATTCTTCGTAACAATGAGTTCAACAAATGAGAATCCTAGAAACCTCAATGAGGAACGTCATGCGCCAATCCAGGAGGTCGTCCAACTAGTAACTGCCAACTTCAGGGATGCCTTAAGGGTAAGGAAGGATAAGAAGAAGAAGAAGAAGAAGCCGAAGAAGAAGAAGATAAACAAGAAAAGGAAGCCTGTATATTATGATTCCGATGAGGGGAGTGAGGAGAGATGTCTAGATTATGAAGATGCATTTTATGTTATGGGCTCTGACAATGATCTTGATATGTAATATGTTTATCAATGTACTCTCAATGGAATATTAAAATAAAATTATGTCTATATATGTTCATCTCTTACAGTTTTATTTTTAAAGTTATATATATACTCTATTGAACTTAAAAATACTAAAGAATACATTGCTGTGAATCGAAGCGTGATACATGTAGTACAACGGTCTTCTAATACAAGCGTGTTAAAATGTAAAAATATGGAAAAAAATATAGAGCTGGGAATCGAAGCTTGTTACACAGCTTGTATTACAACGGTTATGTAATACAACCGTCGTTAAATATGGCGTTATAAATTTTTAATCCTGTTACAACGGTGGGATACGAAACCGTGGTAAAGCTGGCGTCGTTAAATGGGGTTTTCGTAGTAGTGACCACTTGTACAAAAATAACCCTTTGGGCCTCTTGAGAGAGTGTAAGACCCATCCCTTTGTACAGAAAACCTTTTTGGGCCTCAGTCACTTGTATAAGTCCCTGTACAATGTACAAAACAACAGTCCAATCATTGATAAAACCTTGGGCCTCTCCTTGAGCTGTAAGCCCCAACAATCTTTTCAAAGCACTTTCTCCTTTGATTTGGAATATAATATTGTTATCAAAGCTTTCTTTGTTGAACAAACTAACCAAACAGCATGGAAGTTCTACAACCGAGTAAGTGTTTACCCGCTTTATTTATCCGCTTTCATATATATATATATATATATATATATATAACTGTATTGTGGGGCTGCTCACTGTAAGTCTTCTTTCACAAACTTTTATATACTTGTCAAATATCAACTGTGTAATACTAGTATAGTTATTTAGAGTTTTCCTCGGCAACTACGTCTAGCACTAGGTAAAGCCCTGTTGGTCACTCTTAAATACAACAAAACTAGATCCCCATAGGATTACCAGACACAGTCTTCCCTCCTCTTGGGGTTAAACAATATGGAGACGTGAAAGGCAGCATTCTCGGTGAACCCTTTCTCAGACTGTCACCCTTAGAAATCGTCAAAGAAACTCTAACTCCCCAGAGATGATATTTTCTCCGTGAATGGCATCTCTTGAGTTTCTTCCAAATTCTTGGACTTTCTTGGCTTGATCTATTCTCGGCGAATGGCATGTCTTGAACTTCTCGGGGTTTAGGGACCCACAGGCTTCTTAAAATCATCCCCGCCTCCTCTTGGCATTGTACAAGGACCCTTCGGCTTCTTAAAATCTCTCATGCCTTCTCTTGGGCTTAGTACAAGGACCCAGAGACCTCTACAGGTATAGGAACAGAACCTAGTCATCAATTTGCTAGAGTTGTCTTTCTGGGTCAAGTGTCAGACCTGTTAATGGGTTGACCTTCATCCCTTAACATACCAGCCTTCTCTTGGGCATCATACAAAGATCATTCACTACCTGAGAATCGATTTCTCAAAACACCCGTAGACTTAGACAGTCTCAATACCCTTTGGATTTTCCATTTCCTTAAAGAACAGGAAATCTCCCTGATCCTCTGATCAATCTCATAGTACAACATTACCCATATAAGAATTGATTTTCTCTTTTAACCAACATACTGGACCTGTCACTAAACTAAAACAGTCACCAGCACAATAGCCTCCTCTTGGGCTTTGTACAATGATTCTCCCCACCGGAGCTAACCTTTTTAGCCTCCATCTCAGGCTTTGTACGAGATACCAAATCACTCTCTTGTTGAGTATAAAAGGCTCTCTTGTTAAGTCAGCCCCCTTTTAGCCTCCACCTCGGGCTTCGTACGAGATACAAAAACACTCTCTTGTTAAGTATAAAGGCCTCTCTTGTTGAGTCAAACATTTTTAGCCTCCATCTCGGGCTTCGTACAAGGTACAAAGACTCTCCTGTTGAGTCAAGCGCCTTTAGCCTCCGTCTTGGGCTTCGTACAAGACATATACAAAAGCACTCTCTTGTTGAGTCAACCCTTTTAGCCTCTCTCTCGGGCTTCGTACGAAACACATAAAAACACCCTCTTGTGGGGTCAATAGCCTCCTCTTAGGATTGTATAAGGAAACCCCGGTTGAGTCAATCAACCCTTTAGCATCAAAATCTGTGCCTCGTTCACAGTATACAAACATCAACAACTGCTTTTCCCTTCATCTAAATTGCTGTAAGCGGCAAGCCTCTGGATTATTTACATCCACGCCATTGTCCCTCTTTTAGCATGAGAAATTCCTAAGGAAAGATGGCATTGCTCTACACTGAGTTAAAGTCTTTTCCTTCAGGTTAAAAATCCCCTATAAAGGAAATTATGGCATTGCTGAATTCACGTATCCCAGTTAAAGTAATTCTCCTTTATAATCAGTCACCCAACAGTTGTGACAAACAGACCCCCTTTAGAGATGACAAATTCTCTCTAAAGTCAAAACCCTTTAGCTTCACATCTTGGGCTTCAAACAAGATACAAATAGACCCTTCAGCTTCACATCTTGGGCTTTGAACAAGATACAAACCACCTTTAGCTTCATGTCTTGGGCTTTGAACAAGACACCAAAACAACCTTTTTCCTCCCATAGAATAAGAGGAACTACGATCGCTCTAATTTCCTTATTTCGTTAAACAGGAATACGTAGGTTTAAGATTGAAAAAAATCTTAGCAAGCGCACTAATCAAAAAACCCAAAATCCTGTACCTTCACACATCAATCGAAAAGCATCATTCCCAACATCCTACCAATAGCATTGTCCCGTCATTTCATTCTTAGAAAAATAAGCAGAGAGAGGCCCATAATCTAAACTGCATATGTAAACCAACAGTCATCTGTTTAAACTCAGTATGCAAGCAGGGTTAATTGGAGACATCTATTTCCCTTTCTTCATCAGCTTTAATAGGATAAAAAATGAATCGACCTGTAGTACCCCCGAGCGATATTGCTTAAGAACCACGTCCAAAATCGTTCGCTACAGAAAAATGGCGCCCACCGTGGGGCTGAAGGGTTTTGTCCTCTTATCTCTCTGGTTGAAACCCTAAATTCATGTCACATAAATGACGACTCTGCTGGGGAGTCATTGTCTGTTAGGATCATAAGACTAGAGGTCTAGGATGATTAAGATAAATATATATATTGCTTTTCCTAATTTAAATATGTTGTTATTTTTCTGCTAATGGGAATGCGTGTGATGCCGCATGTGGAAAGATTGAGTATACACCTAAGATAGGTGATGGCAATGCGGGTAATCTTACTGGGAGTGAATTCTAGTTAAGAGCCCCCGATCGACCATCAAACTCAGTGGAGACTCCCTTTGCAGATACATTGCCTATACGACTTCGGTTGTTGAAAGTAGTGTGGTTGACTGGGTTATCTGAGAAGCTGAGGTTTTTAGCAGACTTAAGCCATTTTGTAGTGCGGAAGCTATCGGAAATAGTTGTCACGCGATACTACCCTCATCTGAGATCACTCCAAGATACATCAGCTCGCAGGTGATCCGCTTGCTGTTGTTATTCCAGAGGGGTCAATGATTTTGCGGACAGGTACAAAAAATCACCAGTATAAACCTTTGGGGGGGGGGGGTAGTGCCTTGACTTCATGACACCGACCCTTTGACCCCATGTTTTTTCTATGTTTTTGTGTGCTGCATTCATACATTCATCTAAAAAACATTCAACAAATAAAATTTCTCTTCTAGTCTCTCTTTTTCAAATTAAACTAAGACAATGATTGCAAATGTCAGAGAGAAAGGAGATTGCGCTAATGGATTTCGGTAGAAGGAAAACTTATAAGTACGCCTTCAAGGTTCCAAAGTTAGAGGATTTAAGAGGTCTGGCGAGAATGATCACCAACCACGAGGCTTTCAGAGCCAAGTATGGAGGACTGCTGTCCTTGTTAAGGGTTCACGTAATCGAAGGAATCCTGTCTACGCTAATCTAGTTCTCCGATCCGGTCTATCACTGTTTCATATTCCCGGATTATCAGCTTGGACCAACGCTGGAGGAGTACTCTCACCTGACTAATTTACATATTACTGATAAAGCTCCTTTTTCTGGACTGGAAGAAATTCCAAAGGATCAAACCATTGCAAGAGCAATTTATTTGGATGAGTCAGAAGTCAGGACTCACATGACTACTAAGGGTGGAATCCAGGGTTTGCCAGCCCAGTTCTTGACAAAGAAAGCTCTATACTTTGCCAGTATAGGGAACGTGGCCGCTTTCGAGAGCATCTTTGTTTTGCTCACCTACGGGTTATTTTTGTTTCCCAACATCGATAACTTTGTAGATATCAATGCCATTAAGATTTTCCTGATCGGAAACCCCGTACCGATCTTACTCGCAGATGCGTATCATTTGGTACACTTAAGGAATTTATACAGCAGAGGAATGATCACGTGCTGTGTACCCCTGCTATACAAATGGTTCACTTCCCATTTGCCCAAGTCTGCTGCATTTTGGGATCAAAAGAATACTTTACGTTGGTCGTAGAGAATCATGTCTCTTACCAACTCTGACATCGATTGGTACAATCGAATCTATGGCGGGATCAGGATCATTGACCGTTGTGGAAATTTCCCAAATGTACCCCTTATAGGAACTAAGGGGGGAATCAACTATCATCCAATTCTCGTTCGTCGTCAATTCGGATACCCGATGAGGCACGTCCCACGGAATGCTCATCTGGAAGGTCTTTTCTTCAAGGAAGGAGAAAATGACAGAGCACTAAAAACGGAAATAGTGCACGCTGTAACACCCCACTTTTCCCACTTTTAAAATAAGCAAAATAATCAATGAAATAATCAGAGTTTTTACACCAAAATCAAGTAGGATGCCACATTTGCAAAACAACACCAAAACTCCTTTATTAAATGAAATAAACAGCGAAAATATTTATTCATTTATTTAATTTACGGCCATCTACCAAATACACCAAAATCCCACATAAAATCGTGGTCCACCAAAATAATCATCCAAAAGAAAGATACGTAACAAAAAGAATGACAAATAACAAAATAAATGAAAATCCCCAAAATAATCCCGTGTTACGTATCAGAGCACTCCTATAGACTCGATCAGCAACACCAATATCCAAGTTAGCTAAGTACCTGGATTATCTGTACTTCCGAAGAAGCACAGACACAACAACAACAACAACAACAAAGGGGTGAGAAATCACGTTCAAATATTATAGGTGAATAAATACATGATAAACAGGTAGTCACCATACACAAGCATCATCAATTATCAAACACGGCCTACTGCCCAATATCATCAACAGCGTCAAATAATAATGCAATGCAACACAACACCATGCATGCGGTACCGACTCATTGGTTCATTCAATCGAACCCGGATAGATCACATACACCTCTACTTGGCAATGATCTATCCCCACCATTCTCCATATAGGAGTACGGATGAATCGCATACGCTCCTCCTGAGCAACGATCCATCCCACCAACCACCATGATTATGCAAGACACAAAATGCACAACAAAACATGTATACAATATAAATACATGCTCACGATCCTCCTGATCACACCATACATATCAACAATCATCAACGTTACACAATTCGCTTCAAAATACACCAAATACTAAATTAATTAATTAAGAATTATTAAAATTACTATTTTCATCACCAATCCCTTATTTCTCAGCACCTGGCACCTATTCCCAACCTCTCAAACCAAAGGAAACCGAATCGGACGCGAAAACGGGAAAGAATTCACGAAACGGTAAAATTTTGCAGCTCTGCAGGCCATACGTGTATTGCCTCATGCCATACGCGTATGCCGGTTCCCTCGCCCAACTCGTACGCGTATTGCTTCCTTTCGTACGTGTATGCCTCACAATGCCCAATGTCAATACGCGTATGCCTTGTGCCGTACGCGTACGGACAGAAACGTTTCACCACTGAATTTCCCAAATTCCAATACCATACGCGTATCACCCTCTATTACGCGTACTGCCTACTCCCTTATGCGTATGGCCCTATTTCCTTCACTCCCATACGCGTATGACCTAGCCCCATACGCGTATGGCCAGATCTATTACGCATTTCACCAGAGACCTCCCTATTCTACAGTCTGCTATGATTTCTACATTTTTCCACTTCTAATCAGTCCCAGAATCGTCTCTACATTGATTTTAGGTCCAATTTTCATCTTTACACTTGCATTTTGTCTTACCACAGATATTACAAGCCTAAAATCTCAAATCGTTCACCCAAATTCGAATCAAAAGACAGATCTGCAACAAGTGTTTATACAACAGCAACAACAACCAAAATTCATGAAAATACACATTAATTCATGCACGATTCTCAGAATCACAACCAGCATATTCAACAATCAACAATTCAACAGTTTACACATCAATTTCCTACGGGGTTAAGGATTCCCCACTACCCGATCATGAAATAAACACCAATATTAAACCCGTTTCTCCCCCTTACCTCGAATTCTTGCTTAATTCCTGCGAAAATTGGTGAATGTTCTTTGCCCTAAAGCTCCCTTGTTCTTCCTCTCCTTAGCCTTTTCTCTTTCTATCTCTAAAATTCAGACTATTCTCACTTTTACCAATTTTCCCTTAATTAAGCTCCATTTACTAAATTACCCTCACTAATCTCATTAACTCAATATCCACTTAATTATATTAGGTCATATTTACTAAATAATATTAATAATAATTATAATAACTAAAACAATAATAATACTAATAGTAATAATAATAATAATATGAAGTATACTATTAAAATAATAATAATAATAATATTTTCATATTACTAATACCACCCTTTACGCACTCAAACACGCACCCAACCAAAGCCAACAATTAAAATAATACAGGACATCTAAATAATTAAAATGGGGTGTTACAACTCTCCCCCACTTAAATTATTTTCGTCCTAAAAAATTACCTGATGGAAACAATTCTGGATACGACTCTCGCATCCTGCTTTCCAATTCCCAGGCCACACTGCCTCCTGCAGCACCTCCCCAAGCTACTCGCACCAGAGGTATCTCCTTCCCTCTGAGTTGTTTCATCTTACGATCCTCGATCCTCAGCGGCATCATCTCTACGGTAAGATTCTCCCTGATTTGAACTTCGTCTCTCTGAATCACATGAGACGGATCCGAAACATACTTCCGAAGTTGCGACACGTGAAACACGTCATGCAAGTTCGAAAGCTCCGGTGGCAATGCCACTCTATAAGCAACTACACCAACTCTCTGCAAGATTTGATACGGTCCAATAAACTTAGGATCCAACTTCTTGGATCTCAAAGCACGACCCACGCCGGTCACTGGGTTAACTCTCAGAAACACGTGATCACCTTCACTGAATTCCAACTCTTTTCTCCGATTATCATGATAACTTTTCTGTCTACTCTGAGACGCTTTCATCTTTTCACGGATCATTTGAATCGCCTCAGTAGTCTGTTGCACAATCTCTGGCCCAAGCACCACATTCTCACCTGTTTCATACCAACACAGAGGCGTTCTACACCTCCTACCATACAAGGCTTCAAAAGGTGCCATTCCGATGCTAGAATGGTGACTGTTGTTATACATGAACTCAATCAATGGCAAATGAGTATCCCACGCACCACCTTTTTCTGATACACAGGCCCTCAGCAAATCCTCCAACGACTGAATAGTCCTCTCTGATTGACCATCGGTCTGTGGATGATAAGTCGAGCTCAACTTCAACTTAGATCCCAAGGCTTCCTGCAGACTCCTCCAAAATTCCGAAGTAAACCTCGAATCTCTATCTGACACTATGCTAGATGGAACACCATGCAACTTCACAATTATCCTGATATAAATCTCTGCCAGCTTCGACAACGGGAAACTGATGTTAATCGGTATAAAATGTGCGGACTTCGTAAGTCGATCCACCACTACCCAAATAGCATCAAAACCCCTCGCCGTATTTGGCAAACCAGTCACAAAATCCATCGCAATACTGTCCCATTTCCACTCAGGGATTTCCAACGGTTGCATCAATCCAGAAGGTTTCTGATTCTCCACTTTTGACTTCTGACATGTCAAACAAGCATATACAAACTAAGCTATGTCCTTCTTCATACCGGACCATCAAAACAACTTCTTCAAATCATGATACATCTTTGTAGCTCCCGGAGGAATACTCAAGCTACTCCGATGACTCTCTTCTAATATTGCCTTTTTCAATTCCTCATTATCCGGCACACAAATTCTGCCCCGGAATCTCAGCACACCAACATTATCCACTTTAAAGTCACTATCAGTGCCATCTCCTCCTGTAGGCATCAAATCTACCAATTTCACATCCAGCCTCTGATTTTCCTTAATCGCATCCAAAAAGTCATTATTCACTTTCAGCATACCCAATCTGATACTTCCCGGTGTAGTTTCACAAACCATGCTCAAATCTCTGAACTGTTCAATCAATTCCATTTCCTTCACCATTAACGCAGACATATGGATTGTCTTCTGACTTAGAGCATCTACCACAACATTAGCTTTACCCGGATGGTAACTCAAATTAAAGTCATAGTCTTTCAAGAATTCTAACCATCTTCTCTGCCTCATATTCAATTCCTTCTGATCAAACAAATATTTCAAACTCTTGTGGTCACTGAACACTTCAAATCTCGATCCATACAAATAATGCCTCCAAATTTTTAACACGAATACTACTGCATCTAATTCAAGATCATGAGTAGGATAGTTCCTTTCATGCACCCTTAATTGCCTTGAAGCATAAGCCACTACTTTGCCACCTTGCATCAACACACCGCCTAATCCCATCTTAGACGCGTCACAATACACTACGAAAGAATCATTTGGACTTGGTAAAATCAAAACTGGTGTTGTAGTCAACTTCTTCTTCAGTTCCTCGAAACTTTCCTCACATGCAGCATCCCAGACAAAAGCTTGATTCCTTCTGGTTAATTGAGTCAACGGCAATGCCAATTTAGAAAACCCTTCGATGAATCTTCTATAGTAACCTGCCAAACCCAAAAAGCTTCTAATCTCCGTTGCGGTCTTCGGAGTTTCCCACTGAAGCACTGCACTTACTTTAGAGGGATCCACCGCTTTACCATCACTAGAAATAACATGACCCAAGAAACTCACGGTCTTCAACCAAAATTCACACTTTGAGAACTTTGCAAACAGTTTATTATCTTTCAACACCTGCAATGCAATTCTCAAGTGACTTGCATGCTCTTCGTCAGACTTAGAATAAATCAGTATATCATCAATAAACACCACGATAAACTGATCCAGATAAGAATGGAAAATACGATTCATATATTCCATAAATACACCTGGCGCATTAGACACTCCGAAAGGCATCACTTCATATTCGTAATGTCCGTAGCGAGTTCTGAAAGCAGTCTTCTGAATATCACCTTCCTTTACTCTAATCTGATGGTAACCCGACCTCAGATCAATTTTGCTGAACACACGAGCTCCTACCAACTGATCCATTAAGTCATCAATCCTAGGAAGTGGATACTTATTCTTAATGGTCACTTTATTCAACTGACGGTAATCAATGTACAGACGCATACTACCATCCTTCTTCTTCACCAACAACACTGGAGCTCCCCACGGCGACACACTTGGTCTGATAAACTTCTTATCGAGCAATTCCCCGACCTGATATTTCAACTCTGCCAACTCTGATGCAGATATCCTGTACGGTGCCATGGAGATAGGTCTGGTACCTGGTATAAGATCAATAGCAAATTCAACTTCCCTTGTCGGAGGCAATTCTGTGATATCATCTGGAAACACTTCAGGAAATTCATTAACTACAGGCAATTCATTAACTGAAGTTTTGCTTTCAACAGACAACAAGGCAAATACTACAAACAGCTTCGCTTCATCTTCCAACAACGCCCTCAACTCTTTGCTAGATAGCGAATCTGCTAATGCTTCCTCTTCAGGAGTAAGAAACAGTAACGTCTTCCTGAAGCAATCGATATAAACCCGGTTGAATTCCAACCAGTTCATCCCCAAAATAACATCAAGATTGCCAAGTGGCAAACAAATCAAGTCCACTCTGAAATCTCTACCAAACACGGTTAGCGGACACTTCAGACACACCAAAGAAGTAACCACGGAACCAATAGATGGAGTTTCAATCGTCATCCTCTGCTTGAGAGTAGATGGCACAATCCCTAATCTCTTCACACAATCAACAGAAATAAACGAGTGCATTGCACCCGTGTCAATGATAGCAATCAAAGGAACATCATTAATAAAGCAAGTACCTTTGACGGAACGCTCCTCCTCAGTGGATTGGGCTCCCACCAAGGCAAACACCTTCCCACTAGTTTGAGATGCCTGAGACTTCTTCGGCTTCTCACAGTGAGTACTGATGTGACCCTTTTCTCCACAATTATAACAGGTAGGCATAGTGGCTCTGCAATCAGCTATAACATGACCTTCCTTGCCACACTTGAAGCACTTCTTCACCACTTTCTGACAGTCGTTAGCACGGTGACCCGCGCCACCACATCTGAAGCACTTGAGAGTATCAGCACCTGCTCCCTTCTCCTTTTGTTTCTTCCCCCCATCAGTTTTTTGTTTCCCCTTATCAGCTGGAGCACTGTAAGGAGTACCTCCAAATCTCTGCTTATTTTTCTTCTCATTCACAGCTTTGTAATGAGCAATTCTGACCCTGTTGTCATTATCATAAATTCTGCTTCTGCTTACCAGCTCTGGATAGTTTCTTATCTTCTGACAAGCAATACCCAATTTGATCTCGGGACGCAGCCCGTTCTCAAACTTCAGACACTTCGATGTCATAGCTTCTTCGGTATTATAATGAGCACAATACTGAACCAGCTCTTCAAACTTAGCGGCATACTCAGCCACAGTCTTATCATCCTGCTTTAGCTCCAGAAACTCAACCTCCTTCGCACTACGAATGTCTTCTGGAAAATACTTTTCCAGAAACTCAGCTTGAAACACAACCCAAGTAATCTCAGTACCTACAGCTTCCAATCTTTGACGACTGTTGTCCCACCAAGCCTCAGCCTCTCCTTCCAGCATATGAGTGCCAAACCGTACCTTCTGAGCATCACTGCATCCCATGGTCCTGAAGATTTTCTCCACAGCTTTCAGCCATTTCTGTGCAGCCTCTAGGTCCAAGATACCTCCCTCATATGTAGGCGGCTTGTTGCTCTGAAATTGTGCTAAGTCACGAAACTGAGCACCTCCACCCTGATTGGCATTCTCTACAGCTTGTGCCATGGCTTGCATAGCAGCAGCAAGAGCATCATCATTCCTTCCTGCCATACTGGACAACAATCATCACAAGGTTAGAACACCAAAATCAACTCCGATTCTAAGGACAGACTCAACTACTACACTGGCCGGACAGACCGACCAGCTCTGATACCAATTGTAACACCCCACTTTTCCCACTTTTAAAATAAGCAAAATAATCAATGAAATAATCAGAGTTTTTACACCAAAATCAAGTAGGATGCCACATTTGCAAAACAACACCAAAACTCCTTTATTAAATGAAATAAACAGCAGAAATATTTATTCATTTATTTAATTTACGGCCATCTACCAAATACACCAAAATCCCACATAAAATCGTGGTCCACCAAAATAATCATCCAAAAGAAAGATACGTAACAAAAAGAATGACAAATAATAAAATAAATGAAAATCCCCAAAATAATCCCGTGTTACGTATCAGAGCACTCCTATAGACTCGATCAGCAACACCAATATCCAAGTTAGCTAAGTACCTGGATTATCTGTACTTCCGAAGAAGCACAGACACAACAACAACAACAACAAAGGGGTGAGAAATCACGTTCAAATATTATAGGTGAATAAATACATGATAAACAGGTAGTCACCATACACAAACATCATCAATTATCAAACACGGCCTACTGCCCAATATCATCAACAGCGTCAAATAATAATGCAATGCAACACAACACCATGCATGCGGTACCGACTCATTGGTTCATTCAATTGAACCCGGATAGATCACATACACCTCTACTTGGCAATGATCTATCCCCACCATTCTCCATATAGGAGTACGGATGAATCGCATACGCTCCTCCTGAGCAACGATCCATCCCACCAACCACCATGATTATGCAAGACTCAAAATGCACAACAAAACATGTATACAATATAAATACATGCACACGATCCTCCTGATCACACCATACATATCAACAATCACCAACGTTACACAATTCGCTTCAAAATACACCAAATACTAAATTAATTAATTAATTAATTAATTAATTAATAATTATTAAAATTACTATTTTCATCACCAATCCCTTATTTCTCAACACCTGGCACCTATTCCCAACCTCTCAAACCAAAGGAAACCGAATCGGACGTGAAAACGGGAAAAAATTCACGAAACGGTAAAATTCTGCAGCTCTGCAGGCCATACGCGTATTACCCCATGCCATACGCGTATGCCGGCTCCCTCGCCTAACTCGTACGCATATTACTTCCTTTCGTACGCGTATGCCTCACAATGCCCAATGTCAATACACGTATGCCTTGTGCCGTACGCGTACGGACAGAAACGTTTCACCACTGAATTTCCCAAATTCCAATACCATACGCGTATCACCCTCTATTACGCGTACTGCCTACTCCCTTATGCGTATGGCCCTATTTCCTTCACTCCCATACGCGTATGACCTAGCCCCATACGCGTATGGCCAGATCTATTACGCATTTCACCAGAGACCTCCCTATTCTGCAGTCTGCTACGATTTCTACATTTTTCCACTTCTAAATAGTCCCAGAATCATCTCTACATTGATTTTAGGTCCAATTTTCATCTTACACTTGCATCTAGTCTTACCACAGATATTACAAGCCTAAAATCTCAAATCGTTCACCCAAATTCGAATCAAAAGACAGATCTGCAACAAGTGTTTATACAACAGCAACAACAACCAAAATTCATGAAAATACACATTAATTCATGCACGATTCTCAGAATCACAACCAGCATATTCAACAATCAACAATTCAACAGTTTACACATCAATTTCCTACGGGGTTAAGGATTCCCCACTACCCGATCATGAAATAAACACCAATATTAAACCCGTTTCTCCCCCTTACCTCGAATTCTTGCTTAATTCCTGCGAAAATTGGTGAATGTTCCTTGCCCTAAAGCTCCCTTGTTCTTCCTCTCCTTAGCCTTTTCTCTTTCTATCTCTAAAATTCAGACTATTCTCACTTTTACCAATTTTCCCTTAATTAAGCTCCATTTACTAAATTACCCTCACTAATCTCATTAACTCAATATCCACTTAATTATATTAGGTCCTATTTACTAAATAATCTTAATAATAATTATAATAACTAAAACAATAATAAAACTAATAGTAATAATAATATGAAGTATACTATTAAAATAGTAATAATAATAATATTTTCATATTACTAATACCACCCTTTACGCACTCAAACACGCACCCAACCAAAGCCAACAATTAAAATAATACAGGACATCTAAATAATTAAAATGGGGTGTTACACGCGCATGGAAACACGTTCATAGGAAAGGACGAGAGTCTCTAGGAAAACCAGACTGTGTCTCAGTGGAGCCTTATCTCCACTGGGTACAAACTAGAGCTCTCAAGCTGAGGATGTCTTACCCTCGTCAGGAAGTTCTTCCATTAAGGGACTCTGCCCTTTATTTCATGTCAGAAACAGAAAAACTTCAGGTTACTCTCAGCAAAGTTCAGCAGGAGAAGAGGTCTTGGAGGAACAAGTACCGTATTCTCAATGTGGAGTGTAAGAAAATACAACAACTGTTAAGAGAAAAAGATGCTCTGATTGAGATTTTAGAGCAACATGCTGTAGAAAATCAGGATGACCAAAGGAATTTGCTTGCTCCTTTCACTTGGCAAAGGAATGACAACCCGGCAACGGCCCAAGTGCCCCGGTCAAAGAAAAGGAAAGCACCCGAACCAGCACTTGAGCTCTCTTCAGAGAGGACTTAGGATCCATTAGTTTAGATTTCCTTTTTCAGCACTTTGTAATCTACTGTATTTCCTTTTCCGCAATCCTTTAAATTCAATAAAACGGGGTTTCACCACTGTTTGATATTTGCAATCCAATTGTCGGAGTTTACTTTGAATAAACAAAAATAATTAATAGTCATTGCATTCATCATTCTCGCATAACGCATTCTTCTTACCTACGAATCTCACATTTGCGTCTTGATTCTAGAGTCAAACTGTCTCATTCGTACAATACTCGGGTCAATCGTCAGAAAAAGATGGATGATCTCGAGGAAAAGAACAGAGAGTTGAGAGAAGAGATTGACACTCTGAAAGAGGATCTGAGAAAGCTTCATAATGACATGCAAGCTCTAATAGAAGCTCAGATGCAACAACAAAGGACTGTGATCTCAGAGATCACATCAACGCCCATAGTGGAGAAGTATGATCCTAGGTACAAAATGCCAAAAGATCGTCCCTGGGGCATGCCACTTAACTATATCCCGAAAGGATATGTTCCACCGATCGCTGAGGATCAGGGAACCGCAGCAGGAGCCGCTGGGCCTGAAGGTTACAAACTTCGGGAAAGCGAAGATGCCAGGGGCATGACAGCAACTCCCGAAGGTTACAAACTTCAGGAGGCACCGAGAGTCTCGGCCATAATGACTATACCACCGCCCGTGGTGCACACTGTCCCGGAAGGACAGATTCCACAGATACCTTCTGGTGGAAACGACATCATGTTCGATAGAATGAGTGAATTCCAAGAACTGTTCTTGGAAATGCAGAAAGAACTGCAGGCCCTTCGCGGTCAGGATCTATTTGGAAAGGACGCCGCAGATCTTTGCTTAGTCCCCAATGTGAAAGTTCCACACAAGTTCCAAGTGCCCGACTTTGAAAAATACAAGGGTAATTCTTGCCCTCAGAGTCATTTAGTGATGTACGCTCGGCGCATGTTAGCTCAGACAAAGAACCAGGAGCTACTAATTCATTACTTTTAGGATAGTTTAACCGGTGCCGCACTCAAATGGTACATGGGTTTAAACCGCGCTACGATCGACACATTCAGAGATCTTCACGCTACTTTCGTTCAGCAGTATAAATACAATTTGGACGTGGCACCGGACAGAGATCAACTCAGATCAATGTCACAAAAGGACAAGGAAACCTTTAAGGAGTACGCTCAAAGATGACGTGAAATTGCCGCTCAGATTTCTCCACCTCTGGAGGAAAAAGAGATGACAAAGATCTTCTTAAAGACCTTAAGCTCATTTTACTACAACAGAATGGTCGCCAGTGTGCCCAGTGACTTCACCGAGATGGTACGCATGGGAGTTCGTCTTGAGGAAACGGTCCGAGAAGGACGCCTAGTTAAAGACACTGGATCATCAAGTAGTACAAAATGATACGGTAGTGCTCTCCCTAAGAAAAAAGAGCAAGATATCAGGAATATCTCTCTCGGAAAGCAAAGGCGACGATATCAACCAGTAGCAGCTATAACTCCTACTATCGACCCTGTGCCTGTTCCTACGTATCAACCTCAGGTTGCACAGAGCCAACCTAATCAACAACAATTTCAGCAAAGGACACAACAGTCTCTTCAGCAGACTCGTCCTCCATACAACAACAACCGTACAACGCGACCACCAGGGTTCGGCCCTATACCCATGTTGTACGCGGAACTGCTTCTATTATTACTGGTTAAGGGGCACGTCCATACTAAGTCTCCTCTTACAGTACAGGAAAATCTGCCTTTTTGGTTCAAAGCGGATCAGACTTGTCCTTACAATCAAGGAGGACCAGGGCATAACATAGAAAACTGTCTCAGTTTCAAATCTGATGTGCAAAAGCTTATTAGGAGTGGGGTCTTATCTTTCAAAGATACGAATCCTAATGTTCTCACAAACCCGCTGCCTCAACATGAGAAAGCTGCAGTTAATTTGATAGAGGGAGAGTCTAACAACATCTATCAAATTCATGATGTACTCTTATTAAGGGCCAACTTGGTCAAGATGCATTGTAGACAGAGCGGATATGGCCATGTGCCACCTCATAATTATCACCAGTGTGATATCTGCTCTAAGAACAATCGGGGATGTTATGTGGTGCAATCAGCTCTACAGGAACAATTGGATCTCGGATGGATCCAAGAGCATCGAGTTCGTGGAGTCAGCATGACCTATACGAATTCCAACATCATTTAGAACCACGACATCCGTGCAATGAATGTCAACTTGGTGGTGATGCACTCAAGGCAAAGCCAGTATCATAATCTTCTGCGGTACGATTATAATTCCTATCTGACTTGCTCGGTAAACAAACAGGGATGCTCTTTTGTACAAGAGGCCCTCCAGCGTCAGATAGAACTTGGATGGATCCAGGACTACCATGATAAGAATCCCTATCAGATCAACATGATTCAAATCTTTGATATTCGTCTGATGAATACCAACTTGGTGGAGTTACATGCCAGGCAGGTCCAACTTGGTTTTCTCACTTCGCATGATTATCTGAATTATAGAGTATGTTGTGAGAGTAACCAAGAGTGCACTCTCGTTCAGAGAACTTTACAACACTTGTTAAACCATTGGTGGCTTCCAATCTATATGGATGAAGACACGCAACAAATCAGTGTGGTTGATGGGAACCCTACTCGGCATCGAAGTCAGGATGTCCGATCTATGGAAACAAACCTGGTAAGGTTGCACTGCATTCAAAGCGGGCGTGTCCAGGTGCCACCACATAATTACGAACGCTGTAGAGTCTGTTCGGAAAATAACCAAGGATGTTACCTCGTGCGAGCAGCCCTTCAGAGTCAGTTGGATCGCAGGGAGATTCGCCCATACCTAGCTTCGGGGTCCGTTGACTAGACGCCGGACTACTTTGCTGATCAAATCGGAGACGTGGTTGTAATCTCTGACCCTGAGAGGAACAAGGATGTTTGTACCATCATCCCTCTACTGGACGAATCAAAGGTTCTTAGCAAGGAACTGATTGAAGTTACTTACAACAGTAAGAAAAATCAGAAGGCTCCTGTAGTTATCTATCTACCAGGACCGTTACCGTATGAATCAGCTAAGGTGATCCCTTACAAATACGGTGCAACAATAATTGAGAATGGAAAGGAAATTTCATTACCCTCCGTCGTGAATATTGCAGACATCAGTCGAGTAACACAGAGCGGTCGAATCTTCAACCGAGGGGTTGGAGAGCCTAACAAAGAAAAGGAACTTCCGACAGAAGCTCTTGATCCACCAGTCGGTCAATCCAGTAATCCTGACTTTTCAAAGAACGACGATGAGATGCTAAAGCTCATCCAAATGAGTGAATACAACATTGTTGATCATCTGTTACAAACTCCTTCAAAGCTCTCTGTGCTATCACTTTTACTCAGTTCTGAAGCCCACAGAGAGGCTCTACAGAAAGTCTTAGAGCAGGCCTTTGTGGAACAGGATGTGTCAATACGATAATTCGATAGCATCATCTCTAACATCACTTCCTGCAACAACTTAGGATTCAGTGATGAGGATTTGCCAGAGGGGGCAAAAGCCACAACATGGCGCTCAATATCACAGTTAACTGCTAGGACGATGCTTTAGCCAGCGTACTGGTAGACACAGGATTGGACATCAATGTTATGCCGAAGTCCACTTTAATGTGACAATCATTCAAAGGACCCCCGATGAGGGGCAGCGAGGTCATCGTCAAAGCGTTTGACGGGTCTCGAAAAGCAGTTATCGGCGAAGTCGACCTTCCCATAACTATCGATCCTCACACTTTCCTAATTACTTTCCAGGTCATGGACGTCCGAGCAGTGTACAACTGTTTATTAGGAAGACCTTGGATACACCAGGCTGGGGCAGTCACTTCGACGTTGCACCAGAAACTGAAGTTCGTCAAGAACGATCAACTCGTCACGGTTTGTGGAGACCAAGCCTTGCTCGTGAACAACTTGTCATTATCTACTTGTGTAGAACCCGAGGAGGTTGTTGGGACTCAGTTCCAAGCACTGTCGGTGAGCAATGAGAATCAATCAGAAAAAGGAACCTCGATTTCCTCATACAGAGATGCTCTCGAAGTGATCGAGAATAACAATGCAAAAGGATGGGGACAGCTTGTCATTCCTACTAATAATAAAACAAAGAAGGGTCTTGGTTTTTCTACAACCTACACCTAGACAGCTGTTAACGATGAAAGTATTTACCCCATTCAGGACTTCTTCCATAGTGGAGGTTTCCTTCACCAAGTGCCTCAAGCAGTCCATACCATCAACGAGGAGGATCCCTCTGACACGAATGAGGAATGAAAGTCCTATCTTAACAAGGACAGTTATATGTCTCAGGAAGAGGTGCCTACGCCCTTTTGCTATCCCGCACAGAGTCCGAGATTTATACCAGGTCAGACATCGAAATGATATACGGAGGTTGTGATCCGTAAGGATGCCGTGCTCCGCCAAATTCATTAGAGGAAGACACTCTGATGAAGGATAACTTTGACCACGACTATTATGGCCCAATGGATGGTCTGCCTATCTGGCAGCCGTACCCAGGAGACTTGGGGCAAGAAAATCAGCCGAACAATGAAAATCAGCTGAGTGTCATTGAACAGAATACCTGCGTCCCCACCATGTCATGGGATCAACACTCAGGTCATTCAGAAAATATCCAGTACGACGATGAATTGGCAAAGCTTACCGAACTAGAATTTATTAACTATGCTTTTCTCGAGGTCAACGTCATCGAGAGAGATGACTCCTCCAGTTCCAAAGAAGAGTAGGAGACCTTGGGACAACCAAGTGGAAAATTTGACTTCATGGTCAAGTACACTGCTCCTGAAAGCTCTCGTATCAGGCTCGAAGACATTCAGCCAACTGGATGGGGAGATTTGCCTGAGAGCACAAATACTATGCAAAATACAACAAAGGAATCCTCCTACGATAATTCTGCCTGGGAGACAGATTCCAATGATCCTGCTCCACCAGAAATCAGTGTCATTTCTGAAGACAAATCAAGGAAGGTACCAGACTTTGTGATTCACCGAGGAGTTCGCCGCCAATGGGTTGCTGTCGATGTTCCGAAGATTGTTCATAAGTCAAAGTAATTGTCGTCTTTAACCTTTCACCCTGCCCAGGTGAAACAGATGTTTTGATAGGGCTCGTTTTCTATAAATTTCCCTCTTCGCTTCGCCCAAAGCGACAAAGTTTGTTTTATAAGGTTATAGTTTCAAGAATTGACTTGTTTATAAATAAAATAACGCCGTTCTGTAATTTCCGCATTAATTGTTGTTTTCTCTTTTTGCTTTTCTCAGAAAATGGTAATCCTAAAAAATAATTCAAAATAAACAAGCAGTTTTTCAAAAAAAATACACTTCACACACTTGCATTTTCTCTATCTCTTCTAAACGCAAATCATCACGTAATGCAGATTGCTTGTTTTAAACCCCATTGAAACATACGATCCGATGCCTTCTCCCGAATTTGAGTTCCCGGTATTTGGGGCTGAAGAAGAAGTTGACGACGAAATTCCAGAAGAGATCTCCCGACTACTCAGACTGGAGGAAAGGTCCGTTGAACCTCACAAAGAGCCGTTGGACACGATCAACGTGGGCTCAGAAAAAGAGAGAAAAGAAATCAAGATTGGGGCACTGCTCAGTCCAACTGCCAAAGAGAGTTTGACAAAGCTTCTCAGAGAATTTCCCGATGTGTTTGCTTGGTCCTATCAAGATATGTCAGGGTTGGATACCACCATCGTGGAACATCATCTACCGTTAAAATCAGAATGTCCACCAGTAAAACAAAGGTTGAGACGGACTCACCCAGACATGGCCATCAAAATCAAAGAGGAGGTACAGAAACAGATTGACGCAGGTTTCCTTGCCACATCGGAGTATCCTCAATGGTTAGCCAACATCGTACCCGTACCGAAAAAAGACGGAAAGGTCAGAATGTGTGTAGATTACAGAGATCTAAACAAGGCTAGTCCAAAGGACGACTTTCCTTTACCACACATTGACATGCTGGTTGACAGTACAACAAAGTTCAAAATTTTCTCCTTCATGGATGGATTCTCGGGCTATAATCAAATAAAAATGGCGCCGAAAGACATGGAGAAAACTTCATTCATCACCCCATGGGGTACCTTTTTTTACAAGGTAATGTCGTTCGGTTTGAAGAATGCCGGGGCAACCTATCAAAGGGCCATGACTACTCTGTTTTATGACATGATACACAAAGAAATCGAGGTATATGTCGATGACATGATTGCCAAATCTAAAACAGAAGAGGAGCATGTGACCCACCTATCAAAACTATTCGAGCGGTTGAGGAAGTACAAACTCCGCTTGAATCCCAACAAGTGCACCTTCGGTGTCCGTTCAGGGAAACTTTTAGGGTTCATCGTCAGCCAGAAAGGAATTGAGGTTGATCCTGACAAGGTCAAGGCTATTCAAGAAATGCCTTCTCCGAAAACTGAAAAACAAGTCAGAGGATTCCTGGGACGTTTGAACTACATCTCCAGATTCATATTCCTCATGACCGCGACATGTGCGCCGATTTTCAAATTACTCAAAAAGAACCAGGACTGCGTTTGGACAGAAGATTGCCAAACCGCCTTCGACAGTATTAAGGAATACCTATTGAATCCACCGATTCTATCACCTCTAGTGGAAGAAAGACCACTAATCATCTACCTCGCAGTCCTAGAGGACTCCATGGGTTGTGTACTTGGCCAACAAGATGAAATCGAATGGAAGGAGTCTGCCATCTACTATTTGAGCAAGAAATTCACCGACTGCGAGACTCGATACACTATACTTGAGAAAACTTGCTGCGCTTTGGCTTGGGTAGCCAAACGTCTTCGCCAGTACATGATTCATCACACAACTTGGTTAATCTCAGAAATGGATCCAATCAAGTACGTCTTTGAAAAACCTGCTCTCACGGGAAGAATCGCCCGTTTGCAGATGTTGTTATCAGAATATGACATAGAATACCACGCTCAGAAAGCTGTTAAAGGAAGTGTTTTAGCCAATCATTTGGCTTATCAACCGATTGACGATCAAGAATGAGTCAGGTTTGACTTCCCAGACGAAGATGTCATGTATCTAAAAATGAAAGATTGCGATGAACCGCTACCCAGTGAAGGGCCAGAACCAGGTTCCCAATGGGGACTAATCTTTGAGGGAGCTGTCAATCATTACGGAAATGGAATTGGGGCAATCATCATAACACCTCAGGGTACCCACATTCCTTTCACCACCAGACTTACATTCAAGTGCACAAACAACGAGGCCGAATACGAAGCTTGTATTATGGGTCTCGAAGAAGCGATTGATTTAAGGATCAAGAACTTGGACGTATATGGCGACTCGGCCCTGGTTATCAATCATATCAAAGGAGATTAGAACACATACCAATCAGGATTAATTCCTTACAAAGATTATTCAAGAAGGTTGTTACCATTCTTCGACAGAATCGAGTTTCATTATATCCCTCGTGAAGAGAATCACATGGCTGATGCCTTAGCCACCCTCTCTTCCATGATTAGTGTAGGTCAATGGACCGACTTACCTAAGATCGACATAATGCATCTTGAACGGCCCACTTACATCTTCGCGATCGAAGCAGTCATAGACGAAAAACCTTGGTATCACGATATCAAATTCTTCCTTCAGAAACAAGAGTACCCACCTGGGGCACTAAGAAAAGACAGGAAAACCCTCAGAAGGCTGGCTGGCAACTTCTTCCGGAGTGGTTACACACTATATAAGAGAAATTTTGACATGGTCTTGCTCCGATGTGTAGACAGACCAGAAGCAAACATGCTGATAAAAGAAATTCATGAAGGATCCTTTGGCACTCATGCCAATGGACATACAATGGCGAGAAAAATTCTGAGAGCAAGGTACTACTGGTTGACCATGGAATCCGATTGCTACAAGTACATGAGGAAGTGTCACAAGTGTCAATAATACGCTGACAAAATCCATGTACCGCCAACGCATCTCAAAGTTCTCTCTTCCCCATGGCCTATTTCTATATGGGTAATCGACATAATCGGCATGATCGAACCTAAAGATTCGAATGGACATCGGTTCATCCTGGTAGCCATTGATTACTTCACCAAGTGGGTCGAAGCAGCGTCGTACGCTAATGTAACCCGACAAGTGGTAGTCCGATTTATCAAAAATAACCTCATCTACCGTTATGGTGTTCCAAGCCAGATCATTACTGATAATGGATCTAACTTGAACAATAAGATGATGAAGGAGTTGTGTGTTGAGTTCAAAATCGAACACCATAACTCATCTCCCTACCGACCTAAGATGAATGGAGCGGTAGAAACGACTAACAAGAACATCAAGAAGATCGTTCAAAAGATGGTCGTAACCTACAAAGATTGGCACGAGTTGTTGCCCTTTTCTCTTCACAGTTATCGCACATCTGTCCGCACTTCAATAGGGGCAACCCCTTTCTCTCTAGTATATGGCATGGAGGCAGTGCTCCCCATCAAAATAGAGATCCCATCGATCAGGGTATTGATGGAAGCTAAGCTAACAGAGGCTGAATGGTGTCAAAGTCGACACGACGAACTGAATCTGATCGAAGAAAAATGAATAACGGCACTATGCCACAGTCAGTTGTATCAGTAAAGAATTAAGAAGGTGTTTGACAAAAAGGTTCGACCTCGCGTCTTCAGGAAAGGAGACCTTGTGCTAAAAAAGATACAATCCTTTCTCACTGACTCTTGGGGCAAATGGACTCCGAATTATGACGGCCCCTATGTGGTCAAGAAAGCTTTCTCAGGCGGTGCCTTGAGACTTGCAACCATGGACGGAGAGGAATTTGCCTACCCCACAAATGTTGATGTAGTCAAGAAATACTTCGCCTAAACTAAAAAAAACGTCTCGGTGGATTGAAAACCCGAAAGGGCGGTCCAGGCAAAAGTTAGAGACATAATAAAAAAAAATCATCCCAGTGGATTGGAAACATCACAGTACAATCCAAGCAAAAGTTAGGGATAATGGCAAGTAACTACGTCCAACAGGGGCAAATTCCCTAGTAGCAGTCCTGCCATCCATAAAAGAACTCCAGTCAAGGTCATCTTCGACAAAAGCTCAGGATGTCCCGAATTCAAAGTTGGTAGAAGGATAGTGGTCGTTATGTTTCAATGTAGCCCTTTTCCCTTAAAATTACCATTTTCTAACTTTGTAAATACTCAATGGAATCACGCACTTGGCTGATTTCCATCCTATCAATAAAATTTGAGCCCTTGTGCTTTTGTTTGCAATTCTTATTTGTTTTAGCTTTATAGAACGACATTTTAATATGATCAACGATTCTTGAAATAAAACAAAAAATGAATTTACTTGTTCAAACTTTTCTGCTTTTAAATTAAAAATGACAATTCTTTTGACTGTTGAACATCGAAAGAACATCAATCGCTTCTCCAGAAGTAAGCGAGCTTCAAAGTGCAGAATCAAAGTACTCCTTCTAAACCAAGGCGCCTAAATGAAGGATCAGCTATGTCAGATGCGAGTATTTCATCTGACATCCCCGACAGAGCTCTTGCCTCCTAAGCCCGACCAACGGTTGTCCCCGCAGGGACTATCTCTCCTAAACAAGGCAGAATTGCTATCGTGAACCATTGATACTTTTCATCCCCCACAGTGGCCGAGTATCCCGTCGTGTTCATCCGTCAGTTTGTATGTCACATCAGTTTTGTCAGCATAAACATACATACATCATGCATTATTGATTTACATTCGCATTCATATTGCATCACTATCACTCTAGTCGGTCTTATCCCCTAGTGATAAAAGTCCTCTCAATCGAGTTGTCAGTTCTTTCCTCATCAGGAAATGTTGTGTCTGCACACTCTCTCCTCTAGTTTATTTTAGGGATGAAGCGGGTCCTCGACCGCTTTGATAACTTGAACGTCTGAAAAACAAGAAAACTTTCGACGGACGTCACTCTTCGCCATTGAAGATGATATCTCCGCTTTCTCGGATTAAGGAAAACCCCGGAGAAAGCCTCTTAATCAAAGATTCGGCAGTACAATAGTTTCTCTGGAAAGTTCGCTGACGAAAAGGTTGTCAGCACCTCAAAATTGGATTTCATCACATGGCATTTCTCCGAGAAGATCTCGAAGAAAAGTATGATGTAATATCCCCAAGCAGGAAGCAGTCTCTCAAGAGACTCGTTTACCCCAGTAGAGTCAACGAATGGAATCTCCAATAAAGAAGTTTGTACACCTCTACAACTCAGACAGATGGGTTCCCGAGCGAGTCTGACATCAAAAGTTTCTCCCATTAAATGGCATCTCCCCAGGAAAATTCGGCGAGAAGTTTGAGGAAAACCGCTACGAATAGCGTCCCTTGTCAAGAAAGTTTATTGACAAAAGAAACTGAGACCAATTCCTTGGTAGGAAACCAGGATCGAGGGGAAGTTTATTTCAGAAACTAAGACCAGATCCTTGGTAGGAAACCAGGAGCGAGGGGAAGTTTAAATCAGAAACTAAGACCAGTTCCTTGGCTGAAGACCAGGATCGAGGGGAAGTTTTTACCTTTTCTGAGCATCATTGCTTAGCAAAAGAAGAAGGATGCGTGAACTACCATTCTTAATCACCATCAAAATTTCGGGTATTCCGATATTTAATCCTCTTGTACCCCGAATGCCCGAATACCTTCGCCATTCACACCTTCGGGTCCAAGAAGATTAAATAGGGGCATCTGTCATACCCCAAATTTTGACCACTAATATTTCCCATCATTGTGCAAATCATCATCACAATATGGATGAACCATTAGTCTCCCCAAAGATGGGTGAGCATCCACTACAATCAAACTTAGGGTTTCAAGCCCTCTCAGAGCTCTTAGACAAAGGATCAATCAAGGAATGACATGATCTTTAACTTGTCTAGCCTCTCAAACATCCACAATGGATCAAGAGGACTCCCACATCAAGTATCAAGCACAAGGTTGCATCATTCCAAGTGGATTAAGCCTCGAGATCGCCAGTGTCACCAAATTAGGGTTTGGTCAACCAGGGCCTCCAGATGGAAATTTTCCTCTGGGCATGAGCCAATGCTTCAAAGCATAATCTATGATGCTCCAAGGGACATCATGGACCCAATCATCAAGTCAATTTAACCTCAGGGGATACATTCACAAAAAATCAGGAATTAGGGTTTCTTGACCTAATTCACCCCTAAGTTGACTTTTAGGGCAAAGCATGAGCAAGGACCTCAAGACATGATTTGAGGGTCTCTAATACACCACATTTATCCATTTGCAACAATGGATTAATCCAAGAAGCTTGAGCAACAAGTTTCAATTTCATCTGAACCACAGTTAGGGTTTTGCGAGAAAAGTCAACTGTATCTTTGACTTTTGACTAGGACATGCTCCCAAACCCTAGGACATGATTCAATACACCCTATAACACCTATGAAATCAATCCATCAAGTTTGATTTAGGTCAAGGACTTGATTTCATAGAGGATCGCACAGTTTGGAATTCATCTGATAAAAAGTCAACTGTACACAAAAGTCAAACTTTGACTTTTTGAGATTTTTCACAATTATGGTTTTATAACCCTAAAATGATGTTAATGTGTGATTGGAATCATCATTAATCAAGAAAAATCAAGAAAAGTGGGATAACTTGTAAAAGGGGTAACCATAAAAACTTAGAAATTTTTCTAAGTTATAGAACAAAGTGGCTAGGGTACCAACTTTGGAGGGTCATAACTCCTAAACCACAAGGTCACTTTTCCCCATTCAAAGCTGGATTTATAGCTCTCATGGCCCTCTACAAAAGATTCAACTACACCTCACTCCAATTCATTGTGGATTCTGAGTTATGATTGGGTCAAAATGACTAAAAACATGAAGGTACCACTTTTCCAACACAGACAAAATTCTGTCCAAGACAGATTTTGTTGAAAACACCAAAACTTGTGAGATTTTTTCACATAGTTGCAAGCTGAATCAAGTCCAAAGGTAAACATAAATGTTGTTGCATATGTTGCTAAGAATTCAAAGAGCTTATCAGCATAAATTGATTCAACTTGAGCCAAGAGAAATCCATGCCTAAAGCCATGTTGCTGCAGCTGTTTTGGAAAAATCAGTTTGCACTTTTGCTTGCTTTACACGATTTGTGATTCAAGACCAAGGATCTCTATGTCACAGTCATCCAATCTGATCCTAATCCAACTGATCCAACTGTTAAAGCTAAGTTAAAAAGCTAAGGGATCTTCCAACTTGAGATTAATGCATTTTGGCCCATTATGCCTTGAATTCAAAAGCATTTATGTGAAATAGGGCACTTTCAACAAAGCCACTCTTCTCAGTCAAGTTCTCTGATTAAACAACAATTAAAACATCTGAAGAATGTGAATTTGGTCAACACATAGCCATGCTCTTGGGAAGGGCTAGGTTGCCTTGCATGAGAAGAAATGCCACCAAGCCAAAGCCTTTGAATGTGATCTGATCCAGCAGCCATTCACTATTCCTCCAAGACAAGAATTGATCACCTATAAATAGAGGTTCCAATTGATCATTCAAATCACACCAAAGCAATTTACAGCACTGCTTTCTCTCATTCTCTCTTAAGTACCAATTTTCTTTGTTTTTGAGCAACCACCATCGGGTTTTGAGTTGCAGCCTTAATTAATCCATTCCAATTGCTCAAACACATCACATATGATGTATTTGAGGTGTCCAAACATTTAAACACCAATTGTAACACCTCTAGCTCAAAATCACTCTTCAACCAAGCCATTATGCCTCAATTATGCAGCTGGAGTCCTCCAACTTGATCCAAAGGTTTTCAAAGTGTTACAAAGCTTGCAACACACTCCAAAACATCCATTGAAGCTGTAGGGATCATTAAACCACTTCTGGAACACCATCTGTGCAGAGTTCCATTTCAGGTTGCATCAAGGTAAGCCTCAAAACTACATCTTCATGATCCATGCATATTTCCTTGCATGATATTTTTGCCAATTGCTTGCCATCATATGTTGAATGTTTCCCCCCAAAAAATTGGATCATAGCACTCACTACCATGTCTGCACGATTACTTTTGCAAAATTAGGGTTCATACGGCCATGTTGATATAACTTGCTATACACTGAAAATAAATGAAATCAAATATTGCCATCGTGTTCCTTGTGAAAAAATGCATGAGTTTGGTATTTGAATCATGTCAAATGGTTGAGAAATGAGTGAGTTAGAGGGCTTCACGCATCTGAGCTTGAGGTTGAAGATGGCCATGGCGCCATGCTTGAGAAACCAACCAAGTTGCCTTATATTTTTCCCTTGCCATGCTATTAATGAATTGGCATTGCGCCCCAGTGGTTGATCAGCTGGTTTGTGTGTATTGGCAAGCGAGAGGTCTAGGGTTCGAATCCCCCTCGCCCCAGACCTCTTTTTTTATCACTTTTTCCTATTTTCTTATTTTTCATATTATTTTGTTAATGATTTGAAAAATTAATAACTCCCTTAATTTTAATTATTTTTTATTGGTTCTTTTTACAAAAAAATCACAAAAATGTTGAAATATTTCATTCCACAAAAAAATTAAATTTATATTAGTTATTTAATATAATTAGTATTTTTGTGAATAAATTCCTTTTTAATTGTTTTTAAGCATTTAAAAGTGAATATTTATTATGAAAATCAAAACTAAATGAGTTTTAATTTATCTTGTGATAAAAACCTCATTTTTCAAACCCTCAACAAAAATCACAAGTGGTTTATTCAAACTTATTTGGTATTTTTATCATTTTTATTTGATTTTCTTTAAATATTTCTTTTTAAAAGAAAACAAATTTAGGGTTTCCTTGATTTTCACTCAAACAAATCATTTTCAAACACTCATGGGCCTCTAATAGAGTGTAAGACCCAAGCCTTTTTGTAAATAAACTCATTTTGGGCGTCACTTATTGTATAAGTCCCTCTGTGTATTTTCAAAACAATGGCATAATCGACGCCTTTTCATAAAAACCTTGGGCCTCTCCTCGAGCTGTAAGCCCCATCAATTGTATAAAAATAAATCATTGGGCCTCTAATAGAGTGTAAGACCCAATCCCCTTTTAACCAAAACAATTTTGGGCCTCAGATATTGTATAAGTCCATATGCGTTAAAAGAAAATCTCGGCGCGATCGCCAGTTCAAAAATAAAACCCTTGGGCCTACCCTCGTGTTATAAGCCCCATTCTTTAAAACTCATTGGGCCTCTAGTAGAGTGTAAGACCTAATCCTTTTTGAAAACCAAAATAATTTGGGCCTCAGTGTATTGTATAAGTCTCGATACCATCAAAAAGTTCGGCGCGATCGTCGCCTTTTTAAACAAAACTTTTGGGCCTCTCCTTGAGCTGTAAGCCCCACCACTTGTACAAAAATAACCCTTTGGGCCTCTTGAGAGAGTGTAAGACCCATCCCTTTGTACAGAAAACCTTTTTGGGCCTCAGTCACTTGTATAAGTCCCTGTACAATGTACAAAACAACAGTGCAATCACTGATAAAACCTTGGGCCTCTCCTTGAGCTGTAAGCCCCAACAATCTTTTCAAAGCACTTTCTACTTTGATTTGGAATATAATATTATTATCAAAGGTTTCTTTGTTGAACAAACTAACCAAACAGCATGGAAGCTCTACAACCGAGTAAATATTTACCCGCTTTCATATATATATATATATATATATATATATATATATATATATATATATATATATATAACTGTATTGTGGGGCTGCTCACTGTAAGTCTTCTTTCACAAACTTTTATATACTTGTCAAATATCAACTGTGTAATACTAGTATAGTTATTTAGAGTTTTCCCCGGCAACTACGTCTAGCATTAGGTAAAGCCCTATTAGCCACTCTTAAATACAAAAAAAAACTAGATCCCCATAGGATTACCAGACACATTCTTCCCTCCTCTTGGGGTTAAACAATATGGAGACGTGAAAGGCAGCATTCTCGGTGAACTCTTTCTCAGACTGTCACCCTTAGAAATCGTCAAAGAAACTCTAAGTCCCCAGAGATGATCTTTTCTCCGTGAATGGTATCTCTTGAGTTTCTTCCAAATTCTCGGACTTTCCTGGCTTGATCTATTCTCGGTGAATGGCACGTCTTGAACTTCTCGGGGTTTGGGGACCCACGGGCTTCTTAAAAGCATCCCTGCCTCCTCTTGGGCGTTGTACAAGGACCCTTCGGCTTCTTAAAAGCTCTCATGCCTTCTCTTGGGCTTAGTACAAGGACCTAGAGACCTCTACAGGTATAGAAACAGAACCTAGTCATCAATTTTCTAGAGCTGTCTTTCTGAGTCAAGTGTCAGACCTGTTAATGGGTTGACCTTCATCCCTTAACATACCAGCCTTCTCTTGGGCATCATACAAAGATCATTCACTACCTGAGAATCGATTTCTCAAAACACTCGTAGACTTGGACAGTCTCAATACCCTTTGGATTTTCCATTTCCTTAAAGAACGGGATCTCCCTAATCCTCTGATCAATCTCAAAGTACAACATTACCCATATAAGAACAGATTTTCTCTTTTAACCAACATACTGGACCTATCACTAAACTGAAACAGTCACCAACACAATAGCCTCCTCTTGGGCTTTGTACAATGATTCTCCCCTGCGGAGCTAACCTTTTTAGCCTCCATTTCGAGCTTCGTACGAGATACCAAATCACTCTCTTGTTGAGTATAAAAGGCTCTCTTGTTGAGTCAGCCCCCTTTTAGCCTCCACCTAGGGCTTCGTACGAGATACAAAAACACTCTCTTGTTGAGTATAAAGGACTCTCTTGTTGAGTCAAACATTTTCAGCCTCCATCTCGGGCTTCGTACAAGGTACAAAGACTCTTCTGTTGAGTCAAGCGCCTTTAGCCTCCGTCTTGGGCTTCGTACAAGACACATACAAAAGCACTCTCTTGTTGAGTCAACCCTTTTAGCCTCTCTCTCTCGGGCTTCGTACGAGACACATAAAAACACCCTCTTGTTGGGTCAATAGCCTCCTCTTAGGCTTTGTATAAGGAAACCCCAGTTGAGTCAATCAACCCTTTAACATCAAAATATGTGCCTCGTTCACAGTATACAAACATCAATAACTCATTTTCCCTTCATCTAAATTGCTGTAAGCGGCAAGCCTCTGGATTATTTGTATCCACGCCACTGTCCCTGTTTTAGCATGAGAAATTCCTAAGGAAAGATGGCATTGCTCTACACTGAGTTAAAGTCTTCTCCTTCAGGTCAAAAATACCCTATAAAGGAAATTATGGCATTGCTGGATTCATATATCCCAGTTAAAGTAACTCTCCTTTATAATCAGTCACCCAACAGTTGTGACAAACAGACCCCCTTTAGAGATGACAAATTCTCTCTAAAGTCAAAACCCTTTAGCTTCACATCTTGGGCTACGAACAAGATACAAATAGGCCCTTCAGCTTCACATCTTGGGCTTTGAACAAGATACAAACCACTTTTAGCTTCATGTCTTGGGCTTTGAACAAGACACCAAAACAACCTTTTTCCTCCCATAGAATAGGACGAACTACGATCGCTCTGATTTCTCTGTTTCGTTAAATGGGAATACGTAGGCATAAGATTGAAAAAAATCTTAGCGAGCACACTAATCAAAAAACCCAAAATCCCGTACCTTCACACATCAATCAAAAAGCAGCATTCCTAACATCCTACCAATAGCATAGTCTCGTAATTTCATTCTTAGCAAAATAAGCAGAGAGAGACCCACAATCTAAACCGCATCTGTAAACCAACAGTCATCTATTTAAACTCAGTATGCAAGCAGGGTTAATTGGAGATATCTATTTCCCTTCCTTCATTGGCTTCAATAGTATAAAAAATGAATTGACCTGTAGTACCCCATAGCGACAGTGCTTAAGAACCACGTCCAAAATTGCTCGCTACAAGTCCCACGAACTACGAACGTTCTGATTTCTCATTCCTGTTGAGAATACATTGGCACATGGGCTCCAATCCTTGGCGAGCAACCTTTCTTTTTTACTGTAGTCCTCCAAACTACGACTGCTCTAACTTTCCTATTGCACGAGGGAATACGTAGGCACAGGATTACGAGATCCTGGCGAGCCCCTTTTGTTTTCCTTTTTCATTCATACAATCCCTTAGCAAGTAAGCTTTAGATATACATACCCTTTGATTAAAACAACAAGAGTGGATCCTGTTGAGTACAACGAACGCGAGGGGTGCTAATACCTTCCTCTTGCAAAATTGACTCTCGAACCCCGAATTTGGTTGCGAGACCATGTTCTCTCCCTTCTGAGGTTTTCTCGATGTTTTTCTTCCCGTTGGGATAAATAAAGTTCGATGGCAACTCTGTGTCTTTGCCGGTTATTTTTCGCGTAGCGACAGGTGGTCAAAAGTTGTAATTTGGAAATGCAAAAAATCAGGCATGGAAATAAAACTCCAATTACAGCAGCTTGAAGAGCTTAGGCTAGAAGACTGTGAAAACTCTAGAATTTATAAAGAGAAAACTAATCACTTCCATGATAAGAGATTTCTAGGAAGGAATTCTCTATTGTCCATAAAGTTTTACTATTTAACTCCCGCCTAAAAGTTATGGATGAGAAACTTTGATCCAAGTGGATTAGCCCTTTTGTTGTTACTAATATTTTACCTCATGGTGCTGTAGAAATAAAAAGTGCAGATACTTACAAAGTTTTTAAAGTCAACGGGCAATGCTTGAAGCTATTCCATGAAAGTTTGGTGTTTGACGATGCAACCATAGAAGAGTGTTCCTTGAAAAATTCCACCTACACTGCAGTTTGATCAGGGAGTTCTTCTTCCTTTCTCTCATCGTTATTTTATACTTAAGATCTTTCATTGAGGACAATGTGTGTTAAATGTGGGGAGAGAATCATTTACTTTTGTGTTTTCTTATATTTCATTAACTTGTTTTCTAAATAAATAAAAATGCATGCCTTTTCTTTGGTTTTTGGGTTGCGAGTGTGAGTATTTTCTTTATTCTCTTGACTAAAGACTTGTGGTGTGATGTGAGTGATTTGTAGTGCATTCTTAGTATGATAATTAGGACTAAATTATGACTTGTGCATCATTTGTAGTTGATCAATACCCTTTATGAGATTTTGAACCTAATAATGGATAACATTTAAAAATCCATCTCTTTCTTTCTTGTCTGACTTCACTCATGTTTGTTAATATCTCGAACTTGACCTGACTCTTTTTGAAACTGTTAGTTTACTTATGCACACTGATATGATAAAGAAAAGTTGTTTCTGTTTTATTTTTAGTCACTTAGCCAAAAAGTAAATCTTAAAAATATCATCCCTTATTTGAAACCCCCTTGAGCCTATTTATCTCATTGTTTATTTGAAATTCATTACAAGTCTAAAAGTGAAAAACGATAATATTGTTAGAACAAGGTTTGGTTATGCAATAATACCTATGAGTTTTGATGATAACAAACAAGTATATTTGTATGAACAATTTTGGTATTCTAATGTTTGTTATTTTTTAGAATTTAACAAACAGGTTCTGCTTCTGATAAATAGCGTGGCTAAGTTATTAGAAAAGAATTGTTCCGCTTCTACGCTACATATTGTTATGCTGAACAGTAGCATTTACTTCAGAAGACTCTGAAGTTGCATGACTCTGATACAATGACTTAAGAAAACAAGTTCTGAAGATGTGACGACAAAAGTTCTGATGAACAAGTCCAGATGCTGAAGACTTATGATTATGAAGACAACGGGTTCTGAAGACCAAGTGCTGAAGACTCTGAAGATGTAACTCTGCAGACTCTGAAGATGTAACTCTGCAGACTCTGAAGACTTGAAGCTCTTAAGACCCAAGTTATATTTTCCCTTCTTCTAACTCATGCTCTCGGAAGCCTATAAAGTCTGGAAGTTGAGAAGACTAAGCAACGTGGTACAATAGTACAACAGTACAAGGACACACTACTCCACTCCGGATAGGACGGACGCAAATGTACTATTTGCCCCCCACGATCCTTCAAGCCCCCATAATTCTGAAATGTCAGAAATATCCTTCAACGGTCATATTATACATGGCTATATAAAGGCGTGAAGACTTCAAGAATGATTACTGCAATTTTCACTGTTCATACGCTGTATATTTAATATCATTCTTAAGTCAATACTGTTCTAAAAATCTGTTTACTCATCTGCTTGTGTAGAAGCATCATTATTGTAAACAAATCTTTGTAACAAATAGTTGTTTGTGTTCCCTAAAGGACCAGTTGGGTCAGAATTTTTAGGAAGACTAAGGCAGTGTATCTTAGTGTGGTTAGTCACTTGCAGTTGGCTTGTGCATTGTATTCCTTAAGGGACCGGGTAGGTCAGAATTCTTAAGTTTAGTACTAGTGTGTCTTAGAGGTTGTTAGTCACCAGCAGTTGGCTAATGCAATTGTAATCAGTTTGGTTATAGTGGATTAAGTCCTCGTTTGAGAGAGGCGAAATCACCTTGGCGGGTGGACTAGACTAGATTGAGGATTTCTCAAGTGAACTAGTATAAACATACTGCGTTCTTTCTTTTCAGGTTTTCTTCCTTTATTATCAAGAAGTGAAGTCTATTTGTAAAGGGGATTATTTTTAACAAATAGTTTTTATTTTTAAAAACCCAATTCAAACCCCCCTTTCTTGTGTTTTTCACACCTTCAATTGGCATCAGAGCTCCGGTTCTGAGTAGATAAAATGGTTGAATTTTTATCAAGCACCTAACATTGTTCAGTACCGATCCAAAGTGTGAAAAACAATGGCTGCCCCAGCTGGTACTTCTGATAATAATGAAAGAGACTCATAAAGTGTAAAACCTCATATCTTTGATGGCGATAAATTTGACTATTGGAGAGAGAGAATCGAAAGTTACTTTCTGGGATTTGATTTAGATCTATGGGATTTGGTAGTTAATGGCTACAAACATCCAGTAGATGTTGAAGGCAAAAAGATTGCCAGAAGCTCATTTACAGAGGTTCAAAAGAAAACCTACAAGAATCATCACAGAGCGAGAACGATTCTGCTAAATGCTATTTCATACATAGAGTATGAAAAGATTACAAATAGAGAGACTGTAAAATCTATCTTTGACTCTCTTCGGATGACCCATGAAGGCAACGCTCAAGTCAAGGAGACAAAAGCTCTGGCTCTAATCCAGAAGTATGAGGCCTTCAGAATGGTAGATGACAAATCTGTGGAAACTATGTTTTCAAGATTCCAGATGCTTGTTGCAGGACTCAGAGTTCTGGACAAAGGTTATTCTACTGCTGATCATGTCAAGAAGATTATCAGGAGTCTGCCTGTAAAATGGAGGCCAATGGTAACTACTTTGAAAATGGCAAAAGATCTAAACAACACAAGTCTTGAGGAACTGATTAGTTCTTTAAGAAGTCATGAGATAGAACTTCAAGAAGATGAACCTCAGAAAAGAGGTAAGTCTGTTGCTCTGAAGTCTAAGTCTGAAAAGACAAAGGCTTACCAAACAGAGGAGAACTCAGAAGAATCGGAAGAAGATTCAGACGAAGATGAACTGTCTCTCATATCAAGAAAGATAAACCAACTCTGGAAACACAGAAAGAGCAAGTTCAGAAGAAGAGGTGGATCTGAATCTACATCTGGTCAAAGGAAAGCTTCTGAAAAAGAAGCTACTTGTTACGAATGCAAGGAGTCTGGACATTATAGGAACGAGTGTCCAAAGCTCAAGAAAGATAGAAAACCTAAGAAGGTTTTCAAAGCCAAAAAGGGTCTTATGGCAACTTGGGACGATTCAGAGTCAGAAGAAGAAGATTCGGAAGAAGAATATGCCAACGTGGCACTTATGGCAAAGACCAGAATGAGTGAAGCCTTATCAGAGGATCAGCTGACACTTGATGAAGAGTTAAACTCTGACGACGACAAAGAGGTACTTTCTTCCTTATCTCATTCTGAACTTGAATTAGGTTTATCAGAACTTATGAAAAGGTATCAACTTCTTTTAAGTAAACATAAAACTCTGAAAAAGACTTTTGTGGTTGCCTCTGAGAACTCTACTAAGAGCAAACCAAATACCTCTGATTTAAATGAAAAAAAAATTTCTTTAGAAAAGTCTAATGCTGCTCTAAAAAGTAAAGTTTCTAAACTAGAAGAAGAAATTATTTCTAACATATCTGTTACCAATGAAGTAATCAGATATGATAAAGCTTTTCAGCACTTCCTTGCTAAAAGCATAGATAGAAACAAGATGGCTTCAATGATCTATGGAGTTAGCAGAAACTGAAGTAGAGGTCTAGGATATTCAGGACCATCAAAATGAATTTATGAGACTCTGAGTATTAAACTAAAACCTCTGTATGAACATTTTGTGCCTGCTGGCACCGAACTGAAATGTTCTAAACTAGAAGGTTATGAGTCTGTTAGACCACAATCACAGACACAAAATAAAACTTATAAGTCTAAATATCATGCACAAATTTCACTTGATTATCCCGTTGCACGGAAATCCAAAGGTGTCAGAACCTTTGGAAAGATTAACAAGAAAGGACCCAGAAAATGGGTCCCTAAGAGTGAGATAATCTGTGTTTTAGACATCCTTGATGGTGCCACTGAAACACCAGTCATGGTACCTGGACAGTGGATACTCGCGACACATGACGGGAGAAAGGCGTATGTTCCAAGATTTGGAACTTAAGTCTGGAGGCGTCGTTGGTTTCGGAGGAAACCAGAAGGGAAAGATCATTGGCTCTGGAACTGTTGGTAATGGTAAACTACCTTCCATCAACAACGTTCTTTTAGTTGAGGGTCTAATGCATAACTTATTGTCAAATAGTCAACTTAGTGACAATGGTTATGACGTTATATTTAATCAAACATCCTGTAAGTCTGTTAGTCAGAAGGATGGGTCAGTTATGTTCAATGGTAAGAGGAAAAACAATACTTACAAAATTAAATTATTAGATTTGAAAAATCAGAATGAAAAATGTCTTCTATCCGTTAATGAAGAGCAATGGGTCTGGCACAGACGTCAGGGTCATGTTAGGTTGAGAAGAATTTCTCAGCTGAACAAGCTAGGACTTGTCAGGGGCTTCCCAATCTGAAGTATTCTTCAGATGCTCTTTGTGAAGCATGTCAGAAAGACAAGTTTTCAAAAACTTTCTTTAAAGCAAAAACGACTGTTTCTTCCTCTAAACCATTAGAACTTATTCACATTGACTTATTTGGACCAGTGAAAACTGCTTCAGTCAATGGAAAGAAATATGGACTAGTCATCGTTGATGATTATAGTCGTTAGACATGGGTAAAATTCTTAAGACACAAGGATGAGTCATATTCTGTGTTTTCTTCCTTCTGCACCCAAGTGCAAAATGAAAAGAATTTCTAAATTGTCAGAGTCAGAAGTGATCATGGTGGAGAATTTAAAAACAAAGAATTTGAAAAACTTTTTGATTCTTATGGCATATCCCATGATTTCTCTTGTCCTAGAACTCCACAACAGAATGGGGTTGTAGAAAGAAAGAATAGGACATTGCAAGAAATGGCTTGCACTTTTGGGCAGAAGCAATTAACACAGCATGTTATATTTAAAATAGAATCTAAATAAGACCTATTTTGGGTAAGACTCCCTATGAATTGTGGAAGAATAGAAAGCCCAACATCTCTTACTTTTATCCTTTTGGATGTGTCTGTTTTATGTTGAACACTAAAGAGAATCTGGGCAAGTTTGATTCCAAAGCACAGAAGTGTTTGTTGTTAGGATATTCTGAACGCTCAAAAGGTTACAGAGTCTATAACACAGAATCACGAATTGTGGAAGAATCAATTCATGTCAGATTCGATGATAAGCTTGACTCTGAAAAGTCAAAGCTAGTTGAAAAGTTTGCAGATTTGGAGATCAGTTTTTCAGAACCTAAGGAAAAGGCAAAAGAACCCAAAGATTCAGAAGCTCCTACTTCTAATATTGTTATTGCTCTGATCCTCCACAACAAAAGAAAAGCAGAGTTGCAACTTCACACCCTGAAGAATTAATACTGGGAAATAAGGACGCTCCTATCAGAACCAAATTAGCCTTTAAACCTTCTGAAGAAACACTTATGGGTTTGGTGTCCTTGATCGAGCCAACATCTGTTGATGAAGCTCTTCTGGATAAAAACTGGATTCTGGCGATGGAAGAAGAACTTAACCAGTTTTCAAAGAACGATGTTTGGGATCTTGTTCAGAAGCCTAAAGGTGTCCACGTTATTGGAACTAAATGGGTATTCAGAAATAAGCTCAATGAGAAGGGTGAGGTTGTCAGAAACAAGGCACGACTGGTTGCACAAGGTTATAGTCAACAAGAAGGAATAGACTATACAGAAACCTTTGCTCCAGTCGCTAGGTTATAAGCCATACGACTATTAATCTCTTTTTCTGTAAATCATAACATCATATTATATCAGATGGATGTTAAGAGTGCATTTTTGAATGGCTATATTACAGAAGAAGTTTATGTCAAACAACCTCCTGGATTTGAAAATTCTGAAAAATTAGATTTTGTTTTTAAACTTAAAAAATCTCTCTATGGTCTGAAACAAGCTCCCAGAGCTTGGTATGACAGATTAAGTAGTTTTTTGTTAGAAAATAACTTCACCAGAGGCAAGGTTGACACCACTCTCTTCTGTAAAATGATCAAAAATGACATACTTATAGTTCAGATTTACGTTGATGACATTATTTTTGGTTCTGCTAATCCCTCTCTTTGTGAAGAGTTTTCTAAGCTAATGCAGGCAGAATTTGAGATGAGTCTGATGGGTGAATTAAAGTTCTTTTTGGGAATTCAAATTAACCAAAGATCAGAGGCTACTTACATTCATCAAAGTAAGTATACCAAAGAATTTCTGAAGAAATTCAACATGATGGATTGTACACCAGCTAAGACTCCAATGCATCCAACATGTATTCTGGAAAAGGATAAGGTAAGTGGAAAGGTTTGTCAAAAGCTCTATCGTGGTATGATAGGCTCTCTTCTGTACTTAACTGCTTCTAGACCTGATATTCTTTTCAGTGTTCATTTGTGTGCTGGATTTCAATCAGATCCTAGAGAATCTCATTTAACTGCTATTAAAAGAGTTCTAAGGTATCTGAAAGGAACTATTAACCTTGGCCTGATGTATGAGAAAACATTAGAGTACTCTCTTTCTGGTTACTGTGATGCAGATTACGCAGGAGACAGATTGGAAAGAAAAAGCTCCTCTGGAAACTGTCAGTTTCTCGGGAAGAATATGATCTCATGGGCAAGCAAGAGGCAATCAACAATTGCTCTCTCAACAGCAGAAGCAGAGTACATATCCACGTCTTTGTGCAATACGCAGATGTTGTGGATGAAGAACCAATTGGAAGATCATCAGATACATGAGAGTAACATCCCTATCTTTTGTGATAATACTGCTGCTATCTATTTAAGTAAGAATCCAATCTTATATTCTAGGGCTAAGCACATAGAAATTAAACATCATTTTATTAGAGACTATGTTCAGAAGGGAATTTTATGTTTAAAATTTATAGATTCGGACCATCAATGGGCTGATATTTTTACAAAACCCTTGGCTGAAGATAGATTTTTATTTATTCTGAAGCATCTGAAAATGGACTATTGTCCAGAGTAAGATTTCCTCATAATCAAATGTGTTTAGTCAGAGTCTGAAGATGTCAGATTTTCATTTAAACACAGAAGCATTTGTTTTAACCTCAGTTATCAGAAGATGCTTTCTCAGAAGTGTCTCTGATCAGAAGGAAACCTTTTGGTTTTCCAGACTCTGAGGATATCAATACGTGTCACTTAATTAAAGGGTGATTAACGCGTGAGCAGTACTTTTATTGAAATTGGTTAAATCATGATTACGTTTATTTATTAATCCCCATTATTATGTTTAAGTTTTCACGTCCACTCAACTTCTCTCCACTTACACATTATATACTCGCTCACATCACTTCATTCCACACTTTATTCTTAAAAACCCTAAAACCCTTTCAGTTCTTTGCAACTCCATTATCTTCATCAATGGCAGAATCATCTCAAACTATCTCCAAAGCTAAGTTACTTGAATATCAGTGTACTATTCCTAAAAAATGTCCTATCTCTCTCGACACGCCTGTTGATGAACTTCAAATTCTTAGTGAATCCTTGGTTTACTTCCAAAACCTCAGGGATAATGGATGCGATCTTACTCATACTCTCATTTCTCAAGGATGGGATGGTTACTTTAAGAGATTGCAAGGATCCTCACTTCCAAACTTGGTCAAAGATTTCCGGATTCATACAATCACTAGTAGAGATGTCATTGTTTCTACTGTGCTTGAAAGAAGAATCATCATCACCGAAAAGACAATCAGTGATCTAATCTCTCATGATGGAAAGGGACTAAGAATCGTCAATGTCCAACCAAATAAGCAAAGGGAAGCTAAGGTCACAGCCGCTATTTTCAAAGAAGGAACTGATCTCGAATCTAAAAAGGATCCACATCATCAATCTTGAAAGATACTTTAAGAGTTTGGTTTAAAATCATGTTGGGAACTATGTATCATCGTCCTTCCTCTCATTCATCAGATTATATTAATGTGTCACAGAAGTATGTTTTATACTCTCTGTTGATAGGAAAGAAAATACATCTCCCTTGCATTTTGTTTAACTTTTTGGGAGAGTCTATAATTAGCTCAAGAAGTGGTTCCACCAAGAAGGGAAATCATATTCCCTATGGCAGACTATTGTCTGATATTTTCATTGAGTCAGGCTTAGTTAAAGATGTATTCGTTGCTGGGTTCACTGAAGAACTACACAAATCTTCTGGACGACCATTTTGTGCAAAGAACTTAAAGAATATGGGGCTTCTTACGAAGATCATCCGTCAACCTGCTTTTCCAAACCAGTTTGATCTTGACTTTGTTCGATTTCAAATCTCTGGATTCCCACCTTTTTCAAATGACTATAATCCAGAAGAACTAGCAAACTATTTTGCTAAATATGAAGAGGAGGAATCACTAGATGCATGGATTGATCTGGAAAATCTACCAGATGCTCTCCTTGAAATTGTTCAGAAAAAGGGAAAAGGGAAGAAAAAGAAAATTGACAATGAAGGACCGACGACAAAGAAGATGAGGATAGCATCTACAGATCAAAGTAAGTCCTTTGAATCGGCCTCGGACATTGCTTCTGGTTCATCTCTTCCCATCTCATCAACCCAACCATTTTATCCACTAGTCCACCAATATTCTCTACGGTTGTCACCACATCTCCAACACCTGTGTCTAAACTAATCACTACTTCACCGCAACTATTACAGTTGACTCCACCAAGGTTTGAAACTACCTCATCTCAACCAACTTCCACCATTTTAATCCAACCAACACTTGTATCATCTGTTTCATCTTCTCCATTTATTCAAATCACTAAACATCTAGAAACAACCATATCTCCTTCACCAACTTCAAAACCTATTCCAGAATCCATAATTAATAATCCTGAAATTTCTCTAGACAATGATATCATCATTATTGATGACTCTGTTGACGATGATCTAGCACTACCTGAAAATCAAACCTATGACATCCCTCTCAACCTAGATGAAGAAATATCTGTTTTTAATAATAGTGTGGTTGCAAGGTTCAAGGCACTTTCTGAGGAATCAAATTCTAGTGAAAACCCCTTTGATTTAGGTGCTTCATGGGATATATTCAATAAGTGGATGGCTGAACAATTTCAGAAGTTTCAAGATCGTTGTGTTCAGACAAAGGGTTATTTCGTTCAAGAAGCAAAGAAGGGGTTGCAAGAAAAGAATGAAGCTGAAGCTAAGCTAGCTGCAGAAAAGGAATTGGCTGAAAGATTAGCTACAGAAGCTAATAATCAAGCAGAAGAAGCCACAATTGTCATAACTGTCAACACCTCTGCACCTGCTTCCACTTCTGAATTTGTCCTTGAGCATTTGGCACGAGCAATTGATGGACTTAAAAAGGATCAAAAAATAATAAAGGACGAGCAGACGATTTTTAGAGAAAGCTTTTCAGAGCAGAAAATTGTCAGTAACTCTCTACAGAATATGCTTCGACAAATTCTGAACAAGTTGTCTCCAAACCCTTCATCCTCTGGAACCTAGGAACTTAGGCACTTAGGCTCTTTTTATGATTGATCTGGACATTAGGATCCTGCCTTGTTTTAATATTGTTTTGGTCTTTCTGATATTAATGAAATCTTTTCTTTTTGATAATGACAACAAGGGGGAGAAATATAATATGAACGTAATATTTTGATTCACATAATCAAATTCAGAAAAACAAGTTGCTACATTCTAACCAATAAACTTTTGTTTCTCTTAGATTTGTTTTCTTGTTTCTTTTTCAGGAAATATGAAATCTGAATACTTTTGGCATCCAATGTGTTTGACTCTGAGATATCGAGATTTCAATTGGCACAATTGGCTTCTGAAAACTGAGTAAAGACTCTAAAGATCTCAATATATGACCTATTGCAACCAAGGGGAGTTCACCCAGAAGGTTCGCAAGTCAGGATATTTGATCTTCATCCAGTCTGAGACTCAGGGGGAGATTCTAATCGAAAGGATAAGTATTCCTTAACCTTCTTATTCTGATTACTTTTTATGTTATGTACAAGTCATCAAAATACATAGTTTTGTCATCATCAAAAAGGGGGAGATTGTTAGAACAAGGTTTGGTTCTGCAATAATACCTCTGAGTTTTGATGATAACAAACAAGTATGTTTGTATGAACAATTTTGGTATTCTAATGTTTGTTATTTTTGAGAATTTAACAAATAGATTCTGCTTCTGATAAATATCGTGGCTAAGTTATTAGAAAAGAATTGTCCCGCTTCTACGCTACATATTGTTCTGCTGAACGGTAGCATTTACTTCAGAAGACTCTGAAGTTGCATGACTCTGATACAACGACTTAATAAAACAAGTTCTGAAGATGTGAAGACAGAAGTTCTGATGAACAAGTCCAGATGCTGAAGACTTATGATTATGAAGACAACGGGTTCTGAAGACCAAGTGCTGAAGACTCTGAAGATGTAGTTCTGCAGACTCTGAAGACTTGAAGCTCTTAAGACCCAAGTTACGTTTTTCATTCTTCTAACTCATGCTCTCTAAAGCCTCTGAAGTCTGGAAGTTGAGAAGACTAAGCAACGTGGTACAATAGTACAACAGCACAAGGATACACTGCTCCACTCCGGATAGGACGGACGCAAATATACTATTTATCCCCCACGATCCTTCAAGCCGCCATAATTCTGAAATGTAAGAAATATCCTTCAACGGTCATATTATATATGGCTATATAAAGGCGTGAAGACTTCAAGAATGGTTACTGCAATTTTCATTGTTCATACGCTGTATAGTTAATATCATTCTTAAGTCAATGCTGTTCTGAAAATCTGTTTACTCGTCTGCTTGTGTAGAAGCATCACTATTGTAAACAAATCTTTGTAACAAACCGTTGTTTGTGTTCCCTAAAGGACCAGTTGGGTCAAAATTTTTAGGAAGACTAAGACAGTGTGTCTTAGTGTGGTTAGTCACTTGCAGTTGGCTTGTGCATTGTATTCCTTAAGGGACCGGGTAGGTCAGAATTCTTAAGAAGTCTATGACTAGTGTGTCTTAGAGGTTGTTAGTCACCAGCAGTTGGCTAGTGCAATTATAATCAGTTTGGTTATAATGGATTAAGTCCTCGTTTGAGAGAGGCGAAATCACCTTGGCGGGTGGACTAGACTAGTTTGAGGATTTTTCAAGTGAACTAGTATAAACATACTGCATTCTTTCTTTTCAGTTTTTCTTCCTTTATTATCAAGAAGTGAAGTCTGTTTGTAAAGGGGGTTATTTTTAACAAATAGTTCTTATTTTTAAAAACCCAATTCAACCCCCCCCCCCCCCCCCCCCTTTTCTTGTGTTTTTCACACATTCAAATATTACCCCATTTAAAGGGTTGAAAGAGTCTTGTTTGGAGTTGTGTTGGGTTGAATTAATATATGTGCGATATTTCAAATGTTGGCAGAAAAGAAAGAAAAAAAGAAAGAATGGAAAAAAAAGGATAACAATTCATATTACTATCATGTTTCTTCTGAAAAGGATAAAGAAAAGAAAAGAAAAGAAAGAGGATAGAAAATGACAAAATGATTGCAAAGTTGTTGTTTGAAAAGTGAATGAAATTTTAGTTCAACTTTCACAATTTCTTTCAATTTTCTTTTAACCCTTTAAATTTTAGCCTAGTACCCTTTAGAATTTATCCTACCTTACCTTGGCCCCGTTACAAGCTGAATAAAGCCCTTTTGATCATTGTGTGCATGTATTTCAAGTTGAGATGTTAGAGTTTTTTCAAGCTTATGGTAGTGCTAATTTTCATGATGTGCTTTGATTGTAAACTATTAACCTAAACACTTGAAAGTTGAGAGAATTTTATTTTGTGAGGATCTTACTGCTTATGATGTAATCTTTGGTAAACTGTCCTCTTATTTCCTTTGACTGTCACAAAAAGTTACTCACTAACACCATATTACTTGAAGCTTAGGATGAGGATTTTACTTACCCCTTTGTGATTCTGAAAGTCTTTGAAATTGTATGCTCTGTTTTGTTTTTATTATTCCTGTTTTTACTCTGTTTTGAATATTGACTTTAGAGTTTTGCTTGGAGTGCAAAAGTATAAATATGGGGGAATTTAATCAGTGTATTTTAATACACTACATTATACTTTGTGCTAAGGGAATTTTATGACTTGTTGCTTTTATTTTACTGTTTTTAGCGTGTTTCCTAAGTTTAGTTTTTTTTATGCTTTTATTTTAATATTCTTATTTATTTTTTGAACAACAGTAATTTGAAACCTACTTGTTGTGTAGGTTATATCTTGAGTTACGAGATGCCATTTGACACTTTCTAATACGCGTTGGAAAGATGAAAGGATAAGCTACAAATTTTGTGTTGAAGTCAGAAACCAATTCGGAGTGCAGAAGAGTCAAAATACAGTATTTTTGTGACAGACTTTATAAATTATTTTATTTTGGGCCGGTTTTTATGTTTTTCAGGTCGGGTCCTATTAGGGCCGATTTATCTTTTATTATTTAAACAAATTTCGTAGCCTTAGTGCATTCATTCAGTTTTCACGAAGTAGAAAATAGAGCATACGAATTCCATGGAGAACTAATTACAAAGGTTTATCTACTGTATTCAGATTCCACAACTTTGAGGTTTTTATAATTTTCAATTCAAATTCGATTTCTTTTCAATCCCACATATGAATTTGATTGCTTAATTTGATCCTTTCGTTTGCTTAATTCTTGCTGCTTATAGGATAAAATTGATAAAATTCGATTGCATTCATGTTCCTTATCTTTAATTCCGTTTGTCATAGCTTTTTTGGTTAATTCACATGATCTTTAACTGTTTGCTTAATTTGGAAAATAGGAACATATATAGTACAAAATATCAATTATGTTTGTTTATTATATATTGTAATCAAATAGGATCAAATCCTCTTAGGGAGTTGGAATTATAAGAATCGATGATAAGTCAGAAACCGAACCAGCATATTAACTTGTTCGCCACATTTGTTTTAGTATACCTTTTTACAATTACAGTTCTGAAACCCTAAACCCCCATTGTTCCAATTGGTTGGTTAATTTATGTCAAGAGTCCTTGCGATACGACTCGAGTGTCGCTTCCATACACTAGCGTTATAAACTCGTTTTTGACCCGTGTAGGACAGCGGACTAAGGGACTTGCTCCAAGCCAAGGGACTCACCTCCCATTTAAAAGGTCGTTTTCAACTGAGAGGCTCACCCTAAGCTAAAGGAACCGCTTCCCTTAAAAGGTCGTCTTAAGCTAAGAGACTCACCCCAAGCTAAGGGACTCGCCTACCATTCAAAAGAGGCAATGCCCTAAACAATGAAGCCTTAAAACACTTTGGCCTTTATATATCCCTTATGCTTGAGAGACTGTGTAGTATTATATTTCTGAGAGACACAAATAGGGGCGACACAAGAGTCCCCGACTCGTGAGGTATCGCTTGGGCACTGCCTTTGCGTAGCATGGGGATCACCATCAAAATAAGACACATATATAACAACATTATCCCTCCACCAGTCATGCAAACTAAGTTATACCACGACTTTCGAGAAAATAGGTAGCTAACAATCTCTCACAGTCAAGGGGGAACAATTACCACTTCTTAGGGTTTCCTAAACCTTAGGCCCAAGAGTCTATATAAATATCTGACCCTTTGAGGGTAGAGGACATATCATAACTATTGAGAATCTGTATATAATCAATTAGTATTGATTATTAATCAATTAGTTATAAGTGTAAATTATAACATTACCTATTGTGTATATCTCTTTTATCTATAAATATATATCAAGTGTGATCATATTCGACACACAGAAATACAATTACAATATGGTATCTAGAGCTGGTTGACCTACTGTCTTCCACAAATTTTTTTCGGTTTTCCGCTGATTTTTTTTTTCAGCCGTCTACTGCACTGTTCCGAGAGCCACCGCTCCCGAAGACTTTCCGGCGACATAATCACGCCACCGGACTCGTCTTCCTCCGATTGGTCGGGATCCAAAAATCCTGCCGTCTTCTGCCGCCCGACGCGATCTCACGCGCCTCCCTTCCAGCAGCGCATCCCACCGCGTCCTCCGTCGCCGTTCACTCCGTCGACACCGCCTTCCCGAGCTATTCCTAGATCTGCTCTCATTTTTTCCGTTCCAAGTCATCAAAAATCATGGGAGATACTGACTCCGGCACATTCACTAAGGTTCCACTTATCCAGTCCGAAAAATTAACCGGAACAACTAACTACAACATATGGGCAGGTGCTGTCAAAATGTGGTTTCACGGTCAAGGCTATGAGGATCACTTGACTACAAAATCTGATAGTATTCCCGCTGCCAAATGCGATAAGTGGAAACAAACCGACGCTTCTTTATGCACTGTGTTATGGTTTTCCATAGCTACTAATCTCCAAGCACAATACCAAGCCTTTACCACTTGCTATGAGGTTTGGGAAAAGGCTAAGAAAGTCTTCTCTAATGATGTCCATAATCTTTATAGTGTCATCACCAAGCTCAACTCTTTGAAATTGGAGAATATGGATATGCAAGCCTATTTGAGTAAGCTTGACGCATTAAAGGTAAACTTTACAACCCTAATGCCTTTTACAAAAGATGCTACAACATATGTTGAATAACAAAGTAAGTATTTTATGATCGTGGCACTTGCCGGACTACCATCCGAACTTGATTCCGTTCGGAACCAAATTTTATCAGGATCCAATGTTCCTAACTATGAAGCAGTTAGTGAACAACTGTTGCGCTTGGCTACCCCTCATGCTTTTGGACCAGTTTCTACCCCATCTCCTATTGAATCATCTGTCCTTGCTTCCCACTATCATGGTCATGGTGCACGAACTGGAGGACGGGGTGGACATCGTCATGGTATTCGTTGTAACTATTGCAATCGTTATGGCCATATTGAAGCTGATTGTCGTACAAAGGTAAGAGACTAACAATGACAACCACGGGTTGCTGCTGTTGCTCAACCGGATATCTCTAAAGACGTCACTATTTTCGCTGTTGATTACAATGATTTCCTTCAATTCAAAGCAGCCCAACAACCATCATCATCTGCTGCTATTGCTCAGTCGGGTAATCCTGTAGCTTTTGTCTCTACATCTTCTCTTGGCCCTTGGGTCCTTGACTCTGGTGCCTCTGATCATATGACTGGTAATAAATATCTTTTATCTCACTTTTCTTATTCTGATTCTTTGCCTTCTGTCACTGTGGCAGATGGTTCTAAAATCAAAGTTCATGGTCTTGGTCAGGCACATCCACTTCCAAACTTGTCTCTAGAGTCTATCCTTTACATTCCTGGTTGTCCTTTTAATCTAATATCTGTTCACAAGCTGATTCGTACTCTTGATTGTTCTGTTCTTTTTAATGATAAATCTGTTTATATTCAGGATCGACGTACAGAACGGACGATTGGAGCAGGGAGTGAATCTGGAGGATTATATCATCTATCTCAACCGGTGGCATGTGCTTCTACTACTTCTCAAGACCTCACACATCAACGTTTGGGTCATCCTAGTCTTAATAAAATGCGTCTTTTAGTCCCCAGTTTTTCTAAGCTTTCATCTTTTGAGTGTCAATCCTGTCAATTAGGCAAACATACTCGTAGTACTTACTCTCAACGAGTAAATAAAAGTGTTGCATCACCTTTTGCTTTAGTTCATTCTGATATTTGGGGTCCCAGTCGTGTGAAGTCTACCTTAGGATATTACTATTTTGTAACTTTCATCGATGATTTTTCACGATGTACTTGGTTATTTCTAATGAGATATCGTTCAAATGTTTTCCTTATATTCCAAGAGTTTTATGCTAAAATTAAAAACCAGTTTAACACTTCCATTAAAAATTTACGCACTGATAATGCTCATGAATATATGTCATCCCAGTTTCAATCTTTTTTAACATCACAGGAAATTATTCACCAATCATCATGTGCTCATACACCACAACAGAACGGTGTTGCTGAACGGAAGAATCGTCATTTAGTTGAAACCGCACAGACTCTTTTACTTCACCACAATGTACCTTCTCATTTTTGGGGTGATGCTCTCCTCACAACTTGTCACCTTATCAACCGAATACCTTCATCAGTCCTTCAAGATCAGGTTCCATACTCTATCTTGAATCCACAACATGACCTCTACCCCATTCCACTTCGCGTCTTTGGTTGCACATGTTTTGTTCATGATCTTAGTCCAGGTAAAGACAAACTCTCTGCCAAATCTCTAAAATGTATTTTTCTAGGTTACTCACGCATACAAAAAGGATATCGGTGTTTTTGTCCTCAACTTCAACGGTACATTGTTTCCTTTGATGTTACATTCTTTGAAGGTTCCCCATTTTTCTCTGCCTCTGTGTCACCCGATGAGACTTGTAACTTAGATGCTCAAGATGTCCCTTCTGTCATTCCCACACCCATTAAACTCCCATTGAAGGTTTACCAATGACGAACACCCCGTCCATCGGAAGTTAGAGATGATATTAATACACCAGCACCACCTCCTGCTCCAGATGTTCCTCCAGCTACGTCACCTGAACTTGACCTCCCAATAGCATTACGAAAAGGTATTCGATCTCATACTCCAAATCCTAAATATGCCTGTGTTTTTAATTAGGACTGTCTTTCTACTTCCTATGTTTCTTTTGTGTCTGCTTTGGATTCTGTGTCTATTCCTAAGTCTACAGGTGAAGCTATGACTGATCTCAATTGGCGTCAGGCGATGGTGGAAGAAATGGCTGCATTGCATTCAAATAAAACTTGGGACATTGTTACTTTACCTTCAGACAAAACTACAGTGGGATGTCGATGGGTTTATACAGTGAAAGTTAGACCGGATGGTCAGATTGATCGTTACAAAGCTCGTTTGGTAGCCAAGGGATACACACAGATATTTGGTCTTGATTATGGCGACACTTTTTCTCCAGTGGCCAAGATTAGTTCAGTCCGTCTCTTCCTTGCAATGGCTGCTATTAATCATTGGTCGCTTCATCAGTTGGACATTTTAAAAATGCCTTTTTACACAGAGAATTGGAGGAGGAACTGTATATGGATCAACCTCCAGGTTTTATAATTCCTGGAAACTCAAGACTTGTTTGTCGACTTCATCGTTCTCTTTATGGGCTGAAACAATCTCCACGTGCTTGGTTTGGCCGCTTCAGTTCTGCCTTGATACAGTTTGGTATGACTAGATGTGAAGCAGATCACTCTGTTTTCTTCCTTCATTCCTCCACCAGTCAGCGCATCTTTCTTGTGGTCTATGTTGATGACATTGTTATTAGTGGAGACGACACAGAAGGTATCCAGCGACTCAAAATTCATCTTTTCAAAAACTTCCAAAAAAAAGATTTGGGTCCACTCAGATACTTCTTAGGTATTGAAGTTGCTCAGTCCTTATCAGGCATTGCAATTAATCAACGTAAATATGCATTAGACATCCTAACTGAAACGGGTATGCTTGACTGTCGTCCGATTGATACCCCTATGGATCCCAACGTCAAACTTCTTCCAGGTCAGGGGGAGTTGTTGAAAGACCCGGGAAGATATCGATGTTTAGTGGGTAGACTCAATTATCTTACCGTCACCATACCGGATATTACTCTTGTAGTGAGCATTGTGAGTCAGTTCCTGAATGCTCCGTGTGATACTCATTGGAAGGCATTCATTCGGATTCTCAGATATATAAAGAATGCACCAGGAAGAGGTCTATTATATGAAGATAAGGGTGATGCTAAAATCAAGTGTTATTCAGATGCAGATTGGGCAGGATCACCGTCGGATAGGAGATCCACTTCTAGATATTGTGTTCTTATTGGAGGAAATATGATCTCATGGAGGAGTAAGAAACAAAACACAGTTGCACTATCGAGTGCTGAAGCTGAATATCGTGCTATGGCAGCAGCATCGAAGGAACTTGCATGGCTGAAGAATTGGCTCTCAGAACTTAGGTTGGGAGACCTTCAGGCCACAAAACTCATATGCGACAATCAAGCAGCACTTCATATTGCATCCAATCCGGTTTTTCACGAACGGGCCAAACACATATAAATAGATTGTCACTATGTAAGAGACAAGGTACTGTCAGGAGATATAACCACAAAATTTGTCAAATCTGAAGATCAATTGGCTGATATATTTACCAAGTCTCTCAAGGGTTCTCAAGTGAATTATATTTGTAACAAGCTCGGATCATACAATATATACGATCCGCCTTGAGGGAGAGTGTTGAGAATCTGTATATAATCAATTAGTATTGATTATTAATCAGTTAGTCATAAGAGTAAATTATAACATTACCTATTGTGTATATCTCTTTTATCTATAAATATATATATATATATATATATATATATATATATATATATATCAAGTGTGATCATATTCGACACACAGAAATACAATTACAATAATAACATAACTAACATTACACATATCACAGAGTCTCTCACTTCACATGAGTTGGCATATCATAACACCACAAACGCCGTAAACACCATCATACAAGGCCTCTTGCCGCCACAAATAAGCCATAACTGTTATAAACATACTAAGACCTTTGAGTATCCCTTACCCTTGAATACCACATACACCTGTACAAACCTAAACACATAAATGTTTACTTAAAATAAATTTTGACACTTAAAAGTTTTCTTCTTCTTTACAACTAGGTGATTAAATAATGGTCTAGGCTTAACTGTTGGTGGTCCATTATGAGCTGGTCATGGTCAGGTGGCATTGGAGTTCAGAAGATGAATGACTACTTGATTGAGAAATACGACAATTGACAAAGTTATCCCAAATGTAGTTAATTTGCTCATTGATGATGACATTCTAGATTAGGAAAACTCTTTGTTGGATCCTGAGTTAAGTTCAAGCCTACATTTGGATGATGAGGGTGATGTGGCAAGGATACCAATGGAGAAATCCATCAATGAAGAGACAATGGTTTTTCGTGAAAAGATGGCAGGAAACAATAATTGATTTTTAAAGAAGACATCATTGTTCTGCTTAGGAAACCAAATGATAAAGTGATGGAATAGAGCTCAGACACGTTGGATCAAAGTTTTTGTACAATGGATTAAATGCCTTAAATGACGAGAACTGATCATTATAGAATATGGATTATTAAAACTGTCCGTGTGTGATTCAACACTTTGATCGTGATGGAGGAGGTGATTGTGTGTCCTCGACATGAGCGATGGTCCACCTATTCCGTGCACTTACTTCTTTGTCACTCATTATTAGGCATTTTTCATGGGTCTTGCCAACTACAAGAACAAGTTGCATACCCCTCTTAAGAGTGACAATGAAGAAGATAATGAGATTGCAGCTAATTTGTAAGTTTATAAAAATAGTACTACCTCCATCCTATAATGAGTGATTCAGTTGACTTTTCACACAAATTAAGAAAAAGGGAATAAATGAAGGAGAGAGAATGATATTTTTACTAAAGTACCCTTGTAATGTATTGAGAATGATGAAAGTAATATTAATTAGAGGGTAAAATAGAAAAAGTTGCATTGAAAATTGAAATGAATCATATATTTTGAGACACCATTTTATTTCAAATGAATCACTCATTGTAGAACGGAGGGAATAGTAACAAATTTAAAGACGTTAGTGCAATTTTAGAGTTGACTCTTTTTATGGTTAGAAAAAAAGAAAGAAATGGTTACAGTCACACACGTTACTCGGCAATCAATGCGGTACACCGGATTCGCTAAACCAAATTAATACTCCAGCTTGCAACAACATTTTAAAATTAGATTCTCGAGTTTGACGCAAGTGCCGGCGGGCAAGTAGTTAATACCACCGATTACGCTTTCTTGTCAGATCAGATCAGATTGTCAAATTAAACCTCATCAATCAATAAACAAACAACAGGGATTAGTATCATCTTCTTCCTTCCTAATCCAACCGTTTTTAAACTTTTTTAGATTTTTTTCACAAACAAACAAAAAATCAATGGACGTAGCCATGCTTGAACAGTCCATCTCCAACATCCTACAATGGATGAACTCTCTCAAACCCTTAGCAAATCGTCTATCAGGAATTGACATCAATAACATTGAAAACAATCTTAATCAAATCAATCACAAAGTCCATCAACAGAGCCATTCCGAGAATCTTCTTTTTCCTCTACCATGGCTTCAAAAGGTTAAGGAACTAGTCATTGATTTGAATGATTTGATGGAGGATCTTCGTTACAAGGAGAGTACTAATGCTGCTACAAAATCACTTATCAGATCGGGTTTAAACATAAAGAATCGCGTTAAAGCGACTCTCCAAGTTAAGAAAGCAACTGAAGAACTCAAACGGTTGTTGAACGAGGAAGATGCAAAGGTAGAAGAACAAGAAGAAGCAGTTATTGTTAGTGATAGTAATGAGAAAAGAAAGTCTGCATACCAAATGTTTGTGGAAAATACTAAGTGTGTAGCGGTTGGCAGAGAAAATGAGAAGAAGGAGATTATAGATCAACTGCTGAACATGAACAAGAACAACTCTGCTGTTAATCCTGATGTAATTGTAATTGTTGGTGTTCCGGGGATTGGGAAAACTAAACTTGCGCGTCTTGTTTGTGAGGATGAGCAAGTCAAAGCTCATTTCGGTTTGCAACTGTTTTGGATCGAAACTTTTGATGTTGAATCCATAGCAAAATGCATGACTACTGTTGATGGTAGACGTCAGTTAGTTGTTATAGATGATTTGCAAATTGGGATTGAGCAGGATGATGTTCTGGAGAAGTTGAAGAAGAAATTTATGGAGGCTGTTGGTTGTACTCATACGGCGATACTTATTACTACACGGAGTAATCATGTTGCTAACAACATTGGTGCTAGACATGTTTTGAAGTTGCAGGGGCTTAATGAAGAGGAGTCTTGGGCCTTGTTTATGCAGATTCATGGACCAATTACTTCGACCAAAAAAGAACAAAGCAATGACGAATACCAAGGGGTGATTGTGAGGGATTGTGGTGGAGTCCCACTTTTGATAGTGATCATGGCAACAGTGATGAAGAAGCATAGTGGTGGTGGTGGTGGTGGTGGTGATGATGGCGAATGGATTCCAGAAGTACTACAAATGCTCAAGTTTATCTATTACGACAATCTTCCCACTTATAAGAAACTATGCTTTGCTTATTGTTCATTGTTTCCAGAAGATTATTTGATTGATGCTGAAAGAATAATTCAGCTCTGGACTGCTGAAGGATTTCTCACCATTCAAGAACAACAATTTGGTCGAGCTTGTTTCAACGACTTTGTTCCTCTGCTTTTCCATCAAGTGGAAGAAGAAAAAGACCACCACGGGTACTGCGGTGGTGTGAGGAACGACATGAACAACTGCTTTTATAGAATGAACCGGTTAATGCATAAACTTGCAAGGCTGATTTCCGTCAGCAGTGATGAAAACTTAACCGTGGATTTGATGGGGGAGAGAGTTCATGGTGGAATGCTGCGAGTTTCGTTCAATTTCGCTTTAGATTTGTCGTGTGAGATCCCTGATTCGGTGTTTGAGAAAGCAAACAAACTAAGGACCATTCTTTTGCCATACAACACTAACAACCCTCGGCTTCCACATGAGGTAAAGATGACCACATCAACCTGTGATAACATCTTCAACACCTTCAAGTACTCGCTACGCGTGTTGGATCTACATGACTTGGGGATCAAGATGATTCCTAGCTCTATTGAAGATGCAAAGTACTTAAGATATCTAGATTTATCCCATAACAATATAGAGAAGCTTCCTAGTTGCATCACAAATCTTATCCACTTGCAAACATTGAAACTGTCTCAATGTCATATCCTCAAGGAATTGCCAAAAGACATAGAGGATTTGGGTTGCCTCAACCATCTTGACATTGAGGGATGCTTGCATCTAACTCACATGCCAAGTGGAATAAATAAGCTCACTTCGTTACAAACATTATCACTTTTCGTGGCCAGCAAGAAACAAGTTACGGGAGGACTTAGATCACTCACGGATCTTAACAATCTGAGAGGCCACTTGGAAATTTCGCAGCTTGAACAAGTCAAGTTCTCTCCATCCAAAGAAGCTGCTAAAGATGAGTTTTTGAAAAATAAACAACACCTTGAGTTCTTGACTCTAAGATGGGATCATGAGGAAGATGAGGAGGAAGAAAGTGATGTTGACAAACACAAGAAGTCGCTTGAATGTCTCCAACCACATCCGAATCTGAGACTCCTATCAGTTGTCGGGTACAATGGTCAAACCTTGTCTAACTGGCTTGCTTCACTCCAATGCCTTGTTAAGTTTACTTTAAACGACTGTCCCAACTGCCAATCTCTCCCACCAATGGATAAGCTTCCGCATCTTCAGGTTCTCCAACTTCGGAGATTGGACTCTTTGAAATTCATTGCAAAAAACAATCAAGTAGCTGAATCCTCTACACCAATATACTTTCCTTCCTTGAAGGAACTTACAATCTCAGATTGTCCTAATCTAAAAAGCTGGTGGGAAAATGAGATATGGGAAAATGATAGACCAACTTTCAGTTGCATTTCAAAGCTAAATATCCAATATTGTCCAAAATTAGCCTGCATGCCACTATATCCAGGTCTCGATGAAGAGCTAGTTCTGGTGGAGTCAAATGTAAGATCAATGAGGGATACAATGCATCACGCCGAAAGTGAGACTTCTAATTCACAATCACAGCCCTTCTCCAAATTGAAGTCCATGGTAATAGAGCGAATTGATCATTCTCCACCAGAAAGGTGGCTTAAAAACTTCATTTCACTGGAAGAACTCCACATTCGAGATTGTTTTATTTTAGAGTCTCTACCACAAGGTTTCAAGTATTTAAGTTCACTCATATCACTCTCTATTGAAAGATGTGAACAACTTGATCTTGGCATTGACAAATCCAAAACTGAATTGAAGGGTCTTACTGAATGGGAGGGTCTGAAAAACCTTGGTTCTCTTACATTAAGGAGTATTCCAAAACTCGAGTCCCTTCCATGGGGAGTTGAAAAGGTGAAATCTTTGAAAGATTTAAGAATTTATGATTGCCATGCTTTAACTTCTCTACCTGAAAGCATAGGTAACCTCACTTCACTGGAAAAACTGGTTATTTCTGAATGCAGAAATTTAGATTCTCTACCTAAGGGAATGGAAAAGATTGAGTCACTACATACTTTGATTATTATGGACTGTCCTTTGTTATTACCAAGGTGTCAGCCTGACACAGGTGATGATTGGCCACAAATTGCTCATATAAAAAATAAACTGGTCAGGGAAACTTCTCAAGACTTGAGAGATTACTTGTGATGAAGACTTTCTTTTGATGTTATGTTATTTATTTGTACTGATTTTTAGAAAGAGACAGACAACAAAAATTAGAGAATAGAGTGATATTTGTATTTTACTATTTTGGAGAACTACATGCAGTAGTTGGTCATAATTCTTTATATTGAGGCATTGGAAATACTCCATCTGTTTTAAAATGATTGTCATTTTAAAAAATAAATTTTGTTTTAAAACGAATCTCATTCTCATTTTTTAATGTAAAAATTATTGTTATTTTTTCAATTGTATCCTTTAATTAATACTCTGTAGATTACTTTCAATAGATTTATAAGGATAATTTAGTAAAAGTGTAATGTTTTATGACAATATTATTTCATTCTTTAATCTATGTACAAAAACTTTAATCAATATTCATTTTGAAACTAAGAGAGAAATATATATCATGCTTATTTATGGGTGTTTGAGATTGATTAGTGCTCGAATTTCTAGAATTGTGCAATTCTTTTTTTTTTCTTATACGATTTTACATTATACTTATTATATAAAGAGAAATCTTGAAGTTTTTTAGTCTCAATTCTAAAAGAAAAGTTATTAATTTTAATCCCCTTATTTCTCATATTGGAAAATGTTTAGTGTCCTTTTTTGTGGTAAAAATATGACATGAGTTATCCTAAAACCGAGTTGATAAAGACATGAACTATATGCAGTAGGAGTTTATTCGAAGCTTATTCAAGCCAAAGCAGATGTGGAACGAAAGAAGGGGAAGAAAAAGGGGAGACTGAAGTTGTGCAAGAGAAAGTGGCGAGTAAGAACTTTGGAGGCTCATTGAAAGTAATGGACGCTGAACCAACTAGGAAGCAAATGGAAATTGAAACAGTGGTAGAGACACTCGGGGCAGTAGTTATCTCCAACAAACAATTAAAAGGGAAGGATGTTGGAGCTCAAAGTAAACCTAACGGTAGGAAATGGAGCAGACGGAAGGCAGGAAAAAAATTTATTAAGGATATGTTGAAAGACATTGAGATGAAAAAAAGGAAAACGTCAACTTGTGGAGGTCATGGTGGTATAGGGGACACCGGAGGAATTGGGGAGTTTTGGTAAGAAAAGAAAACAAGATGTGGAGATGAAAGATGCAACTATACAAAAACCAGAGGTGGTGTTGGTAGACCAACACCGCCACTGAAAATGATTAGCTAGAACTGCAGGGGTTCAGAGAATTCCCAGGAAGTTTGAGCCTTGTTAAGGCTCCTTCGTGTGGAAAATCCCTCCCTGATTTTTCTGATGGAAACCCGTCTGAAAGAGAAGGAGATATTTAACATCAAATTCAAGTGTGGTATGGACCATGAGTTTGTGGTGGAGTGTATCGGTCAGGGGAAAGAAATAGTTGGTGGCATTACTCTAATGTGGAAAGATAACATCCAGTTAATAAATTCCTTCATAACATAAGTCCAAGGAGTCATACCTCCTCTATCCCAACTGACATTTCTTGTATGTTGTACTATATTATGGAGGAGAGGTAGGTGGACGTAGCTAGAATTATATCTGATGAGATCTGTGACACTGCTACTAGTGGACACCGCTTAAGCTCCAAAGACCCTGCTATATTGGTCTTTCCTGGACTTATCATGGGCCATTTTCACCCGAGTGGGTGTCTCGATACCAGAGGTGGTCTACAAGACCATCAAGGGTGTGGTGACGGACACTTGGATCCAGAGCCACTATATGTCGAGAGTTGATCAGCATCATTCACCACCACCACCACCACCAGAGTACCCAATTCAGCCACCACAGTAGCAAGAAGGAGTCCCTCCGGCTGATCCCGTGTATGATGAGTGTATCGTGTGTATGTACACATGGGACATGCACATGGATCATCAGAGAGCCTTTAGTTTTTTGCATTCATCCATGCGTGCTTTGCATTTATAGGTTCGTGAACCACAGGTGGAGCATCCTTTCCCGTCGTCAGAGGAGTTTGACGCTTATATAGCTTGGTCTAGGGACAAGCCTTTTCATTTTCCGAGGGGCAGGTTCCTCCTCAACATACTTAGGTGCCCTAACCAGATGTTGCTCAGGGCGATGCGGTGGATGATGATGCAGCAGTGGATGAGGACGATGATGATGATAGTGGGGAGCCTTTATGGGAGATGGGTTCGGAGGCCAGTTCCGAGTAGTTTGATCCTGTATTTTTCTAATCTTTTGTTTTCGTTATATTATGTTTATGTTTGAATTGTTAGGATTTTGTTGTTTTCATTGTTATTGTACTCTTGGATATTTTGTACCATCCTTGTAAAGATTAGGTTTTGGAACCTTTTGTTGTGGCACCATTGTTTTGGGTGTCACAATTTTTGTTTTATGATATTATGTTTTATTATATTGTGTAGTTGTACAATTGTTAGTTTTTGTAGATTTTTTATTTTATTTTATATTGTTCCTAAGTTTGAAAACATGAAGGAACCTTGTGACTAATGCCAAGATTGATGAATCAATGGGCAATTGAGTGGTAATGATATGATTGAGTAAATGTGCTGTGCAAGGTACATATTTATTGCTTTCTAAACTAAGCATGGATATGAAACTTGTGATTGGTGTAAAACATGTTGTCATTACTTCTTTTGAAATACTTTTTTTATTATGAATCATTTAGAACTTTGCCTTTACGAGGAAGCCTTCATTGTATAATATATGCAGGATACCGACTTTCTTGTTAAACTCGTTCTTATTATGTTGAAATCATACATGTGTGTTGATTTGTGTGAAAGGAAAAAAAGGATCAAGGCAATTTTTGTGTATTTTGAGAAAAACCACTTGAACAAAAAGAATGATCAATCTACCTTGTGAGTAAGTGAGCATTTGCTAGCCCTGTAAAGAATTTTTATCAAGATCCTTGTGAATAATTGAGTCGTGTAAATATTGTACATGAAAAATAATCGAATTTTGGATAGGATCTTGATTTTTTGTTGTAAAACCTTTGAACCTCAACCTTTAAGTATGGTTGCTTTGGTTGTTCCCCGCCTTAGATGTGTGAGAACATTCTTAAGACCATGTTTTGATTGTATTCAAAGTTGGGGAGAAGAGAGGTAGATTGAGGCATTGAGAAAAAGAAAGTGATTTTGAATGATGAAAGAACTTGAAAAAAAAACAATTAAAAAAGAAAAGAAATTGGGTATGAATTGCCAACAAAAAGCTCAAAGTTGTAATGATGCCTCAAAGAAAATAAAACAAGAAGCTTAAGTCTTGAAGTATGTATGATTGTGATAATTGAATGCTCTCATAGGAATAGGCATTTTTGTTTCAATGACTTTGATAAATGACCCTTCCTTGTAACCTAAGCCAAATTACAACCCTTGAAGTCCTTGTGATTCCTTCTTTTACACTCATTAATGCATGTTGTTTGTTGAATGCATAATTCGTTCCGGATGTTTGCAGGATTGTTTGGTGAGTGATAAAACCACATAATATTTTCGACCATTGATGAATGTGTGCTTAGGTGTGATTCATGTTGAAATTGTATTGCTCAAGAAGTCTTGATTTGTGTTTTTCACTTAGCAATAATCCCATCTCCATGATTTGTTTTGAGTTGGTAAGTTTAACTTATTTGTACTTCTACTTTTTGAACCATGAAATTGTCGTTGTTCTATTTTGTTGATTCTAATTTCTTGTGCGGGTTTCAGGTTCGTTTTTGTTTAAGACACTTTTGTTCGAGGACAAACAAAATAAGAAGTTTGGGAGAGTTGTTAAGGGTCAAATTGTGCATACTTTTGATGATATGTATTTTAGTAGTAAATGCATACGTTTTAGTGTAAATATGCAAGTTTCCGATTATGATTGTAAATATTGTGAATTATGATCATTTTGATGCTTTTTGACAGGTCTTCCTGCTGATATATTATGCTTGGAACCTATGGTGAAGAGAAGAAGGCCTAAAAGATCATTTTCGTAACATTTTTGTCGGTAAATCGCGCTTAGCGCGCTTTTCAGCGCGCTATTACTGTAGAGGCAGTAGCTAAGGGCCTTTGACCGCGCTAAGCGTGCTCCAACTGCACTTAGCGCGCTTTCTGGTATTTTTGCCTCTGTTTTGCTGTTTGCGCTAAGCGTGCTCCTGACGGCGCTTAGCGCAGTGCCACTTACAACTACTTTTCGCACTTTCTATAAGTAGCTACCTTGGGAGATATTTTGAGATAACTTTACATTTTCATAACTTTTGAGATTAGAAAGGGTTTTTATGTAAAAAAAAGCACAGAAACTCAAGAAGAAGTGAGAATTAAATCTTTGGAGCATCAATCTTCGATCTTTCGACTTTGATGCTAGCAAAGCTTTCCTTTTTACTTGTTGATCAAACTACCATGGTGATGGCTAGCTAAACACTTTTGTGTCAAGATTAGAGGTAGTTAACCTTGCTATTATGTATTTCTTTTGATCTTTTATATGTGAACAAGGTTGATGATCAATATATGATGAAGATCTTCACTTTTAATGTTGTATTTATGGTTTGAATCACTCTAGACATAGATTTTCCAAGTCTAGATCTAATTTCTTCATCTATTAACCAACAAACTCTAGACATAGATTTGGAAGTTAATATTTGCTTTGTATCGAACTATATGATCATTGTTTCGATTGTTATTTCGAGAAATCATCTAGCGATTAAAACAATAATACCTACAAAGCTGCTTTAGAAATAAACAGATTTACGAGGATACGCGATTATATTGATCAAAACTAAGTTCACATGCTTGATTAATCGGATATGTATGAAAGGGGTTAACAAAATCTAATCTCGACATGCTTTTCTTTAAACAAAACATCTTTTCTCTAGTTTACTTTTTGCTACATACACTTATGTTGCAAAACAAGAACTCTTTGAAGACCCTTTTCTTAGAACGTTAAACTCTTAAACGACAAGCATCTAGATATCTGAACAATCCCTACGGATACGATGAAACACCCACCTAAAATATTGTTCAACAAAATGGCGCAGATTTTGATGACCCTTGTCATTCATAATATAAGGCCAAGGAGTCATACCTCCTCCATCCCAACTGACATAGCTTGTATGTTGTACTATATTATGGAGGAGAGGCAGGTGAATGTGGCTAGAATTATATCTGATGAGATTCGTTCCACTACTGCTAGTGGATACCGCTTAGGCTCCAAGGTCCCTGCTATATTGGTCTTTCTTAGACTTATCATGGGCCTTTGTACCCGAGCGGGTGTCCCGATACTGGAGGTAGTCCACAAGACCATCAAGGGTGTTGTGACGGACACCTGGATCTAGAGCCACTGTATGCTGAGAGTTGATCAGTATCATCCACCACCACCACTACCACCAGAGCACCCAGTTCAGTCACCACAGCAGCAAGAAGGAGTCCCTCTGACTGATCCCATGTATGATGAGTGTGTCACATGTATGTACACATGGGACATGCACATGGCTCATCAGAGAGCCTTTAGTTATTTTCAATCATCCATGCGTGCTTTACATTTACAGGTTCATGAATTACAGATGGAGCATCCTTTCCCGTTGTTAGAGGAGTTTGACGCTTATGTAGCTTGGCCTGGGGACAAGCCTTTTCATTTTCTGAGGGGGCAGGTTCCTCCTCAGCATACTCACGTGCCCTAGCCAGATGTTGCTCAGGGCGATGCGGCGGATGATGATGCAACAGTGGATGAGGAGAATGATGATGATAGTGGAGAGACTTTATGGGAGATGGGTTCGGAGGCCAGTTCCGAGTAGTTTGATCCTTGGTTTTCATAATCTTTTGTTTTTGTTATATTATGTTTATGTTTGAATTGTCAAGATTTTGTTGTTTTCATTGTTATTGTACTCTTGGATATTTTGTATCATCCTTGTAAGGATGAGGCTTTGGAACCTTTGTTGTGGCACCATTGTTTTGGGTGTCACAATTTTTGTTTTATGATATTATGTTTTATTATATTGTGTAGTTGTACAATTGTTAGTTTTTGTAGAATTTTTTTTTATTGTGTGTTGTTCCTAAGTTTGAAAACTTGAAGGAACCTTATGACTAATGCCAAGATTGATGAATCAATGGGCAATTGAGTGGTAATGATATGATTGAGTAAAGGTACCGTGCAAGGTACATATTTATCGCTTTCTAAACTAAGCATGGATATGAAACCTGTGATTGGGGTAAAACATGTTGTCATTACTTCTTTTGAAATACCTTTTCGATTATGAATCATTTAGAACTTAGCCTTTGTGAGGAAGTTGATCATAAGATGTATATCCTTAGTGTCGTACCAAGTCCTTCTCAATAGGCAGTCGAGCCAGAAGTTTTTCCCAGAGAGGGGACTCAGTTAAGGAGACCCCCTCTCCCCTTACCTGTTTGTTTTATGTATGTTACACTAAATTTTTCGACTAGACTATAAATGACAAGTATTCATGAGACTAGCTATAAATACACCATGGGGAAAGTTAAGTGAGCCCACATGATCAAGATGACTCAAGGTCGAAAGTCATGTAAAGGGATACTGGTCGAAAGTGGCATGGTCGATGGATGTGGTAAAGAGCATGGGGACTTAGTGAAATTGAGTACTATACTATGTTGGTTAAGGTTGGAGTCCATCATTACAATGGAAGTAAGGTCGACCCAGCCACCAGACGTGGAGTTCATCACTATAATGGAAACAATGTTGACTTGGATGCTACATGTGGGGTACATCACTACAATGGACAATCCAATTGAGCATGTCACCTTAACATGGTCGACATCGAAGGCTTCGACGAGGACAGGTAGTTCTTGGTGCCCAGCAAAAACAGTTGAGAAATTCAAATAGTATCATAAGGTGGGAACTACGTCAACGTCAACGGTTACTTAGAAAACGTGGGACACGTCGGGGAAAACCGCTACATGACTTAGGACGTGTCACCATGGGAGTAGTTTATCATAGTTAGACAATTATCTTAGAGTAGTATAAATAGACGTTTATGTTCATTTTGTAAGAGGTATGCAAATTGTACACATTTATGTAACACTCAAAGTACCTGCATTGTGAGAAACGGGTGAAGAAAGATATACGTATGCATTCCATCACTTTATACAATTTCAGCAATTTTACTTTAAAAGCCTTTCATTTACGTTTCGATTTCCTTTACCTTTCATGTTATTTTATGTTCCCTGCACTTTGATCTTAACCTTTTTTTTGCATTTTCTCTATTTCGGTTTTAAAGTTGTTTTTATTTACTTTATTTGCATTTTGTTTACCATTACCCAGTCCTTCGATTGTTTTTCTTATTCACAAATAACTTCAATCATCATCTTTTCAAAGTATTTACAAGAAGTTCACTTTAACTTCGACAGGCTTTATGGTTTTCACAAATAATACACACATACACACACAAACATGTCCGAGAGATTTTCGAGTTTGATCCCTTAAGTATTAATAGAAACTTGTATTTGTTTACCAAATTTCACAGTAAACAAATTGGCACACCTGGTGGGACTAGTTTGTGTGTTCTTTTAGAAATTTGTGTTTAAAATTCATACTTTGCTCTACATGTGTTGTCTTCAACTTTTCATCATGTGTGCGAGTGCATGAGATTAAGGTGTGGTAACATAACAAAGAGAGGAGTGAGGAAACCTACAAGAAGATCAGTTAGAAGAATGGTAAATCCTAGAAATAATAATGGAGATAATCCTTCTAATAGTGCTGAGGCAGGAACGATTTCTGCAACGGTTACTGAACCTATCCATTCAACCACTAGCGCAACGGTGATGCCATCCATGACTGTAGCATCAACGATTTTGCCTGAGGGGACAGTATTGTCCCTAATTCTCCAGAGTCATATAGTAACTCCTAGACCAAATATGGCAACAGATTTTAGGCCTTTTTTCCATAAATTTCACAATGCCGATTCCAGGGTGTGAACAACCCTTTGGATGCCAACAACAGTTATGGAAAGTTTACAGAATAACCCTTCGACATTTATGGATAATGCTACAAATATGTTTTCACCCATTATGGCATCTGGTTCAGCCATAAGCAACCACAGTCAAAATGTGCCACCCTATATGGGGGTGGGATTTGGCTCCTAAATGATGCCTGCAATGACAACAAATTATGTCATGGCCATAAGACAGCAGATGGACGAGAGTAACCACGATATGGTAAACACTCTAACACAACAAATGGGTACAATATTTAACCCATTGATTCAAAATACGAATTAGAGTTACTAGCAATTGGCAACTCAGATGACAAGGATTGCTGACTTTCTTGGCGCTCCCCCTGTGCAAGTTCGACCAGCTGCATAGCTCCAGGTTGTTGCGCAGGTTCAGAACGAAGGAGTAGTTTTAGAAGAAACTGTGAACCAGGGACAACAAGGAAACCCCCCCACAGATCGAACATGAATTACATGTCGGGGAAGGTAATCCACTTGTGGTAGTGGTTAATCGAAACCAGGATGCTGACCAAGTGGTCCACCAGGTTCGACAAGGGAATTTGTTAGGAGAAAATTACTTGACAGCCATTGTCAAACGAATAATGGCTCAAAATGGAGTTAATATGGGCTTACAAAGACCAAATTATACATCCCCTCTGTCAGAATATGTGTTAGAGACAAAATTGCCAAGGGGATGGAAAGTCCCTAAACTTACAAAATTTGCTGGTGATACCACAAATCTATTGTCGAACATATTGCTCGTTACCTGACTGAAGCAGGTGGCATTGCAAATAATGAGAACTTGAGAATGAGATATTTCCCTAGTTCTCTAACTAAAAAACACTTTCACATGGTTTATGACCCTATCCCCTCGCTCAATCCATGATTGGGCATGTTTGGAGAGGTTGTTCCATGAGCAAGTTTTACGTGGGACAATCTAAGATTAGCTTAAAAGAATTGTCGAGCGTGAAGTGAAAGTTCGCTGAATCAATTGACTACTACTTAAACAAATTCTGGTTATTAAAAACAAGGTGCTTCACCCAGGTGCCTGAACATGTGCTTGTCGAAATGGCTGTTGAAGGGTTAGACTATTCCATTAGGAAGAAGTTAGACACTCAATACCTACAGGATATGGCCCAATTAGCAGATAGAGTCAAACAAGTCGAGATATTGAAGGCTGAGAAGGGAAGAGCCGCAAGAGTAAGCAAGAGCGTATAACTTACGTCGACATACAAGACCAAGACATAATGTCTGAGGTTGAGTATGATCACGTCGAAGAGTTTGAGGTTGACATGGCTGAGTTGAAGCCAGGTCCCACATATGTGTGTAAGTTGCTTACACCTGCAAAGGGAAGAATCCTGTAGAACCTAAAGAAAATGATAAGTTTCCTAAAATAACTTACACCTTCGACGTAACCAAATGTGATGAGATTTTATATTTGCTGGTTGCAGGTGGTCAAGTGCTTGTGCCCCGAGAGGCAAAATTGCCACCATTAAAACAAAGAAAGAAATGAGGGTTTTGTAAATATCATAATTTCTTGGGACATAAAACTTCATAATGTTTTCTTTTCAGGGATCTGGTACAAAATGCTTTGAACGAAGGCAGACTCAAGTTTGCTAAAGGGAAAACCCCTATGAAAATTGATACTGACCCACTGCAGATTGGAGATGCCAATCACGTAGAGCCAGTTGTGATCAACATGGTCGAAATCACTGAAGATTTCAACATGGACGAATTTGAAAATGAGAATCAGATTGAGGCCGTATTCTCGAAGGCTGGGGAGAGTCTAGTGGAGTTCCTGTAAAGGTGCAAGATTGACAATTCTGAGATGATGTTCTGTCCACGATGCAACGCTTTTCGATAAGAAAGTTGCCAAAAAGGTCGAAGGTGCTCAGAAGGCCAAAGAAGTTGAGAAAGTCAGACCTCAATACTACTTCAACAAAAGGGGGTACAACAGAGGAAGGAACAAACACCTGATTCGTAGAAAGCGAGGACACATACCTACAAGCCTTCAGCAAATGCTGCCCAAGGGAAATGGACTAAGCCTCCTGAAAGAGAGTACGAGAGGAATCCAAAATGGAGGAATTTTGAGATTGGACGGGGATCCAGATGTTTGAAAAGTGGACTTATAGACCTAGTGCTAACTACAAGGGGAAAAATCCCATGACAAGAACCCAGTGGCGGAAATTTCAGAGGAAGAAGAAGGCGGAAAAAGATGTTGCTGAGTCGAGCAACACCAAGCAATATCAAATGCAAACAAATGATCAGACGAAAAAACCAGTGAGTAGGTGTTGAATGCCAAACAAGCTTTAAATTGATCCATATTTATTGGAATTTTTCATCTTATTTGTTATGTTTTGTTGGAATTACTCCATGTTTACATGCTATTCTTCAATTATGTTGCAAATTCTTTTGGTTGGTTTGATTTGTTTGTTATAGTGCAGGAATTAGGCATAAAACATCAAAGTGTAAGACACAAGTAAATGGACAAGGAAGCCAAATGAAAAGAAGAGATTCAGCATGTTCGCTGGGCGAACATCCAACGAGGAGTAGCAGTGAATGTTTATTGGGCGTGCTCAGGGCGAAGCCTAAACGAACCATCTCAAAATGATGGCAGTAGGAAAAGGGCACTAAGTTCACTGGGAGAGGTTGCAGCGAAGGACCAGCGAACCATCCCAGATTTGAGGCAGTACCTAAAAGACCATAAGTTCGCTGTGCGAACTTGTAGCGGAGTAGTTTGCAGTGTGAAGAATTGTTCGCACAACTAACTTTGTAAATTCCTCAGGGGCGATTTAACTATTCAGAGGCACTTCAGGTGTCATAAAGTAGAGTTCGTTGGGCGAAGAATGAGTTCGCTAGGCGGAGAATGAGTTCGTTGGGCGAACTTGGCAGATTTTAGTTGTACTATATAAGTACTTTTCACACTTTTTGGGGATAATAACCCATTTTCACCTAGAAACCTCATTTTTCAGCATTTCTTCACAAAAGAGTGATATTTTGTAAATAGATGATGGGTAGCTAATTTCCTTTGTACCAAAGGTAGAGGTAGTCTACCTTAGCTTTATGTATTTCTTTTGATTGGCCTTGTATGTAAACAAGTGATGATTAATATATGATGAATATTTTTGTTCTTAATGATCCATTCTTGTTTTGTAAAACACTAGACATAGATTTTGTGGAACTTGACCTAAAATATTCATATATCAATTTATAGATTGGAGAGATCAGTCTATGGTTGATATTCGCTTTGTATTGAACTTAAAGCTTACTATGGCTGTTGTTATATGGAGAGACCGTGTAGCGATGAATACAACATTTCTCACGACGTTGCTCTAGAGATAGACGTTTTTGAGAGAATACGCTATGATATTAATTGGATCCGACTTCACATGCAAGATTGAAAGAATACGTATAAGTTAGGGTAGATTGAAACTACTTTTGATATACTTTGTTAATCAAACATTTGAGATTTTATCAGCTTTGCTACTAAAAACGTGACAATTTATGAACAAAACTTTGAAACCCTTTTTCTTAGAACAGTAAACTATTGAACGACAAGCATCCAAATATCAGGACAATCCCTGTGGAGACGATAACAAAAACCCACCTACTCACTACAATTCTAACAAAATGGCGCCGTTGCCGGGGATTGTTGTTGATATTGTAAGCATTGCAATAGTTTATTGATTTAAACTCTTTGTGTTATGATTTCTTACCTCTGTTTATTTTTCTTGTGCTGTTTAATTTGTTTGGTTAAGTGTGCAGATTTTGTTTATGCGAGGGCGGGTACCTGCAGACCAACTTCTTTTCGATCCTGAGATTTAAAGAACCGCTCGTAGGCTCAATAACAGAACTAGGCAGAGGAGGCAACTTGCCAAAGAAATACAAGAGCGCGAAGAAACTTCTTTACCTACACCCATTGTTATGCCAAACATGGCAGAAATACCACCACCACCACCCCCTGCTTCAACCCCATGTGTTAACAGTCCAAGACACAACGCTCAGTTTGCGCGCAACGCCCATAATATGAGGAATTTTGAGATGAAAACGAGAATCCTAGCTCTTTTATATGCAAATTCCTTTACGGGGATGGACCATGAGGATCCGTTTACACATCTCACAGAGTTTTAAGAGATATCGGGTGCAACTTGAGCTCCGGAAGTCGAAGAAGAACGTTTGTTCAAAAGACTATTCTCGCATTCCTTAATTGGGAAGGCTAAGGAATGGTATCTTGACTAATATACTATTATGATGACAGATTGAAATGTATTAGAGGAGAAGTTTCTTAAATGATTCTTCCCTCACAATCGATTTATGGAGGCCAAGACGACGATTTCAGTATTTGCGCAAGAAGGAAGCAAATCTCTCAACGAAGCTTGGGAGAGACTGAAATCTATGTTGAGAAATTACAAGGGTTATGGTTTTGATGACTTGACTTAAGTGCACATCTTCCACAATGGACTTCAACCCGTTTATAAAAATCTTTTGGATGCTACGGCGAGTGGTTCTCTAATGTCAAAAAGCGCGGAAGAAGTTGTGTCCATCATTGATAGGATGGCTCTAAATGATCATCAAGGTCAATACAACCATGGTACTTCGCAAAGAAAACTTGGAATTATCAAGTTGGTAATGAATGATGTTATTCTTGCTCAAAATAAATCACTCTCGCAACAAGTGGAGTTGTTGACAAAGCAAATGTCAAAACTTCCACAACAAATCAAAGAGATGCAAGAAGTTCCCAACAACAATCAACATGTAGTAAGTTGTGAACTTTGCAAAGGTGATCATCCTACCGGCTATTGTCCACCGGTCGTTGAAGAAGTCAAATATGCAGGAAACCAAAATTAAGGCTATCAACCAAGACCACCATATCAAAGTAATAACCAAGGCTACCAACCGAGAGGTAATAGCCAAGGTTACCAACAAGGGTGGAGGCAAGAACCAGGATCTTCTAACCTTCAACCTTACCAAAGTTACAACCAACCACAACAAAACCAAGGTGGAAGCTCAAAGATTGAGGAAACTTTCAACCAATTCATGTAAATGTCTATCTCCACTCAAAAGAGTACGGATGCAGAAATTCGGAACCTTGAAACTCAAGTTGGACAATTGTCCAAGCAACTAACCGGCCAACATAAAGAAACCTTTCTGGCTAATACTCAAGTGAATCCAAAGGAATCTTGCAAAGCCATCTTTACTAGGAGAGGGAGAACAATTGGTGTGGGAGTTGATAAAAATGTTGAAGTTGAAAAAAGGAGGATGAAATTGTGGAAGAAGTTGAAAAAAATAATGATGAAGAGTTAGTTGAAAAGAAGGAAGTATAAAATAATTTAAGAGAGGAGAAGTTGAAAAAAAGTAAGAAAGAAAAGGACCATGAAGGTGAAGTTCCAATGAAAAAGTTATTGTATCCTATTCCTCCCACGAAAAAAGACAGTGTGAAGCATTATGCTAGATTCTTGGACATATTTAGTCGGTTGCAAATAATCATTCCATTTTCCGAGGCTCTGGAACAAATGCCAAAGTATGCAAAATTCATGAAGGACATACTTACAAAGAAAAAGAGGTATACAGATAAAGAAACCATTGAGCTCAATGCAAACTATAGTGCTATCATCCAAAGTATTATTCCGCGGAAGGAAGAAGATCTAGGAAGAGTAGCTCTACCTATAACTATAGGTAGTGATTTCAAATGCAAGGCTTTGGTTTATATGGGTGCTAGTATTAATTTGATTCCTTTATCTGTGGTCAAAAGACTCGAGAACATGGAGATGAAATCAACCAACATGACGTTGCAACTTGCGGACAAGTCAAGGACTCGTCCTCATGGTGTTGTTGAAGACGTGTTATTGAAAGTTGACAAATTTTTATTTCCGGTTGATTTCGTAGTCATGGACATATAAGAAGATGAGGATACACCAATAATCCTTGAAAGACCCTTCATGAAGACTGCTAGGATGTTAATTGATGTTGATGAAGGTATAATAAAGGTGAGGACAAATGATGAAGAAGTGTGTTTTACACTTTTCAAAGGTGTGGTGTATTCAAATTAATTGGAGTTAATGATCATGTGAAAAAGGAAAATGCTAAAGTTGCAATGAGGAAAAAGAAAGATGAAGGTGCTAGAGTCGCTTCAATGAAAACGAAGGACGACAAAGAAAAAATGGAAGCGGTGTTCAAAAAGAAGGATGAAGAGGCCAAGGAGGCGATGGTGAAGTCATGTTGGGATTTTTCATTTTTTAGGAAAAGTGGACCAAGAAATGGTCATGATAATGGTTGAGGACTTTTATGGTGGAGTGAGTTCATCCGGAAGCTAATTCAATTGCTTTTAGTTCCGAGGTTTTAACCGTCGTACTGTCGAGCTCAAATGATGTTAAATAAAGCGCTTGTTGCGAGGCACCCCAACATTGTGAGTATTCTTGTTTTTCTTACTGCATTTGTTAGTTTGGTTATTATAAAAGAGTATTGTGACAAAACAAAAAAATTGAGAAACCAGAATTTTTGAATTACTATCATGTTCGCCTTGAGTTCGTTGTGCGAACCTGGGGCGAACAAGTTCGCTAGGCGAATAATTGTTCGCACTGCAAACATGACAGATTCTGGAAGGATGGCAAGTTTTTTCTACAACACTTTTGTATTATTTCGTAGTACTATTGCATTACCTTTTCTGTAGTGGACTTGAGGACATGCCTTTTTGGGAAAAGGAGGGGGTAGTAGTATAGTAATAGTCTTTATGGTTGTTGGTAAAAGTATCCAATGAAGATTCTCCCAAGTTTGGATGGTGATGATAGTATTTGATCATGTAAATGCAAGCAAGGTACATGGTTACCTCTTTCTAGGATGCTAGAATGCTTAAGAATTTTTTTCTTTATGCAAATGTAATTTTGTTTCATTTTACAACTTTGTTTGAATGCTTGTTTCACTTAGGTTCCAATAGCCACAAATTTATGAGAAACCTCCATTGTTTACTAAATGCATAGGATGACTGATAATTTTTGCTTAATACATTTGATTCATGTTTAATCTTGTGATTATTTTGATTTTATGGAAGCATTAGAAATGATCAAGGCAATTGTTGATATTGAGCACAACCACATCCCAAAAAAGTAACTTACCCGTGAGTAGGGAGAATTTGCTAACCCCATTGAGCTTAATAGTTTAGATCCTAATTTAGTGAATAACTTGGTGTTTGTACATAAATCAAAAGTTAGTTCATCATTGAATTGTGTAGGATTCTAAAAAAATTTCTTGAACCTTTGAACAATGTCCTAAATTTTTTTCCTTGCCATAAAAATCAGGGAGCATTCACTTGAGGTTTGGTAGAATTCAAGTTGGGGAGAGTGAAAAGAAAGTCGTAGGTTACTAAAAAATTTTGAAAAATTTCAAATAAGCATTAAAAACAAAATTGTGAACATGATTGTGAAAAAGAAAAAACATGCTTGTTTGAATGAAAAAAAATAAAATGAATAATGTGCATAAAGGATGTTGGAAGGGTGAACAATTGAGAAAAAAAGTGTTGGATGAAGTGGTAGCGTGTACATAACCTTGTATAGTGAATGTTTCTTTTGCATTAGCAACTCTGAAACCATGACCTTATAAATATCCCTTTGTTGTGAACCTAACCGAGTTACAACCTTTAAAGACCTTAGTGATCTTTTTGCTTCCATGAATTCTTTGATGATTGATTAGATGAATGTATGAATTAGATTGTATTTGCATTGTTTGTCAGGTGAGTGAAATCGCCCCGCGGTTGCAAAAACGTTAATTTCTTCATTCTTATTCGAAAAGGAATGTTAGAGTGATTCAAGCATGAGAATTTAGTTGTTAATTGAAACATTGTATGATATTTATTTAAGAACTAAATTCTTTTTCATTGTTCGATTCTAGGAAGTGGTGAACATTACTTGTGCACATTTGTTTGTTTATTTGAGTCATAAACCCATTCTTGGTTGAATTAAATGCTTGAGCAAATTCTCTTGTTTTAAATGAGAGGCATACTTTGCTTGAGGACAAGCAAAGATCTAGTTGGGGAGAGTTTGTTGAATGTCAAACATGCTTTAAATTAATCCATATTTATTGGCATTTTCATCTCATTTGTTATATTTTGTTGGATTTACTCTATGTTTTCATGATGTTCTTCAATTATGTTTAAAATTCCTTTGGTTGCTTTGATTTGTGTATTATTGTGCAGGAATTAGGCATAAAACATCAAAGTGTAAGACACAAGTAAATGGACAAGGAAGCCAAAGGAAAAAAAGAGATTCAGCATGTTCACTGGGCGAACAGCCAGCGAGGAGTAGCAGCGAATGTTCGTTGGGCTAGCTCATGGCGAAGCCCCAACGAACCATCTCAGAAGCTGGGAGAACTTGAAGCGAATGTTCGCTGGGCGAGGTTACATCGAAGGACCAGTGAACCATCCCAGATTTGAGGCAGTGGCTAAAGGACCATAAGTTCTCTGTGCGAACTTATAGCGAAGTAGTTCGCAGGGCGAAGAATTGCTCGCACAACGAACTTTGTAAATTCCTCAGGGGCGGTTTAACTCTTCAGAGGCACTTCAGGTGCCATAAAGTAGAGTTCGTTGGGAAAACTTGGGAGATTTTAGTTGTACTATATAAGTACTTTTCACACTTTTTGGGGATAATAACCCATTTTCACCTAGAAACCTCATTTTTCAGCATTTCTTCACCAAAGAGTGATATTTTGCAAATAGAAGCTGGATTCGCATCCGAGTTCGATTCTTCGACGTGGATGCTCATTCATCTTCTCTTATTATTTATAAAGTAAGCTACCACAGTTATGGGTAGCTAATTTCCTTTATATCAAAGGTAGAGGTAGTCTACCTTAGTGAAATTCTGGTACATGTGCAGAATTCAGATGTCCTATAACATGCCATTCGACATCTGGTCAACATGAACACACATGGCAAGGTATATAACAATAACCTTGGTACTGAAAAGATAAAAGCAAAACACACAGAATTGTTAACCCAGTTCGGTCTAACACACCTACTCTGGGGGCTACCAAGCCAGGGATGAAGTCCACTAACAGCAGTATCAATTCAAAGCTAAACTCTCCGTTTACAGCTTATCACTTAATCACTACCCAATGACCCTTCTACCTAGATCTTCTCTAGATATGCGAAACTCTTCTCACTCCCAATAATCGCAATGATGTCTAGCAGTCAACACTCCACCACTGCATCAACGACTCTTTACCTATACAACAATTCAACAAGGAAGACACACTTCCAAGACACAACTTAGAGTTACTTAAAAGCTTCCTCCAAGAACAATACTCCTCTTACTTAACAGCTTCGAGGATCACACTAACAAACTGCCCAACTCACATGTCGAGTGGTACAGGAACCAACCCTAATACTAGAACTTTTACATCTTTGGTTGAGTTACAATTCTAGGTTACACTGCATCTTTATATAACCTATTCCCAACTGGATTTGGGCCTTCACAAACACAGCAAATAAGCTGCTACAAATCAGCAGAAACTTCTGCTACATAATAGGACTTCAATCTTTAACTTCTTAAAATATCTCCATATTTAGAAAGTGTATATTTTCCAATATTCTTCTCAATTTCAAATTTGAATCTTCAGTCCTTTTAATTCAGCGGCACATAGAATTTGCATATTATTCCCTGAATATTCTGCATCTGTTAAGACATAACAAAATCTTTAATTCACTTCAGTTCTGGCGCGATGTCGAATGGACCTTCATGGGACATCTTAATACAACATGTTGTTCTAGATGTTGAAACCACTTCAACTCAACATGTTCCATTGCACAATATGACTTCTTGCTCAACCTGTTCTTCTTTAGCAAGATAAAATACCCTATCTAACATATTGCTGCTATTATTTGTTTTACAAAATTAATGCCAACCCTAAAAATTAAAGAACTAACATTCTCCCCCTTTGGCAAATTTTGGCTAAAACAAATATATAAACATTACAACTCAGATTACAGCAGCAATTACAACCCTACACTGCTGTCAGAAGTCATCAGCAACTACTGAACCTAACAGTAACCATCAGTAGCTACTGTGTACCGCAACCATGGAGAATCATCTTCTTGGGAAATCTTGAATGATGTTAGGACATCATGTTTGACAACTCTTTTCAGTATATTCTATGAGCTCCATAACATCACCTCCGAGCACCACAGCACAACAACTTCAGGCAGCACATTAGGACCTAAGAAGTAGAAAGTCCTGAAGTCATTTGGTGCACATGAGGAAGAAGATATCTGACACTCCCCCTCAATACAACACATTTCTTTTTTACTTCCAGGACAGACCCAGAACAATTGTAGAAGACTCCTCCAGAAAAGAAACGTCTGTCTTAACATAAAGGACCAATGGTGGCATAAGAGATTTCTGCACACCTTATTTGATCAGACGCCCCTAGTCGACCTGTGGCATAAGATGAAACTTAAGAAGTACCAATATACCAACCCAGGTGACTCAGAACACAAGTCACAACTGTGTTCATAACTCAGGACACAAGACACAAAGACTCAACACCAACTTAAGGATAGGACACCCTCTTCGACATCTCTGAACACATCTGGAACTGCAGACTCCAGACATAGCATCTGCGCAAACCATTTCGCAAACCCTTTCTCCCCCTTTTTAGCCAAAAATTGGCAAAGAAAGCCCTCACAGAACCAGACCCAAGTAGTGCTCACCCAAAAACGAACAAACGCCATAAGACTTATGAAACAAGAACACTCACTGGCTGAAGGAGAAAAGAATAACCCCTATAAATAGCTTACCAGTTACTTGGGAATTAACGAGCTTTGAATATGTCAAAGTGCTTGGTCAAAGAAATGCTATTTTAGGTACTAAAAACTCTATCCAAATTCAATGTCTACTGTCCAAAACAGTCTTGACCGCCTTTATTGCTTCTCAACTGATTCTTACCATAAATTGAGCCAATAACGTTCCATGCATAGGCAAAAACACGTGTTTCACCTTATCCTTACACCACCGTCCAGAGTAATTCCTTGTTTGGCTCAAGAAAAGCATGTCATGTACCATGTTCTGACATCTTATCAGACAATGTCTGCTTGCTCACAACATTATCAACCCAAGACTCCACAGAAAATTATACATTCCAAAACACAAGCACATTTTCTTTTTTGTTGGATTCTGAGACGACTTCTATCGATCAGCACAACTCACAATCCCTTCTAGATTCCTTCAGAACAGCAGAGAAAAATAAGTTCTCTCAGATACAACAATTATGCTTTTCAGACTTCTCCTGCATAAGCACTAGCTTCACGCAGCTAGGATAGCACACCAGCCTTAGGAACACCCAACCACACTCAGTAGTACATGTCCCATCATGTTGTTTGACATTACTCTGCACAGACTTGGACAGCACGCACGCTACACAACAATCTGCACCCTTGCAGCAATAGGCCATAGACAACAGCCTTAACTCCCCCTGACATGAACAACCAATGCTCCTTATGAAGATGAACACTTGACACCAGATGATAGCACAACGATATTGTCACATTCTCAACACTTAAAACCTGCCACTTCTTGTATTTGTTGAGCATGATCCCACCATGTTTACATGGTCTGCCAAGTCCAATATAAAAGCCCACTTGATTTGGAATTTCTCACATATTCCATAACAAATGTCTTTAGATTACTTGTAACACAAGATGAGGACTGCCACCACCTTTTACTTGTATTAGAAGAAACCTCCTTATCTTCAGCCATTCTGATCAGATCACACCACTAACAACAACCTTCTGTCCTCACATTCACAAGCACCTAATTAAGTCTTCATTATAAAAGTAGTCATGTATTGCCAGACCAAACTACTTAACATCAAGATCAGAATCTGCCCATTCTAATCCACATTATGTCAGAACTGCCACTTCAGACAATAATGCTGCTTCTTCCAACTCCACAAGCACAGTCCCAGACCTTCATCCAGGATACACGACAAACAATGATGTTGTAACAATATGTAGGACATCAGCATAAGATAAAAGAACACACCTTCTGCATTTTATTCAGGTAATCACAACCACCTGATCACAACCAGCATCAGCAGTTGTACCAAAAACAAACTCAAAAGAATCACATCAAACAACTAGACAATACCTAGGCTCACTCTCCCCCTTTTAGCCACAATTGGACAACCTCTTAACCTACCAAGGCACCAAACACGAAGTTCTGACATCCAATGTGACAAGGTCCCAAGAAAAAACAGGTTCCCAAACCAAAGACCACTTTGACTGGTCAGGCGATACAAACAAATACTCTTTATGCAGTATAAAAACCAGGCCTCCTTGCTTCTAACAGCACATCATAGATAGAACCATGAGTCAGTCTAACAAGGATGCAGGAAAGAGACACATGCAGGAAGTCAAGAAACCAGATCCACAGAAGTTGAAGAACAAAACACTGTCCACAACTAGGGCAACTTCAGGAGCCACAAGAACAAGAAAAACATCAGAGACAAGGATGAAGGCCATCAAAAAACCTTCAGTGCAACTTCAAGCTTCTGATGATGAATAGGACAAAGATTGGAAAACATTTCTTGATTCGGGGGGTTGGGATAATCTTTAGACTCTTTGTTTGTTGCTTTTTCTAATCTTGTATGCTTTCAGCAGTGCAATAAAATTTTGTTTCGATTCTGTTTCCTTTAAGCTAAACATATGCAATAAAGATCACAACAAAATAAGTGCCAACACCAAAAGCTGCAGAATTATCAATCTCCCCCTTAACATCACACGTCCAGCTGCATAAAGTTTTGACACTCTCCCCCTATCAAGAATAACATCTGTTTCTTCGTACCTTGAAGAATGGAAAACATAAGACGCATCTTCATGTCTTCACGAGCTCACTCTTTGTTCAACACACCTGCTGAACACATTCACTTACTGCTTGACCCTCACAACATAAAACAGGTAGATGCTTGTGATCTAAAAAAACCATAACATTCTGAACAGAATGTTCTGTCAACAGATGTTAAGACATCAGTCTTGACATCATGAACAGAGTCCAGCTGCACTAAGAAAAACACCACATTCCAAAACAGAATCTCCAAGCTTCCCCATTTAAGCCTCGGGACCAAAAACAACCATCATAACCCATCACATCACAAGAACACAAGAGCAATATTCTCTCATCCAACTCTCCAAAGGCAGTCATTCCCTATCATTCTCCCCTTTAATAGCAGCATAGACTGTGATTGGGTCAAATCAATCCTTAATCACACACAGTCAATACTTGTCTAGCTTCACACGATCATTCAGATAATGCTTCCAAATAACAGAGAAAAGTCATGACTCTTTGATCTTTGACCTTCATGTCCAAGAAGTCTGCTAGAGATAATACTTCTTGAATCTCAGGTTCTCCACTCCTGCAGCAAGGACCAGAAATAAACTGACCTCAGGAGTAAATAACATGTTGATCACACCTTGACCAACTCACACATCTAAGATAAGTTCCAGGGCCAGAGACTTCTTAGACATAGCACCCAGATGCCTCATCTTCCATATCAGGAGTAGGTTCTAAACCCATGTGATCAAACTACATTAGTTTGCATCCAGAGCATCTGTTATGCCATTCCTTTAGACCACAAGATTCTGCATAATTCTGACGTGATGTTCTAACACAAGATAGGACATCATTCCAAGGAACACATTAAGAGGTCAAAGACTGGAGATTAGCCCTTTTTGGAATAGAAGCAAAAGTAAATTACTTCTCACTTACTTCAGATCTCTTCCTTACAACTTCACTTATCAATGCCTTTATGAGTGGACTTGAACAATAATCTTCAAGTATCGTTGACAAAGTAAGTTGAAGCAGTCTTGCACATATCCCATCACCATAGGATATACATTCAGAGAAGACCAACCTTCTCAGTTACAACCTCAGGAGTTTTCAGATAGATACGCAGTGGATCAAAACACAAACTCCTCAAACCTTCAGGTGTCACATATCAGCCCTAGCATCATAATCCAGGTGACACCACAATACCAAGGGTTTGAAAATAAATCAAACCACACCACAGCAGCTTTTCAACCAAACCTCCAAGCCTTCAGCACATGCCACTGCCTGTCACGAACAGTCCATCCTCCACTTCTAGGGACCATTCTCACACCTATATGAACTTCTCCAAGTTCAAACAACTTTTTAGTAGAAAGCTTCTACCTTGACCATGAACCAGAAAGTATCTTCCCTCGGATCTCATCCAGATACAGAACAGAATGACCTGCTCTGATACCAATTGAAATTCCGGTACATGTCCAGAATTCAGATGTCCTATAACATGCCATTCGACATCTGGTCGACATGAACACACATGGCAAGCTATATAACAATAAGCTTGGTACTGAAAAGATAAAAGCAAAACACACAGAATTGTTAACCCAGATCGGTCTAACACACCTACTCTGGGGGCTACCAAGCCAGGGATGAAGTCCACTATCAGCAGTATCAATTCAAAGCTAAACTCTCCGTTTACAGCTTATCACTTAATCACTACCCAATGACCCTTCTACCTAGATCCTCTCTAGATATGAGAAACCCTTCTCACTCCCAATCATCGCAATGATGTCAAGCAGTCAACACTCCGCCACTGCATCAACGACTCTTTACCTATACAACAATTCAACAAGGAAGACACACTTCCAAGACACAACTTAGAGTTACTTAAAAGCTTCCTCCAAGAACAATACTCCTCTTACTTAACAGCTTCGAGGATCACACTAACAAACTGTCCAACTCACATGTCGAGTGGTACAGGAACCAACCCTAATACTAGAACTTTTACATCTTTGGTTGAGTTACAATTCTAGGTTACACTGCATCTATATATAACCTATTCCTAACTAGATTTGGGCCTTCACAAACACAGCAAATAAGCTGCTACAAATCAGCAGAAACTTTTGCTACATAATAGGACTTCAATCTTTAACTTCCTAAAATATCTCCATATTTAGAAAGTGTATATTTTCCAATATTCTTCTCAATTTCAAATTTGAATCTTCAGACCTTTTAATTCAGCGCCACATAGAATTTGCATATTATTCCCTGAATATTCTGCATCTGTTAAGACATAACAGAATCTTTAATTCACTTCAGTTCTGGCGCGATGTCGAATGGACCTTCATGGGACATCTTAATACGACATGTTATTCCAGATGTTGAAACCACTTCAACTCAACATGTTCCATTGCACAATAGGACTTCTTGCTCAACCTGTTCTTCTTTAGCAAGATAAAATACCCTATCTAACATATTGCTGCTATTATTTGTTTTACAAAATTAATGCCAACCCTAAAAATTAAAGAACTAATACTTAGCTTTATGAATTTCTTTTGATTGTACTTGTATGTGAACAAGTGATGATTAATATATGATGAATATTTTTGTTCTTAATGATCCATTCTTGTTTTGTAAAACTCTAGACATAGATTTTGTGGAGCTTGACCTAAAATATTCATCTATCGATTTATAGATTGGAGAGATCGGTCTATGATTGATATTCGCTTTGTATTGAACTTAAAGCTTACTATATTGCTTGTTATATGGAAAGATCGTGTAGCGATGAATAAGGTATTTCTCACAACACCGCTCTAGAGATAGACGGTGTTAAGAGAATACGCGATGATATTAATCGGATCCGACTTCACATGCAAGATTGAAAGAATACGTATAAGTTAGGATATATGAAAACTACTTTTGATATACTTTGTTAATCAAACACTTGAGATTTTATCAGCTTTGCTACTAAAAAACGTGACGATTTATGAACAAAACTTTGAAACCCTTTTTCTTAGAACGGTAAACTATTGAACGACAAGCATCCAAATATCAGCACAATCCCAGTGGAGACGATAACAAAAACCCACATACTCACTACAATTCTAACAGTAGGAAGTTGTTTTCCCCCAAGTCGGGCGTGTCAAAAGAGAAGATCGAAAAGGATGAGTAGGATAAAGAGGATGAGTTGTTAACAGATAACTTTGATTCTGGGTCGGAAGGTGACTTCGACGTTTTGTGCAACATGGTGTCCGTACTCCCTTATGAGTACGACCGGGTAACAGAAGTCGCTGAGGAGGAAGATTATGAGGAAAAAAAGCTGACCAAACACAAGCCAAATCGTTATTTCGTAATGAATAATAGGTGTATCGAGGAGCAGAACGCATTCTTTGAGAGGCCCCACGGAGGAATGAAAAATCACCTAAATCCCTTTTTATAAGGGCTAAGGTTGAGGGTACCACCGTAAACAAAATCTTAGTGGATGGTGGGGCACCAGTAAACTTGATGCCTCATTTCTTGTTGGCTAAGATCGGGAAGTATGATACTGACCTTAGGCCTCACAATATGGTCCTTTCTAATAATGAAGGAAAAACTGACCAAACAATGGGATTTATTCAGGTCGAAATAACAGTCGGATCTATTACTCGACCTACAATTTTCATGGTGATAACTGCCAGACCTAGTTACAATTTATTGCTAGGAAGAGAGCGGATACATGGTATAGGGGCCGTTCCTTCATTCTTGAACCAAAGAATAGCCATATGGCGCGAATATGGGATATTGGAAAATATCGAAGCAGACCAAGGCTACTTCATGGCTGAGGTCAATCATGCGGGCAAAAGGAATTTCGACAGAAACTTGGAAAACATAGCGTCATGCATACGGTATACGACTACGTGCATGTAGAAGAAGCATTTTTCTCTCTAAACCTTCACCCAACCCATGGGTTTATTTGGGGGCGAGAAGTTATGGGTGAGAAGGTATACGGCGTAGATGAAATCCGGCTAACAGGCTGGGGTGATGAATTTAATGATAATGACTGAGCTCGATCCATTAGATCGAATCACGGCCTACGTGGCCGAGAACAGACTTTAAGCAGCTTTAGAAGCCGAAGTATCACACATGGCTGTTAAAGCCAATGAAATCGAGGTGTTTGACGTGGGTAATCGAATCAGCGTTGAACTTCAATCCGTCAGAGAGCCGCAGAAGATTGGTTCATAAGAAGATGATCGAGACATCCAGAGGCTAGACTGCGTCTATGATGACGAGCCTTTGGGGTTTGAGAAATACCCAGTAGCGTCTACTACCAAGATGCAGCCTCAAGACCCACTGGAGGAAATAGATATGGGTGACAGATCGATCCGAAGCTTATATAAGTGCAAATATTGATCCAGACTTAAGGTTAGAAGTAATAGAATTGCTTAAAGAATTTAAAGATTGTTTTGCTTGGGAATTGGTAGAGCTAGAGCTACCAATAAAGACTGACAAGAAGCCAGTCAAGCATACACCAAGGCGATTTGCTCCCTACACTTTGATCTTAATCTTTTTTCTGCATTTTCTCTCTTTCGATTTCAAAGTTGTTTTTCTTTACTTTATTTGCATTTTGTTTACCTTTACCCATCCCTTCCATTGTTGGTCTTATTCACAAATAACTTCAATCAGCATCTTTTCAAATTATTTACAAGAAGTTCACTTTAACTTCGACATGCCTTATGGTTTTCAAAAATAACACACACACACACACAAACATGTTTGGGAAATTTTTTAGTTTCATCCCTTAAGTATTAATAGAAACTTGTATTCGTTTACCAAATTTCATAGTAAACAACTAATGTTCTTTCTGGCTTGTTGAAGAAAGAGTCCATCTCTAGAAACATTCATGGGATCCAAGTGGCACGGAGAGCTCCAAATATTTCTCATTTGTTTTTCGCGGACGACACCTTCTATTTGTTAGGGCCAACTTGATGAAAGCAGGAAAAGTTATAGAAATCCTTTCAACCTATCAAAAATCTTCAGGGAAGATGGTGAATCTTGACAAGTCGGAGGCCTCCTTCATTCGAAATGTGTGGGATGAAGTCAAAAAGATGATCCGTCGCAAGATGGGAGTAAAGACAGTCATTGCTCACTCAAGATATCTGGGTCTGCCAGTTGTCTTAGGGAGATCAAAAAATGATATGTTTTCTCTTGTCATGGAGCACATTTGGAAGAAAATAAAAGGGTGGAAGAAAAGTTACTTATCTACTTATCTAGGGCGGGAAAGGAAGTGTTAATCAAAGCAGTTGTACAAGCCATATCAGTTTTATCATGAGCCGTTTTAAGCTTCTTGAATATGTTTGTAACGAAATTGAAGGTCTGATGGCGAGGTTTTGGTGGAGAGTTAAAGAGGGGGAGAGGAACATGCATTAGGTATTGTGGAACAAGCTTGCAGATGCAAAAGAGATGGGAGGAATTGGATTTAGAGGTGTTGTTGATTTCCATTTTCTTAAAAAAACAAATTTATAAAAATAAATTTAACTTTTAAAAGTAATTTTTAATAAAAAAAAAAATATAACAAATAGCCTCTTAAACTGCGTGTATATTAAAATTGATTTAAATAAACGAAAAATCAAGTTGTGTGTTTGTTTGTTTATAGTTATAAAAATATAATAATTTGCCTAGTGGTGATAAACATTAAAGAATGAGCAGCATATACAACAAGTCATTGGTTTAATAGATTTTAATTGGCATTGCTAGAATTGGTCAAACAAACAAATTCTTCCAAAAAAAAAACAAAAACTGGCATTGATAGAAGCGTTGATTCACTCAAAATAATTCTAATGGTCAAGTCAAATTAAAATAATACTTTCTTTGGATAAGAAAATCAAAGTATTACTTAAACTACTTCTAAGTAAACAAATTAATAGGGCATTTTTCTATGAAAACCATAAGGCCAACTTGTTTAATCATGTGCCCCTGCTGGTTTCCTACTTGTTAATTTTCAACAATACTAACATATAAAAAGACTAGTATATACGAGGCATCCATTAAATATTGATCTTATTCAAACTTGATAAGAAGATAAATTAATTCATCGTGTTTGCATCTATCCATTAAAACCGGATCTTATGATTTGTTCTTTTTTTTTAATAATAGTGGAAAATTGCCATGCTAAAACCTAATAAGCTAGTCATTAAAAACTAGTTGGCTGTTGAGAATTAAAAAAGTTACTAAGGGTGTGTTTGGTTTATAAGAGAAGATGTGAAGAGAGATATAGATAAGAGAGAGTGTAAGAAGAGAGAAAAAGGTGAGAAATAAAATAGATTTGAGGTATTGATTGATTTAAGAGAAAGAGAGAAGAAATTGAGAAGAGAGAAGTGTTATATATTTTTAAAAATACTATAATACCCTTAGGTAAAAAAAGTATAATATTAAAATTCAATTTATTTTAAAAAATAATTAATTATATTAATTTAATATAATTAATTTATTAGTTTTAACTATAAAAAGTTAAACTTATATGAGTAAATTATTCAATTAATTTATAAACTTATTTAATTTGAATAATGCAAAACAAAAATAATTGTAATAAAATAAAAGAGTGCATTGAGTTTTCTTCAGAAAAGATGTGTGTGACAGATTGAAGGGTAAAACAAGGAAAAATCAAAATTTGGAGTTCTTCACTCCTCTTTCTTCGCTGTATTGGAGAGAAGATAAATTGTGTGGGTCCCACACTTATTTAGTCTCTCTTTTCCATTTCTCTGCTGTTCCAATCAGGAGAAGTCTATGCTTTCTTTGCTTTCTCTCTCGCATGTACTTCTTTCGTCTTTACTTCGTTCGTTCCAATCACACCCTAAATGACTTTGTTAGTTTCAAATGGGTGTTTTAGTTTCTACATTAGTTATTAGTGATTGTTTTGGGCGGTCAAAATTCAATGCAAAAGGTCTCTAGTATTTAAAAAATGTTCAACAATCCATTCAATCTAAATAAATACTCTGTGAGATCCTAGCTATGAATACTTTTCATATTTCACTTTATTTATTTTATAATTTCTATTATTGACTAGAACGTTAGAGTGTTAATATCGTAGATTCACCTCTGTGATCCACCGCATCAGAGACTTGTGACATCTTACTTAGAGTCCAACCTCCTAGCTCAAGCATGATTTTGGTTCTCATCCAAACAATAATGTCATATGTGGGAATCAACATTTGATTATTGCAAATTTCCACGATCAAGTCATATCTAATGCAAAAGTCAGTTCGCCGTGATGTAACACCAGGATGAAGAAGATGGCATTTGCATAGAATTCCTTCATGTCTTTTGCCCCGACGTCCCTCCCAATTCTTGACGTTGATGATGCCAAAGGGAATCACCACACGAAGAAAAGCTTCTGCAGTTAAACTCTCATCAATATGCACAAACAGGACAACATATGGAATCAATGAAACCCTCGAACACGACATCGTTGAATCCACGACACTAGCGATGAAGGAGTTTCGATATGCCTCGTGATGATTGGGTGCACAAAGAACATACACCATATCGTGGGTCAATTGAAGGAGTTGATTCTATCAGGCAAATATCAATCCTACCACTCGCCAACGCGAGATAACGAACTCATCGAAGCCGATCAAAAAAGTAAATAGACAGAAGGCCGACATGCATATGCCTCATCGTTGTACCTCCCAAGTAACTGTAGTCAAACCTGATCCCTTAAGTTATAGGCCAATGATCAACCCTAAATCACAACGTCGAGCAAAATCTATTAAAATGCTACCAGTTATCTTATTTCTTTTGAAACAAAGTCAAAGAAATATGTGCAAGGTGTTGCAGCTGTTGCACCCCTTCCCTCTTTTAGGATTTACCTGCTCCAATGGCGTAGGCGGTGGAATTCAGAGACGTCTACCTCGAACCAGACTCAAACCCGGGGTAGGGAAGGGGACCCTACTCTTAGCCGGAGACGATCCCTAGTGACACTAGAGAGTTATACCAGTCTCAACTAAAAGGACAGATAAAACTTACACAAGCTCCTGACGAAGGAGACTAGTGAAAATTACGCCAACTTCCAACCAAAAGAATGGGTAAGACTCATGCCTATTGCCAATGAATATGAGGATTGATAACTACGTTAATCCTGATAGGTGGGACGGGTAATGACAAAATATTTAGAGCTCGCACTAACTTCTAACAAGCACAAAGAAAATCCAGCATGCACATTGTTAAGCTAAATGACGAACAATCCTATAAAGAAAGAAAACAACTTCAGGAAATCAAGCCATTAAAAGTAACCCAAAATTAGGCAAGAAGTTTGAAATTCTGGCACGCAGATACCAGATGTCGAGACAGATGTCACAACACTAGGATCAAAATAGCTTGACCACACAAACAAAGATGCAGGAATTTAAATGACAGAAAAGTAAAATTAACACCAGAATTGTTAACCCAGTTCAATGCAACTCACCTACATCTGGGGGCTACCAATCCAGGAAGGAAATTCACTATGATAGTATTAGTTCAAAGCTAAACTCCCCCGTTTAAAACTTCTCGCCTAATCCCTACCATGTGCAACTTCTACCTAGACACCCTCTAGATATGAGATCCCCCTCTCACTTCCTAATCAGTCACAATCCCAGTGACAATTCAATCAACAACAAATAATAGAAGTATCACACTTCCAAGACAATACTTGATTTTGCTTAAAAGCTTCAACCAAAAACAATACACTATTGCTTAAAAGCTTTAGGGTGGACAATTAACAATGAACAATCAGTCAACCTTAATGCATCATAAAGTACACGAGTGACACATAATTAACACACACTAAACCCTAAAGACCAACCAAAACACGGCTAATCCTAATGCTCCAAATTCTTCACGTGTTGTTCTCTACTTCAATAGGGTTAGGTCTTCTCTTTAAATAGCCTTCAGACCTAATGGACTTGGGCTTCTTGAAGCGCACAAATAGCAGCAATCAGTTTTATCTTGCTGCAAATCATCCTGCACAATAATAGGAGCAAAATACAAACTTCCCTAAAAAGGCTCAAGGAACCTTTTTATGAAAACTAACAAAATCTTTCATAACAGAAATTCCCACAATATACTCCCATAAAAAAACGCACGTGTGTTAATTAGAACACACTCAAAATATCAAAATAGTCATGCCCTAACTTTCCGGTATAACATGTCCTGGCATATGTCATAATATCATGCTGAACATGATGTCTGACTGCCATGGCAGAACATCTGATTTAACATCTTGCTAATAACATGTTATTTTACCAAAATGTAGCCAATCCAAAAACCACAGAACTTACAATCTCCCCCTTTGGAAACTTTTGGCTGAAACAACCTTAACACACATCAAAGGCATACAAAGCGGAATCAAAACAGAAACAAAGAAACCCAAGCACAATGTTGTCAAACCAATAGAGAAACACCTGACAGCACAATGTCAAGACATCAGGCCTGACATCACAAAACAACACAAGTTACATGAGAACATGTAAGCTTTGTACAAATTGTAACTCTACAGCAACAAATCAGACAGGTACACAACTCCCCATGTCACACATAATCAGTACTCCCCCTGAAGGGGAAAACCAAAATCATAAGAAAACCAAAGAACACGTGAACTCTTCCAAGTTCATACAAAAGAACAACACTTCAAAACCACCAAACACATGCATACTCCCCCTGAACACCACAACCTACTGCGGAGAATAATGAATTCTCCCAGACACAACAAATGAAATGACATCCCAACCCTACTAACACAAACACAAGAATTAAGCATTCTATTCTTGCACACCAACAGCAGTGGAGTAGATTTTCAGCACAGACACACAATAGATTATCATGCTCCCCCTAAATAGTTGTAAACAACCCAGCAACAATAAAGAAAAACTACTATTCCTAAGCAGTAGTAAACACATGAAATGAAGTTACGACATCTGATCCAACATCAGAAACAACAAATAACCTAACACTTTACTCCCCCATTTTTAGCCAAAAATTGACAAAAATGACAACAGAGTAAATGTAAACATATAATAAATGGAATCACACATGCATTAAGCAAACACACAAATGGAAACAAACATTCAAATGGAAACACAAAATATCATATGGAAGCACATAATCAGACCATTTTTAAATGATCTTCCACCTCTTGCCCCTATCAAAGATCCTTCTACACTCCTTGAAGCTGTCACAAGATTTAGGAGTGTTGATACAAAACTTCCCTGTTACAGTCTTAACACATGGCTTCTTCAAAACAGTCTTTCTGTATTGCAAAGATCTTGTATTCCATCTACTAACAACAGTCACTTGCTCAGGTCTCCCCAGCATCAGAAGATAGAGGAAAGATGCAATATGTGTTGCATTCCTCCATTTCTGTAATTGCTACAACTCCTCAACAATGCATTTTATTACTTCACAACTTGTATTCTCAAAAACATTTTCATATGAGGCATAAGTAAACATAACAGTTAGTTGATTCTTAGTGTCCATACACTCTAAGATAACACCCTTTACCTTGCCTTCATCAAGATTCCTGATTATCTGATTATACCTATCAGGGTTCTTGTTCCAGACTGATTGGATGAAATATCTGATAGCATTTAGATCCTTACAACATAATGTCAGGACATCAGCCTTGTCATCATGTTTCTCCAATATATGCTTCATCCACACTAATTGAAGATATCCTCTTCTGATTTCACCATATTCATCTCCAGTAGTACACCAAGAAACACATATTTGTTTCTTGTTAATGCAGGAAAACTGACTACTTGTTGGAGATAAATTGCCATATATATTACTAATCCATTTTACCTTGCCTAGTTCTTTCAGCATAATATTTGAGTTGTAGAAGTAATACAAACCACAATCCCTTGCTCCAATGATGTAATTCAAGATCTTCTTCTCTAGACTAATAGAACTTATTCTTGGTTCAGGCTTGCAATCAAGACATGAGTTTGATATTTTCTTTGTGAACCTAGTAACACTACTACAAAACACGCATTCAACAACGCCATGGTCACCACGGTTTTTCCCTACACCGTGGTGACATATCTTAATTAAGGCGCTACCATATTTATTTTGTTTTTTGATTAAAAATTATTTGTATATAACAGCGGTTACAGAACCAACCGTTGTGATACACTCAAACTTTCGTCGGTTCGAACCTCAGCGCCATAAAATATTTTATTCCTTTAACGTTAAGGCACACCTTTTATTTTATTTATTTTAAAATTCACAAATAAAAGGGTTATCACTACGGTTCTTCTGGTTAACCGTAGTTGAAATTCTGGTATCAGACGTGTGATGTTTGGGTGCGATGTCACAACAACACACTCTGCACAATGGATAAAATAAACAGCAGAATAACACACCAAATTGTTCACCCAGTTCGGTCTAACTACCTACGTCGGCTACCAAGCCAGGGATGAAATTCACTACTTGTAGAATTAATTTACAGACTCAACAACCCAGTTGACAATCTCCTAAACTTAATTCCTACTAGTGACTTTCTACCTAAGAAACCACATAGATATGAGAACACTACTCAATCCCTAAAAACAATACTCAAGGAACACCCTCTTTGAGCAACCTTGATCTTACTTCACAGCTTTGATCAAGTAATAACTCTCTATTACTTCACAGCTTCTAAGAGAGGACAGAAAATGACTCACCAATTCAACCTAGAATGGTGTATACAAAACTCGTACAATATACTCAAGATACTCAGCGTATTGCTCTTGATCTTCTCTCTGTATTTCTGTACCTTTTCCTTTGGTCTTGTGCGCTTTATATAGCCACCTGAATTGGGCTTGGACTGCTACAATATCTGACTTGATTTGTTATTTAAAACTGAATATTCAAAATAGATTTTCTCCTAAAATATTTTCAAATCTTCAACCTTTTAAATCTCCTACAAATCTGCATCAAATCTCCTATGCAGCGGAAAATATCTAACCCAAGATATTCGCATCCAATGAGACAGTTGCTCTCCACAATTCCAGCTAACACGCAAACCCTAACAACATCACAACCTGATGTTATTAATTCTGCAGATCTAATGTCACAACATCGCCTGTGACATCAGACATCCAACTTCAGTAACTTCATCACTTAACACAACCTAGTGTTAAGATTCAATGTTGCAACATCACCACCTTGACATCAACATTGAACATACTTTGTTTTACCAAAATTCCAGCCAATCCAAGAACTAACAATCTCCCCCTTTGGCTAATTTTGGCTAAAACAATCTCTGCACCTTCAGAGACTTCAGCAGCGGAAAAAACTTCAATCAATGATTTTGAAACTCCAAGTAGCAACATCATCTTCAATTCACTTCACAAAACTCTGCTGTATTTGTTGCATCACCAAGTTCAACAGCTACACTCTTCAAACATTCAAACAGCTGCACATATTTCATTATTCGCAGCAATGAGCACTCCCCAACAATGCAAAAGCCAGCATAGCAACTGTCAAGCATTTCAGCAATTTTCTCCCCCTTAATATCTGCACTACTATGGCTAACATATTCTTTTGACAGCACAACAACTCTTTTGACAACATACATTTGTACTTAGCAGCTGTCTTTCTTTGGCTACTTCTCCCCCTTTTTAGCCACAATTAGACAATCTTCAATCAGAAGCCCTATTAACTACAGTTAGTACACCTTAGCTCTCATTGTTAGCCTCACAGTTAGTGACCAGGCAAAACAAATCATAGAAAAGAAAAACATAAAAGGTGCATATAACAGCACAAAATTCAAAATACATAACCAATCACATTAAGTGCTGAAACAAAGACAGAAAAAACTAAAACTACTAATTAAGAGAATCATTAAGAGCTTTAATCATCTGAGCTGAGATAATCTTCTTCATCTTCTTTTGGATTGTCATTATCAGACTCATCTTTCTTATCAGCAACTACTTTCTCACTTTCTTTTTCTTTCATCTTCAGAGTTATAAGTAATTTTTTAAACTTGTCCTTCCTTTCAATGTTTACTCTGATGACTTCATCTAGTTCTTTACAGGCTTCCTCCAGTTCAGAAATCATATTAGTCTTGACATGAGTATGATTAGTAGATGTTGAGGCAGATGCTTTGACATTATCAGCAACATGTTTTCCTTTAAACAGCTTCTGATGAAAAGACAATTCAGGCTTCCTTCTACACACACTATCATCCTGGTGGAGAATCCCAGGATGCTGAGACAGTATTATCCCACAAATGAGGGATGGAAATGCAATAGGCAATTTCACAGCTCTTGTTGCAGCGTGCTTGATAGTCTGATTATAGATGTAAGAGCCATAATCAATTAGTCTCTTTGTTCAAATGGTATAAATTAATTTGCCCAACCCAGCAGAAACAGAGGTCTTGTGGTTAGTAGAAACCCAGTTAACCGCACCTATTCTATGAAGAAGAGCATATTTCACACTTAATAAACTTGCTGATAACTTTCCTTTTGAAGGCCAAACTTCTACCTGACCAGTTGTGATTTCTTTGCAGATAACATTATTAGAAACTCCTAATTCTCCATAATCTTCCTCACTTCTTCCTAAGTAGGCATTGATCACCTTAGGAGAGAACCAGACACACTTCCCCCTGACTGTAACTCTTCTGAAGTTTAGGCTTTTGCTGTCATCAACAGACTCAGGGATATTCACTATAAATTCTCTGACCAGTCTATCATAGCAACTAGTCAATCCTGACACAGTCCTTATGAGACCAACAAACTTAATTAGATCTACAATTCCAGTAGACTCTAAGTCATCTGCTACTAGCTCTCTTTCCAGAGCTATCCTTCTTTGGCTCACACAATTCCACATGGATGCATTTCTGGCACAGTGGAATGAGATGTTATCAGGTACTTGATCAGCAGCTCTGTTCATCACAGGGTTGATGTCTTGAACATCACACTCTGAATCTGATTCTTCCCTGATTCTCCTCTTCTTGCCAGACCTGGCAACTTTGCTCCACGACTTGGGAGAGTCTGCAACTGAAGTCCTTTTCTTGACCATATTTTCATTAGGAAGTGACTCTACTCCTTTCCCTTTCCTATCCTCCCTTCTTCTTGCATTACCAATGATATCACTATCATATGAGTCCTCAACATCTATAACCTCAACCTGATCCTTCCCTTTACTCCTGTGACTTTCATTCCTAGGGGATGATGTTATGACATCAGAGATGACATCAGTATCTTCATGATCTTCTTCTTTACTACCACCTTCAGCGTCTTGAATCACAGACAAGGCCAGTCTTTGAAGATTTGTGTCCCCACTTTGAGAGTTCACCTGTTCAGCAGGCATTTTCCTTAAAGGGATAGAAATCCCTTTCACACGTATTCCCTTCTCAAGAATTTTGGTGGCAATCTGCTCCAAATGCATGTCCACATCATACTTCTCCTCAACAGCTTGAGAGGATGATGACCTAGTTTCAGTTTTATTCAACTTGGTTGAAGGTTTAGCGTTACCCGAATCTGGAAGTGCCCTAGGAATGTGTTCTTTGTCAACAAGTTCTTTTTTCGAAGAAACCCTAGTTCGTACGTGCGCAGGTCTTTGAGAATCATAGTTCTTGGATGGGGAAGACATCGTTCCTTTGTAACAGACTAGGTTTAGAGAAGATTTTTCTATTCTGTTGAGATTAATGGAGATGAACCGTTGAGACGAAAACACTTTGATGAATCTTGATATAAAATCAATCTGGTAAGGCGCCTGATTTTGAGTACCTCTTAAAGACCAATCACTAATTTTCTCCCTCCATAAAGACTTTCCTTTTAAAAATTTAAAAGAATTCACATCAGAACTCATTAACTCTGAGTGACCTTTCAGCATCTTGATGTCATCGTCTGATGTTATAACATCAACTTGTACATCATTAGTTGAATTTACTTCAAGGGAAATCCACTGATAACAGTTATCTTTGGTTCTGGCACCCTTCATAACAACTTGATTATGCTCACCAGATACCACACACTCATCTTTGGTGTAGTTAAATTTGTAACCTTCATCACATAACTGACTTATGCTAATCAGATTAGCCTTCAAACCTTGGACAAGGATCACACTATCAAGAGTAAGACCATCAAGATTCTTCACTCTTCCACTTCCTTCTACTACTCCTTTTTCTCCATTGCCGAACACAACCTTATTTGCATGGCATGGATTGAACTCCACCAACTGCTCCTTTGATCTTGTCATGTGCATTGAACATCCACTGTCAAAGTACCATGCATCCATGGCAACATGTCCATCTGAGGTATGAGCCAGTAGACACGTGGCCTGAGCTTTAGGAACCCATTGTTTAGCAACTTTGGGTCTGACCTCCTTCTGTCTGGTTTGAGGAACAAAATTTGGATAACCATGGAGCTTGAAGCACGAGGACTGCATATGTCCAACCCTGCCACAATAGAAGCATCTTACTCTGTCATCTCTAAAGTGGTTAAATCTTTTGCCACTTTGATGATAATGTTGTGGCTGCCACCCATAATGTTGTCTCCTTCTTCCATAGTTGGATTGTCTTCTTCTGTACTGAGGATGTTGTCTCCTAGGCTGTCTCCTATGGTGATGAGGCTTCCTTCTTCCATAGTGATGAGGCACAACATTGTTGTATCCATATCCATACCAGTTTTCCTGATGTTGAGACATCTGATGAGACATGTTCTGTTTGAACCTTGCAATATGCATGCTCTTGTGATATTGGGGAGGCATATACTGACTAGCTCCTTGAAGCTGCATCTTCCTCTGATGGGGACCATTCTTTTTCTCAACATTCTGAGGTTGAACAACCTTCTTAGGGGCAGGATCTTGTCTCTTTGTTTGAGACATTGGTTGGGACACCTCCTCCTTTGTTCCTGAAGTGCTAGTTTCAGCCACAAATCCTATACCTGACATATCACCAGCAACCTTTCCTGTCTGAAGGATCTTATCAAGTGTGTCTGTACCACAACTCAGCATCCTAACAGATTTGGTCATATGATCAAGATGATCTTTGACCAGTGAGATTTCGTTTTCCAAATCAGCTTTAGCAGTCTCAAGCTGAGCAATCTGTTCTTTTTTACTCTTGTTTTCTTGACAGATTTCAGCACCCTTTAGGCAAAGCTCTTGATAAGTAGAAGCTAGTTCCTCAAAGGTTATTTCTCCATCACTAGAATCATCATCAGAGACAACAGTTCCTGTCAAAGCTCTAACATGCTTTGCTGACTCACCTTCACTATCACTATCAGAGTCAGACCAGGAAACTGTCATGCCCTTCTTCTGCTTTTTCAAGAAGGTGGGACACTCTTTCTTGACATGTCCATACCCTTCACACTCAAAGCACTGAACTCCTTTATCTTGGGCAGTTTTCTCTTCATCCTTCTCTTTTGACTTGCTGATGTCAGAAGATATGTTCTTGACATTAGGCCTGGAGTTATTGTTCATCCTCTTGAACACTTTGTTGAACTGTCTTCCCAACATAACTATGGCCTGAGATATATCCTCCTGGGATCCAGAACTATTTCTTTTTTCTTCTTGATCATTTGACACCAAGGCTATACTCTTTGGCTTCTTTTCTGGTTCTTCCTCATTCAACCCAAGCTCAAAAGTTTGAAGAGATCCAATGAGCTCATCAACTCTCATCTTGCTGATGTCTTGTGATTCTTCAATGACAGTTACCTTCATCTTATACTTCTTAGGAAGGGACCTAAGGATCTTCCTTACAAGCTTTTCATCTGACATTTTTTCACCAAGAGCACTGGACGCATTAGCCAGCTCCAGAACATTCATGTGGAAGTCATGAATAGTCTCATCTTCCTTCATCTCTAGGCTTTCAAATTTTGATGTTAGAATCTGAAGTCTTGACATTTTAACTCTAGATGTACCTTCATGAGTGGCCTTCAAAATATCCCACGCTTCTTTAGCAACTTCACAGGTATTGATTAACCTGAAAATATTCTTATCCACTCCATTGAAGATTGCATTTAGAGCTTTGGAATTACCAAGGGCAAGCTCATCTTCTTCCTTGGTCCATTCTTCTTCAGGCTTTGGCTTTGAGGTGCCTTCTTCATCTTTGCCAGCATCATCTTTCTCACACACAACAGGTGCTTTCCACTCTTTAATAATAGCCTTCCATGCCCTGCTGTCCAAGGATTTTAAGAAAGTAGTCATCCTTGGCTTCCAATAGTCATAATTGGATCCATCCAAAATAGGGGGTCTGTTGACAAATCCTCCAACTTCTTTGTCCATCTTTACACCAGAAAGTAACTTCCCTAGATCTCACCCAGAGACAGACAGGATGCCTGCTCTGATACCAATTGAAATTCTGGTATCAGAAGTGTGATGTTTGGGTGCGATGTCATAACAACACACTCTGCACAATGGACAAAATAAACAGCAGAATAACACACCAAATTGTTCACCCAGTTCGGTCTAACTACCTACGTCTGGGGGCTACCAAGCCAGGGATGAAATTCACTACTTGTAGAATTAATTTACAGACTCAACAACCCAGTTGACAATCTCCTAAACTTAATTCCTACTAGTGACTTTTTACCTAAGAAACCACATAGATATGAGAACACTACTCAATCCCTAAAAACAATACTCAAGGAACACCCTCTTTGAGCAACCTTGATCTTACTTCACAGCTTTGATCAAGTAATAACTCTCTATTACTTCACAGCTTCTAAGAGATGACAGAAAACGACTCACCAATTCAACCTAGAATGGTGTATACAAAACTCGTACAATATACTCAAGATACTCATCCTATTGCTCTTGATCTTCTCTCTGTATTTCTGTACCTTTTCCTTTGGTCTTGTGCGCTTTATATAGCCACCTGAATTGGGCTTGGACTGCTACAATATCTGACTTGATTTGTTATTTAAAACTGAATATTCAAAACAGATTTTCTCCTAAAATCTTTTCAAATCTTCCACCTTTTAAATCTCCTACAAATCTGCATCAAATCTCCTATGCAGCGGAAAATATCTAACCCAAGATATTCGCATCCAATGAGACAGCTGCTCTCCACAATTCCAGCTAACACGCAAACCCTAACAACATCACAACCTGATGTTATTAATTCTGCAGATCTAATGTCACAACATCGCCTGTGACATCAGACATCCAACTTCAGTAACTTCATCACTTAACACAGCCCAGTGTTAAGATTCAATGTTGCAACATCACCACCTTGACATCAACATTGAACATACTTTGTTTTACCAAAATTCCAGCCAATCCAAGAACTAACAGTAGTGATATATTTATAATAAATAAATACCTATCTATACGGTTGGTATTAGAGCTGTCAAAATGGGCCTGACCCATTGGGTCAACCCATAAGCCCTAAATTTTAGCATGGGCCGGACCATAAAAAAGTATTAAAAAAATACAACCTTATCTTTTTGGGCCAGCCCATCGGGCCGATGTTTTTTATGGGTCGGGTCAGGCCGGGCAAGCGGGCTTCGGGCTGGCCCATTAAAAATATTAAAAAATAATAATTTGTTTTGATAAAAAAAAAATAGAAAACTATTTTTGTTAACAAGGGCATGCATACACCACAAGGATGTAGTTTAACGTTCATCTACTACATTATAAATAAAAGGTCTGGATAGAAAGGAAGAAGCATATAAAAATATAACTGCTTTGCCATTTGTTAATATAATCATTCCTAGAAAATAGACTTCAAAAGATTATCATAGTCTTGTTTCCCAGCATTTGTTTTCAAGTTATTGACTTATCATGTATTATGAATCACATATATAGTAGAAGTGGAGGAGAAACAATTATTGCATTCATCAAGTGTTCAAGAGACTTAGGCCACAACATTGTCTACTTTATAGTTTATTTTGTTATATATTTTGAATTGTTAGGTGATTAATTGTTTGGTTGTGTGTGTGTGTGTGTGTGTGTGTGTGTGTGTGTGTGAGCGTATTTTATTGTCTCTAAAGTTACACTATGTGACAATTGTTGGATTCACCAAGTGTTCATGGAACTTAGCCAAAAAATTGTCTACTCTATAATATGTTTATATCTATTTTGAATGGTTAGATGAGTAATTATTTTGTTATGTATGATTGTATTTTATTGTCTCTAAATTTAAAAAATAAAATTATAATATTGAAATATATAGGCGGGCCTGACCCATCGGGCTGCACGGCCTATAAGGAACTGGGTCGGGCTCAATTTTAATAGCCCATGAAGTAATCGGGTCGGTCCACTCCAGCCCATTTATAAGTGTTGGCCCATCAGGCCGATGCGGACTTGGTCAGGCCGGCCCATTTGACAGCTCTAGTTGGTATTGTTAACCGTTGTGAAATAGTTTACCCATATATAAGCGAATTAACTTTCACTTATTGACAGTAGCGCCGTTGCCTTCACAGTGAAACCCTTAAACCCATTTTTTCTCTTCGTTTTCACCATTAGCCGTGAATCTTGTGCTTCATACATTAAGGTATTCTTATTCTTCCATCTATTGTTAGATATTTCCCATTATCTCGTTTATTGCGTGTTGTTTTTGTTGATTGTTCTCATTTTTTCAGATTCGTTTTCACTACCTTAACAAAGACCATACTTTGGAAACTTCATAATGTTTGTGTAGCTATGGAAAAAAGTATAAGAAGCATGAAGCTATGATGGAAACTTCATTCACCTTATACTTTTTTTTCATAGCTTCACGAACAAGATGTTAGTAAATGAAGAAACAACAGTGTAAGCAAACTTCATCTAGTTTTAGAAACAATGAAAAGAAATATAAGAAGTATGAAGCTTTTGTGTAAGCTTCTTCCTCCTTGTATTTCTTTTTCATTGCTTTCCAAACTAGTTGAACATCATAATTGATTCCTGTTCCGCGATTAGTTTCATTAAAAGGTGCGTTATTCTCGTTCCTCTCTTTACTCTTCACTGGATTATGGTTTTAGGGTTTGGTTTCAACCGAGGATGCTCATTTTTGAAGTTTGTTGTGTTTCCTTACAGGTTAAGGGGGTGATACAGGGTGATGATGCTAGTGGTAGCAAGCACATTATATAAGTTTATAATATCTGGATCTGGTATAGAATGTTGTTTGAGTTTATTATATTCTATGTAGATTGTTTATTTCACTAACCCTCACTTAAAGTTTGCTGGTGGTAGCAAGCGTATTATATGAGTTTATAATATCTGGATCTGGTATAGAATGTTGTTTGAGTTTATTATATTCTATGTAGATTGTTTGTTTCACTAACCCTCACTTAAAATACATTCATTTGATTTGACATTGATACTTATAATCTGCAAATTAAGTTGTATTTGAAAACCAACTTATATGAATCAATGTTTTCGAATTGAATCCCTCTCATCGTTCATCTCACGATGTTTAATATATATATATATATATATATATATATATATATATATATATATATATATATATATATATTATGGTATAATGATTTGGCTCCTTAGATGCATCGCTATCTTCCATTATAGTTAAATTTCATTAACAACAAATTATTAGTTAATCTTCCTCTCCATCAACACTTATAATCATAAAATTTCCGATTATAAAAATTATGATGATAAGTGATGATGATGAGGCAGATTATCCAATGTCTTGTTCTTATGGAAATTTAACTATAATCGAAGATAGCGATATATCGAAGAAGTCAGATCAATAAACCACAATATATATGTAAAACAACGTGAAATGCACGATGAGATGAATGCAATCAGAAAACATTGGTTTGTTTAAGTTGGTTTTCAAGAATAGTTTAATTTGCAGATTATAGACTTCTTCATCAAATTGAATCCATGTATATTTCTTTGGTGAGGTGTTTGGAAAACAAGCAATCTACATTTAATATAATAAACTCAGGGTACTTACAACAACGGTTATTTATTGTAACCGAGATCAAAGATAATCTGGGAACTTTCAACAACGGTTATCTATTGTAACCGAGATCATAGATAATTTATGTTTTACATAATTCGCTATTGATGGGTTTCGAACCCAGTACCTAAGTGTATGTATCACAACAATTTATTATCATAACCGTTGTGATATATGGCACGTGTCCTGCCTTTCAATAACGGTTTCCAGACCATTGTAGAAATAACAAACTTACAACGACACTCTACTTAACAACGGTATGTCAGGCGTGATGGTACCCTTTTTCAAACCGTTGTGAAAGGGGTTTGCCGTAGTAGTGTAATTTTTTATTTCTATAGGGTGTATTGCAGTGAGATCCTTGGATTGATCTAAATGACCCTTACCAGAGAAATTACATTTTAGGAAGCCTGCGGGTCCCAAACTAAAGAAAAGTTCAAGAAATGCTATTCACAGAGAATAGATCATTTAGTGAAAGTTCTGAGGTTTGAAGAAATTCAAGAGATTCTATTCACCGAGAATAGATCGCCTCTGGGGAATAGAATTTCTTTGACAATTTCTAATAGTGACAACCTGAGAAAAGGTTCACCGAGAATACTACCTTTCTCTTTGTTCCATATTGTTTAATCCCAAGAGAAGGCAAGACTGTATCTGGAAATCCTATGGGGATCTAATTTTAACTGTATTCAAGATAACCAACTGGATTTACCTAGTTCTAGACCTAGTTGTCGGGGAAAACTCTAAATAACTATACTAGTATATATACAGTTGATATATGACAACTATGAAAGAAGACTTACAGAGGAGCAGCTTCCCACAATACAGTTATATATATTAAAGCATGTAAAAAGAAAGCCGATAAAAACTTACAGGTGAGCAAGCTTCCATGTTGTATTGTTAGTTGTTCAAAGAAATTAAAGAAAGTTTTTATAACAACATATATTTGAAAAAGGGAAGTTGTTTTTGGAAAGATTGTTAGGGCTTATACTCAAGGAGAGGCCCAAGGTTTAACAGTGATCGCACCGTTGTTTTGAATATCGTATCGGGACTTATACAACGACTGAGGCCCAAACAGGTTTTTTGTACAAAGGGATGGGTCTTACAACTCAAGGAGAGGGCCAAAGAGGTTTTCTATACAAAGGGATGGGTCTTACAACTCAAGGAGAGGCCCAAAAGATTTTTGAAACAGAAAGATGGGACTTACAACACGAGGGGAGGCCCAAAAAGGTTTATTTACAAAAGGGTTGGGTCTTACACTCTTTCAAGAGGCCCAAATATTTATTTTTGTACGAATGGTGGGGCTTATACTCAAAGAGATGCCCAGAAGATTTGATTTTGAACTGGCGATCGCACTGAGATTTTTTGAAAATGTGTTGGGACTTATACAATGTCTGAGGCCTAAATTTATTTTATTTACAAAGGGGTTTGGGTCTTACACTCTATTAGAGGCCCAAAGAGGTTTGAAAAAAGGTTTGTTAGGGTGAAAATCAACAAAACCCTAATTTCATCATTTTTTAAAGTAATTATTAAAAAAAAATTAATAAAAATGATAAAAACACCAAATAAGTTTGAATAAATAACTTTTGATTTTTGGTTAAGGTTTTAAAAATGATGTTTTAATCACAAGATGAATTAAAACTCATTTGGTTTTGATTTCCAAGATGAAAAATCATTTTTTTGAAATGTTTAAAATAATAAAAATGAATTTATTTGGAAAAATATCAACTATATTAAATAAATAATATAAATTTGATTTTTTTTTTGTGGAATAAAATATTTTAACATTTTTGTGATTTTTTGCAAAAAGAACCAATAAAAAATAATTAAAATTAAGAGAGAAATTAATTTTTCAAATCATTTAAGAAAATAATATGAAAATATAAAAAATGGAAAAAAAAAAGTGATAAAAAGGGTCTAGGGCGAGGGGGATTCGAACCCCAGACCTCCAAGCCAAACACATGAGCGCGCAACCACTGGGGTGGTGATACATCTGTGTGTCAAAATCACCCCATAAATGCATAAGGGGTGCCTTGTTTTAGGCCTGGGCAAGGCCAGCTTTTGGGCCATTTACGTGAAGCCTCTAACTTTCTCATTTCTCCATGGATTGGGATAAAATTTATATGCATCTGGCCTAGAATTTCCCAAGGAATCCAATGGTGGTCATGGTTTTTCAGATGAGGTCCCTATTTTAAAACCCGGTAGTGGTTTTGAAATAGACCTATATTTGCATTTTCTATGCTACCTCATGGTACATGCAAGAATTACATGATGAATTGGTTCAAACACAACATATATAACATGTATGAGATGTTTATGATCAGTGGACTTCAAAGCAATGCATAATTTAGAAAGTTCAAGTGATGATGCACTTACCTCTTGGAGCTTTTTGGGCTATCTGCCAAGTTCCTTGTGCCAGAAGTAATTTGATGCTTTGGACACTCTCAATTGATCCCTTAGAAGCTTTTAGAATGGTTAGAACCAGCTGGAATCCTCAGGAACAAGTTTCAGCTCTTTCTTGCAAAAGGGGCAAAAGTGACCAATATGGTAACTCTCTCAAATGGTGTTCCAGATGAGGGGAACAATTTGGGACAGTTCAAGGATGATATTTGGAGTATGTTTGAGGTTTTATCTGGTTTTGAAAGTTACTGAATCAAGACATGGCTTGAAAAATGCAAAAAAGTCCAATTTTGAGGTTTTGGAAGTGAACTTTGTGATTTTGGTGTTACAGGTCATATGTGGGAGTTTGAACAGCTTAGGTACAATATATTAGAGGTGTTTGGATCATGAGCTATTATGGAATTGCTCTCTAACTCAAACACTCAGAGGTACCTTGCAAAAGAAGGCATTTTGGCCTAGAGAAAGGGATTTTGAGGAAAGCAAGTGTTGTAGTGCTTTGGTGTACTCAAACTGAGCACAAATGAGCTCTATTTATAGTAGAGCAAGTTTGTTTTGCAAGCAATAGTGAATGGCAACTGCAGCATGCCTTTGGCCAATGTTATGCAAAAGGAATCTCAAGTCTCCTCTAGCCATTGACTTGAGATTAGAGCACATGCTTTGTAGCTTTGGTTCAGAGATAAGTCTTGACTGAATTCAGTTGGAATAGGCTCAGTTCATGCCACCTTGGTGCATCCATTGAATGCTTGAAAACAAAATTGAAGTCTTGGCATCTTTTTAGCCTTTTTAGGTTTGGCATGGCTATTGTAGCTTCTTGGACTTTGGAGGCTTGAAGATCAGATCATCCCCCTTGGATTTGATCCTCTGATGTGTCCAAATTAATGACAAGACTTGGAGTTACCAGATTTGGACAAATCGAGCAAATGTACACAATTCTGCCTTGTAAAACCAGTTCATGATGCCATGTTTCAAGGGTTGATCTCCCTGCTCAAATTGAATTTGGAGATGATTTGGTACTTGTTGGAAAGCCCTTATGGCATACTTTAACTTTGATGTTCACCCCTAGACTTAGTTTGACTTGGATCAAGGTGAAAAATGTCCCTACATTTTGGAAAAAGTAAGGCAGATTTTGACCTAGTGAAAATTTCACTAAGTGTTGGAAAAATGTCACTTTCATGTTTTTAGCCATTTTGATCACTCCATAACTTAAAATCCATGAGGAATTGGAGTTTTATGTAGTTGAAGCTTTTGAAGTATGTAATGAGAGCTACAAATCTAGCTTTGGACCATCCAAAATGGTTGCTTGGATCTCAAGTTATGGTCCTTGGAAGTTGGTACCCTAGCCATTTTGTTCCATAACTTAGAAAAATTCTAAGTTTTTTATGGTTACCCCTTTTACAAGTTAACTCATTTTCTTTGGTTTTTCTTGATGAATCATGATTCAAATCACATATTAACATTGTTTTAGGGTTAAGGAACCTTGGTTGACCAGAAATCCAAAAAGTCAAACTTTGGATTTTTGTACAGTTGACTTTTTATCGGATGAAATCCAAACTTGTGCGATCCTTTGTAAAATCAAGTCCTTGACCTAAATCAAACCTAATGGATGGATTCCATAGGTGTTATGGGGTGTATTGAATCATGTCCCAAGGTTTGGGAGCATGTCCTGGTCAAAAGTCAAAGGCACAGTTGACTTTTTTCCTCGAAACCCTAACTGTGGTCCTGATGAAATTGAAACTTGTGAATCAAGCTTCCTGGGTCAATCCATTGTTGCAAATGGGTCAATATAGTATATTGGAGGCCCTTAAATCATGTCTTGAGGTCTTGGCTCATGCTTTGTTCCAAAAGTCAACTTAGGGGTGAATTAGGTCAAAGAACCCAAATTCCTGATTTTTGGTAAATGCATCCCTTGGGGTTAAATTGACTTGATGATTGGGTCCATGAGGCCCCTTAGAGTATCTTGGGTTGTGCTTTGAAGCATTGGCTCATGCCCAGATGAAAATTTCCATCTGGAGGCCTCAGTCGACCAAAACCCTAATTTGGTGACACTGGCGATTTTGAGGTTTGATCCACTTGGAATGTTGCAACCTTGTGCTTGATTATTGATGTGGGAGTCTTCTTGATCTCTTATAGGTGTTTGAGAGGCTAGACAAGTTGAAGATCACCTCAATTCTTAATTGATCCTTGTCTAAATACTCTGAGAGGGCTCAAAACCCTAATTCTTGGTTGTAGTGAATGCTTAAACATCATTGAGGAGATTGATGAGGCATGAGGGTTCATCCATATTGTGATGATGATTTGCACATTGATGGGAAATCTTGGTGGTAAAAATTAGGGGTATGACAAAAACCCATGGGCAAAAACCGCTCCGCCCCGCCCTCGACCCGTTTTAAAAGTGGGTTAGGCAGGGCGGACCAACTTAAGATACCGAGCCGAAAACCTTGCCCCGACCCTCCAAAAATGGTGGGTTAAACGGGCGGGCCCAGCGACCTAACCCATTTTTCCACCCCTAGTTATAATCGGGGCAATTGTTAAGTAAAAGTTGCACAAAAGTTATGAAGGAGGAAACTATCAAAGCTAGCACACATGTGGTTACAAGATTTGACCGTTATATATATAGTTTCCGTTTAGAGGAGACAATGGACCATGATGTGGGTGTCATACCCTAATTTTTGACCCTAAGATTCTGCATTTTTCGTTTTGCATCGTCCGCATAGCATATCATGCATTTCACCTCGCATACTACCCAATTTATAAGCCAGAATAAATTTGTTGGAATTTACAGTCGAATCGGTCAAATAAAAGTCAACTTTGCATAAAATCAGTGGACGGAGAATTTTAAAATCGAGCCTGCATACGTCGGTCATATTAATCTACGTTATACGTAGTTTAACCTGGCGTGCTCGTTTTAATTTTTCGACCACTTTTCGGTCGCATTTCTGGACAGTTTGAGCTGTTTTAGCGGGTGAAATTTATTTTGAAATTTGACAAAAATGCTGTATTTTTTCAATAAGTATATTTTGTGCTGATCATTTAGGTGTGTTCGTTTTATTTTTCTGAAAATTTCGATACCGGTCCAATTTTATGTTTTTAACCGGTTTTTATTTAGTTTTAATTAATAATCATATTATTTTTCATTTTCTTTTATATTTTATTTTTTAGTTTTAAAATAATTAATTTTATTTTATTGTTTATAATATTTTTATTTCTTATATTATTCAAATTTGTTTTTTATCTAATAATGGCAACACTTAGCTCTTAAGTTTGAGAAATTTTATTGGCTTTTTCTTCATTTGTAAGGACCACTACAACTGCCATTCTTGCTACACCAACACCACGCGTCCCCAATGCTCCCTCTTCACACCTCAACTTCAACGACCCACTCACATTCCACAAAAAATTGAATAAAAAAAGATACCTCACTCTCTCTCTTGACAACTAAAGAAGTACCAATCTTCTTTCTCATAATAATAAAGTGGACCTCACATTTTAAAAACACGCACAATTTTCTTAGTTATTTTCATTTTTTTTTCATTTTTCATCATTCTCTTCAAAGAAACGCACACACTAGCCACACTACTCCTTCCACTTTTCATCTTCATATCTCCTTCTTCCCATAAGACCCTCGTCTCGTCAACTAAGTTCTCACCTTTTTACTTTTTTTCACAAAAGAAACTAAAGTACTCTCACCTCCATATGCAGAAGATTTTTTTCACACAGTAAACAATTTTCTACCATTCACCTATGACCCCATAACCATGGCTCTTTAGTTAGATTTTTTAAACTTTCATTATCCTCCTATCATCATCGTATATATCATTAAAACTCATTCATTTCATAGCCTTTACTTCGTCTCTTCACTCTTGACATCTTTCCTTTTTTTTCCTTTCCACTGAAACTACACAAATCATAAAGTAAAAACACAATAAACATTAGGCCCTCCGTCACCATATATCACCTCCATGTTTTTCCACACAAGACACTAAAATGTGAACCCCAACCTTGCTGCAACAGTTACGAAAAACTAACCGGATCCGACGTGAGATGTGACAACAGCATTGTTTCATCACAATCTTCCACCACAACCGGAAAACGACACCGCTGCGAACAACAACACAACCTTCCATTATCAAAACTCGATCCACTTCCCCACTCTTCACAACATCACCATTAACAAAACTTGGAGAAATATTGCAAACTCCTTCTTCTAAAAAACAAACAACCTCTTCATCACTTTAACACTCTAAACAACAGCTCATCCTCTTTATTTTTTCCATCCAAATAAAACCTTCTTCACCTCACTGTCGTCGTAGCAGAACCACTGCGCAACACCTTCATATCCTCCTCTTTCATATATCACCGGTCACAAAATAGCTCAATCACAACCTTAATAGCTCAGGCCTACAACAACCACTTCGCGACAACGCCGAAAACAACCACTGTTTCGAGTTTCAATCCCACCACATGATGCTCATTTCCGCCGTGCTTTATTCTGTTTACGGTAAACTATGTTTGTTTCCTTTTTTTCTTATGGCTTGTGTTTTGTATTCATACTGACATTATAATTTGATACACTATTTTAGTTTTACTAACCTTTATTAAATATGGTTATATGTTTGTTTGTTTTGTTTTAGTTATAAAAATATAATTTTTTTTCTTATATGAGTTAAATATAATTATATGTTTGTTTTTTTTGCAAATAGTTTTTTTGGTGTATTAGTCAAATTTGTTTATATTATATTTTTGTTGTGATAGGTAGTGTACATATTCTGCAGCTTACGTAACTATCACAATGCATGGTTTTTTTTAGCCTGCTTGTCACAGAGAAGAATGAAAGAATGAAAATAGTTTTTTTTTAATTATTGCTTCAACTTTGAAAAGTCAAATTTTATATGTCATTTATTTTTTCTAATTTTTAATCCATTTTTTATGTCATTCTAATTTGGATTCATTTATCTCATGTTATTATATATTATCGCTATAAAAATAAATTAGATTAAATATTGGGTTTTCCTTGTGTACATTTGGCCCAAATTGATTGTCCCCCCTTGTCGCTCCCGGGATTTTCATCCAGGTACAAACGCGAAAGTGGCGCGGAAGAAAGAAAGAGAGTCGCCAGCCAGGCATTTTTTATCCCAAAGAAAGGGAAGGGTAATGCTGCACAAACCCGGGAGAAAGGAAAGAACAAGGTCTCGCGAACCAAAGAGAAAGGGTAAGGGAGCCGGTTACGTGAAGGGAAGGTTATCGCACCCCTTCACGTCTGTCGTACTCGATGGGATCCACGCTTGAAGTACTGCTCAAAGGGTGATAGAAAAGATGCTGGAAAAGGAATGGAAAGTGGACGAGAAACAAATGTAGGGAAAATAAAAGAAGTGCTCGAATGGGCCCTACCCCACTGCCTACGTATCTCATCGGGAATATGAGAATCAGAGCGACGTAGTTCCCCTAACTAAGGGAAAACTGTTTGTGTTTTTTAGGGAACGGCTAATGTTCTAGCTCAGGTGTTGCAGGCTTACTGAATCGAGTGTGTTACCGTATTGCAAGAGAACGAGGAGAAGCACGTTCGCCCGTTAAGAGTGAATGAGATGAGAAGAGAATTCCCGAGGGAAAGACGTTATTATTTGTTTGAAGTGTTTTAGAAGTTTTTTTATTTGAAGTGTTTTGCATAAGAGAGTGTACCTAAGTATTTTTCAATGGAATGTGCATCTCATGCATCATTCCAAAATGAAATGATGATGAAGTACACTAAGTATGAAGAAGATCCTCAAACCTACTTCCCAAAGTTAAAGGCTTAAGTACACTAACCTATTCCCTTTATTAAATGTTTTTGTTGTTTTTTAAATAAAGAAGTGTTTTTGAGTTTGTTTGTGAAATCACTTCATGTTAAAGACTTGTACATCATGCTAGAAAACCTACAAAACATTCCAAGATGGAATGTATGCAAGCCCCCCCATGGAATAAGGCTCATAGCACATGAAGATGTTTCACCCTTTATTAGGTGTTTTGAAGTTGTTTTGAGATGAGAAAGAAGAAACTCAAAAGAGAAGCAAAGGTAAAGACTAAGGGAGCTAAGACTCACCCTAATGTTATCATGCTTGGATGTTCCTAATGGTTTAGTGTGGTATGAGAACCCTAGGCCTAAAAGAAGAGAGAAGGAGGACAAGTTCTAACTTACTTCAAAGGTTGAAGTTAAGTTAAGAACTCAAAGGGATGAAAGAAGTGAAGTGTCAAAGAAAGCAATGAAATGCTTTGCACAAACACAAAAGAGAAAGCTTTAAAGAGATGAGAGAAGAATGTGAGTGTGGAAGCACATCCACACACTCAACTTACCATTAGTCCCTAAAAGCAAAGGTTAGTTCAATAATGGAATAAGAAAGCATAATTGAAAAATGTAAGCAAATAAATCCTAGTGTTCTAAAGGAAGCTCTATGAAGCTTCTAAAGAGCTAGACCTAAAAAGAATGAATCACTAAAGGTTGGTACTGACCTAGGGCAGTATCAAAGCCTACTCCCATCCACTAATGGTTACAAAGGCTTATAAAGTCAATCTATGTCTAAACAATCTACCAAACATCAAAGGAATGCAATGATATGCATTAAAGATGCACCACGAACATTTAAGAGATATAAACATGCAATGATGCAATATGAAACACCACAACCAGTAGGAAACCACTTCATAAATGTCATTAAGTATCCATGAATTATCATCCATAATATGTGTTAGTTCCTGGATTGGCTGGAATTTTGGTAAAACAAAGTATATTCAATGTTGATGTCAAGGTGCTGATGTTGCAAAATTGAAGTCTTAACACTGGGCTGTGTTAAGTATTTAAGTGCTGAAGTTGGATGTCTGATGTCACATGGCGATGTTGTGACATTAGATCTGCAAAATTAATAACATCAGGTTTTGTGATGTTATTAGGGCACGCGTGTTAGCTGGAATTGTGGAGAGTGGTTGACTCATTGGATGAGAATATCTTGGGATAGATATTTTCTGTTACATGGGAGATTTGATTGCAGGTCTGTTGGAGAATTAAAAGGTTGAAGATTTAAAAAGATTTTGGGGATAAAATCTATTTTGAAGATTCAGTTTTAATTAACAAATCTGATCAAATATTGTGATAAGTCCAAGCCCAATTCAGGATGCTATATAAAGCGCACAAGAACAAAGGAAAAAATACAGATTGAAGATCAAGAGCAGAGGCTGAGTGTCGTAGATATTTGTACGAATTATGAGTAAACCATTCAAGTGTGAATTGGTGATCTGTCCTCTCTAAAGCTGTGAAGCAAAGAGAGTTGTGTGACTTGATCGAAGGTAGGAAGCAAGATCAAGGTTTCTCAAAGAGGTTGTTCTTTGAGTGTTTTAGGGATTGAGTAGTGTTCTCATATCTAAGTGGGTTCTTAGGTAGAAAGTCACTAGTAGGAATTAAGTTTAGGAGATTGTCAACTGGGTTGTTGAGTCTGTAAATTAATTCTACAAGTAGTGAATTTCATCCCTGGCTTGGTAGCCCCCAGACGTAGGTAGTTACACCGAACTGGGTGAACAATTTGGTGTGTTCTTCTGTTGTTTATTTTGTCCATTATGCAGAGTGTGTTGTTGTGACATCGCACCTTAACATCACACGTCTGATACCAGAATTTCAATTGGTATCAGAGCAGGCATCCTGTCTGGCTCTGGGTGAGATCTAGGGAAGTTACTTTCTGGTGTAAAGATGGACAAAGAGGTTGGAGGATTTGTCAACAGACCCCCTATATTGGATGGTTCCAATTATGATTATTGGAAGCCTGGGATGACCACCTTCTTGAAATCCTTGGACAGCAGGGCTTGGAAGGCCATTATTAATGAATGGAAAGCACCTGTTGTGTGTGAGAAGGATGATGCTGGTAAAGATTAAGAAGGCACCTCTAAACTGAAGCCTGAAGAAGAATGGACCAAGGAAGAAGATGAGCTTGCCCTTGGAAATTCAAAAGCCCTAAATGCTATCTTCAATGGAGTTGACAAGAACATATCCAGGTTGATCAACTCATGTGAATCTGCTAAGGATGCATGGGATATTTTGAAGGCTACACATGAAGAATCATCTAGAGTAAAGATGTCAAGACTTCAGATTCTAACATCTAAGTTTGACAGTCTGAAGATGAAGGAAGATGAGACTATCCATGACTTCCATATGAGTGTTCTTGAGCTGGCCAATGCATCCAGTGCTCTTGGAGAAAAGATGTCAGAAGAAAAGCTTGTAAGGAAGATCCTTAGGTCCCTTCCGAAGAGGTACAAGATGAAGGTGACTGCAATTGAAGAAGCTCAAGACATCAGCAAGATGAGGGTTGATGAGCTCATTGGATCTCTTCAAACTTTTGAGCTCGGTTTGAATGAGGAAGAAGCAGAAAAGAAGCCCAAAAGTATAGCCTTGGTCTCCACTCCTGCAGAAGTTAAGAAAGTTACAGATGATGAGTCTCAGGAGGATCTGTCTCAAGCCATAGTTATGTTGGGAAGACAGTTCAACAAAGTGTTCAAGAGGATGAACAATAACTCCAGGCCTAATGTCAGGAACATCTCTTCTGACAACAGCAAGGCAAAAGAGAAGGATGAAGAGAAGACTGCCCAAGATAAAGGAGTTCAGTGCTTTGAATGTGAAGGGTATGGACATGTCAAGAAAGAGTGTCCCACATTCTTGAAGAAGCAGAAGAAGGGCATGACAGTTTCCTGGTCTGACTCTGATAGTGAAAGTGAAATTGAGTCAGCAAAGCATGTTACAGCTTTGACAGGAATTGTTGAACCTGATGATGATAGTGATGGAGAAGTCACTTATGATGAGCTAGCTTCAACCTACAAAGAGATGTGCTTAAAGAGTGTTGAACTATGTCAGGAGAGGAATCAACAGAAGAAACAGATTGCTCAGCTAGAGAATGACAAAGCTGAATTGGAAAAAGAAGTCTTATGTGTCAAAGCTCATCTTAATCATATGACTAAATCTGTTAGAATGTTGAACAGTGGGACAGCCACTCTTGACAAGATACTACAGTCAGAAAAAGCTGCTGGAGACAAAGCTGGGATAGGTTATGTGGATGAGGATAAGGGAACTTCAGAAGCAAGCACTTCAGGTTCAAAGAAGGAAGTGTCACAACCTTTGTCTCAACATCAGCCAAAGAAGCAGGATCCTACACCTAAGAAAGCTGATGTTTCACAACCTAAGAAGATTGAGAAGAAGACTGGTCCTAATCAGAAGAGAAAGCAGTCACAAGGAGCTAGTCAGTATATGCCCCCACAACACCACAAGAGCATGCAAGCTGCTCAGTTCAAACAGCACATGTCTTATCAGGTGTCTCAACATCAGGGGTATGGTTACACCAATGTTGTTCCTCATATCTATGGAAGAAGAAAGCCACACCATCATGGGAGACAATCCAGGAAACAACATTCTCAGCCTCCTTATGGAAGAAGATACCAGCATAATAGAAGGCATGCCAGTTATGGTAGGAGGAGACCACATTATGGATGGCAGCCTAAGAAATCTCATCATGGCAGAAGATTCAGAGATGAAAGGGTAATATGCTATTATTGTGGAAGGTTTGGACATATGCAGTACTCTTGCTACAAGCTGCATGGATACCCTCAACCTCAAAACAGATGGAGAGAGCACAGGCCCAAAGTTTTTAAACAATGGGTACCTAAGGAGAAGGTGAAGTGCTTGTTGGCTCACTTGACTGACAAATAGGTTAAAGAAGGAACATGGTATTTTGACAGTGGGTGTTCCAAGCACATGTCTGGATGTAGATCCATGGTTGATGAACTTAAACCTTGTCCCTCTCATGAGGTTATATTTGGCAATGGAGGAAAAGGTATTGTTGCAGGAGTTGGGAAAGTGCAAGGTGATGGTAGACCTGAACTTGACAATGTTATGTTTGTCAATGGGTTAAATGCTAATTTAATTAGCATAAGTCAACTTTGTGATGAAGGTTACAAGGTAAGCTACACCAAAGATGAATGTGTGGTAGCTGATGAGCAGAATGAGGTAGTGATGAAGGGAGTAAGATCCAAAGATAATTGCTATCAGTGGATACCTCAAGTGGACAGCTTATCTAGTGATGATGCTGTAACATCAGATGATGACATCAAGTGTGAAAGTATGGTGAAAAGTCAATCTGGGTTAATGACTTATGGTGTTGTTACTCCTAAGTTGGATGATGTGAGTAGTCAGTTATGTGAGCAAGATGAAGGAGTCAACAATGCTGATGGAAGGATCAAAAGCTGTGACCTTAAGAAGTGTTGGGAGCTGAATACTTGCAAGGCCAAGAAAGATGACAACCTGACTAATGACTCCTATAGTTCAGAAGAAAAATTCCACAAGTTGACAATCCTTAGGTTGGAAGATGCATATGTTAGAGCTGATGATGAACTAATTGCAAAAGTGGTTCCTGGGGTTGCTAAACGACTGAAATCAAGAAAGAGGAAAGCTATTGAGTCACCTCCAAAGATGAGAACTGCTAAGCAGAAAATCTATGTGGATGGTACTACAAGATCCTAGAGTAAAGTGTCTTCCAGAAAGAAGAAGACCAGAGATAAGTCTGATGGTAATGTTCAGGACATCATTCATGTGAAGAAAGCTGTTGTTAGAACTTCTGAGAAAATTCAAAAGGCTTCGCTTGATAACATTCCTTTAAAAAGGTGGATGTTTGTTTTTCAAAAAGGGCTTAATCTGGAGAAAGAATTTGACAAAGATATTCTGGATATGGTTGAGTTTGCTAGGATATGGTTCAGAGAGGGTGTGGGAACTTATGGTATTCAGGTGTGTATGAATAAGTTGCTCTGACTGTGTTTTATTGGGAGCTTCTTAAAGGACTTCTTTGTGCAATGAGTCCTTTGAATGGTGATGAGAAGCTGATGTCCCAAAAGATATTATAACATTATGTTTGCTGGTGGTTATATCTGGAAGATGATTAAGATTAGACACGTGGAGTTGAATGCTCTAGCATTTTGGTCAGAAGAAGTGGAGATTATGGTCATGTGTTTAAGCATGACTATTGTCTTTGAAGACATCACCAGTTTCAACAACTACTGGTGGATGTAAGGAAAGAGGAAGTGTGATCTCTTGAAGAGACTGGATCTCAGTAAAGCTTATAAGTAAGCTGAGAATTTGTGGAGTTTGTGACACAGTGTTGAGTTTGGATTATTTTGCTGATAGTAAATCCAGTAGTGGAGCATATGTAATACCCTGGTGTCAAGAGTGTCAAGAGTATCCTTGGTGAAGGATGTCTTTGTTCTGGATCTGAAGCTTAGTGCTTACATTATATCTAAGGAGCATCTGCATAGTCATACGGGAGAATGATGAAGTAGAAGGTTTGCCTTGGATGGAGAATGTAGAGAAGACTGAAGTTGATCAGGAAGTCTGATGATGAAAATTATGATAGGGAATGTCTGTCTGTGGAAAAAGGGACAGTGGTACCAAAATGAATGTGCTCAGCAAGTGTGCTCAAATGTTCATATTCATCTAGAGCAATTGTTAATCATGACAGGGGGAGTACTTGTCTATGGATTTTGCAGCAAATGTGCATTGTGAAGATTGCGTACTTCAGATCTTGTGGATGATTGTGTGAAGCCTTCATAACTGGATGGATGAAGAATATGTTGAGTTTGCCTAATTGTGGCTAAAAAGGGGGAGAAAATAGCCAAGATAGTCAAGAGTATTAGTGCCATATGCTGCAAGTGTGATACAGATATTAAGGGGGAGATAAATTGTTGCTGCATTAAGGGGGAGTTTTGATTGAACTTGTGAAGATATCATGACATTTGAAGAGTGCAGCCAAGCAGACATCAAGGGGGAGTAAATTGCTGCACATTGTGAGCTACTGAACAGTTGTGATGCTGGTTCATGTTTTAGAGGGGGAGCACCAATTGGCTATTGTCAATAATGAAGATGGTACTGCAGCAGATCAAGTGATGAAGACTATGAAGATTGTCAAACTACTGCTAATGAGTTTCAAATTTTTGAAGATTATTCCGCTACTGAAATCTATGAAGGTGCAGAGTGCAGAGGTTGTTTTAGCCAAAATTAGCCAAAGGGGGAGATTGTTAGTTCCTGGATTGGCTGGAATTTTGGTAAAACAAAGTATATTCAATGTTGATGTCAAGGTGCTGATGTTGCAACATTGAAGTCTTAACACTGGGTTGTGTTAAGTATTTAAGTACTGAAGTTGGATGTCTGATGTCACATGGCGATGTTGTGACATTAGATCTGCAGAATTAATAACATCAGGTTTTGTGATGTTATTAGGGCACGCGTGTTAGCTGGAATTGTGGAGAGTGGTTGACTCATTGGATGAGAATATCTTGGGATAGATATTTTCTGTTACATGGGAGATTTGATTGCAGGTCTGTTGGAGAATTAAAAGGTTGAAGATTTAAAAAGATTTTGGGGATAAAATCTGTTTTGAAGATTCAATTTTAATTAACAAATCTGATCAAATATTGTGACAAGTCCAAGCCCAATTCAGGATGCTATATAAAGCTCACAAGAACAAAGGAAAAAGTACAGATTGAAGATCAAGAGCAGAGGCTGAGTGTCATAGATATTTGTACGAATTATGAGTAAACCATTCAAGTGTGAATTGGTGATCTGTCCTCTCTAAAGCTGTTAAGCAAAGAGAGTTGTGTGACTGGATCGAAGCTAGGAAGCAAGATCAAGGTTTCTCAAAGAGGTTGTTCTTTGAGTGTTTTAGGGATTGAGTAGTGTTCTCATATCTAAGTGGGTTCTTAGGTAGAAAGTCACTAGTAGGAATTAAGTTTAGGAGATTGTCAACTGGGTTGTTGAGTCTGTAAATTAATTCTACAAGTAGTGAATTTCATCCCTGGCTTGGTAGCCCCCAGACGTAGGTAGTTAGACCGAACTGGGTGAACAATTTGGTGTGTTCTTCTGTTGTTTATTTTGTCCATTATGCAGAGTGTGTTGTTGTGACATCGTACCTTAACATCACACGTCTGATACCAGAATTTCAATATGAGAATAACACTCAGGAAGAAGAAGTGGGAGGAAGTATAACAATGTCACCCAATAATGCACAATGTTGTTTACTTACAAGACAAGTCACACATGAGAGGGAAATGCAATTATGAATGCAAATGAACATGGATCAGTAGCATACATGTTATAAGATGACATGAGAATGCACAAATGAACAAGTTTGGTTCATTCACAAGTCACATTAGAGATTAAGAAGAAAAGAACGCAAGTTGAAGTTCACACAAAATGAAACATGCTTCAAATGTTCAAGTAATTGTAATGCATATGATATGACATTTATGAGTCAATAAAAATATATGAAATGGTTTATATACAGTAGAGAGTCATATAAGAATGAATGTGAATGGCATACCAATATGAGATACACAGAAGCTATGTTGAAGAAGAACAAGTGATAGATGCACAATTAAGTATGAATGCAAGATTAACATCAATTGCAAAACATGTCAAAATGAGATATGGAAGACCTATAATTTGACATACATGACCTATAATATCTAAGAAATTACCTATAAAATGATCACACAAGTCCTAATGCAATGGCACAAGTGCCTCCTAACCAAACAAGATTGAAAAGTTAAGAGAACATTCACAAATGTGACCTATAATAATCAAGCAATGAAAAAATAGAAATGAATTTGTAAAAATTATGAAATTAAATAACAAAGCATCTAAGTCAGAAGCAAAACAAGTTTCAAAATCTCATGGAAAAATTCAAAAAGAAACATGCTCAAACAAATCATCAAAGTCACATTATGTCAAGAAGAAGGATGCATAAAGAAATGGTTCAAATGCTATACAAAAATGGATTTAAAAATCTACCAAAATTATATGAGATGCCTCAAGATGTTTAATATGATCATACCAAATTCCATTCAAAAATTCAGAAATAAACTAGTTCAATTAAAATGAAAATGAACCAAGTATCATGAAGAATGCACTTTAAAAGGAAAATAAGAGAAAATTATGAAAATATGAGCAAAAAGTATTAAAATAAAAATTAAAAATAATGGAAAATTATTTAAATGTGTCAATATGAGGTATGAATTTATTTGGAATTTTTAGAATGCATTTAGTATTTTTAATAAAAGCAAATGAAACATGTATGAAAATAAAAATAAAATGCAAAAGGAAATAATGCAGGGGTCACATTAGTAAAAACGCAGTTTAAAAATGATTGGGCTTCAAGAGGCGGGGTGCAGAAAGCAATGAATGATCCAGGTCCAAAGGCGTGTGTGTGTATATGAGATATGGTGAGTACTCAGTCAAACCTTGACTCCAAAATAACCACATGATGAAGTCAGAATAAGATGACCATGAAAGTAAGCAGATCTAACGAATCACACAACACGCGCATCATAGCAAACATACACATGCCCACATGCAATGGTTAAAGTCAAGAATCTGAGAGAAAGAGAGTCACGCGTGATGCATATGCCTCATTAATGCGTTGGCAGAATGATATGCGTTGGATCAAGACTTATCAAACGGCTGTGTTATGTTCTGGTAAAACTTAGGGTTTTATGAACTCAGATCAATCTCACCGGCCGGAGAAGACTCCGGCCGTCCTCTCCGGTCAACCTCCACCGTGGTCAAAGTTGCAGACAACTAGATATGAACAAAACCTATACTAATCGAATCCTTATGCTACGTAGATTCCAAATCTAGGCTCCAAAATCACATACAATGCACATACAGAGAGAAAGACAACAAACATTTTGCCCTAGGCTTCAGATCTAAGCTCCTAAAGAGCCTATCAACTAGCCAGATAACCAATAGCTTCTAGTAAGCTTCAAAACCAACAAAACAAGCTTAAAATCGACTTAAAATTGCAAGAAAGTTTGAGAATGAAACATGTTGCTTTGAGGATGCTTTCACCACAAGAAATCCAGAGGAAGCTTTGATGATTCTTTGAGAGTAAGGACTGGCCAAATAAAGGCAAATATAACTCTGAATTGTTTAGAAGCTTTAACTGAAAATGAAGAAGAAGATTGAGAAGCCACGCAACTACAACACCTTCACTTTTGTGCACTCAAAACCTCCATGGAAGATCAATGGCGAATGTTGAAGATGATTGCAGAGAGTGTTGGTGTGAGAGGAGCTTCGAGAGAGAGAATTTCAGTGTGTGTTTGAGATTGAAATGTGATGAATCTAACTGAATTCTCGTCCAAGGGTGGTTAAGAGCTTATATAGGAGTAGTTAAGTTCTAACTAATGTAGTTTACAGTTAGAAGTTGAGTTAAGGAGGTTAGTTAGTGGCTGAGTTAATTTGAAATTGAGAGGGAAAGGCTTGTGTGTTGTTTTATCATGTGTGGAGAGAGCTCATGATAATTATGGTGAGGATGATGAAAGATGGTGATGTGTATGTATGATGCTGCAGCAAGACTTGTAGAACAAGTTTATCATTTTCCTCTTTGGTTTATGACTCTATGTATGTGCATGACTTGTAAGATAGTGTGTGTCTAAATGAGGAAAAGGTGACTAGTGTGAAGTGTATATGCGTGTAAACAAGCTGAAGCATCAACCACAATGCCATAACATCTTTATCTTGGCCAGCATGACATCAATGGAACTATGGAAGTTTGATGGAAGATTTATTCATGTACAAGGCATGAAATGATGCACTTTTGGATGCAATGAAAAGAGGATACATGATAGAACATAGTTGATGTTGATTGCAAGTTAAAATGAACCTTTAAAATGGTTTGAAAATACCTCCAAAGACATTGGTGTCAAACTGGTTTGGTGTCTTGGTTGGATGTCACACGTGCCTAGCCAATGGCCCAAGGCAAATTCAGCTTGGAGACCTTCACTTTGACCTCCCATAACTCTTAATCCCTTGACCAGATGAAAAAGTGATAAACATGAACATTGTAGAGGACATGGAGATGAACAAGATTGGTGTTCAACATTTTTCCATTTGAGTCTTCTTCTTTGAGAAAATTGGCTTGACATTTGGGACGCCAAGTGTTTGATGAAATTATGGCCTGGAGGCCTGAACTTGCCTTGCCATGACTTGAAATTTGCCTTGATTTTGCTCTACTTTGATTGATCATAACTCCCTCAATTTTGATCCAATGTAAGAGTTCTTTATATGGATTTGAAGCTTGGTATGTGATATTTAATTGGCTCAACTTGGGCCTGAAGTTTGAAGCTTTTATCTTGAAAAAAGAATGCTTTGAAGTAGAGTGCAAAATGGTCCAAACTTGCCATTTTTAGAAACCCTAAGTTTCTAAAAATGGAAACTTTGTACAATTCTTATTTTTGATGATTCCTCCATCATTTATTGATCAAATCTTGTCCAATGAACATATGTGACTTGAATTTCATGAATTTGACCTTAAAAAGTCAGGAGTTGACTTTTTCCTTTGTACAGTTGACTTTTTCCCAAATTTCTTGATTCTCAAGCAACTGATCAATTGAACCTCTTTTGAAATGAGCCAATGAACAATCTTCCATCCTTAGATACTTGATATCATGTAGAAAACATTGAGATCAAGTTTGAACCAAAATTTCATCAGGAGACTGCTTGACTCCAAAACCCTAATTTTGACTACTTTTGATAGAAGATGATGCACTGCCCAATCTTCTTGATGAATTCCCATCTTCCAATGACTTGTGGGATCAAATGGGATGTCCTATGATATAAGAGACCCTTGATGCTTGTTTGAAGACCCTTGGCTCTTATTCTCTTGCTTTGGATGATCAATATCTGAAAACCACTGATCACATGCCCTATGATGAACCAATGCTGAATGTTTATTTTTCTATGACTTGAATGTTATGCAATGCAATGAAAGCACATGCTAAATGATATGAAAAAAAGAGAGGGCAAATTTTGGGGTGTTACAACTGCCCCTATTCAATCACTGTAGACCTGAATGGATGACAGCGATTGCTTTCAGACTTTCAAGGTATGGAGGGATTGAATACTGAAGAATAAACAGAAAATTTACACTATGTGGAGAAGAAGAAAAGGGATATAAACCCAACCAAATGAACCTTGCTTGGATAAAACTCTGATGGGAAGAATAGCACTGGAGAGATGTCTTTTGAACGATGCCAGACGACTACTGGCTTGCCATACTGCGGATGGACTTGGAAAACGTCTTTTGTACAACGCCAGACGACTACTGGCTTGCCACACTGCGGAGGGACTTTAGGAACATCTTTTGTACGACGCCAGATGACTACTGGCTTGCCACGCTGCGGGTGGACTTTAAGAACATTTTTTGTACCATGCCAGACGACTACTGGCTTGCCACGCTGCGGGTGGACTTTAACAACATCTTTTGTACGACGCCAGATGAATACTGGCTTGCCACGCTGCGGGTGGGCTTTAACACTGTCTTTTGTACAATGTCAGACGACTACTGGCTTACCACGCTGCGGGTGGGCTTTCGCCAATCTACGATTTTACTTTACCCTGCTTTGCCACCCTAAGATGGACTTTTGCCAATCCGCGGTTGGACTTTGCTGATTTGCCACCCTAAGATGGACTTTTGCCAATCTGCGGTTGGACTTTGCTGATTTGCCACCCTAAGATGGACTTTTGCCAATCTGCGGTTGGACTTTGCTGATTTGCCACCCTAAGATGGACTTTTGCTAATCTGCGGTTGGACTTTGCTGATTTGCCACCCTAAGATGGACTTTTGCCAATCTGAGGTTGGACTTTGATGATTTACCACCCTAAGATGGACTTTTGTCAATCTGCGGTTGGACTTTGATGATTTGCCACCCTAAGATGGACTTTTGCCAATTTGCAGTTGGACTTTGATTTGCTTTGCCACCCTGAGATGGACTTTTGCCAATCTGCGGTTGGACTTTGCTGATTTACCACCCTAAGATGGACTTTTTCCAATCTGCAGTTGGACTTTACTTTGTCTTTCGAATCAAATCGGACAAATGCCGATGGTCCACGCTGCGGGTGGACTTTTGAAAGATGCCTTTTGGATGAAGTCAGTTGACTACTGATTGGCCACACTGCGGGTGGACTTTTGCAAAAATTCAACACTGGATTACGCTCTGCATACTTATCAGACATCCCTGCTGACTCTGTTGATTCTGATGAGGAACAAATGATCAATGATTTGACCTTAGAGACTCCTGAAAGGACAATATCTCTGCTGGAGAATGAATGAACAATCCGTCTGCTTCGAATTGTCACGCTTTCCAAAAATAAATTGGACTTTGAGATATAGGGAAGTGATGACTCTGCCAGGAATTATTTCATCTGTCTATGGATGAATTCTGATCATAGCAACTCCACTGGAGGAATGACAACTTTCCGACTTGGCTGGGGAAAGAATGTACTGACACTCTACTGACGATGAGATTCTGTTGATTTACTAAACCTCTGCGGGGGGAGAAACAATTCAGCTGGGGAGCATTACTGACAAGATTCAATGCTGAACTCTGTGGGGATACAACTACCAGAGATACGATCTTGCTGGGGATCGGAGCTACTCCACCGGGGATACGTAGATCCTGGTTAGAATACGTCCTGTTGCGACTCGCTGGGAAAGAGTCCCTAGAGATCTGCTGGGAAAACACAAAGAAAATCCACTGTGATCTGTTGAGGAGCAAAGCTGTCGAGCTTAGAATAAGAGCCACAATGTCCCATACTAGGCAAACCTTCCGCTTAACGACTCCACTGGGGATAATGAATTTGCAACAAACTATGCAGGGGAGAACCGATTCAAAGCGTCTCGTGCTGGAGATGCCTCTTAAGAGGATTTTACAGAAGACCAAGCATCTTCAAACTCTTAGACAAATACCGAGACTTGAGCTAAAAATACAATAATTGAGAGGTCACTCTACTAGAGATAATAGATCTGGAACATATCTTGTCGGAGGGATTTCCAGATGCCCCATGCTTGGGAAGGATCACAAACTCGCTTTTGCCCCAGATTACAAGGTTGATCTGAAGAAATCGTCCCAAGAGGATTTTACAGAAGATTTGGCATCTTCAAACTCCTGGACACTCACTGAGTCTTGAACATTACATGCGAGGTCTGCGAAGCAACTCTACTGGGGAATTTGCAACTGTTATCGACATAGAAAAGCTTGTAACTGTTGGAAGTTCCGAATGGGATAATTGACTTAATAGGATACAATGGTACCCAGCGGAAATTAATTTGTCGATATCGAATCGTCGTGAGCGACCGTCAACTGATTAATGGACTCAACCAGTAAAAGTTGTGACAAAAAAGTGATATGGGAACCCTTTTCTGAAAATGGTTGCCCTGGTATTCTGGCTTAGGGGTAAGTGATTACTTGTTTGGAAGAAATGACCCATGCTCTTGAAAAGGCTTGTACCTGTTACCTGCAACAAAAGAATACGCACACATGCCCCAGGATATTGCGTGGTTTAAATCCACCATCCAGGATTACTCAACATTCAAAGTGATTTTAAATGTTTTTCTGCGCATGTTATTGTAAGGCCACCATGCTTTCAAATGCAATGTTTTATCAAAAATTCGGACGTTTTTGCAAACAAAGCAGTAAAAACAAAATAAGAAGCTTTTGACTGAAATTCAATTTATTGAAAAATGCCTGAAATCGGCAAATACATTCGGAAGCAAACCCTGGAAATAGGAGATTGCTGTAAATTGAGAAAAGAAACTATCCTAATGGCAATGTGAAAACGGCATTCCACTGAGTTTTAATTCTGCTATAGCCAGTATGTCTTCAAAACTCCCCGACCTTGCCTTCTGAGGAGTGATTGGACCGATTCCTATCCTTTGGAATGTCAGTTGCTGAAACGGTGATGGAGTACAAATAACTCAGACCGCAATCGTTCGCTTAAATCCCTCTTTTGCATGGACCGCCCTTTCGGGTTTTCAGTCCACCGGGATACCCTTTTTTGCCTAAGTTGCCCTTTCGGGTTTTCAACTTACCGGGTGTACAATTTTTTTTATTTATATCCCTAATTTTTGCCCGAACCTTTTTTATTCTGTTTTTTATGGTTCGCCGGGATGCCCTTTTTTGCCTGGACTCTCTTTTTTTTTTATCCAACGGGTCTATTTATGTGAAATATTTTTTGACTGCGTCTGAGTTAACAGGGGATGGAAAGTCTTCGCCATCCATGGTTGTAAGCAATAAGGCTCCGCCCGAGAAGACCTTTTTAACCACGAATGAACCTTCATAGTTGGGAGTCCATTTGCCCCTGTGATCTGTACTAGGAGGAAGGATCCTTTTGAGTACTATATCTTCGACTTTGTAAACCCGAGGACGCACCTTTTGATCAAATGCCTGCTTCATCCTTCGTTGGTATAACTGCCCGTGACACACAACTGCCAGTCGTTTCTCTTCAATAAGGCTCAACTGATTAAACCTGGCACGAACCCATTCAGCTTCGTCTAATTTGACATCCATCGTGACTCTGAGGGATGGAATCTCAACTTCCACCGGTAGGACTGCCTCCATACCGTACACAAGTGAGAATGGTGTTGCCCCAGTAGACGTGCGTACCGACGTTCGGTACCCATGCAAGGCGAACGGTAGCATCTCATGCCAATCTTTATATGTGACAACCATTTTCTGCACAATCTTCTTAATATTCTTATTGGCTGCCTCAACAGCGCCATTCATCTTTGGACGATACGGAGAAGAATTGTGATGTTCAATTTTGAAGTCCCGGCACAACTCAACCATCATTTTGTTGTTCAAATTAGAATCATTATCAGTAATAATTCTCTCGGGCACTCCATATCGACAAATGATATCCCGTTTCAGGAAACGAGCTACCACCTGCTTAGTGACGTTGGCAAAAGATGCTGCTTCAACCCACTTCGTGAAATAGTCAATGGCGACCAAGATGAAATGATGGCCGTTTGAAGCAGTAGGCTCAATTTTTCCGATCATATCAATGTCCCACATTGCAAAGGGCCAAGGAGAGGACATGACACTCAACGGATTCGGAGGCACATGCACTTTGTCTGCATAAATCTGGCACTTGTGACATTTGCGGGCGTACTTGCAACAATCTGTCTCCATTGTCAACCAATAATACCCTGACCTCAATAGTTTCTTTGCCATTACATGTCCTCCGACATGGGTACCGAAAGAGCCTTCATGCACTTCTTGCATTAACAGGTCTGCTTCGTGTCTATCCACGCATCTGAGCAGAACCATGTCAAAATTCCGTTTGTACAGCACGTCAACTTAGTTCAGGAAGAAGCTACCAGACAATCTCCTCAAAGTCTTCTTATCTTTGGTAGATGCCCCAGGCGGGTACTCCTGACTTTTCAAAAAACACCTGATGTCATGAAACCATGGCTTGTCATCAGACGTTGCATCAACAACAAACACAAATGCAGGTCTGTCAAGACGAGACACATCAATCTTGGGTACATGGTTCCACCTTTACACTTTGATCATAGAAGACAATGTGGCCAAGGCATCAGCAAACTTATTCTCATCTCGAGGAACATGATACAGCTTCACTGTTGTAAAAAATGTCAACAGTCTTCTCGTATAATCTCTATACAGAATCAGATGTGTTTGGTGCGTGTACCAATTCCCATTCACTTGATTGATTACTAAAGCTGAATCACCGAAGATATCGAGGGTCTTAATTCGCAAATTAATCGCCTCCTCAATCCCCATTATACAAGCTTCATATTCTGCTTCATTGTTGGTGCATCCGAAAGTTACTCGGGCAGTGAAGGGCATATGAACACCCTCCGGCGTGATAAGAACTGTTCCAACTCCGCATCCATTCATGTTGACGGCCCCATCAAACATCAAACTCCATTTGGATTCAGGGTCTGGCCCCTCCTCCGGGAGTGGTTCCTCGCAGTCTTTAACTTTGGGAAACATAATGTCCTCATCAGGGAAATCAAATTTCATGGGTTGGTAATCATCAATCGGCTGTTGCGCAAGATAGTCTGACAGGATACTTCCTTTGATGGCTTTCTGAGAAGTATACTGGATGTCATATTCTGTCAAAACCATTTGCCACCGTGCAACTCTGCCTGTCAGTGCTGGTTTCTCGAAAATGTACATGAATATATCCATTTTGGAAATCAACAAAGTTGTGCGCGTGAGCATATACTGCCTCAGTCGCTTAGCAGCCCATGCCAGTGCACAACATGTCTTCTCAAGCATTGAGTATCGGGACTCGCAGTCAGTGAATTTTTTGCTCAGGTAGTAGATAACATGCTCTTTCCTACCTGTCTCGTCATGTTGACCGAGAACACAACCCATAGACTCTTCAAGCACTGTCAAGTACATCATCAAAGGTCTCCCTGGAACCGGAGGCATTAAAATTGGAGGTTCCTGCAAGTATTATTTTATTTTATTGAATGCCAATTGGCAATCGTCATTCCACCTGACCGTTTGATCTTTTCTTAGCAGTTTGAATATTGGTTCACACGTGGCTATTAGGTGAGATATGAACCTTGCAATGTAGTTCAATCTACCCAGAAAACCACGAACCTCCTTTTCTGTTTTCGGCTCAGGCATCTCTTGTATTGCTTTCACTTTGGCAGGATCGACCTCAATCCCTTTTTCACTTACGATGAAACCCAACAGCTTTCTAGAACGCACCCCGAAAGTGCACTTGTTCGGATTCAACCTCAAACGGAACTTTCTCAACCTTTCAAACAACTTCTTCAAGTTAATCAGGTGTTCTTCTTCTGTTCGCGACTTGGCAATCATATCGTCCACATAGCACTTAATCTCTTTGTGAATCAAATCGTGAAATAATGTTACCATTGCCCGCTGATACATTGCCCTCGCGTTTTTCAACCCAAAAGGCATCACTTAATAACAGAAGGTACCCCATGGGGTAATGAACGTGGTCTTCTCCATATCCTCAGGTGCCATCTTGATCTGATTGTACCTGGAGAAACCGTCCATGAATGAGAACACTGAAAACTGAGTTGTATTATCAACCAGCACGTCGATATGAGGTAAAGGAAAGTCATCTTTCGGACTTGCTCTATTTAGATCCCGGTAATCAACGCACATTCTGACCTTACCATCTTTCTTCGGCACATAAACAATATTTGCAACCCATGGTGGGTAATTGGTGACGGCCAGAAATCCCGCATCTAACTGTTTTTGTACCTCCTCTTTGATTTTGAGAGCCATTTTTGGTTTAGTTCTCTGAAGCTTCTGTCTGACAGGAGGACAACCCTCTTTCAACGGCAACCTGTGCACAACAATGTCTGTATCTAACCCCGGCATATCTTGATATGACCAAGCAAAGATGTCGACATATTCCTGCAGCATACTAATCAGCTATTTCTTTACCTCGTCCTGCAGACTGGCTCCAATCTTAATTTCTTTCCTTGCATCCTCGGAACCAATGTTGATAACCTCAATTATCTCTTGGTGAGGTTGAATGACCTTCTCTTCCTACTTCAACAATCTAGCCAACTCTTCGGGAAGTTCACAGTCTTCTTCATCCCCTTCTTTGGCTTGATAAATCAGATTGTCAAAGTCATACATGGCCATAGCAGAACCGTTATTAGTGGAATCCGGAGGATCAAGTCTGCACGAGGGGGTTCATGCTTTATTTTAGAACTTATTTTGAAAAAACAAAAAGAAAACAAGACATTGCCATTTTTAAAGCTTTTGTGCAAAAATAAAAGATGAAAGACAGGGAATGAAATTTGAATGCAAAACGTCCTTTATTAATGATTAAAAAAATTGCAAATGAAAATATGTGGCCCTACAAATGAATCTGTACGCCTTGGGCAGAGCGCAAGATTTTAACATGTATTATGGTTAGAGAAAAACAAAGAAAATTACTGTGTTTGAAGAGTAACTGGAATGATTTCCTCAGCGGACCAGTTTTGCAATTGTTGTCCCGAACCACGTGGGCATACCCAATTGTCCAAGTCACAATCACTGTCGATGCCATCTTCTGTAGCCGCACAAGATTGGTATGGGTAAATGATTCCACCACTGCTGAATGTGATGGGTCCACTGTACTTTGCAGCCGAAGCCAGAGATGGTTGATAGCCAATACCAAACTTATCCTCTTTCACCGATGTCTCTATCAGTTTGCCCCAGCCTTGGGCATGACCTGCTCTAACAACCTCGACGGCTTGCTTATAAGACGAAATTGATGTGCCGGCTCCAGCTGGTGTAGGAGAAGATTCAGGCACCTTATCAATATTCACTGCCTCGAACGACTGGCAAAGCGTTTCATGGATTTCCCCATCCATCTCAACATACTTGAATGTGGACAAGTGACTGACAAAAATGTCCTCTTCACCACACACAGTTACTATTTGTCCTTCAAACATGTATTTCAGCTTCTGATGTAATGTGGATGTAACAGCTCCGGCCGCATGAATCCATGGGCGACCTAATAAACAACTATAAGCAGGCTATATATCCATCACGTGGAATGTAGACTTGAACACTTGAGGTCCAATTTGTACAGGTAATTCTACTTCACCAAAAACAGATTGTTTCGACCCATCAAACGCTCTGACAACCAGATCACTCGGTCTCAAAATCAATCCATCAACCTCCATCTTCATTAATGCCTTCTTAGGCAAAACATTAAGCGAAGTTCCAGCGTCTACGAGCACGTGGGACAACATCGTGCCCTTACACTCCATTGTAATATGCAGAGCCTTGTTGTGGTTTCTACCTTCAGAAGTCAAATCTTGGCTCGTGAAACCCAACCCATGGCTGACATTGACATTAGAAATTACACTCTCGAGCTGATTGACAGTAATTCCCTGTGGAACATAAGCCATCTTTAATACCTTCAGCAAAGCCTCTCGGTGTGCATCAGAGCACATCAGTAATGACAGAATTGAGATCTTTGAGGGTGTCTGGTTCAATTGATCAATGATTTTGTAATCACTTTTCTTTATTATTCTCATAAACTCCTCTACCTCGCTGTCGAAAGTAATTTTGGGATCTGTTTCAGGCACGGGCACACTCTCAGCCACTTGTTTTCCTTTAGCTCTCGGCTTTTTTATCCCTTTGAAGAGTTTGTGGAGCAAACAACCTTCCACTCCTGGTAAAGCCGCCCAAACCACCCACATTATCAACATTTGAACTAGCTGATGTTCCAACTTCCAGCTTCTTCCCCTCATGGTACACATCTGCCCCATAGTTCCATGGGACCGCTTTCTCAGAGGTAAACGGAACTGGCCCCGACACCGTGATGGTAACAGGACTGGGTCTTTCCGGCGCAACAATCGTTACAGAAGCTGCCCTTGAAGGTACCTGAATTTCAGCAGAAGTATAATAAATTGTCACATCTGACACCTCATCATTATCTTTCACAACACGGTCAAACTGTAAATGACCTTCATTAATCAGATTCTGCAAACCAATTCTCAGTTTGTCACAGCCATTATCTTGACCCATACATTCCAAACAATCTCGGTTACAACCCGGGAACACTTGTCCCTTCAACAGACGACCTTTCACTACCAGTAATGAAGTCTTCACCCAATTAATATATGTCACCAAGTTCAACCTCTTTCCATCCTCAATGGCATGCACATTTGCCTCGTCATGGTTCGGCATAGGGTTCTGGATAACATTAGGAGGTGGAGAAAAGTTGATTGCTTTAGCATCTATCAGATCCTACACCTTATTTTGAAATGCCCGGCACTTTTCGGTGGTGTGACCCGGAGCACCTGACTGGAAATCGCAGCGAGCGTTAGCATCATAATTGGGTGGCAAGTTACCAGCAACAGGAGGTCTTATGGTACGAAGTTCGACCAATTTCAATTGGAGTAACTGGGGTAACAATGCTGAGTAAGTCATAGAAAGAGGGTCAATTTTGCGGTCCCTCTGCCTAGACCTTTGTTGGAACAGTGGTCGTTGTTGTTGTTGTTGTTGAACCTGCTGCTGTGGCTGCTGTTGCTGAACGGGTGGTGTTGGAATTATCACTGCACCCACTTGGTGATAAGTCTGAGAACGGTCCTTTCCCCGTCCTCTGTACACAACTCTTGTCTCGCCTTCTCTCCTTCTCTGCCCATTAGCAAAAGGTTTCTTTGTTCCTGAAGAACCAGCACCACTTACATCCTGAATCTTCCCCAGTTTTAACAAATTCTTAATCCTTTCACCAGCAATTACGATATCAGAAAATCCTGTCGACAGACAAGCAGCCAATCTGTCAAGAAATGCCCCTTGCAGGGTACCCATGAACATATCCGCCATTTCTCTCTCAAGCAAAGGGGGTTGACCCTGGGCGTCCATTTCTCTCCATCTCTGCGCGTACTCTTTAAAGCTTTCCTTAGCACCCTGTGACAACCCTTGCAGCTGAGTGCGGTTGGGAGCCATATCGATATTATACTAATATTGTTTTATAAATGCTTCTGCCAAATCTTTCCAGCTTCTCACAGCAACCCTGTTCAACTTCATGTACCAGGTCAATGAAGCTCCAGCCAAACTATCTTGAAAATAGTGCATCCACAACTTCTCGTCATCAGTGTGGGCTGAGATTCTTCCAAAGTAAGCCTGAATATGTTTGGGGACACGTATTGCCGTGATATTTGTCAAAAGTGGGTGGATTGAATTTTGGAGGAATTCTAACTCTCGGTACCTGACCCAGATTACTAACATCAATGCCTAGAGAGTTCTTGCACTCCATAGCCCTGATTTTCTCAGCCAGCTCATCATACCTTCTGTCATTGGGGTTACCCATATCAGCATCCAGCAAGGTGAATTGATCTTCCTGAACATCTTCTATAGGAGGATTAACACCAACATTTTTGGCATTCCCAGTACCCAGATTACCATTAGGAGTTAGAGTACCAACAGGAGGAGGATTGACCCTTGACTGTGAATTGTCAACGTGATTACCTTCCGGCGTGGCCTCTGGACGCTCGACCAGAAGTCTCAACCTCTCTTGGTTCTATGCCATACCAGTCATGAGATCCATGAACTGGTCCATGCGGGTCCTCATCTCAGTCAAATTGTTCTGAATTTGATCAACCATTCTGTTTTGATTGCCTCGTGTGGAGTAGCGATGTATGTGATCGGTAGAAATACTTCCTGTTGACAGAATAAATATGAGAACCAGATAGGGTACTTGAAAAATAAACAAAAATGCAAGAAATGAAATGTATGCAATACAATGTTATGTTTTTTATTCCCAAGCCTTTTCGTGCCCCGATTCTGGTATTTCAGAGGTCCGCAACATTCAGATAACACACGAGATACAGTAGTTGATAAAAAAAACACTCCTTCAGACAAGTGCACAAATAAGTGTAGAATCCTGTGAAGTGATGTTGTAGCCAGGTGTTAGTGAACAGTGATGTAATATCAAGAAAGCCACTGGAGAAAATACTGAGCATATCATAACTGGGAGAAAACCCAAAGGGACTGAATCTGGACAAATATTTGAAAACATACAACCCAAATTCAGAAATTAAAGCAATGATTCCTACAACAATTCTGTAGGTAATCAACATAATGAAAGCTAAAACGGGCGAAACAGCACATCCTGCAACCCTAGACTGAACCTCTTGACTTCCTCAAACAGCACATCATTCTCAGGATCTTTCGGTGCCTTAATCAGGCTTCTAATCAAGCGTTCTCTCAAACTGAAGGAGTGGTACAAAGTGTTGATGTTCTTACACAATTCTTCCCCATTAGTACTACCATAGCCTGACTCTGTCCTGGACTTCTTCACTTTCGCCCGGATCTTGAGATCATCTATTTCCACCTGAGCTTCCTTTAATAGCTTCTGACTTTCTTTCAAACTATCCCGGTACTTCTGTCGCTGAGCATGTGCAGCTTTCAATTCTTCATCTGAGGTCTTGGCCTTAGGTTCGAATTCTTCAACCTTAGCTTTAAACTCTTCCTCTACCTTGGCTTGGCGCTTCTGTTCATCGGCCCATTTTTGTTGCCATAAGGTAATAGCCTCATTAGCTTCCTTCAAAGACTTCTTGAGATTCTGGCGCTCTCTGGCATTATTCTTGTCAATTAAGCGTCGTCTTTGGAAATAAATCAGCCTTCCTTCGAGTTCTTCTCTCCTATTTTCAGCCATCTTCTCAGCAATGTGGACTCTTTCTTCCAACCCTCTGTTAACAGACGCAGCTTCCTGGTACAGGCTGGTGATGTCCGCATTCTCAACCCTGAGTTCGTGAACCAAAACTTCCATCTTTTGGAATTATTCAATTGGTACTGAGGTCCTTGGCTCCACTACCTTGGGATATAAAGGAGGCTCGACTGAGAATGGCAACAATGTAATGGCTACCCGGCGCTTCAGCCACTCAGTATAAGAAGGATAAGTCGTAGGATCAGGTCTCCCAAACTCCATCTTACCTTTCTTAACCCGAGTGTTCCAGGCTTCAGTAATAGAAAATGACACCTATTCGTCATCTTTAGCAAGATAATACAAGGATTCCGCCACATCTTTTTCCAAAGGAGGTTCTTTTAATGCATATTCAAACTGCTTCAGCGCGAGGACAGGATTGTAATTGATTCCTCCCCTCCTTCCTACCAGAGGCACATTTGGAAAAGCTCCACAACTAACAAGAATAGGTATACCCACCATATCTTTCCGATGCCACCAGACTATATCTTCAGACGTCAAACCCATCAGCCTCGTGGAGCACTTAACAGTTCCTTTGAGATCCACAAAAGCTTCTGTCTTTGGCAAATGTCTATAAAACCAAGCATGGAACAAGGGAGCACAGCATACTACCAATCTTCCTCGTTTTTTCTCATTCTTGTAATGCACGGAATGGTATACTTCGCCCAACAAAGTTGGGACTGGATTCTTCTTGACAAAGATACTGATTGCATCCATATCAATAAATCCAGCTATATTCGGAAACAGACAAATTCCGTACACACAAAGAGCTAAGATTGCATTAAAGGTAACCAAATCACCATCAACAAAACTCTTCTTTGCTTCTTCAATCAGAAAGTCTAGATGGAACCCTTTACAGCCTTCCTTTTCCTTAACATTATCTTTAACCACAGATACCCTCAAATGAATAGCCTCTGCAATGACATTGTCAGGAATAACATTCTTTGAACTGTAGTGAGGAGGAGTATCCTTGACAGAAATCTTCAGAATATTAGAGAATTCTTCCAAAGTAGGTACCATCAGATAATCATTAAATGTGAAGCAACGCAACTGAGGGTCATAAAACTGCAAGAGAGTGTGCAGGGTATCATGCTGATCTGGAGTAAGAAGGCCCACATAACCCAAGATATCCCCAAACCTCTTTCTGAATTTATCCAGTTGGTTACTGTCCATTAAATCTGCCAATTCTTTGATTTGTCTCACTTTAGGCTTCGGAAACCAGTAATGCACATTATTCTTTCTTGGAGGACCTTCCATCTGACGTAGAGAAAATACCCACCGGAATCGGAAACAATACTGAGACCTGGGAAAGAAAAAACATAAAATGTTAATGATGTATGCAATGAGATGCAGCTAGGCATGCGATCAGAGCCAGAATCTGCAGTGTCGGTGCAATAACTGTGAGGGAGCCAGGTGTCTGTGTAGCATCATATCAAGAATATCAGACATAAGCACCAGTAAAGAACCAGATCCAGAATACCAGAACAGAGTACCCAAATCACTGATCATATGAGAACCACACAAAAGGGTAGGTAGAAGGTCAAGGTTACCTGCAAACCTGTAAACATCCCCCCCAATCTCACAGGTGTGTTCTAAAAGGTAGGATCCTCAGATTCGGATCCCGGAATAAGAAGCAATAGCACATTCAGCCCGTAGGATACAATACTATCGCCAAACAAAGAGATCGTCATCTGATTCACCACAAAATAAAGGTCATCCTATGCAAGTTCCAGAGTGGGCCCTCGGGTGTGAATGGGTTTGCCACAAAATGTGGGCTGCCACTGTCACCACTAAAGAGGGATGTTTCCACTAAGGTCCTCAATGATCGGTCACCAGATGCACATAACTCTCAAAGTCATACCCTGAATGAGGAAGACCCTCAAATCAAGATAATCCTAAGAAAGTCGTACTCTGGCTGTGGAACTCACAACTACTCCTGTGGCTAAATACCATGAGAGCCTTGTGACTGTCCACTCTAAGTCCTAAAGTATACTCGAGCCTGGGTAATGGGCTCATCTCACAGTAACAATCCCATCCCGCCAATGGAAACCAGACAGTCCAGAATATATGATGCATAATATAAATAAAATGCAATAAAGGCGGTAAAGTAAAGCGATAAAGCTGTAAGTAAAAGCAATAAAGCTAAACTAAAGCAAACAAAAATCAAACACCCAATAAGCAGAAACAAGCAAGCGCTAGGAGAGACTCGCATCGGGGATGGACCAGCAAAAGGTCAACTTTCCCCAGCAGAGTCGCCAGCTGTCGCTCCCGAGATTTTCATCCAGGTACAAACGCGAAAGTGGTGCAGAAGAAAGAAAGAGAGTCTCTAGCCAGGCATTTTTATCCCAAAGAAAGGGAAGGGTAATGTTGCACAAACCTGGGAGAAAGGAATGAACAAGGTCTCGCGAACTAAAGAGAAATGGTAAGGGAGTCGGTTACGTGAAGGGAAGGTTATCGTACCCCTTCACGTCCGTCGTACTCGACGGGATCCACGCTTGAAGTACTGCTCAAAGGGTGATAGAAAAGATACTGGAAAAGGAATGGAAAGTGGACGAGAAAAAAATATAGGGAAAATAAAAGAAGTGCTCGAATGGGCCCTACCCCACTGCCTACGTATCTCATCGGGAATATGAGAATCAGAGCGACGTAGTTCCCCTAACTAAGGGAAAACTGTTTGTGCTTTTTAGGGAACGACTAATGTTCTAGCTCAGGTGTTGCAGGCTCGCTGAATCGAGTGCGTTACCGTATTGCAAGAGAACGAGGAGAAGCACGTTCGCACGTTGAGAGTGAATGAGATGAGAAGAGAATTCCTGAGGGAAAGACGTTATTATTTGTTTGAAGTGTTTTAGAAGTTTTTTTATTTGAAGTGTTTTGCATAAGAGAGTGTACCTAAGCCTTTTTCAATGGAATGTGCATCTCATGCATCATTCCAAAATGAAATGATGATGAAGTACACTAAGTATGAAGAAGATCCTCAAACCTACTTCCCAAAGTTAAAGGCTTAAGTACACTAACCTATTCCCTTTATTAAATGTTTTTGTTGTTTTTTAAATGAAGAAGTGTTTTTGAGTTTGTTTGTGAAATCACTTCATGTTAAAGACTTGTACATCATGCTAGAAAACCTACAACATATTCCAAGATGGAATGTATGCAAGCCCCCCCATGGAATAAGGCTCATGGCACATGAACATGTTTCAACCTTTATTAGGTGTTTTGAAGTTGTTTTGAGATGAGAAAGAAGAAACTCAAAAGAGAAGCAAAGGTAAAGACTAAGGGAGCTAAGACTCACCCTAATATTATCATGCTTGGATGTTCCTAATGGTTTAGTGTAGTATGATAACCCTAGGCCTAAAAGAAGAGAGAAGGAGGACAAGTTCTAACTTACTTCAAAGATTGAAGTTAAGTTAAGAACTCAAAGGGATGAAAGAAGTGAAGTGTCAAAGAAAGCAATGAAATGCTTTGCACAAACACAAAAGAGAAAGCTTTAAAGAGATGAGAGAAGAATGTGTATGTGGAAGAACATCCACACGCTCAACTTACCATTAGCCCCTACAAGCAAAGGTTAGTTCAATAATGGAATAAGAAAGCATAATTGAAAAATGTAAGCAAATAAATCCTAGTGTTCTAAAGGAAGCTCTAGGAAGCTTCTAAAGAGCTAGACCTAAAAAGAATGAATCACTAAAGGTTGGTACTGACCTAGGGCAGTAGCAAAGCCTACTCCCATCCACCAATGGTTACAAAGGCTTATAAAGTCAATCTATGTCTAAACAATCTACCAAACATCAAAGAAATGCAATGATATGCACTAAAGATGCACCATGAACATTTAAGAGATATAAACATGCAATGGTGCAATATGAAACACCACAACCAGTAGGAAACCACTTCATAAATGTCATTAAGTATCCATGAATTATCATCCATAATATGAGAATAAAACTCAAGAAGAAGAAGTGGGAGGAAGTAGAACAATGTCACCCAATAATGCACAATGTTGTTTACTTACAAGACAAGTCACACATGAGAGGGAAATGCAATTATGAATGCAAATGAACATGGATCAGTAGCATACATGTTATTAGATGACATGAGAATGCACAAATGAACAAGTTTGGTTCATTCACAACTCACATTAGAGATTAAGAAGAAAAGAACACAAGTTGAAGTTCACACAAAATGAAACATGCTTCAAATGTTCAAGTAATTGTAATGCATATGATATGACATTTAGGAGTCAATAAAAATATATGAAATGGTTTATATACAGTAGAGGGTCATATAAGAATGAATGTGAATGGCATACCAAATTGAGATACACACAAGCTATGTTGAAGAAGAACAAGTGATAGATGCACAATTAAGTATGAATGCAAGATGAACATCAATTGCAAAACATGTCAAAATGAGATATGGAAGACCTATAATTTGACATACATGACCTATAATATCTAATAAATGACCTATAAAATGATCACACAAGTCCTAATGCAATGGCACAAGTGCCTCCTAACCAAACAAGATTGAAAAGTTAAGAGAACATTCACAAATGTGACCTATAATAATCAAGCATTGTAAAAATAGAAATGAATTTGTAAAAATTATTAAATTAAATCAAAAAGCATCTAAGTCAGAAGAAAAACAAGTGTCAAAATCTCATGGCAAAATTCAAAAATAAACATGCTCAAACAAATCATCAAAGTCACATTATGTCAAGAAGAAGGATGCACAAAGAAATGGTTCAAATGCTATGCAAAAATGGCTTTAAAAATCTACCAAAATTATATGAGATGCCTCAAGATGTACAATATGATCATACCAAATTTTATTCAAAAATTCTGAAAGAAACTAGTTCAATTAAAATGAAAATGAACCAAGTAATATGAAGAATGCACTTTAAAAGGAAAATAAAAGAAAATTATGAAAATATGAGCAAAAAGTATTAAAATCAAAATTAAAAATAATGAAAAATTATTTAAATGTGTCAATATGAGGTATGAATTTATTTGGAATTTTTAGAATGCATTTAGTATTTTTAATAAAAGCAAATGAAACATGTATGAAAATAAAAATAAAATGCAAAAGGAAATAATGCAGGGGTCACATTAGTAAAAGCGCAGTTTAAAAATGATTGAGCTTCAAGAGGTGGAGTGCAGAAAGCAATGAATGATCCAGGTCCAAAGGCGCGTGTGTGTATATGAGATATGGTGAGTACTCAGTCAAACCTTGACTCCATAATAACCACATGATGAAGTCAGCATAAGATGATCATGAAAGTAAGCAGATCTAACGAATCACACAACACGCGCATCATAGCAAACATACACATGCACACATGCAATGGTCAAAGTCAAGAATCTGAGAGAAAGAGAGTCACGCGTGAGGCACATGCCTCATTAATGCGTTGGCAGAATGATATGCGTTGGATCAAGACTTATCAAACAGATGTGTTATGTTCTGGTAAAACTTAGGGTTTCATGAACTCAGGTCAATCTCACCGGCCGGAGAAGACTCCGGTCGTCCTCTCCGGTCAACCTCCACCGTGGTCAAAGTTGCAGACAACTAGAAATGAACAAAACCTATACTAATCGAATCCTTATGCTACGTATATTCCAAATCTAGGCTCCAAAATCACATACAATGCACATACAGAGAGAAACAACAACAAACATTTTTCCCTAGGCTTCAGATCTAAGCTCCTAAAGAGCCTATCAACTACCCAGATAACCAATAGCTTCTAGTAAGCTTCAAAACCAGCAAAACAAGCTTAAAATCGACTTAAAATTGCAAGAAAGTTTGAGAATGAAACCTGTTGCTTTGAGGATGCTTTCACCACAAGAAATCCAGAGGAAGCTTTGATGATTCTTTGAGAGTAAGGACTGGCCAAATAAAGGCAAATATAACTCTGAATTATTTAAAAGCTTTAACTGAAAATGAAGAAGAAGCTTGAGAAGCCACGCAACTACAACACCTTCACTTTTGTGCACTCAAAACCTCCATGGAAGATCAATGGCGGATGCTGAAGATGATTGCAGAGAGTGTTGGTGTGAGAGGAGCTTCGAGAGAGAGAGAGAGAGAGAGAATTTCAGTGTGTGTTTGAGATTGAAATGTGATGAATCTAACTGAATCCTCATCCAAGGGTGGTTAAGAGCTTATATAGGAGTGGTTAAGTTCTAACTACTGTAGTTTACAGTTAGAAGTTGAGTTAAGGAGGTTAGTTAGTGGTTGAGTTAATTTGAAATTGAGAGGGAAAGGCTTGTGTGTTATTTTATCATGTGTGGAGAGAGCTCATGATAATTATGGTGAGGATGATGAAAGATGGTGATGTGTACGTATGATGTTGCAGCAAGACTTGTAGAACAAGTTTATCATTTTCCTCTTTGGTGTATGACTCTATGTATGTGCATGACTTGTAAGATAGTGTGTGTCTAAATGAGGAAAAGGTGACTGGTGTGAAGTGTATATGCGTGTAAACAAGCTGAAGCATCAACCACAATGCCATAACATCTTTATCTTGGCCAGTATGACATCAATGGAACTATGGAAGTTTGATGGAAGATTTCTTCATGTACAAGGCATGAAATGATGCACTTTTGGATGCAATGAAAAGAGGATACATGATAAAACATAGTTAATGTTGATTGCAAGTTAAAATGAACCTTTAAAATGGTTTGAAAATACCTCCAAAGACATTGGTGTCAAACTGGTTTGGTGTCTTGGTTGGATGTCACACGTGCCTGGCCAATGGCCCAAGGCAAATTCAGCTTGGAGACCTTCACTTTGACCTCCCATAACTCTTAATCCCTTGATCAGATGAAAAAGTGATAAACATGAACATTGTAGAGGACATGGAGATGAACAAGATTGGTGTTCAACATTTTTCCATTTGAAGTCATCTTCTTTGAGAAAATTGGCTTGACATTTGGTACGCCAAGTTTTTGATGAAATTATGGCCTGGAGGCCTGAACTTGCCTTGCCATGACTTGAAATTTGCCTTGATTTTGCTCTACTTTGATTTATCATAACTCCCTCAATTTTGATCCAATGGAAGAGTTATTTATATGGATTTGAAGCTTGGAATGTGATATTTAATTGGCTCAACTTGGGCCTGAAGTTTGAAGCTTTTATCTTGAAAAAATAATGCTTTGAAGTAGAGTGCAAAATGGTTCAAACTTGCCATTTTTAGAAACCCTAAGTTTCTAAAAATGGAAACTTTGTACAATTCTTGATTTTTTATGATTCCTCCATCATTTCTTGATCAAATCTTGTCCAATGAACATATGTGACTTGAATTTCATGAATTTGACCTTAAAAAGTCAGGAGTTGACTTTTTCCTTTGCACAATTGACTTTTTCCCAAATTTCTTGATTCTCAAGCAACTGATCAATTGAACCTCTTTTGAAATGAGCCAATGAGCAATCTTCCATCCTTAGATACTTGATATCATGTAGAAAACATTGAGATCAAGTTTGAACCAAAATTTCATCAGGAAACTGCTTGACTCCAAAACCCTAATTTTGACTGCTTTTGATAGGAGATGATGCACTGCCCAATCTTCTTGATGAATTCGCATCTTCCAATGACTTGTGGGATCAAATGGGATATCCTATGATATAAGAGACCATTGATGCTTGTTTGAAGACCCTTGGCTCTTATTCTCTTGCTTTGGATGATCAATATCTGAAAACCACTGATCACATGCCCTATGATGAACCAATGCTGAATGTTTATTTTTCTATGACTTGAATGCAATGCAATGCAATGAAAGCACATGCTAAATGATATGAAAAAAATAGAGGGAAAATTTTTGGGTGTTACACCCCTCCTTTAATTTAATTATTTTTTCTTTAGATTTTAATTTAATTAATTTTAATTAGAATTTAGTTAAATTAGTTTTTAACTAGATTTTAGTTTAGTTAGTTTTTTAAACTAGATTTAGTTTATTAAATTTTTAATTAGATTTTAGTTTAATTAGTTAATTAGTTTTTAATTAGATTTTAGTTTAATTAGAATTTGGTTTAATTAGGTTTTATTTAATTCTGAAATTAATCTTGACAATCCTCGATTTTCTTTTTAGTTAATTCTTGATGTGCATTTTTGAATTTATCTTCATGATACTGATCTTGTATATTCTTTTGTGGCCCGATTTTATTTTTGGTGATTATTTGCTTCTTTGTTTTGGGCCAGATTTTCCTATGATTATTCATGATACCTTTCCACTGTGGCTTGAATACATACCTTGATTTATGTTTTGTACATATGTTGTTGTTTGTCAGTGATTTTGACACTTGATGTTTTGCTGTCTGCTCATGGTACATCCTTATCATGATGCCCATTCTTGTTTGATATTCATTTTTTGTTCCAGAGCAATGAAATCTCGCCCTCCTTGGTAAAATCCAAATACCAGTTGTGAATTTCATGATGGAGTAGTGGGACACCCGATTGAAGAGTGCAATGTCTTCCAAGAAAAGGTTCAAGAGATGATTAACGATGAGGTGATGGCCTTCAAGGGAGGAAGCCCATTTGTTGATGGAACGCCTTTATACTGATAGATATGAAGACTCAAAAGAGTCTTTTCCAAGCTGGTGAAATTAGGAGGAGAGCTCATTCCCAAGATTATTAGGTTGTTTGTTTGTTTGCTTGCATTTATTGTTATTCCTTTGATTGTATAATCATGTTTTGCATGTAAGAACTTGTTTGTTTTGAATGTTTAAAGCAATGAATATGTTTGTCTTGAAGAAATCCATTTGTATTCACTCTTAAAATTCGTTTTCTGCTTTATAATGCTAATGCTACCCAGTCTCTTTCCTTGATAGAGAATTGGAGGGAGGATGACGAAAGTGAAAACGCAAGATTTCTTGTCGTATGCTTTTGAATAAAACCCTGCTGATGATGTAAGACATTGTTTCAAAACCCCAAACACCGGAGATATAAGGGAGATAAACCCTCGTTAACCCCTTTGAGCCTTGAAGTAGGAGTTTTCCTTTCAAACAAAAAACCCTCAATTTTAACCTGGGGCGGGGTAGTCTTCAGTTAAACTGATCGAGCGCCCAAACTTTCAAAAAAAGAGTGAACATTCGAGGACACCACACTTATCCCTCTAACATTAGGAGGTTAGGAGTTAAATCAATAAGGATTATCCTCAACTAGCTAAGGAGTGAGGCTGTCACAATCCTTTCAACAGGTCAAAACGACTCAAAGTTACACGATTTGTTCATAAATCAAAAGTGAAAAAGTAAAGCCCACTAAGTCAAAACCTATGAAGGAGATTTAGGCAAAATTAGGGCATCCCGCTAGACTTCAAGGTCAAATCTAGAAGACTCAGTCCAGGCAAAAGTTAGGGAATAAAAAAATGCGAAAAGCAAAAACAAGGGATTACAAAGAAAAATCCTCAACAGAGAACAAAGTTGTGTGATCAAACACTAGAAGAAATAGGTGAGTGACTGCCATGTCCAAAGCCTCATTGGTTTCTCAACCATACCAAAACTTCTTTTAAGAGATGAGTGCTCGTGTCAGTCAGCTGAACATAGGCTTGTAGGACATCACGAAGAATGGATAGGGTACAAATAAACTTTGAGCCTTATATCCTTTGTTTCTTAAACTGTGAACCAAGCCATGATACAACCCTCAAAAGACCTAATTGAAACATGGTTTGTTTCGAAAGCATTCTCAATGAGATAATGTTTCCTGACTCCTATGAGCTATGCTCAAATTTTTGTTGGCTTTGTAAAATTAATCAATGTCATATCCTAACTAGTGATTCGATCACAAGTTATTAAGATATCTTTTTCAATAAAAACTTCAAGACAAACATGTGTGTTGCATTAGCAGTTTCAGAATTTACATTTTTCTGCTTGCTAACATTGCTTGATACCATAGAAGCTTGCATACGAACATCAGTGATGAGCTCAATCTTTTGAAGCTTGAAACTCTGATGAATATGGAGAATCATTTCAAAAGGATGACCATATCCAGGGGCATGTTGCTTGAAGACATTGTTGAACAGGGGTAAGTTGTTTCCCAATTGTTGCTTTCGCATTCTGACCATCCCTAAGGGACAAGTTTGAAGACTCAGTTATTCAAAATACAGCCAATCTGGGGCAGTTACGTCAAGATTCGATAAATCTCTCCAAGAGTTTGAAGACATTGGAACATTTTGGATGCCAAGTTTTCTGTAAAATCCTCTTGAGATGACTTCTTCTCATAAACCATGTGATCTGGGGAATTTGAGAATTGAAGATTACTTTTTATCCATTAACAATAACTGTTGTATGAAATGGCGACTACCAAGCAGTTCATCAATGCAGAACTTCTTCGTTCTCATAGCAACTTTCACCCATGTCCCTAGTAAGTTCTACTTTAGTGGTCATGACAATTCCCCGGTGAGTCTACTTCAAGCAGTTATGGCATGTTTGATGCAAGATTTCCCTAGTTGGTGACCTAAGAGTTCCCAGTGAATTTCATTGGCTTCAACCTTCCCCAATGAAGTGAATGTTATTTCACTCCTCAATGAATCTCTTGTAATTCAATCTTCCCCGTCAAAGTTGATGTTTATTTCATCCCCATGGAGTCCCAACTCTGACAACTACATCTGCAATGTTGATCCAAGCTTCTCCCTATTAAAGTGGATATTTATTTTATCCCCTTACGAGGCCACAGCTCTGGCGTCTCCAATTCCAACTTCTTTTCAGATTACTTCTGTTCGTCGTGGATATTTATTTTATCCCCCATGAAGCCTCTCTAATGATGAGTTTTGATCCTTTCCCAGTGGATCTTTCTCAACAGAGTAGCCAGATTCAACTTGACAATCCCCTAGGCAAAGTCATGATGTTATATCCCCAAGTGGAGTACTCTCTTTTCCCCAGAGAAGTTTGAATCCTTGAAGCAGGACTGTGATTCCATATGTGGCTCCCCCTTCATCCCCAGTGATGCTTCTATCTTGCGAAGATTGGCCGAGTATTTGTGCTGAGATGTTTATTTCATCTCCTATTTACTTCTCTTTATTTGTTTTGTCAGCATAAGCATAACATGACATACATTTATTCGTACACATATTCATGACATATTCACATTTTAAATTTTTGTGATGTATGTTTGTTCTTTCACTTTGGGTTGTGTTTATCCCCAAGTGACTTGGTTTGTCTTCTCTCCCCGGTAGAGTCGTCAACCCTAAGCAGAAAGTGCATATCCTTTCTAATTCTCCACTAAGTTTGACCCTCGTGGAAGATGGTTGCTTTAGTTTTCTTTTCCATTTTTGGATAAAGATAGATCTTTAGTTGAGTTCATTCCTCACTGGATAGAGTCTTGCTTGACCGTTTCTCTTCAGTTATTTCCTAAATTAAACTTTGGTCCCTGATAATCGAGATTTTGAGTCTCTCTAGGTTGTTAAATCCCTAGATTGAGTGTGCATTTATTTTTCACTTTGTCTCCCCAGGAAGAATCTGTTTGAAGATCACCGTTGAAGACAACTCTTGTTTCTCCATTTGTTGCAACATTCTCTTGGAATTTATACCCAGACGACAAGTGGCAGCCTCTTTATTTGAGCAGCTTGTTTTGTTCGTAGGTTTTCTACAGGATGGCAAATGGCAGTCTCTTCCAATATAGTTTGTCTATCCCCATGAAATTATCAAGATTATCAACTTTTCTTCCACAAATGGCATCTCTCCAGAAATCTGTCAGAGACGTTTGTTGAAGACTTTACAAGTGTTTCTCTTTATTTGAGATATCCTGTTACAAGGATCTTATTTGCTTTAATACAACTTTAAACTACAGCAATATTGATCCCCAATGATGTTCTCCCCAGTGAGTCCACTATTCAAGTTAATTCCATCAAGTGGCATCTCTTCGAGAAGTTTGTTGAAGATTCTTTCAGATGATCTTTCTCTTTATTTTAGAAGGCGTGTTTTGCAAATCAACTGGCCTGCTTCTCTTTTGATGATCCTTGATGAAGTTTCCTAATCTCCAGTAAAGTTATGGATCCCCACTGAAGTCATAAATCTCCAGTGAAATTCCAATACCCTCTGAAGATACTCTCCCGTAAGTATTCACCATTCCAGGAAGAAACTGAGACCAGTTCGTGGTGTATGACCCGAGACGAGGGGAGGTTTATTTTACCCTTTTCAAGTGGGATACTTAGTTAAAGAAGAAATTGAGACCATTCTGTGGCTTATGACCCGAGACGAGGGGAGGTTTGTTTTTACCCTTTCTAAATGGATCATTTAGTTAAAGAAGAAGCTGAATCATATTTTGATCATGGAAGCTTATTTTAGGTTAAATGCCTTTGCTTAGGCTACCCTGCATTTGGTAGTAGGTCTTAAGTTTGAGAAAGTTTTATTGGTTTTTTCTTCATTTGTAAAGACCACTACATTTGTCATTCCTGCTACACCAACACCATGTGTCCCCAATGCTCCCTCTTCACACCTCAATTTCAACAACCCACTCACATTCCACAAAAAATTGAATAAAAAAAGATACCTCACTCTCTCTCTTGATAGCTAAATAAGTACCAATCCTCTTTCTCATAATAATAAAGTGGACCTCACATTTTAAAAAAAACACACACACACTCACAGTTTTCTTAGTTATTTTCATTTTTTTTCATCATTCTCTCTAAAGAAACGCACACACTAGCCACACTACTCCTTCCACTTTTCATCTTCATATCTCCTTCTTCCCACAAGACCCTCCTCTCGTCAACTAAGTTCTCACCTTTTTCTCTTTTTTTTTTCACAAAAGAAACTAAAGTACTCTCACCTCCATATGCAGAAGATTTTTTTTCACAAGTAAACAATTTTCTACCGTTCATATATGACCCCATAACCATGGCACTTTAGTTAGATTTTTTAACTTTCATCATCCTCCTATCATCATCATATATATCATTATAACTCATTCATTTCATAGCCTTTACTTCCTCTCTTCACTCTTGACATCTTTCCTTTTTTTTTCTTTCCACTGAAACTACACAAATCATAAAGAAAAAACACAATAAACATTAGCCCCTCAGTCACCATATATCACCTTCATGTTTTTTCACACAAGACACTAAAACGTGAACCTCAACCTTGCTGTAGCAGTTACGAAAAACTCACACCAGATCCGACGTGAGATGTGACAACAACATTGTTTCATCGCAATCTCCTACCACAACCGGAAAACGACACCTCTGCAAACAACAACACAACCTTCCATTATCAAAACTCGATCCACTTCCTCACTCTTCACAACATCACCATAAAAAAAACTTGGAGAAATATCGTAAACTCCTTCTTCTCACAAGTAAATAACCTCTTCATCACTTTAACACTATAAACAACAGCTCATCCTCTTTATTTTTTCCATCCAAATAAAACCTTCTTCACCTCACTGCCTTCGTAGCAGAACCACTGTGCAACACCTTCATATCCTCCTCTTTCATATGTCACCGGCCACGAAATAGCTCAATCACAACCTTAATAGCTCAGGCCTGCAACAACCACTTCGCGACAACGCTGACAACGACCAGTGTTTCGAGTTTCAATCCCACCACACGATGCTCATTTCCGCCGTGCTTTATTTTGCTTACGATAAACTATGTTTGTTTCCTCTTTTTCTTATGGCTTGTGTTTTGTATTCATACTGGCATTATAATTTGATACACTATTTTAGTTTTACTAACTCTTATTAAATATGGTTATATGTTTGTTTTAGTTATAGAAATATATTATTTTTTTCTTATGAGTTAAATATAATTATATGTTTGTTTTTTTTTCAAATAGTTTTTCTGGTGTATTAGTCAAATTTGTTTATATTCTATTTTTGTTATGATAGCTAGTGTACATGTTCTGCGGCTTACGTAACTATCACATAATGTATGATTTTTTTAGCCCGCTTGTCACAGAGAAAAATGAAAGAATGCAAATAGTTTTTTTTTTAAATTATTGCTTCAACTTTGAAAAGTCAAATTTTATATGTCATTTACTTTTTCTACTTTTTAATCCATTTTTTATGTCATTCTATTTTGGATTCATTTATCTCATGTTATTATATATTATCGCTATAAAAATAGATTATATTAAATATTGGGTTTTTCTTGTGTACATTTGGCCCAAATTGATTGACAACCCCCCCCCCCCCCCCCCCTTTTAATTTAATTAGTTTTTTTAGATTTTAATTAGAATTTGGTTTAATTAGGTTTTATTTAATTCTGAAATTAATCTTGACAATCCTCAATTTTCTTTTTGGTTAATTCTTGATGTGCATTTTTGAATTTATCTTCATGATACTGATCTTGTATATTCTTTTGTGGCCCGATTTTATTTTTGGTGATTATTTGCTTCTTTGTTTTGGGCCAGATTTTCCTATGTTTATTCATGATACCTTTCCACTGTGATTTGATTACATACCTGTCATACCCCAAATTTTGACCACGAGATTTCCCATCATTGTGCAAATCATCATCACAATATGGATGTACCTTTATGCCTCATCAATCTCCTCAAGGATTATTGAGCATTCACTACAATCAAGAATTAGGGTTTCGAGCCCTCTCAGAGCACTTAGACAAAGGATCAATCAAGAATTGACATGATCTTCAACTTGTCTAGTCTCTCAAACACCCATGAAGGATCAAGAGGTCTCCCACATCAAGGTTTAAGCACAAAGTTGTAACATTCTAAATGGATCAAGCCTTAAGATCGCCAGTGTCACCAAATTAGGGTTTTGGTCGACCAAGGCCTCCAGATGAAAATTTTCATCTGGGCATGAGCCAATACTTCAAAACATGACCCAAAATGCTCAAAGGGACCTCATGGACCCAATCATCAAGTTAAAATAGCCTCAGGGGAAGCATTCATAAAAAATCAGGAATTAGGGTTTCTTGACCTAATTCACCTCTAAGTTGACTTTTGAGGCAAAACATGAATCAACATATCAAGACATGATTTGAGGGCCTAAAATACACCACATTGATCCATTTACAATAATGGATTAATCCAAGAAGTTTGATTCACAAGTTTCAAATTCATCTGGACCACAATTAGGGTTTTGAAGAAAAAGTCAACTGTACCTTTGACTTTGGACCAAGACATGTTCCCAAACCTTGGGACATGATCCAAGACACCCTAAAACACCTATGGAGTCCATCCTTTAGGTTTGAATTAGGTCAAGAACTTGATTGCATAGAATATCACACAATTTGGAATTCATCTGACAAAAAGTCAACTGTGCCCAAAATCAAGTGACTTTTTGAATTTTTTTCACAAATGTGGCTCCCCTAAGTCCAAAACAATGTTAATGCATGGTTTTGATCATCATCCATCAAGAAAAATCAAGAAAAGTGAGGTTTCTTGCAAAAAGGGCAACCATAAGAAACTTAAATTTTTCTAAGTTATGTAACAAAATGGATTTGGTACCAACTTTGCAAGGTCATAACTCCCAAACCCTAAGGCCTTTTTCTTCCATACAAAGCTCAAATGAAAGTTCACATGACATACTTCAAAAGTGTCAACTATAAAAGATTCCAAATCCTCATGGATTTTGAGTTATGGATTGATCAAAATCACAAAAACATGAAAATGGCCATTTTTCCAACACTTAGTGAAATTTTGGACAGAATCTGTCTTGAATTTTTACCAACTTTGAGGTTATTTTTCACCTTCATCCAAGCTAAACCAGGTATATTGATGGACATCAAAGTTAAAGTATGTCATGAGAGCTTTCCAACAAGTACCAGATCATCTCCAAATTCAATTTGAGTAGGGAGTTACAACCCTTGGAACATGGCACCAAAAACTGATTTCTTCCCAAGGCAGATTATAGGTCATTTGCTCGAATTGGATAATTTGTGCAATCACAAGCCTTGTAATCCTTCTAGAAACATTAAGGATCAGATCAAAGCAAAAGATCCTTGAGCCACAGGTCTCCCAAGACAAAAAATCATCATGTAGGCATGTGAAATTCAATGTTGCAAATCTAAAACTTTCAAATTTGTCATGAAGCATTCAAGGGGTGCATAGAGATGGCATGTATCAGTCCACAACATTGAAAATGAGTCAAGATGAACTCAAGCATCAGAAGACCATAGGCCTGTAACACTGACTCAAGTCAATGGCTAGAGAAGACTTAAGATTCCTTTTGAAAATCAATGGACAATGGACTGTCCCAGTCACCATTCACTATTGCTGCCAAAACAAACTTGACACACTATAAATAGAGCTCATTTGTGATCAATTCAAGTACACCAAAGCACCACAACAGATGCTTTCCTTAAAATCTCTCTCAAAAAACCAGAATTGCCTTATTTTGCAAGTCACTATCGAGTTTTTCATTTGAGAGCAATTCTATCAAAACCAATCATGCCAATGTGAGGGGAAGTTCTCTCTACACTTGATTTTAATGATGTCAAAACTATCATGCTTAGCATATATAGAATTCACATGAAGAATATCATATACAATGTACATTAGGTGTTCTAAGTATGTTTGATTATGTTGGCAATGCTCTAGGTGCATTAGGTATGGTTGAAAACCTTTAGGAAAGTCAAAATGATGATTTTTGCATGTTTCAAGGGTTTGAGTCGACTCATAACCCTGTTCTGGTTGACCCAGACAAGGTACATTTCTTAGGGTCAGCAGCGGGATTGCTCGCGTTGACCCTTCGGTCGACACATACAACCTGCATTTATAATTGTCAAAAACGGGAAGGAATGCGTCGACGCATATCCTGTTCTGGTCGACACATAGGCTATTTTTCTGCGCAGATTGGCTGAATGCCTTGCTCAGGTCGACCCTCCTACCTGCATAGGTCGACCGTTCGCTGTTTTGCACCAATTTTTTGCTATGCTGTTTACTTCAAAATTCTGTTATTTCTGTTATGTTTCCAAGTATAGTATATATATTGTTTTGGCTCATTTTTTTAATACCCACAAAAACAAGAAACGTGAAAATTTATACCAATCTTTCTCTTCATTTTCATCTTCAACCTTGAGTAAACAAATAATTACATATAATCATTTTTGTTTGTGTCACCCATTGTTTTGAAGTGATAACGTTCAGAATTAGGAAGTGTGTGATCTTCATTTCTGGGTTGAGAATTGGTAGGTGTTTCTTGAATAAAACCTTAGGTTTTATCCTCCAAGAATCAAGGAGAGTTTGGGGGTTTTTGCATAAACCGTTTCGTTCTACTGGGATTCAGCCGTGCGAAGGTAACCGAAGAACTGAGTATTTGTTTGGTTTAGTAGCTACAGTCGGAGGATCATAGAAGAAAGGTTTGGGGATCGAATTGCGGAAGATCGAAATCGACCGAGTGAAGGTGAATGAAGAATGGTGGTTTCTTGCAGTCTAGTAGCATGAGACGGTGATTTGTTCAACCAAATTCGTGGCACTTGATTCGTCTTGAATCAAGGGAATGGAAGACTTTGCATCAATAATCAAAGACGTTTGAAAGTTTGGATGTTCATTATTTTTCTCTTGTATAAACTCAATTGCAACGGTAATATATATATATATATATATATATATATATATATATATATCTCAATTCCATTTGTGGAATTAGGGGCATAGGTACCCATAGCAAGGATGATTGGGGAACTGCCTAATCAAATCATGTTTCTCCTCTCTTTCCCTTAACTCTTTACGTTTGATATCATTCGAATTTGCGAAGGTTAAATGGATCAAAATTTCTGAGCTAGTGTTATATTGAGCTGTTAAATTTTTTTTGAAAATCTGATACAGTCCCTTGGATTGTATTTAGGAGCAGCTCAACATCACATTACTTTGAAATCTGCACTTAGTGTGTTTACGCACACCAAGTGTTCGATAATTTGTTTCAAAGCAAATTCGAACGCATTTGCATTTAATTGTTTGTCAACCTATCTCGTTGGATTGGATTAATATCAAGCAAATAAAACATTGTTGATTGCATTCAAAGTTTGTTGAATAATCTGAATTTTTCTCATCCAACATTTCATTCCTAATATTGTCGTGCATATCCGATCCTTTTAGTAGAGGTTCGTTGTAGACGTGATTCAGTGGTCGCTTCCATAGAAACTTTTTTAAAACCAATTTTTAGAAAGCCATTTGCGTGTAAAACTCGTGGGATCTATTCAACCCACCCCTCCCCCCCCCCCCTTCTAGATCCTAGCCATCGTCTAACAAGTGGTATCACGAGCTCCGGTTTATCTGGTGCTTCGGTAAAACTTCTTGGAATATGGCGAACGAACCTAAAGGGGCTTATAATAGAGCTCTAGTTTTTACAGGCGAGAATTACAGCTACTGGAAGGATTGTATGCGTGTCCATATAAATTCCATAGATCAGAAGGTTTGGAACGTTATTTTAAACGGTCTCATGGAAATTACAATGACCAACGCCGAAGGCATTGTCGTTCCCAAACCCGAAGCTCAATAGAATGAGGAGGACGAGAAAAAGTACAGCTATAACTGGAAGGCTAGAAATATGTTGATCTTCTCTTTGGGAGTTGACGAATATTATCGAGTCTCTCATTGTGAAACGACCAAAGCCATGTGGGATGCTTTACAAGTAGCCCACGAAGGCACTAATGATGTTAAAATGGACCGTATCAACACACTAACGCAAGAGTTCGATCTTTTTTACATGAAGCAAGGGGAAACCATTGCGGATATGCAAAAACGATTTACTCACATTATCAACAAATTGCATGTACTTGGTAAATCAATTCCAAATGAGGTTGCTACTAATAAAATCTTGAGGTGTCATAACAGGGAATGGCAACCGAAGGTCACCGCGATCAAGGAGGCCAATAATCTAGCTAATTTAGACCTCACGGCATTATTTGGCAAACTCGATGAGCATGAGCAAGTGCTCATTAGCTTGGAAAAACATGAAAAGAGTATAAGGAAGGAGAAAACAAAAGATACGGAAAAGAAGTCGATTGCTCTCAAGGCTTCTTGTTTAAAGTCCACATCTAAAGAGCAAAGTGATGATGAAACCAACAATAACTCTGATGATAACATGAGTCTATTTGTGATGAGGTACAATAGATACGTTCTGAAGAATGAGATTCAACACTCGGATAAAAATTTAGTCAAATTTAGGAGGCAATCTAAAAATGAAGGCAACAAGAATGGCAAGGTTAAAGGAACGTGTTACAACTGTGGAAAATCCGGGCACTACAAGTCGGATTGTCCATCACTTAAGAAAGACAAGGATAAGGATAAGGATAAGAGTCGTCAACACAAAAAGTCAAATAAATCTAGGCGAGCATACATCGCTTGGGATAGCGATAGCGAGTCGGAAAAAGATGACTGCTCAAGTGACGAAAGTGAATCCGTCAATATTTGTCTTACGGCACATCCAAACAAGAATAAAGAGGTAAAACACTCTAAATATGATCACTCTAATAATATGTCTCATTTAGAATTGCAAAAAGCCTTTGATATGTTACACCATGAGGCTAAGGAATCCTTTCAACGCTTAGCCTCGAACAAAAAGATTTTTTCATATTTGGAGAAAAAGATTTCCGATTCCGAAAAGGAATTGGAAGCTCTTAAAAACTCCATGGTGGATGCATCAAAAGCTAAGATTGATGAGAATAAGTCTCCATGGTTTAATTTTTGGGGTTGTGATACTTGTCATATTTGGCAAAAAGAGGTGAGAACCCTTAAGGCCAAATTAGACAAGGCTCTTAAGCCTAAAGTTACGTTTGCTATTGATCGATCACATTATCGAGAAAGTATGAATAATCTGTATCAAAGGTATACGTATGTGATTCGAGATAGAGATAGCAAAGGTAAACCTCAAATAAACTGTAATTGCCTATATTGTTGCAAACGGGGTCATACTATTGTTAAATGTCGCTTTAGAAGATTTCTTGTTCCAAAAGGCATTTATCAATGGTTGCCCAAATGCAACCTTGGTTTCACTCACCACAAAGGACCCAATGAGAATTGGGTACCTACTTTCCCTTGATTGACTATGTAGGTACAACGTCTTGAGACCACCGAAAGAAGATGGGTTCTGGATAGTGGCTGCTCAAGACATATGACAGGAGACATATCTCTTTTCAGCGACTGTGTGGCGAAGAAAAAGGGGTTTGTTACCTACAGAGACAAAAAACAAGGGACAAATGTCAAAAAAAAGGTTACGTATTGTACAAGAGTCGGTACACATTACTTTTGATGAGTCTTATCCGAAAAATGTCGGAGAAGGTAGCTCTTTTCATGGTGCAGGTGTATCTTCAGAAGACATACTCAAGGACACTAATAAAGGAACTGATCAGCCCGAAGCAGTGCGTATTGAGGAGGAAAAGGATCACCAACCTATGAAGAGTGAGGAGGATCATCCAACTAATGAAGATGACCTTCCTCCAGCATGGAAGTCTTCTAAAGACCATCCAATCGACACTATCATCGGTGACATCTCTAAGGGAGTAACCACCCGCTCTAAACTTAGTAACTTTTGTTATTACTCCGCTTTTATGCCACAAGTTGAACCTAAAAACGCAAAGGAGGCATTACTCGATGAGCATTGGTTTTTATCAATGCAAGATGAACTAAATCAATTCAGGAGAAATGAGGTTTGGGACCTTGTCCCCCCTCCGCGAGATCATCGAGTAATCGGCACCTGATGGGTGTTTAGGAATAAACTTGATGAAAATGGAGTTATAACACGAAACAAAGCGCGGCTTGTAGCGCAAGGCTATAACCAAGAGGAAGGAATCGACTATAAGGAAACTTATGCGCCGGCTGCCCGACTCGAGGCTATCGCCTTTTACTTGCTTATGCTTGCACTAAAAATTTCAAACTATTTCAGATGGACGTTAAAAGTGATTTCCTTAACGGATACATCAATGAAGAGGTTTATGTAGCCCAACCTCCTGGCTTTGAATCCCATGAATATCCTGATCATGTCTACAAACGTAAACGTGCTTTATACGGACTCAAACAAGCCCCTAGGGCTTGGTATGAACGTCTAAGCAAATTTTTACTTGATCAAGGGTATTCAAGAGGGAAGGTTGACACAACCCTCTTTATTAAACGTCAAGGAAAACATTTAATTTTGGTACAAATTTATGTTGACGATATTATCTTTGGGTCTACTAACATGTCCTTGGTCAAGGAGTTTTCTAGTTTGATGCAGGGGGAGTTTGAAATGAGCATGATGGGGGAGCTCAACTATTTCCTCGGATTACAAATCAAACAACTCGAAGAGGGCACGTTTGTGAGTCAAACAAAATATTGTCTTGAACTTCTCAAACGTTTCGACATGCTAAACTGCAAGGCAATAGATACTCATATGCCTACATGTGCCAATCTTGATCGTGACGAAAATGGTAAGGATGTAGAGATAAAGAAGTATCGAGGTATGATTGGATCTCTTCTTTATCTTACCGCATCATGACCCGACATTATGTTCAGTGTCTGCATGTATGCGAGGTATCAAGCACGTCCCAAGGAATCCCACTTAAAAGCAGTTAAGCACATACTTCGATACCTTTCCGGTACTCTAAAGTATGGGTTGTGTTATTCTAAAGGTAATGTCTGTTCCTTAGTTGGCTATTCCGATTCCGACTTTGCTGGGTGCAAATCGGATATGAAAAGTACTAGTGGCACGTGTCAATTTTTTGTAAATTCCTTGGTGAGTTGGCATAGCAAGAAACAGGTTTCCGTTGCCTTGTCAACAGTCGAGTCGGAATACGTTGTCGCCGGCAGTTGTTGTTCTCAAGTCTTATGGCTTAAGCAACAATTGCCTAATTTCAACTTAAAACTTAAGCGTATTCTTATCGTGTGCAATAACATTAGTGCTATTGACCTAACTAAGAAACCCCGTATTACATTCACGCACCAAGCATATCGAAATACGTCATCACTTCCTTAGGGATCATGTAGAGAAAGGTGATGTGGTCTTTGAGCATGTTGATACCAAAAATCAACTTGCTGACATCTTTACAAAACCACTAGCTACAAAGCCTTTCTTTCACATTCGTAGGGAACTAGGCGTTCTCGACATCTCGGGTCGTGTGTAATAATCCTTTAAGATAGTAGCTCTTCACATATATATTTGCTTGTTTGTGGTTTTGACTAACTATGCCGAGAGTTATTGGGCTATATGTGAGGGGTCTCATCATCAATCATGATCAAGGTAATATCGTTCCGATTCATTAGTTTTTCTTTAATATATGTACCATGTTCAGTGTTGAAAATTATGTTTATTGCATGATTCAAGCTTATTTCATCCATTTGAATGTTTGATGTTTGTGTTAGTTTCCTATTTATTCAACAATGTTGCCTAAATGACATATTTACATGATTTTTGCATCATTTCACTGTTTGAGTCGACCTAAAAATGACTCTGGTCGACTCACCATTATTGAATTTGTCAAGTTGAGAGGTTGGAATGCTCAGGTCGACTCTTTGATCAACTCAAAGCGCTGCATTTCAAAAATATAGAAAGCATCACAGTGTGCGTCGACGCACACAGACCAAGCGGTCGAGTGCTCGCTGACATGTTCCGAAAAATCTCGTGGGCTTTGCGCAATTTTGACCCATTTAAGTGCCTTTATGCTTTTTATGTGTCATTAACATTGCATGTTCATTGTATCAAGTCATTGCATCATTCCTCTCATCTCCTCCTCTTCCCTAAATCCTCTATAAACAAACCCTAACTCCATATCTCTTACCAATTGGGTTTCACACAACATTGAAAGAAATCAGTTACTGTTCATCCTTCTCTAGCATCACTATCAATGGCTTCTCGAAGAATCACCCGGAAAAGAGTCACAAGAGAACCTTCATCTCAAGCTGGTACTTCCCAACCACCTCTCAATCCACCGGTAACACTTTCCTCTCTTGTATCTGATGAAGTTACTGATCTATATGAAAAGAAGTTGAGTAAGCGGTCTGTTATAAAGCAATTTGTTTACTATCGTCGTGCTGCTGAGTGTATGCATATAGAAGAAGTTATAGAGTTATTGGATTTTCAGAACTTCAGAAAATTGTTGGAATGTGATATCAAATATAATGAGGATTTGGTTCGAATTTTCTATTCTAGTTTAATGGGAAAATTTGAGGGTTACATGTTTAATTGCAAGCTAGGAAATAAGGTTGTTGCTATCAATGACTCTACTTGGAGGGATTTGTTCAATATGCCCGTGCTCAATGCTGCACCTATAGAATATGCAACTGATACAAGCATTATTGAGGGTTATGATTTTAAGAAAGCATTGAATTCTATGCTGAAGAAACCATATTCTGATCAAGTTGTGGCGAGCGACTTGTTTCCTAAATCAGTGACAACTGGGAAATTAAAACCTCTTGACAGGATCCTACAGTGGATTGTGTCACACATTCTTCGACCCAAGAAGGGCGAATATTCTAGGGTTGATCAGCCTGAAGTCCACTTGAAGTACATTCTGAAAAATAAAATCCGGATTAGTTGGTCGTATTATGTTGCAAGCAGGATGTATGCTCTACGTGACTCTGGTAGAGGGACTGCGTTGTCTTACGCCTCTTTCATCTAAAGTGTGATCAACCGTGCTGAAATCCTTGTTCCTGGTCTCACGTACAAATCTCTCACCTCGGATCAAGGATTCAGTCAGAAGACGTTGACTATGATGGGGCATATCTGTGATATTAGAGACAAGAGGTACAAGTATGTTGTGAAATCAAACACCGCTGTCTTAGAAGAATCTGATGAAAGTGAGGAAGAAGAAGAAGAAGATGAAGACGAGGAAGAGGAAGAACAAAGCAACGACGAACAAAGTAAGGATGAATAAGATAATCAAATGGATACTGGTGTCGAGGAAAATAGTGCTTGGATGCCTCACTCATCTGCCATGGAGTCTGAGGAAGACTAAGTATGGAATCAATGGCAGCATGCAGGTACTTACATGCCTCAATCTTCTCCAATGGAAGCTGAGATTGACCAAGGTTGGGGTCAATGGCAATATACTTGCTGGACCACTCTTGGTTCTAACTATATGCCATCAACTCAAGGAATGGATTATCAAGATTCCTATTATACTCCTCCATCCCCTCCGTGTCCGCAGTAAACCAATGAGGATATTCTTGAACTCGTGAGGAACCTGCAACTCTAACAACAGCAGTTTGCCACCGCTCAAGAGGAACGTTTCACAACTCTCCACAAGGAAATTCAAGAGCATACCACCAATTTTGACTCTTTTGCCACAAATGTGAGGGAAAGATTCAACACTATGGCTGAAACTTCTGCAAATCAACATCGTGCTCTTACAAATAGTTTCAACATTTTGAACCAAACTGTGTTAGAGTTAACTGAGCCATTGGACGTGCAACCTCCACCACTACCTCATCATTATCAGTCTCATGCACGAGGCTATTCATTTAAGGGGAGGAGGCCTTAAGGACTTCCTTGTTGCATCTCAAATTATCCATTATTATGCTTTGTTCCTTGCATTTTCTTTTCATGCCTTTGTTATGTTTCTTTCTGTTATGTTTTCACTTGTAGTGGTCTTGTACTTTTACCTTCTAGCTTCCCTATTCGGTAACAATGTACTGCAATATATTTTGTGTTCTTTAAGCATATTATTGTGTTTTGATTAATGTTATGCTTTTACTTATCTTCTTATACTTCTCATTAACTAGCATTTTATGTGGATGTGCGTTAATGGTTACGTGTTGCAATTATGTAAAAAAAAAAACCATATTCTATACTTTATCTTTGATATGTTTACTCTTTCTCTCTTTTTGATGTTGTCAAAGGGGGAGAAGACACTGGAAATAACAGGTATTGAAATAGATCAAACAACAATGGATACATAAAGTCAGGGGGAGGATGATACCTCAGTTCGACCTTTTTGCCACTGTTTTTCCATCATAAAAAAGGGGGAGTATGTGAGGGGAAGTTCTCTCTACACTTGATTTTAATGATGTCAAAACTATCATGCTTAGCATATATAGAATTCACATGAATAATATCATATACAATGTACATTAGGTGTTCTAAGTATGTTTGATCATGTTGGCAATGCTCTAGGTGCATTAGGTATGGTTGAAAACCATTAGGAAAGTCAAAATGATGATTTTTGCATGTTTTAAGGGTTTGAGTCGACTCACAACCCTGTTCTGGTCGACCCAGACAAGGTAAATTTCTAAGGGTCAACAGCGGGATTGCTCGCGTCGACCCTCCGGTCGACTCATACAACCAGCATTTATAATTGTCAAAAACGGGAAGGAATGCGTCGACGCATATCTTGTTCCAGGCGACGCATAGGCTGTTTTTCTGCGCAGATTGGCTGACTGCCTTACTCAGGTCGACCCTCCTACCTGCATAGGTCAACCGTTCACTGTTTTGCACTAATTTTTTGCTATGTTTTTTACTTCAAAATTCTGTTATTTCTGTTATGTTTCCAGGTATAGTATATATATTATTTTGGCTCATTTTTTTTAATACACACAAAAACAAGAAACGTGAAAATTTATACCAATCTTTCTCTTCATCTTCATCTTCAACCTTGAGTAAACAAACAATTACACATAATTATTTTTGTTTGTGTCGCCCATTGTTTTGAAGTGATAACGTTCAGATTAGGAAGTGTGTGATCTTCATTTCTGGGTTGAGAATTGGTAGGTGTTTCTTGAATAAAACCTTAGGTTTTATCCTCCAAGAATCAAGGAGATTTTGGGGGTTTTTGCACAAACTGTTTCGTTCTACAGGGATTCAGCCGTGCGAAGGTAACCGAAGAACAGAGTATTCATACGGTTTAGTAGCTACAGTCGGAGGATCGTAGAAGAAAGGTTTGAGGATCGAATTGCGGAAGATCGAAATCGACCGAGTGAAGGTGACTGAAGAACGGTGGTTTCTTGCAGTCTAGTAGCGTGAGACGGTGATTTGTTCAACCAAATTTGTGGCACATGATTCGTCTTGAATCAAGGGAAGAGAAGACTCTGCATCAACAATCAAAGACGTTTGAAAGTTTAGATGTTCATTAGTTTTCTCTTGTATAAACTAAATTGCAACGGTAATATATATATATATATATATATATATATATATATATATATATATATATATATATATATATATATATATATATATATATATATATATATATATATATATATATATATATATATTAATTCCATTTGTGGAATTGGGGGCAGAGGTACCCATAGCGAGGACGTTTGGGGAACTGCCTAATCAAATCGTGTTTGTCCTCTCTTTCCCTTAACTCTTTACGTTTGATATCATTCGAATTTGCGAAGGTTAAATTGATCAAAATTTCTGAACTAGTGTTATATTGAGCTGTTAAATTGTTTTGAAAATCTGATACAATCCCTTGGATTGTATTTAGGAGCAGCTCAACATCACATTACTTTGAAATCTTCACTTAGTGTGTTTAAGCACACCAAGTGTTTGATAATTTGTTTCAAAGCAAAGTCGAACGCATTTGCATTTAATTGTTTGTCAACCTATCTCGTTGGATTGGATTAATATCAAGCAAATAAAACATTGTTGATTGCGTTCAAAGTTTGTTGAATAATCTGAATTTTTCTCATCCGACATTTCATTCCTAATATTGTCATGCATATCTGATCCTTTTAGTAGAGGTTCGTTGTAGACGTGATTCAGTGGTCGCTTCCATAGAAACCTTTTTAAAACCAATTTTTGGAAAGCCATTTGCGTGTAAAACTCGTGGGATCTATTCAAACCCCCCCCCCCCCCTCTCTTCTAGATCCTAGCCATCGTCTAACATCCAACACCTCACATATATCATATATAAGTGATCCATGACCTTGCAACTCATCTGGAGCACCTGAATCACAAAGTCACCCTCCATTTGCTCAAGCTTTTTGGCCTGTTTACAATTGAGGTGCCACAACAAGTTCTAAGCTGATTCAATCCATTCCAAGCCTTCAAACACATTACTTGAGGTCCATTGAAGTTGTCCAAATCATTACACAACATTTGTAACACCTCCAACATCAAATTCGATCACCAGCTGCAAGAGGTAAGCCTGGCACTCTCAAACTCTATAATCCATGCATCATAAATGTGTTTTCAAGTTACAAACATGTTTCTGAACTTATGTGGAGTGTTTCCCCCTCAATCAATTGCTATGTATGAAACGTGTATAGGATTTCATGATGTTCTTGCAAAAATTAGGGTTCTTGAGTTCATCTTCTGACTTCTCACTCCACACTTAATATAAATGCAATTAATTTATATGGTTGTAATCCTTGATAAAAAAACGAACAAGTTTCATGTTTACAAAAGTTGTTTTCATTAAGTAATCAGAGAGTTATGGTGGATTTTACAAATTTGGAGAAACAGGGCACATGCGGGCAAGAACAAGTGTTCTTGGCGCCCTTTTTTGAATTTTTCATGCTTTATTAATTAATCTCAAAATTAATTTCTCTCTGAATTTTAATGTTTTTGAATTGATTCTTTTTTTCAAAATTCACAAAAATGTTAAAATATTTTATTCTACAAAAATTTCACAGAAATATTATTTATTTTATATATTTGATATCTTTGTAGAGAATTAATTTTTTATTTGTTTTTAAACATTTAAAATAATTATTTCTCTTGATTTTTCAAATTCAAATGGTTCTCAAATCATTCTATGGATAAAACATGATTTTCAAACATTAATCCAAGATCACACCTTGTTTTTCACACATGTTTGATAATTTTGATCATTTTAATTGATTTTTATTCAAATTAAAATACATTTTTAATCAAATTAGGGTTTTAATTATTTTTACCCTCACAAACATTTTTCAAAACAATTTTGGGCCTCTAATAGAGTGTAAGACCCATCCCTTGTCACATAAATAAATTTTGGGCCTCAGTCATTGTATAAGTCCCACGGTGTTTTTCGAAACCGCGACGCGATCACCGTCTTTTAAGCAAAAACAATTTGGGCCTCCCTTTGGTTGTAAGTCCCATTTTTCTTCTTTTTCAAACTCTTTTGGGCCTCTAATTGAGTGTAAGACCCAACCCCCCTTTGTACATAAATAATTTGGGCCTCGGTCATTGTATAAGTCCCGATACAATATTCAGAATAACGGTGCGATCACTGTTTTTCATCTGGGCATCTCCTTGAGTTGTAAGCCCCATATCTTGTATAAACATAAATTTTTGGGCCTCTAATAGAGTGTAATACCCATTTCTTCTTGTACATAAATAATTTGGGCCTCAGTCATTGTATAAGTCCCTCTGTGGTTTTCAAAAACTACGACGCGATCGTCACCTTTTCAAAAGAATTCATCTGGGCCTCTCCTTGAGTATAAACCCTAAACTTCTTTTTAAAATAACTTTCCTCTTTAATTCAAATTCAAATTCAAAGTATTATCAAAACTTTCTTCAATTTCTTGAATAACTAACCATACAGTTGTAGTTACAATGCTTGGGCTTGCACAACTATAAGTTCCACTATCCTTCTCAATATATGTTTGTTTATATATTTCATCTGTATATACTTGTATATATTTTCTTAGAGTTTTCCCCAGCAGTTAGGTCTAGATTTAGGTCAAACCAGTGGTTACTCTTTTGACATAGTCAAAACTAGTTCCCCATAGGAAATTCCAGATACAGTCTTGCCTCCTCTTGGGCTTATACAATATGGAACAGAGAAAGACATTATTCCCGGTGAAACTTTTCTCAAGACTGTCATAACTTAGAAATATGTGTACAAGAAATTCATTTCCCCAAAGAGGATTATTCCCGGTGAAACCTCTTTTGAATTTCTTCAAACCCTATAACTGTTCACTAATGAAAGGATTATTCCCGGTGAAACCTTTCTTGAACTTTTCTTAGGCTTGGACCCACAGGCTTCCTAAAAGCATCCCTAGACTCCTTTTAGACTTTGTACAAGGACCCTCAGGCTTCTTAGAAGTTCTCAGCATCCTCTTGGGCTTAGTACAAGGACCCGAAGACCTCCTACAGGTATAGGACAGAACTTAGTCATCTCTACTAGTTCAATCCTTCAGAGAGTCAGAATTCCAAAACATCATACCAGTTTAGGGTTGATTCTTATCCCTTAAAACATCACCCTCCTCTTAGGCATCATACATAGATCATTCTCCTATTAAGAGTCAACCTCTTCATGTCAGTAGACTTAGAAAGTCTCATTTCCTCTTAAATTTCACAGAGACCCTCAAGTTTCCTAAAGACACAGGAAAAACCTTGATCATTTCATCAACATATCAATCTCCAGCAGAGTTAAAACCTCCATAGGTTTTCATACTCAAGGTTTAAACCTTTACCATCAATAAAACCTTAACAGAATCAGAACCTCATGGCATCTGATATTTTAAACTCTTCTTCAATCCTCAACAAGAGTTTATTCCTTAATTTGGACCTGTCTCTGGATTTCAATAATCCTCAGCAGAAGTCAGCCTCCTCTTAGGCTTCATATAAGAAATTCCCCAACCAGCCTCCTCTTAGGCTTTGTATAATGATTTTTTCCTGAGCAAAGATAACCTCAATCTTGGGCTTTGTACAAGACAGCTCATATTCTCCAGCTGAGTCAATCAACCTTTTAGCCTTAATCTTGGGCTTTGTACAAGACAGATAAAACCTCTCCCCAGTGGAGTCAATTCTTTTAGCCTCAATTTTGGGCTTTATACAAGACAGATAAAACCTCTCCCTAGTGGAGTCAATTCTTTTATCCTCAATCTTGGGCTTTGTACAAGACAGATAAAACCTCTCCCCAGTGGAGTCAATTCTTTTAGCCTCAATCTTGGGTTTTGTACAAGACAGACAAAACTTTCCCCAGAAGAGTCAATTCTTTTGAGCCTCAATCTTGGGCTTTGTAAAAGACAAATATAAAACTCCCTAAACAGAATCAACCTTTTAGCTTCAACCTTGGGCTTTGATCAAGGCACACAAAAATCAACATCCCCTTAGAGGAAATTAAAAGTTATCTCTGTAGGAAGGCATTTCGTTGTACATCACACATCAAAACAAACAATAAAAAAACCAATCCCAGATAACTGCTGTAAGTGGCACACTTGTTGATTCAAAAATTCAAGTTGTGGTCCCTTTTTTATCCTGGTAAACTTCCTCTTTCATCTAAAAGTTGTAAGTGGCAAGCCTCTGGATTATTTACATCCAAGCCAATGTCCCTCTCTTAGCATGGAAGACTCCTAAGGAAAAATGGCATTGCTCTACACTGAGTTAAAGTTTCCTCCTTCAGGACATCTCCCTTATATAGGAAATTATGGGATTGATGGATTCATATATCCCAGTTAAAGTAATTTCCCTTATAACCAATTACCCAACATTTTATGATGAATAGGTGAGATATCTCCCTTTAGAGATGACAAATTCTCTCTCAGTTAAACCTTTAACTTCAATCTTGGGTTTTGAACAAGACACAAATACTCATCTAGCTTCAATCTTGGGTTTTGAACAAGACACCAAACATCTTTCCTCCCATAGAAATAGGAGGAACTACAATTGCTCTGATATCCCAGTTTTCTTTACGGGAATACGTAAGCATAAGATTGTGAAATCTTAGCGAGCACACAAATAAAAAACCTTAGGTCCAGTACCTTACCAAAAACAACGAAAAAACCCGAAAACAACAAAAACACTCTCTTAACACTCCCAAAGGAGAAACTTTCTCAACCCATAATAGATAAACACCAGAAAGTATTTAAACATACCACACAAGATCTATGGATAACCATATATACATTGGGTAATTGACAACTTTCCTTTGTATAATCTGACCCCGGACCCCCCAATCTCTTAGCATTTGTTAAAGAAAACATTTATGTGCAAGGTTAGTTTTAGATAGCTTCCCTTTCCTTTCCAGCTTCATAGGATAAATAAGAAATCAGAAAGTAGCACCCAATTCCAACCAATGCGGTAAGGTGGTCGCGTCACTGACAAAAATCGCACGCTACAATACCTTAATTTATGTTTTATACATATGTTGTTGTTTGTCCGTGATTTTGACACTTGATGTTTTGCTGTCTGCTCATTGTACATCCTTATCATGATGCTCATTCTTGTTTGATATTCATTTGTTGTTCTTGAATCTTTCTTATTGATTATGCTTAAGTCCAAGGGAAGGACTTGTGGTTGACTATACAGTCATGTGCATTGCATTTTATTCATTTGCATTTTCTAACTCTTTGCGTGATCCCTGTTTTCCCTATAGGTTGATCACCTTAGGATGTATATATCTAGATTGTTAGCTCTAGCTTAGACTGTTCATTCCCTTAGGATAGCTTCCCTTAGGATAGTTTCACTTAGGATGTTAACTTAGACAACTTACAGTTAGTCTCCCTTTTTCTCCCATGAGAGAATTAGACATGAATTATCCCTAGTTGAGATGTAATTCTTCTATCCCATGGCATAGTTGAGAAAGATGTTGATTCTTTTCCACTTTAGAGAGGTATGTGGCATACTCGTCGATTCTATATCCAAGTTGGAGCCCTTCTCTTAATGTGAAGCAAAAATCCATTTTCCGCATGTTTATGGTGGTTCAGTTGAGTATTCTCCTTAAGATGACAACTTTCCTCTTCTCCTAACCAACCAACAAACATTGCTTTTATCCGTAGTCCGAACTACGGACGCTCTGATTTCTCAAAGTTCCTTTTGAGAATACGTAGGCACAAGGTCAATCCTTGGCGAGCAACCTTTTTTTTCTTTGTTTACCGTTATTGAGGGAAACTACGAATGCTTTGATTCTTTTAGTCAAGATACGTAGGCACGAGATGCGAATTCTTGGCGAGCATACTTAGGGATAGTACCTTAGGTCTCCCTTTATCCCTTTTCTTTTCACCCTTAGCAAATAGATAACAAATAACATAATAAAACAAGAGGTTCCTGTAGAGTACTGCAAATACTTAGGATGTTAACACCTTCCCTAGATATAACCAACTCTCGAACCTTAGATTCTCTTTTACTTTGCATTGCATTGCATATTTATGGGTTATTCGTTCTTTTTCCCTTCCCTTGGATAAATTAAAGATCAGTGGTGAATTAAGATTTGTGATTCAAGTTAATCAATAGCTTGATATCTGATTCTCACCGTGACAGTGGGGAGGCCAAAGGGATACTATCGGGTCGAACTACATAGAGGTTAGTGCGACTGCAGAAATTTTTAAGCCTCGAAATTTAGTATAGACAACGATTTTTGGTTACAACAAAACGAATATAAAAACGCCTAAAACAACAAATAAAAAGACTTAAGACCACAAAATATCTAAAAGCATACAACAATCCAAACAATATCATCTGGTGCAGACATCATATCCCTAAAATCATTGTCATCTTTAACTGGCACCCGCATACGCTAGATATTATCATTGTCATCCGAATAGAGATGTACGAAACAAGTCTCTCAATATTTCTAATTCTTTCACCATCATTAATCTCCTCGTCTAGTTAATCAAAGGATCAAGTTACTCTCAAGTTGCTTGAAACTCCAAATGTTCCAAAAATGCATATTCATAAGAGGTTTTGTTCTAATAAAAAAACATGTCATGTCTTTTACTACTCATGTTAGAATAAGTGGAGAAAAGATTAAAAAGAAAATGAAAAGAGATGTAAAAAAATGAAAGAAGGCACACCTCTATTTGTACTAAATGATATCTATTAAAATATAATATTTTACAAAAAAAAAAAAAAAATTGCATCACATAAACGCCACATAAATCAGCGTCTCCTCTAAACACTGATACATAGACCAATTGGATTAGCTTCACTTACAGGAGACGTCAATTCAATTGACATTGCTTCTAATTTGTATATTACAATCGCCAATTCACCTACCTTTAGTGCTACGCATAATTTTTTTTTTTTGAAATATGAGTATTTTAGAAATTAGTTGGGAATCATGGTCATTTTTATATTTTAGTTGAAAAATATGATTATTTTGAAGAAAAAAAATCTCGTGATGCACCAATTAAATATTTATCTATATTTAAAATTGTGTTGATTCAACCTTTAATTAAAAAACAACTCAAACAAGAATAGAAGATTAGTTAGTCACTATAAACATGTGGATTTGCATTATCATAGTCAACACACACATAGAAATAAAAATATTGAGATCTGCACATTGTAAGTCCTTGCAGAAACCAAACTGAGCAATCACTCTCTCATATTATCATCCATAAACTTTTAGATGGATCCAAATTACAAGTCCACCAACTGAAAAGAGACAAAAGTTGCTTAACTTATTCCATATTTTTGTTTTTGATTTCATCATCTACAAAACATACATCAGAGAAAAATGACAAGCATTGCTGCTACTGGAATAGTCCTTGAACCACTAACAAAAGACAACTACGATAACTGGAGTTGTCTGGTGAGAAACTATCTCGTTGGACATGGTCTATGGGGAGTTGTTACTTCAGTTTCAAAAATGGGCGTGGAATCTAAAGAAGCAGCTGAGACATGGAACATGATGAATGCTAAAGCTTTGCATATAATTCAACTAGCATGTGGATCAGAGAATCTAACTCATATTAGAAATCTTCAATCGGCTAAAGAAGCTTGGAATAAATTGGGTGCATCCTATGGTTCAGAATTGAAAGCCGACTCAGATATTGAGCAAGGTATGGTAATGAAATTATAAATTCATATGCATAGATATTTGTAAGTTGTAACTTCAAATATACATGAATAATTTGCAGGTGTGGTAGATGATAGTCTTCTTCACTATAGATCACTCCATAGGTTCATTGAAAGTGGTGAGTGGAATGATGCAAAAGCATTCATGAATAAGGATGAAACAGCTATGTTTTCAACGCCATCTTCGGGAAGAACTATTCTTCATGTTGCGGTGATTGCTGGACACGAGAAAATCGTGAAAAAGTTGGTGAAGGAAGGAAAAGACAAGTTAATGAAAATGAAAGACAATCGCGGTTACACGGCCTTAGCTCTTGTTGCTGAGCTGACTGGAAACACCGAAATAGCAAAATGTATGGTAGAGAAAAAAGGAGGACAGATCATTGGACAAGACCTGTTATCTATGAAGACGAATGATGGTGAAATTCCAGTTCTTCTCGCAGCTGCTAAGGGGCACAAAGAAATGACTAGCTATCTTTATGCCAGAACTCGGTTGGAAGACTTGGCTGATAAAAACTCTCACAACGGTGTTTTGCTTCTTACGCGTTGCATCAATGCAGAAATATTTGGTATGTGGTTATTGGTGAGTGATATAACTCTAATTAAGTTAAGTTTTAAGAAATGCTAATATATTGTGAATTAGGTGTGGCTTTGAGTTTACTCCAACGATTTCCGCAGCTTCCACTTGCTCATAAATCTGAATCAGATGGTGTGCAACCCTTGTATGCATTGGCGCGTATGTCTTCTGTGTTCCCAAGTGGGAGCAGATATGGATTCATTCGGCGATTCTTTTACAGAAGTAAGTTTATATTTTGTTTCTGTATCAGTCTATTCACTATTATAGCATAAATGCAAAGTAAAGGCTAATATAATTTTGTTTACAGTTTTAAGATTACCAGAAAGAAAAGTGCAAAACTTATATGGGATAACTGTGATTGGAACAAATGTAGAGGAAAAACAACTCAAAACATATTTCTCAGGTACAGATTGCATATTTTCTCTAGTTTGAAAACATTGAACTGAACAGTTCTAAAGCTTATTCTCTCTTTCTTCTTTAGGAAGGATCTTTGGATGGATGTGGAACATTTTGCGAATTTCGAAGGTACAGCTCTTAGGTGGGTATTTTCCAATTCTTAGGGACCACAATCACATATATGAGGGTGAATGAATACACACTATGTTGATCCCTTCAGCAAATATCTATGATCAGTTCTTTTCCTTATCAACTTTTGATGACTCTTTTTTTCAGGTCGGATACTTATACATGTTCACATGTCATTTCAGAATTTAGTAATATCAAACTTGTCTGGTAAGCCAACTGCAATTGAAAACTTTCTTGCTTTTTTTATATATATCGTCGTGTGAACTATTTAAAGTACTCCTTTGAATTCTTTGATCAGGAATCAGAGAGATATATAATCAGAAAATGACTCACCGTCTAGTGCTTGAAATATTGAACTGCTTATACCAAAGAATTCAAGAATTTAAGGAAACACAACTGCGAGAAGCTTCAGCATACGATGCAATGTTGCAAGCAGCTAAACATGGAAATATTGAGTTCATAGATGCAATGAGGAAAGCTAACCCTGACCTCTTATGGGCCATTGATAAAAATAAAAGAGGCATATTTTCACACGCAGTTTTGAACCGTAGAAAAGCTGTCTTCCAACTCATACACGACGCAACTGTAAATGGACGAAAGGAGATTGTTAGATGTCGCGTAGATGCATTTAATAATTCGCTGCTACACCTGGCTGGAAATTTAGGGCCTTCCTCTGACCTTCACCGTAGATCTGGTCCAGCTCTCCAAATGCAAAGAGAAATCTTATGGTTTAAGGTAAGTAACTCATGTGACATAGTATATATTTTCTTGCCACACGCAGACACTCTCATGCACGCACACAAATGCGAAGTGATATATAAAATGCATCAATGCAGGCAGTGGAAAAAATTGTGCACCCTAAGTGTAAAGAAGCCAAAAATGTAGAAGACAAAAAACCTCGCGAGATATTTACAGAAAGCCACAAGGAACTTGTAAAAGCGGGAGAAAAATGGGCAAAAGACACAGCAGGCTCGTTTACTCTTGTAGCTACACTCATCACAACCATCATGTTTGCTGCAGCTTTCACTGTCCCTGGTGGAAACAATCAAGACAGTGGAGTTCCACTCTTTTTACATGACTACACATTCAATATATTCATCATAGCAGATGCAATATCTCTTTTCACTTCTTCGACTTCAGTACTTCTCTTCATTGGAATTCTCACTGCTCGTTACGCGGAAAAGGATTTCTTGAAGTCCTTGCCGCTCAAGTTACTTTTTGGCCTCATCGCGCTTTTCTTCTCTGTTGTGTCCATGATGGTTGCCTTCTGTGCTTCTCTTGCTATGCTCTTAAAGGGACATCAGGGAGTTATAATAACAGCTATGTCATTTGCTAGTATTCCGGTTATTGTTCTTGTTCCTTCGCAGTTGAGACTCTTCATTGAGATTTTCAAGTCAACAGTATTATCCAATTGAAACTTAGCTAAATATACTATGCATATTTATCTTCATATAAGTATATGATAGCATTCAAGAGCTAATTAACTCTATAGTTCTGTTGTTGGAGTTCAGTTAACGTGCTTTAGAATTCCACAAGTATCAACAATAAGGTAATTTTAATTTTACTATGCGATTAAGAAACTATCATTATTATGTGAATTTTATAATATATGATTCTTACATTTATAGAGATATTTAATTTGTTCATGATGATGATTAAAGAAGACTAATCTACAAACATTCAATCTATCTTTTTCTGATTCATTCTTCTTCAGAATCATTTCTCGATAGCTATTTGGTAGATAAAGTAATAGAACCTTCCTTTTGTGAAATATAATGTACATTAGCATGCATTGGTTCCATCATTTCTTGATAGCTATAAGAGGTTATTGTAATTAAGAATATAAACCAATAAAAGTTATGACATTTATATTTTATTTTATCGACATTTAACTCACATCATTGGTCACTCATTGATCATTAACAAACCTGACATGCGTTGGTTCTATCATTGGTCACTCGGGCTTCACGGCTGACAACCTGAAGACAATTACAATAACCTCTTATAAATAAGTGTGACCCTAATTCACATAGGTACAATTTAACTCATACTTGGTAAGTTCTAATATTTTTGAGCGCCAGAGTGCTAATATTTTTGCAGATACCGTATTCGGTCACTAAAGATATGTCACCACCACACTGAAAGAATCTTTATAGTGGTATTAGGATTTACAATTTAGGATTTAGATAATTTTAATTATACCGTGCAATTAATTATAAAACACTTATCATTTGTTATTCCAGTACGAAATAGGAGTTCAGATCCACTCCATTTTCTTATCCTCCATTTATTCAAGTTTCTTTAATAGATTTCTGCCACGTAAAATTTAATGATTTGGACGGTCAAGATTAAAAACTAAAAAAGTATTTTAATTAAATATGGACTATTGAAATCCTTTAATGTTTTTAATCATAGAATTAAATATCTTTAACCATGTATCCTGTTTTTAATCTGGACCATTGAAATCCTTTAATGCCACATGACAAAGATATGTTAAATAAAATGGATTAAATGGAGGATAAGAAAATGGAGCTGATCCAAATTCACGAAATAGTGAGTGATAGGTCAAGGTTTACAAGAACAGAGAGGAAAATGGAGGAAAATCAAATCATGCATTCTTGGATCAAGGTGTCATTTTAAATTTTGATAAAGAAGACAGGATAAGTTCAAGACATGCCTAAGATTAATAAAGTGAAATTTGTTATCAATGATTGTTGTTATTACATATGAATTGACTTATTTTTATCCATAAAATATTAAGCAAGATGTTTCGTAAGTTGTTGCGATATATTAACCTCGTTATCTATTGATATGCTATTTTTGGAAAAATTTATTTTGATTTTGCATTCTGTGGGATCTTTTGGAAACAAATAATATATGGATCATATGTTATTTTGTCTGAGATTCTGCGTGATTTATTTTAGAAAGGTATATTTGGTTCCATAATCTACATGATTAATTTTGAAAAGATTTATTTTGTTCAAGATTGAATATTGTTTGTGAAAACCTAATGGACCAACTAGGCAAATTGGCTCTATATAAAAAGAAAAACATACGCTCGTCACATGGACTTGTAGTTGATATTTTTCTTGTTTGAGAGAGGATATGGTAGACGAATGGACTAGAATTGGGAGTTAAATAGATCGTTTCCAAAAAGACAAATTTTCAAAAACCTTTTCTTTAAAAAATCAAAGTTTAATAAACATTTTAGCAGCAGAAAAAGTAGAATAGATGTAATTGGAATGATTTCAGATAATGACATGATATTCAGAAAATAGAATGTGATAACGATGAAATTACTAAACAATGAAGTGACAATTAATCTAATTTCAAATTTACAGGAGAAGTGTATTTCAAACTGATCTGAGGTGATCAAATTGGATCGTCGTGGCCTTCGTGTAGGGCAGATGAGGATGCTTGTAAGAGAGAAAGGGGGTTGTACCTGCAAGGAACTCCAATGCCAAAGTAAGTGTTTGGACAAAGAGAGAAAGCAAGTATAAAGGCAAGATTTCAAGTATTGAATAGTGATCAAACCTGCCCCTCTCAAATGAGAGGGTATTTATAGAAGTAACCCCCAGCGCGGGGCCAAGGTCTCCCATGTGGCCGAAATATCTGGTCGACCAATGGGAGACTGCCAGGTGGAGGGTCAAGCGCGTGACCCTTTGACCTGGTTTACCTGTTTTCGTGAGATCCGGGGAAACAGTTGGTCGCGTGAACTGCCAAGCGAGTGAGGGGGACATCCCCAACGGTCATATTGTGCCCAACGGCTAGTTGTGCCCAACAGCTAGTTTCTGACTATTGGGTCTTGCCAATAGCTGGACTAGATTGGGCCTTGCCCAGCTGGGGGACCAAGCGCCTGCCCAGTCCAGAACAGGAGCCCCCCAAGTCTTTGCTCTGGGGGAGAGTGATGACTTGAGATAGCCTCGTGGGCCGCTACTTTTGAGCGACAACGTTCGGGGATGTTCCTTTGCCTGTTCGGTGGTTGACAAAAACTCATCACCTGCCCGACAAGCCTCTCACATGAGAGGACATGTTCGCAGAGAGGGCGTTTTTATGTCGGCCAGGCTTACAGAACATGCCCACGAAAATGGCGTTTTTATGTCGGGGAGCATCACCGAAGGCATGTCTTGCAGGACATGCATAAGACTTGGGAGATGTAACGTCTGGCTTTGGGAATGCCAAACGAAGATTCCTTTTTTGTCACGTGGTAGTGCATTCAATTCCTGTCAGACCTAGAGGTCTAGGCTATGATGGCCTTTGCGCTTCCCTAGCGAACAAGTGCTTATAAAAGGGGAAAAGAGGAGATTCATTTGTACATTTTGCTCAAATCCCTCCCCCCGTTCCTTTTTGCTCTGCAACTAGTGTTCTCGCTAGAGCTTCATCGCCACCGTAGATCTTCATCTTCTACCTTCATACTTAACAAGTAAGTTCTTTATCTCTCTCCATTAACTCTATGGTGTTCTTCATTTATGGAAATTCTCATGAGTTTTCCGGTGAGTTATGAACTTTCTGGTTGAATGTTCATGTGTTCTTTGATGAACGCATGAATTTCTAGAAAATTCGTGAGGAACATGAAGAACATGAAGAACATAGGACGAATGTTCACAAGTATGACATAGGATTGAGTAAATTTTCTTAGATCCTGGTTAGGATTAGTTTTAAGTTTGAGGTCGGGCATTAGGCCTGTTCGACGTGAAACTTGGCTTTCGCGTGACAAGTTTATTCTGTCGATTAGGCTCCTCCTCGTGGAGTCTTCTCCTTTGGTCGCGGTGACTTGTCCCAGTTGTATGGGCGAAATAAAGTCGCCATGTTTTTTCGTGGTCGACATGGGCTCGAGGTTATCCTCAATTTCTTCCTCGCCCTTTCACTTGACTAGTGGTGGAAGGGTGGATTTGATCTTAGCTGTCGAATTCACTTTTTCTTCCTCTGCTTTTCAGGTGAAATGGCTGACCAATGCGAAGGAGTCGTGCCCGATGTTGGGGTTGTGCATGAGGAAGCGGAGCAACCCGCAGATTATGCCAATGTCCACGTAGCTGAGGGGGGTCTGAAATGGATCATCCAGGAGCGCCTGTCGACGAGGTCAGCGTTTACTGAAGAGGAAGCCCGGGAGTTTCCCTATCTAGAGGATCGGGCTAAGGGTGCGCCGGTGCATTGGAGGGCTATCTGCCCGACGGAGAACGACCGAATCTGCTCGATATATCCGGGGATGCGGTTCTCCATGTACGAGTTTGCCTTCGTGGAGGCTAAGTTTCGCCTGCCCTTCACCGACTTCCAGGAGGCCATCTTCCGACACTTGGAACTGTGCCCCGCCCAGCTCCATCCGAACGCACTGGCATTCATTCGCGCTTTTGAGCTGGTATGCCGTTACTTGAATGTCGGGGCGACCGTGGACCTTTTCTTCTGCATTTTCCAACTCCAGCGAAGCACGGCGGGCCCGAAGCAAAGCAGGGTGTCATTCAAGCAGCAGAGCAGGCTCTTCTGGCCGTATTCAGAATCTGTCCGGCATTTCAAGGACAGGTTCTTGGTCGTAAAGCCTGTTTCTGAAGCGGCTAAGAGGTTCATCTCTACGCTTGAGGTCGTGGATGTTGATGGCCAGCAAGTGGAGAAGCATGTGTCCAAGTTCCCTTTGGAGTGGGTGTACGTCCATTTCAGATATAGGACCGATCAGTTCCTTGTCAAGCACGAGCAGCTCTATGAGGGGGACAAGGAGTCCTATCGGGTTCTGCATGCCTACGTGGAGACTTTGAGTGCGGCCTTTGTGGTGGACAGGGACGGCAGGGAGTTGCTCGGGGAGGACGGAGAGCCTGCTCGGGCAGCTCGCTATATCAACACTAAGGCCCTTCTTGAGTGTGAAAATGACGATGTTGCATTCCAGCTCCTCGATACAACTTGTTCTTGTGCTCGTGTTTGTTAATTCTTATCTAATTGTGCTGACCTTTCTTTCTTTATGTTCGCATGGAAAATGGCAGATATGAGGGAGCGCCTGATGAGGTCCCAAGCAGCCAAAAACCAGAAGAAAATGCCTCCAATGCAAAAAGCTGGTGCGGCCAAGCAGCAAGCGACGCTGGAAAAGTTCTTGGTCGGCGCTGGTACCACTCCGGGGACGACCTCTACGCCCCCTACTCCAGACACATCCCACAAGAGGAAACGGGATGACGTTGGCTCTTCGCCTGCGGGCTGCTCTGGTGGTTTTGCTGGGGGAAAGTTTGTGCTGCCCCCGTGTTATCTTCAGGGGAGAATGTTTGACGGGGAAAGTTCAGTCGTCGTCCTAGAGCTCGACACATCAGCTATCTTGTCAGCCAATCCTCAAGTGCAGAGGAAGTTTCTCTGCCAGGATGCAGCCGCTATGATCAGGGTATTGGAGGTGGCACTGGCCCTTGGGGATGGAGAGATGGTTCCACTTGCCGACCTCAAGAAGGCGAAGATCAAGATCAATGACCTGGAGCTAGAGAACGCAGAAATATACAACGACTTGAAGAAGCTGCAAGGCAATTTGGAGGCCAAGATAGAGCTTCAGAAGGAAGTTACCAAGATGCAGGGGGAGGTGACCCAGGTCAACAAGGAGAACGCCTATTTGAAGGCGAGGATATCTGAGCTGGAGGGATCGTCGGCAGTTGGCCTAGATGAGACCGACGACGAGAAGGCCCTGAAGACGCGGAGGGACCTGATCGAGAGGATCCATCTTCTTGGGGAAGATAATCTGGGGGCAGCTGAATTTGATTTCAATGCTGCTTTGGAGCAGTTGAAGGCCCTCAATTCTGACGTCCAACTGCTAACCGAGGGGATGGGCGTTCTTAACGTGGTCTTCAATGGCGAGGTGGTTCCCCCGGAGGTTCCCGATGAGGCAGTTTAGTTTGTTTGTTTTTTTAAAGTTTGTACTTGCCTTTTGTGGGCCTGCGTGCCTTTTGATATGTAATATTTTTTCGGGCACAACCCTCTTCATGTACTGCTGACTTATTTCGGCCTTGTGGCCGAAGTTATATATATATATATATATATATTTCTGTTATATAAATATTTTCTGTTTGGCATTGTCTTGTCGCATTTATTTGTGTATGCTTTTATTGTTTGAATGCTAAGTGTGGATGTTTACTCGACTTGTTCTCGTTATGCTCGACAATTTGGGAGACTTGTCGAGGAGGCGAAGCAGTTTCGCCGGTGATAAGACTAGGATCTCGGTTGAATTACTAATCTCATAGGCTTGGACTGTTCCCATCGCGAGCTGGGTGTTCTGCCTTGTTGGTGCGGCAACGGCGGAGCTCGATTGAGGTATCCCCATTGTGCGCAGAATCTGCTCATCCCATAAGCAGAAATTGGCCAACATTGTAAAATGGTGGATCGTGCTTGCACCGGGGCACGGTCTTGTGGCCGATCCGTCTCCCCGCTAGGGGCGATCTCGTCGGCAGTTAGTCCGACCTCGTGGTTGGTTCTAACTATAATATTGTTTGAGCTTTTCAGCGTTCTATGGTCGAGCAAATGGTTCTCCGTCCAGAGTTTCTAGGTAGTAGGCTCCAGTGCCTATTTTGGACTTGACCCTGTAGGATCCTTCCCAGTTCGCGGCCAGCTTACCCTCGCGCGAATCCTTCTGGTTTCTACGTAAGACCAAGTTGTCAACGGGGAAGTCGCGCTTTATGACCTTAGCATCGTGGCGCAAGTTTATTTTTTGTTTTAGCGAAGCCTCGCGGAGAGCTGCTCCTCACCGTATTTCTTCGACCAGGTCGAGCTCTTCTCTCAAAGCCTCGTCGTTCATCTCCTCGTCGAAAGGAGCTTTCGTTCGTCTAGAAGGTTCTCTGATCTCTGCCGATATCACCGCCTCGGTTTCGTAAGCTAGTCGGAAAGGGGTTTCCCCGGTGGTGGAGTGTGGGGTTGTTCTGTAGGCCCAAAGTATGTTGTGTAACTCCTCGACCCACCTCTTCTTGGCTTCGCCTAGCCTTCGTTTTAGACCCTGAAGGATTACCCTGTTCACAGCCTCTGCTTGCCCGTTAGTCTGGGGGTGCTCCACGAAAGTGAAGTGTTGCTTCGTGCCTAATTTGGCGAAGAAGTCTTGGAACTTCTTGTCCGTAAACTGGGTTCCGTTGTTGGTCACAAGGGCCTGGGGTACTCTGAATCGTGCGAGGACGTTTCTTTTGTAGAAGCGAAGTATGTTAAAGGTTGTGATCTTGGCGAGGACTTCAGCTTCGATCCATTTTGTAAAGTAATCGACGGCCACAATCAGAAATTTGTTTTGATAAGACCCCATTATGAAGGGGCCAAGTATATCCATCCCCCACCAGGCGAAGGGCCAAGGCGAGGATAGAGTCTTCAACTCGTTAGGGGGCGCCAAGTGCATGTCCTCGTGGCGCTGGCATCGATCACATTTTTGGACATGCTCCTTAGCATCGTGTTGTATGGTCGGCCAATAGTATTCTGTCCGCAGGGCCTTTCGTGCCAATAATCTCCCTCCCAAGTGCTTCGCGTTGATGCCTTCATGAATTTCTTGGAGGATTTCGGGGACCTTGTCCTCCTCAACGCATTTCAGGAGGGGGATGGAGAATCCTCGTCGATAGAGTTTGTCATCGATCAGCACGTATAAGCAGGCTCTTCGGTTAGTCACGCTGGCATTCTTGCTGTCCTCGGGAAGTTCTCCCGTGGTGAGGTAATTGCATACTGGGGTTATCCAGCAGTAGCTTTCTCTAATGGCGTTAACGTCGAGTAGCTCTGATGACTTCTCAATACTTGGTCGAGCAAGTATCTCTTGTACGACGGATTTGTTGCCGCCTTTCTTTCTGGTGCTAGCCAGTTTCGACAAGAAGTCTGCACGCGTGTTTTGTTCGCGAGGAATGTGTTGGACTTCCCACGTGTCAAACTTGGTAATTCTTTCCATCACCAGCGTCAGATATTCGACCAGCTGATCATTTTTTGGCTGATACTATCCTCGTACTTGAGATGCTACGAGCTCTGAATCAGTGAAAATCTTTACCTTCTTGGCGCCCAAGTCTTCTGCCAGTCATAACCCTGCAAGGAAGGCCTCGTACTCGGCTTGGTTGTTAGACGTAGGGAAGGATAGGACTAAAGACACTTTGATTAGTATTCCCTCCTCGTTCTCGAGGATGATGCCTGCCCCACTACCCGTGGGACTGGATGCCCCGTCCACGTAGATGGTCCATCTATGTGTTCCGTTTGGTCGGGACGATGGCGGCGTCACCTCTGCCACGAAGTCGGCCAGGACTTGTGCCTTGAGGGCCTTCTTGTCCTCGTAATGGATGTTAAATTCTGATAGCTCCAGGGACCATTTAAGCATTATGTCGGCCATGTCTGGCCAACAAAGAAACTGTCTTATGGGTTGTCCGTACGCACTACTATGGTGTAGGCCAGGAAGTAATGTCTCAGCCTTCTCGCGGTGATGACGAGGGCGAGAGCGACTTTCTCTATTTGCGCGTATCTGATTTCTGGCCCTTGTAGGACCTTGCTCGTGAAATAGATGGGCTTTTGCCCAACCGTTGTCTCGCGAATGTGCGCAGCGCTAATGGCTTCGCTGGTGACAGAAAGATACAGGTACAAGGTCTCCCCGCACTCTGGTCGTGAAAGCACGGGGGGTTCGGACAAGGCTCGCTTAAGGTGGGTTAGAGCATGCTCGCATTCCTCCGTCCATTCGAATGTGGCCTCCTTTCTGAGGAGTTTAAAGAAGGGCAGGGCGTGCTGGGCAGACTTGGCCACGAAGCGAGAAAGTGAAGCGAGCATCCCATTGAGGGATTGTATGGACTTCTTCGACCTGGGTGTGGGAAATTCCGCGAACGCCCGATATTTATCGGGATTTGCCTCTATCCCCCTCTCGGTGAGGTAGAACCCGAGGAACTTCCCTGTCCGCACGCCAAAGGTGCATTTTTCTGGGTTAAAACGCATTTTGCAGTTTCTTGCCTGGTTGAAAACCTTTTGCAAATGGGTCGTGTGATCAGATTCCTCTTGGGATTTCATGATCATATCGTCCATGTAAACTTCGAGCATGTCTCCAATTTCTACTCGGAAGACTTTGTTCATCATGCGCTGGTATGTGGCCCCAACGTTTTTTAGACCAAAGGGCATTAGATTGTAGTAATAGTTCCCCGACGAGGTCATGAACGCGGTGTACTTCTTGTCCTTTTCGGCCATAGGGATTTGATTGTATCCCGAATAGGAGTCCATGAAAGACAAGAGCTTGAAACCTGCATAATTATCTACGAGCTTATCTATGCTGGGCAGAGGATAAGCATCCTTCGGGCAAGCCCGGTTGAGATCAGTATAATCAATGCACATGCGCCATTTTCCACTATGCTTCTTGACAAGTACAATATTGGACATCCAGGTTGTATACCTAGCCTCCAAGATAAATTTTGCCTCTAAGAGGTCTTGTACAAGTTTTTTGGCAGCCTGTGCCTTCTCATCAGATTGCTTGCGCCTGCGTTGTGCGATGGCTCGAGCAGCTGGGTCAATGGTCAGTTGGTGGCATGCGGTCTCAGGGTCCAGCCCGGACATGTCCGCGGCACTCCATGCAAACAAATTGGCATTGTCCTCGAGACATGTCTTCAGCTGCTGCTTTACCTCGTCGGGCAGCCCTGCGCCTATCTTCACTCCTCTGCTCGGGTTGGCTCCGAAGGTGATGACCTCTAACTCCCCATCTGGAACTGGGCCCATGAGGGTGGTTGTAGAGAAACTGCATGTCCCCGCCGACGTGCCTTCACCACAGTCCTCGCCCTCTTCAGAAATCCGGCTGTCGAGGTCGATGATGTACACGGGGAGAGTCGGCTTCTTGTCAGGCTGGCTCTCTTTGCTGGGCTGGTCGTCCTCTCTTGCCCGCTTGGTGGCCCTGGGTGCTGCACCGATCGAGCTTTGGCCTCGAGTAGCTGCTTCAAAGCACCTCCTTGCAGCTTCTATATCCCTGTTCAATATTGCGATGTGGCCCTTCTCCGTATAGTATTTCATCTTGAGATGAACGGTCGAAGGAACAGCGATCAGCTCCGCCAAGGGTTATCTGGCAAGGATGCATTGATACAGTGAAGGACAATCGATTACCAGAAACTGATTCTTGATCGACTTTGACGCCTCCTCTTCCCCGAAGGTGACCGGGAGCTCCACGTACCCCCAGGGTCTAGTTGTCCCCCCGTTGAACCCTTGCAGGTTGGACCCTACGTACAGTGATAGGTTGGCAAGTCTCGCTCTGATGAGCAAAGGAATGTGCGAGTTCGGGGAGCCCCCAGGCAGCTCCTCCCGGTAGAAATTGATTGGCTGGGAGCGCCCCCGAACCTTCTCGAGCGTGGACAGCTGGTCAGGACTGCAGTCGATGAGCTGGTCAAACTTTCTCTTGACCGACCCCACCGTGAGTTTGCTGTATCCCCCACACGAGATAACCATGGCCGTTGGGAAGGTCTCCCACGTGCTATGTGCGGATATCTGAGGTGGATCCCCAATATGGTCGGGGATGATGAAGTCTTCTGGCCGTGTGATGGACATTGTGACCTGAGGAGGAGGACTGGAGCTGGGCGGCGAAGACTCTGCTTCTTTCTTGGTCTCCGACGTCTCTCGTTGGGAGGACTCACCCTTCTTCGTATATTGCTTTAGGTGACCCTCCTTGATAAGGATTTCAATGGCGTATTTCACGTGCACGCAATCTTCGGTCACGTGTGTCGTGCCTCGAAAAATACGATCCTCGCGATGGACGCGGAAAAAACTGTTCGAAACAGAGTCGCCACCGAACTTTATTCATCCCAAAAGAGGGAAAGGAAAATATCGAGAAAACCTTTGAAAGGATAAGAAAATGGTCATCGCAACCAAATTCAGGTTCGGGAGTCGGTTACGCAAGAGGGAAGGTATTAGCACCCTCTACGTCCGTTGTACTCGACGGGAAAAAGGTCATGATTCGATTCGTGAGAAAGCTAGATAGGTTTGTTTGTTTATCTTCTAAGGTAAAAGAATTGGTTTTTTTAAAAGGGAAAATGGGGTGGTTTTATATTAGTGTGCTCAGTAAGGATTGAGAACCCTTGGGCCTACGTATTCCCTCGTGCAATGGGAAAGTCAGAGCATTCGTAGTTCGGGGGACTACGGTTGTTTGGTTTGTATTTTTTATAGGTGCCAATTGTCCACACACGAGTAAGAGAACTCGTACCCAAACAATTGAGGAAAAAGGTCAAAGACTTGGCCCCCCTCACATCACCTTTTAGGAAGTTGTGTTTGAATATACGATTAAGTGTGTTAAAGATTTGATTGAGAAAATAGTTTGATTTGCGTGTGTTTTAGGGTTTCGGTCGCACAAGGCGAGGAAGAAGAGTTTTTTTAATCGTGTTGGATATTTTAGAGGTGACAATTGCCCACACACGAGTAAGAGAACTCGCACCCAAACAATTGAGGAGAAGGGTCAAAGACTCGACCACCCTCACTTCACCTTTAGTAAAATGTATTTAGATAGAGATTAAGTGTTTTAATGATTACTTGGAAAAAGGTGTGAATGTTGTCGAGTTACAAGTGTTTTAGAGGCATCAATTGTTCGCACACGAGTAAGAGAACTCGCACCTAAACAATCGACAGGTTAAAGTTCAAGTGTTTTAGAGGTGTCAATTGTTCGCACATGAGTAAGAGAACTCGCACCTAAACAATTGATAAGTTAAAGTTTATGTTTTTTTAAGGTGTCAATTGTCCACACACGAGTAAGAGAACTCGCACCCAAACAATTGAAGAGAAAGACCAAAGACTCGATCCCCCTCACTTTTCACCTTTTAAGGAATAATGTTTAAGTATGATTAAATGTATTGATTTGATTTGAAAAATGCTCGATGTTGATCGAGGTTTGAATTTGCGTGTGGAACGGTTAAAGGTTTGAACTAATGGAAATGAGGTCCTAGTGGTTCAAGGTAAGGTCGATTGCGAGGCAAAAGCGCTCGGCTTACAAGAGATAAAGGGACTTGATATGTGGATCAAGTGAATGCTTGGAGGTGAATTGGTGATTAATTGAATTTGATTTGGAAAATACCTGACGTTGGATCAAGCTTGTTTATTCTTGTAAAAAAAGGGGTTGATTTTAATCTTATGGGAGAGGGGTGTAATTAATCAAGGGAGAATAATCAAGCCACAATTAAAGTATGACAATCACACATATGCATGCAAACCAAAGTGAAATGCGCAACAAGTATCGTTGTATAAAGCCCAAGAGGAGGCTATGTGAGGTTGATTGCGATCGTGAAAACAATCGACTTACAAGGTATTTGAAAAGGGCTTGACATTAAGTCAAGGTATTAGTTTGAAAAAGTTTGGACAAGCATATGATGAATGACATAAATATAATCAAGGCATGATATCAATCCATATGAGAAAGGTATAAACACCACACAAAGATTGTAAACCACATAAAATGGGGGAAATATAATCAAGCATGTTAGTTTAGTTAGTCACTAAAATCCTAAACTCCTAAAGTTAGTCTAAGGAGGGGAAATTCTCAACTTAAATCAATATGTTTTTTAGATTTTTAGAGAAAAGGTAAAAATCAAATAATTAATCAAATTAAACTAAAATATTTAATAAAATTAACTGTTAAAGTTAATTAGTATTAAATAAAGTGGTTTAATAAAATTAATCATCAATTTAAATTATTAGCAAGAGTTAAAAGTATTGAATTTTTTAGGGTTAAAGAAATTGGACTAATAGAATTAATTAAGTTAAAATCAAATATTTAATAAAACTAATTATGAAAATAATTAGTTAGTATTAAATAAATAATTTTAATGAAATTAATTAATTAGCAAACAAATCTCTAGGTTTTTTCTAAAATTATTATTTTGGTTTTTTTAATAAAAGTTAATAAAATATTTTTTTTTTGGATTTTTTTTCTAATAAAAAGTGATATTAAAAAATTAAAACTAAAAAAGAAAAGGGGCAGAATTGTTCAGAATGGGGGGTGCGTTCAGAAATTGGAGGTGTGGACAAAGGAGTCCAAGCGCTGGGCCTGGGTTCCGAGGCCCATGAAATTGAATCAATAGCCAGGGGGTGCGGAGTAGACTCTGGGAGGTGTGATAAGCAATACGTGTGGGCCTTTCGCTTGAGCCCAATGATGAAGCAAATAGGGTGGGGGTGCGGAAATGAAATAACCCGCAAGAGGAAGGGCTTAAGGTCCATTGATCCAAGTTCAATTGGTTAACCTAAAAACTCAAGTTCCTCCTTCAGTCGTGTTTCATCTCCCTCCTCACTCACTGCTTTTCTTTCCCCTCGTTTACGCCGCCGGCCAAAAAACCTCTCTCCGACACACTCCTCCTTCAACAAAAGCGCCGCCGCGAGCTTCTCCGTTTCATTCTTCTTCATTGTTTCATCATGTTTAGATCTTCTTCTCCGGCAATAACATTCTGCTCACAACCTTCAGTCGCTCACCCAATCTAACACGCTCACAAATAGCACCGTCAAACCTAACCGCGACAACCACTCAGCTTCACCTCCTTCTTAGAACTCAGATCATATCCTCTCCATCTCTCCTCTCACTCATCTCAAACAAAACAGAACACAGCAACATATCGGAGCAAACGCGAACAACTTAACGAGCTCAAACAATTCAACCAAATCAAACACAATCAACATTTCATGAAGGAGATAAATACTTACGAATCAGAGTCGCTCCGATGGCGTCTTCGTCGGTGACAAAAAGAAAACCAGAGTCTATCATTCGGGTATCTCGCACCCTCCTTGTTCGACTCAACTTGCTTCTTCTTCTCTGCTCTGCTTCGTCGTTATCGCAAGCTAAAATTCAGAATTCTCCTTCTAATCCTTCTCCGTGCTGCTTATAATGTTGTTGAAGTTGTGGCAAATAGATTTTTGTGGTTGTTGATGATGAGTTGCATAAGGTTGTTGATGCTTTTGAAGGAGGCGAGATAGATTATTTTGCAGTTGTGAAAAAGGATCTGAGTCACGTGAATGGCGAGTGTGAGTCATGAAGTGATTCTCGAAGCGGAAAACGGTGACGAGAGGTTTTCTAGTTATAGTTTGAAGTTGTTGTGTTGTGTAGTTTTGATCAAGGCAACACGAACGGAAGAAGGGGGTCAATGGTGTTGTTGTTGCATTACAATGATGGTGACACGACTCGAGCTGGGTTTTGTGGTGTTATGGAGATGAAGGGATGCGCTGAGTTTTTTGCGTTGTGAATCATGAAAGGGTGGCTGCGAGTTATTTCATGGAGGGAGTTGACATTGCTGAAACTGAAACTTGTGAGGCATTGCGAAAGTGGTACAGTGGTATTTCTTGGAGAGGGTAATGGATATTGTTCAGTGTGTTGAGAGTTAAAGGGAGGCGGTGATGTTGTAACAGAAATGTGGAGAGTGATATTCCTTCAAGAGCAAAGGTGGTCTTTTTCAAAATAAGGTTTTTGTGTTAACCTTTATTCTGCTATTGTCCTTTTTTTCTTCTCCTCTATTTCCTTCTGAATCCCCTCTCCCTTCAAGGTCCCCCCCGTCCTCTCTTATGCTACTCCCTTTTTTAAAAACCAATAAACTTGCTTGTTAATTCAGTTTGTTATTGTTGTTATGTCCCTTTTAATTCGTAGGCTGTCATTGAGGTTTTGGAGGTTTTTGCTACAAGTTTTGCACAGGATGTGAAGCAGCGTGTCGTAGGCTGCTATGTTGGTTGTGGCGTGCCTGAAAATTGTCGTACGGGTCATAGCAGGTGGAGTGTAGTGGCTGTTTGTTGAAGCAGTGCAATGTTTCATGCTTTTGGAAAAGTCCAATTCTACGTAGCAGCTGTCTTGGACAGCATTTCCCTTTTTCATTTTTTGTTTGAATTCAAATATTATGAATTGGTAGTAATGGGCTTAGGAAGGATTGAAATTGTGATTGGGCTTTTGAATGTAAATCAAACCCCTTTTTGTATCAATTGAAATGGACTTTCTGGAAATATTTTGATGGACAATGATATTTTATAAATGTGAATCTTTATAGATGTGAAAAAGAAAAGAATTTAGAAATTGGTTAAAACAAAAAATAAAAAGAAAATGGATTTGAGAATATGGCTTAAAAGAAATGGTTATGAAAGAAATGGATTTAAAAGTGGTTTATGGATATGTGATCAATGTGAATGGTTAATGAAATTGATAAAACAAAATTGATAAAAATGTGGGTTAAAATGGTTAGAAGGAAGTGTATTTTTATAGAAATGGATTTTTTATGGATATATATATTGAATGGATAGTTGTGGAATTGATAGCAAAAATAAGGGTAATTGAAAATGAAGATGGTTTAGAAATTGGAAAATAAAAAATAATAATGGTTAAGAAAAAAATGGATGATGATTAAGAATTGTCCTTAAGGAACCATGAATCAATCTCAACCTTTAAAACTATGAATCATACACCAACTGACTTGCACTAGCACAAAACCTAGTTGAGGCTTCAAACACACACTACTTGAATCACACACCCTGACCTGATCATGAAACACACTTTGCCTGACCAAACAAAGCGACATATTTTTTGGATTTTTTTAATATGGTTAGTGGATGGATGTATAAATGAAGATTATATACAGGTAGGACAAATTTGGGGTATGACAAATGCCCCTATCTAATTTGAAATTCTGGTACCAGATATGTGATGTTACGTGTGATGTCACAACAACACACTCTGCAATGGACAAAGTAAAATAACAGAAGAATACACAAATAGTTGTTCACACAGGTCAGTTAAACAACTTACTCTGGGGGCTACCAAGCCAGGGATGAATTTTACTATTAGCAGTATCAAATTTACAGACTCAACAACCCAGTTGACATCTCCTAAACTTAATCACTACTTAATGAACCTTCTACCTAAGAGACCACTTAGGTATGAGAACACTACTCAATCCCTAAATCACTTCAGCGATATAATTCAAAGATCACACACTTTGAAAAACACAACTTGATTATGCTTCACAGCTTTGATCAAGAACAACTCAACACAACAACATCAATTCACACTAAAATGGTTTACAATACAAACACGAAGACACAAACGACTCTCAGTCTTTAGCACTCTATCTTCTTCGTTACTTTCCTCCAAGGATTGATGCGCTTTATATAGCAATTTGATCTGGTCTTGGACCTGCTACAATATCTTACCTGATTTGTTATTTAAAACTGAATCTTCAACAGATTTTCTCTCTCAAAATCTTCTTAAATCTTCAGCCTTTAAACACTCCTATAAATCTGCATCAAATCTGTTTGTAACAGAAAATATCTCCTCCAAGATATTCGCATCCAATAACTCTACCAGCTCTCCTAAATTCCAGCTAATACGCTTAACCCTAAAAACATCTCAAACCTGATGTTTTACTGATCTGCATATCTAATGTCATGACATCGCATGTGACATCAGACTTCAAAACTTCAACAACTTAAAAACCTAACATTATCCAATGTTAAGACTCAATGTTACGACATCACCCATGTGACATCAACATTGAACAACTTTGTTTTACCAAAATTCTAGCCAATCCAAAAGCTAACAATCTCCCCCTTTGGCTAATTTTGGCTAAAACAATCTCTGCAGCATCAGAGACTTCAGAAGCGGATAAAAATGTTAAAAATTTTAAAACAAACTCCCCCTCAAAACCAGAATCATCATACAGCTGCACAAACATACTCCCCCTCAACTTCTGCATCACATCAGAACTTAGATAGGATACACTCTACACACCTAGGCTAACTCTCCCCCTTTTTAGCCATAATTGGACAATCACCAAACACAATGTCCTGACATAAATAAAGACATGGTCAAACACCACGCTTCCCAAAAACACACGTTCCAACACATTGACTGTTCAGTCGATACAAACTATGCTACTTGTTTGCATTATAAAAATAAGCCTTTCTTCCTTCTAGCAGCACCACTCAGCAACCAAGAATGAGCCAGTCAAACACCAAAGGTGCAGCAAAGAACCTCAAGCAGAAGGACAAGACTACTGATCCACCTAAGAAGAGGAGCAAAACAATGACTGCAGCTGAAACTACTACTGGAACCACAAAGACAGGCAGAACCTCAGAAACTACCATGAAACCAAGCAAGAAGCTTCTTGTGCAACAACAAGCTACTGATGATGATTGGGATGAAGACTGGAAAGCTTTTCTAGATGCAGGGGGTTGGGATAATCTGTAACTATTGATGTACTTCAAATCTGTAGCCTTCAGCAGTTGAATAAAATCAATTTCTAAAGAATATACTCTCTAGCACATTTAATCTTCATAAATGAAAATTCCTAATTTACTTCTCAAACTTTCAAATTGGTTTGCATCTAAGGCTTTAGTAAAAATGTCAGCTAATTGTTTATCTGTAGCAACATGTTCCAAAGCAACTACTTTGTCTTCAACCAAATCTCTTATAAAATGATGCCTTATATCAATATGCTTAGTTCTGCTATGTTGAATAGGATTCTTAGATATATTGATAGCACTCAAATTATCACAGTACAATGTCATGACATCTTGTTTGACATTTTATTCTGTTAACATATGCTTCATCCAAACAAGTTGAGAACAATTACTCCCTACTGCTATGTACTCAGCTTCAGCAGTAGAAAGAGACACACAGTTCTGCTTTTTACTAAACCATGATATCAGATTATTCCCTAAGAAGAAACAACCTCCTGAAGTGCTTTTCCTATCATCAGCACTCCCAGCCCAGTCAGCATCATAATATCCCCTTAACTCAGTCCCAGATCCATGACTATACAGCATCCCATAGTCACTAGTGCCATTAACATATTTCAGGATCCTCTTTACTTGATTCAAGTGACTAACCTTAGGCTCAGATTGGTATCTGGCACAAACTCCAACAGTAAAAGAAATGTCAGGTCTGCTAGCTGTGAGATACAATAGGCTCCCAATCATGCTTCTATATAAACTTTGATCCACACTAACACCATGTTCATCCTTGGATAATTTTAGATGAGTAGGAGCAGGAGTCCTCTTGTGATTAGCATTCTCTAGACCAAACTTCTTCACTATGTTCTTTGCATACTTGCTCTGAGAAATGAATATGGAGTCCTCCATTTGTCTAACTTGTAGACCAAGAAAATAGTTTAGCTCACCAACAAGACTCATTTCAAATTCAGACTGCATCTGTTCCACAAAATGTTTAACCATTGCATCTGACATCCCACCAAATACTATGTCATCAACATAGATTTGAGCTATCATCAGTTTTCCTCCTTCCTCTTTAACAAACAAAGTCTTGTCAATCCCTCCTTTTCTGTAGCCATTCACAACCAGGAATTCAGTAAGCCTTTCATACCAAGCTCTTGGTGCTTTCTTCAAACCATTTAGAGCTTTCCTTAGTTTGTACACATGGTCAGGAAATGTTGGATCAATAAATCCTTTTGGTTGATCAACATACACCTCTTCATTTAAGTAACCATTCAAGAAGGCACTCTTAACATCCATCTGAAAAAGCTTGAATTTGAAATTACAAGCCACCCCTAAGAGCAATCTGATAGATTCCAGTCTTGCCACAGGAGCAAAGGTTTCATCATAGTCAATTCCTTCAACCTGAGTGTATCCCTGAGCAACTAATCTGGCCTTGTTTCTGGTGACCACTCCTTGTTCATCAGATTTATTCTTGTAGATCCACTTAGTGCCAATCACATTAACTCCATCAGGCCTAGGTACAAGCTCCCATACTTCATTCCTCTTGAATTGCTCCACTCTTCATGCATTGCATTTATCCAAAACTCATCAGTCAATGCTTCCTTGACATTCTTTGGCTCAATTTTGGAGACAAAACATGAACTTGCTATAACATCTCTTGACCTAGTCCTCACTCCAGAATTTGGATCACCTATAATAAGCTCCTTTGGGTGGTCCTTTTGCACTCTAATAGAGGGATCTTTATGAGGTTGCTCAGTTTCAGGCTCAGCAGCAGCAACACTAGGAGTTGGACTTCTGTCTTCAGCTTCTGGTGCAACTTCACCAACTGATGTTCCAACATCATCTAGGACATCATCATCTTCCTGCTTATCATTGTCATGAATCACCACATTGATGGACTCCATCATCGCCTTGGTTCTAGAGTTGAAAGGGAATGGTGCTGAATCTCAGGAGGAGCTGTCTCAGGCCATTGCTATGCTGGGAAGACAGTTTAACAAGGTTTTCAAGAGGATGAATAAGAACTACAAACCTAATGTTAAGAACATCTCCTCTGACATCAGCAAGTCAAAAGAGAAGGATGAAGAGAAGACTGCTCAAGACAAAGGGATTCAATGCTTTGAGTGTGAAGGATATGGACATGTCAAGAAAGAATGTCCTACATTCCTTAAGAAGTAGAAGAAGGGCATGACAGTTTCCTGGTTTGATACTGACAGTGAAAGTGAAGAAGAGTCAGCCAAGCATGTCAGATCTTTGACAAGGACATGTGTTTCTGATGGAGAATCAAGTGATGAGGAACTGACTTTTGAGGAGTTAGCAGCCTCCTATCATGAGTTATGTCTGAAGAGTGCAGAGGTATGTCAAGAAAGTGAGAAACAAAAGAAACAAATTGTTCAGCTTGAGACTGTCAAAGCTGATCTTGAAAATGAAGTCGTGTTGGTTAAATCTCAACTTGATCAAATGACAAAATCTGTTAGAATGTTGAACTGTGGATCTGATACTCTTGATAAGATCCTTCAGGCAGAAAAAGTAGCAGGAGACAAATCTGGCTTAGGATTTGTTGAGGAGAAGGTTTCTGCTTAAGCTAGTACTTCAGGAACCAAAAAGGACATGTCTCAACCAATGTCTCAACATAACAAAAAGAGACATAATCCTAAACCCAAACAGGTTGCTCACCAACAGCCTCAAAATGTTGGGAAAAGGTATGCTCATGGTCCTCATCAAGGGAAGGTACATACTCATGAATCTAGGCAGTATATGCCTCCTCAATACCATAGGAGTATGCAGGCTCCTAAGTTCAGCATGTTCCATCAGATGCCTCAACATCAGGGAAACATGTATGGCTTTGAATATAATAATGTTGTGCCTCATTATTATGGAAGAAGGAAGCCACATCACCGTAGAAGACAGCCTAAGAGACAGAATCCTCACTACAGGAGACAGGCAAACTATGGAAGAAAACAGCAGCAGTACTATGGATGGCAGCCACAGCAGTTTCAAGGTGGCAGGAAGTTTAACAACTTCAGGGAAGAAAAAGTAAGGTGCTTATATTGTGGAAGATTTGGACATATGCAATTTTCTTGCTTCAAGCTTCATGGTTATCCCAAGTCTATCCCTCAACCTAGACAGAAGGATAAAAGACCCAAGGTTGTTAAGCAGTGGGTTCCTAAAGGAGAGGTTAAATGTCTATTGGCTCACTTTTCAGACAGACACTCTGCTAAGGATGGGTGGTACTTTGACAGTGGTTGTTCAAAGCACATGACTGGATTCAAAAACCAATTGGTGGAAGTCAATTCTTGCTCCTCAATTGATGTTACTTTTGGAAATGGAAAGAAAGGGGTGGTGAAAGGTGTTGGAAAAGTGAAGTGTCATGATGGACCTGATCTTGACAATGTGCTTCTTGTCAAAGGGTTGAGTGCTAACCTGATTAGCATAAGTCAGCTCTGTGATGATGGATATAAGGTCAGCTACACTAAAGATGAGTGTTTGATAACTAATGAAGAAAATGAGATAGTTATGAAAGGAGTCAGATCCAGAGATAATTGTTATCAATGGGTACCTCAAGAGGTCAGCTCATCTGGTGATGTTCAGGTTGATGTTGTGACATCAGACTGTAACATTAGGTGTGAAAGTCTGAGCATGCTGAAAGGTCAATTAGGGTCAATAACTTGTGGTGTGAATCCTTTTAAAGGAAAGTTATTTTGGAGGGAGAAAATCATTGATTGGCGTTTAAGTGACCCACAAAATCAGGCTCCATACTTTAGGCAATCATTTCCTATTATAGCCATCTCACACTTCATCAAACTTCATATCCCTAATCTGGTCATCTCCTTCTCCTTCAACAGAAATCGCCATTCATCTCTGAATCTAAAGTGCTTCACAGGAACAATGTCAAAACATATATCATCTCCATCTAAGAAATCTGCCTCACAAAGTTCATCGCGAGATAAAGCTAGGGTTTCTACAGAAGAGGGCTCTGCAGAAGAAGCTTTGAATGTAAAACCCATCTCCATGATGGTTCCTGAATCTGGTAAGTCAAGACCTTCCAAACTACAACCAAAAAGGGCTGGAACTAAATTTAATGATAATGAAACTAAGAGGCTAGTCACTAGTGTACTTTTTAGCGATAAATCTACATCTAAGTCTTCCTCCTCTCAAGCTGTTGAAGAGAGGTTTGATGTTGATCGTAGTCTTAATCAGATTTCCACCAAGATTTTGGATAAGGGTTTATCTGTAAAAGGAATTTCTATTCCCCTTAGACAAATGCCTGCTGAAAAGGAAGACATGCAAAGTGCTGCTACAAATCTTCACAGACTGGCTATCTCTGTTATTGAAGATGCTGAAGTGGGTGGTGAAGAAGAAGGTGATCAGGAGGAAGCTGATGTTGAAACAGATGTCAGAACATTGCCTGACAGGAATGTTGGAGCTAGCCCTAGTGAAAATAAGAATACTGATAAGGTGGATGTAATTGATCTATCTGATAATGAAGTGATTGGAAAAGTTGTCCCTGGGATTGCCAATAGATTGAAAACAAGGAAAGGAAAGATTGTGGAAGCTTCTCCTAAGCAGTCAGCTGAAGGGAAGAAGAAAAAGGCTTTTGTGGTTGGTCCAACCAAGTCATGGAGCAAAGTGGCTGTGAAATCCAAAAAGAGAAAGGTGAGGGAGGATTCAGAGTCTGAATTTGATGTTGAGGATGATGTTCAAGACATCACACCTGTGAGAAGGTCTATATTAAAGAGAATTGCTGACAAGATCCCTGATATCCCTGTTGACAATATTTCATTCCACTATGCTAGCAGTGCATCCATGTGGAAATTTGTCTGTCAGAGGAGACTAGCACTGGAGAGAGAACTTGGTGGAGATGCCTTGGATCTTAAGGAAGTCATTGAATTGATTAGATTTGCTGGGTTAATAAAGAATTTGTCTGGACTATCCAAGTGCTATGATGGATTAGTCAAGGAATTTATTGTCAACATTCCTATGGCTATTAATAACAGCAGAAATATGGATTTTAGGAAGGTTTATGTGAGAGACCAATGTGTAAACTTTTCTCCTGAGGTAATTAACACTTATCTAGGAAGGGATGAGCAGGAGTATAGAGAGTTAGAAGAAACAGACAATGTTGTGTGCAAGGAAATCACAGCAGGGCAAGTGAAAGTCTGGCCTCTGAAAGGAAAATTATCAGCCAGTTTGTTAAGTGTCAAATATACTATTCTGCACAGAATAGGAGCAGCTAATTGGGTCCCTACCGATCACAAGACAACTATCTCTGCTGGATTGGGAAAATTCATTTATGCTGTTGGGACAAAGAGGTTGTTTGATTATGGGGCTTATATATATGATCAGACTATCAAGCATGCTGCTACAAATGCAGTGAAGTTGCCTATTGCCTTTCCCTCTCTCATTTGTGGGATCATCTTGTCACAACATCCTGAGATTCTTCATCAATCTGATGTGGTGTGTAAGAGAGAATCTGCCTTGTCAATCCACTATAAGCTGTTTGAAGGGAAGCATGTCCCTGACATTGTCAAGACATCAGCTTCAACATCACAACAGCCACCTGCCAAAACTGGGTTGATTTCAGAATTGGAGGAGGCTTGCAAGGAGTTGGATGAAGTCATCTGAGTGAGTACTGAAAGAAAGCTAAAATTTAAAAAAATTCTCATGACTTTGAGATTGGCAGAAAAAGAAGATGAAGCGGTCAATGCTAGCCAAAATGATGATGATGTTGAAGGACCAGGTTCTGAAAAAGGTGGCCCTAGCACTGATGGTGAAGATGGGTCTAGCTCTGATACCAATTGAAATTCTGGTACCAGATATGTGATGTTACGTGTGATGTCACAACAACACACTCTGCAATGGACAAAGTAAAATAACAGAAGAATACACAAAGAATTGTTCACCCAGTTCAGTTAAACAACTTACTCTGGGGGCTACCAAGCCAGGGATGAATTTCACTATTAGCAGTATCAAATTTACAGACTCAACAACCCAGTTGACATCTTCTAAACTTAATCACTACTTAATGAACCTTCTACCTAAGAGACCACTTAGGTATGAGAACACTACTCAATCCCTAAATCACTTCAGTGATATAATTCAAAGATCACACACTTTGAAAAACACAACTTGATTCTGCTTCACAGCTTTGATCAAGAACAACTCAAAACAACAACACCAATTCACACTAGAATGGTTTACAATACAAACACGAAGACACAAACGACTCTCAGTCTTTAGCACTCTATCTTCTTCGTTACTTTCCTCCAAGGATTGATGTGCTTTATATAGCAATTTGATCTGGTCTTGGACCTGCTACAATATCTGACCTGATTTATTATTTAAAACTGAATCTTCAACAGATTTTCTCTCTCAAAATCTTCTTAAATCCTCAGCCTTTAAACACTCCTACAAATCTGCATCAAATCTGTTTGTAACAGAAAATATCTCCTCCAAGATATTCACATCCAATAACTCTACCAGCTCTCCCAAATTCCAGCTAATACGCTTAACCCTAAAAACATCTCAAACCTGATGTTTTATTGATCTGCATATCTGATGTCATGACATCGCATGTGACATCAGACTTCAAAACTTCAACAACTTAAAAACCTAACATTATCCAATGTTAAGACTCAATGTTACGACATCACCCATGTGAGATCAACATTGAACAACTTTGTTTTACCAAAATTCTAGCCAATCCAAAAGCTAACATAATTGGCTTGAACCTAGAGAATGAACTGCTGCATGGCATTCATTTTAAAGGTGCAAGTCAATTAGATACAAGAAGACCCCAAAAATTTGTCTGACAAGAGATAAAGTGCTATAGAGTAAGAGCTGATAGAATAGGGTAGCAGGGTACCAAATGAACAGAATAACTAGAGGCTCTTTGGGTGGTCGAAGCAGTCCCTTATTCACTAAGGTTCTCCGATGATACCAAAGTTGTATCTCTGAAGGCAGACGATTCTCTGGGTCGTCGAAGCAGACCCTTATCCATTAAGGTTCCTCGATGATACCAAAGCAGTATCTCTGAAGGCAAACGATTCTCTGGGTTGTCGAAGCAGTCCCTTATCCATTAAGGTTCTCCGATGATACCAAAGCAGTATCTCTGAAGGCAGATGATTCTCTGGGTCGTCGAAGCAGTCCCTTATCCGTTAAGGTTCCCCGATGATACCAAAGCAGTATCTCTGAAAGCAGACGATTCTCTGGGTCGTCGAAGTAGTCCCTTATCCATTAAGGTTCCCCGATGATACCAAAGCAGTATCTCTGAAGGCAGACAATTCTCTAGGTCGTCGAAGCAGTCCCTTGTCCATTAAGGTTCCTCGATGATACCAAAGCAGTATCTCTGAAAGCAGACGATTCTCTGGGTCGTCGAAGCAGTCCCTTATCCATTAAGGTTCCTCGATGATACCAAAGCAGTATCTCTGAACAAATTTGCTAGGAGAATATTTGAGCAAGATTTCTGTCAGAGGAAATGTGCTGGCTCTGCAGGGGAAAGCTCATAAGAAACTTTCTAGGATATCCTCTGCTTGGGGAGTAAGAATATCAACAGCTGTTGGGGATTGTCAATAACAACTGCTTGGCTTAATAATGACTTGCTGGGGGATAGAATTCCTTGAGTACATTCAAGGTATCAACTCTTTTTAGAGGAATACTGCCGACTTTGATGGAGGACTAGCCAAGATGCTTGTGAACCGATCCTGGATTTTGCTATGCTATGCTGGGGATGGGTATGCCATGCATTACAAAATGCACTGAAACACATGCTAAGATGCAACTGCTGGAGAATATAATGCACGTATGATATGATAGTTCTTGATATGATTATGTAATGTTATGCTAGCATGTTATGCACATGACGATGCAAATGATCGGGCGCGCTGGGGATAGGTTTCCTCGTCGAGGGTATCAACAGGAATTGAATTTGGTAATTGCCAAATGAAATTGGGCCTTGGGTCAAACTTCCAGACTAAAACTGGATTGGAGGATAGATTACCAAACGAGAACTGGTGTTCAAACTGTTTTGCCAGACGAGAACTGGACCTTAAAAGATTTTCCAGACGAGAACTGGACCTTAAAGTGGTTTGCCAGACGAGAACTGGACCTTAAAATGTTTTTCCAGACGAGAACTGGACCTTAAAATGTTTTGCCAGACGAGAATTGGACCTTAAAGTGTTTTTCCAGACGAGAACTAGACCTTAAAAATGTTTGCCAGACGAGAACTGGGCTTTAAAATATTTGCCAGACGGGAACTGGACCTTAAAGTGATTTGCCAGGCGGGAACTGGACTTTGGATTGCCAAGCTAAGTTGGACTTTGGTGTCAAGTCTTGCGATACCAGGCCTTGAGACATCAAATCTTGTTGGAAGGTTAGGCTTGAGGTATGATACACATGTCTATGCAATGAGCGAAGCGACATGACTAATGCATATGAGTGATTTATGCAATGATATGAAGGTCCGAAGATGCCCCAGTAGAGGATAATGGATGGATAGGTTCCTATACAGCAAGGTTTCTTGTTAGAAGGAAGGCAAAAGGTTATCTGTGGGATGATAGCATGATTCCCCGACGCTCGTCTTGCCCTCAAAGCCACTGGCGAAGATTTGCTTGCTTGATCTTGAAAGCAAGGAGAGATTTTTGCCCCTCTGTAACTCATCTTGCCCCAGTCTGGGTCTATGAAGAATTTTTCCTTGACACGAAATTGGAAACAACTGTACCGTGAGATGATCTCAAGATGTCTTGCCCCAGAATTCCAAGTCATGAAAGGATTTGTCTTTGAAAGGAAAATTCAGAAGCAGATGTACCATGAGATGAACTCGAGATGGTTTGCCCCAGAATTCCAAGTCATGAAAGGATTTGTCCTTGAAAGGAAGTTGGAAGCAGTTGTACCATGAGATGAACTCGAGATGGTTTGCCCCAGAATTCCAAGTCATGAAATGATTCTTCCTTGAAAGGAAGTTGGAAGCAGTTGTACCATGAGATGAACTCGAGATGGTTTGCCCCAGAATTCCAAGTCATGAAAGGATTCTTCCTTCATTGAATGACTCTTGAAGTATTTGGCTTCGAAGTACCCTTGAGGTAGCCTGCCCCGGAATGAGCGTTCGAGCGACTTAACTTGTGTTGATTGAACATTTGAGAGGTTTTCCTTTAATCAAAAGAACCTCTGGGTGGCCTGCCCCTGGTTGGTAGATTCTTGAGATGATTTACTTTGATCAACTTGTTCTTGAATGATTTGCCCCATAATCAACTAATGCTTCGGGGACTTGCTTTAAACTGACTGATTCCATAATCATTGGATGTCAATGCCCCTGTTCCATAGGGTTATGAGGTGTTGTCAATTCGAGCCAACATTGTTGAATGACCCATTCCCCTTTGATTGCTCCTTGTTGGAATTTCCTTGATGTCAAACACTGACTTGCAGTCAAAATTGTTTGTTCACAAATGGTAATTTTAATGTGATGCTCATGCAAGTTTTGAAAAAATCAATCATTATTAGAACGATGTGATAGTGTATGACGAATGGACCATTAGTCCAAACGTGGTGCTGATTTAGTTGGTGTGAAAGATATAGCAAGAATATGACACCAATACAAGTGATTAGCAAATTTGTAGGAGTCAGTTTACGCAACCTTGCTGTAGTATGCTTTCAGAATAAACCCCGCCTCAATTAGGTCTTTTGAGGGTTATAACATGGTCTGGTTCACGACTATAGAAACAAAGAATATAAGGCCCAAGATCTGTTTTGTACCCCACCCTTTCTTCGTGATGTTCTCCAGTCTTATGTTCAGTTAAATCTGCACATGTTTGTATTCCAAAAGGGTTGACGGTTCAAGGTATGCTTGAAATGGCAATCACCTTATTTTGTTTTTGATGAATGTCAGTGACCTCTTGGATTTTGATGTGGTGGCCACTGGATCTTATTTTGTTTTTGTTGAGGGTTCGAGGGCCTCTTTTGTTTTTTGATCCCTATCTTTTGCATGGACTGATTTCGCTTTTTCAAGTCCATCGGGATTGCCTTGATTTTTTCCTAAGTCTCCTTTTGAGGTGTTCGACTTAGCAGGCTTTTGTTTTTTTTATTTTATTTTTTATTTTGTCGAAGGATTGTGACTGCCAAGTTATTGGTCATTGAAGAACAACCACCATAACTTCTGGATTTTGCTATTGTGAACTGAGTGCGTAATCAGGTTAACTGAACACTACCCCTGCCCTAGGTTGAGTGTAAGGGTTTGAATATCCGAAGGAGTCTGCTACTTCTAAGCTCGAAGTGGTTTACTAGGGATTAACTCCTTATCTCTCCAGTGTTTGGGGATTTGAAACAATGTCTGTACATCCTTGGCAGGATTCCATCCGAAAGCATACCATCAGCAATTATGGGTACCTTGTTCTCATCATCCTCCCTCCAATCATTGCTAAACAAAAGTTTGATAAAGAAAATGGACAAGAAGTATATGGAAGAATTTTGTTGTTTTTGTTTTGTATTTTTATATTTTTTTTACATATAAGTAAAGAAAAATGAGCGAATGCGACATGATTAATTCATAAAATGCATGATCACATCATTAATATTACCATTCAAAACAACAATATTCAAAAGCAAGTAGCATTTAACATAACAAAATTATAAATGCAAATGATAAATGTCCAATGGTTGCCAGTATCTGAGGAAGTCTTCCTGTCTGAACCACTGGCTTTAGGGGATGCCTCTTGAATTCTTGGAACTCATTTGGGCGAGAAACTGACATGCACAACCAAGTTTCCTTCTGGAAATGATATGTGCTTTTTGTCAATCAACTGTTGTACCTTGGCTTGAAAAGCTTTGCAATCCTCAGTCGAATTCCCCATTGATCCAGCATGATATCCACAATGTGCATTGGGGTCGTATCCAGGCGGGTATGGTTCTGGCAAAGGCTTGATAGCTTTGGGCTCTACCAGTGAGTTTTGGGCCAGATGCGGCAAAAGTTGACTGTACGACATAGGAACTAGGTGAAGAGGAGCAGTCCTTCTTTCCAAGTTGTTTCGAGGTCTATGCTGATTCTGATGATGATTCTGATATCCTCGACCACGGGCTCATTGATTTGCACGAGGAGAAATCATAGGTTTCTGGTGTGATGCCCTAGGATTGACAGGTTGCCCATAAGGATGATATGGCGCTGACAATGATAACTGCCGAGAAGCTAAAGGGCCATAAAGTCTTGCTGGTGCACCTTGAGAATACTCAACATTTGCTATAACTGCATCAATTTCATTATCCTCTTCCTCTTGGGGATTGCTGAAAGATTCAGTCTCACCAGCTTGGTTGCTCTAGACGTCTTGGACTTGCTTAGCTTTGAGGTAACTCTCGATGTGTTCTCCTACTATTATAAGGTCAGATAAGCTTGAGAATGAACTGCCAGTCATTCTTTCAAGGTAGGTGTCATGCAGACTATTCAAGAACATGTCAATCACTTTTTTATCCAGGAGTGGTGGTTGCACCCTGGCTGCCAACTCTCTCCACCGTTGTGCATAATCCTTAATGGATTCACCGCTTTTTTGAGATAGGCTTTGCAACTGCGTGCGACTGGGAGCCATGTCCAAATTGTACTCATATTGCTTTAGGAAAGCGTTGGATAAGTCTTTCCATGATTGGATACAGCTTCTTTCTAAATCCATGTACCAATTCAAAGATGCACCACTTAAACTGTCTTGGAAACAGTAAATCATCAACTTCTCGTCGCGGACATGAGAAGTCATCTTTCGGCAGAACATCACCAAATGATGCTTCGGGCAACTGATACCAGCGTACTTCTCGAAGTTGGGTACTTTGAATTTTGGAGGAATTACCAAGTCTGGCACTAGGCACATATCAACAGCATCGAGCCCAGAAATATCGCGTGCTTTCATAGCTTGAACTTTCTCTTCGAGGGCACAAAACCTTTTCTCCATGGAATCAGTCAGCGACATCATCTGAGACTGAGCAGGGATGTTCACTCGTGGAAGATGATCACCAGGTAGACGATCATACAGTGGGTTAGTCGACACAGTAAAACCTGATGGGGGGTCAAAATCCTTCATCCTAATATGTTGAAAGTTATCCTCTGACATAGCCATCACAACTTTCAAATTGTCTATGCTCCTCTTATCTTCGCTTGAACTTCCTTTAAATGTTTTGCGGCCACCACAGGTTCAGTATGAGCGTCGGGAAACCAGCTGGCAGGAAATGGACAGAGGATCGGATGAGTTTGTTTGAAAATGATATGCTAATGTCATGAGTATGCAATGCTTATGCAAGGTTCCAGGATCAAAACAACATCTGATTCTGAGGAAGGAGCTAGACACAGGATATCTCTGATCACAAGACCCCCCACATGTAGGCTCTAACCGGGTAGGTGCCTAGAGTTATGGATATCTTTCAAAGACATTATAGCCATGAAGAAGGAACATCAGACGATAATATCCTTGAAAGGATCTCGTCTAGGTGAGGTCTTCGTTTCTTCCCCACGAGAAAGACTCCTCGGAGGCGCCCACTACACAACCTTTGACACACGGGTTCTAAGTAGGATTCTCAGAATCCTAGATCGAGGTCGAAAATATTACTGTCAGGAAGTAATACGTTCGAGGGATCTCATCTGATTGTGGCATTCGCATTAACCCACAAAGAGTTAACACTACCAACCACCATAGATAAATGGGTTAATGGTCCTTGGGATCAACGATTCAGGCTCGAAAACATTATCATCATGACGAAGTAACGTCAAAACGATAACATTTCCAAGGGAATCTACTCCAAGCGGGGTCTTTGCTTTAGCTCACGCAGAAGAAACCACGCAAACCTCCACTACACAACCACCATCCTAATCCTAGGGTTATACTCGGACTCGGGTATAGAGCCATCTCACAGAGCACCAATGATCAGAGAACCCCCACAATGTCATAAGAGATAATAATAGGATATAATAAAAATAAGCAAGCAAGTAGATAACAGATAATCAGACAAGCAAGCAAACAAACAAGATAAGATAAACAAACAAGCGGATCTATCACTCACGAATCGAGTCAAGTTAGGTTTGACTCTCTCTAGCATAGGGCAATGCCTATCCCCAGCAGAGTCGCCATCTGTCGTACCTCGAAAAATACGATCCTCGCGATGGACACGGAAAAAACTGTTCGAAACAGAGTCGCCACCGAACTTTATTCATCCCAAAAGAGGGAAAGGAAAATATCGAGAAAACCTTTGAAAGGATAAGAAAATGGCCATCGCAACCAAATTCGGGTTCGGGAGTCGATTACACAAGAGGGAAGGTATTAGCACCCTCTACGTTTGTTGTACTCAACGGGAACCTCTTGATTCGATTCGTGAGAAAGCTAGCTAGGTTTGTTTGTTTATCTTCAAAGGTAAAAGAATTGGTTTTTTTAAAAGGGAAAATGGGGTGGTTTTATATTAGTGTGCTCGGCAAGGATTGAGAACCCTTGGGCCTACGTATTCCCTCGTGCAATGGGAAAGTCAGAGCATTCGTAGTTCGGGGGACTACTGTTGTTTGGTTTGTATTTTTTATAGGCGTCAATTTTCCATACACGAGTAAGAGAACTCGCACCCAAACAATTGAGGAAAAAGGTCAAAGACTTGGACCCCCTCACATCACCTTTTAGGAAGTTGTGTTTGAATATACGATTAAGTGTGTTAAAGATTTGATTGAGAAAATAGTTTGATTTGCATGTGTTTTAGGGTTTCGGTCGCACAAGGCGAGGAAGAAGAGTTTTTTTAATCGTGTTGGATATTTTAGAGGTGACAATTTCCCACACACGAGTAAGAGAACTCGCACCCAAACAATTGAGGAGAAGGGTCAAAGACTCGACCACCCTCACTTCACCTTTAGTAAAAATATATTTAGATAGAGATTAAGTGTTTTAATGATTACTTGGAAAAAAGTGTGAATGTTGTCGAGTTACAAGTGTTTTAGAGGCGTCAATTGTTCGCACGCGAGTAAGAGAACTCGCACCTTAACAATCGACAGGTTAAAGTTTAAGTTTTTTAGAGGCGTCAATTGTTCGCACACGAGTAAGAGAACTCGCACCTAAACAATCGACAAGTTAAAGTTTAAGTTTTTTTAAGGTGTCAATTGTCCACACACGAGTAAGAGAACTCGCACCCAAACAATTGAAGAGAAAGACCAAAGACTCGATCCCCCTCACTTTTCACCTTTTAAGGAATAATGTTTAAGTATGATTAAATGTATTGATTTGATTTGAAAAATGCTCGATGTTGATCGAGGTTTGAATTTGCGTGCGGAACGGTTAAAGGTTTGAACTAATGGAAAGGAGGTCCTAGTGGTTCAAGGTAAGGTCGATTGCGAGGCAAAAGCGCTCGGCTTACAAGAAATAAAGGGACTTGATATGTGGATCAAGTGAATGCTTGGAGGTGAATTGGTGATTAATTGAATTTGATTTGGAAAATACTTGACGTTGGATCAAGCTTGTTTATTCTTGTAAAAAAAGGGGTTGATTTTAATCTTATGGGAGAGGGGTGTAATTAATCAAGGGAGAATAATCAAGCCACAATTAAAGTATGACAATCACACATATGCATGCAAACCAAAGTGAATTGTGCAACAAGTATCGTTGTATAAAGCCCAAGAGGAGGCTATGTGAGGTTGATTGCGATCGTGAAAACAATCGACTTACAAGGTATTTGAAAAGGGCTTGACATTAAGTCAAGGTATTAGTTTGAAAAAGTTTGGACAAGCATATGATGAATGACATAAATATAATCAAGGCATGATATCAATCCATATGAGAAAGGTATAAACACCACACAAAGATTGTAAACCACATAAAATGGGGGAAATATAATCAAGCATGTTAGTTTAGTTAGTCACTAAAATCCTAAACTCCTAAAGTTAGTCTAAGGAGGGGAAATTCTCAACTTAAATCAATATGTTTTTTAGATTTTTAGAGAAAAGGTAAAAATCAAATAATTAATCAAATTAAACTAAAATATTTAATAAAATTAACTGTTAAATTTAATTAGTATTAAATAAAGTGGTTTAATAAAATTAATCATCAATTTAAATTATTAGCAAGAGTTAAAAGTATTGAATTTTTTAGGGTTAAAGAAATTGGACTAATAGAATTAATTAAGTTAAAATCAAATATTTAATAAAACTAATTATGAAAATAATTAGTTAGTATTAAATAAATAATTTTAATGAAATTAATTAATTTGCAAACAAATCTTTAGGTTTTTTCTAAAATTATTATTTTGGTTTTTTTAATAAAAGTTCATAAAATGTTTTTTTTTGGATTTTTTTTATAATAAAAAGTGATATTAAAAAATTAAAACTAAAAAAGAAAAGGGGCAGAATTGTTCAGAATGGGGGGTGCGTTCAGAAATTGGAGGTGTGGACAAAGCAGTCCAAGCGCTGGGTCTGGGTTCTGAGGCCCATGAAATTGAATCAATAGCCAGGGGGTGCGGAGTAGACTCTGGGAGGTGTGATAAGCAATATGTGTGGGCCTTTCGCTTGAGCCCAATGATGAAGCAAATGGGGTAGGGGGTGCGGAAATGAAATAACCCGCAAGAGGAAGGGCTTAGGGCCCATTGATCCAAGTTCAATTGGTTAACCTAAAAACTTAAGTTCCTCCTTCAGTCGTGTTTCATCTCCCTCCTCACTCACTGCTTTTCTTTCCCCTTGTTTACGCCACCGGCCAAAAAACCTCTCTCCGACACACTCCTCCTTCAACAAAAGCGTCGCCGCAAGCTTCTCCGTTTCATTCTTCTTCATTGTTTCATCATGTTTAGATCTTCTTCTCCGACAATAACATTCTGCTCACAACCTTCAGTCGCTCACCCAATCTAACACGCTCACAAATCGCACCGTCAAACCTAACCGCGACAACCACTCAGCTTCACCTCCTTCTTAGAACTCAGATCATATCTTTTCCATCTCTCATCTCACTCATCTCAAACAAAACAGAACACAGCAACATATCGGAGCAAACGCGAACAACTTAACGAGCTCAAACAATTCAACCAAATCAAACACAATCAACGTTTCATGAAGGAGATAAATACTTACGAATCGGAGTCGCTACGATGGCGTCTTCGTCGGCGACAAAAAGAAAACCAGAGTCTATCGTTCGGGTATCTCGTACCCTCCTTCTTCGACTCAACTTGCTTTTTGTTCTCTGCTCTGCTTCGTCGTTATCGCAAGCTGAAATTCAGAATTCTCCTTCTAATCCTTCTTCGTGCTGCTTGTAATGTTGTTGAAGTTGTGGAAATTAGATTTTTGTGGTTGTTGATGATGAGTTGCAGAAGGTTGTTGATGCTTTTGAAGGAGGCGAGACAGATTATTTTGCAGTTGTGAAAAAGGATCTGAGTCACGTGAATGGCAGGTGTGAGTCGTGAAGTGATTCTCGAAGTGGAAAACAGCGACGAGAGGTTTTCTAGTTGTAGTTTGAAGTTGATGTGTTGTGTAGTTTTGATCAAGGCAACACGAACGGAATGAGGGGGTCAATGGTGTTGTTGTTGCGTTACAATGATGGTGACATGACTCGAGCTGGGTTTTGTGGTGTTATGGAGATGAAGGGATACGCGGAGTTTTTTTGTGTTGTGAATCATGAAAGGGTGGCCGCGAGTTGTTTCATGGAGGGAGTTGACATTTCTGAAACTGAAACTTGTGAGGCATTGCGAAAGTGGTACAGTGGTATTTCTTAGAGAGGGTAACGGATATTGTTCAGTGTGTTGAGAGTTAAAGGGAGGTGGTGATGTTGTAACAGAAATGTGGAGAGTGATATTCCTTCAAGAGCAAAGGTGATCTTTTTCAAAATAAGGTTTTTGTGTTAACCTTTATTCTGCTATTGTATTTTTTTTCTTCTCCTCTATTTCCTTCTGAATCCCCTCTCCCTTCAAGGTCCCCCCCCCCCCCCCCCCCCCGCCCTCTCTTATGCTACTCCATTTTTTTTAAAACCAATAAACTTGCTTGTTAATTCAGTTTGTTATTGTTGTTATGTCCCTTTTAATTCGTAGGCTGTCATTGAGGTTTTGGAGTTTTTGTTACAGGATTTGCACAGGCTGTGAAGCAGCGTGTCGTAGGCTGCTATGTTGGTTGTGGCGTGCCTGAAAATTGTCGTACGGGTCATAGCAGGTGGAGTGTAGTGGCTGTTTGTTGAAGCAGTGCAATGTTTCATGCTTTTGGAAAAGTCCAATTCTACGTAGCAGCTGTCTTGGACAGCATTTCCCTTTTTCATTTTTTGTTTGAATTCAAATATTATGAATTGGTAGTAATGGGTTTAGGAAGGATTGAAATTGTGATTGGGCTTTTGAATGTAAATCAAACTCCTTTTTGTATCAATTGAAATGGACTTTCTGGAAATATTTGGATGGACAATGATATTTTATAAATGTGAATCTTTATAGATGTGAAAAAGAAAAGAATTTAGAAATTGGTTAAAACAAAAAATAAAAAGAAAATGGATTTGAGAATATGGCTTAAAAGAAATGGTTATGAAAGAAATGGATTTAAAAGTGGTTTATGGATATGTGATCAATGTGAATGGTTAATGAAATTGATAAAACGAAATTGATAAAAATATGGGTTAAAATGGTTAGAAGGAAGTGGATTTTTATAGAAATGAATTTTTTATGGATATAGATATTGAATGGATAGTTGTGGAATTGATAGCAAAAATAAGGGTAATTGAAAATGAAGATGGTTTAGAAATTGGAAAATAAAAAATAATAATGGTTAAGAAAAAAAATGGATGATGATTAAGAATTGTCCCTAAGGAACCATGAATCAATCTCAACCTTTAAAACTATGAATCATACACCAAGTGACTTGCACTAGCACAAAACCTAGTTGAGGCTTCAAACACACACTACTTGAATCACACACCCTGACCTGATCATGAAACACACTTTGCCTGACCAAACAAAGCGACATATTTTTTGGATTTTTTTAATATGGTTAGTGGATGGATGTATAAATGAAGATTATATACAGGTAGGACATATTTGGGGTATGACAATGTGGCCATGGCTGCGGTGGAAACGACAGTATTTACTCTTGTCCGTGTTGCCCTTGGACGACGTTGGTTTGGGGAACCGGACACCTCTCTGCTTAAACTCTGCATTGATGCATTCAGAGAGAATGCGCTCACGGGGAGCCGTCAGTAGGGATGGCAATGGACAGGGTATGGGTAGGGTACTATAGTACCCATCCCCATACCCGCAGTTAAAAAAAATTCTCGTACCCGAGCCCATACCCGCTTGGGTTTCAAAATTGGCACTCGTCCCCGTACCCTATGGGTATATAAGTGCATGTACCCGTACCCGTTACCCGCATTTCTAATAAAAATAAATATATCAAGTATAAAATATCATAATATTTTAAGTTTTTAAAAATATTAAAAAGTTTTTTAAAAATAAATTATTGTTGAATTATGAAATAAATGATCACGTATATTAAATATGTAGTAAGGTGTCCATCCTCGCATCCATCTCCGCTTATTTAAGTGGGTAATTACCCGAGCCCGTACTCGTGCCCATTTTTGCGGGTTTTTACGATACACGTTGTGGGTAATTTTTTGGGTACCCACTGGGGATGGGCCAAATTGCCATCCCTAGCCATCAGCAGGGTATACTCCATGAAATGACCAGCAGATCCCTTGCCTTCACGAGGGCGATCATCTCGTCGCCTCTTTCTATCGCGTCTGGGGGGCTCTGATTCGTCTTTTTCTTTTTTTGTCGCCCGGGAACTCTCTTGATCCCTAGAGTCTCGGCCTTTGTAGGCTGCCTCTTTCTCCTCGTATTGTATATATGATTGAGCTTTACGGAGTAACTCGGCCAGGTTGCGAGGAGGTTATATGCCCACCACCTTACGGAATTCGCTCTTTGGTGTCAACCCTTTTTCGAGGAGGTACTTCTTCATATAGTCCGTTGTGCGGACCTCAACAGCCTCCTTATTGAACCGCTCGATATATGCACGTAGGGGCTCATCCCTGCCCTGCATGATAGCTTCTAATGTGGCCTCCGACTTGGGGTGTCGCCGGGAGGTAGTAAAATGGTGGGCAAACTGGCTCTTTAAATCTTTCCAGGACGTGACCGAACCCCGGGGAAGCCGCTTGAACGAGGCCATGGCCCCCTTCCTGAGAGTGATGGGGAACAACTTGCATTTGATAGCTCTGCTTACGTTATGATAGAGGAGCATGGCCTCGATGTTTTCTATATGCTTGCCTGGGTCGGTGGTCCCGTCGTAAGTGGCCAGGGGAGGTGGCTTTTCCAACCCACGAGGAATGCGCATATCCATGATCTCCTGAGATAAGGGTCCATGGACATCGTCTCCATCGCTTGTGCTAGACGATCGGAAGAGGGAGTCGCTTCGTCTGCTGCTTCTGCTGCGGCAGGGAGAGTGTCTGCGTGACCTGCGATTCTCACGATGGCTCCTCGAAGGCTTGTTCCTCTTCGGAGTGGGAGAGCGTCTGGATTTCTGCGGGGGAGGTCAGTGTCGTCGTCTGGCGAGTGCTGAGTCAGGTTCCTCCGATCTGGAACGTCTTCGTTCGGGAGAGAGGCTTCTAGAACTATCTCGTCTGTGCTTCTGAGGAGGAGGAGACTGTGGCCGCGGAGAAGGACAGTTGGGCTTCTGCGAGGGGCGCTGCTCCTGGAGGGCGTGTTTGAGCATGCCGATCTTCTCGCCCTACTGGAAGATCAGGAAGTTGGATCTATTGAGGAAGGCAATTAGGGCGGCAGTGCTTGGGTCCGCATTTTGAGGGACAGGTATTAGCTCAAAAACGGGACCAGCGGCTTGCACGCGCGGCTTCACGTCATCGGGGGTAGGAGAGGCGGTTTTCCTATCCTGATGATCTGTCTCCTGGAAGGCAGCTTCGGAGACGAGGTGGTCGATGTTATCAGTGATAATGGCGATGACGGGCTCTTGACGGGCATCATCGCTTCTGTTGGAGCCCATGATGATCAAATGGAGTTTGGAGAGAGCTTTGGTCTTTTAGGTGAAAAAGAGGGGATCTTGAATCAAAAGACGAGGAAGCTAGTTTCCCACAGATGGCGCCACTGATCTGAGGTGATCAGACTAGATCGCCGTGGCCTTCGTGTAGGGCAGATGAGAATGCTTGTAGGAGAGAAATGGGGGTTGTACCTGCAAGGTACTCCGATGCCAAAGTAAGTGTTTGGACAAAGAGAGAAAGCAAGTATAAAGGCAAGATTTCAAGTATTGAATAGTGATCAAACCTATCCTTCTCAAATGAGAGGGTATTTATCGAAGTAACCCCCGTCGCGGGGCCAAGGTCTCCCATGTGGCCGAAATATCTGGTTGACCGATGGGAGACTGTCAGGTGGAGGGTCAGGCGCGTGACCCTTTGACCTAGTTTACCTGTTTTCGTGAGATCCGGGGAAACAGTTGGTCGCGTGAACTGCCAAGCGAGTGAGGGGCATATCCCCAACGGCTAGTTGTGCCCAACGGCTAGTTATGCCCAACAGCTAGTTTCTGACTATTGGGTCTTGCCAATAGCTAGACTAGATTGGGCCTTGCCCAGCTGGGGGGCCAAGCACCTGTCTAGTCCAGAACACAAACTTATTCAATTGATAACCATTCTACAATCACAGTTTTTAGGTTTAATCACCACTGAGATCGTTTAGAGACTTATTCTAACACATACCTAATTTTACACAAGAAATCTCTACAAAAGTAGAAAGTCTTAACTGTGTAGCCTAACCATACAATATCTATGCAAGAAATTAAAGAGGCAAGGTTAGAGAGACTGCATGCAAGATTTATTATAGTTTTACTTATTTATCATCGTTAGAGCTTAATCCACTCTTCAATGGTTTCACCATTAAAAATTCGTAAGGTCTTCCATTATTTTTTAAAGTTAATACACTAGTATTTTTTGTACAAAGGATAATCAACAACCTTGAACACTACAAGCCAACAAAATGCTTTAGCCAAACACATGTCTAAATTGATTTTTCCTTCTCTTGTAATTGAACATTGAAATTGTCAGTCATTCAAGATATTGAAATTCTGGCACTCTAACACATGTTAATATTGATGTCCTCACATCAGAACATAATGTCAAGACAGATGTTACAACATCTTCTGTCTAATGGAACAAATAAATCAGACTGAAAATAAATTACAGAAAGATAAATAACACTGTCAATTGGTAACCCAGTTCGGTGCAACATCACCTACATCTGGGGGCTTCTAAGCCAGGAAGAAAATTCACTATGATAGCATTAGTTCAAACCTAAACTCCCCCGCTTACAACTTCTCGTCTAATCACTACCTAGTGAAACTTCTACCTAGAAACCCTCTAGATATGAGATCCCCCTCTCACTTCCTAACAGTCACAAACCAGTGACAATTCAACAATAATCCAAAATAGAAGAACACTCTTCCAAGAACAATACTTAGTTTTGCTTAAAAGATTTAAACTAAGGACAATACACTCGTGCTTAAAAGCTTAAGAATGAACAATAAACAACATATAATCAGTATACCTCAATGTATCAAAAGATACATGGGTGACTTACAAAGTCACGCTAAAGAGACTATCAAAACCTAAGACTTTAAATTCTCCCCTTATTTTTAAAATAGTGAAAGCCGTATCACATTAGGTTTAGGTTGCTCTTTAAATACTCCTTAGCAATCCATGGGCTTTGAAATCTTCACCTAGATATTGCTTGATCCACACGTTGAGGGCTGCATCAATTACGCAGAAAAATCTCCTTAAATCTTGGAACAAATCATCGAGTTTCCTAAATTGTCTCAACATCCAATTTTAAAAACTTATGAATAGTTGGAGATCAAATCAAATGTTCCAGATTAAATCTTCTTGACCTGCGAAAATAAGTGAGATATATCCAAAAGAAATCTCACAGAATCAACTCAAATCTGTCAAGAATAAGACTACAACATGTACTGATGTTCTGGTATAGCATGTCATAGTATCTGTCATAACATTTGTCTTCAATGTTGACAGACCCACAAGTTAGAAGATTTCACACAACATCTTGCTGTTAACCATGTTTTAGCAAAATTGTTGCCAATCCTAAAACCATGGATCTAACAATCTCCCCATTTGGCAAATTTTGGCTAAAACAACCTTTGCATAATAATTATGGAGAAGAGGAATAACACCACAAAAACAAGTCACAAGCTACATGTAAACATTGCACAACCTGTAAACATAAAGATATCAAAGATAAAATGCAGCTACAGATCATCAGAGATTACAACTCCTTCAAACTCCAGAAATCTCCTGAGATCAGATGTCAAGACATGTGGTCTGATATCACATCAACACAGCTCCAACAAAACAACCTCAGACGGGTCCATTACTCCCCCTGTCACACATAACCAATACTCCCCCTCAAGGGGAAAACCCAAATCACAAAAAATTCAAACCTCGACTATCTTAGTTCACACATCAGAAACACATATAGCAGAAGCCACGCATATTAGAAACACATACAGCAGAAGCCTTACTAGGAACTCAGAGAACTAGAATCATAGATTACCATAGAGTAACCAAGGTTCCCCATAAACACAACATGTCAGAACATGTGATTGCACATCATTGCACACATACATCACATCAGAAGCAATAACAGCAACAAGCATGACAGACTATCATGCTCCCCCTAAATAGTTGCCTACATCAAGCAATCACAGAGCAGCACTAAAACATGACATAATGCCATAACATCTGATCCAACATCAGAAATAGCGAACATACCAACACTTTACTCCCTCTTTTTAGCCAAAAATTGACAAAAATAGAGTAAATGTAAACAAATATAAATGGAGGCACACATTAGCAATGGCAACAAACAGTTCTAATGGAAGCAAACAACTGGAAACACAAAGCAACAGATAAAACCAAATACTGTTAGGAAATTATTACAACAGAAATAGAAAAACACACCCAACCAAAAAAATCTTCATCTATGGAGCCAACTATCCACTCCAACCACCTGAGTTAATGAAATTAACCCAATCTTCATCAGTATCCTCGTCAGAGTCATGTAGTTGAGCATGAATTTTCTTGAAGGAATTCATCTTTGTCACAGAATTTTTCCCTGTCCTAGATGCTTCAGTAGATGATCCAACAGATGTCACAACTTCGAACTCCACCTTCTTTGGATCCACACTCTTATCCTTCTTGGCATCCAGCACAAGAGCCTTTTTATCATCAGTATTTTTGGAGGACTGGCTCATATTGAAACACGACTCGATAGGAGGAAAAAGTAGTAAGGTATTGGATTTTAATAAAGAAAACAAACGAAGTCGCTTCTATCGACCAATCAATCAAGGATAAAATTGTTGAAAGAAGTGAGATTATCCTTGGTAACCGGGACATTCTCTTATTCCTCTTTCTCGCTTTACAAGCTTTGACTGTAATATTTGAAATGACATTCTCCATGTCAACATTGAAAAATGTTTTTCCTTAATACACATGCCCCAATAGATGAAAGAAAAAACATTGATTACAAGCCTCTCATTCTGTAAAGGCTATAATTCTTCAGCATTACAAATTCCTGAAACACCACTGACAAAGTGATGATCAGTCACAATGATCTTGTTCTGTTAACTAGAATGAATTCCTTGACTATCCAAATTGAAACCAGCTTGTCACAGAACAAAGTCATGACATCCTATTTGACATTGTATTCTTTTAGCATCCAATTCAAGTTGGAACAACAACATCCTCAACAATATACTTAGACTCAAATTATATTCTTGCTGATCCAAAAGACAAGATTGTTTCTCAAGAAGAAACATCCTTAATAAACAGGGCACACACAGTGGAAACAAAAACAGGACCCACATAAGAACATCTTACAGCAGCAACAAAAACAGACTCCCTCTGAATTACATAGCTTAAGAATTCAGCAAAGTGCAACTGAGCAACTAAACACAATGTCAAGACATCTAGTCTGACATTACAGAACCAGTAGAAGCACAGACCCAATAGTAGAACTCCACCTCAAGACCACAACCTACTGCAGAGAAAAATAAATTCTCCAAGACAAGAAACACTATTATTCTCAAGGACATATCCATGCAATTAAGAACTGTCCCAGTTTACATATCAGAGGCACATGCACAATAGAAAAATAAGCCTCACAAATAAACACAACAAGAAAGATGTAGAACATCTGGTATGACATCATGCCACACATACCACATCAGTAGGAGCACATTTCCTCTTAAGTACCAACAGCTAGAATGATGCCATAACATGGCATCCCAACACCACCAAAGATCACATAGAAATATAGAGGTCATTTCCATGCTTCACACCATAGCATCACAATAGAAAGCCCAAAGAAGCCATGGTTCTCCACAACATTAGGACAGAAATCAAGACATCAGATATGTCATCCTGCACTAGACAGCAGATCCTTCCTTTCAGCAATGTCAAAGCCATTATCACCACCAGACTTGGCCGATACGATACTCCAAAATTCACCAGGATTAGATATTTCATCTTTGAAACTATTGGTGAACACAAACTCCACATGATTAGCTCCTATGCATAATCTGATTCATTTTCTGGAGAGTTAATCTGTTGCGATGATGTTCCAACATTTGCTTGGACATTAGTCCCTTTCACAATGATTGAACCATTAACTTTGGTTCTGGAGTTAACATTCATAGGTTCTTCTATCATCATAGCAACCTAGGAACATCCCTTTGCGTGAACTACTTAAGAACTACAATTTAAACACAACAGTAAAGAAACAAACTGCAAAGCCAGATCAGAGACACACACAGCAAAAACTTCACAGAGAGAAATAAACTCTCACACATAGTTAGAACCAAAAGAGCTTCTACACAGAAGCACGATGTCAAGACATCCCGTCTGACAACACAGAACTAGCATGAAACCTTATGCCCAAGAAGAGATTCCCTCTACCAAGTACCATTGGGGCTGACCAAAATACCAAAGTACTGATTGAGCAAAACACCATTATCAGTCTTTTTCACCTCAGTCTGCTCCTCTTCTCCCCTATGTTCCTTTATCCACTATGGCTCCACCTAGCACTGGCCTCATAAGAACCATAAGAGGAAGTTCTATAACTTTTGCAGTAGTCTAATATTGCACAGTTTGGTGACATCTTTACTACATCTTCCTTGGACATTAAGCATAAGCATGTAGTTCCTTGGGGTACACACAAAAAGCAACTGCCTTTGGACTCAACTTCTTCCTCAGAGCTTCTCATTGGTGACCAAGTATTCTACTCTTCAGTGGGACCTTGATCAAGAGAGACAACATCAGGATTGAACATTGTAGTTCTCAAACCCCTTTAATTTCATCTTTTGGCACCATCATTACAAGAACATAGTTGGAGAGAGAAACTTAGAGTCCACCAGAACCTCCATTACTCCAGTCATGAGACTATAACACCCACAGCCAGAATACCAATATTGCTTAGTTGCAACTCCAAAAAGGTATGAGAGATAAGGCAATTTTCATCTTCCTTGAGCTCTAACCACTGCTTGGTTAGATATAGGATGAGTTGAACCTTTGAGACAACCATTAAAGTTAAAACAAAAGTGACTAATATGACTGACATTACCCTAGAAGAGACATCTCTAGTGCAAGTACCTGCCTTTAGCATGAATATTCTGATGTTCACCATGATGTTGAGGATTGACATCATTGACTTAGCTTGCCTTCGATACTTGAGTTCTACTTTTCTTGATACAACCTTGAAACCCATATCCCTTGATGCACAAAACTTTGAAGAGACATCCAGCTCATCATGAGTTAATTCTTCAATACAGGGGTCTATACCAGAGACCCACCTTCTAGAAAAGGAAGTAACAAGCTTGACAGATTCATCATTAGGATCACTTCATTCATCAGTCCAAGCAATAGAAAGCTCTTTAAGTTATTTATTGAGATAGGCAGGGCATTCTGGAAAAAAAATTCAAATACATGTCACTGAGTGCCTCTACTTAGAACATCCTAGTTCTTACAGGTGTCAGAACTGATATTCATCACATTTGATCTTGACCTTCTATCCACTTCCCTCAGATCCTGGTAGAATAGCCTTCCAAGTAACATAAAGTACTGAGTAACCCTTCACAAAGACACAAGCTCCTACACAGTTGGAGACAAAACACATGCCCTTGTCCTCCTGTTCAAATCTTTTCTTTTAAGGACAGAAAACAAATATGACCCAAACAAATCCATATATGCTGATGATGTCTAAATCTTCTTCTACAACAGCAGTCACATTCAAGACAGGTCTCTTGAGTAGAGACCTCAAAATCTTGCTGACCAGATGTGCCTTTATGAGAGGTCTTGAGAAGTTCCCAAGTAACTTTGGCCACCACACATGTGTTTAATAATCTGAACACATTTTTATCAACTCCATTGGATATAGAGTCTTTCAGAGCAACAAGAGCCAACCCATACTCTTCCTCAGCAAGAACAATCCGCACACGCCCTTTGGTGACAGATTTCCAAGAGCTGATGTCCATTAATCTCAAGAAAGCTATCAATCTGGCCTTCTAATGATCATACAGTACAAGAAAAAATCTCCCTAAAGCTCACCCAAAAACTGACTAGGGTGCCTGCTCTGATGGCAATTGAAATTCTGGCCCTCTAACTCATGTTAATATTGATGTCCTCACATCAAAACATAATGTCAAGACAGATGTTACAACATCTTTTGTCTGACAGAACAAATAAATCAAGTTGAAAATAAATTGCAGAAAGATAAATAACACAGTCAATTGGTAACCCAGTTCGGTGCAACATCACCTACATCTGGGGGCATCCAAGCCATGAAGGAAATTCACTATGATAGCATTAGCTCAAAGCTAGACTCCCCTGTTTACAACTTCTCTCCAAATCACTACCTTGTGCAACTTCTACCTAGAAACCCTCTAGATATGAGATCCCCCTCTCACTTCCTAATAGTCACAAACCAGTGATAATTCAACAATAACACAAATTAGAAGAACACTCTTCCAAGAACAATACTTAGTTTTGCTTAAAAGCTTTAAACTAAGGACAATACACTCGTGCTTGGAAGCTTAAGAGTGAACAATAAACATACAATCAGTCTAGCTCAATGTCTCAAAAGATACATGGATGACTTTCAAAGTCACGCTAAAGAGACTATCAAAACCTAAGACTCTAAAACCTCCCCTTATTTTTAAAAAAGTGAAAGCCGTATCACATTAGGTTTAGGTTGTTCTTTAAATACTTCTCAGCAATCCATGGGCTTTAAAATATTCACCTAGATATTGCTTGATCCACACGCTGAGGGCTGCGTCAATTATGCAGAAAAATCTCCTTAAATCTGGGAACAAAACATCGAGTTTCCTAAATTGTCTCAACATCCAATTTTAAAAACTTATGAACAGTTGGAGATCAAATCAAATGTTCCAGATTAAATCTTCTTGACCTACAAAAATAAGTGAGATATATCCAAAAGAAATCTCATAGAATCAACTCAAATCTGTCAAGAATAAGACTACAACCTGTACTGATGTTCTGGTACAACATGTCATACCATCTGTCAGAACATCTGTTTTCAATGTTGATAGACCAACAAGTTATAACATTTCACACAACATCTTGTTGTGAACCATGTTTTAGCAAAATTGCTGTCAATCCTAAAACCATGGATCTAACAGATATTAACTTGATATTTATTCAAAGATCTTGCTAGATACAGAGGTACAACTCCAAGCTTTTGTTCTGCAACAATCTTTACTTAGTCCTACTAGTTCCTTGTAGGAGCCTTTGATTGGAAACTCCCAACTTCATTTCATAGCAACTTTTAGACAGTTCTATTGAAGTCTTCAATGGAGTATATAGAATATTCTTTCTCTTTGATGGAAGTCAATCTCTAGATACCATATACACACAGTGATTATTTATTCTGATACGCACAATAAAACTTCACAAAATCAATAGCTTCCCTAATGTACCTTGGATCTACCACTCACACTCAATCTTTAGAGTTGAGTACCAGTAATCTTTAGAGTTGAGTACCAGTACAATGGTTTCTTGATTCAAGGTTGAAGATGATGGTGGTTATCTAAATAATATCACACAACACAATCTAGATCTCATAAGAACAACATCCTAAAAAAAATTCACAAGGTTGAAACAAGGAAGAACACGCCTAGGTTTTTCTTAATATTTGTGTAAAGTATGGATTTTTTATCTTACTTTTTCATAAAAGAACTCACTAAAACAAGTTTTTATGAATGTATAAGAATATTGTAATTTGTATATTGGAGAAAATGACAAAAATGTTTATATAGGCGTTAGAGGTTAGGCACTAAAGTGAGAGAAAATGAAAATTAAATTGAGTTAAATAATATAGTTATGATTTGAGTCATAGGAGTATGATTTAAATCATAGGAGTGTGACTTGAATCAAGGTGATAAAATCTAAAAATGAGAAGCTTTAATTCGAATCATGGTGTGATACTTGTAATTCGAGTCAAGTAATTCATTGACTCATATCATGGTTCATTTTTAAAAGTTTGGTTTCTCATTATTCGAGACAAAGAGAATCATGATTCAAGTCATGGTGTCTTGTGATTCGAGTCAGGAAATTCCTTGATTGAAATAAGAAATACAACCAAAATCTTGATTACCAAATGTATTTTTTATTCGAATAAGCTATATGCTTGTTTCGAATCATACATTATAAACACTTTTTTTTAAGTTTCCAAATTCTTTATTCAATGCACACATATGTTGACTTTTAACCAGCTTATGCATGATAAAAAAAACACATTGAAATGGATCAAATCTAACTAATTGAATGTAACAAGAGACTCAAGGTGAAATTTGCAACAAATAGTCAAATTAAAATAAAATTAATAAAAGCAATAAATCAAACTACAAAAAATCAAAAAATGTTACAAGAACATCAAAATCCATTACTTGAACAAGAAGTTATAGATGTTGCAACATGCCTTGATCAAGCTGATTGTCATGACAGAATTGCTTAACCTACTTGTGCCACACGATTTGGAAAAGTCTTGAAAATATGAAATCTTCACAAGATCAACTCCAAAATGATCATACAAGCATGTGCTCTGCAAAGTACAACTTAATTTTCAAAGTTTCATCACTTAGCATGTGAAAATGATCATTTCAAAAGTGAGAAGTGAGGTTTTGACCTCTAGCATTAAAGTGGAATAGTGATTTTGAGGAAAAAAACCCTCCAATCTGATAGAACTTGATCAGAGCATCAAGGGATGAGATGAAACTATGAGGAACCAAGCTCAAAAGATCAGATTTCAATCCATGTGAAGAATAGCCCATGTGTACATTGGCTTTCAAGTTATAGGTGCATGACATCATTTGATGGATAATAGCTTACATCCTCATCCAGTTTCCTCTCAAATATCTGAACTTCTTTTCCTATAAATGGAGATCATTTTGATCATTCTAAGTACACCAAAAACTCAGCAAGAAGCTAGTCTTCTCTCATTCATCTTCTTTCCAAAATTTCAAAATCCCAAAGAGGTAAAAACTTGGAACTTCATCTCCAAGCAATTTCCAACCAAACCAGTCATCTAAACACTTCATATACATCATATAGAAGTTATCCAAACACTCATCAAACTTCTGTAACATCAGAATCACCAAGTCACATGTCATTTGCTCCTCACACATCATAAGTTGCAGTTTGAATCGAGCCAAGTAATTCAGAAGGTTTCCATCCATTCTAAGCATTAGAACATCATCCTTGAGGGTCAAGAAAGTTGTCCAGATCATCAAATCACATTTGTAACACTTCCAACAGAGAATTTGATTCTCATTTGCAAGGTAAGTTTCTTCAAAACCTGAACTTTATGATTCATGCATCAATTTTGATCATTCAAGTTACATACATGTTTATCATGATGTTGTGATCATTTTTCCTCAATTAATTGTCATGTATCCTGATTGTATGAGATTTCATATTAAATTATTCAGTTAGGGTTCATACGGTTTTCAAACCAATTTCTTTTGATACACTGAATTTAAATGAAATTGAGTAATGTCATTCAATTCCTTGTTAAATTTATAGCAATTTTCATGTTTACATCATGTCATTTCATTAAGTATTAAGGAAGTTCAGAATTTCAAATATGGATGAAGCTCGTGGAAGAAGACGACCATGGAGGGAGCTATTTTTCAAAATAAAAAGAAATTTTAATATATTATTTTATGGTTCTATATTAAAACTTGAATTGACATTGCGCCCTAGTGGAAACACTAGTATTTGTGTGTGAGCGAGTCCAAGGTCTGGGGTTCGAATCCCCCTCGCCCTAGACCTTTTGGTTTTATTTTTTTTAAGCATTTTCATTTGAAAACTCACTACTTCATTCACACTGCGCACCATACTAACAGCTATAGCACATAGCTCAGTTGGTAAACTTATAAACTCACTACCCCAAGGGCGCTGGTTCAAGCCCTAGTGAGACCATTTCCTATTTTTTTATCACTTTTCCTTTCAAATTTTTTTACAACTTTACACAATTAATTCAATAAGCAAAAATAATTATTTTGAGCCAATTTTTTGCACACTTCTCATTTATCTTGTATATTTTGAGAATCCACTTAAAAATTCCAAAAATAATATTATTTTTGCCTTTTTCCTTAAGTGGAAAACCATGACTTTTTAAGGTGTTTTTCATGCCTTCTTCATAATTTCTTTTGATTTTTTCCTTGATCTAATTGTATATACATGTCCTTATGGTTATAGTACCCTTTGTGAAAACCTTGTTCAAAATATTTAACTTGACTTTTTGGACTTATACACCATCCTTACCTTGTTTAGGTATTGTTTTCTTTTGAAAATACATTGATTATTCTTTTGAAACCTTAGGGTTTCATTTCAAATATTTTCTTTCTCCTCTTTTGAAGACTTCCTTGATGCTTGACTTGGGCTTCCACTTGAGTTTGGATTCCCCAATGCCTTTGATTCAACCATGGTTGAATGTCTTGCTCAGGATCTTTCCTGTATAAACTTTCATTAGGGTTTTGATTACCCTTCATTATTCATTTGATCTTTGATCATCTTGAATTTATATACATGTTTGAACTTCTTTGTGTTTGTTTCATAGATTGAATCTTTGCTCAATTATTCAAGTATTTTCTTCATAAACTCTTACCATGATGAACATATCTCCTTGTCTAATACACCTCCACTTGTTGATATATCATGCTTAATCATTTCATGCTTATGTCATCCTTGATGACTATACTTGTTTAAAAAGCTTAAATAAACTTGCCTTGTTAAGTTTCTCTTGACATTTATTACACTTCGGGCTTAGGTCTGAACTACAATTGCTCTGACTTCCTCTTAAGGATATGTAGGCATAAGATTGCAAGATCTAAGTAACCACAGTGTTAAACCTTTTTAGCTTTTTGTTTATACACAAAAACATTAGGATACCCTTCAGCTATAACTTACCTCAAACATTAGGTTTCCCTTGTTGAAGTTTCGACAGTCAACATAGCCTCCTCTTGGGCTTTATACAAGGAAACATTAGCCTCCTCTTGGGCTTTATACAAGGAAACATTAGCCTCCTCTTGGGCTTTATACAAGGAAACATTAGTCTCTTCTTGGGATTTATACAAGGAAACATTAGCCTCCTCTTAGGCTTTATACAAGAAAACATTAGCCTCTTATTGGGCTTTATACAAAAACTCTTCAACAAATAGATGAGAATTCCCTTTTGGAGTCCTAAAGTCAACACACTGCCCCTTGTGGCCTCAAACATTCAAACATCCAAACCTCAAGTCAAACCCTAGCCAACCTTTGGCTTCAAACCCAAAACACTCTCCTAGAGATGAGACATGAGTCATCTCTATAAAAGAGATGTCTCTTCTATTTTCCACAATATAAATCAAACTTTTCAAACTTTTTTCCATTTAAGTGATGTAAGTGGCACACTTGTTGATTCAATATCCAAGCTGGAGTCCTTCTCTTATTATGGTACAAAAATACTTTCTTTCATTTAAGTGATGTAAGTGGCATACTTGTTGATTCTATATCCAAGTCAAGGTCCCTCTCTTAATATGCAAAGACTCAGTTAAAGGAAGATGTGGCATTACTCTGGATTTTACATCCAAGTTTAAAGCTTCTTCACTTATTTTTATTCTTTCTCAAAAATGTTTGTGGTGAATATATGAGATATCTCCCTTGAGATGACAATTTGTCTCTTCTCAAAAAAACCAACCAACTCAATTCCACCCATTAGTATGTGGAACTACGAGTGCTCTGATTTCTCAACTTCCTTTTGAGAATACGTAGGCATAAGATTGCGAGATCTTAGCGAGCATAATAATAAACAAAATAATTAGGTTCTTATACCTTGTCTTAGCTTACTTTGCATTACAAAAATACCAAAAATGTTTCCCATTCACTCACTCAAAACTAATCAACAAATCCCCAGAACACATCAAGTAAAACAACAGCAATACAAATATAAGCAAGAGGTTCCTATAGGATACTATAAATACTTAGGGTGCTAGTATCTTCCCTTTGTATAACCAATCCCGATTCCCGGTCTCTCAAGTGCATTGTTTTTGCATTGCACGACACTCACGGGTTTATTCAGATTTTTTCTCTTTCCCTATCTTTGGGATAAATTAAAAGTTCACATGTAAAAGGGTGGAGTCCATTTCGCGTGACTACAGTATGCATGAAAATTCATGAGGTATGCGAAAATAATTTTTTAAGGTATGCTAAAAGTTTTTTTATGCAATGTAAATGTCACATTAGGATAGTGACAGATAAAAGGAAACCCTTACGGGTTTAGGGGTTGTGACAGACACAAGGAATCCCCCTACGGGTTTAGGATATGGATGGACATAAAACCCACATATAGGTTTAAGGATAATGTCGAATATAAGGACACCTTGTTTAAGAAGGCTCCTTATAGATAAAGATAATGGTCGAATATAAGGACACCGAGTGCTGCATCAATGAATTATTGAGATGTCACATCTCCCTAAAACATTTTCGCTCTACGTCCTAACATAGGGTTATCCTTCAAGCTTGAGTTTTAGCTTCTCGCATAACCATATCCCAACCAAATATGATGACAGTTAAAATATATGATATATATATATATATATATATATATATATATATATAGAGAGAGAGAGAGAGAGAGAGAAAGAAATAGTAAATAAACAAGGCAAACAAACAAGAACCTTAAAACCCAATGTTAGGATGGACTCTCTTTAGGGAAGTGTATACTCTCCAACAGAGTCGCCAGCTGTCGCGGTCGGCAAAAATGACAGAGTCGCCGTCATCCTTTATCCGTCCTAAGAGACAAGAAAATAATGATAAAACCTAAATACTAAGGGTGAGACACTAAGTTCAGGAGTCGGTTAAGTGAGTAGAAGGTGTTAGGCACCCCTCACCTCCATTGTACCCAATAGGATCCTTCTTAAGTCCTAGGGTTAATTTCTTATTTAAGGTATGTTCAATTGAATTTTTATATTTTTATAAATCTTTTATTATTTACAAGAGAGTTGAATTAATTAAGAGAGGGGGACCCTAAGTTTTTATTATTATTATTGTACTCGCTAAAGTTTACGACCCTATGTCTACGTACCCTCAAGTTTGAAAGATCAGAGTTCCGTAGTTCGTATCCCTTATTTTCTTGGTTGGTTGTTTTCATCCCTTGAAAAGTTCTCACGCATCGGGGGTGGAAAAATGTTTGATTTTTGCAAAATGTATAAATGCACAATGGCAGGGGACTTAGATTTTTAGGTGAGTTGAAAGTCTTTTATCCCTTATCCCTTTAATTTGTGAAAAATATCCCATTTAATTTTATTGTGAAAATAATATAATATTATAATTATATTATATAAACCCTTAACCATTATCCCTTATCCCAATTATATTTATCAAAAAAATCTTAGATTTTAGCCCCTTGATTTATCTCAAAATATCCCAAGTTTTTTTTATTCCATTTTATTTGTAAAATGATCTCTTTTAATTTATTTAGAAAAATAGATTAATTATATAATTTTATATAAAACCCCTAAGTTTTATCCCTTATTCCTGATAGTCCTATGTTTATACTCTTTGATCTTTTAAGAGTTTTATCTTAATTTTATCCCCAATATCCCATTTTATCCCTTAATTTTATTAAAAAAAATCTTTAATTTATTTATAAAATAAATAAATTACAATAATTAAAAAAACTCATTCTTTATCCCTTATCTCAATCTTAATTTTTATACTTTTTGAATTCTAAGAGTTCTATCCCAAAAGTGTGTCTCATTTCTATCCCTATATTTATCCCAAAATTATCCCTTAGAATTGTAATCAAATTTTGATTTAATTAAGAAAATAGATTAAATGTTTTTATGAGTAAACATTTATCCCTGATTTTACTCCCGATTTTCCCCCTTGAAATCCCAATATTTTATCCCTAATATTTATCCCTAATCATCCCTAAGATTATCCCAAAAATTATCTCAAAGTTATCCCTTAATTTAATTAAGTTTTATAATTTTATATATATATATATATATATATATATATATATATATATATATATATATATATATATATATATATATAATTTTTTAATTCCTCATATTATTAGTATTAATCCAATTAGAAATTAATCCCTAATTTTAATACTCATTCATTCCAAAATTAGTCCCTAATAATAATTATAATTTGTTAATTGTTTTGGTATTGTAATTCCATGTTTATGATAATTTTTTTTTATAAATAATTATCTAAGTATTTTATATTAATTAATCCTTAAATACTTTAAATTAAGTCAACATTCTAATTAATAATTATTATAGAATATTCTAATTAAAATTTAATTATCCTAATAATCTTAATTAATCAATATTAACAAATTTATAAATATTTTTGTGTTATATCTAATTGGGATAGCAAAGTTCAGATTTCTACAGAAATTTATAGCAGGTTACAATGTTGCATTTTGAGTTTTATCCTTATTATGTTTTTTATTTAAGAATAAACATGTTTTTTCTTTTTTTTTTAATTTTTATATGATCTAATGATAAAATAATTAAATTTATGATATTTGATTTATGAAAATCCTTTTATGAAAAAAAAGATTTATGATATTTCTCCCTTTTTTATTTGATTCATGATATTTTTATTGAAATATTTTTTTGTATATGATTTAAAATAATAATTAAGAATTAATAATTAGAATAAGGTAATCAATTGTGTAAAAGTGATTTTTTTTGTGAAAATTTTTATAACAATAATTTAGAGAAGTAATTAACTCATAATTAATAAAAACAAAACTCAATTGTGAAACGAAATCAAAACTAAAAAAATAAATTAAGATTGCAAACAAAGAGATCATGCACTCTATCGATATAATTCATCATAAACCAAGTCAATCTCCAAAATCAAAATATCACATAATAACTAAATGTCACATAGTAACTAGGCATGGCAACAGGGCAGGTCGGAGACGGTTTTTACCTCCTCCAAACCCAAACCCGAATCCTCAAACAATCCCTGTTCCCCGCCCCAAACCCAAATGGGGATGGAGAATTAAAATCCAAACCCGTCCCAAACGGGTTCGGGTTGGGTTCGGGTATCCCCGCCCTGCCACCATCCATTTAGTAAAATCAATTTTTTAAATAGAAATATTTAATTTTTACAAAATCAAATTGCATTACAAATAATAAAATAAAACAACCTCAAAAAATTCCATACATTCATTTCAAATATTTTAAATAATTAATCCAAATCAAAATATCAAAACATTTGCCACATATTTATTATTCCAAATTAACTAAACTAAATAATAATGTACAAAATTAAGTAAACGGGGCGGATTCGGGGTGGGTACTAGTGTCCCCATTACCCGACCCGTCCCCATATTTTTTAATCGGGGAAAACCCAAACTCGAACCCAAACCCAGTCAAAGCGAGTTTTCCCCATCAACTTCGAGGCGGGTTCGATTGGGTACCCACGGGTATGGGTTATGTTGCCATGCCTAATAGTAACTAAGGCAGAGAGAAGAAACCAACCTACGAGATCGAGGTCTATCCCGGTGAGTAAAACTACTGAGCTTTTGAACCCTCACCCTTTTTATGCGATTGATTCGAACTTTTCCTTTTTCCTTTTGTCTTTGACCCGCTCTTCTCATTTTCCCCTTGATAGAGTAGATGCCGATAGGATTTTTTTTGGGGTTTAGTGTTGTTGTTCTTCAATGTGAAGAACAACAACTTTGGATAGGTAATTTATGAATTGTGGATGAAAAATAATGTGAGAAACATGCTTTCTTCATAGGTAAAAATCATGTCAAAGAATTGAATGTGATTGAATCAATTAGAAAAGATTTAATCGAATCAGATTTTATTTATTTCTTAAAGCTCAAGCCAAGAAATCTGGATGGATTCATGGCATGGTGAATTTAAACAAAAAATGTTAATTTAAATAATAATAATAATAATAATAATAATGATAATAAAAAAAATCAAAAAAAATTTATAGATTTTTTCCATAAAATAATTATCTTAGTGAAAAAATCATATTTTAAAAAATGTATTAAATACAAATACGAAAAATAATAATTAAATGATGAAAAATGATATTTTTGTGATTTTTTATGATTTAAAAATACAATAGTAAAAGTTAGAAGTAAAGGAAAAAAAATAACTTAAAGTGAGGGAGGTGGGATTCAAACTCACAACCTCTCAGACTCAAGTTCCTTACACGTGCTCTCTTGTCAATTGTGTCATTTTATTTATTCAAAATAAAGTGGCACTAGAAAGCATATGAAGCGTGGGCAAAATTTGGGGTACGAAACATTTATTTAAGAAAAAGAGTTTGAAAATCACTTGACAAAGTCAAGGTTTATTGAGAAAGTGGTTCAAGTTTGAAAACAAGAAGATTTTGGAAAAGGGAGAAGGTTTTGAAAATTTAAAAAGGGAGGAGATGAAGAGACTACCCTAAGAGAAGCAATAAAGTGCAAATGTGTGCAAGTGAACTAACCAGAACTTGACAAGAGTCAAGACCAAAGTCTCATTCCTTTAGAGTAATCCACAAGCAAGCCAATTAAGCAAAGCACAAACTGATATATCAGATGAAAGAAGAACTCCGGCCAAAAGGTCAAAACAAAAGTATCAGAGCCAAGTCTTCAAAAAAGTCAACCCAAGGTCAAAGGTACCAGATGAGTTATAAGGTCTCAAATTACAACTCCAAAGCAAAGGATCAAGAACCTAAATTTAAGTCCATAAGTCCAACATCCAAGCTTGGGATAGTAACTAATAGTCCAAGGAAACAATTAAGTCTTTTAGAGATTTTTCCTTTATTAATGTCTTTAAAAGAAAAAGGAAAGTCCAAGTGGACAAAGGAAAAAAATGCATAAACCTAAACAATATGAAATGTAAATGACTAAAGTAAAAGCATAATATAAAGAGAAAGAAGTAAAAGACATAAAAGTAAAGGTGTAAGAAAAGTAAATGGCATAAAATAAAAGTTAGCACAATAATATTGTTAGTGTTAGTGTTAGAGTTAATAATCTGATTCATGACAAATTTAGCGCTATGTTAAGCAATCGTAACACAATCTATTAGGAAGATCATACTATGGTAGACCAGTCAATAACAATTTATGCACCATACATGTTAGAGATATGATAGAAATCATACTCCTAAAACATGTAGCACAAGTAAAAACCAAGGAGGGTTCAAGCACTAAGGCAAGGAGATTGGTCCATTACATCAATCATCCTTCATGACAACTTAGGACAAACTTATGCATCAATCCAAAGTACCTCTAATGATCATTGATCAATTGAATGGTAGATTTGAAATGATGAAAGTTCATCAAGTATCAATCCAAACATCATGAACAAGATGGACAACAAATCATCCAATTAATCAAGAGAAAAGAAAAAGAAAAAGAAGGAGAAGTGTCATACCCTAATTTTTAACCCTAAGATTCTGTTTTTCTTTGTGCATCGTCTTGCATCTCTGCATGCTTTATTACTAATAGGTTTGTGCAGGAACATTGGTTTCAAGTATAAATAACAATCATTTTCTCAGTCAAGTACCTCAAGAAGAGATCAACGAATTCTGATTAAAAGAGTCCTAAGGTTTTTTACTGGTTATCTTCCTCAGAGTTTCTCGAAATTTCAGTGTGTATTCCAAGGAGAATCAAGGTGTGGAGTGTGGTCATGTGGAGACAGGGTAGAGTATCATTGCAAGTTGAATTTCAAATGAACTTTGTTCTTATCCAGGGGAATTGGATTATCATTTGTCTCCTTTGGATTTTAAGAGAAATATTTTGGATTGGTAGCTTGTAATCAATATGTCTTGAAGTGATTTATGAGTTTTGGTACAAAGATGCAAGAAACGTGATTTGAATTTCACCACGAAAAATCCACCATGTAAGTTATAAAGTTTATCTCAATTCAAAGGTGATTTCTAGTGTCAAGGAAGATGAAGTTTTATCCAAATTCATTTTAAAAGTTCCAAAGCTTAAGGTTCCAATATTATGTCCACATTTTCAAGATTCTAAATGTCAAATGCCATCATGCCCAAGTTAAAATTGGAAACTTCATTTTCAAAAAAAAAAATTGATGATTACGCAAGGTGGAGAAAAGCAAGAACACATCAGCAGGATTATTAAATTTTTCAAGTTAATGATTCCATAATGAAGAAAATAACATTCTGTACTTCATTTTGAATACATGAAATGTAACCTGCATCAACCTATAGAAGACAGAGAAAAGCTCATAGCACACAAGTCATTACAAAGTTTAAGGCATTGAAAATTACAAAGGCCTAGATGGTCAATTAGTGCTTCGAGTAACACCAAGAGGAGGGGTAGACAGTGCTGTTAGATCTCTGGAATTGGTCCAAGGATTTGATCAAGAACCTACTGCAGTGGTAATGGTTAGATATGCTTCTCTAAAAAGGGGGACAGAGGAAACATTTGATGCCGCACGGTGGTTGGATAGGTTCCTCATTCGCCGCCGTTTTGAGTTTGAGGACTACCGCAAGGATGACCCATCATCTTTTACATCGTTCACTCTTTGTCCCAGTTGATGTTCAATATGCAGTGCTCACTGTTTGTACAATGCCTGCACCAGCTCTGTTGGACGTGGCTTCCATTGCCGCAGACCGAATTCTGTTGCTAGATTCATACTTTAGTGTGGTTATTTTTCATGGGATGACAATAGCTTAATGGCGCAGCTTGGGATACCAGAACACCAGACTTTCGCGCAACTATTACGAGCTCCACCAGATAATACCGAAGCTAGTTGTTGTCAAAAAACATTAGATGACGAAATGATTTCAGAGGTATTCATACCTTGGTGTTCTAACTGCAAGGACGAACAAACAAGTAGAGAAATTAGCGAAACACCACAAAGGATCAAAATGAAGTTCTCAATGCATTTAGGAGTCTTATTTCTACTTTTCTAGTCACTTGAAGTTTTTCGCGAAAAAGGAATATTGGGTCTTACCGTTTCAGAAAATTCCTTTTACTATCAGCTTCTTGAAGAGATTGTTGGACAAATATTTGCACACGGTAAGAATTCTGAATTATTGCCAGCTTCAAGTAGAACTATTGGTACACCAGAGGTCAACGGGATTAATAGCTTACAATTGGAAATAACTTCATTTGTGGAATTTGCTGCAAGCAAATCATCATCATCAATACTCAATCATAAATCATCAAAACCAGTTTAAGTTCCTTCCAAAACGCATACCAAACATGCTGAAATAAAAAAAGAAAGAGTCTAGGACAATTCATAAACATGTCGGGCCGAGAATGGAAAGTTTTTCAAAACACACATTCATGGAAATCACAGCAAGATAATACAGCCTATTCTTCTTTCCAAAACAAATTTGATGCGTATTCAATTTCAATAATATCAATGCTCAAATTGGGAGTTTATAAAGCAGTATCAGAACACAACATCAGGGGGAGGAAACACGCATCTGCAGAAATTCTCTCATACATTAGTTCATAACAGAGAAACAAAACCATGAGGTAATTCGTACACCAAAGCCAAAATCCACACGCGTCAAGAAGTCTCAGTATTACCATCACAATTCAGGGAGATGACAGTAGAGAAATATCACAAACACCCACTTGAATAAACCACGCATAGCAGTAAACAAACATCATCACAAACTCATTCACATCAGAAAATCCACAACAAACCACGCGAGAAGAAGACACACACAGTGAGCAGAGCAACGCACAGAAGATTCACGAACACAGCAACAACGTGAATCAGAAGCAGTAATACGCAGTGACCCGAATTAAAGAAGAGGGAAGAATAGGAGATACCTTCGACATATCGACATTGTCGAAACTGCAACCAACTGCGAAGTAGACGTACGCCATCATCGTCGCGAACCCGTACGCGATCCTCCTTCGTGAACAAAAACACAAGACAGTCGGAGCAGTCGCGTCGCCACGTTTGCATCACCATTTCCGCGTTGAAACCATTCACTCCCGTTGAGATTGAACAAGCTCAATTAGGTATTTTCTGCCTCTTTTATAATCTTGTTGCTAGAATTAATTGTGGTTCGTTTGATTTCGAAAAGGTTTGTTGCATTTTTTTGCGATTTGAAGAAGAAAGAGAGAGAGAGAAGAGAGGAAAAGATTGCGCGAGAGAGATTGGGAGCGGAGGGGTTTTTTTCTCCGGCGATGAATACCATAGGTGAGAGAGATTTGAGTTCGTGAGAGAGAGAGAGAGGCTGAATGCGTGTTGACCTTCAGGGTGTTTATTTCCTAATATCATGAGCTTTTCCTCGCCTATGTGTCAATCTTCTGGCATCCAATGACACATGTCATCATCATGTGCATCATCAGGACTTCATTTTTGTATCCCGTGTGTAGTTTTCATGAAGGTATACTATACACCCTTATTTTATAACCATCGGATGCGAGGCAGCCTAGGACTTTACTTTGATCCAACGCTCAGGATCTGATCTGGGGTCAGGGGATGACCCAAGGTCCATCATGGACCCTCTTTTCTCCAACGTGGGCCAATTTAGATTTTGGGCCTGGGAGGTTTTGTTATTTATACCCTTTTTTTATGATAGCACAATCTGACCCATATTTATTTCTTTTAGAGTTTTTTTTTTTTTAATTTATTTTAGCAATTTTATTTTTATCTTATCTACTTTTGTTTCTAATTATTTGTTAAAATACAAAAATATTAGGATAATTACTTTAAATACTTACATTTAATATTAACTATTTTTTCCTTGGTTAATGGTTGTATTTAATTTAGTTTATTTGGTTTAATTATTAAAAGTCCAAAAAGGTTTGATTGTTAATTAAGGACTTTATTTCTTAATTTATAAGATAGTTTCTCTTCCAAACTTAACATTAAGTCGGCTTGCTCCCTTCGATCATTCCAAAGGAAAGGTTTCCCTTCGTTGACTCCATATCACATTTTAGCCTAACTTTATGACACTTTCATCCCCTTTATCCTAACCTTAGGATCGGAGTCGTCACACTCCATGTAAGTTCTTGCCATGGACACTTACTTTCACCTCCCTTTCAACTTAAACTTTAACTTTGGAGTCGCCGCACTCCATGTAAGTATCTTGCCATGGATACTTACCTCTCCCCTTTGGAACCTTGACCACAGTCAAGAGCTCCTCACCCTCTTTGAGAGGAACTACGAATGCTCTGATTCCATTCCCATCAGGATACGTAGGCACGAGATGCGATGTCTTGGCGAGCATACTTAGAACTAACACCCTAGGTATTTACATTAGCACATGCCCTTAGCAAGCAAACGATAATATAACACAAATACTAACAAGAGGTTCCTGTATAGTACTATAGATACTTAGGATGCTAACACTTTCCCTAGGTATAACCAACCCCCGAATCTAGATCTCTTAAATTAGGGTTTTCGATCTTTAACCTTTCCTTTGGATAAATCAAAGCTCGGTGGTGAATTAATATTTGTGATTCAAGTTAATCAATAGCTTGATATCTGATTCTCAACGCGATAAGAAGGAAAGATGAAGAGAGGAACCAAATTGAATCAAGCTTCAAGATCCATTTATCATTAATTTCAATCATCTTTCTTGGTGGATTAAGACCTTAAACTTATCATCAACACAAAGCACCAAAAATGAATCAATGATTCATTTAATGATAAATTTGAATTGATGAAGATTCATCCAACCTCACCAACACCCAAAGTTCATTGAAATTGAGGAAACTTTGATCAAGAAACCATGATCCAAGGCAACAACTAGCAACAAAGATAAAATGCCATATTGAACAATTAAAAATGCATGTTTTTTTTAAATGATTTTAAAATAAAAATAAAAGAGAAAATGCAAATAAAGCCTCTAAACAACAAATAAATTCTCAAGAAAAATATGACAACACAAGAAAAACCCGAGGATCAAGACCTCAAAAGAGCGGATCCAAAATGTTTGAAAATGATTAAAATAAAAATGATGGAAGTTAATTAAAAGAAAATAAAAAGAAAATAGAAAAAAATGCTAAAAATGATTTTAAAAATCTAGAAAAAAAACAAATAATGTAGAGAATATTTTTAGACAATTATGAAAGAAAAAAAATTGGAATGAAAAATCAATTAGGAGTTATTTTTAATGGATTTTTAAAGAAAATGAAATTAAAAAAAGTCAAATAAAATGCAACGGCTAGGGAAGGCGTGGCGCTATTTAATTGGCTAAAGGATTTGAATTTTGCTACCAAACGCGCGCATACCTTCATCTTCAACCTCCGTTCAGTTAATTTTGCAGATTCATGAATTCATGTTTTCAAGCTCAAACACTGATCGTGCAAGCTTCTAAACACATCAACATTCATGTCTCTCTGCATTGGAGCCATTGATTCACTCCAAGCAGAGAGAATTTGCAAAAATACGAAGAACCCTAAGTTACTTCAAAGTAAAATTAAATTCCAAATATGAAGAATAAATTCTAGTTAGGTTAGGGGAAATGATCAGTGGAACAAGACGAAGAGAATGGTAACTTGTTTAGATGAGAATGAAACTTGTATCTACCTTTCCCAAATGAGCTTCAAGGTCTGAAAATGGTGGAATCATTTTGATGCTTAGAGGTCATGGCAAGTTGTGCTAATGCTTTGGTTAGCTTCAAAAGAGACTGGTGATGGATTCTTGGTGAAGAATTGGAGTTGAAACAATGAGAAAATAAGGTTTCAACTTTTTGGTTTTGAGAGGTTTTAAGCTTCAAAGCAACAAGGGTTCTTTGGCTGTTCAAGCTTAGAATTCACTGTAGAATGCTTCTCTATTTATAGGAGAATGAGTTGAGGTCATGGTTTGAGTGAAATCATATCTCAAGCATGTGAACCAAACTTAGATTTAAGTGTGTGAAGTTTGATTATGGAATGCGTGACTTGATCACTGAAATAAGTCGTTTTGCACTAAATGGGATACATTTTGCAATTATAAACGAGTTTTCACATGTGTTGCGGTCCTCAAGTTGAATTGTAGGTCACTACCAAAACAAAGTTGTGATCACCTACTTCAAACTAAGGCCAAATGTAATCCCCTCGTGTGTTTTGTGATTTTCTTGAGCAAAATGTTCCTTTCATGGAAAGAAAGACAATGCAAAAGGAATCAACTCAATTGGATGTATGATGAGAAAATGGCAATCTTGGAAAGTTGAGGAAAAACCACTGAGAATTAGGTCAGGCATTATGTCAAACAGATCATGACCTAATTTTGTGCCAAATGGCCTCAAGATTTGAGATCCTTGGAGCGTGAATTAATGTTTGACTTCTAAATCAAAGTTGTAGATGACATAAAGAAGGATATTTGGCAAAAATAAGCATCCATAAAAGTTGAAAATTGAATAAGTTATGATCTTTGGAACATAGGCATGCCATACTTGAGTTTTAGGTCAAATTTTTCTAAGTCCACAAAATGACCTCTAATGTCTTCAAAATTTTCATGTCTTTCCAAGCATAATTGGATCTTGACTTGTGAAGAGAAGTTGGAGGGGATTTCAAGAAGAGTCATTTGCCCAAAGAAGCACTAAAAAATGTTGAAGTATGAAAAAGGTATGAAGTCTTGAACTTAGACTTGAAATGTTGACTTTTTGGTCAAACCTCCTTGTACAAACTTACAACCTTGGACTTTTTCTTGCATTTCAAGGCACATCGATGATCATATGAACTCAAAATGATGTGCCCTTGAATGTCCCTTGATGAAACATGCAATTGCTTGAGGAAACTTGTTGATGAAGGCATGGAAATAAACACATGAACCTTGAAGATTTCTTGAGAAACAAGCCATCAAATTTTGAAAAATATTTGATCAAATTAAGTTGAATAATGTTTGACACTCCATGATTTGAGATTCGACCGAAAAATACAAACAGTGGCTCCCGCGCTGAGCACGGTCGTGAAGGGCAGAATGCGGAATTTTCTGTGTTTTTCATCGTTTAAGGCCTTTCGGGCCTCCAATTTCGATTCCGTAAAAACCTAAACGCTCAGAAAATTACAACCTATGCAATACCTTAATTATCTCAAGTTAATTCACAATTTTAACACAATTAAATCATCAAATAATTAATTTAAGGTTATGCCTAAAACCTTCGACATTGCAACAATGGTGGAAAACACATCAAGTATCAAAACAAAAAAAAATCAGTCATGAATAGTTCATAAAATTCATTAATAATTACAGAAAATTCTCATCACACATCACATATAATTCGAATTCATCACATATAACAAGAAAATTCTCTACCTATTCAAGAAGAAAGAATTTTTGTATGATATGTCTGAACACTCCATCCTGTTGGGCCTCGTGATCAGGGGGCTTATGTACACCCTAAAATTCTCAAAGCCGAGTTATAAGTCATTAGGGCAGATAGGTGAAAGTCGGACGTGTCAGGTACTTGAAAAAGATAACAATTACCGAGTTGCTATTTGATCGTGAAGGCTGGATCAGATCCTGTAGAAGTGGGCCACCAAGTACGTCTGAGATGCTGGTCGTATGGAGAGGAGGAGGGGGTGTACCTGCAAGGTACTCCGACGCTCAAGTAAGAAAGGGTCACAGAAAAGGGGCAAGTACAAAATGTTATTTCGTAGGGTGAATATTGGATATCTGACCCTCTCAAGCGAGAGGGTTTATATAGAGCCCACAGCGCGTGGCCAACGGTCCTATTTTCGGGGCGAAATAACCGTTTTCCCGAAGAATAGGTAACTGCCCAAATTAGCCGTTATGTCGAGCAGGGTGGCCAAAACTAGCCGTTATGTCGGGCATATGCACAGTTTTGGGCACCTGCCCATAGCTGTTCGGGGAGTGGACGAGCCGTGCGTAACGGGCATTATTTCCGGGGAGGAGCGATGCAGTCCCTGCCCGGTTGGAGGGGCAGAAAGGTAACTTTTGCCCCTTTGTGGATTGAACTTAGGCAATTTGGGCCGCTCTATAGCAGAAGCGGATTGGGCCATGTCTAGCCATTGGTCAAGTCCAGAACAGGAGCCCCCCAAGTCGTTGCTCCCGAGCATGGGAGTGATGACTTAAGGACAGGTCGTTGCTTCGGGGAGCTAGTGTGAAGTCGTCGTTCGGTGATGAGGAAGGCCGCATCGGGGCGCCCGCGACTGGTGGTGTTCGTGACCCCTGGTGTCTGTGGCATTCATGACCGTGACCGTGTGACCCATCGTCCGGGAAGACTAACGGTTAGTCAGAATTGGAAACGTTAGGGCGCCATGTGTGCCTGGAGCTCCGTGTAGCAGTTACTAGGCAATGATGGCTAGTTAATAGCCATCATGACCTACGAGCGCGTCCACTGCACGTGCCCCTCTGTATAAAAGGGGAAAGTCCGTCTCATTTTGGACTTTTCACTCTCGCTTTTCTTCGTCTTCTTCAGAGCGTTTGCTTGTCACCGTTGTCTGCTACTCCGACCACCGCACCAAGCTTCGAGCAACCACTTTTTGTCTTCTTAAATCAAGTAAGTTTCTGATTCTGTGCTTGTTTTAACTCTTTTTGGGTGGTCAATGGTAGATTGCATGCGGTTAAGGCTAGGTTTAGAGGATGAAATAGATTAGTTTCCGGTGATTGTTGGTGGTGGACGGTGGTCGTGCCATTTTTCCACTTCTGACATGTCGTCGGATGTGTTAGTATGTTTTGGTGAGGAGGGCGGTTCACGGCGTCGTTGCAACGGAGATGCATGTGTAACCGTCGTGATTGTTCATCTTCTGAGTGGGTGATGAATTTTTCGGTCGAATATTCCCAGATTCCGGTGAAGCTTTGCGGTTTCCGTCGAAGCTTTAAACGGAATCTGGGTATGAGTGCGGGGAAGCTCCTTGCTTGGGGATGATTTGTTTCGAGCGTCTCCTCGCGGGAAGGTTTCAGTTTTTCTTCTGATGTTAGGGCTTAGGCCGGGGATATTGTCCTCATCCCTCTGCGCGCCCTTTCACTTGACTAGCGGTGGAAGGGTGGATTTGATTTATTGTCGAATTCACTTTTTTCTCTGCTTTTCAGGTGATCGATATGGCGACGGGGCCAGATGGAGAGATTATCTTAGATTCGTCCGAGGAAGAAACAAGTTCTTCGGATACCCCCAGTGAGGTCGGGGAGGAAGAGGAGTTGGAAGATATGGACGAGGACGTCGTCGAGGGTTCCGTGGAGGAATGGGAGGTGGCTGAACCTGCTGAACATGTGTCTACTTTTGCAAAGTACTTGGGGGACGTCTTTACGGAGGTCGGGCCAGAGGGGTAGTGGAAGGTGCACTTTCCCTCTGAGGATGATCGGATCTGCACGAATTACGGGGACCGTTTTGCGATGTATGAGTATGCCTTCAAGGAGCTGGGTCTGAGGTTGCCGTTCACCGATTTTTAGCAGTCGGTGTTCGTGCACTTGAAGTTGGCCCCTACGCAACTGCACCCTAACTCGTTGGCCTTCATCTGGGCGTTTGAGCTGGTGTGCGAGTACTTCGCCATAGGGGCTACTCTTTCTCTGTTTTTCATCGTCTTCCATCTTCAAAGGCAGATGTCGGGGAGGCAGTATGGTTGGGTCTCTTTGAAGCAGCCTCGCAAATTGTTTAAACCATTTTTGGAGTCGATACAGACGTTTAAGGAGCGATACTATGTTATCGACCCCGTGTCCGAAGCTGCCCAGGATAGTACATATGTCTGGGAGATCGAGGTTGATGAGGATGGAAATGACCCGTGCGACGAGACGGGGAAATTTATTGGGCAAAGAATCTACAAGTTCCCCATCCATTGGGCACCTGACCATTTCGCCAAGAGGCCCGGTGACTACGTTCTCCAATCGCACGAGCTACACGGGCAGGATACCGTGGCGTACGAGGCGTTGGTGAAGTACGTTAACTCCTTCCGGCTTGCGGAATGCTGGACGAATAAGGGTAACTCGATCTTCGAGGAGGACGGTAGTCAGAGGGTTGAGTACCGGTTTATTAACACCAAGGCACTCCTGGAGTGCAAGACTCCTGCGGAAGTCGAGAAGCTGTTTGGTAGTCAAGACTCCTGAGTACCGGTTGAGTAACGTGTTCGACTTTTGTTTGTGCAGGTGAGATGCCTCAGGCCCATGAGAGGGTTGTGAAGAATGCTCTTGCGAGGAACAAGGCTGGAGCGGTTCCTCTGAAGTCTCGATTCACTGGTGCGTGTGCTCCCACTCTGGTTCAGTCTGCTACGGGGCCCTCTTCTCCCACTCCCGCTCCCCGGGGATCTCCCCTGCCTTTGACTGGACGATACAAGCGGCCAAGGGTTACTGACGCTGTGGATCTCAGCCAGGTACCGGAGAAAGGGAAGTTCGAGCTTCCTCCTTGCATCCTTGATAGGAGATTCTTTGAGGGGAACTCTTTGGTCGTGCCTCGAGCGGAATCTCTTCGTTTGGAAAGCATGGACCGCCCAAGCAAGAGGGCTTTGATGGCTCAAGATGCTTCAGCTTTGGTTAGGATGCTGGAGAGGACAGTCGTTTATGCTGAAGGGGCCTCTGCAACTGAGTCCGAACTTAATGTTGCCCAGGCTACCATGGGATCCCTCAAAGAAGAGGTTAAGAGTGCAGATGATGCTCAGAAGAAGGCTAAAGAGGAGGTGGCCTGGTTGAAGAAAGAGAATTCTACGCTGGCTGCGGAGAAGAAGGCGGCCGAGGAGCTGGTCCAGCAGCTGAGGGCGTTCAACGCTCCGGGTGAAGATGAGCCTGAAGATGTGAAGGAATTAAAGACAAGGTCCGAGCTGGTCGCCCGTATGCTGACGGCCGAGGATGACAGTATTGTCGTCGCGGATGAATCCTTCAGAAACGCCGTGTCTCAACTGCGGGTGGTAAACCCCGAGCTTGACTTCTCTGTCGAGGGTACCCATTATCTGGCGCATGTTGAGGACGGCCGGATCGTCATGCCTGCTGCCCTCCTTGAAGAGAATGCCGAGGACCAGCCCGTGGAGAACCAGGATTCTCAGCCAGATCCCTCCGCGCAGATGGACGAGTGAGGGGTTTTCTTTATGTTGTTGTAATTTGTCCGGCCTGCGTGCCGCGTAATTGTTGTAGCTTATTTTGGGGGCATGGTCCCGTTTTATGTAATCTAGCATAATCATGGTCCTAGTGGCCACTTATTATATTAACTTATATGCCCGGTCTTGGTGGCCGGCTCTGTTATTTGCATGGTTTTACTTGCTTTTATTTTCTGCTAAGTGTTGCGCTCATGCTTGTTGTGAATGTATGTCTGCCCGTGATAGGGAGTATTTGACTTATGTGAAGTTTTAGGGGATTGCTGGTTGTAAATGTGTTCGGCAGTGAGGGGTACTGGTCGAATGGCCGGGGAATGTCCTGGCTGGGATGCGGAGCTCAGGTCGCGTTTGAGGCCTGAGTTCGCGGTGTGAACATCCCATCGCGAGCTGGGGTTCTGCCAGTCATGGTACTTTGATGACGGCAATGCTCGATCGAGGACCACCGTCGAGCAATTACTCGGCTCTTTACTGCGGGGTTCTGCTTTGTTGGTATGCGACGCTTGTACCTAGGTGTGCATAGTGGTCGGTAGCTGACGTTCGTCGTTGTGACGGGTCGAACCGAGAATTAGGGCCTTGGCTATAGTATTATTTTAGCTTTTCGGCGTTCCATGGCCGAGCAAGTTCTTCCCCGTTGAGATGTTCTAGGTAGTAGGCCCCATTCTCCGTTTTTGCTCGGACGCGATAGGGTCCTTTCCAGTCGGCTTCTAGTTTGCCTTCGCGAGAGTCTTTGTGGTTTCTCCTTAAAACAAGGCTTCCCACGTCGAACTCTCGTCGTATCACCTTGGCGTTGTGCCTGACGGTAATTTTTTGTTTTAGCGAGGCTTCACGGAGGGCCGCCCCAGTTCAAATTTCCTCGACGAGGTCGAGTTCTTCCCTTAATGATTCATCGTTCATCTCCTCGTCTAGGGGCGACTCTGTTCACCTGGAGGGTACGTGAACTTCGACGGGGATTACAACCTCGGTCCCGTACGCTAGACGGAAATGTGTTTCCCCAGTCGAAGAGCGTGGAGTTGTGCGGTATGCCCATAGCACACTGTGCAGCTCCTCGACCCAAGCCTTCTTCGTTTCGTCCAGCCTTCGTTTGAGGCCTCGAAGGATGACCCGATTCGCCGCTTCGGCTTGCCCGTTTGTCTGGGGATGTTCGACGGATGCGAAGTGTTGCTTCGTACCTAGCTGGGCGACGAAGTCCTGGAACTTCCTGTCCGTGAATTGTGTCCTATTGTCCGTGACTATCGCCTGGGGGACGCCAAAACGTGCAAGGATGTTTCGTTTGTAGAAACGCAGTATGTTGAGGGCAGTTATTTTGGCCAGAGCCTCTGCTTCTATCCATTTTGTGAAGTAGTCTACGCCCACTATTAGGTATTTGTTCTGATTTGATCCTACTACGAAGGGTCCAAGGATGTCTAGGCCCCACCAGGCAAATGGCCACGGGGAGAACATTGCCTTGAGCTTGTTAGGTGGAGCCAGGTGCATGTCTCCGTGCCGTTGGCATTTATCGTATTTCTTCACGTTTTCTTTCGCGTCGTGCTGCATGGTCGGCCAGTAATACCCTGCTCGGAGGGCTTTCGGGCAAGGGACCTTCCACCGAGATGTTGGGCGTTGATCCCCTTGTGGATTTCGCGCAAGATGTGTGCGACCATTTCTTCCTCGACACACTTGAGCAGCGGAATGGAGAATCCTCGCCTGTAGAGTTTATCCTCGACCAGGACATAGGAGCAAGCTCTTCGCCTAACTACGCTGGCCTCTATTGGGTCGAACGGAAGTTCGTCTTTAGCGAGATAGTTGTAAACATGGGTCATCCAGCAGTTGTTGTCACCGATCACCTGTACGTCGAGGGCCGGGGAGGCCTTCTCGATACTGGGTTGAGGAAGTACTTCCTGTATGACGGATTTGTTTCCGCCTTTCTTCTTTGTGCTGGCTAGTTTGGATAGAACGTTTGCTCACACATTATGTTCGCGGGGAACATGTTTCACTTTTACTGTTGCGAACTTTGCCATTTCCTTTTTTACCAGGGCTAAGTATTCGGTCAGGTTGTCGTTTTGGGCTTGATATTCTCCTCGGACCTGAAGGGCCACGAGTTGTGAATCTGTGCAAATGACGACTTCTTCCGCGCCCAGGTCCTCGGCTAGGCGTAACCCAGCGAGGAAGGTCTCGTATGATGCCCGCGCCGCTCCCTGCCGAGCTTGAGGCACCGTCCACAAAAATGGTCCATTTGCTCGCTTCGCTCGCGGGGGAGTCTGCGAATGTCATTTCTGCGACGAAGTCGGCCAGAGCCTGGGCTTTGAGAGCTTTCCTGCCTTCATACCAGATGTCAAATTCGGATAGTTCAAACGACCATTTGAGCATTCAACCGGCCATGTCTGGTCGTGCCAGTAGCTATTTTTTTGGTTGATCTGTTCGAACCACGATCGTGTGGGCTAGTAAGTAGTATCTTAATCTTCTGGCTACATTGATGAGGGCCAGAGCCACTTTCTCTATCTGTTGGTATCTTAACTCTGGTCCTTGCAGTGCTTTGCTCGTGAAATATATGGGCTTCTGTCTGTCAGGAGTCTCGCGGATGAGAGCGGCGCTCACTGCTTCAGTTGCTATGGTGAGGTATAGGTACAAAGTTTCGCCATTGTCTGGGAGAGAGAGGACTGGTGGCTCTGAGAGTGCCCGTTTCAGATGGAGAAGAGCCTTGTCACATTCCTCGGTCCATTCGAACGCTGCCTCTTTGCGGGGGAGTTTGAAGAATGGTAGGGCGTACTGGGCAGATTTGGCCACGAAACGAGATAGTGATGCGAGCATCCCGTCGAGGGACTGGATGAACTTCTTTGACTTGGGCGTTGGAAACTCAGAGAATGCTCGGCATTTATCGGGATTGGCCTCAATTCCCCGTTCTGTTAGATAGAAGTCGAGGAACTTCCCTGCCCGGACACCGAACGTGCACTTCTCCGGGTTGAAATGCATTTTGTATTTTCTGGCCTGTTCGAAGACCTTCCTTAAATGGGCAGTGTGATCGGTTTCCTCGTGGGATTTTACGATCATGTCGTCCATGTAGACTTCGAGCATGTCGCCTATCTCTCCCCGGAAGACCTTGTTCATCATTCTTTGATAGGTCGCTCCGGCGTTCTTCAGGCCGAAGGGTATTACGTTGTAGTAATAGTTGTCTGATTCAGTCATGAAGGCCGTGTATTTTTTGTCAGCCATCGCCATTGTAATTTGATTATATCCTGAGTAGGAGTCCATGAACGATAAAAATTTAAAACCGGCTGAATTATCAATAAGTTTATCAATATTGGGGAGGGGATAGGCATCCTTCGGGCATGCCTTATTAAGATCGGTGTAATCAATGCACATTCGCCATTTTCCATTAGATTTTTTCACGAGTACAACGTTGGACAGCCAAGTGGTGTACTTGGCCTCTGAAATAAATTTGGCCTCGAGGAGGTCCTTTACAGCTTTTTCTGCAGCCTCCGTTTTCTCCGGAGACTGCTTTCTCCTACGTTGTGCTACGACCTTGACGGTTGGGTCAATTGTCAGTTGGTGGCAGGCGACAGACGGGTCCAAGCCGGGCATCTCGGCGTCGCTCCAGGCGAAGAGGTCAGCATTCTCACGAATGCAGGCTTTTTGAGTTGTTTCCTTGCAATGTCGGGCAGGTCTGCTCCAATCTTCATTCCCCGTTGAGGGTCATCGCCGAACAGAACGATCTCAAAATTGCCATCCGGGATTGGGCGCATCGGATGGGAGCTGCTGCTGGACGATGTAGGCGAGTTGGCTGAAGCTGCTCGTTCCTCCTGTTGGTCTTCTTTGGGGAAACAGCTGTCGAGGTCGATGGAGTCGACCTGGGGCAGATGCTTGGCTTCCTCAGAGCTACTTGGCAATGTTGGCTTGCTCGACTCTTTTGGTTTTGACGCAATGGTGTTGAGCCCCTTTGCGGCTGCTTTGAAACACCGTCGCGCAGCCTCGATATCGTCGTGGAGGGTGGCGACCATCCCTTTTGAAGTGTAATACTTCATCTTGAGGTGGACTGTTGAAGGCACTGCTACCAACTCGACCAAAGTTGGTCTCCCGAATATGCACTAGTAAAGCGACGGGCAGTCGATTACCAAAAATTATACCTTGACGGATCTGGCAGTCTCAACTGATCCGAAGGTTACGATCAGTTTGACGTATCCCCATGGTTTGGTCACTGATCCGTTGAATCCCTGCAAATCAGACCCCACGTAGGGGGTAAGGTGTGATTCGTCCAGCTGAAGTGTTGAAAACAGCTGGAAGTACATGATGTCGACCGAGCTGCCCTGGTCGACGAGGATTCTGGGAATGTCGAAGTTCACCATTTAGGCTCTGACGAGCAAAGGTATGCTCGAGTTTGGAGACCCCCCGAGGAGCTCTTCCAGGTAGAAGGAGATGGGGATAGAGCCCCTCTGGGCCTGATCGAGCGTGGTCACCTTATTGGAGCTTGTGTTGATCAGATGCTCAAATTTTCGTTTCACGGAGCCCACCGTGACTTTATTGAAGCCCTCGCCGGAGATAACCATGACGGAGGGAAACGTCTCCCACGGGTTGTGGGCTGCGAAATAAGCAGGGGCGCTGAGCCCGTCTGGGACGTGGAAGTCTTCTGGTCGTGATATGGACATAGCGACCTGGATGTTGGCTTCTTCCGAGGAGGGTACTTCTTCCTCTATCTTCTTGGACTCCTGGGCATCCTGCCGAGGAGTGTCCTTCTTCTTTGCGAACTGTTTCAGGTGGCCGTCCCTGATCAGTATCTCAATAGCATCCTTCAGATGGATGCAGTCTTCAGTAGTGTGGTCGTGACTCTTGTGGAAATGGAACTACTTTGATTTATCTGTGTTGGGTCTGGCCGGCAGTTGTTTGGGGAAGCGAACCCCTGCCTGCTTGAATTATGAGTTCGCACACTCGGACAGTATCTTCTCCCTGGAGACGGTCAGGGGGTATAGTTGTGGAATCGGCCGGAGGGTCCCTTGTTGTCGCGGGATTCCCAAGGACGGTCCTCGCGCCTCCGTTCGCCTCAATGAGATGTTGAGGCTTCCTCGCCTCTGGAGGCCCGAGCGTTCTCCTGATGGCGTAATGCTCGGACGTTGCTGGCTACAACTTTCTCTTCGTACTGAATGTGCGATTGGGCTTTGAGGAGGAGGGCATCTAGGTTCCTTGGCGGTGCGAGACCGACGGCTTTAGAGAACTCGGAGCCCGAGCGGAGTCCTTGCTCGAGCAGAAACTTTTTCATCTCGTCTGTTGTAGGGACCTGTACTGCTTCTTTGTTGAACCTCTCGATATACGCGTGGAGAGGTTCATCTTTCCCTTGGATTATGGCTCCAAGGGAGGCCTCAGTCTTGGGGTGACGGCGAGAAGCTGTGAAATGCCGCGAGAACATTCTGCCCAGTTGACTCCAGAGGTAATGGACTCTTCGGACAGTTGCTTGTACCATATCATTGTCCCTTTTCAGAGTGTGGTCGGAAATAGCCGGCACTTGATGGCACCCCGTACGCCACGGTAGTCCAATAGCGCATCGATGTTCTCGATGTGTTCGTCGAGGTCAGTAGTCCCGTCGTACGTGCCCAGTGATGGGGGCTTCTCCATGCCCTTAGGGAGACGGGTAGCCAAGATTTCCTGGGACAATGGGCCGCGAGGCTCATCGTCGCTGCTAGAACTCGTGAATGACGGGGACCGAAGGGTACGTTCGCGGCGGCGGTTCCTTCGGGGAGAAGGAGAGCGGTTCCTTCGAGGAGAATGTGAGCGGTTCCTTCGGGGAGAAGGTGAACTGGCTCGGCCTTTAGACTTGACCGGGGGAGACTGCTCGTTCCTTCGAGTCCTCTTGTGGCCAGGAGAGTGCTGGTTACGCGGGGAAACCTGGTCACGCTTTCGGGCGGTGCGAGGGTCAGGCTCTTGGCGCAGTCTCCGGTCAATATCTCTCTGGGGCTGCGGGCTCCTAGATCGTCGCTAGTTCCTCCTCGGAGGAGGGGATCTTGGACAACTTGATTATTCTAACGCCCCGATTCTTTCGTTCTGCTGTAGGATCAGGGTGTTGGTTTTGTTGATCGCCTTCAGGAGGACCGCCACGGTCGGGTCGGTGTTGGACGGAACAGGAATGGGCTGGATGTCCAGCGAGGGCTGATCGTTGTTGCGGACAACAGGGGTAGGGAAAGGAGAAGTTGTGGCTCCGTCCCTCAGAAAACGAGTATCTCAGAGAAGAGATGATGGGCCGTCAACGTCAGTCTTGTTGACGGGGAGGACAGCGGTTTGGAGAACACCTTTGGCGTGATCTTGAGAGGCCATGATGATGATCTTGAAAGTTGCTTTGATCTTCGATTTTTGGGGAAAGAAATATGGGGAAAATAATGTTTTCCACAGACGGCACCACTGATCGTGAAGGCTGGATCAGATCCTGTAGAAGTGGGCCACCAAGTACGTCTGAGATGCTGGTCGTATGGAGAGGAGGAGGGGGGTGTACCTGCAAGGTACTCCGACGCTCAAGTAAGAAAGGGTCAGAGAAAAGGGGCAAGTACAAAATGTTAGTTCGTATGGTGAATATTGGATATCTAACTCTCTCAAGCGAGAGGGTTTATATAGAGCCCCCAGCGCGTGGCCAACGGTCCTATTTTAGGGGCGAAATAACTGTTTTCCCGAAGAATAGGTAACTGCCCAAATTAGCTGTTATGTCGAGCAGGGTGCCCAAAACTAGCCGTTATGTCGGGCATATGCACAGTTTCGGGCACCTGCCCATAGCTGTTCGGGGAGTAGACGAGCCGTGTGTAACGGGCATTGTTTCCGGGGAGGAGCGATGCAGTCCCTGCCAGGTTGGAGGGGCAGAAAGGTAACTTTTGCCCCTTTGTGGATTGGACTTAGGCAATTTGGGCCACTCTAGAGCAGAAACGGATTGTGCCATGTCTAGCCATTGGTCCAGTCCAGAACACTATTTATGAGACAAATAGGAGTCTGAGTCATAGATTTCTCGGAGACACGTTTTTGGATAGTGAGTAAAAATCGGTGTAACGACTATAGGGTATGTACATCTTGGATTATGATTTGCCTGGAATGACTTAGCCAGGATGGACTCATCTCGGATTTTAGAAGGGATAACCAAAGCTCATTCACTGGTTATGAAATTATGATTTGTCTGTTACAATGTTCTTCCATAAATCATGGAACAATATGACCTTCATCAATAATAGACACTTGTATCTGCTATTCTACTAATGACCGTCAAACCATTACGTGTGTCCATTAAATGTACTTGTGTGAGTCTCTTGGAATCTTAACAGAGAGAGAATAACAATATAAATATGGGGTAAGCAACAATGGAAAGTGGGGGAAAAGATAGACGGATACACATGAAAACCCTAAAAGATCACAAAAATGGTGGTCATTCCTCTCTTCTAAACAAACCCCCCGAACACCCATTCCTATTGCATTTAGGATCTTTCCTGATTTCACTTTGAAAGTTTATCCAAAAATGTTTATCAAAAAAACCATGAACAATTTTAAAAATATTTTGAAAATATATGAAATTTAAAAAATAGTTTGAGTTACCCACACCTAATATTACAAATTAATGATCATAAATAGATAAAAATAAAAACGTACAAAATCATAACACATGTTTACATAAACTTTCATTTCTTTAACATTTGATTGATTCTTCAATTCATTTAATGTTATTCTTATCATTTGATTGACTCTTCTACACTAAATACCATAACATTCTCATTTTTTTATGTACTTAAATATTTTTTCTTGACTTGATAATACTCATGATAGTTTTATTTTATTTCATTGTTATCATCAAAATTTAATGCATAAAAGAAAAATAAGAAGAGTTTCATATTCAGGTCTATCAAATTTCATAAATATGTTCATTAGTAAATTTATCACTTAAGTTGTTGTAATTTGTTTTTTTTAAATTTTTTATTTTTATGTCATTAAAGTAAATATCGAATATAAAATATTATTTTTAAAATGGTATTAAGATTACACAAAATAATATTTTAATTAATATGCACTAATAATTACAGTGTCGTCTGATAAATTACCATCATTTTTATGTTATTAAAATAATTTTAAAATTTAAATATAAATTAAAAGTGGAATATTGTTTAGGTTTATTAAAGATATCATTATGTTATATCATATAACTTATTTGAAATTTTTAATTTAATTTGATAGAATATATGGTCATCATTGATTGATCGAATAAAACTAATTTACACACTATCATTCGACAAAATACATGATCTTTATTGATTGTGTAGAACTAATTTTAGCGAATTCGAAAAAAAATAAAAAACTTAAAAATTGGTCTACCAAAAGTATTAAACCCATGTCCTCGTGGATGATAACGGTCTTTTTCCACTAAGCTAGAATGTCTTAATTGTTTATTTGTTTGCTTTAAATTTATATGTTACAACATTTTGCTCCTTTAATAATTTAGTTTATTTTTTAAATATTAAATGTTAATATAACATTAATGTTTAGTAAATATAATGTTTAGTAAATATTAAACACTAATATAAATATTTATTATACAAACGTTAATATAAATATTTATTTAAATATTTATTTTTAATAAATAAATTAGTATAAATATTAAATTAGTTTAGTTTTTAAATATTAAATGTTATCATAGATTATATTTTAATAATTTATATTTATATTACACGTTTATATATTTAAACTGCATGTTACGTTAATTTAAATATATGAAATTTTAAAATAAATATATTACATGTAACCTTTTTATATTACATATTTATTACATTTTTATGTTACAATATATAATTTAAATTACTGTTATATAATAATAAAAATGTAATTATATATTTACATATTTAATAATAAACTGAAAATAAAAATGTAATAAAAATATTAGTAATTAATAATAAACTGAAAATAAAAATATTTTTAATTAAAATAGCAGTTTTTAATATTAATAATTAATTATAAATTGAAAATAAAAATATTTTTGATCCGGAGTATTAGAACAGGTCCACGTAAGCTGGTCGTCAGATGGCAAGGTGCTCGGACGGATGCTGGACGTTAGGCGTGCAAGGTGTTCGGCATATGAATGAGGAGAGGAGGGGGTGTACCTACAAGGCATTCCGACGCTCAAGTAAGAAAAGGTCAGAGAAAATGGGCAAGTACAAAGTGTATTCTTAGGGTGAAAATGTGATACCTGACCCTCTCAAGCGAGATGGTTTATATAGAGCCCGAGCGCGTGGCCAACGGTCCTATTTTCGGGGCGAAATAACCATTTTCCCCAAAGAATAGGTAACTGCTCAAACTAGCCGTTATGTCGGGCAGGGTGCCAGAAACTAGCCGTTGTGTCGGGTAAGACCGCAGTTCCGGGCACCTGTCCCTTGCTGTTCGGGCAGCGAGGAAGCCGTGTGTAACGGGCATAAAAGCCGGGGAGGACGTTGCATTCCTTGCCCCGTTGGAGGGGCAAAATGTCGCTATTGCCCCTCTGTGGATTGGGCTTAGGCAATTTGGGTCGCTCTGGAGCAGAGGCGGATTGGGCCAATTCTAGCCATTGGTCCAGTCCAGAACTGGAGCCCCCCAAGTCGTTGCTCCCGAGCATGGGAGTGATGACTTAAGGATTGCTCGTCGCTCGGGGGAGATAGCGCAGAGTCGTCGTTGGGAGACGAGGATGATTGTCTCGAGGTGCCCGTGGCCCTCTGTGTCCGTGATACTCGTGGTCGAGACTACATTGCCCGGTATTCGGGGAGATAAAACGTCAGACAGAATGGGAAACGTTGGGTTGCCACGTGTGCATCGAGCCCTGTGTAACAGTTAATAGGCAATGATGGCTAATGGGCAGTCATTATTGCCTACGGGCGCGTGTGTGCACGTGCCCCTCAGTATAAAAGGGGGAAGGTTATCCCATTTTGCACTTTTTCCCTTCTGATTTTTCTTCGTCGTCTTCTGCGTTCTTGCCCTTTCACTTGACTTAGCGGTGGAAGGGTGGATTTGATTTCCTGTTGAATTCACTGTCTTTCTCTGCTTTTTCAGGTGATCGTAATGGCGATGGAGCCAGAGAGAGAAGTTATCCCAGTCACATCCGAGGAGGAAACTGTCTCCGAGGAGAATAGCAGCGCAACAGCCTCGAGTTCTGCGTCTTCGAGCTCGACGGCATCGAGCTCCTCGAGCGAAGCTGGAGAGGAAGAGGATGTAATGGAAGAAGATGTTGACGGGTTCTGCCCGGAGGAGTGGGAGGTGGCCGAGCCTTCCGAACATGTTTCCACGTTCTCCAGATCTGTGGCGGACGCCTTTACTGAGGTGGGCCCTCCGGGGGATTGGAGAGTGCATTTTCCCACCGTGGACGAGCGGGTCTGCTCGGAGTTCGGGGACCGCTTCACGATGTACGAGTACGCTTTCAAGGAGTTGGGGCTGAGGTTGCCCTTCACTGACTTCCAGCGGTCGGTATTCGAGCATCTCAAGCTGGCGCCCTCGCAACTCCACCCCAATTCTTTGGCCTTTATACGGGCATTTGAGTTGGTGTGCGAGCATCTCACACTGGGAACCACTCTCCCTCTGTTCTTTGCTGTTTTCCACCTTCAACGGCAGCTGGCAGGGAAGAAGTACGGATGGGTCTCCTTGAAGCAGCCCAAGAAGTTGTTTAAGCCTTTCTCGGAGTCAATTCGAACGTTCAAGGGATGGTACTTCATCATTGAGCCAGTGTCTGAAGCTGCCCAGGATATCACATATGTCTGGGAGATAGAGGTCGATGAGAATGGAGAGGAGCTACTCAACGAGGAGGGGAAGTATATCGGGGAGAGGTTGTACAAGTTCCCGATCCGCTGGACACCCGACCACTTCTCAAAGAAGCCCAGCGCTTATGTCTTCGAGCCGAGCGCGCTACGCGGGCAAGATGCCGTGTCTTATGAGATGCTGGTGAAGTGGGTCAACTCCTTCCAGCTCGCTAAGTGTTGGACTAGCAAGGGCAGTCCGATCTTCGAGGAGGACGGGAGCCAGAGAGTTGAGCGCAGGTTTATCAATGTGAAGGCACTACTAGAGTGCAAGACTCCCGTGGATGCCGAGAAGCTGCTCGGTAGTCATAGTTACTTAGATTTTGTTTGTGTTATTTCCTTTCCTCGTAACTAATGTGCTCGTTTCATTTGTACAGGTGAGATGCCTCAAGCTCGCGATCGCGTGGTGAGGAATGCACTGGCGAGGAACAAAGTTGGAGCGGCTCCCCCTAAGACTCGTCCTGTTGGTGCCCGCCCCCCTTCTCTTGCCCAAGCTGTCGTGGGGACCTCCTCTTCTCCTTCTCCTGTTCCACGGGGATCTCCATTGCATTTGTCTGGGCGGGCGAAGCGGCCACAGACGTCGGATGCTGTGGACCTGACCCGGGCGCCTGAGAAGGGGAAGTTTTAGCTCCCCCCGTGCATCCTTGACAGGAGATTTTTTGAGGGCAACACCCTGGTCGTTCCTCGGGCAGAGTCTCTTAGCCTGGAGAGCATGGATCGGCCGAGCAAGAGGGCGCTGGTGGCCCAGGATGCTTCTGCCCTTGTGAGGATGCTGGAGATGGCGGCCGTTTATGCGGAAGGGGACACTGGGCTTGAGGCTGAACTTACCGCTGCCCGGGCTTCTGAGACGGCCTTGAAGGAGAAGGTCAAGGGTGCTCGTGAGGCTAGGAAGAAGGCCGAAGAGGAGGCGACCAAGCTGAAAGAGGAGGTCACCAAGCTGAAGGCGGAGAAAAAGGATGCCGAGGAGTTGAGTAAAGAGTTGCTGGCGGCCAGTGCCCCAGGTGCCGACGAACCGGATGAGATAAGGGTGCTGAAGACTAGGGCGGAGCTGGTTGCCAGCATTGTGCAGGCCGAGGATGACGGTATCGCTGTGGCAATGGAGTCCTTCGATAGTGCCGTGGCCCAGTTGCGGGCGGTGAACCCTGGGCTGGAGATTTCGACCGAGGGTATCCACTATCTTGCGCGTGTGGAAAATGGTCGCATCGTCTTGCCCGCAGGCCTGGTTCTAGATACCCCTGAGGTTCAGCCCGAGGAGCAACCCGAGGAGGAGCAGAGACCCGAGCCGGAAACAACCGAGCAAGCGGACGAATGAGGAGCTTTGGTTATTCTGATGTTGTTGTATTTTGTCCGGCCTGCGTGTCGTTGATTTATTTGTGACTTTATTTGATTTGGGGGGGGGGGGGGGGGGGCGTGGCCCTTTTTTTTATGTAATACGCACAATCTTTGGCCCTTGTGGCCTTTTTATTTAATGCTCGGTTTATGTTATTCATACAATTTTTGTTGTACTTTACATTATAGTTGTACTTCACATTAGTTGTGCATGAATGACTGCCCGTCGGAGGGTGTGTCTGTTAACGGAGTTTTCTTTTTGAAAGATAGCTCGTTGTGTGTTGATTCGTTAGTGCGGAGAACTGGTCGAATAGCTGGGGAAGGTCCTGGCGAGGTTGCGGATCTCAGGTCGCGATTGAGGCCTGAGGTCGCGGCGTGAACGTCCCATCGCGAGCTGGGGATCTGCCAATCACGGTACTTGGACGAAGGCGATGCTCGGTTGAGGACTGCCGACGAGCAGAGCTCCGGCTCATTCACTTGAGCGGGATTCTACTTTGTGCGTATGCGCCGTTTGTACCTGGACGGGCATGATGACCGTTAGGTGGTCCTTTGATGCGAGGAAGCCTATAGTTACTTTAGCTTTAGTATTGCTTAAGTTTTTCAGCGTTCCACGGTCGAGGGATTGCGTCCCCGTTGAGGTTTTCGAGGAAGTATGCGCCATTCCCCATTTTGGCACGGACTCTGTATGGCCCTTCCTAGTTGGCTGCTAGTTTGCCTTCGCGAGAGTCCTTGTGGTTTCGTCGCAGGACAAGGTTGCCCACATCGAACTCTCGTCGTAAGACTTTGGCGTTGTGCCTGATTGCTATTTTTTGCTTAAGAGATGCTTCGCGGAGGGCTGCTCCTGTTAGGATTTCCTCGACAAGGTCGAGCTCCTCTCTTATCGCTTCGTCATTCATTTCCTCATCTAGAGTTGATTCGGTCCTCCTGGACGGTACGTGGATTTCAATGGGTAGAACAGCCTCCGTGCCATATGCTAGGCGGAAAGGTGTTTCCCCGGTGGTGGACTGGGGAGTAGTGCGGTATGTCCATAAGACGTTGTGGAGCTCCTCGACCCAGGCTTTCTTCGTTTCATCCAGTCTTCGCTTGAGGCCACGAAGAATGACGCGGTTGGCCGCTTCTGCTTGCCCGTTGGTCTGGGGATGCTCTACAGAAGCGAAGTGTTGCTTTGTTCCGAGATGGGCGACAAAGTCTTGGAACTTCTTGTCCGTGAATTGTGTTCCATTGTCCGTGACGATTGCTTGGGGAATCCCAAAATGGGCAAGGATATTCCGCTTGTAAAAGCGCAGAATGTTAAGTGCTGTTATCTTTGCTAAGGCTTCTGCTTCTATCCATTTTGTGAAATAATCTACGCCCACTATCAGGTATTTGTTTTGGCTGGACCCCGTCACGAAGGGTCCTAGGATGTCTAGGCCCTACCAGGCGAATGGCCACGGGGAAGTCATGCTCTTCAGTTCATTAGGTGGATCTAGGTGCATATCCCCGTGCCGTTGGCATTTGTCGCATTTCTTCATATGCTCCTTGGCTTCTTGCTGCATGGTTGGCCAATAATACCCTGCCCGGAGGGCCTTGCGGGCAAGGGACCTTCCTCCCAGGTGCTGGGCGTTAATGCCTTCATGGATTTCTCGTAACACGTGGGGGACAAACTCCTCCTCTATGCACTTGAGTAGCGGGATGAAGAAGCCCCGTCGGTAGAGTTTATTTTCGAGGATGACGTACGAGCAAGCTCTTCGTCTGATGGTGCTGGCTTCCTTGGGGTCATCCGGAAGTTCATCCATGGTGAGGTAGTTGTAAACGAGCGTCATCCAGTAATCGCTGTCCCTGATCGCGTGCACGTGTAGGGTCGAGGATCCCTTATCGATGCTGGACCGGGGAAGTATCTCTTGGATGACTGACCTATTTCCGCCTTTCCTCTTAGTGCTTGCTAGTTTGGACAATACGTCTGCTCGCACATTGTGTTCGCGTGGAACATGTCTTACTTCTACCGCTCTGAGCTTCGACATTTTTTCCTTGACTAGGGTGAGGTATTCAGAGAGACTGTCGTTTTTGGCCTGATACTCCCCGAATATCTGGTGGGCTACGAGCTGAGAGTCCGTGCAGATGACGATTTCTTCAGCCCCTAGGTCTCCAGCTAGGCGCAACCCAGCGAGGAAGGCTTCATACTCGGCCTGGTTGTTCGACGTGGGAAAGGACAATGTGAGAGAAGCCTCGATTATGGTCCCTTCGTCGTTCTCCGGAATTACTCCTGCCCCACTGCCGCTCGAGCTGGATGCTCCGTCCACGTAGATGGTCCATCTGTTTGCTATGTGGGACGAGGAGTCTGAGAAGGTTACTTCCGCTAAGAAATCGGCCAGGGCCTGAGCTTTAAGAGCTTTTATGCTTTTATACTGGACGTCGAATTTGGACAGTTCCAGTGACCATTTGAGCATTTGCCCCGCCATGTCTGGTCGTCCCAGTAATTGCTTGATGGGCTGATCCGTCCTTACCACGATCGTGTGGACCAAGAAATAGTGTCTCAGTCATCTGGCAACGTTAACGAGGGCCAATGCTACCTTCTCTATCGGCTGATATCGCAACTCCGTGTCCTGCAATGCTTTGCTCGTGAAGTATACTGGCTTTTGCCCGCCAGGATTCTCGCGAATGAGAACGGCGCTAACTGCCTCGGCAGTGACGGCGAGGTATAGGAACAAGACTTCCCCGGTATCTGGCCGTGATAATACGGGCGGTTTCGACAGAGCTTGCTTCAAGTGAAGGAGGGATGCTTCACATTCTTGAGTCCATTCAAACGCTGCTTCTTTTCGCAAGAACTTGAAGAAAGGAAGGGCGTGTTGGGCGGACTTTGCGACGAAGCGGGACAACGAGGTAAGTACCCCGTTGAGGAACTGGATGTTCTTCTTAGACGTGGGCGTTGGGAACTCAGAGAATGCTCGACATTTGTCGGGGTTAGCTTCTATTCCTCGTTCCGTTAGGTAGAAGCCAAGGAATTTACCTGCCCGTACACCGAACGTGCACTTCTCTGGGTTAAAGCGCATTTAATACTTTCTTGCTTGCTCGAAAATTTAGCGAAGATGGGCGACATGATCTAGTTCCTTATGGGACTTGACGATCATGTCGTCCATGTACACCTCGAGCATGTCGCCTATTTGCCCTTGGAAGACTTTGTTCATCATTCGTTGGTATGTTGCGCCGGCGTTCTTCAGCCCGAAGGGCATTACGTTGTAGTAATAGTTGCCTGATTCGGTCATGAAGGCCGTGTAAGTTTTATCGCTCGCGGCCATTGGTATTTGGTTGTAGCCCGAGTAGGCGTCGAGGAACGATAAAAGTTTAAAACCTGCTGAGTTATCTACGAGCTTATCTATATTGGGGAGGGGGTAGGCGTCCTTCGGACAGGCCTTATTAACATCGGTATAATCAACGCACATCCTCCATTTGCCATTATTTTTTCTTACAAGTACAACATTTGAGAGCCATGTAGTGTATTTGGCCTCAGAAATAAACCTAGCTTCTAGAAGGTCTTTGACAGCTTTCTCCACGGCTTCCATCTTCTCCGGGGACTATTTCCTCCTGCGCTGGGCAACGACTTTGACGGCCGGATCAATTGTAAGCTGGTGGAAAGCAACGGAAGGGTCCAATCCTGGCATTTCAGCAGCGCTCCATGCGAACAAGTCTGCGTTCTCTCGGAGGTACGCTTTTAGTTGTCTCTTGGCCAGGTCGGGGAGGTCTGCTCCGATCTTCACTCCCCGTTGGGGGTCTTCTCCGAACGGAACAATCTCGAAGTTGCCATCTGGGACAGGGCGTAGGAGATGGCCGTTGTTGTTGGACTGGCTTCTCGAAGTCGTTGGGTCTTTGGCGTGATCTTCCTCACTGAAACGGTTGTCCAAGTCGATAGATTCGACCCGGGGGAGCAGTTTTGGCTGCTCGGAGCTGCTGGGCAGAGGGGGACGACCAGAAGTCCTCGGCCTTGCTGAGATGGTGCTTAGTCCTTTTGATGCTGCTTCAAAGCATCGATGGGCAGCTTCGATATTGCCGTGGAGGGTGGCGACCATCCCTTCAGAAGTGTAGTACTTCATCTTGAGATGTACGGTGGAAGGCACTGCAATCAACTCTGCCAGGGTTGGCCTTCCAAAAATGCACTGGTATAGTGACGGGCATTCAATTACCAGAAACTGTGCTTTAATTGCTCGGGTTATCTTTCCTGAATCGAAGGTTATGATGAGCTCTACGTAACCTCGGGGCCTTGTCACTGCTCCGTTGAATCCCTGTAGGTCAGATCCAACGTATGGAGTAAGGTGAGAGTCGTCCAGCTGCAGCGTTTCGAACAGGTGGTTGTACATTATATCAACTGAACTGCCCTGGTCCACGAGTATTCTGCGGACGTCGAAGTTCGCCATCCCTGCTCGGATAAGAAGCGGGATGCTTGAGTTCGGCACCCCGCCGAGGAGCTCCTCCTTGTAGAAGGGGATAGGAGCGGATCCTTTGTGAGTGGTATCCAGCGTGGTGACTTCGTTGGAGCTTTTGCTGATCAGTTGATCAAATCTCCTCTTGACTGAACTGACCGTGATTTTGTTGAATCCCCCACCAAAGATGACCATGGCCGACGGGAAGGCCTCCCACGGGCTTCGAGCAGCGAAGTACGAGGGGACGGGCAGACCCTCGGGGATGCGGAAGTCCTCTGGCCGAGTTATGGACATAGCGACCTATACGTTGGTGTCATCGGAGGACGGAGTCTCTTCTGCAACCTTCTTGCTCTCCTGGGTTTCTTGCCGGGGAGCTTCTTTCTTTTTCGCGAACTGCTTTAGGTGGCCGTCGCGAATGAGGATCTCTATGGCATCTCTGAGGTGGATGCATTCTTCCGTCGTATGACCGTGGCTCTTGTGGAAGCGGCAATACTTGGATTTGTCTACACCCGATCTGGCCGGCAGCTGTTTGGGGAAACGGACGCCCGCCTGCTTGAATTCTGAGTTGGCACATTCGGACAAGATTTTCTCCCTCGAGGTAGTGAGGGGGTATAATCATGGAACCGCCCAGAAGGTCCCTTCTGTTCGCGTGCATCGCGAGGTCGATCGTCGCGTCTTTTGTCTCCTCGACGGGATGTCGAGGGTTTTTTAGCTCTGGATGACCGGGCACCTTCTTGGTTTCGAGAGGCTCGGGCAGAGTGGGCAACAACCTTTTCCTCGTATTGTATATGCGACTGGGCTTGGAGGAGAAGGGCGTTGAGGTTCCTCGGTGGATCGAGGCCGATGGCTTTCGCGAAGTCTGAGCCAGGACGTAACCCCTGCTCGAGCAGGAATTTCTTCATCTCATCGGTCGTTGGCACTTGGACGGCCTCCTTGTTGAACCGCTCAATGTAGGCCCGAAGGGGCTCATCTCTTCCCTGTATGACAGCTCCGAGGGATGCCTCGGTCTTCGGATGGCGTCGCGATGCAGTAAAGTGACGGGAGAAAATCCTCCCCAGCTGCCTCCAGGATGTAATGGATTCTTCTGGCAGCTGCTTGTACCATGTCATTGCTCCCTTCCGGAGCGTGGTCGAGAACAGACGGCATTTGATGGCTCCTCGTACCCCTCTGTAGTCCAAAAGAGCATCTATGTTTTCTATGTGCTCGTCTGGGTCAGTGGTTCCATCGTAAGTCCCTAGAGACGGAGGCTTCTCTAGTCCTTTAGGGAGACGGGTGGCCAGGATCCTGCGGGACAACGGGCCGCGAGGCTCGTCGTCGCTGTCCGAACTTGGAGTTGATGGTGACCGTTGTCTACGCTCGCGGCGGCGGTCTCTGCGAGGGGAGGGTGAATGGGGCCGGTCGCGAGGTCTGACCGGTGGAGAATGCCTATCCTGCCTCGTTCTCTTGTGTCTTAGTGGTGACCGATCCCGTGGGGAGATCTGGTCGCGCTTGCGAACGCGTTGTGATTCAGGCTCATGCCTCGTCATACGGTCTTCCCCGCGCCTAGGTGGCGGGCTTCTTGATTTTCGGTGTTTACCCTTGGGAGAGGATCTTGGAAGAGATGCTTCCTCGAGAGCTCCTATCTTTTCTCCTTGCTGCAAGATAAGGAGGTTTGTGCGGTTGACAGCTTCCAGAAGAGCTGCAACGGCCAGGTCAGCGCTGGGAGGGCCAGGAATTGGTCGTTCCCCCAACGGTAGCTGTTTGCCTCCTTGCTCGGTGAGAGGAGGAATTGGAGACGCAGTGGCCCCGTCTCGAAGGAAACGGGGATCAAAAAGTAACAACGAACTGCCGTCAACGTCCATCTTGTTGACGGGAATGAGAACCGTAGCGTCAGCACCTTTTGCGGAGTTCTGAGCGGCCATATGTGGGCGGATCAAAGAAAGTATGTTTTGATCTTTTAGTTTCCGAGGAGGAAAGAAAAAAGGGGAGAACAAGGACTTCCCACAGACGGCGCCACTGATCCGGAGTATTCGAACAGGTCCACGTAAGCTGGTCGTCAGATGGCAAGGTGCTCGGACGGATGCTGGACGTCAGGTGTGCAAGGTGTTCGGCTTATGAATGAGGAGAGGAGGGGGTGTACCTGCAAGGCATTCCGACGCTCAAGTAAGAAAAGGTCAGAGAAAAGGGGCAAGTACAAAGTGTATTCTTAGGGTGAAAATGTGATACCTGACCCTCTCAAGCGAGAGGGTTTATATAGAGCCCCCAGCGCATGGCCAACGGTCCTATTTTTGGGGTGAAATAACCGTTTTCCCCAAAGAATAGGTAACTGCTCAAACTAGCCGTTATGTCGGGCAGGGTGCCAGAAACTAGCCGTTGTGTCGGGTAAAACTGCAGTTCCGGGCACCTGTCCCTTGCTGTTCGGGCAGTGAGGAAGCCGTGCGTAACAGGCATAAAAGCCGGGGAGGACGTTGCGTTCCTTGCCCGGTTGGAGGGGAAAAATGTCGCTATTGCCCCTCTGTGGATTGGGCTTAGGCAATTTGGGCCGCTCTGGAACAGAGGCGGATTGGGCCAATTCTAGCCATTGGTCCAGTCCAGAACAATTTTTAATTAAAATAGCAGTTTTTAATTATCTTAACGTTAAATAATTATAAATATATACATAAATATATAAAAATACAAAATTAAAAATTAACATGTTAATAATATTTTTTAATTTATTTCAGTTTAATATAAATTAATATTATTTTATTCAATTTAACATGTTAATAATATTTTTTATTTTATTTTAGTTTAATATATTTAAATATATATTTTATTTTAGTTTAATATTTTTAATTTCAGTTTAATATATTTAAATATATATTTTTAAATTTTTTTATGTTAATTAATATTTTTTATTTATTTTAGTTAATTTTAGTTGAATATAAATATTTTTTAACATTATTTTTTAAATATTTTTTAACGTTATTAATTAAATATTTTTTAATATATTTTTTTAAATATTTTAATATTTTATATGTTATAAATATACAATTTAAATTGAAGCAACCAAATAAATATATTGCATACTCATTACATGTTGTAATATATACATTTGAAGAAAACAAATAAATAAGGAAAACATGCTAGCCTAGTGGAAGAGGTGTCCCTTTGCAATCAAAAGGTCATGGGTTTAACAATAATGGAAGACAAAATTTTAAATTTTGATCTTTTAATATTTTAAAATACAAATAATACCATAATAATAAAAAGTCACGCGTATGGGTGTTCATGAGTATGGGTCGACCCACGAACCCATTGACCCAAACCAACCCAACCCATAAATTACCCAAACCCATTCATTTACGGGTATAGCCAACCCAACCCATAACAACCCGTATAGTTTTGGGTCGGGTATCGGGTTTGAGGTTTGCAACCCACAGACTCATTGACCCAACCAATTGATGAGACTTTAGTAATTTTTTATTATTTTAATTTTAATTTTAAATAAAAATATAAAACTAATATCTCACTAATAACCATAATTTTTTTAAAAAAATATTCTACACTAATAATATTACTAGACGAATGAGTTTACGTAATTCTAATATTAAATGTGTTTCTTATATTTTTTTGAATCATTTCTAACTTACATATTTAATGGAAATAACGTGACTTGTAAAATTTTATATTAACATCAAGTGTTATGTCGTGTTGATGAATTTTATTAGATATTATATGATGTGTTTCATCGAATTTGAGTGTTATAAATGAGTATGATTGTATTGAGTTGTGTTACATTTTTTTAAATTGACAAATAATCATAATTTTTTTAAATTTGAAACACAACCCGCGAACCCAACCCAACCCAACCCATAAATGAACGGGTCGGTTCGGGTCGGTTTTAACAATGAAATTGTGGGTTGGATGATGAACCCAACCCATTGAAGTTTGAACGGGTTGGGTAACGGGTTAGGCCAAATCCGATCCAACCCAACCCGCGTACACCCCTCACGCGTATACTAAAAATAAAAAGAAAATAAATATAAAAATCCAACTAACTTGACACGTCATATTAAAATAATAAAAAGAATAAAAAAACCAACAAATCAGCGTCACGTCACAGATTCTGCTGACTGTGTACACTGAAGAAACCAAAATGAAAAAATATTCAAATGACAGGGACGAAATCTAAGTTATTTTTTTATAACGTTTTTTTTCGAATTCGCCCAAATGACAGGGCTAAAATGTGTATTAATTCTTTCTTTTTTGGCTTAAATACAATTTTGGTCCCCTTGTTGCATTTTTCTAAACTTCTAATCCCCTTTAAAAAAAACCAGGTTTTAGGTCCCCTGTTTTGAATATTCTTGGGTTTTTTTTGGGTCCCCAGTTCAAAATTGACTATGTGGCATGTTCATATATGAGGTGGCAGGTAAAATGTTGACTAATTTAAAAAAATCAATGCCACGTCATTTAAAATAATTTATATTAAAAAAATAAAAAAAATATTTAGAAATCCCTAATCCCCTTCTTCTTCCTCTCTCCTTCATCCTTTCTTCATCTTCTTCCTCTCTCCTTCATCCTTTCTTCATCTTCTTCGTCACCATCATCTTCATCTTCAATAAAATTACAAAAACAACAACATATTGTTGATGATTGAGAACAAAGGGGGAGAAAACTTAAAAAAAACAGAGCCTTGAAGCACTTGCCTTAGGGACTCGTTTCTCTTTCACTTCAACCAAAACGACAATCAATTCATTAACATTCAAACGACCTCTTCATTCATAATTTTCTGAAGGAAGACCCCATTCCCTTCCAATAATCTCACCTCACATCAAACCTCTTCATCCTCATCCACACCAATTCAAACCTTCTTCTAACTTAAAGTCCACCACAACAACACCATAACCAAAACCAAAAAGAGAAGGGAGAAAGACACAAAGACCCCCACGTTTTCTCGACCACAAACCATTCACAAACTACCCTTAATCGCACGTCTTTCCTCGACGCGGTTCTGCAAGTTTCGCGTCTCACTTTTATCTGCGGCGACTTTCTCCTTTTCCGGCGCGGTTTGTAGTGGCGATTTCGAAGGGTGGTGGAGGAGCGATTCTCCGGCGATGGCTCTCTCTTCACCTTCAGGTTCGTGCTTCTTCTTATTCCTTGATTTTCAATTTATGCTTTTGCTTGTTCTTCTTCCTGTAACAAGAATTTAAGGAATTAGGGTTTGAAATAGGAATTGCAATTTATGAAATCGAATTGAATATCATGAATTTGAAATTGATATTGCTATTGATTTTCGCAGACAATCATGTTGCTGTTGCGTGTTGGATCAACGTGAACAAGTTTCGAGCGTGTCGGCGACGTCGGCGTCGAAATTCTTTGCTCTGGCTCTGCACAAAAAATATGTTGTTGTTTTTGTAATTTTATTGAAGATGAAGATGATGGTGACGAAGAAGATGAAGAAAGGATGAAGGAGAGAGGAAGAAGATGAAGAAAGGATGAAGGAGAGAGGAAGAAAGGGATTAGGGATTTCTAAATATTTTTTTTATTTTTTTAATATAAATTATTTTAAATGATGTGGCATTGATTTTTTAAAATTAGTCAACATTTTACCTGCCACCTCATACATGAACATGCCACATAGTCAATTTTGAACTGGGGACCAAAAAAAATTCAAGAATATTCAAAACAGAGGACCTAAAACCTGGTTTTTTTAAAGAGGAATTAGAAGTTTAGAAAAATGTAACAAGAGGGACCAAAACTGCATTTAAATTTTTTTTTTTTAATAATTTTTTCATGACAGTGCATATTCTATTTAAAAAAAAATATACTAAAATCATATTTAAAGTTAATTTTCACGCACACACACGTGTCATGAATTGCATTATCCGTGTTCTCCTCGCTTCTCCCCAGCTACTACGGCGCAGTCTCTTAATAGAAAGCTGCAAGCCACGCATTCAGAGTTCACGAATTTCAGAATTCAAAGAGAAACCCGTAACAACTTGCTCACCTCTTTATCACGCAACCTTATTTTTCTTTTCACTTCCTTTCATTATAAACAGTTCCAAGAAAACTTTCTAACAAACTTTTTTTTCTCTTCGCTTCATCCAAGTGCCAAAGCGACAACAATATCCAAAATGCAAGTTTCAGGCGCAATCAGCGACGTTCTGGTGGCGCTTCCATCTTCATCATCGCTCCGGCCACCGGAATTCCGCCATTTGCATGCTCACGACGCCAAGAATTTTCTTTTCGGTCGATTTCTTAAAGTAAGCTTTTCTTGACTAAATCTTTACTCTCTTGTAATTTCCTAAGTTGGAAAATGTTATGAATTGCTTTGTATAATCATAGAATATAGGTTACTATGATCAAATAATTTTACAATTCATAATTATATTTGATTCACGATTTGGAAATAGGGTTTTGCATTCACAGTTTGAATCTCAATTTGATAACCGCTTGTTTCACCTGCTGCAATGCTTGTTTATGATGTTGAGGCAGAGGTTCTGTGATTTAGTAATTAATATTTATGTGGTATTCTCAATAAACAACTGTTGAGTGTTTTTTCTTTGCAGAGTTGTACTCCATCTTACTTTGTTAAACACAACAATGAACCCTACAATTTCCGAGCTAGAAGATTAGCTGTGAGAGCATCTGCAGAATCAAGTGATAATTTTGTGCCTTCTCCTCCTCTTGAATTTGAGTCCCCAGTTGGTCAGCTATTGGAACAAATTTTGCAAACTCATCCTCATTTAGTTTCAGAAACAATTGATCAAGAGCTAGAGAAACTTCTGGCTGAAAGAGATGCCCACAAAGAAGAATCTTCTACTTCAGACGTGGATTCCCTTTATAAGTAAGTATAGCAATCTCTTTTTAATTATTTTCCATATTCTGACTAGAACTAGCTATGTGGAATGCAAAACTAAATAAAATAAAATGGATTTAAGGAAAACTTAATAGCAAAGTTTAGGCACACAGTACCCATAACTAAGAACAAAAAATCTTGGAAGCTCTGCTCATGGTTTTGAAATTTTGTATTGCTCTGGGCACATATTGTGTTATCATACTGTATATCATCTTTCCAAGTCTAAAGGTCTTCATGTGAACTGTTAGTAGGAGCGTTTGCATATATTTGTTTTAGGTTTCATTTTGTGATGTGTTTTTCTTATTGATGCATAAATGGTTAATGATTAAAGCCAGTGTTATGAAAAATGCTAATGTTTTTTGGATAAACTACTTTTGAGAGTTTGTTTGACTTAAAAAGAAGGTATCCTGAGTAATATGAGAATTTTGGATAAACTACTTTTGAAAGTTTGTGTGACTTAAAAAGAAGGTATCCTGAGTAATATGAGAATGGAAGAGCAAAACTTGGATCTGTTTCTTGGGTAATGTGTGTTTGATATGCAGTAGAACCACTGTCACAACATGCATTAGTTAGGCCATGCTATTTGTAGCTTTGAAAAAGCATGTTGGAATTGGAGTTGGAATGTAAGATTGTGTTATCAGAATATTTAAACACTATTACTCCATATTTTCCATCAAATGTCAGTTTGTTTAATACCATGCTTAGTTAGTGGATGCTTAAAAGATATTTTCCTTTCAGTTTTATGAGATTGGCTACAGGCAGTATAGTTAGTATAATTTTTCATGCCAGTAAGATCTTTTCATGTCAACTGTATGGAGCTAGCTACTTATAGTATTAATTTAAAAACATGTATAAGTGCATGCACATAAAGACTGTGAGTAAATGGTACTCCTTATCTCTTTTCCATCTCATGTTAATCCAAATTAATTAGGACTTGTGTGCTCGGCCACCCTTTGTATGCTAGACCTATGGAAGATTGAAAGAAATTAAAGTAGAATATATCTTTATCAATTTTGGTTGCTTGTTTATTTAGTTATCGCCACCGGTAGTGCAAATGTGATTAGTCTTGTCAAATCTGAATTTCAGGAGGATATCTGAAATTAAAGAGAGAGAAAAGCGTACAATATTGGAAGAGATATTGTACTGCTCAATCGTAAACAGATTTAAAGAGAGCAAAATTTCAATGATACCAAAAATATCAACAACCTCAAATCCTAATGATCCAGTGGATTTATGGCCAAATCAAGAATTTAAGCTAGAAGCTGTTCATTCTCCAGAGGCATTTGAGATGATACAGAGTCACTTATCTTTGGTACTAGAAGACCGGACTGTGGGTCCTCTCCAGACAATTGTTCAGATTAGCAAGATCAAACTGGGAAAGTTATATGCTGCTTCAATAATGTATGGATACTTTCTCAAACGGGTTGATGAACGGTTTCAACTTGAGAGGTCAACGGGAATACTTCCACAGGATTTTAGTAAAGGAAATATGAGTTTTGATGAACCATCACCGCCAAACAAGCTCTGGGATTCTGATTCCTTGATTAGGATCTATCCAGATGAGGAAGGTTATTATGAAAAGGATTACATGGATACTAGTGAAGGAAAATCATATGGACTGAAAGCGTATGTGATGCAGTTGGATTCGGATACACTTCAGAGACTTGCTTTCTTACGCTCCAAGGAAGCTATATCGTTGATTGAAAAGCAAACTCAGGCTCTCTTTGGAAGGCCTGATGTTCAGGTTACCGAGGATGGTTCAATTGAAACTAACAATGATGAATTACTTTCACTTACCTTCTCAGGCGTGACTATGCTTGTTTTGGAAGCCGTTGCTTTTGGATCATTCCTATGGGACCAAGAAAACTATGTTGATTTTAAGTATCCTTTTCTTGATAAGTAGAAGACTGTACCTGTTGATTTTTTTCCCATTCGTTTATATTGTAAATGTAAAGCATGGAGCTTTACCCCAAAGAATTGATTGCAATTCTAAGCGAAAGTAATTTTGCAACAATTCTGAACTAGAAAAAAAACCACAAACATGAGAAATTAGGGGTGGCAAACGGGCAGGCCCGCCCCGTTTAGGCCCGCCCCGCAAAAGCCCGCAAAAAAACGGGGCGGGGCGGGGCGGTCACATGTAGAGACGCGGGCTCATTTTCTAGGCCCGCCCCATTTAATGACGGGCCCGCGGGCATGCCCGCCATTCTCTTTAAAAAAAACTTTTTTTCACTCATGGTATAATTTTAAAAAAAATATAAAATTTTATTACTACAAAAAAAACACTATCATTATCTTACATTCCATAATTAAATTCAACAAACCTTAAATTATACAAATTCTACATAAGTTCAACACCACAAATTCAACAAAAGTTAGGATATAAGTCATAAATAGTTTAATCTAACATCAAAATCTCCAAATTCTCTACAACCAAAAAATATGCACTAATCAATCTTCATCTACTCCAGCCACAAATGATGCTCCTGTTGTAATACTTTTGGCCAAGCTTCCATCATCATTGTCTTCATCGTCACCCACTACATCTATAAAACAATTTAAGTATAAGTAACTAAATTAACAATATTCAAAAAAATCACCAAGTATTAAAAGAAACTAATATTGGATTATGTACCAAAACTATTAAAACCGTGAAGCCAATTGCGAGTACAAATCAATGCCTCAACATTCTTCGACAACAAGCGACTTCTATATTTGTTTAGAATGATTGAACCAATACTAAAAGCAGATTCTGATGCAACGATAGTAATAGGGATGCCTAACAAATCACGAGCCAATAAAGATAACTCTTTAAACCTGTTCCAATTTTCCTTCCACCATTGAAGAACATTCATGTCATCAAAATTTTGATAACTTAAATCCACACTTGCCTCCTCCAAATAAACATCAAGTTGAGACTTTCCGGTCTCTGTTGCAAGTTGTTGTTTGTGTACTTTCAAATCCTATTATGATAAAAAAATAAAATAATAGAGCATGTTACATAATACAACATGTTTGCAACAAGTTACAGAATTTTAAAACATTTTATAGCAACTTATTAAAGCATTTTACAGCATTTACAGCATTTACAGCAAGTATTTCCAGCATTTTACAGCATTTACAGCATTTACAGCAAGTATTTACAGCATTTACAGCATTTACAGCAAGTATTTCCAACATTTTACAGCATTTACAGCATTTACAGCAAGTATTTCCAGCATTTTACAGCAAGTATTTCCAGCATTTTACAACATTTACAGCATTTTAAAACAAGTTAAAAATTAGAGCAAGATACTTACATTGAACAAACTCTTAGTAAACGCGTGCGAACTTGATTCTCCTCTGGTGATGGAAGATGGAGTTTGAGAGGTTGTGGAAGACGAAGCATGATTGCGACGATACATCTCAAAGAGAGTGTACAACTTCTGCTTAATTTCTTCTGTTTTAAGCTTTGAGGTAAGTGGATCAACTTTTTCATACATATATTCCAAAGAGATAAGCTTGATCCTCGGGTCAAGAACCGCTCCTAGAGCAAGAACCACACTATAATCACTCCAATACTTCTCAAACTTGATCATCATTTTTTCAGCCATGTCTCTAATAAGAATGTCTTCATCTTTGATACTTGCCATCAAAACACACTGAATTTTCCAAATTTGCAAAAAATACAAATTGGAAGTAGGATAAGACGTTCCGGAAATCAAGTTTGTGGTCTCATAGAATGGCAACAAGAATGTGCATATCTTATCTCCTCTTTTCCAATCTTCTTCTGAAGGGCAAACCTTATAATTATCATCATGAAAACTAAGACTTGCAAATACACGCCGGTACTTCAATGCACTTTGAAGCATCAAATAAGTAGAATTCCATCTAGTGGAAACATCGTAAGATAAACCAGCTGATGTTTCAAAACCACCAATGAGATCAATGCATTCCTTGAATTTTTTCATTCTACCCTCAGAGCCCTTCACATATTTCACACTTTCCCTAATCTTTTCCAATGCGTCACCAAGTACTTTCAAACCCTCTTGCACAATCAAATTTAAGACATGTGCCGAGCAACGAACATGAAAGAACTCTCCCTTAGATAATAACCAATTTTGCAAGACAAGTTGTCTTTTCAAGTGAGTTTGCATCACATCATTAGAAGAAGCATTATCTAATGTGAGTGAAAAAATCTTCTTCTCAATTCCCCAATCTGATAAAAACTCAAGAACCTTTTTTGACATCTCAGATCCCGTATGTGGAGGAGGCATATGACAAAAGTTCAGAATCCTACTCTTCAAATTCCAGTTAGAATCAACATAATGAGCAGTCAAGCAAATATAACCTTCACTTGTACAAGCTGTCCACATATCAGAAGTTAATGAAATTCTAGAGGGAATATTAGCTAACTCTTTCTTAAGAGCTTCTTTCTCTGTCTTGAACATTTCATCAACATCAGCCTTAGCGGTATTTCTTGAAATAGGAGAAAATTCAGGGTTCAAATATTTCATCCAATCCCTAATTTTTTTAAACTCCATAAATTTATACGGTAAATCATGTGCAATGATTGCAGCAGCACCCATTGACCTAGAAACCTTTTTATCTATTGTAAGATTCACGAGTCTACCTTGCAAATCGATCATTACTTGACCTACATCAGCGTATTTGATTTTAGTGCACTTCTTCATATGACGATTCAAAGTCGAGGTACCATAATTCCTATCTCCGCCCTTCAAAATCTTTGAACAACCGTTGCACTTAGCCAATGGATTCCCATCTTTATCCATCCCAGCCTTAGTAAACACTTTCCAACAATCGGAACTTGAAGTTTTGGCCTTCTTAGACTTAGGTAAAAGTAAAACATCATCTTCGGTTTTTCCTAATTCATTTTCACCTTGAATAGTTTCATTCTCCAAATCAACCACATTCATATTCACTTCATCTACAATTTCATTATCAACAGTTTGTGAATCCATTTCAAGTTATCACCTATGTATCCAAATAAAAACAACAGTTTGTTACACTTTCACATAATAGCAATACCTCATAAAATATGAAGAGCAGAATTGTCTATAAGCACTTGATTATACAACAGTTTGTTATACAACAGTGAGCTATCATAATAAATTATTACCATCCAAATCTATCATATTAAATTCAACCATTTTGCTATACCTCATAAAATATGAAGTGCAGAATTGTCTAGAAGCACTTGATTACATTATTGTTGGAAATACTTGATCTATCATATTAAATTCAACCATTTTGCTATACCTCATAAAATATGAAGAGCAGAATTGTCTATCATATTAAATTCAACCATTTTGCTATACCTCATAAATTCAACCATTTTGCTATACCTCATAAAATATGCCACGCTTAATATTTATTATTTTAAATTAACATGTGAATACAACAAAACAAAACAAAATCCAAACAACATTCAGCATAAGCGAACAAAAACACACATCTCTATCTCTCTTGTTTGTTACATAAGCGAACAAAAACCAAACACACATTTACCTCTTCATCGTATATGGTTTTGCTCAGAGATAGAAACTACCCTCAATGCTCTTGCCCATCAACCACTTCCTCTCTCAAATGCGATCTTTTTTTATAAAAATTGTGATGCTCATCTCTCTCTATTTGGTTCCAACAACAACAAAGATAACTCAAATCAGAAAGATAAATTATTTCAAATCGATTACCACTGCTCAAGAAATCAAGAACGAAAAAGAGTACAAAAGAGATACCAAAAATAATGGCGGCGAAGACGTCTCAGTGGTGGTTCGAAGCATTTAGAGCGAAGACGCGGATCTGGGCGATGGTCGGCATGTTTGTGGAGTGTGGAGCATGTTTGTGGAACAGAGAAAGAGAAACGGTGATATGCATATGAGTGAAATAACCCTAATTTAATTTGATAATGGGTTCTTTTGGTATGGGCCTATTGGGCCATATGATATCATTTTATAAAATTAATTTTACTTGTTCTTAATTTTTTACCCGCGGGCATACCCGTGACCGCACCACGCCCGCACTTCTTTTTTGCGGGGCGGGGCGGGGCGGGCATACGTAAATATGCGGGTTCAAAATTCAGGCCCGCCCCGCAAAAATTGACGGGTAAAACGGGCTTTTCCCGCGGGCCGGGCTCGTTTTGCCACCCCTATGAGAAATATAGTAAATGTATGTACAGTGCATTAGGTAGAACCCCAGGATAATCTTCTCATCAATGGAAGAGCGAGCTTTGTAATTCATGCAGAATTTCTATTGTGTAATTTTCTTTAAATTTCAAATAATAGCCTGGAATCTCATGCAATGTTTCTCACTTTCTTTTATGAGGCCATGGACTCACATTGTTAGTAGACTGATATTTCCCGCCCCCCCCCCCCCCCCAAAAAAAAACTACATTAATTGAAAAATGTATCTTAAATGCTGAAAGAGTTAATATTGATGAACTAGCATGCTAGTCATAGACTCAAATGATTTACTTGGTCACTGTCTTTATTAGCCAGATAAACAGTATCCCATGTTTTCCATGCAGTTTGGCAATCTTGGTATTTTCGTATTTGAACTTGCTCACAATAGATAGAGTTAGCTTTTGAAATATTTTCCCTGCAGTTTGGCAATCTTGGTATTTTCATATTTGAACTTACTCACAATAGATAGAGTTAGCTTTTGAATTAAGTTGGTCTTTAGGCATTATGAACTGTTTTAACTACATCTCAAAGGTCAAAATCATTTGATTTTACTAGAAATAGTGAACAAGTTCATTATTTCCTTCTAATAATGATTATCTATCACTTAAATTTATTTCTGTCATTGACAACTCACCAAGAGTTTTTCTAACTTAATCCTGCACAAAGGCATAATATGCAAACTACCAAGCATTATTTGCATCTTAGCCTCTCCAACCTATATGCTACAAGTATTCATCATACCAAGTCTCTTAAAGCTTCAACTCAAAATTAAAGATAAATGATTTAATTAACAATGAAAAGGGTCTCATCAAAACACTTATACTATTTAGTCTGGAATGATTTTATTTCATCAATTAGTCTTGAATGCTTTTATTTCATCGTTTCTTTGGCGAGGTTGGCTAAATCCCGAACATGCGTTGGCCAGATTCAGAGTCAAACTTTGCGTTTTTGAGGACCGCGTCCAACCAATGGTCGGTTCCCCTTTTTTGGCCTAGGTGAAAACTTGGTTCGAGGCTGACGTATCGTGGCTCCATCACCTACGCTATGGAGTGGTTAGCTACCAAGGGGTGTGTGTGCCAAATGCGGCTTCATTTTTCCTCATTTTGATATCTCTCTCTGCTTTAATCGTATGCATTGTTCTACATTGGATAAGATAATCATACAACTTAACGAAATTTATTACAATACTTGATTCAAGGACGTTGCATTATAGAGATCTCCTTGATTTGAATTCATATAATCTTGGGAGAAAGATTAACTAAAATATCAGTTGGACTTTGTAGTATTATATATTCTTGGGATGGGTTCCCCGAACAAGGTTTCCATAGTGTGAACTCTGTTTCCTGTATTAGTTATGATTTTATAAGGAGTTTCTCAATTGAGAATGAGCTTACAATATTTGATGTTAACTCCATCGACAAGTCAAAAGGCTTTAACACGAGGTCGACTTGCTGGAAATTTTGAGGTCTGACCCGCTTGTTGTATTTGGTAGCAGTTGCCTGTTTTACGACGACACTCATAAGAGTGACAAAGGATATTTTTTCTTTGAGGAGGTCCATTTATTCCATGGAAGATAACATGTTATCTTATTCTGGCAAGGGTGTGTTGTCCTCCAACTAAGTTCTTGTATCTCAACCAGGATGATTGTAACACCCCCAAATAATAAAGCAATAACAAATAATCAGAGTATAAATAAAAATTTACGGCATAGACGGAGGCGTCACATCAATTAAAACAAAATACAATCACGTGCTCATATAGATATGCAACAATTCAGGTAGCACATAATTAAGGAACTCAGTTCCTAACACCCACAATTCAGTTATAGAATAAAAGCGAAAAATCTGCAACTGAATCTCATATATATACATCATACAAAGTGTATCTGTCATATACAAAGTCACACAAGTACAATCCAAAACATGTGTATACATGATACAAATAATCACACTCGATCACCTCGACTACCCGGTGTCACATATCAGAGCCGACCGACAAAAGAATGAAGACCTAAGCTTCACAAAAAGACCTCCAACAATCTAATCTACAATACCTCGTAGAGCATTATAAAACAACATAAGGGGTGAGAAACACAATCATAATATAATTGCATACAATTATATAATAACACAAAATTACACATATTCTCGCATTTATTACCAACACAATTATATTCTCACCAACACCAATATATATATAACTCATCAATTCCAATCACAATTCCACACAAAATCAATCCATTCATGATTCAATGCAAATGCACAGAGATCGACACAACGACTCTATGCAATGCAATGCGGTACCGACATCAACATCTCAACACCAGTTCACTCAGGAACTATTGGAATCATCGCTCGTTACTTAATGTAACTCCCCGTCGGGCATACGATGTTTCCCCGTCGCTTTCGGTCCTCTTTGTATAAGGCGCACGACGTTTATGGATCGCTCACACTCCACACGGGCACACGACCCGATCGCTCACACCCCACACGGGCACACGATCGTCTATAACCATCGCTCACACCCCACACGGGCACACGACCTTATAGCGGATTCCCTCTGGAATCGATTCGTCGCTCATACCCCACACGGGCACACGACATCACAAGAATGCATATCATGATGCTTGGCATACAATGACTCATGACATTCAAATGCACACATATATGCAATCATCTCAATCAACATTAATCATGCTTTGCAATTCAAGCCCAAAACAATGCATTTATTTGCCATACGACCACAAACCCTCATCACACCATCTAAGCACATGCATTTACACCATACAACAGCACACAAGTCATACCATATCCATATCAACAGCACATTGCATGATACACATCAATTACACGCAATTATAACGACAAAAGTCGATAAAACGACACTATTCCAAATTCCTGACATAATTAAATCGGGCAACAATCTCAAAACCATCATAATAATAAAGTACAGTTCAATAGCTATTCAACGATACCAAGAATGTTAAAAACGGATAATCGGAACACAAGTTACGGACTAAACAAGAAAAGACATCGCAAAAAAAAACACATTTTGCAATCTTCCTGGCCATACGCGTATTGCCCTGAGCCATACGCGTATTGCCCTGCTCCCTCGCCCATTCCATAAGCGTATTGCCCAAGGTCATACGCATATGGGCAGAGACCCATTTTTCCCAAAATTCCCATTAAAAATCCAATAGCGTAGTGCCTTGCTTCCTACGCGTATTGCCCTCAACCTTACGCGTACCATTACGCAAATGGGCAGATGGCCGAGAAAATAAAGCTCCATACGCGTATTGCCTATATTTCTTCAATGCCATACGCGTATTGCCTTGACCAATATGCGTATTGCCTTGAGTGATACGCGTATGGGCAGTGGAAAAAACCAGAATTTTCTGCAGAATTTTTTTCTGCGTTTTCAACCCAAAATCAATCCAATTTCCACCTATACACCAGAAAAATTACCAATACAATACCTAACAACATGTATCTAACATGCATCAACAACAAGGGACCTGAAAACATGATTTCCGACACAATTTAATCGAATTGTAATAATTTCCACATATTATGGTTTTTCACTCTATATTCAATTTCAATCCAATATCAACCAAAAACATACATACATAATCATACACAAGTATATAATAATCAAGTTTCGCACCCTTACCCGATTTAATCGTGTTTGAAAAGTCGGGTGGATTAGTTTTCTTCTTTTCCAAGTTTTCTCTTTTTTTCTTCTTCCTTTCTCTTTTCTTTTCCTTTTCCTTCTTCTCTTTTTCTTTCTCTCTATTTTTCTCTCTTTCTATTTCTATTTTACTAACTTAAGGAAAATAAATTGAAATGCCCAAAATACCCCTACACTCAAATATCTCGCAAATGTTCCCAAAACGCGATAAAATATCACAACATTGAAAAATAACATATTTCCAAATAAAAATCGAAAATAGAATAAAATAATAATAAAATAATCAAAACGACTCGATTAAATAAAAACTCACAAAACTGGGGCGTTACAACTCTCCCCCACTTAGAAATTTTCATCCTCGAAAATATACCTGAGACGAACAACTCTGGATACGACTCCCGCATCCTACTCTCCAACTCCCAAGTCAAATTGCCCTCAGCAACGCCTCCCCACGCCACTTTCACAAGCGCAATGTCCTTGCCTCTTAACCGCTTCAACTCGCGATCCAAAATCCTCACTGGTAACGCCTCGACCATAAGGTTCTCCCTTACCTCCACCTCATCCATCGGAATCACATGCGACGGATCCGGAACATACTTCCGAAGCTGTGAAACATGGAACACATCGTGCAAATTCGAAAGATTCGGCGGCAACGCCACCCTATAAGCCACAACACACACTCTCGCGGATATCTAGTAAGGACCAATAAACCGAGAAGTAAGCTTCTTCGATTTCAATGCACGACCAACGCCCGTCACCGGTGTAACTCTCAGAAATACATGATCGCCTTCTTAAAACTCGAGATCTTTCCTTCGTCGATCATGACAACTTTTCTGCCTACTCTGAGAAGCCTTCAGTTTCTCACGAATAAGCTTCACCTTTTCCGTAGTCTGTTGCACTAACTCCGGCCCAACCACCGAACTCTCACCAGATTCGTGCCAACACAAAGGTGTTCGACATCTTCGTCCATACAATGCTTCAAAAGGTGCCATTCCTATACTTGAATGGAAACTGTTATTATATGTGAATTCAACCAATGCAAGATAACTATCCCACGCACCACCTTGCTCAAGAACACAAGCTCTCAACAAGTCCTCCAACGACTGAATCGTTCTCTCGGTCTGACCATCTGTTTGAGGATGATAAGCAGAACTCAACCTCAATTTAGATCCTAAAGCCTTTTGCAAACTTTCCCAAAATATGGAGGTAAACCTAGGATCTCGATTAGAAACAATGCTCAATGGAACACCATGCAATTTCACAATCACACTGATATAAATCTCAGCCAATCTCTCCAAAGAAAAACTGATGTCAATCGGAATGAAATGCGCCAATTTAGTCAGCCTATCAACAACCACCCAAATAGCATTATGCCCTCGCTGAGTATTCGGCAACCCTGTCACAAAATCCATAGAAATGCTGTCCCATTTCCACTCAGGAATATCCAACGGTTGCAACAAACCACTAGGCCTCAGATGTTCTACCTTTGATTTCTGACAAGTCAAACATGCATAAACAAACTGAGCCACATCTCTCTTCAATCCAGACCACCAAAAGATCTTCTTCAAATCTTGGTACATCTTATTAGCTCCCGGATGTATACTCAAATTACTCCGGTGTCCTTCCTCCAAAATCATCCTTTTCAACTTCGAATCGTCTGGAATACAAATTCTACCTCAGAATCTCAAAACACCTTTATCGTCAATTTTAAAGTCCTCATTCCCACTTTTCTCTCCAACCGTCATCAAATCCACAAATTTCACGTCCATCTTTTATTTCTCACTAACCGTCAACAGAAAATCATTAGTAACCCTCAACATTCCAAGCCTCACCCTATCCGACGTCAATTCACATACCAAACTCAAATCTCTAAACGATTCCAAAAGTTCCCACTCTTTAACCATCAAAGCGGACATATGCAATGATTTCTGGCTCAACGCATCGGCTACCACATTAGCTTTACCAGGATGGTAATTCAAGCCAAAGTCGTAGTCCTTCAAGAATTCCAACCATCTCCTTTGCCTCATATTCAACTCTTTCTGATCAAACAAATATTTCAAACTTTTATGATCACTAAAGACTTCAAATCTTGCACCATAGAGATAATGCCTCCAAATTTTCAACACAAACACCACAGCCGCTAATTCCAAATCATGTGTAGGGTAATTTTTCTCATGCACCCTCAATTGCCTTGAAGCATAAGCCACCACCTTACCTTCTTGCATTAGCACCCCACCTAGACCAATCAAAGACGCATCACAATAGACCACAAACGGTTCATCAGGATTTGGTAAAATAAAGATCGGAGCTGTCGTCGATCTTCTCTTTAGCTCACTAAAACTTTCCTCACACTGAATATCCCAAATGAACGCTTTGCCCTTACAAGTCAACTGGGTCAAAGGAAGTGCTAGCTTAGAAAAACCTTCAATGAACCTTCGATAATATCCGGCTAACCCCAAAAAGCTTCGAATTTCAGTAACGGATCTAGGAGCCTCCCATTGTAGAACTGCTTCTACCTTAGATGGATCCACTGCAATACCATTACCTGAAATTACGTGTCCAAGAAAACTCACCTCCGACAACCAGAACTCACACTTGGATAATTTGGCAAAAAGCTTTCTTTCTTTCAAAACTTGCAAAACAATACGGAAATGCTCTGCGTGCTCCTCCCGAGACTTAGAATAAATTAAGATATCATCAATAAACACAACCACAAAACGATCCAAATGCTCGTAGAAAATACAATTCATGTACTCCATAAACACACCTGGCGCGTTAGAAACCCCGAACGACATCACAAAATATTCATAATGACCGTAACGTGTCCTAAAAGCCGTCTTCTGAATATCTTCCTCTTTCACCCTAATCTGATGATACCCTGACCTCAAATCAATCTTACTAAACACACACGCACCAACCAACTGATCCATCAGATCATCAATTCTTGGAAGAGGATACTTATTCTTAATCGTCACCTTATTCAGCTGGCAATAATCAATACACAATCGCATACTTCCATCTTTCTTTTTCACCAATAAAACTGGAGCACCCCAAGGCGACACACTTGACCTCACAAACCTCTTTTCTAACAATTCATTCAACTGCTTCTTTAACTCAACCAACTCAGATGCCGACATTCGATATGGTGCCATAGACACAGGTCTAGTACCAGGAACTAGATCTATAGAAAACTCCACCTCTCTCTCTGGCGGCAAGTCTGAAATATCCTCAGGAAACACTTCTGAAAAATCACAGACAACAGGAAACACATCAAGTGAAACTTGACTATCCACAGTCAACGATGCAAACAACCCAAACAAATGAGCTTCATCAGCCAAAAGTTTCTTCAACTCTTTGGTAGACAAGAAACTCGAGTCCTCGTCTTCCTCAAGAGAAGGAAATCTTACCAGCTTATGATAACAATCAATATAAACCCTATTGAACTGTAGCTAATTCATTCCTAGAACCACATCTAAACCCTCCAACGGCAAACACACCAAATCCATCTCAAAGTCTTTACCATAAATGGTCAAAGGACAACTCAAACAAACCAAAGAAGTAGTTACTGACCCCATTGTTGGAGTATTAATAACCATCTCACCACCCATCGAAGACAACACAAGATTCAAATGCTTCGTGCACTCAGACGAAATAAACGAATGAGTCGCCCCAGTATCAATAATAGCAACTAAAGGCATACTATTAATAAAACAAGTACCTCTGATCAGACGGTCTGCACATGTAGTCTGAGTTCCCGCCAATGCAAACACTTTCCCACCTGCTGGAGCTTGCTTCAGTTTCGGAAACTTTGTACTAATGTGACCAGCTTCACCACAGTTGAAACACTTTACCACATTCTTCCTTTTACAATCAGCTGCGACATGCCCTACACCTCCACAATTGGAACACTTCCTCATATCTTTCCTACATTCAAACTGACGATGTCCCAATTCACCACATCTATAACATCTCAAAGAATTAGAAATACCTCCTCCACTAGGCCTTCGATCAAAAGTACCCCTTTGCTTACCCTTATCAGCTGGTGTCACATAAGGACCACCATGAAACTGTTGCTTCCCTTTCCTGTCGCTCACACTCTTATAGTGAGTAGAACGAGATTTACTATCTTCTTCATAAATCCTACAACAGTCTACCAAATCAGAAAACCTCCTAATCCTTTGATACCCGATTGCCTGCTTGATCTCAGGACGCAATCCGCTCTCAAACTTTACACACTTAGAAAACTCCGCGGTCGCTTCAGCATAATGTGGATAAAACTGCACAAGCTCCACAAACTTAGCAGTATAATCAACAACAGACATATTACCTTGTTTCAATTCCAAGAACTCAATTTCCTTCTTTCCTCTTACATCTTCGGGAAAATACTTCCTCAAAAACTCAATGCTAAACACAGCCCAAGTGACTTCCTCCTCTGCAGCTTCCAACACACGACGAGTACTGACCCACCAATCATCTGCCTCTTCCTGTAACATGTGAGTACCCAGTCTCACCTTCTGATCCTCCGCATAATCCATCACTCGGAAAATCCTTTCAATCTCTTTCAGCCAAATCTGAGCACCATCAGGATCATGTCTCCCTTTGAAGACAGGTGGTTTATTCTTCCTGAACTCATCATTTCCAGCAGCATGAGGTGCACCCTGCACAGCCCGAGCCATAGCCTGCATCGCAGCAGCTAAAGCAGCGTCGTTCCTACCATCCATATTCAGTTTATTTCCAATAACAACAACTATGGTTAAACAAATAGCTCACCCAAACACAAACACCAACAAGGACTGACACAAACTGACACGGACTGGCTCTGATACCACTTAATGTAACACCCCTAATCTATACCCCCAAATAATAAAGCAATAACAAATAATCAGAGTATAAATAAAAATTTACAGCATAGATGAAGGTGTCACACCAATTAAAAGAAAATACAATCACCTGCTCATATAGATATGCAACAATCCAAGTAGCACATAACAAAGGAACTCAGTTCCTAATACCCACAATTCAGTTATAGAATAAAAGCGGAAAATCTGCAACTGAATCTCATATATATACATCATACAAAGTGTATCTCTCATATACAAAGTCACACAAGTACAATCCAAAACATGTGTATACATGATACAAATAATCACACTCGATCACCCCGACTACCCGGTGTCACATATCAGAGCCGACCGACAAAAGAATGAATACCTAAGCTTCACAAAAAGACCTCCAGCAATCTAATCTGCAATGCCTCGTAGAGCATTATAAAACAGCAGAAGGGGTGAGAAACACAATCATAATATAATTGCATACAATTATATAATAACACAAAATTACACATATTCTCGCATTTATTACCAACACAATTATATTCTCACTAACACCAATATATATATATAACTCATCAATTCCAATCACAATTCCACACAAAATCAATCCATTCATGATTCAATGCAAATGCACAGAGACCGACACAACGACTCTATGCACTGCAATGCGGTACCGACATCAACATCTCAACACCAGTTCACTCAGGAACTATTGGAACCATCGCTCGTTACTTAATGTAACTCCCCGTCGGGCATACGATGTTTCCCCATCGCTTTCGGTCCTCTTTGTATAAGGCGCACGACGTTTATGGATCGCTCACACCCCACACAGGCACACGACCCGATCGCTCATACCCCACACGGGCACACGATCGTCTATAACCATCGCTCACACCCCACACGGGCACACGACCTTATAGCGGATTCCCTCTGGATCGATTCGTCGCTCACACCCCACACGGGCACACGACATCACAAGAATGCATATTATGATGCTTGGCATACAATGACTCATGACATTAAAATGCATACATATATGTAATCATCTCAATCAACATTAATCATGTTTTGCAATTCAAGCCCAAAACAATGCATTTATTTGCCATACGGCCACAAACCATCATCACACCATCTAAACACATGCATTTACACCATACAACAGCACACAAGTCATACCATATCCATATCAACAGCACATTACATGATACACATCAATTACACACAATTATAACGACAAAAGTCGATAAAACGACACTATTCCAAATTCCCGACATAATTAAATCGGACAACAATCTCAAAACCATCATCATAATAAAGTACAGTTCAATAGTTATTCAACGATACCAAGAATGTTAAAAACGGATAATCGGAACACAAGTTACGGACTAAACAAGAAAAGACATCGCGAAAAAAAAACACATTTTGCAATCTTCCTGGCCATACGCGTATTGCCCTAAGCCATACACGTATTGCCCTGCTCCCTCGCCCATTCCATACGCGTATTGCCCAAGGTCATATGCGTATGGGCAGAGACCCATTTTTCCGAAAATTCCCATTAAAAATCCAATACGCGTAGTGCCTTGCTTCCTACGCGTATTGCCCTCAACCTTACGCGTACCATTACGCAAATGGGAAGATGGCCTAGAAAATGAAGCTCCATACGCGTATTGCCCACATTTCTTCAATGCCATACGCATATTGCCTTGACCAATACGCGTATTGCCTTGAGTGATACGCGTATGGGCAGTGGAAAAAACCAGAATTTTCTGCAGAATTTTTTTCTGTGTTTTCAACCCAAAATCAATCCAATTTCCACCTATACACCAGAAAAATTACCAATACAATACCTAACAACATGTATCTAACATGCATCAACAATAAGGGACCTGCAAACATGATTTCCGACACAATTTAATCGAATTGTAACAATTTCCACATATTATGGTTTTTCACTCTATATTCAATTTCAATCCAATATCAACCAAAAACATACATACATAATCATACACAAGTATATAATAATCAAGTTTCGCACCCTTACCCGATTTAATCATGTTTGAAAAGTCGGGTGGATTAGTTTTCTTCTTTTCCAAGTTTTCTCTTTTTTTCTTCTTCCTTTCTCTTTTCTTTTCCTTTTCCTTCTTCTCTTTTTCTTTCTCTCTATTTTTCTCTCTTTCTATTTCTATTTTACTAACTTAAGGAAAATAAAGTGAAATGCCCAAAATACCCCTACACTCAAATATCTCGCAAACGTTCCCAAAACGCGATAAAATATCACAACATTGAAAAATAACATATTTCCAAATAAAAGTCGAAAATAAAATAATATAATAATAAAATAATCAAAACGACTCGATTAAATAAAAACTCACAAAACTGGGGCGTTACAATGATGACTTTAGTCTCATAAGTAAGTTTGAAGGGGTTTTCATTCATTGTGGATTGAAGTGTGGCTTGTACACCTAGAGGACGTGCAAGAGTTCATCTGTCAAATTTCCCTTGACTCTTTCAACTATCCTATTTAATCCGCTTAACAGAACTCGATTTACTGCCTCTACTTGTCTATTTGTCTAAAGTTGTTTTACTAATGTGAAATGATGTTGGACATTCAAATCTTTGAACAATTTGTTCAAATCATCATAAGTAAATCGCGTCTCGTTATTAGTGACGGTGAATTGGGGAATTCTGTACCTTGCCAAAATGATTATCTTGAAAAACTTCTATAAGCTCGTTGTGGTGATTTTTGCTAAGGCTTTCACTTTTATCCATTTTATAAAATAATTGACAGTTACGATCGAGAATTTCATCCGACCTTGGGCCAGGGAGAAAGGACCAAGAATGTCCATACCCCATTATGAGAAAGGTCAGGGCGACACCGAAATTTTTAACTCGAATGAAGGAGCGTTATGGGTTCCTCGTGCTTTTAACTCGAATGAAGCGGCGTTACAATGATGACTTTAGTCTCATAAGTAAGTTTGAAGGGGTTTTTATTCATTGTGGAATGAAGTGTGGCTTGTACACCTAGAGGACGTGCAAGAGTTCATCTGCCAAATTTCCCTTGACTCTTTCAACTATCCTATTTAATCCGCTTAACAGAACTCGATTTACTGCCTCTACTTGTCTATTCGTCTAAAGTTGTTTTACTAATGTGAAATGATGTTGGACATTCAAATCTTTGAACAATTTGTTTAAATCATCATAAGTAAATCGCGTCTCGTTATTAGTGACGGTGAATTGGGGAATTCTGTACCTTGCCAAAATGATTATCTTGAAAAACTTCTATAAGCTCGTTGCGGTGATTTTTGCTAAGGCTTTCACTTTTATCCATTTTGTAAAATAATTGACAGTTACGATCGAGAATTTCATCCGACCTTGGGCCAGGGAGAAATGACCAAGAATGTCCATACCCCATTATGAGAAAGGTCAAGGCGACACCGAAATTTTTAACTCGAATGAAGGAGCGTTATGGGTTCCTCGTGCTTTAAGCACCATTCACACGTCTTCATGTACTCCTTGGCGTCCCAGACCTCAAATAGTCAGTAATACTTCACTCTGAGAACTTTCTTGGCCATAACCCTAATTCTGAGGTGTTACTTGGATATCCCTTCATGTACCTCAACAAGGGTGTACACAAATACTTCCCCTTTGAGGCATTTCAGTAGGGGTTGACAAACCTATCATGTATAAGACAATTTCTAACACAGAGTAAAACTGGTTATTCTCTTTGCAAGACCATATTCGGTCGGATCGACAAGAAATACTACATGTTAAATATTTGTTGTGATGAGTGATACCCAAAAGGATTGTGAGGCACATTATGTAATTTCCATTTCCACCTTGGACCCTCGATGATTTGAATCCTTGGAGTTCTTGTATAAATGAGTGGTTTATATCCAAGGTTCTGGTGTTCGCGAGTTTAGACAGACACGTTCAGACAAGGATGGTATGTTATAGGAAGTAACGTCGTAGCTTACGAGAGGCAATCACCAATGCCAGTGTTGTCTTCTCTATCATCTGATAATGTGTTTCTAGTCTGGCCAATGTTTTAGCCAAGTATATTAGGCTCTAGTTAGGGCATGTTTTTCGGATGAGGATGACACTGACTGCTTTAGCGGAGACAACCAAGTAGAGGAACACAACTTCCCATGCAACAAGTCTGAATAACATCAGTGGGGTAGATAAAGCCATTTTTAGTGACATAAATGCTTTCACATTCCATGGACCAATCAAAACATGTCTCCTTATTTAGCAACTTGTAAAACAGAAGTGTGTGTTGAGCCAACCTCGAGAAAAATCTATTTAAGGTTGTGAGCATCATGTTTAAATTCATAACCTTTTTCTTCATAGGTTGTATTTTCATTTTGATGACCACTTCACACTTGTCTGAGTTTGCCTCTATGCCTCTCTCCGTCAGATAAAAGCCTAAGAAATTGCCTGCTTTGATCCTGAAGGTGCATTTCTCTATATTGATCCTCGTGCTGTGTTGTTGAACGTAATAGAACACGCTAGCCAGGTGTCTGTCATGTTATTCTTCTTCGTTGGATTTAATAATCATATCTTCCATATAGACCTATAGTATTTCCCCTATTAATTTTTCAAAGATTCTGTTCACCATCCTTTGGTACGTAACACCTGCATTTTTAAAACCAAAAGGTGTGAACTTGTATCGATAGTTAACCTGCTCTGTCATAAAGGCAATTGTGTCCCTGTCATCCTCGTACACGGGTATGTGATTGAAACCAGAATATGTGTCCATAAATGATAACAGTTTGTAGCCAGATGCGTTGTCTACTAGTTTATCGATGTTTGAGAGTGGATACGAGTCTTTCGAACATGCTTGATTGAGGTCGGTGTATACAACACACATTCTCCATTTTTAAGAAACATTCTTAACTAGTATGACATTAGGTAGCCATTTAATATACCATACTTTAGAAATAAATTTAGCATTGACCAAGCCCTGAACCGTATTCATAGTCGCCTCGTCCTTTTTGTGGGATTGTCGCCTCCTTCTTTCGGCTACTTACCAGAAAGAGGGTCAATATTCAATTCAAGATCGACTACATTGGGGTATGTGATGAGCATCTTGCCCAAAGACACTATGAAAAAGCCAACATTATCTTCAAGGCATTCAATGAGTCATTCCTTCATTGTAATTGGAAAATCAACTGCCACATCGACTGGTATTCTTAGATTCTCATAAAGTTATACAACTTCGAAGTTTTCATCTAGGACCTATCTCCGGGCCTTCGCTTTGATCTCCGGTGGTGAGCTGAGTTCATCATCTTGCAAAACTTCATATACTCATACATCGAGGTCGATTGTGGCGAGATAGAACATATGTGTCTTCTTCCTTTTTGTTTTGGAGGCAAGGGAGGTCACATGAGGATTCTTTAGTATTATTTTTTGTATCAGACGAGCTCCACGTAGATCGTCTAGAACAACTGGTTCATCGGAGCCGTTGTGATACTTCATCTTCAGGTGGACAGTACAAGCCACAACCTCTAGCGCTATGAGGAAATATCCCACTAGGATGCAATTGTAGAGTCTTCTACAAGGAATTGCCAAGAAACACACATTTACGATCCTCTCACCATTCCCTTCTCCGACTAACTGGCAATTATGCGGTTACGCATGAGCGATTGATGTAATCATTTAATGCTATAAGGTTTTTGCCTTCATATGACGTGAGGTCCTAATTTTGTAACCCTAACTTTATGAAGACGTTGGAGTTCATGACATCACAACAACTCCTGTTATCAATAAGAATCCATGACACCAATTGGATCGCTATGGTGACAGTTACGACCAATGGAAGTGTCGCGTTGGGAACCCCCACCCACCTTCTCACTGTCTCGAAAACCTAGGATATTCCTATCTTCTTCCCCTTCTCTTAGTTGTTGCTGACGATCTCAAAGAGCTTGGTGCTAGATGTTTTTTTTCTTCTTATTTCCCTTTACTAGATGGATGGTCCACCATCGATTGGAGAGACATTAAAGTAAAATGATGATATTGAGGCAAACAAAACCACAATAATTCCAATGAATAGCTCAAAAATCATCATCATCATCTTCTAAGCAAGATCACAATAACAAATTCTTGGTTTTGGAATCAGAAGGATCTGATTGTGAAAGTTCGTGAGTATCGAAAGTCGATTCCAACAGACGACACCGATATTCTTACATAAACTAGTAATAATGGACATGAAGATGTGGAATTGGCTGAAGCGTCGACATATGGTTTTTGGTACGACAGAGTCCAATGCCGAAGTCAGTGAATTGGAGAAAAAATGGCGATGCAAGTTATGACGAGAACATACCTACAATCAGCGTGTGCCAATTTTTATATGGGGCGATTAAAGCTGTCCCGTGTTTCCCGAGGTATGACACAGTGACCACTTAATTAAATCTTACGGTAAACAATTATCACACGAGAAAGATTGAGTGTTCGCTTCTTAGTCAAGAGTACACTTAATCTTCAATAATCTTGAATTAAACTCTCCTATGATTAAACATATTTGCTTTCGGGCCTATGGCCAACCTTAAACAAAGTCGTTTCTTGATATATGTCATTTTTTTGTGTTAATAAAAATAGATTTTCAAAATATATATATATTTTTTGTCTTTCCGTTCTAAATTATAAGATGTTTTGGGTATTTCACGCGAATTAAAAAATATAATTATTGTTATATAAAAAAGTGAAATGATTTATGACTTTATAAAAATACCATTCATTAATAATATTGAAAAATGAAATTAAAAAAAAAGGCTTAAATGCAGTTTTAGTCCCCATAGTCTCATTTTTCTGAACTTTTGATCCCCCTTTAAAAAAACCCAGGTTTTGGGTCCCTTGTTTTGATTTTTTTTGGGATTTTTTTGGTCCCCCCTCCAAATTAGGGTATGTGGCATTTTTCTTGCTGATGTGGATTAACTGACTAGGATTATGTATTATTTTATATTCATTTACATAATTAATATATTAACTTTAATAAATAACTTAATTAATAAATAAATAGTAAATCCCAAAACCTTATTATTATTATTCTGAATATTTAATATAAGTAGTGAATCCCTAATTGCATTTCCATCGTGACATTGTTGAAGAGGAAAATTCCCAGAAACATTGAACCCTAGAACAACAAACGTTTCAAACGCACCAAGTACTCTGAAGATTCCATGGAAAATCCTGGCCTTTCCAAGACGAGCAAAGGCGTGAAGTTCTGCCTCACGTATGTTGTCGTATCCTTTTCCCACGTTCTTCCCTTATTGCATTTCATTCTTAGTTTAATGGTTATGGTGGACCCCAAATGGTTTAGGGGTTTTCGTTGTATTTTACCGTACTTGGTGGTCCCTTTTTGTGTTAGGGTTTAAAAAACTTTGTGTTTTTGGGTTTTGTGGTCCTACCATTTATTCATTATTCAAGTCTTGTTTGTGTGGTCCCATTCTGACAATGATGTATGAATTAATACAAGCCAACCAAGTGTCAAACAATTAGGTTTAGGATTCACCATGGAGGTGCACTCGTTGAAACTCCTGTGAGACTGTATGTTGGTGGATTTGTTACAGAAATGGATTGGAAGTGGGATGTAGATTAACTGTCCTATATGGAGTTGTTTGAACTGATTAAGAAGGATTGATATGTAGACATTAAGTGTATCTGGTATTTGAACCCTATGAAGAGTTTTACCCTTGGTCTTAGGCCACTGAACTGTGACAAAGATGTTTTGCAACTGATAAGAGATGTTGATGGCTATGAAACTGCTGACTTGTATGTTGAACATATCATTAGTGAACCTGATATTGTAGATGAGGCAGATATAGGTCATGAAGTATTCTCTGATGATGAGGTTGTTGAGGTGAATAATGAAGTGGGAATGGAAAAAGAAGCTGAGGTGAATGATGAAGAGGGAATGGGAAAGGAGGATGAGGTGAATGATGAAGAGGGATTGGGAAAGGAGGATGAGGTGAATGATGAAGAGGGATTGGGAAAGGAGGATGAGGTGAATGATGAAGAGGGAATTGAAAATGAGGCTGAGTTGAATGATGAAGAGGGAATTGAAAATGAGGCTCAGATGAATGAAGAAGAGGGAAGAGGAAAGGAGGCTGAGGTTAATGTGGAGGAGGCTATGGACAAGGATGATGAAATTGATGATGAATTGGAAGATGAAATGGATGCTGAATTTGAAGATAAAGTTAATGCTTTTGATTGGACAAGTGTATTACCTAAAGACAATGTTGAACCCATTGTGAATGACTTTAACAATGGATATGATTCTGACCAGCTTCAAACCCCAAATGAGAGTGAAAATGATGAGGAATATGAGAGTTTCCCAACCTATAAAGTTGGTGAGGGAGTCAGATTTGAGTTAGGGATGAGATTTAATACAAAGGATCTGGTGAAGGAGGCTATAAAGGAGTATGCCATGGTGGAGAAAAAAAATGTTTACTTGCATAAGAATGATGGAAAAAGGATGGTGGTTAAGTGTATCACTGACTGCAAATTTTGCAGGGACTTGTTCCAGCTGTCCAAGGATTGAGTGAGCATGTGGAACAGAGGTTATGTGTCAAGCATCTGTATGGAAATGGAAGAAAAAGTATGCTGGTATGGAATTGAAGGAAGCATTGTGGAGTGCTGCAAGGGCCACTACTGTGCAAGGGTGGGAGAGAGCAATGTTGAGGATGAAAGGTTTGAAAGAAGCTGCTTGGCAAGACATGAAACAGGTGCCAGCTGAATTTTGGAGTAGGTCTCATTTCAAGTCTTACTCTAAGTGTGACCTTCAGGTAAACAACATGTGTGAAGCTTTTAATAGGGATATCCTAGAATATAGGGATAAACCAATCATCACCCTTTTAGAAGGGATTAAGCATTACCTGACCAAGAGGATTACACAACAAAAAGAATTGATGGTTAAATATGCTGGTGATCTTTGCCCAAGAATTCAAGTAGTTCTTGAGAAAAATAAGAGGTTTGCTGAAAGATGGATTCCAACTTGGCATGGTGATGATGATATGGCAATATTTGGTGTGACTAATGGTATTGAATTAATGTCTGGAATTACAAAGCTGGTACTGATATTTACAAAGCTATCATTTAGTGTTGTACTAATGTTACAAAGCTAACGCTGGTACTAATGTTACACAGCTTTATAGGTCTGTTAATTATAGGTATGTACTAATATTTACAAAGCTATGCATGCAAAAATTATAGGTCTGTTAATTCAACAAAAAATTATAGGTCTGTTATTGCAGGTCATTATAGGTCATTATCTCTGTTAATTTAACCAAACATTAAAGGTCATTATATGTATGATATTAACATGTTTTTAAAGGTATATGTCTGTTACTTCAACCAAACATTACAGGTCATTATAGGTCTGATAATAGCATGTTTTAAAAGGTATATGTCTGTTAATTCGACCAAAGCTATGTTGTTGTACTGATATTGTTGTACTGATATTGTTTTGCTAATTCAACCAAACATTATAGGTCATTGTTGTACTATATAGTTCTGTTAATTCAACCAAACATAAAAAATTCAACCAAAGAAATAAGAAGCACAAACATAATAATCAAACACAAACATATACACTACAGGTCTGGTTGCAACTTAACATTTTCATTATATATTACAAGTCTGAGATTACAAACTACTTAACATTTTGTTTGAGATTACAACCAAACCTAACACTTAACCATTACAAACTACTTTGTTACATTAGATACAACCCATCCAATCAACACCACTATTGTCATTCCTATAATAACTTTGTTCAACATCTTCAAATATTTGATCTCTAACTTGAGCTCTTCTTCTCTAACAGTAGCTTCAATAAGCTTAACCTTTTCTTGGTTCAATTTTTGATGCAGAGAAGATATAACTTCCTTGGTCCGTTGAGACATTTCTTCATCAAACCAGACAAAGTGAGAACATCTCTTGTATCCATGACTCTAGCAAAATAGATGAAGAAATTAGGGATTTACTTGATTATAAGACAAACAATGGAAGAAATTAGGGATTTCACGACAAACCTTGTACATCCCACAACCAAAAAAACGACGACTTGGGTTTTGATCCGTCCAGGCAGTCATCAATGGCGACGGAATCCCACACTTGCATTCAACGTCAATGGAGCGAGACACAGTGCGCTATACGCAGACATCCTGGCGAGGGTTGAATGGCGAGGATTGAAACGAAATTAGAATTTGCAAATGATTATAGATTTAGGATTTCTGAAATTTGAAGATTGGGGAAGAACAGGAGATTTATAGGGTTACTGAGTTTTTCAAATGAGGAAGAAAACAAACATGCATAAGTACACGTGAATATGTCTTGGCAATTACTTTAATTAAAATTGTTTTTTATATTCAGAATAATAATACTAACATAAAGTTAATATATTAATTATGTAAATGAATATAAAATAATACATAATCCTAGTCAGCTAATCCACATCAACAAGAAAAATGCCACATACCCTAATTTGGAGGGGGGACCAAAAAAATTCCAAAAAAAATCAAAACAAGGGATCCAAAACCTAGGTTTTTTTTAAAGGGGGGTCAAAAGTTTAGAAAAATGATACCATGGAGACCAAAAATGCATTTAAACCTTAAAAAAATAAGAAGAAGAATGAGAAATATCTAATACAGAATATTAATATTGTCTTAAAATTTTAAAATTGTTTATAATTTAGAAAAAATATTTTTTTTTTCTAAAATGATTTATAATTTAGTATAGATAGTTAATGTTTTAACCGAAATGATGGTAATTTTGAAAATAGTTTAATGGTAATGCACTGTTAATGTAAGATAGTTTTACACATACAATCATTTAAAATATTTACAATTGCTATAGAATATCATTATTTTTTAAATAAAAATATATTTTATTTTGATATATAGTTGTGATTGATTGACAGTATAAAACTGTTCAGTATTTTTTTTTAAAAAAAACGTACTATTAATGTTGATATTTAAGTTGGCCGTCAAATAAGATATTTAATTCGATCACTCAGCCTAATTTTCTAGCAGTACATGCGAGAAATTAGTCTCACTTATCGGAAGAATCAAAATTTACGAACAAGCACCGTCGCTTGTTCCGAGAGACAGTAACATACTCCGGTAGCACCGTCTATCATCTTTTTTTCGGTCGAAACTCGAAACCCGTTTATTATCTGAACCGACCCGCTTTCAATCTCTCTTATAAAACCCTGTCATACATCCCCAATTTCTCATCCTTCATTTCTTTCGTACGCAAACCCAATCCTAGTTTTCACTATTTCACGATTTTCACAATCACATCACAATTTTCGATTCCTTCTCCTCCACAGCGTAATCGTCGCAATTCACCATGGGTTACGAAGACAATCCGTGCGTTTTCCCCCTTTATCTCTGGAAATTTTTGTGTTAGGGTTTTGGTTTTCGAGTCGATTAGATTTAATTTGCTTTGATTTTGCATTTTAGGTATCGTGATGAGGATGGCGAACCGTTGATGGACTACGACGATGTACAATCTGACGGCGAAGCGACACCGGAGCCGCAACAACTTGACGATTTTGAGGAGGAAGACGTTGACGACTGGCGTGGTCGAGAGAGGTCACAAACTCCGGTCCATGACAATGATTCGTCAAAATCGAAGCCGAGGAAGAGGCTGATTAAGAAGAGCGACACCGGTAAACAGTCAGGGAAACTTTCGGTTGCACCGGAACTCGAAGATGAGTTGGCGGAGGACGGTTATCCGGGGATGGCTGATGAGGAAGAAGGGAGGAAGAGGAAGAAAGGGAAGGATATCGGATCTGGGAAGAAGGAAAAGAGGCTGAAAGGGGAAAAGAGGTATGGTGAAAGTAGCGGTGGCAAGAGTGGGTCCAGATTTGGGGGTTCTAAGAAAAGGTTTGCTGGTAAGGCTGGGAATGATCATGATGGTGAAGTTAAGGAGATGTGGGATACAATTGCTGGAGGAGATTCTGAGGTATTATTTTCTTTGTGTTTTTCCATTATTAATTCATGATCCAATTTTAATTTTATTAACCGTGTTACTTATCAATCTAATAGTTAGACTTTAGTCTCTAATCTAATTTCAATTGATTTGTTCCTCAATCAGAGTTTTAGAGGTTGGGGTTATTAGTATATGTGCATGAGTATAGTGGTTACTTTACTTCTTAATTATGTGAACTTTATGGAAATCCTTTTCCCCTTTTTCCTTGGTTGATCATTATTAGTTATGTTTTCTAATTGAGGCACAATGCCCTTCTTTCTTTTGATGCTGGTGATTGTCAGGAGTACACTTTTGGTTGTGAATTGTATCTGATGCTAGTTTTCGTGTTTTCTTTGTCAAGGATGATCACGAGGGTAACAGGAATATGGATGATGACAACTTTATAGATGACACTGGAGTAGAACCTGCTTTATATGGTTATGATGAACCGCGATCTCCTGGCGATGCTCCTCAGGTTGACACTTATTCCTTTTTTTTTTTGTAAAGATTTTCTGCTAAAATTTTAGTTAAATTAAATCCAATTTGTTTGATAATATTGTCATGTCATGTTCTTCAACTCAGCTGTAGAATGTTTGAAAATGAAATATGTGATGGTTGTTTTTTGAGGTTAATCTTTCTCATTTATAGTTTAATATTGTTTTTGCACAAAATCAATTATAGGATTTCTTGCAATGTTTATCAAAAGCTTTTCTGATACCTTTTCTCTGTTATGTGATTTTCTAGGCGGAGGAAGGTGAGGAGGATGATGAAGTTAAGGATCTTTTCAAAGTGGGTAGGAAAAAGAAGAAGAATGAGAGGAGTCCTGCAGAAATTGCTTTATTAGTTGAGAATGTCATGGCTGAGCTTGAGATTACAGCTGAAGAGGATGCTGAACTTAATAGACAGTTTAAGCCCGCTATTAATAAACTCAAGAAGTTGCCTCTTCTCCAAGAAGTCCTCTCGAAGTAAGCTGTTGATTGCCTGCTACTTTAGATTGGCTGTTTGTTAATCTTGTATTTTTTTTTCCATATTCAAGTTACTTATCACCTACTATTTCACAGGAAACAGCTTCAACTTGAGTTTTTAGATCATGGAGTGCTAACTTTATTGAAGAATTGGCTTGAGCCACTTCCTGATGGAAGTCTGCCAAATATTAACATAAGGACAGCAATTTTGAAGATTTTGAATGATGTAATGAGTTGATACCATTAGAATGATTTAGATCCAATTAGTTTTTTTTAACCAAGATTATTAATTTTGTATTGTATTCATTTTTTTGTTATGAAGTTTCCCATAGACCTAGAGCAGTTTGATAGAAGAGAACAGCTGAAGAGGAGTGGTCTTGGAAAGGTGGGTTTATATTGATTTGATGATGTGAACAAAGCAATAGAGAGGTGTCTACATGCAGGCTTTTATTGGAATTTGGAAGTAATATCTTAGATTGATACTTTCATTGTTTTGTCAGGTGATTATGTTTTTATCAAGGTCCGATGAAGAAATCAATGTAAATAGGAAATTAGCCAAAGATTTGGTTGATAAATGGGTAAGTAGAAGATATTACTTAATTCTTGCTCTTTCATTATCTTGTATCTAATCTAATTTTCAAAGCTGTCCGGTTCCCCTCATGAGTTCATAATTAGTCAGATTTATATTTTTGTTATCTTCATTGTGATTTCAGAGCCGACCTATTTTTAACAAGAGTACTCGGTTTGAAGACATGCGTAATGTTGAGGATGATAGGGCTCCATACAGGAGGCCATCTGTTAAAAAGTATGCTCATACCTTCCTTTTTTTTATTGCTTGGTCCAGACATTATTTGATTATATTTATTTATTGCATTAATAACATGTTGGATTTATAGAGTTATCTTGAACTTTAACAGGCCAGCAAATAAAGCTGCAGGGATGGAATCTAGAGATGGCGATCTTGATTTGGATCTTTCACAGTAGGGATTGAATGATGTTAATAAACTCTTTTTGTTCAGTTTCTCTTTAGGAATACTAATTTATATTTGGATGGTAAATTTCTAATTGTAATGCAGGCCTAGGGCTGGACAATCGTCTTCCAGGCAACATGCATCCAGGCCAGAAGCAACACCTTTGGATTTTGTGATCCGCCCCCAATCTAAAATTGACCCGGATGAAATTAGAGCACGTGCAAAACAAGGTTCACAAGACCAGCATCGAATGAAGGTTGGTGTTTTTTTTCTCTTTAAAATTCTGGCTTTTTATGCAAGTGTGCATGTGAACAAAACTTGAAGATTGAAATTATTTCCGATGCTGTCACATTAGTGGCAGACTTTGACTAAGCATGGATTGTTGTTAACTACACAGATGAATAAGAAATTGCAGCAGTTGAGGGCACCAAAAAAGAAGCAGCTCCAGGCTACAAAACTGAGTGTGGAAGGTCGTGGTATGGTCAAATACTTTTAAATGTGACACCAATACTGGATGGATTTGTTTGTTGTACTGAAGAATTTGATGGGGGATGTCATCAAAATACATTCCCCTTTACTGCTTGTACTGTGTATTCTTGAATTGGAAAAGTGAAGTCATAGAACATTTGGCGATTATTTACACAATTTTGTGTTAGTTATTTCTTTTGTCTCAAATAATGAAAGGTTTGTCATCAATTTTTGATGTAATGAAAATGTGGATTCTGCATACGTGATTGGTAATAGTAAAACGTGATTGAATCTCAGCAGTCATTTTTTACCAGAAAAAAATATGGTTAAGCTAGATTATTTGGGCTTTCAAATATTGTAATATAAAGTTGTTGTAACTGAAAATTTTACCTTTTAATTTTTCTTTTATTTTTTATTTTTACTTTTTTACTGCGCGGTCAAGAGTACCGAGCAGTCAAATAAGTCAAAGAGTACTGTTTGAAAATATACGACACGATAGCTTTAGATAAAGAATGCTGTCAAAGAGTACTGTTTGAAAATATACGACACGATAGCTTTAGATAAAGATGACACGATAGCTTTAGATAAAGAATGCTGTCAAAGAGTACTGTTTGAAAATATACGACACGATAGCTTTAGATAAAGAAGAATGCCGGAGTGTATTTTTTTCGAATTGGAAAACTTGTCAAAGAGTACTGTTTGATTTCGAGTTGGAAAACTTGTCAAAGAGTACTGTTTGAAAATATACGACGCGATAGCTTTAGATAAAGAAGAATGCCGGAGTGTATTTTTTTCGAATTGGAAAACTTGTATTCAAGAAAGTTGGTGTGCATGTATACCAAACCGAATAACTTACATTCAAGTTATCCGGTTTGTTTATGAACCCCAGACTGAATAACTTACATTCAAGTTATCCGGTTTGTTTATGAACTCCAGAAAACAAATCGGAAAACTTGTAGTCAAAATATCCGGTGTGTATATTTACAAAATCGAATAACTTATATCCGGTTTGTTTATGAACCCCAGAAAACAAATCGGAAAACTTGTAGTCTAAGTGTATATTTGCAAAATCGAATAACTTGTAGGCAAGTTATCCGGTTTTGTTATTTTAAGAACTGGATAACTTATATGCAAGTCATTCGGTTTTGTTATTTTAAGTTTCGGAATGTAATACACAAATCGGATAATTTGACATCTAGTGTTCCGGTGTGTAAAAAACACAAACCGGATAACATGAGATCAAGTTATTCGGTGATGAATATGAAAGGAATCGGATAACTTACTTTGAAGTTTTTCGGTTTGAAAAAAAAAAAATTCTCTGTCTTTTGTATGGGTTCTCCGGGAGTCAAAGATTATAGAAATTTTTTGACCGTTTTATCTTTGTTGAAACAAAAAAAAAAGTGAAAATTTTGAAATTATTAGTATTGATATAGGAGTATTTTTGTCCAAAATTTAATTCTTTAGAGGTATGAGCATAATTGTAGGGGTACGAGGTAAAATTTCCGTCCTAACAAATTAATTACTTTAACAGATGTTTCTGAGATTAAGTGGTTGCCATAAATCCTAGAAATTGAGTAAGATGAAAATTGGTTAACATTTGTAACAGGCCGGATAAAACCGAAACTTTTGATACACAAGGGATCAATTAAAATATAAACACGAGGGACCAAATAAAATATAATTGTGGAAGATTCATCCACACAAAGGTTTTAGATTCTAAAGCACGTGTACTCAAGAGATTAAATTAGCATTTGCTATCATATACATGTATGATATGATGAGTATGGTAGCTCTTAATTAATTAGCTAAGTGTCAATTAGATAATACTGTGGACTTGAAAATCTCAAGGAAGAGTCGCAACTGTGAAGGTACAAGAACAATAACAGGAACACTGGAAAATGACATTGCTGTTGTTATAACTCCATGATGTCCCTTTAAGAGCATAGCAAGTGAAGCACAGAAGGCAACTATCATGGATACCACAGACAAGAAAAGAGCAATAAGGCCGAAGAGTAGCCTTAGCGGTAATGACTTGAGGAAATCCTTTTCATCGTATCGAGCCGTGAGAATTCCAATGAAGAGAAGTACTGAAGTCGAAGAAGTGAAAAAAGATATTGCATCTGCTATGATGAAGATATTGAATGTGTAGTCATGTAAAAAGAGTGGAACTCCACTGTCTTGATTGTTTCCACCAGGGACAGTGAAAGCTGCAGCAAACATGATGGTTGTGATGAGTGTTGCTACAAGTGTAAATGAACCTGCTGTGTCTTTTGCCCATTTTTCTCCGGCTTTTACAAGTTCCTGTGGCTTTCTGTAAATATCTCGCGAGGTTTTTTGTCTTCTACCTTTTTGGCTTCTTTACACTTGGGGTGCACAATTTTTTCCACTGCCTGTATTGATACATTTTATATATCACTTCACATTTGCGTGTCTGCACGTGAGTGTGTGCGCGTAGCAAGAAAATATATACTATGTTACACGAGTTACTTACCTTAAACCATAAAATTTCTCTTTGCATTTGGAGAGCAGGACTAGATCTACGGTGAACGTCAGAGGAAGGCCCTAAATTTCCAGCCAGGTGTAGCAGCGAATTATTAAATACATCTACATATTAAGAGTCCCACATCGGATAATATATATAGTCTAAACATGTATTTATAAATGAGAGCAATCTTTACTCTACTAATCGATTTTGTAAGGTTGAGTTAGGCCAAACCATATTTCTTAATATGATATTAAAAGTTTCGTTTAAAATTCGGTGGACCACCTACTCAGGCCACCCATCGTGCTCGTCTTTATAAGTGAGGGATTTTCTCGTGTCCGGCAAAACTAGATAGTTTTTCACCAGACAGCTCTAGTTATCGTAGTTGTCTTTTGTTAATTGTTAGTGCCTCAACAACTATTCCAGTAGCTGCAATGCTTGCCATTTTTCTAGGATGTATGTTTTTGTAAATTAGAGTGTGATTGCTCAGTTTGGTTACTTACAGGGCGGCAGATCTCAATGTTTTTATTTCTATGTGTGTTGACTATGATAATGCAAACCCACATGTTTATAGTGACTAATTAATCTTCTATTCTTGTTTGAGTTGTTTTTTAATAGTTAAAGGTTGAATCAACACAATTTTAAGTATAGATAAATATTAAATTGGTGCAACAACGAGAGATTTTGTTTCCTCTCAAAATAATCTTGCTTTCTCACTAATTTGCGTCTGTACTATATAAAATAGAAGTCAGACCAATTAAATTGACGCTTTCTATAGATCAAGACAATTTAATTAGCGTCTATGTATTGGTATTTAGAGGAGACGTCAATTCATCTGGCACCTATGTGTTACAATTTATTTTTTTATAAAATATTACATTTTAATAGGTATTATTTAGTATAAATAGATGTGTGACTTCTACCATTTTTCTCCCACATTTTTTCACTTTTTTTTAATCTTTTCTTCACTTGTTCTAACATGAGTAGTAAAAAATCATGATGTTTTTTTTTTTCCCGAGAACCAAACCTCTGATGAAGATACAAGAAAATGTTCTGGCGAACACTTGAACATGCTGCAGTGACATGGAAGCAAGGAAAACTTTTCACAGTCGCACCAACCAGATAATATCCCTTTGGCGTCCCCTCATTTAGTCCATTGTCTCCTCTACACTGAAACTGTATCTATGACGATCAAATTTTGTAACCACATGTGTGTTAACTTTGATAGTTTCCTCCTTCATAAAATTCATGCAACTTTCAGAAAACATTTGTCCCGATTGTAATACTGAACTCCATTTTTTCCCTCTGATTATGGACAATTATCCCAACCTAAATTAGATTGCTCTCACCAACGCGCTTATGAGTAGGTTTCTAATGTCTTTGAAATCAGAGTTCATTGATTCCACAAGGATTGTTGTCAGGTGGCCCCATCGTCGACCCTCGTCAAATGCCCTAGTCCGTTTCTCCACTGGAATACTATCAATGCACCTTAATGCATCCATATTTGACGATATAATTTCCTCGCGGTAGTGTCTGGATTATGGCTGATTTAAAGCATGTTGCATTCATAATTTTTTCGAAGACTCTTGTCTTTAATATCCTGCATGAAATTTTATGCAATATGTCTAATGCAGTAGCCATAGGTAGAAGGAAGATTTTGCTAATCACTATCATTGTATGCACGGTCAATAAATGCATGTCTGTCAGAAATCAAACATAGTTTAGTTTGTGGAGCAAGGTGTGTTATGAGATTCTTGAAACATTTGGTTCACCACCGTGGAGATGCACCATAGTGACCGTGTGAAACTAGATTTCGACATAAATCAAGAAATCCCAAAATCCCCCGAGGTGCCTTAGACAATGATATCAATGTAAACTCTCGGAACAATAGAACTTTGACGATTGGAAAGACTTCACTAAATTTGAGCGTCGTCATTGAAAGCACCGTCATCAACGTGTCTTAACCAACATTGTCATGTCAACCGAAAATAAACCAATTTATAATTATATGTATTGGTATAGATCGGTTACAATTGGGTTTTTCTCTGAAGATAAGTATTTATACGACTCACTACAAACCACTTACACACAACAAGCTTCAACATCAAACCCCCCATAAAATTACCAAACCACTTACACACAACACCTTATCCAACAAAATTACTAACCCACAAACATCTAAATCCACAACCAACACATGCCACACATCCAACCACAAAACCAAGAGCATACTCCATACCACCACCAACCCATAAGCATACACCCAACCACATTCAAACATTTTTTTACCTCTTGGCACAACTTTCAAAACCTTTTAATGCAAAGCAATGCTTCGTCCACAACCGTTGAGTTGAAATAAATGACGTTTTCCCGTGAATTTTGATTTGTAAATCCATTCAATGTGATGCAAACGCCAGCTCCTCACCTGTTTTAGGTAAAACAGTGTTTTTCGTCGATTGATACAAAATAGCTTTCGCTAAAATCGCCCAACAAAGAAACATTTTCTACTCAGAACTACGTAAGCCTTGAGTTCTCTATTGCACCTGGAGATACGTAGGAGCGAGATTCAAAGTCTCATCAGTACCCTAGTAAAAAATAAACCTTTTTGTCCCATTCTTTTCCCTCTTAATAACTCAAAAGCCTAACATTCCTAAGCTAATACTAACGCGCACAACTAACCAAATGGTTCCCGTTTAGTACAACGGACGCGAGGGGTGCTAATATCTTTCCCTTTCGTAATCGACTCCCGAATCCTGATTTGGTTGCGACGACCATAATCATTGACATTTTTTTGGTTTTATAGATATTTCCTTTTTCCTTCTTTAGGAATAAATAAAGTTCGATGGAGACTCTGTTAAGTTCATCCCGTGAGCATGTGATTGCGCTTAATGAGGTCGTGTTCTCATTTTCTGAGGTACTACAATTTGTACTAGAGTCAACAAGTTTGATCACATGATCATATGCACCCAAAAAGAAGAAATGATCATATATGGCAGATTAAAAAAATTTGACCATAATGACCATCTTCAGCACTAAAAAAGAAGAAATGATGATTTTCCCCGAAGCAAAGAGAATGATCATATGTGTATAAGTCAACAAGATTGACTATATGCGCTTCATGGAAAAAATGATCATCTCTACCCAGTCAAACATGACCATCTCTATTCAAAACAAGTGACCACATGTACACAAATTAATAAGTGATCACATGTGCCTTAATGCCAATGACCGACTATGCTGAGTCACCACAAAGAATGTTCTATCAACGATAACATCATAATAATTGTGTGAGTAAAAGAAATAAAATGATAATATTCAGTACAAAAAATGAATGTACTCCATCCGTCCCACAATGAATGACCCAGTTGACTTTTCACACAAATTAAGAAAAAGGGAATAAATGAAGGAGAGAGAATGATATTTTTACTAAAGTACCCTTGTAATGTATTGGGAATGATGAAATTAATATTAATTAGAGGGTAAAATAGAAAAAATTGCATTGGAAATTGAAATGGATCATACATTTTGGGACACCATTTTATTCTAAATGGGTTACTCATTGTGGGACAGAGGGAGTATAAGACTTTGTACAAATAGTACAATTCCAACGACTCCATTCCCAATGAACAAATGATTTACAAATCAAATTTCCAAGACCTATTTAAAGGAATCATATTTAAATATTAAAGTTATCCATCCACTACCAAAAATTGTATTATTTTTGAGCCACTACAACAACATTCTTAATTAGTTTTGTAAGCTTTGTAATTCATTGTAATATTAGAAAAGAAGAAACACATAGACACAAGTGCTTATTATTCATTACTCCTCCGGTCCCAAATTATAAGACGCTTTGGACTTTTCACACAAATTAAAAAACTTAATTATTACTTTATGAGAAAGACAAATTATGTATAATTTTACAGTAATGCCCCTCATAATTATATAGGAGAGAGAAATTAAAAGAGTTGAAAGAATAAATAATAATAAATATTTGAGGATATATTGAGGAAGATGTCATTTATATTGCATTGGGAATGTAAGGTGACTTATAATTTGGGACAATTTTTTTTTGGCAAAGTGACTTATAGTTTGGGACGGAGGGAGTATTATTTATTAGGAAAGTTAAACGCTTGTAACCAATTTTTACTGAGTTCATCATTCAGTGTGGGTTGTTGTGAACAAACACTTTATAATTTCCCAAGTCCTCTAGTGTGAGGCAAAGAAGTTCTTAATGGATTAAGGCAAGGAAGTCTCTTAAAGTTGTAAGGCAAGGAAGTACTCTGGTGTGAAGTAAGAAAATATAAGACTAAATTGTCTTTAATCAAGTGAGATTAGAGGGGAAATCTCTCAAGAGTGAGATGATCTTTTTTATTTCAAGGGTATTAAGTGTTAAGATGATATATTGAGATTTAACAGTGTGTTTCGATTTTTTTAATCATTGCAGAACTGAAGTTGTAATCCGGTGTTGAGGGCGGTATACTTGCAAACACTCTGAAGCCCAAATTAAAAACTATGAAAGGTGGGAGTAATTTTTAGGCTAGAAAGTGTGTATCTGCATCTTGAGGCCTGTGTTAGGCTTTATAGCCTTTTTTAATAGTTTCAAGCGTATAGAATCTTCTACTCTAGGACACATGTCCCTGGGTTGTTGATGTTCGTTGATATTTGACCAATGATCTAACAGTCATTAACCTCAAGGGATCGTTCTTGGACATTCTTCATTATGGCTTAGTGTTCTTGTTGAGCCATCATAGGGACTTGCTGACCCAGACTAAAAAATAGCCCATAAGTCTGATCTGACATAATCAATGTGTGGCTTGTTGTTAAGAAATGTGGTTGGGCCTAACTCAACCTACAAAACCAGTTAGTAGAGTGATGATTGCCTCCACTTATAAACACATGTGCAGACCATATAGTATCTGATGTGGAACTCTTAACACACCCCCTCATGCCTAGGACTGGACATCTGAAGTATGGAAATAAATGGTGGGTGGCCCGATAGCGGAAACCTGATAGCAGGTGACCCACCAGATCTTAAACGAGGTCTTGATACCATGTTAAGAAATGTGGTTGGGCCTAACCTAACCCTACAAAACCGGTTGGTAAGGTGAGGATTGCCCCCACTTATTAAGACATGTTCATGCCATATATTATCCGATGTAAGATTTTTAACACACCTCCTCACGCCCAGGACTGACGGGACACTCTACCCATGACCTATGGGGATACTTTTGATATAAGTGAGTCGGTCCCTTCTTCGAAGGAGGCTCTGATACCATATTAAGAAATGTGGTTGGGTCTAATTCAACCCTACAAAACCGGTTGGTAGAGTGAGGATTGTCCCCATTTATAAACACATGTTCAAGTCATATATTATCCAATGTGGGGCTCTTAACACTTGTGGTGTAGACCGCTCTCTCAAGTGACCCTTTTTTTCTATCTTCTTTTGTGATCCTCTGATTAAGATTCATCAATGGATTCTACTGCTTCCGCAACCTCTAATTCTTCATCTGCGGTAGTCTCTACCGTTTCCCCAATTCAAGATTTCTCAAACCCTTATTTCGTTCATTCGAACGAAAATCCCTTAACCAAGATCGTCGCGGCGGTGCTCGACGGTTCCAATTATCACAGTTGAGCACAAGCTATGACTATGGTGTTTGAAATGAAGAAGAAGATCGATTTCGACGATGGCTCAATGAAGGTGTGAAAAGTACACAAGAAGGGGGATTGAATTGTGTTTTCGCGTTTTCTTATTATTTAGCTTCTGATCAGAGTCTCAGAATCATAACTGATGTTCAAATTCTGAGTTAATTCATTTGGCAACGGATACAATAGAAGTAAATAAAATAACACCAGAAGACACAAAAGATTTATACTGGTTCCTCCCCTAACTGAAAGTAGTCCAGTCCCCTTGCCTCGAAAGAGCTTTTCATTATAACCACTTCATGATTATAATCGCTTATGCTTTTGCGTAAGACTTTTACAACTACTCAGACCAACTGTCTTAGACTTTCCTTGCTTAGAGCGCATGTCTAAGACTTAACCTTTGCTCACACCATCTGACTGAGACACCTGCTCCTCTGGCTTAGACTTCCCTTTACTTAGAGCACATGTCTAAGACTTTCTTTGCTCACACCATCTGACTGAACCGCCTGCTCATCTGTCTTCTGGTTGAGATTTTCCTTTGCTTAGAGCTCATATCTAAGACTTCCTTTGCTCTCACCGTCTGACTGAGCCACCTGCTCATCTGTCTTATGGCTGAGATTTACCTTTGCTTAGAGCACATGTCTAAGACTTTTCTTTTGCTCAATCAGACTAGTTGAAAAAGACTTTTGTTTGCTCAAGCACATAGCAGGAGACTTAATCTAAACTACTGAAGGCTCAACAGAATAGAGAACAAGGTGTACATGATGCACGCATCAGAGGTACGGGAAATCACCATAACAAAGACCTAAAGCACTTAAGATTTCTTGAATATTTATAGGGTTAAGAAATTTTAAGGCTTTTACAATTACAACCTAAAACAGGAAATCTGCCTATTACATAATTGATAATTGCTTGATCTTGTTACTCCTTCAACAAAAGAATCCTTGTTAAAAATTCAGGTTTGAATCTTCAGCCATATATATAGGCTTTCCAGAAACTAGCTGTTGAGAAGGTTACTTGATCAAGTGTCTTTGCTTTTGCTCCAAAGTACAAGAGACGTTGAAGATGGATGCACAACAAATTTCTCAATCCATTGTGTAACACGTTTAACTATTGAGTCTTCAAGAGGTTCTGTACTAATAGAGCCGTTGGGAGTAGACATCCATAGAACGTATCAGATTTTCTTGAGCCTTGCAATTTTGTATACTTAAGCTGACAGGCTGATAAGATAATACAACATGCTTTCATTAGTACGGATAGTCCATAGCTTTATCACCAACTTTGAATGGTACCAGATGCTGATATACAATTACTAAGTGTAGAAATTCATCTGAATGCTGAGAGACCTTCAGTTCAGAGTCTTTGTCAAACCACACTAGAAATTGTTTTTCAGACTCTGCCACCAGAAGCTAGGAATGAAGCAACTCCAAGTGTATCTTAAGTAAACAGATTTTGATTATTTATGTACAAGACAAGAACCTGCATAAATAAAACACACATCAAATAAACCATTATACTTTAAATACTTTTGTTATCATCAAAACTAAAGAGAAAATATCAAGAACAAATATTTTTCTAACAATCTCCCCCTTTTTATGATGACAAACACAAGTATTTAAAGGACAATGTTGGGCATTTACTTTTCTCTGCAACAACAGGGTATGAGGTTTGTAAGCTCCCCCTGAGTCTGATAGCTCACAGCTGAGTTTAATTTACTCTAGCATTAAGAACTATTTTTTAAGAAAAATAAATTAGTCTTCTTACTGACATCAGGGTCTGAGGTTTGTAACCTCTCCCTGAGTCAAACTGTTCCAAGGTTGAGGTTTGTGAGCCCCCCCTTAGTGCCATATTTAAGAATACCAAGATAACTGCATTTTAACTCCTTTTGGCCACATCAGAATACGAGGTTTGTAACCTCCTTCTGAGTCTCGTACGTAAGTTAGATATTTGTTCTTTCTTAACACTATGTACAAGAGAGTTAAAATATGTTGCCCTTTTCAACTTTCCTTAGCAACACCAAAATATGAGGTTTGTAAGCTCCTTCTGGGTTTGATAGGCTAGGTCTGAGGTTTGTAAGCTCTTCCTTAGACCTATGTACAGAAATTTAAAAATGCGCCCTGAGCTAGTAACAGAAAATAAATGACCAATATGTATTCAATGGGTTCAGTTTCCACTTAAATACTTAATATTATTTCTCCCCCTTTTGTCACATAAAAAAGAATAAAATAAAATAAGGAAAGAGAAATAAAATATCACTAATAAATGTAACTCAGATCATCATTACTGGACCAGTTTCCAAAAAGGAAGAATAATCAAGTAATAAGAGTCATTAAGGTTTTTAAAGTGCATGCTTTGAAGTCTTAGTGGTCGTTACCGTTCCAAGAATTAAACTAGGATTAATTTTAGATGCTTGGCATCCACAAAAGTCGTTATAAAAACAACCCACTCCTAAATCATTTTCATCAATCACCCATCCTAAGAATATGGAGTCAGCATCTAAGAGTCATAAGACATATATCGTAACAGACACAACTGAGAGCTCTACAAGCATACCAATCCAATCCCCTCAGAGGCGATCTGTTTCTGAGTCCTCTACAACTGTTCTTGTGATATCAACACAACTTGCTTTTGAAGAAGCCACTTCAACAGCACCTGAACGACCTTCAGAAGTTAGTTCAATAGTAGCTGCTTTGAAGCCTCAGAGAAGAAGCATGAAGAGATCAAGGAAGAAGAAAAAGAGGGTCAACAAGAAGTTTTGTAGCTCTCTTATAGACATAGAAGAGGAAGAAGTGATTGACTCAGAAGATGAGGAGGTAGACTATAGCAACCATGGACGCCGCTAGGCACGAGATTCAATGGCTAGAGATGAATTCTAGGACACATCTTGTACCCTTTTTTTTGTTAAAGAAAAATGTAATCCTTCTGTTGAATTAATGAAAAAGTTTTTAGACCAATACTTCTTTCACATGCATTTACATTCCAAAAATTTTCTTTAGATTTTCTGAAGGTACATTATCAAAGTGAATACTGACACATAATCGACAGTTAGAACAGATCAGACATAAATTCATAATTATTCATAGAATCTTAATAGGTTAGACGTTTAGATTACATTACCAAGAGTTATCATTAAAATACTGATAAAATTTAATCAATACTTAAATAATATTAAACTCAAGACAATAAATATAACACGTATATAAAAGGACTTTAGTAAGCTTTCTTCCATCATCACTTAATCCCTAAAAAACCAAGATGTATAAGCAAAAGAAAATCTGGGTTCCAAAGAGAGATTTCAGGAAGGAAACACTACTGAATGCAACAACTCAAGCAAATCAAAGCAAAGCAGTAGCTGAAGAACATGCAAGCAAGCAGACAACTTCAGAAGTGCTCTCCACTTCAGCATACTTTGTAAAGACACATAGAAGAAAGAAGTCTTCTGGATCCAGACGCAAAAAAAAAAAATCGAGGAAATAGGCTTTGGAGGTTGCTAAGGAAGAGTGACAAGATATCTTAGACAATCTAGACATGTCAGATGATCCTAGGGAGTTCCTTAGGACACATCCATTAGACTAGAAAAATCTAATTGTCTTGTAATAGATTCCTTTTATTAATGAAATAAGTTGCAAACATTTGAGTTCTTTTATCTGTTTCAGATTCTTAGTGAGTAACATGAATAAATATTAATCAGTTAAAACTGAACACAAGCATGAACAAACTCAGAATTTATTAATAAGATGTTTAATACAAAGATTTCAACAACAATACAAAGCATAACTAAGGAGAAAATCTAACATCATAATATTTCGTAGATAACTTCAAACTTGTCTCTCCAAATCTTGGAAGAACTAGCCTCAGAACTTATGATAACCCCTTGCTGAACAAGTAATTCAAAAATAACTCGTCCAAAAGGTATGAAGAAGGTCTTTCCCTTTTTAAAAGAAGAAAGAGACCTCTTTAAATGGTCAAACATAACTTGAGGAAGATCAATCTTCAAATCTGAATTGAGAAGTAGAAGCAGATCTTTTTCAATAGGGTCCACTTGGTCTAAATCTTGATCCTTTGGCAGTAAGTTTGAATTCAGAATCTGACTCCAAACAACAGCATCATGAAGAAGATTAGAAACCACTGATGTATTAGATGGATCTACAAAGATACGCCAAGTAGGAAGATAGTGCTCCCAAACAATAGTTCCTAGAATTTATCCAATCTTCTCACAATTGATTACATTTGCAATCGCTTTAGAGGTTACTGTAATAGAAACACCCGTTACTCTAGACATACTCAGAATTCAGCTCAACAATGGAGGCATTAATCCAAAACTCTTTGACAAGACTTGGATAAGTAAAACCATAGAGCATCTCAAAGTAGCAATTCCACCTTTGTTTAGACACAATTTCCCAGAAGTTGAAACCAATCTTAAGCAACTCATCAAAATCCACAAACTTTTCATTGATGACAATCAACTGATTCAAAGGAGAATAAACTAAAGAACTCATGTCAAGTTTGGTTTGGTCAACATACAAACAAGAGGAAAGGAAGAAAGAGAAGAAGAAGAAGAAGAAAGAAAAGAAGCTGAACAAGAATCGTACAAAAATAAGAATCTTGTCAGAAAAAAGACACAATGATGTTTCACAGAACGTGGAATAGTAACAACAAGTACTAAAAGAGAAAACATCATTACCCAAAGGTTCTTTATCCACCAGATATTCCAGTTCCACCAGATGAGTTTCACCTTTATGAAATGGTAAGTATTAAAAAGCTTTCAGAATTTTTTTACTTAAACTGCTTAAGATAGTAAAAAAAGAATCTTCTTCTGAACCTCAGAAACTGACAACTTTCAGAAGCTATTAACCATTAGAGTCTAGTGAGTCTAGACTTAGACAGAGATATCATCTGTCAGTTACAAGTCTCTAAGATTCTATTCAAAACTAACACTTTATCTTGAAACAAGAGTCATGAGTGATAGATGAATATTGAATTATCTTCTTTAGACAGCTAACAAGCAACAATATCAACACACGGGTGAGAAAACTGTTTTCATAAATGTGATCATCATCTGGCTTAATAAGACATTCAGTAAAGACAAACATAACAGAGTTTCCTCTTAAAGACTTCTGAAGTTCTCTTTTTCAAAGAACTTCTCTAGAGATCTAATAGAAACTTTGTATTTAAATCTAAACAAATGTTTCATTGAATCAAAAGATAAGCCAGAAAAGAACAAACATACCACTTTTTTTTTGCTTGGTCAAACTCGATTCAATATTCAGACTTGACTAATAGAGTCTGAACACAACTTTGAGTGGATTCTGATTCAATTGCTGTCTAACCACTGATTCCACTACTCTCACCAAATTTAGTACCACCAGTACTTGAATCTGGGCTGTTGGCTCTTCTTCCAAACAATGTTGTAAACAACCTTATGGAAGATGCCTCTGCTTCTTTCCTTGATATCTGTAGCAGATACATTATGATACTCATATTTCTATAAGACCATACATGTAAGTACAAACAGACTCTTCTGTGCCTTACATCTTAATCTAACAGCAGATCATAAGTCACTCCAGAGTATGAGTCTAGAATGAGATAAGATAGGAACAAAATCTTGTTCTAAGCAATGTCAATAATCTCATTATCTTGGATTAAATCTTTTGACTTTGAAATCATTGACAAGCTCAGAACCAGATGGCGTTAGCTATCAGAGATGGACATAAAAAAGATCAGAGTATTGTCTCAGTACAACTAATAGAACTCAAAGAGAGGTTGAAGACTTCTCATAGAAATGTCTTTTAAAACAACTTCCATAATGGTCCTAAACTAAGAAGCAATGTAGTTTCTTAAAATATCACCTTAAAGAAAAAACTCCATATAATTAAATATTTTGAAACAATATAGCTTTAACAACATCTCTTTCTCTTCAATATTTGATTTTTATTTCAGAACACAGTTGCTTCTCTTCATTTGCATCCTGCACTAATATCAGCTTCAAACGATTAAACATTGATGAGCATCTGATATTAGGTTCTGGTAGAAATTACTTCTTGCTTTCAGATTTGGGAAATCAGTTGAAATACAAATATTTCAGAAGCTCTTGAAGTTACTCTTCTATCAGCAGATATCACAATCCATTCAGGTAGTATGAAAATCCTTCTGACAAGAAACCTAAGTTTCTCATCATTAGTCATTCCACAGAAATTAAGCTAAAAAGGAGAAGCTGATCTGTTGAATAGTTTTTCATCATCCAATTTCATTTCTTTTCTTTAAAGACTATAAGACAAACCTTCAGAACACAGCAAATTCATGATGTAAAGATAAAAAACTGTGACTTTTGATTTAAGTAAAGAAACAATATTATTAGAATTTGCTTGAAAAGATTAAATGAAGTGTAACTACTTCAAGCTTCAAAAATTGATTCCACAAACCCAAGCACAAGACTTCAAAGATAGTCCAAGCATCAGACAAATAAATGATGTTGATATACTCAAAAGTGAGATAGTTCATCTATTAGAATGCAACTACCTCTGAAGATATACAATATGCATCTTCTGAGTTGGGAAAAAGATTTTCAAAAAGATCATCTATAACACCATCAACTTCTATAGTAATACCTTTTTCAAGGATATTCTATAGTATTCAGCAACCCTTTATCAAGTCCAATGAATTGAAAATATGTTTAGCTTTTCCATCATTTAAATTCAATGGAATCACCCATTTGAATATGGTAGGAAAATCCGTATGGTATTTTTCATGTGGCACTTGATTCCTTTTTGAAGATGAAATATAATTTTCTTATTGGATCAATATCTGCACCACTGTTAAGTGTTAAGCACAGACCATGCACTGATACCAATTGAAGGTGTGAAAAGTACACAAGAAGGGGGGGGGGGGAGGAGGGTTGAATTGTGTTTTTGTGTTTTCTTATTATTTAGCTTCTGATCAAAGTCTCAGAATCAGAACTGATTTTTAGATTCTGAGTTTATTCATGTGACAGATGCCCCTATTTAATCTTCTTGTTCTTGATGGTGAGAGTGGCAAAGGCTTCCTTACGGTCAAGGTACAAGGGGATTAAATATAAGAATACCCGGAATTTTTAGTCAGAAAAGGAGTGGAATAAAAGTGATGAGTCAGTGGGATGGCTTGAAAAATACATCTGTCAGTGGGTAGATGCAGTTGGTTATGAGGGATATGATATGCTTGAGATGAGTGCTTTGCCAGTCTTGAAAGGGGAGGCACCCCTGTAGCATCCTGAGGACATAGAAAAGGTCGAGATATTCCTTCTACGAAAGGTAGATAGGACTTTAGAAATAAAGAATTACAAGAGATATTCCTCCTACGAAAGGTAGAGAGGACTCAAGAATAAAGAGTGAGATATTCATTCCACGAAAGGTAGATAGGACTCAAGAAATAAGAGGATTGTGAGATATTCCTCCTACGAAAGGTATAGAGGACTCGAAAATAAAGAATGACGAGAGATATTCCTCCTACGAAAAGTAAAGAGGACTCAAGAATTAAGGATAAAAATTGGTTCTCTCTTGCGAAAGGCAAAGAGGACCCCTGAACAAAAGGTTAGGAGAAAAAAGTTTCCTTCTACAAAGGCAGAGAAGACCCCAGAATGAAAGGTTTGGAGAGAAAAAAGATTCCTGTTACAACAAGTAGAGGAGACTCCTTTGGGAGAAGACGATCATACAAAAGCAGAAAAGACTCCAGGACACAAGGTTTGGAGAATAATTCCTCCTACAAAAGGTAAAGAGGACTTTGAAACAAATGGTTTGGAGACAAATTCCTCCTACAAAAGGTAGAGAAGACCCCATAACGAAAGGTTTGGAGACAATTCCTTTCTACGAAAGGTAGGAAGGACCCCTGAACAAAGGTTAGGAGGTAATTCCTTTCTACGAAAGGTAGAGAGGACCCCAGAACAAAAGGCTTGGAGAAATAACATAACTCCCTTGGGAGACGACAATCGTATTTACTTCTGCAAAAGCATGAAGGACTCCAGAACACAAGGCTTGGAGAATAATTCCTCCTATAAAAGGTAGAGAGGACTCCGGAACAAAAGGTTTGGAGACAAATTCCTCCTACAAAAGGTAGAGAGGACCCCAGAACAAAAGTTTTGGAGACAAATTCCTCCTACAAAAGATAGAGAGGACCATAGAACAAAAGGTTTGGAGGCAATTTCTTCCTACAAAAGGTATAGAGGACCCCAGAACAAAAGGTTGGAGACAATTCCTTTCTACAAAAGGTAGAGAGGAGACCTACAAAAGGTAAGTTGGGAAGAAATGGTGCAAAAGGCACGGGAAGACTTTTACTAAAGGTAAGTTGGACACATTGCAAAAGGCAAGGAGGAGATACATCATGAAGAATGACACGAAAGACTCACGAAAGGTAAGTTTGGGGCAATAACCATCTTCCTGCATAAGGCAGATGAAACTTGTGTAGGGTATCAGAATATCATTGACCTCACAGGCACAACGGCGAAGATGACATTCTCTGGGCATGGCGACCATTCAATTCTTGGCCACACAGGCATCAAGCGTCGAAATCGATCAAAGATACCTAAAACAAAGTTTTGTCACGTGCGTAAGGCAGCGAGGACGCTTACGAAAGGAAAGCGAAAGAAAAAGATTTCACGCGTAAAGCGGTGAAATCCCTTACGAATGGTAAGGAGGCACGAAAAGGACTTACAAAAGGTAAGAAGGGGTGATAACCAACATCATGCAAAAGGCAGAGGAAACTTGTATAGGGTATCAGAATATCATTGACCTCACAGGCACAACGGCAGAGATGACATTCTCTGAGTATAACGACCATTCAGTTCTTAGCCACATAGGCATCAAGCATCCAAATTGATTGAAGATACCCAATACAAAGTTTTGTCGCGTGCGTAAGGCAGTGAAGACGCTTACGAAAAGAAAGCAAAAGGATGAAATTTCACGCGTAAGGCAATGAAATCCCTTATGAAAGGTAAGGCGAAAAGAACTTGTGCAAAGGGCACGGAAGGGGTTATAAACAATAAGTGATGGGGGAAACAAAGTCCACAGGAATGTCTTACCCTCTACAGGAACTGGCTAAACAAGCATGTAAATGATGCAGAAATGTATGCAAAGTGCTGGGGATATGAAATTCTGGAGTGACGGTGGTGCCAAGCGTGGTTGGGATTTGTTTTGGGGTGCCAAGAATGGTTGGGCTTCGGTTGAAATACTTGCTGGGGAAAGGATATAAGTAAGGTGAAGGGTACCAGTCAAAGGTGGATTTAGGTTTCAGGGTGCCAAGGAAGGTTGGGCTTATGGGTTGGATGGGGAATGAGTTGGACTTCCTGACACCACTTCTCATGATGCAAGCAGGTCCTGGAGATGTTAGGACTCAGTGTTGCTTTGTGCCAGATCACCCTGGGCTGGATGGCTCTTGTTTTGGCCTAGTCATCTTGTGGTTTCAACGGTGTTTCTGCATGTTACTCAGGGATCATGGTCACCCTTCAGACACCCTAAGAGAAGGAATAACCTCGCATTTTCTTTCCACCACAATATTATTATCCCTAAGAATTCAAATGCAATGCTTATCACAAATAAAACAAGTTTTGCAATCATGGAGTAGAATTAAAAAGAGAAAACTTTTTGATGAAAATCATCATTATTGATGAAGGCCCATAAACGGGAAAATTACAAGAGGAGGCAATTCCTAAAAGAGGTAATATCTTTGAAAGAAAATGGATAAAAAATAGCAATGGCAATGTTGAAACCGGTTTCCATCGAGTTTCAATTCTGCTATGAACCGTATGTCTCTGAAGACCCTTTAAGCCTTGCTTTTGAGTGCAACAATTGCATTGATCCTTCCCATTCGGAGTTTCGTGATCAAGGAGGAAAATTCACAAGTTTTTACAGAGTGCAATTTTTTGCCTTTTAAATCCCTAATTTTTGTCTAGACCGCCCTTTTCGGATTTTCAGCCTACCGGGATATCCTTTTTTGCCTAAGTTACCTTTGCAGGTTTTTTACTTAGCGGGTTATTTCTTTTGTTTTTGTCCCTAACTTTTGCCTAGACCTTTTTCTTTTTACATGGTCCACCAGGACGCCCATTTTTGCGTGGATTTTCTTTTTGGTCCACTGGGTCTATCTTTTAGGCATAATATTTTTTAACTGCATCTGCATTCATAGGGGATGGAAGATCATCACCGTCCATAGTGGAGAGGATCAAGGCTCCTCCAGAGAAAACTTTTGACCACATATGGACCTTCATAGTTTGGGGCCCATTTGCCCCTTTGGTCGGTTTGAATTGGTTGAATGTTCCTAAAAACCAGATCTCCTACTTCGATATGTCGAGGGAGAACTTTCTTGTCAAAGGCTCTCTTCAACCGCTTCTGGTATAGCTGACCGTGACAGATGGCGGTCATGCGCTTTTCATCAATGAGATTGAGCTAGTCAAGTCTTGCTTGCACCCATTCAGCTTCGTCAAGCTTGGCGTCTATTAAAATCCTCAAGGAATGGATCTCTACTTTAATAGACACCACTGCGTCCATGCCATACACGAGAGAAAAAGGGGTTTCCCCAGTAGAAATGCGTACTGACGTGTAGTAGCCATGTAGAGAAAAGGGCAACATCTCGTGCCAGTATTTATATGTCTTCACTATCTTCTGAACAATCTTTTTGATGTTATTGTTGGCCACCTCGACAGCTCCATTCATCTTTGGACGGTACAACGTTGAATTGTGGTGCTCGATTTTAAAGCTTTCGCACAAATCCTTTATCATTTTGTTATTGAGGTTCGAGCCATTGTCAGTAATAATTTTATTTGGAACCCCATATCTGCAGATGATCTCTTTTTTGATGAAGCAAGCCACCACTTGCTTAGTGACGTTGGCATAAGATACGGCTTCCACCCATTTGGTGAAGTAGTCAATGGCCACTAAGATGAAATGGTGTCCATTTGAAGCGATGGGCTCGATACGTCCGATCACGTCTATGCCCCACTTGGAGAATGGCTAAGGCGATGTAAGAACATTTAGAGGAAGTGGTGAAGCATGGATCTTGTCCGAGTAGATCTGGCATTTATGGCATGTTTACACGTGGTGATAACAATTAGTCTCCATTGTCATCCAATAATATCCCGCCCTCAAGATCTTCTTAACCATGGCGTGCCCACTGGCATGCGTCCCGAAAGACCCTTCATGAACTTCATTTATGATTCGGTCTGCTTCGTGTCTATCCACGCGTCTGAGCAGGACTGAGTCATAGTTCCTCTTGTAGAGTACATCCCCACTCAGGAAGAATTTTGCCGAAAGCTTCCTTAAATATTTCTTGTCAGTGATGGTGATGTTCTTTGGATATTCTTGTGTTTCTAGATACCGCTTGATATCATAGAACCAAGGATTTTCATCAATTTCAGGCTCTGTGGCCTCATTCCCCAAACAGTAGGATGGCTCATCAAGGTACTCAAGATGAATAGCTGGCGCTTCGTTCTTCCATTTGACCTTAAACATGGATGCTAGCGTGGCTAGGGTATCTTCCAATTGATTACTTTCTCTGGGAATGTGGTTGAAAGTAATCTCATCAAAGTACGGGATCAGCTTCAAGACGTGATCTCTGTAAAGGATGAGCTTGCTATCACAGGCCACATGATCCCCTTTTATTTGACTGATGACCAAAGCAGAGTCCCCATAGACTTCTAGAATTTTGATCCTGTGGTCAATGGCAACTTCTATTCCAAAGATGCAGGCCTCATATTCGGCCATGTTGTTAGTACATTTGAAGCACAACCTAGCAGTGAAGGGGATATGAAATCCAGTGGGTGATGTAATTATTGACCCAATTCCACTGCCTTGAGAATTTGTGTCACCATCGAACACGAGCGTCCATCGCGATCCTGGTTCGGGTCCGTCATCTGGGCTTGGCATTTCATAATCTCTGGCGAACATAACATCTTCATCGAGAAAATTGAGACGCATGGACGGATAATCTTCCACAGGCTGGTGGGCTAGATAGTCAGATAGTACACTTCCTTTGATGGCTTTTTGTGTGACATATTGAATGTCGCACTCTGTTAGCACCATCTTCCAGCGGGTAACACGTCTGGTGAGAGCAGGTTTCTCAAAGATGTATTTGATGGGATCCATTTTTGAGATCAGGAGAGTGGTATGGGTGAGCATGTATTGCCTTAGGCATTTAGCAGCCCAAGCCAATGCACAATAAGTCTTCTCGAGCATCAAGTATCTCGTTTTGCAATCATTGAATTTCTTGCTCAGGTAGTATATATCGTGCTCTTTCCTACCTGTCTTATCTTGCTGTCATAGTACGCATCCCATGGATCCATCTAACATAGTCAGGTACATAATGAGAGGTTTCCCTGGCACATGAGGTATCAAGATTGATGGCTCTTGCAGATATTCTTTTATCTTCTCTAAAGCTTTCTGACAATTGTCATTCCACACGACCGCTTGATCCTTTCGTAACAGCTTAAATATGGGCTCACAAGTGGCCGTCAGATGGGATATGAATCGAGCAATATAGTTTAATTTTCCCAGGAAACCACAGACTTCCTTCTCAGTCTTCAGTGCAGGCATATCTTGGATAACTTTGACTTTGTCTGGGTAGAATTCGATCCCTCTTTAAGTTACAATGAAACCTAGCAGTTTGCTAGATCTCACACCAAAACTACACTTATTGGGATTCAGTCTCACCCTGAATGTCCTCAGTCTTGCAAACAACTTCTCCAAGTGAGTGAGGTGTTCTTCCTCAGTTTTTGACTTTGCGATCATATCATCGACATAACATTCAATCTCTTTATGAATAATGTCATGGAAGAGTGTTACCATCGCTCGTTGATATGTCGCGCCTGCATTCTTTAGTCCGAATGGCATAACCTTATAGCAAAAGGTTCCCCAAGGGGTGATGAAGGTAGTCTTTTCGATATCCTCCGGGTCCATCTTAATCTGATTGTATCCAGAAAACCCATCCATAAAGGAAAAGACAGAGAATTGGGCAAGCAAACAAAAAGATTTGGAAGTATTTTTCCGGGAATTATCATGTCCACAGAGATCGGTGCTACTGAACTGCCGTTCGACAATTTAATTGTTAATGAGTTTGGGTTTTAAATGGTTTAAAGCATAAATGCGGAAAAGTAAATAAGAACATAAAAACAATTCATTCTTCAACAAGACGAACTTATCAAGCATACATATAATCCACTTGTCACAAACATAAATTTACTGACCAATTATACTCCACCTGCAATACTCGTCAAAATCATCCAGCATCACTCACAACAGTGTCCATCTCTGGCACACTGAGCTGAGAGACAACCATATTACTCTCTTCGTTACTCTCGCGCACGACGCCTCGAAACACGGAAGACATTAAGTTCCGACACCCAAAAGATTATCAACTAAATCTATCTCTAGCATCTAGACAATAGATATCCATCCCTAATCAAGATTTGTGATGTTTATCTCTAACACAACACAAATCCAAACATAAATGCAAAAAGATCAAGGAAGACATCGATAATGATTTGTAAAGCAAATTTCATATAATATTAAGATCAACAAAGATACATATGTTCATAGTAACTATACAATACCCAAAAAAGAGAAATTGCAAAGAGAAGAGAGAAGAGGAACCAAACATTTCTTGGTTTGTCAATACCAATCGACGAGAGATTCGATTCCGGATCATCCAAGTGCAAGCTCCAATGATGTTTTCTAAGCTAATCTACAAGAAAAATGAAGTTTGATGGAGTTGGGAGCAAAAAATACCCAAAACCATCCCTAAAAATGTGTTTTTTTTCCCCATATTTGATGTTTCTGTCCGCCCAGTTTCGCCCGGCGGTGAAAGGCAGTTTATTTTTGCAAGTTCCAGTGTTGTTTCGCCCGACACAATTATGGTTTCGCCCGGCGCTTTTGAAGTTTCGCCCGGCGCTTCACAGGCGATGCCTCATCCTTGTTCCCGCCAATTTTCCAGCCAAGTTCCAGAATTGTGACATTGCTTCGCCTCTTGATTTCGCCCAGCAAAATTTGCATCGCCCGGCGCTCGGCGGAATTTTCGCCCGGCACAGCACACCAGAAAATTCGGCACTATTTTATTCGTAACTTTTGAACCGTAACTCCGTTTTTCGCCCGGTTCGAAGCGTTGGAAAGCTTATTCAATGCTCTATACAATAATGGCAAGATATCCTTGATTTAATATCTGCAAAAAATGAGAGAAAATCAATTAAACTCATTGATATTTACACTATAATGCAATATATACACTATAACGTAAAGTAAACGTAATTATAAACAAATCGGGGTTTATTTGAACGATATTAACCAAAAAGTATCGATAAGTGCAACAAAACTCATATACAAAAATAGGTACATTTTGCACTTATCAAACTCTCCCCGACTTACATAATTGTTTGTCCTCAAACAAAGCCAACAAACTAAAGGAACAAAAGTGAAATCCAAGAAATCACGCAACAACAAGTTTTTACAAACAAAAACAAATGCAATGGTTCAATCGAAAATGGTACACACAAAGTAAATACTTACCACTAAACTTCAACGATAACACAATCACGAAACAAATGCAAAATACAAAAATCATGCCAAACATCCTAAAACAACACAAGTTCAAATGTGAATCACACCTAGCAAAAACAATCATCGGTAGATGAAAAACATAAAATGAAGGATTTTCACTCACACAACAATCTTGCAAACAAAAGACGAAATTATGCATCCATCCAAAAATTCACATTGAACATACAAAGGTAAGAATCACAAGGACTTTTCAAGGTTGTAATGTGGTCGGGTAAACAAACAAGGGGCAATTCCTAAAGCTAATCGAAACAAAAACTTGCCTAAACCTAAGGGAGTGATCAACTCACAAAAGTTCAAACACAAAATTTCAATCAAACTTCTTCCAAAATCCCAAGTGTTACACAAAACACAATACTTATTTAGCACAATTATTGAAACTCTTTTTGTTTCCTTTTTCAAAGATTTTCTTTTTCTTTCTTTTTTTTCTATTCTTTTCTTTTGTCATATTTTTCTCTTTTTTCTTTTCTATTTCTTTCCTCATAGAACCAACTAATGAATACACAATCATTCTCTCCTCAACTTGAATTCAACCGTACCATCATGTGAATACTCCCTACTTTCTAAGGCAAGGAAAAAATCCATACAACAACACAAAGTTGAGGTCCAAGAAAAAACAAGATCCAATCAAAAATAAGTGAACTAAATACTCATAGACAAGCATTAAGTTCAAATAAAACATGGATCAAAAAGCTCAAAGGGGTTACGAAAGATCACACGCTCACAAGGTGAATTGACTATTTGGCTAAGGTGGTTGTGCTCAAAATGAAACAAATGCCTTAATCCTTTTCATGCATTCATATACACAACGTAAACAACAGATTCAACATAATAAAATCCAGTTAGAACAAGAATGTTGGAACTCCGAGCATATATGAACAATGGAAGGTTTCCTCACAAAAAGGTTGGGAACTAAAGTGATTCACATAAGAACAAGTATACAAAAGAATGAATGGCATAGAAGTTGTAAAAAGCCTAAGTATCATGAATATGTTAAAGTCAAGAAAGCGATAAACACATACCTTAAACGCGTACCAAACTTTAAACACTATCATTACCACACATTCGCAAGTTGAAATGATAAAAAATGGACAAACACCGAATGCGACTTCAAGCAATCGGGCAAAAATTTGAGTCCAAACAACAACAAAAGAATAAGAAAAATTACTAGTAATTACTAATATATAAGGCCTTAGTGGAAGTGGGAAAAAAGGGGGAGCCAAGTGAACAATTAAAAGAATTCACTGGTTCAGCACAGCAGAGCGCGCTAAGCGCGCAGGCCCGCGCTGAGTGCGCTACACCAGAACCAGAAAAATCAGTACAACTACAGGGTTCTGGTGTAGGCCTCCACTTAACACCTACACAATCTCATATACAAAATCTCATAATTAAAAAGTAATAACGGAACAAAAAACGATAAAACACACTTGTTTTACGTCGTAAGCTCAACGTCTTTTATTTATACACACTTCTCTAAGTTGCCTCTTTACACGGTTAGCGCTCACCGACGATGAAACCTAACCAAACACTTAGCAAACGTGAAGAGAAACAAACATATACACTAAATTTACAAGTATGCAAAACATGTAAAATTCACAAATATGGTAAACATATACAAGTATCAATATCAACAAGTGAAAATAGACAATATATACGATATCTACAAAACTCAAAAAACAAAGAAACTATCGCAATGCGATTCAATAAAAACACCAATCCCCGGCAACGGCGCCATTTTGTTGGTAGAGGTATAGGGCAAGCAAACAAAAAGATTTGGAAGTATTTTTCCGGGAATTATCGTGTCCACAGAGATCGGTGCTACTGAACTGCTGTTCGACAATTTAATTGTTAATGAGTTTGGGTTTTAAATGGTTTAAAGCATAAATGCGGAAAAGTAAATAAGAACATAAAAACAATTCATTCTTCAACAAGAAGAACTTATCAAGCATACATATAATCCACTCGTCACAAACATAAATTTACCGACCAATTATACTCCACCTGCAATACTCGTCAAAATCATCCAGCATCACTCACAACAGTGTCCATCTCTGGCACACTGAGCTGAGAGACAACCGTATTACTCTCTTCTTCACTCTCGCGCACGACGCCTCAAAACACGGAAGACATTAAGTTCCGACACTCAAAAGATTATCATCTAAATCTATCTCTAGCATCTAGACAATAGATATCCATCCCTAATCAAGATTTGTGATGTTTATCTCTAACACAACACAAATCCAAACATAAATGCAAAAAGATCAAGGAAGACATCGATAATGATTTGTAAAGCAAATTTCATATAATATTAAGATCAACAAAGATACATATGTTCATAGTAACTATACAATACCCAACAAAGAGAAATTACAAAGAGAAGAGAGAAGAGGAACCAAACATTTCTTGGTTTGTCAACACCAATCGACGAGAGATTCGACTCCGGATCATCCAAATGCAAGCTCCAATGATGTTTTCTAAGCTAATCTACAAGAAAAATGAAGTTTGATGGAGTTGGGAGCAAAAAATACCCAAAACCATCCCTAAAAATGTGTTTTTTTCCCATATTTGATGTTTCTGTCCGCCCAGTTTCGCCCGGCGGAATTTTGGGGCGCCCGGCGGTGAAAGGCGGTTTATTTTTGCAAGTTCCAGCGCTGTTTTGCCCGGCATAATTATGGTTTCACCCGACGCTTTTGAGGTTTCGCCCGGCGCTTCACAGGCGATGCCTCATCCTTGTTCCCTCCAATTTTCCAGCCAAGTTCCAGAATTGTGACATTGCTTCGCCTCTTGATTTCGCCCAGCAAAATTTACATCGCCCGACGCTCGGCGGAATTTTCGCCCGGCGCAGCAGTGGCGTAGCACACCATACAATTCTGCACTGTTTTATTCGTAACTTTTGAACCGTAACTCCGTTTTTCGCCCAGTTCGAAGCGTTGGAAAGCTTATTTAATGCTCTATACAACAATGGAAAGATATCCTTGATTTAATACCTGCAAAAAATGAGAGAAAATAAATTAAACTCATTGATATTTACACTATAACGCAATATATACACTATAACGTAAAGTAAACGTAATTATAAACAAATCGGGGTTTATTTGAACGATATTAACCAAAAAGTATCGATAAGTGCAACAAAACTCATATACAAAAATAGGTACATTTTGCACTTATCAAGCACTAGCAATCATATGCTCATAATAAAAAGGACTCAGAGTTTTCAAGAAGATTTTGGTCATCCATTTTTCTTCCAAAGGAGGATTAATCTGAGCAGCAATCTCACGCCATCTCTGCGCGTATTCTTTGAATGTCTCTTTATCTTTCTGAGCCATTGCTCAAAGCTGGTCACGATCAGGAGCCATATCCACATTATACTTATACTGCTTTATAAAAGCCTCACCCAAATCTTCGAAAGTGTGAATTCGAGTGCTGTCGAGTCCCATGTACCATTTCAAAGCTGCACCAGACAAACTATCTTGAAAGTAGTAAATGAAAAGCTGATGATTATCGGTCTGAGTTGACATCTTGCGAGCATACATAGTCAAGTGTCTCAACATACAAGAATTACCCTTATACTTTTCAATTTTAGGGACCTTGAACTTATGTGGGATCTTCATATTAAGAACTAGGCATAACTCATGGGCATTCTTCCCAAACAGTTATTTACCCCTCAAAGCTTTGAATTCTTTCTGTATTTCAGCAAATTGATCTTGAATCTCTTCCATTTTCTCATAAGCACTGACATTCTCGCTCGGGGCAGTGTGGAAATTCTCTTCTTCACCAAAAGGAACAGTATGAACCACAGGCGGTGCTACAGACATCACAGGCAGGACGGTAGGAACAACTGGAACTTCAGGGGGTGGTGGTGGTTGATAGCCTTCAGGAACAAAGTTATGAGGCATGCCCCAAGGGAAGTCAGGAGGCATGGAGTGTTGAGGAACACTAGCAGGCACCACAGAGACGGGCGTAGATACAATCTCAGAAATGACTGTCCTTTGCACAAGAGTCAAAGACGGAGGAGGAGGGGGTGGCTGATTCTGAGCAGCCACCAATGCTTCCATCATAGCAGTGAGTCTTTCCAAACTATCCTTCAGAGTTGTTACTTCCTCATGAAGCTCACGGTTCTCTTGTTGCACTTGATCCATCTTTTTCTTCAGATTAGCTCGAGTATTATATTGGTGTGACAGCTTAGCTAAATGAAGACCAAAGGGAAACATAAGATATCTGGAAAAGAAAAACACAATGCACCATGATGCGAATGCAAATGCAAAATGCAAATGTTTTATTCAGCTTTCAAGGATCTTTAAAATATAAAGCAGTTGTAAACATCGTAAAGAAATAACACTTTTTGAACTACTGATAAACATCTCATTTTATTGAATATTGGAAAGAGCTACACTTGGAAGTAAAAGTTACAAAGGATCAAAATCCAATAAGAAAAAGCTAGATCCTAAGGAGCATCTGATGACGATCCAAGCTGATACTTCCTTCGGAGTCTCTTAATCTATCTCTCTCTCTCTCTCTCTCTCTCTCTCTCCCTCTCTCTCTCTCTCCCTCTCATAGTTGTCCTTCATGGCGGTCTTCTCTAACTCGAGCTGATCCACAATACCCTTCCAAGCACCGGAAGTAGGAGGATGCGATGATGAAGTAGTAGAGGGAAATAAATCCTCTCTACGTCTCTTCATAGCACGTTGCTCAAGCAACTCAATCAAGTCGTCTTTCTCCTTCATCTGCTTTTGTAATTCTAACTTTTCAAGGTTTGAAGCAAGGAACTTGGATTCCCAAAGATCTTTTTCTTCCTTCATCTTGGCCAAAGCATCTTGAAGAGTATTCAAATCATCATAAGGAATAGGGAGCGGTGTAGCGACCATTGCAGACATGGGTTTCTCAAAAGGATAAGGCATTTTGAGCTCCTTAGTTGTCTCCTTCACCCAAAGCATATAAGGCTCTAAGGCAATGTAGACTTGACTTCCAAGTTGTCCTCTATCCATCCTATGAATCTTAGTCCAAGCATGATCTATTCTTCCTCTCAAACTAAGAGAATCATCCCCTCCTTGGAAAAACAAACCCTCTAATAGAATATTTTTAGGCTTATCCTTCAACATATAACCAAGCTGACGGCGAGCTAAACTCGGGTTGCAGTTAATTCCGCCTTGTGTGCCAAGAAGAGGCACATTGGAGAATTCCCCACAACTATCAATAATCTGGACATTTTCATAAATAGAAGAAGACCAAGTAATGTCAGCATGAGTAAGGGACATGATCCTCTGAGACCACCTTAAACAATCCTTGTTCTCCCTAAAAGCAGATGACTGTGGCAAGTGCAAAATAAACCACTTGTACAACAGATGTGTGCAACAAACAATGGTACCATTCCCCTTAGAAGTCCCATGATGGATGGAGAAGCAAGTATCACCAAGTAAAGTCGGAACAGGGTTCCCAATCAAGAAAATCCTAATAGCGTTAACATCCACAAAGTTGTCAACGTTAGGGAATAATACTAATCCGTAGATAAGAAAAGCAAATATAGCCTCAGACGCCAGCGTGCTACCAACATTAGAAAATAAAGTGGCTTTCCCAATCATGAACTTAGAAGTCAAACCCTTGATGCCTCCCTTAACCATAAGGTTAGCGTCTATATCAGATTTCATCAAATGAGTGGCCGCAACAATATCTTGGGGCTTAAGAACTTCCTTTAAACCAGTATAAGGAACCTTATCAAAAACTGGTATACCCAACAGATAAGCATACTCTTGCAAGGTAGGCAGGAGCTGATAATCAGGAAAAGTAAAGCATCAGTAGACAGGATCATATAATTGCACAAGGGTGTTCAAGAATTCCATCTTCAATGTTGGTAGAAAGAACAGATAGAAGTCTCCCATGACGTGATCAGAAGTCTGCACGATAAACTACCAAGGACGCTAGCTTTTTCAAATTGCTAAGATCAGGAGCTCGGAAACCGTACTTCAGAGTGTTTCTCCTTCCAATGTCCATGATCACAATATCTGCGATGTTTGCAAAGGAAAATCTCTACGATCCTTGAAAACTAATTGAAACAAAATGTCTATGAATGCATGAGTGCATGATGCAACACTCACAAACAAGATCACACAAAGCACACGGGTTCAAAGGTTCGGCGCGAGCATGAAGCCAAGGTTAAGAACCAACCCACAATGGTATGTACTAAGGTTATATCAGCACCTGTAGAATAAGGTTCTAAAAAGTTCCCAGAGTCATAATTCCATCCTTTGGATATTATCGGCTTAAACGATTACTCGCCAGGCAACAATATTCTCAAGAGAAACTCGCCTGAGTATGGTATCGTGTAACAACTGATTCAAGTCTACACCTGAACAACCACCGCACCACGTCCTCATAAGGCCAATATGGGTTAAAGGGTTCTAAGGTCCTCAGCTTCTCGGGCTTCCAGGCCGGAAAAAGTAATGCCAAATACGACTACTCGTATGACATCAGTAATCCCAAAAGGTCCTCCACTGAGCGGGGGATCTCAAGCCAGCTTAGTAAGGACTAGTCCACGTAAGCCGAACAAGACTATACCACCTCCTATCATAAGTGCACTCAAGTTCGGGTATAGGACTTATCTCACCACACAGATCACTAAGCACCCAAACAGAATAAGCAATAACAAATAAGTCAAACAAATAAGCGCAAATAAATCAAAGTAGGCTGAACCCACTAAGAACCAGAGTTCCCCAGCAGAATCGCCACTTTTCTGTAGCAGGGAAATATGTGAGTGTAAGTTATTGATTAACTTAACTAAAAAATGCAAGAGTGTCCACCACGTTTTTATTTTATCCAAAAGGAAAGGAAAAAGAGTGAACAAAACCTAAGCAAGTTCTAAACAAGAACAAACAGAGAATGGGTAAGGGGGTTGGTTACGCAAAGGGAAGGTGTTAGCACCCAAAACGTCTATAGTACTCTATAGAAACCCTTTGAAATATCTACACTTTTTGGTTTGAAAAGGTTTGTTTGAAATGAGATTGGGGAGGTGAGAAGAGAAATATTTTTTTTAAGATTTTTGTGTTTGAAGAGACTTCTTGAGCCTCATGCCTACGTACCCACAAAGTGCAATATATGATCAAAACCTCGTAGTTCGTGGTACAAATAAGAAAATTTGTTTGTTATGGTTGATTTTATCTTGGACTTGTCATTCTCAAGAGAGATTACTCAACTAATTACCCACAAGTATGTGAAAGAGGCATTTGCATCACTTTTAAGATGGAGGATTTTCTTGGATAAAAATCAACAAGACTAATCACATCAACATCTAAGTGGAAAACGACCATACTTTTCACAAAATACCATGGTTAGGAGCTTTACATCTCATCAAAGAGGATGACTCATGTCTAATCTTTGGAAAAGTTTTAAAAGAAAAAGTGCACAAAGGCACAAAAAGTTTGATGAGTTTTTGTATTCTTTATGTCTTTTGAAATTAGTCAAAGTATGATTAACATTGATTGACATTTATTGAAGAAAACAGAGTTTGAAAATCACTTGACCAAAGTCAAGGTTTATTATGAAAGAGGTTTAATTTTGAAAAAAACAAGAAGGTTTTGAAAAAGAGAGAAGATTTTGAAAATTAAAGAAGGGGTGGAGAAGAAGTGACTATCCTAAAGCAAAAAGGTAAAAGCTAAGGATAAGAACGATCTAACAACACAAGTAAGCTCCATAACATAAGCATTCATTCCTTTAGATTAGGCCGTGATCAAGATAGGCCTTTAAAAGAGAACTCCAAGTACCCAAAATCCAAGGTTTACCATCACAAACTTCCAAGCATAAGTTAAGATCCTAGTTCTAAGTCCAAAGTTCCATGTCCAATGCAAAGGATAGTAACCATAGTCCATAATTAAGAGACCAAGTTTTTAGGGGTTTTAACCTTTATTAATGTTTTTGGGTCCAAATGGACAAAAGAAAAAAGCATAAACATAAATGAATGGTCCAAGTGGACAAAGGAAAAATAGCGGAAACATAAACAAATAATATGATATGATATGATAACATAAAGCATAAAAAAAATAAAGAGAGATAGGGAGCAAGAAGGAAGCATAAACATAGCACAATTAATATAACAATATAAAGCAATAGTGATCCAAAATGAGAGAACAAGTTTTGTTATTTTTTCAGAAATGCTCAACTAGTCATCCATGAGAATGAAAACATGGTCTCATACATTACCATGTGGAGAGCTCCAACTCGGATAAAATCAACGAGTATGTCAACTAACCCCCACGGGTAACAAGAGAAATCCAATCTATTTCAAACTACGCCATGGAAGAGTAGGAGAGTGATAATTCACTTAGAAAACACAACAATTTACCGATTTCGGGACAATTTAACGCTATGTTAAGCAATCGTAATAGGGCTTATGTAGAAACCACGACTATATGAAGCCGGTCAATAAAAATGTTAGTGCTAATGCATGCTAGAGAAGTGATATGCAGATCACTTTCTGAAAGCAATACCGCACGAAAAGAAAAGAGGTAACGATCTCATCTTCATCTAGAACTTAAAATAAGTTCCGATGATATCGAAGATTTTCATTGATCAAAAGAAAAAGAAGAAGAGGGGAAGGGACGCAAAATTGAACTATAATATTTGAATCATTCCATCTTTAAGTTCCATCACTCTTCTTGGTGGATTAAGGTACTAAACCTATTACTAATTCAAAGCACCTAAAATGAATCCAATGATCCACTTAAAGATAGATTTGAATCAATGAAGGTTTATCCAACCTTATCTAACACCAAAAGTCCATGGAATTTAAAGAGAAATTTGATTAACAAAAACTACAATTCAAGGCAAAACCAAAGGAAATGGAAGAAGAAAGGAAAGGAACCAAAACAGTCCAAAAACAGAGCCAAAAACACAATTCTGCTACTGGTTAATCGATTAACTAATTTGTACTGCATTTGGTTAATTGATTAACCCTAACAGTATAACAAAATAAATTGAAAAAAAAACAGCATTCATGATTCAATCATTTCTTCAAACACCTCATGATCATGAATGCAATTTAACACGAAAATTCAAGTAAAACAACAACAAATAACAACAATGAAACACAATTTGCAAGATCCAAAGATCAAGCAACAAGAATCAACAAGAGATCACATTGTGGAAGATGAATCAAGCACAACAATGGTGGAACAAGAGTTTACCACTTCCAAATCTGAAAATGCTTCAAATCAACTTCAAGAACCACACTCCGAAGCCTTTATCTATAAAAATTGATGATGGAAAAGTGTTTTGATGGAAGTTTAGCTCAAAGATTAGTAAGATTCAATGAAAATCTTACTAACTTTTAATGGAAGAAAGAGCTTTGGTGAATTTGGGTAGATGAAGAAAAATAGAAATGAGGAAGAATTTTGACAAGGCGAATTTGGCTATCAAAAGCTTGTAGAATAAATGAAATGAGGTCTGGGAGGTGTGTTGATGCATAACAGTCAGGTTGTGGCTTATGCTTTGAGATAAATGAGATTTCATGAAAGGAATCACCATACACATGATCTTGAGTTGGCAGCAGTGGTATTCGTGTTGAAGATTTGGAGACACTCCCTGTTTGGCTCCAAATTCGAAGTGTTCAGTGATCACAAGAGTTGAAATATTTATTTGATTAGAAGAGTTGAATATGAGGCAGAGGAGATGGCTTGAACTTCTGAGGGATTATGATTTTGATTCGAGAAATCATTCGGGTAAAGCATTTGAGTTCTATGAGGGAGACCATGTATTTTTAATAGTCACGCCGATGACTGGTGTTGGTCGAGCTGTAAAGTCTTGAAAGCTCACACTGTGTTTTGTTGGTCCATACCAGATTTCACAGAAGATAGGATCGGTAGCCTATCAGATTGCTTTGCACCGCCGCTTGCGAATCTTCATGATGTGTTTCATGTGTCTCAGTTGAGAAGGTACATTTCAGATCCGTCCCATATGATCTAGGTGGATGATGTGTACGTGAGAGATAACCTGGCTCTTAAGACATCACCCAGAGGATCAGGAAGTAAAGTAGTTGTGTTGTAAAGAGATTTCCTTGGTGAAGGTAAAGTGGGGAAGACCAGCTAGTGAGAGCATGACTTGGGAGCGTGAGGAGTAGATGAGAGAGTCGTATCCGACTTCGTTTTTCTCAGGTAATTTTCGAGGGCAAAAATTTCTTAAGTGGAGGAGAGTTGTAACACCCCAAAATTTTATTAAAGTTTTTAATATTATATTTATGTTTTTATTTAATTATTTGGTGTGTGGTATGATTATTTAAAATTATATAAATGTATTTGATTTGTTGTGAGCTTTAATTAATTAGGGGCGGGTCATAAAGGTGCATGACCTTGAGATTGAGGTTTTAGAGAGAATGAAGACTATTTAGGGTTAACTAGAATTAATTTAATAATAATTGAATGACAATAGATTATTTAATTTATTTTAATTAAATGGAAAATAATGATTTTGTGGTGGAAAGTGTGAATTGTAGAGAATTAAAATAAATAATGTAAGTTAGTAATAAGTTGGGCCTTAGTGGAATATTAGAAAGATAGAATTAGGTTTTTGATTTATAATGAGAGAGGTAAGGGAAAAAGTTCACAGTACGTAAAACTTTTGGAATTGGAGGAAAAGAGGCAAGAGTGGAGAAAAGCAAGGGAAACCAATGGAGAGCTCTAGGAAGGAGAAGCCATAACCAAAAGCGTGGATTTTTTTTCCTCTGGAATTCAAGTAAGGGTGAGAACTTGTTCCAATAGTAAAGGGTATGGTAGAGGGGTAGAATGGAGGAACCTTTAACGTCCTTAGGGTTTGGTGTTTTGATTCATAATTTTGAGTTGTGATGCTATGATGGTTGTTAGATGATGATTATATGATGAATTTGTGTGCCTTATATGTGTGTATTTTTTCTTGTTTTGAGGATTGAACATATATCCACCATTGTTGCAATTTCGTAGGTTTTAGGCATAATCTTAAAACAATGATTAGAAGGTTTAATTGTGTTAAGATTGTAAATTAACTTGAGATAATTAGAGAATTGCATGGGTTATAATTTTTTGAGCGTTTGGGTTGTTATAGAATCAAAATCGGAGGTCTGGAAGGCCTCTAACAATGAAAAATGCAGAAAATTCTGCATTCTGTCTGTCACGACTGTTCGTGTTTTCGGTTGAAATCGTTTTGGCCATAACTTTTTATCCGTAAGTCCAAATCGAGTTCCGTTTGAAGCATTAGATAGATGAAACAGAGAGCTATAACTTTGTTTTAGGGATAAAATGGTTTTGGTGATTATTTCATGGACGTTTTTGGGGTTGAAGAAGATGAAAATCGTGCTGGAAAATTTTAGAAAAACAACAACTTTTTAGTAACTCCTTCGTGCACGGTTTTGATCATAACTTTCAACTCGTGAATAATTTTGGGTTGGAGTTTGAAGCGTTAGAAAGTTGGCGCTCAGAGATATAACATGATGGTGATAGGTGAATTATTTTAGTATTATTCCTATGTCTACTATTTTGGTGAACTTTTTGTTTATACGTTCAGTTAATGAATTGTTGACATATACGAACGATTTCGGTTATAACTTCTATTCCGTAAGTCTGATTTTGATGCCGTTTGATGCGTTAGAATCTATTGCTCAAACCCATAATATGTAGTGATTATTGATATGTTTGAATATCATTCACGTGCCTACTATGTTATAAATGCAGTGATTTACATGTTTGGTTGATGAAACGTTGCATTGTTGTAATATTGTGGTGTGATAATTATGTTGTTATGGCGACGATGTTAAGATGTTGATGAGTTGATGCTCTTTGTTGATATTATTCATGTGGTAAGATGAAATTGTTGTTTCACGGTGAATGATGTGATGTATAAATGATGATATGTGTTGGGGATCCTTTTGGTGAACTTTGTTGTGTTAATGCAAGTTATTTGAGAGTCAGGCATCTTGGTGTACGGGCTTCGGTTCAGTTTTGATGAGCCTCGATCCTATGGTGATGGATCGGGTGCGAGTAGCTAATTCCTATTATGGGGATTAGTGAAGCGTTACATATGTTGATGGTAACGAGTGTTGGTGAGCCTCAATTCCATTGTGATGGATCGGGTGCGAGTAGCTAATTCCTATTACGGGGGATTAGTGAAGCGTTACCTATGGTGATGCTAGCGATTTTGGTGTACTCCGGTTCCAAGAGGGAATCAATCCTATGGTGGGGATAATGGAGTGAGATGAACCTGAGTGTTCAAATTTGGTACCATATGAATGTCGAGTTGGAGTTGAGTACATTGCATAAGTGTTGCATTTGTATTGGTTGTGGTCGATGTGTGATTGGATGAGATTTTGTTGCATACGATGTTAATGATAATTGAGATTTTTTTGTAGGATTTTGATGATAATTGAGACATTTTCGTGTATGATGTTGATTATGATTTGGATGTGAGAATGTGATATATTTTTGTGCATGATTGTCTAAATTTTGTACTCTATTCTTCATTTTATACCATTTACTATTGAAATGAATTCTCACCCCTTCTGTTTGAATGTTGCCTTTACATGGGCATCATGCAGATAATCAAGAGTAGCATTGCTGAAGTAAGTGGAATGTATATCTTGGAGTGGCTTCTAATAGTTTTTCGTTTTCTTTAGTAAGATCTTGCTCTGACCACGTAACATCGTGTTGGGAACGTTTGCTTTCACTTTTTATGTTATGTTTGTGTTGAAGTATTATAACTGATGTGGTTGTTGAGCTGATTTATTTAAACTCTTTTATTTGTTATGGAAGTTGAAGTTTAGACTAAGTGGTATAAGTACAATATGATTTTTAATTACTTTAATTATGATTCCGCTGCGATGATACCCTAAGTGAAGATGAGCATGCGATGACAGGTGTTTATGTGAAATTTATGACCCGTGTTACGAAGCACGATATGTTTGATGTGAGTTACACACTTTGTGGTTATAAGTTTATTAAATTATGCATTAAAGTTGTATGCGGGGTTTAGGGTGTTACAAAGTGGTATCAGAGCAAGTTGGTCCGTTCGTCCAGGTTGTTTAATTATGTTTGTTCCCTAGTATGTGACATGTGTGTGAGAACACTGTCGATGCTTGTTTTTATTTTCCTTTTGCAGGTTAGGAATGAAATAAGTGGGGGAGAAGCGAATGTTTCTATTGGATGTTTCAACTGTAGAGATCTCGGACATCATGTTGCTGCAAGCGATAATGCGGTGTTAGCTAATTCGGCTAGTTTGATAATGTTGTGCTTTTCCTGAACCTGAAGGAAGGTCGGATTCGAGGATGGTGTCGGTTAGAAAAATGGTGTGATCCTTGAGGTAAGGAGGTCAGGTGTTCTCGTTGTTCATTTCCCTGTGAAAGGGAAGGTGATGCTTTGGCTAGAGATGAGCCAGTGGTGTGTTGAGTATCCTGATGTGTTCCCTATGGATATGTATGATTTGTATTTTGTTGGAACGAGTTGACGTTATTTTGGGAATGAAATGGTTGGAGTTAAATCAAGTGTTTATCAATTATTTTGATAAGTTGGTGCAGTGTGCCACTGATTGAAAGAGCTCAAACGATGCATAAGCTATGTTGTTCCTGACATTGAAGATACTGTGGATTTGAGATTCCTGTCAGCCGTCCAAGATGGGATGTCTTTAGGGAGAACGATTAATTATTATTGATGTTGGATTCTCGGAGAGTAGAGAGCAACGTGGCTGCCAGTGTTATGCCAGTGGTGTGTGATTCCTGTTGTTTTCTTGAAGATATCTGTGACTTACCTTCAAAGCGTGAATCTGAGTTCGATGGAGGTGAAGAGTTGACGTTTGTATCAGTTAAGCAAGTGAGAGAGAGTCCGTGAAGAATAGAGCACAAGTGTTATGATGTTAGCTTCATTTGAAGCTAGAGGCAAGGGAGAAGTTTGTGATATTCCTGTAGTGTGCGAAATTTCCGAAAGTGTTTCCTAAAGACATCAGTGATTTGCCGTCAGAGCGCGAAGTGGAGTTTTCTATACACTTAGTACCTGGTACTAGTCCATTGTCAATGACTCCTTATAGGACGTCTGCTTCAGAGTTGGGTGAATTGAAGAAGTAACTGGAAGATCTGCTTGAGAAGAAGTCTGCTCGTATGAGTGTTTCGTCATGGGGTGCGCCAGTGCTGTTAGTGAAGAAGACGGACGATAGTATGAGCCTATATGTGGAACATCTGAGAATTGTATTGCATACATTGAAAGAGAACCAGTTGTATGCAAAGTTTCCCAAGTGTGAGTTCTATTTAAGAGAAGTGAGTTTCGTTGGTCATGTGATTTCTAGTGGTGGTATAGTTGTGGATCTGTCGAGGATAGATGTTGTGTTACAATGGGAGACTCTGAAGTCTTTCACTGAGATTAGAAGTTTTCTTGGATTGGATGGTTACTATAGGAAGTTCATTGAAGGTTTTTCAAAGTTAGCATTGTCGTTAACTCAGTTGACTCAAAAGGGTCAAGTCTAGGTTTGGGAAATGGATTGTGAAGAGAGTTTCCAAGAACTCAAGAAGAAGTTGTCGTCTGCTCCAAATTTGATTTTACCGAATCCAAGTGAGTCCCTTGTTGTATATTGGGATGCTTTGAAGATGGGTCTGAGAGGTGTGTTGATGCATAATGGTCAGGTTGTGGCTTATGATTTGAGACAACTAAGATTTCATGAAAGGAATTACCCTAATGATCCTGAGTTGGCAGCAGTAGTATTCATGTTGAAGATTTGGAGACACTCCCTGTTTGGATCCAAATTCGAAGTGTTCAGTGATCACAAGAGTTGAAATATTTATTTGATCAGAAGAGTTGAATATGAGGCAGAGGAGATGGCTTGAACTTTTGAAGGATTATGATTTTGATTCGAGATATCATTCAGGTAAAGCATTTGAGTTCTAGGAGGGATATCATGTATTTTTAAGAGTGACGCCGATGACTTGTGTTGGTCGAGCTTTGAAGTCTCGAAAGCTCACACTGCGTTTTGTTGGCTCATAACAGATTTTGCAGAAGATAGGATCGGTAGCCTATCAGATTGCTTTGCACCGCCGCTTGTGAATCTTCATGATGTGTTTAATGTGTCTCAGTTGAGAAGGTACATTTCAGATCCGTCCCATATGATCCAGGTGGATGATGTGCAGGTGAGAGATAACATGGCTGTTGAGACATCACCCAAAGGATCGGGAAGTGAAGTAGTTGTGTTGTAAAGAGATTGCCTTGGTGAAGGTAGTGTGGGGAGGACCAACTAGTGGGATCATGACTTGGGAGCGTGAGGAGTAAATGAGAGAGTTGTATCCGACTTCATTTTTCTCAGGTAATTTTCGAGGGCGAAAAGTTTTTAAGTGGCTGAGAGTTGTAACACCCCAAAATTTTATTAAAGTATTTATTATTATATTTATGTTTTTATTTAATTATTTGGTGTGTGGTATAATTATTTAAATTTATATGAATGTATTTGATTTGTTGTGAGTAGTAATTAACTAAGGGTGGTTCATAAGGGTGCATGACCTTGAGATTGAGGTTTAATAGAGAATGAAGACTATTTAGGATTAACTAGAATTAATTTAATAATAATTGAATGACAGTAGATTATTTAATGTATTTTAATTAAATGGAAAATAATGATTTTAGGGTGGAAAGTGTGAATTGTAAAGAATTAAAATAAATAATGTAAGTTAGTAATAAGTTGGGCCTTAGTGGAATATTAGAAAGATAGAATTAAGTTTTTGATTTATAATGAGAGAAGTAAGGGAAAAAGTTCACAGTACGTAAAACTTTTGGAATTGGAGGAAAAGAGGCAAGAGTGAAGAAAAACGAGGGAAACCTATGGAGAGCTCTAGGAGGGAGAAGCCATAACCAAAAGCTTGGATTTTTTTTTTCTGGAATTCAGGTAAGGGTGAGAACTTGTTCCAATAGTAAAGGGTATGGTAGAAGGGTAGAATTGAGGAACCCTTAACCTCCTTAGGGTTTGGTGTTTTGATTCATAATTTCGAATTGTGATGCTATGATGGTTGTAAGATGATGATTATATGATGAATTCATGTGCCTTATATGTGTGTGTTTTTTTTTTCTGTTTTGAGGACTGAACATATATCCACCATTGTTACAATTTCGAAGGTTTTAGGCATAATCTTAAAACAATGATTAGATGGTTTAATTGTGTTAAAATTGTAAATTAACTTGAGATTGGGTTTTTACGGAATAAAAAATGAAGGTCCGGAATGCCTTCAACGATGAAAAATGCAGAAATTTCTGCATTCTGTCCGTCACGACTATTCGTGTTTTTAGTTGAAATCGTTTTGGCCATAACTTTTTATCCGTATGTCCAAATCGAGTTTCGTTTGAAGTGTTAGATAGTTGAAACAGAGAGCTATAACTTTGTTTCAAGGATAAAATGGTTTTGGTGATTGTTTCATGGATGTTTTTAGGGTTGAAGAAGATGAAAATTGTGCTGGAAAATTTTAGAAAAACAACAACTTTTTAGTAACGCCTTCGTGTACGGTTTTGATCGTAACTTTCAACTCATGAATCATTTTGGGTTGGGGTTTGAAGTGTTAGAAAGCTGACGCTCAGAGATATAACATGATGGTGATAGGTGAATTGTTTGAGTATTATTCCTATGTATACTGTGTTGGTGAAATTTTTGTTTATACGTTTGGTTAATGAATTGTTGACATATATCGACGATTTTGGTCATAACTTTTATTTCGTAAGTTTGATTTTGATGCCGTTTGAAGCGTTAGAATCTATTGCTCAAACCCATAACATGCAGTGATTGTTGATACGTTTAAATATCATTCACTTGCTTACTATGTTATAAATGCATTGGTTTACATGTTTGGTTGATGAATCGTTGCATTGTTGTAATATCGTGGTGTGATAATTATGTTGTTATGTCGATGATGTTAAGATGTTGATGAGTTGCTGCTGTTTATTGACATTATTCACGTGGCAGCATGAATTTGTTGTTGTATGATGAATGATGTGATGCATAAATGATGAGATGTGTGTGAGGATCCTTTTGGTGAACCTTGTTGTGTTACTGCATGTAATTTAAGAATCAGGCATCTTGGTGTACGGGCTTCGGTCCAGTTTTGTTGAGGCTTGATCCTATGGTGATGGATCGGGTGCGAGTAGCTAATTCCTATTATGGGGGATTAGTGAAGTGTTACCTATGTTGATGGTAACAAGTGTTTGTGAGCCTCGATCCCATTGTGATGGATCATGTGCAAGTAGCTAATTCATATTATGAAGGATTAGTGAAGCGTTACCTATGGTGATGATAGCAATTTTGGTGTGCTTCGGTTCCAAGAGGGAATCGATCCTATGGTGGAGATCATGGAGTGAGATGAACCTGAGTGTTCATATTTGGTACCACATGCATGTTGAGTCGGTGTTGAGTACATTGCATAAGTTTTGCATTTGTATTGGTTGTGGTCGATGTGTGGTTGGATGAGATGTTGTTGCATATGATGTTAATGATAATTGAGACATTTTCGTGTATGATGTTGATTATGATTTGGATGTGAGAATGTGATATATTGTTGTGCATGATTGTCTAGATGTTGTACTTTATTCTTTATTTTATACCATTTATTATTGAAATGAATTCTGACCCCTTCTATTTGAATGTTGCATTTACATGGGCATCATGCAGATACTCAAGAGTAGCATTGTTGAAGTAAGTGGAAGGTAGCTCTTGGAGTGGCTTCTAATAGTTTGTCGTTTTCTTTAGTAGGGTCTTGCTCTGACCACGTAACATCGGGTTGGGAAGGTTTGCTTTCACTTTTTATGTCATGTTTACGTTGAAGTATTATAACTGATGTGGTTGTTGAGCTAATTTATTTAAACTCTTTTATTTGTTATGTAAGTTGAAGTTTAGACTAAATGGTATGAGTGAAATATGGTTTTTAATTTCTTTAATTATGATTCCACTGCGATGATACCCTAAGTGAAGGTGAGCATGTGATGACAGGTGTTTATGTGAAATTTATGACCCATGTTACGAAGCACGATATGTTTGATGTGAGTGACACCCTTTATGGTTACAATTTTATTAAATTATGCATTAAAATTGTATGTGGGGTTTAAGGTGTTACATGTCGACCTATACTGAAGCAAAATCTTCTATAGGTCGACATAAACATGCATGTATCGACCTATGTTGTAGTATTTTCACACAAACTTTGTTTTCAATGCATTTATGATGTATGAACCCTTTCCATACCATTTTAATGCTTCCTTATGCTAATATGCATATCTAGAATCAGAGGATATCGTCCAATATACATTAACGCTAAACTATCCTAGTTTTGACATCATTCAAAATACATCTAACAGAAAGTTGCACTCACATACTCTCCCTTTTTGATAATGGCAAAACTTGAGACGATGCATTTCGGGTCGTTTTGTGTCTTCATGAAGACTCCCCCTGAATATTTGAATCCAACTTCATCTTGTCTACTTCTCCCCCTTTGACAACATCAAAAAGAGACAAAGTAAATCATGAGAAGTATCTTATATCACATACAAATTAATATACCATACAGAGGCAATTTGCAATGATAAGAACATCAACATGATAACACTCACATAGAATGATTTTCATATTGAAAAAGAATGCCTAAACATAAATACAGGCATACTAAGCAACAATATAACATAATTGTTACACTTTATTCCAAATAACATAACACAAACATGAAACATGAAGGATAGAATGTAATAAAATCTCTTGAGTTTGCTACAAAAGTGACACGATTACGTGACATATGTCTTTGGTGCTCCCAAAATTATGCATATGCATGTGCTCTAGAAAGGCGATATACAAATTTATCACCAATCAAACCAAAAACAAAGATGTTATCGCAACAATGACACACAACAAGAAATTTACCAACATTATAATATGTTCAACCATATTTCATGCAAGAATACATAACAAGCCAAGTGCACCAATGGTATATTTCAAGCATCTAGATGGAATAACACATAATCACTATAAGCATATAATTGACATATATTAATAGAAATTTTTAGAAGTCAATATTCATGAAATATTTCATACATCAAGAATATCAATCATTTTGAACACAAGCAACATGCAAAATTAAAAGCTTACAAAAGAAAAAAAAATGGAACACCATTACCTCTCTTATGAGTTGATGAAGGATGCACTCTTATGTAATAGAACTTCCAAGAAAAGTTAGAGAAAAGTATGAAAAGTTCAAGAAAAAATTCATATTTAGGCAATATTTAAGATTTCAAGTATCCTCAATTCCCTTCGAATGTTGAAAAATGGTTCGGTCGCAAGAGGTTTTGTAAAGATATCTGCAAGTTGATTTTTGCTATCAACATGATCAAATTCGTGTTGCCTGGGATTTCGACACTCAGTAATGTTGGAAGTAAATTGAGAGATTTCAAGGTCATATTCTGAAGAAGAAGATGATGAATTCGACTACAAATAGGGACAAGGGTGTTTCGACGGAGGTGAAGACTTGAAGTGGGCTAATGAAGTTTTAAGATTCATTTTTGAGGAATAATGTGCGCTTCGACAGTGAAATGAGGAAGACCTAGTCGAAAAAGTCTATGTATGGAGGGTGTTGTGGTCTAGGACATAGAAAAATGTTTGCATAGATTGGAATTTGATGAAATCCATTAAAGGGAGTGTTCGACAGATGAAGTTCACATGAGGCTGGTAACCACCTTTTGGCATTATCCGTTTCTTGGGACACGTGGAAGGCTTTTAGGCGACTAAGTGCATGTAGTGGAGAACATGGAGCATTCTGACGAAATAACCGTTAGATGACGATTATCTTTGATTTAGTATAAATAGGACATTTAGTGTTTAGAATCTGGGTGTTCAACAATTGTACAGACTCTACATTTTACTCCCAGTATCTGTGTGTGTGAGAAAAGAGTCCCTTTGAGAGAATGTACGTTTGAATACCTTCTTTTATAATCAAAGTCATTTAAATTTGAGTCATTTTCTTTTACTTGCAATTTTACTTTATTGTTATTTATCTTCAAGAAATTTATATTTTAATCTTTCTGCAATTTTACTCTTTTTTAAAGAATTCACAACGTTTTCTTAATAACTTTGGAAAACACTTAAAAGAACATTGTGTAAATGTTCATAATCATTGAAACCAAAAACTAACTTAGCAACACATATCCCCTTTGTGAGAATGTACGTTTGAATATCTTCTTTTACAATCAAAGTCATTTAAATTTCAGTCATTTTCTTTTACTTGCAATTTTACTTTATTGTTATTTATCTTCAAGAAATTTATCTTTTAATCTTTCTGCAATTTTACTCTTTTTTAAAGAATTCACAACGTTTTCTTAATAACTTTCAAAAACACTTAAAAGAACATTGTGTAAATGTTCATAATCATTGAAACCAAAAACTAACTTAGCAACACATGTCCCCTTTGTGAGAATGTACGTTTGAATATCTTCTTTTACAATCAAAGTCATTTAAATTTAAGTCATTTTCTTTTACTTGCAATTTTACTTTATTGTTATTTATCTTCAAGAAATTTATCTTTTAATCTTTCTGCAAATTTACTCTTTTCAAAAGAATTCACAACGTTTTTTTAATAACTTTGGAAAACATTTAAAGAACATTGTGTAAATGTTCATAATCATTGAAACCAAAAACTAACTTAGCAACACATGTCCTAGGATCAATCTATTCGATCCTGTAAGTGACCAAAGACTTAGTAGCTTTGGAAGAATAACGGTTGTTTGCCATTTTCACCGGTAAACAAATTGGCACACCCAGTGGGACCAGTGTTGTTAGTTAGAATTTGTAAGGATATTTAGAAAGTTCTTCACTTTTTGGTTTTCTGTAGTTTCATCGTATGAGATTAAGAAGTGGCAAAGTAACCACTGATAACGAAGCGAGACTAAGAAGGAGACTGTACGTGTAACAATGGTGAATCCGCCTAATAGTGAACCACCCCCTCCTTCGACAGGAGAAACTACAGCCACAACGTCTGTGGCTGAAGTAATTCCTTCCACAACAACTACGACGGCAGTACCATCAAACACTTATACTGGACCTATCTTATCCCCAGTGAGGACGCAGGGGCAACCATTGACCCCTCCTCCAGTGGGCACTAGTTCATTCAGGCCATATGTTACTGGGTTCACTATGCCTTTAGGTGGTCGAGACTAACCATATGGTATGCCAACTTCTATGGTGACTAACCTACATAATGCAACTGTAGCATTTGACTAACTAGTGGTGAATACATTTTTGCTAGTACAAGGGTCTTGTTCCACTGTTAACAATATGGGTCGAAATAGAATACCCCTAGGGATGGGATATTCTGCCCAATTGCCTAATTTTACTACGAATTCTGCAGTTGTATTAAGATAGCAAACAGACGAAAGTAACCATGACATGGTCCATATGCTGGCCCAGCAGGTGGGTACTATATTTAACCCTTTGATTCAAAATACTACCCAAACAAATCAATAATTGGCAGCACAAATGACTAGAATTGCAGATTTTTTTGGAGTTCCACACACCCCTTGACAAGTTCGAATAAATCGATAGTCGAAAACCAGGGGCAATCCTTGAGGAAGATCCTACAATTAACCAAGTCCAACAAAATAGTCCTCGCGATGAAGTGGATGATCAAGGAGTTAGGGTCGAACCTCCTAGGGTCGAACAACCAGTTCCAAGGGAACAGGAACCTAGGGTGGTGATAGTCAATAGAAACCAAGATGTTGATGAAGTCATACATCAAGTTCGAAATGATGGTATGGCTGGAGATAATAATTTAGCTGCCATGGTCGAAAGGATAATGGCACAAAATGGGGTAAATGTTGGCCTTCATAGGCCAAATTACATTTCTCCATTGTCTGATTTTATTCTCCAAACTCCTTTGCATAGGGGATTGAAAGTCCCAAAATTTACAAAATTTTCAGGAGACGCTAGTGAGTCAACCGTCGAACATGTGGTGAGATATTTGACTGAAGCAGAAGATCTTACCAATGATGAAAGCTTATGAATTAAGTACTTCTCCAGCTCACTTACCAAAAATGCTTTCACGTGGTTCACTACGCTCCCAGCGAGTTCGATCCATGATTGGACTCGTTTAGCAAAATTGTTTCATGAGCAGTTCTATATGGGACAGTCGAAAATCAGTCTCAAAGAGTTGGCTAGCATTAAACATAAAATTTCTAAGTCAATCGGTGATTACCTTAATAGGTTATGTATGCTAAAGGCAAGGTGTTTTAAATAAGTGTCTGAGCATGAGTTGGTCGAAATGGTCGATGGTGGGTTAGACTATTCTATCAGGAAGAAATTATATACCCAATATTTGAGAGATATGGCCCAGTTAGCTAATAGGGTTTGACGGGTAGAATGCTTGAAGGCTGAAAAAGCCAGAGACACTAAGAACAATAGAAGAGAAATGGTAGCTTACGTTGATATAGATGACAATGATCAAAACATGTATACTGACCCTTTAGATTTCGACGAAAAATGAAATTGATGTAGCTGAGTTAAAGCAAGGGCCACCTTATTCATGCAAGGTCCTTGCTCCTTTGAATGGGAAGAATCCCGTCGAACCAGAGAAAAATGATAAGTTCCCTAAGAGAAGTTATACTTTCGACGTCACTAAATGTGATGAGATATTTGAGTTGTTAGTTAAAGAAGGCCAAATGATAGTGCCTCCTGGTGCTAAAATGCCTCCGTTAGAACAAAGAAAAAATGAGGTTTTTGCAAATGTCATAATTTTCTTGGCCATAAAACTTCACAATGTTTCCTATTCAGGGATTTGGTGCAAAACGCCATCAAGGATGGAAGATTGAAGTTCGGTGACAAGGCAAAGCCTCAGATGAAGATTGTTTCAGATCCCCTTCAGGTAGGAGATGCACATTACATCGAGCCAGCCATCATCAACATGGTCGAGGGTTCTGAAAGCTACTACATAGTTGAAACCACTGAAGGTTTCAAGAAAGAGGTGAAAGAAACTAAGGCTACTGATGGCCTTAAGGACGAAGTTACGACTGAGGTTGTTAAAGGTCTGAAGATTAATGAGAAGGTTAAGACCACTGAGGGCCTTGAGTTGAAAGGTACAAATGAGGCTACTGAGGGCCTTAAAATGGAGAAAATTGAGGCCGCTGAGGGCCTTGGAGTTGAGAAGATGAATGAGGCCAATGAGGGCCTTAGGGTTAAACTAGAAGGACTGGAGATCAATGATGGTGCCAACTTGGAAGTCCATATGGTCGAATTTAGTAGTGAGAGACATGCTGATGAAGAAAGAGCTCGTTGAAATGAGCAACAAATAGGGGTGGCCTACCTTAAAGATGATGAAACTTTGCTGGAATTCCTTCAACATTGTCAAAAGAAGAAATCCGAGGTTATGTTGTGCCCTAGGTGCAGTTCTGGGTTTGATAAGAAAGTAGCTGAAAATATTGAAAGGGTTCGAATAGCCCGTCGGAAAAGAAAGTGGAAAGATACTTACAACAATTTCACTTTTGATAAGAGGGGAGTCCCTAGAAGAATTGAACAAGGAGGCCCAAGTTTTCAACCAAACAGACCATCTACCTCTAAGCCAACAGTTGATGTACCTAAAGGAAAATAGATAAGGCCTGCTGAAATAGGAGAAACAGGTCACGAAAACTGGCAGAGCTTCAAAGTAGAGAGAGGCTCTTCGATGAATTATAGAAAGGAGTTTCAAGTGTCAAAGAAACAAGCCTATTGGCCTGAAAACTACAAGGGTGAAAACCTTATGTCGAGGTCGTAATGGCGCAGACAACAGAGAAGGAGGAAGGCTGAGAGGGAGGCGAAAGAAAAAGGCGATGGCTGAATCTATTACTAATGTGCCTTTAGAGAAAGATGTTGTTGAGGATAAGAAACCCGCGGGAAGGAAATTGTTTCCCAATCAATTGTAGGATCTCAAGAGTAAGTCGAGAAACTTAATGAATGATGACAACATGTTGACTGACAATTTCTTAGATACAGAATCAGAAAATTTGTTGGAAATAGCTTGCAACATGGTTTCTGTGCTTCCCAGAGAATACGACCTGATTGTTGAGGTCGAAGAGCCTGATGATGTAATAGAAACTAAAATGGCTAAGCATAACCCAATATATTATTATGTTATGAACAATTGCTGCATTGAGGAGCAAAATACCTTCTTAGAAAGGTCGGATGAAGTTATGAAGAGTCACCTTAAACCTCTATTTATTAGAGGGAAGTTTGAGAATATGGTAATCTGCAAGATTCTTGTAGGTGGCGGAGGGGCAGTTAATTTGATGTCGTATTTCATGTTACAAAAGGTAGGAAAGTTTAATACAGATCTTAAACCCCACAATATGGTCTTATCAAATTATGAGGGCAAAGTTGGAGGCACTCTAGGTGTGATTCAATTGGAGTTATCTATTGGGACAATAACTAGACCGACAATGTTTATGGTTGTCGAGTCGAAGGCTAATTATAATTTGCTATTGGGTCGAGAATGGATTTATGGTATTGGTTCAGTACCATCCTCCATGCATAAGAGAATCACCATATGGCGAAATGAAGACATCGTGGAGAATATTGAACCTGAGTAGAGTTATTTTTTAGCTGAAGTGAATCATGTAGATAGAAGAAACTTCGACAAGAAATTGGAAAATATTGCCCCTTGTCGACCTATATACTTTGAATTCGACCCAACAGATGCTGCTTTTTACTCCCTTCACTTAGACCCAACTTATGGGTTCCAATGGATAGAGAGGTTGTCGGAGAAGACCTCAAATTTAAAGGGACAACATACATCCATCCAACTAGCTAGGGAGATGAGTTTGAGGATCATGATTAAGTCCCAGACACTAGAAAGGATTTCGGCTTACATTGCCAAAAATAGATTAAAAGCTGCCTTAGAGGCCGAAGTTAAGTGCATGGCTGTCGAGCCAAAGAAAATAATGTGGACCTTAAGGAGCCTGAAATATATTTTGAACCAGAGCCACCTGATAAGGATAAACAAGAAATACAAAGCGAGTGGCTCGACGCAATTTATGACGAAGATCCTTTGGGATTCGAAAAGGACCGCTGGCGCCCAATGTGAAGATGCTAGTGCAAGATCCTTTGGAAGAAGTTCATTTGGGAGAAGGTAAAGATAAAAGACCAACGTACATAAGTACTAACCTTGGCCCGGAACTCAAGGTCGAATTGGTCCAGCTGTTAAAGGAGTATAAAGACTGCTTTGCTTGGGACTATGACGAAATGCCAGGATTAAGTAGAGAGCTAGTCGAACTAAAACTGCCCATCAAACCTGGTAGAAAACCAATCAAGTAAAATCCAAGAAGATTTGTACCATAAATTTTGTCAAAGATCAAGCAGGAATTGGAAAGACTTCTCAAATGTAAGTTTATTCGTACAACCAGATATGTTGAGTGGATTGCTAACATAATCCATGTTATTAAAAAGAATGGGACTTTGAGGGTTTGCATTGACTTCAGGGATCTGAATGCTGCAACCCCAAAAGATGAGTATCCAATGCCTGTGGCATAGATGCTTGTCGACTTCGTTGCAGGCCATAAGTATCTTAGTATGCTCGACGGATACTTTGGTTATAATCAGATTTTCATTGTTGACGAAGATGTGCCAAAAACGGCATTTCGATGTCCTGGAGCCTTAGGCACCTATGAATGGGTGGTAATTCCTTTTGGTTTGAAAAATGTTGGGGCAACTTATCAAAGAGCAATGAATTTAATTTTTCATGATTTCATAGAAACTTTTATGCAGATTTACATTGATGATATTGTTGTTAAGTCTGTTTCGGGAGTCAGTCACATAAACCATCTTCGACAAGCATTTGAAAGAATGAGAAAGTATGGTCTTAAGATGAATCCATTAAAGTGTGCGTTTTGTGTACAGACTGGAGACTTCTTAGGTTTTGTAGTTCATAAAAAGGGAATTGAAATAAACCAGAATAAGACAAAGGTTATTTTGGAGGCAAAGGCGCCATCGACAAAGAAGGAATTGCAGTCGCTGCTTGGAAAGATTAATATCATAAGGAGATTTATTTCAAATTTGAGCGGCAAGACTCAAGCCTTCTCTCCTCTACTTCGACTCAAGAATGGAGATTTCGAATGGGGGCAAGCATTACAATAAGCTTTCAACAAAATCAAAGAGTATCTTGTTTGCCCTCCAATTCTGTCACCACCTTGTAGGGATAGAAGTATGAAATTGTATATTTCTGTGTCAGATGTAACTATAGGGAGCATGTTGGCTCAAGAGGATGAAAATGGTGTCTAAAGAGCCATTTACTACCTTGATAGAGTCCTTAATGACGCAAAAACTTGGTATAGCATTATTGAAAAATTATATCTTTGTCTATATTTCTCATGTACGAAATTGAAGTATTATATAAACCAGTGGATGTTTATGTTTCTTCCTATTATGATGTTATTAAACACATGCTTTCTAAGCCAATTATTCATAGTCGAATTGGAAAATGGGCATTCGCTTTAACGAAGTACTCATTAACTTATGTGCCTTTAAAGGCCATGAAGGGACAAGTGGTTGCAGACTTTATATTCGATCACTCTGTAGGAGAAAGTCCCCAAAATTATCTTGAACTTGAACCTTGGAAATCATATTTCGACGGTTCAAGTTACAAAGATGGATCAGGAATCAGGATATTGATTATCTCTCCTAACAAGATTCCAACAAGATTCAAATACAGAATCGAAGGGCCTTGTTTGAATAATGAGGATGAATATGAAGCTTTAGTAGCTGGTCTTGAGATTTGGTTGGAGTTAGGAGCGACCAGAGTCGAAATCATTGGCGACTCTGAATTGGTGGTAAAACAAATAACGAGTGAGTATAAATGCATTAAAGAAAATTTAATAATTTACTTTGTAATAGCCAATAGATTGTTACAGAGGTTCGACTTGGTGATATCAGGCATATTCCTCGACTGAAGAATCAGGAGGCCAATGATTTAGCTCAGATTACTTCTGGCTATAAGGTTTCAAAAGAGCAATTAGAGGATGTGATTGAAGTTCAAGGGAAAGTAATGACAAAAATATTGACTCCAACGGACTTAGAAGTGACAAAGTTGGGATATGAAAATGATGAGAATTTTGAAATCTTAACAATCGACAGCCTGGTAAATTCAAATTGGAGAAAGCCCATTGTGGACTATTTGAGAAATCCAACTGTGTTTGTGGAACAAAGAGTCAAGTATAGCTCTTTGAGTTATACTTTGACGGGGATTGAACTTTGTAAGAAGACACGTGAAGGAATCTTGCTTAAATTCCTTAGTGAGGCTGAAGCCTATTTAGCTTTGTCAGATGTCCATAGTGGGGCATGTGGGGCTCATCAAGTAGGCCATAAAATGAAAAGGGTTTTATTTCGACAAGGAATGTATTGACCTACTATGCTGAAAGATTGCATTGAGTTCGCTAAGGGATGCCAAGAATGTCAAAAGCATGCTGGTATACAACATGTTCCTGTAAGCGAATTACACTCTATTGTAAAGCCTTGTCCTTTCAGGGGTTGGGCATTAGATTTAGTTGGTGAGATTCGACCAGCATCCTTAAAGAGTCACAAGTATATCTTAGTGGGTATTGATTATTTCACTAAGTGGATTGAAGTTATCCCTTTGGTGAATGTTGATCAGGATGCAGTAATTGAATTTATACAAAAGCATATAATATGTAGGTTTAGGATTCCAGAGACAATTACAACTGACCAAGGATCAGTGTTTACTGGTCAAAAGGTCCAAGAGTTTGCCTAAGATATAGGGATTAAGTTGTTGACTTCAACACCTTACTATGCTCAGGCGAATGGTCAGGTTGAGGCAGCCAATAAGGTTGTCATTGGACTGATAAAAAAACATGTGGGAAAAAAGCCAAGAAATTGGCATAAGACTTTAGACCAAGTTTTATGGGCTTGTAGAACATCCCCAAAGAGGCTACAAATGCTACACCTTTTCGACTGACGTTTGGACATGATGCAGTGTTACCAGTTGAGGTCTATCTTCAATCAACTAGGATCAAAAGGCAAAGTGAGCTTCCATCTGAAACCTATTGGAGTATGATGTTGGATGAACGAGCTGATTTGGATGAAGAAAGGTTAAATGTTTTGGAATTATTGAAGAGGCAGAAAAAGAGAGTAGAAAAGGCATATAATAAGAAACTAAAAGTTAAGCCATTTTCGATTGGATACTTAGTTTGGAAAGTAATTTTGCCTATGGAAAAGAAAGATAGAACTTTGGGCAAGTGGTCTCCAAAATGGGAAGGTCTATTTGAAGTTGTGCAGCTATTTTCTAATAATGCATATGAAGTTGAAGAATTAGCTGACGATCGAAGACTCCTGAGAGTAAGTGGGAAATATCTAAAGAGATATAGGCCTATGCTACAGGAAGTTAAGATATTATAAGGATAGTTTATATGAAAGATTTAAAGCTAAAATGGTAAATTAAATTGAATGCAAAAATGACTAAGTCATTACAAACCACAACATCAAAAATCAAATTAAAGTTTAACAAATTACATCATAAATAAGTAAGCAAGATTATCAGAAGGATAAAGAGGCCTTCATTCGTTCATACTTCGACTTTGAGAGGAATAGACGACAATCAATTAACGATTTTCTCAAAAAAAGAGTGTCAATCACTTCTCCCAAAGTTTGAGCTCTGTCGACATGGTATACTCCGACTTAAATTTCTTTGTCGAGTTCCTGGCAGTCGAGTCCTTGAAGTTCTTATTCAAGCTCTTTTTCCTTCTTAATCTTTGCTTGAAATTATTTAATTTGCTTCTCCCATGCAACAATGTTGTTAGAGCAAGTTATGAGTTTTTCTTGATTTTGTTTAAAATTGTGCTCCAATACAACAACCTTGTTGTTAGATTCAGTTACAGCTTCCCATTCAGCTGTTTGAGTGCTTATCTTGTTTTGAATTTTGTTGGCCACGTCTCTTCGACAGTTTGGATCCGCAGTTACATGATCAATTAGCAGTCCAAGATCTATGAGTACGTCTGCAATTTCAGGAGAAGTGGTCAAGACATTAACTTGTTTCAAGAGATTCTTAATGTTGAAGGCAACAGAAGAATTGGCTTCTAAGAGTTAGAGCAGGTCAACATCAAACACTTTCTCTTTTATCTTTTGGAGCAGATCATCAATAGATTTGTTGCCAGATTGACATCCAAAAACTGTCGAAGAACTAGAACACTTTTCATTTGAACTGCCTCTCGAGATAAGGATAGCCTTCAGATATGCTGGAAGATTGGTCTTCTTCAGGTTGTACAGTTCTTCTTGGGAGAGACCAGTGGTGGTTCCAGTCGAAGAAGCTTTGAGATCCTTGATGATTTCAGGAGGTGGAGTAGTTTTGAGTGTTTCATCTGGTCTTGACTCATGCTCTGTTTCTTCTTTTCTTTTATTTTTCCCTTTATTCTTTGACTTCATCTTCTAGAAGGTTGGTTTCAATGTCAATGTCCTTCATCATGTTGTTCTTCTTCTTCTTCCTCTTCGTCTTCATATTCACTTTGATTGGAAACCTGTGGTGAAACGTCATTTGATTCCTTTTCTTGGTCATCAACATCCATTGTATCTTGGATTTCAATCGCAAGGTTCTCTTCTTCCTCATTTTCTTTATTGATAAGGTCGGTGGTTTTATTGTGTTGGGTGGTGCCCTTAGGAGTAGAAGTTTCTATTTGTTCTTTGACTGGCTCATTTGTTGCTCCTGTTAAACCTTTGTTTGGTTCCTTATTGGGAATGGGTTGGCTCGAAGGGGGAGTGGTATCTATAGGGATTGTGTGCTTGGCACTTGATTGTGCTGTACCACCCATGCCATCCTGCAAAAGGAAATTGAATTATGATAAATTAAAGTGAGGAGATGTCGAAAGGTAGTTAAATGGTTCGAAGGGAAGTTCTACTACCTTAGGGCCTTCGGCGCCTGGGCTGGAGTTATCACTTTCATCTTGTTCAAGAGTGTTTTTGGTGACAATCTTAGAAATAACATTGGTTATTTTGGGAGTAATCAATGGTTTGTTTTTTGTTGTGGTGGATTTTGGTTGAGAAGTGGCATCAGAGACTTTTGCCTTCTTCTTCTTCTTAGAGATTTTAGAAGTATCTGGGAAGAGATCCTCATCTGATTCGATCACTTGGACTTGAGGTTCTTTGGCCTTACATTTTTTTGGAGTAGGTGGAGGTTTTCGACCAGCCTGGTAAATAATACAGATGTTAGCATAAAGGGGTGATGCACCAATTAGAAATAAGAGGAACACAAAGTATACCTTTGTTGTGTGTGCCTTAATAATGTTTTCATCATCGCCTTCATCCTTAGCTAGACTGGAATCTTTCTTTGTTGGAGATTTAACTAGTTGTTTTCGGTCGACAGCTAGAAAGTATGAGTAAAAACACAGTTGCCACAAATAGAAGAAATGTCAAGAAAAATTGTTAGAGGAAAAAAGTAAACTAAAAGAAGTTCCTCTATTCCACACCTTCAAGTATGGGAGAGAGTATTTGAACATCCTCTATGCCAATATGAAGATGCCTTTTGAAACTCTCCAAAGTGTGCTTAGTCGGAACCACCCATTTCTCCAGCTTTTGGGACTCTTGTCGAAGGATTTTACAAAGTCCCCACAGACGAACCAGTCAGGAAACAGAGGGCTAAAAGCCACACCAAAATCAGCTGTTGGCAGTCGATGGAACCTTGGAGGATATAAGTTAAAACTAAAATCATACCTCTAATCAAGTTTAACGCAATAAGGTATTTTAAATCTGGGAGTTTTTCCATAAACTTTTCTTTTAAAGTGACTGCTGCTTCACGGGTGGTTCGACTAAGATCATCAGGTCGATAGGCAGTTTCAAAGTAATTTTGGAACTTTTGAATCTCCTTGATGTGAGTTGAAGTACCTTTCTTGGATTTGTCCTGTATAACAGCAAAAGAAAAAGTTAGATGTTGAGTAAAAGCATTGACGTCGAACATTTCAGTAAGATAATATTGCCTCCACCAAGTGTCATATTCCTTTGAACAGTAATAAGATGGTGTACTAGTGATGGGAGTAAGTTGAGTGAGGCCAGAGTAACGAGATATCTCTTCGATGCGTTCATCCTCTATGTGGTGCATGTTGTAGAGAATGACCCTACTTTTCCTGGAAAAGAGGGGTTTTGGTAAAATCTGGCTAATTCCAAATTGTCGAGAGACAAGGTTTGACTGTTAGCTAAGAAGGACTATTTGGTTCCTAGATGGTCGAAGTCTGGTGACGATCAGTTTGGGTGTAAGGAAGGCATCCAATATGGCTATTGATTCTTCTTCCTAATCTTTCGACACAGGGGGAACTTTCGCGTAAACCATTCTGGGCCACAAGTCCTTTTGGAAAAGGGAGCCATATAAGGAGTAAAGTTGTAGCGCTTAACATACGTCATTAAGTAATCAGTATAGGCTTGCTGGATATTTGAGCCTTCGTCAATAGGAGTTACATAGACGAGGTGTGTCCCTTCGACCTGCCTATTCTTGATCTCATCGCTTGCTTCGTAAATAGTGTTGCGCGTCGACAATGAGGGTTCGAAGGTGGCATTAAGCCATAGCTAAAGTAGCCAGAACTGGCCAGCTAGGTTCAAGTTTGAGTTTGATCCATTATGAATACTTTTGAGGAGTGCTACACTTTCCCAAAAGGATTCTTACAGGCAACCAAGGATCATTTGGATGAGGTAGAGCTTTCGACTAGAATGAAGTTGGTTAGCCACGAACAAAAATTTCTTCGCGACCTGTACAGACCTTGAGCAGAACACGTAGCGAGACAACCAAAGAACTAGAAAAGCAATGTGCTCTTCGTCAGATACTTCTTCAGTGTCTTGCTGTCATACCCTAAATTTTGACCACAAGATTTCACATCATTTTGCAAATCATCACCATAATATGGATGTACTTTCACACCTCATCAATCCTCTCAAAGATTGTTAAGTGTTCACTCTAACCAAGAATTAAGGTTTCAAGTCTTCTCAGAGGATTAAGGTAAAAGATCAATCAAGAATTGACCAGATCTTCCACCAATGAAGCCTCTCAATCATTCATGGATGTCAAGAGATCCTCAACATCAAGAATCAAGCACAACATTGCATCATGGCAAGTTGATCAAGCCTCAAGATCATCAGTGTCACCAAATTAGGGTTTTGGTCGACCAGGGCCTCTAGAGAGAAACTTTCATCTGGGCATGAGCCAATACCTCAATATATGATCCAAGAAGCTCAAAAGAACCTCATAAGTCCATTCATAAGTTCAAAATAGCCTTAGGGGATGTATTCATCAAAAATCAGGAATTAGGGTTTTGACCTAATTCAATCCCTAAGTTGAATTTTGGAGCAAGGCATGAGCCAAGACCTCAAGAGATGCTTTAAGGACCTCAAATGCATCATATTGATCCTTTCACAAGATTAAATTGATTCAAAGAACTTGGTTCATAAGCAATGCAAGGATTCAAATTTATCTGAACCACAAACTAGGGTTTCTGAGAAAAAGTCAACCATACCATTGACTTTTGACCAAAACATGATCTCAAACCTTGGGACATGATTCAAGACACTCTAAAACACCTATAAAATCCATCCATTAGGTTCAATTTAGCCCAAGGACTTGATTTCATAAAGGATCACAAAGTTCAAGATTCATCTGATACAAAAAGTCAACTATGATCAAAACCAAGTTTGACTTTTTGAATTTTTTTGACAAACATGGCCTCTTCAAGTTAAAACCAATGTTAACTTGTGATTTGGATCATGATTAATCAAGAAAAATCAAGAAAAGTGAGGTAAATTGCAAAAAGGGCAACCTTGAGAAACTTGAAATTTCATAAGTTATGGAAAAAAGTGATTTTTACCCAACTTTACAAGGCCATAACTTGTGATCCAATTAACCGTTTTCTTCGATCCAATGCTCAAATGAAAGCTCTCATTACATACTACAAAAGTGTCCTACTGATCCATGGTCAAAAAATGCCTAGATTTTGAGTTATAAGACCATAAAGTTAGGGTTTCATAAGATTTGAACTTTGACACTTAGAAAAATTTTAGGCAAAATTTGTCTCATGTTTTGTCCAACTTTGGAGGCATTTTTCATTATGATCCAAGAGGGATCAAGACCAAATGTAAACATCAAAGTTGAAGTATGATATACAAGCTTTCCAAAGAGTACACGAACATCCATTGATTTAACTTGAGCAAGGAGTTATGTACCTCACAACATGCCTTGATGCAAACTATTTTTTGACAGCATTGGCATATAACTTATATCCCACGATTTCTTGAGCCAATTTTGGACACTTGCATCATTGGATTTCTGTCCAATATCAACCTAAATGATGAAGAATCTGAACCATGTGGCCAATTAGTCAAGAACCCTATCCCTTTGGCATGTGATCATCAATGTTGCAAATCCAAAATTTAATTTTGTCATATGGCACTGAAAGGATGCATTGAGGTGTCATGAACCAAGCCATATCAGTCCAAATGAGTCAAGCTTTAGCCAAGGATCAGAAGACCTAAACCTGCAAAGTATAACTCAAGTCAATGGCTAGAAGAGATTTTGAACACCTAGCCATATCCATTAGACAAAAGGGTGATTTAGCCCCCATTCACTATTCCCTGCAAAACAAACTTCCTTTACTATAAATAGAGGTCATTTATGATGTTTCAAATGACACCAAAACAATACCAAATCCTTGTTTTCTCACTTTTCTTTTCTTACTTCAAAGTTCAAGGTTTCAAGGATCAAACTTGAAATTCTCAAAACCAGAGCTTGAACCACTCAAACCACCATCCAAACACATCACAAATCATCCATTGGAGGTGTTCAAACCTTCACCTTCATCTCACAACACCAAAATCAGAAAGTCAACCATCAAAACCTCAAATTTTGACTTTTCTGCATTTTTCAAGCCATGTCTTGATTCAATCACTCTCAAAGCCAAAAAAACACCTCAAAGACTCTCCAAATATCATTCCTAAACTGTTCCAACAAGTGTTCCTCTACTGTAACACCAACTGAGGGGGTTGCCATTTTGGTCACTTTTGCCAATTTTGCAAGAAAGAGCCCGTTTCTATTCCAGAGGTTTCCTTTTGATTTAGATCATCCTAAAAGCTTCTAAGGGGTCTATTAAGAGTGTCCAAGACATTGGATTACTTATGTCACAAGTATCTTGAAAGATAGCAAGTGGAGCTTCAAGAGGTAAGTACATAACAACTTGAACTTTGTGAAATATGTATTGCTTTGATGTACATTGATCATGAGCATGTCATACATATCATATTTGTTGTGTTTGAACTAATTTGCCATGCTATTATTGCTTGTATGGAGTTGTAGCATAGCACTTGCAAATATTGACCTATTTTGAAACCACTATCGGGTTTTAAAATGTATGCATTTTTAGAAAATTCCAAGACCACCATTGGATTCCTCATGAAATTATAGTTAGGATCCATCTTTACTTCATCCATTTTCATGGAAAAATAAGAAAGTTATGGCCTTCTTGCAAAGGCACCAAAATTGGCCTCCCTTGGGTAAGAACCAGGCCATGGCGCCTTGGCCTGACCTAGAAAACAAGTCACCCATATATGTTTATGGGGTGGTTTTGATACACGGATGTATCACCATCCCAGTGATAGCAGCGTGTGTTTTCAAGTGTGTTTGTGTTGGAGTGCGTGGGTTCAACATCCACCCATGCCATTTTGTCATTTTTGTTTCACATTTTTCACACTTTTTGATATTTTTCTATTTTATTTTCAATAATTTTTTTTATGAATCAATTTTAATTATTAAAAAAATGAATTTTTGCACAAAAATCACTCACACATTAAAAATATTTTATTCACCAAAAAATCACAAAAAAATATTTTTATTTGATATATTTTTAAATATTTTAAAAAATTTTATTTTAATTTGTTTTAAACATTTTAAATAATAATTTTTTTTTTAATTTTTCAAAACCAATTTGATTTTTAATCATCCTGTGAACAAAACTTCATTTTCCAAACCTTAATCATAATTCATAACATGTTCATTGAATTTATTTAATATTTTTTTTTCATTTTTTATTTATTTTTCCTTTTTTTTTTAAAATCCAAAAAAATAGAAATTAGGGTTTCCTTTGATTTCATCTTTCAGAACTTCATTTCAACGTACTTGGGCCTCTATTAGAGTGTAAGACCCAACTCTCTATGTACATAAATAAATTTTGGGCCTCTGCTATAGTATATGTCTCACAACGTCTTTTGGTATCACGGTGCGATCACTGTTTTCAAAATAAATCATTTGGGCCTCTCCTTGAGTATAAGCCCCAATCTTTTGTACATAAACTTTGTTTTAAACAATAAACAACCTCCTTGGGCCTCTCCTTGAGTTGTAATCCCCATACCTCTATTTTTTTCTAAAATCATCTATCTGTTTTAAACTGTTTAAAAACACCTGGGCCTCTCCCCGAGTATAAGACCCAATAGTATTCCTTCATTTTTCATTCAAAATACAATAACTTGGGCCTCCTAATAGAGTGTAAGTCCCATCCTTTTCCTTTTTTTTACAATAAAAAGAAGATTCAAATTACACTAGTACTAAGAGGAGCATTATTCCCGGTGAAACTGCACTTAGACCACTTAGTTATAAGCCCCAAACTTTCTTTTCAATTCATTCAAATAATAAACAACATTCTTTTAATTCAAATTCAAATTCAAAGTTTTCTCAAAACTTTCTTCAATTTCTCAAAACACTAATCATACAGTGATAATCAATACAACCATCACAATACACTTGGGCCTTATCCAAAGAATAAGACCCACCACTTTTTCAATTCAATTATATGCTTGTTCATATATCTGTATATATACTTGTGCATATCTATTTAGGATTCCTTTAGTAGTTAGGTCATCCTCAATTCACACTTAGGTCAAACAGTAGGATACTTAACTCAGTTCAATCAACTAGTTTATTCCTATACAAAGAAATTCATGTCCTCAGAGAGGATTAATTCCCAGTGAAACCTCTTTTGAATTTCTTCAAACCTTAGAACTGTTCAACAAAGAAAGGATTATTTCCCGGTGAAACCTTTCTTGAACTTTTCTTAGGCTTGGACCCACAGGCTTCTTAGAAGTTCCCCTCAGCCTCCTCTTAGGCTTAGTACAAGGACCCACATGCTTCCTAGAAGCATCCTAGCCTCCTCTTGGGCTTAGTACAAGGACCCACAGGTTTCCTAAAAACATAGGATAGAATTTAGTCATCTCTACTAGTTCAATCCTTAGGAAAGTCAAAAACTCTAGAACATTCAATCATTCAAGAGTTGATCTTCATCTCTGGAACCCTCAGCCTCCTCTTGGGCATCATACAAAAACCTTTCTCCAACTAGAGTCTGCCTCCTCTTAATAGACTTGGGTAGTCTCAGCCTCCTCTTGGGCTTCATACAAGTAGACTTAGGTAGTCTCAGCCTCCTATTGGGCTTCATACAAGTAGACTTTGGTAGTCTCAACCTCCTCTTGGGCTTCATACAAGGACCCTCAGGCTTCCTAAAAGCATAGGATAGATCCTAGTCATCTCTATCAATACACCAGTCCCAAAGAGAGTCTAAACCTCTAAGGCTTTCAAACTCATCCTCTAAGGATTTTATGATCCTCAACAAAGTTTGGCTTTTATCTTCAAAATCCACAACCTGGATCAGGTTACCATCAACAAATCCCCAAAAGTATCAGAGCCTCATGACATCTGATAATTCAACTCTTCTTCAATCCCCAACAAGAGTTAGTTTCCCTTTGGACTCCTCAAAATTGTTCAGACCTTCCCTTGGATTTGGTTAAATCCTTAGCAAGAGTCAGCCTCCTCTTAGGCTTTATGTAATGATTTTCCCATTCAGCCTCAATCTTGGGCTTTGTACAAGACAAATATAATACTCCCCCAGTTGAGTCAGTTTTCAACCTTTTTTAGCTTCAACCTTGGGCTTTGATCAAGGCACGAAATCCATCATCCCCACAGATGAGACCACGAGTCCTCTCTGTAGGAGGACATTTCCTCTATACATCACATATCAAAACAAACAATCAAAACCTTTTTCCAGATAATTGATGTAAGCGGCCCACTTGTAGATTCAAAATCCAAGCTGGAGTCCCTCCTTTATCATGGCTAAAATTTCCCTTTCATCTAACTGATGTAAGTGGCAAGCCTCTAGATTCTACACATCCAAGCCAATGTCCCTCTCTTAGCATGCAAAGATTTATAAAGGAAAGTATCACTACTACGAAAAACCCATTTAACAACGATTGGGAATGACATATAATGACGTGGGCGAGGGCGTTGTTATGTAGATTGTCATTGTATATATGATACTTACAACCACGGCTTTGTAGGCGTTGTAATAAACTGGAAAGCGCGTTAACTATCACAACAGATTTTATAATACACCGTTGTAATAAAAATAATTGTCCTCGGTTCGATTCCCAGTAGCGCAGTTTTGATATTTATTTTTTCCTGGACAGTGCGCCAGATATTATAACGGTTATGAAATATAACCGTCGTTAAAGTTTATGCAAAATTAACAAATATGATCCTGCTTTTATAATTAATCCCATTTTTTTACCTGTATTATTGTTCTCCATATCACAACACAGCAGAAAAATACAATTCACATTTTGTGATAAAGTTTTCATAATAATATTAATCGTATCATATTCATAATATCACATATACCACATTACAGTTTATCAGAACAAACAACCTACATAAATAAAATATTACATCTATCATATTACAGTTTACACACATTACATAACTTCACATAATTATAACTTGGTGTATTGGTATCTTGTCTCTTGGTGTCTTGTCTCTTGGCCTGGTGTCTGGACTCAAAATACATATGATTTCAAATAATTATACTTATTAGTAAAAATACTTCTAAACTATAACATACAATTAATATATTATGAATAAATAATAAATTACGTACTTGTTGATTTTCCCATATGCCTTCTTCATGATCGAGTCGTATAGCATGTACGGCATCTTCATTAACTTCATCATATGAGGTAGGAACTTGTATTGTGTAAGAAGGCGTGGACGGAATATCAAGACTTTCATCACTAAAAGGAATGTATTTTCCTTGGAGAACGATTGACCATTTCCCCGATTTGTCCGATGGATCGGTAACATAGAAAACTTGTTTTGCTTGAGAAGCCATGATGAATGGTTCTGTATTAAAAGATGCCTTGCCAAGGTCGACCCGGGTGAATCCTAAGTCATCAATGTCTACACCATTACTATTATTGGGAACACACTTGCATTTAAATAAAGCCACTTTGAAAATAACATAATCAATTTCCCAAATCTCATCAATGATACCATAAAACACGGTAGTTGCCAATACCGGATTCTTATCTTTCGAACTAGAGAAATACATCGATTCGGCTTCAACCATAACCCCACTATTTTGCATTGTACTACGGTCATCTTTTGATTTTGTATAAAAGGTATAATGACCAATGTCGTATGCACTCCAGGTAATGACACAAAATTTTGGCTCGTACGACAACCATTTAAGTATCTCGGATGCACTACGATCATTAGATACACTTTTATTAAACTAATCCATGAATCTATTGTTATGCTCTATCAACAACAACTTGTCACTCATTTGGGGATATTTTTTCTTCAAAAGTCTTTTGTGAGTATCTATGAAAGGTTGAACCTTATCTATATTATTCAATATATAGAAATGTGATTGAATAACTACATCCCGAGCCATTGAACTAACATTTAGACCTTGAATACCTCTTCCGTCTGTGTCAACATGATGAGACTTTGGAATTCCTATAGAATCTGCATCCGATAAATAGTTTGTATAAAACTCAACAACTTCTTCTGTGATGTACCTTTCAACAACCAAAGCTTCCGGTCGGTGATGATTCTTCGTATATCCTTTAAAGATCTTCATATATCGCTCTATTGGATACACCCACCTTAAATAAACTGGACCACAAATTCTGATTTCTCTTACGAGATGAACAAGTAAGTGAACCATAATGTCAAAAAATGATGGTAGAAAATACATCTCCAATTGACACAAGATTATGGAAGCCTCATCTTCTAATTCATCCAATTTTTTGAAATCAAGAACTTTATTACATATGGCTTTGAAGAATAAACATAGTCTCGTTATAGTTACTCTCACATTTTTTGGAAGGATCCCACGGATAGCCACTGGTAGAAGTTGTTGCATCAATACATGACAATCATGAGATTTTAAACTAACTAACTTGAGATCTTTCATTGATACAAGTTTCTTGATGTTTGATGAGTAACCTTGCCGAACTTTAATACCTTGCAAACACTCGCAGAACATCTTCTTTTCCTTTTTAGATAGAGTGTGACATGCTGGAGGCAGATAAGTTCTTTTTCCTTTTTCTATTGGAGCCAACTGTTTTCGTATACCCATCTTCTCCATATCAAGACGGGAAGTCTTACTATCTTTAGTCTTGCCCGAAATGTTTAGAAGTGTGCCAATCAAACTATCACACACATTTTTCTCCACGTGCATCACATCAAGACAATGTCTAACATCAAGACTTGACCAATATGGAAGATCAAAGAAGATGGACCTCTTTTTCCATATATTTTTCGCAACTGCCCCTTTTTCTTTTCCTCTCTTCCCACCTTTTTATTTTTCTCTCTTCCCACCTTTTTCTTTTTCTCTCTTCCCATAGACAACATTAATGTGTTCCTGCCGTTGATAAACTTTATCCCCGGTTAAAGGTTTAGGAGCCTCACCAAACTCTTGCTCTCCATTAAAAGCCTTTCGCAATCTACGATAAGGATGACCCGGTTTTATAAATTTTCGATGCCCAAGGTAAACGGTATTTTTTCCAAAATCAAGTTGGTGATAACAAGAATCATCTTCACATATAGGACATGCTTTATGTCATTTGACACTATATCCAACCAAGTTATCGTAAGCCGAAAAGTCGTTAATTGTACAAAATAACATTGCATGCATATTAAAATTTTCCCCAGAATATGCATCATCAACTTCAACGCCTTCATCCCACAAGAGTCGTAAATCATCAATTAATGGACTTAGATAAACATCTATGTCGTTACCAGGTTGTCGTGGTCCAGAAATCATCATACTTAACAGTATATACTTGCGCTTCATGCACAACCAAGGAGATAGGTTGTAAATAATGAGAAGAACAGGCCACGAAGTATGATTAGTGCTCAGATTACCAAAGGGGTTCATTCCATCAGTGGCAAGCCCAAGCCCAAGGTTTCTTGGCTCGACTCCAAAATCCGAAAACAACGAATCAATTTTCTTCCATTGTAACGAATCAGCTACATGGCGAATGTTTCCATCACGAATCCTTTCATCTGCATGCCATCTAAGATTCTTTGCGTCATTCGAATTAGCAAAAAGTCTCTTTAATCGTGAAACTATTGGCAAGTACCATAACACTTTAGCAGGAGGATGCTTCCTGCTAACATTGTCATAGTGATCATTGTCATCACCATTGTTAGCCTTCAGCTTGTAACGTGACACACCACATTTCGGACATTGAAACAAGTCTTCATACTCTTTCCGGTATAATATGCAATCATTAGGGCAAGCATGTATCTTAATATACTCCAGACCCAGTGGACACAATATCTTCTTAGCCTCATAGCAACGACCCGACAGTTTGTTATCTTCTGGTAACATTTGCTGTAGCAATTCAAGTAATTCCGTGAAACTTTTATCTGACCATCCAATTTTTGCCTTCAGATTAAACAACTTTAACACCGCCGACAATCGTGTGAACTCTGTGCATCCCTTATATAAGGGGTGTCTTTATCACTACATAAATTATCATAAATATGAGCATTCATAAAAGAAGATTCCCCAATATCACAGAACATATCCTCTAGTTGATCTTCCATATAGTCATCTTCCTCCACTCTTTGACTTTGTGACGCCCAACTTTCCTTATTATCCACCTCACCATGCCACGTCCATATTATATAATTTTGGCATATACCATCACAACAAAGGTGATTGTGTATTTCTTTCTTTGTACACTTTTTGATATTCGCGCAAACAACACAAGGACAATAAAAGATACCATTATTGTCGGGAAGATGTTTATCAGCGTATTCAAGGAATTCACGAACTCCGTTCTCATAAACCGGACCTAATCTATTGGCTTTCATCCAACTACGATCCATTACAACTTCTGAAATTTAGACATGTATAATAATGTGAATGACACACCAAAATCTAATCCAAAAACTCAAGCATATGCATATACAATATGAACAAAGAAAAAAATCAATGAAGATGTACTCTCATACTAAACGTAAAGTATATGAAACATCTCATTCTGACTTGAGCATATACAATATGAACAAAGAAATAAGGAATGAAGATATTGAAGAATACCGTACTTTGAAGCTGTAATCAAATAAACGTAAGGAATGAAGATGTTGAAGAGTACCGTACGTCGAAGCTGAAGAATCAAATGAACGAAGACGGTCAATATTTGAGCATAAACCAAGAAAAAAGGAATAAAGATGTTAAAGAGTACCTTACTTCGAAGGTGAAGAAGCAAATGAATGAAGACGGCCAATATTTGATCATAAACCAAGAAAAAAGGAATGAAGATGTTGAAGAGTACCTTACTTCGAAGCTGAAGAAGCAAATGAATGAAGACGGTCAATATTTGAGCTCCAAATGAATGGATACAAAGAGGGTAAAGGTTAGGGCATCTCTGGCTCACTTGTTCGATTAGGGCATCTTATGAAAGAAATACAAAATAAGTGTTGTTTTAATTTATCAGTAAAACTTTTAATCTCGGTTGGAGAAATAAACCGTAGGGGAATCTTAAGTGACACACGCTAAATGTATCCTAAAAAATTGAAAAAATGTGTTGCAAGGAATCAAAGCTTGTTACATTTCATTTATTAGTACGGTTGTTTATCTTAACCGTTGTAAAATCATTTACAATTTATTTTTTAAATAATGGACTTAAGTGACACACGCTAAATGTACTCTAAAAAATGGAAAAAATATAGTTGCAGGGAATCGAAGCTTGCTACATTTTATTTATTACTATGGTGGTTTAAGTCAACCGTCATTAAATGACTCAGCTTTTGCCTGGGCGCGAAATTTTTAACCAATTACAACGGCGTAAAAGGATGCGTTGTAAGCCTGGCGTTGTTGTTTTAGCGTTTTGTAGTAGTGTATGGCATAGCTGGATTCTACACATCCCAGTTAAAGTATCTTCCCTTATAACCAATTACTCAACATTTGTTATAAATATGTGAGATATCTCCCTTTAGAGATGACAAATTCTCTCTCAGTCAATTTTTAGCCTCAATCTTGGGCTTTGAACAAGACATAAATACCTTATTAGCTTCAATCTTGGGCTTTGAACAAGACACCAAACAAGCTTTTTTTCCTCCCATAGAATAGGAGGAACTACGATTGCTCTGATTTTCCAAATCTCTTTACGGGAATACGTAGGCATAAGATTCCGAAGTCTTAGCAAGCACACAAATAAAAAATATTAGGTCAAGCACCTTCCCAAAAACAATAGAAAACCCAAAAATAACAAAAACATTCCCTCAGTCCTAACAAAGGAGAAACTTTCCCCAATCAACAGTAGATAGACTTAAGAAAGCATTTCAAACAGTAGAAAATATATGCAAATGAAGGTTCCTATAGATTACTATAGATACTCTGAGTGTTAATAGCTTCCCTTTGTATAACCAAACCCCGATTCCAGATCTCTTCGCATTTGTTAAAGAAAACATTTGCATGCAGGGTTAGTTTAAGATATCTTCCCCTTACTTTTAAGTTTCATAGGATAAATACAGAAATCAGAAAGTAGCGTTAAAAGCGGTAGTTGTCGTGTTACAAAATCGGAGCTACAGAGAAATGGCGACTCTGCTGGGGAGTGTTAGATTTCCAAAGAGATTTAGGCCTTGCATTGCATTTATTTTTCTGCTATTTTTATTTGCTTTCTCATTTTATATTATTTGATATCATACTATCTGTTTATCTGTTATACTTGTTTAAAGTACTGTTATCTAGGAATGTGATTAATACACATGTGGTGAGTCCGAGAGCACATTAAGATAAGTGGTGGCAGACTCAAGAAGGCTTATAGGGAGTGAGTCCCGACCAAGCTAACTTGAAAGTCCACTGAATCAGTGGAGGTACCCTTTTGGAATTACTGATGTTGAACGAGCAAGTAGTGAAAACATTACTTTTTCCACTGGGCACCCTTGAAACTGAGGATAACTAGACATTTAATCACTTGACCCTTGTTTAGGACGTAGTGCGGTGACTATCGGGAATAGTTGATATGCGATGCTGCACCCAAATGAGATTCATCTTGGGGATATTACAGCTATCATGAGTCAGTCGGTTTGCTGTTAATATTCTTGAGAGGGGTCAATGATTTTGAGAACCTTTGTTAGAACCCGTTCTACAGGTACAAAAATTGGACCCTAGTACACACCTTGGGGATGGGTAGATCCATGACTCCATGCTCGTAACGATGAACCCCTAAACCCATGTTTTCAAATGTTTTTGTTTGCTGTATTCATGTATCCATGCATTTCATTCATTAAATTTTTTTTAAAAAGAAAAAAAAAAGAGAAATCTTATCTAAAATCTAAAAGAATCGTTGCAAATATCAGAAGTCGTGCTATGAATTTCGGTAGAAGAAAAACACACAAGTACACCTTCAAAATTCCAAAACTGGAAGACTTAAGAAAATTGGGAAAAATGATTACTAATCTTGAAGCTTTTAGACCTAAGCACGGAGGACTGTTGTCTCTTTTGAAGGTCAACATGGTGGAAGGAGTCCTGTCTATGTTGGTTCAGTTCTATGATCTAGTATACCACTGCTTCACATTTCTAGATTATCAGCTCACACCGACACTGGAAGAGTACTCTCATCTAATTGATTTACCTATCACTGATCAAGGTCCATTTTCTAGACTAGAATAAATTCCCAAAGATCAAGCCATTGCAAGAGCTACCTCTTTGGAAGAGTCAGATGTCAAAACTCACATGACCACCAAGGGGGGAATCTAGGGTTTACCAGCTAAATTCCTGATGGAGAAAGCCTTATACTTTGCCAACATAGGAAACATAACTGCTTTCGAGGATGTCTTTGTTCTACTCATATATGGGTTATTCCTCTTTCCTAACATTGACAACTTCGTCGATATTAACGCTTTCAAGATATTCGCAATTGGGAATCCAGTCCTAAATTTGCTCACAGATGCTTATCATTCAGTACATTTAAGATATTTGTACAGTGGAGGGATGATCACATGTTGTGTACCATTACTCTATAAATGGTTTATTTCCCACTTACCCAAGCCTGCTGCTTTTTGGGATCTTAAGAGTGGTATGTAATGGTCGCCGAAGATTATGTCTCTCACTCATTATGACATAGATTTGTATAATCAGATCTATGACGGAATAAAAATCATCGACAAATGTGGAAGTTTCCCCAATGTACCCCTCATTGGTACTAAAGGAGAGATGAACTATCATCCAATTTTAGCTCGTCGTCAACTTGGATACCCGATGAAAAATGTACCACATAACATTCATCTGGAAGGTCTTTTCTTCAAGGAAGTAGAAAATGACAGAGCACAAAAGAAAGAAATTGTGCATGCCTGACAACATGTTCATAGGAAGGGAAGAGAGTCCTTAAGAAGGCCAAACTGCATCTCTGCAGAGCCTTACCTCTGATGGGTACAAACTAGAGCCATCAAATTGAAGATGCCTTACCCTCGTCAGGAAGTTTTTCCCCTAAAAGAGTCTATTCTTTACTTCATGAATGACACGGAAAAGCTTCAGGTCACTTTCAACAAGGTCCAACGTGAGAAGAACTCTTGGAAGAACAAGTACCAGATTGTCAACTTGGAATGCACAAAAATCCAAGAGCTATTGAAAGAAAAGAATGCTCTGATTGAGATATTGGAGCAACATGCAATAGAAAGTCAAGAGGAATGAAGAAATTTGCTCTCTCCTTTCACATGGCAAAGGATCATCGACCCGACAACAATTGAAGGGGCCCGATTAAAGAAGAGAAAATTTCAGCAACCAGCATCTGAGCTTTCTTCAGGAATACCTTAGAATCCACAGGCCTAGTTTTCCTTCTCGCACTTTGTAAAATAATGTACTTTTCCCTGTAAGATACTGCAATCCTTTGAATTCAATAAAAAGGTTTCCACCGTTGTACGATATTTGCAACATAATTATTAAAAGTTCTTTTGAAAACAAAACAAAAAGATCATTCTCATACCATTCATCATTCTTACATTACACATCTTTTTCATTGAGTCTCACACATGTGTCACGCTTTAGAGTCAAACTGTCTCATTCATACAATACTCGGGCCAATCGAAAAAAGAAAATGGAAGATATCGAGGAAGAGAATAGATAACTAAGAGAGGAAATCAACACTCTGAAGGAGAGTTTGGAGAAACTCCACAACATGATTGAATCCATGGCAGCAGCTCAGGATCAACCACCTCAAAGGACTGCGATCTCGGAGATTATGTCTACACCAGCATTTGAGACACCTGGCAGTCATCCTCAGTACAACATGCCCAAAGGTTTCCCTAGGGCATGCCTTTCAATTTTGTACCTGAAGGATATATACCTCCGGTGACTGAAGACCTAGATGCCATAGCAGGAACCTCCAGACCTGAAGGTTACAAACTTTAGGTAAATTAAGACGCAAGGGTTACAGCGGAGACTCCTGTACCTGAAGGCTACAAACTTCAGGTCATTGAAGCGCCAAGAGTTACCGCAGTAGTGTCTATACCACAACCTGTGATACATACTATCCCAGAAGAACAGATTCTGCAGGCCACTTCTGGCAGAAATGAAGAAGCATACGAAATAATGAATGAATTCCAAGAACAGTTTTTGGAAATGCAGAAGGAACTGCATGCCATTCGCGGACAGGAATTGTTTGGTAAAGGCGCCGCTGACCTCTGTCTGGTCCCTAATGTAAAGATACCGCACAAATTCAAGGTGCCCGACTTTGAAAAATACAAAGGCAACTCTTGCCCTGAAAGTCACTTGTAATGTATGCTCGGAAAATGTCTACCCAGATAGAAAACCAACAGCTACTAATTCACTACTTCCAAGACAGTTTAACCGGTGCCACACTCAAATGGTACATGGGTTGAAACCATACCAAGATCTACACTTTCAGAGATCTTGGGGGCAGCTTTTGTTCAGCAATATAAATACAATTTGGACATGGCACCAGATATGGACCAGCTCAAAGCAATGTCCCAGAAAGATAAAGAAGCCTTCAAGGAGTATGCTCAAATATGGCGTGAAATATCCACCCAGATCTGTCCTCCTCTCGAGGATAAGGAAATGACAAAAATCTTCCTAATAACATTGGGCTCATTTTATTATGATCGAATGGTTGCAAGTGCACTTAATAACTTCACTGAAATGGTGAATATGGGGGTACGCCTTGATGAAGCAGTCTGAGAAGGCCGACTAGTCAAAGATGCAGAGCCATCCAGCAATACTAAAAGATACGGGAGTGCTTTCCAAAAGAAGAAAGAGCAAGATATCAGTAACATCTCTCAGGGTAAGCAAAGGCGAAGGTATCAACCTCGGCAGGTAGCAGCAGTAGCTCCCGCTATCAACCCAACACCAACTCTGACATATCAACCAAAGATTGCTCAAAGCCAGTCAAATCAATAACAATATCAGCAAAGGAAGCAACGGCCTCTTCGGCAGGCTCGTCCGCAATACAATAACAATAATCGTATCACACGATCGCCAGGGTTTTACTTCGTACTAATGTTATATGCAGAATTATTTCCACTTCTGCTAGCCAAGGGTCACGTTCAAACCAGGACTCCTCTTACAATACCGTAAAATCCACCTTTTTGGTTCAAAGGCGATCAATCTTGCCCTTACCATCAAGGAGGACCAGGACATAACAATGAGAATTGCCTCAGCTTTAAATTTAATGTACAAAAGCTCGTCAGAAATAGGGTTTTATCTTTCAAAGATACCAATCTGAATGTTCAAACAAATTCGTTACTGCAACATAAAAAAACTTCAGTAAACTTGATAGAAGGAGAACCCAACAGCAGTTATCAAATTCACGATGAACGCCTACTCAAAAAAAATATGGTAAAAATGCATTGCACATAGAGTGGGTACGACCATGTACCATCTCACAACTATCATCAATGTGATATCTGCTCCAAGAACAATCAAGGGTGTGTCATTGTACAAGCAGCTCTCCAAGAGCAGAAGGATCTAGTCTGGATTCAGGATCATAGGATTCGTGAAGTAAATATGGCCTATGAACATCCAAACATTGTTCAAAATCATGACATTCGCGCAATGAATTTCAATCTAGTGGCAATGCATTCAAGACAAAGCCAGTATTACAATTTGTCACTGCACGACTACAACGCTTGTCCGATTTGCTCAAAAGACAATCAGGGATGATCTTTTGTACAAGAATCCCTCTAGCGTCATATGGATATTGGATGAATCCAAGACTACCATGAAAGGAGTAATCACCAGGTCAACATGATTCAGATCTTTGACATTTGTTTAATGAATACCAACTTGGTAAAATTGCATGCCAAGCAAGTCAAACTCGGTTTTCTGTCCTCGCATAATTATCAGGATGGCAAAGGTTGCTCCGAAAACGATCAAGGTTGCGCACTTGTACAAAGAACTCTTCAACATCAGTTGGACCACTAGTGGCTCATAGTCTACCAGGATGAAAATACGCAACAAGTTAGCATCACCAACAAAAATTCGAGCAGACACCAAAGCTGTGACATCCGCTTGCTGGAAACGGATTTGGTAAAGATGCACTACATACAGAGTGGGTACGGCCGGGTGCCATCTCACAATTATGAATGCTATGGAATATGTTCGGAAAATAGCCAAGGATGCTACCTCATGCGAGCAGCTCTCCAACATCAGGTAGACCAAGGGGAAACCCAACTACGCCTGAATTCTCAGTAAAGTAACATGGTGCAAAGTTGTCCCCTTGTCCAAAACAAGGTCCAAGGACTAGTGAACAAAAAAACTATCACAATCTTTAATAAAAAAGAACCTGTTAATTATGGAATTAACAAGGATGTTTTCACCATAATTCCTTTGCTCAAGGAACCGAAGCACGTGGAAATCCCTCTTGACAGTAGAAAAGTTCCAACATTCCCAATCTAGAACCGATTGAGGTTACTTATGACGGTTGAAAGACCCAAGTAACCTCTGTGGTCATCTACTTGCCGAGACAAATACCGTACAAGTCAGAGAAAGCTATTTCGTACAAGTACGGTGCGACTATAATAGAAGATGGAAAATAAATTCCACTGACATCCATTGTCAACATTGTTGATATCATTCGAGTCACCCGAAGCGGTGGAATCTTCAACAGAGGAGTTGGAGAACTTGCAAAAGAAAAGGAACCTCAAGATGAAGTTCCTAATCAACAAATTGGTCAATCTAGCAGCACGGAGCCTGTGAAAAATAATAATGAAATGTTAAAACTCATCCAAAGAAGTGAGTACAACATTATGGATCAATTATTACAAACTCCTTCTCGGATATTCATTTTATCTCTCTTGCTCAGTTCAGAAGCTCACAAAGAAGCTCTACAGAAAGTCTTGGAACAGGCCTTTGTAGAACAAGATGTGACAGTGGGTCAGTTTGACAACATTATTTCCAACATCACTTCATGTAACAATTTGGGTTTCAGTGATGAAGAACTTCCTGAGGAAGGCAAGAATCATAACATGGTGCTCAATATCACAGTCAATTGCCAAGACGATGCTTTAGCCAGCGTACTTGTGGACACAGGTTCATCCTTGAATGTCATGCTAAGGTCAACTTTGGTACGACTATCTTTTCAAGGTACTCCTCCCATGAGAGGTAGTGAGATCATAGTCAAAGCCTTTGACGGATCCAGGAAAACAGTTATCGACGAAGTCGACCTTCCCATAACCATTGGTCCCCACATTTTCCAAGTCACTTTCCAAGTCATGGACATTCGAGCAGCATACATTTGTTTATTAGGAATACCTTGGATACATGAAGCAGGGGCAGTCACTTCGACACTTCACCAGAAGTTGAAGTTTGTCAAGAACGACAAGTTGGTCATAGTATGCGGAGAACATGCTTTAATTGTGAGCAACCTATCATCATTTTCATATTTTGAACCAGAGGAGGTTGTTGGAACTCAATTTCAAGCACTCTCGGTGAGCAAGGAGAATCACCAAGAAAAAGGAACGTCAATTTCCTCGTACAAAGACGCTCTCCAAGTAATGAGAAGCGGTGACATAAAAGGATGGGGGTAAGTTGTGGTTCCTGTTGATAACAAGACAAGAAAAGGTCTCGGTTTTTCTCCAGCACTTACCAAGACTACAGAAAGGGATGAAAGTTTTCGTCCCATTCAAGATTTCTTCCACAGTGGAGGCTTCCTCCACCCAATATCTCAAGAAGTCCACACCATCGAAGAGAATAATTCCTCTGATCCATATAAAGAGTGGAAATCCTATTTCAATGATGAAGGATACATATCTCAGGAAGAAACATACATGCCATTTTTCTCTCCGAAGCAAAGTCCTAGATATATACCAAGATCAGACGTCAGAATGATCTACGAAGATTGCGATCACGAGGGATGTCGTGCTCCACCAAACTCATTAGAGGAAGGAACTCTGATGAAAGATAACTTTGATTACAACTCATATGATCCCATGGATGATTTGCCCATCTAGAAACCTTACATGGAAGATTCAGGTCAAAAGATTCAGCCAGAGAATGCATATCTACTGAGTGACCTTGAGAAAAATCCACATGTTCTCCCAAAATCATGGAATCCTTACCCAGAACATTCCGAAGATGTCAAACGTCATGTTGATGAAGTTGCAAGGATCGCAGGACAAGAATTTATCAACTTCGCATTTCTTGAGGTCAATGTTATTGAAGAAGATGACTCATCTATCCCCTTAGAAACTTGGGATACTTTGGGGGCAGCCAAGCGGCAAGTACGACTTTCCAGTAAAGCACACTGCTCCCGAAAGCTCTCGCATCATATATGAGGACATCTAGCCAACTGGATGGGGAGATCCTCTTGAGAATGAAAGTATTGTTGAAGATGAAATAGAAGAGTCCTCTTATAATAATGCTGCATGGGAAGAAGACTCTAGTGATCCAACTCTGCCAGAGATCAGTGTCATTGCTGAAGACAATCTTGGAAGAAAAGTATCGGACTTTGTGATCCACAGGGAAGTTCATCGCCATTGGGTTGTGGTCAATGTCTGTTAGATGTCAAACATGTTATATATTTCTATTTGATACTTGGCATTTTCAAGCTTTTCTATGTGAAATTGTGGATTTTACTCATGAATAGTTGTTGTTCTTCAAACCTTGTTTATATACCTTTGGTGCTTGTAATATGTGTGCTATTGTGCAGGAAAAGGTACTAATTGATCAAGATGTAAAACACAAAGAGATGATGCAAGTTGCCAAAGAAAATAGGAAAACATCAGCAAGTTCGCTTTGCGAACTTTGGCGAAGTCCCTAGTGAATGGTCCCAGACTTGGACAGTAGGAAAAGGGACTAAAGTCCGCTTTGCGAACTCTCAGTGAATGTTCACTGATTTACTCGCTTTACGAATGACCTAGCGAAGAACCCTTGGTTGTGGCAGTAAGAAAAGGGCCCTAAGTTCGCTTTGCGAACTTTTTGGCGAATAGTTCACTTTGCGAACAAAAGTTCGCATTGCGAACTTATGCAGACAAACAAGGGCAGTTTAGCTTATCAGAAGGCACTTTAGGTGCCACTTTCATCATTCGCTAGGCGAAAAGATCATTCGCAGTGCGAATGTGTCTGATTTCAAGTGTACTATAAATAGATTTTATGCATTTTCTTGGGATCATAACTTAACTTTAACACACCAAAACCTATTTTTCTGATATTTCTTCATCTAAGAGAGATTCTTCACTTAGAGAAGCTGGATTTGCATCCGATCTCGATTCTTCGACGCAGATGCTTTTTCATCTTCTCACGAAACTTGTGAAGTAAGCTACCATGAATATGTGTAGCTAAACACATCTTGTGTCAAGATTAGTGGTAGGTAATCCATCATTTTGTATGTATTGATCTTGATTGTAAGTTTGTGAACTTTGTTGATGATAAATATAGAAGAAAAACTTTGTTTACATGGTTTATATTTGGTTTTAGTTCATGATAGAGAGATATGTATTAAAACTTAACCTAAGTTTCAATCCATCAATAATCATAAGGCTAGAGATAGTTTTGAAAGTTGATGTTCATAAATATTGAACTTGAATGTTATCATATTGGTAGTTTGAGTGAGATATCATAAAAGGATCAATATGATAAATCTCACAACAAGTGTTAGAGATAAACTTGTTGAGAGGATACGTGGTTATATTTATCGTTAACGAGTTCACACGCTTTATCGAGTAAATACGTATAAAACGAATTATCGGACATTAATCTTGGCATGTTTTTACCAAACCCTAAAAACAAATTTCTTTACCGTTGATTACTAAATTTTATGCAAACGATCCGATACGAAAAACCAAACTCTTTGTTACTTTAAAATTTTGAAATGCTTTTGACTATAGAACGACGACAATATACATTCAATCCCTGTGGATACGATAAAACACCCCTGAAATACTTTTCAACAAAATGGCGCCGTTGCGGGGGATTGTTGTTATATTGCATGCATTGCAATAGTTATTGAGTTTTAAGCTTGTTTAACTTTTTCTTGTGCTTGTTAATTTGTTTGGCTAAGTGTGCAGACTCTATTTATGCGAGGGAAATTACCCGCATACCAACTTCTTTTTGATCCTGAAATTAAAAGAACTGCTGTAAGTTAAATAGCAGAACAAAGCAGAGGAGGCAACGTGCTAAGGAAAGATGAGAACGAGCTGAAAGTTCAACTTCGACACCAATACCACAGTTACCGCCAACCATGGCTGCTCTACCACCACCACCACCTCCTTCTTCAATACCGTGTGTTAATAGTCCGAGGCATACTGCACAGTTCGCATGTAATGCTCATAATGGTCGGCACTCTGAAATGAAAACGGGTGTCCTCTCTCTTCTATACCAGAATTCATTCACCGGTATGGATCACGAGGATCCCTTTACTCACTTGACCAAGTTCTATGAGATTGCGGGCGCGACTGGTGCACCTGAAGCTGAAGAAGAGTCTTTGTATAAGAGACTATTCCCACATTTCCTCATTGGGAAGGCTAAGGAATGGTACCTTGACCAATCAACTGCTATCATGACGGATTGGAACATGTTAGAAGAGAAGTTCTTGGAATGATTTTTTCCTCACAATCATTTCATGGAAGCTAAAACGGCGATTGCAGTTTTTACTCAAGGTGGAAATGAGTCTCTCAACGAAGCTTGAGAGAGATTCAAGTCCATGCTTAGAAAATGCAAAGGGCACGGTTTTGATGAGCTTACGCAAGTTCATATTTTCATAAATGGTCTTCAAATGGTTCACAAAACGTTGTTAGATGCTACCGCGGGTGGATCTTTAATGACTAAAAGTGCCAAAGAAGCTATTTCTATCATTGACAAGATGGCATTAAACGACCATCAAGGGAATCATAACCGTGGCCAATCTCAAAGGAAGTCGGGAGTGCTAGAGTTGTGTACAAATGACGCAATTCTTGCTCAGATCAAATTGCTATCTCAACAGGTTGAGTTTCTCACGCAACAAATGCCGAAGCTACCTCAACAGATTAAAGAGATGCATGAGTTGCTGAACAAAAATGTGCAAATTGCGGTTTGTGAGCTTTGTAAAGGTGATCACCCAACAGACTATTGTCCTCCTTGTCCTCCGGTTGAAGAAGAAGCAAATTACATGAATAATCAAATTTAACAACAAGGTTATCAAAGGCAACAACAACCTTATCAGAATCAACAAGGGTATCAAAATCAACAACCAAAAGGAAATTATCGAAATCAACAAGGATATCAACAAACTCGACAAAATCCTTATCAACCTCAAGGAGGGAGTTCCAAGCTTGAAGAAACTCTTAACTAATTTATTCAAATGTCCAGGGCTAATCAAAAGACAAATGAAGCATCGATCAAAAATCTCGAGAGTCAAGTTGGGCAACTTGCAAAACAAATGACCAAGCAACAAGCGGGGCCTTCTTTCTCCGCCAATACTCAAAATAACGCAAAGGAGCATTGTAAAGCTATTGTTACTAGAAGTGAGAAAGAGTTGGAAGAAGGAGAAAAAATGAGAAAAATGTTGATTTAAGAATTGAGGAGGTTGTGGAGAAAGAAGAAGTTGATGATGTTGTAGTTGAAAATAATGATAAGGAAGAAGTTGAAAATAAGAATGAGAAGTTAGTTGAAAAAGAAAACCTTGAAAAAGAAAAGATAGAAGAAAAGAAAAGAAGAGTGAAAAGGGGGAAGGAGATAGTGAATCCAATTCTGATCCAAAACTTACCTTACCCTCATGTACCCACAAAGAAAGACAATGAACGACATTACGCTCGTTTCATGGACATATTCAAACAATTGCAAATCAACATTCCGTTTGCCGAAGCGCTTAAACAAATGCCAAAATATGCTAAGTTCATGAAAGATATTCTTACAAAGAAGCGAAGATATTCGGAGCCGGAAACAATTATCCTTGACGCAAGTTGTAGTGCTATAATCCAAAGAACTCTACCAAAGAAAGAAGTTGATCCGGGCGTGTTACTTTGCCGGTAACCATGGGTGATGTCTATGTTGGAAAGGGCTTAATTTATTTAGGCTCAAGCATAAACTTAATTCCATTTTCCATTGTGAAGAGGCTTGGTAACATTGAAATGAAGGCAATTCGGATAACGTTACAATTGGCCGATAAATCCACAACTCATCCTCATGGAATGGCTCAAGATCTCTTGGTTAAAGTTGATAAGTTTTTCTTTCCGGTTGACTTTGTTATTATTAATATGGAGGAAGACGAGGATGCTCCATTAATTCTTGGATGCCCTTTTATGAAGACCACCCGAATGATAATTGATGTTGATGACGGTCTTATGAAAGTAAGAGTTCAAAATGAAGAAGTGAGTTTTAATCTCTTTGAACCAATGAAGCATTCTTAAGATGAACATGATAGTTTCCGTATTGATGTAGCAGAAGAAGCCATAGTGGAAGTTTCAAAGCAATTTCATATAGTATCTCCCTTGGAAAGAGCTCATGATGACTCATTTGAAATATTTTCCGATGAAGAAGAAAGGGCCCTTGAAGATTGTTTGAAGGAACTTGAATCTTTAAAGGAGTTGCACCCATGGGAATGTGAAGAGGAAGAGTTAAAGAAAGAGGTGAGTGATGAGAAGTCTCAACTTAAATTGAAAGTGTTGCCTTCTAATTTAAAATATGTGTTCCTTGATGACAGTTGTAACAAATCGGTTATCATTAGCAACATCTTGACCGACAAAGAGGAGGACCGTTTGATTCAAGTTTTGAAAAAGAATCAACTAGCTATAGGTTAGGTTATTTCCGATCTAAAGGGAATAAGTCCAGCTTATTGCATGCATAAGATTTTAATGGAAGAAGATTTTAAGCCGACCGCTCAACCGCAACGCCGCTTAAATCCTACCATGAAAGAGGTGGTTCGGAAGGAAGTGGTAAAAATGTTAGATGCCGGAATGATTTACCCCATTTATGATAGCCCATGGGTTAGTTCGGTATAAGTGGTTCCGAAAAAAGGCGGATTGACGGTTATCCGAAACTAGAAAAATGAGTTAATCCCAACAAGAACCGTGAGCAGGTGGAGAATGTGTATTGATTACCATAGACTAAACAAAGCTACGAGGAAATATAATTTCCCCCTTCCGTTCATGGATCAAATGCTTGAAATATTTTCAGCTTAACAATTCTACTGTTTTTTGGATGGTTATTCGGGTTACAATTAAATTATCGTAAACCCGGAGGACCATGAAAAAACTGCTTTTACATGCCATTTTGGAATTTTTGCTTATAGGAGGATGCCGTTTGGGTTGTGTAATGCACCGACGAGTTTTCAAAGGTGTATGCAAGCAATATTCTCATATTTGATATAAAAGACAATTGAGGTTTTTATGGACGACTTCTCGGTTTTTGGGCAATCATTTGATATTTGTTTGAAAAACTTGGAAGCGGTTTTGGAACAGTGTGTGGAAACTAACTTGGTACTCAATTGGGAGAAATGTAACTTCATGGTGACTGAAGGAATTGTGCTCGGCCACAAAGTTTCTTCGAAGGGCCTTGAATTTGATCAAGCCAAGGTGGATGTTATTGAGAAATTACCACCACAGTTGAATGTAAAAGGTATAAGGAGCTTCCTTGGACATGCGGGATTTTATCGGAGGTTCATCAAGGATTTCGCAAAGATAGCAAAGCCTTTGAGCAATTTGCTCAACAAAGATAAGTCCTTTGATTTTGATGAGTCTTGCATGGTCGTTTTTAATTCTTTAAAACAAAGTTTGACTACCACACCCATAATCATCGCGCCCAATTGGAAAATGGATTTTGAACTCATGTGTGACGCGAGCGATTATGCGGTAGGTGCGGTATTGGGTCAACAGAGAACAAAACTTTTTCATGCTATACACTACGCGAGCAAAGTCTTGAATGAAGCTCAAGTAAACTATGCAACAACCGAAAAAGAGTTGTTTGCAATAGTGTATGTATTGGAGAAATTTCGGTCTTATCTGATTGGTTTAAAGGTGGTAGTCTACACTGACCACCCGGAAATTAAATATTTGCTTACCAATCCAGATTCAAAACAAAGGTTAATTCGGTGGATCCTTTTGTTATACGAGTTTAATTTGGAAATCCGTGACAAGAAAGGGTCAGAAAACTTGGTAGCAGATCATTTATCTAGGTTGGTTAATGTAGAGGTAACTCACCGTGAAAATGAGGTCCGTGAATAATTTTCGGATGAAAAACTTTTTCGAGTACAAGTTAGGCCGTGGTTCGCAGATTTTACTAACCACAAGGCAACCGGATTTATACCGGAGGACCTAACTTGGAATCAAAGACGGAAATTCCTCTCAGATGCTAATTTCTATGTTCGGGACGAGCCATACTTGTTTAAGTTAGGAGGTGACAATTTGTTGAGGAGGTGTGTCACTTGTGACACATGCCAAAGAAGTGGCGGGATTGGAAAAAGAAATGAAATTCCCTTGCAAACAATTTTGGAAGTCGAGGTGTTCGATTGTTGGGGTATTGATTTTGTCGGACCATTCCCACCATCTTTTTCGAACGAGTATATCTTAGTTGCGATTGACTATGTTTCCAAGTGGGTGGAAGCAATTGCGTCACCGAGGGCCGATGGCAAGACGGTGACAAATTTTTTAAAGAAAAACATATTCTCCTGTTTTGGCACCCCCTCGCATGTTAATCAGTGATGGAGGTTCGCATTTTTGCAATGCACCGCTCGAAAAGGTCTTAGAGTATTACGGTGTAAAGCACAAAGTTGTAACTCCGTACCATCCACAGACCAATGGTTAGGCAAAAGTGTCTAATAGAGAGGTCAAAAGAATTTTAGAGAAAACCGTGTCGAGCTCGGGGAAAGATTGGTCACAAAAATTAGATGAGGCTTTGTGGGCGTATCACACTGCTTACAAAGCTCCAATCGGTCTAACTCCTTTTCAAATGGTTTATGGCAAGACATGCCATTTACCCGTTGAATTAGAGCATAAGGCTCTTTGGGCTTTGAAAATGTTAAATTTTGATCCGAGTTTGGCCGGTAAAAAAAGGAAAGTTCAGTTGCATGAATTGGAAGAGATGCGAAATAACGCGTACCACTCAAGTAAGATCTATAAGGAGAAAGTGAAAGGATACTATCGCGGCTGGCAAAAATATTCGAGTCGCCATCATATTTTTTCTAAGGGAAATAATGATAAACCTAAAAATCCTTAATCCCAAGGGCAGAGATTCCTACGGTTCGGGAGTCGGTTAAGTGAGGGGAAGGTGTTAGGCACCCCTTGCTTCCATTGTACTCAATGGGATCCACCTTTGAATTTAGGGTATATTTGTTTGTCTAAGTTATAGGAAAACCTAAGTTTTTTATTAATTATACTCGCTAGGGTTGGTTTGCAACCCTATGCCTACGTACCCTCAATTTGAAGGATCAGAGTAACCGTAGTTCACATCCCCTATTCCTACCCCCTAATCCTATTCCTATTCCTAATCCCAAACCCAATCCACTATCTATACTCTTGGATAAAGAGTTGTATCCCTTTAATCTAGTATTTATAATCCTAGATAAGAAGTTCTATCCCTTAATCTATTATTTATACTCCTAGATAAAGAGTTTTATCCCTTAATCTATTATTTATACTCCTAGATAAGGAGTTCTATCCCTTAAATCCTGATCCGGTTATTTATACTCTCGGAGGAAGAGTTTTATCCCAAAATCCTTGTCCATTGTTTATACTCTCGGATGGAGAGTTCTATCCCTAAAATCCTTGTCCATTGTTTATACTCTCGGATGGAGAGTTCTATCCCTAAATCCTTTTGGCCTATATTTTAACTCTTGGAACCTAAGAGTTTTATCCCTTATCCCATCCCTTATTTAGGCTCTCGGACCAAGAGCTTTATCCCCTGATTTTATATCCCAAATATTTTATCCCTTGAATCATCCCTTAGAATTATCCCATTTTTATTTATTAAAAAAATATCCCTTTTCAACTTATTTTTAAAAATAAATTGATTATATGATTATATAAAAAACCTTAAGTTTATTATCCCATAATTGCTAGTAAAAGTTTGGTATTTAATTTATTTAAGAATATAACTTAAATGATTAATTAACCATTCGTCCTATACTTTATCCCCGATTTTTATTCCAAAATTAACTCATTTTTATCCCAAAAATCAACCCCTAATTTCCCAACTAAATTAATACCCCACAATTAATCCTAATTATTTAATTATATAGAGTAATCCCAATTGTTTAATTAAAAATTATAACATCTCAATAAATATACAACAAGCTCAAAATGAAAAACTTATGCCAATTATAAAATAAGTCACAATCATTAAATTAAAAACTTGTAACATCCCAAAAATATGAATAATCCCAATTGTTAAAACTTTTAATATCCCAAAGATAAATACTACCAAAACTTTTAATATTACAAAAAATGTGAATTAAATCTTATCCCAAAAATTGAATTAGTCCCAATTATCCCAAAAAAATATAAATTATCCCAATTAAAAAAGAAAAATCCCAATTATTTAAAGATAAATCACAACTATTTAATTCAATAGTTTACAAAAATCAAAATATAAAATAAATTCCAATCATAAGATAAATCCCAATTACTTAATCATTAAACTTTTAATATCTAATCAAATAATTTGCAACAACCCAAAAAAAAAAAAATCTTATAATATCCCAAAAACACATTAATCCCAATTATTAATTATAACATGTATTAAACCCTTAATTAAATAAAAATTTGTTTCCTAATTACCTAAATAATAAAAAAAATCGCTAATAAAACATTTAAATGTTGAAATCCCTAAATATAATTATATTTTTTTATCTCATGTTTATTGTAATTATCTAATTTTTCTTTACTCAATTATGATATTACTTAAATCCTAATTATATATTTTTTTTATTTTTTTTACTGTGTATTTATTACCATTTATTAAAAGGTTTCATATCCTAAATTATCATAAATCTTAACTTAAATCAAATAAATATATTTTTATTCTCCCGAGCTATAATTAACTCAACCATAAATAATTAATTAATAATAAGAAAGAAGATTAATTACTAATAAAATATATAAAAAAGTTTTTTTTTAATTTTTTTATAAAAAAAGGTGGGAGCACGTGAAGAGTTACCCTCTTTTTCTTCTTACTTAATTTTTCTATTTTTTTTCATATTAATATAGTTAATTATTGAAAGCATTAAAACAAAAAAGGAACAAAAAACCCCTCTTCTCCTTCTCTCGATTTCGATCCCAATCCCAAATAAAATTTACCCAGAAATAGCAAATAAAATTTAAACCCCAGAATTGTTATGGTGATACTTAGCAGGCATTAAACAAAAAGTAACATATTACAAAATAATTAAAGTGGTGAGGTGGAACTAACCTACGGGATCGAGGTTTATCCCGGTGAGCAAAATAAATAAGTTTTTTTTAGCTTTCTCCCTTCTTTTCTTGGTGTTCTGCCTTTCCTCTCCCTTCTTTTCTTTTCGTCCCTTGCGTTTTCCTTTTCCTCTCCCTATTTTCCCCTTTTCCCTTAGCGCAAGATTTCGACCCCTCTTCCCCTTTAGTGTTGTTGTTCTTCAATGTGAAGAACAACAACTTTTTTTTATACTGATTATTGTGAATTTGTGGGTGGGAAAGAATGTGGAAAACCAGCTCTATTTATAGATGAAAAATTAGGTCAGACATTGAATAAAATTTTTCAGTTTAGGAAGGTTTTAATCTGATATGATTTTCCTCTATTTCTTGGAGCCCAAGCAAATGAATCTGGATGGATTGATGGCTTGGTGAATTCAAATAAAAAATAATATTTTAAATAAAAGAAATATCCTAATAATGATAATGAGAAAAAAAAGATTTGATTGATTTTTATTTTTATGATTTTTTGAGATTTTTTTCCATAAAAAATTGATTTTAATGAAAAAATCAAATTTTCAAAAATTCATTAAATAAAAATACGAAAATTAAAAATTAAATATTAAAAAATGATATTTTTGTAATTTTTTCATAAAAAAAACTTAAAAAAACTTAGTAGTAAAGAAAAAATAAATAAAACATTAAAAATGTGAAAGGTGGGATTCGAACTCACAACCTCTCACACTTGTATCCCTTATACACCTTTCCTACCAATTGTGCCATTTTATTTATTCAAAATAAAGTGACATTAGCGAGTATTTACTAAAAATTTTAATAATAAATCCATGATAATATTAATACTAATAATAATATTGTTCCGGACTGGGCCGAGGACCTGCTCCACATCCGAACAGGCCCAACCCACACACTCTGGGGCGGCCCATACGAAGGACTTAGTCAAACCAACGTCGAGCACAGACCCACTCCAACAGTGTCGGGCACATGCCACACCCCGGCGGTGTTCGGGCACACGCGACATAGAGTGTCGGGCAGAGGTGCAAATTCTCTCCGAGTTCGCCCCTCCTCGACACTCAGGTGCTCCTTCCCGCGAGGAGCCATCTCTTTCTGCACATAAGAGTCCTTCCCGCGAGGACACGTCTCTCCCCGCCATGCGAGAGTCCTCCCCGCGAGGACATGTTCTCACGTAACCGCTCCACTCCCGATTGAATCGGTCTGCCCTAATTCCGGAGATCTAGGAACGGTTACCCCAGGGCGAAGACCACGTGCTGGTCTTCACTACGCCACGTAAGCCCTGGCAGTTACTTGGATTGGGCCTGGCAATCTAGCCCAATGCAAGTAACCGTTGGCCCCGCGCTGGGGGCTCTATAAATACCCTCTCACATGAAAGGGTCAGGTTACATACTCCTTCTTACTCTCACTTCTGTACTTGCCTTTTCTCTGACAACCACCTTACTTGAGCGTCGGAGTGCTTTGCAGGTACACCCCCCGCCGTCTTTCAACCTCACCGGAGCCAAAGTTCAACAGACATCGTTGGCCACCAGAAACTGTCTGATCCAGGTACGATCAGTGGCGCCGTCTGTGGGAAATTATAAGCTTCCCCGTTTTTCTGCTCGATAAACCAAAGCTTCCTCCATTCATCACCAACATGGCCAATCCGACAGTCAACCAGGCTCTGGACACCGTGCTCGCACAACTTGAGAATGGGAACCACCGTGAGGACGCCTTCATCCTCAACGGCAGCAAAGGCGACATAAGAGACGGGCAGACCGCCTCCCCGGACTCCCAAGATGTGGCCTACAACGCCGCCCGCCAGGACGACCAGCAAGCCATTCTCCAACCAGTTGCTCCGCCGCCCAATGCGGACCCGAGCACCGTGGCCCTGTTTGCATTGATCAACTAGACCAATCAGCTGATGGCGCAGCAGAACACCAGAATTGAAGCCTTGGAGCAAGGACGGGCACAACGATCTTCCCCGCGAAGACATCGTCGTCCCCCGTCACCTCGCCATTCTCCTTCCCCGCGAAGGACCCCTTCCGAAGATTCTCGGACCCCATCGCCGGTATGCCAGGGTCGCCGACCGCGTCTCGAGCGCCCCCAGCCAACGATCTCCCAGAAACGCCCTCGTTCCCCGCCTCGGAAGGAACCCAGGGCCTCCACCACCTCCAAGAAGTCCAAGCAGACAGAAGAAAGACCGAAGACCCGTTCAAGGAACTCCCCTCCACGGCACCATCGATCACCTTCGAGATCCCCGGCTGGCAGCGACGACGAGGACCAGAGGACCCTTTGTCATGGGAAATCATGAACGCCCCAATCCCTGCGGGCATGGAGAAACCCCCACCATTGGGGACCTATGACGGGCTGACCGACCCTGACGATCACGTGGAGAGTTTCAAAGCAATGCTTGACTTCCGAAATGTCAGGGGAGCCATCAGGTGCAGGCTGTTCCCCACCACCTTGCGGAAGGGAGCCATGACTTGGTATAAGGGTCTGGAACATGGGTCGATCACGTCATGGAAGCAACTGAAGCAACGCTTCACTAAACACTTCACCGCGTCTCGTCGACACCCGAAGACGGAGGCTGCCCTAGAAAGCATCTTCCAAGGGAAGAGCGAATCTCTCCAAAACTACATCGAGAGGTTCAATAAAGAAGCCGTCGAGGTCCATACGACCGACGACATGAAAAAATACTTAATTATCCATGGACTGCGTGCCGGGTCTGACTTTGCCAAATCCATAGGCCTCCGAAGACCCCGACGTCTCGTGGACCTTCTTGCTCGAGCCCAGAAGTACATCGAACTCGAGGAGACTGAAGCAGCTCAGATCGCTCTTGAGACGAGATGTAGAGAAGGCCCCCGCGGCCACAAAGATGAAGACTCTTCTCCCCGACGAGGAGGAGAAAAGAAGAAAGAGAACCGCAACCGTAATCCTTGGGAACCGCGTGGACCGGCTGGCCGATTCACGGAGTACACCCCGCTTAACACTCCCCGGTCTCGAATCCTCTCCGAATGCCATAATTCTGAGTTTGTAAAAGGAGGAGTTCGCTTCCCGAAGCCCGCTGCTCCTAAATCAAATGTTAATAAATCAAAGTACTGCAGGTTCCACCGGAGCCACGGGCATGTGACTGAAGACTGCATCCATCTCAAGGATGCAATTGAGATTCTCATCAAAAAGGGGCACTTGAAGAAATATGCCCAAAAGAACGACCCTCCTCGTCCGAGTTCACAGGAAGCGCAGAACGTCGAGGAGACGACACCTCCTCCTTCCGACAACCAGCTTCAGGTCGCCCTCAGCGTCACTCAGCCCGAGGACTTCTTCGTCCCCCCGATCATTGAGGGCGAAGAAGCAATCTGCAACATGTGGGCGACCTTCCCTGACGAGGACCCCGTCACTGCCCGCAGTACCTGGGAAGGCTTCCCCAAAGTTATGGTCATCTCCGGAGGTGGTCCCGAGAAATTATCGGTCGGATCAATCAAGCGAAAATTTGACGAACTGGAATCCGCGACATCTGTGAAGGTGACCACCCTCGAGAAAGTGCGGGGAAACTCCAATCCCATCACCTTCTACCTCGAGGAACTCCCCAGGGGAGCACCAAATGCCACTATTCCCCTCCTGATCAGGGCGCAGATGGTGAACTTTGACGTCCGAAGGATCCTAGTCGACCAGGGGAGCTCGGTCGACATCATGTATTCTCATTTGTTCGGGACCCTTCAACTTGACGAGAGGCATCTGACCCCGTACGTCGGTTCAGATCTACAGGGGTTCAATGGGACCACCACCAGACCATGGGGTTACATGGAGATAATGGTTACGTTCAGGGCCGAAGACATGGCCCGACAGGTGAAGATCCGTTTCCTGGTGGTGGAATGCCCGTCACTTTACAGCTGCATCCTCGGGAGGACCACCCTGGCTGAACTTACGGCGGTGCCATCGACGGTCCACCTCAAAATGAAGTACTACACGACCAGGGGACGAGTAGTGACGATGCATGGGGACATCGACGCGGCCAGAAGATGCTTTGACGCCGCTATCAAAGGCCTAAGTTCCATCGGCCCCAAACCCAAGACCGTGGCCAAGCCACCCCAGGATGCCGAACAAGTACCTCTCTCGCGCGTCAACGCGGTCGACCTCGACAGCAGGTTCTCCGGCGAGCCTGACGAAGACAGAGTCGAAGATCTCAACCACTGGGCAGAGAACAACGGGCAGCCTCCCCACCCAGCGCGCCCTATCCCAGATGGAGACTTCGAGCTCGTGGCCCTCGGGGACGATCCAGACCGCAACGTGAAGATTGGCGCCGGGATCCCCGACCTGGCAAAGGAGCAGCTGAAAGCATGTCTGAGGGAGAATGCTGACCTCTTCGCATGGAGCGCATCCGAGATGCCTGGCCTCGACCCCGAGGTGGCTTGCCATCAGCTCGCAGCAGATTCGGCCGCTAGGGCCATAGCACAACGTAGGCGTAAGCAGTCTCCCGAGAAAACGAAGGCTGCTGAAAAAGCTGTAAAAGACCTCCTAGAGGCAAATTTTATTTCGGAAGCCAAATACACGACATGGATGTCCAACGTTGTACTTGTTAAAAAGAATAATGGAAAATGGAGAATGTGCGTTGATTACACTGATCTTAACCGGGCTTGCCCGAAAGACTGTTACCCCTTGCCTAACATCGACCAACTGGTCGACAACTCTGCAGGTTACAAACTACTATCTTTCATGGACGCTTACTCGGGATACAACCAAATTCCCATGGACAAGGTCGACAAACAACACACGGCCTTCATGACCGCGTCGGGCAACTACTATTACAACGTAATGCCCTTCGGTCTGAAGAATTCCGGTGCGACCTACCAACGGATGATGAACAAGGTTTTCCGGGCTGAAATCAGCGACATGCTCGAAGTCTACATGGATGACATGATCGTCAAGTCTGCAAAAGAAGTCGACCACGCCGCGCACCTCAAGAAGGTGTTCGACACGGCGAGGAGGTGCCGCATGAGGTTCAATCCCGACAAGTGCACCTTCGGCGTCCGGGCAGGAAAGTTCCTCGGATTCTACCTCACGGAACGAGGAATCGAGGCAAACCCCAACAAGTGTAGGGCTTTCTCCGAGCTCCCTACCCCAGACTCAAAGAAGTCGATACAATCATTGAACGGGATGCTCACCGCCCTCTCCCGTTTCGTCGCCAAATCCGCGCAGTACGCACTTGTAATACCCCAAATTTTGACCACTAAAGTTTCCCATCATTGTGCAAATCATCACCACAATATGGATGAATCATCATGCCTCATCAAATGCCTCAAGGGTTGTTGAGTATTCACTACAATCAAAATTAGGGTTTTAAGCCCTCTCAGAGCCTTAGACAAAGGATCAATCAAGGAATGACATGATCTTCAACTTGTATAACCTCTCAAACATCCACAATGGATCAAAAAGGACTCCCACTTCAAGGATTAAGTACAAGGCTGCTCCCTTCTAGGTGGATCAAGTCTAAAGATCGCCAGTATCACCAAATTAGGGTTTTGGTCGACCAGGGCCTCCAGATGAAAAATTTCATCTGGACACAAGCCAAAGATCCAAAACACAACCTAATGTACTCCATGGAACCTCATGGACCCAAGCATCAAGTCAATTTGACCTCAGGGGATGCATACAACAAAAATCAGGAATTAGGGTTTCTTGACCTAATTTACCCCTAAGTTGACTTTTGGGACAAATCAAGAGCCAAGACCTCAAGACATGATTTGAGGGTCTCTAATGAACTATATTTATCCATTTGGAACAATGGATTAATCCGAGAAGCTTGAGCAACAAGTCTCATTTTCATCTGCACCATAATTAGGGTTTCGCGAGGAAAGTCAACTGTAACTTTGACTTTTGACCAGGACATGCTCCCGAACCCTAGGACATGCCCCAATATACTCTATGACACCCATGGAACATGTCCATCAAGTTTTATTTAGGTCAAGGACATGATTTCCTGAAGAATTGCACAATTTGGAATTCATCTGATAAAAAGTCAACTGTGCACAAAAGTCAACTTTGACTTTTTGAGATTTTTCACCAAAATGGATTTTTAACCCTAAAATGATGTTAATGTATGATTTGAATCATCATTCATCAAGAAAAATCAAAGAAAGTGGGATAACTTGTAAAAGGGGTAACCATAAAACTTAGAAATTTTTCTAAGTTATGGAAAAAGTACCACTAATACACCAACTTTGGAGGATCATAACTCCTAAACCACATGGCCATTTTTTCTCATCCAAAGATGGATTTGTAGCCCTCATTACCCTCTACAAAAACTTCAACTAGACCTAAGTCTAATTCATTAAGGATTTTGAGTTATGGAGTGATCAAAATTAAGAAATCACACTTTGTTCCAACACTTACTGAAAATTTCACTAAGTCAGATTTTGCTTCACTTTTTGCCAAATGTAGAGGGATTTTTCACTTGGAATCAAAAGAGATCAAAGCCAAACTTGTTCAAACAGTTGTTGTATCATGTAAGGGCTTTCCAAAATGGTCAAGAACATTGCCAAATTCAACTTACCCCATGAGATATGACATTGTCAAGTTGCCTTGCTGAAATCTGTCAAAGGCAAGGCAGATTTTGCATTTTGGCTCGATTTGCCAAAATTAGCCAAATTCAAATGCTCCTATCCACTTGGACACATCTGAGGATTGAATCTAAAGGGGACAATCACTGAGCCAAGCCTCCAAAGTCCATGGAAAAAGAAATAGCATGTTGAACCTAGAATGGCCAAAATAGGGACAAGACTCCAAATTTGGATTGAAGCATTCAATGGAAGCATCAAGGTGGCATGGACTGAGCCATTCTCATCTGAAATTAGTCAAGACTTATCCAAGACCAAGGGAACCAAAGCTCTGTGCCCTAACCTCTAGTCAATGGCTAGAGGAGACTTGGATTTTCATTTGCCAACATTGGCCAAACCTACTTACCAGCTGCCATTCACTATTCCTTGCAAAACAAACTTGCTCTACTATAAATAGAGCTCAATTGTGATCAGTTTGAGTACACCAAAGCCATCAAACAGATGCTTTCCTCAAAATATCTTCTTTCACTCTAATTTTTCCTTCTAAGGCAAGTCACTATCGGGTTTTGAGTTTGAGAGCAATTCCAATCAAACCAATCACTCACACACCTCACATACATCACATATGAGCTGATCAAACACTTAGATCACTTCTGAAACACCAATTTCACAAAATCACCAGCTGGTTGCTCAAATTTTCAATCAAGTTGCAGCTGAGATGCCATGAATTGATCCAGCCAATTTCAATCAAGTCCAACCATTCAAACACACTCCATAGGGTGTAGGGAAGCTGTTCAGATCATCACCACTCATTTGTAACACCTCCAAATCAAAAATCACATTGCACTTGCTGTCACGGCTTAGAGGTAAACACATACTTGGTCATCTCTCAATCTATGCATAATTCCTCGCACAATAATTTGGCCATATGTTCATAATCATGCATGGAATGTTTTCCCTCAATTAATTGTATTGTTTGAATCGTGTATCAAAAATCCTAGCCTTCATGCAAAAATTAGGGTTCTTGAGGATTTTTCATGATTTCTTGTTATATGTTTAATTTAAATGAAATTAAGTGTTATAGACATGATCGTGAGGTTGAGACGAGCATAATGATATGTGGATTGCATGATATAATCAAGTATTCAGTGAGATTGAGGAGAAAATGCAAATCAGCCAAACCCAGAACACGCGCGTGTTCTTGGTGTGTTCTTGGCGCCATTTTTGAATAATTCAAATATTTGAATTTTGTGATTTTGTTTAATTGATTCAAAAATTAATTTCTCTCTGAGTTTTAATGATTTTGAGTTGATTCTTTTTTTAATAATTCACAAAAATGTTAAAATATTTTATTTTATAAAAAAATCCCAAAAATATTATTTGTTTCATATAATTGATATTTTTGCAAAGAATTAATATTTTAATTGTTTTGACATATTAAATATTTTTTTCTACATTGATTTTGCAACTTTTAATGCTTTCTAATTATTTTGTAGGTCAATACTTAATTTTTGAAGCATTAATCCAAAATCACAATTTGTTTTTCACATGTTAAACAATTTTGATCATTTTAATTGAATTTTTATTCAATTAAATACATTTTTGAAAACAAATTGGGGTTTTTGGATTAATTCAACCCTTATAAATCATTTTCAAAAACACTTTGGGCCTCTAATAGAGTGTAAGACCCAATCCTTTTTTGACCAAAATCATTTTGGGCGTCACTTATTGTATAAGTCCCGATACCGTCAAAAACAAACGGCGCGATCATCGCCTATTCAAAGAATCAATTGGACCTCTCCTTGAGCTATAAGACCCATTCAAAAACACTTTGGGCCTCTAATAGAGTGTAAGACCCAATCCCCTTTTAACCAAACCATTTTGGGCCTCACTTATTGTATAAGTCCCTTTGCGTTAAAAGAAAATCTCGGCGCGATCACCATATCAAACGGAAAAATCATCTGGGCCTACCCTCGTGTTATAAGCCCCACTCTTTTTCTTTAAACTTTTTGGGCCTCTTGAGTGAGTGTAAGACCCATCCCTTTGTACAGAAAACATTTTGGGCCTCAGTCACTTGTATAAGTCCCTCTGTACAAATTCAACAGTACACTCACTGATAAAACCATGGGCCTCTCCTTGAGCTGTAAGCCCCAAATCTTTCTTTTTCAAAACACTTTCTCCTTTGATTTTGAATATACTGTTGTTTTCAATCTTTCTTTGTTGAACAACTAACCAAACAGCATGGAAGCTCTACAACCGAGTAAGTGTTTATACGCTTTCATTTACCGCTTTCATATACATATAACTGTATTGTGGGGCTGTTTCACTGTAAGTCTTCTTTCATAAACTCATATCAACTGTGTAATAATAGTATAGATATTTAGATTTTCCCCGGCAACTACGTCTAGAACTAGGTGACGCCGTTTCGTTTATTCGTAGAAATAGACAACTAGATCCCCAATAGGATCACCAGATACAGTCTTCTCTCAGGCTGTCCTCATTAGGAATTGTCAAGAAACTCTACTCCCAGAGATGAATGTATTCTCCGTGAATGGCATCTTTGAGTTTCTTCCAAATTCTCGAATTTTCCTGACTTTGATCTATTCTCGGTGAATAGCATTGCCTTGAATTTCTCGGGGTTTGGGGACCCACAGGCTTCTTAAAAGCATCGGCCTCCTCTTGGGCATCGTCCAAGGACCCACAGGCTTCCTAAAAGCAACCCCGCCTCCTCTTGGGCTTAGTACAAGGACCCTACGGCTTCTTAGAAGTATTCACAGCCTCCTCTTAGGCTTCGTATAATGATCTCTTCCTCCGGGAATAATAGCCTCCTCTTGGGCTTAGTACAAGGACCCGTCGGCTTCTTAAAAGTTTCCAGCCTCCTCTTGGGCTTCGTACAAATTGTCCCGACGACCTCCTAGAGGTATAGGAACAGAACTTAGTCATCTTCATAGAACAGTCCTTTCGTAGAATCTACTACTGTTTCTCAAAGCATAGTACAAAAGATGAAACTCTAGACATGGACAGTCTAATCTCCTTGAGTCTCAAAGACATTCTCAAGTGACCCCTTCAAAAATAGGAAGGAAACCCGCAGACTCAGATAGTCTCAATATCCTTTGGATTTCCCGCTTCCTTAAAGAAAAGGAAATATCCCAGATCCTTGAATCAAATCCATGAGTACAACATTGCTCATATAAGAACTGATTTTCTCTTTAAAATCAATATACTGGACCTGTCACTTAACTGAAACAGTAACTATAGCCTCCTCTTGGGCTTTGTACAATGATTCTCCCCAGCGGAGTTAAACAACGTTTAGCCTCTCTCTCGGGCTTTGTACGAGACACATAAGAGACTCCCTCGTTGAGTCAATTACCCCTTTTGCCTCCATCTCGGGCTTTATACAAGATACAAAAAGGTTCTTATTGAGCCAAATAAACGATAGCCTCCATCTCGGGATTTATACGAGATACCAAAAGATTCCCTCGTTGAGTCCAAACCTTTTAGCCTCTCTCTCGGGCTTTGTACGAGACACATATTAGCCTCCTCTTAGGCTTTGTATAAGAAAACCACTGGTTAATCCAATTAACCTTTTAGCATCAAAACTGTGCCTCGTTCACAGTAAACAAACATCAACAACTCCTTCCCCTTCATCTAATCGCTGTAAGCGGCAAGCCTCTGGATCATCTACATCCATGCCACTGTCCCTCTTTTAGCATGAGAAATTCCTAAGGAAAGATAACATTGCTCTACACTGAGTTAAAGTCTTCTCCTTCTGGTTAAAACCCCCTATAAAGGAAATTATGGCATTGCTCGGATCCGCGTATCCCGGTTAAAGTAATTCTCCTTTATAAAACAGTTGTGACATACAAACCCCTCTTTAGAGATGACAAATTCTCTCTAAAGTCAACACCCCTTTAGCTTCACATCTTGGGCTTTGAACAAGATACAAATCACATTTCGCTTCACGTCTTGGGCTTTGAACAAGACACCAAAAACAATCATTTCCTCCCATAGAATAGGAGGAACTACGAATGCTCTGATTTCCCTGTTTTGGATAAACGGGAATACGTAGGCATAAAATTGAAAGAAAAATCTTAGCGAGCACACTAAACAAAAACCCAAAATCCCATATCAAAAGCAGTAATTCAAAAATCATCAATCCTAACATCCTAATCCTTGTTCCCCGCCAGAAACCTTCTGTCAAGGTAAAAAGAAAGAAAACAGTATTGGCGAAAATACAAATAACCAGTACAAAGGCCCCCCACATTGATAGCATTCGTAACCTAACAGACCGCTGTTTAAACTCAGTATGCAAAGCAGGGTTAATTGGAGACATCTATTTCCCTTCCTTCATCAGCTTCAATAGGATAAAAATGAATCGACCTGTAGTTTTAAGCTCAACCGCAGAAGAGCGGCCAGCGCTTAAGAACCGCGTCCAAAATCGCTCGCTACAGAAAAAATGGCGCCCACCGTGGGGCCAGTCTCTGTGTTCCTTTTTCCTTTTCACCTCTTGTGTGATACCACAGATTGGGGCTTCCGCCGGGGAACCCATTCTCTGTCAGGAACTTAGGATTCTTAGCTTCATAGGTCTAGGATGATTAGGACAAATATATATACTACTTTTCCTAATTGCTATACATGTTTATTTTTCTGCTAATGGGAATGCGGGTGATGCCGTATGTGGAAAGAATGAGTATACACCTAAGATAAGTGATGGCGACGGGGTCGACCATCAACCTTAGTGGAGGCTGACCAACGCAACTCATTCTCTCACCTAGACAATGGGCCGGTTGTTAAGTCTGAGAAGCTGAGGAGCCAAACCCTTTCGTAGTGCGGAAACTATCAGAAATAGTTGTTACGCGATACTACCCTCATTTGAGGCTGGTGATCTATTCTCGGTGAATGGCACTTACTCTAAGATTGTACTACAACTCGCTGGCGATCCGCTTGTTGTTTTGCTTTCCTGGGAGGAGCTAATGATAATGAGTACAGGTACAAAAATCACCCTAGTATAAACCTTTGGGGATGGGTAGAGCCTTGACTTCATGACAACGACCCTTTGACCCCATGTTTTTTCTATGTTTTTGTGTGCTGCATTCATGCATTCATTTAAAAAATATTAAAACATTCAAAAAATCTTCTCTTCTAGTCTCTCTGTTCTTTCAAAATAAACTAAGACTGTGATTGCAAATATCAGAGAAAAGGATTGCACTAATGGATTTCAGTAGAAGGAGAACTCACCAGTATACCTTCAAGGTTCCAAAACTAGAGGATTTGAGAAGGTTAGCAGGAATGATCACTAACCCTGAGGCTTTCAGAGCCAAGCACGGAGGTTTGCTACCACTATTAAGAGTCCATGTGATTGAGGGAATCATGGATGCGCTCATTCAGTTTTATGATCCGATTTATCACTGTTTCACATTCCCGGATTACTAGCTTGTACCAACGCTGGAGGAGTATTCTCACCTGATCGATCTACACATTACAGATCGAGCTCCATTTTCTGGACTGGAAGAAATTCCAAAGAATCAGACTATTGCAAAAGCAATTCATTTGGACGAGTCTGAGGTCAGGGCTCACATGACCGCTAAGGGTGGCATCCAAGGTTTGCCAGCCTAGTTCTTGACAAAGAAAGCCCTGTACTTCGCCAGTATAGGAAACATGACTGCTTTTGAAAGCATCTTTGTCTTGCTCACCTACGGGTTATTTTTGTTTCCTAACATTAATAACTTCGTCGATATTAACTCCATTAAGGTTTTTCTCATTGGAAATTCTGTGCCGACTTTGCTCGCAGATGCGTATCATTATGTACACCTGGGAAATTTGTACAGCGGAGGGGAGATCACATGCTGTGTACCTTTGCTTTACAAATGGTTTATCTCTCACTTGCCCAAGTCTGCTGCTTTTTGGGATTGCAAGAGTGCCTTACGTTGGTCGCAGAAGATCATGTCTCTTACCAACTCTGATATAGATTGGTGTAATAGGATTTATGAGGGAATCATGATCATTGATTGTTGTGGAAACTTCCCCAACGTACCCCTTATAGGAACTAAAGGAGGAATCAACTACCATCCGGTATTGGTTCGCCGTCAATTTGGATACCCGATGAGACACATCCCACTGGGTGTTCATCTGGAAGGTCTTTTCTTTAAAGAAGGAGAAAACGACAGAGCACTAAAGATGGAAATAGTGCACGCTTGGAAGCATGTTCATAAGAAAGGACGAGAGTCTCTGGGAAAACCGGACTGTGTCTCGGTGGAGCCTTATCTCCATTGGGTACAAACTAGAGCTCTCAAGATAAAGATGCCTTATCCTCGTTACGAAATTCTTCCGCCGAGGGAATCTGTCATGTACTTCATGACAGAAACTGAAAAGCTTCAGGTTACTCTCAACAAAATTCAAAAGGAGAGAAGCTCTTGGAAGAACAAGTACCGCACCCTCGACATAGAGTGCATCAAAATACAACAATTACTGAAAGAGAAAGACGCTCTGATTGAAATTTTGGAGCAACATGCTGTAGATAATCAAGATAACCAAAGGAATTTGCTCGCTCCTTTAACTTGGCAAAGGAATGACAACCCGACAACGGCCCAAGAGCCCCGGTCAAAGAAAAGGAAGATACCAGAATCATCACCTGATTTCTCTTCAGAGAGGACTCAGGACCCATTAGTTTAGGTTTCTGTTTCGGCACTTTGTAATCTACTATATTTCCACTTCTGTAATCTTTTGAATTTCAATAAAAAGGGGTTTCCCCACCGTTTGATATTTGCAATCTAATTGTCAAAGTTAATTTTGATTAAACCAAAAAAACAATTAATATAATCATTGCATTCATCATTCTCACATCGCGTATTCTTCTTCCCTACGAATCTCATGTTTGTGTCTCGATTTTAGAGTTAAACTGTCTCATTCGTATAATACTCGGGCCAATCGTCAGAAAAGGATGGATGATCTTGAGGAAGAAAACAGAGAGTTGAAAGAAGAGATCGACGCTCTGAGAGAGGATATGAGAAAGCTTCTTAACGACATGCAAGCCATGGCAGAAGCTCAGCTACAAAGAACTGTGATCTCAGAGATCACCTCAACGCCCGTAGTGGAGAGGTATGATCCTAGGTATCAGATACCGAAAGATCGTCCTTGGGGCATGCCTGTCAACTATATCTCGGAAGGATATGTTCCGCCGATCACTGAGGATCAGGGAATCACAACAGAAGCCGCTGGGCCTGAAGGTTACAAACTTCGGGAAAGCGAAGATGCCAGGGGCATGTTGAAGACTCCTGAAGGTTACAAACTTCGGGAAACGCCAAGACTCACTGCCATAGTCACGGTACCACCCCCTGTGGTGCACACTGTCCTGGAAGGACAGATTCCACCAACACCTTCTGGTAAGAAGGAAACTATGTTTAACAGAATGGAGGAATTCCAGGAGCAATTCTTGGAAATGCAGAAGGAACTGCAGGCCATTCGCGGCCCGGATTTATTTGGAAAGGACGCCGCAGATCTCTACTTGGTCCCAAATGTGAAAGTCCCGCACAAGTTCCAAGTGCCCGACTTTGAAAAATATAAGGGTAACTCTTGCCCTCAAAGCCATCTGGTGATGTACGCTCGGCGGATGTCAGCCCAGACGGAGAATCAGGACCTACTGATTCACTACTTTCAGGATAGTTTAACCGGTGCTGCACTCAAATGGTACATGGGTTTAAACCGTGCCACGATCAGCACTTTCAGAGATCTTGGTACTGCCTTCGTCCAACAATACAAATACAATTTGGACATGGCACCCAACAGAGATCAACCCAGATCAATGTCGCAAAAGGACAAGGAAACCTTTAAGGAGTATGCTCAAAGGTGGCGTGAAATTGCCGCTCAAATTTGTCCACCTCTTGAGGAAAAAGAGATGACAAAGATCTTCTTAAAGACCTTAAGCTCATTTTACTATGACCGAATGGTTGCCAGTGCGCCCAGTGATTTCACCGAAATGGTCGGCATGGGTGTACGTCTTGAGGAAGCCGTCTGAGAAGGACGTTTGGTAAAAGACACTAGATCGACGAGCGGTGCTAAAAAATACGGTAGTGCTCTCCCTAAGAAAAAAGAGCAAGATATTGGGAATATCTCTCTTGGAAAGCAAAGACGACGTTATCAACCGGTAGCAGCTGTGACTCCTGCTATCAACCCTGCGTCTATTCCTACGTATCAACCTCAGGTTGCGCAGAGCCAACCTGACCAGCAAAGGACACAACAGCCTCTTCAGCAGGCTCGTCCTCCATATAACAACAACCGTACAACACGGCCTCCAGGATTTGATCCTATACCAGTATCGTACGCAGAACTGTTTCCATTATTACTGGCTAAGGGGCACATTCAGACTAAATCTCCTCTTAAAGTACCGGAAAATCCGCCTTTTTGGTTTAAGGTGGATCAAACATGCCCTTATCATCAAGGAGGTTCAGGGCATAACATAGAGACTTGTCTCAATTTCAAGTCTGACGTGCAAAAACTTGTTAGGAGCGGGGTCTTATCCTTCAAGGATACAAATCCTAATGTTCTCACGAATCCGCTACCTCAACACGAGAAGGCTGCAGTCAATTTGATAGAAGGAGAGACTAACAATGTCTATCAAATTTACGATGTACTCTTGTTGAAAACCAATCTGGATAAGATGCATTGTAGACAGAGTGGATATGGCCATGTGCCACCTCATAATTATCATCAGTGTGATATCTGCTCTAAAGACAATCAAGGATGTTCGGTAGTGCAAGCAGCTCTACAGGAACAAATGGATCTCGGATGGATCCAGGAGCACCGAGTTCGTGGAGTTAACATGGTCTACACGAATTCTAACGTCATTCAGAACCACGACATCCGTGCAATGAATGTCAACTTGGTGGCGATGCACTCCAGGCAAAGCCAGTATCATAATCTGCCGCGACACGATTACAGTTCTTATCTGATTTGCTCGGTAAACAAACAGGGATGCTCTTTCATACAAGAGGCCCTCCAGCGTCAGATGGATCTTGGATGGATCCAAGACTACCATGATAGGAACTCCTATCAAATCAACATGGTTCAGATCTTCGATATTCGCGTAATGAATACCAACCTGGTAGAGTTACATGCTGAGCAGGTCCGACTCGGATTCTTAATATCACATGACTATCAAAGCTGTAAAGCGGGTTGTGACAACGATCGAGGTTGTACCCTTGTCTAGGAGGCACTTCAGCACTTGTTAAATCATTGGTGGATGCCAATCTACATGGATGAAGGTACTCAGCAGATTAGTATCAGTAATAGAAACCCCACTCGGCGTCAGAGTCAGGATGTCTGATCAGTGGAAGCTAACCTAGTGAGGTTACATTGTATTCAAAGTGGGCGTGGCCAGGTGCCACCACACAACTATGACAGTTGTAGCATCTATTCGGAAAGTAACCAAGGGTGTTACCTTGCCGAGCAAGTTGAGGATGTTGTCACGATCTCTGGTCATCACAAGACCAGGGATGTTTTCGCCATTATTCCTCTACTTGACGAATCTAAAGTTCCCAACCAGGAACGAATCGAGATTACTTATGATGGTCAGAAAAATTAGAAGGCTCCTGTAGTCATCTATCTACCAGGACCGCTACCGTATGAATCAGCTAAGGCGATCCCTTACAAATACGGTGCAACAATAATTGAAAATGGAAAGGAAATTCCATTACCCTCCGTTGTGAACATTGCAGACATCAGTCGAGTAACACGGAGTGGTAGAATCTTCAACCGAGGGGTTGGGGAACTTAACAAGGAAAAGGAACTTCAGACAGAAGCTCCCGACCTTTCAAAAAATAATGATGAGATGCTGAAGCTCATCCAAAGGAGTGAATATAACATTGTTGATCAACTATTACAAACTCCTTCAAAGATCTCGGTGTTATCACTGTTACTCAGTTCAGAAGCCCATAGGGAGGCTCTACAGAAAGTCTTGGAGCAAGCCTTTGTGGAACAAGATGTAACAATCAGACAGTTCGATAGCATTGTCTCTAACATCACTTCCTGCAACAATTTGGGATTTAGTGATGAAGAATTACCTGAAGAGGGTCATCGTCATAACATGGCGCTCAATATCACAGTTAACTGCCAGGACGATGCTTTAGCCAGTGTACTGGTAGACACAGGGTCAGCCCTGAATGTTATGTCGAAGTCCACTTTGATGCAATTATCATTCAAAGGACCTCCGATGAGGGTTAGCGAGGTTGTCGTCAAAGCATTCGACGGATCCAGAAAAACAGTTATTGGCGAAGTTGATCTTCCCATAACTATTGGTCCTCACACTTTCCAAGTCACTTTCCAGGTCATGGACATCCGGGCAACATACAATTGTTTATTAGGAAGACCTTGGATACATCAGGCTGGAGCGGTCACTTCGACCCTCCACCAAAAGCTAAAATTCGTCAAGAACGATCAACTTGTCACGGTTTGTGGGGAACAAGCCTTGCTTGTGAGTAACTTGTCATCATCTACTGGAATAGAACCCGAGGAGGTTATTGGAACTCAGTTCCAAGCACTGTCGGTAAGCGAGAACAATCAGTTCAGAGGAGGAACCTCGATTTCCTCATACAAATATGCTATTAAAGCGGTCGAGAGTACCGATACGACAGGATGGGGGCAGCTTGTCATTCCCATTGACAATAAAACAAAGAAGGGTCTTGGTTTTTCTGCAACCTGTACCCGGACAGCTGCTAGCAATGAAAGTCTTCATCCCATTCAGAACTTCTTCCACAGTGGAGGTTTCCTTCACCCAGTGTCTCAGACAGTTCATGCTATCAATGAGGAAGATCCCTCTGACACAGATGAAGAATGGAAGTCCTACCTTAACAAGGACGGTTATATGTCTCAGGAAGAGGTGCCTATGCCTTTTTGCTTTCCTACAGAAAGTCCGAGATTTATATCAAGATCAGATGTCGAAATGATCTACGGGGATTGTGATCCGGAAGGATGCTGCGCTCCGCCAAATTCATTAGAGGAAGACACTCCGATGAAAGATAATTTTGACTACACCTACTATGGCCCAATGGATGGTCTGCCAATGTGGCAACCTTACCCAGGAAACTTGGGGCAAGAAAGTCAGTCGAACAATGAAAATCAGCTGAGCGTCATTGAATGAAATACCTGTGTCCCCACCAGGCCATGGGATCAACACTCAGGTCATGCAGAAACTACTCAACATGAAGATGAATTTGCAACGTTTGCAGGACTTGAGTTCATCAACTATGCTTTTCCCGAGGTCAACGTCATTGAGAGAGATGACTCCTCCAGTTCCAAAGAAGTTTGGGACACTCTGGGAGAACCAAGTGGAAAATTCGACTATATGGTCAAGTACACCGCTCCCGAAAGCTCTCGTATCAGGCTCGAGGATATCCAGGCAACTGGATGGGGAGATGTACCTGAGAACACAAATGCTATGCAAAATGCAACAGAGTAATTCTCCTACGACAATTCTGCCTGGGAGACAGATTCCAATGATCCCGCTCCACCAGAAATCAGCGTCATTTCTGAAGACAAATCAAGGAAGGTGCCAGACTTTGTGATTCACCGAGGAGTTCGCCGCCAATGGGTTGCTGTCGAGGTTTCGAAGGTCGTTCACCAGTCAAAGTAATTGCCATCTTTTAACCTTTCACCTTGCCCAGGTGAAACAGATGTTTTGATAGGGCTCGCTTTCTATAAATTTCCCTCTTCGCTTCGCCCAAAGCGACAGAGTTTTGTTTTATAGGGCTTTAGTTTTAAGATTCGACTTGTTCATTAATAAAATAACGTCGTTCTGTAATTTCCGCATTAATTGCTGTTTTCTCTTTTCGTTTTTCAAAAAATGGTAATCCTAAAAAACAAAACTATAAAAAACAAGCAGTAAAAAAAATACACTGCACACACTTGCATTTTCTCTATTTCTTCTAAACACGAATCATCACGTCATGCAGATTGCTTGTTTTAAACCCAGTTGAAACATACGATTCGATGCCTTCTCCCAACTTTGAGTTCCCGGTATTCGAGGCTGAAGAAGAAAATGACGACAAAATTCCAGAAGAGATCTCTCGACTACTCAGACAAGAGGAAAGATCCATTGAACCTCACAAAGAACTATTGGAAACGGTAAACTTGGGTTCAGAGCAAGAGAGAAAAGAAATCCGGATTGGGGCACTGCTCAGTCCAACTGCCAGAGAGAGTTTGATAAAGCTTCTCAGAGAATTTACCGATGTATTCGCTTGGTCTTATCAGGATATGCCAGGGTTGGATACCAGCATCGTGGAACATCACTTACCGTTAAGGTCGGAATGTCCGCCAGTAAAGCAAAGGTTGAGACGCACTCACCCGGACATGGCCATCAAAATTAAAGAGGAGGTACAAAAGCAGATTGACGCGGGTTTCCTCGCTACAGCTGAATATCCTCAATGGTTAGCCAACATCGTACCCGTTCCCAAAAAGGACGGAAAGGTCAGAATGTGTGTTGATTACAGAGATCTGAACAAGGCAAGTCCAAAGGACGACTTTCCTTTACCACACATTGACATGTTGGTTGACAGCACAACAAAGTTCAAAGTATTCTCCTTCATGGATGGATTCTCGGGCTATAACCAGATCAAAATGGCGCCGAAAGACATGGAGAAAACTTCGTTAATTACCCCATGGGGTACCTTTTGTTACAAGGTAATGCCGTTCGGTTTGAAGAACGCCGGGGCAACCTATCAAAGGGCCATGACTACTCTGTTTCATGACATGATACATAAAGAAATTGAGGTATATGTCGATGATATGATTGCAAAATAAAAAACAGAGAGTGAGCACGTTGAACATCTGTCAAAATTGTTCGAACGTTTGAGAAAATTCAAGCTTCGCTTGAATCCCAACAAGTGCACCTTCGGTGTCCGTTCAGGGAAACTACTAGGGTTCATCGTCAGCCAGAAAGGAATTGAGGTTGATCCTGACAAGGTCAAGGCCATTCAAGAAATGCCTTATCCGAAAACTGAAAAACAAGTCAGAGGATTCTTGGGACGTTTAAACTACATCTCCAGATTCATATTCCTTATGACCGCCACATGTGCGCCGATTTTCAAATTACTGAAAAAGAACCAGGATTGCGTTTAGTCAGAAGATTGCCAAACTGCCTTCGACAGTATTAAGAAATATCTATTGAATCCTCCGATTCTATCACCTCCAGTGGAAGGAAGACCACTGATCATTTACCTCACAGTCCTAGAGGACTCAATGGGATGTGTACTTGGCCAACAAGACGAAACTAAAAGAAAAGAGTCTGCCATCTACTATTTGAGCAAGAAATTCACCGACTGCGAGACTTGGTACACGATGCTTGAGAAAACTTGCTGTGCTTTGGCTTGGGCAGCCAAACATCTTCGCCAATACATGATTCGTCATACTACTTGGTTGGTCTCCGAAATGGATCCAATCAAGTACATATTTGAAAAACCTGCTCTTACGGGAAGAATTGCCCGTTGGCAGATGCTGTTATCAGAATATGACATAGAGTACCACGCTTAGAAAGCCGTTAAGGGAAGTATTTTAGCCGATCATTTGGCTCATCAACCGATTGACGATCAAGAATCAATCGAGTTTGACTTCCCAGACGAAGATGTCATGTATTTAAAAATGAAAGACTGCGATGAACCGCTACCCAGTGAAGGGCCAGAACCAGGTTCCCAATGGGGACTTATCTTTGACGGAGCAGCTAATCATTACGAAAACGGAATTGGGGCAATCATTGTTACCCCTCAGGGTACCCACATTCCTTTCACCGCTCGACTTACGTTCAAGTGTACGAACAACGAGGCCGAATACGAAGCTTGTATTATGGGTCTCGAAGAAGCGATCGACTTAAGGATCAAGAACTTGGATGTATATGGCGACTCAGCTTTGGTTATCAATCAGATTAAAGGAGATTGGAACACATACCAATCAGGATTGATTCCTTACAAAGACTATGCAAGAAGGTTGTTACCCTTCTTCAACAGAATCGAGTTTCATCATATCCCTCGTGATGAGAATCACATGGCTGATGCTTTAGCCACTATCTCTTCCATAATTAGTGTAGGTCAATGGAATGACATACCTAAGATCGACATAATGCGCCTTGAACGGCCCGCTTACGTCTTCATGATTGAAGTAGTCATAGATGACAAACCTTGGTATCACGATATCAAATGCTTCCTTCAGAAACAAGAGTACCCATCTGGGGCACTCAGAAAAGACAAGAAAACCCTCAGAAGATTGGCTGGAAACTTCTTCATGAGTGGTGACACTCTCTATAAGAGAAATTTTGACATGGTCTTGCTCCGATGCGTAGACAGACCAGAGGTAGACATGCTTATGAAAGAAATTCATGAAGGATCCTTTGGCACTCATGCCAACGGACACGCAATGGCGAGAAAAATTTTAAGAGCAGGATACTACTAGTTGACCATGGAATCCGAATGCTACAAGTATATAAGGAGGTGTCACAAGTGTCAGATATACTCCGACAAAATTCATGTACCGCCATCACATCTCAAAGTTCTCTCTTCCCCGTGGCCTTTCTCCATATGGGGAATCGCCATGATTGGCTTGATTGAACCCAAGGCTTCGAACGGACATCGGTTCATCCTTGTAGCCATTGACTACTTCACCAAGTGGGTCGAAGCAGCGTCATTAGCTAATGTAACCCGACAAGTGGTGGTCCGATTTATCAAAAACAATATCATCTGCCGTTATGGTGTACCAAGCGAGATCATTACTGACAATGGATCTAACTTGAACAATAAGATGATGAAGGAGTTGTGCGCTGAGTTCAAGATCGAACACCATAACTCATCTCCCTACCGACCCAAGATGAACGGAGCGGTATAAGCGGCCAATAAGAACATCAAGAAGAACGTTCAAAAGATGGTTGTAACCTACAAAGATTGGCACGAGATGCTACCCTTTGCTCTTCATGGTTACCACACATTTGTCCGTACTTCAACAGGGGCAACCCCTTTCTCTCTAGTATATGACATGGAGGCAGTTCTCCCCATATAAGTAGAGATCCCGTCAATCAGGGTATTGATGGAAGCTATGCTCACCGAAGCTGAATGGTGTCAAAGTCGACATGACGAACTGAATCTGATCGAAGAAAAGAGAATAACGGCATTATGCCACGGTCAGTTGTATCAACAGAGAATGAAGAGGGCGTTCGACAAAAAGGTCTGACCTCGTGTCTTCAGGAAAGGAGACCTCGTGCTCAAAAAGATACAATCTTTTCTCACTGAGTCTCGGGGCAAATGGACTCCGAATTATGATGGCCCCTATGTGGTCACGAAAGCTTTCTTAGGCGGCGCCTTGAGGCTTGCAACCATGGACGGAGAGGAATTTGCCTATCCCACGAATGTTGATGTAGTCAAGAAATACTTCGCCTAAAAAAAAACGTCTCGGTGGATTGAAAACCCGAAAGGGCGGTCCAGGAAAAAGTTAGAGACAAAATATAAAAAAATCATCCCGGTGGATTGGAAACATCATAGTACAATCCAGGAAAAAATTAGGGATAATGGCAAGTAACTATGTTCAACAGAGGCAAGTCCCTCAGCAGCAGTAGTTACATCATCAGAAGAAAACTCCAGTTAAGGTCATCTTCGACAGAAGCTCAGGATGCCCTGAATTCAAAGTTGGTAGAAGGATAGTGGTCGTTATGTTTCAACGTAGCCCTTTTCCCTGTAAATTACCATTTTTAAACTTTGTAAATACTCAATGGAATCACGCGTTTGGCTGATCTCTATCTTATCAATAAAATTTGAGCCTTGTGCTTTTGTTTGTAATTCTTGCTTGTTTTAGCTTTACAGAACGACGTTGTTAACATGATTAACGATTCTTGAAATAAAACAAAAATGAATTTACTTGTTAAAACTTTTTCTGCTTTTAAAATAAGGATGGAAATTTATTTTGACTGTTAAACATCGAAAGAACATCAATCACGTCTCCAAAGGCGTTTGAATTTCAAAGTGCAGAATCAAAGTACTCCTTCTAGGCCAGTACACCTAAACGAAGGATCAACTGTATGAGATGCGGCTTTCCCATCTGATACCCTCGGCCGAGTTCTTACCTCCTAAGCCCGATCAACGGTATTCCCCGCAGGGATTATCTCTCATAAGCAAGGTGGAATCACTATCTTGAACCAGCGATATCTCTATACGCCCCGCGATGGCCGAGTATCCAGTCATGTTCATCTTTTAGTTTGTGTGTCACGTCAGTTTTGTCAGCATATACATACATACATCATGCATCATTGATTTGTATTCACATTCATATTGCATCACTATCACTCTAGCCGGTCTTGTCCCTTAGTGATAGAAGTTCTCTCAATCGAGTTGTCAGTTCTTTCCTCGTCAGGAAACGTTGTGTCTGAACAATCTCGCCACCAGTGTATCTCTAGATCAGAGTCGGCACTAGACCACTTTGATAACTTGAACCTCTGAAAGGCCAGAGAACCTTCAACAGATGTCACTCTTTGCCATTGAAGATGATATCCTTGCTTTCCCGGATTAAGGAAAATCCCCAGAGAAAGCCTCTTAAGCAAAGGTTCGGCAGCGCATCAGTATCTCTCCGAAAATCTGCTGATGAAAAGGTCATCGGCACCTCAAAATTGGACCCCATCATATGGCATTTCTCTGGGAAGATCCCGAGAAAAGTATGATGTAAGATCCCCAAGTGGAAACAGTCTCTCAAGATACTCGCTTTCCCCAGTAGAATCGACAAATGGCGTATCCAACAGAGAAGTTTGTGTACCTCTACAACTCAGACGATTGGGTTCCCCCAGCAAGTCTAACCTCAGACCTTTTTCCGTCAGATGGCATCTCCCTAGGAAAATTCGGCGAGGAGTTTGAGAGAAATCGCTACGAATAGCGTCACTTGTCAGTAAAGTTTATTGACAAAAGAAACTAAGACCAGTTCCTTGGTAGGAAACCAGGATCGAGGGGAAGTTTAAATCAGAAACTAAGACCAGTTCCTTGGTAGGAAACCAGGATCGAGGGGAAGTTGACAAAAGAAACTGAGACCAGTTCCTTGGCTGAAAACCAGGATCGAGGGGAAGTTTACCTTTTCTAAGCATCATTGCTTAGCAAAAGAAGATGAATGCGTAAGCTACCATTCATAACCACCATCAAAATTTTGGGTATTCCGATATTTAATCCTCTTGCACCCGAATGCCCGAATACCTTCGTCATTCACACCTTCGGGTCCAAGAAGATTAAATAGGGGCATCTGTAATACCCCAAATTTTGACCACTAAAGTTTCCCATCATTGTGCAAATCATCATCACAATATGGATGAATCATCATGCCTCATCAAATGCCTCAAGGGTTGTTGAGCATTCACTACAATCAAAATTAGGGTTTTAAGCCCTCTCAGAGCCTTAGACAAAGGATCAATCAAGGAATGACATGATCTTCAACTTGTCTAACCTCTCAAACATCCACAATGGATCAAAAAGGACTCCCACTTCAAGGATTAAGCACAAGGCTGCTCCCTTCTAGGTGGATCAAGTCTCAAGATCGCCAGTATCACCAAATTAGGGTTTTGGTCGACCAGGGCCTCCAGATGAAAATTTTCATCTGGACACAAGCCAAAGATCCAAAACACAACCTAATGTACTCCATGGAACCTCATGGACCCAAGCATCAAGTCAATTTGACCTCAGGGGATGCATACATCAAAAATCAGGAATTAGGGTTTCTTGACCTAATTCACCCCTAAGTTGACTTTTGGGACAAATCAAGAGCCAAGACCTCAAGACATGATTTGAGGGTATCTAATGAACTATATTGATCCATTTGGAACAATGGATTAATCCAAGAAGCTTGAGCAACAAGTCTCATTTTCATCTGCACCACAATTAGGGTTTTGCGAGGAAAGTCAACTGTAACTTTGACTTTTGACCAGGACATGCTCCCAAACCCTAGTACATGCCCCAATATACCCTATGACACCCATGGAACATGTCCATCAAGTTTGATTTAGGTCAAGGACATGATTTCCTGAAGAATTACACAATTTGGAATTCATCTGATAAAAAGTCAACTGTGCACAAAAGTCAACTTTGACTTTTTGAGATTTTTCACCAAAATGGTTTTTTAACCCTAAAATGATGTTAATGTATGATTTGAATCATCATTCATCAAGAAAAATCAAAGAAAGTGGGATAACTTGTAAAAGGGGTAACCATAAAACTTAGAAATTTTTCTAAGTTATGGAAAAAGTACCACTAATACACCAACTTTGGAGGATCATAACTCCTAAACCACATGGCCATTTTTTCTCATCCAAAGATGGATTTGTAGCCCTCATTACCCTCTACAAAAACTTCAACTAGACCTAAGTCCAATTCATTAAGTATTTTGAGTTATGGAGTGATCAAAATCAAGAAATCACACTTTGTTCCAACACTTAGTGAAAATTTCACTAAGTCAGATTTTGCTTCACTTTTTGCCAAATGTAGAGGGATTTTTCACTTGGAATCAAAAGAGATCAAAACCAAACTTGTTCAAACCGTTGTTGTATCATGTAAGGGCTTTCCAAAATGGCCAAGAACATTGCCAAATTCAACTTACCCCATGAGATATGACATTGTCAAGTTGCCTTGCTGAAATCTGTCAAAGGCAAGGCAGATTTTGCATTTTGGCTCGATTTGCCAAAATCAGCCAAATTCAAATGCTCCTATCCACTTGGACACATCTGAGGATTGAATCTAAAGGGGACAATCACTGAGCCAAGCCTCCAAAGTCCATGGAACAAGAAATAGCATGTTGAACCTAGAATGGCCAAAATAGGGACAAGACTCCAAATTTGGATTGAAGCATTCAATGGAAGCATCAAGGTGGCATGGACTGAGCCATTCTCATCTGAAATCAGTCAAGACTTATCCAAGACCAAGGGAACCAAAGCTCTGTGCCCTAACCTCTAGTCAATGGCTAGAGGAGACTTGGATTTTCATTTGCCAACATTGGCCAAACCTACTTACCAGCTGCCATTCACTATTCCTTGCAAAAAAAACTTGCTCTACTATAAATAGAGCTCAATTATGATCAGTTTGAGTACACCAAAGCCATCAAACATATGCTTTCCTCAAAATCTCTTCTTTCACTCCAATTTTGCCTTCTAAGGCAAGTCACTATCGGGTTTTGAGTTTGAGAGCAATTCCAATCAAACCAATCACTCACACACCTCACATACATCACATATGAGCTGATCAAACACTTAGATCACTTCTGAAACACCAATTTCACAAAATCACCAGTTGGTTGCTCAAATTTTCAATCAAGTTGCAGCTGAGATGCCATGAATTGATCCAGCCAATTTCAATCAAGTCCAACCATTCAAACACACTCCATAGGGTGTAGGGAAGCTGTTCAGATCATCACCATTCATCTGTAACACCTCCAAATCAAAATTCACATTGCACTTGCTGTCACGGCTTAGAGGTAAGCACATACTTGGTCATCTCTCAATCTATGCATATTTCCTCGCACAATAATTTGGCCATATGTTCATAATCATGCATGGAATGTTTTCCCTCAATTAATTGCATTGTTTGAATCGTGTATCAAAAATCCTAGCCTTCATGCAAAAATTAGGGTTCTTGAGGATTTTTCATGATTTCTTGTTATATGTTTAATTTAAATGAAATTAAGTGTTATAGACATGATCGTGAGGTTGAGACGAGCATAATGATATGTGGATTGCATGATATAATCAAGTATTCAGTGAGATTGAGGAGAAAATGCAAATCAGCCAAACCCAGAACACGCGCGTGTTCTTGGTGTGTTCTTGGCGCCATTTTTGAATAATTCAAATATTTGAATTTTGTGATTTTGTTTAATTGATTCAAAAATTAATTTCTCTCTGAGTTTTAATGATTTTGAGTTGATTCTTTTTTTAATAATTCACAAAAATGTTAAAATATTTTATTTTATCAAAAAATCCCAAAAATATTATTTATTTCATATAATTGATATTTTTACAAAGAATTAATATTTTAATTGTTTTTGACATATTAAATATTTTTTTCTACATTGATTTTGCAACTTTTAATGCTTTCTAATTATTTTGTAGGTCAATACTTAATTTTTGAAGCATTAATCCAAAATCACAATTTGTTTTTCACATGTTAAACAATTTTGATCATTTTAATTGAATTTTTATTCAATTAAATACATTTTTTTAAAACAATTTGGGGTTTTTGGATTAATTCAACCCTCATAAATCATTTTCAAAAACACTTTGGTCCTCTAATGGAGTGTAAGACCCAATCCTTTTTTGACCAAAATCATTTTGGGCCTCACTTATTGTATAAGTCCCGATACCGTCAAAAACAAACGGCGCGATCATCTCCTATTCAAAGAATCAATTGGGCCTCTCCTTGAGCTATAAGACCCATTCAAAAACACTTTGGGCCTCTAATAGAGTGTAAGACCCAATCCCCTTTTAACCAAACCATTTTGGGCCTCACTTATGGTATAAGTCCCTTTGCGTTAAAAGAAAATCTCGGCGCGATCGCCATTTCAAACGGAAAAATCATCTGGGCCTACCCTCGTGTTATAAGCCCCACTCTTTTTCTTTAAACTTTTTGGGCCTCTTGAGAGAGTGTAAGACCTATCCCTTTGTACAGAAAACATTTTGGGCCTCAGTCACTTGTATAAGTCCCTCTGTACAAATTCAACAGTACACTCACTGATAAAACCATGGGCCTCTCCTTGAGCTGTAAGCCCCAAATCTTTCTTTTTCAAAGCACTTTCTCCTTTGATTTTGAATATACTGTTGTTTTCAATCTTTCTTTGTTGAACAACTGACCAAACAGCATGGAAGCTCTACAACCGAGTAAGTGTTTATACGCTTTCATTTACCGCTTTCATATACATATAACTGTATTGTGGGGCTGTTTCACTGTAAGTCTTCTTTCATAAACTCATATCAACTGTGTAATAATAGTATAGATATTTAGATTTTCTCCGGCAACTACGTCTAGAACTAGGTGACGCCGTTTCGTTTATTCGTAGAAATAGACAACTAGATCCCCAATAGGATCACCAGATACAGTCTTCTCTCAGGCTGTCCTCATTAGGAATTGTCAAGAAACTCTACTCCCAGAGATGAATGTATTCTCCGTGAATGGCATCTTTGAGTTTCTTCCAAATTCTCGAATTTTCCTGACTTTGATCTATTCTCGGTGAATAGCATTGCCTTGAATTTCTCGGGGTTTGGGGACCCACGGGCTTCTTAAAAGCATCGGCCTCCTCTTGGGCATCGTCCAAGGACCCACAGGCTTCCTAAAAGCAACCCCGCCTCCTCTTGGGCTTAGTACAAGGACCCTATGGCTTCTTAGAAGTATTCACAGCCTCCTCTTAGGCTTCGTATAATGATCTCTTCCTCCGGGAATGATAGCCTCCTCTTGGGCTTAGTACAAGGACCCATCGGCTTCTTAAAAGTTTCCAGCCTCCTCTTGGGCTTCGTACAAATTGTCCCGACGACCTCCTAGAGGTATAGGAACAGAACTTAGTCATCTTCATAGAACAGTCCTTTCGTAGAGTCTACTACTGTTTCTCAAAGCATAGTACAAAAGATGAAACTCTAGACATGGACAGTCTAATCTCCTTGAGTCTCAAAGGCATTCTCAAGTGACCCCTTCAAAAATAGGAAGGAAACCCGCAGACTCAGATAGTCTCAATATCCTTTGGATTTCCCACTTCCTTAAAGAAAAGGAAATATCCCAGATCCTTGAATCAAATCCATGAGTACAACATTGCTCATATAAGAACTGATTTTCTCTTTAAAATCAGTATACTGGACCTGTCACTTAACTGAAACAGTAACCATAGCCTCCTCTTGGGCTTTGTACAATGATTCTCCCCAGCAGAGTCAAACAACGTTTAGCCTCTCTCTCGGGCTTTGTACGAGACACATAAGAGACTCCCTCGTTAAGTCAATTACCCCTTTTGCCTCCATCTCGGGCTTTATACGAGATACAAAAAGGTTCTTATTGAGCCAAATAAACGATAGCCTCCATCTCAGGCTTTATACGAGATACCAAAAGATTCCCTCGTTGAGTCCAAACCTTTTAGCCTCTCTCTCGGGCTTTGTACGAGACACATATTAGCCTCCTCTTAGGCTTTGTATAAGAAAACCACTGGTTAATCCAATTAACCTTTTAGCATCAAAACTGTGCCTCGTTCACAGTAAACAAACATCAACAACTCCTTCCCCTTCATCTAATCGCTGTAAGCAGCAAGCCTCTGGATCATCTACGTCCATGCCACTGTCCCTCTTTTAGCATGTTAAATTCTTAAGGAAAGATAGCATTGCTCTACACTGAGTTAAAGTCTTCTCCTTCAGGTTAAAACCCCCTATAAAGGAAATTATGGCATTGCTCGGACCCGCGTATCCCGGTTAAAGTAATTCTCCTTTATAAAACAGTTGTGACATACAAACCCCTCTTTAGAGATGACAAATTCTCTCTAAAGTCAACACCCCTTTAGCTTCACATCTTGGGCTTTGAACAAGATACAAATCACATTTCGCTTCACGTCTTGGGCTTTGAACAAGACACCAAAAACAATCATTTCCTCCCATAGAATAGGAGGAACTACGAATGCTCTGATTTCCCTGTTTTGGATAAACGGGAATACGTAGGCATAAGATTGAAAGAAAAATATTAGCGAGCACACTAAACAAAAACCCAAAATCCCATATCAAAAGCAGTAATTCAAAAAGCATCAGTCCTAACATCCTAATCCTTGTTCCCCGCCAGAAACCTTCTGTCAAGGTAAAAAGAAAGAAAACAGTATTGGCAAAAATACAAATAACCAGTACAAAGGCCCCCCCACATTGATAGCATTCGTAACCTAACAGACCGCTGTTTAAACTCAATATGCAAAGCAGGGTTAATTGGAGACATCTATTTCCCTTCCTTCATCAGCTTCAATGGGATAAAAAATGAATCGACCTGTAGTTTTAAGCTCAACCGCAGAAGAGCGACCAGCGCTTAAGAACCGCGTCCAAAATTTCTCGCTACAGCACTCCCATTTTTTAAACTCCTTCGATAAAAAGCGGAGTTTGATTGGAGCGAGGAATGCGAGCAGGCACTCGCACACTTAAAACAAGTCCTGTCGTAACCCCCCGGTCCTCTCACGGCCTGAGAACGGGGAAACACTCTTCTTGTATCTTGCGATCACGAGTGAAGCAGTCAGCACCGTCCTCATTCGGAAAACCTCGGACAGGCAGAAGCTAGTCTACTTCACGAGCAAAGCCCTCCAAGGCCCTGAGCTCAGATATCAGCAGATCGAGAAAGTCGCGCTGGGCCTCGTCACCGCAGCCAGGAGGCTACGCCACTACTTCCTCACCCATACCGTCGTCGTAAGGACCGAACAGCCTATTAGGCAGCTCCTCGGACGACCGGACATGGCGGGGAGGATGCTCAGGTGGTCGCTCGAGCTCGCCGAGTTTGACATCCAATATGAAGGGAGGAAAGCCCTGAAGGAACAGGTACTGACCGACTTTGTAGCGGAGATGACCATCCCGGAACCCTCGACCGACGGGTCACAGAAATGGACAATCTATGTCGACGGAGCATCCAGCTCGAAGGGAAGCGGGGCGGGCATCATCCTCGAAAACGAGGAAGGCATCCTGATCGAGGTATCCCTCGAACTATCCTTCCCGACATCGAACAACCAAGCCAAATATGAGGCCTTCCTCGCAGGACTCCGGCTGGCCGAGGACCTCGGCGCCAAGGAGGTCAAACTTTTCACCGATTCTCAGCTCATAGCCTCGCAAGTCCGAGGAGAGTACCAAGCCAAGAACGACAGCCTCATAGAATACTTGGCCTTAGTAAAAGAAAAGATGAAAAAGTTCACCTCCGCAGAAGTAACTCACATCCCCCGCGAGCACAATGCCCGAGCGGATGTCCTGTCGAAATTGGCGAGCACAAAGAATAAAGGCGGGAACAAGTCCGTCATACAAGAAGTGCTTTCCCACCCAAGCATCGACAAACCGGCCATAGTTTCGGACATTAATGCCATAGGGGATAACAACTGCTGGATGACCCCGGTATACGAATACCTCATGACAGGCAAACTGCCCGAAGATCCCAAAGAAGCAGGAATGGTCAAAAGGCGGGCGTGCTCCTACACGATAGTCGAGAATAAGCTATACCGGCGAGGGTTCTCTATCCCCCTCCTCAGGTGTGTCGAGGAGACTAAGGTCCCCGGCATCCTCCAGGAAATCCACGAGGGAATCAACGCCCAACACCTCTACGGCCGCTCGTTAGCCCGTAAGGCGCTCCGCGTAGGATACTATTGGCCCACCATGCAACAAGATGCCAAGGAACACGTCAAGAAATGCGAGAGGTGCCAGCGACACGGGGACATGCACCTCACTCCTCCCAGCGAGCTCAAAACGCTATCATTCCCGTGGCCGTTCACTTGGTGGGGAATGGACATCCTTGGCCCCTTCGTCGTAGGATCATATCAAAACAAATACCTCATCTTCGGGGTGGATTACTTCACGAAGTGGATCGAGGCAGAAGCATTGGCCAAAATCACGGCCTTTAACATACTGCGTTTTTACAAAAGAAACATCCTCGCCCGATTCGGCGTGCCTCATGCCATTGTCACCGACAAGAACTTCCAAGACTTCGTCACCAAACTGGGCACGAAGCAACACTTCACGTCGGTTGAGCACCCCCAAACAAACGGGCAGGCTGAGGTGGCGAACAGGGTAATCCTCTGAGGATTGAGACGCCTATTAGGCGACGCCAAACAAAGGTGGGTCGAGGAGCTACACAACGTCCTCTGGGCCTACCGAACGACCCCACACTCCACGACCGAGGAGACCCCTTTCCGTTTGACCTACGGAATGGAAGCGGTGATCCCCGTGGAGATCAGGGAACCCTCGAGGAGGACAGAAGCCCCCCTCGACGGGGACACGGACGATGAAGCCTTGAGGGAAGAACTCGACTTCGTTGAGGAAACACGCTTGGGCGCTTCTCTCCGAGAAGCGTCACTTAAACAAAAAATAACACTACGTTATAACAACAAAGTTATCAAACGTGATTTTCAGGTAGGCACCCTCGTCCTACGCAGGAACCAGAAGGACTCGCGAGAAGGCAAACTCGCCACGAACTGGGAGGGCCCGTACCGCGTCCGCGGGAAAACGGGGACGGGAGCCTACTTCCTCGAAAACCTGCACGGGGAAGAACTTGCTCGACCATGGAATGCTGAGAAGCTCAAACAGTACTACAGTTAAGCACTGCCCGCGGCTCACTAGCACCGCGATTACGGGGATGCGCTAAGGTACAAGCGCGACACCCCTATACAGAACACGATGATCAGAGACCGTGTTGTATGTGCGCAAGGACCATTGATCCGGCGGGGATACCTCGATCGAGGCCCACCGTCGTCGTACCAACCGGGCATAACACCCAGCTCGCGATGGGAAGTTCATGCCACGAAGCTAAGACCTCGATCGAGCTCTTAGCCTCGTTGAAGGCCGGAACACACCTCCGGCCGCCCGACCTGCTCTCCACGCGGTCAGGAACTATCAAGGTCGAGCAAATCCCAAAGCCTTATTTCTTAGGCAAAAATAAAGTATAACAAATAATACATCACACACAATTCAAACCATGCAAACAATACTGGCAAGCAAACAAGGGTACATTAAAACGGGCAGAAGCAGAGTGTACAAATATTACAAAAACGTCAAAAAGCCCCTGGCACATAGGCGGGGCACAAATCATTACAAAGAAAATGGCGCGCAGGCCAAACAACCAAAAGAATTACACAACTATATCATCTTCGACCCGCCCTCCATCTTCCTCCTGCCCCTCCTCCGGAAGATTGAGCTTGCCGTCGACCACACGAAGGAACGGGTCGATTCTGTCGAGCACCAGCGGAACCCCTGGATTCTCAGCGCCGATATGTTCCACGGCGTTCTTGAAACCTATCTCCAGAGCTTCTAGGCTATTCGTCTGAAGCTCCCGAATCTTGCTAATCAGAGCGGCGCGGTCAGCAAGGTTTTCTCCACGGGGGACTCATTTTCCGTGGGACGGACAACAGCCTCCAACTTCTCGACCTTTTCCCGAGAGCGATCAAACTCCTCTTGGGTCGTCTTTAGGGCAGATTTGACCTCGTTCAGCTCGCGGAGGGTATTGGCGTGACCCTTGTACTCGACCTGGGCCTTCAGCAGATCAGCCGCAACCTTATTCTTCTCCTTCTCGAGGGCCGTATAGTCGTCCTTCAGCTTCTGCAGCTCAGAGGAAGAGGGGGCCCCGTCGTTCAATATCAAGGTAGTCTCAAAGACCCGCATCATGGTCGCAAGGTCCTCGACAAGCGCCTCTCTCCTGGCCGTCCCGTCCATACCCAGAACCGCCTTCACCTCGGCATCAACGATGACAAAGGGGCTTCCCCCGAAGAAATTCCGCTGGAGATGACAAGTGGGCATCTGAAACTTCTCTGGTGAGACAGGGTCCACGAGATCCACGAGGACAGGCCCCTCGGTCATTGCTTTCTTGGCAGGGGTGCTCTCTGGGGGAGGAGACTGGCTGCATTGTGGCGAGGAGGAGCCACTCATCGTTCCAACCGGCGCTGCAGTCTCGATAATATCTCGGACACGGCTCTTGGTGCGCTTGGGTGCCCTCTCGATGGCCAACTTCATGATACCCTCGGTGGCGTTAGACATTTGAGCTGCAAGAGAAAACACAGAAAAAGTTAGCACAGAGACAAAGCAAAATAAAGACCCGAACAGGGCGAGGAAATCCCACCTAAGAGCCTCTTGGCCTCGTCGGGAGACTTGCATTCGAGGAGCCCCCAAGTATTTATATAGCGAGCCTCTCGCACAACCCTCCCTTGGGATTCGCGGAGGAAGTTTCCATCCCTCCCAACACATTCTTCCCGGTTAAAACCATTGACAAAGGCGACCAACGTGGCGTACGCCCCCCTGTCATCCTCCGACAGCGCGCTATGTTTCACGACGTAATCCTTGGTGCCGAGCGCGAAGTGGGCGTCCTCCCATTCCAGGGGACACTTGGACACGAACCTCTCTCCCCCGGATCCGTCGGGCACAATGTCATAAAGTGTACCCACGACCGAGTGCGTCGCGGGCATGACATAGTAGAACCTTCTCTTGAAGCCCCTTATCGAATCCACGTACGCCTTGAACAACTTCTTGGGTTGTTTGAGAGAAACCCAACTATGTCGCCCATTGTCCGTCGAGCGTTGCAAATGAAAGACGCGGAAGAAGAGCTCGAGGGTGATCCTAATCTGGAGATAGTTGCAGACAATTTTAAACGCCCGCATAAAAGCAAGAGCGTTGGGGTGAAGTTGCGACGGAGCCAAGTGTAGACGGTTGAAAACCCCTAGTTGGAAGCTATTGAAGGGGAGGCGGATACTGACCTGTTTAAAGGCGAACTCGTACATGGGAAACCGCAGCCCGTGATAGTTCGAGCAGATGCGATGGTGTACCCGGGGCTGGTAAACCGTCCATGTGGCCTCCTCTCCGTCAGGGACGTTCTCGACAAAGGCGAACGCGTCTGTGTCGTCAACCGAGAAACACGACCCGAGACACAGCGGTTCTTCCCCGACCCATTCGGCTGTCGGACGTACGGACGCCTCCCCGGGGATCTGAGCGGGTCCATCCACGTCGGGCTCGGTGTCTACGTAGAGATTCCCCGGAATCCTCGCGGCCATTTTTACCTGAAAAGCAGAGGAAACAGGTGAATTTGTAGGTCGCGACCAAGTCCACCCTTCCACCGCAGATCAAGTGAAAGGGCAGCGAGCAAGAAAATATTCGGGGACATGACGAACTGCCCGAGGCAGTCACCCCGTCCTTTCTCTCTTCGCTCCCCGATCTACCCGTCTCACGTCCCCATGACATTCATCGCTCGTCCTCGGCGCATTCATAAGAGTCCTCGGGACATTCATCTTGCCCTCGGGATATTCATCCCAAACCACCGTCAAAACCCACCGGGACCCTAGGAACGTCCCGCCGTTCCCGGCGGAACCCTAACAGAGCGCCGGGAATACCCTCCACTCGCCGGAAAACTACTAAAAGATAAAACAAAATGAACCACAAAGGATGAAGGACTTACTTGAGCAGTGGAGAGCAGAGTAGAACAACAGAAACGGCAGTACACGGCGGCGTACGGCGGCGGAGCAGTAACGGCGGCTGGATGAGATGCAGAGCGAAAAAGGTGGGAACGTGCAAATGGCACGAACTCGCCCCTTTTATAAGCCCCTCACGAGCTTCGAGGAGTCCCTAGGCAATCGAGTACGCTACCCTAGGGTAGCCGCCCTATGCAATAATGAGGTGTGACACGTGGCGCACGCTTCCCCAGGCGCGTCTGTTCATTCCCTCACACGCGTCTCTTCATTCACCTCGGCCGTGACTCCCCGTGTCCCCGCAAATTTTCCCCTCTACGGCCAGTCTCGCTCGAGCATGCCTGTTTACTTCTGCCCGGTTCATCAACTGCTCCCCTCTCGAAGCCTTTTCCCGAACGGGCACGCCCTCGACATAAACTGGACCCTTAAGTCATCATTCCGACATCTCAGAGCAACGACTTCGGAGGCTCCTGTTCTGGACTGGGCCGAGGACCTTCTCCGCATCCGAACAGGCCCAGCCCACACGCTCTGGGGCGGCCCATATGAAGGACTTAGTCAAACCAACGTCGAGCACATACCCACTCCAACAGTGTCGGGCACATGCCACACCCCGGCAGTGTTCGGGCACACGCGACATAGAGTGTCGGGCAGAGGCGCAAAGTCTCTCCAAGCTCGCCCCTCCTCGACACTCAGGTGCTCCTTCCCGTGGGGAGCCATCTCTTTCTGCATATAAGAGTCCTTCCCGCGAGGACACGTCTCTCCCCGCCATGCGAGAGTCCTCCCCGCGAGGACACGTTCTCACGTAACTGCTCCACTCCCGATTGAATTGATCTGCCCTAATTCTGGAGATCTAGGAACGGTTACCCCAGGGCGAAGACCACGTGCTGGTCTTCACTACGCCACGTAAGCCAAGGCAGTTACTTGGATTGGGCCTGGCAATCCAGCCCAATGCAAGTAACCGTTGGCCCCGCGCTGGGGGCTCTATAAATACCCTCTCACATGAGAGGGTCAGGTTACACACTCCTTCTTACTCTCACTTCTGTACTTGCCTTTTCTCTGACAACCACCTTACTTGAGCGTCGGAGTGCCTTGCAGGTACACCCCCCTGCCGTCTTTCAACCTCACCGGAGCCAAAGTTCAACAGACGTCGTTGGCCACCAGAAACTGTCTGATCCAGGTTCGATCAAATATTAATTTTAACATTAATCCTCTAATAACCCCACTATGACCCTAGTATAATTTGATTAAAAATTAATATGACCCTAATTAATCCCTATATATTAAAATAAAAATAATAGTAATCTAACCCTATCTAAACAGATAACACTATCATACTTTATTCTACCAAAACAATCCCGTTACTACTTACTATTATTATATTTTATGAAGAAAACAAAAAAGCAAAAAAATAAATAGAAAGGTGGTCAAATTTTGGGGTACGACAGATGCCCCTATTTAATCGGCTTCGATTCAAAATGATGATGTCGACGAGCCTTCATCCTTTTGAGAAGTAGACGATTAAATACAAAAGAACCCCTAATTTTGACCATGGATCCTTTGACAAGTATAGTGTTGACATGACTCCGTCATTAGAATTTCATTAATATCCCATTATCCCTTATGTAATATCCCTGAGTACAGAAGTTAAGTAAGATTATGACAATCTTCCAATTCCGTAGTAATAAACCCTTATAGAAATCCTGAATTTGATAGAACCCCTGTAATGCTTGTGGAACTCCTAATAAACCTTGACGAGGTTGTAAAGCCCAGTGGAACCCCTTAGATAATCCCTGACAATCCGTTTCGACCCTTTCAGGTGGATCTCGCCTATGATTCCTATGATTATCCGATCATACTACTGTAATCAAGTAGGACTTTAGTGATATCCTGTTTACTCTGGATGAAACCCCTGAATGGAACCCTTTAAACTCCTAATTAAAACCCCATAATGAATCCCTAAGAATCCGGTAGAACTCCTTGATACAATCCCTTGGATAAGATTTAAAAAAAAACCCTTTTGACCAAATCTCTTGATAGAAAACCCCTTGATAAGACCCCAGTGACACCTCTTAATAAAACCATTTGATGAAACCCTGATGCAATCCCATGATAAGACATTGGTGAGCCCTTTAATAACATTCTGGTAGAACCCCTAAAAAAAACTGGTAGACCCCTTTTGGTAAAACCCTATGTAGAATTTTCCCATGTACCCTTTGATAGAACCTCTTTGATAAAAATCCCTTGGGGAAAACCCTTAAATATAAATCTGGTTGAACCCCTGATCAAAATCCTTGACAAAACCCCTAGATATACCCTTTATATGAATCCCTGAGACGAATCTTTTTAAATGAAACCTTGGTGGAATCCCCTTGATAAATCTCTGGTAAAACCCCTAATAGCACCCTTGAAAAAAAACCCTCAGTGGAACCCTTGATGAAAATCCTTAGATACTTGATGAAACCTATCCCTTATGAAGGCCATGTTGCCAAGTTAGGGATGTGAGAGATGAAGACCTACTCACAGCTGGATGATAATCCTGTAAAATCCCTTATCGAAGCCATGCTTCAATGATAAGGTTGGGGATTAAACCCCTAAGAGTAATTATGAACCCTATGCATGTATGTATGAGTGCATGTATGTATGTTTATGTATATATGTGACGTATGTATGTTTATGTATATATGTGACGTATGTATGTGATGTCATGTTATATTATGTATGCATGATTAGATGCTAGAGCGTAGCGACATGATTAATGCATGACGATGATTTGAATGTTTCCATAAGTGCCCCAGTGTTAGATGTCTCCATGATATTTGTTAGCTGATATGGTAGGGTGTATTGAGCTAGCCTGATATTTCGATACTTGTTTTGAACTTTGACGATTGTTGATGTAGGACAGAGCTTGCATGTGCCTCTTGGAAGTATAAAGAGAGTTTGCCCTTAATTAGATTGAGTTTAGAAGGATTATGCCTGAAAATGACCTTAGGTCCCACCATGCCTTGATACGACCTTGAGATGAACTGCCCCAGTATTTCAACCTTGAAAAATATGCCCCAGATTTTGAATCTTCAAAAGGTATGTCCCTTAATTAATTGTGTATGGAGGAGTGGCCTGAAAAGGAATGTGGATCCTACCATGCTGTGATATGACCTTAATATGAACTGCCCCATTATCATGTCTTTGCCCCTGATTAGATGACTCCTGAAGTGATTGGCCTTAAATGCACCCTTGAGTTGGTATGCCCCAGCGTTAATCTCTTGAAAGGTCCACCCCTTATCATTAGAGTCATGGAGGTGATTCAGCATCAGTGTGTCAAATCTTGGGGTGCTTTGCCCATTGTTAGTAGGATTTTCAGATGATATGCCCCTATGATCATTAGGATTTGCCCCTTGATTGGGAGGATTACTTGGTAATTTTCCCCCTAATTAGAAATATCTTGAATCGGTGTGCCCCTGATCAGACCTTTGTTGATATTTCCTTGGTGCTAAGTATTGATTTGTGAGAAAAATGTTCCCTTTGAAAAGTAATTATAACGCCATGTTCATGCAAATTTTGAAATCAAAAATTTAGACGAGGTGTATGATAGGTGATATTCGGCCATGAGGTTGGCACAAATGAAGATGTGAAAAATGTGGTTAGCGATGTTCCAACAAACATTCGGATTTGGAGTCAGTTTAACAACGACTTTGCCGAGTATGCTTTTATAGTTCCCCTAGCTTCAATTAGGACTTTTAAATGTTGTAACGTGGTCTGGTTCACGGTTTAAGAAACAAAGGATACAAGGCTCAAAATTTGAAATATAACCCACCCCATTCTCCTTGATGTTCTCAATTCCTAAATCCAATCAACCCAACAAATGCGTTCATCTTGCAAGAGAACCTTTTCAGTCACGGTGATCAAAAGGTATACTGTTTTAAGCACTCGATGAGATTTTTGAGGTGCAGTCACTCACTCATGTTTGTAAGATTGTTCCCTTTTCCTTTTTCTTTGCTTTCAATCCCTTATTTTTGCATGGACCAATTCTTTTGAATTTGTGGTCCATCGAGATACCCTAATTTTTGCCTAAGTCAAAGTCCACTATTTTTTCAGTTTTTCTTTTCTTCTTGACTTAGCGGGCTTTTCCTCTTTTTTGAACAATTCTTGAGTGATTTGCTTTTGACTTAGAAAGGGTGTGACTGCCATATTAGATATTATGAGCTATTATCCATTTTGCTTCCTCAATGTTGAATGGTGTGAGGAAGAAGATGTGCTTTAAACCCTTTTCTTGGGTTGATTGATTCTCTTGAGATCAGAATACATCATTGAATTAATTGAAACCTACCCTGTCCCTGGTTAATATTAAGGTTTTTTGAAAATAGAAAGAACACCAACTTCTGGATCGAGGGGTTGACTACAGATTATCTCCTTATGTCTCCAGTGCTTGGGGAGTGAAACAATGCCTTACATCTTCAGCCAGGTCATACCATTAAAGCATACATAAGCAATATTCGTTTGTTTATTTACATCCTTCTCCTCCTAAGTTTGTTGAAGAGGTGAGGTGAAATTGAAAAGCGTTGATTCCTTTTTTATTTTTCTTATTTTTTTATAAGAAAGAGTGAAAACGAATGGATGAATTCCAAAAACATGCATGTTTATTTCATTAAAATTATCCCAAAAGGTACAACCTTTAATACAAGCAACACTCAGCAAAAAAGAAATTACAACTAGAAATGATAAAGGCCTATTGATCCTAGAGGTAAGCTTCCTTGTTGATCCACCAGTCTTGAGATATTGGTGTAGGATCTAGTTCCCTTCCAAACTTCCTTTGTTGTATGGGCATCATCCAAGGTTATTGCATTTGAGGCTCTAAGCACTCCTCTGGCAGACATGGTGAAGGGTTATCTTCTTTCCTCAATGGTACTTGTCCCTCTTGAATTCCTCCACAGCTTCTTGAGGTATCCTTTAAGTTCATTCATAAGTATCGGGAAACCTCTTAGCTCAAGGGCGAAAGCGGAAAGGATACGCAAATGTATGTGTATGTATGCAAATGCATGAAAATGCATGGAGTATGCAAAAATAATTTTAAAAATTTATTTGGGGGGAATTCCAAAATCCATTGTAGTTAGAGATGAATATATCCAAAGGATGAAACCCATACATAGAATGTAAAATCCAAATCCATTAGCCAATCCCAAATCCAAAATGACTTCCAAACTTATAACAATAGTTCCTCGGGAATAACCCATAACAATCCCAAAAATGGAAAATCTTGAACTTAAGAAGGTGTAAACTACATAGATGCCCCCAATGCCTTCTTCAAATGGGATTTAAACTCCTCCAAGTATCATTGCTTGAGCACTTGCACTTCCCTATCCTCCTTGTAGCGAGATGATGGATCCTCAAGAGGTACAACTGAGTTTTTTTTAGCTTGACCATTTTCCTTTTAGGTTTTTTTTTTGTTTTCTTCCCCTTTTTATATATATATATATATATTTTTGCCCCCATGCCCCTTGTGAGGTTTTTCCTTTTCCTTGTAAATCCAAGTACAGTCCAAATTGTTCCAGTGTAGGAAACAGTTGAAAGTCCTTGAAGAGGAAGTCACATAGAGGAGGGTCCTAAAATTGTGCAAAAGCGATTACGACCTCTACCTAAAAGATCGAGGATCCTTCCATACTTGTGTATAAACATCCTTTGAGCAGATTTTGGCATTGAGTCTTAAAGGCCTTTGAGACTTTGTAAATCAGCACTTAGCACTCTGATGCGTAGGGTAACCTTTTTGTTTAAATCCATCTTTCCAATGTTCCCACAACACATCTTGAAATTCCCCGCAAAAATGCGTATATGCAAAAATGTTTTTAAATGCATGATGACATGGACATTTTGTTTTTTTGTTTTTATTTGGTTAGGGTAAGGTGAAAATGCAAGCATGACCCTAACTAGGTAGGCTCTCTATAATAGGTTAGGTCTATGTTTTGTCTACCCAATCCCCTCACATGTAGGACATAAAGTTTGGACAGCATAACGACCCTATAATGTACATACTATACCCTTGTTTTACCATGAGAAGGAGCAAGTCTTCCTATGGTAATCCTTCGGGATAAGTCTCATCTGGGTAGGACCCTAGTAACAGCCCTTGAGGGTTGAATACATAGGGTCTCCATGAGTTGGCAAGGGGTAGGCTAAAAGTTCTCAGAGTCACGGACCACATCCAAATCATTCCACTACGTCAGGGGCTAGCCCTTTCGTGAGGACGACTTTGGAAGGATCTACTCTGAGTGTGGCATCAATGCATTTTAGGGGACGTTGCGTCCCCCGCAAAAACATTTCCGTTCCACTTTAGGTTCTAGGGTTATCCTCTAAGCTTTGGGTTTTAGCTTCACTCCTTTTTTTTATGTCCCAATCCCTTGCATGATAATACAAAAAACAAAATGTTAAATAAATAAATATATGAAATAAAAATAAATAAATAACAATAAAAAAAATAAAAAAACCAAAATAACATCCCAGACAAACAAATCCCTAAATCCTAAGGCTAGGATTGACTCTCGCTAGGAAGGAGTCCCCAGCAGAGTCGCCAGCTGTCGCGGCCGGCAAAAATATTCGAGTCGCCATCATATTTTTTCTAAGGGAAATAATGATAAACCTAAAAATCCTTAATCCCAAGGGTAGAGATTCCTACGGTTCGGGAGTCGGTTAAGTGAGGGGAAGGTGTTAGGCACCCCTTGCTTCCATTCTACTCAATGGGATCCACCTTTGAATTTAGGGTATATTTGTTTGTCTAAGTTATAGGAAAACCTAAGTTTTTTATTAATTATACTCGCTAGGGTTGGTTTGCAACCCTATGCCTACGTACCCTCAATTTGAAGGATCAGAGTAACCGTAGTTCACCTCCCCTATTCCTACCCCCTAATCCTATTCCTATTCCTAATCCCAAACCCAATCCACTATCTATACTCTTGGATAAAGAGTTTTATCCCTTTAATCTAGTATTTATACTCCTAGATAAGGAGTTCTATCTCTTAATCTATTATTTATACTCCTAGATAAGGAGTTCTATCCCTTAATCTATTATTTATACTCCTAGATAAGGAGTTCTATCCCTTAAATCCCGATCCGGTTATTTATACTCTCGGAGGAAGAGTTTTATCCCAAAATCCTTGTCCATTGTTTATACTCTCGGATGGAGAGTTCTATCCCTAAAATCCTTGTCCATTGTTTATACTCTCGGATGGAGAGTTCTATCCCTAAATCCTTTTGGCCTATATTTTAACTCTTGGAACCTAAGAGTTTTATCCCTTATCCCATCCCTTATTTAGGCTCTCGGACCAAGAGCTTTATCCCCTGATTTTATATCCCAAATATTTTATCCCTTGAATCATCCCTTAGAATTATCCCATTTTTATTTATTAAAAAAATATCCCTTTTTAACTTATTTTTAAAAATAAATTGATTATATGATTATATAAAAAACCTTAAGTTTATTATCCCATAATTGCTAGTAAAAGTTTGGTATTTAATTTATTTAAGAATATAACTTAAATGATTAATTAACCATTCGTCCTATACTTTATCCCCGATTTTTATTCCAAAATTAACTCATTTTTATCCCAAAAATCAACCCCTAATTTCCCAACTAAATTAATACCCCACAATTAATCCTAATTATTTAATTATATAGAATAATCCCAATTGTTTAATTAAAAATTATAACATCTCAATAAATATACAATAAGCTCAAAATGAAAAACTTATGCCAATTATAAAATAAGTCCCAATCATTAAATTAAAAACTTGTAACATCCCAAAAATATGAATAATCCCAATTGTTAAAACTTTTAATATCCCAAAGATAAATACTACCAAAACTTTTAATATTACAAAAAATGTGAATTAAATCTTATCCCAAAAATTGAATTAGTCCCAATTATCCCAAAAAAATATAAATTATCACAATTAAAAAAGATAAATCCCAATTATTTAAAGATAAATCACAACTATTTAATTCAATAGTTTACAAAAATCAAAATATAAAATAAATTCCAATCATAAGATAAATCCCAATTACTTAATCATTAAACTTTTAATATCTAATCAAATAATTTGCAACAACCCCAAAAAAAAAAATCTTATAATATCCCAAAAACACATTAATGTCAATTATTAATTATAACATGTATTAAACCCTTAATTAAATAAAAAGTTGTTTCCTAATTACCTAAATAATAAAAAAAATCGCTAATAAAACATTAAAATGTTGAAATCCCTAAATATAATTATATTTTTTTTATCTCATGTTTATTGTAATTATCTAATTTTTCTTTACTCAATTATGATATTAATTAAATCCTAATTATATATTTTTTATTTTTTTTACTGTGTATTTATTACCATTTATTAAAAGGTTTCATATCCTTAATTATCATAAATCTTAACTTAAATCAAATAAATATATTTTTATTCTCCCGAGCCATAATTAACTCAACCATAAAAAATTAATTAATAATAGGAAAGAAGATTAATTACTAATAAAATATATAAAAAAGTTTTATTTTTTTATTTTTTTATAATAAAAGGTGGGAGCACGTGAAGAGTTACCCTCTTTTTCTTCTTACTTAATTTTTCTATTTTTTTTCATATTAATATAGTTAATTATTGAAAGCATTAAAACAAAAAAGGAACAAAAAACTCTTCTTCTCCTTCTCTCGATTTCGATCCCAATCCCAAATAAAATTTACCCAGAAATAGCAAATAAAATTTAAACCCCAGAATTGTTATGGTGATACTTAGCAGGCATTAAACAAAAAGTAACATATTACAAAATAATTAAAGTGGTGAGGTGGAACTAACCTACGGGATCGAGGTTTATCCCGATGAGCAAAATAAATAAGTTTTTTAGCTTTCTCCCTTCTTTTCTTGGTGTTCTGCCTTTCCTCTCCCTTCTTTTCTTTTCGTCCCTTGCGTTCTCCTTTTCCTCTCCCTATTTTCCCCCTTTTCCCTTAGCGCAAGATTTCGACCCCTCTTCCCCTTTTAGTGTTGTTGTTCTTCAATGTGAAGAACAACAACTTTTTTTATACTGATTATTGTGAATTTGTGGGTGGAAAAGAATGTGGAAAACCAGCTATATTTATAGATGAAAAATTAGGTCAGACATTGAATAAAATTTTTCAGTTTAGGAAGGTTTTAATCTGACCTGATTTTCCTCTATTTCTTGGAGCCCAAGCAAATGAATCTGGATGGATTCATGGCTTGGTGAATTCAAATAAAAAATAATATTTTAAATAAAAGAAATATCCTAATAATGATAATGAGAAAAAAAAAGATTTGATTGATTTTTATTTTTATGATTTTTTGAGATTTCTTCCATAAAAAATTGATTTTAATGAAAAAATCAAATTTTCAAAAATTCATTAAATAAAAATACGAAAATTAAAAATTAAATATTAAAAAATGATATTTTTGTAATTTTTTCATAAAAAAAACTTAAAAAAACTTAGTAGTAAAGAAAAAATAAATAAAACATTAAAAATGTGAAATGTGGGATTCGAACTCACAACCTCTCACACTTATATCCCTTATACACCTTTCCTACCAATTGTGCCATTTTATTTATTCAAAATAAAGTGACATTAGCGAGTATTTACTAAAAATTTTAATAATAAATCCATGATAATATTAATACTAATAATAATATTAATTTTAACATTAATCCTCTAATAACCCCACTATGACCCTAGTATAATTCGATTAAAAATTAATATGACCCTAATTAATCCCTATATATTAAAATAAAAATAATAGTAATCTAACCCTACCTAAACAGATAACACTATCATACTTTATTCTACCAAAACAATCCCGTTACTACTTACTATTATTATATTTTATGAAGCAAACAAAAAAGCAAAAAAAGAAATAGAAAGGTGGTCAAAATTTGGGGTACGACAGATACCATGATAAAAAGGTTTCTCAGAAGAAATTCCGAGTTAGCCAGATGGTACTTTTATTTAATTCCCGTTTGAAATTGTTTCCGGGAAAATTAAAATCCAAATGGTCTGGACCGTTTTTTGTCAAGGATGTCAAACACTATGGTGCAATAGTCATTGAGGACTTGAAAAAGAAAGAAAGTTGGGCAGTAAATGGCCAACGGTTGAAATTATATCTTGGAGGAGAAGTCTACCAAGAGAATTGCAGTGTGTTTCTTGATGATCTTTGAAATCATCTTGGACCGTCGAGCTTATCCGACGTTAAACAAGCGCTTGTTGGGAGGCACCCATACATTGTAAGTATTCCTGTATTTGTTGTTGTTTTGATGATTTTAGTTATTTTAGAATTGGTTTAGGAAGTGGTAGCAGATGCAGAAAATTTTTCAAAAACCTGTCATGTTCGTTGGCAAGTTCGTTTTGCAAACCTGGGGCGAGCATTCGCTGGCAAGTTCGCATTGCGAACTTAGCAAGACAGGCATATGTTTTTCTGCTGCCACCTCATTAAAAAGGGAATTATTTTGGTGTGGGCCAGACATTGGGCCCATGGCCCATCCTTTTTTCTGAATTTGTGAAGGGAAACCCTACTCCTTTGGACATTCTCACTCTTGCCTCATTCACAAACACTCACAAGAACAATCTCTCACGTGCTTTGTTCCTCTAGTTTTTCACCAAGTTTTTCCATTTACTAACAAGTTCAGGTTTGAATTTCTTGTTCTCTCTGTTGTTTTCTATTAGGCAATATGGTTAGGTTGAACATTAGAGACAATTTTATTTTAGGTTTAAAAAGTGTACAATTCACCTCTAGTTTAATGTTTGTTTGTTGTTGCATGTTAAATTTTATGCAAACATTAGAATAGAGGTGGTATTGTGAAAGGAACTCTGATGTTGGAATTGTTGGATGCTATTATTTTTGAAAAATATCGCAGGTTCGCTGACTCGTCCGCTTTGCGAACCTGGGCGAGTATTCGCCAGAACCTCGCATTGCGAATCTGGGGCGAATGTTTGCCAGGCTTCGCTTTGCAAACTTAGCTGCGAACAGACCAGAATTTGGAGTTTTTTTTTATGTTATCTCAGTTTGTGATTTTGTTTTGCTCCCATTTTTAATGAACTGTTTCGCTGCTGGTTATTGTTTTATCTGTTGATTTGTGCAGATGGCTCCTAAAATCAATCCGACAAAGAAGAGAAAGGCCAGCACTTCGCGACAAGTACCGATTCAGTTTGACAGTGATCACTTTAGAGGGGCAAAACAGGCCACAAGATACCTAACTTTGGAAAGGCGATCCATTTTACCTGAGAAGAGATTTAACCTGAATCCGCAAGGGAGATACCGTTCTAAAGCTCTGCTCCTCGAAGATAAAAAGTGGGGGAAACTGATAACTCCTGTGGATAGTTACAATGTTGAAATGGTTCGCGAGTTCTATGCTAATGCCCTTCCTGATGATGGGGAGCCTTTTGGTTGGACAACTTTCGTTGGGGAAAAAGTGGTGCGGTTTGATAGAGGAACCATTAATACCATTCTTGAGAATCCTTTACCTTTGAGAGCAAGTCAGATTGATGACTTCCATAGAACCTTGTACCTCCACAGAGACATTGCGGCCATTACTAGAGACCTTTTACGAGAAGGTAAAATAGTAGAGCTCAACCCATCTGGGGTTGCCATAAGATATCGTCGTGAAGATATGCGACCTTTGGCACAATTAATCTTGCTTTTGGTTGTCACCAATATTAAGCCAAAGTCACATACATCGACCATCCCTATTTACCTTACCCATCTTGTCCATAACATAATGACCAATGTTGAGATTGATGTAGCCCGAATCATAGCAGATGAGATAAGGGCCATTGTTGAGAGTGGTCTTGGTTCCGCTTCAAGGAATAATGCTCTTCTTGCCTTCCCTTATCTCATTATGACGCTGTGTGTGCATGCTGGGGTTGATGTCCACGCGCGTCGTCAGGTGACTATCCTGTCTGCTATCGATGACCGTTGTGTGGATAAGTTTTGTAAGCCTAAGGGGGCGAGGGGTGAGACTTCTGGTGCTGGTACTGATGCCGGTACAAGGGTTGACGATGGGTCTGGTAGCTCAGGGTCGCAAGGTTTCTACCCGTATCAGCAGGAAATTTGCCAGTATAACTGGGATTGGATGACGGCTTCTTAGCGCGCCATGATGGACTTACATGACTCTATGCAGGTACTTCAGTTGCAGATCCGTGAACCCCGTCATGGATCACACTATGATGACAAGGGAGCAATTCCTGGCTCATGCTGGTTGGCCTGAGGCCAGGCCAGTTTTCGGAGGGGGAGCAGATGCGGCTGATCCTAAAGATGATGATGCAGAGGAGAATGGCGAAGGTGATGATGTGGAGGTTTCTGGTTCTGTATCTGGTTTAGAGGAGGAAAGATAGAGGTGTCCGGTTCCGAGTCCGAGGAAGACTGATTTTGTTGTTATGATTTTGTACTTCCTTTGCACATCAAAGTGAAGTTTTCTTATGTTTTATGTTATTACACTTTTTGTATCAGTTTGTAGTACTGTACTTTATCCACTTGTTGGATTATTTTGAGATATTATGATGTACTTGTACCCATTGAGGTACTAATGACTTTTGTTAGTGTTTTCACACCAAAGCACTTTTATGATATTATTATTATTATTATTATTATTTGTTTTCAGTTAAATTTGTTCAGTTTCATTTTTTTTAGTTTTTATTATTATTGTTGTTAAGAGTTGAATTCTTTAGTTAACGAATGTTCAACTCTTAAATTGGTGGTATGCTTTTTATCGTTTTATGTTGGTATGCTTGTGGAAGTTTAATATTTCCATCTTTTGGTGTTTACTTGAAAGACTTCTAGGTTGGTGATTGTGTTCATGAAAGAAGATTCCTTCAAGTTGGATGGCTATGATAGTATTTTAAGCATGTATTGTTGGCAAGGTACATAGTTACCTGGTTCTAGAATTTAGAATGTATTAGAACTTTTTGTCTTTGTACAAATGAAATTGTGTTTCTTGTTACAACTTTATTGATTGCTTATGTCATTTAGGTCCAAAAACTACAAAAGTGAGAAATCTCCATGGTTTACTAAATGCATTGGATTGATGATGAATTTTGTCATTTACTTCTAATTCATGCTTTATCTTGTGATTTGTGTGAGATTATGGAAGCATTAGAAATGACTAAGGCACTTGTTCATTTTGAGCACAACCATTTCCAAACAGTGATTTACCCGTGAGTAGTGAGTATTTGTTTGCCCCTTGAACCTAAATAGTTTAGATCTCGTTTAGTGATGAACTTTGTGTTGTACATAATTCGAAAATCAATTTCATCATTGAATTTTTTAGAGTTTCTAAAAAAAAATTCTTCTTGAACCTTGGAACTTTGTTTTATTGATTTCCTTGCCTTAAAAAGCAAGGTGCATTCACTTAAGGTTTAGTTGAAAATAAGTTGGGGAGAATGAAAAAGAAGATTGGTAAATTGCTCAAACATTTGAAAAATTTCAAGCAAGCATGAAAAGAAAAAGAGAATGTGAATTTGAATGTGAAAAAAAAAATATAGAAAAGGATGCTTGCTTGAATGAGAAAAATAGAAACCAATAATTGTGCATGAGGAAGTTTGAGAAGGTTTGTGATAAAGGTGTAAAATTGGTGAATGAAGTTGAGATGTGTGTGAATACCTTGTATAGTGAATGTTCTTTTGCATCGGAAACTTCGATTCAATGGCCTTTAGAAATATCCCTTTGTTGTTAACCCGACCAAGCTACAACCTTAAAAGCCCTTAGTGATCTTTTTCTTCCATGATTTCTTATGTGATCGATTAGATATTGTATGAATTGCTTTGTATTTGCATCATTTGTCATTTGAGCGAAATTGCCCCGCGGTTGTAAACACGTTAATTTCCTTCAATCCTTTTTCGAAGAGGAGTGTTAGAGTGACATGAGCATGATGGTTTAGTTGTCTCTTGAAACATTGTCTGAGATTTGTATAAGAATCAAGTTCTTTTGCATTGTCGATTCTAGGATTGTGTAATTGTTGCTTTGTTACAATTGTTGTTTATTTGAGCCGTTTATCTTTTCTTGGTTGAATCAAATGCTCGAGCAAATCCCCTTGTTTTCAATGAGAGGCATACTTTGCTAGAGGACAAACAAAGAGTTAGTTGAGGAGAGTTTGTTAGATGTCAAACATGTTATATATTTCTATTTGATACTTGGCATTTTTCAAGCTTTTCTATGTGAAATTGTGGATTTTACTGATGAATTGTTGTTGTTCTTCAAACCATGTTTATATACCTTTGGTGCTTGTAATATGTGTGCTATTGTGCAGGAAAAGGCACTAATTGATCAAGATGTAAAACACAAAGAGATGATGCAAGTTGCCAAAGAAAAGAGGAAAACATCAGCAAGTTCGCTTTGCGAACTTGCCAGCGAACATTTGCTTTGCGAACTCTTGCGAAGTCCCCAGCGAATGGTCCCAGACTTTGACAGTAGGAAAAAGGGCTAAAGTTATCTTTGCGAACTCCCAGCGAATGTTCGCTGATTTAATCGCTTTGCGAAGGACCTGGCGAAGAACCCTTGGCTGAGGCAGTAAGAAAAGGGCCCTAAGTTCGCTTTGCAAACAAAAGTTCTCATTGCAAACTTATGCAGACAAACAAGCGCGGTTTAGCTTATTAGAAGGCACTTCAGGTGCCACTTTCATCATTCGCTAGGCGAACAGATCATTCGCAGTGCGAATGTGTCTGATTTTAAGTGTACTATAAATAGATTTTATGCATTTTGTTGGGATTATAACTTAACTTTAACACACCAAAACCTATTTTGCTGATATTTCTTCATCTAAGAGAGATTCTTCACTTAGAGAAGCTGGATTTGCATCCGATCTCGATTCTTCGACGCGGATGCTTTTTCATCTCCTCACGAAACTTGTGAAGCAAGCTACCCTGAATATGTGTAGCTAAACACATCTTGTGTCAAGATTAGTGGTAGGTAATCCATCATTTTGTATGTATTGATCATGATTGTAAGTTTGTGAACTTTGTTGATGAAAAATATAGAAGAAAAACTTTGTTTACATGGTTTATATTTGGTTTTAGTTCATGATCGAGAGATATGTATTAAAACATGACCTAAGTTTTAATCCATCAATAATAATAAGGCTAGAGATAGTTTTGAAAGTTGATGTTCATAAATATTGAACTTGAATGTTATCATATTGGTAGTTTGAGTGAGAGATCATCAAAGGATCAATATGATAAATCTCACAACAAGTGTTAGAGATAAACTTGTTGAGAGGATATGTGGTTATATTTATCGTTAACGAGTTCACACGCTTTATCGAGTAAATACGTATAAAACGGATTATCGGACACTAATCTTGGCATGTTTTTACCAAACCCTAAAAACAAATTTCTTTACCATTGATTACTAAATTTTATGCAAACGATCTGATACGAAAAACCAAACTCTTTGTTACTTTAAAAGTTTGAAACGCTTTTGACTATAGAATGGCGGAAATATACATTCAATCCCTGTGGATACGATAAAACACCCCCGAAATACTTTTCAACAATGTCCCGAATATTGTTCATAAATCAAAGTAATTGCCTCATCTTTGTTTTGACCTTTCACTTTGCCCGAGTGAAAAGGATGTTTTATAGGGCTTGCTTTTCTGTAAATGTCCATCTTCGCTTCGCCCAGAGCGAAAGAGTTTTGTTTTATAGGGTTGTGTTTTAAGAATCGACAAATCATAAATAAGAATGTCATTATGAATTCCTACATTTATTGCTATTTTCACTTTTTGCTTTTTCAGAAAATAGTAATCCTAAAAAACAACCCAAAATAAAAATAATCGTTTTTAAAAAAAAATACACTGCACACACTTTTGCACTCTCTCTGTCTTTTTTAAAAAAGGAATCATCACGTCGTGCAGATTAATTATTTTAAACCCCATTGAAACATACAATCCGATGCCTTCTCCCAACTTTTATTTGGAGCCGAAGAAAAAGAGGACGAAGAAATTCCAGATGAGATCTCTCGACTAATCAGACATGAGGAACAATCCATTCAACATTACAAGGAACTATTGGAAATGGTCAATTTGAGTTTAGAAGAAGATAGAAAAGAAGTTAAAATCGGAGCACTACTTAGTCCAACTGTTAAAAAAGGCCTAATAGAGTTGCTCAGAGAGTTTCCAAATGTGTTTGCTTGGTCCAACCAAGACATGTCCGAGTTGGATACCGACATCGGGGAACACTTACCACTGAAACCAGAATGTCCTCTGGTCAAACAAAAATTGAGAAGGGCTTACCCTGATATGGCCATCAAAATTAAGGAGGAAGTGCAGAAACAGATTGATGCCGGTTTCCTTGCCACCTCAGAGTATCCTCAATGGCTAGCCAACATAGTGCTAGTTCCTAAGAAAGATGGAAAAGTCAGAATGTGTGTGGACTATAGGGATTTAAACAAAGCAAGTCCAAAGGATGATTTCCCCTACCACACATTGACATGTTAGTTGACAGCACATCAAAATTCAAAGTATTCTCCTTTATGGATGGATTCTCGGGCTATAATATAATTAGAATGGCGCCAGAAGACATAGAGAAAACTTCATTCATCACCCCATGGGGCACCTTTTGTTACAAAGTAATGTCGTTCGGTCTAAAGAACGCAGAAGCGACTTATCAAAGGGCCATGACAACTCTGTTTCATGACATGATACATAAAGAAATTGAAGTGTACGTCGATGACATGATTTCCAAATCTAAAACAGAAGAAGAACATCTGGAGAATTTGTCAAAACTATTCAAGCGTTTGAGAAAATACAAACTCCGCTTGAATCCCAATAAATGTACATTCGGTGTTCGTTCAGGAAATCTCTTGGGATTCATCGTCAACCAAAAAGGAATTGAGGTTGATCCCGACAAAGTTAAGGTCGTTCAAGAAATGCCTGCTCCAAAGACTGAAAAACAAGTAAGAGGATTTTTGGGACGTCTAAATTACATCTCAAGATTCATATTTCTCATGACCGCGACATGCGTGCCAATCTTCAAACTACTCAGAGAGAATCAAAGTTGTATATGGACAGAAGACTGCCAAAAGGCTTTCGACAGCATCAAAGAATATCTGCTGAATCCACCTATTATGTTTCCTCTAGTGGAAGAAAGATCACTGATCATTTACTTAACAGTCTTGGAAGAATCCATGGGTTGTGCGCTTGGCCAACAAGACGAAACAAAAAGAAAAGAGTCTGTCATTTATTACTTAAGCAAGAAGTTCACGGACTGTGAAACTCGATACACTATGCTCGAGAAAACTTGCTACGCTCTAGCTTAGGAAGCTAAACGTCTTCGCCAGTACATGATTTGTCACACTACTTAGTTAATCTCCAAAATGGATCCGATCAAGTATGTCTTTAAAAAGCATGCTTCAATGGGAAGGATTGCCCGTTGGAAGATGTTGTTATCAAAATACGAAATCGAGTACCATGCTCAGAAAGCCGTCAAAGGAAGTATCTTAGTCGATCACCTGGCTCATTAACCGATTAACGATCAGGAATCAATCAAATTTGACTTCCCAGACGAAGATGTAATGTACCTAAAAATGAAAGATTACGATGAGCCGCTACCAAGCGAAGGGCCAGAGCCAGGTTCCCAATGGGGATTAATATTTGACGGAGCTGTCAATGCTTATGGAAATGGAATTGGGGCAATCATTGTTACACCTCAGGTTACCCATATTCCTTTCACCGCCAAATTGGCATTCAAATCTACAAACAATGAGGCCGGGTATGAAGCTTGCATCATGGGTCTCGAAGAAGCCATTGACTTAAGGGTAAAAAATTTGGATATGTATGGAGACTCAGCCCTGGTTATAAATCAAATCGAAGGAGAGTGGAACACATATAAATTGGGATTGATTCCTTACAAAGTCTACGCGAGAAGGTTGTTACCCTTCTTCAACAAGATTGATTTTCATCACATCCCTCGTGAAGAAAACCACATGGCTGATGCACTGGTTACTCTATCCTCCATGATTAGTGTGAGTCGATGGAAGGACGTACCCAAGATTGACATAATGTGCCTTGATAGGCCTACTTACATATTTGCAGTGGAAGCAGTCATCGATGATAAGTCATGGTATCATGATATCAAGTTCTTCCTTCAAAGACAAGAATACCCGTCTGGGGCATCAAGAAAATATAGGAAGACTCTCAGAAGACTAGCTGACAACTTCTTCCTGAACAATAATGTTCTCTACAAAAGAAACTTCAAAATGGTTTTGCTCAGATGCATAGAAAGACACAGAGCAAACATGCTGATGAAAGAGATTCATGAAGGCTCCTTTGGTACTCATGCCAATGGACACACAATGGCAAGAAAAATTCTGAGAGCAGGATATTATTGGATGTTAATGGAATCCGATTGCTACAAGTACATGAGGAAGTGTCATAAGTGTCAGATATACGCCGACAAAATCCATGTACCGCTAACGCGTCTCAAAATTCTCTCTTCTCCATGGCCTTTTTTATATATGGGGAATCAACCTGATTGGCATGATTGAACCCAAAGCTTTAAATAGACATCGGTTCATCCTAGTAGCCATTGATTACTTCATCAAATGGGTCAAAGCAATATCATACACCAATGTGACCAGGCAAGTGGTGGTCCGATTTATCAAGAACAATCTTATCTGTCTTTAAGGTGTTCCAAGCCAGATCATTACAGATAACAGATCGAACCTAAATAACAAGACGATGAAATAGTTGTGTGTTGAGTTCAAGATTGAACACCATAACTCATCTCCCTACCAGCCTAAAATGAATGTAGCAATAGAAGTAGCTAACAAGAACATTAAGAAAATCATTCAGAAGATGGTTATGACCTACAAAGATTGGCATGAGATGCTACCAATTGCTCTTCACGATTATCGTACCTCCGTCCGCACTTCAACAGGGGCAACCCCTTTCTCTCTAGTATATGGCATGGAAACAGTGCTCCCCATAGAAGTAGAGATCTCGTCAATGAGAGTATTGATGGAAGCCAAGCTAACAGAAGCTGAATGGTGTCAAAATAGATACGATGAACTGAATCTAATCGAAGAAAAAAGAATGATGGCTTTATGCCATGGTCAGTTATATCAGCAAAGAATGAAGAAAGCGTTTGACAAAAAGGTCCGACCCCGTGTCTTCAGAGAAAGAGACCTCGTACTCAAGAAGATACAATCGTTTCTCACTGATTCTAAGGGCAAGTGGACTCCGAATTATGATGGCCTCTATGTTGTTAAGAAAGCCTTCTCAGGCGGTGCCTTAAAAATCACAACCATGGATGGAAAAGAGTTTAATTATCCCATAAATGTTGATGCAGTCAAGAAATACTTCGCCTAAATAATAAAAAAAACAGCTCGCTAAGTTGAAAACCTAAAAGGGCGACTTAGGCAACAAAAAAAAAGCGTCTCGGTGAACTGAAAACCCGAAAGGGTGGTCCAGGAAAAAATTAGAGACATAAACAATAATCATCTCGATGGATTGAAAACTTGAAAAGGAAATCTAGGCAAAAATTAGGGATTTATGGCAAGTAACTGCATCCGACAAGATTGGCTCCTCAGAGGCAACGTCATCTGTCGATAAATACTTAATCAGAGGTCACCTTCAACAGAAGCTCAAGAATATCCAGAATTCAAAGTTGGTTGAAGGACAATGATCATTATATTTCAATGTAACCCCTTTATCTTTAAATTACCATTTTCTAAAACCTTGTGATGCTCCATGGAATCACGCATTAGGATGATTATTATCCTATCAATAAAATTTGAGCCTTTGTGCCTTTTGTTTGCAATTCTCATTTATTCTGCTTAGCAAAATTACATGTTTATTTGATTAACATTCTTGAAACACAAAAATGAATTTACTTTTGTTTTTAAAACATGAATTTTGAACTTTACTTCTGCTTCTAAAATAAAGACGCCAATTTCATTTTGATTGATGAACACAAAAAGGAACATTAACGACTTCTCCCGAAGTAATCAAACTTCAAAATGCATAATCAAAATATTCCTTGTGATCAGTATACCCCGAATGAAGGATCAATCACTTCAGATGGAGTGTCCTATCTGTCATCCCCGGTAGGGTTTCTATCCCCAAGAATAAAGATAGGAACAAGATTTCCTTCCTCCGACAAGTTGCTACCTTCAGAAAACACCGGTAAAAGTTTTCACTCCTCAGGAGTCGCATCTAGTTACTACCAAGAGTAGTTGAAGATCAGCCGCCGAACTTCGCGTTCCTCAATACTCGTCACCATTGATACTTTTCATCCCCCGCAGTGGTCAAGTATCCAATTATGTTCATCACCATTCCGTATGTCGTGTCTGTCTTGTCAGCATAAGCATTCATTCATACATACATCATGCATATTTGATTTATATTCATATTCATATTCATAATGCATAAGTTATGTCATTCGCTCTGGTCGTGATAAATGTCCTCTCTCAGTTAGGGTCGTCAACCTTAGGCAGAAAGGATGTACCTTTTTTCTAAATCCCCACTGAGTTTGATTCTCGTGGAATTTTTTTTTTCAGTTTCCTTTCCACATTTGGATAGGACGACACCCTTGTTTGAGTTCTTTCCTTATCAGGAAATGTCTTGATTAAACAATCTCTCTCCAATTTGTTCCTGGATTGGAATCGATCCTCGACCACTTTGATAACTTGAACCTCTGAAAGGAAAAAAGACATTTGGTTATACACCTTTGGGAACTTCACTCTTCGCCATTGAAGATGATATTTTACTTTCCCGGATTAAGGAAAATTCCCCGCAGAAGCTTCTCAACAAAATACTCTTGGCAATATGGACATCACATCCTCCAAGAAAACTCTACCGCTTGGCAAAACAAAGAAGCCTGTCTTTGCCCCATAAATTCCAATAAGCCGACAAATGATAGTCTCTCTCCGAGACGTTTGTCTTGCTTTCAAAGAAGTCATCGGTGCCTCAAAATTAGATTACATCACATGGTATCTCTCTGAAAATGTCTCGAAGGGAAGTATGATGTAACCTCTCCAAGCAAATGGCATCTCCAAACAAGAGAAGTTTGCACACCTCTGCAGTTCAGACAAATGGTTATCCCCAGCAAATCTGACATCAAATATTTTTCCATCAAATAGCATCTCCCCAGTAAATCTCGGCGAGAAGTTTGATAAAAACCATCACAAATAACATTCCTTGTCAAAAGAAGAACTCGGCAATACGAAGATGAGACCAGTTCCAGGGCTGAAGACCAGGATCGAGGGGAGGTTTATTTCAAAAGAAACTGAGACTAGTTCCATGGATGAAGACCAAGATCGAGAGGAGGTTTATTTCAAAAGAAACTAAGACCAGTTTCATGGCTGAAGACCAGGATCAAGCGGAGGTTTATTTCAAAAGAAACTAAGACCAGTTCCGTGGCTGAAGATCAGGATCGAGGGATGGTTTATTTCAGAAAGAAACTGAGACCAGTTCCATGGCTGAAAACTAGGATCGAGGGGAAGTTTTACCCTTTTCTAGGTAAAATTACTTTGCAAAAGAAGATGGATGAGCAAATAGCTACCATTCACATCCACGATCAAAATTTTGGGTATTCTGATATTTAATCCTCTTTTACCATGAACGTCTGAATGTCTTCGTCATTCACACCTTCAGGTCTAAGAAGATTAAATAGGAGCATCTGTCATACCCTAAATTTTGATCACAAGATTTCACATCATTGTGTAAATCATCACTACACTATGGATGTATTTTCACACCTCATTAATCCTCTCAAAGATTATTGAGTGTTCACTCTAACCAAGAACTAAGGTTACAAGCCTTCTCAGAGGATTCAGGCAAAAGATCAATCAAGAATTGACCTGATCTTCCACCTATCAATCCTATGAATCATTCATGGAGGTTAAGAGATCCTAAACATCAAGAATCAAGCACAACATTGCATCATGGCAAGTTGATCAAGCCTCGAGATCATCAGTGTCACCAAATTAGAGTTTTGGTCGACCAGGGCCTCCAGAGAGAAACTTTCATCTGGGAATGAGCCAATACCTCAATATATGATCCAAGAAGCTCAAAAGAACCTCATAATTCCATTCATAAGTTCAAAATAGCCTCAGATGATGCATTCATAAAAAATCAGGAATTAGGGTTTTGACCTAATTCAATCCCTAAGTTGACTTTTGGAGCAAGGCATGAGCCAAGACCTCAAGAGATTATTTAAGGACCTCAAATGAATCATATTTATCCATTCACAAGATTTAATTGATTCAACGAACTTGGTTCATAAGCAATGCAAGGATTCAAATTTATCTGAACCACAAACTAGGGTTTCTGAGAAAAAGTCAACCATACCTTTGACTTTTGACCAAAACATGATCTCAAACCTTGGGACATGATTCAAGACACTTTAAACACTTATGAAATCCATCCATTAGGTTTAATTTAGCCCAAGGACTTAATTTCATAAAGGATCACAAAGTTCAAGATTCATCTGATACAAAAAGTCAACTGTGATAAAAACCAAGTTTGACTTTTTGAATTTTTTGACAAACATTGCCTCTTCAAGTAGAAAACAATGTTAACTTGTGATTTGGATCATGATCAATCAAGAAAAATCAAGAAAAGTGAGGTTACTTGCAAAAAGGGCAACCTTGAGAAACTTGAAATTTCATTAAGTTATGGAAAAAAAGTGATTTTTACCCAACTTTGCAAGGCCATAACTTGTGATCCAAGCAACCATTTTCTTCCATCTAAAGCTCAAATGAAAGCTCTCATTACATACTACAAAAATGTCCTACTGATCCATGGTAAAAAAATTACTAGATTTTGAGTTATAAGACCATAAAGTTAGGGTTTCATAAGATTTGAACTTTGACACTTAGAAAAATTTTAGGCAGAATCTGTCTCATGTTTTGTCCAACTTTGGAGGCATTTTTCATTATGATCCAAGAGGGGTCAAGATCAAATGTAAACATCAAAGTTGAAGTATGATATACAAGCTTTCCAAAGAGTACAAGAACATCCATTGATTCAACTTGAGCAAGGCACAACATGCTTTGATGCAAACTATTTTTTGACAGCATTGCCACATAACTTGTATCCCACGATTTATTGATCCAATTTTGGACACTTGCATCATTGGGTTTCTGTCCAATATCAACCTAAATGATGAAGAATCTGAACCATGAGGCCAATTAGTCAAGAACCCTATCCCTTTGGCATGTGATCATCAATGTTACAAATCCAAAATTCAATTTTGTCATATGGAATTGAAAGGATGCATTGAGGTGTCATGAACCAAGCCATATTAGTCCAAATGAGTTTAGCTTTAGCCAAGGATCAGAAGACCTAAACATGCAAAGTATAACTCAAGTCAATGGCTAGAGGAGACTTTGAACACGTAGCCATATCCATTGGACAATAGGGTGATCCAGCCCCCATTCACTATTCCTTGCAAAACAAAATTCCTCTACTATAATAGAGGTCATTTCTGATGTTTCAAATGAAACCAAAACAATACCAAAGCCTTGTTTTCTCACTTTCGTTCTCTTAATTGAAAGTTCAAGATTTCAAGAATCAAACTTGAAATTCTCAAAACCAGAGCTTGAACCACTCAAACCACCATCCGAACACATCACAAATCATCCATTGGAGGTGTTCAAACCTTCACCTTCATCTCACAACACCAAAATCAGAAAGTCAACCATCAAAACCTCAAATTTTGACTTTTCTGCATTTTTCAAGCCATGTCTTGATTCAGTCACTTTCAAAGCCAAACAACACCTCAAACACTCTCCACATATCATCCCTAAATTGTTCCAACAAGTGTTCCTCAACGGTAACACCAATTGAGGGGGTTGCTATTTTGGTCACTTTTGCCAATTTTGCAAGAAAGAGCCAGTTTCTGTTCCAGAGGTTTCCTTTTGATTTGGATCATCCTAAAAGCTTCTAAAGGGTCTATTAAGAGTGTCCAAGGCATTGGATTACTTCTGTCACAAGTATCTTGAAAGATAACAAGTGGAGCTTCAAGAGGTAAGTACATAACAACTTGAACTTTGTGAAATATGCATTGCTTTGATGTACATTGATCATGAACATGTCATACATATCATATTTGTTGTGTTTAAACTAATTTGCCATGCTATTATTGCTTGTATGGAGTTGTAGCATAGAACTTGCAAATATTGACCTATTTTGAAACCACTATCAGGTTTTAAAATGTAGGCATTTTTAGAAAATTCCAAGACCACCATTGGATTTCTCATGAAATTATAGGTAAGATCCATCTTTATTTCATCCATTTTCATGGAGAAATAAGAAAGTTATGGCCTTCTTGCAAAGGTACCAAAACTGGCTTCCCTTGGGCAAGAACCAGGCCATGGCGCCTTGGCATGGCTTAGAAAACAAGTCACCCATATATGTTTATGGGGTGGTTTTGATACACGGATGTATCACCACCCCAGTGGTAGCAGCATGTGTTTTCAAGTGTGTCGTGTTGGAGGGCGTGGGTTCAACACCCACACATGCCATTTTGTCATTTTTTTCACATTTTTCATTTTTTTTTGATATTTTTCTATTTTATTTTCAATAATTTTTTTTATGAATCAATTTTAATTATTAAAAAATAAATTTTGCACAAAAATCACTCACACATTAAAAATATTTTATTCACCAAAAAATCACAAAAAATATTTTTATTTGATATATTTTTAAATATTTTAAAGAATTTTATTTTAATTTGTTTTAAACATTTTAAATAATTTCGTTTTTTTTATTTTTCAAAACCAATTTGATTTTTAATCATCATGTGAATAAAAGTTCATTTTCCAAACCATAATCATAATTCATAACATGTTTATTGAATTTATTTGATATTTTTTCATTTTTTTATTAATTTTTCCTTTTTAAAAAAATCCAAAAAAAATAGAAATTAGGGTTTCCTTTGATTTGATCTTTCAAAACTTCATTTCAACGCACTTGGGCCTCTATTAGAGTGTAAGACCCAACCCCCCTATGTGCATAAATAAATTTTGGGTCTCTGCTATAGTATAAGCCCTACAACGTCTTTGGGCATCACGGTCCGATCAGTGTTTTCAAAATTAATCATCTGGGCCTCTCCTTGAGTATAAGCCCCAATCTTTTGTACTTAAACTTTGTTTTAAATAATAAACAACCTCCTTGGGCCTCTCCTTGAGTTGTAAACCCCATACCTCTGTTTTTTTCAAAAATCATCTGTCTATTTTAAACTGTTTAAAAACACTTGGGCCTCTCCCCGAGTATAAGACCTAATACTATTCCTTCATTCTTTCATTCAATATACAATAACTTGGGCCTCCTAATAGAGTTTAAGTCCCATCATTTTTTGTTTTTTTACAATAAAAAGAAGATTCAAATTACACTGGTATTAAGAGGAGCATTATTCTCGGTGAAACTGCTCTTAGACCACTTGGGCCTCTCTTTGATTTATAAGCCCCAAACTTTCTTTTCAATTCATTCAAATAACAAACAACACTCTTTTAATTCAAATTCAAATTCAAAATTTTCTCAAAACTTTCTTCAATTTCTCAAAACCCTAATCATACAGTGATAATCAATACAATCAATCACAATACACTTGGGTCCCTATCCAAAGAATAAGACCCACTACTTTTTCAATTCAATTATCTGCTTGTTCATATATCTGTATATATACTTGTGCATATATGTTTAGGATTTCTTTAGCAGTTAGGCTATCCTCAGTTCACACTTAGGTTAAACAGTAGGATACTTAACTCAGTTTAATCAACTAGTTTATTCCTATACAGAGAAATGCATGTCCCCAGAGAGGATTAATTCCCGGTGAAACCTCTTTGAATTTCTTCAAACCTCAGAACTGTTCAACAAAGAAAGGATTATTTCCCGGTGAAACATTTCTTGAACTTTTCTTAGGCTTAGACCTATAGGCTTCTTAGAAGTTCCCCTCAACCTCCTCTTGGGCTTAGTACAAGGACCCACAGGCTTCCTAGAAACATCCCAGCCTCCCCTCGGGCTTAGTACAAGGACCCACAGGTTTCCTAAAAACATAGGATAGAATTTAGTCATCTCTACTAGTTCAATCTTCAGGAAAGTAAAAAAAAACTCTAGAACATTCAATCATTCAAGAGTTGATCTTCATCTCTGGAACCCTCAGCCTCCTCTTGGGCATCATACAAAGACCTTTCTCCAACTAGAGTCAGCCTCCTCTTAATAGACTTGGGTTGTCTCAGCCTCCTCTTGGGCTTCATACAAGTAGACTTAGGTAGTCTTAGCCTCCTCTTGGGCTTCATACAAGGACCCTCAGTCTTCCTAAAAGCATAGGATAGATTCTAGTCATCCCTATCAATACACCAGTCCCCAGGAGAGTCTAAACCTCTAAGGCTTTCAAACTCATCCTCTAAGGATTTTCTGATCCTCAACAAAGTTTGGCTTTCATCTTCAAAATCCCCAACCAGGATCATGTTACCATCAACAAATCCCCAAAAGTATCAGAGTCTCATGGCATTTGATAATTCAACTCTTCTTCAATCCCCAACAAGAGTTAGTTTCCCTTTGGATTCCTCAAAACTGTTCGGACCTTCCCTTGGATTTGGTTAAATCCTCAGCAAAAGTCAGCCTCTTCTTAGGCTTCATATAATGATTTTCCCAGTCAGCCTCAATCTTGGGCTTTGTACAAGACAGATATAATACTCCCCCAGTTGAGTCAGTTTTCAACCTTTTTTAGCTTAAACCTTGGGATTTGATCAAGGCACAAAATCCATCTTCCCCACAGATGAGACCATGAGTCCTCTCTGTAGGAGGACATTTCCTCTATACATCACATATCAAAATAAACAATCAAAACCTTTTTCCAGATAATTGATGTAAGTGGCACACTTGTTGATTCAAAATCCAAGCTGAAGTCTCACCTTTATCATGGCTAAAATTTCTCTTTCATCTAACTGATGTAAGTGGTAAGTGTAACAACCCACTTTCCCTTTTAAAAAAAATATAGAAATATTACGAAAATAATCAAAGTTTACAACAATGGTGGGATGTCAAATCATTTAAAACCAACAACTGGAACTCTTTTCATTAATGAAATAAAACAGCGGAAATAAATGTTTTAATCAAATCACAGCCATATGCCAACAAATCAAAAATCCACATAAAACGTGGTCCACCATAAGTTCAATTAAAAGTGATACATAACAAAATAAATAAAGAATAAAAAAAAATCCCCCAAAATCCCGTGTTACGTATCAGAGAGACTCCTTAAACTCGATCAAGCAACACGCACTTCATGCACACTCAAGTACCTGGATTATCTGTACTTCCGAAGAAGCACAGACGCAACAAACAACAAAGGGGTGAGAACTACATTCAATAATAAACGGTGAATAATACATGCTAAGAGTAGTAATCAAGCAATCACACATAATGCACACACATTCACGACACACTTGTCACTTCCAATTATAATCCAACAAAGACATAATAATGCAATGTGACTCAATGACACAATGCGATGCAAGTGGTACCACCCACCATGGTTCATTCAATTGAACCCGATTCATAATAGAATCTGGATAAATCACATACACTCCCACTGAGCAATGATTTATCTCCATACAACTCCACATGGGAGTCCGGACAAGACTAGGCACCCATCATGAATTCCCACCTAGCTGTCTCCATAATATGGTTCATTCAATTGAACCCGATTCATAATAGAATCCGGATAAATCACATACACTCCCACTGAGCAATGATTTATCTCCATACAACTCCACATGGGAGTCCGGACAAGACTAGGCACCTATCATGGATTCCCACCTAGCTGTCTCCACAATATGGTTCATGAAATGCATGACACAAAAGATGCACAAACACATGTATAATAACAATTATACACCTTCACGATCCTCATGATCACACGTGAGATACATACTCACCATAATACACAATAGTATTACCAAACCTGTCCAATCAATTCAATATAACATATACATAACAAGAATTAGGCACAAAACATATGTATAACGATTAGTTATACATCTACACGAACCTCGTGGTCACACGTACGTTACACTCGTACCGTAATTCACCATTGAATTTCAACACCTGTGTCACAATATCATTACACACAAAAATATATGCATGAGACATTATTATCAAGCACGATACACGGTCCTCATGGATCTCATGTGAGTCATACCCTCACCGTAATTCCCACTGGAATTACCCACCTGCACCAATACAGTTAATCACATATACACCAATCCATTACTTCGCATTAATTATTCATTAATGAATTAATCCACACAAAAATACAGTTTAGTATAATTCCTAGTATCACTAGATTCCCATGTTCTTATACACATATATATGTCCTCACTATGAGTCGCCTTAGCATTACCACCCTGGCCCAACAGTATCACACAACTCACACGATTAGTAACCACACCTCATGTGGCCTTGATTGGGTAATTATCCAATTAATCCACCTAAATGCAATTCTTAATTAATTCCACCAACATTTTAGGTTTAACATGTTCTGACACCTTTCCCAACCTCTCAGACCAAAAGGGACTGCATCGGACGTGAAATCGGGAAAGAAATCGTGAAACAGCAAAATTATGCATTCTCGCTGGTCATAAGTGTATTGCCCAAACCCATACGCGTATTGCCCAGCTCGCTCGCCTTCCATACGCGTATTGCCCAAAGTGTTACGCGTATGAGCAGAGATTGAATTCTCTCAACAAATTCCATTTCCAGATCTCCTTACGCGTATTGCTACCCCGTTACGTGTACTACCCTGCCCCCTACGCATATCATTACGCGTTTCAGCAAAGGGCCGTGTAAAATGGGTTCCATACGCGTAACGCCCATATTTCTCCCTTGCCATACGCGTATTGCCCTACCCAATATGCGTATTGCCTTGCCCATTACGCGTATGGGCAACGAATACCAATAAATTGTATGTTCCCACACCAGTCCAATTCCTGCAACATCAACACTCATATAGCAGCAACAACAGTACAAATTCTACTCGAAATTAATACTATCGTCAACCAAATCACACAAATTAACAACAAACACCCACATCAAATTCAAAATTCATCAACAACACATACATACAAAAATTCTAAGAGGGGAAGGAATCTCTCACTACCCTCTCATCGTATTAACACCCACATTGAATCTATTCTCCCCCCTTACCTCGAATTTGGGTCTGAATTCCTACTAAAATTGGAGAAGAAAAGCCCTAGTTCTTCCTCTTTCTCTACCTCCTCTTCCATTTCCTCTTCTTGCCAACTTCTTCCTCCTTTTTTTTTCCTTTTCTTTCTCTTTTCTATATATATATATATATATATATATTTAATACATATTATATAATATAATCCAACAGGGTAAAATACCTCCTATTGATATTTTATCATCAACACCAATTGATCAATTATTAGAGTTACCTTAAAATCCTTTCTCGAACTAATAATTATTAATCTGTCTCTTTAATATAATAATTGATCTCTTCAAAGTTCACCAGTTGCTCTATTTTCCCGATCCGTTAAGGACACTACACCACCGCTCTCAACTACACACACCTTAAACAGGCCAAACAAATAAAATAACACACGATGATTAAATAAATTAAAATGGGGTGTTACAACTCTCCCCCACTTAAAATATTTTCGTCCTCGAAAATGTAACTGAGATGAACAACTCCGGATACTACTCTCGCATCCGACTAGCCAACTATCGTGCCAACACTAGGCACACCACGAATAACACAATCTGATAAACCACCTTGCTAACAGCAAGAACAACAATGACAAGATGCAATGCCCATACAATGCACTTGACGACTAACTCATGACTCAAAGAATACCCAAGTTATGAACACATAGGTTTACTCTAGAACCAGAACACAACAAGATTGTTACCCTCACCATAGGTAACACTCCCTTAATTCCCCACATAGGAATTAGCTACTCGTACTCGAACCATCACGATGGAAACGAGGCAACAACAAAACAAGAACATAAAGTTCCACGACACAACACCATTTCAACAACTTCTACATAACCATAATACCAACATCCTTGTCACACAACATTATTACAACAATGCTACGATTCACCAATCGAACATATAACCAAAACATCCATCTACATAGTAGCCCATGAATAATATTTAAACCTTTCACCTAACACTTCCATTCCGAAACATCCAATGATCTCATCATTCCTATATGTTTGCAACATTCAACCTATGAACTCTTACAAGTCACACACTCATATACGAAATGTGCCACATCACGCTTTTGATGCGTACTCTGATTACTCGCAACAATCAAATCCACCAATTTCATATCCAACTTCTGACTCTCTCTAATATTCACCAGAAAAATCATAGTTCATTTCTAATATATCCAACAAAAGATTAAGGGTGATCAGTTCCTCAATTTGTGTTATTTCCTTGGTTTTATGGTTGGCATTATTTTGCTAAAACTCATGTAGCAGCAGATGTTGAATGAAGATGTCTAATAATATGTTTCATTACTCTTTGTTCAACATGTCGTACGAAGATGTTCCATGGCAGCTCATAGGACATCGCGTTGTGAAGTCAATTTTATTGCAGATTCTGTTACTATGATTTGTAACTGAATATTCTGTGAATATTTGGTTATCCTATGTGGCATCCAAAGCATTTTTGGATTAGGGTTATTTGTTGGTTTTCGGATTTGCTGCTGTTTCTAATTATGGAGACATAATAGGAAACTTTGGATTGAAGACCTATTTTATTGGAGTTAATTTTGCAGATTTGTGAGCAGCCTAATTGCTGCGTTTTTGAAGCCCAATTCAGTCCAGATTACAAGCTATAAATAGACTGATGTAAACCTAGTTTTAGGTGTCGAACTTACATGTATTTTTAGGGTTGTGTGCTTGTGTTTTGTGAGCCTAACTGGTATCTTATGATAACAGTATAAGGACTGTAGTGTAAGTTGTGTAAGGTTGCTCATAAGCTTTTAAGCATTGAGTAGCTGTGTGTTAATTCTCATAAGCTGTGAAGTATTGAGAATTTGTGTTTTGACCATTGTTACTTATCTTGTAAGGAACCAGTCACGGGTTGTGATTAAAGAGGGATTTGAGGAGGGCCTCATACCTAGGGGAGTCTTAGGTAGAAGTCATAGGAAGGGTAGTGATTAAGTGAGCTGATTGAACTGGGTGTGGTTATCAGTGAATTGATACTATCGAATATTGATTTCATCCCTGGCTTGGTAGCCCCCAGATGTAGGATAGTTAGATCCGAACTGGGTTAACAATTTCTGGTGTTCTTTACATTTTCTGCACACTTTTATTTTGAACTTGTTCATTGTTGTTGTTGTATATCAGTGTCTCGACATCTCGATAGGACATCTGATATATAGGCCAGAATTTCAATTGGCATCAAGAGCAGGCACCCTTTGTTGTTTCTGGGTGAGATTCACGGAAGGTACTTTCTGGTACAATGGACAAGGATGGAGGAGCTCTGAATAAACCACCTCTGCTGGATGGTTCTAACTATGAGTATTGGAAACCTAGGATGATAGCTTTCATCAAGTCCATGGATGATCAAGCATGGAAAGCTGTTCTCAAAGGTTGGGAGCCTCCAAAGGTAAGAGATGGAGAAGGAAATCTTACTGATGTTCTGAAGGAAGAAGAGGACTGGGATGATGCTGACTACAAAGGATCTGTTGGAAATTCTAAAGCCATGAATGCATTGTTCAATGGTGTCAACAGAAATATCTTCAGGCTGATTGAGCATTGTACTATTGCTAAAGAGGCTTGGCAGGTCTTGAAAGTTGCTCATGAAGGGACCTCAAAGGTGAAAATGTCAAAGCTTCAGCTTCTCACTAGCAAGTTTGAGAGTTTGAAGATGAAAGAGGATGAGAGCATTCATGATTTTCATATGAACATTATTGAGATAGCTAATGCCTCTAGTGCCTTAGGAGAAAAGATGTCTGACAGCAAGTTGGTCAGGAAGATTCTCAGGTCTCTACCTAAGAGATTTGATATGAAGGTCACTGCTATAGAGGAAGCTCAGGACATTGACAAGATAAAGGTGGATGAGCTTATGGGATCACTCCAAACTTTTGAGTTAGGACTCGGTGAAAAAGCTGAAAAGAAGAAGAGTATAGCATTTGTGTCAAGTGCTGATGACTCAGATGATGAAGGAAAACTGGTCAAAGATGAAGATGTGTCCAAAGAGCTAGTGTTGCTTGGAAGACAATTTAATAAAGTGTTGAAAAGGATGGACTGGAAGTCAAGAGAAAATGTTCGGAACAAGTCTCTCGACATCAACAAAGACCAGGAAGGAGGCAGAAGATCCAGAACTGAAGAAGACTCTAATCAAGGGAAGAGAGTGCAATGCTATGAATGTGAAGGATTTGGGCATGTAAAAACTGAGTGTCCCACCTATCTCAAAAGATAGAAGAAGGGATTATCTGTGACATGGTCAGAAGATGATTCTGAAACTGACGCTGATGAGAAATCTGCAAAGTTGGTGACAGCATTAACAGGAGTATGTGAATCAGATGAAGAATCTGAAGAGCTTACTTTTGAAGAGCTGGTTATCTCTTATAAGAAGTTGTGCATTGAACATGAAGAAGTATGTCAGCAGAAAGAAGAACAAGCATGTGCCATTGTTCATTTAGAAGCTGAGAATACTGAGTATATGTCTACGATAGCTGATCTACAAAGTGAAGTAAATGTTTTGAATTCAAAACTGGACAACATGATCAAAAATGTCAGAATGTTAAATAGGAGTTCGGATGTACTTGATGAAATTCTGAAGTCAGGAAGAGATGCTGGAAATGTCAGTGGTATTGGATTTAAAGGTACAAATGAATTAGATGAAGGAAAGAAATCTGAGGAAGTACCCGTTCAAGATAAGAGAAGTTTGAAGATGTTGAATAACATGCTGCAACATCCTCCCAGGCATCAGAAGAAGTTCATAAAGAAAAAGAATCAAAGGTGGACATGCTACCATTGTGGGAAGTTTGGTCATATAAAAGCTTTTTGCTACAAGCTACATGGTTATCCCAAACCCATGCAACAGTATAGTAGAAAAAAAAAAGCTGGGTTGAAACAAAAAGGATATGGACTTCAAAGGATAGTGTAAAAGAACATAGGGACTACAAGTCTTTCAGAGTCTCTACAAATGAAAAATGGTTCTTTGATAGTGGATGTTCTCGACATATGACTGGCACTAGTGGATATATGTCACATGTTAAGTATCATGCTCCTAATGAGGTGATTTTTGGTAATGGATCGAAAGGAAAAGTGCTTGGTGTTGGAAGAGTGGATTGTCCAGGACAGCCAATTATGGAAGAAGTATTGCTTGTTGAAGGGTTAAATACTAACCTAATAAGCATAAGCCAGTTGTGTGATCAAGGTCTTAAGGTCATTTTTACAACCCACGAATGTTTAATAATGGATGAAAAGAATGCTGTTGTTATGAGAGGTGAAAGAACCTCAGAAAATTGCTATTTATGGAAAGACGAAAGCACAATTGTGGAAGTGTTAAACCAAAGAACTTGTGAATGGCACGTGTATAAGGACCCATTTCCAAAACTTATAAACAGCCCAGCTAACACATTCCAACTTTAATCCTACAGTGCAAAAACTTCATCTGACATATTCTCTCAAAACTCTTCTTCGCTAGGGTTTGCTCTTACTCTCTTCAATACTGCATTTTGTGAGCAACAAAAAATGTCTCAACATTATGATTCTCTTGCTGATTCAAGAACTTCTCAAGTCAATGACGAAGACTATGATCCTCACCGAATGATCAAACTCACAGACCTTGTTCTTGATATCGCCCCGTTGAATGTTGTTCATTCTGACACTAGAGGTGAGCAACCAGTTTCCCACTCTGTGAATGAAAGTATGTCAAGTAAGAAGTCTAAACCCCTTTCATCTAGGAAGAAAGACAAAATGATTACTAGGTTTTATTCTGATAAGATAAACCCTAGAAAAAATGTCACTGAAAAGAATTCAAATAGGAGGATGGATGAAACTAAGAATGATAGTAGGACTCTTGATGACAATGTTTTCACTAGAGATCAGAGTCTTAGAAGATTTGCCACCTTTGCTGTTAGTGAACCTGATAAAGATGTCGGGTCTGACGTCCCAACATCCATGGCAGGAAATACAAATAATAGTCCTACTGATAGGACTGAGAATTGTATACCAGTTCAGGTGGCTAGGGAAAGAAGAAGCAAGAAGAGGGTTGAGATGTGTAGTAACATTGCTGAGAAAAACTCTGACGAGGAACCAATAGCTGACATACTACAAAGAATCAAGAGTAGAAAAGAAAATACCATTGTGGCTGAGAATTCAAAGGATGCAGAAATGATTAGGAAATCTATCAGGAGAGATACATCAAGGAAGACAAAGCTAGAGCAGCTGATTAAAGCCTTAGTTGAAAAGAGAAATGCTGCTAAAGATCAAGAGCTGACTGAAGATGATGGACAAGGTGAATCTACTGAGTCTGATAGAAGGAGTGTCCAGCAGTCTGATGATTCTGGCTCTGAGAAGGGTGCTTCAGAATCTGAAGGTGAAAGTGATGAGGTGGCTGAAGAGGATAATGCTGAATAGCTAGAGGCTATTTGCAAGTTTACTTTCTGTTTTTTTGTTTTAGGACAACTTATTTTTGTTTTGGTTTTGAACAATATACTGCTATGTGATTTGGTTACATTTGTCTATGACCTCTCTTTGTCATATTTGTGGCTAAAAACGGGGAGTAGTAAGTGTGAGGGGGAACAACATTGTTATGTGCTTGTGCTGTTGTAGGTAGAGTGTGTGTGCTGCAGGTGGATGGTGTGTTGCTGCTGTTGAGGGGGAGTTTTGCCAGTTTACTATGATGAGTGTTCTTGTGGTACTGTGTGTTTTTATGCAGCTGAAGGGGAGTGCTGCTATGCTGGATTTGTTTGTGTTTTTTTTGTTGATACTGATGGTGTTTGAGTGTTCTTTCCGCTGCTGATACTGATGGTGTTTAAGTGTGTGTGGAGTTTTAGCCAAAAATAAGCCAAAGGGGGAGATTGTTATTTCCTTGGTTTTATGGTTGGCATTATTTTGCTAAAACTCATGTAGCAGCAGATGTTGAATGAAGATGTCTAATAATATGTTTCATTACTCTTTGTTCAACATGTCGTATGAAGATGTTCCATGGCAGCTCATAGGACATCGCGTTGTGAAGTCAATTTTATTGCAGATTCTGTTACTATGATTTGTAACTGAATATTCTGTGAATATTTGGTTATCCTATGTGGCATCCAAAGCATTTTTGGATTAGGGTTATTTGTTGGTTTTCGGATTTGCTGTTGTTTCTAATTATGGAGACATAATAGGAAACTTTGGATTGAAGACCTATTTTATTGGAGTTAATTTTGCAGATTTGTGAGCAGCCTAATTGCTGCGTTTTTGAAGCCCAATTCAGTCCAGATTACAAGCTATAAATAGACTGATGTAAACCTAGTTTTAGGTGTCGAACTTACATGTATTTTTAGGGTTGTGTGCTTGTGTTTTGTGAGCCTAACTGGTATCTTATGATAACGGTATAAGGACTGTAGTGTAAGTTGTGTAAGGTTGCTCATAAGCTTTTAAGCATTGAGTAGCTGTGTGTTAATTCTCATAAGCTGTGAAGTATTGAGAATTTGTGTTTCGACCATTGTTACTTGTCTTGTAAGGAACCAGTCACGGGTTGTGATTGAAGAGGGATTTGAGGAGGTCCTCATACCTAGGGGAGTCTTAGGTAGAAGTCATAGGAAGGGTAGTGATTAAGTGAGCTGATTGAATCGGGTGTGGTTATTAGTGAATTGATACTATCAAATATTGATTTCATCCCTGGCTTGGTAGCCCCCAGATGTAGGATAGTTAGATCCGAACTGGGTTAACAATTTCTGGTGTTCTTTACATTTTTTGCACACTTTTATTTTGAACTTGTTCATTGTTGTTGTTGTATATCAGTGTCTCGACATCTCGATAGGACATCTGATATATAATACAGAATTTCAATTTGTCAATAGACAGCCGACAATCATGATGGGGCATAAACCATCGTTACCAGACCATAATAGCATTTCTTGCATCTTGTGCACAAAACTACCTAAGGCACAAAACCTTAGTAGTCATAAACCTTACCTCCGCATTCCCTCTGGAATCGGGAACAACACTGTCCAAACAACACTTATAACCTTGCAAACAATGACACACTAAGCCAACGCTCCACAACTGAAGCAACTTGGAGAAGCACCAGCTTCTCCCCTACTTAACTCATTCTCAACCCTGAAGACAAAGGATTAGAAAACAAGAAAGCACTGACAGTGTTTCACAAACATATCACGTACTAAGGAACAAACAACATCGACAGTATTCAACTGTCAAGCCACACCGACTCAACAACTTGGCCGGACGGACCGACCTGCTCTGATACCAATTGTAACAACCCAATTACCCTTTTAAAAAAAATATAGAAATATTATGAAAATGATCAGAGTTTACAACAATGGTGGGATGTCGCATCATTTAAAACCAACAACTGAAACTCTTTTCATTAATGAAATAAATCAGCAGAAATAAATGTTTTATTCAAATCACAGCCATATGCCAACAAATAAAAAATCCACATAAAACGTGGTCCACCATAAGTTCAATTAAAAGTGATACGTAACAAAATAAATAAAGAATAAAAAAAATCCCCCAAAATCCCGTGTTACGTATCAGAGCGACTCCTCAAACTCGGTCAAGCAACACGCACTCCATGAACACTCAAGTACCTGGATTATCTGTACTTTCGAAGAAGCACAGACGCAACAAACAACAAAGGGGTGTGAACTACATTCAATAATAAACTGTGAATAATACATGCTAAGAGTAGTAATCAAGCAATCACACATAATGCACACACATTCACGACACACTTGTCACTTCCAATTATAATCCAACAAAGACATAATAATACAATGTGACTCAATGACACAATGTGATGCAAGTGGTACCACCCACCATGGTTCATTCAATTGAACCCGGTTCATAATAAAATCTGGATAAATCACATACACTCCCACTGAGCAATGATTTATCTCCATACAACTCCACATGGGAGTCCGGACAAGACTAGGCACCCATCATGGATTCCCACCTAGCTGTCTCCATAATATGGTTCATTCAATTGAACCCGATTCATAATAGAATCTGGATAAATCATATACACTTCCACTGAGCAATGATTTATCTCCATACAACTCCACATGGGAGTCCGGACAAGACTAGGCACCTATCATGGATTCCCACCTAGCCGTCTCCAGTATATGGTTCATGAAATGCATGACACAAAAGATGCACAAACACATGTATAATAACAATTAGACACCTTCACGATCCTCATGATCACACGTGAGATACATACTCACCATAATACACAATAGTATTACCAAACCTGTCCAATCAATTCAATATAACATATACATAACAAGAATTAGGCACAAAACATATGTATAACGATTAGTTATACATCTACACGAACCTCGTGGTCACACGTACGTTACACTCGTACCGTAATTCACCATTGAATTTCAACACCTGTGTCATAATATCATTACACACAAAAATATATGCATGAAACATTATTATCAAGCACGATACACAGTCCTCATGGATCTCATGTGAGTCATACCCTCACCGTAATTCCCACTGGAATTACCCACCTGCACCAATACAGTTAATCACATATACACCAATCCATTACTTCGCATTAATTATTCATTAATGAAGTAATCCACACAAAAATACAGTTTAGTATAATTCCTAGTATCACTAGATTCCCATGTTCTTATACACATATATATGTCTTCACTATGAGTCGTCTTAGCATTACCACCCTGGCCCAACAGTCTCACACAACTCACACGATTAGTAACCACACCTCACGTGGACTTGATTGGGTAATTATCCAATTAATCCACCTAAATGCAATTCTTAATTAATTCCACCAACATTTTAGGTTTAACATGTTCTGACCCCTGTCCTAACCTCTCAATCCAAAAGGGACTGCATCAGACGCGAAATCGGGAAAGAAATCGCGAAACAGCAAAATTATGCATTCTCGCTGGTCATACGTGTATTGCCCAAACCCATACGCGTATTGCCCAGCTCACTCGCCTTCTATACGCGTATTGCCCAAAGTGTTACGCGTATGAGTAGAGACTGAATTCTCTCAACAAATTCCATTTCCAGATCTCCTTCCGCGTATTGCTACCCCCGTTACGCGTACTGCCCTGCCCCCTACGCGTGCCATTACGCGTTTCAGCAAAGGGCCGTGTAAAATGGGTTCCATATGCATAACGTCCATATTTCACCCTTGCCATACGCGTATTGCCCTACCCAATATGCGTATTGCCTTGCCCATTACGCATATGGGCAGCGAATACCCAGAAATTTTCTGTTCCCACACCACTCCAATTCCTGCAACATCAACACTCATATAGCAGCAACAACAGTACAAATTCTACACGAAATTAATACTATCGTCAACCAAATCACACAAATTAACAACAAACACCCACATCAGATTCAAAATTCATCAACAACACATACATACAAAAATTCTAAGAGGGGAAGGAATCCCTCACTACCCTCTCATGGTATTAACACCCACATTGAATCTATTCTCCCCCCTTACCTCGAATTTGGGTCTGAATTCCTACTAAAATTAGAGAAGAAAAACCCTAGTTCTTCCTCTTTCTCCACCTCCTCTTCCATTTCCTCTTCTTGCCAACTTCTTCCTCCTTTTTTATCCTTTTCTTTCTCTTTTCTATATATATATTTAATACTTATTATATAATCCAACAGGGTAAAATACCTCCAATTGATATTTTATCATCTAACACCAATTGATCAATTATTATAGTTACCTTAAAATCCTTTCTCGAAGTAATAATTATTAATCCGTCTCTTTAATATAATAATTAATCTCTTCAAAGTTCACCAGTAGCTCTATTTTCCCGATCCGTTAAGGACACTACACCACCGCTCTCAACTACACACACCCTAAACAGGCCAAACAAATAAAATAACACACGATGATTAAATAAATTAAAATGGGGTGTTACAACTCTCCCCCACTTAAAATATTTTCGTCCTCAAAAATGTACCTGAGATGAACAACTCCGGATACTACTCTCGCATCCGACTAGCCAACTATCGTGCCAACACTAGGCACACCACGAATAACACAAACTGATAAACCACCTTACTAACAGCAAGAACAACAACGACAAGATGCAATGCCCATACAATGCACTTGACGACTAACTCACGACTCAAAGAATCCCAAGTTACGAACACATAGGTTCACTCTAGAACCAGAACACAACAAGATTATTACCCTCACCATAGGTAACACTCCCTTAATTCCCCACATAGGAATTAGCTACTCGTACTCGAACCATCACGATGGAAACGAGACAACAACAAAACAAGAACATAAAGTTCCACGACACAACACCATTTCAACAACCTCTACATAACCATAATACCAACATCTTTGTCACACAACATTATTACAACAATGCTACGATTCACCAATCGAACATATAACCAAAACATCCATCTACATAGTAGCCCATGAATAATATTTAAACCTTTCACCTAACACTTCCATTCCGAAACATCCAATGATCTCATCATTCCTACATGTTTCCAACGATCAACCTATGAACTCTTACAAGTCACACACTCATATACGAAATGTGCCACATCACGCTTTCGATGCGTACTCTGATTACTCGCAACAATCAAATCCACCAATTTCATATCCAACTTCTGACTCTCTCTAATATTCACCAAAAAAATCATAGTTCATTTCTAATATATCCAATCTTACACTCTACCGTGTTATCTCACACACCAGACACAAGTCTCTGAACTGCTTAAATAATTCTAATCCTCTGACTATCAAAACAGACATGTATAAAAACTTTCGACTTAACTCATCCGGCACGACATTAACTTCACCAATAGGATAATTCCAGCTAAAGTCATAACTTGTCAGGAATTCCAACCATCCTCGTTGTCTCATACTCTATTATTCCGACCAAAAGGGTACTCAATATTCTTGTGATTACTAAACACTTCGAACTCAAAACCATAAAATAATACCTCAAGATTCTCACCACAAAAGTAACCGCAACCATCTTGAAATCATGAACCCTCAATTGTCGTAAAGCATAAGCCACGACTTTACCATCTTGCATTAACACACTGACTAAACTCATCATAGATGCATCCCAATACCTCACAAATGGTTTATTAGGATCACGCAGAATCAAAACTGGAGTCGTAGATAAATTCTACTTTAGCCCTCTCAAACTTTCCTCACAATGAACATCCAAAGCAAACGACTTACCCTTTGCAAGTTAACTGAAGTCACGAAAATGCTTTGGAAAAGCCTTCCATAACCTTCGGTAATAACCAACTAAAGTCCAAAAAGCTTCTAATCCGCCTTATCTTCTGATATAAGAATCTTCATCGACTTATCAAAACAATCTGTAATCCTTTTCTTAATTCTAAACAATTCCTCGCACACACTATCAAAGCCGGAAAGACACGTCTATTCCATCCGACATAATTCCGTCTACTATCAACAAGAGATTAAGGGTGATCAGTTCCTCAATTTGTCAATAGACAGCCGACAATCATGATGGGGCATAGACCATCGTTACCAGACCATAATAGCATTTCTTGCATCTTGTGCACAAAACTACCTAAGGCACAAAACCTTAGTCGTCATAAACCTTACCTCCGCATTCCCTCTGGAATCGGGAACAACACTGTCCAAACAACACTTATAATCTTGCAAACAATGATACATTAAGCCAGCGCTCCACAACTGAAACAACTTGGAGAAGCACCAGCTTCTCCCCTACTTAACTCATTCTCAACCCTGAAGACAAAGGATTAGAAAACCAGAAAGCACTGACAGTGTTTCACACGCATATCACGTACTAAGGAACAAACAACATCGACAGTATTCAATTGTCATGCCACACCGACTCAACAACTTGGCCGGACGGACCGACCTGCTCTGATACCAATTGTAACAACCCACTTTCCCTTTTTAAAAAAAATATAGAAATATTACGAAAATGATCAGAGTTTACAACAATGGTGGGATGTCGCATCATTTAAAACCAACAACTGAAACTCTTTTCATTAATGAAATAAAACAGCAGAAATAAATGTTTTATTCAAATCACAGCCATATGCCAACAAATCAAAAATCCACATAAAACGTGGTCCACCATAAGTCCAATTAAAAGTGATACGTAACAAAATAAATAAAGAATAAAAAAAAATCCCCCAAAATCCCGTGTTACATATTAGAGCGACTCCTCAAACTCGATCAAGCAACACGCACTCCATGCACACTCAAGTACATGGATTATCTGTACTTCCGAAGAAGCACAGATGCAACAAACAACAAAGAGGTGAGAACTACATTCAATAATAAATGGTGAATAATACATGCTAAGAGTAGTAATCAAGCAATCACACACAATGCACACACATTCAGGACACACTTGTCACTTCCAATTATAATCCAACAAAGACATAATAATGCAATATGACTCAATGACACAATGCGATGCAAGTGGTACCACCCACCATGGTTCATTCAACTGAACCCGATTCATAATAGAATATGGATAAATCACATACACTCCCACTGAGCAATGATTTATCTCCATACAACTCCACATGGGAGTCCGGACAAGACTAGGCACCCATCATGGATTCCCACCTAGCTCTCTCCACAATATGGTTCATTAAATTGAACCCGATTCATAATAGAATATGGATAAATCACATACACTCCCACTGAGCAATGATTTATCTCCATACAACTCTACATGGGAGTCCAAACAAGACTAGGCACCCATCATGGATTCCCACCTAGCTGTCTCCACAATATGGTTCATGAAATGCATGACACAAAAGATGCACAAACACATGTATAATAACAATTATACACCTTCCATATCCTCGTGATCACATGTGAGCTACATACTCACCATAATACACAATAGTATTACTCCACCTGTCCAATCAATTCAATATAACATATACATAACAAGAATTAGGCACAAAACACATGTATAACGATTAGTTATACATCTACACGAACCTCGTGGTCACACGTACGTTACACTCGTACTGTAATTCACCATTGAATTTCAACACCTGTGTCACAATATCATTACACACAAAAATATATGCATGAGACATTATTATCAAGCATGATACACGATCCTCATGGATCTCATGTGAGTCATACCCTCACTGTAATTCCCACTGGAATTACCCACCTGTACCAATACAGTTAATCACATATACACTAATCCATTACTTCACATTAATTATTCATTAATGAAGTAATCCACACAAAAATACAGTTTAGTATAATTCCTAGTATCACTAGATTCCCATGTTCTTATACACATATATATGTCCTCACTATGAGTCGCCTTAGCATTACCACCCTGACCCAACAGTCTCACATAACTCACACGATTAGTAACCACACCTCACGTGGCCTTGATTAGGTAATTATCCAATTAATCCACCTAAATGCAATTCTTAATTAATTCCACCAACATTTTAGGTTTAACAAGTTCTGACACCTGTCTCAGCCTCTCATACCAAAAGGGACTGCATCGGACGCGAAATCGGGAAAGAAATCGCGAAACAGCAAAATTATGCACTCTCGCTGGTCATACGCGTATTGCCCAAACCCATACGCGTATTTCCCAACTCGCTCGCCTTCCATACGCGTATTGCCCAAAGTGTTACGCGTATGAGCAGAGACTAAATTCTCTCAACAAATTCCATTTCCAGATCTCCTTACGCGTATTGCTACCTTGTTACGCGTACAACCCTGCCCCCTACGCGTACCATTACGCGTTTCAGCAGAGGGTCGTGTAAAATGGGTTCCATACGCGTAACGGCCACATTTCGCCCTTGCCATACGCGTATTGTCCTACCCAATATGCGCATTTCCTTGCCCATTATGCGTATGGGCAGCGAATACCCATAAATTTTCTGTTCCCACGCCAGTCCAATTCCTGCAACATCAACACTGACATAGCAGCAACAACAGTACAAATTCTACACGAAATTAATACTATCGTTAACCAAATCACACAACTTAACAACAAACACCCACATCAGATTCAAAATTCATCAATAACACATACATACAAAAATTCTAAGAGGGGAAGGAATCCCTCACTACCCTCTCATGGTATTAACACCCACATTGAATCTATTCTCCCCCCTTACCTCGAATTTGGGTCTGAATTCCTGCGAAAATTGTAGAAGAAAAGCCCTAGTTCTTCCTCTTTCTCCACCTCCTCTTCCATTTCCTCTTCTTGCCAACTTCTTCCTCCTTTTTTTTTTCCTTTTCTTTCTCTTTTCTATATATATATTTAATACTTATTATATAATATAATCCAACAGGGTAAAATACCTCCAATTGATATTTTATCATCTAACACCAATTGATCAATTATTAGAGTTACCTTAAAATCCTTTCTCGAACTAATAATTATTATTCCGTCTTTTTAATATAATAATTGATCTCTTCAAAGTTCACCAGTTGCTCTATTTTCCCGATCCGTTAAGGACACTACACCACCGCTCTCAACTACACACACCCTAAACAGACCAAACAAATAAAATAACACACGACGATTAAATAAATTAAAATGAGGTGTTACAGTAAGCCTCTGGATTCTACACATCCAAGCCAATGTCCCTCTCTTAGCATGCAAAGAATTATAAAGGAAGGTATGACATTTCTGGATTCCACACATCATAGTTAAAGTAACTTCCCTTATAACCAATTACTCAATATTTGTGATGAATAGGTGAGATATCTCCTTTTAGAGATGATAAATTCTCTCTCAGTCAATTTTTAGCCTCAATCCTGGGCTTTGAACAAGACATAAATACCTCATTAGCTTCAATCTTGGGCTTTGAACAAGACACCAAACAAGTTTTTTTCCTCCCATAGAATAGGAGGAACTACGATTGCTCTGATTCCCCAAATCTCTTTAAGGGAATACGTAGGCATAAGATTACGAAGTCTTAGCGGGCACACAAATAAAAAATCTTAGGACAAGCACCTTCCCAAAAATAATAGAAAACCCAAAAACAACAAAAACATTCCCTCAGTCCTAACAAAGGAGAAACTTTCCCCAATCAACAACAGATAGACTTAAGAAAGCATTTCAAACAGTAGAAAATATATGCAAATGAAGGTTCCTATAGATTACTATAGATACTCTGGGTGTTAATAGCTTCCCTTTGTATAACCAAACCCTGATTCCAGATCTCTTCACATTTGTTAAGGAAAACATTTGCACGCACGGTTAGTTTAAGATATCTTCCCCTTCCTTTTAAGCTTCATAGGATAAATACAGAAATCAGAAAGTAGCATTAAAAGTAGTAGTGGTCGCGTCACAAAATCGGAGCTACACTTGCTGAAGATGGTCAGTAATGTAGTTAGTGAAAGTGGCTCGATTCCCGTCGAAGCCAATATTGTCTTCTGTCATCAGAGTGGGATTGAAAGACTCTCTTGTGGGTCAAAAGCCAGTAATGGCAACTATGTCGAAGAGAGTGGGGGGTTAACATTCCACAATGGAAGTGAAAGTTGTTGTGAGTGTTGTCCTAGAAATATAGGGAAGTGAGCAGCATAGGTTGACAATATCCAGGTCCATATTTTGACAGTTGGATCAAGTTGAAAATCTTCATTTCCTTCCAAAAGTTAGCTTTCTTATTCTCTAACTTTGCCAGCCAAGTCAGATAATTCCCAGGGTCTTTGGATAAAGGGCAAGAGATGAATGCTCTAAGAGCACTGCACATGTAATCTAAGCTAATTGTATTTTCTTCAGGCTCTATCGAAGATGTGGCCTGGGTTTCCATTCCCTTTTGTCGTTCAGGGGTTTTGGTTCCAGTTGCAGATTTAGATTTTTCCTACTTGCCATGGGTTTATACCTATGATATGTTGGGAAGAATTCCCTAAGTTTCATAGGATCAGGATCTAGTTCTGGTAAAGGACCAGGGAAAGCGTGTACTCTTCCAGCAACAAAAATTGGAATTAGTACCTGAGATTGATAGATTCATCTTTTCTCTTCCTCAAGAGGAGGTTCTGGGACATATTGTTGATTACCTACGACATTAGGTCCAATGATTGTGTGGACAAGACGGAGAGTCAGTTGCTTCTTACCATCTTTAGCAGGAGCTGATGTTTTCTTGGACGCCATTGATGATGAAGGTTGATAACACTTAGAGTTTCTTGAAGTTTGCTTAAGTGAAGATGAACAGTTGTTTTACGCTTGAAAGAGAGATGAAGGTTCAGAAAGGTGGAAAAAGTGGAAAAAGAAATGAAGAAGAGTGCTTATAGTGAAAAATAAGTGTTTCATTTCAGCCACTATAGGTAATGGTTAAGATAGTAGGGCACGTGTTGGTTCATTACGGTAAGATTAGACGGTTGCAGGTGGTAGCCCATTATTTCCTAGTTAATAGGGTGAGATGATTGCCTTTTGGTTCTACAAGTCTTGATTATACTGTTGAAACGGCATGGTCATAATGACCATGACATCATAGCACTAACGGTACAATGGTGTCGAAAAGCTTCAAAAAATTTCCTTTTCTCGTTACAATAAAAAATGAAATTTTTGGGGGACAATTTGTTGGCTGGGATTTCAACACTCAGTAATGTTGGAAGTAAATTAAGAGGTTTCAAGGTCATATTCTAAAGAAGAATATGGTGAATTCAACAACAAATAGGGACAAAGGTGTTTCGACGGAGGTGAAGACTTAAAGTGGGTTGTTGAAGTTTGAAGATTCATTTCTGAGGAATAATTTGTGCTTCGACAGTGAAATGGGGAAGACCTAGTCGAAGAAGTCTATGTATAAAGGGCGTTGTGGTCTAGGACTTAGAAAAATGTTTGCATAGACTGGAATTTGATGAAGTCCATTAAAGGGAGCGTTCGACAGATGGAGTTCACATGAGGCTGGTAACCACCTTTTGGCGTTATCCATTTCTTGGGACATGTGGAAGGCTATTAGGCGACAAAGTACATGTATTGGAGAACGTGGCGCATTTTGACAAAATAACCGTTAGACGACGATTATCTTTGATTTAGTATAAATAGGACATTTAGTGTTTAGAATCTAGGTGTTCAACAATTGTACAAACTCTACATTTTACCCCCAGTATCTGTGTGTGTGTGAGAAAAGAGTCTCTTTGAGAGAATGTACGTTTGAATACCTTCTTTTACAATCAAAGTCATTTAAATTTCAGTCATTTTCTTTTACTTGCAATTTTACTGTATTGTTATTTATCTTCAAGAAATTTATCTTTTAATCTTTTTGCAATTTTACTCTTTTCAAAAGAATTCACAACGTTTTCTTAATAACTTTGAAAAACACTTAAATAACATTGTGTAAATGTTCATAATCATTGAAATTAAAAACTAACTTAGCAACACATGTCCCCTTTGAGAGAATGTACGTTTGAATACCTTATTTTACAATCAAAGTCATTTAAATTTCAGTCATCTTCTTTTACTTGCAATTTTACTTTATTTTTATTTATCTTCAAGAAATTTATCTTTTAATCTTTCTGTAATTTTACTCTTTTCAAAAGAATTCACAACGTTTTCTTAAAAACTTTGGAAAACACTTAAAGAACATTGTGTAAATGTTCATAATCATTGAAACCAAAAACTAAGCAACACATGTCCGAGGATCAATCTAGTCGATCATGTAAGTGACCAAAGACTTAGTAGCTTTGGAAGACTAACGGTTGTTTGCCATTTTTACCGGTAAATAATATGACATCTCCTTTTTCAACACAGTCATGTAGGAAGTGATGATGAATCTTAATATGCTTAGTGCGAGAATGTAACACCAGATTTTTTGTTCGATTAATAGCACTAGTGTTGTCACACATAATAGGAATACGTTGTAGTTTTATATCAAAATTAAGTATTTGTTGTTTAAGCCACAAAATTTAAGCACAACAACTACCGTCCTCTACGTATTCCGCCTCGGCGGTTGACAAAGAAACAAAACTTGTTTCTTGCTATGTCAACTTACTAAAGCATTTGAAAACATGTGGCAAGTTCCACTAGTACTATTCTTATCCGATTTGCAGCCGGAAAAATTAGAATCGGTATAACCAACTAAATTATAATCGCTTCCCTTAGAATGCCAAAGCCCATACTTAGAAGTACGATGAAGATACCTAAGAATGCGTTTTACGGTTTTTAAGTGAGGTTCCTTAGGACTCGATTGATAACGAGCGAACATACACATGCTAAACATAATATCCAGCCTAGATGCAGTAAGATATATAAGAGAACCAATCATACCTCTATATTTCTTCACACCTACATCCTTACCATTTTAATTCTTTTCCAAGTTTCCATTTGTGGCCATGGGAGTGTCATTGGATTTTGCATCTTCCATGCCAAATCTCTTTAGCAAGTCTTTGCAATATTTGGTTTGACACACAAATGCATTTTCATTGAGTTGTTTGATTTGAAACCAAGGAAGTAATTCAATTTCCCCATAAGGCTCATCTCAAACTCACCTTGCATAAGCATAGAAAACTCCTCTACAAGTTGCATGTTAGTGGATCCAAAAATAATATCATCGACATAAACTTGAACTAGAAAAAGCACAAGCATTGAAAAATAACTAGCTAAAAGAAAGAGCTTCCATACAAAGCTAAAATTGAAAAGATATTACCTCACCGTACGAATGATGGAGGATGCACATGCATTTCACAAAGAACTCTCGAAAGAAAGTTGGAATAAATGCAAAACGTGCCACAAACTCTTTAGACAACAATGATCTTACCACTTTTCTTTGTGTCAAAGTACTTGAAAGTATGATTATTAATGTATCCAAGAAAATTATTGATTTGATGATCATTGGAGATTCTCCAAGTCAAAAGAAGATCGTCCACTGCAACTGGACTTTCAACCTTCCCCTTTTCATAATTGTTATCTTCTTTTTTTTCATGTTCCACCGCTTTAGGATGGTCAATTCCTTTTTCGATTTCCTTGAGAATGTCTTGTGAAGATATACCTATGTCATGAAAAGAAACACATATCCTGAAATTTCTCGGATAAAACATTAATAATAATCAACACTTACCAATTAACGAAACACTAAAAGTTAACCTCTTTGGTAACACAATCCATCTCGCTTGCCACATAGTCAAAGAAATAAGGAGATATCACCCTTATTATACCTTGAGCCTCCATAAACGAGATACCATACTCTCTTTATAGAGCCAAGACATTTTTCCTGCAAGATCAACAAATAGTGCTAGGTACTCAATCTTCATTGGGTCCTTGAGGATTAGTGAAATATTGGTTGCATTTAGGCAACCATTGAAAAAAAAATCTTTAGGAACAAAGAATCTCCTAAAATTGTGTTTTCAATAGTATAACCTTTCTTGCAACAATAATGACAAGATAAGTTATACCCAATGTCCTCATCATAGGATTTCTTGTCATTACTTGTTTCACAATCACTTTGCTCAATGATTTGAGGACTTTGATCTTGAAGTCTTTAGAGCAATAGAGTTCATCTCTACTTCCTTGTCTTTACCTTTTTCCTTCTTTACCTTCTTTTCATACTCTTTTTCATATTTTTCCAAGCAAGAGAGTTCTTGTTCATGTTCTTCCAATTTTCCAAACAAGGTAGTGAGATCAAGTGCTTTGAGATCATTCGCCTCTTTAATACCGGTGACCTTGGGTTGCCATTCCCTATTTAAACATTTCAACACCTTATTAGTAGCAATATCATTAGAAATAGGCTTACCTAGTGCATTCAATTGATTGATCCTAGATAGATTTGGCGGTCTCACAATGAGAAACACGATAATATTCTTCAACACCTAATGCGGATGTGAGAATATTTTTTGCCTTCCAATCATGTGACCACGATTTCGAATCATATCCATTTACACCCTCAGCATTGGTCATAGTAATTTCATTCTGACCATTTTTGATGGCGTCCCATATACCCTTGTCAAAGGAGTTGACATGAATACGCATACAAGCTTTACAGTAGCCATAATTTTTGCTGGTGAAAATTGGTACTCTATTGTACGCTCCTTTAGGTTTGGTAGCCATTCTTCTAAAAAGAAAATCTTAAGCACATAATTAACCAGAGCTCGTGATACCACATGTTAGACGATAGGCTTCAATATATAGGGGGTGAATAGATCACAAATATAAAATTCAAACTTTTGGAAAAAATGGTTTTCAAAAGTTTTATGGCACAACGGAAACAACCCAAATCGAATCGTCTAACTGAACCTTTATCGAAAGCTCGGATATGCGTAAATGTACACAATTGAATGATAATGAACGCAAATTGTTCAACAACGTTTAATCACAAACAATTAAATGTTACGCTATATGTAGAGCTTATTTCCAATGATAAAAAAACACACAAAAACACAAATGGGCAAATTATCAAACACATTGTGTAAAATCGATATCGTTTGGAAACTTGACTTGTTTTGTTGATTAAAAAACAAATCACAATCAACTGGATTATGATTTTATCAACCAAACCTAATTCAAAAAAGTGATAAAAAATAATTCTCAAACAAATTGATCAAACAAACAATGAATCCAACAATTTACGAACACAAAAATTAAAAGAGAGAGATATAAAGAGACACACACAAGGATTTGTTTAAGCAGTTTCCTAATCGGCATCGCTATGGGTATGTTTGCCCTCAATTCAAATTCGAATTGAGATATTATAATAAATCTTACTCTACAAAATATGTATACAAGAGATGAAGAACTCTAATCCTAGCTACCACCTCAAAAACCCTTGATCAATCTTGATCAAGTAACCAACAATGCCGCTTCAATTCACTAATTCTTTCTACTTCCTTGCAAGGCACCCATTGTCCCAAGCTTTTCACATGGTCGAATTAATCCCAAACGCGTACTTGTTGAAAACCAAGATTTACCAACATGATCCACCGTCTCACGCTACTCCCTTGCAAGGCACCCCTTGTCCCAAGGCTTTCACTCGATCGGATCCAAATTGCGTATTCTTGTCCAAAACCTTCAAATCTTCAACGATCTTGAAGGAAAACCCCAACTTGATTTTCTTATTTGAAACACTCAAAGAACTTAACCCAATATTCTCGGTACAATAATCTAATTGAATGTTATTAACCCTAATCTAGATGATCACCAAATCAAAAATTTATTATGTGTAGTTTGCTTGTGTGTATGCATATAAGAGAGATTGAAGATGATGAGTATGCTTTGAAATTCTGATTTCATGTAGGTTTTACACTAGAACCTTACTAGAAAAAGATGCATGTATCAAGTATTTATAAGTATGCAAGTTTGAGAGCAAAAAGAATGCAAACGAATGGAGGAAAATATTAATTTTTGAAAGAAAGCATCGAATGTGTTGACCTGTAATATAGGTCAAGACGAAATAAGAGACGAGAATTTTCTGCAGAGCTTCTCTCTGCTTCCAAACTGGAAATTTCTTATTTACTTTGCAACTGCAAAAACTGTGAATCCAAGTTATTACAAAATAGGGGTTACTCCCTCTATTTATAATAGAAGAAAGCCCAATATTACAAAAGCCCAAAATTACTAATTTTGGTCTAAGTCAAAATTCTGTGTTAAGCAATCTGCTTCGACACTTCGACATATAAATAACTCGACAGAAACACACATTAGGCTAATTCGATTAATCCTTGTTTCTGTCGAGCTACACTCCTTCGACACAAGAAATTACAATCTCAAAACACCACCTAATTCATTGTGTCTAAGCTATCTACATTCATCATAGACCTTATCTTCTTGAACACTTTGACTAGCACTCCTTTCGTCATGATGTCTGCAATTTGATTCTCAGTTCTGCAATGTTTCAAATTCATCTTCCCTTCTGCTACCTGCCCTCGAAGATAATGGAACCTTATTTCGATGTGCTTGCTTCGTCCATGTGCTATTAGATTCTTCGCCAGGTTGATAGGTGATATGCTGTCCATCTTCATGGTGATTGCTCCATGACTCTTCGCTGTAATCTCTTCGACCAGATTCACAATCCACTTTGCTTGACATGCACAAAGAGAAGCAGCTATGTATTTTGCTTCACATGACGACAATGTCACTATTGGCTCTTTTCTCGAACTTCAAGCAACTGGTGCACCACCTTGCATAAACACATAGCCAACTGCGGATTTCCTATCCTCAGCGTCACTACACAACCTTGAGTCAGTGTATCCCACTAACTTGCGTTTGTTTCCTTCATTAGTTGTAGGAAACAAAACGCCGTAGTTGAGGGTTCCTTTCAGATACCTTAGTATCCTCTTCGTTGCTGCTAGGTGTGACACCTTTGGCTTTTACATGAATCTACTTACAATACACACATTGTATGCTAAGTCAGGCCTTGTGTGACAAAGGTATTGAAGTGACCCAATAAGTCTTCTATATTGAGTTGGGTCGACATCATCTTCATCTGAATCTTTCGACAGTTGCAATCTAGGGTCAGCTGGAGTCGAAGTTAGGTTGCAATCTTGCATCTCAAATCTCTTGAGTATTTCACCTGCATATCTTCGTTGGTGAATCATCAAACCTCTACCACTTTTGTAGAATTCGATGCCAAGGAAATATGATAGATTTCCCAAGTCTGACATTTCAAACTCCACACTTAGGTCATGTTTAAAATCTTTGATCTCCTTCTTGCAACTTCCTGTTATCAACAGGTCATCGACATAGAGACATAGTATAAGCAATTCACTATTGCTTCTCCTTACATATACTCCATGCTCAGTTATGCACTTCACGAATTTCTTCTCCCTTAGAAAGCTATCGATCTTCTTATTACAAGCTCTTGGAGCTTGCTTAAGTCCATGCAGGGCTTTATGCAGCCTGTATACCTTTCTTTCTTCGCCTTGTTTTACAAATCCAACTGGTTGTGCAACACATACTTCTTCGTCTAAGGGGCCATTTAGAAATGCATATTTCACATCCATCTGACATGTGTGCATATTTTTCATGTTTGCTAGACCAACAACCAACATGATTGTTTCGATCCTAGCAACGGGTGCAAAAACTTCGTCGAAGTCGATTCCTTCTTTCTAAAGAAATCCTTTTGCTACAAATCTTGCCTTGTGCTGAGTTACTTCTCCTTTAGGTTTCAACTTCACCTTGTATACCCATTTCACATCAATTGCCTTCTTGCCTTGAGGCAATTCGACAAGTGACCAAGTGTTGTTGACTTCGATGGACTCTAGTTCCTCATTCATTGCTTTCACCCACTTTGAATCTTTCAATACCTCAGTTACATTGACTGGTTCGACATCTCCATAGAAAGCATAGTGTACCAACTCACATTCTTCATTGACCACATCATCTGATGTAATCGCGCATTCTCGCAACCTTGCGGGCATGTGTCTTGTTCGTTGAGGTCTGCTTGGGCCAGCTTCACCTCAGACTTCTTCTTGTCGAACTTCTCTTTCGACTTCAGTAGTTGGTTCGTCACACAAGATTCTCACTGAATCCTTCTTAACATTCTCAGTCCAATCTCATTCTTTAAGCTCATCTATGACCACTTTCTTACTGATCACTACTTGCTTGTTTACTGGGTCAAAAAAATTGTATTCTCCAGTAAAATGATATCCTATTAGGATCATTTGATTTGACTTATCATCAAGCTTTCTTCTCAACTGATATGGCACATGTCTATGTGTTATAGATCCAAACAGCTTCAAATGACTTAGGCTAGGCTTGACACCATACCAACATTCTTCTGGCGTGATTCCTTCTAGCTTCTTCGTCGGACATCTATTCAAGATCTATGTTGTAGCCCACACAACTTCTCCCCATAATTCTTTGGGTAGATGCTTTCCTTTCAACATACTTCTCACCATATTCATGATGATTCTATTCTTCCTTTCTACAGTTCCATTCTGTTGTGGAGTGTAGGGTGGCACCACCTCATGCATAATCCCTTATTTCTCACATAATGCATTAAAATCTTTAGACAAGTACTCTCCACCACCATCAGTCCTCAGAATCTTTAACTTTCGAACACTTTTTCTTTCGACCATAGATTTAAATTTGGCAAATACCTCGATCATGATGCGTCCGCAAGTGTACGGATTTATTGAAGTAATATAAAAGATTGTCGAACCCACGGAGACCAATGTCAACCTACTGTAGTCTATCGTTGCTTTGTAAAGCTAAAGCTATGATTAAAATGGTAGGAACGGAAATATAAACGCTAATTACTAAAGGTTCGAAAGTAATACTAAAACGAGGCCGAAATATGATTTCTACGCACCTAAGGGACTTGTAGAATACGGGTACTGATTATGACTATATGCCTATTCTGTAGAATATACCGACTTAAAGGCTCCACCTCACGCTCTCGCGGTCTTAACTAAAGCCATATCTCTTAATCCCAAGATTTTTCTCTCGCTCGCCCGGTAACTAAGAAACACTATTTGAAAGCCAACAATATCCTAATCAACATCTAAAGCGTTCTCACTGTATTTAGATAAGATGCCTAATTTCTACTATCCGGTTTACTCCTCACGCTCTCGCGAATCTCGGCTCAAACCTTTATATGCTTCTCACTCTCATGACAAAGCAATGTTAAATAACTTCTCACTCTCATGACAAAGCTACTTAAATTACGCATAGAAATTATAACCAAAACGACATACAATCACGATTTTGTACTTAATACATCTACGGAGTCCCGTCGGTAATGACGGTTCTCATACGTCGGACTCAAGACAATTTAACTAGACATGCAATTAAATGAAAACAAACTAAACATGGTAAATACAATCAAGAACATCATGCTTAAACAATTATAGATACGATAACAATAATAATAAAGCGATAAATAAATACCCTGTAAATGCGGGAAAATAAATGGAACTGAACTCGAATGCAAAAATAGCGGCAAGATTTGTATTGATTCTTCAGTAATACAGCAGTACAAGGAAATAGAAAATACAAAGTGCAGCAATTCCTCAGTGTGAGTAATTGCTGCTTTGAACGGTAAATTTATGTTTAACTCTAAGATGCGATTCGGCAGCGCTTCCGCGCAACTCCCGGATTCAAATTCAGACCTACAAGGGTCTATATATAGAGGAAATTTGGCTACAAGAAGGTCTGACACGAATTTGAATTCAAACCAAGCAAAACTGTCAAACTGCCTCTGCAAAACTGCTCCCGCCACAAACGGCAACCGCCTTAGGCATCATGGCGACCGCCATTGCTTCAAAACGTGGATTCCCTCCACTTTGGGCACGGCGAGCTCCTTCCTTAGGCCATGGCGAGCGCCATTGCTCTGAGGAGGCCAGAACTTGACTTTTTGCTGCTTTTCTTCACTCTTTAGCTCTATTTTTTCTCTTTTTTCCATACTTGCCGATTAAACACCTGTCGACATAAAAACAAAGGAAAACATAATAAATCAAAGCAAATAGTATGAAAGACTCGATAAAACGGTACTAAAAGTGCGCGTAATGAGTCGAAAAATACGATACGAATTCGAGTTATCAAACTCCCCCACACTAAGACTTTTGCTTGTCCTCAAGCAAACTCCCAATGATATAAAATAGTAAGTACAGCGCTCGATTCATAGGCACGACAAAAACAATCAAAGCACAAGGTTGCTAGGCTAATGATACACGGATAGGTACTAAGTAGTGAAAACAAGGATACCGTAACGACACATCTCCGTAAAAACGAACAAAGACTTCCTTCCTATGCAATACTAGTTCAAATCATGACTGTTAGTTCTTGGATTGGCTGGAATTTTGGTAAAACATAGTATGTTCAATGTTGATGTCAAGGTGCTGATGTTGCAACATTGAAGTCTTAACACTGGGTTGTGTTAAGTAATTAATTGCTGAAGTTGGATGTCTGATGTCACTTAGGTGATGTTGTAACATCAGATCTGCAGAATTAACAACAGCAGGCTGTGATGTTGTTAGGGTTGCGTATTAGCTGGAATTATGGAGAGCAAGCTGTCTCATTGGATGCGAATATCTTGGGATAGATATTTGCTGCTGCATAGGAGATCTGTTGTAGATTTGTAGGAGATTTAAAAGGTTGAAGATTTAAAAATATTTTAGGAGAAAATCTGTTTTAAATATTCAGTTTTAAATAACAAATTTGGGAGATATTGTAGCAAATCCAAGACCAATTCAAGGAGCTATATAAAGCGCACAAGACCAAAGGAAAAAGTGACAGAAATACAGAGAGAAGATCAAGAGCATAGGCTGAGTGTCATGAGTATTTTGTATAAGTTGTATAACCAGAATTCTAGGGTGAATTGTTGTGTCGTATTCTGTCCTCTCTAGAAGCTGTGAAGCAATAGAGAGTGGTTGATTGATCGAAGCTGTGAAGTAAGATCAAGGTTACTCAAAGTGGTTTCTTTGAGTGTTTGTAAGGGATTGAGTGATGTTCTCATACCTAAGTGGTTTCTTAGGTAGGAAGTCATTAGTAGAGTATAAGTTCAGGAGATTGTCAACGGGTTATTGAGTCTGTAAATTATATCTACAAGTAGTGAATTCCATCCCTGGCTTGGTAGCCCCCAGACGTAGGTAGTTTGACCGAACTTGGTGAACAATTCTTGGTGTTACTTTACTGTTATTGATGTCCATTGTGCAGAGTGTGTTGTTGTGACATCACACCTTAACATCACACGTCTGATACCAGAATTTTAATTAGTATCAGAGCAGGCATCCTGTCTGTCTCTGGGTGAGATCTAGGGAAGTTACTTTCTGGTGTAAAGATGGACAAAGAAGTTGGAGGATTCGTCAACAGACCCCCTATTTTGGATGGATCCAATTATGATTACTGGAAGCCAAGGATGACCACCTTCTTAAAATCCTTGGACAGCAGGGCTTGGAAGACTGTTATTAAAGAGTGGAAAGCACCTGTTGTATGTGAGAAAGATGATGCTGGCAAAGATAAAGAAGGCACCTCAAAGCTAAAGCCTGAAGAAGAATGGACCAAGGAGAAAGATGAGCTTGCCCTTGGAAACTCCAAAGCTCTAAATGCCATCTTCAATGGGGTGGATAAGAATATCTTCAGGTTAATCAATACCTGTGAAGTTGCTAAGGAAGCGTGGGATATCTTGCAGGCTACTCATGAAGGAACATCTAGAGTCAAGATGTCAAGACTTCAGATTTTAACATCAAAATTTGAAAGCCTGAAGATGAAGGATGATGAGACTATTCATGACTTCCACATGAATGTTCTGGAGCTGGCTAATGCATCCAGTGCTCTTGGTGAGAATATGTCAGATGAAAAGCTTGTTAGGAAGATCCTTAGGTCCCTACCTAAAAAGTATAAGATGAAGGTTACTGCCATTGAAGAATCACAAGACATCAGCAAGATGAGAGTAGATGAGCTCATTGGATCTCTTCAAACTTTTGAGCTGGGGTTGAATGAGGAAGAACCAGAAAAGAAGCCAAAGAGTATAGCCTTGGTGTCAAATGATGCAGAAAAAAAAGGAAAGAGTTATGAATCGCAGGAGGATCTATCTCAGGCCATAGTGATGTTGGGAAGACAGTTCACCAAAGTATTCAAGAGAATGAATAATAACTCCAGGCCTAATGTCAAGAACATGACTTCTGACACCAGCAAGAAGGATGAAGAGAAAACTATCCAAGATAAAGGAGTTCAGTGCTTTGAGTGTGAAGGGTATGGACATGTCAAGAAAGAATGTCCCACATTCTTGAAAAAGCAGAAGAAGGGCATGACAGTTTCCTGGTCTGACTCTGATAGTGAAAGTGAAGGTGAGTCAGCAAAGCATGTGAGAGCTTTAACAGGAGCTGTGGTTACTGATGATGATTCTAGTGATGGAGAAGTAACTTATGAGGAGTTAGCATCTACCTATCAAGAGCTGTGTTTAAAAAGTGCTGAGATTTGTCAAGAAAACAAGTGCCACAAGCAACAGATTGCTCAACTAGAGAATGAAAAGACGGATCTGGAAAATGAAGTGGTGCTAGTTAGAGCTCACCTTGATCAAATGACCAAGTCTGTTAGGATGCTGAGCTGTGGTACAGACACACTTGACAAGATCCTTCAGTCAGAAAAAGCTGCTGGAGACAAAGCTGGGATAGGTTATGTGGCTGAGGATAAGGGAACTTCAGAAGAAAGCACTTCAGGTTCAAAGAAGGAAGTGTCACAACTTTCATCTCAACATCAGCCAAAGAAGCAGGATCCTACCCCTAAGAAGGCTGATGTTTCACAACCTAAGAAGATTGAGAAGAAGACTGGTCCCTATCAAAAGAGAAAGCAGCCACAAGGAGCTAGTCAGTATATGCCCCCACAATATCACGAGAGCATGCAAGCTGCTCAGTTCAAACAGCACATGTCTCGTCAGGTGTCTCAACATCATGACAACTGCTATGGTCATGGATATGGATACACCAATGTTGTTCCTCATGGAAGAAGAAAGCCACACCATCATGGGAGACAATACAGGAAACAGCATTCTCAGCCTTCTTATGGGAGAAGATATCAACATAATAGAAGGCAGGCCAGTTATGGTAGGAGGAGACCACATTATGGATGGCAGCCTAAGCAATCTCATCATGGCAGAAGATTCAGAGATGAAAGGGTGAGATGCTATTATTGTGGAAGGTTTGGACATATGCAGTACTCTTGCTACAAGCTGCATGGATACCCTCCACCTCAAAACAGATGGAGAGAGCACAGGCCCAAAGTTGTTAAACAATGGGTACCTAAGGAGAAGGTGAAGTGCTTGTTGGCTCACTTGGCTGACAAAGAGGCTAAAGAAGGAACATGGTATTTTGACAGTGGGTGTTCCAAGCACATGTCTGGATGTAGATCCATGTTTGATGAACTTAGACCTTGCCCCTCTCTGGAAGTTATGTTTGACAGTGGGTGTTCCAAGCACATGTCTGGATGTAGATCCATGTTTGATGAACTTAGACCTTGCCCCTCTCTGGAAGTTATGTTTGGCAATGGAGAAAAATGTGTTGTTGCAGGAGTTGGGAAAATGAAAGGTGATGGTATACCTGAACTTGACAATGTTCTGTTTGTCAATGGGTTAAATGCAATTTTGATCAGCATAAGCCAATTGTGTGATGAAGGTCACAAGGTAAACTACACTAAGGATGAGTGTGTGGTATCTGATGAGCAGAATCAGGTTGTTATGAAGGGTGCCAGAACCAAGGATAACTGCTATCAGTGGATTTCTCTTGAAGGAAATTCAACTAATAATGTTCAAGTTGATGTTATAACATCAGACTATGACATCAGGAGGCTGAAAGGTCACTCAGAGTTAGTGAGTCCTGATGTGAATTGTTTAAAAGGAAAGTATTTGTGGAGGGAAAAAGTCATTGACACTCCAAATCAAGCTCCTTGCCTCAGACCCCCCTTTCCCGGTGGTGCAACATCACGCTTTTTCAAAGCCCTGTTATCGCAACGAATTAACTTCTTCGTCTTGAAGAATCAACCCTCACTGAAAAGAGTCATGGCGTCTCCATCCAAGAAATCTGAGTGTCAAAGTTCCACAAAAGGAAGAGCTAGGGTTTCCACTGACGAAGGTTCAGCATTCGATCCTATGGACATTGAACCCCTCTCAACCATTCTTCCTGATTCAGGTACTACGAGACCCACTAAACTAACTCCCAAGAGACCTGCTACTATCTTTAAGAATCCTGAAACAATGAAAGTTGTTACTAGCGTGTTATTTGGTGACAAACCTAGAACTACTAACCCGCATCCACAAACTACTGAGGAAAGGGTAGATGTTGATAAGTGCATGGGGCAGATCGTGGACAAAATTTTTGAGAAAGCACTTCCTATTAAGGGTATATCTAGACCCCTGAGACAAATGGCTGTTGATCAGGGTACAAGAGAAAAGAGTGACATGCAATCTAATGATACAAATCTTCACAGATTGGCGGTCTCCGTAATCGAAGATGCTGAGAAGGAAGTTGAAGGTAATATTGAAGCAGAAGATACTCATGTTGAAGGGGATGTCAGAACATCGCCTATTAGGGATGATGAGACTACTCCTGGAGGAGAAAAGAGTACCGATGTGATTAATGTTGATGACTTATCCGATAATGAAGTCATTGGAAGAGCAGTGCCTGGTTTGGCTAAGAGATTAAGAACAAGGAAGGAAAAGCAGGGTGAATCTTATCCAAAGAAGGCTTCAGATGATAAGAAGAAAAAGACTATTGTTGGGCTAACTAAAGCTTGGAGCAAGGTCGAAGTGACTCCAAGAAAGAGGAAGATTATGGAATAATCTGAGTCTAAGCATGATGATGAGGATGATGTTCAGAACATCACTCATGTCAGAAAATCTATCGCAAAAAGGATTGCAGACAAAGTCCCAGATGTGCCTGTGGATAACATCTCCTTCCACCGTGCAAGCAATGCATATATGTGGAAGTTCATTTGCCAAAGGAGAATTGCTCTTGAGAGAGAGATTGGCAAAGAAGCTATGGAGATTAAAGAAGTGATGGAAGGAATTAAATCTGCTGGGTTAATGAAAACTGTGTGTGGATTTTCAAGGTGCTATGATGGTCTGGTAAAGGAATTCATAGTAAATCTTCCTATCAATATCTCTGACCAGAGCAGTCCAGATTATATGAAGGTTTTTGTCAGAGGAAAATGTCTTGAGTTCTCTCCTAAGATTGTCAACAGCTACTTAGGAAGAGAGGATTCAGAGTATCCAAAACTGGAGGATACAGATAATGAAGTGTGCAAGGTAATTACTGCTGGACAAGTTAGAGTATGGCCATTAAAAGAAAAGCTACTAACTAGCAAACTGAGTGTGAAGTATGCTATACTACACAGGATTGGAGATGCAAACTGGGTGCCCACGAATCATAAAACCACCCTAGCTGTGGGATTAGGAAGACTTATCTATGCTGTTGGTACACATAAAAAGTTTGACTATGGCACATACATATTTGATCAGACTGTAAAACATGCAACAACAAATGCTATTAAAATGCCCATAGCATTTCCTTCTCTCATTAGTGGAGTCATTCTGAGTCAACAACCAGGAATATTGACTTGTGCAGATAAAGCATGCAATAGGAAGTCTTCATTATCCTTGCATCAGAAATTGTTTATGGGAAGTCATGTTGCAGATATTGTGTCAACATCAAATGCAGGTATCAAGAAGAAAACTTCCAAGGCTGATTTGCTAGCAGAGCTGAAGGCACCCCGCAAAGACTTGGATGTTGTGATTAATACTAGTCTGACTAGAAAAGAAAAGATTGAGAAGATGATCCAAAGTTTGGAACAAGATGATCATGCTGACTCTGAAGATGAAGGACAAGATAGTGCAGATGAAGCAAGCTCAGAAGAAGACTAGCTTATTTTCTGTTGCCTTCAATAGTTTTAGTTTTTTGTCCAATGTTGTTTTTTTGTGCTTGGTTTTGTAATTTGAATATTATGCTGTTATATGCACTAGTTTTGTTTTTAGTTTTCTTCTATGATTTGTTTTGCCTGGTTGCTAACTGTGAGGCTAACAATGAGAGCTAGGGTGTAATGACTATAGTTAATAGGGCTTCTAACTGAAGTTTGCCTAATTGTGGCTAAAAAGGGGGAGAAAATAGTCAAGAGTATCAAAGTGTGTGACTGCCAAATGCTGCTAATGAGAAGCAGATATTAAGGGGGAGTTTTGACTGAACTAGTGAAGATATTATGACATTTGAAGAGTGCAGCCAAGCAGACATCAAGGGGGAGAGAAGTGTTGCACATTGTGAGCTACTGAACAGCTGTGATGTTGGTTCATATTTTAGAGGGGGAAAACCAATTGGCTGTTGTCAATAATGAAGATGGTGCTGCACCAGATCAAGTGATGAAGACTATGAATATTGTCAAACTGCTGCTGATGAGAGTCTCAAAATGATTTAGTGATTGAAGTTTTTCCACTGCTAAAGTCTCTGAAGGTGCAGAGTACAGAGTTTGTTTGCAGAGTGCAGGAGTTGTTTTAGCCAAAATTAGCCAAAAGGGGAGATTGTTAGTTCTTGGATTGGCTGGAATTTTGGTAAAACATAGTATGTTCAATGTTGATGTCAAGGTGCTGATGTTGCAACATTGAAGTCTTAACACTGGGTTGTGTTAAGTAATTAATTGCTGAAGTTGGATGTCTGATGTCACATAGGTGATGTTGTAACATCAGATCTGCAGAATTAATAACAGCAGGCTGTGATGTTGTTAGGGTTGCGTATTAGCTGGAATTGTGGAGAGCAAGCTGTCTCATTGGATGCGAATATCTTGGGATAGATATTTGCTGCTGCATAGGAGATCTGTTGCAGATTTGTAGGAGATTTAAAAGGTTGAAGATTTAAAACGATTTTAGGAGAAAATCTGTTTTAAATATTCAGTTTTAAATAACAAATCTGGGAGATATTGTAGCAAGTCCAAGACCAATTCAAGGAGCTATATAAAGCGCACAAGACCAAAGGAAAAAGTGACAGAAATACAGAGAGAAGATCAAGAGCATAGGCTGAGTGTCTTGAGTATTTTGCATGAGTTGTATAACCAGAATTCTAGGGTGAATTTCTGTGTCCTATTCTGTCCTCTCTAGAAGCTATGAAGCAATATAGAGTGGTTGATTGATCGAAGCTGTGAAGTAAGATCAAGGTTACTCAAAGTGGTTTCTTTGAGTGTTTCTAAGGGATTGAGTGGTGTTCTCATACCTAAGTGGTTTCTTAGGTAGGAAGTCATTAGTAGAGTATAAGTTTAGGAGATTGTCAACGGGTTGTTGAGTCTGTAAATTATATCTACAAGTAGTGAATTCCATCCCTGGCTTGGTAGCCCCCAGACGTAGGTAGTTTGACCGAACTGGGTGAACAATTCTTGGTGTTACTTTACTGTTATTATTGTCCATTGTGCAGAGTGTGTTGTTGTGACATCACACCTTAACATCACACGTTTGATACCAGAATTTCAATGACATTATAACTCAACCTACAAACTTCGTTCTTTTTCACCTCTCTTTCATTCTAGCACAATCACATTAAGCCCGTTATCCTTTGTACTTACATGGTAAGTGAACCTGTTAGTGTTATACGATCTCTTGTTCAAATTTTTTTTTCTTTTTCGCACTTTTTTTTTCTTTTGCTTTTGCTTACGAATTTCAAGAGCCCGAACCTTTAGGCTAGATGGTCGGTTGAGGACTACCTAACTTAGCGGGAACATGTCTTTTATTCGTTTTTCCTATAAAAATCACATAAATCAACTTTTTGAGATCAACACATATTTGCATCAGCTCATTACTTAGTTCGTACATAAGGATGGTGCTGACTGCTAGTATAAACTAATCAAGAGGCTACTTCTAAAGAACTAGGAACATGATCTCGGCATAATGTGTATTTAAATCGATATCGCATACCTAGGAACTCTAAGGTGTAGGAACGGTACCGATATTAGCAAAACTTTCCCAAGTCCGTCCACATAGCCTAAAACAAAGATAAAACAACCTATACTTAATATGTCATGCCACTGAGTCAAACGGAAATTTTTTTGAAATAGGGGTCAAAATAAGGGAGTTTTCAAACAATGCGAAAATGTAAAGTAAGAATTAACTCAACTAGCGCATACGACTCGATAAAGCAACAAACTAGAAAGCGATAAATTGAAAGCGGTAAAGTTCCTCCCCCACGCTTAAACCAAACATTGTCCTCAATGTTTCGATAAAAGGTGGAAAGGAAAGATAGAACCTGCATGAATACTACTGCGTGCCAAATCCTCTCTGATTCTCTCTTGTTGTCCATGTCTCCGCTGGCCACTTCTGCTTCGGCGGTGGGCGCTTTGAGATATCTTCATTTGTTGAATTTTCTCTTTTCTGAAACAACTCATAATGCTACCCGTTTTTGGAGGAAGTACCTGCAAAAAGTGTTAGAAAAATACAGTGCGGTATAGGTGTCACCACCAGCAGCGACATTCGCAGGAATGTCCGTGGGCACCTAGAAGAAGCTGAGACGAGACAAGCAATACATTTCTTTATTTCCTGCAAACATGAACAATAAAAGTAAAACATTAAATTAAAAATATCGTGGGTTGCCTCCCACGCAGCACTTTATTTAACGTCGATAGCTCGACGGCTAATAATCTTCGATTTCCATGGCCACTTATCAAGCCATCTCACATATCCCTCACCTTTTCTTTTCTTCCTTCTGTGGGGTGGTTCATTCTTTTGAACTTGTGGTGGTGGTTCTGGATCTATCCTAAGTATTAACTTTTCGAGTTTGGGCTTAGTAATTTCATCCACCACCTCAAAGGTTAACCTTACCCTCTTAACAGTAATGACATCCCTAGTTTCACGGTCCTCAAATTTTCTCTTTTTATGCAAGAACTCAGACAAAGGTGCATCGGTGTGGATATTTTCCAATACCTCCACATATGTTTTGAATTTGGAGTCTACCTTAACTTCTACAAACCTTTGCGGGAAAGGAATTGGTGGGGTATAGGGAGGAAGAACAATAGGTGCTACCTTCTCTACCTCTTCGACAACCTCCCTTTCGGATGGTGTCGGTGGATTTTTCTCAATTTCTATGCTTTTCTCACCATAACTCTCCTCAAATTCATTATCACTCTCCCTAGGATTTTCTATTTGTTCTTCATTACTGGTTGTTACAACATCCACATGTCTCTCAAGGGAGTGTCCTATAGGTGTCTGGGCAAGCAGAGAGATTTGAGTCTCCAATGCCTCAGTGTCAGTCGTGAGGGACTCGACCGCCGTGCTCATCTGCCTAAAGGTTTCATAAGTATCGAGATGTTGTTTTCTAAACTATTCATTCTAGAGAGTTTGTGTCTCCACAAAGCGCTCAATCATAGATTCTAGCCTAGAATTAGTTGTTGTTTCAATGAAATCCTCCATTAATGTTTTGAGGTTGGAATTATGGGATTCTTGCGGTTCCTCAGAATATTAGGAGTGGTAATCATAGAGGAAATTTGGTTGAGAGTGAGTGAGTGACGTATTGAAATCCTCCATCAATAATTCAAGGTCGGGATTATAGGATTCTTGTGGTTCCTCAAAATATTGGGAATGGTAATCGTAGAGGAAATTTCGGGAATGGTAATCGTAGAGGAAATCTGGGTGCGGTTCCTTAAGATATTGGGAGTGGTAATCATAGAGAAAATTTGGGTGATACATGGTTTTTTTTTCAACAAGAGAGCCCTAGTCTATATGGTGCAACAACGGAATCACAATATTGACCGTTGGTCCCCGGCAACGGCGCCAAAAACTTGATGCACCCGCAAGTGCACGGATTTATCGAAGTAATATAAAATATTGTTGAACCCACAGAGACCAATGTCAACCTACTGTAGTCTATCATTGCTTTATAAAGCTAAGGCTATGATTAAAATGGTAGGAACGAAAATATAAACGCTAATTATTAAAGGTTCGAAAGTAATACTAAAACAAGGCCGAAATATGATTTCCGCGCACCTAAGGGACTTATAGAATACGGGTAGTGATTATGACTATATGCCTATTCTGTAGAATATACCGACTTAAAGGATCCGCCTCTTGTTCTCGCGGTCTTAACTAAAGCCATATCTCTTAATCCCAAGATTTTGCTCTCGCTCGCCCAGTAACTAAGAAACACTATTTGAAATCCAACAATATCCTAATCAACATCTAAAGCACTCTCGCTGTATTTAGATATGATGCTTAATTTCTACTATCAGGTTCTGTTGGTTCTTGGATTGGCTAGAATTTTGGTAAAACAAAGTTGTTCAATGTTGATGTCACATGGGTGATGTCTTAACATTGGATAATGTTAAGTGTTTAAGTTGTTAAAGTTTTGAAGTCTGATGTCACATGCGATGTCATGACATCAGATATGCAGATCATTAAAACATCCGGTTTGAGATGTTTTTAGGGTTAAGCGTATTAGCTGGATTTTTGGAGAGCTGTTAGAGTTATTGGATGCGAATATCTTAGAGGAGATATTTTCTGTTACAAACAGATTTGATGCAGATTTGTAGGAGTGTTTAAAGGCTGAAGATTTAAGAAGATTTTGAGAGAAAATATGTTTTGAAGATTCAGTTTTAAATAACAAATCAGGTCAGATATTGTAGCAGGTCCAAGACCAAATCAAATAGCTATATAAAGCGCATCAATCTTGAAGGAAAATAACGAAGAAAGAGAGCTAAAGACTGAGCGTCATTTGTGTCTTCGTGTATGTGTTGTAAACCATTCTAGTGTGAATTGGTGTTGTTGTTTTGAGTTGTTCTTGATCAAAGCTGTGAAGCAGAATCAAGTTGTGTTTTTCAAAGTGTGTGATCTTTGAGTTATATCACTGAAGTGATTTAGGGATTGAGTAGTGTACTCATACCTAAGTGGTCTCTTAGGTAGAAGGTTCATTAAGTAGTGATTAAGTTTAGGAGATGTCAATTGGGTTGTTGAGTCTGTAAATTAATTCTACTGATAGTGAAATTCATCCCTGGCTTGGTAGCCCCCAGAGTAAGTTGTTTAACTGAACTGGGTGAACAATTCTTTGTGTTTTTTTCTGTTGTGTTATATTGTCCATTGCAGAGTGTGTTGTTGTGACATCACATATCTGGTACCAGAATTTCAATTGGTATCAGAGCAGGCATCCTGCTCTGCATCTGGGTGAGATCTAGGGCTGATACTTTCTGGTAAGATGGACAAGGAAGTTGGTGGATTTGTGAATAGACCCCCTATTCTGGATGGCTCTAATTATGATTATTGGAAGCCAAGGATGATTACCTTTTTGAAATCCTTGGACAGCAGGGCTTGGAAGGCTATCATAAAAGAATGGAAAGCACCTGTTGTTGTTGATAAAGATGATGTTGGGAAAGAAAAAGAAGGCAGCTCAAAACTGAAACCTGAAGAAGAATGGACCAAGGAAGAAGATGAGATTGCCCTTGGTAATTCTAAAGCTCTAAATGCTATTTTCAATGGAGTTGATAAGAACATCTTCAGGTTAATCAACACATGTGAAGTTGCTAAGGAAGCTTGGGACATCTTAAAGACTACTCATGAAGGAACCTCAAAGGTTAAGATGTCAAGACTTCAACCTCTGACATCAAAGTTTGAAAGTCTAAATATGAAGGAAGATGAAACTATTCATGATTTTCACATGAGTATTCTTGAGCTGTCTAATGCCTCTAGTGCTCTTGGAGAAAAGATGACTGAAGAAAAGCTGGTGAGGAAAATCCTTAGGTCCCTTCCCAAGAGGTATAAGATGAAGGTGACTGCAATTGAAGAAGCTCAAGACATCAGCAAAATGAGGGTTGATGAGCTTATTGGATCTCTTCAAACATTTGAGCTAGGGTTAACTGAAGAGGAACCCGAAAAGAAGTCCAAGAGTATAGCTTTGGTTTCCAGTTATAAAGAAGTCAAGAAAGGGAAAGAGGATGATTCTTAGGAGGAGCTGTCTCAGGCTATTGCTTTGCTGGGAAAATAGTTCAATAAAGTTATGAAGAGGATAAATAGGAGTTATAATCCCAATGTCAAGAACATTACTTCTGACATCAACAGATCAGGAGAACAAGGGAAGAAGTATAAAGATGAAGAAAAGTCCAGTAATGACAAAGGGATACAATGCTATGAGTGTGAAGGGTATGGACATGTCAAGAAGGAATGTCCTACTTTTCTAAAGAAGCAGAAAGGGTTATCAACTTCTTGGTCTGACAGTGAGAGTGAATCTGAAGAAAATTCAGCTAAACTTGTTAGAGCTATGGTTGGGGTTTATGAGTCAGATGATGATGATGAGGTTACTTATGATGAACTTGCTGTCACTTATAAAGAACTGTTCATTAGAAGTGAACAAGTGTGTCTTGAAGGAGAAAAGCCGAAGAAAACCATAGTACAGTTAAAAGCTGAAAAGACTGAACTTGAATCTGAAGTCAGTATGCTTAACTATAAACTGGACTCTATGACCAAAACTATCAGAATGTTGAACAATGGTACTGATGCTCTAGACAACATTCTTAGTATTGGGAAGATAGCTGCAGACAAATGTGGTTTGGGATTCACCAATGAGGCAGGTTCTAATGATGTTATCACCTCCAAACCAGTGATGTTAAAACATCATGACAGAACTCCATCTAAGAAGAAATACAGGCACTGGAGATGTCACCATTTGGATGTTTTGGACACATTAAGGCTTATTGTTATAAGCTACATGGATATCCACGGAAGGCTCATCAGGTTGTTCCCAGACAGAACTGTCACAGAGGAAGGCAGGTTATCAAGCCTGAGAAGCAATGAGTCCCTAAAGTTAAGGTCACCAGCTTGATAGCTCACACTTTGTTAAGGGTTTCTACCAAAGAAGATTGGTACTTTGACAATGGGTGTTCAAGGCACATGAATGGAGTTAAGAATCTGTTGGTAGATGTGAAGCTTCATTCTTCAGGCCATGTTATATTTGGTGATGGGGTCAAAGGAGAGATCAAGGGGATTGGTAAACTGAACTGTGCTGATGCTCCCAAACTGGATGACGTTCTTCTTGTTAAAGGACTGACATCAAATTTTATTAGCATTAGTCAACTTTGTGATCAAGGATTCAAAGTAGACTTTACAAAGTCTGAATGCATTGTCAAAGATGATAAAGGAAAAGTCATTATGAAGGGAGTCAGGTCTAAGGACAATTGTTATCTTTGGGTGCCACAAGACTCAAATTCTTCCATTTGTGGTTTTGCTAAAGAAGATGATGTCAAAATCTGGCATCAGAAGTTGGGACATCTTCACCTAAAGGGAATGAAGAGAATCATCTCCTCAGAAGCGGTCAGAGGAATTCCTAAACTTAATATTGAGGAAGGAAAGGTTTGTGGAGACTATAAAAAAGGGAAGCAGACAAAGATGTCTCATCCGAAGCTTTAACATGACACCACCTCCAAGGTCTTGGAACTACTTCATATGGACTTAATGGGACCTATGCAGGTTAAAAGTCTGGGTGGAAAGAAATATGCGTATGTAGTTGTGGATGACTATTCAAGGTACACCTGGGTAAGCTTCATCAAAGACAAATCAGAGGTGTTTGATGTTTTTAAAGATCTTTGTCAAAGACTCCAAAGAGAAAAGGAGAGTAATGTTATCAGGATAAGGAGTGACCATGGAAGAGAGTTTGAGAATAACAAGTTTGAAGAATTTTGCTCTGCTGAAGGTATAAGTCATGAGTTTTCATCTCCTATTACTCCTCAGCAAAATGGAGTAGTTGAGAGGAAGAACAGAACTATCCAAGAGTCTGTTAGAGCTATGATCCATGCCAAGAAACTTCCCTATCATTTCTGGCCTGAAGCCATGAATACTGCCTTCTACATTCACAACAGGGTTACCCTGAGAAGAGGCACTTCATCCACTCTGTATGAACTATGGAAGGGAAGAAAACCTAATGTTAAATACTTTCATGTTTTTGGAAGTAGATGTTATATTCTGGCTGATAGAGAACAGAGAAGAAAATTGGATTCCAAAAGTGATGAAGGAATATTTTTGGGATACTCTACCAACAGCAGAGCATATAGGGTTTTCAACTCTAGAACCAAGGTGATGATGGAGTCCATCAATGTGGTGAATGATGACTATGACAAGCAGGAAGATGATGATGTCCTAGATGATGTTGGAACATCAGTTGGTGAAGTTGCACCAGAAGCTGACGACAGAAGTCCAACTCCTAGTGTTGCTGCTGCTGAGCCTGAATCTGAGCAACCTCATAAAGATCCTTCTATCAGAGTGCAGAAGGACCACCTAAAGGAGCTTATTATAAGTGATCCAAATTCTGGAGTAAGGACTAGGTCAAGAGAAGTTGTAGCAAGTTCATGTTTTGTCTCCAAAATTGAGCCAAAGAATGTCAAGGAAGCATTGACTGATGAGTTTTGGATTAATGCCATGCATGAAGAGTTGGAACAATTCAAAAGGAATGAAGTGTGGGATCTTGTACCAAGGCCTGATGGAGTTAATGTGATAGGCACCAAGTGGATTTACAAGAATAAATCTGATGAACAAGGAGTGGTCACCAGAAACAAGGCCAGATTAGTTGCTCAGGGATACACTCAGGTTGAAGGAATTTATTATGATGAAACCTTTGCTCCTGTGGCAAGACTGGAATCTATCAGATTGCTCTTAGGCGTGGCTTGTAATTTCAAATTCAAGCTTTTTCAGATGGATGTTAAGAGTTCATTCTTGAATGGTTACTTAAATGAAGAGGTGTATGTTGATCAACCAAAAGGATTTATTGATCTAACATTTCCTGACCATGTGTACAAACTAAGGAAAACTCTATATGGGTTGAAGCAAGCACCAAGAGCTTGGTATGAAAGGCGTACTGAATTCCTGGTTGTGAATGGCTACAGAAAAGGAGGGATTGACAAGACTTTGTTTGTTAAAGAGGAAGGAGGAAAACTGATGATAGCTCAAATCTATGTTGATGACATAGTATTTGGTGGGATGTCAGATGCAATGGTGAAACATTTTGTTGAACAGATGCAGTCTGAGTTTGAAATGAGTCTTGTTGGTGAGCTAAACTATTTTCTTGGTCTACAAGTTAGACAAATGGAGGACTCCATATTCATTTCTCAGAGCAAGTATGCAAAGAACATAGTGAAGAAGTTTGGTCTAGAGAATGCTAATCATAAGAGGACTCCTGCTCCTACTCATTTAAAATTATCCAAGGATGAACATGTAGTTAGTGTGGATCAAAGTTTATATAGAAGCATGATTGGGAGTCTATTGTATCTCACAGCTAGCAGACCTGACATTTCTTTTGCTGTTGGAGTTTGTGCCAGATATCAATCTGAGCCTAAGGTTATTCACTTGAATCAAGTGAAGAGGATCCTGAAATATGTTAATAGCACTAGTGACTATGGGATGCTATATAGTCATGGATCTGGGACTGAGTTAAGGGGATATTGTGATGCTGACTGGGCTGGGAGTGCTGATGATAGGAAAAGCACTTCAGGAGGTTGCTTCTTCTTAGGGAATAATCTGATTTCTTGGTTTAGTAAGAAGCAGAACTGTGTGTCTCTTTCTACTGCTGAAGCTGAGTACATAGCAGCAGGGAGTAGTTGTTCTCAACTTGTTTGGATGAAACAGATGTTAACAGATTACAATGTCAAGCAAGATGTCATGACATTGTACTGTGATAATTTGAGTGCTATCAATATCTCTAAGAATCCTATTCAACATAGAAGAACTAAGCATATTGATATAAGGCATCATTTTATAAGAGATTTGGTTGAAGACAAAGTAGTTGTTTTGGAACATGTTGCTACAGATAAACAATTAGCTGACATTTTTACTAAAGCCTTAGATGCAAACCAATTTGAAAGTTTGATAAGTAAATTGGGAATTTGCATTTATGAAGATTAAATGTGCTAGAGAGTGTATTAAGCAGTTGTATTCTTTATTAGATATTGATTTTATTCAACTGCTGAAGGCATACATGTTTGAAGTACATCAATAATTACAGATTATCCCAACCCCCTGCATCTAGAAAAGCTTTCCAGTCTTCATCCCAATCATCATCTGAAGCATGTTGTTGCACAGGAAGTTTCTTGCTGGGTTTCATGGTTGTCTCTGAGGTTCTGCCTGTCTTTGTGGTTCCTGAAGTAGTTTCAGCTGCAGACATTATTTTGCTCCTCTTCTTAGGTGGATCTGAAGTCTTGTCCTTCTGCTTGAGGTTCTTTGCTGCATCTTTGGTGTTTGACTGGCTTATTCTTGGTTGCTGTGTGGTGCTGCTAGAAGGAAGAAAGGCTTGTTTTTATAATGCAAACAAGGAGCATTGTTTGTATCGCCTGACCAGTCAAGGTGTTGGAACTTGTTTTCTTGGGGAAAGCCTGGTGTTTGACTGTGTCATTTATTATGTCAAGCCTGGTGATTGTCCAATTATGGCTAAAAAGGGGGAGAGTTAGCCTAGTGTGTAGAGTATGACCTATCTCAGTTCTGGTGTGGTGCAGATGTTGAGGGGGAGTGTGCATGTTGGGGTGTGCATGTTGAACAGCTGTTTATGCTGGTTCTGGTTGTGAGGGGGAGTTTACCCTTTGTTGCTAGGTGGTGTGCAGTATTTTGAAGTGGGAACTGGTTGTTTTAAAAATTTTATCCGCTGCTGAAGTCTCTGATGTTGCAGAGATTGTTTTAGCCAAAATTAGCCAAAGGGGGAGATTGTTGGTTCTTGGATTGGCTAGAATTTTGGTAAAACAAAGTTGTTCAATGTTGATGTCGCATGGGTGATGTCTTAACATTGAGTCTTAACATTGGATAATGTTAAGTGTTTAAGTTGTTAAAGTTTTGAAGTCTGATGTCACATGCGATGTCATGACATCAGATATGCAGATCATTAAAACATCAGGTTTGAGATGTTTTTAGGGTTAAGCGTATTAGCTGGATTTTGGGAGAGCTGTTAGAGTTATTGGATGTGAATATCTTGGAGGAGATATTTTCTGTTGCAAACAGATTTGATGTAGATTTGTAGGAGTGTTTAAAGGCTGAAGATTTAAGAAGATTTTGAGAGAAAATCTGTTTTGAAGATTCAGTTTTAAATAACAAATCAAGTCAGATATTGTAGCAGGTCCAAGACCAAATCAAATAGCTATATAAAGCGCATCAATCTTGAAGGAAAATAACGAAGAAAGAGAGCTAAAGACTGAAAGTAATTTGTGTCTTCGTGTATGTGTTGTAAACCATTCTAGTGTGAATTGGTGTTGTTGTTTTGAGTTGTTCTTGATCAAAGTTGTGAAGCAGAATCAAGTTGTGTTTTTCAAAGTGTGTGATCTTTGAATTATATCACTGAAGTGATTTAGGGATTGAGTAGTGTACTCATACCTAAGTGGTCTCTTAGGTAGAAGGTTCATTAAGTAGTGATTAAGTTTAGGAGATGTCAACTGGGTTGTTGAGTCTGTAAATTAATTCTACTGATAGTGAAATTCATCCCTGGCTTGGTAGCCCCCAGAGTAAGTTGTTTAACTGAACTGGGTGAACAATTCTTTGTGTTTTTTTTCTGTTGTGTTATATTGTCCATTGCAGAGTGTGTTGTTGTGACATCACACGTAACATCACATATCTGGTACCAGAATTTCAGGTTCACTCCTCACGCTCTCGCAAATCTCAGCTCAAACCTTTATATGCTTCTCACTCTCATGACAAAGCAATGTTAAATAACTTCTCACTCTCATGACAAAGCTACTTAAATTACGCATAAAAATTATGACCAAAACGACATACAATCACGATTTCGTACTTAATACATCTACGGAGTCCCGTCGGTAACGACGGTTCTCATACGTCAGACTCAAGACAATTTAACTAGACATGCAATTAAATTAAAACAAACTAAACATGGTAAATACAATCAAGGACACGATAACAATAATAATAAAGCGATAAATAAAGAACCTGTAAATGCGGGAAAATAAATGGAACTGAACTCGAATGCGAAAATAGCGGCAAGATTTGTATTGATTCTTCAGTAATACAGCAGTACAAGGAAATAGAAAATACAAAGTGCAGCAATTCCTCAGTGTGAGTAATTGCTGCTTTGAACGGTAAATTTATGCTTAATTCTAAGATGCGATTCAGCAGCGCTTCCGCGCAACTCCCGGATTCAAAATGCAGATCTACAAGGGTCTATATATAGAGGAAATTTGGCTCCAAGAAGGTCTGGCACGAATTTGAATTCAAACCAAGTAAAACTGTCAAACTGCCTCTGCAAAACTGCTCCTGCCACAATTGGCGACCGCCGTAGGCATCATGGCGACCGCCATTGCTTCAAAACATGGATTCCCTCCACTTTGGGCACGGTGAGCGCCTTCCTTAGGCCATGGGGAGCGCCATTGCTCTGAGGAGGCCAGAACTTGACTTTTTGCTGCTTTTCTTCACTTTTCAGCTCTGTTTTCGCTCTTTTTTCCATACTTTCCGATTAAACACCTGCCGACATAAAAACAAAGGAAAACATAATAAATCAAATAAAATAGTATGAAAGACTCGATAAAATGGTACTAAAAGTGTGCGTAATGAGTATGAAAATACGATACGAATTCGAGTTATCAGATCACTTCACTTTTCTTCTTGATCAGGTAAGTCCACAATTTTTGACAGAAATCATTTATGAATGTGACTAAGTATATGTTACCTCCAATCGAATCCACCTGGATAGGACCACATACATCAGAGTATATGACTTCAAGAATTGCCTTCGACTTGCTTCCTGCATCCTTGCTGAAGCTATTCTTGGGTTGTTTTGCCTGAACACATTCTTCACACACTTCGCTTGGAATGTTGATTTCTGGTAATCCTAAAACCATATTTCTTCTCATCAAATCTCCGAGGTCTTTGAAATTGAGATAGCCAAGTCGATAATGTCATATCCATTCATCTCTGTTGGCTGTAGTTGCAAGGCACTTATGCTCCATCACATTAAGCTCAATCTTGAAGGTTCTATTCTGAGACATTTGAGCCTTTAAGATTAACCTACCACCTGAGTCGAGAACTCTCATCATCCTGTCTTCGATCGACACCTTATAGTTCTTTTCGACCAACTGCCCTATACAAAGGAAATTGCTCTTCATGCCTGGTATGTACAACACATTGGAAATTACTGACCTCTTGCCATCTTTCCTTATAATCAGAACATCACCAATACCTTTAATTGCTAGAGTATTGTCATTTACAAATTTCACCATATTCTTCATTGAGGGCTTCATGTTGAGAAACCAATTTTTCCTGCCAGTCATGTGTGATGAGCATTCTGAGTCCAAGTACCATTGGTCCTGGAATCTTTCTTCATCTCTTATTGTGACCATCAACAACATCTCTTTCTTCTTCATGTTTTGCCAGCTTTGCATCAGTTTCTTGATTTTTCTTCTTTTCTAGACAATCACTAAAGTAGTGACCATACTTCAGACAATTGTAACACTGAATGTGACTTTTGTCAGGTTTTCGACTACCACCTCTTCCTCTACCTGCAGCACCACCTCTTTGGCTGCCTTGGTTCCAGGTTTTTCTCTTATTCGACCAGTTTCCTTCTTGCTGATTTCGACCAGTCGAATTGTTGTAGCCTCATCTGCCTTTGTTGCCATTCCAGCTTCCTTTGCCTTTCTTTTCTTTTTCTGACGCGCCTGCAAAGCCATATCACTCTTCAACTTTTCTTCAGCTCTTTCAGCCATTCTTTGTTCATGAGACTCTAGCGTCCCTTGAAGCTCTTCCTTTGTCAATGCTGACAAGCCTTTCGACTCTTCTATGGCTATTACCACGTGGTCGAACTTTGGAGCCAATGACCTCAAGATCTTTGCAACAACTGATCTTGATGTCAACACTTCTCCACATACCTTGATTTGATTCACCAATTTAGTAACCCTAGTGAAGAAATCAGTTATGCTCTCACTTTCTTCCATTTGAAGTAATTTATACATCCTTTTGTGAGTTTGTAACCTCACCTCTTTCACCTTCTCTGCGCATCCAAACGATTTCTCCAAGATTTCTCATGCTTCTTTCGCTGATTCTACATCACTAACCTTTCCAAAGTTATCTGGCTCAACACATTGGTGGATTATAAAGAGAGCTTTATAATCTTTCTTCTTCAATTCTTTGTATGCAGCTTTTTCTTGATTCGTCGTGTTTTCTGCAAGCGGTGCTACTCCTCCCTTCACAAGATCCCAAAGATCTTGATAACAGAAAACCACCTTTATCTGCTTGCACCAATTCTCATAATTATTATTCTTGAAAATTGGAAGGCTCGCAGGAAAATGCCTGTTTGGATGATTCAACGCCATCATGATTTTCTTCCCTCGAATCACAACCGAAGCTCTGATACCAGATGTTGGAATTAACCCAAAACCTTTTGAGAATTCCTAATCAATCTTGATGAATAAGATTCAATCAACCTGATCAAAACTCTTGTTCTTCACGCGTCACTTGAGTGAAACAATCAATCTTGATTGCAAGAAAGATTACACGCATAATTTTAATGGAAGAAGAAAGAAAGAAGATTAAACAAGAAAGATGATTAGGGCAAGACGAAATAAGAGACGAGAATTTTCTGCAGAGCTTCTCTCTGCTTCCAAACTGGAAATTTCTTATTCACTTTACAACTGCAAAAACTGTGAATTCAATTTATTACAAAATAGGGGTTACTCTCTCTATTTATAATAGAAGAAAACCCAAAATTACAAAAGCCCAAAATTACTAATTTTGGTCTAAATCGAAATTCTGTGTCGAGCAACCTGCTTCGACACTTCAACATCTAAACAACTCGACATACACACACATTAGACTTATTCGACTAATCCTTGTTTATGTCGAGCTACACTGCTTCGACACAAGGAATTACAATCTCAACATCGACCTATGATGTAGTATTTTCACAAAAACTTTGTTTTCAATGCATTTATGATATATGAACCATTTTAATGCTTCCTAATGCTAATATGCACATCTAGAATCAGAGGATACCATCCAATATACTTTAACACTAAACTATCCTAATTTTGACATCATTCAAAATACATCCAACAGAAAGTTGCACTCACAATTTTCCATTTGGTTGCCATCACCAGATAGTCAAATACATCAAACCCTATTTATATCCATTTAATCACTTATGCTTTACTTGTTAAATAGATTGTCATCATGAATAAATTGTCATCGTCAAAACTCCAACAACAAATGTTGTCCTTGTTAAAGGCATGTCACCTGCAAAACAAGGTTTCACATAAACCACATTCAAAGTTATAAGCAAGAAAGTCATCTTTTTCTGCTAGCGTACAAAGTTGCCTCCGTCAAACTTATCCAATTTCACAAAATTAGATGTCATTTCTTTGAGTGACGTTATCATTGATAAAGTAATAATCGAACCTAAAGATTGTTGGATATTGTGGTTGTTAAAAATATGTTGTAACACTAGAACAAAGAAGGTGTTGATGAAGATTGCACTTAGAAAATTCAAAGCATGCAAATTTCACACTAACCTTTAGGTTTAATTCTTCCCCACCAATTATAGTATATTGGATGCAATTGAAATTAACAGCGAATTTCCTTTGCGATATTTTGAATTCTTTAATATGAATTGCAAAACTCACTAAGCGTGTCTTTTGATAATCAATTACAGAAGGATGTTTCTTAAACTTCACTCATGCATTAATGAAGTGAAAGATGATTTAAAATAATTGAAATGGTAGAGAAAAAGTTAAGTATATTTCTTTCGTGTGTCTTTTCTGCTTCTCAAGTATCTCTATAGAAAATGATGTCACTTGATGAAGAGAAACACCTTTTAAATTTAATTGTGCATTTGAAAAAATGCATCATTATATTCTTTAACGTTTAAATCATTTTTCAAGTGATGTAATAGTTCAATGATAGAGATGTGTGTTTAATAGTCAAAAGCCACAGGTTCATTTCTGATAAAATAAGTGGCTCTTACCATTACGAAACTTTGCTCTGACTTTAAACGAGACCCCCGCTAGTGGACGGTGTGATTGATCCTATTGAATTAGTCTGCCGTAAGGCCGAATAGCAAAATTTAAAAAAAAAAAAATACAAACTTCAAAATAATATTTTAGAAATAACTTATATTTTAAGTCTACAAGATTCAAACTCAAAATATTGTTTCTAGAATAGTTTTATTTGGACCAAGACAATGAAAGTATTATATAAATTTTTTGTTAATTTGGTAAATGTGTTTCTCCTTGAAAGATATGGCCAAGAGAGAATATATATTTAAAGTATAGAAAGAAAAAAAAAACATTTTATCTGAATTTACTCATTTAGACACTAGGAAAAATGGTGACAACTAGTTGATAGTAATGGAATTCTAAAATACATTAATTAAAGTCCAACAACAGTTCTTTAGCGAGTTAATTAGCACTTTCATACTCCCCATACATATATGATTTGATAAATCAATAGCAACTGGTAAGTTTCAATTGGACAATAATAGTGTTGACTTGAAAATCTCAATGCAGAGTATCAACTGCGAAGGAACAAGAACAATAACCGGAATACTAGCAAATGACATAGCTGTTATTATAATTCCCTGATGCCCCTTCAAGAGCATAGCAAGAGAAGCACAGAAAGCAACCATCATGGACACCACAGAGAGGAAAAGTGCGATGAGGCCGAGAAGTAACTTGAGCGGCAAGGACTTCAAGAAATCCTTTTCAGCATAACGAGCTGTGAGAATTCCAATGAAGACAAGTAGTGAAGTTGAAGAAGTGAAAAGAGATATTGCATCTGCTATAATGAATATATTGAATGTGTCGTCATGTAAGAAAAGCGGAATTCCACTGTCTTGATTGTTTCCACCAGGGACAGTGAAAGCTGCAGCAAACATGATGGTTGTGATGAGTGTAGCTACAAGTGTAAATGAACCTGCTGTGTCTTTTGCCCATTTTTCTCCGGCTTTTACAAGTTCCTTGTGGCTTTCTGTAAATATCTCGCGAGGCTTTTTGTCTTCTACATTTTTGGCTTCTTTACACTTGGGGTGCACAACTTTTTCCACTGCCTACATTGATGCATTTTATAAATTGTTTCTTTAAACATATCACTTTGCATTTGTGTGTGCATTTGAGTATGTGCGCGTAACAAGAAATTATATACTATGTCACATGAGTTACTTACCTTAAACCATAAAATTTCTCTTTGCATTTGGAGAGCTGGACCAGATTTGCGATGAAGCTCAGAGGAAGGCCCTAAATTTCCAGCCAGATGCAGCAGTGTGTTATCAAATGCATCAACGCGACATCTAACAATCTCCTTTCGTCCATTTACAGTTGGGTCGTGTATGAGTTGGAAGACAGCTTTTCTACGGTTCAAAATTGCGTGTGAAAATATGCCTCTTTTGTTTTTATCAATAGCCCATAAGAGGTCAGGGTTAGCTTTCCTCATTGCATCTATGAACTCAATATTTCCATGCTTGGCTGCTTGCAACATTGCATCGTATGCGGAAGCTTCTCGCAGTTCTGATTCCTTAAATTTTTGAATTCTTTTATATAAGCAGTTCAATATTTCAAGCACTATAAGGTAAGTCATTTTCTGATTATACATCTCTCTGATTCCTGATCAAAGAATTCAAAGGAGTACTTTAAATAGGTCACACGTTGATATACATATAAAAAAAGGCAAGAAAGTTTTCGATTTCAGTTGATTTACCAGAAAAAATTGATATTAGTAAATTCTGAAATGACATGTGAAGATGTATGAGTATTCGACCTGAAAAAGAGTCATCAAAATTGGAAAAGAAAAATAACCTATCATAAATATTTGCGGAAGGATCAACATATTTTCTGTCATGCGAAGAAAAGGAGAGAAAGAGCTATTAAATTGTTGAAATTACAATTTTATCATCTTTCGTGGTTACAATTTAAACGCTGATGTGATGCACTAGTAGCATTGTCTTTCTCCAACCATATGTGATGCAACAACGTTAATGTATTTTATTCAATTACAATTTTTATTTGATAAAAATATTATTTTTATTCAACACCTTTAGAAAAAAATAGTTATTCCATGATATTTGATTTAACAAAAGGTATCTCAATTAATTTTGACTATTTATTTTTTAAGTTTGAATTATATTTTTAATTTGACTTGGGGGCTTTTTTGTCAATTTTGTCATTGATCTACTTCTCTTTTTCTCTACTTTTTCTTTTATACCAAACAATCACTCAAATCTATCATATTTCTCATCTCTTTCTATCTTCTCAAACTCTCTCATCTATTTCTCTCTTTACAATTTCTTTTGAGAACCAAACACACCCTAAAAATTGGAAAATACCTACTACTAGTATTTTCAATATTTTCAAACTAGCGAAAATATGCGGTCCATACCTGGGCAATATGTTTTGAGTTGTTTTTCCTCTAGATTTGTTACAATCACTGTTATCCCATACAAGTGTTGCACTTTTCTTTCTGGTAATCTCAACACTAAAAACAAACTTATATTAGCCTTTACTTATGCTATAATAGTGAATAGACTGATACAGAAATAAAATATAAACTTACTTCTGTAAAGGAATCGCCGAATGAATCCATATCTGCTCCCACTTGGGAACACAGAAGACATACGCGCCAATGCATACAAGGGTTGCACACCATCTGATTCAGATTTATGAGCAAGTGGAAGCTGCGGAAATCGTTGGAGTAAACTCAAAGCCACACCTAATTCACAATATATTAGCATTTCTTAAAACTTAACTTAACTATAGTTATACCATTCACCAATCACCACATACCAAATATTTCTGCATTGATGCAACGCGTAAGAAGCAAAACACCGTTGTGAGAGTTTTTATCAGCCAAGTCTTCCAACCGAGTTCTGGCATAAAGATAGCTAGTCATTTCTTTATGCCCCTTAGCAGCTGCTAGAAGAACTGGAATGTCATCATCATTTGTCTTCATAGATAACAGGTCTTGTCTAATGACCTGTCCTCCTTTCTCTACCATACATTTTGCTATTTCGGTGTTTCCAGTTAACTCAGCAACAAGAGCTAGAGCTGTGTAACCGCGATTGTCTTTCATTTTCATCAACTTGTCTTTTCCTTCCTTCACCAAACTCTTCACGATTTCCTCATGTCCAGCAATCACTGCAACATGAAGAATAGTTCTTTTCGAAGAAGACGTTGAAAACATAGCTGTTTCATCCCCATTCATGAATGCTTTTGCATCATTCCACTCACCACTTTCAATGAACCTATGGAGTGATCTATGGTGAAGGAGACTATCATCTACCACACCTGCAAATCATTAATGTACTTATTTTAAGCTACAAATATCTATGTATATGATACTTATGATTACATGCGAATTGATATGTTGAAACATATAAAAGATTTGATGATAATAAGATGATATGTGCAACTTAAATACTAGGTTGTTATTGTTAATGATATTTTGTGGGTGTTTAATGAATATAACATGTTTCACAACTATTTACTCATTAACTCAAGATAATTAACAACAGTTTTAAATGTTATTGAAATTCGAATTGTGATTAATGGATATAATGGATACATTAGGATAGATCCCATTTGAATGACATCCCTCTCCTTGTTCTTACTTCAGATCAGATCAGTTGTTGGCCTTACCGGCTCCTATCTCAGCTTTCTGAGCTTGTGTAATAGGATTTTATAATTCAAATAATTTTGTATTTTTTTCATTTTGTTGTTTTCCTTAATCTGTCCTTTTTTAAGCTTTCTATAAAGATGAACAGTCAAAATTTGTTAGAATGTATTAGCAATAATTGGTGGTATGTAACCACTTGCTCTATTTAACCACTTTGCCATATTGAATGAAGGATACCTAATTTGCATTGAATCAACGTCTTCTTTCTCTTATATCTTTCTCTACTCTGCATTAGTTCATAATCATTAGATAACCTTTCATTTTCAGGTTTTCTCTGGTTTTGGATTCAGATATTAACGATAACCTCCCTAATATTCACATAACAGGTACCATTTGTGTTGTGAATCGGATACCTTAGAAACAAAGTATAATTGGTTCCTTGATCAGTCAAGAAACCCACAAGGGTTAGGGTTAACAAAGAAAACAAGAGTAACAACAAGGATTGGTTATAAAACTGTTATTCTTTCCTTTCTCCTTAAAACAAGGATTACAAGTATACAAGAATAACAAACTAACCACTCTCACTCTTTCTAGGTTTTGTCACACTCTAGAATGAGAGACTAGCATGCTATTTATAATAAAACCTAGCACACTAAACTAATGGGCCTTTAACAAAATACCCATTACAAGCTAACTTAGGGTACAAGCTAACTTAAACAATTGGATCCTTAACACAAGGCCCAATTCAATATGCTAACAAACCTAGCAATATTAACTAATACATGTTAGAACAATCTTCGACTACAAACATGCATTATTTTCGACAGCAGCATGTGATCCAACTTCGACGGCATGCTTCTTCTAGAGTTCGATCCAAATTCCACAAATCTCCACCTTGGATCTAACTAACAACAAGAAAAAACAAACTAGCTTTCTTCATGCATCTTTATCAACTGCATACAGTGGAAAAACTTGCAACTTGGCAATGTCTTGGTGATCATATCAGCAGCATTATGATCTGTCGAAACCTTCAGCACTTGGACTTCTCCACGCTCGATTACCCCTTTGACGAAATGCAGTCTCACATCAATGTGCTTGGTTCGCTCATGATAGGCTGAGTTCTTCGACAGGTGTATTGCACTTTGACTATCACATTTAACAGTGATACTTCGACCTTGAAGTTTTAGCTCCTTTGCAAATCCTTCAAGCCACAATGCTTCCTTCACAGCTTCAGTGAGGGCAATATATTCAGCTTCAGTGGTTGATAAGGCAACAACCTTCTGGAGTGTCGCTTTCCAACTGATTGCTGTGCCAAACATTGTGAAAACATATCCAGAAATAGACTTTCTGGAATCCATACAACCTGCATAATCAGAGTCAACAAATCCTTCGACTGCTGCTTTACTATCTTCACCCAAGGCTCCACCATAAATTAGGACTCTATTCAGAGAGCCATTTATGTACCTTAAAATCCACTTCAATGCTTGCCAGTGAGCCTTTCCAGGATTCGACATGTACCTGCTCACAAGACTCACTGCATATGCTATGTCAGGTCTTGTACAGACCATAGCATACATCAAAGAACCAACTATATTAGCATATGGAATGCTATTCATATAAGTTCTTTCGACATCAGTACTGGGACACTGATCTATACTCAGCTTGAATTGAGGGTTTGTCGGAGTTACAACAGACTTTGAATTCGACATACCATACTTTTCGAGAATCTTCCGTAGGTATGCCTCTTGAGATAAGCATAATTTCGACTGCTTTCTATCTCTTCGGATGTCAATCCCAAGAATCCTGGACGCAGCTTCCAGATCCTTCATTTCGAACTCCTTACTTAGTTCAGCCTTCACTCTCATTACCTCTTCGACATTGTTGCTTGCTATTAGAATATCATCCACATAAAGCAACAAAATAACAAATGAATTACCCGGTCGAAATCTGAAGTAAACACAGTGGTCGAACTGACTTCTGATGAAACTTATGCGTGCCATGAACTTGTCGAATCTCCTATTCCACTGTCGAGGAGATTGTTTCAGTCCATATAAAGATCTCTTCAGCTTGCACACATAATCTTCCTTCCCCTTTTCGACATACCCTTCAGGTTGCCTCATCAGGATCGTTTCATCTAGGTCACTATACAAGAATGCAGTCTTCACATCCATCTGTTCCAGTTCAAGGTCGAACTGTGCCACCATGGCAAGCAACATTCGAATGGACCTGTGCTTCACAACAGGCGAGAACACATCATTGAAATCGACACCTTCTTTCTGAGTGAACCCCCTAGCAACCAACCTTGCCTTGTATCTTTTCGACGCCACTCCTTCGATTCCTTCCTTGACTTTGAAGATCCATTTACAGCTGACTAACCTGGCTCCAGCAGGTTTCTTTATCAGTTCCCATGTGTCGTTATCATGAAGAGATTTCATCTCGTCATCCATGGCTTTCAGCCATTCAGTCTTCTTTCGCCTCCTCATAACTTCCTTATAGTCTCTAGGTTCTTCGTCGAGAACCTCACTTGCAGAGATTAAGGCATAAGCTATAAGATTTGCATACCCAAGTCTCTGAGGTGGCTTGATGACTCTTCTCGACCTGTCTCTTGCTAACAGGTAGTCATTATCAGTTTCCTTATCTTCGACAACATCTTCTGTTTCGTCTTCGACTTCATCTGGGGTACGCACTTCAGCATCAACATGCTCCACCTCAACAGGAATCTCTCCCTGTTCCAACTCTTCGTCAGCAACATCAGTTTTCTTGAAAGCCATCTCAGCTTCATTGAAAACTACATCTCGACTGGTGATACACCTCCTGTGACCTGGCTCTAGGCACCATAGCCTATAAGCTTTGACTCCTTCAGGGTATCCCATGAACATGCACTTCAGAGCTCTAGGTTCGACCTTGTCTTGCCTAATGTGAGCATAGGCCACACAGCCAAATACTCTCAGTCTGTCGAGACTAGGTGGATTTCCCGACCAAACTTCTTCAGGTGTCTTCATATCTAATGCAGTCGAAGGATATCTATTTATCAGATATGCAGCTGTCGAAACAGCTTCAGCCCAAAACACCTTCTTCAATCCAGCACTAACCAACATGCATCTAACCCTTTCAAGGATTGTTCGACTGAATCTCTCAGCTAAGCCATTTTGTTGAGGAGTACCTGCTACAGTCTTATGCCTTGCAATCCCAGACTCAACACAGTAACTGTCGAACGCTTTGTTGCAGAACTCAAGGCCATTGTCAGTTCTCAACCTCTTAACCTTTCTGCCAGTTTGAGTTTCGACCAGAATCTTCCAACTTTTGAAATTCTCAAAAGTTTCATCCTTCGTCTTCTGAATGAATACCCATAGCTTTCTGGAATAGTCATCAACAATGGATAGAAAATACCTTGCACCTGAGTGTGAAGGATTCCTTGCAGGCCCCCAAAGATCAGCATGAATGTAATCAAGGGATCCATGTGTTCTTTGCTTGCCTTTGTTGAACTTCGCCCTACAGGATTTACCAAATACACAAGATTCACAAAACTCCAACTTTTCGACTTTGTCACCACCTAGCGGGTTCTGCTTCCCCAATTCGACCAGGCCTCTTTCGCTGACATGGCCCAATCTCATGTGCCATAACTCTGTCTTCGACATAGGCTTCGTGGATACAATATTTGTCGAACCACTTACAACCTCAGCCTCCAGGGTATACAAGCCTTGGTTTTTCACGCCTCTCAAGACTTCCTTCGACCCTTTCATGACTCTCAGGGTACCTTGCTCTCCTTTGAAAACATATCCCTTTCTGTCGAATTCACCAAGAGAAATTAAATTTCTCTTCAAGTCAGGTACATACCTAACTTTAGTCAATAATCTTATTGACTCATCATGGAGCTTGAATCTCACGGATACAATACCTGCAATTTTGCAAGCTTTGTTGTTTCCCAACAACACTGATCCTCCATCTTGATCACATAATTCTTCAAACACATTCTTGTTTGGAGTCATGTGCCAAGTACATCCAGAATCCATAATCCACTCTTTTCTTGAATCGCCGCTTGAAACTACAAGAGCATCAGATGAGTCGAAGTCGTCTTGAACAATGGTTGCATTGCCATTATCCTTACCTCCATGATCTTTCAGGCGTTCAGGGCACCCTTTTCTTGTGTGACCCTCCTTCTTACAGTGATAACATCGAAAACCAGATGTTTCGCCACTAGAAGACTTCTGCTGACTTTTACCTTTCTTCTTGTCGAACCTACCATCCTTTCGCAAGAATTTTCCCTTAACTGCCAAACCTTCACCAACCGTTGAAGGTTTATGCTCCTTTCGTTCGTTCAGGTCCTTAGAGTACAAGGCTGCTTGAACTTCTTCAAAGGTCAGGGACTCTCTTCCATACAAGAGAGTTTCTTTGAAGTGAGCATGCGATTTGGGCAAAGCACACAACAACAACAATGCTTGATCTTCATCATCAATCTTCACATCAATGTTTTCAAGATCAAGAATCAGTTTGTTGAAAGAATCCAACTGCTCAGCCAAAGCCTTTTCTTCATTCACCTTGAACGAATACAAGGCTTGCTTCAGGTAAAGACGATTCACCAAGGATTTGGTCATATACAAACTTTCCAGCTTCGTCCATAATCCCGCCGCCATCGTCTCTTTTAATACCTGTCGAAGAACCTTATCACCAAGGCTCAACAATATTGCGCTGTGTGCTTTCTCGATCATGGTAGTCTTTTCTTTTTCCGTTAACGCAGCATCCATGGCTGCCATTCCCTTCAACGCTTCCAAACAACCCTGCTGAACCAGTAGGGCTTTCATCTTCAAGCGCCACAGACCGAAGTCGTTCACTCCGGTGAACTTCTCGATCTCATACTTTGTTGAAGGCATCTTCTCCACGCTCACCGCACCAATTTGTTGTGAATCGAATACCTTAGAAACAAAGTATAATTGGTTCCTTGATCAGTCAAGAAACCCACAAGGGTTAGGGTTAACAAAGAAAACAAGAGTAACAACAAGGATTGGTTATAAAACTGTTATTCTTTCTTTTCTCCTTAAAACAAGGATTACAAGTATACAAGAATAACAAACTAACCACTCTCACTCTTTCTAGGTTTTGTCACACTCTAGAATGAGAGACTAGCATGCTATTTATAATAAAACCTAGCACACTAAACTAATGGGCCTTTAACAAAATGCCCATTACAAGCTAACTTAGGGTACAAGCTAACTTAAACAATTGGATCCTTAACACAAGGCCCAATTCAATATGCTAACAAACCTAGCAATATTAACTAATACATGTTAGAACAATCTTCGACTACAAACATGCATTATTTTCGACAGCAGCATGTGATCCAACTTCGACGGCATGCTTCTTCTAGAGTTCGATCCAAATTCCACAATTTGATATCAGGGTCTCGTTCAAATCAGAAATTAGGGACTCTATCTTACATTAGTTACACAGTTCCGCCGTTGGACGACATTCTGGTAGGAATGTGATTACTAGCCAGATTAAGTCATTATTTTAATGGAAAGGTATGCATAAGGAAATTCTAACCTTTGTCAAAAATTGTGTTATCTGTCAGAAAAACAAATCAGACATGGCTGCTTATCCTGGCCTTTGACAGCCTTTACCAATTCCAGATCACATTTGGACACATATTAGCATGGATTTTGTGGAAGGACTTCCGCCGTCCTCAAGTAAACAAATCATCTTTGTTTTAATCGATAGACTTAGAAAATATGCTCATTCGTATACTTCTCTTAATGTGACACAACTTTTCCTTGACAATGTTTTTAAATTACATGGTCTCCTTGAGACAATAACTAGTGATAGGGATCTGATCTTTCTTAGCAACTTCTGGCAAGAATTCTTTAAGTTGCAAGAAGCAGTACTGCATAAATCTTCAGCATACCATCCTCAAATCGATGGCCAAACTGAAGTGGTAAATAAGTGTCTTGAAACCTACCGCAGATGTATGACTGCTGTTGAATGCCAAACATACTTTAAATTTATTCATATTTATTGACATTTTTCATCTCATGTGTTACGTTTTGTTGGATTCACCTCATGTTTTCATGCTATTCTTCATTATTGTTGAAAATACCTTTGGTTGTTTTGATTTGTGTGCAATTGTGCAAGAATTAGGCATAAAACATCAAAGTGTGAGACACAAGTAAATGGACAAGGAAGCCAAAGGAAAAGAAGAGATTCAGCATGTTCGTTGGGCGAACAGCCAGCGAGGAGTAGCAGCGAATGTTCGCTGGGCGAGCTCATGGTGAAGCCCCAACGAACCATCTTAGAATGATGGCAGTAGAAAAAGGGCACTAAGTTCGTGTAGCGATGAATACGGTATTTCTCACGATGTCTCTCTAGAGATAGACGGTGTTGAGAAAATGCGTGATGATATTAATCGGATCTGACTGCACATACAATATTGAAAGAATACGTATAAGTTAGGGTAGATGAAAACTACTTTTGATATACTTTGTTAATCAAACACTTTCGAATATATAAGTTTTGCTACTAAAAACATGACAATTTATGAACAAAACGTTGAAAACCCTTTTTCTTGAAACGATAAGCTATTGAATGGCAAGCATCAAGATATCCAACAATCACTGCGGAGACGATAACAAAAACCCACCTATAGTACGATTCGAATAAAATGGCGTCGTTGTCGGGCATTGTTTGATATTGTAAGCATTGCAATAGTTTATTGATTTTAAGATCTGTGTATTGTTATTCTTACCTCTGTTTATTTTTATTATGCTGTTTAATTTGTTTGGTTAAGTGTGCAGATTCTGTTTATGTGAGGGAGTGTACCCGCGGATCAACTTCTTTTCGATCCTGAGATTGAAAGAACCGCTCGTAGGCTCAATAGCAGAATTAGGCGGAGGAGGCAACTTGCCCAAGAAAGACAAGAGCGCGGAGAAATTCTTCATCTACACCCATTGTTACGTCAAACATGGCAGAAATACCACCACCACCACCATCTGCTTCAACCCCATGTGTTAACAGTCTAAGACACAACGCTCAGTTTGCGCGCAACGCTCACAACGGGAGGCATTCTGAGATGAAAACGGGAATCCTTGCTCTTTTATATGCAAATCCCTTTGTGGGGATGGACCATGAGGATCCGTTTACACATCTCATGAAGTTTTATAAGATAGCGGGTGCAATTGGAGCTTCAGAAATCGAAGAGAAACCTTTGTTCAAGAGGCTATTCCCGCATTCTTTGATTGGGAAGGAGAAGGAATGGTATCTTGACCAACCTACTCTTGTGATGACGGATTGGAACATATTGGAGGAGAAGTTTATTGAACAATTCTTCCCTCACAATCGGTTTATGGAGGCCAAGACGGCGATTTCTGTGTTTGCGCAAGGAGGAAGCGAATCTCTCAACGAAGCTTGGGAGAGATTCAAATCTATGCTGAGAAAGTGCAAGGGCCATGGTTTTGAAGATTTGACTCAAGCTCACATTTTTCGCAACGGACTTCAACCCGTTCATAAATCTCTTTTGGATGCTACGGCGAGTGGTTCTCTAATGTCAAAAAGTGCGGAAGATGCGGTGTCCATCATTGATAGAATGACACTAAATGACCATCAAGATTAACACAACCGTGGTACTTTGCAAAGAAAATCGGAAATTATCGAGTTGGGAACGAATGATGTTATTCTTCCTCAAAATAAGTTACTCTCGCAACAAGTGGAGTTGTTGACAAAGCAAATGTCAAAGCTTCCACATCAAATCAAAGAGATGCAAGAAAGTCCCAACCAAAATCAACATGTAGCAAGTTGTGAACTTTGCAAAGGTGATCATCCAACCGGATATTGTCCACCGGTCGTTGAAGAAGCCAACTATGCGGGAAACCAAAATCAAGGCTATCAACCAATACCACCGTATCAAAGCAATAACCAAGGCTACCAACCGAGAAGTAATAGCCAAGGTTACCAACAAGGGTGGAGGCAAGAACCGAGATCTTCTAACCGTCAACCTTACCAAAATTACAACCAACCGCAACAAAACCAAGGCGGAAGTTCAAAGATTGAAGAAACTTTCAACCAATTCATGCAAATGTCTATCTCCACTCAAAAGAGTACGGATGTGGCAATTTGGAACCTTGAAACTCAAGTTGAACAATTGTCCAAGCAACTAGCCGACCAACATAAAGAAACATTTCTGGCTAATACTCAAGTGAATCCGAAGGAGCATTGCAAAGCCATCTTTACTAGGAGTGGGAGAATAATTGGTGTTGGAGTCGATAGAAATGTTGAAGTTGAAAAGGAGGATGAAATTGTGGAGGAAGTTGAAAAAAATAATGATAAGGAAGAAGTAGAAAATAAGTTGAAGGAGGAGAAGTTGAAAAAAAGTAAGAAAGGAAAGGAGCATAAAGGTGAAGTTCCACTTAAAAAGTTACCGTATCCTATTGCTCCTACGAAAAAAGACAATGAGAAGTATTATGCTAGATTCTTGGACATGTTTAGTCGGTTGCAGATAACCATTCCATTTTCCGTGGCTCTAGAGCAAATGTCAAAGTATGCAAAATTCATAAAGGACATACTTACAAAGAAGAAGAGATATATAAATAAAGTAACCATTGAGCTCAATGTAAAATGTAGTGCGATCGCCCAAAGCATTTTTCCGCAGAAAGAAGGAGATCCGGGAAGAGTAGCTCTACCTATAACTATAGGTAGTGATTTCACATGCATGGCTTTGGTCGATATGGGAGCTAGTATTAATTTGATTCCTTTATCCTGGTCAAAAGACTCGAGAACATGGAGATGAAATCAACCAACATGACGTTGCAACTTCCGGACAAGTCAAGGACTCGTCCACATGGTGTTGTTGAAGATGTGTTATTGAAAGTTGATAAATTTTTATTTCCGGTTGATTTCATAATCATGGACATGGAAGAAAATGAGCATACTCCAATAATCCTTGGAAGACCCTTCATGAAGATCTCTAGGATGTTAATTGATGTCGATGAAGGTATAATGAAGGTGATGGCTAATGATGAAGAAGTGTGGTTTACACTTTTCAAAGGTGTGGTGTATTCAAATTAATTGGAGGATAATGATCATGTGATAAAGGAAGATACTAGAGTTGCAATGAGAAAAAAGAAAGACGAAAAGGCTAGATTTGAATGGAGGAAAAAGAAAGACGAAGATGCTAGAGTCGCTTCAAAGAAAAAGAAGGACGACAAAGAAAAAATGGAAGCGATGTTCAAAAAGAAGGATGAAGAGGCCAAGGAGGCTATGATGAAGTCATGTTGGGATTTTTCATTTTTCAGGAAAAGTGGACCAAGAACTGGTCATGACAATGGTTGAGGACTTTTGTGGTAGAGTGAGTTCATCCGGAAGCTAACTCAATCGCTTTTAGTTCTGAGGTTTCAACCATCAGATCGTCGAGCTCAAACGACATTTAACAAAGCGCTAGTTGGGAGGCACCCCAACATTGTAAGTACCCTTTCATCTTTATTGCTTTTGTAGTGTTAATATAGTATAAGAAGTGTTGTGGTACAATGAGAAGAAAAGAAAAAAAATCAAAAATTTGTCTCATTCGCCTTGAGTTCGCTAGGCGAACCTGGGGCGAATATTCGTTGGGCAAATTGAGCGAGACAGAGAAAAATCACAGTTTTTCTGCCACATCACTTAAGTGATATTTGGATGTGGGCCTAAAATGCGTGGGCCCAAAACCCCTTTTTACAGATTGTGTGGGGCAAACCTTTCCCCACCGCCTTTTGTCTTTCCATTTTCCCTCTTGCCTCTTTAACTTTCCAAAACACACATAACACATTTCTCTTCTCTCTCAATCGTATATGTGCAAGTGAATATTTTTTTCAAAGTTTCAATGCAAATTTCATTCTCTCTATTCAACCCATATCAGGTTTGAGTTCTTTTATTCATTCCTTGTTCTTATTAGAAACATGTTGTTAGGGTTGATGTGAGCAATGGTTAGAAATTTCTTCTAGGCACTGTGAATCTGTTTTGCATGTTCAATATATTGGTTTACATTACCATGCAAGTTTAGGTATTAAACTTTAAAAATCTTTGATAATTGAGGTGTTCTTGCTTAGGGAAAAATTGAAATTGGTTTGAATAAATTTTGAGAAATTTGAACCTTTGCTTGAACAATGTGGCCTGGTTGTTGATGTTTAATTGTTACTCATTTTACAAACTGAATAACACTGATTGTATAAAAAAAATTGCATTGTTGTTGTGTTAATATTGAATAGGCAAAACCTGGAATTTTTCAAGTTCGCAGGGTTCGCCTTAAGTTCGTTGGGCGAACCTGGAGCGAGTGTTTGCTAGGCCTTGCTAGGCGAACTCAAGGCGAACATGACAGCAAGTTTGATTTTTGAATGGTGCTGAGATTTCTTGTTCTGATTTTTTGTGCTTTGCTTTGTTACTAATGTATCATGTGTTTTATTTGCCTGGTTATGTTTGGTGATTGTGCAGATAGCACCTCCAAGAACAACTCCTTCCAAAAAAAGAATGGTCAGAAGTTCTTCCCGTTCGCAACCAATCTCATATGATACCGATCGATTCAAAGGAGAAAAACAGGTTGCAAGATATGTTGCTTTGGAGAAAAGGAGCATTTTTCCTGAGAAAAGGTTTAATATCAACCCTCAAGGCTTCTACCGGGCGGTAGCCGCAATTCATCACGCAAAGAAGTGGGACAAGCTAATTACACCTGGTGATAGTTATAACGTGGAACTCTTGAGGGAGTTCTACGCTAATGCCCTTTCGGACGACAACGAGGTATTTTCTTGGACTACACAAGTAATGGGAAGAGAGGTGAAATTTGATCGAGATACTATTAACCATGTTTTAGGTAGACCTCTCACCTTGGGGGAAGATGAAGTGGATGAGTATCATCGGACTTTGAGGCTGCATAGAGACACTGAGGAGATGTCTGGTGCATTGTTGTTGGAAGGCAAATCGGTGGAATTGACCCTATCTGGGGTTCCAAGAAGATACCACATGGAGGATATGCGTCCTATAGCACAACTGGTGCTTCTTTTATGTGGAAAATTTTTGTAGGCCCAAGAGCATGAGAGGAGGACAGACTTCTGGTGTTGGTGCTAGTACAGGTTCAAGAGCTGGAGAGACTTCTTGTTCTGGAGTTGTTGGCTCCCAGGGCTTTAACCGTTTCATAGGGAGATCTATAACTACAACTGGGAGTGGGTGGTGGCTACTCAGCGTGCCATGATTGATATACATGACTCTATGCAGGTATTACAGCTACAGTACCGCGAGCCTTTTATGGAGCGATCGATGATGACTAGGGAGCAGTTCCTAGTTCATGCTGGTTGGCCTGAGGCCAGGCCAAACATTGGAGATGGGGTAGGTGTAGGTGATCCTAGTGAGGCAGGTGACGTTGAGGAGGCTGGAGATGATGAGGATGCTGGTTCTGATGATAGTTCTGGATCTGAAGAGGAGGTCGATTTTGATGTGGAGACCGTGTCCGATGAGGACTAGTTGTTGATGTTTGATATTTTGAGCATGGTCTTAGGCTACTTCCTTTGGTTTCTACAAAGTGAAGTTTTTTTTAGCTTAGATCATTTCTATATTTGTATTGTTTTATTGTATTCTCTTTTGTATTGTACAATATCCACTTGGTGAATTATTTTGGATAATGTTTGTATGTACCATTTTTGGGTACTAGTACTTTTGTTGGTGTTTTTACACCATAACATTTTAATGTTATTTTCAGTTGAATTCTTTAGTTTATGAATGTTCAACTCTAGTAGTTTTTATTTTATTTTATGATTCTTGGTAGTTTGTTTTGCTTTTTAATGTTTCCCTTTTTGGTGATTGAATGTGAGAACTTCTAGATTGGTTGCTATTTGCTAAAAGTATCCAATGAAGATTCTCTCAAGTTTGGATGATGATGATAGTATTTGATCATGTAAATACAAGAAAGGTACATGGTTACCTCTTTCCAAGATGCTAGAATGCTTAAGATTTTTTTTCTTTGTGCAAATGTAATTTTGTTTCATTTTGCAACTTTGTTTGAATGTTTGTTTCACTTAGGTTCCAATAGTCACAAATATGTGAGAAACCTCCATTGTTTACTATATTCATAGGATGACTGATAAATTTTGTTTAATACATTTGATTCATGCGTAATCTTGTGATTCTTTTGAGTTTGTGGAAGCATTAGAAATTATCAAGGCAATTGTTGATATTGAGCACAACCATATCCCAAAAAGTAACTTACCCGTGAGTAGAGAGAATTTGCTAACCCCTTTGAGCTTAATAGTTTAGATCCTAATTTAGTGATGAACTTGGTGTTTGTACATAAATCAAAAGTTAGTTCATCATTGAATTGTGTAGGATTCTAAAAAAAATTCTTGAACCTTTGAACAATGTCCTAAGTTGTTTTCCTTGCAATAAAAAGCAAGGAGAATTCACTTGAGGTTTGGTTGAATTCAAATTGGGAGATGAAAAGAAAGCGGTAGGTTACTCAAAAATTTTGAAAATTTTCAAACAAGCACTGAAAAGAAAATTGTGAATATGAATTGTGAAAAAGAAAAAGAAAAAGCATGCTTGTTTGAATGAGAAAAAATAGAAAATGAATAATGTGCATAAAGGACGTTGGAAGGGTGAGCAATTGAGAAAAGAAAGTGTTTGATGAAGTTGTAGTGTGTACATAACCTTGTATAGTGAATATTTCTATTACATTGGCAACTTTGAATCCATGACCTTATAAATGTCCCTTTGTTGTGAACCTAACCAAGCTACAACCTTTAAAGGCCTTTGTGATCTTCTTGCTTCCATGAATTCATTGATGATTGATTAGATGAATGTATGAATTGGATTGTATGTTCATTGTTTGGTAGGTGAGTGAAATTTCCCCGCGGTTGAAAACACATTAATTTCTTCATTCTTATTCGAAGAGGAGTGTTAGAGTGATTCAAGCATGAGAAAGTTGTTAATTGAAACATTGCATGATATTTGTTTAAGAACTAAATTCTTTTTCATTGTTCGATTCTAGAAAGTGATGAACATTGCTTGTGTGCATTTGTTTGTTTATTTGAGCCATAAATCCATTCTTGGTTGAATTAAATGCTTAAGCAAATCCTCTTGTTTTCAATGAGAGACATATTTTTCTTGAGGACAAGCAAAGATCTAGTTGGAGAGAGTTTGTTGAATGTCAAACATGATTTAAATTGATCCATATTTATTGGCATTTTTCATCTCATTTGTTATGTTTTGTTGGATTCACTCCATGTTTTCATGCTATTCTTCATTATTGTTGAAAATACATTTGGTTGCTTTGATTTGTGTGTTATTGTGCAGGAATTAGGCATAACACATCAAAGTGTGAGACACAAGTAAGTGGACAAGGAAGCCAAAGGAAAAGAAGAGATTCAGCATGTTCGTTGGGCGAACAGCCAGCGAGGAGTAGCAGCGAATGTTCGCTGGGCAAGCTCATGGCGAAGCCCCAACGAACCATCTCAGAATGACGGTAGTAGGAAAAGGGCACTAAGTTCGCTGAGCGAACTGGTAGCGATTATTCGTTGGGCGAGTTTGCAGCGAAGAACCAGTGAACCATCTCAGATTGAAGTCAGTAGCTAAATGACCATAAGTTCGTTGTGCAAACTTGTAGCGAAGTAGTTCGCAGGATGAAGAATCGCTCGCACGACAAACTTTGTAATTTCTCAAGGGTGGTTTAACTGTTCAAAGGCACTTCAGGTGCCATAAAGTAGAGTTCGTTGGGCGAACTTGAAAGATTCTAAAAGTACTATATAAGTACTTTTCACACTTTTTGGGGATCATAACCCATTTGTCACCTCTAAAACTTCATTTCTCAGCATTTCTTCACCAAAAGGGGATATTTTGCAAATAGAAGCTAGATTCGCATCCGAGTTCGATTCTTCAACGTGGATGCTCATTCATCTTCTCTCAAGACTTGTAAAGCAAGATACCATGGTTATGGGTAGCTAACTTCCTTTGTATCAAAGGTAAAGGTAGTCTACCATTAGCTTTATGTATTTTTTTTATTGGCCTTGTATGTGAACAAGTGATGATTAATATATGACGAATATTTTTATTCTTAATGATCTATTCTTGTGTTGTAAAACTCTAGACATAGATTTTGTAAAACTTGACCTAAAATATTCATCTATCGATTTATAGATTAGAGAGATCGGTCCATGGTTTATAGTTGCTTTGTGTTGAACTTAAAGCTTAATATATTGGTTGTTATATGGAAAGATTGTGTAGCGATAAATACGGTATCTCACGACGTCGCTCTAGATATAGACGGTGTTGAGAGAATGCGTGACGATATTAATCGGATCTGACTTCACATACAAGATTGAAAGAATACATATAAGTTAGGGTATATGAAAACTACTTTTGATATACTTTGTTAATCAAACACTTTTGAATTTATAAGCTTTGCTACTAAAAACATGACAATTTATGACCAAAACTTTGAAAACCATTTTTCTTGAATTAATAAGCTATTGAACGGCAAGCATCAAGATATCCAACAATCCTTGTGGAGACGATAACAAAAACTCACTTATAGTATGATTCGAACAACTGTTGAACAACCGAATCAATGGTTTAAATGGCTTTCTTTAGCTGAATGGTGGTATAAAACTAATTACCATTCATCCACCCATACAACTCCTTTTGAAATCGTGTATGGACAATCCCCACCGATTCACTTACCATACCTTTCCAACTCTGCTACAAACCTGAATATAGACAAAACTCTTTTGGCCAGGGAGGAAGCTATTAAACTGCTCAAATTTCACCTGTTGTGTGCTCAAAACAGGACACAACAAGCAAATAAACATATGGCTATTACACTATGATTTCTCTTTAAATACTGCACCACCTTCTCTGCATTTCTCACATTTTTGTCATTCCATTTCTAATAGTCTCCTTCCATTTTTCTTTCAAAATGGCTTCCTCTTCTTCTTCCTCATATCTATATAAGGTTCCATACATCAACAAGAGAAATGTCAATTTAATTTTCTCGCATGTCAAGCCTCCAATGATGATCTGCCTCTAGAATACACTGACGTTCGAACATCTTAACAGGAGCCTGAACTGATGGTTAGATGGAGACATTCCAGAGGGTGACAAGATCAGGTGAATTGAAAGGCTCGTTACCACGTTCAACCAAAATGGAGAAGTTCGTTTCTGGGAGAGTGTTACAACTGAAAAAGATGTTCAGACATTGATGTATAGTTCTCAAGAAATTGTCCTGATGGTTGTAATCACATAATTATGTTGTTTAGTCGTTGTATTTGTTTGGTTTGTTGTTTAATTGTTTAAATTATTGTTACTTGTTGTTTTTAAATTATTGTTATTGAATGTTATGATATTAATGGAATGAAAGTTATTGTTGATATAAAGTGACAAGGTTACATTTAAAATTATGATGTTGTGGTTGGTCCAACATTGGGACATTTTGTACGATTGTGCCCGGGCTGACGATATGAACTACATAATCTTACCATTTTGTTTGTCGTATCCATCTCAGTTCGAATACGCGTGCTATTAGGGCGACCCTTTTCTTTCTTCGCTTAATTTCATTATGCCAGACAATTTCCCCTTCATATGCAGGCCAATAGTCCTCTTTTTCTACCACCGGAAAGCTAGTGTTATAGACATTGCATAGACTAATGACTTGGTAAACAACATAAATTAAGTTGGAAGGGTCCTGGCGAGCCTTTGAATATGGGAGCAAGGCATACGAAAGGCTTGGAACTTTCTGCAGACGCACCAACTTCTATCTAGTTTTACTCGGTCGGATCCCTTCGGCCTCCCTTCATTGTGATCCATTGACTCAGCAACATTGAACCAACCTTTATTACGGTCAAACACTGTGACCACATGGGTGTTAGCTTTGACAGCTTTGTTCTTAATGAATTTCATCGAACTATCACTAAACAGTTGCCCAAATTGTAAGACAGAACTCCATTTTGAACGTCTGATATCAAAAAGTGTCACGAACCTAAAAATATGTTGCCCTTACCAAAGCAGTTATCAGTAGGTTTCAGATTCCTTTGAATACAGAGTTCATTGATTCCACGAGATTTGTTGTCATGTGGCCCCATCGTTGGCCATTGTCGTATGCCCTGGTCCACTTCTCTAATTGAATATTTTCGATCCATCTTAATGCATCTGTGTTTGTCAATCTGATTTCTTCATGGTAGTGTTTAAAGGATGGTTCTGTTAATGCATACCCTACGTTCACAACCTTCTTCTGTAGTGTCTTGTCTTTGATCTCCCGCATGAAATTTTAAGCGATGTGTCTAATGCAATAGACATGCGTTGAAGGAGAATCCTGACAACCGTTATCAAGATTCTTATATGCACTCTCGATTGATGGATGTCTATCCGAAATCAAACATAAGTTAGGTCGAGGTGCCACGTGTAATCGGAGATTTTTTAGGAAAAAACTCCAACCCCCTGCAGTCTCCTCTTCAACTAGAGCGAAGGCGATTGGAAAAATATTGTTGTTATCATCTTGTGTCACTGCCATGAGTAGCATTCCTTTATATTTCCCGTATAATCATGTTCCATCAATTTGTATAATTGGTTTACAGTAGGCAAAACCTTTGATACATGGTTCAAACGCCCAGAAGAGTCGGTGAAATGTCATTTCAACTAACACAAGTCCCGTCTGGGGTATATGCCGTCAAGGTCTCCAAAATGGCAACAGTCCCTGAAGCATATTGTTTAAGTGCCACCAAATATTTTGGAAGTTCTTTGTACGACTCCTCCTCAATTTCCGAACACCGTTTCAACCGCCTTAGTCCTAGCTATCCATGTTTTCCTATATGACGGAGTATAATTGTATCTTTGAACGATATGCGAGATTATGGTACTCACCTTCATCGATGGATTGTCGCTAATGACAGACATAATTTCATTGCATATCAACTGAGAGCTGAGTTTGCGATGATCCTACATCGGATTGGTGATTATACAAGTGTGCTCTGGACCCATAGACCATATCTTCCAAGAATCGCTTCTCTCCCAGTAAGATGCTGTCAATCGGAACGGGCAGACCTCGTTACAACAGTAGATCTTATACAGAGTCACATTCGTTCAATCGACCCTATAATCAGCTGATAAATCCATGTGATACTGTTTTATAGCTTGGACACAATCTTCTTTTGTTCAAAAATTGTCTCCCTCACACCATCGGCATGCCATGTACACCGAACCATCAAACATCCAAACCCGCAACACATTCATGTCACCCACCCAAACACAACAACAAGAGTCTGACCCTTATCGCCAACATCCACACACCGACATCACATCTGCCTATATCCCCGATGAGTAATTTAAATCTACCCCGACCCACCATAACCCCCCAACACAAATGAACACACAAACATCCCACCACCAAAACACCCAAACACTATTTGACTTCCTTACCCCGCAACAGCCATTGCATTGTTTCCAAAATGATTCAATGTACCAATTCGGCCAACCATATCGTCCTCACCTAACCCAACCACTACGATCCAACTTTGAAAACATGGGCACGAAACTAAATTATAGCAGCACCGTTGGCAGCAACCCCCCGACTATTGGGGACAAATGATTGAAAATATGCTAAATACGTCGGGACCCTCGCACCAAATACCTTATCCGCAGGCTAATACGCAAAGACCACAAAGACCACAACAAAATCGTGGTAGACCTCGGAGGCAGACTAATGCACCAGAATGTAGAACCGGGAGACATTTTGATCGGGTCGGACATTGATTTTTTAATCAATTGTTGTAACCTTTAATGTATATTAATAATATTTTTATTTGTTTTCTATTTTGTTATTTCTTTCTCTATTTTTACTTCTTTTTAATTACATTTCCTAATGCGTATATATATATATATATATATATAAGGAGGATGCGCTATTTGAAATGACACATGCACTCCATAAGAGTATGAATGCGTCATTTGATTTGACTACTCATATATGCATATTCCAAATCAAATGGCACACGAGTCTTAATATATATACATACACTTCAAATCAAATGGTGTGTCATCTTTAACCCGTTTTGAACCTATGTTATTTTGATAAATAACTTGAAAACAATATTATTTTCGTATTTAAATTAAATAAATAGGTTATTTAAAAAATCTTTTTAATACGAAACTTTCATTGATTTTAAAATATCTATACATCCGTACAAGTCGAATAATATAAAGATTATTAATATATAAAAATATTTTATTAAATAACTAAATATAATTATGTGATTTTGTAATTGTGACCTCAATATTATTATCAACCATACATATTTTTTCTTTATAAAATTACTTTTAACCAGTGTTTTAAAAACCGGACCGGTCATCAAACCGGTGAGGGTACTGGTTCACTGGTTTATCGGTCGAACCACAGGGTCATCGGTCGAACCGCATGACCAAACCGGATTAAACCGGATAACTCGGTTGAATAAACCTGTCATTATAATAGGTATAAAACCGGTAAAACCGGTCGAACCGGATGATTCAGTCTCTAAAAACTATAACTAGCACTTAAATTTTTTGAAAAGATCATATCATAAATTCACAGGTTCATAATTTAAATTCAAATTTTAAAAGAGTCTAATTGTAAATTTTAAACAGAGTCTAAATTAAACAGAGTCTAATTTAAATTCATAGTTTTAATGTTAATAAAAAATAAGTTTTAATGTTAATAATTAAAACAATACAAATATTAACATTATTTTAAATAATAAATTTTCCAAGTCTATATATATATATATATATATATATATATATATATATATATATATATATATATATATATATATATATATATATGTTAATAAAAAATAAGTTTTAATGTTAATAATTAAAACAATACAAATATTAACATTATTTTAAATAATAAATTTTCCAAGTCTATATATATATATATATATATATATATATATATATATATATATATAATGGAAATCAGTTAAGTCTAAAATTATATTATATTTAGTTTCTTAATTTGTGTTCTTAAATTTCTATACAAATATTTGTATGATGGTTTTTCAATCAATATAAATACAAAATAGTAAAAATAGTTTTGTGGATATTACAAAACTTAATTTGTGCATCGCTTGAATTAAATGAGTAATTACTATTATTCTTGAAGAAAAGTTCCTATATATTTGAGTAAAAAAAAATTTTAAAAAAAATTAAAAAAATTTTTTTTTTTTAAATTTTAGAAAAAATATATATATATTTTTTTTAAATAAGAAGTTGAACAGCCGGTTCGCCGGTTTTTCCGGTTCTCACCGGTTTGACGACATGGCCGATCTAGCAAGCGAACCCGGCCGGTTTCCGGTCCAACCGGTCCGGTTTTTAAAACTATACTTTTAACAATGATAATTTTTTTTGCTGTTTATAAAAATATTAGTATTAACAATACTCCCTCCGTCCTACAATGAGTGATCTATTTAGAATAAAATGGTGTCCCAAAATATATGATCCATTTCAGTTTCCAATACAACTTTTTCTATTTTACCCTCTAATTAATATTACTTTTATTATTCTCAATATATTACAAGGGTACTTTAGTAAAAATATCATTCTCTCTCTTTTATTTATTTTCTTTTTTTTAATTTATGTGAAAAATCAACTGGATCACTCATTGTGAGACGGAGATAGTAAATTTTTTTCAACGGTAGACTTTTCAAATCTTTTAAACGGACCCATCAGCGCCCTGCCCACGCCAGCAGTCTTCTGTGAGTGAGAAATCAGCGACTGATTCATGCACGCCAGTGTGTCAGCCTCGTTTTTCCAACCCAGCCAATTTTAAACGTCCACGTGTCTTGTTAAAGATTTCGCCTTATCTCTAAATCTTCATCACTACTATCCATCTTAATAAGCTCCACCCACCTTTCTCCACATCTTTCAGAAGTCATAATGTTTTAGCTAGCAAAAAAACGTCTACAATTCCCCTCTCATCACTTCCCAAAATTTCCCCCAAACTTGATACCCTAGTGGTCTTTGACACATTTTAAAATAACCCATTACAAAAAGTTGAGTAATAGTTGAGTAATATATTGTCTATTAATTAATTAATTATATATTATTTTATTGCTATTTAATTATTTAATTAATATTTTAAATTTTGTAAATTTTTAATGTAATTTATTTTATAAATAATTATATTCAACTTTTTAAAATAGATAAATAAAAATTCACTTTTAAAACATAATTTAAAATGTTAATCATTTTATTCCTTCTATTTTTTTATATAAATAGTTTTAGAAAAAACAATGTATCAAAATATTAATTATTTTGCCGAATCATCAATATTATTATTTTTATTATATTCTTAATAATTTATTATTATTATTATTATTATTATTATATTAATTATTTAAATTTAGCTTTCATATACAATTAATAAATAAACAATATTGTAAAGTTTTTTATAACTTTTATTTTTTATATAATAATGATTACTTTTTTTATATATGTAAAAAGGCCAAAACAATTTTTTTTAAAAAAAGGGACATAGTATTATTTAATTTTAATGTTCTTCCTCTTTTAATTTAAAAATCTTATAATTATAGTTTTGATAGAAAAAAAAACTTCTATAAAATTATTACACTATTCTATAAATTATCCTTTTATTATTCAACTTCACACATAAATAAAAATAAGCATATATAATACTTTAGTAGTTTCAAAGAAAGTGTTTAATAAATTTTAAAATTTAAACCTATATTTTCTGATTCATAAAGAAGAAAATTATAATTATAAATCAACAAAAATAAGAGACGAACTTGAATTTAACTTCTTGTAAAATAATTAAAAATAGAGTCATGTTAACAGTGTCCCAGAGACCATCTTTAAACATTTCATATTAAAAAATTATTTTTTTAAAAATTCAAACAGTTCAATTTTTAATATACTAATTTCACAACCTATAATAAAAATCTCCGTTGTTTAACTTAAAGAGAAATGATATAATCACACTGAATACTATAATACATTTACAGAGTAATTTATATAATGAATTTATGCTCTTTTATTTTTCTAATGACTTTTATCACACTTTGATATCCATGCAACACTTAAACAATTGTGTAGATACATTGTATTGCATGGCTCTTAACCCACAATTTATTTATTCAAAAAACAAAAATTTATGATATGTGATGAGATCCATGAGTCAACTTTTAGCCCTCTTTATTAGTAAATATCATAAATATTTTTTAACCCATTTTGTCGTTAAAGAGGAAATATGTTATTAGTTACAGTACTTTAATTTAAAATTAAATGTATATGAATTTATTAGCATGGTTTAGTTTTTTGAAGAAGTAAAAATAATTTTAAAGATGTAAAATTGGTTCAAAAGTGATTTTGAAATGTTTAATTCTTTTAAAATAGAATTAATTCTGTTTATAGAGTGATTTTACTTGAAATTACAAATGATTTTTATACTGAAATGTATCGTAATATTCACTTTTAAATATATGTATTTAAATATAAATAAATTTTGTTAAACTCAATTATATTAAAATTAATTTTGTTGATCTTCCATCCAAACACTTCTATAATTTCATTACCATACCTTGTTCAATATCTGAGTCGGCTTTCAATTTTGAACCATAGGATGCACTCAATTTGTTCCAAGCGTCTTTGGCCGATTGAAGATTTCTAATATGAGTAAGATTCTCTGATCCACATGCTAGTTGAATAATATGCAAAGCTTTAGCATTCATCATTTTCCATGTCTCAGCTGCTTCTTTAGATTCCGCACCCATTTCTGAAACTAAAGTAACAACTTCCCATAGACCATGTCCAACTAGATAGTTTTTCACCAGACAGCTCCAGTTATCGTAGTTGTCTTTTGTTAGTGCCTCAACAACTATTCCAGTAGCTGCAATGCTTGTCATTTTTCTAGGATGTGTGTTTTTGTAAATTAGAGAGTGATTGCTCAGTTTGGTTACTTACAAAGCGGCAGATCTCAATACTTTTATTTATGTGTGTGTTTATTAGAATAATAATTTATATTATATTTACAAATTTGGTGATCAAGTTTGTTAGAGGGTATTTTAGTATTTTATTGTTTTTTTGTAGCCATAGTTTTTAGCTTATAAATAGAGTAGTGTAGATGTCATTTCAATCATTGTATCTTTATCATTTGTAGCCGTCATTCTCAATATAATATAGGCTTAATTGCAACTATGGTCCCCCTATTTTGTGTTTTTTTGGGTTTTGATCCCCCCATTTTAAAAACCACGATTTTGGTCCCTTTTTTAAGTTTTGAGTTCAATTTTGGTCCCCTCTCCAATTTTGATCCAACTGTTCATGCACTGTTCATGTACGGACATGCACTATTCATGTACGGACATGCACTGTTCATGAACAGTACATGAACAGTCAGCGTTAAAATTGGGGTGGGGGACCAAAATTGAACTCAAAACTTAAAAAAGGGACCAAAATCGTGGTTTTTAAAATGAGGGGATCAAAACCCAAAAAAACACAAAATAGGGGGACCATAGTTGCAATTAAGCCTATAATATATTCTCTTCTTTTCATCATTATTTCACCTTGTACACCAACAAATGGTATCTAGAGCTCCGGTTCGGATCAACGGGAAACACGGAAAACACGAGTGAAACGTGAGGTTTTTTGTGTGATTGAATTTTGGTTCTTGATTTGTGTTGAATCTTGAACAAAATTCTGATCAGAATCATAATTTTTTTTTTGATTCTGTGGGTTGGGAAACACTGTGCGTGGTAAGTTCTGAGTGTACTGTACAAGGTTGAAGATGATGAACGGCAACGGCGGCATGAACACCAAGCTTCCAGTATTTGATGGCAAAAACTGGAATCGTTGGATGATTCAGATGCGCGTACTGTTCGGTACTCAAGATGTTTTGGATCTTGTCACTGAAGGTTATGTTCCGGTAGCAGCAGATGCGACGGAGGAACAGAAGAACGCGCAGAAGGATACAAGGAAGAAAGATCAGAAAACATTGTTCTACATCCATCAGTGTGTGGATGCGAATGTGTTTGAGAAGATTGCATATTCAACGACGGCAAAGGTGGCGTGGGACACACTGGTCAGATGTTACGGTGGTGACGCATCAGTGAAGAAGGTGAAACTTCAGTCTCTACGTAAGCAGTACGAGAATCTCAACATGAAGAACAATGAGAAAGTTTCTGAGTACATCTCCAGAGTGATTCTGATCACTAATGAGATGAAGGCGTGTGGAGAAACTCTTTTTGAACAAGTAATCATTGATAAGGTATTGAGATCCCTTACTCCTCAGTTTGATTACATTGTGGTATAGAACATTCTAAAGATCTGAGCACCATGAGAATTGAAGAGCTGCAAAGCAGTCTAGAAGCGCAAGAGTTGCGTCTGACTGAGAGAACTTCTGAAAGGGAAGTAGAGCAGCAGGCTCTGAAAGCAGTTTCTGATAAGAAGCATCAGAAGCAGAGAAGATCTGATGGTGGTCAGAAGTCAGAAACCTAAACTTCTGATAGGCAAAAGAATGCTCAGAAGGGAAAAGAGAAGTATGACAAGAAGAAGATCCAATGTTACTGTTGCAAGAAGTTTGGTCACTTTGCTAGAGATTGTTGGTCAAACAAAGAAAGGAAATCAGAAGAAGCAAATATACCCAGAAGTTCTGATGATGAATCTGTGCTACTGATGGCTTCTGAATCTGATGATACGAATTTGACAGACTGGTGGTATATGGACACTGGCTGCTCAAATCATCTTACTGGAAATAAGAAATGGCTGGTTGATTTTGATTCTGAAAAGAGGACAAAGATCAGATGTGCTGATGACAAATATCTTAACGCTGAAGGTATGGGAGATGTCAGAGTTGTTCTGAACAATGGGAAAACAACATTGATTCAGAAAGTGTGGTATGTACCTAGCATAAAAAGCAATCTGATGAGTGTGGGACAATTAATTGAGAAAGGTTTTTCAGTTACCATGAAGGACAATCTTCTGAAGCTGTATGACTGCAATCAGAAGCTGATTATGGAGTCAGAACAAGGAAGGAATAGAACATTCAAGGTGAATGTCAGAACTTCTGACTCTGAATGTCTTAGTGCAACAAGTGTTGTGAAAGAAAGTGAGCTGTGGCACAGAAGATTTGGTCATCTGAATTTCAGAAGCTTAGAACATCTGAATTCGAAGAAGCTGGTACATGGAATTCCTACAATTAAGAAGCCTGAGAAGTCATGCAAAGTGTGCATGGAAGGAAAGCAACCAAGATTGCCATTTGCGTCAGAAGTTGCTCCAAGAGCAAAACATGCCTTGGGAGTAGTACATTCTGATGTGTGTGGTCCATTTCCAGTAGCATTGATCGGAGGGAATAAATATTTCGTGTCATTTGTTAATGAATTCACGAGAATGACATAGGTATCCCTTATTAAGTTCAAACACAAGGTGTTTGCTGAATTCAAGAAGTTCCTAATGAAGGTTCATAATCATAGTGGTCAGACTCTGAAGATTCTCAGAACCGATGGTGGGGGTGAGTATAACTCCAAAGAGTTTCAGAAGTTCTTTGAGGAGAATGGAATTGAGCATGAGGTTACTGCTCCTTACACCCCTCAACACAATGGTCTTGCTGAAAGAAGAAATCGTACTTTGCTTGATATGGTGAGAAGCATGCTGAAGGAGAAGAAGCTTCCTCAGAACTTGTGGGAAGAAGCTGTTGCCACCGCAGCATATGTGCTCAACAGATGTCCAAAGAAGAAGCTGAAGGAAATAGTTCCTATTCAGAAGTGGACTGGAGAAAAGCAAAGTGTTAGTCATCTGAAGGTTTTTGGTTCTGTGTGTTACAAACATGTTCCAGAAGCTAGAAGACAGAAGTTGGATGATAGAAGCAAAGTAATGTTACTGGTGGGGTACCACAGTACAGGTGCGTACAAGTTGTATTGTCCAGAAACTAATAAAGTTGAGTTCAGCAGAGACGTTATTGTGAAGGAATCAGAAGTTTGGAATTGGGATAAGTCTCAATCTGATTCTGATGCGAGAACTTCTGAAGAAAGGTCAGAAATAAGAGTTTCTGAAACTGATGGTGATTCTGATTCTGAAGGAGACTCAGAAGATGAAGGTGATTCTGATGATCCAGATTCTGGTGGTGATTCAGACTCTGGGAATATGCCAGACTCTGAAGGTGGTCAAGGTTCTGGAGGAAGTCAACCTTCTGAAGCAAGAGCTTCTGAAGGAGAAACTTCTGAGGACAGAACTTCTGGGGTTCAAGCATCTGAAGAAGATTCTGAACGAGGTCAGAGGCCACAGAGAATCAGAAACATTCCAAGAAGATTTGAAGAGTTTGACATGTTGCAAGACACTGAAGTAGATTCTGAAGGAGAAATTATTCAGTGTGCCATGTTAGTAGACTCTGAACCCGTAAGTACGGAAGAGGCTCTCAAGCAGAAGTTCTGGCTAAAGGTCATGAAAGAAGAACTTGATGCCATAGAGAGAAACAAGACCTGGAAGCTGACAGAACTTCCAAAGGACAAGAAAGCCATCAGCGTCAGATGGGTTTTCAAGCAGAAGCTAAAGCCAGATGGATCAATTGGCAAACACAAAGCGAGGTTGGTAGCAAGAGGATTTCTGCAGAAACCTGGGCTGGATTATTCTGAAGTGTTTGCACCTGTAGCGAGACATGAAACAATCAGATTGGTGATTGCAATAGCTGCTAACATGAATTGGCCTCTGATGCATTTAGATGTGAAATCTGCATTTCTGAACGGTCCATTAGAAGAAGAAGTTTATGTGTCACAACCTCCTGGATTTGTGAAAAAGAATCAGGAAGGGATGGTGTACAGATTACATAAAGCTTTGTATGGATTGAAGCAAGCGCCCAGAGCTTGGAATCAGAAGATTGATTCATTTTTCAAGAAGCAGGGTTTTCAGAAATGTGAGATGGAATACGGTATTTATGTTCAGTATATTTCTGAAGGAAATATGATTCTGGTGTGTTTGTACGTTGATGACATACTGCTGACCGGAAGTTCTGAACAAGAATTAGCTAAGTTCAAGAAGGTGCTGATGAATGAGTTTGAAATGACTGATCTCGGAAAAATGACATACTTTCTAGGGATGGAGTTCAGATATTCTGAGAAAGGTATCATTTTGTATCAGCTGAAGTATGAACGAGAACTTCTGAAGAGATTTAAGCTGCAGAAGTGTAAGGCTGCTATCACACCTGCAGATACAAATCAGAAACTAGATTCTGATTCTGATGGTGAGGATGTGGATGCTACAACCTTCAAACAGTTGGTTGGTTCTCTAAGGTATTTGTGTAATACCAGACCTGATATTTGCTATGCAGTTGGAATGGTTAGCAGATTCATGAGTAAACCCAAGTGGTCCCATTACCAAGCTGCTGTTAGGATTCTGAGGTATATCAAGGGAACTCTGAAGTATGGAGTGTTGTTCCCTTCTGGAAGAAAGAGTGAATCAGAACTTATGCGTTACTCAGATTCTGATTGGTGTGGAGACAGAGTTGACAGAAGAAGTACTTCTGGATACTTGTTTAAGTTTCTGGGAGGTCCTATTTCTTGGAGTTCTAAGAAGCAACATGTTGTTGCGTTGTCAACCTGTGAAGCTGAATATATTGCAGGTGTTGTTACTGTATGCCAAGCTGTGTGGATTCTGAACTTGCTGGAGGATCTGAAGATCAAAGTTGACAAACCTCTGAAGCTGATGATTGATAACAAGTCTGCAATCAATCTTGCCAGAAACCCAGTGTTGCATGGGAGAAGCAAGCATATTGAGACAAAGTATCACTATCTGAGAAGTCAAGTTTAGAGTGGAGTGTTAGAAGTTCTGCACTGTAGCACCCATAAACAGTTGGCAGATGTTCTGACGAAGGCTATCAAGACTGATTAATTCCTTCGCTTAAGGGATGGAATTGGAGTTGTTTGTTTTGAGGAAATATAAATTAAGGGATGGTATTAGAATAATAATTTATATTATATTTACAAACTTGGTGACCAAGTTTGTTAGAGGGTATTTTAGTATTTTATTGTTGCTTTGTAGCCCTAGTTTTAAGCTTATAAATAGGGTAGTGTAGATGTTATTCCAATCATTGTATCTTTATCATTTGTAGCCGTCATTCTCAATATAATATATTCTCTTCTTTTCATCATTATTTCACCTTGTACACCAACAGTGTTGACTATGATAATGCAAACCTACATGTTTATATAAGATACTCGTTTTCCACGGATAAATTTGTTTGATACATTATAAAATATATTTAGATATACGTGGAAATTTGTAATAAGTTATTTAAGTATAAAATAAAAAATGATCATATAAATTTAATTATATTAAATAATTAAAAAAAAAAAGACATGTGAGATAGAGAAAGGAAAAAAAAAATGAAATTTTGATATTTAAAAATAAAGTTTTTGCATTTCAAATAAAAGCAATTGTTTTTTAAAATAAAATAAATATTGTGTTGATAATAACTCGTGAGATAATTAATTAATTGTTTTTTGTTGCTTTAATATCTTAAATCAGACAAAAGTATATTTTAATCGTTTTTTATACACCTCCACTATACCTAAATGAACATACCAAGGATGATACAGATCTTCAAGGAATTTTAAATTGAGTTGAGTCATCGTTGTTATTGTCAAATCTGGATTTGTCGTTTATTTGTTTTGAAAGTGGTTATGAATCGTTGTCATCGTGTTTGATTGGAGTAGATTGGTGTTGATTTGTTTGACGAAAAAAGTCCCAATTTGTTCGAGATCTAAATATTTTTCATTCAATTTGTAAAGATAAAACCATCTGTAAATGTGTTTTAGTTGTTTTTAATGTTGTTGAATCTGTTGAAAGATTTTAGGGTTTTTTGCAAGACATTATTTCATTCCATTTCAAATGAAGTATTAAGTTTGATTGGTTAAGATTTAGATGTTGATTTTTGTTGAATTTTAATTTTGTTCGAATTTGTTGAAAGGTTTTAGGTTTTACGCATGACATTAAATTTAGTTGTTAAAGTTATTTTGTGTAATAACTGTGGGTAATTGCAAAGCTCCATGGATATTGAGGAGATTCGTAACACTTTCAAGGATCCACAACGCACTGCCCTTACTGACGTGGCTTATGAGGTTAGTTTGAAGTAATAGTTCATATGCTATAAATAATGTTTGTAACTTCGACGATGTTGTAGTTTATTTAGAATCAATTTGTAGGAAAATAGTTATTGTGATGAAAGTGTGGACTCTTAATCAAATGAAGAAGATTTAGCAGAGACAAACAAGAATGCAAATGGATGTAACTTTGATGCTAAGGATGCAATAGATTCGATGGCTGGTTTAGAGAAAATAAACTTCAAAGAGACCTATTGTGAAGAAATGATGAGGTACCCTTTTCCATCCCTTGAGGTGGCTTTTATGTTTTATAACTGACACACATGTTTACATGGATTTGCTGGTAGAAAGAGTCACGTTATTAGGAGTAGGAAATGTTGGTACGCATGTTTACACTCCACCATACACCTACACCGTACATACTGTACAAAGATACTATTTTTTAAATTCATTTAACAAATAAGGGCAAATTGGTCATTTTGATTTGGGTGTTAGGTTAACTAAAACAATACACCCTCTCTCTCAGTCAGAACTCAAACAATGTCTTTTCTCACTCAATGCTCAAACAACGGTGCCCTATTCAACGACGACGGTCTCTCTTCTCTCTCATCGATCGACGACGCGAACCGTTTCCTCTCATCACTGTTCGACGATGACACTCTCTCTTCTCACCGAATGAAAGAACAACTTTTCTCTCAATGTTAGATGTTATTCTCACCAATTACGCGTTCCCCTTTTATTTTTTGTTTATTCTGTTGTTCAAAGAGGGAAATTGAAAGAGGAATATGTTTTAAGGTTTATTCTTTCAATTTCAGTGTCAGCAAACACCCATTCAAATTTAGTGTCTTTATTTTTTTGTCTTGGTGCGTTTAAGGGTTAAGGTTTATCAATTTTAGCTATTGGATATATGTAATAAAATTCTCAATCCCAAGTTGTTATACTGATTATGTTTTTATTTGGTTTTGTTTTATTATTAGGTTGAATGCTCATCAAGAAATTTAAATGAAATTGAAGTAAGTAAGAGGCATATATGTTTAATTTTTTTATTTGTTTTGTTATTCTGGTTGGATTGTAGCATCTTATTTATCAGTGAAATTAATCAAGTTTTTTCATAAATTTAAGGTACGAATGAGGCATAGTTGTATCCCGGTGAATTTGAGCAGTATCAATGAAAAGTTAACCCCAACTCAACGTACCCATATCGAGTGCACCCCATTCAAATGGGCGTTGGATATTTCTAACAACTTCTCAATCTCAAGTGGTTTATTATGGGAGTTAGTAACTAGATGGGACGTATGTAATATGGGATTTAGGGTTAGGGATAAGATAGTTTCCTTTACTCCGATTGCGGTTTCTTTTGCTCTTGGATTGTTTATTGTTGGTAAGTCTCTGGTAGTAGAAGAAGACTAACAATGTCAAGCATTAGGTCTATTTAAAAGGGTTGAGGTAACCATTATCAATATTCGCAAACAACTTCGTTTCCAGAAGAAAAAAATAGTTAATTTTGTTAGACTTTACATATTACTCGCATTTACGGAGTTTTACTTTCCAAAAACAGGGATTAAGGTATTTACGGGATTTAATAAACAATTGGATGATTTGGATTCACTTGATACATATACACTACTACGAAAAATATATACAATAACGGTTGGAAAATGGATAACATCACATGTGACCTGCTGTTGCTACGTAGGGTGTGGTTGTATATGCGCTACTTACAATCACGGTCTTAAGACCGTTGTAGAAAACCTGAAAGCGCACTATATATGATCACGGTTGTTATAACTAACTATTGTAATATATTAAAGGTCCCAGGTTCGATTTCCAGCAACGCATCTTTTGGTGTAATATGTTATTTTGGACAACGTTTACTATACAACCACGGTTATATATAACAACTGTCGTTAAATTATATGCTTTTTTTAACATAATTTTTCTGCATTTTAAAATTTTTCCATTTTTTAACCTGTATTTTTTTGAACCATATCAAAACAAAAACAACAATTGTATCATAATGAAGAATTGTATTGTATTACATCAAATCCATACATTGGATTAAGAACCAAACATTGTATATGTATTACATCAAAAGAAAAATGGCACAAAACAACCTACAAACATTATATAACATCACATAATTGTATCTTATAGTGTTTTGGTTTCTTTGTCTCTTGGTGTCTTGTCTCTTGGTGTATTGACTTTAAACACCTACAATTACAAATAATCATACTTGTTAGTAAATATACTTAGAAATAATAATTTACATTAATTAAATTATGAAAAAAGAAAAAAATACTAATTACTTGTTAATTTTCCCATATGCCTTCATTATGATCGATACGAATAGCATGCACATCATCTCTATCAACTTTATTATAAGTGGTGGGCATTTTTGTTGTGTAAGAAGGAATAGAAGGAATATCAAAACTTTCATCACTACTAGGAATATCTTTTCCTCGGAGAACGATTGACTATTTCCCCGATATGTCCGAATGGTCGGTCACATAGAAAACTCGTTTTGCTTGTGAAGCCATGATGAATGGTTTGGTCATATAATTTGCCTTGCCAAGGTCAACCTAAGTGAATCCTAAGTCATCAGTTTGTACACCATTAATATTATTGGGAACCCACTTGCATTTAAATAAATGCACTCTAAAGATAACATAATCAATGTCCCAAATCTCCTCAATGATACCATAGAACGCACTAGATGCCAATATTGGATTCTTATCTTTCGAACTAGAGAAATACATGGATTCGGACTCAACCATAACCCCACTATTTTGCATTGTACTATGATCATCTTTTAATTTTGTATAAAAGGTATAATGAACAATGTCATATGCAGTCCAAGTTATCACATTAAATTTGGCATGAACGACAACCATTTAATTGTCTCGGATGCACTATGATCTTTTGGTATCCTTTTATTAAACCAATCTAGGAATTTCTTGTTATGCTCGATCAACAACAACTTCTCACTCATTCGTGGATATCTTTTCTTCAAAAGTCTTTTATGAGTAGCCACGTAAGGTTGAACTTCTTCAAGATTGTTCAATATATAGAAATGTGTCTGAATAACTACATCCCGAGCCATTGACTTAACATTTAAACCTTGAATACCTATACCTTCAGTGTCAGCATGACGAGACTTTGGAATTCTTATAGGCATTGCTTCCAATAAATAGTTTGTACAAAACTCAATAGCTTCTTCTGTGATGTACCTTTCAACAATCGAAGCTTCTGGTCGGTGATGATTCTTCGTATATCCCTTAAAGATCTTCATGTATCGCTCTATTGGATACATCCACCTTAAATAAACTGGACCACAAATTCTGATTTTTCTGACTAGATGAACACGTAAGTGAACCATAATGTCAAAAAAATGATGGAGGGAAAAACATCTCCAATTGACACAAGATTATGGAAGCTTCATCTTCTAATTCATCTATTTTGTTGAAATCAATAACCTTATTACATATGGAATTGAAGAACAAACACAATCTGGTGATAATTACTCTCACCATTTTTGGTAGGATGCCACAGATAGCTACTGGTAGAAGTTTTTGCATCAAGACATGACAATCATAAGATTTCAAACCAATCAACTTGAGATCTTTCATTGATACAAGTTTCTTGATGTTTGATGAGTAACCGTGGGGAACTTTGATACCATGCAAACACTCGTAAAAACTTTTCTTTTCCTTTTTACATAGAATGTAACAAGTCGGAGGCAGATAAGTTCTTTTCGCTTTTTCTATTGGAGCCAATTGTTTTTGTATACCCATCGCCTCCATATCGAGACGAGATTGCTTGCTATCTTTAGTCTTTCTTGGAATGTTTAGAAGTGTTTCAATCAAACTATCAGACACATTTTTCTCCACATGCATCACATCAAGACAATTACTTACATCGAGACTTGACCAATAAGGAAGATCAAAGAACACAAACCTCTTTTTCCATATATTTTTCTCAACAACTTGCCCTTTTTATTTTTATCTCTTTCCAAGGACAACATTAATGTGTTTCTGTCTTTGATAAATTTCATCCCCGGTTAAAGGTTTAGGAGCGATATCAAACTCATGCTCTCCATTAAAAGCCTTCCGCAATCTACGATAAGAATGATCGAGTTTTAGAAATTTCTGATGCCCAAGGTAAACAGTCTTTTTTCCAAACTCAAGTTGGTGATAACATGTATCAGATTCACAAATAGGACACACTTTGTGTCCTTTGACACTATATCTAGCCAAATTACCATATGCAGGAAAGTCGTTGATTGTACAAAATAAAATTGCACGCATCTTAAATTTTTCACCAGAATATGCATCATCAACTTCAACGCCTTCCTCCCACAAAAGTCTTAGATCTTCAATTAATGGACTTAGACAAATATCTATGTTGTTTCCAGGTTGTCGTGGTCCATAAATCATCATACTTAATAACATATGCTTACGCTTCACGCACAACCAAGGAGATAGGTTGTAAATCATGAGAAGAATCGGCCACAAAGAATGGTAGGTATTCATATTACCAAAGGGGTTCATTCCATCGGGGCAAGTCCAAGCCTAAGGTTTCTTGGCTCAGTGCCTAAATCCGGAAACAACGAATCAATTTTCTTGCATTGCAAAGAATCGGCTACATGGTGTATGTTTCCATCATATTTTCTTTCATCTGCATGCCATCTAATATTCTTTGCGTCATCCGCGTTAGCAAAAAGTTTCTTGAATCTTAAAATTATTGGCAAGTACCATAACACTTTAGCAGGAGGCCTCTTCCTACTAACATTGTCATTGTCATTGTCATCATCATTGTTGTCCTTGAGCTTGTAACGCGACACCCCACATTCCAGACATTGATCAAAATTTTCATACTCTTTCTTGTATAATATGCAGTCATTAGGGCATGCATGCATTTTGATATACTTCAAACCCAATGGACACAATATCTTCTTGGCATCATAATAATGATCAGGAAAATTGTTATCTTCTGGTAGCATTTGTTTTAGCAAATAAAGCAATTCCGTGGAACTTTTATCCGACCACCCATTTTTTACTTTCAGATTAAACAATTTTAAAACAGCAGACAATCGTGTAAAACTTGTGCACCCCTTATATAAAGGGGTGTCATTATCACTATATAAAGTATCATAAATATGAGATTTCTTAAAAAAAGATTCTCCAATATCACGAACATATCTTCTAGACGGTCATCCATATATTCATCTTCATCAACTTCATGACTTTGTGACGTAGGATTTCAATTTTTTTCCACCTCACCATGCCATGTCCATATTGTATAATTTTGACATATATCATCACAACATAGGTGATGGAATATCTCATCCTTTGTACCTTTCTTTATATTCTAGCAATTAACACAAGGGCAATAAAAGATATCATTATTGTCATAAATATTTTGATCAGCATATTCACGGAATTCAAGAACTCATTTTTCATATACCTGACCTAATCTATCAGCTTTCATCCAACTAAGATCCATAATAAATTCTGAAATTTATATCAAAACAATATTGTGAATGGCACAACAAAATCAAAACCTAAAGAATGTCAAAAAATCTAAAGCATATTCAGTACAATAATACAACTCTAAATCTTAAGCATATGGATAAAGCATATGAACTTTGCAAGAAACAGACCACGAAATCCAACAACAAAACATAAAGCATATTCAGTACAATAATACAACTCTAAATCTTAAGCATATGGATAAAGCATATGAGCTTTGCAAGAAACAAACCATAAAATCAAGCAAGAATGAAGATGGTGAAGATTATCAAGAATTAGGAAGATGAGGAACAGAGTAAAGTTTGTATGAAAGATATCGTACTTCGAAGAGACCAAGAATGAAGATAGTGAAGATTATCAAGAATGAAGATTCAAATGAACAAAGATTCTCAAAATGAAGATTTTGCTATCGCTATCGTTGTCGTCTCTGGTTCGCTGGTTCGCTAGTTCGCTTAGGGCATGTTATGAAGGAAATAATGAATCTGTTTTGTTTTAAATTTATCAAGAAAAACTTTAATCCTGATTGATATTTACAATCGCAATGAAATGTAGATATTATTATAACAGTTGTAGACTAAAACCGTGGTTAAATAGTGTTTAATTTTTTATTTATTTATGAACTTAAGTGACACACGCTTTTTCTAATAGGAAAAATAGAAAAACTGTAGTTGCTAGGATTCGAAGCTTGTATCTATTACTTTATCGCCACGGTTGTTTATATCAACCGTGATTAAATAACTTTAAAAATATAAAAAAATATACCAGGCGCGTCCATATTGCGATATTACAATGGTGGAATGTATAACCGTAGTAGAATTAGTGTTACCGGAGGCGTATTTTGTAGTAGTGATAGTTGAGGTCTTGTTGTTTATAACTTTGTGGTTTCTTGTTTATGTGAGTCTTCGATTGTGTTTAAGCAGGGGAAAAACAAGGCACAAAGACATTTAAACGGGTGTGCTGCCATATTGCAGGTAAATAGATTATATATGTTTATAGTACCATTTTCTTTTTTGAAATTTCAAATTTACATTTTCTAATATTTATTATAGATTTGAGCATTTAACCACTTATCTTTGGGGAAAACACCTGATGTTTCTAGGTTTTCTTTTCCACGTGTATTGAATTGGCCGGTTATAAGTTCGTAGAAGAAAAATATTGAAAAAGCATTTGACAAAAATATGATAAGATTTTGTGTGTGTTTGAATTGAGAAAAATAGGTTTTCTTTTGTCGTGTGTTTGAATTGACTCTTGTTTTGTTAAATAATTGAAATATGACATAGTCAATGTTGCGTTGTTTGAACAAGGACAACAGTTTGTGGATATTAATGATTATCAAAGATTGGAGGCTGAGAATAAAGATTTCAAAGAGAGGATAGCAATTCTTGAGGATGAAATGAGGATGATAAAAGAGGCGAGAGTTAACACTCAGTTTAAGGACAAGGATGTTCAATATGATCGACAAATTGTGAACTTTATAAATGAAGATGAAGTGGGAACTTCAGTTGGAGATGTTGGAAATTACACTCCATTTAATTTTGATGCCAATGTTGCAAAAAACCAATCAAAGTCTAAATCCAACATGGCTACAAGAATGAAGAAGAAACCAAGGAAGCATGGAAAAACAACTAGAATAAATGTGTAAATCATTATTGTTATAGTGTAGAATGTGAGGGCAAAGTTCCTTAGTGCTTTGTTTTAATGATGTAAAAACTAGTAATATCTCATACTTGTGTACTATGGACGGTATCATCGCGTCTTAGCTTGCATTCATCCTTTAATATGCATATAACAATCCATATACGTGTGTATATGCATATAGGATCATCCAATATATGAAAATTATGCATTTGATCATTTTGGATACCTTAGGTCAACCCATACAGGGCTTTAGGTCAACTCAAAAACTTATAAAAATGTGTTTTTAGCATTCTGACACCCTTGCTTCAACTCACAGATGTGTGGAGGTCGACACATACTGAAGGAATAACAATTTAATGCTCTCGGGTGCCCTTGCGTCGACTCACAGATGAGTGAAGGTCGACGCATACTGTTGGATGAAAAATTGTCTACTCTCGGGTGTGTCACACCCTAATTTTTGACCCTAAGATCCCCGCTCTGCTCTTTGCATAGCATATTAGGTCATTCTTTCGTTCATAACTAACCATTTTATCTAGCTTTGTCTGTTTGGTTTTTTTAAGGACAGGTGCTGCTACAGAAGATTCAAGGTCTTGAAGGTTGTGTTGTGTGTGTGTTTGTTGTGGTTTCTCTGGTCTTTGCAAGATGTGTGTTGGACTCCTGTGTGATCGTGTCATCATCCCTTTGGTCCCTAAGCCACCACAAAGCCCCTTATTCCCTCAGTTTTCTTAGAAGCCTCCCCACAGATTAAGTCCTTATACCATCTGATATGGAATTTGGTACCCTAAGACTGACCACTGATTGTGCGGCAAAGTTATACTGCAAGATGGCATCTCCCCCCTCTCTGTCGGCTCCTCAAGATTTAAGAGATGTGTTTGCTCAGTGATGTTATGTCCCTAAGTAATGAAAGCTCAATTTAGAAGGTTGATTTCCAAATGCAAATTCAAGTCCATTGTGTCACAGGCTTACGAGATTAACTTAAAGCCCCTACATTATCTCCGTGTTTTATGAAGCTCATGCCCTCTGTTTCAAGAAGAATATTTTAGCTCGCAAGTTTTCTTCAAGCAAGTTTGAAGATCATGGAAATCAAAGGTTCAAGATATTTTGACCATTAATAAAAGTTTGAAAGTCCTTACAAATCCTCAAGTTCCTGTTTGTTATCACTGTTGATAAAATAGAACGTTGTAACCGGTTTGGTAGAGAAATTTTAGCCCCTAGCACTACATCAAACTTCTATAAAAGTTATTTTCTTGTATTTTCCAAAACTCTTGGAAGTACATAAATTGTTATTTAACAAAAAAAGCTCAATCGCATATTGAAGTCCCAAATCCAGTTCAAATTATGTTTACAAAGTTTTTCTCATAAAGAAAATTCAATTTGGGTCGAGGTTTTGGGATTTGGATTATGATCTTGAACTTATTGGTAAACACAAGTTATCTTGAGACTACTCTATCAATTATCTTTTGGAAATTTATTGAGTAACGAGTTACCAAAAATGCCAGGTTTCAAACTCATCAGGAGCAAGTTATATTCTTCCAAGTCATTCCAATTCAAAACGCCAAGTTCATTACAAGATTCAAGAATCATTTACAAATAATATTGTCCTATTTGGATCAAATTTACAAATACACCAAACATCAATACAAGTTTGCCTTCATAAGGCTTTAAACCTCAAAGCACACCAAATATGCGTGAAAAATGCTAAGACTTCTTGTGCCTTGCCATGCCAGTACGTGTTGGAACGTGACAAAACATCTGTTGTGGGAACAAATAATACAAACTATTTTTATTACTAATACATACACGGTTTCCTAAAAATTTTAAGCAAGTGAAGTTCTGGAATCAAGTACACCATGGTTACTAAACAAGCAGTACAACCTAACTGTTGGTTCTTGTATTGGCTGGAATTTTGGTAAAACAAAGTTGAACAATGTTGATGTCATGTGTCTGATGTCATAATATTGGTTCTTATCATTAGCTGTTGCAGGGTTGAAGTGTTATATGTTGATGTTATAAGTGATGTCTTGACATCACTATACCAGAACATCATAACATCAGTTTGTGATGTTTTAGGGCTGCACGTGTTAGGATGTTTTGAGGAGATCTGTTAGAGAGATTGGATGCGAATTTCTTGGAGAAGATATCGGTAATCAGATATGGAGCAGATCATGGAGCAAATCATATAACTAACACGAGGGCTGATTTGAAAAGATTTAGGAGATCAAATCTGCATTAATTTCTGATTTCAAAAATAAATCAGATCAGAATCTTGGGAGCAGGTCCAAGCCCAAGTCAGAATGATATTTAAAGCAGCCTCAACCTTAAGTTAAATGAGGAAGACAGAGAGAGCATAGACTGAGAGTCAATTTGAGTTTTCGTATGTTTTTGTAAACCATTCAAGTTGGAATCGGTGTTACTATTTTGAGTTGTAAGTGTATTCACTCTAGAGCTTTTAAGCAAGAGTGTGTTGTCCTTGATCAAATCTGTTAAGTAGAATCAAGTTGGGTGGTGAGTGTGTAATCATTGGATTGTATCACTGTGGTGATTTAGGGAGTGAGTGGTTTCTCATATCTAAGTGGTTTCTTAGGTAGAAGGTTCATTGGGTAGTGATTAAGTTTAGTAGATGTCAACTGGGATTGTTGAGTCTATAAATTAATACTACTAATAGTGAAATTCCTCCCTGGCTTGGTAGCCCCCAGACGTAGGTAGTTAGATGCCTTGTCCATAGCAGAGTGTGTTGTTGTGACATCGCACTTAACATCACACATCTGATACCAGAATTTCAATTGGTATCAGAGCAGGCATCCTGCTCTGCATCTGGGTGAGATCTAGGGCTGATACTTTCTGGTACAATGGACAAGGAGACTGGTGGATTTGTGAATAGACCCCCTATTCTAGATGGCTCTAATTATGACTATTGGAAACCAAGGATGGTTACCTTCTTGAAGTCTTTAGACAGCAGGGCTTGGAAGGCTATTGTGAAATAATGGAAACATCCTGCTATTACTGATAAAGAAGGAAACACCAAGCTGAAACCTGAAGAAGAGTGGACCAAGGAAGAGGATGAGCTAGCACTTGGCAATTCTAAGGCCTTGAATGACATCTTTAATGGGATTGATAAAAACATCTTCAGGTTGATAAACACTTGTGAAGTGGCAAAGGATGCTTGGGACATTTTAAAGACTACTCATGAAGGAACTTCAAAGGTTAAGATGTCAAGACTTCAACTTCTGACATCAAAGTTTGAAAGTCTAAAGATGAAGGAAGATGAAACTATTCATGATTTTCACATGAATATTCTTGAGCTGTCCAATGCATCTAGTGCTCTTGGAGAGAAGATGACTGAAGAAAAGCTGGTGAGGAAAATTCTTAGATCCCTTCCCAAGAGATATAAGATGAAGGTGACTGCAATTGAAGAAGCTCAAGACATCAGCAAAATGAGGGTTGATGAGCTAATTGGATCTCTTCAAACTTTTGAGTTAGGGTTGAGTGAAGAGGAACCTGAAAAGAAGACCAAGAGTATAGCTTTGGTATCTAATACTCAAGAAGAGAAGAAAGGGAATGGTGCTGAGTCTCAGGAGGAGCTGTCTCAGGCTATTGTTCTGTTGGGAAGACAGTTTAACAAGGTGGTTAAGAGGATGAATAGAAACTACAAACCTAATGTTAAGAACATCTCCTCTGACATCAACAAGTCAAAAGAGAAGGATGAAGAGAAGAATGTTCAAGACAAAGGAGTTCAATGCTTTGAGTGTGAAGGCTATGGCCATGTCAAGAAAGAATGTCCTACATTCCTTAAGAAGCAGAAAAAGGGCATGGCTGTTTCCTGGTCTGATACTGACAGTGAAAGTGAAGAAGAGTCTGCCAAGCATGTTAGGGCATTGACAGGAACATGTATGTCTGATGGAGAATCTAGTGATGAGGAATTGACTTTTGAGGAGTTAGCAGCATCCTATCAAGAGTTATGTCTGAGGAGTGTAGAGGTTTGTCAAGAAAGAGAAACAAAAGAAAAGAATAGTCCAGCTTGAGACTGTTAAAGCTGATCTTGAAAATGAAGTCTTGTTAGTTAAATCTTAACTTGATCAAATGACCAAGTCTGTCAAAATGTTGAACAATGGGTCTGATACTCTTGATAAGATTCTTTAGGCTGAAAAGGTTACAGGAGATAAGTCGGGCTTAGGATTTGTTGTTGAGGAGAAGGTCTCTGGTGAAGCTAGTACTTCTGGAACCAAAAAGGACATGTCTCAAGCAATGTCTCAACATAACAGAAGAAGACATAATCCTAAACCTAAGCAGGTTGTTCATCAAATTCCTCAAAATATTGGGAAAGGGAATGCTCATGGTCCTCATCATGGGAAGGCACAGGCTTCTGGAGTTGGGCAGTATATGCCTCCACAATACCATAGGAGTATGCAGGCTTCTAGGTTTAACACGTTCCATCAGATGCCTCAACATCAAGGGAATATGTATGGCTGTGGACCTAATAATGCAGTGCCTCATGATTATGGTAGAAGAAAGCCACATCATCATGGTAGAAGACAGCCTAAGAGATAGAATCATCACTACAGAAGACATGCTAACTATGGAAGAAGACAGCCCCAGTACTTTGGATGACAGCCACAACAGTTTCATCATCAAGGTGGCAGGAAGTTTAATCACTATAGAGAAGAGGTTAAAAGAGTTAGGTGTTTCTACTGTGGAATTTTTGGCCATATGCAATATTCGTGTTTTAAACTGCATGGCTATCCCAAATCTGTCCATCAACCTAAACAGAATCAGAACAGGTCTAAGGCTGTTAAAAAATGGGTTCCTAAAGCTGCTGTTACATGTCTATTGGCCCACACATCTGATAGACATTCTGTTAAGGATGGTTGGTACTTTGATAGTGGATGTTCAAAGCATATGACAGGGTTCAAAAATCATTTGGTGGATATCAAGACTTGCTCCACAAATGATGTTACTTTTGGTAATGGAGAGAAAGGGGAAGTAAAAGGAGTTGGAAAATTGAGGTGTCATGATGGACCAAATTTGGAAAATGTTCTTCTTGTCAAAGGATTGACTGCTAATTTGATTATCATTAGTCAGCTATGTGATGAATGATACAAGGTCAGCTACACTAAAGATGAGCGTTTAGTGACTAATGGGAAGAATGAGGGTGTTATGAAGGGAGTCAGATCCATAGATAACTGTTATCTATGGGTACCTCAAGAGTCCAGCACATCAAGTGATGTTAAGGTTGATGTTGTGACATCAGACTGTAACATTAGTTGTGAAGACTTAAGCAGAAAATTGAGCATATTGAAGTTAGTGGCTTATGGAGTGAATTTATTAAAATTCAAAAATTTAAAAGGAAATGTGTTTTGGTGGGGAAAATACATTTATTGGCTTTTAAGTGATCCACAAAATCAGGCTCCATACTTTAGGCTATCATTTCCTATTGTAGCTATCACACGCTTCATCAAACACCATACCCCTAGACGGTTCATCTCCTTCTCCATCAATAGAAGTAGCAATCCTTCCCTGATCCTCAGTTGCTTTACTGGAACAATGTCAAAACAAGTATCATCCCCTTCAAAGAAGTCTGCTTCAAAAAGTTCTTCTCTTGAAAAAGCTAGGGTTTTGACGAAAGAGGGTTCTGCTGAAGAAGCTTTGAATATAACACCCATCTCCATGATGGTTCCTGAATATGGTAAGTCAAGGCCTTCCAAACTTCAACCCAAAAGGCCTACACCTAAAATTGATGATAGTGAAACTAGGAGGTTAGTCACTAGCATTCTTTTTAAAGAAAAATATGCATCTGAGTCTTCCACCCCTCAAGCTGTTGAAGAGAGGGTTGATGTTGATCGTAGTCTTAATCAGATTGCCACCAAAATTTTGGATAAGGGTTTATCTATAAAAGGAATTTCTATTCCCCTTAGACAAATGTCAGCTGAAAAGGATGACATGCAGAATGCGGATACCAATCTTCACAGATTGGCTATTTCAGTCATTGAAGATACGGAAGTGGAAGTTGAAGATGAAGGTGTTCATGTTGAAGAAGAAGTTGAAACTAATGTCAGAACATCGCCTGATAGGGATGTTGGAGCTAGCCCTAGTGAAAAGAAGAATATTGATAAGGTGGATGTGATTGATCTTTCTGATAATGAAGTGATTGGAAAAGCTGTCCCTGGTATTGCCACAAGAATGAGGTCTAGAAGAGGGAAGTCAGCAGAGTACTCACCTAAGGAGAGACCTGAGATAAAAAAGAAGAAGTCAACTATGGTGGAACCTGCTAAGACTTGGAGCAAAGTTGCTGTGAATTCCGAAAAGAGAAAGGTGAGGGAGGATTCAGAGTCTGAATTTGATGTTGAGGATGATGTTCAAGACATCACTCCTGTGAGAAGGTCTATATTGAAGAGAATTGCTGACAAGATTCCTGATATCCCTGTTGACAATATTTCATTCCACTATGCTAGTAGTGCATCCATGTGGAAATTTGTCTGTTAGAGAAGACTAGCGATGGAAAGAGAACTTGGTGGAGATGCCTTGGATCTTAAGGAAGTCATTGAATTGATTAGATTTGCTGGGTTAATGAAGACCGTGTCTGGACTGTCCAAGTGCTATGATGGATTAGTCAAGGAATTTATTGTGAACATTCCTGTGGCTATTAATGAAAGTAGAAGTATGGATTTTAGGAAGGTTTATGTAAGAGGACAATATGTTAATTTTTCTCCTGAGGTCATTAACACTTACCTGGGAAGGGATGAGAAGGAGTATAGAGAGTTAAAAGAAACAGACAATGCTGTGTGTAAGGAAATCACAGCAGGACAAGTGAAAGTCTGGCCTCTGAAAGGAAAATTGTCTTCCAGTTTGTTAAGTGTCAAATATGCTATTCTGCACAGAATAGGAGCAACTAATTGGGTCCCTACCAATCACAAGACAACTATCTCTGTTGGATTGGGAAAATTGATCTATGCTGTTGGGACAAAGAGGTTATTTGATTATGGGGCTTATATATATGATCAGACTATCAAGCATGCTGCTACAAATGCAGTGAAGATGCCTATTGCCTTTCCCTCTCTCATTTGTGGGATCATCTTGTCACAACATCCTGGTATTCTTTATCAATCTGATGTGGTGTGTAAGAGGGAATCTGCCTTGTCAATCCATTATAAGCTGTTTGAAGGGAAGCATGTTCCTGACATTGTCAAGACATCAGCTTCAACATCACAACAGCCACCTTCCAAAACTGGGTTGATTTCAGAATTGGAGGAGGCTTGCAAGGAGTTAGATAAAGTCATCAGAGTGAGTACTGAAAGAAAGCTAAAATTTGAAAAACTTTTCATGACTCTGAGATTGGCAGAAAAAGAAGTTGAAGCAGTCAATGCTAGCCAAAATGATGATGATGTCCAGGACAATGTTGAAGGTTCAGGAGAAGGTGACCCTAGCACTGAGGATGAAGATGTTGCAGCTAGTTCTGATGGCTCTGATGCTGATGAAGATTAAATTGCTGTTTCTTTAGCTATTTTATATTTTATTGTAGTTTATTCTTGCTTCTGCACTTAGTGTGCTTGCTATGTATTCTGAATATTGTTGCTTTTAAGTACTTCTGGTTTATGTTCTGTGATTTGTCTTGTCACATAATGCTGACTTTTGACTGACAATGAGAGCTAGCTTAGGACTATCTGGTAGTTAGTAGGACTAACAGGTTGTTGTTTGTCCAATTATGGCTAAAAAGGGGGAGAGAGTTGCCAAGGTGTGGTTGTGAAGCCTTTTCTGATATGGTGCAGAAGTTGAGGGGGAGAGTGTTTGAACAGCGGGTATGCTGGTTCTTGTTTTGAGGGGGAGTTTGCCCTATGCTGATATGAAGGTGATTTCCGCAGTTTGTTGGTTTTTGTTGCTGCTTGTTAGTGAGTTTGTGCAGCTTGTTGAAGAGGTGCTGCTGCTGGTTAGTGAGTTTGTGCAGCTTGTTGAAGAGGTGCTGCTGCTGGTTAGTGAGTTTGTGCAGCTTGTTGAAGAGGTGATGCTAGGTGTTTTGAAAATTTATCAATTTTTATCCGCTGCTGGGTTTTCTGATGATGGCAGAGTTTGTTTTAACCAAAATTAGCCAAAGGGGGAGATTGTTGGTTCTTGTATTGGCTGGAATTTTGGTAAAACAAAGTTGAACAATGTTGATGTCATGTGTCTGATGTCATAACATTGGTTCTTATCATTAGCTGTTGCAGGGTTGAAGTGTTATATGCTGATGTTATAAGTGATGTCTTGACATCACTATACCAGAACATCAGAACATCAGTTTGTGATGTTTTAGGGCTGCGCGTGTTAGGATCTTTTGAGGGGATCTGTTAGAGAGATTGGATGCGAATTTCTTGGAGAAGATATTGGCAATCAGATATGGAGCAGATCATGGAGCAAATCATATAACTAACATGAGGGCTGATTTGAAAAGATTTAGGAGATCAAATCTGCATTAATTTCTGATTTCAAAAACAAATCAGATCAGAATCTTGGGAGCAGGTCCAAGCCCAAGTCAGGATGATATTTGAAGCAGCCTCAACCCTAAGTTAAATGAGGAAGATAGAGAGAGCATAGACTGAGAGTCAATTTGAGTTTTTGTGTGTTTTTGTAAACCATTCAAGTTGGAATTGGTGTTACTATTTTGAGTTGTAAGTGTATTCACTCTAGAGCTTTTAAGCAAGAGTATGTTGTCCTTGATCAAAGCTGTTAAGCAGAATCAAGTTGGGTGGTGAGTGTGTAATCATTGGATTGTATCACTGTGGTGATTTAGGGAGTGAGTGGTTTCTCATATCTAAGTGGTTTTTTAGGTAGAAGGTTCATTGGGTAGTGATTAAGTTTAGTAGATGTCAACTGGGATTGTTGAGTCTGTAAATTAATACTACTAATAGTGAAATTCCTCCCTGGCTTGGTAGCCCCCAGACTTAGGTAGTTAGACCGAACTGGGTGAACAATTCTTTGTGTTATTTACTGTTGCTTATTGCCTTGTCCATAGCAGAGTGTGTTGTTGTGACATCGCACTTAACATCACACATCTGATACCAGAATTTCACTAACATCTAAGAGAGGACGTTCATGGAGGAGCATAACTGCAATCGAAGGTATTTAAATGTTGTTATTTCGTGCCACGGTCGCGTTGTACGAAGGATGTAACTACCAAATCAAAACAAAGGACGGTAGAACGTCACATGAGAAAAACGAGTCCAAAAGCACTTCCGTTCCTACAAACAACACCACCACACAAGGAAAATAATCAAGAATTAGCAATGTAAATATGACAAGAATGTCATCAATTGAACCTCCGCGTCCAGCCGTATCCAAGGCCTTTTGAACAACATTTCAGCCCGACCAATTGCAGTGGAAATGATTGAAATAGAAGCAACAGCCCTGCACGAACCGCCTCTCAACCTACCATCACAGTAGACATACCTGCAGTCAATCAGAGGAAATTAGGGTGGCAATTCAAAATGTGTTTGATGAAGAATAAACCAAAGAGCCTAATTTAAGTGCTACAGCAGGAAATAAAGACAAAATCAAACACTGCCTACTGAAGAACAAATAGAAGAATGTCTTGCGTAGACGTTACTTCTGATCTTCCCACGTGAACTTATCCATCACATTCTAGCCCGACCTATGACCGATTCTTGTTCGACTCTTTACAGTGATTCATTTAACTTTCTTTGAACACATGTGTGGCCTTTTGCCACGAAACACTTTGAATAGAGTTTGAAATGTTTGAACCTGAAAAGGAAAAGAGGTTGGAGTAAATTACTAATGATAATAAGCATCAAGTCCATGACACAGTTGTTTCATCATACCATGCCACCATGTTTAACGGTAATTGAACGAAATTCGGGAATTCGTCAAAATTCATCAAGAATAATCAAGACCTGCCCGAAACAAATTCAAGTTAGTGCTATTTGATTCAAGAAACAAGGTGATTTGAAAAGGAAAGGATTTCATCATATCTAGGTATAGAGAAACCGAAAATGCTTTGGCCCTGCAGAATATTGCTTCACTGTTAGCAGAAAGATAAACTGAACACATATAGATTTGTTGCTAACAAACCTTCAAGTGAAACTAACTCTTCATGCCCTAACACCTTGGGTGACAAGCGCTGCTTCCATCGCTTCGAATCGTAAGTCTATGGAAATCTCATTTGATCCTGAAAAATTAATCAAAGTTAAGCAACATTAAAACACCATCCAAACATAACCAAAATAATGGAAGAAGAACAACACACATGTTCAAAGGTTTTGAAACCTTTCCTCATATTCAACTATGAAAACATTTTTCTTGCTCTATGTTGATGCTTACTGGTTGGATAAGCATCAAGGAACCGTGGCTACACCTGAAATCAAAATCCACCTGAAGTTAGAAATTTCAATATTGATCCTCAATAATCGTGAATTATGAAAACAAGGGAACAAAGATGCGAAACCTTTCAAAGACATTCGCCAGACCAATCGTTTTTTTTTCCAAAACAGGTTCAAAGCATATCCAAAACAATTCAAGAACATGTCGAAATCGTTGTTCCAAAACAATCATCAGTAGCTTTCAAACACTTTCCTAAACCACTTCCCAACATGCCTTGATTAAAATTGGAAGGCCATTAAACCAATTGTCACATTGTCGAAACCAAAAAGACAAGTAGACCAACCTCATTTACTGCCCCGAAACATTATTCAAACAATATAAATTCTTTCCAAAATCAAGCAACATGCCTCAGACAGAAATTAAAACTTTCCAAAACCGGATCAGAGATGTTCAATACAGCAATTAGATTGAATTCAAGGTTGTCTCAAACATGCCCACACCAAATTGGAAAATAATCAGCAAGTTTTCAAGGCAATAATCTAACATATCCAACATTATCAGAACATGTTTCAACTCCTTCCAAAATTAGATTCAACCGTGTCTAATCGGGATTTAATTCTTTGTCTTTCCTAAAGCCTATATAAGCCACACAAACCACACGCAGCAGGGGGGAGCAATACATACATTGGTGAATAATATTCACATCACCACACACGAATTTCTCAAAAGAACACCAGAAAGTCTCACACATAAAAAACACTCAAACACTCACAATTTAGAGAAACTATGTACACGATCACACAAAAATAACATCACACCAGAAAAAGGGAAAGTTTTCACAACAAACACACATGAGCGACAACCAACATGGATTCAAAATCTCAACAACATCAATAATAATACGCAACAATTGGAAAAGAATATTGGAGGAGAAGAAAGAGACTTATCTTGGAACAGAAGATTTTGAGGTGGCGGTTGCACTCCCTCGCCTTCAATCGCCGGCGTCCCTTTTCCTTTTTTTTTCTTGCTGATCTTTGTAACATGTAATTCTTCAAATTAATGAATTGGGGTTGGGATTGTTGGGGTTAGGGTTTCGTAGTTTCTGATGTTTGATTTGGAGAGAAACGAGAGAGTCGAGCGAAGAGAGAGAGTCGAGCGAAGAGAGAGAGATTGCGAGCGGAGAGTTGCGAGCTGAGAATGAGAGAGAACTCGGTGAGAGACGAAGAGAGGATTATTGGGGTCTAGGGTTCTCTTTTTCTTTTTTTGTTTTCTTACCACCTTAATCGCGTAGGTACACGCCCCCTGAGTTCCCACCGTGCACTCCTTTTATTCGATCAGAGTCAAAGATCAGACGCCCAGGATGCGCCCATTATGTGTTCCTCTTTGCTGCGCCGCATCTTTGCCGTTTTTCTCTTTAACTTTTTTTTTCTTCTTTTTTTTCTCTTTTTAAAATTTAACTATTTCTTAATTAATAAATTTTTCGTTTTACTTTATTTAAAACTAGTTTTTTTTAATTAATAATAATATCTTATACTATAAAAATCAGTAAAAACTTCTTATTATTCAATCTGTTTAAAAAGTCTTTTACTTAAATTAATAAAACTTTTTTAAAACCTTGTATTTTATTAAAAATCTTTTTTAATTTAATATAACTTAAGAAAATAATAATAGAACCCTCTTTTAAAAAATTAAACCCCTTTTAAAATAAAACCTTTTAAAATTAATAAAACCTTTTAATAATAATTCTTCTTTTAAATTAATAAAACCTTTTTTTAATTAATAAAAACTCAATAAGCTTTTTTTCAAATTAATAAAACTTTTCATTTACTTAAAAACCTTTTTTTTTCTTTCTTCTTTAAAACTAATAATAACTTTTGATAATATAACTTAAAAAAAAGGGAAATATAATAACCTTTTTATATATTGATTTTCCTTTAAAATTATCAAACTTTTTTTCTTAATACATCGTTCCCCATTAGAATACGCTTGAGTGAAGTAATTTTAGGACCTTCATTTTTATTATATCATGCCACTTACTTATGCATTTACGTGTTTACAATTGTACTTGATGTATGCATGCTTTTGTGCCTTAAACCTTTTCAAAGAACTTAAAATCCTCGATCCAACGTCGAGCCATTTTCTACCCATGTAAGTCGATTGCTTTTAGGCATCGCTATCAATCTTTGGTCACTATACACAAGACTAGCACCACTTCGCTAGCACTCTCGTTTAATTCTTTAATAATCGATTGCATTAATATCCAAGGGAAAACCCTATGCATGATAATCAATTATTGTGCATGGTGCATATTCATTTGCATTTCATATTCCCTTTAGTAGTTTTCATACCCTTTAAGATAAGATTATCTTAGACAACTTTAGGATAGACTTCCTAAGTTAGTCCCCCTTAATTTTGATTTCACAATCAAACTTTAGCTCACCTAATTCTCCACACAAGAGAATTAGATGTGAATCATCTCAAAGAAGGGACATACAATCCCATACCCCACAAAATACAAACTAGTCTCAAAACTGTGGTGGTTTCTTAAGATGATGACTCGTCTTTTCTCCTAAACTTTAAATAACCTTTAGTATCCTTCAGAGAGGAACTACAAGTGCTCTGATTCCACTCCCAACAAGATATGTAGGCACAAGATGCGATATCTTGTCGAGCACACTTAGGAATAGATCTTTAGGTCTTCCTACCCCCATTACCCTTAGCAACAGATGACAATTAGCAAATAACATAGTATAAAACAAGAGGTTCCTGTAGAGTACTACAAATATCTAGGATGCTAACACCTTCCTTAGGTATAACCAACCCCCGGACCTTAGACTCTTAGCTCTGCATTTGCATTACATATTGTGGGTTATTCGATCTTTCTCCCTTCCCTTGGATAAATCAAAGACCGGTGGTGAAATAAAGAAATGCAATTCAAGTTAATATTATAGCTTGATATTCAATTCTCATCGCAACAGGGTGCCCTTGCGTTGAGGCATGGCTTGGTTCTGGTCGACACATGGATTGAATTTTTGTGCAGATTTGCTTTTTAGAGTGTTCAGGTCGACTCATAGAGTGCTGAGGTCGACCTCTCGCTCACTTAAGCATATTTTTCTGATTCTTTGTGTTTCAAAAAGCTGTTAATTTTGTTATGTGGTCTTAGTCTCATATATATTCATATGCATCATCTTTTGTATAGGAACTAACAAGAAAATTGAAAATATACATTGAATTTGCTCATCATCTTCATTCTCACACTTGCATTCTTCAACAATTGCACATAATCATTTTTGTTGAGTTGTGCATTGTCGAGGTGATAACGTCCAAACGTAGGATTTGTGTATCTAGTGTGGGTTGAGATTTCAGTGGGATTTTCTTGAATAAAATCGTTAGGGTTTTGTCCTCCAAGATCTTGAGGGATTTGCGGGTTTTTTCAACAAATCTTTGCTTCACAGATTCAGCCGAGTGAAAGGCTTGAAAAATGGTGGGTTCGTTCAAGCAAGTAGCGGTAACTAGAGGATTGTTTCGAAAGATTTGGGGTTGAACGTCTTGCGATCGAAATCATCCGAGTGAAAGACTTGAAGATTCAAGTGCGTAGCGGTAACCGGAGGTTTGTTCGAAGCGTTTGATGCACTTGATTCGGATTGAATCAAGGGGAGAGAAGTGAATAGAATCAACATCAACATTTAGGCTTGAGTGTGTGGTGACTATAACTTCTCTTGTACAAAACTTTGTAACTTGATAATACATATCTCAATTCTAATTTTAAAATTGGGGGCAGACGTACCCGAAGCGAGGACAAAAAAGGGAACTTCCTAAACAAATCGAGTGTCGCTCTCTCTTTCTTTATCTCTTTACTTTGTGTTGTTAACGTTTGTGTGATATCAACTGTTCGATAAATTTCCACTATTGTGTAGTGCTGAAAATCTGTTTTGAAAACTCATTACAATCACCTGGATTGTAATTGTGAAAAATTCTGCACTATCATTTCATAGGAAATTCAACTTGGGGTGTAGTGCACACCAAGTGTTCGACATATTGATCGCACACAAACTGTTTGTGAAATTGTCAATTTGATTTTACATTTTATAATTAATTGGAAACCGGTTAATTCAAAGTGATCATTATTTTGTATTGGTTAATTGGCAACGTATTGATTCATTTTCTCATTGATTTTATTCCATTCGATTTCGCATATTTGATCTTACCAATAACGGTTCGTTTGGACGATTAAAAATCCAAGGCCGCTTCTGCACATTTTTGAAAAGATTTTTTAAGCGCCGAATCTTGTTAAAAATTAGTGATCTATTCAACCCCCTTCTAGATCATTGCCACCGTCTAACAAGTGGTATCACGAGCACTGGTTTATCTAGAGCTTCACATATAACTTTTTAGAAAATGGCTAACGAACCAAAAGGGGCGTACAATAGAGCACCGGTTTTTAGTGGTGAAAACTACGGTTATTGGAAAGATTGTATGCGTGCGCATATCAATTCTATTGATAGAAAGGTATGGAACGTTATACAAAATGGTCCTATTGAAATAACTATGACCAATGCAGATAACGTTGTTGTGCCTAAGCCGGAAGCACAATGGAACGAAGAAGATGAGAAAAAGTATAATTACGATTGGAAAGCTAGAAATCTTCTCATATCCTCTTTAGGAGTTGTAGGGTGCGACTTTTGTCGGTGACGCGACCACCTTATCGCAGAATTGTGGGTTTCTCCCCAATGAAGAGGAGGGGGGGTGCTACTTTCTGATTTCTTATTTATCCTGTGAAGCTGGAAGGGAAAGGGAAACTATCTCAAACTAACCTTGCACGCGAATGTTTAACTGAACACATGCTTAAAGAGATTCGGGGAGTTCGGGTTCAGGTTATACAATGGGGAGTTGTCAATTACCCATCCTATATGTGGTTATCCACGGGTTGTTAGTTTTAGGTTCTGCTTTGTACTTGATGGTGTTTATCCGTTAGTGGGTTGGGAAAGTTTCTTGGGAAATATGAGAGAGAGAGAGAGTGTGAGTTTTTGTTGATGTTTGGGTTTTCCGATGTTTTTGGTAAGGTACTGGACCTAAGTTTTGATTCGTATGAAGGTACTAGACCTAGAGTTTTTGATTAGTATGCTTGCTAAGATTTCGCAATTTTATGCCTACGTATTCCCGTTTAAATGAATAGGGAAATCAGAGCAATCGTAGTTCCTCTTATTCTAAGGGAGGAAAAATGATGTTTTGGTGTCTTGTTCAAAGCCCAAGAGTGAAGCTAAAAGGTTGAGTATTTTGTGTCTTGTTCAAAGCTCAAGGTTGAAGCTTGAAGGTTTGACTGAGAGAGAATTTGTCATCTCTAAAGGGGAGACATCTGGTCTGTTTATCATAGTTGTTGGGTGACTGTTTATAAAGGAGAATTACTTTAACTGGGATATGTGAATCCAGCAATGCCATAATTTCCTTTATAGGGGATTTGTCCTGAAGGAGGAAACTTTAACTCAGTGTTGAGCAATGCCATTTTCCTTAGGAATTTCTCATGCTAAGAGAGGGACAGTGGCGTGGATGTAAATAATCTAGGGGCTTACCGCTTACAGCAATTAGATGAAAGGGAGGATTTACCAGGATAAAAGATGGACGGCAGCTTGGATATTTGAATCAATAAGTGTGGCACTTACAGCAGTTATCTGGATTTAGGTTTTGTTTTGAATGTCTATTTTGATAAGTGATAAACAGAGAAATGACTTCCTACAGAGAGATTTTGATTTCCTCTGAGGGGATGTTGATTTTTGTGTGCTTTAATCAAAGCCCAAGGTTTAAGCTAAGAGGTTGATTGACTCCACTGGGGAAGTCCTTATACAAAGCCTAAGAGGAGGCTGTAGAAGGCTGACTCAACAAGATAGTGTTTATATATGTCTTGTACAAAGCCCAAGATTGAGGCTAAAAGAGACTGACTCTTTTGGGGATATCATTATACAAAGCCTAAGAGGAGGCTAAAAGTTTGACTTTTCCGAGGAAAATGCTCTGTCTATCTTGTACAAAGCCCAAGATTGAGGCTAAAATGAGACTGACTCCGTCGGGGAGGGTTTGTATGTGTCTTATACAAAGCCCAAGATTGAGGCTGAAAAGAAGTCTGACTCGGTGGAAAAGAAATCTTTACCTGTCTTGTACGAAGCCCAAGATTGAGGCTGAAAAAAGATTGACTCAACAAGAGAATGTTTTTATCTGTCTTGTACAAATCCCAAGATTGAGGCTAAAATGAGACTTTACTAACTCGGCTGAGGATATTTTAGGTGTCTTGTACAAAGCCCAAGATTGAGGCTGAAAGAAGTTTGACTTTGGTTAGGGAAATTTATATGGTGTCTTGTACAAAGCCCAAGATTGAGGCTGAATAAGCTGGAGAAATCATTATACAAAGCCTAAGAGGAGGGTAACTTCTGCTAGGGGAAATCATTATACCAATCCTAAGAGGAAGCTGAAAAAGATTGACTCAACAAGAGAGTGTTTTTATCTGTCTTGTACAAAGCTCAAGATTGAGGCTAAAAGGGTTGACTCAACAAGAGAGTATTAAAAGGTGATTTACTCAACAAGAGAGTCTGAAAGGTGATTGACTCAACAAGAGAGTCTGAAAAGGTTAGCTCTGCTAAGGGAGAATCATTGTACAAAGCCCAAGAGGCGGCTGACTACGTTGAGGAAAGGAAGGATCATTATACAAAGCCTAAGAGGAGGCTAGCTTCTGCTGGGGATTATTGAGATCCCGAGGCAGGTCCAAATGGGGAATCAACTCTTGCTGAGGGTTACAGAAGAGTTGAGGTATCAGATGCCTCGAGGTTCTGATTTGGGATAGTGTTATGGCTGGGGAATTTTAGGAGAAAGACTAGGTTTTAGAACCCATGGGTTTTAACTCTGCTGGAGATTGATCCAGAATGACCAAGGTTTCTCCTTTGTTTGTAAGGAGCTTGAGAATGTCTTTGAGATCCGAGAGGGGATTAGACTGTCTAAGTGTACTGGTATGGAAGAGTTTATCTTTGTATGATGCCCAAGAGGAGGCAAGTGTTTTAAGGGATGAGAATCAACCCTAAATTGGTTTGAGATTTGACACTGGAAAGACTGCTCTAGCAAAGGATGACTAAGTTTTGTCTTATACCTTTAGGAGGTCTTCAGGGTCCTTGTATTAAGCCCAAGAGAAAGCATGAGAACTTCTAAGAAGCAGGAGGGTCCTTGTACAAAGCCCAAAAGGAAGCGGGGATGCTTTTAGGAAGCCGGTGGGTCCCAAACCAAAGAAAAGTTCAAGAAATGCTATTCACCGAGAATAGATCATTTAGTGAATAGTTATGAGGTTTGAAGAAATTCAAGACATGCTATTCACCGAGAATAGATCACCTCTGGGGGGTATAATTTCTTTGACAATTTCAAATAGTGACAGCCTGAGAAAAGTTTCACGAAGAATAATGTCTTTCTCTTTGTTCCATATTGTTTAAGCCCAAGAGAAGGCAAGAATGTATCTGGAAATCCTATGGGGATCTAGTTTTGACTGTATTAAAGAGTGACTAACTGGCTTTACCTAGTTCTAGACCTAGTTGTCGGGGAAAACTCTAAGCAGGTATACTAGTATATATACAGTTGATATATGACAAGTATTTAAAAGGATATGAAAGAAGGACTTACAGGTGAGCAAGCTTCCCACAATATAGTTATATATATATATATATATATATGAAAACAAGTAAATGAAAGCTGATAAAAACTTACAGGCGAGCAAGCTTCCATAGCTGTATTGTTAGTTGTTCAAGAAAATTAAAGAAAGTTTTGATAACAACTGTATATTTGAACCTAAATCAAAAGAGAAGTTGTTTTTGAAAAGATTGTTGGGGATTATACTCAAGGAGAGGCCCAGATGAAAAACAGTAATCTTACCGTTGTTTGTAAACTGTAATGGGTCTTATACAATGAATGAGGCCCAAAGAGGTTTTTTTGTACAAAGGGATGAGTCTTACAACTCAAGGAGAGGCCCAAAAGATTTGAAAAAAGATAAGAAATGGGAATTACAACACAAGGGTAGGTCCATATGAAAATGTTTTGAAAAGCGACGATCGCACCGAGATTTTGAAAACACAGTGGGACTTATACAATGACTGAGGCCCAAAATTATTTATGTACAAAGGGGGTTGGGTCTTACACTCTATTAGAGGCCCAAAGTTTATTTTTGTACAAGTGATGAGGCTTACAACTCAAGGAGAGGCCCATGGAAAAACAATGATCGCACCGTTGTTTTGAAAATTGTATCGGGACTTATACAACGACTGAGGCCCAAATTATTTTATTTACAAAAGAGGGTTGGATCTTACACTCTATTAGAGGCTCATGAGTGCTTAAAAATGTTTGATAATGATCAAAAATCAAAGAAACCCTACTTTCATTTTCTTTTAAAAGTAATTCTTTAAAGAAAATTAATAAAATGATAAAAATACCAAATGAGTTTAAATAAACTACTTGTGATTTTTGGTTAAGATTTGAAAAATGAGGTTTTAATCACAAGATGATTTAGAACTCATTTGATTTTGAAAAGATCAAGAGAAAAGAAATATTTTCAAATGTTTAAAAAATAAATAAAATAAGTTCTTTATGAAAAAGATTAAATATAGACAAATAATATTTTTTTGTGTGAGATTTTTTGTAGAATAAAATACTTCATCAATATTGTGAATTTTTGCAAAAAGAACTAATAAAAAATGATGAAAAATGAATGAGCAATTAATTTTCAAATTTATTAAAAGATTGGTGAAAAAATGATAAAGTTAAGTGGTAAAAAATTAGAAATGGTCCCCCCAAGGTTTGAACTCACGCACTTGGGGAGGATAGCTCAAAATTTTGCTAACTGAACCACTTGCGTGGGCGGATAGAAGATGGTAAGGGATAATAATATGTGTAAAATGCCTTTGAAAATGATTGGAAAAAAAATCAAAAGGTCTGGGGCGAGGGGGATTCGAACCCCAGACCTCTCACTCGCTCACACACACAAACATACTAGTGTTTCCACTAGGGCGCAATGCCAATTCAAACGTAGTATGACATGTGATAAATATATAGTAAAACAAGTTGAATTTCTGAAGAATGGCGCCATGGCCATCTTCATCCTCAAGCTCAAATACGTGAAGCCTCCTATCTCACTCTTTCTCAACCATTTCACATGATCCAAATATGAAAATCATGCGCTTTCAGACAAGGAACACAATGGCAATACTCAATTTTATTGAAATTAAGTGGATCACAACATAATTTGACAAAACCTGATGAACCCTAAAATTTGCATGAACTCAATGAAATCCTATACACGTACTGTAAACAACAATTGATTGAGGGTAAATGATCTACAAACATTCAGAAACACAATGGTAATCACAAAATATATTTATGATGCATGATTCAATGAGCTTGCCAGTTTGAGGCTTACCTCTGCAGGTGAGAATCGAATTTGATGATGGAGGTGTTACAGTTGAGTTATAATGCTTTGGACAGCTTCCTTGTACCTTAAGGAAAATGTTTGAATGCTTGGAGTGATTGAGATCCCTTTAGATTGATCAACCTGATTCCTTCTGCAACAAGTCATGATTTTTGTGCAATTGGATGGCCATTTGGTGATTTTGATGTTACAGATGGGAGGTGAGTGTTCAAACACCTTCTATATATTATATGTGATGTTTCTGAATCAATGGTTTGAGTGGTATTAAGCTCCAACTCAAAACCCGATAGTAACCTCTCAAGAAATGAAGTTTTTAGGCCTAAGGAGTGAAAGAGAGAAAGCCTTGTTGTAATGAGCTTTGGTGTAGTTTGAATGATCAATTAGGACCTCTATTTATAGTAGAGGAGTTGTATTAAAGTGGTTCTCTTAAAGCTCAGAGGATAAGGTTATGGTTCAATGGTCTTGGCTTGGCATAAATGCCTCTTGCACTAGGTGCAAGAGCTGTCCCAAATAGATTAGCTATGCCTTGACTGAAATCACATTCTTCAGTCCTTTTAATTATTGTTTAATCAGAGAATTTGACTGAGGAGAGTGATAATCTTGAATGTGCACTATTCCACATTAATGCCCTTTGAATTCAAGGCATATATGCCAAAAACTCATCAATTCTCAAGGATAAGCTCTTGGCATTTCAGTCCAAGTTTGAAGGTTGGATCAGATGCATTATGATTAGATTGAATGAATGTGGCATAGTGATCATTGCTTTTTGGCTCAAAATTGTGTATGGCAAGAAACCACACAAACTGATTTTTCAAAACAATCGTGCCATGGTGTCTTGCAGCAGCCATAACTCTTGGCTCAAGCTGAGTTGTTTCATGCCAATGAGTTCCTTGGATTGTAGGCAATATGCATAACAACTTTGATGTTTACATCTTGAATTGATTTAGCCTAGAACTATGTGAAACAGCCCTCCAGGTTTTGGTGTTTCACTTGTTTTTCTGACTTAAACAAAATTTTGTCTAAGTGTTGGAAAAGTGGTAAATTCCAAGTTTTTGTCATTTTGATCCAACCATAACTCAGAATCCATGAAGAATTGGAAATTCTTGTAGTTGACACTTTTGAAGTATGTAATGAGGGCTTCCATCTGAGCTTTGAATGGGAGAAAAAGGTCTTAGGGTTTGGGAGATATGGCCTTGCAAAGTTGGTACCCTAGCCACTTTGTTCCATAACTTAGAAAAATTCTAAGTTTTTTATGGTTACCCCTTTAGCAAGTTAACTCACTTTCTTTGATTTTTCTTAATGAATGATGATTCAAATCACATATTAACATTATTTTAGGGTTAAGGAGCCTTGGTTGACCAAAAATCCAAAAAGTCAAACTTGGACTTTTGTACAGTTGACTTTTTCATCAGATGAAATTTTGACTTTGTGATCCTTTTATGAAATCAATCCTTGGGCTTAATTAAACTTCATGGATGGCCTCCAAGGGTATTTAGGAATGTCTTGGACCCCTCCCCAAGGTTTGAGATCAAGGGTAGGCCAACAATCAAGGATATGGTTGACTTTTTCCATCAGAAACCCTAATTTGTGATCAGATGGTTTTGAGTTCTTGTGACTTATGACTTGAGCTCTTTGAGTCAATCAAATCTTGTAAACATATCAATATGATGTATTTGAGGTCTTTGAAGTTCATTTTGAAGCTTCAAGCCATGCCTCACTTCACAAATTAACTCAAGGGTTGAATTAGGTCAAAACCCTAATTCCTGATTTTTTGATAGATGGAACTTCAAGGTGATTTTGCCATTGTGGATGGGCTCTTGAGATCCTTTTGAGCTTATTTGGACCATACATTGAGGTATTGGCTCATGCTCAGATGGAAATTATCATCTGGGGACCCTGGTCGACCAAACCCTAATTTGGTGACACAGGCAATCCTGAGGCTTGATCCTCTTGGAATGTTGCATATTTATGCACGATTCTTGGTATGGGATACCCCTTGATCTTTCATGGATGTTTGAGAGACTAGACAAGTTGAAGATCATGTCATTTCTTGATTGATCCTTTGTCTAAGTGCTCTGAGAGGGCTCAAAACCCTACTTCTTGATTGTAGTGAATGCTCAATCATCTTTGAGGAGACTGATGAGGCATGAAAGTACATCCATATTGTGATGATGATTTGCACAATGATGGGAAATCTTGGTGGTCAAAATTTGTGGTATGATAGGAGTGGATGAATATTATAGAGTTTCCCATTGTACTACTGCTAAGGCTATGTGGGACACATTACAAGTTGCCTATGAGGGAACTAATGATGTCAAACTAGCTCGAATCAACACCTTAACACAAGAGTTTGATCTCTTTCACATGAAGCATGGTAAAACCATTGCTGAAATGCAAAAGAGATTTACTTATCTAATCAATCGGTTAAACTCACTTGGTAGACCTGTTTCCAATGATGTTGCTACTAACAAAATTTTGAGATGTCTTACTAGGGAATGGCAACCTAAGGTCACAGCCATAAAGGAAGCTAATGATTTTATGAATTTGTACATCACAACCTTGTTTGGTAAGCTTGAGGAGCATGAGCAAGTGCTCATAAGTCTCGACCAACATAAGAAAAAGGAAAAGAAAGAGAAGTCGAAAGACACGGACAAGAAGTCTATAGCTCTAAAGGCTTCTAGCTCAAAGTACTCCACAAAAGAGCTAAGTGATAGTGAGTCAAGTGATGATGATGAAGAAACAAATGAAGATATAGGGCTGTTCGTGAGACGATATAATTGATACATAAGGAAAAATGAAATTCAACATTCGGACAAGAATCTCATCAACTTTCGACGACAAACAAAGTCCTCTAAGCATGAAGGAAATAAGAATGGTAAATCAAAAGGTTTATGCTACAATTGTGGAAAAGTTGGACATTATAAGCCGGATTGTCCATTGATGAAGAAAGACAAGGGAAAAGAAAGTAATTGTCAACAAAAGAAAACGAGCAAACCTAGAAGGGCATACATTGCTTGGGAAAGTGATAGTGAGTCATCTAGTGAAGTTAGCTCAAATGATGAAGACGAATACGTCAACCTTTGTCTCTCGGCTCATCAAAAGAAGAAGAAGAAGAAGAAGGTAAGACATTCTAAGTATGAACACTCTAGTAAAATGTCTCATTTCGAATTGCAAAATGCTTTTGATACTTTACACCATGAGGCTAAAGAAGCTTTTAAGCGCTTAGCGTCAAACAAACAAATTTTCTCACATTTAGAGAAAAAGATTTCCAATTCTGAAAAGGAATTAGAAGCTCTTAAGAACTCAATGGTGGAAGCAACAAAAGTAAAATTGAGGATGATAAGTGTACTTGGTTAAATTGAGCAGGTTGTGAGACTTGTCACATTTGGCAAAAAGAGGTAAGAACTCTTAAAGCCAAACTAAATAAGGCTTTAGAACCTAAATTCACTTTTTCTATTGATCGATCACATTTTAGAAAAATCATGAATAATACTTATAAAAAAATATACATATGTGATTCGAGATCAAGTTAGCAAAAGTAACACCAATGTTAACCTTACTTGTCTACATTGTTGCAAGAAGGGTCACACCATTGCCAAATGCTGGTTTAGGAGATTCTTAGTTCATAAAGACATTTTCCTATGGTTTCCTAAATGCAACCAAAGATTCACTCACACCCAAGGACCCAATAAAAATTGGGTACCTATTTCCCTTATTTAATTGTGTAGGTACAATGTCTTGAGTCTACGGAGAGAAGATAGGTTCTCGATAGTGGATGCTCAAGACACATGATAGGAGACATTTTCTTATTCATTGACTTTGTGGCAAAGAAGAAAGGATTTGTGACCTACGGTGACAATAACAAGGGAGTTATACTCGGCAAAGGTAGTGTAGGTAATCCCTCTTCTAATATTATCTCAGACGTCATATTAGTTAAGGATCTTAAACACAATCATGTTAGCATTAGTCAATTATGCGAAAAGGTTATAAAGTTTCATTTTCAAAAGATTGCTGCATGATTGAAAATAATGATAAGAAAGATGATGTGTTTAAAGGCCTGAGGGTTAACAATGTCTATTTGCTTGACTTGAGTAAGGTATCTTTGACTAGCACTAAATGTCTTGTCACCATGAGTGAAGACTCGTGGCTATGGCATAGGCGCTTAGCGCATGTCAACTTCGATTTGCTAAATAAAGTAGTCTCTAAGGATCTACTTGTCGGCCTACCCAAAATCAAATTTTCAAAAGATCACTTATGTGATGCGTGCTAAATAGGGAAGCAAAAAAGGATCTCGTTTAAATCTAAAAATATTATTTATACAACAATACCTCTTGAACTCCTCCATGTAGACCTTTTTGGACAATCTAGGATCAAAAGCTTGGGTGATAATTACTACGGTTTTGTGATTGTAGACAACTACTCTATATTTTTTTGGACTATTTTCTTAGCAAGCAAGAGTGATACTTTTTCAGCATTTGAGAAGTTTTCCAAGCTCTCTAAAAACAAATTAAATACAAGCATTGTCACAATCCGAAGCGATCATGGAGGTGAATTTGAAAACCACCTCTTTGAAGAATTTTGTGATAAGCATGGCATTGATCATAATTTTTCCGCACCGCGTACTCCTCAACAAAATGGAGTAGTGGAACGTAAAAATCGCATTTTGGATAAATTAGGAAGAACTATGATCAATGAGATTGGCCTTCCTAAATATTTTTGGGCCAATGCTATTAGTACGACATGTTATGTTTTGAATAGGGTGCTTATCCGTCCTATTCTCAACAAAAATCCATATGAGCTTTTGAAAGGAAGGAAGCCTAACGTATCACATATTCATGTTTTTGGTTGTAAATGCTTTGTGTTGAATAATGGTAAGGAGAACCTTGGTGAATTTGATTCAAAGGCCGATGAAGGTATCTTTCTTGGATACTCTCAAACTATTAAGGCATATAGAATATACAATAAAAGGTTACTTACTATAGAAGAATCCGTACATGTCACTTTTGATGAATCTTATCCAAAAAATGTCAGAAAAGGTATTTCTTTTCATGGTGCAAGTGTATCTTCAGAAGACATACTCAAAAACACTGAAAAAGGGATTGATCAACCTGAATCGGTGAAAGTTGAGGAGGAGGAATATCACAACTCTGAAAAGATTGAGGAGGATCATCCAATTAGCAACGATGACCTTCCTCTAGCTTGGAAATCCTCTAAGGATCATCCCATTGACAACATACTCTGAGACATATCTAAAGGAGTAACTACGAGATCCAAGCTAAGTAACTTTTGTTATCACTTTGCTTTCGTCTCTCAAATTGAGCCTAAAAACTCCAAAGAGGCCTTACTCGATGAACATTGGTTTTTATCAATGTAAGAGGAATTAAATAAATTCAAAAGAAATGAGGTTTGGGACCTTGTCCCCCCTCCGCGAGGCCATCGAGTAATTGGTACCAAATGGGTGTCTAGGAACAAACTTGACAAAAATAAAGTTATAACAAGGAACAAGGCGCGCTTAGTGGCGCAAGGCTATAACCAAGAAGAGGGCATATACTATGAGGAAACTTATGCTCCATTGCCCGACTTAAGGCTATACACTTTTTGCTAGCCTATGCTTGTTCTAAGAATTTCAAATTATTCCAAATGGATGTTAAGAGTGCTTTCCTAAACAGATACATTAATGAAGAGGTCTATGTATCTCAACCTCCCAGTTTTAAAAGTCACGAGTATCCTAATTATGTTTATCAGCTTAAACGTGCTTTGTACGGTCTCAAACAAGCCCCTAGGGCTTGGTATGAGCGTCTTAGCGAATTTCTACTAGACCAAGGATACTCAAGAGGGAAACACTCTTTATTAAGCGTCAAGGAAAACACTCCATTTTAGTACAAGTTTAAGTAGATGACATTATATTTGGATCTACTAACACATATTTGGTCAAGGAATTTTCTAAGTTGATGCAAGGTGAGTTTGAGATGAGCATGATGGGGGAGCTAAATTACTTCCTTAGACTCCAAATCAAACAACTCGAAGAAGGAACACTTGTGAGCCAAACAAGTATTGCTATGAGCGACTCAAGCGCTTTGATATGGCTAACTCAAAAGCAATTGATACTCCAATGCCTACATGTGTAAACTTGGATCGAGATGAGAATGGTAAGGTCGTTGATTTAAAGAAGTATAGAGGTACGATAGGTTCTCTTCTCTATCTTACCGCATATTGACCGAATATCATGTTTAGTGTATGTATGTGTGCTAGATATTAATCAGGTCCCAAGGAATCGCATTTAAAAGCGGTCAAACGCATACTTAGATACCTATGTGGTGCTCCAAAGTTTGGGCTTTGGTTTTCCAAGGGAAGTGATTGTACTTTGGTTGGCTATTCTGATTCCGACTTTGCCGGTTGCAAATCGGATAGGAAGAGCATTAGTGGCACTTCTCATTTCTTCTCAAATTCCTTAGTGAGTTGGCATATCAAAAAGCAAGTTTCCGTTGCTTTGTCAACAACCAAGGCGGAATATGTCGTAGCCGGTAGTTGTTGTGCCCAAATCTTGTGGATCCAGTACTACATTCACGCACAAAACATATTGAAATTCTCCATTATTTCCTTAGGGATCATTTAGAGAAAGGCGATGTCGTATTCGAGCGTGTTGATAGCAAGAATCAACTTGCCGACATATTTACAAAACCACTTGCGACAAAACCCTTCTTTAACATTCGTAGGGAACTTGGCGTTCTCGATATCTCGGATCGTGTTTAAATGAAATGGTTGTATTCTTTATATCTATGTCTGTCTATACTTTGATTAACAATATTGAAAAGCTCAAGCTATGTGAGGGCATTCATCGTTCATCTTCATTGGAGGTAATATCGTTCCTATCTATTTGACTTATCTTGACCATATATATATGTTTGTACTATGGTTAGTATGCCATCATGGTGTTTATTTGATTGTTTAGAACCTATTTTTTGTCCATTTTGATGTTTTGAATATGTGCGGGCTTGCTATTTATCTCTGTGTGATGCATTCATATCATGATTTTTCATTTTTTGTCATGTTTGTACTGCATGCGTCGACCTGAACAGGGTATAGGTCGACTCATGCTCTTCCCAATTCAGTAATAAATGATTCTGCCATGTATGCATCGACTTGAGAGACCCTTGTAGCGTAAGTTTTTTTGTGACGCGATCATAACCACTTTTGGTGCTACTTCCTGATTTCTGTATTTATCCTATGAAGCTTAAAAGGAAGGGGGAGATATCTTAAACTAACCCTACGTGCAAATGTTTTCCTTGACAAATGCGAAGAGATCGGGGATCGAGGGTTGGTTATACAAAGGGAAGCTGTTAACACCCAGAGTATCTATAGTAATCTATAGGAACCTTTATTTGCATATGTTTCTACTGTTGTATTGCTTAGTTGCTTAAATCCATTTACTGTGGAATAGGGAAAGTTTCTCCTTTATGAAGGCTGAGGAAATATTTTCTATTGTTTTTGGAAAGGTACTGGACCTAAGGTTTTCGATTAGTACGCTCGCTAAGATTTCGCAATCTTATGCCTACGTATTCCCGTAAAGAGATATGGGGAAATCAGAGTGTTCGTAGTTCCTCCTATTTTATGGGAGGAAATAGTTTGGTGTCTTGTTCAAAGCCCAAGATTGAAGCTAAAAGAGCATTTGTGTCTTGTTTAAAGCCCAAGATTGAAGCTGAAAGTTTGTTTGTGTCTTGTTTAAAGCCCAAGATTGAAGCTAAAGGAGTTTTTGTGTCTTGTTCAAAGCCCAAGATTGAAGCTAAAGGTTTGATTGAGAGAAAATTTGTCATCTCTAAAGGGAGATATCTCACCTATTCATCACAAACATTGAGGAATTGATTATAAGGGAAGTTGCTTTAACTAGGATGTGTGGAATCCAGCAATACCACATCTTCATTTATGAGTCTTTTCATGCTAAGAGAGGGACATTGACTTGGATGTGTAGAATCCAGAGGTTTACCACTTACATCACTTAGATGAAAGAGAAATTTAGTCATGATAAAGGAGGGACTCCAGCTTGGATTTTGAATCAACAAGTGTGCCACTTACATCAATTATCTGGAAAGGATTTTAATTGTTTGTTTTGAAATGTGATGTACAGAGGAAATATCCTCCTACAGAGAGGACTCATGGTCTCATATGTGGGAATGATGGATTTTGTGCCTTGATCAAAGCCCAAGGTTGAAGCTAAAAAAAGTAGGTTGAAAACTGACTCAACTAGGAGTATTATATCTGTCTTGTACAAAGCCCAAGATTGAGACTAATTGGGAAGATCATTATATGAAGCCTGAGAGGAGGCTAACTCTTGCTGAGGATTTATTTAAATCCAGGAGAGGGTCTAAACTATTTTGAGGAATCCAAATGGAAACTAAATCTCGCTGGGGATTGGAGAGGAGTTAAATTATCAGATGCCATGAGGCTCTGATACTTTTGGGGGTGTGTTGATGGTAACTTGATCCTGGCTAGGGATTTTAAAGATGAAAGCCAAACCTTGTTGAGGATCAGAAGAGCCTTAGAGGATGAGTTTGAATGCCTTAGAGGTTTTGACTCTCCAGGGGACTGGTGTATTGATAAAGATGACTAGGATCTATCCTATGCTTTTAGGAAGCCTGAGGGTCCTTGTATGAAGCCCAAGAAGAGGCTAGGGATGCTTCTAGGAAGCCTGTGGGTCCTTGTATGAGGCCTAAGAGGAGGCTAGGGGTTGAGATTGTCCAAGTCTAGGAAGAGTTCAAGAAAGGTTTCACCGGGAAATAATCCTTTCTTTGTTGAACTGTTCCAGGTTTTAAAGGGATTAAAGAAGAGGTTACATCGGGAAATAATCCTCTATTTATTGAAATGTTTCATGGTTGATCAAATTGAATAAAGTCCAAGAGGAGGATATCTTCTAGGGAGATTCATTGTATGATGCCCAAGAGGAGGCTAAGGAACTAGTTCTTTGAACTAAGTTGGGAATGAAAGGATCCTATTGTTTGAACTAGTCTGAACTGAGGATGATTTAAATGCTAAGAGAGACTTAACAAGATATGTACAAGTATGTATACAGACATATAAACAAGTATATAAATAAGTATTGATTGAATTGAGGAAAATGGTAGGTCTTACACTCTGGATAGAGGCCCAAGTGTATTGTGATTGATCAGATGCTTTCTTCAAGATTGGATTAGGATTTTGACGAAATTGAAGAAAGTTTTGAATTTTGAAGATAACTTAATCTCAATTAGGAGAAAAGTAAAAGTGTTGGGTCTTACACTCTAGATAGAGGCCCAAGTGATTATTTGTATCCTGTACAAAGCCCAGGATGAATGAGGCTAAAAGATTTTCTATTTACAGAAGGGTGTTGGGTCTTACACTCTCTCAGATGCCCAATATTATTATTTAATACAAGGTTTATATACAAAGGGATGGGGACTTACACTCCTAACAGAGGCCCAAGATTATTGTGAAAACAGTGACCGCACCGTGATTTTGAAAAGCGCGATTGGACTTATACTATAGCAGAGGCCCATGAAGTGGTTTATTTACAAAGGGGGTTGGGTCTTATACTCTAATAGAGGCCCATGAGTATTGAAATGAAGTTTGAAAGATTGAATCAAAACAAAACCCTAATTTCATTTTTTAAAGATATTTTTTCAAAGAAATTCAATAAAAATGAGAAAATTATCAAATAAAATCATTAATCATGATATAAACAATGATTAAATTTTATGAAAAAGGTATTTTATTCACCTAAATATTTAAAATCGTTTTGGTTTTAAAAATCAAGAAAAAGCAATCATTTTAAAAACATTTAAAACAATTTAAAATAACATTTTTAAATATATTAAAAATATATCAAATAAAAATATTTTTGTGATTTTTTTGGGTGAATAAAATATTTTAATGTGTGAGTGATATTTGTGAAAAAAATCATTTTAAAATAATTAAAATTGATTAACAAAAATAATTGTTAAAAATAATATCAAAAATATCAAAATATAGTGAAAATGTGCAAAAATGGGGAAAATGGCATGGGTGGGTGTTGAACCCACACCCTCCAACACAAACACATTTGAAAACACACGCTGCAGCCACTGGGGTGGTGATATATCCGTGTATCAAACCTCCCCCATAAATTAATAAGGGTAAATGTGACCTGAGGCCAGACCAAGGGCACCATGGCTGGCCTGCCCAAGGTTTCAAGTTTGGTCCAATTGCAAGAGGGATCATATCTCCCTCATTTCTCCCTGAAATTTAAAAATGTAAAGACCTATCTTGCCTAAAATTTCATGAGCAATCCAACAGTGGTCTTAGATTTTTTTAAAAATGCCTACATTTTAAAACTCAATAGTGGTTTCAAAATAGGTCAAGTTTTGCAAGTTCTATGCTACAACTCTATACAATCAATAATAGCATGGCAAAAAAGTTTAAACACAACAAATATGATATGTATGACATGTTCATGATCAATGTACATCAAAGCAATACATATTTCACAAAGTTCAAGTTCTTATGCACTTACCTCTTGAAGCTCCACTTGCTAACCTTCAAGATACTTATGACAGAAGCAAACCAATGCCTTGGACACTCTTAATAGATCCCTTGGAAGCTTTTAGGAAATCGAAATCCAAAGGAAACATCTAGAACAAAATCTACCTCTTTCTTGCAAAATTGGCAAAAGGGACCATGGCAACTCTACCAAATGATGTTACAGTTGAGAAACTATGCTTGGAACACCTTAAGGATATATATTATAGTGTGTTTGAGGTGTTGTTTGATTTTGAGAGGGAGTGAATCAAGACATGACTTGAAAAATGCAGAAAAGTCAAAATTTGAGGTTTTGATGGTTGACTTTCTGATTTTGGTGATTTGAGATGAAGATGAAGGTTTGAACACCTCCAATGGATGATTTGTGATGTGTTTGGATGGTTATTTGAGTGGTTTAGGCTCTGGTTTTAAGAATTCCAAGTTTGATCCTTGAAACTTTGAAATTTGAAGTAAGAGAGGGAAAGTGAGAAAACAAGTCTTTGGTATTGTTTTGGATTGGTTTGAATGATCAGAAATGACCTCTATTTATAGGGGGAGTTTGTTTTTGGAGGAATAGTGAATGGATGAAGGATCACTCTATTACCCAATGGATATGGTTATGTAGCATGACTTGAATGCTAAGGTACCTCAAGTCTCCTCTAGCATAGCTATGCATTGACTCCCATCAATTTTGCAGGTTTTAAGTCTTCCAATTTTTGGATATGTCTTGACTGATTTGTGTTTGATCCATGCCACCTCAATGATGATTCTTCACATGCTAGGCTAGAATTCTTGACTTATTGGACTCTATGTAGTGATTCTTCTACAGAGAACAAGTGATTTTATCTTTGATATTGATCTTGTGTGATGACGAGGCTTTTAGAGTCATCAAAATGACAAAATCGTGTGGCATGTGCAAAACTGTCTTGGAAAAATCAGTTGTGTGATGCTAGGTTGTGAGGTCCATAACTTCTAGCTCAAGTTGAATCAATGGGAGTTCTTGTACTCTTTGGAAATCTTGTATATCATACTTCAACTTTGATGTTTACATTTGGCCTTGATTCATCTTGGATCATAATGAAAAATACCTCCAAAGTTGGACAAAACATGAGATAGATTCTGCCTAAAAAATTCTAAGTGTCAAAGTTCAAAATCTTATGAAACCCTAACTTTATGGCCTTATAACTCAAAATCCATGCATTTTTGGGGGGTACCTCTGCTTGACAATCTTTTTGTATGTAAGAGCTAACATTTAAGCTTTGGATGGAAGAAAATGGTTCCTTGGATCACAAGTTATGGCCTTGCAAAGTTGGGAAAAAACCATTATTTTTCATAACTTAGTGAAATTTCAAGTTTCTCAAGGTTGCCCCTTTTGCAAGTAACCTCACTTTTCTTGATTTTTCTTGATTGATCATGATCCAAATCACAAGTTAACATTGTTTTTTACTTAAAGAGGCCATGTCTGTCAAAAAATTCCAAAAGTCAAACTTGGTTTTGATCACATTTGAGTTTTTGTATCAGATGAATCTTAAGCTTTGTGATCCTTTATGAAATCAAGTCCTTGGGCCAAATTGAACCTAATGGATGGATTCCAAAGGTGTTTTTGAGTGTCTTGAATCATGTCCCAAGGTTTGAGATCATGCTTTGCTCAAAAGTCAAAGGTATGGTTGACTTTTTCTCAGAAACCCTAGTTTGTGGTCCAGATGAATTTGAATCCTTATATTGCTTATGAAACAAGTTATTTGAATCAATTCAATCTTGTGATTGGATCAATATGATGTATTTGAGGTCCTTAAAGCATATCTTGAGGTCCTGGCTCATGCCTTGCTCCAAAAGTCAACTTAGGGACTGAATTATGTCAAAACCCTAATTCCTGATTTTTGATCAATGCATCCTCTGAAGCTATTTTCAACTTATGAATGGACTCATGAGGTTATTTTGAGCTTCTTGAATCATATGTTGAAGTATTGGCTCATGCCCAGATGAAAATTTCTCTCTGGAGGCCTTGGTCGACCAAAACCCTAATTTGGTGACACTGATGATCTTAAGGCTTGATCAACTTGAAATGTTGCATTTTTGTGTTATATTCTTGATGTGGGAGACCTCTTGATCCTTCATGGATGTTTGAGAGGTTTAAAAAGTTGAATATCATATCAATTCTTGATTGATCCTTTGCCTGAATGCTCTGAGAGGGCTCTAAAACCCTAATCCTTGGTTGAGGAAAATACTCAATAATCTTTGAAAGGATTAGTGAAGTATGAAAATGCATCCATATTGTGGTGATGATTTGCACAATGATGTGAGGTCTTGTGGTGAAAATTTAGGGTATGACAGATGCCCCTATTTAATCTTCTTGGACCTGAAGGTGTGAATGATGAAGATATTCAGACGTTCATGGTAAAAGAGGATTAAATATCAGAATACCCGAAATTTTGATTGTGGATGTGAATGGTAGCCATTTTTGCTTATCCATCTTATTTTACTAAGTAATGTCACTTGGAAAAAGGTGTAACTTCCCCTCGATCCTGGTCTTCAGCCATGGAACTGGTCTTAGTTTCTTTTGAAATAAACCTCCCCTCGATCCTGGTCTTCAGCCATGGAACTGGTCTCAGTTTCTTTTGAAATAAACCTCCCCTTGATCCTGGTCTTTAGCCATGAAACTGGTCTCAGTTTCTTTTGAAATAAACCTCCCCTCGATCCTGGTCTTCAGCCATGGAACTGGTCTTAGTTTCTTCTTGTCGAGTTCTTCTCTCAACAAGGAATGCTTATCTGCGAGGGTCTTCACCAAGCTTCTCTCTGAGGTTTATTGGGGAGATGCCACTCGATGGAAAAACGTGCTTCATCGTATCTCTCTTCGAGACTTCTTTAGAGAGATGCTATAGGATGTAATTCAATTTTGAGGTACTGATGACTTTATTGAAAGTAGGACAAACTTCTCGGGGAGAGACTGCTATTTGTCGACTTATCGGGAATTTATGGGGCAAAGACAGGCTTCTTTGTTTGCCAATTGGTAAAGATTTCTTGGGGGATGTGATGCCCATATTGCCAAGAGTCTTTTGTTGAGAAGCTTCCGCGCGGGATTTTCTTTAATCCAGGAAAGAAAAATATCATCTTCAATGGCGAAGGATGAAGTTCCAAAGGTGTATAACCAAATGCCTTCTTTCCTTTCAGAGGTTCAAGTTATCAAAGTGGTCGAGGATCGATTTCAATCTAGGAATAAACTGGAGAGATATTGTTTAAACGATACATTTCCTGACGAGGAAAGAACTCAAACCGAGATTTTATCCTATCCAATTGTAGAAAGGAAAACTGATAACTCTAATGGAGAGAGGACATTTATCACTTGAGGATGAATATGACCAAAGTGATTGAAATGCAATATGAATATGAATATGAATCAATTATTCATGATGTATGAGATGCTTATGCTGACAAAACAGACATGACATACAAACTGGTGATAAACACAACTGGATACTCGGCCACTCTGGGGGGATAAAAAAGTATCGTTGATATGTTGAAAGAACAAATTCCTGCTGCTGAACTTTTCATATTCTTGGTAGTAACAAAATGCGGCTCCCGAGGAGTGATAGATGGGATACTTCATCTTATCAATCTGAATTAATTGATCCTCCACTCGGGACATGCTGATCACACAAAATATTTTGATTCTACATTTTAAAGTTTGATTGCTTTCGGAGAAGCTGTCGATGTTCTTTCTTGAGTCCATTGATCAAAAAGGAAATTGCCATCTTTATTTTTAAAGCAGAAGTAAATTTGAAAACAAAAGTAAATCCATTTTTGTGTTTCAAGAATGTTAATCATATCAAAATGTCATTTTGCAAAGCAGAATAAATGAGAATTGCAAACAAAGGGCACAAGGGCTCAAATTTTCATTGATAGATTGGTAATCAGCCAAATGAGTGATTCCATGGAGTATTACAAAGTTTAGAAAATGGTAATTTAAAGGGAAAGGGGCTACATTGAAACATAATGGCCACTATCCTTCTACCAACTTTGAATTCTGAGTATTTCTGAGCTTCTGCTGAAGGTGACTTCTAATTAAAGATTTCCTGACAGATGACGTTATTTCTGATGACTCAATCTTAGTCGGATGCAGTTACCTGCCATAAATCCTTAACTTTTGCCTAGATTTCCCCTTCAGGTTTTCAATCCATCGGGATGATCATTGTTTATGTCTCTAATTTTTTACTGGACCGCCCTTTCGGGTTTTCAGTCCAACGAGACATTTTTTTTTTCATTTCATTTAGGCGGAGTATTTCTTGACTATATCAACATTTGTGGGGTAGGTAAACTCTTCTACATCCATGGCTGCGAGTTTCAAGGCACCGCCTGAAAAGGATTTCTTAACAACATAGGGGCCATCATAATTCAGAGTCCATTTGCCCCTGGGATCAGTGAGAAATGATTGGATCTTTTTGAGCACGAGGTCGCCTTCTCTGAATGCACGAGGTCGGACCTTTTTTTTAAACGCTTTCTTCATTCTTTGTTGATATAACTGACCATGGCATAAATCTGTCATTCTTTTTTCTTCGATTTGGTTCAGTTCATCGTATCTACTTTGACACGATTAAGCTTCTGTTAGCTTGGCTTCCATCAAGACTCTTATTGATGGTATCTCTACTTCTATGGGGAGCACTGCTTCCATGCTATATACTAGAGAGAAAGGGGTCCCCCCTGTTGAAGCGCGGACATATCTACGATTACCGTGAAGAGCAAATGGTAGCATCTTGTGCCAATCTTTGAAGGTTACAACCATCTTCTGAATGATCTTCTTGATATTTTTGTTAGCTGCTTCTACCGCTCCATTCATTTTAGGCCGGTAGGGAGATGAGTTATGGTGTTCAATTTTGAACTCAGCACATAATTCTTTCATCATCTTGTTGTTTAGGTTCGATCCATTATCAGTAATGATCTGGCTTGGAACACCATAACGGCAGATGAGATTATTCTTGATAAATCAGACCACCACCTGTCTGGTCACATTGGTGTATGATGATACTTTGACCCATTTGGTGAAGTAATTAATGGCTACCAGGATGAACCGATGTCCGTTTGAGGATTTGGGTTCAATCATGCCAATCATGTCAATTCCCCATATAGAAAAAGGCCATGGAGAAGAAAGAACTTTGAGTTGCGTTGGCGGTACATGAATTTTGTCGGCGTATATATGACATTTGTGACATTTCCTCGTGTACTTGTAGCAATCGGATTCTATTATCAGCCAATAATATCCTGCTTTCAGAATTTTTCTTGCCATTGTGTGTCCATTGGCATGAGTGCCAAAGGAGCCTTCATGAATGTCTTTCATCAGTAAGTTTGCTTTGTGTCTGTCCACGCATCTGAGCAAAATCATGTCGAAGTTTCTCTTGTAGAGCACATCATTGTTCAGGAAGAAGTTGTCAGCCAGTCTTCTGAGAGTCTTCCTATCTTTTCTCGATGCTCTAGGCGGGTATTTCTGTCTTTGAAGAAAGCATTTCATATCATGGTACCATGGTTTGTCATCTATGACTACTTCAACTGCAAATATGTAAGCGGGCCTATCGAGACGCATTATGTCGATCTTGGGTACGTCGTTCCATCGATTCACACTAATCATGGAGGATAGGGTAGCTAGTGCATCAGCCATGTGGTTTTCTTCACGAGGAATGTGATGAAAATCAATCTTGTTGAAGAAGGGTAACAACCTTCTTGCGTAGTCTTTGTAAGGAATCAATCCCAATTGATATGTGTTCCACTCTCCTTTGATCTGATTTATAACCAGGGCTAAATCTCCATACACATCCATGTTCTTTATCCTTAAGTCGATAGCTTCTTCGAGGCCCATGATGAAAGCTTTGTATTTGGCCTCATTGTTTGTACACTTGAATGCCAATCTGGCGGTGAAAGGAATATGGGTACCCTGAGGTGTAACGATGATTTCCCCAATTCCATTTCTATAAGCGTTGACAGCTCCGTCAAAAATTAGTCCCCATTGGGATCCTGGCTCTGGCCCTTCATCTGGTAGCGGTTCATCGCAATCTTTCATTTTTAAGTACATGACATCCTCGTTTGGGAAGTCAAATTTAATTGATTCCTGATTGTCAATTGGTTGGTGAGCTAAATGATCGGCTAAAACACTTCCTTTGACAGCTTTCTGAGCATGGTACTCGATGTCGTATTCTGGTAACAACATCTGCCAACGGGCAATCCTTCCCGTTAAAGCAGGCTTTTCAAAGACATACTTGATCGGATCCATTTTGGAGATAAACCAAGTAGTGTGACAAATCATGTACTGGCGAAGACATTTAGCAGCCTAAGCTAGAGCGCAGCAAGTTTTCTTGAGCATAGTGTATCGAGTTTCACAGTCCGTGAACTTCTTGCTTAAGTAATAAATGGAAAACTCTTTTTTTTGTATCGTCTTGTTGGCCAAGCTCACAACCCATGGAGTCTTCCAAAACTGTTAAGTAGATGATCGATGGTCTTCCTTCCACTGGAGGAGACAGAATATGTGGTTTTAGCAGATATTCTTTGATGCTGTCAAAAGCTTTTTGGAAATCCTCTGTCCACATACAACTTTGGTTCTTTTTTAGTAGTTTGAAGATTGGCGCGCATGTCGCTGTCATGAGGAATATGAATCTCGAGATGTAATTCAGATAACCCAAAAATCCTTGTACTTATTTTTCAGTCTTTGGAGAAGGCATTTCTTGAATGGCCTTAACTTTGTCGGGATCAACTTCAATTCCTTTTTGGTTGATGATGAATCCTAAGAGCTTTCCTGAACGAACACCGAATGTGCACTTATTGGGATTCAAGCAGAGTTTGTATTTTCTCAGACGCTTGAACAGTTTTGACAAATTTTCTACATGTTCTTCCTCTGTTTTAGATTTGGAAATCATGTCATCGACGTACACTTCAATTTCTTTGTGCTTCATGTCGTGAAACAGAGTTGTCATAGCCCTTTGACAAGTTGCTCCTGCATTCTTCAGACCGAACGGTATTACTTTGTAACAAAAGGTGCCCCATGGGGTGATGAACGAAGTTTTCTCCATGTCTCCTAGCGCCATTCTGATTTGATTATAGCCCAAGAATCTATCCATGAAGGAGAATACTTTGAATTTTGTTGTGCTGTCAACTAGCATGTCAATGTGTGGTAGGGGAAATCATCCTTTGGACTTGCTTTGTTTAAATCCCTGTAGTCTACACACATTCTAACTTTTTCGTCTTTCTTAGAAACTGGCACTATGTTGGCTAGCCATTGAGGATATTCTGAGGTGGCAAAGAAACCTGCGTTGATCTGTTTCTACACTTCTTCCTTAATTTTGATGGCCATATCAGGGTGAGTCCCTCTCAATTTTTGTTTAACCGGAGGACATTCTGGTTTTAGTGGTAAGTGATGTTCCACGATGTTGGTATCCAACCCTGACATATCTTTGTAGGACCAAGCAAACACATCTGAAAACTCTTTGAGTAGTTCTATCAAGCCTTCTTTGACAGTTAGATTGAGTAGTGCTCCGATTTTAACTTCTTTTCTCTCTTCTTTTGAACCTAAATTGACCGTTTCCAACGGTTCCTTGTAAGGTTGAATGGATGTTTCCTCATGTCTGAGTAATCGAGAGATCTCATCTGGAATTTCTTCGTCCCCTTCTTCTTTGACTTCAAATACCGGGAGCTCAAAGTTGGGAGAAGGCATTGGATCGTATGTTTCAATGGGGTTTAAAATAAGTAATCTGCATAACGTGATGATTCCTTTTTAGAAAAGACAGAGAGAATGCAAAAGTGTGTGCAGTGTATTTTTTTTAAAACGCTTGTTTTTATTTTGGTCTGTTTTTTAGGATTACCATTTTCTGGAAAAGCGAAAAATGAAAATAATAATAAATGCAGGAATTCAAAATGACATTCTTTATTTATGATTTGTCGATTCTTGAAGCACAACCCCATAAAACAAAACTCTTTCGCTCTGGGCGAAGTAAAGAGGGGCATTTACAGAAAAGCAAGCCCTATAAAACATCCTTTTCACCCGGGAAAAGTGAAAGGTCAAAAGAAAGACAAGACAATTACTTTGATTTATGAACGATATTCGAGACATCGACCGCAACCCAATGGCGACGAACTCCTCTGTGGATCACAAAGTCCGGTATTTATCTTCCAGGATTGTCTTCAGTAATGACACTGATCTGGCAGAGTTGGATCACTAGAGTCTTCTTCCCATGCAGCATTATCATAAGAGGACTCTTCTATTGTATCTTCAACAATATTTTCATTTTTAAGAGGATCTCCCCATCCTGTTTGCTAGATGTCTTCATATCTGGTGCGAGAGCTTTCGGGAGCAATGTACTTCACTAGAAAGTCGTACTTGCCGCTTGGCTGCCCCAAGGTATCCCAAGTTTCTGAGGGGATAGATGAGTCATCTTCTTCAATGACATTGACCTCAGGAAATGTAAAGTTGATAAATTATTGTCCTGCGATTCTTGCAACTTCATCAACTTGATGTTTGACACATTCAAAACTTTCCGGGTAAGGTTCCCACGACTCTGGGAGAACAGGTGGATTTTTCTCAAGGTCATTCAGCAGATATGCATTCTCTGGCTGTCTCTTTTGCCCTGATTCTTCCATGTAAGGTTTCCAAATGGGCAAATCATCCATGGGATCATATGAGTTGTAATCAAAGTTGTCTTTCATTAGAGTATCTTCCTCCAATGAGTTGGGTGGAGCACGACATCCCTCAGGATCGCAATCTCCGTATATCATTCTGACGTCTGATCTTGGTATATATCTGGGGATTTGCTTCGGAGAGAAGAATGACATGTATGTTTCTTCCTGAGATATATAACCTTCATCGTTGAAATAGGATTTTCACTCTTCATCTGTATCAAAAGAGTTATTCTCCTCGATGGTATGGACTTCCTGAGAAATTGGGTGGAGAAAGCCTCCACTATGGAAGAAATCTTGAATGGGACGAAAGCTTTCATCCTTTTTTGTAGTCTTGGTAACTGCTGGAGAAAAACCGAGACCTTTTCTCGTCTTGTTATAAACAGGAATCACAATTTTCCGCCATCCTTTTATGTCACTGCTTCCCATTATTTGGAGAGCATCTTTGTACGAGGAAATCGACGTTCCTTTTTCTTGATGATTTTCATTGCTCACAGAGAGTGCTTAAAATTGAGTTCCAAAGACTTCTTCTGGCTCTAAATATGAGAATGATGATAGATTGCTCATGATTAAAGCTTGTTCTTCGCATACTATGACCAACTTGTCGTTCTTGACAAACTTCAGCTTCTGGTGAAGTGTCGAAGTGACTGCCCCTGCTTCATGTATCCAAGGTCGTCCCAACAAACAGCTGTATGCTGCTCGGATATCCATTACTTGGAAGGTGACTTGGAAAGTGTGGGGACCAATGGTTATGGGAAGGCCGACTTCGCTGATAATTATCTTCCTGGATCCGTTAAAAGCTTTGACTATGATCTCACTGCTTCTCATCAGAGTTCCTTGAAAAGATAGCTGTACCAAAGTTGACCTTGGCATAATGTTTAAGGATGAACCTGTGTCTACCAGTACGCTGACTAAAGCATCATCCTGGCAATTGACTGTGATATTGAGTGCCATGTTATGATTTTTGCCTTCCTCTGGAAGTTCTTCATCACTGAAACCCAAATTATTGCAGGAAGTGATGTTGGAAATAATACTGTTAAACTGACCCACTGTTACATCTTGTTCTACAAAGGTCTGTTCCAAGACTTTCTGTAGAACTTCTGAACTGAGCAGGAGAGATAACACGAATATCCGAGAAGGAGTTTATAATAATTGATCCACAATGTTGTATTCACTTCTCTGGATGAGTTTTAACATTTCATCATTATTTTACACAGGCTCTGCACTGCTGGATTGACCAATTTTTTTGATTAGGAACTTCAGCTTGAGGTTCATTTTCTTTTGCAGTTTCTCCAACTCCTCTGTTGAAGATTTGACCACTTCGGGTGACTCGATTGATATCATCAATGTTGACAATGGATGGTAGTGGAATTTCTTTTCCATCTTTTATTATGGTCGCACCGTATTTGTACGGAATAGCTTTTTCTGATTCGTATGGCGTCGGGCCTGGCAGGTAAATGACCAAAGGGGTTATTTGGGTCTTTCGACTGTCAAAAGTAACCTCAATTGGTTCTAGCTTAGGATTGTTGGAAAATTTTCCACTGTCGAAAGGGATTCCCGAGTGCTTTGGCTCGTTGAGCAGAGGGATTATGGCAGAAACATCCTCATTAATTCCATAATTAACAGACTCTCTTTCATTAAAGACTGTGATGGTTCTTTTGTCCAAAAACTCTTGAATCTTATTCTGGACAAGGAGGCAACCATGTTGGCTTCTGCGGCATCTTCTGCAAGCCGAATGATTGTGGTGATTCGGACCAAAATAATCAAGTCTGCACAGGTATTTGTGAAATTTGACCAATGATATTTCAATGTTTTTAACGTCATAAACTGCATGTTTCCCTGGGAAACCTTGCACCATGTTGATTGACAGAGAATTTAGGCATAGTTGGGTTTCCCCCGTGGTCCTCTTGATTCTGGAGAGCTGCTCGCACGGTGTAGCACCCTTGACTATTCTTTGAACATATTTGACAGCATTCTTAATTGTGAGGTGGCACCCGACTGTGTCCACTCTGTATGCAATGCATTTTTACCAAATCCATTTCCAGTAATCGGATGTCACAGCTTTGGTGTCTGCCCGAATTTCCATTGGTTATGCTAACTTGATGTGTGTTTTCATCCTGGCAGACTGGGAGCCACCAATGGTCCAACAAATGTTTAAGAGTTCTTTGTACAAGCACACAACCTTGATCGTTTTTGGAGCAATCTTTGCAATCCCGATAATTATGTGGTGACAAATGACCAAGTCTGACTTGTTTGGCATGCAATTCTACCAAGCTGGTATTCATTAAATGAATGTCGAAAATCTGAACCATATTGACTTGGTGATTATTCCCTCCATGGTAGTCTTGGATCCATCCAAGATCCATTTGTCGCTGAAGTGCTTCTTGTACAAAAGAACACCCTTGATTGTCTTTTGAACAAATTGGGCAAGCGTTGTAGTCGTGCAGCGGAAAATTATGATACTGACTTTGTCTTGAGTGCATTGCCACTAGATTGACATTCATCGCACAGATGTCATGGTTTTGGACAATGTTCGGATGTTGATAGGCCATATTTATTCCACGAACTCTATGATCTTGGATCCAGCCTAGATCCATTTGCTCTTGAAGAGTTGCTTGTACAATGATGCACCCTTGATTATTATTGGAACAAATGTCACATTGATGATAGTTGTGAGATGGCACATGGCTATACCCGTTTTGCCTGTAATGCATTTTTACCATATTTGTCCCTAATAGGTGTATATTGTGAATTTGATAACTGCTGCCAGGTCCTTCTTCTATCAAATTTACTGAAGCTTTTTCATATTGTGGCAACGAGTTCGTTTAAACATTTGGATTTGTATCTTTGAAAGATAAAACTCCATTTTTGACGAGCCTTTGTACGTCAGATTTGAAGCTGAGGCAGTTCTCAATGTTATGCCCTGGTCCTCCTTGATGATAAGGGCAAGATTGATCAACTTGGAACCAATAAGGGGGATTGTCCGGCACTGTAAGAGGAGTTCTGGTTTGAATGTGCCCCTTGGCTAGCAAAAGTGGGAATAGCTCTGCATATAACATTGGTATGGGGTCAAACCCTAGCGACCGTGGAAAATGATTGTTGTTATTGTATTGCGGGCGAGCCTGCTGAAGAGGCTGTTGATGCCTTTTATGATATGGTTGTTGATTTGGCTGCCTCTGAGCAACCTGTGCTTGATATGTCGGGATCGGCGCGGGACTGACTACAGGTGATACTGTCACTATCTGTCGAGGTTGATACCTTCGCCTTTGCTTACTCTGTGAGATATTACTGATATCTTGCTCTTTCTTCTTTTGGAAAGCACTCCTATATCTTTTAATACTACTGGATGGTTCTGAGTCCTTAACCAATCGACCTTCTCGGACTGCTTCCTCAAGGCGTACCCCCATGTTTACCATCTCGGTAAAGTCACTAGGTGCACTGGTGACCATCCAGTCACAATAAAATGAACTTAATGTTTTTAAGAAGATTTTCGTCATTTCTTTCTCCTCAAGAGGAGGACAAATCTGGGCGATGATTTCACGGCATCTTTGAGCGTACTCCTTGAAGGTTTCTTTATCCCTTTGGGACATAACTCTGAGTTGATCTCTGTCGGGTGCCATATCTAGATTATATTTAAACTACTGAACAAAAGCTTCCCCAAGATCTCTAAAAGTACTGATCTTGGTACGGTTTAAACCCATCTACCATTTGAGCGTGGCACCGGCTATACTGTCTTGAAAGTAATAGATTAGCAGTTGTTGGTTTTCTGTCTGGGTAGACATCTTCCGAGCGTACATTACCAAATAACTTTGAGGGAAAGAGTTGCCTTTGTACTTCTCAAAGTCAGACACCTTAAACTTGTGCGGTATTTTGACATTTGGGACTAAACAGTGGTCAGCAACATCTTTGCCAAACAAGTCCTGTCCAAGAATGGCATGCAGTTCTTTCTGCATTTCCAAGAACCATTCTTGGAATTCATTCATTCTTTCGTATACTTCTTCATCCTTGACAGGGGTCGCATGAAGGATCTGTTTCTTTGGGATAATATGTATCACATGTTATGGTATAGACATTACTGCAGTAACTCTTGGTGCTTCAGTGACCTGAAGTTTGTAACCTTCAGGAGTCTCTGTCGTAACCCTTGCATCTTCATTCACCTGAAGTTTGTAACCTTCAGGTCTGGAGGTTCCGGTTGTGGCTCCCAGGTCGTCAGTGACCGGTGGGATGTATCCTTCAGGTATGAAATTGAAAGGCATGCCCCAGGGAAAAACTTTAGGCATGTTGTACTGCAGAAGATTGACGGGTATCTCAAACACTGGTGTAGACATAATTTCTGAGATCACGGTCTTTTGAGGTGGTTGATCCTGAATTGTTTCCAGGGATTCAATCACGATGTTGAGTATCTCCAGACTTTCCTTCAGAGTGTTGACTTCCTCTCTTAGCTCTCTGTTTTCCTCCTCAAGATCGTCTATTTTCTTTTGCCGGTTGGCACGAGTATTGTACAAATGAGATAGTTTGACTCTAAAGTGTGACACATGTGTGAGACTTTATGACAAAGATGTGTAATGCAATAATGATGAATGATATGCAAAGAATGAGAATGATCTTTTTGGTTTCAAAAGAACTTTTGACAATTGTATTGCAAATATCATACAACGGTGGAAACCTTTTATTGAATTCAAAGGATTGCAATATCTTATAGGGAAAAGTACACTATTTTACAAAGTGCAGGAAGGAAAACTAGGCCTATGAATCCTAAGGGATCTCTGACAAAGGTCCAGATGCTGGCTTCTAGTCCATTTTCCTCTTCTTTGACTGGGTCTCCTCAACCGTCGTCGGGTCGATGATCCTTTACCATGTGAAAGGAGAGAGTAAACTTCTTCGTTCCTCTTGGCTTTCCATAGCATGTTGCTCTAGTATTTCAATCAAAGCATCTTTCTCCTTTAGTAACTCTTGAATCTTGGTGCACTCCAAGCTGACAATCTGGTACTTGTTCTTCCAAGAGTTCTTTTCGCGTTGAGTTTTGTTAAAAGCGACCTGCAGTTTCTCGATGTCACTCATGAAATAGAGGACATATACTTTTAAGGGAAATACTTCTTGGCGAGGGTAAGGCATTTTCAACTTGAGGGCCCTAGTTTGTACCTATTGGAGATAACGCTCTGTGAAAATGCAGTTTGGTTTTCCCAGAGATTCTCTTCCTTTCTTATGAACATGATGCCAGGCATGCACAATTTCTTCCTTGAGTGCTCTGTCATTTTCTCCTTCTTTGAAGAAAAGACCTTCCAGATGAATGTTGTAAGGTACATTCTTCATTAGGTATCCAAGCTGACGACGAGCTAAAATTGGATGATAATTGATTCCTTCCTTGGTACCAATGAGGGGTACATCGGGGGAACTTCCACATTTGTCAATGATCTTTATTCCGTCATAGACTCGATTGTACCAATCTATGTCATAATGGGTGATAGACATAATCTTCTGCGACCATCACATACCACTTTTGAGATCCCAAAAAGCAGCAGATTTGGGTAAGTGGGAAATAAACCATTTGTAGATTAATGGTACACAGCATGTAATCATCCCTCCGCTATACAAGTTCCTTAAATGCACTGATTGGTAAGCATCTGCAAGCAAGGTTGGGACTGGGTTCCCATTTAAGAATACCTTGATATCGTTTATGCCAAAGAAATTGTCAATGTTAGGGAAAAGGAATAATCCATAAGTGAGTAAAACAAAGTTATCCTCAAAAGAAACTATGTTTCCTATGCTGGCAAAGTATAAGGAGTTTTCCAACAGAAACCTAGCTGGTAGACCTTGAATTCCTCCCTTAGTGGTCATGTGAGTTTTGATATCTGATTTTTCCAAAGAGGTGACTCTTTCAATGACCTGATCCATAGGAATTTCTTCCAGCCCAGAGAATGGATCCTGATTAGTGATAGGTAAATCAATCAGATGAGAGTACTCTTCCAATGTTGGTGTGAGCTGATAATCGGGAAACGTAAAGTAGTGGTACACCGGATCATAAAACTGAACCAATGTAGACAGGACTCCTTCCACCATGTTGACTTTCAAAAGAGACAAAAGTCCTCCGTACTTAGCTCTGAAAGCTTTCGGATTAGTAATCAACCTTCCCAATCTTCTCAGGTCTTCAAGTCTTGGAATTTTGAAGGTGTACTTCTGGGTTTTTCTTCTACCAAAATCCATAACGCGGTTTCTGATATTTGCAACACCCTCTTACTTTAGTTCTTTTTGAAAAATTTTTAGAAAAGATTTTTTTAAAGCTTTTTATAAATGCATGAATGCATGAGTTTAAGGGTTCATTGAAAGCTTTTTATGAATGCATGAATGAAAACATGGGTTTAAGGGTTCATTGTCACGAGCATGGAGCCATGGATTTACCCAATCCCAAAGGGTATGTACGAGGGGTTCTTTTTTGTACCTGTAGAACGGGTTCTAGCAAGCTTCTCAAAATCATTGACCCCTCTTAAGAATATTACCAGCAAACCGACTGACTCATGAGAGCTGTAATATCCTTAAGATGAATCACATTCGAGCGTATCGTGTACAAACTATTCCCGATAGTCACCGCACTACATCCTAAAAGAATGGTCAAGGTTAAATGTTTACTAATCCTTAGTTTCGCGGGTGCCTAGTGGAAAAAGTAATGTTTTCACGACTTCCTCGTTTAACATCAGTAATTCCAAAAGGGTACCTCCACTGATTTGGTGGAATTTCAAGTTAGCTTGGTCGGGATTCACTCCCTATAAGCCTTCTTGAGTCTGCCACCTCCTATCTTAAAATATGCTCTCAAGCCCACTAAGGACTTTTTGACTCACCACATGTGTATTAATCATATTCCCAGATAACAGTAATTTAAACAAATATGGCAGATAAGCAGATAGTATGATGGAAAACAGTAAATGATATTAAATGAGGAAGCAAATATAACAGCAAAAATATGCAATGCAAGGCTTAACCCTCCTAGAAAAGATAAAAATCCCCAGCAGAGTCGCCATTTTTCTATAGCGTCGATTTTTTTGTGACGCGACCACAGCCGCTTTTGGTGCTACTTTCTGATTTCTGTATTTATCTTATGAAGCTTAAAAGGAAGGGGAAGATATCTCAAACTAACCCTGCGTGCAAATGTTTTCCTTAACAAATGCGAAGAGATCGGGGATGGGGGTTGTTATACAAAGGGAAGTTGTTAACACCCAGAGTATCTATAGTAATCTATAGGAACCTTTATTTGCATATGTTTCTACTGTTGTATTGCTTGGTTGCTTAAATCCATTTGCTGTGGAATAGGGAAAGTTTCTCCATTGTGAAGGCTGAGGAAATATTTTTTGTTGTTTTTGGGATTTCTATTATTTTTTAAAAGGTACTAGACCTAAGGTTTTCGATTAGTGTGCTCGCTAAGATTTCGCAATCTTATGCCTACGCATTCCCGTAAAGAGATCTGGGAAAATTAGAGCGTTCGTAGTTCCTCCTATTCTATGGGAGGAAATAGTTTGGTGTCTTGTTCAAAGCCAAAGATTGAAGCTAAAAGAGCATTTGTGTCTTGTTTAAAGCCTAAAATTGAAGCTGAAAGTTTGTTTGTGTCTTGTTTGAAGCCCAAAATTTAAGCTAAAGGAGTTTTTGTATCTTGTTCAAATCCCAAGATTGAAGCAAAAGGTTTGACTGAGAGAGAATTTGTCATCTCTAAAGGGAGATATCTCACATATTCATCACAAACATTGAGGAATTGATTATAAGGGAAGTTGCTTTAACTGGGATGTGTGGAATCCAGCAATGCCACATCTTCCTTTATGAGTATTTTCATGCTAAGAGAGGGACATTGACTTGGATGTGTAGAATCCAGAGGTTTTCCACTTACATCACTTAGATGAAAGAGAACTTTAGCAATGATAAAGGATGGACTCCAGCTTGGATTTTGAATCAATAAGTGTGCCACTTACATCAATTATCTAGAAAGGATTTTAATTGTTTGTTTTAAAATGTGATGTACAGAGGAAATATCTTCCTATAGAGAGGACTCATGGTCTCATCTGTGGGGATGATGGATTTTGTGCCTTGTTCAAAGCCCAAGGTTGAAGCTAAAAAAAGTAGGTTGAAAACTAACTCAACTGAGGAGTATTATATTTGTCTTGTAAAAAGCCCAAGATTGAGGCTGACTGGGAAGATCATTATATGAAGCCTGAGAGGAGGCTGACTCTTGCTGAGGATTTATTTAAATCCAGGAGAGGGTCTAAACTATTTTGAGGAATCCAAAGGGAAACTAACTCTTACTAGGGATTGGAGAGGAGTTGAATTATCAGATTCCATGAGGCTCTGATACTTTTGGGGGTTTGCTGATGGTAGCCTGATCTTGGCTGGGGATTTTAAAGATGAAAGCCAAACCTTGTTGAGGATCAAAAGAGCCTTAGAGGATAAGTTTGAATGCCTTAGAGGCTTTGACTCTCCAGGGGACTGGTTGTCATACCCAAAATTTTGACCACTAAGATTTCCCATCATTGTGCAAATCATCATCACAATATGGATGTACCTTTATGCCTCATCAATCTCCTCAAAGATGGTTGAGCAGTCACTATAATAAAAAATTAGGGTTTTAAGCCCTCTCAGAGCACTTAGACAAAGGATCAATCAAGAAATGACATGATCTTCACCTTGTCTAGCCTTTCAAACACCCACAAAGGATCAAGAGGACTCCCACATCAAGAATCAAGCACAAGGTTACATTCCAAGTGGATTAAGCCTCAAGATCGCCAATGTCACCAAATTAGGGTTTTGGTCGACTAAGGCCTCCAGATGAAAATTTTCATCTAGGCATGAGCCAATACTTCAAAGAATAACTCAAGATACTCTAGGGAATCTCATGGACCCAATCATCAAGTCAATTTTGCCTCAGGGGATGCATTTATCAAAAATCAAGAAATAGGGTTTCTTGACCTAATTCACCCCTAAGTTGACTTTTAGGACAAAGCATGAGCCAAGACCTCAAGACATGATTTGAGGGTCTCCCATACACCACATTGATCCATTTGCAACAAATTTCAATTTCATCAAGACCACAATTAGGGTTTTGAGGAAAAAGTCAACTGCATCTTTGACTTTTGACCAAGATATGCTCCCAAACCTTGGGACATGATTCAATACACCCTATAACACCTATGGAACATAGCCATTAGGTTTGATTTAGGTCAAGGACTTGATTTCACTAAGGATCGCACAGTTTGGAATTCATCTGATAAAAAGTCAACTGTGCACAAAAGTCAACTTTGACTTTTTGAGATTTTTCACAATTACGGTTCCTTGACCCTAAAATGTTGTTAATGTGTGATTGGAATCATCATTCATCAAGAAAAATAAAAGAAAATAGGATAACTTGTAAAAAGGGTAACCATAAAAACTTAGAATTTTTCTAAGTTATGGAACAAAGTGGCTAGGGTACCAACTTCCAAGGACCATAACTTGAGATCCAAGCAACCATTTTAGATGGTCCAAAGATGGATTTGTAGATCTCATGGCATACTTTAAAAGTGTCAACTACAGCTCATTCCAATTCCTCATGGATTTTAAGTTATGGAGTGATCAAAATGGCTGAAAACACAAAAGTGACATTTTTCCAACACTTAGTGAAATTTTTACTAAGTCAGAATCTGCCTTATTTTTTCCCAAATGTAGAGGCAGTTTTCAATGTAATTCAAGTAGGATCAAAACCAAAGTTGGACATCATATTGAAATAGGATATATCAGCTTTCCAAAATGTCCAAGAACTCCATCAAATTCCATCTGAGCTATGAGTTATGACAGTTGCAATGTGCCTTGATGCAAACTGTCACACAAGGCATATTTGTGCATTATGGCTCGATTTGATCAATTTGAGCAACTCTAAGCCTTGTCATCATTTTGGACACATATGAGGATAAAACAAGGATGGAATGATCTGATCCCCAAGCCTCCAAAGTCCAAGAATCTACATTAGGCTTGTCATCCCTAAAAAGGCTAAAATGTGCCAAGAATTCAATTTTGTTTCCAAGAATTCAATGGATGCACCGAGGTGGCATGAACTAAGCCTATTCTAACTGAATGAGTCAAGGATAAACTCTGAACCAAAGAACCATAGGCCTGTGCTCTAACCTCTAGTCAATGGCTAGAGGAGACTTAAGATTCCAAAGTGATCCAATTGGCCAAAGGCCTGCTGCAGCCACCATTCACTATTGCTTGCAAAAAAAACATGCTCTACTATAAATAGAGCTCATTTGTGCTCAGTTTGAGTACACCAAAGCACTACAACACTTGCTTTCCTCAAAATCCCTTTCTCTAGGCCAAAATGCCTTCTTTTGCAAGGTAACTCTGAGTTTTTGAGTTAGAGAGCATTTCCATCACAGCTCATGATCCAAACACATCTAATATGTCATATCTAAGCTGTCCAAACTCTCATATGTGACCTGTAACCCCAAAATCACAAAGTCCCCTCTCAAAACCTCAAAATTGGACTTTTTTGAATTTTTCAAGCCATGTCTTGATTCAGTCACTTTCAAAACCAGATAAGACCTCAAACACACTGCAAATATTATCCTTGAACTGTCCCAAATGGTTCCCCACATCTGGAACACCATTTGAGAGAGTTTCTATATTGGTCACTTTTGCCCCTTTTGCAAGAAAGGGCTGAAACTTGTTCCTGAGGATTCCAGTTGGTTCCAACCATTCTAAAAGCTTCTAAGGGATCATTTGAGGGTGTCCAAAGCATCAAATTGTTTCTGGCACAAGAAACTTGACAGATAGCCCAAAAAGCTCCTAAAGAGGTAAGCATCATAACTTGAACTCCTTGAAATATGCATTGCTTTGAAGTCCACTGATCATGCACATCTCATACATGTTATATATGTTATGTTTGAACCAATTCATCATATAATTCATGCCTGTAACAAGAGATAGCATAGAAAATGCAATTATAGGCCTATTTCAAGAACACTATCGGGTTTTGAAATAGGAGCCTCATCTGAAAAAACCACCACCACCATTGGATTCCTTGTGAAATTCTAGGCAAGATAGACCTAAATTTTGTCCCAATCCATGGAGAAATGAGAAAGTTACAAGCTTCACATTTTTGGCCAAAATCTTGCCTTGCCTTGCCTTGGCCAGGCCAAAAACAAGACATGCCTCATATATTCATGGGGTGGTTTTGATACACAGATGTATCACCACCCCAGTGGTAGTGTAACACCCATATATAGAATCCATACATCAAAGCATAAATTATATATATGAATCCAAGTATTTGGTATTGAAATACTATAAGTTCCTAGTTAACACATTATACACATAAATGCCTCTAATACATAACACTAAAAGTCTAAGGCATTACATATACAAGATGTTCAAAAATGATAAAAACTAAGAACTAGATCATAACAATGATCTCAAAATAACAACATAGCGGAAGCTAGCCATCAACAAGTAAAGAAAAGATCAAACGACCTTGTCCTCACCTTTCTCAGAACCTGAAACACCTGAAATACATCAACAACGTGGGGTGAGATACATCAAATCTCAGTGAGTTCCCTATCATATGGATTCTCTCAGAGTATTCACGGTTCTAACAATCCTAACTCAAGTCCGGGGAAGGGAAGGACTCTTGAGTTCACACTTGATAATCTCACACTATATGGAAATATGACATGAGTTCATTAACTCACATCATCATTAATCGATAACCGGTACCAAGGTATCTCTTATTCCCGTCCACTTCTACGTCTAGAAGGCGACCCGAGTCATAGATCCTTGTAGTTACTTGGTATACAATTGGATTCGGGATCATCGGCCTGTTAACCGTGAACCGTCACTTCTCATGGCCTGTTAACCATCACAAGTCTCGTACCCATTGTATAGGCTTCCAATTGTACTACACGTAGGGAATCAAACCTACCAAGTAATCCTGCCTGCACTTCAGAGGAGCTCGAGACTCATGAAGGCCTTTCAAGGGCAACTCAAAATAAAATGGTTACGATTACATGATCACACAACAAAATAATGTATTCGACAATGCCTAGGGCATAATGCCTCAAGGCCTTTCTTGTCCTTCAAACCACAAATTTAACCTCATGTTCCATACTAGTGTCCCACTCTCGACTAGGCCAATACCGGCAAGGATGCACTTTCTTACAACACGTGCCCAAGTATTGCCATCTAGAGTTGTCTACCATTCCTAGTTCTTCCTAGGTTTTCTTATTGTCAAGGTTAATGTTTTTCTCACTCTTCCTATTTCATTTTTCATTAACATGCATATTCACTCACAACATGTTAAACAATAATAGGATAGGCAAAACACATCATAATGGCATAATAGAATAATATACCACAATTTAAAACATAATTATATCACTTTCGAACTTTCTCGATTATTTAATCGGTCGGTAAATTCGACATATATCAGCTCCATTGCATAGAATATTTCCTTAGCTTCACATCGATATAAAGAACGCTTAAATCGGACACCCGAGTAAAAAGTTATGAATTTTAGAAAATATTTTCCAAAAGTTACAGTGTTAATCGGTTAACGCATTTGGTTAACCGGTTAACCAGTTCAATTTTCACGTAAAACACCATTTTTCCATACCATTAATCAGTTAACCCATACCGTTAACCGGTTAACCCTATTGCAGAAGTCAAAAACTCTGTTTTTAATCACACATTTCCAACCCAAACTCATTCAATTCATGATCAAACTTCATAACAACTATAAACGAATGATTCCACACATATATTGAGCATGCTACACAATTTATAACACATTTCAACCGTTAGAACATCAATTCCAATAATTATAACCTAAATCAAACATTTCCAAAAATTCTAAAACTAAAGTTCTAACTAGAACCCACCTTGAGATGAGCAAGATGAAGATGATTGAGAAGATTGGATGAAGATTGATGAATGGATGATGATGATCTTGATGTTCTTGAGCTTTTTCTCCTCTTTCCTCTTTTCTCTCCTTTCCTTTAATGTTTCTATCTTTTTCTTTTGTTTGCAAAGTGAGAGGAAAAGAATATAGTAACTTAGTATTATAAATAATACTACTAAATGTCCAAAAAGTCTCTAAAGTCCAAATTAATAAAATACCTCAGAGTCAGATAGTATTAATTGGATTTATTCTAAGTTCCACAGTTACTCTAATTTATTTGTCAAATAATTTCTCAGAGTACACTGGGCTTAGTCAATCACAATATAATATTATCCGGAGCAATAAAAAATATGGGGTATTACATCCTCCCCCCCTTAAATAGAAATTCGCCCTCGAATTTAAAGATTACCTGAAAAGATGAGGGTAAGCATCTCGCATTTCTGATTCAAGTTCCCAAGTTGCATCACCCGGATGCATTACATCCCACTGTACCTTAACAAGAGGAATATCCTTGTTCCTTAATACTTTCGTTTCTCTTCCCACAATGCGGCTCGGTTGAGGTTCAAACGTCAAATCCGCTTCTATTTTAATAGTATCCGGTAGAATCGGCTGAAGAGGATCTGGAACAAATCTCCGAAGTTGAGATACATGGAAAACATCGTGCATTTCCGACAGAGAAGGCAGTAAGGCCAACCTGTAAGCTACTTCATCAATCCTTTTTAAGATCCGATACGGTCCCACGTATCTCGGGCTTAACTTGCGTGACTTAAACGGTCCTTTCAATCTCAATCTTGGAGTAACTTTCAAAAACACATGGTCACCTTCTTCAAATTCTAAAGGTCTCCTTCGATTGTCCGCATAACTCTTTTGTCGATCTTGTGCTTGCTTAATTTTCTCGGGGATCATTTGAATCTTTTCCGTAGTCTCTTGGATGATTTCGGGTCCCAAAATTCTATCTTCGCCAATTTCCTCCCAACACAAAGGTGTTCTACATTTTCGCCCATACAATGCTTCATACGGAGCCATACCGATGCTCGCATGATAACTATTATTATAAGAAAACTCAATCAATGGTAGAAGTTCTTTCCAATTACCTTTACTCTCTAACACACAAGCTCTCAACATATCCTTCATCGTTTGTATCGTTCGCTCAGTCTGACCATCCGCCTATGGATGATTAGACGTGCTCAAACGCAACTCCGTCCCCATAGCTTGTTGAAAGACTTTCCAAAACCTTGAAGTAAACTTCGGATCTCTATCCGACACAATATTAGAGGGAATACCGTGCAATCTTACAAATTCTGCAATAAACAACCTCGCAAGATGACTTGCCTTAAAAGTAGTCTTCACGGCCAAGAAATGCGTAGATTTCGTTAGTCGATCTACAATCACCCAGATTGAATCATAACCACCTTGTGTACGGGGAAAACCTACTGCAAAGTCCATAGAAATGCTATCCCATTTCCAAACTGGAATTTCTAAAGGTTGCAACAGACCGCCCGATCTTTGGTGTTCAATCTTAACCTGTTGGCACACTGCACATTCTGACACATACATCGCAACATCCTTTTTCATTCCGGACCACCAATAGTCCTTCTTCAAATCCTGATACATCTTCGAAGAACCAGGATGTATCGTAAAAGTACCTTTATGAGCTTCATCCAAAATCTTTCTTCTTAACATTGCATCATTCGGAACACAAATTCTTTGGTCGAACATAATAATTCCGTCGGTAGCCTGAATAAATCCTGGTAAAAGTAACACTTCTTGCAACTTCTCATCCAACATTTGACCTTGTTGAATATCAACTCTTAGAGTAGAATTGACATTCAAATTTCCCATAATCACACCATCTTGGGTCCACACAAACTGAATATTAAGATCTCTAAAATTCTCCAACAATGCATACTCCAAAATCATCAATTTCGCGCTATGAACTACTTTCCGACTTAACGCATCTGCTACCTTATTCACTTTTCCTGGATGACACTTCAATTCTAAATCATAATCTTTTAAGTACTCCATCCATCCTCGTTGTCGCATATTTAACTCCCTTTGGTCAAATAAATATTTCAAACTCTTATGGTCACTGAACATTTCAAAACGTACACCATACAAATAATGCCGCCACACCTTTAGTGTAAAAACAACCACTGCCAATTCCAAATCGTGAGTTGGATAATTCTGTTCATGAATTTTCAATTGTCGGGAGGCATAAGCTACTACTTGACCACCTTGCATCAGAACACCTCCCAATCCCATCTTAGAAGCATCACAAAACACTTCGTAAGAGTTGTTAGGATCAGGAATGATTAACACCGGAGCTGTTGTCAATCTCTCCTTCAACTTCATGAAACTTTGCTCACAACCCGAATCCCACTCAAAAGCAAAATCTTTACGAGTAAGTTTCGTCATTGGTAAAGCCAACTGAGAGAAACCTTCGATGAATCTCCTATAGTAACCTGCCAGCCCTAAGAAACTTCTGACTTCCGAAGCATTTCTCGGCCTCTCCCAATTTATCACTACTTCTACCTTCGACGGATCTACTGCTACACCACCTTATGATATAACGTGACCAAGAAACTTAACTTCCGCCATCCAAAATTCACACTTACTTAACTTAGCAAAAAGTTGCTTCTCTTGCAACACGGATAACACAATTCTCAGATGTTCCTCGTGCTTTTGTGAAGTACGAAAATAAATAAGAATATCATCAATGAAGATTACAACAAACTGATCCAAGTAAGCTTGAAATATACGGTTCATGTAGTCTATAAAAATAGCTGGAGCATTAGTCACACCGAAAGGCATCACTAAGAATTCGTAATGACCATAACGGGTCCTAAATGCAGTCTTAGGTACATCGGAATTCTTCACTCGGATTTGGTGATAACCCGACCTCAAATCAATCTTCGAGAACACGCAGGCTCCTTTCAATTGATCCAAAATGCCGTCTATCCTGGGCAAGGGATACTTGTTCTTAATGGTGACTTTATTCAGCTGACGATAATCGATACACAATCGCATTCCACCGTCTTTCTTCTTTACTAACAGAACTGGAGCTCCCCACAGTGAAACACTAGGTCTAACAAAATGCTTTGCCATAAGCTCTTCTAATTGATCCTTTAATTCCCTTAACTCCCTTGGTGCCATCCGATAGGGAGAAACGGATATAGGAGCCGTTCCCGGTACCAGGTCAATAGAAAATTCCACTTCCCTCTCCGGAGGAAGAGAAGTGACATCTTCGGGGAAAACTTCGGTAAACTCGTAAACTACAGGAATGTTCGAAACTTGAAGGTCGCTACTCCCTTTCTTAGTGAAAACCAACAACACAGATTTGTCTTCTTCAAACAAGAGATTTATCATACCAACCGTACCTTCTAGAATAGTTGTTAAAACATCCTTTTGTGTAGCCTCAACAGACGGAATAATGATAAGCTTCTCCTCACACCCAATAAAAACCGAATTAGCAGAAAGCCAATCCATTCCCAAAACGACATCAACTTTCTTAAGCGGTAGACAAATAAGGTCAATCTGGAAAACTCTACCGTATACAGACAAAACACAGTTTTCACACATCAACGGTGTTTCAACTATTTCATCCATGGCGGTAGTGACCACCATAGGAGGAGACAAAGGAACGGACTGTAACCCAAGTCACTTCATACATTGCATCGATACAAAAGAATGTGTAGCTCTGCAATCAAACAAAACAAAACAAGGAAATCCGTTAACAAAGCACGTACCAGCAATTAAGGAATTGTCACTCTTCTTCTTCCTTGCATCTAAGGTATAAACCCTCCCTTATGTCTGAGTCCTATTCTGAGGATAATCTTTCTTCATATGACCAACCTTCTAACACTGAAAGCACTTTACCCCTTCATAACCACACCTTCCGAGATGATTCCTGCCACAAGTGCGACACACGGGAGGTGTACTCGCCCTTGTATCTTGTAGCTGTTTCCCCTTGAAGGATTGTGGCCTAGGTCTAAATGGTTGATTAGACCTTCCACGATCACCTTGAGTTACCCGACTTGCTACACTTTCATCTCGAACCTTTTTCAAGCTATGCTCCGCCACATAACATTGTCTTAACATTTCGGCATAAGTAGTAAATTCTCGTTGAGACACGCTATGTGAAATTTTAGCCCTTAAACCAAACAGAAACTGATCAATCTTCCACCTCTCATCAGGAGCATACATGGCTTGTCTAGAATAAGCGGCCATAGTTTCAAATTTCTTAGCATAAGAAGCCACAGTCAAGTTACCTTGTCTCAATTGTTGAAACTCAAATTCCTTCTGAGATCTCAAGGAACTTGGAAAATATTTCCCCATAAAATTTACCTTAAACTGTTCCCATACCTTAGGTACCTCTTAAATTGTCATTAAAGCTGAAGCGCTCTCCCACCACCTCATGGCAGGACCCTTCAACAAGTGGGAAGCAAAGACCACCTTGTTCTCCTCACTGCACTGAACTATTTGGAAAACCCGTTCCATACCTGATATCCATTCATGAGCCTTCACTGGGTCTAACCCTCCCTGAAATTCCGGAGGATTTAAATGAATGAAATCCCTAAAATTTCCTCCTGCAACCTCAGGAACAACCACTGGAGGATGTAGACCACCCGCCATCTGCTGAACCATTTGTTGCATAAACTGATTTTGTTGTTGATGCATCTGCTGCATGAATTGATACAACGGAGCATTCCCCTTGCCAACCAGCGGATTAGTCCCTGCTGGAGCGTTTCTTGGTCTACCACGGTTGTTTCTGCGCCCGTCATCCATGTTCCTGAATGTCATACAGATAGGATTAAGTTGATCAGGCTCAATACCATAAATATAACACGTAAGACCAAGGGCGACACAACACATATGAAACGGAAAGAAAATACTCATACTATTTCATGGCTAGGTCGAGGATATGACCTGCTCTGATACCAACTGTAACACCCATATATAGAATCCATACATCAAAGCATAAATTATATATATGAATCCAAGTATTTGGTATTGAAATACTATAAGTTCCTAGTTAACACATTATACACATAAATGCCTCTAATACATAACACTAAAAGTCTAAGGCATTACATATACAAGATGTTCCAAAATGATAAAAACTAAGAACTAGATCATAACAATGATCTCAAAATAACAACATAGCGGAAGCTAGCCATCAACAAGTAAAGAAAAGATCAAACGACCTTGTCCTTACCCTTCTCGGAACCTGAAACACCTGAAATACATCAACAACGTGGGGTGAGATACATCAAATCTCAGTGAGTTCCCTATCTTATGGATTCTCTCGGATTATTCACGGTTCTAACAATCCTAACTCAAGTCCGGGGAAGGGAAGGACTATTGAGTTCACACTTGATAATCTCACACTATATGGAAACATGACATGAGTTCATTAACTCACCACATCATTAATCGATAACCGGTACCAAGGTATCTCTTATTCCCGTCCGCTTCTACGTCTAGAAGGTGACCCGAGTCATAGATCCTTGTAGTTACTTGGTATACAATTGGATTCAGGATCATCGGCCTGTTAACTGTGAACCGTCACTTCTCATGGCCTGTTAACCATCACAAGTCTCGTACCCATTGCATAGGCTTCCAATTATACTACACGTAGGGAATCAAACCTACCAAGTAATCCTGCCTGCACTTCAGAGGAGCTCGAGACTCATGAAGGCCTTTCAAGGGAAACTCAAAATAAAATGGTTACGATTACATGATCACACAACAAAATAATGTATTCGACAATGCTTAGGCCATAATTCCTCAAGGCCTTTCTTGTCCTTCAAACCACAAAGTTAACCTCATGTTCCATACTAGTGTTCCACTCTCGACTAGGCCAATACTGGAAAGGATGCACTTTCTAACAACACGTGCCCAAGTATTGCCATCTAGATTTGTCTACCATTCCTAGTTCTTCCTAGGTTTTCTTATTGTCAAGGTTGATGTTTTTCTCACTCTTCCTATTTCATTTTTCATTAACATGCATATTCACTAACAACATGTTAAACAATAATAGGATAGGCAAAACACATCATAATGGCATAATAGAATAATATACCACAATTTAAAACATAATTATATCACTTTCAAACTTTCCCAATTATTTAATCGGTCGGTAAATTCGACATATATCATCTCCATTGCATAGAATATTTCCTCAGCTTCACATCGATATAAAGAACGCTTAAATCGGACACCCGAGTAAAAAGTTATGAATTTTAGAAAATATTTTCCAAAAGTTACAATGTTAATTGGTTAACGCATTTGGTTAACCGGTTAACCAGTTCAATTTTCACGTAAAACACCATTTTTCCATACCGTTAACCGGTTAACCCATACCGTTAACCGGTTAACCCTGTTGCAGAAGCCAAAAACTCTGTTTTTAATCACACATTTCCAACCCAAACTCATTCAATTCATGATCAAACTTCATAACAACTATAAACAGATGATTCCACACATATATTGAGCATGCTACACAATTTATAACACATTTCAACCGTTAGAACATCAATTCCAATAATTCTAACCTAAATCAAACATTTCCAAAAATTCTAAAACTAAAGTTCTAACTAGAACCCACCTTGAGATGAGCAAGATGAAGATGATTGAGAAGATTGGATGAAGATTGATGAATGGATGATGATGATCTTGATGTTCTTGAGCTTTTTCTCCTCTTTCCTCTTTTCTCTCATTTCCTTCAATGTTTCTATCTTTTTCTTTTGTTTGCAAAGTGAGAGGAAAAGAATATAGTAACTTAGTATTAGAAATAATACTACTAAATGTCTAAAAAGTCTCTAAAGTCCAAATTAATAAAATACCTCAGAGTCAGATAGTATTAATTGGATTTATTCTAAGTTCCACAGTTACTCTAATTTATTTGTCAAATAATTTCTCATAGTACACTGGGCTTAGTCGATCACAATATAATATTATCCGGAGCAATAAAAAATACGGGGGTATTACAGGTAGAAGGCGCGCACTGCACCCTAGAGGTCTGGGGTTCGAATCCCCCTCGCCCCAGATCCTCTTTTTTATCATTTTTCCACTTTTTATTATTTTTCATGTTATTTTTAAATGATTTGGAAAATTAATAACTCTCTCAATTTTAATTATTTTTTATTGGTTCTTTTTGCAAAAAATCACAAAAATGTTGAAATATTTTATTCCACAAAAAAATCAGATTTATATTATTTATTTAATATAGTTGGTATTTTTGTAAATAAATTCATTTTTATTGTTTTTAAACCTTATAAAAATGAATATCCATCTTGAAAATCAAAATCAAATGAGCCCTAAATCATATTGTGATTAAAACCTCATTTTTTAAACCTTAACCAAAAATCACAAGTAGTTTATTTAGACTTATTTGGTATTTTTGTCATTTTATTCATTTTTTTATAAAAAGGATTACTTTTAAAAGAAAATGAAATTAGGGTTTCTTTGATTTTCACCCTAACAAATTTTTTCAAAATTTTTGGGCCTCTAATAGAGTGTAAGACCCAATCCACTTTTAACAAAAACTATTTTTGTGCCTCAAGTATTGTATAAGTCCCTTTGCGTTAAAAAAAAATCTCAGCGCGATCGCCATTTCAAAACAAAAAACATCTGGGTCTACCCTCGTGTTGTAAGTTACATTTATTTTCTTTAAAAATCCTTTGGGCCTCTTGAGAGAGTGTAAGACCCATCCCTTTGTACAGAAAACCTTTTTGGGCCTCAGTCACTTGTATAAGTCCCTGTACAAATTCAAAACAACAGTGCAATCACTGTTAAAATTTGGGCCTCTCCTTGAGCTGTAAGCCCCAACGATCTTTTCAAAATACTTTCTCCTTTGATTTTGAACCCAAATATATAGTTGTTATCAAAACTTTCTTTAATTTCTTTGTTGAACAACTAACAAAACAACATGGAAGTTCTACAACGGGGTAAGTGTTTACCTGCTTTCTTTATCCGTTTTCATATATATATATAACTGTATTGTGGGAAGCTGCGCATGGTTAGTATTCTTTCATATCCTCTTTAAATACTTGTCATATATCAACTGTATATATACTAGTATAGTTATTTAGAGTTTTCCCCAGTAACTAGGTCTAGAACTAGGTAAAGCCAAGTTGGTCACTCTTAAATACAAACAAAACTTGATCCCCCATAGGATTCCAGATACAGTCTTCCCTCCTCTTGGGGTTAAATAATATGGAACAAAGAGAAAGGCAGTATTCCTCGTGAACCTTTTCTCAGACTGTCACCCTTAGAAATTGTCAAAGAAATTCTACTCCCCAGAGGTGATCTATTCTCGGTGAATGGCATCTCTTGAGTTTCTTCAAACCTCAAACTTTCAAGAAATGGTCTCTTCTCGGTGAATTTCATTTCTTGAAATTTTCTTGGTTTGGGACCCACAGGCTTCCTAAAAGCATCCCCGTCTCCTCTTGGGCTTTGTACAAGGACCCTTCGGCTTCTTAGAAGTTCTCATGCCTTCTCTTGGGCTTAATACAAGGACCCTGACGACCTCCTAAAGGTATAAGACATAACTTAGTCATCCTTTGCTAGAGCAGTCTTTCCAGTGTCAAACCTCTGGCCATTTTAGGGTTGATTCTCATCCCTTAATGCCCGCGCCTCCTCTTGGGCATCATACAAAAGATAAAACTCTTCCATAAACAGTAGACTTGGACAGTCTAATCCTCTTGAGTCTCAAAGACATTCTCAAGTTCCTTGTAAACATAAGAAGAAACCCCAGTCGCTTTGGATCGATCTCCAGCTAAAACCTAGTCTCTCTCATGAGATTTCTCCAACCAGGGTCAGCTTATCCCAAATCAGAACCTTAAGGCATCTGATACCTCAACTCTTCTGTAATCCTCAGCAAGAGTTGACTCCTCACTTGGACCTGCCTAAGGATCTCAAATCCTCAGCAGTAAGATAGCCTCCTCTTAGGATTTGTATAATGATCTCTCCTCAACACAGTCAGCCTCCTCTTGGGCTTTTTACAATGATTCTCCCCTACGGAGCTAACCTTTTCAGACTCTCTTGTTGAGTCCATCACTTTTCACGTCTCTCTTGTTGACTCAATATCCTTTTAGCCTCAATCTCGGGCTTTGTACGAGACAACAAAACACTCTCTTGTTGAGTATAAAACACTCTCTTGTTGAGTATAAAAGACTCTCTTGTTAAGTCAGTCACCTTTCAGGCTCTCTCGTTGAGTCAACCTTTTTAGCCTCAATCTTGGGCTTTGTACAAGACAGATAAAAATACTCTCTTGTTGAGTCGATCTTTATCCAAAGCTTGGTATAAAGATTTCCCCTAGCAGGAGCCAGTCTCCTCTCAAGGTGTGTAGAATAATTTCTCCAGCTTGTTCAGCCACAATCCTGGGCTTTGTACAGGACAAATAAAACACTCTCTTGTTGAGTCAAACCCTTTTAGCCTCAATCTTGGGCTTTGTACAAGACATAAATCCCCCTCTCTTAAGCTTGGGACAAATATTTTCCCCGGCAGAGTCGTTTCCTCCCAGCTCTGAGGAATTATTTTCCTCAAGCAGAGTCAACCTTTTAGCCTTAATCTTGGGCTTCGTACAAGACAGATAATGCTCTCCAGCAAGAGTCAAACTCATTTCAGCCTCAATCTTGGGCTTTGTACAAGTAACATTCAAATTCTCCCCAATGGAGTCAAAAAAGCTCTGTATAAGCATTTCCCCAACGGAGTCCATTCTCCTTAGCCTTCTTTAAAGCTTTGTGAATGAAATCCCCTTAAGCAGAGTCAAAACCCCTTTTAGCCTCAATCTTGGGCTTTGTACGAGACAGAAAGAACATTTTCCGCGGAAAAGTCAAGCTTTTAGCTTCCTCTTACCCTTTGTATAATGATAATCCCAAAGAGTCAGTCTCTTTTTTTGCCCCAATCTTGGGCTTTGTACAAGACACCAATATATACACTCTCTTGTTGAGTCGGTCTTATCCAACCTCCTCTTAGGCTTTGTATAAAGAAATCCCTCAGCCGGGTCAATTAACCTTTTAGCTTTAGCCTTGTGCTTTGATCAAGGCACACAAAAATCAACAATCCCCCTTTAGAGATGACAAATTCTCTCTAAAAACTTTTAGCTTCAATCTTGGGCTTTGAACAAGACACCAAAATATCATTTTCCTCCCTTAGAATAGGAGAAACTACGATTGCTCTGATTTCCCTATTTCGATTAAGCGGGAATACGTAAGCATAAGATTGCGAAATCTTAGCGAGCATACTGATCAAAAACTCTAGGTCCAATACCTTCATACCAATCAAAACTTATGACTAGTACCTTACCAAAAACATCGGGAAAACCCGAACATCAACAAAAACTCACTCAATCACTCATCTTTCCCAAGAAACCTTCCCCAACCCATCAACAGATAAACACTATCAATTACAAAGTGGAACCTAATGCTAAAATCTTGTGGATAACCATATATAGGATGGGTAATTGACAACTACCCATTGTATAACCTGACCCCGGACCCCCCAACCTCTTTAAAGCGTTTTGTTCAGTTAAACATTTCGCGTGCAAGGTTAGTTTTAGATAGCTTACCTTTCCCTTCCAGCTTCACGGGATAAATAAGAAATAAAAAATTAGCACCCATCCCTCCTCATTGTGAGGAGAAGAACCAGCGATAAGGTGGTCGTGTCACCGACAAAAATCGTTCGCTACACTGGTGTATTGATAAAGATGAATATGATCTATCATATGCTTTTAGGAAGCCTGAGGGTCCTTGTATAAAGCCCAAGAGGAGGCTAGGGATGCTTCTAGGAAGCCTGTGGGTCCTTGTATGAAGCCCAAGAGGAGGCTAGGGATTGAGACTGTCAAAGTCTAGGAAGAGTTCAATAAAGGTTTCACTGGGAAATAATCCTTTCTTTGTTGAACTATTCCAGGTTTTAAAGGGATTAAAGAAGAGGTTTCACCGGGAAATAATTCTCTCATTATTGAAATGTTTCATGGTTGATCAAATTGAACAAAGCCCAAGAGGAGACTATCTTCTAGGGAGATTCATTGTATGATGCCCAAGAGGAGGCAATGATGCTTGGATAAAGCCCAAGAAGAGGCTAGGGAACTAGTTCTTTGAACTAAGTTGGGATTGAAGGGATCCTATTATTTGAACTAGTTTAAACTGAGGATGACTTAAATGCTAAGAGATACTTAATAAGATATGTACAAGTATATATACAGACATATGAACAAGTATATAAACAAGTATCGATTGAATTGAGGAAAGTGGTGGGTCTTACACTTTACTTTAGATAGAGGCCCAAGTGTATTGTGATTGATCAGATGCTTTCTTCAAGATTGGATTAGGGTTTTGAAGAAATTGAAGAAAGTTTTGAATTTTGAAGGTGACTTAATCTCAAGTAGGAGAAAAGCAAAGATGTTGGGTCTTACACTCTAGATAGAGGCCCAAGTGATTATTTATATCCTGTACAAAGCCCAGGATGAATGAGGCTAAAAGATTTTCTATTTACAGAAGGGTGTTGGGTCTTACACTCTATTAGAGGCCCAGGATTATTGTTTAAACCAAGGTTTATGTACAAAGAGGTGGCACTTACACTCCTAACAGAGGCCCAAGATTATTGTGAAAACAGTGATCGCACCGTGATTTTGAAAAGCGTGATGGGACTTATACTATAGCAGAGGCCCATGAAGTGGTTTATTTACAAAGATGGTTGAGTCTTACACTCTAATAGAGGCCCATGAGTGTTGAAATGAAGTTTGAAAGATTGAATCAAAACAAAACCCTAATTTCATTTTTTAAACATATTTTTTCAAAGAAATTAAATAAAAATGATAAAATTATCAAATAAAATCACTAATCATGTTATAAACAATGATTAAAGTTTATGAAAAAGGTATTTTATTAACATAAATATTTAAAATAATTTTGGTTTTAAAAATCAAGAAAAAGAAATCATTTTAAAAACATTTAAAATAATTTAAAATAACATTTTTAAATATATTTAAAATATATCAAATAAAAATATTTTTGTGATTTTTTTGGGTGAATAAAATATTTTAATATGTGAGTAATATTTGTGCAAAAAATCATTTTAAAATAATTAAAATTTATTAACAAAACTAATTATTAAAAATAATATGAAAAATATTTAAAAAAATAGTGAAAATGTTAAAAATGGGAAAAAATGGCATGGGTGGGTGTTGAACCCACGCTCTCCAACACAAACACACTTGAAAACACACGCTGCAACCATTGCGGTGGTGATGCATCCCTGTATCAAACCACCCCCATAAATTAATTAGGGTAAATGTGACTTAAGACCAGGCCAAGGGCACCATGGTTGGCCTGCCCAAGGTTTCAAGTTTGGTCCATTTGCAAGAGGGATCATATCTCCCTCATTTCTCCATGAAATTTAAAAATGTAAAGACCTATCTTGCCTAAAATTTCATGAGGAATCTAATGACGGTCTTAGATTTTTCTAAAAATGCCTACATTTTAAAACCAGATAGTGGTTTCAAAATAGGTCAAGTTTTGCAAGTTCTATGCTACAACTCTATACAATCAATAATAGCATGAAAAAACAATTTAAACACAATAAATATGATATATATGGCATGTTCGTGATCAATGTGCATCAAAGCAATATATATTTCACAAAGTTCAAGTTCTTATGCACTTACCTCTTGAAGCTCCACTTGTTAACCTTCAAGATACTTGTGACAGAAGCAAACTAATGCCTTGGACACTCTTAATAGATCCCTTGGAAGCTTTTAGGATGATCAAAATCCAAAGGAAACCTCTGGAACAGAATCTACCTATTTCTTGCAAAATTGGAAAAAGGGACCAAAATGACAACTCTGCCAAATGATGTTACAACTGAGAAACTATGCTTGGAATACCTTAAGGATATATATTAGAGTGTGTTTGAGGTGTTGTTTGGTTTTGAGAGGGACTGAATCAAGACATGGCTTGAAAAATGAAGAAAAGTCAAAATTTGAGGTTTTGATGGTTGACTTTCTGATTTTGGTGATTTGAGATGAAGATGAAGGTTTGAACACCTCCAATGGATGATTTGTGATGTGTTTGGATGGTTATTTGAGTGGTTTAGGCGCTGGTTTTAAGAATTCCAAGTTTGATCCTTGTAACTTTGAAATTTGAAGTAAAAGAGGGAAAGTGAGAAAACAAGTCTTTGGTATTGTTTTGGAGTGGTTTGAATGATCAGAAATGACCTCTATTTATAAGGGAGAAGTTTGTTTTTAGAGGAATAGTGAATGGATGAAGGATCACTCTATTACCCAATGGATATGGTTATGTAGCATAACTTAAATGCTAAGGTACCTCAAGTATCCTCTAGAATAGCAATGCATTGACTCCCATCAATTTTGCAGGTTTAAAGTCTTCTAATTTATGGATATGTCTTGACTGATTTGTGCTTGATCCATGCCACCTCAATGTATCATATTAATGCCAAATGACAAAGCTGAAATTCAAGGCTTTTTCAATGATGATTCTTCACATGCTAGGCTAGAATTCTTGACTTATTGGACTCTATGTAGTGATTCATCCGCAGAGAACAAGTGCATTGTATCTTTCATGTTGATCTTGTGTGATGTCAAGGCTTGCAAAGTCATTAAAATGATAAAATCGTGTGGCATGTGCAAAACTGTCTTGGAAAAATCAGTTGTGTGATGCTAGGTTGTGAGGTCCATAACAGCTTGCTCAAGTTGAATCAATGGGAGTTCTTGTACTCTTTGGAAAGATTGTATATCATACTTCAACTTTGATGTTTAGATTTGGCCTTGATTCATCTTGGATCATAATGAAAAATACCTCCAAAGTTGGACAAAACATGAGACAGATTCTGCCTAAAAAATTCAAAGTGTCAAAGTTCAAAATCTTATGAAACCCTAACTTTATGGCCTTATAACTCAAAATCCATGCATTGTTTTGGGGTACCTCAGATTGACAATCTTGTTGTATGTAAGAAGAGCTATCATTTGAGCTTTGGATGGAAGAAAATGGTTGCTTGGATCACAAGCTATGGCCTTGCAGAGTTGGGAAAAAACCATTATTTTTCATAACTTAGTGAAATTTCAAGTTTCTCAAGGTTGCCCCTTTTGCAAGTAACCTCCATTTTCTTGATTTTTCTTGATTGATCATGATCCAAATTACAAGTTAACATTGTTTTTGACTTAAAGAGGCCATGTTTGTTAAAAAATTCCAAAAGTCAAACTTGGTTTTGATCACAGTTGACTTTTTGTATCAAATGAATCTTAAACTTTGTGATCCTTTATGAAATCAAGCCCTTGGGCCAAATTGAACCTAATGGATGGATTCCAAAGGTGTTTTTGAGTGTCTTGAATCATGTCCCAAGGTTTGAGATCATGCTTTACTAAAAAGTCAAAGGTATGGTTGACTTTTTCTCAGAAACCCTAGTTTGTGGTCCAGATGAATTTGAATCCTTATATTGCTTATGAACCAAGTTCTTTGAATCAATTCAATCTCGTGAATGGATCAATAAGATATATTTGAGGTCCTTAAAGCATATCTTGAGGTCTTGGCTCATGCCTTGCTCCAAAAGTCAACTTAGGGACTGAATTAGGTCAAAACCCTAATTCATGATTTTTGATAGATGCATCCCCTGAGGCTATTTTAAACTTATGAATGGACTCATGAGGTTCTTTTGAGCTTCTTGAATCATATGTTTAAGTATTGGCTCATGCCCAGATGAAAATTTCTCTCTGGAGGCCTTGGTCGACCAAAACCCTAATTTGGTGGCACTGATGATCTTGAGGCTTGATCAACTTGAAATGTTGCATTTTTGTGTTATATTCTTGATGTGGGAGACCTCTTGATCCTTCATGGATGTTTGAGAGGTTTGACAAGTTGAAGATCATGTCAATTCTTGATTGATCCTTTGCCTGAATGCTCTGAGAGGGCTCTAAAACCCTAATCCTTGGTTGAGGCAAATACTCAATAATCTTTGAAAGAATTAGTGAAGTATGAAAATGTATCCATATTGTGGTGATGATTTGCACAATGATGTGAAGTCTTGTGGTCAAAATTTAGGGTATGACAGATGCCCCTATTTAATCTTCTTGGACCTGAAGGTGTGAATGACGAAGATATTCAGACGTTCATGGTAAAAGAGGATTAAATATCAGAATACCCAAAATTTCGATTGTGGATGTGAATGGTAACTATTTTTTCTTATCCATCTTCTTTTAATAAGTAATGGAACTTGAAAAAAGGTGTAACTTCCCCTCGATCCTGGTCTTCAGCCATCGAATTGGTCTCAGTTTCTTTTGAAATAAACCTCTCATCGATGCTGGTCTTCAGCCATGGAACTGGTCTCAGTTTCTTTTGAAATAAACCTCCCCTCGATCCTGGTCTTCAGCCATGGAACTAGTCTCAGTTTCTTTTGAAATAAACCTCCCATTGATCTTGGTCTTCTGCCATGGAGCTGGTCTTAGTTTCTTCTTATCGAGTTCTTCTCTCAATAAGGAATGCTTATCTGCGAGTGTCTTCACCAAGCTTCTCTTCGAGGTTTATCGGGGAGATGCCACTTGATGGAAAAACATGTTTAATCGTATCTCTCTTCGAGACTTCTTTGGAGAGATGCTATAGGATGTAATTCAATTTTGAGGTGTTGATGACTTCCTTGAAAGTAGAACAAACTTCTCGGGGAGAGACTGTTATTTGTCGACTTATCAGGAATTTATGGGGCAAAGACAGGCTTCTTTGTTTTCCAATTGGTAGAGATTTCTTGGAGGATGTGATGTCCATTTTGCCAAGAGTCTTTTGTTGAGAAGCTTCCATGGGGGTTTTCTTTAATCCAGGAAAACAAAATATCATCTTCTATGGCGAAGGGTAAAGTTCCAAAGGTGTATAACCAAATGCCTTCTTGCCTTTCAGAGGTTCAAGTTATCAAAGTGGTCAAGGATCGATTTTAATCTAGGAATAAACTGGAGAGAGATTGCTTAAACGATACATTTCCTGACGAGGAAATAACTCAAACCGAGATTTTATCCTATCCAATTGTGGAAAGGAAAACTGATAACTCTAATGGAGAGAGGACATTTATCACTTGGGGATGAATATGACCAAAGTGATTGAAATGCAATATGAATATGAATATGAATCAATTATGCATGATGTATGAGATGCTTATGCTGACAAAACAGACATGACATACAGACTGGTGATGAACATAACTGGATACTCGACCACTCTGGGGGATAAAAAAGTATCGCTGATCTGTTGAAAGAACAAATTCTTGCTGCTGAGCTTTTCATATTCTTGGTAGTAACAAAATGCGGCTCCTGAGGAGTGATAGATGGGATACTTCATCCTATCAATATGCAGTAATTGATCCTCCACTCGGGACATGCTGATCACACAGAACATTTTGATTTTGCATTTTGAAGTTTGATTACTTTTGGAGAAGCTGTCGGTGTTCCTTCTCGAGTCCATTGATAAAAAAGGAAATTGTCATCTTTATTTTTAAAGCAGAAGTAAATTTGAAAACAAAATTAAATTCATTTTTGTGTCTCAAGAATGTTAATCATATCAAAATGTCATTTTGCAAAGCAGAATAAATGAGAATTGTAAACAAAGGGCACAAGGGCTCAAATTTTCATTGATAAAATGATAATCAGCCAAATGTGTGATTCCATGGAGTATTACAAAGTTTAGAAAATGGTAATTTAAAGGGAAAGGGGCTACATTGAAACATAATGACCACTATCCTTCTACCAACTTTGAATTCTGAGTATTTCTGAGCTTCTGCGAAGGTGACTTCTGATTGAGGATTTCTTGACGGATGACGTTATTTATGATGACTCAATCTTAGTCAGATGCAGTTACCTGCCATAAATCCCTAACTTTTGCCTAGATTTCCCCTTCAGGTTTTCAATCCATCAGGATGATCATTGTTTATGTCTCTAATTTTTGCCTGGACCGCCCTTTCGAGTTTTCAGTCCAACAAGACGTTTTTTTTTTCATTTCATTTAGGTGAAGTATTTCTTGACTACATCAACATTCGTGGGGTAGGTAAAATCTTCTCCATCCATGGTTGCGAGTCTCAAGGCACCGCCTGAAAAGGCTTTCTTAACAACGTAGGGGCCATCGTAATTCAGAGTCCATTTGCCCATTGGATCAGTGAGAAATGATTGGATCTTTTTGAGCACGAGGTCGCCTTCTCTAAATGCATGAGGTCTGACCTTTTTGTTGAATGCTTTCTTCATTCTTTGTTGATATAACTGACCATGGCATAAAGTTGTCATTCTCTTTTCTTCGATTAGGTTCAGTTCATCGTATCTACTTTGACACCATTCATCTTCCATTAGCTCTGCTTCCATCAAGACTCTTATTAATGGTATCTCTACTTCTATGGGAAGCACTGCTTCCATGTATACTAGAGAGAAAAGGGTTGCCCTTGTTGAAGTGCGGACTAATGTGCGATAACCGTGAAGAGCAAATGGTAGCATCTCGTGCCAATCTTTGTAGGTTACAACCATCTTCTGAATGATCTTCTTGATATTTTTGTTAGCTGCTTCTACCGCTCCATTAATTTTAGGTTGGTAGGGAGATGAGTTATGGTGTTCAATTTTGAACTCAGCACATAATTGTTTCATCATCTTGTTGTTTAGGTTTGATCCATTATCAGTAATGATCTGGTTTGGAACACCATAACGGTAGATGAGATTATTCTTGATATATTGAACCACCACTTGTCTAGTCACATTGGTGTATGATGATGCTTCGACCCATTTGGTGAAGTAATCAATGGCCACCAGGATGAACCAATGTCCATTTGAGGCTTTGGGTTCAATCATGTCAATTCCCCATATAGAAAAAGGCCATGGAGAAGAAAGAACTTTGAGATGCATTGGCGGTACATGAATTTTGTCGGCGTATATATGACATTTGTGACATTTCCTCATGTACTTGTAGCAATCGGATTTCATTGTCAGCTAATACTATCATGCTCTTAGAATTTTTCTTGCCATTGTGTGTTCATTGGCATGAGTTCCAAATGAGCCTTCATGAATATCTTTCATCAGTAAGTTTGCTTCGTGTCTGTCCACGCATCTGAGCAAAACCATGTTGAAGTTTCTCTTGTAGAGCACCTCATTATTCAGGAAGAAGTTGCCATCCAGTGTTCTGAGAGTCTTCCTATCTTTTCTTGAAGCCCCGGATGGGTATTTTTGTCTTTGAAGGAAGCATTTGATATCGTGATACCATGGTTTGTCATCTATGTCTGCTTCAACTGCAAATATGTAAGCGGGCCTATCGAGATGCATTATGTCGATCTTGGGTACGTAGTTCCATCGATTCACACTAATCATGGAGGATAGGGTAGCTAGTGCATCAACCATGTGGTTTTCTTCACGGGGAATGTGATGAAAATCAATCTTGTTGAAGAAGGGTAACAATTTGTGGTGATGATTTGCACAATGATGTGAAGTCTTGTGGTCAAAATTTAGGGTATGACAACCCTCATTCGTCGACTCATACTGAACGCTTTTAGTTTTTGGAATTTTAAACATGCATGCATCGACGCATCCCATGCTTGAGGTCAACGTATCGCTTCGTGAGTCAGAATTTTTTTTTTAAAAATTGAAGCGTAACAGTTGTCCTTGGGAACTCATGACATTCATTATGTCTTTTCATTTCATCTTCTCATTATCATTCTCATTTGCATCTTATCATTTCATTTCTCTTCACCAACCATTCTCTCAACTCTTCTCCTAAAACCCATTTCAAGAACTCTCACAAATCAGAAATTTCAAATCCAAATTAGTGAACAATTTGGTCTTTCTTCACCAATTTCTATTGCGGGTACTGTTCATCATCCCCAAAAACAGAGTTTCCATGGCATCTTCAAGAGTAACAGGAAAGAGGTCCACTTGAGCTTCTACTTCTAGAGCAGCAACTTCACAACCTCTGTCACAACCTCCGTTTGATATTTTGGTAAACGCTATGTCTTTACTTTCTGATGAACTTGCTGAGACTTATGAAAAGGATTTTAAGAAATGGTTAGTTATTAAGCAGTTTGTTTACTATCCGAAAGTTGCTGAACGAATGCACATTCCATAAATTATTGATATGCTTAATCATCAAAAGTTCAATAACTTCCTAGAATGTGGTACAAATTATAATGAAGACATGGTCAGATTGTTTTACACTAGTATACACAGAAAGTTTCTTGATTATGACTTTGGCTACAAGATAGGTGGTGAGAGTCTACAGGTTGATAGCGATGTTTGGATAGATCTATTTGGTATATGTCCAATTTTGTGTCCCGATCTCAACATAACCGATACCAAATTGGATCCGGGTTATGAATTCAAATATGCTCTGAATTCTATGTTGAAAGATCCCTATCCAGGGGATATTGTTGCGAGTGATCTGTTCCCAAAATCTATCACTACCGGGCGGTTGAAGCGGCAAGATAGGATTCTACAGTGGATTGTGGCTCATATTCTCCATCCTAAGAAGGGAGGATATTCAAGAGTTGACCAAGCCGAAGTGCACTTGGTCTATTTGCTCAAGAATAAGAAGAAAGTCAATTGGCCCTACTACATTGCTAGTCAAATTTTTGCTGTGAAGGAATCAGGTAGAGGGACAACCTTATCCTATCGTTCATTTATTCAAAGTGTCCTTGATCATGCTGAGATTGTTGTTCAAGATATTCCATACATCTCCATTTCGAGTGATCAAGAATTTAGCCAGAAGACCATGACTTTAATGGGTTACCTTTGGGATCGTCAAGAGCAAAGGTATATGGCCAAGATAAAAGGTTCGGATGCAAGGATTCATAATCTAGATGAGAATGAAGAGGAAGACCAAGAGGAAGATGAGGAAGCACATCATATGGAGACTGACCATCCTGTTGACGGTCATGATGATGGTGATTGGTTAGGTGATTCACCTGTGCAGGATCTTTATGCTAACCAAGGCTTAGGAGAATGGAAACACACTGGTTGGACTAACCAAGGCACATCTTATATGCCTCCGTCTCCACCTCAATATCAACCCAATAATTATGAAGTCCTTGAGATGTTGCGGAATATGCAGATTCAACAACAAAATTTTGCAACTCTTAAAGAAGAAAGGTTTACAACTATGCAGGGTCAGATTCAAGTCCAAAGTGATAATTTTTATTTGTTTGCTTCCACAGTGTTAAGCAGGTTTGATACTATGGCTGAAACATCTGCAAATCAGCATCGATCTCTTTCCGTTTGCTTCAATACGCTCAACAGGACTGTTCTTGACTTCACTGAACGACTAGAGGAGCAAAGAGCACCAAATGAGGATTATTCCTTCAGGGGGAGAGGTCACCCATATCGAGGGAGAAGACCATAGATTGTTGAGTTGTGTTGGCATTGTGAATTTCATTTAGCGTGTTCTTTTGTGTTTCATTTTGTTATTTGTTTTGCTATTTTGTTTGACTTGAAACTTGGAATGAACTACCTTTGATGTGTAATGCATTAAGTTTACTTATTTATGTTTCATGTCCTATTTAATTCTATATCTCTTGCGTTAACAACATTATATGTGAATTTTTGTTGATGTTTTATCTGTTGCAAAGAGTATGATTGCGTACATATGAATATGATTTGATTACGAATGACCTCTTGCTTCACTCTTTTTGATGTTGTCAAAGGGGGAGAATGCAAAAGTAAGTGCTTCACAAAGATAGCTCAAAATTTTACAAAGAGAAATGCATATAGTAAGGGGTAGGATGCTTCACAAAGTACTCAATGTGTGGAAGGTTTTTCCATCATCAAAAAGGGGGAGTATGTGAGGGCAAGGTTCCTCAGTGCTTTGTTTTAATGATGTCAAAACTAGTAATATCTCATACTTGTGTACTTTGGACGGTATCATTGCGTCTTAGCTTGAATTCATCCTTTAATATGCATATAATAATCCACATACGTGTGTCTATGCAAATAGGATCATTCCATATGTTAAAATTGTGCATTGGATCATTTTGGATACCTTAGGTCAACCCATACAGTGCTTTAGGTCGATTCAAAAACTTATTAAAATGTGTTTTTAGCATTCTGGCACCCTTGCATCGACTCACAGATGTGTGGAGGTCGATGCATACTGAAGGAATAACAATTTAATGCTCTCGGGTGCCCTTACATCGACTCACATATGAGTGGAGGTGGATGCATACTATTGGATGAACAATTATCTGCTCTCGGGTGCCCTTGCGTCGATGCATGACTTGGTTTAGGTCGACGCATGGCATGAATTTCTGTGCAGATTTTCTTTCTGGAGTGTTCAGGTTGACTCATAGAGTGCTGAGGTCGACCTCTCGCTCACTTAAGCATATTTTTCTGATTCTTTGTGTTTCAAAAAGCTGTTAATTATGTTATGTGGTCTTAGTCTCATATATATTCATATGCATCATCTTTTTTATAGGAACTAACAAGAAAATTGAAAATATACATTGAATTTGCTCATCATCTTCATTCTCACACTTGTATTCTTCAACAATTACACATAATCATTTTTGTTGAGTTGTGCATTGTCGAGGTGATAATGTCCAAACGTAGGATTTGTGTATCTAGTGTGGGTTGAGATTTCAGTGGGTTTTTCTTGAAAAAAACCGTTAGGGTTTGGTCTTCTAAGATCTTGAGGTATTTGGGAGTTTTTTCACAAATCTTTGCTTCACATATTCAGCCAAGTGAAAGGCTTGAAGAACGGTGGGTTCGTTCAAGCAAGTAGTGGTAATCGTAGGATTGTGTCGAAATATTTGGGGTTGAACGTCTTGCGATCGAAATCAGCCGAGTGAAAGACTTGAACATTCAAGTGAGTAGCGGTAACCTGAGGTTTGTTCAAAGTGTTTGATGCACTTGATTCAGCTTGAATCAAGGGGAGAGAAGTGAATAGAATCAACATCAACATTTAGGCTTGAGTGTATGGTGACTATAACTTCTCTTGTACAAAACTTTGCAACTTGATAATACATATCTCAATTCCAGTTTTAGAATTGGGGGCAGATGTACCCAAAGTGACTACGAAAAGGGGATCTGCCTAAATAAATCGGATGTCGTTCTCTCTTTCTCTATCTCTTTACTTTATGTTGTTAACGTTTGTGTGATATCAACTGTTCGATCAATTTCCACTGTTGTGTAGTGATGAAAATCTGTTTTGAAAACTCATTACAATCACTTAGATTATAATTACGAAAAATCTGCACTATCATTTCATAGGAAATTCAACTTGGGGTGTTGTACACACCAAGTGTTCGACGTATTGATCGCACACAAACTGTTTGCAAAATTGTCAATTTGATTTTACATTTTATAATTCATTGGAAACCGGTTAATTCAAAGTGATCATTATTTTGTATTGGTTAATTGGAAACGTATTGATTCGTTTTCTCATTGATTTTATTCCATTCGGTTTCGCATAGACGATTTAAAATCCACGGCCGCTTCCGCACATTTTTGAAAACATTTTTTAAGTGTCGAATCTTGTTAAAAATTAGTGATCTATTCAACCCCCTTCTAGATCATTGCCATCGTCTAACATAGAATTTGATAAATAAGGTTATATTATAGAATTTGGCACAATTTAATATGTTGTAGTGCAAAATTTGGCACAATACTGACAATTTGTGGTTGTGTTTTGTTTATGATGGCTAACCAATTTGTAATTCGACCATTTTCTCATACTTTGTTATATTTGTAAAACTTGTGATTTATGATGATAATATAGAGTAGCAATCACGAAATTACAAGTAATGTTTGATTTTGGATATAATTGGAACAAAATAAAATTAAGAAAGAAATGATGGAAATGGATAGAAATTGGGCGCCACTCTCTTCCTATGAATAAGAAATGACGATAAGTCTTAGTGAAGATCGCCACAAGAAACTTGGTTTCTTGATAAGATCAAAATATGGTTCAATCTAGAACTAAAGGAGCAATGCTCGTCAAAATCACACAAGGTGTTTGTTTAACCAAATTGAACTTGCTTTTTCATTCATGATACACTCCTTATTTATAGGTAAATGGTAGCTTACAATAATAACTAAAGAAATTCTATAACTTCAGCCCACTAACCTATTATTAATGACTTTGGAATGAAAGTTCACACACTTTTTCGTGAATTTCTTTTCTCTCCACTTCTTTATTATTGCTCTCTATTTTTTCAATGTCTATTTCTTTATTTTCTTCATTGACAAATTTTAACAATTATTTTTTCTCACTTTCTCTTTTCAAGATTTGGTCTTGATCACATTCTTTTGGAACAAAAACAATTTGATGTCTTTTAAATAAAAATGAGTATGTATTGGTGAAATGATCATACTTTGGCCGATTTTGTTTATGCCATGAAAGCTCGAGTAACAATTCCCTCATTTTTGAAGGCATCACATCACATAACACTTCACCTTCATATTCTTCAAGCATGAATGACACTCATACTTGTTTGGTCACCAAAATGTCAACCATATCTTTAAATTTTAGATCCTCGAGACTATATAAAGTATATATGGCTTTGTATGCTCAAGAATTGGAAGTCCCAATTTCTCTACTATTGTTGTACTTGCCATGTTGATTCAATATTTTCTATCAATGAACAAGTCACAAACCTTATAATTCACAAGACATCTTGTAACAAAATTTTTCTTTTATTTTTTTGGTTTATCTTCCATAATGAACCACTAAAAGAAATTAAAATTGGCACACAATTATCAAGAGAAAAAAAGAATAAAAATTGAAACTTTGGATTTTTTTTTACCTTTTTATTTATTTTCTATCTTTTTTTTTATTTTTTTTTCAATACAAAATAAAGAACAAAAGTAAGAAGAAAGAAGAAAAAAATCAAATTGAAATTTTACCAAAGTTTGACCCTTTTTAGAACCTTGCTCTAATTACTACTTGATGATTTTAAGGTACCATTTTTCTCATACTTTGTTATATTTGTGAAACTTGTGATTTTAAGGTGATAATATGGTGTTGGAATCACAAAATTATATTAAATATTGGAGTTGAGACAAAATTGAAACAAAGTAAAATTTAGAAAGAAAATTATGGAAAATATAGAAATGGGGCGCCACACTCTTTCTATGATTTAGAAAGGATGATAAGCCTACGTGAAGATCACCACAAGAAAGTTGGTTTCTTAATAAGATCAAAATATGGTTCAATCCTGAAACAAAGGAGCAAAGTGTCATACCCTAAATTTTACCTTGAGTTCTTCATTCGCGTCTGCATAGTGCAAACCGTTCATTTTGTCATACATTCTTTCAGTCAAAAGCATCCATCAGGGTTTAGATGAAAGGTTAAGAGTTTAGGCATTTCATTTGGTCTTGATGACTTTCAGTCAATCATTGTGTTTGATTAAGAAGTCAAATTGTTTGATTTCTTAGTCTCAGTGCATCGTTCATTCCGTTGCATCTTATTTCAGAGGGCCAGAGGGTGACAATCAAGAGTATTGTCGTCATCTAAATTTATGTAGGTTTTAATTGTAATAAAGAATCATAAGTAAATGGTCCAAGGGCGATTTATTTGCATTTGATTGCCTATTCATAATTATTCGATCAATAATTCAACGCACTAAAAAAACATCTGCATTTTTTACTTATCACTGCTCGTATTTCGTTCTGCATAACGCTTAAAATATCGACAAAAATAATTTTTTGGATCTCCAAACAGACCAGTCAAATCGTTTCTCAACAGTGCGAGAAATTAGCGGGCAAAAAAATTTCAAAATCAAGCTTGCAGACGTCAGTTTTATACGATTTGTATAGTTTAACATGGTGTGCTCGTTTTAATTTTTCGACTACTTTTTTGTCGCATTTTTATCCGCCTGAGCCTTTTAACCGGTTGATTTTTATTTCAAAATTTGATCAAAAACTGTATGTTTCTGAGAAGTTTATTTCACGTTGATCATTTTGGTGTCTTTATTTTAAATTTTTGAGCTTTTTTTTTGCCCGACTTTTTTTCATTTTTTTTGGAAAAATAATACTTTGTTAAACCAAAATTAGGACAATACAAAACAAGAGACCACAAACGGTCCAGCTAACATACCAAAAACCAACTAAGGCATCATGATATTACAAATGTGTTTCCTAAGATTGGGTTGGAACCAACATCTATAGGTAATGTTGTCTCTGATTCTCCCTTCAATATCATGGTCATCTCTCTCTATCTTGAAACAATACTCATTTCTCATAATCCAACATTCATGGATAGTTTCTGCCAAAGCACAGTTGAGGATTTTAACCTTTTTACTCTTGGACTTATTTTTCTCAATCATCCAATGCAACTCTTGCAGACAATCAGTAGGTTTGTGAGCTATCATTAGCCACTGCAGAATATTCTCCCAAATAGCCTTTACTTTCGGACATTAGAAGAAAATATGATCAATGGACTCCTTCCCATCACAAATGCTACAATTATCATCTTGAAGCATACCAAATCTCATTAGTCTATCTTTGGTGGCAAGCTTTCTATGGCATGCCATCCAAAGAGTAAACAAGGCACGGGGTCTAGCAGCATTTTTGTAGAAAATGCTCCTCCAATTGACATATTGACTATCCATTATCAGATCTGCATACAGTTTTTTAGTTAAGCATTTGTTCCCCTACAGCATATTGTTCCATTCAGAATTGTTCATGACAGTGACTCTAAGGTTCATAATTGCCTGCATAATCCAAGAAGCACTCTTATTCACTGTCATGTGCATAATGTCTTGATCCCTAATATAATAGTTGTGGATCCATTTAATCCACAAGCTATCAGCTTTACTATGGAGATTCCACAACAACTTGAGTAAACAAGCCCTATTCCAAATCTCGATATTGAACAAGTTCAGACCACCTTTTCTAGTGGGAGTGCAGACCTGTTTCCATGCTACAGGTGACTTTCTAGTAATAATATCAGACCCAGACCACAAATACGATCTACACAAACTATTAATCTTCCTAATGACAACTTTAGGAAGAGGAAGGCACTGAAGCCAGAAATTTGTAACAGCAAACAACACACTTTTGATGAGCTGAATTCTACCAGCATAAGACAGCAAGTTAGCACTCCAATGTGTGATTCTCTGCATAATCTTATCAATAAGAGGCATGTAGTGGATGACATTCAACTTTCTACTAGCCAATGGTATTCCTAGATATCTGAAAGGCAAGTTACCCTCACTGAAATTAGTTGCCTCTTGGATACTAAGCTTCATCTCAGAATCCACATTGCCAAAATAGACTTTATACTTGCTAGGGTTAACCTTTAGACCAGTAGCCTTGGAGAAACCATTAAAACTCTTCATAAGCAACTCAATGGATTTCTTGTCACCCCTTGAGAAAAGGAGCAGGTCATCTACAAAGCTCAAATTAACAATACCCAAATTTTCACACCTAGAATGGAAATTGAAATCAGGAATTTTCCTCAGCTTTTGACAAAGTCTATGCAAGTATTCCATGATTATGACAAAAAGCATAGGAGAGAGGGGGTCTCCTTGCCTAATCCCTCTTTTAGCTTCCACAAACTTAGAGTGCACACCATTCACTTGATATTTATAAGAAACTATTTTCACAGTGAGCATAACCCATCTAATGAATCTGTTGGGAAAATCCAGCTCTCTAAGGATGCCCTCCAAAGCCCCCCACTCCACTGTATCATAGAACTTCTGAAGGTCCATTTGAATCATACACTTAGGAGCACCACTCTTTGTACTATAACCTCTGAGCAACTCAAAAGCAAGCAAAATATGGTCATGGATCTTTTTTCCAGGAACAAAAGCAGCTTGAGTGCTATGAATAATAGATCCTAAAATGACACCAAGTCTCTTTGTCAAAATTCTAGATATGATCTTGTAGATGATAGTGCAACAAGAAATAGGTCTATAATCTTTGATCATCTTAGCAGAGCTAGACTTGGGGATAAGGGTGACAAGGGTACAATTAATAGCCTTATAGAGTTTTTCCTTGTCAAAGAATTCCCTCACAACCTTAATGAGATCCTCCTTTATTATGTTCCAAGTGCTTTTGAAGAATTTAGCACTGTAACCATCTATCCCAGGAGCAGCAATATCTTTTATACCTTTTAAACTATCATTGATTTCCTCATCAGTTATAGGTTTAGTCAGATACTCCTTTTGATCACTATTTAAATGAGTCCCATTCCTCATGGCCAGAATATCAATGCCCAAGAGAGTACTTTAAGTAGTACCAATAAGTTTGCTATAGAAGCTGGTGATCTCCTCCTCAATCTCATTCTGTTTACAAATAACTGCTCCAGTTTCTGTCTTCAAACTAGTTAGCTGGGTCTGATTCTTCTTAGATGGTGGCATAGAAAAAATCATTATTTCCATCCCCTAGTCTCAACCAGTCCACCTTAGACTTTTACTTCAAAAATTTCTCTTCAACTTCACCCAGTCTAATGACTTCTTTAGTATAGTTTTTGACCTCTTCAATTAGCTGCATATTCATTCTGTCCTGAACCAACTTAGATTGGGCATCCTCCAAGTTATCTCTAGCTGTAGCTAATTGTTGATTAATGCCTTTATAATACTTACACATTTCTTTGATGGTTGGTTGGAGTCTTTGTAATTTCTTCCACAAAACATACATAGGGCTACCATCCATATGAATATTCCAATTCTGCTTCACAATATCCTGAAAATTCAAATTAGATGTCACAATATTTTGGAACTTGAAGGGAGTTCTAGGGATGATGTTGTTACTGGTCTCCTTAAGGCAAAGAAGACTATAGTCTGATACACCATGATTCAGAATATATAGGCTCTTATCAAGGTTTTGCTGCTGCCAAACAATGTTGCCTAAAACTCTGTCAATCCTAGAGTAAATCATACCATTTCTTTGATTATTAGACCAAGTAAAGTGGTCCCCTATGGAGTCTTTCTCAAACAGCCCAGTGTGATCCATCATGGCAATAAGGTCTTTGTATTCACTTTCATGAACTAGACTGCCACCAATTCTATCTTGAGATCTCAAGACATTATTAAAGTCCCCCATGAGGAACCAAGGGCCATTGATGGTACTATGAACATTTTCTATCTCTTTCCACAGGTGCTTCCTATTCTCCAGCTGGTTATGGGCATAGATTGTTGTACACCAGCTTTTGAACTCACCATTCTGATAATATAGACTATAGTGAATATGCTGCTCAGAACAACCATGCTTTATCACTTTAATTCTGCTTGGATCCCATAGGATCCAAATTCTGCCATTGTTGTGATTCACATAGTTATCGATAATCTGCCAGTTATTACCAAACTTATTACTCACTTTCTTCATATTACTAAATTTAACTCTAGTTTCAATCAAGATAACCAAAACAGGGTTGAGGTTTGTGAGGCGGGAGACAACCTCATGACACTTCCCTGAATTATTAATCCCCCTAACATTCCAAGACACCATCATGTTGGACCTGTGCTTGGTCCTCCAAGCTCTCCAGCTCCAAGGGCCTCAAAGCCATTTCTACAGGCAATATCTTCTTAATTACATTGAATCATAATACCCTTGCCTTTATTTTTTCCAGAACCTCTCACATTCTCCCATCCTTCATTCCTGTCGCTTTTCTCTTCAACTTCTTGCTTCTAGGCTTCATTCTTATTGTTTTGATTAACCTTTGGCTGTCATTGCTTCTTTCCTTTTGGTTTACATTGATGTCCAACTTTTTGGCAAGTTTCACAAAAAGTTGGTCTCCATTCATACTCCACCACCTGTTGCCTTTTATTACCAGAACTGTCATTTATCATGACATAATCCTTTTGCTTCTGTGTCACATCTATTTCCACTAGAATTTTAGCATAGGAAACTCTCAACTTGTTTGCTGTGCACTCATCAGTGAATAGAGGGTTTCCTAAAGCACTCCCTATTTTCCCTAAACTTCTAGGCCCCCATAAAAGGAGAGGTAAGTTAAGAAGCTTCACCCACACTGGCAAGGTTCTCAACATATCCCTCTTGAAATCAAACTCAGGATCCCAATCCTTCAAGACCATTGGCATATTCTGAATAGTGTATGGTCCTCTCATCACTCTAGATCCTTATCAGCATGAGATTTGAATTTCAATAAAAATACCCCTCATCATGATAGTAAAGATCAGGCAAATGAACAAAATTCTAGAACTTAACCATATACTGTTTGATAGCATTCATACTCAACTCTATTCCTATAACATACATGATCAAAGCAGAGTCCTAGAATTTTACCTCAGATTCTATATCTTCTTCATTTATGTTCACTTCAAAATCCTCTTCTACCAGTTTAGGCGTGACAAATTCTATTAAGGCTCCATTTGAAGGCATTATATTACCACTGATAACATCCACCTATAGCTTTGGGTTTTTATCTACCTTTGGCAACTCCAAATTCGGTATCTCCATGTTCGCTTCATTGTTTCCCAGAACAACATCTTCTGATTTCTCTTCTACGACTTCTTTCTTCTCTTCGCAACTCTTACTCGAGTTTGAATTAGTACCCATTGTGGAACCCCTCTCAGAATCATCTTTGTTGTTACTTTGTTGCAAGACTGTGGTTCGGATTGTTGGAGTGAGAACCTTGTTTCTCTTTGGTCTCCCCCTCCCACGACCCATAGTGCTCCTGATTATACGATTTCACTCTTCTCAGTTGGTCCCTAGCCCTAAGACTAGGAGTTTAAACCAGACTGAGATGAGATTCACCGTAAACCACAAGCTTGGACACTAGATCTGTGTTGTCGGAGTATGGCGGAACTTGATTGGAAATCGTTAGAGGTTTTCCTTCCACTTTTTTTTTCACTTTTTATCCAATTATTTTTATTTTTTAGCCAAACTAGTCTTTAGAATTAATAAGAATCTATCCCATTCTTAGTTTTTTTATGTTGTGTTATTTTGTTTCAATTTAATTACTAAGTTTTTTAATTAATTTAAGAAAAAATAATTTATTTAGAAATAAAAAGAAAAATAAAAATTAAGAAGAATGGGATGTAAAGCCATGTACATTTTGTTGCTTTCATTATGGAGTATTTTATACATCATAACATTACTCAATTTTATTATTTTGCAAAAAAATTGAGGAAAGAGGGGACCATCACTGAGTGGTCACGTGGACAACATGGCCCAATGAACATGTATATCCCTCTTTGATCTTTCAATATCATGATACACCAAAATATAAGAAGAAATATCTCTTTTTTTTTTTCAAACAGCCTCATACTCTCTGTTAAAAACATAACTCAAATTGCATATACCAACACAATTACGACACACAAAACAATCCACCCTTTCTATTCAAAACATATCTTATCCTCTTCACTAAAAAAGAGGAACCTTCACTTTATTTTCTCTCATACAACTTCATTTTTCTTCACACTTCAACAACACATCACCCATATCACTACACCTCACTATCACATTAAAACCTCTTTCTTCCTATTATCATCAACAACACACAAACCATACATTATCTCTCCCTCTTATCTTCCTCATCTTTATTTGTCACACACCCAACCATACTTCATAAACTCACACCTTCACCCATCACCAACATCCATCTTCCTCACCCCTTCACGGCCAAACAACACAAACCAAAATCTCCACTAACCCACCGCCGTGAAACCGTCATGCTCTGACCTTCATTACCGTCTGCGCTTCCCCACCATGTGTACAACCCTCCATCATCCTCTCTGCTACAGTACCATAGCCAACAACACTTTTCCATTCACGATTTCAACTAGTAACTATTCGATTTTTAACTTTCGACTTTGTGTTTTTTAGTGTGTTTTAGGTTGTTGTTTTTTTAGTTTTTGTTGGAGAGGAAGCCAAGAAGTTATGAGGAAGAGGTAGAAATTTTTGGTTTTCACATGGCCATGTTGCTGTTGCTATTTTGATTGGCAAACAATAAGAGAATAGTTTTTCCTTCACATGGCCATGTTGTTCTTCTTACTGCGCATACAAGAGAGAGAGAGAGGAGTGTAACTCCGGTTTTTGTGACGCGACCACTATCGCTTTTAGCGCTACTTTATGATTTCTATATTTATCCTATGAAGCATAAAAGGAAGGGGAAGATATCTTAAACTAACCCTGCGTGCAAACGTTTTCCTTTACAAATGCGAAGAGATCTGGAATCGGGGGTTGGTTATACAAAGGGAAGCTATTAACACCCAGAGTATCTATAGTAATCTATAGGAACCTTTATTTGCATATGTTTCTACTGTTGAATTGGTCGGTTGCTTAAATCCATTTTTGCTACTGATTGGGGATGTTTTTCCTTTGAGGAGATGTTCTTGTTGTTCTGGGGTTTTCTATTGTTTTTGGGAAGGTACTTGACCTAAGATTGTTTTAGTGCGCTCGCTAATATTTCGCAATCTTATGCCTACGTATTTCAGTAAAGAGACCTGGAGAAATCAGAGCGTTCGTAGTTCCTCCTGAATCTATGGGAGGAAAAATGTTTGGTGTCTTGTTCAAAGCCCAAGATTGAAGCTAAAAGAGTATTTGTGTCTTGTTTAAAGCCCAAGATTGAAGATAAAAGAGTGACTAAGAGAGACTTTATCATCTCTAAAGGGAGATATCTCACCTATTCATCACAAACATTGAAGAATTGATTTATAAAGGAAGTTGCTTTAACTGGGATTTGTGGAATCCAGTAATGTCACATCTTCATTTATAGGAGAATTGAAATGCCATGAAGGAAGAAGCTTTAACTCAGTGTAGAGCAATGTCACTTTTTCCTTTATGAATCTTTTCATGCTAAGAGAAGGACATTGACTTGGATGTGTAAAGAGAAATTTTAGCCATGATAAAGGAGGGACTCCATCTTGGATTTTGAATCAACAAGTGTTCCACTTACATCAATTATCTAGAAAAAAGGTTTAATTATTTGTTTTGAAATATGATGTATAGAGGAAATGTCCTCCTACAGAGAGGACTCATGGTCTCATCTGTGGGGATGTTCAATTTTGTGCCTTGATCAAAGCCCAAGGTTGAAGCTGAAAAAGTTGAAAACTGACTCAACTGGGGAGTATTACATCTGTCTTATAAAAAGCCCAAGATTGAGGTTGACTAGGAAATTCATTATATGAAGCCTAAGAGGAGTCAGAGGGATTTAGAGTGGAGATTGACTCTTGCTGAGGAAATTTAATTCCAAGAGAAGGTCTAAACTGTTTTGAGGAGTCAACAAGGAAACTAACTCTTGCTTAAGAGAGTTGAATTATTAAATGCCATAAAGGCTTTGATTATTTTAGGGATTTGTTGATTATAACATGACCATGGCTGGGGATTTTAAAGTGAAAACTAAACCTTATTGAGGATCAGAAGAGACTTAAAGGATGAGTTTGAATGCCTTAGAGGTCTTGACTCTCACGGGGACTGGTGTATTGATAAAGATGACTAATATCTATCCTATGCTTTTAGGAAGCCTGAGGGTCCTTGTATGAAACCCAAGAGGAGGCTGAGGAATGCTTCTAGGAAGCCTGAGGGTCCTTGTATGAAGCCCAAGAGGAGGCTGAGGATTGAGACTTTCCAAGTCTAAGAAGAGCTCAAGAAAGGTTTCACCGGGAAATAAACCTTTCTTTGTTGAACTGTTCGAGGGTTAAAGGGGTTAAAGAAGAGGTTTCACCGAGAAATAATCCTCTCTTTATTGAACTGTTTCAAGGTTGAATAAATTGAACAAAGCCCAAGAAGAGGCTGACTGTATTGGGAAGAAGAATTCCTTTGTACAGAAGGGAACTAGTTGTTTGAACTAAGTTATATTGATTGAAAGGATCCTATTATTTGAACTAGTCTAAACTGAGGATGATTTAAATGCTAAGAGAAACTTAACAAGATATGTACAAGTATATATACAGATATATGAACAAGTATATAAATAAGTATGAATTGAATTGAGAAAGGTGGTGGGTCTTATTCTCTGGATAGAGGCCCAAGTGTATTGTGATTTATTAGATGCCTTCTTCAAGATTGAATTAGTGTTTTGAAGAAATTGAAGAAAGTTTTGAATTTGAAGATGACTTGATCTTAAGTAGGAGAGGAACAAAGGTGTTGGGTCTTACACTCTATATAGAGGCCCAGATGATTGTTTGTATCCTGTACAAAGCCTGGGATGAATGAGGCTAAAAGATTTTCTATTTACAAAAGGGGGTATTGGGTCTTACACTCTAATAGAGGCCCAAGATGCTTATCTTGTTTTGAAAAATAGAGGATGATTTTGAAAGAAAAAGGTTAGGACTTACACTCCTAGCAGAGGCCCATGATGCTTTTAAAACACAATGATTTTGAACACTGAGAGGAGAGACTTATACTATAGTAGAGGCCCTTAAAAGAGTTTATTTATGTACAAAAAGATGGGACTCACACTCTATTAGAGGCCCAAGTTTTATTGATGGAAAGAAAAATGATGATGATGAGGCTTATACTCAAGGAGAGGCCCAAAGGTTTGTTATAAAAATGATGACCGCACCGTGATTTTGAAAAAACACTATGGAACTTATGCTATAGCAGAGGCCCATGAAGTGGTTTATTTACAAAGAGGGTGGGGTCTTACACTCTAATAGACGTCCATGATGATTTAATGATTTTTGAAAACCCTAGTTTGAAATATTTGATTAAAGGTGTTTTTCAAATGATTTTACACATGATGTAAGTTAAGATAAACATGTTGTAATCTTAAAACAAAGTTTGAAATATTAGGTTTTATTCATATGAAGATCAAAATGTTATAGGTTTACAAATAAACAAGGAGAAAACCATTTTTTTAGGGTTTTTAATCATAAAAAAACAATTAATTTCAACTTAATAAAAAGAGATTAAAATTAAATATTTTTTTTTTAATTTTTGTGTGGATTAAATAAATAAAATGTGTGAATGACATGTGTGCAAAAAATCATTAAAAAATAATTAAGTTTGATTTAAAAAATAATTATTTGAAAATAATATAGAAAATATAAAAAATATGTGAAAATATGAAAAATGGGAGAAGTTTAAAAAAAAAAATGGCATGGGTGGGGGTCGAACCCACACCCTTACACACACAAACACACTTAACACGCAAGCACAAACCACTAGGGTTGTGGTATGTAATGCCCTGGTTTTTGTTAGATTTATTTAATCGAGTCGATTTAATTATTTTGTCTTTATATTATTTTATTCTTGGTTTTTATTTGGTAAATATGTTATGTTTATCGTTATTATGTTTTATCGCGTTTTGGGAACGTTTGCGAGAAAATTTAGTGTAGGGGTATTTTGGTCTTTTGCTTGGGTAGATATTATGTTTTTTCATTTAAAATAGAAACACAGAGAGAAAAAGAGAGAAAATAGGAAGGGGAGAAAGAAAAGAAGGAAAAGAGAGTGAGAAGAAGAAAAAGAGGAAAAACTTGAAGTTTGAGACATCGATTCAACCGACACTTCAAAGCACGATTAATCGGGTAAGGGTGCGAAAATCGGTTATTCTATGTTTGTGTATGATTATGTATGTGTGTGTTGGAAGTTTTACTAGTTTTTCAATTATAGGTCGAAATGAGATAAACGAATAGAAATCGATGTTTTCACGGTCGGAAATCGATATAAATTGTGTTGTATGATCACACTGTGTTTATGAACAATCGTTGATACCTGTTTTGCTGTTGGAATTGATTTGGGATGGAAAATGGGATTTTTGGGATGAATTTTCGAAGGGTTTATTTTTCTGCATAACGCAGAGCGCACTTAGCGCGGTCATGCCCGCTTAGCGCAGTCTGCAGAATTTTCAACCTTTCCAACCCAAGAGCAGCGCGCTTAGCGCAGAGGGGTGCGCGCTTAGCGCGACCTGGGACTTCAAAAATTAAAACTATTTTCAAAAATCCGTAACTTTTGATCTGTAATTCGGATCAGGACGTTCTTTGTACCGATGGAAAGCTAATGAGATGTTCTTTCTTATAAAAATAGTTTTGAGATTAGTGGCCGATTTAATTGGGTCAAGAATTCGGAAAACGTGTCGTTTTGTCGACTTTTCTCATTGTAATTGTGTGCAATTGATGTGTTATCATGCAATATGCTTTTGATATATATAACTTATGGCTTGCGTGCTGTTATATGATGTGAATGCATGTGATGAAATGTTGTGATGATGGTTTGTGGCCTTAGGGCAACTAAATGCATTATTTGTGTTTGATTGTAATGCATGATTATGGATGTTGAGATGGTTACATGGTTGTATATGTGTATGCATTTGATTGTCATGAGTCATTGTATGCCAAGCATCATGATATGCATCTTGTGATGTCGTGTGCCCTTGTGGGGTGTGAGCGACGAAACGATTTCAGAGGGAATCTGCTGTAACGATCGTGTGCCTTATACAAAGAGGACCTAAAGTGACGTTATAGATGATCGTGTGCCTTATACAAAGAGGACCTAAAGCGATCGGATCGTGTGCCTTATACAAAGAGGACCTAAAGCGATCCATAAATGTCGTGTGCCTTATACAAAGAGGACCTAAAGCGACGGGGAACATCGTTTGCCCGACGGGGAGTTACACTAAGTAACAAGCGATGATTCCAATAGTTCCTGAGTGAACTGATGATGAGAATGATGGATGGTTTGGTACCGCATTGCATTGCATAGAGTCGTTGTGTTGGTCTCTGTGTATTTCCATAAATCATGAATGGATTGATTGTGTGTGGGAATTGTGAATGGGATTGATGAGTTGATATATATATATATATATATATATATATATATATATATATATATATATATATATATATATATATAGGTGAAAAATGTATTGAGCATGATTGATATACCTTGTGATGGATGTATGAGTTATGAATTGCGTTGTGTTGTATTTGAACTGTAGTATACGTTGTGGTGAGAATGTTTTTGTATGCTTATTTCATGTTATTACATAATTGTATGCAACTATATTATAATTGTGTTTCTCACCCTTCTGCTGTGGTTTGTTGCTCTATGTGGCAATTGCAGATTAGTGTCTTGGAGGCTCTTGTGAAGATTAGTTCTCCATCCTTTTGTCGGTCTGTCTGCTCTGATACGTAACACGGGATTCGGGGAACACTTTTGTTATATATGTATACATTTGTTGGATCTATTTTGTATTACCTTTGTATGAATATTTTGATGTTATAAAACAATTTACTTTGTAAAACAAGTCAGTTATGGATCTTTCCGCTTTATTCCATAATTGAACTTTCCTTTTGTTGGAAAAAGTTTCACTTTTATGTTTATTCCATTTTGTGTTATGTATCAAATTTATGAGCAGGGATTGTGGTTTCTTTCTTTAAATGTGGCATCCTTGTTTCTGTCTAAGAATAACTTTTTATGCACTCTGATTTATTTATGTATTATTTATCGCGATGGGAATTGGGGTGTTACATTAGTGGTATCAGAGCAGGTCGGTCCGTCCGGCCAAGTTGTTGAGTCAGTTTGGTGTGACAATTGAATACTGTCGATGTTGTTTGTTCCTTAGTACGTGATATGTGTGTGAAACACTGTCAGTGCTTTATGGTTTTCTAATCCTTCGTCTTCAGGATTGAGAATGAGATAAGTGGGGGAGAAGCTGGTGCTTCTCCAAGTTACTTCAGGTGTGGAGCATTGGCTTAGTGTTCCGTTGGTTGCAAGATTGTAAGTGTTGTTTGGACAGTGTTGTTCCCGGTTCTGGAGGGAATGCGGAGGTAAGGTTTATGTCAACTAAGGATTTGTACCTTAGGTAGTTTTGTGCACAAGATGCAAGAAATGCTATTATAGTTTGGTAAAGACGGTTTATGCCCCATCATGATTGTCGGCTGTCTATTGATAAATTGAGGAACCGATCACCCTTAATCTCTTGTTGATAGTAGACGGAATTATGTTGGATGGAATAGACGTGTCTTTCCGGCTTTGATAGTGTGTGAAATGAATTGTTTGGAATTAAGAAAATGATTACGGATTGTTTTGTTGAGTCGATGAAGATTCTAATATCGGAAGATGAGACGGTTTAGAGGTTTTGGTATGTTGGTCCAGTTGGGAAGTCATTGAGAGAGAACGATTGGGTATCGTTAAAGGTTGTTCTCAGGGAGTAGAGAGTGGACTCAAATTTGACGAAGGTGAAGAGTTGAGGTTTATATCTGCTAAGTAAGTAGAAAACTCTCAGGGGATGAGACTAAGATGTTTTTTATGTTTGTGATGATAGGGTTTCGGAAATTGGCGGGAAAGCCACAGTGATGGGTCGTCAGTTGTGCATGGTTTCAGATGTGTTTTTGGATGAAACATTAGTGTGTCGACTTGAAGAGGTCCAGCATGGTTGGTAAGGAAAAGGATAATAGCATGAGGATGCGTGTTAATTAGTGAGTAGTATGGAAACTTGCGGTTGTGTTCTAGATAGCTTGAGTTTTGAATTGTGATGAACTGCGAATGATTTGAAGTTCCTTGATGGTATTACTTTTGTTATGGGTTGAGATCTCGTGTCAACAGAAACCTTGAGTGAGTTGGAACCCTGTAAGAAGAATTGATATGGAATATGGTAAGCAAAGATTGTTAAGCTATTTTGGATAAATTGTTTCGAGCTCAAAATGAATTTTGAAGGTTGTATATGTTATGGTTGTGGAGTATATGAATCGTATCTTCCATATTTGTTTGGATAAGTTTATAGTGATGTTTATTGGATGATATTCTGATTTATTTTAAATCAAAGGATGAGTATGTAGAATATTTGAGGATTGAGTTACAAGGGTTGAAAGAGAGGGAGCTTTCTGCTAAATTATCGAAGTGAGAATATTGATTGAAAGAGGTTAGTTTTCTTGGATATGTTATTTCTGGTGATGGTACTGTTATGGATCCATCGGAAGTAGATACAGTTCTACAATGAGAGGCTCCGAAGTTGGTTAAGGAGATTAGAAACTTTTGGGCTTGGTTGGTTGTTACTGCAGGTTATGGAAGACTTTTCTAAGTTCGTGCTTCTGTTATCTCAGTTGACTTGCAAATGGTGAGTCGTTTGTTTTGGATGTTTGTTGTGAGTAAGTTTTAGTGAGCTGAAGTAGAGGTTGTCTACGGCTCCAGTTTGTGTGATCCTAATAAACCGTTTGTGAGGTATTGTGATGTGTCTTTGATGAGTTTAGTCCGTGTGTTAATGCGAGAGGGTAAAGTCATTTCTTATGCTTTACGACAATTGAGGATTCATGATTTCAAGATGGCTTCGGTTACTTTTGTGTTGAGAATCTAGAGGAATTATTTTGAGGGTTTTAGGTTCAAGGTGTTTGATAATAACAAGGGATTAGAGTAATTGTTTGGTCAGAAGGAATAAAGTAGGAGACAACAAGGATGGTTGGAATTCCTGATTAGTTATGACCTTGGCTCGAATTATCCTATTGGTAAAGTTAATGTCGTGTCTGATGAGTTAAGTCGAAAGCTTTTATGCATGTCTGTTTTGATGGTCAGAGGATTAGAATTATTTGAGCAGTTCAGAGACTTGTGTCTGGTGTGTGAGATAACTCAGTGGAGTGTGAGGTTGGGTATATTAAAAGTGAACAATGATTTTTGGTGAATATGAGAAAGAGTTAGACTTTGGACGTGGGATTGATAGTTTTGATGGTTACGAGTAATCAGAGTGCGCATCGAAAGCGTGATGTGGCACATTTCGTATATGAGTGTGTGACTTGTAAGAGTTCATAGGTTGAACATTGGAAACATGTAGGAATGATGAGACCATGGGACATTTCAGAATGGAAGTGTTAGGTGAAAGGTTTAATTACTATTCGTGGGCTACTGTGTAGATGGATGTTTTGGTTGTATGTTCGATTGGTGAATCATAGCATTGTTGTAATAATGTTGTGTGGCAAGGTTGTTGGCATTCTAGTTTTATGGATGTTGTTAAGACGTTGTTTATGTCGTGGAACTTGATGTTTTTATCTTTGTTGTTGCCTCGTTTCCATGGTGATGGTTCGAGTGCGAGTAGCTAATTCCTTGTGGGGAATTAGGGGAGTGTTACCTACGGTGATGGTAACGATCTTGTTGTGTTTCGGTTCAAGAGTGAACCTGTGTGTTCGTAACTTGGGTATTCTTTGAGTCGTGGGTTGGCCGTCAAGTGCATTGTATAGGCTTTGCATCTTGTCGTTGTAGTTGTCGTCGTTGTCGTGTCGTTGTTGTAGTTGCTGTTAGCAAGGTGGTTTGTCAGTTTGTGTTATTCATGGTGTGCCTTTTGTTGGCATGAGAGTGGGTTAGTCGGATGCGAGAGTCGTATCCGGAGTTGTTCGTATCAGTTATATTTTCGAGGACAAAAATTTCTAAGTGGGGGAGAGTTGTAACGCCTTGGTTTTTGTTAGATTTATTTAATCGAGTCAATTTAAGTATTTTTGTCTTTATATTATTTTATTCTTGGTTTTTATTTGGTAAATGTGTTATGTTTATCGTTATTATGTTTTATCGCGTTTTGGGAACGTTTGCGAGAAAATTTAGTGTAGGGGTATTTTGGTCTTTTGCTTGGGTAGATATTATATTTTTTTCATTTAAAATAGAAACATAGAGAGAAAAAGAGAGAAAATAGGAAGGGAAGAAAGAAAAGAAGGAAAAGAGAGTGAGAAGAAGAAAAAGAAGAAAAACTTGAAGTTTGAGAGATCGATTCAACCGACACTTCAAAGCACGATTAATCGGGTAAGGGTGCGAAACTCGGTTATTCTATGTTTGTGTATGATTATGTATGTGTGTGTTGGAAGTTTTACTAGTTTTTCAATTATAGGTCAAAATGAGATAAACGAATAGAAATCAATGTTTTCACAGTCGAAAATCAATATAAATTGCGTTGTATGATCACACTGTGTTTATGAACAATCGTTGATACTTGTTTTGCTGTTGGAATTGATTTGGGATGGAAAATGGGATTTTTGGGATGAATTTTTGAAGGGTTTATTTTTCTGCATAACGCAGAGCGCGCTTAGCACAGTCATGCCCGCTTAGCGCGGTCTGCAGAATTTTCAACCTTTCCAACCCAAGAGCAGCGCGCTTAGCGCGGAGGGGTGCGCACTTAGCGCGACCTGGGACTTCAAAAATTAAAACTATTTTCAAAAATATGTAACTTTTGATCCGTAATTCGGATCGGGACATTCTTTGTACCGATGGAAAGCTAATGAGATGTTCTTTCTTATAAAAATAGTTTTGAGATTAGTGGCGGATTTAATTGGGTCAGGAATTCGAAAAACGTGTCGTTTTGTCGACTTTTGTCATTGTAATTGTGTGCGATTGATGTGTTATCATGCAATATGCTTTTGATATATATAACGTATGGTTTGTGTGCTGTTATATAATGTGAATGCATGTGATGAAATGTTGTGATGATGGTTTGTGGCCTTAGGGCAACTAAATGCATTGTTTGTGTTTGATTGTAATGCATGATTATGGATGTTGAGATGGTTACATGGTTGTATATGTGTATGCATTTGATTGTCATGAGTCATTGTATGCCAAGCATCATGATATGCATCTTGTGATGTCGTATGCCCTTGTGGGGTGTGAGCGACGAAACGATTCCAGAGGGAATCTGCTGTAACGATCCTGTACCTTATACAAAGAGGACCTAAATCGACGTTATAGACGATCGTGTGCCTTATACAAAGAGGACCTAAAGCGATCGGATCGTGTACCTTATACAAAGAGGACCTAAAGCGATCCATAAACGCCGTGTGCCTTATACAAAGAGGACCTAAAGCGACGGGGAACATTGTTTGCCCGACGGGGAGTTACACTAAGTAACAAGCGATGATTCCAATAGTTCCTGAGTGAACTGATGATGAGAATGATGGATGGATTGGTACCGCATTACATTGCATAGAGTCATTGTGTTGGTCTCTGTGCATTTTCATAAATCATGAATGGGTTGATTGTGTGTGGGAATTGTGAATGGGATTGATGAGTTGATATATATATATATATATATATATATATATAGGTGAAAAATGTATTGAGCATGATTGATATACCTTGTGATGGATGTATGAGTTATGAATTGCGTTGTGTTGTATTTGAACTGTAGTATACGTTGTGGTGAGAATGTTTTTGTATGCGTATTTCATGTTATTACATAATTGTATGCAACTATATTATAATTGTGTTTCTCACCATTCTGCTGTGGTTTGTTGCTCTATGAGGCAATTGCAGATTAGTGTCTTGGAGGCTTTTGTGAAGATTAGTTCTTCATCCTTTTGTCGGTCTGTCTGCTATGATACGTAACACGGGAGTCGGGGAACGCTTTTGTTATATATGTATACATTTATTGGATCTATTTTGTACTACCTTTGTATGAATATTTTGATGTTATAAAACAATTTACTTTGTAAAACAAGTCAGTTATGGATCTTTCCGCTTTATTCCATAATTGAACTTTCCTTTTGTTGGAAAAAGTTTCCCTTTTATGTTTATTGCATTTTGTGTTATGCATCAAATTTATGAGCTGGGATTGTGTTTTCTTTCTTTAAATGTGGCATCCTTGTTTCTGTCTAAGAATAAATTTTTATTCACTCTGATTTATTTATGTATTATTTATCCGCGATGGGAATTGGGGTGTTAGATGATACATCCGTATATCAAACCACACCCATAAATTAATAAGGGTGGAAAGGACCTGAGGCCGACCAAGCCAAAGGCGCCATGGCTGGTCCTTGCCCAAGGTTTTCAAGCTTTGCAAGAAGGATCATATCTCCCTCATTTCTCCATGAAATTGGATGAAATAAAAATGGATATTGCCTAGAATTTCATGAGGAATCCAATGGTGGTCTTAGATTTTTCTAAAAGTTCCTACATTTTAAAACCCGATAGTGGTTTCAAATAGGCCATGATTTTGCAAATTCTATACTACATGTTTATACAACCAACAATAGTGCTTAATTATAGTTTAAACACAACAAATATGATATGTATGCCATGTTTATGATCAATGTACATAAAAGTAAAGCATATTTTGGCAAGTTCAAGTTTTGAGGAAACTTACCTCTTGAAGTAAATTGGGATCTTCCAAGATAGTTGTTACAGATGTGTCTTGATGCTTTGGACACCTTCAATACACCTTATAGATGCTACTTGGATGCTTGGAATCAAAGAGAAACCTCTAGATCAGAGTTTGGCCTCTTCTTGCAAAATGAGCCAAAAGTGGTCAAAATGGCAACTCCCTCAAATGGTGTTACAGTTGAGGAACAGTTGTTGGAACAACTTAGGGATGTTATTTAGAGAGTGTTTGGAGTATTATTTGGCTTTGAAATGGACAAGATCAAGACATGGCTTAAAAAATGTAGAAAGTCAAAGATATGAGGTTTTGACAGTTGACTTTCTGATTTTGGTGGTTTGGGATGAAGATGAGGGTTTGGACACCTCAAATGGATGATTTGTGATGTGTTTAGACCATTGGTTTGAGCCCAGAAGCTCTGGTTTAGAGAACTTTCCACTCACTTTTGAAAAACTTATAAACTTGGAGCAAAAGCAAGAAAGAAGTGAAAACAAGTATTGTGTTGTTTTGGTGTGTCTTGAGTGATCAGAAATGAGTCCTATTTATAGGAGAAGGGATTTGTCTTGGAGGAATAGTGCTGGCTTGAAGATTGGCTTGGATTCAAAGGTTTTGGCAAGGTGCATCATTTCCCCTCACACAAGGCACCATAGCTCTCCACATGGCTAGCTTATCTTTTGACTTATTCCACATTCCTCAGATGTTTTTATTGTTGTTTATGTGAGCATCTTGACTGAAAAGAGTACCTTTGTTGAATGTGCACTATTGCACATAAATGCCTTTGAATTCAAGGCATAATGTGACAAAATCCATTAATCCGATTTGAGAAATCTCTCGACCCTTTGACCCAAATTTGCAGATTTGTTATGATTCCCTCTGTTATGCATTGAATGTGAGTGGCGTTGATCATTACACTTGACAAAAAAAATCGTGTATGGCAAGTAAATGACCAAACTGATTTTGCAAAATAGTTCGCAGCAAGGTGTATTGATCACTCCATATCCCTTTGCTCAAGTGGAGTTATCTTATGCTCTTGGGCTCTTTAGAAAGCTGGGATTATGTACTTCAACTTTGATGTTCACCACTGGACCTGATTCATCTTGAATCATGGTGAAAAATCCCTCCACATTTTGGTGTTTTGCCTGATCTTACCTTAGGCAGAATTTCACTAAGTGTTGAAGTTCATTTCACACTTTTCTTGATTTTGATCACTTCATAACTTAAAATCCAAGCATTTTTTGACCATGGACCAGTTTTACACTTTTGTAGTATGTGATAAGATCTATCATTTGAACTTTGGATCCAAAAAAAATGGTTGGTTGGATCACAAGTTATGGCCTTTGGAAGTTGGGTACCTAAACACTTTTTTTCATAACTTAGTGATTTTTTCACCTTCTCAACATTGCCCCTTTTACAAGTTACCTTGATTTCTTGATCAAATCTCGTTCAAATGCAACAATGGATCATGTTTTCTTGTATAATGGTTCATGATGAACATTTTTGGGCAAAAAGTCAAACTTTGACTTTGGGTCTTAGATGAATTTTGTGCAGAGAAACCCTAATTCCTGATTTTCAATGAATGGATGTCCTAAGGTGATTTTAAACTTTTGAATGGACTTCAAGGGTACATTTGAGTGTTTTGAATCATATTCCAAGGTTTGAGATCATGTCTTGGCCAAAAGTCAAAGGTATGGTTGACTTTTCATCAAAACCCTAATTTGTGGCTCAGATGGATTTGAATTCTTGCACTGCTTATGAATCAAGTTCTTTGAATCAAATCAATCATATGAATGGATTAATATGATGTATTTGAGGTCCTTGAAACATATCTTGAGGTCTTGGCTTATGTCCAGATGAAAATTTCCCTCTGGAAGCCTTGGTCGACCAAAACCCTAATTTGGTGACACTGATGATCTTGAGTCTAGATCAACTTGAAATGCTGCAATCTTGTGCTTGATTCTTGATGTTGAGTACTTCTTATTCTTCATGAATGATTGAGAGGCTTGATAAGTGAAAATCATGTCAATTCTTGATTGATCCTTTGCCTGAGTCCTCTATAGGGCTTGAAAAACCCTAATTCTTGGTTAAGGTGAATACTCAACAATCTTTGAGAGGACTAGTGAGGTATGAAAGTACATCCATATTATGGTGATGATTTGCACAATGACGTGAAGTCTTAGGGTCAAAATTTAGGGTATGACAAGGAGGAAGAAAACTTTTTAATTTGTTGTGGTTTCCCTCTACATAGGGGACACGTGTCCCATTGTGTTTGATGTGTGTGATTTTTTTTGAAATATCTCCTCTCTCCCTTGAAGTATCAAAATCGTCCTACCTTTCTTGTCTTTTTTTTAAATTTATTTCATTGACTTTTTTATCCTTATTTTTAGATTATTATTATTGAAAAAAAAGGAAGATGCACTGACAGTGTAAAATTTTTTTTACACTGTCAATCAATGACGACCATACATTCCACCAAGTCATACTGAAAATTTTAAACTAATTGTATGACACGGCAGAATGATATATTCCTATTGGATGACAGTGTAAAATATTTTTACACTGTCAGTGCATAACAATTAAACCCATTATTATTATGTCAAATATTACTAATGTTGTTATTATTATTATTTATTATATTATTACCATTATTATTATTATTTTGTTAATTATTATTAACACACACACACACACACACACACACACGCACGCATATAATACTATTATTATGTTATTATTATCATTAGTGTTTATTATATTTTTTGAAAATAATGCTATTATTATTAATTTATTATTATTGTTAATTATTATTAATAATTATTATTGTCACTATTAAGTTTTTTTTGGAATAAAGAAAGCTTTATTAACCAAGATAAGAAAGAACAAGGTCCCAAGGACCATACAAACAAGTCAAGACAAAAGAGGCAAAACAACCAAAACACTAATCCTTCATAAGATTAGCCAGATGCTTTCTAAGCCTAGGATTATACCACCCTCTATACGTTATCGTATTAATAACTATACCCCCGATATCTATATTATGTACATTGTTTCTAAAGCTAATGTTATTCCTATGCCTCCAAACTTCATATAAGGTTTCTGCAGCAGCACTCCGAAGTAAACACGCCTTCCACCCTTTTCCTTTCTTACTAATCCAAATAAGTTCTTCCTGCCAACCATGAGGATCGTGGTCTATACCCAGCTAGCTTAACACACTTTGCCAAATCGCCTTCACTTTAGGACAGACAAAAAAGAGGTGATCAATGGTCTCCACATTCTGACAAAAAGTATAATTCTCATCAATAAAAAAACCAAACCTTTTAAGTCTATCTCTAGTAGCCAACTTTTTGTGGCAAGCCATCCACAATGTGAACAAAGCGCGAGGCCGAGCAACAGACTTTTTGAACAGGTATCTCCAATACACATTAGGCTCGTCTTCCTTTAGGTATAAGTACACATTTTTTATGCTAAGTTTAGTCGTCATCATGGTCTAATTATTCATACCTTGACAGATATCACGATTTTTTAGAATGACTTTGATAATCCAAGACATTCCTTGCCAAATTTACATTTATACAATTGCCTTTCCTTTGAAATAAAAATTGTGAATCCACTTTATCCAAAGGTTGTCTTTCTTGTGGCTGAGATTCCACAACAGCCTATCAATGCAAGCCCAATTCCACTCAACAAGAGAAACCATATTCAGCCCACCCTTGTTTCTAGTGTTGCAAACAGTTCTCCAGACCACAAAATACTTTTTAGAAGGGGCTTCTTTACCAGTCTACAAGAAAGCCCTATACATTGCCTCTATAGTTTGGGTTACTTTCTTAGGAAACGGAAGGAAGTTCATCTAATAAGAAGTCATTGTAGAAAGAATATTGTTAATAAGTTGAACTCTACCTGCATAGGACAGCAACTTAGAGCTCCAATGTCTAATTCTCTGCATAATACGATCCACAAGCCCCATATAATTATGCACTGCTAGCTTCCTGCTCGTGAGAGGCACCCCAAGGTACCTAAAGGGGAGATCACATACAACAAAACCAGTGATACCAATGATATTATCTTTCACCTCGTTTTGAACACGACCAAAATAAGCCTTAAATTTATTTGGATTCACAAACAACCCTGAGATTCAACAACAGCCTAGCAATGCAAGCCCGATTCCACTCAACAAGAGAAATCATATTCAACCCACCCTTGTTTCTAGTGTTGCAAATAGTTCTCCAGACCACAAGAGACTTTTTAGAAGGAGCTTCTTTACCAGTCCACAAGAAAGCCCTACACATTTCCTCTATAGATTGGATCACTTTCTTAGGAAATAGAAGAAAATTCATCTAATAAGAAGTCATTGTAGAAAGAATACTGTTAATAAGTTGAACTCTACATGCATAGGACAACAACTTAGAGCTCCAATGTATAATTCTCTGCACAATATGATCCACAAGCCCCATATAATTCTGCACTGCTAGCTTCTTGCTCGTGAGAGGCACCCCAAGGTACCTAAAGGGGAGATCACATACATCAAAACCCGTGATACCAATGATATTATCTTTCACCTCATTTTGAACACGGCCAAAATAAGCCTTACACTTATTTGTCCATAAGGAGCTTCGCTGACTTACTATCACCACTAGTAAAAAGAAGCAAATCATCACCAAAAGCAATGTTAATTATTTGTTTCCTTTCACACTTCGTATGGTAGTTAAAATCAGGAATATTATTAAGTTTGTGTATGCTTCTGTGAAGGTACTCCATGATAATCGTAAAGAGGAGGGGAGACATGTTCGAATTGCAGTAAAACAACAAGAAGAAAAAAATTTAGTTTTGAAGGATTCCCCTCGGGATTTATATCATCTCCACAGGGATCGGTGTAAGGGAAAGAATTTCGTTCAACGGTCTCTACATTTCTAAGCTTGTGGTGATTATTTTGGTTGAAAGAGGTACCAAATATAAAAGCGGAAAATATAAAGATGGAAAATATAAAGCAAAAACTTAATATAAACGGAGCCTTGTTGGGATTGGATCTCATCAATTGATAACACATGCATACTTCTAATCAGTTAAACACAAATCAATCATTCGTCTGATATCCTCACGTATCACCCACAACCGAGGTTATGTCTAATGCAAAGTCGAGAGAACAATCGTATTGTCTCATTGGCGATGTCTCACGCAACTCAACAACACAGAGCATTAAGAACTGATACTCATGCAAATGTTAAGCCTAAATCTATGTCTAAAGTCTAGAACCTAACAGGTGATCAAAGGTGATACCCATATCAAATTTATGATTGATTCACATAAAACGCCATGATCAGAATACGTACATACGCTTAACCCTTTATACATGTATTCAACTAATCTGCCACATGTAAGTGAACATAGTTTCTCATCTCTATTATCACGCATCCTCACAATATCGTTCGCGTAAAAAACATTATCGTGGTCTTTACCGTGTTGATCCTACTCATGCTACTAATCAACACAATAAAATAAAAGTCATGCTAGTGAATATCAACTTACAAGACTATATTTTTCTCATTGATAGATGAATATCTTAGATCAAAGATTTGAAAAGGTTTTGTCAAAACCCACAAATAAGAAATCAAAGGCAACATCAATATTGAATCAAAACTAGTTCATAATACATAGATTAGATGAAATACATAAGGTATCTAAAGATTACATCCAAACCCAACAAGATATTAGAGATCTTACCTTCTCCCTCTTAGGTTTTGTGTTTCTCTCTCTAAAATTTGCTTGGAAATGAAGAGAGATAAAGTTCTGATATATGTTATAAAAGTGATACAAGTTTCGTTCTAAAAAGCAAGAAGATGTACTTATATAGTAAAACAAAAATCGTCCTGTTCGCCTAGCGAACGCTTTCTTCGCCCAGCGAGGACCCCTTTTTGGCACTTGAAGTGCCTCAGGAACAGTTAAACCGCCCTTGGAAAATATCTGAGTTCGCCTAGTGAACACTTCTTTGCCCAGCGAGCTTCTTCGTAACATGTCCGCACAACGAACTTATGGCCCTTTACTTACTGCCATCTAAGGTTTCCTCCTCGCTGGGACCTCGCTGCTACTTCTCCCAGTGAATATTCGCTAGATGCTCGTTGTTGTTCACCCAGCGAACATGCTGATTCCTCTTCATTTCTTTGGATTCCTTGTCCAATCATTTGTGTCTTAAACATTGATGTTTTATGCCTATATCCTGCACAATAACATACACATCAAAGAATCCAAAGGTATTTGCAAAATAATTGAAGAATCACACAAGGACAAGAACTAAATTCATTAAAACATGAGAAATTAGTTGAAAAGTGCCAAGAAAGATGGTTAAATTTAATTCAAAGTTTACACTTAACAAACTCTCCCTAACTAGATTTTTGCTTGTCCTCAAGCAAAGTATGCCCCTCATGAGAACAAGAGAGATTTTCTCAAACAAGAGGATTTTCTCAAGCATAAGATTCAACCAAGAAAAGATTAACGATTCAAATTCAAACAAGAGGATTTGCTCAAACATGAGAATACACACAAGCAATGTTCACCACTTAATAGAATCGAACAATTATAAAGAATTTAGCTCTTAAAAAAATGTCATGCAATTTTTCAAATAACAACTAAATTATCATACTTGAATCCCTCTAACACTCCTCTTCAGAATAAGGATGAAGAAATTAACGCGTTTGCAACTGCGAGGCAATTTCACTCACCTAACAAACAATGCAAATAACAATCCAATTCATACATTCATCTAATAATCACAAATGAAATTATAGAAGCAAGAAGATCACTAAGGGATTTTAAGGTTGTAGCTTGGTTAGGTTTACAACAAAGGGTCATTTCTAAAGGCCATTGAATCGAAATTACTAATGCAAAAGAAACATTCACTATACATGGTATTTACACATCACAACTTCTCTTCACCATTTCCTTTTCTCAATTGTAAACCTTCTCAAACTTCCTTTTGCATAATTATTTCATTCTCTATTTTTCTTTTTCAAACAAGCATTCTTTTTCTTTTGTTTTTCACAATCATATTTACATTTTTTCTTTTCAATGCTTTCTTGAAATTTTTCAAAATTTTGAGTAACCTACCACTTTTCTTTTCACTCTCCCCAACTTGAATTCAACCAAACCTCAAGTGAATTCTCCTTGCTTTTTATGGCAAGGAAATCAACTTAGAACAATGTCCAAAGGTTCAAGAAATTTTTTTAGAATCTGTAACACCCACATATAATATCATACATCAAAGCATAAATACTATACATGAATCCAAGTGTTTGGTACTGAAATACCATAAGTTCCTAGTTAACACATTGTATACATTACATGCCCAAAATACAAAGTACTAAAAATCTATGGCATAATATATACAAGATGTCCCAAAATACACTAAGAACTAGATCAAAACAATGATCTCAAAATAAACTCCAAAGCGGAAGTCTTACCATCCCAAAAAGCCAAGGAAAGTAAGGAAAATCAAACGACTTTATCCTTACCCTTCGTGGAACCTGTGGTACCTGTAATATAATCAACAACATGGGGTGAGATATTAAATCTCAGTGAGTTCCCTGTCTTATGGATTCTCTCAGCTTTACAAGGTTCTAACCAAATCCTAACTCAAGTCCAAGGGAAAGGGAAAGGACTTCGAATTCACAATCTCACAATCTCACACTATATGGAAACATGTTAGGAGTCCTGTTAACTCCAACAATTATCACTATCGATAACCTTACCAAGGCATCCCTTCTTCCCGTCCTCTTTTACGTCTAAAAGTCGGAGCGAGTCATGGATCCTCGTAATTACTTGGCATACGAGATGGATTCGGAGCTAAGGGACACATTATCACCTTAAGTCGTCACTTTACACGGTTCGTACACCGTCACAAGTCTCTTTACGATATAGGTTATATTCATACTATAACATTGGAAATCAAACCTACTAAGCAATAGTGCATTCGTTCCAGAGGAGCTCGTTACTCATGGACGACACATAATAGGGGAATGGTTACGATTTCGTGATTTCTCATACAACCATAATTGTATTCAATAGACTAGGCCACATATGCCTTTAGGCCTCATTTTCCTTTTTCCAATAACTAACATAATACACATGTTCCATAATAGTGTTTGTTCTTTTCTATACCACTCGGTATTTGGTTACACGCTTCGGCCTTTCATGCGCGAGCGTTAACATTAGATTGTTTACTAAATCCCTAGCCCATTACTAGGTTCTACTATAATTTGGTGTAGGTCATCCTCACACTTCCTCTTTATCTTTTAAATAGGCATATCTCTTAATATCAAGTTCAACAACAATAAGATAGGCAAAGAATATTACAATTGCACAATAGAATTACATGTAATAATTCAAACATAAGTTATACCACTTTTGGGTTTTCCTCCGATTATTTAATCGGGAAACAAAATCAATATTTTTCACTTTCATTGTGTAGAATATTCTCATAGCTTTCCATCGGCACCAAGAACGCTTAAATCGGGTATACGAATCGAAAGTTATGGATTTTTTTTAAAGAAAAGAGAATTATTTGAAAAACTGCCAGGAGCGCCCGACGGAGCCCTCTGCACCTGCTACTTCGCCGGGCGCAGCAGGGGTGTAAGTCCCATGCCCAAAAACCAAAAATTCCAGAAGCAAAACATGTTGCGCCTCTTAACTTCTGCCCGGCGGAGCAGCGGCGCAAGCCTGCTTCGCCCGGCGCTCAAAACGCCGCCCGACGGTGCGTATCAGAACCAGAACATTACAACTGCATTTTTAGGGTTCCAAGGGCTTCAAAACCCACCCTTTCCACACCAGATCGTTTACCAACATCAAAACAAGTATCATCAATTGATCACATGCATATTACGACTACACTATGCAATTTATATCGAATTTCATCCGTTAGAAACATGATTTTTGTAAGATTAAGCATTTTTATCAATTTCTAACTTAAGCTCTAATAATCTCTAACACCTAGAACTTAAAGTTTCTAACTAGAACCCATCTCTAATAAAGATGAGGATGAAGATGTAGGGTTGATTGATGAAGAAGAGACGGTGAAGATTGGAGCTTTCTTCTTCTTCTTCTTCTTCTTCTTCTTCTTCTTCTTCTTCTTCTTCTTCTTCTTCTTCTTCTTCTTCTTCTTCTTCTTCTTCTTCTTCTTCTTCTTCTTCTTCTTCTTCTTCTTCTTCTTCTTCTTCTTCTTCTTCTTCTTCTTCTTCTTCTAGGTTTTCTCTCTTTTTTCTTCTTTTCCTCTTCCTTCTCTATACTCTTCTTCCACTTCTTTCTATCTTTTTCTTTTCTCAACTTTTGTTTCTATTTTTTGGTACAAGTGTGGGAAATGAAATGATATAGGGAAATATCATTAATTAGTAACACTACCAAATTTCCAAATAGTCTCTATAGCTCCAAATAATAAAACCTCAGAGTCAAATAATATTAATTGGATTTTCTCTGAGCTCAATAGTTACTCTAATTATCTTTGCAGATAATTTCTCAGAGTACACTGGAACCCAGTTGATCACAACTAAAATTATCCAGAGCAAAATAAAATACGGGGTATTACAAAATCTCACAAAATTCAATGATGAACTAAACTTTCAAATTATGTATATAAACCAAGTTCATCACTAAAATGAGATCTAAACTATTTAGGCTCAAATGGGTTAACGAATTCTCACTACTCACGGGTAAGTAACTTTTGGATATGGTTGTGCTCAATATTAATAAATGCCTTGATCATTTCTAATGCTTCCACAAAATCACAATAATCAAAAGATTAAGCACGAATTAAACGTATTAATCAAAGTTTATCAGTCATCCTAAGCATATAGTAAACAATGGAGGTTTCTCACAAATTGTGGCTATTGGACCTAAGTGAAATAAGCATTCAAACAAAGTTGCAAAATGAAATAAAAATACACATTTGCACAAAGCACAAAATTCTTAAATCATTCTAATATTCTATAAAGAGGTACAATTTACCTTGTTTGCATTCACATGTTCAACATCCTACCATCACCATCCAAACTCGGGAGAATCTTCATTGGATACTTTTATACAAATAACAACCAATCTAGAAGAAGTTCTCATCATTCATCCCTAACCAACACTTGAAAAAAATGTAAAAGGAAACAAGTATATATACAATATAAACAATTGTACAAAGCTAAAAAATATAGAAACTATTGCAATGCAATTCAATATCTAAACACTAATCCCCGGCAACGACGCCATTTTTTTCGAACTGCAGTGAAGCGCCAAAAAGCAAAAATTTAGTTTTGAAGGATTCCCTCCGGGATTTACGTTGTCTCCACAGAGATCGTTGCAAGGGAAAGAATGTCATTCAATGGTCTCTACATTTCTAAGCTTGTGGTGATTATTTTGGTTGAAAGAGGTACCAAATATAAAAGCGGAAAATATAAAGACGGAAAATATAAAGTAAGAACTTAAATATAAACGGAGCCTTGTTGGGATTAGATCTCATCAATTGATAACACACGCATTCTTATAATTAGTTAAACACAAATCAATCATTTGTCTGATATCCTCATGTATAACCCACAACCGATGTTATGCCTAACGCAAAGTCGAGAGAATAATCGTATTGTCTCATTGGTGATGTCTCACGCAACTCAACAACACAGATCATTAAGAACTAATACTCATGTAAATGTTAAGCCTAAATCTATGTCTAGAGTCTATAACCTAACAGGTGATCAAAGATGACACCCATATCATATTCATGATTGATTCACATAAAACGCCATGATCAGAATACGTACATACACTTAACCCTTTATACATGTATTCAACTAATATGCCACATGTAAGTGAACATAGTTTCTCATCTCTATTATCACACATCCTCACAATACCATTCGCGTCAAAAACATTATCGTGGTCTTTACCATGTTGATCATACTCATGCTACTCATTCTACTAATCAACACAATAAAATAAAAGTGATACTAGTGAATATCAACTTACAAGACTATGTAAAAAGTTTGCTCATTGATAGACGAATATCTTAGATCAAAGATTTGAAAAGGTTTTGTCAAGACCCATAAATAAGAAATCAAAGACAACATCAATATTGAATCGAAACTAGTTCACAATACATAAATTAGATGAAATACATAAGGTATCAAAAGATTACATCCAAACCCAACAAGATATTGAAGATCTTACCTTCTCCCTCTTAGGGTTTGTGTTTCTCTCTCTAAAATATGCTTGGAAATGAAGATAGATAAAGTTCTGATATATGTTATAAAAGTGATACAAGTTCCGTTCTAAAAAGCAAGAAAAAGTACTTATATAGTAAAACAAAAATTTGTCCTGTTCGCCTAGCGAACGCTTTCTTCGCCCAGCGAGGACCCCTTTTTGGCACTTGAATTGCCTCAGGAACAGTTAAATCGCCCTTGGAAAATATACGAGTTTTCCTAGCGAACACTTCTTTGCTCGGCGAGCTTCTTCCCAACAAGTTCGCACAACGAACTTATGGCCCTTTACTTACTGCGATCCAAGGTTTCCTCCTCGCTGCTACTTCGCCCAGCGAATATTCGCTGACTGCTTGTTGTTGTTCGCCAAGCGAACATGCTAATTCCTCTTCATTTCTTTGGCTTCCTTGTCCAATCATTTGTGTCTTAAACATTGATGTTTTATACCTATATCCTGCATAATAACACACACATCAGAGAATCCAAAGGTATTTGCAAAATAATTGAAGAATCACATAAAGACAAGAGCTGAATTCATTAAAACATGAGAAATTAGTTGAAAAGTTCCAAGAAAGACTGTTCAATTTAAGTCAAAATTTTCACTTAACAAGACACATGGTCGCCTTGTCTAAGGCCCCTCTTGGCCTTCATGATATTTGAATACCTGCCACCAATATTAAACCTGTAGGACACAGTGGTAACCGCCAGCATTATCCAATTAACAAACTTTCTAGGCATACCAATCTCTATGAAAATACAATCAAGGGCAAACCAATCCACGGTATCATACGCTTTTTGGATGTCAAGTTGAAGCATACATCTTGGGGTGCCACCCTTCCTATGACACCCTCTAATCAGTTCATACACAAGAAGAATGTGGTCATGAATGTTATGCCCAAGAAAAAATGCCGCTTGGATATGATTAATGATACTAGGCAGAACCTTGGACAATCTACTAGACAAGATCTTAGCAATAATTTTGTAAACAGTGGTGCAACACGAAATAGGACAAAAGTCTTTTATGGTTTTCCTAGAATTACCTTTGGGAATAAGGGAAACTAAAGTAGCATTTATAGTAGAGTACATTTTATTCTGGTTGAAAGACTCCATAATAGCCTTTACCACATCTTCCTTAACAATGCTCCAAGTCTCTTTAAAGAATTTGGCACCATAGCCATCCACACCCGGGGCTTTGAGATCACCAATGCTATTTAGGGCTTGAGTGATTTCAGATTCTATAACTGGCATCTCTAACATCCTCCTATGCTCATTAGAAACCTGGGGACCCTCCCTCATAGCTACAATATCAATCCCATTCAAATTATTATTTGCACTGCCCATAAGCTTGCCATAGAATTGTAACACCTCAGCTTCAATCTCTCCTGGTTTGGTAATTACAGTGACATCCTCTTTAATGATAGTAGACATATCATTATGATTATGCATAACTTTAACTTGGGCATGGAATTACCTATTATTTTCATCACCAAGTCTCAACCAATTGATTTTGGCCCTCTGGAGCAGGTTCTCCTCCTCAATATTACTCCAATAAAACACATCATCAATGGCATTTTTCACTTTGTTAATCAGCTTAGCATTATACCTATCCTACATCAGATTATCTTGAAGCTCTAACAGATTATTCCTAGAAATTTTCAACGAGTGAACAGCTCCCACTACCGGAATGCTAAGAGCTTGGATCACCTTTTGAGTATTCATTAACTTCCTCCATAAAACATACATAAGCCTCCCCTTAATATGGTTTCTCCAACTTTGATGAACTTTAGCATGGAAACCATCCACATCTACCACACTTTTGAGGAATTTAAAGTGGAATTGCCTAACCTGCCTCTCCTCCTCAAGATTCTTCAGCAACAACAAGTTATTATCAGACACACAAGGGGTCAGATTATACAGGGTCATATCCAAATACTTTTGAAACCACTCTACATTAGCTAAGGCATGATCAATTCTTAAATAAATGGTATTGCCATTGTGTTTATTGGACCAGGTGAAGTAGTCTCCAGAATTATCCATCTCACTAAGGCTAGCCCTCTTCATTAACCTTCTAAGATCTTTATATTCATTTTCAGTAACAATGTTTCATCCACTTCTATCATTGGAATTCACCACACTGTTGAAGTTACCAATAAGAAACCAAGGTCCTTGCTGGTTCATATGAATATTTAACAGATCATCCCATAATCTCCTTCTATGCTCTAACTGGTTTAACCCATAAATCGCTGCAAACCAGAACAAAAAGTTGCCTTGCTTGTCATATACAATGGATAGACTGGTCAGTGCTATTCACTCTCCTCAACTCAACTTTGGTATTATTCCACCAAATCCAAAGCCTCCCATTAACATGGTCTTGATAGTTATCCATATACTCTCCTTTTAGTTTGAGTTTACTTCTAATTTTAGTTGCTTTATCTTTTTTGACTCTAGTTTCAATCAACACACAAATCATAAGGCTAACAAAATAGAGACGGGAGCTAACCTCTTTTGTCTTAACTGGTTTATTGAGCCCCTTAATGTTCCAAGACACAATCATGGGACCTTGGTCTGACTTACTAGGGGATCACTCAAAATCCCTAGAAGTCCAAATCTATTTTGACATTGTATGGAAGGTCCTTTATTCACAACTCCCTTCCCTTTATCTCTTCTGCTACCTGTGACAGTTGTCCAATCTGTGTTATCAACATTAGGATCTCCATTAGAGGAAGAAACAATAGGAACCACTCTTGTCTCTGCAACACTAGGAATGATCTCCACATTCTCCTTTGGCTCGATCACCTTTGGTCTCCATTCCTTGCTAGGCTTGTTTGGTTTGTCACAGTTGTGGCCCACCTTTTGACATCTAGTGGAATACAATGGTTTCCATTTGTATTCAATCGGCTATTTCAGACGGCAACCCCAACATCTTTAAGCATTATCTCCTTTTTCAGCGTTTATGTGATGTCCATTTCCACAAGAATACGAGCATACGATATCCTAAGCTTATTAGCAGTATACTCATCTGTCACCATCGGCGTTCCAATAGCACTTCCTATCTTACTCAAGCTACGGGATCCCCAAAGATGCAATGGAAATTGTGGTAACTTCACCCACAGAGGTATAGTTCTGAGCATACCCCTTTGCAAGTTGAGATTCAGTTTCCATTCATGCAGTAATATTGACCTACTATGAATTATGTAGGATCCTTTCATCAACACTAAGTCTTTGTCCTGGAAGGAGTGAAAATGCAAGATAAAAAAACCCTCATCATTGTAATACATATCTGGTAGTTTCACAAAGTTCCATTGCTTCAACATATATTGCTTGACTGCATTCATATCGAGATCGTCCCCCAACACATACATGATGAGAGCAGTTTCCCAGAATTTGAAATCCGATTCGACATCCTCTGCTTCAATCTCGATTTCAATTTCACCATCTATCACTTTTGGAGCAACAAATTCCATTGTTAAACCCTTTGCAGGATTCCTATTCTCATTGATAACATCAACCCAAAGCTTCTTCTTCTCAGGATTTTCTTCTATTCGTGTTTCAGTTGAATTTCCTAGGGTTTCTTGATGCAGTTATGGTACCTCATCATCCTCAGGTTGACTCTCACCATCGATCGATTCATTCACCACCACCACTTCAGGTTGTAGCAGTTGCGTAGCATCTGCAGGATTCACAGTCACCACCGTAGGATTCGTCGGCGATGGGGGTACCTTTCGATCTGGCCGCCCTCGCCCCCTCCCTTTCCCACGCGTCACCATTTTTATGATTATTATTCCACTATTAAGTATTATTACTTATGGTTGATTATTATTGTTAATGTTTATTATTATTGATTATTATTGTTGATTACTATTTGTTTATTATTATTATTATTATTGTTAATATTTATTTTTGAAATAGTATTATTATTAATTATTATTTAATTATTATTATTTTTATTTTATTATTGATTATTATTTGTTTTTTTATTTATTATTATTTATTATTCTCATTATTGTTATTATTTGATTATTGATAAATACTATTATTGTTACCATTATTTATTTCTATTATGTATCATTATTGTTTATTAATATGGTTATTATTATTAGTTGTTTATTATTATTGTTATATTCATTTATTGATTATTTATTTTATCTTTAATTGTTAAAAGAAAATTCGATTTATGGTCTCATCGATTTTTCACAGATGCATTGTAGTTTTAGAGTTAAAATTCAATTTAACTTCAGAAACAACTTAAATGCATAAAGTTTTGTTGAACGACCTTAGATAGAGTTGATTCCTACATGAATCGTTCTATGGTAGCTTAACTTAACGCTAAATTCTTTAATTTGTTTGTTATTTTATTTGCCTTAAAAATATACTTTGGTCCCATCAGTTTTTCACAGATGCACTGCAGTTTCGGAATTAAAATTCAATTTAATTTCAGAAACTGCTTGAATGCATAGAGTATTGTTGACCGACCTCCTATAGAGCGATTCCTACATGAATCATTCTACGATTGCTTAACATAGTGCTAAATTTCAATAATTTAAAACTCTGATTTATTTCCAATCTCTTCTCTTTCTCTGATTTACTTTCACATTGATTTCATTACTGTTTACATTTTGCTATGTACAGTTGTTTATATAAGTTTGCATTGTTAATTACTGAATTGTATATCCCCATTTGATAAATTGTACCCTTATTCCCACAAATATGTAATATTTTTACCATTTTCCTTTACTGTTTATTGCTTTAGTTATTTGTTAATTCAAAAATTAAAATCAACAGTTTCAGAAAAGAACAAAAATAAACACTCGACATATTCAAACTCTTTTTCCCAAATCAAATTCAATTGAATGAAACGTATAGCATCTTCCCCCGACACATCCAAACTTTTTTTTTAAATCAAACGTCAAGCAGTTCTTTTTAAAACTTTCGTAACAAAAAATGTTAGAAGAGAATTAGGTTTAGGATTTCCACTTCTCAGATGTTTGAGTACTGTTGTAGAGCTCCATGTTCGAACATTTGCTTTCCATTTTAAAATAGGGTAATTAACTGAATTAAGTCAGTTCTCTTATAAAAGAAAAATATTGATTGGGTATCGACCTTCTCCTTCTCGATTATTTGGATACTGTTGTAGTGCTCCTTGTATGAATAATTGTCTTCTGTTAATGAACTTTGACTTAATTCACCACATAGTTTCATAATAACTCTTGAAAGATAGTATTTAGGGCTTAGGCCTCTTCCCTCCCAGGCATTTTAATATTGTTGTAGAACTCCCTAATTAGATGCCTGTCTCCCTAAAAAAAACTTAACCAATCAAACTTGTTTTCCGCCTTTGTGCAACTACGAAGACATTTTTAGAAACGAGTATGCTTTATCCATGTTGATGTGAAACGAACAAAGAATTTTGTCTCCAAGAGCGAGCAGTAAGTAAATGTTTAGTCGCTCGATATGTCTAAAGAATTACTCCTTAAAAGCAATCAACCCAGTAGTTCTTAGTAAGTAGAACTATGAAGCTCTAATTTTCTCATTAGACCATGAGAATACGTAGGCACAGGATTCTGGAACCTTGGCGAGCACAATAATAAAAAAAGCACCCCTATAATAAAAAATGTCCTTCTTTCCTTTCTTTCTCTTTTCTCACTCTAACACGAAACTAACTAAAAAGGTCCAATCGAGTACGATGGATACGAGCGGTGTTAATACCTTCCCCTTGCATAACTGACTCCTGAACCAGATTTGGTTGCGACGACCATTTCTTTTTGTTTTTCGTGGGTTTTATCAATATTTTTCGTTTTCCCTTTTTGGGAATAAATAAATTTCGGTAGCGACTAAGTTCTTTTTATATTTCGAGCGTTTCTTACGCCCGACAATTTTTTGCGCCATGACACAAAGCTCTCAAATTCACACAATGTGTTTGTTTACCAAAATTCAACATGATTTTTCATTCATGATTAGCTCCCTATTTATGGGTAAAGGGTAACTTACAATAATAACTCAAGAAATTATACAACTTCAGCCCACTAACTTATTAATAATGACTTGGGAATGAAAGGTCACACACTTAATGGTTGTGGAGAAAGTGGATATTCATTGTCTTTCCTTCATCTTCTAATTCTTATTGATGAAGATTTTTTAGCCATAAAGAAGCATAATTTGTTGGGTTTGAGCTTCAATCCTATGTGGAGAAAGGCCCAAATAAGATTAGCCCATTTGTCTCACTTATTTAAGAGAAAATGATCAATTTAGGGTTGAGAGAGATAGAGAGAAATAAGGATTCAAAAGAGAGAAAAGAGGAGAGAAATATATTCTAGTTTTTCTGTAACCAGTCTCACAAAATTAACGATCCCTGATTCATTAAATGTCAGATCAAACTCAAATTTGGAGGGCGGGTTCACAAAACCTGTATCTAACTTTTGACCGTTCAGAATTTCAAAAAAATGGTAATTTTTCATTGAAGTTGCATATTTGGGTAATATTTCATCTTTTTTATTCTTATTTGTAAGCTAGATTTCTTTGTGATTTGCGGTTGTCAGCACTAGTCTGTGAATCACTTGAAGACTCTCTTGTACCCTTAATTGATTATAGTGGAGCTATTTCTTTAGTCTCAACGACTCATGGTTTTTACTCTCATATTGAGGGGTTTTCCACGTTAAAATATCGATGTTCTTTTGTGCCTTTATTTGTTCGATTTATCGTCTTATATTTGTTGTTGATCCTCAAGGTTCCTACAAGTGTGGGGAATTTTATATCCGTTGTGTTTTGGTCTATTATTGTGTCTTAATTTCCCATTAGAATGGTATAAGAGCTATTGGTTAAGGGTTGTTTTACTTGTTTGAATGATGGATTCAAATACAAAGATAAAGATGGTATTGTTTAATGGTTCTAATTACCATTTATGGAAGGGAAAGATGAAAGACTTACTATTTGTGAAGAAATCGGTAATGAGACACATGCGAAAACTTTGTGGGAGAAGATAGAATCCTTGTATACATCTAAATCAGGGAATAATAAATTATTCTTGTTTAATAGCTTCATACGTTTGAAGTATAAGGAGGGGACTTTTATTTCAGATCACTTGAATGAATTTCAATAGCTCCTTGATCAGATGTTAGGAATGAGTATCAAATTTGATGATGAACTTTTGGGACTATTTATGAAATTCTGGTTAAGCAGATCACTAAGATGTCAGACAGAATGTCGTGACACTTGATCTCTGCTTCTCACAAGGATTAAGGAAGGACAAAAACAAACAGCAGAAAGAAAATAACACACAGAAATTGTTAACCCAGTTCGGTGATCAACAACACCTACGTCTGGGGGCTATCAAGCCAGGAATGATATCGACTAAGTAGAATTGGTTCCGAGCTAAACTCCAACGTTTACAACTTAGCACCTAGAAACTACCCTTCCTAGATTTCTACCTAAGACACTCCTAGGTATGAGACCCTTCTCAATTCCCTTCCAATCATAGCAGTGACTGAAAATATTACAACTCAATAAACGGTCCTCCTTTGGTATTCACGCAATACAAGAGAGGCTCACAAAACTACAAACCCTAGTACTCTATAAAAGCTGCAATATTCCACACTTTCTAGGTCAAATCCATCCTATTTATATAGAGAAACAGAATTGGATTAGGGCTTCAAAAATGCAGCAATTCTGCTCCACAGAATCTGCGACATATTCTTTTTTTCAATCCCAAGTTTCCAAAAATGTCTCCTTACTAGGAAACCGCATAATCCTTTTAGAATCAGAATCTCTGATTTCTCAATCTCAGATGCCACCTGGGATCAAATCATATTCCAATCACACCTCGAACATAAATACAATTATTCTAAAACTATAACAGACAAAGATGTTGAATCCACCTGATAGGACATCTTGTCTAACATCTTAACCTGCAGTTAGTTTATCATGTTAGGACATCTTGTCCAACATCTTTCTGCTAAGTTAGTTTTACCAAAGTTGATGCCAACCTCAAAGGCTTGGACTCATCAATCTCCCCCTTTGGCAGATTTTGGCTAAAACTAACTTTAATTGACCTGCAGAAGCATATCAGGGAGACCATCATCAGAACAGCAACAGAAACACAACTTTGTCTTCCCCTCAACTAGTACCTCCTGCAAGCAGTACAAAACTACTCCCCCTAAGTGGTTAGTAGTATACCAACAGTGGTTAGTGATGTTAGTATTTCTCAACCTTTTTAGCCAGAATATGATCATGGCAGAAGAACTAACCCAAAAACCAATTAATCAGTTTATAGTAATTAAATTACACACTCAACAAAAGAAAAAAAATATCCTGGGCATTCAGCCCTTACACAACCAAAAACAAAGTAAAAGCAAAAAAAAAGGCGAGATCATTGAGAGAATTTGAAGACATTCCTCTCAAGCCAGATGGGAATACATATTTAGAAAAATGAATAGCCTTCCCATAACCAGTGAACGGTTATGCTCCTTCAGATAGGCAAACTCCAAGCTTGACTCTTAACACTTCAAATTGACTTGTATCCAAAGCTTTAGTAAAAATGTCAGCGAGTTGATTTTCTGTGGCAACATGCTCCAGAGTTATGATTTTGTCCTCCACAAGGTCTCGAATAAAGTGATGTCTGATGTCAATGTGTTTGGTTCGGCTGTGTTGAATTGGATTCTTTGAAATATTTATTTCACTCAAGTTGTCACAGAAAAGGGTCATGACATTTTGAGTGACATTATATTCAGTCAGCATTTGCTTCATCCACATCATTTGAGAAGAGCTGCTCTCTGCTGCAATATATTCAGCTTCAGCAATAGACAAGGAGACACAATTTTGTTTTTTACTGAACCAGGAGATTAAATTATTTCCTAGAAAAAAAACAACCACCAGAGGTGCTTTTTCTATCGTCTGCATTCCCAGCCCAGTCAGCATCACAATATCCTATTAGTACAGAGTCAGAGCTATGTGTGTAGAGTAGTCCACAGTCACATGTGCCACTTACATACTTCAGAATTCTCTTGATCTGATTAATATGGCTAACTTTGGGTTCAGCCTGATACCTCGCACAGACTCCTACTGCAAATGTTATATCATGTCTGCTATCTATTAGGTATAAAAGGCTTCTAATCATGCTTCTATAGAGACTCTGATCAACACTTACTCCTTTCTCATCTCTAGATAATTTCAGATGAGTAGGGGCCGGAGTCCTCTTGTGTTTTGCATTTCCAAGCCAAACTTTTTAACAATATTCTTGGCATATTTCTCTTGACAGAGAAATATAGAATCATCCATTTGTTTGACTTGGAGACCAAGGAAGTAAGTTAATTCTCCAACTAGACTCATTTCAAACTCAGATTGCATTTTTTTAACAAAATGTTGAACCATCTCTTCTGACATTCCTCCAAAAACGATATCATCAACATAAATTTGTGTTATCATGAGATTGCCTTCTCTTTCTCTGACAAAGAGGGTTTTATCAATTCCTCCCTTTCTATAGCCATTTGTAACAAGAAAGTCAGTTAGCCTTTCATACCAGGCCCTTGGAGCTTATTTCAACCCATATAAGGCTTTCTTCAGCTTGTATACATGATATGGAAGTGTCGGATCAACAAAGCCTTTGGGTTGTTCCACATAAACTTCTTCATTGAGATATCCGTTCAGAAAAGCACTCTTGACATCCATTTGAAACAACTTGAATTTCAGCAGAGAAGCTATCCCAAGTAACAGTCTTACAGACTCCAGTCTAGCTACAGGAGCAAAAGTTTCATCAAAGTCCACTCCCTCTATCTGAGTGTACCCCTGCGCAACAAGTCTGGCCTTGTTTCTTGTGACTACTCCGTGTTCATTAGACTTGTTCTTAAACACCCATTTTGTTCTAATCACATTTGATCCTTCTGGCCTGGGTACAAGATCCAAGACATCATGTCTCTTGAACTGCCACAGCTCTTCTTGCATCGCATTAATCTATAATTCATCTGTCAAGACCTCCTTAACATTCTCGGGTTCCATTTTTGATACAAAACAGGCACTTGCAACAACATCTCGAGACCTGGTCATCCTTCCTCCATTTGGATCCCCTATTATAATTTCCTTGGGGTGATCTTTCTGAATTCTGATGGAGGGTCCCTTGTCAACCCGCTCAGTCACAGTAGGTTCAGGATTATCATTGTTTGATATTACAGCACCTTCAGAATTATCTTGGGGGTGTTTCAACATCCTCTGTGACATCTTTCTCCTCCATAGGAAAGAATGCTCCAATATCATTTGTAGCTTTGACTTCCATATGGGAGTCATCAACTACAACATTTATGGACTCCAGTACCACTTGAGTTCTTGAATTATAGACTCGGTATGCTCTGCTATTAGTAGAATATCCTAGAAAGATTCCTTCTTCACTCTTGGGATCCATCTTTCTTCTCTGCTCACGGTCTGCAAGGATGTAGCATTTGCTTCCGAAGACATGGAAGTATTTCACAGTTGGTTTTCTGCCTTTCCATAATTCATACAGTGTGACAGATGTTCCAGACCTGATAGTTACCCTATTTAAGATATAGCAAGCTGTGTTCATTGCTTCAGCCCAAAAGTGATAAGGAAGTTTCTTTGCATGAAGCATGACCCTTGCACATTCTTGAATTGTTCTATTATTTCTCTCGACTACACCATTCTGTTGAGGAGTGATGGGTGAAGAGAATTCATGGCTGATTCCTTCTGAGGAGCAAAACTCATTAAACTTACTGTTCTCAAACTCCTTCCCATGATCGCTTCTGATTCTAACAATTCCATTATCCTTTTCTCTTTGAAGTTTCTGACACAGTCCTTTGAAAACTTCAAAAACTTCTGACTTCTCTTTAATAAAATGTACCCAAGTGTACCTAGAAAAATCATCTACAACAACATATGCATACCTTTTTCCACCCAGGCTTTCAACCTGCATAGGTCCCATTAAGTCCATGTGGAGGAGCTCTAGTTTTTTGAGGTGGTCTGATGTTAAAGCCTTTTATGAGACATTCTGGTTTGTTTCCCAATTGGCATTCACCACATATCTTGCCTTCATCTATCTTCAAATTAGGAATTCCTCTGACAGCCTCCTTGGAGATGACTTCCTTCATTCCTTTCAAGTGCAAGTGACCAAGTTTCTGATGCCATATCTTCACTTCATCTTCCCTTGACACTAGGCAGGTGGGAGGACACTTAGTTTCATGAGGAGCCCATAAGTAACAATTGTCCTTAGATCTGGTACCTTTCATGATGAGTTCCTCTTTATCATTTGTAACCAGGCACTCAGATTTAGAGAAGTTAACCTTAAGGCCTTGGTCACACAATTGGCTAATGCTTATTAGGTTTGCTGTCAAACCCTTGACATACAAAACCCTATCAAGGCTGGGCTGTCCATCATACTTTAACTTACCAACATCTTTTATCTCTCCTTTTGAACCATCTCCAAAGGTGACATGACCAGTGGAATGAGGTTTAATGTCAGTCAAGAACTTCTTGACACCTGTCATGTGTCTGGAGCAGCCACTGTTAAAATACCAGTCTTCTTTGGTAGAGGCTCTCAAGGAGGTGTGAGCTATGAAGGCTACCGTTTGATCCTTAGGGATCCACTTCTTCTTCCCTTTAGGAACCTTCTTTCTTCTTCTAGACCGTGTTGATGATTTAGGATAACCATTTAGCTTATAGCAGTGAGCCTTTATGTGACCGAACTTCCCACAATAATAGCACTGCTTGTCCTGTTTCTGTTTTCTTGAAGAGGTGTTCTGAGGCCTTTGATGATGTTGAGACATTTTTCTTGACATCACATGAGCTGAGTTCCCTCCAGTCCTCTACCCTTTATCCTGATCATTGTAGCCGAGACCTCTTCCGATTCCAGAATTTCTTCCTGACATAAGGATTTCATCTAGCGTATCTGAGCTATTGTTCGTCATCCTATGTACTTGGTCATGTTGTTGAGTTTGGAGTTTAACAGCACAACTTCATCCTCCAGATCAGTTATCGTTTCCAAGTGATTTACTCTTTCATCACAGAGTTTGGAAATAAGATTTTGATGATCATGTCCCAATTGACACAGCTCAGCAAGATCAACAGGGTTGAAATATCCACTATCTGACTCCTTGTCAGAGTCATAGACTCCAGTCATTGCAGACACCTTCTTTGCAGATTATCCATCGCTCGAGGAGTCATCCTCTGTCCACGAGGTGGATAGACCTTTTTTCTCCTTCTTGTGGAAAATGGGACACTCCCCTCTTGTGTGTCCAAAACCTCCACACTCAAAACACTTAATTCCCTTTCCTCGGTTGGGTTTCTTATCATAGCTAGATCTTCTTCCAAAGTTTATTGATCTATAAATGTTGAAAGTCTGAGCCTTGACAATGGTCTTAGACTTCTCATCTAGTTTCTTCGCCAGTTGATGAAACTGTTTTTCAAGAAACCCTACTGCTTTTGATAAATCCTCATTGGTGTTAACCTCTTCTTGGTTGGTTACCAAGGCAATACTTTTCTTCTTTTCATCCTTTTCATTGATAGCCATCTCAAACGTTTGGAGTGATCCCATAAGCTCAACTACTTTCATAGTATTTATGTCCTGAGCTTCTTCAATAGCTGTCACTTTCATATCAAACCTCTTGGGAAGAGACCTTAGAATCTTCTTTTCTCCCCAAGGTCACTAGATGTGTTGGCAATATCAACAATGTTCATGTGAAAGTCATGTATACTTTCATCTTGTCTCATCCTCAAGTTCTCAAACTTAGTGGTGAGAAGCTAGAGTCTTGAAGATTTGACTCGAGAAGTACCTTCATGAGCAGTCTTCAGGATTTCCCAAGCATCCTTTACAATAGTGCAGTTCTTGATGAGTCTAGAGATGTTCTTGTCCACTCCATTGAACAAGGCATTCAAGGCTTTAGAATTTCTTTGAGCAAGCTTATCATCTTCATCATCCCAGTCTTCCTCCGGTTTCAGCTCCTCAGTGAGCTTTCCATCTTTGTCTTTGATCTTTGGTGGATCTCACCCTTTAACCACAGACTTCCAAGCTTTACCATCCATTGACTTGATAAACGCCACCATGCGCACCTTCCAATATTCATAATTGGAACCATCAAGTATTGGTGGCCTATTTAGAATTCCTCCTTCTTTATCCATCGAACCAGAAAGTATCGTCCCTGAATCTCACCCAGATACAGAGCAGGATGCCTGCTCGGATACCAATTGAAATTCTGGTTAAGCAGATCACTAAGATGTCAGGCAGGATGTCGTGACACTTGATCTCTACTTCTCACAAGGATTAAGGAAGGACAGAAAAAAATAGCAGAAAGAAAACAACACACGGAAATTGTTAACCCAGTTTGGTGATCAACAACACCTACGCCCGGGGGCTACTAAGCCAGGAATGAAATCAACTAAGTAGAATTGGTTCCAAGCTAAACTCCAACGTTTACAACTTAGCACCTAGAAACAACCCTTCCTAGAGTTCTACCTAAGACACTCCTAGGTATGAGACCCTTCTCAATTCCCTTCCAATCACAGCAGTGACTGAAAATATTACAACTCAATAAACTGTCCTCCTCTGGTATTCACGCAATACAAGAGAGGCTCACAAAAGTACAAGCCCTAGTACTCTATAACAGCTGCAATATTCCACACTTTCTAGGTCAAATCCATCCTATTTATATAGAGAAACAGTATTGGATTTGGTCTTCAAAAACGCAGCAATTCTGCTCCACAGAATCTGCGACCTATTCTTTTCTTCAATCCCAAGTTTCCAAAAATGTCTCCTTACTAAGAAACCACATAATCGTTTTAGAATCAGAATCTCTGATTCCTCAATCTCAGATGCCACCTGAGATCAAATCATATTCCAATCACACTTGGAACATAAATACAGTTATTCCAAAACTTTAACAGACAAAGATGTCGAATCCACCTGATAGGACATATTGTCTAACATCTTAACCTGCAGTTAGTTTATCATGTCAGGACATCTTGTCCAACATCTTTCTGCTAAGTTAGTTTTACCAAAATTGATGCCAACCTCAAAGGCTTGGACTTATCAATTTCTTTTGCTATCTTTACCAGAGTTTTGGGAGACGTTTCGGGGTTCTATCACAAGTTCTGCACCTAGAGGTGTTGTTTCTTTGGAAACAGCTAAGGGTGGTATTCTTAATGAGGATATGAGAAGGAAGGCACAGGGTCCTTCATCTTAATCTGAGGTATTTGTTACTTAAAATAGTTAGAGAAGTCATAAAAAGGAGCCGAAGGGTGGAAGAGAGAATAACATAAGAAAATCCAAGCAGGGTACAAGAATCTACTGTGTCATTATTGTCACAAAATAGGACACGCACAGAAGTATTGCTATCAGTGAAAAAGAGATAACAAAGGTAAGAAGGGCAAGTCTAAGCAAAGAGACCATGAAAATCATGATGATGATCATGTTACTACTGCTACTAATGATGATTTTGTTATTTTTCGTGATCATGAGTATGTTAATCTTGTATCAGACGAGAGCATGTGGATAGTTGATAGTGGCACTACATTGCATGTTACACCAAGGAAGGATTTCTTCAAATCTTATACTTCAGATGATTTTGGAGTGTTGAAAATGGGTAATGATGGGGTATCTAAGGTAATTGGTGTTGGTGATGCTTGCTTGCAAACCAACATGGGAATGCAATTGTTGGTTAGAGATGGCAAACATGCTCCAGATGTCCGCTTTAATTTAATCTTTGTGCATATGCTTAATGATTGTGGTTATGACAATCACTATGGTTTTGGAAAATGGAAACTCAACAAAGGTAACTTTGTTGTGGCTAGAGTGGAAAACCTTTCTAAACAATATTGGACAAAAGCTTTGGTTGCTAAGGACAATGTGAATGTGTAGCGGAGAAATTTGTGAGTGTAAGCTATTGATTAACTTAACTCATAAAGCAAGAGTCGCCACCACACTTTTATTTTATCCAAAAGGAGAGGAAAAAGAGTGAACAAAATCTAAACAAGTTCTAAAACAAGAACAAATAAACAGAGACTAGGTAAGGGGGTTGGTTACGCTAAGGGAAGGTGTTAGCACCCAAAACGTCTATAGTACTCTATAGGAACTCTTTGAAATATCTACGCTTTTTTGGTTTGAAAAGGTTTGTTTGAAATGAGATTGGGGAGATGAGAAGAGAAATATTTTTTAATATTTTTGTGTTTGGAGAGACTTCTTGAGCCTCATGCCTACGTACCCAAAAAGTGAAATATAGGATCAAAACCTCGTAGTTCGTGGTACAAATAACAAAAATAGTTTGTTATGGTTCATTTTAAATGTAAAGACAAGTCATCATTTTAAGGAGAAAGCTATGACTAGTCGCCCACAAGTGTAAGAAATAACATTTGCATCACCTTAAGATGGAGGATTTTTGCTTGGATACAAATCAACAAGCCTATCACTCAACATCTAAGGGGAGAATGTCAACATCTTAAATACTATGTGGAATAAAAGAATTATATATCAACTATGAAAATGACTCATGTCTAAACTTTTTGAAAAGTTTTAAAAGAAAAAGTGCATTAAAGCACAAAAGTTTGAATGAGGTGAGGTGTTTTTTATGTCTTTTTGAAATTAGTCAAAGTATGATTAAAATTGATTGACATTTATTAAAGAAAACAAAGTTTGAAAATCACTTGACCAAAGTCAAGGCTTATTGTGAAAGAGGTTTAATTTTGAAAAACAGTAAGGTTTTGAAAAAGGGAGAAGATTTTGAAAATTGAAGAAGGGGGTGGAAAAGAAGTGACTACCCTAAAACTAAAATAAAAGTTAGAGATGGGAAGATCTGACCACGCAAGGAGCAAACACTTGACAAAAAGTCAACATAAGCAATCCTCTTCCTTTTGGATTCAAACCACAAGCATAGTAATCAGATGAAATAAAGCATCAGAGAAAATCTCAAATAAGCCATAGCAAAGCCAAAGAAAAGTCTTCCCTAGGATTGAAAGCCAATTAGGAGAGTCATGTATCAGATGATTTTCAAGGTCAAAGTATTAACACCTGCACATAGAAAATTTCCTAAACAATATAGACAAAAAAATGACACCAAGGTCCAAGGTCTCAAATCTCCAAGAGCAAAGGGCAAGGATCCTAGAACTAAGTCCGAAGTCCGAGTCACAAAGTCCAAGCATAAGGTCATAACAGTCTGGAATTAAGAGAACGAAGTCTTTTAAGTGTTTTAATATTTGTTAGTGTCTTAAGAGAAGTATGGTCCAAGTGGACAAAATAAAAAGAGAAAAAACATAAACATGTGTCCAAGTGGACAAAGAGAAAATAAGATGATAATATGATAATAAAAACTCTAAAAGTAAAAGCATAAAAGTAAATGACAAGAAAGTAAAGAGCAAAAATTGAAAGGCACAAAGTAAAGTTAGAGCAATTATATAGTTAGTAAGTTAGTGTCAGTGATGAAGAACATTTGGTGGTTTTTCGGAGAATAATCAACTAGTCAATCATAAGCATGAAAACACGAATCCATACATCATTAAGGGAAGGGCGCCAACTCTGATAAAATCGACGAGTATACCAACTAACTCCCTTAACAACAAGGAGACAATCTATTTCACACCATACTATGGAGAGTAGGAGATTGATAACTCACTTACAAAAACGAACCGATTTCCAATTTCGGGACAATTTAACGCTATGTTAAGAAATCGTAATCGAACTTATGTAGAAGCCACGACTATCTGAGGCCAGTTAATAACAATGTTTGTGTTAATACAAGTTAGATAAATGATATGTAGGTCATTCTCCTAAAACTTGCCACACTAAAAGAAAAAAGGTAGCAGTCTCATCTTGATCATAAATTCAAAGAGAAGTCTAATGATATGTAAGATTTTCATTGACAAAAAAAAAAAGAAGAAGAAGAGGGGAAGGGAAGCCAAATTGAATTACAATATTTGAATCATTCCATCTTTAAGTTCCATCACTCTTCTTGGTGGATTAAGGTATTAAACCTATCACTAATTCAAAGCACCTAAAATGAATCTAATGATCCACTGAAAGATAGATTTGAACTAATGAAGGTTTATCCAACCTCATCAAACACCCAAAGTTCATGGAATTTAAAGAGAACTTTAATCAACAAACACCATAATTCAAGGCAAAACAAAAGGAAATGGAAGAAGGAAGAAAAGAACTCAAAACAATCCCAAAACAAGCCAAAAAAACACATTCTGACATGTGTTAATCGATTAACCATTTCATGTAAAAATTTGGTTAATCGATTAACGCTGGTAGGACAGTAAAAAAATTTGAAAAAAAAATCAGCATTCATGATTCAATTATTTCTTCAAACACCTCATGATCGTGAATGCAATTGAGCACGAAAATTCAAGTAAAACAACAGCAAACAACACCAATGAAACACAATTTGCAAGATCCAAAGAGCAAGCAACAAGAATCAACAAGAGATCACATTGTGGAAGATGAAAATTAAGCACAACAATGGTGGAACAAGAGTTTACCACTTCCAAATCTGAAAATGCTTCAAATCAACTTCAAGAACCACACTGTAAAGCTTTGATCTACAGAATTTGATGTTGAAGAAGTGTTTTTATGGAGGTTTAGCTCAAAGATTAGTAAGCTTCAATGAAAAGCTTACTAACTTTTAATGGAAGAAAGAACTTTGGTGAATTTGGGTAGATGAAGAAAATTGAGAATGAGGAAGAATTCTGACAAGGTGAATTTGGATATCAAAAGCTTGTAGAATGAATAAAATGAAGCATCTATTTATAGAATTTGGGCTTGGAAATTTTGGTGGCTTGGAGCTTGGTTTGGAGCCAAAATTAGGCTTGGAATTTGAATTTGGAGGCAAAATCAAGATCAAGTGGTGATTAATGAGGGTGTATGATGGGAATTAATTATGATCATGTAGGGGAATTATTTGGAAGTGATCTAGAATATTCTCATGATGAAACAAGTGAATTTTGGTGCCAAAATGCTGTAGAATTTGAATTTGCTGTTGCTGGCCAAAATTTGCACGTGTTTATCGATTGACCCATTTTAGGCAAATTTTGGTTAATTGATAAACACAGTGAAAAAATGAGAAAATTTGGCTATTTGCTGTGTTGTCTTGGCTCTGGCTCGATTTTTTTGACTTGTCAAAGAAGGCATGGAAATAAACACATAAACCTTAGAGTCTCTTGAGTAATAAATAATCAAATCTTGGGAAACTCTTGATCAAATGATTTTGATTTGTTTGCAGATAAACTTTGACTTTGTTCAGCTGAAATTCACTCGAGCCGAGGAACTGGTATTTGATATTCTTGATCCAAATTTCTTCTTGAAAAAGTTAGTAAAAGGAAAACAAACGTATTTTTGGATTTTGATTAAGGGTTAGTAAACATAAACATAAATGAGTATTAAGCAAACAGGAAAACAGGGGTGATTGGTGATCTCCCTCAAGAGCAAACCTACAGAGGAGGGTAAGAGAACTGAAGCTTGTGATCTTGTTTATGGTATGAGATGCAAATGATAAGTGGGATCTTAGGGGTAAAAATTAGGGTATTACAGAATGCTATCGACATGGAAGCATCTTTGCGGCACCGAAGACTAAGTCATATTAATGAAAATTGGATGAACGTTTTGGCCAAAAAGGATGTTCTTCCTGGATTAAAGAATGAAAATTTGGAGAAGTGTTCTCATTGTATGGTTGGTAAATAGGCTATAGTATCTTTCAAGAGACATCCTCCCTCAAGGAAGTCAAAGTTGCTTCAATTGGTACATTCTGATGTTTGTGGTCCATTAAAGGTAAAATCCTTTAGTGGTGCACTTTATTTTGTTATCTTTATTGATGACTGCGCCAAGAAACTATGGGTTTATTCCTTAACGAAAAAATACCAAGTGTTGGAAAAGTTGAAAGAATTCTATGCTTTGGCTGATAGGCAGATAGACGAGAAGCTAAAATGTGTTCGTTCAAACAATGGTGGAGAGTATTATGGACCATTTGATTCCAATTGCAAGCAGCATGGTATTGTACATGAAAAGACTCCTCATAAAACTCCTCAATTGAATGGTTTAGAAAAGAGGATGAATCGAACACTAATTGAGAGAGTAAGGTGCATGGTATCTGAAGCTAAGTTCCCTAATCATTAATGGGGCGAGACACTTTACATGGCAGTGCATGTTCTTAATCTCACTCTTATTGTTGTTTTGAACAATGAAGCTCTAGACAAAATTTGGTTTGGAAAAAATGTTAAGTAAGATCATTTGAGAGCCTTTAGTTGTAAGGCTTTTGTGCATATTCCAAAGGATTGAAGATCCAAGTTGGATGCAAAGTCAAAATAATGTATCTTCATTGGCTATGGGCAAGATGAGTTTGGTTAGAGGTTGTATGATCATGTAGGAAAGAAGCTTATTCGAAGTTGTGATGTGGTGTTTATGGAAGACTAAACTATTAAAGACATTGATAAGGTACAGAAGACTACACCCAAGAAAGATATGAGTTTGTCTAATGTTCATCCAGTTCGGTTACCTAGTCATAATCCGGATGCTATTGGTGGGGATGATTAGAATGGTGAGCCATATGATTATGTTGATGATCAACAACTTGGAGATGAGGTAAATTTTCCAACTAATGATGGTGAAGGGGATAACGATATGTCACTAGATGATAATCTTGGTGAAGCTCCAGAATCATCTCAAGTTCAATTTAGGAGGTATAACAGCCATAGACAACCTTCTACAAGGTATGATTCTGATGAGTATGTGACCTTGACTGATGAAGGTGAACTTGAGTGTTTTCAAGAGCCAGTGGAAAGTGATGAAAATCAAAATCGGTTGGATGCAATGCATGATGAGATGGCATCATTGCATGATAATCACACTTATGATTTAGTGAAGTTACCTAAAAGAAAATGGGCTTTGGAAAATAGATGGATTTATAAAGTTAAACATGAGAGCAACTTTAAGTCTCCAAGATATAAAGCCAGATTAGTGGTGAAAGGTTTCCGTCAAAGAAAAGTTATTGATTTTAATGATATTTTTTCACCTGTTGTAAAGATGTCCTAAATTAGAATCGTGTTGAGTTCGGATGCTACTCTTGATTTAGAGTTTGAGCAAATGGATGTGAAAACGACTTTCCTTCATGGTGATTTGGAGGAAGAGATCTACATGAAACAACCCAATGGTTTTCAAGTTAAAGGCAAAGAAGATCATGTGTGTAGATTGAGAAAGAGTTTATATGGGTTGAAGCAAGCTCCAAGGAAATGGTACAAGAAGTTTAAGTCTATTATGTATTATCAAGGATACCAAAAGACTACTTCAGATCATTGCGTCTTTGTTAGAAATTTTTCTAATGATGACTTTATTCCTATTGTTATATGTTGATGATATGCTTATTGTAGGGAAAACTATTTCTAACATTAATAGGTCAAAGAAGCAATTGGGAGAGTCATTTGCCATGGAAAACATGGGAGCAACTAAATAGATTCTTGGCATTAGAATCATGTGTAACATAAAAGAGAAGAAACTATGGATGTCACAAGAACATTATATCGAAAGAGTGTTGCAAAAGATTCAAAATGCAAAGTCGTAAGGCGATAAGCACTCCTCTTGCTACTCATTTTAAGTTGAGTTCTAAACAAAGTCCTTCAAGTGAAGATGAAGCATTTGAAATGAAATGTGTTCCTTATGCGTCTACTGTGGGTAGTTTGATGTATGCAATGGTGTGTACAAGACCAGATACAATATATGTTGTTGGTACAGTTAGTATATTTTTGTCAAATCCAGGTAAAGAGCATTGGAATGCTGTAAAATGGATTTTAAGGTATCTTCGCAGTACTACTTCTGCGAGGATTTGTTTTAGAGGAGATAAGCCTACTCTAGTGTGGTACTTTGACTCTGATATGGCTGGATACATTGATTCCAAAAAGTTCACTTCGGGCTACATGATTAAATTTGCATAGGGAGTTGTGGCTTGGCAGTCCAGATTTGCAAAAGTGTGTAACATTATCTACTATGGAGACTGAGTTCATTGCAATTACCGAAGCATGCAAAAAGTTACTATGGTTGAAGAAATTTTTGCAGGAGCTTGGTTTTGTTCAAGACAAATATGTGTTATTTGTTAATAGTCAAAGTGCTATTCATCTTGGTAAGAATATGACTTTTTATAATAGATCTAAACACATTGATTTGAGATATTATTGGATACATGATGTTTTGGATGCTAAGCTGTTGGAGTTAGCTAAAGTTCATACATATGATAATGGTTATGATATGATGACTAAAGCAATAACAAGAGAGAAATTTGAAGTTGGTTGTGATATCTTCGGTTTGAAGATTTCCTCCACATAGTTGTGAGGGGATATTTGTTGAGTTTATGCTTCTTTCCTATATGGAGAAATGCCCAAATATGATTATCCCATTTGTCTCACTTATTTAACAGGAGAGGATCAATTTAAGGTTGAGAGGGATAGAGAGAAATAAGGATTCAAAAGAGAGAAAATAGGAGATAAACCTAATCCCGTTTTTCTATAACTAGTCTCACTAAATCGACGATCCCCAATTTGTTAACCGTAGAATTGAACTCAAATTTGGAGGGTAGGTTCGCAACAATTGTATCTAACTTTTGGCTGTTCAAAATTTTAAAACAAGGTCTAAGCCGAGAGATATATGCTTCACACTAAAGCTGCAAATTCGGGTATTTTTTTAGTTTTTTTATTCTTATTTGTAAGCTAGTTTACTTTGTGATTTGCGATTATTAGCACTAGTTTGTGAATCACTTTAAGACTCTCTTGTACCCTTAATTGATTATAGTGGAGCTATTTCTTTGTATTGGACGACTTGTTGTTTTTACTCTCATATTGAGGGATTTTTCACATTAGAATATCAGTGTTCTTTTGTGCCTTTATTTGTTCGATTTGTTGTCTTATATTTGTTGCCGATCCTCATGGTTACTACAAGTGTGGGGAATTTTATAGCTGCTGCGTATTGATCTGCTATTGTGTCTTAATTTCCCATCATAAATTTGTCTTGACCCCAATAGATGAATTGTAGATTATTTTCTAAGTTTTCCCACGTATTAAAGATCATGTCAATTGGACACCTAAAACTTTACATATGGCCAAACCAAGGTAGGTGGGTGTCGTGCCCCAGAAAAAAGAATACTACACTCGCGAAGCGCAATTATACGCTCGCAGGATGTCTGAACAGAGTTGCTATCAAACTTTATTTATTCTCAAATAGGGAAAGGGAAAATATCGATAAAACCATTAAAAGAATGACAATGATATGGTCTTTGCATCCAAATCAGGGTTTGGGAGTCGATTACGCAAGCGAAAGGTATTAGCACCCCTCAAGTCTATTGTGCTCAATGGGAACCATTTGGTTAGTTATGTGCGTTAGTGTTAGTTTAGAAATATTAGGCTTCTTGAGTTATTAAAAGGAAAAAGGATAAGACAAAAAGGTTTATTTTTTTAGGGTTCCTAATGAGACTTTGAATCTCGCTCTAACGTATCTACGGGTGCGGTGGAGAACTCAAGGCTACATAGTTCTGGATAGAAAATGTTTCTTTGTTGGTTGATTTTAGCAAAATCTATTTTGTCATAATCGTTAGAAAAACATCACTTTCTACCCAAAACATTCGAGAATGGAACGTTTGCATCCGACCGAATGGATAGACATATCAACATTTGCGGGAAAATGTCGCTAGTTTACTCATGCATATAAGTGGACAAAGTATTGTCTTGCATCTTCTCGAGACGAAATACCTTTTGTTTAGGAAAAGGGTTTGAAAGATCGCTTGGCGGAGAGAAAAGATTTTGATATGCTTGAGGTATTTTTGAGTTGGAAGTAGAGTATTTATGACTTGCAAGCTTTTACAACTTGGGTCTAACGCTCGGGACTATGACTGGACTTTACACCTAGGTAGTTCTTTCCTTCCATTTTAAGAAATAGGTCAAAGTTGTTAATGGTTAGTCATTTTGATTTTCTTGAGAAAAGAAACTTGACATTGGACCAGGCTTTTGATTTGCGGTTATGAAAAAATGGTTTGAAGTGGTTTAAGGGTTTGAAAATGATTGAAGGTGAAGTGTTTGAAAAGTTGGGAAAGTGGAAATGGTTTGATTTAAGAAAAATATTCGACGTTGGATCGAGCGCTTATTTTTTTTGTTCTTTATGAAAGATAGTTGATTTTAATCTTGAATTAACAAATGACTAAGATGATAAAACAACCGAAAGGAAAGTGATAAAATTAGACAAGTAATACAACCCGAGGGTAGGGGATACATTTGGGGATCACAAATAAATAAAAAAGCAAATAATAACCAATTAATACTATATATGCAAACCATAATCAAAATTGAAAAAATAAAACAAAAAAGAAATTATTATTTACATGCGCCATATGAACACAGATAGAGATTACCTAATTAATCGGCTAAGCACATGGCAAACGACTAAACAGATAATCAAACAATATGTTTAGTAATTAGCAAATAATTAATTAAAACTATAATCAACTAATCAATTAAAACTATAATCAAGTAATCAATTAAAAATCTAATCAATTTATTAACTACTAATTTAAATTAATCAAATAAAAAAATATAATAATAAAAAAATGAGTGCATGAATAAATATGGGGTGTAAGCATGTAATAGGGGTATTACTAAGTAGCGAAATGGGCTTAAGGTCCATTACTAACCCTAATTAAAATAATAAAAAAGAAAGAAATCAAAAAATAAAATCAACAAACAAATGCTGGCAGGAAGGAGGCAGTACATTCATTGGAAAGAGAAAGCATATTTTTTTAAAAATTTCAAAGCCCCCAACAAATATTGACATGTGGCAATGCATTAAAAAAAACATAAAATAACAATACTCTCTCTCTCTCTCTCTCACACACACACACACACACACACACTCACACACACATGTGTACCTCTTTTTCATAAAAACAGAAAAAACAACCAAAAAATTCAAGTTCAGCTTTCAATCCCATTCTCTCTTGATCTCTTCCTCTCTCATGTCTCTCACCCTTCATCTCTATCATAAGAAAAAAATAAACCTCTTATCCCTCTCGATCTCACTCTCTCATTCATATACAATGAAACAAAGACTTGAGTAAACCAAACTCTACAACCATTCTAAATTTTGAAACTCAGCAAATAAAACCAACAAACAATATTCAGAATGAAAAAGAAACAAAATTGAAAATGATGAGAAAGAAAATATACCCAACGGTGGCTACAAATGAGTGATGCAAAGTCTAGAGGCTATGTCATTTGGTGAGGTTGTAGTGGAAGCAAGTGTTACGATTTTGAAGGTTGAATATGGCGGAGTGGTGGCGTCGATTTGTGTGTGAGGTGCTTGAGGGAAGTGTTTAGTCATGTTTTCTTGTCTCGTCTTTCACTTGACAAAGCACTATTTGTCACGCTTGTGTGTGTTTTTAGCCGTGACTGCTTATGCGAGAAGGGTGGCCGTATTGTCACATAACGGAGTTTGTGTGTTTGTGTTGTTGCGTGGAGGTAAAGTGAGAATGGAGAAAGTTTTAGTAGCTTTGATTTGGATTGGGAAAGAACTCAAGAGACATTTGAAAAAATGCTGCTCATAGGAAGAAATATTCTTCAACAACAACCATAATGACTTGTATAAGAGAAGTTGTTGTTGTTGTTGTTGTCGCGGTGAGAATCGGAGACCAAAGCTATTGACTAGCTTGACTCGCAAAACAATGATATTACTACTGAACTTTTATTTTTCCAAGGGAAGGGAGAAAGGATCGAACAAAAACCCTAAGTAAAAATGCAAGGCCTAAAGCTAAGCAAAGAGAGATCAAAGGTACGGGGGTTGGTTATACTAAGGGAAGGTACTAGCACCTTAAGCATCTGTAGTATCCTACAGGAACCTCTTTAAAGAAAAGGGAAAAAAAGAAAAAGGTAGAAAAAGAAAAAGGTAGTTCTCTAGGATCTCGCAATCCTATGCCTACGTATCCTTAATAGGAAGTCAAAGCAATCATAGTTCGGAACTACGATGTTAGGTTTTAAGAACCAAGTACAACAATAAAGATAGGTAAGACAAAGTATACAAACATACGAGGGACATGCACAATGATAATAAGTCAACATACAATCCCTTCCCTTGGATTAGGTCACAAGGATCAATAGAAAGCAACAGATACATGGAAAATCATCATGTACATGACATCAAACAAAGACACAGACACAGTACATGGCAAGAACATCATGTAAGCATCAACAAATAAAATCCACAAATAGTCACGGCAAAGCATCGTGGAATAAAAGTAATAAAGATATGTGGTAAAGCATCATGATTAACAAATAGAACGTACACGGCAAAGCATCATGCAATCAGATTAATCATGGAAAAGGATCAAGATTAAATCAGAGAAAACATGCCCAGAACATGGAAGCAAGCATGTCACGAAATAGAATCGGACAACAAAAGAATTATTAATCAATTTAAATATAAATATTTAATAAGATTAATTAATAATTTAATTAATCAATATTAAATAAAAATATTTAAATTAATTAATAATTATAACATTATTATTTATTTTTTACATTTTTAATATATTTCCAAATAAATAACTAAACTAAAAAAAATGAAAACATTAAAAATAAAAGGGTAAAATGTTTTTTTTATTTTCTAAACATTACAAATTAAGACTAAAAAATAGTTAGAATAAATAATTAAAGGAACACAAAATTTGGATTTTTATCTTAAATTACCAAAACAAACAAAAATAAATTCAAATCATAATAAGACATTGTTTGAAAACAAAGCACTGTACACCAACAAGAAGGAAAAAGAAAACACGAGTGCAGAAGAAAGAAACAAACCAATGGTGACTTATGCAGATCTTCCGTTGCGAAACAAGTTGTTTGAGCTGTTGAACTTGCTTCTTCGTCTCCGAAACTTTAAGTGTCGTTTCGTTTCACCTTTTTCTTCTCGACGGATTTGCGGTTCACTGCGTATCGTGGTGAAGCTGCGGTTGCGAAAGTTTGACGGTGTGTTGCTAGTGACACGCGAGCTGCTGCTACTCCGTTTTCGTTGTTGTCGGCAGTGTATGTTGTATGGGATTGGTGAGCTGAAGGTGATGATGCGTTTGAAGAGGGAAAGGGTGGACAGAGCTACCGTGATGATTTTCACGAGTGGAGTTTATGAGAGAAGGTGGTCGGACGAGTTACAGGCGGTGGTGCTTTTTATAGGGAATGCCATGAAGGGAAAATGAAGATGATGATAATGGCATGTGAACTGTGAATAACAAGTGAGTTTTTTTACATGGCTTTTCTTTCAAGTGCAGCATGTGTGTGTTGAACGTGGAAAAGTAAATAGTTTTGTTTGATGAAGGTGAAGGAAGTGTTACATGGAGGGTTTTAATGAGGAAATGAAGATGTGGTGAGTTGTTCCAAGAAGAAAGGTGAGGTTTTGTTTTGAAAATTAGCATGTGTTTGTCAAAAATCTAAGTGTGAAAGGTAGCATGGGTTATGTTAGCATGGTGTCAACGTATGAGATGGTGGAGAATATTAATGGAGAAGATTAGACATGAAGTGGAGAGATCTGAGAATGATATAAGATGAGGTTTAGTGCGGTGTTCATGAGCAATAGAAATGAAAGGGGTGAGTTTCTTGTGTTAAGAGAGAGAGAGAAAGGTGTGGTAGTTATGAAGTGTATATGATGTTAAATTATAATTCATAGTGTCGAAAACTAGCATGTGTCGAATTGCTTAGTGTCATAGTGTCGAAAACTAGCATGTGTCGAATTGCTTAGTGTCGAATTGTCGAAAGTGTTTCGACAGATTCATTTAGATGGGATTCAGATTTTGCTTTTATTAGATTAGATTTGATTTGATATGATTTAGATTAGATTTGATGTTTTGGGCTTTTATAGTTTGGGCTTTGTCTTGAGATGCAAGCAAACCTAATTCTATAAATAGGGAGTTTCCCTCATTATTTTGTATCAATTACAACACTTTGTAATTTCTCACAGAATTCTGCAGTTGCAGAGTGAGTAATAAGAAGAGAGAAAGTCCCACAGTTTGTGGGCAGCAAGAATACTATTCATCTTCTTCTTTCCTATTTTCTTTCTACTTTTCTGTATAATTGCTGCGTGATAGTAGGAATTGCCATAGTTCTTTTGGTTGATTCCAACATCTGGTATCTAGAGCTCCGGTTTAAGAGATTCAAGGGCAAGAAATCGCAAGAACGCGATGGCTACGAATCATCCAAACGACCATTTTCCAGCAAACCTTCCAATTCTCAAGAAAGATAATTATGAGAATTGGTGCAAGAAAATCAAGGTTGTTTTCTGTTATCAAGATTTGTGGGATCTTGTGAAGGAAGGAATAACAACTCTTGAAGAAGGTGCGACGGATCAAGAAAAGGCTGCATTCAAAGAATTGAAGAAGAAAGATTATAAAGCTCTCTTTATAATCCATCAATGTGTTGATGCAGATAACTTTGAGAAAGTTAGTGATGCAGAAACAGCGAAGGACGCATGGGAGATTCTGGAAAAATCGTTTGGAGGCGCAGAGAAGGTGAAAGAGGTGAGGTTACAAACTCACAAAAGGGCGTATGAATTGCTTCAGATGGAAGACAATGAGAGCATAACAGATTTCTTCACAAGAGTTACGAGACTTGTGAATCAAATCAAGGTGTGTGGAGAAGTGTTGGCGAGGAAAGCAGTTGTCTCAAAGATTTTGAGATCGTTGGCTCCAAAGTTTGATCACGTGGTAGTAGCCATAGAAGAATCAAAAGATTTGTCGAAGGTGACGAAGGAAGAGCTTCAAGGGACACTTGAATCTCATGAACAAAGAATGGCTGAAAGAGCTGCAGGCAAGTCGAAGAATGATGTGGCCTTGCAAGCTCAATCAGCGAAAGATAAGAAGGGTAAAGAAAAGATGGTCGACAAGGGTAGAGGAAACTACAACAATTCGACAGGCAGAGGAAATCAGCAAGAGGCGAATTGGTCAAACCATAGAAGGACCCAGAACCAAGGCAACCAAAGAGGTGGTGCTGCAGGTAGAGGAAGAGGTGGTGGTCGAAAGCCTGACAAAAGCCACATTCAGTGTTATAATTGTCACCAGTATGGTCACTATTCAACAAAATGTCCTGAAAGAAAGAATCAAGAAGATGATGCAAAGCTGGCGAAGCATGAAGAAGAAGAAGGTATGATGCTGATGGTTACAACCAGAGATAATGAGAGTTTCAAGGACCAGTGGTACTTGGACTCAGGATGCTCATCACACATGACTGGGAGGAAAGATTGGTTTGTCAACATGAAGCCCTCGTCGAAGAACACGGTGAAGTTTGCAAATGACAACACTCTAGCAGCTGAAGGTGTTGGTGATGTTCTGATTATGAGGAAAGATGGCAAAAGGTCAACAATTTCCAATGTGTTGTACATTCCAGGCATGAAGAGTAATTTGCTCAGTATAGGGCAGCTTGTCGAAAAGAACTACAAGGTAGTTGTCAAAAACAAGATGATGAGAGTTCTCGACGCAGGTGGTAGGTTGATCTTGAAGGCTCCAATGTCTCAGAATAGGACCTTCAAGATTGAACTCAATGTGATGGAGCACAAGTGTCTAGCAACAGCAGCCAGTAGAGATGAGTGGTTATGGCACTTTCGACTAGGCCATCTCAACTTCAATGACATCAGGGAGCTTAAGGGAAGAAATATGGTGTCAGGATTACCAGAAATCGACATTCCTAGTGAAGTTTGTGAAGAGTGTGTTCAGTCGAAACAACACAAGAATAGCTTCAGCAAGGATGCAGGAAGGAAGTCGAAGGCAATTCTTGAAGTCATATACTCTGATGTATGTGGTCCAATCCAGGTGGATTCGATTGGTGGCAACAGATACTTTGTCACGTTTATAGATGACTTTAGTCAAAAATTATGGACTTATCTCATCAAGAAGAAAAGTGATGTGTTTGAGGTATTTGTCAGATTCAAATCCATGGTCGAAAGACAGAGTGGTCAAAGGTTGAAAACTCTGAGAACTGATGGTGGTGGAGAATATGTGTCGAAAGAGTTCGATGCATTATGTAGAAAAGAAGGGATTGTGCATGAGGTGGTGCCACCCTACACTCCACAGCAGAATGGGATTGCAGAACGCAAGAACAGAACCATCATGAACATGGTAAGAAGTATGTTGAATGGAAAGCATCTACCCAAAGAATTATGGGGAGAAGCAGTTTCGACAGCAACATATCTTTTGGACAGGTGTCCGACCAAGAAGCTTGAAGGAATCACGCCAGAAGAATGTTGGTCTGGTGACAAGCCTAGCCTTAGTCACTTAAAGGTGTTTGGATCTATAGCACATAGACATGTGCCAGATCAGTTGAGAAGGAAGCTTGATGACAAGTCGAATCAGATGATCTTGATAGGATATCATTCGACAGGTGGATACAAACTGTTCGACCCAGTGAACAAGCAGATTGTGATCAGCAGAGACGTGATCATTGATGAGCTTAAGGAGTGGGACTGGACAAAAAATGTCAACAAAGATTCAGTAAGAATCAGTTGTGAAGAACCAACTAGAGAAGCTGAGAGAGAAGTTCGACAAGAAAGTGTCGATGACGAAGCAGGACCAAGTAGACCTCGTCGAACAAGACAAATGCCAGCAAGGTTGCAGGAATGTGTGATTACATCAGATGATGTTGTCGATGAAGAAGGTGAACTTGTTCACTATGCTTTCTATGCAGATGTCGAACCTGTCAATGCAGCTGAGGCATTGAAAGATTCGAAGTGGATGAAAGAAATGAATGAGGAAATAGAATCCATCGAAGTCAACAACACCTGGTCACTTGTCGAATTGCCTGAAGGCAAGAAGGCAATTGATGTGAAGTGGGTTTACAAAGTAAAGTTGAATCCAAACGGTGAAGTAGTTCGACACAAAGCAAGACTCGTAGCGAAAGGATTTCTTCAGAAGGAAGGAATTGATTATGACGAAGTCTTTGCACCAGTTGCTAGGATCGAAACAATCAGGTTGGTTGTTGGTCTAGCAAATATGAACAAATGGCACACATGTCAGATGGACGTGAAGTGTGCATTCCTTAATGGTCCCCTAGACGAAGAAGTTTATGTTGCACAACCAGCTGGGTATGTGAAACAAGGCGAAGAAAGAAAGGTGTACAGGCTGCATAAAGCCCTGTATGGACTTAAGCAAGCTCCAAGAGCTTGGAATAAGAAAATCGACAGCTTCTTAAGGGAGAAGGAATTTGTGAAGTGCACAACTGAGCATGGAGTATATGTAAGAAGAAGCAATGGCGAATTGCTTATACTATGTCTCTATGTCGATGATCTGTTGATAACAGGAAGTTGCAAGAAGGAGATCGAAGATTTCAAACGTAACCTGAGTGAAGAGTTTGAAATGTCAGACTTGGGAAATCTCTCATATTTCCTTGGCATCGAATTCTACAAGAGTAGTAGAGGTTTGATGATGCATCAAAGAAGATATGCAGGCGAAATATTGAAGAGATTTGAGATGCAAGATTGCAACCCAACTTCGACTCCAGCTGAGCCCAGACAGCAACTGTCAAAAAATTCAGATGAAGATGATGTCGACCCAACCCAATACAGAAGACTTATTGGGTCACTTCGATACCTTTGTCACACAAGGCCTGACTTAGCATACAGTGTTGGTATGGTAAGTAGATTTATGCAGAAGCCAAAGGTATCACACCTAGCAGCGGTGAAGAGGATACTAAGGTATCTGAAAGGAACTCTCGACTATGGCATTTTGTTTCCAGCAGCTGATGAAGGGAAAGAATGCAAGTTAGTGGGATACACAGACTCTAGCTGGTGTAGTGATGCAGAGGATAGAAAATCCACAGCTGGATATGTGTTTATGTTAGGTGGTGCACCAGTTGCTTGGAGTTTGAGAAAGGAGCCAGTAGTGGCATTGTCATCATGCGAAGCAGAATACATTGCTGCTTCTCTTTGTGCATGTCAAGCAACATGGATGGTGAATCTGGTCGAAGAGATTACAGGGAAGAGTCATGGAGCAATTACCATGAAGATCGACAGCATGTCAGCTATCAATTTGGCGAAGAATCCAATAGCTCACGGTCGAAGCAAGCACATCGAAATGAGGTTCCATTATCTTCGAGAGCAGGTAGCAGAAGGGAAGATGAAGTTGGAACACTGCAGAACTGAGAATCAGATTGCAGATATCATGACGAAGGGAGTGCAGGTCGAAGCCTTCAGAAAGCTAAGGACTATGATGAATGTAGATAGTTTAGACACAATGAATTAGGTGGTGTGTTAAATTATAATTCATAGTTTCGAAAACTAGCATGTGTCGAATTGCTTAGTGTCGAATTGTCGAAAGTGTTTCGACAGATTCATTTAGATGGGATTCAGATTTTGCTTTTATTAGATTAGATTTGATTTGATATGATTTAGATTAGATTTGATATTTTGGGCTTTTATAGTTTGGGCTTTGTCTTGAGATGCAAGCAAACCTAATTCTATAAATAGGGAGTTTCCCTCATTATTTTGTATCAATTACAACACTTTGTAATTTCTCACAGAATTCTGCAGTTGCAGAGTGAGTAATAAGAAGAGAGAAAGTCCCACAGTTTGTGGGCAGCAAGAACACTATTCATCTTCTTCTTCCCTATTTTCTTTCTACTTTTATGTATAATTGCTGCGTGATAGTAGGAATTCCCATAGTTCTTTTGGTTGATTCCAACATATGAGTGGTCTTCTTATGTTACAAGATGGATGAATTTTGTACTGATTGCTACTTTTATGTTTTTTTCTTTTTTCATGTGCCGCGTGGGCCAGCCAAAAGAGAGTTTTGAGATGGTTGATATAAGTTACATGGTTTTATACTTGCTGGAAGTTTTTTGAGTGATCACATGAAGGTGAGGTGAAGAAGAGTGAAGATATGTTGATGATGAAGTACTGCGCCCTCTTTTTTTTCAAATGAAGGGTCCGCGCATGTGCTTCAAGTGGTCTCCGTTTTGTTTTTTTGTATGCAATTTTTTTATTAAAAAAGGTGATGATATGGGTATCGTGGGGACCGTGTGAGGTATCTATGAAATGTGCAGGATCCTTTTCTATTCTATTCTCTTATTTCGTTAAGTCTTTTATTCTGAAAGTCAAATAAAAATAGGAGAGAGAGAGAGAGGTCGTACGTTGTGCATGCATGCAGGACTTCTTTCACAAGATGAGAAAAAAAAACAAAATACTTTTCTTAAGCTTAAACACTAAGTATTGTCAAAAGTGAAATAAGAACAAAAAAAAACAAATATTACTTAAAATGAAAAATGATAAATAAATTAAACAAATTAAAATAAACTATTAAATAAAACTAAATTAAAAACCAGATTAATAAAAAATAAAATCGGTTAAAAACGAGACATCGGACCGGTATCGAAGTGCTCGAAAAAAATAAAATGAATACAGCAAAATGATTAGCGCGAAATAAACGACTCGGAGACAACAAATAAAGGAAAATCAAGATAATCTTTTTATATAAAAATAGGTTAAAACTTACTTTTTATTCTTTGTCTTTATTCATTTTGGATTCTATCTTTGAAAAAAATCATTTGTCCTTTTAGCTTACTCTAAAAAAATAGCCTTTTTGGTCTTCCTTTGTATTCTGTAAGTTATATTAACGAGTCTTGCTTTTTAGTATTGTATAAGTTACTGATGTTGGAAAAGGTCAAAATGACATATTTATGTTATGGCAGATGTTTATGAAAGGCTTATCCAGAGTCGAAAGAAGCCGGGTTTTCTTCAATTACTTGCCACACGGTTTGTTGTCGTTGCTTCACGGGACACTTTCATCGTATGCCATGTGCTGCAAATTCAATTCGTATCGACGAAGCTTACAGGTAAGCTTTAGTTATGTTTATACCTCTAATGTATATACCTCTAAGATTATTATGATATTGTTTTTGAATGTTGGTTGGATTTAATCTCATGTTATTTGATGGAAAAATAGTTGGCGAGGTAATGTTTAAATGGAAAAACAGTCCGTCGACAGGTTAGGAGTATTTTCCTCGTTTTCCAAATCAAGTTTGTAGTTTTTTGATGGAACAAATGATTTTAATCTCATGTTGTCAATTGCTCCTTCTGCTATTTTTCCTGATATGTTTCTTTATAATACAATCGAGGTTAGTGACAGATGCTTGCACATATACACATTTTCCTATGTGAGCAATAACATTATTACCTCTTGGTGTAGCGTTTCCCTGTTTTTGATTTGGTCTAAAAATTCATATTAAACAATGTCATGTTAATGTGTGGGCTTTCTACACTGGAGGGAGTAGTGGTTGTGAATGAAATATCAAATTTTATTTAGTTATTGCTTTTTTTTTCTTTTCTTTCAGCCAAGTTCTTGAAGCTGGAGCAGCTGGATCAAGAACCAGCCCTTCTTGCTGATACAATTGGTGTTTCCATTGATGGCACTGGACAAGTAGGGACATATTTATATACAGCTCCTGAAATTGAGTAAGGATGGCCTAAGATTGATGAAAAGGTGTAAAACATTCAAGTATTATCCTTTTTCTAGCTATCTAATATCTTTGATTCTAGCAAAATTATGTAATTCTTGGGTTTAGTTAATGCTTAATCCTAATGAGGTTCATGGTCTTTGTTTTTCATTAAGTGATTATGACCTTTGTTTTTCATTCTGCTACTTTTTATTGTAATGAAACTACATAGTAAAAGTTATCCACCAAAAGAATGCACCATCTTATCTCATTAGACGGGGTCAGTTACATTGACCAAATAATTTAAATGATATAGCATGTTTCCACTGAATATAGTTTATGTAGTCTGTTTCAATGAATTACTAATGTTAGTCATGAATTGATCAGTCTGCATACACGAATGCTAATTCATTGCTTTCTCTCTTAATTTATACAGGTACCTTTAGAAATCCATTTCTGATTCCAATTGCAACCTCATCCTACAGGTATCTTTCATGCTTATTTCCTTATTATAATCAATTCTCAACTTATTAAAACAAGTGAACAAAAGCTCTATTATTGATTAGTATGTTAAAAAACTAGATTGCGACATATGCTTTCCACTGAAATAGAACGCTTTCCATTGAAATATACTTTACTTGAAAGCTTTGCATTTATATTCATGAATATTGGAACTTGTGAAGCTTTGCATATAGTTTGACTTGTGCTAAATGTCTTAGCTTGCTTTATGACCTTGCAAGCAACAGTGTTACCTGCTTTACCAGAAGAGCAGAATCAAGAACAGAATACTGTTAAGTTTACTTGAGTTAAGTTGCTTAGGCCTAATGAGACTCTTAATCTTAGTCATGCTTATAGGCTCATCACTAATCAAGGTATGTTTCTTTCTCTGCAAATTTAGAACCATATCTGTGTAAGATCTTTGTATTGAGTTTCTTCTTTGTGTTTGTGGTTTTAGAGGTTATGAAGGTGTTGAAGGCAAAGAAGCATGCAAAGAGTAAGAAGACACAGGAAGACGCAGTTCTGCCAGGTTATGAGACAAAGAAAGGAGTGGAATCTGACCAAGGAAACACATATAAGGTATATCTCATATTCTATAATATCAATAGTCCTTTTCTTCCATGAATAATTATATAGTAAGTAGTTTTTTTTTCAATCTATATAAATAGTGAATCAATCCATTAAAGACTTTGATTTTTCTACCAACTCTTATGATATCACATGGCACATGGTCTATAAGGGATGAATCATGGTGGATGTATCTCATATTGATACCATTATGTCATGCAATTATTGTCATAGTTGTCAAAGCATTGGTATTTGGTCATGAAATGGTTCTAAATTGCGGCTTCAGCGCCAATTCTGACCACGAATGCAATTTAAAACCATCTGAGGTATTTTATTACTCGAAACTAATTAAGCGTTTATAGCATAAGCGTTTATCATAGAAGTAACTATTTATAAGTTATTTCTATAACAAAAGATAAAAGGTATTTATTGCGGTGAAAATCGGATAACAAGCTATTAATTAACTTGCATCATATTTCTTTTACAACCGACTTTGATTTATCCAAAGGAAAGGTTCAAGATCGTTAAAAAAAACCTAAAGGGGGGAGATCTAAGGTTCGGGGGTTGGTTACGCCTAGGGAAGGTATTAGCACCCTAAACGTCCATAGTACTCTACGGGAACCTCTTGTTTAATGTTATCTTATGTTTGCTAAATGTTCTATGCTAAAGGTTGAAAACCCTAGGGGTTAGTATCTAAGTATACTCGATAAAGAATCGCACTTTACGCCTACGTATCCTCGGGAATAGAATCAGAGTATACGTAGTTCTACTTTCTACTGAATGATTGACTATGGTCAATGTTCAGAGGGGAAATGAGTGCTAGCTCATTGTAGAGTTTAAGAACTCTCTAGATCTAGTTGTAATGGTCCTATGTTGAAGTTTAGTCAGTAGGGGGAAGTGATAAATTCATTAGGATGAATATCACTAAGAGTTGAGGAACTCTCTCCTAAAGCTAGTTATAACTTCTATGGCTCTGATGAGGCCAAGAAATAAAGTTTCTCCTAAGAGGTTACTTAGGTTAAGATGGGAGGTCATGACTTTAAGAGTCAACAATAATCACCTTCCTTTGGAATGAGGGAAAAACAGTTCTAGAATACTATAACAATATATGAAGACATGATAAAAAGATAAAACATTGATATAATATAATGAAAGCAACATAAGCATGAGGATGGCAATATGTTTCATGATAAAGTATGGGTAAGATGAACATGATCACTAAAGACACATCAATATGTTTCAATCTTAAGGAAGACAAACATAGAGAATGATATTAAGGATGACATTTAAAGAATAAAATCCACATCAAAGTCAAGTATATGACAAATCAACATGGATAGATTAATTCAAGATTTAAACAAGTATTAGTGAAATCACTCAAGATCAACAAAGGTGCTTATAAATGATATTAACAATTTAACCAAAATTGATAATCAATTGACAACACAATTAAAATTAACAATTAGAACACATATTGGTAATTAAAATTTAACTACATATGGATAATTAACATTTAGAAATTAACATTTAACCATACATTTAAAATACAAATTGACAATCTCAAAATTAAGACACAAGTTGATAGTTTAAAATTAACAACATAATTGAAAATAACAATTAATAACACAATTAGAATTAACAATACAATTCAAGATACAATTTGATAATTTACAAATTAACAACACAAAACAATTAATAATTAAAAATATAATTAACAATTAACAATTAGAAAAATGCCTCACATATTAATTAATTAACCACATAAATAATTAATGAACAAACTGAAATTAAATAAACATTAAGCAAAATAAATAAGATAAAAGAGGTTTAAAATGAAAAAATTGAAATAAAAGAAATATAATACGCAGGGGGGGGTATACAAGTAAATTCTGGTTAGTTAAAAAACAAGTGGAAATGAAATGGGCCAGAAGATAGGGGGTGTGGATAATAAAAGGCGCAAGGCCCAGGTTGGAAAAGGAAAAGCATCAGGCGAAGAAAATAGCAAAAAAAAAGGGCAAAAGGGTTGATCCAAGGATCGAACCCAGGCATGGCAAGTGATAGGCGAAATATGTGCATGTGTGTGACCGTTGGGACAACGTGTTTCATCCGCTCACTACATGCACCAATAAATATATAAGCTAAAACAATGACATGCAATTAATAGAATGAAAAACACGCATACATGCAGACGTGCAGTGTGTTACATGTGATGTTAATTGGTCATAGTATATTAATGCATTACAAGACAAAAACAAAACCAACCAATTATGATTACGCGTGGAAGTGAGAACATGCAAAGACATAAAACAACATCGTGTTCCATACAAACCAAACACCAAATTCCCATTAAGCATAAACCTTCCAAAACACTATCAAACGACATGAAATAAAAACCCAAACTGGAGTATTTCAACTGTAGAACATGGTGGAAACCTCATTTAAACAAGATAAAGGCTCTAAAATGAACAGGCACAAGGGCAAACCAAGGTCTGAGATTGAGAAACACATTTAGGAAAACGAAAGAAAAGTTTATGTTTTTAAAAAAACTAACACATTAGTTCAGAACTTAAAAACCAACCCAAAATATACCCAACCACCAACTCCTGAACTCAAACATGACATGAATAACAACCAGCATCTTCATACTATCATCTCAATAATCTCAAAGCAAATGGACATAGCAGCAGACGAGGCATGATATTATAAGAACAAACTTTCATTCAAAAAAAAAATCTAGCACCTTACGATAACATGAGCACCCTTAGACAACACAATAAACCAAATCATTATCTCAACATACTAGCAAGAATTCAAAGGTGATCCATTATGATGACATGAACAAAAGGAACATTCAGTCAAAGACTCTATCAAATTGGAAATAACATTGCACCAGTTGACATTCATTCAAGACAAACAAGCACATGATGAGTATCATTCTAAAATTTCAGTTACAACCAATAATGCAAGCCCTAGCAGTGCTACCATAAAAGCTACACAACTCATACATGTAAAACAATATTTGGTGTTCAAGATATTATTCCAAGATAATGTAGAGATAACATGTTAACAAGCATAACCTCTCAAATCATATAAACTCATACATAACTAAACAAGCAGCATGTGTTCCAACACTATATTCCCACATGATAAACATCAAGGTTATTAAGTTCCTTATAGATCACCGTGAACATAGTTATTCATTTCAACGTTATATTAACAAATTTCCAAAAGAAGCAAACATGTATAAACCTCAGGGCAATCATGGAGAGGTTAAAGCTTCTAACACAAAATCAAACAGAAGTTCACAATGATATTTGAACAACATAGAAAATATTAACTACAACATATTTTTCCTAACATGTGAATAAGCATGGTAAGTATACTAAATGGGAGTTGAAAAACTTACCTAGTTTCCAAGCAAGTTACAAGAGCTTCTTCTCCTTCCTAGCTAGCTCACGTGCTCCAAAGAAACAAATTTCAGAAAGGTTTTTGGTGTTGTTTTGTTGGTGAGAAATGAAGAGGAGAAGGGTCATTTTTATAGGGAGCTCAGCTGGACAATGAGAATCAATATCCAATGTACCAAGAGTTTGTCTTGGAGGGAAAGATCGTGGAAGGATTTGGAGTAGTATGGCTGTTCTGATCATAACACCATGGAGCCACGTGAAGTTCTTTTTTGATGCAAATAGGTCAGAAAGGATAGGTTATTTTGGTTTGTGTCTAGTGGGTTAATGAAGTACACGAGGGAAATGTTTTGAGGTGGCTTGTAAAGATTAACATGATAGTACAAAAGCAAACATATGGCAGCGTGCTTTAGGGTAAAGTGGAGTTGGAAAGGATTTGGTAAGTCTGCAGAGAGTGTACTTGGAGAGAGGAGAGAAATTCAAATTCACAATTGATGTGTTCTTGGTGCAAAAACCATTTTCGTATGGCCATATTCCGCACATGATATTTCTTGACTTTGTGATCCAAATTTCATGCTCTTGGGTTCAAATGAAAGCCCTTGCATAATACTACAATGTTGGTGTTGGAAAATAGTTGAAATGATGCCTTGAATTGGTAGAAAAATGTCTCACAAGTCGTGTGCCCAAAACTGCCAAAAAGAACTTAGAAAATTTCTAAGTTAAAGAAATTTGACAATTTCAAGTGCCCTTATTTGATAATTCATAACTTGAGAATGGCTTATCCCATTGAGATGTTCCACATATGGTTGGAAAGCTCTCATCATGCTCTACAACTTTCATTTGGGACTCAGGTCTTGAATCCAAATGGAAATGGGTGAAAAATGAGGTTAAAGTTAGGAAAAAGAGTGATGAAAAGTGCTGAAAATAATTCTAAGTGTTTGGCCAAAGAATCTTGCAAGCTTCATAACTCAAAAACCAAGCATTTTTGGACGAAAAGTCATATAGAACAAATTGAAGATCTTGAAGAGAGATTTCCAATGAGCTTTGAGTCACTCCAATTGGATGTGTGGTTTAGGAGTTATGGCCATTTCAAAATATGCTATTAGGGGAAAAATCACACAAATGACACCTTTCTTGGTCAAAACCCTACTTCTCTTGCAAGAAACCTCATGAAACTTGATATGGATGCTTTGAATACTTCATGAGACATTATATGATGATTATAACCATTAATACTTCATTTGAACCAAAATTCCAAAAGATTAGGGTTTCAGTCAAACCCTAATTTTGACTGTGAATGCACTGAGGTCAAATCTTGTAACCTTGCTTCTTCCTTCTCATCCAAAGGTCTTAGGAGACTCTTGAGGATGTTGATAAACCAATAGAATCAAGAATTAAGGTTTGGTAGTCCATCTTGATGAAAAATCAAAGTTGTTGACTGATAAGTGTCACAGAAACCCTAGTTTGGAGGCCCGGAGAGGTTGAGGCTCAAACTTCTCTTGTTGAGGACCCATAGATCTTGGATTCCTGTTGAATGATGTCTCTTGGATGTAGAGGACCTTAAGTGGTAAGTTAACCACACAATTTATGACTTGATAGAGCTAAATACTCAGTGATTTCTTCAGAGCAAAACCCTAATTTCAAAGTCTTTGCACTGGAGGTCTTTTGTGGACTTGACTTGCTTCAAAACAACTTGTGGAGCTTCATGGTGATGTGTAAACCTAATTTTAACACAAGGAAACAAACTACAAGATATGGGTTAGCTCAAACAAATGCAGGGATGCTCCTGAGATGCACAAAAGCTGGATGACATCTAAGGGTAAAAATTTAGGGTACAACAATATTCAAACTATTTTCATAGATGTGGCTACATGTAGTGCTTATTAAAATAAGTTGAAAACAACTTATGAACAATTAACATGTCGTCGTACCTGTTTACTGTTCAAAATGCTTATGTCAGTAATGAACTATTGATGTTAAAGTGCATATTGAATTCCAGGGAGGCAGAGCAAAGAGACACAAGTAAAGAGGAGGGTCTACAAATCCTGCTGCTGTACAGAGATCAAAATCCTGGCGCCCTTCTTTACAAGCATCACAGAGTCACCAAAAGTTTAATAATGAAAACCATTACACCTTAAGTCAGAAGCTTGATTAGATTATTTATGTGTAGTAGTATGTGGTTTCTTTCTTTGTTATGGACTACAATGACCATAACACCTTGAGTCACATGACTCTTCTTCACCTTCTGTAACACTCAACCATCTTTACCAGTCCCCAATACACTGAAGTTGTTATTTCTTTTAATTTTGATAATGTTATATTTTAAGCTTAATGTCAATGAACTTATATGATATGTTGGTATGCATGTAATTCTTTTATAATGGAACATATCCTTTTTATAAATGTCTATTTTTAACATCACTTAATAATAAATAGTAATTTGGTGCAATCCTTTGAATACCACTAAAGATATTAGGCATTAGTTACATAGTTATAACGTGCATTAAATGAACATACACAACTTTGTAAATTTAAATTAATTAATATTCATAATAGTTTATAATGTTAAATTAATTAATTTTTTGTAATTATAAATATTTATAATTAGAATTTACGGGTCACTATCAATGCAATACCAATTTTAGTTTAATTAACAATTATATTTATTTAATAAGCAAATATTTTATTTTAAAATGTCAAAAAAAAATTCTTAAATATACATGTGCAATTAAATATTTCATTTCATCTACATACATTTTCTATTGTATCAAAAAAATTTAGAGAGAGAGAGGTGGTACGTTGCGCATGCATGCAGGACTTCTTTCACAAGATGAGAAAAAAAAACAAAATACTTTTCTTAAGCTTAAACACTAAGTATTGTCAAAAGTGAAATAAGAACAAAAAAAACAAATATTACTTAAAATGAAAAATGATAAATAAATTAAACAAATTAAAATAAACTATTAAATAAAACTAAATTAAAAACCAGATTAATAAAAAAAATTATTTAATTAAAAATAAAAAATAAAATCGGTTAAAAACGAGACATCGGACCGGTATCGAAGTGCTCGAAAAAAATAAAATGAATACACCAAAATGATTAGCGCGAAATAAACGACTCGGAGAAATACAGCGTTTGGTCAAATTTCAAAATAAATTTTCCTCAGTTAAATGGCTTAAACTGATCAAAATGCTATCGAAAAGCAGTCAAAATATTAAAACGAGCACGCCTGGTTAAACTACGCGGAACGTAGATTAATATAACTGACGTTTGCAAGCTCGATTTTAAAAACTTTTGTCCACTGATTTTACGCACAGTTTGAATTTTAGTTTGACCGATTCGACTGTAAATACAACAAGTTTATTCTGGCTGATAAATTGGGTGTTATGCGATATGAAATGCATGATAGACTATGCAGATGATGCGAAAAGAGGTAGAATCTTAGGGATAAAACTTAGGGTATGAGAGTTGTTGGAGTAATGAGGTAAGTAAGCAAGTTAAGGAGGAGTAAAATGAAGGTTTTGTTTGAAAGGAGGAGCTTATGAAGTTACAGTGGAGAGAAAGTTTTGTGTATAAAACGAACGGTGCAGTATGATTCACAAGTTGGTATGTTGTTTTGTTGGAAGGTGATTATATTGATGTTTGCATGTTTGAAAGGTTGCAGGAAGTGTGGCATTTATGAGAAGGTTTGTGGATGAACTTAAAGTAAAAAGGTTGTGTTTTTTTTCCACTGAAGGAGAATAAGTGGTACTAAAAAAATGAGAGAGAGACATTTGGATAGGTGGATGTCTCATGAGAAGAAGAGATTTTTTCATTTGCTCTTTTTCTTTCTCTAATTGAATCTCAGAGAGAGTTTTTTATTGGTGGGCAGTGTTATGATTTTTGAGTCATCACATGAATTTGGGAGAGATGAATGCAACGTCGTTTTTTATGATTGGTTATTGGTTGTCGTTTCTCTTAGTCTCAGTAAATGTGTCTTGGTTTTGGAGTTTTATGGATATTGAGGGGATGTTAGATCAAGAAAGGCACCACTATTAGCTTTTTAGTCTAGGTTTTCAGTTCTCCAAGCATTGACCAACATAACTTATTATGTAGCATTAAGGTTATCAATTTTTTTTAAATAATGTCAACAATACCCTTTTTGTATTCTTCGTGATAAAATGAATTTTAGAAATAAATGAAATTAAATTAACATATTTTTAATAGAACAACATAAATCAAAACTAATTATTTATTAAATTCTATTCATTTTTTAGATTATTTTGACTAAAAGATAAAAATAAAAGGAATAAAAATGAATAAAAATTGGACGTAAAAATGATTGAAAAAATAAAATGAATGCATTAAAACAATCAGCGCAAAATAAACCTTTAGAAAATAGACATGTTTTGATCAAATTTTGAAGTAAAAAATGATCGGTTAAGTAGGCTCAGACTAATCAAAATATGATCTAAAAAGGAGCCAAAAAATAAAACGAGCATTCCAGGTTAAACTACACGAACCGTAGATTAATAAAACTTGCATCTACAAGCTCGATTTCAAAATTTCTCGCCCGCTAATTTTACGCGCAATTAAGAAACGATTCAACCAATCTGTTTGTAGATCCAAAAATTTATTCTGGTCGACATTGTAGGCATTATGCTAGATGAAATGCATGTTATGATATGCAGATGATGTGAATGTCATGATGAATGCATCGATTTATGATTCAGGGTCAAAATTGAGGTGTGACAGTGGGCCAACAAATAGGAAAATGCTTAGTTATTATAAAACAAAACCATAAATAAAATAAAATATTCATTTTATTTGGAGAACTTTTTTGTATGTTTCCTTCCACTTGCTTAGTGAGCTCTTGATCTCATCAGTTTATGTGCACAATGTCTTGATTATGTTATAGTTCATTTTGTGGTTAATGTGTTGAGTATGTTATAGTTCATTTTGTGGTTAAAGTATTAAGTATGTTATAGTTCATTATGTGGTTAATGTGTTGAATATATCTGGGTCTGCATTAACCAAAGTCAAACTTCCATTAACCAAGTTCCTGCAATGTATTAACCAACTTTGGTTTAATAATTTCCCCTGTTTTAATGTTTGGGCCTGCATTAACCAAAGTCAAACTTCCATTAACCAAGTTTCTGCACTTCATTAAGCAACTTTGGTTTAACAATTTCCACTGTTTTGATGTATGGGCCTGCATTAACCAAAGTCGAACTTCCATTAACCAACTTCTTGCGTTGTATTAACCAACTTCCCGTATAACAATTTTCCTTTCTTTTAATGTATGGGCCTACATTACCCAAAGTTAAACATCCATCAACCAACTTCATGCACTGCATTAACCAATTCCCTGTATAACAATTTTTCTTTATTTTAATGTCTGGGCCTACATTAACCAAAGTTAAACTTCCATTAACCAACTTCCTGCATTGCATTAACCAACTTCTTGTAATTTTTTATGTTTGGATACGAAGTAACTGTATTAACCAAATTTTAGAATGTATTAACCAACTATTTGCACTGTATTGACCAAATAGTTTATACATTATATACACCAATAAAGTTTAGTACTTTTCTGTAGCGAGCGATTTTGGACGCGGTTCTTAAGCGCTGGTCGCTCTCTGCGGTTTGAGCTTTGACTACAGGTCGATTCATTTTTTATCCTATTGTGAGCTGAATAAGGAAGGGAAATGGATGTCTCCAATTAACCCTGCTTTGCATACTGAGTTTAAACAGCGGTCTGTTAGGTTACGGATGCTATCAATGTGGGGGGGCCTTTGTACTGGTTATTTGTATTTTCGCCAATACTGTTTTCTTTCTTTTTTATCTGGGCAGAAGGTTTCTGGCGGGGAACAAGGATTAGGATGTTAGGACTGATGCTTTTGAATTACTACTTTTAATTGATGGAGATATGGGATTTGGGTTTTTTGTTGATTGCGCTCGCTAAGATCTTTTCTTTCGATCTTATGCCTACGTATTCCCGTTTACCGAAACAGGGAATACAGAGCGTTCGTAGTTCCTCCTATTCTATGGGAGGAAATGGGTGTTTTGGTGTCTTGTTCAAAGCCCAAGACGTGAAGCGAAAGGTGGTTTGTATCTTGTTCAAAGCCCAAGATGTGAAGCTGAAAGGTCTATTTGTGTCTTGTTCAAAGCCCAAGACGTGAAGCTGAAAGACCTCGACTTTAGAGAGAATTTGTCATCTCTAAAGAGGGGGAAGGAGAATTACTTTAACTAGGATACGCGGATCCGAGCAATGCCATAATTTCTGAAGAAAGGGTTTTAACCTGAAGGAGAAGACTTTAACTCAGTGTAGAGCAATGCCATCTTTCCTTAGGAATTTCTCATGCTAAAAGAGGGACAGTGGCATCGATGTAGATGATCCAGAGGCTTGCCGCTTACAGCGATTAGATGAAAGGAAAGGAGTTGTTGATGTTTGTGTACTGTGAACGAGGCACATCTTTGATGCTAAAAGGTTGATTGGATCAACCAGTGGTTTTCTTATACAAAAGCCTAAGAGGAGGCTAATTTCCACTAGGAAAATCATTATACAAAGCCTAAGAGGAGGCTATTTTGTGTCTCGTACAAAGCCCGAGAGAGAGGCTAAAAGTTTTTTACCCGACGATAGAGTCTTTGTGTCTCGTACGAAGCCCGAGATAGAGGCTATTGTTTGTTTGACTCTACGAGGGAGTGTTTTTGTATCTCGTACGAAGCCCGAGATGGAGGCTAAAGGTTTGTTTCAGTTGAGTGACAGATCCAATATACTGATTTTAAAAGAGAAAATCGGTTCTTATATGAGCAACACTGTACTCAGGGATTTGATTTGAGGATCATGGATATTTCCTTCACTTCGAGGAAATGGGAAATCCAAAGGGTATTGAGACTGTCCGAGTCTGCGGGGTTCCTTCCTATTTAACGAAGGGGTCACTTGAGAATGTCTTTGAGACTCAAGGAAGTTAGACTGTCCAAGTCTAGAGTTTTATCTTTTGTACTATGCTTTGAGAAACAGTAGTAAACTCTATGAAAGGACTGTTCTATGAGGATGACTAGTTTTTGTTCCTATACCTCTAGGAGGTCGTCGGGACAATTTGTACGAAGCCCAAGAGGAGGCTGAAAACTTTTAAGAAGCCGACGGGTCCTTGTACGAAGCCCAAGAGGAGGCTATCATTCCCGAAGGAAGAGATCATTATACGAAGCCTAAGAGGAGGCTGTGAATACTTCTAAGAAGCCGTAATGTCCTTGAATAATGCCCAAGAGGAGGCCGATGCTTTTAAGAAGCCCGTGGGTCTATCATCTCCTTTCCATTAGGAGAGATAACTCTTTTAAAGATAAAAAACCACTGGTAAACGTGCGAGGTTTACTATCCAGCGACTTCTAGCTTTTGAAGAGGGTTCCTTAGTTAAGGTCCAAGATTATGACCGTAGTGGGTACCCAAACCCCGAGACATTCAAGGCAAGCTATCCACGAGGAATAGATCAAGTCAGGAAAGTTCGAGAATTTGGAAGAAACTTAAAGATGCCATTCACGGAGAATACATTCATCTTGGGGAGTAGAGCTTCTTGACGATTCCTAAGGAGGACAGCCGAAGAGAAGACTGTATCTGGTGCTCCTATTGGGGATCTAGGCGTCTATTTCTACGAATAAATGAAACGGCGTCACCTAGTTCTAGACGTAGTTGCCGGGGAAACTCGAAATATCTATACTATTATTACACAGTAGATATGAGTTTATGAAAGGAGACTTACAGTGAGCAGCCCCACAATACAGTTTATAATATGAAAGCAGTAAATGAAAGCGATAACCACTTACTCGGTTGTAGTGCTTCCATGCTGTTTGGTTAGTTGTTCAACAAAGAAAGATTGAAAATAACAGTATATTCAAAATCAAAGAAGAAAGTGCTTTGAAAAAGAAAGATTTGGGGCTTACAGCTCAAGGAGAGGCCCAGGGTTTTATCAGTGAGCGCACTGTTTGACTTTGTACAGAGGGACTTATACAAGTGACTGGGGCCCAAAATGGTTTTCTGTACAAAGGGATGGGTCTTACACTATCTCAAGAGGCCCAAAAAAGGTTTAAAGGAAAAAGAGTGGGGCTTATAACACGAGGGTAGGCCCAAATGATTTTTCGTTTAAGAATGGCGATCGCGCCGAGGTTTTCTTTTAACGCAGAGGGACTTATACAATAAGTGAGACCCAAAATGTTTTGGTTAAAAGGGGGATTGGGTCTTACACTCTATTAGAGGCCCAAAGTGTTTTTGAATGGGTCTTATAGCTCAAGGAGAGGCCCAGATGATTTTTATTTTTAAACGGGCGACGATCGTGCCGTTTACTTGTACAGAGGGACTTATACAATAAGTGAGGCCCAAAAATTTTTTGTACAAGGGGGGATGGGTCTTACACTCTCTCAAGAGGCCCAAAGTGTTTTTTAAAGAAAAGAAATGGGTCTTACTACTCGAGGGTAGGCCCAGATGGTTTTTGAAAAGGCGACGATCGCGCCGTTTGTTTTTTGACGGTATCGGGACTTATACAATAAGTGAGGCCCAAAAATGATTTGGTCAAAAATAAAGATTGGGTCTTACACTCTAATAGAGGCCCAAAGAGTTTTGAAAATGACTTATGAGGGTTGAATTAATCCAAAACCCTAATTTGTTTTCAAAATGTATTTAATTGAATAAAAATTCAATTAAAATGATTAAAAATTGTTTAACACATGGAAAACAAATTGTGATCTTGGATTTTTTGTGAAAATAAAATATTTTAACATTTTTGTGAATTATTAAAAAAAGAATCAACTCAAAATCATTAAAACTCAGAGAGAAATTAATTTTTGAATCAATTAAACAAAATCACAAAATTCAAATTTTGAATTTCTAAAAATGGCGCCAGAACAAGCTGAAGAACACGCGCGTGTTCTTGGTTTCTCAGATTTGCATTTTCTATCCAATCTCCATGAATACGTAATCATATCATGCAATCCACATATCATTATGCTCGCCTCAACCTCACGATCATGTCTATGTACTTTAATTTCATTTAAATTAAACATACAACAAGAAATCACGAAGAGACCTCAAGAACCCTAATTTCTGCATGAAGGCTAGGATTTTTGATACACGATTCAAACAATGCAATTAATTGAGGGAAAACATTCCATGCATGATTATGAACATATGGCCAAATTATTGTGCGAGGAAATATGCATAGATTGAGAGATGACAAAGTATGTGCTTACCTCCAAGTCGTGACAGCAAGTTCAAAGTGATTTTTGATTTGGAGGTGTTACAGATGAGTGGTGATGATCTGAACAGCTTCCCTACACCCTATGGATTGTGTTTGGATGGTTGGACTTGATTGAAATTGGCTGGATCATTTTGTGGTACCTCAGCTGCACTTTGGTTAAAACCTTGAGCAACCAGCTGGTGATTTTGTGAAATTGATGTTTCAGAAGTAATCTAAGTGTTTGATCAGCTCATATGTGATTTATGTGAGGTGTGTGAGTGATTGGTTTGATGGGAATTGCTCTCAAACTCAAAACCCGATAGTGACTTGCCTTAGAAGGCAAAATTGGAGTGAAAGAAGAGATTTTGAGGAAAGCATCTGTTAGATGGATTTGGTGTACTCAAACTGACCACAATTGAGCTCTATTTATAGTAGAGCAAGTTTGTTTTGCAAGGAATAGTGCATGGCAGCTGGTAAGTAGGTTTGGCCAATGTTGACAAATGAAAATCCAAGTCTCCTCTAGCCATTGACTAGAGGTTAGGGCACAGAGCTTAGGTCCCCTTGGTCTTGGATAAGTCTTGACTGATTTCAGATGAGAATGGCTCAGTCCATACCACCTTGATGGTTTCATTGAATGCCTCATTCCAAATTTGAAGTCTTGTCCCTATTTTGGCCATTCTAGGTTCAACATGCTATTTCTTGTTCCATGGACTTTGGAGGCTTGGCTCAGTGATTGTCCCCTTTAGATTCAATCCTCTGAGGTGTCCAAGTGGATAGGAGTAATTGAATTTGGCTGATTTTGGCAAATCGACCAAAGTTGCAAATTCTGCCTTGCCTTGATAGATTTCAGCAAGGCAACTTGGCAATGTTGTATCTCATGGTGTAGGTTGAATTTGGCAATGTTCTTGGCCATTTTGGAAAGCTCTTACATGATACAACAACAGTTTGAACAAGTTTGGTTTTGATCTCTTTTGATTCCAAGTGAAAAATCCCCCTACATTTGGCAAAAAGTGAGGCAGAATCTGACTTAGTGAAAATTTCACTAAGTGTTGGAAAAAGTGACATTTTCACTTTTCAGCCACTTTGATCACTCCATAACTCAAAATCCTTAATGAATTGGAATGACTTGTAGTTGAAGTTTTTGTAGGTGATAATGAGGGCTACAAATCCATCTTTGGATGAGAAAAAATGGCCTTGTGGTTTAGGAGTTATGGTCCTCCAAAGTTGGTACCTTTGCCACTTTATTTTTAACTTAGAAAAATTTCTAAGTTTTATGGTTACCCCTTTTACAAGTTACCTCACTTTTCTTGATTTTTCTTGATGAATGATAATTCAAATCATACATTAACATCATTTTAGGGTTAAAAATCCATTTTGGTGAAAAATCTCAAAAAGTCAAAGTTGACTTTTGTGCACAGTTGACTTTTTATCAGATGAATTCCAAACTGTGCAATTCTTCAGGAAATCATGTCCTTGACCTAAATCAAACTTGATGGACATGTTACATGGGTGTCATAGGGTATATTCAATCATGTATTAGGGTTTGGGAGCATGTCTTGGTCACAAGTCAAAGTTACAGTTGACTTTTCTCTTAAAACCCTAATTGTGGTGCAGATGAAATTGAGACTTGTTGCTCAAGCTTCTTGGATCAATCCATTGTTCCAAATGGATCAATATGGTATATTAGAGACCCTTAAATCATATCTTGAGGTCTTGGCTCATGGTTTGTCCCAAAAGTCAACTTAGGGGTGAATTAGGTCAAGAAACCCTAATTCCTGATTTTTGATGAATGCATCCCCTGAGGCAAAATTGACTTGATGCATGGGTTCATGAGGTTCCATGAAGTATATTAGGTCATGTTTTGGATCATTGCCTTGTGCCCAGATGAAAATTTCCATCTGGAGGCCCTGGTCGACCAAAACCCTAATTTGGTGACACTGTCGATCTTGAGACTTGATCCACCTAGAAGGGAGCGGCCTTGTGCTTAATACTTGAAGTGGGAGTCCTTTTTGATCCATTGTGGATATTTAAGAGATTAGACAAGTTGAAGATGATGTCATTTCTTGATTGATCCTTTGTCTAAGCACTCAAAGAGGGCTTGAAACCCTAATTTTGATTGTATTGGATGCTCACCCATCTTTGGGGAGACTGATGAAGCATGATGGTTCATCCATATTGTGATGATGATTTTCACAATGATGGGAAATCTAAGTGGTCAAAATTTGGGGTATTACACATCTTTTACATGACAAAAGTAAATTTACAATATTGCAACATTTACATGACAAAAGTAAATTTACAATCTTGCAACATTCCACCCGAATAACCTGCACCGTCAAAATAACTATTATTATGTATGCAATGTTTGAACAAGATTAAAAAAAAATGTTTGAACACGACACTGTCATATCAAATTTATCAAAATAGTATGGATATGTGACAAACAACCCCAAAATACACATGCCACTTGTCAATAACCAAAATTTTCTAAAATCATCATAAATTGTTATAAACTTGGGATGAACCCGTCAAGGGTGTTTTACATGTTGTCAAAAGATCCAAGAATGACATAAACCTTCCAACCTGTACAATAACATACAAAAATCTAAAACATAACACACATAAAATCAAATGCATAATAAATGAGTAGCTCAATGAGTACACATAATTTATCTTCAACAACTAAATAAGTTTTCCTCAACTTATAAATACGAATTCCTCAAATTTAAAACACAACAAATTCCTCAAATAGTACATATGAGTTCAAACATTATTTAATACAATATTATAATGGACACAAACCAAAATACTTGAATCTAAGCAATATCCTCCGCTAGCAACCTCAAGAGATGATTCTACCCAAATATTACTTCCAAACTGATTTCCCACCATTCCAATATTGCACTCCTACACATTTAGAGAAACAATATATATATATATATATATATATATATATATATATATATATATCATTTATGAACAAAAATAGACATACGGTAGTAAGCTCAATGTGATCACCTTTTTTTGTTCGCTTCCTTGACCTCTTAACAATCATTTCAGTGATGAATGTTTTTCTTTTAGATGGAGGATGTTCTTTGCACTTAACATGTTTTGGACTACGAATTTTGTTACTATTGATTGGATTAGAATCATCATTGATATTTTCTTCAACAAGTGTACTATCCTTTGTGGACCTATTAGAGCTAAAAAAGTGTAATGTTTCATGGAGGTTGTAATACCTCAAAATTTACCTTCATGTTTTCTCAATAATTGGTCTATGCTTTACTCTTTTTGTATTCCATAGTAGGTCATAGATTGCATAGCATGGCATTCAGCATAGAGCATGGGATCAAGTGGTTTTCAAAGGTGTGGATCATCCAAAGAAAGAGAATAAGGGCCAAGGGTTTCTCATAAGCCTCAGAGGAGTCTCAAGCCTCAAGGTGGTTTGAGGAGTTCATCACATCATCACAAGATCAAGCATGGCAAAAGATTGCAAGTGGATCTCTCCCTCCTAACCAGAGAGACTAATTAGGGATTTTGGTTTCAAGAGAGCTTCTTGAAAACTTTGGGGATTCAAGCATGTTCTTATGGTTTCCATATGCTCACAAGTGTTCATGGATGAAGGCTTGTTTGATGGTTCATGGTGAAGAATGTTCAGAAGATCAGTTGCTTGTGAACCAAGAAAAGTCAACTGTAAAGGAGAAAGTCAACTGTGGAATTTTGAGGTTCTCTTCATGGTTTTCAAAGTCTCATATCCTCATATGGTCTTCAAGGGTTAATTTTCATGCCATGTATCAAGAATCAAGGGTTTGTACAAAAGTTACTATATTTGGAAAATGACCTATAATGAGAACTTTCCATTTTTGGCAAATTTTCCACCACATTAAACTTGACTTTTCATCATCAAGGAAGCTTCAAATGAATTTTCCTCCAACATGAAAGTTGAAGATCTCTCTCTCCCATTTCCAAAATGTACTAGAACATCTCCATATCATTTGTGGAACTCTAGTTATGGTCAAAAGATGGCAAGGTGCATTTTAAGGTTTTCAATGGTTCCATTTTTCCACCTTTTGCATTTTGGCATAAAAAGACTTGTAATGTTCCCATTTGCTTCATGTCATATTACAACTTCAAAATACAAGTCAAGAGGATCATTTTTGGCCTTTGAATCAATTCATTCCATGACTTATTTTTCACTTATTCAACAAAGTTCAAAATTGCAAATGGATCTAAAACTCACCAACCAAGTCATTTCAAGGCCCAAGTTAATTTGAATTTTGATCAGCATGATGTGTATGAGGGATTGATCACAAAAGGCATGACTTTGTACGTGTGGTTTAGAGGATTTAAACACAAAATGCATTTTGGCAAAATCACTCCAATCTCACTAATCAAAGGATTAACCACTTGCTAATCATAATCAGTGGACTAATGGAGAGTATATAAGCTAACTCATGCCTCCAAAAATAGGTCATGCACTCTCACTTGCTCAAAATTCAAAATTTCATTCTCACTTTCTCTTCTTCGATTCTCTCTCTCCACAAGGTTTTCTTGAGTTCTTTCTTCATATTCTTGATCAGTGAAGTCCATAAAACAAGAATCAACAAGTGGTTGAGGCTGATAGTGAGGTTTTCATCAAGTTCAATTCAAGAGGATCCAAGTTCAAACTTCAAGATCTAGCACGATTTCGAGCTCTAGTTGCATTTATTTTGCAACAAGAGGTTCCAAGGAGTAGATCTGCAGCTTTTGGAGGGATTTCTTGGAGGATTTCAAGCTCTTCAAGGTTCAGGTTGGTGTTGATTTCATACTCATAGAACTTGAATTTCAGATGTGCATAATGATATGTGATGTGTGTTGAGCATGATGATCTATTTTATTTTAAGTTTGGACGTGTATTATGAGAGTATTTGGTGATTTCAATTTTGGATCCAAACTTTCTTTCCTTCGATTTGCTTCGTATATTGATTGTTTGTTGAAATGAGCATGATATTTATGATCCTCATGATTTTCTTATCAATTTGGTATACTTATGAGCAATTTCTAGAGAATTTGGAGTTGCAGCTCATCGGAGAGGGTGACCGGAGCCCTAGCTCCGGCGACTGGTAAGTTTTCCGTCCGGTGAAGGGTTTGAGGGAGGAAGACGCAATCATCACCGTCCGTCACTTTGATCCAAGGGTCCTGGTGTTGCCACGTTATTTGATTTCTGAGTTTATTTTTATTGTTTGGGTGTTTGTTACGCCATGGTTATTATTGTGTGCGTGCTATCATGTCCTCTCATCTTGCTTACATATTTGATTTGTTGACTAATCTGATGCGTAGGATAGATCATGTGGTTGATATTCTGACAACACATTAAAAAAAGACATATGCTACTCACGTGGGTTATATTGTGTGCTGAGTGGTTGTGTGTATGCGTGTGCATCATTTTTACCGTGTGTTGATTGATCTTGCATGTTGATCTTGAATACTGGTGCTTTGGTTGACTTGTTGTGGAGCGTATGATTGATCATGTGGTGTGTGTGAGTCTTCTGAGTTGACTGGGTTCCATTGTTCATCTTTGACCTTCGCTAGTGGACCATTGGCCTTGGGCCTTGCTTTTTGCACCCTTCCTTTAAGCCCATGTCTATTTTCCAACGTGATTTCTTTGCTGGTTGCACCCTTGGTTTTTTTATTTTCTTTCTATTTCATTTAATTGTTGCATTTGCATTTTATTTTTTAAAATCGTTTTTATGCATTTAAAAATCCCAAAAAAATTCATGAAGCATGTTTAGAGTTTTATAAAATTTTCTCAAATTTTATTTTCCTTTTTTATTTTATTTTTGGCATCTGAATTAATTAATTGTTTAATTTCTTTATGGTTTGTCTCACATGTGCATACTTTACATTCTAGAATTTATTTCTCATAGTCTACAAAACATTTTGAACTCATTCTTTTTGCATTGTTTCACCAACATATTGAAGTGCATAAAAAAAATTTTGTTTCATTTTTAAGACTTTTTCATATTGCATTTTAGTCCTTTTCTTTTGCATACTTGTTCATAGTTCCTATGTGACTTTGCATAATTGTTTGAGGTGCTTATCTTGTGAATTTTTGCTTGAATTTTTAATATGATGTTGTCTTCTAGTTGAGGTATTGTGAGAATTAATTTGGTAATTTCTGAAGTTTTTTTGCTATTTTTTTGATTGCTCTTTGTTTGAGTTCTCTTTTATGCACATCTTTGGATCATGTTTGGTTACTTGTTTGAGAAGGCACTTGTGTCATTGTTTGGATTTGTTTCTTTGACTTTATGAGCCATTTTTGAATCATTATAAGTCATTTGATCACAATTATAGGGCATTGGTAGGAGGTTGTTGCATATCTTGTGCACATGTTTAATGTTTGATTTACATGCCTCTTTTTTGACTTATCTTTTCACTTCTTCTCATCTATGCCTCTTCTTGACTTGTGTTTGGCTTGTGTATGCCATGCCATATCACTTCTTTGCCTCTCATTTGATATTTGTTTCTGACCTTGAAGCTTTGTATTCATGTCATATGTTATTCATGTTGCATCTTGCATATTTTAACATGTTTCATTTACATGCTTCTTTCTTCTTCTCCTAATGGTTCTAAATGTTGGATACTTGCTTGTATGCCTTGAGTGACACTTGTATAACATGTTTAGGCACATGCTTAGGTCATCCACATTCTGACTTGGATTTTGTTTGAAGCATTCTTGCATGACCACCTTGCATAACCACTCATTCTTTTTCTATTCCTTCTTTGATGACTTTCTTGGATGTTTTGCCACTTGTTTGCATTCCCTTTGCTTGAGTTTGTTTGGCAAACATTATGGGTCACCTATAAGGTGTAAATTTTGACTTGGATGTTTTTTATTTTGGTTTGTAATCATTTCTCTTTGGGTTATACCTTGTTGGGTTTCATTTTCATTATTATTGCTTATGTTTGTTTTTGCTAACCATGTAAGGACTAATGGTAAGTGAATGGGAGGTGGATGGCCATCCACATTCTAACTTCTCCTTTCTCTTTTAAGCTTTCATACTTGTGTTTGCCTTAGCATTTAAGATGCTCCTTTCTCTTTCACTCTTTCTCATCCCATGAATCTCAAGACTTGGTTAAGTCTTGGATTCTTTTCCCTTTTTGATTAAGCTTGGAGTAGGATTAGCATTAGGTTTTAGGTAGTACTTTCTCCTAAGCCTTACTAGCCATAGGACATCCATGCATGATAACATTAGGACTCTTAGTTTCCCTTTAGAGTTTCCTATGTGTCATCTCTCTTCTCATCTCAAAACTTCTTCAAAACACGTAATAAAGGTTAACGTGTATTGTGCTTGAGCCTTCTATGTGGGAAGTGGGGAACGAGGGGATTTCTCTCATTCTTCTAAGATACCTAGTGTACGTCCTGTTGGGGACGATGTGCGAAGTATTCGTTCCTGCATTTAAGACTTTGGTTCAATGCAAGTTAGGAATAACTGTAAAAAACAATCCTGGCTTAAAAAACTTCAAACAAACAGTAACGTCTTTCCTTCGGGAATTCTTTTCTCATCGCACTCACTCTCGACGTACGAACGTGCTTCTTCTCGTTCTCTTGCAAGACGGTAACGCCTAAGTCTCCATACAACGAGCTGCAACACCTGAGCTAGAACGTTAGCCGTTCCATTAAAAAACACAATCCACACCTAGTGAGGGGAACTACGTCGCTCTGATTCTCATGCTCCCGATGATATACGTAGGAAGTGGGGTAGGGCCCATGCGAGCACTTCTTTTATTTTCCCTACATTTGTTTCTTGTTATCTCTCTCCTTTCTTTTTTTCCTTTTTTCCAGTTCCTTTTCCTTTCCAGCAGCAGCGAAGCTCCAGTTGACGACACCCTTTGATCGAGACAAGCAAGCGTGAATTCCATCGGGTACAATGGACGCGCGGGGGTGCTGATACCTTCCTCACGCGTAACCGACTCTCGAACCCAGTTCTCTTGGTCGCAAGACCATGTTATTTCCCTTCCTTCAGGTTTACGCAGTGTTTCCTTTCCCTCTCTTGGGATAAATACACATTGCTGGCGACTCTGTTTTCTGCGCCACTCTCGCGTTTGTACCGTTGGATGTGAATCTTTCAAGAGCGACAACTGGCGACTCTGCTGGGGGCTCTGGTTGACCTCTTGCTGGTCCATCCCTTTTAGCGAGTCAATCCTAGCGCTTATCTGTTTCTTTTCATTGGGTGTTTTTATGGTGCTTTGTTTTGTTGTATATTACTGTATTTGCTGTTTTATTTATTTTACTGTATTTACAGTTTTTATTGCATTACGTTGCATTTTATTACTGTCGTACTGGATATTACTGTGTTGTGTTGGCAGGTTTTCTGTTTGGCGGGTTGGGATGTTCTGAGAGATGAGCCCACTACCCAGGCTCGAGCATACACCTAGGTTTTAGCGTGGGCAGGCGTGACGCTCCCGTGGTGTTGGCCACGTGCGGGTGATCACAATCCCCACAATCAGACGAGGTTCTATTAGGAGCTTTCTGCTACTGTATGTTGATACAGGCCAGTAGTTATTCTCTTGAGGAACTGTCGACTCTAATGACCATTCCCAAGGACTCAGTTGCGGCACTCCTCCCGGGATGTGACAGTGGCAGACCACGTTATGTGGAAAACCCATTGCACATTCTCGATCCGAGGACCTAATGCTGGGAACTTACTATAGGTTTTCCTTTTAGGGTGAATCAGCGGACGACCTCTTTGATTGGCGGTAACATTGTATCCTTCGGGCTGAATGTGCTATTGCTTCTCAAACCTCTGAAGTTGAGGATCTTTCGTTTTGTGAATCAGTTGAGACCTCCTCGATTGGTGATGATGCCAAACCAGAAGTGGTGAACATATCATCATTTCTCGACCTGAGAGCCCGGGATACTGAGGATCTTAGTACCCACATGTGAGAGGGGCGGGTTTGTTTACAGGTTTGCAGGTGACTGTGACCTTCTACCTACCCGTTTGTTTTTGGATTCTTTATCTCTACAGCCGTATCAGTGTGGTTATTCTGTTATCCCGGTTTGATCCAAGAGTTTGTACAGAGCCTCAAGATTGTCCAGCCAGTTCAGCACAGATGCTGGATACCTTGATCCAATGCCTGTTGCATCTGCATCAACATTTTCGCATACATGTTCTTGTATTTCCAAGGGATATTAACTTTGAGACTTGCTGCTAAGCATTTCCACCCATTTCGGGTGGTTAAAAATTTTTGAATCAAAGCATAACGATTCCTTGGAAATATTCGAACATGGCATTCTGCATTGCATTCTCATACTCGTTTGCATAACAGGTGTTTGAAGCTGGTTGTTCTCATCCTGATCTAGTTATCTTCAGAATTTCAGTCTTAACTTTTCAAGGAAGCTGGAAGTTGACCATGGATCAAGTCCAGGCAGAGTTGAGGGAAATGCGAAGCCGAATGGGGCAGTTTATGGGTGACATGCAAGCCTTGATTCAAGACCAGAAAATGTTGAAGGAGGAGGTCAACCAAATGAAGATTCAGATGAGTCTGGTTATGGAAGTTGTGAGAGGCGTGTTAAGCAAAGATAATACTCCCAGGCCTGAGGTCGTGGCTGGAATTGTCTCTCCTTTATTGTTTGAGGTATCCCTCCCAAAGGATGATGTGCCTCACATATTCTCTGTACAACCTGGGTTTCTGGAATTTCCTCGTCAGCAGCTACCTCTCGTCTGCCAATACAACCCCAAGGCTAATAGGTACCCACCAAAGTCGAAGAAAGCTGACAGAATCTTTGATCTAATTCATATGCCTTATGCTCAGTTGTTGAGGTATTTACTTCAGCTCTAATTGGTTGAACTTCGGACGGTAAATCCTCCTCGTGGAAAGCTCCCATTCGATTACGATGCAAATACCCATTTTGATTTTCACTCTGGCGCACCGGGGCATGATGTGGAAAAATGTAAAGCCTTTCATCATGTGGTTCAGGATCTGATTGACTTGAAAACAATTAAATTCATGACAGGCGGCGTAAGCATACAATGTGGTCTTACTCCTGTTGCTGCAAAAGAAGTGAATATCCCGGTTTGCCCTCATGAAGTTGCACCAAGTCAGGGGCGTTTCTCACAACCTGTGGTCTTGGAATCCTCTCGTCCTTAACTGTTGCCTGTTCCTAAGCCAAGTTTAAGGAGGAAAGACCCCGAACAAGAGGAAGGCACAAGTAGGTATCGGCAACAGAGTTATCATATGAAGAGTCAACAAAAGCCCAGAAGGCGGGAGAGGAAGTTTGATCCCATTACTGTTCCTTGCAGTTATCTGCTTTCCCGCTTACTTTAAGACTCTTTGATAGAACTAAAGGAAGCTTCTCCTGTTCCGTATCCTATTCCTCCGAATTATGACAAGAGTGCTAGATGCGAGTATCACTCGGGGACACAGGGGCATACCATTGAAGATTGCAAGGTGTTTAGACACAAGGTGCAAGATCTCATTGACGTGGGGTTTATCATTTTCACTTAAGAGGGTCTGTACATTAACTGAAGTTCCCCAAGTGAGCACTTGAGACTACAAAGACATTCCCTGAAGCAATCAGTCCAGTCGGAGCCAGGCCTCCTCAGCAATGGCAATCATTAGTTTCTTTACTGCATTTTCATACGTAGCTTTCCTTTGTTTGTTTAAACATTTGTCTGCATGTAAAAAAACTTGTTTGTGTTTGAATGTTGATTTTAATGCAATGATGTGTTGTTCCTGAAGTATCTTACTTTTATGCACTCATGTCATGTTTATATTCACTGCAATACCAACCTTTATTGTCTAGACTCTTGGAGGGAGGATGACGAAATTAGAACGCAGACTTCTAATGGTACACTTTCGGATAAAACCCTGTTAAGGATGTACAGGCATTGTTTCCAATTCACAAACACTAGAGAGATAAGGAGATAAACCTTTGTCAACCCCTTTGATTCTAGTAGTAGGAGTTCTTTCTGAAAACGAAAAACCCTCAATTTTAACCCAGGGGCAGGGTAGGCGTCAGTTAGTTTGACCAAGTGTTCAACTTTCAGAAGGGGTGTACATATGAGGATCCATTACCTTCCATTCCACTATCAAGAGGTTAAGAGGTGTAGAACCACAATGGTTACTCCTCACCAACCGAAGAGTGAAACAGTCACAGCCCTTTCAAACAAGTAAGGCAAAACGGTGTCACACGACTTGTTCAAAAAAAAAAAGAAAGAAAAAAAAAGGAAAAAGAAAAAGCCTGCTAAGTCGAAAAACTTGGAAGAAAGTGACTTAGGCAAAAGTTAAGGCATCCCGCTGGACTTCAAAATTGAAAACTCAAAAGAGTCAGTCCAGGCAAAAATTAGGGAACAAAAAGCAAAAGAATGAGAAAGCGAAAAGCCAAAAGGATTACAAAGAAAATCCTCGATAAGAACAAAGTCGTGTGACTATAGACAAAAGACAAAAGGGGCGACTGTAAGTCCAAAACCTCGTCAGGTGTCGAATCACCAGTTGCATGGATTCCCTAGAAATCGGGAAACATTTTGAGAGACGAGCGTTTGTGTCAAATTAGCTGAACATAGGACTGGAGAATATCACGAAGAGTGGGTGGGCACCAATAAACTTTGAGCCATAAATCTTTTTTTCTCAAAACCGTGAACCAGGCCACGCTACAACCCTTAAAAGTCCTAATTGAAACAGGGTTTAGTCTGAAGGCGTACTTCAACGAGACAACGTTCTTGACTCCCATGAGTTGTGCTAATAAGATTTTTGTTGGTGTTGCATGTCCGTATTGCTTTCCTTTCAAAAATAAGTGTCGTAACTCGGTTGTGCGACATATGTTCAATAAGGACTTCAAGGATAACATGAGTGTTGCATTAGATTTGTCATTCTCATAATAAACATTTTCTGCTTGCATGTGTTTGACATCAAAGAAGCTTACACGATGAACATCAGTCGAGAAGCTTAAACTGGCCAAGTTGAGGTGCCTGAGACTCCAGAAGACATGCTGTTGAAAGATCATGTGGGGAAAAGGCGTTCCCAGCCATTTGTGTTGAGATGTAACCAATCTAGGACAATCACACTGGGAAATCTCTTCAAGATGTAGCCAAGATGGGGCATTCATGTTGAGAAAATTTCTTCGAAGTGGGGCAATTATGTCGAGATCCGGTAAATCTCTCCACAAGCGTGTAAACTGGGGCAATCACGTCGAGATTAGGCAAATCTCTCGAAGATCAATCAGTCAAGGGCAAAAGTCACTGCAAGGATTATATTGAGGCAGGCCACCTCAAGAACATGAGAAGCTATCCTACTCCAAAGGACGGTTAATCAAAAGCACCTCTTCAAGATTCGGTATACTGGGGCAGAGTGTTGGAAATCTCTACGAATCTTGTCGAGGCAAATTCTTTCGTATACTATGCAGTCTGGGGCAGTTATGTCAAGATCTAGAAACCTCTTCGAGAGTTTGAATACCCGTATTATTCTGGGACATATGTGCGCATTCTTTTGTTTGCAGGTGTGGAGATTTCACTGGATAGCTATGCAAAGATGTATGACGTCTTCAAGCCAAAATCCTTTACGAAGCGCAAATGATCGTTCCTCCCCAAGCAAAGACAGCTTCTCAGCAGGAAAGTCATTCTGGAGAGGGTCATCCCCAGCATATTTACAGAGCTTCATGATCCCCAGCAGCGTTTTCAAATGGGTAGTATTGTATCTTATTAAGTCAATTCTCTCATTCAACACTTCCAACAGCTACAAGCTTTTCTGTGTCGATAACAGTTGTAAACTCCCCAGTAGAGTTGCTTCACACGCCTTACAATTATGTCCAGACCAGATACATCTCTAAGAGTTTCAAAACCCTAGGGCATTGTTGAACGCCAGGTTTTCTGTAAAATCCTCTTGGGACGTTTTCCCCAGATCAGACTTGTATCTTGGGGCAAAATCAAGTGGTTGACCATCTCAAGCATGGAGCATCATGAAATTCCCCGACAGGAGTATTCCAGATCTATTATCCCCAACAGAGTGGCCTCCCAACTACTGCATCCTAGCTCAAGTCTCGGTATTAGTTTAAGAGTTGGAAGATGTTGAATCTTCTGTAAAATTCTCTTAAGAAACATTCCCTGGCATGAGACACTTTGAAGTGATTCTCCCCAGCAGAGTTTGTTGTACGCTTATTTCCCCAGTAGAGTTTTAAGAGGTGTGGTCTTCTGTAAAATCCTCTCAAGGGACATCTCCCCAGCAGAGTTTTGTTGTAAGCTCATTAATCCCCAGCGGAGTTCTATGGTTGTAGTTATTCCCTAAGTAGACTGGTTCAGATGATGCCTCCCCAGCAAGGTTATTATTTCCTACAGTAGCCTTAACAGGTTTGTCAGGTCAGTGCCCAGATCATGAGGTCAGGTCAATTTGTCTTCCCCAGTACGGTTTGCGACCGCGAAGTCAATCCAGCTAGTTATCCCCAGCGGAGTTGCCTTCCTTTCCTCAGCATTTATTTTGCTGAGGACCTCTTTGCATTTTGCATATAGTGTGCTTAGCATCCTCAAAACGCGTAGCATTTCCATTGAGATGGAGCATTACGCCATGGAAAATTCAAACATATGCATGTGAAGCATAGGCCAATTTTGATAACTCGTACGAGAGTCCAAAACTTTGCTCCTTATATCATTGGCAAAGCCAGAAAGAATTCCATATTCATTCCTCAACAAACATTTCAAATCAGTACAAGGGTTTCATCATCTTTCTCCTCACAGAGTCATATCTCTCAGCTTACAGGTTTCTTGGAACCATTCCCGATAGGATTCCTTTAGCCGTTCCCGACAGGCAAACTGGAACCATTCTCGATAGGATTCCTTTAGCCGTTCCCGACAGGCAACCTTTGAGTTTTAAACCTAGCCATTCCCGACAGGCCCATTTACCATTCCCGACAGGTAAGCCATAGGTTTTTAACTTTAGCCGTTCCCGACAGGTGACCTTTGAGTTTTAAACCTTGCCGTTCCCGACAGGCCCATTTACCGTTCCCGACAAGTAAGCCATAGGTTTTTAACTTTAGCCGTTCCCGACAGGCAAACCGGAACCATTCCCGATAGGATTCCTTTAGCCGTTCCCGACAGGTCCATTTACCGTTCCCGACAGGTAAGCCATAGGTTTTCAACTTTAGTCATTCCCGACAGGCACATTGACCGTTCCCGACAGGCACATTGATCGTTCCCGACAGGCACATTAACTGTTCCCGACAGGCACATTGACCGTTCCCGACAGGCACATTGACCGTTCCCGACAGGCACTTTGACCGTTCTCGATAGGTTCATTGACCGTTCCCAACAGGCACATTGACCGTTCCCGACAGGTAGTTCACCGGTTCCAGACAGGTTTCCTATGGGGTCCAATGGTTCCAATTTCTCTCTCACAACTTTTCTTCCTTACCATTGCTTTGTCTACAACTTTTTTTCTTTGGCCACACAGTGCAAATTTTCTCGGTTATTTTTGTATTCAATCCCTATGTATCTTGAATTCCTGATAGTCGTTGCTTTCATCCATTCAGATTCACAGTTGATTGAATAGGGGTAGCTGTAATACCTCAAAATTTACCTTCATGTTTTCTCAATAATTGGTCTATGCTTTACTCTTTTTACATTCCATAGTAGGTCATAGATTGCATAGCATGGCATGGGATCAAGTGGTTTTCAAAGGTGTGGATCATCCAAAGAAAGAGAATAAGGGCCAAGGGTTTCTCACAAGCCTCAGAGGAGTCTCAAGCCTCAAGGTGGTTTGAGGAGTTCATCACATCATCACAAGATCAAGCATGGCAAAAGATTGCAAGTGGATCTCTCCCTCCTAACTAGAGAGGCCAATTAGGGTTTTTGGTTTCAAGAGAGCTTCTTGAAAACTTTGGGGATTCAAGCATGTTCTTATGGTTTCCATATGCTCACAAGTGTTCATGGATGAAGGCTTGGTTGATGGTTCATGGTGAAGAATGTTCAGAAGATCAGTTGCTTGTGAACCAAGAAAAGTCAACTGTAAAGGAAAAAGTCAACTGTGGAATTTTGAGGTTCTCTTCATGGTTTTCAAAGTCTCATATCCTCATATGGTCTTCAAGGTTTAATTTTCATGCCATGTATCAAGAATCAAGGGTTTGTATAAAAGTTACTAAATTTGGAAAATGACCTATAATGAGAACTTTCCATTTTTGGCAATTTTTCCACCACATTCAACTTGACTTTTCATCATCAAGGAAGCTTCAAATGAATTTTCCTCCAACATGAAAGTTGAAGATCTCTATCTCCCATATCCAAAAAGTACTAGAACATCTCCATATCATTTGTGGAACTCTAGTTATGGTCAAAAGATGGCAAGGTGCATTTTAAGGTTTTCATATGGTTCCATTTTTCCACCTTTTGCATTTTGGCACAAAAAGACTTGTAATGTTCCCATTTGCTTCATGTCATATTACAACGTCAAAATACAAGTCAAGAGGATCATTTTTGACCTTTGAATCAATTCATTCCATGACTTATTTTTCACTTATTCAACAAAGTTCAAAATTGCAAATGGATCTAAAACTCACCAACCAAGTCATTTCAAGGCCCAAGTTAATTTGAATTTTGATAAGCATGATGTGTATGAGGGATTGATCATAAAAGGCATGACTTTGTACGTGTGGTTTAGAGGATTTAAACACAAAATGCATTTTGGCAAAATCACTCCAATCTCACTAATCAAAGGATTAACCACTTGCTAATCACAATCAGTGGACTAATGGAGAGTATATAAGCTAACTCATGCCTCCAAAACTAGGTCATGCACTCTGACTTGCTCAGAATTCAAAATTTCATTCTCACTTTCTCTTCTTTGATTCTCTCTCTCCACAAGGTTTTCTAGAGTTCTTTCTTCATATTCTTGATCAGTGAAGTCCATAGAACAAGAATCAACAAGTGGTTGAGGCTGATAGTGAGGTTTTCATCAATTTCAATTCAAGAGGATCCAAGTTCAAACTTCAAGATCTAGCACGATTTCGAGCTCTAGTTGTATTTATTTTGCAACTAGAGGTTCCAAGGAGTAGATCTGCAGATTTTGGAGGGATTTCTTGGAGGATTTCAAGCTCTTCAAGGTTCAGGTTGGTGTTGATTTCATACTCATAGAACTTGAATTTCAGATGTGCATAATGATCTGTGATGTGTGTTGAGCATGATGATCTATTTTATTTTAAGTTTGGACGTGTATTATGAGAGTATTTGGTGATTTCAGTTTTGGATCCAAACTTTCTTTCCTTCGATTTGCTTCGTATGTTGATTGTTTGTTGAAATGAGCATGATATTTGTGATCCTCATGATTTTCTTATCAATTTGGTATACTTATGAACAATTTCTGGAGAATTTGGAGTTGCAGCTCACCGGAGAGGGTGACCGGAGCCCTAGCTCCGGCGACTGGTAAGTTTTTCGTCCGGTGAAGGGTTTGAGGGAGGAAGATGCAATCATCACCGTCCGTCACTTTGATCCAAGGATCCTGGTGTTGCCACGTTATTTGATTTCTGAGTTTATTTTTATTGTTTGGGTGTTTGTTACCCCATGGTTATTATTCTGTGCGTGCTATCATGTCCTCTCATCTTGCTTACTTATTTGATTTGTTGACTAATCTGATGCGTAGGATAGATCATGTGGTTGATATTCTGACAACACATTAAAAAAAGACATGTGCTACTCACGTGGGTTATATTGTGTGCTGAGTGGTTGTGTGTATGCGTGTGCATCATTTTTACCATGTGTTGATTGATCTTGCATGTTGATCTTGAATACTGGTGCTTTGGTTGACTTGTTGTGGAGCGTATGATTAATCATGTGGTGTGTGTGAGTCTTCTGAGTTGACTGGGTTCCATTGTTCATCTTTGACCTTCGCTAGTGGACCATTGGCCTTGGGCCTTGCTTTTTACACCCTTCCTTTAAGCCCATGTCTATTTTCCAACGTGATTTCTTTGCTGGTTGCACCCTTGGTTTTTTTATTTTCTTTCTATTTCATTTAATTGTTGCATTTGCATTTTATTTTTTAAAATCATTTTTATGCATTTAAAAATCCCAAAAAAATTTGTGAAGCATGTTTAGAGTTTTATAAAATTTTCTCAAATTTTATTTTCCTTTTTTATTTTATTTTTGGCGTCTGAATTAATTAATTGTTTAATTTCTTTATGGTTTGTCTCACATGTGCATACTTTGCATTCTAGAATTTATTTTTCATAGTCTAAAAAATATTTTGAACTCATTCTTATTCATATTGTATTTTGGTCATTTTCTTTTGCATACTTGTTCATAGTTCCTATGTGAATTTGTATAATTGTTTGAGGTGCTTATCTTGTGAATTTTTGCTTAAATTTTTAATATGATGTTTACTTCTGGTTGAGATATTGTGAGAATTAATTTGGTAATTGCTGAAGTTGTTTTGCTATTTGTTTGATTGCTCTTTGTTGGAGGTCTCTTTTATGCACATCTTTTGATCATGTTTGATAACTTGTTTGAGAAGGCACTTGTGCCATTGTTTGGATTTGTTTCTTTGACTTTATGAGACATGTTTGAATCATTATAAGTCATTTGATCACAATTATAGGTCATTGGTATGAGGTTGTTGCATATCTTGTGCACATGTTTAATGTTTGATTTACATGCCTCTTTTTTGACTTATCTTTTCACTTCTTCTCATCTATGCCTCTTCTTGACTTGTGTTTGGCTTGTGTATGCCATGCCATATCACTTCTTTGCCTCTCATTTGATATTTGTTTTTGAACTTGAAGCTTTGTATTCATGTCATATGTTATTCATGTTGCATCTTGCATATTTTAACATGTTTCATTTACATGCTTCTTTCTTCTTCTCCTAATGTTTCTAAATGTTGGATACTTGCTTGTATGCCTTGAGTGAAACATGTATAACATGTTTAGGCACATGCTTAGGTCATCCACATTCTGACTTGGATTTTTTTTGAAGCATTCTTGCATGACCACCTTGCATAACCACTCATTCTTCTTCTATTCCTTCTTTGATGACTTTCTTGGATGTTTTGCCACTTGTTTGCATTCCCTTTGCTTGAGTTTGTTTGGCAAACATTATGGGTCACCTCTAAGGTGTACATTCTGACTTGGATGTTTTTTCTTTTGGTTTGTAATCATTTCTCTTTGGGTTATACCTTGTTGGGTTTCATTTGCATTATTATTGCTTATGTTTGTTTTTGCTAACCATGTAGGGACTAATGGTAAGTGAATGGGAGGTGGATGGCCATCCATATTCTAACTTCTCCTTTATCTTTTAAGCTTTCATACTTGTATTTTCCTTAGCATTTAAGATTCTCCTTTCTCTTTCACTCTTTCTCATCCCATGAATCTCAAGACTTGGTTAAGTCTTGAATTATTTTCCCCTTAGAGCTACCTAGTCCAACTTAATTTTTGATTAAGCTTGGAGTAGGATTAGCATTAGGTTTTAGGTAGTCCTTTCTCCTAAGCCTCACTAACCATAGGACATCCATGCATGATAACATTAGGACTCTTAGTTTCCCTTTAGAGTTTCCTTTGTGTCGTCTCTCTTCTCATCTCAAAACTTCTTCAAAACACGTAATAAAGGTTAACGTGTATTGTGCTTGAACCTTCTATGTGGGAAGTGGGGAACGAGGGGCTTCCTCTCATTCTTCTAGGATACCTAGTGTACGTCCTGTTGGGGATAATGCGTGAAGTATTCATTCCTGTATTTAAGACTTTGGTTCAATGCAAGTTACGAATAACTGTAAAAAACACTTCTGGCTTAAAAAACTTCAAACCAACACTAACGTCTTTCCTTCGGGAATTCTTTTCTCATCTCACTCACTCTCAACGTACGAACGTGCTTCTTCTCATTCTCTTGCAAGACGGTAATGCCTAAGTCTCCATACAGCGAGCTGCAACACTTGAGCTAGAACGTTATCCGTTCCATTAAAAAACACAATCCACCCCTAGTGAGGGGAACTACGTCGCTCTGACTCTCATGCTCCCGATGAGATACGTAGGCAGTGGGGTAGGGCCCATGCGAGCACTTCTTTTATTTTCCCTACATTTGTTTCTTGTTCTCTCTCTCTCCTTTCCTTTTTCCTTTTTTCCCGTTCCTTTTCCTTTCCAGCAACAGCGAAGCTCCAGTTGATGACACCCTTTGATCGAGACAAGCAAGCGTGGATCCCATCGGGTACGATGGACGCGTGGGGGTGCTGATACCATCCTCACGCGTAACCGACTCCTGAACCCAGTTCTCTTGGTCGCAAGACCATGTTCTTTCCCTTCCTTCAGGTTTACGCAGTGTTTCCTTTCCCTCTCTTGGGATAAATACACATTGCTGGTGACTCTGTTTTTCGCGCCACTCTCGCGTTTGTACCGTTGGATGCGAATCTTTCGGGAGCGACAGAGGTCTTTGGTAGTCTCTTCTAACTCAGAAGCTACTATAGAAACCTCATAAAAATGCTTCTATAATTTGTCAAACCTGTCCATTTCTAGCTTCAACTCTGTTACACCATAACTAGTCTTGATATATGAATGCTTCCTTTTAATGTTTTTCTTTCATCTCGTTAAAACATAGTTCTCTGGCAAACTTATAATCCTCTCCCGACTACACACGGATAACACATGATGATACATAATACCTCTAAACTCAAATAATGAGCATTCAAATTTGAAATCACGGTTTTTCTTATTAAGCACAACTTTTAAGAGTCGCTCTTTGCGTATGTCTCCAACTAATATCTTCTCAAACACTTGATACATAGCAAAGCAACCTTCCACGTCAATTAATGAGGCATAACAAATCATTTTAGATTTGAATTCCACTTGAATTTCATTGAGTTTGGCATTAGTAAACTCACTTTAGCCCACATGAAATTGTTGTATCCATCGAATTAAAATCATCTTCAAATTCCTTTTCTGCCCGACTTCTAAGAACATTATCATATTATTTCACAAATTGATTTATACGTATTTTAGAATTGATATATCCATCAAAGAAAGCATGTATGCTCTCACGACGCTGCTTAGCTGACATACCAACCCAAAAATATTTCCTTAAAAGGGTTGGTACCCACCTATGACGCTTAATATACAACCCACCCAACCAATCATTTTCTTGGAGATCAAATTTTTCTTTGAACGGACACCATTTTTGTTCAAAACTAGCTGTTGTGAATATATCATTGACTGTGTAACGCCCCAGTTTTAGTTAGTTTTATTTAATCGAGTCGATTTAATTATTTTGATTATTATATTATGTTATTTTGACTTTTATTTGATAATATATTATTTTTCAATGTTGTTATGTTTTATCGCGTTTTGGGAACGTTTGCGAGATATTTGAGTGTAGGGGTATTTTGGTCATTTCACTTTAATTTTTCTTAAGTTAGGAAATAGAAATAGAAAGAGAGAAAATTAGAGAGAAAGAAAAAGAGAAGAAGGAAAAGGGAAAGAAAAGAGAAAGGAAGAAGAAAAGAGAGAAAAACTTGGGAATTAAGAAAATCGATCAACCGACTTTTCTAACACGATTAAATCGGGTAAAGGTGCGAAACTCAATTATCTTATACTTGTGTATGATTATGTATGTTTGTATTTGGTTGTTTTTGGATTGAAATTGGATATTGAACAAAAACCCATATGTTAAAATTGTTAGAATCCAATTAAATTGTGTCGGAAATCATGTTTTCAGGCCCCTTATTGTTGATACATGTTAGATATATGTTGTTGTGCTATCTATTGGCAATTTTATGGTGTTTAGGTGAAAATTGGATTGAATTTGGATTGAAAAATGCAGAGAAAATTCTGCAGAAAAATTCTGGGTTTCCTCTGCCGTTACGCGTATCAGGTAAGTCCATACGCATATGAGAGGTGCATTTCAGGGCAATACGCGTAATGAATTTCATTTTTCTCGGCCATCTGTTGAAACGCGTAATGGTACGCGTATGAGTTTGGGCAATACGCGTATGGCTCAGGGCAATACATGTATGGCTAGTAGGGGTGTAAAATGTTGTCTTTTCGCGATGTATTTTCCGTTTACTTCCGTAACTTGTGTTTCGATTATCCGTTTTGAACATTCTTGGTATCGTTGGAAAGCTATTGAGCTGTACTTTCTTATTAAAATGTTTTCGAGATTGTTGGCCGATTTAATTATGTCGGGAATTTGGAATAGTGTCATTTTGTCGACTTTTACCGTTTTTAATTGTGTGTAATTAAGGTGTATTATGCAATGTGATGTTGATATGGATATTGTATGACTTGTGTGCTATGGTGTGATGAAAATGCATGTGATGAGATGTTGTGATGATGAATTGTGGCCTAAGGGAAAGAAAATACAATGTGTGGTATTTGATGATATATGCATGATTATGAATGTGTATATGTGTGCATTTGAATGTCATGAGTCATTGTATGCCAAGCATCATGATATGCATTCTTGTGATGTCGTGTGCCCTAGTGGGTGTGAGCGACGAAACGATTCCAGAGGGAATCCGCTATAACATCGTGCGCCTTATACAAAGAGGACCTAAAACGATGATTATAGACGATCGTGAGCCTTATACCAAGAGGACCTAAAGCGATCAGATTGTGAGCCTTATACAAAGAGGACCTAAAGCAATCCATAAACGTCGTGAGCCTTATACAAAGAGGACCTAAAGCGACGGGGAACATCGTTTGCCCGACGGGGAGTTACACTAAGTAACAAGCGATGGTTCTAATAGTTCCTGAGTGAACTAGTGTTGAGATGATGGATGGATGGTACCGTATCGCATTGCATAGAGTCGTTGTGTCGGTCTCTGTGCATATGCATAAATCATGAATGAATTGATTTTGTGTGGAATTGACAATGGAATTGATGAGTTGAGATATATATATGTTGTTGACGAATGCATTTATTTGATTATATATGCCTTGGTGATGGATATATGATGATATGCATTGTGTTGTTTTATGTTTGAGTTCTGGTATAAGTTGTGGTGAGAATATTACATGTGTATTTTGGTGTTATTATATAATTGTATGCAATTATACTATGATTGTGTTTCTCACCCTTCTGCTGTTTTGAATGCTCTATGAGGCATTGCAGATTAGATGCTGGAGGTCTTTTATGAAGCTTAGGTCTTCATTCTTTTGTCGGTCGGCTCTGATATGTAGTACCGGGTAGACGGGGAGACCGTTGTGATTTATGTGTATATGTATATATATCTTTTGGATTGTATATGTATGGATCTGTGTATGACAGACAGACTTTTATGTGATATATATATATAAGATTCAGTTGCAGATTTTCCGCTTTTATTCTGTATCTGATTTGTGGGTAGTAGGAACTAAGTTCCTTTCTTATTTGCTACCTGATTGTTGCATATCTTTATGAGCAGGGTTATTGTGTTTTGTCTCAATTGATGTGACGCCTCCGTCTATGCCATGAATGTTTTCATTATACTCTGATGAATTTTTTGATTATCGCTTTATCTAATTGGGGGTATAGATTGGGGGTGTTACATTAAATGGTATCAGAGCCAGTCCGTGTCAGTTTATGTCAGTCCTTGTTGGTCGTTGTGTTTGGGTGAGCTGTTTGTTTAACCATAGTTGCTATTATTGGAAATAAACAGAATATGGCTGGTAGGAGTGACGCTGCTTTAGCTGCTGCTATGCAAGCTATGGCTTAGGCTGTGCAGGGTGCACCTAATGCTGCTGGGAATGATGAGTTCAGGAAGAACAAATCGCCTGTCTTCAAAGGGAGACATGATCCTGATGGTGCTCAGATTTGGCTTAAGGAGATTGAAAGAATCTTTCGAGTGATGGATTGTGCTGAGGATCAGAAGGTGAGACTGGGTACTCACATGTTGCAGGAAGAGGCTGATGATTGGTGGGTTAGTACGCGTCCGGTGTTAGAAGCTGAAGATGAAGAGGTCACTTGGACTTTGTTTAGCAGGGAATTTTTGAGGAAGTATTTTCCTGAAGATGTTAGGGGAAAGAAGGAAATAGAGTTCTTGGAGTTGAAACAAGGTAATATGTCTATTGTTGATTACACTGCTAAGTTCGTGGAACTTGTTTAGTTTTATCCACATTATGCTGAAGCTACTGTAGAGTTTTCTAAGTGTGTGAAGTTTGAGAATGGATTGCGTCCTGAGATAAAGCAGGCAATCTGTTATCAAAGGATTCGAAGGTTTTCAGACTTGGTGGATTGTTGTAGGATTTATGAGGAAGATAGCAAAGCTCATTCTACTCAATATAAGAGTGTGAACGAGAGGAAAGGGAAGCAACAGTTTCGTGGTGGTCCTTATGTGACACCAGCTGATAAGGGTAAACAAAGGGGTAGTTTTGAGAAAAGGCCAGGCGGGGGAGGTATGTCTAATTCTCCAAGATGTTTTAGGTGTGGTGAATTAGGACATCGTCAATTTGAATGTAGAAAAGTTATGAGAAAGTGTTCCAATTGTTGAGGTATAGGACATGTAACAGCTGAGTGCAAGAGGAAGAACGTGGTGAAGTGTTTCAACTGTGGTGAACTTGGACATGTTAGTACGAAGTGTCCGAAACCAAAGTAAGCTCCAGCTGGTGGGAAAGTTTTTGCATTGGCAGGGACTCAGACTACAAGTGCAGACCGTCTGATCAGAGGTACTTGTTTTATTAATAGTACGCCTTTAGTTGCTATTATTGATATTGGGGCGACTCATTCGTTTATTTCGTCTGAGTGCGCGAAGCATTTGAATCTTGTGTTGTCTTCGATGGATGGAGAGATGGTTATTGATACTCCAGCAATGGGGTCAATAACTACTTCTTTGGTTTATCTAAGTTGTCCTTTGACCATTTATGGTAAAGATTTTGAGATGGATTTGGTGTGTTTGCCGTTGGAGGGTTTAGATGTGATTCTGGGTATGAATTTGTTACAGTTTAATCAGGTTCATATTGATTGTTATCATAAGCTGGTACGATTTCCTTCTCTTGAGGAAGACGAGGAATCGAGTTTCTTATCTACCAAAGAGTTGAAGAAACTTTTGGCGGATGAAGCTAAGTTGTTTGGGTTGTTTGCATCGTTAACAGTGGATAGTCAAGTTGCACTTGATGTGTTTCCGGTTGTGCGTGAATTTCCAGAGGTGTTTCCTGAGGATATTTCAGATGTACTGCCAGAGAGAGAGGTGGAGTCTTCTATAGATCTAGTTCCTGGTAATATATCTGTGTCTATGGCACCTTATCGTATGTCGGCATCTGAGTTGGTTGAGTTAAAGAAGCAGTTGAATGAATTGTTGGAAAAGAGGTTTGTGAGGCCAAGTGTATCGCCTTGGGGTGCTCCAGTTCTTTTGGTGAAAAAGAAAGATGGAAGTATGTGATTGTGTATTGATTATCGCCAGTTGAACAAGGTGACGATTAAGAATAAGTATCCTCTTCTGAGAATTGATGATTTGATGGATCAGTTGGTAGGTGCTTGTGTGTTTAGTAAGATTGATTTGAGGTCAGGTTATCATCAGATTAGATTGAAAAAGGAATATATTCAGAAGACGGATTTTAGGACACGATACGATCATTATGAATATTCTGTGATGCCGTTCGGGGTTTCTAATGCGCCAGGTGTGTTTATGGAGTATATGAATCGTATTTTCCATGAGCATTTGGATCGATTTATTGTTGTGTTTATTGATGACATTTTGATTTATTCTAAGTCCCGGGAGGAACATGCGGAGCATTTACGTGTTGTGTTGCAAATTTTGAAGGAAAGGAAACTTTTTGGCCAAATTGTCCAAGTGTGAGTTCTGGTTGTCAGAAGTGAGTTTTCTTGGGCATGTGATTTCAGGTAATGATATTGCTGTGGATCCATCTAAAGTAGATGCAGTTCTACAATGGGAGGCTCCTAGATCTGTTACTGAAATTAGAAGCTTTTTGGGTTTAGCTGGATATTATCGAAGGTTCATTGAAGGTTTTTCCAAGTTAGCACTTCCTTTGACCCAGTTGACTTGTAAAGGTAAAGCGTTCATTTGGGATATTCAGTGTGAGGAAAGTTTTAATGAGCTGAAGAGAAGATTGACTACAGCTCCGATTTTGGTCTTACCGAATCCTAGTGAACCGTTTGTGGTGTATTGTGATGCGTCTTTGATTGGCTTAGGTGGAGTGTTGATGCAAGAAGATAAGGTTGTGGCTTATGCTTCGAGGCAATTGAGGATTCATGAGAAAAATTATCCTACTCATGATCTGGAGTTAGTGGCTGTGGTTTTTGTGTTGAAAATTTGGAGGCATTATCTCTACGGTGCAAGATTCGAAGTCTTTAGTGATCATAAAAGTTTGAAATACTTGTTTGATCAGAAAGAGTTGAATATGAGGCAACGGAGATGGTTGGAATTTTTGAAGGACTACGATTTTAGCTTGAATTACCATCCGGGTAAAGCTAATGTGGTAGCCGATGCGTTAAGCCGGAAATCTTTGCATATGTCTGTTTTGATGGTTAAGGAGTGGGAACTTTTGGAAGCATTTAGAGATTTGAGTTTGGTGTGTGAATTGACATCTGACAGCGTGAGGCTTGGTATGTTAAAGGTTACTAATGATTTTCTGTTGACCGTTAGCGAGAAACAGAAGTTGGATGTGAAATTTGTGGATTTGATGACGGTTGGAAATCAAAGTGTGGATGGTGACTTTAAAGTGGATGATAAAGGTGTTTAGAGATTCCGTGGTAGAATTTGTATTCCTGATGATTCGGAGTTGAAAAGGATGATTTTAGAGGAACGACACCAGAGTAATTTGAGTATACATTCGAGAGCTAATAAGATGTATCAAGATTTGAAGACGATTTTCTGGTGGTCTGGATTGAAGAGAGATGTGGCTCAGTTTGTTTATGCGTGTTTGACGTGTCAGAAGTCGAAGGTAGAACATCAGAAGCCTAGTGGTTTGTTGCAACCGTTGGATATTTCCGAGTGGAAATGGGACAACATTTCTATGGATTTTGTGACAGGGTTGCCGAATACACAGAGGGGACATAATGCCATTTGGGTGATTGTGGATAGGCTGACTAAATCGGCGCATTTCATACCGATTGACATCAGTTTTTCTTTGGAGAGGTTGGCTGAGATTTATATCAGTGTGATTGTGAAATTGCATGGTGTTCCGTTAAGCATTGTTTCAGATCGAGATCCGAGGTTTACTTCCAGATTTTGGGATAGTTTGCAAAAGGCGTTAGGTTCCAAGTTGAGATTGAGTTCTACTTATCATCCGCAGACGGATGGTCAGACCGAGAGAACTATTCAGTCGTTGGAAGACTTGCTGAGAGCTTGTGTTCTTGAGCAAGGTGGTGTTTGGGATAGTTATCTTGCGTTGGTTGAATTCACGTATAACAACAGTTTCCATTCGAGTATTGGAATGGCACCTTTTGAAGCGTTGTATGGAAGAAGATGTCGAACACCTTTGTGTTGGCATGAATCTGGTGAGAGTTCGATGGTTGGACCGGAGTTGGTGCAACAGACTACGGAAAAGGTGAAACTTATTCATGAGAAAATGACGGCTTCTCAGAGTAGGCAAAAGAGTTATCATGATTGAAGGAGGAAAGATCTTGAGTTTCAAGAGGGAGATCATGTATTTTTGAGAGTTACACCGGTGACGGGTGTTGGTCGTGTATTGAAATCGGAGAAGCTTACTTCTCGGTTTATTATTCCTTACTAGATATCCACGAGAGTGGGTGTTGTGGCTTATCGGGTGGCGTTGCCGCCGATTCTTTCGAATTTGCACGATGTGTTCCATGTTTCGCAGCTTCAGAAGTATGTTTCGGATCCATCGCATGTGATTCCGATGGATGGGGTTGAGGTAAGGGAGAACCTTACGGTTGAGGCATTACCAGTGAGGATTTTGGATGGCGAGTTGAAGCGGTTAAGAGGCAAGGATATTGCACTTGTGAAGGTAGCGTGGGGAGGCGCTGCTGAGGGCAATTTGACTTGGGAGTTGGAGAGTCGGATGCGGGAGTCGTATCCGGAGTTGTTCGTCTCAGGTAATATTTTCGAGGACGAAAATTTCTAAGTGGGGGAGAGTTGTAACGCCCCAGTTTTAGTTAGTTTTATTTAATTGAGTCGATTTAATTATTTTGATTATTATATTATTTTATTTTGACTTTTATTTGATAATATATTATTTTTCAATGTTGTTATGTTTTATCGCGTTTTGGGAACGTTTGCGAGATATTTGAGTGTAGGGGTATTTTGGTCATTTCACTTAAATTTTTCTTAAGTTAGGAAATAGAAATAGAAAGAGAGAAAATTAGAGAGAAAGAAAAAGAGAAGAAGGAAAAGGGAAAGAAAAGAGAAAGGAAGAAGAAAAGAGAGTAAAACTTGGGAATTAAGAAAATCGATCAACCGACTTTTCTAACACGATTAAATCGGGTAAGGGTGCGAAACTCGATTATCTTATACTTGTGTATGATTATGTATGTTTGTATTTGGTTGTTTTTGGATTGAAATTGGATATTGAACAAAAACCCATAATATGTTGAAATTGTTAGAATCCGATTAAATTGTGTCAGAAATCATGTTTTTCAGGTCCCTTATTGTTAATACATGTTAGATATATGTTGTTGTGCTATCTATTGGCAATTATCTGGTGTTTAGGTGAAAATTGGATTGATTTTGGGTTGAAAAACGCAGAGAAAATTCTGCAGAAAAATTCTGGGTTTCCTCTGCCGTTACGCGTATCAGGCAAGTCCATACGCGTATTGGGTTGGGCAATACGCGTATGGGAGGTGAATTTCATTGCAATAATCATAATGAATTTCATTTTTCTCGGTCATCTGTTGAAACGCGTAATGGTACGCGTATGAGTTTGGGCAATACGCGTATGGCTCAGGGCAATACGTGTATGGCCAGCAGGGGTGTAAAATGTTGTCTTTTCACGATGTCTTTTCCGTTTACTTCCGTAACTTGTGTTCCGATTATCCGTTTTGAACATTCTTGGTATCGTTGGAAAAGTATTGAGCTGTAATTTCTTATTAAAATGGTTTCGAGATTTTTGGCCGATTTAATTATGTCGGGAATTTGGAATAGTGTTGTTTGTCGACTTTTACCGTTTTTAATTGTGTGTAATTGAGGTGTATTATGCAATGTGCTGTTGATATGGATATTGTATGACTTGTATGCTATGGTGTGATGAAAATGCATGTGATGAGATGTTGTGATGATGAATTGTGGCCTAAGGGCAAGAAAATACAATGTGTGGTATTTGATGATATATGCATGATTATGAATGTGTATATGTGTGCATTTGGATGTCATGAGTCATTGTATGCCAAGCATCATGATATGCATTCTTGTGATGTCGTGTGCCCTAGTGGGTGTGAGCGACGAAACGATTCCAGAGGGAATCCGCTATAACATCGTGCGCCTTATACAAAGAGGACCTAAAGCGGTGATTATAGACGATCATGAGCCTTATACCAAGAGGACCTAAAGCGATTGGATTGTGAGCCTTATACAAAGAGGACCTAAAGCAATCCATAAACGTCGTGAGCCTTATACAAAGAGGACCTAAAGTGACGGGGAACATCGTTTGCCCGACGGGGAGTTACACTAAGTAACAAGCGATGGTTCCAATAGTTCCTGAGTGAACTAGTGTTGAGATGATGGATGGATGGTACCGCATCGCATTGCATAGAGTCGTTGTGTCGGTCTCTGTGCATATGCATAAATCATGAATGGATTGATTTTGTGTGGAATTGAGAATGGAATTGATGAGTTGAGATATAGATATATATATATATATATATATATATATATATATATATATATGTTGTTGACGAATGCATTTATTTGATTATATATGCCTTGGTGATGGATATATGATGATATGCATTGTGTTGTTTTGTGTTTGATTTCTGGTATAAGTTGTGGTGAGAATATTACATGTGTATTTTGGTGTTATTATATAATTGTATGCAATTATATTATGATTGTGTTTCTCACCCTTCTACTGTTTTGAATGCTCTATGAGGCATTGCAGATTAGATGCTGGAGGTCTTTTGTGAAGCTTAGGTCTTCATTCTTTTGTCGGTCGGCTCTGATATGTAGCACCGGGTAGACGGGGAGACCGTTGTGATTTATGTGTATATGTATATATATCTTTTGGATTGTATATGTATGGATCTGTGTATGACAGACAGACTTTTATGTGATATATATATGAGATTCAGTTGCAGATTTTCCGTTTTTATTCTGTATCTGATTTGTGGGTAGTAGGAACTAAGTTCCTCTGTTATTTGCTACCTGATTATTGCATATCTTTATGAGCAGGGTTATTGTGTTTTGTCTCAATTGATGTGACGCCTCCGTCTATGCCATGAATGTTTTCATTATACTCTGATGAATTTTTGGATTATTGCTTTATCTAATTGGGGGTGTTACAGACTGCTTCTTTCATTTCATACTTGATCCTTTTGTATTCACCATATTCACTAAGCTTTTCTGTAACTTTTTTCATTATATGCCATAAACACCACCTATGACGAGTTATAGGGAATACCAACTCAATAGCATTTTTCATAGCCTTGCATTGATCGGTCACAATACCCAAAGGTGCTTTTTCTAGCATACAACGAAGCCATGACATGAAATACGACAAAAAAAGATTTGTGTCTTCACCTGATAGCAATCCACAACCAAGTAATGTTAATTGACCATGTTGATTCACACCCACGAATGCAGCAAAAGGCATGTCATACTTGTTAGTCAAGTATGTTGTGTCAAAAGTTACAACACTCCAAAATATTCGTAAGCCGCTCTACTTCTTGCATCAGTCCAAAAACATTCCTCTCATGAAAATCATCATCTAAATCTATGTCATAGAAGAAATTTGTATTCTGTTCTCTCATTTTACAAAAAATAACTTCTCAAAGCCTTACCATCACCTTCTTTTCCAATTGCATGACGCTCTTTGTTAATATAATTCCTCATGTCTTTTTCATAAAAGGGAATATTTCCATGTTCTCCTGCATTTTAACAAGTGATTGAAAAGTCTTGTTGATCCTTACTCCCGCATCATCATTGATTTGGATTTTTCTCCTCACATGTAAGTTCATTTTCTTGTTAGCCTTGAACAATCTTGCTTTTGTAGGACTAGTCTCATGAGAATGGTTAGATTCAAACTGTGTAATGTACCACAAACTATCTTCTTACAATTTAATACAAATCTTGGCAAGACAATTTTTTGCTCTAGATGGTATTGTCTTTAACGTGCATGAAATTTTTGAAATGTTAGACCCCTCTCTTGAACATGAAAGTATTAGCACTACAACAATTAACGCTTTTCATGACGAAGCTTTCACCTCAAACAATAGAAAATTGAGGTATAAAGCCATGGCGCATTATTTTTTATTATTTTAAAAATAAAAAACCATACATTGAAGGTGACAAAAGTACACAAGAAAGGGGGGTTGAATTGTGTTTTCCATTTTTTAAATTTACGTCTGATCAGAGTTCATAATCTGAATTAGTGTTCAGATTCTGATTATATTTAGCAGCGGTGTTAACAGAAGCAAATAAATAAAAACAGAAGACACAAAGATTTATAATGGATCCTCTCTAACTGAGAGTGTCCAATCCCCTTGCTTCACAAGAGATTTTCACTATAACCAAATCATGATTACAATCGCTTATGCATTCTTCATAAGTCTTTTACACTACTCAGACCCTAGGTCTGAGACTTAATGCTTAAGTCCTCCAGACTCAAGACTTCTGCTCCAAGTCCCATGAAAGAGCCTCCTTGTTTAAACCCCCCAGGTTCAAGACTTACTGCTCCCAATTTCATGAACATAGCCAACCCGCTCAAGCCACACTGGCCCACGACTTTTGCTCAATCAATTCACTAGATTAAGTCTTTCATTGCTCAAGTACATAGAATGAGACTTACATGGCTCAAGCATTTTGGCAAGAGACTTCCTTGCTTACATCCCAATGATACAATACTTTTTCTCAATCAATACACTTGATTAAGACTTTCGATGCTCAAACACATAGCAAGAGACTTACATGGCTCAAGCATCTTGGTGAGAGACTTAATCTAAACTGCTATACAAGTTCAGCAAAATAGAGAATAAGGTGTACATGATACTAATATCAGGGGTACGGGAAATCACCATAACAAAGACCTAAAGCTCTTAAGATTTCTAAGATATTCAATATGTAAGAAATATTAAGGCTTTTACAATTACAACCTACAACAGAAAATATGCATAAACAATGAAGTTGATAATTGTTGATCTTGTTACTCCTTATTTTGGTTAATCCTTGTTAAAGATTCAGTTTGAACCTTCAGCCACTTATATAGCAGTTGTCGTAGACTAGTCATTGGATGAGATAACTTGATCAGTGTCTTTGCTTTACTCCATAGTACTAGAGCCGTTGAAGATAGATACACTAAAAGATCTGGATCCATTGTGTAGCATGTTTAATCATTGAGTATTCAATAAGATCCTGTACTATAGAGTCGTTGGAGAGGATACCCGTAAAGCATGTCAACCTTTCTTGAGCCTTTTGAACTCAGACTCCAGCTGCCAAACTGATTTGACAATGTAGTTTGCTTTATGCAGTACGGACAACTTCAGCTTTATCACCAACTCTCAACTATACCAAAAGCCAATTTACATTCACCAAGTGTAGAGACAATTATGTTGCATCTTCTAATGCTGAGACCTTCAGCTTCAGAGTCTACCCCAGACATCACTTAGCAAGTGTTCTTCAAATTCTGTATCATCAGAAGCTAGCAATTCAACTTCTCTCAAGTGTGCCTTTGTATATCAGATTCTGTATCTAAATATTTACATGTATTAGAACCTACATACAAGAAACACACATCAAATAAAACCATTGTTCTTTAAATACTTTGTTATCATCAAAACCCAAGGAATATATGTCATGAACAAATCTTATTCTAACAATCTCCCCCTTTTTGATGATGACAAACATAAGTATTTAATACAACAATGTTAGGCAATTATAATTTTCTTTGCAACATCAGAGTATGAGGTTTGTAAGCTCCTCCTAAGTCTAATAGTCCAAAGTTGAGTTCTTTGACCCACCATAAGTACTACTTTCAAGAAAAAGTAATTTAGTTTTCTTAGTAACATCAGAGTCTGAGGTTTGTAAACTCCCCCTGAGTCAAATAGTTCCAAGGTTGAGGTTTGTAAGCTCCCCCCTTAGTTCTATATTTAAGAAAACTAAAAATAATATTTTAACTTCCTTTGGCAACAACATAATACGAGGTCTGTAAGCTCTTTCTGAGTCTGATAGGCTAAGGTTGAGGTTTGTAAACTCCTCTTTAGTTCTATGTACAAGAAAGTTAAAATGTGTCACCCGGGCAAGATAACCATAATAACAGAAATTTAAATAACAAAATTATAAATGACCATTATGTACAAACTCAATAGGTTCAATGGGTTCAGTTTCTAATTAAATACTTATTATCATTTCTCCCCCTTTTGTCACATAAAAAAAATAGAAAAGAGAAAGAAAAAGGAATTACAGTTATAAATGCATAACATGCCATCATTACAAGATCATTTTCCAAGAATTGAAAAACGATCAAGTAAAAAGGGTCATTAAGGTATGTACAGTGCATATTGAATATGCATTGGTCATAACGATTTCAAGAATCAAGCAAATGATTTTATCCAAGCGTTTAGATTACCCAGAAGCTATTATAAAAACAATCAAAATCTAGTTCATTTTCATCAATAAGCAAAAATATTGTATGGGTCCTTTAAGTTATTTTATTATTACAAGTTAGTCCTTTATGTGTTTTTGCTACAATTTGGTCCTTTATGTTAACTAACGTGTTCACCATTGACCTTTTTTGCAAACTCCGTTTCAAAAATGCATATGTGGCACAAACGACGATGATGTGTCATTTAAGGAGATGATGAAGAACATGTTGAAGATGTTGAAGATGCTAGTCTACGTCATAATGTTGTTAAATTTGATTTTTGTAGTGTTGATGTGTATTTTGGTTCGAAAGTGGTGATCATTGTTAATTTTGATGTTAGTGTCGTAAGACATGACTTTTGGTACCTTCATGTAATATTTGTCGTAAGACATGACTTTTGGTACCTTCATGTAATACTTGTTGTAATTCTTTACCATTTTTGTTACAGTAAGGTCATAATTTGTACAACAGACAAAACTTGAAGGACCTAGTTGTTACAATTAAAAAAAAAATAGGACCTGTTTGTAGCAAAAAAAACATAAAGGACTGATTTGTTATTTTAAAATAACTTAAAGGACTCAAACACTATTTTTTTCCTTCATCAATGTCAACCAAAACATTATGGAGTCATCAGCTGAGAGCAATACAATTTTTGTTGTAACAGAGGTTATACAGAACTCTACAAGTCTGAATATCCAGAACCCTCAGAAGCCAATAGCTTTAGAAGCTTCTGCTACTGGTCATATGCCTTCTTCCCTGACCACTTCAAATGAGACTTCGTCAGCAGTACCTCAAAGTCCTACAGAAGCAGGTCCATCAATAGCTATTTTGAAGCCACAGAAGATATCCATGAGAAAGAAAAAGAGGAAGAGGCTCAACGAGATGTTTCACCGTCTTGTTGTCCCAGAAGCAGAAGAGGAGAACATTGATGAAGATGAGCCAAATTATGATTATGGCAATAGCTTCTGCTACAAGGCACTGTATGACATAGATAGGGTTTAATCTTAATTCAAACCAGTTTCTTATGTTATTTGTAATCCTTTAAGCTCGATTAATGAATAAAAACGTTATTTTGACCAGTAAATATTATTGAATCGTTCAAACACCTTATTTACCCATTAGATTTTCTGATAATCACATTAATGAATTAATACTGACACCAGAAGCAATAGTTAAACATGTTAACTATAATACTTACTATTTTTAAAGGAATCTTAATATGTCAGACTGTTAGATAACATTTTCAAGAGTCATCATTAAAACACTGATTTGACTTAATCAATATTAAAATAATGGATACTCAAGACAATGAATGTAACAAGTCTATAAAAACTCATAGTAGACTCTCTCCCTTAATCACTTAATCTTTAGAACACCAAGATGTATAAACAAAAATAAATATGGGTTCCAAAGAGAGATTTCAGAAAGGCAGCCATACTAAATGTAGCAACTCAAGTAACCAAAAGCAAAGCAACAATTGAAGGATCTACTAGCAAGCAAATGACTTCATAAGCACACACCTCTTCAACATCCTTTGTGAAGACTCCCAGAAGAAGAAAAACTTCTGAGTCCAAACGCATAAACCATCTGAGAAAGGGGGCTTTGGAGTTTGCTAAGGAAGAATGGCAAGATTATTTAGATAATCAGGACATGTCAGATGATCCTAGGGAATACCTTAGGTCAAATCCAAAAGACTAGAAAGTCTAAATAATTTATAATATCTTTCAGTTTATTAATGAGAATGGTTGCACGTTTTGAGTTCTTAATCCAATTTCTCTAATCCTTTAGAACAACAATATATATATATATATATATATATATATATATATATAAAACAATGAAACTGCACAACATCATAAACAAACATGAATTATTAATAAGATTGCTTAATACAAAGGTCCTAAAAATTACAAAGCATAACTATGTAGAAATCTAACATCAGAATCTTTCAAGATAACTTCAAACTTGTCTCTCCAGATTTTAGACGAATCAGCCTCTGAACTTATTATAACTCCCTACTGAACACATAATTCTGAAAGAACTCGTCCATAAGGAATGATGAAAATCTTTCCCTTGTGAAAGGAAGAAAGAGACCTCTTCAAATAGTCAAACATAACTTGAGGAAGATTAATTTGCAAGTCTGAATTGAGAAGTAGTAGCATATATTTTTCAATAGGATCCACGAGGTCTAAAACCTTATCCATAGGCAACAGGTTTGAATTCAGAGTCTGATTCCAAACAACTACATCACGACGAAGATTTGAGACCAATGATGTATTAGATGAATCTACAAAGATACGCCAAGTAGGAAGATAGTGTTACCAAACAAGAGCTCCTGGGATTTCTCTAATTTCCTCACAATTGATCACATTAGTAATCGCTTTAGAGGTTACTATTATAGAAACACCAACTACTTTAGAAAGAATAGCACACTCAGAATTCAGCTCAACAATGGAGGCATTAATCCAAAACTCTTTGACAAGATATGGATAAGTGAAACCACAGAGCCTCTCAAAGTATCCATTCCAACTTTGTTTAGACACAATCTTCCAGAAGTTAAAACCCAACTTAAGCAACTCATCAAAATCCATAAACTTTTCATTGATGACAACCAGTTGGTTCAAAGAAGAATTGACTAGGAAACTCATCTCGAGTTTGGCTTGATCAGAACACAACCAAAAAGAAAACAAAAAGAAAAAGAACTCAGCAAGATTCTAAAGGAATAAGAATCTTGTTAGAAAAAGGACACAAAATGATGTTTCACAAGATAGGGGATAGAGACAACAAATATATAAAAAGAAAGCATCATTATCCAAAGGTTCTTATCCAACAGATCTCCTGAATCCATTAGATAATTTTCAAACTTATGAAATTCAAGTATTATAAGAGTTTTTGAAAAATCTTTTACTTAAACTGCTTCATCAGAAGTAAAGAATCTTCTTTTGAATCTCAGAGTCTGACAATTTTCAGAAGCTATCATTCATCAGAGTCTAATAGATCTAGACTAAGAGAAAGATATCTTCTGTCAGTCATCAGTCTCCAAGATTCTATTCAAAACTAACATTTTCTCTTAAAACAAGAGTCATGAGTGATTAAAGAATATTGGATTGTTTCCTTTGATAGCTAACAAGCAGCAGTACCATCACAAAAAGTGAGCAAATTGTTTCCATAAATATGAGAGTCATCTAGCTTAATGAAATATTCAGTATAGATAAATACAACATAGTTTCTTCTTAAAGATTTCTGAAGAGTCTTTCAATAAAAGAACTTCTCTAGAAATCTAGCAGAGACTTTGTATTAACATATACACACACATCTCATTGAATCAAGAGATAAGCTATAAAAGAATATAACCCTTTTTTGTGTTTTCTCGGTCAGATTCGTATCAGTATTCACACTTGAACATAGAGTATGAACACCGCTTTGAGTGGATTCTGATTCAATGGATGTTAAACCATTAACTTCACTTCTCCCACCAAACTCAGTACCTCTAGTACTTGAGTCTGGGATGTGGGCTCTTCTTCCATCAAATGTTGTAAACAACCTTTGATAAATGCCATGGAAGATTCCTATGCTCCTTTCTTTGATATCTGCAGCAAATACATTTGAATGATGATACTCATATTCCTATAAGACCATACATAAATGTCTAAACAGGCTTTCCTTCACCTTATGCCACATTCTGATAGCAATACCATGATTCATTCCATAGTACCAGTCTAGGATAAATCATAATACGAACAAGATCTTGTTCTTAGCAGAATCATTGATTTCATTGTCTTGGATTAAGACTTTGAAATCTTTGATACACAAAGAACCAGATGATGTTAGCTATCATAGAATGGCATAAAACAAATTAAAGCACCATCATGTAATTGCCTGCAGAACACGAAGAAGAATTGAAGGTTTCTTATAGACTTGTCTTTTAATACAAATTCCATGATGACTTTCAATCAAGGAGCAATAAAGTCTTTTAAGATATCACCTTAAAGAACAGACTCCTTATTATGAAATATTGAAGCAAGATATATTTGGCATAATCTCTTTCTCTTCAATACTTGATTTTTATTTCAGGACTCAGATCCATCTTCGGTAATAACTGGTAGAGCCAGATTACTCTTTCATCTGAATGTTGCACTAATGTCAACTTCAAATGAATATGTAGTGAAGCCCTCTGACATTAGGTTCTGGTATTGTTTCTTCTTGCTTTTAGATTTAGGAAATCAGTTGAAATACTAATATTTCAGAAGCTTTTGAAGTTACTCTTTTATCATCAAGTGTCACATTTCACTCATCCAGTTAAAGAAGTCTTCTGATTAGAAAGATTAATTCCTCATCACCAAACATTCCATAGGAAGTATCCTTCAACAGACTTTACAAAACATAATCTGATAGATATCTTTTCAACATCAAATTCCATTTCTTTTCTTTGAAGATTGTATGACAAAACAACAGAGCACAGTAAATTCAAGTTGTATAACTTCTTAAATAATTGTGACCTTAGGTTTGAATCCAGAACAATCTTCTCAGAATTTGCTTGGAGAGATTAAATGAAGTGTAACTGAACAAGCTTCAAAACTGATTCCCACAAATATGAGCATAAGGATTCATGGATAGTATGAGCATCAGACATATCAATGATGTTGATATACTCAGAAGTGAGATAGAGTACCTACCAGAATGCAACTACCTCTGAAGATATTCAATAAGATTTTTTTGAGCTGGTGATAGAGATTTTCAAACATTGATCATCTCTACACCATCAACTTTTATAATAATACCTTTCTCAAGGATATTCTATAGACCTTCATCACAACCCTTTATCAACACCAATGAGTTAAAAATATGTTTTGCTTTTCCATCATTTAAATTTATTGGATTCACCCTTTGAATATGGTAGGAAAAACATTATTATATTTTTCATGTGGCACTTGATTCCTTCTTGAAGGAAAGTCTTTAACATACACACTTTTCTTATTGGATCATTATCTGCACCACTCTTAAGTGTTAAGCACATACCATGCTCTGATACCAATTGAAGGTGAGAAAAGTACACAAGAAGAGGGGTTGAATTTTGTTATCCATTTTTTAAATCTGCGTCTGATCAGAGTTCAGAATCTGAACTGCTGTTCAGATTCTGATTATACTTAGCAGCGGTGTTAATAGAAGCAAATAAATAAAAACAAAAAACACAGATTTATATTGGTTCCTCTCCAACTAAGAGTAGTCCAGTCCCCTTGCTTCACAAGAGCTTTTCACTATAACCAAATCATGATTACAATCGCTAATGCATTCTACATAAGTCTTTTACACTACTCAAACCCTAGGACCGAGACTCCTTGCTTAAGTTCTCCAGACTCAAGACTTCTGCTCTAAGTACCATGAAACGAGCTGCCTTGCTTAAACCCCCTGGTTCAAGACTTACTACTCCCAATTTCATGAATCGAGCCAACCTGCTCAAGGCACACTGGCCCACGACTTCTGCTCAATCAATTCACTTGATTAAGTCTTTCGTTGCTCAAGCACATAACATGAGACTTACATGGCTCAAATATCTTAGCAAGAGACTTCCTTCCTTGTATCCCAATGATACAAGACTTTTGCTCAATCAATACATTTGATTAATACTTTTAATGCTCAAGCACATAGCAAGAGACTTACATGGCTCAAGCATCTTGGTGAGAGACTTAATCTAAAAGGCTAAACAAGTTCAACAAAATAGAGAACAAGGTGTACATGATACTAATATCAGAGGTACGGGAAATCACCATAACAAAGATCTAAAGCTCTTAAGATTTCTAAGATATTCAATGTGTAAGAAATCTTAAGGCTTTTACAATTACAACCTACAACAGAAAATTTGCATAAACAATTAAGTTGATAATTGCTGATCTTCTTACTCCTTCTTCTAGTTAATCATTGTTAAAGATTCAGTTTGAACCTTCAACCACTTATATAGCAGTTGCAGCAGACTAGCCGTTGGATGAGATAAATTGATTAGTGTCTTTCCTTTACCCCATAGTACAAGAGTCGTTGAAGATAGATACACCAAAAGATCTTGATCCATTGTGTAACATGTTTAACCGTTAAGTCTTAAATAAGATCCTATACTATAGAGCTGTTGGAGAGGATATCCATATAGCATGTCAACCTTTCTTGAGCCTTGTGAACTCAGACTCCAGCTGACAAACTAATTTGACAATGCAACTTACTTTATGCAGTATGAACAACGTCAGCTTTATCACCAACTCTGAACGATACCAGAAGCCAATTTACATTTACCAAGTATAGAGACAATTATGTTCCTTCTTCTGATGCTGAGACCTTCAGCTTCAGAGTCTACGCCAGACATCACTTAGCAAGTGTTCTTCAGATTCTGTACCATCAGAAGCTAGCAATTCAGTTTCTCTCAAGTGTGCCTTTGTATATCAGATTCTGTATCTAAATATTTACAAGTATTAGAACCTACATACAATAAGCACATATCAAATAAAACCATTGTTCTTTAAATACTTTGTTATCATCAAAACGTAAGGAATATATGTCATGAACAAATCTTGTTCTAACATACATTCCCTCTATTTTTCATAACACCAAGGTGAAAAAACAACTCAGTACAAGCTTTGATTACTAGCTATCCCAGTTTATGATTTTATTTGTTTATAAGTGTAAACAAATTGTTATAACCCTTTGATTTTATATTTAACCAAGGCATAAAATAATAAGATTTTACTATAAAAGCACTCGTTAAACAAATTTTACCCTAATCCTTACTAATTTGAAGCCCCTCCAAACTCGCAAGCATCATTCTTTGGGATGGATGGCACGACAAAAAAAACATTCAATGTTTTTCTATCTTGAACAAAACATTTTTGATGCCCTTGCAATCTATCTCACATAATGGTGTTGATGTTGTCGTTGTTGTATTTTTGGAATAACCCTCAGTTAAAGAAGGGAGCTCAACCTTTGAAGAGTACTCAGTTGATACACTACAAGTGCAAAAAATTATTCTTGCTTCAAGTTACAGAAATAAGGGAGCTCAACCTTTGAAAGGTTACACGGAGAAGGGAGCTTAACCAACAAAGAAATGAGCTTAACCAACAAGGAAGGGAGCTTAGCCTTTGAACAAAGAAGGGAATGCAACTAAATCTGGATATAAGCGAATATATTTAGTAATAAGAGCAGAGATTTGTTGTAAACAATTTATTTTAATATTTTGTGGAAAAAATGAAATTAAAAAAAAAAGAATTGTTCACCTCGATTTTCGTCGTCAGCGAGGTGATAGTTAAAAGGAGAATATAAAAAACCTCATTTTATAATGAAACTAAGGTGTTTAATAATCATATTTTACTATAAAAACACTCGTTAACAGATTTTACCTTAAGACTAACTTATATGTAACCGCCCCAAAGAGAGGAAGTATTCACCACCGTCTTGAAGGTGAGAAAAATACACAAGAAGGGGCGGTTGAATTGTGTTTTCCATTTCTTAACTTTGCCTTTTATCAGAGTTTAGAATCTAAATTGGTGTTCAGTTTCTGATTATACGTTATAGCAGAATGTTAACAGAAGCAAATAAAAGATAAAGAACACACAAAGATTTATACTGGTTCCTCCCAAATGAAAGTAGTCCAGTCCCCTTGCAGCACAATAGATTTTCACTATAACCAAAATATGATTACAACCTCTTGTGCACTTAAGCTTAAGACTTTTCTTTGCTCAGACCCTCAGCCTAAGACTTATTGCTTAAACCACTCTGGTCCAAGACTTCTTGCTCAGATTCCAAGAATCCAAGACTTCCTTGCTCAAGCCCCTCAGGCCCAAGACTTCCTGCTTAAACCCCTCAGGATCAAGACTTCTTGATCAGAATGCAACCTAAGACTTTCCTGCTCAAGCCCCTCAGACTCAATACTTCCTGCTTAGACATGCAACCTAAGAATTTCCTGCTCAAGCTCCTCGAACCCAAGACTTCCTTACTTAAGTTCCACGAACTCAAGACTTCCTTGTCAGGTTCCATGAACCCAAGACTTATGCTTACAGACTCACAGTCCAAGACTTTCTTGCTTAATCAACTGATCAAGACTTTCAATGCTCTAGCACATAGCAAGAGACTTACTTGGCTGAAGCTTCTTAGCAAGAGACTTTGATGCTTAAGCACATTGCAAGAGACTTTATCTAAACTACTAAACAACATGTTTAGCATAAAAGAGAACTAGGTGTACTTAATACAAAATCAGAGGTATACGGTAATCACCATAACAAAGACCTAAAGCACTTAAGATTTCTAAGATATTCAATGTTTAAGAAATCTTAAGGCTTTATATAATTTACAACATATAACAGAAATTCTGCATACTCGAATGTGTTGCTTATTGTTGATCTTGTTATTCCTCCATCCAGATATTCTTGGCCCTCCTTCTCTTTATTCCTCGCTCCTTGTTAAAGATTCAGATTGAATCTTCAGCTACTTATATAGCAGTTGTAGAAGACTAGTTATTGGAAGAGATAACTTGAATAAGTGTCTTTGTTTCTCCACAGTACAAGAGACGTTGAAGATAGATCCACCAAAATATATTGATCCATTGTGTAGCATGTTTAACCATTGCGTCTTCCATGAAATCTTGTACTATAAAGCCGTTGAGAGTAGATATCCCTAAAGCATGTCAACTCTTCTTGAGCCTTGTGAACTTAGGCTCTAGCTGACAAACTAATTTGACAATACAACTTTTCTTTCTGTGGTACGAATAGCTTTAGCTTTATTACTAATTCTGAATGATCACCAGAAGCTAATACATTCACTAAGTCTAGAGACAATGTGTTGCTTCTTCTGATGTCGAGGCCTTCAGCTTCAGATTCTACGCCAGACATCACTTATAGAGTGATCTTCAGATTTTGCACCACCAGAAGCTAGTAATTCAGCTTCTCTCAAGTGCATCCTTATATCAGATTCTGAATATATATCTTTAAGCTTTAGAACCTGCATACTTGGAACACACATTAGATAACACTGTTGTTCTTTCAATACTTATTTATCATCAAAATCCAAAGGATATATGTCATGGACGAATCTTGTTCTAACAATCTCCCCCTTTTTGATGATGACAAACATAAGTATTTAAAGAGCAATGTTGGGCTATTTTAATTTTCTTAGTATCATCAGAGTTTGAGGTTTGTAAGCTCTCTCTGAGTCTGATAGTCCAAAGGTTGAGGTTTGTAAGCTCCTCCTAAGTTCTATCTTTAAGAAAACAAATTTTGTTTTAATTTTCTTGGCAACATCAGGGTACGAGGTTTGTAAGCTCCCCTTGAGTCTAATAGTCTAAGGTTGAGTTTTGTAAACTCACCTAAGTAGTATATTCAAGAAAACAAAAATATTTTAACTTTCTTGGCAACATCAGAATCTGAGGTTTGTAAGCTCCTCCTGAGTTTAATAGTCTAAGTTTGAGGTTTGTAACCTCCCCCTTAGTACTAAATTTAAGAAAGCTAAAATATCTTTCCCGGGTAACATAACCAACATAACAGAAAACTAAAAAATAATTAAAATTGACAATATGTATAAACTGAATGGGTTCAGTTTCTTATTAAATACTACTATATCTTTTCTCCCCATTTTGTCACATAAAAAAGAATAAAAAGAAAAAGAAAAGAATTACAGTCATAAATGCGTAACAGAGCATCATTACGTGATCAGTTCCCAAGGAATAGAAAACGATCAAGTAATAGAGATCATTAAAGGATTGTATAGTTCATTTTAAATATTTATTGGTCATAACAGTTCCAAGAATCAAGCAAAGAATTTGATTTCATCGTTTGGGTTACCCAAAATCCGCTATTAAAGCAACCAAAGCCTATGTCATTTTCATCAACACCCGACAACACAATATGGAGGAAACAATAGGGAGCATCAACATCTCTGTTTTAACAGAAGTTTTAAAGAGTGCTAATGATCTGGAGACTGAAGATCTTCAGAAGCCAACAGACTTTGAAGCATCTGTGACTGGTCATTTGTCTACTACACCAAAATCTTCTGACGAGGCTTCATCCTCAGCTGCTCAGAGACCTATTGAAGAAGGTCCATCAGCCACTGAGTTGAAACCAAGAAGGAAATCAATGAAGAAGAAAAAGAAGAAGAAATTTAGAGATGAGATATTCTATGAGATGATTGTCTCAGAGTCAGAGGATGAGGATGTAGACGAAGATGAACCTGACGTCGACTAGGGAAACTGAATGTATTACAAGGAAATGGATGAGTTAGATTAGGTGTAATCTTAGTACTATCCAGTCCTTTTTATGGTAATCCCTTTTGTTTTGATTAATGAAAATACTGTTTAGACCATTACTTATTTTTCATTCATACAATCATTTTATTTTTCCCTTAGATTTTCTGATAAAAGCATTAATGAAGTAAGAAGAAGAATCAGAAACAACAATTAACATGTTAACAATAACATTTACAGTTGTTAAGAGAATCTTAATAGAACTGAACACTAGACATCATTTCCTAAGAGTCAGAATATTAAAAGATTGATATGACTAATCAATATTAAAACAATAAATACTCAAGGTACTTAGTACAATTTAAGCCATATATTTAACTCTTTAAAGCTTTAATTCTTCACATCGGGGAGTTATTGCGTTGTTCTTGTATTGAGCTTGGAGCAATTTATTTTGTAGCAATTAATCTTGCCAGCATTTACATTACCGTTCAAGTCTTCGTTAGGAGCATGTTTTTATTATTATCAGCATTTATTTAATTCCTTTTGTCTATTTACTTTATATGCATGCTTGTTATTTTCCTGTCTTACTTTAATTTATCACTTGCATGTTCTACTTTTTAATTGATCTGCCTAGTATGTTTAATTCTAAGTTTCGGTCAAACCCTTTATTTTTCACCATGAATATGTCCAGCTAAGCTGTTAGTGGTGGAATGTGAGGATCGTTGATTGATGGTACTCTACCTGTTATTCCTTTAGAGTTACTTTTGGGGTTGTTTTGATTTTATTCAATTTTATGTTGTTTAAATTGATTGGTTACTGCGAGAGTAGAACCATATATATATGCCGGGTAAGATCGAAAGTCGTCCAATACCTAAGATTAAATATGTTTAGTTTTTGATTAATAAACACCGCGAGATAACTTTATTAATTAATTAGGAAATTTTAATATTTCTAGAAAGTGATTTTAAAACTATTTTCGGACGCGTTCATTGTTTTAGAATCTGGTTGGCCGAGCGAAAGCCGGGAACTCTTTTAAGTTAAATTTTCCAATCAAAATCATTTTTCAACTAAGTAAAAGAATCTAATTTCTAAAAACTGTTTTGCTACTTTAACGCAAACGCAATCGGGCATGCGAGAGCGGACGATATTAATTAGAGAGTAAAACCCAGTTCTGAATACGTGAGAGAGATGGTTTCTTTTTAATTAATTAAGGAAGACAATATTGTCCCGTAGGTAGTTCTACTTAGGAATAATAAGATTATTATAGATCGATGAGAGCCACATTCCAGTATTACATTTCTGAATTTGTTCAAGTTTATTATTATTTTGTTTTGTTGTTTCTATTCCAATTTTTATCTCGATAGTCTTAGATAAACACTGTAGCAATAGTAAATGATGGATTGACCATTAGGTATATGTGTGTTTGACACTTTTTATATTACTTCGATATTTCCGTACACTTACGGAAAGCATCCATCCAGTTTTTGGTGTCGTTGTCGGGGACCAATATAGTCAAATATCGTAACTCTGTTGTTCCACCATATAGACTAAGACACTTTTGTCTCTATTACTATGTATCACACAAATTTTCTCCACTATTACCACTCCCAGTATTTTGAGGAATCGCAAGATTCCCATAAATCTAACCTCGAAATATTAATGGAGGATTTCATTGCGGCGCAAACTCACTATAGGCTAGAATCTATGATGGAGCGATTTGTGGCAACACAAACTCTCCAGAATGAAGAGTTTAGAAAGCAAAGTCTCCATAATAATGAAACCCTTAGGCAACTGAACACTATTGTTGAGTCCCTCACGACTCACAACATGGCATTGGAGACTCAAATCTCCCTGCTTGCACGGACACCTCTAGGACCCTCCCCTGAGAGACAAGTGGATGTTGTAACAACCTGTAGTGAAAAACAAATCGAGAATCCTAAGGAGAGTGATAGTGAGGTTGAGGAGAGTTTTGGTGAGAAAAGAGTAAAGATTGAGGAAAATCCATCGACACCACCCGAAAGGGAGGCCATCGAAGAGGTAGAAAAGGAAAAACCTTATGTTGTTCCCCCTACCTATAACCCACTGATTTCTTTCCTTCAAAGGTTTGTTGAAGCTAAGGTAGACTCCCAATCCAAAAGGTATGTGGAGGTATTTAAAAATATCCACACCAATGCAACTTTGTCTGAGGTCCTGGATAAAAAGAGAAAATTAGAGGACCATGAAATTAGGGAAATCATTAGTGTTAAGAGGGGAAGATTAGACTTTGAGGTGGATGAAAGGACTAAACCAAAACCTGAGAAGCTGATACTCATGATAGAGCCAGAACCACCCCCACAAGTTCTGAAGAATGAACCACCCTACATAAGAAAGAAAAGAAAAGGCGAGGGATATGAAAGATGGCTTGGTAAGTGGCCATGGAAACCAAAGATTATTAAAAGTTCAATCGAGGAGTCATTCTCGAAAGAACCACCATGAGTGCTTACACTCCAGATTCATCGAGCTATCGAAATTAAACAAAGTGTTGCGTGGGAGGCAACCCACACAATTTTCAATTTTTATGCATTTCATTTGAAATATTTAATTATTATCTTATTTTGATTTTTCACATTTGTCAAAAATTTATGCACAACTAACCATGATGCAAGTCCAAAAAGAGAGCTGAGCCGGACGGACATTCCTGCGAATGTCGTTGCTGGTGGTGACATGATGATGAATATGATAGGAGAGAGCACATCTCTCCCATCTGTAACTCACCCCCTTCTCGTACTTCACATGGCCAGGTTCCTCCTGCACACACCGCACCAAATTTCTCAAACAATTTTGCAGGTACTTCCTCTGGATATCAGAGCTATGTTGAGAAGTTTCTCCAGGATGAGCATGACTCCCTGTTGTACGATATGTATGAGAAACAACAAGGAATGATAGAGTATATGCAAGCGATACAACAAAATCAGATCTTTATGCAAGCATCAATTCACACCCTGCAAGACCAAAATTCAGAAATGCTTGCACACATGAGACTGCAACAGGGAGGAAGCCAACAAGGAAACTGGCCTGAGGATCAAGGACGTAGCATCAGGGGAACCGATGGAGGCAGATGGCAAGATAGAAATGTAAGAGGTCGTCACAGCCCGTGATTAGCAGATCATCCAGGTTTTATTTTTCCTTTTTCACCTTTTATCAAAACATTGAGGACAATATTCGGTTTAAGTGTGGGAGAAGAACCTTACTGTTTTTATTTTCCTTGCTTTTTAGTTAGATTTGTTTTTATTTTCCTTGATTTTTAGTTAGATTTATTGCTTTTAGTACAATTTCCCTAGGATTTCTTTCTCTAGCTTTAGTTTGTTTGTCGAGTCATTGCATGTGTTGTCGAGTCTTTATGCGTAGTTTTCTGTTGTTTATTATTTCTTCCATTTCTTGAGCCATACCATATTTTTTTTTTTTTACTTTGAAAAAACAATTCATTCTTTTTAGTTTTGGTCCACATATGAAATTAAGGTTAGATTTTGGAGACTTGGGAAAAATTCATAATATCGATATCGTTCTAACACCTTAGGTCTCTCGATTATGGGAATCAATTTGAATACTTGTTATGCTGTAGACATAGATGCCCGCCCTTTGATAGTCCTTGATTCATCTTATGAGCAGCCAACACTGTCTGAATTATCACTAAGTGAGCAGACTGATGCAAATAGGTGAATGATCTCGTGCTTAAAAGAAATAAATTTGAAAAGGAATCCGCCTTCTAAGTTAGGTGACCCTCACCCGGTCACTTAACCTAACGGTAGTGAAACCTCTAAGAACAATACATATATGTATGTGCTAAATAATCAAATCGTGAAACTTTGACATAATATGGGTCATAATCACTAACGGGTCTACTTACCATGTGTGTACAAATAATGAGCTTAATGTGATTAGTCTAGGTCGAAAGAGAGAGGAAAAAGAGGGCTTGGAAGAATAGCTTTAGGTATAACAACATGATTCAAATTGGTTCGTATAGGAGAGAGAATTATGACCGTCCTATTGTGAGATTGTGTTCCTACGATACCCTTATTGTAAAGACTAGTACCTATCGATATAATTTGACCAAAGTTGAAATGTGTGGCCTGAAATGAATACTCTTTCATTGTTTTGTTTTTCATAGGTCATACTTGCTACGAATCTTCAAGAATACTTTTCATGTATGTAGCAAATCGCTTGAGGACAAGAAATGGTTTAAGTGTGAGTGATTTTGATAACACCAAAACACATCGCATATTTCACTCGACTCACACATGTTTTATTGTCATTTTGCTTTTATTTCTAGTGTTATGCTGGTGTTTTGTCTGGATTTAAGGTACCTATTGAATTGAGAGCCATTGTACGAAGAAACGAGGTGAATCAGATGAAGAATGGAGAAAAAAAAGGCGTATTTTGCACTCACGACGTCCAGCATGGTGTTCGCTACAGAGGTAGCCGTGATGTGGCTGATGTGCCCACGTCTCAACGGCTACAAGACTGAGTTTACGCATTTTGGGCATGTGGCGTTCACCTCAGGGGGTATGGCGTTCGCCATCCCTTGTAAACACGAATCAGTCATGGCAATTGGAGAATAGTCATCCCACTTCTCCCGTTTTCCTCTCACACGAACCCAACAACCTTAACTTGTTTTCAAAGGTCTTGTAACACTATAAATAGAGGTTAGAACTCACTTTTAAGGGTATCCAAGCTTAGTACAATTTAAGCCATATATTTACCTCTTTAAAGCTTTAATTCTTCACATCAAGGAGTTATTGCGTTGTTCTTGTATTGAGTTTGGAGCAATTTATTTTGTAGCAGTTAATCTTGCCAGCATTTACATTACCTTTCAAGTTTTCGTCAATTTACTTTGTACCAGATTCAAGTCTACATTAAGAGCAGGTTTTTATTATTATCAGAATTTATTTAATTCCTTTTGTCTATTTACTTTATATACATGCTTGTTATTTTCCTGTTGTCGCAATTGCAAAAATCAACCGGCGGGCAAGACAGAAGAGTCGCCACCGAACGTTATTTAACCCGGAGCAGGGAAAGGAAATGGTCGAAGAAAACCTAAAGAAAGGAAAGACATGGTCATTGCAACCATAGCCTGGGTTCGGGAGTCGGTTACGTAAGAGGAAGGAATTAGCACCCCCTCGCGTTCATCGTACCCAATGGGATCCACGCTTGTTATTCTGATCAAAGGGTGTAGATATCTGAAGCTCTACTGCTACTGGAAAGGAATAGAATGAGAAACAAAGATGAGGGGAAAGGGCACAAAAGGTGACTAGATATGACATCGTCGTCCTAGGCCTACGTATTCCTTCGGGAATGGGAAAGTCAGAGTCAGCGTAGTTTGGAGGACTTCGGGATTGTTGGGGGAAGGTTGCTCGCCAAGACATCACCACCTTATGCCTACGTATCCTGAATCGGACAGGAGAGAGGAAGTCAGAGCAATCGTAGTTCGACCTACGGGTCTTGTTTGTTTGTATTTTTTAGGTGGACGAAGCTAACGTTCGCATTCTAGCAATTTAGGTGTTGTTGCTCATTGCGTGGAGACTTACGTGTTTACCTGTTTGCGGTAGAACGGAAATAACGTATCCTTACGATTAGAGTGAGTGAGATGAGAAAAGAATCCCGAAGGAAGACGATTGATTTTTTTATGTCTTTTAGAAGAAGTTTTTTTATTTGTTTTGTTTGGGATATGTATTGCGCTAAAGACTATGACATAGGATAGAATGGGTTGCAAGATTGACCCAAGATGGGACGTATGCAAAACACCCTAGACAAGGTAAGGAGGGACTCCCGCTTATCACTTCCCATGTACTTAAGGCTCGTGGTGCACTCCATATACAATATTCGTTAAGTGTTTTTGCTTTTCTTTTAGAGAGAAGAGATACTCAAATGGTTGAAAGAAAAATCTAAGGAGATCTCCATCCTAGAAGTTGTTATGCAATGATTAATCCTATAGTTGAAGTTAGGAAAGGGAATCTCTACCAATGTTAGCATGCTTGGATTGGTAATCTAATGTCTTTCCTACTTTGAACCTAATCCAAAATTAGATTCAAGCTAGGAATCCTAAGGGAACATGTGATCATACACAAGTAAACATTAGATGATTCAATCACCATTCAAAGAAGTAAAGAAGAAGAAATGAGATGAAAGAGGTCACATAAGTATGGACAACAATGTAAAGTAATACAAGCACTTACCAAATTCAAACCAAGCTCAACTATTAAATAGTTGAAAGAAATATGCAAAGCAATGCACCAATGCATATGCAAATTTCCTAAGACTACACTTAAAAGTAATGTCAATCAATAACAAAGTGAAATGGAACCTAAAGGGATGAGAATCTACCTAGGTCAGTATCTATGTCCTATTGTGTTCAACTCATGTTAATAAGCAAAGGAACCTCAAAAAGATTCAAATCATGTACCATATCTTAACTCAAACAAAAGTCATCACAATGTTCACGTAAGATACATTTTAAAAGCTCAAACATATAAACTTGAAGGAAGAAACCACATGGGGAAGTAGAATTAAATGTCATAATCAATGCAAAGTGAGGTTTAAGAAGTCAAGAAATGATCATTAAATACACACCAAGTCATGTCCACATGATTGGGCAATTCTACACAAAGATGTCACACTTATGAGGCATTATTCACTTATGAACATACAATGAACAAGTAAGCATGAAGTTGACATTTAAATGACCTAAGTCAGAATATAATTCATGCATTCACTTCTTAAAAGTAATCTCAAGTTGTCACCAAATTATTATGGCAAAACATTCTCAAAAGTTAGTGCAAGCAAGGACCAAAATCAACCTTAATCATCCTCTAAAGGCATGTGAACTTTCAATCATATAAAAGAATGAACAAAGTCACATCAAGTGAGTGTATAAACCATACAATTTAGTAGCAAATGACCTATAATATTTCATGCTTAAGTCTCACAAACATTGAACAAAGATGGCATTCAAATGTCTCAAGCAAAAGTTGTCAAAGTTGATGCACAATCATGTTCAAATTCACACTAGAGTTACATCAATTAGAGGCATTCAAAAAGACCTATAACATGGTATTAAAAGGATTTACCTAATGCTACATCAAGTGTAAATCAATGATCAAAATATCCCAAATGGATTGCATAAAGGCACCATCAAAATCCAATCACTTAGTCAAGCATTACACAAGAATCGGGTATGCATTTAGGGCTCAAAGCAAGCATATAGATCATGATCAAAAATCAACATCAAAGTATCATAATGGCATACAAAGTATCACCATGAATGTTTCCAAACATGTCAAGGAAAATGGCTCAAGAAAGGTCACACATAGTCATCAAGTTTAACCATCTTCTAGGCACACATCAAAACACTAGACATGAAATGGAATATTCATGAAAAATAGTTAGGTACCTTGAAAAATTATGGGAATTTAACTAAGGTAATATGAAGTCAATGGATCAACATTTCCAAAATATAGCCTCAAGATTATGTGCACAAGATGATCAAACAATAGCAAACATATGGCAAAGTATCAATCAAAGACCATTCTAAGCAAGTCACAGAAAAGAGCATTCAAAATGCACCAAAAATTAATGGAAAAAATCTAAAATGATCATCAATATGTCCTATAATCACATGACTAAATACATACAAAAATTGAGGTCAAAACTAGTTGGGAAAAATTGGTTTCAAGGCATAATGTGCAAGGTATGTCAATTTTAACACATTCAAAACAAAATTCCAAAACAAATACTAAAAATATTCAAAAGTGAAATTAAAAAATATAGAAAATTAATTAAGATGTTAAAGATCACTTATGAATTTCGGTATAATTTTTATATGAAGAAAAGTATTCTTTTAAATGCCAAAATGATTCGTAAAAATGGCAATGGAGGGTGTAGCACTAGCAATTCCCTAGTTCAATATGCTACATGGGCCAAAAATTGGGGGTGCACCTAGTAAAGCGCGTAAGCCCATTGTACGCTTGAACAAAAAATCATTTTTATCTGGTTTTAATATAATTTCTGAAAATTAAAAAACATAAAGCAATTGAATTGAGCATGTGGCCTAAACTTGGTTCATTAATGCGTTGGCTTACAGTGATAGGTGGGATTGGCAAGAAATCGATGCTGGCTAAGTGAATCACACGCGGGATTCAAAATAACACACATGGCCAATCAGGGAGCAACAAGCGTGGCCGTTGACTAGGGTTTGAAATTCTCAGACACCGGAGCTAAGCTCCGGTCGTCTTCTCCGGTGGACAACCATCGTGAGCAGGGATCAAAAATCCCAGAAATGAAGAAAGAGACAACATTTCTGCTCGTTTTTCCATGTAGATTACGAATCCAGTCCTAGAATTTTCATTTGATACCTCAATCATGTAAAATAAACGAAATAAGTTATGCCCTAAAAGTTCAAGATCTCACATTCTGTCCTAATTTCTAGCCACAGACATTGCCTCCATTTGAAGGACTTCAGATGCAAGTGAATTACATGATTCTAACCTCCATGTTTGTTCTAATATGATGCTGAAGATTCAAGAAAACTAACCTGGCCTGAGCTTCAAATCACGTGCATAGAAACCCTAAGAACTTCTTGCAAGGTCTTGAGATCTACCTTAGAGAAAAATAAATGCTCAAAACTTCCTTGAATCTTGACTGAAATGCAGTTTAAAGGAGATGAAGTGTGAGCTCGTGGATGGTGATTTTGCTGCTCCAGATGGAAACTAATGCAAACAGAAGATGCTCTTCAGTGGTGTGATGAAGATGGTGAAAGTATTTCCACAAAAGCTTCAAGGATGAGTGAGATTCGAAGGCTTGAAGTTAAGAGCATCAATGGTGAAGCTTTGGAGTTTTTGGATCTGTTTTTTCTATAAAAAATGGAGTAACCAAATTGGTTATAGGTGGTTATAAGCTTTTATAAGCTTGGTTAGGGTGAGGTTAAGATGTTAATCATGATTAAAAGGTTAGTTAATCAAGGTTAATGAAATTCAAAAAGTGAGAGGGTTAAGAGTTTGGCACGGGTTAGAAGGTTTTGTGTATGTGTATAGTGTACATGATGCATGATGTATGATGGTAATGAGCTGGCATGAATAGAACAACAATAGCTTGTTCACTAAGTTTCGTTTTTCTCTTTCATGGCCATGTAAGGTAAGTGTAGTAAGGTGTATGTATGGTGTAAGGAAATGCATGGCTTAATAGGGTAATGGTGGTGACGTATGTGCATGATGCTGGGTAATGACAACAATGAGGCTTTGTCATGGCAACTTGAATGAATTATGTCTTGGTTTATGACATGAAGAACATATGCCATGGAGCTGACTTTGGAAGACAATATCTCAATATTTAATGGATCATTTTGCACAATCTTGGTGTCTTTGGAAAGAGGATACTTGATAGAACAAGTTTCAAGTGGGATGTAATTGGAATTGGAGTCTAAAACATAGTGAAAAATGGTGTTGAAAATGATATGATCCCATATTCCATGACATGCCAAAAAATTCTAAGTTATTTTCATGTTTCACAACTTGAATGTCCCAACTTTGAATGAGCATAACTTTTGATCCAAGAATCCAAATTATGTATTCTTTATATGGTTGGAAAAGTGGAAGATCCCCTACAACATTCATTTGAAAATGATTTCCAAATGAGGCTTGGAAGTCACTCAAAAACGGGCTTGAACATGGGCACAAAACCTGACCCTTAAACACTTAGAAAAAATTCTAAGTATTGAAAATGCAAGTGTGAAAATCTCCAACTTCCAACAATCATAACTTGCTCAAAAATGAACCAATTGAGATGAATTACATATGGTTGGAAAGCTTGTCATGAGTACTACAACTTTCATGTTTGAAAAAAAAATGAAATGAATCTTTGATCATGGAGAAGAATGGCCTTGAAAGTGGCTGCATGGCATGGAGAACTTTCCAAAAATGGAAAGTTTCTAAAACCCTAATTTGCCAAATTTGGTAACTTTCCACACAAGCTTGATTTTGATGATTCCTTTGTTATTTCTTGATAAAATTCCATCCATTGATCATATTTGACATGAAAAACACAAAATTGGCCTCAAAAAGTCAGGAGTTGACTTTTTCCTGCACAATTGACTTTGTTCCCAATTTGACTGATTCTCAATCATCTGACTAATTGAAATCCTTCTGAATGAAATTGATGGTCCATACTCCATTCCTTGGTACTTAAGAACATATAGAATACCATGGAATCAAGTCTTTCTCAAAGAATAAAAAATAAAATGATTTGAGGCAAAACCCTAGTTTGGCCCCCAAAAGTTAAGAGATGTTGACCAATGGTCAAAACCTTATTTCCTTTGAGGAGAAGTGAGAATCCCTTGAACCAAGATGTCTTACATGATATGAGGATGATGAGGCTTCAAGATCCCTTCCTATGAAGGTGCCACACACACAGATACTCAAAACCCTAATTTGATGATCAAGAGATAGAAGGAGGTGGTCCTCTTCAATTTTCTTGCAAGTTCCAATCTCCGGATGAAATGGTTAACCAAATATGATATCTCGAGGCATGAGAAGCCTTTGTAGCTTGAATATTTGAGTATATCCCACTCTCTTTGCTTTGAACAACCAATACCATGGAAGCCTCTGATCCCATGTTGTAGCGTGGGATTTTTGTTGGTGACGCGACCACCTTACCGCAAATTGGATTTGGGTGCTACTTTCTGATTTCTTATTTATCCTATGAAGCTGTAAAGGAAAGGGAAGATATCTAAAACTAACCTTGCACGTAAATTTTTTCTACAACAAATGCTAAGAGATCGGGAAACGGGGTCTGGTTATACAAAGGGAAGCTATTAACACCTAGTGTATCTATGGTAATCCATAGGAACCTTCATTTGCATGTATTTTCTGGTATCTTGAAATGCTTTCTTGTGTTTATTTGTCATGGATTGGGGAAGTTTCTCTTTTGGGAGAATTGAGAGAATGTTTTAGTGGTTTTTGGGTTTTTCGTTGTTTTTGGGAAGGTACTGAACCTAAAGTTTTTTTATTTATGTGCTTGCTAATATTTCGCAATCTTATACCTACATATTCCCGTAAAGAGATTCGGGAAATCAGAGCAATCGTAGTTCCTCCTATTCTATGGAAGGAAATTTGTTTGGTGTCTTGTTTAAAGCCCAAGATTAAAGCTATCAGAGTATTTATGTCTTGTTCAAAGCCTAAGATTGAAGCTAAAGAGTGATTGAGAGAGAGAATTTGTCATCTCTAAAGGGAGATAGCTCACCTATTCATCACGAATATTGAGAAATTGGTTATAAGGGAAATTACTTTAACTGAGATGTATAGAATCCATCAATGCCATAATTTCCTTTATAAGAAGGATGTCATGAAGGAAGAAAGCCTTAACTCAGTGTGGAGCAATGCCATTTTTTCCTTATGAATCTTTCATGCTAAGAGAGAGACATTGGCTTGGATGTGAGGAATCTAGAGGCTTGCCACTTACAGCAGTTAGATGAAAGATAATTTTAGCCAGGATAAAGAAGGGACTCCGGCTTGGATTTTGAATCAACAAGTGTGCCACTTACAGCAATTATCTGGGCAAAGGTTTTTTGATTATTTATTTTTGAGATGTGATGTATAGAGGAAATATCCTCTTGCAGAGGGGACTTATGGTCTCATCTGAGGGGATGTTGATTTTTTTTGTGCACTGATCAAAGCCCAAAGTTGAAGCTAAAAGAGAATGACTCCACTGGGGAGGGTTTTATATGTCTTGTACAAAGCCCATGATTGAGGCTGATTGAGGAAATTCTTATATGAAGCCTAAGAGGAGTCTATCTCTTGCTGAGGATTTATGGAAATCCAGGAGCAGGTCCAAATTGTGTTGGGGAATCCAATAGGGTTTACTCTTGCTGAGAATCAGGGAAGAGTTGGAGTATCAGTTGCCATGAGGCTCTGATTCTGTTAGGGTTTTGTTGATGGTAAATTGACCCTAGATGGGGAATTTAAAATGAAAGCTTAAGCCTTGTTGGGGGGTCAGAGGGGTTTAAAGTTGAGTTTGAAAACCTATGGAGGTTTTAACTCTGCTGAAGACTGATGTATTGGTAAAATGATCAGGATTTTTCCTGTGCTTTTAGGAAACTTGAGGGTTTCTGTGTGAGATCCAAGAGGAAATAAGACTTTCCAAGTCTACTTGTATGAAGCCCAAGAGGAGGTTGAGACTTTCCAAGTCTCTCAAGAAGTGGTAGGCTCTAGTTGAGAGGGGTCTTTGTATGATGCCCAAGAGAAGGCTGGGGGTTTAAGGGATGAAGATTACCCCTTAGAATGGTATGATGTTTTGGGATTGTGACTCTCCTGGGAATTGAACTAGCAATGATGACTAATTTCTATCCTATGCTTTTAGGAAGCCTTTGGGTCCTTGTACTAATCCCAAGAGGAGGTTGTGGAACTTCTAAGAAGCCTGTTGGTCCTTGTACTAAGCCCAAAAAGAGGTTGAGGATACTTCTAGGAAACCTGTGGGTCCAAGCCTAAGGAAAGTTCAAGCAAGGTTTCACCGGGAATTAATCCTTTCTCTGTTGAACAATTCTAAGGTTTGAAGAAATTCAAGAGAGGTTTCACCGGGAATTAATCCTCTATGGGGAAATGAATTTCTTGTACATATATATCTAAGTTTTGACAGTCTTGAGAAAAGTTTCACCGGGAATAATGCATTTCTCTGTTCCATACTGAATAAGCCCAAGAGGAGGCAGACTGTATAGGTAATTTCCTATGAGGGAACTAGTTTTGACTATGTTAGGAAGTAACCTCTGGTTTGACCTAAGCATAGACCTAACTGTTGGGGGAAACTCTAAGCAAGATATACACAAGTATATACAGACAAGTGTATTGACAGATATATATATATATATATATATATATATATATATATATAAGAAATATGCATTGAAAAAGATATTGGGACTTACATTCTGAGAGGAGGCCCAAGTGTATTATGATCTGTTGTATTGACTACAACTGTATGATTGATTAGGGTTTTAAGAAATTGAAGAAAGTTTTGAGAAAACTATGAATTTGAATATGAATTAAAAGAAAAGTTGTTTAAAATAATGAATTTTTGGGGCTTATAACTCAAAGAGAGGCCCAAGTGGTCTAAGAGCAGTTTCACCGGGAATAATGCTCCTCTTAGTACCAGTTTTAAAACAGATAGATGATTTTGAAAACAGATGTATGTGGCTTACAACTCAAGGAGAGGCCTATGAAAGTCGTTTGTTGTCATATCTAATTGTCTTCTACCTCAAAAGAATGATCCCCAACAGAGCCTCCAGCTGTCGCACCTCGAAAAAATCGCTTGATCGAAGAAACGACCCTCGCGCGAAAGGCGCGGAATGGTTCGACAGAGTCGCCACCGAACTTTATTTATCGCAAAAGTAGGAAAGGAAAATATCGAGAAAACCTTTAAGGAGAGGATAAGAACATGGTCGTCGCAACCACATTCCGGGTTCGGGAGTCGGTTACGTAAGGGGAAGGTACGCGCACCCCCTCGCGTCCGTTGTACTCACGGGAACCTCTTGATTCGAATCTCGGTACTCGTTAGCTAAGCTTGTTTGTTTTCTTCTCTATGATAAATGCAAATCGGTAAGATAAAAGGAAAATATGCTAAGGGGAAAATGGGTGGTTTTAGGATAGGGTGCTCGGCAAGATCATCGCAATCTTATGCCTACGTATGCTCATTCGGACGAGAATGAGTAATCAGAGCAATCGTAGTTCAACTACGGGGTTTGACGGAAAAAGATGGTAGTGTGCTCGCCAAGATCATCGCAATCTTGTGCCTACGTATCTTTACTCGGGCGAGAATAAAGAATCAGAGCAGTCGTAGTTCGTGGTACGCCCACGAAACAAAAGGGAGAGTTGGGTTGGTTTAGATGACGATTACTTGAACTTAAGAAAGATTCCTCGGGTCCAAGTAATCGGGAGAGTGAGTCAAAGATTTGGCTCTCTCTCTTTTTCATCTAAGGTGGTTGAGTTTGAAAAGGTTTGATGGTTTGAAAAGTGCTTTGGATGGTTGGACGAATGGTTGTCAAGTTAGATGTGTTTTAGAGGTGTCAATTGCTCACGCACGAGTAAGAGAACCCGCACCTAAACAACCGAAGGGAGATCAAAGATTCGAACCCCCATTTTTCACCTTGAAAAGTGTTTCGATAATTGTTAGTCGTTTTTGAAGTTTATTTGTGAAAATCCGCTTGACGTTGGATCAAGGGTTTATTCGTATGCGAAGAGGTTAGTTTGAAAAGAGTTTGGTTAGAGGTTTATTGAAAATGGCTCGACGATGAATCGAGGGTTTGGTTGAAAAGAGGTTTGTTTGAAAATGGCTCGATGATGAATTGAGAGTTTGATTGAAAATGGGTGTGAGAATCGATCCTAGTCCCTAGGGGTGCTCCTAGTAACGAAACCACGATGGAGTGAGTGAGGTTGATGGCGATGCTAATGAGCAATCGACTTACGGGGGTGTTTTGAAAATGGGCTCGATGACGAATCGAGAATTAGTTTAAAAATGGGTTGTCTATGCTAGTCCCTAGGGGTACTCCTAGTAAACAAACCACAAGCAAAAAGACAACGAATGCGTACATCGGAATGGGAGAGGGGTACATGTAAATTACAAGGGATGACATGAAATAAAAGGTCTCATTGTAAGGTAGCCCAAGAGGAAGCCGTGTGTGTGCAAGGTGTCCTAACCTAAGCCTTGAGCAAGAGTCGGACAAAAGCTCCAAGCAAAGGATAGTAACCAACAGTCCACCAATTGAGTTTTTTATTGTTTCGATAATTGTTAGTGTGTTTTGATTAAGATATGGACAAAGAAAATGGTTAGATGAACAAGTATGAATATGATGTGAATAATATGAATATGAACAAGATAATATGAACAAGAATATAAAGCAAGGTAATATTGACGAAAAGTAAAGTTAACTGTTAGTTGATTATTTGTTAGGAGCAAATGATACGGGACATTAGCGCTAAACCATCATAGCACGATCTATGATGAAGATCACACTATAGGAGGTCGCGCATTTTGATTTATGAGCTAAAACACGATAGAGAAATGATATTGAGGATCATTCTCTAATTGAATCGTGCCACACGAGAAGAAAAGGTGACGATCTCGTCTTAATCACAAACTTTCGTCGATTAGTCGAAGGTAACCTATCACGATCCCAAAGTATAGAAAGAGATCTCGATGATCACTCACTACAGATTTGAAATAATGAAGGTTAATCGCTTCAACTATCAACATTCATGAATAGAAAGACTTCATCGATCGAAAATGAAAAAGAAGATAGAAGAAGATGCGAAATAAAGTGAAAATCGAAATGAAATCGAAATAGTCTCGTCTTAATCAAGATTTAATCGAGAAATCAATAATCTATGATATTTGACTTTCATTGACCAATAAAAAAGAAAAGTGACCTCATATTAATCAAGATTGTAAATCGATTTGAATAAATCAACTAATCATGATTTTTGTTATATCATTGGCCAATAAAATGAAATCGAAAATGAAAAGGAAATGAAATGAAAGTGAGAAGTAAAATCGAAATGAGATAGAAAAGAAGAAAGGTCTCATCTTTACCAAGATTCTAAATCGATAAATCGACGATCTATGGTTTTAGATTTTCATTGACCGATAAAAAAGAAAAATGACCTCATATTGATCAAGATTTAGTCGATTTGAATAAATCAACCAAACTATGACCTTTTGTTATATCATTGGCCCAAAAAAAAAATTAAGTGGAAATAGAATTGAAAATGGTCTAATCTTAATCGTGGATTATCATCGATGAATCGATAATCCACAATTGTTTAGATGTTCATCGACCGAAAATGAAGTATAATAAAAGTGAAAATAGAATGTAAATGGAAATGAAATCATAAAATATAATAGAAACAAGACAAGGGTGGCTTATGATAAAATAGAAGGGGTGTATAAGATAGAAAAAAGGTGTGCAAAAATGGAAAAGAGGAATCCCATGGGCTTAAAGCCCATCATCCTCTTAGAATAAACAACAACACGGTATAACAAAGGGTGGTACTAACAAGGCCCAACCCGCAAGAAGCAATGAATAAAGAAAAAGAGTAAAACATCAGCCTCCAAGATGCTGAACCAAACACGGTCAACCTTATTTTCACGGTTCAAACAAAGCCATTGCTTTCAACAAAACCAAAGAACAATGATATACAGTAAGGTCAAATAAAAACTAAAAGAAGATCATCAATCATTCAAAATCGAAAACGGATCTAAACCTTATTCTCTCCGTCACGGTTTCGCCTCCTCCCTCACGGTCTAGATTTCATTTCAGATCTCTCTCTATTTCATCCTTTCATCTTACTCGGGTTCTGTATCCGTGTTTGGTTTTATCGTTGTGGTGGTGTGAATCGATTGCTGAGATTTGTGAGTTATGGGTTTTACTGATGATTGAATAATGAAGAGTTTTGGATTTTTGTTGTTGGTGAAGAGGAAGGTCAGGTCGTGGTTATATTGTGAAGGGTTGGCAGACGTCGCGCTTTGAATAAGACTCGGTTTTGGGAATGTTCAAAAATGGTTTTGAAGAGATTTTCGCAGCGTTTTCCCGATTCTGTCGAACTTGGAGAATGAGTGAAGGAAACGTTGGATTTATAGAGGAAGTACCAGGGGTATAATGGGAAGAATGAGAAGGAAACAATGAGCTGGAAATTTCAATTTTTACAGTGTATATTGCGAATCATGCTGCAGCATCATTTTGGAATCATGAAGGCTTGCTGATTGTGCAGAGGGTGTGCGTTGGTTTTGGACGCGTCTTGTACAGTTAGTGGTATATGGTGTGTTGTGTGACCACATATATTGCAGGTTAGAGAGGTGGGGTCGGGTAAGGACATGCTCTTTATTTGTTTTTTGACATTCTGTAGTTTTTTGTTTTGTATGGTATGCAGGTTTTGAAATTGTTGTGGTGGTTTGCTTGTAGAAATTTGGGGCTACGTCGCAACTTGGTCACGTTGTGCTGCGGTTATGCTTGTGCGTAACTTGCTGAAGAGGTTATGAAGTGACTTCATGGCTTGTTGGCATGCTATTCTGGTATGGGACCTGGCGTGGAATTTGGAGAGAAAAAGAAATATTGTTTGTAGCTAAATGTACCAATGAGTCAGTACAATACCAATACCATGCTTTTGGTTGTACTCTTGTGATTATTTTTTTTCTTATTGTGTAATTGCAGGTCTAGCAACTTGGGCCGTGAGCACATGATTTTCAAGGAATGGCTTGTTTTATGATGGTTTTTCTTGTGTAAAATCTTGTAAAATGGACTTGGCTTTTGATATGGATGGAATTTGACACTATCTTGTACAAATGGACTTTGCAATTGTAGTTGTAACTTTTCCCAACTTGTAACTTATTTCATGAGCTATTGTATTCCTTTTCCTTTGTAAAATTCTTGTATGGGCTTTGGATTGAATTGTTTTGTTCCTCATTCTTGGGCCTCTTTACTAGTATTACTTTTAGCACCCTTAACTTTAAACAAGGCAGTATAATTTTCTTGCCATATTTAAATTTGAAATCCTTTTATGCCACCCACAGAATAACACATAACCAACCTTAGGCCACATTGCACTCTTCATAAAAACTCTTGAACCGAAATAAAGCTTTGAATTAATTCATGAATTGGAGCTTTGAAAATGAATCCAATAATTACCCAATAATTACTCAATAATGAGAACATGACTTAAATTGTATCACCACTCATCCCAGAAACAATGACTATCATGTAACTTCTGATATCCGGATCCATAGATAACCTGAATACCCACAGAAGCCCTAACTGGAACTCCAGGCACACACAACTTGAACTGCATACCCTAGCCTCGACCATGAAGCAAGTTCTTGCCCGACCAAGATTAGGTCAGAACCAGATGAATTCTCAATCCATACCATACACACACCTGACCAAATAGACTCATATGCACCTTTGCAACACTCTGAACTGAGTAACAATAAGGATGAAGTTAAAGACAACATATTTTTTTAAAATTTATGAATGACAGTTAGGGGATGGAATGTACAGATGGAAGATAATACTGGTAGGATAAATTTGGGGTATGAGAGTTGTTTAAAACAGGATTTATGTACAAAAAGATTGGGGCTTATACTCAAGGAGAGGCCCAATTGACTTATTTGAAAACATTGATCGCACAGCGATATCGAAAGATGTTGTGGGATTTATACTACAGTAGAGGCCCAAAAATTTATTTATGTACAAAGGGATGTGTCTTACACTCTATTAGAGGCCCAAAAATGTTTGTAAAGAAAGAAAAATGGGGTTTATACTCAAGGAGATGCCCAGATGATTTATTTGAAACGGCGACGATCGCGCCGTGATTTTGAAAACCACAGAGTGACTTATACAATAACTGAGACCCAAATTATTTATGTACAAGAAGGAATGGGTCTTACACTCTATTAGAGGCCCAAAAAAATGTTACTTTTACACAAGAGTTGGGGCTTATACTCAAGGAGAGGCCCAGATGAAAAACAGGATCGCACTGTTTATATTGAAAATCGTATCGGGACTTATACAATGACTGAGGCCCAAAATTGTGTATTTACAAAAGGGATGGGTCTTACACTCTAATAGAGGCCCAAAAGTGTTTCAAATGAAGTTTGAAAAATCAAAATTAAGAAAAAATCCTAATTTTAATTTTTTAAAAAACAATTTTCAAAGGAAATTAAAAAAAATGATATAAAATATCAAATATATTTAAAGACAAGTTATGAACTTTGAAAAATCATATTTAATCACATGAAAGCTTGAAATTCATTTGAATTTGAAAAATCAAGATGGAAATTTCATTTAAAAATGTTTAAAATAAATAAAAATGAAATTATTTACAAAAATTTAAGATATATTAAATAAATAATATAAATTTGATTTTTTTGTAGAATAAAATATTTTAACATTTTTGTGACTTTTTAAAAAAAGAACCAATAAAAAATGATTAAAATTGAGAGAGAAATTAATTTTTGAAGTCAATTAATAAAATATCAAAATATTCAAAATATTGAAATTTTGAAAAGAGGCGCCAAGAACAACCTTCTTCCTTGCACGTGCCATGTTTCCCCAGATTTGCAAAACCTCACTTTTCTCTCTGATTATTCAATGGTTTTGATTTTTATAAACATGAAAGTTATGTATTTTTGAACAAGGATTTCAGTGATATAAATTAATTGCATTTATATTACGTGTGGAGTGAGAAATCAAGTGATGAACACATGAACCCTAATTTCTGCAAGAACACTATGAAATCCTATACACGAAAGCTACAAGGCAATTGATTGAGTGGAAACACTCTACATAAGTGCAGAAACATGTTTGTAACTTGAAAACACATTTATGATGCATGGATCATAGAGTTTGAGAGTGTCAGGCTTACCTCTGCAAGAGGAAATCGAATCCTCTGTTGTAGGTGTTACATATGTTGTATGATGATCTGGACAGCTTCAATGGACCTTATGTAAGGTGTTTGGAAGCTTGGAATGGATTGAAACAACCTGGAACTTATTGTGGCACCTCAACTGCAACCTTGCCAAAAAGCTTGAGCAAATGGGGGGTGAATTTGTGATTCTGGTGTTCCAGATATGTTTTGAGGTTATGGATCACCTATATATGATATATGTGAGGTGTTGGGATAGTTGGTTTTGATGGAATTGATCCCTATTTGAAAATTCGATAGTGACTTGCTAAAGAAGCATTTTCTGGTTTTTTAAGAAGGATTTGGAGGAAAGCATGTATTGCTATGCTTTGGTGTCCTCAAATTGATCAGAAAGAATCTCTATTTATAGTAGAGTAACTTTGTTTTGGGAGCAATAGTGATTGGAGGCTGATCATGGCATGTAGCTTGTAGCCATTGACTTGGATAATCCAAAAGTGTCAAGTCAACTCACTTAACTTAACTCCATTCAATTCTGTAGGTTTGAATGCTCAGAGTTTAGACTTGAATCTTGACTGGCTTAGAGTGTTATGGTCTGGTTCATGACACCTCAATGTATTGCATTGATGTTATCTTGCCAAATTTGAGTTTCCAAGTTTCATGTCATGATGGTTTTCACATGCCAAGTTGAAATTCTTGCCTCTTTGATCAAGTACCAAGTGAGTCATCAGAAATTTTGTGTTTTTGGAAGATGACAAAGTTGGAAAAGTTACATTATTTGAAGGAGAAAATCGTGTGGCACAAGTCATGTTACAATGTTGTTGTGTAGGCAGGGTGAAAATGCCATTTTTGGAGGCTTATAACTCCTTACTCAAGTTGAATCATGGAAGGCTCTTGTACTTTTTGGAAAGCCCCTATAACATACTTCAACTTTGATGTTTAACTTTGGTCTTGATTCAACTTGGATCATAATGAAAAATGGCCTCAAAGTTGGTGAAAATCCAAAACAGATTCTGTCCAAAATTTCACTAAGTGTTGGAAAAATGGCCATTTTCATATTTTTCTGATTTTGATCAATCCATAACTCAAAATCCATGAGGATTTGGAATGAGGTGTAGTTGACATTCTTGTAGTATGTAATGAGAGCTTTCATTTGAGCTTTGGATGGAAGAAAAAGGCTTTGTGGTTTGGAAGTTATGACCTTGCAAAGTTGGGTAGAAATCACTTTTTTCCATGACTTAGTGAAAATTCAAGTTTCTCATGGTTGCCCCTTTTGCAAGTAACCCCACTTTTCTTGATTTTTCTTGATGGATGATGATGATTCAAACCACAAGTTAACATTGATTTTTACTTAGGGAAGCCATGTTTGTCAAGAAATTCAAAAAGTCAAACTTGGTTTTTGGCACAGTTGACTTTTTGTCAGATGAATTTCAAACTTTGTGATCCATTATGAAATCTAGTCCTTGACCTAATTCAAACCTAATGGATGGATTCCATAGGTGTTTTAGAGTGTCTTGAATCATGACCCAAGGTTTGGGACCATGTTTTGGTCAAAAGTCAAAGGTACAGTTGACTTTTCATCAGAAAACCCTAATTGGTCCAGATGAAATTTAATCCTTTTATTTGCTTATGAACCAAGTTCTTTGAATCAATCCAATCTTGTAAATGGATAAATATGATGTATTGGAGGTCTTAAAAACACTTATTGAGGTCTTGGCTCATGCCTTGCTTCAACAGTCAACTTAGGAGTGAATTAGGTCAAGAAACCCTAATTCTTAATTTTTTATGAATGCATCCACTGAGGCTATTTTGACTTTATGATTGGATCCATGAGGTCCCTTTGAGCTCATTGGGTCATGTTTTGAAGTATTGGCTCATGCCCAAATGAAAAGTTTCCTCTGGAGGCCCTGTTCGACCAAAACCCTAATTTGGTGATACTAGTAGTTTTGAGGCTTGATCCACTTGAAATGTTGCATCTTCATGATTAATTCTTGATGTGGGAGACCTCTTGATCCTTCATGGAAGTTTGAGAGGTTTGACAAGTTGAGGATCATGTCTATTCTTGATTGATCCTTTGTCTGAGTACTCTGAGAGGGCTCAAAACCCTAATTCTTGATTGGAGTGAATGCTCCACAATCTTTGAGAGGATTGATGAGGCATGAAGGTACATTCATATTATGGTGATGATTTGCACAATGATGGGAAATCTTGTGGTCAAAATTTAGGGTATGACACATGCCTTGGGAAAACCAATGATGCATGTTTGATATTTATGACCTAAATGTACATGTATGTGAAGCATAAGCCACTTATTAATGGTAAAGTATGAGGGCAAATTTTGGGGTGTTACAGCTGACCCTATTTAATCGACTTGGACCTGAAGGAGTGATAGCAACGACTTTCATGCATTCAAGGTACACGGATATTGAATACCAAAAGAACCCGAAAATTTGCAAACTGTGGAAAAATATACAATAAAGTGATCGCCACCTGAAGGGGCTCAAAGATAGCGGATACTAACCAAAAGTTGAGATAACGAAAGACGACAGATGTGTCAACCAAAGATGCCAACCAAGAGTTGGGATGGAAAGAACACTGAAGAGCGAACTCGCGACAAGGAATATCGACCAAGAGTATGAATAAAGAACATGATATCTACCACAATCTGGGATAAAAGGCAAAGTACCAACCAAGAGTTGGGATACGGGACACTAATCGACAATTAGTATAACGGGGCCGCCGACCGAAGGCGAGCTCATAAAGGGTACCAACCAAGAGTTGAGATAAAACCGAAGATCTCCAATCAATAGTTGGAAAAGAGGAAAGACACCAACCAAGAGTCGGGAAAAAAGATACTAACCAATAGTTAGGATAAAGAGGACGCCGACCAAAGGCGAACTCACAACGAAAGGTACCAACCAATAGTCGGGATAAATGATACTAACCAAGAGTAAGATAAAGGGTACTAACCAAGAGATTACCAACCAAGAATTGGGAAAGAGGGTACTAACCAAGAGTTAGGATAACGAGGACGCCGACCGAGGAGAACTCACAGCTAAAATACTTTAACACCCCAAAATTTTCCCTCTCTTTTTCTAACCTCTAACTGGCTTGTGTTCTCGTTCATTTGCATCATCATTAGGTCATAGCTCATAATCATACATCGCATTGGTTTTCTAAAACATTGGATCAAAGCATCTCTCTGTGATTCGAGATTTCCCTAGTCAGAGGCTATTTTGTATGTTATCACATTCAAGTTAAAGCAAGGCTGAATTCTCATCATCATGTGTATCTTCTTATCAAAGTTCGTCAAGCATCAATTTCGATTTCAAGTCAAGTGTGGTTGTTCAGTTACGATCCAATTCAGGTGGATGTTTGACCTAATCTTGGTCAAACTATTAGGAGTTTGCTTCAATTGCAAGTTATCGGTTTCAGTGGTTGACTTCTCAGGCAGTGTGTTTCCAAGGTTGAGTTGTGGACTTCATCAGGTTATCAAGCAGTGGCTCGTGTGAGGTTTGGTTTAGAAAATCAAGTTCATCAGTCCATTAGTGGTTCAGCTGTGGATTTATTTTCCTCAGTGCGGATTCAATAATCAGGGCAGGGTTTAAAATTGATTCAGATGGTTATTGATTCAAATTCAAGTTGTGTATTGGTCCAAGACCCGTTCATTCATCTTAATCAGAGGTTGGTGGGAAAGTTCAAGTGTGGTCAAGGTTTGTATTGAGAATGCAACTTGGTTTTCATTGAGAATTAAGGAGTTTGGTCGAGTATTCATTCACGTGATCATTTGATGGGTTGAGTTCAAAAGTCGATATCCATTCATTTCACCATAACCAATTTTTCTTTATCCATTTTATCCCATTATCAATATCCATTTTCACTTCCCATTTAACATCCATTTCACAAATCCAATTAACCACTTATTAACCTTCATTTTAATTTTAATCCATTTCAAAACCAAGTCTAATTCAATATCCAGTCTTTTGTTCATTCAAAACCCAATTTTTATTATCCATTTCCATTTTTATCTAATTTCTACCATAAATCCATTATCCACTTTAAATATCCAAAACCACTTTTTATCATTTTTCTTCATAAACTATTATTCCAAAAAGATATTATTTCTACAAAGCCCATGTCACAAGAATAAAAGTCCATTACACAATTTCACAAATCTAATTTGACGATATGCTATTTCAATTCAACCTCCAACAGCAGTGAAACAAAATAACAATACGGTTGCATAAAAAATTGTTGTGCCAAACTTTTCATACTTGCAACTCGTTACATGTACTGCACATTCCACAACCCAATCCTCACAATCCAAACGCGTGACCACAATACCAAAACCTGTTGAGCCAACTTGCATACAAAACAATTTCTAAACGAAGCCACCACGCAAGCCTTTGCCAAAACCTTCCATATGCACCAAATTACACAAGTTGTGAAAGAATGTTGCAGCAAATACATAAAGCATAGTGAGCCCACAAAGAGCACGTCCCGCGCAAACTTTCCCAAAAAAATATTCTTCAATATGTCCCCTGCAAAACAAAAGAAGACGCGCTATGCACCTCAAACAATCACGCACAAATCCTCAGCATTTCACCGTACCACTATGCAGCTGCGAATACAACACCAAAGCCGTGAGCAAAGCAACGAATTGGAGAATTCCCTGAAAATCTCGTATTCCTCTCAACATCATCAACCTTCGAAACCTTCATTACTCCTCACGCCTCTTCTTCAACAACTGAATTTCCTTCTTCATTTTTCCATAGCCTTCAACCTAAACACATTCCTTCCTCCAAATCAAAACTCCCTTCCACTACTCTTCAACAAATTCATAAATCTCACTCAAACCTCCAACACTTTCCTCCATTTTCTAAACCAGCAAACCAACACATCAACAACTCATCCAAATCTGACGTCTCAAACCTTCTTCATCCGAACAATCCATCAACACCACCGAATCACTCTTCACCATACACCTTAATCCAACCATACATCTTGGATTAAATTGATTAGATAATTTGAGTCTTGGTTGATTAGATTTAGATTTTAATTTCGATTTGATTATTAAGCCTATTTTGGCTTTAATTTGGATAATTTGCTTGGTTTGACTATTGGTCTTAGGTTATTTAGCATTTGATTTTTGATCAACTAGTTTTTGTTAACACCTTTGATTATTTTTTCTTGTAAGGATTTAATGGGGTATTCCTAATAGTTGGCTAAACTTTTTGATAATTGTTAATTTTATTTTGAACTTGTTTATAATATTAGTAGTTTTTTAGAATTCTATTTGGTTTCTTAGTTGAATTTTCATTAAAAACTTGTAGTTAATTCTTGATTCACTTCTCTTGGATTTTTTTTAGTGGAACAAGTTTGTTAAATTTTGTTTAGACTTTTGATTGTTTTTCTTGTCATATAAGTTTCGTTTGAACTTGTGGAGGTTTTGCGTGGAATATTTTTTATAACCTTGTTTGGACTGATGAGATCTCTTGATGCAGATTGTGCTTAGTCCTAGATATCGGTTCTCCTTGTTGATTGTATTTGATGATGGTAGCTTACATTTAATTCTTGTTAGATTCTGACATGTTTTGAGCTAGATGTTTGATACTTGACTGTTGGACCTTCCTACTTGTTTGAAGTACTTGATGGCTTGATTCTCATCCACCTTGGAATCTTTTTCCTTTGAGTCTTGCCCATTTCAACTTGCTGATCTTGTGTGTTGATTGGGTTGATCGTGTGAAGCTTCTACAAGTGTTCCTGAGCTTTTTGTGCGCGTTAAAGAGACAACGGACCTTCTCTGTTAGGTATCACTTGTGCACTTGTATGAAGCATGCTTAGGGTTTAGCATCTTTGCTTACAACTTGTTGTTGATTGAAGAGTCGTCACTCCTAGTTGTATACGGTGTCAATTCATTGATACTCTGATGTTGCTGGCTTCCTCTGTTAGTCTTACTTTGTGATGGACGAAGAGTCACTCAACTTCCTTATAGTTGAGATCACGGCATCGTTTTCATCTTGTGGTTGACGAAGAGTCACTCAACTTCCTCATAGTTGAGATCACGACATCGTCCATTTCTGTTGCATTTTCTTTCAGTTGAGGACGAGGAGTCACTCAGTTTTGTTTCTTAGTTGAGATCACGACATCGTTTATTTTGTGATTGAGTTGTCCCGTGTTTACTTGTGTTTGTTCATATAATCCCTTAAGATTCCTAGCTCCACTTAATTTCTGATTAAGTTGGAGGTAGGAGAGACATTAGGCTTTCAATCCATGCATGACAACATTAGGTAAGCGTCCCTCCTGATCCTGACCTTAGGGCCATTGATGCATGATAACTTGTAGGACCGAGTTTCCCTTAGACCTCCCATGAGTCCCGAGTTCTTTCTCTCGCACCCATGTGATTGAGACCGTTTCAGTTTCCCGTAGTAATGTGAACTACGGATGCTCTGATTCCTCTCTCCCGTCCGATTGAGGATACGTAGGCACGAGATGCGATATCTTGGCGAGCACACTAACAACTAACTTCCCCTTTCTCTCGCACCCATGCGATCGAGACCAATCAGTTAATCGAACCTTTTCTCTCGCCCTAGTGCGATCGAGATTCTTTCACCCTTCCACCTTTTTCCGTAGTCCACAAACTACGGACACTCTGATTTCCTCTTTCTCGTCCAAATGAGAATACGTAAGCACAAGACTGCGAGGTCTTGGTGAGCAACCTCCCTCATTAGTGTGTAGTCCATCGAACTACGTCGACTCTGATTCTTCATTCGTCCATGAATATACGTAGGCATAGGATTGCGATAATCCTTGCGAGTCCGTTTTTATTTTTCCCTTCCCATTTCCGTTTAGCAGTAGGCTTTAGATAACTAACCCTTTGATTAGGCAACAAGCGTGGATCCCATCGAGTACGGTGGACGCGAGGGGGTGCTAATACCTTCCTCTCGCGTAACCGACTCCCGAACCCGGACTATGGTTGCGATGACCATGTCTTTTCCCTTCTTCAGGTATTCTTTAATCGTTTCCTTTCCCTGTGTCGGGATAAATAATGTTCGGTGGTGACTCTTTTGTTTTGTTTCCACTGGTTGTTTTTCGCAGTTGTGACAGATACCAACCAAGAGTTGGGAAAAAAGATACTAAACAAGAGTTAGGATAAAGGATATGCGGAACGCCGACCGAAGTCGAACTCACAACAAAAGATAACAACCAATATTTGGGAGAGAGTTAGGATGAAATAAAGGATACTAACCAAGAGTTAGGATGAAATAAAGGATACTAACCAAAAGTTAGGATGAAATGAAGGATGCTAACCAAAAGTTAGGATGAACTGAAGGATACTAACCAAAAGTTAGGATGAACTGGAGGATACTAACCAAAAGTTAGGATGAAATGAAGGATGCTAACCAAAAGTTAGGATGAACTGAAGGATACTAACCAAAAGTTAGGATGAAATGAAGGATGCTAACCAAAAGTTAGGACACGGGACATTAATCAAGAATTAGGACAATCGGAACGCCGATCGAAGGCGAACTCATAACGAAAGATACCAACCAAGAGTCGGGATAAAACCAAGGATTACTAACTAAGAGTTGTGATGAAAGATACTAACCAAAAGTTAGGATGACGAATACTAACCAAGAGTTAGGATAACGAGGACGCCGACCAAAGGCGAACTCACAACGAAAGATACCAACCAATAGTCGGGATAAAGGATACTAACCAAGAGTTAGGATAACGGGTACTAACCAAGAGTTAGGATAATGAGGAAGCCGACCAAAGGCGAACTCACAACGAAAGATACCAACCAATAGTCGGGATAAAGGATACTAACCAAGAGTTAGGATAAAGGGTACTAACCAAGAGTTAGGATAATGAGTACTAACCAAAAGTTAGGATAAAGTGGACACCGACCAAAGGCGTACTCACAATGGAAGATACCAACCAATAGTTGGGAATGAAGATACTAACCAAGAGTTAGGATAACGAGGACGCCGACCAAAGGCGTACTCACAATGGAAGAATACCAACCAGTAGTTGGGATAGAAGGTACTAACCAAGAGTTAGGATAACGAGGACGCTGACCAAAGGCGAACTCACAACTAAGAATACCAACCAATAGTTGGGATAGAAGGTACTAACCAAGAGTTAGGATAACGAGGACGCCGACCAAAGGCAAACTCACAACTAAGAATACCAAACAATAGTTGGGATAAGAGGTACTAACCAAGAGTTAGGATAATGAGGACAACGACCAAATGCGAACTCACAAGTAAGAATACCAACCAATAGTTGGGATAGAAGTTACTAACCAAGAGTTAGGATAACGAGGACGCCGACCAAAGGCGAACTCACAACTAAGAATACCAACCAATAGTTGGGATAGGAGGTACTAACCAAGAGTTAAGATAACGAAGACGCCGACCAAAGGCCAACTGACAACTAAGAATACCAACCAATAGTTTGGATAGAAGGTACTAACCAAGAGTTAGGATAATAACCAAGATATACAGGAAGTAGACTTCACAGACTTACGACCTGAAGGGAAGATGAATCCGCTGGGGCAAAGAGAAGTTTGACCAAACAACTATGCAGGGGAGTACAAGCATGATAAACGAATCCATCGTCAACTCCACTGGGGATAAAGGAAGGTTAAATCTCCTAAAATATGCCACTCTTTGCTGAGGAAACGTCGGGCAAAGATGATATCAAACTTGGCTTATGCTTCGAATGCTTATGTTTGAATTTTTCTACGGCGTAATGCTCCATACGAAATGGAAATGCTACGCATTTTGGATGCAATGCAAAAATGCTTATGCTATACGAAAGACACTCCACCGAGAGAAGTGCTGAAAGATCCGAAAACAAGCTCTGCTGAGGAAGACAAGCTGAACGGCCTTCCCAAAAATGAACTTCCACATTGCTGGGGATTACAAATAGCCTCTGCTGAAGATAGAACCCAAAATGACTTCCCCTACACTGGGAATCAAGAATGACAACTGCTAAAGATGGAACCCAAAGATCTGATACAGAAAAGGTGCCAATAACCATTGGACTTGGAATTTGCCGAGGATGTCAACCGTTATTGATCAAATCGTTGGGAGGATTAACACCAAACTCTACTTTGGGATTGAAGTCAATAATACCAAACCTGCCGTGGAATATCATTGACCTTAACGTGCAGATGGGGAAATGACTTTAACCTTACCCTGCTGGGGATAATAGCGTACCGTTGCTGGCGAGATTACACTTCCTGACCTGATGAGGAAAGTAGACACCACGAAACTGTGGGGAATATAAGATCTCTACTATGGAGAGACATCCAACAAGTCTCATGCTGGAGATACAGCATTGTCCTGTCCGGGACAATCAGTTTCCGAATACTCGTTGGGGGAGTAATAAACCAATCGGATGGGGAAAATAATCTTCTGCACTCTTGCCGGGGAGAGAGGAATTCCCAGCACTCTGCTGAGGATGCCAGTTCTTCAATGCCAGAGAGAGGCTCTATTGGGGACGGGAGGTCAAACGAGCCTCTTGCTGGAGATACCAACCTGCTTGGAGAGAAAAAATAAACCATCCTTACCCTGTCTGGGGACTTGAACTCTTGCTGGAGAAAAGACAAATCCAAATCGGGCTGAGGAAACCAAACCTCTAGACTCTCGCTGGTGAGAATAATAAGAAAACATAGCACTCTGCCGAGGACGATTGATCAGTGGTTTTCATACGTTATTTTACTGTTTGTTTTAGTTAATCTTTTGTTATTGTTTATTTGTTTTATATCTCTTTTACTGCATTTTATGCCTTGGTTGTGTCCTTTAGTGTTTTCAGGTTCATACAAACATTCAGGAGGAATTGGAGCGAAAAAACAATAAAAATCGCAAGTTTCGAAAGAGTTTTAAGTAGGAAGACAGTAGCCTGACACGGCCACCCGTGTCGCCTGACACAACCCGTGTCAGGATAGTACCAAGAAGAGGCGATGTTGGAGATATGGCAGGGGGATGACACGGGTGCTCGTGTCACCTGACATGGCCCGTGTCAGCATGTCTGGAGCAAACAAGATTTTCATCAAAACCCCAGGGGGCCAACACGGCCACCCGTGTTAGCTGACACGGCCCGTTTTGGCTGTGTCGTGGAATCTTCTTATTTTCTTGTATTTTTTACCTTTGTGATCCATAAGGGTATTTTGGGCATTTCTCTACTGATGTGTTGGACCTGAGAGTATTTTAGACACTTTCTGAGAAGGAAAAGGGACTTTTGGACAGGAGAAGAATTTCAAGATCAAGATTGGAGAGATCAAGGTTTTTGGAAGGCGAAAGGTTTTCATGAGTGAAAGCAATTGAAGATCAAAAGTCATCCAAATTCTTGTAATGTTTAATCTTTATTTTGTAATTTTTTATCTGAATACTATGAGTAGCTAAACCCCCCAATGCTAGGGGGTGTCCCTGAATTGCGATGTAATAACTTTTATGTTCCTTATTTTATGATACGAGTGCTTTTGATCTTAATATCTTTTATCTTGCAAAATGCTTACTGCTTTTTACATCGGACAAATGTAATCTGATTTACGGTTAAGTTTAGGTCGGACAAACCAACTTAACGCTAATTGCATGATAATAATACCGTAGATATTTCCTAGGAATGGGGATACCCGATAGTAACCGTATCATTCTTGATAAAATATAATGCTAGTGATTCTTTCTAGACTGCTAAGGAATTAGGGTAGAGACTGAATCTCAAAGGTTTTTCTACTAAGGAATTAGGGAAAAATAATCTTAAGAATTGGTAGAGTTGGTTGAAAGAAAAATATCGTAGAATAATGATTGAGGTTATCGCAGAGCAATTCACACACCTTGCCCTAGCATGTTTCATAATATTGTTTAAAAGTCAATTTTATTCTTCCGCTCTATTTTCTCATTACCGTTATTATTTTCTAAACAAACCAAACCCCCAAAGTAATTTTTGTTTAATTGAATCACTATCAAACTTATATTTCCTACGCAGTCCTCAAGATCGATTATGGGGATAAGACCCCCTTTTTATTACTACATCGGTAAAAATAGTACACTTGCTATTTTTCCGATCAAGTTTTTGGCGTCGTTGCCGGGGACTGCCATAAGTATAAGTTTAATTTTAGTTCAATTGAAATTTTGTCGCTCGTCGCCTAAAATTTTATGTTCAGTTTTATTTTATTTTATTTTATTCTGTTACTACTAATCTGCGTCTAACATTTTTATGCAAGGAGAATCCTCAGCTGCTTTATCTTTTGACGCAGAAATCGAAAGAACTTTACACGCAAGGCGTAGACGAGCAAGACTGGAAGTTTCTGAAATAGAACCTTCAACTCCAACACCAGAAGAAGTGTCTGTTCATTCAGAGCATTCAGACTCAGGTTCAGAAATAGGTTCAGAGTTAGATAAAGACACTGTGATTATGGCTAAAAATACACTAGCAGAGAGACTCCTTGGTGATTACGGTGTAGCAAATGCACCGACTCGTAGATTAACAATTGTGAACCAACCGGTGAATGTGACAAATTTCCAATTGCATCCGAGAACCATCACTCAACTTGAGAGAAGACCTTTCACCGAAAAGGTTAATGAAGATGCAAACAAACATCTACAAAGGTTCCTGACTATGAGCACTACTCTCAAGATTGATGGGCACACCAAGGAAGCAAAAAAGTTAAGAATGTTTCTGTCATACCCCAAATTTTGACCACTTAGATTTCCCATCATTGTGCAAATCATCATCACAATATGGAGGAACCATCATACTTCATCAGTCTCCCCAAAGATGGGTGAGCATCCACTACAATCAAAATTAGGGTTTCAAGTCCTCTCAGAGGCCTAGACAAAGGATCAATCAAGGAATTACATGATCTTCAACTTTTCGAACATCCACAATGGATCAAAAGGACTCCCACTTCAAGGATCAAGCACAAGGCTGCTCCCTTCTAGGTGGATCAAGTCTCAAGATCGACAGTGTCACCAAATTAGGGTTTTGGTCGACCAGGGCCTCCAGATGGAAATTTTTCATCTGGGCACAAGCCAATTATCCAAAACATAACCTAATATACTTCATGGGACCTCATGTACCTAATCATCAAGTCAATTTTGCCTCAGGGGATGCATTCATCAAAAATCAGGAATTAGGGTTTCTTGACCTAATTCCCCCCTAAGTTGACTTTTGGGAGAAATCATGAGCCAAGACCTCAAGACATGATTTGAGGGTCTCTAATGAACTATATTGATCCATTTGGAACAATGGATTAATCCAAGAAGCTTGAGCAACAAGTCTCAATTTCATCTGCACCACAATTAGGGTTTCGCGAGGAAAGTCAACTGTAACTTTGACTTTTGACCAGGACAAGCTCCCAAGCCCTAAGACATGATTCAATATACCCTATGACACCCATGGAACATGTCCATCAAGTTTGATTTAGGTCAAGGACATGATTTCATGAAGAATTGCACAGTTTGGAATTCATCTGATAAAAAGTCAACTGTGCACAAAAGTCAACTTTGACTTTTTGAGATTTTTCACCAAAATAGATTTTTAACCCTAAAATGATGTTAATGTATGATTTGAATCATCATTCATCAAGAAAAATCAAAGAAAGTGGGATAACTTGTAAAAGGGGTAACCATAAAAACTTAGAAAAATTTCTAAGTTATGGAAAAAGTGACACTAATGTGCCAACTTTGGAGGACCATAACTCCTAAACCACAAGGCCATTGTTCCCCATTCAAAGCTTGATTTGTAGATCTCATTGCCCTCTACAAAAGCGTCATACTGACCTATGTCCAAATTCCTCATGGATTTTGAGTTATGGAGTGATCAAAATCAAGAAAAGTCACTTTGTTCCAACACTTAGTGAAAATTTCACTAAGTTAGATTTTACCCTACTTTTTGCCAAATGTAAGGGGATTTTTCACTTGGATTCAAAAAATATCAAAACCTAACATGTTCAAACAGTTGTTGTATCATGTAAGTGTGAGCAAGCCTTTAAGTTTTTGTATGATAGCAAATTATGTTATAAATGCAAATTGTGTGATATGCATGGTTAGTTGGTATATACATATGATTTCATACCTATACTATGTTTAAAAGACAAGGCAAATTGATACATATCATCATTAAAATCATAAAACAATTTTCCTTATGTATGTATCGATACATGTATGCCTTGCATCGACACATTCCTTTGGTATATTTACAAAAACAATTTTGCTTCAGTATGTATCGATTCATACGACACTTGTATCGATACATGCTCCTTTGTAATTGGGCTATGTATCGATTCATACGACACTTGTATCGACACATGCTCCTTTGTAAACGGGCTATGTATCGACTCATACGCATCATGTATCGATGCATGATTTACTTCACATTCTGGAATTTAACAGTTACAGTATGCATCGATGCATACAACCATGTGTCGACTCATGTATGCATTATACTCACTATGCATCGACGCATACGACTCTTGTATCGATACATAAAGCTGTTTGTTGCTTTTAACGTTTTCTGTTTTCATATATAAGTGTCATGACAGTTCAGTTTGAAGTCAAGAATTCGCAAGTGTGAAAATTGAGCAATCAAAGCAAAAGGCAAGTTTGGTGTGCATCAATTGTGAGCAGCTTTAGAGACCTGAAAGATACTTTGTCTTCATCATCTTCTCAATCTCTTTAATTCAAGACATAATCATTTTTGTTCTTCGGATTAAAGGATCTTCGAGATAACGTTCAGTGGTACGATCAAGGATCTAGCTGAGTTGAAGATTCAAAGGGGGTTTCGAGGAAAAAACCATCTGGTTTGTCTTTCAAGAACGGGTGTGTTCTTGAGGGTTTGTTAGTCACGATTGCATAACATATTCAGCCGCAGCGTAGGGGTTTGGAAATTTGGATATTTCGCAAACAGGTCGTGGAACCGGTGAATTGTTTGCATTTCTTGCAGGGTAAATTCTTGATCAAGCTCAGATCAAGTGAAGGTTCATACAATAGGAAGATCTTGGGGTTTAGATTTCTGGATTTGTATTGTAACCTTGTAAACAACGAATTCAACATTATTGATATAACAGGTCTCAATTTCAGTTTTGAAATTGAGAGGGAGATGTACCCACCCGCGAGGACGAAAGTGGGGAACTTCCTTACCAAATCTCTGTGTATCGTATTCTATCTTTATCTCTTTACGTTTTCAACAATTTTGTGATTCGTTTGGTGTGTTGTGTATTAAAGTTTCAAGATACAATAGTGGTACGAAAACCTTTGTCAAAATCACCATTATTGTTAATCGTTGAATGCATACACGCCAAGTGTTTGACAAAATTATTTGCTGTGTTTTTGTTCATTGGAAATAGCCTTTGTATGATAAGTGCATTTGAGTTGATTCTAATTTGGTGTTAATAAATCTTTGTCATCCTAATAAATCCAGCATAAACTCGTGTGTCCGGTTTTCTAGTAGCTGGTCCAGAATAGACGGAAGTCGATTCGGGATCATAATTTTCCGCTAACTCTAATCTACTTTTAAATCCTTGAATTTCAAGGAGGTGATCTATTCACCCCCCTCCCCTCTCGATCACTAGCCACACCGTCTAACAAGTGGTATCAGAGCGCTGGTTCGCTGGTGCTTTGTGGCTGCTTGTAACGCTATGGATTCTGAACCAAAGGGGGCGTATAATAGAGCGCCTGTTTTCAACGGTGAAAATTATGGCTACTGGAAAGACTGCATGCGAGTTCATATAAATTCTGTGGATAGGAATGTGTGGGCTGCCATTCAAAATGGTCCTTTTCAAATTACTATGAGAAATGAGGCTGGCGCCATAGTTCCTAAACCAGAAGATGATTACGATGAGAAAGATGAGAAAAAGTGGTCGAGTGATTGGAGAGCTCGAAATATGCTAATTTCAGCACTTAGTGCTGATGAGTATTACAGGGTATCCCATTGCTCGACAGCTAAAGAAATGTGGGATGCTTTAGAAATTGCCCATGAGGGTACTACTGAAGTAAAACAGTCCCGTATTAACACACTTAATCAAGAGTTCGAGCTCTTTCGCATGAAACAAGGAGAATTTATCTCTGACATGCAAAAGAGATTCGTTCATCTCATAAATCGGTTGAATGCACTTGGAAAACCTGTTTCCAATGAAATAACTACTAATAAAATTCTGAGATGTCTGAGCAGGGAATGGCAACCTAAAGTAACAGCTATTAAGGAAGCCAACGACCTCACGACGCTTATGATTACAACTTTATTCGGCAAGCTGGAAGAACATCAGCAAGAACTGGAAAGTCTCGAAATATTTGAGAAAAAGAGTAAAAAGGAAAAGAATAAAGACAAAGAGAGTGAGAAGAAGCCAATAGCTCTTGTGGCCTCTAACTCAAAGTCCTCACAAAAAGAGCAAAGCGACAATGATTCAAGTAGTGACGAAGATTCGGGTGATGAAGAAATGGGACTTTTTGTTAGGAGATATAATAGATTCATTCGAAAGAATGGAATCCAGCATTCCGACAAAAATCTCATTAAGTTTCGAAGACAATCTATAGAGTCAAAACAGGAAGAGAATAAGAAGCATAGAGTAAAAGGATCTTGTTTTAATTGTGGGAAATCTGGACATTATAAAACAGAATGTCCTATGAAGAAAAAGGACAAAGGAAAAGCTCCACCAAAAAGGTCAAATAAACAAAGAAGAGCTTATATTGCATGGGAAAGTGATAGTGATTCATCAAGCTCACAAAGTTCAAATGATAGTGATGAGACAACAAATCTGTGTCTTATGGCTCACACCAAAAATCAGTCCCACCACAAGAAGAAAATCAACGATAAGAAAGTAAGACAAGCCTACTATAGTAATGTTTCTTCTATGTCTTTTTCTGAATTGAAAATAGCTTTTGAAAAACTGCATAACGAAGTTGTAGATGCTTTTAAAAGATTATCTTCCGATAAACAAATTTTTTCATTCTTGGAAGGTAAAGTATACAAAGCTGAAAAAGATTTAGAAAGCTTGAAAGCTAGTATTGCAGAAAATTCAAAAGATATTAATTTTAACGGATGTAGTAAAGTTAGGTATTGTGAAGCTTGTCATATTTGGCAACAAGAGGTTAAAACTCTTAAAGTCAAATTGGATAAAGCTTTACAACCCAAGGTTACTTATGCCGTTGATTCTAGGTTGTTTAAGAAATCATTAAATCCACCATATGCAAAATACTCTTTTATTCCAAAGGATTTAATGACCAAAAATAAACAAATGCATCATCATGGCTTATGTCACTATTGTTGTCGTGCTGGTCATACCATTGAAAAATGCAAGTTTAGGAGATTTCTTGTTCCTAAAGGCATTTATAAATGGAAGCCTAAAGGCAACCATGTTACCATTTACCCACATGGACCCAATGAAAATTGGGTACCTGTTTCTCTCTTTTGATATTGTAGGATGAGTATCTTGCATCCGTAAATAGAAGATGGTTTCTAGACAGCGGGTGCTCAAGGCACATGACGGGTGACCTATCGCTTTTTATAGACTTCAACGCAAAGAAGAAGGGATATGTTACTTATGGAGACAATAACAAAGGAGCTATACTTGGCAAAGTTAGTGTAGGTAATCCCTCTACCACTACTATTTCTGATGTCCATCTAGTAGAGGGGCTTAAACACAATTTGTTAAGTATTAGTCAATTGTGCGACAAGGGTTACAAGGTTTCTTTCACAAAAACTTGCTGCATAATTGAACATACTGAACAGAATGTTGTGTTTAAGGGTGTAAGAGTAAACAACATCTATATGCTTGATCTTTTTGATGTACCTTCAACAAGCTCAAGGTTGTATCTAAGGATCTAGTAGTCGGTCTTCCAAAAATAAAATTTTCAAAAGACCACCTATGTGACGCGTGCCAAATGGGAAAGCAAACAAGGATATCTTTTAAATCCAAAAATGTAATTTCAACTTCACGTCCCCTTGAGCTTCTCCATATGGATCTCTTTGGACCTTCTAGGACAAAGAGTCTAGGTGGAAATTATTATGGTTTAGTAATCGTTGATGACTATTCTAGATTCACTTGGACTATATTCCTTCATAGCAAAGATGAAACTTTTTCCGCTTTTAAGAGTTTTGCAAAACTGTCCCAAAATAAAATGAATTCTAAAATAGTTACAATTCGAAGCGATCATGGAGGAGAATTTCAAAACTATCTCTTTGATAAGTACTGTGATAAGTATGGTATTGAGCATAACTTTTCAGCTCCTCGAACCCCACAACAAAATGGCGTTGTGGAGCGCAAAAATCGCGTTTTAGAAGAGCTGGCAAGAACAATGCTAAATGAGGGTGGATTACCAAAATATTTTTGGGCTGATGCAGTTAGCACAACTTGTTATGTTCTAAACAGGATTCTAATTCGCCCTATTTTAAATAAAACCCCTTATGAGCTTTTAAAAGGAAGAAAGCCAAACTTGTCACATCTTCACGTATTCGGTTGTAAGTGTTTTGTTTTGAATAATGGTAAGGAAAAACTTGGGAAGTTTGATGCAAAAGCGGATGAAGGTATTTTTCTTGGTTACTCATAATCAAGTAAAGCATATAGAGTGTATAATAAGCGTTTACTTTCTGTTGAAGAATCTGTTCATGTCTCTTTTGATGAGTCTTATCCGAAAAATGTCGGAAAAGGTATTTCTTTTGATGACACAGGTATATCTACAGAAGACATACTCAAAGAAGCTGTTTCGGAAATTGATCAGTCCAAAACAGAAGACAATGAGGAGGAGGAAGATACCAGTCATGTAAAAGATAAGGAAGAAGGACAAGCTGAAGTGAATGATCTTCCACCAGCTTGGAGATCTTCAAAAGACCACCCTATTGACAACATCTTGGGAGACATTTCAAAGGGAGTAATGACTCGTTCTAGGATAAGTAATTTCTGCTCTCACTTCGCTTTTGTTTCACAAGTAGAACCTAAAAATGCCAAAGAGGCCTTGATTGATGAATTTTGGCTAATGGCCATGCAAGAAGAGCTTAATCAATTTAAAAGAAATGACGTTTGGGAACTTGTTCCTCGTCCGCGAGATCATCATATCATAGGTACTAAATGGGTTTTTAGAAATAAGCTTGATGAAAACGGAGTGATAAATAGGAATAAAGAACGTTTAGTGGCACAAGGGTATAACCAAGAGAAGGGCATAGATTATGAGGAAACTTATGCTCCAGTTGCTCGCCTCGAAGCTATACGTCTCTTGCTTGCTTATGCGTGTTCTAGAGATTTTAAGCTTTACCAAATGGACGTAAAGAGTGCATTTCTAAATGGTGTCCTAATTGAAGAGGTATACGTCTCACAACCTCCTAGTTTTGAGAATACTGAATATCCAGATTATGTTTACAAATTGAAACGAGCTTTGTACGGTCTTAAGCAAGCCCCTCGGGTTTGGTATGAAAGACTTAGCAAATTCCTACTTGATCATGGATATTCAAGAGGTAAAGTGGATACCACCCTCTTCATTAAACACAAGGGAAAACACATTCTTTTAGTTCAAGTTTATGTAGACGATATAATTTTTGGTTCAACTAACATACACTTGGTCGAAGAGTTTTCAAAAGTTATGCAGGGTAAATTTGAAATGAGTCTTATGGGGGAGCTAAATTTCTTCCTCGGTCTCCAAATAAAGCAGCTTGATGAGGGTACATCTGTGAGTCAAACAAAATACTGCAGAGAGCTGCTCAAGCGCTTTGGAATGAACGACTCAAAATCAATAGACACACCTATGCCTACCAACGGAAATCTAGATAAAGATGAGCACGGTAAGAGTGTAGATGTCAAACAGTATAGAGGAATGATTGGGTCTCTCTTGTATCTTACTGCGTCAAGACCTGACATCATGTTTAGTGTCTGCATGTGTGCACGATATCAATCGAATCCTAAGGAGTCACACTTAAAAGCTGTCAAGCGAATATTTAGATATCTTCATGGAACATCTAAATATGGGCTCTGGTATCCCAAAGGAAGTATTGTAGCTTAGTAGGTTACTCCGATTCTGATTTTGCTGGCTGCAAATCAGATAGGAAAAGTACTAGTGGTACATGTCACTTATTTTCAAACTCTTTGGTCAGTTGGCATAGCAAGAAACAGGTGTCTGTCGCTTTGTCAACTGCTGAGGCTGAGTACGTTGCAGCCGGTAGCTGTTGCGCTCAGATCTTGTGGCTAAAGCAACAACTACAAGATTTCGATATCCAACTCAAATGTATTCCAATAAAGTGTGACAACACTAGTGCTATAAATCTTACTAAGAATCCTGTTTTACACTCACGCACTAAACACATAGAGATTAGGCATCACTTTCTTCGCGATCATGTTGAAAAAGAGGACGTTGTATTTGAGCATGTTGATACTAAAAACCAACTTGCTGACATTTTTACTAAACCATTAGCTACAGAACCGTTCTTCAACATTCGTCATGAATTGGGGATTTTAGATCTCTCCTCATCGATGCCTTAAGCATGTTGGTCCTTATTTATATATGTCTCACGTTGGTTGTTAAGCTTTGTTTTTAGACCTCACTCAGACTTCATAAGGTTACGTCAACAGAGGTAATTTTATTCCTTTCTAAAATCTCTTTGGAACTTTGTAATTAGTGTATGGTAGAACAAATTATTTAAGATCGTTTATATGTATTTCATTGCATATGTTGTTTGAACATTAACCTTTGATTCATGAATTATACTTGAGCATCATCATCATGACATAATTCATACTGTATTAACTCAAGAGCTATTAACAGGTTTTTATGCTCAACATGTAGTCTCAAATTAGTTAAACCAGAGTTTAGCATCAGTATGTATCGATGCAACAAGTGCATGTGTCGACACATTGGAGTTTTCGGTCGATACATTCGTGATATGCGTCGATTCATGTATTTTGATTTCAAATTTTTCAAAAATTGTTTCAGTATGTGTCGATGCATCCGTGCTTTGTGTCGACACATAGGACCTTTTCAAAACCAATTAAGTCGTGAAATGAATCGATCCATATCCCCTTGTGTCGACACATACTGATACTTTTACAATAAATGCATGTTAAATACAGTTGTGGATCGACACTTCAGCAAATTTTAAAGGGTTAATTCAGTCTAGACTCTTCTCTTCTCTCATACCCACACGGCTAACCCTAACCTCTTCAAACATCTTCATCTCCAAAACCCTAATTCCCTCCCTATCCTTCAAATCATCTTCATCATAATGCCTCCAAGAATCATCCCGGCTAGACAAAGAGGAAGAGGAAAAGGAAAGGAACCCATTGGGACGTCTCGTCAGTCTCTACAACCTCCAGAAATCCCTCCTAGTGCTCTCACTCTTCTTCATCCTGCCATCGCTGAGGAGTTTGAGGCCTCTTTCAAGACGAGGTTAGTTATGAAACCCCATGTATTCAATAAAACTAATGCATCTGACCTCCATCTCAAAGATGTTGTTGATTTGTTGTCTGCACAAAACCTTGGTACATTTTTAGCCATAAATGATGAGTATCATGAGGATTTTATTCATATATTTTATGCTGGTCTGCAATCTGGTAGAGGGTATATGTTCAAATGCTCTATTGGCACTAAAACTTACACTTTTGAGGCCACTGATTGGGACAAGGTGTTTCAAATTCCCTTTGGGTTGCCTGGACTGAAGACCTGGCATGACCAGAGTTTTGACACAGACTTTAAGATAAGGGAATATGTGGCATCAATCTCAAAATTGGATAGACCTCTGGGTGAGGATGAACCACTAACCTCTGGTATGATCACAAGCGTTCCTAGAATACTTCACTGGATTGTCTCGCACATTTTGCGTCCAAAGGCTGGTGGTCAATCTAGGTTGGATAGATCAGATATTCATCTTGCGTATCTTCTTCACAATAAGGTTTCATTAAATTGGCCAAACTATTTTGTGAAACGCATGTTTCTTATGCGTAACAGTGCGAAGAACATTACACTTGGATATGCTGCCCAGATAATGAGAATCATCAAATACTGGAATATAGCCATACCCTTAGTACCACTCATATCTCCCTCGTATGCTCAAGAGTTCAATACGGCCACTTTATCTCATATGGGATACCGGTGGGATAAGGAGCGTCAATGTTTTTATTTTCTGGAACGAGGCTCTAAAACAAGGGTGTATAATTTTGATGTCCCTTCTGAACAAGTGTTTGTGAATGAAGATCAAATGGATGAAGAAATGAATGATGCCAATGAAGAAAATCAGGCTGAAGAAAATGCTAATGCTGGCTGGGGTGATTGGGTGCCACAAAGGTGGTCTCCAACAAATTATGAACCAGGTCCACGTGTTCCTCCGTTCTCTGGTGCTGCCTCCTCTTCAACTGCTCCTGAGTACTTGACTCAAATGTTTCAGCAAATGGAGCTTGCTAATCAAGCCCGTCATGAACAGGCACTTGCTTGGCATAATCAGCAAAATGAGTGGCATAAGGAGCATCGTGAGTGGCATGATGAACACACACGGATGTATCATAATCAGCATGCTTGGCACACGGACTTGGTTAAATGGCATCAAGTCTTTTACAATGAAATGTCTGGTTTTATGGACGATTGCCGTGCAAATCCTGGTATCATGGACAAATTCAGAAGTGTTGAAGTTCAGAACCGGTTCCGGCGATACAGTTTCATGGGCCATAATCCTGATGAGATGCCTCCTCCGCCGCCTCCACCAAGCTTCAGAGATCCTGACAGAGATGATGAGGAGTCCTGTGGAGGCCATAACCCGTTTTAAGCTAGCATCATGTCATTGCATTACATTTCATTTCATCATCATGTTGCTTCAGTTTCCTTGTTAAAGTGTTCAAACTTCATATGTCTTGGTTCTGCTTATGTACTTTCTTAACAATTTAATGCTTATTTTTTTAGTTCTGTTTACTTGTGTTAGTTTTGCCCTTTACTGTTCATTCTTTGTGAATGATTCTTATATGTTAAGCCTCTTTCTTGGTGATTGTGAGCTTCTATATCAATATTGCTGTCTATTGTTACACCAATTTTGCTGTATTGCTTTGGGACTGTATGTTTCTTCTTTTTGATGTTGACAAAGGGGGAGAAGAAAGCCAACAAGATGTTGACAGCATGCACAAACTCAGGGGGAGTGTTCTATCACACATCTTGCAAATTTGCCATCATCAAAAAGGGGGAGTTTGTGAGCAAGCCTTTAAATTTTTGTATGATAGCAAATTATGTTATAAATGCAAATTGTGTGATATGCATGGTTAGTTGGTATATACATATGATTTCATACCTATACTATGTTTAAAAGACAAGGCAAATTGATACATATCATCATTAAAATCATAAAACAATTTTCCTTATGTATGTATCGATACATGTATGCCTTGCATCGACACATTCCTTTGGTATATTTACAAAAACAATTTTGCTTCAGTATGTATCGATTCATACGACACTTGTATCGATACATGCTCCTTTGTAATTGGGCTATGTATCGATTCATACGACACTTGTATCGACACATGCTCCTTTGTAAACGGGCTATGTATCGACTCATACGCATCATGTATCGATGCATGATTTACTTCACATTCTGGAATTTAACAGTTACAGTATGCATCAATGCATACAACCATGTGTCGACTCATGTATGCATTATACTCACTATGCATCGACGCATACGACTCTTGTATCGATACATAAAGCTGTTTGTTGCTTTTAACGTTTTCTGTTTTCATATATAAGTGTCATGACAGTTCAGTTTGAAGTCAAGAATTCGCAAGTGTGAAAATTGAGCAATCAAAGCAAAAGGCAAGTTTGGTGTGCATCAATTGTGAGCAGCTTTAGAGACCTGAAAGATACTTTGTCTTCATCATCTTCTCAATCTCGTTAATTCAAGAACATCGACACATAATCATTTTTGTTCTTCGGATTAAAGGATCTTCGAGATAACGTTCAGTGGTACGATCAAGGATCTAGCTGAGTTGAAGATTCAAAGGGGGTTTCGAGGAAAAAACCATCTGGTTTGTCTTTCAAGAACGGGTGTGTTCTTGAGGGTTTGTTAGTCACGATTGCAGAACATATTCAGCCGCAGCGTAGGGGTTTGGAAATTTGGATATTTCGCAAACAGGTCGTGGAACCGGTGAATTGTTTGCATTTCTTGCAGGGTAAATTCTTGATCAAGCTCAGATCAAGTGAAGGTTCATACAATAGGAAGATCTTGGGGTTTAGATTTATGGATTTGTATTGTAACCTTGTAAACAACGAATTCAGCATTATTGATATAACAGGTCTCAATTTCAGTTTTGAAATTGAGAGGGAGACGTACCCACCCGCGAGGACGAAAGTGGGGAACTTCCTTACCAAATCTCTGCGTATCGTATTCTATCTTTATCTCTTTACGTTTTCAACAATTTTGTGATTCGTTTGGTGTGTTGTGTATTAAAGTTTCAAGATACAATAGTGGTACGAAAACCTTTGTCAAAATCACCATTATTGTTAATCGTTGAATGCATACACGCCAAGTGTTTGACAAAATTGTTTGCTGTGTTTTTGTTCATTGGAAATAGCCTTTGTATGATAAGTGCATTTGAGTTGATTCTAATCTGGTGTTAATAAATCTTTGTCATCCTAATAAATCCAGCATAAACTCGTGTGTCCGGTTTTCTAGTAGCTGGTCCAGAATAGACGAAAGTCGATTCGGGATCATAATTTTCCGCTAACTCTGATCTACTTTTAAATCCTTGAATTTCAAGGAGGTGATCTATTCACCCCCCCTCTCGATCACTAGCCACACCTTCTAACAGTAAGGGCTTTCCAAAATGACCAAGAACATTACCAAATTCAATTTGAGTCATGAGATATAACATTGGCAAGTTGTCTTGTTGAAATCTGTCAAGGCAAGGCAGATTTTGCATTTTTGCTCGATTTGCCAAAATCTGCCAAATCCAAATGCTCCTATCCACTTGGACACCTCCGAGGATTGAATCTAAAGGGGACAATCACTGAGCCAAGCCTCCAAAGTCTTTGGAACAAGAAATAGCATGTTGAACCTAGAATTGCCAAAATAGGGACAAAACTCCAATTCTGGATTGGAGCATTCAATGGAAGCATAAAGGTGGCATGGACTGAGCCATTCTCAACTGAATTCAGTCAAGACTTATCCAAGACCAAGGGAACCACAACCCTGTGCCCTAACCTCTAATCAATGGCTAGAGGAGACTTGGATTTCCATTGGACAACATTGGCCAAACCTCTGATGCAGTTGCCATTCACTGTGGATCCCAAAACAAACTTACTCTACTATAAATAGAGCTCAATTGTGATCAGTTTGAGTACACCAAAGCCATCAAACAGATGCTTTCCTCGAAATCTCTTCTTTCACTCCAATTTTGCCTTCTAAGGCAAGTCACTATCGGGTTTTGAGTTTGGGAGCTTTTCCAATTAAACCAATCACACACACACCTCACATATATCATATAGAAGTGATCCAAACACTCACATAACATCTGGAACACAGATTTCACAAAATCACCAGCCAATTGCTCAAGTTCTTGACAGATTTGTAGTTGGGGTACCATCTCAAGTTCCAGATCATTTCAATCCATTCCAAGCATTCATACACACTCCATGGCACCTAGGGAAGCTATCCAGATCATTGGAACCTAGTTGTAACACCTCCAACACAAATCATGATCACCAGCTGCAAGTGGTAAGCATGAGCTCTTCTAACTCTATGATCCATGCAATTTTTGCTGCACAATAATTTGGCCATATGTTCATAATCATGCATGGAATGTTTCCCCTCAATTAATTACATTGTTTGAATCATGTATCAAAAATCCTAGCCCTCATGCAGAAATTAGGGTTCTTGAGGATTTTTCGTGATTTTTTGTTTTATGCTTAATTTAAATGAAATTAATTGTCATAGACATGATCGTGAGGTTGAAACGAGTTGATTGGTATGTGGATTGCATGATATAATCAAGTATTCAGTGAGATTGAAGAGAAAATGCAAATCTGGGAAAACCCAGAACACGTGCGTGTTCTTGGTGTGTTCTTGGCGCCATTTTTTGAAAATTCAAATATTTGAATTTTGTGATTTTATTTAATTGATTCAAAAATTAATTTCTCTCTGAGTTTTAATGATTTTGAGTTGATTCTTTTTTTAATAATTCACAAAAATGTTAAAATATTTTATTTTCCAAAAAATCCCAAAAATAATATTTATTTTGTATAATTGATATTTTTGCAAAGAATTAATGTTTTAATTGTTTTTAACATTTAAAATATTTTTTCCACCTTGATTTTGCAACTTTTAATGCTTTCTAATTATTTTGTAGGTCAATACTTAATTTTTGAAGCATTAATCCAAGATCACAATTTGTTTTCCATGTGTTAAACAATTTTGATCATTTTAATTGAATTTTTATTCAATTAAATACATTTTTGAAAACAAATTAGGGTTTTGGATTAATTCAACCCTCATAAATCATTTTCAAAACATTTTGGGCCTCTAATAGAGTGTAAGACCCAATCCTTTTTTGACCAAATCATTTTTGGGCCTCAGTATATTGTATAAGTCCCGATACCGTCAAAAACAAACGGCGCGATTGTCGCCTTTTCAAAACAAAAAAACCTTGGGCCTACCCTCAGTAGAAAGACCCATTTCTTTTCTTAAAACTCTTTTGGGCCTCTATTAGAGTGTAAGACCCAACCCCCTTGTACAGAAAACTTTTTGGGCCTCATACGTTGTATAAGTCCCGCTGTACATTTTCAAATAAACGACGCGATCGTCGCCAGTTTAAAAATAACCTTGGGCCTCTCCTTGAGCTATAAGAACCATTCAAAACTTTTGGGCCTCTAATAGAGTGTAAGACCCAACCCCCTTTTAACCAAAACATTTTGGGCCTCAGATATTGTATAAGTCGCTTCGCGTTAAAAGAAAATCTCGGCGCGATCGCCATTTCAAACGAAAAGTCAACTGGGCCTACCCTCGTGTTATAAGCCCCACTCTCACTCTTTTAAAACCTTTTGGGCCTCTTGAGAGAGTGTAAGACCCATCCCTTTGTACAGAAAACCTTTTTTAAGTCCCTCTGTACAAAATTCAAACAGTGCGCTCACTGATAAAACCCTGGGCCTCTCCTTGAGCTGTAAGCCCCAAATCTTTCTTTTTCAAAGCACTTTCTCCTTTGATTTTAAATATACTGTTGTTTTCAATCTTTCTTTATTGAACAACTAACCAAACAGCATGGAAGCTCTACAACCGAGTAAGTGGTTATTGCTTTCATTTACCGCTTTCATATACATATAACTGTATTGTGGGGCTGTTTCACTGTAAGTCTTCTTTCATAAACTCATATCAACTGTGTAATAATAATATAGATATTTCGAGTTTCCCCGGCAACTACGTCTAGAACTAGGTGACGCCGTTTCGTTTATTCATAGAAATAGACAATAGGATCACCAGATACAGTCTTCTCTTCAGCTGTCCTCATTAGGAATTGTCAAGAAACTCTACTCCCAGAGATGAATGTATTCTGCGTAAATGGTATCTTTTAGTTTCTTCCAAATTCTCGAACTTTCCTAACTTGATTTATTCCTTGTGAATAGCTTGCCTTGAATTTCTCAGGGTTTGGGGACCCACGGGCTTTTTAAAAGCATCGGCCTCCTCCTGGGCATCATACAAGGACCCACAGGCTTCCTAAAAGCAACCCCGCCTCCTCTTGGGCTTAGTACAAGGACCTGTCGGCATCTTAGAAGTATTCACAGCCTCCTCTTAGGCTTCGTATAATGATTCTTCCTCCGGGAATGATAGCCTCCTCTTGGGCTTCGTACAAGGACCGATCGGCTTCTTAAAAGTTTCCAGCCTCCTCTTGGGCTTCGTACAAATTGTCCCGACGACCTCCTAGAGGTATAGGAACAGAACTTAGTCATCTTCATAGAACAGTCCTTTCAAAGAGTCTACTATTGTTTCTCAAAGCATAGTACAAAAAATGAAACTCTAGACATGGACAGTCTAATATCCTTGAGTCTCAAAGACATTCTTAAGTGACCTCTTCGTTAAATAGGAAGAAAACCCATAGACTCGGACAGTCTCAATACCCTTCGGATTTCCCACTTCCTTTAAGAACAGGAATAACCCGGATCCTCGAATCAAATCCTTGAGTACAGTGTTGCTCATATAAGAACTGATTTTCTCTTTCAAAATTAGTATACTGGTCCTGTCACTCAACTGAAACAGTCACCATAGCCTCCTCTTGGGTTTTGTACAATGATTCTCCCCAGCAGAGTCAAACAGAGTTTAGCCTCTCTCTCGGGCTTTGTATGAGACACATAAAAGACTCCCTCGTTGAGTCAATCACCCCTTTCGCCTCCATCTCGGGCTTTATACGAGATACAAAAAGGTTCTTATTGAGCCAAACAAACAACAGCCTCCATCTCGGGCTTCGTACGAGATACAAAAAAAACTCTCCTGTTGAGTCAAATAGCCTCCATCTCGGGCTTTATACGAGATACCAAAAGACTCTATCGTCGAGTCCAAAACCTTTTAGCCTCTCTCTCGGGCTTTGTACGAGACACATATTAGCCTCCTCTTAGGCTTTGTATAAGAAAATCACAGGTTGATCCAATTAACCTTTTAGCATCAAAGCTGTGCCTCGTTCACAGTACACAAACATCAACAACTCCTTCCCCTCCATCTAATCGCTGTAAGCGGCAAGCCCATGGATCATCTACATCCATGCCACTATCCCTCTTTTAGCATGAGAAATTCGTAAGGAAAGATGGCGTTGCTCTAAACTGAGTTAAAGTCTTCCCCTTCAGGTTGGAAATCCCCTTTAAAGGAAATTATGGCATTGCCGGATTCACACATCCCGGTTAAAGTAATTCTCCTTTATAAACAGTTGTGGCATACAACCCCCTCTTTAGAGATGACAAATTCTCTCTAAAGACAACACCTTTCAGCTTCACATCTTGGGCTTTGAACAAGATACAAATATACTTTTTCAGCTTCACATCTTGGGCTTTGAACAAGATATATATCACCTTTCGCTTCACGTCTTGGGCTTTGAACAAGACACCAAAACAACCTTTTCCTCCCATAGAATAGGAGGAACTACGATCGCTCTGATTTCCCTATTTCGGTAAACGGGAATACGTAGGCATAAGATTGAAAGAAAAAATCTTAGCGAGCACACTAAACAAAAACCCAAAATCCCATACTCTCATACATTCGTCCTAACATCCTAACCGATAGCCTAAAGCACCCCTTGTCAACAAAATACCTAGGAGAAACCCTGAATCTTTGTAGCATATGTAAACCAACAGTTTTGACTGTTTAATCTCAGTATGCAAGCAGGGTTAATTGGAGACATCTATTTCCCTTCCTTCATCAGCTTTAATAGGATAAAAAATGAATCGAGCTGTAGTACCAGAGCGATCGTGCTTCGTAACCACATCCAAAAATCACTCGCTACAGAAAAATGGCGACTCTGCTGGGGAGAATTACAGGTCTCTTTAGGGATCTTGTTCTTTTTTTGTCCCCTAGATAGAAACCTTGACGTCATTAGAATCTTAGGTCAAAACGCCGTTAATTTGGAATGAAACCACAGGATGGCAATTTCGCCGGGGACCCTATTTTCTGTCAGGAACTTAGGATTCATAGCTTTAAAGGTCTAGGATGATTAGGACAAATATATATACTGCTTTTCCTAATTGCTATACGTGTTTATTTTTCTGCTAATGGGAATGCGTGTGATGCCACATGTGGAAAGATTGAGTATACACTTAAGATAAGTGATGGCGACGAGGTCGACCATCAACCTCAGTGGAGGCTGACTAATGCAACCCATTCTCTCACCTAGACAATAGGCCGATTGTGATGTCTGAGAAGCTGAGGAGCCAAACCCTTTTGTAGTGCGGAAACTATCGGGAATAGTTGTTACGTGATACTACCCTCATTTGAAGCTGGTGATTTATTCTCGGTGAATGGCACTTACTCTAAGATCGCTCTACAACTCGCTGGCGATCTACTTGTTGTTTTGCTTTCCTGGGAGGAGCTGATGATAATGAGTACAGGTACAAAAATCACCATAGTATAAACCTTTAGGGATGGGTAGAGCCTTGACTTCATGACAACGACCCTTTGACCCCATGTTTTTCCTATGTTTTTGTGTGCTGCATTCATGCATTCATTTAAAAAACATTAAAACAAAAAAAAAATTCTCTTCTAGTCTTTCTATTTTTCAAATTAAACTAAGACTGTGATTGCAAATATCAGAGAAAAGGATTGCGCTAATGGATTTCGGTAGAAGGAGAACCCATAGGTATACCTTCAAGGTTCCAAAGCTAGAGGATTTGAGAAGGTTAGCGAGGATGATCACTAACCCTGAGGCTTTCAGAGCCAAGCACGGAGGTCTGCTACCACTGTTAAGAGTCCATGTGATTGAGGGAATCATGGATGCGCTCATTCAGTTTTATGATCCAGTTTATCACTATTTCACATTCTCGGATTACCAGCTCGCACCAACGCTGGAGGAGTATTCTCATCTGGTTGATCTACACATTACTGATCGAGCTCCATTTTCTGGACTGGAAGAAATTCCAAAGAATCAGACCATTGCAAGAGCAATTCATTTGGACGAGTCTGAGGTTAGGACTCTCCTAACCACTAAGGGTGGCATCCAAGGTTTGCCAGCCCAGTTCTTGACAAAGAAGGCCCTGTATTTTGCCAGTATAGGAAATGTGACTGCTTTTGAAAGCGTCTTTGTCTTGCTCACCTACGGGTTATTTTTGTTTCCCAACATCAATAACTTCGTCGATATCAACTCCATTAAGGTTTTCTCATTGGAAACCCTGTGCCGACATTGCTCACAGATGCGTATCATTCTGTACATTTGGGAAATTTGTACAGCGGAGGGGAGATCACATGCTGTGTACCTTTGCTTTACAAATGGTTTATCTCCCACTTGCCCAAGTCTGCTGCTTTTTGGGATTGCAAGAGTGCCTTACGTTGGTCGCAGAAGATCATGTCTCTTACCAACTCTGATATAGATTGGTGTAATAGGATCTATGATGAAATCAGAATCATTGATCGTTATGGAAACTTCCCCAACGTACCCCTCATAGGAACTAAAGGAGGAATCAACTATCATCCGGTGTTGGTTCATCGTCAGTTTGGATACCCGATGAGACACGTCCCACGGGGTGTTCATCTGGAAGGTCTTTTCTTCAAGGAAGGAAAAAACGACAGAGCACTAAAGATGGAAATAGTGCACGCTTGGAAACATGTTCATAAGAAAGGACAAGAGTCTCTAGGAAAACCGGACTGTGTCTCGATGAAGCCTTATCTCCATTGGGTACAAACTAGAGCTCTCAAGCTAAAAATACCTTATCCTCGTTACGAAATTCTTCCGCCGAGGGAATCTGTCATGTATTTCAAGACGGAAACTGAAAAGCTTCAGGTTACTCTCAACAAAGTTCAAAAGGAGAGAAAGTCTTGGAAGAACAAGTACTGCACCCTCGACATAGAATGCATCAAAATACAATAATTACTAAAAGAAAAGGATGCTCTGATTGAAATTTTGGAGCAACATGCTGTAGAGAATCAAGATGACCAAAGGAATTCGCTCACTCCTTTCACCTGGCAAAGGAATGACAACCCGACAATGGCCCAAGAGCCCCGGTCAAAGAAAAGGAAAGAGTCCGCACCCAATTTCTCTTCAGAGAAGACTCGGGACCCATTAGCTTAGGTTTCTATTTCCGCACCTTGTAATTTACTGTATTTCCATTTCTGTAATCCTTTGAATTCAATAAAAAGGGGTTTCCCCACTGTTTGATATTTGCAATCTAATTGTCGAAGTTTAGTTTGATTAAACCAAAAAAGAATTAATATAATCATTGCATTCATCATTCTCACATCACGTATTCTTCTTCACTACGAATCTCATGTTTGTATCTCGATTCTAGAGTCAAACTGTCTCATTCATACAATACTCGGGCTAATCGTCAGAAAAAGATGGATGATCTTGAGGAAGAAAACAGAGAGTTGAAAGAAGAGATCGACGCTCTGAGAGAGGATATGAGAAAGCTTCGTAACGACATGCAAGCCATGGCAGAAGCTCAGCTACAAAGAATTGTGATCTCAGAGATCACCTCAACGCCCATAGTGGAGAAGTATGATCCTAGGTATCAAATACCGAAAGATCATCCTTGGGGCATGCCTGTTAACTATATCCCAGAAGGATATGTTCCGCCGATCACTGAAGATTAGGGAATCACAACTGAAGCCGCTGGGCCTGAAGGTTACAAACTTCGGGAAAGCGAAGATGCCAGAGGCATACTGAAGACTCCTGAAGGTTACAAACTTTGGGAAACACCAAGACTCGCTGCCGTAGTCACGGTACCACCCCCTGTGGTGCACACTGTCCCGGAAGGACAGATTCCACAGATACCTTCTGGTAAAAAGGAAACTATGTTCGACAGAATGGATGAATTCTAGGAGCAGTTTCTGGAAATGCAGAAGGAGCTGGAAGCCATTCGCAGTCAGGATTTATTTGGAAAGGACGCCGCAGACCTCTGCTTGGTCCCCAATGTAAAAGTTCCGCACAAATTTCAAGTGCCCGACTTTGAAAAATACAAGGGTAAATCTTGCCCTCAAAGCCATCTGGTGATGTACGCTCAGAGGATGTCAGCTCATACGGAGAAATGTACGCTCGGCGGATGTCAGCTCAGACGGAGAATCAGAACCTACTGATTCACTACTTCCAGGATAGTTTAACCGGTGCCGCACTCAAATGGTACATCTGTTTAAACCGTGCCACGATCAGCACATTCAGAGATCTTGGCACTTCCTTCGTCCAACAATACAAATACAATTTGGACATGGCACCCGACAGAGATCAACTCAGATCGATGTCGCAAAAGGACAAGGAAACCTTTAAGGAGTATGCTCAAAGGTGGCGTGAGATTGCCGCTCAAATTTGTCCACCTCTTGAGGAAAAAGAGATGACAAAGATCTTCTTAAAAACCTTAAGCTCATTTTACTATGACCGAATGGTTGCCAGTGCACCCAGTGATTTCACCGAGATGGTGGGCATGGGCGTACGTCTTGAGGAAGCTGTCCGAGAAGGACATTTGGTAAAAGACACTGGATCGACGAGCGGTATTAAAAAATACGGTAGTGCTCTCCCTAAGAAAAAAGAGCAAGATATTGGGAATATATCTCTCGGAAAGCAAAGGCGACGGTACCAACCAGTAGCAGCTGTAACTCCTGCTATCAACACCGCGCCTACATATCAACCTCAGGTTGCGCAGAGCCAACCTGATCAGCAAAGGACACAACAGCCTCTTCAGCAGGCCGTCCTCTATATAACAACAACCGTACAACACGGCCACCAGGATTTTGTCCTATACCCGTGTCATACGCAGAGTTATTTCCGTTACTACTGGCTAAGGGGCACATCCAGACTAAGTCTCCTCTTACAGTACCAGAAAATCTGCCTTTTTGGTTTAAGCTGGATCAAACTTGCCCTTACCACCAAGGAGGATCAGGGCATAACATTGAGAATTGTCTCAATTTCAAATCCGACGTGCAAAAACTTGTTAGGAGCAGGGTCTTATCCTTCAAGGATACAAATCCTAATGTTCTCACGAACCCGCTGCCTCAACATGAGAAGGCTGCAGTCAATTTGATAGAAGGAGAATCTAACGATGTCTATCAAATTCACGATGTACTCTTGTTGAAAACCAATCTGGTCAAGATGCATTGTAGACAGAGTGGATATGGCCATGTGCACCTCATAATTATCACTAGTGTGATATCTGCTCTAAAGACAACAGGGGATGTTCTGTGGTGCAAGCAGCTCTACAGGAACAAATGGATCTCGGATGGATCCAAGAGCACCGAGTTCGTGGAGTTAACATGGTCTACATGAATTCTAACGTTATTCAAAACCACGACATCCGTGCGATGAATGTCAACTTAGTGGCAATGCACTCAAGGCAAAGCCAGTATCATAATCTGTCGCAGCACAATTACAGTTCTTGTCTGACTTGCTCGGTAAACAAACAGGGTTGCTCTTTTGTACAAGAAGCCCTCCAGCGTCAGATGGATCTTGGATGGATCCAAGACTACCATGATAGGAATTCCTATCAAATCAACATGGTTCAGATCTTCGATATTCGCGTGATGAATACCAACCTGGTAGAGTTACATGCTGAGCAGGTCCGACTCGGATTCTTAATATCACACGACTATCAAAGCTATAAAGCGGGCTGTGAAAACGATCGAGGTTGTACCCTTGTCCAGGAGGCACTTCAGCACTTGTTAAATCACTGGTGGATGCCAATTTATATGGATGAAGATACTCAGCAAATTAGTATCAATAACAGAAACCCCACTCGGCGTCAGAGTCAGGATGTCCGATCAGTGGAAGCTAACCTAGTGAGGTTACATTGTATTCAAAGTGGGCGTGGCCAGGTGCCACCACACAATTATGACCGTTGTAGCGTCTGTTCGGAAAGTAACCAAGGGTGTTACCTTGTGAGAGCAGCTCTTCAGGGTCAGGTGGATCGTGGAGAGATTCGTCCATATCCGGGTTCTGGACCCATCAACTAGACGCCGAACTACCTTACTGATCAAGTTGAGGATGTTGTCACGATCGCTGGTCATCACAGGAAAATCAGAGGGCTCCCGTAGTCATCTATCTGCCGGGACCACTACCGTATGAATCAGCTAAGGCAATCCCTTACAAAGCAACGACAATTGAAAATGGAAAGGTAATTCCATTACCCTCTGTTGTGAATATTGCAGATATCAGTCGTGTAACACGGAGTGGTAGAATCTTCAACCGAGGGGTTGGGGAAGCTAACAAAGAAAAGGAACTTCAGACGGAAACTCCTGATCTACCAGTCGGTCAATCCAGTAATCCCGACCTTTCGAAAAATAATGATGAGATGCTGAAGCTCATCCAAAGGAGTGAATACAACATTGTAGATCAACTGTTACAAACTCCTTCAAAGATCTCGGTATTATCATTATTACTCAGTTCAGAAGCCCACAGGCAGGCTCTACAGAAAGTCTTGGAGCAAGCTTTTGTGGAACAGGATGTAACGATTAGACAGTTCGATAGTATTGTCTCTAACATCACTTCCTGCAACAATTTGGGATTTAGTGATGAGGAATTACCTGAAGAGGGTTGTCGTCATAACATGGCGCTTAATATCACAGTCAACTGCCAGGACGATGCTTTAGCCAGCGTACTGGTAGACACAGGGTCAGCCCTGAATGTTATGCCGAAGTCCACTTTGATGCAATTATCATTCAAAGGCCCTCCGATGAGAACCAGTGAGGTCGTCGTCAAAGCGTTCGATAGATCTAGAAAAATAGTTATCGGCTAAGTTGATCTTCTTATAACTATCGGTCCTCATACTTTCTAAGTCACTTTCCAGGTCATGGACATCCGGGCAACGTACAGTTGTTTATTAGGAAGACCTTGGATACATCAGGCTGGGGCGGTTACTTCCACCCTCTACCAAAAGCTAAAGTTCGTCCAGAACGGCCAACTCATCACAGTCTGCGTGGAGCAGGCTTTGCTGGTGATTAACTTGTCATCATCTGCTGGTATAGAACCCGAGGATGTTATTGGAACTCAGTTCCAAGCACTGTCGGTGAGCAAGAATAATCAATTCAAATAAGGAACTTCCATTTCTTCATACAACGATGCTATAAAAGCGGTCGAGAGTATCGATACGACAGGATGGGGACAGCTTGTTATTCCTACTGGCAATACAACAAAGAAGGGTCTTGGTTTTTCTGCAACCTGTACCCAGACAGCTGCTAACGATGAAAGTCTTCATCCCCTTCAAAACTTCTTCCACAGTGGAGGTTTCCTTCACCCAGTGTCTCAAGCAGTACATGCTATCAATGTGGAAGATCCCTCTGACACAGATGAAGAATGGAAGTCATACCTTAATGGGGACGGTTATATGTCTCAGGAAGAGGTGCCTACACCATTTTGCTATCCTGCACAGAGTCCGAGATTTATACCAAGGTCAGACGTTGAAATGATCTATGGAGATTGTGATCCGGAAGGATGCCGTGCTCCTCCAAACTCATTAGAGGAGGACACTCTGATGAAAGACAATTTTGACTACACCTACTATGGCCCAATGGATGGTCTGCCAATGTGGCAGCCCTACCCAGGAAACTTGGGCCAAGAGAGTCATCCGAACAATGAAAATCAGCTGACCATCATTGAACAGAATACCTGTGTCCCCACCATGTCATGGGATCAACACTCAGGTCATTCAGAAACTACTCAACATGAAGATGAATTCGCAATGTTTGCAGGACTTGAATTCATCAACTATGCTTTTCCCGAGGTCAACGTCATCGAGAGAGATGAATCCTCCAGTTCCAAAGAAGTTTGGGACACCTTGGGACAACTGAGTAGAAAATTTGATTATATGGTCAAGTACACCGCTCCCGAAAGCTCTCGTATCTGGCTCGAAGATATCCAGCCAACTGGATGGGGAGATACAGCTGAGAGCACAAATACTATGCAAAATACAACTGAGGAATTCTCTTACGACAATTCTGCCTGGGAGACAGATTCCAATGATCCTGCTACACCAGAAATCAGCGTTATTTCTAAAGACAAATCAAGGAAAGTACCAGACTTTGTGATTCATCGACGAGTTCGCCGCCAATGGGTTGCTGTCGATGCTCCGAAGGTCGTTCGCCAGTCAAAGTAATTGCCATCTTTTAACCTTTCACCCTGCCCAGGTGAAATGGATGTTTTGATAGGGCTCGCTTTCTGTAAATTTTCCCTCTTCGCTTTGCCCAAAGCGAAAAAGTTTTGTTTTATAGGGTTGTAGTTTCAAGAATCGACTTGTTCATTAATAAAATAATGTCGTTCTATAATTTCCGCATTAATCGCTATTTTCTCTTTTTACTTTTTCAGAAAATGGTAATCCTAAAAAACAATTCAATAATAAAAACAAGCAGTAAAATAAAACACCGCACACACTTGCATTTTCTCTATCTCTTCTAAACACAAATCATCACGTCATGCAGATTGCTTGTTTTAAACCCCGTTGAAACATACGATCCGATGCCTTCTCCCAACTTTGAGTTCTCGATTTTCGAGGCTGAAGAAGAAGTTGACAACGAAATTCCAGAAGAGATCTCCCTACTACTCAGACAAGAGGAAAGGTCCATTGAACCTCATAAAGAACCGTTGGAAATGGTAAACTTGGGTTCAGAACAAGAGAGAAAACAAATCAGGATTGGGGCACTTCTAAGTCTAACTGCCAAAGAGAGTTTGATAAAGCTTCTCAAAGAATTCCCCGATGTATTCGCTTGGTCCTATCAGGACATGCCAGGGTTGGATACCAGCATCGTGGAACATCACTTACCGTTGAGATCAGAATGTCCGCCAGTAAAGCAGAGGTTGAGACGGACTCACCCGGACATGGCCATCAAAATCAAAGAGGAGGTACAGAAACAGATTGATGCGGGTTTCCTCGCTACGTCAGAATATCCTCAATGGTTAGCCAATATCGTACCCGTTCCGAAAAAGGATGGAAAGGTCAGAATGTGTGCCGACTACCGAGATCTGAACAAGGCTAGTCCAAAGGACGACTTTCCTTTACCACACATTGACATGCTGGTAGACAGTACAGCAAAGTTCAAAGTCTTCTCCTTCATGGATGGATTCTCGGGCTATAATCAGATCAAAATGGCGCCGAAAGACATGGAGAAAACTTCGTTCATTACCCCATGGGGTACCTTTTGTTACAAGGTGACACCGTTCGGTTTAAAGAACGCCGGGGCAACCTATCAAAGGGCCATGACAACTCTTTTTCATGACATGATACACAAAGAGATCGAGGTATATGTCGATGATATGATTGCAAAATCTAAGACAGAAGAGGAGCATGTGACCCACCTATCAAAATTATTCGAGTGTTTGCGAAAGTACAAACTCCGCTTGAATCCCAATAAGTGCACCTTCGGTGTCCATTCAGGGAAACTCTTAGGGTTCATCGTCAGCCAGAAAGGAATTGAGGTTGATCCTGACAAGGTCAAGGCCATTCAAGAAATGCCTTCTCCGAAAACTGAAAAACAAGTCAGAGGATTCCTGGGACGTTTGAACTACATCTCCAGATTCATATTCCTCATGACAGCCATATGTGCGCCGATTTTCAAATTACTCAAAAGGAACCAGGATTGCGTTTGGTCAGAAGACTGCCAAACCGCCTTCGACAGTATCAAGGAATACCTGTTGAATCCGCCGATTCTATCACCTCCAGTGGAAGGAAGACCACTGATCATCTACCTCACCGTCTTGGAAGACTCAATGGGGTGTGTACTTGGCCAACAAGATGAAACCAAACGGAAAGAGTCTGCCATTTACTATTTGAGCAAGAAATTCACCGACTGCGAAACTCGGTACACGATGCTTGAGAAAACTTGTTGCGTTTTGGCTTGGGCAGCCAAGCGTCTTCGCCAATACATGATTCATCATACTACTTGGTTAATCTCATAAATGGATCCAATCAAGTATGTCTTCGAAAAACCTGCTCTCACAGGAAGGATTGCCCGTTGGCAGATGCTGCTATCAGAATATGACATAGAGTACCACGCTCAGAAAGCCGTTAAGGGAAGTATTTTAGCCAATCATTTGGCTCATCAACCGATTGACCATCAAGAATCAATCGGGTTTGACTTCCCAGACGAAGATGTTATGTATCTAAAAATGAAAGATTGCGATGAACCGTTACCCAGTGAAGGGCCAGAACCAGGTTCTCAATGGGGATTTGTCTTTGACGAAGCAGTTAATCATTATGGAAACGGAATCGGGGCAATCATTGTTACCCCTCAGGGTACCCACATTCCTTTCACCGCCAGACTTACGTTCAAATGTACGAACAACGAGGCCGAATACGAAGCTTGTATTATGGGTCTCGAAGAAGCAATTGATTTAAGGATCAAAAACTTAGACGTATACGGCGATTCAGCCTTGGTTATCAATCAGATAAAAGGAGATTGGAACACATACCAATCAGGATTGATTCCTTACAAAGACTACGCAAGAAGGTTGCTACCTTTCTTCAATAGAGTTGAGTTTCATCATATCCCTCATGAGGAGAATCACATGACTGATGCATTAGCCACTCTCTCTTCCATGATTAGTGTAGGTCAATGGAACGACTTACCTAAGATCGACATAATGCGCTTTGAAAGGCCCGCTTACATCTTCATGATTGAAGCAGTCATAGACGACAAACCTTGGTATCATGATATCAAATACTTCCTTCAGAAACAAGAGTACCCACCTGGGGCACTAAGAAAAGACAGGAAAACCCTCAGAAGATTGGCTGGAAACTTCTTCCTGAGCGGTGACACTCTCAATAAGAAAATTTTTGACATGGTCTTGCTCCGATGCGTAGACAGACCAGAAGCAGAAATGCTAATGAAAGAAATTCATGAAGGATCCTTTGGCACTCATGCCAACGGACACACAATGGCGAGAAAAATTCTAAGAGCGGGGTACTACTGGTTGACCATGGAATCCGACTGCTACAAGTACATGAGGAGGTATCACAAGTGTCAGATATACTCCGACAAAGTTCATGTACCGCCATCACATCTCAAAGTTCTTTCTTCCCCGTGGCCTTTTTCCATATGGGGAATCGACATGATTGGCTTGATTGAACCCAAGGCTTCAAACGGACATCGGTTCATCCTGGTAGCCATTGACTATTTCACCAAGTGGGTCGAAGCAGCGTCGTACGCTAATGTAACCCGACAAGTGGTGGTCCGATTTATCAAAAACAATATCATCTACCATTATGGTGTTCCAAGCGAGATCATTACTGACAATGGATCTAACTTGAACAACAAGATGATGAAGGATTTGTGCGCAGAGTTCAAGATTGAACATTATAACTCATCTCCCTACCGACCCAAGATGAACGGAGCAGTAGAAGCGGCCAATAAGAACATCAAGAAGATCGTTCAAAAGATGGTTGTAACCTACAAAGACTGGCACGAGATGCTACCCTTTGCTCTTCACGGTTATCGTACATCTGTCCGCACTTCAACAGGGGCAACCCCTTTCTCTCTAGTGTATGGCATGGAAGCAGTGCTCCCCATAGAAGTAGAGATCCCGTTAATCCGAGTATTGATGGAAGCTAAGCTCACCGAAGCTTAATGGTGTCAAAGTCGACGCGACGAACTGAATCTGATCGAGGAGAAGAGAATCACGGCACTATGCCATGGTCAGCTGTATCAACAGAGAATGAAAAAGGCATTCGACAAAAAGGTCCGACCTCGCATCTTCATGAAAGGAGACCTTGTGCTCAAGAAGATACAATCATTTCTCACTGATTCTCGGGGCAAGTGGACTCCGAATTATGATGGCCCCTATGTGGTCACGAAAACTTTCTCAGGCGGCGCCTTGAGACTTGCAACCATGGACGGAAAGGAATTTGCCTACCCCACGAATGTTGATGTAGTCAAGAAATACTTCGCCTAAAAAATAAAAAAAAAATCATCCCGGTGGATTGGAAACATCACAGTACAATCCAGACAAAAGTTAGGGATAATGGCAAGTAACTATGTTCAACAGAGGCAGGTCCCTCAGCAGCAGTTACACTATCCATCGGAGGAAAACTCCAGTCAAGGTCATCTTCGACAGAAGCTCAGGATGCCCCGAATTCAAAGTTGGTAGAAGGATAGTGGTCGTTATGTTTCAACGTAGCCCTTTTCCCTATAAATTACCATTTTCTAACTTTGTAAATACTCAATGGAATCAGGCGTTTAGCTGATCTCCATTTTATCAATAAAATTTGAGCCCTTGTGCTTTTGTTTGTAATTCTTATTTGTTTTAGCTTTACAGAACGACATTGTTAACATGATTAACGATTCTTGAAATAAAACAAAAATGAATTTACTTGTTAAAACTTTTTCTGCTTTTTAATAAAGACGACAATTTCTTTTGACCGTTGAACATCAGAAGAACTTCGGTCGCTTCTCCAGAAGTAATCGAACTTCAAAGTGCAGAATCAAAGTACTCCTTCTATGCCAGTACGCCTGAATAAAGGGATCAACTGTGTCAGAGACCTTGTTTCATCTGACACGCTTCGGCCGAGCTCTCATCTCCTAAGCCTGATCAACATAGCTCCCAACAGGGACCATCTCTCCTAAGAAAGGCAGAACTGCTATCTTGAACCAACGGTACTTCTTCGCCCTGCAATGGCCGAGTATCCAGTCGTGTTCATCTTTTAGTTTATATGTTGCGTCAATTTTGTCAGCATATACATACATGCATCATGCATTATTGATTTACATTCACAGTCATATTGTATCACTATCACTCTAGTCGGTCTTGTCCCCTAGTGATAAAAGTCCTCTCAATCGAGTTGTCAGCCCTTTCCTCGTCAGGAAGTGTTACGTCTGAACAATCTCTATCCTCCAGTTTTATTTCTGGATTGAAGTTGGGTCCTCGACCACTTTGATAACTTGAACCTCTGAAAGACCAGAGAGCCCTCAGTTAACATCACTCTTCGCCATTGAAGATGATATCCTTGCTTTCCCGGATTAAAGAAAATCCCAAGAGAAAGCCTCCTAAATCGGAGATTCGGCAGTACGGCAGTTTTTCTCCAAAAAACCCACTGATGAAAAGGTCATCGGCACCTCAAAATTGGATCACATCATATGGCATTTCTCCGAGAAGATCTCCGAGAAAAGTATGATGTAAAGACCTCGAATGAAAGCAGTCTCTCAAGAGACTCATTTTCCCCAGTAGATTCAGCAAATGGCGTCTCCAAACAGAAAAGTTTGTGCACCTCTACAACTCAGACGACTGGGTTCCCCAGCAAGTCTGACATCAAAACTTTTTCCACTCAAATAGTATCTCCCCAGGAAAATTCCGCGAGAAGTTTGAAGGAAAGCCGCTACGAATAGCGTCCCTTGTCAAGAAAGTTTATTGACAAAAGAAACTGAGACCAGTTCCTTGGTAGGAAACCAGGATCGAGGGGAAGTTTACATCAGAAACTAAGACCAGTTCCTTGGTAGGAAATCAGGATCGAGGGGAAGTTTACATCAGAAACTAAGACCAGTTCCTTGGTAGGAAACCAAGATAGAGGGGAAGTTTACATCAGAAACTAAGACCAGTTCCTTGGTAGGAAACCAGGATCGAGGGGAAGTTTACATCAGAAACTAAGACCAGTTCCTTGGTAGGAAACCAGGATCGAGGGGAAGTTTACATCAGAAACTAAGACCAGTTCCTTGGTAGGGAACCAGGATCGAGGGGAAGTTTACCTTTTCTAAGCATCATTGCTTAGCAAAAGAAGATGAATGTGTGAATTACTATTCATAGACGCCGTCAAAATTTCGGGTATTCCGATATTTAATCCTCTTGCACCCCGAATGCCCGAATACCTTCGTCATTCACACCTTCGTGTCCAAGAAGATTAAATAGGGGCATCTGTCATACCCCAAATTTTGACCACTTAGATTTCCCATCATTGTGCAAATCATCATCACAATATGGAGGAACCATCATACTTCATCAGTCTCCCCAAAGATGGGTGAGCATCCACTACAATCAAAATTAGGGTTTCAAGCCCTCTCAGAGCCTTAGACAAAGGATCAATCAAGTAATGACATGATCTTCAACTTGTCTAACATCCACAATGGATCAAAAGGACTCCCACTTCAAGGATCAAGCACAAGGCTGCTCCCTTCTAGGTGGATCAAGTCTCAAGATCGATAGTGTAACCAAATTAGGGTTTTGGTCGACCAGGGCCTCCAGATGGAAAATTTTCATCTGGGCACAAGCCAATGATCCAAAACATAGCCTAATATACTTCATGGGACCTCATGGACCCAATCATCAAGTCAATTTTGCCTCAGGGGATGCATTCATAAAAAATCAGGAATTAGGGTTTCGTGACCTAATTCCCCCCTAAGTTGACTTTTGGGACAAATCATGAGCCAAGATCTCAAGACATGATTTGAGGGTCTCTAATGAACTATATTGATCCATTTAGAACAATGGATTAATCCAAGAAGCTTGAGCAACAAGTCTCAATTTCATCTGCACCACAATTAGGGTTTCGCGAGGAAAGTCAACTGTAACTTTGAATTTTGACCAGGACATGCTCCCAAACCCTAAGACATGATTCAATATACCCTATGACACCCATGGAACATGTCCATCAAGTTTGATTCAGGTCAAGGACATGATTTCATGAAGAATTGCACAGTTTGGAATTCATCTGATAAAAAGTCAACTGTGCACAAAAGTCAACTTTGACTTTTTGAGATTTTTCACTAAAATGGATTTTTAACCCTAAAATGATGTTAATGTATGATTTGAATCATCATTCATCAAGAAAAATCAAAGAAAGTGGGATAACTTGTAAAAGGGGTAACCATAAAAACTTAGAAAAATTTCTAAGTTATAGAAAAAGTGACACTAATGTGCCAATTTTGGAGGACCATAACTCCTAAACCACAAGGCCATTGTTCCCCATTCAAAGCTTGATTTGTAGATCTCATTGCCCTCTACAAAAGCTTCATACTGACCTATTTCCAAATTCGTCATGGATTTTGAGTTATGGAGTGATCAAAATCAAGAAAAGTCACTTTGTTCCAACACCTAGTGAAAATTTCACTAAGTCAGATTTTCCCCTACTTTTTGCCAAATGTAGGGGGATTTTTCACTTGGATTCAAAAGAGATCAAAACCAAACATGTTCAAACAATTGTTGTATCATGTAAGGGCTTTCCAAAATGACCAAGAACATTACCAAATTCAATTTGAGTCATGAGATATAACATTGGCAAGTTGCCTTGTTGAAATCTGTCATGGCAAGGCAGATTTTGCGTTTTTGCTCGATTTACCAAAATCAGCCAAATCCAAATGCTCCTATCCACTTGGACACCTCTGAGGATTAAATCTAAAGGGGACAATCACTGAGCCATGCCTCCAAAATCTTTGGAACAAGAAATAACATGTTGAACCTAGAATTTCCAAAATAGGGACAAGACTCCAATTTTGGATTGGAGCATTCAATGGAAGTATCAAGGTGACATGGACTGAGCCATTCTCAACTGAATTCAGTCAAGACTTATCCAAGACTAAGGGAACCACAACCCTGTGCCCTAACCTCTAGTCAATGGCTAGAGGAGACTTGGATTTCCATTGAACAACATTTGCCAAACCTCTGCTGTAGTTGCCATTCACTGTGGATCCCAAAACAAACTTGCTCTACTATAAATAGAGCTTAATTGTGATCAGTTTGAGTACACCAAAGCCATCAAACAGATACTTTCTTCAAAATCTCTTCTTTCACTCCAATTTTGCCTTCTAAGGCAAGTCACTATCGGGTTTTGAGTTTGGGAGCTTTTCCAATCAAACCAATCACACCCACACACACCTCAAACACATCATATAGAAGTGATCCAAACACTCACATAATATCTGGAACACAGATTTCACAAAATCACCAGCCAATTGCTCAAGTTCTTGACAGATTTGCAGTTGGGGTACCATCTCAAGTTCCAGATCATTTCAATCCATTCCAAGCATTCATACACACTCCATGGCACCTAGGGAAGCTATCCAGATCATTGGAACCTAGTTGTAACACCTCCAACACAAATCACGATCACCAGCTGCAAGTGGTAAGCATGAGCTCTTCTAACTCTATGATCCATGCAATTTTTGCTGCACAATAATTTGGCCATATGTACATAATCATGCATGGAATGTTTCACCTCAATTAATTGCATTGTTTGAATCGTGTATAAAAAATCCTAGCCTTCATGCAGAAATTGGGGTTCTTGAGCATTTTTCGTGATTTCTTGTTTTATGCTTAATTTAAATGAAATTAATTGTCATAGACATGATCGTGAGGTTGAAACGAGTTGATTGGTATATGGATTGCATGATATAATCAAGTATTTAGTGAGATTGAAGAGAAAATACAAATCTGGGAAAACCCAGAACACGCGCGTGTTCTTGGCGCCATTTTTTGAAAATTCAAATATTTGAATTTTGTGATTTTATTTAATTGATTCAAAAATTAATTTCTCTCTGAGTTTTAATGATTTTGAGTTGATTCTTTTTTTAATAATTCACAAAAATGTTAAAATATTTTATTTTCCCAAAAAATCCCAAAAATATTATTTATTTTGTATAATTGATATTTTTGCAAAGAATTAATGTTTTAATTGTTTTTAACATTTAAAATATTTTTTCCACCTTGATTTTGCAACTTTTAATGCTTTCTAATTATTTTGTTGGTCAATACTTAATTTTTGAAGCATTAATCCAAGATCACAATTTGTTTTCCATGTGTTAAACAATTTTGATCATTTTAATTGAATTTTTATTCAATTAAATACATTTTTGAAAACAAATTAGGGTTTTGGATTAATTCAATCCTCATAAATCATTTTCAAAACATTTTGGGCCTCTAATAGAGTGTAAGACCCAATCCTTTTTTGACCAAATCATTTTTGGGCCTCAGTATATTGTATAAGTCCCGATACCGTCAAAAACAAACAGCGCTATTGTCGCCTTTTCAAAACAAAAAAACCTTGGGCCTACCCTCGAGTAGTAAGACCCATTTCTTTTCTTAAAACTCTTTTGGGCCTCTATTAGAGTGTAAGACCCAACCCCCTTGTACAGAAAACTTTTTGGGTCTCATTCGTTGTATAAGTCCCTCTGTACATTTTCAAATAAACGACGCGATCGTCGCCAGTTTAAAAATAACCTTTGGCCTCTCCTTGAGCTATAAGACCCATTCAAAACTTTTGGGCCTCTAATAGAGTGTAAGACCCAACCCCCTTTTAACCAAAACATTTTGGGCCTCAGATATTGTATAAGCCCCTTCGCGTTAAAAGAAAATCTCGGCGCGATCGCCATTTCAAACGAAACGTCAACTGGGCCTACCCTCGTGTTATAAGCCCCACTCTCACTCTTTTAAAACCTTTTGGCCCTCTTGAGAGAGTGTAAGACCCATCCCTTTGTACAGAAAACCTTTTTTAAGTCCCTCTGTACAAAATTCAAACAGTGCGCTCACTGATAAAACCCTGGGCCTCTCCTTGAGCTGTAAGCCCCAAATCTTTCTTTTTCAAAGCACTTTCTCCTTTGATTTTGAATATACTGTTGTTTTCAATCTTTCTTTATTGAACAACTAACCAAACATCATGGAAGCTCTACAACCGAGTAAGTGGTTATTGCTTTCATTTACCGCTTTCATATACATATAACTGTATTGTGGGGCTGTTTCACTATAAGTCTTCTTTCATAAACTCATATCAACTGTGTAATAATAGTATAGATATTTCAAGTTTCCCCGACAACTACGTCTAGAACTAGGTGACGCCGTTTCGTTTATTCATAGAAATAGACAACTAGATCCCCAATAGGATCACCAGATACAGTCTTCTCTTCGGCTGTCCTCATTAGGAATTGTCAAGAAACTCTACTCCCAGAGATGAATGTATTCTCCGTGAATGGCATCTTTGAGTTTCTTCCAAATTCTCGAACTTTCCTGACTTGATCTATTCCTTGTGAATAGCTTGCCTTGAATTTCTCGGGGTTTGGGGACCCACGGGCTTTTTAAAAGCATCGGCCTCCTCTTGGGCATCATACAAGGACCCACAGGCTTCCTAAATGCAACCCTGCCTCCTCTTGGGCATAGTACAAGGACCCGTCGGCTTCTTAGAAGTATTCACAGCCTCCTCTTAGGCTTCGTATAATGATTCTTCCTCCGGGAATGATAGCCTCCTCTTGGGCTTCGTACAACTTCATCTAATCGCTGTAAGGAGTTGTTGATGTTTGTGTACTGTGAACGAGGGACAGCTTTGATGCTAAAAGGTTGATTGGATCAACCAGTGGTTTTCTTATACAAAGCCTAAGAGGAGGCTAATATGTGTCTCACATAAGAGGAGGTTTTGGACTCGACGATAGAGTCTTTTGGTATCTCGTATAAAGCCCGAGATGGAGGCTATTTGACTCAACAGGAGAGTTTTTTTTGTATCTCGTACGAAGCCCGAGATGGAGGCTGTTGTTTATTTGGCTCAATAAGAACCTTTTTGTATCTCGTATAAATCCCGAGATGGAGGCGAAAGGGTGATTTACTCAACGAGGGAGTCTCTTATGTGTCTCGTACAAAGCCCGAGAGAGAGGTTAAACTCTGTTTGACTCCGCTGGGGAGAATCATTGTACAAAACCCAAGAGGAGGCTATGGTGACTGTTTCAGTTGAGTGACAGGTCCAGTATACTGATTTTGAAAGAGAAAATCAGTTCTTATATGAGCAACACTGTACTCAAGGATTTGATTCGAGGATCCGGGTTATTCCTGTTCTTTAAGGAAGTGGGAAATCCGAAGGGTATTGAGACTGTCTGAGTCTACGGGTTTTCTTCCTATTTAACGAAGAGGTCCTTTGAGAATGTCTTTGAGACTCAAGGAGATTAGACTGTCCAAGTCTAGAGTTTCATATTTTGTACTATGCTTTGAGAAATAGTAGTAGACTCTTTGAAAGGATTGTTCTATGCAGATGACTAAGTTCTGTTCCTATAGCTCTAGGAGGTCGTCGGGACAATTTGTACGAAGCCCAAGAGGAGGCTGGAAACATTTTAGAAGCCGACAGGTCCTTGTACTAAGCCCAAGAGGAGGCTATCATTCCCGGAGGAAGAGATCATTATACGAAGCCTAAGAGGAGGCTGTGAATACTTCTAAGAAGCCGAGAGGTCCTTGTACTAAGCCCAAGAGGAGGCGGGGTTGCTTTTAGGAAGCCTGTGGGTCCTTGTATGATGCCCAAGAAGAGGCCGATGCTTTTAAAAAGCCCGTGGGTCCCCAAACCCCGAGAAATTCAAGACAGGCTATTCACAAGGAATAGATCAAGCCAGTAAAGTTCGAGAATTTGGAAGAAACTTAAAGATGCCATTCACAGAGAATACATTCATCTCTGGGAGTAGAGTTTCTTGACAATTCCTAATGAGGACAACCGAAGAGAAGACTGTATCTGGTGGTCCTATTGGGGATCTAGTTGTCTATTTCTATGAATAAATGAAACGGCGTTTCCTAGTTCTAGACGCAGTTGCCGGGGAAACTCTAAATATATATACTATTATTACACAGTTGATATGAGTTTATGAAAGAAGACTTACAGCGAAACAGCCCCACAATACAGTTATATGTATATGAAAGCGGTAAATGAAAACATATAAACACTTACTCGGTTGTAGAGCTTCCATGCTGTTTGGTTAGTGGTTCAACAAAGAAAGATTGAAAACAATAGTATATTCAAAATCAAAGGAGAAAGTGCTTTGAAAAAGAAAGATTTGGGGCTTACAGCTCAAGGAGAGGCCCAGGGTTTTATTAGTGAGCGCACTGTTTGAATTTGTACAGAGGGACTTATACAAGTGACTGAGGCCCAGAAAGGTTTTCTGTACAAAGGGATGGGTCTTACGCTCTCTTAAGAGGCCCAAAAAGTTTTAAAGAAAAAGAGTGGGGCTTATAACACGAGGTTAGGCCCAATTGATTATTTTGTTTAAAAATGGCGATCGCGCCGATGTTTTCTTTTAACGCCGAGGGACTTATACAATAAGTGAGGCCCAAAAATTGTTTTGGTTAAAAGGGGGTTGGGCCTTACACTCTATTTGAGGCCCAAAAATGATTTGGTCAAAAAAGGATTGAGTCTTACACTCTATTAGAGGCCCAAAATGTTTTGAAAATGATTTATGAGGGTTGAATTAATCCAAAACCCTAATTTGTTTTCAAAAATGTATTTAATTGAATAAAAATTCAATTAAACTGATCAAAATTGTTTAGCATAGGAAAAACAAATTGTGATCTTGGATTAATGCTTCAAAATTAAGTATTGACCTACAAAATAATTAGAAAGCATTAAAAGTTGCAAAATCAAGGTGGAAAAAAATATTTTAAATGTCAAAAACAATTAAAACATTAATTCTTTGCAAAAATATCAATTATACAAAATAAATAATATTTTTGGGATTTTTTGGGAAAATAAAATATTTTAACATTTTTGTGAATTATTAAAAAAAGAATCAACTCAAAATCATTAAAACTCAGAGAGAAATTAATTTTTGAATCAATTAAATAAAATCACAAAATTCAAATATTTGAATTTTTCAAAAAATGGCGCCAAGAACACACCAAGAACACGCGCGTGTTCTGGGTTTGCCCAGATTTGCATTTTCTCTTCAATCTCACTGAATACTTGATCATATCATGCAATCCACACACCAATCAACTCGTTTCAACCTCACGATCATGTCTAAGACAATTAATTTGATTTAAATTAAGCATAAAACAAGAAATCACGAAAAATCCTCAAGAACCCTAATTTCTGCATGAAGGCTAGGAGTTTTTATACACGATTCAAACAATGCAATTAATTGAGGGGAAACATTCCATGCATGATTATGAACATATGGCCAAATTATTGTGCAGCAAAAATTGCATGGATCATAGAGTTAGAAGAGCTCATGCTTACCACTTGCAGCTGGTGATCGTGATTTGTGTTGGAGGTGTTACAGCTAGGTTCCAATGATCTGGATAGCTTCCCTAGGTGCCATGTAGTGTGTATGAATGCTTGGAATGGATTGAAATGATATGGAACTTGAGATGGTACCCCAACTGCAAATCTGTCAAGAACTTGAGCAATTGGCTGGTGATTTTGTGAAATCTGTGTTCTAGATGTTATGTGAGTGTTTGGATCACTTCTATATGATGTATATGAGGTGTGTGTGTGATTGGTTTGGTTGGAAAAGCTCTCAAACTCAAAACCCGATAGTGACTTGCCTTAGAAGGCAAAATTGGAGTGAAAGAAGAGATTTTGAGGAAAGCATCTATTTGATGGCTTTGGTGTACTCAAACTGATCACAATTGAGCTCTATTTATAGTAGAGTAAGTTTGTTTTGGGATCCACAGTGAATGGCAACTGCAACAGAGGTTTGGCCAATGTTGTCCAATGGAAATCCAAGTCTCCTCTAGCCATTGAGTAGAGGTTAGGGCACAGGGTTGTGGTTCCCTTGGTCTTGGATAAGTCTTGACTGAATTCAGTTGAGAATGGCTCAGTCCATGCCACCTTGATGCTTCCATTGAATGCTCCAATCCAAAATTGGAGTCTTGTCCCTATTTTGGCAATAATAGGTTCAACATGCTATTTCTTGTTCCAAAGACTTTGGAGGCTTGGCTCAGTGATTATCCCCTTTAGATTCAATCCTCAGAGGTATCCAAGTGGATAAGAGCATTTGGATTTGGCTGATTTTGGCAAATCGACCAAAAGTATAAAAATCTGCCTTGCCTTGGCAAATTTCAGCAAGGCAACTTGCCAATGTCATATCTCATGACTCAAATTGAATTTGGTAATGTTCTTGGCCATTTTGGAAAGCCCTTACATGATACAACAACTGTTTGAACATGTTTGGTTTTGATCTCTTTTGAATCCAAGTGAAAAATCCCCCTACATTTGGCAAAAAGTAGGGTAAAATCTGACTTAGTGAAATTTTCACTAAGTGTTGGAACAAAGTGACTTTTCTTGATTTTGATCACTCCATAACTCAAAATCCATGAGGAATTTGAACATAGGTCAGTATGAAGCTTTTGTAGAGGGCAATGAGATCTACAAATCAAGCTTTGAATGAGGAACAATGGCCTTGTGGTTTAGGAGTTATGGTCCTCCAAAGTTGGCACATTAGTGTCACTTTTTCCATAACTTAGAAATTTTTCTATGTTTTTATGGTTACCCCTTTTACAAGTTATCCCACTTTCTTTGATTTTTCTTGATGAATGATGATTCAAATCATACATTAACATCATTTTAGGGTTAAAAATCCATTTTGGTGAAAAATCTCAAAAAGTCAAAGTTGACTTTTGTGCACAGTTGACTTTTTATCAGATGAATTCCAAACTGTGCAATTCTTCATGAAATCATGTCCTTGACCTAAATCAAACTTGATGGACATGTTCCATGGGTGTCATAGGGTATATTGAATCATGTCTTAGGGCTTGGGAGCATGTCCTAGTCAAAAGGCAAAGTTACAGTTGACTTTCCTCGCGAAACCCTAATTGTGGTGCAGATGAAATTGAGACTTGTTACTCAAGCTTCTTGGATTAATCCATGGTTCCAAATGGATCAATATAGTTCATTAGAGACCCTCAAATCATGTCTTAAGGTCTTGGCTCATGATTTGTCCCAAAAGTCAACTTAGGGGGAATTAGGTCAAGAAACCCAATTTCCTGATTTTTGATGAATGCATCCCCTGAGGAAAAATTGACTTGATGATTAGGTCCATGAGGTCCCATGAAGTATATTAGGTTATGTTTTGGATCATTGGCTTGTGCCCAGATGAAAAATTTCCATCTGGAGGCCCTGGTCGACCAAAACCCTAATTTGGTGACACTGTCGATCTTGAGACTTGATCCACCTAGAAGGGAGCAGCCTTGTGCTTGATCCTTGAGGTGGGAGTCCTTTTGATCCATTGTCGATGTTACACAAGTTGAAGATCATGTCATTCCTTGATTGATCCTTTGTCTAAGGCTCTGAGAGGGCTTGAAACCCTAATTTTGATTGTAGTGAATGCTCAACAACCCTTGAGGCATTTGATGAGGCATGATGGTTCATCCATATTGTGATGATGATTTGCACAATGATGGGAAATCTTAGTGGTCAAAGTTTGGGCTATGACAGATGCCCCTATTTAATCTTCTTGGACACAAAGGTGTGAATGACGAAGGTATTCGGGCATTCGGGGTGCAAGAGGATTAAATATCGGAATACCCGAAATTTTGATGGTGGTTATGAATGGTAGCTTACGCATTCATCTTCTTTAGCTAAGCGATGATGCTTAGAAAAGGTAAACTTCCCCTCGATCCTGGTCTTCAGCCAAGGAGCTGGTCTCAGTTTCCTTTTGGGATAAACTTCCCCTCGATCCTGGTTTCCTACCAAGGAACTGGTCTTAGTTTCTCTTGTTAACTTCCCCTCGATCCTGGTTTCTTACCAAGGAACTGGTCTTAATTTCTTATTTAAACTTCCCCTCGATCCTGGTTCCCTACCAAGGAACTGGTCTTAGTTTCTTTTGTCAATAAACTTTATTGACAAAGGACGTTATTCGTAGCGGTTTTCCTCAAACTTCTCACCGAATTTTCCTGGGGAGATGCCATTTGACGAAAAAAATTTGATGTCAGAGTTGCTGGGGAACCCAGTCATTTAAGTTGTAGAGTTGCACAAACTTCTCTGTTGGAGACGCCATTTGCCGACTCTATCTGGGGAAAGCGAGTCTCTTGAGAGGCTGCTTCTGCGTGGGATCTTACATCATACTTTTTTCGGGATCTTCCCAGAGAAATGCCATATGATGGGGTCCAATTTTGAGGTGCCGATGACCTTTTCATCAGTGGGTTTTTCGGAGAAAAACTGCTGTACTGCCGAATCTCCGATTTAGGAGGCTTTCTCTCGGGATTTTTTTTAATCCAGGAAAATAAGGATATCATCTTTAATGGCGAAGAGTGATATTAACTGAGGGCTCTCTGGTCTTTCAGAGGTTCAAGTTATCAAAGTGGTCAAGGACCCAACTTCAATCCAGAAATAAAACTGGAGGATAGAGATTGTTCAGACGTAACACTTCCTAACGAGGAAAGGGCTGACAACTCAATTGAGAGGACTTTTATCACTAGGGGACAAGACCGACTAGAGTGATAGTGATGCAATATGACTGTGAATGTAAATCAATAATGCATGATGCATGTATGTATATGCTGGCAAAACTGACGCAACATACAAACTAAAAGATGAACACGACTGGATACTCGGCCATTACAGGGCGAAGAAGTACCGCTGGTTCAACATAACAATTCTGCCTTTCTTAGGAGAGGTGGTCCCTATTGGGAGCTATGTTGATCGGGCTTAGGAGATGAGAACTCGGTCGAAGCGTGTCAGACGAAACAAGGTCTCTGACACAGTTGATCCCTTCATTCAGGCGTACTGGCGTAGAAGGAGTACTTTGATTCTGCACTTTGAAGTTCGATTACTTCTGGAGAAGCGACCGATGTTCTTCTGATGTTCAACAGTCAAAAGAAATTTCCGTCTTTATTAAAAAGCAGAAAAAGTTTTAACAAGTAAATTCATTTTTGTTTTATTTCAAGAATCGTTAATCATGTTAACAACGTCGTTCTGTAAAGCTAAAACAAATAAGAATTACAAACAAAAGCACAAGGGCTCAAATTTTATTGATAAAATGGAGATCAGCTAAACGCGTGATTCCATTGAGTATTTACAAAGTTAGAAAATGGTAATTTACAGGGAAAAGGGCTACGTTGAAACATAACGACCGTTATTCTTCTACCAACTTTGAATTCGGGATATCCTGAGCTTCTGTCAAAAATGACCCTGACTGGAGTTTTCCTCTGATGGATGGTGTAACTGCTGCTGAGGGACCTGCCTCTGTTGAACATAGTTATTTTCCATTATCCCTAACTTTTTCCTGGATTGTACTGTGATGTTTCCAATCCACCGGGATGATTTTTTTTTAGTCGAAGTATTTCTTGACTACATCAACATTCGTGGGGTAGGCAAATTCGTCTCCGTCCATGGTTGCAAGTCTTAAGGCGCCGCCTGAGAAAGCTTTCGTGACCACATAGGGGCCATCATAATTTGGAGTCCACTTGCCCCGAGAATCAGTGAGAAATGATTGTATCTTCTTGAGCACAAGGTCTCCTTTCCTGAAGACGCGAGGTCGGACCTTTTTGTCGAACGCCTTTTTCATTCTCTGTTGATACAACTGACCATGGCATAGTGCCGTGATTCGCTTCTCCTCGATCAGATTCAGTTCGTCGTGTCGACTTTGACACCATTCAGCTTCTGAAAGGTTAGCTTCTATCAATACCCGGATTGATGGGATCTCTACTTCTATGGGGAGAACTGCCTCCATGCCATATACTAGAGAGAAAGGGGTTGCCCCTGTTGAAGTGCGGACAGATGTTCGATAACCGTGAAGAGAAAAGGGTAGCATCTCGTGCCAGTCTTTATAGGTTACAACCATCTTTTGAACGATCCTCTTGATGTTCTTGTTAGCCACTTCTACTGCTCCGTTCATCTTGGGTCGGTAGGGAGATGAGTTATGGTGTTCAATCTTGAACTCAATGCGCAACTCTTTCATCATCTTGTTGTTCAAGTTAGATCCATTATCTGTAATGATCTGGCTCGGAACACCATACTGGCAGATGATATTGTTTTTGATAAATCGGACCACCACTTGTCGGGTTACATTAGCGTACGAGGCTGCTTCGACCCACTTGGTGAAATAATCAATGGCTACCAGGATGACCTGATGTCCGTTTGAAGCCTTAGGTTCAATCAAGCCAATCATGTCGATTCCCCATATGGAAAAAGGCCATGGGGAAGAAAGAACTTTGAGATGTGATGGCGGTACATGAACTTTGTCAGAGTATATCTGACACTTGTGACACCTCCTCATGTACTTGTAGCAGTCAGATTCCATGGTTAACCAGTAGTAGCCTGCTCTTAAAATTTTTCCCGCCATTGTGTGTCCATTGGCATGAGTGCCAAAGGATCCTTCATGAATTTCTTTCATCAGCATTTCTGCTTCTGGTCTGTCTACGCATCGGAGCAAGACCATGTCAAAATATTTCTTATAGAGAGTGTCACCGCTCAGGAAGAAGTTTCCAGCCAATCTTCTGAGGGTTTTCCTATCTTTTCTTAGTTCCCCAGGTGGGTACTCTTGTTTCTGAAGGAAGCATTTGATATCATGATACCAAGGTTTGTCGTCTATGACTGCTTCAATCGTGAAGATGTAAGCGGGCCTTTCAAGCCGCATTATGTCGATCTTAGGTAAGTCGTTCCATTGACCTACACTAATCATGGAAGAGAGAGTGGCTAATGCATCAGCCATGTGATTCTCCTCACGAGGGATATGATGAAACTCAACTCTGTTGAAGAAAGGTATCAATCTTCTTGCGTAGTCTTTGTAAGGAATTAATCTTGATTGGTATGTGTTCCAATCTCCTTTTATCTGATTGATAACCAAAGTTGAATCGCCGTATACGTCCAAGTTTTTGATCCTTAAATCAATTGCTTCTTCGAGACCCATAATACAAGCTTCGTATTCGGCCTCGTTGTTCGTACATTTGAACGTAAGTCTGGCGGTGAAAGGAATGTGGGTACCCTGAGGGGTAACAATGATTTCCCCAATTCCGTTTCCATAATGATTAACTGCTCCATCAAAGATAAGTCCCCATTGGGAACCTAGTTCTGGCCCTTCACTGGGTAACGGTTCATTGCAATCTTTCATTTTTAGATACATGACATCTTCGTCTGGGAAGTCAAACCCGATTGATTCTTGATCGTCAATTGGTTGATGAGCCAAATGATCGGCTAAAATACTTCCCTTAACAGCTTTCTGAGCGTGGTACTCTATGTCATATTCTGATAACAGCATCTGCCAACGGGCAATCCTTCCCGTGAGAGCAGGTTTTTCGAAGACATACTTGATTGGATCCATTTCTGAGATTAACCAAGTAGTATGACGAATCATGTATTGGCGAAGACGTTTGGCTGCCCAAGCCAAAGCGCAACAAGTTTTCTCAAGCATCGTGTACCGAGTTTCGCAGTCGGTGAATTTCTTGCCCAAATAGTAAATGGCAGACTCTTTCCGTTTGGTTTCGTCTTGTTGGCCAAGTACACACCCCATTGAGTCTTCCAAGACTGTGAGGTAGATGATCAGTGGTCTTCCTTCCACTGGAGGTGATAGAATCGGCAGATTCAACATGTATTCCTTAATACTGTCGAAGGCAGTTTGGCAGTCTTCTGACCAAACGCAATCCTGGTTCCTTTTGAGTAATTTGAAAATCGGCGCACATGTGGCGGTCATGAGGAATATGAATCTGGAGATGTAGTTCAAACGTCCCAGGAATCCTCTGACTTGTTTTTCAGTTTTCGGAGAAGGCATTTCTTGAATGGCCTTGACCTTGTCAGGATCAACCTCAATTCCTTTCTGGCTGACGATGAACCCTAAGGGTTTCCCTGAACGGACACCGAAGGTGCACTTGTTGGGATTCAAGCGGAGTTTGTACTTTCGCAAACGCTCGAATAGTTTTGACAGGTGGGTCACATGCTCCTCTTCTGTCTTAGATTTTGCAATCATATCATCGACATATACCTCGATCTCTTTGTGTATCATGTCATGAAAAATAGTTGTCATGGCCCTTTGATAGGTTGCCCGGCGTTCTTTAAACTGAACGGCATCACCTTGTAACAAAAGGTACCCCATGGGGTAATGAACGAAGTTTTCTCCATGTCTTTCGGCGCCATTTTGATCTGATTATAGCCCGAAAATCCATCCATGAAGGAGAAGACTTTGAACTTTGTTGTACTGTCTACCAGCATATCAATGTGTGGTAAAGGAAAGTCGTCTTTGGACTAGCCTTGTTCAGATCTCGGTAGTCGACACACATTCTGACCTTTCCATCCTTTTTCGGAACGGGTACGATATTGGCTAACCATTGAGGATATTCTGACATGGCGAGGAAACCCGCAACAATCTGTTTCTGTACATCCTCTTTGATTTTGATGGCCATGTCCGGGTGAGTCCATCTCAACCTCTGCTTTACTGGAAGACATTCCGATCTCAACGGTAAGTGATGTTCCACGATGCTGGTATCCAACCCTGGCATGTCCTGATAGGACCAAGCGAATAAATCGGGGAATTCTTTGAGAAGCTTTATCAAACTCTCTTTGGCAGTTGGACTGAGAAGTGCCCCAATCCTGATTTCTTTTCTCTCTTGTTCTGAACCCAAGTTTACCGTTTCCAACGGTTCTTTATGAGGTTCAATGGACCTTTCCTATTGTCTGAGTAGTCGGGAGATCACTTCTGGAATTTCGTTGTCAACTTCTTCTTCAGCCTCGAATACCGGGAACTCAAAGTTGGGAGAAGGCATCGGATCGTATGTTTCAACGGGGTTTAAAACAAGCAATCTGCATGACGTGATGATCCGTGTTTAGAAGAGATAGAGAAAATTCAAGTGTGTGCAGTGTTTTATTTTACTGCTTGTTTTTATTATTGAATTTTTTTTTAGGATTACCATTTTTTGAAAAAGCAAAAAGAGAAAACAACGATTAATGCGGAAATTACAGAACGACATTATTTTATTAATGAACAAGTCAATTCTCGAAACTACAGCCCTATAAAACAAAACTCTGTCACTTTGGGCAAAGCGAAGAGGAAAATTTTACAGAAAGCGAGCCCTATCAAAACATCCGTTTCACCTGGGCAGGGTGAAAGGTTAAAGATGGCAATTACTTTGACTGATGAACGATCTTTGGAACCTCGACGGCAACCTATTGGCGGCGAACTCCTCGGTGAATCACAAAGTCTGGCACCTTCCTTGATTTGTCTTCAGAAATGACGCTGATTTATGGTGGAGCAGGATCATTGGAATCTGTCTCCCAGGCAGAATTGTCGTAGGAGAATTCCTCAGTTGTATTTTGCATAGTATTTGTGCTCTCAGCTGTATCTCCCCATCCAGTAGGCGGGATATCTTCGAGCCCGATACGAGAGCTTTCGGGAGTGGTGTACCTGACCATATAGTCGTATTTTCCACTCAGTTATCCCAAGGTGTCCCAAACTTCTTTGGAACTGGAGGAGTCATCTCTCTCGATGACGTTGACCTCGGGAAAAGCATAGTTGATGAATTCAAGTCCTGCAAACATTGCAAATTCATCTTCATGTTGAGTAGTTTCTGAATGACTTGAGTATTGATCCCATGACATGGTGGGGACACAGGTATTCTGTTCAATGATGGTCAGCTGATTTTCATTGTTCGACTGACTCTCTTGCCCCAAGTTTCCTGGGTAAGGCTGCCACATTGGCAGACCATCCATTGGGCCATAGTAGGTGTAGTCAAAATTGTCTTTCATCAGAGTGTCCTCCTCTAATGAGTTTGGCGGAGCACGGCATCCTTCCGGATCACAATCTCCATAGATCATTTCGACGTCTGACCCTGGTATAAATCTCGGACTCTGTGCGGGATAGCAAAATGGCGTAGGCACCTCTTCCTGAGACATATAACCATCCCCGTTAAGGTAGGACTTCCATTCTTCATCTGTGTCAGAGGGATCTTCCTCATTGATAGCATGTACTGCTTGAGACACTGGGTGAAGGAAACCTCCATTGTGGAAGAATTTTTGAAGGGGATGAAGACTTTCATCATTGGCAGCTGTCTGGGTACAGGTTGCAGAAAAACCAAGACCCTTCTTTGTTTTATTGTCAGTAGGAATGACAAGCTGTCCCCATCCTGTCGTATCGGTACTCTCGACCGCTTTGATAGCATCGTTGTATGAAGAAATGAAAGTTCCTTCTTTGAACTGATTGTTCTTGCTCACCGACAGTGCTTGGAACTGAGTTCTAATAACCTCCTCGGGTTCTATACGAACAGATGATGAAAAGTTACTCACCAGCAAGGCCTGCTCCCCGCAGACTGTGATGAGTTGGCCGTTCTGGACGAACTTTAGCTTTTGATGAGCTGACCCTGTGTCTACCAGTACGCTGGCTAAAGCATAGTCCTGGCAGTTAACTGTGATATTGAGCACCATGTTATGACGGCGACCCTCTTCGGGTAATTCCTCATCACTAAATCCCAAATTATTGCAGGAAGTGATGTTAGAGACAATACTATCGAACTGTCTGATTGTTACATCCTGTTCCATAAAGGCTTGCTCCAAGACTTTCTGTAGAGCCTCCATGTGGGCTTCTGATCTGAGTAACAGTGATAATACCGAGATCTTTGAAGGAGTTTGTAACAGTTGATCGACAATGTTATATTCACTCCTTTGGATGAGCTTCAGCATCTCATCATCATTTTTTGAAAGGTCGGGATTACTGGATTGACCGACTGATGGATCGGGAGTTTCTGTCTAAAGTTTCTTTTCCTTGTTAGGTTCTCCGACTCCTCGGTTGAAGATTCGACCGCTCCGTGTTACACGACTGATGTCTGCAATATTCACAACGGAGGGTAATGGAATTCCCTTTCCATTTTCAATTTTCGTTGCACCGTATTTGTAAGGGATTGCCTTAGCTGATTCATACGGTAGTGGTCCCGGCAGATAGATAACTACGAGAGCCCTCTGATTTTTCTGACCATCGTAAGTAATCTCGATCCGTTCCCGGTTGGGAACTTTAGATTCGTCAAGTAGAGGGATGATGGAAAAAACATCCCTAGTCTTGTGATGACCAACGATCGTGACAACATCCTCAACTTGATCGGTAAGGTGGTTCGGCGTCCAGTTGATGGGTCCAGAACCCTGATATGGACGAATCTCTCCATGATCCACCTGACCCTGAAGAGCTGCTCTCACAAGGTAACACCCTTGGTTACTTTCCGAACAGATGCTACAACGGTCATAATTGTGTGGTGGCACCTGGCCACGCCCACTTTGAATACAATGTAACCTCACTAGGTTAGCTTCCACAGATCGGACATCCTGACTCTGACGCCGAGTGGGGTTTCTGTTATTGATACTAATTTGCTGAGTGTCTTCATCCATATAAATTGGCATCCACCAATGATTTAACAAGTGCTGAAGTGCCTCCAGGACAAGGGTACAACCTCGATCGTTTTCGCAACTCGCTTTACCGCTTTGATAGTCGTGTGATATTAAGAATCCGAGTCGGACCTGCTCAGCATGTAACTCTACCAGGTTGGTATTCATCACGCGAATATCGAAGATCTGAACCATGTTGATTTGATAGGAATTCCTATCATGGTAGTCTTGGATCCATCCAAGATCCATCTGAAGCTGGAGGGCTTCTTGTATAAAAGAGCAACCCTGTTTGTTTATCGAGCAAGTCATACAAGAACTGTAATCGTGCCGCGGCAGATTATGATACTGGCTTTGCCTTGAGTGCATTGCCACTAAGTTGACATTCATCGCATGAATTTCATGGTTTTGAATGACGTTAGAATTCGTGTAGACCATGTTAACTCCACGAACTCGGTGCTCTTAGATCCATCCGAGATCCATTTGTTCCTGTAGAGCTGCTTGTACCACAGAAAATCCCTGGTTGTCTTTAGAGTAGATATCACACTGGTGATAATTATGAGGTGGCACATGGCCATATCCACTCTGTCTACAATGCATCTTGACCATATTGGTTTTCAACAAGAGTACATCTTGAATTTGATAGACATCGTTAGTCTCTCCTTCTATCAAAATGACTGCAGCCTTCTCGTGTTAAGGTAGCGGGTTCGTGAGAACATTAGGATTTGTATCCTTGAAGGATAAGACCCCGCTCCTAACAAGTTTTTGCACGTCGGATTTGAAATTGAGACAATTCTCAATGCTATGCCCTGATCCTCCTTGGTGGTAAGGGAAAGTTTGATCCACCTTAAACCAAAAAGGCGGATTTTCTGGTACTGTAAGAGGAGATTTAGTCTGAATGTGCCCCTTAGCCAGTAGTAACAGAAATAGCTCTGCGTACGACACGGGTATAGGATCAAATCCTGGTGGCCGTGTTGTACGGTTGTTGTTATATGGAGGTCGAGCCTGCTGAAGAGGCTGTTGTGTCCTTTGCTGATCAGGTTGGCTCTGCACAACCTGAGGTTGATACGTAGGCGCGGTGCTGATAGCAGGAGTTACAGCTGCTACTGGTTGGTACCGTCGCCTTTGCTTTCTGAGAGAGATATTCCCAATATCTTGCTCTTTTTTCTTAGGGAGAGCACTACCGTATTTTTTAATACCGCTCATCAATCCAGTGTCTTTTACCAAACGTCCTTCTCGGACGGCTTCCTCAAGAAGTACGCCCATGCCCACCATCTCGGTGAAATCACTGGGTGCACTGGAAACCATTCGGTCATAGTAAAATCAGCTTAAGGTTTTTAAAAAGATCTTTGTCATCTCTTTTTCCTCAAGAGGTGGACAAATTTGAGCGACAATCTCACGCCACCTTTGAGCATACTCCTTAAAGGTTTCCTTGTCCTTTTGCGACATCGATCTGAGTTGATCTCTGTCCGGTGCCATGTCCAAATTGTATTTGTATTGTTGGACGAAGGCAGTACCAAGATCTCTGAATGTGCTGATCGTGGCACGGTTTAAACCCATGTATCATTTGAGTGCGACACCGGTTAAACTATCTTGGAAGTAGTGAATCAGTAGGTCTTGATTCTCTGTCTGAGCTGACATCCGCCAAGCGTACATCACCAGATGGCTTTGGGGGTAAGAGTTACCCTTGTATTTTTCAAAGTCGGGCACTTGAAATTTGTGCGGAACTTTTACATTGGGGACCAAGCAGAGGTCTGCGGCGTCCTTTCCAAATAAATCCTGACCGCGAATGGCTTGTAGCTCCTTCTGCATTTCCAGAAACTGCTCTTGGAATTCATTCATTCTGTCAAACATAGTTTCTTTTTTACCAGAAGGTATCGGCGAAATTTGTCCTTCCGGGACAGTGTGCACCACAGGGGGTGGAACCGTGACTACGGCAGTGAATCTTGGTGTTTCCCGAAGTTTGTAACCTTCAGGAGTCTTCAATATGCCTCTGGCATCTTCGCTTTCCCGAAGTTTGTAACCTTCAGGCCCAGCGGCTTCTGTTGTGATTCCCTGATCTTTAGTGATCGGCGGAACATATCCTTCCGGGATAGAGTTAACAGGCATGCCCCAGGGATGATCTTTCAGCATTTGATACCTAGGATCATACTTCTCCACTATGGGCGTTGAGGTGATCTCTGAGATCACAGTTCTTTGTAGCTGAGCTTCTGCCATGGCTTGTATGTCGTTACGAAGCTTTCTCATATCCTCTCTTAGAGCGTCGATCTCTTCCTTCAACTCTCTGTTTTCTTCCTCAAGATCATCCATGATTGGCCCGAGTATTGTACGAATGAGACAGTTTGACTCTAGAACCGAGACACAAATGTGAGATTCGTAGGTAAGAAGGATACGCGATGTGAGAATGATGAATGCAATGATTATATTAATTGTTGTTTGGTTTAATCAAAATAAACTTTGACAATTAGATTGGAAATATCAAACAGTGGGGAAACCCCTTTTTATTGAAATTCAAAGGATTACAGAAATGGAAGTACAGTAGATTACAAGGTGCAGAAACAAAAACCTAAGCTAATGGGTCCCGAGAGAACTCGGGTGCTGATTCTGGTATCTTCCTTTTCTTTGACCAGGGCTCGTGGGCCATTGTCCGGTTGTCATTCCTTTGCCAGGTGAAAGGACTGAGCAAATTCCTTTGGTCATCTTGATTCTCTACAACATGTTGCTCCAAAATTTCAATCAGAGCATCCTTTTCTTTTAGTAATTGCTGTATTTTGATGCACTCTATGTCGAGGGTGCGGTACTTGTTCTTCCAAGACCTTCTCTCATTTTGAACTTTGTTGAGAGTAACCTGAAGCTTTTCAGTTTCCGTCATGAAATACATGACATATTCCCTCGGCGGAAGAATTCCGTAATGAGGATAAGGCATTTTTAGCTTGAGAGCTCTAGTTTGTACCCAATGGAGATAAGGCTCCATCGAGACACAATCCGATTTTCCTAGAGACTCTTGTCCTTTCTTATGAACGTGTTTCCAAGCGTGCACTATTTCCATCTTTAGTGCTCTGTCGTTTTCTCCTTCCTTGAAGAAAAGACCTTCCAGATGAACACCCCGTGGGACGTGTCTCATCGGGTATCCAAACTGACAGCGAACCAACACCGGATGATAGTTGATTCCTCCTTTAGTTCCTATGAGGAGTACGTTAGGGAAGTTTCCACAATGATCAATGATTCTGATTCCATCATAGATCCTATTACACCAATCTATATCAGAGTTGGTAAGAGACATGATCTTCTGCGACCAACGTAAGGCACTCTTGCAATCCCAAAAAGCAGCAGACTTGGGCAAGTGGGAGATAAACCATTTATAAAGCAAAGGTACACAACATGTGATCTCCCCTCTGCTGTATAATTTTCCCAAATGTACAGAATGATACGCATCTGCGAGCAACATCGGCACAGGGTTTCCAATGAGAAAAACCTTAATGGAGTTGATATCGACGAAGTTAATGATGTTGGGAAACAAAAATAACCCGTAGGTGAGCAAGAAAAAGACGCTTTCAAAAGCAGTCACGTTTCCTATACTGGCAAAATACATGGCCTTCTTTGTCAAGAACTGGGCTGGCAAACGTTGGATGCCACCCTTAGTGGTTAGGTGAGTCCTAACCTCAGACTCGTCCAAATGAATTGCTCTTGCAATGGTCTGATTCTTTGGAATTTCTTCCAGTCCAGAAAATGGAGCTTGATCAGTAATATGTAAATCGATCAGATGAGAATACTCCTCTAGCGTTGGTGCGAACTGGTAATTCGGGAAAGTGAAACAGTGATAAACTGGATCATAAAACTGAATGGGCACATCCATGATTCCCTCAATCACATGGACTCTTAACAGTGGTAGCAGACCTCCGTGCTTGGCTCTGAAAGCCTCAGGGTTAGTGATCATCCTCGCTAACCTTCTCAAATCCTCTAGCTTTGGAACCTTGAAGGTATACCTATGGGTTCTCCTTCTACCGAAATCCATTAGCGCAATCCTTTTCTCTGATATTTACAATCACAGTCTTAGTTTAATTTGAAAAATAGAAAGACTATAAGAGAATTTTTTTTTGTTTTAATGTTTTTTAAATGAATGCATGAATGCAGCACACAAAAACATAGGAAAAACATGGGGTCAAAGGGTCGTTGTCATGAAGTCAAGGCTCTACCCATCCCCAAAGGTTTATACTAGGGTGATTTTTGTACATGTACTCATTATCATCAGCTCCTCCCAGGAAAGCAAAACAACAAGCAAATCGCTAGCGAGTTGTAGAGCGGTCTTAGAGTAAGTTCCATTCACTGAGAATAGATCACCAGCCTCAAATGAGGGTAGTATCGCGTAACAACTATTCCCGATAGTTACCGCACTACAAAAGGGTTTGGCTCCTCAGCTTCTCAGACATCACAATCGGCCCATTGTCTAGGTGAGAGAATGGGTTTCATTGGTTAGCCTCCACTGAGGTTGATGGTCGACCTCGTCGCCATCACTTATCTTAAGTGTATACTCAATCTTTCCACATGCGGCATCACACGCATTCCCATTAGCAAAAAAATAAACACGTATAGCAATTAGGAAAACAGTATATATATATTAGTCCTAATCATCCTAGACCTTTAAAGCTATGAATCCTAAGTTCCTCACAGAAAATGGTTTCCCGGCGGAGTCACCATCCTGTGGTTTCATTCCAAATTAACGGCGTTTTGACCTAAGATCCTAGTGACGTCAAGGTTTCTACCTAGGGGACAAGAAGACTCCCCAGCAGAGTCGCCATTTTTCTGTAGCGAGTGATTTTTGGATGTGGTTGCGAAGCACAATCGCTCTGTTACTACAGCTCGATTCATTTTTTATCCTATTGAAGCTGATGAAGGAAGGGAAATAAATGTCTCTAATTAACCCTGCTTGCATACTGAGATTAAACAGTCAAAACTGTTGGTTTACAGATGCTACAAAGATTCGGGGTTTCTCCTAGGTTATTTTGTTGACAAGGGGTGCTTTAGGCTATCGGTTAGGATGTTAGGACGAATGTATGAGAGTATGGGATTTTGGGTTTTTGTTTAGTGTGCTCGCTAAGATTTTTCTTTCAATCTTATGCCTACGTATTCCCGTTTTTCCGAAACAGGGAAATCAGAGCGTTCGTAGTTCCTCCTATTCTATGGGAGGAAATGGTTGTTTTGGTGTCTTGTTCAAAGCCCAAGACGTGAAGCTAAAGGTGGTTTATATCTTGTTCAAAGCCCAAGATGTGAAGCTGAAGAAGTATATTTGTATCTTGTTCAAAGCTCAAGATGTGAAGCTGAAAGGTGTTGTCTTTAGACAGAATTTATCATCTCTAAAGAGGGGGTTGTATGTCACAACTGTTTATAAAGGAGAATTACTTTAATCGGGATATGTGAATCTGACAATGCCATAATTTCCTTTAAAGGGGATTTTAGCCTGAAGGAGAAGACTTTAACTCAGTGTAGAGCAATGCTATCTTTCCTTAGGAATTTCTCATGCTAAAAGAGGGACAGTGGCATGGATGTAGATGATCCAGAGGCTTGACGCTTACAACGATTAGATGAAGGGGAAGGAGTTGTTGATGTTTGTGTACTGTGAACGAGGCACAGCTTTGATGCTAAAAGGTTGATTGGATCAACCAGTGGTTTTCTTATACAAAGCCTAAGAGGAGGCTAATATGTGTCTCGTATAAAGCCCGAGAGAGAGGCTAAAAGGTTTTTGACTCGACGATAGAGTCTTTTGGTATCTCGTATAAAGCCCGAGATGGAGGCTATTTAACTCAACAAGAGAGTTTTTTCGTATCTCGTACGAAGCCTAAGATGGAGGTTGTTGTTTGTTTGGCTCAATAAGAACCTTTTTGTATCTCGTATAAATCCCGAGATGGAGGCGAAAGGTGATTGACTCAACGAGGGAGTCTCTAATGTGTCTCGTACAAAGCCCGAGAGAGAGGCTAAATTTTGTTTGACTCTGCTGGGGAGGATCATTGTACAAAGCCCAAGAGGAGGCTATGGTGACAGTTTCAGTTGAGTGACAGGTCCAGTATACTGATTTTGAAAGAGAAAATCAGTTCTTATATGAGCAACACTGTACTCAAGGATTTGATTCGAGGATCCGGGTTATTCCTGTTCTTTAAGGAAGTGGGAAATTCGAAGGGTATTGAGACTGTCCCAGTCTACGGGTTTTCTTCCTATTTAACGAAGGGGTCACTTGAGAATGTCTTTGAGACTCAAGGAGATTAGACTGTCCAAGTCTAGAGTTTCATCTTTTGTATTATGCTTTGAGAAACAGTAGTAGACTCTTTGAAAGGACTATTCTATGCAGATGACTAAGTTCTGTTCCTATACCTCTAGGAGGTCGTCGGGACAATTTGTACGAAGCCCAAGAGGAGGCTGGAAACTTTTTAGAAGCCGACGGGTCCTTGTACTAAGCCCAAGAGGAGGCTATCATTCCTGGAGGAAGAGATCATTATACGAAGCCTAAGAGGAGGCTGTGAATACTTCTAAGAAGCCAAGAGGTCCTTGTACTAAGCCCAAGAGGAGGCGGGGTTGCTTTTAGGAAGCCTGTGGGTCCTTATATGATGCCCAAGAGGAGGCCGATGTTTTTAAAAAGCCTGTGGGTCCCCAAACCCCGAGAAATTCAAGACAGGCTATTCACAAGGAATAGATCAAGCCAGGAAAGTTCGAGAATTTGGAAGAAACTCAAAGATGCCATTCACGGAGAATACATTCGTCTCTGGGAGTAGAGTTTCTTGACAATTCCTAATGAGGACAGCCAAAGAGAAGACTGTATCTGGTGGTCCTATTGGGGATCTAGTTGTCTATTTCTACGAATAAACGAAACGGCGTTTCCTAGTTCTAGACGCAGTTGCCGGGGAAACTCTAAATATCTATACTATTATTACACAGTTGATATGAGTTTATGAAAGAAGACTTACAGCGAAACAGCCCCACAATACAATTATATGTATATGAAAGCGGTAAATGAAAGCGTATAAACACTTACTCGGTTGTAGAGCTTCCATGTTGTTTGGTTAGTGGTTCAACAAAGAAAGATTGAAAACAACAGTATATTCAAAATCAAAGGAGAAAGTGCTTTGAAAAAGAAAGATTTGGGGCTTACAGCTCAAGGAGAGGCCCAGGGTTTTATCAGTGAGCGCACTGTTTGAATTTGTACAGAGGGACTTATACAAGTGACTGAGGCCCAAAAAGGTTTTCTGTACAAAGGGATGGGTCTTACGCTCTCTTAAGAGGCCCAAAAAGTTTTAAAGAAAAAGAGTGGGGCTTATAACACGAGGGTACGCCCAATTGATTTTTTTGTTTAAAAATGGCGATCGCGCCGAGGTTTTCTTTTAACGCCGAGGGACTTATACAATAAGTGAGGCCCAAAAATTGTTTTGGTTAAAAGGGGGTTGGGTCTTACACTCTATTAGAGGCCCAAAAGTTTTGAATGGGCTTATAGCTCAAGGAGAGGCCCAAGGTTTTTTTTTCAAAAGGCGACGATCGCGCAATTGGTTTTTGACGGTATCGGGACTTATACAATACACTGAGGCCCAAAAATGATTTGATCAAAAAAGGATTGGGTCTTACCCTCTATTAGAGGCCCAAAATGTTTTGAAAATGATTTATGAGGGTTGAATTAATCCAAAACCCTAATTTCTTTTCAAAAATGTATTTAATTGAATAAAAATTCAATTAATATTATCAAAATTGTTTAGCATAGGAAAAACAAATTGTGATCTTGGATTAATGCTTCAAAAATTAAGTATTGACCTACAAAATAATTAGAAAGCATTAAAAGTTGCAAAATCAAGGTGGAAAAAATATTTTAAATGTCAAAAACAATTAAAACATTAATTTTTTGCAAAAATATCAATTATACAAAATAAATAATATTTTTGGGATTTTTTTGGGAAAATAAAATATTTTAACATTTTTGTGAATTATTAAAAAAAGAATCAACTCAAAGTCATTAAAACTCAGAGAGAAATTAATTTTTTAATCAATTAAATAAAATCACAAAATTCAAATATTTGAATTTTTCAAAAAATGGCGCCAAGAACACACCAAGAACACGCGTGTGTTCTGGGTTTGCCCAGATTTGCATTTTCTCTTCAATCTCACTGAATACTTGATCATATCATGCAATCCACACACCAATCAACTCGTTTCAACCTGACGATCATGTCTATGACAATTAATTTTATTTAAATTAAGCATAAAACAAGAAATCACGAAAAATCCTCAAGAACCCTAATTTCTGCATGAAGGCTAGGATTTTTTATACACGATTCAAACATTGCAATTAATTGAGGGGAAACATTCCATGCATGATTATGAACATATGGCCAAATTATTGTGCAGCAAAAATTGCATGGATCATAGAGTTAGAAGAGCTCATGCTTACCACTTGCAGCTGGTGATCGTGATTTGTGTTGGAGGTGTTACAGCTAGGTTCCAATGATCTGGATAGCTTCCTAGGTGCCATGGAGTGTGTATGAATGCTTGGAATGGATTGAAATGATATGGAACTTGAGATGGTACCCCAACTGCAAATCTATCAAGAACTTGAGCAATTGGCTGGTGATTTTGTGAAATCTATGTTCCAGATGTTATGTGTGTGTTTGGATCACTTCTATATGATGTATGTCAGGTGTGTGTGTGTGATTGGTTTGGTTGGAAAAGCTCTCAAACTCAAAACCCGATAGTGACTTGCCTTAGAAGGAAAAATTAGAGTGAAAGAAGAGATTTTGAGGAAAGCATCTGTTTGATGGCTTTGGTGTACTCAGACTGATCACAATTGAGCTCTATTTATAGTAGAACAAGTTTGTTTTGGGATCCACAGTGAATGGCAACTGCAGCAGAGGTTTGGCCAATGTTGTCCAATGGAAATCCAAGTCTCCTCTAGCCATTGACTAGAGGTTAGGGCACAGGGTTGTGGTTCCCTTGGTCTTGGATAAGTCTTGACTGAATTCAGTTGAGAATGGCTCAGTCCATGCCACCTTGATGCTTCCATTGAATGCTCAAATCCAAAATTGGAGTCTTGTCCCTATTTTGGCAATTCTAGGTTCAACATGCTATTTCTTGTTCCAAAGACTTTGGAGGCTTGGCTCAGTGATTGTCCCCTTTAGATTCAATCCTCAGAGGTGTCCAAGTGGATAGGAGCATTTGGATTTGGCTGATTTTGGCAAATCGACCAAAAGTGTAAAAATCTGCCTTGCCTTGGCAGATTTCAGCAAGGCAACTTGCCAATGTCATATCTCATGACTCAAATTGAATTTGGTAATGTTCTTGGCCATTTTGGAAAGCCCTTACATGATACAACAACTATTTGAACATGTTTGGTTTTGATCTCTTTTGAATCCAAGTGAAAAATCCCCCTACATTTGGCAAAAAGTAGGGTAAAATCTGACTTAGTGAAATTTTCACTGTGTTGGAACAAAGTGACTTTTCTTGATTTTGATCACTCCATAACTCAAAATCCATGAGGAATTTGGACATAGGTCAGTATGAAGCTTTTGTAGTGGGCAATGAGATCTACAAATCAAGCTTTGAATGGGGAATAATGGCCTTGTGGTTTAGGAGTTATGGTCCTCCAAAGTTGGCACATTAGTGTCACTTTTTCCATAACTTAGAAATTTTTCTAAGTTTTTATGGTTACCCCTTTTACAAGTTATCCCACTTTCTTTGATTTTTCTTGATGAATGATGATTCAAATCATACATTAACATCATTTTAGGGTTAAAAATCCATTTTGGTGAAAAATCTCAAAAAGTCAAAGTTGACTTTTGTGCACAGTTGACTTTTTATCAGATGAATTCCAAACTGTGCAATTCTTCATGAAATCATGTCCTTGACCTAAATCAAACTTGATGGACATGTTCCATGGTTGTCATAGGGTATATTGAATCATGTCTTAGGGCTTGGGAGCATGTCCTGGTCAAAAGTCAAAGTTATAGTTGACTTTCCTCGCATAACCCTAATTGTGGTGCAGATGAAATTAAGACTTGTTGCTCAAGCTTCTTGGATTAATACATTGTTCCAAATGGATCAATATAGTTCATTTGAGACCCTCAAATCATGTCTTGAGGTCTTGGCTCATGATTTGTCCCAAAAGTCAACTTAGGGGGAATTAGGTTAAGAAACCCTAATTCCTGATTTTTGATGAATGCATCCCCTGAGGCAAAATTGACTTGATGATTGGGTCCATGAGGTCCCATGAAGTATATTAGGTTATGTTTTGGATCATTGACTTGTGCCCAGATGAAAATTTTCCATCTGGAGGCCCTGGTCGACCAAAACCCTAATTTGGTGACACTGTCGATCTTGAGACTTGATCCACCTAGAAGGGAGCAGCCTTGTGCTTGATCCTTGAAGTGGGAGTCCTTTTGATCCATTGTGGATGTTAGACAAGTTGAAGATCATGTCATTACTTGATTGATCCTTTGTCTAAGGCTCTGAGAGGGCTTGAAACCCTAATTTTGATTGTAGTGAATGCTCAACAACCCTTGAGGCATTTGATGAGGCATGATGGTTCATCCATATTGTGATGATGATTTGCACAATGATGGGAAATCTTAGTGGTCAAAATTTGGGGTATGACAATAACCACCGTGGTTTCATTCCTTTTGAAATTTGAACGCACGGTCAAATCAACTGACAACTACCCTGCCCCAGGGTTAAGATGTGAGTTTATTTTCAGAAGACACTCCTACATCTAGGCTCAACGGGGTTAACGAGGGTCTATCTCCCTTATATCTCTAGTGTTTGGGGAGTTTAAACAATGCCTGTACATCATCAGCAAGGTTTTGTTCCAAAAGCATACGACCAGAAAGTTTGCGTTTTCAATTCGTCATCCTCCCTCGAAGAGTTTAAGCAAGAAAGTTGGTATTGCACTGCACAAGAATATGAGTGAACACGAATGGATTTCATCACGAAAAACATACTCATTGCATTAAGATCATCATTCAAAAACAACAAATTCTACAGGAAAATAATGCTTTAATAAACAATGAAAAATACAAATGAAAATACAGTAAAGAAGCTAAAGATTGCCATTGTTGAGGAGGTCTGACTCTGTCTGGACATATTTCTCTTGACGACATGCTTGCAGTCTGAGTGCTCACTTGGGAGGCTTCAATTGATGTGCAGACTGTCTGCAGTGAAGGTGATGACCTTTGAATCAATCAGATCTTAAACCCGGTGCTTGAACACGTTGCAACTTTCAATTGAATGGCCTGGTGTTCCTGAGTGATACTCACATCTAGCATCCTTGTTATAGCCAGGAGGAATAGGGTCTATAACAGGCTTGGCCTCCCTTAGTTGAACCAGAGAACTTTCGAGCAGACGAGCAAGCAAATGACTGTGAGGAATAGGAATTGGATTGAACCTTCTCTCAGGCCTTCTTGACCTTTGTTGTCTCTGTTGCTGATAGTTCTGTTGCTGAGGAGCATAGGATTGCTGATACTGATTTGGGCATTCCTCTTGCTTAGGCACTTTCCTTCTCAGACTTGTTCGAGGAATAGGCAACAATTGCGGGTGGAGATTCTAAAACTAAGGACCGCAAGATATGCCCTTGACTTTATGTAGCTTCAGGAAAGAGAACAGGGACATTCACTTCTTTTGCAGCAGTAGGAGTAAGACCACCTTGTACACTCATGCCGCTCGGCACAAATTCAATTACCTTTGAATCGATCAGATCCTGGATAGTATGCTGAAAGGCCTTGCATTTTTTAAAACTGTGCCCCGGCGCTCCAGAATGAAAATCACAATAGATATTTGCGTCGTATCCTGGTGGAGGAATTCCAGTAAGTGGAGCCATTGTCCAAAGTTCAACTAATTGAAGCTAGAGAAGATGCCTCAACAGTTGAGCATAAGGCATAGGAAGTGGATCAAAGATCCTTTCAGGCTTCTTCGGACTCTGTGCATACTTCTTAATCTTGGGATTGTCTTGGGAAATTAGAGATAGCTGCTGCCGGGGAACATCTAGAACCCCAGGTTGTGCATAAAATTCGCGAGGTAAATCACAATTTAGGAGAGATCCCACAGGCAAGGGAGGAATGGCAATTTTGGCTGCAGCCTCAGGCAAGGGATGGTCTTCCTTTCTTAACACGTTTCTCACGACTTCTATAATCAGGCCCATCTGAGTCTTTAGTTGATGTACTTCTTCCCTCAGCATTTTCTGTCCCTGAAATAAAGCTTGCATGTCCATCATGAACTGCCCCATTTGGCTGCGGGCAGTCGTCAACTCCGCTTGAATCTGCTCTATGGCTCTCTGTTGATTCTAGCGTGTTGAATAATGGTGAAGGTAAGAGTCAGCAATCCTGCCTATTGAGTCAAACAAGGTAAGAAATCCAAATGTAAACACCTGTTATGAAATGCGTGAATGTATGCACATGCCATGTTTAATCATTTCCAAAGTATTTCTATACTTTGATTCCATTTTTAACCAGGTGAGGGATCAGATACATTTCCGAGAAGATATTACTGGAACAGGTAGATATTGTAGAGTAAACATAGCTGGAACAAATATTGCTGAGAGAATGCAGTTGAAACAAATACTGTTGTAACAAATATCACTGAAACAAACATCTCATTATATGATACTTCAAAGAGTCATACAAATGCATCTGGTAGAACCAAAGATGATTCCATCAAATAGCCTGATGATAGTCACAATAAGAAACACACAGAAATACAGAGACAATTCATTTCTAAACCCCTAGTCCATACAAACTGGTCTTGCCTTCCTCGAGAAGTGCTTCAGTATCAGAATGAGTTGGTCGCTCTATCAACCCCTTGATCAGATTGTTTCTCTTCCCAATACTCTGGTTCAACTTACCAATATGCTCTGCACTATCATCGTCTCCAAATACATCTCTTAGCTTTGCCTTCTTTATTCTAGCTTGGGCTTTGAGCTCCTCGATTTCCCTCTGAGCCTCCTTCAGCTTGTCAGAAAAGTTCTTTTTGCCTCTTTTCACATTCTAAAGCTCTTCCTCTTTTGATTTGAGTTTTTATGATGCACTGAATGATAAGGATCCCCCCAATAAAGTTGGCACCGGATTCTCCATCGTAAATATTCGGATAGCGTCCACATCAACAAAGTCAGACACATTTGGGAATAGAACAATATTGTACACACAGAGGGCCAATATTGCATTGAAAGTAGTCCATTCTTTGACTTCAGCAGCCTCTTGAGCTTTCTTTGTCAAGTAACCCAGATGATAACCCCGAAAACCTCCTTTACTGGCTATGTTAGCTTCCAACGTTGATTTTCTCAAATAAAATGCACCAGCCACCAAACTCAGGATCTTTCTTAGAGCCAAAGAACGGTGTGCTCTCCTTGATAGAAATCCCCAAGATACTTGTATACTCCTCCAGGGTTGGGACCAACAGGTAGTCTGGAAATGTGAAACACCTCAGAGGAGGACCGTAGAACTGCAGCAACGTGTGAATACCTCTATACTCATAATCACTGATGTTATGAACAAAAGATATGATACATTCGTACTTCTTCTTAAAAGCTCCCAACATATCAGGATTCTCCACAGCCTTCAAATTGTTAATGGGGCCTATATCAGGCTCAGGAAACTTATAGATGATGATATTTTTCTTCTTATCAGTATCCATCCATATAGAAACCCGCTGACTGGAATCAAGAGTAAGATATAAACCTGGAAATGAAAAAACATGAATGTTAGGGTATGCACATGAAATAATGCAATGCATAGGCATGGAATCAGAAGTGTCGTATACAGTTGGACGTGTCTGTGTTGTAATGTGTGAATCGTGTTTGTGTTGAACTGTGTGAATAACAGGCGACTGAGTATAATAGGATCAACTGTTCACATCAGTAAGAATACCTGATAACCGGGTAGGTTGGAGGTCAAAGTTACCTGCAAACCTATAAACCTCATCCCCTCTCACATGTGGGTTCTAGTCTTGGACGACATCCTAATAGGTCCTCAGTATCACAGACTCCCATGTCGAGAAATGATGATACATTCACCATTTCTGGTTTGGCATCATCACCAATTAAGGAGGCCTCAACTGACTTCCAAATGAACTGTCTCCAGAGTCGTAAGACTTCTAAGTTAACACCCTGACATGCACATGATGCGGAAATCAGAATATCTCCCAAAAAAACCTCGTCTGAATGTGGATTTCGTGTAAACCAAACGTACCAAGACGCTACGAAGACCACACTACTTTCCACTCTAATCCTGTGTGTATACTCAAGCCTGGGTATTAGGCTTATCTCTCAGAACACCCTGCCCACCAAAGAAAACCAGCAATCCAGCATAATCCAGTATATATATGGTAGTAATGAAATTCAATAAAGCAGATAAATGTGATAAAAGCAATAAACGTGCAATAAAGCCATAAATAAAGCAGATAAAGCATACAGATAAACACCCAATAACCAAAAACAAATAAATGCTAGGATTGACTTGCTTAGGGAACCAGAGATTCTGGGTTCAATCCCCAGCAGAGTCACCAGCTGTCGCAACTGCGAGAATCATCCGGCAGGAAAGACAGAAGAGTTTCCAACGAACATTATTTATCCCGACATAGGGAAATGAAACGATCGAAGAAAACCTAAAGAAAGGAAAGACATGGTCATCGCAACCATAGTCTGGGTTCGGGAGTCGGTTACGCGAGAGGAAGGAATTAGCACCCCTCGCATCCATCGTACCCGATGGGATCCACACTTGATATTCTGATCAAAGGGTGTAGATATCTGAAGCTCCACTACTACTAGAAAGGAATAGAATGAGAAACAAAGACGAGGGGAAATGGCACGAAAGGTGACTCGATAGGACATCGCCGTCCTAATGACATACCCCAAATTTTGACCACTAAGATTTCCCATCATTGTGAAAATCATCATCACAATATGGATGTACTTTTATGTCTCATCAATCTCCTCAAGGAGTGTTGAACATTTACTACCATCAAAGGTTAGGGTTTCAAGCCCTCTCAGAGCTCTTAGACAAAGGATCAATCCATAAAGGACATGATCTTCAACTTGTCTAACTTCTCAAACACCCATAAGAGATCAAAAGGACTCCCACATAAAAAAAACAAGCACAAGGTTGCAACATTCCAAGTGGATTAAGCCTCGAGATCGCCAGTGTCACCAAATTAGGGTTTTGGTCGACCAGGGCCTCCAGGTGAAATTTTTCCTCAAGCCATGAGCCAAGGCCTCAAGACATGATTTGAGGATCTCTAACACACTATATTGATCCATTTTCAACAATGGGTTGATCCAAGAAGCTTGATTCACAAGTTTCAATTTCATCTGAACCACAGTTAGGGTTTCGCGAGAAAAGTCAACTGTACCTTTGACTTTTGACCCAGGCATGCTCCCAAACCTTGGGACATGATTCAATACACCCTATAACACCCATGGAACATGTCCAAAAAGTTTGATTTATGGCAAGGACTTGATTTCATAGAGGATCGCACAATTTGGAATTCATCTGATAAAAAGTCAACTGTGCATAAAAGCCAACTTTGACTTTTTGAGACTTTTCACAATTATGGTTCTTTGACCCTAAAATGATATTAATGTGTGATTTGAATCATAATTCATCAAGAAAAACCAAAGAAAGTGGGATAACTTGTAAAAGGGGTAACCATAAAAACTTAGAATTTTTCTAAGTTATGGAACAAAGTGGCTAGGGTACCAACTTCCAAGGATCATAATTTGTGATCCAAGCAACCATTTTGGCTGATCCAAAGATGGATTTGTAGCTCTCATGGCATACTTTAAAAGTGTCAACTACACCTCATTCCAATTCATCATGGATTTTGAGTTATGGTTGGACCAAAATGACAAAAACATGAAAATGCCACTTTTTCCAACACTTAATGAAATTTTCACTAAGTCAGAATCCGTTTCACTTTTTCCAAAAAGTAAGGGAATTTTTCACTTGGAACCAAAAAGTGTCAAGATAAACTATGAATACACATATGTTGTATCATATAAGAGCTTTCCAAAATGGCCAAGAATCTCATGAAATTCCATCTTAGCAAGAAGTTATGACAGCGGCAACATTCATTGCTGCAACTGTAATAACAAGGAAGATTTGTGCATTTTGCTCGATTTGAGCAATTTTTGCAAATGACAAACAAGTCTATCCATCTAAACACCTCAGGGGGAGACCAAGTAGGGACAAACATTGATCCATAAGCCTCCCAAGTCTTTGGAACCAAAAGTAGCATGCCAAACCTAAAAACCCTACAAAGAGGGACAAGACTCCAATTTTGTTTTGGAGCATTCAATAGATGCACCAAGGTGGCATGGACTGAGCCTCTTCCAACTGAATTTAGTCAAGACTTATCCAAGAACTAGGGAACCACAGGCCAGTGCTCTAACCTCTAGTCAATGGCTAGAGGAGACTTGGATTCCTATTGATCAACATTTGCCAAACCTCTGCAGCAGTTGCCATTCACTATTGCTTGCAAAACAAACTTGCTCTACTATAAATAGAGCTCATTTGTGCTCAATTTAAGTACACCAAAGCCATCAAACATATACTTTCCTCAAAATCCCTTCTTTCACTCCAAAATTGCCTTCCAAAGCAAGTCACTATCGGGTTTTGAGTTTGAGAGCCATTCCAACCAAACCAATCACACACACCTCATAAAAATCATATAGAAGTGATCCAAACACTTAAACCAAAACTGGAACACTGATTTCTCAGAATCACCAGCCAGTTGCTCAAGTTTTCAAACAAGTTGCAGTTGAGATGCCATGAAGTGATCCAGCCATTTCCAATCAAGTCCAACCATTCAAACACACTCCATATGGTGTAGGGAAGCTGTCCAGATCATCACAACTCATCTGTAACACCTCCAATTCAAAAATCACATTGCTCTTGCTGCCACAACCTTCAAGTAAGCCTAAACTTGGGCATCTCTTAATCTATGCATATTTCCTCGCACAATACTTTTGCCAATTGATCATAATCATGCATAGAATGTTTCCCCTCAATTAATTGCTTTGTTTGAATCGTGTGTTAAAATTCTCAGCCTTCATGTAAATTTTAGGGTTCTTGAGGTTTTGTCTTGATTTCTTATTCCATGCTTAAAATAAATGAAATTAAAGACCATAGACATGATCGTGAGGTGAAAACGAGCAGATTAATATGTAGATTGTATGATTTCATCAAGTATTCAGTGAGATTGGAGAGAAAATGCAAATCTGCAGAAACAGAGGGGAGGCGCGTGTTCTTGGCACCATTTTTTGAATATTTGAATATTTGAATTTTGTGATTTTATTTAATTGATTCAAAAATTAATTTCTCTTTGAGTTTTAATGATTTTCAGTTGATTCTTTTTTTAATAATTCACAAAAATGTTAAAATATTTTATTTTACCAAAAATTCCCAAAAATATTATTTATTTCATATACTTGATATTTTTGCAAAGAATTAATCTTTTATTTGTTTTTTAACATTTAAAATATTTTTTCCCTATTGATTTTCCAAATTTAATTGGTTTCCAATCATTTTGTGGATATAAACATGATTTTTCAAACATTAATCCAAGATCACAACTTGCTTTTCACACATGTTTGATAATTTTGATCATTTTAATTAAATTTTTATTTAATTAAAATACATTTTGAAATCAAATTAGGGTTTTGATCTTAGTCACCCTAAACAAATTAAAAACAAACACTTTGGACCTCTAATAGAGTGTAAGACCCAACCCCTTTGTACATAAATAAATTTGGGCCTCAGTCATTGTATAAGTCCCAGTACAGTTTTCAAAACGACAGTGCGATCACTGTCTATCTTTGGGCCTACCCTCGTGTTGTAAGTCCCACTTCTTTTCTTTAAATAATCTTTGGGCCTCTCCATAAGTTGTAAGACCCGTACCTTTATACATAAAACCTTTTGGGCCTCAGTGTATTGTATAAGTCCCGATATTGTCAAAAAGTTTGGCGCGATCGTCGCCTTTTTAACAAAACCAATTGGACCTCTCCTCGAGCTGTAAGTCCCATTCCTTTTCAAAAATAAACTTTTGGGCCTCTAATAGAGTTTAAGTCCCATCCCTTTTGTAAATAAAAACCTTTTGGGCCTCAGTTGTTGTATAAGTCCCTCTGTACATTTTCAAAACAACGGTGCGATCACTGTTAAAACATTGGGCCTCTCCTTGAGCTGTAAGCCCCAACAATCTTTTCAAAACACTTTCTCCTTTGATTTTGAATCCAAATATATAGTTGTTATCAAAACTTTCTATGTTGAATAACTAACAAAACAACATGGAAGCTCTACAACGGGTAAGTGTTTATCCGCTTTCCTTTACCGCTTTCATATGTATATAACTGTATTGTGGGGCTGTTTCACTGTAAGTCTTCTTTCACATCCTTTTATATACCTGTCACATATCCACTGTGTAATACTAGTATAGTTATGTAGAGTTTTTCCCGACAACTACGTCTAGAACTAGGTAAAGCCTGTTGGTCACTCCTGAATACAAATAAAACTAGATCCCTCGTAGGATTCCAGATACAGTCTTCCCTCCTCTTGGGGTTAAACAATATGGAACAAAGAGAAAGGCAGTATTCTCGGTGAACCTTTTATCAGACTGTCACCCTTAGAAATTGTCAAAGAAACTCTAACTTCCTAGAGATGATCTTTTCTCCGTGAATGGCATCTCTTGAGTTTCTTCCAAATTCTTGAACTTTCCTGGAATGATCTCTTCTCTGTGAATTGCATTTCTTGAACTTCTCTAGGTTTGGGGACCCACAAGCTTCCTAAAAGCATCCCCGCCTCCTCTTGGACGTTGTACAAGGACCCTCCGGCTTCTTAGAAGTTCTCATGCCTTCTCTTGGGCTTAATACAAGGACCCTGGCGACCTCTTAAAGGTATAAGACAGAACTTAGTCATCCTTTGTTAGAACAGTCTTTCAACGTCGAAACTCCAGCCATTTTAGGGTTAATACTCATCCCTTAATGCCCGTGCCTCCTCTTGGGCATAGTACAAAAGATAAAACTCTAGACTTGGACAATTTAATCCGTTTGAGTATTGAAGACATTCTCAAGCAATCCCAGTCACCCTGGATCAGCCTCCGGTAGAAACTCGGTCTCTCTCATGAGAGTTCCCCACACTTGGACCTGCCTAGGGATCTCAATGACCCTCAGCAGTAAGATAGCCTTCTCTTGGGCTTTGTACAATGATCTTCCCCAGCGGAGCTAACCTTTTCAGACTCTCTTGTTGAGTTTATTTCCTTTTAGCCTCCATCTCGGGCTTTGTACAAGACAGCAAATCACTTTCTTGTTGAGTATAAAAGACTCTCTTATTGAGTCAATCACCTTTTCAGACTCTCTTGTTGAGTCAACCTTTTTAGTCTTCGTCTTGGGCTTTGTACAAGATAGATAAAACACTCTCTTGTTGAGTATAAAAGACTTTCTTGTTGAGTCAATCACCTTTTCAGAGATGACAAAATCCCTCTCAGTCAGGACCCTTTTAGCTTCATATCTTGGGCTTTGAACAAGATACAAATCACCTTTAGCTTCAATCTTGGGCTTTGAACAAGACACCAAAACATCTTTTTCCTCCCTTAGAATAGGAGGAACTACGATCGCTCTGATTTCCCTGTTTTGGGAATACGTAGGCATAAGATTGTAAAATCTTAGTGAGCATACTAATTAAACACTCTAAGTCGAGTACCTTCCTTCATCAATCAAAGAAAATCAAGTCTAGTATCCTAACCAAAAGCCTCATGTACAGTCCCGACCCTCTATTTTTTTAACAAAATAACCTAAGAGAGACCCACAATCATAATAGCATTTGTAAACCAACAGCCATCTGTTTAAACTCAGTATGCAAGTAGGATTAATTGGAGACATCTATTTCCCTTTCTTAATCAGCTTCAATAGGATAAAAAATGAATCGAGTTGTAGTACCCCAAAGCGATAGTGCTTCACAACCACGCAAAAATTCGCGCTACAGAAAAATGGCGACTCCACTGGGGAAAATGAGATCTTGTTCTCTTCCCATCTCTTAGGTAGAAACCTTAAAAAAGTGTCACATAAATGGCGACTCTTCTGGGGAGTCATTGTCTGTTAAGATCATAGGATTCTAGAGCTCTAGGATGTTAGCGCAAATATATATACTGCTTTTCCTAATTGATATCCGTGTTTATTTTTCAGCTAATGAGAATGCGTGTGATGTCGCATGTGGAAAGATTGAGTATACACCTAAGATAAGTGATGGCATTATACGGGTAATCTTACAGGGAGTGAATCCCAGATAAGAGGTCCCGGTCGACCATCGAATCAGTGGAGATGCCCTTTGCGGATTCAATGCCTATACGACTTCGGTTGTTGAAAGCAGATTATTCCATTGGGTTATCAGAGAAGTTGAGGATTTTAGTATACTAAAACCATTTTGTAGTGCAGAAGCTATCGGAAATAGTTGTCACGTGATACTACCCTTATTTGAGACTACTCTAAGATACTGCAGCTCGCTGGCGGTCCGCTTGCTGTCGTCATCCCAAGAGGGGTCAGTGATTTTGAGGACAGGTATAAAAAATCACCAGTATAAACCTTTGGGGATGGGTAGAGCCTTGACTTCATGACACCGACCCTTTGACCCCATGTTTTTTCTATGTTTTTGTGTGCTGCATTCATGCATTCATTTCATAAAAAACATTAAACAAAGAAAAATCTTCTCTTCTAGTCTCTCTTTTTCAAATTAAACTAAGACAATGATTGCAAATGTCAGAGAAAAAGATTGTGCTCATGGATTTTGGTAGAAGGAAAACTCATAAGTACACCTTCAAGGTTCCAAAATTAGAGGATTTGAGAGGGTTGGCAAGGATGATCACCAACCCTGATGCTTTCAGAGCTAAATACAGAGGTCTGTTGTCTCTGTTAAGGGTCCATGTAATCGAAGGAATCCTGGCTACGCTCATTCAGTTCTATGATTCGGTTTATCACTGTTTTACATTCCCAGATTATCAGCTCGCACCAACGCTGGAGGAGTATTCTCACCTGACTGATTTACCCATTACTGATCACGCTCCCTTTTCTGGACTGGAAGAAATTCCAAAGGATCAAACCATTGCAAGAGCAATTTATTTGGATGAGTCAGAAGTCGGGACTCACATGACCATCAAGGGTGGTATCCAGGGTTTGCCAGCCCAGTTCTTGATAAAGAAAGATTTGTACTTTTCTAGTATAGGGAACGGGGCCGCTTTCGAAAGCATTTTTGTTTTGCTTACCTACGGGTTATTTATGTTTTGCAACATTGATAACTTCGTTGTTATCAATGCCATTAAGATTTTTCTAATTGGAAACCCTGTACTGACCTTGCTCGCAGATGCGTATCATTCTGTACACTTAAGGAATTTGTACAGCGGAGGAATGATCACATGATGTGTACCCCTGCTATACAAATGGTTCACTTCCCACTTGCCTAAGTCTGCTACATTTTGGGATCAAAAGAATACTTTACGTTGGTCACAGAGAATCATGTCTCTTACCAACTCTGACATCGATTGGTACAATCGAATCTATGACGGGATCAGAATTATTGACCGTTGTGGAAACGTCCCTAATGTACCCCTTATAGGAACTAAGGGAGGAATTAACTATCATCCAGTTTTAGTTCGTCGTCAATTTGGATACCCGATGAGGCATGTCCCGCGTAATGCTCATCTGGAAGGTCTTTTCTTCAAGGAAGGAGAAAATGACAGGGCACTAAAGATGGAAATAGTGCATGCTTGGAAATACATTCATAGAAAAGGAAGAGAGTCTCTAGGAAAACCAGACTGTGTCTCTATGGAACCTTATCTCCACTGGGTACAAACTAGAGCTCTCAAGCTGAGGATGCCTTACCCTCATCAGGAAGTTCTTCCATTAAGGGACCCTGTCCTTTACTTTATGTCTGATACGGAAAACTTCAGGTAACTCTCAACAAAGTTCAACAGGAGAAGAAGTCTTGGAAGAACAAGTACCATATTCTCAATGTGGAGTGCAAGAAGATACAGCAACTACTGAAGGATAAAGATGCTCTGATTGAGTTTTTAGAGCAACATGCTTTAGAGAATCAAGAAGACCAAAGGAACTTGCTCGCTCCTTTCACTTGGCAAACGAATGACAACCCGACAACGGCTCAAGAGCCCCGGTCAAAGAAAAGGAAAATAGCAGAACCAGTACCTGAGCTCCCCTCAGAGAGGACTCGGGCCCCATAAGTTTATATTTCCTTTTACAACACTTTGTAAATTACTGTATTTCCATTTCCGCAATCTTTGAATTCAATAAAACGGGGTCTTCCCCACTGTTTGATATTTGCAATCCAATTGTTGAAGTTTATTTTGATTAAACAAAAATATATATAAACATTGCATATCATTCATCATTCTCACATAAGCGCATTCTTCTTCCCTACGAATCTCACATTTGTGTCTCGATTCTAGAGTCAAACTATCTCATTCGTACAATACTCGAGCCAGTCGTCAGATAAAGATGGATAATCTCGAGGAAGAGAACAAAGAGTTGAGAGAAGAAATCGACGCTCTGAGAGAGGATCTAAGAAAGCTTCACAGTGACATGCAAGCTCTGGCAGAAGCCCAGCTTCAAAGGACTGTAATTTCAGAGATCACATGAACGCCCATAGTGGAGATGTACGATCCTAGGTATAATATGCCAAAAGATCGTCCCTGGGGCATGCCTATCAAATTTATCCCGGAAGGATATGTTCTGCCGATCACTGAAGATCCAGGAACCGCAGCAGGATCCGCTGGGCCTGAAGGTTACAAACTTTGGGAAAGCGAAGATGCAAGGGGCATGGCAACAACTCCTAAAGGTTACAAACTTCGGGAAGCACCAAGATTCACGGCCGTAATGACTATACCACCACCCGTGGTACACACTTTCCTGAAAGGACAGATTCCCCAGATACCTTCTGGTGGAAACGAAAGTATGGACGAAAAAATGAAGGAGTTCCAGGAACAGTTCCTGGAAATGCAGAAAGAGCTACAAGCCCTCCGCGGTCAAGATTTATTTGGAAAGGACGCCGCAGACCTTTGTTTGGTCCCTAATGTGAAAGTTCTGAAATTCTGGTACCAGACGTGTGATGTTAAGGTGCGATGTTACAACAACACACTCTGCAATAATGGACAGAATAAGCAACAGGAAAACACAAGGAATTATTCACCCAGTTCGGTCTAACTACCTACGTCTGGGGGCTACCAAGCCAGGGATGAAATTCACTACTTGTAGATATAATTTACAGACTCAACACACTAGTTGACAATCTCCTAAACTTATACTCTACTAGTGACTTTCTACCTAAGAAACCACTTAGATATGAGAACACTACTCAATCCCCTAAAACACTCAAAGAACAACCTCTTTGAGATCCCTTGATCTTGCTTCCTAGTTTCGATCAATCAATAACTCTCTATTGCTTCACAGCTTCTAGAGAGGACAGAAAATTCAACACCTATTCAACCTAGAATAGTGTGATTACAAGTACTCTAAACAAACCCTAGACTCTAAGCCTCCAGCTCTTGATCTTCAATCTGTTTTCTGTACCTTCTTCCTTGGTCTTGTGCGCTTTATATAGCTCCTTGAATTTGGATTGGATTTGTCACAATATTTGATCAGATTTGTTAATTAAAAACTGAATCTTTTAAAACATATTTTATCCCCAAAATCTTTTTAAATCTTCCACCTTTTAATTCTCCAACAAACCTGCAATCAAATCTCCCATGTAACAGAAAATATCTAGCCCAAGATATTCTCATCCAATGAGTCAACACTCTCCACAATTCCAGCTAATACGCGACCCTAATAACAACAAGCCCATGCTGTCATTAGCTTCAGTTCTGCAGGTCTGATGTTACAACATCACCTATGTGACATCAGACATCCACTTCAGCAACTAGCAACCTTAACACAGCCCAGTGTTAAGTGCAATGTTATGACATCAAGCCCATGACATCAAACATAGTTAACCTTCACAACTTAGTACAGCCCAGTACTAAGACTCAATGCTGCAACATCAACACCATGACATCAGCATTGAACACCTTGTTGTTTTACCAAAATTCCAGCCAATCCAGGAACTTACAATCTCCCCCTTTGGCTAATTTTGGCTAAAACAATCTCTGCATCTTCAGAGACTTCAACAGCGGAATATCTTCAATATTTTGAAACTTTAACTTGCAGCAGTTTGACAATCTTCATATAGTCTTCATTACTTGATCTGTTGCAGCACCATCTTCATTATTGACAACAGCCAATTGGTGCTCCCCCTCAAAAACTTGAACCAGCATCACAGCTGTTCAGTAGCTCACAATGTGCAGCACATCTCCCCCTTGATGTCTGCTTTGCTGCACTCTCCAATTGCTATGAATTCTTCACTAGCAGCTCCACAACTATGCTGTCTATACTCCCCCTCCACAGCTGCATCATTTCTTTTCAACTAAACACCTTTTATTTTTATTCTTTTAGCAACAACTACTCTTCTCCTCATGGCAATTTTTAACTCTCCCCCTTTTTAGCCATAATTAGACAATTATCCCAAATCAAATGCCCTACAAGGTGACATAATACTGGTCCCACTGTCAGTAGCAACAAGACCTATGTAGTCTCCAAGCACAATGTTCTGACATAGTCAAAAACAACTTCCAACCCCTTGACTGGTCAGGCGATACAACCCAAGCATTTGAACAAACCATTATAAAACCACTCTTTCTCCTATGCTCAACACACCAATAAAGCATGAGTCAATCAAGCTCCAAAGAACCAACCAAGAACCTCAAGCATGAGGATACACAACCAGACCCTTTGAAGAAGAAAACCAAATCTCAGACGACATCAGGTCCTTCTACAGGAGCAACAAAAACTGGCAGGACTTCAGTGACCACTATGAAGCCTGGTAAGAACCATTCTGCTCAACCACATCCTTCAGAAGATGAATGGGATGCATATTGGAAGGCTTTTCTGGATGCAGGAGATTGGCATGAGGATGTAGTCTAATCTTGTATTTTCAACTATTGAATAAAAATCCTATTTTTAGATTTTTCAGTTGCCATGCCAAACACTTTATAGTACTATTCTAAACTGCTAAAATTTGTACTGCATTAAACAGAACCAGAGCACCAAGATGAGTTTCTTAGAGAGACTACACTAAAAAATTGAACAGACTATTTTATGTACCATACTATCTGCAGTTGAATAACCATTATCTTATAGGCCAACTGCACCATAAAACATCTTTCAATTAATTTTGAAGTAATACGCTCCCCAATTTTAAGCTCTCAAATTAGTTAGCATACATGAACTCATCATCTAATTTCTCTTTATTTACCAAATAATCTGGGTATTTAACCAGATCTTTTCTATCAATCTGCTCATCATCCCATTGATGAGTAACATTCTGCAATGTTGTAACATCTTTCTTGACATGGTGATTGCCCACCAGTCGTTTCTTCCACAAGAGTTGATAGCATGAGTTCTTTCCACATAACACTGATCTACGACTGTTCTTCTTCTTAGTCTTCCAAGATCAGTTTGTATCTTTTGACCAGCATGATTCCACCCTAGAGGATGTGTATTTATTCTTGACATTTTAATCCAGGATCTGAGGTCCTCTGCATGTCAATTTTCATATTGGGATCAGTCTTAGACTCTAGTCTATTCTGAATCATTTTTGCACTTTGCTCATCATCCTTCTTGAGGCTAGAAATACTCTTCTTGTCTTGAGATGTTTCAGCATCTGCTCTGACATCTGTATCTTTCGACACAGAGCTATTCATCAAGGGGAGGTTTTCTTCTGAGACATCGATCTTCTTCAGATCTTGATGATAGAATTTTTTATAGTTACCACTGGTATCTCCCATAACTTCAGTGAGTTCTTCAATCTCTAGCCTTTTAGACTTACTCACAGTCAGACCACTGATGATTTGTTCAGATGTCAAGACATCAGCATCTTTCCTCTCGAGAGATGTTGCTCTATTCAGCTCCTGAGAACCTTTAATCCTTCCATCAATGGTGAGGATTGATGTGTAACATTTGCCCTTGACTAATTTCAGATTATCTTTTCTTCTGACGTTCATCAACTTGAGGGAACCTTCATCATTCTGATGTCTACACCTGATATCTTCTTTATCATCACCAGACTGGCTTTCAGTTTGAGGAATCCACTGATAACAATTTTCTTTGGATCTTGCACCAGTCATTACAGCCTCACCCTTCTCATTCGTTACAACACATTTGTCTTTGGTGTAGCTGACTAAATAACCTTCATCACATAATTGGCTGATGCTTATCAGATTAGCATTCAAACCATTGACAAGATAGACATTGTCAAGTTCAGGTCCTCTTACTTTTCCAATACCTTCTACAATTCCGTTATTCCCTTTACCAAACACCACTTCAAGAGAAGGACACGGTCTACATTCAGCAAACATGGATCTACATCCAGACATGTGTTTGGAACACCCACTGTCAAAATACCATGTTTCTTCTTTAGCTTCTTTGTCAGCCAGGTGAGCCAATAAGCACTTCATCTTCTCATTCTGTACCAATTGTTTAACGACTTTGGGTATGTAATCTCTCCATCTGTTCTGTGTCTGAGGGTATCCATGCAGATTGTAGCAAGAGTATCACACATGTCCAAGCCTTCCACAATAAAAGCATCTCACCCTTTCTTCTCTGAATCTTCTGCCTAGATGAGACTACATAGGTTGTAATCCATAATGTGGTCTTCTCCTAACATTGCTTGCCTGCCTTCTATTATGCTGGTATCCATAAGGAAGCTGAGAATGCTTTTTCCTGGATTGTCTCCCATGATGGTGGGACTTTCTCCTTCCATAATGAGACACAGCATTAGTGTAACCATACCCCTGATGTTGAGACACCTGATGAGACACGTGCTGTTTGAACTGAGGATGCTGTCTTCTAGGCTGTCTCCCATGGTGATGTGGCTTCCTTCTTCCATAATTATACGGAACAGCATTGTTGAGGCCAGGTCCATACCAGTTTTCCTGATGTTGAGACATCGGATGTGACCTGGTCTGCTTGACCCTTGCAGCTTCCATGCTCCTATGATATTGGGGGGCATATTTTGGCTTGCTCCTTGTGGCTGCTTTCTCTTCTGATTATGACCAGTCTTCTTCTCAATCTTCTTAGGTTGTGAAACATCAGCTTCCTTGGGAGTAAGATTCTGCCTCTTTGGCTGATGTTGAGGCACAGTTTGTGACTCTTCCTTCTTTAGACCTGAAGTACTTGCTTCTGAGGTACCCTTGTCTTCGGCCACATATCCTATCCCAGCTTTGTTTCCAGCAACCTGTTCTGACTGGAGTATCTTGTCAAGAGTGGCTGTACCACTGTTCAGCATCCTAACAGATTTTGTCATCTGATCAAGTTGGGTTCTTACTAGAACAACTTCATATTCCAGATCAGATTTTTCATTCTCAAGTTGAGCAATCTGTTGCTTGTGGCACTTGTTTTCTTGACAGACTTCAGCACTCTTAAAACACAGCTCTCTGTAGGTTGAAGCTAGCTCATCATAAGTGACTTCTCCATCACTATCATCATCAGATTCAACAATTCCTGTCAAAGATGCAACATGCTTTGCTGACTCACTTTCATCTTCGCTATCAGTGTTAGACCAGGAAATTGTCAAGCCTTTATTCTGCTTCTTCAAAAATGTGGGACACTCTTTCTTGACATGTCCATACCCTTCACATTCAAAGCACTGAACACCTTTATCTTGGACAGTCTTCTCTTCATCTTTCTCTTTTGACTTATTGATGTCAGAGGAGATGTTCCTGACATTAGGCCTGTAGTTATAGTTCATCTTCTTGAACACTTTGTTGAATTGCCTTCCCAACATAACTATAGCCTGAGACAGATCCTCCTGGGACTCATCATCTTTAGCTGCTGCAGGAGTGGAGACTAAGGCTATACTCTTGGGCTTCTTTTCTGGTTCTTCCTCATTCAGCCCAAGTTCAAATGTTTGAAGAGATCCAATAAGCTCATCAACTCTCATCTTGCTGATGTCTTGAGATTCTTCAATGGCTGTTACCTTCATCTTATACTTCTTAGGGAGGGACCTAAGAATCTTTCTTACCAGCTTCTCTTCTGTCATCTTCTCACCAAGAGCACTGGATGCATTTGACAGCTCAAGAACACTCATGTGGAAGTCATGAATAGTTTCCTCTTCCTTCATCTTCAAGCTTTCAAACTTAGATGTTAAAAGCTGAAGTCTTGACATATTAACTCTAGATGTGCCTTCATGAGTAGCCTTCAAAATATCCCAAGCAGCCTTAGCAGTTTCACATGAGTTGATCAGCCTGAATATGTTCTTGTCTACCCCATTGAAGATAGCATTTAGGGCTTTTGAATTCCCAAGGGCAAGCTCATCTTCTTCCTTGGTCCATTCTTCTTCAGGCTTAGGCTTTGAGGTGCCTTCTTTATCCTTGCCAGCCTATTCTTTCTCACATACCTCTGGAGCTTTCCACTCTTTAATGACAGCCTTCCAAGCTCTGCTGTCTAATGACTTTAAAAAAGTAGTCATTCTAGGCTTCCAATACTCATAGTTTGAGCCATCCAAGATAGGGGGTCTGTTGACGAATCCTCCAACCTCTTTGTCCATCTTTCACCAGAAAGTAACTTCCCTAGATCTCACCCAGAGACAGACAGGATGCCTGCTTTGATACCAAATGAAATTCTGGTACCAGACGTGTGATGTTAAGGTGCGATGTTACAACAACACACTCTGCAATAATGGACAGAATAAGCAACAGGAAAACACAAGGAATTGTTCACCCAGTTTGGTCTAACTACCTACGTCTGGGGGCTACCAAGCCAGGGATGAAATTCACTACTTGTAGATATAATTTACAGACTCAACACACCAGTTGACAATCTCCTAAACTTATACTCTACTAGTGACTTTCTATCTAAGAAACCACTTAGATATGAGAACACTACTCAATCCCCTAAAACACTCAAAGAACAACCTCTTTGAGATCCCTTGATCTTGCTTCCTAGCTTCGATCAATCAATAACTCTCTATTGCTTCACAGCTTCTAGAGAGGACAGAAAATTCAACACCTATTCAACCTAGAATAATGTGATTACAAGTACTCTAAACAAACCCTAGACTCTAAGCCTCCAGCTCTTGATCTTCAATCTGTTTTCTGTACCTTCTTCCTTGGTCTTGTGCGCTTTATATAGCTCCTTGAATTTGGATTGGATTTGTCACAATATTTGATCAGATTTGTTAATTAAAAACTGAATCTTTTAAAACAGATTTTATCCCCAAAATCTTTTTAAATCTTCCACCTTTTAATTCTCCAACAAACCTGCAATCAAATCTCCCATGTAACAGAAAATATCTAGCCCAAGATATTCTCATCCAACGAGTCAACACTCTCCATAATTCCAGCTAATATGTGACCCTAATAACAACAAGCCCATGTTGTCATTAGCTTCAGTTCTGCAGGTCTGATGTTACAACATCACCTATGTGACATCAGACATCCACTTCAGCAACTAGCAACCTTAACACAGCCCAGTGTTAAGTGCAATGTTATGACATCAAGCCCATGACATCAAACATAGTTAACCTTCACAACTTAGTACAGCCCAGTACTAAGACTCAATGCTGCAACATCAACACCATGACATCAGCATTGAACACCTTGTTGTTTTACCAAAATTCCAGCCAATCCAGGAACTTACAAGTTCCACCCAAGTTCAAAGTGTCCGAATTTGAAAAGTACAAGGGTAACTCTTGCCCTCAAAGCCATTTGGTGATGTTCGCTCGGCAGATGTCAACTCAGACAAAGAACCAAGAGCTACTGATTCACTATTTTCAGGATAGTTTAACTGATGCCACACTCAAATGGTACATGGGTTTAAACCGCACTAAGATTGGAACTTTCAGAGATCTTGGCACTGCTTTCGTTCAACAATATAAATATAACCTGGACATGGCACCGGACATAGATTAACTCAGAGCCATGTCGCAAAAGGATAAGGAAACCTTTAAGGAGTACGCTCAGAGATGGCGTGAAATTGCCGCTCAGATTAGTCCATCTCTTGAGGAAAAAGAGATGACAAAGATCTTCTTAAAGACCTTGAGCTCATTTTACTACGACCGAATGGTCGCCAGTGCGCCCAGCGACTTCACCGAAATGGTCGGTATGGGAGTTCGTCTCGAGGAGGCCGTTCGAGAAGGACATCTGGTCAAAGATGCCAGATCATCAAGTAGTACCAAAAGATACGGTAGTGGTCTCCCTAATAAAAAAGAGCAGGATATTGGGAATATCTGTCTTGGAAAGCAAAGGCGACAGTACCAACCAGTAGCAGCAATAATTCCTGCAATTAACCCTGCACTTGTACCTACGTATCAACCTTAGGTTGCTCAGAGCCAACCGAATCAACAACAATTTTAGTAAAGGACATAACAGCCTCTTCGACAGGCTCGTTCTCAATACAATAACAACTGTGCAACACGACCACCAGGGTTTGATCCTATACCCATGTTGTACGCAGAATTGTTCCCACTACTACTGGTCAAGGGGCATATCCAAACCAGGGCTCCTCTTGCAATTTCAGAAAATCTGCCTTTTTGGTTCAAGGAGGATCAGACCTGCCCTAAACTCAACTCCTCTCCTCTTCAACTGACTTCAAACTGTACCATGGAACCAAGCTTTCAAGTACCAAGTCACCATAACAGACATCTTCCAACAACTCTTTCCATTCCATCGCTCCCGACTTTGGAATAAAAGGATGCAGATATCTTCAACTATAGAGGCTGACGATTGAGACCTTCCACCATCTGTCTTCAGCAACAACTCCAGAATCCCATAATTCTAGAGCTCTTTCATCAGAAACACATGCAGCGGAACCACCAAGGAACAAATTCAACTTGCCCTAATAAGATGTCAAAACATCTTATAAGACACCCCAATAAGAGAACTAGCCACTTCTCCTGCAGTTGTTGTAGAACCTCCTCGGCAACATGAACAACCACTGGGTTGTTACCTTCGATCCAGAACATCCATCCCATTCATTAATACCCTTTAGTATGTCTGAGTTGATTGATCTGATCTTTAAAACTTCTCCTTGTTTAAACACCAGAAAGTATCTCCCAAAGATCTCATCCAGAACCAGATAGGATGCCTGCTCTGATACCAATTGAAATTCTGGCAATGCAGACAGCAGATGTCCTAACACATGTCAAGACATTGTTCTGCATAAACATTTAAATGCAGAAGAATAACAGCAGACTGATACCTTGAATATCAGAACTGCAACAACACAGATGTTACGACATCTGATCCAACATGTTTATCATGAACCCTAACAGAAAAGTAAATCTGCAGAATGATAAAGAACACAAAAATTGCTAACCCAGTTCGGTGCAACTCACCTACATCTGGGGGATAACAATCTAGGAAGAAGACTCCACTATCTGTAGAACTGTTACAAAGCTAAACTCCCCTGTTTACAACTTTATATCCTAAAATCTACCCAATGAAGACTTTATCAAAGAACAATCTCTTTGATACGAGATACCCCACTCACTTCCCTTAATCACGAACTGTGATTTCTACGTCATCCCTATCAATACAGAATTCTGTTAAGCATACTTGACAAACAATCTATCTTAGGACTTGCTTAAAAGCTTCATCCAAGAACAATACACGATCCAATACCTCAAGGCTTATGGATCTGTGCGACACCTATATCTACCACAATGCATCAACTGATACAAAGGGAGACTTACAACCTAGAGAGACAACGACTCTCAAAACCCTAAATCCTTGTTTCTTACGCAAAAGAACTAGGTTACAAAAGGCATATAAAATCCTAGGTCTAAGTCTTCTTATATAGAGTCATCAGTTGGGCTTCAAATCTTTAAACACATCTTTCCTTGATCCACACGCCTAGAAACTTGGGACAGGTTTGAAATGGATTTAAGCAATATGTTATAGCAGTCCAGATGTCGAGTTTTCATGTTATGACATCTCCTTCGACATCTTTGTATTTGGCAGATTTCTTGATGTTGGATCCTTTTGGTTGACAATGAGTTTTACCAAAATTTAAGTCAAATCTTTAGAGTCTTCACTAAGATATTCAATGTTTAAGAAATCTTAAGACTTTATACAATTTACAACATATAACAGAAATTATGTATACTCAATTGTGTTGCTTATTGTTGATCTTGTTATTCCTCCTTCCATATATTCTTGGTTTTCCTTCTCTTTATTCCTTGCCCCTTGTTAAAGATTCAAATTGAATCTTCGGCTACTTATATAGCAATTGTAGAAGACTAGCCGTTAGAAGAGATAACTTGAATAAGTGTCTTTGTTTCTCCATAGTACAAGAGACGTTGAAGATAGATACACCAAAAGATCTTGATCCATTGTGTAACATGTTTAACCATTGCTTCTTCCATGAAATCTTATACTATAGAGCCGTTGAAAATAGATATTCATAAAACATGTCAACTCTTCTTGAGCCTTGTGAACTTAGACTCTAGCTGACAAACTGATTTGACAATGCAACATTCTTTTTGCGGTACGGATAGCTTTAGCTTTGTTACTAATTTTGAATGATCACCAGAAGTTAATACATTCACTAAGTGTAGAGACAATGTGTTGCTTCTTCTAATGTTGAGGCCTTCAGCTTCAGAGTTTACGCCAGACTTCACTTAGGGAGTGATCTTCAGATTCTTCACCACCAAAAGCTAATAATTCAGCTTCTCTCAAGTGCGTCCTTATATCAGGTTCTGAATATATATCTTTAAGCTTTAGAACCTGCATAATTGGAACCCACATTAGATAGCACCATTATTTTTTCAATACTTTGTTATGATCGAAACCCAAAGGATATATGTCATGAAAAAATCTTGTTCTAACACATCCATTTGATCATGAATTGCTACTACAGATCTCTGGGATGGACTGCAAATGCAAAAAATAAAAATTCTCATTGGGAAACAGATCTCTAGCATCTTGCATGGGACCTGGACATGGAAAATAAAAATTCTCAATGGGAAACAGATTTTACAATATTTTTTTAATATTATGTGTAAATAATGTAATTAAAAAAATAGCTTATTCACCTCAGTTTTCTTCGTGACCAAGGGGATAGTTAAATATTTTTTTTACTATATTCAACACCCTTAAACAAATCTTTACAGTCCATTTAATATTTATCAACGCTCAAGAATCTGATATTAGTTATCCGCGTGAAACCTAAGGGATATCCATTATAAAAACATGCTGAATATTGAAAATCTAACCTAAATGGAACATGAAGCGCTTGAAACATAAAGACGCTTGGAAAAGTTCTCTAAGCTGGATTGCAAGATAAGAAAATTACTTAGGTTTAAGGTTTGTTTTCTTAAATATTTATTTGAGCACAAAATCATATATTTGAATATTGATTTTATTTTGTTTTGCTTCAGATAAATAAAAATATAATTTGATTTTATTTAATATAATTTGATTTTTATAGAAATATGAATGGTTAACACTCTGTGGTGTTAAGAGTCTATATTGCAGTGGAGTCGGGGTGAATACAGGCGTAGTTTGTAAGAGTGGGAGTGAGACAATACATATTATGGCGCCATATATAAACCGTCACATGTGCCCAATAGTGTTGAGAATAAGTAGGGATGGCAAAAAAACTCATACCCGTGGATATTCGTGTAACGCCCCTTTTTTTGATGATCTAATCCTCCATGCAAACCCTTTTTTCAAAACATACTCTTGATAATATGTTTTAACTTCTGCTAGACAAGAAAAACACGTCCCAATTGTAGGAACCCGACGTAAATCATCATCATCACCATCACCGTGATCAACTTCTACATTTTCCCCTTGACTACTACCACATTCTATCAAAATATTTGAATTGTCCATTATGACACAAAAACTGTACAAAATATGTCAATGTTATGTATAATATAAATTTATAAAAATGGTTCAAAAGGATGGTTAATGTTGTCTATAACATGGTTAATAAACACCCAGACATATGCACGGGTTTATAACATTCTTTATTGTAAAGTTGGTTAATGGCGTGATACAAGTTGGTTAATACAGTTTCAAAAATGGTTAATATACCAACATGAGTAAAAATATGAAATCGTTTAACAGTAAATAAACATGGTTAACGTTGTGAGAAAAGTTGGTTAATACAGTTTAGAACCTGGTTAATTAACAATTGTGAATAAATAAATGAAATCAATAAACAGTCAAGAAAGTTGGTTAATAGTGTTTGATAAATTTGTTATTTGTCCATATAAATTGGATAAAAAATGTCTATACATGAGTACATGTTAATAACATTCTTTATTCATCTTTCATTATAAACAATACAAAATACAAAAATGATATTTTGACACTAATAAATGACATTACACTGTATTTCATTGTTCATTAATATAGTAAACAATGAAATATTATAATAATAAATATTTTAAAAATATATATATATAAATATTTTTTGTTTATTTTATTTTATTTTTTTAATTAAAGGGTACTGATATAAAAATGTGTGATTAATCAACTTTATAAACCAACATATTACATTTCATTAACCAACTTTGGTTTACTACTAATAATTATTTTTTAATATTTGAGCATTTATTAACTAACTTCATCACTTCGTTAACCAATTTTTTACATTTTATTAACCAACTTTATTTTACTACTAAAAGTCATTGTTCACGAGCACTATTCGAATGCATGTCACTCTTCACGATCATTATAATTTATAATTTAATGTCAGAACTTGGTTAATAGTATGTATTTTATTGGTTAATAAAGTATTGAAGTTGGTTAATGAATTATAAGTAAAATAAGTGGTTAATAACGTATATTTTTTTATTAATGCAATGGTGAAATTAGTTAATGACACGACAACTTTATATTTGTATTATAAAATAAATTTTCAAATTTATTTTTACAAAGATAATATATTTTTATTTTAAAAAAACACTATTTACCGTATAAATACGGTGAACAATGTATATGGTGTAGGTATTTGTGTCAAATTTGGGTGTCAATATAGAATTGTTGTACAAAAAAATGATCCAAAAGAAGGAGATTGATATTATTAGATGAATATATAATGATATCTAAAAGTTTACTGAGTTAAATATGTTGGAGAGTCCGGGAGAGTTGGGAGCACCAATGGGACTAATGCTCCAGGACCACAAGAGAGGGAGACACCACATCTCAACCAAAAACCTTAAGGTGTTAGGTAAATGAGTCATCTCTCTTATAAATCCAACATTCCACCCATTCATAGACAATGTGGAACTTTAACCACTCACACTTGCACCCAACATTCTCCCCCACAAGTGTGATTCTCCCACATCCTATAACAGGATCCAACACCGGATCCAGCTTTCGTTCCCCCCACAAAGCCGAACCACGGCTCTAGTATCACTGTTGGGGAGTTCGGGACACCAATGAGACTAATGCTTCATTACCACAAGAGAGAGAGACCACATCTCAACCCAAAATTTTAAGGTGTTAAGTAAATAGATCCTCTCTCTTATAAATTCAACATTACACCCATTCATAAACAATGTAGGACTTTAACCACTCACACTTGCACCTAACAAAATATTCATCTTCATTGCATTATGATGCCAAATAAATTTCTTTTTTTCTTGATAAACCATGTATTTGATTGAGTATGGTTGGAGATGTAAAGAAAAAATGGTTGGAGAAGATATGAGAAATGGCACGAAAAGAGGAAGAAGGTATCTACTATCTATCTATTATAATTCAATTGCATGAACTCTCAAAATTACCCTTTCATCACAAATTATTTACACTAACAAAAGGACATTTTTGTAATCAACTAATATTTACTTTTTTTCAATCTTAACTCCTATTATATCATGACAAGTGGCATTCATTTATCAATCTCTATCAATAAAATCACAATTAAATATTACATACACTCATTCTCTCTCTTCATTCAAATTTCAAATCTCTCTCACATTTTTTTCCCACACTTTCTCACTTTCATTTTAATTTTTTTCTCTATTTAATTATTATCACTAAAAATACCAAAAATCTATTATTTAATTTTAATAAAATTAAAAATTTATTTATCTCACGGGTCACTATCAACGCAATATCTATTTTATTTTAATCTACCATTAATTTGAGAGACAAAATTAAATGTTAATTTTTTTCTTTCTTCATCTCATGATTCCTTTTTTTTTTTTCATTTTATATAATTATTTAATACAGTTTAATTTATATGATTATTGTTCATTTTACAATTAAGTATATCATTTTAAATTTTGCATTTGTATCTAAATACATTTTAAATTGCATCAAATAATTTTTTTATCTCACGGGTCATTATCGCATCAAAATTTCTTTTTTTTTGTCTTTTTTTCATCTTATGAATCTTTTTTTTCTTCTTTTTGCATGATTATTTACCTATGTATATAAATACATTTTAATATCTATCAAATAAAATTTATATTTCACGGGTCACTAAAAAACAATACATATTTTATTTTAATCAATAATTACCTTAATTTGAAAGAAACAATCCTTATTATCAAATATTAATTTTTTATTTCATTTTACAAGTTCTTTTTTCTCTTTGTATTTAATTACAATCGTATTTATATAATCATTGTTCATTTTAAAATTAATAACTAATTTTAAATTTAAATACATATATACATTCAAATTTACATTTAAACATATTTAATATTATATCAAATAACGCACGGGTATCTTACTAGTAGATACAGTGAAAGTTAGTATGTGATTGTTGTTAAGAGAGAGAAAAAAATATGACCCACATATAACATCACATATATTAAAAAAGAGAAACTGAAAGTAGTAAGAATATTTAATTATTTCTTGTAGTAGAAAGTAACTTTCATATATTGTGTAGTGTATCATAGGAATATAAAAATTGTTTTATTATACAACTTTCATCTCATGTTTTTCCACCAAAAGAGACCAAACATTTACACATCCAAGCATATGAGAAACTAGTGTGGAACCCGTGCGTTCGCACGGGGACCCGTCGTTGTCGCGCGTTTGTTTCAAAATGTATTTGTTGTCATATTATTTATTTTTAAAAAAAGTGTAGAAATAAAAAAAATTAGAATTTGTTGAAATATTTATAAATTAATTAATTTGAAAGAGTTGTTGTAATATTTGAATAAACATGATTAAAATAGAAACTAATAATTATTTGAAGTAAATAAAAAAAAATGTAATAAAAAATGAAATAAATTATCCAAAATTTAATTTGAATTTAAACATCATTATGGTATACAAACTAATAATTATTTGAAGTAAATAAAGACTACAACAAAAATTTAATTGAAAATTAAATAAAGTATTCAAAATTTAATTTGAATTTAAACATTATTAATAGAATATATCAATGAATTAAATGAAAATAATAATAAATAAAAAAATAGACAAAGTATATTTTAAAAAATTAAAAAAAGAAATAAATATATTTTCAAAGTAGATGAAGAGGTGTACATGCTGGTCAAAGAAAATATTGGGAAGGGTGAGGGAACGTTACTGTTTTCAATGAGCTTTTTGAAACCACAAAATATGAACAGTTGAAATATGGATTGGAGAAGGAAATGGGGCGAGTGTAGTAGGGAGGTCATGGGTTGTTAGTTAAAGGAAAGAAGCGAGGTTCTACGTGCATGGAACTGATTTAGTCTGTATAGGTTGGCTTATATGTGTTTCTTTTCTTCTTTAATCCTTCCAGTTTGAATCAAGCAATGGCAACTGAAGGTCTACTGATTCGTGATGCAAAGGGAAAGGCAGTTGTCGACCTCTCAAACGAAGAGCATCGCACTCGTAATACATCTATGACCGATGATTCCAGGTAAGAATCCTTCATGCATGTTATTGCCGAGAATGAATCCTTTTCGAAAAATAAAATTTCATGTACCCAGTAGCATTGTATAGGGGGATTATGACCTGTGCAACAAACAACACTTAATCTTAATCTAATATATATAGGGGGATTATGACCTGTGCAACAAACAACACTTAATCTTAATCTAATATATATATTTCTGTTTTGTAGGGAATTTTTAGCAAAGGATGAAGCACATAAGCGGTCATATGAGGAGATTAAACAGAGGCAGTTAAGGTATGGGATAAAACATTGTAAATTGATACGTATCTGATTGTTGATTGCAATAAAAACATTAAGTCTTGGATGCCACTGATTTGTAATGTTTATATACTTTGTTAGAAGTATAATATTTAGATTTTGACAAATCAGGTTACGATTAATGTTATAAGATCATTGACTTAGGTAATATAAGTATTACGTTTAATGCATATGTTTTTTTACACATATGAAAGTAATGCTGATTGAATGATATATAGTTGTTTTAGTGTTTTGTTTGGTGCTCATTCTTTGTAAGAGTTATTATATCCTGTCACTATTTGATAGATAAATAAATATTTTTGTCTTGGCAATATTGCAGTTAGTCTCCTCATCCTATATTGCAGTTAGCTGAATAATCAGTTGGATTAATCTATGTATAACTCCGAAGTAAAGCTGATGATTGTTTTTTTCCCAGAAATCTCGAAGCTTACTTGAGAGAGAAGAGGGAGTTGGAGAGTAAGATCTCTCAACTATACGGGGAGCTATATAATGGAAATCCGGATATGGGTCAGGGTGTATTAATGAAGAAGGTGAGATTTTCTAAACCACCATCAAATGTTTCAAGCCTACCAATCCTCCCATCTGTAACCTTGGATGATGATGCACAGCACTGTACACAGAGGTATGTTTCATATTATTATGTTTTGGAAGTTTCGTTAAGTTGTTGTCGAATCTAAATCTTATGCTATCATAACAGTAAGACCGACAAAGCATTAGGAGACCAGGTTGAAGGTACAGTCCAATATGTAGTTTCTGAAATCCCAGGTTTGGAAGTGCAGCAGCAGGCTGTTCAAGTTCATGGAGGTGATGCTGCAGAGGAGTTGTTTGTATCTGCCGAGGATTCTTTGCAACAACATTTGAACCAAGCATATGAATGGGAGAAGGAAGTGAGTTGTGGCATTAAATGCTCGAAAAATGTCATGGTGGGTTATCATAGTTATATTGAATTATGTCTCTGATTATGAGACTTATTTATCTAAATTGAAACCTTTTTGTTCAATTCATTGCAGCACTTTCCTATGACAGTTAGTAGAAACTTTTTGGACATAAACCAGAAACACATTCAGCTTGTGGATACGGACTGCAGAAGGGTTTACACTGTTAGAATTCACTGTGCAACGCTTAACGGCAAGGTAAAAAAATTGGAAAAGTTCATGTGGCATGGGTGGTTGAGATTCGTTGAGGATAGGAAGCTCGAAAAGGGAGATTGTATTCGTTTCAAAATTAAACAATCTTCAAATAGGATTTATGTTTCGGTGGTCAAGAAGACGGGTGACTTTTTGATGTAGTATGAGTCCTTGAGTTAATCTATAGTTTATCGTTTCAAATGTTTTTTGGAATTATTTTAATCTATTGTTTTATGAACAATCAGCTTGAATTCTGTTTTGATGGATAACGATAAATATTGACTTTGAGTATTTGCAACTTTTATATATTGAATGCCATTTCATTTTTAACATGTGAAAAGGGTGTCTCTTTTTAATACAGCGAAAACTATAGATTTTGTTCATGGTTTTGCATTGTATCTGATTGATCAATGCATTAGTTTTTTATCTAATATAATGGAATACCACTACCCATTTGATCTAATATAAGAGATTTTCAATCAGTTTTTTAAAAGTATTTGTTGTTATATTATTTATTTGTAAAAAAAAATGTAGAAATACCAAAAAATTACAATTACTGGAATTTTAAAGAGTTGTTGTAATATTTAAATAAATATGATTAAAATAGAAAGTTATAATTATTTGAAGTCAATAAAGGGTAAAAAAAATTTAATCAAAAATTAAATAAATTATCCAAAATTTAATTTGAATTTAAATATCATTAATAAAATATATCAATGAATTAAATGGAAAACTAATTAATTAGAAAATGGTATATAAACTAATATTGATTTGAAGTAAATAAAGATTAAAAAAAATGTAATCGAAAATTAAATAAAGTATTCAAGATTTAATTTGAATTGAAACATCATTAATAGAATATATCAATTAATTAATTGTATTTTTAGGGAAAAATAATGAAAAGTCTTTTTCGATAGGAAAAAGGAAAATCAATGAAATTAAAGAAGAAGTAAATGTTATTTGTGTTCAAGGGCACATTTAGTATTCCCATACGTGTGGTTAGTGAGTAAAAGCCGTGTTACCAAAACAGATTATTCTTGACATTAATCCATTCAGGAACGGAGCAGAAGGATTGCACTATGGAAGGAGGAAACGACAACCATTGCTCCCAGGATCGTGGTGGTGTTGATCGGGAAAGGAGGTAAGGGTAGTTGTCGTGCATGATCGTTATGGGTAAATGTTGTAGTGTGATGAAGCTGGAGTAAGATAAGTTTATAATGCATGCGGCCTAAAAGATGTTTGTTAAACACATAATATTGTTTTGATGATTTAATAAGAATGATTGATTTGCATGGATATAGTTTAGTCATAGTTTGTTTTTATTTTTGTTATGCAGAGGTATGAAATCAGGCAAGGATGAGTATTTTGATATGTTGGAGGTTGAGGAGAAAAGGTTGGAACGGAAAGGGAAATTGAAGCTTGCATCTGCGAGAGACTATATTTATAGCAAGAAAAGAGTGAAGTTATTCGAACTCAATGCACCGAAGTCTTCGATTGTCACTGAGGAGGTATGGCAAAATGCATTTAGAATGGTTATGGGTTGATTGTTGTTAGTTTGTCTAAATAATTATTCCCTTATAATTTATATTAAATGCTATGTAATGTGTAAATGTAGAAATGATTGGGATAAAGGAACGGGGCAGCTGGGCAGGAAGAGTGTTGCAATGGTGGGAGAAAATGATCACGGTAATGGAGCTGTGGTTGGAGAACAGAGTCAACAATTGAGGATACACGAGGTCGAAATCATTTCATCAGATTTGTCAAGGTAATAGAAGTGTTAATCTTAGTGTTGCTTAAATGAAATGTGTTGTTGTATATATTTTTGTTGCACTGTTTCAGCTGTGAAGATGAAGACGATGGTTCTGGTGGTGGTCATGTTGACCAACGTGAGGGTGGAAAGTATATTGTATGGGAGAAGATGATAAAAAATGGGAAAACTGCAAAGAAGAATGTACTTGTAAGTTTCATATATCGACATTAGTATAAAAGGTAGTAAGTGTTGTAGTTTTTCTGATTGAATAATGAATGAGATGATTAATTATAACTGAATTATGCAGTAACTTCCACAACGCGTTATTAGGATTGGTTGTTTTGAAGGTGTCAAGCACATTGAGATGCATGACATTGACATGGTTGAGACATATGCTGTTGTGGTTACAACTCGGGAAAGGGAGCATTGTGTGGAGCAGCATATAGGTCAAGGATGGTATAGATTTGCGAAGGATAGACAGCTGAGCAATGGTGACATGCTTCAGTTTAGACTAAGTTATCCACCAGCACGACGCATCAATGTCAAGTTGTACAAAGCTTCAAAGAAGGCATAGGTAGCAGTTTGAGTGCAACGGTTGAATGTAGAAGAAAGTGGTATATGTTGATGTTTTGAAAGAAACTGTATGGAAGATAGTTTATGGTGTTGAGCTGGAAGCTTGTTGTGTTTGGATGTAGGTAGTAAATAGGTTCTTAAGACGAGGATTTTAAATTAACTTATCAGTAGTACTGTTTGTATGTTGGTTTGCACACAGTTGTATAACTTATTGATATTTGTATTTTGTTATCATGCATGTGTTGACGTAGATTGTATGGGCGTTAAAAATTCATATGATTTTGAAATTGTTGTTGGGAGAAGGTATTTCATGATGTGGTGTTGATAGAATACGTTGGCTGGTATTTATTTGTTTTGATATGTTTTATCATTTAGCAAATGGAATATATATCTTTCAAAAGGTGCAACAATAAATCCAAAATGGATTTTAATATCAAGTGCACACAGATGGTAAAGCTTGTGAATAAAGCCAAAGATCAATAATGACACTATGTGAATAAAGCCTTGGTAGGTGGGTTGAAATTGGTATTAAATATGAGGCATTGTATTGTTTGGGTGTTGAACGCAAAAGAAGAAGTTAAAAGTATCAGCTACTGAGAAATCTTTCATTATCCTCTCTTCTACAAATATTAAAGATTAAGCATGGAGAATTGTGGACCTTTGATTATGCCTATAGGTTTGAATCTCTTTTTATTTACAACTATTGTTGTTGCTGTTGTTAACATTTTGTATTACGCAGTTTTGTGATTTGGCTTATGGTAGAAAGTTTCTCAATCTGACCAACTTAAGAAATATCGTTATGAAAAATCTATTTCATTTGTTTCGGTTTGTAGATTGGAGAAGAGTTAAAGTTAATGCGTATGATTTTTCGTTTGATTTTGGTTTGCTAGAGTTTGGCAGCAGGTTTCCAAGGCAGTTGCTGCAAGATCACGTTTGTTCAGAATTTCCTCACCTTCCTCTTCTTGTTGATGACTCTTGGATCCCTGTGGACTATCTTTATATCTGAGAATTTAGATGCAACACACTTCACATATGTTTTCCATCTGCAGTGACTTCTAAACTGAGTGTTATGCTTGTGAACCATCGAGTTTGCCAAAGTATCCTGCTAGCAAGGAATTGGATGTAAAAATGAGAGATGAAGAAGTTAGAAGGTTAATTTATTGTTTTTCATATTTAAGTTCTTCAGTTGCTCACATGTTTTTCGTTTCAATCCCAGGCAAAAAGCATCAAATGGAAAAGCTAATGTAGATGGTGGAAAAACAGTCAGACCACAGGAACGTGGTTATGCTATGCTGGCCCCAGAAGGCAATGCAGAGATCCAAACAAACTTAGATGTAAGTGTAGTGATTTCACTTTTTTTTATTCTTTAAAAGATTATTTTTGTGATTTATTTTGTTTTGTTTTGATTTAAAGTCATTGAAGTTTTTGAGAAGTTTGGTTGACTTGATGATGCTCATGGTGAATTTCAGAGGTGCGCTTGAGAGATTTCCAGAAATTGAGGAGTTATTTTTGAAATAAATTACAATTACATGAAATATTTATAAAATTAAGTTGAAAGAGTTGTTGTAATATTTGAATAAACATGATTAAAATAAAAAGTAATAATTAATTGTAGTAAATAAATGGTATACAAAGTTATAATTATTTGAAGTAAATAAAGACTAAACAAAAATTGAATCAAAAATTAAATAAATTGGGAAAGAAGTATATAATTGAAAAAGACAAAAACAGTAAATGGGTAAAAAGTGAATTAGCATTTAAGAGAAATATTGAATATAATTAGGAAGTGTTAATTAAAAAGGTGTTTATTGGGCAATAAAGAAGAAATTAAAGATAAAATAAGTAGCATAAAAATAAAATCCATTATTAATGATTATAAGTTATTGAAATAACGGTTTGGGCTTTAGAATGGAAAGAAATTTTGAAACAAAGGGAAAACGGAATATGAAAATGAAATAAGCATTAATTAAATATCAAGTAAATATAGAAATAAAAGTAGGGTATAAATATAAATAGGAGTAGGGAAAACGATTTGATGGTTTTTGTGAAGGGTAGCTGAAGGGCGTAGAAGAAGAAGGACAAGAGTAAAAGAAAAAGGAAGAGGCATGGAATGGTTGAACGGAATGATCCCGGAAAGACCCATTGATATATCAAGTGGGTAAGTGAAACAGTTACAGATATGTAATAGGGTTGATAACGTTTGTCTAATTTGTTTTGCATGTCATCCAGGTCATCGTCGGATTCAGAGATGGGACCAGATGTTGTTGCAGCAAGGATTAAAGTGCTAATAGATGAGGTCAAGGGCGGGAATATAGGGGGATCTAAAGAATGTACGCAGAAAAAGATGGGAAAGAATGATCGGGAAGACAGGAAGTCAGGAAACCATAACGGGAAAGGGTGGGCATACCGAAGCGGAGAATGCCCTGGAAGTCGTGTGGGCAATGGAAGCGAGAATAGGCGATAACTGAAAAACTTTAACTGTTGCATGTGAAAGATTTTAGTCTGGTGTAGGATACATAATTTATAGTGTTATAATGAAATCTTTTTGCATGCAGGATTGAACATTTTGAAACCAAGGGGAAACATGAATCGTCTATTCAGAAGGATGTGAGAAGAATCGGCATTTCAAACAGTAGCATTGTTAAAGAGAGTCTCACTTCTGCAAATGAAAAGTCTAAGAGCAGAAAAGGGTAATGCTAAATATTAGAATTGTTGTTTCAAATAACAGTATATAGTTGTATTTGTTTATTTAGTTGGAATCCTTGAACTGCCATTTGTTTCAAACAATTCAGTTTGGTAATTTATGGGGTACTGTGGTGTTTGTAAAGATTTAAAGATATGATAGTTGAAATGTTCAAAAAAATTGTATGTTGGTGATGATATTTACTTATGACTGAGTTGCAGGAAGGAGGTCGCGGCACCGGGAAAGGGAATGTCACAAAAACGAAGGGTGGCACCCAGAACTATCTGGCATGGAGAAGATGTTGATCAACCCATTGAAAGGTATGCATTAGAAATAAACTATTAAATTCGATGTAATAGTTACATTTAGTGCTCTTAATATGTTAAAGACCTTTCAGAAGTATATGTGAACTAATAGAGTATGTTATTATTATCAAGCACTTTGAATAGTAAATTAATGTATTCATTCTCATTCAGGATTGAGGCTGGTTGTTTTGGGAAAAGTTTGTCAAAAACCTAGAATTTCGTTCGACGTCGTCGGGGCACCGAGGTCCTTGTAGATCGACGTATTCAGCGATAATGTTTTGATTTCGTTGTGGATGAGAGCATTAAGCTTTGTTTTGTTGTGTTGGTAGCGCATTTGGGTGTAGTTTCTATAACAATATAGTTTTAAAATATAAAATACATAAACTATGTGACACAAAAACTGAATTGGGGTTTAAAAAAGCAAGAATTGGTAAAGCCAATTTCTAAGGTTAGAATTGTTTGTGTATTGTGTATTAAAAAATATATTTGAAACGCAGGGAAGAAGAATTACATTCGGATTCAGATGATGAATACTATTGGGAGAAAGTGATGACCACAGGTGATATGGCAAAAATGCAAGTCTTTGTAAGTTAGCTAGCAGAGAGAAAAAAATAAAATGTTTTTGTATGGATTCAAATTGTGTGGAATCTAACTGTGTTCTATATTTTGCTAGCATTTTCCCAGAGAAGTTACCAAAAAGTGTCTGGCATGGAATCAGACTTCAATAGAGTTCATCGACGAAGACACAGGTATCAGCTATTATGGGGAAGTGTGTTGTACAAAAAGGAAGGAGAAGGTCAGTCAGAAAGAAAAATTTGTTGAAGGTGGTTGGTTTGACGATGTGAGAGCTAAGAAGCTTCGCAAAGGTGATAAGCTGGGATTTTCAATTCCATGCGCTCCTCATAAGATGTATGTCTATTTGTTGAATCGTTGACCATCGTACAAAAAAAAAAAGATTGTCTTAATAGTCAAGGATAGTAAGTTTAACTGTTCTAGCTGTCTTGCTTAAGGGGTGTGCAAAGGAATGGTGATTTGGTGTTGGGGAAGAAAGACATTTTGGATGTTTTCAATGTTGTGGGTAGTCAGTTAAGTATTTTGGTTAAGAAAATGTAATGGATATATGACTGGTTGTAGTTATGTTTTAAGGATATTGTTGCGTATGTTTGATCTGCTAAAATGGATTATGATATTTGAAACTTAAGTAAAAGTTTTATCTAAATGAAAAAGTGTTGTGCATGTATGTATGATACGTAGTGTAATGTTAATATAGTGTGAAATAGGTATGTTAAAAAAGTAATGAGATTATGTTTCTTAAAAAAAGGGATGCAATATATGTGATTATGTGGCGGACGTCCATATTTGTAGATGGAGTTGTAGTATTCAGGAATTTTCTCCTGAGGTAACAAATATTGGTCAAGATGGATGTTGTCGTTAGGATTAAAGTGCTGAAATCATTAGATGGTAAAATATTCAAACAATAAGGCAAAAGAAATGTAGAACGGTAGTCATAGGTGGTAGTTGTGAATGGATAAAGTAAGTCTTATATAAAATGTCAAAAAGCAAAACGTATTATAATTCTAATATAAAGCAGAACGAAAAAGGAAATGTTTCATTGAAATGAAAATGACAAAGTTTAATATTGCATAATGAAGAAATGGAAACTAATGGATTTTATAAACATGACATTTTTTGTGTGGAGAATTTAGTTCAACTCGAAATCGAATGGTGTCGCCAGCGTTGAACAAATTTGATGTGCAGAATTCATCCCAGTTGGGGCCCAACTATGTCCGAAATGGATGTCTAATGTTGTACAGAGTGAGGAGTGATCTCTTTCCGTTATCACAACACAAATTGAGATTTTGGAAATTGTAATCGCTTAACGTTGCAGCGAAGGCCTCCTCCAATCTCTATAGGGAATAAAAAAACAGTGTTAAAAAATTATAGTAAGTATGAATTAGATAAAATGAAAGGATGAAAGAACAAAAAACTCAACTAATTTTGATGTTTTGATAGTACTGGCTGTGAGACCAATGTCGAACACAGCAGTGTTTTTGTTGGAAATGAATCTGCTATGGAAACTGGGTAATTCGTTGATGTTGTTTGGGTTTTTAAAGTCAAGGATTCCGAAATTGTCGTTACCATAATAACCAACGTGAAGCACGACATTAGTTGGTAAACCGTAGAAAGCCGCAACATCATGCCATCCACTAATTATGAGTGGATGATGTTGATCCTTGTTATATATAAGGAGATGATGGACACCTTGGTTGTTCAAAAGGGTCCAAGTTTTTGTTATATCATTTTCATAAAGACTTAGAAAATATCATTTTCATAAAGTAAATAAATGATGTTAGAAATGATGGTGTCATCCCTTATTAACATTGATGAGAATTGGGAAAAACTGCAGAAACACAACATTAGTCACATGTGAACCGGCATATCAGAATTGAATTACTGCAACAAACCGACAACAAACAACAACAATATCAACGAAACCAAATCGAAAACAAATACGAATAGATGAAAATTGAATTGAAACCGACAGCGAACCAGAACAATATCAGCAGCGACAGATACCAATAACAGAAAATGACATAAGTAATCATAACCTGTGTAGATAATTTAGCAACATGGAAGGAGTACTCCAAGTCTGCATGATTAAGTTTTCCAGTTAAAGACATTTTGAACTTCTGAGAAGGGGTGGTTGTAGTGAAAGAAGTGGAAGGGAATACCTATATTAGTGAGCAAAGTAATAAAAAAAGGAAAATGGTTATCTTATCACGTGGGAATAGTAGGATAGAATGCTATGGAATGTATTTATTTGCAAAAGGGTGAGGATAAGAAAGAATCTTGCAACAAAAAAAAAATCATTGTGTACATACAAAGGAGAACAAAAAGTCTTCGAGGTGTGTTAAAGGGAGATAAGTATGTTGTTTCATCAATGGAGTATATGCATAATAGCTACAAATATTTAATGGTTGTTAGTCATTGTAACTGTTGGGTAGTGGGGCCACATGTGGGTTGAATATGTTAAAACTTTGAATGGTGTGTTGAATAATTGAGTTGTGGAGATAATGGTATTTTATATATGGATACTGTATGATACTTTACACGGTGTGTTGAATTATTGAGTTGTGGTCATAAAGAATGGTTAGGAAAAAGGAAAAAGGTTGGTGGTTGCCATTAAGTCCTACAGTTAGCAAGCGTATATTTCATCCACAGGCGTTGGGTTGTTTGGTTTTGTGTTTAGCATCAATGGCAACCAGTGCAGGCTTGGGAGATGCAGATCTGGTGGATACTTTTGAAATTGCAAAGTTGGAGATTCAAGTAAGTTTTCTATTAATTAAACTAAATGTGTAGGCCAAACTTATTAGTATTTATATAAAAATAAGCATGTAAAATCATAATCATTATATATATAATATAGCCTTATCCGGAGATAGACCCAAAATTTGTTAGAAGTCATATAGAAGATCTTGCAAAAACATGGAGGATAATAAACAATGACGGGATTGTTGGCGAAATTGTTTTTAACGGAAATGAGGATGTTCCACTTGTTGTTGCGGGTTGGATGGAGTTACAGCAGGTGTACAAACTACCAAATAATGTAGCAGTGGTTTTTTCCTTTTATGGCAACGATAAATTTGAAGTTGCTGCTTTCAAAGAGATGTCTGATTATGAGGAGTTACCAATGTTCCATAGTAGGTACATAAACCAGAAGGGGATATATGCATTTGATGTTGATCTGTCATAGGAAAGTGTGTCCAGACCAAAATTAGTTAAGTTCAGATTTCCTATGTTATTAATATTTATGATAGATTGATCTGTTTTACATCTATCACTGATTGAGTTTTATATTTTCTTTGCATGATAGAAATTGGTTGTTGAATTTGGAAGAGTTCTGAAAGATTATGATTATGAGGTTATTACACTGTGCGGTGACAATGGCTGGAGTCAAATGCAATTGGTCCTGAACATAGATGACCCTTACCACAGCAAAATAGGATATGAATGGGATTCATTCTGTGAGTCAAACCAGCTAAGGGTGGGAGACAGAATCAGATTTAGGCTAGATGTAAATGATGCGAACAAAAGATGCAATGTATATAAAATTGGGAATTTCTAAGCTTCATGTAATACATAAATTCTGCTATCCACTATTATGTATTGGCAAGAACAAATGGTTTATAGCTTATCATGCATTTAGTTTAAAGATGTATTTGCTTTTGACATGTTTTAATGTTACCGTGATATTAAAATGGAATGATACAAAACTTTGTTTTGAATGTTGTTAGATGATACAGGTCATAATAGAATCTGTACATTACAGAATATAAATGAACTTGTCAGAATGATGTTATATATGAAAGTAACACAACAGAAAGAAACTATAATATCATAGAGCAGAAAAAAAAGAATACAAAATGTAGTATGTGAGTTATATAGATTACACTATATAATTTACACATTATTGAACCCTTCTTTATAAACCACATTAGTTGTTGTATTTTTTGCTTTGTTTTGTTCGTTGTGTATCAATATTTTGATCCCTTTTTTGGTTGTAACTCTTGATAGTGCGACATATATTTGACCGTGCCTAAAAACATCTTGAGGTAGGTAAAAACCGATATGATCCACAGATTGACCCTGTGATTTATTTATTCTCATCGCATATGAGACAATAATTGGGAATTGGCGCCTGGTAAGTTTAAAAGGCCATGGAGATTGTTGTGGGGACATATCCATTCTAGGAATATAAACCAATTTCCCAAAACCTTTTCCAGCCATAATTGCTGCTTCGAGAACATGATTTGCCATCCTTGTTATTATGAGCCTTGTTCCATTACACAAACCTTCTGATTGATCAATATTGCGCATAAGCATGATAGGTGTACTAATCTTTAATTTAATGTGATGATTAGGCAATCATGAGGTTGCAAGGGAACTTAGAAATTCGGGTGTTAGGATATCGATGAATCCGTCGTCATGAATTTCAGACTGATCAACAGAGTTGGAACTGTACTAATCTCGCATGTCTCCTGTGACATAAGCCGAATGGAAACATAAAAAGAATAAACCGAAAAAGGAAAAATCAAAACCAAAATTTAGGAAAAAATGCAAACCTGGCATTAATGTGAGGATCCGATTATTAATTTGATCAACAACTTCCAAAGTCGAAGCTAGTATAGCTCGATTCTTTAGGTAGTCATTTGATTGATAATTTGATAGAAAATTTGGGTATGTGCTTTCAATAATTGCATCAATTGGGTCAGTATAGTCAGTAATCAAAAGGTCTTCCAGAATTTCAATGCTTGCATATCCATCATTTGGTTCAGAAACTTTCCCTTCACCAATTTTCAAAATCTAATTGGAGAAATCCCGTATTTCAGCTTGTTGAAGTTCATTTTCACCACACTGCAGGCGCATATTTTTGGTTAAAGTTAAGACCTCCACAGAATGCCATATATACGATGCATTTATTGTAGAATGAATTATATCTGAATGGCTACCCCTTGGTACCACCGGCAAAATTTGTCTAAAATCCCCACCTAATACAACAACCTTGCCACCAAAAACACAATCAGAATTACTAAAACTACTCATGACATCTTGCAATGTTCTGTCTAGCGCTTCAAATGTATGTCTGTGTGCCATTGGGGCCTCATCCCAAATGATCAATTTTGTTTGCCTTAGCAACTCAGCAATGTCATCACTGTAATCAATCTTACAAGTTGAATTTTCCAAAGTAGGCACAGGTATATTGAATTTTGAATGTGCCGTTCTCCCGCTAGGCAATAATAGAGATGCTATACCGCTAGTTGCAACTGTCAAACAGATATCATGGTTTGATCTCAAAGCGCTTGCAAGTGTTCGCCAAATATATGTTTTTCCTGTACCGCCATACCCATGCAAAAAAAAATTCCACCTGTTTGATCTGAGACAGCCTTCATGATTTTTTCATAAATCAGACGTTGTTCATCTAAAAGAAATACTGAGGTTTAAAATTGGGCGTGAATAGAATAATTCAATGAAAATGCATTGAGACATTTATACAGACCTGTTAGACCAAGAAACAGAATAGAAAATTCTGCTTTCAGTGCAGGGATATCATAATTCCTTTCATCGTATATAAACCTATTACCTAACTGCTGCAGAACATAATCATCCGGATACGACATTGGTGCAAAACGTTTAAGACTACTTCGATTCGCTTGGAGCAGTTTTTCAGTTTCAGTTAATGTTAAAGTCTGTAACTCGTATTCTGATAATATTAAATCTGTTATATAAATCAGGAAAGGTGTTAAGCACAATCATCCATGTGTGAGAGAATATGTGTAAGGGAAAACAAATTATACAAACAATGAGTAATGAATTGAGAACCAAGCAATATATACCTGAATTATAAGCCAAATGTCCCTGTTGATGCAAGATACCATCGGATAAGAACTTAAATGACTCGTTCCAAACATATTCCGGTCTATTGACGGCTCCGGACAGCAACATGACAACAAATAGTCTCCTAAGGAAATCACCAGTACCCCGTTCACTTGCTTCTTGAATATCACCAATATACTCCTTATTGTCTCCGACAAAGCTTATTGCAAAGCAGGCATCTCAGAAAGTATTATATTGAACATCTCCAATCATGCGTATTTGTTCATAAGAGGTTGGTCCAGTAACCACCGTTAACATCATTCGCAAGTAAAACAATTCTCCCGTGGTGGGTGGAACCCATATTAAACGGCCAATTGTGAATCCTTTTTTCCTAGGCTGCCACAAACATTTTTTCTTGACAGAAACAAATTTGGATACAAATTGTCCATATGTCAATGACTTTGCCTCATCATATTTAGCATTAGCTAGCAACCATGCAGTAAACATTGATTCGGTCACACTTGCTTTTTCCAAAATATTTTCCATGCGTGTAAAGTTAGTATAGTAAACAGGTTTTTCGCCTATCAAATGATAAAACATCCTTTCCACAGCCGGTTTCTGACCATGTATATCATAAGAAAATATTCGCCAGCATGCCTCACTTGGGGAAACATATCGGCAATCCAAATACTGTTTTATTTCGTCCACCGGTTCTGTTTTATTTCGTTCATTTGATTTTGAATTAACAATTGTAGCTGTTATTCTATCATATCCCTTGTGTATATATTTAAAAAGATATTTTATTGATGTACTCTGGTTACACAATTCTATGTTGATATGAGCTCGATATTTCAGTAACAATCTCGCATTGTATGGAACAACATGTCAGTTGTCCAATGAAACTCCGTATTTGAAGATGGTGTGAACGTGTGATCTTCTCCTATATAGTGGATAACCTTCTGCATCAATTACTGTGTTTTTATTGTTTTTTTTTGGGAAAAACTTTGAACATCTTTGATTTTTCATGCAGGGAGATTTGGGTCGGGCTAGACCACACAGACCATGCATTATGTTCTGTGCAACCAAATTGTACAAAGTACGATGGAGAACTGGGTCTGGAATCTCAGCACATATTATGGCATCGATATCAGCTGGTGTCAGAAATTTGCTCTAAGGATGTAAGAATAATAATATATGAGCGTGCGACAGTCCCCGTTTTTGGAATTCAATTGTGTACATAACTGGGGAAAATCATATAAACGCATAGTTAGGAAAGGACTAAATGAACTGCGTACAAGAAATATGAAGACATAAAAATAATTCTAAAAATGCGTACATGCCAAGACTTTGCCCAAGATATGATTCTTCGTTAAATCTGTCATCAATTCGTCAAATTTGATTTTGAAGACCCTAGAAATGATATCTGGTCTGTCATGTGCCTTAAGAGTAGTATTGGCTAAGAACAGCGAGATTTCAGGCCAAGCTGGATTGCAGGTAAACGTCACGAACAAATCAGGAAACCCTAACTTGCTTGAAATCTCCATGCTATCAAAATACAGTTGGTAAATATATCTCTTGCTACCCACATACGATGATGGAAGTACTGTAGCGAGCGATTTTGGACGCGGTTCTTAAGCGCTGGTCGCTCTCTGCGGTTGAGCTTTGAACTACAGGTCGATTCATTTTTTATCCTATTATGAGCTGAATAAGGAAGGGAAATAGATGTCTTCAATTAACCCTGCTTGCATACTGAGTTTAAACAGCGGTCTGTTAGGTTACGGATGCTATCAATGTAGGGGGCCTTTGTACTGGTTATTCGTATTTCGCCAATACGGTTCTTTCTTTCTTTTTTCTAGGCAAAGGGTTTCTGGTGGGGAATAAGGATTAGGATGTTAGGACTGGTGCTTTTGAATTACTGCTTTTGATTAACGGAGATATGGGATTTGGGTTTTTTGTTGATTGCGCTCGCTAAGATCTTTTCTTTCGATCTTATGCCTACGTATTCCCGTTTACCGAAACAGGGAAATTAGAGCGTTCGTAGTTCCTCCTATTCTATGGGAGGAAATTGGTTTTTGGTGTCTTGTTCAAAGCCCAAGACGTGAAGCGGAAGGTGGTTTGTATCTTGTTCAAAGCCCAAGATGTGAAGCTGAAAGGTCTATTTGTGTCTTGTTCAAAGCCCAAGACGTGAAGCTAAAAGACCTCGACTTTAGAGAGAATTTGTCATCTCTAAAGAGGGGAGAAGGAGAATTACTTTAACTGGGATACGCGGATCCGAGCAATGCCATAATTTCCGAAGAAAGGGTTTTAACCTGAAGGAGAAGACTTTAACTCAGTGTAGAGCAATGCCATCTTTCCTTAGGAATTCCTCATGCTAAAAGAAGGACAGTGGCATGGATGTAGATGATCCAGAGGCTTGCCGCTTACAGTGATTAGATGAAAGGAAAGGAGTTGTTGATGTTTGTGTACTATGAACGAGGCACAGCTTTGATGCTAAAAGGTCGATTGGATCAACCAGTGGTTTTCTTATACAAAGCCTAAGAGAAGGCTAATTTCCGCTAGGAAAATCATTATACAAAGCCTAAGAGGAGGCTAATTTGTGTCTCGTACAAAGCCCGAGAGAGAGGCTAAAGGTTTTTGACCCAGTGGGGCATATCGTTATACAAAGTCTAAGAGGAGGCTAGCAAAGAGTTCGACTCTTGCTTTAAGGGATTTATATCTCGTACGAGGCCCGAGATGGAGGCAAAAAAAGGGGTGATTGACTCAACGAGGGAATCTTTTTGTGTCTCATACAAAGCCTGAGAGAGAGGCTAAAAGGTTGTTTTGACTCCACTGGGGAGAATTTTGGTATCTCGTACGAAGCCCGAGATAGAGGCTATTGTAACTGTTTCAGTTGAGTGACAGATCCAATATACTGATTTAAAAGAGAAAATCAGTTCTTATATGAGTAACACTGTACACAGGGATTTAATTCGAGGATCAGGGATATTTCCTTTTCTTTGAGGAAACGGGAAATCCAAAGGGTATTGAGACTATCCGAGTCTGCGGGTTTCCTTCCTATTTAACGAAGGGTGCTTGAGAATGTCTTTGAGACTCAAGGAAGTTAGACTGTCCAAGTCTAGAGTTTTATCTTTCGTACTATGCTTTGAGAAACAGTAGTAGACTCTATGAAAGGACTGTTCTATGAGGATGACTAGGTTCTGTTCCTATACCTCTAGGAGGTCATCGGGACAATTTGTACGAAGCCCAAGAGGAGGCTGGAATCTTTTAAGAAGCCGACGGGTCCTTGTACGAAGCCCAAGAGGAGGCTATCATTCCCGGAGGAAGAGATCATTATACGAAGCCTAAGAGGAGGCTGTGAATACTTCTAAGAAGCCGTAGTGTCCTTGAATAATGCCCAAGAGGAGGCCGATGCTTTTAAGAAGCCCGTGGGTCTATCATCTCCTTTCCATTAGGAGAGATAACTCTTTTAAAGATAAAAACCACTGGTAAACGTGCGAGGTTTACTATCCAGCGACTTTTAACTTTTAAAGAGGGTTCCTTAGTTAAGGTCCAAGATTATGACCGTAGTGGATACCCAAACCCCGAGACATTCAAGGCAAGCTATCCACAAGGAATAGATCAAGTCAGGAAAGTTCGAGAATTGGGAAGAAACTCAAAGATGCCATTCACAGAGAATACATTCATCTTGGGTAGTAGAGCTTCTTGACGATTCCTAAGGAGGACAGCCGAAGAGAAGACTGTATCTGGTGCTCCTATTGGGGATCTAGGCGTCTATTTCTATGAATAAATGAAACGGCGTCACCTAGTTCTAGACGTAGTTGCCGGGGAAACTCGAAATATCTATACTATTATTACACAGTAGATATGAGTTTATGAAAGGAGACTTACAGTGAGCAGCCCCACAATACAGTTTATAATATGAAAGCGATAACCACTTACTCGGTTGTAGTGCTTCCATGCTGTTTGGTTAGTTATTCAACAAAGAAAGATTAAAAACAACAGTATATTCAAAATCAAAGGAGAAAGTGCTTTGAAAAAGAAATATTTGGGGCTTACAGCTCAAGGGGAGGCCCAGGGTTTTATCAGTGAGCGCACTGTTTGACTTTGTACATCGGGACTTATACAAGTGACTGGGGCCCAAAATGGTTTTCTGTACAAAGGGATGGGTCTTACACTCTCTCAAGAGGCCCAAAAAGGTTTAAAGAAAAAAGAGTGGGGCTTATAACACGAGGGTAGGCCCAGATGGTTTTTATTTATAAACGGGCGACGATCGCGCCGTTTACTTGTACAGAGGGATTTATACAATGAGTGAGGCCCAAAAAGTTTTTGTACAAGGGGGGATGGGTCTTACACTCTCTCAAGAGGCCCAAAGTGTTTTAAAGAAAAAGAAATGGGTCTTACTACTCGAGGGTAGGCCTAGATGATTTTTGAAAAGGCGACGATCGCGCCGTTTGTTTTTTTACGCTATCGGGACTTATACAATAAGTGAGGCCCAAAGATGATTTGGTCAAAAAAAGGATTGGGTCTTACACTCTAATAGAGGCCCAAAGTGTTTTGAAAATGATTTATGAGGGTTGAATTAATCCAAAACCCTAATTTGTTGCCAAAAAATGTATTTAATTGAATAAAAATTCAATTAAATTGATCAAAAATTGTTTAACACATGGAAAACAAATTGTGATCTTGGATTAATGCTTCAAAAATTAAGTATTGACCTACAAAACAAATAGAAAGCATTAAAAGTTGCAAAATCATTGTGGAAATAATATTTCAAATGTTAAAAACAATTAAAATATTAATTCTTTACAAAAATATCAATTATATGAAATAAATAATATTTTTTGGGATTTTTTGGTAAAATAAAATATTTTAACATTTTTGTGAATTATTGCAAAAAGAACCAATCAAAAATGATAAAAATTGAAGGAGTTATTAATTTTTCAAATCATTAAAAATAATAGTATGAAAAATAATAAAATAAAAAAGTGATAAAAAGAAGTCTGGGGCGAGGGGGATTCGAACCCCAGACCTCTCGCTTGCTAATACTCACAAAACCAGCTGATGAACCGCTGGGGCGCAATGCCAATTCATTAAATATATGGCAAGTGAAAATTATATAGAGAACTTGGTTGGTTTTCTGAAAATGGCGCCATGGCCATCTCCTTCCCCGAGCTCGTGCATTAAGCACCCTATCTCACTCATCTCTCAACCATTGGACATGATTCAAACACCAAACTCGTGCGTTTTTTCACAAGGAACAAGATGGCAATACCCAATTTTATTCATTTTCAGTGTGGAGTGAAATAATCATGATGAACATAGATGAACCCTAATTTGCAAGAGCAATCGTGCAAGCATGGTTATGAGGTCTATGATCAAATTTATTGAGGCAAAACAATCAGCATATGATGGTAATCAAATGGCAAAATTATCATGCGAGGAAATATGCATGGATCATGGAGTTTGAGTTTGAAGCTCACCTTGATGCAAGCTGAAATGGAACTTTGCCCAGATGGTGTTCCAGTCGTGAATTGATGATCCCTACAGCTTCAATGGATGTTATGGAGTGTGTTGCAAGCTTTGGAAAACTTTGAAATTCTCTGGATCAAGCTGGAGACCTCCACCTGCAAAACTGAAGCAAAATGGCTTGGTTGAAGAGTGATTTTGAGCTGGGAGTGTTACAGATGTTGTTTAAGCACTTGGACACCTCAAATACATCATATGTGATGTGTTTGAGCAATTGGAATTGATTGCTTATGGCTGCAACTCAAAACCCGATAGTGGTTACTCAAAAACAAGAAAACTTGAAGTTCAAGAAAGAATGAGAGAAAGCAGTGTTGTAACTGGCTTTGGGGTGAGTTGAGTGATCCATTGAGACCTCTATTTATAGGTGATCAACTCTTGTCTTGGAGGAATAGTGAATGGCAGCTGGATCAGATCACATTTGCTTGGATTGGCTTGGCATAAATGCCTCTTGCACTAGGCATAACAGCTGCTCCAAATAGATCAGTTATGCCTTGACTGAAATCACATTCTTCAAATGTTTTTAATGTTGTTTAATCAGAGAACTTGACTGAGGAGAGTGAGAATCTTGACAATGCACTATTCCACATAAATGCATTTTGAATTCAAGGCAAAAAGTGCCAAAGTGGATGAATTTCAAGTTGGAAGGTTCTTTGGCTTTTTGACTCAGATTTATCAGTTGGATTAGATGCAATGTGATTGGTTTGAACACAAGTGGCATGCTGATCCTCAGTCTTTGGCTCAAAATCGTGTGAGATAAGCAAACATGCAAACTGATTTTTCCAAAACAGCTTGCAGCAGCATGACTTTGGGCATGGATTTCTCATGGCTTGAGTTGAATCAATTCATGCTGTTGAGCCCTTTGAATTCTTAGCAACATATGCAACAACATTGATGTTTAACTTTGGGACTGATTCAGCTTGCATCTATGTGCAAAAATCCCACAAGTTTTGGTGTTTCAACAAAATTCTGTTTTAGGCAGAATTTTTCTAAGTGTTGGAAAATGGTATTTTTTCACATTTTCAGCCACTTTGGCTCACTCATAGCTCAAAATCCATAAGGAATTGGAGTTAGGCCTAGTTGAAGTTTTTGTAGAGGGCAGTGAGATCTACAAATCAAGCTTTGGATGGAAAAAATTGGCCTTGTGGTTTAGGAGTTATGGTCCTCCAAAGTTGGTACCTTTGCCACTTTATTTTTAACTTAGAAAAATTTCTAAGTTTTATGGTTACCCCTTTTACAAGTTATCTCACTTTTCTTGATTTTTCTTGATGAATGATGATTCAAATCATACATTAACATCATTTTAGGGTTAAAAATCCATTTTGGTGAAAAATCTCAAAAAGTCAAAGTTGACTTTTGTGCACAGTTGACTTTTTATCAGATGAATTCCAAACTGTGCAATTCTTCAGGAAATCATGTCCTTGACCTAAATCAAACTTGATGGACATCTTCCATGGGTGTCATAGGGTATATTCAATCATGTATTAGGGTTTGGGAGCATGTCTTGGTCAAAAGTCAAAGTTACAGTTGACTTTTCCCTTAAAACCCTAATTGTGGTGCAGATGAAAATGAAACTTGTTGCTCAAGCTTCTTGGATCAATCCATTGTTCCAAATGGATCAATATGGTGTACTAGAGACCCTCAAATCATGTCTTGAGGTCTTGGCTCATGGTTTGTCCCAAAAGTCAACTTAGGGGTGAATTAGGTCAAGAAACCCTAATTCCTGATTTTTGATGAATGCATCCCCTGAGGCAAAATTGACTTGATGCATGGGTCCATGAGGTTCCATGGAGTATATTAGGTCATGTTTTGGATCATTGCCTTATGCCCAGATGAAAATTTCCATCCGGAGGCCCTGGTTGACCAAAACCCTAATTTGGTGACACTGTCGATCTTGAGACTTGATCCACCTAGAAGGGAGCAATCTTGTGCTTAATCCTTGAAGTGGGAGTCCTTTTGATCCTTTGTGGATGTTTGAGAGATTAGACAAGTTGAAGATCATGTCATTTCTTGATTGATCCTTTGTCTAAAGCTCAGAGAGGGCTTGAAACCCTAATTTTGATTGTATTGGATGCTCACCCATCTTTGGGGAGACTGATGAAGCATGATGGTTCATCCATATTGTGATGATGATTTTTACAATGATGGGAAATCTAAGTGGTCAAAATTTGGGGTATTACAAGTACAACTCTTTTCCCTTTCTTCCCAGGTTCTTGCTAGGAACCATCACCATATTGCTCATTTAATTGTCTATATTTTCCTACTCGTAATTTGGATTGATTGTTACGCAACCAATTTAGTCTTTGAGACTCCGTCATTGCATAACCGTCTACCAAAAACTGCTGAATTATTTGTCTATTTTTCTTTGTAACCAAATATTTATAGCGGTATTTGTGAAGTATATCATCTCTAACACCGTCCTCACCGTATGCAAAAATTAGAGGGTACTGGTATGCAAGGTATGCCGGATGAAATTCATCTAATCTTTGTAGTTTGCCATCCTTTGACTGCACAATAATGTCTCTCTGAGATGCTGAATCTATATCACCGACAATGAGTGCAGCAACTTCTGAAACAGTAGGTGTGTTATACAGTCGACCATCTTGCTGACGATCATGAATCAATTGTAACTTTACGTCTAAAAATGAATTACCTTCCAATAGATCTCTTGCCATTCTAAAAGCTTTTGCATGAACGTTACAACCATCTAACATAATCTTCAACTTCGCAACTATTTCTCTCGTTATAACTTTATTATCCCTTTTTAATGGAGAATAATATTATGTTAGGAGAAATCAGACAATGTGAAATAAATATTCAAATCAGAATGAGCAGAAATACCTGAAACAGTCCATTCTGTTTTCAATTTCATTAGCGGTATCATAAATATACAACTGAGCATATTGAGGGGGTTTGCCGCTTTCTGGCAGTAAGCCACCAATTCTATGACATGTTTGTCCATGAAGCCTCAATGTTGGTGGGCCTCTACCATTTAAGTGGGTTTTCTCAAATTGCATTCCCGGGGACGTAAAGGAAAACATAGCATTGTATGTCCCAATGTTATCTTGGTAGTTCCTACTCTCCGAATATGTTTCATATAGCAGTGTGCGGAAAAGAACCGGTGGTTCTTTAAGGATAGGTAGGACAATCTTACCGCCTCTGCAACAGACACTGAATTTAGGGACAGTGGTATGCCTTGATTTTGTTTTACGTTCCTGGTACCACATACAAGCATGACAAAACTGACATTCCCATACCTGTTCTCCAATATCAGAATAGCCCGCATAAAAGGAAATTTTAGGTGATCATACTGAAAATACATGAGTTAGTTAAAAGTGCCGAATTCTAATAAGTACACATACATTCTAAATTTGAATCAATCATTGGTTCATGATTGGTCTCTTCATTCAAATCTGAATTCTCCGTTGCTGTTTGATCATCATCGAAATCAGATTGATGTTTATCAGTTGAATATGTAGCAGCATCTACAGAAGGAGTTATATAATTTGCATTCATAGGAGTAGATGATTGAGGATCATGATTTATGGGTGTATGAATAGTTACATTCACAGCCTTTGATGATTGGGGATCATGCAAATTATGTGTCGTAGCAAGCATTGTTGCATTAAATATATTGCGATCTCCCATCACAATTTTCGCCTTTGATGTTGATACAGTTTTGGTTGGGCGACAGTCACATGAACGGGACCTGGCATTTAATATCAGTCTTCTTCTTTTTCTTGCAACCCAATCAGGTTTGGCATTAGAAGCAGAAACAGGTACACCAGTTTTAGGGGCATCAACATGATCGGGGAGCCGAACTGGGCGCTCAAAAATGGGAAGGAGGTTGATTCGCGGAGCAGCATGAAACCCTGAACGTGGGAAACTGTTGTTGTGCTGGTAATGTTGCTGCATCGGCGGAGTGCAACAGATGTTTTGAGGATCATTCAGAGTGCATGAAACAGGAGGATGCAAGAGATCTCCAAGTTCATTATCAGTCTGTCTATTTTTTCTCAAATTAATTATCAGTCTCCTTCTTTTTCTTACAACAGAACTATTCTTTTGACGGATGAATGATCCAAGGCCATCCATAGCATGTAGCAGATTTGGCAAGGAGTTTAAATAACTTTATCAAAGGACTCACAAATATGGGGAGGTTAAAATGAATATCTATGTAGAGAGATGAGGTTCATGCTGTTTATATGGCAAAAGTGCAGGCAAGTAAATGGATAGGATCATCCTCAAGTTCCCAAAACCAATGTATGTTAAATATCTATAAAGTGAATTATTAAAATATTGGTTTAACCTGTCAAATCAGGACACATATAAACATTTAAATATAGAATGGTTGTATATTGAGTAGATTTTATATTTACAATGATTGTATATTTATGTATAAGTATATACACTTTTTTAATTATGTAGATAAATATATATTGATTAATGATGAACTTGACTCGTTAACATTTATTTTTATTAATTTTTTTAAAATAATGTTATATATTATGTTAAGATTTTTTATAATTATTACATTTTAGATATTATTAATAATTACTGAAATGAGTGTTACAATATTGTAAAAGTTAATAAATTTTAGTCAATAATAAGAAATAATTAAATATCATTAAAATTGATTATACTACATAATGGGAAATGGTTAAAAATAATTAAATATAGAAGACAATGAAATAATGCAATATATACGTCCATTTATTTGTGTAATGTGTTTACAAATATTTTAATATTTATCAATGATAAGAAAATGAATTAGAGTAAAAAATGTATAAAATTTGTATTGTGTTGTTATTGACTTTAAATTTATAATGTCTAAGTAATGAATTTAAAATTGAAGAAGATAATGTAAAAATGAAATGTAATAAAGTACACCAAGTTGTAGAAGGTTAAAAGTTGATTTCCATAAACATTGCAAAGATAGAATACATATTAAAGGACTGAATTGAAATTGAAATCTAAGTAAGAGATTTAATCAGTAAATCTAAATCTCCTTGCAGACATATAGTTCTCCCACGTATAATCCCAGTCATCGTCATCATCCGAATCAACTGGATCATCGTCCCGTTGTTCGTCTTCATCCGAATCAAAACATTTGAATTTCGTGATTTTTTTGCCTGCTTTCGTATTTTTTTTTCCTCTTTCTTCTCTGTTGCAGTGTAGAAGCATGACGAACCTTAAGAAGAAACCCAGTAAATCAAATATGACAGCATCAAAAAATAAGGCACTGTCTGTTAAGATCCATATAATACATAAACATACAGCCTACATGTAGTTATATACGGGCTAAAACATGCAGGGAAAACGAAATTGTACCGGGGGTAGCTGTAGCATTGGTTGATACCGGCCAGCCTATTGTTGGGGTTCAGCGAGGTCAAAAACCGTAGGTAGTTGCACGACCGTAGCTCGTTGGTTGTCAGCACGGGGTTGATTGTGGACAGGAGATTGGAGTTGTTGTTGGGTCTGTTGATGTTATATAGATTATAGTTGTTAATCACAATGAAACAATACAGCAGACAAATATTTACTGAATAACAAAAGCAGCAGTAATTGTAAATAGTAAACCTGTACAACCTGTTGCCCGTCGACAGGGTGATGGTGACCGGCTGGTAGTTGCGATTCCACAGAATGTTGCATATCAGGCGGAGTGTGGTATTCAGTAGCGTCTGCAACATTGGTATTTTCGTTGGATGCCATAATTGATATTTTGTGTGTTTCAAGTTTGGTGTGTGTTATAGAGAATAGTAGGTCTGAATAAATAATAAAGTTCTGACTCTGCAGCTTCCCCCTACATTGGAATTGGAAATGCAATTATAGTTTACAAACTTTAAAGTTGGAATATTGACAGGCAAAATTATAAAGAGTGGTGATGGTTAAGTGTACCATCTAGTTGCAAATACAATGTATGAACTGATTGCTCATTAAAGGTAATGAAAAGTATCAATTAGACTTTGAGGAAACAAAAGTTATATTTAAAGTGCAACTGAATGCATTCCGACTATTGTAGGTCAACTATCTGGACAAAAAACTTGCGGATTATATAAAAAATATGTGAATATTAAACATTAGACATATACATAAAATAAAAAGATTGAATAAAAGAGGTCTTACAAAATCTCGAAGGCTTTAAAATTTCCAACAGTGGAAGGAAGAAATCGTTGAAGATCATTATCCTCTAACTTCCTACAAAAATTGGATCATAGACATGATTAAACCAGTAACAAAGTCAATGAAGATGACTTAAAAATATCCTGAGACAAACGAAGCATTCCCTGGCAGGGTTCGAATTTGACGAAATTGTTAGGGTATTGGACGTGTATGTTTAATTCCTAAAATAGGTAACTTGGTTGTTGTGTTGGTCCTGAAATCTCTGCACACCAAAAGAAAAATTGAAATGCAAGAAGTAATGTCAGTCATAGTTGTGGAATATCCATCAAAAAATTAACAATATAAATCAAAAAGTTAACTATTTGACTTTGACATTCGAACAACCAGATGTGTTAATTATTGAAATAAAAGCAAAGAATAGAACACAAGATAATAGATAACATGATCAAAACAGGATCTGGGAATACTTCAAAAGATAATATACAATACGCATCGTAGCGAGAGAGAATCACTTTGTTTGTAATTTACATGTGGCATCCTAGATGACCACCAAAAGTTTAAAACAAACTACAAATCAGTTAGACAGCATCACATGAGCTGCAATTTACATATACCGTTCTAGATTGGTAACAAAATGGAAATATCAGTTCCAAATACACCTTGACGATAAAAACCTAAAATCAACATCTAGCCCAGCTTCTCCAACTTAATAATTTTGGTGAGTTTCTTGTCAGTTTTGGTTGAAGAAATATCTGAGTCACAGGCATTCTGCCTCTTTGAGGTTGCTGTGAGAGGTCCAGGTTCACAAATGGATGTAATTCCTATGACCTAGGACCATAAACAAAAAGTTAGAATCAAAGAAATCTTGTTGCAATAATTGTTTACAAATTGTATGAGTCCAGTTTATATGCATACCACATCCATGGCCGAGTCCTCCGCGGAATCAAAACCAACCTCATCAACAGAATTTGTATTATCACTCTTTGAAATGGGCAGCATACATTCATGGTCAAAACAATATAAATAAAAAGGAAAATACAGTAGATAAAAATACAGACATGCATACCAGAAACATAGCAGAATCCTCCAAGGAATCGGATCCAACCTCATCAATAGGATCAACGTTCTTCATCTTTGGAATCAGCACTTTGGGTTCAACACAAAAAAAAGACTGCATAACATTGAGAAGGAATTGAAAATGTAACCGAGAATAAGTAAATGAATAGAAATCTATAGCGTAATTGGTATGCATACCGCATAATCAGATTCAGATGCATTTTGTATTTCCTACTACCACAAAAAAAGCGATAACAATTGAAAAATCAGCCTCAATCGGTTAGCAATATATTTTAGAAACTGAATAATCTACGAAATTCATCTAAGGGATTATATTCAACCTCATAAATAACAGCAACATGCATCTTCCTTGAAACTGGGAGGTCAGGTTCCGTGGCACAAACCGATTAAATCTCAACATCCTGCCTTTTTGAAGTTGGTGTAACAGGTTCAGCATAAGTCTTGGACGTAACAGGTCCAGGATCAATCTGGAATATAACAAAGGCAACAATAAGGAGGGTTATAAATTTTGAAACGCTGGTTGAGATGCATATAATAAAAACAGCAGCAATAACCACACTAAACTTGTGCAACCAGGTTGAGATGCATACCACAGGCAGAGGCGAGACAACAACTTCGACTGAGATGGCATCATCAAGAGTCTTTATAATCTGCACAAGAAAACTGATATTAGTGGGGAAAGCTCAATTCTTTGAAGGCAACATAAATTAAATATAATGATACAAAGCAAAGGAAAAATAATCTGCAATGCCTTGGACGGAGTTGTCAGACAAGAAGTTGTAGATAATTATGATGGAGTCGCCGGCTGAGACACTGAAGCTGGCTAAGATACTGTTGCCTTCACATTGAAAGAAAAGGAAAATCTTGAAAACGGGTGAAGTAAAGAAGCATTGATGATGAAATGAAATGTATGGTACCTGAGTTCCTTCCCAAGGAGATTTGAGTTGTTTCACATAAGTCGGATCCTGAAGAAGCATGACAACCGAGCAACTCTTCTAATACGGCTGCCACTTAACCTTAAAAGCAATTTCTAAATGCAACATTTCATCAAGCGCCAATGGGAAATCCAGCGGATCCAGAACTCTTTTATGCAAAATGGGATCTAAATATCAGGACCAATAATAGTACGCTATGACATTTATGCAGAGTGAACTTTAACCAAAGATGAAAACCTTCACAAGATCGTCATGCATTTGAACAGCTGACACTCCCAACAGCTGCATACATTCTCTGTCCCAGAAAACAAATTTACAGCGCTGGCTTTCATAAGCAACCTCTATTTCAATCTTGTACGTAACATACAGAAAGGAAAAAATCAACACCAGATCAAAGGACTCCTATACATTATAATTTACGAAACCTTAAAGGAGTAGACCTATAAATCGCAGTCTCAGTAGAATGCCCATCCTCACAGATAAAAGGTGGGCTATCCCCGCGCGCAGTCTTTGGGCATTCATGGCACGCCAGATAATACCAGCCATGCTGAGAGGCAAGAATTTTCCCTGTTGTTGCGACAGTTGCACAAAAGGTATCCTACAATAGAATTAAAAAAACTATTAATGTTAAAAACTATCAAGGGAGTGTCAACGAAACTGCCTAAGCGATTTAGATGATTAGGCGAGACACACCATACCCTAGAAAGTTTACAGATTTCACTCAGAGGCAGCACAATAGCCCTGGAACACAATTTTTTAAGGGAGTGTCCTGGGAACTGTCTGCATTTTGGGAACCCTGGGAAGATGTCTGTCCAGAAAGCATGATAATAGAATCAGAAGGGACACTGTAGGAAAAGACAAAGAAAAATAAGATTCATGCAATACGAATAAAGCATCATTGAATACAAAGATGTGGCAGAGAATAACCTTTTAATAAAGCTGTTGATAGGGGAAACATCAGCATTGATCAACATTTTTGTCACATTAAAAGTATTAGAAACAGCCAATGGATATTTTCCTGCATCACACGGAGGGAACAAAAATAAAAATAAACCAGGGAAATGTTATTTAACTCAACATTCACCACACAACATGAGAACACAATAACCAAGTGAACAACCTTCTTCTTTGAGTTTTGCGTACTGCAACAGAACAACAGTCGATCCAGACACCCTAGTATGCTCCTTGTTTAATTTCATGAACTGCACCGCATATGTCTCCCACAAAGTACAGTTAATTGTGTTGTTCTTGGAAGAAGCAAAAATATCTAATAAGAAACACCGCGAGCAGGAAAATGGGAAAACAAACATAAAAGGCTGTGACAACCACAAAACCCACGCATTGTCCCTTAGCATCATATTAATCTGCTGTTTCCTTCCCCCACTATGCGCCCGAGTAAATCCTATGCTCTCCAACATACCAACAATATCTGAAACAGGAAAAACCAGAAAATGAAGAGCATAACAAGAATCGATAAAGTTATGTATTGAGTGAAAGATCATAACTGATGAGCATATCTCTTTTATAGTTTCCACTCATTATATCCCGAAAACTCGTAAGCCGGATCAGGATCGGCAGGATTTGATGTTTGCCTGCATCAGCAACACAGGTCCCTCTAGTGAATTTAACCATAAATCGGTGTGAGGTCAGCTTAAAGACCAAACCATTCGGGACAACCTGGAAATTGGATATAGTATACGTGACATCCACCCTCAAAATGGCATCAAACATCTCCTCCACGACCGGTGGCACGACAACATGAATTTCGATTGCCTTGCAAGTTAACAAACACGGAAAACAACATCAAAAGACGTTCGCAAAACACAAGTTAAAAGACAATCAGCCGGCTAAAGAACAACAAATAATAATTAACTTACCTAGCAAAAGAAAGAGCAAAAATAAGGAAGCAAAATAGAACAAACAACAACACCACTAAACTAAAGAACTTGCATAGACAAATATAGGAAAAAGGATACAAAATAACAATCAAGTCACCCAGCTAAAATAAGGCAGAAATGAAATCAGAGTTATCAAATAGGATAAACAACACCAACAGTAAACCAAAGAACTTGCAAACTCACATCCTTATGAACCACAACCATTTCAAGTCACCCACAACCATTCCTATACACCACAACTATGGATAAAGGGACAAAATAACAACAAAGTTGCTCAGCAAAAACAACTCAGAAAGCAAAGAAAGAACCAGAGAAAGCAACTCACATTCTCATCAACCATAACCATTTCAAAATGTTTTTTGCTGTTTATCACGACAGACCATCAATGATGAACGCGGACCGCAACCTTCCATAAATCTTTGGAGTCATCAAGCTCAGCAAGAGTAGTGAACGGACGAGCCATCGTTGTGCGGCGGAGGAGAATGAGGAGCAGAGAAGGAGGGAAAATGTGGGAAATGAATGTGTGTTGTTGAGTGGATAAGAAGGAAGGGAAGATAATCCATAGGCATAGATGATGATGGCAAATTGGCGGAGTGGACAGGCGCAGATGGGAGCATGGGGAAGGCGTTGTGAACAGTGCAGCATTCAATGCACACTCAGAGCGCCAACGCAACACATGCTCCGTGGCGAAGGCAGATAGCAGCTACGTGGAAGCTTGTTGGACCAGAGGGGAAAAACCGTCCTTTCCACAGCCATTTACATTCTTATATGGTAGATAAAGGGTTAAAATTAATAACTTTTTCTTTTAGAATTGAGGCTAAAAAACTTCAAGATTTTTCATTATACAAGAAAAAAGACAATACAATGTAAAATCTTATGATGCTTTGTTTTATAACATTCTGTTTGCTACATATTTTTCATGGGTAGAATCTCATTGATACTAATCGAAGAATTAATGATGTATCCAAACCAGACTGCCCCTTATCTTAGTTAGAAAATTTTATTTCATACCTCTATCATTATTTTTCTACCCCTACATTTTTTAAATATTTTAATTCTATCATTTTCACTTATCAAATGATTTTATTATTTAATATTTATTATTTTTCAATATGTATTTTTTCTTCACCAAATAACTTGCAATCAATTTTTTCGATATGTATTTTTTCTTCACCAAATAACTTGCAATCAATTTTTTCGATATGTATTTTTTCTTCACCAAATAACTCGCAATCAAGTTTTTCGATGTCTTTTTTCTTCACCAAATAACTTGCAATCAAGTTTTTCCGTATGTAATTTTTCTTCACCAAATAACTTGCAATCAAGTTTTTCAGTATGTAATTTTTCTTCACCAAATACATACCGAAAAACGTGATTACAAGTTATTTGATGAAGAAAAAATACATATCGGAAAACTTGATTGCAAGTTATTTGGTGAAAAAAAAGTACATATCATAAAATAATAAATATTAAATAATAAAATTATTTGATATGTGAAAAGGATAAAATTGGAATATTTTTAAAAATATAAGTGTAGAGAGATAATGGTAAGGGGATGAGATTAAATTTTCTCATAGTTAATGGTTAGTTAATGCTTTCGCCTAATTTTGAAAGAGACATATTTTATTGACAAACCCAACATGGCAACACAAAATGTATCCACGCAGTGGATTAATCCTAATCAAAACATCACAAGCGTATATATACTTTTACACAGTGGAATAACGGTATTGCAGTACCATAACATCTACTATCTACCAATTACAAATAAGTTCCATGCTTTGCCAAAAATGCCCTTCATCCAGATTTTTTTTACACTGCAATTTGGACAAATAAGTAATTAACAAATTTTCCAATTAAAACACTCACTTACCTCTCTTAGGATTACACTTGTCACACTCTAATTAGTCTCCATTCTAAATTCAAATTCACACTTCTCTCTTTCCACACTTCCCCCCAAATCCACTTTTATCTCTTTCTCTCTCACCTCTCACCGTGAATCTCTTTCTCTCTCACCTCTTACCGTGAAAATGAAAAATGAACACAAAACAAATCGAGTACTAGAATGGATTGTTGTGTTATCTCTTTCTCTTTCACTTACCTCTCTTATCACTTTCTCACTATCACTTCCATTTTCTCCATTTCATTTTTCCTTTCAATTTCTATCCCTTTCATATTTCCTTTCGATTTTGAGTACAGGAATGAGCTCTCAGATGAAATGCAACAGATCGAGCATCAACGGGGACAACAGATCGGCCATGAAGAGGTGGTCAGAGTATTGAAGAGGTATAATTTATGTTTATTGTTGTTATAGATTAGTTTGAAACATAATCTTCTCAAGCAAACCCTCAAAAAAGTTAGTATCAAACCCTAATTTGGTGGCATTCACACTCATGTGGCTGAAATATCTTGATTCCTAAATCGTATATTTCTTCTCCAGTGGCTTACAAGAGTATTTGAATCAGCTAGGGTTTCACATAGTTGGGTATGGATGCACCACATGCATTGGAAATTCATGGGATATTGATGAAGTTGTTGCATCTGCAATTACCGAAAATGGTACAGATCTTTTTAAAAAAATGGTATTTTAGAAGTAGCCACTTATGAATCTGAAGTTATCTAAACATTGGTTTTCTGAAATTTCCAGATATAGTAGCTGCAACTGTATTGTCTGGAAATAGGAACTTTGAGGGAAGAGTTCAAGGAGTCTGAGCGATAAGTTTCAAGTAGGCCTAGGAAACTTGAAACTTATTTACTCTTGGAAGGAAAGGAAACTTAATCACTATATCAACAAAAAAAATGAAGGTATATGATTTGGATGACTCATTAGTTATTTACAATTTATTTCTATAAAAACTAAACATGTAAAACATTGTTAGTGTTGCTAAACAGTTAAAGATGACATGAGTTTTGTGCTTCTGTTCATAATGAAAGGTCAAAGAATTGCTACATCAGACGTACAAGTTTTATGCCTCGTATGAAGTTGACTTTATAGATAATGCTAAGGTGATAATGTTTCTTTAATACTTCTTTTTACATCAGATTGTTGTTTTGTACTTTGAATTTGTTGGTTCATTACATGAACAACTCTTAATACAAAATATCATGGTAAGTTAATATTGTAATTGACTTTCCATTTTGAGCTCAGGAAATTAAAGATTTACTTTTGAAGCAATGATTGTAGAAATGGAGAAAACTCAAGCATGAGTTGAATTATATGCTACTGAGAGAGGATATTGGATGTGTCACAGGGTTTGAAGAGTCATGTGGTTTGATTAGCTACCGACATCGTATTCCGCAATCACACACCATCACAACGACATCGTATCGCGGTAACGGTACAGTTTTCTTTTCCGATTCTTATATCTGTTGTTTTGTGTACACTGTGTTATCATTTCTTAATGTTTCGATTTGGTGTCGTGGAGGTTATTTTGTTGTGCTGCTTATTATTCGATCTCGTGGCATTGTTAATGTTCCGTGTTGTTGTATCTCGAAATGTTGAACATACAGATGTTGGATTACTTGATTGTTAACTGCATATCTGATTTCTGTTTTGATTACGGTATTGTGAACTTGAAAATATTTTTGATTGCTAATCGTTATTTTGATGCTGGTTTCGTGTTTGAATTCGATAAACTATGTGATTTGAAATCTTTGTTTTTCTACATGTGATCTGATTCTGTCACATTACTCTTGGCTGCTGAGACATATTGAATTCCATTGTGTTTATGTACATTTCAATTCCTATCCAATTTGTGTTGTGACAAGTCGACACTACGGTAACGACATACTCCTGTTTCTTTTCATTACCTGTAGTTGATGCTTTGGTGTAATAGGAATCATGAATTATTTATATTACTGAGTTAAATTTTGAGGCGGTGCAGAATGATTATTATTTCTCATTGTTGTGTTAACTTGTGAACTGTCAATGTGTATGATGTGTTCATAATTTCTATTTGTTATTTGATATATGCATTTCGATTGTCGGTTGCATTTCGATTGTTATTTAAATATGTTTTTATAAATAGAGTTGTGTTACTCAAGGTTAGTTTCATATATGTATATTTTACATTTTTATGTATTGTAAGTGTTTGATAAAAGATCTGTGTGTCTTTCTTTTTTCCTAATATGCCCTGTCTTTTCTCAGTAATTGATTTGTTTTGTTCATGAAATCAGTCTATTCTGAAGTTTTCTCTGCATTTATCATTTTTAACTCTGCATTTAACCAATGGAATTTAAATCGTCTCGGATGCTTAGGTATCACATATGTTGAGTATTATATAGTGCAATATCAATGATTTTAACTTTTTTACAGGTGGCTTGGTCAATACTGAGAATGCAATCTCAGTTCTGTTTTGGAGAACCTTTGTCTGCGCCTTTTTAGCAGTTGTGAAATGATTTGTCCGTTGACTATGTTCCGAAGACTGGCCATTATGTGTCACTTTCAATGTTTCCATCTGGCGTTTTGGGCTGATTCTGTGCATCGATGTTGTCGAGTTTGGGGTTGTCTTGGCGTATACAAAAATTTTCTTAATTTAGCTGGCGTGTTTCGTGGGGGCTTGGCAGCCCGGACTGGTTGACGTTTTCAAAAGGCACCTCAATGATTGTTGGTTATAGTTGTTGCAGGTTTGATTGTTGATAGCAGTTTCAAGAATTCAACTCATTTGTTGGGAGTCATTTATGATCAAATGCTGCAAGATTATTTTATTGCAGCTGCTGTAAATATTAACATATTTTTTAATGGTTCTGATTATGTTGCAATTTTAATTAGCTCACAATTATTAGACATTCATGTGAATATTATGATAATATTCATGATTCATCAATGTTAAGAATATATCTAAGAGAAACCATGTTCAAGTAAATAAAAGTACATTAAAAATATTCAGTATGGTCAAAATGTATATATAAAAACTAGCAGATATAAATTCAATTTTGTGCAGCAGATTATTGTATATGAAGTTGCTGGATCATTGGTCATTCTTGAGAAAGTTAAGGTAATATTAACAGTATGTTTGCTGATATTCTTATTGAATATTCTAATCTTTTGATGTTTTTAATGTGACTGTTTTCTGTATGGTGTGACTAAATTTTACTTTGGTCAACTGCATTAGGACCCAACTTGGCATTTATTATTGTTAGACAAATTTGCTTATATTGTGTATTCCATATCTTTTTAAATATGAATACTACTTTTCTTTTGATGTGATGGTTGTGTAATAACCATTAAAACTGGAGCATTTCTCACGATAAGTTTTTTCAAATAAAAGTTGTTATTTTATTGAATAAATGTAATAATATCTTTTGAGTTATATTTACTTACTGCAATATTTTATTATACATTATTGTAACATCCTTCTTATAATATACACATTACATAATAAATTTTTAAATTCTAATTCTTTAAAATTAAATATTAATTATTTATTTATAAATATTATATACAAATAGAATAAAAAAGAGTGTAAAATTTGTAACATTTTTTTAGCTAAAGTTTTATAAGAACAATTTGTTCATTTTTAATTTATAAAATTATAAAAGCTAATTTTTTTAACAATCCACTATTATATTGGAGTATAGTAAATTATAGAACTAATTATATTTTTATATACTAATCTGGGAGATTTTAAATGGAAAAAAAAAATACTTCATATAAAATAGTGATAGTCAAATTAAAGAAAATATAATTTAAAAAGATGAGAATTAAAGTGATAATCAATTTTACGTGTAGTCAAATTTAAAATCAATAGAAAAATACAGTATTTTAATTAGAAGAAAAAAAGATGTTGAACAATTGATATAATCTTTTGAAAATAAAAAATAAATTAATGCATTGGGGAAAGTTTAATTTGACAATTTTTTTTTAATTTATTTTTTAACTATGCTCGAATAATTTGATAATTAACTTTATCAAATATTTAGTAGACATGAAAAAATAAAACTCAATTATTACTACTACCATATTAAAACACTACTTTTTAAACACTTTTATTACTCTCAAACCAAACCCGAGCCTCAATTTTTTTTTCATTCATCCTATTTAATAATATTTATTGTTAAAAGAATTATTCAATAGTTTTTGATCGCTATTATTATCATTATTACTATTATTCAATAGCTTTCAATTGTTATTATTATTATCATTATTACTATTACGCAATAGCTTTTAATTCTTATTATTGTCATTACAATGAAACAATTGTATTCAAAATAATCACAAAAAAGACAAAAAAAAAAATTTTAAGTAACTTTTCTTATTTAGTTTTAGTTTAAAATATTAATATTTCTTTAATTGTTTTATTTGTTAAAATAATCTTCTTATTTGTGTTAAATTTGAATTTTTTTTCTATTATTTTATTTACAAGATTGTAATTTGAAAATTGTCATAAATTTTTATGAAACTAAAATAAAATTTGAAATTTTAATTGAATTATAAAATAGAAATTTAGATAAATTTATAAATTAAACAAATAATAGTATAGTTATTTATTTGGAAAAAATACATTGTTTATTCAAATATTTTTATACATGGGAACAATTTTACTATTGATTCAAATATTTTTTTATAAATTTTATCAAAATAAAAAATATTTATATATGGTAAAAAATACATTGTTGATTCAAATTTTTTTTATAGAGAAGAACAAATTTACTATTAATTCAAATATTTTTATAAATATTATTAAAATAAAAATAATATTTATTTCCAGAAATAATTACATTCTCAGTTCAAATATTATTACAAAATATTACACCGGGGAAAGTTTAATTTGACAAATTTTTTTAAATTTATTTTTTAACTATGTCGGAATAGTTCGATAATTTTACTTTATCAAATATTAAGAAAACATGAAAAAATAACGCACAATTATTACTTCTACTATGTTGAAACACTATTTTTAAACACGTTTATTACTCTCGGACCTAACTCAGGCCTCAATTTTTTTCTTTCATTTATTATATTTAATAATATCTATTATTAAAAAAATATGTAATAGCTTTTAATCGATATTATTATCGTTATTACTATTATTCAATAGATTTTAATTATTATTATTACCATTACAATGAATCAATTGTATTCAAAATAAACACAAAAAATGACAAAATTACTTTTTTAAGTAACCTTTTTTATTTATTTAGTTTTAGTTTAAACTATTAATATTTCTTTAACTGTTTTATTTTTTAAAGTATTAAATTTGAATGTTTTTTCTATTATTTTATTTACAAGATTGTAATTTGAAAATTATAATAAATTTTTATGAAACTAAAATAAAATAGTTGAAATTTTAATTGAATTATAAAAGAAAAATTTAGATAAATTTATAAATTAATCAAATAAAAGTATAGTTATTTAGAAACAAATTTAAACAAATTTATAAAATAGTTATTTTACAATAAAGTAAATAATTTTAAATTTTGCATTTGTATCTAAATACATTTTATACCACATCAAATATTTTTTATTTCACGGGTTATTTTGATTTGAAAGACAAATTCTTTATTTCAAAATAAATAAATAAAATATTTTTTGTCTTTCTTCATCTCACGAGTCATTTCTTTTTCTTTTTGCATACTTACATCTGTATATAAATAAATTTATATTGTATCAAATAAACTTTATATTTCACGGGTCACTATCACCACAATACATATTTTATTTTAATCAATAATTACCTTAATTTGAAAGCTAAAATCCTTATTTTCAAATATTAAATATTTTTTTTATCGCACGAGTTCCTTTTTTTCTTTTTATATGTTAATACAATTGAATTTATATAATCATTGTTTGTTTTAAAATTAATATCTAATTTCATATTTAGATATGTATATAAATACATTTTATATCATACCAAATTTATATATACATTTAAATATCTTTTATACCATATCAAATAATTTTACCAGTGCGGGAGCACGGGTATCTTACTAGTTTATAGCATAGTAATCTAGTTTTTTCTATTCAAACTCATAATCATATGAATAAAGTATCTTAATTGATTAATTGATAATAGAAAATCATTAATTGATACACTAAATAATTAAAGAATTTGAGATGTTAATCCCAAATATCAATGTGGTAATAACATAAATATTCAAATTACTTCTTATTAATTATGATGCATAGTAATTAATACCGATAAATTATTATATTGATAATAAGACTCATATATTAATCAATTAGAAGAATTTCATTTTTGAAATTTGATATTATGATTTTCACAATTTTATAAATTTCTATGGAAGAGTAACACAACATACCGGGATCAATGATGTTCATTCTCGTTAGGTTTTTGGTTTTTTATTTGAATTTCTTTTTTCTTTTTATTCTTTTCTTTGATACTTGAAACGAAAACCTCGATTGTCATTTTTTTGACATACTATATGACTGTTAGAAAAATTAATTTAAATCAAATTGATCGAAGCTAGAGTCGTGAACGAATCATTTTTCTTATAGTATTTGAAACACTCTCAAATTGTCTTAGAGTTTGAACGCAGGAATACCCAAGATAATTTAGCCTATACTCGAGTTTGCACAAGATCGATCAAAATTAAAATGTAGGGAAGATGAAATCTGAAATTTTGTATGAAGAGGATAGTCTTCTTTTTGATGTATTTTTCGAATCCAGAATGCTCTATTTATAGGGAAAAATGGTGTTGTTTCATAAGGTTTCAACCCTTGTTGAAACACACATTTTCAGCAGCTGCACTTTTCAAACGTTGCATTGTTTCGCCTACAACAACAATTTTTAAAGGTTGTATTGTTTCGCATTCTGCAACACTTCACGAAGTGATGCCTATTTCTGAATTCAAAATACAAACTGCATACTGCAACACTCACAAGTGTTGTCTATTTCTGTATTAAAAAATTAACCTTCACTTACATATTTTCTTGTCATTTTGGATCACACTCAAGATTATTAATTGTTAATAATTTAGAACATTGTTCACGTGCATGTAACTGTTCATGATCATTATATTTCATAATTTAATGTTAGAACTTGGTTAATTTTATGTATTTTATTGGTTAATGAATTATAAGTAAAATGAGTGGCTAATAACGTACATTTTTTTGGTTAATACAATGGTGAAGTTAGTTAATGACACAACAACTTTCTATTTGTATTATAAAATAAATTTTAAAAAAATATTTATTTAAAAAAATAATATATATTTTATTTTAAAAAACATTGTTTACCATATAAATACAGTGAACAGTGTATACGATGTAGGTATTAGTGTCAAATTTGGGTGTCAACATAACATTGGTGTACAAGATATGATCATGTAGCTCGGTTTTTGTGACGCGACCACTACCGCTTTTTGGTGCTACTTTCTGATTTCTAATATTTATACTTTGAAGCTTAAAAGGAAGGGGAAAATATCTCAAATTAACCCTGCGCGCAAGTGTTTTCCCTTACAAATGTGAAGAGATCTGGAATCGAGGGTTGGTTATACAAAGGGAAGCTGTTAACACCCAGTGTATCTATAGTAATCTATAGGAACCTTAATTTACATATGTTTTGCTGTTTTATTTCTTGGTTGTTTGGATTCATTTACTGTTGAGCAGTGAAAGTTTCTATTTCGGGAAGGATGATGAGGTGTTTTTGTTGTTTTGGGTTTTCTATTGTTTTTGTGAAGGTACTGGACCTAAAGTTTTTTATTAATGTGCTCGCTAAGATTTCACAATCTTATTCCTAAGTATTCCCGTAAAGAGATTCGGGGAAATCAGAGCAATCGTAGTTCCTCCTATTCTATAGAAGGAGGAAAAAGAAAGTTTGGTGTCTTGGTCAAAGCCCAAGATTGAAGCTAGAGTTTGTGTGTGTCTTGTTCAAAGCCCAATATTAAAACTAAAGTTTGATTGAGAGAGAATTTGTCATCTCTAAAAGGAGATATCTCACCTGTTCATCACAAACATTGAGTAATTGGTTATAAGGAAAGTTGTTTTAACTGAGATACGCAGAATCCATCAATGCCACATCTTCCTTTATAAGTCTTTGCATGCTAAGAGAGGGACATTGGCATTGATGTATATAATCCAGAGGCTTACCACTTACATCACTTAGATGAAAGAGAAATTTCAATTAGGATAAAGGAGGGACTCCAACTTAGATTTTGAATCAATAAGTGTGCCACTTACAACAATTTATCTAGGGAAAAAGTTTGATTTATTTGTCTGTGTTGCAATGTATAGAGGAAATATCTTCCTACAGAGAGGATTCCTGGTCTCATCTGTGGGGATTAGAATTTTGTGCCTTGATCAAAGCCCAAGGTTGAAGCTAAAGAAATTGAGAACTGACTCAACTGGGGAGTATTATATCTATCTTGTACAAAGCCCAAGATTGAGGCTGATTGGAAGGAAATCATTATATGAAGACTAAGAGGAGGCTGACTCTTGCTGGGGATTATTGAAATCCAGGAGAAGGTCTAAACTGTGTTGTGTAATCCAAAGGGAAATCAAATCCTGTTGGGGATTGAAGAAGAGTTGATTTATCAAATGCCATAAGGCTCTAATATTTTTGGGGATTTGTTGATGGTATCTGACCCTGGCTAAGGATTTTAAAGATGAAAGTTACACCTGGTTTGAGGATCAGAAGAAACTTAGAAGGGTAAGTGTATGTCCTACAGACTTTGATTTCTCCGGGGATTTAAGTATTGAGAAGATGACTAGAATCTATCTTATGCTTTTTAGGAAGCCCGAGGGTCCTTGTATGAAGCCCAATAGGAGGCTGGGGATGCTTCTAGGAAGCCAGTGGGTCCTTGTATGAAGCCCAAGAGGAGGCTGGGGAAGCTTCTAGGAAGCCTGTGGGTCCAAGCCTGGGAAAAGTTCAAGAAAAGGTTTCACCGGGAAACAGTCTTTTCTTTGTTGAACAGTTCTAAGGTTTGAAGAAGTTCAAAATAGGTTTCACTGGGAATTAATCCTCTATGGGAAAATGAATTTCTTTTATATGTTTCTAAGTTTTGACAGTCTTAAGAAAAGTTTCACCGGGAATAATGCCTTTCTGGTTTCCATATTGAATAAAGCCCAAGAGGAGGCAGATTGTATTGGGGAAGTTTCTTATGAGGGAACTAGTCATTGAATTAAGTTGTATTAAAAAGGGATCCTTACTGTTTGACCTAAAGGGTGAATTGAGGATGACCTAACTGTTGAGGGAAACTTACACATATATGCACAAGTATATACAGATATATGAACAAGCATATAAACAAGTATGAATTGAAAAGGTGATGGGTCTTATTCTTTGGATAGAGGCCCAAGTGTATTGTGATTGATTGTATTGATTACCACTGTATGATTAGGGTTTTAATAAATTGAAGAAAGTTTTGAGAAAATTTTGAATTTGAATTTGAATTAAGAGAAAGTTATTTAAAAGAAAAGAATGTTTGGGGCTTATAACTCAAAGAGATACCCAAGTGGTCTAAGAGCAGTTTCACCGGGAATAATGCTCCTCTTAGTACCAGTTAAAAACAGACAGATGATTTTGAAAACAGAGGTATGGGGCTTACAACTCAAGGAGAGGCCCATGGAAGTTGTTTTATTATTAAAACAAAGTTTATTCCCAAGGAGAGGCCCAGATGTCTTATTTGAAAACAGTGATCGCACTGCGATACCGACAGACGTTGTGGGACTTATACCATAGTAGTGGCCCAAAATTATTTATTTACATAGAGAAGTTTGGTCTTACACTCTATTAGATGCCCAAGTGTTTATTGAAATGAAGAAAAGCGGGGCTTATACTCAAGGAGATGCCCAGATGAAAACAGTGGACGCACCGTTATTCTGATAATCACACTGGGACTTATACTATAACAGAGGCCCAAAAATTTATTTGTTTACAAAGGGGTTGGGTCTTACACTCTATTAGAGGCCCATGAGTGTTGAAATGAAGTTTTGAAAGATCAAATCAAAGAAAACCCTAATTTCATTTTTTAAAAATATTTTTCAAAGAAAAATCAATTAAAAATGATTAAAAAATGCCAAAAAATTCAATAAAACATTTTATGAATTATGATTAAGGTTTAGAAAATTAGATTTTATTCACATGATGGTTTGAAATTCAAGTGGTTTTGAAAAATCAAGAGAAAGAATTTATTTAAAAATGTTTAAAACAATTAAAATGAAATTCTTTATAAAATTCAAAAATATATCAAATATAATTTTTTTTTGTGGAATAAAATATTAAAATGTATAAATGGTTTATGTTTAAAAAATCATTTGAAAAAGATTAAAAATGAGAGAGATGTGAATTTTTGAAAATAATTGAAAATATTAAAAATATTTAAAAATTCAAAAATTTGAAAAATGGCGCCAAGGCCATCTTCTTCTTCCTCGCTCGTGCCCGCCATAGATGATTTGCAAAACCTCTCATATCTCTCTTAATACCTAATGATTTTGCATGATTCAAAAATGAAAGTTGTGTGTTTTTGAACAAGGATCTCAATGATACCAATTAATTGCATTTCTTTTAAGTGTAGAGTGAGAAATCATGTGAAGAACAGATGAACCCTAATTTTTGCAAGAACACTATAAAACTCCATACACGATAGATACAAAGCAATTAATTGAGGGGAAACACTCTACATAGGTGCAGAAACATGTTGGTAACTTGAAAACACATTTATGATGCATGGATCATAGAGTTTGAGAAGTTCAGGCTTACGTGTGCAAGAGGAAATCAAATCCTCAGTTGTAGGTGTTACAGAAGTGTTTTGATCGCCTGGACAGCTTCCTTGGACCTCAAGTAGTGTGTTGAGATGCTTGGAATGGATTGAAAACCTCTGGATTGGTGGGCACGACTCCAACTGCAGATGGCTTTAGGATGAATGTGAGCTTGATGAATCTGATGTTTCAGATGTTGTTTAAGTGTTTAGATCACTCATATATGATGTATGTGAGGTGTTAGGATGGTTGGTTTGAGCTGAATTGCTCTCTATCTCAAAACACGATTCTCACTTCTTTGAAAATGGAATTTTGGCTCACAAGAGGGAAATGGTGGAAAACATGTGTTGTGATGTTTTGGTGTGTTGAAATCAGTCACAAATGACCTCTATTTATAGCATAGGAAGTTTATTTTGCAAGGAATAGTGTGTGGATGAGGGATCACTCTATTATCCAATGGATGTGCCCATGTATCATGCCTTGAATGCTAAGGTACCAAGTCTCCTATTTAGCCATTGACTTGAGCTGGTCTTTGTAGCTTTAGGTCTTCTGAATTTTGAGTCAATCTTGACTCAATTGGACTGTCATGGACTGATACATGCCACCTATGTGCATCCTTTCAATGCTTCATGACAAAATTGGTTTTTGGATTTGAAACTTGAATGCCACATGCCAAAAGGGATGATGTCTTGACTTGCAAGGCTCTATGGTTCAGAGTTTGTTGGTTTTTATAAGATTTCTGTAGCGAGCAATTTTTGTCGGTGACGCGACCACCTTATCACTGAGTTTTTGGGTTTCTCCTCACAATGAGGAGGGGGGTGCTACTTTCTGATTTCTTATTTATCCCGTGAAGCTGGAAGGGAAAGGGAAGATATCTAAAACTAACCTTGCACGCGAATGTTTTACTGAACAAATGCTTAAAGAGATTGGGGGTTCAGGGTCAGGTTATATAATGAGGAGTTGTCAATTACCCATCCTATATGTGGTTATCCACAGGATGTTAGCTTTAGGTTTCACTTTGTACTTGATAGTGTTTATCCGTTAATGGGTTGGGAAATTTTCTTGGGAAATATGAGTGAGTGAGTGAGTTTTTGTTGATGTTCGGGTTTTCCCGATGTTTTTGGTAAGGTACAGGACCTAAGTTTTTGATTAGTGTGCTCGCTAAGATTTCGTAATCTTATGCCTACGTATTCCCATTTAAATGAAACAGGGAAATCAGAGCAATCACAGTTCCTCCTATTCTAAGGGAGGAAAAAGATGTTTGGTGTCTTGTTCAAAGCCCAAGATTGAAGCTAAAAGGTTGAGTATTTGTGTCTTGTTCAAAGCCCAAGATTAAAGCTAAATGTTTGACTGAGAGAGAATTTGTCGTCTCTAAAGAGGGTCTGGACTTCCTCTGAGGGGATTGTTGATTTTTGTGTGCCTTGATTAAAGCTCGAGGTTGAAGCTAAGAGGCTGATTGAATCCACTAGGGAAGTCCTTATATAAAACCTAAGAGGAGGCTAGGTAAGACCGACTCAACAAGAGAGTGCATATATTGTTGTCTTGTACAAAGCCCAAGATTGAGGCAAAAAAGAGACTGACTCTTTGGGGATAGCATTATACAAAGCCTAAGAGGAGGCTGGAAGTTTGACTTTTTTGGGGAAAATGCTCTATCTGTCTTGTACAAAGCCCAAGATTGAGGCTAAAGGGTTTTGACTCCGCCGGGGAGGTTTATATGTGTCTTGTACAAAGCCCAAAATTGAGGCTGAAATGGGAAATTTAACTGACTCTGGTGAGGATGTTTTATGTGTCTTGTACAAAGTCCAAGATTGAGGCTGAAAATAAGTTTGACACTGCTTGGGAAATCATTCTTCAAAGCCTAAAAGAAGGCTGGGAGGAAATGACTTTGTTGAGGAAGATATCTGTCCCAAGTTTAAGAGATGAAGATTTATGTCTTGTACAAAGCCCAAGATTGGGGCTAAAAGGGTTTGACTTGACAAGAGAGTGCTTTTATCTGTTATATACAAAGCCCAGGATTGTGGCTGAATAAGCTGGAGAAGTCATTATACAAAGCCTAAGAGGAGGCTAATTGTTGCTAGGGGAAATCTTTATACCAAACCTAAGAGGAGGCTGGAAAAAGATTGACTCAACAAGAGAGTGATTTTATCTGTCTTGTACAAAGCCCAAGATTGAGGCTAAAAAGGTTAACTCAACAATAGAGTCTGAAAAGGTGATTGACTCAACAAGAGAGTCTTGAAAGTTTACTGACTCAACAAGAGAGTCTGAAAAGTGATTGACTCAACAAGAGAGTCTAAAAAGTGATTGACTCAACAAGATAGTCTAAAAAGGTTAGCTTCACTGGGGAGAATCATTGTACAAAGCCCAAGAGGAGGCTAACTATGCTGAGGACATGTCATTATACAAAGCCTAAGAGGAGGCTATCTTTTGCCGGGGATAATTGAGATCCCGAGGCAGGTCAAAATGGGGAAATCAACTCTTGCTGAGGGTTACAGAAGAGCTGAGGTATCAGATGCCTTGAGGTTCTGATTTGGGATAATGTTATACTGATGATAAACTGACCCTGGCTGGGGAATTTTAGGAGAGAGACTGGGTTTTCGAACCCATGGGTTTTAGCTCTACTGGAGATTGATCCAGAATGACCAGGGTTCTCTTATGTTTGTAGGGAACTTGAGAATTCCTTTGAGACTCAAGGGTATTTAGACTGTCCAAGTCTACTGGTGTGGAAGATTTTTATCTTTTGTATGATGCCCAAGAGGAGGTGGGTGTTTTAAGGGATGAGAATCAACCCTAAATCAGTATGAGATTTGACACTGGAAAGACTGCTCTATCAAAGGATGACTAAGTTCTATCTTATACCTTTAAGAGGTTGTCAGGGCCTTGTATTAAGCCAAAGAGAAGGCATGAGAACTTCTAAGAAGCCGGAGGGTCCTTGTACAAAGCCCAAGAGGAGGCGAGGATGCTTTTAGGAAGCCTGTGGGTCTAAAACCTAGAAAAGTTCAAGAAATGCTATTCACCGAGAATAGATCATTTAGTGAAAGTTCTGAGGTTTGAAGAAACTCAAGAGATACTATTCACCGAGAATAGATCAACTCTGAGGAGTAGAATTTCTTTGACAATTTCTAATAGTGACAGCCTGAGAAAAGGTTCACGAAGAATACTGCCTCTCTCTTTGTTCCATATTGTTTAAGCCCAAGAGAAGGCAAGACTGTATCTGGAAATCCTATGGGGATCTAGTTTTGACTGTATTAAAGAGTGACCAACTGGCTTTACCTAGTTCTAGACCTAGTTGCCGGGGAAAACTTTAAACAACTATACTAATAAATATACAGTTGATATATGACAGGTATTTAAAAGGATACGAAAGAAGACTTACAGTGGAGCAGCTTCCCACAATACAGTTATATATATTAAAGCATGTAAAAGAAAGCTGATAAAAACTTACAGGTGAGCAAGCTTCCATGTTGTATTGTTAGTTGTTCAAAGAAATTAAAGAAATTTTTTATAACAACAGTATATTTGAATCTAAATCAAAAGGGAAGTTGTTTTGAAAAGATTGTTGGGGCTTATACTCAAGGAGAGGCCTAAAGTTTAACAGTGATCGCACCGTTGTTTCGAGAATCGCAGAGGGACTTATACAATGACTGAGGCCCAAAGAGGTTTTCTGTACAAAGGGATGGGTCTTACAACTCAAGGAGAGGCCCAAGGAAAGACAGTGATCGCATCGTCGTTTCGAGAATCGCAGAGGGACTTATACAATGACTGAGGGCCAAAATTATTTTTGTACAACAAGGGGTTGGGTCTTACACTCTATTAGAGGCCCAAAGAGTTTGAAAATGAATAAAGATAGGTCTTATAGCTCAAGGAGAAGCCCATTTGATTTTGTTAAAAAGGCGACGATCGCGCCGAAATTTTGAAAATACACAGAGGGACTTATACAATGTGTGAGGCCCAAATTATTTATTTTGAGTATTGAGTGAGAAATCAGAAGAAAATCTCAAGAACCTTAATTTCTGCATGATTAGGAACATATGGCAAAATTATTGTGCAGTAAAATATGCATGTATCACGGAGTTTGAAGAGTTCATGGTTACCTCTTGCAGTTGGTGATCGAGTTCTAGGTTGGAGGTGTTACAGCTTGGTTCCAATGATGTGGACAGCTTCCTTAGATGCTATGGAGTGTGTCTGAATGCTTGGAGTGGATTGAATTGAGCTGGAACTTAATTTGGCACCTCAACTGCAAATCTGTCAAAGGCTTGTGCAGATGGCTGGTGATTTTGAGAATTTGATGTTCCAGATGTGTTTTTGTGTTATGGATCACTTCTATATGTTATATGTGAGGTGTGTACCATTGGTTTGGTTGGAATTGCTCTCAAACTCAAAACCCGATGGTGACTTGAGTTAGAAGGCAAAATTGGAGTGAAAGTGAGATTTTGAGGAAAGCATCAGTTTGGGTGCTTTGGTGTACTCAAACTGATCACAATTGAGGCCTATTTATAGTGTGTCAAGTTTGTTTTGGCATCAATAGTGTATGGCAACTGGTACAGGTCTGTGGCCAATTGTGATCAAATGGAATCTCAAGTCTCCTCTAGCCATTGACTTGAGGTTAGAGCACATGCCTAAGGTTCTTTGGTTCAAGGATAAGTCTTGACTGAGCTTGGATAACATTGTCTTGATTAATTCCACCTCTATGCATCAGTTAAATGCTTTGAAACAAAATTGAATATTTGAAGCATCTTTGAATTTAGGAGTGTCATGCCTAAACATAGATCCATGGACTTGGGAGGCTGGTAGATCAGTGTTTGTCCCTTGGTTGTTCCCCCTTAAGGTGTGCAGATGGATAACCATGCTTGTTGTTGCAAAATTTGATCAAATCGAGCACTAATGCACAAATCGGCCTTGCATCAACAATTTACATCAAGGCATGTTGTAGTTGTCATAACTCCTAGCTCAGGTGGAGTTTGATGGAGTTTTTGGACATTTTGGAAAGCTGTAAATCATATTTCAACATGATGTCCAACTTTGGTTTTGAACCAAATTGAATTACAATGAAAAATGCCTCTACATTTTGGAAAAAATAAGGCAGATTCTGACTTAGTGAAAATTTCACTAAGTGTTGGAAAAATGTCATTTTCATGTTTTTTGCCATTTTGATCACTCCATAACTAAAAATCCATGAAGAATTGGAATGAGATGTAGTTGAAGCTTTTGTAGAGTGTAGAAAGACCTACAAATCCAGCCTTGGACCCCCCAAAATGGTTGCTTGGATCTCAAGTTATGGTCCTTGGAAGTTGGTACCCTAGCCACTTTGTTCCATAACTTAGAAAAATTCTAAGTTTTTTATGGTTACCCCTTTTACAAGTTAACTCAATTTCTTTAATTTTTCTTGATGAATGATGATTCAAATCACATATTAACATTGTTTTAGGGTCAAGGAACCATAATTGTGCCAAAATTCCAAAAAGTCAAACTTGATTTTGTGCACAGTTGACTTTTTATCGGATGAAATCCAAACTGCACGATCCTTTGTGAAATCAAGTCCTTGACCTAAATCAAACCTAATGGATATATTCCATAGGTGTTATAGGGTGTATTGAATCATGTCCCAAGGTTTGGGAGCATGTCTTGGTCAAAAGTCAAAGGTACATTTGACTTTTTCCTCGAAACCCTAATTGTGGTCCTGATGAAATTGAAACTTGTGGATCAAGCTTCTTGGATCAATCCATTGTTGTAAATGGATCAATGTAGTGTATTGGAGACCCTCAAAACATGTCTTGAGGTCTGGGCTCCTGCTTTGTCCCAAAAGTCAACTTAGGGGTGAATTAGGTCAAGAAACCCTAATTCCTGATTTTTAGTAAATGCATCCCCTGAGGTTAAACTGACTTGATGATTGGGTCCATGAGGTCCCTTGGAGTATCTTGGGTTATGATTTGAAGTATTGGTTCATGCCCAGAGGAAAAATTCCATCTGGGGGCCTTGGTCGACCAAAACCCTAATTTGGTGACACTGGCGATCTTGAGGTTTGATCCACTTGGAATGTTGCAACCTTGTGCTTGATTCTTGATGCGAGAGTCCTATTGATCCTTTATAGGTGTTTGAGAGGCTAGACAAGTTGAAGATCATGTCATTTATTGATTGATCCTTTGTCTAAGTGCTCCGAGAGGGCTCAAAACCCTAGTTTTTATTTGTAGTGAATGCTCAACCATCTTTGAGGAGATTGATGAGGCATATAGGTACATCCCTATTGTGATAATGATTTGCACAATAATGAGAAATCTTGGTGGTCAAAATTTGGGGTATGATAGATGCCCATATTTAATCTTCTTGGACCCGAAGGTGTGAATGGCGAAGGTATTCGGGTAATCGGGGTGCAAGAGGATTAAATATCGGAATACCCAAAATTTTGATGGCGGTTATGAATGGAAACTTGCTCATCCATCTTCTTTTGCTAAGCAATGACACTTAGAAAAGGTAAAAACTTCCCCTCGATCCTGGTCTTCAGCCATGGAACTGGTCTCAGTTTCTGATATAAACTTCCCCTCGATCCGGGTCTTCATCCACGAAACTGATCTCAGTTTCTAAAAAAAAACTTCCCCTCGATCCTGGTCTTCAGCCAAGGAACTGGTCTTAGTTTCTTTTGTCAATAAACTTTCTTGACAAGGGACGCTATTCGTAGAAGTTTTCATTAAACTTCTCGCCGAACTTTCTTGGGGAGATGCCATTTGATGGAAAAAAGTTTTGATGTCAGACTTGCTGGGGAAACCCCTTTGTCTGAGCGGTAGAGGTACACAAACTTCTCTATTGGAGATGCCATTTGTTGACTCTACTGGGGAGAACGAGTCTCTTGAGAGACTGTTTCCTGCTTGGGGATATTACATCATACTTTTCCTCGAGATCTTCTCGGAGAAGTGCCATGTGATGTAATCCAATTTGGAGGTGCTGGTGACCTTTTCGTCAGCAAATTTTCAGGAGAAAAACTGTTGTATTGTCGAATCTTTGATTAAGCAGCTTTCTCTGGGGATTTTTCCTTAATCCGGGAAAGCGAAGATATCATCTTCAATGGCGAAGAGTGACGTTTGTCGAATGTCTTCTTGCCTTTCAGAGGTTCAAGTTATCAAAGTGGTCAAATACCGTCTCCATCCCAGAAATAAACTGGGGAAAAAGGTGGTTCAGATAAAACATTTCCTGACGAGGAAAGAACTGACAACTCGATTGGCAAGAGGACTTTTATCACTAGGGGATAAGACCGACTGGAGTGATAGTGATGCAGTATGATTATGAATGTGAATCAATTATGCATGATGTATGTATGTTTATGCTGACAAAACTGATGCGACATACAAACTAATGGATGAACACGACTGGATACTCGGCCACTGCAAGGGACGAAGAAATACCATTTGGTCCAAGATAGCAATTCTGCCTTGCTTAGGAGAAATAATCCCTGTGGGGAACAACGTTGTCGGATGGAATATTCGCATCTGACACAACTGATCCTTCATTCAGGTGTACTGGTTAAGAATAGGTAATTTGATTCTGCACTTTGAAGCTCGATTACTTTTGGAGAAGCGATCGATGTTCTTTTGATGTTCAACAGTCAAAAGAAATTGCCATCTTTATTTTAAAAGTAGAAAATTGTTGACAAGTAAATTCATTTTTGTTTTATTTCATGAATCGTTTATCATGTTAAAATGTTGTTATGTAAAGCTAAAATAAATAAGAATTGCAAGCAAAAGCACTAGGGCTCAAATTTTATTGATAGGATGGGAATCAGCCAAGCGCATGATTCCATAGAGTATTTACAAAGTTAGAAAATGGTAATTTAAGGGGAAAGGGCTACATTGCAACATAACGACCGTTATCCTTCTACCAACTTTGAATTCTAGACATCCTGAGCTTCCGTTGAAGATGGCCTTGACTGGAGTTTTCCTGATGGATGGCATTACTGTTGCTGGGGATTTAACCCAGATCAGATGTAGTTACTTGCCATTATCCCTAACTTTTTCCTGGATTGTACTTTGAGGTTTCCAATCCACCGGGATGATTTTTGATTATGTCTCTAATTTTTGCCTGCACCGCCCTTTCGGGTTTTCAATCCACCGAGACGTTTTTTTTATTTAGGCGAAGTATTTCTTGACTACGTCAACATTTGTGGGGTAGGTAAATTCCTCTCCATCCATGATTGCGAGTCTCAAGGCGCCGCCTGAGAAGGCTTTCTTAACCACATAGAGGTCGTCATAATTCGGAGTCCATTCGCCCCGGGAATCAGTGAGAAATGATTGTATCTTCTTGAGCACAAGGTCTCCTTTCCGGTAGACGCGAGGTCGGACCTTTTTGTCAAACATCTTCTTCATTCTTTGCTGATACAACTAACCGTGGCATAGTGCCGTTATTCGCTTTTCTTTGATCAGATTTAGTTCGTCGTGTCGAGTTTGACACCATTCAGCTTCTGTTAGCTTAGCCTCCATCAATATCCAGATCGATGGCATCTCTACTTCTATGGGAAGCACTGCCTCCATGCCTTATACTAGAGAGAAAGGGGTTTCCCCTGTTGAAGTGCGGACAGACGTACGATAACCGTGAAGGGCAAAGGGCAGCATCTCGTGCCAATCTTTATAGGTTACAACCATCTTCTGAACAATCTTCTTGATATTCTTGTTAGCTGCTTCTACCGCTCCGTTCATCTTAGGTCGGTAGGGAGATGAGTTATGGTGTTCGATCTTGAACTCAGCACATAACTCTTTCATCATCTTGTTGCTTAAGTTAGATCCATTATCAGTAATGATCTGGCTTGGAACACCATAACGGAAGATGAGATTGTTTTTGATAAATCGGACCACCACCTCTCAGGTTACATTGGCGTATGATACTGCTTCGACCCACTTGGTGAAGTAATCAATGGCTACCAGGATGAACCGATGTCCGTTCGAAGCCATGGGTTCAATCATGCCAATCATGTCGATTCCCTATATGGAAAAAGGCCACGGGGAAGAAAGAACTTTGATATGTGTTGGCGGTACTTGGATTTTGTCTGAGTATATCTGACACTTGTGACATCTCCTCATGTACTTGTAGCAGTCGGATTCCATGGTCAACCAGTCGTACCTTGCTCTCAGAATTTTTCTTGCCATTGTGTGTCCGTTAGCATGAGTGCCAAAGGATCCTTCGTGAATCTCTTTCATCAACAGGTTTACTCCTGGTCTGTCTACGCATCAGAGCAAGATCATGTCAAAATTTCTCTTATAGAGCATATCACCGCTCAGGAAGAAGTTGCCTGCTAGCCTTCTGAGGGTTTTTCTATCTTTTTTGGATGCCCTAGGTGGGTACTCTTGTTTCTGCAAGAAGCATTTGATATCTTGATACCAAGGTTTATTGTCTATGACTGCTTCAATCGTGAAGATGTAGGTGGGTCGTTCAAGGTGCATTATGTCAATCTTAGGTATGTCGTTCCATTGACCTACAGTAATCATGGAAGAGAGAGTGTCAAATGCATCAGCCATGTGATTCTCTTCACGAGGGATATGGTGAAACTCGACTCTATTGAAGAATGGTAACAACCTTCTCGCGTAATCTTTGTAAGGAATCAGTTCTAATTGGTATGTGTTCCAATCTCCTTTGATCAGATCCATTTCGGAGATTAACCAAGTAGTGTGATGAATCATATACTGGTGAAGAAGTTTGGCTGCCCAAGCCAAATCACAACAAGTTTTCTCAAGCATAGTGTACCGAGTCTCGCAGTCGGTGAATTTCTTGCTCAGATAGTAGATGACAGGCTCTTTTCTTTTTGTTTCGTCTTGTTGGCCAAGTACACAACCCATCGAGTCTTCCAAGACTATTAGGTAGATGATCGGTGGTCTTCCTTCCACTGGAGGTGATAGAATGGGTGGATTCAACAGATACTCCTTGATACTGTTGAATGCGGTTTGGCAGTCTTTTGTCCAAACGCAGTCCTGATTCTTTTTGAGTAATTTGAAGATTGGCGCACATGTTGCGGTCATGAGGAATATAAATCTGGAAATGTAATTCAAACGTCCCAGGAATCCCCTGACTTGCTTTTCAGTCTTTGGAGAAGGCATTTCTTGAATGGCCTTGACCTTGTCAGGATCAACCTTAATTCCTTTCTAGCTGACGATGAACCCTAAAAGTTTCCCCGAACGGACACCGAATGTACATTTGTTGGGATTCAAGCGGAGTTTGTACTTTCTCAACCGCTCGAATAGCTTTGACAGGTGGGTCACATGCTCCTCTTCTGTTTTAGATTTGGCAATCATATCATTGACATACGCTTCTATTTCTTTGTGTATCATGTCGTGGAACAGAGTAGTCATGGCCCTTTGATAGGTTTCCCCAGCGTTCTTCAAACCGAATGGCATTACCTTGTAACAAAATGTACCCCATGGGGTGATGAACGAAGTTTTCTCCATGTCTTTCGGTGCCATTTTGATTTTATTATAGCCCGAGAATCCATCCATGAAGGAGAAGACTTTGAACTTTGCTGTACTGTCTACCAGTATATCTATGTGTGGTAGGGGAAGTCATCCTTTGGACTTGCTTTGTTCAGATCCCTGTAGTCTACACACACTCTGACCTTTCCGTCCTTTTTTGGAACTGGTACTATGTTGGCTAACCATTGAGGATATTCTGATGTGGCGAGGAAACCCGCGTCAATCTGTTTCTATACTTTCTCTTTGATTTTGATGGCCATGTCTGGGTGAGTCCGTCTTAACCTTAGTTTTACCGGAGGACATTCGAATCTCAACTGTAGATGATGTTCCACGATGCTGGTATCCAACCATGGCATATCCTGATAGGACCAAGCGAATACATTAGGAAATTCTTTGAGAAGCTTTATCAAACTTTCTTTGACAATTGGACTGAGCAGTGCCCCAATCTTGACTTCTTTTTTCTCTTCTTCTGAACCTAAGTTGACCGTTTCCAACGGCTCTTTGTGAGGTTCAATGGACCTTTCCTCTTGTCTGAGTAATCGGGAGATCTCTTCTGGAATTTCTTCGTCAATTTCTTCTTTAGCCTTAAATACCGGGAATTCAAAGTTGGGAGAAGGCATTGGATCGTATGTTTCAATGGGGTTTAAAACAAGCAATCTGCATGACGTGATGATTTGTTTGAGAAGAGATAGAGAGAAAGCAAGAGTACGTGCAGTGTATTTTCTGAAAAAATGCTTGTTTTTATTATTTGAGTTGTTTTTAGGATTACCATTTTCTGAAAAAGAGAAAAGAGAAAACAACAATAAATGCGAAAATTACAGAACGACGTTATTTTATTTATGATCTTGTCGATTCTTGAAACTACAGCCCTATAAAACAAAACTCTGTCACTTTTGGCGAAGCGAAGAGGTACATTTACAGAAAGTGAGCCCTATCAAAACATTTGTTTCACCTGGGCAGGGTGAAAGGTTAAGATAAAGACGACAATTACTTAGACTTATGAACAACTTTCGGAACGTTGACAGCAATCCATTGGCGGTGAACTCCTCGGGGAATCACAAAGTCTGGTACCTTCTTTCTTTGCTTGTCTTTAGAAATGACGCTGATTTCTGGTTTAGGGATTAAGACAACATCTTTGCCTTGATTAGGATGATAGTCTGACATTACGTTAATTAGACCAGAGCTCGAACATGGTCGAATCTCTTTGTGGTCCATCTGACTTTGAAGGGCTGCTCGTACAAGGTAGCATCCTTGGTTATCCTCTGAGCAAACTCTACAACTCTCATAGTTGTGTGGTGGCACCCGGCCACGTCCGCTTTGTATGCAGTGTAACCTTACTAGATCTGTTTCCATTGATCGAACATCCTGACTTTGATGCCTAGTGTAGCGAGTGATTTTTGTCGGTGACGCGACCACCTTATCGCTGGTTTTTCTCCTCACCGCAATGAGGAGGAGTGGGTGCTACTTTCTGATTTCTTATTTATCCGGTGAAGCTGGAAGGGAAAGGGAAGCTATCCAAATCTAACCTTGCACGCGATTGTTTAACTGAACAATCGCTTTTAAAGAGATTGGGGGGGGGGGGGGGTCCGGGGTCAGGTTATACAATGGGGAGTTGTCAATTACCCATCCTATATGTGGTTATCCATAGGATATTAGCTTTAGGTTTCGCTTTGTACTTGATAGTGTTTATCCGTTAATGGGTTGGGAAAGTTTCTTGGGAAATATGAGGGAGTGAGTGAGTTGATGTTGATGTTCGGGTGTTCCTGATGTTTTTGGTAAGGTACTAGACCTAAGTTTTGATTGATGTGTGAAGGTATTGGACCTAGAGTTTTTGATTGGTATGCTCGCTAAGATTTTGCAATCTTATGTCTATGTATTCCCGTTTAAATGAAACAGGGAAATCAGACCAATCGTAGTTCCTCCTATTCTAAGGGAGGAAAAAGATGTTTTGGTGTCTTGTTCAAAGCCCAAGATTGAAGCTAAAAGGTTTTGTCCGAGGGAGAATTTGTCATCTCTAAAGAGGGATTGTTGATTTTTTTGTGCCTTGATCAAAGCCCAAGGTTGAAGCTAAGAGATTGATTGACTCCACTGGGGAAATCCTTACCCAAAGCCTAAGAGGAGGGTGGATAAGAACGACTCAACAAGGTAGCGTATATATTGGTGTCTTGTACAAAGCCCAAGATTGAGGCAAAAAAGAGACTGACTCTTTGGGGATATCATTATACAAAGCCTAAGAGGAGGCTAAAAGCTTGACTTTTCCGGGGAAAATGTTCTATCTGTCATGTACAAAGCCCAAGATTGAGGCTAAAAGGGATTTTGACTCCGTCGGGGAGGTTTGTATGTGTCTTGTACAAAGCCCAAAATTGAGGCTGAAATGGGAAATTTAACTAACTCTGGTGAGCATATTTTTATGTGTCTTGTACAAAGCCCAAGATTGAGGCTGAAATGAGTTTGACTCATGCTGGAGAGTATTATCGGTCTTGTACAAAGCCCAAGATTGAGGCTGAAAAGAGTTTGACTCTGCTTGGGAAATCATTCCTCAAAGCTTAAAAGAAGGCGGGGAGGAAATGACTTTACTGTGGAAGATATCTGTCCCAAGCTTAAGAGATGAAGATTTATGTCTTGTACAAAGTCCAAGATTGAGGCTAAAATGGTTTGACTCAACAAGAGAGTGCTTCTATATGTCCTGTACAAAGCCCAAGATTGTGGTTGAACAAGCTGGAGAAATTATTCTACACAACTTGAGAGGAGGCTAGCTCCTGCTAGGGGAAATCTTTATACCAACCCTGAGATGAGGCTGGACAAAGATTGACTCAACAAGAGAGTATTTTTATCTGTCTTGTACAAAGCCCAAGATTGAGGCTAAAAAGGTTGACTCAACAAGAGAGGCTGAAAAGGTGTTTGACTCAACAAGAGAGTCTAAAAGGGGTGTATAATACCCCAAATTTTGACCACTTAGATTTCCCATCATTGTGAAAATCATCATCACAATATGGATGTACCTTTATGCTTCATCAGTCTCCCCAAAGATGGGTGAGCATCCTATAATCAAAATTAGGGTTTCAAGCCCTCTCTGAGTGCTTAGACAAAGGATCAATCAAGAAATGACATGATCTTCAACTTTTCTAATCTCTTAAACATCCACAATGGATCAAAAAGGACTCCCACTTCAAGGATTAAGCACAAGGCTGCTCCCTTCTAGGTGGATCAAGTCTCAAGATCGACAGTGTCACCAAATTAGGGTTTTGGTCGACCAGGGTCTCCAGATGGAAATTTTCATCTGGGCACAAGGCAATGATCCAAAACATGACCTAATATGCTTCATGGAACCTCATGAACCCATGCATCAAGTCAATTTTGCCTCAAGGGAGGCATTCATCAAAAATCAGGAATTAGGGTTTCTTGACCTAATTCACCCCTAAGTTGACTTTTGGGACAAACCATGAGCCAAGACCTCAAGAGATGATTTGAGGGTCTCTAATACACCATATTGTTCCATTTGGAACAATGGATTGATCCAAGAAGCTTGAGCAACAAGTCTCATTTTCATCTGCACCACAATTAGGGTTTTAAGGGAAAAGTCAACTGTAACTTTGACTTTTGACCAGGACATGCTCCCAAACCCTAATTCATGATTGAATATACCCTATGACACCCATGGAACATGTCCATCAAGTTTGATTTAGGTCAAGGACATGATTTCCTGAAGAATTGCACAGTTTGGAATTCATCTGATAAAAAGTCAACTGTGCAAAAAAGTCAACTTTGACTTTTTGAGATTTTTCACCAAAATGGATTTTTAACCCTAAAATGATGTTAATGTATGATTTGAATCATCATTCATCAAGAAAAATCAAGAAAAGTGAGATAACTTGTAAAAGGGGTAACCATAAAACTTAGAAATTTTTCTAAGTTAAAAATAAAGTGGCAAAGGTACCAACTTTGGAGGACCATAACTCCTAAACCACAAGGCCATTTTTTCTCATCCAAAGATGGATTTGTAGCCCTCATTATCACCTACAAAAACTTCAACTACAAGTCATTCCAATTCATTAAGGATTTTGAGTTATGGAGTGATCAAAGTGGCTGAAAAGTGAAAATGTCACTTTTTCCAACACTTAGTGAAATTTTCACTAAGTCAGAATTCTACTTCACTTTTTGCCAAATGTAGGGGGATTTTTCACTTGGAATCAAAAGAGATCAAAACCAAACTTGTTCAAACAGTTGTTGTATCATGTTAGGGCTTTCCAAAATGGCCAAGAACATTGCCAAATTCAACCTACATCATGAGATACAACATTGGCAAGTTGCCTTGCTGAAATCTGTCAAGGCAAGGCATAATTTGCATTTTGGCTCGATTTACCAAAATCAGCCAATTGCAATTGCTCCAATCCACTTGGACACCTCAGAGGATTGAATCCAAAGGGGACAATCACTGAGCCAAGCCTCTAGGGTTCAAGGAACAAAGAATAGCATGTTGAACCTAGAATGGCCAAAATAGGGACAAGACTTCAAATTTGGAATGAGGCATTCAATGGAACCATCAAGGTGGCATGGACTGAGCCATTCTCATCTGAAATCAGTCAAGACTTATCCAAGACCAAGGGGACCAAAGCTCTGTGCCCTAACCTCTAGTCAATGGCTAAAGGAGACTTTCATTTCCATTGGCCAACATTGAGGAAACCTACTTACCAGCTGCCATGTACTATTCCTTGCAAAACAAACTTGCTCTACTATAAATAGAGCTCAATTGTGGTCAGTTTAAGTACACCAAATCCATCTAACAGATGCTTTCCTCAAAATCTCTTTCTCTTGGCAAAAATGCCTTTCTTAGCAAGGTAGCTATCGGGTTTTGAGTTTGAGAGCAATTCTGCACAAACCAATCACTCACACACCTCACATACATCGCATATGAGCTGATCAAACACTCACATAACATCTGAAACATCAATTTCACAAAATCACTTGCCATCCACACAAGTTTGAAGTGAAGTTGCAGCTGAGATGCCATAAACTGATCCAGTCCATTTCAATTCAATCCAAGTGTTCAAACACACTCCATATGGTGTAGGGAAGCTGTCCAGATCATCACAACTTGTCTGTAACACCTCCAACTCAAAATCACATCTGCTCTTGCTGTCACGACTTGGAGGTAAGCCTAAACTTGGTCATCTCTCAATCTATGCATATTTCCTCGCACAATAATTTGGCCATATGTTCATAATCATGCATGGAATGTTTTCCCTCAATTAATTGCATTGTTTGAATCGTGTATCAAAAATCCTAGCCTTCATGCAGAAATTAGGGTTCTTGAGGTCTCTTCATGATTTCTTGTTGTATGTTTAATTTAAATGAAATTAAAGTACATAGACATGATCGTGAGGTTGAGGCGAGCATAATGATATGTGGATTGCATGTTATAATTACGTATTCAGTGAGATTGGATGGAAAATGCAAATCTGGGCAAACTGAAAAACGCGCGTGTTCTTGGTGTTGTTCTTGGCGCCATTTTCATAAATTTGAATATTTGAATTTTGTGATTTTGTTTAATTGATTCAAAAATTAATTTCTCTTTGAGTTTTAATGATTTTGAGTTGATTCTTTTTTTAATAATTCACAAAAATGTTGAAATATTTTATTTTCCCAAAAATATTATTTATTTCATATAATTGATATTTTTGTAAAGAATTAATATTTTGATTGTTTTTGGCATTTTAAATATTTTTTCTACATTGATTTTGCAACTTTTAATGCTTTCTAATTATTTTGTAGGTCAATACTAAATTTTTGAAGCATTAATCCAAGATCACAATTTGTTTTCCATGTGTTAAACAATTTTTGATCATTTTAATTGAATTTTTATTCAATTAAATACATTTTGAAAACAAATTAGGGTTTTGGATTAATTCAACCCTCAAAAATCATTTTCAAAACTTTTGGGCCTCTATTAGAGTGTAAGACCCAACCCTTTTTTTGACCAAATCATTTTTGGGCCTCACTTATTGTATAAGTCCCGATACCATCAAAAAACAAACGGTGCGATCGTCGCCTTTTCAAAAATCATCTGGGCCTCTCCTTGAGCTATAAGACCCATTCAAAACTTTTGGGCCTCTATTAGAGTGTAAGACCCAACCCCCTTTTAACCAAAACATTTTTGGGCCTCACTTATTGTATAAGTCCCTCTGCGTTAAAAGAAAACCTCGGCGCGATCACCATTTTTAAACGAAAAATCATTTGGGCCTACCCTCGTGTTACAAGCCCCACTCTTTTTCTTTAAACCTTTTTGGGCCTCTTGAGAGAGTGTAAGACCCATCCCTTTGTACAGAAAACCTTTTTGGGCCCCAGTCACTTGTATAAGTCCCTCTGTACAAATTCAAACAGTGCGCTCACTGATAAAACCCTGGGCCTCTCCTTGAGCTGTAAGCCCCAAATCTTTCTTTTTCAAAGCACTTTCTCCTTTGATTTTGAATATACTGTTGTTTTTAATCTTTCTTTGTTGAACAACTAACCAAACAGCATGGAAGCACTACAACCGAGTAAGTGGTTATCGCTTTCATTTACTGCTTTCATATTATAAACTGTATTGTGGGGCTGCTCACTGTAAGTCTCCTTTCATAAACTCATATCTAATGTGTAATAATAGTATAGATATTTCGAGTTTCCCCGGCAACTACGTCTAGAACTAGGTGACGCCGTTTCATTTATTCATAGAAATAGACGCCTAGATCCCCAATAGGAGTACCAGATACAGTATTCTCTTCGGCTGTCCTCCTTAGGAATTGTCAAGAAGCTCTACTACCCAAGATGAATGTAATCTCTGTGAATGGCATCTTTGAGTTTCTTCCCAATTCTCGAACTTTCCTGACTTGATCTATTCCTTGTGGATAGCTTGCCTTGAATGTCTCGGGGTTTGGGTATCCACTACGGTCATAATCTTGGACCTTAACTAAGGAACCCTCTTTAAAAGTTAAAAGTCGCTGGATAGTAAACCTCGCACGTTTACCAGTGGTTTTTATCTTTAAAAGAGTTATCTCTCCTAATGGAAAGGAGATGATAGACCCACAGGCTTCTTAAAAGCATCGGCCTCCTCTTGGGCATTATTCAAGGACCCTACGGCTTCTTAGAAGTATTCACAGCCTCCTCTTAGGCTTCGTATAATGATCTCTTCCTCCGGGAATGATAGCCTCCTCTTGGGCTTCGTACAAGGACCCGTCGGCTTCTTAAAAGATTCCAGCCTCCTCTTGGGCTTCGTACAAATTGTCCCGACGACCTCCTAGAGGTATAGGAACAGAACTTAGTCATCCTCATAGAACAGTCCTTTCATAGAGTCTACTACTGTTTCTCGAAGCATAGTACAAAAGATAAAACTCTAGACACGGACAATCTAACTTCCTTGAGTCTCAAAGACATTCTCAAGCACCCTTCGTTAAATAGGAAGGAAACCCGCAGACTCGAACAGTCTCAATACCCTTTGGATTTCCCGTTTTCCTCAAAGAGAAGGAAATATCCCTGATCCTCAAATTAAATCCCTGAGTACAGTGTTGCTCATATAAGAAATGATTTTCTCTTTTAAATCAATATATTGGATCTGTCACTCAGCTGAAACAATTACAATAGCCTCCATCTCGGGCTTCGTACGAGATACCAAAATTCTCCCCAGTGGAGTCAAAACAACCTTTTAGCCTCTCTCTCAGGCTTTGTATGAGACACAAAAGATTCCCTCGTTGAGTCAATCACCCTTTTTTTGCCTCCATCTCGGGCCTCATACGAGATATAAATCCCTTAAGCAAGAGTCGAACTCTTTGCTAGCCTCCTCTTAGGCTTTGTATAACGATATGCCCCACAGGGTCAAAAACTTTTAGCCTCTCTCTCGGGCTTTGTACGAGACACAAATCAGCCTCCTCTTAGGCTTTGTATAAGAAAACCACTGGTCGATCCAATCAACCTTTTAGCATCAAAGCTGTGCCTCGTTCACAGTACACAAACATCAACAACTCCTTTCCTTTCATCTAATCGCTGTAAGCGGCAAGCCTCTGGATCATCTATATCCATGCCACTGTCCCTCTTTTAGCATGAGAAATTCCTAAGGAAAGATGGCATTGCTCTACACTGAGTTAAAGTCTTCTCCTTCAGGTTAAAACCCTTTCTTCGGAAATTATGGCATTGCTCGGATCCGCGTATCCCAGTTAAAGTAATTCTCCTTCTCCCCTATTTAGAGATGACAAATTCTCTCTAAAGCCGAGATCTTTTAGCTTCACGTCTTGGGCTTTGAACAAGACACAAATAAACCTTTCAGCTTCACATCTTGGGCTTTGAACAAGATACAAATCACCTTTCGCTTCACGTCTTGGGCTTTGAACAAGACACCAAAAACCAATTTCCTCCCGTAGAATAGGAGGAACTACGAACGCTCTGATTTCCCTGTTTCGGTAAACGGGAATACGTAGGCATAAGATCGAAAGAAAAGATCTTAGCGAGCGCAATCAACAAAAAAACCAAATCCCATATTTCCATCAATTAAAAGCAGTAATTCAAAAGCATCAGTCCTAACATCCTAATCCTTATTCCCCGCCAGAAACCTTCTGCCTAGATAGAAAGAAAGAAACCTGTATTGGCGAAATACGAATAACCAGTACAAAGGCCCCCCCACATTGATAGCATCCGTAGCCTAACAGACCGCTGTTTAAACTCAGTATGCAAAGCAGGGTTAATTGGAGACATCTATTTCCCTTCCTTATTCAGCTCACAATAGGATAAAAAATGAATCGACCTGTAGTTTAAAGCTCAAACCGCAGAGAGCGACCAGCGCTTAAGAACCGCGTCCAAAATCGCTCGCTACAGAAAAATGGCGCCCACCGTGGGGCCTATTCCTTTCTTTCTACTTCTCTTGTGTGAAAATTTACACAAATGGCGACTCTGCTGGGGAGTCTCTTTTTCTGCCTTAGGGCATCATCCCCGTTTTCTACGGAAAATGGGAACTCTACCGAAGAGAAAGATTGACCTATGCTGGTCCATCTCTTAGGCAGGGAACCACAGATTGGGGCTTCCGCCGGGGAACCCATTTCTGTCAGGAACTTAAGATTCATAGCTTTATAAGTCTAGGATGATTAGGACAAATATATATACTGCTTTTCCTAATTGCTATACGTGTTTATTTTTCTGCTACTGGGAATGCGTGTGATGCCGCATGTGGTGAGATTGAGTATACACTTAAGAAAAGCCAACCTTTTTCGTAGTGCGGAAGCTATCGGAAATAGCTGTTACGCGATACTACCCTCATTTGAGGCTGGTGATCTATTCTCGGTGAATGGCACTTACTCTAAGATTGCACACAACTCGCTGGCGATCCGCTTGTTGTTTTGCTTTCCTGGGAGGAGCTGATGATAATTAGTACAGGTACAAAAATCACCCTAGTATAAACCTTTGGGGATGGGTAGAGCCTTGACTTCATGACAACGACCCTCTGACCCCATGTTTTTTCTATGTTTTTGTGTGCTGCATTCATGCATTCATTTAATAAAACATTAAAACATTCAAAAAACTTCTCTTCTAGTCTATCTGTTTTTCAAATTAAACTAAGACTGTGATTGCAAATATCAGAGAAAAAGATTGCATTAATGGATTTCGGTAGAAGGAGAACTCACCAGTATACCTTCAAGGTTCCAAAACTAGGGGATTTGAGAAAGTTAGCAAGGATTATCGTTAACCCAGAGGCTTTCAGAGCCAAGCACGGTGGTTTGCTACCACTGTTAAGAGTCCATGTGATTAAGGGAATCATGGATGCGCTCATTCAGTTCTACGATCCGGTTTATCACTGTTTCACATTCCCGGATTACCAGCTAGCACCAACGCTGGAGGAGTATTCTCATCTGATTGATCTACACATTACGAATCGAGCTCCATTTTCTGGACTGGAAGAAATTCCAAAGAATCAGACCATTGCAAGAGCAATTCATTTGGACGAGTCTGAGGTCCGGACTCACATGATTACTAAGGGTGGCATCCAAGGTTTGCCAGCCCAGTTCTTGACAAAGAAAGCTCTGTACTTCGCTAGTATAGGGAACGGGACTGCTTTTGAAAGCATCTTTGTCTTGCTCACCTACGGGTTATTTTTGTTTCCCAACATCAATAACTTCGTCGATATCAACTCTATTAAGGTTTTTCTCATTGGAAACCCTGTGCCGACTTTGCTCGCAGATGCGTATCATTCTGTACACTTAGGAAATTTGTACAGCGGAGGGGAGATCACATGCTGTGTGCCTTTGCTTTACAAGTGGTTTATCTCTCACTTGCCCAAGTCTGCCGCTTTTTGGGATTGCAAGAGTGTCTTACGTTGGTCGCAGAAGATCATGTCTCTCACCAATTCCGATATAGATTGGTGTAATAGGATTTATGAGGGAATCAGAATCATTGACCGTGGTGGAAACTTCCCCAGCGTACCCCTCATAGGAACTAAAGGAGGAATCAACTATCATCCGATATTAGTTCTTCGTCAATTTGGATACCCGATGAGACACATCCCACTGGGTGTTCATCTGGAAGGTCTTTTCTTCAAAGAAGGAGAAAATGACGGGGCACTAAAGATGTAAATAGTGCACGCTTGGAAGCATGTTCATAAGAAAGGACGAGAGTCTCTGGGAAAACCGGACTGTGTCTCGGTGGAGCCTTATCTCCATTGGGTACAAACTAGAGCTCTCAAGCTAAAGATGCCTTATCCTCGTTACGAAATTCTTCCGCCGAGGGAAATTGTCATGTACTTCATGACGGAAACTAAAAGGCTTCAGGTTACTCTCAACAAAGTTCAAAAGGAAAGAAGGTCTTGGAAGAACAAGTACTGCACCCTCGACGTAGAGTGTATCCAAATACAGCAACTACTAAAAGAGAAAGATGCTCTGATTGAAATTTTGGAGCAGCACGCTGTAGAGAATCAAGATGACCAAAGGAATTTGCTCACTCCTTTCACTTGGCAAAGGAATGACAACCCGACAACGGCCCAAGCGCCCCGGTCAAAGAAAAGGAAGATACCAGAATCAGCACCCGGTTTCTCCTCAGAGAGGACTCGGGACCCATTAGTTTAGGTTTCTGTTTCTGCACTTTGTAATCTACTGTATTTCCATTTCTATAATCCTTCGAATTTCAATAAAAGGGGGTTTCCCCACTGTTTGATATTTGCAATCTAATTGTCGAAGTTTATTTTAATTAAACCTAAAAATAATTAATATAATCATTGCATTCATCATTCTCACATCGCGTATTCTTCTTCCCTACGAATCTCACGTTTGTGTCTCGATTCTAGAGTCAAACTGTCTCATTCGTATAATACTCGGGCCAATCGTCAGAAAAAGATGGATGATCTTGAGGAAGAAAATAGAGAGTTGAAAGAAGAGATCGACGCTCTGAGAGAGGATATGAGAAAGCTTCGTAACGACATGCAAGCCATGGCAGAAGCTCAGCTACAAAGAACTGTGATCTCAGAGATCACCTCAACGCCCATCATAGAAAAGTATGATCCTAGGTATCAGATGCCGAAAGATCGTCCTTGGGGCATGCCTGTTAACTATATCCCGGAAGGATATGTTCCGCCGATCACTGAAGATCAGGGAATCGCAACAGAAGCCGCTGGGCCTGAAGGTTACAAAATTCGGGAAAGCGAAGATGCCAGGGGCATACTCAAGACTCCTGAAGGTTACAAACTTCGGGAAGCACCAAGACTTACAGCCATAGTCATGGTACCACCCCCTGTGGTGCACACTGCCCCGGAAGGACAGATTCCACCAACACCTTCTGGTAAGAAGGAAACTATGTTTGACAGAATGGAGGAATTCCAGGAGCAGTTCTTGGAAATGCAGAAAGAGCTGCAAGCCATTCGCGGTCAGGATCTATTTGGAAAGGACGCCGCAGACCTCTGCTTGGTCCCAAATGTGAAAGTCCCGCACAAGTTCCAAGTGCCCAACTTTGAAAAATACAAGTGTAACTCTTGCCCTCAGAGCCATCTGGTGATGTACGCTCAGCGGATGTCAGCTCAGACGGAGAATCAGGACCTGCTAATTCACTACTTCTAGGATAGTTTAACCGGTGCCACACTCAAATGGTACATGGGTTTAAACCGTACCACGATCAGTACATTCAGAGATCTTGGTACTGCCTTCGTCCAACAATACAAATACAATTTGGACATGGCACCCGACAGAGATCAACTCAGATCGATGTCGCAAAGGGAAAAAGAAACCTTTAAGGAGTATGCTCAAAGGTGGCATGAAATTGCCGCTCAAATTTGTCCACCTCTTGAGGAAAAAGAGATGACAAAGATCTTCTTAAAGACCTTAAGCTCATTTTACTATGACCGAATGGTTGCCAGTGCACCCAGTGATTTCACCGAGATGGTCGGCATGGACGTACGTCTTGAGGAAGCCGTCCGAGAAGGATGTTTGGTAAAAGACACTGGATCGACGAGTGGTACTAAAAAATACGGTAGTGCTCTCCCTAAGAAAAAAGAGCAAGATATTGGGAATATCTCTCTCAGAAAGCAAAGGCGTCGTTATCAGCCAGTAGCAGCTGTTACTCCTGCTATCGGCCCCGCGCCCGTTCCTATGTATCAACCTCAGGTTGCACAGAGCCAACCTGATCAGCAAAGGACACAACAGCCTCTTCAGCAGGCTCGTCCTCCATATAACAACAACCGCACAACACGGCCACCAGGACTTGATCCTATACCCGTGACGTATGCAGAACTGTTTCCGTTACTGCTGGCTAAGGGGCACATTCAGACTAAGTCCCCTCTTACAGTTCCAGAAAATCCACCTTTTTGGTTTAAGGCGGATCAGACGTGCCCTTATCATCAAGGAGGTTCAGGGCATAACATAGAGAATTGTCTTAATTTCAAATCCGACGTGTAAAAGCTTGTTAGGAGCGGGCTCTTATCTTTTAAAGATACGAATCCCAATGTTCTCACGAACCCGCTGCCTCAACATGAGAAAGCTGCAGTCAATCTGATTGAGAAAGAGACTAATAATGTCTATCAGATTCACGATGTACTCTTATTGGGGACCAATCTGGTCAAGATGCATTATAGACAGAGTGGATATGGCCATGTGCCACCTCATAATTATCACCAGTGTGATATCTGCTCTAAAGACAACCAGGGATGTTCTGTAGTGCAAGCAGCTCTGCAGGAACAGATGGATCTCGGATGGATCCAAGAGCACCGAGTTCGTGGAGTTAACATGGTCTCTACGAATTCTAACGTCATTCAAAACCACGACATCCGATGATGAATGTCAACTTGGTGGCAATGCACTCAAGGCAAAGCCAGTATCATAATCTGCCGCAGCACGATTATAGTTCCTGTCTGATTTGCTCGGTAAACAAACAGGGATGCTCTTTCATACAAGAGGCCCTCCAGCGTCAGATGGATCTTGGATGGATCCAAGACTACCATGATAGGAACTCCTATCAAATCAATATGGTTCAGATCTTCGACATTCGCGTGATGAATACCAACCTGGTAGAGTTACATGCTGAGCAGGTCCGACTCGGATTCTTAATATCACATGATTATCAAAACTGTAAAGTAGGTTGCAAAAACGATCGAGGTTGTACCCTTGTCCAGGAGGCACTTCAGCACTTGTTAAATCACTGGTGGATGCCAATCTATATGGACGAAGATACTGAACGGATTAGTATCAATAACAGGAATCCTACTCGTCGTCAAAGTCAGGATGTCCAATCAATGGAAGGTAACCTAGTGAGGTTACATTGTATTCAAAGTGGGCGTGGCCAGGTGCCACCACATAACTATGACAGTTGTAGCGTCTGTTCGGAAAGTAACCAAGGGTGTTACCTTGTGAGAGCAGCTCTTCAGGGTCAGATCGATCATGGAGAAATTCATCCATATCCAGGTTCTGGACCCATCATTTGGTCGCCGAACTACCTTGCCGATCAAGTTGAGGATGTTGTCGCGATCTCTGGTCATCAGCAGATCAGGGATGTTTTTGCCATCATTCCTCTACTTGACAAATCTAGAGTTCCCAACCGGGGACGGATCGAGGTTACTTATGACGGTCAGAAAAATCAGAAGGTTCCCATAGTCATCTATCTACCGGGGCCATTACCGTATGAATCAGCTAAGGCGATCCCTTACAATTACGGTGCAACAATAATCGAGAATGGAAAGGAAATTCCATTACCCTCCGTCGTGAATATTGCAGACATCAGTCGTGTAACACGGAGCGGTCGAATCTTCAACCGAGGGGTTGGAGAATCCAACAAAGAAAAGGAACTTCAGGCGGAAATTCCTGATCCACCAGTCGGTCAATCTGGTAATCCCGACTTTTCAAAAGACAAAGATGAGATGCTAAAGCTCATCCAAAGGAGTGAATATAACATTGTTGATCAACTGTTACAGACTCCTTCAAAGATCTCAGTATTATCACTGTTACTCAGTTCAGAAGCACACAGAGAGGCTCTACAGAAAGTCTTGGAGCAAGCCTTTGTGGAACAGGATGTAACAATTAGACAGTTCGATAGCATTGTCTCTAACATCACTTCCTGCAATAATTTGGGATTTAGTGATGAGGAATTACCTGAAGAGGGTCGTCGTCATAACATGGCGCTCAACATTACAGTTAACTGCCAGGGCGATGCTTTAGCCAACGTACTGGTAGACACAGGGTCAGCCCTGAATGTTATGCCGAAGTCCACTTTGATGCAATTATCATTCAAGGGCCCTCCGATGAGAGTCAGCGAGGTCGTCGTCAAAGCATTCGACGGATCCAGAAAAACAGTTATCGGCGAAGTTGATCTTCCCATAACTATTGGTCCTCACACTTTCCAAATCACTTTCCAGGTCATGGACATCCGGGCAACATACAGTTGTTTATTAGGAAGACCTTGGATACATCAGGCTGGAGCGGTTACTTCAACCCTCCACCAAAAGCTAAAGTTCTTCAAGAACGATCAACTTGTCACGGTTTGTGGGGAACAAGCCTTGCTTGTAAGCAACTTATCATCATCTACTTGTGTAGAACCCGAGGAGGTTATTGGAACTCAGTTCCAAGCACTATCGGTGAGCAAGAATGATCAATCCGAAGAAGGAACTTCAATTTCCTCATACAAAGATGCTATCAAAGCGATCGAGAGTACCGATACAACAGGATGGGGACGGCTTGTCATTCCTATTGACAATAAAACAAAGAAGGGTCTTGGTTTTTCTGCAACCTGTACCCAGACGGCCGCCAACGATGAAAGTCTTCATCCCCTTCAAAACTTCTTCCACAGTGGAGGTTTTCTCCACCCAGTGTCTCAGACAGTTCATGCTATCAATGAGGAAGATCCTTCTGACACAGATGAAGAATGGAAGCCCTACCTTAACAAGGACGGCTATATGTCTCAGGAAGAGGTGCCTATGCCTTTTTGCTTTCCTACAGAAAGTCCGAGATTTATACCAAGATCAGATGTCGAAATGATCTACGGAGATTGTGATCCGGAAGGATGCCGTGCTCCGCCAAATTCATTAGAGGAAGACACTCTGATGAAAGACAACTTTGACTCTACTTACTATGGCCCGATGGATGGTCTGCCAATGTGGCAGCCTTACCCAGGAAACTTGGGGCAAGAAAGTCAGCCGAGTAATGAAACTCAGTTGACCATCATTGAACAGAATACCTGTGTCCCCGCTGTAACGCCCCGATTTTGATTATTCCATTATTCTTGAGTCTTTTAATTTAATTGGGTGATAATTTATTTTAATTGTTAAATTGGTGTGTTAAATGTTATTTTACCATTTTCGAGAGTTTTCGGGGAAATTAGAATGGAGGGTATTTTAGTCTTTTCTCAATTAATTATAAGTTAGAAATTTTTGTGGAATTAGAATTGTGTGAGAAAAAAATGAATTATAATTGATTTAGTGGAAAATGAGAGAAAAGAAATAGAATAGAAAGAAAATAGAAAGAAAAGAGGAATAGAGAGAAATAGAAAAAGATAGAAAGAAAAAGGAGAGAAGGAAAGAAGAGGAAGAGAAAAGAAGAGGAAAGGAGGAAAAACTTAGAAATTCATCAAGATCAATCAATTAGCAAGCTTGGAATCCGGGTAAGGGTGTGAAACATTGTTATCTTATCAATGTATATGATTATGTATGAATTGTTGTTGTTGTTGATGAATTTTGTGAGTTTTAGGGTATAACCCATTTTTGAGAAATTGATTGGAAATTGATCCAAATGTATTAAAACTTATGTTGATTGTGTTCATAGTTGTTTATACATGATTGGTATGTATTGTTATACATCAAATTGGCATTTTTCTGAGTATTAGGTGAAGATTTGGATGATTGAGGAGTGGAAAACGCAGAACTTCGTTCTGCAGAATTTTTCTGGGTATGCTCTGGCCATACGCGTAAGGGGCATGTCCATACGCGTATGAGCCAAGGCAATACGCGTATCATTGGCTTATTTTTGGGCCAATACGCGTATGAATATTGGCATTACGCGTAACAGGGGCGAGCCATGGGCCAATACGCGTATGGGATTTGGAACGAGGAATTTGTGAAGGAAATGGGTTCTGTCCGTACGCGTATGGACATGGGTGATACGCGTATGGACAGGAGGAATGTAAAAATGGGATTTTTCAAAATGTCGTTTTCGGTTTCGTCCGTAACTTTTGTTCCGAGTATCCGATTTTTACATTCTTGGTGTCGTTGGAAAGGTATTGAGCTATACTTTCTTATTATGATGTTTTGAAAATCGTTAGCCGATTTAATTATGTCGGAAAGTCGGGAATAGTGCTATTTAGCGACTTTTACCGTTTTGACTGTGTGTTGGAATGTGAATCATACAATAGTGCATTGATGTGAATGTATATAGATTGTATGTGATTGTAAGAGATGAATGCATGAATATATTATGAATATGTATGCATTTCAAGAATGTCTTTTGAGTCATTTTGCATGTGAAGCATCATGATGTGCATTCTTGTGTTGTGCGATTCTAATGAGAATCCGTCGTAACGTCGTGTGCCCATGTGGGGTGTGAGCGATGATTACGAATGATTGTGTGCCCATGTGGGGTGTGAGCAATCGGATCGTGTGCCCGTGTGGGGTGTGAGCGATCGGGTCGTGTGCCCATGTGGGGTGTGAGCGATCCATAAACATTGTGTGCCCATGTGGGGTGTGAGCAATGGGTGAACATCGTAGGCCCGACGGGGAGTTACTTCGGTAACGAGCGATGGTTCTAGCAGAGTTCCTGAGTGAACTAGTGATGATTGAGTCGGTACCGCATTGCATTTGCATAGAGTCGTGAGTCGGTCTCTATGATTTGCATTTATCATCTTTATAATGATGTGTTGTTGAATGAACATAATTGTGTATGTTTATACGGAATGATTGAGAAATGTGAAAGTGTGCATGATGAATATACTTGGTATATATACATATACATTGTGATGTATATAGATGAAAACGTGATGAATTGTGGTGAGAATGTGTAATATGTGTATTTTTATGTTAAGATATATATAATTGTATGCATTGTTATTATGATAATATTTCTCACCCTTCTGCTGTTTTATGATGCTCTATGAGGCATTGCAGAGTAGGTATGCTGGAAGTCTTTTTGTGAAGCGTGTCTTCATTCTTTTGGTCGGTTGGCTCTGATATGTAGCATCGGGTAGCTAGGATGTATATTATTCTTTTGTGATACATTTGCATATGTATCTTGCTGATGAATTTGTGTATAAACATGATGATGCTAGTGATTCATACTGGATGATGTATATATATGTGGTTGTTCTTCAATATTTTAGATGTTTCCGCTTTTATTCTAAATATTGAGATGTGGGTGTAAGGACAAAGTTCCTCTGTGGCAAGTTACCCCACTGTTGCATATCAATAGAATGAGCAGGTGTTGTATGTATTAATTGCGTGTATGATGTGACATGCCTCTTTTATACTATGTTTTAATCGTACTCTGGCAAATTTTTATATTTTTTTATATGTGCCTAAATGATTTATGTGATTATTTGGGGGTATAGAAAGGGGGTGTTACATTAAGTGGTATCAGAGCCAGAGTTGAGTCAGTTGTGTCTGTCTTGTTGTTGTGTTGGTTGAACTGTTGTTTAACCTTGTTGTCATTTTTGGGAATAATCAGAAGATGGCTGGTAGAAACGACAATGCGATGGCTGCTGCTTTGGAAGCAATGGCTAGGGCGGTGCAAGGTGCACCTAACGTGAATGCTAATGACGAGTTCAGGAAGAATCAACCACCGGTTTTCAAAGGAAGATTTGATCCCGATGGAGCTCAATTGTGGTTGAAGGAGGTTGAAAGAATCTTCAGAGTGATGGGCTGTGCGGAGGAGAATAAGGTGAGGCTTGGGTCTCACATGCTGAAGGAAGAGGCCGACGATTGGTGGGTCGGTATGCGTGAAGTTCTTGAGGTGGATGATGAAGAGGTAACTTGGAATTTATTTCGTACTGAATTTTTGAGGAAGTATTACCCTGAGAGTGTGAAGGGAAAGAAGGAGATGGAGTTTCTTGAACTGAAACAAGGTAGTATGTCTGTGGTGGACTATACTGCTAAATTTGTGGAGTTGGTTCAATTCCATCCTCATTATGCTGCGATTACTGCTGAGTTCTCAAAGTGTATTAAATATGAGAATGGTTTACGTCCTGAGATCAAACAAGCTGTGGGATATCAAAGGATAAGGAGGTTTGCAGATTTGACGGAATGTAGTAGAATCTTCGAAGAAGATAGTAAGGCTCGTTCTACACATTACAAAAGTTTGAACGAGAGGAAGGGGAAGCAACAAGCTAGAAGTGGACCTTATGTGACACCCATTGATAAGGGTAAGCATAGGGGAAGCTTTGATAGGAGGTCTGGAGGAGGAGGTTCCGGTGTTGTTAGGTGTTACAAATGTGGTGATATAGGTCATAAATCTTTTGAGTGTGGGAAGCCTGTAGCGAAATGTTCCAATTGTGGTGGTCTTGGGCATGCTGCTACAGATTGTAGAAGAAATATGGTGAAGTGCTATAATTGTGGAGAAGTGGGTCACATTAGTACTAAGTGTACTAAGCCGAAACAAGCTCAAGCGGGCGGAAAGGTGTTTGCATTGGCGGGGACTCAAACTACGAATGCGGACCATTTGATTAAAGGTACATGCTTTATTAATAGTACACCTTTAGTTGCTGTTATTGATACGGGAGCGACTCATTCGTTTATTTCGTCTGAGTGCGCGAAGCGTTTGAATCTTGCATTAACTGTGATGGGTGCTGAAATGGTTATTGAGACTCCTGCTTCAGGGTCGGTAATTACATATTTGGTGTGTATGAGTTGTCCTTTGACCATGTATGGTAAAGACTTTGTTATGGATTTAGTATGTTTGCCGTTGGAGGGATTGGACGTAATCTTGGGTATGAACTGGTTGCAATTTAACCGAGTTCATATAGATTGCTATCACAAGTTAGTAAGGTTTCCTTCTTTGGAAGATGATGAATTTGAGAGTTTCCTATCCACTAAAGAGTTGAAGAAACTTTTAGCGGACGAAGCTCAATTGTTTGGTTTGTTTGCATCATTGTCGGTGGAGAGTAAAGTTGAGCTTGATGTGTTCCCAGTGGTGTGCGAATTTCCAGAAGTGTTTCCGGAAGATATTACGGATGTACCGCCGGAAAGAGAAGTTGAATTTTCTATTGATCTAGTTCCGGGTACTAGACCGATTTCGATGGCACCGTATCGTATGTCGGCATCGGAATTGGTAGAATTGAAAAAGCAATTGAATGACTTGTTGGACAAGAAATTTGTAAGGCCAAGTGTTTCTCCTTGGGGTGCTCCGGTATTGTTGGTAAAGAAGAAGGACGGGAGTATGCGGTTATGCATTGATTATCGACAGTTGAACAAGGTGACAATTAAGAACAAGTATCCGCTTCCAAGGATCGATGATTTGATGGACCAATTGGTTGGTGTGAATGTTTTTAGCAAGATTGATTTGAGATCAGGATACCACCAGATTCGTGTGAAAGGAGAGGATATTCAAAAGACGGCATTTAGGACACGGTATGGTCATTACGAATACTCCGTGATGCCATTCGGGGTTTCTAACGCGCCAGGTGTGTTTATGGAATACATGAATCGTATTTTTCATGAACAGTTGGATCATTTTGTGGTTGTGTTCATCGATGATATTTTGATTTACTCTAAGTCTCAAGAGGAGCATGAAGAGCATTTGAGAATTGTGTTGCAAATTTTGAAAGAGAAACAATTGTATGCTAAGTTGTCGAAGTGTGAATTTTGGTTGTCGGAAGTAAGTTTCCTTGGACATGTTATTTCCGGTAGTGGTATTAGTGTTGATCCATCCAAGATAGATGCGGTGATGCAATGGGAGGCTCCTAGGTCGGTTACGGAGATTCGAAGCTTTTTAGGCTTGGCGGGTTATTATCGGAGGTTTATTGAGGGATTTTCGAAATTGGCACTTCCTTTAACGCAATTGACTTGTAAAGGAAAGGCTTTCATTTGGGATATTCATTGTGAAGAGAGTTTCAATGAGTTAAAGAGAAGGTTGACAACGACTCCGATCTTGATTTTGCCTAATCCTAATGAACCATTTGTTGTGTATTGTGATGCTTCATTGACAGGTTTAGGTGGTGTTTTGATGCAAGATAGAAAAGTGGTGGCATATGCTTCTAGACAATTGAGAGTGCATGAAAAGAATTATCCTACACATGACTTGGAGTTAGCGGCGGTGGTGTTTGTTTTGAAAATATGGAGGCATTATCTTTATGGTGCGAGATTTGAAGTTTTTAGTGATCACAAAAGCTTAAGATATTTATTTGATCAGAAAGAATTGAACATGAGACAAAGGAGGTGGCTAGAACTTTTGAAGGATTATGATTTTGGTTTGAATTACCATCCGGGTAAGGCAAACGTGGTGGTCGATGCCTTAAGTCGGAGGTTGTTACATATGTCCGCATTGATGATGGAAGAATGGGAACTTTTGGAAGATTTCAGAGATTTGAGTTTGGTTTGTGAAATGACGCCGAGGAGTGTGCGACTTGGTATGTTACATGTTACGAATGATTTTCTTGCAACGGTTAGGGAAAAGCAAAAGTTGGACTTGAAATTCGTTGATTTGATGTTGAATGAGAATGAGGATTTCAAGGTTGATAATTATGGAGTTTTGAGATTCCGTGGTCGTATTTGTATTCCCGACGACGCGGAGTTGAAAAAGATGATTCTAGAGGAAGGACACCGAAGTAATTTGAGTATTCATCCGGGTGCGAATAAGATGTATCAAGATTTGAAGAAGATCTTTTGGTGGTCCGGTTTAAAGAGGGATGTGGCTCGATTTGTGTATGCATGTTTAACTTGTCAAAAGTCTAAGGTGGAACATCAAAAACCAAGTGGATTTATGCAACCGTTGGATATTCCGGAATGGAAATGGGATAGTATATCGATGGATTTTGTTACGGGATTGCCAAATACGCAAAGAGGTCATAATGCTATTTGGGTAATTGTTGATAGGCTTACTAAATCTGCTCACTTTATTCCAATTGATATTAGTTATCCTTTGGAGAAGTTAGCCGAGATTTATGTTCTTGTGGTTGTGAAGTTACATGGAGTTCCTAAGAGTATTGTATCGGATAGAGATCCAAGGTTTACATCGAGGTTTTGGGAGAGTTTACAAAAGGCTTTGGGTTCTAAGCTAAGATTGAGTTCGGCTTATCATCCGCAAACGGACGGTCAAACCGAGAGGACGATTCAATCGTTGGAGGATTTATTGCGTGCTTGTGTACTCGAGCAAGGTGGTGCTTGGGATGGTTATTTGGCGTTAATTGAATTCACTTACAATAATAGTTTTCATTCGAGTATAGGTATGGCACCATTTGAGGCTTTGTATGGCCGGAGATGTCGAACACCTTTGTGTTGGCATGAAACCGGCGAGAGGACGATAGTTGGACCGGAAATGGTACAACAAACAACGGAGAAAGTGAAGTTTATTCGGGAGAAGATGAAAGCTTCTCAAAGTAGACAAAAGAGCTATCATGACAAGAGAAGGAAGGATCTTGAGTTTCAAGAAGGTGACCATGTGTTTTTGAGAGTTACACCAGTTACTGGTGTGGGTCGTGCTTTGAAGTCGAAGAAGTTGACTTCTCGTTTTATTGGTCCGTATCAGATTACTTCACGAGTTGGTGTCGTGGCTTACCGTGTGGCGTTGCCTCCGAACCTTTCGAATTTGCATGACGTATTCCATGTTTCGCAACTTCGAAAATATGTTCCGGATCCGTCACATGTTATTCCTATGGACGAGGTTGAAGTGAGAGATAACCTTACGGTGGAAGCTTTACCGGTTAGGATTTTGGACCGCGAAGTTAAGAAACTAAGGGGCAAGGATATTGCGCTTGTGAAAGTAGCGTGGGGAGGCGCTGTGGAAGGCAATATGACGTGGGAACTAGAGAGTGGGATGCGAGAGTCGTATCCAGAGTTATTTGAATCAGGTATTATTTTCGAGGACGAAAATTTCTAAGTGGGGGAGAGTTGTAACGCCCCGATTTTGATTATTCCATTATTCTTGAGTCTTTTAATTTAATTGGGTGATAATTTATTTTAATTGTTAAATTGGTGTGTTAAATGTTATTTTACCATTTTCGAGAGTTTTCGGGGAAATTAGAATGGAGGGTATTTTAGTCTTTTCTCAATTAATTATAAGTTAGAAATTTTTGTGGAATTAGAATTGTGTGAGAAAAAAATGAATTATAATTGATTTAGTGGAAAATGAGAGAAAAGAAATAGAATAGAAAGAAAATAGAAAGAAAAGAGGAATAGAGAGAAATAGAAAAAGATAGAAAGAAAAAGGAGAGAAGGAAAGAAGAGGAAGAGAAAAGAAGAGGAAAGGAGGAAAAACTTAGAAATTCATCAAGATCAATCAATTAGCAAGCTTGGAATCCGGGTAAGGGTGTGAAACATTGTTATCTTATCAATGTATATGATTATGTATGAATTGTTGTTGTTGTTGATGAATTTTGTGAGTTTTAGGGTATAACCCATTTTTGAGAAATTGATTGGAAATTGATCCAAATGTATTAAAACTTATGTTGATTGTGTTCATAGTTGTTTATACATGATTGGTATGTATTGTTATACATCAAATTGGCATTTTTCTGAGTATTAGGTGAAGATTTGGATGATTGAGGAGTGGAAAACGCAGAACTTCGTTCTGCAGAATTTTTCTGGGTATGCTCTGGCCATACGCGTAAGGGGCATGTCCATACGCGTATGAGCCAAGGCAATACGCGTATCATTGGCTTATTTTTGGGCCAATACGCGTATGAATATTGGCATTACGCGTAACAGGGGCGAGCCATGGGCCAATACGCGTATGGGATTTGGAACGAGGAATTTGTGAAGGAAATGGGTTCTGTCCGTACGCGTATGGACATGGGTGATACGCGTATGGACAGGAGGAATGTAAAAATGGGATTTTTCAAAATGTCGTTTTCGGTTTCGTCCGTAACTTTTGTTCCGAGTATCCGATTTTTACATTCTTGGTGTCGTTGGAAAGGTATTGAGCTGTACTTTCTTATTATGATGTTTTGAAAATCGTTAGCCGATTTAATTATGTCAGAAAGTCGGGAATAGTGCTATTTAGCGACTTTTACCGTTTTGACTGTGTGTTGGAATGTGAATCATACAATAGTGCATTGATGTGAATGTATATAGATTGTATGTGATTGTAAGAGATGAATGCATGAATATATTATGAATATGTATGCATTTCAAGAATGTCTTTTGAGTCATTTTGCATGTGAAGCATCATGATGTGCATTCTTGTGTTGTGCGATTCTAATGAGAATCCGTCGTAACGTCGTGTGCCCATGTGGGGTGTGAGCGATGATTACGAATGATTGTGTGCCCATGTGGGGTGTGAGCAATCGGATCGTGTGCCCGTGTGGGGTGTGAGCGATCGGGTCGTGTGCCCATGTGGGGTGTGAGCGATCCATAAACATTGTGTGCCCATGTGGGGTGTGAGCAATGGGTGAACATCGTAGGCCCGACGGGGAGTTACTTCGGTAACGAGCGATGGTTCCAGCAGAGTTCCTGAGTGAACTAGTGATGATTGAGTCGGTACCGCATTGCATTTGCATAGAGTCGTGAGTCGGTCTCTATGATTTGCATTTATCATCTTTATAATGATGTGTTGTTGAATGAACATAATTGTGTATGTTTATACGGAATGATTGAGAAATGTGAAAGTGTGCATGATGAATATACTTGGTATATATACATATACATTGTGATGTATATAGATGAAAACGTGATGAATTGTGGTGAGAATGTGTAATATGTGTATTTTTATGTTAAGATATATATAATTGTATGAATTGTTATTATGATAATATTTCTCACCCTTCTGCTGTTTTATGATGCTCTATGAGGCATTGCAGAGTAGGTATGCTGGAAGTCTTTTTGTGAAGCGTGTCTTCATTCTTTTGGTCGGTTGGCTCTGATATGTAGCACCGGGTAGCTAGGATGTATATTATTCTTTTGTGATACATTTGCATATGTATCTTGCTGATGAATTTGTGTATAAACATGATGATGCTAGTGATTCATACTGGATGATGTATATATATGTGGTTGTTCTTCAATATTTTAGATGTTTCCGCTTTTATTCTAAATATTGAGATGTGGGTGTAAGGACAAAGTTCCTCTGTGGCAAGTTACCCCACTGTTGCATATCAATAGAATGAGCAGGTGTTGTATGTATTAATTGCGTGTATGATGTGACATGCCTCTTTTATACTATGTTTTAATCGTACTCTGGCGAATTTTTATATTTTTTTATATGTGCCTAAATGATTTATGTGATTATTTGGGGGTATAGAAAGGGGGTGTTACACCCGCCATGTCATGGGATCAACACTCAGGTCATTCAGAGACTACTCGACATGAAGATGAATTCGCAACGTTCGCAGGACTTGAATTCATCAACTATGCTTTTCCTGAGGTCAACGTCATCAAAAGGGATGATTTCTCCAGTTCCAAAGAAGTTTGGGACACTTTGGGACAACCAAGTGGAAAATACGACTTTATGGTCAAGTACACTGCTCCCGAAAGCTCTCGTATCAGGCTCGAAGATATCCAGCCAACTGGATTGGGAGATGCAGCTGAGAGCTCCAATGTTATGCAAAATGCAACAGAGGAATCCTCCTACGACAATTCTTCCTGGGAGACAGATTCCAATGATCCTGCTCCACCAGAAATCAGCGTCATTTCTGAAGACAAATCAAGGAAGGTGCCAGACTTTGTGATTCACCGAGGAGTTCGCCGCCAATGGGTTGCCGTCGAGGTTCCGAAGGTCGTTCGTCAGTCAAAGTAATTGCCATCTTTAACCTTTCACCCTTCCCAGGTGAAACGGATGTTTTGATAGGGCTCGCTTTCTGTAAATTTCCCTCTTCGCTCTGCCCAAAGCGAGTGAGTTTTGTTTTATAGGGCTGTAGTTTCAAGATTCAACTTGTTCATTAATAAAATAACGTCGTTCTGTAATTTCCGCATTAATTGCTGTTTTCTCTTTTTGCTTTTTCAGAAAATGGTAATCCTAAAAAACATTCAATAATAAAAACAAGCAGTAAAATCAAAACACTGCACACACTTCAATTTTCTCAATCTCTTCTAAACACGAATCATCACGTCATGCAGATTGCTTGTTTTATACCCCGTTGAAACATACGATCCGATGCCTTCTTCCAACTTTGAGTTCCCGGTATTCGAGGCTGAAGAAGAAAATGACAACGAAATTCCAGAAGAGATCTCCCGACTACTCAGACAAGAGGAAAGGTCCATTGAACCTCACAAAGAACCGTTGGAAACGGTAAACTTGGGTTCAGAAAAAGAGAGAAAAGAAATCAGGATCGGAGCACTGCTCAGTCCAACTGCCAGAGAGGGTTTGATAAAGCTTCTCAAAGAATTCCCCGATGTATTCGCTTGGTCCTATCAGGATATGCCAGGGTTGGATACCAGCATTGTGGAACATCACTTACCGTTGAGATCGGAATGTCCGCCAGTAAAGCAAAGATTGAGATGCACTCACCCGGACATGGCCATCAAAATCAAAGAGGAGGTACAGAAACAGATTGACGCGGGTTTCCTCGCCACATCTGAATATCCTCAATGGTTAGCCAACATCGTACCCGTTCCCAAAAAGGACGGAAAGGTCAGAATGTGTGTTGATTACAGAGATCTGAACAAGGCAAGTCCAAAGGACGACTTTCCTTTACCACACATTGACATGTTGATTGACAGCACAACAATGTTCAAAGTATTCTCCTTCATGGATGGATTCTCGGGCTATAACCAGATCAAAATGGCACCGAAAGACATGGAGAAAACTTCGTTCATTACCCCATGGGGTACCTTTTGTTACAAGGTAATGCCGTTCGGTTTGAAGAATGCCGGGGCTACCTATCAAAGGGCCATGACTACTCTGTTTCATGACATGATACACAAAGAAATCGAGGTATATGTCGATGATTTGATTGAAAAATCAAGAACAGAGGATGAGCACGTTGAACATCTGTCAAAATTGTTCGAACGTCTAAGAAAATTCAAGCTCCGCTTGAATCCCAACAAGTGCACCTTCGGTGTCCGTTCGGGGAAATTAGTAGGGTTCATCGTCATCCAGAAAGGAATTGAAGTTGATCCTAACAAGGTCAAGGCCATTCAAGAAATGCCTTCTCCGAAAACTGAAAAATAAGTCAGAGGATTCCTGGGACGTTTGAACTACATCTCCAGATTCATATTCCTTATGACCGCGACTTGTGCGCCGATTTTCAAGTTATTGAAAAAGAACCAGGACTGCGTTTGGTCAGAAGACTGCCAAACTGCCTTCGACAGTATTAAGGAATATTTGTTGAATCCTCCGATTCTATCACCTCCAGTGGAAGGAAGACCACTAATCATTTACCTCACAGTCCTAGAGGACTCAATGGGATGTGTACTTGGTCAACAAGACGAAACTAAAAGGAAAGAGTCTGCCATTTACTATCTAAACAAGAAATTCACCGACTGCGAGACTCGGTACACAATGCTTGAAAAAACTTGTTGCGCTTTGGCTTGGGCAGCCAAACGTCTTCGCCAGTACATGATTCGTCATACTACTTGGTTGGTCTCCGAAATGGATCCAATCAAGTACGTTTTCGAAAAACCTGCTCCCACGGGAAGGATTGCCCGCTGGCAGATGTTACTATCAGAATATGACATAGAGTACCATGCTCAGAAAGCCGTTAAAGGAAGTATTTTAGCCGATCATTTGGCTCATCAACCGATTGACGATCAAGAATCAATCGGGTTTGACTTCCCAGACGAAGATGTCATGTATCTAAAGATGAAAGATTGCGATGAACCGCTACCTAGTGAAGGGCCAGAACCAGGTTCCCAGTGGGGACTTATCTTTGAAGGAGCAGTCAATCATTATGGAAGCGGAATTGGGGCAATCATTGTTACCCCTCAGGGTTCCCACATTCCTTTCACTGCCAGAATTACGTTCAAATATACGAACAACGAGGCCGAATACGAAGCATGTATCATGGGTCTCGAAGAAGCAATTGATTTAAGGATCAAAAACTTGGACGTATACGGCGATTCAGCCTTGGTTATTAACCAGATAAAAGGAGATTGGAACACATACCAATCAGGATTGATTCCTTACAAAGACTATGCAAGGAGGTTGTTACCCTTCTTCAACAGAGTCGACTTTCATCACATCCCTCGTGATGAGAATCACATGGCTGATGCATTAGCCACTATCTCTTCCATGATTAGTGTAGGTCGATGGAATGACATACCTAAGATCGACATAATGCGCCTTGAACGGACCGCTTACATCTTCATGATTGAAGCAGTCATAGACGACAGACCTTGGTATCACGATATCAAATGCTTCCTTCAGAAACAAGAGAACCCATCTGGGGCACTCAGAAAAGACAGGAAAACCCTCAGAAGATTGGCTGGAAACTTCTTCCTGAGCGGTGACACTCTTTATAAGAGAAATTTTGACATGGTCTTGCTCCGATGCGTCGACAGACCAGAAGCAGACATGCTCATGAAAGAAATTCATGAAGGATCCTTTGGCACTCATGCGAACGGACACACAATGGCGAGAAAAATTCTCAGAGCAGGGTACTACTGGTTAACCATGGAATCAGACTGCTACAAGTACATGAGGAGGTGTCACAAGTGTCAGATATACTCTGACAAAATTCATGTACCGCCATCACATCTCAAAGTTCTTTCTTCCCCGTGGCCATTTTCCATATGGGGAATCGACATGATTGGTATGATTGAGCCCAAGGCTTCAAACAGACATCAGTTCATCCTGGTAGCCATTGACTATTTCACCAAGTGGGTCGAAGCAGCGTCATTCGCCAATGTAACCCGACAAGTGGTGGTCTGATTTATCAAAAACAATATCATCTGCCGTTATGGTGTTCCAAGCGAGATCATTACTGATAATGGATCTAACTTGAACAATAAGATGATGAAAGAGTTGTGTGTTGAGTTCAAGATCGAACACCATAACTCATCTCCCTACCGACCCAAGATGAACGGAGCGGTAGAAGTGGCTAACAAGAACATCAAGAAGATCGTTCAAAAGATGGTTGTAACCTATAAAGATTGACACGAGATGCTACCCTTTGCTCTTCATGGTTATCGCACATCTGTCCGCACTTCAACAGGGGCTACCCCTTTCTCTCTAGTATATGGCATGGAGGCAGTGCTTCCCATAGAAGTAGAGATCCCGTCAATCAGGGTATTGATGGAAGCTAAGCTCACCGAAGCTGAATGGTGTCAAAGTCGACACGACGAACTGAACTTGATCGAAGAAAAGAGAATCACGGCACTATGCCACGGTCAGTTGTATCAACAAAGAATGAAGAGGGCGTTCGACAAAAAGGTTCGGCCTCGTGTCTTCAGAAAAGGAGACCTCGTGCTCAAGAAGATACAATCATTTCTCACTGACTCTCGGGGCAAATGGACCCCAAATTATGATGGCCCCTATGTGGTCACGAAAGCTTTCTCAGGCGGCGCCTTGAGACTTGCAACCATGGACGGAGAGGAATTCGCCTACCCCACGAATGTTGATGTAGTCAAGAAATACTTCGCCTAAACTAAAAAAAAAACGTCTCGGTGGATTGAAAACCCGAAAGGGCGGTCCAGGCAAAAGTTAGAGACATGGAAAAAAAAGAATCATCCCGATGGATTGGAAATCTCATAGTACAATCCAGACAAAAATTAGGGATAATGGCAAGTAACTATGTTCAACAGAGGCAAGTCCCTCAGCAGTAGTTACAGCATCATCTATCGGAGGAAATCTCCAGTCAAAGGTCATCTTCGACAGAAGCTCAGGATGCCCCGAATTCAAAGTTGATAGAAGGATAGTGGTCGTTATGTTTCAACGTAGCCCTTTTCCCTGTAAATTACCATTTTCTAACTTTGTATATACTCTTTGGAATCACGCGTTTGGCTGATCTCCATCTTATCAATAAAATTTGAGCCTTTGTGCTTTTGTTTGTATTTCTTAACTTGCTTTAGCTTTACAGAACGACGTTGTTTAAACTTAATCAGCGATTCTTGAAATAAAACAAAAATGAATTTACTTGTTAAAACTTTTTCTGCTTTTAAATTAAAGATGGCATTTCTTTTGATTGTTGAACATCAGAAGAACATCGATTGCTTCTCCCAAAGTAAGCAAATTTCAAAGTGCAGAATCAAAGTACTCCTTCTAAGCCAGTATGCCTGAATGAAGGGATCAACTGTGTCAGAGACCTTGTTTCGTCTGACACGCCTCAGCCGAGGTCTCATCTCCTAAGCCCGATCAACATAGCTCCCCGCGTGGACTATTTCTCCTAAGCAAGGTAGAATTGCTAGTTTGAATCAACGGTACTTCTTCGCCCCGCGATGGCCGAGTATCCAATTGTGTTCATCCATTAGTCTGTATGTCGCGTCTGTTTTGTCAGCATATACATACGTACTTCATGCATTTTTGATTTACATTTACATTTCATATTGCATCACTATCACTTGAGTCGGTCTTGTCCCCTAGTGATAAACAGTTTTCTCAATCGAGTTTGTCAGTTCTTTCCTCGTCAGGAAGTGTTGCGTCTGCACAATCTCGCCACCAGTGTATCTTTAGATCAGAGTCGGCACTTGGCCACTTTGATAACTTGAACCTCTGAAAGATCAGAGAACCTTCAATAGATGTCACTCTTCGCCATTGAAGATGATATCCTCGCTTTCCCGGATTAAGGAAAATCCAAAGAGAAAGCCTCGTGATCAGAGATTCGGCAGGACGCCAGTTTTTCTCCGAAAAGTCGTTGATGAAAAGGTCATCGACACCTCAAAATTGGACCCCATCATATGGCGTTTCTCCGGGAAGATCCCGAGAAAAGTATGATGAAAGATCCCAAACGAAAACAGTCTCTCAAGAGACTCGCTTTCCCTAGTAGAATCGACAGATGACGTCTCCAACAGAGAAGTTTGTACAACTCTACAACTCAGACGACTGGGTTCCCCAGCAAGTCTGACATCAAAACTTTTTCCACTCAAATGGCATCTCCCCAGGAAAATTCGGCGAGAAGTTTGAGGAAAGCCGCTATGAATAGCATCCCTTGTCAAGAAAGTTTATTGACAAAAGAAACTAAGACCAGTTCTTGGTAGAAAACCAGAATCGATGGGAAGTTTAAATCAGAAACTAAGACCAGTTCTTGGTAGGAAACCAGGATCGAGGGGAAGTTTAAATCAGAAACTAAGACCAGTTCTTGGTAGGAAACCAGGATCGAGGGGAAGTTTAAATCAGAAACTAAGACCAGTTCCTTGGTAGGAAACCAGGATCGAGGGGAAGTTTATTTCAAAAGAGACTGAGACCAGTTCCTTGGTAGGAAACCAGGATCGAGGGGAAGTTTACCTTTTCTAAGAATCATCGCTTAGTTAAAGAAGATGAATGTGTAAGCTACCATTCATAACCAACATCAAAATTTCGGATATTCCGATATTTAATCCTCTTGCACCCCGAATGCTCGAATACCTTCGTCATTCATACCTCCGGGTCCAAGAAGATTAAATAGGGGCATCTGTAATACCCCAAATTTTGACCACTTAGATTTCCCATCATTGTGAAAATCATCATCACAATATGGATGTACCTTTATGCTTCATCAGTCTCCCCAAAGATGGGTGAGCATCCTATAATCAAAATTAGGGTTTCAAGCCCTCTCTGAGTGCTTAGACAAAGGATCAATCAAGAAATGGCATGATCTTCAACTTGTCTAATCTCTTAAACATCCACAATGGATCAAAAAGGACTCCCACTTCAAGGATTAAGCACAAGGCTGCTCCCTTCTAGGTGGATCAAGTCTCAAGATCGACAGTGTCACCAAATTAGGGTTTTGGTCGACCAGGGCCTCCAGATGGAAATTTTCATCTGGGCACAAGGCAATGATCCAAAACATGACCTAATATGCTTCATGGAACCTCATGAACCCATGCATCAAGTCAATTTTGCCTCAAGGGAGGCATTCATCAAAAATCAGGAATTAGGGTTTCTTGACCTAATTCACCCCTAAGTTGACTTTTGGGACAAACCATGAGCCAAGACCTCAAGAGATGATTTGAGGGTCTCTAATACACCATATTGATCCATTTGGAACAATGGATTGATCCAAGAAGCTTGAGCAACAAGTCTCATTTTCATCTGCACCACAATTAGGGTTTTAAGGGAAAAGTCAACTGTAACTTTGACTTTTGACCAGGACATGCTCCCAAACCCTAATTCATGATTGAATATACCCTATGACACCCATGGAACATGTCCATCAAGTTTGATTTAGGTCAAGGACATGATTTCCTGAAGAATTGCACAGTTTGGAATTCATCTGATAAAAAGTCAACTGTGCACAAAAGTCAACTTTGACTTTTTGAGATTTTTCACCAAAATGGATTTTTAACCCTAAAATGATGTTAATGTATGATTTGAATCATCATTCATCAAGAAAAATCAAGAAAAGTGAGATAACTTGTAAAAGGGGTAACCATAAAACTTAGAAAATTTTCTAAGTTAAAAATAAAGTGGCAAATGTACCAACTTTGGAGGACCATAACTCCTAAACCACAAGGCCATTTTTTCTCATCCAAAGATGGATTTGTAGCCCTCATTATCACCTACAAAAACTTCAACTACAAGTCATTCCAATTCATTAAGGATTTTGAGTTATGGAGTGATCAAAGTGGCTGAAAAGTGAAAATGTCACTTTTTCCAACACTTAGTGAAATTTTCACTAAGTCAGAATTCTGCTTCACTTTTTGCCAAATGTAGGGGGATTTTTCACTTGGAATCAAAAGAGATCAAAACCAAACTTGTTCAAACAGTTGTTGTATCATGTCAGGGCTTTCCAAAATGGCCAAGAACATTGCCAAATTCAACCTACATCATGAGATACAACATTGGCAAGTTGCCTTGCTGAAATCTGTCAAGGCAAGGCAGAATTTGTATTTTGGCTCGATTTGCCAAAATCAGCCAATTGCAATTGCTCCAATCCACTTGGACACCTCAGAGGATCGAATCCAAAGGGGACAATCACTGAGCCAAGCCTCCAAGGTCCAAGGAACAAAGAATAGCATGTTGAACCTAGAATGGCCAAAATAGGGACAAGACTTCAAATTTGGAATGAGGCATTCAATGGAACCATCAAGGTGGCATGGACTGAGCCATTCTCATCTGAAATTAGTCAAGACTTATCCAAGACCAAGGGGACCAAAGCTCTGTGCCCTAACCTCTAGTCAATGGCTAGAGGAGACTTTCATTTCCATTGGCCAACATTGAGGAAACCTACTTACCAGCTGCCATGTACTATTCCTTGCAAAACAAACTTGCTCTACTATAAATAGAGCTCAATTGTGGTCAGTTTAAGTACACCAAATCCATCTAACAGATGCTTTCCTCAAAATCTCTTTCTCTTGGCAAAAATGCCTTTCTTAGCAAGGTAGCTATCGGGTTTTGAGTTTGAGAGCAATTTTACACAAACCAATCACTCACACACCTCACATACATCACATATGAGCTGATCAAACACTCACATAACATCTGAAACATCAATTTCACCAAATCACTTGCCATCCACACAAGCTTGAAGTGAAGTTGCAACTGAGATGCCATAAACTGATCCAGTCCATTTCAATTCAATCCAAGTGTTCAAACACACTCCATATGGTGTAGGGAAGCTGTCCAGATCATCACAACTTGTCTGTAACACCTCCAACTCAAAATCACATCTGCTCTTGCTGTCACGACTTGGAGGTAAGCCTAAACTTGGTCATCTCTCAATCTATGCATATTTCCTCGCACAATAATTTGGCCATATGTTCATAATCATGCATGGAATGTTTTCCCTCAATTAATTGCATTGTTTGAATCGTGTATCAAAAATCCTAGCCTTCATGCAGAAATTAGGGTTCTTGAGGTCTCTTCATGATTTCTTGTTGTATGTTTAATTTAAATGAAATTAAAGTACATAGACATGATCGTGAGGTTGAGGCGAGCATAATGATATGTGGATTGCATGTTATAATTACGTATTCAGTGAGATTGGATGGAAAATGCAAATCTGGGAAAACTGAAAAACGCGCGTGTTCTTGGTGTTGCTCTTGGCGCCATTTTCATAAATTTGAATATTTGAATTTTGTGATTTTGTTTAATTGATTCAAAAATTAATTTCTCTCTGAGTTTTAATGATTTTGAGTTGATTCTTTTTTTAATAATTCACAAAAATGTTAAAATATTTTATTTTCCCAAAAAATCCCAAAAATATTATTTATTTCATATAATTGATATTTTTGTAAAGAATTAATATTTTGATTGTTTTTGGCATTTTAAATATTTTTTCTACATTGATTTTGCAACTTTTAATGCTTTCTAATTATTTTGTAGGTCAATACTAAATTTTTGAAGCATTAATCCAAGATCACAATTTGTTTTCCATGTGTTAAACAATTTTTGATCATTTTAATTGAATTTTTATTCAATTAAATACATTTTGAAAACAAATTAGGGTTTTGGATTAATTCAACCCTCAAAAATCATTTTCAAAACTTTTGGGCCTCTATTAGAGTGTAAGACCCAACCCTTTTTTTGACCAAATCATTTTTGGGCCTCACTTATTGTATAAGTCCCGATACCGTCAAAAAACAAACGGCGCGATCGTCGCCTTTTCAAAAATCATCTGGGCCTCTCCTTGAGCTATAAGACCCATTCAAAACTTTTGGGCCTCTATTAGAGTGTAAGACCCAACCCCCTTTTAACCAAAACATTTTTGGGCCTCACTTATTGTATAAGTCCCTCTGCGTTAAAAGAAAACCTCGGCGCGATCGCCATTTTTAAACGAAAAATCATTTGGGCCTACCCTCGTGTTATAAGCCCCACTCTTTTTCTTTAAACCTTTTTGGGCCTCTTGAGAGAGTGTAAGACCCATCCCTTTGTACAGAAAACCTTTTTGGGCCCCAGTCACTTGTATAAGTCCCTCTGTACAAATTCAAACAGTGCGCTCACTGATAAAACCCTGGGCCTCTCCTTGAGCTATAAGCCCCAAATCTTTCTTTTTCAAAGTACTTTCTCCTTTGATTTTGAATATACTGTTGTTTTTAATCTTTCTTTGTTGAACAACTAACCAAACAGCATGGAAACACTACAACCGAGTAAGTGGTTATGGCTTTCATTTACTGCTTTCATATTATAAACTGTATTGTGGGGCTGCTCACTGTAAGTCTCCTTTCATAAACTCATATCTACTGTGTAATAATAGTATAGATATTTCGAGTTTCCCCGGCAACTACGTCTAGAACTAGGTGACGCCGTTTCACTTATTCGTAGAAATAGACGCCTAGATCCCCAATAGGAGCACCAGATACAGTCTTCTCTTCGGCTGTCCTCCTTAGGAATTGTCAAGGAACTCTATTCCCAAAGATGAATGTATTCTCTGTGAATGGCATCTTTGAGTTTCTTCCAAATTCTCGAACTTTCCTGACTTGATCTATTCCTTGTGGATAGCTTGCCTTGAATGTCTCGGGGTTTGGGTACCCACTACGGTCATAATCTTGGACCTTAACTAAGGAACCCTCTTTAAAAGTTAAAAGTCGCTGGATAGTATACCTCGCACGTTTACCAGTGGTTTTTATCTTTAAAAGAGTTATCTCTCCTAATGGAAAGGAGATGATAGACCCACGGGCTTCTTAAAAGCATTGGCCTCCTCTTGGGCATTATTCAAGGACCCTACGGCTTCTTAGAAGTATTCACAGCCTCCTCTTAGGCTTCGTATAATGATCTCTTCCTCCGGGAATGATAGCCTCCTCTTGGGCTTCGTACAAGGACCCGTCGGCTTCTTAAAAGATTCCAGCCTCCTCTTGGGCTTCGTACAAATTGTCCCAACGACCTCCTAGAGGTATAGGAACAGAACTTAGTCATCCTCATAGAACAGTCCTTTCATAGAGTCTACTACTGTTTCTCGAAGCATAGTACAAAAGATAAAACTCTAGACACGGACAGTCTAACTTCCTTGAGTCTCAAAGACATTCTCAAGCACCCTTCGTTAAATAGGAAGGAAACCCGCAGACTCGGACAGTCTCAATACCCTTTGGATTTCCCGTTTTCCTCAAAGAGAAGGAAATATCCCTGATCCTCAAATTAAATCCCTGAGTACAGTGTTGCTCATATAAGAACTGATTTTCTCTTTTAAATCAGTATATTGGATATGTCACTCAACTGAAACAGTTACAATAGCCTCCATCTCGGGCTTCGTACGAGATACCAAAATTCTCCCCAGTGGAGTCAAAACAACCTTTTAGCCTCTCTCTCAGGCTTTGTATGAGACACAAAAGATTCCCTCGTTGAGTCAATCACCCTTTTTTTGCCTCCATCTCGGGCCTCATACGAGATATAAATCCCTTAAGCAAGAGTCGAACTCTTTGCTAGCCTCCTCTTAGGCTTTGTATAACGATATGCCCCACTGGGTCAAAAACTTTTAGCCTCTCTCTCGGGCTTTGTACGAGACACAAATCATCCTCCTCTTAGGCTTTGTATAAGAAAACCACTGGTTGATCCAATCAACCTTTTAGCATCAAAGCTGTGCCTCGTTCACAGTACACAAACATCAACAACTCCTTTCCTTTCATCTAATCGCTGTAAGCGGTAAGCCTCTGGATCATCTATATCCATGCCACTGTCCCTCTTTTAGCATGAGAAATTCCTAAGGAAAGATGGCATTGCTCTACACTGAGTTAAAGTCTTCTCCTTCAGGTTAAAACCCTTTCTTCGGAAATTATGGCATTGCTCGGATCCGCGTATCCCAGTTAAAGTAATTCTCCTTCTCCCCTCTTTAGAGATGACAAATTCTCTCTAAAGCCGAGATCTTTTAGCTTCACGTCTTGGGCTTTGAACAAGACACAAATAAACCTTTCAGCTTCACATCTTGGGCTTTGAACAAGATACAAATCACCTTTCGCTTCACGTCTTGGGCTTTGAACAAGACACCAAAAACCAATTTCCTCCCGTAGAATAGGAGGAACTACGAACGCTCTGATTTCCCTGTTTCGGTAAACGGGAATACGTAGGCATAAGATCGAAAGAAAAGATCTTAGCGAGCGCAATCAACAAAAAAACCAAATCCCATATTTCCATCAATTAAAAGCAGTAATTCAAAAGCATCAGTCCTAACATCCTAATCCTTATTCCCCGCCAGAAACCTTCTGCCTAGATAGAAAGAAAGAAACCTGTATTGGCAAAATACGAATAACCAGTACAAAGGCCCCCCCACATTGATAGCATCCGTAACCTAACAAACCGCTGTTTAAACTTAGTATGCAAAACAGGGTTAATTAGAGAAATTTATTTCCCTTCCTTATTCAGCTCACAATAGGATAAAAAATGAATCGACTTGTAGTTTAAAGCTCAAACCGCAGAGAGCGACCAGCGCTTAAGAACCGCGTCCAAAATCGCTCGCTACAGGGTGATTGACTCAACAAGGGGGTCTGAAAAGGTGAGTGACTCAACAAGAGAGTCTGAAAAGGTTAACTCCACTGGGGAGAATCATTGTACAAAGCCCAAGAGGAGGCTAACTGTGCTGAGGAAAAGTCATTATACAAAGCCTAAGAGGAGGCTATCTTTTGCCGGGGATTGTTGAGATCCCGAGGCAGGTCCAAATGGGGAATTAACTCTTGCTGAGGATTACAGAAGAGTTGAGATATCAGATGCCTTGAGGTTATGATACTGGTGATAAACTGACCCTGGTTGGGGATTTTTAGGAGAGAGACTGGGTTTCTGCTGGAGATTGATCCAGAGTGACCGGGGTTTCTCCTATATTTGTAAGGAACTTGAGAATATCTTTGAGACTCAAGGTTAGACTGTCCAAGTCTACTGGTGTGGAAGAGTTTTATCTTTTGTATAATGCCCAAGAGGAGGCGGGTATTTTAAGAGATGAGAATCAACCCTAAATTGGTTTGAGTTCTGACACTGGAAAGGCTGCTCTAGCAAAGGATGACTAAGTTCTGTCTTATACCTTTAAGAGGTCGTCAGGGTCCATGTATTAAGCCCAAGAGAAGGCATGAGAACTTCTAAGAAGCCGAAGGGTCCTTGTACAAAGCCCAAGAGGAGGCGGGGATGCTTTTAGGAAGCCTGTGGGTCCCAAACCAAGAAAAGTTCAAGAAATACTATTCACCGAGAATAGATCATTTAGTGAAAGTTTGAAGGTTTGAAGAAACTCAAGAGATGCTATTCACCGAGAATAGATCAACTCTGGGGAGTAGAATTTCTTTGACAATTTCTAATAGTGGCAGCCTGAGAAAAGGTTCACGAAGAATACTGCCTTTCTCTTTGTTCCATATTGTTTAAGCCCAAGAGAAGGCAGGACTGTATCTGGAAATCCTATGGGGATCTAGTTTTGACTGTATTCAAGAGTGACCAACATGGCTTTACCTAGTTTTAGACCTAGTTGCCGGGGAAAACTCTAAATAACTATACTAGTATATATACAGTTGATATATGACAAGTATCTAAAAGTATATGAAAGAAGACTTACCGTGCGCAGCTTCCCACAATACAGTTATATATATATATATATATATATATATATATATTAAAGTGAGTAAATGAAAGCTGTTAAAACTTACAGGTGAGCAAGCTTCTATGCTGTATTGTTAGTTATTCAAAGAAATTAAAGAAAGTTTTGATAACAACATGTATATTTGAACCTAAATCAAAATGGAAGTTGTTTTGAAAAGATTGTTGGGGCTTATACTCAAGGAGAGGCCCAAGGTTTAACAGTGATTGCACCGTTGTTTTGGATATCGTATCGGGACTTATACAACGACTGAGGCCCAAAAGAGGTTCATTTACAAAAGGGTTGGGTCTTACAACTCAAGGAGGGGCCCAAAGATATTTTGAAATGGAAAGATGGAACTTACAACACGAGGGGAGGCCCAGAGGAAGACAGTGACCGCACTGTCGTTTTGAGGATCACAGAGGGACTTATAAAATGACTGAGGCACAAAAAGGTTTATGTACAACAAGGGTTGGGTCTTACACTATAATAGGGGCCCAAAGAGTTTGCAAATGACTAAAGATGGGTCTTATAGCTCAAGGAGAAGCCCAGTTGATTTTGTTAAAATGGCGACGATCGCGCCGAACTTTTGACAATATACAGAGGGACTTATACAATGTGTGAGGCCCAAAATTGTTTATTTACAAAGGGGTGGGACTTACACTCTATCAAGAGGCCCATGGAGTTTTGAAAGGTTTGATAAAGACCAAGAACCAAAGAAACCCTAATTTCATTTTCTTTTAAAAGTAATTCTTTTAATAAAATGAATAAAAATACCAAATAAGTCTAAATAAACTACTTGTGATTTTTGATTAAGGTTTGAAAAATGAGGTTTTAATCACAAGAGGATTTAGGACTCATTTGATTTTGATTTTCAAGATGAATATTCATTTTTGACATGTTTAAAAACAATAAAAAAATGAATTTATTTACAAAAATACCAACTATATTAAATAAATAATATAAATCTGATTTTTTTGTGAAATAAAATATTTTAACATTTTTGTGATTTTTTGCAAAAAGAACCAACAAAAAATAATTAAAATTGAGAGAGAAATTAATTTTCCAAATCATTTAAAATAATATGACAAATATTAAAAAAATGGAAAAAGTGTTAAAAAAAAGGGTATGGGGCGAGGGGGATTCGAACCCCAGACCTCTAGGTTACAGCGCGCGCCTTCTACCACTGGGGTGGTGATACATCCGTGTATCAAAACCACCCCATAAATATGTAAGGGGTGCCTTGTTTTAGGCCTGGGCAAGGCAAGGCAAGGCTAGCTTTTGGGCCAAAAACGTAAAGGTTGTAACTTTCTCATTTCTCCATGGATTGAGACAAAATTTAGGTCTATCCTGCCTAGAATTTCACAAGGAATCCAATGGTGCCCTTGGTTTTTTCAGATGAGGTCCCTATTTAAAAACCCGATAGTGTTTTTGAAATAGGCCTATAATTGCATTTTCTATACTAACACATGGTACAAGCAATAATTACATGGAAAATTGGTTCAAACACAACATATACAACATGCATGAGAGGTGTATGATTAGTGGACTTCAAAGTAATGCATAATTTAGAAAGTTCAAGTGATGATGCACTTACCTCTTGGAGCTATTTGTACAATCTGCCAAGCTTCTTGTGCCAGAAGTAATTTGATGCTTTAGACACTCTCAATTGATCCCTCAGAAGCTTTTAAAATGGTCACCACCAGTTGGAATCCTCAGGAACAAGTTTGAGCTCTTTCTTGCAAAAGGGGCAAAAGTGACCAATAGGGCAACTCTCTCAAATGGTGTTCCAGATATGGGGAACCATTTGGGACACTTCAAGGATGATATTTGGAGTGTGTTTGAGGTTTTATCTGGTTTTGAAAGTGACTGAATCAAGACATGGCTTGAAAAATGCAAAAAGTCCAAATTTGAGGTTTTGGAAGTGGACTTTGAGATTTTGGTGTTACATGTCACATGTTAGTGTTTGAACAGCTTAGATACAACATATTAGAGGTGTTTGGATCATGAGCTGTGATGGAATTGCTCTCTAACTCAAAAACTCAGAGGTACCTTGCAAAAGAAGGCATTTTGGCCTAAAGAGAGGGATTTTGAGGAAAGCATCAGTTTGATTGCTTTGGTGTACTCAAACTGAGCATAAATGAGCTCTATTTATAGTAGAGCAAGTTTGTTTTGCAAACAATAGTGAATGGGGGCTGCAGCAGGCCTTTGGCCAATGTTATGCAAAAGGAATCTCAAGTCTCCTCTAGCCATTGACTAGAGGTTAGGGCACATGCCTATGGTACTTTGATTCAGAGCTTATCCTTGACTCATTCAGTTAGGAATGTATCAGTCCATGCCACCTTGGTGTATCCATTAAATGGATTGCAACAAAATTGGAGTCTTGGCACCTTTTTAGCTCTTTTAGGTTTGGCATGGCTACTTGTAGATTCTTGGACTTTGGAGGCTTAGGGATCAGGTCATTCTCTTCTTGTTTTATCCTCAGATGTGTCCAAATTGATGACAAGGCTTAGTTTTATCAGATTTGGACAAATCGAGCAAAATGCACAAAACCTGCCAAATCTGTCATGAAAAAATCAGTTCATGATGCCATGTTCCAAGGGTTATATCTCCTTGCTCAAATGGAATTTGGAGATGATCTGGTACTTGTTGGAAAGCCGTCATGGCATACTTTAACTTTGATGTTTACCCCTAGACCTGGTTTGACTTGGATTAAGGTGAAAACTGCCCCTACATTTTGGAAAAAATAAGGCAGATTCTGACTTAGTGAAAATTTCACTAAGTGTTGGAAAATGTCATTTTCATGTTTTCAGCCATTTTGGTCACTCCATAACTTAAAATCCATGAAGGATTGGAATGAGATGTAGTTGACACTTTTAAGGTATGCCATGAGAGCTACAAATCCAGCTTCGGACCATCCAAAATGGTTGCTTGGATCTCAAGTTATGGTCCTTGGAAGTTGGTACCCTAGCCACTTTGTTCTATAACTTAGAAAAATTCTAAGTTTTTTATGGTTACCCCTTTTACAAGTTAACTCACATTCTTTGATTTTTCTTGATAAATGATGATTCCAATCACATATTAACATTGTTTTAGGGTCAAAGAACCATAATTGTCAAAAAATCCGAAAAGTCAAACTTGATTTTGTGCACAGTTGACTTTTTATCGGTTGAAATCCAAACTGTGCAATCCTTTGTGAAATCAAGTCCTTGACCTAAATAAAACCTAATGGACATGTTCCATAGGTGTCATAGGGTGTATTGAATCATGTCCCAAAGTTTGGGAGTCTGTCTTTGTCAAAAGTCAAAGGTACAGTTGACTTTTTCCTCGAAACCCTAATTGTGGTCCTGATGAAATTGAAACTTGTGGATCAAGCTTATTGGATCAATCAATTGTTGCAAATGGATCAATGTAGTGTATTAGAGACCCTCAAACCATGTCTTGAGGTCTTGGCTCATGTTTTGTCCCAAAAGTCAACTTAGGGGTGAATTAGGTCAAGAAACCCTAATTCCTGATTTTTTTATGAATGCATCCCCTGAGGTAAAATTGACTTGATGATTAGGTCCATGAGGTCCATTGGAGTATCTTGAGTTGTGCTTTGAAGCATTGGCTCATGCCCAGATGAAAATTTCCATCTGGAGGCCTCAGTCGACCAAGACCCTAATTTGGTGACACTGGCGATCTTAAGGCTTAATCCACTTGGAATGTTGCAACTTTGTGCTTGATTCTTGATTTGAGAGTCCTCTTGATCCTTTGTGGGTGTTTGAGAGGTTAGACCAGTTGAAGATCATGTCATTTCTTTATTGATCCTTTGTCTAAGTGCTCTGAGAGGGCTCAAAACCCTAATCTTTGATTGTAGTGAATGCTCAACCATCTTTGAGGAGATTGATGAGGCATATAGGTACATCCATATTATGATGATGATTTTCACAATGATGGGAAATCTTAGTGGTCAAAATTTGGGGTATGACACCTAGTAGGGTTCCCGTTAATCATGCTGACTTGTTGTGTGTCTTCATCTAGATAGATCGGAAGCCACCAATGGTTCAACAAGTGTTGAGGCGTTCTTTGAACGAGTGTACATCCTTGGTCACTTTCACGACATACTTTACAGTTTTGATAATTATGCGAAGTTAGAAAACCGAGCTGAACTTGGGTAGCGTGTAATTCCACTAAGCTGGTATTCATCAACCGAACATCAAAGATTTGAATCATATTAACTTAATAATGATCTCTATAACGGTAATCCTGAATCCATCCAAGATCCATCTGACGCTGGAGAGCCTCTTGTACAAAAGAGTATCCCTGGTCGTTTATTGAGCAGATAGGACAGGAATCGTAGTCGTGTCGTGGCAGATCATGATGTTGGCTTTGCCATGAGTGCATTGCCACCAAGTTGACATTCATCACCAGAATGTTGTGGTTCTGAATGATGTTGGAATTTGTATAAGTCATGTTGACTTCAAGAATTCGGCGATCTTGGATCCATCTGAGATCCATCTGTTCCTGTAGAGCTGATTGCACCACAGAACATCCTTGATTATTTTTTGAGCAGATATCACACTGGTGATAGTTGTTAGATGGTACATGATCGTATCCGCTCTGTCTGCAATGTATCTTAACCAGGTTGGTTCCCAATAAGAGTACATCGCGAATTTGATAGCTGTGTTTAGACTCCTCCTCTATCAAATTTACCGTAGCTTTCTCGTGTTGAGGCAACGGGTTCGTCTGAACATTAGGATTCGTATCCTTGAAGGATAGGACCCCGCTCCTGACAAGCTTCTGCACATTGGATTTGAAGCTGAGACAGTTTTCTATGTTATGCCCCGGTCCTCCTTGATGGTAAGGGCAAGTCTGATCCGCTTTGAACCAAAAAGGCGGATTCTCTAGCATCGCAAGAGAAGCCCTGGTTTGGATGTGCCCCTTGACCAGTAATAGCGGAAACAGTTCTACATACAACATTGGTATAGGGTCGAACCCTGGTGGTCGCATTGTACGATTGTTGTTGTATTGAGGACGAGCCTGCTGAAGAGGCTGTTGTGTCCTTTGCTGATATTGTTGTTGATTCGTTTGGCTCTGAGCAACCTGAGGTTTATACGTAGGAACAGGTGCAGGGTTGATAGCAGGAGTTACAGCTCCTACTGGTTGGTATAGTCGCCTTAGCTTTCCGAGAGAGATATTACCAATATCTTGCTCTTTTTTCTTAGAGAAAGCGTTACCGTATCATTTTGTACTGCTTGATGGTCCGACATCTTTGACCAGACGTCCTTCTCGGACTGCCTCTTTGAGGCGAACTCCTATGCCTACCATCTCAGTGAACTCGCTGGGCGCACTGGCGACCATTCGGTCGTAGTAGAATGAGCTTAAGGTTTTCAAGAAAATCTTTGTCATCTTTGTTTCCTCAAGAGGTGGACAAATCTGGGCGGCGATTTCACGCCATCTCTGAGCATATTTCTTGAAGGTTTCCTTGTCCTTCTGCAACATGGCTCTAAGTTGATCTCTGTCTGGTGCCATGTCCAGGTTATACTTATATTGTTGAACAAAGGCAGCGCCAAGATCTCTAAAAGTGACGATCTTAGTGTGGTTTAATCCCATGTACCATTTGAGTGCGGCACCGGTTAAACTATCTTGGAAATAGTATATCAGTAGCTGTTGGTTCTCTGTCTGAGTTGACATCCTTCGAGCGTACATCACTAAGTGACTTTGAGGGCAAGAGTTACCCTTGTACTTTTCAAATTTGGGCACCTTGAATTTGTGCGGAATTTTCACATTGGGGACCAGACAAAGGTTTGTGGCTTCCTTTCCGAATAAATCCTAACCGCGAATGGCATGCAGTTCCTTCTGCATCTCTAGGAACTGTTCCTGGAACTCCTTCATTCTGTCATCCATACTTTCGTTTCCACCAGAAGGTATCTGTTGAATCTGCCCTTCCGGGACAATGTGTACCACTGGTGGGGGTATAATCATTACGGCAGTGACTCTTGGTGTTTCCCTCACCCGAAGTTTGTAACCTTCAGGAGGTGCTGTCATGCCCCTTGCATCTTCGCTTTCCCGAAGTTTGTAACCTTCAGGCCCAGTGGTTCCTGTTGCAGTTTCCGGATCTTCTGTGATCGGCGGAATATATCCTTCCGGGATATAGTTAATAGGTATGCCCCAGGGACGATCTTTAGGCATGTTATACCGAGGATCATACTTTTCTACTATGGGCATCGATGTGATCTCTGAGATCGCAGTCCTTTGTATCTGAGCTGCTGCCAGAGCTTGCATGTCATTGTGAAGTTTCCTCAGATCTTCTTTCAGAGCGTCGAGTTCTTCTCTCAACTCTCTATTCTCTTCCTCAAGATTATCCGTAACACCCCAATTCCCATCGCGAATAAATAATACATAAATAAATCAGAGTGAATAAAAATTTTATTCTAAGACAGAAACAAGAATGACACATATAAAGAAAGAAAACACAATCCCTGCTTATAAATTTGATACATAACACAAAATGGAATAAACATAAAAGGGAAACTTTTTCCAACAAAAAGGAAAGTTCAATTATGGAATAAAGCGGAAAGATCCATAACTGACTTATTTTACAAAATATATTGTTTTATAACATCAAAATATTCATACAAGGTAATACAAAATAGATCCAACAAATGTATACATATATAACAAAAGCGTTCCCCGACTCCCGTGTTACGTATCAGAGCAGACAGACCGACAAAAGGATGGAGAACTAATCTTTTCAAAAGCCTCCAAGATACTAATCTGTAATTGCCTCATAGAGCAACAAACCACAGCAGAAGGGTGAGAAATAACAACTAAATCAAGATTGCATAATAATATGCAAACACATATAAATTCACATGCATAATTATTCTCACCACAAGCATCACATACTAATACATATAGCATGCCACAAATACATAACATATTTCTAATAATCTAACCACTTAGCATATATCAATTATACCAACATAATAACATATTCACACATAATGCATACCGTAATTCAAATACAAAACCAAACAATTCATAATTCATGCATCCATCACAAAGGCATATCAATCATGCTCAATACATTTATCACCAATGTATATCAACTCATCAATCCCATTAACAATTTCCCACACATAATCAATCCATTCATAATTCTCAGCACATAATCATTCATGTAATGACTTATGCAAATGCACAGAGACCGACACAACGACTCTATGCACGCGTTACCATTCCATCCATCATTCTCATCATCATTAATTCACTCAGGAATTATTGGAATCATCGCTTGTTACTTAGTGTAACTCCCCGTCGGGCAAACGATGTTCCCCGTCGCTTTAGGTCCTCTTTGTATAAGGCTCACGACGTTTATGGATCGCTTTCGGTCGTCTTTGTATAAGGCACAGGATCCGATCACTTTAGGTCCTCTTTGTATAAGGCACACGATCGTCTATAACGCCGCTTTAGGTCCTCTTTGTATAAGGCACACGACCGTTATAGCATATTCCCTCTGGAATCGTTTCGTCGCTCACAGCCCACAAGGGCACACGACATCACATGGTGCATATTCATGATGCATGGCATACTAATGACTCATGACAATCAAATACATATACATATATAACCATGTGAACCATCTCAACATCAATAATCATGCATTGAAGTTTAACCCGAAACAATGCATTTATTTTTCCATAAGACCACAAACCATCAACACATCCTCTCATCATATATATTCACATCGTATAACAGCACACAAGCTATACGTTATATATCAAAAGCATATCGCATGATAACACATCAATCGCACACAATTACGACAGTAAAAGTCGAAAAAACGACACGTTTCCAAATTCCCGACACAATTAAATCATCCACTTCTCTCCAAACCATTTTTAAAAGAAAGAATATTTCATTAGCTTTCCAACACTTTAAACGGCGCCTCAAACAGACTTACGGATCAAAAGTTATGATCGAAACCGTATTTGGACCCAAAGCTGCCTGGCTGCGACAGGGCATCACGGCGCTCGCCGTAAGCCTAAAGGCGCTCGCCATTGCCCTGCAGAATGCAGACTTTTCTATTTTTCATCGTTAAATGCCTTCCGGACCTTCGATGTCGATTCCGTAAAAAGCCCCGGTCTCAGAATTCAACATACTACAATATTCTCACAATAAAAGGCCATTCAACACATTTTCCATTTTTGAAATATTTTGAAACATAATCTTATCAATTTATCCCAATTCCAAACTTGCTCAAAACCACTCGAAAACACACAAACAACCATTCCCGATTAATTCCTATCCTCACCCGACTCTACTACACAACTTATTCCAAATTCTAACCGTTAAAACATCGATTTCTATCAATTGTTCACAATTTCAACCAAATGGAAACATATATTTTTCAACCAAACATTCAAACAAATACATACATATACATATACAAGCATGATATAATCGAAACTTCTCACCCTTACCCGATTAATTGCGCTTGAAACAGAGTATTGAAGATTTCCTCTTCTCGTCTCTTTTCCTTCCTCTTCCTTTCTTTCCTTTCTCTTTATTTTCTCTCTTTTTCTCTCAAATCTCTATTTATAAAAATATCTAATTTTTCTAAAATATCTAACCACTCAAAATGACCATTTTACCCCTCAGCTCAAATATCTCGCAAACGCTCTCAAAACGCGATAAAACATAATAACGATGAAAAATAATATATTGTCAAATAAAAGTCAAGAATAAAATAATATAAAAACAAAAATAATTAAATCGACTCGATTAAATAAATCGGACAAAACGGGGCGTTACAATTCTCCCCCACTTAGACATTTTCGTCCTCGAAAATATAACTGATACAAACAACTCTGGATACGACTCTCGGATCCGACTAACAAACTACCATGCCAACAAAAGGCACACCACGAATAACACAAACTGACAAACCACCTTGCTAACAGCAGCTACAACAACGACACGACAACGACGACAACTACAACGACAAGATGCAAAGCCCATACAATGCACTTGACGACTAACTCACGACTCAAAGAAAACCATGTTACCAACACCCAGGTAACACTCCCCTAATCTCCCACATAGGGATTAACCACACGCACTCGAACCAGCACCATGGAAATGAGGCAACAACAAAGACAAGAACCTAAAGTCCCACGACACAACATTGTCTCAACAACATCAACAAAACCAGAATACCAAACATAACATCAATACAACAACGTTGTGATTTACCCATCAAAACAGACATGTATAAAAACTTTCGACTTAACTCATCACGCACGACATTAACTTTACCAATAAGATAATTCCAGCTAAAGTCACAACTCATCACAAATTCCAACCATCCTCGCTGTGTCACACTATATTCCTTTCGACCAAATAAGTACTCAATATTCTTGTGATTACTAAACACTTCGAACCTAGAACCATAAAGATGATACCTCTAAATTTTTCAACACAATACAACCGCAACCAATTCCAAATCCTGAATAGTATAGATCCTCTTATGAATCCTCAATTGTCGTAAAGCATAAGCTACAACTTTACCCTCTTGCATTAACACACTAACTAAACTCATCAAAGACACATCAAAATACCTCACAAACGGTTTATTAGGATCACACAGAATCAAAACTGGAGCCGTAGACAACTTCTACTTCAGCTCTCTGAAACTTTCCTTACAACGAACATCCCAAACAAACGACTTACCTTTTACAAGTCAATCGAAGTAACGAAAACGCTAACTTGGAAAAGCCTTCCATAACCTCCGGTAATAACCAACTAAAGTCCAAAAAGATTCTAATCTCCTTAACCAACTTCAGAGCCTCTCATTGTAGAACTGAATCTACTTCCAATGGATCCATAACCATACTCTCATCTGAAATAACATATCCAAGAAAACTAACCTTTTTCAACCAAAATTCTCACTTGAATAACTTAGCATAAAAATTCCTTTCTTTTCAACACTTACAACTCGATTCTCAAACACCCTACATACTCTCCTCCTGAGTTTATAATAGATCAGAATATCCCTAATGAACACCACTTCGAACTTATCCAATTAAATATGGAAGATACGATTCATATACTCCACAAACATTCCAGACGCATTACCAACACCGAACAACATCACTGCACATTGTAATGCCCAACCAAATTCCAAAAGATATAAATTCTTAAAGTTTTTGCAAAATTTTTCACTGGGTAACCAGTTCCTCTGCTACAGAATTGAATAAAACCTGTTTTTATGACATAAAACCAAACCAAACCTCATCCAAACTTGTCCAAACTCACATACAAGCTTAACCGAGTAAATAATAACCTATTCTGATGATAACAAACATAACCAGTCACATGAAATAGATCAAAGCCTCAACTCACAAAATTCACCACACTTATTAAACGTTCCAAACAATTGTAATTCCAATCGAACTCAACCAAACCATTCCAATCATCCATCCTTTTTGTTACTAACAATACTGGAGCTCTCTAAAGCGACACACTTGGTCTCACAAATCTCTTTTCCAGTAAACCTTCCAACTACTCTTTCAGTCCGGGTGATTCTAACGCTAACATCCAATATTCCGTCCGGAAACACATCTGGAAATCACGCACAACTGGCAGCCCTTCACTGTGGCTTTCCTGTCAATTCCAGAACACTATTATCACAAACATAACAAACATCTTGGCCTCATCGCCTAAGAATTTACTTCTTACTTAGCAGATATAAAATTCAACTATTCGCCTTCGTCCAATTTAAGTTCACTCTCTACTATCTGAGAAGCAGCCATTAATAATACCCAATCATTCTCCCTCAGAGACATTCCAACTTGACCAACATACAAAAACCTCGAATCTGCCTCACCTTCAGATATAAAAATCTTCATCGAATCGTCAAAACAATCTATAAGCACTTTACTTAATTCCAAACAATCCATTGTACCTACCATCCAAGCTGGCAAGACATGTCTATTCCATCCAACACAATTCCCGTCTGCTATCAACAAGAGATTAAGGGTGATCAGTTCCTCAATTTGTCAATAGACAGTCGACAATCATGATGGGGCATAAACTATCTTTACCAAACTATAATAGCATTTCTTGCATCTTGTGCACAAAACCACCTATGGCAAAATTCCTTAGTTGACATAAACCTTACCTCCGCATTCGCTCCAGAATCGAGAACAACACTGTCCAAACAACACTTACACTCTTGCAACCAACGGCACACTGAGCCAACGCTCCCCAACTAAAGCAACTTAGAGAAGCACAAGCTTCTCCCCCACTTATCTCAATCTCAATCCTGAAGATAAAGGATTAGAAAATCAGAAAGCACTGACAATGTTTCACACACATATCACGTACTAAGGGACAAACAACTTCGATAGTATTCAACTGTCATGCCACATAGACTCAACAACTTGGCTGGACATACCGACCTGCTCTGATACCACTAATGTAACACCCCAATTCCCATCGCGAATAAATAATACATAAATAAATCAGAGTGAATAAAAATTTTATTCTTAGACAGAAACAAGGATGCCACATTTAAAGAAAGAAAACACAATCCCTGCTCATAAATTTGATACATAACACAAAATGGAATAAGCATAAAAGGGAAACTTTTTCCAACAAAAAGGAAAGTTCAATTATGGAATAAAGCGGAAAGATCCATAACTGACTTGTTTTACAAAATAAATTGTTTTATAACATCAAAATATTCATACAAGGTAATACAAAATAGATTCAACAAATGTATACATATATAATAAAAGCGTTCCCCGACTCCCGTGTTACGTATCAGAGCAGACAAACCGACAAAAGGATGGATAACGGATCTTCACAAAAGCCTCCAAGATACTAATCTGCAATTGCCTCATAGAGCAACAAACCACAGCAGAGTGGTCAAAAATAACAACTAAATCAAGATTGCATAATAATATGCAAACACATATAAATTCACATGCATAATTATTCTCACCACAAGCATCACATACTAATACATATAGCATGCCACAGATACATAACATATTTCTAATAATCCAACCACATAACATATATCAATTATACCAACATAATAACATATTCACACATAATGCATACCATAATTCAAATACAAAACCAAATAATTCATAATTCATGCATCCATCACAAAGGCATATCAATCATGCTCAATACATTTATCACCAATGTATATCAACGCATCAATCCCATTCACAATTTCCCACACATAATCAATCCATTCATAATTCTCAGCACATAATCATTCATGTAATGACTTATGCAAATGCACAGAGACCGACACAACGACTCTATGCATGCGGTACCATTCCATCCATCATTCTCATCATCATTAATTCACTCAGGAATTATTAGAATCATCGCTTGTTACTTAGTGTAACTCCCCGTCGGGCAAACGATGTTCCCCGTCGCTTTAGGTCCTCTTTGTATAAGGCTCACGATGTTTATGGATCGCTTTCGGTCCTCTTTATATAAGGCACACGATCCGATCGCTTTAGGTCCTCTTTGTATAAGGCACACGATCGTCTATAACTCGGTTTAGGTCCTCTTTGTATAAGGCACACGACCGTTACAACAGATTCCCTCTAGAATCGTTTCGTCGCTCACACCCCATAAGGGCACATGACATCACATGGTGCATATTCATGATGCATGGCATACTAATGACTCATGACAATCAAATGCATATACATATATAACCATGTGAACCATCTCAACATCAATAATCATGCATTGAAGTTTAACTCGAAACAATGCATTTATTTTTCCATAAGACCACAAACCATCATCACAACCTCTCATAATATATATTCACATCATATAACAGCACACAAGCTATACGTTATATATCAAAAGCATATCGCATGATAACACATAAATCACACACAATTACGACGGTAAAAGTTGACAAAACGACACATTTCCAAATTCTCGACACAATTAAATCATCTACTGCTCTCAAACCATTTTTAAAAGAAAGAATATTTCATTAGCTTTCCAACACTTCGAAGGCGCCTCAAACGAACTTACGGATCAAAAGTTATGATCGAAACCGTATTTGGACCCAAAGCTGCCTGGCTGCGACAGGGCATCACGGCGCTCGCCGTAAGCCTAAAGGCGCTCGCCATTGCCCTGCAGAATGCAGAATTTTCTGATTTTCATCGTTAAATGCCTTCCGGACCTCCGATTTCGATTCCGTAAAAAGCCCCGGTCTCAGAATTCAACATACTACAATATTCTCACAATAAAAGGCCATTCAACACATTTTCCATTTTTGAAATATTTTGAAACATAATCTTATCAATTTATCCCAATTCCAAACTTGATCAAAACCACTCGAAAACACACAAACAACCATTCCCGATTAATTCCTATCCTCACCCGACTCTACTACACAACTTATTCCAAATTCTAACCGTTAAAACATCGATTTCTATCAATTGTTCACAATTTCAACCAAATGGAAACATATATTTTTCAACCAAACATTCAAACAAATACATACATATACATATACAAGCATGATATAATCGAAACTTCTCACCCTTACCCGATTAATCGCGCTTGAAATAGAGTATTGAAGATTTCCTCTTCTCCTCTCTTTTCCTTCCTCTTCCTTTCTTTCCTTTCTCTTTATTTTCTCTCTTTTTCTCTCAAATCTCTATTTATAAAAATATCTAATTTTTCTAAAATATCTAATATTTCTAAAATATCTAACCCCTCAAAATGACCATTTTACCCCTCAGCTCAAATATCTCGCAAACGCTCTCAAAACGCGATAAAACATAATAACGATGAAAAATAATATATTGTCAAATAAAAGTCAAGAATAAAATAATATAAAAACGAATGAGACAATTTGACTCTAGAATCGAGACACAAACGTGAGATTCGTAAGTAAGAAGAATGCGTTATGTGAGAATGATGAATGATATGCAATGATTTTATTAAATTTTTTTTGTTTAATCAAAAGAAACTTCAACAATTGGATTACAAGTATCATACAATGGGGAAACCCCATTTTATTGAATTCAAAGATTGCGAAAATGGAAATACAGTAATTTACAAAGTGCTGTAAAAGGAAATGTCTAAACTTATGGATCCTGAGTCCTCTCTGAGGAGGGCTCAGGTGCTGGTTCTGGTACTTTCCTTTTCTTTAACCGGGGCTCTTGGGCCGTTGTCGGGTTGTCATTCCTTTACCAAGTGAAAGGAGCGAGCAAATTCCCTTGGTCTTCTTGATTTTCTACAGCATGTTGCTCTAAAATCTCGATCAGAGCGTCTTTTTCTTTTAATAGTTGCTGTATTTTGGTACACTCTATGTTGAGAATGCGGTACTTGTTCTTCCAAGACCTCTTCTCCTGTTGAACTTTGTTGAGAATGACCTGGAGTTTTTCTGTATCAGACATAAAGTAAAGGACATATTCCTTTAACGGAAGAACTTTTTGACGAGGGTAAGGCATCCTCAGCTTGAGAGCTCTAGTTTGTACCCAGTGGAGATAAGGTTCCACAGAGACACAGTCCGGTTTTCCTAGAGACTGTCTTCCTTTTCTTTGAACATGTTTCCAGGCATGCACTATTTCTGTCTTTAGTGCTCTGTCGTTTTCTCCTTCCTTGAAGAAAAGACCTTCCAGATGAACATTACGCGGGACATGTCTCATCGAGTATCTGAATTGACGACGAACTAAAACTGGATGATAGTTTATTCCTCCTTTAGTTCCTTTGAGGGGTACATTAGGGAAGTTTCCACAACGGTCAATGATTCTGATCCCGTCATAGATTCGATTGTACCAATCTATGTCAGAGTTGGTAAGAGACATGATTCTCTGTGACCAACGTAGAGCACTCTTGTGATCCCAAAAAGCAGCTGACTTAGGTAAATGGGAAGTGAACCATTTGTATAGCAAGGGTACACAGCATGTGATCATTCCTTCGCTATGCAAATTCCTTAGGTGTACAGAATAATAGGCATCTACGAGCAAGGTTGGTACAGAGTTTCCAATCAGAAATATCTTAATGGCATTAATATCAACGAAGTTATCAATGTTGGGAAACATAAATAATCTATAGGTGAGCAAAAAAAAGACGCTTTCGAAAGCAGTCACATTCCCTATACTAGAAAAGTACAGAGCCTTCTTTATCAAAAACTTGGCTGGTAAACCTTGGATTCCACCCGTAATGGTCATGTGAGTCCTGACTTCTGACTCATCCAAATAGATAGCTCTTGCAATGATTTGATCCTTTGGAATTTCTTCCAGTCCAGAAAAGGGAGCTGGGTCAGTAATGGGTAAATCAGTCAGATGAGAGTACTCCTCCAGTGTTGGTGCTAGTTGATAATCCAGGAATGTGAAACAGTGATAGACCAGATCGTAGAACTGGATCAACATAGCCAGGACTCCTTCAATTACATGGACCCTTAATAGAGACAACAGTCCTCCATACTTAGCTCTGAAAGCATCAGGGTTGGTGATCATCCTTGCCAACCCTCTCAAATCCTCTAATTTTGGAACCTTGAAGGTGTACTTGTGCGTCTTCCTTCTACCGAAATCCATAACGCAATCTTTCTTTCTAACATTTACAATCATTGTCTTAGTTTAATTTGAAAAAGAGAGACTAGAAGAGAAAATTTTTCTTTTGTTTAAAGTTTTTTAATGAAATGAATGCATGAATACAACACACAAAAACATAGATAAACATGGGGTCAAAGGTTCGGTGTCATGAAGTCATGGCTCTACCCATCCCCAAAGGTTGTACTGGTGGTTTTTTGTACCTGTCCTCAAAATCATTGACCCCCCTTGGGATAACAACAGCAGGCTGGTTCACCCGAGCGAGCTGCAGTATCATAGAGTAATCTCAAATGAGGGTAGTATCACGTGACAACTATTTCCGATAGCTTCCGCACTACAAAATAGTAACATGGTCTCAACCTACTAAATCCTCAATTTCGTGGACACTACAATCAAAACAATCTGCTTTCAACAACCGAAGTCGTTTAGACATTGAATCCGCAAAGGGTATCTCCACTGATTCGATGGTCTACCGGGGTCTCTTATTTGGGAGTCACTCCCTGTAAGATTACCCGTCTCATGCCATCACTTATCTTAGGTGTCACTCAAACTTTCCAGATGCGGCATCACCCGCAGTCCCATTAGCAGAAAAATAAAAACGGATATCAATTAGGAAAAGCGATATATATATATATATATTCATTCCTAAAACTAACATCCTAGACCTCTTAGGAGCTATAATCCTAATCCTATAGCAGAGTCGCCATTTTACTGTAGCGAGTGATTTTTGTCGGTGACGCGACCACCTTATCGCTGAGTTTTTGGGTTTCTCCCCACAATGAGGAGGGGGTGCTACTTTCTGATTTCTTATTTATTCCGTGAAGCTGGAAGGGAAAGGGAAGCTATCTAAAACTAATCTTGCACGCGAATGTTTAACTGAACAAACGCTTAAAGAGATTGGGGGGTCCGGGGTCAGGTTATACAATGGGGAGTTGTCAATTACCCATCCTATATGTGGTTATCCACAGGATGTTAGCTTTAGGTTTCGCTTTGTACTTGATAGTGTTTATCCGTTAATGGGTTGGGAAAGTTTCTTAGGAAATATGAGTGAGTGAGTGAGTTTTTGTTGATGTTCGGGTTTTCCCGATGTTTTTGGTAAGGTACGGGACCTAAGTTTTTTATTAGTGTGCTCGCTAAGATTTCGCAATCTTATGCCTACGTATTCCCGTTTAAATGAAGCAGGGAAATCAGAGCAATCGTAGTTCCTCCTATTCTAAGGGAGGAAAAATATGTTTGGTGTCTTGTTCAAAGCCCAAGATTGAAGCCAAAAGGTTGAGTATTTGTGTCTTGTTCAAAGCCCAAGATTGAAGCTAAAGGTTTGACTGAGAGAGAATTTGTCGTCTCTAAAGAGGGTCTGGACTTCCTCTGAGGAGATTCTTGATTTTTGTGTGCCTTGATCAAAGTCCTAGGTTGAAGCTAAGAGGCTGATTGACTCCACTAGGGAATCCTTATATAAAGCCTAAGAGGAGGCTAGGTAAGACCGACTCAACAAGAGAGTGTATATATTGTTGTCTTGTACAAAGCCCAAGATTGAGGCAAAAAAGAGACTAACTCTTTGGGGATAGCATTATACAAAGCCTAAGAGAAGGCTGGAAGTTTGACTTTTCTGGGGAAAATGTTCTATCTGTCTTGTACAAAGCCCAAGGTTGAGGCTAAAAGGGTTTTGACTCCGCTGGGGAGGTTTATATGTGTCTTGTACAAAGCCCAAGATTAAGGCTGAAATGGGAAATTTAACTGACTCTGGTGAGGATGTTTTATGTGTCTTGTACAAAGCCCAAGATTGAGGCTGAAAATGAGTTTGACTCTGCTTGGGATATCATTCTTCAAAGCCTAAAAGAAGGCTGGGAGGAAATGACTTTGTTTAGGAAGATATATGTCCCAAGTTTAAGAGATGAAGATTTATTTCTTGTACAAAGCCCAAGATTGAGGCCAAAAGGGTTTGACTCAACAAGAGAGTGCTTTTATCTGTCTTGTACAAAGCCCAAGATTGTGGCTGAATAAGCTGGAGAAGTCATTATACAAAGCCTAAGAGAAGGCTAACTGTTGCTAGGGGAAATCTTTATACCAAACCTAAGAGGAGGTTGGAAAAAGATTGACTCAACAAGAGAGTGATTTTATTTGTCTTGTATAAAGCCCAAGATTAAGGCTAAAAAGGTTGACTCAATAATAGAGTCTAAAAAGGTGATTGACTCAACAAGAGAGTCTTGAAAGTTTACTGACTCAACAAAAGAGTCTGAAAAGTGATTGAATCAACAAGAGAGTCTAAAAAGTGATTGACTCAACAAGAGAGTCTAAAAAGGTTAGCTCCGCTGGGGAGAATCATTGTACAAAGCCCAAGACGAGGCTAACTATGCTGAGGACAGGTCATTATACAAAGCCTAAGAGGAGGCTATCTTTTGCCGGGGATAATTGATATTCTGAGGCAGGTCCAAATGGGGAAATCAACTCTTGCTGAGGGTTACAGAAGAGTTGAGGTATCAGATGCCTTGAGGTTCTGGTTTGGGATAGTGTTATACTGATGATAAACTGACCCTGGCTGGGGAATTTTAGGAGAGAGACTGGGTTTTAGAACCCATGGGTTTTAGCTCTACTGGAGATTGATCCAGAATGACCAGGGTTTCTCTTATGTTTGTAGGGAACTTGAGAATGCCTTTGAGACTCAAGGGGATTTAGACTGTCCAATTCTACTGGTGTGGAAGAGTTTTATCTTTTATATGATGCCCAAGAGGAGGCGGTTGTTTTAAGGGGTAAGAATCAACCCTAAATCAGTCTGAGATTTGACACTGGAAAGACTGCTCTATCAAAGGATGACTAAGTTCTATCTTATACCTTTAAGAGGTCGTCAGGGTCCTTGTATTAAGCCCAAGAGAAGGCATGAGAACTTCTAAGAAGCCGGAGGGTCCTTGTACAAAGCCCAAGAGGAGACGGGGATGCTTTTAGGAAGCCTGTGGGTTCCAAACCTAGAAAAGTTCAAGAAATGATATTCACCAAGAATAGATCATTTAGTGAAAGTTCTGAGGTTTGAAGAAACTCAAGAGATGCTATTCACCGAGAATATATCAACTCTGGGGAGTAAAATTTCTTTGACAATTTCTAATAGTGACAGCCTGAGAAAAGGTTCACGAAGAATACTGCCTTTCTCTTTGTTCCATATTGTTTAAGCCCAAGAGAAGGCAAGACTGTATCTGGAAATCCTATGGGTATCTAGTTTTGACTATATTAAAGAGTGACCAACTGGCTTTACCTAGTTCTAGACCTAGTTTCCGGGGAAAACTCTAAATAACTATACTAGTATATATACAGTTGATATATGACAAGTATTTAAAAGGATACGAAAGAAGACTTACAGTGGAGCAGCTTCCCACAATACAGTTATATATATTAAAGCATGTAAAAGAAAGCTGATAAAAACTTACAGGTGAGCAAGCTTCCATGCTGTATTGTTAGTTGTTCAAAGAAATTAGAGAAAGTTTTGATAACAAAAGTATATTTGAATCGAAATCAAAAGGGAAGTTGTTTTGAAAAGATTGTTGGGGCTTATACTTAAGGAGAGGCCCAAAGTTTAACAGTGATCGCACCATTGTTTCGAGAATCGCAGAGGGACTTATACAACGACTGAGGCCCAAAGAGGTTTTATGTATAAAGGGATGGGTCTTACAACTCAAGGAGAGGCCCAAGGAAAGACAGTGATTGCACCGTCATTTCGAGAATCGCAGAGGGATTTATACAATGACTGAGGCCCAAAATTATTTTTGTACAACAAGGGGTTGGGTCTTACACTCTATTAGAGGCCCAAAGAGTTTGAACATGAATAAAGATGAGTCTTATAGCTCAAGGAGAAGCCCAGTTGATTTTTTCAAAAAGGCGACGAGCGCCAAATTTTTAAAAATATACAGAGGGACTTATACAATGTGTGCGGCCCAAAATTGTTTATTTACAAAGAGGTTGGGTCTTACACTCTATTAGAGGCCCATGAGTGTTTGCAAATTTAAAATCTAGAGGAAAACCTAATTTTAAAAATGTCATTTTTCAAAGATAATTTAAATAATAAATGATAAAATATCAATTATATTCAAAAACAAGTTGTACACTTTGGAAAATATTTTGAAAAATCATGTTTAATCATATAAAAGCTTAAAATTCAATTGATTTTGAAAGATCAAAGTGGGAATTCCATTTAAAAATGTTTGAAAACAATTAAAATGAAATTAATTACAAAAATTCTAACTATATTAAATAAATAATATAAATTGGATTTTTTTTTGTAAAATAAAATATTTAAACATTTTAGTGAATTTGAGAAAAAGAATCAATTCAAAAACATAAATATTCAGAGAGAAATTAATTTTTGAATCAATTAACAAAAATAACTAAAATTCAAAAATTTGAATTATGGCGCCAAGAACACCAAGTTCTTTCCCACGCCCTCTGTTTTTTCAGATTTGCGTTTTCTCACTTTTCTCCATGATTTCTCAATGGTTTTGCATGATTCAAGTATCAATCTTGTTCGCTTTTGAACAAGGATCACAACTATATAGTTTAATTGCATTTATTTTGAGTATTGAGTGAGAAATCATAAGAAAATCTCAAGAACCCTAATTTCTACATGAACACAATGAAATCTTATACACAATTGATTCATGGAAATTGATTGAGGGTTATCACTCCATACATGATTAGGAACATATGGCAAAATTATTGTGCAGTAAAATATGCATGCATCATGGAGTTTGAAGAGTTCATGCTTACCTCTTGCAGCTGGTGATCGAGTTCTAGGTTGGAGGTGTTACAGCTTGGTTCCAATGATGTGGACAGCTTCCTTAGGTGTTATGGAGTGTGTCTGAATGCTTGGAGTGGATTGAATTGAGCTGGAACTTGTTTTGGCACCTCAACTGCAAATCTGTCAAAGGCTTGTGCAGATGGCTGGTGATTTTGAGAATCTGATGTTCCAAATGTGTTTTTGTGTTATGGATCACTTCTATATGTTATATGTGAGGTGTGTGAACCATTGGTTTGGTTGGAATTGCTCTCAAAATCAAAACCCGATGGTGACTTGAGTTAGAAGGCAAAATTGGAGTGAAAGTGAGATTTTGAGGAAAGCATCAATTTGGGTGCTTTGGTGTACTTAAACTGATCACAATTGAGGCCTATTTATAGTGTGTCAAGTTTGTTTTGGCATCAATAGTGTATGGCAACTGTTACAGGTCTGTGGCCAATTGTGATCAAATGGAATCTCAAGTCTCCTCTAGCCATTGAATTGAGGTTAGAGCACAGACCTAAGGTTCTTTGGTTCAAGGATAAGTCTTGACTGAACTTGGATAACATTGTCTTGATGAATGCCACCTCTATGCGTCAGTTAAATGCTTTGAAACAAAATTGGATATTTGAAGCATCTTTGAATTTAGGAGTGTCATGCATAAACATAGATCCATGGACATGGGAGGCTGGTAGATCAGTGTTTGTCCCTTGGTTGTTCCCCCTTGAGGTGTGCAGATGGATAACCATGCTTGTTGTTGCACAATTTGATTAAATCGAGCACTAATGCACAAATCTGCCTTGCATCAACAGTTTGCAGCAAGGCATGTTGCAGCTGTCATAACTCCTAGCTCAGGTGGAGTTTGATGGAGTTCTTGGACATTTTGGAAAGCTGATATATCCTATTTTAACATGATGTCCAACTTTGGTTTTGAACCAACTTGAATTATAATGAAAAATACCTCTACATTTTGGAAAAAATAAGGCAGATTCTGACTTAGTGAAAATTTCATTAAGTGTTGGAAAAATGTCATTTTCATGTTTTTTGCCATTTTGATCACTCCATAACTAAAAATCCATGAAGAATTGGAATGAGATGTAGTTGAAGCTTTTGTAGAGTGTAGCAAGACCTACAAATCCAGCCTTGGACCCCCCAAAATGGTTGCTTGGATCTCAAGTTATGGTCCTTGGAAGTTGGTACCCTAGCCACTTTGTTCCATAACTTAGAAAAATTCTAAGTTTTTTATGGTTACCCCTTTTACAAGTTAAATCACTTTCTTTGATTTTTATGGATGAATGATGATTCAAATCACATATTAACATTGTTTTAGGGTCAAGGAACCATAATTGTGCAAAAATTCCAAAAAGTCAAACTTGATTTTGTGCACAGTTGACTTTTTATCGGATGAAATCCAAACTGCGCGATCCTTTGTGAAATCAAGTCCTTGACCTAAATCAAACCTAATGGATATATTCCATAGGTGTTATAGGGTGTATTAAATCATGTTGTCATACCCCAAATTTTGACCACTAAGATTTCCCATCATTGTGCAAATCATCATCACAATATGGATGTACTTTCATGCCTCATCAACCTCCTCAAGGAATTGTTGAGCATTCACTACAATCAAAGATTAGGGTTTTGAGCCCTCTCAGAGCACTTAGACAAAGGATCAATCAATAAATGACATGATCTTCAACTTGTCTAAACTCTCAAAACATTCATAATGGATCAAGAGGACTCCCACATCAAGAATCAAGCACAAAGATGCAACATTCCAAGTGGATCAAGCCTCATGATCGCCAGTGTCACCAAATTAGGGTTTTGGTCGACCAAGGCCTCCAGATGAAAATTTTCCTCTGGGCATGAGCCAATGCTTCAAAGCATAACTCAAGATACTCCAAGGGACCTCATGGACCCAATCATCAAGTCAATTTAGCCTCAGGGGATGCATTTACCAAAAATCAGAAATTAGGGTTTCTTGACCTAATTCACCCCTAAGTTAACTTTTGGGACAAAATATGAGCCAAGACCTCAAGACATGATTTGAGGGTCTCCAATACATTACATTGATCCATTTGCAACAATGGATTGATTCAAGAAGCTTGATCCACAAGTTTCAATTTCCTCAGGATCACAATTAGGGTTTCGAGGGAAAAGTCAATTGTACCTTTGACTTTTGACCAAGACATGCTCCCAAACCTTGGGAAATGATTCAATACACCCTATGACACCTATGGAATATTCACATTAGGTTTGATTTAGGTTAAGGACTTGGTTTCACCAAGGATCGTACTGTTTGGAATTTATCTGATAAAAAGTCAACTGTGCACAAAAGTCAAGTTTGACTTTTTGGAATTTTTCACAATTATGGTTCCTTGACCCTAAAACAATGTTAATATGTGATTTGAATCATCATTCATCAAGAAAAATCAAAGAAAGTGGGATAACTTGTAAAAGGGGTAACCATAAAAACTTAGAATTTTTCTAAGTTATGGAACAAAGTGGCTAGGGTACCAACTTCCAAGGACCATAACTTGAGATCCAAGCAACCATTTTGGATGATCCAAAGATGGATTTGTAGCTCTCATGGCATACTTTAAAAGTTTCAACTACACCTCATTCCAATTCCTCATGGATTTTGAGTTATGGAGTGATCAAAATGGCTGAAAACCCAAAAGTGACATTTTTCCAACACTTAGTGAAATTTTCACTAAGTCAGAATCTGCCTTATGTTTTCCCAAATGTAGAGTCAGTTTTCAATGTAATTCAAGTTGGATCAAAACCAAAGTTGGACATCATATTGAAATAGGATATATCAGCTTTCCAAGATGTCCAAGAACTCCATCAAATTCCATCTGAGCTAAGAGTTATGATGACTGCAATATGCCTTGATACAAACTGTCACACAAGGCAGATTTATGCATTGTTGCTCAAATTGATCAAATTGTGTAACTCCAAGCATGGTTATCCATCTACACACCTCAAGGGGGAATAAACAAGGGACGAGCACTGATCCATCAACCTCTAAAGTCCCAAAATCTACAAGTAGGTGTGGCACCCCTAAAAGCTAAAAATGCCTCAAGACTCCAATTTTGTTTTGAGGCATTCAATGGATGCTTAGAGGTAGCATGTATCAGAGCAAAGATGAACACTTCAGTCAAGCCTTATCCTTGAATCAAAGAACCATAGGCCTGTGCTCTAATCTCAAGTCAATGGCTAGAGGAGACTTGAGATTCCAAAGTGATCACATTGGCCACAAACCTGTACCAGTTTCCATTCACTATTGCTTGTAAAACAAACTTGCTCTACTATAAATAGAGCTCATTTGTGATCAGTTTGAGTACACCAAAGCACCCAAACTGATGCTTTCCTCAAAATCACTTCTTTCACTCCAATTTTGCCTTCTAAGGCAAGTCACTATCGGGTTTTGAGTTTGAGAGCAATTCCAACCAAACCAATCACACACACACACCTCATAAACATCATATAGAAGTGATCCAAACACTTAAACAACATCTGGAACACCAGATTCTCAAAATCACCATCCATTTGCTCAAGTTTTCAACAAAGTTGCAGCTGAGGTGCCATAATCTGTTCCAGTCCATTTCAAATCACTCCAAGCATTCAAACACACTCCATATGGTGTAGGGAAGCTGTTCATATCATCACAACTCATATGTAACATCTCCAACTCAAAAATCAAATTGCTCTTGCAGCCACGACCTTCAAGTAAGCCTAAACTTGGTCATCTCATGATTCATGCATATTTCCTCGCACAATAATTTTGCCATATGTTCATAATCATGTATGGAGGGTTTCCCCTCAATTAATTGATTTGTTTGAATCGTGTATCAAATTTCTCAGCCGTCATGCAAAATTTAGGGTTCTTGAGGTTTTGCTTTAATTGCTCAATCCATGCTTAAAATAAATGAAATTAAAGACCATAGACATGATCGTGAGTTGAAAACGAGCAGATTGATATGTGGATTGTGTGATTTCATCAAGTATTTAGTGAGATTGATGAGAAAATGCAAATCAGGCCAAAACCAGAACCCGCGCGTGTTCTAGGTGTGTTCTTGGCGCCTTTTTCAAATATTCAAATATTTGAATTTTGTGATTTTATTTAATTGATTCAAAAATTAATTTCTCTCTTATTTTTAATGATTTTGAGTTGATTCTTTTTTTAATAATTCACAAAAATGTTAAAATAGTTTATTTTACAAAAATTTCCCAAAAATATTATTTATTTCATATACTTGATATTTTTGCAAAAGAATTAATTTTTATTTGTTTTTGACATTTAAAATATTTTTTCTTCTTGATTTTCCAAACTTATTTGGTTTCCAATCATTTTGTGGATAGAAACATGATTTTTGAAACATTGATCCAAGATCACCACTCATTTTTCACATGTTTTCAATAATTTTTATTAATTTTTAAACAAAATTAATTCCATTTTTAAACAAAATTAGGGTTTGATTAATTCCACCCTCATCAATCTTTTTCAAACACTTTTGGGCCTCTTGATAGAGTGTAAGTCCCACCTTTTTGTAAATAAAACCTTTTTGGGCCTCAGTGTATTGTATAAGTCCCGATATAGTTTCAGAAATTTCGGCGCGATCGTCGCCTTTTTAAAAACAACTAGGCATCTCCTTAAGTTGTAAGACCCATCTCTTGTACAAAAATAAACTTTTGGGCCTCTAATAGAGTGTAAGACCCAACCCCTTTTGAAAACCAAAATAATTTTTGGGCCTCAGTCATTGTGTAAGACCCACTGTGTTTTCAAAAAACCTCGGCGCGATCGCCATTTTCAAACAAAGCATTTGGGCCTCTCCTAGAGTTGTAAGCCCCATTCTTTTTCTTAAAATCACTTTAGGCCTCTTGATAGAATGTAAGTCCCATCCCTTTGTAAATAAACAATTTTGGGCCTCACACATTGTATAAGTCCCTCTGTATATTTTCAAAAGCTCGGGGCGATCGTCCCCTCTTTAACAAAAACAACCGGGCCTCTCCTTAACTTATAAGATCACCTTCTCTTCTTAAAAAACACTTTTTGGGCCTCTAATAGAGTGTAAGACCTAATCCCTCTTTGAAACCAAGACAATTTTGGGCCTCAGTCATTGTATAAGACCCACTGTGTTTTCAAAAACCTCGGCGCGATCGCCATTTCAAACGAAAAACCATTTGGGCCTACCCTCGTGTTGTAAGTCCCATTTATTTTCTTTAAAATAATCTTTGGGCCTCTCCTTGAGTTGTAAGACCCGACCCTTTTTGTAAATAAACCTCTTTGGGCCTCAGTCATTGTATAAGTCCCGAGACGGTATTCAAAACAATGGTGTATTCGCTGTTAAAACCTTGGGCCTCTCCTTGAGTATAAGCCCCAAAAATTGTTTCAAAGCAATTTCCCTTTTGATTTAGATTCAAATATATATTGCTATCAAAACTTTCTTTAATTTCTCTAAACCACTAACAATATAGCATGAAAGCTTGCTCACCTGTAAGTTTTAACAACTTTCATTTACCCGCTTTTATATATATATATAACTGTATTGTGGGAAGCGGTACATCGTTAGTCTTCTTTCATTCTTTTAAATAGATGTCATATATATAACTGTATTGTAGGAAGCTGCGCATGTTTAGTCTTCTTTAGTATCCTCTTTAAATACTTGTCATATATCAACTGTATATATACTAGTATATTTATTTAGAGTTTTCCCCGGCAACTAGGTCTAGAACTAGGTAAAGCCCTGTTGGTCACTCTTGAATACAAACAAAACTAAATCCCCATAGGATTACCGGATACAGTCTTCCCTTCTCTTGGGGTTAAACAATATGGAACAAAGAGAAAGGCAGTATTCCTCGTGAACCTTTTCTCAGACTGTCACCCCTAGAAATTGTCAAAGAAATTCTACTCCCCAAAGGTGATCTATTCTCGGTGAATGGCATCTCTTGAGTTTCTTCAAACCTTGAACTTTCATGAAATGATATCTTCTCGGTGAATTGCATTTCTTGAACTTCTCTCGGTTTGGGACCCATAGGCTTCCTAAAAGCATCCCCGCCTCCTCTTGGGCTTTGTACAAGGACCCGCCAGATTCTTAGAAGTTATCATGCCTTCTCTTGGGCTTAATACAAGGACCCTAACGACCTCTTAAAGATATAAGACTGAACTTAGTCATCCTTTGCTAGAGCAGTCTTTCCATTGTCAAAACTCCGACCATTTTAGGGTTGATTCTCATCCCTTAAGTGCCTGTGCCTCCTCTTGGGCATCATACAAAAGATAAAACTCTTCCACACCAGTAGACTTGGATGGTCTAATCCCCTTGAGTCTCAAAGACATTCTCAAGTTCCTTACGAACATAGGAAGAAACCCCGATCACTCTAGATCAATCTCCAGCATAAACCCAGTCTCTCTCATGAGAGTTCCCCAACCATGGTCAGCTTATCCCAAATCAAAACCTCAAGGCATCTGATATCTCAACTCTTTTGTAATCCTCAGTAAGAGTTGACTCCTCATTTGGACCTGCCTCAGGATCTCAATAATCCTCAGCAGTAAGACAACCTCATCTTAGGCTTTATATAATGATCATTCCTCAGCGAAGTCAGCCTCCTTTTGGGCTTTGTACAATGATTCTCCCCAGCGGAGCTAACCTTTTCAGACTCTCTTGTTGAGTCGATCACTTTTCAAGACTCTCTTGTTGAGTCAATCTCCTTGTAGCCTCAGTCTCGGGCTTCGTACGAGACAGCAAATCACTCTCTTGTTGAGTATAAAAGACTCACTTGTTGAGTCAATCAACTTTCAGACTCTCTTGGTGAGTCAATCACCTTTTCAAACTCTCTTGTTGAGTCAACCATTTTAGCCTTAATCTTGGGCTTTGTATAAGACAGATAAAAATACTCTCCCATTGAGTCGATCTTTATCCAAAGCTTGGTATAAAGATTCCCCTCTAGAAGGAGTTAGCCTCCTCTCAAGTTCTCCGGCTTGTTCAGCCACAATCCTGGGCTTTGTACAGGACAGATAAAAGCACTCTCTTGTTGAGTCAAACCGTTTTAGCCTCAATCTTGGGCTTTGTACAAGACATATATCTCCCACTCCTGAGCTTGGGACAAATTTCTTCCCTAGCCGAGTCATTTCCTCCCAGTCTTCCTCTAGGCTTTGAGGAATGATTTTCCCCAAGAAGAGTCAAACTCATTTCAGCCTCCTCTTAGGCTTTGTATAATGATTTTCCCAGTAAGTTCAGCCCCCGTCTTGGGCTTTGTACAAGACACATAAAATATCCTCACCAAAGTCAGTTAAATCTCAATCTTGGGTTTTGTACAAGACATATACAAACCTCTTAAGCATAGTCAAAACCCCTTTTAGCCTCAATCTTGGGCTTTGTACAAGACAGAAAGAACATTTTCCCCGAAAAAGTCAAGCTTCTAGCCTCCTCTTAGGCTTTGTATAATGATATCCCCAAAGAGTCAGTCTCTTTTTTGCCTCAATCTTGGGTTTTGTACAAGACACCGATATATACACTCTCTTGTTGAGTCGGTCTTATTCAACCTCCTCTTAGGCTTTGTATAAAGAACTCCTCCAGCCGGTTCAATTAACCTTTTAGCATCAACCTTGTGCTTTGATCAAGGCACACAAAAATCAACAATCCCTCTTTAGAGATGACAAATTCTCTCTAAAACCTTTAGCTTCAATCTTGGGCTTTGAACAAGACACCAAAACATCTTTTTCCTCCCTTAGAATTGGAGGAACTACGATTGCTCTGATTTCCCTGTTTCGTTTAAACGGGAATACGTAGGCATAAGATTGTGAAATCTTAGCGAGCATACTAATAAAAAAAACTCTAGGTCCAGTACCTTCATACCAATAAAAAACTTAGGTCTAGTACCTTACCAAAAACATTGGGAACACACGAACATCAACAAAAACTCACTCACTCACTCAAGAAACTTTCCCAACCCATAAGCAGATAAACACTATCAATTACAAAGCGAAACCTAAAGCTAACATCATGTGGATAACCACATATAGGATGGGTAATTGACAACTACCCATTGTATAACCTGACCCCGGACCCCCAATCTATTTAAAGCGTTTTGTTTAGTTAAACATTTCGAGTGCAAGGTTAGTTTTAGATAGCTTCCCTTTCCCTTCCAGCTTCACGGGATAAATAAGAAATCAAAAAGTAGCACCCATTCCTCCCCATCGCGGTGGGGAGAAGAACCAGCAATAAGGTGGTCGCGTCACCGACGAAAATCGCTCGCTACCGGAAAATGGCGACTCTGCTGGGGATTCATTGACTGTTAGGATCATAGTACTATAGCTCTTAAGAGGTCTAGGATGTTAGTTTTAGGATAAATATATATATCATTTTTCCTAATTGATATCTGTGTTTATTTTTCTGCTAATGGGACTGCGGGTGATGTCGCATGTGGAAAGATTGAGTATACACCTAAGATAAGTGATGGCACTAGACGGGTAATCTTACGGGGAGTGACTCCCAAATAAGAGACCCCAGTCGACCATTGAATCAGTGGAGACACCCTTTGCGGATTCAATGCCTATACGACTTCGGTTGTTGAAAGCAGATTGTTCGACTGTGGTTGTCCATGAAACTGAGGATTTTAGTAGACTGAGACCTTGTTACTACTTTGTAGTGCGGAAGCTATCAGAAATAGTTGTCACGCGATACTACCCTCATTTGAGATTACTCTAAGATACTGCAGCTCGCTCGGGTGAACCAGCCTGTTGTTGTTATTTGATAAGTGCAAAATGTACCTATTTTTGTATATAAGTTTCGTTACACTTATCTATACTTTTTTTTAAATATCATACGAATAAACTCTGCTTTGTTTGTAATTACGTTTACTTTACGTTTTAGTGTATATATTGCGTATCGTGTAAATATCATTGACTTTAATTGATTTTCTCTCATTTTTGTAGGTATTCAAGCAAGGGTATCTTGCCATATTCATGAAGAGCATTGAATAAGCTTTCCAACCCTTCCGACCGTGCGTCAATCGGAGTTACGGTTCAAAAGTTATGAAGAAAACAAGTTCTGGTTTGCTGTCATGTTCGCTAGGCGAACTGGGGGCGAGCGTATTTGCTAGGGAGTTCGCAATGCGAACTCAAGGCGAATGAAAAGTTCCCGGAAGCGTGAAAAACATAATTTTGGCAGTAGCTAAGGTGGTGTATGTTCGCTGTGTGAACGAGGGTTCGCAGTGCGAACATGGGAAGCCAATTTTGCCTATTTTTGTCATTTTTCAGCATTTTTTAGGTTATGGTTTTGGGGATTCTTGCTCCAATTCCATCAAACTTCATTTTTCAGTAGATTAGCTTAGAAAACAACATGGAAGCTTGCATACGGATGAACCGGGGTGGATTGATCGTTGATCGGCTCTGACAAACCGCGAGATGTTTAGTTCATTTCTCTTCTTCTTTGTGTTTTTCTTCTTTGTTGGGTTTTGTATATGTATTGACTATGATCTCATGTATATTTGTCGCCCATGGCGTTATATAAAACTTTCTTTACAAATCTTTATTGGTGATTGTCTCTGATTTTTGCTTTATGCGCGGGGTTTGAGTTGTGTTAGAGATAATCCTCGCAAACTTCAATTAGGGATGATTATCTGTTAGTTTCTGGACTATAGAGATAGATTTAAGAGCTAACAATCTTCAATAGGCGTCGAAGCTTAATGCCTCTGTGCCTTGAGTCGCGTGCGAGAATGTCGGCGAGGATAACACGGTTGTTCTCTCAACTTTGCGTTAGACATAACCTTTGTTGTGAGCGATGCTGGGTGATATTGAGGAGTATTGTAGGTGGAGTATAACTGGTCGGTAAGTTTAAGTTTGTGAGGAGTCGATTATGTGCATGCCAGATAAGTTTGTCTTGCTGAAGAATGAATTTGTTTTATGTTTTAATATTTACTTTTCTGTTTTCTTGTTTTAAACCATTTTAATCCAATCTCATAAACGCGAGAGACTGTCGAACGACATTCTTTCCCTCAAACCGATCTCTGTGGACACGACATAAATCCCAGAGGGAATTCTTCCGAAAATAAATATTTTTGCTACTTTCCCTATTCTGCAACCAACAAAATGGTGTCGTTGTGTATATGCGTATTTTCGACGCCATGAGTTCAACACATAAAGAGTTGTTTTCGACAAAGTGGAGGTACATGCCAAAAGAAACACAACTGAAAGAGTATATCTACTTGGGAGATATTCTTCAACATTCTTCGACATTTCGACGGGGCAACGTTTCGACATTTCGTCAAGTAAAGATTTCGGCAAATGGAAAAGGTTTTGACAAGTATGAAGAACATTGTTATAGTTCGACAATTCGACAAGTCTGAAAGGACGCGTTGGTTCGACATAACTTAAAGATTCAAATTCAAGAGAATTATAACGTTTGGCAGAAGACGCGTGGAAGCACCTGGCGAAAGGGAGACATGCAGAAGGCCAGATGTCGAAGTTTTAGGATTTAGTCGTTAATAGCAGTTAGTTTGTTTATCTATAAATAGGATAGTTGTTATTAGAATTCAGTGTGAAAAACTTGTACAAAACTTCCTGCAATTACTCAAAGTACCCGTGTGAGAGAAAAGAGTTATTCAGAAAAATGTACGTGTAAACACCATCTTTCAATTTCTTTATCAATCAAAGTCTTTTTACCAATTTCTTTACATTACCAGCATCTTTATGTTTTCTTCTCCATTTTACTTTAAAGTTCTTTCTTCGCCATTTTACTTTAAAGTTCTTTCTTCGCCATTTTACTTTAAAATTTCTTTTCAAAGTCATTTTCTTTTATCTCAGACTTTTATCTAGAGTTAGTTGAAATCTTTCATTCTAAAAGACTCAAATACATAAAACCAAGCACCAAGATATCACCCTTGACTTAAAATTATCACATTGATCTAAGTTTTCGCCCGACGTCCTAGGATTTGTTTGGTTAATCCTGCAAGTAACCCAGACTTCACCATTCTGGTAAACCAGAGATTGTTCGCCAAGATCAACAGCGAACAAATTGGCACGCCCAGTGGGACTAGTGCAATATAAAACTTAAATAATTTTAAATTAAAGCTTTTTCTTCGTTGTATGATACTAAGAAGCGGTAAATTACCCGTATCTGACGTAGAGAGACCCAAAAGAACTAGAGTAAGGAAAATGGCGAATCAGTCAAATAATCCTAATCCCAATCCAAATCCAAATGAAAACATTCCAGTTTCCAACCCTATACCTTCGACAAGGGGAAATGTGGATTCAAACCCTGTTCTGGAGGAGGTTATGCCTTCGTCAACAGGATCTATACCAGCGGTTTCGCTCTCCCAAAGTATGCCTAGTTCTTCCACAATGGGACATTCAAGGCCTATGGGGACGCCTCCTCCGGGAGGACAAAATTTTAGGCCATTCCAGACAAATTTTTCCATGCCTATGTTCGGAAGAGAACAACCATATGGAATGCCAACGTCAGTAATGGCAAACTTGCAAAGTGAACCACCCTTGTATTCTGACGCCATGGTCCACATGTCTTCGCCACTGCAAGGGTCAGGATATGGTGGAAATATGAGTAGATTGAACCAATCCCTACCAAATTTCCAAATACCAGCAATTACCAATAATTCTGCGCAAGTAATTCGACAACAAATGGACGAAAGTAATCATGATATGGTCCAAATGTTGACTCAACAAATGGGAGCAGTGTTTAACCCTTTAATACAAAACACTACCCAAACCAACCAATTGTTGGCTGCGCAAATGACGCGCATTGCTGACTTTTTTGGTGTTCCTCAAACACGACAAAGAGAACAAGTGATTCCAAGTAGTAAATATCGAAGAGGAACCCACGATAAATCAAAGGCCTTTAGAGAATCCTCAGGCAAACCCTAGAAACCAAGAGGCAGTGGTCGAACAGCCTCGTGTCGAAATCCCCATTCAACAAGAGCCTAGGAGGGTAATAGTCCAGAGAGGCCAAGATGCTGATGATGTGTTGCAACAGTGAATACGATATAATAACTTGCCTGTCGAAAATAACATAACAGCCATGGTCGAAAGGATAATGGCCCAAAACGGTGTAAATGTAGGGTTGCAAAGGCCTACTTATACTTCCCCATTGTCAGAATACATTCTGCAAGAGGAACTACCCCCAAGATGGAAAGTTCCTAAGTTTACTAAGTTTTCAGGAGATACTAGTGAATCTACTATAGAGCACGTAGCGCGTTATCTAATAGAAGCGGGAGAAATAGCCAATAATGAAAATTTGAAAATGAAGTACTTCCCAAGTTCTTTGACAAAAAATGCATTCACCTGGTTTACATCCTTGCCTGCGAACTCTATATTCACATGGACCCAATTAGAAAGATTGTTCCATGAACAATTCTATATGGGTCAGACTAAGATAAGTTTGAAGGAATTAGCCAGTGTTAAGAGGAAATTTTCAGAGCCTATAGATGATTACCTAAATAGGTTCAGGTTGCTTAAGGCAAGATGTTTCACACAAGTGCCAGAACGAGAGTTAGTCGAAATGGCTGCAGGGGGTCTAGATTATTCTATAAGGAAGAAATTAGACACTCAATATTTAAGAGATATGGCACAATTAGCAGATAGGGTAAGACAGATTGAAAGGCTAAAAGCTGAGAAATTTAGATCAAATAAAAATAAAAAGGAAAGAGTGGCCTATGTAGGAGTATGCCAGGATGATGATGGTGGCGAAAATGAACTAATTTTGTTCGACGAACAAGAAATTGATCTGGCAGAACTAAAGTCAGGCCCACCATACGCCTGTAAAGTACTAGCTCCGTCGAATGGAAAAAATCCAGTCGAACCTGAAAAGAATGATAAGTTTCCTAAACAAACTTATACGTTCGACGTCACCAAGTGTGACGAAATTTTTGATTTATTGGTCAAAGATGGTCAGTTAATAAAACCACCAGGCGCTAAAGAACCACCTGTCGAACAACAGAAAAAGAGGGGTTTTTGTAAGTACCATAACTTTTTGGGTCATAAAACATCTCAATGTTTTCTTTTCAGGGATCTAGTTCAAAATGCTATCCGTGATGGAAGGCTGAAGTTTGGCGAGAAGCCAAAACAACAAATGGGGATTGATTCGAATCCTATGCAGGTTGTCGAAGAACACTATGCTGAACCATCCACTATGAATATGGTGGAGATTGAAGTTGCTTCTGATGGCAGTTTCGAGATGGTGGAGGCTATGGAAGGTTTCGACACCAGTGTCAACATGGTCGAGATTACTGAAGATCTTGCGGGCTAGAACGAAGTCGAAGGCACTGAAGCGTTCGACAACGATAATGAAGTCAAAGTCACTGAAGATCTTGACAACAAAAACACAGTTGAAGTCACTGAGGATTTCGACGATGAAGGTAAGGTCGAAGTTACTGAAAGCTTTGACAATCAGAAATTGAAGAAAACTACAGAGGGTTTCGACGAAAAGAACGATGACAGTGTTGCTGAAGATGTGGTGGTTCGACCAGGAGAAATCTGGGATTGCTTGGGACAGCCAAGTGGAAAATTCGACTACCTGGTAAAGTACACTATTCCTGCAACCTATCACACCGACATCAGCGAAATCCAACCAACTGGTTGGGGAAGTGATTTTGATGACGATGGTGATTCCCCTATCGCCAAGGAGGAAGTTACTGAGGACTTCGTTGCTGAAAACAAGGCTACTGAAGGCCTTGATCTTGACAACACGAAGGAATCTGATGTTGCAAATTACTGCATCAACATCATGGGACCTTTCGACAAGGAGGTCACAGGGATGAAAGAAAAAGCTGTGCATGGCCGTGGGGAACCTGGGAATTATGGGATCCTACGAAGAATAAAGGAGGATCCTAAAGAAGAGTCAAACAAGTGTTGCTGCAAGCATGCTCCTAGGAACATATCCTGGTGTTGCTGCCCAGAAGGGAAGTTCGACCTGACAAAAAAGAAGGACAGAGTCGAAGAGGAAAAACTCATTGAAAAGATGAACAAACTAACCATTGCTGACAAACAAAATGCGGGAATAAATATGGTAGAAGTGTCTCAGAAAACTCAGGCAGCAGTAGATGAAGATCAACGTCGAGAGGAGTACCAAAAGCTGGCGTACCCCAAAGAAGATGAGAGTTTGGTCGAGTTCATCAAAAGGTGCCAGAGAAGGAAGAGTGACGTGATGCTATGCCCTCGTTGCACTTCCATTTTCGACAGAAAGGCTGCCACCAACTTGGAGGCAATAGATCAAGCAAGAAGGAAGGAAAATGGGGGAGCAACAAGATATGATCCAAGAAGGAGTGAGCACCACCAATGGAGGCGCGGAGACAGACACTATGGCACTTACAAGCCATCAAACAAAGTGATAGATGACAAATGGGTTCAACCCATCAGAGATGCCCAAGGCCAGAAGAAGTGGAAGAATTTCGAAGTGCAGAGAGGTGCTTCAATGGAAAACAAGAAGGAGTTGGAGAAATATAAACCTAGGCCATATCCTTCAGAGAATTATAAAGGAAAGAATCCCATGTCGAGATCCCAGTGGAGGAGGTTCCAAAGGCAAAAGAGGGTTGAGAAAGAAGTTGCTGAAAAAGGTATGATGAGAAAAGTGGCTGGAAACAAGGACGAAGCAGAATGTAGCAGCAACGCTCAAATGGCAAACAAGAAGAAGCCTCTCCAGTAAATCAAACCAAACAGCGTAGCAGCGCAAAGTGTGTCCAAAGAGAAGAAGTTGGAGGATGACGAGATGACAGATGATTTCAAGTCAGATTCGGAGGCATCCTTCGACATTGTCTGTAACGTGGTCTCGGTCCTTCCCAGAGACTATGATAGGATCATGGAAGTCGAAGACGAAGAGGATGAGATGGAAGAGGAAACGATGGTGCACAAGCCCGTGTGTTACTACGTAATGAATAATGGTTGTGTCGAAGAGCAAAATGCTTTCTTCGAAAGACCAGATGATTGAAGCCTTCCATCACTTGAAGCCTTTGTTTATCAAAGGAAAAATTGAGAGTGTTGGTGTGAACAAGATCCTAGTGGATGGTGGTGCTGCTGTGAATTTAATGCCCCACTTCATGCTGAAAAAGATTGGCAAAGATGACTCGGATGCAAAGCCCCACAACATGGTTCTGTCGAATTACGAAGGAAAGGTAGGAACAACCATGGGAGTTATTCAAGTGGATCTGACAGTTGGCACTATAACAAGGCCAACAATGTTTATAGTTATTGCTTCTAGGGCAAACTACAACTTGCTGTTGGGAAGAGAATGGATCCATGGTATAGGTGCTGTGCCTTCGTCGATGCATCAGAGAATAGTTATTTGGAGGCCAGATGGAATCGTCGAGAACATAGAAGCAGACCAAAGTTACTTCATGTCCGAAGTAAACAATGTAAGTGATCGAAGTTTCGACAAAAACTTAGCCCACATACCTCCTTGCAGTCCGGCGAAATTCGACTTCAAGGCAACGGACAACGCGTATTGTTCCATGTATCTCCATCCTACACATGGTTTTCAGTGGGATAAGGAAGTCATTGGTGACTCCAACTACATGTGGGGGACTACCAACATAGCACCAACAGGATGGGGAGTGAGTTCGACAATGATGATGAGTGAACAAGCAGTGCTCGACAAAATTACGGCTTACATAGCCGAAAACAAGTTCAAAGCGGCTCTGGAGGCCGAAGAAAAATACATGGCTGTCGAAGCCAATCATGAAGATTCAAATGAACAATGTCTTCAAAAAGACGTTGAGGAAAATGATGATAACAACCAAATAGATGAATGGCAACACCAGAAACTTGACGCCATTTATGACGACGAACCTTTGGGGTTCAAAAAAGATCCAGTGTCGAACAATTTGAAGATGGTGGCGCAGGATCCTTTAGAAGAAATCAACTTGGGACTGGGGGCAGAAAAAAGACCAACTTACATAAGTGCAAGGATGGATCCTCAGTTCAGAGTCGAAATAATCCAGTTGTTGAAGGAGTTCAAAGATTGCTTTGCATGGGATTATGACGAAATGCCTGGTTTGGACAGAAGTTTGGTCGAATTGAAGCTGCCAATCATAGAAGGGAAGAAGCCAGTCAAGCAAACTCCAAGGCGCTTTGCACCAGAAGTTCTGTCGAAGATAAAAGAAGAGGTCGAAAGACTTCTAAAATGCAACTTCATCCGCACTACCAGGTATGTTGATTGGATTGCAAATATAGTTCCAGTTATTAAGAAAAATGGCAAACTTAGGGTATGCATTGATTTTAGAGATTTAAATTCTGCTACCCCAAAGGACGAATATCCTATGCCAGTAGCAGAAATGCTTATAGATTCTGCAGCAGGTCATGAGTATCTGAGTATGTTAGATGGATACTCTGGCTATAACCAAATTTTTATTGCTGAAGAAGATGTTTCTAAGACAGCTTTTCGTTGTCCTGGAGCAATTGGAACTTATGAATGGGTAGTGATGCCTTTTGGTTTAAAGAATGCTGGAGCCACTTACCAAAGGGCTATGAATTCAATTTTCCATGATTTTATTGAGACGTTTATGCAGATTTACATTGATGACATTGTAATCAAGTCTGTTTCAGGAAAAGATCATATAGACCATCTTTGACAATCCTTTGAGAGGATGAGAAAGTTTGGTCTAAAGATGAATCCCCTTAAATGTGCTTTTGGTGTGCAGGCGGGTGATTTTTTAGGTTTTGTGGTCCACAAGAAAGGGATCGAAATAAATGAAAACAAAGCCAAAGCTATAAGGGAAGCGAAAGCGCCATCAACGAAAAAGGGATTGCAGTCTCTACTAGGGAAGATCAATTTTCTAAGAAGATTCATCTCCAACCTCAGTGGAAAAACACAAGCCTTTTCTCCTCTACTTTGACTAAAGAAAGAAGAATTCACATGGGGGCAAGAGCAACAAGTGGCTTTCGACAAGATCAAAGAGTACTTGGCTAGTCCTCCAATCTTGATGTCCCCTTGTAGGAAAAGAAGCATGAGATTGTATATCTCTGCATCAGACAAGACATTAGGAAGTCTGTTGTGTCAAGAGGATGAGAATGGCGTCGAAAGGGCCATCTATTATCTCAGCAGAGTCTTAAATGATGCTGAAACTAGATATAGTGCCATAGAAAAACTATGTTTATGTGTATATTTCTCTTGTATGAAATTGAAGCATTATATAAAGCCTGTTGATGTATATGTATCTTCTCATTTTGACGTAATAAAACATATGTTGTCTAAGTCTATTTTGCATAGTCGAATTGGAAAGTGGGCTTTGGCTCTAACAGAATACTCCTTAAAATATTTGCCTTTAAAGGCTATGAAAGGACAAGTGGTGGCTGATTTTATACCCGACCACTCTATAGTCGAAACTATAGAGTACGTCGAATTAGCACCATGGAACTGTATTTCGACGGTTCCAGGCATAAGGATGGAATTGGTATTGGGATGGTGATTATTTCTCCTGACAAAATTCCAACAAAGTTCAAGTACAAAGTCGAAGGGCTATGTTCGAACAATGAAGTCGAATATGAAGCTTTGATTGCTGGACTTGAAATCTTGTTGGAATTGGGGGCAACAAGAGTCGAAATAATGGGTGACTCTGAGTTGGTAATAAAGCAGTTGACTAAGGAGTACAAATGTGTGAAAGAGAATCTAATAATGTACTTCGTGATAGCAAATAGACTTCTCAAGAAGTTCGACAATGTGGCTTTTAGGCACATTCCCAGGATGGAGAATCAAGAGGCGAATGATCTTGCTCAACTGGCATCAGGATACAAAGTGTCGGAGGAGAAGTTAGAAAAAGCCATTGAAGTCAGAGGAAGAATCATATCTGTAGGTTTGTCCCCATCAGATTTAGAGACAATAAAATTGGGATATGGTGACGAAGAGAATTATGAGATTTGCAACGTAGATGATGCAGGAGTCGAAGACTGGAGAAAACCCATCAAAGAATATTTGCAAGATCCGAATCAAAAAGTCGAACGAAAGGTAAGATATAGAGGTTTGAGTTATGTACTTTTTGGCAATGAATTGTTCAAGAAGACTGCAGAAGGAGTCTTATTGAAATGCTTAGGCGAAAATGAAGCATACATAGCGTTGTCGAATGTGCATAATGGAGCGTGTGGCGCACACCAAGCAGGCCACAAAATGAAGTGGTTATTGTTTCGACAAGGAATGTATTGGCCAACAATGCTGAAGGATTGTGTCGAATTTGCAAAAGGGTGTCAAGAGTGCCAAGTACATGCAGGCATACCACATGTTCCTGCAAGTGAGTTACATTCGATTGTAAAACCTTGGCCATTCAGAGGTTGGGCTTTAGATTTAATTGGTGAAATTCGACCAGCTTCTTCAAAAGGGCAAAGGTACATTTTAGTTGGAGTAGATTATTTTACTAAGTGGATTGAAGCTATACCATTGGTGAATGTAGATCAAGAAGCAGTTATGGATTTTATCCAAAAGCACATAATCTACAGATTTGGGATACCGGAAACAATAACAACAGATCAAGGATCTGTGTTTACTGGTCGAAAGATGCAGAAGTTTGCACAAGAAACAGGTTTTAAGCTCCTTACTTCGACACCTTATTATGCTCAGGCTAATGGACAAGTCGAAGCAGCTAACAAGGTTGTGATAAATTTGATCAAAAAGCATGTAGGTGGAAAGCCAAAAAATTGGCATAATACCTTAGATCAAATTTTACGGGCTTGTCGAACATCTCCTAAAGAAGCAACCAATTCGACTCCATTTAAATTAACTTATGGGCATGATGCAGTTTTGCCAGTCGAATTGTATTTGCAATCAGTTAGGGTTCAAAGGCATCATGAGATCCCATCAGAGACATACTAGAGTATGATGATGGATGAATTGGTTGATTTAGACGAAGAAAGGCTACGTGCCTTAGATCTCATAAAGAGACAAAAAGAGAGAGTCGAAAAGTTTTACAATAAAAAAGTAAAATTTAAGACTTTTTCAATTGGTGATTTTGTGTGGAAGGTAATTCTTCCTATGGATCGAAAAGACAGAGTTATGGGAAAATGGTCTCCCAAATGGGAAGGACCTTTCAAAGTTTTGAAAATATTTTCTAATGGCGCATATGAGGTCGAAGAGATAGGGAAAGACGAAAGGATATTAAAAATAAATGGCAAATATTTGAAAAGGTATAAACCAATATTGCAGGAAATAAAGATAGCAGTCGAATAAAATTGAAATTGAAAGGAAATATTGTGCTGCCAAACAGATGGCGTTAAATCATTACAAATAAAGCCTCAAAGGGCTGAAAATTGACAGGCAAATTCGACTAAAGCTGAAGGTTTGCAAATTGTGCCTTCAAATATGTAAATTTGTCTTTCTGAAATTGAAGTCGACGATCACAGAGGTTCCTGTGAATATGGGCAACTTCAATCTCTTGGTTGATCTTTTGAGCTATCTCTGCGTGTTGAATGCCAACCTTCAACTCTTCATCAATCTCGCTTTGCCTAGGCTGTTGGATAGAAGCTATGAGTTCCTCCTCTTTGGAAATTTTCTCTTGGAGAACTGCTATTTGTTTCTTCCATGTTTGAATGTGGTTATGGCAAGTAGCAATCTTCTTGACAGAGGCTTCAGAAAGCTCTTGTAGTTTCGAAACCTTATTTGTCGAAACAGAAACAGAGTTCCATTCAGCAGCTTGTTGGTCCATTTTTTTAGAGATTTGTTGACACAAGTCCCTTCGACGGTGAAGATCTGCGCTGGATAAGTCAATCACAGTTGTCAGCTCTATCACAAAATTGCAGACTTCGACAGAAGCATCCAAGACGTTAACTTGCTTCAACAGTTTCTTCAACTCCATTGGAGCAGTGGCATTTTCCCCTAGAACTTGGAACAAGTCAACATCAAGGATCTTCGCCTTGATCTGAGTCATGATATTGGGTAGAGACTGCACTTCAGAAGTGGCTCCAGAAGTAGTCGAACTGCTGTAGGAAGAGTCTTTAAAGTTGAATCTGGTGCTAAGTATGGCTTTTAGGTAGTCCAGGGGTTTCTGCACCTTGAGATTTTCAAGCTCTTCATGAGAAAGACTAGTCGAACCAATTGTTTGGGAACTCCTTTTAGTTTGGTCAGGAGTAGGCTGGTTGCTATGCTCTGAAGTTCTCCTAGCTTCCTGTTGCTTCGACAGATCTTCTTCTTCAGCGGTCTTCTCTTCAGGATCTCCTTTGACAGCAGTGTCTGCTTCAACATCATCATCTCTTTGTTGCTCAGCGTGTAATCCAGGATGAGAAGGAGAGTTGTTATCAGAATCAGCTCCCACAGTAGTGTCGAATGCTTCGACCGTTTGTCTCTCAAGTTCTTTGATGGGAGTGTCCTCCTCTCGAGCTACCTCCTCCTGGATTGTCTCAGGCTGTTTTTTGACGACCTTTTGCTTCTATCAAAAGAAAAAAATTTATAAGTTAGAAATGAAATAAAATAAATGAGAGGGGTCGAAATTGAAGTTTACCTTAGAGGTCTCAGTTTTGGAGCTAGACTTTCCACTCCCCGTGTCCTTCGGCTGATGTTTTGTAGCAGGACTGCTAGAAGATTCCCTTTTAGATGATTTGACAATGGATTTTTGTGAGGCAATTTTCTGCAGTCTTTTCTTCTTTTGAGGAGGGGGATTTGGAGATGGAGACTCATCACTGGACTCTTCGACAGGGATTATCTCTGGTATTTTCTTTCTTTTTAGGAATGTAGAGGTTTTTTGACTTACCTAATCATATAAATCAAAAATAATGAGTGTCTTAAAGAAACAAAAGAATGGATCAAAAGAGGAAGAGATTTGTACCTTAGTCGAAGGTGTCTGGGCGGCACTTTGTGGAGTTTCGACGGAAGCTTTCTTTGCAGGCGCTTTCACAGCTGAAAAAAAAAAGGGGAAAGTTAGACAGTGAGAAATACGTGATAATAAAATGACAAAATTCGTTTTGTTGTTAACACCTTCAAGAATGGGATCTTCCACGCGAACGTGTTCTATTCCAATATGAAGGTGCCCTGGGTAGTTATCCAGATGATACTTAGTCGCAACCACGCGTTCAGCAGGTTTTTTATAACTTTCACGAAGAACTTTCATATGGTTCCCACATGTGAACCAATCTGGAAATGGAGGACTTAAAGCCACACCAAATTCAGCAGATGGTAAAGGTGGAAACTTAGGAGGATAATAGCTGAAAGCCAAGTCATAACGCACTTCTGGTCGAATGTGTGAAGGCAGTTTCAACTTCTCCAACTTCTCCGTGAATTTTTCTTTTAAAGTAACCGCTGCTTCGCGTATGGTTCGACTAAGATCATCAGGTCTGTAAACGGTTTCAAAATATTTTTGAAATTTTTGTATTTCTTGGATGTGTCTTTGCGTACCTTTTTTAGTCCGTTCCTGCACAAGAGCAAAAGCATTCGTCAGATGAGTGTTGAAAGCTTTTACGTCAAAAAATTTGGTAGCATAGTATTCCCTCCACCATGTGTCGAACTCAGGAGTGCAAAGGAATGATGGTTGAAAAACCACCGGTCGAATATCCAAAGATTCATCAGTCAGCCTGTTCGACAATTCCCTGCTGGTGGCTTCGTCGTGGAAGGAGTTGTAGAAAATGATGGCCCCTTTTTTAGGGAAAAGAGGTCGAGGCATGATTTGAATTAGGCCAAATTGCCTGGCAACCAAGTTAGGTTGATAAACTATTAAGGCAATCTGGGGTTTCGTAGTATTGCGGTGGGAGAACAGGAGCCTAGGGGTCAAAAAGGATTCCCAGACATTTAGGAAGATGTTTTCATCTTTTTTGGTTTGCAAGGGGAATTGTCGTGTAAGCCATTCAGGTCCAATCGTTCTATCAGCAAATGGAGCCATAGTCGAAGTAAAATGATGTCTCTCAGCAAACATCATTACATAGCTAATGAAGGCCCGTCGAAGGCTAATTGCTTCATCAGTTGGTGTCAGTTGCACCAATCTAGGCCATTCGACACTCCTGTTTTTGAATTCCTCTTCATTTATGTCATGCTTCGCAGGAATAAAGGCTTCGAAGGTGGCATTCAGCCATAGTTGCAAGAGCCAAAAGGGGCCTGCCAAATTAAGCTTCCCTTTGTCCTTCAAAGTTTTCAAAGAACGCACGCTTTCGCTCAAGGACTCATACAAGTTCACCAGGATTACCTCACTCAAGCATAATTTGATCCCAGCATGGAGTTGGTTCGCCATAGTGATGAACCTCTTAGCCACTTGAAGTGAGCGGGAGCAAAAGACAAATTTGGTCAGCCACAAGGTTAGAAAAGCTATGTGCTCTTTGTCAGAAACTTCTTGGTCATCTTCGCCATGGTAGTGAGACATAAAAAGGGAGTATGGGGCGAAACTAGTGTCGAAATCTATGGAGTCCTCGTTCAGGTGAGTGGGGTCGAAGTCAATGCCAACTGGACTAAGGCCAACTATGGCAGCTATGTCGAACAGCGTAGGGGTGACCATCCCACAAGGGAGGTGGAGGGTGTTATACGTACTATCCCAAAAATAAAGGGAGGCTAGCAGCATGTTAGGGCAAACATTGGGTCCTACTCTTGATAATTGTATAAAAATTCCTATTTCTTTCCAAAAATTTTCTTTAACATTTTCAACTCTGTTCAACCAAGACAGGTAATCTGAAAGGTCTTTCGACCAAGGGCAAGTTCTAAAAATCCTAGTATGATTTAGATAGGTTAAATTTATTACTTCCTCATCTTTTTCATTTGAACCTTGAGGTTCAGTTTGTTCTACTGGTTTCTCAAGAGTTGGGGGTTTCACCCCAGCACCTATGGGTTTTGTGTGAGAATAAGTGGGAAAAAACTCTTGTAAACGCTCAGGTTTAATTTCTGGGTTAGGGAGTGGTCCTAACATGGCATAATGATTACCAGAAATAATAACAGGGATGAGTACCTGGGATTTAAAAATGCAGTCTTTTTCCCTCGCGTTTGGAGGCTCAGGAATGTATTGTTGATCCCCAATCAGTGTTGGTTCATCCAACCTATGCGCAGGAGGGATGATGGAAGGTTGCTCACTCTTGGAAACTTTGCTGCTTGATGGTTTTTGAAAAGCCATTGTTGAATCAGAAAGTTTTTTAGAAAGAAGATGAAGATTTGGAGCGGTTGTGAAGAAGAAAAGTTCAAAAGCGTAAAAAAGAAAGAGAAATAAGGGTTTATGTATTTATAAGAGGAGATGATTTAAAAAAAAAAAAAAAAAGAGAACCCTTTGGGTTTAGTGGTGATCATGGAGGGCACGTGGCATCATCTTGACGGTGATGACGAAAAATGGAAGTTAAAAAGAAATAGCCATGATGTTAGGTTAAGTAATAATGGGCTAGAAGCTAGAACGTGGGCTGGAGTTGACGTTTTGAGAAAAGTAAAATGATAAAATATGTTGGGACTTGAAATTGTGTAATTTAAAATTAGGATGACATGGCGTCAAAATATTGGTTGAACACCAAAGGATTATTTCTACAGGGTAGTCGAAATACCTTTGCTGGGGGGCAATTTGTATATGCGTATTTTTGACGCCATGAGTTCAACACATAAAGAGTTGTTTTCGACAAAGTGGAGGTACATGCCAAAAGAAACACAACTGAAAGAGTATATCTACTTGGGAGATATTCTTCAACATTCTTCGACATTTCGACGGGGCAACGTTTCGACATTTCGTCAAGTAAAGATTTCTGCAAATGGAAAAGGTTTTGACAAGTATGAAGAACGTTGTGATAGTTCGACAATTCGACAAGTCTGAAAGGACGCGTTGGTTCGACATAACTTAAAGATTCAAATTCAAGAGAATTATAACGTTTGGCAGAAGACGCGTGGAAGCACCTGGCGAAAGGGAGACATGCAGAAGGCTAGATGTCGAAGTTTTAGGATTTAGTCGTTAATAGCAGTTATTTTGTTTATCTATAAATAGGATAGTTGTTATTAGAATTCAGTGTGAAAAACTTGTACAAAACTTCCTGCAATTACTCAAAGTACCCGTGTGAGAGAAAAGAGTTATTCGGAAAAATGTACGTGTAAACACCATCTTTCAATTTCTTTATCAATCAAAGTCTTTTTACCAATTTCTTTACATTACCAGCATCTTTATGTTTTCTTCGCCATTTTACTTTAAAGTTCTTTCTTCGCCATTTTAATTTAAAGTTCTTTCTTCGCCATTTTACTTTAAAGTTCTTTCTTCGCCATTTTACTTTAAAAGTTCTTTTCAAAGTCATTTTCTTTTATCTCAGACTTTTATCTAGAGTTAGTTGAAATCTTTCATTCTAAAAGACTCAAATACATAAAACCAAGCACCAAGATATCACCCTTGACTTAAAATTATCACGTTGATCTAAGTTTTCGCCCGACGTCCTAGGATTTGTTTGGTTAATCCTGCAAGTAACCCAGACTTCACCATTCTGGTAAACCAGAGATTGTTCGCCAAGATCAACAGCGAACACGTTGTCGGTGATCGGTTTTGATATTGAATCGCATTGCGATAGTTTCTTTGTTTTTGAGTTTTGTATATATCGTATATATTGTCTGTTTCCATAATGTTTGTTCAAGTGTTGTATACATTTTGTTCCCGTAACGTTTGTTTAAGTGTTTGGTTAGGGCACTTGCTTTTGGTTTGCGTGGTGAGGCATCACTATGGCATGAAGGAAGGAAGTTGCTAGCTAAGCATTGTAAAGGCGTCGAGTAAAACAAGCTTGGTGTATTATTTTCTTTTGTTGTTGTTTTGTTTAGGTAGTATGGTGAGTATTCATTAAACAAGTTGTACTCGGATTTTTCGTAATATTCTTAAATCTTCACTTTACAACTTGTTTAATGAATTTTTGCCGGTTTTTCAGTTTGTGTATATTAATAGTTTTCGCGTTTGTCAATGAGCTTGTTTTGAGTTGCTCGAGGAAATTTGTGGTGATGTTCCAAGTTTGATCGTTTCGACTCGCGGATGTATGGTAATGATATTGTTAAGTTTTGTACACGTCCAAGGTATGTGTTTATCGCTTTCTTGACTTTAGCATATTCATGATACTTAGGCTTTTTACAAACTTCCATGCCATTCATTATTTTGTATACCTGTTCTTATTGTGAATCACTTTAGTTCCCAACCTTTTTGTGAGGTAGCCTTCCATTGTTCATATATGCGCGGAGTACCAACATTCTTGTTTTGACTGGATTTTATTATGCTTAATCTTTTGTTTGTGTTGATTATATGAAATCATGAAAAGGATCAAGGCATTTTGTTTCATTTTGAGCACAACTACCTTAGCCGAATAGTCAATTCACCTTGTGAGTGTGTGATCATTTGTAACCCCTTTGAGCCTTTGGTCATTATCCATGTTGTTTGAGTTTGATGCTTGTCTATGAGTGTCAAATTTACTTTTTGTATGGATTTTGATTGATTATTTTTTCTTGAACCCTCAACTTTGTGTTGTTGTATGAATTTTTGCCTTGCTTTAAAAAGTAGGGAGTATTCACATGATGATGTGGTTGAATTCAAGTTGGGGAGAGAAATATTGTTTACTCATTGGTTGATTTCTATGAGGTCAAATAAGGGGCTGTTTTGCTGTCATGTTCGCTTTGCGAGTATGATAGCAAATGTTCGCTTTGCGAATAGCTGGAGAGTTCCCAGCGAAGGCTCCCAGATTTGGGCAGTGGCGAAAGGTACTAAAGTTCGCTTTGCGAACGTCCTAGCGAGTGTTCTCCTAGCGAATGATTGTTCACTTTGCGAACCTCTGAAGAAAAGAAACAAAAAGAAAGAAAAAGAAAATCCTTGAGAAAGGAAACAAAAAAGAGTTCAAATAATTGTGCTAAATAAGTATTGTGTTTTGTGTAACACTTTGGATTTTGGAAGAAGTTGATTGGAATTTTGTGTTTGACTCTTTGTGAGTTGATCACTCCCTTAGGTTTAGGCAAGTTTTTGTTTCAAATACCTTTATAAATTGTCCCTTGTTTGTTTACCCGACCACGCTACAACCTTGAAAGTCCTTGTGATTCTTGCCTTTGTATGTTCAATGTGAATTTTTGGATGGTTGCATAATTTAGTCTATTGTTTGCAAGATTGTTGTGTGAGTGAAAAGAACCTCATTTTGTGTTTTTCATCTACCGATGATTGTTTTTGATAGGTGTGATTCACATTTGAACTTGTGTTGTTTTAGAATTTTTTGCATGACTTTTGTACTTTGCTTTTGTTTCGTGACTATGTTATCTTTGTAGTTTAGTGGTAAGTATTTACTTTGTGTGTACCATTTTCGATTGAACCATTGCATTTGTTTTCCGTTTTCAAAACCTGTTGATTCGTGATTCTTTGGTTATTGCTTTTGTTTCTTTGAGTCGCTTGATTTTTGTTTGAGGAAAAACAATTATGTAAGTTGGGGATAGTTGATAAGTGCGAAATGTACCTATTTTTGTATATAAGTTTTGTTGCACTTATCTATACTTTTTGTTAAATATCATATGAATAAACTCTGCTTTGTTTGTAATTACGTTTACTTTATGTTTTAGTGTATATATTGCGTATCGTATAAATATCATTGAGTTTAATTGATTTTCTCTAATTTTTGTAGGTATTCAAGCAAGGTTATCTTGCCATATTCATGAAGAGCATTGAATAAGCTTTCCAACGCTTCCGACCGTGCGTCAATCGAAGTTACGGTTCAAAAGTTATCAAGAAAACAAGTTCTGGTTTGCTGTCATGTTCGCTAGGCGAACTGGAGGCGAGCGTATTCGCTAGGGAGTTCGCAATGCGAACTCAAGGTGAATGAAAAGGGCCCGGAAGCGTGAAAAACATAATTTTGGCAGTAGCTAAGGCGGTGTATGTTCGCTGTGCGAACGGGGGTTCGCAGTGCGAACCTGGGAAGCCAATTTTGCCTATTTTAGTCATTTTTCAGCATTTTTTAGGTTATGGTTTTGGGGATTCTTGCTCCAATTCCATCAAACTTCATTTTTTTAGTAGATTTGCTTAGAAAACAACATGGAAGCTTGCATATGGATGAACCGGGGTGGATTGATCGTTGATCGGCTCTGACAAACCTTGAGATGTTTGGTTCATTTCTCTTCTTCGTTGTGTTTTTCTTCTTTGTTGGGTTTTGTATATGTATTGACTATGATCTCATGTATATTTGTCACCCATGGCGTTGTATAAAACTTGCTTTACAAATCTTTATTGGTGATTGTCTCTGATTTTTGCTTTATGCGCGGGGTTTGAGTTGCGTTAGAGATAATCCTCACAAACTTCGATTAGGGATGATTATCTGTTAGTTTCTGGACTCTAGAGATAGATTTAAGAGCTAACAATCTTCAATAGGCGTCGAAGCTTAATGCCTTCGTGCCTTGAGTCGCGTGCGAGAGTGTCGGCGTGGGTAACACGGTTGTTCTCTCAACTTTACGTTAGACATAACCTTTGTTGTGAGCGATGTTGGGTGATATTGAGGAGTATTATAGGTGGAGTATAACTGGTCGGTAAGTTTAAGTTTGTGAGGAGCCAATTATGTGCATGCCGGATAAGTTTGTCTTGCTTAAGAATGAGTTTTTTTTATGTTTTAATATTTACTTTTCTGTTTTCTTGTTTTAAACCATTTTAATCCAAACTCATAAACGCGAGAGACTGTCGAACATCATTCTTTCCCTCGAACCGATCTCTGTGGACATGATATAAATCCCGGAGGGAATTCTTCCGAAAATAAATATTTTTGCTGCTTGCCCTATTCTGCAACCAACATTATCCCAAGAGGGGTCAATGATTTTGAGGGCAGGTACAAAAAATACCAGTATAACCTTTGGGGATGGGTAGAGCCTTGAATTCATGACGCTGAACCTTTGACCCCATATTTTTTCTATGTTTTTGTGTGCTGCATTCATGCATTCATTTCATTAATAAACATTAAACAAAAAAATCTTCTCTTCTAGTCTCTCTTTTTCAAATTAAACTAAGACAATGATTGCAAATATCAGAGAAAAAGATTGCGTTATGGACTTCGGTAGAAGGAAGACTCACAAGTACACCTTCAAGGTTCCAAAACTAGAGGATTTTAGAGGGTTGGCAAGGATGATCACCAACCCTGATGCTTTCAGAGCCAAGTTCGGAGGACTGCTATCTCTATTAGGGGTCCATGTAATTGAAGGAATCCTGGCTGCGCTCATTCACTTCTTTGATCCGGTCTATCACTGTTTTATATTCCCGGATTATCAACTAGCACCAACGTTGGAGGAGTACTCTCACCTGACTGATTTACCCATTACTGACTAAGCTCCCTTTTCTGGACTGGAAGAAATTCCAAAAGATCAGACCGTTGCAAGAGCAATTTTTTGGATGAGTCCGAAGTCAAGACTCACATGACCACTAAGGGTGGAATCCAAGGTTTACCAGCCAAGTTCCTGGTAAAGAAGGCTCTGTACTTTGCTAGTATAGGGAACGTGACTGCTTTCGGGAGCGTCTTTGTTTTGCTCACCTACGGGTTATTTCTGTTTCCCAACATTGATAACTTCGTTGATATCAATACCATTAAGATTTTTCTAATTGGAAACCCTGTATCGACCTTGCTCGCAGATGCTTATCATTCTGTACACCTAAGGAATTTGTACAGCGCAGGAATGATCACATGCTGTGTACCCCTGCTATACAAATGGTTCACTTCCCATTTACCTAAGTCTACCACTTTTTTGGATCATAAGAGTGCTCTACGTTGGTCACAGAGAATCATGGCTCTTACCAACTCTGACATCGATTGGTACAATCAAATCTATGACGGGATCAGAATCATTGACCATTGTAGAAATCTCCCTAATGTACCCCTCATAGGAACTAAAGGAGGAATCAATTATCATCCAGTTTTAGTTCGTCGTCAATTTGGATACCCGATGAGACATGTCCCTCGTAATGTTCATCTGGAAGGTCTTTTCTTCAAGGAAGGAGAAAATGACAGGGCACTAAAGACAGAAATAGTGCATGCCTGGAAACATGTTCATAGGAAAGGAAGAGAGTCTCTAGGAAAACCGGATTGTGTCTCGGTGGAACCTTATCTCCACTGGGTACAAACTAGAGCTCTCAAGCTGAGGATGTCTTACCCTCGTCAAGAAGTTTTCCCATTAAAATACATCAACTGTTAAAAGAAAAAGATGCTCTGATCGAGATTTTAGAGCAACATGCTGTAGAAAATCAAGAAAACCAAAGGAATTTGCTCGCTCCTTTCACTTGGCAAAGGAATGACAACCTGACAACGGCTCAAGAGCCTCGGTCAAAGAAAAGGAAAGTACCAGAACCAGCGCCTGAGCTCTCCTCAAAGAGGACTCAGGATCCATAAGTTTAAACATTTCCTTTTACAGCACTTTGTAATTTACTGTATTTCCATTTCCGCAATCCTTGAATTCAATAAAACGGGGTCTTCCCCACTGTTTGATATTTTCAATCCAATTGTCGAAGTTTATTTTGATTAAACAAAAAATCATTAATATAATCATTGCATATCATTCATCATTCTCACATAACGTATTCTCCTTACTTACGAATCTCACATTTGTGTCTCGATTCTAGAGTCAAGCTGTCTCATTCATACAATACTCGGGCCAATCGCCAAAAGAAAATGGAGAATCTCGAGGAAGAGAACAGAGAGTTGAGAGAAGAACTCGACGATCTGAAAGAAGATCTGAGGAAGCTTCATAATGACATGCAAGCTCTGGTAGAAGCTCAGATACAAAGGACTGTGATCTCAGAAATCACATCAACGCCCATAGTGGAGAAGTATGATCCTCGGTATACCATGCCGAAAGATTGTCCCTGGGGCATGCCTATTAACTATATCTCGGAAGGATATATTCCGCCGATCACGGAAGATCCAGAAACTGCAGCAGGAATCGCTGGGCCTGAAGGTTACAAACTTTGGGAAAGCGAAGATGCTAGGGGCATGACAGCAACTCCTGAAGGTTACAAACTTCGGGAAGCACCAAGAGTTACGACCGTAATGGCTATACCACCACCCGTGGTACACACTGTCCCGGAAAGATAGATTCCATAGATAGCTTCTGGTAGAAACGAAAGTATGGATGACAGAATGAAGGAGTTCCAGGAACAGTTCCTAGAAATGCAGAAAGAACGACAAGCCATTCGCGGTCAGGATCTATTCGGAAAGGACGCCGCAGACCTTTGTTTGGTCCCCAATGTGAAAGTTCCGCACAAATTCAAGGTGCCCGAATTTGAGAAATACAAGGGTAACTCTTGCCCTCAAAGTCATTTGGCGATGTACGCTCGGAGAATGTCAACTCAGACAGAGAACCAACAGCTATTGATCCACTACTTTCAAGATAGTTAATTGGTGCCGCACTCAAATGGTACATGGGTTTAAATCGCGCCAAGATCGCCACTTTCAGAGATCTTGGCGCTGCCTTCGTTCAACAATATAAGTATAACCTAGACATAGCACCGGACAGAGACCAACTCAGAGCCATGTCACAAAAGGACAAGGAAACCTTTAAGGAATATGCTCAGAGATGGCGTGAAATTGCCGCGCAGATTTGTCCACCTCTTGAGGAAAAATATATGACAAAGATCTTCATAAAGACCTTGAGCTCATTTTACTACGACAGAATGGTCGCCAGCGCGCCTAACGACTTTACTGAAATGGTCGGCATGGGGGTTCGTCTTGAAGAAGCAGTTCGAGAAGGACATCTGGTCAAAGATGTCGGATCATCAAGCAGTACTAAAAGATACGGTAGTGCTCTCCCTAAGAAAAAAGAGCAAGATATTGGAAATATCTCTCTCGGAAAGTAAAGGCGACGATACCAACCAGTAGCAGCGGTAAATCCTGCTATCAACCCTGCGCTTGTTCCTACATATCAACCTCAGGTTGCTCAAAGCCAACCGAATCAACAACAATTTCAGCAAAGGACACGACAGCCTCTTCAGCAAGCTCGTCCTCAGTACAACAACAACCGTACAACGCGGCCACCAGGGTTTGACCCTATACCAATGTTGTACGCCGAACTGTTTCCACTACTACTGGTCAAGGGGCATGTCCAAACCTGGGCTCCTCTCATAATACCGAAAAATCCACCTTTTTGGTTCAAAGCGGATCAAACTTGCCCTTACCATCAAGGAGGACCAGGGCATAACATAGAAAACTGTCTCAGCTTCAAATCAAACATACAGAAGCTTGTTAGGAGCGGGGTATTATCCTTCAAGGATACAAATCCTAATGTTCAAACGAACCCGCTGCCTCAACACGAGAGAGCTGTGGTAAATTTGATAGAAGAAGGGTCTAAGCACAACTATCAAGTTCGTGATGTACTCTTATTGGGAACCAACCTGGTCAAGATGCATTACAGACAGAGCGGGTACGGTCATGTGCCGTCGCATAACTATCACTAGTGTGATGTCTGCTCTAAAAATAATCAAGGATGTTCTGTGGTGCAATCAGCTCTACAGGAACAGATGGATCTCGAATGGATCCAAGAGCACCGAATTCGTGAAGTCAACATGACTTATACGAATTCCAACATCATTCAAAACCACAACATTCTAGTAATGAATGTCAACTTGGTGGCAATGCACTCAAGGCAAAGCCAACATCGTGATCTGCCACGGCACGATTCCTGTCTGACTTGCTCGGTAAATAAATAGGGATGCTCTTTTGTACAAGAGGCCCTCCAGCGTTAGATGGATCTTGGGTGGATTCAGGATTACCACGATAGAAGGCAGTATCAAGTGAATATGATTCAAATCTTTGATATTCGTTTGATGAATACCAACTTGGTGGAGTTACATGCTACATAAGTCTAGCTCGGTTTTCTGACTTCGCATAATTATCAGAACTGTACAGTATGCCATTAGAGCGACCAAGGATGTGCTCTCGTTCAAAGAACTTTGCAACACTTGTTAAACCACTGGTGCCTTCCGATCAATATGGATGAAGACACACAACAAGTCAGCGTGACTAATGGGAACCCTACTAGGCATCAAAGTCAGGATGTTCGGTCAATGGAAACTGATCTAGTAAGGTTACACTGCATACAAAGCGGACGTGGCCGGATGCCACCACACAACTATGAGCGCTGTAGAGTTTGCTCAAAGGATAATCAAGGATGCTACCTCGTGCGAGGAGCCCTTCAAAGTCAGTTGGACCACAAAGAGATTCACCCGTGTTCAGGCTCCGATTCAATTAACATGATGCCAGACTATCATCCTAATCAAGGCAAAAATGTTGTCTTAATCCCTAAACGAGAAATGGCCAAAGATGTGTGCGTCATAATCCCTCTACTCCGTGAATCAAGAGTTCCTATTAATAGTGGAAGGATTCTCAACCTCGAACCAATTGAGGCCGGCTATGATAGTCAGAGAAATCAAAAGGCTCCTATAGTTATCTATCTTCCGGGACCACTATCATATGAATCAACTAAGGCTATCCCTTACAAATACGGTGCAACAACAATTGAGAATGGAAAGGAAACTCCATTACCCTCCTTCGTGGACATTGCAGACATCAGTCGAGTAACACGGAGCGGTCGAATCTTTAATCGAGGAGTTGGAGAACCCACCAGAGAAAAGGACCCTCAAACAGAAGTTCCTAATCAACTAGTCGGTCAATCCGGTGATCCCAACCTTTCAACGAACAACGATGAGATGCTGAAGCTCATCCAAAAGAGTGAATACAACATTGTTGATCAACTATTGCAAACTCCTTCAAAAATCTCGGTGTTATCACTTTTACTCAGTTCTGAAGCTCACAGGGAAGCTCTACAGAAAGTCTTAGAGCAAGCCTTTGTGGAACAGGATGTAACAATACGACAGTTCGATAACATCGTCTCTAACATCACTTCCTGCAATAACTTGGGATTCAGTGATGAAGAATTATTGGAAGAGGGCCACCGTCATAACATGGCACTCAATATTATAGTCAACTGCCAGGACGATGCTTTAGCCAGCATACTGGTAGACACCGAGTCAGCTCTAAATGTGATGCCAAAGTCTACATTGATGCGATTATTATACCGAGGATCTCCGATGAGAGCAGTGAGGTCACTGTCAAAGCATTTGACGGATCCCAAAAAATAGTTATCGGCGAAGTCTACCTTCCCATAACTATCCGTCCTCACACTTTCCAAGTCACTTTCCAGGTCATGGACATCCGGGAAGTATACAACTATTTGTTAGGAAGACCTTGGATTCACGAGGTTGGGGAAGTCACTTCAAAACTTCACCAGAAGCTGAAGTTCGTCAAGAATGACCAACTCATCATAGTCTGCGGAGAGCAAGCCTTGATCGTGAGTAACTTATCATCGTCCACTTGTGTAGAACCAGAGGAGGTAATCGGAACCCAGTTCCTAGCACTTTCGGTGAGTAATGACAAACAATCAGAAAGAGGAACGTCGATTTCCTCATTTAAAGATGCTCTCGAAGTGATCAAAAGTAACAATGCGAAAGGATGGGGGCAGCTTGTCATTCCTACTAATAACAAACCGAAGAAAGGTCTTGGTTTTTCTTCAAACTGTGCCCAGACTGCTACTAACGATGAAAGCCTTCATCCTATTCAAGACTTCTTCCACAGTGGAGGTTTCCTTCACCCAGTGTCTCAAGAAGTACATACCATCAACGAGGGTGATTCCTCCGATGCAGATGAAGAATGGAAGTCCTATCTTAACGAGGACGGTTATATGTCTCAGGAAGAGATGCCTACGCCATATTGCTTCCCCACGCAGAGTCTGAGATATATACCAAGGTCAGATGTCAAAATGATATACGGAGATTGTTATCCGGAAGTATGTCGTGCTCCACCAAACTCATTAGAGGAGGACACTCTGATGAAAGATAAATTTGACCATGACTATTATGGCCCGATGGATGGCCTGCCTATGTGGCAGCCGTACCCAAGAGACTCGGGACAAGAGAATCATCCGAACGATGCATATCAGCTCAGCATCAATGAAAAGAATACATGCGTCCCCACAGAAGCATGGGATCATTACTCAGGGCATTCAGAAAATATCCAGTACGACGATGAATTTGCAAAGATAGCAGGACAAGAGTTCCTTAACTATGCTTTTCTCGAGGTCAACGTCATCAAAAGGGGTGACTCTTCCAGTTCCAAAGAGGTGTGGGACACCTTAGGACAACCGAGTGGCAAATACGACTTTATGGTCAAATACACTGCTCCCGAAAGCTCTCGTATCAAGCTCGAAGACATCCAACCAACTGGATAGGGAGATATACCTGAGAGTACAAACACTGTGCAAGATACAACAGAAGAATCCTCCTACGACAACTCTGCCTGGGAGACAGATTCCAATGATCCTTCTCCACCAGAAATCAGCGTCATTTCTGAAGACAAGCCAAGAAAGAAGGTACCAGACTTTGTGATTCACTAAGGAGTTCGCCGCCAATGGGTTGCAGTCAATGTTTCGAAAGTTGTTCATAAGTCTAAGTAATTGCCGTCTTTATCTTAACCTTTCACCTTGCCCAGGTGAAACGGATGTTTTGATAGGGCTTACTTTCTGTAAATGTACCTCTTCGCTTTGTCCAAAGCGACAGAGTTTTGTTTTATAGGGCTGTAGTTTCAAGAATCGACAAAATCATAAATAAAATAACGTCGTTCTGTAATTTCAGCATTTATTGTTGTTTTCTCTTTTCGCTTTTTCAGAAAATGGTAATCCTAAAAAACAACAAATAATAAAAAAACAAGCATTGTTCAAAAAAACACTGCACACACTCTTGCATTCTCTCTATCTCTTCTAAACACAAATCATCACGTCATGCAGATTGCTTGTTTTAAACCCCATTGAAACATACGATCCAATGCCTTCTCCAAACTTTGAATTCCCGGTATTTGAGGCTGAAGAAGTAAATGACGAAGAAATTCCAGAAGAGATCTCCCGATTACTCGGACAAGAGGAAAGGTCCATTGAACCTCATAAGGAGCCGTTGGAAATGGTCAACTTGGGTTCAGAAGAAGAGAGAAAAGAAGTCAAGATTGGGGAACTGCTCAGTCCAACTGTCAAAGAAGGTTTGATAAAGCTTCTCAAAGAGTTTCCCGATGTATTCGCTTGTTCATATCAGGATATGCCAGGGTTGGATACCAGCATCGCGGAACATCATCTACCGTTAAGATCAGAATGTCCGCCAGTAAAACAAAGATTAAGACGAACTCATCCAGACATGGCCATCAAAATCAAAGAGGAAGTACAGAAACAGATTAACGCAGGTTTCCTCGCCACATCAGAATATCCTCAATGGCTAGCCAACATAGTGCCAGTTCTGAAAAAGGACGGAAAGGTCAGGATGTGTGTAGACTACAGAGATCTGAACAAGGCAAGTCCAAAGGATGACTTTCCCTTACCGCACATTGACATGCTGGTTGACAGTACAACAAAGTTCAAAGTCTTCTCCTTCATGGATGGATTCTCGGGCCATAATCAAATCAAAATGACGCTGAAAGACATGGAGAAAACTTCAATTATCACCCCATGGGGCACCTTTTGCTACAAGGTGATGCCGTTCGGTTTGAAGAATGCCGGGGCAACCTATCAAAGGGCCATGACAACTATGTTTCATGACATGATACACAAGGAAATCGAGGTATATGTCGATGATATGATTGCCAAATCAAAAAAAGAGAATGAGCACGTTGAACATCTGTCAAAATTGTTCGAACGTCTAAGAAAATTCAAACTCCGTTTGAATCCTAACAAGTGTACATTCGGTGTTTGTTCAGGGAAACTGTTAGGGTTCATCGTCAGCCAAAAAGGAATTGAGGTTGATCCTGACAAAGTCAAGGCCATTCAAGAAATGCCTTCTCCAAAGAATGAAAAATAAGTCAGAGGATTTTTGGGACATTTGAATTATATTTCCAGATTTATATTCCTCATGACCGCGACATGCGTGCCAATTTTCAAATTACTCAAAAAGAATCAGGACTGCGTTTGGACAGAAGACTGCCAAACCGCCTTCGACAGTATCAAGGAATACCTGTTGAACCAACTAATTCTATCACCTCCAGTGGAAGAAATATCACTGATCATTTACCTAACAGTCTTGGAAGACTCCATAGGTTGTGTACTTGGCCAACAGGACGAAACAAAAAGAAAAGAATCTGTCATCTACTATTTGAGCAAGAAATTCACAGACTGTGAAACTCGATACACTATGCTTGAGAAAACTTGTTGTGTTATGGCTTGGGCAGCCAAACGTCTTCGCCAATACATGATTTGCCACACGACTTTGTTAATCTCAGAAGTGGATCCAATCAAGTACGTCTTTGAAAAGCCTGCTCTCATGGGAAGGATTGCCCGTTGGCAGATGTTGATATCAGAATACGACATCGAGTACCATGCTTAGAAAACCGTCAAAGGAAGTGTTTTAGCTGATCATTTGGCTCATCAACCGATTGACGATCAAGAATCAGTCGTATTTGACTTCCCAGACGAAGATGTCATGTATTTGAAAATGAAAGATTGCGATGAACCGCTACCCAATGAAGGGCCAAAACCAGATTCCCAATGGGGATTAATCTTTGATGGAGCTGTCAATAATTATGGAAACGAAATTGGGGCAATTATCATAACACCTCAGGATACCCACATTCCTTTCACTGCCCGACTGACATTCAAGTGTACAAATAACGAGGCCGAATACGAAGCTTGTATCTTGGGTCTCGAACAAGCGATCGACGTAAGGATTAAAAACTTGGATGTTTATGGCGATTCAACCTTGGTTATCAATTAGATCAAAGGAGATTGGAACACATACCAATCAGGATTGATTCCTTACAAAGATTACGCGAGAAGGTTGTTACCATTCTTTAACCGAGTCGAGTTTCATCATATCCCTCGTGAGGAAAATCACATGGCTGATGTATTAGCCACGCTCTCTTCTATGATTAGTGTAGGTCAATGGAATGACATACCTAAGATTAACATAATGTGCCTAGAACGGCCCCCCTACATATTCACGATTGAAGCAGTCATAGACGACAAACCTTGGTATCACGATATTAAATGTTTCCTTCAGAAACAGGAGTACCGGCCTGGGGCATTAAGAAAAGACAGAAAAACCCTCAGAAGACTGGCCGAAAACTTCTTCCTGAGTGGTGATACCCTCTATAAGAGAAATTTTGACATGGTCTTGCTCAGATGTGTAGACAGACTAGAAGAAAACATTCTGATAAAAGAAATTCATGAAGGATCCTTTGGCACTCATGCCAACGTACACACAATGGCGAGAAAAATTCTAAGAGCAGGGTACTATTGGTTAACCATGGAATCCGACTGCTACAAGTACATGTGGAGGTGTCACAAGTGTCAGATATACTCAGACAAAATCCATGTACCGCCAACATATCTCAAAGTTCCCTCTTCCCCATGGCCTTTTTCCATATGGGGAATTGACATGATTGGCATGATTGAACCCAAGGCTTCAAACGGACATCGGTTCATCCTGGTAGCCATTGATTACTTCACCAAGTGGTTCGAGGCAACATCATACGCCAATGTAACCCGACAAGTGGTGGTCCAATTTATCAAGAACAATCTCATATGTCGTTATGGTGTTCCAAGCCAGATCATTACTGATAATGGATCTAACTTGAACAAAAAGATGATGAAGGAGTTGTGTGCTAAGTTCAAGATAGAACACCATAACTCATCTCCCTACCGACCTAAGATAAACGGAGCGGTAGAAGCGGCTAACAAGAACATCAAGAAAATCGTTCAAAAGATGGTTGTAACTTACAAAGATTGGCACGAGATGCTACCCTTTGCTCTTTACGGTTATCGCACATCTGTCCGCACTTCAACAGGGGCGACCCCTTTCTCTCTAGTATATAGCATGGAGGCCGTACTTCCCGTAGAAGTAGAGATCCCGTCAATCCGGGTATTGATGGAAGCCAAGCTCACCGAAGCTGAGTGGTGTCAAAGTCGACACGATGAACTGAATCTGATCGAAGAAAAGCGAATAACGGCTCTATGTCACGGACAACCGTATCAGCAAAGAATGAAGAAAGCGTTCGACAAGAAGGTCTGACCTCGTGTCTTCAGGAAAGGAGACCTAGTGCTCAAGAAGATACAATCATTTCTCACTAATTCTCGGGGCAAGTGGACTCCAAGTTATGAAGGCCCCTATGTGGTCAAGAAAGCATTCTCAGGCGGCGACTTGAGACTCGCGACCATGGACGGAGAGGAATTTGCCTATCCCACAAATGTTGACGTAGTCAAGAAATACTTCGCCTAATTAAAAAAAATAAAAAAATGTCTCGGTGGATTAAAAACCCGAAAGGGCGGTCCAGGCAAAAATTAGTGACATAATAAAAAAAATCACCCCGATGGATTGGAAATCTCAAAGTACAATCCAGGAAAAAGTTAGGGATTCATGGCAAGTAATTATGTCCAACAAAGGGGCAAGTCCCTCGGCAGCAGTTACATCATCCGTCAGAAATCTCGATCAAGGTCATCTTCGACAGAAGCTCGGGATACCCAGAATTCAAAGTTGGTAGAAGGATAGCGGTCGTTATGTTTCAACGTAGCCCTTTTCCCTGTAAATTACCATTTTCTAACTTTGTATATACTCTTTGGAATCACGAGTCTGGCTGATTTCCATCCTATCAATAAAATTTGAGCCCTTGTGCTTTTGTTTGTAATTCTTATTTGTTTTAGCTTTACAGAATGATGTTTTTAACATGATTAGCGATTTTTGAAATAAAACAAAAATGAATTTACTTGTCGAACTTTTTCTGCTTTTAAAATAAAGATGGCAATTTCTTTTGACTGTTGAACATCAGAAGAACATCGGTCGCTTCTCCAGAAGTAATCGAACCTCAAAGTGCAGAATCACAGTACTCTTTCTAAGCCAGTACGCCGGAATGAAGGATCGGCAATGTCAAATGCGAATGTTCTGTCCGACATCACCGGCAGAGTTCGTATCTCCTAAGCCCGACCAACGTTGTTCCCCACGGGAACTATCTCTCCTAAGCAAGGCATAATTGCTATTTATAACCGAAGATACCACTTCATCCCCCGTAGTGGCTGAGTATCTAGTCGTGTTCATCTTCTAATCTGTATGTCTTGCCAGTTTTGTCAGCATATACATACATCATGCATTATTATTTTACATGCATATTCATATCACATCACTATCACTCTGGTCAGTCTTGTCCCCGAGTGGCAAAGTCCTCTTGTCAATCGATTTGTCAGTTCTTCCCTCGTCAAGAAGTGAAACATTTGAGCAATTTCTCTTCCAGTTTATTTCTGGATTGAAGCCGGTCCTTGACCACTTTGATAACTTGAACCTATGAAAAGCCAAAAGGCATTCGACAAACGTCACTCTTCGCCAGCGAAGATGATATATTCGCTTTCCCGGATTAAGGAAAATCCCTAGACAAAGCCTCTTAATCAAAGATTCAGCAATACAACAGTATTTCTCCGAAAAGCTTGCTATCAACAAGGTCATCGGCACCTTCCAAATGGGATCACATTGTATGGCATTTCTCCGAGAAGATCTCGAGGAAAAGTATGATGTAATATCCCCAAACAGAAAGCAGTCTCTCAAGAGACTCGTTTTCCCCAGTAGAGTCGACAAATGGCGTCTCCAAATAAAGAAGTTTATACACCTCTATAAATCAGATAAATGGGTTTCCCCAGCCAGTCTGACATTAAAACTTTTTCCATCAAATGGCATCTCTCCAGGAAAATTCGGCGAGAAGTTTGAGGAAAACTGCTACAAATAGTGTCCCTTGTCAAGAAAGTTTATTGACAAAAGAAACTAAGACCAGTTCCTTGGTAGGAAACCAGGATCTCAGAAACTAAGATCAGTTCCATGGTAGGAAACCAGGATCAAGGGGAAGTTTATTACGGAAACTGAGACCAGTTCCTTGGTAGGAAACCAGGATCGAGGGGAAGTTTACATCAGAAACTGAGACCAGTTCCTTGGTAAGAAACCAGGATCGAGGGGAAGTTTCTACCTTTTCTAAGCATCATTGCTTAGCAAAAGAAGATGGATGAGCAAGCTGCCATTCATAACCACCATCAAAATTTCGGGTATTCCGATATTTAATCCTCTTGCACCCCGAATGCCCGAATACCTTCGCCATTCACACCTTCGGATCCAAGAAGATTAAATAGGGGAATTTGTCATACCCCAAATTTTGACCACTAATATTTCCCATCATTGTGTAAATCATCATCAAAATATGGATGTATTTACATGCCTCATCAATCTCCTCAGGAATTGTTAGGCATTCTCTACCATCAAAGATTAGGGTTTCAAGCCCTCTCAGAGCATTTAGACAAAGGACCAATCAAGAAATGACATGATCTTCAACTTGTCTAACCTCTTAAACACCCACAAAGGATCAAGAGGACTCCCACATCAAGAATCAAGGACAAAGTTGCAACATTCCAAGTGGATCAAGCCTCAAGATCATCAGTGTCACCAAACTAGGGTTTTGGTTGACTGAGGCCACCAGATGGAAATTTTCCTCTAGGCATGAGCCAATGCTTCAAAAGCACAACCTAAGGTACTCCAAGGGACCTCTTGAGCCCAATCATCAAGTCAATTTAGCCTCAGGGGATGCATTTATCAAAAATCAGGAAATAGGGTTTCTTGACCTAATTCACCCCAAAGTTGACTTTTGGGACAAAACATGAGGAAAGACCTCAAGACATGATTTGAGGATCTCTAATAAACCACATTTATCCATTTGCAACAATGGATTGATCCAAGTAGCTTGATCAACAAATTTCAAGTTCATCAGAACCACAGTTAGGGTTTCATGGTAAAAGTCAATTGTATCTTTGACTTTTGACCCAGGAATGCTCCCAAACCTTGGGAGATGATTCAATACACCCTATAACACCCATGGAACATGTCCATCAAGTTTGATTTAGGTCAAGGACTTGATTTCATACAGGATCGCACAGTTTCGAATTCATCTGACAAAAACTGTGCACAAAAGTCAACTTTAACGTTTTGAGATTTTTCACAATTATGGTTCTTTGACCCTAAAATGATGTTAATGTGTGATTTGGATCATCATTCATCAATAAAAATCAAAGAAAGTGGGATAACTTGTAAAAGGGGTAACCATAAAAACTTAGAAATTTTCTAAGTTATGGAACAAAGTGGCTAGGGTACCAACTTCCAAGGATCATAACTTGAGATCCAAGCAACCATTTTGAATGATCCAAAGATTGATTTGTAGATCTCATGGCATACTTTAAAAGTGTCAACTAAACCTTATTCCAATTCATCTTGGATTTTGAGTTATGGTCAGGTCAAAATAGCTGAAAACATGAAATGTCACTTTTTCCAACACTTAGTGAAATTTTCACTAAGTCAGAATCTGTTTCACTTTTTCCAAAATGTAGGGACATTTTTCACTTGGATCCCAAAAGTATCAAAACAAACTATGATCACACATATGTTGTATCATATGAGGGCTTTCCAAAATGACCAAGAACTTCACCAAACTCAATCTGAGCAAGAAGTTATGACAGTGGAAATATGCCTTGCTGCAATTGTCATAACAAGGAAGATTTGGACATTTTGCTCGATTTGCTTAAATTTTACAAAGGGCAAGCAAATCTATCCATCTGAACACCTCAAGGGGGGACCAAGGAGGAACCAACTCTGATCCATAAGCCTCCCAAGTCTTTGGAACCAAAAGTAGCATGCCAAACCTAAAAACCCTTCAAAGAGGGACAAGGCTCCAATTTTGTTTTGGAGCATTCAATGGATGCACCAAGGTAGAATAGACTGAGCCTCTTCCAACTGAATTCAGTCAAGAGTTATCCAAGAACTAGGGAACCACAGGTCTGTGCTCTAACCTCTAGTCAATGGCTACAGGAGACTTGGATTCTCATTGATCAACATTGGCCAAACTTCTGCAGCAGTTGCCATTCACTATTGCAGCCAAAACAAACCTGCTCTACTATAAATAGATCTCATTTGTGCTCAGTTTGAGTACACCAAAGCCATCAAACAGATGCTTTCCTCAAAATCATTTTCTCTAAGAAAAAAATACCTTCTTTAGCAAGGTAACTGCGAGTTTTTGAGTTAGAGAGCATTTCCATCATAGCTCATGATCCAAACACATCAAATATGTCATATCTAAGCTGTCCAAACTCTCATAAGTGACCTGTAACACCCAAATCACAAAGTCACCTCTCAAAACCTCAAAATGGGGTTGTTTTGCATTTTTCAAGCCATGTCTTGATTCATTCACTTTCCAAACCAGATAAAGCCTCAAACACACTCCAAATATCATCGTTGAACTATCCCAAATGGTTCCCCCCATCTGGAACACCATTTGAGAGAGTTGTCATTTTGGCCACTTTTGCCCCTTTTGCAAGAAAGAGCTCAAACTTGCTCCAGAGGTTTCCAGCTGATTCCAACCATCCTAAAAGCTTCTAAGAGATCATTTAAGGGTGTCCAAAGCATCAAATCATTTCTGGAACAAAGTACTTGGCAGATTGCACAAAAGCTCCAAAAAGAGATAAGCATCACAACTTGAATTCTTTGAATCATGCTTTTCTTTGATGTCCACTGATCATACACATCTCATACATGTTATATATGTTGTGTTTGAACCAATTCATCATGTAATTCATGCCTGTATCATGAGGTAGCACATAAAATGCAAATCATGGCCTATTTTAAAACCACTATCGGGTTTTGAGGAGGATTTATTTTCTGAAAAAACCACCACCACCATTGAATTCCTTGTGAAATTCTGGGCCAGATACATATAAATTTTGTCCCAATTCATGGAGAAATGAGAAAGTTACAAGCTTTAAGTTTTTGGCAAAAACCTTGCCTTGCCTTGGTCAGGCCTAAAATCAAGGCATGCCTTGTATATTTTTAGGTTGGGCTTAATTCACGGATGTATCACCACCCCAGTGGTAGAGGGCGCACACTGCACACAAGAGGTCTGGGGTTCGAATCCCCCTTGCCCCAGATCCTCTTTTTACCACTTTTTCCTATTTTTTTTGTCATTTTTCATATTATTTTTTAAATGATTTGGAAAATTAATAACTCCCTCAATTTTAATTATTTTTTATTGGTTCTTTTTGCAAAAAATCACAAAAATATTAAAATATTTTATTCCACAAAAAAATTAGATTTATATTATTTATTTAATATAATTAGTATTTTTGTGAATAAATTCATTTTTATTGTTTTTAAACATTTTAAAATGAATATTCATCTTGAAAAATCAAAACCAAATGGGTTTTAACTCCTCTTGTGATTAAAATCTCATTTTTCAAACCTAAACCAAAAATCACAAGTTGTTTATTCAAACTTATTTGGTATTTTCATCATTTTAATTAATTTTCTTTGAATAATTACTTTAAAAAATGACGAAATTAAGGTTCTGTTGATTTTCACCCTAACAAACGTTTTCAAACACTTTTTGGGCCTCTAATAGAGTGTAAGACCAACCCTTTTTGAAAGCCAACACTTTTTGGGCCTCAGATATTGTATAAGACCCACTGTGTTTTCAAAAACCTCGGCGCGATCGCCGTTTTCAAACAAATAAACTTTGGGCCTCTAATAGAGTGTAAGACCCAAACCCTTTTGTAAATAAACCAATTGTGGGCCTCACTTATTGTATAAGTCCCTCTGTACAAATTCAAAATAACTATGCGATCACTGATAAACCTTGGGCCTCTCCTTGAGCTGTAAGCCCCAATTTCTTTTCAAAATACTTTCTCCTTTGATTTTGAAATATACAGTTGTTTTCAATTTTTCTTTGTTGAACAACTAACAAAACAGCATGGAAGCTCTACAACCGAGTAAGTGTTTACATGCTTTATTTATCCGCTTTCATATACATATAACTATATTGTGGGAAGCTGCGCATGGTTAATCTTCTTTCAAAAACTTTTAATATACTTGACATATATCAACTGTGTATATACTAGTATAGTTATTTAGAGTTTCCCCGACAAATACGTCTAGAACTGGGTAAAGCCTTGTCGATCGTCCCTGAATACAAACAAAACTAGATCCCCATAGGTTTCCAGATACAGTCTTCCCTCCTCTTGGGGTTAAAAAATATGGAACAAAGAGAAAGGCAGTATTCTCGGTGAACCTTTTCTCAGACGGTAACCCTAGAAATTGTCAAAGGAATTCTACTCCCCAGAGTTGATCTATTCTCAGTGAATGACATATCTTGAATTCCTCAAACCCGAAACTCTCACTAAATGATCTATTCTCTATGAATAGAATTTCTTGAACTTTCCCGGCTTGGGACCCACGGGCTTCTTAAAAGCATCCCCGCCTCCTCTTGGGCGTTGTACAAGGACTCTTCGGCTTCTTAGAAGTTTTCACAGCCTCCTCTTAGGCTTCGTATAATGATTCTTCCTAAACGAAGATAGCCTCCTCTTGGGCTTCGTACAAATTGTCCCTTCGGCTTCTTAAAAGTTTTTTCCCGCCTTCTCTTGGGCTTTGTACAAATTGTCCCGACGACCTCTTAAAGGTATAGGAACAGAAATTAGTCATCTTAATGGAGCAGACTTTCAAAGGAGTCTAGATCTTCATCCTGTAAACATATTTTCTCTTAGGAATAGTACAGAAGATAAAACTCTAGACTTGGACAGTCTAATCCCCTTCTAAACGTAGGAAGAAACCCAACCTCTCTCAGGAGAGCGCTCTACTTGGACTTGCCTAGGGATTTTAATAATCCTCAACAGTAAGATAGCCTTCTCTTGGGCTTTGTACAATGATTCTCCTCAAACGGAGCTAACCTTTTCAGACTCTCTTGTTGAGTCAACCTCACCTTTTAGCCTCCGTCTTGGGCTTTGTACAAGACACATATAAAACACTCTCTTGTTGAGTATAAAAGATTCTCTTGTTGAGTCACCCTTTAGCCTCCGTCTTGGGCTTTGTACAAGACACATATAAAAACACTCTCTTGTTGAGTATAAAAGATTCTCTTGTTGAATCAACCTTCAGCCTCCATCTTGGGCTTTATACAAGGTACATATACCCCTCTTCCCTGCGGAGTCAAGATCAGTTTTAGCCTCAATCTTGGGCTTTGTACAAGACAAAAAGAACATTTTCCCCGAAATAAGTCAACCTTTCACCCTCCTCTTAGGCTTTGTATAAAGAAATCCACTGTTGAGTCAATCAACCTTTTAGCATCAAATCATGCTTTGCTCACAACATACAAACATCAACAACTCCTCTTTAGAGATGACAAATTCTCTCTCGGTCAGGAACCCTTTAGCGTCATATCTTGGGCTTTAAACAAGATACAAAAATACCTTTCGCTTCATATCTTGGGCTTTGAACAAGATACAAATCACCTTTAGCTTTAATCTTGGGCTTTGAACAAGACACCAAAACCTTTTTCCTCCCATAGAATAGGAGGAACTATGATAGCTCTGATTTCCCTGTTTCGTTAAACGGGAATACGTAGGCATAAGATTGCAAAATCTTAGCGAGCACACCACATCAAAAACCTCAGGTCCCATACTCTCACATACTTATCAAAAACTCCACATTTAGCACCTGCACATATTAGTCAAGAAAAGTAAATCAGTATCCTAATCAAAATCCTCCCTAACCGACAAGATATTCCCTTCTTAAACAAAATAAACCTAAGAAAGACCCCCCCATATCAGGTAGCATCTTTAAACCAACAGTCATCTATTTAATCTCAGTATGCAAGCAGGGTTAATTGGATACATCTACTTCCCTTCCTTAATCATCTCACAATAGGATAAAAAATTAATCGAACTGCAGCCCAACGGTGTGACTCGCAACCACAAAAACCGCGCTACGGAAGAATGGCGACTTCACTGGGGACCAATATTATTGCTAGGATCTGTCATCACTAGGATCTTAGGTCGAAACCTTTAAAAGTTGGGAAGGTGCCACAGAATGGCGACTCTGCCGGGGAGCCATTTTCTGTTAGGATCATAGGATTTATAGCTCTTAAAAGGTCTAGGATGTTAGGACAAATATATATACCGCTTTTCCTAATTGATATCTGTGTTTATTTTTCAATAATGAGAATGCGTGTGATGCCGCATGTGGCAAGATTGAGTATACACCTAAGATAAGTGATGGCACTAGACGGGTAATCTTACGGGGAGTGAATCCCAGATAAAAGGTCCTGGTCGACCATCAAATCAGTGGAGATTCCCTTTGCGGATTCAATGCTTATGACTTCGGTTGTTGAAAGCAGATTGTTCCATTGGGTTATCTCAGAAACTGAGGATTTGGTAGATTGAAACCATTTTGTAGTGCGGAAGCTATCGGAAATAGTTGTCACGCGATACTACCCTCATTTGAGACTACTCTAGATAATTGCAGCTCGCTGGCGATCCGCTTGTTTTCGTTATCCCAAGAGGGGTCAGTGATTTTGAGGACAGGTACAAAAATCACCAGTATAAACCTTGGGGATAGGTAGAGCCTTGACTTCATGACACCGACCCTTTGACCCCATGTTTTATCTATGTTTTTGTGTGCTGCATTCATGCATTCATTTAAAAAACATTAAACAAAGAAAATCTTCTCTTCTAGTCTCTCTCTTTTTCAAATTAAACTAAGACGATGATTGCAAATATCAGAGAGAAAGATTGCACTAATGGATTTCGGTAGAAGGAAAACTCACAAGTATACCTTCAAGGTTCCAAAACTAGAGGATTTGAGAGGGTTGGCAAGGATGATCACTAACCCTGATGCTTTCAGAGCCAAATACGAAGGTCTGCTGTCTCTATTAAGGGTCCATGTAATTGAAGGAATCCTGTCTATGCTCATTCAGTTCTACGATCCGGTCTATCACTTTTTCACATTCCCGGATTACCAGCTAACACCAATACTAGAGGAGTATTATCACCTGACTAATTTACCTATCACTGATCAAGCTCCCTTTTCTGGACTGGAAGAAATTCCAAAGGATCAAACCATAGCAAGAGCTATCTATTTGGATGAGTCAGAAGTCAGGACTCACATGACCACTAAGGGTGGAATCCCAGGTTTACCAGCCAAGTTTCTGGTAAAGAAGGCTCTATACTTTGCTAGTATAGGGAACGTTACTGCTTTTGAAAACATCTTCGTCCTACTCACCTACGGGTTATTTCTGTTTCCCAACATCGATAACTTCGTTGATATCAACGCCATTAAGGTTTTTCTCATTGGAAACCCTGTACCAACCTTGCTCGCGGATGCTTATCATTCTGTACACCTAAGGAATTTGTACAGCGGAGGAATGATCACATGCTGTGTACCCTTGCTATATAAATGGTTCACTTCCCATTTACCTAAGTCTGCCGCTTTTTGGGATCATAAGAGTGCTTTACGTTGGTCGCAGAGAATCATGTCTCTTACCAACTCTGACATAGATTGGTACAATAGGATCTATGATAGGATCAAGATCATTGACCGTTGTGGAAATTTCCCTAACGTACCCCTCATTGGAACTAAAGGAGGAATCAATTATCATCCAGTTTTAGTTCGTCGTTAATTCGGATACCCGATGAGGCATGTCCCACATAATGTTCATCTGGAAGGTCTTTTCTTCAAGGAATGAGAAAATGACAGAGCACTAAAGACAGAAATAGTGCACGCTTGGAAACATGTTCATAAGAAACGAAGAGAGTCTCTGGGAAAATCGGACTGTGTCTCGGTGGAACCTTATCTCCACTGGGTACAAACTAAAGCTCTCAAGCTGAGGATGCCTTACCCTCGTCACGGAGTTCTTTCGCTAAAGGAATTTGTCATGTACTTTATGTCTGATACGGAAAAACTTCAGGTTACTCTCAACAAAGTTCAACAGGAGAGGAAGTCTTGGAAGAACAAAGAACGCATTCTCAATGTGGAGTGTAACAAAATACAGCAATTATTAAAAGAAAAGGATGCTCTGATCGAGATTTTAGAGCAACATGCTGTGGAGAATCAAGAAGACCAAGGGAATTTTCTCGCTCCTTTCACTTGGCAAAGGAAGGACAACCCGACAACGGCCCAAGAGCCCCGGTCAAAGAAAAAGAAAGCACCAGAACTAGCACCTGAGCTCTCCTCAGAGAGGACTCAGGATCCATAAGTTTAGATTTCCTTTCACAGCACTTTGTAATTACTGTATTTCCATTCCGCAATCTTTGAATTCAATAAAACAGGGTTTCCCCACTGTTTGATATTTGCAATCCAATTGTCGAAGTTTATTTTGATTAAACAAAAAATACATAAATATCATTGCATATCATTCATCATTCCCACGTAAACGCTTTCATCTTATCTTTGAATCTCATGTTTGTGTCTCGATTCTAGAGTCAAACTGTCTCATTCGTACAATACTCGGGCCAATCGACAAAAGAAAATGAGTGAACTCGAGGAAGAGAACAGAGAGCTGTGAGAAGAAATCGGCGCTCTAAAGGAGGATTTAAGGAAACTTCAAGGTGACATGCAATCCCTGACAACAGCTCAGGGGCAACAATAGCAGACTGTGATCTCGGAAATCACATCTACACCTATTGTGGAGACATATGATCCTTGATACAACATGCCTAAGGGTCCGGCCTGGGCATGCCTTTCAAATTTATCCCTGAAGGATACATTCCACCGGTCATGGAAAACCCAGAAAATGCAGCAGGAACAGCTGCTGGTCCTAGAGGTTACAAACTTCGGGGAGGCGAAGACGGAAGAGGAATGACAGCAACTCCTGAAGGTTACAAACTTTGGGAAGGCGAAGATGCAAGAGGGATGGCAGCGACTCCTGAAGGTTACAAACTTCGAGATAGGGGAGCACCAAGAGTCACCGCCGTATTGACTATACCACCACCCGTGGTACTTACTGTCCCGGGAGGACAAATTCCATAGATACCTTCTGTTGGAAACACAAGTGTGGATGACAGAATGAAGGAATTCCAGGAGCAATTCCTAGAGATGCAGAAAGAACTGCAAGCTCTTCACGATCAGGATCTATTTAGAAAAGACGTCGCAGACCTTTGTTTGGTTCCCGATGTGCAAGTTTCGCACAAGTTCAAAGTGCCCGAATTTGAAAAGTACAAGGGCAACTCTTTCCCTTAGAGTCACAATATTCTAGCAATGAATGTCAACTTGGTTGAGATGCACTCACGGCAAAGTCAACACTACGATCTTCCATGACATGATTACGATTCCTGCCCTATCGGCTCGGTAAACAAACAGGGATGCTCTTTTGTACAAGAGGCCCTCCAGCGACAGATGAATCTTGGGTGGATTCAGGATTACCGTGATAAGAATCAGTATCAAGTGAATATGATCCAAATCTTTGATATTCGCTTGATGAATACCAGCTTGGTGGAGTTACACGCTAAGCAGGTCCGGCTCGGCTTCCTGGCATCACATGATTATCAGAGCTATAAAGCGGGCTGTGAAAACGATCAAGGTTGTGCCCTTTTCCAGAAAACACTTCAACACTTGTTGAACCACTGGTGGCTTCCGATCTATATGGATGAAGACACCCAGCAAGTTAGTGTCACTAATGGGAACCCTACTAGATAACAAAGTCAGGATGTTCGATCAATGGAAACCGACCTGGTAAGGTTACACTGTATTCAAAGCGAACGGGGTCGGGTGCCACCACACAACTATGAACGCTGTAGAGTTTGCTCAGAAGATAATCAAGGATGCTACCTCGTGCGAGGAGCCCTTCAAAGTCAGTTAGACCACAAAGAGGTTCAACCATGGTTAAGTTCTGGGTCAATCAATTTAATGCCAAACTATTTCACTGACCAAATCAAAGACGTTGTTGTAATCTCTGATCATAAGAAGACTAAGGATGTTTATGCTATCATCCCTCTACTTGACGAATCGAGAGCTCCTAATAAGGAACAGATCGAAATTACTTACGATGGTTAGAATAATCAGAAGGCTCCCATAGTTATCTATCTACCGGGACCACTACCGTATGAATCAACTAAGGCTATCCCTTACAAGTACGGTGCAACAACAATTGAGAATGGAAAGGAAACTCCATTACACTCCATCGTGAATATTGCAGACATTAGTCGAGTAACACGGAGCGGTCAAATCTTCAACTGAGGAGTTGGAGAACCCAGTAGAGAAAAGGAACCTCAAACAGAAGTTCCTAATCAACCAGTCGGTCAATCCAGTGATCCCAACCGTTCAAAGAACAATAATGAAATGCTGAAACTCATTCAAAAGAGCGAATACAACATTGTTGATCAACTGTTGCAAACTCCTTCAAAAATCTCAGTGTTATCTCTTTTACTCAGTTCCGAAGCTCACAGAGAAGCTCTACAGAAAGTCCTAGAGCAGGCCTTTGTGGAACAGGATGTAACAATACGACAATTTGATAACATTGTCTCCAACATCACTTCCTGTAATAACTTGGGATTCAGTGATGAACAATTATCGAAAGAGGGCCGCCGTCATAACATGGCGGTCAATATTACAGTCAACTGCCAGGATGATGCTTTAGCCAGCGTACTGGTAGACACAGGGTCAGCCCTGAATGTTATGCTGAAGTCTACTTTGATGCAACTATCATACCAAGGATCTCCGATGAGAACCAGCGAGGCCGTCGTCAAAGCATTCGATGGATCCAGAAAAACGGTTATCGGCGAAGTCGACCTTCCCATAACTATCGGTCCTTACACTTTCCAAGTCACTTTCCAGGTCATGGACATCCGGGCAACATATAGCTGTTTGTTAGGAAGACCTTGGATACATCAGGTTGGGGCGGTCACTTCGACACTTCACCAAAAGCTAAAGTTCGTCAAGGATGACCAACTCGTCACAGTCTGTGGAGAGCAGGCCTTGCTCATGAGTAACTTATCATCATCCACTGTTGTAGAACCAGAAGGGGTAATCGGAACCTAGTTCCAAGCGCTTTCGCTACGCAATGACAAACAATCAGAAAAAGGAACGTCGATTTCCTTGTACAAATATGCTCTTAAAGTAGTCAAAAGTAACCATACAACGAGATGGTGACAGCTTGTCATTCCTACTGATAACAAGACAAAGAAAGGTCTTGGCTTTTCCTCAACCTGTACCCAAACTGCTACCAACAATGAAAGTTTTCATCCCATTCAGAACTTCTTCCATAGTGGAGGTTTCCTTCACCTAGTGTCTCAAGAAGTACATACCATCAATGAAGGTGATTCCTCCGATACAGAGGAAGAATGGAAGTCCTATCTCAACGAGGACGGTTATATGTCTCAGGATGAAACGCAGACTCCATTCTGCTTTCCTGCACAGAGCCCGAGATTTATACCAAGGTCAGATGTCAAAATGATATACAGAGATTGTGATCCGGAGGGATGTCGTGCTCCACCGAATTCATTACAAGAGGACATTCTGATGAAAGACAACTTTGACCACGACTATTATGTCCCGATGGATGACCTGCCTTTCTGGCAGCCGTACCCAGGAGACCCCGGGCAAGAGAGTCAGCCGAACGATGAAAATCAGTTAAGCATCATTGAAAAGAATATCTGTGTCCCCACCATGTCATGGGATCAACACTCAGGGTATTCTAAAAATGCCCAGCATGACGATGAATTTGCAAAGCTTGCAGGATTAGAATTCATCAATTATGCTTTCCCCGAGGTCAACATCATCGAAATAGATGATTCCTCCAGTTCCAAAGAAGTGTGGGACACCCTGGGACAACCAAGTGGCAAATACGACTTTATGGTCAAATACACCGCTCCAGAAAGCTCTCGTATCAAGCTCGAAGACATCAAGCCAACTGGATGGGGAGATCTGCCTGAGAGTACAAATACTCTGCAAAATACAACTGAGGAATCCTCCTAAGACAACTCTGCTTGGGAGACAGATTCCAACGATCCTGCTCCGCCTGAAATCAGCGTCATTTTTTAGGACAAACCAAGAAAGAAGGTACCAGACTTTGTGATTCACCGAGGAGTTCGCAGCCAATGAATTGCACTCAATGCTCCAAAGATCGTTCATGAGTCTGAATTGCTTGTTTTAAACCCCGTTGAAACACGCGATCAAATTCCTTCTCCCAACTTTGAATTCCCGGTATTCGAGACTGAAGAAGAAAATGACAAAGAAATTCCAGAAGAGATCTCCCGACTACTCAGACAAGAGGAAAGGTCCATTGAACCCCACAAAGAGCCGTTGGAAACGGTCAACTTGGGTTCAGAAAAAGAGAGAAAAGAGGTCAAGATTGGGGCACTGCTCAGTCCAACTGTCAAAGAAAGTTTGATAAAGCTTCTCAAAGAATTTCCCGATGTGTTTGCTTGGTCCTATCAGGACATGCCAGGGTTGGATACCAGCATCGTGGAACATCATCTACCGTTAAAATCAGAATTTCAGCCAGTAAAACAAAAGTTGAGACGGACTCACCCAGGCATGGCCATTAAAATCAAAGAGAAAGTAAAGAAACAGATTGACGCGGGTTTCCTCGCCACATCGAAATATCCTCAATGGCTAGCCAACATAGTGCCAGTTCCGAAGAAGGACGGAAAGGTCAGGATGTGTGTAGACTACAGTGATCTGAACAAGGCAAGTCCAAAGGACGACTTTCCCTTACCGCACATTGACATGCTGGTTGACAGTACATCAAAGTTCAAAGTCTTCTCCTTCATGGATGGATTCTCAGGCTATAATCAAATCAAAATGGCGCCGAAAGACATGGAGAAAACTTCATTTATCACCCCATGGGGCACCTTTTGCTACAAGGTGATGCCGTTCGGTTTGAAAAATGTCGGGGCAACCTATCAAAGGGCCATGACAACTCTGTTTCATGACATGATACACTAGGAAATCGAGGTATATGTTGATGATATGATTGGAAAATAAAAAACAGAGAATGAGCACGTTGAACATCTGTCAAAATTGTTCGAATGTCTAAGAAAATTCAAACTCCATTTGAATCCTAACAAGTGTACATTCAGTGTTTGTTCAGGGAAACTGTTAAGGTTCATCGTCAGCCAAAAAGGAATTAAGGTTGATCCTGACAAAGTCAAGGCCATTCAAGAAATGCCTTCTCCAAAGACTGAAAAACAAGTCAGAGGATTTTTGGGACATTTGAATTATATTTCCAGATTTATATTCCTCATGACCGCGACATGCGCGCCAATTTTCAAATTACTCAAAAAGAATCAGGACTGCGTTTGGACAGAAGACTGCCAAACTGCCTTCGAAAGTATCAAGGAATACTTGTTGAACCCACCGATTCTATCACCTCCAGTGGAAGGAAGACCACTGATCATTTACCTAACAGTCTTGGAAGACTCCATGGGTTGTGTACTTGGCCAACATGACGAAACAAAAAGAAAAGAATCTGCCATCTACTATTTGAGCAAGAAATTCATAGACCGTGAAACTCGGTACACTATGCTTGAGAAAACTGGCTGTACTTTGGCTTGGGCAGCCAAACGTCTTTGCCAATACATGATTTGCCACACTACTTGGTTAATCTCAGAAATGGATCCAATCAAGTACGTCTTTGAAAAGCCTACTCTCACGGGAAGGATTGCCCGTTGGCAGATGTTGTTATCATAATACGACATCGAGTACCATGCTCAGAAAGCCGTCAAAGGAAGTGTTTTAGCCAATCATTTGGCTCATCAATCGATTGACGATCAAGAATCAGTCGGATTTGACTTCCCAGACGAAGATGTCATGTATTTGAAAATGAAAGATTGCGATGAACCGCTACCCAGTGAAGGGCCAGAACCAGATTCCCAATGGGGATTAATCTTTGATGGAGTTGTCAATCATTATGGAAACGGAATTGGGGAAATTATCATAACACCTCAGGGTATGCACATTCCTTTCACCGCCCGACTGACATTCAAGTGTACAAACAATGAGGCCGAGTACGAAGCTTGTATCATGGGTCTCAAAGAAGCGATCGACGTAAGGATCAAAAACTTGGATGTTTATGGCGATTCAGCCCTGGTTATCAATCAGATCAAAGGAGATTAGAACACATACCAATCAGGATTTATTCCTTACAAAGATTACGCGAGAAGGTTGTTACCATTCTTTAACCGAGTCGAGTTTCATCATATCCCTCGTGAGGAAAATCACATGGTTGATGCATTAGCCACGCTCTCTTCCATGATTAGTGTAGGTCAATGGAATGACATACCTAAGATTAACATAATGCGTCTAGAATGGCCCACCTACATCTTCACGATTGAAGCAGTCATAGACGACAAACCTTGGTATCACGATATCAAATGCTTCCTTCAGAAACAGGAGTACCCGCCTGAGGCATTAAGAAAAGAAAGAAAAACCCTCAGAAGACTGGCCAGAAACTTCTTCCTGAGCGGTGATACCCTCTATAAGAAATTTTGACATGGTCTTGCTCAGATGTGTAGACAGACCAGAAGCAAACATGCTGATAAAAGAAATTCATGAAGGATCCTTTGGCACTCATGCCAACGAACACACAATGGCGAGAAAAATTCTAAGAGTAGGGTACTATTGGTTAACCATGGAATCCGACTGCTACAAGTACATGAGGAGATGTCACAAGTGTCAGATATACTCAGACAAAATCCATGTACCGCCAACACATCTCAAAGTTCTCTCTTCCCCATGGCCTTTTTCCATATGGGGAATTGACATGATTGGCATGATTGAACCCAAGGCTTCAAACGGACATCGGTTCATCCTGGTAGCCATTGATTACTTCACCAAGTGGGTCGAGGCAGCATCATACGCCAATGTAACCCGATAAGTGGTGGTCCGATTTATCAAGAACAATCTCATATGTCGTTATGGTGTTCCAAGCCATATCATTACTGATAATGAATCTAACTTGAACAACAAGATGATGAAGGAGTTGTGTGCTGAGTTCAAGATCGAACACCATAACTCATCTCCCTACCGACCTAAAATGAACGGAGCGGTAGAAGCGGCTAACAAGAACATCAAGAAGATCGTTCAAAAGATGGTTATAACTTACAAAGATTGGCACGAGATGCTACCCTTTGCTCTTCACGGTTATCGCACACCTGTCCAAACTTCAACAGGGGCAACCCCTTTCTCTCTAGTATATGGCATGGAGGTCGTACTTCCCGTAGAAGTAGATATCCCGTCAATCCGGGAATTGATGGAAGCCAAGCTCACCGAAGCTGAGTGGTGTCAAAGTCGACACGATGAACTGAATCTGATCGAAGAAAAATGAATAACGACTCTATGTCACGGTCAACTGTATCAGCAAAGAATGAAGAAAGCGTTCGACAAGAAGGTCCGACCTCATGTCTTCAGGAAAGGAGACCAAGTGCTCAAGAAAATACAATCATTTCTCACTGATTCTCTGGGCAAGCGGACTCCAAATTATGACGGCCCCTAGGTGGTCAAGAAAGCATTCTCAGGCGGTGCCTTGAGACTCGCGACCATGGACGGAGAGGAATTTGCCTACCCCATAAATGTTGACGTAGTCAAGAAATACTTCGCCTAATTAAAGAAATAAAAAAAACGTCTCGGTGGATTGAAAACCCGAAAGTGCGGTCCAGGCAAAAATTAGAGACATAAAAAAAAAAATCACCCCGATGGATTGGAAATCTCAAAGTACAATCCAGGAAAAAGTTAGGGATTCATGGCAAGTAATTACGTCCAACAAAGGGGCAAGTCCCTCGGCAGTAGTTACATCATCCGTCAGAAATCTCGATCAAGGTCATCTTCGACAGAAGCTTGGGATACCCAGAATTCAAAGTTGGTAGAAGGATAGCGGTCGTTATGTTTCAACGTAGCCCTTTTCCCTGTAAATTACCATTTTCTAACTTTGTATATACTCTTTGGAATCACGCGTTTGGCTGATTTCCATCCTATCAATAAAATTTGAGCCCTTGTGCTTTTGTTTGTAATTCTTATTTGTTTTAGCTTTACAGAATGATGTTTTTAACATGATTAGCGATTCTTGAAATAAAACAAAAATGAATTTACTTGTCAAACTTTTTCTGCTTTTAAAATAAAGATGGCAATTTCTTTTGACTGTTGAACATCAGAAGAACATCGGTCGCTTCTCCAGAAGTAATCGAACCTCAAAGTTCAGAATCACAGTACTCCTTCTAAGCCAGTACGCCTGAATGAAGGATCGTCAATGTCAGATGCGAATGTTCCGTCCGACATCACCGGCAGAGTTCGTATCTCCTAAGCCCGACCAACGTTGTTCCCCACGGGAACTATCTCTCCTAAGCAAGGCATAATTGCTATTTATAACCGAAGATACCTTTTCATCCCCCGCAGTGGCCGAGTATCTAGTCGTGTTCATCTTCTAATTTGTATGTCGTGTCAGTTTTGTCAGCATATACATACATACATCATGCATTATTATTTTACATACATATTCATATCACATCACTATCACTCTGGTCGGTCTTGTCCCCTAGTGGTAAAGTCCTCTTGTCAATCGAGTTGTCAGTTCTTCCCTCGTCAAGAAGTGAAACATTTGAGAAATTTCTCTTCCAGTTTATTTCTGGATTGAAGCCGGTCCTTGACCACTTTGATAACTTGAACCTCTGAAAAACTAGAAGGCATTTGCCAAACGTCACTCTTCGCCAGCGAAGATGATATACTCGCTTTCCCGGATTAAGGAAAATCCCTAGAGAAAGCCTCTTAATCAAAGATTCGGCAATACAACAATATTTCTCCGAAAAGCTTGCTATCAACAAGGTCATCGGCATCTTCCAAATGGGATCACATTTTATGGCATTTCTCCGAGAAGATCTCGAGGAAAAGTATAATGTAATATCCCCAAACAGAAAGCAGTCTCTCAAGAGACTCGTTTTCCCCAGTAGAGTCGACAAATGGCGTTTCCAAACAAAGAAGTTTGTACACCTCTACAAATCACACAAATGGGTTTCCCTAGCCAGTCTGACATCAAAACTTTTTCTGTCAAATGGCATCTCTCCAGGAAAATTCGGCGAGAAGTTTGAGGAATACCGCTACAAATAGCATCCCTTGTCAAGAAAGTTTATTGACAAAAGAAACTAAGACCAGTTCCTTGGTAGGAAACCAGGATCGAGGGGAAGTTTATTTCAGAAACTAAGACTAGTTCCTTGGTAGGAAACCAGGATCGAGGGGAAGTTTATTTCGGAAACTGAGACCAGTTCCTTGGTAGGAAACCAGGATCGAGGGGAAGTTTACATCAGAAATTGAGACCAGTTCCTTGGTAAGAAACCAGGATCCAAGGGAAGTTTCTACCTTTTCTAAGCATTATTGCTTAGCAAAAGAAGATGGATGAGCAAGCTGCCATTCATAACCACCATCAAAATTTCGAGTATTCTGATATTTAATCCTCTTGCACCCCGAATGCCCGAATACCTTCGCCATTCACACCTTCGGGTCCAAGAAGATTAAATAGGGGCATCTGTCACATCCCAAATTTTGACCACTGAAATTTCCCATCATTGTATAAATCATCATCACAATATGGATGTATTTACATGCCTCATCAATCTCCTCAGGAATTGTTAGGCATTCTCTGCCATCAAAGATTAGGGTTTCAAGCCCTCTCAGAGCATTTAGACATAGGATCAATCAAGAAATGACATGATATTCAACTTGTCTAACCTCTTAAAAACCCACAAAGGATCAAGAGAACTCCCACATCAAGAATCAAGCACAAAGTTGCGACATTCCAAGTGGATTAAGCCTCAAGATCATCAATGTCGCCAAACTAGGGTTTTGGTAGACTGAGGCCTCTAGATGGAAATTTTCCTCTGGGCATGAGCCAATGCTTCAAAAGCATAACCCAAGGTACTCCAAGGGACCTCTTGAGCCCAATCATCAAGTCAATTTAGCCTCAGGGGATGCATTTATCAAAAATCAGGAATTAGTGTTTCTTGACCTAATTCACCCCTAAGTTGACTTTTGGGACAAAACATGAGCCAAGACCTTAAGACATGATTTGAGGATCTCTAATAAACCACATCAATCCATTTGCAACAATGGATTGATCCAAGAAGCTTGATCAACAAGTTTCAAGTTCATCAGAACCACAGTTAGGGTTTCGCGGGAAAAGTCAACTGTATCTTTGACTTTTGACCCAGACATGCTCCCAAACCTTGGGACATGATTCAATACACCCTATAACACCCATGGAACATGTCCATCAAGTTTTATTTAGGTCAAGGACTTGATTTCATAGAGGATCGCACAATTTGGAATTCATCTGACAAAAAGTCAACTGGGCACAAAAGTCAACTTTAACTTTTTGAGATTTTTCATAATTATGGTTCTTTGACCCTAAAATGATGTTAATGTGTGATTTGGATCATCATTCATCAAGAAAAATCAAAGAAAGTGGGATAACTTGTAAAAGGGGTAACCATAAAAACTTATAAATTTTCTAAGTTATGGAACAAAGTGGCTAGGGTACCAACTTCCAAGGATCATAACTTGAGATCCAAGCAACCATTTTGAATGATCCAAAGATGTATTTGTAGATCTCATGGCATACTTTAAAAGTGTCAACTACACCTCATTCCAATTCATCATGGATTTTGAGTTATGGTTGGGTCAAAATAGCTAAAAACATGAAATGTCACTATTTCCAACACTTAGTGAAATTTTCACTAAGTCAGAATCTGTTTCACTTTTTCCAAAATGTAGGGACATTTTTCACTTGGATCTCAAAAGTATCAAAAAAAACTATGATCACACATATGTTGTATCATATTTGGGCTTTCCAAAATGACCAAGAACTTCACCAAACTCAATCTGAGCAAGAAGTTAAGACAGTGACAATATGCCTTACTGTAACTGTCATAACAAGGCAGATTTGGGCATTTTGCTCGATTTGCTCAAATTTTGCAAAGGGCAAGCAAATATATCCATCTGAACACCTCAAGGGGGACCAAGAAGGAACCAACTCTGATCCATAAGCCTCCCAAGTCTTTGGAACCAAAAGTAGCATGCCAAACCTAAAAACCCTACATGGAGGGACAAGACTCCAATTTTGTTTTGGAGCATTCAATGGATGCACCAAGGTGGTGTAGCGAGTGATTTTTGGATGTGGTTGCGAAGCACGATCGCTCTAGTACTACAGTTCGATTCATTTTTTATCCTATTAAAGCTAATGAAGGAAGGGAAATAGATGTCTACAATTAACCCTGCTTGCATACTGAGATTAAATAGTCGAAACTATTGGTTTACAGATGCTATAAAGATTCGGGGTTTGTCCTAGGTTATTTTGTTGACGAGGGGTGCTTTAGGCTATTGGTTGAGATGTTAGGACGGATATATATGAAAGTATGGGATTTTGGGTTTTTTGTTTAGTGTGCTCGCTAAGATTTTTCTTTCAATCATATGCCTACGTATTCCCGTTTACCGAAACAGGGAAATCAGAGCGTTCGTAGTTCCTCTATTCTATGGGAGGAAATGGTTGTTTTGGTGTCTTGTTCAAAGCCCAAGACGTGAAGCGAAAGGTGGTTTGTATCTTGTTCAAAGCCCAAGATGTGAAGCTGAAGGGTTTATTTGTATCTTGTTTGAAGCCCAAGATGTGAAGCTAAAAGTGTTGACCTTAGAGAGAATTCGTCATCTCTAAAGAGGGGTTTGTCTGTTACGACTGTTTATAAAGGAGAATTACTTTAACCGAGATTAGTGAATCCGACAATGCGATAATTTCCTTTATAGGGGGTTTCAACCTGAAGGAGAAGACTTTAACTCAGTGTAGAGTAATGCCATCTTTCCTTAGGAATTTCTCATACTAAAAGAGGGACATTGGCATGGATGTAGATGATCCAGAGGCTTGCCACTTACAACAGTTAGATGAAGGGGAAAGAGTTTTTGATGTTTGTGTACTGTGAACGAGGCACAACTTTGATGCTAAAACGTTGATTGGATCAACCAGTGGTTTTCTTATACAAAGCCTAAGAGGAGGCTATTATGTGTCTCTTACAAAGCCCGAGAGTGAGGCTAAAAGGTTTTGACTCAGCGAGGGAATGTTTTGGTATCTCGTATAAAGCCCGAGATGGAGGCTAATTGACTCAACAAGAGAGTATTTTGTATCTCGTACAAAGCCCGGGATGGAGGCTAAAATTTGTTTGGCTCAATAAGAACCTTTTTGTATCTCGTACGAAGCCTGAGATGGAGACGAAAGGGTGATTGACTCAACGAGGGAGTCTTTTTATGTGTCTCGTACAAAGCCCGAGAGAGAGGCTAAACGTTGTTTGACTCTGCTAGGGAGAATCATTGTATAAAGCCTAAGAGAGAGGCTAGACTTCACTGGAGAAGGATCATTATACAAAGCCTAGGAGGAGGCTATGGCGACTATTCAGTTAAGTGACAGGTCCAGTATACTGATTTTTAAAGAGAAAATCAGTTCTTATATGAGCAACACTGTACTCGAGGATTTGGTTCGAGGATCCGGGTTATTCCTGTTCTTTAAGGAAGTGGGAAATCCTAAGGGTATTGAGACTGTCTGAGTCTATGGGTTTCCTTCCTATTTTACGAAGGGGTCACTAGAGAATGTCTTTGAGACTCAAGGAGATTAGACTATCCAAGTCTAGAGTGTCATCTTTTGTACTGTGCTTTGAGAAACAGTAGTAGACTCTTTGAAAGGACTGTTCTATGAAGAAGACTAAGTTCTGTTCCTATACCTCTAGGAGGTCGTCGGGACAATTTGTACGAAGCCCAAGAGGAGGCTAGAAACTTTTAAGAAGCCGATCGGTCCTTGTACGAAGCCCAAGAGGAGGCTATCATTCCCGGAGATAGAATCATTATACGAAGCCTAAGAGGAGGCTGTGAATACTTCTAAGAAGCCGACGGGTCCTTGTAATAAGCCCAAGAGGAGGCGGGGTCGCTTTTAGGAAGCCTGTGGGTCCTTGTATGATGCCCAAGAGGAGGCCGATGCTTTTAAGAAGCCTGTGGGTCCCCAAACCCCGAGAAATTCAAGGCAAGCTATTCACAAGGAATAGATCAAGTCAGGAAAGTTCGAGAATTTGGAAGAAACTCAAAGATGCCATTCACGGAGAATACATTCATCTCTGGGAATAGAGTTTCTTGACAATTCCTAATGAGGACAGCCGAAGAGAAGACTGTATCTGGTGATCCTATTGGGGATCTAGTTGTCTATTTCTACGAATAAACGAAACGGCGTCACCTAGTTCTAGACGTAGTTGCCGGGGAAACTCTAAATATCTATACTATTATTACACAGTTGATATGAGTTTATGAAAGAAGACTTACAGTGAAACAGCCCCACAATACAGTTATATGTATATGAAAGCGGTAAATGAATGCGTATAAACACTTACTCGGTTGTAGAGCTTCCATGATGTTTGGTTAGTTGTTCAACAAATAAAGATTGAAAACAACATTATATTCAAAATCAAAGGAGAAAGTGCTTTGAAAAAGAAAGATTTGGGGCTTACAACTCAAGGAGAGGCCCGGGGTTTTATCAGTGAGCGCACTGTTTAAATTTGTACAGAGGGACTTATACAAGTGACTGTGGCCCAAAAATTGTTTTCTGTAGAAAGGGATGGGTCTTACACTCTCTCAAGAGGCCCAAAAAGTTTAAACAAAAAGAGTGGGGCTTATAACACGAGGGTAAGCCCAGGTGATTTTTCCGTTTGAAATGGCGATCGCGCCGAGGTTTTCTTTTAACGCAGAGGGGCTTATACAATATCTGAGGCCCAAAGTGATTTTGGTTGAAAGGGGGTTGGGTCTTACACTCTATTAGAGGCCCAAAAGTTTTGAATGGGTCTTATAGCTCGAGGAGAGGCCCAAAAGGTTATTTTTCAAAAGGCGACGATCGCGCCGTTTGTTTTTGACGGTATCGGGACTTACACAATACACTGAGGCCCAAAAATGATTTGGTCAAAAAAAGGATTGGGTCTTACACTCTATTAGAGGCCCATGAGTGTTTGACACTGATTTGTTTGAGTGAAAATCAAAGAAACCCAAATTTTATTCTTTAAAAGTAAATATTTAAAGAAAATCAATGAAAAATACCAAATAGGTTTGAATAAACCACTTGTGATTTTTGTTTAAGGTTTAAAAAATTAGGTATAAATCACAAGAGATATTAAAACTCATTTGGTCTTGATTTTTCAAGATGAATATTCATTTTAAAATGTTTAAAAACAAATAAAAATGAATTTATTCACAAAAATACTAATTACATTAAATAAATAATATAAATTCAATTTTTTTGTGGAATAAAATATTTCAACATTTTTGTGATATTTTGCAAAAAGAACCAATAAAAAATAATTAAAATTGAAAGAGTTATTAATTTTCCAATTAATTAATAAACCATGAAAATATTGGAAAAAATGGCAAAAATGTGAAAAAACACAAAATGGCATGGGTGGGGTTTGAACCCTATACCTCAAGGTTACAAGGCGCGCGCCTTACCACTGGGGTGGTGATACATCCATTATTTGAAACAAAACAACAAATCTACAAAGCATGACTTGGTTTTAGGCCTGGCCCAAGGCAAGTTTTGGCAAGTTTTGGCTCAGAAACGTGAAGGTCATAACTTTCTCAATTCTTAATGGTTTGAGACAACATTTATATGCATCTGGACCAGAATTTCAAAAGGAATCCAATGGTGGTGGTAGTTTTTTCAGATCACACTCCCTCCTCAAAACCCAATAGTGGTTTTGAAAATGACCTATAAATGCATTTTCTATGCTACAACTTGGTACAAGCATGGATTACAAGGTGAATTAGCTCAAACACAACATATATAACATGTATGAGATGTTTATGATCAATGGACTTCAAAGCATTGCATGTTTGAAAGATTCCAAGTTGTGAGGCTTACCTCTTTTTTGAGATTTTGGAGCTTTTGTGCAATTTGTCAAACCTCTTATTCCAGAAATGATTTGATGCTTTAGAAATACTCAAATGATCCCTTAAAAGCTTTTAGGATGATTGGAATTGACTGGTACCTGCAAAAACACAAACAGTCCCTTTCTTGCAAAAGGGGTTAAAAGTGACCAAAATAACAACTCTCTCAAATGGTGTTCCAGATGAGGGGAACCATTTGGGACTGTTCAAGGATGATATTTGGAGTGTGTTTGAGGTTTTATCTGGTTTGGAAAGTGACTGAATCAAGACATGGCTTGAAAAATGCAAAAAAAAGTCTATTTTGAGGTTTTGAGAGGTGACTTTGTGATTTTGTGATTACAGGTCACTTGTGATAGTTTACACAGCTTACATATGATATATATGAGGTGTGTGTGTGATTGATTGTGATGAAAAAGCTCTCAAGCTCAAAAACTCAAAGTTGCCTTGCTAAAGAAGGCATTTTTGCCAAGAGAAAGATGTTTTTAGGAAAGTATCTGTTTGATGGATTTGGTGTATCAATCTGATCACAATTGAGCTCTATTTATAGTAGAGCAAGTTTGTTTTGGGATCCACAGTGAATGGCAACTGCAGCAGGTGTTTGTTCAATGTTGGCCAATGGAAATCCAAGTCTCATCTAGCCATTGACTAGAGGTTAGGGCACAGGGATGTGGTTCCCTTGGTTTTGGATAAGTCTTGACTGAATTCAGTTGCGAATGGCTCCGTCCATGCCACCTTGATGCTTCCATTTAATGCTCCAATCCAAAATTGGAGTCTTGTCCCTATTTTGGCCCTTCTAGGTTCAACATGCTATTTCTTGTTCCAAAGACTTTGGAGGCTTGGCTCAGTGGTTGTCCCCTTTAGATTCAATCCTCAGAGGTGTCCAAGTGGATAGGAGCATTTGGATTTGGCTAATTTTAGCAAATCGAGCAAAAATGCAAATTCTGCCTTGCCTTGGCAGATTTCAGCAAGGCAACTTTCCAATGTCATATCTCATGACTCAAATTGAATTTGGTAATCTTCTTGGTCATTTTGGAAAGCCCTTACATGATACAACAACTATTTGAACATATTTGGTTTTGATCTCTTTTGAATCCAAGTGAAAAATCCCCCTACATTTGGCAAAAAGTAGGGTAAAATCTGACTTAGTGAAATTTTCACTAAGTGTTGGAACAAAGTGACTTTTCTTGATTTTGATCACTCCATAACTCAAAATCCACGAGAAGTTGGAATTAGGCCTAGTTGAAGTTTTTGTAGAGGGCAATGAGATCTACAAATCAAGCCTTGGATGGGAGAAAATGGCTTTGTGGTTTAGGAGTTATGACCCTCCAAAGTTAGTACCCTAGCCACGTTATTTTTAACTTAGAAAATATTCTAAGTTTTTTATGGTTACCCCTTTTACAAGTTACCCAACTTTTCTTGATTTTTCTTCATGAATGATGATTCAAATCATACATTAACATCATTTTAGGGTTAAAAATCCATTTTGGTGAAAAATCTCAAAAAGTCAAAGTTGACTTTTGTGCACAGTTGACTTTTTATCAGATGAATTCCAAACTGTGCAATTCTTCAGGAAATCATGTCCTTGACCTAAATCAAACTTTATGGACATGTTCCATGGGTGTCATAGGGTATATTGATGCATGTCATAGGGCTTGGGAGCATGTCCAGGTCAAAAGTCAAAGTTACAGTTGACTTTTTCCTTAAAACCCTAACTGTGGTGCAGATGAAATTGAGACTTGTTGCTCAAGCTTCTTGGATTAATCCATTGTTGCAAATGGATCAATATAGTTCATTAGAGACCCTCAAACCCTCTCTTGAGGTCTTGGCTCATGATTTGCCCTAAAAGTCAACTTAGGGGTGAATTAGGTCAAGAAACCCTAATTCCTGATTTTTGATGAATGTATCCCCTGAGGTAAAATTGACTTGATGATTGGGTCCATGAGGTTCCATGGAGTATATTAGGTTAGGTTTTGGATCATTGGCTTGTGCCCAGATGAAAAATTTCCATCTGGAGGCCCTGGTCGACCAAAACCCTAATTTGGTGACACTGTCGATCTTGAGACTTAATCCACCTAGAAGGGAGCAGCCTTGTGCTTAATCCTTGAAGTGGGAGTCCTTTTGATCCATTGTGGATGTTTGGGAGGTTAGACAAGTTGAAGATCATGTCATTCCTTGATTGATCCTTTGTCTAAGCACTAAGAGAGGGCTTGAAACCCTAATTTTGATTGTAGTGAATGCTCACCCATCTTTGGGGAGACTGATGAAGTATGATGGTTCCTCCATATTGTGATGATGATTTTCACAATGATGGGAAATCTTAGTGGTCAAAGTTTGGGGTATGACAGATGCCCCTATTTAATCTTCTTGGACACGAAGGTGTGAATGACGAAGGTATTCGGGCATTCAGGGTGCAAGAGGATTAAATATCAGAATACCCGAAATTTTGATGGTGGTTATGAATGGTAGCTTATGCATTCATATTCTTTAGCTAAGCAATGATGCTTAGAAAAGGTAAACTCCCCCTCAATCCTGGCCTTCAGCCAAGGAACTGGTCTCAGTTTCTAAAATAAACTTCCCCTCGATCCTGGTTTCCTACCAAGGAACTGGTCTTAGTTTCTGATGTAAACTTCCCCTCGATCCTGGTTTCCTACCGAGGAACTGGTCTTAGTTTCTTTCGTCAATAAACTTTACTGACAAGGGACACTATTCGTAGCGGTTTTCCTTTAAAGTTCTCGCCGAATTTTCCTGGGGAGATGCCATTTGAGTGGAAAAAGTTTCGATGTCAGACTTGCTGGGGAACCCAGTCGTCTGAGTTGTAGAGGTGTACAAACTTCTCTGTTGGAGATGCCATTTGTTGACTCTACTTGGGGAATGCAAGTCCCTTGAGAGACTGCATTCGCTTGGGGTCTTTACATCATACTGTTCTCGGAGATCTTCTCGGAGAAATGCCATATGATGTAATCCAATTTTGAGGTGCCGATGACCTTTTCATCAGTGGGTTTTTCGGAGAAAAACTGTCGTACTGCCGAATCTCCGATTTAGGAGGCTTTCTCTCGGGATTTTCTTTAATCCAGGAAAACAAGGATATCATCTTCAATGGCGAAGAGTGATGTTAACTGAGGGCTCTCTGGTCTTTCAGAGGTTCAAGTTATCAAATTGGTCGAGGACCCAACTTCAATCCAGAAATAAAACTGGAGGAGAGAGAATGTTCAGACGTAACACTTCCTGACGAGGAAAGGGTTGACAACTCGATTGAGAGGACTTTTATCACTAGGGGACAAGGCCGACTAGAGTGATAGCGATGCAATATGAAATGTGAATGCAAATCAATAATGCAATGATGCATGTATGTTTATGCTGACAAAACTGACACGACATACAAACTGACAGGTGAACACGACTGGATACTCGGCCATCGCGGGGCGAAGAAGTACCGTTGGTTTAGAATAGCAATTCCGCCTTGCTTAGGAGAGATAATCCCTGTTGGGAGCTAAGTTGGTCGGGCTTAGGAGATGAGAACTCGGCCGAGGCGCGTCAGACGAAACAAGGTCTCCGACACAGTTGATCCCTTCATTCAGGCGTACTGGGTTAGAAGGAGTACTTTGATTCTGCACTTTGAGGTTCGATTACTTCTGGAGAAGCGACCGATGTTCTTCTGATGTTCAACAGTCAAAAAAAATTGTCGTCTTTATTAAAAAGTAGGAAAAGTTTTAACAAGTAAATTCATTTTTGTTTTATTTCAAGAATCGTTAATCATATTAAAATGTCGTTCTGTAAAGCTAAAACAAATAAGAATTTCAAACAAAAGCACAAGGGCTCAAATTTTATTGATAAAATGGAGATCAGCCAAACGCGTGATTCCAAAGAGTATTTACAAAGTTAGAAAATGGTAATTTACAGGGAAAAGGGCTACGTTGAAACATAACGATCGCTATCCTTCTACCAACTTTGAATTCGGGGCATCCTGAGCTTCTGTCGAAGATGACCTTAACTGGAGTTTTCTGACAGATGATGTAACTGCTGCTGAGGGACTTGCCTCTGTTGAACATAGTTACTTGCCATTATCCCTAATTTTTGCCTGGATTGTACTGTGATGTTTCCAATCCATCGGGATGATTTTTTTATGTCTCTAACTTTTGCCTGGACCGCCCTTTCGGGTTTTCAATCCACCGAGACTTTTTTTTTTTTTTTAGTTTAGGCGAAGTATTTCTTGACTACATCAACATTCGTGGGGTAGGCAAATTCCTCTCCGTCCATGGTTGCAAGTCTCAAGGTGCCGCCTGAGAAAGCTTTCGTGACCACATAGGGGCCATCATAATTCGGAGTCCATTTACCTCGCGAATCAGTGAGAAATGACTGGATCTTCTTGAGCACGAGGTCTCCTTTTCTGAAAACACGAGGTCAGACCTTTTTGTCAAACGCCCTTTTCATTTTCTGTTGATACAATTGACCCTGGCATAGTGCCGTGATTCGCTTCTCCTCGATCAGATTCAATTCGTCGTGTTGGCTTTGACACCATTCAGCTTCGGTGAGCTTAGCTTCCATCAATACTCAGATTGACGGGATCTCTACTTCTATGGGGAGCACTGCTTCCGTGCCATACACTAGAGAGAAATGGGTTGCCCCTGTTGAAGTGCGGACAGATGTGCGATAACTGTGAAGAGCAAAGGGTAGCATCTCGTGCCAGTCTTTGTAGGTTACAACCATCTTTTGAACGATCTCCTTGATGTTCTTATTGGCCGCTTCTACCGCTCCATTCATCTTGGGTCGGTAGGGAGATGAGTTATGATGTTCAATCTTGAACTCTGTGCACAACTCCTTCATCATCTTGTTGTTCAAGTTAGATCCATTGTCAGTAATCATCTCGCTTGGAACACCATAACGGCAGATGATATTGTTTTTGATAAATCGGACCACCACTTATCGGGTTACATTGGCGAATGACGCTGCTTCGACCCACTTGGTGAAATAGTCAATGGCTACCAGGATGAACCGATGTCCGTTTGAAGCCCTAGGTTCGATCAAGCCAATCATGTCGATTCCCCATATGGAAAAAGGCCACGGGGAAGAAAGAACTTTGAGATGTGATGGCGGTACATGAATTTTGTCGGAGTATATCTGACACTTGTGACACCTCCTCATGTACTTGTAGCAGTCGGATTCCATGGTCAACCAATAATACCCTACTCTTAGAATTTTTCTCGCCATTGTATGTCCGTTGGCATGAGTGCCAAAGGATCCTTCATGAATTTCTTTCATAAGCATGTCTGCTTCTGGTCTGTCTACGCATCGGAGCAAGACCATGTCAAAATTTCTCTTATAGAGAGTGTCACCGCTCAGGAAGAAGTTTCCAGCCAATCTTCTGAGGGTTTTTCTGTCCTTCCTTAGTGCCCCAGGTGGGTACTCTTGTTTCTGAAGGAAGCATTTGATATCGTGATACCAAGGTCTGTCGTCTTGGACTGCTTCAATCGTGAAGATGTAAGCGGGTCGTTCAAGGCGCATTATGTCGATCTTAGGTAGGTCAGTCCATTGACCTACACTAATCATGGAAGAGATAATGGCTAATGCATCAGTCATGTGATTCTCCTTACGAGGGATATGATGAAACTCAACTCTGTTGAAGAAGGGCAACAACCTTCTTGCATATTCCTTGTAAGGAATCAGTCCTGATTGGTATGTGTTCCAATCTCCTTTTATCTAATTGATAACCAGGGCTGAATCGACGTATACGTCCAAGTTTTTGATCCTTAAATCAATCGCTTCCTCGAGACCCATAATACAAGCTTCGTATTTGGCCTCGTTGTTTGTACATTTGAACATAAGTCTGGCAGTGAAAGGAATGTGGGTACCCTGAAGGGTAACAATGATTTCCCCAATTCCGTTTCCATAATGATTAACTGCTCCGTCAAAGATAAGTCCCCATTGGGAACCTGGTTCTGGCCTTTCACTGGGTAACGGTTCATCGCATACTTTCATTTTTAGATACATGACATCTTCGTCTGGGAAGTTAAACCCGATTGATTCTTGATTGTCAATCGGTTGATGAGCCAAATGATCGGTTAAAATACTCCCCTTTATGGCTTTCTGAGCATGGTACTCTATGTCATATTCTGATAACAGCATCTGCCAACGGGCAATCCTTCCCGTGAGAGAAGGTTTTTCGAAAACGTACTTGATTGGATCCATTTCAGAGATTAACCAAGTAGTATGACAAATCATGTATTGGCGAAGACGTTTGGCTGCCCAAGCCAAAGCACAGTAAGTTTTCTCAAGCATCGTGTACCGAGTTTCGTAGTCGTGAATTTCTTGCTCAAATAGTAAATGGTAGACTCTTTCCTTTTGGTTTCGTCTTGTTGGCCAAGTACACATCCCATTGAGTCCTCCAAGACTGTGAGGTAAATGATCAGTGGTCTTCCTTCCATTGGAGGTGATAGAATTGGAGGATTCAACAGATATTCCTTGATATTGTTGAAGGCGGTTTCGCAATCTTCTGACCAAACGCAATCCTGGTTCTTTTTGAGTAACTTGAAAATCGGCGCACATGTGGCGGTCATGAGGAATATGAATCTGGAGATGTAGTTCAAATGTCCCAGGAATCCTCTGACTTGTTTTTCAGTTTTCGGAGAAGGCATTTCTTGAATGGCCTTGACCTTGTCAGGATCAACCTCAATTCCTTTCTGGATGACGATGAACCCTAGTAGTTTCCCTGAACGGACACCGAAGGTGCACTTGTTGGGATTCAAGCGGAGCTTGAACTTCCTCAAACGCTCAAATAGTTTTGACAGGTGGGTCACATGCTCCTCTTCTGTCTTAGATTTTGCAATCATATCATCGACATATACCTCGATTTCTTTGTGTATCATGTCATGAAACAGAGTTGTCATGGCCCTTTGATAGGTTGCCCCGGCATTCTTTAAACCAAACGGCATCACCTTGTAACAAAAGGTGCCCCATGGGGTAATGAACAAATTTTTCTCCATGTCTTTCGGCGCCATTTTGATCTGGTTATAGCCCGAGAATCCATCCATGAAGGAGAAAATTTTGAACTTTGTTGTGCTGTCTACCAGCATGTCAATGTGTGGTAAAGGAAAGTCGTCCTTTGGACTAGCCTTGTTTAGATCCCTGTAGTCGACACATATTCTGACCTTTCCGTCCTTTTTGGGAACGGGTACGATGTTGGCTAACCATTGAGGATATTCAGATGTGGCGAGGAAACCCGTGTCAATCTGTTTCTGCACCTCCTCTTTGATTTTGATGGCCATGTCCGGGTGAGTGCGTCTCAACCTTTGCTTTACTGGCGGATATTCCGATCTCAACGGTAAGTGATGTTCCACGATGCTGGTATCCAACCCTGGCATATCCTGATAGGACCAAGTGAATACATCGGGAAATTCTTTGAGAAGCTTTATCAAACTCTCTTTGGCAGTTGGACTGAGCAGTGCCCCAATCCTGATTTCTTTTCTCTCTTTTTCTGAACCCAAGTTTACCGTTTCCAACGGTTCTTTGTGAGGTTCAATGGACCTTTCCTCTTGTCTGAGTAGTCGAGAGATCTCTTCTGGAATTTTGTCGTCATTTTCTTCTTCAGCCTCGAATACCGGGAACTCAAAGTTGGGAGAAGGCATCAGATCGTATGTTTCAACGGAGTTTAAAACAAGCAATCTACATGACGTGATGATTCGTGTTTAGAAGAGTTAGAGAAAATGCAAGTGTGTGCAGTGTATTTATTTTACTGCTTATTTTTTGAATTGTTTTTTAGGATTACCATTTTCTGAAAAAGCAAAAAGAGAAAATAGCAATTAATGCGGAAATTACAGAACGACGTTATTTTATTAATGAACAAGTCGATCCTTGAAACTACAGCCCTATAAAACAAAACTCTGTCGCTTTGGGCTAAGCGAAGAGGGAAAATTTACAGAAAGCGAGCCCTATTAAAACATCAGTTTCACCTGGGCAGGGTGAAAGGTTAAAGATGGCAATTACTTTGACTGATGAATGATCTTCGGAACCTCGACGGCAACCCATTGGCGGCGAACTCCTCGGTGAATCACAAAGTCAGGCACCTTCCTTGATTTGTCTTTAGAAATAACGCTGATTTTTGGTGGAGCGGGATCATTGGAATCTGTCTCCCAAGCAGAATTGTCGTAGGAGAATTCCTCACTTGCATTTTGCATAATATTTGTGCTCTCAGCTGTATCTCCTCATCCAGTAGGCTGGATGTCTTCGAGCCTGATACGAGAGCTTTCGGGAGCGGTGTACTTGACCATATAGTCGTATTTCCCACTCGGTTGTCCCAAGGTGTCCCACACTTCTCTGGAACTGGAGGAGTCATCTCTCTCGATGACGTTAACCTCAGGAAAATCATAGTTGATGAATTCAAGTCCTGCAAACGTTGCAAATTCATCTTCATGTTGAATAGTTTCTGAATGACCTGAGTCTTGATCCCATGACATGGTGGGGACACAGGTATTATGTTCAATGATGGTCAGCTGATTTTCATTGTTCGGCTGAGTCTCTTGCCCCAAGTTTCCTGGGTAAGGCTGCCACATTGGCAGACCATCCATTGGGCCATAGTAATTGTGGTCAAAGTTGTCTTTCATCAGAGTGTCCTCCTCTAATGAATTTGGCGGAGCACGGCATCCTTCCGGATCACAATCTCCATAGATCATTTTGACGTCTAACCTTGGTATAAATCTCGGACTCTGTGTAGGAAAGAAAAATGGTGTAGGCACCTCTTCCTGAGACATATAACCGTCCTCATTAAGATAGGACTTCCATTCTTCATCTGTGTTAGAGGGATCTTCCTCATTGATAGCATGTACTGCCTGAGACACTGGGTGAAGAAAACCTCCACTGTGGAAGAAGTTTTGAATGGGATGAAGACTTTCATCGTTGGCAGCTGTCTGGGTACAGGTTGCAGAAAAACCAAGACCCTTCTTTGTTTTATTGTCAATAGGAATGACAAGTTGTCCCCATCCTGTTGTATCGGTACTCTCGACCGCTTTGATAGCATCTTTGTATGAGGAAATTGAGGTTCCTCCTTTGAACTGATTGTTCTTGCTTACCGACAGTGCTTGGAACTGAGTTCCAATAACCTCCTCGGGTTCTATACCAGTAGATGATGACAAGTTGCTTACAAGCAAGGCTTGTTCCCCACAAACTGTGACAAGTCGATCGTTCTTCACGAACTTTAGCTTTTGGTGGAGGGTCGAAGTGACCGCTCCAGCCTGATGTATCCAAGGTCTTCCTAATAAACAACTGTACATTTCCCGGATATCCATGACATGGAAAGTGACTTGGAAAGTGTGAGGACCAATAGTTATGGGAAGATCAACTTCGCCGATAACTGTTTTTCTGGATCCGTCGAACGCTTTGACGACAACCTCGCTGATTCTCATCGGAGGGCCTTTGAATGACAATTGCATCAAAGTGGACTTCGGCATAACATTCAGGGCTAACCCTGTGTCTACCAGTACGCTGGCTAAAGCATCGTCCTGGCAGTTAACTGTAATGTTGAGCGCCATGTTATGACGACGACCCTCTTCGGGTAATTCCTCATCACTAAATCCCAAATTATTGCAGGAAGTGATGTTAGAGACAATGCTATCAAACTGTCTGATTGTTACATCTTGTTCCACAAAGGCTTGCTCTAAGACTTTTTGTAGAGCTTCCCTGTGGTCTTCTGAACTGAGTAACATCGATAATACCGAGATCTTTGAAGGAGTTTGTAACAGTTGATCGACAATGTTGTATTCACTCCTTTGGATAAGCTTCAGCATCTCATCATTATTTTTTGAAAGGTCGCGATTACTGGATTGACCGACTGGTGGATCAGGAGTTTCTGTCTGAAGTTCCTTTTCCTTGTTAGGTTCTCCAACTCCTCGGTTGAAGATTCTACCGCTCCGTGTTACACGACTGATGTCTGCAATATTCACGACGGAGGGTAATGGAATTTCCTTTCCATTTTCAACTGTCGTTGCGTCGTATTTGTAAGGGATAGCCTTAGTTGATTCATACGGTGTTGGTCCCGGCAGATAGATGACTATGGGAACCTTCTGATTTTTCTGACCATCATAATTAATCTCGATCCGTTCCCGGTTGGGAACTTTAGATTCATCAAGTAAAGGGATAATGGCAAAAACATCCCTGGTCCTGTGATGACTAGAGATCGTGACAACATCCTCAACTTGCTCGGCAAGGTAGTTCGGCGTCTAGTTGATGGGTCTAGAACTCGGATATGGGCGAATCTCTCCACGATCTACCGGACCCTGAAGAGCTGCTCTCACAAAGTAACACCCTTGGTTACTTTCCGAACAGATGCCGCAACGTTCATAGTTGTGTGGTGGCACCTGGCCACGCCCACTTTGTATATAATGTAACCTCACTAGGTTAGCTTCTACAGATCGGACATCCTGACTCTGACGCTGAGTGGGGTTTCTGTTATTGAAACTAATCTGCTGAGTATCTTCATCCATATAAATTGGCATCCACCAGTGATTTAACAAGTGCTGAAGTGCCTCCTGGACAAGGGTACAACCTCGATCGTTTTTGCAACCTGCTTTACAGCTTTGATAGTCATGTGATGTTAAGAATCCGAGTCGGACCTGCTCAGCATGTAACTCTACCAGGTTGGTATTCATCACACAAATATCGAAGATCTGAACCATGTTGATTTGATAGGAGTTCCTATCATGGTAGTCTTGGATCCATCCAAGATCCATCTGACGCTGGAGGGTCTCCTGTACGAAAGATCATCCCTGTTTGTTTACCGAGCAAATCAGACAGGAACTGTAATCGTGCCGCGGCAGATTATGATACTGGCTTTTCCTTGAGTGCATCGCCACCAAGTTGGCATTCATTGCACGGATATCGTGGTTCTGAATGATGTTGGAGTTCATGTAGACCATGTTGACTCCAAGAACTCGGTGCTCTTGAATCCATCCGAGATTCATCTGTTCCTGTAGCGCTGCTTGCACCTCAGAACATCCCTGATTGTCTTTAGAGCAGATATCACACTGGTGATAATTATGAGGTGGCACATGGCCATATCCACTATGTCTACAATGCATCTTGACCAGATTGGTTTTCAACAAGAGTACATCGTGAATTTGATAGACATCGTTAGTCTCTCCTTCTATCAAATTGATTGCAGCCTTCTCGTGTTGAGGCAGCGGATTCGTGAGAACATTAGGATTCGTATCCTTGAAGGATAAGACCCCGCTCCTAACAAGTTTTTGCACGTCGGACTTGAAATTGAGACAATTCTCTATATTATGCCTTGGACCTCCTTAATGATAAGGGCAAGTTTGATCCACCTTAAACCAAAAAGGCAGATTTTCCGGTACTGTAAGAGGAGACTTAGTCTGAATGTGCCCCTTAGCCAGTAGAAATGGAAATAGCTCTGCGTACGACACGAGTATAGGATCAAATCCTGGTGGTCGTGTTGTACGATTGTTGTTGTATGGAGGACGAGCCTGCTGAAGAGGTTATTGTGTCCTTTGTTGATCAGGTTGGCTCTGCGCAACCTGAGGTTGATACGTAGGAATAGATGCAGGGTTGATAGCAGGAGTCACAGCTGCTACCGGTTGATAACTTCGCTTTTGCTTTCTGAGAGAGATATTCCTAATATCTTGCTCTTTTTTCTTAGGGGAGCACTACCGTATTTTTTAGTACCGCTCGTCGATCCAGTGTCTTTTACCAAACGTCCTTCTCGGACGGCTTCCTCAAGACGTACGCCCATACCAACCATTTCGGTGAAATCACTGGGCGCACTGGCAACCATTCGGTCATAGTAAAATGAGCTTAAGGTCTTTAAGAAGATCTTTGTCATCTCTTTTTCCTCTAGAGGTGGACAAATTTGAGCGGCAATCTTACGCCACCTTTGAGCGTACTCCTTAAAGGTTTCCTTGTCCTTTTGCGACATCGATCTGAGTTGATCTCTGTTGGGTGCCATGTCCAAATTGTATTTGTATTGTTGGACGAAGGCAGTGCCAAGATCTCTGAATGTGCTGATCGTGGCATGGTTTAAACCCATGTACCATTTGAGTGCGGCACCGGTTAAACTATCTTGAAAGTAGTGAATCAGTAGGTCCTGATTTTCCGTCTGAGCTGACATCCGCCGGGCGTACATCACTAGATGGATTTGAGGGCAAGAGTTATCCTTGTACTTTTCAAAGTCGGGCACTTGAAATTTGTGCGGGACTTTCACATTTGGGACCAAGCAGAGATCTGCGGCGTCCTTTCCAAATAGATCCTGACCGCGAATGGCTTGCAGCTCCCTCTGCATTTCCAAGAACTGCTCCTAGAATTCCTCCATTCTGTCAAACATAGTTTCCTTCTTTCCAGAAGGTACCTGTGGAATCTGTCCTTCCAGGATAGTGTGCACCACAGGGGGTGGTACCGTGACTACGGTAGTGAGTCTTGGCGTTTCCCGAAGTTTGTAACCTTCAGGAGTCTTCAGTATGCCCCTGGCATCTTCGCTTTCCCGAAGTTTGTAACCTTCAGGCCCAACGACTTCTGTTGTGATTCCCTGATCTTTAGTGATCGGCGGAACATATCCCTCCGGGATATAGTTAACAGGCATGCCCCAAGGACGATCTTTCGGTATTTGATACCTAGGATCATACTTCTCCACTATGGGCGTTGAGGTGATCTCTGAGATCACAGTTCTTTGTAGCTGAGCTTCTGCCATGGCTTGCATGTCGTTACGAAGCTTCCTCATATCCTCTCTCAGAGCGTCGATCTCTTCTTTCAACTCTCTGTTTTCTTCCTCAAGATCATCCATCTTTTTCTGACGATTGGCCCGAGTATTATACGAATGAGAGAGTTTGACTCTAGAACCGAGACACAAACGTGAGATTCATAGGTAAGAAGAATACGCGATGTGAGAATGATGAATGCAATGATTATATTAATTGTTTAAAGTTTAATCAAAATAAACTTCAACAATTAGATTGCAAATATCAAACGGTGGGGAAACCCCTTTTTTATTGAAATTCAAAGGATTACAAAAATGGAAATACAGTAGATTACAAAGTGCAGAAACAGAAACCTGAGCTAATGGGTCCCGAGTCCTCTCTAAAGAGAAATCGGGTGCTGATTCTGGCATCTTCCTTTTCTTTGACCGGGGCTCTTGGGCCGTTGTCGGGTTGTCATTCCTTTGCCAGGTGAAAGGAGTGAGCAAATTCCTTTGGTCATCTTGATTCTCTACAACATGTTGCTCCAAAATTTCGATCAGAGCATCCTTATCTTTCAGCAGTTGCTGTATTTTGATGTACTCTACGTCGAGGGTGCGGTACTTGTTCTTCCAAGACCTTCTCTCCTTTTGAACTTTGTTGAGAGTAACCTGAAGCTTTTCAGTTTCCGTCATGAAGTACATGACAGATTCCTTTGGCGGAAGATTTCTGTAACGAGGATAAGGCATTTTTAGCTTGAGAGCTCTAGTTTGTACCCAATGGAGGTAAGGCTCCACCGAGATACAGTCTGGTTTTCCCAGAGACTCTCGTCCTTTCTTATGAACATGCTTCCAAGCGTGCACTATTTCCATCTTTAGTGCTCTGGCATTTTCTCCTTCCTTGAAGAAAAGACCTTCCAGATGAACACCCCGTGGGACGTGTATCATCGGGTATCCAAATTGACGCTGAACGAGAACTGGATGGTAGTTGATTCCTCCTTTAGTTCATATAAGGGGTACGTTGGGGAAGTTTCCACAACGGTCAATGATCCTGATTCCATCATAGATCCTATTACACTAATCTATATCAGAGTTGGTAAGGGACATGATCTTCTGCGACCAACGTAAGGCACTCTTACAATCCCAAAAAGCAGCAGACTTGGGCAAGTGAGAGATAAACCATTTGTAAAGCAGAGGTACAGAGCATGTGATCTCCCCTCCGCTGTACAAATTTCCCAAGTGTACAGAATGATACGCATCTGCGAACAAAGTCGGCACAGGGTTTCCAATGAGAAAAACCTTAATGGAGTTAATATCGACGAAGTTATTGATGTTGGGAAACAAAAATAACCCGTAGGTGAGCAAGACAAAGATGCTTTCAAAAGCAGTCACGTTTCCTATACTGGCAAAATACAAGGCTTTCTTTGTCAAGAACTGGGCTGGCAAACCTTGGATGCCACCCTTGGTAGTTAGGTGAGTCCTGACCTCAGACTCGTCCAAATGAATTGCTCTTGCAATGGTCTGATTCTTTGGAATTTCTTTCAGTCCAGAAAATGGAGCTCGATCAGTAATGTGTAGATCAATCAGATGAGAATACTCCTCCAGCGTTGGTGCGAGCTGGTAGTCCGGGAATGTGAAACAGCGATAAACTGGATCATAAAACTAAATGAGCGCATCCATGATTCCCTCAATCACATGGACTCTTAACAGTGGTAGAAAACCTCCGTGCTTGGCTCTGAAAGCCTCTGGGTTTGTGATCATCCTTGCTAACCTTCTCAAATCCTCTAGCTTTGGAACCTTGAAGGTATAACTATGAGTTCTCCTTCTACCGAAATCCATTAGTGCAATCCTTTTCTCTGATATTTGCAATCACAATCTCAGTTTAATTTGAACAACAAAGAGACTAGAAGAGAAATTTTTTGAATGTTTTTAATGTTTTTTAAATGAATTCATGAATGCAGCACACAAAAACATAGAAAAAACATGGGGTCAAAGGGTCGTTGTCATGAAGTCAAGGCTATACCCATCCCCAAAGTTTTATACTAGGGTGATTTTTGTACCTGTACTCATTATCATCAGCTCCTCCCAGGAAAGCAAAACAACAAGCGGATCGCCAGCGAGTTGTAGAGCGATCTTAGAGTAAGTGCCATTCACCGAGAATAGATCACCAGCCTCAAATGAGGGTAGTATCGCGTAACAACTATTCCCGATAGTTTCCGCACTACAAAAAAGGTTTGGCTCCTTAGCTTCTCAGACATCACAATCGGCCCATTGTCTAGGTGAGAGAATGGGTTGCATGGTCAGCCTCTACTAAGGTTGATGGTCGACCTCGTCGCCATCACTTATCTTAAGTGTATACTCGATCTTTCCACATGCGGCATCACACGCATTCCCATTAGCAGAAAAATAAACACGTATAGCAATTAGGAAAAGCAGTATATATATTTGTCCTAATCATCCTAGACTTTTAAAAGCTAAGAATCTTAAGTTCCTGACAGAAAATGGTTTCCCGGCGGAGTCACCAATCTGTGGTTTCATTCCAAATTAACGGCGTTTTGACCTAAGATCCTAGTGACGTCAAGGTTTCCACCTAGGGGATAAAAAAAAGAACAAGATCCCTAAAGAGACCTGTGCAGTCCCCAGCAGAGTCACCATTTTTCTGTAGCGAGTGATTTTTGGATGTGGTTGCGAAGCACGATCGCTCTAGTACTACAGTTCGATTCATTTTTTATCCTATTAAAGCTGATGAAGGAAGGGAAATAGATGTCTCCAATTAACCCTGCTTGCATACTAAGATTAAACAGTCGAAACTGTTGGTTTACAGATGCTGAAAAAAGATTCGGGGTTTGTCCTAGGTTATTTTGTTAACGAGGGGTGCTTTAGGCTATTGGTTGAGATGTTAGGACGGATATATATATATATGAAAGTATGGGATTTTGGGTTTTTTGTTTAGTGTGCTCGCTAAGATTTTTCTTTCAATCTTATGCCTACGTATTCCCGTTTACCGAAATAGGGAAATCAGAGCGTTCGTAGTTCCTCCTATTCTATGGGAGGAAATGGTTGTTTTGGTGTCTTGTTCAAGGCCCAAGACGTGAAGCGAAAGGCAGTTTGTATCTTGTTCAAAGCCCAAGATGTGAAGCTGAAGGGTTTATTTGTATCTTGTTCGAAGCACAAGATGTGAAGCTAAAAGTGTTGACCTTAGAGAGAATTCGTCATCTCTAAAGAGGGGTTTGCCTGTTACGACTGTTTATAAAGGAGAATTACTTTAACCGGGATTTGTGAATCCGGCAATGCCATAATTTCCTTTATAGGGGGTTTCAACCTGAAGGAGAAGACTTTAACTCAGTGTAGAGTAATGCCATCTTTCCTTAGGAATTTCTCATACTAAAAGAGGGACATTGGCATGGATGTAGATGATCCAGAGGCTTGCCACTTACAGCAGTTAGATGAAGGGGAAAGAGTTGTTGATGTTTGTGTACTGTGAACGAGGCACATCTTTGATGCTAAAAGGTTGATTGGATCAACCAGTGGTTTTCTTATACAAAGCCTAAGAGGAGGCTATTATGTGTCTCGTACAAAGCCTGAGAGAGAGGCTAAAAGGTTTTGACTCAACGAGGGAATCTTTTGGTATCTCGTATAAAGCCCGAGATGGAGGCTAATTGACTCAACAAGAGAGTTTTTTGTATCTCGTACAAAGCCCGAGATGGAGGCTAAAATTTGTTTGGCTCAATAAGAACCTTTTTGTATCTCATACGAAGCCTGAGATGGAGGCGAAAGGGTGATTGACTCAATGAGGGAGTCTCTTTATGTGTCTCGTACAAAGCCTGAGAGAGAGGCTAAACGTTGTTTGACTCCTCTAAGAAGAATCATTGTATAAAGCCCAAGAGAGAGGCTAGACTTCACTGGAGAAGGATCATTATACAAAGCCTAAGAGGAGGCTGTGGCGACTGTTCAGTTAAGTGACAGGTCCAGTATACTGATTTTTTAAAGAGAAAATCAGTTCTTATATGAGCAACACTGTACTCGCGGATTTGGTTCGAGGATCCGGGTTATTCCTGTTCTTTAAGGAAGTCGGAAATCCGAAGGGTATTGAGACTGTCCGAGTCTACGGGTTTCCTTCCTATTTTACGAAGGGGTCACTTGAGAATGTCTTTGAGACTCAAGGAGATTAGACTATCCAAGTCTAGAGTGTCATCTTTTATACTGTGCTTTGAGAAACAGTAGTAGACTCTTTGAAAGGAATGTTCTATGAAGATGACTAAGTTTTGTTCCTATACCTCTAGGAGGTCGTCAGGACAATTTGTACGAAGCCCAAGAGGAGGCTGGAAACTTTTAAGAAGCCGATCGGTCCTTGTACGAAGCCCAAGCGGAGGCTATCATTCCCGAAGGAAGAATCATTATACGAAGCCTAAGAGGAGGCTGTGAATACTTCTAAGAAGCCGATGGGTCCTTGTACTAAGCCCAAGAGGAGGCGGGGTCACTTTTAGGAAGCCTGTGGGTCCTTGTATGATGCCCAAGAGGAGGCCGATGCTTTTAAGAAGCCCGTGGGTCCCCAAACCCCGAGAAATTCAAGGCAAGCTATTCACAAGGAATAGATCAAGTCAGGAAAGTTCGAGAATTAGGAAGAAACTCAAAGATGCCATTCACGGAGAATACATTTATCTATGGGAATAGAGTTTCTTGATAATTCCTAATGAGGACAGTCGAAGAGAAGAATGTATCTGGTGATCCTATTGGGGATCTAGTTGTCTATTTCTACGAATAAACGAAACGACGTCACCTAGTTCTAGACGTAGTTTCCGGGGAAACTCTAAATATCTATACTATTATTACACAGTTGATATGAGTTTATGAAAGGAGACTTACAGTGAAACAGCCCCACAATACAGTTATATGTATATGAAAGCGGTAAATGAATGCGTATAAACACTTACTCGGTTGTAGAGCTTCCATGCTGTTTGGTTAGTTGTTCAACAAAGAAATATTGAAAACAACAGTATATTCAAAATCAAAGGAGAAAGTGCTTTGAAAAAGAAAGATTTGGGGCTTACAGCTCAAGGAGAGGCCCGGGGTTTTATTAGTGAGTGCACTGTTTGAATTTGTACAGAGGGACTTATACAAGTGACTGTGGCCCAAAAATTGTTTTCTGAACAAAGGGATGGGTCTTACACTCTCTCAAGAGGCCCAAAAAGTTTAAAGAAAAAGAGTGGGGCTAATAACACGAGGGTATGCCCAAGTGATTTTTTCGTTTGAAATGGCGATCGCACCAAGGTTTTCTTTTAACGCAGAGGGGCTTATACAATATCTGAGGCCCAAAGTGATTTTGGTTAAAAGGGAGTTGGGTCTTACACTCTATTAGAGGCCCAAAAGTTTTGAATGGGTCTTATAGCTCGAGGAGAGGCCCAAAAGGTTATTTTTCAAAAGGCGACGATCGTGCCGTTTGTTTTTTACGGTATCGGGACTTACACAATACACTGAGGCCCAAAAATGATTTGGTCAAAAAAAGGATTGGGTCTTACACTCTATTAGAGGCCCATGAGTGTTTGACAATGATTTGTTTGAGTGAAAATCAAAGAAACCCTAATTTTATTCTTTAAAAGTAAATATTTAAAGAAAATCAATGAAAAATACCAAATAGGTTTGAATAAACCACTTGTGATTTTTGTTAAGGTTTGAAAAATGAGGTATAAATCACAAGAGATATTAAAACTCATTTGGTCTTGATTTTTCAAGATGAATATTCATTTTAAAATGTTTAAAAACAAATAAAAATGAATTTATTCACAAAAATACTAATTATATTAAATATATAATATAAATTCAATTTTTTTGTGGAATAAAAATATTTCAACATTTTTGTATTTTTTACAAAAAGAACCAATAAAAAAAATTAAAATTGAAAGAGTTATTAATTTTTCAATTAATTAATAAACCATGAAAATATTGAAAAAAATGGCAAAAATGTGAAAAAATACAAAATGGCATGGGTGGGGTTTGAACCCAAGACCTCAAGGTTACAAGGCACCCGCCTTACCACTGGGGTGGTGATACATCCATTGTTTGAAACAAAACAACAAATATACAAGGCATGACTTGGTTTTAGGCCTGGCCCAAGGCAAGTTTTGGCAAGTTTTGGCTCAGAAACGTGAAGGTCATAACTTTCTCAATTCTTAATGGTTTGAGACAAAATTTATATGCATTTGGACCAGAATTTCATAAGGAATCCAATGGTGGTGGTAGTTTTTTCAGATCACACTCCCTCCTCAAAACCCGATAGTGGTTTTGAAAATGACCTATAAATGCATTTTCTATGCTACAACTTGGTACAAGCATGGATTACGTGGTGAATTAGCTCAAACACAACATATACAACATGTATGAGATGTTTATGATCAATGGACTTCGAAGCATTGCATGTTTGAAAGATTTCAAGTTGTGAGGCTTACCTCTTTTTTGAGATTTTGGAGCTTTTGTGCAATCTGTCAAACCTCTTGTTCCAGAAATGATTTGATGCTTTACACACACTCAAATGATCCCTTAGAAGCTTTTAGGATGATTGGAATTGACTGGTACCTGCAAAAACATAAACAGTCCCTTTCTTGCACAAGGGGTTAAAAGTGACCAAAATAGCAACTCTCTCAAATGGTGTTCCAGATGAGGGGAACCATTTGGGACAGTTCAAGGATGATATTTGGAGTGTGTTTGAGGTTTTATATGGTTTGGAAAGTGACTGAATCAAGACATGGCTTGAAAAATGCAAAAAAAGTCTATTTTGAGGTTTTGAGAGGTGACTTTGTGATTTTGTGATTACATGTCACTTGTGATAGTTTGCACAGCTTACATATGATATATATGAGGTGTGTGTGTGATTGATTGTGATGAAAAAGCTCTCAAGCTCAAAAACTCAAAGTTGCCTTGCTAAAGAAGTCATTTTTGCCAAGAGAAAGAGGTTTTGAGGAAAGCATCTGTTTGATGGCTTTGGTGTACTCAAACTAATCATAATTGAGCTCTATTTATAGTAGAGAAAGTTTGTTTTGGGATCCACAGTGAATGGAAACTACAGCAAGTCTTGACTGAATTCAGTTGCAAATGGCTCAGTCCATGCCACCTTGATGCTTCCATTGAATGCTCCAATCCAAAATTGGAGTCTTGTCCCTATTTTGGCCCTTCTAGGTTCAACATGCTATTTCTTGTTCCAAAGACTTTGGAGGCTTGGCTCAGTGGTTGTCCCCTTGAGATTCAATCCTCAGAGGTGTCCAAGTGGATAGGAGCATTTGGATTTGGCTGATTTTGGCAAATCGAGCAAAAATGCAAATTCTGCCTTGCCTTGGCAGATTTCAGCAAGGCAACTTTCCAATGTCATATCTCATGACTCAAATTGAATTTGGTAATGTTCTTTGTCATTTTGGAAAACCCTTACATGATACAACAACTGTTTGAACATATTTGGTTTTGATCTCTTTTGAATCCAAGTGAAAAATTCCCCTACATTTGGCAAAAAGTAGGGTAAAATCTGACTTAGTGAAATTTTCACTAAGTGTTGGAACAAAGTGACTTTTCTTGATTTTGATCACTCCATAACTCAAATCCATGAGGAGTTGGAATTAGTCCTAGTTGAAGTTTTTGTAGAGGGTAATGAGATCTACAAATTAAGCCTTAGATGGGAGAAAATGGCTTTGTCGTTTAGGAGTTATGACCCTCCAAAGTTGGTACCCTAGCCACTTTATTTTTAACTTAGAAAATTTTCTAAGTTTTTTATGGTTACCCCTTTTACAAGTTACCCAACTTTTCTTGATTTTTCTTGATGAATGATGATTCAAATCATACATTAACATCATTTTAGGGTTAAAAATCCATTTTGGTGAAAAATCTCAAAAAGTCAAAGTTGACTTTTGTGCACAGTTGACTTTTATCAGATGAATTCCAAACTGTGCAATTCTTCAAGAAATCATGTCCTTGACCTAAATCAAACTTGATGGACATGTTCCATGGGTGTCATAGGGTATATTGATGCATGTCATAGGGCTTGGGAGCATGTCCTGGTCAAAAGTCAAAGTTACAGTTGACTTTTTCCTTAAAACCCTAACTGTGGTGCAGATGAAATTGAGACTTGTTGCTCAAGCTTCTTGGATTAATCCATTGTTGAAAATGGATCAATATAGTTCATTAGAGACCCTCAAACCCTCTCTTGAGGTCTTGGCTCATGATTTTCCTAAAAGTCAACTTAGGGGTGAATTAGGTCAAGAAACCCTAATTCCTGATTTTTGATGAATGCATCCCCTGAGGCAAAATTGACTTGATGATTGGGTCCATGAGGTTCCATGGAGTATATTAGGTTAGGTTTTGGATCATTGGCTTGTGCCCAGATGAAAAATTTCCATCTGGAGGCCCTGGTCGACCAAAATCCTAATTTGGTGACACTGTCGATCTTGAGACTTAATCCACCTAGAAGGGAGCAGCCTTGTGCTTAATCCTTGAAGTGGGAGTCCTTTTGATCCATTGTGGATGTTTGGGAGGTTAGACAAGTTGAAAATCATGTCATTCCTTGATTGATCCTTTGTCTAAGCACTCAGAGATGGCTTGAAACCCTAATTTTGATTGTAGTGAATGTTCACCCATCTTTGGGGAGACTGATGAAGTATAATGGTTCCTCCATATTGTGATGATGATTTTCACAATGATGGGAAATCTTAGTGGTTAAAATTTGGGGTATGACAGGTGGCATGGACTGAGCCTCTTCCAACTGAATTCAGTCAAGACTTATCCAAGAACTAGGGAACCACAGGTCTGTGCTCTAACCTCTAGTCAATGGCTAGAGGAGACTTGGATTCTCATTGATCAACATTGGCCAAACTTCTGCAGCAGTTGCCATTCACTATTGCAGCCAAAACAAACTTGCTCTACTATAAATAGAGCTCATTTGTGCTCAGTTTGAGTACACCAAAGCCATCAAATAGATGATTTCCTCAAAATCACTTTCTCTAGGCAAAAATGCCTTCTTTAGCAAGGTAACTCTGAGTTTTTCAGTTAGAGAGCATTTCCATCACAGCTCATGATCCAAACACATCCAATATGTCATATCTAAGCTGTCCAAACTCTCATAAGTGACATGTAACACCAAAATCACAAAGACACCTCTCAAAACCTCAAAATGGGGCTGTTTTGCATTTTTCAAGCCATGTCTTGATTCAGTCACTTTCTAAACCAGATGAAGCCTCAAACACACTCCAAATATTATCCTTGAACTGTCCCAAATGGTTCCCCCCATCTGGAACACCATTTGAGAGAGTTGTCATTTTGGCCACTTTTGCCCCTTTTGCAAGAAAGAGCTCAAACTTGCTCCAGAGGTTTCCAGTTGATTCCAACCATCCTAAAAGCTTCTAAGAGATCATTTGAGGGTGTCCAAAGCATCAAATCATTTCTGGAATAAAGTACTTGGCAGATTGCACAAAAGCTCCAAAAAGAGGTAAGCATCACAACTTGAATTCTTTGAATCATGCTTTTCTTTGATGTCCACTGATCATACACATCTCATACATGTTATATATGTTGTGTTTGAACCAATTCATCATGCAATTCATGCCTGTATCATGAGGTAGCACAGAAAATGCAAATCATGGCCTATTTCAAAACCACTATAGGGTTTTGAGGAGGATTTATTTTCTGAAAAACCACCACCACCATTGGATTCCTTGTGAAATTCTGGGCCAGATACATATAAATTTTGTCCCAATCGATGGAGAAATGAGAAAGTTACAAGCTTTACGTTTTTGGCAAAAACCTTGCTTTGCCTTGCCTTGGTCAGGCCTAAAATCAAGGCATGCCTTGTATATTTTTAGGTTGGGCTTAATACACGGATGTATCACCACCCCAGTGGTAGAGGGCGCGCACTGCACACAAGAGGTATGGGGTTCGAATCCCCCTCGCCCCATATCCTCTTTTTACCACTTTTTCCTATTTTTTGTCATTTTTCATATTATTTTTTAAATAATTTGGAAAATTAATAACTCCCTCAATTTTAATTAATTTTGATTGGTTCTTTTTGTAAAATATCACAAAAATATTGAAATATTTTATCACACAAAAAAATTAGATTTATATTATTTATTTAATATAATTAGTATTTTTGTGAATAAATTCATTTTTATTGTTTTTAAACATTTTAAAATGAATATTCATCTTGAAAAATCAAAACCAAATGGGTTTTAACTCCTCTTATGATTAAAATCTCATTTTTCAAACCTAAACCAAAAATCACAACTTGTTTATTCAAACTTATTTGGTATTTTCATCATTTTAATTAATTTTCTTTGAATAATTACTTTAAAAAATGATGAAATTAGGGTTTTGTTGGTTTTCACCCTAACAAACTTTTTCAAACACTTTTTGGGCCTCTAATAGAGTGTAAGACCCAACCCTTTTTGAAATCCAAAACTTTTTGGGCCTCAGATATTGTATAAGACTCACCGTGTTTTCAAAAACCTCGGCGCGATCGCCGTTTTCAAACAAATAAACTTTGCGCCTCTAATAGAGTGTAAGACCCAAACCCTTTTGTAAATAAACCAATTGTGGGCCTCACTTATTGTATAAGTCCCTCTGTACAAATTCAAAATAACGGTGCGATCACTGATAAACCTTGGGCCTCTCCTTGAGCTGTAAGCCCCAATTTCTTTTCAAAATACTTTCTCCTTTGATTTTGAAATATACTGTTGTTTTCAATTTTTCTTTGTTGAACAACTAACAAAACAGCATGGAAGCTCTACAACCGAGTAAGTGTTTACATGATTTATTTATCCACTTTCATATACATATAACTGTATTGTGGGAAGCTGTGCAAGGTTAGTCTTCTTTCAAAAACTTTTAATATACTTGTCATATATCAACTGTGTATATACTAGTATAGTTATTTAGAGTTTCCCCGACAAATACGTCTAGAACTGGGTAAAGCCTTGTCAATCGCCCCTGAATACAAACAAAATTAGATCCCCATAGGTTTCCAAATACAGTCTTCCCTCCTCTTGGGGTTAAACAATATGGAACAAAGAGAAATGCAGTATTCTCGGTGAACCTTTTCTCAGACAGTAACCCTAGAAATTGTCAAAGGAATTCTACTCCCCAGAGTTGATCTATTCTTAGTGAATGGCATCTCTTGAATTCCTCAAACCCGGAACTCTCACTAAATGATCTATTCTTTGTGAATAGCATTTCTTGAACCTTCCTAGCTTGGGACCCACGAGAATCTTAATAGCATCCCCGCCTCCTCTTGGGTGTTGTACAAGGACCCTTCGGCTTCTTAGAAGTTTTCACAGCCTCCTCTTAGGCTTCATATAATGATTCTTCCTCAGCGAAGATAGCCTCCTCTTGGGCTTCGTACAAATTGTCCCTTCGGCTTCTTAAAAGTTTTTTCCCGCCTTCTCTTGGGCTTTTTACAAATTGTCCCGACGACCTCTTAAAGGTATAGGAACAGAAATTATTCATCTTAATAGAGCAGTCTTTCAAAGGAGTCTAGATCTTCATCCCGTAAACGTATTTTCTCTTGGGCATAGTACAGAAGATAAAACTCTAGACTTGGACAGTTTAATCCCCTTCTAAACGTGGGAAGAAACCCAGCCTCTCTCAGGAGAGCACTCTACTTGGACCTGCCTAGGGATTTCAATAATCCTCAGCAGTAAGATAGCCTTCTCTTGGGCTTTGTACAATGATTCTCCTCAAACGGAGCTAACATTTTTAGACTCTCTTGTTGAGTCAACCTCACCTTTTAGCCTCCGTATTGGGCTTTCTACAAGATACATATGAAACACTATCTTGTTGAGTATAAAAGATTCTCTTGTTGAGTCACCCTTTAGCCTCCGTCTTGGGCTTTGTATAAGACACATATAAAATCACTCTCTTGTTGAATATAAAAGATTCTCTTGTTGAATCAACCTTCAGCCTCCATCTTGGGCTTTATACAAGGTACATATACCCCTCTCCCCTGCGGAGTCAAGATCAGTTTTAGCCTCAATCTTGGGCTTTGTAAAAGACAGAAAGAACATTTTCCCCGAAAAAGTCAACCTTTCAGCCTCCTCTTAGGCTTTGTATAAAGAAATCCCCTATTGAGTCAATCAACCTTTTAGCATCAAATCATGCTTTGCTCACAGCATACAAACATCAACAACCCCTCTTTAGAGATGACAAATTCCCTCTCGGTCAGGAACCCTTTAGCTTCATATCTTGGGCTTTGAACAAGATACAAAAATACCTTTCGCTTCATATCTTGGGCTTTGAACAAGATACAAATCACCTTTAGCTTCAATCTTGGGCTTTGAACAAGACACCAAAACCTTTTTCCTCCCATAGAATAAGAGGAACTACGATCGCTCTGATTTCCCTGTTTCATTAAACGGGAATATGTAGGCATAAGATTGAAAAATCTTAACGAGCACCCCACATCAAAAACCTCAGGTCCCATACTCTCACATACTCATCAAAAACTCCACATTTAGCACCAGCACATATTAGTCAAGAAAACCAAATCAGTATCCTAATCAAAATCCTACCTAACAGACAAGATATTACCTCCTTAAACAAAATAAGCCTAAGAAAGACCCCCCATCTCAGGTAGCATATGTAAACCAACAGTTATCTGTTTAATCTCAGTATACAAGCGGGGTTAATTGGAGACATCTACTTCCCTTCCTTAATCAGCTCACAATAGGATAAAAAATGAATCGAACTGCAGCCCAACGGTGTGACTCGCAACCACAAACACCGCGCTACAGTAGGTTCAACAAATGGTGTCTCCAATAGAGAAGTTTGTACACCTCTACAACTCAGATGAATGGGTTCCCCCAACAAGTCTGACATCAAAAATTTTTCCCATAAAATGGCATCTCCCCAGGAAAATTTGGCGAGAAGTTTGAGGAAAACCGCTACAGATAGCGTCCCTTGTCAAGGAAGTTTATTGACAAAAGAAACTTATACCAGATCCTTGGTAGGAAACCAGGACCGAGGGGAAGTTTATATCAGAAAACTTAGACCAGATCCTTGGTAGGAAACCAGTATCGAGGGGAAGTTTATATCAGAAACTGAGACCAGTTCCGGGGCTAAAGGCCAGGATCGAGGGGAAGTTTATTTCAGAAACTGAGACCAATTCCTTGGTAGGAAACCAGGATCGAGGGGAAGTTTATATCAGAAACTGAGACTAGTTCCTTGGTAGGAAACTAGGATCGAGGGGAAGTTTGTTTCAGAAACTGAGACCAGTTCCTTGGCTGAAGGCCATGATCGAGGGGAAGTTTTTAACTTTTCTAAGCATCATTGCTTAGTAATAGAATATGGATGAGCAAACTTCCATTCATAACCACCGTCAAAATTTTGGGTATTCCGATATTTAATCCTCTTGTACCCCGAATGCCCGAATACCTTCGTCATTCACACCTTCGGGTCCAAGAAGATTAAATAGGGGCATCTGTCATACCCCAAATTTTGACCACTAAGATTTCCCATCATTATACAAATCATCATCACAATATGGATGTACTGTCATGCCTCATCAATCTTCTCAAGGAATTATTGAGCATTCACTACAATCAAAGATTAGGGTTTCGAGCCCTCTCAGAGCACTTAGACAAAGGATCAATCAAGAAATGACATGATCTTCAACTTGTCTAAACTCTCAAAACATTCATAATGGATCAAAAGGACTCCCACATCAAGAATCAAGCACAAAGATGCAACATTCCAAGTGGATCAAGCCTCAAGATCGCCAGTGTCACCAAATTAGGGTTTTGGTTGACCAAGGCCTCCAGATGAAAATTTTCCTCTGGGCATGAGCCAATGCTTCAAAGCATAACTCAAGATACTCCAAGGGACCTCATGGACCCAATCATCAAGTCAATTTAGCTCAAGGGGATGCATTTACCAAAAATCAGAAATTAGGGTTTCTTGACCTAATTCACCCCTAAGTTAACTTTTAGGACAAAACATGAGCTAAGACCTCAAGACATGATTTGAGGGTCTCCAATACATTACATTGATCCATTTGCAACAATGGATTGATTCAAGAAGCTTGATCCACAAGTTTCAATTTCCTCAGGATCACACTTAGGGCTTCGGGGGAAAAGTCAACTGTACCTTTGACTTTTGACCAAGACATGCTACCAAACCTTGGGACATGATTCAATACACCCTATGACACCTATGGAATATTCCCATTAGGTTTGATTTAGGCCAAGGACTTGGTTTCACCAAGGATGCACAGTTTGGAATTCATCTGATTCAAAGTCAACTGTGCACAAAAGTCAAGTTTGACTTTTTGGAATTTTTCACAATTATGGTTCCTTGACCCTAAAACAATGTTAATATGTGATTTGAATCATCATTCATCAAGAAAAATCAAATAAAGTGGGATAACTTGTAAAAGGGGTAACCATAAAAACTTAGAATTTTTCTAAGTTATGGAACAAAGTGGCTAGGGTACCAACTTCCAAGGACCATAACTTGAGATTCAAGCAACCATTTTGGATGATCCAAAGATGGATTTGTAGCTCTCATGGCATACTTTAAAAGTGTCAACTACACCTCATTCCAATTCCTCATGGATTTTGAGTTATGGAGTGATCAAAATGGCTGAAAACCCAAAAGTGACATTTTTCCAACACTTAGTGAAATTTTCACTAAGTCAGAATCTGCCTTATTTTTTCCCAAATGTAGAGGCAGTTTTCAATGTAATTCAAGTTGGATCAAAACCAAAGTTGGACATCATATTGAAATAGGATATACCAGTTTTCCAAAATGTCCAAGAACTCCATCAAATTCCATCTGAGCTAAGAGTTATGATGACAGCAATATGCCTTGATACAAACTGTCACACAAGGCAGATTTGTGCATTGTTGCTTGAATTGATCAAATTGTGCAACTCCAAGCATGGTTATACATCTGCACACCTCAAGGGGGAACAAACAAGGGACAAGCACTGATCCATCAGCCTCCAAAGTCCCAAAATCTACAAGTAGGTGTGGCACCCCTAAAAGCTAAAAATGCCTCAAGACTCCAATTTTGTTTTGAGGCACTCAATGGATGCTTAGAGGTGGCATGTATCAGAGCAAAGATGAACACTTCAGTCAAGCCTTATCCTTGAATCAAAGAACCATAGGCCTGTGCTCTAATCTCAAGTCAATGGCTAGAGGAGACTTGAGATTCCAAAGTGATCACATTGGCCACAGACCTGTACCAGTTTTCATTCACTATTGCTTGCAAAACAAACTTGCTCTACTATAAATAGAGCTCATTTGTGATCAGTTTGAGTGCACCAAAGCACCCAACCTGATGTTTTCCTCAAAATCACTTCTTTTACTCAAAATTTTCCTTCTAAGGCAAGTCACTACCGGGTTTTGAGTTTGAGAGCAATTCCAACCAAACCAAACACACACACACCTCATAAACATCATATAGAAGTGATCCAAACACTTAAACAACATCTGGAACACCAGATTCTCAAAATCACCATCCATTTGCTCAAGTTTTCAACAAAGTTGCAGCTGAGGTGCCATAATTTGTTCTAGTCCATTTCAAATCACTCCAAGCAATCAAACACACTTTATATGGTGTAGGGAAGCTGCTCAGATCATCACAACTCATCTGTAACATCTCCAACTCAAAAATCAAATTGCTCTTGCTGCCACGACGTTCAAGTAATCCTAAACTTGGTCATCTCATGATTCATGCATATTTCCTCGCACAATAATTTTGCCATATGTTCATAATCATGTATGGAGGGTTTTCCCTCAATTAATTGCTTTGTTTGAATCGTGTATCAAATTTCTCAGCCTTCATGCAAAATTTAGGGTTCTTGAGGTTTTGCTTTAATTTCTCATTCCATGCTTAAAATAAATAAAAGGCAAAATAATATTTTTCGTCCCTTAACTTTACACCAGGGTCCAATTTGGTCCCTTAACTTTAAAAAGTGGCGAGTTCGTCCCTTAACTTTTTAAAATGTGTCACGTTTATCCTTCCGTTATGTTCCGTTAGTCCTATTTTGAAATTAATGTCCAGGTGGGCGTTGTGTGGGTGACGTGGAAACTTGGAAGCCTTAAAATAATTTGCAAAAACAACCTAAAAAAATCCATGGTCATGAAACATGAAAGGAAAAGAACAACCATTATCAGCAAAAAATGGAGCAAAACACTTTCACGAGTAAACAAAAGAAACCAAAACAAGGGTTAACAAAATGCTTCACATTTTCTTCTTCTCCTACCGAGAACAGTACCGGATCTCTCTCTCAAATCTTGATTCAAAATGGTTCCAGTTTGGTCTTAATCTCCGTTCTGATTCGGTTTTGTCTCTCCCTTAATTCATTTCTCGTTTATGTTCGTGATTGTTGATTTGGAAGGTAAATGGAAGGAGTTACACGGTTTTTTGTGATGTTTTGCAGGTTTGTGGGTTGTGAAGGATTTAAAGGTTGTAGATGGATTTGAGCTTATGTGGTGAAGATTGAAGGAAATTTGAAGGTTATTGATGAAGGTTGGTATGTGTATTTGAAGGTTGTGTTGATTTGTTTTAGGTTGAAGATGTGTTGATTTGTTTGGCTGGAAAGAGGTTTCATTTTTGTGGTAAGTTTGGCTCATTTTTTTGCTGAAAGTTGTATTGTGTGGCTAGAAACTTGGTTTTGAGAGAAATTGTATTTCCTCTAAGAAAAAATTGGGGGAAACGACTGCAAAATGAAACAAAGAAGGAAGAAGATGATATTCAAAGTCTATGTCACCTGCCACGTAATAAATACTAAACGGACGTTTGACCAAACTAACGGCAAGGACTAATTTGACACCATTTTAAAAGTTAAGGGACGAACTCGCCACTTTTTAAAGTTAAGGGACCAAATTGGACCCTGGTGTAAAGTTAAGGGACGAAAAAGGGTTATTTTGCCTAAATGAAATTAAAGACCATAGACATGATCGTGAGTTGAAAACGAGCAGATTGATATGTGGATTGTGTGATTTCATCAAGTATTCAGTGAGATTGATTAGAAAATGCAAATCAGGCCAAAACCAGAACCCGCGCGTGTTCTTGGTGTGTTCTTGGCGCCTTTTTCAAATATTCAAATATTTGAATTTTGTTATTTTATTTAATTGATTCAAAAATTAATTTCTCTCTGATTTTTAAAGATTTTGAGTTGATTCTTTTTTTAATAATACACAAAAATGTTAAAATATTTTATTTTACAAAAATTTCCCAAAAATATTACTTATTTCATATACTTGATATTTTTGCAAAAGAATTAATTTTCATTTGTTTTTGACATTTAAAATATTTTTTTCTTCTTGATTTTCCAAACTTATTTGGTTTCCAATTATTTTGTGGATAGAAACATGATTTTTGAAACATTGATCCAAGATCACCACTCATTTTTCACATGTTTTCAATAATTTTTATTAATTTTTAAACAAAATTAATTCCATTTTTAAACAAAATTAGGGTTTGATTAATTTCACCCTCATCAATCTTTTTCAAACACTTTTGGGCCTCTTGATAGAGTGTAAGTCCCACCTCTTTATAAATAAAACCTTTTTGGGCCTCAGTGTATTGTATAAGTCCCGATACAGTTTAAGAAATTTCGGCGCGATCGTCGCCTTTTTAAAAACAACTGGGCCTCTCCTTGAGTTGTAAGACCCATCTCTTGTACAAAAATAAACTTTTGGGCCTCTAATAGAGTGTAAGACCCAACCCCTTTTGAAAACCAAAATAATTTTTGGGCCTCAGTCATTGTGTAAGACCCACTGTGTTTTCAAAAAACCTCGGCGCGATCGCCGTTTTCAAACAAACCATTTGGGCCTCTCCTGGAGTTGTCAGCCCCATTCTTTTTCTTAAAATCACTTTGGGCCTCTTGATAGAGTGTAAGTCCCATACCTTTGTAAATAAACAATTTTGGGCCTCACACATTGTATAAGTCCCTCTGTATATTTTCAAAAGCTCGGCGCGATCGTTGCCTTTTTAACAAAAATAATCGGGCCTCTCCTTGAGTTATAAGACCCACTTCTCTTCTTCAAAAACACTTTTTGGGCCTCTAATAGAATGTGAGACCCAATCCCTCTTTGAAACCAAGACAATTTTGGGCCTCAGTCATTGTATAAGACCCACTGTGTTTTCAAAAACCTCGGCGCGATCGCCATTTCAAACGAAAAACCATTTGGGCCTACCCTCGTGTTGTAAGTCTCATTTATTTTCTTTAAAATAATCTTTAGGCCTCTCCTTGAGTTGTAAGACCCAACCCTTTTTGTAAATAAACCTCTTTGGGCCTCAGTTATTGTATAAGTCCCGAGATGGTATTCAAAACAACGGTGCGTTCGCTGTTAAAACCTTGGGCCTCTCCTTGAGTATAAGCCCCAACAATCGTTTCAAAGAAATTTCCCTTTTGATTTAGATTCAAATATATATTGCTATCAAAAATTTCTTTAATTTCTCTGAACCACTAACAATACAGCATGGAAGCTTGCTCACCTGTAAGTTTTAACATCTTTCATTTACCCGCTTATATATATATATATATATATATATATATAACTGTATTGTGGGAAGCGGCGCATGGTTAGTCTTCTTTCATTCTTTTAAGGCTTAAATAGTGTTTTGGTCCCTGTAAGTTGGCGAGATTTTGGTTTTAGTCCCTGTATCTTTTTTTTTTTTTCGGTCCAAGTCACCACATGTTCATTTCCTTTTGGTTATAGTCCCTCCAGTCAATGAAACGTTTAAAAAAAGCTGAGTTGGCAAACAGTGCTGAGGTGGAATATTGTTTTATCATTTCTTGTTTAATTTTCTTTACACACGTGGATTTAAATGTTTACCCCCATAATATTTCATCAAATGTAGTTTCCCTCTTTTTCCTTTAAGTCCCTGTAAACTAGGGTTTGTCTTTCCATTTCCATCTTTCTCTTTTCCACCTCGGTCATAGCGCAGGGAAGGTGAAGGGTGCTTGTACGAATACGAGTGAGCTTCCAAATCGAATCATCCAGGTATGGTTTTCACTGTGAATTTGCATTACGGAGGAAATTTTGTTAGGCATGGTGTAGTGTACTACCTAGGTGGGGATAAGGTAGAAGTAGACATTGACCCTGATAGGCGGAGCTTCTTTGAAGCAACCGGTATAGTTAAAGATATTTGCAAACTTGAAATCAATGATTATTGTCTATGGTGGTATAACATTGTATCGGGTAAACATGCAAGGGTAGTTAGTGATGTTGATGCTGCTAAGATTTATGAACACTCTGTTGAAAATAGTTGTAGTGTAGACCTTTTTGTTGAGCATAGAGTTGTGGAAGAATGTGTTAATGATGTGGAAACTGACAATGTTATCGAAGATGATGTTCTTGAGAATGATGTTGAAGCCGGCAATGTAGAAGCTGACACAGTTGGTGAGGATAATGTAAGTAATGTTGAAGCTGAGACAGTTATGGATGATGGTGTTCCTCATGTTGAAGATGACACAGTTGGTGCTGATAATGTAAGTAATGTTGAAAGTGATAGTTTTGATAGTGATGATAGTGATGACAGTGATTACAATGGTTTATCATTTGAGGACAGTGAGGATGAAAGAGCCCTTAGTTTGGATGATGGATTTGATGCTGTAGAAAAAACCCCTGCAAGGGTTAAGCAGGTAGCAAAGAAACATAGGAAAACTCCATCAAAGATAAGGAATGTTGAAACAGCTGGGGGTTCATCTAGTGGGAATATAGTTGGTAATGAAGGGATTGAAACTAATTATTTAAGTGATGATCTAGGGAGTAGTGATCCAGATGCATCAGATGAAGAGAAAGGACCAGCATATCCTAGATTTAAGATGGAGGAATTGAACAAGGATTACCAGTTCAAAGTTGGGTTGGAGTTTGTTTCTCTGCAGGAGTTTAAGGAGGCAATAACTGAATGGTCAGTCTTGAATGGAAGAGAGATAAAGTATCTGAAAAATGACAAAGTTAGAGTGAGAGTGGTGTGCAAGGGCAAATGTGCTTTTTTGGCTTTGGTTAGTAAAGTGGGAAATAAACACACGTATCGAATGAAGAAATGGTTTGGTAGTCACACGTGTGGTAGGGTTTTAAATAACACTACTGCTAACTCCAAGTGGATTGCTAAGACTTGCAGCAGATCTCTGTGTAGCTTTTGAAGCAACACAAGCCCAACCCAATATCAATGACATCACTACCATAATTCCAGCTAATCCCCAAGTTGCTAATGTGGAAGTTGCCAATAAACAACCTGATCATGCTTCACAAGGAGTTGGTGACTCTCAGCTAAATTACATTTTGTCTGCACCTATCAAAGAAGGTGGTGGCTCACAGCCAACTGTTGAAGTTGGTAATGACCAACCTGTTCATGCAGCTCCACCAAAGCAACATGATCCTAAACTAGTTGAGTCTAATACTGAGTTAATGTCTATGATGTTTGGTCTGCTGATTTTTCTCTAATTCTGAATGTTTTTTATGTGACTTTGTAGGCCAAACAACCCAGACAAAAGGTGGCAAGGAAGTTGGAATTGAGGAGAAGTGAAAGAACAAGGGTACTAAGATGCAAAAAGCTTAAGGGAGAAGGAAGTAGCCAAGACCAACCATGGACTATGTAGACAATGGTCTGTTTTGAATTATGTTGTGCTTTTGATTCCATCTAGGAGTTTTTTGTTAACTATTATGACTACAACACGGCTTTGGCTTTAGCCTTGTAGTTAAGGCATTTATGTATTTCGTCCCCAACAATGTATTATGACTTAAGTATTTATTTTGTTATGACTTTAAGTATGACTTTAAGTATGAAAATTATCAAGATATGGTTTAAGTACAACTGCAAGCACAATGATCAACTTAATTGAATTCATATACTGAACAATATAATTGCATACATATACTGAACAAAACCAAAACATGTTTTTCATTCATCATATGGTACAGGGACCAATTCCAAAATACAATAATGTTACAAGGACTTAAAGACAAAAAAACTGAACAACAACACAAACAAATTGGATTCACCATTTCAGATAACCAAAGAACATCCCCCATGAAACAACCAACAATAGCATCAATAGATTCACTTTTCTCTTCTCCTTCTCCAGCTTAATCTTCATCTTTGTTTTTTTTACCATTTTCAATCTCCTTGACCATGAACCCCGAATCCTTCAACACTTCAGAGCAGTTGCAACCACATAAACATCTAACATCACTTGCTAGATTTCTTTCAAGCTCATCGTCCCAAATAAACAACTTGCAACCAGACATTAATCCTGAATTTTGACACTTCCAAAATCGTCTCTTAGGGTTTTCAAATGAATTTGACATAAACATTTTCATGCTTCTATTGCAACCACAAACCGGTGCTTGACCATGATGAGAGTTCGCAGAAGAAAACGAGGCCATGGATGTTGAAGGTATAAGAAGAAGAGAACAGAGCCAATGTAGAAGAAAGAAGAAGACAACAGTGCCAATGTAGAAGGAAGAAGAAGCAAAACAAATTTGTAATGTTTTTTGTATTTGGTCCCTCTTTATTTAACGGTCCATTGATTAAATCCACGTGTGTAAAGAAAATTAAACAAGAAATGATAAAACAATATTCCACCTCAGAACCGTCTGCCAACTCAGATTTTTTTAAACGTTTCATTGACGGGAGGGACTATAACCAAAAGGAAATGAACATGTGGGGACTTGGACCGAAAAAAAAAGATACAGGGACTAAAACCAAAATCTCGCCAACTTACAGGGACTAAAACACTATTTAAGCCTTCTTTTAAATACATGTCATATATATAACTGTATTGTGGGAAGCTGCGCATGGTTAGTCTTCTTTCGTATCCTCTTTAAATACTTGTCATATATCAACTGTATATATAATAGTATAGTTATTTAGAGTTTTCCCCGACAACTAGGTTTAGAACTAGGTAAAGCCCTGTTGGTCACTCTTGAATACAAACAAAACTAGATCCCCACAGGATTACCAGATACAGTCTTCCCTTCTCTTGGGGTTAAACAATATGGAACAAAGAGAAAGGCAGTATTCCTCGTGAACCTTTTCTCAGACTATGACCCCTGGAAATTGTCAAAGAAATTCTACTCCCCAGACGTGATCTATTCTCGGTGAATGGCATCTCTTGAGTTTCTTCAAAGCTCAAACTTTCATGAAATGATCTCTTCTCGGTGAATTGCATTTCTTGAACTTCTCTCGGTTTGGGACCCACGGGCTTCCTAAAAGCATCCCCGCCTTCTCTTGGACTTTGTACAAGGACCCGCCAGCTTCTTAGAAGTTCTCATGCCTTCTCTTGGGCTTAATACAAGGACCCTGACGATCTCTTAAAGATATAAGACAAAACTTAGTCATCCTTTGCTAGAGCAGTCTTTCCAGTGTCAAAACTTCGGCCATTTTAGGGTTGATTCTCATCCCTTAAGTGCTCGTGCCTCCTCTTGGGCATCATACAAAAGATAAAACTCTTCCACACCAGTGGACTTGGACGGTCTAATCCCCTTGAGTCTCAAAGACATTCTCAAGTTCCTTACGAACATAGGAAGAAACCCCGGTCACTCTGGATCAATCTCCAGTAGAAACCCAGTCTCTCTCATAAGAGTTCCCCAACCAGGGTCAGCTTATCCCAAATCAGAACCTCAAGGCATCTGATATCTCAACTCTTCTGTAATCCTCAGCAAGAGTTGACTCCTCATTTGGACTTGCCTCGGGATCTCAATAATCCTCAGCAGTAAGACAACCTCCTCTTAGGCTTTATATAATGATCCTTCCTCAACGAAGTCAGCCTCCTCTTGGGCTTTGTACAATAATTCTCCCCAGCGGAGCTAACCTTTTCAGACTCTCTTGTTGAATCAATCACTTTGCAAGACTCTCTTGTTGAGTCAATCTCCTTGTAGCCTCAGTCTCGGGCTTCGTACGAGATAGCAAATCACTCTCTTATTGAGTATAAAAGACTCTCTTGTTGAGTCAATCAACTTTCAGACTCTCTTGGTGAGTCAATCACCTTTTCAGACTCTCTTGTTGAGTCAACCATTTTAGCCTCAATCTTGGGCTTTGTACAAGACAGATAAAAATACTCTCTCGTTGAGTCGATCTTTATCCAAAGCTTGGTATAAAGATCCCCCTAGAAGGAGTTAGCCTCCTCTCAAGTTCTCCTGCTTGTTTAGCCACAATCCAGGGCTTTGTACAGGACAGATAAAATCACTCTCTTGTTGAGTCAAACCATTTTAGCCTCAATCTTGGGCTTTGTACAAGATATATATCTCCCTCTCCTGAGCTTGGGACAAATATCTTCCCTAGCCGAGTCATTTCCTCCCAGTCTTCCTCTAGGCTTTGAGGAATGATTTTCCCCAAGAAGAGTCAAACTCATTTCAGCCTCCTCTTAGGCTTTGTATAATGATTTTCCCAGTAAGTTTAGCCTTCGTCTTGGGCTTTGTACAAGACACATAAAATATCCTCACCAAGGTCAGTTAAATTTCCCATTTCAGCCTCAATCTTGGACTTTGTACAAGACATATACAAACCTCTTAAGCATAGTCAAAACCCCTTTTAGCCTCAATCTTGGGCTTTGTACAAGATAGAAAGAACATTTTCCCCGGAAAAGTCAAGCTTCTAGCCTCCTCTTAGGGTTTGTATAATGATATCCCCAAAGAGTCAGTCTCTTTTTTGCCTCAATCTTGGGCTTTGTACAAGACACCGATATATACACTCTCTTGTTGAGTCGGCCTTATTCAGCATCCTCTTAGGCTTTGTATAAAGAACTCCCCCAGCCGGGTCAATTAACCTTTTAGCATCAACCTTGTGCTTTGATCAAGGCACACAAAAATCAACAATCCCTCTTTAGAGATGACAAATTCTCTCTAAAACCTTTAGCTTCAATCTTGGGCTTTGAACAAGACACCAAAACATCTCTTTCCTCCCTTAGAATAGGAGGAACTACGATTGCTCTGATTTCCCTGTTCCGTTTAAACGGGAATACGTAGGCATAAGATTGCGAAATCTTAGCGAGCATACTAATCAAAAACTCTAGGTCCAGTACCTTCATACCAATAAAAAACTTAGGTCTAGTACCTTACCAAAAACATCGGGAACACCCGAACATCAACAAAAACTCACTCACTCACTCAAGAAACTTTCCCAACCCATAAGCAGATAAACACTATCAATTACAAAGCGAAACCTAAAGCTAACATCCTATGGATAACCACATATAGGATGGGTAATTGAAAACTACCCATTGTATAACCTGACCTCGGATCCCCCAATCTCTTTAAAGCGTTTCGTTCAGTTAAACATTTCGCGTGCAAGGTTAGTTTTAGATTGCTTCCCTTTCCCTTCCAGCTTCACGGGATAAATAAGAAATCAGAAAGTAGCACCCATTCCTCCCCATTGTGGTGGGGAGAAGAACCAACGATAAGGTGGTCGCGTCACCGACGAAAATCGCTCGCTACACATGTCTCAAGGTTTGGGAGCATGTCTTGGTCAAAAGTCAAAGGTACAGTTGACTTTTCCCTCGAAACCCTAATTGTGGTCCTGATGAAATTGAAACTTGTGGATCAAGCTTCTTGGATCAATCCATTGTTGTAAATGGATCAATGTAGTGTATTGGAGACCCTCAAACCACGTCTTGAGGTCTGGGCTCATGCTTTGTCCCAAAAGTCAACTTAGGGGTGAATTAGGTCAAGAAACCCTAATTCCTGATTTTTGGTAAATGCATCCCCTGAGGTAAAATTGACTTGATGATTGGGTCCATGAGGTCCCTTGGAGTATCTTGGGTTGTGCTTTGAAGTATTGGTTCATGCCCAGCGGAAAAATTCCATCTGGGGGCCTTGGTCGACCAAAACCCTAATTTGGTGACACTAGCGATCTTGAGGTTTGATCCACTTGGAATGTTGCAACCTTGTGCTTGATAGTCCTCTTGATCCTTTATAGGTGTTTGAGAGGCTAGACAAGTTGAAGATCATGTCATTTCTTGATTGATCCTTTGTCTAAGTGCTCTGAGAGGGCTCAAAACCCTAGTTTTTGTTTGTAGTGAACGCTCAACCATCTTTGAGGAGATTGATGAAGCATATAGGTACATCCATATTGTGATAATGATTTGCATAATGATGGGAAATCTTGGTGGTCAAAATTTGGGGTATGACAATTCCTTATTGATCTTGAAGAGTGACAAGGTTTGCAGAGTCACCAAAATGACAAAATCGTGTGAAATGCATAATTCTGCCTTGTAAAAACCAGTTTTGAGATGCCATGTTTCAATGCTTGTAACTTCTTGCTCAATTTGAATTAAGATGAGTTCTTGTACTTTTTAGAAAGCCCACATACCATACTTCAACTTTGATGTTTACCTTTGTGTCATACCCAAACTTTTGACCACCAAGATTTCCCATCATTGTGCAAATCATCATCACAATATGGATGAACCATCATGCCTCATCAATCTCCTCAAAGATGGTTGAGCATTCACTACAAAAAAGAATTAGGGTTTTGAGCCCTCTCAGAGCACTTAGACTAAGGATCAATCAAGAAATTACATGATCTTCAACTTGTCTAATCTCTCAAACATACATAAAGGGTCAAGGGGTCTCCCACATCAAGAATTAAGCACGAAGTTGTAACATTCCAAGTGGATTAAGCCTCAAGATTGCCTGTGTCAGCAAATTAGGGTTTGGTCGACCAGGATCCCCAGATGAAAATTTCCATCTGGGCATGAGCCAATGCCTCAATGTATGGTCCAACAAGCTCAAATGGATCTCAAGATCCCATCCACAATGGCAAACTCACTTTGTAGGTCCATCTATAAAAAAATCAGGAATTAGGGTTTTGACATAATTCAACCCTTGAGTTAACTTGTGAAGTGAGGCATGGCTTGAAGTTTCAAAATGAACTTCAAATACCTCAAATACATCATATTGACATGTTTACAAGATTTGATTGACTCAAAGAGCTCACATTATAAACCACAAGAACTCAAAACCATCTGATCACAAATTAGGGTTTCTGATGGAAAAAGTCAACCCTATCCTTGACTGTTGGCCTATCCTTGATCTCAAACCTTGGGGAGGGGGTCCAAGACATTCCTAAATACCCTTGGAGGCCATCCATGAACTTTAATTAAGCCCAAGGAGTGATTTCACAAAAGGATCACAAAGTCAAAATTTCATCTGATGAAAAAGTCAACTTTACAAAAGTCCAAGTTTGACTTTTTGGATTTTTGGTCAACCAAGGTTCCTTAACCCTAAAACAATGATAATATGTGATTTGAATCATCATTCATCAAGAAAAATCAAAGAAAGTTAGTTAACTTGCAAAAGGGGTAACCATAAAAAACTTAGAATTTTTCTAAGTTATGGAACAAAGTGGCTAGGGTACCAACTTTACAAGGCCATATCTCTCAAACCCTAAGGCCTTTCTCTCCCATTCAAGCTCAGAGGGAAGCTCTCATTACATACTTCAAAAGTGTCAACTACATCTCATTCTAATTCCTCATGGATTTCAAGTTATGATTGGATCAAAATCACTAAAAAACATGAAAGTGTTTTTTTTTTTCCAACACTTAGAAGAAATTCTGCCCAAGGCAGATTTCAAGTGAAACACCAAAACTTGGAGGGCTGTTTCACATAGTTCTAGGCTGAATCAATTTAAGATGTAAACATCAAAGTTGTTGTGCATATTGCCTACAATCCAAGGAACTCATCGGCATGAAACAACTCAGCTTGAGCCAAGAGTTATGGCTGCTGCAAGACACCATGGCAAGGCTGTCATGAAAAATCAGTTTGTGAGATTTCTTGCCATACAAGATTTTGAGCCAAAAAGCAATGATCATTATGCCACATTTATCAAATCTGACCCTAATCCATCTGATCCAACCTACAAAGTTGATTCAAAAAGCTAAGGGATCTTCCAACTTGAGGTTAATGCATTTTGTCACATTATGCCTTGAATTCAAAGGAATTTATGTGCAATAGTGCACTTTCAATAAAGCCACTCTACTCAGTCAAGATGCTCACTTAAAAAACAATTAAAACACCTGAGGAATGTGGAATTGGTCAATACATAGCCCTGCTCTTGGGAGAAGCTAGTTTGCCTTGCATAAGAAGAAATGCCACCAAGCCAAAGCCATTGAATGTGATCTGATCTTGCAGCCATTCACTATTCCTCAAAGATAAGAGTTGATCCACTGTAAATAGAGGTCATAACTGATAATTCAAACTACACAAAAGCAGCTTACAACATTGCTTTCTCTCATTTCCTCCTTAAACGTCATATTTCATTGTTCTTAAGAAAGTACTGTCGGGTTTTGAGTTGGAGGCCAATGCAACTCAAACCAATGGTTCACACTGTCATACCCCAAATTTTGACCACTAAGATTTCCCATCATTGTGCAAATCATCATCACAATACAGAGGAACCATCATACTTCATCAGTCTCCCCAAAGATGGGTGAGCCTCCACTACAATCAAAGTTAGGGTTTTAAGCCCTCTCAGAGCTCTTAGACAAAGCATCAATCAAGAAATGACATGATCTTCAACTTTTCTAGCCTCTAACATATCCATAAAGGATCAAGAGGACTTCCACTTTAAGGATTAAGCACAAGGATGCTCCCTTCTAGGTGGATCAAGTCTCAAGATCGCCAGTATCACCAAATTAGGGTTTTGGTCGACCAGGGCCTCCAGATGGAAATTTTAATCTAGGCATGAACCAAAGATCCAAAACACAACCTAATGTACTCCATGGAACCTCATGGACCCATTCATCAAGTCAATTTTGCCTCAGGGGATGCATTCATCAAAAATCAGGAATTAGGGTTTCTTGACCTAATTCACCCCTAAGTTGACTTTTGGGACAAATCATGAACCAAGACCTCAAGAGAGGGTTTGAGGGTCTCTAATGAACTATATTGATCCATTTGTAACAATGGATTAATCCAAGAAGCTTGAGCAACAAGTCTCAATTTCATCTGCACCACAATTAGGGTTTCGCGAGAAAAGTCAACTGTAACTTTGACTTTTGAACAGGACATGCTCCCAAGCCCTAGGACATGCCTCAATATACCCTATGACACCCTTGGAACATGTCCATCAAGTTTGATTTAGGTCAAGGACATGATTTCCTGAAGAATTGCACAGTTTGGAATTCATCTGATAAAAAGTCAACTGTGCACAAAAGTCAACTTTGACTTTTTGAGATTTTTCACCAAAATGGATTTTTAACCCTAAAATGATGTTAATATATGATTTGAATCATCATTCATCAAGAAAAATCAAGAAAAGTGGGATAACTTGTAAAAGGGGTAACCATAAAAACTTAGAAAATTTTCTAAGTTAAAAATAAAGTGACAAGGGTACCAACTTTGGAGGATCATAACTCCTAAACCACAAGGCCATTTTTTCTCATCCAAAGATGGATTTGTAGCCCTCATTACCCTCTACAAAAACTTCAACTAGACCTAAGTCCAATTCATTAAGGATTTTGAGTTATGGAGTGATCAAAATGGCTGAAAAATGAAAATGTCACTTTTTCCAACACTTAGTGAAATTTTCACTAAGTCAGAATCTGCCTTCACTTTTTGCCAAATGTAGGGGAATTTTTCACTTGGATTCAAAAGAGATCAAAACCAAACATGTTCAAACAATTGTTGTATCATGTAAGGGCTTTCCAAAATGGCCAAGAACATTGCCAAATTCCATTTGGGCTATGAGATATGACATTGGCAAGTTGCCTTGCTGAAATCTGTCAAAGGCAAGGCAGAATTTGCAACTTTGCTCAATTTTCCAAAATTAGCCAAATTCAAATGCTCATATCCACTTGGACATATCTGAGGATTGAATCTAAATGGGACAATCACTGAGCCAAGCCTCCAAAGTCCATGGAACAAGAAATAACATGTTGAACCTAGAATGGCCAAAATAGGGACAAGACTCCAAATTTGGATTGAAGCATTTAATGGAAGCATCAAGGTGGCAAGGACTGAGCCATTCTCATCTGAAATCAGTCAAGACTTATCCAAGACCAAGGGAACCAAAGCTCTGTGCCCTAACCTCTAGTCAATGGCTAGAGGAGACTTGAATTTCCATTGGCCAACATTGGCCAAACCTACTTAGCAGTTGCCATTCACTATTCCTTGCAAAACAAACTTGCTCTACTATAAATAGAGCTCAACCGTGTTCAGGTTAAGTACACCAAAGGCCTACAACACTTGCCTTTCTCAAAATCTCTTTCTCTTGGCAAAAATGCCTTTCTTAGCAAGGTAACTATCGGGTTTTGAGCTAGAGGGCAATTCCACTCAAACCAATCACTCACACACCTCACATACATCACATATGAGCTGATCAAACACTTAAACAACAACTGGAACATTGATTTCTCAGAATCACCAGTCAATTGCTCAAGGTTTTAATCAAAGTGCAGTTGAGATGCCATGAAGTGATCCAGCCAACTTCAATCAAGTCCAAGCATTCAAACACATTCCATAGGGTGTAGGGAAGCTGTTCAGATCATCACCACTCATCTGTAACACCTCCAAATCAAAAATCACATTGCACTTGCTGTCACGGCCTAGAGGTAAGCATATACTTGGTCATCTCTCAATCTATGCATATTTCCTCGCACAATAATTTGGCCATATGTTCATAATCATGCATGGAATGTTTCCCTTCAATTAATTGCATTGTTTGAATCGTGCATCAAAAATCCTAGCCTTCATGCAGAAATTAGGGTTCTTGAGGATTTTTCGTGATTTCTTGTTATATGTTTAATTTAAATGAAATTAATGGACATAGACATGATCGTGAGGTTGAGACGAGCATAATGATATGTGGATTGCATGTTATAATCAAGTACTCAGTGAGATTGGAGAGAAAATGCAAATCTGGCCAAGCCCAGAACACGGGCGTGTTCTTGGTGTGTTCTTGGCGCCATTTTTAGAAATTTGAATATTTGAATTTTGTGGTTTTATTTAATTGATTCAAAAATTAATTTCTCTCTGAGTTTTAATGATTTTGAGTTTATTCTTTTTTTAATAATTCACAAAACTGTTAAAATATTTTATTTTCCCAAAAAATCCCAAAAATATTATTTATTTCATATAATTGATATTTTTACAAAGAATTAATGTTTTAATTGTTTTTAACATTTAAAATATTTTTTTCTACATTGATTTTGCAACTTTTAATGCTTTCTAATTATTTTGTAGTTCAATACTTAATTTTTGAAGCATTAATCCAAGATCACAATTTGTTTTTCATATGTTAAACAATTTTGATCATTTTAATTGAATTTTTATTCAATTAAATACATTTTTGAAAACAAATTAGGGTTTTTGGATTAATTCAACCCTCATAAATCATTTTCAAAACACTTGGGCCTCTAATAAAGTGTAAGACCCAATCTTTTTTTTGACCAACCTTTTTTGGGCCTCAATGTATTGTATAAGTCCTGATACCGTAAAAAACAAACGGCGCGATCATCTCCTTTTGAAAAATAACAACTGGGCCTCTCCTTGAGCTATAAGACCCATTCAAAACTTTTGGGCCTCTAATAGAGTGTAAGACCCAACCCCCTTTTAACCAAAAACATTTTTGGGCCTCACTTATTGTATAAGTCCCTCTGCGTTAAAAGAAAATTTCGGCGCGATCGTCATTTCAAACGGAAAAACAAACTGGGCCTACCCTCGTGTAGTAAGACCCATTTCTTTTCTTTAAAACTTTTTGGGCCTCTTGAGAGAGTGTAAGACCCATCCCTTTGTACATAAAACTTTTTGGGCCTCAGTCACTTGTATAAGTCTCTCTGTACAAATTCAAACAGTGCGCTCACTGATAAAACCTTGGGCCTCTCCTTGAGCTATAAGCCCCAAATCTTTCTTTTTCAAAGCACTTTCTCCTTTGATTTTGAATATACTATTGTTTTCAATCTTTCTTTGTTGAACAACTAACCAAACAGCATGGAAGCTCTACAACCGAGTAAGTGGTTATTGCTTTCATTTACCGCTTTCATATACATATAACTGTATTGTGGGGCTGTTTCACTGTAAGTCTTCTTTCATAAACTCATATCAACTGTGTAATAATAGTATAGATATTTAGAGTTTCCCCGGCAACTACGTCTAGCATTAAGCCCGTTGATCACTCTTAGAAATAGTCTAAACTAGATCCCCATAGGATTATCAGACACAGTCTTCCCTCCTCTTGGGGTTAAACAATATGGAGATATGAAAGGCAGCATTCTCTGTGAACCCTTTCATAGACTGTCACTCATAGAAGTTGTCAAAGAAACTCTATTCCCCAGAGATGATCTCTTCTCCGTGAATTACATCTCTTGAGTTTCTTCCAAATTCTCAGACTTTCCTGACTTTGATCTATTCTCGGTGAATAGCATTACCTTAAATTTCTCAGGGTTTGGGGATCCGCAGGCTTCTTAAAAGCAATTGTCAAGAAACTCTATTCCCCAGAGATGATCTCTTCTCCGTGAATGGCATCTCTTGAGTTTCTTCCAAATTCTCGGACTTTCCTGACTTTAATCTATTCTCGGTGAATAGCATTGCCTTGAATTTCTCGGGGTTTGGGGACCCATCGGCTTCCTAAAAGCAATCAGCCTCCTCTTGGGCATCGTACAAGGACCCACAGGCTTCCTAAAAGCAACCCCGCCTCCTCTTAGGCTTAGTACAAGGACCCTACGGCTTCTTAGAAGTATTCACAGCCTCCTCTTAGGCTTCGTATAATGATCTCTTCCTTCGAGAATGATAGCCTCCTCTTGGGCTTAGTACAAGGACCCGTCGGCTTCTTAAAAGTTTACAGCCTCCTCTTGGGCTTCGTACAAATTATCCCGACGACCTCCTAGAGGTATAGGAACAGAACTTAGTCATTTTCATAGAATAGTCCTTTCAAAGAGTCTACTACTATTTCTCAAAGCATAGTACAAAAGATAAAACCCTAGACACGGACAGTCTAATATCCTTGAGTCTCAAAGACATTCTCAAGTGACCCCTTCGTTAAATAGAAAGGAAACCTGTAGACTCGGACAGTCTCAATACCCTTTGGATTTCCCGTTTCCTCAAAGAAAAGGAAATAACCCTGATCCTCGAATCAAAATCCCTGAGTACAGCATTGCTCATATAAGAACTGATTTTCTCTTTAAAATCAGTATACTGGACCTGTCACTCAACTGAAACAGTCATACTAGCCTCCTTTTGGGCTTTGTACAATGATTCTCCCCAGCGGAGTCAAACAACGTTTAGCCTCTCTCTCGGGCTTTGTACGAGACACATAAGAGACTCCCTCGTTGAGTCAATCACCCCTTTCGCCTCCATCTCGGGCTTTATACAAGATACAAAAAGGTTCTTATTGAGCCAAATAAACAATAGCCTCCATCTCGGGCTTTATACGAGATACCAAAAGATTCCCTCGTTGAGTCAAAACCTTTTAGCCTCTCTCCCGGGCTTTGTACGAGACACATATTAGCCTCCTCTTAGGCTTTGTATAAGAAAACCACTAGTTAATCCAATCAACCTTTTAGCATCAAAGTTGTGCCTCGTTCACAGTACACAAACTTCAACAACTCCTTCCCTTCATCTAATCACTGTAAGCGGCAAGCCTCTGGATCATCTACATCCATGCCACTGTCCCTCTTTTAGCATGAGAAATTCCTAAGGAAAGATGGCATTGCTCTACACTGAGTTAAAGTCTTCTCCTTCAGGTTAAAATCCCCTTTAAAGGAAATTATGGCATTGCCGGATTCACACATCCCGGTTAAAGTAATTCTCCTTTATAAACAGTCGTAACAGACAAACCCCTCTTTAGAGATGACAAATTCTCTCTAAAGTCGACACCTTTAGCTTCACATCTTGGGCTTTGAACAAGATACAAATAGACTTTTCAGCTTCACATCTTGGGCTTTGAACAAGATATATATCACCTTTCGCTTCACATCTTGGGCTTTGAACAAGACACCAAAACAACCATTTCCTCCCATAGAATAAGAGGAACTACGAACGCTCTGATTTCCCTGTTTCGATAAACAGGAATACGTAGGCATAAGATCGAAAGAAAAGATCTTAGCGAGCACACTAAACAAAAAACCCAAATCCCATATCTCCATCTATCAAAAAGCATCTGTCCTAACATCCTAATCCTTGTTCCCCGCCAGAAACCTTCTGCCAAGGTAAAAATAGAGAAACCAGTATTGGCGAAAATACAAATAACCAGTACAAAGGCCCTCCACATTGATAGCATTCGTAACCTAACAGACCACTGTTTAAACTCAGTATGCAAAGCAGGGTTAATTGGAGACATCTATTTCCCTTCCTTCATCAGCTTTAAAAGGATAAAAAATGAATCGACATGTATTCAAAGCTCAAACCGCAGAGAGCGACCAGCGCTTAAGAACCGCGTCCAAAATCGCTCGCTACAGAAAAATGGCGCCCACCGTGGGGCCGAATTCTGATTTCCTTTTTCTTCACTTTTGTGAAAACCATAGATTGGGGCTTCCGCCGGGGAACCCATTTTCTGTCAGGAACTTAAGATTCATAGCTTTAAAGGTCTAGGATGTTTAGGACAAATATATATACTGCTTTTCCTAATTGCTATACGTGTTTATTTTTCTGCTAATGGGAATGCGTGTGATGCCGCATGTGGAAAGATTGAGTATACACTTAAGATAAGTGATGGCGATGAGGTCGACCATCAACCTCAGTGGAGGTTGACCAATGCAACCCATTCTCTCACCTAGACAATGGGCCGATTGTTAAGTCTGCGAAGCTGAGGAGCCAAACCCTTTCGTAGTGTGGAAACTATCGGGAATAGTTGTTACGCGATACTACCCTCATTTGAGGCTGGTGATCTATTCTCGGTGAATGGCACATACTCTAAGATTGCTCTACAACTCGCTGGCGATCCGCTTGTTGTTTTTCTTTCCTGGGAGGAGCAGATGATAATGAGTACAGGTACAAAAAACACCCTAGTATAAACCTTTGGGGATGGGTAGAGCCTTGACTTCATGACAACGACCTTTTGACCCCATGTTTTTTCTATGTTTTTGTGTGCTGCATTCATGCATTCATTTTAAAAAAAACATTAAAACATTCAAAAAAACTTCTCTTCTAGTCTCTCTGTTTTTTCGAATTAAACTAAGACCGTGATTACAAATATCAGAGAGAAGGATTGCACTAATGGATTTCGGTAGGAGGAGAACTCATAGTTATACCTTCAAAGTTCCAAACTTGGAGGATTTGAGAAGGTTAGCGAGGATGATCACAAACCCGGAGGCTTTCAGAGCCAAGCACGGAGGTTTGCTACCACTGTTAAGAGTCCATGCAATTGAGGGAATATGGATGCGCTCATTCAGTTTTATGATCCAGTTTATCACTGTTTCACATTCCCGGATTACCAGTTAGCACCAACACTGGAGGAGTATTCTCATCTGATTGATCTACACATTACGGATCGAGCTCCATTTTCTGGACTGGAAGAAATTCCAAAGAATCAGACCATTGCAAGAGCAATTCATTTGGACGAGTCCGAGGTCAGGACTCACATGACCGCTAAGGGTGGCATCCAAGGTTTGCCAGCCCAGTTCTTGACGAAGAAAACCCTGTATTTTGCCAGTATAGAAAACGTGACTGCTTTTGAAAGCATCTTTGTTTTGCTCACCTACGGGTTATTTTTGTTTCCCAACATCAATAACTACGTCGATATTAACTCCATTAAGGTTTTTCTCATTGGAAACCCTGTACCGACTTTGCTCGCAGTTGCGTATCATTCTGTACACTTGGGGAATTTGTACAACAGAAGGGAGATCACATGCTGTGTGCCTCTTCTTTACAAATGGTTTATCTCTCACTTACCCAAGTCTGCTGCTTTTTGGGATTCCAAGAGTGTCTCACGTTGGACGCAGAAGATCATGTCTCTTACCAACTCTGATATAGATTGGTGTAATAGGATCTATGATGGAATCAGAATCATTGATCGTTGTGGAAACTTCCCCAACGTACCCCTTATAGGAACTAATGGAGGAATCAACTATCATCCAGTTCTCGTTCGTCGTCAATTTGGATACCCGATGAGACACATCCCACGGGGTGTTCATCTGGAAGATCTTTTCTTCAAGGAAGGAGAAAACGACAGAGCACTAAAGATGGAAATAGTACAGGCTTGGAAGCACGTTCATAAGAAAGGACGAGAGTCTCTAGGAAAACCAAACTGTGTCTCGGTGGAGCCTTACCTCCATTGGGTACAAACTAGAGCTCTCAAGCTAAAGATGCCTTATCCTCGTTACCGAATTCTTCTGCCAAAGGAGTCTGTTATGTACTTCATGACTGAGACTGAAAAGCTTCAGGTTACTCTCAACAAAGTTCAACGGGAGAGAAGGTCTTGGAAGAACAAGTACCGCACCCTCGACGTAGAGTGCATCAGAATACAGCAATTACTAAAAGAAAAAGATGCTCTGATTGAAATTTTGGAGCAACATGCTGTGGATAATCAAGATGACCAAAGGAATTTGCTCGCTCCTTTCACCTGGCAAAGGAATGACAACCCGACAACGGCCCAAGAGCCCCGGTCAAAGAAAAGGAAGATACCAGAATCAGCACCCGATTTCTCTTCAGAGAGGACTCGGGACCCATTAGTTTAGGTTTCTGTTTCTGCGCCTTGTAATCTACTGTATTTCCATTTTTGTAATCCTTTGAATTTCAATAAAAGGGGTTTCCCCACCGTTTGATATTTGCAATCTAATTGTCGAAGTGTATTTTGATTAAACCATAAACAATTAATATAATCATTGCATTCATCATTCTCACATCACGTATTCTTCTTACCTACGAATCTCACATTTGTGTCTCGGTTCTAGAGTCAAACTGTCTCATTCGTATAATACTCGGGCCAATCGTCAGAAAAAGATGGATGATCTTGAGGAAGAAAACAGAGAGTTGAAAGAAGAGATCGACGCTCTGAGAGAGGATATGAGAAAGCTTCGTAACAACATGCAAGCCATGGAAGAAGCTCAGCTACAAAGGACTGTGATCTCAGAGATCACCTTGACGCCCATCGTGGAGAAATATGATCCTAGGTATCAAATACCGAAAGATCGTCCTTGGGGCATGCCTGTTAACTATATCCCGGAAGGATATGTTCTGTCGATCACTGAAGATCAGGGAATCTCAACAGAAGCCGCTGGGCCTGAAGGTTACAAACTTCGGGAAAGCGAAGATGCCAGGGGCATACTGAAGACTCCTGAAGGTTACAAACTTCGGGAAACGCCAAGACTCACTGCCGTAGTCACGGTACCACCCCCTGTGGTGCACACTGTCCCGGAAAGACAGATTCCACAGACACCTTCTGGTAAGAAGGAAACTATGTTTGACATAATGGAGGAATTCCAGGAGCAGTTCTTGGAAATGCAGAAGGAACTGCAAGCCATTCGCGGACAGGATTTATTTGGAAAGGACGCCGCAGATCTCTGCTTGGTCCCAAATGTGAAAGTTCTGCACAAATTTCAAGTGCCCGACTTTGAAAAGTACAAGGGTAACTCTTGCCCTCAAAGCCATCTGGTGATGTACGCTCGGCGAATGTCAGGTCAGACGGGGAATCAGGACCTACTGATTCACTACTTCCAGGATAGTTTAACCGGTGCCGCATTAAAATGGTACATGGGTTTAAGCCGTGCCACGATCAGCACATTCAGAGATCTTGGCACCGCCTTCATCCAACAATACAAATACAATTTGGACATGGCACCCGACAGAGATCAACTCAGATCAATGTCACAAAAGGACAAGGAAACCTTTAAGGAGTATGCTCAAAGGTGGCGTGAAATTGCCGCTTAAATTTGTCCACCTCTTGAGGAAAAAGAGATGACAAAGATCTTCTTAAAAACCTTAAGCTCATTTTACTATGACCAAATGGTTGCCAGTGCGCCCAGTGATTTCACCGAGATGGTCGGCATGGGCGTACGTCTTGAGGAAGCCGTCCGAGAAGGACGTTTGGTAAAAGACACTGGATCGACGAGCGGTACTAAAAAATACGGGTGTGCTCTCCCTAAGAAAAAAGAGCAAGATATTGGGAATATCTCTCTCGGAAAGCAAAGGCGAAGTTATCAACCGGTAGCAGCTGTGACTCCTGCTATCATCCCTGCGCCTATTCCTATGTATCAACCTCAGGTTGCGCAGAGCCAACCTGACCAGCAAAGGACACAACAGCCTCTTCAGCAGGCTCGTCCCTCATATAACAACAGTCGTACAACACGGCCACCAGGATTTGATCCTATACCCGTGACGTACGCATAATTGTTTCCATTACTACTGGCCAAGGGGCACATTCAGACTAAGTCTCCTCTTACAGTACCGAAAAATCCGCCTTTTTTGTTTAAGGTGGATCAAACATGCCCTTATCATCAAGGAGGCTCAGGGCATAACATAGAGACTTGTCTCAATTTCAAGTCCGACGTGCAAAAGCTTGTTAGGAGCGGGCTCTTATCTTTCAAAGATACGAATTCCAATGTTCTCACAAACCCGCTGCCTCAACATGAGAAAGCTGCAGCAATCTGATTGAGAAAGAGACTAACAATGTCTATCAAATTATGATGTACTCTTGTTGAGAACCAATCTGGTCAAGATGCATTGTAGACAGAGTGGATATGGCCATGTGTCACCTCATAATTATCACCAGTGTGATATCTGCTCTAAAGACAATCAAGGATGTTCTGTAGTGCAAGCAGCTCTACAGGAACAGATGGATCTCGGATGGATCCAAGAGCACCGAGTTCGTGGAGTTAACATGATCTACGCGAATTCTAACATCATTCAGAACCACGATATCCGTGCAATGAATGTCAACTTGGTGGCAATGCACTCAAGGCAAAGCCAGTATCATAATCTGCCGCGACACGATTACAATTCCTGTCTGACTTGCTCGGTAAACAAACAGGGATGCTCTTTCATACAAGAGGCCATCCAGCGTCAGATGGATCTTGGATGGATCCAAGACTACCATGATAGGAACTCCTATCAAATCAACATGGTTCAGATCTTTGATATTCGCGTGATGAATACCAACCTGGTAGAGTTACATGCTGAGCAGGTCCGACTCGGGTTCTTAATATCACATGACTATCAAAGATGTAAGGCTGGTTGCGAAAACGATCGAGGTTGTACCCTTGTCCAGGAGGCACTTCAGCACTTGTTAAATCACTGGTGGATGCCAATTTATATGGATGAAGATACTCAGCAAATTAGTATCAGTAACAGGAATCCTACTCGTCGTCAAAGTCAGGATGTCCGATCTGTGGAAGCTAACCTAGTGAGGTTGCATTGTATTCAAAGTGGGCGTGGCCAGGTGCCACCACACAACTATGAACGTTGCGGCGTCTGTTCGGAAAGTAACCAAGGGTGTTACTTTGTGAGAGCAGCTCTTCAAGGTCAGGTAGATCGTGGAGAGATTTGTCCATATCCGGGTTCTGGACCCATCAACTGGACGTCGAACTACCTTGCCGATCAAGTTAAGGATGTTGTCACAATCTCTGGTCATCACAGGACCAGGGATGTTTTTGCCATTATCCCTCCACTTGACGAATCTAAAATTCCCAACCGGGAACGAATCGAGATTACTTATGATGGTCAGAAAAACCAGAGGGCTCCCATAGTCATCTATCTACCGGGACCACTACCGTATGAATCAACTAAGGCTATCCCTTAAAACTATGGTGCAACGACAGTTGAAAATGGAAAGGAAATTCCATTACCCTCAGTTGTGAATATTGCAGACATCAGTCGAGTAACGCGGAGTGGTAGAATCTTCAACCGAGGGGTTGGGGAAGTTAATAAAGAAAAGGAACTTCAGACAGAAGCTCCCGATCTACCAGTCAGTCAATCCAGTAATCCCGACCTTTCGAAAAATAATGATGAGATGCTGAAGCTCATCCAAAGGAGTGAATACAACATTGTTGATCAACTGTTACAGATTGCTTCAAAGATCTCGGTATTATCACTGTTACTCAGTTCAGAAGCGCATAGGGAGGCTCTACAGAAAGTCTTGGAGCAAGCCTTTGTGGAACAGGATGTAACAATCAGACAGTTCGATAGCATTGTCTCTAACATCACTTCCTGCAATAATTTTGGATTTAGTGATGAGGAATTACCCGAAGAGGGTCGCCGTCATAACATGGCGCTCAACATTACAGTTAATTGCCAGGACGATACTTTAGCCAGCGTACTGGTAGACACAGGGTCAGCCCTGAATGTTATGCTGAAGTCTACTTTGATGCAATTATCATTCAAAGGCCCTCCGATGAGAGTCAGCAAGGTCGTCATCAAAGCATTCGACGGATCCAGAAAAACGGTTATCGGCGAAGTTGATCTTCCCATAACTATCGGTCCTCACACTTTCCAAGTCACTTTCCAGGTCATGGACATCCAGGCAACCTATAGTTGTTTATTAGGAAGACCTTGGATACATCAGGCTGGAGCGGTTACTTCAACCCTCCACCAAAAGCTAAAGTTTGTCAAGAACGATCAACTTGTCACGGTTTGTGGGGAACAAGCCTTGCTTGTAAGCAACTTGTCATCATCTACTGGTATAGAGCCCGAGGAGGTTATTGGAACTCAGTTCCAAGCACTGTCGGTGAGCAAGGACAATCAGTTCAAAGGAGGAACCTCGATTTCCTCATACAATGATGCTATTAAAGCGGGCGAGAGTACCGATACAATAGGATGGGGACAGCTTGTCATTCCTACTGACAATAAAACAAATAAGGGTCTTGGTATTTCTGTAACCTGTACCCAGACAACTGCCAACGATGAAAGTCTTCATCCCCTTCAAAACTTCTTCCACAGTGGAGGTTTTCTTCACCCGGTGTCTCAAGCAGTACATGCTATCAATGAGGAAGATCCCTCTGACACAGATGAAGAATGGAAGTCCTATCTGAATGAGGACGGTTATATGTCTCAAGAGGAGGTGCCTATACCATTTTGCTATCCTGCACAGAGTCCGAGATTTATACCATGGTCAGACGTCGAAATGATCTATGGAGATTGTGATCCGAAAGGATGTCGTGCTCCGCCAAATTCATTAGAGGAGGGCACTCTGATGAAAGACAACTTTGACCACAACTACTATGGCACAATGGATGGCCTGCCAATGTGGCAACCTTATCCAGGAAACTTGGGGCAAGAAAGTCAGTCGAGTAATGAAACTCAGCTGAGCATCATTGAACAGAATACGTGTGTCCCCACCATGTCATGGGATCAACACTCAGGTCATTCTGAAACTACTCAACATGAAGATGAATTCGCAACATTTGCCGGACTTGAATTCATCAACTATGCTTTTCCCGAGGTCAACGTCATCGAGAGAAATGACTCCTCCAGTTCCAAAGAAGTGTGGGACACCTTGGGATAACCGAGTGGGAAATACGACTATATGGTCAAGTACATCGCTCCCAAAAGCTCTCGTATCAGGCTCAAAGATATCCAGCCAACTGGATGGGGAGATACAGCTGAGAGCACAAATACTATGCAAAATGCAACTGAGGAATTCTCCTACAAAAATTATGCCTGGGAGACAGATTTCAATGATCCCGCTCCACCAGAAATCAGCGTTATTTCTGAAGATAAATCAAGGAAGGTGCCAGACTTTGTGATTCACCGAGGAGTTCGCCGCCAATGGGTTACCGTCAAGGTTCCGAAGGTCGTTCATCAGTCAAAGTAATTGCCATCTCTAAACATTTCACCCTGCCCAGGTGGAACGAATGTTTTGATAGGGTTCACTTTATGTAAATTTCCCTCTTCGCTTTTCCCAAAGCGACAGAGTTTTGTTTTATAGGGCTGTAGTTTCAAGATTCGACTTGTTCATTAATAAAATAACGTCGTTATGTAATTTCCGCATTAATTGCTGTTTTCTCTTTTTGCTTTTTCAGAAAATGGTAATCCTAAAAAACAAGTAAAATAAAAACAAGCAGTAAAATAAATACACGGCACACTCTTGCATTCTTCTTTATCTCTTCTAAACACGAATCATCACGTCATGCAGATTGCTTGTTTTAAACCCCGTTGAAACATACGATCCGATGCCTTCTCCCGACTTTGAGTTCCCGATATTTGGGGCTGAAGAAGAAGTTGACAATGAAATTCCAGAAGAGATCTCCCAACTGCTCAGACAAGAGGAAAGGTCCATTGAACCTCACAAAATGCCGTTGGAAATGGTAAACTTGGGGCACTGCTCAGTCCAACTGCCAGAGAGAGTTTGATAAAGCTTCTCAAAGAATTCCCCGATGTATTCGCTTGGTCCTATCAGGATATGCCAGGGTTGGATACCAGCATCTTGGAACATCACTTACTGTTGAGATCGGAATGTCCGCCAGTAAAGCAAAGGTTGAGACGCACTCACCCGGACATGGCCATCAAAATCAAGGAGGAAGTACAGAAACAGATTGACGCGGGTTTCCTCGCTACGTCTGAATATCCTCAATGGTTAGCCAACATCGTACCCGTTCCCAAAAAGGATGGAAAGGTCAGAATGTGTGTTGATTACAGGGATCTGAACAAGGCAAGTCCAAAGGACGACTTTCCTTTACCACACATTGACATGCTGGTAGACAGCACAGCAAAGTTCAAAGTCTTCTCCTTCATGGATGGATTCTCGGGCTATAATCAGATTAAAATGGCGCTGAAAGACATGGAGAAAACGTCGTTCATTACCCCATGGGGTACCTTTTGTTACAAGGTAATGTCGTTAGGTTTGAAGAACGCTAGGGCAACCTATCAAAGGGCCATGACTACTCTGTTTCATGACATGATACATAAGGAAATCGAGGTATATGTCGATGATATGATTGCAAAATCAAAAACAGAGAGTGAGCACGTTGAACATCTGTCAAAATTGTTCGAACATTTAAGAAAATTCAAGCTCCGCTTGAATCCATACAAGTGCACCTTCGGTGTCCGTTCAGGGAAACTACTAGGGTTCATCGTCAGCCAAAAAGGAATTGAGGTTGATCCTGACAAGGTCAAGGCCATTCAAGAAATGCCTTCTCCGAAAACTGAAAAACAAGTCAGAGGATTCTTGGGACGTTTGAACTACATCTCCAGATTCATATTCCTCATGACCGCCACTTGTGCGCCGATCTTCAAATTACTCAAAAAGAACCAGGATTCCATTTGGTCAGAAGATTGCCAAACCGCCTTCGACATTATTAAGGAATACCTGTTGAATCCTCCGATTCTATCACCTCCAGTGGAAGGAAGACCACTGATCATTTACCTCATAGTTCTGGAAGACTCAATGGGGTGTGTACTTGGCCAACAAGACGAAACCAAAAGGAAAGAGTCTGCCATCTACTATTTGAGCAAGAAATTCACCGACTGCGAAACTCGGTACACGATGCTCGAGAAAACTTGCTGCGCTTTGGCTTGGGCAGCCAAATGTCTTCGCCAATATATGATTCGTCATACTACTTGGTTAATCTCCGAAATGGATCCAATCAAGTACGTCTTCGAAAAACCTGCTCTCACGGGAAGAATTGCCCATTGGCAGATGTTGTTATCAGAATATGACATAGAGTACCACGCTCAGAAAGCCGTTAAGGGAAGTATTTTAGCCGATCATTTGGCTCATCAACCGATTGATGATCAAAAATCAATCGGGTTTGACTTCCTAGACGAAGATGTCATGTACCTAAAAATGAAAGATTGCGATGAACCGTTACCCAGTGAAGGGCCAGAACCAGGTTCCCAATGGGGACTAATCTTTGACAAAGCAGTTAATCATTATGGAAACGGAATTGGGGCAATCATTGTTACCCCTCAAGGTACCCATATTCCTTTCACTGCCAGACTTACGTTCAAATGTACGAACAACGAGGCCGAATACGAAGCTTGTATTATGGGTCTCGAAGAAGCGATTGATTTAAGGATCAAAAACTTGGACGTATACGGTGATTCGGCTTTGGTCATCAATCAGATAAAAGGAGATTGGAACATATACCAATCAGGATTGATTCCTTACAAAGACTACGCAAGAAGGTTGCTACCTTTCTTTAACAGAGTCGAGTTTCATCACATCCCTCGTGATGAGAATCACATGGCTGATGCATTAGCCATTATCTCTTCCATGATTAGTGTAGGTAAATGGAATGACATACCTAAGATCGACATAATGCGCCTTGAACGGCCCGCTTATATCTTCACGATCGAAGCAGTCATAGACGATAAACCTTGGTATCATGATATCAAATGCTTCCTTCAGAAACAAGAATACCCACCTGGGGAATCCAGGAAAGATAGAAAGACCCTTAGAAGATTGACTGGAAACTTCTTCCTGAGCGGTGACACTCTCTATAAGAGAAATTTTGACATGGTCTTGCTCCGATGCGTAGACAGACCAGAAGCAGACATGCTTATGAAAGAAATTCATGAAGGATCCTTTGGCACTCATGCCAAAGGACACACAATGGCGAGAAAAATTCTGAGAGCAGGGTATTACTGGTTGACCATGGAATCCGACTACTACAAGTACATGAGGAGGTGTCACAAGTGTCAGATATACTCCGACAAAATTCATGTACCGCCATCACATCTCAAAGTTCTCTCTTCCCCATGGCCTTTTTCCATATGGGGAATCGACATGATTGGCATGATTGAGCCCAAGGCTTCAAACGGACATCGGTTCATCCTGGTAGCCATTGACTACTTCACCAAGTGGGTCGAAGCAGCGTCATACGCTAATGTAACCCGACAAGTGGTGGTCCGATTTATCAAAAACAATATCATTTGCCGTTATGGTGTCCCAAGCGAGATCATTACTGATAATGGATCTAACTTGAACAACAAGATGATGAAAGAGTTGTGTGCTGAGTTCAAAATCGAACACCATAACCCATTTCCCTACCGACCAAAGATGAACGGAGCGGTAGAAGCGACTAACAAGAACATCAAGAAGATCGTTCAAAAGATGGATGTAACCTACAAAGACTGGCATGACATGCTACCCTTTGCTCTTCACGGTTATCGAACATCTGTCCGCACTTCAACAGGGGCTACCCCTTTCTCTCTAGTGTATGGCATGGAGGCAGTGCTCCCCATAGAAGTAAAGATCCCATCAATCCGAGTATTGATGGAAGCTAAGCTCACCGAAGCTGAATGGTGTCATAGCCGACACGATGAACTAAATCTGATCGAAGAGAAGCGAATCACGACACTATGCCATGGTCAATTGTATCAACAGAGAATGAAGAGGGCATTCGACAAAAAGGTCCGACCTCGTGTTTTCAGAAAAGGAGACCTCGTGCTCAAGAAGATACAGTCATTTCTCACTGATTCTCGGCACAAGTGGACCCCAAATTATGATGGCCCCTATGTGGTCATGAAAGCTTTCTCAGGCAGCGCCTTGAGACTTGCAACCATGGACGGAGAGGAATTTTCCTACCCCACAAATGTTGATGTAGTCAAGAAATACTTCGCCTAAACTAAAAAAAAAATGTCTCGGTGGATTGAAAACCCGAAAGGGTGGTCCAGGCAAAAGTTAGAGACATGAAAAAAAATCATCCCGATGGATTGGAAACATCATAGTACAATCCAGGCAAAAATTAGGGATAATGGCAAGTAACTATGTTCAACAGAGGCAAATCCCTCAGCAGCAGCAGTTACATCATCTGTCAGAAAACTCCAGTCAAGGTCATCTTCGACAGAAGCTTAGGATGCCCCGAATTCAAAGTTGGTAGAAGGATAGTGGTCGTTATGTTTCAACGTAGCCCTTTTCCCTGTAAATTACCATTTTCTAACTTTGTAAGTACTCAATGGAATCACGCGTTTGGCTGATCTCCATCTTATCAATAAAATTTGAGCCCTTGTGCTTTTGTTTGTAATTCTTATTTGTTTTAGCTTTACAGAATGACGTTGTTAATATGATTAACGATTCTTGAAATAAAACAAAAAAATGAATTTACTTGTTAAAACTTTTTCTGCTTTTAAAATAAAGATGGCAATTTCTTTTGACTGTTAAACATCAGAAGAACCTCGGTCGCTTCTCCAGAAGTAGGCGAACTTCAAAGTGCAGAATCAAAGTGCTCCTTCTAACCTAGTACGCCTGAATGAAGGGATCAACTGTGTCAGAGACCTTGTTTCGTCTGACACGCCTCGGCCGAGTTCTCATCTCCTAAGCCCGATCAACATAGCTCCCAATAGGGACTGGCTCTCCTAAGCAAGGTAGAGTTGCTATTCTGAACCAACGGTACTTCTTCGCCCAGCGATGGCCGAGTATTCAGTCGTGTTCATCCATTAGTTTGTGTGTCGCGTCAGTTTTGTCAACATAAACATACACACATCATGCATTATTGATTTGCATTCACATTTCGTATCACTATCACTCTAGTCGGTCTTGTCCCCTAGTGATAGAAGTTCTCTCAATCGAGTTGTCAGTTCTTGCCTTGTCAGGAAACGCTGCGTTTGAATAACCTTGCCTCCAGTTTATTTCTGGGAGGAAGTTGGCCTTTGACCACTTTGATAACTTGAACCTTCGAAAAGCCAGAGAAGCTTTCAACAAACGTCACTCTTCACCATTGAAGATGATATCCTTGCTTTCCCGGATTAAGGAAAATCCCTAGAGAAAGCCCCTTAATCGGAGCTTTGGCAGTACAACTACCGTTCTCCGAAAGACCACCGATGAAAAGGTCATCGGCACCTCAAAATTGGATCCCATCATATGGCATTTCTCCGGGAGGATCCCGAGAAAAGTATGATGTAGTCCCAAGCGAAAGCAGTCTCTCAAAAGACTCGTTTTCCCCAGATAGAGTCGACAAATGGCGTCTCCAAATAGAGAAGTTTGTGCACCTCTACAACTCAGACGATTGGGTTCCCCAACAAGTCTGACATCCAAACTTTTTCCACTTAAATGGCATCTCCCCAGGAAAATTCGGCGAGAAGTTTGAGGAAAACCGCTATAAATAGCGTCCCTTGTCAATAAAGTTTATTGAAAAAAGAAACTAAGACCAGTTCCTTGGTAGGAAACCAGGATCGAGGGGAAGTTTATTTCAGAAACTAAGACCAGTTCCTTGGTAGGAAACCAGGATCGAGGGGAAGTTCATCTCAAAAGAAAACTGAGACCAGTTCCTTGGCTGAAGACCAAGATTAAGGGGAAGTTAGCCTTTTCTAAGCATCATTGCTTAGCAAAAGAAGATGAATGTGTGTGCTACCATTCATAACCACCGTCAAAATTTCGGGTATTCCGATATTTAATCCTCTTGCACCCCGAATGCCCGAATACCTTCGACATTCACACCTTCGTGTCCAAGAAGATTAAATAGGGGCATCTGTCATACCCCAAATTTTGACCACTAAGATTTCCCATCATTGTGTAAATCATCATCACAATATGGAGGAACCATCATACTTCTTCAGTCTCCCCAAAGATGGGTGAGCATTCACTACTATCAAAATTAGGGTTTAAAGCCCTCTCAGAGTTCTTAAGACAAAGGATCAATCAAGGAATGACATGATCTTCAACTTGTCTACACTCTCAAACATTCACAATGGATCAAGAGGACTCCCACTTCAAGGATTAAGCACAAGGCAGCTCCCTTCTAGGTGGATCAAGTCTCAAGATCGACAGTATCACCAAATTAGGGTTTTGGTCGACCAGGGCCTCCAGATGAAAATTTTCATCTGGGCACAAGCCAATGATCCAAAACACAACCTAATATACTCCATGGAACCTCATGGACCCAATCATCAAGTCAATTTTGCCTCAAGGGATGCATTCATCAAAAATCAGGAATTAGGGTTTCTTGACCTAATTCACCCCTAAGTTGACTTTTAGGGCAAATCAAGAGCCAAGACCTCAAGAGAGGGTTTGAGGGTCTCTAATATACCATATTGATACATTTGAGACAATGGATTAATCCAAGAAGTTTGAGCAAAAAGTCTCAATTTCATCTGCACCACAATTAGGGTTTTAAGGAAAAAGTCAACTGTAACTTTGACTTTTGACCAGGACATGCTCCCAAGCCCTAGGACATGCCTCAATATACCCTATGACACCCATGGAACATGTCCATCAAGTTTGATTTAGGTCAAGGACATGATTTCCTGAAGAATTGCACAGTTTGGAATTCATCTGATAAAAAGTCAACTGTGCACAAAAGTCAACTTTGACTTTTTGAGATTTTTCACCAAAATGGATTTTTAACCCTAAAATGATGTTAATGTATGATTTGAATCATCATTCATCAAGAAAAATCAAGAAAAGTGGGATAACTTGTAAAAGGGGTAACCATAAAAACTTAGAAAATTTTCTAAGTTAAAAATAAAGTGACAAGGGTACCAACTTTGGAGGATCATAACTCCTAAACCACAAGGCCATTTTTTCTCATCCAAAGATGGATTTGTAGCCCTCATTACCCTCTACAAAAACTTCAACTAGACCTAAGTCCAATTCATTAAGGATTTTGAGTTATGGAGTGATCAAAATGACTGAAAAATGAAAATGTCACTTTTTCCAACACTTAGTGAAATTTTCACTAAGTCAGAACCTGCCTTCACTTTTTGCCAAATGTAGGGGAATTTTTCACTTGGATTCAAAAGAGATCAAAACCAAACATGTTCAAACAGTTGTTGTATCATGTAAGGGCTTTCCAAAATGGCCAAGAACATTGCCAAATTCCATTTGGGCTATGAGATATAACATTGGCAAGTTGCCTTGCTGAAATCTGTCAAAGGCAAGGCAGAATTTGCAACTTTGCTCGATTTGCCAAAATCAGCCAAATTCAAATGCTCCTATCCACTTGGACACATCTGAGGATTGAATCTAAATGGGACAATCACTGAGCCAAGCCTCCAAAGTCCATGGAACAAGAAATAGCATGTTGAACCTAGAATGGCCAAAATAGGGACAAGACTCCAAATTTGGATTGAAGCATTCAATGGAAGCATCAAGGTGACATGGACTGAGCCATTATCATCTGAAATCAGTCAAGACTTATCCAAGACCAAGGGAACCAAAGCTCCGTGCCCTAACCTCTAGTCAATGGCTAGAGGAGACTTGAATTTCCATTGGCCAACATTGGCCAAACCTACTTAGCAGTTGCCATTCACTATTCCTTACAAAACAATCTTGCTCTACTATAAATAGAGCTCAATTGTGTTCAGTTTAAGTACACCAAAGGCCTACAACACTTGCCTTTCTCAAAATCTCTTTCTCTTGGCAAAAATGCCTTTCTTAGCAAGGTAACTATCGGGTTTTGAGCTAGAGGGCAATTCCACTCAAACCAATCACTCACACACCTCACATACATCACATATGAGCTGATCAAACACTTAAACAACAACTGGAACATTGATTTCTTAGAATCACCAGTCAATTGCTCAAGGTTTTAACCAAAGTGCAATTGAGATGCCATGAAGTGATCCAGCCAACTTCAATCAAGTCCAAGCATTCAAACACATTCCATAGGGTGTAGGTAAGCTGTTCAGATCAACACCACTCATCTGTAACACCTCCAAATCAAAAAGCACACTGCACTTGCTGTCACGGCCTAGAGGTAAGCATATACTTGGTCATCTCTCAATCTATGCATATTTCCTCGCACAATAATTTGGCCATATGTTCATAATCATGCATGGAATGTTTCCCCTCAATTAATTGCATTGTTTGAATCGTGTATCAAAAATCCTAGCCTTCATGCAGAAATTAGGGTTCTTGAGGATTTTTCGTGATTTCTTGTTATATGTTTAATTTAAATGAAATTAATGGACATAGACATGATCGTGAGGTTGAGACGAGCATAATGATATGTGGATTGCATGTTATAATCAAGTACTCAGTGAGATTGGAGAGAAAATGAAAATCTAGCCAAGCCCAGAACACGGGCGTGTTCTTGGTGTGTTCTTGGCGCCATTTTTAGAAATTTGAATATTTGAATTTTGTGGTTTTATTTATATGATTCAAAAATTAATTTCTCTCTGAGTTTTAATGATTTTGAGTTGATTCTTTTTTTAATAATTCACAAAAATGTTAAAATATTTTATTTTCCCAAAAAATCCCAAAAATATTATTTATTTCATATAATTGATATTTTTACAAAGAATTAATGTTTTAATTATTTTTAACATTTAAAATATTTTTTCTACATTGATTTTGCAACTTTTAATGCTTTCTAATTATTTTGTAGGTCAATACTTAATTTTTGAAGCATTAATCCAAGATCACAATTTGTTTTTCATATGTTAAACAATTTTGATCATTTTAATTGAATTTTTATTCAATTAAATACATTTTTGAAAACAAATTAGGGTTTTTGGATTAATTCAACCTTCATAAATCATTTTCAAAACACTTGGGCCTCTAATAGAGTGTAAGACCCAATCTTTTTTTTGACCAACCATTTTTTGGGCCTCAATGTATTGTATAAGTCCCGATACCGTCAAAAACAAACGGCGCGATCGTCGCCTTTTGAAAAATAACAACTGGGCCTCTCCTTGAGCTATAAGACCCATTCAAAACTTTTGGGCCTCTAATAGAGTGTAAGACCCAACCCCCTTTTAACCAAAAATATTTTTGGGCCTCACTTATTGTATAAGTCCCTCTGCGTTAAAAGAAAATTTCGGCGCGGTCGCCATTTCAAACGGAAAAACAAACTGGGCCTACCCTCGTGTAGTAAGACCCATTTCTTTTTTTTTTTACTTTTTGGGCCTCAGTCACTTGTATAAGTCCCTCTGTACAAATTCAAACAGTGTGCTCACTGATAAAACCTTGGGCCTCTCCTTGAGCTGTAAGCCCCAAATCTTTCTTTTTCAAAGCACTTTCTCCTTTGATTTTGAATATACTGTTGTTTTCAATCTTTCTTTATTGAACAACTAACCAAACAGCATGGAAGATCTACAACCGAGTAAGTGGTTATTGCTTTCATTTACTGCTTTCATATACATATAACTATATTGTGGGGCTGTTACACTGTAAGTCTTCTTTCATAAACTCATATCAACTGTGTAATAATAGTATAGATATTTAGAGTTTCCCCGGCAACTACGTCTAGCATTAAGCCCGCTGATCACTCTTAGAAATAGTCTAAACTAGATCCCCATAGGATTACCAGACACAGTCTTCCCTCCTCTTGGGGTTAAACAATATGGAGATATGAAAGGCAGCATTCTCTGTGAACCCTTTCATAGACTATCACTCATAGAAGTTGTCAAAGAAACTCTATTCCCCAGAGATGATCTCTTCTCCGTGAATTGCATCTCTTGAGTTTCTTCCAAATTCTCAGACTTTCCTGACTTTGATCTATTCTCGGTGAATAGCATTGCCTTGAATTTCTCGGGGTTTGGGGACCCGCAGGCTTCATAAAAGCAATTGTCAAGAAACTCTATTCCCCATAGATGATCTCTTCTCCGTGAATGGCATCTCTTAAGTTTCTTCCAAATTCTCGGACTTTCTTGACTTTGATCTATTCTCGGTGAATAGCATTGCCTTGAATTTCTCGGGGTTTGGGGACCCATCGGCTTCCTAAAAGCAATCGGCCTCCTCTTGGGCATCGTACAAGGACCCACAGGCTTCCTAAAAGCAACCCCGCCTCCTCTTGGGCTTAGTACAAGGACCCTACGGCTTCTTAGAAGTATTCACAACCTCCTCTTAGGCTTCGTATAATGATCTCTTCCTCCGGGAATGATAGCCTCCTCTTGGGCTTAGTACAAGGACCCGTCGGCTTCTTAAAAGTTTCCAGCCTCCTCTTGGGCTTCGTACAAATTGTCCCGACGACCTCCTAGAGGTATAGGAACAGAACTTAGTCATTTTCATAGAACAGTCCTTTCAAAGAGTCTACTACTATTTCTCAAAGCATAGTACAAAAGATAAAACCCTAGACACGAACAGTCTAATATCCTTGAGTCTCAAAGACATTCTTAAGTGACCCCTTCGTTAAATAGAAAGGAAACCCGTAGACTCAGACAGTCTCAATACCCTTTGGATTTCTCGTTTCCTCAAAGAAAAGGAAATAACCCTGATCCTCGAATCAAAATCCCTGAGTACAACATTGCTCATATAAGAACTGATTTTCTCTTTAAAATCAGTATACTAGACCTGTCACTCAACTTAAATAGTCATACTAGCTTCCTCTTGGGCTTTGTACAATGATTCTCCCCAGCAGAGTCAAACAACTTTTAGCCTCTCTCTCGGGCTTTGTACGAGACACATAATAGACTCCCTCGTTGAGTCAATCACCCCTTTCGCCTCCATCTCGGGCTTTATACAAGATACAAAAAGGTTCTTATTGAGCCAAATAAACAATAGCCTCCATCTCGGCCTTTATACGAGATACCAAAAGATTCCCTCGTTGAGTCAAAACCTTTTAGCCTCTCTCCCGGGCTTTGTACGACACACATATTAGCCTCCTCTTAGGCTTTGTATAAGAAAACCACTAGTTAATCCAATCAACCTTTTAGCATCAAAGCTGTGCCTCGTTCACAGTACACAAACTTCAACAACTCCTTCCCTTTCATCTAATCGATGTAAGCGGCAAGCCTCTGGATCATCTACATCCATGCCACTGTCCCTCTTATAGCATGAGAAATTCCTAAGGAAAGATGGCATTGCTCTACACTGAGTTAAAGTCTTCTCCTTCAGGTTAAAATCCCCTTTAAAGGAAATTATGGCATTGTCGGATTCACACATCCCGGTTAAAGTAATTCGCCTTTATAAACAGTCGTAACAGACAAACCCCTCTTTAGAGATGACAAATTCTCTCTAAAGTCGACACCTTTAGCTTCACATCTTGGGCTTTGAACAAGATACAAATAAACTTTTCAGCTTCACATGTTGGGCTTTGAACAAGATATATATCACCTTTCGCTTCACGTCTTGGGCTTTGAACAAGACACCAAAACAACCATTTCCTCCCATAGAATAGGAGGAACTACGAACGCTCTGATTTCCCTGTTTCGATAAATGGGAATACGTAGGCATAAGATCGAAAGAAAAGATCTTAGCGAGCACACTAAACAAAAAACCCAAATCCCATATCTCCATCTATCAAAAAGCATCAGTCCTAACATCCTAATCCTTGTTCCCCGCCAGAAACCTTCTGTCAAGGTAAAAAGAGAGAAACCAGTATTGGCAAAAATACAAATAACCAGTACAAAGGCCCCCCCACATTGATAGCATTCGTAATCTAACAGACCTTTGTTTAAACTCAGTATGCAAAGCAGGGTTAATTGGAGACATCTATTTCCCTTCCTTCATCAGCTTTAATAGGATAAAAAATGAATCGACCTGTAGTCAAAGCTCAAACCGTAGAGAGCGACCAACGCTTAAGAACCGCGTCCAAAATCACTCGCTACACAGACATAACATTTTCCCCAAAAAAGTCAAACTTTTAACCTCCTCTTAGGCTTTGTATAATGATATCCCCAAAGAATCAGTCTCTTTTACGCTCAATCTTGGGCTTTGTACAAGACACATAGAAACACTCTCTCGTTGAGTCAGCCTTCCATTGCCTCCTCTTAGGCTTTGTATAAAGACTTCCCTAGTGGAGTCAATCAACCTCTTAGCTTCAACCTTGGGCTTTGATCAAGGCACACAAAAATCAAAATCCCCTCAGAGGAAATCAAAATCTCTCTGTAGGAAGTCATTTCTCTGTTTATCACTTATCAAAACAGACATTCAAAACAAAACCTAAATCCAGATAACTGCTGTAAGTGGCACACTTGTTGATTCTAATATCCAAGCTGTCGTCCATCTTTTATCCTGATAAATCCTCCATTTCATCTAATTGTTGTAAGTGGCAAGCCTCTGGATTATTTACATCCACACCACTGTCCCTCTCTTAGCATGAGAAATTCCTAAGGCAAAATGGCATTGCTTTACATTGAGTTAAAGTTTCCTCCTTCAGGACAACACCCCTATAAAGGAAATTATGGCATTACTGGATTCACATATCCCAGTTAAAGTAATCCTCCTTTATAAACAGTTACCCAACCACTGTGATAAATAGACCAGATGTCTTCCCTTTAGGGATGACAAATTCTCTCTCAGTCAAACCTTTAGCTTCAATCTTGGGCTTTGAACAAGACACAAATAACCTTTTAGCTTCACTATTGGGCTTCGAACAAGACACCAAAACATCATTTTCCTCCCATAGAATAGGAGGAACTACGATTGCTCTGATTTCCCTGTTTCATTTAAGCTGGAATACGTAGACATAAGATTGCGAAATCTTAGCGAGCATACTAATCAAAAACTCTAGGTCCCGTACCTTCATAACAATCAAAACTGAGGTCTACTACCTCATCAAAATCATTAAAAATCTCTCTCTCTCACATCTCTCAAAAAAGAAACTTTCCCAACCCATCAACAGATAAACACCATCAAGTACAAAGCAGAACCTAAAGCTAACAACCTGTGGATAACCACATATAGGATGGGTAACTGACAACTCCCCATTGTATAACCTGACCCTGAACTCCCTGAATCTCTTTAAGCGTGTGTTCAGTTAAACATTCACATGCAAGGTTAGTTTGAGATAGCTTCCCTTTCCCTTCCAGCTTCACGGGATAAATAAGAAATCAGAAATTAGCACCCTCTCCTCTCTATTGGGGAGAAGACCCCAATTCCTGCGATAAGGTGGTCGCGTCACCGACAAAAATCGCACACTACAGTAAAATGGCGACTCTGCCGGGGAACACATTTTATCTGTTAGGATTATATACTAGAATTCTTAAGAGGTCTAGGATGTTAGTTTTAGGAATGAATATATATATATATATATATATATATATATATATATATATATATATATATATATATATATATATATATATATATATTTATATATATCGCTTTTCCTACTTGATATCCGTGTTTATTTTTCTGCTAATGGGAATGCGGGTGATGCCGCATGTGGAAAGTTTGAGTGATACCTAAGATAGGTGATGGCATAGACGGGTGATCTTACAGGGAGTGATTCTCGAATAAGCGATCCCGGTAGACCATCAAATCAGTGGAGATACCCTTTGCAGATTCAATGTCTAACGACTTCGGTTGTGAAAGCAGATTGTTCGATTGTGGTATCCATGAAACTGAGGATTTAGTAGACTATAACCATGTGACTATTTAGTAGTGTGGAAGCTATCAGAAATAGTTATCACTCGATACTACACTCAATTGAGATTAACCTAAGATGATACAGCTCACTCGGGTGAACCAGCCTACTGTTGTTATCCCAAGGGGGGTCAATGATTTTGAGTACATGTACAAAATTCACCATAGTACAACCTTTGGGATGGGTAGAGTCATGACTCCATGCTCGTGATACTAAACCTTTGAACCCATGTTTTTTCTATGTTTTTGTGTGCTGCATTCATGCATTCATTTCATTAAAAAACTTTTAAACAAAGAAAAAATCTTCTTTTCTAGTCCCTCTTTTTCAAATTAAACTAAGACAATGATTGCAAATATCAGAGAAAAAGATTGCGTTATGGATTTCAGTAGAAGAAAGACACACAAGTACACCTTCAAGGTTCCAAAACTAGAGGATTTAAGAGGGTTGGCAAGGATGATCACCAACCCTGATGCTTTCAGAGCTAAGTATGAAGGACTGCTGTCTTTGTTAAGGGTCCATGTAGTTGAAGGAATCCTGTCTATGCTGATTCAGTTCTACGATCCGGTTTATCACTGTTTCAAATTCTCGGATTATCAACTAGCACCAACACTAGAGGAGTATTCTCACCTGACTGATTTACCCATCACTAACCAGGCTCCCTTTTCTAGACTGGAAGAAATTCCAAAGGATCAAACCATTGAAAGAGTAATCTATTTGGACGAGTCAGAAGTTAGGACTCACATGACCGCTAAGGATGAAATCCAAGGTTTACCAGCCAAGTTTTTGATAGAGAAAGCCCTGTACTTTGCCAGTATAGGAACCATTACTGCTTTCGAGGATATCTTTGTTCTAATCACATACGGGTTGTTCTTTTTTCCCAACATCGATAACTTCATTGATATCAATGCCATTACGATACTTCTGATTGGAAACCCCGTACCGACTTAGCTCATAGATGCTTATCATTCTGTACACTTAAGGAATTTGTACAGCAGAGGAATGATCACATGCTGTGTACCCCTACTATACAAATGGTTCACTTCCCATTTACCTAAGTCTGCTGCCTTTTGGGATCATGAGAGTACTTTGCATTGGTCATAGAGAATCATGTCTCTTACCAACTTTGACATAGATTGGTACAATCGGATCTATGACGGGATAAGAGTTATTGACCGTTGTGCAAACTTCCCTAATGTACCCCTCATAGGAACTAAAGGAGGAATCAATTATCATCCAGTTTTAGTTCGTCGTCAATTAAGATACCCGATGAGACATATCCCGTGTAATGTTCATCTGGAAGGTCTTTTCTTCAAGGAAGGAGAAAATGACAGGGCACTAAAGACAGAAATAGTGCATGCCTGGAAACATGTTCACAGGAAAAGAAGAGAGTCTCTAGGAAAACCGGACTGTGTCTTTGTGGAACCTTATCTCCACTTGGTACAAACTAGAGCCCTCAAGCTAAGGATGCCTTACCCTCGTCAAGAGGTTCTTCCGTTAAAGGAATCTGTCCTTTATTTTATGTCTAATATGGAAAAACTCTAGGTCACTCTCAACAAAGTTCAACAGGAAAAGAAATCTTGGAAGAACAAGTACCGCATCCTCAATGTGGAGTGTACCAAAATACAGCAACTGTTAAAAGAAAAAGATGCTCTGATCGAGATTTTAGAGCAACATGCTGTAGAAAATCAAGAAGACCGGAGAAATTTGCTCGCTCCTTTCACTTGGAAAAGGAATGACAACCCGACAACGGCTCAAGAGCCCCTGACAAAGAAAAGGAAAATACCAGAACTAGCACCTGAGCTCTCTTCAGAGAGGACTCAGGATCCATAAGCTTAGACATTTCCTTTTTCAGCACTTTGTAAAATACTGTATTTCCATTTCCGCAATCTTTGACTCCAATAAAACGAGGTTTCCCCACTGTATGATATTTGCAATCTAATTGTTGAAGTCTCTTTTGATTAAAATTAATTAAAATATAAATATATCATTGCATTCATCATTCTCACATAACGCATTCTTCTTACCTTCGAATCTCACGTCTGTGTCTCGATTCTAGAGTCAAACTGTCTCATTCGTACAATACTCAGGAGAATCGACAAAAGAAAATGGATGATCTCGAGGAAGAGAACAGAGAGCTGAGAGAAGAAATCGACGCTCTGAAAGAAGATCTGAGAAAGCTTCATAATGACATGCAATCTCTGGCATCGACTCAGAAACAACAACAAAGGACTGTGATCTCAGAGATCACATCTACGCCCATAGTAGAGACGTATAATCCTCGGTATAACATGCCTAAAGATCGTCCCTGGGGCATGCCACTCAACTATATCCCAAAAGGGTATATTTCGCCGATCACGGAAGATCCGGAAACTGCATCAGGAACCACTGGGCCTGAAGGTTACAAACTTTGGGAAAGGGAAGATGCAAGGGGCATGACAGCAACTCCTGAAGGTTACAAACTTCGGGATAGGGAAGTACCAAGAGTCACTGTTGTAATGACTATACCAGCACCCGTGGTACACACTGTCCCGGAAGGACAGATTCCACAGATACCTTCTGGTGGAAACGAAAGTATGTGCGAAAGAATGAACGAGTTCCAGGAGCAATTCCTAGAGATGCAGAAGGAACTGCATGCCATTTGCAGTCAGGATTTATTCGGAAAGGACGCTGCAGACCTTTGTTTGGTCCCCAATGTGAAAATACCGCACAAATTCAAGGTGCCCAAGTTTGAAAAATACAGGGGTAACTCTTGCCCTCAAAGTCATTTGGTGATGTACGCTCAAAAGATGTCAACTCAGACAGAGAACCAACAGCTACTGATCCACTATTTCCAAGATAGTTTAACCGGTGTCGCACTCAAATGGTACATGGATTTAAATCGCACCAAGATCATCACTTTCAGAGATCTTGGCACTGCCTTTGTTCAATAATATAAGTATAACCTGGACATCGTACCAGACAGAGATCAACTCAGAGCAATGTCGCAGAAGGACAAGGAAACCTTTAAGGAATATGCTCAGAGATGGCGTGAAATTGCCGCCCAGATTTGTCCGCCTCTTGAGGAAAAAGAAATGACAAAGATCATTTTGAAAATCTTGAGCTCATTCTACTACGACCGAATGGTCGCTAGTGCCCCAGGCGACTTTACTGAAATGGTGAATATGGGAGTACGTCTTGAAGAAGCAGTCCGAGAAGGACGTCTGGTCAAAGATACCGGACCATCAAGCAGTACCAAAAGATACGGTAGTGCTTTCCCTAAGAAAAAAGAGAAAGATATTGGTAATATCTCTCTCGGAAAGCAAAGGCGACGGTACCAACCAGTAGCAGCTGTAACTCCTGCTATCAACCCTACGCCTGTTCCAACGTATCAACCTCAGGTTGCTCAGAGCCAACCAAATCAACAACAATATCAGCAAAGGACACAACAGCCTCTTCAGCAGGCTCTTCCTCAGTACAACAACAACCGTACAACGGGACCACCAGGGTTCGACCCTATACCGATGTTGTTTGCATAATTGTTTCCACTACTACAGGTCAAGGGGCACGTCCAAACCAGGTCTCCTCTTACAGTACCAGAGAATCCGCCTTTTTGGCTCAAAGCGGATCAAACTTTCCCTTACCATCAAGGAGGACCAGGGCACGACATAGAAAACTGTCTCAGCTTTAAATCCAATGTACAGAAGCTTGTCAGGAACGGGGTCTTATTCTTCAAGGATACAAATCCAAATGTTCAGACAAACCCGTTGCCTCAACATGAGAAGGCTGCAGTAAATTTGATAGAGGAAGGATCTAACCACAGCTATCAAATTCACGATGTACTCTTATTAGGAACCAACCTGGCCAAGATGCATTGCAGACAGAGCGGATACGGTCATGTACCGTCTCATAATTATCACCATTGTGATATCTTCTCTAAAGACAATCAAGGATGTTCTGTGGTGCAATCAGCTCTACAAGAACAGATGGATCTCGGATGGATCCAAGATCACCGAATCCATGAGGTCTACATGACTTATACAAATTCCAACATCATTCAAAACCATGACATCCGTGCAATGAATGTCAACTTGGTGGTAATGCACTCAAGGCAAAGCCAGCATCATGATCTGCCACGACACGATTATGATTCCTGTCTGATCTGCTCTGTAAATAATCAGGGATTCTCTTTTGTATAAGTGGCCCTCCAGCATCAGATGGATCTTGGATGGATTCAGGATTATCGTGATAGAAGTCATTATCAAGTCAATATGATTCAAATCTTCGATATTCGCTTGATGAATACCAGTCTGGTGGAATTACACGCTAAGCAAGTCCGGCTCGGTTTTCTGACTTCACATGATTATCAGAACTATAAAGTGTGTCGTGAGAGTGACCAAGGATGTGCACTCATTCAAAGAACACTACAACACTTGTTGAACCACTGGTGGCTTCCGATCTATCTAGATGAAGACACATAACAAGTCAGTATGACTGACAGGAACCCTATTAGGCATCAAAGTCAGGATGTTCGATCAATGGAAACAGCCCTAGTAAGGTTGCACTGCATACAAAGCAGACGTGGTCGGGTGCCACCACACAACTATGAGCACTGTAGGGTTTCCTCAGAAAATAATCAAGGATGCTACCTCGTACGAGCAGCCCTTCAAAGTGGGGCGGACCACAAAGAGATTTGACCACGTTCAAGCTCTGGGCCGATCCACATAATGCAAGACTATCTTCCCAATCGAGGCAAAGAAGATATCTTAATCCCTAACGAGAAATGGCCAAAGATGTATACGCCATAATCCCTCTACTCTATAAATCAAGGGTTCCTCTTGATAGTAGAAAGATTCTCAACCTTGAACCAATTGAGGCCGACTACGATGGTCAGAAAAATCAAAAGGCTCCTATAGTTATCTATCTGCCGAGACCAGTACCGTACAAATCCGACAAGGGTATCCATTACAAATACGGTGCAACAATAATTGAGAATGGAAAGGAAACTCCATTACCCTCCATCGTGAACATTGCTGACATCAGTCGAGTGACACGGAGCGGTCGGATCTTCAACAGAGGAGTTGGAGAACCTACCAAGGAAAAGGAACCTCAAACAAAAATTCCCAATCAACCAGTCGGTCAATCCATTAATCCCAACCTTTAAAGGAACAACGATGAGATGCTGAAGCTCACCCAAAAGAGCGAGTACAACATTGTAGACCAACTGTTGCAAACTCCTTCAAGAATCTCTGTGCTATCTCTTTTACTCAGTTCTGAAGCTCACAGGGAAGCTCTACAGAAATTCTTAGAGCAAGCCTTTATGGAACAAGATCTAACAATAAGACAATTCGACAGCATCATCTCCAACATCACTTCCTGCAACAACTTAGGATTCAGTGATGAGGAACTGTCGGAAGAAGGCAAAAATCACAACATGGCACTCAACATTATAGTCAACTGCCAGGACGATGCTTTAGCCAGCGTACTGGTAGATACCGGATCAGCTCTGAATGTTACGCCAAAGTCTACTCTGATGCGATTATCATACCAATGATCTCCGATGAGAGGCAGTGAGGTCATCGTCAAAGCATTTGACGAATCCCAAAAAAACTTATCGGCGAAGTCGATCTTCCTATAACTATCGGTCCTCACACTTTCTAGGTCACGGACATCCGGGCAGCATACAGCTATTTGTTAGGAAGACCTTGGATACACGAGGCTGGGGCAGTCACTTCGACACTTCACCAGAAGCTAAAGTTCGTCAAGAATGACCAACTAGTCACAGTCTGCGGAGAGCAGGCCTTAATCGTGAGTAACTTATCATCATCCTGTGTAGAACTAGAGGAGGTTGTTGGAACCCAATTCCAAGAACTTTCGGTGAGCAATGAGAATCGATCAGAAAAAGGAACGTCGATTTCCTCATACAAAGTTGCTCTTGAAGTAATCAAAAGTAACAATGCAAAAGGATGGGGACAACTTGTCATTCCTACTGATAACAAGGTGAAGAAAGGTCTTGGTTTTTCCTCAACCTGTACCCAGACTGCTACTAACGATGAAAGTTTTCATCCCATTCAAGAATTCTTCCATAGTGGAGGTTTCCTTCACCCAGTATCTCAAGAAGTACATACCATCAATAAGGGTAATTCTTCCGATACAGATGAAGTGTGGAAGTCCTATCTCAACAAAGACGGTTATATGTCTCAGGAAGAAAGCGTACGCCATTTTGCGACCCCGCGCAGAGTCCGAGATATATACTAAGATCAGATGTTAAAATGATGTGCGGAGATTGTGATCCGAAAGGATGCCGTGCTCCACCAAACTCATTAGAGGAGGACACTCCGATGAAAGACAACTTTGACTATGACTATTATGACCCAATGGATGGCTTGCCTATCGGGCAGCCGTACCCAGAAGACTCGATGCAAAAGAGTCAGCCAAACGATGCATATCAGCTGAGCATCATTGAAAAAAATACCCGCGTCCCCACCGAATCATGGGATCATTACTCAGGGCATTCAGAAAATATCCAATACGACGATGAATTTGCAAAGATTGCAGGACAAGAGTTCCTTAACTATGCTTTTCCTGAGGTCAACGTCATCGAGAGGGATGACTCCTCCAGTTCCAAAGAAGTGTGGGACACCTTAGGACAACTGAGTGGCAAGTATGACTTCTTAGTCAAGTAATCCGCTCCTAAAAGCTCTCGTATCAGGCTCGAGGACATCCAGCCCACTGAATGGGGAGATCTACCTGAGAGTACAAACACTGTGCAAGATACAACAGAAGAGTTCATCTACAACAATTCTGCCTAGGAGACAGACTCCAACGATCCTGCTCTGCCAGAAATCAGCATCATTTCTGAGGACAAACCAAGAAGGAAGGTACCAGACTTTGTGATTCACCGAGGAGTTCGCCGCCAATGGGTTGCTGTCAATGTCCCGAAAGTCGTTCATAAGTCTAAGTAATTGTTGTCTTTGTTTTAACCTTTCACCCTGCCCAGGTGAAACAGATGTTTTTATAGGGCTCACTTTCTGTAAATGTCCCTCTTCGCTTTGCCCAAAGCGACAAAGTTTTGTTTTATAGGGATGTAGTTTGAAGAATCGACCAAATCATAAATAAATAAACGTCGTTCTGTAATTTCTGCATTTATTGTTGTTTTCACTTTTCGCTTTTTCAGAAAATGGTAATCCTAAAAACAACTCAAAATAATGAAAACAAGCATTTTTCAGAAAATACACTACACACACTCTTGCATTCTCTCTATCTCTTCTAAAAACAATCATCACGTCATGCAGATTGTTTGTTTTAAACCCCATTGAAACATACGATCCAATGCCTTCTCCCAACTTTGAATTCCCGGTATTTGAGGCTGAAAAAGAAAATGACGAAGAAATTCTAGAAGAGATCTCTCGATTACTCAGACAAGAGGAAAGGTCCATTGAACCTCACAAAGAGCCGTTGGAAACGGTCAACTTAGGTTCAGGAGAAGAGAGAAAATAAGTCAAGATTGGGGCACTGCTCAGTCCGACTGTCAAAGAAGGCTTAATGAAACTTCTCAAAGATTTTCCCGATGTATTCGCTTGGTCCTATCACGACATGCCAGGGTTGGATACCAGCATTGTGGAGCATCATCTACCGTTAAGATCAGAATGTCCACCAGTAAAACAAAGGCTGAGACAGACTCATCCAGAAATGGCCATCAAAATCAAAGAGGAAGTACATAAACAGATTGACGTGGGTTTCCTCGCCACATCAGAATATCCTCAATGGTTAGCCAACATAATACCAGTTCCGAAAAAGGACGAAAAGGTCAGAATGTGTGTAGACTACAGGGATCTGAACAAAGCCAGTCCGAAGGATGACTTTCCCTTGCCGCACATAAACATGTTGGTAGACAGTACAACAAAGTTCAAAGTCTTCTCCTTCATGGATGGATTCTCGGGCTATAATCAAATTAAGATGGTGTAGCGCGAGTTTTTGCGTGGTTGTGAAGCACTATCGCTTTGGGGTACTACAATTCGATTCATTTTTTATCCTATTGAAGCTGATTAAGGAAGGGAATAGATGTCTCCAATTAACCCTGCTTGCATACTGAGTTTAAACAGTTGACTGTTAGTTTACAGATGCTCTTAAGATTGTGGGTCTCTCTTAGGTTATTTTTTTTTTAAAAGAGTGCCTGGACTGTATAGGGGGTTTTTGATTAGGATACTGCACCAGATTGATTGATGTATGGGGGGTACCGGATTTAGAGTATTTGATTATTATGCTCGCTAAGATTTTTCAATCTTATGCCTACGTATTCCCTGTTATGGAGTATAGGGAAATCAGAGCGATCGTAGTTCCTCCTATTCTATGGGAGGAAATGATGTTTTGGTGTCTTGTTCAAAGCCCAAGACATGAAGCTAAAGGTGATTTGTATCTTGTTCAAAGCCCAAGACGTGAAGCTGAAGGGTCTATTTGTATCTTGTTTAAAGCCCAAGATGTGAAGCTAAAGGGGTCCTTACCGAGAGGGAATTTGTCATCTCTAAGGAGGAGTTGTTGATGTTTGTATGCTGTGAGCAAGGCAGGTTTTGATGCTAAAAGGTTGATTGACTTAACCAGGAACTTCCTTATACAAAGCCTAAGAGGAGGCTGAAAGTTTGACTTTTCCGAGAAAAATGTTCTTTCTGTCTTGTACAAAGCCCAAGATTGAGGCTAAAAGGGTTCACTCAACAAGAGAGTTTTATTTGTCTTGTACGAAGCCCAAGACGGAAGCTAAGGAAGGGGATTGACTCAACAAGAGAATCTTTTATACTCAACATGAGAGTTTGAATGTGTGTTATATGTAGCCCAAGACGGAGGCTAAAGGGGTGATTAACTCAACAAGAGAGTCTTTTATACTCGACAAGAGAGTGTGAATGTGTCTTGTACGAAGCCCAAGACGGAGGCTAAAGGGGTGATTCAACAAGAGAATCTTTTATACTCAACAAGAGAGTGTTTTGTTGTCTCGTACGAAGCCCGAGATGGACAATAAAAGGAGGTTTAACTCAACAAGAGAGTCTCTTATACTCAACAAGAGAATAATTTGGTGTCTCGTACGAAGCCCGAGATGGAGGCTAAAAGGGAGGTTGACTCAACAAGAGAGTCTAAAAAAGTTAGCTCCGTTTAAGGAAAATCATTGTACAAAGCCCAAGAGAAGGCTATCTTACTGCTGAGGATCATTGAAATCCCTATGCAGGTCCGAGTAGAGCGCTCTCCTAAGAGAGGCTGGGTCTCTTCCTATGTTTAGAAGGGAACTTGAGAATGTCTTTGAGACTCAAGGGGATCAGACTATCCAAGTCTAGAGTTTTATCTTTTGTACTATGCCAAAGAGAAAGTACGTTTACGGGAGGAAGATCTAGACTCCTTTGAAAGATTGCTCTATTAAGATGACTAATTTTTGTTCCTATACCTTAAAGAGGTCGTCGGGACAATTTGTACAAAGCCTAAGAGAAGTCGAGAAAAACTTTTAAGAAGCTGAAGGGACAATTTGTACGAAGCCCGAGAGGAGGCTATCTTCGCTGAGGAAGAATCATTATACGAAGCCTAAGAGGAGGCTGTGAAAACTTCTAAGAAGCCGAAGGGTCCTTGTACAACGCCCAAGAGAAAGCGGGGATGCTTTTAAGAAGCCCGTGGGTCCCTAGCCGGGAAAGTTCAAGAAATTCTATTCACAGAGAATAGATCATTTAGTGAGAGTTCCGGGTTTGAGGAATTCAAGAGATGCCATTCACTGAGAATAGATCAACTCTGGGGAGCAGAATTCCTTTGACAATTTCTAGGGTTACAGTCTGAGAAAAGGTTCACCGAGAATATTGCCTTTCTCTTTGTTCCATATTGTTTAACCCCAAGAGGAGGGAAGACTGTATCTGGAATCCTATGGGGATCTAGTTTTGTTTGTTATTGAAGGGTGACCAACGAGGCTTTACCTAATGCTAGACGTAGTTGTCGGGGAAACTCTAGATAGCTATACTAGTATTACACAGTAGATATGTGACAAGTATATAAAAGGATGTGAAAGAAGACTTACAGCGAAACAGCCCCACAATACAGTTATATACATATGAAAGCGGTTAAATGAAAGCAGATAATCACTTACTCGGTTGTAGAGCTTCCATGCTGTTTTGTTAGTTGTTCAACAAAGAAAAATTGAAAACAACTGTATATTTCAAAATCAAAGGAGAAAGTACTTTGAAAAGAAATTGGGGCTTACAGCTCAAGGAGAGGCCCAAATTTTAATAGTGATTGTGTTGTCGTTTTGAATTTGTACAGGGACTTATACAAGTGACTGAGGCCCAAGAAAGGTTTTCTGTACAAAGGGATGGGTCTTACACTCTATTAGAGGCCCAAAAGTGTTATTAAAAAGAGATAGGACTTATAGCTCAGAGAGAAGCCCATGGTTTTTTTTTGGTTAAAAAAACGACGATCGTGCCGAATTTTTTTGACGGTACCGGGACTTATACAATACACTGAGGCCCAAAATGGTTTATTTAGAAAGGGGTGGGACTTACACTCTCCCAAGAGGCCCAAAAGTTCTTGTTTTTGAAAAGGAATGGGACTTATAGCTCGAGGAGAGGCCCAATTGGTTTTGTTAAAAAGGCGACGATCGCGCCGTTGTTTTTGAAAATACAGTGGGACTTATACAATGACTGAGGCCCAAAAAGTGGTGTATTTACAAAGGGGATGGGTCTTACACTCTATTAGAGGCCCAAAAGTTCTGAAAAAAGTTTGTTTAGGGTGAAAATCAACAAAACCCTAATTTCATCAATTTTTTAAAGTAATTATTCAAAGAAAATTAATTAAAATGATAAAAATACCAAATAAATTCTAATAAACAACTTATGATTTTTGGTTAAGGTTTGAAAAATGATGTTTTAATCATAAGATGAATTAAAGCACATTTGGTTTTGATTTTTCAAGGTGAATATTCATTTTAAAATGTTTAAAAAATAATAAAAATGAATTTATTCACAAAAATATTAACTATATTAAATAATTAATACAAAACTGATTTTTTTGTGGAATAAAATATTTTAACATTTTTGTGATTTTTTGCAAAAAGAACCAATAAAAAATAATTAAAATTGAGTGAGTTATTAATTTTTCAAATCATTAAAAATAACACAAATAGGAAAAAATGGTAAAAAGAGGATCTGGGGCGAGGGGAATTCGAACCCCAGACCTCTTGTGTGCAGCATGCGCGCCTTACCACTAGGGTGGTGATACATCCGTGTATCAAACCCCAACCATAAATATACAAGGCTTGCCTTGTTCTTAGCCTGGCCCAAGGCAAGGCAAGGCAAGTTTTGGCAAGAAACGTGAAGGCCATAACTTTCTCATTTCTCCATGGATTGGGACAAAATTTATATGCATCTGGCCCAGAATTTCACAAGGAATCCAATGGTGGTGGTAGTTTTTTGAGATCATGCTCCTACTGAAAAACCCGATAGTGGTTTTGAAATAGGCCATGATTTGCATTTTCTGTGGTATCTCTTGTTGCAGGTAAGAATTACACGATAAATTGGTGCAAACACAACACATATAACATGTATAAGAGATGCATGATCAGTGGACTTCAAAGCAATGCATATTTCAAAAAGTTCAAGTTGTGATGCTTACCTCTTTTTGGAGTTTTTGTGCAATCTGCCAAGTGCTTTGTTCCAGAAATGATTTGATGCTTTGGACACCCTCAAATGATCCCTTAGAAGCTTCTAGGATGGTTGGAATCAGCTGGAAACCTCTGGAGCAAGTTTGAGCTCTTTCTTGCAAAAAGGGCAAAATTGGCCAAAATAGCAACTCTCTCAAATGGTGTTCCAGATGTGGGGAACCATTTGGGACAGTTCAAGGATGATATTTGGAGTGTGTTTGAGGCTTTATCTGGTTTGGAAAGTGACTGGATCAAGACATGGCTTGAAAAATGCAAAACAACCCCATTTTGAGGTTTTGAGAGATGATTTTGGTATTACAGGTCACTTGTGTGAGTTTAGACAGGTTAGATATGATATATTGGATGTGTTTGGATCATGAGTTGTGATGGAAATGCTCTCTAACTCAAAAACTCAGAGTTACCTTGCTAAAGAAGGTATTTTTGCCTAGAGAAAGTGATTTTGAGGAAAGCATCTGTTTGATGGCTTTGGTGTACTTAAACTGAGCATAAATGAGCTCTATTTATAGTAGAGCAAGTTTGTTTTGGGATCAATAGTGAATGGCAATGGCAGCAGAGGTTTGACCAATGTTGATCAATGAGAATCCAAGTCTCCTCTAGCCATTGACTAGAGGTTAGAGCACAGGGTTGTGGTTCCCTAGTTGTTGGATAAGTCTTGACTGAATTCAGTTGGAGGAAGCTCAATCCATGCCACCTTGGTGCATCCATTGAATGCTCCAAAACAAAATTGGAGTCTTGTCCCTATTTTAGGCATTTCTAGGTTTGGCATGCTATTTCTTGTTCCAAAGACTTGGGAGGATTGGATCAGTGTTTATCCCCTTTAGATTTGATCCTCAGATGTGTTCAACATGATGACAAGGCTTGGAATTATCTGATTTTGCCAAATCGAGCCAAAGTGCAAAATTCTGCCTAGCCATGACAGTTGCAGCAAGGCATGTTGCAGCTGTCATAACTCTTAGCTTAAGTGGAATTTCATGGGGTTCTTGGCCATTTTGGAAAGCCCTTATATGATACAACATATGTGTGATCATAGTTTGTTTGGATACTTTTGGGATCCAAGTGAAAAATGCCCTTACTTTTTGGAAAAAGTGAAACAGATTCTGACTTAGTGAAAATTTCACTAATTGTTGGAAAAAGTGACATTTCATGTTTTCAGCCATTTTGATCCATGCATAATTCAAAATCCATGAGGAATTGGAATGAGGTGTAGTTGACACTTTTAAAGTATGCCATGAGAGCTACAAATCCATCTTTGGATCAGCCCAAATGGTTGCTTGGATCTCAAGTTATGATCCTCGAAAGTTGGTACCCTAGCCACTTTGTTCTATAACTTAGAAAATTTCTAAGTTTTTATGGTTACCCCTTTTACAAGTTATCCCACTTTTCTTGATTTTTCTTGATGAATGATGATTCAAATCACACATTAACATCATTTTATGGTCAATGAACTATAATTGTGAAAAATCTAAAAAAGTCAAGGTTGACTTTTATGCACAGTTGACTTTTTATCAGATGAATTCCAAACTGTGCGATCCTCTATGAAATCAAGTCCTTGACCTAAATCAAACTTGATGGACATGTTCCATGGGTGTTATAGGGTGTATTGAATCATGTCCCAAGGTTTGGGTCAAAAGTCAAAGGTACAGTTGACTTTTTCCGCGAAACCCTAAATGTGATCCTGATGAAATTGAAACTTGTTGATCAAGCTTCTTGGATCAAGCCATTGTTGTAAATGGATCAATGTGGTTTATTAGAGACCCTCAAATCTTGTCTTGAGGTCTTGGCCCATGTTTTGTCCCAAAAGTCAACTTAGGGGTGAATTAGGTTAAGAAACCCTAATTCCCGATTTTTGATAAATGCATCCCCTGAGGCAAAATTGACTTGATGATTGGGTCCATGAGGTCCCTTGGAGTACCTTAGGTTGTGCTTTGAAGCAATGGCTCATGCCTAGAGGAACATTTCCATCTGGAGGCCCTGGTCAACCAAAACCCTAATTTGGTGACACTGGCGATCTGGAGACTTAATCCACTTAGAATGCTGCAACCTTGTGCTTGATTCTTGATGTGGGAGTCCTCTTAATACTTTGTGGGTGTTTGAGAGGTTAGACAAGTTGAAGATCATGTCATTTCTTGATTGATCATTTGTCTAAGCACCCTGAGAGGGCCTGAAACCCTAAGTCTTTGTTTGCAGTGAATGCTCACCCATCTTTGAGGAGATTGATGAGGCATGATGGTTCATCCATATTGTAATGATGATTTGCACAATGATGAGAATCTTAGTGGTCAAAATTTGGGGTATGACAAATGCCCCTATTTAATCTTCTTGGACTCGAAGGTGTGAATGACGAAGGTATTCGGGGTGCAAGATGTAACGCCCCGATTTGTTTAATGGTATTTATTTATTTCATTTATATGAATTTTGTGAAATGTGTGAGTTTATTGTATTTTACCTTCTAATTGAGTTAATTGGTTAATTTCCTTGATAGGTAAAATATTTGCAATAAATTATAGGCTTAATTACACTTTTGGTCCCTATGTTTTGTCCAACTCACGAAATTGATCCCTATGTTTTAAAATTGAATGGATTAGTCCCTATGGTTTAATGTTTTGTGCAGTTTTGGTCCTCCATCCCAATTTTGATCCAAAATCGTACATGAACAGTGCATGTCCGTACATGACCGTACATGAACAGTGCACGGACAGTTGGATCAAAATTGGGATGGGGGACTAAAACTACACAAAACATTAAACCATAGGGACTAATTCGTTCAATTTTAAAACATAGGGACCAATTTCGTGAGTTGGCCAAAACATAGGGACCAAAAGTGTAATTAAGCCTAAATTATAATTTCTTTTCAACTTTTATTTCCCGAAATATATTTCATCGCTGTTTATGTTTTATCGCATTTTGAGAGCGTTTGGGAGATATTTGAGCGTAAGGGCAAAATGGTCATTTGATTAGTTAGATATTTATATAAATAGAGAATTGAGAGAAAAAGAGAGAAAAGAAAGAGAAAGGAAAGAAAGAAGAGAAAGAAGAGAAAGAATAGAGAAAGAAGATAAGGAAAAGGGAGAAGAGGAGAAAGAGGAAAATCGAAGAAAACTCCGTTTCAATCGCGATTAATCGGGTAAGGGTGAGAAGTTTCGATTATATCTTGCTTGTATATGTATATGTGTATGTTTTCTTGGATTGTTTGGTTGTGTTCCTATAGTTTTCATTTTAGGTTGAAATGGTAGAAATGAATAGAAATCGATGTTTTCACGGTCGAAAGTCGGAATAAGTCGCGTAGTGGAGTCGAGTGATGTTAGGCCGTGATTTAGTATGATCGTTTGATTGAATTGGGTTGAATTTGTAACTTTTGCGTTTTTGATATATATTGATGTTTTTGTGCAAATTGATGTTGTGATCGAGTAAAAGTGTTTGGATATGTCTGGTAACATTGGTATAGATTGATATTTAATCGGGAATGGTTGTTTGTGTGTTTTCGAGTGATTTTGATCGAGTTTGGAATTGGGTTAAATTGATAAAAATATGTTTCAAAATATTTCAACAATGGAAAATGTGTTGGATGGCTTTTTAATGGTGAAAATATTGTAGTACGTTGAATTCTGAGATCACAGCTTTTTACGGAATCGAAAACGGATGTCCGGAAGTCTCCCGACGGTGTTTTTAAGGCCAAATTATGCTGAGTCTATGCAGGTAGCGCGCTTAGCGCGGGTGTCTGCGCGCTCAGCGCGGTCTGGGCAAAAATGCAAAATTTCCGAAACTTCAAAAATTCATAACTTTTGAACCGTAAGTCCGTTTTGACCCCCGTTCGAAGCGTTGGAAAGCTAATGAAATATTCTTTCTATTAAAAATGGTTTGGAGGGTAAAAGATGATTTAATTAATTTGTGTTTTTGAGAAATAGTCGTGTTGTCGGGTTTTTATCGCGGTAAATGCGTGCGGTTGGTGTTTTACAGTGTGTTGTGATAATGATGTTGTTGTGTGGTAAAATACATTGTTTGATTGAATATCAATGTATGTTGTTATGATATTTTGTGGGATTGTTGTGGTTTGTATGATGTTGAAGCATGTGATAAGTTGTTGTGATTGTTGTGGTTGATGGGGAGTAATTCTTGATGTGAATTGATATGAGTGTATATGCTAAAATGCTAATTGTTGTGGTTTGTGGATTATGATGGAATGCATTGTTTATGTGAAATTCATTGTTGTGATGATGGTTTGTGGCCTTATGGCAAATAAATGCATTGTTTTGGGTTTGATTGCAATGCATGATTATTGATGTTGAGATGGTTCACATGGTTGTATATGCATTTGATTGTCATGAGCCATTGTATGCCAAGCATCATGATATGCATCTTGTGATGTCGTGTGCCCTATTGGGTGTGAGCGATGAAACAATTCAAGAGGGAATCTGCTATAACGATCGTGTGCCTTATACAAAGAGGACCTAAAGCGATGTTATAGACAATCGTGTGCCTTATACAAAGAGGACCTAAAGCGATCGGATCGTGTGCCTTATGCAAAAAGGACCTAAAGTGATCCTTAAACATCGTGTGCCTTATACAAAGAGGACCTAAAGCGACGGGGAACATCGTTTTCCCGACGGGAGTTACACTAAGTAACAAGCGATGATTCCAATAATTCCTGAGTGAATTAATGATGATGAGAATGATGGATGGATTGGTACCGTGTTGCATTGCATAGAGTCGTTGTGTCGGTCTCTGTGCATTTGCATAAATCATGAATGGATTGATTATGTGTGGGAATTTGTGAATGGATTGATTATGTGTTGAGCTCGTGATAGCATTGGTGATTTGATATGCATTCGTGATAAATGCATTGGTTGTGGATAATATGTTTTATGTATAGACATATGTTATGTGATGTGTGTAACACCCCAAAATTTGCCTTGTTTTTAGCTAATTGGCTTATGTTTCTTTCCATTTTTTTTGCATTTGCATTGTGCATCGCATTGGTTCTTGGCATGAGATCAAGGTACCTGGTCCATATCCTCAAGTCTCAAGCTTCAAGGTGGCTCATGGGGTTCATCATATCTTCATAAGATCAAGATTGGCAAAGGATTTCAAGTGGTTCTTTCCCTCCTATCCAGAGGAGCCAATTAGGGTTTGTGAACAAGAGGACTTCTTGGAGGTCTTGGTGTGTGTTCAAGCATGGTGTCATGAGGCCTTTATGCTCACAAGTGTTCATGGACGAGGGTTTGGTTATTGATTTATTGTGGAGGATGTTCAGTGGATCAGTTGCTTGTGAAGTAAGCAAAAGTCAACTGTAAAGGAGAAAGTGAACTGTGGAATTTTGAGGTTCTTTTCATGGTTTTCAAGGTCTCACATCCTCATATGGCCTTAAATTGTCAAGATTCATGCCATTCATCAAGAATCAAGAGTTTGTGCAAAAGTTACTAAATTTGGAAAGTGACCTATAATGAGAACTTTCCATTTTTGGCAGTTTTTTCATCACATTCAACTTGACTTTTCATCATCAAAGAAGCTTCAAATGAATTTTCCTCCAACATGAAAGTTGAAGATCTTTCTCTCCCATTTCCAAAAAGTACTAGAACATTTCCATATCATTTGTTGAACTCTAGTTATGGCCAAAACAATGGAGGGTGCATTTCTTGGATTTCTTATATGTCAAATTTTCCACCATTTGAATTTTCACTCAAAAGGACTTGTAATGTTCCCAATTACTTCATGTCTTATTACAACATCAAAATACAAGTCAAGAGGATCATTTGTGTCCTTTGAATCAATTCATTCCATGACATATTTCTCATTATTTTCACATTATGCAAAATTGCAAATTGATTCAAATCTCATGAACCAAGTCATTGCAAGGCCCAAATTCAATTCATAGGTGATCAATAAGTAAATTGGAGGTGAATCATGCTGATCGCAAGGGTTTTTTCACGTGGGGTTTAGCGGATGCAACCCAAAATGCATTTTTGCAATTTCATCCAAATCTCATTAACCAAGGTTCTAATCACTTCTTAATCCTAATCAGTGGAATAATCAAGAGTATATAAGCTTACTCATACCCTCACAGCTAGGTCAGAAACTCTCATTTGCTCAGTCTTGGTTTTTTGCTCTCACATTTCCTCTCTTTGAAACTCACTCTCCTTGGAGTTTCTTTGAGTTTTCTCTTCACATTCTTGATCAGTGAAGAGAATAGAGCAAGAATAAATCACTGGTTGGAGCTCATACTGAGGATTTCACCAAGTTCCATTCAAGAGGATTCAAGTTCAAATCTCAAGATCTAGCACGATTTCAAGCTCTAGTTGCATTTATTTTGTAACTAGAGGTTCCAAGGAGTAGATCTGCAGTTTTTGGAGGGATTTCTTGGAGGATTTCAAGTTCTACAAGGTTCAGGTTGGTGAATTTTTCATACTCATAGAACTCAGTTTTATTGTGTGCATTATGATCTGTGGACTTCACTGAGCATGTTGATCTATTTTAAATTGATTTTGGACGTGTATAATGGATGAATTTTGAGTTTGAAGTTTTAGATCTAAAGATGTTTTCATTCGATTTGCATTGTGTGTTTGTTATCTGATGAAATGGATTGGATATTTGAGTTCCTCATGATTTTCTGGTCAAAATGATGTACACGTATGCAATTTCTGGAGAAATTTTGGTTGCAGTCCACCGGAGAGGGTGACCGGAGCCCTAGCTCCGGCGACTGGTAAGTTTCCAGCCTGTGGAGGGTTTTTGTGAGGAAGACATAATCTCAGCCGTTGATTCACTTTGATCAAAGGTCCACAGCTTGCCATGTTTTATTTTTTCTGATTTCATTTTAATGATTTCATGTTTGCTCACCCATGCTTTCTATCATGTACTCTCTGATCATAGCCTTCCATCATGCGTATTTGTTATTTTATTGACTTAATGTGAAGCGTTGATGTGATCTGATGGCTATATGTTTGACAACGCATTAAAATGGACATGTGCCAATCACGTGGGGTTCCTATGGTGTCTGGGTAATTGTGTGAGCACGTGTGTTTATTAATTGTGGTGTACTTGGTGATCTGAACCGTTGATCCTGATTACTATGCATTTTTGTTGACTTGGCATTAAGCGTGAGATTGATCCATTGGCTGGTGTAGGTCAAGATGTTTGACTGGCTTCATTGTTCTTCTTTAGACTTGCGCTAACTTTTGATTGGGCTGGACTTGTTACTCACACCCCCCCTATTTGGGCCTTTATTTTTTCAACGTGCTTTCTTGCTGTGTGCACCCCCCTTGGTTATTTCTCTATTTTTATTGTTATTATTTATTGGTTTTGCATTTTAATTTTTAGAATCATTTTTATGCATTCAAAAATCATGAAGCTTGTTTTGAGTTTTATAAAATTTTTCCAAATTTTATTTTCTCATTTTATTTTATTTTTGGTACCTGAATTAATTAATTGCTTAATTTCTTTGTGGTTTGCCTCATATTTGCACACTTCTACTTGTTTATTTTGTTTCTCATCATCTATACATGATCTGCATCTCATTCTTTTTGCATTTGTTAGATGACATATTGAAGTGCATAAAAACATTTTTGTTTCATTTTTAAAACATTTTCATATTGCATTTTGGTCCCTCTCTTTTGTATATTGAATCATGTTTCCTATGTGATCTTTGCCTTATTGTTTGAGATACTTAACATGTGAATTTTTGTGAGATCTTTTGGCATGTGATTGGTATCTGACTTAGGTCATTTGTGTTTTGATTTCACAATTTTTGAAGGTAATTTGATGCATATTTGATTATTTGTGCTTAAGTGAATTATGCATGATTATATCTTGATACCTCTTTGCACAAGTTGACTTGCCATGTCCATTTGCTTGAGTTTCTTGCTGGTTCTTTGTATGTGCTTTTGATATAATGTCTACCCCTGGTTGAGGTCCTTTGGGACTTAAGTTTTCACTTTGTGGATCTTGTTTGGTGTTGCCTAAGTGTTGGAACTTTGAGCTTACTTTTGTGGACTTTATTTAGTGCATATTGATCCATGTTTTGATCTTCTCTTGCATATGTGGATTGTTGATGATAATATGATCTTGGTTCTGACCTTCTTTCATCTTCATCTTGCCTCTCTCATTTCATTTTGATATGAAATCCATGGGTGCTTAATTGTGCATTTCATTCAAGTATGCTTGTATCCTTTCATGATTATCTTTGCATGCTTACTTGAGGTGTTTTGCATTGATCTTTGAGATTTGTTTGATGATATGAGTTGGACATTTATGATATGATGTGCTTGCTTCCATTGTTTGTATCTCATCTTTTCCTTCTCATTCTTCTTCTTCTCTTTCACTCTTTTCATCCCTTGAGTCTCAAGACTTGTTTAAGTCTTGGATTCTTTTCCCTTAGAGCTACCTAGTCCAACTTAATTTTTTATTAAGCTTGGAGTAGGATTAGAATTAGGTTTTAGGTAGTCGCTCCTCCTAAGCCTCACTAACCATAGGACATCCATGCATGATAACATTAGGACTCTTAGTTTCCCTTTAGAGTTTCCTTTGTGCCGTCTCTCTTCTCATCTCAAAACTTCTTCAAAGCACGTAATAATAGTTAACGTGTACTGCGCTTGAGCCTTCCATGTGGGAAGTGGGGAGTGAGGGGCTTCCTCTCATTCTTCTAGGATACCTAGTGTATGTCCTGTTGGGGGCGATGCGAGAAGTATTCGTTCCTATATTTAAGACTTGGGTTCAATGCCAGTTACGAAACAACTTAAAAGACACTTCTGTCTAAAAAACACAAAACCAATTCAAATCTTTTTGTCCTTCGGGATTGTTGGGTTTCAAACTTCTTTTTTCGGAAAAGAGCTCGTCGCTCACGTAAAAAACACTTACCCACCCGTAGTCGTACCCACGAACTACGTCAGCTCTGATTCCTCTCTCTCGTCCGATTGAGGATACGTAGGCACAAGACATCGATTGTCTTGGCGAGCAACCTTTCCCCACAGTTCCCGTCCGAACTACGTTGACTCTGACTTTCCCATTGCACTGAGGGCGTACGCAGGCCTAGAACAACGATACCGTCCTATCGAGTCACTTCTTTTTTCTTTTCTTCTTCGTTTCTCCGTTCTTTCCGTTCTCGTTTCTTCTCCGGTCCAGTAGCAGTGGAGCTCCAGACGACGACACCCTTTGATGCAGACAACAAGCGTGGATCCCGTCGAGTACGATGGACGTGTTGGGTGCTAACACCTTCCCTTCGCGTAACCAACTCCCGTACCCGTTTCTCTTGGTCGTGAGACCATGTTCTTTCCCTTCTTTCAGGTTTATGCAGTGTTTCCTTTCCCTCTCTTGGGATAAATACACATTGCTGGCGACTCTGTGTTTTCCGCGCCACTCTCGCGTTTGTACCGTCGGATGCGAATCTTTCGGGAGCGACAATGTGGTGGTGTGTTTCCATATGTCATAACTTTGGTATGCATTATGTGTGAATATGTGATTATGTTGGTATAATTGATATATGCTATGTGGTTGGATTATTAGAAATATGTTATGTATCTGTGGCATGCTATATGTATTAGTATGTGATGCTTGTGGTGAGAATAATTATGCATGTGAATTTATATGTGTTTGCATATTATTATGCAATCTTGATTTAGTTGTTATTTCTCACCCTTCTGTTGTGGTTTGTTGCTCTATGAGGAAATTGCAGATTAGTAACTTGGAGGCTTTTGTGAAGATTAGTTTTCCATCCTTTTTGTCGGTCTGTCTGCTCTGATACGTAACACGGGAGTCGGGGTACGCTTTTGTTATATATGTATACATTTGTTGGATCTATTTTGTATTAACTTTGTAGGAATATTTTGATGTTATAAAATAATTTATTTTGTTAAACAAGTCGGTTATGGATCTTTCCGCTTTATTCCATAATTGAACTTTCCTTTGGTTTGAAGAAGTTTCCCTTTTATGTTTATTCCATTTTGTGTTATGTATCAAATTTATGAGCAGGGATTGTGTTTTCTTTCTTTAAATATGGCATCCTTGTTTCTGTCTAAGAATAAATTTTTTTATTTACTCTGATTTATTTATGTATTATTTATTCGCGATGGGAATTGGGGTGTTACATTAGTGGTATCAGAGCAGGTCGGTCCGTCCGGTCAAGTTGTTGAGTCAGTTGGTGTGACAGTTGAATACTGTCGATGTTGTTTATGCCTTAGTACGTGATATGTGTGTGAACACTGTCAGTGCTTTCTGGTTTTCTAGTCCTTTGTCTCCAGGATTGAGAATGAGATAAGTGGGGGAGAAGCTGGTGCTTCTCCAAGTTGCTTCACGTGTGGAGCGTTGGCTCAATGTGTTGTAGATTGCAAGATTGTAAGTGTTGCTTGGACAGTGTTGTTCCCGGTTCCGGAGGCAATGCGGAGGTAAGGTTTATGTAAACTAAGGATTTGTGCCTTAGGTAGTTTTGTGCACAAGATGCAAGAAGTACTATTATAGTTTAGTAAAGACGGTTTATGCCCCATCATGATTGTCGGCTGTCTATTGACAAATTGAGGAACTGATCACCCTTAATCTCTTATTGATAGTAGACGGAATTATGTTGGAAGGAATAGACGTGTCTTTCCGGCTTGAATAGTGTGTGCAATGAATTTTTTTGGAATTAAGGAAATGATTACAGATTGCTTTGACGAGTCGATGAAGATTCTTATATCTGAAGGTGGGGCGGATTCGAGGTGTTTGTATGTTGGTCAAGTTGGAATGTCTCTGAGGGAGAATGATTGGGTATTATTAATGGCTGCTTCTCAAATAGTAGAGAGTGAACTTAAATTGGACGAAGGAGAATAGTTGAGGTTTATATCTGCTAAGTAAGTAGAAAACTCTTAGGAGATGAGACTAAGATGTTGTCATGTTTGTGATGATAGTTTTCTAGAGATTGGCAGGAAGGCCACAGTGATGGGCTTCCAGTTGTGCGTGATTTTCAAATGTATTTGCTGATGGAATATTGGATGTTAGCATTAGAAGTACCCGGACTGATAGAGCAGTTGGAAGATTTACTGAAAAGGAGAATTGTGAGGCCAAATGTGTCGTCTTGGAGAGCTCCAGTATTGTTAGTAACAAAAAGGAGGGATGATTGAATGAAATAACAAGCATGATATGTATAATGGTATTGAGACTTTGGAAAGCGAAACTTAGAGTTCTGGTGAGGTTTGGAGTCTTTGGAGTTTTAGAGCATTAATGGAAATCTTGAGAAAACCCTTATGTGTGGATGTAATATTGATATTAAAAGTTCCTTTTGGTGGGTTGTTGATACTTGTTATGCTGGTTGGAACTGATTTGAGATGAAATGGTGAGTTTTGGGAAGGACTGTCGAAGGGTTATTTTTCTGAAAATCGCAGTGCGCGCTTAGCGCGCAGCCCCCGCTTAGCGCGGTCTAAAGAATTTGCAACCTCTCCAGGCAGTGAGGAGTGCGCTTAGCGCGGGGTGGAGCCCGCTTAGCGCGACTTGGAGAAAAAATTAAAACTTGTTTTTTTTTCTAAAATCCATAACTTTTGATTCGTAACTCGCATTGAGATGTTCTTTCTTATAAAATGGTGTTGAGATTTAGTGGCCGATTTGATTGTGTCGTGAATTTGGATAAGTTCGTAGTGGTTTTAATTGAGAATATTCGGATCTGTTATAAACTCAGAGGAAGAACAGGTAGAGTGTTTAAGAATTGAATTACAAGTGTTGAAAAGAGACAAAGTGTTATGCTAAGTTATTCAAGTGAGAATTTAGGTTGAAAAAGTTTAGTTTTCTTGGATATGTTATTTCAGATGATGGTGTTGTTATAGATCCATCGGAAGTAGATACAGTTCTACAATGAGAGGCTCCGAAGTTAGTTAAGGAGAATAGAATCTTTTTGGACTTTAGTTGGTTATTACCGGAGGTTATGGAAGGTTTTTCCAAGTTAGCATTTTCGTTATGACAGTTGACTTGCAAAGGGTAAGTCGTTTGCTTTGGATGTTCATTGTGAGGAAAGTTTGAGAGGGTTAAAGTAGAGTTTGTCTACAGCTTCAGTTTTGATTCTGTGTGATCCTAATAAACCGTTTGTGAGGTATTGTGATGTGTCTTTGATGAGTTTAGTCAGTATGTTAATGCAAGATGGTAGAGTCGTGGCTTATGCTTTACAACAATTGAGGATTCATAAAAGGATCTATACTATTCAGGATTTGGAATTGGTTGCAGTTGTATTGTGTTGGAAAATTTGGAGGTATTATCTTTATGGTTCTAGGTTCGAAGTGTTTAGTAATCACAAGAATATTGAGTACCTGTTTGGTCAGAAGGAATATAGTATGAGACAGCGAGGATGGTTGGAATTTGTGAGGAGTTATGACTTTAGCTGGAATTATCCTATTGGTAAAGTTAATGTCGTGCGTGATGAGTTAAGTCGAAAGTTTTTATACATGTCTGTTTTGATGATCATGGAGTTAGATTTATTTGAGCAGTTCAGAGACTTGTGTCTGGTGTGTGACTTGATGGAGTTCAAAGGTTGAACAGTGGAAAACGGTAGGAATGATGAGACAGTGGGATGTTCTATAATGGAAGTGATAGGTGGAAGGTTCCAATATTAATCATGTACTAATATGTAAATGGATGTATTAGTTACATGTTTGGTGGGTAAATCACAACGTTGTTGTATTGATGTTATGTTTGGTATTTTGGTTTTGTTGATGTTGTTGAGACGATGTTGTGTCGTGGGACTTTAGGTTCTTGTTTTAGTTGTTGCCTCGTTTCCATGGGGCTAGTTCGAGTGCGTGTGGTTAATCCCTATGTGGGAGATTAGGGGAGTGTTACCTGGGTGTTGGTAACATGGTTTTCTTTGAGTCATGAGTTAGTCGTCAAGTGCATTGTATGGGCTTTGCATCTTGTTGTTGTAGTTGTCGTCGTTGTCGTGTCGTTGTTGTAGTTGTTGTTAGCGAGGTGGTTTGTCAGTTTGTGTTATTCGTGGTGTTCCTAGTGTTGGCATGTTAGTTGGTTAGTCAGATGCGAGAGTCGTATCCGGAGTCGTTTGTCTCAGTTATATTTTCGAGGACGAAAATGTCTAAATGGGGGAAAGTTGTAACGCCCCGATTTGTTTAACGGTATTTATTTATTTCATTTATGTGAATTTTGTGAAATGTGTGAGTTTATTGTATTTTACCTGCTAATTGAGTTAATTGGTTAATTTCCTTGATAGGTAAAATATTTGCAATAAATTATAATTTCTTTTCAACTTTTATTTCCCGAAATATATTTCATCGCTGTTTATGTTTTATCGCATTTTGAGAGCGTTTGGGAGATATTTGAGCGTAAGGGCAAAATGGTCATTTGATTAGTTAGATATTTATATAAATAGAGAATTGAGAGAAAAAGAGAGAAAAGAAAGAGAAAGGAAAGAAAGAAGAGAAAGAAGAGAAAGAATAGAGAAAGAAGATAAGGAAAAGGGAGAAGAGGAGAAAGAGGAAAATCGAAGAAAACTCCGTTTCAATCGCGATTAATCGGGTAAGGGTGAGAAGTTTCGATTATATCTTGCTTGTATATGTATATGTGTATGTTTTCTTGGATTGTTTGGTTGTGTTCCTATAGTTTTCATTTTAGGTTGAAATGGTAGAAATGAATAGAAATCGATGTTTTCACGGTCGAAAGTCGGAATAAGTCGCGTAGTGGAGTCGAGTGATGTTAGGCCGTGATTTAGTATGATCGTTTGATTGAATTGGGTTGAATTTGTAACTTTTGCGTTTTTGATATATATTGATGTTTTTGTGCTAATTGATGTTGTGATCGAGTAAAAGTGTTTGGATATGTCTGGTAACATTGGTATAGATTGATATTTAATCGGGAATGGTTGTTTGTGTGTTTTCGAGTGATTTTGATCGAGTTTGGAATTGGGTTAAATTGATAAAAATATGTTTCAAAATATTTCAACAATGGAAAATGTGTTGGATGGCTTTTTAATGGTGAAAATATTGTAGTACGTTGAATTCTGAGATCGCAGCTTTTTACGGAATTGAAAATGGATGTCCGGAAGTCTCCCGACGGTGTTTTTAAGGCCAAATTATGCTGAGTCTATGCAGGTAGCGCGCTTAGCGCGGGTGTCTGCGCGCTCAGCGCGGTCTGGGCAAAAATGCAAAATTTCCGAAACTTCAAAAATTCATAACTTTTGAACCGTAAGTCCGTTTTGACCCCCGTTCGAAGCGTTGGAAAGCTAATGAAATATTCTTTCTATTAAAAATGGTTTGGAAGGTAAAAGATGATTTAATTAATTCGTGTTTATGAGAAATAGTCGTGTTGTCGAGTTTTTATCGCGGTAAATGCGTGTGGTTGGTGTTTTACAGTGTGTTGTGATAATGATGTTGTTGTATGGTAAAATACATTGTTTGATTGAATATCAATGTATGTTGTTATGATGTTTTGTGTGATTGTTGTGGTTTGTATGATGTTGAAGCATGTGATAAGTTATTGTGATTGTTGTGGTTGATGGTGAGTAATTCTTGATGTGAATTGATATGAGTGTATGTGCTAAAATGCTAATTGTTGTGGTTTGTGGATTATGATGGAATGCATTGTTTATGTGAAATTCAATGTTGTGATGATGGTTTGTGGCCTTATGGCAAATAAATACATTGTTTTGGGTTTGATTGCAATGCATGATTATTGATGTTGAGATGGTTCACATGGTTATATATGCATTTGATTGTCATGAGTCATTGTATGCCAAGCATCATGATATGCATCTTGTGATATCGTGTGCCCTAGTGGGTGTGACCGACGAAACGATTCCAGAGGGAATCTGCTATAACGATTGTGTGCCTTGTAGAAAGAGGACCTAAAACGACGTTATAGACAATCGTGTGCCTTATACAAAGAGGACCTAAAGCGATCGGATCGTGTGCCTTATACAAAGAGGACCTAAAGTGATCCATAAACGTCGTGTGCCTTATACAAAGAGGACCTAAAGCGACGGGGAACATCGTTTGCCCGACGGGGAGTTACTCTAAGTAACAAGCAATGATTCCAATAATTCCTGAGTGAATTAATGATGATGAGAATGATGGATGGATTGGTACCGCGTTGCATTGCATAGAGTCGTTGTGTTGGTCTCTGTGCATTTGCATAAATCATGAATGGAATGATTATGTGTGGGAATTTGTGAATGTATTGATTATGTGTTGAGTTCGTGATAGCATTGGTGATTTGATATGCATTCGTGATAAATACATTGGTTGTGGATAATATGTTTTATGTATAGACATATGCTATGTGATGTGGTGGTGTATTTCCATATGTCATAACTTTGGTATGCATTATGTGTGAATATGTGATTATGTTGGTATAATTGATATATGCTATGTGGTTGGATTATTAGAAATATGTTATGTATATGTGACATGCTATATGTATTAGTATGTGATGCTTGTGTTGAGAATAATTATGCATGTGAATTTATATGTGTTTGCATATTATTATGCAATCTTGATTTAGTTGTTATTTCTCACCCTTCTGCTGTGGTTTGTTGCTCTATGAGGCAATTGCAGATTAGTATCTTGGAGGCTTTTGTGAAGATTAGTTCTCCATCCTTTTGTCGGTCTGTCTGCTCTGATACGTAACACGGGAGTCGGGGAACGGTTTTGTTATATATGTATACATTTGTTGGATCTATTTTGTATTAACTTTGTAGGAATATTTTGATGTTATAAAATGATTTATTTTGTAAAACAAGTCGGTTATGGATCTTTCCGCTTTATTCCATAATTGAACTTTCCTTTGGTTTGAAGAAGTTTCCCTTTTATGTTTATTCCATTTTGTGTTATGTATCAAATTTATGAGCAGGGATTGTGTTTTCTTTCTTTAAATGTGGCATCCTTGTTTCTGTCTAAGAATAATTTTTTTTATTTACTCTGATTTATTTATGTATTATTTATTCGCGATGGGAATTGGGGTGGTACACAAGAGGATTAAATGTCGAAATACCCGAAATTTTGACGGTGGTTATGAATGACTGCTTGCCGATCCATCTTTTTTTGCTAAGCAATGATGCTTAGAAAAAGGTAGAAACTTCCCCTCGATCCTGATCTTCAGTCAAGGAACTGGTCTCAATTTCTGATATAAACTTCCCCTCTATCATAGTTTCCTACCAAGGAACTGGTCTTAGTTTCTGATATAAACTTCCCCTCGATCCTGGTTTCCCACCAAGGAACTGGTCTTAGTTTCTGATATAAACTTCCCCTCGATCCTGGTTTCCTACCAAGGAAACGGTCTTAGTTTCTGAAATAAACTTCCCCTCGATCCTGGTTTCCTACCAAGGAACTGGTCTTAGTTTCTGAAATAAACTTCCCCTCGATCTCGGTTTCCTACCAAGGAACTGGTCTTAGTTTCTGAAATAAACTTCCCCTCGATCATGGTTTCCTACCAAGGAATTGGTCTTAGTTTCTGAAATAAACTTCCCCTCGTTCCTGGTTTCCTACCAAGGAACTGGTCTCAGTTTCTTTTGTCAATGAACTTTCTTGACAAGGGACGCTATATGTAGGGGTTTTTCCTCAAACTTCTCGCCAAATTTTCCTGGAGAGATGCCATTTGACGGAAAAAAATTTGATGTCAGACTTGTTGGGGAACCCATCTGTCTGAGCTGTAGAGGTGTGCAAACTTCTCTGTTCGGAGACGCCATTTGTTGACTCTACTGGGGAAAACGAGTCTCTTGAGAAACTGTTTCCGTTGGGGGATATTACATCATACTTTCCTCGAGGTCTTCTCAGAGAAATGCCATATGATGTACCCCAATTTTGAGGTGCTGATGACCTTCTTAACATTGACTTTCTGGAGAGAAGAATCAATGTATTGATGTGAGTCATTGGTTACAAGGCTTTCTCTGGGGATTTTCCTTAATCCGGGAAAGCGAAGACATCATCTTTAATGGTGAAGAGTGACGCTTGTTGACTATTTCTTTTACTTTTAGAGGTTCAAGTTATCAAAGTGGTCAAGGACCGGCTTCAATCCAGAAATAAACTGGAAGAGAAATTGTCCAGATGTTTCGCTTCTTGACGAGGGAAGAACTGACAACTCAATTGACAAGAGGACTTTACCACTGGGGGACAAGGCCAATCAGAGTGATAGTGATGTGATATGAATATGCATGTAAAATAATGATGCATGATGTATGTATGTATATGCTGACAAAACTGACACGACATACAGATTAGAAGATGAACACGACCAGATACTCAGCCATAGTGGGAGATAAAAGTATCGCTGGTTCAAAAATAGCAATTCTGCCTTGCTTAGGAGAGATCATCCCTGCGGGGAAAACCGGTGGTCGGGCTTAGGAGGTAAGAACTCTGTCGGTGGTGTCAGACGAAACACGGTCTCTGACACAGTTGATCCTTCATTCAGGCGTACTGGCTTAGAAGGAGTACTTTGATTCTGCACTTTGAGGTTCGATTACTTCTGGAGAAGCGATCGATGTTCTTTCGATGTTCAACAGTCAAAAGAAATTGCAATCTTTATTTTAAAAGCAGACAAAGTTTTAACAAGTAAATTCATTTTTGTTTTATTTCAAGAAACGTTAATCATGTTAAAAACATCATTATGTAAAGCTAAAACAAATAAGAATTACAAACAAAAGCACAAGGGCTCAAATTTTATTGATAGGATGGAAATCAACCAAACGCGTGATTCCAAAGAGTATATACAAAGTTAGAAAATGGTAATTTACAGGGAAAAGGGCTACGTTGAAACATAACGACCGCTATCCTTCTACCATCTTTGAATTCGGGGCATCCTGAGCTTCTGTTGAAGATGACCTTGATCGATATTTTTGACGGATGGTGTAATTGCTGCTGAGGGACTTGCCCCTTTGCTAAACTTAGTTACTTGCCATGAATCCCTAACTTTTTTTGCATTGTACTTTGAGATTTCTAATCCACCGGGATGATTTTCGATTATGTCTCTAATTTTTTCCTGGACTTCCCTTTCGGGTTTTCAATCCACCGAGACGTTCTTTTTTTTTAGGCGAAGTATTTCTTGACTACGTCAACATTCGTGGGGTAGGAAAATTCCTCTCCGTCCATGGTTGCGAGTCTCAAGGCGCCGCCTGAGAAAGCTTTCTTGACCACATAGGGGCCGTCATAATTTGGAGTCTATTTGCCCCGAGAATCAGTGAGAAATGATTTTATCTTCTTGAGCACAAGGTCTCCTTTCCTGAAGACACGAGGTCGGACCTTCTTGTCGAACGCTTTCTTCATTTTTTATTGATATAACTGACCGTGGCATAGAGCCGTTATTTGCTTTTCTTCGATCAGATTCAGTTTGTCGTGTCGACTTTGACACCATTCAGCCTCTGTTAGCTTAGCTTCCATCAATACCCGGATTGATGGGATCTCTACTTCTATGGGGAGCACTGCTTCCATGCCATATACTAGAGAGAAAGGGGTTGCCCCTGTTGATGTGCGATAACTGTGAAGAGCAAAGGGTAGCATTTCGTGCCAGTCTTTGTAAGTTACAACCATCTTTTAAACGATCTTCTTGATGTTCTTGTTAGCCGCTTCTACCGCTCCGTTCATCTTAGGTCGGTAGGGAGATGAGTTATGGTGTTCAATCTTGAACTCAGCGCACAACTCTTTCATCATCTTATTGTTCAAGTTAGATCCATTGTCAGTAATGATCTGGCTTGGAACACCATAACGGCAGATGAGATTGTTTTTGATAAATCGGACCACCACTTGTCGGGTTACATTGGCGTATGACGCTGCTTCGACCCACTTGGTGAAGTAATCAATGGTTACCAGGATGAATCGATGTCCGTTCGAAGCCTTGGGCTCAATCACGCCAATCATGTCGATTCCCCATATGGAAAAAGGTCATGGGGAAGAGAGAACTTTGAGATGCATTGGCGGTACATGGATTTTGTCTGAGTATATCTGACACTTATGACACCTCTTCATGTACTTGTATCAATCGGATTCCATTGTCAACCAATAGTACCCTGCTCTTAAAATTTTTCTCGCCATTGCGTGTTTGTTGGCATGAGTGCCAGAGGATCCTTAGTGAATTTATTTTATCAGCATGTTTGCTTCTGGTCTGTCTACACATCGGAGCAAGACCATGTCAAAGTTTCTCTTATGAAGTGTATCACCGCTCAGGAAGAAGTTTTCGGCCAGTCTTCTGAGGGTTTTTCTATCCTTTCTGGATGCCCCAGATGGGTACTCTTGTTTCTGAAGGAAGCATTTGATATCGTGATACCAAAGTTTGTCGTCTATGACTGCTTCAATCGTGAAGATGTAAGCGGGCCTTTCTAGGCGCATTATGTCAATCTTAGGTATGTCATTCCATTGACCTACACTAATCATAGAGGAGAGAGTGGCTAATGCATCTGCCATGTGATTCTCTTCATGAGGGATGTGATGAAACTCGATTCGGTTGAAGAATGATAACAACCTTCTCACGTAATCTTTGTATAGAATCAATCTTGATTGGTATGTGTTCCAATCTCCTTTGATCTGATTGATAACCAGGGCTGAGTCGCCATAAACATCCAAGTTCTTGATCCTTAAGTCGATCGCTTCTTTGAGACCTATGATGCAAGCTTCGTATTCGGCCTCATTGTTTGTACACTTGAATGTTAATCGAGCAGTGAAAGGAATGTGGGTACCCTGAGGTATTATGATGATTGCCCCAATCCCGTTTCTGTAATGATTGACAGCTCCGTCAAAGATTAGTCCCCATTGGGAACCTGGTTCTGGCCCTTCACTGGGTAATGGTTCGTCGCAATCTTTCATTTTCAAGTACATGACATCTTCATCTGGGAAGTCAAACTCGACTGATTCTTGATCGTCAATCGGTTGATGAGCCAAATGATCGGCTAAAACACTTCCTTTAATGGTTTTCTGAGCATGGTACTCGATATCGTATTCCGATAACAACATCTGCCAACAGGCAATCCTTCCCGTGAGAGCAGGTTTTTCAAAGACGTACTTGATTGGATCCATTTCGAAGATTAACCAAGTAGTGTGATGAATCATATACTGGCGAAGACATTTGGCTGCCCAAGTCAGAGCACAACAAGTTTTCTCGAGCATAGTGTACCGAGTTTCACAGTCGGTGAACTTCTTGCTCAAATAGTAGATGGCAGAATCTTTCCTTTTTGTTTCATCTTGTTGGCCAAGTACACAACCCATGGAGTCTTCCAAGACTGTTAGGTAAATGATCAGTGGTCTTCCTTCCACTGGAGGTGATAGAATCGGTGGGTTCAACAGGTATTCCTTAATATTGTCGAAGGAAGTTTGGCAGTCTTCTGTCCAAACGCAGTCCTGATTCTTTTTGAGTAATTTGAAGATCGGCGCGCATGTCGCGTTCATGAGGAATATAAATCTGGAGATGTAGTTCAAACGTCCCAGGAATCCTCTGACTTGTTTTTCAGTTTTGGGAGAAGGCATTTCTTGAATGGCCTTGACTTTATCAGGATCAACCTCAAATCCTTTCTGGCTGACGATGAACCCTAGCAGTTTTCCTGAACAAACACCGAATGTACACTTGTTAGGATTCAAACGGAGTTTGAATTTTCTTAGACGTTCGAACAATTTTGACAGATGTTCAACGTGCTCATTCTCTGTTTTTGATTTGGCAATCATATCATCGACATATACCTCGATTTCCTCGTGTATCATGTCATGAAACAGAGTTGTCATGGCCCTTTGATAGGTTGTCCCGGCATTCTTCAAACCGAACGGCATCACCTTGTAGCAAAAGGTGCCCCATGGGGTGATAAATTAAGTTTTCTCCATGTCTTTCGGCGCCATTTTTATCTGGTTATAGCCCGAGAATCCATCCATGAAGGAGAAAACTTTGAACTTTGTTGTACTGTCTACCAGCATGTCAATGTACGGTAAGGGAAAGTCATCCTTCAGACTGGCTTTGTTCAGATCCCTGTAGTCTACACACATCCTGACCTTTCCTCCTTCTTCGGAACTGGTACTATGTTGGCTAACCATTGAGGATACTTTGATGTGGCGAGGAAACCCGCGTCGATCGGTTTCTGTACTTCCTCTTTAATTTTAATGGCCATGTCTGGGTGAGTTCGTCTCAACCTTTATTTTACTGGCGGACACTCTGATTTTAATGGTAGATGATGTTCCACGATGCTGGTATCCAACCCTGGCATATCCTGATAGGACCAAGCGAATACATCGGGAAACTCTTTGAGAAGCTTTATCAAACCTTCCTTGATAGTTGGAGTGAGCAGTGCCCCAATCTTGACTACTTTTCTCTCTTCTTCTGAACCCAAGTTGACCGTTTCCAACGGCTCTTTGTGAGGTTCAATGGACCTTTCTTCTTGTCTGAGTAATCGGGAGATCTCTTCTGGAATTTCTTCGTCATTTTCTTCTTCTGCCTCGAATACCGGGAATTCAAAGTTGGGAGAAGGCATTTGATCGCGTGTTTCAACAGGGTTTAAAACAAGCAATCTGCAAGACATGATGATTTGTTTTTAGAAGAGATAGAGAGAATGCAAGAGTGTGTGCAGTGTTTTTGAACAATGCTTGTTTTTTTTTTATTATTCTGAATTGTTTTTTAGGATTACCATTTTCTAGAAAAGCAAAAAGAGAAAACAACAATAAATGCGGAAATTACAGAACGACATTACTTTATTTATGATCAGTCGATTCTTGAAACTACAACCCTATAAAATAAAACTTTGTCGCTTTGGGCGAAGCGAAGAGGTACATTTACAGAAAGTGAGCCCTATCAAAACATCTGTTTCACCTGGGCGGGGTGAAAGGTTAAAGTAAAGACGACAATTACTTTGACTTATGAACGATCTTCGTAACATCGACAGCAACCCATTGGCGGCGAACTCCTCGGTGAATCACAAAGTCTGGCACCTTCTTTCTTGGTTTGTCCTCAGAAATAATGTTGATTTCTTGCGGAGCAGGATCGTTGGAATCTGTCTCCCAGGAAGAGTTGTCGTAGGAGGATTCCTCAGTTGTATTTTGCATAGTATTCGTACTTTCAGGTATGTCTCCCCATCTAGTGGACTGGATGTCTTCGAGCCTGATACGAGAGCTTTTGGGAGCAGTATATCTGACCATAAAGTCGTATTTGCCACTTGGTTGTCCCAGGGTGTCCCACACTTCTTTGGAACTGGAGGAGTCATCTCTTTCAATGACGTTGACCTCGGGAAAAGCATAGTTGATGAATTTTGATCCTGCAAACTTTGCAAATTCATCGTCGTGCTGGGCGTTCTCAGAATACCCTGAGTGTTGATCCCATGACATGCTGGGGACGCAGGTATTCTTTTCAAGGATACTTAACTAATTTTCATTGTTTGACTGATTCTTTTGCCCCGAGTCTCCTGGGTACGGCTGCCATATAGGCAAGCCATCCACAGGCCATAGTATTCATGGTCAAAGTTGTATTTCATTGGAGTGTCCTCCTCTAATGAGTTGGGTGGAGCACGACATCCTTCCGGATCACAATCTCCGTATATCATTTTGACGTATGACCTTGGTATAAATCTCGGACTTTGTGTGGGATAGCAGAATGGAGTCTGCATTTCGTCCTGAGACATGTAACCTTCCTTGTTGAGATAGGATTTCCATTCTTCCTCTGTATCAGAGGAATCACCCTCGTTGATGGTATGTACTTCTTGAGACACTGGGTGAAGGAAACCTCCACTGTGGAAGAAGTCCTGAATGAGATGAAGACTTTCATTGTTAGTAGCAGTCTGGGTACAGGTCGAGGAAAACCCAAGGCCTTTCTTTTTCTTATTGTCAGTAGGGATGACAAGTTGTCCCCATCCTTTTGTATGGTTGTTCTTGATTGCTTTGAGAGCATCTTTGTATGAGGAAATCGAGGTTCCTCTTTCTAATTAATCGTCATCGCTTACCGAAAGTGCCTGGAACTGGGTTCCAACAACCTCTTCTGGTTCTACACAAGTGGATAATGATAGGTTACTCACGATCAAGGCCTGCTCTCCACAGATCATGACGAGTTGGTCATTCTTGACGAATTTCAGCTTCTGGTGAAGTGTCGAAGTGACTGCCCGAGCCTGGTGTATCCAAGGTCTTCCCAACAAATAGTTGTATATTGCTCGGATGTCCATGACCTGGAAAGTGACTTGGAAAGTTTGAGGACTGATAGTTATTGGAAGATCGACTTCGTCGATAACTATTTTTTGGGATCCGTCAAATGCTTTGACGATGACCTCACTGCCTCTCATCGGAGATCCTTTAAATGATAGTCGCATTAGAGTAGACTTCGGCATAACGTTGAGAGCTGATCTGGTGTCTACCAGTACGCTGGCTAATGCATCGTCCTAGCAATTAACTGTGATATTGAGTGCCATGTTGTGACGGCGACCCTCTTCCGGTAGTTCCTCATCACTAAATCCCAAGTTGTTGCAGGAAGTGATGTTAGAGATGATGTTGTCGAACTGCCTTATCGACACATCCTGTTCCACAAAGGCCTGCTGTAAGACTTTCTGTAGAGCTTCCCTATGCGCTTCGGAACTGAGTAAAAGCGATAGTACTGATATTTTTGAAGGAGTTTGCAACAGTTGATCTATAATGTTTTATTCACTAATTTGGATGAGCTTCAGCATCTTATCCTCGTTCTTTGAAAGGTAGGGATTACTGGATTGACTGACTGGTTGATCAGGAACTTCGGTTTGAGGTTCCTTTTCTTTGGTAGGTTCTCCAACTCCTCGGTTGAAGATTCGACCGCTCCGTGTTACTCGACTGATGTCTGCAATATTCACGACGGAGGGTAATGGAATTTCTTTTCCATTTTCAATTGTTGTTGCACCGTACTTGTAAGGGATAGCCTTAGTCGATTCATACGGTAATGGTCCCGGCAGATAGATAACTACAGGAGCCTTCTGATTTTTTTGGCCATCGTAAGTAATTTCGATTCGTTCCTGATTAGGAGCTCTCGATTCATCCAGCAGAGGAATGATAGCACAAACATCCTTAGTCCTCTTATGATCAGAGATTACAACAACGTCTTTAATTTGGTCAGCGAAATAGTCTGGCATCAAATTGGTTGACCCAGAACTTGACCATGGTTGAATCTCTTTGCGGTCCAACTGACTTTGAAGAGCTTCTCGCATGAGGTAGCATCCCTGACTATCTTCAGAGCAAACTTTGCAACGTTCATAGTTATGTGGTGGAACCTGGCCACGTCCGCTTTGAATGCAGTGTAACCTTACCAAATCGGTTTCCATCGACCGAACATTCTGACTTTGGTATCTAGTAGGATTCCCGTTAGTGCTACTAACTTGTTGGGTGTCTTCATCCATATAGATCAAAAGCCACTAGTGGTTCAACAAGTGTTGAAGTGTTCCCTGGACAAGGGTACAACCTTGATCGTTTTCACAACCCGCTTTACAGCTTTGATAATCATGTGATGCCAGGAAGCCGAGCCAGACCTGCTTAGCGTGTAATTCCACCAAGCTGGTATTCATCAAGCGAATATCAAAGATTTGAATCATGTTGATCTGATAATGATTCCTATCATGGTAGTCTTGGATCCACCCAAGATCCATCTGACGTTGGAGGGCCTCTTGTACAAAAGAGCATCCCTGATTGTCTGTTGCACAGATCGGACAGGCCTTGTAATCATGACGTGGCAAATCGTAGTGTAGACTTTGCCGTGAGTGCATCGCAACTAAGTTGACATTCATTGCTAGAATATTGTGATTCTGAATGACGTTGGAATTTGTATAGGTCATATTGACATCACGAACTCCGTGTTGTTGGTTCATCCGAGATCCAACTGTTCCTGTCAGGCTTATTGCACCATAGAACATCCTTGATTGTCTTTAGAGTAGATATCACACTGGTGATAATTATGAGGTGGCACATGGTTGTACCCTCTCTATCTACAATGTATCTTGACCAAGTTGGCCCTTAATAAGAGTACATCATGAATTTGATAGCTGCGGTTAGATTCTCCCTCTATCAAATTGACCGCAGCTTTCTCGTGTTGAGGCAGCGGGTTCGTGAAAACATTTGGATTTGTATCCTTGAAGGATAAGACCCTGCTCCTAACAAGCTTTTGCACATCGGATTTGAAACTGAGACAGTTCTCTATGTTATGCCCTGGTGCTCCTTGATGGTAAGGACAAGTCTGATCTATTTTGAACCAAAAAGGCGGATTCTCCGGTATTGCAAGAGGAGCCTTGGTCTGGACGTGCCCCTTGACCAGTAATAGTGGAAACAATTATGCGTACAACATTGGTATAGGATCAAACCCTGGAGGTCGCGTTGTACGACTGTTGTTGTATTGAGGACGAGCCTGCTGAAGAGGTTGTTGTGTCCTTTGCTGATATTGTTGATTTGGTTGGCTTTGAGCAACCTAAGGTTGATACGTAGGAACAGGTGCAGGGTTAATAGCAGGCATAACAGCTTCTACTGGTTGGTATCATCGCCTTTGCTTTCTGAGAGAGATATTCACAATATCCTGCTCTTTTTTCTTAGGGAGAGCACTACCGTATCATTTTGTGCTACTTGATGGTTCGGCATCCTTGACCAGACATCCTTCTCGAACTACTTCCTCAAGACGAACTCCCATATCTAACATTTCGGTGAAGTCACTGGGCGCACTGGCAACCATTCTATCGTAGTAAAATGAGCTCAAGGTTTTTAAGAAGATTTTTGTCATCTCTTTTTCCTCAAGAGGTGGACAAATTTGAGCAGCAATTTCACGCCATCTCCGAGCGTATTCCTTAAAGGTCTCCTAGTCCTTTTGTGACATCGATCGAAGTTGATCTCTGTCTGGCGCCATGTCCAGATTATATTTGTATTGCAGAACAAAGGCAGCGCCAAGATCTCTGAAAGTGGCATTCTTAGTGCGGTTTAATCCCATGTACCATTTGAGTGTGGCATCGGTTAAACTATCCTGGAAACAGTGGATCAGTAGCTCTTGGTTCTTTGTCTGAGCTGACATTCGCAACGCGTACATCACCAAATGGCTCTGAGGGCAAGAGTTACCCTTGTACTTTTCAAAATCGAGTACTTGGAATTTGTGTGGAACTTTCACATTGGGGACCAAACAAAGGTCTGCGGCGTCCTTTCCAAATAAATCTTGACCGCGAAGGGCTTGTAGTTCCTTCTGCATTTCCAGGAACTATTCCTGGAACTCATCCATTCTGTCGAACATACTTTCCTTTCTAACAAAAGGTATCTATGGAATCTGTCCTTCTGGGACAGTGTGCACCACGGGGGGTACCGTTACTACGGCAGTGAATCTCGGCGCTTCCCAAAGTTTGTAACCTTCAGGAGTTGTCGTCATGCCCCTGGCATCTTCGCTTTCCTGAAGTTTGTAACCTTCAGGCCCAACGGTTCCTGCTGCAGTTCCTAGATCCTCAGTGATCGGCGGAACATATTCTTCCGGGATATAGTTAACAGGCATGCCCCAGGGACGATCTTTCGGCATTTTATACCTAGGATCATACTTCTCCACTATGGGTGTTGATGTGATTTCTGAGATCACAGTCCTTTGTTGTTGCATCTGAGCTTCTGCCAGAGCTTGCATGTCGCTATGAATCTTTCTCAGATCCTCTTTCAGAGTGTCGATCTCTTCTCTCAACTCTCTGTTTTCTTCCTCAAGATCATTCATCTTTTTCTATTGACTGGCCTGAGTATTGTACGAATGAGATAGTTTGACTCTAGAATCGAGACACAAACGTGAGATTCATAGGGAAAAAGAATGCGCTTATGTGAGAATGATGAATGATATGCAATGATATTTATATATTTTTTTGTTTAATCAAAATAAACTTCGACAATTGGATTGCAAATATCAAATAGTGGGGAAACCCCGTTTTATTGAATTCAAAGATTGCGGAAATGCAAATACAGTAATTTACAAAGTGCTGAAAAAGAAAAGTCTAGGCTAATGGATCCTGAGTCCCCTCTGAGGAGAGCTCAGGTGCTGGTACTTTCCTTTTCTTTGACCGGGGCTCTTGAGCCGTTGTCGGGTTGTCATTCCTTTGCCAAGTGAAAGGAGCGAGCAAATTCCTTCGGTCTTCTTGATTTTCTACAACATGTTGCTCTAAAATCTCGATCAGAGCATCTTTATCCTTCAGTAGTTGTTGTATCTTGTTAAACTCCACATTGAGAATACGGTACTTGTTCTTCCAAGACCTCCTCTCTTGCTGAACGTTGTTGAGAGTAACCTGAAGTTTTTCCGTATCAGACATAAAGTACATGACAGATTCCTTTGGTAGAAGAATTACGTAACGAGGGTAAGGCATCTTCAACTTGAGAGCTCTAGTTTGTACCCAGTGGAGATAAGGCTCCACTGAGACACAGTCTGGTTTTCCTAGAGACTCTCTTCCTTTTCTGTGAACATGTTTCCAAGCGTGCACTATTTCTGTCTTTAGTGCGCTATCATTTTCTCCTTCCTTGAAGAAAAGACCTTCTAGATGAACATTACACGGGACATGTCTCATCGGGTATCCGAATTGACGATGAACTAAAACCGGATGATAATTGATTCCTCCTTTAGTTCCTATGAGGGGTACGTTAGGGAAATTTCCACAACAGTCAATGATCTTGATCCCGTCAGATTCGATTGTACCAATCTATGTCAGAGTTAGTAAGAGACATGATTCTCTGCAACCAACGTAAGGCACTCTTATGATCCCAAAATGCAGCAGACTTTGGCAAATGGGAAGTGAACCATTTATATAGCAGGGGTACACAACATGTGATCATTCCTCCACTGTGCAAATTCCTTAGGTGTACAGAATGATACGCATCTGTGAGCAGGGTTGGTACAAGGTTTCCAATGAGAAAAACCTTAATGGCGTTGATATCAACGAAGTTATCAATGTTGGGAAACAAAAATAACCCATATGTGAGCAGAACAAAGACGCTTTCGAAAGCAGTCACGTTCCCTATACTAGCAAAGTATAAAGCCTTCTTTACCAGGAACTTGGTTGGTAAACCTGGGATTCCACCCTTAGTGGTCATGTGAGTCCTGACTTCTGACTCGTCCAAATAAATTGCTCTTGCAATGGTTTGATCCTTTGGAATTTCTTCCAGTCCAGAAAAGGGAGCTTGATCGATAATGGGTAAATCAGTCAGGTGAGAATACTCCTCCAATGTTGGTGCTAGTTGGTAATTCGGGAATGTGAAATAGTGATAGACCGGATCGTAAAACTGAATGAGCGTAGCCAGGATTCCCTCAATTACATGGACCCTTAACAAAGACAATAACCCTCCGTACTTGGCTCTGAACGCCTCAGGGTTGGTGATCATCCTTGCCAACCCTCTCAAATCCTCTAATTTTGGAACCTTGAAGGTATACTGGTGAGTCTTCCATCTACCGAAATCCATTAGCGCAATCTTTCTCTCTGACATTTGCAATCATTGTCTTAGTTTATTTGAAAAAGAGAGACTAGAAGAGAATTTTTCTTTGTTTAATGTTTTTTAAATGAATGCATGAATGAAGCACACAAAAACATAGAAAAAATATGGGGTCAAAGGGTCGGTGTCATGAAGTCAAGGCTCTACCCATCCCCAAAGGTTTATACTGGTGATTTTTTGTACCTGTCTCTCAAAATCATTGATTCCCTTCGAGATAACATCAGTGGGCCGGGAACCGTGCTAGGTGATGTATCTTAGAGTAATCTCAAATGAGGGTAGTATCGCGTGACAATTATTTCCGATAGCTTCCACACTACAAAATGGTTTAAGTCTACTAAAACCTCAGCTTCTCAGATAACCCAATCGACCACACTACTTTCAACAACCGAAGTCGTATGGGCAATGTATCTGCAAAGGGAGTCTCCACTGAGTTTGATGGTCGACCGGGGACTCTTAACAAGGATTCACTCCCCGTAAGATTACCCGTATTGCCATCACCTATCTTAGGTGTATACTCAATCTTTCCACATGCGGCATCACACGCATTCCCATTAGCAGAAAAATAAACATATATATCAATTAGGAAAAGCAGTATATATATTTGTCCTAACATCCTAGACCTTTTAAGAGCTATAAATCCTATGATCCTAACAGAAAATGGCTCTCCGGCAGAGTCGCCATTCTGTGGCACCTTCCCAACTTTAAAGGTTTCGACCTAAGATCCTAATGATGGTAGATCCTAGCAATAACATTGTATCCCTAGTGAAGTTTTGTGAACTCAAAGGTTCAACCTGAGAGAAGCAAGAAAGAATGCCTCCCACTGTGGTCGCCATTTTCGTGGCATTTTTTTAAGGTTTCTACATAAGAGATGGGAAGAGAACAAGATCTCATAGTCCCCAGTAAAGTCGCCATTTTTCTGTAGCGCGAGTTTTTGCGTGGTTGCGAAGCACTATCGCTTTGGGGTACTACAGTTCGATTCATTTTTTATCCTATTGAAGCTGATTAAGGAAGGGAAATAGATGTCTCCAATTAACCCTGCTTGCATACTGAGTTTAAATAGATGACTGTTGGTTTACAGATGCTCTTAAGATTGCGGGTCTCTCTTAGGTTATTTTGTTAAAAAAAAAAAGAGTGCCTGGACTGTATAGGGGGTTTTTGATTAGGATACTGCACCAGATTGATTGATGTATGGGGGTACCGGATTTGGAGTATTTGATTATTATGCTCACTAAGATTTTTCAATCTTATGCCTACGTATTCCCTGTTATGGAGTATAGGGAAATCAGAGCGATCATAGTTCCTCCTATTCTATGGGAGGAAATGATGTTTTGGTGTCTTGTTCAAAGCCCAAGACATGAAGCTAAAGGTGATTTGTATCTTGTTCAAAGCCCAAGACGTGAAGCTGAAGGGTCTATTTGTATCTTGTTTAAAGCCCAAGATGTGAAGCTAAAGGGGTCCTGACCGAGAGGGAATTTGTCATCTCTAAGGAGGAGTTGTTGATGTTTGTATGCTGTGAGCAAGGCAGGTTTTGATGCTAAAAGGTTGATTGACTCAACCGGGAACTTCCTTATACAAAGCCTAAGAGGAGGCTGAAAGTTTGACTTTTCCGGGAAAAATGTTCTTTCTGTCTTGTACAAAGCCCAAGATTGAGGCTAAAAGGGTTCACTCAACAAGAGAGTTTTATTTGTCTTGTACGAAGCCCAAGACGAAAGCTAAGGAAGGGGATTGACTCAACAAGAGAATCTTTTATACTCAACAAGAGAGTTTGAATGTGTATTATACGAAGCCCAAGACGGAGGCTAAAGGGGTGATTGACTTAACAAGAGAGTCTTTTATACTCAACAAGAGAGTGTGAATGTGTCTTGTACGAAGCCCAAGACGGAGGCTAAAGGGGTGATTCAACAAGAGAATCTTTTATACTCAACAAGAGAGTGTTTTGCTGTCTCGTACGAAGCCCGAGATGGAGGCTAAAAGGAGGGTTGACTCAACAAGAGAGTGTCTTATACTCAACAAGAGAGTAATTTAGTGTCTCGTACGAAGCCCGAGATGGAGGCTAAAAGGGAGGTTGAATCAACAAGAGAGTCTGAAAAAGTTAGCTCCGTTTAAGGAAAATCATTGTACAAAGCCCAAGAGAAGGCTATCTTACTGTTGAGGATCATTGAAATCCCTATGCAGGTCCGAGTAGAGCACTCTCCTGAGAGAGGCTGGGTCTCTTCCTATGTTTAGAAGGGAACTTGAGAATGTCTTTGAGACTCAAGGGGATCAGACTGTCCAAGTCTAGAGTTTTATCTTTTGCACTATGCCAAAGAGAAAGTACGTTTACGGGAGGAAGATCTAGACTCCTTTGAAAGATTGCTCTATTAAGATGACTAATTTTTGTTCCTATACCTTTAAGAGGTCGTCGAGACAATTTGTACAAAGCCCAAGAGAAGGCGAGAAAAACTTTTAAGAAGTCGAAGGGACAATTTGTACGAAGCCCAAGAGGAGGATATCTTCGCTGAGGAAGAATCATTATACGAAGCCTAAGAGGAGGCTGTGAAAACTTCTAAGAAGCCGAAGGGTCCTTGTACAACGCCCAAGAGGAGGCGGTGATGCTTTTAAGAAGCCCATGGGTCCCAAGCCGGGAAAGTTCAAGAAATGATATTCACAGAGAATAGATCATTTAGTGAGAGTTCTGGGTTTGAGGTATTCAAGAGATGCCATTCACTGAGAATAGATCAACTCTGGGGAGCAGAATTCCTTTGACAATTTCTAGGGTTACAGTTTGAGAAAAGGTTCACCGAGAATACTGCCTTTCTCTTAGTTCCATATTGTTTAACCCCAAGAGGAGGGAAGACTGTATCTGGAATCCTATGAGGATCTAGTTTCATTTATTATTCAAGGGTGACCAACGAGGCTTTACCTAGTGCTAGACGTAGTTGTCGGGGAAACTCTAGATAGCTATACTAGTATTACACAGTAGATATGTGACAAGTATATAAAAGGATGTGAAAGAAGACTTACAGCGAAACAGCCCCACAATACAGTTATATACATATGAAAGCGGTTAAATGAAAGCAGATAAACACTTACTCGGTTGTAGAGCTTCCATGTTGTTTTGTTAGTTGTTCAACAAAGAAAAATTGAAAACAACAGTATATTTCAAAATCAAAGGAGAAAGTACTTTGAAAAGAAATTGGGGCTTACAGCTCAAGGAGAGGCCCAAATTTTAACAGTGATTGTGCTGTCGTTTTGAATTTGTATTATACAAGTGACTGAGGGGATGGGTCTTACACTCTATTAGAGGCCCAAAAGTTCTAAAAAAAGTTTGTTTAGGGTGAAAATCAACAAAACCCTAATTTCATCATTTTTTTAAAGTAATTATTCAAAGAAAATTAATTAAAATGATAAAAATACCAAATAAGTTCTAATAAACAATTTATGATTTTTGGTTAAGGTTTGAAAAATGATGTTTTAATCATAAGATGAATTAAAGCTCATTTGGTTTTGATTTTTCAAGGTGAATATTCATTTTAAAATGTTTATAAAACAATAAAAATGAATTTATTCACAAAAATATTAACTATATTAAATAATTTATACAAATCTGATTTTTTTGTGGAATAAAATATTTTAACATTGTTTTGATTTTTTGCAAAAAGAATCAATAAAAAATAATTAAAATTGAGTGAGTTATTAATTTTTCAAATCATTAAAAATAACATGAAAAATAACAAAAATAGGAAAAAATGGTAAAAAGAGGATCTGGGGCGAGGGGGATTCGAACCCCATACCTCTTGTGTGCAGCATGCGCGCCTTACCACTGGGGTGGTGATACATCCGTGTATCAAACCCCAGCCATAAATATACAAGGCTTGCCTTGTTCTTGGCCTGGCCCAAGGCAAGGCAAGGCAAGTTTTGGCAAGAAACGTGAAGGCCATAACTTTCTCATTTCTCCATGGATTGGGACAAAATTTATATGCATCTGGCCCAGAATTTCACAAGGAATCCAATGGTGGTGGTAGTTTTTTCAGATCATGCTCCTACTGAAAAACCCGATAGTGGTTTTGAAATAGGCCATGATTTGCATTTTCTGTGGTATCTCTTGTTGCAGGTATGAATTACATGATAAATTGGTGCAAACACAACACATCTAACATGTATAAGAGATGCATGATCAGTGGACTTCAAACTAATGCATATTTCAAAAAGTTCAAGTTGTGATGCTTACCTCTTTTTGGAGTTTTTGTGCAATCTGCCAAGTGCTTTGTTCCAAAAATGATTTGATGCTTTGGAAACCCTCAAATGATCCCTTAGAAGCTTTTAGGATGGTTGGAATCAGCTGGAAACCTCTGGAGCAAGTTTGAGCTCTTTCTTGCAAAAAGGGCAAAATTGGCCAAAATAGCAACTCTCTCAAATGGTGTTCCAGATGTGGGGAACCATTTGGGACAGTTCAAGGATGATATTTGGAGTGTGTTTGAGGTTTTATCTGGTTTGGAAAGTGACTGGATCAAGACATGGCTTGAAAAATGCAAAACAACCCCATTTTGAGATTTTGAGAGGTGACTTTGTGATTTTGGTATTACAGGTCACTTGTGTGAGTTTAGACAGGTTAGATATGATATATTGGATGTGTTTGGATCATGAGTTGTGATGGAAATGCTCTCTAACTCAAAAACTCAGAGTTACCTTGCTAAAGAAGGTATTTTTGCCTAGAGAAAGTGATTTTGAGGAAAGCATCTGTTTGATGGCTTTGGTGTACTCAAACTAAGCACAAATGAGCTCTATTTATAGTAGAGCAAGTTTGGTTTGGGATCAATAGTGAATGGCAACTGCAGCAGAGGTTTGGCCAATGTTGATCAATGAGAATCCAAGTCTCCTCTAGCCATTGACTAAAGGTTAGAGCACAGGGCTGTGGTTCCCTAGTTGTTGGATAAGTCTTGACTGAATTCAGTTGGAGGAAGCTCAGTCCATGCCACCTTGGTGCATCCATTGAATGCTCTAAAACAAAATTGGAGTCTTGTCCCTATTTTAGGCATTTGTAGGCTTGGCATGCTATTTCTTGTTCCAAAGACTTGGGAGGCTTGGATCAGTGTTTGTCCCCTTTAGATTTGATCCTCAAATGTGTTCAACATGATGACAAGGCTTGGAATTATCTGATTTTTCCAAATCGAGCCAAAGTACAAAATTCTGCCTAGCCATGACAGTTGCAGCAAGGCATGTTGCAGCTGTCATAAGTTTTAGCTCAAGTGGAATTTCATGGGGTTCTTGGCCATTTTGGAAAGCCCTTATATGATACAACATATGTGTGATCATAGTTTGTTTTGATACTTTTGGGATCCAAGTGAAAAATGCCCTTACTTTTTGGAAAAAGTGAAACAGATTCTGACTTAGTGAAAATTTCACTTAAGTGTTGGAAAAAGTGACATTTCATGTTTTCAGCCATTTTGATCCATGCATAATTCAAAATCCATGAGGAATTGGAATGAGGTGTAGTTGACACTTTTAAAGTATGCCATGAGAGCTACAAATCCATCTTTGGATCAGCCCAAATGGTTGCTTGGATCTCAAGTTATGATCCTTGGAAGTTGGTACCCTAGCCACTTTGTTCCATAACTTAGAAAATTTCTAAGTTTTTATGGTTACCCCTTTTACAAGTTATCCCACTTTTCTTGATTTTTCTTGATGAATGATGATTCAAATCACACATTAACATCATTTTAGGGTCAAGGAACCATAATTGTGAAAAATCTCAAAAAGTCAAAGTTGACTTTTGTGCACAGTTGACTTTTTATCAGATGAATTCCAAACTGTGCGATCCTCTATGAAATCAAGTCCTTGACCTAAATAAAACTTGATGGACATGTTCCATGGGTGTTATAGGGTGTATTGAATCATATCCCAAGGTTTGGGAGCATGCCTGGGTCAAAAGTCAAAGGTACAGTTGACTTTTTTCGCGAAATCCTAACTGTGATCCTGATGAAATTGAAACTTGTTGATCAAGCTTCTTGGATAAATCCATTGTTGTAAATGGATCAATGTGGTTTATTAGAGACCCTCAAATCTTTTCTTGAGGTCTTGGCCCATGTTTTGTCCCAAAAGTCAACTTAGGGGTGAATTAGGTCAAGAAACCCTAATTCCCGATTTTTTATAAATGCATCCCCTGACGCAAAATTGACTTGATGATTGGGTCCATGAGGTCCCTTAGAGTACCTTAGGTTGTGCTTTGAAGAAATGGCTCATGCCCAGAGTAAAATGTCCATCTGGAGGCCCTGGTCGACCAAAACCCTAATTTGGTGACACTGGCGATCTCGAGACTTAATCCACTTGGAATGCTGCAACCTTGTGCTTGATTCTTGATGTGGGAGTCCTCTTAATCCTTTGTGGGTGTTTGAGAGGTTAGAAAAGTTAAAGATCATGTCATTTCTTGATTGATCCTTTGTCTAAGCACCCTGAGAGGGCCTGAAACCCTAAGTCTTTATTTGCAGTGAATGCTCACCCATCTTTGAGGAGATTGATGAGGCATAATGGTTCATCCATATTGTGATGATGATTTGCACAATGATGGGAATCTTAGTGGTCAAAATTTGGGTTATGACAGATGGTGCCAGAAGATATGGAGAAAACTTCATTCATTACCCCATGGGGCACCTTTTGTTACATGGTAATGTCGTTCGGTTTGAAGAACGCCGAGGCAACCTATCAAAGGGCCATGACAACTCTGTTTCATGACATGATACACAAAGAAATAGAAGTGTATGTCGATGATATGATTGCCAAATCTAAAATAGAAGAAGAGCATGTGACCCACTTATCAAAGTTGTTCGAGCGGCTGAGAAAGTACAAACTCCGCTTGAATCCCAATAAGTGCACATTCGGTGTCCGCTCAGGAAAACTTTTAGGGTTCATCGTCAGCCGGAAAGGAATTGAGGTTGATCCTGACAAGGTAAATACCATTCAAGAAATGCCTTCTCCAAAGACTAAGAAATAAGTTAGGGGATTCCTGGGACGTTTGAATTACATTTCCAGATTTATATTCCTCATGACCGCGACTATCTTCAAATTACTCAAAAAGAATCAGGACTGCATATGGACATAAGACTGCCAAACCGCCTTCGACAGTATCAAAGATTATCTGTTGAATCCACCTATTCTGTCACCTCCAGTGGAGGGAAGACCACTAATCATCTACCTAACAGTCGTGGAAGACTCCATGGGTTGTGTGCTTGGTCAACAGGACGAAACAAAAAGAAAAGAGTATGCCATTTACTATTTGAGCAAGAAATTTACTGACTGTGAGACTCGGTACACTATGCTTGAGAAAACTTGCTATGCTCTGGCTTGGGCAGCCAAACGTCTTCGCCAGTATATGATTCATCAAACTACTTGGTTAATCTCTGAAATGGATCCAATCAAGTATGTCTTTGAAAAGCCTGCTCTTACGGGAAGGATTGCTCGTTGGCAGATGTTGTTATCAGAATACGACATCGAATACCATGCTTAGAAAGCCGTCAAAGGAAGTATTCTAGCTGGTTATTTGGCTCATCAACCGATTGACGATCAAGAATCAGTCGGATTTGACTTCCCGGACGAAGATGTCATGTACTTGAAAATGAAAGATTGTGATGAACCGCTACCCAGTGAAGGGATAGAACCAGGTTCGCAATGGGGACTTATCTTTGATGGAGCTGTCAATCATTATGGAAATGGAATTGGGGCAATCATCATAACACCTCAGGGTACCCACATTCCTTTCACCGCCCGACTGACATTTAAGTGTACAAACAATGAGGCCGAATACGAAGCTTGCATCATGGGTCTCGAAGAAGCGATTGACTAGAGAATTAAGAACTTGGATGTGTATGGAGACTCAACCCTGGTTATCAATCAGATCAAAGGAGATTAGAACACATACCAATCAGGACTGATTCATTACAAAGACTACGCGAGAAGGTTGTTACCGTTCTTCAACAGAATCGAGTTTCATCACATCCCTCGTGAAGAGAATCACATGGCTGATGCATTAGCCACCCTCTCTTTCATGATTAGTGTGGGTCAATGTAACGACATACCTAAGATTGACATAATGCGCCTATAAAGGCCCACTTACATCTTCACAATTGAAGCAGTCATAGATGACAAACCTTGGTATCACGATATCAAATGCTTCCTTCAGAAATAAGAGTACCCACCTAGGGCATCCAGAAAAGATAGGAAAACCCTCAGAAGGCTGGCAGGAAACTTCTTCCTGAGCGGTGATACACTCTATAAGATAAATTTTGACATGGTCTTGCTCTGATGCGTAGACAGACCAGAAGCAAACATGCTGATAAAAGAAATTAACGAAGGATCATTTGGCACTCATGCCAGTGGACATACAATAGCAAGAAAAATTCTGAGAGCAGGATACTACTGGTTGACCATGGAATCCGATTGCTACAAGTACATGAGGAGGTGTCACAAGTGTCAGATATACTCAGACAAAATCCATGTACCGCCAACGCATCTCAAAGTTCTTTCTTCCCCATGGCCTTTTTCCATATGGGGAATCGACATGATTGACATGATCGAACCCAAAGCTTCAAATGGACATCGGTTCATCCTTGTAGCCATTGACTACTTCACCAAATGGGTCGAAGCAGCGTCATACGCCAATCTAACCAGACAAGTCGTGGTCCGATTTATCAAAAACAATCTCATTGTCGTTATGGTGTTCCAAGCCAGATCATTACTGATAATGGATCTAACTTGAACAACAAGATGATGAAAGAGTTGTGCGCTGAGTTTAAGATCGAACACTATAACTCATCTCCCTAACGACCTAAGATGAATGGAGCAGTAGAAGCAGCTAACTAGAATATCAAAAAGATCATTCAGAAGATGGTTGTAACCTACAAAGACTGGCATGAGATGCTACCCTTTGCTCTTCACGGTTATCGCACATATGTACGCACTTCAACAGGGGCCAACCCTTTCTCTCTAGTGTATGGCATGGAAGCAGTCCTTTCCGTAGAAGTAGAGATCCCATCAATACGGGTCTTGATGGAAGCCAAGCTAACAGAGGCTGAATGGTGTCAAAGTCGACATGACAAATTAAACTTGATCGAAGAAAAACGAATAACGGCTCTATGTCTTAGTCAGTTGTATCAGCAAAGAATGAGGAAGGCATTCGACAAAAAGGTTCGACCCCATGTCTTCAGAAAAGGAGACCTTGTGCTCAAGAAGATACAATCATTTCTCACTGATTCCCGGGGCAAATGGACTCCAAATTATGACGGCCCCTATGTGGTCAAGAAAGCTTTCTCAGGCGGCGCTTTAAGACTTGCAACCATGGATGGAGAAGAATTTTCCTACCCCACGAATGTTGACGTAGTTAAGAAATACTTCGCCTAAATAAAAAATAAATAAATAAAATTAAAAAAAAAATGTCTCGGTGGATTAAAAACCCAAAAGGGCGGTCCAGGGAAAAATTAGAGACATAAACAAAAATCATCCCGATGGATTGGAAATATCAAAGTACAATCCAGGCAAAAGTTAGGGATTAATGGCAAGTAACTACGTCTGACAAGGTTAAACTCCTCAGCAGTAATGCCATCCATCAGGAAAACCTCCAGTCAAGGTCATCTTTGACAGAAGCTTAGGATGTCCAGAATTCAAAGTTGGTAGAAGGATAACGGTCGTTATGTTTTAATGTATCCCTTTTCCCTTAAATTACCATTTTCTAAACTTTGTAAATACTCTATGGAATCACGTGCTCGGCTGATTTCCATCCTATCAATAAAATTTGAGCCCTTGTGCTTTTGTTTGCAATTCTTATTTGTTTTAGCTTTACAGAATGACATTTTTAACATGATCAACGATTCTTGAAATAAAACAAAAATGAATTTAATTGTCAAATTTTTTCTTCTTTTAAAATAAATATGGCCATTCTTTTGACTGTTGAACATCGAAAGAACATTGATCGCTTATCCGGAAGTAATTGAACCTCAAAGGACAGAATCAAAGTACCCCTTCTAAACCAGTACACCTGAATGAAGGATCAACTGTGTCAGAGACCATGTTTCATTTGACATCCCCGACGGAGTTCTTACCTCCTAAGTTTGACCAACGTGGTTCCCCACGGGAACCGTCTTTCCTAAGCAAGGCAGAATTGCTATCTTGGACCAAATGGTACTTCTTTGTCCCGAGCAGTGGCCGAGTATCCAGTCGTGTTCATCTATGAGTTTGGATATCACGTCAGTTTTGTCAGCATATACATACATACATCATGCATAATTGATTCATATACATAATCATATTGTATCACTATCACTCTAGTCGGTCTTATCCCCTAGTGATAAAAGTCCACTCACTCGAGTTGTCAGTCCTTTCCTCGTCAGAAAGTGTTTCGCCCAAGCGATCTCTCCTCCAGTTTATTTCTGGATTGGAGTTAGTCCTTGACCACTTTGATAACTTGAACCTCTAAAAGACAAGAAGGTCTTCGACAAACGTCACTCTTCACCATTGAAGATGATATCTTCGCTTTCCCGAATTAAGGAAAATCCCCAGAGGAAGCCTCACAACTAAAGATTCTTAGCAACACATTTATTTTTCTCCCCAAGAGAGTCAATGATAATGAAGTCATCAGCACCTCAAAAATGGATTACATCACATGGCATTTCTCCGAGAAGATCTCGAGGAAAAGTATGATGTAATATCCCCAAGAAGGAAACAGCCTCTCAAGAGACTCGTTTTACCCAGTAGAGTCCACAAATGGCATCTCCAACAAGAGAAGTTTGAACACCTCTACAACTCAGATGAATGGGTTCCCCAGCAAGTCTGACGTCAAAAATTTTTCCAATCAAATGGCATCTCCCCAGGAAAATTCGGCGAGAAGTTTGAGGAAAACCGCTACAAATAGCGTCCATTGTCAAGAAAGTTTATTCACAAAAGAAACTGAGACCAGTTCCGTGGCTAAAAAACCAGGATCGAGGGGAAGTTTATATCAGAAACTAAGACCAGTTCCTTGGTAGAAGACCAGGATCCAGGGGAAGTTTATGGATAAAAGAAACTAAGACCAGTTCCATGGATGAAGACCCGGATCGAGGGGAAGTTTATTTCAGAAACTGAGACCAGTTCCTTGGCTGAAGACCAGGATCGAGGGGAAGTTTTACCTTTTCTAATTATCATTTCTTAGCAAAATAAGATGGATAAGCAAGCAGTCATTCATAACCACCATCAAAATTTCGGGTATTTCGATATTTAATCCTCTTGCGCCCCGAATGCCCGAATACCTTCGCCATTCACACCTTCGGGTCCAAGAAGATTAAATAGGGGCATCTGTCATACCCCAAAATTTCACCACCAAGATTTCCCATCATTGTGCAAATCATCATCACAATATGGATGAACCATCATGCCTCATCAATCTCCTCAAAGATGGTTAAGCATTCACTACAAACAAGAATTAGGGTTTTGAGCCCTCTCAGAGCACTTAGACAAAGGATCAATCAATAAATGACATGATCTTCAACTTGTCTAATCTCTCAAACATACATAAAGGGTCAAGGGGTCTCCCACATCAAGAATCAAGCACAAAGTTGCAACCTTCCAAGTGGATTAAGCCTCAAGATCGCCTGTGTCACCAAATTAGGGTTTGGTCGACCAGGATCCCCAGATGAAAATTTCCATCTGGGCATGAGCCAATGCCTCAATGTGTGGTCCAACAAGCTCAAAAGGATCTCAAGAGCCCATCCACAATGGCAAAATCACCTTGCATGTCCATCTATCAAAAAATAAGGAATTAGGGTTTTGACATAATTCAACCCTTGAGTTAACTTGTGAAGTGAGGCATGGCTTGAAGTTTCAAAATGAACTTCAAAGACCTCAAATACATCATATTGACATGTTTACAAGATTTGATTGACTCAAAGAGCTCACATCATAAACCACAAGAACTCAAAACCATCTGATCACAAATTAGGGTTTTTGATGGAAAAAGTCAGCCCTATCATTGACTGTTGGCCTATCCTTGATCTCAAACCTTGGGGAGGGGTCCAAGACATTCCTAAATACCCTTAGAGGTTATCCATGAAGTTTAATTCAGCCCAAGGATTGATTTCACAAAAGGATCACAAAGTCAAAATTTCATCTGATGAAAAATTCAACTGTACAAAAGTCCAAGTTTGAATTTTTGGATTTTTGGTCAACCAAGGTTCCTTAACCCTAAAACAATGATAATATGTGATTTGAATCATCATTCATCAAGAAAAATCAAAGAAAGTGAGTTAACTTGCTAAAGGGGTAACCATAAAAAACTTAGAATTTTTTTAAGTTATGGAACAAAGTGGCTAGGGTACAAACTTTGCAAGGCCATATCTCTCAAACCCTAAGGCCTTTCTCTCACATTCAAAGCTCAGATGGAAGCTCTCATTACATACTTCAAAAGTGTCAACTACATCTCATTCCAATTCCTCATGGATTTCAAGTTATGATTTAATCAAAATCACTAAAAAAACATGAAAGTACTTTTTTTTCCAACACTTAGAAGAAATTCTGCCCAAGGCAGATTTCAAGTGAAACACCAAAACTTTGAGGGTTGTTTCACATAGTTCTAGGCTGAATCAATTCAAGATGTAAACATCAAAGTTGTTGTGCATATTTCCTACAATCCAAGGAACTCATTGGCATGAAACAACTCAGGTTGAGCCAAGAGTTATGGCTGCTGCAAGACACCATGGCAAGGCTGTCATGAAAAATCAATTTGTGAGATTTCTTGCCATACACGATTTTGAGCCAAAAAGCAATGATCACTATGCCACATTCATCCAATCTGATCCTAATCCATCTGATCCAACCTACAAAGCTGAGTCAAAAAGCCAAGGGATCTTCCAACTTGAGGTTAATGCATTTTGTCACATTATGCCTTGAATTCAAAGGCATTTATGTGCAATAGTGCACTTTCAATAAAGCCACACTACTCAGTTAAGATGCTCACTTAAAAAACAATTAAAATGCCCGAGGAATGTGGAATTGGTTAATACATAGCCCTGCTCTTAGGAGAAGCTAGTTTGCCTTGCATAAGAAGAAATGCCACTAAGCCAAAGCCATTGAATGTGATCTGATCTTGTAGCCATTCACTATTCCTCTAAGACAAGAGTTGATCCACTATAAATAGAGGTCCTAACTGATCATTCAAACTACACCAAAGCAGCTTACAACATTGCTTTCTCTCATTTCCTCCATAAACATCAAATTTCATTGTTCTTAAGAAACTATTATCGGATTTTGAGTTGGAGGCCAATGCAACTCAAACCAATGGTTCACACACCTCAGACACAACATATAGGAGTGATCTAAACCATTACATTTAATATGTAACATCAGAATCATCAAATCACACCTCAATTGCTCAAAGTTACAAAGCAGCTGCAAGTTGGGTCCAGTTGGCTAATCCGGAGGTTTTCCAATCAACCTAAGCATTCAAACACATCCCTTGAGGTACAAGGAAGCTGTCCAAATGATTGGAACACAACTGTAACACCTCCAAATCAGAATTCGATTCTCACTTGCAGAGGTAAACCTTAAACTCTCAAACTCAATGAATCATGCATCATAAACAAGTTTTCTTGTTACCATTGTGTTTCTAGATGTTTGTAGATCATTTACCCTCAATCAATTGTTGTTTACAATTCTTGTATAGGATTTCATTGAGTTCACGCCAATTTTAGGGTTCTTCAGGTTTTATCAGATTATGTTTTGATTCACTTAATTCAATAAAATTGAGTATTGCCATTGTGTTCCTCATATGAAAACGCACGATTTTCATATTTGGATCATGTGAAATGGTTGAGAGATGAGTGAGATAGGAGGCTTCACGTATTTGAGCTTGAGGATGAAGATGGCCATGGCGCTATTCTTCAGAAATTCAACCAAGTTTGCTATATATTTATTGCTTGCCATATAATAAATGAATTGGCATTGCGCCCCAGTGGTTGATCAGCTGGTTTGTGTGTATTGAGTGAGCGAGGGGTCTGGGGTTCGAATCCCCCTCGCCTCAGACCTCTTTTTTATCACTTGTCCCATTTTTAATATTTTTCATATTATTTTTGTTAATAATTTGGAAAATTAATTTATCTCTCAATTTTAATCATTTTTTATTGGTTCTTTTTCTGAAAAATCACAAAAATATTAAAGTATTTTATTCTGCAAAAAAATCAGATTTATATTATTTATTTAATATAGTTGGTATTTTTATGAATAAATTCATTTTTCATTATTTTTAAACATTTTAAAAGTGAATTTTTATCTTGAAAATCAAAACCAAATGAGTTCTAAATCATCTTGTGATTAAAACCTAATTTTTCAAACCTTAACTAAAAATCACAAGTAGTTTATTTAAACTTATTTGGTATTTTTATCATTTTTATTGATTTTCTTTAAAATTACTTTTAAAAGAAAATGAAATTAGGGTTTCTTTGATTTTTTTATCCTTATCAAACATTTCAAATACACTTTGGGCCTCTAATAGAGTGTAAGACCCAACCCCTTGTAAATATAAAATAATTTGGGCCTCAGTCATTGTATAAGTCCCAATACAATTTTCAAAACAACGGTGCGATCACTGTTTTCCATGGGCCTCTCCTTAAGTTGTAAGCCCCATCATTTGTACAAAAATAAACTTTGGGCCTCTAATAGAGTGTAAGACCCAGTCATTATATATGTCCCACTATGTTTTAGAAAATCTCGGCGCGATCGCCATTAAAAACAAAATCAATTGGGCCTACCCTTGTGTTGTATGTCCTATTTCTCTTCTTTTTTCAAACTTCTGGGCCTTTCCTTAAGTATAAGCCCCAACAATCTTTTCAAAAACAACTTCTCTTTTGATTTAGGTTCAAATATACAGTTATTATCAAAACTTTCTTTAATTTCTTGAACAACTAACAATACAGCTATGGAAGCTTGCTCGCCTGTAAGTTTTTATCAGCTTTCTTTTACGTACTTGCACATATACATGTATATATTTGTTTGAACAACATGGAAGCTTACCCACCTGTAAGTTTTTATCAGTTTTACTTTACATGCTTTTATATATATAACTGTATTGTGGGAAACTGCTCGCCTGTAAGTCCTTCTTTCATATCCTTTTAAATACTTGGCATATATCAACTGTATATATACTAGTATATCTGCTTAGAGTTTTCCCCGACAACTAGGTCTAGAACTAGGTAAAGCCAGTTGGTCACTCTTTAATACAATCAAAACTAGATCCCCATAAGACTTCCAGATACAGTCTTGCCTTCTCTTGGGCTTAAACAATATGGAACAAAGAGACAGGCATTATTCTTCGTGAAACTTTTCTCATGCTATCACTATTAGAAATTGTCAAAGAAATTCTATTCCCCAGAGGTGGTCTATTCTCGGTGAATAGCATCTCTTGAATTTCTTCAAACCTCACAACTATTCACTAAATGATCTATTCTCGGTGAATAGCATTTCTTGAACTTTTCTTTGATTTGGGACCCACGGGCTTCCTAAAAGCATCCCCGCCTCCTCTTGGGCTTTGTACAAGGACCCTCCGGCTTCTAAGAAGTTCTCATGCCTTCTCTTGGGCTTAATACGAGGACCTTGAAGACCTCTTTAAGGTATAAGACAGAACTTAGTCATCCTTTGCTAGAACAGTCTTTCCAGTGTCAAATCTCAGACCAATTTAGGGTTGATTCTTATCCCTTAAAACACCCGCCTCCTCTGGGGCATCATACAAAGATAAACTCTTCCATACCAGTAGACTTGGACATTCTAATCCCCTCTTGGATCTCAAAGACATTCTCAAGCACCTTACAAACATGGGAGAAACCTCGGTCATTCTGGATCAATCTCCAGTAGAGTTAAAACCCATGGGTTCTAAAACCCAGACTCTCTCCTAAAATTCCCCCTGCCAGGGTCGGTTTATCATCAGTATAAAACTACCCCAAATCAGAACCTCAAGGCATCTGATACCTCAACTCTTCTGTAACCCTCAGCAAGAGTTTATTCCCCATTTGGACCTGCCTCGGGATCTCAATAATCCCCAACAGAAGTTAGCCTCCTCTTAGGCTTTGTATAATGATCCTTCCTCAGCATAGCCAGCCTCCTCTTGGGCTTTGTACAATGATTCTCCCCAGTGGAGCTAACATTTTCAGACTCTCTTGTTGAGTCAATCACCTTTCTGACTCTCTTGTTGAGTCAATCACCTTTCAAACTCTCTTGTTGAGTCAACCCTTTTTAGCCTCAATCTTAGGCTTTGTACAAGACAGATAAAAATACTCTCTTATTGAGTCAATCTTTTTTCAGCCTCCTCTTAGTGATTTCCCCTAGTAGAAGTCAGCCTCCTCTTAGGCTTTGTATAATGATTTCTCCAGCTTGTTCAGCCACAATCCTGGGCTTTGTACAGGACAGATAAAAGCACTCTCTTGTTGAGTCAAGCCCTTTCCAGCCTCAATCTTGGGCTTTGTACAAGACACCATATAAATTTCCTAAACAGAGTCAATCCTCTTTTTTAGCCTTAATCTTGGGCTTTGTACAAGACAGATAATACTCTCCAGCAGAGTCAAACCTCTTTTCAGCCTCAATCTTTGGCTTTGTACAAGACACCTAAAATATCCTCAGCCGAGTCAGTAAAGTCTTCATTTTAGCCTCAATCTTGGGCTTTGTACAAGACAGATAAAGATCTCTTTCCCACTGAGTCAGTTTCTTTTCAGCCTTAACCTTGGGCTTTGTACAAGACACATACAAACTCTCCCCAACGGAGTCAAAACCCTTTTTAGCCTCAATCTTGGGCTTTGTACAAGACAAACATAACATTTTCCCCAGAAAAGTCAAACTTTCAGCCTCCTCTTAGGCTTTGTATAATGATATCCCCAAAGAATCAGTCTCTTTTAGCCTCAATCTTGGGCTTTGTACAAGACATATAGAAACACTCTCTCGTTGAGTCAGCCTTCCATAGCCTCCTCTTAGGCTTTGTATAAAGACTTCCCTAGTGGAGTCAATCAACCTCTTAGCTTCAACCTTGGGCTTTGATCAAGGCACACAAAAATCAAAATCCCCTCATAGTAAATCAAAATCTCTCTGTAGGAAGTCATTTCTCTGTTTATCACTTATTAAAACAGACATTCAAAACAAAACCTAAATCCAGATAACTGTTGTAAGTGGCACACTTGTTGATTCCAATATCCAAGTTGTCCTCCATCTTTTATCCTGATAAATCCTCCTTTTCATCTAATTGCTGTAAGCGGCAAGCCTCTGGATTATTTACATCCACGCCACTGTCCCTATCTTAGCATGAGAAATTCCTAAGGAAAAATGGCATTGCTCTACACTGAGTTAAAGTTTCCTCCTTCAGGACAACACCCCTATAAAGGAAATTATTGCATTGCTGGATTCACATATCCTAGTTAAAGTAATTCTCCTTTATAAACAGTTACCCAACCACTGTGATAAACAGACCAGATGTCTCCACTTTAGAGATGACAAATTCTCTCTCAGTCAAACCTTTAGCTTCAATCTTGGGCTTTGAACAAGACACAAATAACCTTTTAGCTTCACTCTTGGGCTTCGAACAAGACACCAAAACAACATTTTTCCTCCCATAGAATAGGAGGAACTACGATTGCTCTGACTTCCCTGTTTCATTTAAACGGGAATACGTAGGCATAAGATTGCGAAATCTTAGCGAGCATACTAATCAAAAACTCTAGGTCCAGTACCTTCATAACAATCAAAACTGAGGTCCAGTACCTCATCACAATCATCAAAACACTCTCTCTCTCACATCTCTCAAAAAAGAAACTTTCCCAACCCATCAACAGATAAACACCATCAAGTACAAAGCAGAACCAAAAGCTAACAACCTGTGGATAACCACATATAGGATGGGTAACTGACAACTCCCCATTGTATAACCTGACCCCGAACTCCCCGAATCTCTTTAAGCGTGTGTTCAGTTAAACATTCGTGTGCAAGGTTAGTTTGAGATAGCTTCCCTTACCCTTCCAGCTTCACGGGATAAATAAGAAATCAGAAAGTAGCACCCCCTCCTCTCTATTGGGGAGAAGACCCCAATTCCTGCGATACGGTGGTCGCGTCACCGACAAAAATTGCACGCTACACTTTGGTCTTGATTCGTCTTGGATCATAATGAAAAATCCCTCCAAAGTTGGGCAAAACATGAGACAAATTCTGCCTAAAAATTTTCCAAGTGTCAAGAAAAAGTCAATTTCTTAACTTTTGTGATTTTGATCAATCCATAGCTCAAAATCAATGAAGATTTGGAATGTGGTGTAGTTGACAATCTTGTAGTATGTAGTGAGAGCTTTCTTTTGAGCTTTGGATGGGAGAAAATTGTTACTTGGATCACAAGTTATGGTCTTGCAAAGTTGGGTAAAAATCACTTTTTCCCATAACTTAGTGAAATTTTAAGTTTCTGAAGGTTGCCCCTTTTGCAAGTAACCTCACTTTTCTTGATTTTTCTTGATGGATGATGATCCAAATCATAAGTTAACATTGTTCTTTGCTTAAAGAAGCCATGTTAGTCAAAAAATCTTAAAAGTCAAACTTGGTTTTGATCATAGTTGACTTTTTATCAGATGAATTTCAAACTTTGTGATCCTTTATAAAATCAAGCCCTTGGGCTAAATTGAACCTAAAGGATGGATTCCATAGGTGTTTTAGAGTGTCTTGAATTATTTCCCAAGGTTTGAGATCATGTCTTGGTCAAAAGTCAAAGGTATGGTTGACTTTTTCTCAAGAACCCTAATTTGTGGTCCAGATGAATTTGAATCTTTGCATTTCTTGTGAACCAAGTTATTTGAATCAATTCAAACTTATGAATCGATCAATATGGTGTATTTGAGATTTTCAAGGCATCTCTTGAGGTTCTGGCTCATGCTTTGCTCCAAAAGTCAACTTAGGGGTAAATTAGGTCAGGAAAACCCTAATTCCTGATTTTGGTGAATGCATCCCCTGAGGCTATTTTGAACTTATGAATGGAATCATAAGGTTATTTTGTGCTTCTTGAATCATATGTTGAAGTATTAGCTCATGCCCAGATGAAAATTTCTCCCTGGAGACCTTGGTCGACCAAAACCATAATTTAGTGACACTGGTGATATTGAGGCTTGATCAACTTGAAATGTTGCATTCTTGTGTTAAATTCTTGATGAAGGAGACCTCTTGATCCTTCATAGATGTTTGAGAGGCTTGGCAAGTTGAAGATCATGTCAATTCTTGATTGATCCTTTGCCTGAATGCTCTGAGAGGGTTCAAAACCCTAATCCTTGGTTGAGGTGAATACTCAACACTCTTTTAAGAGGATTGATGATGTATGAGAATACATCCATATTATGGTGATGATTTGCACAATGATGCAAAGTCTTGTGGTCAAAATTTAGGGTATGACAGATGCCCCTATTTAATTTTCTTGGACCTGAAGGTGTGAATGACGAAGATATTCAGACCTTCATGGTAAAAGTGGATTAAATATTAGAATACCCAAAATTTTGACTGTGGATGTGAATGGAAGATACTTGCTCATCCATCTTCTTTTACTAAGTAATGTTACTTAGAAAAAGGTGTAACTTCCCCTCGATCCTGATTTTCAGCCATGGAACTAGTCTTAGTTTCCTTTTGAAATAAACCTCCCCTCGATCCTGGTCTTCAGCCATGGAACTGGTCTCAGTTTTTTCTTTGAAATAAACCTCCCCCTCGATCCTGGTCTTTAGCCATGAAGCTGGTCTCAGTTTCTTTTGAAATAAACCTCCCCTCGATCCTGGTCTTCAGCCATGGAACTGGTCTCAGTCTCATTTGATGGAAAAAGATTTGATGTCAGACTTGTTGAGGATTTACTTAAATCCATTTATCTGAGTTGTAGAGGTGTGCAAATTTTTCTTATTGGAGATTGAAATTCTGGTATCAGACGTGTGATGTTAAGGTGCGATGTCACAACAACACACTCTGCACAATGGACAGCAATAACAGTAAAATAACACCAAGAATTATTGACCCAGTTCGGTTACAACCAACCTACTCTGGGGGCTACCAAGCCAGGGATGGAATTCACTACTTGTAGATATAATTTACAGACTCAACAACTCGTTGACAATCTCCTAAACTTATACTCTACTAATGACTTCCTACCTAAGAAACCACTTAGGTATGAGAACACCACTCAATCCCTTACAAACTCTCAAAGAAACCACTTTGAGTACCCTTGATCTTGCTTCCTAGCTTCGATCAAGCAAACACTCTCTATTGCTTCACAGCTTCTAGAGAGGACAGAAACTCAACACCTATTCAAACCCTAGAATAGTGTAAATACAAGCACTCTAAACAAACTCTAGACACTAAGCCTCCAGCTCCTGATCTTCTGAATGTTTTCTGTCGCTTTTTCCTTTGGTCTTGTGCGCTTTATATAGCTCCTTGAATTGGTCTTGGACTTGCTACAATATCTCCCAGATTTGTTATTTAAAACTGAATATTTAAAACAGATTTTCTCCTAAAATCTTTTTAAATCTTCAACCTTTTAAATCTCCTACAAATCTGCACCAGATCTCCTATGCAGCAGCAAATATCTATCCCAAGATAGTCGCATCCAATGAGACAGCTTTCTCTCCACAATTCCAGCTAATACGCAACCCTAACAACATCACAGCCTGCTGTTGTTAATTATGCAGATCTGATGTTACAACATCGCCATGTGACATCAGACATCCAACTTCAGCTATTATTTACTTAACACAGCCCAGTGTTAAGACTTCAATGTTGCAACATCAGCACCTTGACATCAACATTGAACATACTTTGTTTTACCAAAATTCCATCCAATCCAGGAACTAACAATCTCCCCCTTTGGCTAATTTTGGCTAAAACAATCTCTGCACTCTGCATCTTCAGAGACTTCAGCAGCGGAAAAACTTCAAAAATTTGAAACTCCATCAGCAGCAGTTTGACAATACTCATAGTCTTCATCACTTGATCTGCTGTAGCACCATGTTCATTATTGACAACAGCCAATTGGTGCTCCCCCTCAAGAATATGAACCAGCATCACAGTTGTTCAGTAGCTCACAATGTGCAGCACTTTTCTCCCCCTTGATGTCTGCTTGGCTGCACTCTTCAAATGCTATGATATCTTCACTAGCTCAGTCAAAACTCCTCCTCAATAACTGCATTACCACTTTTCAACTAAACACCTTTTACTTTTAGCAGCATCAATTTATCTCCCCCTTAATATCACATTAGCATCATTTGGCAGTAACATTCTTTGATACTCTAGACTCTCTTGGCTATTTTCTCCCCCTTTTTAGCCACAATTAGGCAAACTTCAGTTAGAAGCCCTATTAACTATAGTCAGTACACCCTAGCTCTCATTGTTAGCCTCACAGTTAGCAACCAGGCAAAATAAATCATAGAAGGAAACTAAAAACAAAACTAGTACATATAACAGCACAATATTCAAATTACATAACCAAGCACATTAAGTGCTGAAACAAAGACATAAATTGAAGCTAACACTACTAAATAAGAAGGCAAACATTAAAAGCTTGAATTATCTGAGTTGAGATCATCATTATCTTCTTCATCACCAGGTCCATCATCAACATCCTTCCTTGTGTTGGCTGCTTCACCTTCCTTTGCTGCCAATCTCAGTGTCATGACAAGTCTTTCAAATTTTAGTTTCCTTTCAGTACTAACTCTTATGACTTCATCTAACTCCTTGCAAGCCTCCTCTAGTTCTGTAATCAACCTAGTCTTGGCTGGTGACTGTTGTGATGTTGAAGCAGATGTCTTGACACTGTCAGGAACATGTTTTACTTCAAACAACTTGGAATGGACTGACAATGCAGGCTTCCTTTTGTAAGCAACATCTGAGTGCTGTAGAATTCCAGGATGTTGAGACAAGACAATCCCACAAATGAGATAGGGAAAAGCAATGGGCATCTTCACAACATTTATAGCAGCATGCTTAATAGTATGATCATAGATGTAGGAGCCATAGTCAATTCTTTGCTTTGTCCCAACTGCATAAATTATCTTCCCCAATCCAACAGAAATCGTGGTCTTGTGACTAGTAGGAACCTAGTTGACAACGGCTATTCTGTGCAGAATGGCATATTTGACACTCAACCAACTGGCTAACAGCTTTCCTTTTTCGGGCCAAACATCTACCTGACCACCAGTGATTTCTTTGCATATAACATTATTGGAGACTTCCAATTCTCCATAATCTTCCTCACTTCTTCCTAAGTAGGCATTGATCACTTTAGGAGAGAACCAGACACACTTACCCCTGATGGTAACTCTTCTGAAGGTTAGGCTCTTGCTGTCATTTATAGATTCAGGGATATTAACTATGAATTCTTTGACCAGTCTATCATAGCAGTTAGTCAACCCTGACATAGTCCTTATGAGACCAGCACACTTAATTAGGTCTACAATTTCAGTAGACTCTAAGTCTTCTGCTACTACCTCTCTTTCCAGTGTTATCCTTCTTTGGCTCACACAATTCCACCTGGATGCACAGTGAGATGAGATGTGACCAGGTACTTGATTAGTAACTGGGTTGATGTCTTGAGCATCACTCTCAGAATCTGACTCTTCCCTGATTCTCCTCTTCTTGCCAGACCTGGCAACTTTGGTCCACGATTTTGGAGAGTCTGTAACTGAAGTCCTTTTCTTATCCTTCCTTCTTCCAATTCTATCATCATCAGATGAGTCCTCAATCTCTATAACCTCAACCTGTTCCTTCCCTTTACCCCTGTGACTTTCATTCCTAGGGGACGATGTTCTGACATCAAAGCTGACATCAGTGTCATCAGGATCTTCACCTTCAGCTTCTTGACTCAGGGCCTGTCTTTGAAGATTTTTGTCCTCACCTTGAGAGTCAACTTGTTCAGCAGGCATTTGCCTTAAAGGGACAGAAATCCCTTTCACCCGTATCCCCTTCTCAAGGATTTTGGTGGCAAGCTGTTCCAAATGCATGTCTACATCAAACTTCTCCTCAACAGCTTGAGAGGATGATGACCTAGCTTCAGTTTTATTCACCGTGGTTGAGGGTTTAGGGTTACCTGACTCGGGAAGAGCAATAGAAATGTGTTCTTCGGAAGAAACCCTAGTTCGTACCTGCTCAGATTTCTTGGAAGGGAAAGACATCTTTCCTTTGTAACAGACTAGGTTTGGAGAAGAACTTTCTATTCTGTTGAGATTTAGGGAGATGAAACGTTGCGATGAGAATGCTTTGGTAAGTCTTGATGTAGTATCAATATGGTAAGGCGCCTGATTTTGAATACTCTTTAAAGACCAATTACTAATTTTCTCCCTCCATAAAGACTTTCCTTTTAAACAGTTCACATCAGGACTCATTAACTCTGAGTGACCTTTCAGCATCCTGATGTCATAGTCCGATGTTATAACATCGACCTGAACATCATTAGTTAAACTTTCTTCAAGAGAAATCCACTGATAACAGTTATCGTTGGTTCTGGTACCCTTCATAACAATCTGATTATGCTCATCAGAAACCACACACTCATGCTTAGTGTAGTTTACCTTGTACCCTTCATCACACAACTGGCTTATGCTGATCAAATTTTCATTTAAACCACTGACAAACAGAACATTGTCAAGTTTAGGTCTACCATCACCTTGCACCTTCCCAACTCCTGCAACACCTATTTCTCCATTGCCAAATATAACCTCATGAGAGGGACAATGACTGACTTCAGCAAACATGGATCTACATCCAGACATGTGTTTGGAACACCCACTGTCAAAATACCATGTTCCTTCTTTAAATTCTCTATCAGCCATGTGAGCCAATAAGCACTTCACCTTCTCCTTAGGTACCCATTGTTTAACAACTTTGGGTCTGTACTCTCTCCATCTGTTTTGAGGTTGAGGGTATCCATGCAGCTTGTAGCAAGAGTACTGCATATGTCCAAACCTTCCACAATAATAGCATCTCACCCTTTCATCTCTGAATCTTCTGCCATGATGAGATTGCTTAGGTTGCCATCCATAATGTGGTCTCCTCCTACCATAATTGCCCTGCCATCTATTATGCTGGTATCTTCTCCCATAAGAAGACTGAGAATGTTGTTTCTTGGATTGTCTCCCATGATGGTGTGGTTTTCTTCTTTCATGAGGAACATCATTGGTGTATCCATATCCATAACCATACCAGTTGTCCTGATGTTGAGACACCTGATGAGACATGTGCTGTTTGAACTGAGCAGCTTGCATGCTCTTGTGGTATTGTGGGGGCATATACTGACTAGCTCCTTGTGGTTGCTTTCTCTTCTGATAAGGACCAGTCTTCTTCTCAATCTTCTTAGGTTGTGAAACATCAGCTTTCTTAGGGGTAGGATTCTGCTTCTTTAGCTGATGTTGAGATGAAAGTTGTGACACTTCCTTCTTTGAACCTGAAGTGCTTTCTTCTGAAGTTCCCTTATCCTCAGCCACATAACCTATCCCAGCTTTGTCTCCAGCAGCTTTTTCTGACTGAAGGATCTTGTCAAGTGTGTTTGTACCACAGCTCAGCATCCTAACAAACTTGGTCATTTGATTAAGGTGAGCTCTAACTAGCACCACTTCATTTTCCAGATCAGTCTTTTCATTCTCTAGCTGAGCAATCTGTTGCTTGTGGCACTTGTTTTCTTGACAAATCTCAGCACTTTTTAAACACAACTCTTGATAGGTAGATGCTAACTCCTCATAAGTTACTTCTCCATCACTAGAATCATCATCAGTAACCACAGCTCCTGTTAAAGCTCTCACATGCTTTGCTGACTCGCCTTCACTTTCACTGTCAGATTCAGACCAGGAAACTGTCATGCCCTTATTCTACTTTTTCAAGAAGGTGGGACATTCTTACTTGACATGTCCATACCCTTCACACTCAAAGCACTGAACTCCTTTATCTTGGGTAGTTTTCTCTTCATCCTTCTTGCTGGTGTCAGAGGTTATGTTCTTGACATTAGGCCTGGAGTTATTGTTCATTCTCTTGAATACTTTGGTGAAGTGTCTTCCCAACATAACTATGGCCTGAGATAGATCCTCTTGGGATTCAGAACTCTTCCCTTTCTCTTCTTCACCATTTGACACCAGGGCTATACTCTTTGGCTTCTTTTCTGGTTCTTCCTCGTTCAACCCAAGCTCAAAAGTTTGAAGAGATCCAATGAGCTCATCAACTCTCATTTTACTGATGTCTTGTGATTCTTCAATGGCAGTAACCTTCATCTTATACTTCTTAGGTAGGGACCTAAGGATCTTCCTTACAAGCTTTTCATCTAACATCTTCTCACCAAGAGCACTGGATGCATTAGCCAGCTCCAGAACATTCATGTGGAAGTCATGAATAGTCTCATCGTCCTTCATCTTCAGGCTTTCAAATTTTGATGTTAAAATCTGAAGTCTCGACATCTTAACTCTAGACGTTCCTTCATGTGTAGCCTGCAAAATATCCCACGCTTCCTTAGCAACTTCACAGGTATTGATTAACCTGAAGATATTCTTATCCACTCCATTGAAAATGGCATTTAGAGCTTTGGAATTTCCAAGGGCAAGCTCATATTCCTCCTTGGTCCACTCTTCTTCAGGCTTAGGCTTAGAGGTGCCTTCTTTATCTTTGCCGGCATCATCTTTCTCACACGTGACAGGTGCTTTCCATTCTTTAATAACAGCCTTCCAAGCCCTGTTGTCCAAGGATTTTAAGAAAGTGGTCATCCTTGGCTTCCAATAGTCATAATTGGATCCATCCAAAATAAGGGGTCTGTTGACGAATCCTCCAACTTCTTTGTCCATCTTTACACCAAAAAGTAACTTCCCTAGATCTCACCCAGAGACAGACAGGATGCCTGCTCTGATACCAATTGAAATTCTGGTATCAGACGTGTGATGTTAAGGTGAGATGTCACAACAACACACTCTGCACAATGGACAGCAATAATAGTAAAATAACACCAAGAATTGTTGACCCAGTTCAGTTACAACCAACCTACTCTGGGGGCTACCAAGCCAGGGATGGAATTCACTACTTGTAGATATAATTTACAGACTCAACAACCCGTTGACAATCTCCTAAACTTATACTCTACTAATGACTTCCTACCTAAGAAACCACTTAGGTATGAGAACACCACTCAATCCCTTACAAACTCTCAAAGAAACCACTTTGAGTGCCCTTGATCTTGCTTCCTAGCTTCGATCAAGCAAACACTCTCTATTGCTTCACAGCTTCTAGAGAGGACAGAAACTCAACACCTATTCAAACCCTAGAATAGTGTAAATACAAGCACTCTAAACAAACTCTAGACACTAAGCCTCCAGTTCCTGATCTTCTGAATGTTTTCTGTCGCTTTTTCCTTTGGTCTTGTGCGCTTTATATAGCTCCTTGAATTGGTCTTGGACTTGCTACAATATCTCCCAGATTTGTTATTTAAAACTGAATATTTAAAACAGATTTTCTCCTAAAATCTTTTTAAATCTTCAACCTTTTAAATCTCCTACAAATCTGCACCAGATCTCCTATGCAGCAGCAAATATCTATCCCAAGATATTCGTATCCAATGAGACAACTTGCTATCCACAATTCCAGCTAATACGCAACCCTAACAACATCACAGCCTGCTGTTGTTAATTCTGCAGATCTGATGTTACAACATCGCCATGTGACATCAGACATCCAACTTCAGCTATTAATTACTTAACACAGCCCAGTGTTAAGACTTCAATGTTGCAACATCAGCACCTTGACATCAACATTGAACATACTTTGTTTTACCAAAATTCCAGCCAATCCAGGAACTAACAGAGATTGTCATTTGCTAGAGAAATTATATCATACTTCCCTTCGAGACTTCTTTGGAGAGACGTTGTGTGATGTAATTCAATTTTGAGGTGCTGATGATTTCCTTAAAGGTAGGTCAGACCTTTCGAGGAGAGATTGCCATTTGTCGACTCACCGAAGATTTATGGGGAAAAAACATACTTCTTTGCCATGCCAATTGGTAGAGATTTTTTTTATGCGATGTCCGTGTTGCCAATAGTCTTTTGTTGAAAAGCTTCCACGGGGGATTTTCTTCAATCCGGGAAAGCAAAATATCATCTTCAATGGCGAAGAGTGAGGTTCCAAAGATGTATGCTTTCTTGTCTTTCAGAGGTTCAAGTTATCAAAATGGTCGAGGATCGATTTCAATCCAGGAATACACTTGAGAGAGTTTGTTTATACGATACATTTCCGATAAGGAAAGAGCGCAGACTGGGATTTTATCCTATCCAAGTGTTTAAAGGAAAACTAACGATTCTAATGGAGAGAGCATTTATCACTTGGGGATAAACGTGACCAAAGTGATCAAAATATGATATGCAATATGAATATAAATATGAATCAATTATGCATGATGTATGTATGAAATGCTTATGCTGACAGAACAGACACGACATATAAACTGACGATGAGTACTAATGGATACTCGGCCACTCTGGGAGATGAGGAGTATCACTGGAGATTTTGAAGGTATCACTTTTGTCTGGGAATAGGGACTCTTGTGTTTGTTCCAATTTTCAGAGGTAAAAATATACTAGGGATAAGAACTCGTTCTTGCTTTTCAAAGGGTACACCCTACTGGGGAGAAAAACCAATCATTGGTTCTCAGAGGTAAGAACTCTGTCGGATGATAGATGGGACATTCTATCCGAAGTAATTGATCCTTCATTCAGGGTGTACTGATCTCAAGGCGTATTTTGATTCTGTATTTTGAAGTTGGAATGCTCTTGTAGCAATTGTCGATGTTCCTCTTGTGTTCATTAATCACAAGGTGATTGCCATCTTTATTTTGAAAGCGGCAGTAAATTTGAAAACAAAAGTAAATTCATTTTGTGTTTCAAGAAAGTTAATCATGTCAAAAAAATGTCATTTTGCAAAGCAGAAATAAATGAGAATTGCAAATAAAGGGCACAAGGGCTCAGGTTTTCATTGATAGAATGGCAATCAACCAAATGTGTGATTCCATAGAGCATTACAAAGTTGGAAAATGGTAATTTCAAAGGGAAAGGGGCTACATTGAAACATAACAACCAATACCCTTCTACCAACTTTGAATTCTGGGTATCCTGAGCTTCTGTTGAAGTTGAATTTTTTATTCAAGTTTTCCTGACAGATGACGTTGCCACTGGGGAGCCAATCTTGTCAGATGCAGATACTTGCCATGAATCTCTGACTTTTGCCTAGATTGCTTTTCCAAGTGTTCAATCTATCGGGATGATCATTGTTTTATGCCTCTAATTTTTTCCTGGGCCGCCCTTTCGGGTTTTCAATCCAATGAGACATTTTTTTTCTTTTTTTTTTAATTTAGGCGAAGTATTTCTTGACTGCATCAACATTTGTGGGGTAAGTAAATTCTTCTCCGTCCATGGTTGCGAGTCTCAAGGCACCACCTGAAAAGGCTTTCTTTACAACATAGGGGCCATCGTAATTCGGAGTCCATTTGCCCCTGGAATCAGTGAGAAATGATTGTATCTTCTTGAGCACGAGGTCTCCTTCTCTGAAGACACGGGGTCAGACCTTTTTGTCGAAAACTTTCTTCATTCTCCGTTGATATAATTGACCATGGCATAAAGCCGTCATTCTCTTTTCTTCGATTAGGTTTTGTTCATTGTATCTGCTCTGACACCATTCAGCTTCCGTTAGCTTAGCTTCCATCAACACTCTCATTGATGGGATTTCTACTTCTACGGGGAGCACTGCTTCCATGCCATATATTAGAGAGAAAGGGGTTGCCCCTGTTGAAGTGAGGACATATGTGCGATAACCATGAAGAGCAAATGGTAGCATCTCATGCCAATCCTTATAGGTTATAACCATATTCTGAATGATCTTCTTGATATTTTTGTTAGCCGCTTCTACCGCTCCATTCATTTTGGGCCAGTAGGGAGATGAGTTATGGTGCTCAATCTTGAACTCAACACACAACTCTTTCATCATCTTGTTATTCAGGTTCGATCCATTATCAGTAATGATCTGGCTTGGAACGCTATAACGGAAGATGAAATTATTTTTGATAAATCGGACCACCACTTATCTGGTTACATTGGCATATGATACTGCTTCGACCCATTTGGTGAAGTAATTAATGGCCACCAGGATTAGCCGATGTCCGTTCGAGGCTTTGGGTTCAATCATGTCGATCATGTCGATTCCCCATATAGAAAAAGACCATGGAGAAGAAAGAATTTTGAGATGCGTTGGCGATACATGAATTTTTTCGGCGTATATCTAACACTTGTGACACTTCCTTGTGTACTTATAGCAATCAGATTCCATTGTCAGCCAATAATATCCTGCTCTCAAAAATTTTCTTGCCACTGTATGTCCATTGGCATGAGTTCCAATGGATCCTTCGTGAATCTCTTTCATTAGCATGTTTACTTCGTGTCTGTCCACACATCTGAGCAAAACCATGTTGAAGTTTCTTTTGTAGAGTACATCATTATTCAGGAAGAAGTTGCCAGCTAATCTTTTGAGAGTCTTCCTATCTTTTCTTGATGCCCCAGGTGGGTATTCTTGTCTTTGAAGGAAGCATTTCATACCATGATACCATGGTTTGTCATCGATAACGGCTTCCATTGCCAATATGTAAGCAGGTATATCAAGGTGCATTTTGTCAATTTTGGGTACATCATTCCATCGACTCACACTAATCATGGAGGATATAGTAGCTAGGGCGTCAGCCATGTGGTTTTCTTCACGAGGGATATGATGAAAATCAATTTTGTTGAAGAAGGGTAACAACCTTCTTGCGTAGTCTTTGTAAGGAATCAATCTCGGTTGATATGTGTTCCACTCTCCTTTGATCTAATTTATAACCTGGGCTGAGTCTCCAAACACATCCAAGTTCTTTATCCTTAAGTCGATAGCTTCTTCGAGACCCATGATACAAGCTTCGTATTCGGCCTCATTATTTGTACATTTGAATGCCAATCTGGCGGTGAAAGGAATATGGGTACCTTGAGGTGTTACGATGATTTCCCCAATTCCGTTTCCATAAGCGTTGACTGTTCTATCAAATATTAGTCCCCATTGGGATCCTGGCTCTGGCCCTTCGCTTGGTAGCGGTTCATCGCAATCTTTCATTTTCAGGTACATGACATCTTTGTCTGGGAAGTCAAATTTGACTGATTCCTAATCGTCAATCGGTTGATGAGCCAAATAATCGGCTAAAAAACTTCCCTTGATGACTTTCTGAGTATGATACTCGATGTCGTATTTTGATAACAACATCTGCCAACGGGAAATCCTTCCGGTTAAAGCAGGCTTTTAAAAGACGTACTTGATCGGATCCATTTCAGAGATTAACCGAGTAGTGTGACAAATCATGTACTGGCGAAGACTTTTAGCTGCCCAAGCCAGAGCGCAGCAAGTTTTCTCGAGCATAGTGTATCGAGTTTCACAGTCCGTGAACTTCTTGCTTAAGTATTAAATGGCTGACACTTTCCTTTTTGTCTCGTCTTGTTGGCCAAGCACACAACCCATAGAGTCTTCCAAGACTGTTAAGTAAATAATCAGTGGTCTTCCTTCCACTGGAGGGGACATGATAGGTGGATTCAGTATATATTCTTTAATGTTGTCGAAATCCTTTTGGTAACCTTCTGTCCATATACAGCTTTGGTTCTTTCTGAGTAGTTTGAAAATCGGCGCGCATGTCGCGGTCATGAGGAATATGAATCTCGACATGTAATTTAGACACCCCAAAAATCCTCTTACTTGTTTTTTAGTCTTTGGAGCAGGCATTTCTCGAATGACCTTGACTGTGTCGGGATCAACCTCAATTCCCTTTTGGCTGACGATGAATCCCAAGAGTTTTCCTTAGCGTACACCGAATGTGCACTTATTGGGATTCAAGCGGAGTTTATATTTTCTCAGAAACTGGAATAACTTTGACATATTCTCCACATGTTCTTCTTCTGTTTTAGATTTGGAAATCATGTCATCGACATACACTTCAATTTCTTTGTGCATCATGTCGTGAAATAGAGTTGTCATAGCCCTTTGATAAGTTGCTCATGCGTTCTTCAGACCGAACGACATTACTTTATAGCAAAAGGTGCCCCATGGGGTGATGAATGAAGTTTTCTCCATGTCATCTAGCGCCATTCGGATTTGATTATAGCCCGAGAATCCATCCATGAAGGAGAATACTTTGAATTTTACTGTACCGTCAACTAGCATGTCAATGTGTGGTAGGGTAAAATCATCTTTTGGACTTGCTTTGTTTAAATCCCTGTAGTCTACGCACATTCTGACTTTTCCGTCCTTCTTGGGGACTGGCACTATATTGGCTAGCCATTGAGGGTACTCTGATGTGGCAAGGAAACCTGCGTCGATCTGTTTCTGCACTTCTTCCTTAATTTTGATGGCCATATCAAGGTGAGTCCTTCTTAATTTTTGTTTAACCGGAGGACATTCTGGCTTCAGTGGTAAGTGATGTTATACAATTTTGGTATCCAACCCAGGCATGTCTTGGTAGGACCAAGCAAACACATCTGGAAACTCTTTAAGTAACTCAATCAAGCCTTTTTTGACAGTTGAACTGAGTAGTGCTCCAATTTTGACTTCTTTTCTCTCTTCTTCTGAACCTAAATTGATCGTTTCCAATGGTTCTTTGTAAGGCTAAATGGATTTCTCCTCATTCTTGAGTAATCGAGAGATCTCATCGGGAATTTCTTCGGCCTCTTCTTCTTCTGCTTCAAATACCATGAACTCAAAGTTGGGAGAAGGCATTGGATCGTACATTTCAATGGGGTTTAAAACAAGTATTCTGCACGACGTGATGATTCTTTTTTTAGAAAAGACAGAGAGAATGCAAAAGTGTGTGCAGTGTATATTTTTTTGAAAAACGCTTGTTTTTATTTGGTTTTATTTTTTTAGGATTACCATTTTCTGAAAAAGCGAAAAGTGAAAATAGCAATAAATGCAGGAATTCAGAATGACATTATTTATTCATGATTTATCGATTCTTGAAACACAACCCTATAAAACAAAACTCTTTCGTTCTGGGAGAAGCGAAGAGGGACCTTTACAGAAAATCAAACCCTATAAAATATCCTTTCACATGGGAAAAATGAAAGGTCAAAACAAAGACTAGATAATTACTTTGATTTATGAACGACATTCGGGACATCGACTGCGGCCCAATGGAGATGGACTCCTCTGTGAATCAAAAAGTCTGGTATTTTTCTTCCAGGATCATCTTCAGTAATGACACTGATTTCTGGCGAAGTCTGATTAGTGGAGTCTTCTTCCCATACAGCGTTATCATAAGAGGACTCTTCTATTTCAACAGTATTTTTGTTTTCAGGAGGATCTCCCCACCCTGTTAGCTTGATGTCTTCGTATTTGATACGAGAGCTTTCGGGAGTAGTGTACTTTACTAGAAAGTTGTACTTGCCGCTTGGCTGCCCCAAGGTGTAGTGCGCGATTTTTGTCGGTGACGCGACCACCTTATCGCGGAATTGGGTTTTCTCCTCAATGAAGAGGAGGGGGTGCTACTTTCTGATTTCTTATTTATCCCGTGAAGCTGGAAGGGAAAGGGAAGCTATCTAAAACTAACCTTGCACGCGAATGTTTAACTGAACAAAAGCTTAAAGAGGTTGGGGAGTTCGGGGTCAGGTTATACAATGGGGAGTTTTCAATTACCCATCCTATATGTGGTTATCCACAGGATGTTAGCATTAGGTTTCGCTTTGTACTTGATGGTGTTTATCCGTTAATGGGTTGGGAAAGTTTCTTGGGAAATATGAGAGTGAGTTTGAGTTTTTGTTGATGTTTTTGGTAAGGTACTGGACCTAAGTTTTGATTGATATGTGAAGGTACTGGACCTAGAGTTTTAGATTAGTATGCTCGCTAAGATTTCACAATCTTATGCCTACGTATTCCCGTTTAAATGAAACAGGGAAATCAGAGCAATCGTAGTTCCTCCTATTCTAAGGGAGGAAAAGATGTTTTGGTGTCTTGTTCAAAGCCCAAGATGGAAGCTAAAAGGTTTATTTGTGTCTTGTTCAAAGCCCAAGATTGAAGCTAAAGGTTTGACTGAGAGAGAATTTGTCATCTCTAAAAAGGGACATTTGGTCTGTTTATCACAACTGTTGAGTGATTGTTTATAAAGGAGGATTACTTTAACTGGGATATATGAATCCAGCAATGCCATAATTTTCTTTATAGTGGATTTGTCCTAAAGGGGAAAACTTTAACTCAGTGTAGAGCATTGCCATTTTTCCTTAGGAATTTCTCATACTAAGAGAGGTTTTACCGGGATAAAAGATGGACAACAACTTGGATATTTGAATCAACAAGTGTGCATCTTACAGCAGTTATCTGGGATTAGGGTTTGTTTTGATTTATCTGTTTTGATAAGTGATAAACAGAGAAATGACTTCCTACAGAGAGATTTTGATTTTCTCTGAGGGGAAGTTGACTTTTGTGTGCCTTGATCAAAGCCCAAGGTTGAAGCTAAGAGGTTGATTGACTCCACTAGGGAAGTCCTTATACAAATCCTAAGAGGAGGCTAGGAAATGACTGACTCAATGAGGGAGTGTTTATATCGGTGTCTTGTACAAAGCCCAAGATTGAGGCTAAAAAGAGACTGACTCTTTGGGGATATCACTATACAAAGCCTAAGAGGAGGCTAAAAGTTTGACTTTTTTGGGGAAAATATTTTGTCTTTCTTGTACAAAGCCCAAGATTGAGGCTGAAAGGGATTTTAACTCCGCCGGGGAGGTTTGTATGTGTCTTGTACAAAGCCCAAGATTGAGGCTAAAAAGAAAATGACTCTGTGGGAAAGAGATCTTTATCTGTCTTGTACAAAGCCCAAGATTGAGGCTAAAATGAGACTTTACTGACTCAACTGAGGATATTTTAAGGTGTCTTCTACAAAGCCCAAGATTGAGGCTGAAGTAAGTTTGACTCTGCTGGAGAGTATTTCTCAAAGCCTAAAAGAAGGCTGGGAGGAATTGACTCTGTTGGGGAAGATTTTTTTGTCCCAAGCTTAAGAGAAGGTTATGAAGATTTGTGTCATGTACAAAGCCCAAGATTGAGGCTAAAAGGGTTTGACTCAACAAGAGAGTATTAAAGGTTGATTGACTCAACAAGAGAGTATGAACAGTGACTGACTCAACAAGAGAGTCTGAAAAGTGATTGACTCAACAAGAGAGTCTGAAAAGGTTAGCTCCGCTGGGGAGAATCATTGTACAAAGCCCAAGAGGAGGCTAAGTGTGCTTAGGAAAGGAATAATCATTATACAAAGCCTAAGAGGAGGCTATCTTTTTTTGGGGATTATTGAGATCCCGAGGTAGGTCCAAATGGGGAGTCAACTCTTGCTGAGGGTTACAGAAGAGTTGAGATATCAGATGCCTTGAGGTTCTGATACTGGTGATAAACTAACCCTGGTTGGGCAACTTTTAGGAGAGAGACTGGGTTTTAGAACCCATGGGTTTTAACTACTGGAGATTTATCCAAAATGACCAGGGCTTCTCCTATGTTTACAGGGAACTTGAGAATGTCTTTGAGACTCAAGGGGATTTAGACTGTCCAAGTCTACTGGTGTGGAAGAGTTATATCTTTTGTATGATGCCCAAGAGGAGGCGGGTGTTTTAAGGGATGAGAATCCACCCTAAATTGCTCTGAGATTTGACACTGGAAAGACTGCTCTAGCAAAGGATGACTAAGTTTTGTCTTATACCTTTAAGAGGTCGTCAGGGTCCTTGTATTAAGCCCAAGAGAAGGCATGAGAACTTCTAAGAAGCCGGAGGGTCCTTGTACAAAGCCCAAGAGGAGGCGGGGATGCTTTTAGGAAGTCTGTGGGTCCCAAACCAAGAAAGGTTCAAGAAATGCTATTCACCGAGAATAGATCATTTAGTGAAAGTTCTGAGGTTTGAAGAAACTCAAGAGATGTTATTCACCGAGAATAGATCAACTCTGAGGAGTAGAATTTCTTTGACAATTTCGAATAGTGACAGCCTGAAAAAGGTTCACGGAGAATACTACCTTTCTCTTTGTTCCATATTGTTTAAGCCCAAGAGAAGGCAAGATTGTATCTGGAAGTCCTATGGGGATATAGTCTTGACTGTATTAAAGAGTGACCAACTGGCTTTACCTAGTTCTAGACCTAGTTGCCGGGGAAAACTCTAAATAGATATACTAGTATATATACAGTTGATATATGACAAGTATTTAAAAGGATATGAAAGAAGGACTTACAGGGGAGCAGCTTCCCACAATACAGTTATATATATGAAAGCATGTAAAAAAAAGCTGATAAAAACTTACAGGTGAGCAAGCTTCCATGCTGTATTGTTAGTTGTTCAAAGAAATTAAAGAAAGTTTTGATAACAACTGTATATTTGAACCTAAAATCAAAAGGGAAGTTATTTTTGAAAAGATTGTTGGGGCTTATACTCAAGGAGAGGCCCAAGGTTTAACAGTGATCGCACTGTTGTTTTGAAGATCGTATCGGGACTTATACAACGACTGAGGCCCAAAAAGGTTTGTTTACAAAAGGGTTGGGACTTACACTCTTTCAAGAGGCCCAAAGATGTTTGAAAAGAAAAGAGATGGGGCTTACAACTCAGGGAGAGGCCTAATGATTTTGTTTTAAAAGGCGACGACCGCGCCGTGATTTTGAAAATACAGTGGGACTTATACAGCATCTGAGGCCCAAAATGGTTTGTATTTACAAAGGATTGGGTCTTACACTCTATCAGAGGCCCAAAGTGTTTAAAATTTAAAATTAAGAGGAAACCCTAATTTTAAATAAAAAATGTTATTTTTCAAAGGAAATTAAATGAAAAAAAAAATGATAGAAAATACCAAATATATTCAAAAATAAGTTGTACACCTTGAAAAGTATTTTGAAAAATCATGTTTAATTACATGAAAGTTTGAAATTCAATTGGTTTTGAAAGATCAAAGTGGGAATTCCATTTAAAAATGTTTTAAAACAATTAAAATGAAATTAATTACAAAAATTCTAACTATATTAAATAAATAATATAAATTGGATTTTTTGTAAAATAAAATATTTAAACATTTTAGTGAATTTTGAGAAAAAGAATCAATTCAAAAACATAAATATTCAGAGAGAAATTAATTTTTTAATCAATTAACAAAAATAACTAAAATTAAAAATTTTGAATTATGGCGCCAAGAACACTTGGTTCTTGCCCGCGCCCTCTGTTTTTTCAGATTTGCGTTTTCTCACTTTTCTCCATGATTTCTCAATGGTTTTTCACGATTCAAACACCAATCTTGTTCGCTTTTGAACAAGGATCACAACCATATAGTTTAATTGCATTTATTTTAAGTATTGAGTGAGAAATCAGAAGAAAACCTCAAGAACCCTAATTTCAGCATGAACACAATGAAATTCCATACACGATTGATTCATGGCAATTGATTGAGGGTTATCACTCCATACATGATTAGGAACATATGGCAAAATTATTGTGCAGTAAAATATGCATGCATCATGGAGTTTGAAGAGTTCATGCTTACCTCTTGCAGCTGGTGATCGAGTTTGGTGATGGAGGTGTTGTAAGTTGGTTCCAATGATCTGGACAGCTTTGTCAAGGAGTGTGTCTGAGTGCTTGGAATGATTTGAAATGATCTGGAATTGGTTGTGGTGCCACAACTGCAAATCTGTCAAGAACTTGAGCAATTGGCTGGTGATTTTGAGAATCTGATGTTCCAGATGTGATTTTGTGTTATGGATCACTTCTATATGTTATATGTGAGGTGTGTGAACCATTGGTTTGGTTGGAATTGCTCTCAAACTCAAAATTCGATGGTGACTTGAGTTAGAAGGAAAAAGTGGAGTGAAAGGGAGATTTTGAGGAAAGCATCAGTTTGAGTGCTTTGGTGTACTCAAACTGATCACAATTGAGGCCTATTTATAGTGTGTCAAGTTTATTTTGCAAGCAACAGTGTGTGGTAACTGCAGCAGGCCTTTGGCCAATTGTGATCAAATGGAATCTCAAGTCTCCTCTAGCCATTGACTTGAAATTAGAGCACAGGCTTTGTAGCTTTGGTTCAGAGATAAGTCTTGACTGAATTCAGTTGGAATAGGCTCAATTCATGCCACCTTGATGCATTCATTAAAGGCTTGGAAACAAAATTAGAGTCTTGGCATCTTTGTAGCCTTTTTAGGGATGACAAGCCTAATGTAGATTCTTGGACTTGGGAGGCTTGGAGATCAGATCATCCCCCTTGGATTTGATCCTCTAATGTGTCCAAATTGATGACAAGGCTTGGAGTTATCAGATTTGGACAAATAGAGCAAATGTGCCCAATTCTGCCTTGTAAAACCAGTTCATGATGCCATGTTTCAAGGGCTATATCTTCCTGCTCAAATTGAATATGGAGATGATCTGGTACTTGTTGGAAAGCCCTTATGGCATACTTTAACTTTTATGTTCACCCCTAGACCTGGTTTGACTTGGATCAAGGTGAAAAATGTCCCTACATTTTGGAAAAAGTAAGGCAGATTTTGACTTAGTGAAAATTTCACTGTGTTGGAAAAGTACCAATTTCATGTTTTCAGCCATTTTGATCACTCCATAACTTAAAATCCATGAGGAATTGGAGTTTGATGTAGTTGAAGCTTTTGTAGAGTGTAGCAAGACCTACAAATCTAGCTTTGGATCACCCAAAATGGTTGCTTGGATCTCAAGTTATGGTCCTTGGAAGTTGGTACCCTAGCCACTTTGTTCCATAACTTAGAAAAATTCTAAGTTTTTTATGGTTACCCCTTTTACAAGTTAACTCACTTTATTTGATTTTTCTTGATGAATGATGATTCAAATCACATATTAACATTGTTTTAGGGTTAAGGAACCTTGGTTGACCAAAAATCCAAAAAGTCAGACTTGGATTTTTGTACAGTTGACTTTTTTAGCGGATGAAATTTTGACTTTGTGATATGTATATGAAATCAATCCTTGGGCTCAATTAAACTTCATGGATGGCCTCCAAGGGTATTTAGGGATGTCTTGGACCCCTCCCCAAGGTTTTAGATCAAGGGTAGGCCAACAGTCAAGGGTAGGGTTGACTTTTCCATCAAAAACCCTAATTTGTGATCAGATGGTTTTGAGTTCTTGTGGCTCATGATTTGAGCTCTTTGAGTTAATCACATCTTTTAAATATGTCAATATGATGTATTTGAGGTCTTTGAAGTTCATTTTGAAGGTTCAAGCCATGCCTCACTTCACAAGTTGACTCAAGGGTTGAATTAGGTCAAAACCCTGATTCCTGATTTTTATGATAGATGGGCCTTAAAGGTGATTTGGCCATTATGGATGGGCTCTTGAGATCCTTTTGAGCTTATTGGACCATACATTAAGGCATTGGCTCATGTCCAGATGGAAATTTTCATCTGGAGGCCTCAGTCAACCAAAACCCTAATTTGGTGACACTGGCGATCTTGAGGCTTGATCCACTTGAAATGTTGCAACTTTGTGCTTGATGCTTGATGTGGGAGTCCATCCTTTATGTGTGTTTGAGAGGTTAGACAAGTTGAAGATCATGTCATTTCTTGATTGATCCTTTGTCTAAGTGCTCTGAGAGGGCTCAAAACCCCAATCTTTGATTGTAGAGAATGCCTAACAATTTCTGAGGAGATTGATGAGACATGAAATTACATCTATATTGTGATGATGATTTTCACAATGATGGGAAATCATAGTGGTCAAAATTTGGGGTATGACACAAGGTATCCCAAGTTTCTAAGGGGATAGATGGGTCATCTTCTTCAATGACATCGACCTCAGGAAATGCAAAGTTGATAAATTTTCGTCCTGCGATCTTTGCAAACTCATAAACGTAGTGTTTGATACCTTCAGAATTTTCCTGGTAAGGTTCCCACGACTTTGGGAGAACAAGTGGATTTTTCTCAAGGTCACTTAGCGGATATGCATTATCCGACCGACTCTTTTGTCCTGAGTTTTCCATGTAAGGTTTCCAAATGGGCAACTCATCCATAGGATCATATGAGTTGTAATCAAAGTTGTCTCTCATCGGCGTGTCCTCCTTTAATGAGTTGGGTGGAGCACGGCATCCCTCAGGATCATAATCTTCGTAAATCATTCTGACATCTGATCTTGGTATATATCTGGGACTTTGCTTCAGAGATAAAAATGGCATGTACGTTTCTCCCTGAGATATATAACCTTCATCGCTGAAATAGGATTCCCACTCTTTATCTGTATCAGAAGAGTTGTTCTCCTCGATGGTATGGACTTCCTGAGAGATTGGGTGGAGAAAGCCTCCACTGTGGAAGAAATCTTGAATGAGACGAAAACTTCCATCCTTTTTTGTAGTCTTGGTAACTGCTGGAGAAAAACCGAGACCTTTTCTTGTCTTGTTATCAACAGGAATCACAACCTGCCCCCATCCTTTTATGTTACTGCTTTCCATTACTTGGAAAGCATCTTTGTATGAGGAAATCGACATTCCTTTTTCTTGATGATTCTCATTGCTCACAGAGAGTGCTTGAAATTGAGTTCCAACAACCTCCTCTGGTTTTAAATACGAGAATGATGATAGGTTGCTCACAATTAAAGCTTGTTCTCCGCATACTGTGACCAACTTGTCGTTCTTGACAAACTTCAGCTTCTGGTGAAGTGTCGAAGTGATTGCCCCTGCTTCATGTATACAAGGTCTTCCTAATAAACAGATGTAGGCTGCTCGGATGTTTATGACCAGGAAAGTGACTTGGAAAGTGTGGGGACCGATGGTAATAGGAAGGTCGACTTTACCGATAACTGTTTTCCTAGATCCGTCAAAGGCTTTGACTATGATCTCACTGCATCTCATCGGAGTACCTTGAAAAGATAGTCATACCAAAGTTAACCTTGGCATGACGTTCAAGGATGAACCTGTGTCTACCAGTACGCTGGCTAAAGCATCGTCCTGGCAATTGACTGTGATATGAAGTGCCATGTTATGATTTTTGCCTTCCTCTGGAAGTTCTTCATCACTGAAACCTAAATTGTTGTAGGAAGTGATGTTGGAAATAATGTTGTCAAACTGACCCACTGTCACATCTTGTTCTACAAAGGCTTATTCCAAGACTTTCTGTAGAGCTTCTCTGTGAGCTTCTGAACTGAGCAGGAGAGATAAAACGGATATTCGAGAAGAAGTTTGTAATAATTGATCTACAATGTTGTACTCACTTCTCTGGATGAGTGTTAGTTCCTGGATTGGCTGGAATTTTGGTAAAACAAAGTATATTCAATGTTGATGTCAAGGTGCTGATGTTGCAACATTGAAGTCTTAACACTGGGCTGTGTTAAGTATCTAAGTGCTGAAGTTGTATGTCTGATGTCACACAGGTGATGTTGTAACATCAGATCTGCAGAATTAACAACAGCAGGTTGTGATGTTGTTAGGGTTGCGTATTAGCTGGAATTGTGGAGAGCAAGATGTTTCATTGTATGCGAATATCTTGGGATAGATATTTGCTGCTGCATAAGAGATCTGCTGCAGATTTGTAGGAGATTTAAAAGGTTGAAGATTTAAAAAGATTTTAGGAGAAAATCTGTTTTAATATTCAGTTTTAAATAACAAATCTGGGAGATATTGTAGCAAGTCCAAGACCAATTCAAGGAGCTATATAAAGCGCACAAGACCAAAGGAAAAAGCGATAGAAAACATTCAGAAGATCAAGAGCTGGTGGCTTAGTGTCTAGAGTTTGTTTAAAGTGCTTGTATTTACACTATTCTAGGGTTTGAATAGGTGTTGAGTTTCTGTCCTCTCTAGAAGCTGTGAAGCAATAGAGAGTGGTTGATTGATCGAAGCTGTGAAGTAAGATCAAGGGTACTCAAAGTGGTTTCTTTGAGTGTTTGTAAGGGATTGAGTGGTGTTCTCATACCTAAGTGGTTTCTTAGGTAGGAAGTCATTAGTAGAGTATAAGTTTAGGAGATTGTCAACGGGTTGTTGAGTCTGTAAATTATATCTACAAGTAGTGAATTCCATCCCTGGCTTGGTAGCCCACAGACTAGGTTGGTTGTAACCGAACTGGGTCAACAATTCTTGGTGTTATTTTACTGTTATTGCTGTCCATTGTGCAGAGTGTGTTGTTGTGACATCACACCTTAACATCACACGTCTGATACCAGAATTTCAATTGGTATCAGAGCAGGCATCCTGTCTGTCTCTGGGTGAGATCTAGGGAAGTTACTTTCTGGTGTAAAGATGGACAAAGAAGTTGGAGGATTCGTTAACAGACCCCCTATTTTGGATGGATCCAACTATGACTATTGGAAGCCAAGGATGACCACCTTCTTAAAATCCTTGGACAGTAGGGCTTGGAAGGCTGTTATTAAAGAGTGGAAAGCACCTGTTGTATGTGAGAAGGATGATGCTGGTAAAGATAAAGAAGGCACCTCTAAGCTAAAGCCTGAAGAAGAATGGACCAAGGAGGTAGATGAGCTCGCCCTTGGAAATTCCAAAGCTCTAAATGCCATCTTCAATGGAGTGGATAAGAATATCTTCAGGTTAATCAATACCTGTGAAGTTGCTAAGCAAGCATGGGATATCTTGCAGGCTACTCATGAAGGAACATCTAGAGTCAAGATGTCAAGACTTCAGATTTTAACATCAAAATTTGAAAGCCTGAAGATGAAGGAAGATGAGACTATTCATGATTTCCACATGAGTGTTCTTGAGCTGGCCAATGCATCTAGTGCTCTTGGAGAGAAGATGTCTGATGAAAAGCTTGTGAGGAAGATCCTTAGGTCCCTACCTAAGAAGTATAAGATGAAGGTTACTACCATTGAAGAATCACAATACATCAGCAAGATGAGAGTTGATGAGCTCATTGGATCTCTTCAAACCTTTGAGCTTGGGTTGAATGAGGAAGAACCGGAAAAGAAGCCAAAGAGTATAGCCCTGGTGACTAATGGTGAAGAAGAGGAAGGGAAGAGATCTGAATCCCAGGAGGATATATCTCAGGCCATAGTGATGTTGGGAAGATAGTTCACCAAAGTATTCAAGAGAATGAATAATAACTCCAGGCCTAATGTCAAGAACATGACTTCTGACACCAGCAAGAAGGATGAAGAGAAAACTACCCAAGATAAAGGAGTTCAGTGCTTTGAGTGTGAAGGGTATGGACATGTCAAGAAAGAATGTCCCACCTTCTTGAAAAACCAGAAGAAAGGCATGATAGTTTCCTGGTCTGACTCTGATAGTGAAAGTGAAAGTGAGTCAACAAAGCATGTTAGAGCCCTAACAGGAGCTGTTGTTTCTGATGATGATTCTAGTGATGGAGAAGTAACTTATGAGGAGTTAGCATCTACTTATCAAGAGCTGTGTTTAAAGAGTGCTGAGATTTGTCAAGAAAACAAGTGCCACAAGCAACAAATCGCTCAGCTAGAGAATGAAAAGACTGATCTTGAAAATGAAGTGGTGCTAGTTAGAGCTCACCTTGATCAAATGACCAAGTCGGTTAGGATGCTGAGCTATGGTACAGACACACTCGACAAGATCCTTCAGTCAGAAAAACCTGCTGGAGACAAAGCTGGGATAGGTTATGTGGCTGAGGATAAGGGAACTTCAGAAGGAAGCACTTCAGGTTCAAAGAAGGAAGTGTCACAACCTTCATCTCAACATCAGCCAAAGAAGCAGGATCCTATCCCTAAGAAAGCTGATGTTTCACAACCTAAGAAGATTGAGAAAAAGACTGGTCCCTATCAGAAGAGAAAGCAGCCACAGGGAGCTAGCCAATATATGCCCCCACAATACCATGAGAGCATGCAAGCTGCTCAGTTCAAACAGCACATGTCTCATCAGATGTCTCAACATCAAGACAACTGGTATGGTTATGGTTATGGATACACCAATGTTGTTCCTTATATATATGGAAGAAGAAAGCCACACCATCATGGGAGACAATCCAGGAAACAGCATTCTCAGCCGTCTTATGGGAGAAGATTTCAACATAATAGATGGCAGGGCAGTTATGGTAGGAGGAGACCACATTATGGATGGCAGCATAAGCAATCTCATCATGGCAGAAGATTCAGAGATGAAAGGGTGAGATGCTATTATTGTGGAAGGTTTGGACATATGCAGTACTCTTGCTACAAGCTGCATGGATACCCTCAACCTCAAAACAGATGGAGAGAGCACATGCCCAAAGTTGTTAAATAATGGGTTCCTAAGGAGAAGGTGAAGTGCTTGTTGGCTCACTTGGCTGACAAAGAGTTTAAAGAAGGAACATGGTATTTTGACAGTGGGTGTTCCAAACACATGTCTGGTTGTAGTTCCATGTTTGATGAACTTAGACCTTGTCCCTCTCATGAGGTTATATTTGGCAATGGAGGAAAAGGTATTGTTGCAGGAGTTGGGAAAGTGCAAGGTGATGGTAGACCTGAACTTGACAATGTTATGTTTGTCAATGGCTTAAGTGCAAATTTGATCAGCATAAGCCAATTGTGAGATGAAGGTTACAAGGTAAACTACACTAAGCATGAGTGTGTCGTTTCTGATGAGCATAATCAGATTGTTATGAAGGGTGCCAGAACCAAAGACAACTGTTATCAGTGGACCTCTCTTGAAGGAGATTCAACTAGTGATGTTCTAGTTGATGTTATAACATCAGACAATAACATCAGGATGCTGAAAGGTTACTCAGAGTTAACAAGTTCAGATGTGAATGTTTTAAAAGGAAAGTCTTTATGGAGGGAGAAAATTAGTAATTGGTCTTTAAAGAGTATTCAAAATCGGGCGCCTTACTATATTGATACTACATCAAGACTTACCAAAGCATTCTCATCGCAACGCTTCATCTCCCTAAATCTCAACAGAATAGAAAGTTCTCCTTCAAACCTAGTCTATCACAAAGGAATGATGTATGTCCCTTCCAAGAAATCTGAGCAGGTACGAACTAGGGTTTCTTCCGAAGAACTCATTTCTATTGCTCTTCCCGAGTCAAGTAACCCTAAACCCTCAACCACGGTAAACAAACCTGAAGCTAGGTCATCATCCTCTCAAGCTGTTGAGGAGAAGTTTGATGTAGGCATGCATTTGGAACAACTTGCCACTAAAATCCTTGAGAAGGGGATACGGGTGAAAGGGATTTCTGTCCCTCTAAGGCAAATGCCTGCTGAACAAGTCGACTCTCAAGGAGAGAACAAAAATCTTCAAAGACAGGCCCTTAGTCAAGAAGCTGAAGGTGAAGATCCTGATGACACTGATGTCAGTCTTGATGTCAGAACATCGTCCCCTAGGAATGAAAGCCACAAGGGTAAAGGAAAGGAACAGGTTGAGGTTATAGAGATTGAGGACTCATCTGATGATGATAGAATTGGAAAAAGGAAGGATAAGAAAAGGACTTCAGTTACAGACTCTCCCAAGTCGTGGAGCAAAGGTGCCAAGTCTGGCAAGAAGAGGAGAATCAGGGAAGAGTCAGATTCTGAGTGTGATGCTCAAGACAACAACCCTGCTACAAATCAAGTGCCTGATAACATCTCATCTCACAGTGCCAGAAGTGCATCCTTGTGGAAGTGTGTGAGCCTAAGAAAGGTAGCTCTGGAAAGAGAGGTAGTAGCAAAAGACTTAGAATCTACTAAAATTATTGACCTAATTAAGCTTGCTAGTCTCATAAGGATTGTGTCAGGGTTGGCTGATTGCTATGATAGACTGGTCAGGGAATTCATAGTTAATATACCTGAATCGATAAATGACAGCAAGAGCCGAACTTTCAGAAGAGTTACCATCAGGGGTAAGTGTGTCTGGTTCTCCCCTGAAATGATCAATGCCTACTTAGGAAGAAATAAGGAAGATTATGGGGAATTAGAAGCCTCCAACAATGTTATATGCAAAGAAATCACTGCTGGGCAGGTAGATGTTTGGCCCGTAGAAGGAAAGCTGTTAGCCAGTTTGTTGAGTGTCAAGTATGCTTTTCTGCACAGAATGGGTATAGCCAACTGGGTTCCTACTAGTCACAAGACCACAATTTCTGTTGAATTGGGGAAGATAATTTATGCAGTTGGGACAAAGCAAAGAATTGACTATGGCTCCTACATCTATGATCATACTATTAAGCATGCTGCTACAAATGCTGTAAAGATGCCCATTGCTTTTCCCTCTCTCATTTGTGGGATTGTCTTGTCTCAACATCCTGGAATTCTACAACATTCAGATGTTGCTTGCAAAAGGAAGCCTGCCTTGTCACTCCATCACAAGTTGAAACCTGTTCCTTACAATGTCAAGACATCTGCCTCAACATCACAACAGTCACCAGCCAAGACTGGGTTGATTACAGAACTAGAGGAGGCTTGCAAGGAGTTAGATGAAGTCATAAGAGTTAGTACTGAAAGGAAACAAAAATTTGAAAGACTTGTCATGGCTCTGAGATTGGCAACAAAGGAAGGTGAAACTGTCAACACAAGGAAGGATGCTGTTAATGAAGACGATAATGATGATCTCAGCTCAGAAGATTCAAGCTTTTAATGATTGCCTTCTATTTTAGTAGGGGTAGCCTTATTTTCTGTATTTGTTTTAGCACTTAATGTGCTTGGTTTTGTAATTTGAATATTGTGCTGTTTTATGCACTGTTTATGTTTTTAGTTTCCTTCTATGATTTGTTTTGCCTGTTTACTAACTGAGAGGCTAACAATGAGAGCTAGGGTGTACTGACTATAGTTAATAGGGCTTCTAACTGAAGTTTGCCTAATTGTGGCTAAAAAGGGGGAGAAAATAGCCAAGATAGTCAAGAGTATTATTGCTAAAAGGTGTTTAGTTGAAAAGTTGGTGCTGCATTAAGAGGGAGTTTTGACTGAACTTTTGAAGATATTATGACATTTGAAGAGTGCAGCCAAGTAGACATCAAGGGGGAGAAAAAGTGTTGCACATTGTGAGCTACTGAACAGCTGTGATGCTGGTTCATGTTTTCAAGGGGGAGAACCAATTGGCTATTGTCAATAATGAAGATGGTGCTGCAGCAGATCAAGTAATGAAGACTTTGAAGATTGTCAAACTGCTGTTGATTGAGAGTTTCAAATTTCTGAAGATTATTCCGCTGCTGAAATCTCTGAAGGTGCAGAGTGCAGAAGTTGATTGTAGAGTGCAGAGGTTGTTTTAGCCAAAATTAGCCAAAGGGGGAGGTTGTTAGTTCCTGGATTGGCTGGAATTTTGGTAAAACAAAGTATATTCAATGTTGATGTCAAGGTGCTGATGTTGCAACATTGAAGTCTTAACACTGGGTTGTGTTAAGTATTTAAGTGCTGAAGTTGGATGTCTGATGTCACACAGGTGATGTTGTAACATCAGATCTGCAGAATTAACAACAGCAGGTTGTGATGTTGTTAGGGTTGCGTATTAGCTGGAATTGTGGAGAGCAAGTTGTCTCATTGGATGCGAATATCTTGGGATAGATATTTGCTGCTGCATAAGAGATCTGCTGCAGATTTGTAGGAGATTTAAAAGGTTGAAGATTTAAAAAGATTTTAGGAGAAAATCTGTTTTAATATTCAGTTTTAAATAACAAATCTGGGAGATATTGTAGCAAGTCCAAGACCAATTCAAAGAGCTATATAAAGCGCACAAGACCAAAGGAAAAAGCGACAGAAAACATTCAGAAGATCAAGAGCTGGAGGCTTAGTGTCTAGAGTTTGTTTAAAGTGCTTGTATTTACACTATTCTAGGGTTTGAATAGGTGTTGAGTTTCTGTCCTCTCTAGAAGCTGTGAAGCAATAGAGAGTGGTTGATTGATCGAAGCTGTGAAGTAAGATCAAGGGTACTCAAAGTGGTTTCTTTGAGTGTTTGTAAGGGATTGAGTGGTGTTCTCATACCTAAGTGGTTTCTTAGGTAGGAAGTCATTAGTAGAGTATAAGTTTAGGAGATTGTCAACGGGTTGTTGAGTCTGTAAATTATATCTACAAGTAGTGAATTCCATCCCTGGCTTGGTAGCCCCCAGAGTAGGTTGGTTGTAACCGAACTGGGTCAACAATTCTTGGTGTTATTTTACTGTTATTGTTGTCCATTGTGCAGAGTGTGTTGTTGTGACATCACACCTTAACATCACACGTCTGATACCATAATTTCAATGAGTTTCAACATTTCATAGTTATTTTTCATAGGTTCTATGCTGCCGGATTGACCAATTTGTTGATTAGGAACCTCAGCTTGCTTTTGCAGGTTCTCCAACACCTCTATTGAAGATTCGAATGCTTCGGGTGACTCGACTGATATCAGCAATGTTGACAATAGATGGTAGTGGAATTTCTTTTCCATCTTCTATTATGGTCGCATCGTACTTGTACGGAATAGATTTCTCTGCCTCATATGGCACCGGGCCTAGAAGGTAGAAGACCAAAGGGGTTATTTGGGTCTTTCGACTATCGGAGATAGCCTCAATTGGTTCCAGTTCGGGATTGTTGGAAAATTTTCCATTGTTGAAAGGAAATTCTGAGTGCTTTGGTTCTTTGAGCATCGGGATAATGGTGAAAACATCCTTGTTAATTCCATGATTAACAGACTCTCTTTCATTGAAGACTGTGATGGTCCTTTTGTCCAACAACCCTTGAATCTCATTTTGAACAAGGAAACGACCATGTTGACTCTTGCGACATTTGCTGCAAGCTGAATGATCGTGGTGATTTGGACCAAAATAGTCAAGTCCGCACAGGCATTTGTGAAATTTGACCAATGACATTTCAATGTTCTTAACATCATAAACTGCGTACTGTCTTGGCCAATCTTGCACCATATTGATGGACAGAGAATTTAGGCATAGTTTGGTTTCTCCATGGTCCACTTGATTCTGGAGAGCTCCTCTCACTATGTAGCATCCTTGGCTATTTTCTGAACATATTCGACAGCGTTCATAATTATGAGGTGGCACCCGGCCGTATCCACTATGTATGCAATGCATTTTTACCAAATCTGTTTCTATCAAGCGGACGTCACAACTTTGGTGTCTACCCGGATTTCCATTGGTTATGCTGATTTGATGCTTGTTTTCATTCTGATAGACGGGAAGCCACCAGTGGTCCAACAAATGTTGGAGGGTTCTTTGAACGAGTGCACAACCTTGATCATTTTCGGAGCAGTCTTTGCAGTCTGGATAATTATGTGGTGACAGATATCCGAGCCTGACTTGCTTGACATGTAATTCTACCAAGTTGGTATTCATTAAGCGAATGTCGAAGATCTAAACCATATTGATCTGGTGATTACTACCTCCATGATAGTCTTGGATCCATCCAAGATCCATTTAACGCTGAAGTTCCTCTTGTACAAAAGAACATCCCTGGTTGTCCTCTGAGCAAATTGGGCAAGCGTGGTAGTTGTGCAACGACAAATTATGATACTGACTTTGTCTTGAGTGCATTGCTACCAGATTGATATTCATTGCACGGATATCATGATTCTGAACAATGTCGGGATGTTGATAGGCCATATTTATTCCTTAAACTTTGTGATCTTGGATCTAGCCTAGATCCATCTGCTCTTGCAAAGCTATTTGTACAAAGATGCACCCTTGATTGTTCTGGAACAAACGTCGCACTGGTGATAGTTGTGGGATGGTACATGGCCATACCTGCTTTGCTTGCAATGCATTTTTACCAGATTCGTTCCCATTAGGCGTATATCATGAATTTGATAACTGTCACCAGGTTCTTCTTCTATTAGGTTTACTGAAGCTTTTTCATGTTGCGAAAATGGGTTTGTTTGAACATTCGGATTCGTATCTTTGAAAGATAGAACTCTATTTCATACGAGCTTTTGTACGTCCGATTTGAAGCTAAGGCAGTTCTCGATGTTATTCCCCGGTCCTCCTTGATGATAAGGGCAAGACTGGTCAGCTTTGAACCAATAAGGCGGATTGTCCGGCACTGTGAGAGGATTTTTGGTTTGAACGTGCCCCTTGGCTAGCAGAAGTGGGAATAGCTCTCCATATAACATTGGTATAGGGTCAAACCCTGGTGATCGTGGAAAATGATTATTAATATTGTATTGCAGGTGAGCCTGCTGAAGAGGCTGTTATGGCCTTTTGTGATACGGTTGTTGATTTGGTTGCTGCTGAGAAACATGTGGTTGATATGTCGGAGTTGGCGCTGGACTGACAACAGGAGATACCATTGCTACCTGTCGAGGTTGATACTTTCTCCTCTATTTTCCTTGCGATATATTACTGATGTCCTGTTCCTTTTTCTTCTAGAATGCATTCCCATACCTCTTAGGACTGCTGGATGGTTCTGAGTCCTTAACCAGTTGACCTTCTCGGACTGCTTCCTCAAGGCGTACCCCTATGTTTACCATTTCGGTAAAATCACTGGGTGCACTGGCGACCATCCGGTCATAATAAAATGAGCTTAATGTCTTCAAAAAGATCTTCATCATTTCTTTCTCCTCAAGAGGAGGTGTAATCTGGGCGGCGATTTCACGCCATCTTTGAGCGTACTCCTTGAAGGTTTCTTTATCCGTTTGGGACATGGCTCTGACTTGATCTCTATCGGGTGTCATGTCGAAATTATACTTGTACTACTGAACAAAAGCTGCCCCAAGATCTATGAAAGTACTGATCTTGATACGGTTTAAACCCATGTGCCATTTGAGCGCGGCGCCGGTTAAGTTGTCTTGAAAGTAATGGATCAACAGTTGCTGATTCTCTATTTGGGTAGACATCTTTCGAGCGTACATTACTAAATGACTTTGTGGGCAAGAGTTGCCTTTGTATTTTTCAAAGTCGGACACCTTAAACTTGTGCGGTATTTTGACATTTGGGACCAAACAGAGGTTAGCGACATCTTTGCCAAACAAGTCTTGTCCGCGAATGGCATGTAGTTCCTTCTACATTTCCAAGAATCGTTCTTGGAATTCGTTCATTCTCTCGTATACTTCTTCATCTTTGCTAGGGGTGGCATGAAGGATCTGTTCCTCTGGGATAGTATGTATCATAGGTTGTGGTATAGACATTACTGCAGTTACTCTTGGCGCTTCAGTGACCTGAAGTTTGTAACCTTCAAGAGTTTCTGTTGTAACCCATGCATCTTCATTTATCTTAAGTTTGTAACCTTCAGGTCTGGAGGTTCCAGCTGTGGCTCCCGCCTCTTCAGTGACTGGTGGGATATAACCTTGTAGTATGAAATTGAAAGGCATGCCCTAGGGAAACCCTTTAGGCATGTTGTACTACGGAAGATTGACAGGTATCTCAAATATTGGTGTAGACACAATCTCTAAGATTGCAGTCTTTTGCGGTGGTTGATCCTGAGCTGCTATCAGGGATTCAATCATGTTGTTGAGTCTTTCCAGACTTTCCTTTAGAGGGTTGACTTCCTCTCTTAGCTCTCTATTTTCCTCTTCAAGATCGTCCATTTTCTTTTGGCGATTGGCCCGAGTATTGTATGAATGAGACAGTTTGACTCTAAAGTGCGACACATGTGTGAGACTTTATGACAAAGATGTGTAATGCAAGAATGATGAATGTTATGCAAATGATGAGAATGATCTTTTTATTTTTCAAAATAAATTTTAACAATTGTATTGCAAATATCAAACAGCGGTGGAAACCTTTTATTGAATTGAAAATGGTTACAGTATCTTACAAGGAAAAGTACATTATTTCACAAAGTACAGGAAAGAAAACTAGGTCTATGAATCCTAAGAGACCTCCGACAAAGATCCAAATGTTGGCTGCTGGTTCACTTTCCTCTTCTTTGACCGGGTTTCCTCAATTGTCGTCGGGTTAATGATCCTTTGCCATGTGAAAGGAGAGAGTGAACTTTTCCGATCCTCTTGACTTTCCACAGCATGTTGCTCTAGTATTTCAATCAGAGCATCTTTCTCCTTTAGTAACTCTTGCATCTTGGTGCATTCCAAGTTGATAGTCTGGTATTTGTTATTCCAAGAGTTCTTTTCGCGTTGATTTTTTGTTGAAAGCGACCTGCAGTTTCTCGATGTCACTCATGAAATAGAGGACAAATTCCTTCAAGGGAAAAACTTCTTGGCGAGGGTAGGGAATTTTTAACTTGAGGGCCCTAGTTTGTACCCATCGGAGATAAGGCTCTGCGGAGATGCAGTTTGGTTTTCCCAAAGATTTCTTTCCTTTCTTGTGAACATGATGCCAGGCATGCACAATTTCCTCCTTGAGTGCTCAATCATTTTCTCCTACTTTGAAGAAAAGACCTTCCAGATGAACATTGTAAGGTACATTCTTCATCAGATATCCAAGTTGCCGACGAGCCAAAACTGGATGATACTTGATCCCTCCCTTGGTACCAATGAGGGGTACATTGGGGAAATCTCCACATTCGTCGATGATTTTTATTCCGTTATAGACTTGGTTGTACCAATCTATATCAGAGTGGCTGAGAGATATAATCTTCTGCGACCATCGCATACTACTTTTGGGATCCCAAAACGCAGAAGATTTGGGTAAGTGGGAAATAAACCACCTGTAGAGTAATGGTACACAGCAGGTAATCATTCCTCCACTGTACAAGTTCCTTAAATGCACTGAGTAGTAAGCATCTACCAGCAAATTTGGGACTGGGTTCCCAATTAAGAAAATCTTGATAGCGTTTATGTCGATGAAGTTGTCGATGTTAGGGAAAAAGAATAATCCATAAGTGAGTAAAAAAAAGTTATCCTCAAAGGCAACTATGTTTCCTATGCTGGAAAAGTATAAGGCTTTCTCCAATAGAAACCTAGCAGGTAATCCTCGCATTCCTCCTTTGGTGGTTATGTGAGCTTTGATATCGGATACTTCCAGAGAGGTGACCCTTGCAATGACCTGGTCCTTAGGAATTTATTCCAGTTTAGAGAATGGATCTTGGCTAGTGATAGGTAAATCAATCAGATGAGATTACTCTTCCAGTGTTGGTGTGAGCTGATAATCGGGGAATGTGAAGCAGTGGTACACCGGATCATAAAACTGAACCAAGGTAGCTAGGAGTTCTTCCACCATGTTGACTTTCAAAAGAGACAAAAGTCCTCTGTATTTAGCTCTGAAAGCTTCTGGATTGGTAATCAATCTTCCCAATTTCCTCAGGTCCTCAAGTCTAGGACTTTTGAAGGTGTACTTCTGGGTTTTTCTTCTACCGAAATCCATAACGCGGTTTCTGATATTTGCAATCCCTTCTTAGTTTAGTTCTTTTGAAAAATTCTGAGAGAAGATTTTTTTTGAAAAGTTTTATGAATGCATGAATGCAGCAAACACAAGTATATGAAAACATGGGTTTAAGGGTTCATTGAGCGTGGAGCCATGGATCTGCCCAGTCCCCCAAAAGAGTATGTGCTAAGGGTTTTGTTTTTTGTACCTGTAGAACGGGTTCTAACAAGGTTCTCAAAATCATTGACCCTCTTAAAAATATTAACAGCAAACCGATTGACTCATGAGAGTTGTAATATCCTTTAGATGAATCTCAATCGAGCGCAGTATTACGTGTCAACTATTCCAGATAGTCACCGTACTACATCCTAAAAAATGATTAAGGTTGAAAATTCACTAATCCTCAGCTTTGTAGGTGCCCAGTGGAAAAAGTAATGTTTTCACGAATTGCTCGTTCAACATCAGTAATTCCAAAAGGGTACCTCCACTGATTTGGTGGACTTTCAAATTAGCTTGGTCAGGATTCACTCCCTATAAGCCTCCTTGAATCTGCCACCTCCTATCTTAAAATATGCTCTCAAGCCCACTGAGGACTTTTTGACTCACCATATGTGTATCAATCACATTCCTAAATAGCGGTAATTTAAACAAATATGGTAAATAAACAGATAGTATGATGGAATACAATAAATGACATAAAATGAGAAAGCAAATAAAACAGAAAAAAATGTAAAGCAAGGGTTAACCCTCTTAAGGGATGGGAAAGTCCCCAGCATAGTCGCCATTTTTCTGTAGCTCAGTTTTTATGACGCGACCACTACTGTTTTTTAGTGCTACTTTATGATTTCTAATATATATCCTATGAAGCTTAAAAGGAAGGGGAAAACATCTCAAACTAACCCTGCGCGCAAGTGTTTTCCCTTACAAATGCAAATAGATCTGGAATTGGGGGTTGGCTATACAAAGGGAAGCTGTTAACACCTAGTGTATCTATAGTAACCTATAGGAACCTTGATTTACATATGTTTTGTTGTTTTATTGCTTGGTTGTTTGGATTCATTTACTGTTGAGCAGTGAAAGTTTCTATTTCGGGAAGGCTAAGGAGGTGTTTTTGTTGTTTTGGGTTTTCTATTGTTTTTGGGAAGGTACTGGACCTAAAGTTTTTTATTAATGTGCTCGCTAAGATTTCGCAATCTTATGCCTATGTATTCCCGTAAAGAGATTCGGGGAAATCATAGCAATCGTAGTTCCTCCTATTCTATGGAAGGAGGAAAAAGAAAGTTTGGTGTCTTGTTCAAAGCCCAAGATTGAAGCTAGAGTTTGTGTGTGTCTTGTTCAAAGCCCAAGATTGAAGCTAAAGTTTGATTGAGAGAGAATTTGTCATCTCTAAAGAGAGATATCTCACATATTCATCACAAACGTTGAATAGTTGGTTATAAGGTAAGTTGCTTTAACTGAGATACGTAGAATCCAGCAATGCCACATCTTCCTTTATAAGTCTCTGCATGCTAAGAGAGGGACATTGGCATGGATGCATATAATCCAGAGGCTTACCACTTACATCACTTAGATGAAAGAGAAATTTCAACCAGGATAAAGGAGGGACTCCAGCTTGGATTTTGAATCATCAAGTGTGCCACTTACTGCAATTTATCTGGGGGGAAAGTTTGTTTTGTTTGTCTATTTTGCAATGTATAGAGGAAATATCCTCCTACAGAGAGGATTCCTGGTCTCATCTGTGGGGATTAGAATTTTGTGCCTTGATCAAATCCCAAGGTTGAAGCTAAAGAAATTGAGAACTGACTCAATTAGAGAGTATTATATATGTCTTGTACAAAGCCCAAGATTGAGGTTGACTGGAAGGAAATCATTATATGAAGCCTAAGGGTCTGTTTGGTTCAAATGAGTGGGAGGGGAGGGGAGGGATTTTAATGGAGGGAAGGGGAGGGGAGGGATTTTTTTAAATCAGATAAGTGTTTGGTTCAAAAGAGGGAAGGGGAGGGGAAGGGAGGGATTTTAATTAAAAATGTGTTTGGTTCAGGAGGGGGAGGGGAGGGATTTTATTAATAATTTACATTTTTATCCTTATGATCTTATATAAGTGATATGATATTCAAATGTGAAAAATTCATGCATGTTTTTTTTGTGATAAAATTTCTAATATTGATTGACTAAAAAATTATTTATTTATCCCATAACATTAAAAAACTTAGTACACTTGATTCAGATTATAACTCTCCAACATAAATTAAACTATATGCTGATAACAACATTTAAATCGTGATGAATCATCTAACAAAACAAATACATAAAATAAATTATTATTAAATATTAATGGTTTAAAATGTTTAATAAAATAGACGGTTTAAAATTTGATATAAAAGAAAATATGATATGATACATAATACAATTAGAAGAAAAAAACGAATATAACTAAACATAATTTTTTTATAAAAAAACAAAAAAGAAAAACTATAATGATTATGATTTATATTAAGTAAAAAACTATAAATAATTTGAAGTTGGAGAATAATTATAATAAATTGATGGAAGCAATCGAAAAAATCACACAGAAGAGAAATAGTAACACGAAAAAAATGAATAATTTTGAAATAATAAAATTAAATTGAAGATATTTTAGTAAATATAATAATTTTTTAATTATCAAAACTCAATTTCCCTCCCCTCCCCTCCAAATTCCCCCAATTTGGAGGGAAGCAAAAAATGTGTTTTGGAGGGATTTTGCTCCCCTCCCCTCCCCTCCTAAAATTTGAACCAAACATATTTAATTAAAATTTTCCCCTCCCCTTCCCACCCCCCCCCCCCCCCCCTCCCCTCCATCTACTCCGAACCAAACACACCCTAAGAGGAGGCTGACTCTTGCTGAGGATTATTGAAATCCAGGAGAAGGTCTAAACTGTGTTGGGGGATCCAGAGGGAAATCAAATCTTGGTGGGGATTGAAGAAGAGTTGATTTATCAAATGCCATGAGGCTCTGATATTTTTTGGGATTTGTTGATGGTATCTGACCCTGGCTAGGGATTTTAAAGATGAAAGTTACACCTAGTTTAAGGATCAGGAGAGACTTAGAAGGGTAAGTCTGCATGTCCTATAGACTTTGACTTCTCCTAGGGATTTAAGTATTGAGAAGATGACTAGAATCTATCTTATGCTTTTTAGGAAGCCTGAGGGTCCTTGTATGAAGCCCAAAAGGAGGTTGGGGATGCTTCTAGGAAGCCGGTGGGTCTTTGTATGAAGCCCGTGGGTCCAAGCCTGGGAAAAGTTCAAGAAAAGGTTTCACCGGGAAACCGGGAAACAGTCTTTTCTTTGTTGAACAGTTCTAAGGTTTGAAGAAATTGAAAAGAGGTTTCACCGGGAATTAATCCTCTCTAGGGAAATGAATTTCTTTTATATGTTTCTAAGTTTTGACAGTCTTAAGAAAAGTTTCACTGGGAATAATGCCTTTCTTATTTCCATATTGAATAAAGCCCAAGAGGAGGCAAATTGTATTGTGGAAGTTTCCTATGAGGGAACAAGTCAATGAACTAAGTTGTATTAAAAAGGGATCCTTACTGTTTGACCTAAAGGGTAAACTGAGGATGACTTAACTGTTGAGGGAAACTTACACAGATATGCATAAGTATATACAGATAAATGAACAAGCATATAAACAAGTATGAATTGAAAAGGTGATGGGTCTTATTCTTTGGATAGAGGCCCAAGTGTATTGTGATTGGTTGTACTGATTACCACTGTATGATTAGGGTTTTAAGAAATTGAAGAAAGTTTTGAGAAAACTTTGAATTTGAATTTGAATTTGAATTAAGAGAAATTTGTTTAAAAGAAAAGAATGTTTGGGGCTTATAACTCAAAGAGAGGCCCAAGTGGTCTAAGAGCAATTTCACCGGGAATAATACTCCTCTTAGTACCAGTTAAAAACAGACAGATGATTTTGAAAACAGAGGTATGGGGCTTACAACTCAAGGAGAGGCCCATGGAAGTTGTTTTATTGTTTAAAACAAAGTTTATATACAAAAGATTTGGACTTATTCCAAGGAGAGGCCCAGATGACTTATTTGAAAACAGTGATCGCACTACGATACCGACAGACGTTGTGGGACTTATACCATAGTAGTGGCCCAAAATTATTTATGTACATAGAGGAGTTGGGTCTTACACTCTATTAGAGGCCCAAGTGTTTATTGAAATGAAGAAAAGTGGGGCTTATACTCAAGGAGAGGCCCAGATGAAAACAGTGGACGCATCGTTTTTCTGATAATCATACTAGGACTTATACTATAACAGAGACCCAAAAATTTATTTGTTTACAAAGGGGTTGGGTCTTACACTCTATTAGAGGCCCATGAGTGTTGAAATGAATTTTTGAAATATCAAATCCAAGAAAACCCTAATTTCATTTTTTTAAAAATATTTTTCACTGAAAAATCAATTAAAAATGATTAAAAAAAATACCAAAAAATTCAATAAAATATGTTATGAGTTATGATTAAGGTTTAGAAAATGATATTTTATTCACATGATGGTTTGAAATTCAAGTGGTTTTGAAAAATCAAGAGAAAGAATTTATCTAAAAATGTTTAAAACAATTAAAAAGAAATTCTTTATAAAATTAAAAAATATATCAAATATAAAATATTTTTTTGATTTTTTTGTGGAATAAAATATTAAAATGTATAAATGGTTTATGTTTAAAAAATAATTTTAAAAAGATTAAAAATGAGAGAGATGTGAATTTTTGAAAATAATTGAAAATATTAAAAATATTTAAAAAATTGAAAATTTGGAAAATGGCGCCAAGGCCATCTTCTTCTTCCTCGGTCGTGCCCGCCATGGATGATTTGAAAATCCTCTCATATCTCTCTTAATACGTAATGATTTTGCACGATTCAAACATGAAAGTTGTGTGTTTTTTAACAAGGATTTCAATGATACCAATTAATTGCATTTCTTTTAAGTGTAGAGTGAGAAATCATGTGAAGAACAGATGAACCCTAATTTTTGCAAGAACACTATGAAATTCCACACACGATAGATACAAAGCAATTAATTGAGGGGGAACATTCTACATAAGTGCAGAAACATGTTGGTAACTTGAAAACACATTTATGATGCATGGATCATAGAGTTTGAGAAGTTCATGCTTACCTGTGCAAGAGGAAATCGAATCCTCAGTTGTGTGTTGAGATGCTTGGAATGGATTGAAAACCTCTAGATTGCCGGTCACGACTCCAACTACAGATGGCTTTGGGATGAATGTGAGCTTGATGAATCTGGTGTTTCAGATGTTGTTCAAGTGCTTAGATCACTCATATATGAGGTATGTGAGGTGTTAGGATGGTTGGTTTGAGCTGAATTGCTCTCTATCTCAAAACACGATTCTCACTTCTTTGAAAATGGAATTTTGGTTCACAAGAGGGAAATGGTGGAAAACATGTGTTGTGATGTTTTGGTGTGTTGAAATCAGTCACAAATGACCTCTATTTATAGCATAGGAAGTTTGTTTTGCAAGGAATAGTGTGTGGATGAGGGATCACTCTATTATCCAATGGATGTGCCCATGTATCATGCCTTGAATGGTAAGGTACCAAGTCTCCTCTTTAGCCATTGACTTTTGAGTCATTCTTTGGCTCAATTGGATTGTCATGGACTGATACATGCCACCTCCATGCATCCTTTCAATGCTTCATGACAAAATTGGTTTTTAGATTTGAAACTTGAATGCCACATGCCAAAAGGGATGGTGTCTTGACTTGCAAGGCTCTATGGTTCAGATTTTGTTGGTTTTGATAAGATTCCTTATTGATCTTGAAGAGTGACAAGGTTTTCAGAGTCTCCAAAATGACAAAATCGTGTGAAATGCACAATTCTGCCTTGTAAAAACCATTTTTGAGATGCCATGTTTCAATGCTTGTAACTTCTTGCTCAAGTTGAATTAGGATGAGTTCTTCTACTATTTAGAAAGCCCACATATCATACTTAAACTTTGATGTTTACCTTTGGTCTTGATTCATCTTGGATCATAATGAAAAATCCCTCCAAAGTTGGGTAAAACATGAGACAGATTCAGCCTAGAAAATTTCTAAGTGTCAAGAAAAAGTCCATTTCTTAATTTTTGTGATTTTGATCAATCCATAGCTCAAAATCCATGAAGATTTGGAATGTGGTGTAGTTGACAATCTTTTAGTATGTAGTGAGAGCTTTCATTGAAGCTTTGGATGGGCGAAAATGGTTACTTGGATCACAAGTTATGGTCTTGCAAAGTTGGGTAAAAATCAATTTTTCCTATAACTTAGTGAAATTTTAAGTTTCTTAAGGTTGCCCCTTTTGCAAGTAACCTCACTTTTCTTGATTTTTCTTGATGGATGATGATCCAAATCATAAGTTAACATTATTCTTCGCTTAAAGAAGCCATGTTTGTCAAAAAATCTTAAAAGTCATACTTGGTTTTGATCACAGTTGACTTTTTATCAGATGAATTTCAAACTTTGTGATCCTTTATGAAATCAAGCCTTTGGGCTAAATTGAACCTAATGGATGGATTCCATTGGTGTTTTAGAGTGTCTTGAATCATTTCCCAAGGTTTGAGATCATGTCTTGGTCAAAAGTCAAAGGTATGGTTGACTTTTTCTCAGGAACCCTAATTTGTGGTCCAGATGAATTTGAATCTTTGCATTGCTTGTGAACCAAGTTCTTTGAATCAATTCAAACTTATGAATGGATCAATATGATGTATTTGACATTTTCAAAGCATCTCTTGAGGTCCTGGCTCATGCTTTGCTCCAAAAGTCAACTTAGGGGTGAATTAGGTCAGGAAAATCCTAATTCCTGATTTTTGGTGAATGCATCCCCTGAGGCTATTTTGAACTTATGAATGGACTCATAAGGTTCTTTTGTGCTTCTTGGATCATATGTTGAAGTATTGGCTCATGCCCAGATGAAAATTTCTCCCTGGAGGCCTTGGTCGACCAAAACCCTAATTTGGTGACACTGGTGATCTTGAGGCTTGATCAACTTAAAATGTTGCATTCTTGTGTTAAATTCTTGATGAAGGAGACCTCTTGATCCTTCATAGATGTTTGAGAGGCTTGGAAAGTTAAAGATCATGTCAATTCTTGATTGATCCTTTGTCTGAATGCTCTGTGAGGGTTCAAACCCCTAATCCTTGGTTGAGGTGAATACTCAACACTCTTTTGAGAGGATTGATGATGTATGAGAATACATCCATATTGTGGTGATGATTTGCACAATGATGCAAAGTATTGTGGTCAAAATTTAGGGTATGACAGATCCAAACGAAGAAGATTGGTATTATTGGATGAATCTATAATGATATCTAGAAATTTATTGAGTTAAATATTCTTCTTCATTGTATAATGATGCCAAATAAATTCCTTCTTTTCTTGATAAACTATGTATTTGATTGAATATGATTGGAGATGTAAAGAAAATAATAGTTGGAGAAGAGATGAGAAATGGCGCGGAAAGAGGAAGAAGTATAAGGTGTGAATACACTGAAAGTGAGTATGTGGTTGTTGTTAAGAGAAGAAAAAAAGGGTTAAATATGTTTTTAGTCCCTATAAATATCCCAAAATCTAATTTTAGTCCTTAGAACATTTTCATTCAAAGAATGGTCCCTTCAAAAATTTCCATCCATACAATTGGTCCCTGACGTTAAATACCACTAACGGATGCTAACGTGACATGCCACATAATTTTTTTTTTTATGATTGGGCATACACGTGACAATTTTTTCCATTGTTTATTTTTTTATATTAATTAAAATTATAGCAACGGAAAGTCCGACGATAATCCGTCGCTAAGATGAACATCATAAATAAACCCAAAATTTTTAGTTAATTTGTAACTAATTCCTAACTAATTCATAGTGAATTTCTAGCTAATTTAATCACATCATTCTTATGACCTAAAATTTGTTTTTTTAATGTTTTTTGGCGTGAAAGTTTATAACCTTATAAGGATCTTTCACACGAATTATTTTTTTACTTGAGATAAATTACATATGAATTTTTTTAACATCAATTTCTATGAAACAGAAACAACGCAAACGTTGGCATATAATTGATTTTTAAGATAATATTTTGCAGAGACCTATCTAATAATACATAAAATGTATCTGCAAAGTTTCATGGCATTCCAAATAAGTCTCTATTTATTTTGATTTTTTTTCGAAACACTCGTGTTTCGTTCAAAAATCAAAATAAATCGAGACTTATTTGGAATATCATGACACCTTTCAGATCTATTTTATGTATTATTAGATAGGTCTCTGTAAAATATTATCTCAAAATTCAACCATACGTCAACGCTTGCGTTGTTTCCGTTTCATGAAAAATATGCATTAAAAAATTCATATTTAATTCATCTTAAGAAGAAAAAAATTCAATTTTTGTGTGAGAGATCCTTATAAGGTTATAAACTTTCATGCAAAAAATCATGAAAAAATTAAATTTTAGGTCATAAGAATAATATGTTTAAATTAGCTAGGAATTAGCTACAAATTCTGTGTTTGTTTACGATGTTCATCTTAGATTAGCGTCGGACTTTCCGTCCCTATAATTTTAATTAATATAAAAAAATTATAAAAAAGGAAGAAATTGCCACGTGGCATCCACGCCATCATATTTTCCCACACTTACATTGCTATGTGTATGCCCAGTTATAAAAAAGTTTCACGTGGCATGTCACGTCAGCATCCGTTAGTGGCATTTAACGACAGAGACCAATTGTATGGATGGAAAATTTTGGAGGGATCATTCTTTGAACAAAAATGTTCTAAGGACTAAAATTAGATTTTGGGATATTTATAGGGACCTGTAACATATTTAACCCAAAAAAAAATATCGGTCACACATGTCACCACATATATTAAAAAAGAGAAACTAAAAGTAGTATGAATATTTAATTATTTCTTATAGTAGAAAATAACTTTAATATACAGTGTAGTGTATCATCCAAGTGTAGGAATAAACAAAATTATTTTATTATAGGGTTAAATATACAACACCCTCTGTAATGTAAGCGAGACTCGCTTTAACCCCCTGTAAAAGATTTTTTTTATTCCCCTTGTAATACCAAGATTCCCTCAGCTGGACTTTTATTTAATTTTTTATTTATTAACTAAAATCCACATGGATTTTTTTACTTCTTTTTAATTTTCGTTTTTACTTTTTTCTTAATTTTCTTTTTTAGTTTTGTTTATTTTTTTTAATTAATCGAAAATGAGAAATTCATGTGGATTTTTTATGAACATTATTTTATTAATTAATTAATAAAACAATGTATTGGGCCAAAAGCCTAGATTGTCTTACATAGCAGCCCAATACCTGAAGATTTAATAATTATTGTTTAAAAGAGCTTTATAAACACTTCCACTTGATTTTAAAATTTCGATGTGGGACAAAGAAGTTTGCTTTTCAATGGTAGGATATCTCTATTTTGTATAAAACAAAGACATATATGATAACACCACTGAGGCCCTCTAAACAACTGGTTCCCTTGTCAACCATCAACTAAGTTTGTATGCATACACATAGGGGTGGCAAATGGGTCGTGACCCGCCAGGCCGGTCTGCGCACCCGCCAAAAAATGGCGGGTTGGGTTGGGATTTTGGGCCCGTCGCCCACCAAAGCCCATCCCGCTTGTAGCGAGCGATTTTTGTCACTGACGCAACCACCTTATCGCTGGGTTTTTTCTCCTCAATGGAGAAGGGGGTGCTACTTTCGGATTTCTTATTTATCCCGTGAAGCTGGAAGGGAAAGGGAAGGTATCTAAAACTAACCTTGCACGCGCGATGTTTAACTGAACAAAACGCTTAAGAGAGATTGGGGGGTCCGGGGTCAGGTTATACAATGGGTAGTTGTCAAGTACCCATCCTATATGTGGTTATCCACAGGATGTTAGCATTAGGTATCACTTTATAATTGATAGTGTTTTTTTTGCTAATGGGTTGGGAAAGTTTCTTGGGAAAGATGAGTGATTGAGTGAGTTTTTGTTGATGTTCGGGATGTATTTGGTAAGGTACTAGACCTAAGTTTTGATTGGTATGAAGGTACTGGACCTAGAGTTTTTGATCAGTATGCTCGCTAAGATTTCACAATCTTATGCCTACGTATTCCCGTTTAATCGAAACAGGGAAATCAGAGCAATCGTAGTTCCTCCTATTCTAATGGAGCAAAATGATGTTTTGGTGTCTTGTTCAAAGCCCAAGATTGAAGCTAAAATTTTTTAGAGAGAATTTGTCATCTCTAAAGGGGGATTGTTGATTTTTGTGTGCCTTGATCAAAGCGCAAGGTTGACGCTAAAAGGTTAATTGATCCGGCTAGGGGATTTCTTTATACAAAGCCTAAGATGAGGCTGGATAAGACCGACTCAACAAGAGAGTGTATATATTGGTGTCTTGTACAAAGCCCAAGATTGAGGCAAAAAAGAGACTGACTCTTTGGGATTATCATTATACAAAGCCTAAGAGGAGGCTAAAAGCTTGACTTTTTCGGGAAAAATGTTCTTTCTGTCTCGTACAAAGCCCAAGATTGAGTCTAAAAGGGGTTTTGACTCTGCTTAAGGGGATTTCATTCACAAAGCTTTAAAGAAGGCTAAGGAGAATGGACTCCGTTGGGGAAATGCTTATACAGAGCTTTTTTTACTCCATTGGGGAGAATTTGTATGTGTCTTGTACAAAGCCCAAGATTGAGGCTGAAATGAGTTTGACTCTTGCTGGAGAGCATTATCTGTCTTGTACGAAGCCCAAGATTGAGGCTAAAAGGTTGACTCTGCTTGAGGAAAATAATTCCTCAGAGCTGGGAGGAAACGACTCTATCAGGGAAAATATTTGTCCCAAGCTTAAGAGAGGGAGATTTATGTCTTGTACAAAGCCCAAGATTGAGGTTAAAAGGGTTTGACTCAACAAGAGAGTGTTTTATCTGTCCTGTACAAAGCCCAGGATTGTGGCTGAACAAGCTGGAGAAATTATTCTACACACCTTGAGAGGAGACTGGCTCCTGCTAGGGGAAATATTTATACCAAGCTTTGGATAAAGATCGACTCAACAAGAGAGAATTTTTATCTGTCTTGTACAAAGCCCAAGATTGAGGCTAAAAAGGTTGACTCAACGAGAGAGCCTGAAAGGTGACTGACTCAACAAGAGAGTCTTTTATACTCAACAAGAGAGTGATTTATACTCAACAATAGAGTGTTTTGTTGTCTCGTACGAAGCCCAAGATTGAGGCTAAAAGGAGATTGACTCAACAAGAGAGCCATGAAAAGTGATGAGAGAGTCTGAAAAGGTTCTCTCTGCAGTGGAGAATCATTGTACAAAGCCCAAGAGGAGGCTGACTGTGTTGAGGAGAGATCATTATACAAAGCCTAAGAGGAGGCTATCTTACTGCTGAGGATTTGAGATCCTTAGGAAGGGCCAAGTGGGGAGTCAACTCTTGCTGAGGATTACAGAAGAGTTGAGGTATCAGATGCCTTGAGGTTCTGATTTGGGATAAGCTGACCCTGGTTGGAGAACTCTCATGAGAGAGACTAGGTTTTAGCTAGAGATCGATCCAGAGCGACCGGGGTTTCTTCCTATGTTTACAAGGAACTTGAGAATGTATTTGAGACTCAAGAGGATTAGACTGTCCAAGTCTACTATTTGTGGAAGAGTTATATCTTTTGTACGGGCCCAAGAGGAGGCGCGGCCATTAAGGGATGAGAATTAACCCTAAAATGGCCGGAGGTTTGACACTGGAAAGACTGCTCTAGCAAAGGATGACTAAGTTCTATCTTATACCTTTAGAAGATCGTCAGGGTCCTTGTATTAAGCCCAAGAGAAGGCATGAGAACTTCTAAGAAGCCGAAGGGTCCTTGTACAAATCCCAAGAGGAGGCGGGGATGCTTTTAGGAATCCTGTGGGTCCCAAACCGAGAGAAGTTCAAGAAATGCAATTCACTGAGAATAGATCATTTCATGAAAGTTCGAGGTTTGAAGAAACTCAAGAGATGTCATTCATCGAGAATAGATCACCTCTAGGGAGTAGAATTTCTTTGACAGTTTCTAGGGGTGACAGTCTGAGAAAAGGTTCACGAGGAATACTACCTTTCTCTTTGTTCCATATTGTTTAACCCCAAGAGGAGGGAAGACTGTATCTGGAATCCTATGGGGGATCTAGTTTTGTTTGTATTTAAGAGTGACCAACTTGGCTTTACCTAGTTCTAGACCTAGTTGCCGGGGAAAACTCTAAATAACTATACTAGTATATATACAGTTGATATATGACAAGTATTTAAAGAGGATATGAAAGAAGACTAACTATGCGCAGCTTCCCACAATACAGTTATATATATGAAAGCGGATAAAGAAAGTAGGTAAACACTTACCCGTTGTAGAGCTTCCATGTTGTTTTGTTAGTTGTTCAACAAATAAATTAAATAAAGTTTTGATAACAACTATATATTTGGGTTCAAAATCAAAGGAGAAAGTATTTTGAAAATATCGTTGGGGCTTACAGCTCGAGGAGAGGCCCAAATTTAAAAAGTGATTGCACTGTTGTTTTGAATTTGTACAGGGACTTATACAAGTGATTGAGGCTCAAAAAGGTTTTCTGTACAAAGGGATGAGTCTTACACTCTCTCAAGAGGCCCAAAGGATTTTTAAAGAAAAGAAATGGGACTTACAACACGAGGGTAGGCCCAAATGTTTTTTTTTGTTTTGAAATGGCGATCGCGCCGAGATTTTTTTTTAACGCAGAGGGACTTATACAATACCTGAGGCCCAAAAATGGTTTTTGTTAAAAGTGGATTGGGTCTTACACTCTATTAGAGGCCCAAAAATTTTGAAAATGATTTGTTAGGGTGAAAATCAAAGAAACCCTATTTTCATTTTCTTTTAAAAGTAATCTTATTAATAAAAAATGAATAAAATGACAAAAATACCAAATAAGTCTAAATAAACTACTTGTGAGTTTTGGTTAAGGTTGAAAAAATGAGGTTTTAATCACAAGATGATTTAGGGCTCATTTGATTTTGATTTTCAAGATGGATATTCATTTTTAAAAGGTTTTAAAACAATAAAAATGAATTTATTTAAAAAAATACCAAATATATTAAATAAATAATATAAATCTAATTTTTTGTGGAATAAAATATTTCAACATTTTTGTGAGTTTTTGCAAAAAGAACCAATCAAAAATAATTAAAATTGAGAGAGTTATTAATTTTCCAAATCATTTAAAAATAACATGAAAAATAATAAAAAGTGGAAAAATGATAAAAAAAGAGGATCTGGGGCGAGGGGGATTCGAACCCCAGACCTCTAGGGTGCAGTGCGCGCCTTCTACCACTGGGGTGGTGATACATCCGTATATCCAAACCACCCCATGAATATATGAGGCATGTCTTGTTTTTGGCCTGGCCAAGGCAAGGCAAGGCAAGATTTTGGCCAAAAACGTGAAGCTTGTAACTTTCTCATTTCTCCATGGATTGGGACAAAATTTAGGTCTATCCTGCCTAGAATTTCACAAGGAATCCAATGGTGGTGGTGGTTTTTTCAGATGAGGCTCCTATTTCAAAACCCGATAGTGTTCTTGAAATAGGCCTATAATTGCATTTTCTATGCTACCTCTTGTTATAGGCATGAATTATATGATGAATTGGTTCAAACATAACATATATAACATGTATGAGATGCGCATGATCAGTGGACTTCAAAGCAATGCATATTTCAAGGAGTTCAAGTTATGATGCTTACCTCTTTAGGAGCTTTTTGGGCTATCTGTCAAGTTTCTTGTGCCAGAAACAATTTGATGCTTTGGACACCCTCAAATGATCCCTTAGAAGCTTTTAGAATGGTTAGAACCAACTGGAATCCTCAGGAACAAGTTTGAGCTCTTTCTTGCAAAAGAGACAAAAGTGACCAATATAGCAACTCTCTCAAATGGTGTTCCAGATGTGGGGAACCATTTGGGATAGTTCAAGGATGATATTTGGAGTGTGTTTGAGGTCTTATCTGGTTTTGAAAGTGACTGAATCAAGACATGGCTTTAAAAATGCAAAAAAGTCCAATTTTGAGGTTTTGAGATGGGACTTTGTGGTTTTGGTGTTACAGGTCACATATGAGAGTTTGGACAGCTTAGATATGACATATTGGATGTGTTTGGATCATGAGCTATGATGGAAATGCTCTCTAACTCAAAAACTTAGAGTTACCTTGCAAAAGAAGGCATTTTGGCCTAGAGAAAGGGATTTTGAGGAAAGCAGGTGTTGTAGTGCTTTGGTGTACTCAAACTGAGCACAAATGAGCTCTATTTATAGTAGAGTAAGTTTGTTTTGCAAGCAATAGTGAATGGTGGCTGCAGCAAGCCTTTGGCCAATTGGATCACTTTGGAATCTTAAGTCTCCTCTAGCCATTGACTAGAGGCTAGAGCACAGGCCTATGGCTCTTTAGTTCAGAGCTTATCCTTGACTCATTCAGTTGGAATAGGCTCAGTTCATGCCACCTTGGTGTATCCATTGAATGCTTGGAAACAAAATTGAATTCTTGGCACATTTTATCCTTTTTAGGAATGACAAACCTAATGTAGTTTCTTGGACTTTGGAGACTTGGGGATCAGATCATTCCATCCTTGTTTTATCCTCAGATGTGTCCAAAATGATGACAAGGCTTGGAGTTTCTCAAATTGATCAAATCGAGCCATAATGCACAAGTATGCCTTGTGTGATAGTTTGCATCAAGGCACATTGCAACTGTCATAACTCATAGCTCAGGTGGAATTTGATAGAGTTCTTGGACATTTTGGAAAGCTGATATATCCTATTTCAATATGATGTCCAACTTTGGTTTTGATCCTACTTGAATTACATTGAAAACTGCCTTTATATTTGGGGAAAAATAAGGCAGATTCTGACTTAGTAAAAATTTCACTAAGTGTTGGAAAAATGTCACTTTTGTGTTTTCAGCCATTTTGATCACTCCATAACTTAAAGTTCATGAGGAATTGGAATGAGATGTAGTTGACACTTTTAAAGTATGCTATGAGATCTACAAATCCATCTTTGGATCATCCAAAATGGTTGTTTGGATCTCATGTTATGGGGTTTGGAAGTTGGTACCCTTGCCACTTTGTTCCATAACTTAGAAAAATTCTAAGTTTTTATGGTTACCCCTTTTACAAGTTATCCTATTTTTATTGATTTTTCTTGATGAATGATGATTCCAATCACACATTAACATCATTTTAAGGTCAAGGAACCATAATTGTGAAAAATCTCAAAAAGTCAATGTTGGCTTTTGTGCACAGTTGACTTTTTATCAGATGAATTCCAAACTGTGCGATCATGAGTGAAATCTGTAACACCCCCAATCTATACCCACAATCAATTAAAGCGGTAAAAGAAAATTCAAAATTTCATCAGAGTATATTTAAATTGTCATGGCATAGACTGGGGGAATCACATTATATTGAAACAAATCATACAACACCTGCTCATTAAAGATATGCAACAGTGGGGTAGCAATCAACAGAGGAACTCAGTTCCTTACACCCACATTTCAGATTTTAGAATAAAAGCGGAAAATCTAAAACTGAATATCATATATATACATATCATGAAAAGTTTGTCATACATCAAGTTGTACATACACAAGCCAAAATATATATATACATAATACACAAACATCACAAACGGCCTCCCTAACTACCCGGTGTCACATATCAGAGCCGACCGACAAAAGAATGAAGACGCAAAGCTTCACAAAAATACCTCCAGTAACTCTAATCTGCAATGCCTCATAGAGCATTATAAAACAGCAGAAGGGTGAGAAAAACAATCATAATACAGTTGCATATAATTATATATTAACGCCTAAATGCACATATAGATTTCTCACCACAACATACAACTGAACCCAAATACCACACAACATCCTACATATTTCATTTATCTAACACCAATGCATATTAATCGTACACAATGCAATTATCACCAAGAATATCAATTCATCAATTCCACACAGGATTAAGCCATTCACAATTCTCACACATAGTCAATCATATTTTATGATTTATGCAAATGCACAGAGACCGACACAACGACTCTATGCACATGCCATGCGGTACCGACTTCCCATATTTCTCATCACTAGTTCACTCAGGAACTCTGCTGGAATCATCGCTCGTTACTGAGGATCGCTCAAGTAACACCCCGTCGGGCCTACGATGTTCCCCGTCGCCTTAGGTCCTCTTGGTATAAGGTGCACGACGTTTATGGATTGCTTTAGGTCCTCTCGGTATAAGGTGCACAATCCAATCGCTCACACCCCACATGGGCACACGATCGTCTATAACCATCGCTTTTAGTCCTCTTATTTTTAAGGCTATTCATACCTCTTATTTTTAAGGCTCACGATGTTATAGCAGATTCCCTCTGGAATCAAACCGTCACTCAGGACGTCACAACAATGCATATCATGATGCTTGGCATACAATGACTCATGACATTTAATATGCGCACATACATGCATTCATCCACATCAACAAAATCACACTTTGCACTTATGCCCAAAACAATGCATTTAATCGCCACACGGCCACAATTCATCTCAATACCATCTAAACACATGCATTTACATCATACATCAGCACCTTGCATAATAAACATCAATTACACACAGTTATAATGACAAAAGTCGACAACCGACACTATTCTCGATTTTCGACATAATTAAATTGGCTAACAATTTCCAAATCATCATAATAAGAAAGTACCGCTCAATAGCTACACAACGATACCAAGAATGTAAAAATCAGATAAACGGAACCCAAGTTACGAAAGAAAAACGAAAACGATATTTTGAAAAGTCCCCTTTTTTCATTCTCCTGGCCATACGTGTATTGCCCTGAGCCATACGCGTATTGCCCAAAATCCTCGCCATGCCATACGCATATTGCCCAAGGCCATACGCGTATGGCCGGAGACCATTTTTCCCCAAAAATCCCATTTTAATTCCAATACGCGTAGTGTCCAACACCATACGCGTATTGCCCTGAAATGTTACGCGTATCATACGCAAATGGGCAGATGGCCGAGAAAAGTAACATCCCATACGCGTATTGGCCCAAAACACGCCCACGTTACGCGTATTGCCAAGGTCCATACGCGTATGAACATGCCTCATACGCGTATGACCTGGAAAAACCAAAAAAAATCTGCAGAACTTTGTTCTGCATTTTCTCAACCAAAACACTCCAATTTTTCACCTACACCCAGAAAATTACCAATACAAGGTATAACAACATGTATCTATCATGTATCAACAATAATGAACACTAAAAACCTGATTTCCAACACATTTAATCGATTTCTAATCAATTTTACATAATATAGGTTTTACTAAATTTCTCCAAATTAATTCAAAAACAACCACAAATACACATACTTAATCATACACAATCATACAATAATTGAGTTTCGCACCCTTACCCGGTTAAATCGATTCTAGGAGTTTATTTCTTAAATATCCAAGTTTTTCTTACTATTTCTTCTCTTCTTCTCTTTTCTCCCCTTTTTCCTTCTCTTCCTTTTCTTTCTCTCTATTTTTCGCTCTTTCTATTTTCTATTCTTTCTACTTAATGAAAATATTATGAAATGACCAAAATACCCCCACACTCAAATATCTCGCAAACGTTCCCAAAACCCGATAAAATATCACAACATTGAAAAATAACATATTTTCAGATAAAAGTCGAAAATAAAATAAAATAATAATAAAATAATCAAACGACTCGATTAAATAAAAACACACAAAAACTGGGGTGTTACAACTCCCCCCCACTTAGAAATTTTCGTCCTCGAAAATATACCTGAGACGAACAACTCTGGATACGACTCCCGCATCCGACTCTCCAACTCCCAAGTCAAATTGCCCTCAGCAGCGCCTCCCCACGCCACTTTCACAAGTGCAATATCCTTGCCTCTCAGCCGCTTCACTTCGCGATCCAAAACCCTAATTGGTAACGCCTCAACCGTAAGGTTCTCCCTTACCTCAACCTCATCCATCGGAATCACATGCGACGGATCTGGAACATACTTCCGAAGCTGTGAAACATGAAACACATCGTGCAGATTTGACAGATTCGGCGGCAACGCCACCCTATAAGCCACAGCACCCACTCTCGCGGATATCTGGTAAGGACCAATAAACCGAGAAGTAAGTTTCTTTGATTTCAATGCACGACCCACACCTGTTACCGGCGTAACCCTTAGAAATACATGATCGCCCTCTTGGAACTCAAGATCTTTCCGTCTCCGATCATGATAACTCTTTTGCCTACTCTAAGAAGCCTTCATCTTCTCTCGAATAAGTTTCACTTTTTTCGTCGTCTGTTGAACCAACTCTGGTCCAACCACCGTACTCTCACCAGATTCGTGCCAACACAATGGTGTTCGACACCTTCGCCATACAGTGCTTCAAACGGTGCCATTCCAATACTAGAATGAAAACTGTTATTATACGTGAATTCAATCAATGCAAGATAACTATCCCACGCACCACCTTGTTCCAAAACACACGCTCTCAACAAATCTTCCAACGACTGAATCGTCCTCTCCGTCTGACCATCCGTCTGCGGATGATAAGCCGAACTCAATCTCAATTTAGAACCCAAAGCCTTCTGCAAACTTTCCCAAAATCTCGAAGTAAACCTAGGATCTCGATCCGAAACAATACTCAATGGAATCCCATGCAACTTCACAATCACACTAATGTAAATCTCCGCCAACCTCTCCAAAGAAAAACTAATGTCAATCGGAATGAAATGAGCCGATTTAGTCAGCCTATCAACAACCACCCAAATAGCATTATGCCCTCGCTGAGTATTCGGTAATCCTATTACAAAATCCATGGAAATGCTATCCCACTTCCACTCAGGAATATCCAACTGTTGCAACAAACCACTAGGCCTCAGATGTTCTACCTTCGATTTCTGACAAGTCAAACATGCATAAACAAACTGAGCCACATCTCTTTTCAAACCAGACCACCAGAAAATCTTCTTCAAGTCTTGGTACATCTTATTCGCTCCCGGATGTATACTCAAATTACTCCTGTGTCCTTCTTCCAAAATCATCTTTTTCAACTCCGCATCATCAGGAATACAAATTCTATCTCGGAATCTCAAAACACCATTAATATCCACTTTAAAATCACTATTCGCATCTTTTTCTCCAACCAACATCAAATCCACAAATTTCACATCCAGCTTCTGCTTCTCACTAAGAGTCATCAGAAAATCATTAGTAATCGTTAGCATACCAAGCCTTACACTATCCGACGTCACTTCACATACCAAACTCAAGTCTCTAAACAATTCCAAAAGTTCCCACTCCTTCACCATTAAGGCGGACATATGCAACGATTTCTGACTCAATGCATCAGCTACTACATTAACTTTACCAGGATGGTAATTCAAACCAAAGTCGTAGTCCTTCAAGAATTCCAACCATCTACGCTGCCTCATATTTAGCTCTTTTTTATCAAACAAATATTTCAAACTTTTATGACCACTAAAGACTTCAAACCTTGCACCGTAGAGATAATGCCTCCAGATCTTCAACACAAACACCACAGCCGCTAACTCAAGATCATGAGTAGGATAATTTTTTCTCATGAACTCTTAACTGCCTTGAAGCATAAGCCACCACCTTACCCTCTTGTATCAAAACACCACCTAGACCAATCAAAGAAGCATCACTATAAACCACAAATGGTTCATTAGGATTCGGTAAAATAAAAATCGGAGATGTCGTCAATCTTCGCTTCAGCTCATTAAAACTCTCTTCGCACCGAATATCCCAAATGAACGCTTGCCCTTTACAAGTCAACTGGGTCAAAGGAAGTGCTAGCTTAGAAAAACCTTCAATAAACCTTCGATAATAACCGGCCAACCCCAAAAAGCTTCAAATTTCAATAACAGATCTCGGAGCCTCCCATTGTAGAACTGCTTCTACTTTATATGGATCCACAGAAATACCATTACCTGAAATTACGTGTCCAAGAAAATTCACCTCCGACAACCAGAATTCACACTTGGACAATTTGGCAAAAAGCTTCCTTTCTTTCAAAACCTGCAAAACAATACGTAAATGCTCCGCGTGCTCTTTCCGAGACTTGGAATAAATCAAAATGTCATCAATAAATACAACAACAAAATCGATCCAAATGCTCGTGAAAAATACGATTCATGTATTCCATGAACACACCTGGCGCATTAGAAACCCCGAACGGCATCACAGAATATTCATAATGACCGTAACGAGTCCTAAAAGCCGTCTTCTGGATATCTTCCTCTTTCACCCTTATCTGATGATACCCCGACCTCAAGTCAATCTTACTAAACACACAAGCACCAACCAACTGATCCATCAGATCATCAATCCTTGGAAGAGGATACTTATTCTTAATCGTCACCTTATTCAACTGGCGATAATCAATACACAACCGCATACTCCCATCCTTCTTTTTCACCAATAAAACTGGAGCACCCCACGGAGAAACACTAGGTCTCACAAACCTCTTCTCCAACAACTCATTCAACTATTTCTTTAACTCAACCAACTCAGATGCCGACATACGATAAGGTGCCATAGAAACAGGTCTAGTACCAGGAACTAGATCTATAGAAAACTCCACCTCTCTCTCTCTGGTGGCAAGTCAGAAATATCCTCAGGAAACACTTCCGGAAAATCACACACAACAGGAAATACATCAAGTGAAACTTGACTATCCACAGTCAAAGATGCAAACAACCCAAACAACTGAGCTTCATCCGCCAAAAGTCTCTTCAACTCTTTGGTAGATAAGAAACTCGAGTCTTCGTCTTCCTCAAGAGAAGGAAACCTTACCAGCTTATGATAACAATCAATATGAACCCAATTGAATTGCAACCAATTCATTCCCAAAACCACATCTAAACCCTCCAGCGGCAAACACACTAAATCCATCTCAAAGTCTTTACCATAAATGGTCAAAGGATAACTTAGACAAACCAAAGAAGTAGTTACTGACCCCATTGCTGTAGTATCAATAACCATCTCACCACCCATCAAAGACAATACAAGATTCAAACGCTTCGCGCACTCAGACGAATTAAATGAGTGAGTCGCTCCAGTATCAATAATAGCAACTAAAGGCGTACTATTAATAAAACAAGTACCTCTGATCAGACGATCTGCACTTGAAGTCTGAGTTCCTGCCAAGGCAAATACTTTCCCACCAGATTGAGCCTGCTTCGGTTTCGGACACTTCGTACTAATATAACCAGGTTCACCACAGTTAAAACACTTAACCACATTGTTTCTCTTGCACTCAGCTGCTACATGTCCTAAACCTCCATAATTAGAACACTTACTCACATCCTTCCTGCACTCAAACTGACGATGCCCCAACTCACCACATTTAAAACATCTCGGAGAATTAGACATACCTCCTCCACCTGACCTTCTATCAAAAGTACCCCTTTGTTCAGCTAGTGTCACATACGGACCACCACGGAACTGTTGCTTCCCTTTCCTCTCGCTCACACTCTTGTAATGAGTAGAACGAGCCTTACTGTCCTCCTCATAAATCCTACAGCAATCCACCAAATCAGAAAACCTCTTAATCCTTTGATAACCAATTGCCTGCTTTATCTCAAGACGCAATCCGTTCTCAAACTTAACACACTTGGAAAATTCCGCAGTCGCTTCAGCATAATGAGGATAAAACTGCACAAGTTCCACAAACTTAAAAGTATAATCAACAACAGACATATTACCTTGTTTCAGTTCCAAGAACTCGATTTCCTTCTTTCCTCTTACATCTTCAGGAAAATACCTTCTCAGAAACTCCACGCTAAACACAGCCCAAGTAATCTCCTCCTCTACAGCTTCCAACACATGACGTGTACTAACCCACCAATCATCAGCTTCTTCCAATAACAAGTGAGTACCCAGTCTCACCTTCTGATCTTTAGCACAATCCATCACTAAAAAAATCCTTTCAATCTCTTTTAGCCAAATCTGAGCACCATTAGGATCATATCTTCCTTTGAAGACAGGCGGTTTGTTCTTCCTGAACTCATCATTACCTGCAGCATTAGGTGCACCCTGCACAACCCGAGCCATAGCTTGCATAGCAGCAGCCAAAGCAGCATCGTTCCTACCAGCCATATTCTGTTTATTTCCAATAACAGAAACTATGGTTAAACAAACAACTCACTCCAACGCCAAAACCGACAAGGACAGACACAACTGACACGAACTAGCTCTGATACCACTTAATGTAACACCCCTAATCTATACCCCCAATCAATTAAAGCGGTAAAAGAAAATTCAAAATTTCATCAGAGTATATTTAAATTATCATGGCATAGACTGGGGGAATCACATTATATTGAAACAAATCATACAACACCTGCTCATTAAAGATATGCAACAGTGGGGTAGCAATCAACAGAGGAACTCAGTTCCTTACACCCACATTTCAGATTTTAGAATAAAAGCGGAAAATCTAAAACTGAATATCATATATATACATATCATGAAAAGTTTGTCATACATCAAGTTGTACATACACAAGCCAAAAGATATATATACATAATACAAAAACATCACAAACGGCCTCCCTAACTACCCGGTGTCACATATCAGAGCCGACCGATAAAAGAATGAAGACGCAAAGCTTCACAAAAATATCTCCAGCAACTCTAATCTGCAATGCCTCATAGAGCATTATAAAACAGCAGAAGGGTGAGAAAAACAATCATAATACAGTTGCATATAATTATATATTAACGCCTAAATGTACATATAGATTTCTCTCCACAACATACAACCGAACCCAAATACCACACAACATCCTACATATTTCATTTATCTAACACCAATGCATATTAATCGTACACAATGCAATTATCACCAAGAATATCAATTCATTAATTCCACACAGGATTAAGCCATTCACAATTCTCACACATAGTCAATCATATTTTATGATTTATGCAAATGCACAGAGACCGACACAACGACTTTATGCACATGCCATGCGGTACCGACTTCCCATATTTCTCATCACTAGTTCACTCAGGAACTCTGCTGGAATCATCGCTCGTTACTGAGGATCGCTCAAGTAACACCCCGTCGGGCCTACGATGTTCCCCGTCACTTTATGACCTCTTGGTATAAGGCGCACGACGTTTATGGATTGCTTTAGGTCCTCTCAGTATAAGGCGCACAATCCAATCGCTCACACCCCACATGGGCACACGATCGTCTATAACCATCGCTTTCAGTCCTCTTATTTTTAAGCCTATCCATACCTCTTATTTTTAAGGCTCACGATGTTATAGCAGATTCCCTCTGGAATTAAACCGTCACTCAGGACGTCACAATAATGCATATCATGATGCTTGGCATACAATGACTCATGACATTTAATATGCGCACATACATGCATTCATCCACATCAACAAAATCACACTTTGCACTTATGCCCAAAACAATGCATTTAATCGCCATACGACCACAATTCATCTCAATACCATCTAAACACATGCATTTACATCATACATCAGCACCTTGCATAATACACATCAATTACACACAGTTATAACGACAAAAGTCGACAACCGACACTATTCCCGATTTTCGACATAATTAAATCAGCTAACAATTTCCAAATCATCATAATAAGAAAGTACAGCTCAATAGCTACACAACGATACCAAGAATGTAAAAATCAGATAAACGGAACCCAAGTTACGAAAGAAAAACGAAAATGATATTTTGAAAAGTCCCCTTTTTTCATTCTCCTGGCCATACGCGTATTGCCCTGAGCCATACGCGTATTGCCCAAAATCCTCGCCATGCCATACGTGTATTTCCCAAGGCTATACGCGTATGGGCAGAGACCATTTTTCCCCAAAAATCCCATTTTAATTCCAATATGCGTAGTGTCCGACACCATACGCGTATTGCCCTGAAATGTTACGCGTATCATACGCAAATGGGCAGATGGCCGAGAAAAGTAACATCCCATACGCGTATTGGCCTAAAACACGCCCACGTTACGCGTATTGCCAAGGTCCATACGCGTATGAACATGCCCCATACGCGTATGACCTGGAAAAACCAGAAAAAATTCTGCAGAACTTTGTTCTGCGTTTTCTCAACCAAAACACTCCAATTTTTCACCTACACCCAGAAAATTACCAATACAAGGTATAAAAACATGTATCTATCATGTATCAACAATAATGAACACTAAAACCCTGATTTCCAACACATTTAATCGATTTCTAATCAATTTTACATAATATAGGTTTTACTAAATTTCTCCAAATTAATTCAAAAACAACCACAAATACACATACTTAATCATACACAATCATACAATAATTGAGTTTCGCACCCTTACCCGGTTAAATCGATTCTAGGAGTTGATTTTTTGAATTCCCAAGTTTTTCTTACTATTTCTTCTCTTCTTCTCTTTTCTCCCCTTATTCCTTCTCTTCCTTTTCTTTCTCTCTATTTTTCTCTCTTTCTATTTTCTATTCTTTCTACTTAATGAAAATATTATGAAATGACCAAAATACCCCCACACTCAAATATCTCGCAAACGTTCCCAAAACCCGATAAAATATCACAACATTGAAAAATAACATATTTTCAGATAAAAGTCAAAAATAAAATAAAATAATAATAAAATTAATCAAACGACTCGATTAAATAAAAACACACAAAAACTGGGGCGTTACAAAATCAAGTCCTTGACCTAAATCAAACCTAATGGCTATGTTCCATAGGTGTTATAGGGTGTACTGAATCATGTCCCAAGGTTTGGGAGCATATCTTGGTCAAAAGTCAAAGATGCAGTTGACTTTTTCCTCAAAACCCTAATTGTGGTCTTGATGAAATTGAAACTTGTGAATCAAGCTTCTTGGACCAATCCATTGTTGTAAATGGATCAATGTGGTGTATGGGAGACCCTCAAATCATGTCTTGAGGTCTTAGCTCATGCTTTGTCCCAAAAGTCAACTTAGGGGTGAATTAGGTCAAGAAACCCTAATTCCTGATTTTTGATAAATGCATCCCCTGAGGTAAAATTGACTTGATGATTGGGTCCATGAGGTCCCTTGGAGTATCTTAAGTTATGCTTTGAAGTATTGGCTCATTCCTAGATGAAAATTTTCATCTGGAGGCCTCAGTCGACCAAAAACCTAATTTGGTGACACTGGCGATCTTGAGGCGTAATCCACTTGGAATGTTGCAACCTTGTGCTTGATTCTTGATGTGGGAGTCCTCTTGATCCTTTGTGGGTGTTTGAGAGGCTAGACAAGGTGAAGATCATGTCATTTCTTGATTGATCCTTTGTTTAATTGCTCTGAGAGGGCTTAAAACCCTAATTATTGATTGTGGTGAATGCTCAACCATCTTTGAGGAGATTGATGAGGCATGTAAATACATCCACATTGTGATGATGATTTTCACAATGATGGGAAATCTTAGTGTTCAAAATTTGGGGTATGACAGATGCCCCTATTTAATCTTCTTGGTCCCGAAGGTGTGAATGTCGAAGGTATTCGGGCATTCGGGGTGCAAGAGGATTAAATATCGGAATACCCAAAATTTTGATGGTGGTTATGAATGGCAGTTTGCTCATCCATCTTCTTTTGCTAAGCAATGATGCTTAGAAAAGGTAAAAACTTCCCCTCGATCCTGGTCTTCAGCCAAGGAACTGGTCTCAGTTTTCTTTTAAAACAAAATTCCCCTCGATCCTGGTTTCCTACCAAGGAACTGGTCTCAGTTTCTAATGTAAACTTCCCTGTGATCCTAGTTTCCTACCAAGGAACTGATCTCAAGTTCTGATATAAACTTCCCCTCGATCCTGGTTTCCTACCAAGGAACTGGTCTCAGTTTCTGATATAAACTTCCCCTCGATCCTGGTTTCCTTCCAAGGAACTGGTCTCAGTTTCTGATGTAAACTTCCCCTCCATCCTGGTTTCCTACCAAGGAACTGGTCTCAGTTTCTTTTATCAATAAACTTTCTTGACAAGGGACGCTATTCGTAGCGGTTTTCCTCAAACTTCTCGCCGAATTTTCCTGGAGAGATGCCATTTGATGGAAAAAGTTTTGATGTCAGACTTGCTGGGGAACCCATCCATCTGAATGGTAGAGGTGTTCAAATTTCTCTGTTTGGAGACGCCATTTGTCGACTCTACTGGGGAAAACGAGTCTCTTGAGAGATTGTTTCCTGTTTAGGGATATTAAATCATACTTTTCCTCGAGATCTTCTCGAAGGAAATGCCATGTGATGTAATCCAATTTGGAGGTGCTGACGACCTTTTCGTCAGCAAATTTTTCGGAGAAAAACTGCTGTATTGCCGAATCTTTGATGAAGAGGCTTTCTCTGGGGATTTTCCTTAATCCGGGAAAGCGAAGAAATCATCTTCAATGGTGAAGAGTGGCGTTTGTCAAAAGTCTTCTTGTCTTTCAGAGGTTCAAGTTATCAAAGTGGTCGAGGACCGACTCCGATCCAGAAATAAACTGGAGGGAGAGAGATTGCTTAGATGATTCACTTCCTGATGAGGAAAGAAATGACAACTCAATTGACAAGAGGACTTTTATCACTAGGGGACAATACCGACTAGAGTGATAGTGATGCAATATGAATATGAACGTAAATCAATAATGCATGTTGTATGTATGTTTATGCTGACACCCTGACGTGACATACAGACTAATAAATGAACACGACTGGATACTCGGCTACTGCAGGGGACGAAAAGGTATCTTCGGTTCAAAATGGCAATTCTGCCTTGCTTAGGAGAGATGATTCCGGTGAGGAACCATGTTGGTCGGGCTTAGGAGATAAGAACTCTGTCGAGTATGTCAGATGAAACATTCGCATCTGACACAGCTGATCCTTCATTCAGGCGTACTGGTTAAGAAGGAGTACTTTGATTCTGCACTTTGAGGTTCGATTACTTCTGGAGAAACGACCGATGTTCTTTCGATGTTCAACAGTCAAAAGAAATTGCCATCCTTATTTTAAAAGCAGATAAATATTGACAAGTAAATTCATTTTTATTTTATTTCAAGAATCGTTGATCATATTAAAATGTCGTTCTGTAAAGCTAAAACAAATAAGAATTACAATCAAAAGCACTAAGGCTCAAATTTTATTGATAGGATGGAAATCAGCCAAGCGCGTGATTCCATAAAGTATTTACAAAGTTAGAAAATGGTAATTTTAGGGAAAAGGGGCTACATTGAAACATAATGACCGTTATCCTTCTACCAACTTTGAATTCTGAGCATCCTGAGCTTCCGTCGAAGATGACCTTGACTGGAGTTTTCCTGACAGATGACATGACTGCTGCTGGTGGATTTAACCTGACCAGACGTAGTTACTTGCCATTATCCCTAACTTTTTCCTGGATTGTACTTTTGAGATTTCCAATCCATCGGGATGATTTTTTATTATGTCTCTAATTTTTTCCTGGACTGGCCTTTCGGGTTTTCAATCCACCGAGACGTTTTTTTAGGCGAAGTATTTCTTGACTACGTCAAAATTTATGGGGTAGACAAATTCCTCTCCGTCCATGGTTGCAAGTCTCAAGGCGCCGCCTGAGAAAGCTTTCTTGACCACATAGGGGCCGTCATAATTCGGAGTCCATTTGCCCCGGGAACCAGTGAGGAAGTATTGTATCTTCTTGAGCACAAGGTCTCCTTTTCTGAAGACCCGAGGTCGAACCTTTTTATCAAACGCCTTTTTCATCCTTTGCTGATACAACTAACCATGGCATAGAGCCGTTATTTGCTTTTCTTCGATCAGATTTAGTTCTTTGTATCGACTTTGACACCATTCAGCTTCTGTTAGCCTGGCTTCCATCAATACCCGGATTGATGGGATCTCTACATCTATGGGAAGCACTGCCTCCATGCCATATACTAGAGAGAAAGGGGTTGCCCCTGTTGAAGTGCGGACAGATGTGCGATAACCGTGAAGAGTAAAGGGTATCATCTCGTGCCAATCTTTGTAGGTTACAACCATCTTTTGAATAATCTTTTTGATATTCTTGTTAGCCGCTTCTACCGCTCCGTTCATCTTAGGCCGGTAGGGAGATGAGTTATGGTGTTCAATCTTGAACTCAACGCACAAATCTTTCATCATCTTATTATTCAAGTTGGATCCATTATCAGTAATGATCTGGCTTGGAACACTATAACGGCAGATGAGATTGTTTTTGATAAATCGGACCACCACTTATCGGGTTACATTGGCGTATGATGCTGCTTTGACCCACTTGGTGAAGTAGTCAATGGCTACCAAGATGAACCGATGTCCGTTCGAAGCCTTGGGTTCAATCATGCCAATCATGTCGATTTCCCATATAGAAAAAGGCCATGGAGAAGAAAGAACTTTGAGATGCGTTGGCAGTACATGGATTTTGTCTGAGTATAACTGACACTTGTGACACCTCCTCATGTACTTATAGCAGTCGGATTCCATTGTCAACCAATAGTACCCTGCTCTTAGAATTTTTATCACCATTGTGTGTCCGTTGGCATGAGTGCCAAAGGATCCTTCATTAATTTCTTTCATCATCATGTTTGCTTCTGGTCTGTCTATGCATCAGAGCGAGACCATGTCGAAGTTTCTCTTATAGAGTGATCACCGCTCAGGAAGAAGCTGCCTGCTAGCCTTTCGAGGGTCTTTCTGTCTTTTCTGGAGGCCCCAGGTGGGTACCCTTGTTTCTGAAGGAAACATTTGATATTGTGATACCAAGGTTTGTCGTCTATGACTGCTTCAATCGTGAAGATGTAGGCGGGCCGTTCAAGGCGCATTATGTCGATCTTAGGTAAGTCATTCCACTGACCTACACTAATCATGGAAGAGAGAGTGGCTAATGCATCAGCCATGTGATTCTCTTCACGAGGGATGTTATGAAACTCGATTCTGTTGAAGAATGGTAACAACCTCCTCGCATAATCTTTGTAAGGAATCAATCCTGATTGGTATGTGTTCCAATCTCCTTTGATTTGATTGATAACCAGGGCTGAATCGCCATATACATCCAAGTTCTTGATCCTTAAGCCGATCGCTTCTTCGAGACCCATGATACAAGCTTCGTATTCGGCCTCATTGTTTGTACACTTGATTGTCAGTCTGGCAGTGAAAGGAATGTGGGTACCCTGAGGTGTTATGATGATTGCCCCAATTCTGTTTCTGTAATGATTGACAGCTCAATCAAAAATTAGTCCCCATTGGGAATCTGGTTCTGGCCCTTCACTGGATAGCGGTTCATCGCAGTCTTTCATTTTTTTAAATACATGACATCTTCGTCTGGGAAGTCAAATCCGACTAATTCTTGATCATCAGTCAGTTGATGAGCCAAATGATCAGGTAAAACACTTCCTTTGACGGTTTTCTGAGCATGGTACTCAATGTCGTATTCTGATAACAACATCTGCCAACGGGTTATCCTTCCCGTGAGAGCAGGCTTTTCAAAGACGTACTTGATCGGATCCATTTTAGAAATTAACCAAGTAGTGTGACGGATCATATATTGGCAAAGACGTTTGGCTGCCCAAGCCAGAGTGCAACAAGTTTTCTCAAGCATAGTGTACCGAGTTTCACATTCGGTAAACTTCTTGCTTAAATAGTAGATGGCCGATTCTTTTCTTTTGGTTTCGTCTTGTTGGCCAAGTACACAACCCATCGAGTCTTCCAAGACCGTTAGGTAGATGATCAGTGGTTTTCCTTCCACTGGAGGTGATAGAATCGGTGGGTTCAACAGGTATTCCTTGATACTGTCGAAGGCGGTTTGGCAGTCTTCTGTCCAAACGCAGTCCTGATTCTTTTTGAGTAATTTAAAAATTGGCGCGCATGTCGCAGTCATGAGGTATATAAATCTGGAAATGTAATTCAAATGTCCCAGGAACCCCCTGACTTGTTTTTCAGTCTTTGGAAAAGGCATTTCTTGAATGGCCTTGACCTTGTCAGGATCAACCTCAATTCCTTTATGGCTGACGATGAACCCTAGCAGTTTCCTCGAACGGACACCGAAGTGCACTTATTGGGATTCAAGCGGAGTTTGTACTTCCTCAGACGCTCGAATAGCTTTGACAGGTGATCATATCATCGACATACACCTCAATTTCTTTGTGTATCATGTCATGAAACAGAGTAGTCATGACCCTTTGATAGGTTGCCCCGGCGTTCTTCAAACCGAACGACATTACCTTGTAACAAAAGGTACCCCATGGGGTGATGAACGAAGATTTCTCCATGTCTTTTAGCGCCATTTTTATCTGATTATAGCCCGAGAATCCATCCATGAAGGAGAAGACTTTAAACTTTGCTGTATTGTCTACCAGCATGTCAATTTTCGATAAGGGAAAGTCATCCTTTGGACTGGCTTTATTCAAATCCTTGTAGTCTATGCACATTCTGACCTTTCAGTCCTTTTTCGGAACTGGTACTATGTTGGCTAGCCATTGAGGATATTCTGATGTGGCAAGGAAACCCGCGTCAATCTGTTTTTGTACTTCCTCTTTGATTTTGATGGCCATGTCTGGATGAGTCCGTCTTAGTCTTTGTTTTACTGGCGGACATTCTGATCTCAACGGCAGATGATGTTCCACGATGCTGGTATCCAACCCTGGCATGTCCTGATAAGACCAAGCGAATACATCAGGAAACTCTTTGAGAAGCTTTATCAAATTTTCTTTGATAGTCGGACTGAGCAGTGCCCCAATCTTGACTTCTTTTCTCTCTTCTTCTGAACCCAAGTTGACCGTTTCCAACGGCTCTTTGTGAGGTTCAATGGACCTTTCCTCTTGTCTGAGTAGTCAGGAGATCTCTTCTGGAATTTCTTCGTCATTTTCTTCTTCAGCCTCAAATACCGGGAATTCAAAGTTAGAAGAAGGCATTGGACCGTATGTTTCAATGGGGTTTAAAACAAGCAATCTACATGACGTGATGATTTATTTTAGAAGAGATAGAGAGAATGCAAGTGTGTGCAGTGTTTTTTTTTTAACAATGCTTGTTTTTATTATTAGAGTTGTTTTTAGGATTACCATTTTCTGAAAAAGCGAAAAGAGAAAACAACAATAAATGCGAAAATTATAGAACGACGTTATTTTATTTATGATTTGGTCGATTCTTGAAACTACAACCCTATAAAACAAAACTCTGTCGCTTTGGGCAAAGCGAAGAGGTACATTTACAGAAAGTGAGCCCTATCAAAACATCCGTTTCACCTAGGCAAGGTGAAAGGTTAAGATAAAGACGGCAATTACTTAGACTTATGAACAACTTTCAGAACGTTGACTACAACCCATTGGCGGCGAACTCCTCAGTGAATCACAAAGTTTGGTACCTTCTTTCTTAGCTTGTCTTCAGAAATGACGCTGATTTCTAGTGGAGTAGGATCATTGGAATCTGTCTCCCAGGCAGAGTTGTCGTAAGAGGATTCTTCAGTTGTATTTTGCATAGTATTTGTACTCTTAGGTATATCTCCCCATCCAGTGGGCTGGATGTATTCGAGCCTGATACGAGAGCTTTTAGGAGCGGTGTATTTGACCATGAAGTCGTATTTGCCACTCGGTTGTCCTAAAGTGTCCCATACTTCTTTGGAATCGGAGGAGTCATCCCTTTTAATGACGTTGACCTCGGGAAAAGCATAGTTAAAGAACTCTTGTCCTGCGATCGTTGCAAATTCATCATTCTACTGGATATTTTTTGAATGCCCTGAGTAATGATCCCATGCTTCTGTGGGGACGCAGGTATTCTTTTCGATGATGCTCAGTTGATATGCATCATTGGGCTGATTCTCTTGCCCTGAGTCTCCTGGGTACGCCTGCCACATAGGAAGGTCATCCATCGAGCCATAATAGTCGTGGTCAAAGTTGCCTTTCATAGAGTGTCTTCCTCTAATGAGTTTGGCAGAGCACGACATCCTTCCGGATCACAATCTCCGTATATAATTTTGACGTCTGACCTTGGTATAAATCTCGGACTCTGCGTGGGAAAGTAGGATGAAGTATGTGTTTCGTCCTGAGACACATAACCATCCTCATTAAGATAGGACTTCCACTCTTCCTTTGTATCGGAGGAATCCCCTTCGTTGATGGTATGTACCTCTTGAGACACTGGGTGAAGGAAACCTCCACTGTGGAAGAAGTTTTGAATGGGATGAAGACTTTCATCGTTAGTAGCTGTCTGGGCACAGTTTGAAGAAAAACCAAGACCTTTCTTCGCTTTGTTATCAGTAGGAACGACAAGCTGTCCCCATCCTTTTGCATTGTTACTTTTGATCGTTTCGAGAGCATCTTTATACGAGGAAATCGATGTTGCTCTTTCTGATTGATTGTCATTACTCACCGAAAGTGCTTGGAACTGGGTTTCAACAACCTCCTATGGTTCTACGCAAGTGGACGACGATAAGTTACTCACGATCAAGGCTTGCTCTCCGCAAACTGTGATGAGTTGGTCGTTCTTGACAAACTTCAGCTTTTGGTGAAGCACTGAAGTGACTGCCCCAACCTCGTGTATCCAAGGTCTTCCTAACAAGCAACTGTATGTTTCCCGGATGTCCATGACCTGGAAAGTGACTTGGAAGGTGTGAGGACCGATAGTTATGGGAAGGTCGACTTCGCCGATAACTATTTTTCGGGATCCGTCAAATGCTTTGACGGTGACCTCACTGGCTCTCATCGGAGATCCTTGGTATGATAATCGCATCAATGTAGAATTCGGCATGACATTTAGAGTTGATTCAGTGTCTACCAGTACGCTGGCTAATGCATCGTCCTGGCAATTGACTGTAATATTGAGTGCCATGTTGTGACAGTGGCCCTCTTCCGGCAGTTCCTCATCACTGAATCCAAAGTTATTGCAGGAAGTGATGTTGGAGACGATGCTATCGAACTGTCTAATTGTTACATCCTGTTCCACAAAGGCTTGCTCTAAGACTCTCTGTAGAGCCTCCCTGTGAGCTTCAGAACTGAGTAAGAGTGATAACACTGAGATTTTTGAAGGAGTTTCAGCATCTCATCGTTGTTCTTTGAAAGGTCGGGATCACTGGATCGACCGACTGGTTGATTAGGAACTTCCGTTTGAGGTTCCTTTTCTTTGCTGGGTTCTCCAACTCCTCGGTTGAAGATTCGACCACTCCGTGTTACTCGACCGATGTCTGCAATATTCACGATGGAGGGTAATGGAGTTTCCTTTCCATTCTCAATTATTGTTGCACCGTATTTGTAAGGAATAACCTTAGTTGATTCATACGGTAGCGGTCCCGGCAGATAGATAACTACAGGAGCCTTCTGGTTTTTCTGACCATTGTAAGTAACTTCAATCAGTTCCTAATTGGGAACTTTTGATTCGTCAAGTAGAGGGATGATGGCACACACATCCTTGGCCCTCTTATGATTAGAGATTACAATAACGTCTTTGATTTGATCAGCGAAATAGTCTAGCATCAAGTTGATTGACCCAGAACTTGGACACGGTCGAATCTCTTTGTGGTCCAACTGACTTTGAAGGGCTTCTTGCACGAGGTAACATCCTTGATTATCTTCCGAGAAAACTCTACAGCGTTCATAGTTGTGTGGTGGCACCTGGCCACGTCCGCTTTGAATGCAGTGTAACCTTACTAGGTCAGTTTCCATTGATCGAACGCCCTGACTTTGATGCCTAGCAGGGTTCCCGTTAGTCATGCTAACTTGTTGTGTGTCTTCATCCATATAGATCGGAAGCCACCAGTGGTTTAACAAGTGTTGCAAAGTCCTTTGAACGAGAGCACATCCTTGGTCGCTCTCACGGCATACTGTACAGTTCTGATAATTATGCGAAGTCAGAAAACTGAGCTGGACTTGTGTAGCGTGTAACTCCACCAAGCTGGTATTCATCAAGCGAATATCAAAGATTTGGATCATGTTGACTTGATAATTACTTCTATCACTGTAATCCTGAATCCATCCAAGATCCATCTGATGCTGGAGGGCCTCTTGTACAAAAGAGCATCCCTGTTTGTTTACCGAGCAGATCAGACAAGAATCGTAATTATGCAGAGGCAGATTATGATGCTGGCTTTGCCTTGAGTGCATTGCCACCAAGTTGACATTCATTGCTAGAATTTTGTGATTCTGAATGATGTTTGAATTCGAATAAGTCATGTTGACCTCACAAATTCGGTGATCCTGGATCCATCCGAGATCCAACTGTTCCTGTAGAGATGATTGCACCACAGAACATCCTTGATTGTCTTTCGAGCAGATATCACACTGGTGATAATTATGAGACGGTACGTGCCTATATCTGCTCTGCTGCAATGCATCTTGACCAGGTTAGTCCTTAATAAGAGTACATCAGGAATTTGATAGTTGTGGTTAGACTCTCCCTCTATCAAATTTACTGCAGCTTTCTCGTGTTGAGACAGCGGGTTCGTGAGAACATTTGGATTTGTATCCTTGAAGGATAAGACCTCGCTCCTAACAAGCTTCTGTACATCGGATTTGAAGTTGAGACCCTTTTCTATGTTATGCCCTGGTCCTCCTTGATGGTAAGGGCAAGTCTGATCCGCTTTAAACTGAAAAGGCGGATTCTCCAGTATTGCAAGAGGAGTCCTGGTTTAGACGTGTCCCTTGACCAGTAATAGTGGAAACAGCTCTACGTACAACATTGGTATAGGGTCAAACCCTGGTGGTCGCGTTGTACGGTTGTTGTTGGAGGACGTGCCTGCTGAAGAAGTTGTTGTTTCCTTTGCTGATATTGTTGTTGATTCGGTTGGCTCTGAGCAACCTGAGGTTGATACGTAGGTACAGGCACAGGGTTGATAGCAGGAGTTACAGCTGCTACTAGTTGGTATTGTCGCCTTTGCTTTTCGAGAGAGATATTCCCAATATCCTGCTCTTTTTTCTTAGGGAGAGCACTACCATATCATTTCGTACTGCTTGATGATCAGGCATCTTTGACCAGACGTCCTTCTCGAACGGCTTCTTCGAGACGAACTCCCATGCCGACCATTTCTGTGAAGTCGCTGGGCACACTGGCGACCATTCTGTCGTAGTAAAATGAGCTCAAGGTCATTAAGAAGATTTTCGTCATCTCTTTTTCCTCAAGAGGAGGACAAATCTGAGCGGAAATTTCATGCCATCTCTGAGCATACTCCTTAAAGGTTTCCTTGTCTTTTTGTGACATGGCTCTGAGTTGATCTCTGTCCGGTGCCATGTCCAGGTTATACTTATATTGTTGAACGAAGGCAGCGCCAAGATCTGTTAAAGTGACGATCTTAGTGCAGTTTAATCCCATGTACCATTTGAGCGCGGCACCTGTTAAACTATCTTGGAAGTAATGGATCAGTAGCTGGTTGTTCTCTGTCTGAGTTGACATTCTCCGAGCTTACATCACCAAGTGACTCTGAGGGAAAGATTTACCCTTGTATTTCTCAAATTCGGGCACCTTGAATTTGTGCGGAACTTTCACATTGGGGACCAAACAAAGGTTTGGGACGTCCTTTCCGAATAAATCCTGACCGCGAATGGCTTGCAGTTTCTTCTGCATTTCCAGGAACTGTTCCTGGAACTCCTTCATTCTCTCGTCCATACTTTCGTTTCCACCAGAAGGTATCTGTGGAATTTGTACTTCCGGGACAGTGTGTACCACGGGTGGTGGTATAGTCATTACGGCAGAGACTCTCGGCGCTTCCCGAAGTTTGTAACCTTCAGGAGTTGTCGTCATGCCCCTGACATCTTTGCTTTCCCAAAGTTTGTAACCTTCAGGCCCAGCGGTTCCTGCTCCAGTTTCCGGATCTTCTGTGATTAGCGAAACATATCCTTCTGGGATATAATTAATAGGCATGCCCCAGGGACGATCTTTCGGCATGTTATACCTAGGATCATACTTCTCCACTATGGGCATTGATGTGATCTCCAAGATCACAGTCCTTTGTAGCTGAGCTTCTGTCAAAGCTTGCATGTCATTGTGAAGCTTTCTCAGATCTTCTTTCAGAGCATCGAGTTCTTCTCTCAACTCTCTGTTCTCTTCCTCAAGATTCTCCATTTTCTTTTGGCGATTGGCCCGAGTATTATACGAATAATACAGCTTGACTCTAGAATCGAGACACAGACGTGAGATTCGTAGGAAAGGAGAATGCGTTATGTGAGAATGATGAATGATATGCAATGATTATATTAATGATTTTTGTTTAATCAAAATAAACTTCGACAATTGGATTGCAAATATCAAACAGTGGGGAAACCCCGTTTTATTGAATTCAAAGATTGCGGAAATAGAAATACTGTAAATTACAAAGTGCTGTAAAAGGAAATGCCTAAGCTAATGGATCCTGAGTCCTCTATGAGGAGAGCTCAGGTGTTGGTTCTGGTATTTTCCTTTTCTTTGACCGGGGCTCTTGAGCCGTTGTCGGGTTGTCATTCCTTTGCCAAATGAAAGGAGCAATCAAATTCCTTTGGTCTTCTTGATTCTCTCCAGCATGTTGCTCTAAAATCTCGATCAGAGCATCTTTTTCTTTTAATAGTTGTTGTATTTTGTTACACTCTACGTTGAGAATACTGTACTTGTTCTTCCAAGACCTCTTCTCCTGTTGCACTTTGTTGAGAGTAACCTGAAGCTTTTCTGTATCAAACATAAAGTAAAGGACGGGGTCCCTTAACGGAAGAATTTCTTGATGAGGGTAAGGCATCCTCCGCTTGAGAGCTCTAGTTTGTACCCAGTGGAGATAAGGTTCCACCGAGACACAGTCCGGTTTTCCTAGAAACTCTCTTCCTTTCCTGTGAATGTGTTTCCAAGCATGCACTATTTCTGTCTTTAGTGCCCAGTCATTTTCTCCTTCCTTGAAGAAAAGACCTTCCAGATGAACATTACGCGGGACATGTCTCGTCGGGTATCCAAATTGACTTCGAACTAAAACTGGATGATAATTGATTCCTCCTTTAGTTCCTATGAGGGGTACATTAGGGAAGTTTCCAAAACGGTCGATGATTCTGATCCCATCATAGATTCGATTGTACCAATCTATGTCAGAGTTGGTAAGAGCCATAATTCTCTGTGACCAATGTAGAGCACTCTTATAATCCCAAAAAGCGGCAGACTTAGGTAAATGGGAAGTGAACCATTTGTATAGCAGGGGTACACAACACGTGATCATTCCTCCGCTGTACAAATTCCTTAAGTGTACAGAATGATAAGCATCTGCGAGCAAGGTCGGTACAGGGTTTCCAATCAGAAAAACCTTAATGGCGTTGATATCAATGAAGTTATCAATGTTGGGAAACAGAAATAACGCGTAGGTGAGTAGAACAAAGACGCTTTCGAAAGCGGTCACGTTCCCTATACTAGCGAAGTACAGAGCTTTCTTTACCAGGAACTTGGCTGGTAAATCTGGGATTCCACCCTTAATGGTCATGTCAGTTCTGACTTCTGACTCGTCCAAATAGTTTGCTCTTGCAATGGTTTGATCTTTTGGAATTTCTTCCAGTCTAGAAAAGGGAGCTTGGTCAATGATGGGTAAATCAGTCAGGTGAGAGTACTCCTCCAGTGTTGGTGCTAGCTGATAATCCGAGAATGTAAAACAGTGATAGACTGGATCGTAGAATTGAATAAGCGTAGCCAGGATTCCTTCAATTACATGGACCCTTAACAGAGATAGCAGTCCTCCGTACTTAGCTTTGAAAGCATCAGGGTTGGTGATCATCCTTTCCAATCCTCTCAAATCCTCTAATTTTGGAACCTTGAAGGTGTACTTGTGAGTCTTCCTTCTACCGAAATCCATAACACAATCTTTTTCTCTGATATTTGCAATCATTGTCTTAGTTTAATTTGAAAAGGAGAGACTAGAAGAGAAGATGTTTTCTTTGTTTAATGTTTTTTAATGAAATGAATGCATGAATGCAGCACACAAAAACATAGAAAAAACATGGGGTCAAAGGTTTGGTGTCATGAAGTCAAGGCTCTACCCATCCCCAAAGGTTATACTGGTGATTTTTTGTACTTGTCCTCAAAATCATTGACCCCTCTTGGGATAACAACAGCAGGCTGGTTCACCCGAGCGAGCTGCAGTATCTTAGAGTAATCTCAAATGAGGGTAGTATCGCGTGACAACTATTTCCGATAGCTTCCACACTACAAAATAGTAACAAGGTCTCAGCCTACTAAAATCCTGAGTTTTGCTGACAGCCACAATCGAACAATCTGCTTTCAACAACCGAAGTTGTATAGGCATTGAATCCGCAAAGGGTGTCTCCACTGATTCGATGGTCGACCAGGGTCTCTTATTTGGGAGTCACTCCTTGTAAGATTACCCGTCTAGTGCCTGTCATACCCCAAATTTTGACCACTAAGATTTCCCATCATTGTGCAAATCATCATCACAATATGGATGAACTATCATACCTCATTAGTCTCCCCAAAGATGGGTGAGCATTCACTACAATCAAGCTTAGGGTTTCAAGCCCTCTCGGAGCCCTTAGACAAAGGATCAATCAAGAAAGTACATGATCTTCAACTTGTCTAACCTATAAAACACCCATAAAGGATCAAGAGGACTCTCACATCAAGAATCAGGCACAAGGTTGTAGCATTCCAAGTGAATTAAGACTCAAGATCGCCAGTGTCACCAAATTAGGGTTTTGGTCGACCAGGGCCTCCAGATGAAAATTTGCATCTGGGAATGAGCCAATGCTTCAAAATATAAGTTAAGATACTCCAAGGAACCTCTTGGACCCAATCATCCAGTCAATTTAGCCTCAGGGGATGCATTTATAAAAAATCAGGAATTAGGGTTTCTTGACCTAATTCACCCCTAAGTTAACTTTTGGGACAAAACATGAGCCAAGACCTCAAGAAATGATTTGAGGGTCTCCAATAAACTACATTGATCCATTTGCAACAATGGATTGATCCTAGAAGCTTGAGTCACAAGCCTCAATTTCATCAGGACCACAATTAGGTTTTCGCGAGAAATGTCAACTGTACCTTTGACTTTTGACCAAGACATGATCCCAAATCTTGGGACATGATTCAATACACCCTACAACACCTATGGAACACATCCATTAGGTATGATTTAGGTCAAGGACTTGATTTCACCAAGGATCGCACAATTTGGAATTCATCTGATAAAAAGTCAACTGTGCACAAAAGTCAAAGTTTGACTTTTTGAGATTTTTCACAATTATGCTTCTTTGACCCTAAAATGATGTTAATGAGTGATTTGAATCAACATTCATCAAGAAAAATCAAAGAAAGTGGGATAACTTGTAAAAGGGGTAACCATAAAAAACTTAGAATTTTTCTAAGTTATGGAACAAAGTGGCTAGGGTACCAACTTCCAAGGATCATAACTTGAGATCCAAGCAACCATTTTGAATGATCCAAAGATGGATTTGTAGCTCTCATGGCATACTTTAAAAGTGTCAACTACATCTCATTCCAATTCTTCATAGATTTCAAGTTATGATTGGATCAAAATCACTAAAAGCATGAAAATCCCTCTTTTTCAACACTTAGACAAAATTCTGTCCAAGACAGATTTTGTTGAAAACACCAAAACTTGTGGGATTTTTTCACACAGTTGCAAGCTGAATCAATTCAAGATATAAACATCAAAGTTGTTGTACATGTTGCCTACAATCCAAGGAACTTATTGGCATGAAACAACTCAGCTTGAGCCAAGAGAAATCCATGCCCAAAGTCATGCTGCTGCAACTGTTTTGAAAAATCAGTTTTCAAGTTTTCTTGCTTCACACGATTATTGAGTCAAGGCTTGTGATCTCTATGCCACCTGTATCCAACCTGATCACAATGCATCTGATCCAACCTGATAAGTTAGGCCAAGAATGCTTCAAAGCTCATCCTTTGGCATGATGAATAGTGGAACAAATACATGGAATTTAAAGGCAATTTAATGCAAATAGTTCACTTTCAAGATTCTGATCACTTGTAGTCAAGATGCCCTAATAAACAACAATTAAAATGACTGAGGAATGTGGAATCAGTCAAGGCATAGCTGATCTATTTGGGGCAGCTGTTACACCTAGTGCAAGAGGCATTTATGCCAAGCCAATCCATTTGAAGGTGATCTGATCTTGCAGTCATTCACTATTCCTCCAAGACAAGAGTTGATCACCTATAAATAAAGGCTCCAACTGATCATTCAAGGGACCCCAATGCAACTTACAACATTGCTTTCTCTCATTCTCTCTTAAGTGCCAAATTTCTTTGTTTTTGAGCAACCACCATCGGGTTTTGAGTTGCAGCCTTAAACAATCCAATCCAATTGTTCAAACACATCACATATGATGTATATGAGGTGTTCAAACACTTAAATCATCTCTGTAACACCTTTAGCTCAAAATCACTCTTCAACCAAGCCATTATGCATCCATTCTGCAGTTGGATTCCTCCAACTTGATCCAAATATTTTCAAAGTGTTCCAAGGCTTGCAATCCACTCAACAACATCCATTGAAGTTGTAGGGATCATCAAATCACTTCTGGAACACCATCTGTGCAGAGTTTCATTTCAGCTTGCATCAAGGTAAGCCTCAAAACTCTCATAACATGATCCATGCATATTTCCTCGCATGATACTTTTGCCAATTACTTGTCATCATATGTTGAGTGTTTCCCCTCAATCAATTGTTGTTTACAATTCGTATATAGGATTTCATTGAGTTCATGCCAATTTTAGGGTTCTTCGGGTTTTAACTTGTTATGTTCTGATTCAATCCATTTCAACAAAATTGAATATTGCCATCATATTCCTTGTTAAAAAACACATGAAATTGATGTTTGAATCATGACAAATGGTTGAGAAACGAATTAGTTAGAGAGCTTCACGCATCTGAGCTTGAGGATGAAGGTGGCCATGGCGCCATGTTTCAAAAAACCAACCAAATTTGCTATATATTTTTCCCTTGCCATATATTAAATGAATTGGCATTGCGCCCCAGTGGTTGATCAGCTGGTTTGTGTGTATTAGCAAGCGAGAGGTCTGAGGTTCGAATCCCCCTTGCCCCAGACCTCTTTTTTATCACTTGTCCTATTTTTTTATTTTTTCATATTATTTTATTAATGATTTGAAAAATTAATTTCTCACTCAATTTTTATCATTTTTTATTGGTTCTTTTTCTGAAAAATCACAAAAATAGTAAAATATTTTATTCTACAAAAAAATCAAATTTATATTATTTATTTAATATAGTTGGTATTTTTGTGAATAAATTCATTTTAATTTTTTTTTAACATTTTAGAATGAATATTCATCTTGAAAAATCAAAACCAAATGGGTTTTAAATTATCTTGTGATTAAAACCTCATTTTCCAAACCTTAACCAAAAATCACAAGTGGTTTATTTAAACTTATTTGGTATTTTTGTCTTTTTTATTAATTTTCTATGAAAAATTACTTTTAAAAGGTGAAAATTAGGGTTCTTTGATTTTAATCATACTCAAATATTCCAAACTCTTTGGGCCTCTAATAGAGTGTAAGACACATTCCTTGTACATGAAAACCATTTTGGGCCTCAGTCATTGTATAAGACCCACTGTGTTTTCAAAAACCTCGGCGCGATCGCCAGTTCAAATGAAAATCTTTGGGCCTCTAATAGAGTGTAAGACTCATTCCTTGTACATGAAAACCATTTTGGGCCTCAGTCATTGTATAAGACCCACTGTGTTTTCAAAAACCTCGGCGCGATCGCCAGTTCAAATGAAAATAATTTGGGCCTCTCCTTGAGTTGTAAGCCCCACCACTTGTACAAAAATAAATCTTTGGGCCTTTAATAGAGTGTAAGACCCAACCCCTCTTGAAAACTAAAATCATTTTGGGCCTCAGTCATTGTATAAGACCCACTATGTTTTCAAAAACCTCGGCGCGATCGCCATTTCAAACAAAAAACCATATGGGCTTCCCTCGTGTTGTAAGCCCTATTTCTTTTCTTTAAAATACTTTTGGGCCTCTAATAGAGTGTAAGACCCATCCCCTTTGTAAATAATACATTTTGGGCCTCACACATTGTATAAGTCCCTCTGTATATTTTTAAAAGTTCGGCGCGATCGTCGCCTTTTTTAACAAAACTAACTGGGCTTCTCCTTGAGCTATAAGACCCATCTTTATTCATTTTCAAACTCTTTGGGCCTCTAATAAGAGTGTAAGACCCATCCCTTTGTACAGAAGACCTTTCTTTGGGCCTCAGTCATTTGTATAAGTCCCTGTACAAATTCAAAACAACGGTGTGATCACTGTTCAAACTTTGGGCCTCTCTTTGAGCTGTAAGCCCCAACCATCTTTTCAAAATACTTTCTCCTTCGATTTTGAATCCAAATATATAGTTGTTATCAAAACTTTCTTTAATTTCTTTGTTGAACAACTAACAAAATAGCATGGAAGCTCTACAACGGGTAAGTGTTTATCCGCTTTCTTTTATCTGCTTTCATATATACATAACTGTATTATGGGGTTGCTTCACTGTAAGTCTTCTTTCATACCCTCATATATACTCATCATATATCAACTGTATATATACCAGTATAGTTATTTAGAGTTTTCCCCGGCAACTACGTCTAGAACTAGGTAAAGCCCTATTGGTCACTCTCAAATACAAACAAAACTAGATCCCCATAGGATTCCAGATACAGTCTTCCCTTCTCTTGGGGTTAAAAAATATGGAATAAAGAGAAAGGAAATATTCTCGGTGAACCTTTTCTCAGACTGTCACCCTTATAAATTGTCAAAGAAACTCTACTCCCTAGAGATGATCTTTTCTCCGTGAATGGCATCTCTTATTTTCTTCCAAATCCTCAAACTTTCCTGGAACGATCTCTTCTCTGTGAATTGAATTTCTTGAACTTATCTTGGTTTAGGGACCCACAGGCTTCCTAAAAGCATCCCCGCCTCCTCTTGGGCGTTGTACAAGGACCCTTCGGCTTCTTAGAAGTTCTCATGCCTTCTCTTGGGCTTAATACAACGACCCTGACGACCTCTTAAAGGTATAAGACAGAACTTAGTCATCCTTTGTTAGAGCAGTCTTTCCAGTGTCAAAAAACTCTGGCCATTTTAGGGTTGATTCTCATCCCTTAATGCCCATGCCTCCTCTTAGGCATTGTACAAAAGATAAAACTCTAGACTTGGACAGTCTAACCCCCTTGGGTCTCAAAGACATTCTCAAGCACTGTAGAAACCTTGGTCATTTTGGATAAATCTCCAGGAGAACCTAAACCCAGTCTCTCTCATGAGAGTTCACCAACCAGGGTCAGCTTATCCCAAATCAGAACCTCAAGCCATCTGATACCTTAATTTTTCTGTAATCCTCAGCAAGAGTTTACTCCCCACTTGGACCTGCTTAAGGATCTCAAATCCTCAGCAGTAAGATAGCCTCCTCTTAGGCTTTGTATAATGATCTCTCCTCAACACAGTCAACCTCCTCTTGGGCTTTGTACAATGATTCTCCCCTGCGGAGCTAACCTTTTCAGACTCTCTTGTTGAGTCCATCACTTTTCACGGCTCTCTTATTGAGTCAATCTCCTTTTAGCCTCAATCTTGGGCTTCGTACGAGACAGCAAAACACTCTCTTGTTGAGTATAAAACACTCTCTTGTTGAGTATAAAAGACTCTCTTGTTGAGTCAGTCACCTTTCAGGCTCTCTCATTGAGTCAATCTTTTTAGCCTCAATCTTGGGCTTTGTACAAGACAGATAAAAATACTCTCTTGTTGAGTCGATCTTTATCCAAAGCTTGGCATAAAGATTTCCCCTAGTAGGAGCCAGTCTCCTCTCAAGGTCTGTAGAATAATTTCTCCAGCTTGTTCAGCCACAATCCTGGGCTTTGTACAGGACAGATAAAACACTCTCTTATTGAGTCAAACCCTTTTAGCCTCAATCTTAGGCTTTGTACAAGACATAAATCTCCCTCTCTTAAGCTTGGGACAAATATTTTCCCCGGCAGAGTCGTTTCCTCCCAGGTCTGAGGAATTATTTTCCTCAAGCAGAGTCAACCTTTTAGCCTCAATCTTGGGCATCGTACAAGACAGATAATGCTCTCCAGCAAGAGTCAAACTCATTTCAGCCTCAATCTTGGGCTTTGTACAAGACACATACAAATTCTCTCCAATGGAGTAAAAAAAAGCTCTGTATAAGCATTTCCCCAACGAAGTCCATTCTCCTTAGCCTTCTTTAAAGCTTTGTGAATGAAATCCCCTTAAGCGGAGTCAAAACCCCTTTTAGCCTCAATCTTGGGCTTTATACGAGACAGAAAGAACATTTTCCCCAGAAAAGTCAAGATTTTAGCCTCCTCTTAGGCTTTGTATAATGATAATCCCAAAGAGTCAATCTCTTTTTTGCCTCAATCTTGGGCTTTGTACAAGACACCAATATATACACTCTCTTGTTGAGTCGGTCTTATCCAACCTTCTCTTAGGCTTTGTATAAAGAAATCCCCCAGTCGGGTCAATTAACCTTTTAGCGTCAACCTTGCGCTTTGATCAAGGCACACAAAAATCAACAATCCCCCTTTAGAGATGACAAATTCTCTCTAAAAACTTTTAGCTTCAATCTCGGGCTTTGAACAAGACACCGAAACATCATTTTCCTCCCTTAGAATAGGAGGAACTACGATTGCTCTGATTTCCCTGTTTCGATTAAACGGGAATACGTAGGCATAAGATTGTGAAATCTTAGCGAGCTTACTGATCAAAAACTCTAGGTCCAGTACCTTCATACCAATCAAAACTTAGGTCTAGTACCTTACCAAAAACATCGGGAAAACCCAAACATCAACAAAAACTCACTCAATCACTCATCTTTCCCAAGAAACTTTCCCAACCCATCAGCAAAAAAAACACTATCAATTACAAAGCGATACCTAATGCTAACATCCTGTGGATAACCACATATAGGATGGGTACTTGACAACTACCCATTGTATCCCCCCATCTCAATCGTTTGTGCCAAAGATGCTTGGGGACATCTTTGGCATAAACATTAGGTATCGCTTTGTAATTGATAGTGTTTTTTTTGCTGATGGGTTGGGAAAGTTTCTTGGGAAAGATGAGTGATTGAGTGAGTTTTTATTGATGTTTGGGTTTTCCCAATGTTTTTGGTAAGGTACTAGACCTAAGTTTTGATTGGTATGAAAGTACTGGACCTAGAGTTTTTTATCAGTATGTTCGCTAAGATTTCACAATCTTATGCCTACGTATTCCCGTTTAATCGAAACAGGGAAATCAGAGCAATCGTAGTTCCTCCTATTCTAAGGGAGGAAAATGATGTTTTGGTGTCTTGTTCAAAGCCCAAGATTGAAGCTAAAAGTTTTTAGAGAGAATTTGTCATCTCTAAAGGGGGATTGTTGATTTTTGTGTGCCTTGATCAAAGCGCAAGGTTGACGCTAAAAGGTTAATTGACCCGGCTGGGGGATTTCTTTATACAAAGCCTAAGAGAAGGTTTGATAAGACCGACTTAACAAGAGAGTGTATATATTGGTGTCTTGTACAAAGCCCAAGATTGAGGCAAAAAAGAGATTGACTCTTTGGGATTATCATTATACAAAGCCTAAGAGGAGGCTAAAAGCTTGACTTTTCCAGGGAAAATGTTCTTTCTGTCTCGTACAAAGCCCAAGATTGAGGCTAAAAGGGGTTTTGACTCTGCTTAAGGGGATTTCATTCACAAAGCTTTAAAGAAGGCTAAGGAGAATGGACTCCGTTGGGGAAATGCTTATACAGAGCTTTTTTGACTCCATTGGGGAGAATTTGTATGTGTCTTGTACAAAGCCCAAGATTGAGGCTGAAATGAGTTTGACTCTTGCTGGAGAGCATTATCTGTCTTGTACGATGCCCAAGATTGAGGCTAAAAGGTTGACTCTGCTTGAGGAAAATAATTCCTCAGACCTGGGAGGAAACGACTCTGTCGGGGAAAATATTTGTCCCAAGCTTAAGAGAGGGAGATTTATGTCTTGTACAAAGCCCAAGATTGAGGCTAAAAGGGTTTGACTCAATAAGAGAGTGTTTTATCTGTCCTGTACAAAGCCCAGGATTGTGGCTGAACAAGCTGGAGAAATTATTCTACACACCTTGATAGGAGACTGGCCCCTACTAAGGGAAATCTTTATACCAAGCTTTGGATAAAGATCGACTCAACAAGAGAGTATTTTTATCTGTCTTGTACAAAGCCCAAGATTGAGGCTAAAAAGGTTGACTCAACAAGAGAGCCTAAAAGGTGACTGACTCAACAAGAGAGTCTTTTATACTCAACAAGAGAGTGTTTTATACTCAACAAGAGAGTGTTTTGTTGTCTCGTACGAAGCCCGAGATTGAGGCTAAAAGGAGATTGACTCAACAAGAGAGCTGTGAAAAGTGATGGACTCAACAAGAGAGTCTGAAAAGGTTAGCTCCACAGGGGAGAATCATTGTACAAAGCCCAAGAGGAGGTTGATTGTGTTGAGGAGAGATCATTATACAAAGCCTAAGAGGAGGCTATCTTACAGTTGAGGATTTGAGATCCTTAAGTAGGTCCAAGTGGGGAGTCAACTCTTACTGAGGATTACAGAAGAGTTGAGGTATCAGATGCCTTGAGGTTCTGATTTGGGATAAGCTGACCCTGGTTGGAGAACTCTTATGAGAGAGACTAGGTTTTAGATGGAGATCGATCCAGAGCGACCGGGGTTTCTTCCTATGTTTACAAGGAACTTGAGAATGTCTTTGAGACTCAAGAGGATTAGACTGTCCAAGTCTACTATTTGTGGAAGAGTTTTATCTTTTGTATGATGCCCAAGAGGAGGCGCGGGCATTAAGGGATGAGAATCAACCCTAAAATGGACGGAGGTTTGACACTGGAAAGACTGCTCTAGCAAAGGATGACTAAGTTCTATCTTATACCTTTAGGAGGTCGTCAGGGTCCTTGTATTAAGCCCAAGAGAAGGCATGAGAACTTCTAAGAAGCCGAAGGGTCCTTGTACAAAGCCCAAGAGGAGACGGGGATGCTTTTAGGAAGCCTGTGGGTCCTAAACCGAGAGAAGTTCAAGAAATGTAATTCACCGAGAAGAGATCATTTCATGAAAGTTCGAGGTTTAAAGTAACTCAAGAGATGCCATTCACTGAGAATAGATCACCTCTGTGGAGTAGAATTTCTTTGACAATTTCTAGGGGTGACAGTCTGAGAAAAGGTTCACGAGGAATACTGCCTTTCTCTTTGTTCCATATTTTTAAACCCCAAGAGGAGGGAAGATTGTATCTGGAATCCTATGGGGGATCTAGTTTTGTTTGTATTTAAGAGTGACCAACTTGGCTTTACCTAGTTCTAGACCTAGTTGCCGGGGAAAACTCTAAATAACTATACTAGTATATATACAATTGATAAATGACAAGTATTTAAAGAAGATGTGAAAGAAGACTAACCATACGCAGCTTCCCACAATACAGTTATATGTATGAAAGCGGATAAAGAAAGCAGGTAAACACTTATCCGTTGTAGAGCTTCCATGATGTTTTGTTAGTTGTTCAACAAAGAAATTAAAGAAAGTTTTGATAACAACTATATATTTGGGTTCAAAATCAAAGGATAAAGTATTTTGAAAAGATCGTTGGGGCTTACAGCTCGAGGAGAGGCCCAAATTTTAACAGTGATTGCACTGTTGTTTTGAATTTGTACAGGGAATTATACAAGTGACTGAGGCCCAAAAAGGTTTTTTGTACAAAGGGATGGGTCTTACACTCTCTCAAGAGGCCCAGAGGATTTTTAAAGAAAATAAATGGGACTTACAACACGAGGGTAGGCTCAGATGTTTTTTTTTGTTTTGAAATGGCGATCGCGCCGAGATTTTTTTTTAACGCAGAGGGACTTATACAATACCTGAGGCCTAAAAATGGTTTTTGTTAAAAGTGGATTGGGTCTTACACTCTATTAGAGGCCCAAAAATTTTGAAAAAGATTTGTTAAGGTGAAAATCAAAGATACCCTAATTTCATTTTCTTTTAAAAGTAATCCTTTTAATAAAAAAATGAATAAAATGACAAAAATACCAAATAAATCTAAATAAACTACATGTGATTTCTGGTTAAGGTTTAAAAAATGATGTTTTAATCACAAGATGATTTAGGGCTCATTTGATTTTGATTTTCAAGATGGATATTCATTTTTAAAAGGTTTAAAAACAATAAAAATGAATTTATTTACAAAAATACCAACTATATTAAATAAATAATATAAATCTGATTTTTTTTGTGGAATAAAATATTTCAACATTTTTCTGATTTTTTGCAAAAAGAACCAATCAAAAATAATTAAAATTGAGATAGTTAATAATTTTCCAAATCATTTAAAAATAACATGAAAAATAATAAAAAGTGGAAAAATGATAAAAAAGAGGATCTGGGGCGAGGGGGATTCGAACCCTAGACCTTTAGGGTGCGGTGCGCGCCTTCTACCACTAGGGTGGTGATACATCCGTGTATCAAAACCACCCCATGAATATATGAGGCATGTCTTGTGTTTAGCCTGGCCAAGGCAAGGCAAGGCAAGATTTTGGCAAAAAACGTGAAGCTTGTAACTTTCTCATTTCTCCATGGATTGGGACAAAATTTAGGTCTATCCTGCCTAGAATTTCATAAGGAATCTAATGGTGGTGGTAGTTTTTTCAGATGAGGATCCTATTTCAAAACCCGATAGTGTTCTTGAAATAAGCCTATAATTGCATTTTGTATGCTACCTCTTGTTACAGACATGAATTATATGATGAATTGGTTCAAACATAACATATATAACATGTATGAGATGTGCATGATCAGTGGACTTCAAAGCAATGCATATTTCAAGGAGTTCAAGTTTTGATGCTTACCTCTTTAGGAGCTTTTTGGGCTATCTGTCAAGTTTCTTGTGCCCGAAACAATTTGATGCTTTGGACACCCTCAAATGATCCCTTAGAAGCTTTTAGAATGGTTGGAACCAACTGGAATCCTCAGGAACAAGTTTGAGCTCTTTCTTGCAAAAGGGGCAAAAGTGACCAATAAAGCAACTCTCTCAAATGGTGTTCCAGATATGGGGAACCATTTGGGACAGTTCAAGGATGATATTTGGAGTGTGTTTGAGGTCTTATCTGGTTTTGAAAGTGACTGAATCAAGACATGGCTTGAAAAATGCAAAAAAAATCCTATTTTGAGGTTTTGAGAGGGGACTTTGTGATTTTGGTGTTATAGGTCACATATGAGAGTTTGGACAGCTTAGATATGACATATTGGATGTGTTTGGATCATGAGTTGTGATGGAAATGCTCTCTAACTCAAAAACTCAGAGTTACCTTGCAAAAGAATGCATTTTGGCCTAGAGAAAGGGATTTTAATGAAAGCAAGTGTTGTAGTGCTTTGGTGTACTCAAACTGAGCACAAATGAGCTCTATTTATAGTAGAGCAAGTTTGTTTTGCAAGCAATAGTGAATGGTGGCTGCAGCAGGCCTTTGGCCAATTAGATCACTTTGGAATCTTAAGTCTCCTCTAGCCACTGACTAGAGGTTAGAGCACATGCCTATGGCTCTTTGGTTCAGAGTTTATCCTTGACTCATTCAATTGTAATAGGCTCAGTTCATGCCACCTTGGTGCATCCATTTAATGCTTGGAAACAAAATTGAATTCTTGGCACATTTTAGCCTTTTTAGGGATGAGAAGCCTAATGTAGATTCTTGGACTTTGGAGGCTTGGGGATCAGATCATTCCATCCTTGTTTTATCCTCAGATGTGTCCAAAATGATGACAAGGCTTGGAGTTGCTCAAATTGATCAACTCGAGCCATAATGCACAAATCTGCCTTGTGTGACAGTTTGCATCAAGGCACATTGCAACTGTCATAACTCATAGCTCAGATGGAATTTGATGGAGTTCTTGGACATTTTGGAAAACTGATATATCCTATTTCAATATGATGTCCAACTTTGGTTTTGATCCTACTTGAATTACATTGAAAACTGCCTCTACATTTGGGAAAAAATAAGGCAGATTCTGACTTAGTAAAAATTTCACTAAGTGTTGGAAAAATGTCACTTTTGTGTTTTCAGCCATTTTGATCACTCCATAACTTAAAATCCATGGGGAATTGGAATGAGTTGTAGTTTACACTTTTAAAGTATGCCATGAGATCTACAAATCCATCTTTGGATCATCCAAAATAGTTGCTTGGATCTCAAGTTATGGTCCTTAGAAGTTGGTACCCTAGCCACTTTGTTCCATAACTTAGAAAAATTCTAAGTTTTTATGGTTACCCCTTTTACAAGTTATCCTATTTTCTTTGATTTTTCTTGATGAATGATGATTCCAATCACACATTAACATCATTTTAGGGTCAAGGAACCATAATTGTGAAAAATCTCAAAAAGTCAAAGTTGACTTTTGTGCACAGTTGACTTTTTATCAGATGAATTCCAAACTGTGCGATCCTTGGTGAAATCAAGTCCTTGACCTAAATCAAACCTAATGGCTATGTTCCATAAGTGTTATAGGGTGTATTGAATCATGTCCCAAGGTTTGGGAGCATATCTTGGTCAAAAGTCAAAGATGCGGTTGACTTTTTCCTCAAAACCCTAATTGTGGTCTTGATGAAATTGAAACTTGTGAATCAAGCTTCTTGGACCAATCCATTGTTGCAAATGGATCAATGTGGTGTATGGGAGACCCTCAAATCATGTCTTGAGGTCTTGGCTCATGCTTTGTCCCAAAAGTCAACTTAGGGGTGAATTAGGTCAAGAAACCCTAATTCCTGATTTTTTATAAATGTATCCCCTGAGGCAAAATTGACTTGATGATTGGGTCCATGAGGTCCCTTGGAGTATCTTGAGTTATGCTTTGAAGTATTGGCTCATGCCTAGATGAAAATTTTCATCTGGAGGCCTCAGGCGACCAAAACCCTAATTTGGTGACACTGGCGATCTTGAGGCTTAATCCACTTGGAATGTTGCAACCTTGTGCTTGATTCTTGATGTGGGAGTCCTCTTGATCTTTTTTGGGTGTTTGAGAGGCTAGACAAGGTGAAGATCATGTCATTTCTTGATTGATCCTTTGTATAAGTGCTCTGAGAGGGCTTAAAACCCTAATTCTTGATTGTGGTGAATGCTCAACCATCTTTGAGGAGATTGATGAGGCATGTAAATACATCCACATTGTGATGATGATTTTCACAATGATGGGAAATCTTAGTGGTCAAAATTTGGGGTATGACACCGCTAAAGACCGCCACCCGCTAGAGCCCGCCCCGCCAAAACCCGCCGCCCGTGAAATCCTGCCGCACATATTCGTTCAGCTTGTCCCACCTTAAACCCGCCATTTTTTAGTTAATTCTAGTAATTCCAATTCATAATGGTTTTATTTTATACATTTATTTCAGAATATATGCAATATTTTTTGAAGTAAAACTTATTAAAAAGATGCTTTATAAAAATTGTTCTAAAAAATAAATGAAAGATCTAATTGAAATGTAAAAACAAACCTATTAATCTATTACAAAAAATGAAAAAAATAAATAAAAAAGTAGGCGGGCAAACCCGCCACCTTGGCTGGGCGAGCTAGATTTTTATGCCTATTTCCACTTGGCGGGCTTACCCCCCCCCCCCCCCCCCCAAATTTTTTTTGCAGTTTTAAGGCGGGGTGGGGCGGGGCGGACGGCCCGTTTTGCCACCCCTACATACACACAGGAACTTGAAAGAGAGCCAAACTAAAAACTATGAATCAAATTCTAAATTGTTCAGTTATTAATCATCTTAGTTGCCACTGATAGAATTTGTAAGATCAACTTGACAGAAAACAGCAACAATGCAGACAATTTTTTCTATCTCTAACTAGTGCACATGTAAGCTTGTTTTCAACTAATAAAAACACAATTGAGATTGAAATCCAATGCCTGAACAATCACATACAATCACTGTTATAATCTTCCAAAATCTGTTTTCATACTTAACTCCACCTACAATATATTGTAAAATTAAGGTCTAATTAAGGTCTAGCCAACATTCATAATTAAGGTCTAGCTAACATTTAAAATGATTGGTTAATAAAAGCTCCAAATCTTGTTTTCATACTTAACTCCACCTACAGTTTCTTTATGAAGTTAAAGTATTACACCATTTGGAAGTGACAATACAGTTCTAAAATCATGCATACTACCATATTAGTTTCTTCTGAAATTATAGTTTTATAAGTAATGCAACAAGAATGATATTTTGCATGCTATGATAATGCATGAAAACTCACATTATTGGAAGGTGCAAAATAACAAAAAGCGACCACTAAGCATAAAAGAGTAACTATAGTAGTGGTAACTGCTGTAACTGTTGCTTCCTTGGAGAACCTCTTCTTATGATTAGATTTAGAACCTCTTCGAAATAGTTTCATATATGTTTTAGTATACATGTTCATGTATGAGTTCAATCAATCTAGCTTCTCTAAATATTGTGTGTTGATGTTATTATATATGAGAGACTTATATATAAATGCATGGGAAACTCGAAAACTCTATAAGAGAAAGGGTGTTGAAAGAGAGATGAGCAATAGATGTAAAATGAATAGGGTCCTTCTATTCTTAGAGTTTTATTGATCTTAGCTTTAAGTCCACCAAGTTTGGTGAGTGAGTCTACCCTATGGAGGTGACTTATTCAAAACTATTTAGGTCGTTCTTATACTCTGACAACAACATTCCCTCACTTCATAACCAGAACACATCTCTTGTTTGAATCTTAGTAGGGTGGTCTCTCTATCTGTGTTTGCAGTAATCTCTTGTGTTAGCAATGTACATTTACATATGATTCATGAATCACTCATGTACAGTCTAGTTCAGTAAAATGCTTTGAAGCATGGTCGGGTAAATATCACATTGAACCAACTCTGCTACTTGATGTTTACATAATATCATCATCAATATTTCATGGATGTTAAACATATAGCCTAGTTATCGCACTAATCAGTGCATTTTGATGCACTTTCTTCTACTAATGTACTTAGGAAAATCTATAGTTTATTTCATTATTTTTACTATTTTAGTGTGTTTTTATATTTAAGTTTATTTATGCCTTTATTTTATTTTCGTACTTTAATTTCAGCTTAAACTGTTATTTGATACATATTCACTGTGCAGACCATAACTTTAGCTACAAAAATTGGATTGACGCGTTCTAATAGGAGTTGGAAAGATAAGAGAAATAGCTACAAGTTTTGTGTTGAAGTCAAAAGCTGATTCGGAGTGAAGTAGTGTCTAATAATTCATTGAAGTTCCAGACTTAATTAAAATAGTTAGTTTGGGCCGGTTTTTGTAATTTTCTGGTCGGTTTCCATGAGGGCCCGGATTTTGCTTTGGTTATATTAGTATTTTTGCTGCTACACTAATCCTATTATGAAGATACAAGAAAAAATAACACGCTTTGTTGAACCTATAAAGAACTAACACTCTCGGGGTTGATCTGTTGTAATTGGTTTCCGCCGACACTTTGAGGTTTTATAAATTTCAGTTTAATTTTGATTTCTTTTCAATTCTTCTTATAAACTCGTTTGCTTAATTCAATTGCTTTCGTTTGCTTAATTTGATTGCTGCTTATAGGATAGAGTTGATTAGATTCGATTGTTGCATGATCCTTAACTATAATCACGTTAGCGTAGCTTTTTCATTATCGTGTTTAATTAAATCGTGTTTGCTTAATTCACGAGAGCTTAAATCTGTTTGCTTAATTCGAATAATAGGAACATACATCACATAATACCAATTGCGCTTGTCAGTGGGTATTGTAATCGAATAGGGTCAAATCCGCTTAGGAAACTGAAAATTATATTAACCAATGATAAGTTAGGAAACCGAAATAGTAGATCAGCTTATTTCATAATCACTTATTCTCAATCGAATCAAAACCCTTTTATTTTAATCGGTTGGTAAAAATCAAGACAAGAGTCCTTGTGATACGACATTCGAGTGTCACTACCCTAAACTACACCTTTAAACTCGTTTTTGACCCGTTTGCGACAGTGGATCAAATTGGCGCAGTTGTCGGGGACTCTTTTAGATTTTAACCAATATTATTAGAGTAATAGGTGTTGTGTTTCAGCGTTCTTACCCTAACGTTCTTGCATTCTGGCCTTTTTGCATTTACTAGGTTCGGAAGTCGGTTAAGTGAGTGGAAGGAGGCACCTCTCACCTCCATTGTACTCAATGGGATCCTCCTCTAATTTTAGGGTTAGTGTATGACTACGGATGTTTGCTTATTGTTAAATATTTATTTATGAAAGGAAATTTTTTTGATATTTACAAAAAGAAAACCTAAAATTGTTTTTTACAATTATACTCGCTAGAGTTTAAAACTCTATGCCTACGTACCCTCATATTAGATGAAGGATCAAAACATCATAGTTCTTCTTAAAAATTTTGGTGTGTTGGTTGTTTTTATACCTTAAAAATTCTCACACAACGGGGCAGAGAAATGTCTGATTTTGAAAAATGCCTCAATGCTCAAGGGCAGATGACTTATGGTTTAGGTGAGTGAAGTTGATTTTTCCCCATTTGACTTAATTACAAAAATATCTCATTAATTTGATTATAGAAAACAAGTTGATAATGTCGATTAAAATGTCATAAAACCCTAGGTTTTTATCCCTTGATCCCTTATCTTGATTTTGTACCCTTTAAACCCTGAAAGATTATCCCAAATTTTATCTCATTTTATCCCATGAATTATCTCTTAGAATTATCTCATAGAATTATCCCATAGATTAACACTATTACCCCAAATTAATTAATATCTCATAGTTAATTGTATTTTTATTCCTTATATTTTATATTAACCCATTTGTTAAGTGCAAAAAATATAATAATTAATTTATTTAGAAAAATAATTCATACTATAATTATGTGTAATTATTTTAACAAAAAAAAAACAAATATCAAAATATTATATCCCTTATCCCTGATTCTTTATGCTTAATTTTTTTATCCCTGAAATTCTAAATTTATCCCTTATTCTCTATTTATTGATTGCGAAAATTCCATTTATTTTGATTTTAGAAAATAAACTTATAGTGATATTATATAATTATTCCAAGTTAAAAGATTAATAAACCCAAAACTCATATCGCTTATCCCCGATTTTTATCCCTAAATCCTAGAATTTTATCCCATAATTTTGTCCCTCAATTATCCCTAAGTTATCCCATACTAGCTGCTACATTATTTTACATCTGGACATGTTTTTTCCTAATGCATATCATGAGTAGTACTTGCTCTTTCTTCCATAACCCAGATTTGGAAATGTTGCAACAAGATCTTGCTAATATTATTCTCTTGGAATCATTTCATCATGTTCATCGTGACCATATACATGATTTTCTTCCCTTTGATACATAGGTGTAAGAAAAAGACATTGGAAAAAATTTGCCACTAAGATCAGAGATATGACAAGAGGAGGAAGAAGGGTTTGACTTGGTAGTGTTGAAGATGTTTGTTGCTCTCTCCAACATGTCATTTGCTGCAAGAGGAACTACATGTATGATGCAGTATGTTGTATGCTGCATGTTTTTTAAAGTCCCACGTCGAAAAGATTTTACCAAATAAAAGTATTTATAAATCTCTTTTACATAATATATTTTGAATTTTCAAATATTAGACTTTGGAAAAGATTATTGGGCTTTAAGCTTTAAAGTAATATTTAATAATTAATTTATAAATAGATTTTCATAAAAAATATTAATAAAAATAATTTTAAAAAAAGTATAAAAAAAAAATAATACAAAAAAGTAAAAAAAAAAATATAATATATAAAAAAACAAAAAAAATTTTAAAAAAAAAATCCATGTGGGTTTTAATTAATACATAAAAAATTAAGTAAATGTCCTAGACTACCTAGTCACCAATAAAATGGAATTTGGCCTGAAATAGTGCGCACAGAGGCCTTACAGAGAAAATCTTGGTATTACGAAGGTGGAATCAAATTTTTTTTTACAAGAGGCTAAAATGAATCTCGCTTACGTTGCATAAGGGTGTTGTATATTTAACCCTTTATTATGTAGCTTTCGTATCATATTTTTACCACCAAAGGAGACCAAACATTTACACATCCAAGCATATGAGAAAAAGGGGTTAAAATTAAGAGGATTTTTTAATGCACCCTTATATGTTTTTTAAGCAACCACGCGAAAATGTTAAATGTCCCCAAAATTTTGGAGATGCATCTCCGGACGCACCAAATACACACACTTAGTTTGTTTTTTGAGTCACACCCCAATTTTATAAATAAATTTATTCCGATAATATATCTCCGAAAATTTTTCAAAAATGTATTTCCGAAACCTGTTGGAAAAAAAACAGAAGTCTATAAGGTAGCAGAACCTGCTGAACCAAATGAAAATGGAAAAAAATCGACATTATCTTTCAAATAAGGTACTAGACGTTTATATGAAAATATGTAGGTGCAGAGTAATGACATTGAAGCATGGTATAAACAGAGCCGAATAAGACAACTCTGTAGTGGTTGATAAATATCAATATGAAGATCATAAAACTCTTCAAAAGAGTAAAGTAGCTAGTAGGAAAATCAATAAAGTTGGTCATATCTTTAAACTATTATACTTTTTAGACAGATATAATTGAAGTCAAATAGTTTTAACAATTCAAAAAGGTATTGTTGAAAATGTAATTCCTTATGTCAAAGCAGGTTGTGCTCGACAGAAACAAGGATGTTTTGAAATTTATTGTGTGTGTCGAGTTTTGTTAGATGTCGAAGTGTCAAAGCAAGTTGATTGACACAGAATTTTGACTTAGACCAAAATAAAAATTTTGGGTTTTTGTAATTTTGCGTTTTACCTTAGGAAGCAAGTTAGCTCAATTATATATAGGAATAACCTTATTATGAATTGTAAAAGTGCAGTTGCACACTTGAATAATATTTTTCTCAGTTTGAGAGCAGAGAGTTACTCTGCAGAAATCATCTTCTTCTTCCCCATTTTTCATCAAATCCTAATATTCTTTCTTATTCAAATTTTCTTTCTTCTTCCATTAACAATTGCTTCGCAGAATCATTCTTACAATTAAGATGTGATTGATTCAGTCAAGTTAAGAGTGATGAACAAGGGATTTCGATCGGTTGATTGAATCTTGTTCATCAAAATTGGTTCAAAATTACTCAAAGTTTTTTTTTTTTTGAACAGGTTTCAAAAATACATTTTCGAAAACTTTTCGAAAATACATTTCCGAAATAAATTTATTTATAAAATTGGGATGTGACTCAAAAATAAATGAAGTGTGTGTATTGAGGTGCGTTCGGAGATATATCTCTAAAACTTTAGAAAATTGTAATAGTTTCGTATGGAGCTTAAGAAACCTACAAAGATGCATTAAGAAATTCTCAAAATTAATAATTTTTTCATTTTAAAATTGAGGCTCAAAAACTTCAGATTTTTCATTATACAAGAACAAAGACATTACAATGTAAAATCGTATAGAAAAAAGAAATAGGAACTGCCAAATTTTAAAAATTTGGAGCACCAATCTCAAACACCCGTAAATAAGCATATGTTACTTCACAATGCCTCAATATAATGAACCACGGCCAACTACTGCATGTTGTTCTCCAAATTAGTAAAAATACAAATATCACTCTATTCTCTAATTTTTGTTGTCTGTCTCTTTCTAAAAATCAGTACAAATAAATAACATAACATCAAAAGAAAGTCTTCATCACAAGTAATCTCTCAAGTCTTGAGAAGTTTCCCTGACCAGTTTATTTTTTATATGAGCAATTTGTGGCCAATCATCACCTGTGTCGGGCTGACACCTTGGTAATAACAAAGGACAGTCCATAATAATCAAAGTATGTAGTGACTCAATCTTTTCCATTCCTTTAGGTAGAGAATCTAAATTTCTGCATTCAGAAATAACCAGTTTTTCCAGTGAAGTGAGGTTACCTATGCTTTCAGGTAGAGAAGTTAAAGCATGGCAATCATAAATTCTTAAATCTTTCAAAGATTTCACCTTTTCAACTCCCCATGGAAGGGACTCGAGTTTTGGAATACTCCTTAATGTAAGAGAACCAAGGTTTTTCAGACCCTCCCATTCAGTAAGACCCTTCAATTCAGTTTTGGATTTGTCAATGCCAAGATCAAGTTGTTCACATCTTTCAATAGAGAGTGATATGAGTGAACTTAAATACTTGAAACCTTGTGGTAGAGACTCTAAAATAAAACAATCTCGAATGTGGAGTTCTTCCAGTGAAATGAAGTTTTTAAGCCACCTTTCTGGTGGAGAATGATCAATTCGCTCTATTACCATGGACTTCAATTTGGAGAAGGGCTGTGATTGTGAATTAGAAGTCTCACTTTCGGCGTGATGCATTGTATCCCTCATTGATCTTACATTTGACTCCACCAGAACTAGCTCTTCATCGAGACCTGGATATAGTGGCATGCAGGCTAATTTTGGACAATATTGGATATTTAGCTTTGAAATGCAACTGAAAGTTGGTCTATCATTTTCCCATATCTCATTTTCCCACCAGCTTTTTAGATTAGGACAATCTGAGATTGTAAGTTCCTTCAAGGATGGAAAGTATATTGATGTAGAGGATTCAGCTACTTGATTGTTTTTTGCAATGAATTTCAAAGAGTCCAATCTCCGAAGTTGGAGAACCTGAAGATGCGGAAGCTTATCCATTGGTGGGAGAGATTGGCAGTTGGGACAGTCGTTTAAAGTAAACTTAACAAGGCATTGGAGTGAAGCAAGCCAGTTAGACAAGGTTTGACCATTGTACCCGACAACTGATAGGAGTCTCAGATTCGGATGTGGTTGGAGACATTCAAGCGACTTCTTGTGTTTGTCAACATCGCTTTCTTCCTCCTCATCTTCCTCATGATCCCATCTTAGAGTCAAGAACTCAAGGTGTTGTTTATTTTTCAAAAACTCATCTTTAGCAGCTTCTTTGGATGGAGAGAACTTGACTTGTTCAAGCTGCGAAATTTCCAAGTGGCCTCTCAGATTGTTAAGATCCGTGAGTGATCTAAGTCCTCCTGTAACTTGTTTCTTGCTGGCCACGAAAAGTGATAATGTTTGTAACGAAGTGAGCTTATTTAGCCCCCTTGGCATGTGAGTTAGATGCAAGCATCCCTCAATGTCAAGATGGTTGAGGCAACCCAAATCCTCTATGTCATTTGGCAATTCCTTGAGGATATGACATTGAGACAGTTTCAATGTTTGCAAGTGGATAAGATTTGTGATGCAACTAGGAAGCTTCTCTATATTGTTATGGGATAAATCTAGATATCTTAAGTACTTTGCATCTTCAATAGAGCTAGGAATCATCTTGATCCCCAAGTCATGTAGATCCAACACGCGTAGCGAGTACTTGAAGGTGTTGAAGATGTTATCACAGGTTGATGTGGTCATCTTGACCTCATGTGGAAGCCGAGGGTTGTTAGTGTTGTATGGCAAAAGAATGGTCCTTAGTTTGTTTGCTTTCTCAAACACCGAATCAGGGATCTCACACGACAAATCTAAAGCGAAATTGAACGAAACTCGCAGCATTCCACCATGAACTCTCTCCCCCATCAAATCCACGGTTAAGTTTTCATCACTGCTGACGGAAATCAGCCTTGCAAGTTTATGCATTAACCGGTTCATTTTATAAAAGCAGTTGTTCATGTCGTTCCTCACACCACCGCAGTACCCGTGGTGGTCTTTTTCTTCTTCCACTTGATGGAAAAGCAGAGGAACAAAGTCGTTGAAACAAGCTCGACCAAATTGTTGTTCTTGAATGGTGAGAAATCCTTCAGCAGTCCAGAGCTGAATTATTTTTTCAGCATCAATCAAATAATCTTCTGGAAACAATGAACAATAAGCAAAGCATAGTTTCATATAAGTGGGAAGATTGTCGTAATAGATAAACTTGAGCATTTGTAGTACTTCTGGAATCCATTCGCCATCATCACCACCACCACCACCACTATGCTTCTTCATCACCGTCGCTATAATCACAATCATAAGAGGGACTCCGCCACAATCCCTCACAATCGCCCGTTGGTGTTTGTCATTGCTTTGTTCTTTTTTGGTCGAAGTAATTGGTCCATGAATCTGCATAAACAAGGCCCAAGGCTCCTCTTGATTAAGTCCCTGCAACTTCAAAACATGTCTAGCACCAATGTTGTAAGCAACATGATTACTACGTGTAGTAATAAGTATCGCCGTATCAGTACAACCATCAGCCTCTATAAATTTCTTCTTCAACTTCTCCAGATCATCATAATCCTCAATCCCAATTTGCAAATCATCTAGAACAAGTAATCGGTGTTTACCATCGTCGGTAGTCACATGTTTTGCTATGGATTCAACATCAAAGCTTTCGATCCAAATCAGTTGCAAACCAAAATGAGCTTTGACTTGCTCATCCTCACAAACAAGACGCGCAAGTTTAGTTTTCCCGATCCCTGGAACACCAACAATTACAATTACATCAGGATTAACAGCAGAGTTGTTCTTGTTCATGTTCAGCAGTTGATCTATAATCTCCTTCTTCTCATTTTCTCTGCCAACCACTACACACTTAGTATTTTCCACAAACATTTGGTATGCAGACTTTCTTTTCTCATTACTATCACTAACAATAACTACTTCTTCTTGTTCTTCTACCTTTGCATCTTCCTCGTTCAACAACCGTTTGAGTTCTTCAGTTGCTTTCTTAACTTGGAGAGTCGCTTTAACGCGATTCTTTATGTTTAAACCCGATCTGATAAGTGATTTTGTAGCAGCATTAGTAGTCTCCTTGTAACGAAGATCCTCCATCAAATCATTCAAATCAATGACTAGTTCCTTAACCTTTTGAAGCCATGGTAGAGGAAAAAGAAGAGTCTCGGAATGGCTCTGTTGATGGACTTTGTGATTGATTTGATTAAGATTGTTTTCAATGTTATTGATGTTTGCTAAGTGTTTGAGAGAGTTCATCCATTTTAGGATGTTGGAAATGCAATGTTCGAGCATGGCTACGTCTTTTGTTGTTGTGCTAGCATGGCTAAGGGTTTCAGACAGTTCATCCATTGTAAGATTTTTGGTTTGTTTGTGAAAATCTGAAAATGTTTAAAAAACGGTTGGAGGATTAGTGGTTTTCTCTTGTAGAAGATGGTACTACTATTGTTGTTATGGTAATTATAGCGGTTGATGTTATACATTGAATCGTTGTACTTTTGCTGTTGTGTTAATTATAGCAGTTAATGTTATACTAGTACTACATGAATGCTTGTTGTGGTAATTAATAGCAGTTAATGTTATAATAGTACTACATTGAATGGTTGTTGTGGTAATTAATAATTTTAGTCGTTAATGTTACATTGAATTGAAGTGAACAAATATGATGAAAATTTAAGGATAAATAAAATAGTGGGGGTCTAAGGTGAGGGTTCATTTAATTCCCACACTGGTGTACCATTAGATCAAACTAGCGTCCAAACGGGCACGGACCAAACGGGCACTCCGTGCTCGTTTGTCTGCTTTTTTATTACACTAACATGTTAAAATATAAATGGGTATTAAACAAATTTGCGCGCCTTAAAAATTTCGAAGGACCTTGTATAAAGACGAAATCTTGTTAAAAAAACCAAACTCGTGCTTTTTGAAAATTTTTAGGCACATGGAAGAAAGAGTTAACAAAAACTTGGGGAGCAACATATTAAAAACTTCGACTCTTCAGTCAGATCCTTATCCAGGTCCCTTTGCTCATTTTTGGATCCTTATCTCGACCCATTTGCTCATTTTCTTCTAGAATCTAATCAACTTTTTAAATGCGTTATGCGTCACATAGGATCACACCTGATGATGTTAAGTGATGATTAGAAGGAAAAAAATCAACACTCTTATCATGGTAATTCAAAAATAGAATAAAGAAAAAATAAAATGAAAGAGAAACCATGTGTTTTTTCAAAAAAATTAATACTACATTATGCATCATAAATTATCATTAATGTTTTTTTTTTCATTTAGTGCATTTGATTATACGATTGATATTTTATTTTAGTTGTATATTGCAATATTAAATCTTGAGTAATGCAAGAATGCATACATGTCACTATTTTAATAAGCGAATATGAAAAAAAGTGTAGTTTTTTTCTTTCAATAGTAATCAATGATGCTTGAAAAAAATACAGAAAAAAACAATATTGTAAGCGAATATGTCATTATTGTAAGTTGCTATCAATTAAGAATTTAATATTAATACATTAGGAAATAGTAACACAATACATATGTGTTTTAAAAAAAATAAAAAAATGAATAGGGAGAGAGGATATTACATATAAGTGACAAAAACAGAAATGTAGATGAAGAACTATTATCCTTTATTTACCTCTAAAAAATCATCAATTAGGAATGTGTTTAATTTGGTTGTCACCATCACTGGGGAATCGTATTCTATCTTCGACTTGTATTTGTGTTGTTTTAAGAAGTTATAAATTGAGAGGTTATAAATTCTTGTAAAAAAACTTATAAATTGGGAGGTTGATAAAAAAGGGAAAACCACTTACACACGTCTTTTGTTGGATTGCCATTATTTTCTTGAAAAAATCTTGCACCTTTTTACTATCTTTTGTTGGATTGTCATAATCAACTTACTTAAAAATATATTAGAAAGTAATAAATAAATTCATTTCAGGACAAAAGCAAAAAACAAATAAAATACAGTTTTGTTTTCTTCCTTATCAAACCTGCAATGAGCACTATCTGTAATCTAGATTTTTTTTTTAATTTTGTTCTTAACTTTATCTGTCACCAAAATCATACTCCACCTTCTTTAATCTTACATAATCCACTAAATCTTACAATTCAGTACAATGCAATCTCATACTTCCTGCAAGAATCAATATTAAAATCCATTAATCATTCAATCAAAAGTCCCATAAATTGAAGAAGAACCACAGAGTTATGGGAGGATGAAAGAGAGAGCATTGGAGTAGGAATACTGAGGTTTAACGTGAGCGAGAGTAAAAGAAGTGGGAGAGAGAGAGAGAGAGAGAGAGAGAGAGAGAGAGAGAGAGAGAGAGAGAGAGAGAGAGAGAGAGAGAGAGGAGAGAGAGAGAGAGAGAGAGAGAGAGAGAGAGAGAGAGAGAGAGAGAGATCCAAAAACAAAAGAAATCAAATATAAAACCATCTTCATCCATTTTTTACTTTGTCAAGAACAAAACTCTTCAATTGTTCTCTTGAAGCAAAACTCTTCTTCTCTCGTGAAGAAAATATGAGGGTTATGAAAGAGAATGAGAAGTTTGCATTTGAATTCTCATCCTCGCTTCTCTCTTCACACAATTTAAATTATTAAGAGTAACTTTCAAGAGAAGTTATTATCCACACAATTATTTATTTTTAAAAACCGTTTGGTAACTTCTATCAAAAAAATAACCGCTTGATTTTTAATTTTTAATTTTTATTTCACCAATTTATTATTAAATTGAGGGTAAAGTAATATATTGTTATGGATAAATTGAGGGCAAAATTGGAAGAAGAAAAAGGATACACCAAAACAATGTATTGCCTTTATATATTGTTATAGATGATCCTACTTGATCTTATTAGTCACAACCACACTAAATTTAATCTTTCATTTACTTTACCCTTTCACTTTCCTCTCAATTTTTCATCTTCCAACACATAAGTACTCCATCATTGAACTCTTCGCAAATCCTTGGCCATAGAATGCTCATCTGGAACTAAATTTAGATGTTTCATTTTCACAAATTCCTAACATTTTTTCTTTAGGTCTCAATTTAATTTTTTTAAAAAGCATATGAACTGGATATTTCAATTTCAACCGCATCTCAATTAATAACAAATTTTAATATGGATTTTGTCGGGGCAATTAGTTGAAATTAAAAACTATATACTCTGTAGTTTTAGTTGAAATTAGCGTCAAGCGAATTGAGTCGCTCATTTGTTGGTAAAATCAGTCAATTCTTAGTTTTGGCGTAGTATTTTCATTTGATGTCAGTTGATAGAAGAAATAATATAATTTTGTTTGTGTCAAAAAAAATTATATACTCTTTTCGGTCTCATATCCAAATAATTTTAAAAAAATCACTCTTAAAAAAAATATTTAAATATATTTAAGTCTTTTTCTCTTTCTAATTTTACTCCTTTTTTTTTTTGAAAATAGTTGAAATGTAAAAAAAAAGTAGGAGTGTATTTTAGATAATGACATTGAATATAATAAATATATTTAAAATCATTGAAATTTTTGTTGTTATTTAGATTTGAGACCGGAGAGAATAACTTATTTTATTTTCTGAAGGTAGCTTTAGAGAAAAAAATTAAAACAAAGATTGAGGGTTAACAGAAAGGAGATAAAAACAAGGGTGAAACAAGATTGAAGATTAAGCTCCGCACTACATAAAATCTCACCACAACTATTCTTTTCTCTCTCACTTTGCGACCCTGTTGTTTTGGCTAGAAACTCTATTTCTCAAACACTAGTAAATGTCCATATTACATGTTTCTTTTAAATAATTTGGATTTCAAATTGCATTCATAACTAAGCTTTTTTTTTTACAAAATATATATTCGGTTGATTGGGAGATTAATTTCACTGTTGGATAGTGATGCGGAGAGTGAATTCAAAACTTATAAAATTTCACTATTAAAATAAAATGTATGAATTTCACCATTGTAGTACGATCAGAGAAGGCAGTTGCATAAATTGAAGAAGATTCTGGAGCAAGATTGTGAGTGGTTGTGTATAAATGTTCTCATATTTTTTATGTTAAATCTAGACCATTGATTAGATCTAGCGGATTTCCTTCATTGTATAAAGATGCCAAATAATTTTTTTTACAAACTATGTATTTGATTGAATATGGTTGGAGATGTAAAGAAAATAATAGTTGGAGAAGAGATGAGAAATGACGCGGAAATAGGAAGAAGTAGAAGATGTGAATACACTAGTAGAAAATAACTTTAATATACAGTGTAGTGTATCATCCAAGTGTAGGAATTACAAAACTATTTTATTATATAGCTTTCATCTCATATTTTGGCAAGAAAGGACCTAACAAAGGAAATTTTTTATGGAGATGTCCATTTTGGTAAAGTGAGGAAACTTGCAATTTATTTATATGGGATGAAAACCTAGCACAAAGAAAGGAGGTATATGAAACTATTGATGAAGATTGGAGTAAAGATGAGAACAACATGAAGGACATGCAAGCTAATGAAATGTTGAAGATGTTGTATGAATCTTCAATGTAGAAGAACAAGAAACTGCAGTTGAAGATGAAGTTTGAGGCTTTTTCTGGAAAATTGAAGGCAATATGTCTTGTATTCTTGTTTATGATGAACATGTACTTGTTATTTAAGTGTAAATGTTGATGATTCTATTGAAATGTCACGTTGCTGAATTATTCTACCACTGTTGCTGTAGTGAATGTAATGTTGTTGGAAATGTTGTTAATGTAATGTTGTTGGAATGTTAAAATGTCATGCTGATGAAATGTTGTTACAGTGTTTATGAAATATTCAAATGTTGTTAAAATGACCATGATTTAACAACATAGTTTGCAGTATGATAAAATGTTGTTAAAATGTTCATGTTGTTAAGCTGCTGTTAATTTCTTTGTGATAAAATGTTGTTAATTTGCAATATACTTTGCCTTAGTTTAGACTAAATTGGAACTTGTTATGACTGTATGATCACATGGTTTGGGCATAATTTTTCTTAGTTTGGCCATAATGTAACAGGCCTTAATTTAACAACACAGTTTGGTCATAATTTGCCTTAGTTTGGACTAAATTGGAACTTTTTATGACAGTATGATGAACCAAGCTCGATAAATTGACAAAGTATGGCATTCATCACAAAGGTTTGACATTACATATAAAGACATTACAACAACATTACATATGAAGGTAGTTGATCCAATCATTACATTACACAAATAAAGGTAGTTGATCCATTCCATTGAAGTACATTCCAGAATATAAAATATAATAAATCAGAGTACATATGACATGGCGAGTATACACACCAGCCAAATATCTTCAAGACATTAGCATATGATAATACACATAAATATCTTCATATTATCAGCATAATTTTCATTGTTTGAGGCCTTTGCAAATGTTGTGGTGGTTAAAATTCTACTGCACGAGACAATATAGTTACATGTTTTTTGGTCCTTACATACCACTCTACACCTATTAGCATCAATTTTTTCAAATATCACTTCCCTGCCAATCAACACATTATGCTCTAGTATAGCTTTCTTAAATTGTTTAAGTGAAGAAAACTCCATTCCAACCTTGAATGTAAAATTCTTACTAAAGGCATCATCTTCTTTGAACCTAATTACACTGGGCATATCATCACAACTATCAACATCTTCTCCACTATCAAGTTCATCAGTCATGTATTCTTCTTCAATAACATGTTCCTTACCCATCTCTTGTGTGATAAATATGTTATAGGGTGATTCACTTGGGTTCTCACCATCTCTTGGTTCACCATCAACAATTTCATTCAAACCTTCATCTACCTTTTCATCTCCACCTTCATCAAACCCTTTCATCCTATCCTTTTCACTATCATGAAAATGCACACCCTTCACAAATTCATCGGTAGATTCAACTTCACATTCACTAGACTTATGAACTTCTTCTTCTGATTTCTTCCCATTGTCTTTTTCTCTAACCTTTTCCATAAAGGTGGCCTCTTCTGTAACTGGTTTTGGCTCAGTGAATATCTCAACTTCATAATTATTTCCAAATGCAAACATAGCTAACTCACAAGCATTTCCATCATCCTTAAAAGATTTTAAATCTTCTTCTAAGTTATCACCATCATGTTTCCACCATATGATCAGTTTATTTTCATCAGTCAATCAATCTGGGGCAATCTTCTTCAAGAATCCTCAGGATGTCTTTCCTCAAAAGACTACCAGCCTGATACAATTCATAAGTGTGACAGAGATGTGTTCAACACCTTCTCTTCAAGCAGAGTGGGCAGTGTTCCCTGTGTTGAGGAATCAGAGTTCCATTCTTCCCTCATAAAAAGTCTATCTCGGTTGTCCCAATCATCTGCATTGCATACATAAATCATTCATCTATCATACATAGAAATATGTTCATAGCTCGAAGTGTGCTTCGCGCTCATATCCATTTTCCCGAGGTCTTGTTGCTTTCAACATCTTACCTTGTGATCAAAGTCCAACTTACTTGGCGCCTACCAAAACTGTCACCTGCCTTTTCATTCAGTACCATTCCTGAATGGTGTCGTTTACCTGTCTTCTTTCATTCCAGTGTTATTCCTGGATGTCTTGCTTATCTTCTTTCTTTCCAGTGCCATTCCTGGATGTTGTCGTTATCCTGTTGCTAGATGTTTGTTTTCTTCCAGTGCCACTCCTGAATCTTTGTCTTCTTTCATTCCAGTGCTATTTCTGGTTCTTTGTTTTTCTTTCACTCCAGTGCCATTCCTGGATGTCTGTCTCTTTTGATATCTAGTGTCATTCCTGGATACCTTGTTCCTCTTGTTTCTCCCAGTGTTATTCCTGGAAGTTTTACCTCTGTTCTGTAATCCCCAACAGATTTTCTTGGATATCTTTCAGTGTCATTCCTGAAAGTTTTATCTGTTCATTTAGTGCCATTTCTGAATGAGATTTTACCTTTACTTTCAGTGGCATTCCTGAAAGTATTATTTGTTCATTCAGTCCCATTCCTGAATGAGTTTTCTACTGTGCATTCAGTGCCATTCCTGGATGTCTTTCTCATTATCATTCAATTCCATTCTTGAATGAAGTGATTTACCTTTACTTTTCAGTGCCATTCCTGAAAGTCCCTGCTCACTTTATTCAATGCCAGTCTTGGATATTGTGAACCCTTTTTATCCAATGCCATTCTTGGATACTTCTGATATATTTTCCAGAACTTTTCTCACTTCATCCAATGCCATTCTTGGATGTTAAGATTTCTTCTGTCCAATGCCATTCTTGGACACCTTTTCCCCAGCCAAGTCCAATGCTATTCTTGGATATCTCTGATATTTAACCTTGCCATCCAATGCCATTCTTGGATGTCCCCAGTGAAGTTTTCCAATGGAATTTTGTTTATGTCCAATGCCATTCTTGGATGACTCTGATGTTTACTGTTGCCTCATTCAATGCCATTCTTGAATGTCGTAGTTCCTTTATCCAGTGCCATTCTTGGATATCTTATCCCCAATAGTGTGTTCTTTACCTCCATCCAATGCTATTCTTGGATGACGCTGCTGTTTTTACCAAAAAAAACTTTCTTGTTGCTATCCAATGTCATTCTTGGACATCTTTTGACATACCTTTTGTCTCGTTTGTAGTTTCCATCCAATGCCATTCTTGGATGTCACTACTCATCTTCCCAGGGTCTTGTCCCTCTCTTACCAACTATTGATGGATACTTTTTGTCACCTTGACAGATCTCCAGAAATAGCTTGTATTTCCCGGCGTGTCTTTTCATGTCGTCTCTCTCAATTTACCATAAATCTCTTGTTTCAAGTTTCCCCACAGTCTGTTTCATCCTTTGCATTCATATCATCTTGTGGCATCTTATGGCTAAAAATTTGGTTTTCTGTATTTAAGTATCTTCAATCTTGTCGAGACGAAGTTTCCAACCTTCATATCTCCTGATAGAAGAAACCTAAATAGGGGCAGCTGTTGAACCCCAATTTTTACCCCTAAGATTTCGCACATCTCATTTGCATCTCATGCCACAAACAAGATCACAATCTTTGTTTCTCTTGAGCATTTGTATATTATTCTTACCTGCTTTATATTTGACTGTGTTTATCTAACCTCTAACCAAAATACCAAAAAAATTGCTGCAGTTTCTCTCTCAATGTGTTTTGCAGGTTTGTCAAAGCAATGGAATAATTTCAAATCAAGTGTGGTTGTTCAGCTATGATCCAGTTCAGATGGATGTTTGACTTAATCTTGGTTAAACTATTAAGTTTGTTTCATCTGCCTGTCATTTGTGCCAATGGTTCATTTCTCAAGCAGTGACTGTCAAGTTGTTGTGTGGTGATATTTATCAAGTTCATCTGAGTTCATCAGTCCAGACTGTGTTCATCTGAGGATTTATTTTCCCAGATAACTGATTCGGACAAGTTTAAACAGATTTAAATGGCTGTTGTTCAGTTGTGGTTTGTTCAGTGGTAGTTGTGTACATATTTTATCAGAGGCTTGTGAAAAAATTCAAGTTTCGTTTTAGACTGAAAATAAAGATTTGCTATCCATGAACCATGTTCTTACCCATCTTTTGATTATCCACATTTTAACCATATTCAATTTCCTATCCAATTATCCATTTCTTTTTCTAGACCAAAAAACCAATTTCCATTTATCCATATTTTAGAGTTATCCATTATATCCAAAATTTCTAAACTCCCATTATCTATTATCCATATTTTCAAATCCTATATCATATATACTTTTCCTAATGACCATTACAAAATTATAAAAAGAATATCATTGTAGCCTTTTTATTTTTTTCTTGCCTTAAGCCCATTAAACCCATTCAATCAATAAAAACTAAAATTGAAAAAAGGCTGCAGGTGAATTCCTTTTCAAGACCACACTTGAGCTACCTTCCAAGCCACTTCTCCCAAATTTCCAAGCTGCCATGAGAAAAACAAGTCACACACCATTCAATCCAAGCTGCTATTTTTTCAAAAAAACTTGAAGTCACTTGCGTCATACATGATTCAGCCATTCACAAGCCGTTAAAAAACAAGTCTTTCAAGTCAATGCCATGCTGTACCTTCCCAAGCCAAAAGGTCACATTCCAAGAACACGACCAAAGAAGAAGAAAACCAGCTCCAGCCGTAAATTCCAAGCCACACGCCGTCAATACTATGAACAAAACACGTGAGCATCACTAGATGCAAGCAAAACGCAGTAGTTGCTGAACCAAAATGGCATCGCATCATAAATCAAAACGCAGAGAAAGAATTGAAAGGACAACCAAACTTTCACAACTCACTTCAAATTTCAATTTCACAATCCTCACCATTTCATCTATAAATAAGAGCCTTTATTTCTTCAATTTCTCAAGCTTTGACAGCCAAACTCTCCCTGCCAAAACCAAAACCCAAAGCTTCAACTCACTTCAAATTTCAATTTCACAATCCTCACCATTTCATCTATAAATAAGAGCCTTTATTTCTTCAATTCTCTCAAGTTTGAAAGCCTTCAAACCCCTGCCAAAATTCAAACTCAAGCTTCATCATCTTCTTCATTCTAACCTTCAAGTTTCAATCACCTCCAATAAACCTTCAATCACCTTCAAAATTCAATAAAAATTCTGCACACCTTCAATAAAATAACCTTCAACCAATTCCAATAAACCTTAAATATCAAGAACCAATTCATTTCTTCAATTCCCCAAATCCAATCTCCAAATTCAGATCTGCATTTCTTCGTAACTTCATCAACCGCAACAACTCGCATAAATTCATCAACAACAACAACATCAACCTTTCAACACAGCGATTCGAGTTCAGAAGGTGAAGAAGAATTGAGTTTCATTTGAATTTGAAGGTAAATCTGAGTTTTACGGCGTGAATCTCGCGGTTTAAATTCAAATTTGTGGATGGATCTTGGTTGAAATTGAAAGCATATTCGAGTAGAGCATGGGGTTCCGATCAAAATCGCACAAAGATTAGGTTCCGCCACTTCTCCGGTGCGGTGGAACGTGGATTTGGAACCACCATGAACAGTACCGGCGAATGTTTGTTCTGAGGAAGAAGGGGTTGGGTTTTGCTGCCTTTAAGGCGGCAAAGTTAACGTGCCTTTAGGCAAAAAAAAAGTTAGTTTTTTATTAAAAAAAATTAAAAATAAATAAATGCAATGATGAGAGAGGAAATTGGAAGTGAGAGAAAGACTCAAAGGCAGGTGCCTTTGGCGCCTTAAAGGCACCAAAGCCCTGCCCAGGAAGAAGATGATAACGTTACTGATTCACTTTTATTTTCATTTTAGTTCTTTTTAATTTTTTTTTATTTTTCTTTTTTCTTTCTAAAATGGATTGGGCCGTGTGAGCCCCGTGGATTTACTAACTTCATCACCACCAATTTCTTTATTAAACCTCAATCTCTTTTTAATTCTTTCTTTTTTTTTATTTGATTTCTTTTTCTATTCTCTTTGTTGTTGGTTGTGTGGATCATAAATGTTAGATCCACTTCTCTTCATCTTGATTCTTTTTCTTTTTGATCGATGAAAGTCTAATTGATCTTGGAATTCCTTTGTTGAATTTCGATCAAGACTAGATCGTTACCATTTTTTCTTTTCGTGCGGTATTGCTTTTGGATGACGATTTACATATCGTTCATCTAGAATGCATTAGCACAAAGAGCTATTGACCGGCCTCATTGTAGGGTAATTACTCCATAAATTACTCGGCGATTGCTTAACATAGCGCAATATTTGTCCCGTATCGGAAAACCATCAAGAATGATTGATTATTTGTCTTTTGGTTCAAAACTTATGAAACTTGTTGTTAGGAGGCTTTGGTCTTATCAATCCTCTAATGAGTTTTCATTAATCTTGACCTAAGTGCAATTATTCAATTATTATTGATCACTAATTCTAACAATTAATCACTAACTTACTAATAATACTATTGTACTAACTTTGTTTACAATTTCTTCTCGCTCCTTATATCTTTTACTTTTATGCTTCATTTTTTATCATTTCATATCATGTTTATGCTTCCGCACTTTTTCCTTTGTCCGTTGGATATATGTTTATGCTTCCGCAATCTTTCCTTTGTCCGTTGGACACATGTTTATGCTTATGCCTTTTTCTCTTTGTCCACTTGGACCAAAAACATTAATAAAGGCCAAAACCTCTAAAAAACTTGTGCTTCTAATCTTGGACTATGGTTACTATCCTATGCAATGGACATGGAGTTTTGCACCTAGACCTTGGACATCCAATGCAATTCTTGGAACCTTGGACTTAGAACTAGGACCTTTTCCCTTTGCTTTGGAATTATGGTTCGAAGACTTTAAAGCCTTGTGCTTTTGCTTTGGTTTATGGTGAAGCTTTTATTTGTGGTTAGATCATTCTATTCCTTATCTTTTACTTTATGCTCTAGGATAGTCACTTCTTCTCCACCCCATTCTTCAATTTTCAAAACTCTCTCCCTTTTTCAAAACATTCTTGATTTCAAACTATCACCTTTTCATAATCAAACCTTGACTTTGTCAAGTGATTTTACTCTTTTCTTTTCATTTCTTAACAAATGCTAAACTACATAAGCATATTGACACTTTTTTCAAAAGACTTTAAAAAACATCAAACTCATCAAACTCCTTTTGTGCCCTCGTGCACTTTTCTTTTAACTTTTTCATAAGTTTAGACATGATGCATTTCTTTAAGCGGAATTATTGGCTTGGAAATGATGACTTGTATTTACATTTAAAATCAACCAAAACAAACAATTTTCATTCTTTGTACCACGAACTACGGGTTTTTGATCCCACATTGCACATCGTGGGTACGTAGGCATGAGGCGACAAGTCTCTCCAAACACAAAAATCTTAAAAAACAATGTCTCTTCTCATCTCCTCAATCTCTTTTCGAACAAACTTTTTCAGACCAAAAAGCGTAAATATTTCAAAGAGTTCCCGTGGAGTACCACGGATGTTTTGGGTGCGTAAAACCTTCCCTCTGCATAACCAACCCCCTTACCCGGTTTCTCTTCACTTGTTCTTGTTTAGAGCTTGTGTAGGTTTTGTTCGCTCTTTTTCCTTTCCTTTTTGGATAAAATAAAAGTGCGGTGGCGACTCTTGCTTTTCGAGTTAAGTTAATCAATAGCTTACACTCACAATTTTGCCACTACAAATATAAATTTCAGAATTTGTTATGGATCATAGTTGGATGAAAGCTGATAGATTAGATCTGGTATATGAGAAAGGAGTTCTTGAATTCCTTGAGTACACTGATCAAAATGTTCCCGACAATAATGGTATTTTTTATTGTCCTTGTGTTGATTACAGGAATATAACTAAAGGTACATAGGATGAGATATTCCATCACCTATGTTGTGATGGTATATGTCAAAGCGAAAAATTGTTTAATCTGAAAGCGAAAAATGGGTGGTCGGATAAAAGTTTCACGGAATTGCTTTATTTGCTAAAACAAATGCTACCTGAAGATAACAGTTTGCTTGATCGTTGTTATGATGCCAAGAAGATATTGTGTCCAATGGGTTTGGAGTATATCAAAATACATGCATGCCCTAATGACTACATATTATACAGGAAAGAGTATGAAAATTTGGATCAATGTCCGGAATGTGGGGTGTCGCATTACAAGCTGAAGGACAACAACAGTGATGACAATGACAATGTTAGTAGGAAGAGGCCTCCTACTAAAGTGTTATGGTACTTGCCAATAATTTCAAGATTCAAGAGACTTTTTTTTAATGCGAATGACGCAAAGAATATTATATGGCATGCAGATGAAAGAAAATGTGATAGAAACATACGTCATGTAGTTGATTCTTTGCAATGGAAGAAAAATTGATTCGTTGTTTCTGGATTTTGGCACTGAGCCAAGAAACCTTAGGCTTGGGCTTTCCACCGATGAAATGAACCCCTTTGGTAATCTGAGTACTAACCATTCTTCGTGGTATGTTCTTCTCACGATTTACAACCTATCTCCATGGTTGAGCATGAAGCGTAAGTATATGTTGTTAAATATGCTGATTTATGGAGCACGACAACCTGGAAACGACATAAATGTTTATCTAAGTCCGTTAATTGAAGATTTAAGACTTTTGTGGTAGGAAGGCATTGAAGTTGATGCTGCTTATTTTGGTGAAAAGTTTAAGATGTGTGCAATGTTATTTTGCACAATCAACGACTTTCCCGCATATGGTAATTTGGCTGGATATAGTGTCAAAGGACACAAAGCATGTCTTATTTGTGAATCTAATACATGTTATCACTAACTTGAGTTTGGAAAAAAGACCGTTTACCTTGGGCATCAGAAATTTCTAAAACTCGGTCATTCTTATCATAGATTGCGAAAGGCTTTTAATGGAGAGCAGGAGTTTGATATCACTCCTAAACCTTTAACCGGGGATGAAGTTTATCAACGACAGAAACACATTAATGTTGTCTTTTGAAAGAGAGAAAAAGAAAAAGGGCCACTTGAAAAATATATATGGAAAAAGAGGTATGTGTTCTTTGATCTTTCATATTAGTCAAGTCTCGATGTAAGACATTGTCTTAATGTGATGCATGTGGAGAAAAATGTGTGTGATAGTTTGATTGGAACACTTCTAAACATTCCGAAAAAGACTAAAAATAGTAAGAAGTCTCATCTTGATATGGAGTCGATGGGTTTACGAAAACAATTGGCTCCAATAGAAAAAGGGAAAAGAACTTATCTATCTCCAGCTTGTTACACTCTATGTAAAAAGGAAAAGAAAAGTTTTTACGAGTGTTTGCATGGTATCAAAGTTCCCCAAGGTTACTCATAAAACATCGAGAAACTTGTATCAATGAAAGATCTCAAGTTAATTGGTTTGAAATATCATGACTGTCATGTCTTGATACAATAACTTCTACCAGTGGCTATCCGTGGCATCCTACCAAAAAATGTGAGAGTAATTATAACCAGATTGTGTTTCTTCTTCAATGCCATATGTAGTAAAGTTATTGATTTCAAAAAATTAGATAATTGGAATATGAAGCTGCCATAATTTTGTGTTAATTGGAGATGTATTTTCCTCCATTATTTTTTGACATTATGGTTCACTTACTTGTTCATCTAGTTAGAGAAATTAGAATTTGTGGTCCAGTTTATTTAAGGTGGATGTATCCAATAGAGCAATACATGAAGATCTTTAAAGGATATACGAAGAATCATCACCTATCAGAAGCTTCGATTGTTGAAAGGTACATCACAGAATAAGCTATTGAGTTTTGTACAAACTATTTGTCGCAAGCAGAGTCTATAGGAATTCCAAAGTCTCGTCATGATGACACGAAAGGTAGGGTATTCAAGGTTTAAATGTTAAGTCAATGGCTTGGGATGTATTTATTCAGGCACATTTCTATATATTGAATAATCTTGAAGAAGTTCAACCTTACGTGACTACTCACAAAAGAATTTTGAAGAAAAGATATCCACGAATGAGTGGCAAGTTGTTATTGATCGAGCATAACAAGAAATTTCTAGATTGGTTTAATAAAAGGATACCAAAAGATCATAGTGCATCCAAGACAATTAAATGGTTATCGTTAATGCCAAAAATTTAATGTGATAACTTGGACTGCATATGACATTGGTCATTATACCTTTTATACAAAATCAAAAGATGATTGTAGTACAATGCAAAATAGTGGAGTTATGGTTGAGGCCGAATCCATATATTTCTCTAGTTCGAAAGATAAGAATCCAATATTGGCATCTAGTGCATTCTATGGTGTCATTGAGAAAATTTGGGATATTGATTATGTTATCTTCAAAGTGCCTTTATTTAAATGCAAGTGGATTTCCAATAATATTAATGGTATACAAACTGATGACTTAGGATTCACCCGGGTTGACCTTGGCAAGGAAAATTATATGACCGAACCATTCATCATGGCTTCACAAGCAAAACAAGTTTTCTATGTGACCGATCCTTCGGACACATCGGGGAAATGGTCAATCGTTCTCCGAGGAAAAGACATTCCTAGTAGTGATCAAAGTTTTGATATTTATTATACTACTTCTTACACAACAAAAGTGCCTACCACATATGATGAAGTTGATAGAGATGATGTGCATGATATTCGTATCAATCATAATGAAGGCATATATTTTATTCTTTATTTATAATTTAATTTAAGTTATTATTTCTAACTATATTTATTACTAACAAGTATGATTATTTGATATTGTAGGTGTTTAAAGTCAAGACACCAAGAGACAAAGAAATCAAAACACTATATAAGATACAATTATGTGATGTTATATAATGTTTGTAGGTTGTTTTGTGCCATTTTTCTTTTGATGTAATATATATATATATATATATATATACACACACACACACACACACACACACACACACACACACACACACACACAATGTTTAGTTCTTAATCCAATGTATGGATTTGATGTAATACAATACAATTATTTGCTATGATACAATTGTTGTTTCTGTTCTGATACGGTTCACTAAAATACTGGTTAAAGGATAAAATTTAGTTGTTTTTTAACCCTTTTTTATATGATGAATTTAAGGATAAAATTTTGTTGTTTTTTTCAAACAAACAAACTAAGTTTTTAGTTTAAAATACTTTATACTAGCATGTATTTAAAACTATTTTAAATAATGTGTAAAAATATTTATTGTATTTATAAATATTTAAATTATTTAATTTATTTAAATTAATATAGTTTGATTTTGATAAAAATATAAATGGTTAACACTTTGTGGTGTTAAGAGTCTATATTGCAGTGGAGTCGAGGTGAATACAGACATAGTTTGTAACAGTGGGAGTGAGACAATCCATATTATGGCGCCATATATAAACTATTCTGGACTGGGCCGGGGACCTACTCCACAGCCGAGCAGGCCCAGCCCACGCGTTCTGGGACGACCCAACGAAGGCCTTAGTCAAGTCAGTGTCGGGCAAGTGCCCACTCCACAGTGTCGGGCACAAACGGCGTAGAGCTTCGGGCAGAGGCATTGAGCCTTCCCGGAGCTCGCCCCCTCGACACCCAGATGCTACTCCCTGTGAGGAGTCATCTCCGTCTGCAAGCAAGTCCTCCCCCGCGAGGACACGTCTCTCCCCGACACGCAAGACTTCTCCCCACGAGGACACATTCTCATGTAACTGCCCACTCCCGATGGAATCGGTCTGCCCTAATTCCGGAGATCTAGGAGCAGTTACCCCAGGGCGAAGACCACGTGCTGGCCTTCACTACGCCACGTAAGCCCTGGCAGTTGCTTGGATTGGGCCTGGCAATCCAGCCCAGTGCTAGTGACCGTTGGCCCCGCGCTGGGGGCTCTCTATAAATCCCCTCTCACTTGAGAGGGCCAGGTTACGTTCACTTCTACTCTCATTTCTGTACTTGCTATTCTCTGACAGTTATCTTACTTGAGCGTCAGAGTACCTTGCAGGTACACCCCCCCCCCCCTCCGCCGTCTTTCAACCTCACCGAAGCTGAAGCTCAGACGACGTCGTTGGCCACTAGAAACTGTCTGATTCAGGTACGATCAGTGGCACCGTCTGTGGGAATCCTTTGCTTCCCCGGTTTTCCTTCGTTAAACCAAAACAACCCTCATTCATCACCAACATGGCCAATCCGTCAGTTAACCAGGCTCTGGACGCCGTGCTCTCACAACTCGAGAACGGGAACCACCGTGAGGACGCCGTCATCCTCAACGGCGGCGAAGGCGACATTAGAGACGGGCAGACCGCCTCCCCGGACTCCCAAGATGTGGCTTACAACGCCGCCCGCCAAGACGACCAGCAAGCCATTTTTCAACCAGTTGCTCCTCCGCCTAATGTGGACCCGAGCACCGTGGCCCTATTCGCCTTGATCAATCAGACCAATCAGCTGATTGCACACCAGAATACCAGAATTGAAGCGTTGGAGCAAGGACGGGCACAACGATCTTCCCCGCGAAGACATCGTCGTCCACCGTCACCTCGCCGTTCTTCTTCCCCGTGAAGGACTCCTTCCGAAGAATCTCGGACCCCGTTGCCGGTACGCCAGGGTCGTCACCACGTCTCGAGCGCTCCCAGCCGACGATCTCCAGAAACGCCCTCGTTCCCCGCCTCGGAAGGAACCCAGGGCCTCCACCACTTCCAAGAAGTCCAAGCAGATCGAAGAAAGACCAAAGAACCGTTCGAGGAACTCCCCTCCACGGCATCATCGATCACCTTCGAGATCCCCGGCTGGTAGCGACGACGAGGACCAAAGGACCCCTCTGTCGTGGGAAATCATGAACGCCCCAATCCCTGCAGGCATGGAGAAACCCCCACCATTGGGGACCTATGATGGCCTGACCGACCCCGACGATCACGTCAAGAGTTTCAAAGCAATGCTCGACTTCCGAAATGTCAGGGGAGCCATCAGGTGTAGTCTGTTCCCCACCACCTTGCGAAAGGGAGCCATGACTTGGTATAAGGGTCTGGCACATGGGTCGATCACATCCTGGAAGCAACTTAGGCAACGCTTCACCAAACACTTCACCGCGTCTCGTCGACACCTGAAGAAGGAGGCTACCCTAGAAAGCATCTTCCAAGGGAAGAACGAATCTCTCCGAAACTACATCGAGAGATTCAACAAAGAAGTTGTCGAGGTCCATACGACCGACGACATGAAGAAATATTTAATTCTCCATGGACTGCGCGCCAGATCTGAATTTTCCAAATCCATAGGCCTCCGTAGACCCTGGCGTCTCGAGGACCTTCTTGCTCGAGCTCAGAAGTACATTGAACTCGAGGAGACAGAAGCAGCTCAGATCGCCCTTGAGACGAGACGCAGAGAAGGCCCCCGCGCCCACAAAGATGAAGACTTTTCTCCCCGACGAGGAGGAGAAAGAAAGAAAGAGAACCGCAACCGTGATCCTCGGGAACCGTACGGACCAGCTGGCCGATTCACGGAGTACACCCCGCTCAACGCTCCCCGGGCTCAAATCCTCTCTGAATGCCAGAATTCCGAGTTTGTGAAAGGGGGAGTTTGCTTCCCAAAGCCAACTGCTCCCAAATCGAACGTTGACAAATCAAAGTACTGCAGGTTTCACCGGAGGCACGGACATATTACCGAAGACTGCATCCATCTCAAGGATGCGATCGAAATTCTGATCAAGGAAGGGCACTTGAAGAAATACGCCCAGAAGAGCGATACTCCTCGTCCCAGCTCCCGGGAAGCCCAGAACGTCGAGGAGACGACGCCTCCTCCCGAAGAGAGTCACCTTCAGGTCGCCCTCAGTGTCACCCGACCCGAAGACTTCTTTGTCCCCCCAATCATTGAAGGACAAGAAGCAATTCGCAACATGTGGACGATATTTCCCCACGAGGACCCCGTTACTGCTCGTAGCACCTGGGAAAGCTTCCCCAGGGCGATGGTCATCTCCGGGGGAGGACCATAGAAGCTGTCCGTCGGATCGATCAAGCGAAAATTTGACGAGCTGGAATCCGCGACATCGGCGAAGGCGACCACCCTCGAGAAAGTGCGGGGAAACTCCAACCCCATCGCCTTCTACCTCGAGGAACTCCCTGGGGGAGCACCAAACGCCACTATTCCCCTCCTGATCAGGGCGCAGATGGCGAACTTTGACGTTCGAAGGATCCTAGTCGACCAGGGGAGTTCGGTCGACATCATGTATGCTCATCTATTCGGGACCCTTCAGCTCGACGAGAGGCATCTGACCCCGTACGTCGGTTCAGATCTACAGGGGTTCAATGGAACCACCACCAGACCATGGGGTTACGTGGAGCTAATGGTTACATTCGGGGCCGAAGACACTGCCCGGCAGGTGAAGATCCATTTCCTGGTAGTCGAATGCCCGTCCCTTTACAACCGCATCCTCGGGAGGACCACCCTGGCTGGACTTACGGCGGTACCATCAATGGTCCACCTCAAAATGAAGTACTACACGACCAGGGGACGAGTAGTGACGATGCACGGGGACATCGACGCGGCCAGAAGGTGCTTCGACGCCGCCATCAAAGGCTTGAGTTCCATCGGCCCCAAACCCAAGACATTGGCCAAGCCACCCCAGGACGCCGAGCAGATACCTCTCCCGCGCGTCAACGCGGTCGAACTCGACAGCAGGTTCCCGGGCGAGCCCGATGAAGACGGGGCAGAGGACCTCGACCTCCAGGCGGAGAACAACGGGCGACCTCTCTACCCAATGCGCCCCATCCCAGACGGAGACTTTGAGCTCGTGGTACTCGGGGACGATCCAGATCGTAACCTGAAGATTGGTACCGGGATCCCCGACCTGGAAAAGGAGCAGCTGAAAGCATGTCTAAGGGAGAACGCTGATATCTTCGCGTGGAGCGCGTCCGAGATGCCTGGCCTCGACCCCGAGGTGGCTTGTCATCAGCTCGCAGTAGATCCGGCCGCTAGGGCCATAGCACAACGTAGGCGTAAGTAGTCTCCCGAAAAAGCGGAGGCTGCTGAAAAAGCTGTAAAAGACCTCCTAGAGGCTAATTTTATTTCGGAGGCCAAATACACGACCTGGTTGTCCAACGTTGTACTTGTTAAAAAGAATAATGGAAAATGGAGAATGTGCGTTGATTATACCGATCTTAACCGGGCTTGCCCGAAAGACTGTTATCCCTTGCCTAACATCAACCAACTGGTCGACAATTCTGCAGGTTACAAACTACTATTCTTCATGGATGCTTACTCGGGATACAATCAAATTCCCATGGACAAGGTCGACAAACAACACACGGCCTTCATGACCGCGTCGAGCAACTACTACTACAACGTAATGCCCTTCGGTCTGAAGAACGCCGGTGCGACCTACCAACGGATGATGAACAAGGTTTTTCAGGATGAAATCGGCGACATGCTCGAGGTCTACATGGACGACATGATCGTCAAATCCGCAGAAGAAGTCGATCACGCCGCGCACCTCAAGAAGGTGTTCGACACGGCGAGGAAATGCCGCATGAGGTTTAACCCCGACAAATGCACCTTCGGCGTTCGGGCAGGTAAGTTCCTCGGGTTTTACCTCACAGAGCGAGGAATCGAGGCCAACCCCGACAAGTGTAGGGCTTTCTCCGAGCTCCCTACCCCGGACTCAAAGAAGTCGATACAATCCTTGAACGGGATGCTCACCGCCCTTTCCCGCTTCGTCGCCAAATCCGCACAGTACGCACTCCCATTTTTCAAACTTCTTCGACAAAAAGCGGAGTTTGATTGGAGCGAGGAATGCGAGCAGGCACTCGTCCACTTAAAACAAGTCCTATCACAACCCCTGATCCTCTCATGGCCTGAGAACGGGGAGACACTCTTCTTATATCTTGCGATCACGAGTGAAGCAGTCAGCGCCGTCCTCATTCGGGAAACCCCGGACGGGCAGAAGCCAGTTTACTTCATGAGCAAAGCCCTCCAGGGCCCCGAGCTCAGATATCAGCAGATTGAGAAATTCGCCCTGGGCCTCGTCACCGCGGCCAGGAGGCTACGCCACTACTTCCTCGCCCACACCATCGTCGTAAGGACCGAACAGCCTATAAGGCAGCACCTCGGGCGACCGGACATGGCAGGGAGGATGCTCAGGTGGTCACTCGAGCTCGCCGAGTTTGACATCCAATACGAAGGGAGGAAAGCCCTGAAGGCACAGGTACTGGCCGACTTCGTAGCAGAGATGACCGTCCCAAAACCTTTGACCAACGGATCACAGAAATGGACGATCTATGTCGACGGGGCGTCCAGCCCAAAGGGAAGCGGGGCGAGCATCATCCTCGAAAATGAGGAAGGCATCTTGATCGAGGTATCCCTCGAACTGTCCTTCCCGACATCGAACAACCAAGCCGAATACGAGGCCTTCCTCGCAGGACTTCGGCTGGCGGAGGACCTCGGCGCCAAGGAGGTCAAACTCTTCACCGATTCCCAGCTCGTGGCCTCGCAAGTCCGAGGAGAGTACCAAGCCAAGAACGACAGCCTCATAGAATACTTGGCCTTGGTTAAAGAAAAGATGAAAAAGTTCACCTCCGCGGAAGTAACTCACATCCCCCGCGAGCACAATGCCCGAGCAGATGTCTTGTCCAAATTGGCGAGCACAAAGAAGAAAGGCAGGAACAAATCCGTCATACAAGAAGTGCTTTCCCACCCGAGCATCGACAAACCGGCCATGGTTTCAGACATCAACGCCATCGGGGACAGCAACTGCTGGATGACCCCGGTATACGAATACCTCATGATAGGCAAACTGGCCGAAGATCCCAAAGAAGCAGGAATGGTCAAGAGGCGGGCGTGATCGTACACTGTAGTCGAGGATAAGCTATACCGGCGAGGGTTCTCTATCCCCCTCCTCAGATGCGTCGAGGAGACTAAGGTCCCCGGCATCCTCCAGGAAATCCACAAGGGAATCAACGTACAGCACCTCGGCGGCCGCTCGTTAGCCCGTAAGGCGCTTCGAGCAGGGTACTACTGGCCCACCATGCAACAAGACGCCAAGGAACACGTCAAGAAGTGCGATAGATGCCAGCGACACGGGGACATGCACCTCGCTCCTCCTAGCGAGCTCAAAACGCTATCCTCCCCGTGGCCGTTCGCATGGTGGGGAATGGACATCCTTGGAACCTTCGTCATAGGATCATATCAAAACAAATACCTCATCTTCGGAGTGGATTACTTCACTAAGTGGATCGAGGCGGAAGCATTGGCCAAAATCACGGCCTTTAACATACTGCGTTTTTACAAAAGAAACATCCTCGCCCGATTCGGCGTGCCTCAAGCCATTGTCACCGACAACGGGACACAGTTCACCGACAAGAACTTCCAAGATTTCGTCACCAAACTAGGCACGAAGTAGCACTTCACGTCGGTCGAGCACCCCCAAACGAACGGGCAGACTGAGGCGGCAAACAGAGTAATCCTCTGAGGATTGAGACGCCGATTAGGTGACGCCAAACAACGGTGGGTCGAGGAGCTACACAGCGTCCTTTGGGCCTACCGAACGACCCCACACTCCACGACCGGGGATACCCCTTTCCGTTTGACCTACGGAACGGAAGCGGTGATCCCCGTGGAGATCAGGGAATCCTCAAGAAGGACAGAATCCCCCCTCGACGGGGACGCGAACGACGAAGCCTTAAGGGAAGAGCTCGACTTTGTCGAAGAAACACGCTCGGGCGCTTCTCTCCGAGAAGCTTCACTTAAACAAAAAATAACACTACGTTATAACGACAAAGTTATCAAATGTGATTTTCAGGTAGGCACCCTCGTCCTACGTAGGAACCAGAAGGACTCGCGAGAAGGCAAACTCGCCGCGAATTGGGAGGGCCCGTACCGCGTCCGCGGGAAAACGGGGACAGGAGCCTACTTCCTCGAAAATCTGCACGGGGAAGAACTTGCTCAACCATGGAATGCTGAGAAGCTCAAACAGTACTACAGTTAAGCACTGCCAGCGGCTCACTAGCACCGCGATCACGGGGACACGCTAAGGTATGAGCGCAACACCCCTATACAGAACACGATGATCAGAGACCACGTTGTGTGTGCGCGAGGACCTTTGATCCGACGGGGATACCTCGATCGAGGCCCACCGTCGTTGTACCAATCGGGCAAAACACCCAGCTCGCGATGGGAAGTTCATGCCACGAAGCTAAGACCTCGACCGAGCTCTTAGCCTCGTTAAAGGTCGGAATACGCCTCCGGCCGCCCGACCAGCTCTCCACGCGGTCAGGGACTATCAAGGTTGAGCAAATCCCAAGGTCTTATTACGTAGACAAAAATAAAGTATAACAAATGCACCACACACATTCAAAACCATACAAGCAACAACAATAGCGGATAAACGAAAATACTTAGAAGCGGGCAGAAGCCCAGTGTACAAATATTACAAAAATGTCAAAAAGCCCCTGGCACATATGCCGGGCACAAATCATTACAAAGAAAATGGCGCGCAGGCTAAACAATCAAAAGAACTACACGGGGATCTCATCCTCAACCCGCCTTCCATCTTCCTCCTCCCCCTCCTCTGGAAGATTGAGCTTGTCGGCTACCACGCGAAGGAACGGGTTGATTCTGTCGAGCACCAGTGAAACACCTAGATTCTCAGCGCCGATCTGCTCTACGGCATTCTTAAAGCCTATCTCTAGAGCTTCCAGACTATCTGCCTGAAGCTCCCAAATTTTGCCAATCAAAGCGGCGCGGTCAGGAAGGTTTTTCTCCATGGGAGATTCATTCTCCGTGGGACGGACAACAACCTCCAACTCCCCGACCCTTTCTCGAGAGCGATCAAGCTCCTCTTGAGTCGCCTTCAGGACAGACTTGACCTCATTCAGCTCGCGGAGGGTGTTGGCGTGGTCCTCGCACTCGGCCTGAGCCTTCAGCAGATCAGTCGCGACCTTATCCTTCTCCTTCTAGAGGGCAGTGTAGTCGTCTTTCAGCTTCTGTAGCTCAGAGGCAGAGGGGGCCCCATCATTCAATATCAAGGCAGTCTCGAAGACTCGCATCATGGCCGCAAGGTCCTCGACAAGCGCCTCTCTCCTGGCCACCCCATCCATACCCAGAACTGCCTTCACCTCGGCATCAGCAATGACAGGGGGCTTCCCCCAAAGAAATTCCGTTGGAGGTGGCAAGCGGGCATCAGAAACTTCTCCGGCGAGACAGGGTCCACGAGATCCACGAGGACAGGCCCCTCGGTCCTTGCTTTCTTGGCAGGGGTGCTCTCCGGAGGAGGGGACTGGCTGCACTATGGCGAGGTGGAACCACTCGTCGTCCCAGTCGGCGTTGCAGTCTATATAATTTCTCGGACGCGGCTCTTGGTACGCTTGGGTGCCCGCTCGGCGGCCAACTTCCTGATACGCTCGGTGGCGTTAGACATTTGAGCTGCAAGAGAAAACATGGAAAAAGTTAGCACAAAGACAAAGCTAAATGAAGGCCTGAACAGGACAAGGAGATCCCACCTAAGAACCTCTTGGCCTCGTCGGGAGACTTGCATTCGAGGAGCCCCCGGGTGTTTATATAGTGAGCCGCGGTCACAACCCTCCCTTGGGAGTCGAGGAGGTAGTTTCCATCCCTACCAACGCACTCTGCCCGGTTGAAACCATTGACATACGCGACCAACGTGGCGTACGCCCCCCTGTCATCCTCCGACAGCTCGCTATGCTTCACGAGGTAATCCTCCGTACCTAGCGCGAAGTGGGCGTCCTCCCACTCCAGGGGACACTTGGACACGAACCTCTCTCCCCCGGATTCGTCGGGCACAATGTCATAGAGCGTACCCACAGCCGAGTGCGTCGCGGGCATGACATAGTAGAACCTACTCTTGAAGCCCCTTATTGAGTCCGCGTACGCCTTGAACAACTTCCTGGGTTGTTTGAAAGAAACCCAACTATGTCGCCCATTGTCCGTTGAACGTTGCAAGTGGAAGACGCGGAAGAAGAGCTCGAGGGTGATCCCAATCTAGAGATAGTCAAAGACGATTTCAAACGCCCGCATGAAAGCGAGCGCGTTAGGATGAAGCTGCGACGGCGCCAAGTACAGACGGTTGAAAACCCCTAGTTGAAAGCTATTGAAGGGGGGGCGAATACCGGCCTCTTTAAAGGCGAACTCATACATGGGAAACCGCGGCCCGCGATAGTTCGAGCAAATGCGATGGTGTGCCCGGGGCTGGTAAGCTGTCCACGTGGCCTCCTCTCCTTCAGGACGTTCTCGACAAAGGCGAAAGCGTCTGTGTCGTCGACGGAGAAACACGACCCTATATGCAGAGGCTCTTCCCAGGCCCATTCGTCGGTCGGACGCACAGGCGCCTCCCCGGGGATCTGAGCGGGTCCATCCACGTCGGGTTCGGTGTCTACGTAGAGAATTCCCGGAATCCTCGCGGCCATTTTTACCTGAAAAGCAGAGGAAATAGGTGAATTCGTTGGTCACGACCAAGTACACCCTTTCACCGCCGATCAAGTGAAAGGGCAGCGAGCAAGAAAATATTCGGGGACACGACGAACTGCCCGAGGCCATCACCCCGTCCTTTCTCTTTTCGCTCCCCGATCCTCCCATCTCACTTCCCCGTGACATTTATCATGTGTCCTCGGTGTATTCATAAGAGTCATCGGGACATTCATCTTGTCCTCGGGATGTTCATCCCAAACCACCATCAAAACCCACCGGAACCCTAGGAATGTCCCGCCGTTCCCGGCCGGAACCCTAACGGAGTGCCAGGAATGCCCTCAACTCGCCGGAAAACTACTAAAAGAAAGAAAAAAAAAAGAACCATAAGGGATTAAGAGCTTACATGAGCGATGGAGGAGAGCGGACTAGAACAGCAAAGACGGGGGTGCACGGCGGTGTACGACGGCAGAGTAGCAACGGTGACTAGATGAGATGCGGAGCGAAAAAGGTGGGAACGTGCGAATGGCACGAACTCGCCCCTTTTATAAGCCCTTCACGAGCTTCGAGGAGTCCCTAGGCAATCGATTACGCTACCCTAGGGTAGCCGCCCTATGCAATAATGAGGTGTGACGTGTGGCACACGCTTCCCCAGACACGTCTGTTCATTCCCCAACACGCGTCTCTTCATTCACCTCGGCCTTGACTCCTCGTATCCCCGCGACGTTGCCCTTCTGCGGCCAGTCTCGCATGAGCATGCCTATTTGTTTCTGCCCGGTTCACCAATTGTTCCTCTCTCGAAGCCCCTGTCCCGATCGGACACGCCCTCGACATAACCTTGACCCTTAAGTCATTACTCTGACGCCTCAGAGCAACGACTTGGGGGGCTCTTGTTCTGGAATGGGCCGGGGACCTACTCCACAGCCGAGCAGGCCTAGCCCACGCATTCTGGTATGGCCCAACGAAGGCCTTAGTCAAGTCAGTGTCGAGCAAGTGCCCACTCCACAGTGTCGGGCACAAACGACATAGAGCTTCGGGCAGAGGCATTGAGCCTTCCCGGAGCTCGCCCCCTCGATACCCAGATGATACTCCCCGCGAGGAGTCATCTCCGTCCGCAAGCAAGTCCTCCCCGCGAGGACACGTTCTCATGTAACTGCCCATTCCCGATGCAATCGGTCTGCCCTAATTCCGGAGATCTAGGAGCAGTTACCCCAGGGCGAAGACCACGTGCTGGCCTTTACTACGCCACGTAAGCCCTGACAGTTGCTTGGATTGGGCCTGGCAATCCAGCCCAGTGCTAGTGACCGTTGGCCCCGCGCTGGGGGCTCTCTATAAATCCCCTATCACTTGAGAGGGCCAGGTTACATTCACTTCTACTCTCATTTCTGTACTTGCTATTCTCTGACAGTTATCTTACTTGAGCGTCGGAGTACCTTGCAGGTACACCCCCCCCCCCCCCCCCCCCGCGCCGTCTTTCAACCTCACCGGAGCTGAAGCTCAGACGACGTCGTTGGCCACTAGAAACTGTCTTATCCAGGTACGATCATAAACCATCACATCTGCCCAATAGTGTTGAGCATAAGTAGGGATGACAAAAACACTCATACCCGTGGATATTCGTATAACGCCCCAGACTACTCTCACGATTACCGACTGACTCCACAAATTAACACTGATATTTTTCAGCATGTTTTATCATCACTCACACGCTTTCAGGGAAACTTTCCAGAAGGTTACATCCAAATACTTCTCCAAGTCAAACACACTTAACTATGGAGTTATTATTTGTTAGGCTACCGCAAAGAAGATACATCTTGTTGTTATAGGTAGTATTGATATCCTTATAAGCATTCTCTCAACCATACAATCTCATACCTGCACAGTCTTAGGATCCTTCTCATTCCAATTTGAATTTGGTTTTTGCCTAAAAGTTACCAGGAACTGCTCATTGTCATGTCTTGTGCACTAGCAACCACTCCGTGCCATCATCGACCTTTGGTGTTACATGTCCACCAGCTTCCACTTGATTCTTCCACGAACCACATCGTACTAGGAGAGGTATGCTCTGATACCATTTATAACACCTCAAACTACTTTCAGGATTACCTACTGACCTCACAAACCAACACGAATATTTTTAGCATGCTTTGTCCTCACTCACATGCTTTCTGGGAAAGTTCCCAGAAAGTCACCCACCCAAATACTACTCCAAGTCAAACACGATTTACTATGGTTTTTTGTTTTGTTAGGCTACCGAAAAGAAGATGCATCTTGTTGGTATATGTAATACAAATAAATCCTTATAAGTCTTCCTTCAACCATGCACTCACAGACCTGCACAGTCTTAGGATCCCTCTCATTCTGATGTGAATTCAGTTTTTTCCTAAAAGTTGTCAGGAGCTGCTCATTGTCATGCCTTGTGCACCGACGACCACTCTCGGCCCTCATCGACCGTAGGTGTTACAATTCGCAGATAAAACTTGTCACGAGTACAAATACTATGTCTTATTGGGTATCCACGAGTAAAATTAACAAGTGTTTAGTTACCTGTTAGTAAACGAATACATGTACGAATTTGACGGTATCTATACCCGTGGGTATCGTATTCGTTAATAATTATCAAAATAATTTAAATTTTATTTGTTGAATATATTATTATTATTATTATTATTATGTTAAATATAAAATTATTATTATATTGAATATGAAACTATTATAATTTTATTGAATTTAGTATTATTATTTGATAAAATAAAAAATAAGATGAATGTGATTTATTTTGTTATTGTTAAATTTGAAATTATTTTTTGTCTTTAATAAGAGAATAAAAAAATTAGTTAATTATAATTTTTTAAATATTATTTAAATAATAGTATTTATGGATCTCCATAATTATTCACAGGTATTTCGAAATTCAAAGATACTCGCACGGATACATAGCGGGTACATGTATCATATTTATTAAATGGAACAGGTAAAAGAAGACTAGTATCTGTCCTCATAAATATCTATTACCAACCATAAGCGTGAGGGATGTATTTAAAAAAAAATTCTACACACTGATTAGATGATTAAAGATAAAATTTGAAAAATAATTTATATAAAGTAACATCTTTCACCTTATAAATTAATTTTGTATACTATCCCTTAATACAATAGAAAATTTTATCTCATAGTCCTACCATTATCCCTCTACTCCTATATTTTTTAAAATATTATAATTCTATCTTTTTTACTTATCAAATAATTTTCTTATTTAATATTTATTATTTTCTGGTATATATTTTTTCTTTATCAAATAACTTGCAATCAAATATTTTGGAATGTATTTTTTTACCAAATAAATTGCAATCAAGTTTTTCGGTATAGATTTTTCTTCACCATATAACTTGCAATCAAGTTTTCTGATATGTAATTTTTCTTCACCGGTTAAATTACATACCGGAAAACTTGATTGCAAGTTATTTGGTGAAAAAAAATTGCATACCGAAAAACTTGATTGCAAGTTATTTGGTGAAGAAAAAATACATATCGGAAAACTTGATTGCAAGTTATTTAGTGAATAAAAAATATATACCGAAAAATTTGATTGCAAATTATTTGGTGAAGAAAAAATACATATCGGAAAACTTAATTGCAAATTATTTAATAAGGAAAAAATACATATAAAAAAATAATAAAATTATTTAATAAGTGAAAATAATAGAATTGAAATATTTTACAAAATATAAAATATAAGAGTAGAGGGATAATGATAGATAAAATTTTCAATACAATTTCATGTTAAAAATAGTTTTAACAAAATTAATAACTTACTTTAACGTCTACCACTAAGTCATGCAAATTCCTAACTTTTATATATAATTTTTAATATGTATTATTTCACTCTCACTCTTACAAATTACGTCTCCCTCACCTTCAACGCATCAGAGACTCTTATCACCGCAGAGTGTTAACTATTCATATTTTTATCAAATTCAAATTATATTAATTTAAATTAATTAAATAATTTAATTCTTTACAAATACAATAAATAAATTGATATATTATTTAAATTAATTTTAAATACATGCTAGTATAAAATATTTTAAAATAAAAATCTTAATTAGTTTGTTTGAAACAAAGAACAACGGCATTTTATCCTTAAATTCATCATATGAAAAATTGGGGAAATTTATTCTTATATTTTCATCATATTTGTTCACTTCAATTCAATGACTATAATTATTTATTACCACAACAATATTACAACAACCATTCAATATATAACATTAATTACCACAACAATATTACAACAACCATTCAATATATAACATTAATTACCACAACAATATTGCAACAACCATTCAATATATAACATTAACGGCTATAATTACCACAACAACAATAGTACAACCATTCAATATATAACATCAACTGCTATAGTTACCACAACAACAATAGTACAACCATTAACATCTCTTTTAACCAAAAGACTAAAATACAAACGAATAGTTTGTTTTACATTAAAAACTAAAACAGACTAATAGTATTACCACAACAACAATAGTACAACCATTAACTTCACCCTCCCTCCCAGTTACTACTAACCTGCTGCTCTTCAATATTTCTCTTTACAACTTCTAGATTCCTCCGTTAGAGTATTTAATGAAAGAAAGCAATGTTTAAAAAAAAAGAATAATTTGGATAAAACTTATTTTTTGAATAAATTTTTTGAAGAATTGTTAAAATAATAAAAACTTATAAAATATTTTGTAGAGTTAAATTTTATGATTTTGATATTATATCTAAAATAAAAAAATTTCAAACTCCTCTCATACTCCATAGAATTTGAATGTCAATTTTGTTAATGTAAAATCACTTTAGTGGAGAATGAATGAGAGGGAAAGAGATTGAAAGAGAATAAAAAGTAATTGTATTATTAAATGTTAAAGCTGAATTACACTACTGTGCTTATATACAAATAAGTTACTTGCACTTTAAGTGACTTACATGTTAACTAACTAACTAACTAATAACTTGGGTTGTATATCATAACATACCCCTTTATAATCCAAGTTATCAAACACAAACTAATCATAATTGATTTGAACTATTTCTAATTTCTTTTTCAAAGTCAGGAATCTGTCCATCTTCAATCATTTAGTGAAAATGTCGGTCAATTTTGTTTCACTTGAGCAATGTCTAACTTCAAATTCACCTCAATTTACCTTCTCCCTTAGGAAGTGAAATCTAACTTTGATGTGCTTACTCCTTCCATGAAGAACTGGATTCTTTAAAAGATTGATGGTTGACTTGTTATTGATATGTAACACCAGAGGTTTTTTCACTTCGACCTTCATCTCATCCAACACAGATCTCATCTAGATTGCTTGACAAGCAGCATAGTGTCGCACCTCGAAAAATACGATCCTCGCGATGGACGCAGAAAAAACATTTAAACAGAGGCGCCACCAAACTTTATTCATTCCAAGGAAAGAATAGAAAAATATCGATAAAACCTTTAGAGATAAGAAAATGGTCATCGCAACCAAATTGTATGTTCGAGAGTCGATTACACAAGATGAAGATACTAGCACCCCCTACGCCCGTTGTACTCAACGGGAACCTCTTGATTCGATTCGTGAGATAAGTTAGCTAGGTTTGTTTGTTTTCTTCTAAGGTAATAACGAGTACGGATGTAGTTTATTAGGGGAAAATTGGTGGTTTTTTATTAGGGTGCTCGCCAAGGATTGGGGCCCTTGTGCCTACGTATTCGCTCATTCAATGGGAAAGGTAGAGCGTTCGTAGTTCGTGGACTACGGGAAAAGGTTTGAGGTAAAAAAGAAAAAAAGAAGCTCGCTAAGATCTCGCAATCCTATGCCTACGTATCTTCATAGTGCAATGAGAAAGTCAGAGCAATCGTAGTTCGGAGGACTATGGTTGGTTGGTTGGTTTGTGTTTTTTAAGCGAACAAAAGTTTAGGTCGCAATCTAACTGCTAAACGATGGTTTGTCTGCTCGCTAGGGGAGACTGAAACACTAGTTTATATACGCGAAAGAAGGGACTGAACAATGTTCTTTTGAAAAAGTCATTTGATAGATTAAAGTGTATTAGGGATTTTGATTAAGAAAAAGAGTTTAATTTGAGTAGGTTTTTAGGGTTTCGATCGCACGGGGAGCGAGGGAATGAGGTTTGATTTGTTAAGTATTTTTAGGGAGAATGACGTTTACTCGATAAACGAGACGTCGACCTCGCAACCAATTAATCGGGGCATTACTGGGATGCTAGATCCCAACGACACCTTTTTCATTCAATTACTTATGAAATCGTGTTTGATGGACAATTAACGTCTTTGTCCAAGTAATTAAGGCGAGTCTTTTAGGAATGAAAGATCGAACGACACACAACCCAAAGTGTGTGCCTCGAGTGCGATCGTTCAATGATCCAAGGAGTGCTAGACTCTAAAAACCCAGTTCTTTCGTAATTTAATTAAGAAATCGATTTGATTAGGTGTGTTAGGTTTTTTAATCGGATTGAGTGTTTTTTAGAAATAAAAGACGAAACGAACACAATCCAAAGTGTGCGCCTCAAGAGCATTCATTCAAGGATCCAAGGAGTGTTAGACCCCAAGAATCCACTACCTCCATTGTTTAATTAAGAAAAGATATTTTGAAAATGTTAGATTACGTGTTTTAATCGGGTTAGATGTTTTAAAAGGATTACGTGCCTTAAGAATGAAAGACGGGACGAACACAACCCAAAGCGTGCGCCTTGAGAGCGATCATTCAAGAATCCAAGAAGTGCTAGACTCCAAGAATCCACTCATTTCATTATTTAATTAGGAAAATAGATTTTAAAAATGTTAATCATAATGAACATGATTTTGATTTAATTAAGAAGGTATTTTTAAAGGTTAAGAATTTAAATTAGATTAAGTGTTTTTTAGAAATGAAAGACGGAACGAACACAACCTAAAACGTGCGCCTCAAGAACGTTCGTTCAAGGATTCAAGGAGTGCTAGACTCCAAAAACCCACTACTTTCATTGTTTAATTATGAAAAAAGTTTTGCGAAATAATTTAATAATTTTATGTAACCTTAATTGGAAAAAGGATTTGTGTTGAGGACTTAATAAATTATACAATATTTACTCAACACTAGGATTTCGCAAATGGAAAGACAAATTATACAATTTTGAAAACTTCTTTTAAAGCCAAAACAACTACACCACACAATTATAATCAAATGAAATATCTATATCTCCATATTCTCATCATTTTAAATAGCATGCTGGAAAGCTTTTTAACTCAATTTCTACACAGCGGCTACATTATGATTTGGGTATATATGTAAGATTTCAGGAGTACATCAAGTCATTTCCAAGCATATTTTCATTGTAGCTGGTAGAAAAAAATTTATAAACCTAAGGCTACTTTTTAAAAAAAGATCAGCAAGCAGATATAAGATTTAATTAATGACACATTATATACTAAAAGAGTCAAGAAGTCAAGAGGTTTTATTTATGAAATATAACTTGATTTATGAAAACTAAAAGTGAATAATAAAATAAAAAGTCCAGAGAAAAACGTTATGTGCATGACCATTATTCATCATTAGCATGAAAACAGGTTGTAAACAGAGCAAAAGAAAACCAATAATGTCATCTCAAAGTTGTATCAAATAACTTAATTGCTACACATGTACTCCCTCCGTCCCAAATTATAAGTCACTTTGCCAAAAAAATTTATTCCAAATTATAAGTTACCTTATATTTTCAATGCAATATAAATGACATATTCCTCAATATACCCTCAAATATTTATTATTATTTATTTTTTCAACTCTTTTAATTTATCTCTCCTATATAATTATGAGAGACATTACTGTAAAGTTATACATAATTTATCTTTCCCATAAAGTAATAATTAAGTTTCTTAATTTGTGTGAAAAGCTCAAAACGTCTTATAATTTGAGACGGAGAGAGTAAACAACAACAACTTCAAATGAAAATCAAGAATTGAAATGTTACCATAGAAATATCGCAATGTCTTAATGATACAATTGTAGTTGTTGTTTTCTCATTAGCATCAAGATACATGATTTATAGAATACTATAACAGCAATATATTGTTCTTTGAAAGGCACCCAAATCATAAGCAAAGAATCTTTGCTTAATAAACATCAACCTCTCACTGATAGCAAATTGCAACATTATCCTAAGGAGATAACATTGCAGCATGTTGAGTTGTAATTCCTTGTGTCGAAGCAGTGTAGCTCGACAGAAATAAGGAGCAGACGAATTGTGATAATGTGTGTGTCGAGTTGTAATAGTGTGTCGAAGTGTCGAACGAGGTTCCTTCACACAAGATTTCGACTTAGGCCTGTTTTAATAATGTTAACTATTTTGGACTTTTATAGTTTTGGGCATTGGATTGGGGTGCAAGCTAACCTAAATCTATAAATAGGGAGAAACCCTTATTTTTTGTAAGAAGTTTTAGAATTGAGAACTGGTATTCACAGTTTGCAGTTGCAAGTGAAATAATAGAATTTCCACAGTTTGTGGGCAGAGAGTTCTCTGCAGAAAAATTTGTTCATCTTCTTCTCCAACGTTTCTCTTTCTTTTCTTTCTTACCCTTTTCTTTCATTGTCATTGCGTGTTTTGTTAACAATCTTGAGATCAAGATTGAATAGGAATTCCCAAAATATTTTGGGTTAATTCCAACATCTGGTATCTAGAGCTCCGGTTGCGATTCAAGGAAGGAAAATCGTGATGGTGATGAATCATCCGAACGAGCACTTTTCGGCGAGCCTTCCGATTCTCAAGAAAGACAATTATGAGAATTGGTGCAAGCAAATCAAGGTGGTTTTCTGTTATCAAGATCTTTGGGATCTTGTGAAGGAAGGAGTAACACCGCTTGTAGAGAACGCGACGGATCAAGAAAAGACTGCACACAAAGAGTTGAAGAAGAAAGATTATAAAGCTCTCTTTATAATCCATCAGTGTGTTGATCCAGATAACTTTGAAAAGGTTAGTGATGTAGAGTCAGCGAAGGAAGCGTGAGAGATTCTTGAAAAGTTGTTTGGAGGCGCAGAGAAGGTGAAAGAAGTGAGGTTACAAACTCACAAGAGAACCTATGAGTTGCTTCAGATGGAAGACAATGAAAGTATAACAGATTTCTTCACCAGAGTTACAAAGTTGGTGAATCAAATCAAGGTATGTGGAGAGGTGTTGACATCAAGATCAGTTGTTGCAAAGATCTTGAGGTCATTAGCTCCAAAGTTCGACCACGTGGTAGTAGCCATAGAAGAGTCGAAAGACTTGTCGGTATTGACGAAGGAAGATCTTCAAGGGACGCTAGGAAAGTCTAAGAGTGATATGGCTTTGCAGACGCAGTCAGAAAAAGAAAGGAAAGGCAAAGGAAGCGGGAATGGAAACAAAGGTAGAGGAGGAAACTGGTCGAATAAGAGAAAACCCTGGAATCAAGGCAACCAAAGAGGTGGTGCTGCAGGTAGAGGAAGAGGTGGTGGTAAAAAATCTGACAAAAATCACATTCAGTGTTTCAATTGTCAGAAGTATGACCACTATTTTAGTGACTGTCCAAAAAAGAATAAAAATCAAAAAACTGACGCAAAGCTGGCGAAACATGAAGAAGAAGAGACGTTGCTGATGGTCACAACAAGAGATGAAGAAAGATTCCAAGATCAGTGGTACTTGGACTCAGGATGCTCATCACACATGACTGGAAGGAAAGATTGGTTTGTCAACATGAAGCCCTCATCGAAGAACACAATGAAGTTTGCAAATGACAACACTCTAGCAGCTGAAGGTGTTGGTGATGTTCTGATTATGAGGAAAGATGGCAAGAGGTCAACAATTTCCAATGTGCTGTACATACCAGGCATGAAGAGTAATTTGCTCAGTATAGGGCAGCTGGTCGAAAAGAACTACAAGGTAGTTGTCGGGGTAGGTTGATCTCGAAGGCTCTAATGTCTTAGAATAGGACCTTTAAGATTGAACTCAAGGTGATATAGCACAAGTGCCTAGCAACTGCAGCCAGCAGAGATGAGTGGTTATGACATTTTCGACTAGGCCATCTCAACTTCAATGACATCAGAGAGCTAAAGAGAAGAAATATGGTTTCAGGATTACCAGAAATCAACATTCCAAGTGAAGTCTGTGAAGAGTGTGTTCAGTCGAAACAACACAAGAATAACTTCAACAAGGATGCAGGAAGGAAGTCGAAGTCAATTCTGGAAGTCATATACTCTGATGTATGTGGTCCAATCCAGGTGGATTCTATTGGTGGCAACATATACTTTTTCACATTCATAGATGATTACAGTCAAAAGTTGTGGACTTACCTCATCAAGAAGAAAAGTGATGTGATCGAGGTATTTGCCAAATTCAAATCCATGGTCGAAAGACAGAGTGGTCAAAAGTTGAAAATTCGGAGGACTGATGGTGGTGGAGAGTATGTTTCGAAAGAGTTCGATGCATTATGTGAAAAAGAAGGGATTGTGCATGAGGTGGTGCCACCCTACACTTCACAGCAAAATGGAATTACAGAACGAAAGAACAGAACCATCATGAACATGGTGAGAAGTATGCTGAATGGAAATCATCTACCCAAATAATTATGGGGAGAAGCGGTTTCGACAGCAATATACATTTTGAACAGATGTCCGACGAAGAAGCTTGAAGGAATCACACTAGAAGAATGTTGGTCTGGTGTCAAGCCTAGCCTCAGTCACTTGAAGGTGTTTGGATCTATAGCACATAGACATGTTCCAGATCAGTTGAGAAGGAAGCTTGATTACAAGTCGAATCAGATGATCTTGATAGGATATCATCTGACTGGAGGTTACAAACTGTTTGACCCAATGAATAAGCAGGTGGTGATTAGTAGGTACGTGATCATAGATGAGCTTAAAGAATGGGATTAGACTGGGAATGCCAATAAGGATTCAGTGAGAATCTCTTGTGAAGAACCAGCCACTGAAGTCGAAAGAGAAGTTCGACAGAAACAAGTCAGAGATGAAGCAGGCCCAAGCAGACCTCGACGAACAAGACACATGCCTGCATGGTTGCAATACTGTGTAATTACATCAGATGATGTGGTTGATGAAGAGGGTGAGCTGGTACATTAAGATTTCTACGCAGATGTCGAACCAGTCAATGCAGCTGAGGAATTGAAAGATTCGAAGTGGGTGAAAGCAATGAATGAGGAGTTAGAGTCCATCGAAGTCAACAACACCTGGTCACTTGTTGAATTATCTCAAGGAAAGAAGGCAATTGATGTGAAGTGGGTTTAAAAGGTGAAGGTGAATCCTAGAGGAAAAGTAAATCGACACAAGGTGAGACTTGTGGCGAAAGGATTTCTACAGAAGGAAGAAATCGACTTCGATGAAGTGTTCGCACATGTTGCTAGGATCGAAACAATCAGGTTGGTTGTTGGTCTAGTAAATATGAACAATTGGCACACATGTCAGATGGACGTGAAGTGTGCATTCCTTAACGACCCCTTAGATGAAGAAGTTTATGTCGCACAACCAGCTAGGTATGTGAAACGAGGCGAAGAAGGAAAGGTGTACAAGCTGCATAAAGCCCTGTATGGACTTAAGCAAGCTCCAAGAGCTTGGAATAAGAAAATCGACAGCTTCTTAAGGGAGAAGGAATTTATGAAGTGTACGACTGAGCATGGAGTGTATGTAAGGAGAAGAAATAATGAATTGCTTATACTATGCCTCTATGTCGATGATTTCTTGATAACAGGGAGTTGCAAGAAGGAGATCGAAGATTTCAAACATGACCTAAGCGAGGAGTTTGAAATGTCAGACTTGGGAAATCTCTCATATTTCCTTGGTATCGAATTCTACAAGACTAGTAGAGGTTTGATGATGCACCAAAGAAGATATGCAGGCAAAATACTCAAGAGATTTGAGATGCAAGATTACAACCCAACTTCGACTCTAGCTGAGATCAGACTGCAACTGTCGAAGGATTCAGATGAAGATGATGTCTACCCAACCCAATACAGAAGACTTATTGGGTCACTTAGATACCTTTGTCACACAAAGCCTGACTTAGGATACAGTGTGGGTATAGTAAGTAGATTCATGCAGAAGCCAAAGGTATCACACCTAGCAGCAACGAAGAGGATACTGAGGTATCTGAAAGGAACTCTCGACTACGACATTTTGTTTCTTGCAGCTGATGAAGGGAAAGAATGCAAGTTAGTGGGATACACCGACTCTAGCTGGTGTAGTGATGTTGAGGATAGAAAATCCACAGCTAGATATGTGTTTATGCTAGGTGGTGCACCAATTGCTTGGAGTTCGAGAAAGGAGCCAGTAGTGGCATTGTCATCATGCGAAGCATAATATATAGCTGCTTCTCTTTGTGCATGTCAAGCAACCTGGATGGTGAACTTGGTCGAAGAGATTACAGGGAAGAGTCATGGAGCAATTACCATGAAGATCGACAGTATGTCAGCTATCAACTTGGCGAAGAATCCAATAGCACACGGTCCAAGCAACCACATTGAAATGAGGTTCCATTATCTTCGAGAGCAGGTAGCAGAAGGGAAGATGAACTTGGAACACTGCAGAACTGAGAATCAGATTGCAGATATCATGACGAAGGCAGTGCAGGTCGAAGTTTTCAGAAAACTAAGAGCCATGATGAATGTAGACAGCTTAGACACAATGAATTAGGTGGTGTGTTGAGTTGTAATTTCTTGTGTCGAAGCAGTGTAGCTCGACAGAAATAAGGAGCAGACGAATTGTGATAATGTGTGTGTCGAGTTGTAATAGTGTGTCGAAGTGTCGAAGGAGGTTCCTTCACACAGGATTTCGACTTAGGCCTATTTTAGTAATGTTAACTATTTTGTGCTTTTATAGTTTTGGGCCTTGGCTTGGGGCGCAAGCTAACCTAAATCTATAAATAGGGAGAAACATTTATTTTTTTGTAAGAAGTTTTAGAATTGAGAACTGGTATTCACAGTTTGCAGTTGCAAGTGAAATAACAGAATTTCCACAGTTTGTGGGCAGAGAGTTCTCTATAGAAAAATTTGTTCATCTTCTTCTCCAACGTTTCTCTTTCTTTTCTTTCTTAACCCTTTTCTTTCATTGCCATTGCGTGTTTTGTTAACAATCTTGAGATTAAGATTGAATAGGAATTCCCAAAAGATTTTGGGTTAATTCCAACACATCCTAATTCAACCCTACAAAACCGGTTGGTAAGGTGAGGATTTCCCCCACTTATAAAGACATGTTCATGCTATATATCATCCGATGTGGGACTCTTAACACACCCCTTCACGCTCAGGACTAGACAACTGGAGCGTGAAAATGAATGGTGGGTGGCCCGATAGCGGAAACCATAGAAGGTGGCCCACCGGATCTTAAACGAGGCTCTGATACCATATTAAAAAATGTGGTTGGGCCTAACTCAACCCTACAAAAATGGTTGGTAAGGTGAGGATTGCCCCCACTTATAAAGACATGTTAAAAGTCACACATCGGATAATATATGACATGAACATGTCTTTATAAATGGGGGTAATTCTCACTCAACCAACCGGTTTTGTAAGGTTAAGTTAGATCCAACCACAATTTCTTAACATAGTGGGCCACCTTCTATGGTTTCCGCTATCAGACCACCCACCATTTATTTCCAGCTCCAATTGAGTTAGGCCTAACCACAACTTCTTAACAGCAAGACCTAAACAACTAGTATTTGGAATGAACAGCCGTAACTGAAATCGATCGAAATCCAAAAACCAAAACAAAAACGACAACAACAGTATAGTATTTAACATTCAGAATCATTTATAAAACCTTACAAAACATAATCATAACAGGAACCTATACAAACTCAAACAAATCGAGCAAATCGAAAAGGAAGAAAATAGAACGGTAGTGGAATTAAACAGAAGCAACATTAATTTATTTATAATATCCAACATGATTGAAATCACCACATTGATCCACACAGTATATGAAACTCGGCATAGTTCAATAGAACATTAACAAAACATGTTTTCGAAATACCAATTTAACGGCAACACCAAAAGATATTCTATGCCGAAGTATTACTGATGTAGAAAATAGTGTTACCGAATTTATGCTGAGATGTTGCACTATCTCAATGTAGCAGTGGATGGTCCGAGGCCAAAGGTGAGTAACGGAACGCTTCCTCTAGGTGCACAAAATGAGTAATGGAACGCTTCCTCTAGGTGCACAAAATTCAAATTCATCTTGTATAATTGTTCCTCCTGCACTAACACATGCATATGTTCTTAACAGCATTCCCTAACCAACCTGTCCTAAACTTAATATTATTCAGTATGAATAGACCCCCCAAAAGAGGCAGTGATGCATTGAAATGAAGCTAAGGTCATGTTGTTCCTATCAAAACAAACAAACAAAGGAAAAACACTTCCATTTGAAAAGCAATTAAGTGGCCTAAATCTGAGCAATTATAACCATCAAGAATTAAAGCAATCCCCAAATAGGTACCATTCACTATATGAAAATAGACCTAAGCTTTAAGTGATTCACTACCAAAACAAATTGTAAAACAGTGATCTACATTGATATCACAACGTTGGGGCTAATGCAGTGAATAGTCCATCAATGCATAGTGAAGCCAAGTTGTTGTAGGATAGTGTCAAAATTTTCTTCAAGATCTTGTGGCATAATCAGACGTTTCGGTGATGTCGCAATCATCTTCGTTGTTTGCTAATGAGCTACTGCGGGAGAAGTGAGTTGCGATGACATGTCGCAAAAAGAACAACAACGAATTTGAATATTGAAGAAATATGTGTTTTCTCTTTCTCTAATTTTGAATCAAATGCAGTTGACGTGGTTGTTGTCAATGGCAGAAAAGGGAGGTTGGAGAGGTTTGAATCGCGGCGGACTCGTGGTCGGTAATAAGTGACAGTTAGTTAGACAGTTAGAGAGTTTGTTATATAAATAGAAAGTTAGTTTCTTGTTGCTTATTCTAGAAGCTACTACCACCTTTGTATATATACTCTCATTTCTCATTTTAATCAATAAGTGAGAAAAGCTATTATTCCTTTATTTTCTTCCTTTAACTCTGTTTACATCTTTCCATATTTCTTCATACATGCATCAATAGTGTAATGCATAATATGGTATCATTGCTTTCGATCCAATTCTCCATTCTTCCGCTTATACTTCATTGAATTGCATACTGATAATTCTTGCTTCTTTTTCCTGTATTTCTTCTGTTATCTTTCGTCTTTCACCATTATTCTATTATGCCTCCACGAATTGATCATACTGCGAACCACATTACCAATGGTGATGTTGATTCTGTTTACTATGTACATCCTAGTGAAGGTCCCATTTCTGTTAGTATCACACCTCAACTCAATGGTTCCAATTACATTTCTTGGTCTAGATCTATGGAACGTGCTCTTGGTGCTAAGAACAAAATTGCGTTCATTAATGGTTCAATTTGTGTTCCAAACACAACTTATCTCAATCGTTCTGCATGGGAACGTTGTAACTGCCTTGTTCACTCATGGATTCTGAATTCTGTGAATCCTCCTATTGCTCAAACTATTGTATTCTTGGAAAATGCTCTTGACGCGTGGAATGATCTCAAGGAGAGATTTGCAAAAGCTGGTCGTATTCGTGTTTCTAATCTGCGTGTTGAGATCAATACTCTTAAACAAGAAGAGAGTAACAATGTTTCTTTGATTTCTAAAACTGACTCTACACCGAATCTTGATGAACCTAACACCCTCATTAAGGCTTATGATTCAAGAAAATCTGTGGATCGTGGCAAATCCAATTCTTATAATAGTTCTTCTAATACTAGAAATGATGGTAGAGTTTGCACTTTCTGTCACAGGTCTGGCCATACAATTGAAGTTTGTTATCGCAAACATGAGTTTCCTCCCAATTTTACTAAGAAGAAAGCTTCAGCAAACACATCTAGTACAACCACTGGTGATACACAACCTGTGGTTCATAATGGTGAGGAATTTTCTGCAGTTAACCCTGGTACCAGCATCACTCAAGAACAATTTGCTCAATTGATTGGCTTGCTACAACAAACAAATTTGATGCCTCCTACCCAAACCACAACCTCAAATACCAATCATATCTCTACTCATTATGGTCATACACCAAATGAGACTTCAGTAAATTTTTTGTGTCCACAGTTACCTGTTCTACCCACATTAAGCCTGACTTCTGGATCCTTGATTCAGGTGCAAATGATCATGTGTGTTCTTCTTTGCACTGGTTTACTTATTATCATACTATTCCACCTGTTAATGTTTGTTTGCCTAATGGTTCTATTATTGTTGCCAAACATGCAGGAACTGTAAATTTTTCACCCCAATTATATCTCACTAATGTGTTATATACTCCTGATTTTTCATTAAATATTTTATCTGTTTCTAAACTATGTCAATCTCTACACTGCATATGTCATTTTTCTCACAGTGATTGTCTTATACAGGATGTGAAAACCAAGAAGATGATTGGTTTGGCTAGACAATTTGAAGGACTGTACAGAATTATCAATGATGATGGTTGTCTTGCTGTCAAAGCTACTTCACCACAAACCACCAATTCTAGTATCTCTTTATCCAAAACCCTTGTACCTAACATTTTCATGAATAACTGTAAAGTGATACCTAAACAGGCCATTTAGCATTTTAGATTAGGTCACTTATCTCATGACAGGCTATCTAGAATGGCTCAAATGTATCCTGTTATTTTCAATGACAATAAAGCAGTGTGTGATGTTTGTCATTTTTCCAAACATAAGAAAAATCCATATAGTGTTAGTTCTTCTAAAGCTACTCAGCAATATGAATTACTGCATTTTGATATATGGGGTCCTGGTTCAATTCACTCTATACATAATCATAAATATTTCTTGACTGTTGTTGATGACTTTAGTAGATTTGTTTGGATCATATTGCTTAAGTCAAAAGCAGAAGTTTCTAATCATGTCAAACAATTTATAACCCTTATAGAAAACCAACACCACACTTTCCCCAAATTTGTCAGGACAGACAATGGGCCTGAATTTCTACTTCCTTAATTCTATGCCTCTAAATGCCAAATACACCAAAGATCATGTGTAGAGTCTCCTCAACAAAATGCTAGAGTTGAGAGAAAACATCAGCATCTTCTAAATGTAGGCAGAGCATTACTCTTTCAATCAAACCTACCAAAATCCTTTTGGTTCTATGCTGTCAGCTATGAAGCTTTTATTATCAATAGAGTTAACACACCTCTACTTAATAATAAGTTCCCTTATCACATGCTTCATGATTCACCACAAGATATAAGCCAAGTAAAGCTTTTTGGTTCTCTTTGTTATGCTTCTACTATATCCAATCATAGAACCAAACTTGATACTCGTGCTAGAAAATCTATTTTTCTTGGATATGTTGTTGGTTACAAAGGCTCTATTTTACTTGATATGAATACACATACCATATTTATCTCTAGAAATGTTACACATCATGAACACATTCTACCTTACACCAATCATTCTACATCTACCACACAAAAATTGGAATACTTCAGTTCCATCACCAACAAATCTACTCATGATTCATCTCAGTTTCATGATATACCTACATCCATCCCCAACAATATCCCTACTGATAAATCTCCTCCTACATCTCTCACGTCTGATCAACATATTTCTATTAATCATACACCTGATCCCACCCATTCTCACCATGATATTTTAACTGACAATACACAACCTATTCATCCCACCCGTACTTCATCAAGAGCAAGACATCCACCATCTCATCTCAAAGATTATGTATGTGCATCCTTCAATGACACACAAATGCAATCATCTTCAGGTACACCTTATTCCATTTCTAACTTTCTATCATATTCTAATCTTTACCCTTCATATTCTCATTTCATTTTTTCTATTTCTACTAACCAAGAACCTAAAACTTATAAAGAGGCATGTAATTTTGACTGTTGGAACCAAGCCATGAAACTTGAGCTTGATGCTCTTGAGAAAACTGGTACATGGCAAATTGTAGATCTTCCAGCCAATGTGAAACCAATTAGTTGTCGTTGGGTTTACGAAATCAAACATAGGTATGATGGTAGCATTGAGAGATTCAAAGCACGTCTTGTTGCCAAAGGATATAATCAGATTGAAGGTCTTGATTATTCAGACACTTTCTCACCAGTTGCTAAACTCACTACGGTCAGACTTGTGCTAGCTTTGGCATCCATTCACAACTGGCATCTTCATCAGCTAGACGTTTACAACTGACCCCTCTCCTTCTTCATCATGGTTACACACATGCGCCATCTGATCACTCATTGTTTGTCAAGAAAACATCATCCTCATTCACAATTCTCCTGGTTTATGTCAATGATGTAATCTTAGCAGGTGACTCCCTGCATGAATTTTAATTCATGAAAAATATTTTACATCAAGCATTCAAGATAAAGGACCTTGGTACCCTCAAATATTTCCTAGGTTTGGAAGTGGCTTATTCCAGCAAAGGTATCTTTATTTGTCAATAGAAGTACAGCCTTGACCTCCTCAATGACTCAGGATTTCTAGGATCCAAGTCAGCCAATACACCCTCTGATCCCTCCATTAAACTATGCCATGGCAATAGTCCTCCCTATGATGATGTTCCATCTTATAGACGACTTATTGGAAGGCTGATATATCTTAACACTACTCGACCAGACATTACATTCATCACTCAACAACTCAGCCAATTCCTTTCAAATCCTTCCACGATACACTATAATGCTTCCTACAGGGTGTTGAGGTATCTGAAGTAGTGTCTAGGCCAAGGATTGTTCTTCCCTCAAAACTCCTCTCTTCAAATTACTGGCTTTCTGATGCAGACTGGGCTACTTGCACTGATACTCGCAGATCTGTTTCTGGTTCTTGTTTTTATCTTGATCACTCCCTTATTTCATGGCGTACTAAGAAACAAAATACAGTTTCTCGTTCTTCATCTAAGGCAGAATACCGTGCTTTAGCTGCAGCAACCTGCAAACTTTAGTGGATACTTTATCTACTCAAAGATCTCCATGTTGAATGCTGTAAAAATCATACTCTCTTCTGTGACAGTCAGAGTGCACTCTATATTGCAGCCAATCCCGTTTTTCATAAGATGACAAAACACCTAGATATTGATTGCCGCATTGTTCGCGAAAAATTCTTGGCTGGTGTTATGAAACTTCTTCTTGTAGCTTCTCATAATCAGCTCGTAGATTTTTTCACAAAATCACTTCTTCCCAAGCCTTTTCATTCCCTTATGGTCAAGCTGAACTTGCTAAACATTTATCACAGTTCAGCTTGTGGGGGGGCTAATAAGTGACAGTTAGTTAGACAGTTAGAGAGTTTGTTATACAAATAGAAAGTTAGTTTCTTGTTGCTTATTCTAGAAGCTACTACCACCTTTGTATATATACTCTCATTTCTCATTTTAATCAATAAGTGAGAAAAGCTGTAATTCCTTTATCTTCTTCCTTTAACTCTGTTTACAGCTTTCCATATTTCTTCATACATGCATTAATGGTGTAATGCATAATAGTTGGAGAAGGTCGGATGTGGAGGGAATGGTTAACGGCGGAGAGTGGAAGAGTTGAAAGTGTGAGATGGGTTAACTGTAATGGTGAAACGGGTGAGGAGGAAATGGAGATGGAGGGAGGAGAAAGGGTGGAAATTAATGTAGAGTGTGGGGGAAGATGGCGATGGGTTTCTGCAAAGTGTGGATGAAAGGAAGAAGAAGAGCAAAATGCTCTTCTCCCTTTTTTATCTGATGCTAACGAGAGAGGATCAGTAAAGTTATTTTTTTTCTTTTCATTGAAGACGAGTTAGTGAGAGATCATAGTCTGAGTGAGAGAAAGGTGGAGGCCTTTTATGGTTGTTTGGATAACGTTAAAATAAAAAATGTTTTGGATTCCTCTCACAATATGCTGCCACGCGTCCCTTGTTGAGAGAGAATTAAAAAAAATCTTCCAAATCTCCATGAATCAGACGCTAGCTGGCCACTTATGGGAAAGCGATTTTTTTTAATTATTAAAATGATTATTTAAATTCTCATTTTTTTAATTGGATAATAAAGAAAAATGTGGATTATAAAATATAGACCCTTGATTATTCCTGATTTAATGGTTGAGATCAAATCAAAGAAGCACAAATTGTAACCAACTTTAAAAATGCCTAAGATGTCCTTTCTAGAAGCTTTAATTGATTTAAATGAAATTAAATCAATTAAATCAAATAAAAATTACATCTCTTAAAATGCACATGAGAAAAATACAATGAAGACATGTAAAATTTAATTTTATTATTCTGAATATTTTGGCGGAAAGATAAAAATAAAACGGCTAAAAATGAAGAAAAATCAGGCGACGAAGTGCCCGAAAAATTAAATCGACTGCACTAAAATGATCAGTGCGAAATAAACGACTCGGAAAAATACAGCGTTTAGTCAGATTTGAAAATAAATTGGAACCGATAAAAAGGCACAGACTGATCGAAATGTGACTGAAAAGTCATCGAAAAACAAGACGAGCGCGTCAGGTTAAATTATGCGAACAGTAGATCAATATTACTGACGTCTGCAAGCTTAAATTTGAAACTTTACAACCACCAATTTTTTTCATGTTTGAGAAATAATTCAATCGGTCTGACTGTATATCCAATAATTCATTCTGGATAATCATTTTAGTCATTATTCATGATGAAAGGTATGTTATGCTATGCAGGAGATGTAAAATGAAAATAAAGTCGAATGGAAGAAAACTTTAAAAAGGTAGGACAAATTTGGGGTATGACCGATGCCCATATCTAATTGTCTTGTGCTCGAGAAAATGAACTGCTGCATGGCGTTCATTTTTAGGGTAGAATTCAACTAGATACAAGAAGACCCCGAAATTTGTCTGAAGAGAAAGTAAAGTGCAATGCAAGAATGAAATAAGAGATATCAGAATGGGATAGCATGATGCAAAGTGAACAGAAAAACTTGAGGTTCTTTGGGTGGTTGAAGCAGCACCTTATAAACTAAGGCTCTTCGATGATACCAAAGCAGTATCTCAACAAACAAGATTCTTCGGGTGGTCGAAGCAGTACCTTATAAACTAAGGCCCTCCGCGATACCAAAGCAGTATCTTAAGACAAATGAGATTCTTCGGGTGGTCGAAGCAGCACCTTATAAACTAAGGCTCTCCGATGATACCAAAGCAGTATCTCAACAAACGAGATTCTTTGGGTGGTCGAAGCAGCACCTTATCAATTAAGGCTCTCCGATGATACCAAAGCAGTATCTCTGAACACATGAGATTCTTCGGGTGGTCAAAGTAGCACCTTATTAACTAAGGTTCTTCGATGATACCAAAGCTGTATCTCAACAAACGTGATTCTTCGGGTGGCCGAACCAGCACGTTATCAAGTAAGGTTCTCCGGGATACCAAAGCAGTATCTCTGAATAAATGAGATTCTCTAAATCACACAAAGCAGTACCTTATCAACTAAGGCTCTTCTGGGATTTCTAGAGCAGCTTCTCGGGTATTAAATATGATGGGGGAAATAGTTTAAGCAAAAATTCCTTTCGAATGAAATGTGCTTGCAACGTTCTGTAGGGGAAAAGCTCACAAGAAACTTTTTAGGATAACCTCTGCTTGGGGAGCAACAAAAGTAAAAATGTTGGGGATTATCATTATCAACTAAATGGTTGAAGAATGACTTGCTGGGGAATATAATTCCATGAGCACGCGCGGGGTCTTAACTCTTTTCAGAGGAGTACTGCCGACTGTGAAGGAGGACTGACCGGGATGCTTGTTGATTGATCTTGGATCCTGATATGATATGCTTAAAATTATGTTCCACATCTGGTGGAAATGCCATGCATTGCATGATGCACGGATATGCATACGAGTGATGCAACTGTTGGGGATTCTAATGCATGTATGAATGCACAAAACTGGTTGGTAGAGCTTAGTAGAGAGGTCATGCATAGATATGCTAATGCTTGATATGATTGAGTATGATGATATTCTTGCATGCCATGCATGTGAGAATACAAATGATCGGGTACGCTGGAGATAGGTCTCCTTTGTCGAGGGTGAGAGCCTTTTGGGCACCACTAGTGATTGGATTTGGTAATTGCCAAATGAAATTGGACTTTGGTTATTTTGTGTTTTCCAATAAATTGGACTTTCAGGTTTTATGAGGATGCCAACAAGGGTGGACTTTTAGTGGTTGCCAATGAAAATTGGACTTTAAAGGGTAAAATTGAAGGTCCCAACAAAGGTGGACTTTTGGGTAGTTGCCAATAAAGGATTGTACTTTTGGTTGGTGAGAGGGTTTGACTTCCCGACACTTGGATTTTGATGATGTGAGGATTAACAAACAGATGTGGATTCTCTTGGTGCCCCATGTTTGATCCTTTGTTGATACACCATTATGGCTTTGAATGAGCGTAGTGACGTGATCAATGCATTTTAACAGTGCCCTCAGGTTATTGCCAGGAGAGGATAAGATTCCGCATTAGCATGATCTTTTTGCACTTGTTGTGAACTCAACGGTTACCACCGTCCTACGCAGTCTTTTTGATGAACTTGACAACATGAAAGGAAATTTCCGTTTGCAACTTGTCTTGCCCCAGTTTGTAGGGTCTTTGAATTAATTCACCTTGAGAATGATCATACCATGGCATGGTCTGAGACAATTTTCCCCAGTGTCTGAGTCTTACAGTGGTTTTCCATTTATCAAGCCTTTGAGGGATTTTCCCCTGATCGACTGAACGTGTTGGTTACAGGAGTATGTCATAGATGGGCTGAGAACCAAAATGATCCTTTTTCCTGAATCCACTGATACTTGAAGATTTATTTCAGTCTGACCTATTTCGTTGGTTAACATGGTCATTGGATATCATGTCCTTATTCCATATGGTTATGAAGTGAACTTGATTCAGGTCGACATTTGAATGACCAAGTTCCTCTGATTGTTGCTTGGAATTTCTTTGATGCCCAGTAATGACTTGCAGTTAAAATTGTTAATTAAAAAATGGTAATCTTAATGCAATGTTCATGCAAGTTTTGAAAAAATAAATCATTATTGGAATGATGTGATAGCGTGTGACAGATGGACCATTAGTCCAAACACAATGCTGATTTAGCTGATGAAAGATATAGCAAGAATAAGATTAGCAAAACTTTAGGAGTCAGTTTACACAATCTTGCTGTAGTATGTGTAGCACCCCAAAATTTTCTCTCTTACTTTAGTACTAACTGGCTTATGTTTCATTTCATTTTTGCATCATCATGAGTGCATATCATTGGTTCTTAGCATGGGGTCAAGGTGCCTGAGGCAGTTCAAGAGGAGAAGGGGTTCTTCAAAGGGTCTTCAAGGTCTCACATCCTCATATGGTCTTCAAGGGTCAAGTTTCATACCATTTATCAATAATCAAGAGTTTGTGCAAAAGTTACTAAATATGGAAATGACCTATAATTTGAAAGTTTCCATTTTTGGCAAGTTTTTACACTACATTCAACTTGACTTTTCACCATCAAGGAAGCTTCAAATGAATTTTTCTCAAACATGAAAGTTGAAGATCTTCTTCTCCCCTTTCCAACAAGTACTAGATGGTCTCCATATCATTTGTGAAACTCAAGTTATGACCAAAAGAAGGCAAGGTGGTTTTTAGGGTTTTCTCATGGTTCCATTCTTACACCTTTTGCATTTTGGGACATATGGACCTATAATTGATTCTATTGCTTCAAGTCATATTCTAACATCCAAGTACACCTCTTGGGAATCATCTTTGGCCTTGGAATCAAGTGGATCCATGACTTATTCATCACTTATCTCACATTGTGCAATTTTGCAAGAAGCATCAAAGCTCATAAATCAAGATATCTCAAGGCCCAAATCCAATTCAGGTGTGATTAGAAATTGATAAATGAGTGATCCATCATAAAAGGCTTGGGTGTACATGCATGGAGGAGGGTGTATAACTCAAAGTGCAAATTTCCAAAATCACCCAAAACTCATTAATCAAGGAATTAATAAGACCTAAATGATTATCAGTGGAATAACCTAGAGTATATAAGCTTACTCATGCACTGATTGGAGGGGGCACGTTATTTTGAGGAGAACCAAGTTTTCACACTAAATCTTTTTTCCTTCAAATCTCATCATCCACAAGAGCTTTTCATAAAGTTCTTTCACATTCTGAGTCTTGGGGATCCATAGAATACAAAGCTCCTATCATTTGAAGCTAACAACAAGGGTACGGATTGCGTGATCTCAGGTTAGTGCATTTTTCATGATCTTAGAACTCAACTTTTTTGGTGTGTATAATGATATATGATATTCAATGATAATTCTGGTATGTTTTATTTTGAGATTGGACGTGTATTATGTGCATATTGTGAGTTTAAAAATTTTGAACCATAACTTGTTTCATTCGATTCTCCTTGTGTGCTGATCGTTTGTGATTTCTAATGTGATATTCTTAATCCTTGCGAATTTCTGATCAATTTGGTATACTCATATGTGATTTCTGGGGATTTTGTGGGTGATATCCGCCGGAGAAGACGACCGGAGCTAGGGCTCCGGCGTCTGGTATGATTTCCGGCCAGCTAGGGTTTTCAATGGGGAAGACGTAATCTCAGCCGTCCGTTAGCCAGATCGTGTGGTCCACAGCGTGCCAAGTTTGTTAAAAATCTGTTTTAATTTTATGGTTGTGTGTATGTCATCCCATGATTGTTATTGTGCTCATCCAATCTGAACCTCTCATCTTGTTTTTGATGATCCATTTGCATGCGTTGATTAGATCTGAGGGCCAGGATGGTGCCAACGCATTAAAATAGGGTGTGCTGGTCACGTGTTATTTATTTAAATTATGAGTAATTTGGTGTGGGTGCATGCATCATTGTTATGGTGTGCGTGTGGATCTGAAACGTTGGTTATGATTACTTGTTTAATTCGTTGGCTTGATGGCATGCGTTGGATTGATCTGAGGGTCCTGGTGAGTCAATTGGTTGACTGGGTCTCATTGTACCTTTTCTCATCATCCATAAAAAATTTTGAGTCCATTATTTTTGCATTGTTTTACCAACATATTGAAGTGCATAAAAACTTTTTTCTCATATTTTTAAAATCATTTCATGTTGCATTTTGGTCCTTCTCTTTTGCATATTGAATCATGTGTCTTACTTGATCTTTGCATGATTGTTTGAGTGGCTTATCTTGTGAATTTTTGCATGAGTTTTTTACATGATGTTTACCCCTGGTTGAGGTGTTTTTAGAATTAATTTGGTATTTGTTAGAGGTGTTTTGCTAATTGTTTGATTGCTCTTTGTTTGATGTCTTCTTGTATGCATATCTTTGATCATGTCTGATTACTTGTTGAGAAGACACTTGTGCCATTGTTTGGGTTTGTTGCTTTGACTTCATAAACCATGTTTGAATCATTATAGGTCATTTGTTTGCAATTATAGGTCATTGGTGTGAGGTTGTTGTATATTGTGTGCACAGGTTCACTGTTGGATTTACATGCCTCTTTTTGACTTATCTTCTCACCTCTTCTCATCTATGCTTATTCATGACTTATGTTTGGTTTGTGTATGCCATACCATATCATCCCTTTGCACTTCATTTGATATATGTTTCTGACCTTGGAGCTTTGCATTCATGTCATATGTTATTCATGTTTCATCTTGCATACTTGAACATGTTTCACTTACATGCTTCCTTCTCCTTCTTCTAATGATTCTTAATGCTTGGATACTTGTTTGTGTGCCTCCTGTGACACTTGTATAGCATGTTTAGGTCATCCATATTCTGACTTGGATATTATTTGAAGCATTCTTGCATGATCACCTTGCATATCCACTCATTCTTCTTCTACTCTTTCTTTGATAACTTTCTTGTATGTTTTGCCACTTGTTTGCATTCTCTTTGCTTGATCTTATTTGGTAAACATTATGGGTCACCTCTAAGGTGTACATTCTGACTTGGATGAGTTTCATTTGGTTGGTAACCATTTCTCTTGGGTTGTGACTTTGTTTTGGGTTTCATTTGTCTTGTTGTTGCTTATGTCTATTTGTACTAACCTTTTATGCAGAGGCAGAGGTAAGTTATTTGAGGGTGTGAATAGTTATCCATATCCACCCTCACTCTTTCTTTCTCTCATCTTTTCTTTTCTTTAGGCTTAGGTTGTTCTCAAACCTCCCCTTAGGGCCACCTTTGCATGATAACATTAGGATAGAATCCCCTTAGTTTTTTCTTTTCTTTTGAGTCCCTCTTCTCATCTCTTAACACTTCTAAGATACTTAATAAGGTCAACTTGCCTTGCACACAAGCCTTAAACATAGGAAGTGATGATTGAGGGGTCCCCCTTCTCTCTTATAGAGTGTTGAGCATACGTCCCATTGGGGACGACCATGCGACGCATTCGTTCCCGTGTCATAGACTTTGGTTCAAGGTGAGTTATGAACTAACTCAAGTCACTTCTGTCCTAAAAAATACAAACAAATTTCAAATCATTTTTGTCCTTCGGGATTGTTAAACTTAAGGCTATTTTCATAAAGGGCACGTTACTTTCCGTCTAAGTCGCAAACAGGCATCGACCCTAACTGTCGGACGCAAGCTTAACGTCGCTCATAAAAAACACAAAAAGAACTTGGTCCGAACTACGTTGACTCTGAATTTCCCATTGCACAAAGGGAGTACGTAGGCCTAGGACGTCGACGTCCTACCGAGTCTGTCTTTGTTTTCCCCTTCCCCGTTTCAGTACAGCCATAGATTTTAGGATAACTCACCCTTAAAATAGACAACAAGTGTGGATCCCATCGAGTACGATGGACGCGTGGGGTGCTAACACCTTCCCCTCGCGTAACCGACTCCTGAACCCAGGTTATGGTTGCGATGTCCATTCCTTTCCCTCTTCCTCAAGTTTATGCGGTGCTCCCTTTCCCTCTCTTGGGATAAATATACATTTGCTGGCGACTCTGTTTTCCACACCACTTTTGCGTTTGTACCTGGATGAAAATCATGGGAGCGACAGCTGGCGACTCTGCTGGGGACTCTGGTTGACCTATGCTGGTCCATTCCCTAAGCGAGTCAGTCCTAGCGCTTGTTTGTTTTTGTTCTCTTTGGGTGTTTTTTTTTTGTTTTTGTTTTGCTTTATTTGTTGTATTTTATATTTTTACCGCATTTACTGCATTGCATATTATTATTATCTGCTGCACTGTTTTTCTGTTTGGCAGGTTGGGAGTTCTGAGAGATAAGCCCAATACCCAAGCTTGAGCGTACACGTAGGATTAGTGTGAAAAGTAGTGTGACTTGTGTGGCATTTGGCCAGACGTAGTATACATGAAAACTCCACATCCAGACAAGGTTTTCTTTGGTAATGTTCTATCCTGCGCGTTGGTGCAGATGATGGAATGTAACTTGGAAAATTGTCGACTCTGGCAACCATTCCCGAGGACTCAGTAACGACACTCCTCCCGAGATGTGATAATGGCAGACCAGAAATGGCAAACCCATTACACCTGTCGATCCGAGGACCCAATGCTGGGAACTTGCTATAGGATTTCCTTTTGGAAAAGAATCAGTGGAAGCACTCCTCGATTGGCGATAGTACTGTACCCCGAGGGATGAATGTACTATTGCTTCTCGACCTCAGTGCCGAAACTGAGGAATTACCATAGGATGTTTTCTTTTGAGAGGAATCAGTTGAGGCCTCCTCGATTAGTGATGATGCCAAACCAGAAATGGTGAATGTATCATCATTTCTCGACCTGAGAGCCCGTGATATTGAGGATCCTTGGCTTTCTAGTACCCTCATGTGAGAGGGAAGGGTGTTTACAGGTTTGCAGGTAACCTTGACCTTCAACATACCCGATTTTCTAGTCAGCAGATTTATCAGTGTGGCATTATGGTTATTCTGGTATTCTGGGTATTTGGACAGATCTTTGAGATGGTTCAGTTTATTCAGTGCAGTAGTTGTCCAGTCTGTGTGGCATCCTTGATCCCATATGTGCATTTGCATCATCATTTTGCATCCCAACATGTTTATTCATTTGTAGGGTTGCATCCTAACTTTGATTCTAGTTTTTTAAATTAAACTGGAATCAAGGGGTGGATCGCCCTGCGAATTTTTAAACATGTTCATTTGCATTCGCATATCCATAATCATTTTGCATAACATGTGTTTATCTCTGGTGTCCTTACTTGGTTCTCCTCTGCAGTACAGGATTGCAGATCAACACATTCACCGGTATTCTACCAGATAAAATCAGAAAAGACTCATGGATCAACTACAAGCTGAGATGACTAAGATGCGGACTCGCATGAACCAATTCATGGATTTAATGCAAGGGGTTGCTCAGGGCCAAGAGCAGTTAAGAACTTTTGTCTAACCACTGATTGTAAGGATTGATGAAGAGGTGTCCTTCATGGAGGAGGTCATACTGGTGTTACTGGTACTAATGTTCAGAATGGCCTTCCGGGCGGAGGTATTCCTGTTTCTGGTATTGTGATCCCTCTGGGCGGGGCTGAAAATGTTGGGGGAGGTGGTATTGGTGTCTGTGCTATTCATGGACATCAGTTTGATGATATTCAAGATGATGCATTCTCTGTGCCAGGTGGGGATGCTGGTTCCCAGATTGACACTGATCAGAGATTTAGGTTGATTGAGGAACAACTGAGGGGTGTTGCCAATCAAGATTCTGTGGGTATGGATTTGGAGGATTTGGGGCTGGTTCCAGGCGTCGTTATTCCGCGCAAGTTTCAGACTCTTACCTTCGAAAAGTACAATGGTATGACTTGCCCAAGGACTCACGTCAGGGCATACACGAGTAAAATGGCTGCTCACGCAAAGAACGAAAAGTCGATGATGCATTGCTTTCAGGATAGCCTATCTGGGGCATCCCTGGAATGGTATATGCAGCTAGAGAGGAAAGACGTTCGTAGTTGGAGAGAGCTGGCAGGGGTTTTTATCAAACACTATCAATACAACACCGACATGGCTCCCAATCGTACACAGCTGCAGAATATGTCTCAAAAGAGCAATGAAAGCTTTAGAGAGTATGCCCGGAGGTGGCGTGAATTGGCTTCCCGAGTTCAACCTCCGATGTTGGAAAGAGAGCTCGTTGATATGTTCATGGATACACTTCAGGGGCATTATTACGAGAAATTGGTTGGATGTTTGTCAGCTGGATTTTTAGGTCTTGTATTGGCAGGAGAAAGAGTTGAAAACGGCATCAAAACGGGAAAGATTCGAATTACTGCTGAAGATGCAAAGAAACCTTATGATAGGTCCTCCAAGGGAAAGGAAGGAGAAGCTAGTGCTGTGTATATTCCTCCTGTTGTTCAACAGCCTGTTCAACATCAGCGACCTTATGCTCCTCAGCAGCAGAGACAACAAAGATCATGAAGGCCTGAGAGAAGGTTTGATCCACTCCCTATTCCTCACAGCCATGTTCTTGCCCGTCTACTTGAAAGTTCTCTGGTTCAACTAAGGGATGTCAAGCCTGTTACCGACCCTATTCCTCCTAATTATGATCTGGATGCCAGATGTGAATATCACTCAGACACACTGGGTCATTCAATTGAAAATTGCAACGTGTTCAAGCACAAGGTGCAAGACCTGGTAGACTCAGAGATCATTGCGTTCACTGAAGATGATATGTACATCAATTGAAGCCTACTTTCTCAAGTGAGCACTCAGTCTGCAAGTACGTCCAGACAGAATCAAGCTTCCTCAGCAATGGCAATCTTCAGCTTCTTTACTGCATTTTCATTTGTAGTTTTTCATTTCTTGTTAAAGCATTGTATGCATGTAAGACTTGTTTGTTTAATGATGATATTAATGCAATGAATATGTTTTCTTAAAGCAATTCTTTTTATTCATCTGTATGATATTTATATGCATTGCAATACCAATTTTCTTGCTTAAACTCTTGGAGGGAGGATGATGAAGTAAAAACGCAAAATCTTTGGTTGTATGCTTTCAGATAAAACCCTGTTGAGGAGGTACAGGCATTGTTTCAAATCCCTAAACACTGGAGATATAAGGGAGATAGACCCTCGTTAACCCCTTTGAGCCTTGAAGTAGGAGTTTCTTTCGTACAAAAAAAACCTCATACTTAACCCAGGGGCAGGGTAGGTGTCAGTTAGTTTGACCGAGCATTCAAATTTCAAGGAGAGTGTGCATCTGAGGATCCATTACCTTCTATCCCACCGTCAAGAGGTCAAGAGATGTGAAACCACAATGGTTATCCATCAACAATCAAGGAGTGAGGCAGTCACAACCCTTTCAAGCAAGTAAGACAACCAGTGTCACACGCTTTGTTCAAGAAAGGAAATAAAAAAAAAAGAAAGCCCGCTAAGTCGAAACTTGAAAACAAGCGACTTAGGCAAAAGTTGGGGCATCCCGCTGGACTTCAAAATCGAAAAACTCAAAAGAGTCAGTCCAGGCAAAAATCAGGGGTCAAAAAAAAAGCAAAAGAAAGAAAAAGCGAAAAGCATTACAAAAGAAAATCCTCGATAAGAATGAATTCGTGTGATTACAAGCACAAAAGATAAAAAAGGGCGTTTGTCTCTCCAAAACTTCCTTAGGTGTCAAACCATTAGTTGCATGGGTCCCTTAAAGATCGTAAACCTTTTGGGAGATGAGCGCTTGTGCCCAATTAACTGAACATAGAACTGGAGAACATCAAGGAGAATGGGTGGGTACAAACAAAATTTTGAGCCATAAATCTTTTTTTCTAAAAAAACCGCGAACCAGGCCACGTTACAACCCTTAAAAGTCCTAATTGAAACAGGGTTTATTCTGAAGGCGTACTTCAACGAGAGGGTGTTCCTGACTCCCATGAGTCGTGCTAATAAAATATTTTTGTTGGTATTGCATGTGCGTATTGTTTTCCATTAAAAAATAAACGTTATAACTAGTGACTCGTTCACAGGGTTTTGCGACATATTTTCAATAAACTTCAAGGTTAACATGTTTGTTGCATTAGAATTATCATTCTCATAATAAACTTGTTCTTCTTGCGTACATGTGCCTAAGCATCAAGGAAGCTTACACAGTGAACATCAGTCAAGAAGCTTGATCCTGCCAAGTTGGGATGCTTGAAAATTCTGAAGGACAATCATATCAAGGGGCATGCTGCCAAGAGGCTCAGTGTAGAGCGGGCTCTCCCCAGTAAGTCATGTTAAGATGTAGCCAATCTGGGGAAGTCACGTCGAGAAATCTCTCCGAAATTCAGTTATTCTGGGGCATTCATTCTAAGATCAGGGGCAAAGTCACTTCAAAGCTCATATTGAGGCAGGCCATCCCTAGAGCATGAGAAGTTGTCCTCTCCAGAAGACGGTTAATCAGAAGCACCTCTTCAAGGTTCAAAATACTAAAGCAGAGTATTTTAAGTCATTTTAAGTCCTCTCGAGGCAAATCCCTTCAAAGATCATACAGTCTGGGGCAGTTACGCTGAGATCCGATAAATCTCTCCAAGAGTTTGAAGACCGTGGGGCAGTGTGAATGCCCAGTCCTCTGTGAAATCCTCTTGAGATGAGTTCTCCCATTCGACCCCGTGGTTTGGGGCAAGTCAGGAAGGAACCGTTGTTCGCTCTTGATGATCAGTATGCAGTGATCAGCAGAAATTTGAAGTACTGGGCATCTCCCTCAGCAAAGAGCCAGATGGTATCCTCCCAGCGAGGTGTTGGAAGTGATATTTTTCCCCAAGCAGAGGGTCGTCCTCAAATCAAAAAGGGTTCTTTATGAAGATTCCTTATCCCCAGCAGTGCAGGTGGATTCCTCATTCTCAGCAGGGTAAGACGATGGAATATGTTCAAGCAGGTTGGAGACAGTGAGAAGTCAGAGTATTCTCTTCCTCAAAAGTCAGATTTGGTATTTCCCCGCAAGTCAAAGTCCAATGGTTATTGGCAGTTTCAGCAGTTCAAAGTCCAATCTTCATTGGCATCTTCCCGACAGAGTTTGCAATTCAGCTTGCAGTTCCCCTACAGAGTTTACATCACCAGTGGTTATTGGTGGTACGGTTGGTTATCTCCCCACGGGAGATCAGATATTGGTGATCCCTTTCTCAGTGAAGTCTGCTTGTTCTACTCTGCGCATTCCCCAGTGGAGTGTCCTCTCATTCTTGCATATAGTAATCATCATTGCATTGCATCCTCAAAATGCATAGCATTTCCATTTCGTATGGAGCATTACGCTATAGAAAAAATTCAAACATGCATCGAAGCATAAGCCAGATTTGGTACCTTGTGCGAGAGCCCAGATCAACCCTCAATCAAAACAGTGATTCCAATCTTCCAAAGAGAGCTCCAACCTCAGAGTTGACGCCGTTTTTTACCAACCTCAGAGTTGACACCTTTCTCCAACTTCAAAGTTGTTGCATACCTTTTCTCGACCTCAGAGTTGATGAATAATCCTTTTTGTTCCAACCTCAGAGTTGACGGCCTTCTTCCCCAATCTCGGAATTGACCCCTCTTTCCCTAACCTCAGAGTTGTCGTATATCTTCTCCCTAATCTCAGAATTGACGCCCTTCCTCCCCAACCTCAGAGTTGACATCTGTCTGTCCAACCTCAGAGTTGACGCCTTTCTCCAACTTCAAAGTTGTTGCATACGTTTTCTCGACCTCAGAGTTGATGAACAATCCTTTTTTCCCCAACCTCAGAGTTGATACCTTTCGTCCCCAACCTTAGAGTTGTCGTATCTCCTTTCTTCCCCAACCTCAGAGTTGTCGTATCTCCTTTCGTCCCCAACGTCAGAGTTGACGTCCCTGTCTCCAACCTCAGAGTTGACGTATATCCTTCTTCTGACCAACCTCATAGTTGATGTCTATCTTGTCCTCAACCTCAGTGTTATTGTTTACTTCAAATTTTCTCAATCTCAGAGCGAATTCCATTTTTCCTCAACCTCAGAGTTGATGATCTACCTTCTTATCCCCAGCGAAGTCCACTTTCTATTGGTCTTCCGTTGCGGGTGCGATTGAGGTCGTATTCATATTTTCCTTGTGTGTAGAGTGACTGAGGTCAGTCTTCCTTTATGGGTACGGCTGAGGTCGTATTCGCTATTCTTCAGCACGCTCCATTTCGTTATCCTCACCATTAGCAAATTTCCTGGTTCTTTCGGTATTCAATCCCCGTGTATCCTGGAATGTCTGAAAGTCGTCGCTATCATACCTTCTGGACCAAGTTGATTGAATAGGGGCAGCTGTAGCACCCAAAAATTTGCTCTCTTACTTTAGTACTAACTGGCTTATGTTTCATTTCATTTTTGCATCATCATGAGTGCATATCATTGGTTCTTAGCATGGGGTCAAGGTGCCTGAGGCAGTTCAAGAGGAGAAGGGGTTCTTCAAAGGGTCTTCAAGGTCTCACATCCTCATATGGTCTTCAAGGGTCAAGTTTCATACCATTTATCAATAATCAAGAGTTTGTGCAAAAGTTACTAAATATGGAAATGACCTATAATTTGAAAGTTTCCATTTTTGGCAAGTTTTTACACTACATTCAACTTGACTTTTCACCATCAAGGAAGCTTCAAATGAATTTTTCTCAAACATGAAAGTTGAAGATCTTCTTCTCCCCTTTCCAACAAGTACTAGATGGTCTCCATATCATTTGTGAAACTCAAGTTATGACCAAAAGAAGGCAAGGTGGTTTTTAGGGTTTTCTCATGGTTCCATTCTTACACCTTTTGCATTTTGGGACATATGGACCTATAATTGATTCTATTGCTTCAAGTCATATTCTAACATCCAAGTACACCTCTTGGGAATCATCTTTGGCCTTGGAATCAAGTGGATCCATGACTTATTCATCACTTATCTCACATTGTGCAATTTTGCAAGAAGCATCAAAGCTCATAAATCAAGATATCTCAAGGCCCAAATCCAATTCAGGTGTGATTAGCAATTGATAAATGAGTGATCCATCATAAAAGGCTTGGGTGTACATGCATGGAGGAGGGTGTATAACTCAAAGTGCAAATTTCCAAAATCACCCAAAACTCATTAATCAAGGAATTAATAAGACCTAAATGATTATCAGTGGAATAACCTAGAGTATATAAGCTTACTCATGCATTGATTGGAGGGGGGCACGTTATTTTGAGGAGAACCAAGTTTTCACCCTAAATCTTTTTTCCTTCGAATCTCATCATCCACAAGAGCTTTTCACAAAGTTCTTTCACATTCTGAGTCTTGGGGATCCATAGAATACAAAGCTCCCATCATTTGAAGCTAACAACAAGGGTACGGATTGCGTGATCTCAGGTTAGTGCATTTTTCATGATCTTAGAACTCAATTTTTTTGGTGTGTATAATGATATATGATATTCAATGATAATTCTGGTATGTTTTATTTTGAGATTGGACGTGTATTATGTGCATATTGTGAGTTTGAAAGTTTTGAACCATAACTTGTTTCATTCGATTCTCCTTGTGTGTTGATCGTTTGTGATTTCTAATGTGATATTCTTAATCCTTGCGAATTTCTGATCAAATTGGTATACTCATATGTGATTTATGGGGATTTTGTGGGTGATATCCGCCGGAGAAGACGACCGGAGCTAGGGCTCCGGCGTCTGGTATGATTTTCGGCCAGCTAGGGTTTTCAATGGGGAAGACGTAATCTCAGTCGTCCGTTAGCCAGATCGTGTGGTCCACAGCGTGCCACGTTTGTTAAAAATCTGTTTTAATTTTATGGTTGTGTGTATGTCATCCCATGATTGTTATTGTGCTCATCCAATCTGAACCTCTCATCTTGTTTTTGATGATCCATTTGCATGCGTTGATTAGATCTGAGGGCCAGGATGGTGCCAACGCATTAAAATAGGGTGTGCTAGTCACGTGTTATTTATTTAAATTCTGAGTAATTTGGTGTGGGTGCATGCATCATTGTTATGGTGTGCGTGTGGATCTGAAACATTGGTTATAATTACTTGTTTAATTCGTTGACTTGATGGCATGCGTTGGATTGATCTGAGGGTCCTGGTGAGTCAATTGGTTGACTGGGTCTCATTGTACCTTTTTTATTTTCGCTGATGTTTTTGTTGGACTGGGCCTTCTATTCGCACCCCCCAATTAAGCCCATTTGCCTTTCTCAACGTACTTTGGCTGCTATTCATACCCCCTGGCTATTTTGTTTTCTTTTTATTTTCAATTAATTATTGCATTTCATTTTTGTTTTCTAAAAATAGTTTTGTGCATTAAAAAATCATAAAAAAAATAATGAAGCATGTCTAGGGTTTTATAAAATTTTATTTTATTATTTTATTTTATTTTTAGCATCTGAATTATTTATTGGGTTAATTTCTTTTGAGTTTATTCCATATATGCATGCCATAGCTTGTAGAATTTATTTCTCATAATCCATAAAACATTTTGAGTCCATTCTTTTTGCATTGTTTTACCAACATATTGAAGTGCATAAAAAAGTTTTTCTCATATTTTTAAAATCATTTCATGTTGCATTTTGGTCCTTCTCTTTTGCATATTGAATCATGTGTCTTACTTGATCTTTGCATGATTGTTTGAGTGGCTTATCTTGTGAATTTTTGCATGAGTTTTTTACATGATGTTTACCCCCGGTTGAGGTAATTTTAGAATTAATTTGGTATTTGTTAGAGGTGTTTTGCTAATTGTTTGATTACTCTTTATTTGATGTCTTCTTGTATGCATATCTTTGATCATGTCTGATTACTTGTTGAGAAGGCACTTGTGCCATTGTTTGGGTTTGTTGCTTTGACTTCATAAACCATGTTTGAATCATTATAGGTCATTTGTTTGCAATTATAGGTCATTGGTGTGAGGTTGTTGTATATTGTGTGCCCAGGTTCACTGTTGGATTTACATGCCTCTTTTTGACTTATCTTCTCACCTCTTCTCATCTATGCTTATTCATGACTTATGTTTGGTTTGTGTATGCCATGCCATATCATACCTTTGCACTTCATTTGATATATGTTTCTGACCTTGGATATTTGCATTCATGTCATATGTTATTCATGTTTCATCTTGCATACTTGAACATGTTTCACTTACATGCTTCCTTCTCCTTCTTCTAATGATTCTTAATGCTTGGATACTTGTTTGTGTGCCTCCTGTGACACTTGTATAGCATGTTTAGGCACATGTTTAGGTCATCCATATTCTGACTTGGATATTATTTGAAGCATTCTTGCATGATCACCTTGCATATCCACTCATTCTTCTTCTACTCTTTCTTTGATGACTTTCTTGTATGTTTTGCCACTTGTTTGCATTCTCTTTGCTTGATCTTGTTTGGTAAACATTATGGGTCACCTCTAAGGTGTACATTCTGACTTGGATGAGTTTCATTTGGTTGGTAACCATTTATCTTTGGGTTGTGACTTTGTTTGGGGTTTCATTTGTCTTGTTGTTGCTTATGTCTGTTTGTACTAACCTGTTATGCAGAGGTAGAGGTAAGTTATTTGAGGGTGTGAATAGTTATCCATATCTACCCTCACTCTTTCTTTCTCTCATCTTTTCTTTTCTTTAGGCTTAGGTTGTTCTCAAACCTCCCCTTAGGGTCACCTTTGCATGATAACATTAGGATAGAATCCCCTTAGTTTTTTTTTTCTTTTGAGTCCCTCTTCTCATCTCTTAACACTTCTAAGATACTTAATAAGGTCAACTTGCCTTGCACACAAGCCTTAAACATAGGAAGTGAAGATTGAGGGGTCCCCCTTCTCTCTTCTAGAGTGTTGAGCATACGTCCCATTGGGGACGACCATGCGACGCATTCGTTCTCGTGTCATAGACTTTGGTTCAAGGTGAGTTATGAACTAACTCAAGTCACTTCTGTCCTAAAAAATACAAATAAATTTCAAATCATTTTTGTCCTTCGGGATTGTCAAACTTAAGGCTATTTTCATAAAGGGCACGTTACTTTCCGTCTAAGTCGCAAACAGGCATCGACCCTAACTGTCGGACGCGAGCTTAACGTCGCTCATAAAAAACACAAAAAGAACTTGGTCCGAACTACGTTGACTCTGAATTTCCCATTGCACAAAGGGAGTACGTAGGCCTAGGACGTCGACGTCCTACCGAGTCTGTCTTTGTTTTCCCCTTCCCCGTTTCAGTACAGCCATAAATTTTAGGATAACTCACCCTTAGAATGGACAACAAGCGTGGATCCCATCGAGTACGATGGATGCGTGGGGTGCTAACACCTTCCCCTCGCGTAACCGACTCCCGAACCCAGGTTATGGTTGCGATGACCATTCATTTCCCTCTTCCTCAGGTTTATGCGGTGTTCCCTTCCCCTCTCTTGGGATAAATATACATTTGCTGGCGACTCTATTTTCCATGCCACTTTCGCGTTTGTACCTGGATGAAAATCCTGGGAGCGACAATATGCTTTCAGATTAAATCCCGCCTCAATCTGGTCTTTTGAGGGTTGTAACGTGGTCTGGTTCACGGTTTGAGAAACAAAGGATATAAGGCTCAAAATTGATTTGTACCCACCCCTTCTTCGTGATGATCTCCAGTCCTACGTTCAGCTAAATTGACCAACACATTCATCTTCGGAGAGAGCTTGATAGTGAATATGAGGATTCAAGATTTGCTTGAAATGGAAGTCACCTTATTTTTATTTTCATGATGTCAGTGATCCTTTATTTTTTATAAGGTGGTCACCGAATCTTATTTTTCTTTGCTTGTGGATTTGAGGACCTCTTTTGCTTTTGATATTTTTCCGCCTAGTTTTTTCCTGGACCGATTTTATTTTTTAAGTCCACCGAGATTTGCCCTAATTTTTGCCTAAGTCGCCTCTTTTGAGTGTTCGAACTAACGGGGTTTTTTGATTTTTTTTCTTTGGAAAGGCTTGTGCCTGCCAAGTCATTGGTCATTGAAGATCAGCCGCCATTACTTCTAAATTTTGCATGGTTCACTTGACACTTCAGGATGTGTACAAAGAATACCATGTGATGTAATCAGAGTGCGCAGCTGAAACGTGATATTGCGCAGTTCTTACATGCATGTGGGTGACTGGTAAAGGTTCAAGGGTTGAACGATAGAGCCTGCAAGGCTGATGCAAACCATTGGACATTGCAGGATAGAAGTGATAAGTGAAAGGTCTAAATATTGTTCATGTACTACTATGTAGATTGATGTATTAGTTACATGTTTGATTGGTGGATCATAGCACTGTTGCATTAGTGTAATGTGACAGCGATGTTGGTAATATGGTTATGTTGATGTGGTTAAGACGATGTTGTGTTATGGAACTTTGTGTTCTTACCTTTGTTGTTGCCTCGTTACCTATGGTGATGGTTCGAGTGCGAGTAGCTAATTCCTGTGATGGGGAATTAGGGGAGTGTTACCAATGGTGATATTAACGATCGTGTTATGTTCCAGTTCTAGAGTGAACCTGTGTGATCGTAACTTAGTTATTCTTTGTGTCTTGAGTTGGTCGTCGAGTGCATTGCGTGAGCATTGCATCTTGTTGTTGTTGTTGTCATTTGTAAGATGTATTGTTGCTTTGTGTTATTCGTGGTGTTGCCTTTCATGGCATGTGAGTTGGCCATTTGGATGCGAGAACGTATTCGGGGTAGTTCACATCAGGTGAATTTTCGAGGACGAAAATATTCTAAGTGGGGGGGGGGGGGGAGTTGTAACACCCCGATTTATTTTAATTAATTTTTCGTAATTAAATTGAATGATGTTGTGTATTTGTGTATGATTATGTGTGTTTTGGGTGAGGTTGGGTTTCCTTAGTATGGAGTAGAGACCTTAGAATTATAGAAAATAAAGTATCGGAGGGTGTGTGACTTTTGGGATGGAATATGTGGTGTGGTTAGTAAGTGATTATTAAATTAAATAATTTAGTGGGAATTAATTAAATTTAAAATAATTAGTTTAATTATTTTATTTAATTAAAATTGGATAATATGAGCGGAGAGATGACAAGGGCAAGGTGGCCCATTCATGAGGATTAGTAAGGATAAAGAGGGAAAAACATATTTGGGGTCTAAGGGTCATAATAGGAAAAGGAGGAATTTAGAGAGAGGGAGTCATTTGGTGATCGATCGAATTATGAAGAAAAGAGAAAAGGGAACGGGAAGCAGAGGCTAGGGTAAGGTGAAAGAGTGAATCCATTAGAGAAGAATGAAGCTCATCAATCCAAGGTAAGGGTGGGAATTCTTTAATCTCTCAGGGGTTGGATGATGTATGTATTTGGGTAGGAATCACTAGGTCAAACTCATGTGAATGTCGAATTTTGTGATAGGTAGTTGGGGTTTTGCTGGGGTTTAATGGGAAAATGATAGGTCCTAATGATGTAGGATGTTAATGTGTGTTCATGACGTTGCCTATAAAATAATGTAGGTTGTTGTTGCTAAATGTTACTGAGAGTTGACATAATTTTTGTGCACTGTAAGGACTGTTAATGGGAGAAAATTGAGTCTGGTGTAGCAGAAAGTTAGAGTACAGGAACTCTGCTACACGCACGTAGCGTCGGGCGGAGGGATCGTAGCGCCGGGCGGTGTTGTGTGCCGTCGGGCTGTGCTTAAGAGGCACAGCGTGGAACGCTACTGGAACTTGTTAGAATTAAGGGAGGAAACTACGCCCGTGCGCCGCCGGGCGGTGCGAGGAGGCGCAGTAATGCTGTGTCGGGCGATGACCAGGAGGCGTTGCATGGAACGCTATTGGAAGTGTTGGAATTGAGGGGGGAGCTACGCCTGTGTGCCGCCGGGCGGTGCAAGAGGCGCAGCAACGTCCCTGCTGTGCCGGGTGGTGTGATGAGGCGCATCAACGCTGCTTGCGTAATTTTCATTGTTTCTCTGCTGTTTTCTGGTGGCTTCACGTGGTTTCATGTTGCTTCGTTGATAATTTCCTTAGATAATGTATTTTGGAAGATTGTTATGAATATGCATGCTTGGATAGGTGTATGTGTGTTGTTGTGAATTAATGAATCAAGTAATGATGATATGCTATGTTGATGCATTTGTTTCGTTGATGCATTTGTTTCGTTGTTGCATGTTGTTGTTGAAGGCGCATAGCATGATGCATGAGTTGAGGGATGACGTGTGCCCATGTGGGGTGTGAGCATCTATCTAGATTCCTTTTAATGGAATCGATGTTGTTGTTGTTGTTGAGGTGATTGTGTGCCCATGTGGGGTGTGAGTAATCACGATTGTCATGTGCCCATGTGGGGTGTGAGCGACTAAATAGACGTTCAGACGGGAATTGTGATCATGAAACAGGGATCGAAATTGGTACCACATGCATTGACTCTAGTTGGTGTCTCATTGCATTACTCTTGTTAGTTGTGTTGAATTATGCTTTAATTGATGATCTGTGGTTGTGTTGAGGTGTGTGATTCTTGTTGGTAGTTGTGATATGGGTGAATGACTTGGTGATTTATGCTTTTATATTTATATCATCTTCTTCTTTTGTTGATTTGAGAATCTCACCCCTTCTGTTTGAATGTTGCCTCTACGTGGGTAACGTGTAGATATTCCGCTGTATGAGCTCAGGTGTGAGTGAAAGTTGAAGTCTTCAGTTTATTTTTTTAGTTTCGCGACAACTCTGATATGTAACATTGGGAGTCGGAAACGCTTTTATATGATCTTACTTGATGAAGAATTATTAGTTGTTTTTCTAATATGAAAACTATTTTCTTTAGTTAATTGGGATCGTTATATTTTGTTGATTGAAATGAATAATTTTCCGCTGCGTAATAAAGGTTATTTTGTTGGATTAAAGATGTGTGATTTCCAAAAATGTCATTTATATGTTACATGTCTATTTATGAGCAAGTTTATGATGAAAGTAATGCCCTTTATTTCTGAGTTGTATTATTTTACTCTGATTATTCGATTAAATTATGCGGGGGAATTAAGGGTTTTACAACTCGAGGTCTAGCCTGGACGTGATTCTGATTAGGTATCAGGCCTCTCAGTTTTGGTTGAGGAATGGACGTTGTACTCAGATTCTGAAGCCTTGGTTGAGCAAGTTGGGGATAGTGTATGGGAGAACCCTCATACCGTGGGTTGAACAATGCAGTCTGCGAGGCAGAAGGAAAGACATGAATGACATTCTTAACTGTAACCTTCTATTGAAGTCCTTCCTCTCTTGCCATAGTTGTTACTGCCATCAGGATTTGGTTCACTTTTCCTTTCATATGATCAATGTCCCTCTTCATTTTGTCTTGATCTCCTGTCAAACGCCCCATCATCTCTTGGTAGTTTCACAAGTGTCGAGACGTCAAAATGGTCAGTTTATGGATGAAAGGCTTACAATGAGTTGTTTTTTGTTGTTGGCAATGATATGCGTGTATGCTGATGAGATGCAGATGATGATTTTTTCATATGCAAAGAAAATGCCATGCAGGTAGTGTCAGGATCCAGGATAACATGAGTATTTGCAGAACACCCTAACAGGTAGGCTTTATAAGGATAATTCTAGATTCCTTACCCATAAACCCACTCAAGGGATAACTCCTACGTTGATGGATAAGGTCCCCAGGATCACAGACACTAATCGTATCAACGTCACGCAACAGGCTAGCTGCATTATGACGAGAGTACGAAAAGGTCTCTCTTGAGCAGAGTCCTCATGCTAGCCCCACGAGGAGCGGGTCCTCGGAGACTAACACTACACGACCACCAAAATAGAAAGTAGTTCTAAGAATGGTTCCCGGAGTCATGGACCCTTCATGAATAAAGTGGTGCAACATGCTAGCTGCGTTACAACAGGATCTACAAAAAGGTCTCCTCTAGGGGGAGCTTTCATGCTAGGCCCACAAGGAGCAAGTCCTTAGAGACTAACACTACTTACTTCCAAAATCTAAACTAAGTGTTCCCTCTTCTTTTTCCAAAGCTCGGTTGTAGAGCTTTATTTATGATATTATCCCAGAATCTAACAGACAAATATGATAATAAGCACATAATAATAAAAGAGAAAGCAATAAAGAAAATAGATAAGCAATAAGAGAAAGCAAACAAAAAAAAAACAATCAAGCGAAGCTAACTCTCGCGAATCAGTCAAGTTAGGCTTGACTCTCTCTAGCATAGGGCAATGCACTATCCCCAGCAGAGTCGCCAGCTGTTGTACCTCGAAAAATACGATCCTCGCGATGGACGCGGAAAAAATGTTCGAACAGAGTCGCCACCGAACTTTATTCATTCCAAGGAAGGAATAGGAAAATATCGATAAAACCTTTAGAGATAAGAAAATGCTTATCGCAACCAAATTCTAGGTTCAGGAGTCGATTACGCAAGAGGAAGGTACTAGCACCCCCTACGCCCGTTGTACTCGACGGGAACCTCTTGATTCGATTTGTGAGATAAGTTAGGAGGATTGGGTGGAAATTGATGTAGAGTTTGAGGGAAGATGGCGATGGGTTTCTGTAAAGTGTGGATGAAAGCGTGGATGAAAGGAAGAAGAATAGCAAAATGCTCTTCTCCCTTTTTTATCTGATGCCAACGAGAGAGGATCAATAAAGTTATTTTTTTTCTCTTTTCATTGAAGATGAGTTAGTGAGAGATCATGGTCCGAGTGAGAGAAGGGTGGAGGCCTTTTATGGTTGTTTGGATAACGTTAAAATAAAAACGGTTTTGGATTCCTCTCACAATATGCAGCCACGCGTCCCTTGTTGAGAGAGAATTAAAAAAAAATCTTCCAAATCTCCATGAATCGCTAGCTGGCCACTTATGGGAAAGAAATTTTTATTTTTATTTTTATTATTAAAATGATTATTTAAATTCTCATTTTTTTCAATTGGATAATAAAGAAAAATGTGGATTATAAAATATAGACCCTTGATTATTCCTGGTTTAATGATTGAGATCAAATAAAAAAAGTATAAATTGTAACCAACTTTAAAAATGTCTAAGATGCCCTTTCTCGAAGCTTTAATTGATTTAAATGAAATTAAATCAATTAAATCAAATAAAAATCACATCTCTTAAAATGCACATGAGAAAATACAATGAAGACATGTAAAATTCAATTTTATTATTCTGAATATTTTGGCGGAAAGATAATAATAAAACGGCTAAAAATGAATAAAAATCGGGCGACAAAGTGCCTAAAAAATTAAATCAACTGCACTAAAATGATCAGCGCGGAATAAACGACTCATAAAAATACAGCGGTTAGTCAGATTTAAAAATAAATCGGGACCGGTAAAAAGGGACAGACAGATCAAAATGTGCTGAAAAGTCATCGAAAAATAAGACGAGCGCGTTAAGTTAAATTATGTGAATAATAGATCAATATTACTGAAGTCTGCAAGCTAAAATTCGCAACTTTACAACCACCGATTTTTTGCATGTTTGAGAAATAATTCAATCGGTCTAACTGTATATCCAAGAATTCATTATGGCTAATCATTTTAGTCATTATTCATGATGAAAGGTATGTTATGCTATGCAGGAGATGCAAAATGAAAATAAAGTCGAATGCAAGAAAACTTTAAAAAGGTAGGACAAATTTGGGGTATGACACATAGGATCCTGCTATATACTCAGCCTCACATGATGATAATGCCACCACTAGTTGTTTTCTCGAGCACCATAAGATTGGGGCACCAAATATTTGAAAGAAATAACTAGTTGTATGTTGAATGCCAAACATGCTTTAAATTGATCCATATTTATTGGTATTTTTCATCTCAATTATTATGTTTTGTTGGATTTACTCCATGATATCATGTTATTTTTCAATATTGTTTAAAATACCTTTGGTTGCTTTAATTTTTGTGTTATTATGCAGGAATTAGCCATAAAATATCAAAGTGTAAGACACAAGTAATTGGACCAGGAAGCCAAAGGAAAAGAAAAGATTCAGCATGTTCGTTGGGCGAACAACAAGCAAGGAGTAGTAGCGAATGTTCGATGGGCGAACTCATGGCGAAGCCCCAGCGAACCATCTCAGAATGATGGCAGTAGGAAAAGGGCACTAAGTTCGCTGGGCAAACTGGTAGTGAATGTTTGTTGTGGTGAGGTCTCAGCGAAGGACCATCGAACTATCTCAGATTGAAGTTAGTAGCTAAAGGACCCTAAGTTCTCTGTGCGAACTTGTAGTGAGGTAGTGCGCAGAGCGAAGAATTGCTCGCACAACGAACTTCAAATATTTCTCAGGGGCGGTTTAACTGTTCAGAGGCACTTCAGGTGCCTAAAATGGAGTTTGCTGAGAGAAGAAGAAGTTCATTGGGCAAACTTGAAAAATTCTAAAAGTACTATATAAGTACTTTTCACTCTTTTTGGGGATCATAACCCATTTTTCACCCCTAAACTTCATTTCTCAGCATTTCTTCACCAAAAGGTGATAGTTTGTAAATAGAAGTTGGATTCGTATCCGAGTTCGATTCTTCGACATGGGTGCTCATTCATCTTTTTCCATTACTTGTAAAGCAAGCGACCATGGTTATGGGTAGCTAATTTACTTTGTATCAAAGGTTGAGGTAGTCTACCATTAGCTTTTATGTATTTCTTTTTATTGGCATTGTATGTGAACAAGTGATGATTAATATATGATGAATATTTTTGTTCTCAATGATCTTTTCTTGTTTTGTAAAGCTCTAGACATAGATTTTGTGAAACTTGACCTAAAATATTCATCTATCAATTTATAGATTGGAGAGATTGATCAATAGTCGATAGTTGCTTTGTGTTAAACTTAAAGCTTACTATATTGGTTGTTATATGGAGAGATCGTATATCGATGAATACGATATTTCTCACGATGCCGCTCTAGAGATAGACGGTGTTGAGAGAATACATGACGATGTTAATCGAATCCGACTTCACATGCAAGATTGAAAGAATACGTGTACGTTAGGGTAGATGAAAACTACTTTTGATATACTTTGTTAATCAAACTCTTTAGAAATATAAGCTTTGCTACTAAAAACCTGACAATTTTATGAACAAAACTTTGAAAACCCTTTTTCTTGAAACGATAAACTATTGAACGACATGCATCAAGATATCTAAAATCCATGTGGAGACGATAACAAAAACCCACCTATAGTACGATTCAAACATTTTACTTCTTCAATCTTCCTTATCTCCACACCAGATTGTCGCTCGCGTAACACCAGAGTTTAAACTTACAAATGCTTGTTGTCGCAACACATTTATTCTTCTAAATTCTATTTTTGAAAATGATTATTTTTGCAATTTAAAATAAGCCTTGTTGTTGCAATTGATTTAAATTAAAATATGATTTTTATTTTCTAGCTCAAATATCAGTTCTTCTCTTTCGAAACAGAACTGATATCTCTAAGTTTAACGATTTCGCGGTAATTAATTTTAGGTTAAAATATTATAAAAACAGTCCCAAAAACGAGTCCCAATTTGACTGATTATTTTCAAGTTAGATGCGAGTACCATTGAAACGATGATCCTCACATTCCGGACCCTAAACAGTTTAACCGGACAAATTTGACATAATATTCATGCTATGCATACCAAATAAAATTCTAAGCATAATGATATAATGATGATAATGAGTAGTAGTAGTAACTAGCATGCACATGTAAAATTATCAAAAGAGTACATGTAGTACCTCGTTGAGAAAATTACAGGAATTAAGAAAGTTGGGTAGAATAATAGTTTTATTGACTATTTTGTATAATTTTACAAGTTTATCCTTATGAGAGAGAAATAGTTAATGTATGTGTAATTGTATTTATTATACAGTGCAAAAAAAGATGTGATATAATTAGGGGTATGTGTGGAAAAGAATAATTAATGCACTTTGAAAGTTGAAGAGAGTCTTATAAAAAGGGACAAAAAAATAACTCAACTGGGTCTTATAATTAGGGATGGAGATAGTATATGCAAGTGATGCTAGTAAGCAATTATACATGTAGAACTTGAGATAAAAAAAAAGTAGGAATTAAATTACCAATATAATGAAGACTAACAATAATAATGCTAAATACCAAAATAATAAAGTGTAGAATAATAATAAAAAATGGTAAAGGAATATGTACTATAAATAAGACAACTGCGGAAATGGAAATGGAAAACTTGTAAATAAAATTCTTAAATTAATATGGCGGCACGATTACAAAACGAACGATCTAAGAAAAATCATCAATTCTTCAAATCATAACTCTAGGGTGCACTTATCACTCGATGTGAGTAAATAAGTGCTTCTCAATGAGTACTTTTTCTGCCTTCTTGAATTCTAAAAAATTGGATCGCGAAAACCTAAAAATTATGACTATATATAGTGTTCTAACTGTTGAAAAGTGAGTCAAGTTATGTAGGGGTCGTGTGAGATTTCCCAAGATTGGGCAACTCCGTTGCTATTTTTCAGCTCACGAAGCCCATGGCGGACGCCATGAGTGCATAGTGGTGAACGTGGCAAGTTGGGGGGTCATGGCGAACGCCATGCCCCTGTGGCGAACGCCATGAACTTCAAAAGTAATTTTTCTTGCTTGTTCTTCAAGGTGGGTGGCGTCTCATAGGTGACATGTCATGGTGAGCTCCATGGAGGTCGCCACCAGTGCATTTTCTCCATTTCTTCTCTGTTCTCAAGTGTTTTCGCTTTGTTTTCTCATGTACCAACTCCTACCTGTAAAGTACCTAAAACAGAGACAAAATACCATCATAACACTACAAAAAGGTGACAAAATAACATCAAATGCTAAGTGAATTGATTTGGAAAATGTGGTATATTGTGTGGTTATCACATGTTATGCAAAAAACTCTTCAAATAAGTTGGATGTGTATTCGCCACCACCATATGTACGCAGAACTTTTATCTTCTTTTCACTCTGGTTTTCAAAAAGCATTTTAAATCTCTTAAAGATTGAAAATACTTCATCCTTGCACTTGATCACGTAGATCTAAAGCTTTCGACTATACTCATCGACAAATGAGACAAAATACTTGTTATCGCCAATGGTATGATCTTTAAATGAGCCATATACTTCAGAATGTACTACTTCTAGTATGCAGGAGGATCTCATTGGCATAGTTGAAATGAAAGACTTTCTTGCTTATTCCTTACTAAGCATCCTTCACAGAGTTTGTCAGGCATCACAAGACTTGGTATACCACTTACCATATCTTGAGTGATTAGTTGATTGAGTGACTTAAAGTTCAAATGTCCAAATCTCAAATGCCATAGACAACGATGCTTGTGGTCGACAATTGTGTTTAGGCATTGTACCTCAGTCAAATGGATCATGTTCTTAAATGTCATATTCTTTGACATATGAGATTTTAAGACCAAGTTATTATGGGTGTCGAACAATTTAAAGGTTCCATCTTTCATAGCCATTGAGAAAACTTTTTTGACCAATTGTCAAACACTTAGAATATTGAACTTCATGAAGGTGGAAAGAAACACAAGAAATTGGGGTTTGAATTGGGTTTCCAAGATTAAAACTTTTTCAGCTCAAACACCCAAAATAGAACCAAGAAAAAAAATAAATGAACACAAATATTTTTATACTGGTTCACTGTTAACGAAGTTAATCCAGTTCACCCGCCAAGGTGATTTTGCCTTCTCAATAAGGACTAAATCTACTATAATCACTAGATTACAAACACACAAATACTACCCACTTTTGTCTTCTCGATTATTCAGACTAAACCATAGTCACTCAAGGAAACAACCTCAAAGAAAGAGATACAAGAGTTTGTGTTTACAAGGATGCTTCAAAAAGCATATTACACAAGGTTTAAGTACAAACAAATATGAACATAATAACAAACAAAAGCTTTATGTGTGTTTTCTATTTATATTCACAATAATATGTTCAACAAAAGTGTTGTAGCGTGAATAGAATAGCAGTATTATAAAAATTAGTAGCTTCATTCATTCTTCCAAGTCTTCTTTATATAGGCATGAAAACATCTGTTGGAGGATAGAAAATGACATCTTCAAAAATGAGATGTCGCCTTGCATAACGGTCTACCAAGGTGGAAGACAAAATGGTATGAATAGTATAGTCCTTACTCCACAAAATCATCGTAGTGGAAGGAATATTTGATCTTGTAATATGTACTATTTTTCTCACGTAAAACCTTTTGATTTTATCTTCTAATCTTTAGAGGCTTCTGAGAGAATGTTGTTAAAGCATGTTTAGAAGGATCAAGAGACTGATTGAGAGAAGCTTCAGAGCCTTGTCTTCAAAGTCTAGATACAGTTCCTTAGAACCTGGTCTTTAGAGTCTTCAGAACTTGTTCTTCAGAATCTTGAGAGCTTGATGAATCTTCAGAAGCTCTTCTATCAGAGTCACAGTCAGAAGCTTTAGCACAAATGTTTATAAGAACTCTTGTCTAAGAGAATTTCAAAACTTGACGTAATCTTGAAGTGCACATTTGTATCTCTTCAGAGTCAAAGTGTGTTGAGTCTAAAATCTGACGATGTCACACGCCAATACTTCAGAGTCAGAACCTGTTAGCAAAAGCTACACACTATAGCAAATTGCACTTCATTCCAGGTACATAGGGTGCATTTTTAAGCATAAATTTTTCTCCATTACGCATTTGAATAACTATGTTGTTTGTACCTTCTACTTGCAACGAGATATTATTTACAAGTATGACCTTACTCTTCTTTGACTCTTTAAAATCTACAAACCACACTCTTCGACCAATCATATGATTCGAGCAACCTCTGTCTAGGAACCAGATCTTAAATTTGACATGTTTATCTGCAACTGTAGCCATTAGCAGCATACCATCGTAATCATTTGAATCTTGAAGTGCAAGGTTTTCTCCTTCATCATCCTTGCCTTTTGTCGCTCCCTTGTCTTTCTTGTACCAATAATTCTTGGTTAAGTGACCCCATTTTTCATAGTTATTGAACTACACGCTTTACTTCTCCTGTTTGTCTTTCTGATATGAGGTTCTTTTTCCTCTTTTCGAGGATTCAGAAGCCATATCATCAACCTTATACTTTTGAGGATTCACCCAGGACTTCTTGCTCTGTGTCTTATCTCTTTTGCCCTTGAAATTGTTGGAACCACCATACTTCTTCCATGTCTGGACTTACAGTGCTTGCATCGAATCTTGAACCCCTTTTCTCTTGACATTCCTTAACTCATATGCCTCTAACGAACCAACCAAATATTCTAATTTCAAGGTTTCAAGATTGTTGGATTCTTGAATGGCTATGATAACATGATCAAAATGAGAGGTCAATATACAAATTACCTTATCAACTATCATCTTATCAATTAGGACTTCACCATAACCTTTCATGAGATGAACAAGATTCTACACCTTCGAGACATAGCCTACAATCTTTTCATCTTCTCCTATCTGCAGTAACTCATATTACCTTTGTAGGGTCTACAACATGACAACTTGACAACTTGACAACTTAAACCTTCTCACCACCTTTATAATACTTGACAAAAATATCCCATGCCTCATTTTCCAATTTAGCATTGAGAAATATGATAAAAATTGGCAGTATCTACAACAGATTAATTGCATGATGCAACCTTACAATCTTTCTTCTAGGCATCCTTGTGTCTGATTCTTTGAGCCTCTTTTTCGTTTTTAGAAAGCTCAAGAACGCCATTCGTACCCACTTCTAGGGTTTCTTGAAAACCAAACAATGATTGCATATATTTTCTCCATCAAATCCAATTTTTTCCATCAAGAATTCTAAGAAAATTTGGAATACCATTGCTACCATTCATCTTTGCAGGGAATACGATTCACGATCCCTGGAAACATGACCACCAACGTGAAGTTCTTGAATTTTCGATCAAGAACGAACCAAAAGCTCTAAATACCAATTTGTTAGTCTAGAAGCACTTTGGGTGGAGAAGGAATGAGAGAGAAATTGAGAGAGAATGAAAAGTAATTGTATTATTGAATGTTAAAACTAAATTAGACTAATGTGTTTATATACAAGTAAGTTACTTGCACTTCAAGTAACTTACTTACTAACTAACTAACTAACTAATAACTTAAGTTATATATCACAACAAAATTGATTAATGTTATTATTTAAAAATTTTCAATTTGATCCCCATACTTTCCAAAATTTTAAAAATTGTAAATTAGTTTTTAATAATTTTTAAATTTTACAAATTGGTCCCTTTTTAAAAATTACAAATTAGTTCCAATTTTTAAAATTTAAACTTTGGCCCTAAAACTTTAACATTTAAAAAAAGGGTTAATAGTCATTTTGCCCCCTGCCATATAGGCGATTTTCAAAAACCCCCCTGCAAAAAAAAAACTTGCAAAAAAAAACCCTAACATTTAAAGATTCTCTCAATTTTGACCTTCATCACATCCAGTCACCAAAAACCTGCCATTTTGACCCCTGCCATTTTGGCAGCGTTTTTATTTTGACCCCTGCCATTTTGGCAGCGTTTTTATTTTGACCCCTGCCACATCAGCTTTTTTAGTGACTGGATATGATGAAGGTCAAAATTGAGAGAATCTTTATATGTTAGGGTTTTTTTTCCATGTTTTTTTACAGGGGGTTTTTCGAAAATCGCCTATATGGCAGGGGGCAAAATAACTATTAACCCTTAAAAAAATTACCCCAAAAATCTAATAATGATTTATCTTAATACTCTATTTAAACAAAAAATTAAAAATGAATAGATTGCAATTGAATAATTTAAATTGCTTAAAATTTTAAATTCCTTAAAAATTTCCAATTACCTCATTCATCACACTCTTAATATTTTTACAAGTGGATTAAAAAATGTAATAATATTATCGGAAGTCTCTTTGCATTGTTCTTATTTTGAAACAAACTTCCTTAAATGCCGTAGTTTGAAAAAATATTTAAATCTTCCATAATTTTGCAATTTGCTTAGTGTGGCATATTATTGAATGGCCAAAGGATATCATGAGCAAGTAGATATTTGTTTTTGTTGGTATAAATCGGGTATCATCTGCACGCAACCACAAAGACTAATCCCTCAAGCCGTGTAAGACCATAATAGACAGCAAACTTTCCTTAAGAGATTTAACACTATTGCGAGTCCATGACTGAATTCGAACTCAGGGCCTCAGGTTAAGTTGGAAGAGACCCCCGCCATATCATCCAAGTGCTCTTGGGTTTGGTAAGTAGATATTTGTCCATTCATAATATAATAATTATTTTAAATACATTAAACTATTTTCTTAATAATATAATAATTATTTTGATAAAAAATAATGTAAAATTTATATTTCAAATTTTATCAATTATTATTTTCACCTTTAAATGATATACTCACTTCGTCCCAAAATAAGTGACATACTACACACTTTCACACATATTAAGAAAACATAACGAATGAAAGAGAGGGAATAATGATTTTACCAAATTATCCTTATCAACTATTGGTGTATTCGAATTAGCATTAATACAAAATGAGAAAACAATATATTAAGAGTATTAATTAGAGGATACAATGGGAAAATAAAATAAAAAATTGTATTGGTAAGATGAAGTGACAAATATTTTGGGACAAATAATTTTTCTAAATGCGAAAATTATTTCGGGACGGAGGGAGTAATATTTCAAAAAGGTAAAAAAAAAATTAAAATAGATAAAAAAAACACTACTAATAGTCATGAAGAAATTTATGTTTATATATGACCAGTAGGTTACGTTAAAAAAATCTTAATCGACGATGTTGTTGAAGTAGATGACTGTCTATTCCACATGAGTGAGATTTGGGTTGATGTTTACGACAACCTAATTCTAGAGTTGGGCGAGTCGGAGGAGATGATGAATCTTAATCATGTTGTGATGCGTGTGATGATGTAGTAATATTTTTGAATTTCAAATAAAGGAACTAGTACTTTCCCAAAATCATAATTCAAAACATCATTGTTTTATGATACAAATTATTTTTGGGATTGTCTATTGTGTGTTGGTGTTTTGGTAAGTTAGTTCAATTAAAGGGATATAACATTCATTATGCCTTGTTGGGGGTTTGAGTGGTTGAAGTTTGGTTGATGGATTGAAGTGTATTGAATGGGTGATCGATATGAGGTTTGTTATTGAGGTGGTTGGTAGTTTTAGTTGTGAGTGCAACTTTCCAATAAGGAGTATTTTTAATGATGTCAAAACTACCATTAGCGTTTTTAAACATTGGACTGCATCATCTGAGTCTAGTTGTGCATCTCAGTATTATGGAGCATGACAATATGTTAAAAAGGATTAGAAAAGATTCATGCATCAAGAAATGATTTTATACATCAAAAATTTTGAAAAACTCTGCTATAAGTCGTCGACACATACGATTATAGGTTGACATATAGAAGAAAATCACTTCTATAGGTCGACACATACGCTCTATAGGTTGGCACATGTGTTGCAGTATTGAAGCCTGTGGGCTCTGTTAGATGTGCCGCCTTTACAAATCGATACATGACCTATATAGGTCGGCACATGACTTGCATAAGTCGATGTATGCATCAAAAATCTTGAAAAATTGCATTGTTTTCAATTCCTTTTGCATTCCTTTTTCTTCATACCTGCTCACATATATATACCTTATATATGCATAATTTATTTTTCAATAATTTTGGTAAAATCATAAACGAAACCTAGAACATTCTAAGAGTCGTCGTCATATTCAACCTTGGTTTTATGCATGCACATAAATAAATTACACATAATCATTCATTGTTTAGGTGCCATCTAGAATCAATTTGATAAGGTCCAATTTAGCTTATGGTATTGTAAATTGGGTTGAGATCTTAGGGGGGTTTCAAATAAGAAAACCAAGGTGGGGTTTCCCTTTAAGATCAAAGTGGGGATTTGAAGGTTTTGGACACGATTACTCAAGTTTAGATTCGATCGAGTGAAGGCTTTAAAGAGTTATGGTTCTTACAAAGGAGTAGCGTGAGACGGTGTATCATCTTGGTAAATTTTGGGTTACAACAATTCACAATTTGGATTTGATCGAGTGAAGGCATTGAAGGGATGCGGTTCTTGCAAAGGAGTAGCTTAAGAGGGTGAACTAAATTAGCATTGTTAAGTGACTCGATCAAGCTCAGATCAAGGGAAGAGAAATTGCTAGGATCAACATCAAACTTAGAGTTGCATTGCTACATTTATCTTGTAATTTACAATTTACAAAGTAAGGTTAATTTCATGATCTCAATTAAAATTGAATTAAGGGCACACGTTCTCATAGCGATGTCGATTGGGGAACTGTTGTCGCTACGCAAAAAGTGACACAAAGTCACCATTGAATTTTATTTATTCCAAGAGGAAAGGGGAAATAACGATAAAACCCCGTAAAGGTGAAAAATGGTCTCGCAACAAAAATTTGGGTTGGGAAATCGGTTATGTAAGGGGAAGGTATTAACACCCTCTCATATCTATTGTACTCGATGAGAACCATCTAAGTTGTCTAAGCTCGAATGAGTGTTCTATTATAAAGGTTTACTTGCTAAAGAGGAAAGAGGGTTGGTTTTTTATTAGGGTGCTCGCCAAGGATTGTGGCCCTTGTGCCTACGTATCCTCATTGTGAGGAATCAGAGCTCCATAGTTCGGAAGCTTGAGAAATGATCGTGTGTTGGTTGATTTTATACCTTGAAAAAGGGTTTTTAAATGATGCCCTAAGGAAAAAAAGAAGTTTGGTGAGCTGATGTTGTTTTTAGGGTTTTGAAAGAAATTTGTTCCTGATTAAGATTGCATTAACGACTATGGGTAGAGGTGAATATTTCGAACGACCAAGCTGAGTGTCTTGTGTTCAAAATACTTGGAGTGAAAGTAGGGGAAGCTCCATTCTCACTCATTCTCCACCACTTAAGGCTCGTGGCACGCAATCCTAATCGTATTTTATTGTGTTTTGAATTTTATTGAGAAAAATACCATTTGACGTTGGATCAAGGGTTTAATTGCTATTAAGAAAAGGTTTGAAGTGATGCAAACAAGGTTGATGACGATGCACGAAGTAATCGACTTACAAGTTAGGGTATGGCTTGATACATGGATCAAGAATACTTAAGAGGTTTGGCCGATCCTAGCTCCTAATGATAGCTAACTAGCAAAAACGAACTAAAGGAAAGAAAGATAAAGAAGATACATCAAATGGGGAAGGGATACATGAAAAAGTACAAGGGATGATCAATGCGAGAAATAAAGAGGCTCGTTGTAAGGTAGCCCAAAAGGAAGTTGTGTGTGTGTAAAGTGTCTTAAACTAAACAAAGAATAACAACAATAAAAGTCCAATGGTTTTAAGGTGGTGTAACAGTAACCATCTTGCGATTTAAGGTCATAAGTCTCTAATAATGATTCAAGTCAAGCCTAGGTCACACACGAAGCCTAAAAGGTTCTTACAAAAACTCTTAAATATTTTTGGTCCTTTTGATTTTTATGACGTTTTTGTTTTTTTTTTCCAATATTAACTAAACATTATTACAAAAAGAAATATAAAAACTAAGACGTGCAACTGCTCATGCAAATAACAAGTAACAAAGGAAAGATACACTAAACAAGTACTAACATGCCAACAAAATCGAGATAAATTCTAAAACAATGGCATGGATCAAAACCTAATTAAACTTCTAAAAAAATCTAATTGTTTTAATAAAAAGAGATTTAACAAAATAAAAGAGAGATTAATAAAAAATAAATAAATACAATTTTAATTTATTATCATTTTTTTAAGAAAATCTCAATATATTTTTAGTTTATTAAATAAAAGAAATTTTTGAAAAAAAACAACTTATTAATATATGAAATATTGGTATAAAAAAATAAAAAATAAAAAGAAAAAAAGAGTGAACAAAAATAACAAGAGCACACATGGGCCAGAGAACAAAATAATGATCAACAAGAACAAAGCCCAAAAGGGCACTCCAACTGACATTAAAAACGGGTCAGAAAACCCTTTGAACTCGGGCCAGTTTTAAGTAAAGGTGGGTTATGAGGAAACCCTATACTTACATACATGGTCGTTACTACATGCTCATGACATGAACGAGAAAACTCAGAAAATGTTCAAAAGCAAATGGCAAACCCGATCCTCTCTCCCGTATCTCTCAATTGCTCCCTCTTACTCGTGTTTTTCTCTCAATTCGCGACCCTATCTCTAATTGAAACTCCCTACAGATCAAATATTTATTCTCAACCGATCTCTCCTCTCGAGCTCGATCGTTCTCACTTTTTAAACTCTCGATTACAGCGTCTCTTGGATTCTCTCAATCCTTGCGACTCTCATCTCACTCTATTTTTCAACCTTGAAATATTTAACAGATATCATGCGACAAGTTTAGAGGGATCTGAAAGAAACTACCTGCGATATTCAAGGGTTGTGTGTTCTCCTCGTCCTCAGGTATGTAGCTCTGTTTCAAAATTCTCCTTCTGCTGATGTGAATGCCTTATGAAATTTAGCCTTTTTTTCAAAGATGATTGTTTGTGCTATGCTTATGTTTTGTTTTGATTATGATGGTTTGGGGATTTATGAGGGTATGAACACTGTTGTATTTCTCGTTTTGAATTCTGGCCATCTGGTTTTTTATGTGTTCTTAATGGATTGCCCATTTTTTCTCTTGTTGTGCTGTTGTTCTTATAGTGTAGAAATTAGGGTTTTGTGGTGTTTGAATCTGCTGAAGCATCTTCTGTTTTGGCATGTCTGCACTGTGTTTTTTGGATGCTCAAAAATACTTATGCTAAACTATGAAATTCTCCCTGCTGTACTTTATGTGCTTTGTCTATTATTTCCTGCTGCCTCTGAGTTTTTGTCTGCTTGTGTTTGGACTATCCTTGTGGTCCTTATATGTGTACTTCTTGCTGTTAACATGTCACTTGGAATTGTTGTTTAAAAATTGCATTGAGAATGGAACATGGATGGATAATTTTGAATAGAAATGATATGGTCCTTTTGGCTTGAATTTGAAAATGGTTTATGTGAATGGTTTGAATGGAATTATTTTGAATTGAAAAAAAAGTGAGTTTTGGAATTTTTGTATGGTTTATGTGAATGGTTTGAATTTATGATTTGGAATAGTAATGGACTTGGTGGTATGATAATTATGTGGATTAGATCGAAATGAATTTGTGTGTCATGAAGTTTTGATTTGAAATGAAGGATTGAATTGAATATGGAATGATTTTTGGTTGAAAAGACTTTGTGAATGGATTTGGATTGAATATGTATTTGGAATTGAATGGAATGTGAAGGATTGATGAATTGTGTTGAATATGTAGAATTGGTTTTTTTAATATGGTTTGAATATGAATGAATAGTTTGATGAATCAAATTGATGTTTAAATGATTGTAGGTTTATTTGGCAAGATGCAGTTGAAGGTTTAGTATGGCATGAAGGCTTAGGCGTGAGGATGCTTGAAGGTGGAGGAAACCGCGGCTAGGAGTGGAAGAGCATAAAGGAAACTTGTTCTTTTAGGCATTGCAAAATTAGAATTAGGAACTTTGTATCAAAACCTTGGAATGTAATATCTTTCTATTTTCAAACTTTTTGTTGTGAAACTTTTGATTCCTTTTGTATCTGAATGAACTTGTAACTTGAATTCCAACAAATGTACTTTTGGGGTAAGATCTGGAAGTTTTCGCACAATTCTTTCATCATCTTGTTGTTGAGGTTTGATCCATTGTCGGTAATGATCTTGTTAGGAATCCCATAACGATAGATGATCTCCTTCTTGATAAAGCGAGCAACCACTTGTTTGGTGACATTAGCAACCTCCACCCATTTAGTGAAATAATTGATGGCTACCAGGATGAAACATTGACCGTTTGAAGCAGTTGGCTAAATGATTCCAATCACATATATGCCCCCACATGGAGAAAGGCCAAGGCGATGTCAAAACATTCAGAGGGACTGGTGACACATGTACTTTATCTGCATAGATTTGACACTTGTGGCATGTTTGCACGTGACGATAACAATCAGTTTCCATTGTCATCCAATAGTAACTAGTCCTCAAGATCTTTTTAACCATCGTGTGTCCACTGGTATGTGTCCCAAAGGAGCCTTCATGGATTTCATTTATGATTCGACTTTCTTCGTGTCTATCCACGCATCTGAGCAAGACCGAGTCATAGTTCCGCTTGTAAAGCATATCTCCGCTTAAGAAGAATTTGGTTGAGAGCCTTCTCAAGTACTTCTTATCTATGATGGAAACATTATCTATATGATATTGCTTTTCTAGATACCTTTTGATATCATAGAACCAAGGTTGATCGTTGGTTTCTGCCTCAGCTGCCAAACAGTAGGCAGGCTCATCAAGATATTCAATACGGATAACAGGTGCCTCATTTTTCCATTTAACTTTGAACATGGATGATAAAGTGGCAAGAGCGTCTACCAGATGATTGTTTTCTCTGGGAATGTGGCTGAAAGTAATCTCATCAAAATACATGATTAGCTTTAAGACGTGATCTCGATATGGGATTAACTTGCTATCACGTGCTTCCCAATCACGTTTGACCTGGCTGATAACTAAAGCAAAGTCTCCATAGACCTCCAAAATATTGATTTTGTGATCGATAGTAGCTTCAATCCCAAAGATACATGCTTCATACTCAGCCATGTTGTTGGTGCATTCGAAACATAACCTTGCGGTAAATGGGATATGAAAACTAGTCGGAGATGTGATAATTTCCCCAATCCCGTTGCCTTGAGCATTTGCGGCACCATCGAACACGAGCATCCATCTTGATCCTGGTTCGGGTTCGTCGTATGGGCCTAGTGTTTCATAATATCTGACAAACATAACATTTTCATCGGGAAGTCAAAACGCACGGGCTGGTAATCTTCCACAGGTTGGTGGGCAAGATAATCAGACAACACACTCCCTTTGATGGCTTTCTGCGAGACGTATTGGATGTCATATTCTGTCAATACCATATGCCAATGGGCCACTCGTTCTGTGAGAGCAGGCTTTTTGAAGATGTACTTGATCAGATCCATCTTTGATATTAAGAATGTTGTGTGAGTCAACATATATTTCCTTAAGCGTTTGGCAGCCCAAGCAAGTGCACAACATGTCTTTTCCAACATTGAATACCTCGTTTCACATTCAGTGAACTTTTTGCCTAACTAGTAGATAGTGTGTTCTTTTCTACCCGTTTTTGTCATGCTACCCCAATACACATCCCATAGATCCTTCCAAAACAGTCAAGTACATAATGATAGGTCTTCCTGGTACGAGAGGTATCACGATCGGTGGATCTTGCAAATATACCTTTATTTTCTCGAATGCTTTCTGACAATTATCATTCCACATGATTGCTTGATCTTCAGGAACCAACTTGAATGTAGGCTCACAAGTGGCCATTAGGTGAGATATGAATCCGACAATGTAGTTTAATCTCCCTAGGAAACCACGAACCTCCTTCTCTGTTCTTGGAGCTGGCATATCTTGGATAGATTTTACTTTGTCAGGATCGACTTCAATCCCTCGTTGGCTCATAATAAAACCTAGCAAGTTGCCAGATCTTACCTGAACTTTCTCAACCTTACAAACAACTTTTCCAGATGGATGAGATGTTCCTCCTCATTTTGGGATTTTGCAATCATATCATCGACGTAGACTTCAATCTATTTATAAATCATATCATGAAAGAGAGTCATCATCGTTCGCTGATACGTTGTGCCACCATTTTTCAGACCAAATGGCATAACCTTATAGCAAAAGGTTCCCCAAGGGGTAATGAAAGTAGTCTTTTCCATGTCCTCTAGGGCCATTTTAATTTGGTTGTATCCGGAGAAACCATTCATGAAGGAGAAAACAGAGAATTGAGTTGTATTATCCACCAACACGTCAATTTGAGGTTGTGGGAAATCATCTTTTGGGTTGGCTCTATTCAAGTCTCTATAGCCGACACACACTCGCACCTTTCCATCTTTTTTAGGCACATGCACAATGTTGGCGACCCATTGAGGGTAATTTGCTACATCCAAGAAACCTGCATCCAGTTGCTTTTAGACTTCCTCCTTGATCTTAATGGCCATATCGGGTCGAGTTCTTCTCATATTTTGCTTTATAGGTGGACAATCTTCCTTGAGAGGTAGTCTATGTATCACGATGTCAGAATCCAATCCAGGCATGTCTTGGTATGACCAAGCTAACACATCTGTATACTCGCGTAGGAGCTCAATCAATCTTCTCTTCACATCATCCTCTAGGGCAGCGCCTATCTTGAACTCTTTCTTGGTATCTTCTGTTCTGAGACTGACAACTTCCACTGATTCCTAATGCGGTTGAATGATCTTTGATTCTTTCTTTAATAATCTGGCTAACTCCTTAGGGAGCTCACAAGCTTCCTCACAGTCCTCATCGGCGTGGTAGATTGGGTTGTCGAAGTCATATCGGATCATAGCAGTATCGTTATTAGTGGAATCCGAAGTGGATCTGCATGATTGGTGATTTTTATGCTTTTATTTTAAGAAGACGAGAAAGGAAAATGCAAGAAAACATTGCCATTTTATTTATGCAGAAGTAAAAAATGAAAAAGAGGGAGCACAATTAAATGTAAAAGGTTCATTTCATTCATGATAAACATTAATTGAAAACATGGGGGGCCTACAAATTGATCCTTATGCCTTGGGCAGAGCATAAGACTTAAAAGCAAAAAACGGAAAATTAGTCTTCAACAAAGGTGACTTCCAGTATCTCCATAATGGTCCAGTTATTAAGTTGTTGATTTGGAGCCCTCGCATACACCATGTAAACTTCATCAGGAATGTTGTCTTCTTCCTCCACAAAGGTGACCTGGCCATCTACAAGATGCCTTCCACTGACGAAACTAAGTGGAACAGTGTACCTCTTGTTTTCGCTAGAGGTTGACTTCTTCTGCACCACCTAATTATTTGGGTATCCCAAATCAGCTCTGTTCTTGTTTGCAGGAAATTCCAATACCCTTCCCCAGCCTTTGGGGTGACAAGCCTCTATCACAGTTTTCACATCCTTCCACGTAACCATGGGGGACCCAGCCTTCTCGGACCTTTTCTCTTCCTTTTCTACAGGAACCATTTCCATATTCACCACCTCAAAAGCTTGAAAAGGGGTCTCATGCACCTCCCCTCCTACCTCAACATAACAAAATGCAGTTAAGTGGCTCACTAAAATGTCCTCCTCTCCATCAATAACAACCAGTTTGTTGTTGATCATAAACTTTAGATTTTGGTAGAGGGTTGACGTTACAGTCATGCAACATGGATCTAGAGACGACCCAATAGACAGCTGTAAGCTGGGTATATGTCCATCACATAAAATGTGATGACAAAAGTGTGAGGTCCAATTTTGATAGGAAGGTCAACCTCTCCTATCACAGTCCTTCTGGCTCCATCAAAAGCCCTTACTATCAGCGAGCTCGACTTCATCATTAATCCTTCAATTGTTAGTTTAGACAGAGAATTCTTTGGCAATACATTCAGTGATGGCCCAGTATCTACCAATACTCTTGACAAAAACGACATCAATACATTCAACGGATATGTGTAACGCCTTTTTGTGGTTCTTCCCCTCTGGGGGCAATTCTTCATCATTAAAACTCAAGATATGCCCAGAGGCAATGTTTGATAGAACTCCTTCAAACTGAACAACAGAGATCTCTTGTGGAACATGGGTAGCCTTCAAAAACTTTACCAATGCCTCTTGATGAGCTGGAGAGTACATTATCAGTGACAACATTGAAATCTTGGAAGGAGTTTCTTTGAGCTAATCAACTACCTTATAGTCGCTTTTTCTGATGACACAAAGAAATTCTTCAATTTCATTACCAGAGTTTCCCCTTTGTTTTGTCCACAGTTCCAGAGTCATTGTTTGGTGGTGGTATAGGTGCAAACATCCTCCCACTTCGGGTTATTCCTCCAGTTCCAACAATATTCTCCCCAGAATTCTTGACTTCTACAGGCTCTTCTTCTACCTTTTGTCCATGGATGTAAACAGCCGAATCATAATTCCATGGGATCGCCTTAGTGCTCTCGAAAGGGAAATGAGCAGGCACAGTTATCACCAAAGGAGTAATCGAAGGCGGTGATGATGGGACCAAAGCTTGGTCGTAGGGAATCTCTAAAGGTGTTTGGATTTGTCTGTAAGGAATTTCCATATGACACCAATTATAATCACAAGGGATCTCCAATGGCACGCAAAATTGGTCACAGGGAATTTCCAAAGGCACACGGACCTGATCATAGGGGATTTCCAATGACACCGGTTCATAGGGAATTTCCAGTGATACTCGGACTTGATCATAACGGATTTCTAGTGGCACTAGATCATAGGGAATTTCCAATGTCGTAACTTCTTCTGCGGTCGACACTTGTTCCACCACTATGACACCTTGATCTAACGACTTCTGAATACCCATCTTCAAATTGAGCACCTCTTCTCTAAGAGCGGCTTGGTTCTGTTCAATTTGATCCATTAGTATCCTTCGATTGCCACAGGTGTAGTAGGTATATCGGTAAGTCAACTTTTCTACTGCAGAAGGCCAAGTTATTGTAAGTTTTTGGTTTTTCTTTATGGAATGCGGAATGATGCATGAATGCGTATGGAATTACTCCCTCCGGTCCTTTTTATAAGGAACACTTCACTTTTTAGATTCATTAAATAATTAATGTATCTGGTCTGCATTGTAGACCAGATACATTAATTATTTAATGAATCTAAAAAGTGAAGTGTTCCTTATAAAAAGAACCTGAGGTAGTATGTTATGTGCAAAGCTCTTAGTAACCTTGTTAGTTATCGCTAAGAATATAAACATTTTCCATTGCAATTAATCAAAAGAGACATAATAGAACAAAACTTTCATTTCATTAAGGTTTTAAACTGAATTCAAATACAAGCAGAGTGAGAAAGATAAACTTCTTAAACAAATTACAAATCAATTCTAAAAGTGACTCCTTGGGCTCTGCGAACCACCTCTAAATCACTAACAAGCTCTTCCACTGTCTTCTTGCAAAACTTCACAAAGTCGAACACAGGGACGAGAATGTTTTCTGGAGTCATGACTTAATCTGCAATCTTCAATTTTTTAGGGATTTGCTGAAGGAAAAAGTTGGAGAATCCAGCCATGTTCACATATTTCCTCTTCTATTCAGCATGGAGGACTGGGAGATTGCTGATGATGGCATCCCCCTAGAGTACAACAACTTCTACTTTGCGACATCTTTCTTCCCAATACTGGCAACTATCCTACAGCTCTAGGTAAAACTCATCATAGATTCCATCTTTCAACCTCTTGATTTTCTCAATAGCCCTATTCAATTGGTACTTTTCTTGTAAGTGCTCTCTCTATGCCTTCTCTTTTTCCAATAGCTCATGGGCTAGCTGATCTTTGCAGCCTTTGATAGTGTCTTTTAAATTGCGAATCTGAGCTTCGAAGTTTTCTCTTTCATCTTTCTTCATCTGAGTGGCTATCCTCACATCATTCTTTAGGTCCCTAACTATGTGCCAAACTTGGTCCAATTTGTAATTTTGACCATCCAACTCTAAATTTGCACCTTTGAGTGCATCACCAACCCATTCCTTCTTTCCCTTTTTCTCTAGCTCTTTGCTTGCTATCCTCAAACTTTTCTTTCAACTCCTTGCTTTTGTCTTCCCAAAGCTTCACTTTTCTGCTGGGTTAGACCGATCTGGACTCGAAGCTGAGTGTTTTCATCTTCGAGCTCTTGGATTTTGGCCCCCTTTTCTCTTGATGTGTTGTTGTTCTTATAGTGTAGAAATTAGGGTTTGGTGGTGTTTGAATCTGCTGAAGCATCTTCTGTTTTGGTATGTCTGCACTTTGTTTTTGTAGATGCTCAAAAATGCTTTTGCTAAACTATGAAATTCTCCCTGCTATACTTTCTGTGCTTTGTCTGTTATTTTCTGTTGCCTCTGAGTTGTTGTCTGCTTGTGTTTGGATTATCCTTGTGGTCCCTTTATGTGTACTTCTTTCTGTTAACATGTCACTTAGAATTGTTGTTTAAAAATTGCATTGAGAATGGAACATGGATGGATAATTTTGAATAGAAATGTTATGGTCCTTTTGGCATGAATTTGAAATTGGTTTATGTGAATGGTTTGAATGGAATTATTTTGAATTGAAAAAAAGTGAATTTTTGAATTTTTGTATGGTTTATGTGAATGGTTTGAATTTATGATTTGGAATGGTACTGGACTTGGTGGTATGATAATTATGTGGATTGGATCGAAATTAATTTGTGTGCCATGAAGTTATGATTTGAAATCAAGGATAGATTTGAATATGGAATAATTTTTGGTTGAAATGACTTTGTGAATGGATTTGATTGAATGCGTATTTGGAATTGAATGGAAAGTGAGGGATTTGTGAATTGTTTTGAATATGTGGAATTGGTTTTTTTTAATATGGTTTGAATATGAATGAATGGTTTGATGAATCGAATTGATGTTTGAATGATTGTAGGTTTATTTGGCAAGATGCATTTGAAGGTTTAGTATGGCATGAAGGCTTAGGTGTGGGGATGCTTGAAGGTGGAGGAAACTGCGGCTAGGAGTGGAAGAGCATAAAGGAAACTTGTTCTTTTGGGAATTGCAAAATTAGAAATAGGAACTTTGTATCAAAACCTTAGAATGTAATATCTTTCTATTTTCAAACTTTTTGTTGTGAAACTTTTGATTCCTTTTGTATCTGAATGAACTTGTAACTTGAATTCCAAGTAACTAGTATGAATGAACACTTCCAACTTGTATCCTTCATTGATTTTTATAATGAATAGTCAAAAGAAAAAGCTTTGGGACAACTTTTATTCAAAAGGATGTTATCCTTGTACCTTGAACTTATTTTATGATCATGTTTTCATCTTCCAAATCAAGTAACCATGGATGCCGAAATTGAATGCAAGAACATCCAACTCATGTTTATATTTAGCCATCTTGAACACATGTCTAAAGAACCACATGTGCCATATTGTCAATAATGCCTTGTATATAAAGCAACTGAAAGTCTTGAACTGACATTCAATGGATCATTAAGGGAACTTTTGATGCACCTCTTATCTTGACACAAATCTTGTCCTGTAGCCTAAACTACAAGCATACATTGTATTGAAAAAGTGGATCCCAATAGATGCGCCATGTCTTGACCAAATGATGAGCACAAACATGGGAATGGATATTTGACCTAAAAAAAGCCACAAAGAAGTCCTTGTATTCTTGTTTCAAACTGTTAGCCCTTGTGAGGGAAAACATCTGATTATGTCTTTGAAGGAAGACCCTAGCTTGGTAGGGAGATATATATATATATATATATATATATATATATATATATATATATATATATATATATATATATATATCTTTTACATTTCGTTTGCAAATTATTGAGTTCATCATTTGTGCAATTTACTCGTTTGGTAAATTCTTTTGAAAACCGTTCAAAAAACATTTTGTTAAATTTATCACAATCACTTTGATTGTGATTGGATTTTAAGATCAACAAAATTGCTTACGCACAAGGTGTTTGATAATTTGTCTCTATTGATTTTTTGTGTGATTTATCATTGGATATAGAATTGATTATTGAGTAACTTTCAAGAGCTTGTGATTGAAACTGATTGATTAGTTAGCTTATCATTATATCTGATTTGTTTTCACATACACATATTCGAACTTTTCAATAGCAGTTCAGTTTAGACGAATAAATCCAAGTTACTTCCGCTAGCCATCATTTTTTAAAACACTTTCTATAAAGAAAATTTATTTGGGGATTTATTCACCCGTCTAGATAAGTCACTTTCGTCTAACAAGTGGTATCAGGAGCTCTGGTTAATTTCCTGCTTCAAATATTCACTTATTAGAAAATGGCTACCGAACCTAAAGTGGCGTACAATAGAGCGTCAATATTCACCAGTGAAAACTATGGCTATTGGAAAGCTTATATGCGTATCCATGTCAACTCGGTTGATAAGGGTGTATGGGACTCCATCATTAATGGTCATAATGAAATTTCAATGACCAATGCTCAAGGCGTCGTTGTACCTAAACCAGAAGCACAATGGGATGATAATGATAAGAAATTATGGCCACGTGATTGGAAGGTACAAAATATTCTCATATTCGCACCCTGTGTTGATGAGTATTGTCATGTCTCTCATTGTGAGACCGCCAAAGCTATGTAGGACACATTAAAAGTTGCCCATGAGGGAACTAATGAGGTCAAACAAGCTAGGATCAATACGTTAAATCAAGAGTTTGAACTATTTTGCATGAAGCATGGTGAAACCATTTCCGAAATACAAAAGAGGTTCATACATCTTATAAATCGCTTGAAAGCTCTAGGTAATCCTATCTTCAATGATATGGCTACTAATTAAGTTTTGAGTTGTCTTAATAGGGAATGGAAACTAAAGGTCACCGTGATCAAAGAAGCGAATGATCTTAAAACACTTGATCTCACAACTTTATTTGGCAAACTAGAAGAACATGAGCAAGAAATCACTTGCTTCGAAAAACATGAGAAAAAGCATGAGAATAAGATGAAGAAGGATAAAGTTAAAGACAAGGAGGAATAAAAGAAGTTTAATGCTCTAAAGGCTTCAAGTTCAAAGTCCTCAACTAATAAGCAAGGTGATTGTGAAACAAGAGATGACGAGAATTCGGATGAAGAAGATATGGGACTTTTTGTGAAAAGATTCAACAAGTACATCAAAAGAAATGGTGTAAAGTTATCCGACAAAAACCTCATCAAATTCAAAAGACAATCAAACTCATCAAAGGAAAATGATGACAAGAAAGTAAGATAAAGATGCTCATGTTACAATTGTGGCAAATCCGACCATTGCAAGCCGAAGTGTCCCTTGATAGAGAAAGACAGAGAAATGCCATCACAAGAAATCTAGAAGGGCTTATATTGCGTGGGAAAGTGATAACGATTCCTCAAGTGATGAAAACTCAAGTGATGAGAAAGAATTGGGAAATATTTGTCTCTCCACTTATTATTGTGACGAGAAGAAAAAGAATGTAAGTCACTCTAAATATGAACATGTTGATGAATTGTCTTATTTTGAGTTGCAAAAATCTTTTGAAAATCTCCATAAAGAAGCAGTAGACGCTTTCAAAAAGTAAGTTTCAAATAAAAGAACTTTTGCTCACTTAGAAGCTAAAGTTTTGGAAACCGAAAAAGAATATGGAAGATCTTAAGAAATCTATGGTAGATATTCAAAAAGTTAAAGATGAGGATGAAGAACCTTCATAGTTCGGTTGTAAAACTTGTCACATTTGGAAAAAGAAGGTAAATATTCTTAAATCTAAGTTGGACAGGGCATTACAACCAAATGTCACTTTTGCTATTGATACTATCAAATATAAGATGCCTTCTCATAATCTTTATAAAAGGTATGGATTTTCTAAAATGGATCAAATTAGCAAAGGTAACTCTTCTTATCATTTAACTTGTCCCTTTTGTTGCAAGAAGGGTCATACCAATTCAAAATGTAAGTTTAGGAAGATTTTTGTGCCTAAAGGCGTTTTTCAATGGTTGGCTAAATGCAACCAAGGTTTAACTCACCCTCAAGGACCCAACGAAGATTGGGTGCCTAGCATTCTTGTTGACTTTCTAGGATAAATGTCTTGACTCTATGAAGAGAGTATGGGATCTCGTTTGTAGTTGCTCAAGACATAATACGATTAACATATCCTAATTTTGTTGACTTTGTGGCAAGGAAGAAGAGTTGTGTTACTAAAGGCATCATCAACTAGTGTTTCTTAATTGGTAAAAGTGTGTAGATTACTTGTAATGCTTCCATCCAAGAATGTAGAAAAGATATTTCATTTCATGCAAAAGGATTATCTTCAAGAGACATGCTCAACAACATTGAATAAGTAATTGATCAACCTAAGACAATGAAGCTTGAGGAGAAGTAAGATAGTTATCATGAAAGAGACAAGATTGAAAGTCCAACCAAAAAGGATGATCATAAAATCAATCATTTTTATTTCTTGGATTCATTGCAAATGATACTATTGGATACTTTTTCAAAGTGAAAGGTGGTAAGATCGTTGTTGTTATTGGTTTGTGGCAAGTGTTACATTTATTCCAACTTTCTTTCGAGAGTTCCTTGTGGAATGCATGTGCATCCTCCATCTTTCATACGGTGAGGTAGTATCATTTCAATTTTCTCTTTGTAAATAAGTTTCCTCTTTTACTTGTTTATTGTTCAAAGGTATGTGATATACTCTGTGTATGATACATTTATGAGTGTTTAATTCCAAAAATTTCAAGTGTAACCATTATGTGGTTCATTTAATATGCTTATAGTGATCTCATTCGTAATATTGTCACATGTGATCTATATCTTTTATTATATCATGCTTATATTTGTGTATTTGCATGTTATTGGCCAATAAATCATGAAAAACTATCATATGCATGTGGCTTTCATCAATTAGTTATGCATAAGTCAAGTTGAGTATTTCTAAGTCATTCCAAATTCACATGTGTCAAAATTTTCAAGTTTTGAACCTCATAGGTCGACTCATAAGTCGTATAGGCCGGCACATGAAAAAAAAATTTTGAATTTTTCAAAGTTGGTTAAGTATGTGCCGACACATGCGTTTATAGGGCGGCACATAGGATTAATTTTTGAATTCTTTTGAATACGATTCAGTATGTGTCGAGTCATAACCTTTTTAGGGCGACACATGCTTCCAAGAGGTCGACCTATGCTTATAGCAGGTCGACTCATGACGCATTGAATGTCCATTAATTTCATTTTTTTTATTCATTTCTCATTTATGAACTTGTCTTCACATCTTCCAATTCCTCTTGAGTCTTGTAAATCTTCAAAGTTTCATAAATTTCTCCATTATTCCTCTTAGATTCTTCCAATACAACTCATTCTTGTTTACATTTTCCAAAATTTCATTAAATCTCATCATTCAATCATCATTCTTCATATTCTGTAAATACCTCCTTATCCTCATATTTCAAATCACACCTATAAATTCTGTGACTTTTGGATTGCCTACATTTTGGTAAAACAACATGTTATTAGCAAGATGTTACACCAGTTGTTCTGCCATGACAGTCAGACATCATGTCCAGCATGATATTGTGACATGTGCCAGGACATGTTATACCAGAAAGTTAGGGCATGACTATTTTGGTATTTTTAGTGTGATTTTTGAGTGTGTTCTGATGCACACATTTGCATTATTCATGGGAGTATATTGTGGGAACTTCTGTTTTGATAGATTATGTTAGTTTTCGTAAAAAGGATTGTTGAGCCTTTTTAGGAAAGTTTGTATTTTGTTCCTATTTGTGTGCAGGATGTTTTGCAGTGATTTAAAACTGATTGCTGTTGTTTTTACGCATCAAAGAAGCCCAAGTCCATTAGGCCTGAAGGCTATTTAAAGGAAGGAGCTAAACCTAAAGAATGGGGGATTTGAAGATTGTAGAATTTGGAGAATAAGGATTAGCCGTGTATTGGTTGTTCTTTAGAGTTTAGTGCTTGTTAGTTGTATGCCACTCACGTATCTTTTGATACATTGAGGTTGACTGGCTGTTCATTGTTAATTGTCCACTCTAAAGCTTTTAAGCAAGAGTGTATTGTTCTTGGTTGAAGCTTTTAAGCAAAACCAAGTATTGCACTTGGAAGGGTTGGTACTTCTACTTTGGGTAGTTGTTGAATTGTCACTTGGATTGTGACTGATTAGGAAGTAAGAGGGGGATCTCATATCTAAAGGGTGTCTAGGTAGAAGTTGCACAAGGTAGGGATTAGGCGAGAAGTTGTAAACGGGTGAGTTTAGCTTTGAACTAATACTATCATAGTGAATTTACTTCCTAGCTTGGTAGCCCCCAGATGTAGGTGAGTTGCACCGACTGGGTTAACAATTACTGGTGTTATTTTTACTTTTCTGTCATTTAAGTTTCTACCCTTTTATTTGTGTGATCAAGCTATTTTGATCCCAGTGTTGTGACATCTGTCTCGATATCTGGTATTTGCGTGCCAGAATTTCAATTGGTATCAGAGGAAGTCACCCTGTTCTGTTTTTAGGTGAGCTTCAGGAAGTGTGTATTCTGGTACCATGGACATGGCAAGAACTAAAGAAAAATCCACTCAAGGCAAAGGGACTCAATGTCATGGATGTAAAGGATTTGGTCACACTAAAGTTGAAAGCCCTACATACCTCAAGGAATAGAAGAAGGGGCTGATTATATGTTGGTCAGATGATGACTCTGAAATTGGGACTGATAAAGAGTATGCCAAGCATGTAAATGTCTTGAATGAAAGATGTGATTATGATGAAGACTCTTGCGATGAAGAAGTGCCTAATGATGAGTTAGTTGCTTCATACTAGGAATTATATATTAAAAGTGAAGAAGTGTGTCAAATGGCAGAAAGACAAAAGAGAATCATATCCAAATTGCTGACTGAAAAAGAAAAGCACATGTTAATTATCTCTAAGCTGGAAAATGAAGTGACCTTGTTATCTTCAAAACTTGACAGCATGACCAAGTCTGTTAGAATGTTGAACAGGAGTACTGACACATTAGATGAAATTCTTCATCCTGGAAAAATGGTTAGAGACAAGAATGGAATAGGTTTTAATAATCAAACTAAAAAAGGGAAAGCTCTTACTACAAACTTCATTCCTTCTAAACCTGAATCAAGGATGTTGAATCAAATGTCTCAACAACATAGCAGAAACCACCCTAGAGGTAAATTCCATTGCTTGAGATGTCATTACTGTGGTTGATTTGGTCACATAAAACCTTTTTGCTTCAAGTTGTATGGATATCCTAAGCATGTTCATCATCCCAGACCGAAATAGGATACTACTAAACAGTGGATTCCCAAGGCTGCAAATTGTCTTGTAGCTCACACTTCTCTCAGAGAAGATTGGAACTTAGACAATAGGTGCTCCAGGCATATGCCATATGACATGGAATTCTTGGTAGACATAAGATCTTACTCTACTAGTTATGTTTCTTTTGGTGATGGGGCTAAAGAGAATAATGAAGTTCTTGAGAACGGAGTCAGATCTAAGGATAACTGCTACTTGCGGATTCCTCAAGAAATAAGTTGTCTCTCCACATGTCTTCAATTCAAAGAAGATAAAGTTAAACTATGGCACCAAAAACTTGGCCACTTGCATCTGAAAAATATGAAGAAGATCATCACTAAGGGAGTTCTCGGAGGCCCAAAACTCAAGATTGAAGAAGATGAAAATTGGATGAGTGTGGATCAAAGTCTTTACAAGAGTACTAATTGGGCAAGTAGTGATAGGAAGAGCACATCAAGAATTTGTTTCTCCCTTAGGAATACTCGTATATTTTGGCTCAACAAGAAGAAAAACTGTGTCACCTTGTCCACTGGTGAGGCCGAGTACTTAGGAAGCAGTGGTTTTCAGCTAGTATGGTTGAAACAGATGTTGACAGAATATAATATCAAGAAAGATGTCATAAAATTATATCTAAGTGCCATAAACATTTCCAAAAATATCATTCAGCACTACATTGATATTCATCATCATCTCGTAGGAGAACCTATAGAGAACAAGATTGGTACCCTCGAACACGTGACGACTGGTCAGTAACTAGTAGACACTTTCACTAAAGTGTTGAATGCTAACCAATTTGAAAAACTGAGGGGCAAATTAGGAATATGCGTGTTTGAATATCCATATCAATTAATGTTGATCAAGCGTGCGAATAAAGTTTTCTCTTTCTTCAATCAAGTGGCGCACATCTATCTAAGGAAATTATTTCAAACATTCCAAATTTTCTCTCCCCCTTGTCATCTCTCCTATGCATTTTTTCCCTCTAGTCTGTTCATGTTTCAACTCAACAAGGATATCATTTTCTATTCTCTTCATGACATCTGCATTCAACTATCTTTCAAGATGTCTCAACATCACGTTCCATCCTCAACAAATGTTCCTGAAGGTTTGTCTCCTTCAAGGGTTAGGGTTGATTCTCTCTCGGCTATGGGAACTACAAATGAGGATATGCTTGATGTAATGTCGCTGTCAATGGTGCCTTGCACTGACAACATGCAAAGAAAAGATGGAACCCTCCCCCTTCCAAGACTATGAAGAGCCATGCTAAGAGTAAGTCTTCTACATCTTCCTCTGTTGTTAAGAAGTTTTACACTATGACTAGCCTATATATTGACCTTATTAAAACTGGGACCACTAAGGTGGATGCTAAGAAAATCTCTGAACCTGTGACTAAAAACCCTAATCAAGATGAATTGGAAGAGAGATCTACTGACAGAAATATTCGTAGGCTTGTTGCTTCTGTGTTGAAAGAAGTTAGGGCAGAAAATGTGCCAGATGTTGAAACATCTATGACACAAGGAAATGCTACTACTGTTGCCATCATCACTAGTTCTACTGGTGATGCATCTGGTTCTTCTAAACACCAGGATCCAGATTATGTTAAGGACCAAGGTGTGTCTGAAAAGGAGAAGATTCCAAGTAGGAGGAAGGATGTTCCTACTGATGTCATCAACATTGACGAAACTGTATTTGATGAAGAAGTCATTACTAAAGATCTTGCCTGTGGTATTGCCAAAAGGCTGAAGAGTAGGCAAGGTAAAGTTGTTATTGTTGAGAATACACCCTCAAGGAGTATTCAGAAGAAATTTGTTGTTGGCCCTCCAAAATCTTGGAGTAAAGTAGTTACTCCCACTAGGAAGAGGAAGGTTGTCTCTGCTAGTGAGTAAGAATATGATGTCAAGGATGATGTTCATGACATTACTCCTGCTAAGAGATCTGTGGTCAAGAGAGCCTATGTGAATGTGCCTGATGCACCCTTGGACAACATCTCTTTTCACTTTGTTGAAAATGTGGAGAGATGGAAATATGTGTATCAAAGGAGGATAGCTCTGGAACGAGAGTTAGGACATGATGCCTTGTAGTGCAAGGAAGTTATGGAGATTATAGAACATGTTGGGATGATCAAATCAGTAACTAGTTTTGCAAAATGCTATGAGGTTCTGGTGAAAGAATTTGTGGTAAATATCCCTTCTGAGTGTGCTGACAAAAGGAGTAAAAACTTCAGGTAGGAAGAAGTGAAGACCCTCAAATTGAGCTTGAAGAATCAAATAACAAGATTTACAAGGAAATAACTGCAAATCAAGTTGAACATTGGCCTAGGAAAGGGAAACTCTCTGATGGGAAACTTAGTGTGAAGTATGCGATTCTGCATAAAATTGGACCTATTAATTGGGTGCCCACCAACCATACCTCAACCATCTTGACCAGTTTGGGTAAGTTCATCTATAATGTTGGGACAAAAACCACTTTTTATTATAGGGCTTACATTTTTTATCAAACCTTAAAGCATGTTGGAACTTGTGCAGTAAACATGCCAATAACTTTTCCATCTTTTATATATGGTATCATTCTAAGTCAGTATCCTGGTATCTTGACTAGCGCTGACAGTGCTTGCAAAAGGGAATCTACCTTGTCTCTCCGCTATAAATTTTTTGTAGCAACACATGTCCCAAACATTGTTCTGACATCTGCTAAAGAGGTTGGGCATTCAACTTCAAAGGCTAGAATTATTGTTGAGCTGAAAGAAGCTTGTAAGGAGCCGGATGAAGTTATTCGTGCAAGCACAGAGAGGAAGCTCAATTTTGAAATGATGATCAGATCTCTGACTGAAGAAGGTCATACTGATGTTAATGATGATGAAAGGGAAAATGGTGATAATGATGATACAAGTTTTTCTACTATAAGTTCAAATGCTTCATCTAGTAACTGATGAATGGTTATGTTCGTTTTGTTGTTTCTGTTGTTTTGGAGCTTTGCCTAGGATTTTTTTGGTACCTTAGATAATTAGTTTGTACTTCTATCATGCTTGCTACCTTAAAGAGGGAGCAGTGTTAGTAGCATTTGTGTTTGTGTTTCAATTTCAGATAGTTTTGTGCTTCCATTTGTATGGTTGCTTGATGAATGTGTGTGCTTCCATTTGTTACTGTTTGTTTCCATATGTGTTTATGCTTTATGCATTATATGTGCTTCCATATTTGTGATTCCATTTATGCTTGTTTACATTTACTCTGTTTTTCTTTTTGTCAATATTTGGCTAAAAAGGGGGAGTAAAGTGTTATTAGTGTGTTTGATGTTTCTGATGTTGGATCAGATGTCATTACTTTATGTCATGTGTTTTACTACTGCTTAGGAAGAGTAGTTTTTCATTGTTGTTGTTGGCTGTATGCAACTATTTAGGGGGATCATGATAATTTGTTGTGTGTCTTTGCTGAAAGTTAAGTTCCACTGTTGTTGGTGTGAAAGAACAGGATGTCAGACTCTGACATGTTTTTAAGTTAGAGTAATGGTATTCATGTGTCTGGGAGAATGCATTTTCTCTGCAACATGTTATGATGTTCAAGGGGAGTGTGCTTGTGTTAGGTGTTTTTTTATGTTTGGTTCTATTGTAAGAACTTGCAAGAGTTCATGTGTATTTTTCTTGTTATTTTTGTTTTCCCCTTCAGGGGGAGTACTGGTTATATATGACAGGGGGAGTTGTGTACCTGTCTGATCTGTAGCTGCAAGGTTGCAGTTTGTACAAAGCTTACATGTTCTTATGTAGCTTGTGTTATTCTGTTTGTGATGTCAGACTAGATGTCTTGACATTGTGCTTTCAGGTGTGCTCTATTATTTTTGACAGCATTGTGTTTGGGTTTGTGGTTTTTGTTGTCTGTGTTTCTATTCTGATTCCGATGTGTATGCCTCTGATGTGTGCTAATGTGTGCTAAGATTAGTTTAGCCAAAATTTGCCAAAGGGGGAGATTGTAAGTTCTGTGACTTTTAGATTGGCTACATTTTGGTAAAACAACATTCTATTAGCAAGATGTTACAGCAGATGTTCTGCCATGACAGTCAGACATCATGTCCAGCATGATGTTGTGACATGTCCCAGGACATGTTATACCTGAAAGTTAGGGCATGACTATATTGGTATTTTTAGTGTGATTTTTGAGTGTGTTCTGATGAACACATTTGCATTATTCATGGGAGTATATTATGGGAATTTTTGTTTTGACAGATTATGTTAGTTTTCGTAAAAAGGATTGTTGAGTCTTTTTAGGAAAGTTTGTATTTTGTTCCTATTTGTATCCAGGACGCTTTGCAGTGATTTAAAACTAATTGCCGTTGTTTTTGCGCGTCAAAGAAGCCCAAGTCCATTAGACCTGAAGGCTATTTAAAGGAAGGAGCTAAACCTAAAGAAGGGGGGATTTGAAGATTGTAGAATTTGGAGAATAAGGATTAGCTGTGTATTGGTTGTTCTTTAGGGTTTAGTGCTTAGAGGGGGATCTCATATCTAGAGGGTGTCTAGGTAGAAGTTACACAAGGTAGAGATTAGGAGAGAAGTTGGAAACAGGGGAGTTTAGCTTTGAACTAATACTATCATAGTGAATTTCCTTCCTGGCTTGGTAGCCCCCAGATGTAGGTGAGTTGCACCTAACTAGGTTAATAATTACTGGTGTTATTAATACTTTTCTCTCATTTAAGTTTCTGCCATTTTATTTGTGTGATCAAGCTGTTTTGATCCTAGTGTTGTGACATCTGTCTCGACATCTGGTATCTGCGTGCCAGAATTTCAACACCTAAGTCTCCAAACTCTGAATTTCAATTTATTCTTAGTGATCATTGTCATTTTTGTGTGTATTAGAAGCTTTATCTTTGTTTTGGGTTTGTGGGTAATCATATATCCCTAAAAAATTTCCAACTCTCATTCATACAATCCATCAAACACCTAGTGTGCGAACTTTGTTGTGAAAAATTCTCAATGGCATCTAAGTTTACAAAAACCAATGCTGATTTCAAAGGCAAGGCTAAGAATACCACATTCTCTAGTGCTCCAGAAACAGAATTTTCATTGGTCTCTTCTAATTGTGTTAAGGAATTTGAAGAGAAACACCAACACAGGCTTATTATGAAGCAATACATTTGGATGCCAATTGTGGTTGGTTGTTTGGATAATCCAGAAGTTACTAGTCTGGTTACGAATCAACAAATTGATTACTTTATGCAGCTTGCTTAGGACTATAATGAATACTTCATTCATGTATTCTACTCTGGGTTACATGATAGGCAAGGTTCATGCTTCAAGTTTACCATATGTAACAATGTTTATGAATTCACTAATGATCTTTGGACGTCATTATTTGGTATTACTATTATTGATGTTGATGATGATGATGAAGTTGACCCGTTGGTGACAGATACCAACATTTATATAAACTTTGAGTGGAATGTTCTTGTAAAGGAGATGCTTAAGGCTCCCCGGTCAGATGACTGTTATGACACCTTAGCTGTCAGCCAGTTAAAGATGGTTCCTAGAATTTGGCTATGACTAGTTTCTCATGTCTTGTGCCCAAAAAATGGAGGGTTCTCAAGAATAGACAATGTTGAAGTTCATCTTGTCTACATTCTTCTGAACAAAATTCGCATTAATTGGTAAAATTATTTTGTCTCCTGGATGTTTTCCATCAAGGAATGCAACAGAGGAACCTCATTTTGTTACGACTCCATGATTGCTAAGATCCTAAACTACTTTGACATAGAAGTGCCAGATATTCTATTTAAAACCATGGCTAGGTACAAAAGTTCTCCCAACACACCTTAACCAACACGGGTTACTTTTGGGATGAAAAGCGCCGAGTGTATTACTTTCGTATAGGCAAGCATGGTAAGAAAATTTACAACTTTGATGACCCTTCTGAGTTTGCTGACACAACTGCTGAGCCACATGTGATTGGTAATCAACCTACTAGAGCTTCTCATGGCGTTTCTCAAGGTGATTAATTTATGCAAGATGTTGATCATGAGGATGGTCAAGTGGGTGATGAATATGGAGAGAAATCCTCCATTATGTCTATGCTTAAAAATATGCAGTTTAAGCAAGAAGATTGATATGAGGGGGAGATTCGGAGGTGCGATGTTTTTGAGAATGCTTAAGCTGAACAATTTCGTCTCATGCAAGAGCACTTTACATCACAAGATCCCAACTTTGATGCTTTTGCCCCATATTTGACTGAGATACTGGTCTCTGTAAGGAGTGAAATGGATGCTAATCATGCTGCTCAGAATGACAATCACCGCCACTATGCTCAATTCTATCAAGACATGTTATACTTCTTGGATCATCAATTTGGAAATGATGGACAAGGCTGGTTCCATGGAGTGGGGCCTAGAGGTCGTGGAGGACGTTGAAGTGTTGAGTCTTTGTGTAGTCTATGTCAAATGTCTTAGGAATCCTTCTGTCATGCATTTTATAGTTTATGTCTTCATGCATTTTATGTTTTTCTTCTGGTTTGTTTTTGCTGCTATCTTATGTCTTGGCAATGTTTCAACTAGTTGTGTAATGTGAGACAAATGGTTTACTGTGTGTATTCCCTTGAATGAATATTATCAAATGTTGGTATATTGCCTTTTTATTTATGTTGTGTTGATGACTATTGTGTATTTTCCTATATGTTGCGTATATAAGAGTGCATTATATTTACTTTGCAATCGCCTCTGTTTTGGTATAGTGAATATGTGATATGTTGTATCTATGTGATACTGCTAATGTGCTTGCTTTTTCTCTTTTTGATGTTGTCAAAGGGGGAAAAACCTTTGCAACTATGAAGCTATGATGCATAAATTCAGGGGGTCCCTTCATGGACACAAAAACGCATCGACTTAAGTTTTGTCATCATAAAAAAAGGGGAGTATGTGAGTGCAACTTTCCAATTAGGAATATTTTGAATAGAATTTTAAATGATGTCAAAACTACCGTTAGCGTTTATGTACATTAGCCTGTATCATCCGAGTCTAGTTGTGCATCTCAGTACATTGGCCTCACCTCCATTGTACTCAATGGGATCCTTCTCTAATCCTATGATTATTGCTTGCCTAAAGGAAAGTTTTCTTACTTAATTATTAAATATTTAATTTATTTATTTATGAGGGATATGTCATTATTTAGGAAAATGTTTTATTATTGAAGAGAAAATGATAATTTAAGACATGGGGACCTAGAAAATGTTTTTGATTATTGTACTCGCTAGAGTGCTACGAGGTTATGCCTACGTACCCTCATGTTGGGTGAAGGATCAGAGCACCATAGTTCTTGTAAAAAATGTTGGTTTGTTTGTTGTTTTTATCCCTTGAAATGTTTTCAGCGCATCGGGATGGATAAGTATTTGATTTTGAAAAAATTTTCAATGCACAAGGGCAGAGGACTTAATTTTAAGGTGGGTTGAGTTGATTTTAATCCCTTGGTTAATTTGTAAAAATATAATAATTATTTTAATTTAAGAAAATAAACCCATAATATATATATATATATATATATATATATATATATATATATATATATATATATATTAAATATGATTATAAAATATTAAAAGGTTAATTATATAAACCAAAATATCCTATCTCTTATGCGTGATTATTTTATCCCTAAAACCCTAATAAGTTATCGCATAATTATCCCCAAAATTAACCCAAATGATTAATCTTAAGTTCCCAAATTAATTAATATTCCTTAATTAATTCTATTTTTTATTCTTTTCATTATTTATTAAGAGGAAATATTAAATTATTATAAAATTAATTACCAATTTAATTAAATATGCTTAATTATATTTTTTTGTCTTTGTTATTTATTATTAAATATCTTAATAAGTAAATCATCCTAATAACTTATTTTTGTATTCTTTAATATTTGATATTTCTATTACTAGTTATTACTAATAGTTTAAGTATTAATTTAAATACCTATTTTGAATCCAATAATAGCCTTTAATTATCTTAATAACATTTTATTTTAACCTAATCCTAAAGCTAATTAAACGCTTAATTATAAATATTTTTGTTTAATTTTATTTATGAAATATTTGATTAATACAATACACATTTGTTAAAAAAAAAGATTTATTAGTGGAACCTATCCTAATATTTTAATTACAAAGTGCAAAATATAAGATGTACACAAATATTAAATATTCATTTGTCCTTTTCTAAATTTTTTTGTTCTTTTATAATTTAATTAATTTAAAAAAAAAGTAAATAAAAAATATAGATCTTATACCTCAATGACGATCAAATGAGAAACAAAACAAGAACTCATATCTCTCTCTTCCTATACCTCAGTGTACCTCTCTTTTTAAGAAGAAGAACAAAAAAACTGACAATGATAAATCGAAGAGGAAGAAAGTGGGTTGCGTCTGGCGACAGATAGGTGACCGAATTCGCGACTGGTGATGCTTATTGCCTGACCCATGTGGAGATGGTGTGGATCAAAGTTTTCTGAGGTCTCATGGCAAAAAGGGATTTCTTCTGAGTGCTTGAAAACATAAGAGAACGCAACATAAGAAAAAGATAGTTCCCTTTCTTGGCCTAAGACTGCAACTGTAGAACAAACAATTGGAAGGATTTATAGATTTGTGAGAGAAGATGATAGAACAAAAAAACACCCAAGGAACACATACCAACAAATAAATTATGCAATTGCGTTATTGTTGGAATTAACCCAAAAACTTTGAGAATTTTGAATCAATCTTGACGAATAAGATTCAATCAACTGATTAAAATCCCTTGTTCTTCACTCTTCTCTCAAGTGAAAACAATCACACCTTGATTGCAAGAATGATTCTGCACAGAAATTTTTAATGGAAGAAGAAAGAAAATTGAATAAGAAAGAAGATTATGGTTTGACAAAATAAGGGAAGAGGAAAATGATTTCTGCATAGTAACTCTCTGCTCTCAAACTGAGAAAAAATATTATTCAACTGTGCAACTGCACTTTTTGTTGTGTGTTACAATATTATTCTCTATTCTTCTTACTCAAAATAGAGGTTACTCCCTCTATTTATAATTGAGCTACCTTGCTCCCTAAGGTAAAACCCAAAATTACAAAAGCCCCAAATTTCTATTTTGATCTAAGTCGAAATCCTGTGTCAAGCAACCTGTTTTGAAACTTTGACATCTAACACAACTCGACACACACACTAGGCTAATTTTGACACATCCTTGTTTTTGTCGAGCTACACTTGCTTCGACACAAGGAGTTACATTTTCAACACACCACCTAATTCATTATGTCTAAGCTATCTATATTCATCATAGACCTTAGCTTCTTGAACACTTCGACTTGCACTTCTTTTGTCATGATATCTGCAATCTGATTCTTATTTCTGCAGTGTTCCAAGTTCATCTTCCCTTCGGCTACCTGCTCGAAGATAGTGGAACCTCATTTCGATGTGCTTATTTCGTCCATGTGCTATCGGATTTTTCGTCAGGTTGATAGCTGACATGTTGTCGATCTTCATGGTAATTGTTACATGACTCATTGCTATAATCTCTTTGACCAGATTCACCATCTAATTTGCTTGACATGGACAAAGAGAAGCAGCTATATATTCTTCTTCGCACGATGACAGTGCCACTACTGCCTCCTTTCTAGCATAAACACAAAGCCAGCTGTGGATTTTCTATCCTCAGCATCACTACACCAACTTGAGTCGGTGTATCCCAATAACTTGAATTCTTTTCCTTCATCAACTGCAGGAAATAAAATTTCGTAGTCGAGAGTTCCTTTCAGATACCTTATTATCCTCTTCGTCGCTTCTAGGTGTGATACCTTTAGCTTCTGCATGAATCTACTTATCATACCTACACTGTATGCTAAGTTAGGCCTTGTGTGACAAAGGTATCTTAGTGACCCAATAAGTCTTCTATATTGGGTTAGGTCGACATCATCTTCATCTGAATCTTTCGACAATTACAATCTTGGCTCAGCTGGAGTCGAAGTTATGTTGCAATCTTCTCATGCATATCTTCTTTGATGCATCATTAAACCTTTACTGCTCTTGTAGAATTCGATACCAATGAAGTATGAGATATTTCCCAAGTCTGACATTTCAAACTCCTCACTTAGGTCATGTTTGAAGTCTTCGATCTCCTTCTTGCAACTTCCTGTTATCAAAAGGTCATCGACATAGAGACATAGTATAAGCAATCCACTATTGCTTCTCCTTACATATACTTCATGCTCAGTTGTGCACTTCACAAATTTCTTCTCCCTTAGAAAACTATATATCTTCTTATTCCAAGCTCTTAGAGCTTGCTTAAGTCCACACAGGGCTTTATGCAGCTTGCACGCCTTTCTTTCTTCGCCTTGTTTCACAAACCCTGCAGGTTATGCGGCATAAACTTCTTCATCTAAGGGGCTATTCAGGAATGCACATTTCACATCCATCTGAGATATGTGCCAATTGTTCATGTTTTCTAGACCAATAACCAACCTGATTGTTTTGATCCTAGCAACAGGTGAAAATACTTCAGCGAAGTCGATTCCTTCCTTCTGAAGAAATCCTTTTGCTACCAGTCTTGTCTTGTGTCAAGTTACTTCTCCTTTGGGATTCAACTTCACCTTGTATACGCACTTCACATCGATTACCTTCTTGCCTTGAGGCAATTCGACAAGAGACCAAGTGTTGTTGACTTCTATGGACTCTAGTTTCTCATTCATTGCTTTCTTCCACTTCGAATCTTTCAATGCCTAGCTGCATTGAATGGTTCGACATCTACGTAGAAAGCATAGTGTACCAGCTCACCTTCTTCATTGACCACATCATTTGATATAATCACACATTCTTGCAACCTTGCAGGAATGTGTCTTATGCGTTGATGTCTGCTTGGGCCTGCTTCACCTCTAACTTCTTCTTGTTAAACTTCTCTTTCAACTTCACTAGTTGGTTCTTTATATAAGATTCTCACTGAATCCTTCATAACATTTTCAGTCCAATTCCATTCTTTAAGCTCAACTATGATCACGCCCCTATTGATCACAACTTGCTTGTTTACTGGGTCGAACAACTTGTATCCTCCAGTCGAATGATATCCTATTAGGATCATTTGACTCAACTTGTCATCAAGCTTTCTTCTCAACTGATCTGGCACATGTGTATGCTGAGAAAATTACTCTTCATGCCTGGTATGTACAATGTATTGGAAATTACCGACCTCTTGCCATCTTTCCTCATAATCATAACATCACCAATACCTCTAGCTGCTAGAGTATTGTCATTTGCAAATTTCACTATGTTCTTTATTGAGGGATTTATGTTAATAAACCAATCTTTCCTATCAGTCATGTGTGATGAGCATCTTGAGTCCAAGTACCATTGGTCCTGGAATCTTTCTTCATCTCTTGTTATGACCATCAGTAACATCTCTTCTTCTTCATGTTTCGCTAGCTTTGAATCAGTTTCTTGATTCTTCTTCTTTTCTGGACAATCACTAAAATAGTGACCATACTTCTAACAATTGTAACACTGAATGTGACTTTTGTCAGTTTTTCGACCACCACCTCTTCCTCTAACTGCAACACCACCTCTTTGGTTGCCTTGGTTCCAAGGTTTTCTCAGATTCGACCAGTTTCCTTCTTGCTGATTTTGACTAGCCGAATTGTTGTTGCCTCCTCTGCCTTTGTTGCCATTCCAACTTCATTTTCCTTTCTTTTCTTTTGCTGATTGCACCTTCAAAGCCACACCACTCTTCGACTTTCCTTCAGCTCTTTCATCCATCCTTTGTTCATGAGATTCAAGAGTCCCTTGAAGCTCTTCGTTTGTCAATGTTGACAAATCTTTCGACTCTTCTATGGCTACTACCACATGGTCAAATTTTGGAGCCAATGACCTCAAGATCTTTGCAACAACTGATCTTGATATCAACACTTCTCCACATACTTTGATTTGATTCACCAATTTAGTAACCCTAATGAAGAAATCAGTTATGCTTTCACTGTCTTCCATCTGAAGCAATTCATACGTTTTTTTGTGAATTTGTAACCTCACCTCTTTCACCTTTTCTGCACCTCCAAATGATTTCTCCATAATTTCTCATGCTTCTTTCGCTGATTCTACATCACCAACCTTTTCAAAGTTATCTGGATCAACACATTGATGAATTATAAAGAGAGCTTTATAATCTTTCTTCTTTAATTCTTTGTATGCAGCCTTTTCTTGATCCGTCGCGTTTTTTGCAAGCGGTGTTACTCCTTCCTTCATAAGATCCCAAAGATCTTGATAACAGAAAACCACCTTCATTTGCTTGCACCAATTCTCATAATTATTGTTCTTGAGAATCAGAAGACTAGCTGGAAAATGCCTGTTTGAATGATTCATTATCATCGTGATTTTCTTCCCACGAATCGCTCAACCAGTGCTCTAGATATCAGATGTTGGAATTAACCCAAAAACTTTGATAATTCTGAATCAATCTTGACGAACAAGATTCAATCAACCGATTGAAATCCCTTATTCTTCACTCTACACTCAAGTGAAAACAATCACACCTTGATTGCAATAATGATTCTGGGCAACAATTGTTAATGGAAGAAGAAAGAAAAAAATTGAATAAGAAAGAAGATTAGGACTTGACAAAATAGGGGAAGAGAATAATGATTTTTGCAGAGTAATTCTCTGCTCTCAAAGTGAGAAAAAATATTATTCAACTATGCAACTGCACTTTCTGTTGTGTGTTACAATATTATTCTTTATTCTTCTTATTCAAAATAGCGGTTACTCCCTCTATTTATAATTGAGTTACCTTTCTCCCTAAGTCAAGCCCAAAATAACAAAAGCTCACAATTTTTATTTTGGTCTAAGTCGAAATCCCGTGTCAAGCAACCTGCTTCGACACTTCGACATCTAACACAACTCGACACACACACTAGCCTAATTTTGACACATTCTTGTTTCTCTCGAGCTATACTTGCTTCGACACAAGGAATTATATTTTCACCAGTTATATTATATAATTAATTATTATATATATTAGTCACTAAGGTTGAGATTAAATTGGATTAGATTTTATTTAATTAATATTTTATTGTAATCTTTCTCTCAAAATAATTGATTTGATTTGATTTCTTTGTACATGAAAGTTATTTTTTTATTTGACTTTTGACAAATAAATAATGATATATAATTGATAAATTAGTTTGGTTGTGATACATTAATAGTAGGGTTGCCGGAAGCACCGATCAGACAAGTTACTCATCATAAAAATTGGAAATTCAAAATCTACAGTGTGAGTCAAGTGGTGTTGGCATAGTGGAGTTGATTGGTATTGTATTGTGATTTTAGAATGTTTAGTGTTCTAATATTTTTCAGGGGTATTTGTTTATAGATTTCAAACTTGTTTATATTTTGGATAGAAAGAGTACACACGAGTGTAACAAGTTTGACAGTTACTTAGTGTTCTTGAAAATATATTTTCTCGCCTAAATATTTACTTTTGTAGATTATTTTAATTACCTAAATATTTTATCAATTGTTGAAATATTTTTCTATTTTAGAAACCGAATACTCATGTAATACAAACATAAAGTATATAGACAGAACCGATACACAATGCTATGAATATAACAACGAGTTTCATGTAAATTTTGTAAATATATTATAAATCCAGTTGAAATAATTATAATTAAAACAAAATAATAATAAAAAAAACACTCAATATTAACATAATCCACAACACACCAATATCCAGACATCCAACCAAAAATAACAAAATATCAAATAACTTTTATAATTGAGGTAGTCAAGGGAAACCAACTTGTCGGGAGGAGATTGTCTCCGATTTGAGTACACGTACAATCTTCTTTGTTTCTCGTATTTCCCTCTTTCAACCTCGAATTCCTTCTAATTTCTCTTCTTGTTTGTTTGGTTGCAGAGACGGAATCTTAAATTAAAATTTATTTTTTGTTGTTCTTTGATGTGAAGAGCAACAACTTTAAGGTAGTAAGTTTGTAACTGTGGATTTGTGACTAGGTTAGAAAATTTTTTATAAGAGAATGTGTATGGGATTTATTTCTAAGTGTGAATATCTGCCTTATGTTAGAAAAATATTATCTATTTACAGTGGATTATTAGCATAATTCTAAAAGGAATGAAAATTAAGCATGGATTAACATAATAAATAAATAAAATATCAAATCAAAAATAATTTAACTTTAATTTTTTTATCATATTTTTTCAATCCTATTTAAAATCTTACTAAAATGCTTTGCTTGTTCCTAAGAATGAAAAAGTGCCAAAAATAAACAAATAAAATTAAAAAAAAAATTTGTAATGATTTTTTATGACTCTTTTTGATAAAATTGCATGAAAAAAAATAAAAAATGATTATTTAAAAAATGCCTAAAATAGAAAATAGAAAATTATATTTAAATAATAAAAAGTACAAATTTTAATTTTTGAAAAACATAAAATTTAAAATAAAGTTAGAAACAAATAAACAGGAAAAAAAACCACAAGTGGGAACAGTGAGATTCAAACCCGGACATTTATACTCAAATTCCTTATAATCCTCTTGTTATCAACTAGACCATCTCACTTATTTGAAAAAAAATTGACTATATAATACAAATTAATAATTTGAACTTTTTAATAATTTGAAAATAATCATAATTTAGATAGTCTATAACAAGTTTTAAAACCCAGACTGGTGAACAACCCGGTCAAGTTATTGGGTCACTAGGTTACTGGTCGGACCGCATGACTTGTAATTCATTTTATACAAATTAAAAAAATCATGAAATAAAATTCTTGATATAAATTTCACACTATTAAATCATTTTTGTAATTTTAATAAATAATAACAAAATCCGATTTTAAAAAAGGGCAGCAAAATTTAAGAAAAATGAAAATAGGAGGATCAAAGTCATAATTAAGCTAAAAATAAATAAATAAAAAATCAACCTGTCGAATCAAGAAATCAACTAGTTCACTGGTTTGACTAGTAAACCGTCTAGGTCACACCCGATTTTCACAGGATCAATTACAAACTATGGTCCGATGATCTTACCGGACCACTCTACTCTCTGGTTCACGGTCGAACCGGTGCGACCGGACGGAACGGTCCGGGGTTTAAAACACTGGTCTATAACTTAATAATATTAATAATCATATACAAATAATAATTAGATTCAAATGACCTAAATATTTTAAATGATGTTTTTAATCATGAATAGCTAATAAAAATATTCTAATATTTTATTTTACTTTTAAGTAAGTTAGTGACTAATTAACTTAAACCGATTTAAGTTAAACTAAGAATCATATGACATTTTTCTTAAAAGTTCAAAAATAGTAACCAAAGTCTAGACTAAGATTAACTCTTAAGAATGAACAAAAAGTCCAAATGGTAATCTTTTGACTTTTTTAGGTTATTGAGGTTGGTCAGATGACCTGTCTGAGACTCTGGACATGTTAGTACCCTGAGCTCTAAGTTAGATGAAAATGAGAAGAATAAGTGGTTACAATTTGGGGTACGACAATGACAATATGTTAAAAAGGATTAGAAAAGATTTATGATCAAGAAATGATTTTTTTCATCAAAAAATTTGTGCCTTAATGCAAAAAATCTTTCTCTTATTTGAATCCATCTTCACAATGTACCTAAAACAAATTTTAAAATTGGCCCCAAAATGAATATATGTAAAAATGCTTGTTTTAATGCACATGACATGATGACCTGGATGTTTTTTTGGGGGTTTTGTTTGAAGCCTTAAGGTTTGGGATAAAATGAAAGCATGACCTAGTTAGGGTAGGATCCCTATGATAGGCTAGATCTAAGTTTAGACTACCTAGTCCCCTCATTTATATGATATACAATTTTTGTAGGGTGATAGCTCTAGAATCATGGACTATATCCTTGTTTTACCATAACAAAGAACGAGTCTTCCTACGTTAATCCTTCGGGATAAGTCTCATCTAGGCGGAACCTTAGTAATGACACTTGCAGATGATAACATAAGGTCACCATGAGTGGAGTGGGTGCTAAAAGAGGTCCCTAGAGTCATGGACCAAATTCAAGGTTTCATCATCAAGAAGTGCTAGCAGCAATTGAGAAATGGAGAAAGGCCCATCAGTCTCGGAAGACCACATGGGAAGGAAGAGTTCACAGAAGGGGAGAGTCAACAGTTGACTCTCCCTGGACCCTTTAATCAAGATCTGAAGGCACTTATCACGTGAGATTCTGGCCTTTAGTCTTAACTACTGGTCAAAGTATGTGAGATCTACGCTCAGGATACAGAGTCAACAATGCTTAGGGTGTACATACGTGTACATCGGGCGAACTGAGTCAGCCAAATAATTGGTGGAGGACAAGCCATGCCAGGCTGAGGTGTCTACGCGTGGAGGGAGTATATATTGCCTCTCCTAATCAGAAGTCCCTCATTTCTTCCCATTCTTTCTCTCTCTTCGTTGCTTCGTCCTCTCTATTCTCTCTTCTCTCTCACCGTCCCCCACCGGGTTTGACCTCTGGTCGCCCCTAACCCCACCTTCTCCGGTTGAACTTTAATCAGAGTTCATCACCCCAACCCAAAATTACATAAACCCCATGAACCCTATTAAGAAACTTTACCCGGAAACCCTAACCCTAAGAACCATATCACCACTCCAAGAACCCTAGGGTTTGTCTGAAGAACCTTACCCTTGGTGACAAGAACCCTTACCCTAATGTTACCCAGATCTCCCCTTCCCTTACCCAGATTTATAGGAAACCATGGTCGATCCATAGATCACCCCCCAAACTCTAATTAGACTTTAGAATCAACAAAAATCACAACAAAATTCGGAACCTTAAATTCAGACAACACAAAACCCTAAATACTATCAACAACAAAGTTCAAGGCATGCGATCAACAGAGAGCAAGTAAACTACCAACCTGCAAGGCAAGTTCCTCTTTGATAAGGTAATAATTTGACTCGATCCCTTTAATTTTAGTTTGTTCTGTTTCTGATCCTCTCTTACTCCTTCTGATTTATTCTTCTCCCTTGTTCTGTGCGAGGAACTACCGGATTGCAAAAGTGGCTAAGCTCTGAAGAATTAGGGTTTCAAATGTGAAACCCTAATCTCTAGTTAATTGGAGTTTCGGTGATGGGTTTGGGAGATCGCAGCAGTAGTGGATTCCTTCTTAGGCTTTTTTTTCCCTCCCCTTCATCTCATAATTTCTTGTATTTATATTTATTTTAAGGTTTATATTTTAATTAGTTTAGTGTATTTTAGGATTTGATTTGATTTGATTTGATTTTATAAACTTTTAGGTTGAGATTTGATTTGTATCAAAATTAAAGTTTTGATGTGATTGTACTATTATTTGTTGTAATTTGATTTTGGATGTATTTTATTCAGACTTTGATTGTAATTTGATTCTGGATTTGATTAAATTTATTTCCAATATTTAGATCCATTTCGACTCTGATTGCGCGTAAGCTCGGAATTCCGAAATTGGGGGATAGGTTAGGGATGTACTTGGGTCATATGTTTGACCCAATTTAGGTGATGGAAATGGGCTTGGGTCTAACCCAACAGGGTGGTGGGCTTGGTCCACCTTAATCTGGCCACCATTTGGGTCAGATGATAATTAAAACAATAATAAAACACGACCATTAAATATTTCCCTAATAATAATAACCAGGTCAAATTACCTAATAATAATAATAATAATAATAATAATAATAATAATAATAGTAATATTAATCTGATTAATAACGAACTAATCCTATTTAATCCTAATATAACAATCTACAACAATAATCTCAATGATGACTTACTATTAATACTACTAATAATAGTAATATCAAGTACTAACAACGACATTGATATTCTAATAATCCCAACTATGACACTACTTAAATAGTTAATCTAAAAAACCCAACTTAATACTCTCATCAATAATTTGACTAATAATAATTACTTCGATCCCTATTCAAAATAATACTAATATTAACCTAGTCATCGTAAATATATGCTCTTTTTTTAATATTAAAAATCTATGACTCTAATGAGCAAATAAAAACTCTTAATAATATTTATTTTAAATCATGTATTTTAATAGGACAATTTGTCTTAATCTCTAATCCAAAGACTATTATCCCTTAAACATAATTCCATAAATTTTACTATTTCCAATAGTCTATATAATATCTCTGAATTAAAACCAAAATCCTTAAGAGGGATTGAAAGTTCAAGATGGTTCCCCTTTGACCTTTTAGGTTATTGGGGTTGACCAGATGACTGGAAAATAATGGTCAAAATTTGGGGTACGACAGTTGCGGTTCTTGCAAAAGAGTAGCATGAGACAGTGGATCATCTTGGTAAATCTTGGGTTACAACAATTCGCAATTTGGATTCGATCGAGTGAAGGCTTTGAAGGATCGTGGTTCTTGCAAAGGAGTGACGTGAGACGATGAATCAAATTGGCATTGTTGGGTGACTTGATCACGCTCAAATCAAGGGAAGAGAAATTGCTAAGATCAACATCAAACTTTGGGTTTGTAGGGTTAAATTGCTACATTTCTCTTTTAAACTACAATTTGAAAAGTAAGGTTAATTTCATGATCTCAATTCGAATTTGAATTAAGGGCAGACGTACTCATAGCGAGGCTGATTGGTGAACTGCCTAAACAAATTTTTGTGCTCTCTCTCTCTCTCTCTCCATCTCTCTCTCTCTCTCTCTCTCTCTCTCTCTCTCTCTCTCTCTCTCTCTCTCTCTCTCTCTCTCTCTCTCTCTCTCTCTCTCTTCTCTTATATTTCATTTGCAAATTGTTGAGTTCATCATTTGTACTATTTATTCGTTTCGTAAATTCATTTGAAAATCGTTTAAAAAAAATTTTGTTGAATTAATCACAATCACTTTGATTGTGATTGGATTTAAGATCAACAAAATCATACAAACATTCAAACAAAATCGATTGCACACAAGGTGTTTGATAATTTGTCTCTATTGATCTTTTGTGTGATTTATCATTGGATATATAATTGCTTATTGAGTAGATTTCAAGAGTGATTGAAACAGATTGATTAGTTAGCTTATCATTATCTCCGATTTGTTTTCAAATATGTATATTTGAGCTTTTTGATAGCGGTTCGGTTTAGATGAATTTATTCAAGTTACTTATGCTAGCCATCGTTTTTTAAATCACTTTTTATAAAGAAATTTTATTTGAGGATTTATTCACCCCCTCTATATAAGTCACCTTCGTCTAACATTAGTTTGTTTGAGGGGTTGGGGTGTAAGGAATTTGTTGATGAAACTCGATGGTATAAAATGTTTTTTGTTTAGTGGTTTGGGTGTGGTGGTAAGGTTGTGGAATGTTGGTCTATCTTGGTGCTTGTGGAATTTTTATATGAGAAATTTGTGGCCAATCATCACATGTGTCTGGTTGACACCTTAGAAATAAAAAGGACAATCCATAATAATCAAAATATGTAGTGACTCAATCTTTTCCATTCCTTTAGGCATAGATTCTGAATTTCTACATTCAGAAATTACCAGTTTTTCTAGTGAAGTCAAGTCACATATGCTTTCAAGAAGAGAAGTTAAAGCATGACAATCATAAATTCTTAAATATTTCAAAGATTTCACCTTTTCAACTCCCCATGGAAGGGACTCAAATTTTGGAATACTCCTTAATGTAAGAGAGCCAAGGTTTTTCAGACCCTCCCATTCAGTCATACCCTTCAATTTAGTTTTGGATTTTTCAATGCCAAGATCAAGTTGTTCACATCGTTCAATAGAGAGTGATACCAGTGAACTTAAATACTTGAAACCTTATGGTGGAGATTATAAAATAAAACAATCTCGAATGTGAAGTTCTTCAAGTGAAATGAAGTTTTAAGCCACCTTTCTGGTGGAGAATGGTCAATTCTCTCTATTACTGTGGACTTAAATTTGGAGAAAATTAGAGATTGTGAATTAGAAGTTTCACTTTCAGTGTGATGCATTGTATCCCTCATTGATCTTACATTCGACTCCACCAGATTCAGCTCTTCATCGAGACCTGGGTATAGCACTATGTAGGCTAAATTAGGACAATATTGAATATTTAGCTTTGAAATGCAACTGAAAGTTGGTCTATCATTTTCCCATATCTCTTTTTCCCAGCAACTTTATAGATTAAGACAATATGATATTGTAAGTTCCTTCAAGGATGGAAAGAATATTGGTCTAGATGATCCATCAACTTGATTGTTTTTTGCAATGAAATTTAAAGAATCCAATCTCTGAAGTTGGTGAACCTTAAGATGCAGAAGCTTATCCATTGGTGGGAGAGATTGGCCATTGGGATAATTGTTTAAGGTAAACTTAACAAGGCATTAGAGAGAAGCAAGCCAGTCAGAAAAGGTTTGACCATTGTACCCGAAAATTGATAGAAGTCTCAGATTCAGATATGGTTGGAGACATTCAAGCAACTTTGTGTCTTTGTGATCATCATTTTCTTCCTCGTGATACCATCTTAGAGTCAAGAACTTAAGGTGTTGTTTATTTTCAAAAATTCATATTTAGTAGCTTCCTTGGATGGAGAGAACTTGACTTGTTCAAGCTGCAAAATTTCCAATTGGCCTCTCATATTGTTAAGAACTGTGAGTGATCTTAGTCTTCCCATGACTTGTTTCTTGCTGGCCACGAAAAGTGACTATGTTTATAAAGAAGTGAGTTTATTTATCCCACTCGGCATGTGATTTAGATGCAAATATACCTCAATGTCAAGATGGTTGAGGCAACCCAAATCCTCTATGTCTTTTGGCAATTCCTTGAGGATATGACATTGAGACAGTTTCAACGTTTGCAAGTGGATAAGATTTGTGATGCAACTTGGAAGCTTCTCTATATTATTATGGGATAAATCTAGATACCTCAAATACATTTGATCTTCACTAGAGCTAGGAACTCTTCATTGTGTTAGAACAAGATTTGTTCATGTATCCTTTGGGTTTTTATGATAACAAAGTATTGAAAGAACAATGGTGTTATCTAATGTGTGTTCCAAGTATGCAGATTCTAAAGATGAAGGAGAATGCATTCAGAATCTGATATATGGACGCATTTGAGAGGAGCAGAGTTACTAGCTTCTGGTGGATAAGAATCTAAAGAACACTATCTAAGTGATGTCTGGCGTAGACTCTGAAGATGAAGGCATCAACATCAGAAGAGCAACATATTGTCTCTACACTAAGTTAATGTATCATCTTCTGGTGAGCATTCAGAGTTAGTAGTAAAGCTTATGTTATTCATACTGCAGAAAGCAAGATACATTGTCAAATCAGTTTGTCAGCTAGAGTCTATGATTCACAAGGCTCAAGAAGAGTTGACATGCTTTATGGATATCTACTCTCAACAGATCTATAGTACAAGATTTCATGGAAGACGCAATGGCTAAACATGTTACACAACAGATTAAATTTTTTTGGTGTATCTATCTTCAACGTCTCTTGTACTATGGAGAAATAAAGACACTTTGCTCAATTTATATCTTCCAACGACTAGTCTTCTACAACAGCTATATAAGTTGCAGAAGATTCAAACTAAATCTTCAACAAGGAACAAGGGACAAAGAAGCATTAGAGAAGGAAATCCAAGAAGGATATAATTGTTTTACACTTCTATCTGGATGGAGGAATAATAAGATCAACAATAAGCAACACAATCAAGTATGCAGAATTTCTGTTATATGTGTAACACCCCAAAATTTTCCTTTTATTTTATACCCAATAAGTGGCTTATGCTTCACATTTCATATGCATTTAGGTCATAAACATTGCATATACATCATTGGTCTTCCCCAAGGCATGGTATCAAAGGTTCCTTCCTCATTGATTGTGCAAACCAAAGAGAATGGGATATATTCAATCACTCAAGTCACAAAGACCCCTCAAGACTCAAGACCTCCCATTTGGTCCACCTTTTTATCAAGAGCTTGATATATACAAGAAAGTTGAAGAGAATCACCTCCTTTTATCTCTTGATTTTCCAACTAGGGTTTTGTGCATTTGAGCACATGACAATTCCACTGAGCAAGCATCTTGGAGCTTTGATACCATATCATCACCTACAACATCTTGGTTTAAGAGGATCTCCATTATCTCTAGAGGAATTAGGGTTATGATCATCAGTCAACATCTCCTATCATCCAGTGCCAAAATTAGGGTTTTGCCTAAAATCAGTTTATTTCTGATTTTTCGGGCAAGACTTGATTCCATGACTCTCTATGTGTTCTCAAGCATCTAAGATAGGAATATGGACCATTAATATCTTTCACAAGGGTTTCAATGGGCCAGATGATTGAAAATCAGACAGATTGGGAATAAAGTCAACTGATCAGGGAAAAAGTCAAGTCTTGACTTTTATAGGTCAAATTCATGTTCATCATGTCAAATATGGTCAATGGGTGAAATTATAATCAAGAAATATCAAAGGAATCATGAAAAATCAAAAATTATGGAAAGTTACTTAATTTGGAAAATTAGGGTTTTAGAGACTTTCCATTTTAGGAAAGTTTTTCATGCCATGCAATCAACTTTATGGCCATTTTTATCTATGATCCAAGCTGCATTTTGTCATACCCCCAAATTTTGACCACCAAGATTTCCCATCATTGTGAAAATCATCACCACAATATGGATGTACTTTTATGCCTCATCAGTCTCCTCAAAGATGATTGAGCATTCACCACAATCAAGAAGTAGGGTTTGAGCCCTCTCAGAGCAATTAGAGAAAGGATCAATCAATAAATGACATGATTCTTCAACTTATCTAACCTCTCAAACACCCACAAAGTATCAAGGGGGACTCCCACATCAAAAATTAAGCAAAAAGTTTGCAACATTCCAAGTGGATCAAGCCTCAAGATCGCCTGTGTCACCAAATTAGGGTTTCGTCGACCAGGGCCTCCAGATGAAAATTTTCTTCTGGGCATGATTCAATACCTCAATATATGGTCCTATAAACTCAAAATTATCTCAACAGCCCATCCACAATGGCAAAATCACCTTGAAGGTCCATCTATCAAAAAATCAGGAAATAGGGTTTTGACCTAATTCAACCCTTGAGTTAACTTGTGAAGTGAGGTGTGGCTTGAAGCTTCAAAATGAACTTCAAAGACCTCAAATACATCACATTGGCATGTTTACAAGATTTGATTAACTCAAAGAGCTCAAGTCATAAGCCACAAGAGCTCAACCCCATCTGATATCACAAATTAGGGTTTCTGATGGAAAAAGTCAACCCTACCCTTGACTATTGACCTACCCTTGACCTAAAACCTTGGGGAGGGGTCCAAGACATTCCTAAATACCCTTGGAGCCCATCCATGAAGTTTAATTAAGCCCAAGGATTGATTTCACAAAAGAATCACAAAGTCAAAATTTCATCTATTGAAAAAGTCAACTGTACAAAATTCCAAGTTTGACTTTTTGAATTTTTGGTCAACCAAGGTTCTTTAACCCTAAAACAATGCTAATATGTGATTTGAATCATCATTCATCAAGAAAAATCAAAGAAAGTGAGTTAACTTGTAAAAGGGGGTAACCATAAAAAACTTAGAATTTTTCTAAGTTATGGAACAAAGTGGCTAGGGTACCAACTTTGCAAGGCCATATCTCCCAAACCCTAAGGCCTTTTTCTCCCATTCAAAGGTCAGATTGAAGTTCATGTTACATACTTCAAATATGTCAACTAGACCTCATTCCAATTCATCATGGATTTTGAGTTATTATTTGAGCAAAATCACAAAAAACATGAAAATGACATTTTTCCAACACAGTGAAATTTTCACTAAGTCAGAATCTGCCTTACTTTTTCCAAAATTTAGGGATATTTTTCACCTTGATCCAAGTCAAACCAGGTCTAGGGGTGAACATCAAAGTTAAAGTATGCCATAAGGGCTTTCCAACAAGTACCAGATCATCTCCAAATTCAATTTGAGCAAGGAGATACAACCCTTGAAACATGGAATCATGGACTGGTTTTACAAGGCAGAATTGTGCATATTTGCTCGATTTGTCCAAATCTGATAACTCCAAGCCTTGTCATCAATTTGGACACATCGGAGGATCAAATCTAAGGGGGGTGATCTGATCTCCAAGCCTCCCAAGTCCAAGAATCTACATTAGGCTTGTCATCCTTAAAAAGGCTACAAAGATACCAAGACTCCAATTTTGTTTCCAAGCCTTTAATGAATGCATCAAGGTGGCATGAATTGAGCCTATTATAACTGAATTCAGTCAAGACTTATCTCTGAACCAAAGCTACAAAGCCTGTGCTCTAACCTCAAGTCAATGGCTAGAGGAAACTTGAGATTCCTTTTGCATAACATTGGCCAAAGGCCTGCTGTAGTTGCCATTCACTATTGATGCCAAAAAAAACTTGACACACTATAAATAGGCCTCAATTGTGATCAGTTTGAGGACACCAAAGCACCCAAACTGATGCTTTCCTCAAAATCTCCACTTTCACTCCAATTTTGCCTTCTAACTCAAGTCACCATCGGATTTTGAGTTTGAGAGCAATTCCAACCAAACCAATGGTTCACACACCTCACATATAACATATAGAAGTGATACAAACTCTTACATAACATCTGGAACATCATTTTCACAAAATCACCAGCCAACTGCTCAAGTTCTTGACAGATTTGCAGTTGAGGTACCATCTCCAGTTCCAGATCATTTCCATCCATTCCAAGCATTCAAACACACTCCTTGGCACCTAAGGAAGATGTCTAGATCATTGGAACCTAGCTGTAACACCTCCAACTCAGAACTCGATCACCAGCTGCATGAGGTAAGCATGGACTCTTCAAACTCCATGATGCATGCAAATTTTACTGCACAATAATTTTGCCACATGTTCCTAATCATGTATGGAGTGATAACCCTCAATCAATTACCATGAATCAATTGTGTATGGAATTTCATTGTGTTCATGCTGAAATTAGGGTTCTTGAGGTTTTCTTCTGATTTCTCACTCAATACTCAAAATAAATGCAATTAAATTATATGGTTGTGATCCTTGTTCAAAAGCGAACTGGTTTGGTACTTGAATAGTGCAAAACCATTGAGAAATCATGGAGAAAAGTGAGAACATGCAAATCTGGAAAAACAGGGCACGCGGGCAAGAACTTGGTGTTCTTGGCGCCCTTTTTCAAATTTTTGAATATTTGAATATTTTGATATTTTTGTTAATTGATTCAAAAATTAATTTCTCTCTGAATATTTATGTTTTTGAATTGATTCTTTTTCCCAAAATTCACTCAAATGTTTAAATATTTTATTTTACAAAAAAATCCAATTTATATTATTTATTTAATATAGTTAGAATTTTTGTAATTAATTTCATTTTATTTGTTTTTTAACATTTTTAAATGGAATTCCCACTTTGATCTTTCAAAACCAATTGAATTTCAAACCCTCATGTAATTTAACATGATTTTTCAAAATATATTTCAAGGTGTACAACTTATTTTTGAATATATTTGGTATTTTATATCATTTTTCTTCATTTAATTTCCTTTGAAAAATAACACTTTTATTTAAAATTAGGGTTTCCTCTCGATTTTAAATTTTCAAACACTTTTGGGCCTCTAATAGAGTGTAAGACCCAACCCCCCTTTGTACATAAACAATTTTTGGGCCTCAGACATTGTATAAGTCCCAACACATTTTCAAAAATCTCGGTGCGATCGCCAGTTCAAAATCAAATCATCTGGGCCTCTCCTCGTGTTGTAAGTCTCATTCTCTTTTCTTTAAAACACTTTTGGGCCTCTAATAGAGTGTAAGACCCAACCCTCTTTTTTCAAACCATTTTTTATGCCTCAGATGTTGTATAAATCCCATTGTATTTTCAAAAATCACGGCGCGGTCGTCGCCTTTTAAAACAAAGTCATCTGGGCCTACCCTCATGTTGTAAGTCCCATCTTTCTTTTTCATAAACACTTTTGGGCCTCTCTTTGAGTTGTAAGACCCATCCCTTTGTACAAAAACCCTTTTGGGCCTCAGTCGTTGTATAAGTCCCGGTACGATCTTCAAAACAATAGTGCGATCACTGTTAAACCCTGGGCCTCTCCTTGAGTATAAGCCCCAATAATCTTTTCAAAAACAACTTCTCTTTTGATTTAGATTCAACTGTACAGTTGTTATCAAAACTTTCTTTAATTTCTTTAAACAACTAACAATACAACTTGGAAGCTTGCTCACCTGTAAGTTTTAACAACTTTCATTTATTTGCTTTCCTATATATATAACTGTATTGTGGGAAGCTGCTCCACTGTAAGTCCTTCTTTCATATCCTTTTAAATACTTGTCATATATTAACTGTATATATACTAGTATATCTATTTAGAGTTCTCCCCGACAACTATGTCTAAAACTAGGTAAAGCCAATTGGTCACTCTTTAAATACAGTCAAAACTAGATCCCCATAGGATTTCTAGATATAGTCTTACCTTCTCTTGGGCTTAAACAATATGGAACAAAGAGAAAGGCAGTATTCTCGGTGAACCTTTTCTCAGACTGTCACTATTAGAACTTGTCAAAGAAATTCAGTTTCCCCAGAGAGGATTAATTCCCGGTGAAACTTCTCTTGAATTTCTTCAAACCCTAGAACTGTTCACTAAAGAAAAGATTATTCCCGGTGAAACTTTTCTTGAACTCTTCTTAATTTTGGGACCCACAGGCATCCTAAAAGCATCCCCGCCTCCTCTTGGGCTTTGTACAAGGACCCTTCGGCTTCTTAGAAGTTCTCATGCCTTCTCCTGGGCTTAATGCAAGGACCCTGAAGACCTCTTAAAGGTATAAGACAGAACTTAGTCATTCTTTACTGGAGCAGTCTTTCCAGAGTCAAAATCTCAGGCCAATTTAGGGTTGATTCTCATCCCTTAAAGCAGTTGCCTCCTCTTGGGCATCCTACAAAGATGAACTCTTCCACACCAGTAGACTTGGATAGTCTATATCTCCTCTTGAGTCTCAAAGACATTCTCAAGTTCCATAAAAACATAGGAGAAACCCTGATCATCCGATCAATCCCCAGCCAAGATCAATGTATCATCAGTATAACATTATCCCAAATCAGAACCTCAAGGCATCTGATACCTCAACTCTTCTATAAACACTTAGCAAGAGTTGATTCCCCATTTGGACCTGCCTCGGGATCTCAAACAATCCCCAGCAAAGATAGCCTCCTCTTAGGCTTTGTATAATGATCTTTCCTCAGCATAGTCAGCCTCTTCTTGGGCTTTGTACAATGATTCTCCCCATCAGAGCTAACCTTTTTAGACTCTTTTGTTGAGTCAATCACCTTTTTAGACTCTCTTGTTAAGTCAATCAACTTTCAGCACTCTCTTGTTGAGTTAACCCTTTTAGCCTCAATCCTGGGCTTTGTACAGGATAGATAAAAACACTCTCTTGTTGAGTCAATATTTTCCAGCCTCCTTTTAGGCCTGGTATAAAGATTTCCCCTAGCAGAAGTTAGCCTCCTCTTAGGCTTTGTATAATGATTTCTCCAGCTTGTTCAGCCACAATCCTGGGCTTTGTACAGGACAGATAAAAACACTCTCTTGTTGAGTCAAACCCTTTTTAGCCTCAATCTTGGGCGTGGTACAAGACAGATAAACACTCTCTTGTTGAGTCAGTCTTCTCTAGCCTCCTCTTAGGCTTTGTATAAGGACTTCCCTAGTGGATTCAATCAATCTCTTAGCTTCAACCTTGGGCTTTGATCAAGGCACACAAAAATCAACATCCCCTCAGAGGAAATAAAAAACCCTCTGTAGGAAGTCATTTCTTTGTTTATCACTTATCAAAACAGACGTTCAAAACAAATCTTAATCCCATATAACTGTTGTAAGTGGCACACTTGTTGATTAAAACATCCAAGCTGTCGTCCATCTTTTATCCTGGTAAACCCTCTCTTTCATCTAATTGCTGTAAGTGGCAAGCCTCTGGATTATTTACATCCACACCACTGTCCCTCTCTATGAGAATTTCCTAAGGAAAAATGGCATTGCTCAACACTGAGTTAAAGTTTTCTCCTTTAGGACAAATCCCCTATAAAGGAAATTATGGCATTGCTGGATTCTCATATCCCAATTAAAGTAACCCTCCTTTATAAACAGTCACCCAACAGTTGTGATAAACATACCAAATGTCTCCCTTTAAAGATGACAAGTTCTCTCTCAGTCAAACCTTTTAGCTTCAATCTTGGGCTTTGAACAAGACACAAATAATCAACCTTTTAGCTTCAATCTTGGGCTTTGAACAAGACACCAAATATCTTTTCCTCCCATAGAATAAGAGGAACTACGATTGTTCTGATTTCCCTGTTTCATTTAAATGGGAATACGTAGGCATAAGATTGTGAAATCTTAGCGAGCACACCAAACAAAAACTCTAGGTCCAGTACCTTCATATCAATCAAAACTTAGGTCCGGTACCTTACCAAAAACATCAGAAAAACCCGAACATCAACAAAAACTCACTCACTCTCTCATAATTCCCAAGAAACTTTCCCAACCCATTAATGGATAAACACCATCAAGTACAAAGCGAAACCTAAAGCTAACATCCTGTGGATAACCACATATAGGATGGGTACTTGACAACTCCCCATTGTATAACCTGACCCCGAACTCCCCAAATCTCTCTTAGCGTTTGTTCAGTTAAACATTCGCGTGCAAGGTTAGTTTTAGATAGTTTCCCTTTTCCTTCCAGCTTCACGGGATAAATAAGAAATCAGAAAGTAGCACCCCCTCCTCTTCATTGAGGAGAAAACCCAAATTTCGCGATAAGGTGGTCGCGTAACCGACAAAAATTGCGCGCTACAGTAGAAATGGCGACTCTGCTGGGGAGTCATTTTATTTGTTAGGGACTAGGATTATAGCTCCTAAGAGGTCTAGGATGTTAGTTTTAAGAATCAATATATATATATATATATATATATATATATATATATATATATATATCGCTTTTCCTAATTGATATCCGTGTTTATTTTTCTGCTAATGGGACTGCGGGTGATGCCGCATCTGGAAAGTTTGAGTGATACCTAAGATAAGTGATGGTATAGACGGGGGGTCTTATAGGGAGTTATTCCCGAATAAGCGATCCTGGTAGACCATCGAATCAGTGGATATACCCTTTGCGGATTCAATGTCTAAACGACTTCGGTTGTTGAAAGTAGATTATTCGATTGTGGTATCCATGAAACTGAGGATTTAGTAGACTGAGACCATGTGACTATTTTGTAGTGCGGAAGCTATCGGAAATAGTTGTCACGCGATACTACCCTTATTTGAGATTACCCTAAGATACTGCAGCTCGCTCGGGTGAACCAACCTGCTGTTGTTATCCCAAGGGGGATCAATGATTTTGGGGACAAGTACAAAAATTTACCAGTACAACCTTTGGGAATGGGTAGAGCCATGACTTCATGACACTGAACCTTTGACCCCATGTTTTTCTATGTTTTTGTGTGCTGCATTCATGCATTCATTTCATTAAAAAAAACTTTAAACAAAGAAAAATCTTCTTTTCTATTCTCTCCTTTTCAAATTAAACTAAGACAATGATTGTAAATATCAGAGAGAAAGATTGCGTTATGGATTTCAGTAGAAGGAAGACTCATAAGTACACCTTCAAGGTTCCAAAACTAGAGGATTTAAGAGGATTGGCAAGGATGATCACCAACCCTGATGCTTTCAGAGCTAAGTGCGGAGGACTGCTGTCTCTGTTAAGGGTCCATGTAATTAAAGGAATACTGGCTACGCTGGTTCAGTTCTATGATCCAGTTTATCACTGTTTCACATTCCCGAATTATCAACTAGCACCAACGCTGGAGGAGTACTCTCACCTGACTGAAATACCCATTACTGACCAAGCTCCCTTTTCTGGATTGGAAGAAATTCCAAAGGATCAAATCATTGCAAGAGCAATCTATTTGGACGAGTCAGAAGTTAGGACTCACCTGACCATTAAGGATGGAATCCAAGGTTTACCGGCCAAGTTTTTGATAAAGAAAGCCCTGTACTTTGCCAGTATATGGAACGTGACTGCTTTCGAGAGCATCTTTGTCTTACTCACCTACGGGTTATTTCTGTTTCTCAACATTGATAGCTTCATTGATATCAATGCCATTAAGATATTTCTGATTGGAAACCCTGTACCGACCTTGCTTACAGACGCCTATCATTCTCTACATTTAAGGAATTTGTACAGCGGAGGAATGATCACACGCTATACAAATGGTTCACTTCCTATTTACCCAAGTCTGCTGCTTTTTGGGATCATAAGAGTACTCTACGTTGGTCGCAGAGAATCATGTCTCTTACTAACTCTGACATAGATTGGTACAATCGGATCTATGACGGGGTAAGAATCATTGACCGTTGTGGAAATTTCCCTAATGTACCCCTCATAGGAACTAAAGGAGGAATCAACTATCATCCAGTTTTAGTTCGTCGTCAATTCGGATACCCAATGAGGCATGTCCCGCGTAATGCTCATCTAGAAGGTCTTTTCTTCAAGGAAGGAGAAAGTGACAGGGCACTAAAGACAGAAATAGTGCATGCCTGGAAACATGTTCATAGGAAAGGAAGAGAGTCTCTAGGAAAACCAGACTGTGTCTCTGTGGAACCTTATCTCCACTAGGTACAAACTAGGGCTCTCAAGCTGAGGATGTCTTACCCTCGTCAAGAAGTTCTTCCGTTAAAGGAATCTGTCATTTATTTTATGTCTGATACGGAAAAACTCCAGGTTACTCTCAACAAAGTTCAACGGGAAAAGAAATCTTGGAAGAACAAGTACCGCATTCTCAATGTGGAGTGTACCAAAATACAACAACTATTAAAAGAAAAAGATGCTCTGAACGAGATTTCAGAACAACATGCTGTAGAAAACCAAGAAGACCAAAGGAATTTGCTCGCTCCTTTCACTTGGAAAAAGGATGACAACCCGACAACGGCTCAAGAGCCCCGGTCAAAGAAAAGGAAAATACCAAAACCAGCACCTGAGCTCTCTTCAGAGAGGACTCATGATCCATAACCTTAGACTTTTCCTTTTTTAGCACTTTGTAAATTACTGTATTTCCATTTCCACAATCTTTGAATTCAATAAAATGGGGTTTCCCCACTGTATGATATTTACAATCCAATTGTTGAAGTTTCTTTTGATTACAAAAAATTAAATTAATATATAATCATTGCATATCATTCATCATTCTCACATAACGCATTCTTCTTCCCTACGAATCTCACGTTTGTGTCTAAATTCTAGAGTCAAACTGTCTCATTCATACAATACTCAGGCCAATCGACAAAAGAAAATGGATGATCTCGAGGAAGAGAACAAAGAGTTGAGAGAAGAAATAGACACTCTGAAAGAAGATTCGAGAAAGCTTCACAATGACATGCAGTCTCTGGCAGCAACTCAGATACAACAACAAAGGACTGTGATCTCAGAGATCACATCTACGCCTATAGTAGAAAAGTTTGATCCTCGGTACAACATGCCTAAAGATCGTCCCTGGGGCATGCCACTCAACTATATCCCGGAAGGATATATTCCACAGATCACGGAAGATCCAGAAACTACAGCAGGAGCCGCTGGGCCTGAAGGTTACAAACTTCGGGGAAACGAAGATGCCAGGGGCATGACAACAACTCCTGAAGGTTACAAACTTCAGGATAGGGAAGCACCAAGAGTCACTGTTGTAGTGACTATACCACCACCCGTGGTACACACTGTCCTGGAAGGACAGATTCCACAAATACCTTCTGGTGGAAACGAAAGTATGTACGACAGATTGAATGAGTTCCAGGAATAATTCCTGGAAATGCAGAAGGAACTACATACCATTTGTGGTCAGGATCTATTCGGAAAGGACGCCGCAGACCTTTGTTTGGTCCCCAATGTGAAAATTCCGCACAAGTTCAAGGTGCCTGAATTTGAGAAATAGAAGGGCAACTCTTGCCCTCAAAGTCATTTGGTGATGTACGCTCGAAAGATGTCAACTCAGACAGAGAACCAACAACTAATGATCCACTATTTCCAAGATAGTTTAACCGGTGTCGCACTTAAATGGTACATGGGTTTAAACCGCACCAAGATCATCACTTTCAGAGATCTTGGCGTTGCCTTCGTTCAGCAGTATAAGTATAACCTGGACATGGCACCGACAAAGATCAACTCAGAGCCATGTCGCAGAAGAACAAGGAAACCTTTAAGGAATATACTCATAGATGGCGTGAAATTGCCGCCCAGATTTGTCCACCTCTTGAGAAAAAAGAGATGACAAAAATCTTTTTGAAAACCTTGAGCTCATTTTACTACGACCGAATGGTCGCCAGTGCGCCCAACGACTTCACTGAGATGGTGAGTATGGGAGTACGTCTTGAAGAAGCAGTCTGAGAAAGACATCTGGTCAAAGATGCCGGACCATCAAGCAGTACCAAAAGATACTGTAGCACTTTCCAAAAGAAAAAGGGCAAGATGTTGGTAATATCTCTCTCGGAAAGCAAAGGCGACAGTACCAACCAGTAGCAGCTGTAACTCTTGCTATCAATCCTGTGCCAGCTCCGACTTATCTACCTCAGGTTGCTCAGAGCCAACCGAATCAACAACAATATCATCAAAAGACACAACAGCCTCTTCAGCAGGCTCGTCTTCAGTACAACAACAACCATACAATACGACCACCAGGGTTTAACCCTATACCAATGTTGTACGCAGAATTATTTCCACTACTACTAGTCAAGGGGCATGTCCAAACCAGGTCTCTTCTTACAATACCAGAGAATCCACCTTTTTGGTTTAAACCTGATCAGACTTGCCCTTACCATCAAGGAGGACTGAGGCATAACATAGAAAACTGTCTCAGCTTCAAATCCGATGTACAGAAGCTTGTGAGGAGCGGGGTCTTATCCTTCAAGGATACAAATCCAAATGTTCAGACAAACCCGTTGCCTCAACACGAGAAAGCTGTGGTAAATTTGATAGAGGAAGAGTCTAAAAACAGATATCAAATTCACGATGTACTCTTATTGGGAACCAACCTGGTCAAAATGCATTGCAAACAGAGTGAATACGGTCATGTACCGTCTCATAACTATCACCAGTGTGATATCTGCTCTAAAAACAATCAAGGATGTCCTGTGGTGCAATCACCTCTACACACTACTACGAAAAACCCATTTAACAACAGTTGGGAATGACATATAATGACGCGGGCGAAGGCGTTGTTATGTAGATTGTCGTTGTAAGTTCGCTATTTCTACAACGGCCTGGAAATCATTGTTGAAAGGCAGGACGCACGCTATATATCACAATGGTTATGATAATAAACCGTTGCGATATATACACTTAGGTTCTGGGTTCGAAACCCATCAGCAGCGAAATTATATAAAACATAAATTACTTATGATATCGGTTACAATAGATAACCGTTGTTGTAAGTACCCTAAGTTTATTATATTAAATGTAGATTGCTTGTTTTCCAAACACCTCATTAAATAAATATACATGGATTCAATTTGATGAAGATGTCTATAATCTGCAAATTAAACTGTTCTTGAAAACCAACTTAAACAAACCAATGTTGTTTTCTGATTGCATTCGTCTCATCGTGCATTTCACGCTCTTTTACATATATTATGGTTTATTGATCTGACTCCTTCGATATATCGCTATCTTCGATTATAGTTAAATTTCCATAAGATCAACAAGACATTGGATAATCTGCCTCATCTTTGATTTAACTATAATGGAAGATGGCGATGCATCTAAGGATCCAGATCATTATACCATAATCTATATATAAAAGAACGTGAGAGAAATGATGAGAGGCATGCAATCAGAAAACAACATTGGTTTGTTTAAGTTGGTTTTCAAATACAACTTAATTTGCAGATTATAAGTATCTATGTCAAATTAACTGAATGTATTTTAAGTGAGGGTTAGTGAAACAAACAATCTACATAGAATATAATAAACTCAAACAATATTCTATACCAGATCCAGATATTATAAACTCATATAATACGCTTGCTTCCACCAGCAAACTTTAAGTGAGGGTTAGTGAAACAAACAATGTAAATAGAATATAATAAACTCAAATAACATTCTATACCATATCCAAAAATTATAAACTGATATAATACGCTTGCTTCCACCAGCATCATCACCCTGTATCATCCCCTTAACCTGAAAGGAAACAAAGCAAACTTCAAAAATGAGCATCCTCAGTTGAAAACAAACCCTAAAACCATAATCCAGTGAAGAGTAAAGAGAGGAACAGGAATAACACACCTTTTAATGAAATTAATTGTGGAACAGGAATCAATTATGATGTTGAACTAGTTTGGGAAGCAATGAAAAAAAATATAAGGAGGAAGAAGCTTACACAAAAGCTTCATACTTCTTATATTTCTTTTCATTGTTTCTAAAACTAGATAAAGTTTGCTTACAGTGTTGATTTTTCATTTACTAACATCTTGTTCGTAAAGCTATGAAGAAAAAGTACATGGTGGATGAAGTTTCTATCATAGCTTCATGCTTCTTGTACTTTTTTCCATAGCTACGCAAACATTATGATGTTTCCAAAGCATGGTCTTTGTTAAGGTAGTGAACACGAATATGAAAAAATAAGAACAATCAACAAAAATAACAATCCACAAACGAGATAATGGGAAATATCTAACAATAGATGGAACAAGAAGAATACCTTAATGTATGAAGCACAAGATTCACGGCTAATGGTGAAAACGAAGAGAAAAAATGGGTTCTAGGGTTTCACTTTGAAGGCAACGACGTTACTGTCAATTAAGTGAAAGTTATTTTGCTTATATATGGGTAAACTATTTCACAACTGTTAACAATAACAACCGTATAGATAGATATTTATTTATTATAAATATATCACTACGGTTAACTATAATAACCGTTGTGATAACCATTTTATCTGTGAATTTTAAAATAAATAAAAATCGTATAAATAGGTATTTATTTATTATAAATATATCACTACGGTTAACCAGGAGAACCGTAGTGATAACCCTTTTATTTGTGAATTTTAAAATAAATAAAAAAGAAAAGGTGCACCTTAACTTCTCACTTAATGCATCTGCAGTTTAAACATCAACAATGTAATTCACAATGCATCTGCAGTTTAAACATCAATAATGTAATTCAAACCTTAATTCAACTATTACATTTCATAACAAAGTAAACATTAAACATAAAGGAGACAAGAAAAAATAATATCTTGATATTTCCAGAAAATATCTCTGATTTCAGTTTGTTCTTCAAATTCTTGTTCTTTTTCTTTAAATTCTCATACATAACCTTCAGATAGCCCACAACTTCCAACTCTGACTTCATAATGCTCTCATCGTCATTTCCATCTCTTTCTCCCACGTCTTCATCCCATATGAACAAATTACATGTTTCATCGCTCCTCCAAAATGGACATCTCCAAAAAAGCCTTCCTTTATTTAGTCCCTTCTTGCATTGATACGAAACCATACGACCATCACAACCACAAAAATTTCCAGATCGAGATTTTACACTGGAAGAAGACGTAGAAACACCTTTGGATGATTTTGTCTTCAAATGTGACATTGCAACACCTTAAAGTAGAACACTTTCTTGTTGTTGTTGTCTTCTTCCCGACAATGGTGATGGCGTTGGTGTTAGGGTTGTTTCGACTTGTTTCTTTTTTCAATGGATAAATTGATATATACTTGGTGTTTAAAATACATAACAGTTTGTAACAACGGTTTTAAGAAAAAGCTGTCGTGATATCATTATTATTTTTTAGTTAAATATTAATAAAACCTAAAAAGGGAGAATTTACGTCAAAGGGATAAACTATTTGAGGGCGATGAGGTTCGAACCCATGATAACTAGATTGTATCACCACGGTTTTTATAACAACCGTTATTATACCCTTGAGATTTCTAATTAAAATAATGCACGCGCATCCAGTACACACTATAAGAACGGTGTATAGGATGCCGTTGTAAACCTGGCATTGTTGTTTGGGCGTTTTGTAGTAGTAACAGGAACAGATGGATCTCGGATAGATCCAAGATCAGTGAATTCGTGAAGTCAACATGACTTATGCAAATTCCAACATCATTCAAAACCACGACATCCGTGCAATGAATGTCAACTTGGTGGTAATGCACTCAAGGCAAAGCCAACATCATGATCTGCCACGGCACGATTACGATTCTTGTCTGATCTGCTCGATAAATAATCAGGGATGCTCTTTTGTACAAGGGGCCCTCCAGCGTCAGATGGATCTTGGATGGATTCAGGATTACCGTGATAGAAGTCATTATCAAGTTAATATGATTCAATCTTTGATATTCGCTTGATGAATACCAACTTGGTGGAATTACACGCTAAGCAAGTCCGGCTCGGTTTTCTGACTTCGCACGATTATTAGAACTGTAAGGTATGTCGTGAGAGTGACCAAGGTTGTGCACTCATTCAAAGAACACTGTAACACTTGTTGAACCACTGGTGGCTTCCGATCTATATGGACGAAGCTACACAGCAGATCAGTATGACTGACGGGAACCCTACTAGGCATCAAAGTCAGGATGTTCGATCAATGGAAACAAATCTAGTAAGGTTGCACTGCATATAAAGCGGACGTGGCCGGGTGCCACTACACAACTATGAGCGCTGTAGAGTTTGTTCAGAGAATAACTAAGGACGCTACCTCATGCGAGCAGCCCTTCAAAGTCAGTTAGACCACAAAGAGGTTCAACCATGTTCGAGCTCTGGTCCGGCTAACACAATGTCAGACTATTTTCCCAATCGAGGCAAAGAAGTTGTTTTGATCCCTAAGCGAGAAGTGTCCAAAGATGTATGCGTCATAATCCCTTTACTCCATGAATAAAGAGTTCCCCTTGATAGTGGAAAGATTCTCAACCTCGAACCAATTGAGGCCGGCTATGATGGTCAGAAAAATCAAAAGGATCCTGTAGTTATCCCTTATAAATACGGTCCAACAACAATTAATAATGGAAAGGAAACTCCATTACCCTCCGTCGTGAATATTGCAGACATCAGTTGAGTGACACAGAGCGGTCGAATCTTCAACCGAGGAGTTGGAGAACCTACCAGAGAAAAGTAACCTCAGACAGAAGTTCTAAATCAACCGGTCGGTCAATCCAGTGATCCCGAACTTTCAAAGAACAATGACGAGATGCTGAAGCTCATCCAGAAGAGTGAGTACAACATTGTTGATCAATTATTGCAAACACCTTCAAAAATCTCTGTACTATCTCTTTTACTCAGTTCGGAAGCTCACAGGGAGGCTCTACAGAAAGTTTTAGAGCAAGCCTTTATGGAACAAGATGCAACGATAAGACAATTCGACAACATCATCTCCAACATCACTTCCTGCAACAACTTGGGGTTTAGTGATGAAGAACTGCTGGAAGAGGGCCAGAATCACAATATGGCACTCAACATTACAGTTAACTGCCAGGACGATGCATTAGCCAGTGTACTGGTAGACACCGGATCAGCTCTGAATGTTATGCCAAAATCTACTCTGATGCGATTATCATTTCAAGGATCTCCGATGAGGGGCAGTGAGGTCATCGTCAAAGCATTTAACGGATCCCGAAAAATAGTTATCGGTGAAGTCGACCTTCCCATAACTATCGGTCCTCACACTTTCCAAGTCACTTTCCAGGTCATGGACATCCGGGCAGCCTACAGTTGTTTGTTAGGAAGACCTTGGATACACGAGGCTTAGGCAGTCACTTCGACACTTCACCAGAAGCTTAAGTTCGTCAAGAATGACCAACTAGTCACAGTCTGCGGAGAGCAAGCCTTGATCGTGAGCAACTTATCATCGTCCACTTGTGTAGAACCAGAGGAGGTTATTGGAACCCAATTCCAAGCACTTTCAGTGAGCAACGACAACCAGTCAGAAAAAGGAACATCGATTTCCTCGTACAGAAATGCTCTCGAAGTAATCAAAAGTAACAATGCAAAAGGATGAGGAGAACTTGTCATTCCTACTGACAACAAGACGAAGAAAGGTCTTGGTTTTTCCTCAACCTGTACCTAGACTGCTACTAAAGATGAAAATCTTCATCCCATTCAGAAATTCTTCCATAGTGGAGGTTTTCTTCACCTCGTGTCTCAAGAAGTCCATACCATCAACGAGGGTGATTCCTCCGATACGGATGAAGAGTGGAAGTCCTATCTTAACGAAGACGGTTATATGTCTCAAGGAGAGGTGCATACGCCATTTTGCTATCCCTCACAGAGTCCGAGATATATACCGAGTGTCGCTCCCGGGATTTTCATCCAGGTACAAACACGAAAGTGGCGCGGAAACAGAGTCGCCAGCAATGTGTATTTATCCCGAGAGAGGGAAAGGAAACACTGCATAAACCTGGGGGAAAGGAAAAGTATGGTCTCGCGACCAAGAGAAACGGGTAAGGGAGTCGGTTACGCGAAGCGAAGGTGTTAGCACCCCACGCGTCCATCGTACTCGATGGGATCCACGCTTGTTATCTCGATCAAAGGGTGTCGTCGTCTGGAGCTCCACTGCTACTGGACCGGAGAAGGAGCGAGAACGGAAAAGAACGGAGAAATGAAGAAGAAAAGAAAAAGAAGTGACTCGATAGGACGTCCTCGGAGTCCTAGGCCTACGTATTCCCTCGGGAACGGGAAAATCAGAGTCAGCGTAGTTCGGACACGAACTAAGGGGGGAGGTTGCTCGCTAAGACATCGCCGTCTCGTACCTACGTATCCTTAATCTAACCAAAAGGAGGAAATCAGAGCAGTCGTAGTTCGACTTAACCAAGTCTGTATTTTTTATGAGCGACGTTAAGTTCGCGTCCGGCAGTTAGGGTCGATGCCTGTTTGCGACGAGACGGAAGTAACGTGCCCTTTTCTGAAAATGAGGTTTGAAACTTAACGATCCCGAAGGATAAAAAGGTTTGAGTTTGTTTTGTGTTTTTTAGACAGAAGTGTTTTTGAAGTTGTTTGTAACTTGCATTGTACCCAAGTCTACAACATAGGAACGAATACGTCGCGTATCGTCCCCAACAGGACGTACACTAAGTACCCTAGAAAAATGAAGGGAGACCCCCCATTATTCACTTCCTACATCTAAGGCCCATGCGCAATACACGTTTAACCTTTATTAAGTGTTTTAGAAAGATTATGAGATGAGAAGAGAAGACTCAAGTCGAAAAGAAAACACTAAAAGGGATCTAATTTGTTCCTAATGTTATCATGTAAAAGTGGCCCTAAGGTCAAGGTTTGAGAACCTAAGTCTAAATATAAGAGAGGGATAGCACTACCTAATGCCTATCCTACCTCACCTTAATCAAAAATTAAGGATGAGCTAGGATCCCAAGGGTGTGGAAAAGTTGTACACAAAGCATTATATCATGTTATTCACAAGAGAGAAAGACAAGTAAAAGAGATGAGATGAAAGAAACGATGAACATGGATAACCATACACATGTTCAAGTACCTTACCTCTGCCCCTACACAAAAGGTTAGCATAAAATCATCACAAGTAATGAATACAAGTGAAAGAAACTAATCCAACTAATACTAGTTGCTCTAAGAAGACAAACTAATAAGAAAGTAAAATTCAAACCAAAAAGGAAGGGACCTAATGGTTAAGGAACATCCTAAGTCAGTAGGTACATGTTAATGGCCTCTACTAATGCTAAGGTATCAAACAAAGTCAAGCTATGTTGGAACATGCACCAAAAAATCAAACAAATGCAAGTTAAACATTAACTATGCAAGATGAATGCATACGGTTCCTAAACGTGAAGGAATGCACATATAAACATCAAGGTCAGAAGTAAATGACATTTGTTAATGCATGGAGATGTCATTAAGATGGCATGTGATTCATGAATGCAAGCATTGATCAAGTAAGAAGAAATGGGAGAAAACATTATTCAAGTTCCAACAATGAAGCATACTAGTAATGCAAGTAGAAAATGAAGATGTAAGATGAATAATCATGCAAATGGATCCAAGGCAGTAGCTCATGACATTTGAAATGGCAATTAGAAGTCAATCATGTTCTTACAAAGTCCATACAAGTCTCACATTGAAGCACATTGAAGAATAAGAACAACTAGGTCCAAACAAGTTCATACAAGTTCAAACTATGCACATACTAGACAAAACAAACCAAAAGAAGTCATGTAAGTGAAATGAATCATGCATGAGCTTCCAATTCAGTAGCATATCACCCTTTACATGAAATGGAAATCAAAATAAGAATCCTATAATGCTCATACATAACTCACATCACTACTTGCTAAAGGTTAAGAGCAAAACAAGTTCAAAATTGTCAATCATGGATTACTTATGAAATGAGTGAAGATAGATGAAATTAGAATGAGCTAAAGGCATGTTAGACATGTCAAAGTCAGAGGCTATTGACCTCCAATAAGTCTCATGTAAATCCTAAAATAAATAGAAGAACTAGATCACACAAGGTTCAAACAAAGTTAACAAACAATGTTCAATTAGGAAATGACATACCAAAGTCATAATGCATGAAACAAATGGGCACTTGTGGGTCAAAAGAGAATTTACAAGCATATGAACATGTTATAGGTCCTATGAGATCATGTATAATGGAATGATGCAACAATTAAAAGCATATTACACAAACAAATGAAACTAAAGCAAGTTGAGCAAGTGAAGATAATTTGTGGTCATATGAATTCAATTAAGTGAAAAGAAATTATGAGTCACACATGAATGATTAGAGATGATATAAAATAGAAAGTGAGTCAAGTTTGGATAGCTTTTAGGTCCTATAAGTCCTCATGAAGATATACCATGCAACACACAAGAAAAAATGGACAAAGAAAGATCAAACACCAAGTATCAATCCATGTTCATGTAAGTCTATACAAATAAATCAAAGCTAGGTTTTAAGAACCTATAATTTGGTTTTAGAAGACCTATAAGTATGCCTAAACATGTATACAAATGAATGCACAAGTATCATGTTGAATGGTTACACAATGAACATAATGCCCTAGAACTAGCACTCTAAACATCTACACAAACAAGGTGCATTTTAACAATTAACACAAGCATGACTAAATGTTGTAAAAATTCAAAGGATACAATTGAGATGGAGTGTAATCATATGATAAACAATATGAAAAATAATGAGCCAAAATTCATTTGTTATCATGTTTAAACAAGACCTATAATGTGCACTATAGTCATTGAACAAACACATACAAGATGACATTCAAAAGCTAATCAAATATCACCTAAAAAATCCTGAAAAATTACATAGTAGTTATAAATATGTCCTAATATCTCATGTCAAGTTCCATGTAAAAAATAACTACCAAACTTCTTATAGAAAATGATTTGTGTATCAAGTATCACTAACTATGCTCATTAAGGTACAACACAAAGAAAATTCTAAAACAGGCATCAAAATTAATCAAAAATTAAAATTAAAAATACCAAAAATTAAAAGAGAGGGTTAGGACCAAGTATAAATTTCTTAGAATTTTTAGTAAAAAGGAACTATTTTTAAAATTGGTATTTGAAACACATAGAAAAAGAAAAAAAAAACTACAAATATAATCAGGGGGTGCGTGGGAAGTAAATATTCAGTTCATGGTTGCATTGGGCCCAAGGCTGGGGGTGTGCATAGCAATTGGGGTTAAGTCCAATACGCGTGAAGCCTGGTGGTTCATGATTTGGTCTTCAGTCAACATCTTTGACTCCACGTAAGCCACATGATCAGGTCTAGGTAAGAAGTATGTCAATCCAAGGTCCAAGAACGAATGAGCAGAGTAACACACGCGTACCTCACACACATACCACCATCTAATTATTCAAAAAAAAAAGGAAAAAAAATAAAATAGGAACATAACACCACATGTGACACACACGCGTATTTTAATGCGTTGGCCATCTCCTCGCCATCGGATCAGCATGCATACACGGCCAGGATTAAAACAATGAAGCAGCTAGGGTTTGTGACAACCGCCACCGGAGCAATTTTACGATCATGTTCTCCGGTCATGCACTCCCGGTGCTTATACATTTTTTCCAGAAATCAACAAGAATACCATGGTTCGACTCGCCTTCTTTCACTGAATCCGAATCCATCACTGGTTTTGCCTAAATCTAACCCTATCATACAAAACGAATCAAGAATATTCTAAGATCTAAAACTGAAACTCACGTTTGGCTTACTCTTCCTATCCAGAAACATTGCCTCCCTAAGGAGGACCCAAGTAACAAGCTATCTACATTCCTAACCACGTGACACTACACAAATGCTTGAAAGAAATCTCACTAACCTTTAATGGAGTTTGCTGTGAATCCTTCAAGAAACCTCTAGCAACTTCGTATTTGCCTTCAAATCACCTCTGGATGCGAAATAAACGCACATAATAACCTGAACCTGGCTTGAAATTGAGATTGATGACGGTGGAGCTGAAACTCAAATCTCAGGATAGTGTGGTTACAGCTTCAATCTACTGCGTTCAGAAGCTTCGTTGATGATTGTTGATGATGAACCTTGAAGGAGAATGCAGAGAGAGAGAGAGAGAGAGCTTATGGAGAGAGTTTCGAAAGAGAGAACCAAAAATGAGAAAGTTTGGAGAGTGGTGAAAAGTGGTTGTAACTGAATCCCTCCCCCCGCTTCTGTTAGGGTTGTGAGCTTATATATGTGAGGTTGGAGTGTAGTTTAGATGTTGATCATGGTTAACAATGTAGTTACAAGTTTGGTTAGTGAAATTGAAGAGTGGGAATGAGACTATGGTAAACACGAGTTATTTCTATGCATGTGTATATTCATGATGGCAATGATATGTGTGATGATATTGTGAGTACAAGTCAAAATTTTTAGCAACTTGTTGATGAAGTTTTTTGTCATTTCTTTTATGGACATAAGAAGCAAGTGTGAGGTGGTATGCCATTATGTAAGTTTATGCATGGCTTGAAATGGTAAGATGAATGAGGTGTATTCGTGACAACAGATTTGAACACCAACCAAAACCTACATGTGTATAGCCTTACCAAAATTCAATTGACCAGCTAGCTTGGTGCTCAAGTATCTCACAAATGGCACGTGCACTTTTGGTATTTGAGAGGCCTTTCAAAAGATCTCATGATGAGCTTCCAATTGTGCTTTGAATCACTCCATTTGGAGCTCAAATGAGAGAGATACATTGGTCCAAAGTTGAGAGGAAAATGATTTGACTAGGCAGACTGCATGCATGCATGGGCTGCTCATGTTGGGCAAAATTTCATCTTTGATACCCGTGACTTGATCTTGCCATATCTTGAGATGTGTTTGTCAAAATAAAAAGCGCTCAACATCAAAGTTGTAGAGGGATACAAGATGAACAACTTTGATCTTGACAACTTTTTCATTTGAAGCTTGCATCCTAGTGTAATTGGTCCCTGAACTTGAACCTAGCATGTACACAACATGTTTGATCAATTGCATGCGTGTGGCTCGCCCATGACTTGGGCATGCTGGCCAAAATGCAACTTGCAACCTCCAACTTTAAAACATCACAACTCCTTCAATTTTGGTCCAATGGAAGTGTTCTAGCTATGGTCCTGAAGCTTGGAACATAAACTACAAGATAGGGCTTGGAATTTTTCCATTTGAAGTTTTTACCCTGAAGAAAGAGAGCTCTAAAGATGGTCCTTTACCCTGCCAAAACTTACCAAATAAGGAAACTTTATGAAATCTATTTTTAGCAACTTTCCACATCTCTTGATTTTTGATGGATCCCTTGATATTTCTTGATCAAATCTTCACCAAGGATCATATTTGAGATGAGGAACATGAAATTGACCTTAAAAAGTCAAGAGTTGACTTTTTCCTCTGCACAGTTGACTTTTTCCCAATTCTCCTAATTTTCAATCAAGTGACCAATTGAATATCCTCTGAAACAAATTGATGGACAATTCTCCATCCTTAGACACTTAAGGACATGTAGAATACCATGAGATCAAGTTTTGCCCAAGAAATCAGAAATAAACTGATTTCATGGCAAACCCTATTTTTAAACCCTCAGTCTAGGAGAAATCAGCACATCCTCCAAATCCAAATTCCTTTGAGTATGATGTGTATCCTCTCAAACAATGAGGAGATGTACCATTTATAGATGATAAAAGCTTAAATATATTGCCCATTGGGGCATTATACTCAAGAATTCCAAAACCCTAGTTTTGCATTGGTTAGGATGATGTGATTCCCTTGCATTCTCTTGTCAAGCTTGGTCATATGATAAGGTGATGACTCAATTTAAGATCTCTTGAGGCTCAAGGCTCCTTGGATTTGGTTTAGACACCCTGATCCCATGCCAATGAACCAATGAAATGCAAGGATGATAATGCAAACATGCAATGAAACATAAGCCAATAAAAAACCAGAGGGCATATTTTGAGGTGTTACAGCTGCCCCTATTCAAACTTCTTGGATCCTGGAGTATGGAAACAAAGGCTTCCAGATGAGTGGGATACACGGAGATTTAATACCAACATAACCTGGAAATTTGCAATCAGCGGGGATAACAAAAATGCAATGAATATGATGACGGCCGACGGCGAACTCGGAAAGGTAGACCGGCCGAAGGCGGACTAAACTGGGGATATAAGAACAAACGAGTACGACCGAAAGCGGACTCGAAAAGAAAGACCGGCCGAGGATGGCATTTTAACAACAAACGAGTACGACCGAGAGCGAACTCGAAAAGAAAGACCGGCCGAGGACGGAATTTCAACAACAAACGAGTACGACCGAGAGCGGACTCGAAACGAAAAGACCGGCCGAAAGCAGAATTTCAACAACAAACGAGTACGACCGAAAGCGGACTCGAAAAGAGAGACCGGTCAAGGACGGCATTTTAACAACAAACGAGTACGACCGAGAGCGGACTCGAAAAGAAAGAGCGGCCGAGGATGGCATTTTAACAACAAACGAGTACGACCGAGAGCGGACTCAAAAAGAAAGACCGGCCGAGGACGGCATTTTAACAACAAACGAGTACGACCGAGAGCGAACTCGAAAAGAAAGACCAACCTCAAACGGAATTTCAACAACAAACGAGTACGACCGAGAGCGGACTCGAAAAGAAAGACCGACCGAAAGCGAAATTTCAACAACAAACGAGTACGACCGAAAGCGGACTCGAAAAGAAAGACCGACCTCAAGCGGAATTTCAACAACGAACGAGTACGACCGAGAGCGGACTCGAAAAGAAAGACCGACCGAAAGCGGAATTTCAACAACGAACGAGTACGACCGAAAGGGGACTCGAAAAGAAAGACCGACCGCAAGCAGAATTTCAACAACAAACGAGTACGACCGAGAGCGGACTCGAAACGAAAGACCGACCGCAAGCGGAATTTCAACAACAAACGAGTACGACCGAAAGCGGACTCGAAAAGAAAGACCGAACACGAGCGGAATTTCAACAACGAACGAGTACGACCGAAAGCGGGCTCGAAAAGAAAGACCGACCGCAAGCGGAATTTCAACAACGAACGAGTACGACCGAGAGCGGACTCGAAAAGAAAGACCGGCCGAGGACGGAATTTCAACAACAAACGAGTACGACCGAAAGTAGACTCGGAAAAAAAAACCGGTCGAGGACGGAATTTCAACAACAAACGAGTACGACCGAAAGCAGACTCGAAAAGAAAGACCGGCTGAGGACGGAATTTCAACAACAAACGAGTACGACCGAAAGCGGACTTGAAAAGAAAAACCGGCCGAGGACGGAATTTCAACAACAAACGAGTACGACCGAAAGCGGACTCGAAAAGAAAGACCGGCTGAGGACAGAATTTCAACAACAAACGAGTACGGCCGAAAGTGGACTCGAAAAGAAAGACCGGCCGAGGACGGAATTTCAACAACAAATGAGTACGACCGAAAGCGGATTCGAAAAGAAAGACCGGCCAAGGACGGAATTTCAACAACAAACGAGTACGACCGAAAGCAGACTCGAAAAGAAAAACCGGCCGAGGACGGAATTTCAACAACAAACGAGTACGATCGAAAGCGGACTCGAAAAGAAAGACCGGTCGAGGACGGAATTTCAACAACAAACGAGTACGATCGAAAGCGGACTCGAAAAGAAAGACCGACCACAAGCGGAATTTCAACAACGAACGAGTACGACCGAGAGCGGACTCGAAAAGAAAGACCGACCTCAAGCGGAATTTCAACAACGAACGAGTACGACTGAAAGCGGACTCTAAAAGAAAAACCGACCGCAAGCGGAATTTCAACAACGAACGAGTACGACCGAGAGCGGACTCAAAAAGAAATACCGACCTCAAGCGGAATTTCAACAACGAATGAGTACGACCGAAAGCGGACTCGAAAAGAAAAACCGACCGCAAGCGGAATTTCAACAACGAACGAGTACGACCGAGAGCGGACTCAAAAAGAAAGACCGACCTCAAGAGGAATTTCAACAACGAACGAGTACAACCGAAAGCGGACTCGAAAAGAAAGACCGACTGCAAGCGGAATTTCAACAACAAACGAGTACGACCGAAAGCGAACTCGAAAAGAAAGACCGACCGAAAGCGGAATTTCAACGATAAACGAGTAGGACCTAGAGCGGACTCGAAAAGAAAGACCGACCGCAAGCGGAATTTCAACAACGAACGAGTACAACCGAGAGCGGACTCGAAAAGAAAGACCGACCTCAAACAGAATTTCAACAACGAACGAGTACGACCGAAAGCGGACTCGAAAAGAAAAACCGACTGCAAGCGAAATTTCAACAACGAACGAGTAAGACCGAGAGCGGACTCTAAAAGAAAGACCGACCTCAAGTGGAATTTCAACAACGAACGAGTACGACCGAAAGCGGACTCAAAAAGAAAAACCGACCGCAAGCGGAATTTCAACAACGAACGAGTACGACCGAAAGCGGACTCGAAAAGAAAGACCGACCGAAAGCGGAATTTCAACGACAAACGAGTACGACCTAGAGCGGACTCGAAAAGAAAGACCGACCGCAAGCGGAATTTCAACAACGAACGAGTACGACCGAAAGCGGACTCGAAAAGAAAGACCGACCGCAAACGGAATTTCAACAACGAACGAGTACGACCGAAAGCGGACTCGAAAAGAAAGACCGACCGCAAGCGGAATTTCAAAGAAAGGATATACCATATATGATAACTCTATTGGGGATAACAAAATAACCAAAGAGTGCGAGGACGACCGAAGGCGAACTCGAAAAGAAAGACCCAGCCGGAGATGGACTTTCAAAGAAAGACTAAGCCGAAGACAGCCCTTCAAACCCAAGATAGGTAAAATCCACAGACCCGCAAAGATGATTCCGTTGGGGAAAAGAGAAATCTAAACAGACAAATCGGTAGGGGCGTATAAGCCTGAATAACAATAAGAAGGACGAACCTAATTGTTTGCGGTGTAATGTTACACAACATCCCCCAAGTTATATATCTTTCTGTTGGGGAAAGAAACTGGTAGAAGGTATCAAACCTGGCTTATGCTTCGAATGCATATGTTTGAATTTTTCTATGGCGTAATGCTCCATACAAAATGGAAATGCTACGCGTTTGGGCGGATGCCATGCAAAAATGCTTATGCAATGCAAAAAGAATGTCTCAGCAAAATAAATGCTGAAGACAAAGGCAGCTCCACCGGGGATGACAAACTAAATCGTCCCTTGAATAAGAATGACCCTGATGAGGAAGATTTCACTGGACGACTTCCTGGTCACAAACCTTGCTGGAGATGAAAATCCGAGAGAAATACCAATCTGTTGGAGATGGATAAAAACGAGTATTGAAGATGGAACCCTAAGAGAAAATTCCTCTGCTGGGAATTACCAACGACTTCTATCGAAGACAGAACTCAACACCTGGATTTGGAATATGCCAATAACCATTGGACTCAAGACCTGCTGGGGATGTCAACCCCTATTGAACGCACTGCTGTGAATATCACCACCAAACTCTGCTTGGGGAGACAAGTCAATAATCCCAAACCTGCTTGGGGCCATTGTTGAATTCAAACCTGATGGTAGGAGACATCTGTGCCTTCACTTGCTGGGGAGTATCTACCACTACCAACAAATCTGCTTGGAGAACGGAAGATGACAGCTCTCACTCTACTAGAGGATGACATCAAGCTTACTCATTTGTCGGGGATCAACCCATACCGTTGCTGGTGAGAAAACCTTTCCTGACTAGCTGAGGAGAAATGGGTATACAGATCCTGTGGGGAAGTAGCATCTTTGTCCGAAGAAAGATATTCCATTAATCTCCTGTCGGGGATGCAAAGATATCAACTTCAGACTGCTTGCTGGGAGAGTAATAGATCATCCACAACTTTAGCTGGGGAGTTAATCCTCTGTACTCTGCTGAGGAAGATAATCCTCGATACTCTGGTTGGGGACAGTAACAACCTGCTGAGGAGATGAAATCTCAACGTTGAGGAGATTAGCCCTACTGGTGAGAAATCCTGTTACCCTGCAAAAAAAATCAACAGACGATGCGAAATGGCTATCTAGACTACCATCCTAATGACTGTTTCATGAGCAACTTCCACTGTTTTTCGATATGCTTCGCAAAGCTAACATTTTTGCATGCAATGTTTTATCAAAAATATCAGACATTTTCACAAACAAAACAGTAAAAAATAAAATATAAATGGAAAGCTCTTTGAATGAAATGAAAATTTTCTTGAATGAATTGGCCTGTGAATAGGCATTTACATCCGGAAGCAATTCCTGAAAGAAGGTAATTGCGTAAAAAGCAAAAGGAAATACACATGTCGGCAATGTGGGGAACAGATATCCACCATGATTCAATTCATCTATGGCCCGTATGTCTCGCTTATCCGCATATGTTTTGACCTTCGAAGAGGCTGACTGGGCCGATTCCTTTCCTTCGAAATTCCCATGTATCAAAAGTGTTCACAGATCGAACGCAGATCGTAGCCTCTTGCTTTCAAATCCCTAACTTTTGTCTGGATCGCCCTTTTCGGGATTTCAATCCACCGGGATACCCATTTTTGCCGAAGTTGCCTTTTTAGGTTTTCAACTTCGCGGGTTTATTCTTTTTCTTTTTATCCCTAATTTTCGCCCGAACCTTTCTTTTTATGGTTCGCCGGGATGCCCCTTTTTTGCCTGGATCTTCTTTTTATGTCCAGCGGGTCTCTTTTATGCAAAGTATTTTTTGACTACGTCTGCGTTCACAGGGGATGTAAAATCTTCGCCATCCATAGTGGAGAGTAATAAGGCTCCGCCAGAGAAAACCTGTCTTACTACATATGGACCTTCGTAATTTAGAGTCCATTTGCCCCTGTGATCTGTTTGAAGAGGAAGGATCCTTTTCAAAACCAATTCACCAGCTTGAAAACACCGAGGATGCATTTTCTGATCAAAGGCTTTCTTCATCCTGCTCTGATACAACCAGCCATGTGCAATGGCTACCAATCTCTTCTTTTCAATAAGGTTCAGCTGATTCAATCTGGATCACACCCATTCAGCTTCATCCAGCTTCACATCTGCCAGAATTCTCAAAGAAGGAATCTCAACCTCTACTGGTAGAACTGCTTCCATACCATAAACCAATGAGAAAGGAGTTGCCCCAGTTGATGTAAGCACTGAAGTACGATAACCGTGTAAAGCGTAAGGCAACATCTCATGCCAGTCCTTATACGTTACCACCATCTTCTGCACAATCTTCTTGATATTCTTATTTGCTGCTTCCACAACCCCATTCATCTTTGGACGATAAGGAGAAGAGTTATGATGTTCAATCTTAAAGCTCTGACATAGCTCCTTCATCATCTTATTATTCAAATTTGAACCATTATCAGTAATGATTCTCTCTGGGACTCCATACCGGCAAATGATGTCCTTCTTGATAAACCGGGCTACCACTTGTTTGGTGACGTTAGCGTACGAGGCTGCCTCCACCCACTTAGTGAAGTAATCAATGGCAACCAAAATGAAACGATGACCGTTGGAAGCAGTCGGCTCAATTTTCCCAATCATATCAATGCCCACATAGCAAAGGGCCAAGGTGATGACAATACATTCAGAGGAGTAGGTGGCACGTGCACCTTATCAGCATAAATCTGGCATTTATGACATTTCTGGGGGTATTTAAAATAGTCAGACTCCATAGTCATCCAATAATACCCTGCTCTCAACAGTTTTCTGGCCATAGCATGCCCATTGGCATGAGTACCAAAAGAACCTTCATGAACTTCTTCCATTAACAGGTCTCCTCGTGTTCATCAACACAACGTAGCAAGACCATGTCAAAGTTCCTCTTGTACAACACATCATCTTTATTCAAAAAGAAATTTCTCGCCAACCTCCTCGGAGTTTTCTTATCTTTGGTAGACGCGTCAACTGGATACTCTTGACTCTTCAGGAAGACCTTAATATCATGATACCAAGGTTTACCATCTGACACCTCTTCAACCGCAAACACAAAAGCTAGTCTATCCAGACGCATGATTCTGATTAAGGGAGTTTCATTCCAACGGTTCACCTGATACATCGAAGATAACGTTGCCAACGCATCTGCCATCTGATTCTCCAACTGGGGTATATGATGGAAATCGACTCTGTCAAAGAAAGGTAACAACCTTCTGGCATAGTTGTTATAAGGCACCAAATTCGCTTGACGAGTTTCCCATTCACATGTAATCTGATTAACCACCAATGCGGAATCACCATAAACATTGAGGTTCTTGATTCTCAAATCAATTGCTTCTTCTAACCCCATGATGCATGCTTCTTACTCCGCCTCATTATTGGTGCATATGAACGCTAATCGGGCAATGAAGGGTATATGAGAACCCTGTGGAGTCGTAATGACTGCCCCGATTCCGTTACCATACGAGTTGACAGCCCCATCAAAGACTAGCTTCCACTGGGATCCGATTTCCGGTCCTTCATCACGCAAAGGCTCTTCACAGTCTTTCATCTTCAGATACATAATATGTTCATCAGGAAATTCAAACTTCATCGATTGATAATCCTCAATTGGTTGTTCGGCAAGATATTCTGACAAAACACTTCCCTTAATGGCTTTTTGGGAAACATATTAAATATCGTACTCTGTCAGAACCATCTGCCAACGGGCTATACTTCCAGAAAGCGCCTGCTTTTCAAACACATACTTGATCGGATCCATCTTCAAAATCAAGAGGGTTGTGTGGTTTAACATATACTGCCTCAAACGCTTAGCTGCCCAAGCGAGTGCACAACATGTTTTTTCCAGCATTGAGTACCTTGACTCACAATCAGTGAATTTTTTACTCAGGTAGTATATGGCATGCTCTTTTCTACCTGACTCGTCGTGTTGACCGAGCATACACCCCATTGAGTTCTCAAGAACCGTAAGATACATAATCAATGGCCTTCCTGGCACTGGCGGCATAAGGACCGGAGGTTCCTGCAAATATTCTTTTATTTTTTCGAACGCCTTTTGACAATTCTCGTTCCACCTGACTTCTTGATCTTTTCTTAACAATTTGAATATTGGTTCACAAGTGGCTGTAAGATGAGAGATGAATCTAGCAATGTAGTTCAACCTCCCCAGGAAGCCACGAACCTCCTTCTCTGTTCTCGGCTCAGGCATTTCTTGTATGGCTTTTACTTTTGCAGGATCAACCTCGATACCCTTTTCGCTGACAATAAACCCCAGTAATTTTCCAGATCTCACACCGAAGGTGCACTTGTTCGGATTCAACCTCAGTCTGAACTTTATCAACCTATCAAAAAGCTTCAGAAGATTTACCAGATGCTCTTCCCCCATTTGTGACTTCGCGATCATATCATCAACATAGACCTCGATCTCTTTGTGAATCATATCATGAAAGAGAGTCACCATTGCCCGCTGATAAGTTGCCCCAGCATTTTTCAATCCAAAGGGCATCACTTTGTAACAGAATGTTCCCCATGGTGTTATGAACGTTGTTTTCTCCATGTCCTCTAGGGCCATTTTGATTTGGTTATACCCAGAGAAGCCATCCATGAAGGAAAACACGGAGTATTGAGCAGTGTTGTCCACCAACATGTCGATGTGAGGGAGCGGGAAATCATCTTTCGGGCTTGCTCTATTCAGATCTCTGTAATCAACACACATCCTGACCTTTCCGTCCTTCTTAGGTATATGCACAATGTTAGCAACCCACGGAGGATAACTTGTCACAACCAGGAATCCAGCATCTATCTGTTTCTGAACCTCTTCTTTAATCTTGACAGCCATTTCAGGTTTCGTTCTCCTCAACTTTTACTTAACCGGAGTACATCCCTCTTTGAGCGGTAGCCGGTGTACCACGATGTCAGTGTCAAGCCCAGGCATGTCTTGGTAAGACCAGGCGAAGATATCCACATACTTTCGAAGCATTTCAGTCAATCTTCTCTTTACACTGTCTTCCAAAGCAGCCCCAATCTTTACCTCTTTCTTCGCATCCTCAGTTCACAAATTAACAATCTCAATCTCCTCTTGATGAGGCACAATGACCCTTTCCTCCTGTTTTAGCAGTCTGGCCAATTCCTCGGGTAGGTCACAGTCTTCCTCAACCTCTTCTTCAGCCTGATATATGGGATTATCGAAATCATACTGAGCCATAGCCGAATCATGAGGGGTGGAATCTGAACAAGGTAACCTGCATGATAGATGATTCATGTTTTATTATGTATGTAATAAATAAAACACATTGCCATTTTGATGTGATTTTATGCACAAAATAAAACAGAAAAACAGGGATCAGAAATATTTGAATGTGAAAAGTTCTTTATTATTGATAAAGAAAAACCTATAAAATGTTCAAGCCCTACAAACACGGATCACTACGTCTTGAGCAGAACGTAGGATCAAACATAATAGAAAAACAAAGACAATTACTCTGGGCCAGTCACTTGAATGATCTTCTCCGATGACCAGTTGCATGGGATTTGACCAGGCATGCAGGGGCGGATCTAATTATCCATGTCGCAATCGCTGTCCCCATCTTCTTCAATAGCATTGACTCTATCAAAGAATACCCCAGCACTGGTAAAACGAACCGGGCCGTAAAACTTCGGGGGCTCTTCAGGACGCCTGGGTGGCTTGTAACCCAGCTAAGTATTTTGCTTTTTCTGAACCTCAATAACTTGTCCCCATTTTTTTGAGCTTCCAGCTTCAACTACAGCCCATGCATCCTTGAAGGAAGACATAGAAATCTCCGACTGATCTATCACTGTAAGCTGCTTAACCACCTCAGATGAGCTAACCACCTTGGGAGCTTCCTCATGAACTTTTACCGCTTCAAAAGCCTGACATAACGTTTCTTGTATTTCGCCATCTACCTCCACATATTTGAAAGTAGATAGATGGCTTATCATAATATCCTCCTCTCCGCAGACTGTCACCACGTGTCCGTCTACCATATACTTTAACTTCCGATGGAGTGTAGACGTTACAGACCCATCACTGTGAATCCACGGCCGACCAAGTAGACAACTGTAAGCGGGTTGAATATCCATTATATAGAATGTGGCGTCAAAGACCTCCGGGCCAACCTTAATTGGCAACACAATCTCCCCAAAAACAGCTCTTTTGGAACCATCAAATGCGCGCACCACCAAATCACTTGGCGTGCATATCAACCCTCAGGTATCCAACTTCATCAATGCCTTCTTAGGAAAAACATTTAAAGATGATCCTGTGTCCACAAGCACATGAGACATCAATGATCCACGACACTCAACAGAAATATGCAAGGCATTATTATGGTTCCTCCCAGCTGGAGTCAAGTCAACATCAGTAAACCCTAAACCATTGCCTGCATTAACATGGGCTATCTGTAACACCCCATTTCTACCCGGCGGATAATAGTAAAATCAGAGTTATAAAATTTCGACAAACAATAGGATGCTAGACTTTCGTCTTAAAAACAACTTCGATTAGTTTCATATGAACAGATACATAACACTTTGATCGGATGAACCGATAACAACAAAATTCATATATATCTCCTTTTCAAAACAAAATAACTTCAAGATATGAATATTCAACTTTGATTCACTTAACATTTTTGTCCGACTAAAACAACTTCAAAACAACATAATACTTAATAAATTCAACTTAAAATTCAGCAACATAAAACATATTCAACAAATAAACAACAAGCGTCCATCCCCCGAGTGTTACGTATCAGAGCAAGACCCTTTTTGACTTGCCATAGAGCAACAAAAGACTTCATAAAGTTACTTCGAACTTCCACTGCAAATCTTGAGTACCTGCCCATTTCCCATGGTAGGGGAAATATCAGCAGAAGGGGCGAGATATCGAACAATATAAACAGAAGTATGATAAATGGTATATTAGATTAGAATCATACAATTTCACCACTTTAAACAGCAATTATACAACAACCAACAAACAACTCAAATCAACATAAATTAGTAACAACAGCAACTTTAATCAACCAGCACCTCAACATAACAACTTATAATACACAACTTCAATTCATCACAACTTAACAACAACAACCACAACTTTCACATACAACTTAGGATGCGACTCAACTATGCACATGCATGTGGTACCATTGGAGCAGAACTCCCAACTTAAAAACTGCCAGGTTATCGAGGCATTAAGGCATAAGCCTTCAACTTAACATTTTGCCAATCCAGGCCAACGTGGTGAGCATTAGCTCCAACTTAAAAATCGTCAATCCAGGCCAACTTAATAATGTTATGCGATGCATGCGACAACAACCACAACATCAACTTATTTAACACAACACAACAACGACAAAATGCAACAACTGCAAACAACTTAATCAACATTGGTCACAAGACCCGCAGCAAAACAACTTAACAACGTTGGTCATAAGACCTGCAACTTAATAATGTCCATAAATCGGGACACTTCAACACAATTCAACTTCACCTGCAAATCAACTTATTCGACATAATTTCAACAAAATAATCCAACCAAGAATACCTACTCGTATACACGACTTACACCGACACTTTTCAACTAATACCGGACAACTAATCTTACCGCTTAATTCTACTTATTCGACTAATTCCATACCTCAACCAACCAAAAATAACTACAACCACTTACAAATTATTTCTGCAAAATTTTCATCTAATTTCGGTTAAACAATTATACTGGTTAAAACTACTAATATTACTATTCGGTACTATTTTCATCAACCTCTATTATTACTACTAATTCCCACTGTTTCTATTGATTTGCTCTCGACTACTATTATCTTCTGCTACCAAAACCAAGCCGTTATCAAAGTATGTTCCTGCTATCATTTACAGCACTTTGTTATTTACTATACTGTTAACTTCAATGTGCTGCTATTGAGTTTCTTCTGCCATTTAACCAAACCTGCTACAAATATTAATTCTGCTACTTATAAGTATATCAATTATATACCAGACCTCTGCAACTTAATCATCGAACCTGCTATTTGCTACTACAAAATAACCACACATACTGCTGATTTATTCTGTTACTGCTATGTTTACTCCCCACGGCCAGGTTATTTTTCTACTGATTAACACTACTAATATTACTGATATATTATCCGTTAGATCATCACCTTGCTGGTATTATTTTCCTATTATCTGAGCTAAATTATATTCCTGCTAATTCAATTAAATTTACTGCTACGGACTTAATTATTATTACCTGAAATTTATGATAAGCATACATACAGAAAATGGTACTATTATATTAAACCCACATGTTAATTTTTCTAACAGTACCTACAAGTGGCTTGCGCCACTGAAAACATAAGGAAAATAGGTGGCTTGCGCCACCCTAATTTTCCCCAGCCAAAAGGTGGCTTGCGCCACCATTTTAAGAAACAATAAGGTGGCTTGCGCCACCATGCTTTAAGTTCCAGGTGGCTTGCGCCACCCTTTCCCTCACACATGGGGTGGCTTGCGCCATTCCCTCTCTTTTTTTTTTCTAAAAACAACCTTGCACTACTAATTTTCTAATTCTCAACATATCCTGTTTTCTCTCATAGCACACCCTCTCCTCACAGTTCCAATCACCCGAGAATTTGTTTGGCAACATTAATTTCTTCTCCACACAGAATCTATAATTTATCAGAGATAACATCCAATTACGAAAACGACAGGCATATTCATCGACACAATGCACAGCCAGTGACAATTTCATAGGAACCCAAATCCCATATATCATTCATCAAGATAACAACTATATCCCCATCAACATAGGACAATCATAATTTCATGATAGTAGCATATTTTCAGAGATAGCAACAACAACTTATTCAACCAATATTTGCAGCAAGAACCAACACAGTAACAACCATTAAAAACAATCTATTTACTAAACCAACACATCACAGAAACAACAATCAATCCATTGCACTTTCGCACAACCCAACCCCACATACGATTTATCATAAACCCGGTTATAGAGTTAGAACCCCACTCTTACCTTGGATTGGAGACCGCTCTAACCCACCGGTTGAATCTTTGTTCACCATAGCTTCAAATATGTGATCTGCAACTTTTCCTCGTACGGCATCTTTGTTTTCTTTTCCCTTTTTCCTTCGTAACTGCCTATTTCTTTTCTCCACACAAAACCCTTATTTTCTTCTACCAAACCTATTTGCTCGTACTGCCTCCCTTTTCTTTTGTTTTCCAAATAATCCAATAATAATAATACCATTATTTACTCTATTTGGGCTTCGCTTCATACACCTCCAAATTGCTATTTATCACACAACAACCAAATCCACTTTAATTAAATAATAGTCCAATATAATAATATTATTTCTAATATTATTTCTCCGATTAAACCGACTAATTACTCGACTATACACCGAACAACTCAAACATCATAATACTCTAATTTCTCCTCTTAGAATAATACCGACAAATTCCCAACTTCAACAATTCCCAATAATTAAATCCTTAATTAATTTAATTAACTAATTAATTAAATTCAGGGCGTTACAGTTCTCCCCCACTTAGGATATTTTCGTCCTCGAAAATCTATCCAACGCACCATCCTCAACTTCGCTTCCAACTCTCTGATCCGCAGTTGCGTTTGGCAACACTCCGACTACCACTCATACCCGACTCCAATCCCATAGTGTACATGTCAATTATCAACAAAACACCAACATCTCTACTCATATCGTCGCATCATTCTGATAGTGACATCGACATAGCCAACATGCTCCACTTCGTCATATTATGAAATATTGCTTCTTACTTACAGTAACCAACAATAACATCATGACAACGAGAACAAAATTTACAACGTCAACTTAACAGCTTAATTTACGAATATACGTACAACTCCCCATCAACCAACAACCATAATAACATCATTATAGAATCAGCGAATTTTTTGAGAAACACATTATTCTAACACATCATCCTTATATCAACAATTCACTAAATCTAACACGTGGATCAAGACACATCATTCATTTAGGCTTCTAATATTTAGTCCTTCACTTCTAACGAGACGTACAAGCATAACAACTGCACCACTTCACGCTTCAGCTGCACAACTCTGATCACCCATCTAAAGTCATCGTCCTCATTAAAATTTCCGTTAACTAGATGGCTTACAACTTCGATCTAGTTTTGGACTTTCTTTAACATTCACCATAGAATCATCGTTCACTTGATATTCTCAATCTTTCACTTTGCGACGTTAGCTCGGATATAAACCTGCTACTCCAAATTGTTCATAGCGTCTCAACTCTTTTCTAGCCACTCCTTTATTAATTCACACAAACCGGTGAGCGACTATCCTCACGATATTAACAACAATCACTTTACACACCATTAAGATAGCAAGACAAATCTATACCATCCAACATGATCTTGTCTATTATCAACAAGAGATTAAGGGTGATCAGTTCCTCAATTTGTCAATAGGTAGCCGACAACCATAATGGAGTATAAACCATTCACCATAATCCAATAACTTTCGGTGAGGTTTACCAACACTCCAACAATTTCCTTCTCATTCGATCTTGTCGATAAGACACCAACGCTCAACATATTACGCGGTCCACCATACACTCACTTAGCCTCACACGAAGGTTAAGTATTCTCCAACTCAAGAATTACTACTATGCCAGTACATTACACGTCGTCTCGTTCTAAATGAATTCTCACCATGTCGTTCCTCACCGTTCTGGTGATAGAACCTCTCCAATTCTTCTTTTACACATGCCACTACCTTGGCATCATAAACACGACTCCAATTCCTCTTAAAAGCATCTTCCTTTAAAAGGACATCTTCATTCTAATCGTTGTTAATCATCATAAGCTGCATCTATATGTGCTTCGCCAATACTTTCACATCCTTTTTAATGTCGAACATCTCATTTCTCCACTTATTTGCCAACAACATATTACGCTTGACCTTGTCTCAAACAACTGCGATAACAACCATTTATGCCCAAAAGCCTCTAGTTCTGTAACCGACTTTAGAGTCCCTCTATATAGAAATGCATCTGCCATATTTGAAAACACTTTCATAGGATAGAATATATTTTTATCTCCCCATAGGTTCAAACGGAACATCAATCCGATACTCGGAACACAAGATATGAATTTCCAAAGTTATTCGAAAATGCGAACACCGACGTCATGCAACGACATACTTATACACGCCTTACGATAACATCGGAACAAAATTTCTTCGTACCAGTACCAACACTTATCCTTCTTGAAATCGTACCCCTCTTCTCGCATTTTCGACTCTGACTCTCGATTCCAACCATTCCAACAACTTCAACAGCTTTTACAATCATCACAAGAATCCCACGACAAGGCCTACAGCAATCTGTCATTCTATCACCGTTCAAACTTAGACATCTTAGGCAAGGCTACTCAAACCGACAACTTCACAGTCCATTAGCAGCGCTAAAACATCACAACTTTCTAAATTCCATCTTCTAAAAATCCTCCTTGTTACTTGACAATCTCCTTCAGAACATCAGGAATTCACATTCTACTTGTATACCAACAACCGCTACCTTACTCCTCATCCTTCGAGAAGTAAGCATCAACAACGTCTGATCATCCTCTTTCAAGACGTTCTAACTTTATTGACAGACAAAATCTTGAATCCATGTCACCTTCGGATTCGGAAAACAGCAAAACTTCCGCAATACTTGCACTGTCGCCAACAGCAGCATACTGAACCAACATCTCACAACCAAGACATATCCGAGAAGCAAAGCTTCTCCCCCACTTATATTCAACCTAACTCCTGCATACAATCGATTAGAAAAGCAAACAAGTATCGACGGTGTTTCACACACTTGTCACGTACCAAGGGACAAACAACGTTTAGACAACATTGGCCGGACAGACCGACCTGCTCTGATACCACTAATGTAACACCCCATTTCTACCCGGCGGATAATAGTAAAATCAGAGTTATAAAATTTTGACAAACAATAGGATGCTACACATTCATCTTAAAAACAACTTCGATTAGTTTCATATGAACAGATACATAACACTTTGATCGGATGAACCGATAACAACAAAATTCATATATATCTCCTTTTCAAAACAAAACAACTTCAAGATATGAATATTCAACTTTGATTCACTTAACATTTTTGTTCGACTAAAACAACTTCAAAACAACATAATACTTAATAAATTCAACTTAAAATTCAGCAACATAAAACATATTCAACAAATAAACAACAAGCGTCCATCCCCCGAGTGTTACGTATCAGAGCAAGACCCTTTTCGACTTGCCATAGAGCAACAAAAGACTTCATAAAGTTACTTCGGACTTCCACTGCAAATCTTGAGTACCTGCCCATTTCCCATGGTAGGGGAAATATCAGCAGAAGGGGTGAGATATCGAACAATATAAACAGAAGTATGATAAACGGTATATTAGATTAGAATCATACAATTTCACCACTTTAAACAGCAATTATACAACAACCAACAAACAACTCAAATCAACAAAAATTAGTAACAACAGCAACTTTAATCAACCAACACCTCAACATAACAACTTATAATCACTACAAGAAAAAAGGAGATTTACGACACTTGAGTTGCGACAGTTATCACAAAACCGTCCTTATTCCTGGATTGCGACGGTTGTCACGACAGTTAGGGTCAACTGTCGCAGATTTTTTGCGACAGTTATCAAAAAACCGTCCTTATTCCTGGACTACGACAGTTGTCACGACGGTTTGGGCCAACCGTCACAGCTTTTTTAGGCATGTTGTATAAAATAATTGCGACAGTTACCAAAGAACCGCCCTCTTTCCACACTCGCGACAATTAGGGCGAACTGTCGCAATTACTTTAGCCAATCATAATCACTATTTTTTTATTCCTTTAATTTCCCACTTTTTTCTTTCATTTTTATTTTCCAACTTTTCAATTTTATATATTAATTTTAATAAATAATTATTATAATTATTTATTTACAATATAATAGCAATATCCATACACATTCTATAAAAAAAATAGAAATAAAAAAAAAAACGCGAAAACCCTCTAATATTTCGCTCTCAATTTTTTCGCTCTCAATCTTTCCCTCAAACGCGAAAAATCCTCTAATATTTTGCGCATTCGATTCAAACCTTCAATTCCACCAATCAAAAAAACCCTAAATTATCTCTCAAATTCATCTTGATTCAACTCACATAGTTCTTTCGCATTCCGTTTCACAATAAGTATTCCCCTATTTCATTATCGAGCATTCTTATCCATTCTACTTATGAAAACTACAAGAAATTTGCCATATACCAACTGACACCTTTAGTGATAGTTAAAAAAAACGTTGGTATAGATAGTATTTAGAGACCAAAATTACTAGTCACCGGTAGGTATAAGGTCTCCAATACTTCTAAAAAAAACTCAATTATTTTCTCAACCTTTGTAAAAATATCCCCTTATTGGAATCGAACCGAGGACATGAATATAATATCTCTTTATTATTATTTTTTTACACAATCTTTTATTTTATAAAAGAATTTTTTTTTGGTCAAATACTTTTTTAACAACAAATACTCTTCTATTTTCCGCACTGTTTTATTAAGTTGTGCATATTTATAAATAAAAAAATGATTAGTAATGTTTTTGGGTTCAGGTAGTACGATCGTTTTCTAGTTTTATTTTACTAGTATTAAAGAATTTTTTTGGTCAAATTTTTGTAAAAGAGTTTTTTGGAGTACATTGTCAAAATCCCAATTCACGAAAACACTTCTCACTGAAATTCTCCCGCTTCTAAATTTTTCTGCCCGAATTAATTCCCTCCTAAATCATTTATCAATTTGTGTATCAACTGCGTCACATCTTCATTTACAACTGCATCGATTCTTATTCCTAATCCTAACTCTAACTATTCATCTTCATTTACGGTTCCATCAGCTCATAAATCTGTGTATCACCTGCAATGATTCAACATCGGTGTATCACTTACAACGATTCATCTCATATGTATCACTTACAACGATTGCTCATATTACCATTGTGGGTCCTATAAATTTCAGATAACTCATTCAGAAAGGTATCCAAGGTGTCTCTCAACACAAACAACTCTACAAAGATAAGGTTTTTTTACACTATCTCCAGCTTTACAATCTTCTGTTTTAGGGGTTTCTTAATTTATCTTCGTTGAGTGTGTATTATGTTCTGTTCTATTCCATGCTGAAAGTGGCTTATATATTCTTTTTCTGGGTGAATTCATCAGAAGTGTATATGTTTTCACACTTTGTTGTTTGATTGGACCACAGGTCCGAAATCTTTAATGAGACTTCCTTCAATGATTGGGTGAAGTTGGCCGATGTTCTAGCATTACGTTCTAGTTTGAGTTTGTTTAAAAAGCATCAAAAATTGGGCTTCAAGATAGTTCTCTTGACTGGTAGGAGTGAGTTTCAGAGGAATGTAACAGAGGTTAACCTTGTGATTGCAAGATACAGAAACTGGGACAAACTCATCTTAAGGTACATAAATATGGTTGATTCTTAGAAAATATGAATGTATCCTGTAATTAACCAATTCAGCTGCATATTCCTATTTTGTTAATCTTCTTATAGATAAATGTTACTAAGTTAATGGTTATGTTAGTTTCAAGAGTTTGATCTTTGGGACTTTTGTGTAAAACTCTTCCGGTTTCTGTTAGGTTGCCAATCAAACTTCATAGTACATAAACATTATTGCTTCTTATATGTACATTTCAGTTTGTTTATTTTTATAGGTAAATATTAGTAAGCTTGTGATTATATAGGTTTGTAATGTTATTGCTTTATGGTAACTAAAAACTGTGAAAACCTCTTAGTTCATTGAGTTTTGTTTCACACGCACGCACACGGTAAGCGCGCGAGTTTTGTTTCAGTATAAAGGTATCGTTAGTTTCATTTTCTTCCTATGCATTTTTGAAATTTCTTGTATGTTGTTCTAGCGATTTGCTATATGTTTTCTAATAAAGTTATAATTCTGTTTGTGGTTCGAAATCTAGGTTGAGAAATTGATGATATTTGATAGATTCAAAACTTTAATTTTCTTTTTAAATTGGGGGTTTTCTACATTTTGTATGTCTATGGTTGTTAACAAGATTGAAGTTCCTCACTTTGATCTCAATGTTGATTCTTATTATATGATTAATCATAATGTACTAGGGTTTAAAAAGCGGTCGCGGTCGCATAAAGGATTTTGCAATTTCGGTCGATAAAGGTGTCACAACACAAATTGCGGTCGTCGCGGTATGAATTAACCAAAATTTGCTCTATAACATAAAAACGGTGATAACGGTATTGGATAGTTTCCAGCACAACCTTCCTTCCTCAATAATGCCAAAACGGTAAAAACTTGTCATGTTTTTTCTTGTGTAGGATCCTTTTCTAAGGATATCAAGAATGGTTGAAACTGGAGGTTCTGTTCCTATTTGAAAAACTTAAGTTATAAATAACAATTTAAATCCGAAATGGAAACCACTTTGTCTTAGTGTCCAGCAGTTTGGAAGTAAAGTAAGGTTTCCATTTTTGTGCACAACGTGTCGGATGATGGTACATCATATTCGTTTAGATTACTGACATTTTATGAATTATCTTTTCCATGCAGGATAATCCATTAGTTATTGAGTGTTTTGATTTCAATAGTAGTGGCAATCATGTACTGATTGGGTAAGTGCCAAATTGTAGTTATTTTATTTTATTTTTAGGCTTTTCATTTTCTAGTTCATATTTCATAGCTGCAAAATAGTGACATCAAAGTTTATTTGCAACAGTAAACTGCAGAAATCAGTAGCAGATCTGGAAAAGTTATACCATGAGAGGAAAGGCGCGAATTTTGTTATGCCATCCAAACACTATGGACAAGAGAAGGTGTTCATTGATCCATGCAATTTAATTTGAATTATGTTTTGGCTCTGATCTCTGCTTAACCTCACACTTGGTTGAATTTCTTCATTTTAGGTTCTGAAGGGTCAACTCTTTGTGGATCAATATTGTGAAAAGCAACAATTCAGCTTTATTGATTACATATCTAGTGGATTTGAACTAAACTTCATGGTTGCGGTAGATTTCACAGGTAAGTGTCTAATGTTCTATTGCCTAAGGTGATTAGTACTAATTTCAATTTTGTTGTTTGTTAAGTTCTTCGATATTTGTTCAGCTTCCAATGGAAATCCTCAACAGCCAGATTCTCTGCATTACATCAGTGGATCTGTTCGGTTAAATTCATATCAAAAGGTATGCTTGATACTTTTCAATGGAACATTCCTAGGTTTTTAATCCATCAACTTGTGAAACATAATGGAATCAACCATATTCAAGATTTCACTATGATCATATATTATTTCGGATACTTTTATAGAATATAGTTACCCTTACATCTTTTTAACCATTGTCTGGCCTAATGAACAAGGTAAAATTTGTGTAGGCTATAACGAAAGTTGGCGAAGTTATTCAGTTTTATGATTCCGATAAGCGGTTTCCTGCTCGGGGATTTGGAGGAATGATACCCGGTGGTGCCGTATCTCACTGTTTTAATCTGAATGGGAATCCAGCTAGCTCTGAGGTGAGAAATTTTGTCTGTTGCTTATAGTAGAATGGTTCTTTGACTTCTTTCTCTATTCATCCCTAGAGAAGATAGCTCTGAGGTGAGAAAATGTGTGTTATTTCATGCATTGTTTTAAAAAAAACTCCAGGTCCTACAAATTTATGAACAACGTAGATTAGTTGGTGTCTAGCTCAATTATTTACTTAGCTGTCTATATGAGCATTGGAGTCTTTATGGGTCTGCCATGTACTAAGTTTAATTGACCATGTGAATTTTTCAGGTTCTAGCTCTTCCCACTGAATACCTAAAACTAAGCAGAAGCATAGACCCTATCGCCTCTTTGGTCCAAAGCCCTTGCTGTTGCAGCCTCTGATTATCTTGAGAGCAAGAACTCTAATGGCTATGTATGTTGATTAAAGTTAGATTAACAACATTTAGAGTTCATTACTTGTATGTTTGGCTTCCCATACATGGTAATTGTATAATTGGTATAAGGTTTAGAAAATGCAATTGTGACGGATGCAATATGTCACTAGAAAAGGTTTCCATAACAGACCTTTGATGATGTGTAAAATAATCAAACTTTTCTTGATTACACATAGCTGACTTTATTTGTAGTATGGGCTCTTTCATTTTTCAGAAGACATAAAATCTATAGGGACTATTTTGGAAGATTTATGTCTATAACTCTATATGGTTTGTTCAAATATTAGACAAGTAGAAAAATTTCTTTGCAACATTTTCTTTCATATACAGGCTAATCCATTAGTCAATAACTATTGATTTGTCTACCATATTGAGCTTGTAAAAATGCATGAAGCTGAGATTTTCACCTCTGTCTTCATTTTGACACGTATTCTTGTTGTATTCAACCTCCCTTGTTGGATGTTCTATTCAATTATAACCGCCCTTGTTGAATCCTCCATTTGTAACTTGGAAATTGGAATACTTAGCTCTTGTGTATGATTTGTACTGGTTTACTTTTGTAGGTTGGTTCTGCAGGTGCATTAGATTTCTTTTTACCTAGCATTGTTAGTAACTTATCTAAAGTTTTGCATGGTGCAAAAACAATGATAAATGGGCCTGGCGGAAGCATGGAGGCTATTGGCCTAGAAATTAAAGGTTTGGCAGAGTTCCTTATGCCTAATTCTCTGAGATGATAGGCATGCTGAATATTTTTTAATGCGATATGCAGGACTTACATGCATTGAGATACATTCAATGGGAAGCAATAATAATTGATGAATGCCATCGACCCAGAATTTTAGGACAGTTTGACAATCTCAATATTCTAAAAGCTGAGACAAGTCTCCTTCTCATGAGTGGCCAAATCAAGGTATGCTACTTGTGCTCAATATTGATATTTTTCATTGAAATGACTTTTCTGATGGATTTTTAGGAAGATCGTGCGGATTATATCAAACTCCTTTCATTCCTTAAGTCAGGACATGATGAGTTAAATTTCTCATCTGCAAGCATCTCCAATTTGAAGAGTCAATTGGAACAATATATTGCACTTAAGTGCAGTTCTGACTCAAGCAGGTTTATAGAGTATTGGGTTCCTGGCAGCTTTCCAGTTTGCAGCTTGAGCAGTATTGTTCAATGTTGCTTTCAAACTCATTGCCGTTATGCTCAGGCCAAAAGTCTAATTATGTTGATGCCCTCCGCGACCTTATCATCTCAACAATGAAGGTAGACATGATAAGAAACAGATAAGCTGAAACCTCGTATATCACACAAATTTTGATGTCTATTTTTAGTTAAAATTTCCATTCATGATTAATACATTTATTCAACTTTTGTAAAACCAATTGCTCTAAATCATATATCCCACTTTTTTTTGTTTCTAGTGCTGCAACCATCCCTATCTCCTCAACCCGTCCCTGAGTAGTTTGGTCACTAGTAGGCATGCTGAAGATGTTGGCCAAGTTATTTGTGTTCAACATACTTTGTGTTGTATCATCTGATGTTTACAACTGATCATTTAATTTTATTATTCTATTTCTGTTTCAGGCTTTCTACTAACATACCTTATGTGTTTAAAATGTAGGCACGTGAATTCCTTTCTACATTAGGTGATCTCAGCCAAACACAAATTTTTGCAAATATTGAAAATGTTGAGGTGACCAGCATTTATTCATAGTTTACATATCTTAAATTTGCAAAGATTGAAAATGCGACAATCTTAAATTTTCTATAAATTAGATCCTTGTTAGCTATGCTGATTCAAATGCATTTATAATAAGCCTTTATTGAGTGGTGATGCATACTCTTTGGAATGGAACAGGATGTTTATGTGTTTGTACTGTGTTATATAAGAGTTGAAAGTGTCTGATGAAGAAGCTTATCGTGCCGGAGATCTTCCAAAAGTATATGTTGGTTAAGCAATGTCGGTTACAAGTGACGGTGTTCCTCGGGTTCTTGCATGCTTAATTAACATTTTTGTGTGAGTTTAAAGGTTGATTTTGGAACAAGGATTATTGTTGATGATCATTATGTTTCAGCTGAGCAATTATTCTTCAATAGAAGGTGTTCTTTACTATAAACCTCATTTTGAGCAGCTCTTCAAGGAGCACGACAACTTCAGCAAGAATTTTCAGTCGCGTATATTTCTCATTCTTCAAGTATCATAAAGATGATTTTTTAATATTTTTTTTCAATCAGAAGCATATTTAACTGACAATGATTTCATTTTGAACAGCTGCAAAACCAACTAACAAATTATACTTGTTAAGAAAATAATGGTAGGACATTTTACTCACAACAACCTTGGCAAGAATCGATATAATTCTTGATTCTGGTTATCTTCATTTGAATGAATGTTTAAAGGGGGGCTGCTGTGTAAAATTGTTATTGGCTAATATGTTCACTTTTTAATTCTGTTTTGTAGATAAAGCAATATAGTGTAATAGTGGAAATTGTATTTTGATGTTCTTGTAAAAGTTTGTATTAATTGAATTGAATATTGTAATACTATTGGTATTAGTATTATACTAACATGAAGAAAGGAGATAATGTAGCAATTTTTAAATTTTTTTTAAAAAAATAAAATAAAATTACGGCGGTTATGACTGTCGCTATTTTTAATTAAATATATATTATATAATTGTGGCGGTTACAACCGTCTCTATTTTTAATTAAATATATATTATATAATTATGGCGGTTACAACCGTCGTAATAATATATTTGAGGCAGTTTCAAAACCGTCGCGGAATATTACGGCAGTTGGAGCGACAGTTTTACAAACCGTCGCAAAACAGCCTTGCGACACATGTTTCTACGACAGGAGGGAAACCGTCGTGAATTGCAATTAGCGTCAGTTCAAACCGCCGTAATCTGCCAAAAATAACCGTCGTAATTTGCCAATTTTCTTATAGTGAATACACAACTTAACAACAACAACCACAACTTTAACATACAACTTAGGATGCGACTCAACTATGCACATACATGTGGTACCATTGGAGCAGAACTCCCAACTTAAAAACTGCCAGGTTATCGAGGCATCAAGGCATAAGCCTTCAACTTAACATTTTGCCAATCCAGGCCAACGTGGTGAGCATTAGCTCCAACTTAAAAATCGCCAATCCATGCCAACTTAATAATGTTATGCGATGCATGCGACAACAACCACAACATCAACTTATTCAACACAACACAACAACGACAAAATGCAACAACTGCAAACAACTTAATCAACATTGGTCACAAGACCTGCAATAGCAAAACAACTTAACAACGTTGGTCATAAGACCTGCAACTTAATAATGTCCATAAATCGGGACAATTCAACACAATTCAACTTCACCTGCAAATCAACTTATTCGACAGAATTTCAACAAAATAATCCAACCAAGAATACCTACTCGTATACACGACTTACACCGACACTTTTCAACTAATACCGGAAAACTAATCTTACCGCTTAATTTTACTTATTCGACTAATTTCATACCTCAACCAACCAAAAATAACTACAACCATTTACGAATTATTTCTGCAAAATTTCAACTAATTTCGGTTAAACAATTATACCGGTTAAAACTACTAATATTACTATTCGGTACTATTTTCATCAACCTCTATTATTACTACTAATTCCCACTGTTTCTATTGATTTGCTCTCGACTACTATTATCTTCTGCTACCAAAACCAAGCCGTTATCAAAGTATGTTCCTGCTATCATTTACAGCACTATGTTATTTACTATACTGCTAACTTCAATGTGCTGCTATTGAGTTTCTTCTGCCATTTAACCAAACCTGCTACAAATATTAATTCTGCTACTTATAAGTATATCAATTGTATACCAGACCTCTGCAACTTAATCATCGAACCTGCTATTTGCTACTACAAAATAACCACACATACTGCTGATTTATTCTGTTACTGCTATGTTTACTCCCCACGGCCAGGTTATTTTTCTACTGATTAAGACTACTAATATTACTGATATATTATCCGTTAGATCATCACCTTGCTGGTATTATTTTCCTATTATCTGAGCTAAATTATATTCCTGCTAATTCAATTAAATTTTCTGCTACGGACTTAATTATTATTACCTGAAATTTATGATAAGCATACATACAGAAAATGGTACTATTATATTAAACCCACATGTTAATTTTTCTAACAGTACCTACAAGTGGCTTGCGCCACTGAAAACACAAGGAAAATAGGTGGCTTGCGCCACCCTAATTTTCCCCAGCTAAAAGGTGGCTTGCGCCACCATTTTAAGAAATAATAAGGTGGCTTGCGCCACCATGCTTTAAGTTCCAGGTGGCTTGCGCCACCCTTTCCCTCACACATGGGGTGGCTTGTGCCATCCCCTCTCTTTTTTTTTTCCTAAAAACAACCTTGCACTACTAATTTTCTAATTCTCAGCATATCCAGTTTTCTCTCATATCACACCCTCTCCTCACGGTTCCAATCACCCGAGAATTTTTTTGGCAACATTAATTTCTTCTCCACACAAAATCTATAATTTATCAGAGATAACATCCAATTACGAAAACGACAGGCATATTCATCGACACAATGCACAGCCAGTGACAATTTCATACGAACCCAAATCCCATATATCATTCATCAAGATAACAACTATATCCCCATCAATATAGGATAATCATAATTTCATGATAGTAGCATATTTTCAGAGATAGCAACAACAAATTATTCAGCCAATATTTGCAGCAAGAACCAACACAGTAACAACCATTAAAATCAATCGATTTACTAAACCAACACATCACAGAAACAACAATCAATCCATTGCACTTTCGCACAACCCAACCCCACATACAATTTATCATAAACCCGGTTATAGAGTTAGAACCCCACTCTTACCTTGGATTGGAGACCGCTCTAACCCACCGGTTGAATCTTTGTTCACCATAGCTTCAAACATGTGATCTGCAACTTTTCCTCGTACGGCATCTTTGTTTTCTTTTCCCTTTTTCCTTCGTAACTGCCTATTCCTTTTCTCCACACAAAACCCTTATTTTCTTCTACCAAACCTATTTGCTCGTACTGCCTCCCTTTTCTTTTGTTTTCCAAATAATCCAATAATAATAATACCATTATTTACTCTATTTAGGCTTCGCTTCATACACCTCCAAATTGCTATTTATCACACAACAACCAAATCCACTTTAATTAAATAATAGTCTAATATAATAATATTATTTCTAATATTATTTCTCCGATTAAACCGACTAATTACTCGACTATACACCGAACAACTCAAACAGCATAATACTCTAATTTCTCCTCTTAGAATAATACCGACAAATTCCCAACTTCAACAATTCCCAATGATTAAATCCTTAATTAATTTAATTAACTAATGAATTAAATTCGGGGCGTTACACTATCACCCCCTCAAGCTGATTAACTGAAATCTCTTTGGGTACATAAGCGGCATTCAGTACCTTCAACAATGCGTTTCGGTGAGCTTCTGAACACAACAACAAGGATAATATTGATATCTTGGATGGAGTCTGATGCAAATGATCCACTATTTTATAGTCACTTCTTCGAATCAACCTCATAAATTCTTCTACATTCTCGGAGAAAGGAGTATCAGCTGGCCTTACTACGGAATCAGTCACTGCCGGAGTCTATACAGAATTATCTACGACCTGTTTACCCTTGTCCGGTCTAGAATTACCAGCCTGTCCATCGGAAGGAGTGAAATTCTCCCACTTCGGATAATAGCTCATGCTTCCTCATTATTCTCAAGACTGGAATTTGCTACCGACGTTCCCATTAACTCTTGCTTCTGCCCATTGACGAAAACTTCTGCACCGTAATTCCAAGGAATGGCCTTGGTGCTTTCATAAGGAATAGGTCCAGGACCTGTAATTATAACCGGCGCGGGTCTTATCACCGCTGAAATCGTGATTGTCTTAAAGGGAATAGTGATGGTAGCCACATCGCTGCCAATAACCTCTTTTTGTTGGTCACACCTGTCAAACTGCAACCTACCTTCATCGATCAACTTTTGAACTCTTGATTTCAAAAACCCACAACCATTCATCTGTAACATACATTCTGAACAATTCTTGTCACAACCGGGGTATACTCCACCCATAAATAATTTCTCCTTTACCACCATAAAAGAAGTCCTTAGTTCGTTCACATCCATAACCATATTCAAAAATTCATTCTCCTCTAACACAGCATTAACCCTCGGCCCGCCATGATCAGGCATTGGGTTCTGGATAATATTCGGCACGTCATTTGAAAAGTTTATGGCCTTAGAATCCACCAAGTCTTGGACTGTGTGCTTAAAAACTTTGCAGTCCTCGATGTGATGTACGGGTTCCCCAGAATGAAAGTCGCAATGGGCATTAGGATTATAACCCGGAGGTGGATTACCAGTGATAGGAGCTAGAGTCCTCTTTTGAATTAGCTGCAGTTGAAGTAAGTGTTGGAATAACTGTGAATACGGTAGAGGCGGAGTATCAAAATGTCGGTTCTGTTTAGGCGTAAAATACTGATGGCGTGGAGCACGATTCTGTTGCTGCTGTGGAGGTGCTGCAGGAATTGTCACTGATGCTACCTGCTGGTTATAGTTCTGGCGTTGCTTCCCTTTACCTCGGTAAGATGAGACAGAATTGGTTTCCTCCTTCTTCTTGTAATTCACATATGGCTTATTCCCCTGACTAGAAGACGACCCATCATTACCCAAAACTTTCCCAGCTCTGATTCCGCTCTCTAGCATTTCCCCCACCATGATCAGATCAGCGAACTTGCCTGACATGCATGGTAACAACTTCTCATAATAATGTCCTGGCAAGGTAGCCATGAACATATTCAGCATTTCCTTCTCCAACATAGGTGGTTGTACCCTTGCCTCCAACTCGCGCCATCTCTGCGCGTACTCTTTGAAATTCTGGCACAGATATCAGATGTCCTACACAGATGTCGAGACACTGATATCCAACACAATGAACAAGATAGCAATAATAATATAAGTGCAGAAAGTAAATAACACAGTGATATGTTTACCCAGTTCAGATCAACAATCCTACTCTGGGGGCTACCAAGCCAGGGACGAAACCAATATACGACAGTATCAATTCACAGATCATACAATCACCAAATAATCTTCTCACTTAATCACTACCCTTCCTATGACTTCTACCTAAGACTCACCTAGGTATGAGGCCCTCCTCAAATCCCTCTACAGCCACAACCCGTGATTAGTTTCTTTCCACACAAAACAAAAACGAAAGACACACTTTCAAAACACACAATTCTCAATACTTCACAGCTTATGAGAATTGACACACAGAAACTCAATGCTTAAAAGCTTATGAGTAACTGACAGAACTTACAACACAAAAACACAGTCCTTGTACTGTTATCAGAATGATACCAGTTAGGCTCACAAATAACACAAAACCCTAACAAAACACACGTAAGTTCCACACCTAAAACTAGGTTTACATCAGTCAATATATAGCATTAAATCTGGACTGAATTTGGGCTTCAAAACGCAGCAAATACACTGCTCACAAATCTGCAATAAAAACTCCAATAAAATAGGTCTTCAATCTAAAGTTTCCTAATATGTCTCCATAATTAGAAAGCGCTGAAAAATCCGAAAACCAACATAAAACACAATCCAAAAATACTTTGGATGCCACATAGGATAACCAAATATTCATAGAATATTCAGTAACAATTAACAGCAACAGAATCTCCTTTTAAACTGAAACCAGACACGATGTCCTATAAGTCAGTATGGGACATCTTCATTCGACATGTTGAATGCAACAGCTTAGAACATCTTGTTTCAACATCTTGCTGCTAGAATAGTTTTAGCAAAATAAATGCCAACCACAAAATCAAAGAAATAACAATCCCCCCTTTGGCTTATTTTGGCTAAAACTACACACCAAAAAAAACTTGCAAAAAAGCAAAAACCATATCAGACAGCAGCGAAATAAAACCAGCACACACAAAAATCCCATAGCAGCACTCCCATTCAACTGCATACAACACACAACACAGCAGCAAAATAAAAAAACTCCCCCTCAACTGTAGCAACACAACCATTCCACATTCTCCCCCTCAGCTGCAGCACCAGCACAAGCACACCACACAAACATATACTACTTCCCCTTTTTAGCCAGAAATATGACAAAGGCAAGTAGAACAGTTATAAGTCAAACACAACAAAGGTTAAAGTTCAGAAGAGATACATAGAAACGCTATTCTAGGTGTTCAGACAAAAACAAAAAAAAACTTCTGCAGAAATTATGCCATTATTCTGCAACACCATCATCGTCAGATTCTGCAATGTCTTCACTCTCCATCAGCCACAGCATCAGTATCAGTATCACCACTCCTAGATCCTGAGTCATCTGAACTCTGTTCACATTCTCTATCAGATTCTACAGAGGCATCCCCTTCAGCAGTTCCTTGGTCTTTACCAGCTATCCCAGTAGAAGCATTCCTTTTCTCCATGAAGGTTTTGATTAACTGTTCAAGTTTGGCCTTCCGAGCAGTGTCACTTCTGATGGAATCTTCCAGTTCCTTGCACGTTTCTTGCAGCTGTGCAATGACTTCATCATCAAGATTAGCATGACTGGACATCTGAGAAGATGTCCCAACAAGGTCTGAGACATGTACTCCACCAAGTAACTTGTAGTGAAGGGACAGAGGAGGTTTTCTTTTGAGTGCAGTGTCACTCCTTAACACAAGATTAGGACACTGATCTAGAATAACACCACAGATCAAGGAAGGGAAACAAATAGGCATCTTGACAGCAGTTGAACTAGCTTGTTTTAGAATCTGTTCAAAGATGTATGACCCAAAATCAAAAGAAACCTTTTTCCCGATAGTATAAATGAATCTGCCAAGTGTGGAGGAAATAGTAGATGTGTGATTGGTAGGGACCCAATTCACAAAAGCAATCCTGTGAAGGATGGCATATTTGACACTCAGTTTTCCAGACGACAGCTTCTCTTCATTTGGCCAGTGTCTAATACACCCACCTGTAATCTCCTTGCAAACAGCATTGTCTGTAACCTCTAACTCAGGTTGAGGTTCCTTACACCTGCCCAGATAGTTGTTGATAATTTCAGGAGAAAAAGTGACAGCTTCTCCTCTCACAGACACTTTTCTGAGGTTGTTACCCCTGTTCTCATCACACTCTTCAGATATATTCACCACAAATTCCTTGACTAGATTTCCATAGCAGGGTCCTATCTTGGACACCGTTCTCATCAATCCAGCCGCTGCAATGAGATCCATGATTTCTTTGTACTTCTCGAAATCCTTCCCCAACTCTCTCTCCAGAGCAATCCTCCTTTGATCCACAATTATCCATCTATCTGTGTTTTTCATAGAACTTTAAGCATAAGTCTTTTTGCAAGTAGAGGTTTTCATACCAATGATGTCTTGAACATCTGCTGCAACTTCATAGTCAGACTCACTGTGATCAGTCATTTTTCTCTTCTTAGTGGGCACGACAACCTTGCTCCATTGTTTAGGAGGTCCTGCTCGAACTTTTCCCTCCCCACCTCCAGATTTTCCATGCAATTTCGAAGGCTTGGAGCCTTCACTTATCACAGTTTTCTCTCTCCTTCTCTTAATTTTTCTCAGCATTCCAGCAATAGGTTCCTCATCAGAAGTGAGGTCATCAACATTAATAACATCATCAGTCCTTCTAACATCAGCTTTCTTTTTACTCCTTCTTTCACGGTCCACATGCATGGGAACACCATCATCAGTCCTATCAGTAGGGCTGCTATTGATATTTCCTGTCACGGATGTTGGAACATCAGACCCGACATCTGTCTCAACTCCTCTCAGAATCGTGGCAACAAACCTCCTAAGTTCCTTATCTTTTTTGACAACATCATCATCAGTGGAATTCTTGTTTACACCTCGTGATTTAGAATCCTTCTTCTTCTCAACTAAACCAGACATAGACCCCTTTTCAGACACGTATTTCCTAGGGCTTATTTGGTCAGCATACAAACTAGTCATGGAGTGGACTTTCTTCCTAGGTGAAAAATGTTTAGACTTCTTAAAAGGAATATTGACATTCGTTGTGTGAGAAGCTTGCCGTTTTCCTTTAGGGTCAGCCGATACAACGTTCAAAGGTGCAATATCAAGTACAAGATCAGAGAGGTTGATCATTCGCAGTGATTCATCGTCTCCAGCATTGGTTGGAGGAGATCCTGAGTTATCAGAGGAGCCATGATGTTGAGACATTTTTTATCGATCACACGGTACAATATTAAGAATGTTAGGAGAAAACCCTAAGACTCGTGAACTTTGGAGAAAAGGGGCAAGAGGAATTTTTGTAGAATGAGTTTGCTGTAGGTAGAGTATGTTTACCCGCCTATTTATACTCTTGTGGACTGGGCCCAGAGACGCGCGGTATCCACAAACTTTGAGCACCCGATTTGCCTCAAGAGTGCATTCACCAAATTCTCCTTCTAAATTTTCCTTGCTGATATACTTACCAAGTTTAATCTTACTATTATAGTTCACCATGCACACATTATGAGTAGCTTTACAATTGATCAACACCTGTTCTAACTCAATAGTCTTGCCAATAGCTTTCTTAGAACCCAAGCATATTGTAGTGTTCTCAGAACTCCACAGATAACAATTATCTGATGTTCTCTCGCCTCTCATGATAACCTTACCCTTCTCATTTGTTATCAGACATTCATCATTGGTAAAGTTAACCTTGAGACCTTGATCACATAGTTGACTAATGCTTATCAAGTTTGCATCTAAGCCTTCAACAAGTAATACCTCCTCCAGATTTGGTTGACCTGTACAGTCCAATTTTCCAACACCTATTACTCTCCCTTTTGATCCATTTCCAAAGGTCACATAGTTAGTAGAATGAGACTTAAAATCTGACAGACATCCCTTGATACCAGTCATGTGTCTGGAACATCCACTGTCAAAGTACCACTTTTCCCTTGTAGAGACACTGAAGGACTTATGAGCTATGTGTTCTTCCACAGTACTCTTGGGAGTCCATACTTTTGTTGCTCCAACCCACTCTTGTTCCCTACTAGCCTGTAATCCTGTCTTGGGGTAGCCATATAATCTGTAGCAGAAGGGTTTTATATGGCCAAACCTTCCACAATAGTGGCATTTCCATCTTTGATTTTTTCTTCTTGTGTAATTCTTCTGATGTCTGTAAGGATGTTGCAACATGTTATATGACATCTTTAATTTTTTCTTAGATTGAGCAGGTGTCACTTCAGGCCATTTTCCCTTGTCCACCTCACTGGAACTTCCAAACCCAAGACCACTAACATCTCCATCATCTATCCCTGACTTCAGAATCTCATCAAGCACATCAGAGCTGCTATTAAGCATTCTGACTGTCTTGATAACATTATCCAGTTTAGAGTTCAGAACGACCACTTCACTTTTTAGATCAGAGATAGTAGCCAAATGCTCTACCTTTTCAGCTTTTAGGTGAGCAATAACTTTCTTTTGTTCTTCTTTCTGCTGACATATTTCTTCACTTTTAATGCATAAGTTCTTATAGGAAGTAGCTAGCTCTTCAAAAGTAAGATCTTCACTGACTGGCTCTTCATCAGACTCACACACACCTGTTAATGCTGTAACCCTCTTTCCAGGCTTCTCATCAGTGTCAGTTTCAGAGTCATCTTCTGACCATGAGACGGATAGCCCCTTCTTTTGCTTCTTGAGATATGTGGGGCACTCAGATTTTATGTGCCCAAAACCTTCACACTCATGACACTGAGCTCCTCTCCCTTGGTTGGAATTATCTTCAGTACTGATATTTCTCCCAGCATTCTGATTTTTACTGATGTCAGATGGCTTGTCCCTAACATTTGATCTTGACTTCCAATCCATCCTTCTGAGCACTTTGTTGAATTGTTTACTAAGTAACACCAGATCTTCTGAGAGGCCTTCATCTCTGTCCAGATTACCTTCTCCTTCTGAATCACTTGCCTTAGACACAAGAGCTATACTCTTCTTCTTTTCAGTCTTTTCACTGATCCCCAATTCAAAAGTTTGAAGTGATCCCACAAGTTCATCCACTTTCATCTTATCTATGTCCTAAGCTTCCTCTATAGCAGTCACTTTCATGTCAAATCTCTTAGGTAGAGATCTGAGGATTTTTCTGACCAGTTTGCTGTCAGACATCTTTTCACCTAGGGCACTAGAGGCATTAGCTATCTCAATAATGTTCATGTGAAAATCATGAATGCTCTCATCCTCTTTCATCTTCAAACTCTCAAACTTGCTGGTGAGAAGCTAAAGTTTTGACATCTTCACCTTTGAAGTCCCTTCATGAGCAACCTTCAAGACCTCCCACGCCTCTTTTACAATGGTGCAATGTTCAATCAACCTGAAGATATTCTTGTTGACACCATTAAACAATGCATTCATGGCTTTGGAATTTCCCACGGACCCTTTGTAGTCTGCATCATCCCAGTCTTCCTCTTCCTTCACCACATCAGTAGGGGTACCTTTTTCATCTTTAACCTTTGGGGGTTCCCATCCTTTTATAACAGCTTTCCATGCCTGATCATCCATGGATTTGATGAAAGCTATCATCCTCGGTTTCCAATAGTCATAGTTGGAACCATCAAGCAGAGGTGGTTTGTTCAGAAATCCTCCATCCTTGTCCATTGTACCAGAAAGTACCTTCCCTGAATCTCACCCAGAACCAATTAAGGGTGCAAGCTCTTGATGCCAATTGAAATTCTGGCACAGATATCAAATGTCCTACACAGATGTCGAGACACTGATATCCAACACAATGAACAAGATAGCAATAATAATATAAGTGCAGAAAGTAAATAACACAGTGATATGTTTACCCAGTTCGGATCAACAATCCTACTCGGGGAGCTACCAAGACAGGGACGAAACCAATATACGATAGTATCAATTCACAGATCATACAATCACCAAATAATCTGCTCACTTAATCACTACCCTTCTTATGACTTCTACCTAAGACTCACCTAGGTATGAGGCCCTCCTCAAATCCCTCTACAGCCACAACCCGTGATTGGTTTCTTTCCACACAAATAACAAAAACGAAAGACACACTTTCAAAACACACAATTCTCAATACTTCACAGCTTATGAGAATTGACACACAGAAACTCAATGCTTAAAAGCTTATGAGTAACTGACAGAATTTACAACACAAAAACACAATCCTTGTACTATTATCAGAATGATACCAATTAGGGTCACAAATAACACAAAACCCTAACAAAACACACGTAAGTTCCACACCTAAACTAGGTTTACATCAGTCAATATATAGCATTAAATCTGGACTGAATTTGGGCTTCAAAACGCAGCAAATACACTGCTCACAAATCTGCAATAAAAACTCAAATAAAATAGGTCTTCAATCTAAAGTTTCCTAATATGTCTCCATAATTAGAAAGCGCTGAAAAATCCGAAAACCAACATAATACACAATCCAAAAATACTTTGGATGCCACATAGGATAACCAAATATTCACATAATATTCAGTAACAATTAACAGCAACAGAATCTCGATTTAAACTAAAACCAGACGCGATGTCCTATAAGTCAGTATGGGACATCTTCATTCGACATGTTGAATGCAGCAGCTTAGAACATCTTGTTTCAACATCTTGCTGCTAGAATAGTTTTAGCAAAATAAATGCCAACCACAAAATCAAAGAAATAACACTCTTTAAAGCTTTCACTGATCTTTTGGGACATGCTCTGTAGATGTGTACGATTGGGAGCCAAATCAGTATTATACAGATAGTGTTTCACAAATGCTTCCACCATCTCACTCCAGTTGCGTACATGGCACCTCTCAAGCTGCATATACCATTCCAGGGACGCTCCAGACAAGCTGTCCTGGAAGAAGTGCATCAGCAACTTTTCATCACGGGAGTACGCATCCATCTTTCTTGCTTATGCCCGAACATGTGTCTTGGGGCAAGTAGTGCCGTTGTACTTCTCAAAAGTGGGGACTTGAAACTTATGAGGAATTCTCACATCAGGAACCAGCCCTAGGTTATCCAGATCCATTCCCACAGAATTTTGATTTATCACCCCTCTCAGTTGTTCTTCAATCATTCTAATCCTTTGGTCATCAACAATCGGGAGACCAGCATCTCCACCCGGCACAGAGAAAACATCGTCTTGTTGGTCATCAAAGTGATGGCCATGAACTGCATGAATACCGCTTCCTCCTCCAACCACAGAAGGGATTACCACATTTTCTCCTCCGCCCGGAGGGATAACAACAGAGGGAACTGGAACTCCGCCCAGAGGTCCATTCTGAACACCGTTTCCATTGACACCTCCGCCCGGAGGAATAACATTGTTCTGGAAACCACCATGAAGTACACCATTCTCATCTACTCTTGCCACCAGGGGTTGAACGAGAGTTCTGAGTTGCTCCTGTCCCTGTACGACTCCTTGCATCATTTCTATGAATTGGGCAATACGGGCTTGCATGGCGGCCATTTCTGCTTGCATTTGCTCCATTACTCTTTTTTGGTTGAGTCGAGTAGAATATTGGGGAATCGGTTGGTCAGCTATCTTGCCTGTAACCAAATAATGGTTAGAAAAAATCTGGAACGAGTACCTGTTATGCAAAAATGCTTATGATTATGAGGATGCAAATGCAAAATGCAAACAATCATATTTAAACATTTCCAGGGCATATCCGCTTTGATTCCAGTTTTTGAAATCGGGCGAGGGATTGGACACAACATCAGAAAATAAATCCGAATCCAGAAATATTGCAGAATCAGACAAAGGAAGACACCTTTCAAAAACTGAGAGCTGTTGAGACATATACGGCTGAACCAAATATTTTAATATCATATCATAAAAAATCATACAGACGGGTCCGATACAATCAAAAGTGATTCCATCAACAATCCTGATGGTAATCATAGCAAAATACAAACAACAGAATCACTACAAATTAATTCCAAACAAACTGGCTTCAATCTCTTCAAGAAGGTTTACAGTGTCTGGATGAGTAGGTCGCTCTATCAGCCCTTTGATCAGTCTCTTTCTCTTCTCGACATCTTGATTCAGCCTAGCAATCTGCTCCTCAACATCATTACCTCCGCGCCTTGACTTCTTGATTTCCGCTTGCAACTTGAGCTCTTCAATTTCTTTCTGAGCTCCTTCCCACTTACCAGAGAAGTGCTTTCTATCTGCCTTCATTCTTTGAAGTTCTTCTTTCAACTCCCCATTCTCAATCTTGAGCTCTTCCCACATCTCCTGATACGTGGCAAGCTTGGCTTCAGTCTCAGTCAAGATCTTCTTGGTTTTCCTACAGGCCTTGCTAGAAGATTCAGCAGTCATACTGATTTTCTACAGTGCTGAGCTCTGTCATCAATATCCTTCTCCATTTTTCCAAGCGCTCTGTCAAATCTTGGACCTTCCATTTCAACTCCAAGTTGTCATGTAAGACACCCTGCAGCTGACTACTCATACCAGAATTTTCCACCCTCAGATCATGCACCAATTTTCGCTGCTCAACGAATTCTTCGATTGGTACGGTGATTTTCTCTTCTATCACTTTGGGATATAAGGGAGGCGCCCACTCAAAAGGCAAGTAATACTCTTCAACCCTCTTCATTATCCAGTCTTCATACAGAGGGAAAGTTTGATTGTTAGGCAAACCCCAAACGGCTTTTCCTTTCTTCTGCTTACTGAGCCATGCTTTGGAAGCTTTTTGCGCCACCTTTAACCCATCGTTGGCCATGTGAAAATACAGAGACTCCTCCACCGCCTTTTCAGTCGATGGACCTTTCAAGGCATATCCAAACTGCCGGATAGCTAAATAAGGATTATAATTAATACCTCCTTTTCTCCCTATCAATGGTACATTGGGGTATTCACCACAGCTGTACAAAATGTATTTACCCAGCACTTCATGATTCACCCAAACAATATCCTTGGCATCTAGGCCCATCAGACATTGACTCCATTTCAGAGAATTCTTAGTATCCTTGAAAGCACCTGACTGGGGTAGACGATTGGTAAACCACTTATAGAAAAGAGGTGCACACCAATGCACTGTCCCACCTCGTTTCTTCTCGTTCCTGTTGTATAAGGCATAATGGAGATCTCCTAATAAGGTCGGCACTGGGTTCTGAGTTACAAATATCTTGATATCATCCGTATCAACAAAATCAGGCTCATTCGGGAACAAGACAATACCATACATGCAGAGAGCCAACACTGCATTGAAGACAGTCCACTTCTTCTCCTTAGCCGCTTCTTGAGCCTTGCTTGCCAAGTATGTTAGGTGATAGCCATGAATCCTTCCCTTACCAGAAATATCAGCTTCCAAAGTTGACTTGCTCAAATAAAGAGCATCAGCCACAGCTTGGAAATCAAGATCTGCCTTGGACCCACAGAAAGAAGCACCTTCTTTAATGGAAATTCCCAGGATATTAGAATACTCTTCCAGAGTAGGAACCAAAACATAATCTGTCAATACAAAGCACCTCAGGGGCGAATCATAGAACTGTATCAAGGTGTGCAAGCCGTTATATTCATATTCACTGAGGTTATAAACAAAAGATAGGATCCAATAATACTTCTCTTTGAACATTCCTAATACTTCCGGACTGGCCATCTCTTGTAAGCTACAAATCTGACCCAGGATGAGCTTTGGGAACTTGTACACAATGATATTCTTCTTACCCTTCTTAGCATCCATCCCTATGACTGCCCTTTGACTGGAATCAAAATCAGATACTACCTGGAAAATGAAAAATATGAATGTTAGAAAAAGGACGATGCAATGAAAAGCATGGGATCAAGGTCCCACGTGTCTGTGCTGAACTGAAATAAATGAATAATTCCAAGGCTCAAATTCCCCAGAATTCCAGAATAACAGAGTAACCACACAGATAAACTCTACTGATAAGAAATCCAATGTACCGGGTATGTTAAAAGTCAAGGTTACCTGCAAACCTGTAAACAACCCACCCTTCTCACATGTGGGTACTAGAAAATGAAAGATCCTCAGCTTCTGGCACTGAGGTCGAGAAGCAATAGTACATTCATCCCTCGGGGTACAGTACTATCGCCAATCGAGGAGTGCCTCCACTGATTCTCTTTCAAAAGGGATATCCTATAGCGAGTTCCCAGCATTTGGTCCCCGGATCGAGAATGTGTAATGGGTTTGCCATTTCTGGTCTGCCATTATCACAACTCGGGAGGAGTGTCATTACTGAGTTCTCGGGAATGGTCACCAGAGTCGACAATTCCTCCAGAGAATATCTACTAGCCTGTATCAAACATACAGTAGCAGATAGCTCCGGATAGAACCTCATCTGGCTGTAGGTCTTGTGAACACCCACACGTGGCCAAACACCACGGGAGAGACACGCCTGCCCACGCTAATACCTATGTGTATGCTCAAGCCTGGGTAGTGGGCTTATCTCTCAGAACACCCTGCCCACCAAACAGAAAACAACAGCACAGTCCAGCACAAAATATATGGCAACAGTAAATGAAAAACATGTAAATGCAATAAAACAATAAACATGTAATAATGCCATAAATAAAGCGAGTAAAGTAAACAGATAAACACCCTAAAATCGAAAACAGGCAAGCACTAGGATTGACTCGCTTAGGGATGGACCAGCAAGAGGTCAATCTCTCCCCAGCATAGTCGCCAGCTGTCGCTCCCAGGATTTTCATCCAGGTACAAACGTAAAAGTGACGCGGAAACAGAGTCGCCAGCAATGTGTATTTATCCCAAGATAGGGAAAGGAAACACTGCATAAACCTGGGGGAAAGGAAAAGCATGGTCTCGCGACCAAGAGAAACGGGTAAGAGAGTCGGTTACGTGAAGCGAAGGTGTTAGCACCCCACGCGTCCATCGTACTCGATGGGATCCACGCTTGTTATCTCAATCAAAGGGTGTCGTCGTCTGGAGCTCCACTGCTACTGGACCGGAGAAGGAGCGAGAACGGAAAAGAACGGAGAAACGAAGAAGAAAAGAAAAAGAAGCGACTCGATAGGACGTCCTCGGAGTCCTAGGCCTACGTATTCCCTCGGGAACGGGAAAATCAGAGTCAGCGTAGTTCGGACACGAACTAAGGGGGGAGGTTGCTCGCCAAGACATCGTCGTCTCGTGCCTACGTATCCTTAATCTAACCAGAAGGAGGAAATCAAAGCAGTCGTAGTTCGACTTAACCAAGTCTGTATTTTTTATGAGCGACGTTAAGTTCGCGTCCGGCAGTTAGGGTCGATGCCTGTTTGCGACGAGACGGAAGTAACGTGCCCTTTTCTGAAAATGAGGTTTGAAACTTAACAATCCCGAAGGATAAAAAGGTTTGAGTTTATTTTGTGTTTTTTAGACAAAAGTGTTTTTGAAGTTGTTTGTAACTTGCATTGCACCCAAGTCTACAACATAGGAACGAATACGTCGCCTATCGTCCCCAACAGGACGTACACTAAGTACCCTAGAAGAATGAAGGAAGACCCCCCATTATTCACTTCCTACATCTAAGGCTCATGTGCAATACACGTTTAACCTTTATTAAGTGTTTTAGTAAGATTATGAGATGAGAAGAGAAGACTCAAGTCGAAAAGAAAACACTAAAGGGAATCTAATTTGTTCCTAATGTTATCATGCAAAAGTGGCCCTATGGTCAAGGTTTGAGAACCTAAGTCTAAAGAGAAGAGAGGGATAGCACTACCTAATGCCTATCCTACCTCACCTTAATAAAAAATTAAGGATGAGCTAGGATCCCAAGGGTGTGGAAAAGTTGTACACAAAGCATTATATCATGCTATTCACAAGAGAGAAAGACAAGTAAAAGAGATGAGATGAAAGAAGCGATGAACATGGATAACCATACACATGTTCAAGTACCTTACCTCTGCCCCTACACAAAAGGTTAGCATAAAATCATCACAAGTAATGAATACAAGTGAAAGAAACTAATCCAACTAATACTAGTTGCTCTAAGAAGACAAACTAATAAGAAAGTAAAATTCAAACCAAAAAGGAAGGGACCTAATGCTTAAGGAACATCCTAAGTCAGTAGGTACATGTTAATGGCCTCTACTAATGCTAAGGTATCAAAAAAAGTCAAGCTATGTTGGAACATTCACCAAAAAATCAAACAAATGCAAGTTAAACATTAACTATGCAAGATGAATGCATGCGGTTCCTAAACGTGAAGGAATGCACATATAAACATCAAGGTCGGAAGTAAATGACATTTGTTAATGCATGGAGATGTCATTAAGATGGCATGTGATTCATGAATGCAAGCATTGATCAAGTAAGAAGAAATGGGAGCAAACATTATTCAAGTTCCAACAATGAAGCATACTAGTAATGCAAGTAGGAAATGAAGATGTAAGATGAATAATCATGCAAATGGATCCAAGGCAGTAGCTCATGACATTTGAAATGACATTTAGAAGTCAAGCATGTTCTTACAAAGTCCATACAAGTCTCACATTGAAGCACATTGAAGAATAAGAACAACTAGGTCCAAACAAGTTCATACAAGTTCAAGCTATGCACATACTAGACAAAACAAACCAAAAGAAGTCATGTAAGTGAAATGAATCATGCATGAGCTTCCAAGTCAGTAGCATATCACCCTTTACATGAAATGGAAATCAAAATAAGAATCCTATAATGCTCATACATAACTCACATCACTACTTGCTAAAGGTTAAGAGCAAAACAAGTTCAAAATTGTCAATCATGGATTACTTATGAAATGAGTGAAGATAGATGAAATTAGAATGAGCTGGAAAAAAGTGAAGGTAGATTCTGACTTAGTGAAAATTTCACTAAGTGTTGGAAAAAGTGGCATTTCATGTTTTCAACCACTTTGATCATTCCATAACTCAAAATCCATGATGAATTGGAATGAGGTGTAGTCAAAGCTTTTGTAGAGGGCCATGAAGGCTACAAATCCAGCTTTGAATGGGGAAAAATGGCTTTGTGGTTTAGGATTTATGATCCTCCAAAGTTGGTATCCTAGCCACTTTTACAAGTTATCCCACTTTTCTTGATTTTTCTTGATGAATGTTGATTCAAATCACATATTAACATCATTTTAGGGTCAAAGAACCATATTTGTGAAAAATCTCAAAAAGTCAAAGTTGACTTTTGCACAGTTGACTTTTTGTCAGATGAATTCCAAACTGTGCGATCCTCTATGAAATCAAGTCCTTGACCTAAATCAAACTTGATGGATTGATTTCATAGGTGTTATAGGGTGTATTGAATCATGTCCTAGGGTTTGGGAGCATGTCCTGGTCAAAAGTCAAAGGTACAGTTGACTTTTTCTGCGAAACCCTAACTGTGGTTCAGATGAACTTGAAACTTGTTGCTCAAGCTTCTTGGATTAATCCATTGTTGCAAATGGATCAATGTAGTATGTTAGAGACCTTCAAATCCTCCCTTGAGGTCTTGGCTCATGTTTTGTCCCAAAAGTCAACTTAGGGGTGAATTAGGTCAAGAAACCCTAATTCCTGATTTTTAGTGAATGCATCCCCTGAGGCAAAATTGACTTGATGATTGGGTTCATGATGTCCCTTGGGGCATCATAGGTTATGCTTTGAAGCATTGGCTCATGCCCTGAGTAAAATTTCCATCTGGAGGCCCTGGTCGACCAAAACCCTAATTTGGTGACACTGTCGATCTTAAGGCTTGATCCACCTAGAAGGGAGCAGCCTTGTGCTTAATCCTTGAAGTGGGAGTCCTCTTGATCCATTGTGGATGTTTGAGAGGTTAGACAAGTTGAAGATCATGTCATTTCTTGATTGATCATTTGTCTAAGAGCTCTGAGAGGGCTTGGAACCCTAATTTTGATTGTAGTGGATGCTCACCCATCTTTGGGGAGACTAATGAGGTATGATGGTTTACCCATATTATGATGATGATTTGCCCAATGATGGGAAATCTTAGTGGTCAAAATTTGGGGTATGACAGATGCCCCTATTTAATCTTCTTGGACCCGAAGGTGTAAATGGCGAAGGTATTCGGGCATTCGGGGTGCAAGAGGATTAAATATCGGAATACCCGAAATTTTGATGGTGGTTATGAATGGTAGCTTACGCATTCATCTTCTTTTGCTAAGCAATGATGCTTAGAAAAGGTAAAAACTTTCCCTCGATCTTGGCTTCTTACCAAGGAACTGGTCTCAGTTTTCTGAATTAAACTTCCCCTCGATCCTGGTTTCCTACCAAGGAACTGGTCTAAGTTTTCTGAAATAAACTTCCCCTCGATCCTGGTTTCCTACCAAGGAAGTGGTCTTAGTTTCTGATATAAACTTCCCCTCGATCCTGGTTTCCTACCAAGGAACTAGTCTAAGTTTCTGAAATAAACTTCCCCTCGATCCTGGTTTCCTACCAAGGAACTGGTCTAAGTTTCTTTTGTCAATAAACTTTCTTGACAAGGCACACTATGCATAGCGGTTTTCCTCAAACTTCTCGCCGAATTTTCCTAGGGAGATGCCATTTGATAGAAAAACTTTGATGTCAGAGTTGCTGGGGAATCCAATCGTCTGAATTGTAGAGGTGCACAAACTTCTCTATTGGAGACGCCATTTGTTGATTCTACTGGGAAAAACGAGTCTCTTGAGAGACTGCTTCCGCTTGGGTATTACATCATACTTTTCTCGGGATCTTCCCGGAGAAATGCCATATGATGTGATCCAATTTTGAGGTGCTGATGACCTTTTCGTCAGCGGATTTTTTGGAGAAAAACTGGCGTATCGTTGAATCTCTGATTAAGAGGCTTCCTCTGGGGATTTTTCTTAATCCGGGAAAGCGAAGATATCATCTTCAATGGCAAAGAGTGACGTTTGTCGAGGGTTCTCTGGTATTTCAGAGTTTCAAGTTGTCAAAGTGGTCAAGGGCCAACTCTAATCCAGAAATAAACTGGAGGAGAGAGATAGTTTAGACGCAACATTTCCTGGCGAGGAAAGAACTAACAACTCGATTGAGAGGACTGTTATCACAAGGGGATAAGACCGACTAGAGTGATAGTGATGCAATATGAATATAAATGTAAATCAATAATGCATGATGTATGTATTTTTATGCTGACACGACATACATACTAATGGATGAACACGACTGGATACTCGGCCATTGCTGGGGACGAAGAAGTACCGCTGGTTCAAGATAGTAATTCTGCCTTGCTTAGGAGAAATAGTCCCTGCGGGGAACAACGTTGGTCGGGCTTAGGAGGTAAGAACTCTGCCAAGGGTATCAGATGGGAAAGCCGTATCTGATACAGTTGATCCTTCATTCAGGCGCACTGGCTTAGAAGGAGTACTTTGATTCTGTACTTTGAAGCTCGCTTATTTCTGGAGAAGCGAGCGATGTTCTTTCGATGTTCAAAAGTCAAAAGAATTGTCATCTTTATTTTAGAAGCAAAAAAAGGTTTTAACAAGTAAATTCATTTTTGTTTCATTTCAAGAATCGTTAATCATGTTGAAACGTTGTTCTGTAAAGCTAAAACAAATAAGAATTGCAAGCAAAAGCACAAAGGCTCAAATTTTATTGATAGGATGGAGATCAGCCAAACGCGTGATTCCATAGAGTATTTACAAAGTTAGAAAATGGTAATTTAAGGGAAAAGGGCTACATTGAAACATGACGACCACTATCCTTCTACCAACTTTGAATTTTGGACATCCTAAGCTTCTGTCGAAGATGACCTTGACTGGAGTTTTCTTCCGAGGGATGGCATTACTGCTGAGGAGTTGAACTAATCAGATGTAGTTACTTGCCATTATCCCTAACTTTTGCCTGGATTGTACTTTGAGATTTCCAATCCACCGGATGATTTTTTATTGTGTCTCTAATTTTTGCCTGGACCGCCCTTTCGGGTTTTCAATCCACCGAGACGTTTTTTTTTTTAGTTTAGGCGAAGTATTTCTTGACTACATCAACATTTGTGGGGTAGGAAAATTCCTCTCCATCCATGGTTGCAAGTCTCAAGGTGCCGCCTGAGAAAGCTTTCTTGACCACATAGGGGCTGTCATAATTCGGAGTCCATTTGCCCCGGGAATCAGTGAGAAATGATTGTATATTTTTGAGCACAAGGTCTCCTTTATTGAAAACGCGAGGTCGGACCTTTTTGTCAAACGTCTTCTTCATTCTTTGCTGATACAATTGACCGTGGCATAGTGCCGTTATTTGCTTTTCTTCGATCAGATTCAGTTCATCGTTTCGACTTTGACACCATTCAGCTTCTGTCAGCTTAGCTTCCATCAATATCCGAATTTATGGGATCTCTACTTCTATAGGGAGCACTGCCTCCATGCCATACACTAGAGAGAAAGGGGTTGCCCCTGTTAAAGTGCGGACAGATGTTCGATAACCGTGAAGAGCAAAGGGTAGCATCTCGTGCCAGTATTTGTAGGTTACGACCATCTTCTGAACGATCTTTTTGATGTTCTTGTTAGCCGCTTCTACTGCTCCGTTCATCTTGGGTCGGTAGGGAGATGAGTTATGGTGTTCGATCTTGAACTCTGCGCACAGCTCTTTCATCATCTTATTGTTCAAGTTAGATCCATTATCTATAATGATCTGACTCGGAACACCATAATGGCAAATGATATTGTTTTTGATAAATCGGACCACCACTTGTCGAGTTACATTGGTGCATGACGCTGCTTCGACCCACTTGGTGAAGTAGTCAATGGCGACCAGAATGAATCGATGTCCGTTCGAAGCCTTGGGCTCAATCATGCCGATCATGTCGATTCCCCATATGGAAAAAGGCCACAGGGAAGAGAGAACTTTGAGATGTGTAGGCGGTACATAAATTTTATCGGAGTATATCTGACACTTGTGACACCTCCTCATGTACTTGTAGCAGTCGGATTCCATGGTCAACCAGTAGTACCCTGCTCTTAGAATTTTTCTCGCCATTGTGTGTCCGATGGCATGATTGCCAAAGGATCCTTCATGAATTTCTTTTATCAGCATGTCTACTTCTGGTCTGTCTACGCATCAGAGCAAGACCATGTCGAAATTTCTCTTAAAGAGTGTATCACCGCTCAGAAAGAAGTTTCCAGCCAGTCTTCTGAGGGTCTTTCTGTCTTTTCTGGACGCCCCAAGTGGGTACTCCTGTTTATGAAGGAAGCATTTGATATCGTGATACCAAGGTTTATCGTCTATGACTGCTTCGATCGTGAAGATGTAAGCGACCCATTCAAGGCGCATTATGTCGATCTTAGGTAGGTTATTCCATTGACCTACACTAATTATGGAATAGAGAGTGGCTAATGCATCAGCCATTTGATTCTCGTCACGAGGGATATGATGAAACTCGATTCTGTTGAAGAAGGGTAACAACCTCCTTGCATAATCTTTGTAAGGAATCAGTCCTGATTGGTATGTGTTCCAATCTCCTTTGATTTGATTGATAACAGGGTTGAGTCGCCATATACGTCCAAGTTTTTGATCCTTAAATCAATCGCTTCCTCGAGACCCATGATACAAGCTTCATATTCGGCCTCGTTGTTTGTACACTTGAACGTAAGTCTGGAGGTAAAAGGAATGTGGGTACCCTGAGGGATAACTATGATTGCCCCAATTCCGTTTCCGTAATGATTGACAGCTCCGTCAAAGATTAGTCCCCATTGGGAACCTGGTTCTGTCCTTTCACTGGGTAGCGATTCATCGCAATCTTTCATTTTCAAATACATGACATCTTCGTCTGGGAAGTCAAACCCGATTGATTCTTGATCGTCAATCGGTTGATGAGCCAAATGATCGACTAAAATACTCCCCTTAACGGCTTTTTGAGCATGGTACTCTATGTCATATTCTGATAACAACATCTGCCAACGGGAAATCCTTCCCGTGAGAGCAGGCTTTTCAAATACATATTTGATTGGATCCATTTCGGAGACCAACCAAGTAGTGTGGCGAATCATGTACTGACGAAGACGTTTGGCTGCCCAAGCCAGAGCACAGTAAGTTTTCTCGAGCATAGTGTACCGAGTTTCACAATCGGTGAATTTCTTGCTCAAATAGTAGATGGCAGACTCTTTCCTTTTGGTTTCGTCTTATTGGCAGTACACAGCCCATGGAGTCTTCCAAGACTGTTAAGTATATGATCAGTGGTCTTCCTTCCACTGGAGGTGACAGGATCGGAGGATTCAACAGGTCCTCCTTGATACTGTTGAAGGCGGTTTGGCAATCTTCTGTCCAAACGCAGTCCTGATTCTTTTTAAGTAATTTGAAAATCGGCGCACATGTCGCGGTCATGAGGAATATGAATCTGGAGATGTAGTTCAAACGTCCCAAGAATCCTATGACTTATTTTTCAGTTTTCGGAAAAGGCATTTCTTGAATGGCCTTGACCTTGTCAGGATCAACCTCAATTCCTTTCTGGCTGACATGAACCCTAAGAGTTTCCCTGAACAGACACCGAAGGTGCATTTGTTGGGATTCAAGAGGAGTTTGTACTTTCTCAACCGCTCGAATAATTTTGACAGGTGGGTCACATGCTCCTCTACTGTCTTAGATTTGGCAATCATAGCATCGACATATACCTCGATTTCCTTGTGTATCATGTCATGAAACAGAGAAGTCATGGCCCTTTGATAGGTTGCCCCGGCGTTCTTCAAACCGAACGGAATTACCTTGTAACAAAAGGTACCCCATGGGGTAATGAACGAAGTTTTCTCCATGTCTTTCGGCGCCATTTTAATCTGATTATAGCCCGAGAATCCATCCATGAAGGAGAAAACTTTGAACTTTGTTGTACTGTCTACCAGCATGTCAATGTGTGGTAAGGGAAAGTCATCCTTTGGACTTGCTTTGTTTAAATCTCTGTAATCAACACACATTCTGACCTTTCCGTCCTTTTTCGGAACGGGTACGATGTTGGCTAACCATTGAGGATACTCAGACGTGGCGAGGAAGCCCGCGTCAATCTGTTTCTGGACCTCCTCTTTGATTTTGATGGCCATGTCTGGATGAGTTCTTCTCAACCTTTGTTTTACTGGCGGACATTCCGACCTTAACGGTAAATGATATTCCACGATGCTGGTATCCAACCCTGGCATATCCTGGTAGGACCAAGCAAACACATCTGGAAATTCTCTGAGAAGCTTCGTTAAACTCTCTTTGGCAGTTGGACTGAGCAGTGCCCCAATCCTGATTTCTTTTTTCTCTTTTTCTGAACCCACGTTGATCATTTCCAACGGCTCTTTGTGAGGTTCAATGGACCTTTCCTCCTGTCTGAGTAATCGGGAGATCTCATCTGGAATTTCTTCGTCAACTTCTTCTTCAGCCCCAAATACTGGGAACTCAAAATCAGGAGAAGGCATCGGATCGTATGTTTCAATGGGGTTTAAAACAAGCAATCTGCATGAAGTGATGATTTGTGTTTAGAAGAGATAGAGAAAATGCAAGTGTGTGCAGTGTATTTTTTGAAAAACTGCTTGTTTATTTTGAATTGTTTTTAAAGATTACCATTTTCTGAGAAAAGCGTAAAGAGAAAACAACAATTAATGCGGAAATTACAGAACGACGTTATTTTATTAATGAACAAGTCGATTCTTGAAACTGCAGCCCTATAAAACAAAACTTTGTCGCTCTGGGCGAAGCGAAGAGGGAAATTTACAGAAAGCGAGCCCTATCAAAACATCTGTTTCACCTGGGCAGGGTGAAATGTTAAAGACGGCAATTAGTTTGACTTATGAACAATCTTCGGAACATCGACAGCAACCCATTGGCGGCGAACTCCTCGGTGAATCACAAATTCTGGTACCTTCCTTGATTTGTCTTCAGAAATAACGCTGATTTCTGGTGGAGCAGGATCATTGGAATCTGTCTCCCAGGCAGAGTTGTCGTAGGAGGATTCCTCAGTTGTATTTTGCATAACATTTGTGCTCTCCGGTAAATCTCCCCATCTAGTTGGCTGGATGTCTTCGAGCCAGATATGAGAGCTTTAGGAGCGGTGTACTTGACCATATAGTCGTATTTTCCACTTGGTTGTCCCAAGGTGTCCCACACTTCTTTGGAACTGGAGGAGTCATCTCTTTCAATCACATTGACCTCGGGAAAAGCATAATTGATGAATTCTAGTCCGACAAGCTTTACCAATTCATCGTCGTACTGGATAGATTCTGAATACCCTGAGTGTTGATCCCATGACATGGTGGGGACACAGGTATTCTGTTCAATGATGCTCAGCTGATTTCCATTGTTTGGATGACTCTCTTGCCCCAAGTTTCCTGGGTATGGCTGCCAAATAGGCAGGTCATCCATTGGGCCATAATAATTGTGGTCAAAGTTGTCCTTCATCAGAGTGTCTTCCTCTAATGAGTTTGGTGGAGCACGGCATCCATATATCATTTCAACGTCTGACCTTGGTATAAATCTCGGACTCTGTGCGGGATACCAAAATAGCGTAGGCACCTCTTCCTGAGACATATAACCGTCCTCATTGAGATAGGACTTCCATTCCTCATCCATATCGGAGGGATCCTCCTCGTTGATAGTATGGACTGCTTGAGGCACTGGGTGAAGGAAACCTCCACTGTGGAAGAAGTTCTGAATGGGATGAAAACCTTCATCGTTAGTAGCAGTCTGGGTACAGGTTGAAGAAAAACCAAGACCCTTCTTTGTTTTATTATCGGTAGGAATGACAAGCTATTCACATCCTTTTGTATTGTTATTTTTGATCACTTCGAGAGCATTTCTGTATGAGGAAATCGAGGTTCCTTTCTCTGATTGATTCTCATTGCTCACCGACAGTGCCTGGAACTGAGTCCCAACAGCCTCCTCGGGTTCTACACAAGTAGATGATGACAAGTTGCTCATGAGCAATGCCTGCTCTCCACAGACCGTGATGAGTTGATCGTTCTTGACGAACTTTAATTTCTGGTGCAGCATCGAAGTGACTGCCCCAGCCTGGTGTATCCAAGGACTTCCTAATAAACAGTTGTACGTTGCCCGAACGACCATGACCTGGAAAGTGATTAGGAAAGTGTGAGGACCGATAGTTATGGGAAGGTCGACTTCGCCAATAACTGCTTTCCGAGATCCATCAAAAGCTTTGACGATGACCTCACTGCCCCTCATCGGGGATCCTTTGAATGACAGTCGCATTAGAGTGGACTTTGGCATAACGTTGATGGCCGATCCTCTGTCTACCAGTATGCTGGCTAAAGCATCGTCCTGGCAGTTAACTGTGATATTGAGCGCCATGTTGTGACTTTTGCCCCCCTCTGGCAAGTCCTCATCACTGAATCCTAAGTTGTTGCAGGAAGTGATGTTAGGGATGATGCTATTGAAGTGTCGTATTGACACATCCTGTTCCACAAAGGCCTGCTCTAAGACTTTCTGTAGAGCCTCTCTGTGGGCTTTGGAACTGAGTAAAAGTGATAGCACTGAGATCTTTGAAGGAGTTTGTAACAGCTTATCGACAATGTTGTATTCACTCCTTTGGATGAGCTTCAGCATCTCATCATTGTTCTTTGAAAGGTCAGGATTACTGGATTGACCGACTGGTGGATCAGGAGCTTCTGTCGGAAGTTCCTTTTCTTTGTTAGGTTCTCCAACTCCTCGGTTGAAGATTTGACTGCTCCGTGTTACTCGATTGATGTCTGCAATATTCACGACAGAGGGTAATGGAATTTCCTTTCCATTTTCAATTATCGTTGCACCGTATTTGTAAGGGATCGCTTTAGCTGTTTCATACGGTAACGGTCTCGGTAGATAGATAACTACAGGAACCTTCTAATTTTTCTGATTGTCGTAAGTAACTTCAATCAGTTCCTGGCTAAGAACCTTTGATTCATCCAGTAGAGGGATGATGGCACAAACATCCTCGTTCATCTCAGGGTCATAGATTATAACCATGTCTCTGATCTGATCAGCGAAGTAGTCTGGCATTCAGTTGATTGGCTCGGAACTCGGACATGGGTGATTCTCTTTACGATCCAATTGTCCTTGAAGAGCGGCTCGCACGAGGTAGCATCCTTGGTTATTCTCCGAGCAGACTCTACAATGTTCATAGTTGTGTGGTGGCACCTGGTCACGCCCGCTTTGAATGCAGTGTAACCTTACCAGGCTTGTTTCCATAGATCGGACATCTTGACTTTGACGCCGAGTAGGGTTTCTGTTAAGCACACTGATTTATTGCGTGTCTTCATCCAGATAGATTGGAAGGTACTAGCGGTTTAACAAGTGTTGTAAAGTTCTCTGAACGAGCGCGCACCCTTGGTTACTCTCACAACATCCTTTACAGCTCTGATAATTATGCGAAGTGAGAAAACCGAGTTGAACTTGCCTGGCGTGTAACTCTACCAAGCTGGTATTCATCAAACGAATATCAAAGATTTGAATCATGTTGATCTAATAAGGATTTCTATCATGGTAGTCCTGGATCCATCCAAGATCCATCTGACGCTGGAGGGCCTCTTGTACAAAAGAGCATCCCTGTTTGTTTATTGAGCAAGTCAGACAGGAATTATAATCGTGACATGGCAGATTATGATACTGGCTTTGCCTTGAGTGCATCTCCACCAAGTTGACATTCATTGCATGGATGTTGTGGTTCTGAATGATGTTGGAATTCATATAGGTCATGTTGACTCCACGAACTCGATGCTCTTGGATCCATCCGAGATCCAATTGTTCCTGTAGAGCTAATTGCACCACAGAACATCCTTGATTGTTTTTAGGGCAGATATCACACTGGTGATAATTATGAGGTGGCACATGTCCATATCCGCTATGTCTACAATGCATCTTGACCAAGTTGGCCCTTAACAAGAGTACATCATGAATTTGATAGATGTTGTTAGACTCTCCCTCTATCAAATTGACTGCAGCTTTCTCGTGTTGAGGCAGCGGGTTCGTGAGAACATTCGGATTCACATCTTTGAAAGATAAGACCCCACTCCTAACAAGCTTTTGTACATCGGATTTGAAACTGAGATAGTTCTCTATGTTATGCCCTGGTCCTCCTTGATGGTAAGGACAAGTCTGATTCGCTTTGAACCAAAAAGGCAGATTTTCCGGTACTGTAAGAGGAGTCCTGGTTTGGACATGCCCCTTGACCAGTAGTAACGGAAATAGTTCAGCGTACAACACAGGTATAGGGTCAAACCCTGGAGGTCGTGTTGTACGGTTGTTGTTATATAGAGGACGAGCCTGCTGAAGAGGCTGTTGTGTCCTTTGTTGATACAGCTGTTGATTAGGTTGGCTCTACGCAACCTGAGGTTGATACGTAGGAATAGGCGCGGGGTTGATAGCAGGAGTTACAGCTGCTACTAGTTGATACCGTCGCCTTTGCTTTCCGAGAGAGATATTCCCAATATCCTGCTCTTTTCTCTTAGGGATAGCATTACCGTATCGTTTTGTACTACTTGATGATTCAGCGTCTTTTACTAAACGTCCTTCTCGGACGGCTTCCTCAAGATGAACTCCCATGCCCACCATCTCGGTGAAGTCACTGGGCCCACTGGCGACCATTCTGTCGTAGTAAAATGAGCTTAAGGTCTTTAGGAAGATCTTTGTCATCTCTTTTTCCTCAAGAGGTGGACAAATCTGGGCGGCGATTTCACGTCATCGCTTAGCGTACTCCTTAAAGATTTCCTTGTCCTTTTGTGACATTCATCTGAGTTGATCTTTGTCCGGTGCCATGTCCAAATTGTATTTATATTGTTGAACGAAGGCGGCGCCAAGATCTATGAACGTGTCGGTCGTAGCGCGATTTAAACCCATGTACCATTTTAATGCTGCACCGGTTAAACTATCCTGAAAGTAGTGAATTAGTAGCTCCTGGTTCTTTGTCTGAGCTAACATTCGCCGAGCATACATCACCAAGTGGCTCTGAGGGCAAGAGTTACCCTTGTACTTTTCAAAGTCGGGCACTTGGAACTTGTGTGGAACTTTCACATTGGGGACCAAGCAGAGGTCTGCGGCGTCCTTTCCAAAAAGATCCTGACCGCGAAGGGCTTGCAGTTCTTTCTGCATTTCCAGGAACTGTTCCTGGAACTCATTCATTCTGTCGAACATGCTGTCATTTCCACCAGACGGTATCTGTGGAATCTGTCCTTCTGGGACAGTGTGTACCACGGGCGGAGGCATAGTCATTATGGCCGACACTCTCGGTGCCTCCCAAAGTTTGTAACCTTCAGGAGTTGTTGTCATGCCCCTGGCATCTTCGCTTTTCCGAAGTTTGTAACCTTCGGGCCCAGCGGCTCTTGCTGTGGTTCCCTGATCCTCATTGATCGGCGGAACATATCCTTCCGGGATATAGTTGATAGGCATGCCCTAGGGACGATCTTTCGGCATTTTGTACCTAGGATCGGACTTCTCCACTATGGGAGTCGATTTGATCTCTGAGATCACAGTCCTTTGTTGTTGCATCTGAGCTTCTGCTAGAGCTTGCATGTCGTTAGGAAGCTTTCTCAGATCCTCTTTCAGAGTGTTGATCTCTTCTCTCAACTATCTGTTCTCTTCCTCGAGATCATCCATCTTTTTCTAACGATTGGCCCGAGTATTGTACGAATGAGACAGTTTGACTCTAGAACCGAGACACAAACGTGAGATTCGTAGGTAAGAAGAATGTGTTACGAGAATGATGAATGCAATGATTTATTTTTGTTTATTCAAAGTAAACTTCGAAAATTAGATTGCAAATATCAAACAGTGGGGAAACCCCGTTTTATTGAATTCCAAGGATTACGGAAATGGAAATACAGTAGATTACAAAGTGTTGAAAAAAAAGGAAATCTAAACTAATGGATCCAGAGTCCTTTCTGAAGAGGGCTCAGGTGCTGGTTCTGGTGCTTTCCTTTTCTTTGACCGGGGCTCTTGGGCTGTTGTCGGGTTGTCATTCCTTTGCCAAGTGAAAGGCGTGAGCAAACTCCTTTGGTCATCCTGATTCTCCACTGCATGTTGCTCTAAATTCTCAATCAGAGCATCTTTTTCTCTTAACAGCTGCTGTATTTTCTTACATTCCACATTGAGAATACGGTACTTGTTCCTCCAAGACCTCTTCTCCTGCTGAATTTTGCTGAGAGTAACCTGAAGCTTTTCCATCTCAGACATGAAATAAAGGGCAGAGTCCCTTAATGGAAGAACTTCCTGACGAGGGTAAGGCATCCTCAGCTTGAGAGCTCTAGTTTGTACCCAAAGGAGATAAGGCTCCATCGAGACACAATCTAGTTTTCCTAGAGACTCCCGTCCTTTCCTATGAACGTGTTTCCAGGCGTGCATTATTTCTGTCTTTAGTGCCCTGTCATTTTCTCCTTCATTGAAGAAAAGACCTTCCAGATGAGCACTGCGTGGGACATGCCTCATTGGGTATCCAAATTGATGACGAACTAACACCGGATGATAGTTGATTCCTCCCTTAGTTCCTATAAGGGGTACATTTGGGAAATTTCCACAACGGTCGATGATTCTGATCCCGTCGTAGATTCGATTGTACCAATTAATGTCAGAGTTGGTAAGAGACATGACTCTCTGCGACCAACGTAAAGTATTCTTTTGATCCCAAAATGCAGCAGACTTGGGCAAATAGGAAGTGAACCATTTGTAAAGCAAGGGTACACAACATGTGATCATTCCTCTGTTGTATAAATTCCTTAAGTGTACCGAATGATAGGTATTTGCGAGTAAGGTCAGTACATGGTTTCCAATCAGGAAAATCTTAATGGCGTTGATATCTACGAAGTTATCAATGTTGGGAAACAAAAATAACCTGTAGGTGAGCAAAACAAAGATGCTCTCGAAAGCGACCACGTTCCCTATACTGGCAAAGTACAGGGCTTTCTTTATCAAGAATTGGGCTGGCAAACCTTGGATGCCACCCTTAGTGGTCATGTGAGTCCTAACTTCTGACTCGTCCAAATAAATTGCTCTTGCAATGGTTTGATCCTTTGGAGTTTCTTCCAGTCCAGAAAAAGGAGCCTGATCAGTGATATGTAAATCAGTCAGGTGAGAGTACTCCTCCAGCGTTGGTGCAAGCTGATAATCTGGGAATGTGAAACAATGATACACCGGATCGTAGAACTGGATTAACGTGGACAGGATTCCTTCGATTACATGGACCCTTAACAAGGACAGCAGTCCTCCATACTTGGCTCAGAAAGCCTCATGGTTGGTGATCATTCTCACCAAACCTCTCAAATCCTCTAACTTTGGAACCTTGAAGGTGTACTTATGAGTTTTTCTTCTACCAAAATCTATTAGCGCAATCTCCTTTCTCTCTGATATTTGCAATCATTGTCTCAGTTTAATTTGAAAAAGAGAGACTAGAAGAGAAGATTTTTTTTTGTTTTAATGTTTTTTAGATGAATGCATGAATGCAGCACACAAAAACATAGAAAAAACATGGGGTCAAAGGGTCGGTGTCATGAAGTCAAGGCTCTACCCCCCGCCCAAAAGGTTTATACTGGTGATTTTTTGTACCTGTTCGCAAAATCATTGACCCCTCTGGGATAACAACAGCAAGCGGATCGCCAGCGAGCTGATGTATCCTGAAGTGATCTCAGATGAGGGTAGTATCGCGTGACAACTATTTCTGATAGCTTCCGCACTACAAAATGGCTTAAGTCTGCTAAAAACCTCAGCTTCTCAGATAACCCAGTCGACCACCACTAGCGCAAAAACGGTTTTAGACAGCGCTTTTTTAGCCTTTAGACAGCGCTTTAAAGCGCTGTATAAACCAGCGACGCTATAGGTTTAGACAGCGCTTTTGGTATTACCAAAAGCGCTGTCTAAAGGGGCGTGTATTTAATGAAAAGCGCTGTCTATGGTACCTTTAGACAGCGCTTTTTCACATTATATGGATTACTTTAGACAGCGCTTTCGTCAAAAGCGCTGTCTAAGCCCTACCTTTTTTTGACTTTTTTGGTACACCTTAGACAGCGCTTTCTCCAAAAGCGCTGTCTAAGACCTTCCTTTTTTACTTTTTTAGTACACCTTAGACAGCGCTTTCACCATAAGCGCTGTCTAAGACCTTTCAACAACCGAAGTCGTATAGGCAATGTATCTGCAAAGGGAGTCTCCACTGAGTTTGATGGTCGATTGGGGTCTCTTAACTGGAATTCACTCCCAGTAAGATTACCCGCATTGCCATCACCTATCTTAGGTGTATACTCAATCTTTCCACATGTGGCATCACACGCATTCCCATTAGCAGAAAAATAAACACAGATATCAAATAGGAAAAGCAGTATATATATTTGTCTTAATCATCCTAGACCTCTAGTCTTATGATCCTATACAGACAATGACTCCCCAGCTGAGCTGTCATTTCTGTGACACTTTTGTGAACTGCTAATGCGAAATTATATCGTTAAATTGACTTAATTTACATTGAATTATTTAATCGTTTTCGTTTATTTACATGTTATTTCGCAAGTGTTAAGCTTATTTTCAGGTATTTTATCTCAAGTAACTTGCATGAGAAAAGAAGAGAAAATAAGGAAGAAAAGAGAAGAAAAGAAGACACTTGACAGCAAATTGAAGTTTCTGCGCTCAGACACCATGACGATCGTTACAGGTCCATGGCGACCGTAACGCAGTTAAGTTGTGACGCTCGTCACAGGTCTATGACGACCGGCACAAGCAAAATTCTCAGAATCCAATTTTAAACTACGTGGACTTCTCAATGGGTATCAACTAAACAAAACCACGTTCAGCCAGTCAAGGAAGTGCTTCAGATATTTTCGGCCACAACTTCTCTAACTTCCCATTATCTCCACTACTTCTCCAACTTCCTATTATCTCCACTACTTCTCCAACTCCCCATTATCTCCACTACTTTTCACATGAATTCTGAAGTAACTTCCAACCTGTTATCACTATATATAGGACTGTTGCAGCCCAAAATTTGCCCTCCTTACTTTAGTACTAACTGGCTTATGTTTCATTTCATTTTTGCATTATCATGTATGCATAGCATTAGCATGGGGTCAGGGTAAAGTCATATCTGGTCCACTACCTCATCAAGAGTTCACAGGTTGCAAGGGATCTCAAGTGGAATCACCCTCCTAACCAGTGCATGAATTAGGGTGTTGAAATTCTTGGGTTTATTGCTCCAATGGGCAGGCTCCTTGGGTTTTTATCATCACCAAATGACATATCTTATCTGTGTTGGAGAGGATACACATCATATTCAGAGGAATTTGGATTTGGAGACTATGCCATTTCCTCCTAGACAGAGGGTACTAAAACTAGGGTTTGCTATAAAGTCAGTTTATTTCTGATTTTTTGGGCAAGACTTGATTCCATGGTATTCCTTGGGTCCCTAACTACCTAGGGGGGGAAGATTTTCCATCAACTTGGTTCAGGAGAAATTCAATTGGCCAATGGATTGAAAATCAGTTGAATTCGGGGAAAAGTCAACAGTGAAAGGAGAAAAGTCAACTATGAAATTTTGAGGTTCTCTTCAGGGATTTTAAGATCTCATATCCTCATATGGTCTCCAAGGGTCAAGTTTCATACTATTTGTCAGGAATCAGGAGTTTGTACAGAAGTTTCTAAATATGGAAAGTGACCTATAATGAAAAGTTTCCTTTTTTGGCAAGTTTCTACACTTCATTCAACTAAACTTTACACCATCAAAGAAGCTTCAGATGAATTTTTCTCCAACATGAAAGTTGAAGATCTTTTTCTCCTCTTTCCAACAACTACTAGTGGGTCTCCATATCATTTGTGAAACTCCAATTATGACCAAAGGAAGACAAAGTGGTTTTTAGGGTTTCTCATGATGCCATTTTCACAATTTTGGGCATAATGACCTATGGTCGATTCCATTGCTTCATGCCACATTCCAATATTAAAAGACATTCCTTGAGGATTATTTTGGGCCCAAGATTGAATTAATTCCATGGTTTATTTTTCACCTATTTTTCATTATTCAAATTTCCCAAAATGTCTAAAACTCATGAATCATTTGTTCTCAAGGCCCAAGTTAAATGTGGTGTGATTAGCAATTCAGATGCAAGTGATCCATTAGGAATTTAAGTGCATGGAAGGGGTGTATTTTTTCACTTATTCAACATAATGCCAAATTCCAAAATAAGTCAAAAATCATTAAACAATGGATTACCCAAGCCCAATTCCTCATCATAAGAAAACCCTAGCTTATTTAAACCTAAAGATGCACTGGTTAGGGGGCATGCACGTGCAATTGGAGGAGTTCTCAAGAAAACCCTAAAAGAGGATTTTTCATCAAAACTCACGATCCACAAGGTTTTGGCCAAAAGTTCTTCCACAAATATTTTCCTAGGGATTTCTAGAGTGCAAATCGACCACCATTCGCAGCCAAAAGCAAGGATTGGAGTTGCTCCATCTCAGGTTGAGAGGTTTTTTCGTGCTCTTAAAACTCCTATTTTTTGCATGAATATTGAAGTGTGATGATGGGTGGTCACTCTGGTATAATTATTTTTAATTATGGATGTGTGAATTGCTTGTAATATGGATTTAAAGTTTTATGCCCTAATGGTTTTTCATTCGTTTTTTTATTATGCACTAACAATTTGAAATTTTTAAGGCCATATTTGGATTCCTGGCATTTTTCTGGTCAAAATAGTGTACCTGTTTGTATTTTCTGGAAAAAAACTCGTCACAGCCCACCGGAGAGGGGTGCCGGAGCCCTAGCTCCGGCGGCTGCCGGAATACCAGTCCGGCGAAGGAAATTCATGAAGAAGATGGAGCAGGTCCGTCCGATCTCAAATCATGCATCCCATGTTCGTCCACGTCGCCCTATTATTTCTTTTTTATTTCAATTGTTCCATGCTTGCCGTTCCATGTTACTATCATGAGTCCTCAAATCTTGGTGGTTTGATTATGTCTAATGTTTGATCCGGCGGCTAGATTTAGGACAGCACATTAATGAGCCATGTGCGTAGCACATGGCTGGTGTATGGTGGAACTGGCCGGTTGTGCGTGTGCGTGACCATAGGATTATGGTGTACCGTTGAATCTGAGCGGTTGGTTTTAATTACCTCTCCATCGCGTTGACTTCCTGGTGCGCGTTGGATCCATTGAGTGGCTAAGATTAATTCTGGATGTTGACCGAATACCATACTCCCTCCTTTGACTTCGCCCTTGGGCCTTTGCTACTCGCACCTCCCCTTAGCCCATTTCAATCTTTCCAATGCATTTTCCTTACTGCTCGCACCCCCCATACTATTTTCTATTTTATTTTATTTTATTCATAACATTTTCATTTCTAATTATTAAAAATACCTAATTGCATTTAAAAAATCCTAAAAAATTCATGCATTATTTTTATTATCTTATAGATTTTTTACAAATTTTATTTTTTATTTTTATTTTATTCTTATCATTTAAATTAATTGTTTAATTCATTTCCTTTTTAATTACACATTTCATGCATACTCAATTTGTTCATTTTAATTCTCCTCATCTACAAAATATTTTTAATTCGTTCTTTTTGCATTCATTCATCAACATTCTAAGGTGCTTAAAATATTTTTCTTTCATTTTTAAATATTTTTCATGTTGCATTTAGGTCCTTCTCTTTGGCACATTGAACCCTATCCCTTACTTGAGTTTTGTATGATTATTTGAATGGCTAACATTTTGAATTTTTGCAGGGATTTTTTATATGTTGTTTGCCTCTGGTTGAGGAACCTCAATGATTAATTTGGGAATTTTAGGAGTCATTTTTCTAATTACCGGATTTGTTTTCACTTAAGATTTTCTTGCAGGCGCATCTTTGACCTTATCTAATTACCTTGTTTGAAAAGGCACTTGTGCCATTTGCTTTTGGGGCTGTTCTTTATTTCTTTGATTCATGTTTAGATTATTCTCATTATTGTTTGTCATTGCTTGATTTTCATTCACCTCCTTTCTCTTACTTGTATCTTCTTTATACTAACCTTTTATGCAGGATCAAGGTAAGTTCCTTAAGGGTATGGATAAGTGTCCATGGTTACCCTTACCTTTTTCTCTCCTAGCTTTATTCTTTAGGGTTTAGGTCGTCTTCAAGCCTCACTAACCGTAGGTCACCCATGCATGATAACTTTAGGATTCATAGTCTCCCTTTAGAGTTACCCTTGTGTCTTCTCTCTTCTCATCTCAAATTTCTTTAAAACACTTAATAATAATAAGGTGTATTGCACATGAGCCTTAAGTATGGGGAATGAGAAATGAGGGGCTTCCTCTCATCTTTCTAGAGTGCTTAGCGAGCGTCTTGTCTTGGGACGATGCGTTAAGTATTCGCCCATGTGCCCTAGACTTTGGTGCAATGCAGCTTAGGAACTAACTTAAGCCACTTCTGTCCTAAAAGATACAAACCAACTTCAAACCTTTTTGTCCTTCGGGACCTTCAAACTAAAGGCTATTTTCAAAAAGGGCACGTTACCTTCCGTCTGAGTCGCAAACAGGCATCGATCCTAACTGCCGGACGCGAACTTAACGTCGCTCATAAAAAACACAAAAAGAACTTGGTCCGAACTACGTTGACTCTGAATTCCCCATTGCACAAGGGGGTACGTAGGCCTAGGACGTCGACGTCCTACCGAGTCGGTCTTTGTCTTTCCCTCTCCGTCTTAGTACAGCCCTAGATGATAGTATAACTTACCCTTAAATTAGACAACAAGCGTGGATCCCATCGAGTACGATGGACGCGTGGGGTGCTAGCACCTTCCCCTCGCGTAACCGACTCCCGAACCCAGGTTATGGTTGCGACGACCATTCCTTTCCCCCTTCCTAAGGATTATGCGGTGTTCCCTTTCCCTCTCTTGGGATAAATTTACACGGCTGGCGACTCTGTTTTTCCGCGCCACTCTCGCGTTTGTACCTGGATGAAAATCCTGGGAGCGACAAGGACCTATCATTTAGTTTCAAGGGGGTCCAAGTTTTTGTACGCGAAAGCGCTGTTCATAGATTTAGGCAGAAATTACCATTATAAAAGTGGTAGTTCTCTCACATCGAGGAACTACCACACCATTAGTATTTAGGCCTATAACTTGTAACACTTGGATCAAAGCTTGCCGCCATTTTCAAAGTTAGTTCCAGTTTCTTTACAGGTTTCTTTTTATCGCATTATTTATTATAATTGCTTTATTCATCAAATTTAATTATTATGCCGTTCTTTATCGTAACCGTAATGATTTATGCATTTTTAATTAATTACATGTCCTGCTAAATAGTCTTGAGTCCGGCGTATGAGGACCGTCGTTACCGACGGGACTCGGTAGGAAATAATAGGTGCGAACTTATGATTAAAATCCTGTTTTGGTTTTAATTTCCAAGTCTAATTTAAATAACTTTGTCACGAGAGTGAGAGGGTATTTAACACGATTTTGTCACGAGAGTGAGAAATTAATTAAGGTTAGAGCCGGCACTGCGAGAGCGTGGGGGTCGAACCGGATAGTGGAAATTAGACAACATATCTAAATACAGCGAGAGCGCTTTAGATACGTTTAGGATATTATTGGTTTTCAAAATATATTTCCTAGTTACCAGGCGAGCGAGAGAAAAATCTTGGGATTAGGGAACATGACTTTAGTTAATACCGCTAGAGCGTGAGGCGGAGTTTTTAAGTCGGTATATTCTACGGAACTAAGTTATAGTCGTAATTAGTATCCGAATTCTACAAAGTCCTTTAGGAACGCGGAATCCATATTTCGGCGTCTCTTTAGTATCATATTTTCTTAGTTTTATTTTAGCGCTAGTATTAGCTTCCCTTTCATCTAATACCATTAGCCTTAGCTTTACATCGCAGCAATAGATAACGGTAGGTTGACATTGGTCTTTGTGGGTTCGACCATCTTTTATATTACTTCGATAAATCTGTGCGCTTGCGGACGCATCAAGTTTTTGGCGCCATTGCCGGGGACCAACAGTCAATATTGTTATTCCGTTGTTGCACCGTATAGACTAAGGCACTCCCATAAAAAAAAAATAATAAAAAAATTAAAAACTATGTATCACCCAAATTTTCTCTATGATAACCACTCTCAATATCTTGAGGAGCCGCACCCAAATTTTCTCTACAATTACCAACCGCAATACTCCCAATATTTTGAGGAACCGCAACCAAATTTTTCCTATGATTACCATTCCTAAAATTTCGAGGAACCGCAAGAATCACATAGTTCCAATCTCGAAATACTAATGGAGGATTTCAACGCGACACTAACTCATTTCCACCCAAATTACGACTCCCAATATTTTGAGGAACCACAAGAATCCGTTAATTCCAACCTCGAAACATTAATGGAGGATTTCATTGAAACAATAACTAATTCTAGGTTAGAATCTATGATGGAGCACTTTGTGGAGACCCAAACTCTCCATAATGAAGAGCTTAGAAGATAACATCTCGATACTTATGAAACCCTTAGGCAGATAAACACTATGGTCGAGTCCCTCGCAACTCACACTGAGGCATTGGAGACTCAAATCTCCCTGCTTGCACAGACACCTATAGGGCCTTCCCCTGAGGATAATGCGTATGTTGTAACAACCAGTAGTGAAAAACGAATCAAAAACCCTGGGGAGAGTGATAATGAGGTTGAGGAGAGTGATATTGAGGTTGAGGAGAGTTCTGGTGAGGAAGAAGCAGAGATTGAGAAAAATTCACTGGAACCACCTGAAAGAAAGGTCGTCAAAGAGGTAGAGAAAGAAGCACCTAATGTCGTTCCTCCTCCATATATCCCACCGATTCCTTTCTCGCAAAGGTTTGTGGAAGCTAAGGTAGAATCCCAATCCAAAATGTATGCGGAGCTATTGGAAAATATCCACACCGATGCATCTTTGTTTGAGGTCACGCATAAAAAGAGAATATTCGAGGACCATGAAACTAGGGATATCATTACTGCTAAGAGGATAAGGTTAGACTTTGAGATGGTGGATGAGATAACTAAGCCCAAACTCGAAAAGCTAATACTTAGGATAGATCCTGAACCACCACCACAAGTTGAAAAGAATAAACCACCCCACAGAAGGAAGAAAAGAAAAGGTGAGGGATATGTGAGATGGCTTGATAAGTGGCCACGGAAACCGAAAATTAACACTCTTATCCGTCGAGCTATCGACGTTAAACAAAGCCCTGCGTGGGTGGCAACCCACGAGCTTTTAATTTAATGTTTTCCTTTTATTGTTTATGTTTGCAGAAAATAAAGAATTGTATCGCTTGTCACGTCTCAGCTACATTTAGGCGAACGATCTCTAGATGACAATCCCTTAAGATGAGTTGGTGCCCACGCACATTCCTACGAATGTCGCTGCTGGTGGTGACACCGATGATAAGTATGATATGAAGAGCATATCTCTCTAGTTCGTAACTCACCTCCTCCTTGTCCTTTCGCATGGTCAGGTTCCACCTGCACACACCGCACCGTATTTTTTTCAACCATTTTTGCAGGTACTTCCTTCGGAAATAGGCAGTATGATAAGCGGCTTCAGTAAAGTGAAGTTTCAGCAAATTCAGATAACTCGTAGTACAAGACGCCGGAGTAGAAGTGGCCAGCGAAGACAGGGACAACAAGGGAAGAATCAGCGCGAATTTGGTCGTGGTAGCACGCAATGGCATTCATACAGGTTCTATCTTTCCTTTTCCACCTTTTATAAAAACATTGAGGACAATGTTTGGTTTAAGTGTGGGGGAGGAACATTTACCGCTTTCATTTCACCGCTTTCTAGTTAGATTTACTGTTTTCCAGCATGATTTTAAATTTTTTTTTTCTGTTTTAAATGTTTCGTCCGTCTGTGCATGTGATGTCGAGTCTTTATGCCGATTTTATGTTGTTTATCGATTTTCCCATTCTCTTGAGCCATACCAAATATTTTGAAATTTTTTGAGTTAAAAATAGTGTTTCTTTTGAAAATCTTAGGTTACAGACGAAATTGAGGTTAGATTGTGAGACTTGGGAAAATTCCGCAAGATCGGTGTCGTCTTAACACCGTGAGCCTCTAAATTATGGAAATTGATTTGAGTACTTGTTATGCCATAGCCTTAAGTTCCCACCCCTTTAGTAGTCCCTAATTAGTTTATTTAGCAGTCAGCACCATCCTAAGCACGCACTAAGTAGGAAGTCGATGCAAATAAGTGTATGATCTCAGGCTTAAAAGGTAAATTAAGAAAAGAAAAAAATGAATGAATGAAAAGAAATGCTCCTTCTAAGTTAGGTGATCCTCACCCGATCATTTAGCCCAACGGTGCAAACTTCTTTATTTTATTGATTTTTAAGCCAATGTGCCAAAAAGAAAAAAATGATAATAATGAGATCATAGTCACTAACAGGACATCCTACCATGAGTGTGAAAGGATAACGGGCTTAATGTGATTGTGCCAGAATGAAAAGGGACGAAAGAAGGATGAGTGAGTTAGGCTTAGGTATAATGACATGATTCGGATTGGTTTGTATAGGATGGAGGTTGATGACCGCAAAAGCGGAATTGTGTTGTTACGATATCCTTAATGTGTGAGCAAGTACCTATCGATACAAACTTAACCGAAGTAGAGTTGGTAGCCTAGGATGAGTGTCTGTATACACTATTTTTCTCGCGAGTCATGGCTTGCTTGAGGACAAGCAAAGGTTTAAGTGTGGGGGTGTTTGATAACGCGAAATTATATCGTTAAATTGACTTAATTTACATTGAATTATTTAATCGTTTTCGTTTATTTACATGTTATTTCGCAAGTGTTAAGCTTATTTTCAGGTATTTTATCTCATGTAACTTGCATGAGAAAAGAAGAGAAAATATGGAAGAAAAGAGAAGAAAAGAAGACACTTGACAGCAAATTGAAGTTTCTGTGCTCAGACACCATGACGATCGTTACAGGTCCATGGCGACCGTAACACAATTAAGTTGTGACGCTCTTCACAGGTCTATGACGACCGGCACAAGCAAAATTCTCAGAATCCAATTTTAAACTACGTGGACTTCTCAATGGGTATCAACTAAACCAAAACCACGTTCAGCCAGTCAAGGAAGTGCTTCTGATATTTTCGGCCACAACTTCTCCAACTTCCCATTATCTCCACTACTTCTCCAACTTCCCATTATCTCCACTACTTCTCCAACGCCCCATTATCTCCACTACTTTTCACATGAATTCTGAAGTAACTTCCAACCTGTTATCACTATATATAGGACCTATCATTTAGTTTCAAGGGGGTCCAAGTTTTTGTGCGCGAAAGCGCTGTTCATAGATTTAGGCAGAAATTACCATTGTAAAAGTGGTAGTTCTCTCACATCGAGGAACTACCACACCATTAGTATTTAAGCCTATAACTTGTAACGCTTGGATCAAAGCTTGCCGCCATTTTCAAAGTTAGTTCCAGTTTCTTTACAGGTTTCTTTTTATCGCATTATTTATTATAATTGCTTTATTCGTCAAATTTAATTATTATGTCGTTCTTTATCGTAACCGTAATGATTTATGCATTTTTAATGAATTCCATGTCCTGCTAAATAGTCTTGAGTCCGGCGTATGAGGGCCGTCGTTACCGAGGGACTCGGTAGGAAATAATAGGTGCGAGCTTATGATTAAAATCCTATTTTGGTTTTAATTTCCAAGTCTAATTTAAATAACTTTGTCACGAGAGTGAGAGGGTATTTAACACGGTTTTGTCACGAGAGTGAGAAATTAATTAAGGTTAGAGCCGGCACTGCGAGAGCGTGGGTGTCGAACCGGATAGTGGAAATTAGGCAACATATCTAAATACAGCAAGAGCGCTTTAGATACGTTTAGAATATTATTGGCTTTCAAAATATATTTCCTAGTTACCGGGCGAGCGAGAGCAAAATCTTGGGATTAGAGAACATGACTTTAGTTAATACCGCGAGAGCGTGAGGCGGAGTTTTTAAGTCGGTATATTCTACGGAACTAAGTTATAGTCGTAATTAGTACCCGAATTCTACAAAGTCCTTTAGGAATGCGGAATCCATATTCCGGCCTCTCTTTATTATCATATTTTCTTAGTTTTATTTTAGCACTAGTCTTAGTTTCCCTTTCATCTAATACCATTAGCCTTAGCTTTACATCGCAACAATAGATAATGGTAGGTTGACATTGGTCTCTGTGGGTTCGACAATCTTTTATATTACTTCGATAAATCCGTGCGCTTGCGGACGCATCATGAACTCATGTTTTTCTACCTAAGAGATGGAAAGAGAACAAGATACTTCATCCGTTGACGTCCCCAACAGAGTCGTCGTTCTTCTGGCAATTTTCATACTTAAGGTTTCACCCAGAGAGATAAGAGGGACAAGATGCCCTGCATGGCCCCACGGTGGGCGCCATTTTTCCTGTAGCGAGCGATTTTGGACATGGTTCTTAAGCACTGTCGCTCTGGAGTACTACAGGTCGATTCATTTTTTATCCTATTAAGCTGACTAAGGAAGGGAAATAGATGTCTCCAATTAACCCTGCTTGCATACTGAGTTTAAACAAATAACTGTTGGTTTACAGCTTCTACAAAGATTGTGGGTCACTCTTAGGTTATGTTGTTGAGAACACGGGGTCTAGACTATTGGTAGGATGTTAGGACTAATGCTTTTCGATTGATGTATGAAAGTATGGGATTTTGGGTTTTTGATTAGTGTGCTCGCTAAGATTTTTCAATCTTATGCCTATGTATTCCCGTTTAATGAAACGGGGAAATCAGAGTGATCGTAGTTCCTCCTATAGACGTGAAGCTAAAGGGGGTTTGTATCTTGTTCAAAGCCCGGGATGTGAAGCTGAAGGGTCTATTTGTATCTTGTTCGAAGCCCATGATATGAAGCTAAAGGGTTTTGACTTTAGAGGGAATTTGTCATCTCTAAAGGGGAGTTGTTGATGTTTGTATGCTATGAACAAGGCACAACTTTGATGCTAAAAGGTTGATTGACTCAACTGGGGTTATCTTTATACAAAGCCTAAGAGGAGGATATTGACCCAATAAGAGGGAGTTTTTATGTGTCTCGTACGAAGCCTGAGAGAGAGGCTAAAAGGGTTGACTCAACAAGAGAGTACTAACAAGTTACTGACTTAACAAGAGAGTTCTTTTGTATCTCGTACGAAGCCCGAGATGGAGGCTAGAAAGATTTGACTCAACAAGAGAGTCTTTTATACTCAACAAGAGAGTGATTTGCCATCTCGTACAAAGCCCGAGATAGAGGCTAAGAGGTTTGACTCAACAAGAGAGTCTTTTATATTCAACAAAAGAGTGATTTGGTATCTCGTACGAAGCCCGAGATGGAGGCTAAAAGTGGTTGACTCAACAAGAGAGTCTTTTATACTCAACAAGAGAGTGTTTTTGTATGTGTCTTGTACGAAGCCCAAGACGGAGGCTAAAAGGGTGATTGACTCAACAAGAGAGTCTTTTATACTCAACAAGAGAGTAATTTTGTATCTCGTATGAGGCTCGAGATGGAGGCTAAAAATGGGTTTGACTCAACAAGAGAGTCTTTTATACTCAACAAGAGAGTGATTTTTATCTCGTACGAAGTCCGAGATGGAGGCTAAAAGGAGATTTGACTCAACAAGAGAGTCTGAAAAGGTTAGTTCCGCTGGGGAGAATCATTTGTACAAAGCCCAAGAGGAGGCTAACTTTCCTGAGGAAAGGATCATTATACAAAGCCTAAGAGGAGGCTATTGTGTTGGTAACTGTTTCAGTTTAGTGACAGGTCCAGTATGTTGGATAAAAGAGAAAATCAGCTCTTATAAAGGGACTGATTAAAGGTATTGTTGTGCTTTGGTACTGACCAGAGGATCAGGGTTATTTCCTGTTCTTTAAGGAAACGGGAAATCCAAAGGGTATCGAGATTGTCCAAGTCTAGAGTTTCATCTTTTGTACAATGCCCAAGAGGAGGCGCGGGCGTTAAGGGATGAGTATCAACTCTCAAATGGCCGGAGTTTTTTGACGCTGGAAAAACTGCTCTAGCAAAGGATGACTAAGTTTTGTCTTATACCTTTAAGAGGTCTTTGGGTCCTTGTATCAAGCCCAAGAGAAGGCATGAGAACTTCTAAGAAGCCGAAGGGTCCTTGTACAACGCCCAAGAGGAGACGGGGATGCTTTTAGGAAGCCTATGGGTCCCCAAACCCCGAGAAGTTCAAGACATGCTATTCACATAGTATAGATCAAGCCAGGAAAGTCCGAGAATTTGGAATAAACTCAAGAGATGTTATTCACGGAGAATAGATCAACTCTAGGGAGTAGAGTTTCTTTTGACAATTTCTAAGGGTGCTTTTAAGAAGCCTGTGGGTCCCCAAACCCCGAGAAGTTCAAGACATGTTATTCACTGAGAATAGATCAAGCCAGGAAAGTTCGAGAATTTGGAAGAAACTCAAGAGATGTTATTCACGGAGAATAGATCAACTCTGGGGAGTAGAGTCTCTTAGACAATTTCTAAGGGTGACAGTCTGAGAAAGGGTTCAAAAAGAATCTGCCTTTCTCATCCCCATATTGTTTAACCCCAAGAGGAGGGAATACTGTGTCTGGTAATCCTATGGGGATCTAGTTTTGACTGTATTTAAGAGCGATCAACGGGGCTTTACCTAGTGCTAGACGTAGTTGCCGGGGAAAACTCTAAATAACTATACTAGTATTACACAGTTGATATTTGACAAGTATATAAAGGTTTGTGAAAGGAGACTAACCATGCGCAGCTTCCCCCAATACATTTATATATATTTGACATGTATATAAGAGTTTGTGAAAGGAGACTTACAATGAGCAGCCCCACAATACAGTTATATATGTGAAAGCGGATAAAGAAAACGGGTAAACACTTACTCGGTTGTAGAGCTTCCATGCTGTTTGGTTAGTTTGTTCAACAAAGAAAGCTTTAATAACAATATTATATTCAAAATCAAAGGAGAAAGTGCTTTGAAAAGATTGTTGGGGCTTACAGCTCAAGGAGAGGCCCAAAGTTTTGTCAGTGATTGCACTGTTGTTTTTGAAATTGTACAGGGACTTATACAAGTGACTGAGGCCCAAAAAGGTTTTCTGTACAAAGGTATGGGTCTTACACTCTCTCAAGAGGCCCAAAGGTTTATTTTTATACAAGTGGTGGGGCTTACAGCTCAAGGAGAGGCCCAGGGTTTTGATTTTGAAATGGCGATCGCGCCGAGATTTTCTTTTAACGCAGAGGGACTTATACAATGTCTGAGGCCCAAAATTGTTTTGGTTAAAAGGGGATTGGGTCTTACACTCTATTAGAGGCCCAAATAGTTTTTGTATAACAAGTGGTGGGTCTTACAGCTCAAGGAGAGGCCCAGGGTTTTATTTTGAACTGGCGACGATCGCGCCGAACTTTTGAAATACAACGGGACTTATACAACATTTGAGGCCCAAAATGGTTTTAGTTAAAAGGGGATTGGGTCTTATACTCTATTAGAGTCCCAAAAAAAAGACATGGGGCTTATAACACAAAGGTAGGCCCATTTGGTTTTACTAAAAAAGGCGACGATCGCGTCGTTGTTTTTGAAAATACAGTGGGACTTATACAATGACTGAGGCCCAAAAAGGTGGTGTATTTACAAAGGGGTTGGGTCTTACACTCTAATAGAGGCCCAAAGTGTTTGAAAAAGTTTGATGAGGGTTGAATTAATCAAAATCCCTAATTTGTGTTCAAAATGTATTTTAATTGAATAAAAAATTCAATTAAAATGACCAAAATTGTTAAACATGTGGAAAACAAATTGTGATCTTGGATTAATGTTTCAAAAATCAGGTTTTGATCCACAACATGATTGGAAATCACTAAAATTTGAAAAATCAAGAGGGAGAAAATATTTTAAATGTAAAAAACAATTAAAATATTAATTATTTACAAAAATATCAAGTATATGAAATAAATTATATTTTTGGGATTTTTTGGGAAAATAAAATATTTTAATATTTTTGTGAATTATTAAAAAAAGAATCAACTCAAAATCATTAAAACTCGGAGAGAAATTAATTTTTGAATCAATTAAATAAAATCACAAAATTCAAATATTTGAATTTTCAAAAAGGCGCCAAGAACAAGGGCAAGAACACGCGCCACCCTCTGTTTCTGCAGATTTACGTTTTCTATCTAATCTCACTGAATACTTGATTATATCATGCAATCTACATATCAATCTACTCGTTTTCACCTCACGATCATGTCTATGGTCTTTAATTTCATTTATTTTAAACATGGAATAAGAAATCAAAGAGAAACCTCAAGAACCCTAAAATTTGCATGAAGGTTCAGAAATTCCATACACAATTCAAACAAAGCAATTGATTGAGGGAAAACACTCTATGCATGATTATGAACATATGGCCAAATTATTGTGCAGCAAAAAATGCATGGATCATAGAGTTAGAAGAGCTCATGCTTACCTCTTGCAGCTGATGATCGTGTTTTGTGTTAGAGGTGTTACAGCTAGGTTCCAATGATGTGAATAGCTTCCCTAGGTGCCATGGAGTGTGTCTGGATGCTTGGAGTGGATTGAAATGATCTGGAACTTGAGATGGTACCCCAACTGCAAATCTGTCAAGAACTTGAGCAATTGGCTGGTGATTTTGTGATTTTGGTGTTCCAGATGTTATGTGAGTGTTTTGATCACTTCTATATGATGTTTATGAGGTGTGTGTGTGTGATTGGTTTGGTTGGAATAGCTCTCAAACTCAAAACCCGATAGTGACTTGCCTTAGAAGGCAAAATTGGAGTGAAGAAGGAGATTTTGAGGAAAGCATTTGTTTGATGGCTTTGGTGTACTCAAATTGATCATAATTGAGCTCTATTTATAGTAGAGCAAGTTTGTTTTTCAAGGAATAATGAATGGCAACTACTGTATAGGTTTGGCCAATGTTGAGCAATGAGCATCCAAGTCTCCTCTAGCCATTGACTAGAGGTTAGAGCACAGGCTGCTGGTTCCCTTGGTCTTGGATAAGTCTTGACTGAATTCAGTTGCAAATGGCTCATTCCATGCCACCTTGGTGTATGCATTGAATGCTCCAATCCAAAATTGGAGTCTTGTCCCTCTTTTAGGCATTTCTAGGTTTGGCATGCTATTTTTGGTTCCAAAGACTTGGGAGGCTTGGGATCAGAGTTGGTTCCTCCTTGGTCCCCCCTTGAGGTGTTCTAATGGATAGAGTTGCTTATCATTTGCAAAATTTGGGCAAATCGAGCAAAACTCCAAAATCTGCCTTGCTTTGGCAGTTTTCAGCAAGGCATGTTGCCATTGTCATATCTCATGGCTCAAGTTGAGTTTGGTGATGTTCTTGGTCATTTTGGAAATCCCTCATATGATACAACAATTGTTTGATCATATTTGGTTTTGATACTTTTTGGATCCAAGTGAAAAATGCCCCTACATTTGGAAAAAAGTGAAGGCAGATTCTGACTTAGTGAAAATTTCACTAAGTGTTGGAAAAAGTGGCATTTCATGTTTTCAGCCACTTTCATCATTCCATAACTCAAAATCCATGATGAATTGGAATGAGGTGTGGTTGAAGCTTTTGTAGAGGGCCGTGAGGGATACAAATCCAGCTTTGAATGGGGGAAAATGGCTTTGTGGTTTAGGAGTTATGATCCTCCAAAGTTGGTATCCTAGCCACTTTGTTCCATAACTTAGAAAAATTTCTAAGTTTTTATGGTTACCCCTTTTACAAGTTATCCCACTTTTCTTGATTTTTCTTGATGAATGTTGATTCAAATCACATATTAACATCATTTTAGGGTCAAAGAACCATATTTGTGAAAAATCTCAAAAAGTCAAAGTTGACTTTTGTGCACAGTTGACTTTTTGTCAGATGAATTCCAAACTGTGTGATCCTCTATGAAATCAAGTCCTTGACCTAAATCAAACTTGATGGATTGATTTCATAGGTGTTATAGGGTGTATTGAATCATGTCCTAGGGTTTGGGAGCATGTCCTGGTCAAAAGTCAAAGGTACAGTTGACTTTTTCCGCGAAACCCTAATTGTGGTTCAGATGAACTTGAAACTTGTTGCTCAAGCTTCTTGGAATAATCCATTGTGGCAAATGGATCAATGTAGTATGTTAGAGACCTTCAAATCCTCCCTTGAGGTCTTGGCTCATGTTTTGTCCCAAAAGTCAACTTAGGGGTGAATTAGGTCAAGAAACTCTAATTCCTGATTTTTAGTGAATGCATCCCCTGAGGCAAAATTGACTTGATGATTGGGTTCATGATGTCCCTTGGGGCATCATAGGTTATGCTTTGAAGCATTGGCTCATGCCCTGAGGAAAATTTCCATCTGGAGGCCTTGGTCGACCAAAACCCTAATTTGGTGACACTGTCGATCTTAAGGCTTGATCCACCTAGAAGGGAGCAGCCTTGTGCTTAATCCTTAAAGTGGGAGTCCTCTTGATCCATTGTGGATGTTTGAACAAGTTGAAGATCATGTCATTTCTTGATTGATCCTTTGTCTAAGAGCTCTGAGAGGGCTTGAAACCCTAATTTTGATTGTAGTGGATGCTCACCCATCTTTGGGGAGACTAATGAAGATGATGGTTTACCCATATTATGATGATGATTTGTCCAATGATGGGAAATCTTAGTGGTCAAAATTTGGGGTATGCAAATAAGCTAACTTATAGCTTATGATTGATGGCTGATGACGGATGACTGATAGTTTATAACTTATAGCGGATAATTGATGACTGATAGCTGATAAGTTAATTGAAGTGTTTGGTAAAATTAACGGTTCAACTAACTTATAATATAAAATAACATAAAAGATATTTAATACATATTTATTTTATTTAAAAAATAAAATAAATTATAAAGGATAAAAAAGATTTTTTGTTAAAATAATGAGAATAAAAATGATAAAAAAATGATAAGTTATAAGTTATAAGTTAAAACGCTATTTGAAATAGCGTCTGGAAAATAAGCTATAAACTAGTCAAATAAATTATAAACTCTTGATAAAATGACCGTTATCAAACAAGTCTAAATTATCATATGAGCTTATAAATTATAAGCTATAAGCTCAAAATTTTAGCTTATCAAACAGAGCCTATGTTGAGTCATTATGAGTCATAGTTTTTTTTTTACAAAAACTAAAAGAAATGCTCACACTCACTAACAAAAATGTTTTTAAAAGACTTAAAAGTACTAGTAACATTTATTTAACTAAAATAGCACCGATTATTGTTGTGATTTTTTAAATCACTTTTCAATTTTTTTATTTATTTAAAAACATTATGTTCTGGATTGGGCCTGAGGCTGACCCACCGGCGGGTATGGCTCAACCCAGCTCCGCGTCAGGGAGGGCCCAACACAAAGGCCCAATCCACTATCACCGTGGGAGGAAACGTTCCTCACACGTCCTTCCCACATTCTCCACGTGCTCCCCACGCGGGGACACGTCACCAACTGAACCTGCGCCTTTCGCGGGGCAGTTGACCCAGGACAAAGACCACGTGCTGGTCTTCACTACTCCCATGTAGGATCCTGGCAGTCATCCGTATTGGGCCTTATGATCTAGTCAACAATAGATGACCGTTGGCCAAGCGCTGGGGCACATTATAAATACCCTCCTCTACAAGAGGGTTAGGTATTCTAAATCATACTCAGTTTCTGTACTTACTCTATCTCTTTCACTCTGAACCTCACTTTGGCATCGGAGTGTCTTGCAGGTACACCCCCTTCTCTTCTCCATCATCGGTGAATTTGAAGCTCACGACGTGTTGCTGGCCACTGTTTATTCTTCTGATCCTGGTAAGATCAGTGGCGTCGTCTGTGGGAACTCTTTGCTCCCCCGTCTTTTCTTTCACTGAAACTTAAAGACCAATGCAACTTCTCAAATACTTACTAATCATCATGGTTGATCAACACGCTGACGATCACGTTCCTGAAACTGCTTTCACTACCGGCGGTGACCACAACGACAACGGAACTGCCATTGCTGAAGAGGGTGACCCTAGAGACGGACTTACCGCCTCTCCCTCCTCTGACGATGCGGCCTACAACACCGTCCAACATCAACATTTGGAGAATTCAAGAGTTTTCAACCAATTCCCGTACCACCTGGCGCCGACCCTACCACGGTGGCCCTGTTCGCTGTAATCAACCAAACCAATTTCATGATCTTCCAACAGGATGAAAGGATTGGAATGCTGGAGAAAGACCGTCAGTCACGCTCTCCCCCGCGGAGACACCAATAGCCTGACCCTCGTAGCCCTTCCCCGCGAAGACAAGACACCCGTCCACACTCTCCCCCACAGAGACACCAAAAGGATGAGTCTCAAAGCCTCTCCCCGCGACAACCCGGACGTCGGTCGCGGCTAGAAAGGACACAACCTACGATTACACAGAAGCGAGATCGCACTCCTCCCCGCAAAGAGTGGCGCTCCCCGGCTCCCAAAAGAAGTAAATATGGCGGGCAGCTGGAGAAGTCAAAGGGTCAACCAAGAAACTCATCGCGCCACGGCAAAAGCCCTCGGTACTACCACTCCCCGTCGCACTCACCAGTTCAAAGCGATGAAGACGGCCCCCGCGGTCTGCTGTCCCAAGCAATTATGGAGACTACCCTCCCCGTCGGGATGGAAAAAGCACTGAGTCTGGCAACCTACGATGGCATGACAAACCCGGACGATCACATCAAGAACTTCGACGCGATGCTCTACTACCGCAACGTCAGAGGCGCCATCAAGTTTTGACTCTTCCCAACGACTCTAAGGAAATGTGTCATGGCATGGTATAAGAGCCTCGACTCTGAGTCCATCACCTCTTGAAAGGACCTGAAATCGCAGTTCACCAGGCACTTCACCGCCTCTCATCAACACCCAAAATCTGAGGTGTTGCTCTAGGCCATCATTTAGGGGAAGGACATATTTCTCCAAGATTATATAGAGAGGTTCAATCGTGAGGCCGTTCAGATCGCCACGACTGATCGGATGAAGAGATATCTGCTCGAGCGAAGGTTGCGCCCCCGCAGCGACTTTGCCAAAGCAATGGCCATTGAGACATCTCATTCGCTGGACAACCTCCTCCTAAAGGCCCAGGCCCGCATCCAATATGAGGAGAGAGAGAGAGGGAGAGAGAGAGAGAGACCGCCAAAAATACCCGCGACTCGCGGAACCAAGAGAACACTAAGGTCTCGAGGTACGATAACTCTGCGGCTCCTCGACGGGGCGGGGAGAAAAAGAGAAATGATAAGCCTCGCTGAAATTCTGGTCTATGCAGACAGCAGATGTCTTAACACAATTCAAGACATTGTGCTGCATAATCATTTAAACAAGAAAGGAACAACACACAGTTGATAGCTTGACAATCAACATGAAGCCACAATAGATGTTACAACATCTGCTACGACATGTTTATCAAGAGTAGATACAGAACAATAAAAACTGCAGAATGATAAACAACACACAGAATTTGTTCACCCAGTTCGGTCTAACAACCTACGTCTGGGGGCATACCAAGCCAGGAAGGAAATTCACTATCAGTAGTATCAATTCGAAGTTAAACTCCCCCGTTTACAATTTCTCACTTAATCCCTACCCAATGAAACTTTTACCTAAGAGTTCCTAACTCCTAGTATATGAGCATTCCCACTCACTTCCCTTCAGTCACACATCGTGACAATTACAATTAACAAGTTCAAACTAGAAGATATACTTCCATGACAATACCTAGACATGACACACATGACTAAGAACAATACTTAGAGTTGCTTAACAGCTTCCTCCAAGAACAATACATCTCTTACCTACAGGCTTCGAGATAAACACGATGACCATCCCACAAACCGGGTGGTTCATCAACCAACACAGCCCATATAATTTACATGATGGCTGGCTTCTTATTTCTAGGTTACAAAGACCCTATTTATAACCTATACCCAACTGGATTTGGGCTTCAAATCACAGCATATCAGCTGCTACAAATCTGCAAAAGATTCTCCTACAAAATAGGTCTTCAATCAACTCTTCCTTATTTATCTCCATAATTAGAACTATTTATACTCCATATCTTTTTGCACAAAAATAGTAACAAACTATTCTCCATATCTTTTTGCACTAAAATAGTAACAAACTATTCTTCAATAATCTTCACTTTTTAATTCAGCTGCAAGATCTTCTCCACAAAAATAGGAACAAATCTCCAAATAGTTTCCTAAAAAGTCTCCAAGATCCTTTTTATGAAGTCCAATTAAATCTGCACTTTGTTCCTAATAAATCTCCTTGTCCTGCGTATAATGATGAGGTATATCCAAAAAGATCTCATCAAATCAAATCCGTCAAGAGATATACAATAGCAGCACCTGCTGTAACAGACAATAATGTTGTGACATCTCCTTTGACATCTTGATTAACCATTACAACCATTACAACCATGCACTCATACTAGCTAAGCACAACATGTCAACATCACCCTTGACATTTCATAACCTGCAATTAAACTATTATGGCAGATACACAAAAGTACATGTTAAAACATCTTAAGTGACATATGAGCTAACAAACAAGTTTTAACAAAATTTAGCCAACATACATACTGCATAGCTGCAGAACTAACAAACTCCCCCTTTGGCAAATTTTGGCTAAAACCAACAATCAACAATCAGAGATACCAGCATCAGAAGACAGTCACAGATTGTTAGCACAGTCACACACACATCAGCAGATAAAAACATTTATCAGCACAGCAGCAACTTCACAACAACAGATCAACACTTAACTACATCTGCACACAATCACAACCTCACACAGCCACTCACACTAGCTCACCAGTTAGCATATCATCAGTTAGTGGCAGAGGTACACAAACATATGTTAGAACATCATATAGGGCATCAGATATCAGTACATCATGCAATCACATACTCTCCCCCTTTTTAGCCATATTTGACAAAGCAATAGCACACCAGAGCAATATCCATACAACCTTTAGATAACACAACCAGCTCCCCCTCAAGGAAACAACCAAGGAACACTACTACTACCCATAATATGCCAAACCAAGCAACTATGTATTTAAGGGAAATCAACCAAAAGCAAGCAAGTCAGTAGTAGAACACATCCAACTCAGAAGCTTGTACAATCTGACAGGTTACAGTACTCTCCCTGTCATGGATAACCAATGCTCAATTGCAAGAAGAACACCCAAAATGAATGGAAAACACAAGACGCATCTTCATGTCTTCAAGAGCGCACCCTCTGTTCAACACACCTGCTGAACATATTCACCTACTGCTTGACCCTCAAGCAACCCATGTACCATAACAGTACATAAATCAGATAGAAGCTTGTGTTCTCTGGAGACAAAAACCATAACATTTTAAACAGAATGTTCTGTCAACAGATGTTAAGACATCAGTCTTGACATCATGAACAAAATCCAGCTGCACTAAGGAAAACACCACATAAAAACAGAATCTCCAAGCTCCCTCTTAAGCCAAGGGACCAGAAACAACCAGAACAAAAACACATCATAACCCATCACATCACAGAAGATCACAAGAACACAAGAACAGTACTCTCTCTCCCCAAGCTTTTCAACTGGCCTTAGCAAGGCCCTCCATCGATAATCACCCAACTCTCCAAAGGCAGTCATTTCCTATCATTTTCCCGTATGATAATTTGGAATACTCTTGATCAGTTGATGAGTATCTTCACCTTCAGACTTCCAAGTAATCAATACCTTATCTGCTTCAGTCTTCTCTACATTCTCCATCCAAGGCAGACCTTCTACTTCATCATTCTCCCGTATGACTATGTAGACGCTCCTTAGGTATAATGTAGGCACCAAGCTCCTGAACCAGAGCATAATCATCCTTCACCAAGGATATCCAATCAGATAATGTCCCAACACAAGTTAGAACATCTGCCACACACCAAGACATCATCACCATGATTCTTGATTTGCTCCACCAACTGGAATTACTATAGCATAGTAATCCAAACTGAAGATCTTCACACAACACTGCGTCATCAGCTTGAACAAAGAGAGCTTCAGAAACCCAGAGAGAAATAAACTCTCATCCACCAAAAGAAGGTATCCTTCCATCCTCAACCTAGAACTTCTGCCACAAGCTCCAAGAGAATTAGAACCTCCTTACGTTTTCAACTAAATACTCTTCTGCACAAGAGCAATCAGTTTCAAGCATCCTGCTTGAATGCACACAATGAAACCAACCAAATTCCACCTTTTGATTGATCTCAATCTTCTTCAGAACTCCCACAAGATATCCTGATCCACCAATGAAACCAGATCTTTAAGTCACATGAACTACTTGCTCCATAGAAAGACATCTTGGATTCACCAAGCCTCTTAGTCATGTAACATCTTCTCAAATCACAGCTCCCGCAAACTGTATGAGACAGACCTTTTCGAAGCATCCATAACTTCCATTACTGTAGATCACCTCTATCTTAAGCTGATGTGCCACATCACCAGCTGAGACTTCTGATGTTAAGCTAGATGTCAGAACATTATGACCTTCAATTGTTGAATTCAGCTCTTCCTTCTGCCACATAGAAGAACCTCCTCCCTTTGCAGAAACAGATTTCCATGCTCTCATAGACTTGATTCAACAATCAAGTTTGAGTAGACAACCTCCATCCTGCTCAGAAACTCCAAAGACTTCAAACCTACCACATTTGAATCTTCAGAAAATAAGTAGTTCAAGACTACCCCATAGCTATACCAAAGAATGCCACTTCCCTTAGTAGAGCCGTCAGTAGAAAGCCAGAGTTAACAGCCACATATCCTCGACTTTCACACAAAAAACCATGCTCCAAAGCACCTAGATCAGAAATAAACTGATCCAACCATCAAGATTATGATGTCTTCATAGTCTTCCACCTCCATCATCAACAGCATAATTCAGGTCATCACACACCAACACACCACAAAGAGAAATAAACAGCCACATAGAGAAACGCAAATTCTCAACACTTCTGCAGTCCTGCACTTTTACATCAGACATATACATAGTCTCACGTCAATGTATATTTTCATTAGTTGAATGCATAACATCTTACATAAACGCTCAACACCCGTCAGAGTATTCACTATTGGTTAGATGCACAACCTTATCAAGAGCAGACAAATACTCAACTGCTGTCAAGCTATTTATCATATGTGATAAGGTAACCTTCTCACACAAGGTACGACATTTGATCTGGTCTGACATTCTTTTCCTGCACACTTGTGGCACTAGCTGATCCCTCTTTTATTAATCCACACCACTGATCACTTCAGATTAGGTAAGTGGCTTGACCTGATACTCCACCATGAGCACAACTAACTTTCTTTGGCTGAGAAAGCAAAGAACTGAAATGATGTTTCAACATCAGTTCCGACATCAGTCTAAATCACATTAAACAACTATTATGGCTTTGGAGACAACAACCATAGTAATCCACACACATCTCTTGCAAGGGACACAAGAGGATCGACCATCAGTAGCAGATCAACCTTCAAAACCAGAACATACACACAAGCAGGAACCTGCATACTCTACATCTCAAGAATCTTCTACTCAAACTTCTAATGTTCAGACCTCCTGTCTGTCTTTGAGATGTTGGATGCCATCCTTCTGCACCTAAAGAAGAGATTCCCTCTAACAAGCTTTTGGAGCAAAAACCATTGACTGGTCATCACAAACAGCATGTTCATAGACAAATATGCTTCTCCAAACACTTCAACCTACAAGGATGCTCTTCAATCCTTGCAAAAAGATGTTCCATTATGTGAGGACACCACATAACTCTCCAGCTTAAGAGGAAACTACTCATGCAGATACCAGGGAACCATAATCTTTTGGTCCCAACACCAACTCCTCCTTGCTCCAAACACAACTGCTCATCCTAGATGGTTTGGATGGCATTCCAACAATGAAGACACAAGTCAACCAGTTAGGTTATTACACCTCCTCTATGCAAGCCAGGAGTAGGTTCCAAACAGATGTGATCAATACTTATTTGTTTAGCCTCAAAGCATCTGCAATGCCAAATCTTTATCCACAAAATTATGCACACTCTGCAACTGGTAGAACATCATTCAAGAACAGCACCATGGGATCCTTCAATTTAGACCTATGAAAGGTCTTTCAGAGAAGAGAGTAAAAATAAATTGCATCCTTCTGATCTCTCATCAACAAACCTATTGAAAATGCCTCTATGAGTGGACTTGGGTCAAACCTCAAGTATCTTTGGTCACTTTAATAAGTCAGTCAATATTATCACCATGTGATACACCTTCAGAGGGGAACAGAGTGTTGTGACCTCAACACACAAAACCACCAGGAATTTTCCATCAGATATATATATGCAGTGGAACACACACCAGAAAACTCCTCTACAACATAATAACCCTTGCACAAACACGACACTCCATGTGCAATAGGTCAACATAGGTTTGAAAATAAATCAAACCACACAACAGCTCACCACCAAAGCTACAAGCCTGATAACAACAGACAGGTCCAATACACATCCTGTCATGAACAATCCATCCTCCACTTCTAGGGACCATTCAAACAACAAAATGAACTTCTCCAAGTTAAAAAAACTTTTCAGTAGGTACCACCTACCTTGCCCATGACCAGAAGTATCTTCCCTAGGATCTCACCCAGAAAATAGAACAGGATGCCTGCTCTGATACCAATTGAAATTATGGTCTATGCAGACAGCAGATGTCTTAACACAATTCAAGACATTGTGCTGCATAATCATTTAAACAAGAAAGGAACAGCACACAGATGATAGGTTGACAATCAACATGAAGCCACAATAGATGTTACAACATCTACTACGACGTGATTATCAGGAGTAGATACAGAACAATAAAAACTTCATAATGATAAACAACACACAGAATTTGTTCACCCAGTTCGGTCTAACAACCTACGTCTGGGGGCATACCAAGCCAGGAAGGAAATTCACTATCAGTAGTATCAATTTGAAGTTAAACTCCCCCGTTTACAACTTCTCATTTAATCCCTGCCCAATGAAACTTCTACCTAAGAGTTCCTAACTCCTAGTATATGAGCATTCCCACTCACTTCCCTTCAGTCACACATCGTAACAATTACAATTAACAAGTTCAAACTAGAAGACATACTTCCATGACAATACCTAGACATGACACACATGACTAAGAACAATACTTAGAGTTGCTTAACAGCTTCCTCCAAGAACAATACATCTCTTACCTACAGGCTTCGAGATAAACACGATGACCATCCCACAAACCGGGTGGTTCATCAACCAACACAACCCTTATAATTTACATGATGGCTAGCTTCTTATTTCTAGGTTACAAAGACCCTATTTATAACCTATACCCAACTGGATTTGGGCTTCAAATCACAGCATATCAGCTGTTACAAATCTGCAAAAGATTCTCCTACAAAATAGGTCTTCAATCAACTCTTCCTTATTTATCTCCATAATTAGAACTATTTATTCTCCATATATTTTTGTACAAAAATAATAACAAACTATTCTCCATATCCTTTTGCACTAAAATAGTAACAAACTATTCTTCAATAATCTTCACTTTTTTAGTCAGCTGCAAGATCTTCTCCACAAAAATAGGAACAAATCTCCAAATAGTTTCCTAAAAAGTCTCCAAGATCCTTTTTATGAAGTCCAATTAAATCTGCACTTTGTTCCTAATAAATCTTCTTGACCTGCGTATAATGATGAGGTATATCCAAAAAGATCTCATCAAATCAAATCCGTCAAGAGATATACAATAGCAGCACCTGCTGTAACAGACAATGATGTTGTGACATCTCCTTTGACATCTTGATTAACCATTACAACCATTACAACCATGCACTCATACTAGCTAAGCACAACATGTCAAGACATCACCCTTGACATTTCACAACCTACAACTAAACTATTATGGCAGATACACAAAAGTACATGTTAAAACATCTTAAGTGACATATGAGCTAACAAACAGGTTTTAACAAAATTTAGCCAACATACATACTACATAGCTGCAGAACTAACACTCGCGACACCCGCGAACACAGGGGACCAGTAGGCCGTTTCCCTTAGTACACGCTGTTGACCGCTCCCCGCGAGTGCATCCTGGCCGATTGTATAAACTCGGATTTCTAACAGAGTGGGGTTCGTTTCCCCAAGCCCAACGTCGACAAATCCAAGTACTGTCGGTTCCACAGGAGCCACAGGCACGTCACGAAAGACTGCATCCACCTCAATGATGCAATTGAAATTCTGATCATGGAAGGACTTCTGAAACAATACGTCAAGAGGGGTGAAGCTCGTCGACAGACCGTTCGCGAAGCGAAGAAGGTCGAGGAGGAAATACCACCTTCTGATGACGTCGGTCTACGGGTCACTCTGTGCGTCTCTTGACCTGAGGACTTTTACATCCCTGACGAGTTCACCATGCCTGTGTCCACTCACAGCACATGGGAGAACTTTCCCTCCGTTATGGTCATATCCGGCAGAGGATTCAACAAGCTCACCTTGGGGTCGGTAAAGAGGAAGTTTGACGAGCTGATCGACGCGAGCTCGAACTAGAACGCAACCCTCGACAGGTTCCAAGGAAAATCAAATCCCGCCATCTTCTACCTCGAAGAGCTCCCAGGCGGTTCTCCCAACTCTAGCATCCCTACCTCATCAGAGTGAAAATGGAGAACTTCGACGTGCGTCGCATCCTGGTCGACCAAGGGAGCTCCGTCAACATTATGTATGCTCATTTGTTCACCACTCTCCAACTCGACAAGAGGCATTTGACGTCGTACGTAGGCTCTGACTTGCAAGGCTTCAATGGCACAACCAATAAGTCATTGGGCTATGTTGAGCTTCCCGTCACTTTCGGGTCCGAGGAGACCACCAGACAGGTCAAAGTCCGTTTCCTGGTGATAGAGTGTCCGTCTCTGTACCAGTGCATCCCTGGAAAACCAACTTTGGCTGAGATGACGATCATACCATCCACGGTCCACTTGAAGATGAAGTACTACATGACCAGGGGTCGTGTCGTCACTCTTTGCAGGGACATTGAAGTTGCGAGAAGGTGCTTCGAAGCGGCCACAAAGGGGGTGAACTTGATCAACATGACGTCCAAGACTGTCAGTAAGCCAGCCCGTTCGAAGGAGCATAAATCGTTGCCTCGCATCAACTCGATTGACCTCGACAGCCGCTTCATCAATGGGCAAGAGCAGAACAAAGCACCATCAGACGTTTCTCCAGCAGCTGGTGGCGATGGGAAGTCTCTCCATCCTATGCACCCCATTCCGGATGGCGACTTCGAACTCATTACCCTCGGCGATGACCTAGACAGAAGCGTGAAGATCGGCACGGGGCTCCCCGACTTAGCAAGGAAGCAATTGAAGGCCTACCTCAGAGAGAATGTTGACTTGTTCGCATGAAGCGATGCAAAGATGCCCGAGCTTGACCCTGACGTTGCCTGCCATTAGTTGACACCATAGATCCGGCCGCTAGGGCCGTAGTACAACGTAGGCGTAGGCAGACTCCTGAAAAAGCGGAGGCTGCTGAATTAGCTGTAAAAGGCCTCCTCGAGGCAAATTTTATTTGTGAAGCTCAGTACACAACTTGGTTGTCTAACGTTGTACTAGTTAAAAAATCTAATGGAAATGGGAGAATGTGTATTGATTATACCGATCTTAATAGGGCATGCCCCAAAGATGTATATCCATTGTTTAACTTCAATAAATTGGTCGACAATTCTGCAGGTTTCAAGCTATTGTCGTTCATGGACGCATACTCGGGGTACAACCAAATCTCCATGGTGAAAACATACAAGCAATACACGACTTTCATGACCGAGTCGGGCAACTATTACTACAACGTAATGTCTTTCGGCCTGAAAAACGTCGGCGCTACTTACCAACGGATGATGAACAAAGTCTTCCGAGGTGAGATCGGGGACATGCTCGAGGTCTACATGGACGACATGATTGTGAAATACCGAGAAGAAACTGACCACGCTCTCCATCTTAAAACGGTCTTCGACACGGCGAGGAGATGCATGATGAGGTTCAACCCAGAGAAGTGCACCTTCGGCGTGTGAGCAGGCAAGTTCCTCGGCTTCTACCTGACAGAACGAGGAATCGAAGCAAACCTCGACAAGTGCAGGGGTTTCTTCGAGTTCCCGACACCGAGCTCAAAGAAATCAATCCAATCCCTAAACGAGATGCTCACCTCGCTGTCTCGCTTCGTAGCTAAGTCTGCCCAGCACGCACTTCCATTTTTCAAACTTCTACGCAAAGAAGCGACGTTTTAATGGACCGAGGAATGCAAGCAAGCCCTCCTCTGTCTCAAACAAGTTCTTTCGCAACCTCTAATTCTCTCGCCACCAAAAAACGGTGAAACTTTGTACCTTTACCTCGTCATCGCAACTGAGGTCGTCAGCGCAACGCTCATTCGCGAAACCCCCGAAGGGAAAAAGCCCAAATACTTCAGCAGTAAAGCCTTGCAAGGCCCCAATCTTAGATATCAACAGATCGAAAAAATGGATTTGGCCCTCATCAATACGGCCAGAAGGCTACGGCATTACTTCCTAGCTCACACGGTCGTGGTGCGGACTGACCAGTCCGTGAAGCAACTGCTCGGCCATCCCGACATGGCTGGTAGAATGCTCAAGTGGTAGATCGAACTCTCTAAGTTTGACATCCAGTACAAAAGCAGGAAAGCACTCAAAGATCAAGTACTAACCGACTTCGTGGCAGAGATGACCATGCCGATCTCCCCGACGAGCAAAGCCCACAGGTGGACCATCTTTGTGGATGGAGCATCCAGCTCGACAAGGAGCAGTGCCGACATCATTCTTGAAAACGAAGAAGGCATCCGGATCGATTTTTCCCTTGCTTTATCCTTCCCGACCTCGAGCAACCAAGCCGAGTACGAAGTCTTCCTCGCAGGGCTACACTTAGCTGAGGATCTAGGCGCCAAAAAGGTAAAGATCTTCACTGATTCTCAGCTCGTCGCCTCTCAGGTAAGGGGAGAATAGCAAGCCAAAAACGAAAATCTCGTGGAGTACTTGGCCCTAGTCAAGGAAATGATGAAAAAGTTCAACTCCACGGAAGTAACGAACGTTCCCTGCGAACATAATACCTAAGCAAACGTCCTGTCAAAACTCGCAAGCACGAGGAAAAAGGGGCGAAACAAGTGTGCCATCCAAAAGGTACCCTCTCGCCCGAGCATCAAGAAGCCCTCCGTACCACTCGACGTGAACGCCATCGGGGACAACGACTGTTGGATGACCCTAGTGTACCATTACCTCACTTTAGGAGAACTGCCCTCCGACCAGAGAAAGGTCAGCGTCACAAAACATAGAGTCTGCTCTTACATCTTGGTCGAGGACAAGCTCTACAGACGAGGGTTCTCCATTCCCCTCCTAAAATGTGTCGAGGAATCCAAGGTCCCCCATGTGCTACGCGAAATCCACGAAGGAATAAACGCTCAACACCTTGGAGGTAGATCCCTCGCTAGGAAGGCCCTGCGAGCAGGGTACTACTGGCCCACCACGCAGCACGACGCGAAAAAGCATGTAAAGAAATGAGATAAGTTCCAACGCCACGGGGACATGCACTTGGCACCACCCAATGATCTGAAAACTCTGTCGTCCCCATGGACATTCGCTTGGTGGGGGATGGATATCCTCGGCCCCTTCACCATGGGGTCATACAAGAACAAGTACCTGATAGTTGGCACCGACTATTTCTAGAAGTGGATAGAGGTCGAGGCCCTCGTCAAAATCACGGCGCACAACATACTTCGTTTCTACAAACGAAACATACTTTCTCGATTCAGCATACCACAAGCACTCGTCACCGACAACGGGACGCAGTTCACCGATAAAAACTTCTAGGAGTTCATCGCCAAACTAGGCACCAAGCAACATTTCACGTCTGTCGAGCACCCGCAAACGAACGGAGGCCGAAGTCGTGAACAGAGTGATCCTACGAGGCCTAAAACGAAGATTGGGCGAAGCTAAAAAAGGGGTAGGTCGAGGAGCTACACAACGCACTCTGGGCCTACAGAACGACACCACACTCGACCACCGGGGAGACCCCGTTCCGACTACCATACATAATGGAGACAGTTATTTAGGTGGAAATTAGATATTCATTTAAGCGGACCGAATCTCCCCTCGACGAGGAGATGAACGAAGAGGCACTAAGGGAGGAACTCGGTCTGGTCGAAGAAATTCGGTCGGGGGCAACCCTCTGCGAAGCCTCATTAAAACAAAATATAACTTTGCGACATGACGCCATAGTCATAAAACGCGAATTCCAAATCGGCAGCCTAGTCCTGTGGAGAAATAAAAAAAATCGCGCGAAGGCAAACTTTCCGCGAACTGGGAAGGCCCCTATCGTGACCGAGCGAAAACAGACAACGGGGCATATTACCTCGAAAACCTGCACGAGGAAGAACTTGTTCAACCATGGAATGCTGAGAAGCTTAAGCAATATTATAGCTAAACATCGCAGTCGGCGTACTTGGCTCACCGACAACAAAGTACGTCCCGACCACGAAGTCGTGCTCTTGTACAAGCACGACTGCCCAAGCTTGAAATGAAAAGGAAAGGTCTCGCTCATTTTGCGAGCGGATTCTTAGCCCGACGGGGATACCTCGACCGAACTCCGCCGTTGTCGTACCAGTTAGGCAGAACACCCAGCTCGCGATGGGAAGTTCACGCCACGAAGCAAAGACCTCGGCCGAGATCTTAGCTCCGTTGTCGAGCGGAAGCCAACTCCGTTCACTCGACCAGTTCCATGCACAGTCGAGCACCAACTTTGTCGAGCAAGGGCCCTCAGACACTTGGTGAAAACAATGTTGCAAACATAAATATCATCATGTAAAACGTACAAAAGGCATACACACATGTCGAAATTGCAATTGTATTAAAAAATTTTAATCGAATTTTCGAGTACAGCAAATGGGCAAAGCCCACTATCCGAATATTACAACGGAACGCAGGTCGAACAGATACTAATTAAAGGTTACAAAAATACAGCACGCAGGTCAAACAACTACAAAGCAAAAACTAAATGCCCTCTTCCTCTTCGAGCCGAGACTCCCCATCGACTTGATCAACAGTGCCTTTGAGACCTGCATGAGCGACTTTCTGACCGTCAACGACCTGGTGCAGAGGCTCAATCCCCTCTATGACGAGCTGAAGTCCGGGGTTGGTAACTTGGAGTTGTTCCACCGTACTATTGAACCCCAGCTCGAGGGTCTCCAAGCAGTCTTGCTCGAGCCCCCAGATTCGGAAGATCAACTCTCCCCGAGTCGACAGGGCCTTCTCCTCAGCAGTCTCATCCTCGGTGGGCGTCGTCGCAGCCTCTAGTTCGGTCACCTTAGCCTGGGGACACTTTTTCTCCTCGACATCCTTGGCTAACTCCTTCTTCAGTTGATCCATCTCAAGTTAAAAGCCCGACCTGGATCTCATATTTCGCCTTGTAGTCAAGGAAGTTGTTCTCCACCTTGGTCTTCTTCGCCTCAAGAGCCTCCTTCACGGCCAGCACCTTCCTCAGCTCAGCAAGGGGGCAGGTCTCGTCATTCAGGGCCAGGGCAGTCTCCAAGACCCTCATCACAGTGGCTGCATCCTCGGAGAGTGCTTTCCTCCTGGTCACCTTGTCAACGGCCAGAATCGCCTTCGAGTCCTGCTCGGGCACAACTAGAGAATTGTCCCCGACGAAGAGGCCCCTGTGAAGATGACAGAGGGGTAGTACAAACCTCTCCCCGACAACACCCTCAGTGAGGTCGACGGTCCCAAGATCGTCTTCGCTCCGCCTCTTCTTGGAGGGATCTTCTTGAGAAGAAGGAGACTGGATGCTCTGGGGCGAAGAGGAGGAACCGCCAACGATGTGGTCCAGCTTCGACTATTTTTGGATTTCGAAAACGCGACCCTTGGGGGCTTTCTTGGCACCCCTGGTCGCCGCGATCTTGAGCATGGGCTCCTGGAGGCTCGACATTTGACCTGCAACAAAAGAAAGCACACAGGTTAATATTACAAGGTAGAATAAACGGATGCACAAGTTGAAAATACTCGCTACCTAAAAGCCTTAGGGCTTCTTCGACGGGACCACATTCGAGGAGTGCATTAGTGTTGATCAGCCGGGCCTTGAAAGCAAACTCCCCGTCCTCGTTATGGATGAAGTTCCTATCTTTATTCACACACTTGACGGAGGTGAAGTTGTCGACGAACGCCACAAGCTTCTCGTTGGCGAGTTGGTCCTCGGCACCTAGCTCGTTGGGCTTCGTGATATAGTGGTTTTTCCCCTTGTCGAAATGGACCCTCTGTCATTCGAGGGGAAACTTTGATTCTAGCTTTTCCACCTCCTGCCCGCCCTCGAGGTCGACCACGGGTTCAAACACGGAGTCGATAACGTCCTCCGACACGGGCACCACAAGATAGTATCTGTCTTTGAAGGCCCGAACAGAGTCCAGGTATGTCCGGAATAACTTCTTCGGTTGTTTAAAGGATACCCAGTTGTGCTTCTCGTGCACAGATTGTCATTGAAGGTGGAAGACACGGAAGAACAACGAGATGGTCGCGCCGATCTGAAGGTGCTGACACACCAGCTCGAACACCTGAACAAACATGATCGCGTTCGGGTAAAGCTGAGAGGGTGCCAACTCCAGCCATTGAAAAATCCCTATTTGGAAGTCACCGAAGGGCAGGCGGAACCCGGCCTTCAGAAAAGCGAACTCGTACATAGGAAAGCGCTTCCCTTCATATGACGAACAAATATGATCCTTTCTTTTAGGCTTTAATGTCTGCCAGTTCGCGGATTCTTCTATGTCATTGACGATAGTGCAAGCATCTGAATCGTCATAAGTAAAACGCGAGATAATTTCTTGGGGCTCCTGTCCGAGATGGATTCAGCCTTCGCGTCGACCACGACGGCCTCGGCGTTTACATCAACCGTTTTAGTAGCCTCGTTCTGACGAGCTATTCAACCTGAAAAGCAGAGGAAAATAATGAATTCGACGTTAAGATCAAATTCACCCTTCCACTGCAGTTCAAGTGAAAGGGCGAGGAGGGACGCGCAGGCATACTCCCCAGACTTAAACGAGGAGAGCCTCCTCAACGTGAGGACACATCATCGGAACCATCGCGGGGAGGAAGTCCCTCGACACGAGAATTCCCATACTCCCGCGAGGAAAAGTTTCCCCGACACTAAGCCCAGCAAAGACGCGAAAGCCTCATGAGTTCTCCGAGATCTTCGTCGGAAACTTCATGAGCTCCCCTGAATCTTCATGAGTTCCCCGGAAACTTCATGAGTTCCCCGAGATCTTCATCGGAAACTTCATGAGTTCTCTAGAAACTTCATCGGAACCTCATGAAGTTCATCGGAAGTTCAAGAACACTGTCGGAAACTTCATAGAAATTGCCGAAAGACGCGTGACTTCATCGCGAAGTTCATGAGCGTCCAGGAACACGCATTCCTAAAGCTACGTTCTAGAACTAACCGCTACCATACTAACTGGAAAAGATAAAGGAAACTCACATGTATGAAGGAGATTCTGGAAAGCTACGGTAGCAGAAGAAAAGCTGACGGCGACGACGGCGGCGGCAAGCGAGAGTTGGAGAGAGCAAAAAAATTTGAGGAACTCTTGAATAGCTTAAATAGTGTGAGCGTAACAAATGAATCTTCGCTCCCCATACTTATATCTGCTGGCACGCAAAACGAATTGTCGCCTAGGCCCTCGAGTATCCATACTCGTAGGTCGCCAGACGCATTTATTATTTTTGACACGTGGCTCAAAAATGTCACACTTGTCTTTTCAAGCCCCAACACACAGCTCGAGGAGATGATGTGTGTGTTCCTTCCACTTCCCTCACTTATCCCCGAGTTCGTCGTTCCAAGTCTTGCCCGTGATGCCCGACTCACGCGGCAAATCGCGAGCACGTCCTCGGGAAAGGGTTTGAAACAAGTCGTGTTGTCGAGCACAGATAACAACTTGGTTCTCCTTGCGAGCACATGGCCTCGAGATAAACGTGAAATTGGGTCTTGTCGTCGAGCACGCACAAACCCCACGGGTAGTATCTTGCTGAAGATTTTTTACATGCTCGCGCTATCCGACACGATGAGTAACTTCCATAACTCCTCGCGAGCATACCTCCATGAGCTCACTACCTCGAACCCGATCAACGCTCCCCTTGCGGGCTCCCTTTGCCCCTCTTCGACATAAGAATTTACTCTAAGTCATTACTCTTCTGCTTCGGAGCAACAACTTGGGGGGCTCTTGTTCTGGACTGGGGCTGGCCCACCGTCGGGCACGGCCCAACCCAGCTCCGCGTCGGGAAGGGCCTAACACAAAGGCCCAATCCACCATCACCGCGGGAGGAAACGTTCCTCACACGTCCTCCCCACGTTCTCCACATGCTCCCCATGCGGGGACACGTCACCAATTAAACCCGCGCCTTTTGCGGGCAGTTGACCCAGGAGGAAGACCACGTGCTGGTCTTCCCTAGTCCCACTTAGGATCCTGAAAATTATTCGTACTAGGCCTTATGATCCATCCCACAACAGATGACCGTTGACCCAGCGTTGGGGACACATTATAAATACCCTCCTCCACAGGAAGGTCAGATATTCTAAATCATACTCACTTTCTATACTTGCTCTCTCTCTTTCACTCTGAACTCACTTTGGCTTCGGGGTGTCTTGCAGGTACACCCCCCTCCTCTTCTCCATCACCGATAAATTTGGAGCTCACGACATGTTACTGACCATTATTTATTCTTCTAATTCTGGTAAGATCACATTAAATATTAAATATTTATATAAATACAAATTTCTTATCGATCACCACAATTTATCCATATATTTAGTTATAGCATTCCTAAAAAAAAAAAAAGTTGATTTCAAGAAATATGAAATAGATAGTTAGTATTCTTTTAGAATCTTTTTAATTTTTCTTTCAAAAATAAACAAGTAAATGCACTACTATACTGTTCTAATAATTTTAAGTATCTCTCATCTCAATTGAGCTTTTTTTTCTATACGAGAAGCTTAGAGATGAAATCTCTTACCACTAGTTTAAGATACCTGAGCCTCTTATTATCCAAACCAACGCTTGTAAAAAAAACTGCATTGCAAATGTGTTTATAAAAAAACTGTATTGCAAATGTGTTCATAAAAAAACTGTATTGCAAATGTGTTTATAAAAAAACTGTATGGGAAAAATACCTATTTGTTTTACCTATAGATACCAATTAAAAAAATTATATTCAATCTATTGCCTGTGTTATCGGTAGATATTTGAGGATATAAAGTTTTATAAATAAAACATGAATTCAACATTACATAATCATAATCTAAATCGATGTTTTTTTTCATCAGCAACTCTTTATTGATCAACAACTTCGCACGCACATTTTTACCTGCCTTCTGATGCATGTTTGTTTCAATGTTGACAACAGACGTTTTCATGAACAAAATTACATTACAATTCTGAATGAGCAGCACAAAGTTTAAAGATTTGGTCAATTGATAAATAACATAACATAAGAATTCTAGATATGTCTACATTACATAAGCTTGTGCACTTAAAAGAGCTATCACATATCTTTTGGTAATGAGCAGCACAAAGTAACAAATTGTTTAACAAAACATCAAAATTGGAGTAGATATATAAGAATCTATAACTGCCAATAAAGTTTATCAACTTACCATAATCTATGTCGGACATACAACTGTAGATTTGATAAAAATTACCGAAAATGTTCATCTCTTCCGCTTCTTATTTCCAGCAGCAGCACCCTTACCGAATCCACCAAAATCATTAGTTGTGTCAGCTGTATTCTGCTTCTTCGATCCCTTCCTGCCTCCAAAACCAAATTTGGAGTTCTTAGTATCTCTTTTCTTTTGCATCTTTCCCTTTCCAAAGGCTTGCTTTGCCTTACCTCCTGATCGATCGCCTGGAGACACTCCGGGCCTTTTCTTCTTTGATCTCTCAAACACTTTCCCATCTTCAAAGCCCAAAGCCTTATCTGGACCATCGCCGCCGTCAGCAAACCCGCTCTGTTGTCTCTGCTTCCTCCACTTCTTAACAGATTCAATGTCTTCCTTTTTCTGCTTGGCCCTTTCTTTCAATTTCTGTGACTGAATCTCTTTGGACAATCTCTTTGCTTCCCTAGCCTTTCTTCTCTCATCAGCCTCTTCCATCTTCCGTTTCTCTTCTAACAGCCGACTTTTCACCTTTTCCATGTGACTATCTGCCTTGACCATTTCTGCGTAATAATCAGCGGGTCTCAAGAAAGGGAGACCCATTGACTCAAGCTTCTCAAAGGCTTGCCTAGTTCCCTCCAATGCCTGTGTGTAAAACGATAGCTCTCGTGCCAAATCATCGTTCACATCTACTTCCTGCTCTTGATCAATATCAATGGAGAGTTTGTGCTTCCAATCCACATTCTCGGGCCAGCTTATGTCTCCAAGTTTATCTAATATAGCTTCTCTGTTGTTCACTGCATTTTTAGACGGTTCAGCTAATTTAACATCTTCTTCTGAATCAGAATCTGACGGTACCTCATCCAAATCTTCAGTTTCATCGTCAATCATTGGATCCTCATTAACCAAAGGCACCACCATTTCAATCTATACAAATATCAATGAAAACAAATCATCTTACAACAAACTAACGCAAGCTACCATGCAAAACTAAAATTTTCAATATAAAAACAAGATAAGGGAAATGCATCACATTCAAAACAATTTATTAAGAAAGATATATGGGCCATATAAATCATTATTTGGATACGCATCGCAGCTACTGCAATCGCAACACCCGCAAGGGTATCAGACCTCAATAGACAGCAATTGCAGTCGCAACACCTACCGCATAAGACAATTTTGGCCACGTCTGTTTAGTCCTTTTCAATATTTCTTAAATGTAATGAAAAATCCTAACTATAAAAATTTTTCAACTTTATATTTCAAACACCATCCAATCAAGATTCATACTGTGGCCAGCAATAACCGCAATCACAACGTCCCCAATTTAAAACCATGTTTGTAATTACTGAAACCTATCAGCTTAAAACAGAATACCCTTTCCTGGCTCACGTAACACAATCAATGAAGCCGAACAACAGCACAAATTCATCTCTTTACACGATGAGGATGTCATAAGAGCAAGTGAAATTCCACTAGAAAAAATCAATTGAAATAAAAAATAGTAGATATTCAAAATGGAGTAGAACCCATTTAGAACCCAATAACATATCAAAGAGATCATCAATACGGTGAGATAAGAACCTAATAAGCTTATAATTTCAGAACATGCATAGCTTGCATCTTTGAAGCAACAAAATATATGAACTAAGATGAAAATACAAACGGGAAAATGAAAATGGAAGCGTATAAGGACTTACCGTTATCTACGTTGAAACAGATGCAAAAATCAGCAGAGAAAATATTAGGGTTTAGAGAGAGGTTTAGGGAGGCACGGATACCTTCAAATGTTTTGTGATTTTAAGAGAGACGAATCCTCTTCTGTTTTGTTTGTGACCTCTTTCTACATGTTTTATTTATGCAAAGCCCATAAAACAATAAAAGGCCAATTTGGGCCTCTACAATAAATTTGAGAGAGATTTTTACTAGCACTCCTAGTCTTATACCTCACACCCTTATATTATATGAAATGAGAATTTTGTCATTAATTTAAAATAAGTAAAACAATTGAAATTTTTTTTATCTCCTTGGCACTTTTTAAAAACTTAAATAAATTTTTGCAATTCTCTGAACTAGTTACACATATTCATGTATGTTTTTTTAACTTTTTATTGTATTTTTTGTTATATCATACAAATATGATGTATTTTTTTTTATCGCAATTTATAAAAAAACGTGGTACAAAGCTTACAAATATGGTTTTTTAAAGGGTTATAAGCATTTATTAAAAAAATGTGGTACAAAAGAATAATTTTTGACGCATTAGTTGAAGTGCATGATCACCTTGATGTGGATGATGTTAGTCTACTTGAGCATGTGTCTCTATACGATGTAACTGATCAATTGGATCTAGAAGGAGAGCATAACACATATAGGTTTTCAAGGGCCATTTGACTTGAGCATGATATTGCAATTTGAGAAAATGTGTGGATGTGATATTTTTTAGCTAATGTTCGGATGGTACTTAGAGCGGTGCTACATGATATCTCATCTTCACATCATCCCTTTCACATCATCCCTCTCTAGGACAGTTAGATTGTTGATCCATGTTAAGAACCAACACGCTCTCAATAAGAATGTTGAGGTATGCTTTAAAATTTAAGTGATGAAGTAGCTTGCAAACACTTGGGATAGTGTTTGAGTGAAAGTGAGGGGTATCCGATTCAGGGAGAGCTTGGTTAAAAGTTCATTAGTAGTATTTGGAAAAGGGCACTGAACTGAGAGAGTTCAAATGAGACCTTTGTGTACTATTAACTACTAATTTAGTGAATTTCCTTTCATTAGGATGATACCCTCCCAACGTAGATGACATTGTGTCGTACCCCAATTTTGTTTGGGCATTTCAAACTTTCATGCATCCACAATAAAATTTCAGTTTTACACACAGACTAGTTAAATCAATTTTCAATTGCGCGTAGAATTAATGGGGGGAATTTTGAGATCAAACTTGCAATTGTTTGCTTTATTGATCTTCGGTTCGCTTAGTTTAACCCGGCGTGCTCTTTAAATTTTTTCGATCCCATTTGTGATCGCATTTTGATCAGTCTGAGCCTTTTCAACGGTGCACTTTTTACTCCAAAATGTAATCTTTATCTATCTGTTTTACGAAAATATATTTCGCATAAATTATTCCAATACATTCGTTTTATTTTTTCGCGTCCATTTTTTATTCATTTTAATTCCTTTTATTTTTGTTTTTTTACTAGAAAAGTCAATAAAAATAAATTGAAATAATTAAAATAAGTTATTCGTTTTATTTATTTCTATTGGAAAAAATATTGGATTTTGTTTATTAATTTTTACACTAATTTTATCATTTGAAAGGGGAAATTCTAGAATGGTAATAATAGTGAAAACCCTAATAAATTGATATATATGGTAATGTTGGAGAGAAGGGGACACTGACCAAATATCAAAACACCAGGCAGTGTTTGAATTTTTTATCCAAATAACTCATTTTTTCAAAAAAAAATCCCAAAATACCCCATTTTTCAAAAAAAATCTCAAAGTACCCCAGTTAGGGTTTATGAATGCATGTGGATGCCATACCAATTGGCGACCCTTTGTTAAGGCTTAAAGGGTGTCGCCAACTAGATCGGAGACACCTCATGCAGTCTCCAATTCAATTGAATTTTATTTCTATAGAAAAAAGGAGGAAGAAGAAAGAAGAAGAAAAGGAAGAAGGAAGGGAGAGAGAGAGAGAGAGAGAGAGAGAGAGAGAGAGGAAGGGAGAGAGGGAGGGAGAGAGAGAGAGAGAGGGGGGGAGAGGGAGAGAGAGAGAGAGAGAGAGAGAGAGACTATGAATTATGAGGGAGTGAAGACTCGAGATCGGGTGCTCATTGGGCCCCATCGACATCAAACGTGTCTCTTTTCTGAAATAATTCACCTATGGGTAAATCTTATCTTGATTTCCCTGATTGAAAACGACAAGAAACTTTTTACAAAAGATGATGAGGGGACCTGAACTTGTCCCTAATTATTACAAGAGGACAAACGTCTTTTCCCAAAAGTAAAAGCAAAGACTCAGCGAATCTTATCCTGAAGATTCATTATTGCAAAACGACAAAAAACTTTAAACAAAGTGGGCTGCTGGCATTATTGGGGAATCTTGTTGGTACTGGCCCCATGGTTCTGGCTCGTCCTCGTCAGACGCGGATGTCTCCATGTTCCCGGATCCACCGCTGTAATTCCCGGTGTATCTTCTTTAGTTCTTTGGTGGCTCTATTGATATGTGGCTCAGGGTTTCATAACTTGTACCATTTCTAAACCCAAGATCCAACTGCTAGTTTTCTCTGGTTACAAGGATTGTTTCCTCAGACCTATGTTGATATACTCGATGTTTTGGTTCGTTCCACCTTGAATCATATAGGATTTCCGCAGGGACCGTCATGTCTCTTCTTCTTTGAGACATGTCCGATTCCTGATTGGGATCCAGTTGGCTTTCCAGGCTTCTTTGGTAACTTTGGCAAAATAGCCTAGGGATGCGTCTTTGCATTTCATACTGAATCCTGCTCCCAGTTCTGTAATCTCTTATCTGGTCCTCTTGAGATGGTGTTCTTTCATTATTGCTTAGCCCAGTTACGGGTGGTAAGCTTTGGTTCTGACTCATATTGCAAGGTTTTTGACTTTTTCTTGGAGGGAGGCTCTAAACTCCTTGTAGTATGCAACCAGATCATGGTCAATTTGATATCCTTCTTCGAGGAATCTGATTACATCGGTTAACCACTTTAACTGAGTTTTTGCTTCCGTTAGGTCTGTGTGCCGAGGTTTGAGTATTATTGTGCTTCAGATCAGCTTCCCGTTTGGTGATTTTAGGAAGCCAGGGATACTGAACATCAAGGGTTCTTCTGCTTTTCTTCTTTGAAAATCTGATTTGGGTCCTTGAAGACGTAAAAAGCTCCTTTCTTCTTCGGAGGTTTTCTTGTAGGTTCTCCAAGAGATAATCCGGCGAGATTTTTCTGGATTTCTTCCAATGCTTTTTCTAGCTGCAGGTTTTGGACTTCCTTTCCTTTCTGCAAAGGCTTCAGGTGTTTCAGTGTTTCAACACAGTCGTCTATTTTCTCGTCAATTCTGACAAGAAGCTGTATTACTGTGTTATTTTGTTTGATGATGATTGATAAACCAGTAATTGCTCCTTTTGAGGAGTCGATAGGTTTAGCGAACCCTACCACTGGCTCTTATATGGATTCGGTCGCCTTGACTGCTTCTTTGTATGAAGTGCTTTCCGCAGAGATTCTCCAGCTCATGAAGTAAGGATATTCCTTACCTCTTGAATCGTGCGTTAAACCTTTTGGAGTCTTAGGTTGAGATCTTGCAACTGTGACTTTAGTTCTTGGTCTGCTTCCTGAATTTGGTAGAAGTGTTTTAAGCTGACTTTTGACAATAGGAGTAATCGATCATATATGACACTAATGTTGTTATGGGAAATTTTTATCAATTCTAACTGGTGAGGATTTTACACTGATAAATCAAGGTATTCTAGGTTAGCAGTTCAGGATTCCTCATACCATGTCTTTATATTTTTCTCAAATCTTTCAGACATCTAGTAACTCATGTGTTGGTGGACTGAAACTTCTTGGGACTCCTTACCTTATTTCAAAACTGCAACACCCTTTTGTTAAACTAAATTTCTGTTTCTTTTTAAAGATAAATAATAGTGTAAGGAATCCCTACTTTTGCCTTCCCAGAATACTTGAAACTTAGTTAGCCATCAGAACTTTTTCAAGCTCTGATACCAACGGGGTAAACTAGCGGAAACATGATTGGATCGTGAAGAGAGAAGTTTAAAACTTTACTACAAGCAAATATGAAAAAGATATATGGAAAAGATGAAACTTACTCTTATTACACAGGATAATGTTTACAAGACTTGCAAGAAAACTTAGACTCTAGGAATTTTGATTAATTTCAAAGTAAAGAAGAATTGTTATGTTCTTTGATGTCTTGATTAATCAAGAAACCATACTACTTATAATGAATTATGAGGGAGTGAAGACACGAGATCGGGTGCTCATTGGGCCCCATCGACATCAAACGTGTCTCTTTTCCGAAATAATTCACCTATGGGTAAATCTTATCTTGATTTCCCTAATTGCAAACGACAAGAAAATTTTTACAAAAGATGATGAGGAGACCTGAACCTATCCCTAATTATTACAAGAGGACAAACGTCTTTTCCCAAACGTAAAAGCAAAGACTCAGCGAATCTTATCCTGAAGATTCATGTTTGCAAAACGACAAAAAACTTTAAACAAAGTGGGTTGCTGATATGATTAGGGAATCTTGTTGGTATTGGCCACATGGTTCTGGCGCGTCCTCGTCAGACGCGGATGTCTCCATGTTCCCAGATCCACCGCTGCAATTTCTGGTGTATCTTCTCCAGCTCTTTGGTGGCTCTGTTGGTATGTGGCATGTGATCGTTCCAGTAATTATCTCTGGTTGAGAGCCTTCTACATTCTTTGGCTCTTGCTTCAACCATTTGGTGGAGTAAACTGAGCTCGGTTTGCACTTTTTTCCCTTGTTTGTTGAATAGTTCATCTGCGACCTCTCCCATTTTTGAAAATGCTTCCAGGGTGAGTGGACCGGATGACTGTCTTGTTTAGTATAGCTGTTCCAGGATAGTGAGGGGATTTGTTGAAAAGTTATCTGGATTAGTCTCTTGGCATACTGGTCCTGTTGATGCTGGGGGGTTGCCCTCTATTCTTGAATTGCTTCCTCCAAAAAAAGGAGGTGGTTGTGTACTTGAACTTCCTGTTCTTGGCATCCTGCAAAAGCAACAAAGTGAGCAATTCTGGATAGAGTATCGGCTAGGATATTTTGTCTTCCTTCAATATGCTCAAAGTGAATTTTGACCCCAGATCCAGTTATGAAATCCGTGAAAGCCAACCACCTAACCCTAGATAGGTTATTTTGGGTTGATTTATTGTAAAAACTTATGATGGCTTGGCAGTCTGTTCTAAGGGTTATTTCTCCTTTGTCTAGGTAATGTATTTTAAAATTTTCCAGAGAACCCATGCATGCATAGATTTCCGCATCAATTGTGGATTTAATTTTTTGAAACTTCCTTGATGCGTAAGCACAAATTTTTTTATAACTTCTTGGGTCATGCTTTTGGTTCTTCCATTTGCACACTCCTCCCCATCCCTCCATACAGCCATCCGTTTCTAGGATGATGTAGGCATGTTCAGGTGGGATCTCAATATCAGACAATTTTTGCACTATTTCTTTGAATTGGCAAACGATTTTCCAGTCACCGCTCTTCATTCTCTTATCACCATGGGGGCTAGTTTTTGTGTGTAATGGGCCTGTTAGAGTTCCTAAGTTCGGGATGTAACTACGGGCGTAGTTTAATATTCCTAAAAAGCCTCGTAACCCCTTCTTATCCATCAACTTTGCTTCATCGAAATCCAGTATCTTCTTGATGATGTGCGGTTATAATCTAATTTTTCCTTGCCTGGTGATAGCGCCTAGAAATTCCACTTCTCTAGTTGCTAGCTTCATTTTTGTAGGGGAGAGAATTAGACCATGTTTTCTTATGATTTCCGTGAACCGTTGTAAGTGCTCCACATGCTCTTCTTCATTCATGGAGAAAACCAAGATGTCATCTATGTATACTGCAATGAAGTGCTTCGTACCTTTAAAGCAGTTATCCATTTTTCGCTGGAAAATTGCAGGCGCATTCTTGAGTCCGAACGGCATGACTAACCATTCATAGAGGTCTCCCGAGATAATGAAGGTTGTCCATAGAATAGATTCTTCATCCATGGCAATTTGGTGGAAACCTGACTTTAAATCAAACTTTGAATAGATTTTGCTGTTTCCAATCCTTTTGAGGATTGTGTTGATTCCTGGTAAATTATATTGATCCTTGTAGGTGTTATCATTCAAGGTTCTATAGTTGAAGATCATCCTTTCCTTTCCCTTTGTTTCTTTTCCCGAGATAGGATCAACCTTCGTTCCTGATTTGACAATTATGGCCATGGTCATGTGCCTGATCTTACTGGGTCGTATGACCTTGAGTTCAAGCAATGCATTGACATGTTTTCTGAAGGACTCCTCCATTGCAGGCGTGACATGTTTTAAGGGTTTGTTTTCCACCGTCAGATCTTTGTTTATGACCTCTATTTTGCATTTGATATTATTCTTTGCCCAGTGCGCCAGTGGATTGTTACCAATGTACTTCATTTCCTGTAGGTTTCTGATTGTCTTGTAGAATTTCCTTAGAAACTCAGGGATTGGTTGTCCCATATTTATGAAAACTGCCTCTTGTATGCCAAGGTATTCTTCCTCTTCCATTCTCAGTTCTTCCAGGGCTGAAGCTATTACTCCTGCTTCTTCTGTGGTATTGATGGAGGTGATGTTTTTATAGAACGTGAGGATGTTTCTTTCTATTCTTATTCCTCCATACATTGACCTGATAATATTGCACCCAATAAGCATTTGTATGCCATCTAAGGTGTTCATATCAAAGGCATGGATTAAGGGGGGTTCTAAAACAGTTTTCCCCTATCTTCATTATTTCGGGTCCTAACTTCTATTTCGCCTCTTGTCTGGAGCTGATCCCACTGAAAAAGGTGAGGATGGGATTTGGTTCTAAAGCTTTTTCTAGTACTGCAAACTGGTGGAGGCAGCATGAGGTTGCTCCAGTGTCTAAGATTGCCTGTACCGATAATGACTTAATACCTGGTATTTCAAATTCAACAGACATGTTGTACAATTTGTTTATTACTTTTTTGGGCTTTGCATTCTCTGCGACTTTCAAGGTTTTTTCTTCCTGCCAGAATGTTACTATCTCTGCTTCCGTGCTACTCTCCTCTTCTCCTTCCTTGGTGATTTTTGTCAAGTAATCGTTCGTCTCCTGAAGAAAATCTACATACTGGCACAATTCTCTTATGAGGATTTCTTTGTCTCCCGCATATTTCCTTTGGCTTTCAGGAATTTGGATGGGGATCTGGAAGTAGTAGTTTGCACATAGTGCGCAGGCCAACATTTTGCATTGTTCACAGCATATTCTTCTGGTTTGGCCTGTTCTTTCCTTGCAAATGGTGCGTGTTACCTGTGGGTCTGTCTGCCCTTCTATTCTGGTCGTCCAGGTATGGCTGCAGGTTTCTTATTCCGGCCTGATTTGTACCCTTTTTCGCCAGCCGCAATCTTCAGTGCCTAACATGAAGGCGTATTCTTCAATAGGTATTTGCTCTACTGCTGCTTTGGGATTGAGAGAAGTTCTTCCTACCTCCCCTTCAGAGAGACTGCAGATTACATCACTGTCTGGTTCATCCTGATCTACTGAGAGTACATCCCAGTTTTCTGGTAGGTCCAGTTCTTCTAAAATGGCTGCTCTGGCAATGTTCCCATTTTCATTACGACATTCTCGCGCAAAATGTCCTTCCATGCCGCAAATGTAACATTTGCATTTTCTCTGCCTATCTTGGTGACGCTTTTTAAAAGCTCGGACATGAGACTCATGAGGTTTGCCTTTGTAGGATTTAGCTTTCCTTAGGCCATACCGTTTGCCAATTGTTTTGTAGTAACCTGGTATAGGGATTTGATTGCAGAAGGTGAAATCTTTCAAATCTCGCTGAAGCGCAGCCTTTTTACATAATTCTGCCATATATTGGTTGGTGAAGTGTATTCTAGGCATTACTCCGGCAGTGTTTCCTGGGTACTTTTCTTCATAAGCCCTTATGACTTCTTCCCCGATTGTGGGTGGGAGTTTCCTAAAAAATTTATCTGAGAGATCTCCTGAAATAAACATTCTCCCTAATTTGGCAGCAAGGACCTTGTAATCATTCATGTACTTGATTACATCTTTCATATTGTCGCACGTTAATCTCTCTAGATCCCTATAGGCTCTGTTCTGCTCCTCTGTGGATCCTTGATAAGGGTCTTCCAATACCATTATCCTTCGTATTTGTGAAGTCACGTTCCGAGGGTCATCCGCGATATTTTCAAGTGATTCGTATTCCGAAGGGTACGCCATTATCCATTGGATCCATATCTTCTTTTCATTTTCCCCCAGGAGATTCTCTATATATGCTATTTTGCTTTTGTTACTGTCAAATTGTCGCTCATTTAATAGGTTCAGGGTTATTGATTCCCATCTGGCAATAACATCCTCGTACATTCCTACGTTTTCTGGTAGGACAAGTACTGCACCATTGTTTTGTTGGGCTGAGGGTAGAACCCATTGTTCATTGTTGTTTCCTCCCTTGAACCTTCCAATGAAAGGTCTCAGATTTGAAAATTTGCCACTGTCTTGTATGTTAGAGTTTGCCAGGGACACTGAACATCAAGGGTTCTTCTGCTTTTCTTCTTTGAAAATCTGATTTGGGTCCTTGAAGACGTAAAAAGCTCCTTTCTTCTTCGGAGGTCTTCTTGCTGGTTCTCCAAGAGATAATCCGGCGAGATTTTTCTGGATTTCTTCCAATGCTTTTTCTAGCTTCAGGCTTTGGACTTCCTTTCCTTTCTGCAAAGGCTTCAGGTGTTTCAGTGTTTCAACACAGTCATCTATTTTCTCGTCGATTCTGACAAGAAGCTATATTACTGTGTTATTTTGTTTGATGATGGTTGATAAACCAGTAATTGTTCCTTTTGAGGAGTCGATAGGTTTAGCGAACCCTACCACTGGCTCTTCTATGGATTCGGTCGCCTTGACTGCTTCTTTGTATGAAGTGCTTTCCGCGGAGATTCTCCAGCTCATGAAGTAAGGAGATTCCTTACCTCTTGAATCATGCGTTAAACCTTTTGGAGTCTTAGGTTGAGATCTTGCAACTGTGACTTTAGTTCTTAGTCTGCTTCCTGAATTTGGTAGAAGTGTTTTAAGCTGACTTTTGACAAGAGGAGTAATCGATCATATATGACACTAATGTTGTTATGGGAAATTTTTATCAATTCTAACTGGTGAGGGTTTGACACTGATAAATCAAGGTATTCTAGGTTAGCAGTTCGGGATTCCTCATACCATGTCTTTATATTTTTCTCAAATCTTTCACACATCTAGTAACTCATGTGTTGGTGGACTGAAACTTCTTGGGACTCCTTCCCTTATTTCAAAACTGCAACACCCTTTTGTTAAACTAAATTTCTGTTTCTTTTTAAAGATAAATAATAGTGTAAGGAATCCCTACTTTTGCCTTCCCAGAATACTTGAAACTTAGTTAGCCATCAGAACTTTTTCAAGCTCTGATACCAACGGGGTAAACTAGCGGAAACATGATTGGAATGTGAAGAGAGAAGTTTAAAACTTTACTTCAAGTAAATATGAAAAAGATATATGGAAAATATGAAACTTACTCTTATTACACAGGATAATATTTACAAGACTTGCAAGAAAACTTAGACTATAGGAATTTTGATTAATTTCAAAGTAAAGAAGAGTCGTTATATTCTTCGATGCCTTGATTAATCAAGAAACCATACTACTTATAATGAATTATGAGGGAGTGAATACACAAGATCAGGTGCACATTGGGCCCCATCGACATCAAACGTGTCTCTTTTCTGAAATAATTCACCTATGGGTAAATCTTATCTTGATTTCCCTAATTGCAAACGACAAGAAACTTTGTACAAAAGATGATGAGGGGACCTGAACCTGTCCCTAATTATTACAAGAGGACAAACGTCTTTTCCCAAAAGTAAAAGCAAAGACTCAGTGAATCTTATCCTGAAGATTCATTATTGCAAAACGACAAAAAAATTTAAACAAAGTGGGCTGCTAACATGATTGGGGAATCTTGTTGGTACTGGCCCCATGGTTCTGGCGCGTTCTCGTCAGACGCGGATGTCTCCATGTTCCCGGATCCACCGCTGCAATTTCTCGTGTATCTTATCCAGTTCTTTGGTGGCTCTGTTTGTATGTGGTCTGTGATCGTTCTAGTAATTGTCTCTGGTTGAGAGCCTTCTATATTCTTTGGCTCTTGCTTTAACCATTTGGTGGAGTAAACTGAGCTCGGTTTGCACTCTTTTCCCTTGTTTGTTGAACAGTTCATCTGCGACCTCTCCCATTTTTGAAAATGCTTCCGGGGTGAGTGGACCGGATGACTGTCTTGTTTGGTATATCTGTTCCAGGATAGTGAGGGGATCTGTTGAGAAGTTATCTGGATTAGTCTCTTGGCATACTGGTCTTGTTGATGTTGGGGGGTTGCCCTCCATTCTCGAATTGCTTCCTCCAAAAGAAGGAGGTGGTTGTGTACTTGAACTTCCTGTTCTTGGCATCCTGCAAAAGCAACAAAATGAGCAATTCTGGATAGAGTATCGGCTAGGATATTTTGTCTTCCTTCAATATGCTCAAAGTGAATTTTGACCCCAGATCCAGTTATGAAATTCGTGAAAGCCAACCACCTAACTCGAGATGGTTTGTTTTGGGTTTATTTATTGTAAAAACTTATGATGGCTTGGCAGTCTGTTCTAAGGGTTATTTCTCCTTTGTCTAAGTAATGTATTTTAAAATTTTCCAGAGAACCCATGCAGGCATAGATTTCCGCATCAATTATGGACTTTGTTCTGGACTGGGCCGGGGTCTTCCCCTCAATCGAGCAGGCCTAACCCACACGTCTTGGGATGGCCCAAGAAAGGCCTCTTAGCACGACCCATGTCGAGCTCATGCCCCTCCTCAACATTGTCGGGCACACGCATGGCATAGAGCATCGGGCAGGGCACTAAGCCTCTCCGGGCTCGCTCCTCCTCGACACTCAAGTGGTCCCCCCTCGAGGAGTCATCTCCTTATACATATCCTCCCCGCGAGGACACGTCTCTCCCCGACACGCAAAACTCCTCCCCGCGAGGACACGTTCTCATGTAACTGCCCACTCCCGATGGAATCGGTCTGCCATAATTTCGGAGATCTAGGAGCGGTTACCCCAGGGCGAAGACCATGTGCTGGTCTTCACTACGCCACGTAAGCCCTGGCAGTTACTTGGATTGGGCCTGGCAATCCAGCCCAATGCTAGTGACCATTGGCCCCGCGCTGGGGGCTCTCTATAAATACCCTCTCACTTGAGAGGGTCAGGTTACACACTCTCTTACACTCTAACCTTGTACTTGCTTTTACTTGACCTTTTCCTTACTTGAGCGTCGGAGTACTGTTGTTGCTAGAATAGCGGCAAGCAAATAATAATAAGTAACCCAGTTTTGTCGTTCTCCACAGGGATCAGTGCGAGGGAAAGAATGCCATTCAACGGTTTCTATATTTCTAAACTCATGGATCAAAAGTTATGGTTTAAAGACGAACCAAAAGCAAATGCGGAAAATATAAAGAAGGAAAATATAAAGTAAAGACAGAATTATAAACGGGGCCTTGTTGGAATTGGATCTCATCAATTGATAACATATGCATTCTTCTAATCAAGCAAACACAAATCAATCATTCGCCAAATATCCTCGCGTATCACTCACAACAGAGGTTATGTCTAACGCAACGTCGAGAGGCCAACTGTATTGTCTCATCAGTGATGTCTCACGCAACAAAACCAACACAGAGCTTTAAGAGCGGATACTCACGCCAGTGTTAAGCCTAAATCTATCTCTAGAGTTCAGTCCTAACAGATATTACTATAACATCCATACCAAATAAATGATTTCTTCATATTTAAGCAAGATCAAAATACGTACACACGCTTAACCCTTTTTACATGTATTCAACTAATTTGTCCAATGAATGCGAATATCCTTCCTCATCACTATTATCACGCATCCTCGCGATACCGTATCGATCCTACTCATGCTACCCATGCTACTTAATCAACACAATACAACAAAAGATAAAATGAATATCAACTCACAAAACCATGTCAAAAGCTTGTTCATTGATAGATGAAAATCTAAGATCAAAGATTTGTAAAGGTTTTGTCAAGACCACAAATAATCAACCAAAGACAACAACAATAGAAAATCAGAATTCAAATCACATACATACATTAGAGGAAATACAATAGGTATCAAAAGATTACATCCCTCTCCAACAAGAAATCAAAGATCCTACCTTTTCTCCCTTGGAAATGAAAGAGATATCAAGTTCTGATCCCAAAATTACAACAATATCAGAACAACATCAAAAACATCACCTAAAAAGTGTAAAAATTGTATTTATACAATTCAGAAATTTGAAGGTTCGCTAGGCGAACCAATTCATTCGCTAGGCGAATGGTTAAAAAAATAGGCACATCAGGTGCTTCAAACAGTTAAACCGCCCCTGAAATTTCACGTGCATTCGCGAAGCGAACAAAACACTCGCGAAGCGAGCCTTCGCCAAAACCTTCGCCCAGCGAATTTAGGGACTTTTCCTACTGAAACTTTCTGCCACCCCTTCGCTGGGACACTCGCCAACGTTCGCTAGGCGAACCTTCGCTAGGAGCTCGCCAGCACTCGCGAGGCGAATACTGCTGTTGCAACTTCCTTTCTTTAGCAGCTTGCACCATTTCTTAGTGTCTTCAAACTTTGATCATTTAGTGCATTTCCTGCATAATAACACACACATTACAAGCACCAAAGGTATATTCTCAATGTGTAGAAGAACAACAACAATCATGGATAAAAACCATGAAAACATGAGAAAAGAGATGAAAAAGTGCAAAGAAAGATATGCCAATTTTAGGCCAAATCCGCACCTAACAACTCTCCCCAACTAAACTCTTGCTTGTCCTCAAGCAAAGTATGCCCCTCGTTAAAAACAAGCGGATTTGCTCAAGCTTAAGAATCAACCAAAATCCAGATAAACCAAACATGAAAATGCGCACAAGCAACGTTTACCACTCAATAGAATCGAACAATGATAAAGAATTAAGTACTTAAACAAATATCATGGACTGGTTCAAATGACAACTAAATTTTCATACTTGAATCACTCTAACACTCCTCTTCAAAATAAGAATGAAGAAATTGACGCGTTTGCAACCGCGGGGAAATTTCACTCACCTGACAAACAATGCAAATAGCAATCCAATTCATACAACATCTAACAATCAACATGAAAATATGGAAGCAAAAAGATCACTAAGGGCTTCAAGGGATAAAGCTTGGTCGGGTTAACAACAAAGGGACATTTCTAAAGGTCTTTGAATCGAAAGTGCCGATAAATGATATTTACACATTCACAACTTCATTCACCATTCACATTCCTTTACCACAAACCTTCTCAAACCTCCTTTTGCACAATTATTTCACTTTCTATTTTTCTCATCAAACAAGCATTCTTTTTCTTGTGTTTTTCACATTCATATTTACACTTTTTCTTTTCATGCTTGTTTGAACTTTTTCAAAAGGTTCAAGCAACCTACCATCTTCTTTTTCATTCTCCCCAACTTGAATTCAACCAAACCTCATGTGAATGCTCCTTGCCTTTACCGCAAGGAAATCAAAGTATACAATTTTCAAAGGTTCAAGAAGAAATATTTCAAACCTCACAAAATTCAATGATGAACCAAACTTGCAAATTATGTACATAAACCACGTTCATCACTAAAATGAGATCTAAATTGTTTTAGGCTCAAAGGGCTAACAAATTCTCACAGCTCACGGGTAAGAAACTTTTGGATACGGTTGTGCTCAATATAAACAAATGCCTTGATCATTTCTAATGCTTCCACAAAATCACAATAATCAAAAGATAAAGCATGAATCAAATGAATTAAACAAAGTTATCAGTCATCCTTGAATATAGTAAACAATGGAGGTTTCCTCACAATTTGTGGCTTTTGGACCTAAGTGAAACAAGCATTCCAACAAGTTGCAAAATGAAACAAAGATACACATTTGCACAAAGCACAAAATTCTAAAATCATTCTAGCATTCTATAAAGCAATACAATTTACCAGGCATACTTTCAAAGCTCAACAACATCCAGACTCGGTCGAAGCTTCATTGAATTCTTTTATACAAAGCAACCAATCTAGAAGGAATTCTCAACATTCCTGAACACACTAAAGAAAACATTAAAGGAACACAAATGCCTATAATATAAACAAATGTACAAAGCTTAAAAATATAGAAACTATGCGATGCGATTCAATATCTAAACACCAATCCCCGGCAACGGCACCAATTTGTTGTTGCTAGAATAGCGGCAAGCAAATAATAATAAGTAACCCAGTTTTGTCGTTCTCCACAGGGATCAGTGCGAGGGAAAGAATTCCATTCAACGGTTTCTATATTTCTAAACTCATGGATCAAAAGTTATGGTTTAAAGACGAACCAAAAGCAAATGCGGAAAATATAAAGAAGGAAAATATAAAGTAAAGACAGAATTATAAACGGGGCCTTGTTGGAATTGGATCTCATCAATTGATAACACATGCATTCTTCTAATCAAGCAAACACAAATCAATCATTCGCCAAATATCCTCGCGTATCACTCACAACAGAGGTTATGTCTAACGCAACGTCGAGAGGCCAACTGTATTGTCTCATCAGTGATGTCTCACGCAACAAAACCAACACAGAGCTTTAAGAGCGGATACTCACGCCAGTGTTAAGCCTAAATCTATCTCTAGAGTTCAGTCCTAACAGATATTACTATAACATCCATACCAAATAAATGATTTCTTCATATTTAAGCAAGATCAAAATACGTACACACGCTTAACCCTTTTTACATGTATTCAACTAATTTGTCCAATGAATGCGAATATCCTTCCTCATCACTATTATCACGCATCCTCGCGATACCGTATCGATCCTACTCATGCTACCCATGCTACTTAATCAACACAATACAACAAAAGATAAAATGAATATCAACTCACAAAACCATGTCAAAAGCTTGTTCATTGATAGATGAAAATCTAAGATCAAAGATTTGTAAAGGTTTTGTCAAGACCACAAATAATCAACCAAAGACAACAACAATAGAAAATCAGAATTCAAATCACATACATACATTAGAGGAAATACAATAGGTATCAAAAGATTACATCCCTCTCCAACAAGAAATCAAAGATCCTACCTTTTCTCCCTTGGAAATGAAAGAGATATCAAGTTCTGATCCCAAAATTACAACAATATCAGAACAACATCAAAAACATCACCTAAAAAGTGTAAAAATTGTATTTATACAATTCAGAAATTTGAAGGTTCGCTAGGCGAACCAATTCATTCGCTAGGCGAATGGTTAAAAAAATAGGCACATCAGGTGCTTCAAACAGTTAAACCGCCCCTGAAATTTCACGTGCATTCGCGAAGCGAACAAAACACTCGCGAAGCGAGCCTTCGCCAAAACCTTCGCCCAGCGAATTTAGGGACTTTTCCTACTGAAACTTTCTGCCACCCCTTCGCTGGGACACTCGCCAACGTTCGCTAGGCGAACCTTCGCTAGGAGCTCGCCAGCACTCGCGAGGCGAATACTGCTGTTGCAACTTCCTTTCTTTAGCAGCTTGCACCATTTCTTAGTGTCTTCAAACTTTGATCATTTAGTGCATTTCCTGCACAATAACACACACATTACAAGCACCAAAGGTATATTCTCAATGTGTAGAAGAACAACAACAATCATGGATAAAAACCATGAAAACACGAGAAAAGAGATGAAAAAGTGCAAAGAAAGATATGCCAATTTTAGGCCAAATCCGCACCTAACAACTCTCCCCAACTAAACTCTTGCTTGTCCTCAAGCAAAGTATGCCCCTCGTTAAAAACAAGCGGATTTGCTCAAGCTTAAGAATCAACCAAAATCCAGATAAACCAAACATGAAAATGCGCACAAGCAACGTTTACCACTCAATAGAATCGAACAATGATAAAGAATTAAGTACTTAAACAAATATCATGGACTGGTTCAAATGACAACTAAATTTTCATACTTGAATCACTCTAACACTCCTCTTCAAAATAAGAATGAAGAAATTGACGCGTTTGCAACCGCGGGGAAATTTCACTCACCTGACAAACAATGCAAATAGCAATCCAATTCATACAACATCTAACAATCAACATGAAAATATGGAAGCAAAAAGATCACTAAGGGCTTCAAGGGATAAAGCTTGGTCGGGTTAACAACAAAGGGACATTTCTAAAGGTCTTTGAATCTAAAGTGCCGATAAATGATATTTACACATTCACAACTTCATTCACCATTCACATTCCTTTACCACAAACCTTCTCAAACCTCCTTTTGCACAATTATTTCACTTTCTATTTTTCTCATCAAACAAGCATTCTTTTTCTTGTGTTTTTCACATTCATATTTACACTTTTTCTTTTCATGCTTGTTTGAACTTTTTCAAAAGGTTCAAGCAACCTACCATCTTCTTTTTCATTCTCCCCAACTTGAATTCAACCAAACCTCATGTGAATGCTCCTTGCCTTTACCGCAAGGAAATCAAAGTATACAATTTTCAAAGGTTCAAGAAGAAATATTTCAAACCTCACAAAATTCAATGATGAACCAAACTTGCAAATTATGTACATAAACCACGTTCATCACTAAAATGAGATCTAAATTGTTTTAGGCTCAAAGGGCTAACAAATTCTCACAGCTCACGGGTAAGAAACTTTTGGATACGGTTGTGCTCAATATAAACAAATGCCTTGATCATTTCTAATGCTTCCACAAAATCACAATAATCAAAAGATAAAGCATGAATCAAATGAATTAAACAAAGTTATCAGTCATCCTTGAATATAGTAAACAATGGAGGTTTCCTCACAATTTGTGGCTTTTGGACCTAAGTGAAACAAGCATTCCAACAAGTTGCAAAATGAAACAAAGATACACATTTGCACAAAGCACAAAATTCTAAAATCATTCTAGCATTCTATAAAGCAATACAATTTACCAGGCATACTTTCAAAGCTCAACAACATCCAGACTCGGTCGAAGCTTCATTGAATTCTTTTATACAAAGCAACCAATCTAGAAGGAATTCTCAACATTCCTGAACACACTAAAGAAAACATTAAAGGAACACAAATGCCTATAATATAAACAAATGTACAAAGCTTAAAAATATAGAAACTATGCGATGCGATTCAATATCTAAACACCAATCCCCGGCAACGGCGCCAATTTGTTGTTGCTAGAATAGCGGCAAGCAAATAATAATAAGTAACCCAGTTTTGTCGTTCTCCACAGGGATCAGTGCGAGGGAAAGAATGCCATTCAACGGTTTCTATATTTCTAAACTCATGGATCAAAAGTTATGGTTTAAAGACGAACCAAAAGCAAATGCGGAAAATATAAAGAAGGAAAATATAAAGTAAAGACAGAATTATAAACGGGGCCTTGTTGGAATTGGATCTCATCAATTGATAACACATGCATTCTTCTAATCAAGCAAACACAAATCAATCATTCGCCAAATATCCTCGCGTATCACTCACAACAGAGGTTATGTCTAACGCAACGTCGAGAGGCCAACTGTATTGTCTCATCAGTGATGTCTCACGCAACAAAACCAACACAGAGCTTTAAGAGTGGATACTCACGCCAGTGTTAAGCCTAAATCTATCTCTAGAGTTCAGTCCTAACAGATATTACTATAACATCCATACCAAATAAATGATTTCTTCATATTTAAGCAAGATCAAAATACGTACACACGCTTAACCCTTTTTACATGTATTCAACTAATTTGTCCAATGAATGCGAATATCCTTCCTCATCACTATTATCACGCATCCTCGCGATACCGTATCGATCCTACTCATGCTACCCATGCTACTTAATCAACACAATACAACAAAAGATAAAATGAATATCAACTCACAAAACCATGTCAAAAGCTTGTTCATTGATAGATGAAAATCTAAGATCAAAGATTTGTAAAGGTTTTGTCAAGACCACAAATAATCAACCAAAGACAACAACAATAGAAAATCAGAATTCAAATCACATACATACATTAGAGGAAATACAATAGGTATCAAAAGATTACATCCCTCTCCAACAAGAAATCAAAGATCCTACCTTTTCTCCCTTGGAAATGAAAGAGATATCAAGTTCTGATCCCAAAATTACAACAATATCAGAACAACATCAAAAACATCACCTAAAAAGTGTAAAAATTGTATTTATACAATTCAGAAATTTGAAGGTTCGCTAGGCGAACCAATTCATTCGCTAGGCGAATGGTTAAAAAAATAGGCACATCAGGTGCTTCAAACAGTTAAACCGCCCCTGAAATTTCACGTGCATTCGCGAAGCGAACAAAACACTCGCGAAGCGAGCCTTCGCCAAAACCTTCGCCCAGCGAATTTAGGGACTTTTCCTACTGAAACTTTCTGCCACCCCTTCGCTGGGACACTCGCCAACGTTCGCTAGGCGAACCTTCGCTAGGAGCTCGCCAGCACTCGCGAGGCGAATACTGCTGTTGCAACTTCCTTTCTTTAGCAGCTTGCACCATTTCTTAGTGTCTTCAAACTTTGATCATTTAGTGCATTTCCTGCACAATAACACACACATTACAAGCACCAAAGGTATATTCTCAATGTGTAGAAGAACAACAACAATCATGGATAAAAACCATGAAAACATGAGAAAAGAGATGAAAAAGTGCAAAGAAAGATATGCCAATTTTAGGCCAAATCCGCACCTAACAAGTACCTTGCAGGTACACCCCCCCGGCCGTCTTCCAACCTCACCGGAGCTGAAGTCCACAAGACGTTGCTGGCCACCAAATACTGTCTGATCTAGGTACGATCAGTGGCGCCGTCTGTGGGAACCCTTGCTTCCCCGTTTTTCCTCCGATAAATCAAAGCAATCCTCTCGTTCATCACCAACATGGCCAACAACCCGTCTGTTACCAAAGCTCTGGACACCGTCCTTGTGCAACTCGAGAACGGAAACCACCATAAGGACGCTACCGCCCTCAACGTCGAAGAAGGTGACGTCAGGGACGGGCAGACCGCCTCCCCGGACTCCCAAGACATGGCTTACGACACCGTCCGCCAAGACAACCAGCAGGCCATCTTTCAGCCAGTTGCTCCCCCGCCCAATGCTGATTCGAGCACGTGGCCCTATTTGCCTTGATCAATTAGACCAATCAGCTGATCGCACACCAGAACACCAGAATTGAAGCACTAGAGCGAGGGCGGACACAACGATCTTCCCCGTGAAGACATCGTCGTCCACCATCACCTCGCCGCTCTCCTTCCCTGCGAAGGACTCCTTTCGAAGAATCTCAAACCCCCTCGCCGGTGAGCTAAGGCCGTCTGCCATGCCTTTAATGCCCCCAGCCGGCGATCTCCCAGAAGCGCCATCGTTCCCCGCCTCAGAAGGATCCCAGGCCCTCCGCAACTACCATGAAGTCCAAAACCACCGAGGAGAGACCAAGGAACCGTTCGAGGAATTCCCCTCCACGGCATCATCGATCCCCTTCGAGATCCCCGGTCGGAAGCGATGACGACGACCAAAGGACCCCTCTGTCTTGGGATATCATGAACGCCCCAATCACCGCGGGCATGGAGAAACCCCCACCGCTGGGGACCTACGATGGTTTGGCTAACCCAGACGACCACGTCGAAAGTTTTGAAGCCATGCTCGACTTCAGAAACGTCAGAGGGGCCATTAAGTGCAGACTTTTTCCCACCACCTTGCAGAAGGGCGCCATGACTTGGTACAAGGGTCTGGCACTCGGGTCGATCACATCCTGGAAGCAACTTAGACAATGCTTCACCAAAGACTTTACTGCGTCTCGTCGACACCCGAAGACATAGGCTTCCCTAGAAAGTATCTTCCAGGGGAAGAACGAACCTCTCCGAAACTATATTGAGAGATTCAACAGAGAAGCTGTCGAGGTTCATACGACCGACGATATAAAGATGTATTTAATCATCCATGGACTACGTTTCGGATCCGATTTTGCCAAGTCTGTGGGCCTCCGCAGACCCCGCCGTCTGGAGGACCTCCTCCAATGAGCTCAGTCGTACATCGAGCTCGAGGAGTCAGAGACAGCGCAGATCGCCCTGGAGTCGAGACGCAAGGAAGGCCCCCGCGGCCACAAAGATGAAGACTCTCCTCCCCGACGAGGAGGAGAAAAAAAGAAAGAAAATTGCCCCTGTGATCCTCGTGAACCGAACGGACCAGCTAGCCGGTTCACGAAATACACCCGCTCAATGCTCCCCGCGCGCGAATCCTCTCCGAGTGCCAGAACTCGGAATTTCTTAAAGGAGGCGTCCGCTTTCCGAAGCCGACTACCCCCAAATCAAACACGGACTAGTCGAAGTAGTGCAGGTTCCACCGGAGCCACGAACATGTCACAGAAGACTGCATCCATCTCAAAGACGCAATAGAAATCCTGATCAAGGAAGTGCACTTGAAGAAATATGCCCAGAAGAATGATACTCCTCGTCCCAGCTCCCGGGAAGCCCAGAACGTCGAGGAGACGACACCTCCTCCCGACGAGAGTCGGCTTCAGGTCGCCCTCAGTGTCACTCGACCCGAAGATTTCTTTGTCCCCGTAATCATTGAGGGCCAAGAAGCAATTCGCAACATGTGGGCAACCTTCCCCCACGAGGACCCCTTCCCTGCCCGTAGCACCTGGGAAGGCTTCCCCAAGGAAATGGTCATCTCCGGGGGTGGTTACGAGAAGTTGTCTGTCGGGTCGATCAAGAGGAAATTTGACGAACTGGAATCAGCAACGTCGGCGAAGACAACCACTTTCGAGAAGGTACGAGGGAACTCAAACCCTATCACCTTCTATCTCGAGGAGCTCCCTGGCGGAGTGCCCAACGCCACTATCCCCCTCCTGGTCAGGGTACAGATGGAGAATTTTGACGTTCGAAGGATCCTTGTCGACCAGGGCAGCTCGGTCGACATCATGTACATTCACCTTTTCGGGACTCTCCAACTAGACGAGAGACATCTGACCCCATACGTCGGCTCAGACCTGCAGGGATTCAACGGAACCACCACCAGACCATGGGGCCACGTTGAGCTGATGGTCACATTCAGGGCCGAAGCCACTGCCCGACAGGTGAAGACCCGCTTCCTGGTGGTCGAATGTCCATCCCTTTACAACTGCATCCTCGGGAGGACCACCCTGGCCGAGCTTACGACGGTATCATCAACGGTCCACCTCAAAATGAAGTACTACACGGCCAAGGGACGAGTAGTGATGATGCACGGGGACATAGACGCGGCCAGGAGATGCTTCGACGCCGCCATCAAAGGCATGAGTTCCATCGGCACCAACCCAAGACCGTGGCATAGCCACCCCCGGACACCGAACAGGTACCTCTCCCGCGCGTCAACGCGGTCAAACTCGACAACAGGTTCCCAGGCGAACCCGATGAAGACGGGGCAGAAGACCTCGACCTCCAGGCGGAAAACAACGGGCGGCCTCTCCACCCAACGTGCCTCATCCCCGACGGAGACTTTGAGCTCGTGGTCCTCGGGGATGACCCAGACCGTAACATGAAGATTGGCACTGGGATCCCCGACCTGGCGAGGGAGCAGTTGAAGGCATGTCTCCGGGAGAACGCTGATCTGTTCGCATGGAGCGCCTCAGAGATGCCTGGCCTTGACCCCGAGGTGGCTTGCCATCAGCTCACAGTAGATCCGGCCGCTAGGGCCATAGCTCAACATAGGCGTAAGCAGTCTCCCGAAAAAGCAGAGGCTGCTGAAAAAGCTGTAAAAGACCTCTTAGAGGCGAATTTTATTTCGGAGGTCAGGTACACAACCTGGCTGTCCAACGTTGTACTCGTCAAAAAGAATAATGGAAAATTGAGGATGTGTGTTGATTATACTTATCTTAACCGGGCTTGCCTGAAAGACTGTTATCCTTTGCCTAACATCGACCAACTGGTCGACAATTCTGCAGGTTACAAACTATTATCCTTCATGGATGCTTACTCAGGACACAACTAAATTCCCATGGACAATGTCGACAAATAGCACACGGCTTTCATGACCGAGTCAGGTATTTACTACAACAACGTGATGCCTTTCGGCCTGAAGAATGCCGGTGCGACCTACCAGCGGATGATGAACAAGGTTTTTCGGGCTGAAATCAGCAACATGCTCGAGGTCTATATGGACGACATGATCATCAAATCCGCAGAATAATTCGACCACGCCACGTACCTCAATAAGGTGTTCGACACAGCGAGGAGATGCCGCATGAGGTTCAACCCCGACAAATGCACCTTCGGCGTTCGGGCAGGTAAGTTCCTCGGCTTCTGCCTCACAGAGCGAGGAATCGAAGCCAACCCCGACAAGTGTAGAGCTTTTTCCGAGATCCCTACTCCGGACTCAAAGAAGTCAATACAATCATTGAACGGGATGCTCGCCGCCCTTTCCCGCTTCGTCGCCAAGTCTGCGCAGTACGCACTCCCATTTTTCAAACTTCTTCGACAAAAGGCGGAGTTTGAATAGAGCGAAGAATGCGAGCAGGCGCTCCTCCACCTAAAACAAGTCTTATCGCAACCCCCGTTCCTCTCACGGCCTGAGAGCGGGGAGACACTTTTCTTGTATCTCGCAATCACGAGTGAAGCAGTTAGCGTCGTCCTCATTCGGGAAACCCCGGACGGGCAGAAACCAATTTACTTCACGAGCAAAGCCCTCCAAGGCCCCGAGCTCAAGTATCAGCAGATAAAGAAAGTCGCCATGGCCCTCGTCACCGCGGCCAAGAGGCTACGCCACTACTTCCTTGCCCACACTGTCGTCGTAAGGACCGAACAACCTATAAGGCAACTCCTTGGACGACCGGATATGGCGGGAAGGATGCTCAGGTGGTCGATCGAACTCGCCGAGTTTAACATCCAATACGAGGGAAGGAAAGCCCTGAAGGCTCAGGTATTGGCCGACTTTGTGGCAGAGATGACCGTCCCAGAACCTTCGACCAACGGATCCCAAAAAATGGACGATCTATGTCGACGGAGCATCCAGCCCGAAGGGAAGCGGGGCGGGCGTCATCCTCGAAAACGAGGAAGGCATCCTGATCGAGGTATCCCTCGAACTATCTTTCCCGACGTCAAACAACCAAGCGGAGTACAAGGCTTTCCTCTCCGGACTTCGGCTGGCCGAGGACCTCGGCGCCAGGGAGGTCAAAATCTTCACCGACTCCCAGCTCGTGGCCTCGCAAGTCCGAGGAAAGTACCAGGCCAAGAACGACAACCTCATCGAATACTTGACCTTGGTGAAAGAAAAAATGAAAAAGTTCACCTCCGCAGAAGTAACTCACATCCCTCGCGAGCACAATATTCGAGCATATGTCTTGTCCAAATTGGCAAGCACAAGGAAGAAAGGCGGGAACAAATCCGTCATACAAGAAGTGCTTTCCCGTCCGAGCATCGACAAACCCGCTCCGGTGGAGGACATAAACGCCATTGGTGACAACAATTGCTGGATGACCCTTGTTACGAGTACCTCACGACGGGAAAACTGCCCGAAGACCCCAAAGAAGCAGGAATGGTCAAGCGGCAGGCGTGCTCGTACGCCATAGTCGAGGATAAGCTATACCGGCGAGGGTTTTCTATTCCCCTCCTCAGATGTGTCGAGGAGACCAAGGTCCCCGACATACTCCAGGAGATCCATGAGGGAATCAATGCACAGCACCTAGGTGGACGATCGTTAGCCCGTAAAGCACTTCGGGCAGGGTATTACTGGCCCATCATGCAACAAGACGCCAAGGAACACGTCAAGAAGTGCGATAGATGCCAACGACACGGGGACATGCACCTCGCTCCTCCTAACGAGCTCAAAACACTGTCCTCCTCGTGGCTGTTTGCGTGGTGGGGGATGGATATCCTCGGACCTTTCGTCCAGGGGTCATATCAAAACAAATACCTCATCGTCGGGGTGGACTACTTCACAAAGTGGATTGAGGCGGAAGCATTGGCCAAAATCACGACCTTCAACATACTACGTTTCTACAAGCGGAACATCCTAGCCCGATTCGGCGTACCCCAAGCTATCGTCACCGACAACGGAACACAGTTCACCGACAGAAACTTCCAAGACTTCGTCACCAAGCTAGGCACGAAGCAGAACTTCACGTCGGTCGAGCACCCTCAAACGAACGGGCAGGCTGAAGCAGCGAACAGAGTAATCCTCTGAGGATTGAAACGTCGACTAGGCGACGCTAAACAACGGTGGGTCGAGGAGTTACACATCGTCCTCTGGGCCTACCGGACAACCCCGTATTCCACGACTGGGGAGACCCCTTTTCGTCTAACCTACGGAACGGAAGTGGTGATCCCCGTGGAGATCAGGGAACCCTCGAGGAGGACGGAAGCCCCCCTCGACGGAGACGCGAACGACGAAGCCCTGCGGGAAGAACTCGACTTCGTCGAGGAGACTCGGTCGGGTGCTTCTCTCCGAGAAGCTTCACTTAAACAGAAAATAACTTTGCGTTATAACGACAAAGTCATCAAACGTGATTTTCAAGTAAGCACCCTCGTCCTACGAAGGAACCAGAAAGACTCGCGAGAAGGCAAACTCGCCGCGAACTGGGAGGGCCAGTACCGCGTCCGCGCGAAAACGGGGACAGGAGCCTACTTCCTAGAAAATCTGCATGGGGAAGAACTTGCTCGACCATGAAACGCTGAAAAGCTAAAACAATATTACAGTTAAGCACTGTCCGCGACACACTAGCATCGCGGTCACGGGGACGTACTAAGGTACAAGCGCGACACCCCTATACGAAACACGATGGTCAAGGGCTGCGTTGTGTGTGTGTGCAAGCACTTTGATCCGACGAGGACACCTCGATCGAGCTCCTGTGTCGCTGTACCAATTAGGCAGAACACCCAACTCGCGATGGGAAGTTCACGCCACGAAGCTAAGACCTCGACCGAGTTCCTAGCCTCGTTGAAGGTCGGAATACGTCTCCGACCACCCGGCCAGCTCTTCACGCGGTCAGGGACTATCAAAGTCGAGCAAATCCCCCAAAGTCTATTTACTTAGACAAAAATAAACAAAGTATAGCAAATGCAATAACATCACACACAATTTAAACAGCCCACAAGTAGATAAACAAAAATGCATCGAAGTGGGCAGAAGCCCATTGTACAGATGTTACAAACAAGTATCAAAAAGCCCCTGGCACGCAGGCCGGGCATAAGTATCAAAAAATAAATAAAATGGCTCACAGGCCAAACAGAACAAAAAACCTACTCGGCGACGGTCCCTTCGGGCTGTACGATCTGACCGTCGACCACCTCGTAGTCGGGGTCAGTTCCCTCGGTTATGAGGTCGGGGTTGAGAACTTGAAGTTGTTGCACGACATTCCTGAAACCTATGTCAGCCACCTCGAGGTTGTCTTGCTCGGCTTCCCGGAGCTTCGCTATCAGCGCTGCCCGCGAAGTCAGCAACCTGTCTTCCTCGGTTTCCTCATCAGCCGGGCGGACAACCTCCTCCAACTCAGCGTTCCTGGCCAAGAGACGATTCATCTCCTCTTCAAACTCGACGTCCCTCGCCAAGAGACGTTTCCGCTCCTCCTCAGCATTCTTCAACCTTTCCTCCAGCTGCCCTTGAAGCTCGACCTGGGCCTGGTTCTGGCTTTTGCAGTCAGCCAGCTCCTTGCCCACCTTCTCCATTTCGACTGAGATGGACCTAAAACTCTCTCGCAACTCGTTCAGCTCATCTTTGGGGCACGCCTCGTTGTTCAGAACCAGGGCAGCCGTGCAAACCCGCATCACGCGGACACATGCTCCACCAGCGCCCTTCTCCGGGAAACCCTGTCGACGCCTAAGATGGCCTGAGCTTCGGGGGCACCCACGCATAGGGAATTATTCCCCATGAAAAAGTTCGGCCTCAAATGACACGGCGGGAGCACAAATTTTACAGCAGGGGGGCTCTCGTTTTCAGTAAGGTCGACGTCCACTTGATCTGCAACCCGCTGCCTCTTCGGGGAGCCCTGAGTGTTGGGAGAATCATTGTCCTGGTGAGAGCCAGAAGAACCCCCAGTTGTCGGGGTGGGAACGGAGTCCAGCGCTCGGATCTGCTCGATGCGGCCTTTACCTCCCTTCTTCGAAAGGTGGGTAGCTTTCAACTTTTTGAAGCGCTCCTCGGCAGTCGACATCTTACCTGCAAAAAGAAAGTAAACGTCAGTAAATCAGAAACCAAGACACGAAGGAAAAAGTAAGTCGAGGAGGATGTCACTACCCAGCAGCTCGAGGGCTTCCTCATCGGAGAACGTCTCGAGGAGGGCCCTCGTATTGATTAAACACCGCTTCGTTAACAACTGACCGTCGTCACCTCGGACAGGTTCCCCATCCATCATCACGACCTTGGCTTTATTAAACCCGTTGACGAAAGCGACTATTCTCTCATAAGCCAAGCGATCCCCCTCGTCCAAACGGCCAGGACTGACTTTGTAGTTGTCCGTCCCTTTTTTGAAGTGTTCTTCCGTCCAAAACAAGGGGAATCTTGGCTCGAGGACCTCCTCCGTCTGCCCGTCCACTTCGCGGGAAACTCGGCAATACACCGAATTCACAGCTTCAAGCGTGATCGGCCTCACGTTATAATACCGGTACTTAAAGTCACGAACATAATCCAAGTAGGTGTAGAAGAGACTACTCGTTTGTTTGAAAGACACCCAGTCGTGTCTGCCATCGGAGGCCTGTCGCTGAAGGTGGAAGATGCGAAAGAAGAGAGGCACGGTTGCCCCGATTCGGAGATATTTACAGACGAGCTTGAAAGCTCGAATGAAAGCGAGGGAGTTGGGGTGGAGCTGCGAAGGCGCCAGGCGCAACCAAACAAATACCGCTTGTTGAAAATCTGTAAAGGGCAGACGCCACCTCGCCTTGTCGAACATGAACTCGTAAAGAGGGAACCTCATCCCTCGGTACGTCGAGCATATGCGATGGTGTGCTTGAGGTCGGAACACCTTCTACGACTTCGAGGAACCCACCAGCCGGTGCTCGACTGTGCAAAAAATAGTGTCCTCGTCCTCGTCAACAAAATGGGAAGCCATGTTCAACGGCTCATCGTTGACCCACTCTGCGAGGGGGCGTTCCTCGACCCTAGTGATTGGCGCCATTGGAGAGTCGGGTTGGTCGTCGACGTCCAACGATCCCACGGCCACAGAAATGGACGAAGCTTCCATATACCTGAAAAGCAGAAGAAAACGGTGAATTTGATGATCCATATCAAATTCACCCCTCCACCGCTGTTCAAATGAAAGGGCGAAGAGGGAGCGTCGAGATCTCGAGACGGTCGCGCTCGTCCGCGTCCCCGAGACAACCGACAAGCGTCCCCGAGACCATCCTCAGGTCACCGGTGCGCCGCTTAGGGAGGATTCCTTCACACAAAAGGGATATTGGCGAGGAACCCGAGAGTTTCATCTTGTGTCCTCGGGACATTCTTCGTGTCCCCGGGATACTCATCCCTTCTCCCCGCGATATGCAACAAGAAACTATGAAATCCCGCCGTTTTCGCCGGAGATTTCGTGATTTCCATGAGAACTTCATCAGTTCACCATGAAACCACCCTATAAATGCAAACTAAAGGAGAAAAAAGAGAGAAACTTACTTGACACACACCCCCGGTAGGGTTCCGGCACGGTAGTTGGCGGCGGCGTACGGTGGCAAAATAGAGAAGGAAGAAAAGAGTGAATCTGAGCAAAAGGGGAGCAAAAGTGCAAATGGGACGAGATGACCCCTATTTATAGGGCTCTCACAAGTCTCGAGGGCTCCTAGGCAATCGATACGCTACCCTAGCGTAGTCGCCCTAGGCAATGATGAGTGGCGACACGTGGCACGCATTCTCCTAAGCATGTCGTTCCATTCCCCAACACACGTCTTTTCATTCACCTCGTTTCAGACTTCTCGTATTCCCGCGACGTCGCCCATCCGCGGTCAGTCTAGCGAGAGCAGATCGATTTGTTTTTGCCCGGTCGACGTACCCTTCCCCGGTTGGACACGTCCTCGACGTAGTGCTGACCCCAAAGTCATTACCCTGACACCTCATAGCAACGACTTGGGGGGCTCCTGTTCTGGACTGGGCCGGGGTCTGCCCCTCAATCGAGCAGGCCCAACCCACACGTCCTGGGATGGCCCAACAAAGGCCTCTTAGCACGACCCATGTCGAGCTCATGCCCCTCCTCAACATTGTCGGACACACGCACGACATAAAGCATCGGGTAGGGCGCTAAGCCTCTCCGGGCTCGCTCATCCTCCACACTCAGGTGCTCCCCCCTCGAGGAGCCATCTCCTTATACATATCCTCCCCGCGAGGACACGTCTCTCCCCGACACGCAAGACTCCTCCCCGCGAGGACACGTTCTCATGTAACCGCCCACTCCCGATGGAATCGGTCTGCCCTAATTCCGGAGATCTATGAGCGGTTACCCTAGGGCGAAGACCACGTGCTGGTCTTCACTACGCCATGTAAGCCCTGGCAGTTACTTGGATTGGACCTGGCAATCCAGCCCAGTGCTAGTGACCGTTGGCCCCGCGCTGGGGGCTCTCTATAAATACCCTCTCACTTGAGAGGGTCAGGTTACACACTCTCTTACACTCTAACCTTGTACTTGCTTTTACTTGACCTTTGCCTTACTTGAGCGTCGGAGTACCTTGCAGGTACACCCCCCTCCCCCTCCCCCGCCGTCTTTCAACCTCACCGGAGCTGAAGTCCACAAGACGTTGCTGGCCACCAAATACTGTCTGATTCAGGTACGATCAGATTTAATTTTTGAAACTTCCATGATGCGTAAACACAAATTTTTTCATAACTTCTTGGGTCATGCTGTTGGTTCTTCCATTTGCACACACTTCCCCATCCCTCCATACAGCCATCCGTTTCTAGAATGATGTAGGCATGTTCAGGTGGGATCTCAAGATCAGGCAATTTTTGCACTATTTCTTTGATTTGGCGAACGATTTTCCAGTCACCGCTCTTCATTCTCTTATCACAATGGGGATATATATATATATATATATATATATATATATATATATATATATATATAAATTGATTAACTACTACTCTGTCCCATATTATAAGCAAAAGTTACTTTTTAGATACATTAAATAATTAATGTATTTGGTCTATATATAAGTCAGATACATTAATTATTTAATGTATCTAAAAAGTAATTTTTGCTTATAATATGGGACGGATGTTAGTTGGGTTGGAAAAAATAATGTTTAAATTAAAATTACCTTTATTTTGATGAGGGGACAAATTAGAAGTAATGACAAAAAAGTGTTTTTCTAAAATATTAAATTTTCTTATATAATACTCCCTCCATCCCAAATTATAAGACGTTTTGCGTTTTTCACACAAATTAAGAAATTTAATTATTACTTTATGGGAAGATAAATTATGTATAACTTTACAGTAATGCTCCTCATAATTATATAGGAGAGAGAAATTAAAAGAGTTGAAAGAATAAATAATAATAAATATTTGAGGCTATATTGGAGAAGATATCATTTATATTACATTGAAAATATAAGGTGACTTATAATTTGGGACAAATTTTTTTTAGTAGAGTGACTTGAGTTTATCATAAGCAGATGGAAGTACTTTGGGGCGCTCAATTTAACCGAATATAAAATTATCTATATTTTTTATTATCTAAATTCAATTATTAAAAACGAATTAATTATTAATGAATTTAACCAAAATCTTGTTTTGAATATGTTGTATATACATATTTAATACTTTAGACATCTATATATCCGAAAACATAACCAAATTAGAATCTATTTTTTGAAAATCACAACCTTATTTTTTAAATTTCTTAAATAATTTGTTGGACCTTTTTTTCAGTATAATCATGAACAAATCATTTATGCCGTAAAATCTCAAAAATGTTTTTTTTTATTATGATCTTGAACAAATCATTTATGCAGTAAACATGCAGAATTCAGCATGCAGACTAGTAATTGTAAATTGACAACATACCCATCTAAAACAAAGACTAAAGTCTAACATGAAAGAAGAAACACAATTCAGAGATATTCCTTCTTTTCATTATTCTTCCATCTGTTCATTATTTTCCTGATAAATTATTTTATACAGGAAATCATATACTATAATGGACAACACCCAGTTTCATTGACTATATTACTATGACACTAACTAACTTTGAAACTGATGATAAGATACAATTCACACACTACATATGATCCATGTTATTTAAATGGGTTAAAAGTAAAAACCAAATTAAGAATGAGGGATCATAAAATAAATCTTTTAAGACTATAAAAGGTCAGCTGTAATACACTTGAGCTACAAGCTATATCCGAAACAAGATCAGATCGCGCTCTTGCTATTGAGTTAGGTTATCTTCCCGAAATGCAGCGTATGATCCTAATGACCAGCTTGCACATCCTCTGTCTGTCCACTCTGTTGAATGTCGCTACCAACGTTTTGATCGTTACTGGGTTGTTCCTCAAGTCTCTGCTGTAGATCATATCTTTATGTTAGTCAGACATAATGGTAAGCGGTCATATAAATATTTTACAAGTTTTTATCGGTGTAAAAAAATTCACACTTCCGAGGTAATTATTGATTAAAGTTAAATATTTTTAATAATACGACGATTGTGATTGAGATATTTAACATCACCTTGAGAGCTGCGTTCTCAGAAAGTAGCTGCTCATATTCGCTTCTAATGCGACTAATTTCTAATCGGAGGGAAGCATTTTCTTCTTTCAAAACATCAGCACGCTGAGCTAATTCATCGCACTCAGCCTATAAACAGCACATGCAATCAGGAATCAGAAGTGTGACAATTATGAGCGGCCAACCACTGAATGAAATAAAGACTACACAGAACTCTAAATGACCTGTTTGCGCAGCCTGGATCTCCGAGCAGATTCCCTATTAGACTGCTTCCGCCTTTGCCTTTTAAGCTCTCTTTCATCCTAAAAGTTAACCAGAAAAAATATGAATATTTATATAAGAGGTGCAAAAATCATTGGTCTGTTGTAACAATTAACCTGAAGCCAAAGTTGTGATTGAACACTATCCCGTGATCCACCAGTAACTATCCCTCCCGCAACTGCAGTAGCCGGAACCTTTCCACGGAGAGCAGGAATGTTGGATGGAGCTGGCGTGCCCCAATAATCCATTCCTATATTTAGATTTGTTGCGGGACCAGTAACAGCTCCGGGAGTACCAGTCGCGGCGATAGGCATGATAGACATAGTTTGATTAACCACCGTATGAGGTGTATTGAGTCCCCCGTTTTGAGAAGTATGCGCTGAACTTCCATTTTGAGATGGTTCCCCTGTAATGCAATAGAAAAAGGTACACTTCAGCCTTTAGCACACATAAAACATGGGTTTGCATTGCATATACAATTAGATAGTATAAATTAGAAACTATATTGGAACACCAAAAAGTAACAATGCTAAACCTTCGAAAGAATCCTGCCTGTCTCCAGATTTCAATTGAGAGCCCTATCAAAACAGAAAGACATTAGAAAATACTATCTACATTCCTAAATACAGGACTCCGTTGACTAAATCACAGAAATTAAGAGAGTTGGCGGTAGTATTAAATTTGTTAACAATTGAAATTGTTCTTACAAGTTTACCCTTCAAGAGAGCGAATTAGCTTATATTTTTATCATAGTATTTATTATTAATTGTAGAAAAATATGTAAATGACCATCACAGAACTTACATTCTGAGAATTTGCATCACTTCCTTCACTAGTACCTTCAAAACTTCCACTTTCACCACTGCAAACCGAAGATTTACAATCAGCACGAATTGCCAGAATTTGCAAATGGCAAAATAAACTACTCAACAGGCTTGGAAAAATAAACCACTGCCAAACTTAATGTTATATTTCCGGTATTGAAAGTGCAGTACAGCCACAAGATTGATAAATTACAAAGCAAATCAAGTAGCCGTTTACGGGTCTTCAAGCACTAGAAGATAAATATCAAATGCAGCTTTTTAATATCTAGTTATTTTATCATCAAAATAAGCTCGAATAATGGATTACAAAACTGCAATAAATCAGATAAAAATATTATACGGCCTGCACTTATGATACAGTGCAGCATATTGAATAGTGGTTCAAATTCACTCCTCCAAAGCACCAATTTTTTTCTCTTGGACAAGTCAAACTATAACAAGTTTTATTAGCCACATAATATAGGTCTCAAAATAAGTATTAGCCAGATCAAAGCATAATACTATTCAATGACAAAAGAGTGTATGCACTATCTCATGGCAGAGTCAAATCAACACCCCACAATTTTACCTCTTTGAGTGAATTCCATTAGCAGATGTGCCCGTTGTTTTACCATGTTCATTATTTTTCCCCGTAATCATGTTCAAACTACCCAAACTTCCTTTTGATCTTTTGATTGGCAATTTTTCCTTCACCTCAGGAGGCTTACCATCAGTTTCAATGCTGGCGGGAGTGTTTCCCTGCATGTAAACTTGTGTTACTTTTTTTATACTTGTATAAGAACAGGCCCTTCACATAAAAAGAAAAGGAAGCACGAACAAAGAAGAAAGAAAGAACATAAAAATACAGTCAAAAAGGGGGGAAACTCACTGAAGCCTCAGCAATACCGTTTGGAGTAGGCATTGCATAAGGACTGTATGGATAAGATCCCTGTGTAAACTTTTCACAGTTAGCAAAGAATGGTTGGTGAATTAGTGATTCGATAAAAATATGACAACTTTCGGAAAACATGATTTATAATGATTACCGGAGGCATGGATGGATGAGCATATATGCCACCATGGGGATACATTGCGACATAGGGATGTGGTGGAGTACCATAAGGAGGCATAATGTGCTGCAAATAATAATTTCATTAATAAACCAAATATAACATGGGGAAGTGTTCAAAACAGATATTTTGTAGTATTGGCAAAGTAGACAACAATATAAAGAACAAACAATGACAAGCAAAGAAGACCAATATATAGCTGAGGACCCAATATATGCATTACCTGGACACCCCACATATAAGGGTGAGCTTGGGGGCTTTGTGCCATGAATCCATGTGGAGGCATAGGAGAATATGCCTATACAATGAAGGAGCTGGGTGAATCAAAATCTAATACTGACAAGAGAAAATTATGTGCCGAAAAAAACTCTTTTAAAACCTGAAAGCTGGCCCAATCTGTATTAACAGCTCCGGTGCTGGTGGTGGTCGAAGACTGCTCCTGAAAAAACAATAAATGATACTGTCGTCATACGAAACGTTTCATTATCTGTCAATGTAGTTGAAACAAAAGAAATTCAATTATACCTGTGATGTTGGTGGCGGCGTCTTTGATTCCTTCTCTTTTGTGGTTTTATCCATTTCACTGTTGCTCATACTTTTATATCAGAGAGTTACAAAACTAAATACCTAACCATTCTGCACGATACATATAACTTATGTTACAAGACAATATAAGAGACACCATTCTCTTTCGAAATCGAAACTTACAACCAAAATCTACAAATATATAGTTAAGCCTGTTAGACTAAACAGTTCAATCACATGCTTCAATGTTGAATTAATCTACAAGTTACAGTCTTTATATTTCACGTATAAGTCATCTCCATCGAAGCAATGAACCATTACATTAACAACACTCCACCCTAATTTCCTTCTGAATCAATGCAAAATCATCCCAATTTTAAAGTTGCTCTATGTTATATCCAAATCCAACAAGGCAAATTCAATAATCAAAGCAACAATTATCAAAGCCAGAAAATCGAGATGAAACCTAAGACATAGAAAGAAATTCATATATCGAAACCAGCTAGCAAATATAAAATTTTGAATAGCTCAATTCGATTCAAAGCTAATAAAGCTGAGAATTTTCAAATTACCGCTCAAAAAGAGATTGGGGGTCCTTCAGGGCTGGTGAAGAAGAAAAACAGAACTTGATCTGCAGAGGATGTTGAACGAAAACAAGAGACGCAATAAATATACAATTGTGGTCAAAATTGGCAAGAAAATTAGAAATTGAGCGAAGGGCGAAGGTTAATTGGGGATTTTGTTTGAAAAATTTTGTATAAAATTTGATCTTGGGTTTATTAAGATTGATGGGATGAAAAAGGGAGAAAGAATTGGGGACAGATCAAAAATTAGGGTTTGTTTGGATTCGGATGTTGTTCGCGGAGAGGAACTCGTGGGTCGTCGTACGGTGTTACACTCTAGAGTGAGATTTTCGTTCCTAATTTGCACACCATGTGAAATCCCATATTTACCCCTGTCCCTACAAATTTTATATTAATTATTTATTTATTTATTTAAATTCATATAAATTACTTACGAATTACTCAGACAAACACCCTTAATTATCCTTATAAATTAGTTACATATATCTAATGATAATGATAGGACAAAATAGTAAATAACATAATACAAAATTATAGAGTCTATCACAAAGTTTTGTTCGGCCACATTGCACATTTTTTATTGGTCCAATTGTTTCTTCTCTCTTTTTTATCAAATTTCTCTCTTTTTCATCTCATTTCTAACCTCACGCTGTCACTTCTCACTTTTACAACTTAAAGACTCGCTTGAAGAACATGAGAGATCAGAACACTCTCATCCTCTATACTCAGTCACTTTCCTTAAATATTGTTTTTGGGTAATCTCTCATCTTAACCTGATTTCTTCTTCTTGAGCGACGATTCCTGTCAAACTTTTTTCAACATTTACTATGGAGCAACGATTTCTGCTAATCTTTTTCATTATAATTTCTTTGTTACTGATTTCAAGCTCATACACAAATTTTCATAATGTTTTATCAAAGGTTTATCCAGCATTACCATTTTTTATGTCATTAATGTCGTTACCCAACATTGTCATGTTTTTTCATACCAAAAATTTAATCTTTTCATGTCAAACCTAAAAATTTTGATTCAATGTTGTTTTCTGTTACTCATTTTGAAGTATATATTTTTTGTTACTCGCGAAATTTATCTGTTTTGTTACTAATTTCGAAGTCATACGAAGGATTTGTGGCTTTAACTATGAAAGCTCCAAACTTTCTGCACATCTTTGATTATGTGAGATGTTTGAACATTATTTTCTACTAAAGTCCAAAAATTGATTTTCATATCACCCTGTTATGAATTTTTGTCCATCATGTTATCGACATGTTAATGTTTGAACATTGTTTTGTTGCTGTCATTGTCGAACTGTTATGTTTGACCATTATAGATGATGTGATATGTCTTCAAATATGTATGATTTTGTGCTGATGAGATGTTTATTTTATACTATTACACTTTATTATCATGCTTAGAAGCTGGTTTTTTTAAGATATATGTAGCTTATTCGCCTTAAGTCACTTTTAGATCACCATCGCACCATGTCAAGACCATCCATTCTGATTGTTGATTTGAAGCAGGTTAACAATGTTTGGAAGATCGCCATTTGCGTGGTTGGTCTGGGGATTGTTAAGGAGTGGAATGGACAACATTTGGAAGGAGTTATGCAAGAAAGCAAGGTATTCATTCTTGTTGTGACAATGTTCTCTAGATTTCAATGCATTTAGAATACATGCTAAATATTTATTTCATGGATAGGGCAACAAAATCCATGTTGTTACTGTTAGACGATGGCTAGGATCTAGAAGGGGGGTTGAATAGATCCTTCGAGTTTTACACGCAAATGGCTTTCCAAAAATTTGTTTTAAAAGTTTGACGGAAGCGGCCACTGAATTACGTCTACAACGAACCTTTAGTAGAGGGATCGGATATGCACGACACTATTTGGAATGAAATATGGATGAGAAAAATTCAGATTGATTAACACAATTTAAACGCAATCAACAATGTTTTATTTGCTTGATAGTTAATCCAACCCAACGAGGTAAATCGACAAACAATTAATTGCGAATACATTCGATTTTGCGTTGAAACAAAATTATCGAACACTTGGTGTGCGTTAACACACTAATGCAGATTTCAAAGTAATGTGATGTTGAGCTGTTCCTAAATACAATCCAAGGGATTGTATCAAATTTACAAAACAATTTAACAGCCCAATATAACACTAGCTCAGAAATTTCGATCAATTTAAACTTCGCAAATTCGAATGCTATTAAACGTAAAAAGTTAAGGGAAAGAGAGAACAAACATAATTTGATTAGGCAGTTCCCCAATCGTCCTCGCTATGGGTATCTCTGCCCCCAATTCCACAAATGGAATTGATATATATATATATATATATATATATATATATATATATATATATTACCGTTGCAATTGAGTTTATACAAGCGAAAAACAATGAACATCCAAACTTTCAAACGTCTATGATCGTTGATGCAGATTCTTCTCTTCCCTTGATTTAAGATGAATCAAGTGCCTCGAATTCGATTGAACAAGTCACCGTCCCACGCTACTAGACTGCAAGAAACCACTGTTCTTCAGTCACCTTCACTCGGTCGACTTCGATCCTCCGCAATTCGATCCCTAAACCTTTCTTCTACGATCCTCATACTGTAGCTACTAAACCGAACTAATACTTTGTTCTTCGGTTACCTTCGCACGGCTGAATCTTTGTAGAACGAAACGCTTTGTGCCAAAAACCCTCCAAAATCTCCTTGATTCTTGGAGGACAAAACCTAGGGTTTTATTCAAGAAACACCTACCAATTCTCAACCCAGAAATAAAGATCACACACTTCCAAATTCTGAACGTTATCACTTCAAAACAATGAACGACACAAACAAAAATGATTATGTGTAATTGTTTGTTTACTCAAGGTTGAAGATGAAGATGAAGAGAAATATTGGTATAAATTTTCACGTTTCTTGTTGCACCTGTAAAAAATGAGCTAAAACAATATATATACTATACTAGAAAACATAACAGGAATAATAGAAAATTTAAGTGAACAACACATCAGAAAATTGGTGTAAAACAGCGAACGGTCAACCTATACAGGTAAGGAGGTCAACCTGAGCAAGGCAGTCAGCACATCTGCACAGAAAAACAGCATATGCGTCGACCTAAGCAGGGTATGCGTCGACGCATTGTTCCTAGTTTGAGACAATGATAAACTCAGGATGTATGAGTCGACCGGAGGGTCGACGCGAGCATTCCTGCATTTGACACTAACAAATGCTACCTGTCTGGGTCGACCAGAACAGGGTTGTGAGTCGACTCTCACCCTTGAAACAAGCAAAAATCATCTTTTTGACTTTCCTAAAGGTTTTTAATCATATCTAATGCACCTAGAACATTGCCAACATGGTCAAACATCCTTAGAACACCTAATGTGTATTGCATATGATATGCTTCATGTGAATTCTATATATGCTAAGCATGATAGTTTTGATATCAAAATCAAGTGTAAAGAGATCTTCCCTTCACATACTCCCTTTTTTTATGATGGCAAAACAGTGGCGCAAGGTCAAACTGAGGTATCATCCTCCCCTTGACTTTATGCATTCATCGTTGTTTGATCATTCTCAATACCTGTTATTTTCAGTTTCTTCTCCCCCTTTGACAAGATCAAAAAGAGAGAAAGATAAACATATCAAGGATAACAAAAAAAACGAAAGCGACAGTTTTTACGTAATTGCAACACGTAATCATTAACGCACATCCACATAAAATGCAAGTTAATTAACAGAATGAGAGATAAATAGAAACATAATACTAATAAACCAAACCAAAAAGCTTAAGGAACACAAAGTTTATGGCAGTACATTGTTACGACATAGAGCAGCCGGAGAGGAGAAGTACAAGATCACGAAAAGAAAGCAAACATAGCGAAAAGCAACATAGTAGAGTCATAAACAAAACAAATAATGCAAGAAACAAAGCACTAATAGATATGATGAGAGATGCAACAGAGGTCCTCAAGGACTTCTCCCCCTAAATGAGTGGCCTCTTCCGCGAAACTGGTAAGTATGAGGAGGTGGTGGAGGTTGCACGCCCAATTGCTCAGTCATCTCCAATACAGTTTGATTCAAAATGTTGAAACTGTTTGTAAGAGCACGATGCTGATTAGCAGATGTCTCAGCCATAGTGTTGAATCTTCTCATCACATTAGTTGCAAAAGAATCAAAGTTGTTGGTATGTGTTTGAATCTCTTCGTGCAAAGACTGAACCATTCCTCTTGAGCTCTAGCAAACCGCTGTTGGTCGAGTTGCATAGTCCTCATGAGTTCAAGAATATCCTCATTGTTTTGTTGAGGACGCGGAGGTGATGGCATATAGTAGGACTCTTGATAATCCAATCCTTGAGTTGATGGCATATAGTTAGGACCAAGAGTGGTCCAGCCAGTGTATTGCCATTGATCCCAGCCTTGGTCAATCTCAGCTTCCATTGGAGGAGATTGAGGCACGTAAGTACCTGTATATTGCCATTGATTCCATCCTTGTTCTTCCTCAGATACCATAGCAGATGAGTGAGGCATCCAAGCACTATTATCTTCAACACCAATGTCCATTTGATTTCCTTGGTCATGCTCACTTTGTTCTTCTTCGTCATCGCTTTGTTCTTCCTCTTCTTCTTCTTCTTCCTCGTCTTCTTCATCAGATTCCTCCAAAACAAAAGTGTTTGATTTCACAACATACTTATACTTTTTATCTTTGACATCCCAAATGTGTTCCATCATAGTCAACATCTTCTGACTGAATTCTTGATCCGAGGTGAGAGATTTGTATGTGAGACCATGAACAATGATTTCAGCACGGTTGATCACACTTTGAATGAAAGAGGCGTAAGACAACGCAGTTCCTCTACCAGGGTCACGTAGAGCATACATCCTGCTTGCAACATAATACGGCCAACTAATCCGGATTTTATTTTTCATAATGTACATCAAGTGGACTTCAGGCTGATCAATCCTGGAATATCCGCCCTTCTTGGGTCGAAGAATGTGTGACACAATCCAATGTAGGATCCTGTCAAGAGGTTTTAATTTCCCAGTTGTCACGGATTTAGGAAACAAGTCGCTCGCCACAACCTGATCAGAATATGGTTTCTTCAGCATAGAATCCAGTGCTTTCTTAAAATTATAACCCCCAACAGTGCTTGTATCTGTTGCATGTTCTGTAGGTGCAGCATTGAGCACATGCATATTGAACAAATCCCTCCAAGTAAAGTCATTGATAGCAAGAGCCTTATCTCCTAGCTTGCTGTTAAACATGTAACCCTTAAAATTGCCCATTAAACAAGAATAGAAAATTTGAACCAAATCCTCATTATATTTGATATCACATTCCAAAAAAATTCTGAAGTTCTGAAAATCCAATAACTCTATAGCCTCTTCTATATGTATACGCTCAGCAGCACGACGATAGTAAATAAATTGCTTTATAACAGACCGTGTACTCAACTTTTTTTCATATAGATCAGTAAATTCATCAGATACAAGAGAGGAAAGTGTTACCGGTGGATTGAGAGGAGGTTGGGAAGTACCAGCTTGAGATGAAGGTTCTCTTGTGACTCTTTTCCGAGTGATTCTTCGAGAAGCCATTGATGGTGATGCTAGAGAAGGATTAACAGTAACCAATTTCTTCAATGTCGTGTGAAACCCAAATGTTGTTGGTAAGAGTTGTGGAGTTAGGGTTTGTTTATAGAGGATTTAGGGAAGAGGAGGAGATGAGAGAAATTATGTAATGACTTGATACATAGCACATGCTATGTTAATGACACATAAAAGAATCATAAAAAGCATACAAATCAATTAAATGGGTCAAAACGCACGAAGCCCGAGAGATTTTTTCGAAATCTGTCAGCGAGAGGTCGACCTCTAGGTCTGTGTGCGTCGACGCACACTGTGACATTTTCTACAATTTTGAAAAATAAAGCTATGAGTCGACCAAAGAGTCGACCTAAGCATTCCAGGCTCTAATCGTGAACAAAGCAATAAGAGAGAGTCGACCAGAGGCATGATTGGGTCGACTCAAACAGTAGAATTTTGCAAAAATCATATATTTGTGCCATTTAAGCAATGATGTTGAATAAATAAGAAGCCAACACAAACGTCAAACATTTAAATGGATAAAGTAGGCTTAATATGTGCAATAAACATCAATTTTATCACTCAACATGGTACATTTAGTTAAAGAAAATATTGAAGCGGAACGATATTACCTTGATCATGATAAGTGATAAGAACCCTCACATATAGCTTAATAACTCTTTGCATTGTTAGTCAAAAACATAACCAAGCATATGTATATGTGAAGAGCAACTATCTTAGAGGAATATCAAACACGATCCGAGATGTCGAGAATGCCAAGTTCCCTACGGATGTGAAAGAAGGGCTCTGTGGCTAGTGGTTTTGTAAAAATCTCAGCAATTTGATTTTTAGTATCAACATGCTCAAAGACCACGTCACTTTTATCTACATGATCCCTAAGGAAATGATGACGTATTTCGATATGCTTAGTGCGTGAATGTAATGGGCTCTTAGTTAGGTTAATAGCACTAGTGTTATCGCACAAAATGTGAATACGCTCAAGTTTTAAATTAAAATCAAGCAATTGTTGTTTAAGCCATAGGACTTGAGCACAACAACTACCGGCGGCAACGTATTCCGCCTCAGCAGTTGACATAGCAACGGAAACCTATTTCTTACTATGCCAACTCACCAAGGAATTTGCAAAGAGATGACATGTGCCACTAGTACTTTTCCTATCCAATTTGCATCCGGCAAAGTCGGAATCGGAATAGCTAACTAAAGAACAAACACTACCTTTAGAATACCACAGCCCATACTTTGGAGTACCGGAGAGGTATCGAAGTATGCGCTTAACTGCCTTTAGGTGGGATTCCTTGGGACGTGCTTGATACCTTCCACACATGCATACACTGAACATAATATCGGGACGTGATACGGTAAGATAAAGAAGAGATCCAATCATACCTCTATACCTTTTTACCACTACATCCTTACCATTCTCGTCACGATCAAGATTTGCACTAGTTGGCATTGGAGTAACTATTGCTTTGCAGTTTAGCATGTCGAAACGTGTGAGAAGCTCAAAACAATATTTCGTTTGACTCACGAATGTGCCCTCTTCGAATTGTTTGATTTGCAATCCGAGGAAATAGTTGAGCTCCCCCATCATGCTCATTTCAAACTCCCCCTGCATCAAACTAGAAAACTCCTTGACCAGGGACATGTTAGTAGACCCAAAGATGATATCGTCAACATAAATTTGTACCAAGATTAAGTGTTTTCCTTGACGTTTAATAAAGAGGGTTGTGTCAACCTTTCCTCTTGAATACCCTTGATCAAGTAAAAATTTGCTTAGACGTTCATACCAAGCCCTAGGGGCTTGTTTAAGTCCATATAAAGCACGTTTAAGTTTGTAGACATGATCGGGATATTCATGGGATTCAAAACCCGGAGGTTGGGCAACATAAACCTCTTCATTTATGTAGCCATTAAGGAAAGCACTTTTAACATCCATTTGGAATAATTTGAAGTTCTTAGTGCAAGCATAAGCAAGTAAAAGGCGTATAGCCTCGAGTCGGGCAACCGGCACATAAGTTTCCTATAGTCGATTCCTTCCTCTTGGTTATAGCCTTGCGCTACAAGCCGCGCTTTGTTACGTGTTATAGCCCTGTTTTCATCAAGTTTATTCCTAAACACCCATCGGGTGCCGATTACTCGATGATCTCGCGGATAGGGGACAAGGTCCCAAACCTCATTTCTCCTGAATTAATTTAGTTCATCTTGCATTGATAAAATCCAATGCTCATCGAGTAACGCCTCCTTTGCGTTTTTAGGTTCAACTTGTGACACAAAAACGGAGTAATGACAAAAGTTACTAAGTTTAGAGCGGGTGGTTACTCCCTTAGAGATGTCACCGATGATATTGTCGATTGAATAGTCTTTGGAAGACTTCCATGCTAGAGGAAGGTCATCTTCATTAGTTGGATGATCCTCCTCACTCTTCATAGGTTGGTGATCCTTTTCCTCCTTAATACGCACTGCTTCGGGTTGATCAGTTCCTTTATCAGTGTCCTTGAGTATGTCTTCTGAAGATACACCTGCACCAAGAAAAGAACTACCTTTTCCGACATTTTTTGGATAAGACTCATCAAAAGTAACATATACCGACTCTTCAACAATTCGTAACCTTTTATTATAAATTCTATAAGCTTTACTTGACTGAGAGTATCCAAGAAAAATACCCTCGTCGGCCTTGGCATCAAACTTACCAAGTGTCTCTTTTCCATTGTTCAACACAAAACACTTGCAACCAAAGACATAAAGGTGAGAAATATTTGGCTTACACCATTTTTAAAGTTCATACGGTGTCTTGTTTAGAATAGGTTGGATGAGCACCCTATTCAAAATGTAACAAGCCGTACCAATGGCGTCGGCCCAAAAGTATTTTGGAAGTCCACTTTCATTGATCATAGTCCTTCCAAGCTCCTAAAAAATTCTATTTTTACGTTCCACCACCCCATTTTGTTGAGGGGTGTAATACCCCAAATTTTGACCACTTAGATTTCCCATCATTGTGAAAATCATCATCACAATATGGATGAACCATCATGCTTCATCAGTCTCCCCAAAGATGGGTGAGCATCCAATACAATCAGAATTAGGGTTTCAAGCCCTCTCATAGTTCTCAGAGCCTTAGACAAAGGATCAATCAAGAAATTACATGATCTTCAACTTGTCTAACCTCCCAAGTAACTACAAAGGATCAAAAAGGACTCCCACTTCAAGGATTAAGCACAAGGTTGCTCCCTTCTAGGTGGATCAAGTCTCAAGATCGACAGTGTCACCAAATTAGGGTTTTGGTCGACCAGGGCCTCCAGATGGAAATTTTCATCTGGGCACAAGGCAATGATCCAAAACATGACCTAATATACTTCATGGAACCTCATGAACCCATGCATCAAGTCAATTTTGCCTCAGGGGATGCATTCATCAAAAATCAGGAATTAGGGTTTCTTGACCTAATTCACCCCTAAGTTGACTTTTGGGACAAACCATGAGCCAAGACCTCAAGACATGATTTGAGGGTCTCTAATATACCATATTGATCCATTTGGAACAATGGATTGATCCAAGAAGTTTGAGCAATAAGTCTCAATTTCATCTGCACCACAATTAGGGTTTTAAGAGAAAAGTCAACTGTAACTTTGACTTTTGACCAAGACATGCTCCCAAACCCTAATACATGATTGAATATACCCTATGACACCCATGGAACATGTCTATCAAGTTTGATTTAGGTCAAGGGCATGATTTCCTGAAGAATTGCACAGTTTGGAATTCATCTGATAAAAAATCAACTGTGCACAAAAGTCAACTTTGACTTTTTGAGATTTTTCACCAAAATGGATTTTAACCCTAAAATGATGTTAATGTATGATTTGAATCATCATTCATCAAGAAAAATCAAGAAAAGTGAGATAACTTGTAAAAGGGGTAACCATAAAACTTAGAAATTTTTCTAAGTTAAAAATAAAGTGGCAAAGGTACCAACTTTGGAGGACCATAACTCCTAAACCACAAGGCCATTTTTTCTCATCCAAAGATGGATTTGTAGCCCTCATTACCACCTACAAAAACTTCAACTACAAGTCATTCCAATTCATTAAGGATTTTGAGTTATGGAGTGATCAAAGTGGCTGAAAAGTGAAAATGTCACTTTTTCCAACACTTGGTGAAATTTTCACTAAGTCAGATTCTGCCTCACTTTTTGCCAAATGTAGGGGGATTTTTCACTTGGAATCAAAAGAGATCAAAACCAAACTTGTTCAAACAGTTGTTGTATCATGTAAAAGCTTTCCAAAATGGCCAAGAACATTGCCAAATTCAACCTACACCATGAGATACAACATTGCCAAGTTGCCTTGCTGAAATCTGTCAAGGCAAGGCAGAATTTGCAACTTTGGTCGATTTGCCAAAATCAGCCAAATTCAATTGCTCCAATCCACTTAGACACCTCAGAGGATTGAATCTAAAGGGGACAATCACTGAGCCAAGCCTCCAAAGTCCATGGAACAAGAAATAGCATGTTGAACCTATAATGGCCAAAATAGGGACAAGACTTCAAATTTGGAATGAGACATTCAATGAAACCATCAAGGTGGCATGGACTAAGCCATTCTCATCTGAAATCAGTCAAGACTTATCCAAGACCAAGGGGACCAAAGCTCTGTGCCCTAACCTCTAGTCAATGGCTAGAGGAGACTTGGATTTTCATTTGCCAACATTGGCCAAACCTACTTACCAGCTGCCATGCACTATTCCTTGCAAAACAAACTTGCTCTACTATAAATAGAGCTCAATTGTGGTCAGTTTGAGTACACCAAAGCCATCTAACATATGCTTTCCTCAAAATCTCTTCTTTCACTCCAATTTTGCCTTCTAAGGCAAGTCATTATCGGGTTTTGAGTTTGAGAGCAATTCCAATCAAACCAATCACTCACACACCTCACATACATCACATATGAGCTGATCAAACACTTAGATTACTTCTGAAACATCAATTTCACAAAATCACCAGCTGGTTGCTCAAATTTTCAACCAAGTTGCAGCTGAGGTACCACAAAGTGATCCAGCCAATTTCAATCAAGTCCAACCATCCAAACACAATCCATAGGGTGTAGGGAAGCTGTTCAGATCATCACCATTCATCTGTAACACCTCCAAATCAAAAATCACTTTGCACTTGCTGTCACGACTTGGAGGTAAGCACATACTTGGTCATCTCTCAATCTATGCATATTTCCTCGCACAATAATTTGGCCATATGTTCATAATCATGCATGGAATGTTTTCCCTCAATTAATTGCATTGTTTGAATCGTGTATCGAAAATCCTAGCCTTCATGCAGAAATTAGGGTTCTTGAGGTCTCTTCGTGATTTCTTGTTGTATGTTTAATTTAAATGAAATTAAAGTACATAGACATGATCGTGAGGTTGAGGCGAGCATAATGATATGTGGATTGCATGATATGATTACGTATTCATGGAGATTGGATAGAAAATGCAAATCTGAGAAACCAAGAACACGCGCGTGTTCTTCAGCTTATTCTTGGCGCCATTTTTAGAAATTCAAATATTTGAATTTTGTGATTTTGTTTAATTGATTCAAAAATTAATTTCTCTCTGAGTTTTAATGATTTTGAGTTGATTCTTTTTTTAATAATTCACAAAAATGTTAAAATATTTTATTTTCACAAAAACTCCCAAAAATATTGTTTATTTAATATAATTGATATTTTTGCAAAGAATTAATATTTTAATTGTTTTTGACATTTTAAATATTTTTTCTACATTGATTTTGCAACTTTTAATGCTTTCTAATTATTTTGTAGGTCAATACTTGATTTTTGAAGCATCAATCCAAGATCACAATTTGTTTTCCATGTGTTAAACAATTTTTTATCATTTTAATTGAATTTTTATTCAATTAAATACATTTTTGAAAACAAATTAGGGTTTTGGATTAATTCAACCCTCATAAATCATTTTCAAAACTCTTTGGGCCTCTTGAGAGAGTGTAAGACCCATCCCCCCTTGTACAAAAACTTTTTGGGCCTCACTCATTGTATAAGTCCCTCTGTACAAGTAAACGGCGCGATCGTCGCCCGTTTAAAAATAAAAAATCATCTGGGCCTCTCCTCGAGCTATAAGACCCATTCAAAACACTTTGGACCTCTATTAGAGTGTAAGACCCAATCCCCCTTTTAACCAAAACATTTTGGGCCTCACTTATTGTATAAGTCCCTCTGCGTTAAAAGAAAACCTCGGCGCGATCGCCATTTTTAGACGAAAAATCATTTGGGCCTACCCTCGTGTTATAAGCCCCTCTCTTTTCTTTAAACCTTTTTTGGGCCTCTTGAGAGAGTGTAAGACCCATCCCTTTGTACAGAAAACCTTTTTGGGCCCCAGTCACTTGTATAAGTCCCGCTGTACAAAGTCAAACAGTGCGCTCACTGATAAAACCCTGGGCCTCTCCTTGAGCTGTAAGCCCCAAATCTTTCTTTTTCAAAGCACTTTCTCCTTTGATTTTGAATATACTATTGTTTTCAATCTTTCTTTGTTGAACAACTAACCAAACAGCATGGAAGCACTACAACCGAGTAAGTGGTTATCGCTTTCATTTACTGCTTTCATATTATAAACTGTATTGTGGGGCTGCTCACTGTAAGTCTCCTTTCATAAACTCATATCTACTGTGTAATAATAGTATAGATATTTCGAGTTTCCCCGGCAACTACGTCTAGAACTAGGTGACGTCGTTTCATTTATTCGTAGAAATAGACGCCTAGATCCCCAATAGGAGCACCAGATACAGTCTTCTCTTCGGCTGTCCTCCTTAGGAATCGTCAAGAAGCTCTACTCCCCAAGATGAATGTATTCTCCGTGAATGGCATCTTTGAGTTTCTTCCAAATTCTCGAACTTTCCTGACTTGATCTATTCCTTGTGGATAGCTTGCCTTGAATGTCTCGGGGTTTGGGTACCCACTACGGTCATAATCTTGGACCTTAACTAAGGAACCCTCTTTAAAAGCTAGAAGTCGCTGGATAGTCAACCTCGCACGTTTACCAGTGGTTTTTATCTATAAAAGAGTTATCTCTCCTAATGGAAAGGAGATGATAGACCCACGGGCTTCTTAAAAGCATCGGCCTCCTCTTGGGCATTATTCAAGGACATTACGGCTTCTTAGAAGTATTCACAGCCTCCTCTTAGGCTTCGTATAATGATCTCTTCCTTCGGGAATGATAGCCTCCTCTTGGGCTTCATACAAGGACCCGTAGGCTTCTTAAAAGTTTCCAGCATCCTCTTGGGCTTCGTACAAATTGTCCCGACGACCTCCTAGAGGTATAGGAACAGAACCTAGTCATCCTCATAGAACAGTCCTTTCATAGAGTCTACTACTGTTTCTCAAAGCATAGTACAGAAGAGATAAAACTCTAGACACGGACAATCTAACTTCCTTGAGTATCAAAGACATTCTCAAGTGACCCCTTCGTTAAATAGGAAGGAAACCCGCAGACTCGGACAGTCTCAATACCCTTTGGATTTCCCATTTCCTCAAAGAGAAGGAAATATCCCTGATCCTCAGATCAAATCCCTGAGTACAGTGTTGCTCATATAAGAACTGATTTTCTCTTTTAAAATCAGTATATTGGATCTGTCACTCAACTGAAACAAACCTTTAGCCTCCATCTCGGGCTTCGTACGAGATACAAAAACACTCTCTTGTTGAGTATCAAAGACTCCCTCGTAGAGTCAAACAAACAATAGCCTCTATCTCGGGCTTCGTACGAGACACAAAGACTCTATCGTCGGGTCAAAAACTTTTAGCCTCTCTCTCGGGCTTTGTACGAGACACAAAATAGCCTCCTCTTAGGCTTTGTATAATGATTTTCCTAGCGGAAATTAGCCTCCTCTTAGGCTTTGTATAAGAAAACCACTGGTTGATCCAATCAACCTTTTAGCATCAAAGCTGTGCCTCGTTCACAGTACACAAACATCAACAACTCCTTTCCTTTCATCTAATCGCTGTAAGCGGCAAGCCTCTGGATCATCTACATCCATGCCAATGTCCCTCTTTTAGCATGAGAAATTCCTAAGGAAAGATGACATTGCTCTACACTGAGTTAAAGTCTTCTCCTTCAGGTTAAAACCCCTTTTTAGGAAATTATGGCATTGCTCGGATCCGCGTATCCCAGTTAAAGTAATTCTCCTTCTCCCTCTTTAGAGATGACAAATTCTCTCTAAAGTCGAGGTCTTTCAGCTTCACATCTTGGGCTTTGAACAAGATACAAATCACCTTTCGCTTCGCGTCTTGGGCTTTGAACAAGACACCAAAACACCAAAAACGCCCATTTCCTCCCATAGAATAGGAGGAACTATGAACGCTCTGATTTCCCTGTTTCGGTAAACGGGAATACGTAGGCATAAGATCGAAAGAAAATATCTTAGCGAGCACAATCAACAAAAAACCCAAATCCCATATCTCCATCAATCAAAAGCAGTAATTCAAAAGCATCGGTCCTAACCTCCTAATCCTTGTTCCCCGCCAGAAACCTTCTGCCCAGGTAAAAAAGAAAGAAAACAGTATTGGCGAAAATACAAATAACCAGTACAAAGTCCCCCCCACATTGATAGCATCCGTAACCTAACAGACCGCTGTTTAAACTCAGTATGCAAGCAGGGTTAATTGGAGACATCTATTTCCCTTCCTTATTCAGCTCACAATAGGATAAAAAATGAATCGACCTGTAGTTTAAGCTCTAACCGCAGAGAGCGACCAGCGCTTAAGAACCGCGTCCAAAATCGCTCGCTACAGAAAATGGCGCCCACCGTGGGGCCCGTTCCTTTCTTTCTACTTCTCTTGTGTGAAAAATTACACAAATGGCGACTCTGCTGGGGAGTCTCCTTTTCTGCCTTAGGGTATCATCCCCGTTTTCTACGGAAAATGGGAACTCTACCGAAGAGAAAGATTGACCTATGCTGGTTCATCTCTTAGGCTGAGAACCACAGATTGGGGCTTCCGCCGGGGAACTCATTTCTGTCAGGAACTTAGGAATCATAACTTTATAAGTCTAGGATGATTAGGACAAATATATATATACTGCTTTTCCTAATTGCTATACGTGTTTATTTTTCTGCTAATGGGAATGCGTGTGATGCCGCATGTGGTGAGATTGAGTATACACCTAGAAAAGCCAACCCTTTCGTAGTGCGGAAATTATCAGAAATAGTTGTTACGCGATACTACCCTCATTTGAGGTTGGTGATCTATTCTCGGTGAATGGCACTTACTCTAAGATTGCACACAACTCGCTGGCGATCCGCTTGTTGTCTGCCTTCCTGGGAGGAGCTGATGATAATGAGTACAGGTACAAAAATCACCCTAGTATAAACCTTTGGGGATGGGTAGAGCCTTGACTTCATGACAACGACCCTTTGACCCCATGTTTTTTCTATGTTTTTGTGTGCTGCATTCATGCATCCATTTAATAAAACATTAAAACATTCAAAAAACTTTCTCTTCTAGTCTCTCTGTTTTTCAAATTAAACTAAGATTGTGATTGCAAATATCAGAGAAAAAGATTGCATTAATGGATTTCGGTAGAAGGAGAACTCACCAGTATACCTTCAAGGTTCCAAAACTAGGGGATTTGAGAAGGTTAGCAAGGATGATCGTTAACCCAGAGGCTTTCAGAGCCAAGCACGGTGGTTTGCTACCACTGTTAAGAGTCCATGTGATTGAGGGGATCATGGACGCGCTCATTCAGTTCTACGATCCGGTTTATCATTGTTTCACATTCCTGGATTACCAGCTATCACCAACGCTGGAGGAGTCTTCTCATCTGGTTGATTTACATATCACAGATCGAGCTCCATTTTCTGGACTGGAAGAAATTCCAAAGAATCAGACTATTGCAAGAGCAATTCATTTGGATGAGTCTGAGGTCAAGACTCACATGATTACTAAGGGTGGAATCCAAGGTTTGCCAGCCCAGTTCTTGACAAAAAAGGCTCTATACTTCGCTAGTATAGGGAACAAGACTGCTTTTGAAAGCATCTTTGTCTTGCTCACCTACGGATTATTTTTGTTTCCCAACATCAATAACTTCGTCGATATCAACGCTATTAAGGTTTTTCTCATTGGAAACCCTGTGCCGACTTTGCTCGCAGATGCGTATCATTCTGTACACTTGGGAAATTTGTACAGCGGAGGGGAGATCACATGTTGTGTACCTTTGCTCTACAAATGGTTTATCTCTCACTTGCCCAAGTCTGCTACTTTTTAGGATTGCAAGAGTGTCTTACGTTGGTCGCAGAAGATCATCTCTCTCACCAATTCCGATATAGATTGGTGTAATAGGATTTATGAGGGATCAGCATCATTGACCGTTGTGGAAACTTCCCCAGCGTACCCCTCATAGGAACTAAAGGAGGAATCAACTATCATCCGATATTGGTTCTTCGTCAATTTGGATACCCGATGCGACACATCCCACTGGGTGTTCATCTGGAAGGTCTTTTCTTCAAAGAAGGAGAAAGTGACAAAGCACTAAAGATGGAAATAGTGCAAGCTTGGAAACAGGTTCATAAGAAAGGACGAGAGTCTCTGGGAAAACTGGACTGTGTCTCGGTGGAGCCTTATCTCCATTGGGTACAAACCAGAGCTCTCAAGCTAAAAATGCCTTATCCTCGTTACAGAATTCTTCCACCGAGGGAAACTGTTATGTACTTCATGACGGAAACTGAAAAGCTTCAGGTTACTCTCAACAAAGTTCAAAAGGAAAGAAGATCTTGGAAGAACAAGTACCGCACCCTCGACGTAGACTGTATCCAAATACAGCAACTACTAAAAGAGAAAGATGCTCTGATTGAAATTTTGGAGCAGCATGCTGTAGAGAATCAAGATGACCAAAGGAATTTGCTCACTCCTTTCACTTGGTAAAGGAATGACAACCCGACAACGGCCCAAGCGCCCCGGTCAAAGAAAAGGAAGATACCAGAATCAGCACCCGGTTTCTCCTCAGAGAGGACTCGGGACCCATTAGTTTAGGTTTCTGTTTCTGCACTTTGTAATCTACTGTATTTCCATTTCTGTAATCCTTTGAATTTCAATAAAAAAGGGGTTTCCCCACTGTTTGATATTTGCAATCTAATTGTCGAAGTTTATTTTGATTAAACAAAAAAAAAAACAACAATTAATATAATCATTGCATTCATCATTCTCACATCGCGTATTCTTCTTCCCTACGAATCTCACGTTTGTGTCTCGATTCTAGAGTCAAACTGTCTCATTCGTATAATACTCGGGCCAATCGTCAGAAAAAGATGGATGATCTTGAGGAAGAAAACAGAGAGTTAAAAGAAGAGATCGACGCTCTGAGAGAGGATATGAGAAAGCTTCGTAACGACATACAAGCCATGGCAGAAGCTCAGCTACAAAGAACTGTGATCTCAGAGATCACCTCAACGCCCATCATAGAAAAGTATGATCCTAGGTATCAGATGCCGAAAGATCGTCCTTGGGGCATGCCTGTTAACTATATCCCGGAAGGATATGTTCCGCCGATCACTGAAGATCAGGGAATCGCAACAGAAGCCGCTGGGCCTGAAGGTTACAAACTTCGGGAAAGCGAAGATGCCAGGGGCATACTCAAGACTCCTGAAGGTTACAAACTTCGGGAGGCGCCAAGACTTACTGCCGTAGTCACGATACCACCCCCTGTGGTGCCCATTGTCCCGGAAGGACAGATTCCACAGACACCTTCTGGTAAGAAGGAAACTATGTTTGACCGAATGGATGAATTCCAGGAGCAGTTCTTGGAAATGCAGAAAGAGCTGCAAGCCATTCGTGGTCAGGATCTATTTGGAAAGGACGCCGCAGACCTCTGCTTGGTCCCAAATGTGAAAGTCCCGCACAAATTCCAAGTGCCCGACTTTGAAAAATACAAGGGTAACTCTTGCCCTCAGAGCCATCTGGTGATGTACGCTCGGCGGATGTCAGCTCAGATGGAGAATCAGGACCTGCTGATTCACTACTTCCAGGATAGTTTAACCGGTGCCGCACTCAAATGGTACATGGGTTTAAACCGTACTACGATCAGTACATTCAGAGATCTTGGTACTGCCTTCGTCCAACAATACAAGTACATTTTGGACATGGCACCCGACAGAGATCAACTCAGATCAATGTCGCAAAGGGAAAAGGAAACCTTTAAGGAGTATGCTCAAAGGTGGCGTGAAATTGCCGCTCAAATTTGTCCACCTCTTGAGGAAAAAGAGATGACAAAAATCTTCTTAAAGACCTTAAGCTCATTTTACTATGACCGAATGATTGCCAGTGCACCCAGTGATTTCACCGAAATGGTCGGCATGGGTGTACGTCTTGAGGAAGCCGTCCGAGAAGGACGTTTGGTAAAAGACACTGGATCAACGAGCGGTACTAAAAAATACGGTAGTGTTCTCCCTAAGAAAAAAGAGCAAGATATTGAGAATATCTCTCTCGGAAAGCAAAGGCGACGTTATCAACCAGTAGCAGCTGTTACTTCTGCTATCGGCCCCGCGCCTGTTCCTATGTATCAACCTCAGGTTGCGCAGAGCCAACCTGACCAACAAAGGACACAACAGCCTCTTCAGCAGGCTCGTCCTCCATATAACAACAACCGTACAATACGGCCACCAGGATTTGATCCTATACCCGTAACGTACGCAGAGCTGTTTCCGTTACTGCTGGCTAAGGGGCACATCCAGACTAAGTCTCCTCTTACAGTACCGGAAAATCTGCCTTTTTGGTTTAAAGCGGATCAAACATGCCCTTATCATCAAGGAGGTTCAGGGCATAACATTGAGACTTGTCTCAATTTCAAATCCGACGTGCAAAATCTTGTTAGGAGCGGGCTCTTATCTTTCAAAGATACGAATCCTAATGTTCTTACGAACCCGCTGCCTCAACACGAGAAAGAGACTAACAATGTCTATCAAATTCACGATGTACTCTTATTGGGGACCAATCTGGTCAAGATGCATTGTAGACAGAGTGGATATGGCCATGTGCCACCTCATAATTATCACCAGTGTGATATCTGCTCTAAAGACAACCAGGGGTGTTCTGTAGTGCAAGCAGCTCTACAGGAACAAATGGATCTTGGATGGATCCAAGAGCACCGAGTTCGTGGAGTTAACATGGTTTACACGAATTCCAACGTCATTCAAAACCACGACATCCGTGCGATGAATGTCAACTTGGTGGAGATGCACTCAAGGCAAAGCCAGTATCATAATCTGCCGCGGCACGATTACAGTTCCTGTCTGATTTGCTCGGTAAACAAACAGGGATGCTCTTTCATACAAGAGGCCCTCCAGCGTCAGATGGATCTTGGATGGATCCATGACTACCATGATAGGAACTCTTATCAAATCAACATGGTTCAGATCTTTGACATTTACGTGATGAATACCAACCTGGTAGAGTTACATGCTGAGCAGGTCCGACTTGGATTCTTAATATCACATGATTATCAAAACTGTAAAGCAGGTTGCGAAAATGATCGAGGTTGTACCCTTGTCCAGGAGGCACTTCAGCACTTGTTAAATCACTGGTGGATGCCAATCTATATGGACGAAGATACTCAGCAGATTAGTATCAATAACAGGAATCCTACTCGTCGTCAAAGTCAGGATGTCCGATCAATGGAAGGTAACCTAGTGAGGTTACATTGTATTCAAAGTGGGCGTGGCCAAGTGCCACCACACAACTATGACAGTTGTAGCGTCTATGCAGAAAGTAACCAAGGGTGTTACCTTGTGAGAGCAGTTCTTCAGGGTCAGGTCGATCATGGAGAAATTCGTCCATATCCCGGTTCAGGACCCATCATTTGGTCGCCGAACTACCTTGCCGAGCAAGTTGAGGATGTTGTCACGATCTCTGGTCATCACAGGACCAGGGATGTTTTTGCCATCATCCCTCTACTTGACAAATCTAGAGTTCCCAACCGGGAACGGATCAAGGTTACTTATAATGGTCAGAAAAATCAGAAGGTTCCCATAGTCATCTATCTACCCGGGCCACTACCGTATGAATCAGCTAAGGCAATCCCTTACAAATACGGTGCAACGATAATCGAGAATGGAAAGGAAATTCCATTACCCTCCGTCGTGAATATTGCAGACATCAGTCGTGTAACACGGAGCGGTCGAATCTTCAACCGAGGGGTTGGAGAATCCAACAAAGAAAAGGAACTTCAGGCGGAAATTCCTGATCCACCAGTCAATCAATCTGGTAATCCCGACTTTTCAAAAGACAAAGATGAGATGCTAAAGCTCATCCAAAGGAGTGAATATAACATTGTTGATCAACTGTTACAGACTCCTTCAAAGATCTCAGTATTATCACTGTTACTCAGTTCAGAAGCACACAAAGAGGCTCTACAGAAAGTCTTGGAGCAAGCCTTTGTGGAACAGGATGTAACAATCAGACAATTCGATAGCATTGTCTCTAACATCACTTCCTGCAATAATTTGGGATTTAGTGATGAGGAATTACCTGAAGAGGGTCATCGTCATAACATGGCGCTCAACATTACAGTTAACTGCCAGGGCGATGCTTTAGCCAATGTACTGGTAGACACAGGGTCAGCCCTGAATGTTATGCCGAAGTCCACTTTGACGCAATTATCACTTAAGGGCCCTCCGATGAGAGTCAGCGAGGTCGTCGTCAAAGCATTTGACGGATCCAGAAAAACAGTTATCGGCGAAGTTGATCTTCCCATAACTATTGGTCCTCACACTTTCCAAATCACTTTCCAGGTCATGGACATCCGGGCAACATACAGTTGTTTATTAGGAAGACCTTGGATACATCAGGCTGGAGCGGTTACTTCAACCCTTCACCAAAAGCTAAAGTTCGTCAAGAACGATCAACTTGTCACGGTTTATGGGGAACAAGCCTTGCTTGTGAGTAACCTATCATCATCTGCTTGTGTAGAACCCGAGGAGGTTATTGGAACTCAGTTCCAAGCACTATCAGTGAGCAAGAACGATTAATCCAAAGAAGGAACTTCAATTTCTTCATACAAAGATGCTATCAAAGCGGTCGAGAGTACCGATACAAAAGGATGGGGACAACTTGTCATTCCCACTGACAATAAAATAAAGAAGGGTCTTGGTTTTTCTGCGACCTGTACTCAGACAGCCGCCAACGATGAGAGTCTTCACCCCCTTCAAAACTTCTTCCACAGTGGAGGTTTTCTTCACCCAGTGTCTCAGACAGTTCATGCTATCAATGAGGAAGATCCCTCTGACACAGATGAAGAATGGAAGTCCTACCTTAACAAGGAAGACTATATGTCTCAGGAAGAGGTGCCTATGCCTTTTTGCTTTCCTACAGAAAGTCCGAGATTTATACCAAGATCAGATGTCGAAATGATCTACGGAGATTGTGATCCGGAAGGATGCCGTGCTCCGCCAAATTCATTAGAGGAAGACACTCTGATGAAAGAAAACTTTGATCACAATTACTATGGCCCGATGGATGGTCTGCCAATGTGGCAGCCTTACCCAGGAAACTTGGGGCAAGAAAGTCAGCCGAGTAATGAAACTCAGCTGAGCGTCATTGAACAGAATACCTGTGTCCCCGCCATGTCATGGGATCAACACTCAGGTCATTCGGAAACTACTCAACATGAAGATGAATTCGCAACGTTTGCAGGACTAGAATTCATCAACTATGCTTTTCCTGAGGTCAACGTCATCGAGAGGGATGACTTCTCCAGTTCCAAAGAAGTTTGGGACACTTTGGGGCAACCAAGTGGAAAATACGACTTTATGGTCAAGTACACTGCTCCCGAAAGCTCTCGTATCAGGCTCGAAGACATCCAGTCAACTGGATGGGGAGATACAGCTGAGAGCACCAATGTTATGCAAAGTGCAACAGAGGAATCCTCCTACGATAATTCTGCTTGGGAGACAGATTCCAATGATCCTGCTCCACCAGAAATCAACGTCATTTCTGAAGACAAATCAAGGAAGGTGCCAAACTTTGTGATTCACCGAGGAGTTCGCCGCCAATGGGTTGTCGTCGAGGTTCCGAAGGTCGTTCATCAGTCAAAGTAATTGCCATCTTTAACCTTTGACCCTGCCCAGGTGAAACGGATGTTTTGATAGGGCTCGCTTTTTGTAAATTTCCCTCTTCGCTTTGCCCAAAGCGACAGAGTTTTGTTTTATAGGGCTGTAGTTTCAAGATTCGACTTGTTCATTAATAAAATAACGTCGTTCTGTAATTTCCGCATTAATTGTTGTTTTCTCTTTTTGCTTTTTCAGAAAATGGTAATCCTAAAAAAAAAACAATTCAAAAATAAAAACAAGCAGTAAAATAAATACACTGCACACACTTACATTTTCTCTATCTCTTCTAAACACGAATCATCACGTCATGCAGATTGCTTGTTTTATACCCCGTTGAAACATGCGATCCGATGCCTTCTCCCAACTTTGAGTTCCCGGTATTCGAGGCTGAAGAAGAAAATGACGAAGAAATTCCAGAAGAGATCTCCCGACTACTCAGACAAGAGGAAAGGTCCATTGAACCTCACAAAGAGCCGTTGGAAACGGTAAACTTGGGTTCAGAAAAAGAGAGAAAAGAAATCAGGATCGGAGCACTGCTCAGTTCAACTGTCAAAGACATTTTGATAAAGCTTCTCAAAGAATTCCCCGATGTATTCGCTTGGTCCTATCAGGATATGCCAGGGTTGGATACCAGTATCGTGGAACATCACTTACCATTGAGATCGGAATGTCGGCCAGTAAAGCAAAGGTTGAGACGCACTCACCCGGACATGGCCATCAAAATCAAAGAGGAGGTACAGAAATAGATCGACGCGGGTTTCCTCGCTACATCTGAATATCCTCAATGGTTAGCCAACATCGTACTCGTTCCCAAAAAGGATGGAAAGGTCAGAATGTGTGTTGATTACAGAGATTTAAACAAGGCAAGTCCAAAGGACGACTTTCCTTTACCACACATTGACATGCTGGTTGACAGCACAACAAAGTTCAAAGTATTCTCCTTCATGGATGGATTCTCGGGCTATAATCAGATCAAAATGGCGCCGAAGGACATGGAGAAAACTTCGTTCATTACCCCATGGGGTACCTTTTGTTACAAGGTAATGTCGTTCGGTTTAAAGAATGCCGGGGCAACCTATCAAAGGGCCATGACTACTCTGTTTCATGACATGATACACAAAGAAATCGAGGTATATGTCGATGATTTGATTGCAAAATCAAGAATAGAGGATGAGCACGTTGAACATCTGTCAAAATTGTTCGAACGTCTAAGAAAATTCAAGCTCCGCTTGAATCCTAACAAGTGCACCTTCGGTGTCCGTTCGGGGAAATTACTAGGGTTCATCGTCAGCCAGAAAGGAATTGAAGTTGATCCTGACAAGGTCAAGGCCATTCGAGAAATGCCTTCTCCGAAAACTGAAAAACAAGTCAGGGGATTCCTGGGACGTTTGAACTACATCTCCAGATTCATATTCCTTATGACCGCGACATGTGCGCCGATTTTCAAGTTACTCAAAAAGAACCAGGATTGCGTTTGGTCAGAAGATTGTCAAACCGCCTTCGATAGTATCAAGGAATATCTGTTGAATCCTCCGATTCTATCACCTCCAGTGGAAGGAAGACCACTGATCATTTACCTCACAGTCCTAGAGGACTCAATGGGATGTGTACTTGGCCAACAAGACGAAACCAAAAGGAAAGAGTCTGCCATTTACTATCTAAGCAAGAAATTCACCGACTGCGAGACTCGGTACACGATGCTTGAGAAAACTTGTTGCGCTTTGGCTTGGGCAGCCAAACGTCTTCGCCAGTACATGATTCGTCATACTACTTGGTTGGTCTCCGAAATGGATCTAATCAAGTACGTTTTCGAAAAACCTGCTCTCACTGGAAGGATTGCCCGTTGGCTGATGTTACTATCAGAATATGACATAGAGTACCATGCTCAGAAAGCCATTAAAGGAAGTATTTTAGCCGATCATTTGGCTCATCAACCGATTGACGATCAAGAATCAATCGGGTTTGACTTCCCAGACGAAGATGTCATGTATCTAAAGATGAAAGATTGCGATGAACCGCTACCCAGTGAAGGGCCAGAACCAGGTTCCCAGTGGGGACTTATCTTTGACGGAGCAGTCAATCATTATGGAAACGGAATTGGGGAAATCATTGTTACCCCTCAGGGTTCCCACATTCCTTTCACTGCCAGACTTACGTTCAAATGTACGAACAACGAGGCCGAATACGAAGCATGTATCATGGGTCTCGAAGAAGCGGTTGATTTAAGGATCAAAAACTTGGACGTATACGGCGATTCAGCCCTGGTTATCAATCAGATAACAGGAGATTGGAACACATACCAATCAGGATTGATTCCTTACAAAGACTATGCAAGAAGGTTGTTACCCTTCTTCAACAGAGTCGACTTTCATCACATCCCTCGTGATGAGAATCACATGGCTGATGCATTAGCCACTCTCTCTTCCATGATTAGTGTAGGTCGATGGAATGACATACCTAAGATCGACATCATGCGCCTTGAACGTCCCGCTTACATCTTCGCGATTGAAGCAGTCATAGACGACAGACCTTGGTATCACGATATCAAATGCTTCCTTCAGAAACAAGAGTACCCATCTGGGGCACTCAGAAAAGATAGGAAAACCCTCAGAAGATTGGCTGGAAACTTCTTCCTGAGCGGTGACACTCTTTATAAGAGAAATTTTGACATGGTCTTGCTCCGATGTGTCGACAGACCAGAAGCAGACATGCTCATGAAAGAAATTCATGAAGGATCCTTTGGCACTCATGCCAACGGACACACAATGGCGAGAAAATTCTCAGGGCCGGGTATTATTAGTTGACCATGGAATCCGACTGCTACAAGTACATGAGGAGGTGTCACAAGTGTCAGATATACTCCGACAAAATTCATGTACCGCCATCACATCTCAAAGTTCTTTCTTCCCCGTGGCCTTTTTCCATATGGGGAATCGACATGATTGGTATGATTGAGCCCAAGGCTTCAAACGGACATCGGTTCATCCTGGTAGCCATTGATTATTTCACCAAGTGGGTCGAAGCAGCGTCATTCGCCAATGTAACCCGACAAGTGGTGGTCCGATTTATCAAAAACAATATCATATGCCGTTATGGTGTTCCAAGCGAGATCATTACTGATAATGGATCTAACTTGAACAATAAGATGATGAAAGAGTTGTGTGCAGAGTTCAAGATCGAACACCATAACTCATCTCCCTACCGACCCAAGATGAACAGAGCGGTAGAAGCGGCTAACAAGAACATCAAGAGGATTGTTCAAAAGATGGTTGTAACCTATAAAGATTGGCACGAAATGCTACCCTTTGCTCTTCACGGTTATCGAACATCTATCCGCACTTCAACAGGGGCAACCCCTTTCTCTCAAGTATATGGCATGGAAGCAGTGCTCCCCATAGAAGTAGAGATCCCATCAATCCGGGTATTGATGGAAGCTCAGCTCACCGAAGCTGAATGGTGTCAAAGTCGACACGACGAACTGAACCTGATTGAAGAGAAGCGAATCACGGCACTATGCCACGGTCAGTTGTATCAACAGAGAATGAAAAGGGCGTTCGACAAAAAGGTCCGACCTCGTATTTTCAGAAAAGGAGACGTTGTGCTCAAGAAGATGCAATTATTTCTCACTGACTCTCGGGGCAAATGGACCCCAAATTATGATGGCCCCTATGTGGTCACGAAAGCTTTCTCAGGCGGCGCCTTGAGACTTACAACCATGGACGGAGAGGAATTTGCCTACCCCACGAATGTTGATGTAGTCAAGAAATACTTCGCCTAAAAAAAAAACGTCTTGGTGGATTGAAAACCCGAAAGAGCGGTCCAGGCAAAAGTTAGAGACATGAAAAAAAAATCATCCCGATGGATTGGAAATCTCATAGTACAATCCAGGCAAAAATTAGGGATAATGGCAAGTAACTATGTTCAACAGAGGCGAGTCCCTCAGCAGCAGTTACAGCATCATCTATCGGAGGAAATCTCCAGTCAAAGGTCATCTTCGACGGAAGCTCAGGATGTCCCGAACTCAAAGTTGGTAGAAGGATAGTGGTCGTTATGTTTCAACGTAGCCCTTTTCCCTGTAAATTACCATTTTCTAACTTTGTATATACTCTTTGGAATCACGCGTTTGGTTGATCTCCATCTTATCAATAAAATTTGAGCCCTTGTGCTTTTGTTTGTAATTCTTTACTTGTTTTAGCTTTACAGAACGACTTTGTTTAAACTTAATCAGCGATTCTTGAAATAAAACAAAAATAAATTTACTTGTTAAACTTTTTCTACTTTTAAAATTAAAGATGGCATTTCTTTTGACTGTTGAACATCAGAAGAACATCGATCGCTTCTCCCGAAGTAAGCGAACTTCAAAGTGCAGAATCAGAGTACTCCTTCTAAACCAGTTTGCCTGAATGAAGGGATCAACTGTGTCAGAGACCTTGTTTCGTCTGACATCCTCGGCCGAGTTCTCATCTCCTAAGCCCGATCAACATAGCTCCCAACAGGACTATCTCTCCTAAGCAAGGTGAAATTTCTATTTTGAATCAACGGTACTTCTTCGCCACGCGATGGCCAAGTATCCAATTATGTTCATCCATCAGTCTGTATGTCGCGTCTGTTTTGTCAGCATATACATACATGCATCATGCATTTTTATTTGCATTCACATTTCATATTGCATCACTATCACTCTAGTCGGTCTTGTCCCCTAGTGGTAGAAGTCCTCTCAATCGAGTTGTCAGTTCTTGCCTCGTCAGGAAATACTGTGTCTGAACAACCTCGTTTCCAGTTTAATTCTGGAAAGAAGTTGGTCCTTGACCACTTTGATAACTTGAACCTCTGAAAATCCAGAGAAAACTTTCAATAAGCATCACTCTTCGCCATTTAAGATGATATCCTTGCTTTCCCGGATTAAGGAAAATCCACAGAGAAAGCCTCGTGATCAGAGATTCGGCAGCACGCCAGTTTTGCTCCGAAAAACCACTAATGAGAAGGTCATCGGCACCTCAAAATTGGATCCCATCATATGGCATTTCTCCGGGAAGATCCCGAGAAAAGTATGATGTAACCCCAAACGAAAACAGTCTCTCAAGAGACTCGCTTTCCCCAGTAGAATCGACAAATGGCGTCTCCAAAACAGAGAAGTTTGTGTACCTCTACAACTCAGACGAATGGGTTCCCCAGCAAGTCTGACATCAAAACTTTTTCCACTCAAATGGCATCTCCCCAGGAAAATTCGGCGAGAAGTTTGAAGGAAAGCCGCTACGAATAGCGTCCCTTGTCAGTAAAGTTTATTGACAAAAGAAACTAAGACCAGTTCCTTGGTAGGAAACCAGGATCGAGGGGAAGTTTAAATCAGAAACTAAGACCAGTTCCTTGGTAGGAAACCAGGATCGAGGGGAAGTTTGTTTCCACAACTAAGACCAGTTCCTTGGTAGGAAACCAGGATCGAGGGGAAGTTTACCAAAAGAGACTGAGACCAGTTCTTGGTAGGAGACCAAGATCGAGGGGAAGTTTACCTTTTCTAAGCATCATCGCTTAGCTAAAGAAGATGAATGCGTAAGCTGCCATTCATAGCCATCAAAATTTCGGATATTCCGATATTTAATCCTCTTGCACCCCGAATGCCCGAATCCCTTCGTCATTCACACCTTCGGGTCCAAGAAGATTAAATAGGGGCATCTGTAATACCCCAAATTTTGACCACTTAGATTTCCCATCATTGTGAAAATCATCATCACAATATGGATGAACCATCATGCTTCATCAGTCTCCCCAAAGATGGGTGAGCATCCAATACAATCAGAATTAGGGTTTCAAGCCCTCTCATAGTTCTCAGAGCCTTAGACAAAGGATCAATCAAGAAATTACATGATCTTCAACTTGTCTAACCTCCCAAGTAACTACAAAGGATCAAAAAGGACTCCCACTTCAAGGATTAAGCACAAGGTTGCTCCCTTCTAGGTGGATCAAGTCTCAAGATCGACAGTGTCACCAAATTAGGGTTTTGGTCGACCAGGGCCTCCAGATGGAAATTTTCATCTGGGCACAAGGCAATGATCCAAAACATGACCTAATATACTTCATGGAACCTCATGAACCCATGCATCAAGTCAATTTTGCCTCAGGGGATGCATTCATCAAAAATCAGGAATTAGGGTTTCTTGACCTAATTCACCCCTAAGTTGACTTTTGGGACAAACCATGAGCCAAGACCTCAAGACATGATTTGAGGGTCTCTAATATACCATATTGATCCATTTGGAACAATGGATTGATCCAAGAAGTTTGAGCAACAAGTCTCAATTTCATCTGCACCACAATTAGGGTTTTAAGAGAAAAGTCAACTGTAACTTTGACTTTTGACCAAGACATGCTCCCAAACCCTAATACATGATTGAATATACCCTATGACACCCATGGAACATGTCCATCAAGTTTTATTTAGGTCAAGGTCATGATTTCCTGAAGAATTGCACAGTTTGGAATTCATCTGATAAAAAGTCAACTGTGCACAAAAGTCAACTTTGACTTTTTGAGATTTTTCACCAAAATGGATTTTTAACCCTAAAATGATGTTAATGTATGATTTGAATCATCATTCATCAAGAAAAATCAAGAAAAGTGAGATAACTTGTAAAAGGGGTAACCATAAAACTTAGAAATTTTTCTAAGTTAAAAATAAAGTGGCAAAGGTACCAACTTTGGAGGACCATAACTCCTAAACCACAAGGCCATTTTTTCTCATCCAAAGATGGATTTGTAGCCCTCATTATCACCTACAAAAACTTCAACTACAAGTCATTCCAATTCATTAAGGATTTTGAGTTATGGAGTGATCAAAGTGGCTGAAAAGTGAAAATGTCACTTTTTCCAACACTTAGTGAAATTTTCACTAAGTCAGATTCTGCCTCACTTTTTGCCAAATGTAGGGGGATTTTTCACTTGGAATCAAAAGAGATCAAAACCAAACTTGTTCAAACAGTTGTTGTATCATGTAAGAGCTTTCCAAAATGGCCAAGAACATTGCCAAATTCAACCTACACCATGAGATACAACATTGCCAAGTTGCCTTGCTGAAATCTGTCAAGGCAAGGCAGAATTTGCAACTTTGGTCGATTTGCCAAAATCAGCCAAATTCAATTGCTCCAATCCACTTGGACACCTCAGAGGATTGAATCTAAAGGGGACAATCACTGAGCCAAGCCTCCAAAGTCCATGGAACAAGAAATAGCATGTTGAACCTAGAATGGCCAAAATAGGGACAAGACTTCAAATTTGGAATGAGGCATTCAATGAAACCATCAAGGTGGCATGGACTGAGCCATTCTCATCTGAAATCAGTCAAGACTTATCCAAGACCAAGGGGACCAAAGCTCTGTGCCCTAACCTCTAGTCAATGGCTAGAGGAGACTTGGATTTTCATTTGCCAACATTGGCCAAACCTACTTACCAGCTGCCATACACTATTCCTTGCAAAACAAACTTGCTTTACTATAAATAGAGCTCAATTGTGGTCAGTTTGAGTACACCAAAGCCATCTAACAGATGCTTTCCTCAAAATCTCTTCTTTCACTCCAATTTTGCCTTCTAAGGCAAGTCACTATCGGGTTTTGATTTTGACAGCAATTCCAATCAAACCAATCACTCACACACCTCACATACATCACATATGAGCTGATCAAACACTTAGATTACTTCTGAAACATCAATTTCACAAAATCACCAGCTGGTTGCTCAAATTTTCAACCAAGTTGCGGCTGAGGTACCACAAAGTGATCCAGCCAATTTCAATCAAGTCCAACCATCCAAACACAATCCATAGGGTGTAGGGAAGCTGTTCAGATCATCACCATTCATCTGTAACACCTCTAAATCAAAAATCACTTTGCACTTGCTGTCACGACTTGGAGGTAAGTACATACTTGGTCATCTCTCAATCTATGCATATTTCCTAGCACAATAATTTGGCCATATGTTCATAATCATGCATGGAATGTTTTCCCTCAATTAATTGCATTATTTGAATCGTGTATCGAAAATCCTAGCCTTCATGCAGAAATTAGGGTTCTTGAGGTCTCTTCGTGATTTCTTGTTGTATGTTTAATTTAAATGAAATTAAAGTACATAGACATGATCGTGAGGTTGAGGCGATCATAATGATATGTGGATTGCATGATATGATTACGTATTCATGGAGATTGGATAGAAAATGCAAATCTGAGAAACCAAGAACACGCGCGTGTTCTTCAGCTTGTTCTTGGCGCCATTTTTAGAAATTCAAATATTTGAATTTTGTGATTTTGTTTAATTGATTCAAAAATTAATTTCTCTCTGAGTTTTAATGATTTTGAGTTGATTCTTTTTTTAATAATTCACAAAAATGTTAAAATATTTTATTTTCACAAAAAATCCCAAAAATATTGTTTATTTCATATAATTGATATTTTTGCAAAGAATTAATATTTTAATTGTTTTTGACATTTTAAATATTTTTTCTACATTGATTTTGCAACTTTTAATGCTTTCTAATTATTTTGTAGGTCAATACTTGATTTTTGAAGCATTAATCCAATATCACAATTTGTTTTCCATGTGTTAAACAATTTTTGATCATTTTAATTGAATTTTTATTCAATTAAATACATTTTTGAAAACAAATTAGGGTTTTGGATTAATTCAACCCTCATAAATCATTTTCAAAACTCTTTGGGCCTCTTGAGAGAGTGTAAGACCCATCCCCCCTTGTACAAAAACTTTTTGGGCCTCACTCATTGTATAAGTCCCTCTGTACAAGTAAACGGCGCGATCGTCACCCGTTTAAAAATAAAAAATCATCTGGGCCTCTCCTCGAGCTATAAGACCCATTCAAAACATTTTGGGCCTCTATTAGAGTGTAAGACCCAATCCCCCTTTTAACCAAAACATTTTGGGCCTCACTTATTGTATAAGTCCCTCTGCGTTAAAAGAAAACCTCGGCGCGATCGCCATTTTTAGACGAAAAATCATTTGGGCCTACCCTCGTGTTATAAGCCCCTCTCTTTTCTTTTAACCTTTTTTGGGCCTCTTGAGAGAGTGTAAGACACATCCCTTTGTACAGAAAACCTTTTTGGGCCCCAGTCACTTGTATAAGTCCCGCTGTACAAAGTCAAACAGTGCGCTCACTGATAAAACCCTGGGCCTCTCCTTGAGCTGTAAGCCCCAAATCTTTCTTTTTCAAAGCACTTTCTCCTTTGATTTTGAATATATTGTTGTTTTCAATCTTTCTTTGTTGAACAACTAACCAAACAGCATGGAAGCACTACAACCGAGTAAGTGGTTATCGCTTTCATTTACTGCTTTCATATTATAAACTGTATTGTGGGGCTGCTCACTGTAAGTCTCCTTTCATAAACTCATATCTACTGTGTAATAATAGTATAGATATTTCGAGTTTCCCCGGCAACTACGTCTAGAACTAGGTGACGTCGTTTCATTTATTCGTAGAAATAGACGCCTAGATCCCCAATAGGAGCACCAGATACAGTCTTCTCTTCGGCTGTCCTCCTTAGGAATCGTCAAGAAGCTCTACTCCCCAAGATGAATGTATTCTCCGTGAATGGCATCTTTGAGTTTCTTCCAAATTCTCGAACTTTCCTGACTTGATCTATTCCTTGTGGATAGCTTGCCTTGAATGTCTCGGGGTTTGGGTACCCACTACGGTCATAATCTTGGACCTTAACTAAGGAACCCTCTTTAAAAGCTAGAAGTCGCTGGATAGTAAACCTCGCACGTTTACCAGTGGTTTTTATCTTTAAAAGAGTTATCTCTCCTAATGGAAAGGAGATGATAGACCCACGAGCTTCTTAAAAGCATCGGCCTCCTCTTGGGCATTATTCAAGGACACTACGGCTTCTTAGAAGTATTCACAGCCTCCTCTTAGGCTTCGTATAATGATCTCTTCCTTCGGGAATGATAGCCTCCTCTTGGGCTTCGTACAAGGACCTGTAGGCTTCTTAAAAGTTTACAGCCTCCTCTTGGGCTTTGTACAAATTGTCCCGACGACCTCCTAGAGGTATAGGAACAGAACCTAGTCATCCTCATAGAACAGTCCTTTCATAGAGTCTACTACTGTTTCTCAAAGCATAGTACAGAAGAGATAAAACTCTAGACACGGATAGTCTAACTTCCTTGAGTATCAAAGACATTCTCAAGTGACCCCTTCGTTAAATAGGAAGGAAACCCGCAGACTCGGACAGTCTCAATACCCTTTGGATTTCCCGTTTCCTCAAAGAGAAGGAAATATCCCTGATCCTCAGATCAAATCCCTGAGTACAGTGTTGCTCATATAAGAACTGATTTTCTCTTTTAAAATCAGTATATTGGATCTGTCACTCAACTGAAACAAACCTTTAGCCTCCATCTCGGGCTTCGTACGAGATACAAAAACACTCTCTTGTTGAGTATCAAAGACTCCCTCGTAGAGTCAAACAAACAATAGCATCTATCTCGGGCTTCGTACGAGACACAAAGACTCTATCGTCGGGTCAAAAACTTTTAGCCTCTCTCTCGGGCTTTGTACGAGACACAAAATAGCCTCCTCTTAGGCTTTGTATAATGATTTTCCTAGCAGAAATTAGCCTCCTCTTAGGCTTTGTATAAGAAAACCACTGGTTGATCCAATCAACCTTTTAGCATCAAAGTTGTGCCTCGTTCACAATACACAAACATCAACAACTCCTTTCCTTTCATCTAATCGTTGTAACCGGCAAGCCTCTGGATCATCTACATCCATGCCAATATCCCTCTTTTAGCATGAGAAATTCCTAAGGAAAGATGGCATTGCTCTACACTGAGTTAAAGTCTTCTCCTTCAGGTTAAAACCCCTTTTTAGGAAATTATGGCATTGCTCGGATCCGCGTATCCCAGTTAAAGTAATTCTCCTTCTCCCTCTTTAGAGATGACAAATTCTCTCTAAAGTCGAGGTCTTTCAGCTTCACATCTTGGGCTTTGAACAAGATACAAATCACCTTTCGCTTCACGTCTTGGGCTTTGAACAAGACACCAAAACACCAAAAACACCCATTTCCTCCCATAGAATAGGAGGAACTACGAACGCTCTGATTTCCCTGTTTCGGTAAACGGGAATACGTAGGCATAAGATCGAAAGAAAAGATCTTAGCGAGCACAATCAACAAAAAACCCAAATCCCATATCTCCATCAATCAAAAGCAGTAATTCAAAAGCATCAGTCCTAACCTCATAATCCTTGTTCCCCGCCAGAAACCTTCTGCCCAGGTAAAAAAGAAAGAAAACAGTATTGGCGAAAATACAAATAACCAGTACAAAGGCCCCCCCACATTGATAGCATCCGTAACCTAACAGACCGCTGTTTAAACTCAGTATGCAAGCAGGGTTAATTGGAGACATCTATTTCCCTTCCTTATTCAGCTCACAATAGGATAAAAAATGAATCGACCTGTAGTTTAAGCTCAAACCGCAGAGAGCGACTAGCGCTTAAGAACCGCGTCCAAAATCGCTCGCTACAAGGGGTACATGGTGCGGAAAAATTATGATCAATTCCTTGGGATTCACAAAATGCTTCAAACAAATGGTTTTCAAACTCACCTCCATGATCGCTTCGAATTGACACAATGTTCGTGTTTAACTTGTTTTGAGATAACTTAGCAAATTTTTCAAAGCCCGAAAAGGTATCACTCTTATTTGCTAAGAAAATAGTCCAGCAAAACCTAGAAAAGTCATCGACTATTACAAAACCATAATAGTTACCACCTAGGCTTTTGATCCTAGATGGTCTAAATAAGTCCATATGGAGGAGCTCAAGGGGTCTCATAGTTGAAACGATGTTTTTAGATTTGAATGAGATCCTTGTTTGCTTCCCCATTTAACAAGCATCACAAAGATGATCCTTTGTGAATTTGATTTTGGGCAAACCGATGACTAGGTCTTTAAAGACTATTTTATTAAGCAAATCAAAATTGATATGGGCCAACCGTCTATGCCACAACCATGAAGTTTCATTCATAGTGACTAGACACTTGTCTCCATTCAACGATACCTCATTTAAGTCTAGCATATAGACATTGTTCACCCTCAAGCCCTTAAACACATCCTTTTTGTCACTATCTTCAACTATGTAACAATCTTTTGAAAAAGATACTTTGTAATTCTTGTCACATAGTTGACTAATACTTAAAAGGTTGTGTCTAAGGCCTTTCACAAGCAGCACATCAGAGATAGTAGTAGACGAGGGGTTACCTACACTACCTTTGTCGAGAATATGTCCCTTATTGTTATCTCTGTAGGTGACAAACCCCTTTTTCTTCGCCACAAAGTTGATGAAAAGAGATATGTCTCCTGTCATATGTCTTGAGCAGCCACTATCCAGAACCCATCTTCTTTCGGTGGTCTCAAGATTTTGTACCTACAAAACAATCAAGGGAGAGTAGGTACCTAATTCTCATTGGGTCCTTTGCGGTAAGTGAAACCAAGATCGCACTTGGGCAACCATTGATAAATGCCTTTTGGAACAAGAAATCTTCTAAAACGACATTTAGCAATAGTATGACCAGGCTTGCAACAATATAGGCAATCACGGTTCATTTGGAATTTACCTTTGCTATCTCTATCTCGAATCACATACGTATACTTTTGATACGGATTGTTCATACTTTCTCGATAATGTGATCGATCAATAGCAAATGTAATTTTAGGCTTAAGAGCCTTGTCTAATTTGGCCTTAAGGGTTCTCACCTCTTTTTGCCATTTATGACAAGTATCATAACCCCCAAACTTGAACTATGGAGACTTATTCTCATCAATCTTAGCTTTTGATGCATCCACCATGGAGTTTTTAAGAGCTTCCAATTTCTTTTCGGAATTGGAAACCTTTCTCTCCAAGTATTTAAAAATCTTTTTGTTCGAGGCTAAGCGTTGAAAAGCTTCCTTAGCCTCGTGGTGCAACATATAAAAAGCCTTTTATAATTCCAAATGAGACATACTTTTAGAATTATCATATTTAGAGTGTTTTACCTCTTTCTTCTTGTTTTGACGTGCCATAAAACATAGATTAACGGATTCACTTTCGTCATTGTTGGTTTCATCATCACTTTGCTCTTTAGACGTGGACTTTAAACAAGAAGCCTTAAAAGCAATCGACTTCTTTTTTGTATCTTATGTTTTCTCCTTATTTATACTCTTCTCATGTTTTTCAAGGCTAATGAGCACTTGCTCATGCTCATCGAGTTTGCCAAATAATGTAGTGAGGTCTAGAGTAGCTAGATTATTGGCCTCCTTGATCACGGTGACCTTTAGCTGCCATCCCTATTAAGACACCTCAAAATCTTATTAGTAGAAACCTCGTTTGGAATTGGTTTACCAAGTACATGCAATTTGTTGATAATATGAGTAAATCATTTTTGCATATCCGCAATGGTTTCCCCTTGCTTCATGTAAAAAAGATCGAACTTTCGCGTTAGTGTGTTGATACGGGTCATTTTAACATCATTAATGCCTTCGTGGGCTACTTGTAAAGCATCCCACGTGGCTTTGGCCGTTTCACAATGAGAGACTCGATAATACTCGTCAAGTCCCAAAGAGGAGATCAGCATATTTCGAGCCTTCCAGTCATAGCTGTACTTTTCCTCGTCCTCCTCATTCCATTGAGCTTAGGGTTTGGGAACGACAATGCCTTCGGCATTGGTCATTGTAATTTCCATGGGACCGTTTAAAATAATGTTCCAAACCTTTCGATCTATGGAATTTATATGGACGCACATACAATCCTTCCAGTAGTTGTAATTCTCGCCTGTAAAAACTGGAGCTCTATTATAAGCCCCTTTAGGTTCGTTCGCCATATTCCAAGAAGTTTTACCGAAGCACCAGATAAACCGGAGCTCATGATACCACTTGTTAGACGATGGCTAGGATCTAGAAGGGGGGTTGAATAGATCCTTCGAGTTTTACACGCAAATGGCTTTCCAAAAATTTGTTTTAAAAGTTTGACGGAAGCGGCCATTGAATTACGTCTACAACGAACCTCTACTAGAGGGATCGGATATGCACGATACTATTTGGAAAGAAATATGGATGAGAAAAATTCATATTGATTAACACAATTTAAACGCAATCAACAATGTTTTATTTGCTTGATAGTTAATCCAACCCAACGAGGTAAATCGACAAACAATTAATTGCGAATAGGTTCGATTTTGCGTTGAAACAAAATTATCGAACACTTGGTGTACGTTAACACGCTAAGTGCAGATTTCAAAGTAATGTGATGTTGAGCTGTTCCTAAATACAATCCAAGGGATTGTATCAAATTTACAAAACAATTTAACAGCCCAATATAACACTAGCTCAAAAATTTCGATCAATTTAAGCTTCGCAAATTCGAATGACATTAAATGTAAAGAGTTAAGGGAAAGAGAGAACAAACACGATTTGATTAGGCAGTTCCCCAATCGTCCTCGCTATGGGTACCTCTGCCCCCAATTCCATAAATGGAATTGAGATATATATATATATATATATTACCGTTGCAATTGAGTTTATACAAGAGAAAAACAATGAACATCCAAACTTTCAAACGTCTTTGATCGTTGATACAGAGTCTTCTCTCCCCTTGATTCAAGACGAATCAAGTGCCTCGAATTCGGTTGAACAAGTCACCGTCCCACGCTACTAGACTGCAAGAAGCCACCATTCTTCAGTCACCTTCACTCGGTCGACTTCGATCCTCCGCAATTCGATCCCCAAACCTTTCTTCTACGATCCTCCAACTGTAGCTACTAAATCGAACGGATACTTTATTCTTTGGTTACCTTTGCACGGCTGAATCTTTGTAGAACAAAATGGTTTGTGCCAAAAACCCCCCAAAATCTCCTTGATTCTTGGAGGAAAAAACCTAGGGTTTTATTCAAGAAACACCTACCAATTCTCAACCCAGAAATAAAGATCACACACTTCCAAATTCTAAACGTTATCACTTCAAAATAATGAACGACACAAACAAAAATGATTATGTGTAATTGTTTGTTTACTCAAGGTTGAAGATGAAGATGAAGAGAAAGATTGGTATAAATTTTCACGTTTCTTGTTGTAATTGTAAAAAATGAGCTAAAACAATATATATACTATCCTAGAAAACATAACAGGAATAACAGAAAATTTAAGTGAACAACACATCAGAAAATTGGTGCAAAACAGCGAACGGTCGACCTATACAGGTGAGGAGGTCGACCTGAGCAAGGCAGTCAGCACATCTGCACAAAAAAACATCCTATGCGTCGACCTAAGCAGGGTATGCGTCGACGCATTGTTCCTAGTTTGAGACAATGATAAACTCAGGATGTATGAGTCGACCGGAGGGTCAACGCGAGCATTCCTGCATTTGACACTAATAAATGCTACCTGTCTGGGTCGACCAGAACAGGGTTGTGAGTCGACTCACACCCTTGAAACATGCAAAAATCATCTTTTTGACTTTCCTAAAGGTTTTTAATCATATCTAATGCCCCTAGAACATTGCCAACATAATCAAACATCCTTAGAACACCTAATGTGTATTGCATATGATATTCTTCATGTGAATTCTATATATGCTAAGCATGATAGTTTTGACATCATTAAAATCAAGTGTAAAGAGATCTTCCCTTCACAGTTACCCGTCCCCAAAATTTCAGTATGTGGAAACAAATATTACAATAACATCAAACTTATATGGTTTATAATGGGAACCCATTACTCAATGAACTGCCTTTGAAGATCTGTTACAACCCCTTGAAGTTATTTTTTAATGGTGGAACCACTATAACCATGGTAGACATGCTATAAATACCAATGCACAAATTCAATTTCAAACCCATTGTTGATTTCTTACAGAAGGATTTCCAAGTTAAACACTTATACGATAAATGAATCAATATTTTTATGATTTCCAACCTTGGCAGTTTTTTCAAATTCAATGACTTAACCATACATTTTCCTTTATGCAAATGTTATAGGTGTACTCCACCAAGTAGTGAAGACTCAGGTTGCATGGGGTGGATGAAAGATGTGTGTCAACACTCTCTTATCATATGACATGTTTATATCTTTATATTACCTTTTTTATCTACTATTTTACATATTACTAAATTTACTATATTAATTATTAATGTCTCTTTATTTGAAATGGAAGCGAACTTGATCTTACCCTTTGGGAAACGTATGCAAACTAATTTATGGCATACATAACTAATAATACCACAAGTGGCCCCAAAATTATCATACTCACTCATGATATGTGCCAACAAAGTTCGAGTAATGCTTAGAATGTTATGCCACTTTTATTCCTTTCAATGAATTTGGTATACTTACTTATCTCTTAATGTTATGCCACTTTTATTCCTATAATTGAATTATGCATATTCCTTTTATCACGGCGATTGGAAAGCTCTACATCTCTAATGCTTAAAATGGATCAAAATTACTTCTCAATTTTGATCATCCACGTGTCACTTTCTTCAAAGCTAAGTATGTCAATCTAACTCTATACTTTTATATCAAATTTCAGTTCTCTATTGCAATCTATATCTTCCTTCATCATTCTTCATATTAAGAGCCATTGTTTGTTCCCAAGTTCTTTCGCAACAACTATCCCAACCATCTCCATCTCAAGGAGCATTTGAAGACGGATCTTTCTCATATACAAATGACATCAAAACTATCACAGACATCATTTCTCTTCAAGATGTAACTTCTTTTGTCTACTAATTTATTGATTTTCCCTTCATTCCTCTTCCATTTCAAATGTATTATAACATTGAGTATCATCTTAATTTACAATAATCTTTTTGCAATACATTTTGGAACAACTAAGAGGTTCAAGTGAAGTCGATTTGGTTAGTACTATGACCGGTGTCCAACTTATAACATGACTAATAAGTCTCATGGGGTGCCTTTCATATGTACCTGTTGTGAAAACAAAGTTGCACCAATCACCAAGTAACACCCTCATTCTAAGTTACCAATTTATTCTCTTAGTTTTCTAACTTTGCTAGTTAACTTCTTTTTGTTTCATACATGTTCAATTAGGTATAAAATTGAAATTGAGGTTGAGTACGAAGGCAAGATCAGTTGTTTCATCTTTTGGGACAATGAGTGTAATAAATTTGTTGGGATATCTACACTTGATTTAAGAGAAATTATGAAAAAGGTATGAACATTAATTACCCTTAATCAGTAGCATTTCACTCTACAACTACATATAACCACATTATGTTCCATATATCAATTACTTTCTCATTGAATCTATTATAAAGTTGAACTTATCTCTCATGCATTTTAATTTCTTTGTTTAATGTTGGAAAGGTGCAAATCCTATTTCTTGCTTCATGTACTAAATCATAATTTTTCAATTCAATTTCACTCAACCCTTTCTGCAGCAAATGCTTTTACTTTTAAGCATTTTACTTTGTAAACATAGTTTTTTAACAAATTATTTCCTACCATCTCAAACATAACCGAATATAAAACGTTGAGTGTATGAATAACATAATGTTCATACTTTGTGATATTACGGAGAACATTCAATATCCTCTCATACTCTCTTTTGAAATCAACCAGCACACCAGAGTCAGCCAAATCAACCAGTTCATGAAGTGAGTCCAAAGTTGTCTTGGAAACTTGTACGCCACAGTCTTCTTTCGTTCTGTTAACTTTGGAATACCAAAGGAGAGAAATTATTAAGGAAGGTATATTCATTATAAAACCCTAATTACAATGTACAAGTGTAGTTAATATATATAGTAAACTAGGGAGCTAACTAACTCCTAACTTAGCTCCGAACTTAGCTAAACTAATTCAGTTATAACTATGATTAACTAAGATTAATTAGAGTTATTATTTACATCACTATTTTCATCATGTAATAGCCCCCCACAAGCTGGACTATGAATGTCTAATAGACCAAGCTTGGAAATCAATGAATTTAAGGAGGAAGCAGGCAATGACTTGGTAAGTACATCTGCCAATTGTGCAGCAGAAGAAACTGGCAGGAGGTGAATGAGGCCAGTTTGTATTTTTTCATGAATGACATGACAGTCAATTTCAATATGTTTTGTCCTCTCATGAAAAATGGGGTTGTGAGCAAGATATATTGCACTCATGTTATCACAGTAGACTGAGCTAGGTTGATCAAGAGAAATGTGAAGATCCTTAAACAAATACTGTAACCATTGTAATTCACAAGTTAAGCTAGCCAAAGCTCTATATTCCGCTTCTGAACTAGACCTGGATACTGTGGACTGCTTTTTGGATTTCCAGGATAGCAGAGATGTGCCAAGGAAGACACAGTAACCAGTCACTGATCTGCGAGTAGCAGGGCAACTTGCCCAATCCGAGTCTGCAAAACCAGAAAGTTTGAGTGTGGAGGAGGAAGAATAAAACAATCCCTTAGCAGGAGCACTTTTGAGGTATTTGAGCACTCTAATTGCTGCAGAGTGATGAACTTGTAATGGCTTAGATATAAATTGACTAAGTTGCTGAACAATGAAAGCAATATCAGGCCTGGTTGTAGTCAAATATAACAGTTGGCCAACAAGTCTCCTATAGGTTGTTTCATCTTCATAGGGGGGTGAGTCACTGTCATGAAGTTTCAAGGAGTAATCAAAGGGAGTTGTACTAGGCTTTGTAGCCAATAAACCATTGTCCTCAAGCAATTCCAATGCATACTTCCTTTGATTGAGAAAGATACCTTGAGTGGATCGTGCAACTTCCAATCCAAGGAAGTATTTAAGCTTGCCAAGATCCTTGATTTTGAATGTGGAATCAAGAAATCGTTTGACAGAATGTATTTCCTGTAAATCATCACCTGTCAAGACAATATCGTCAACATAGACTAGAAGAGCAGTGAAATGAGAATTATGTAGTTTTGTGAATAAAGAATGGTCAGCATATGAATGTGAATATCCAAGGGAGATAAGAGCAGTGGATAACTTGGAAAACCACTGTCGGCTAGCCTGTTTCAGTCCATATAAGGATTTATGTAATTTGCAGACTGTATTGGAAGAAGAATTAGGGGGCAAGAACCCAGGAGGCAGATCCATATACACTTCCTCATGCAGATCACCATGAAGGAATGCGTTGTTAACATCAAGTTGTTCTAAATTCCAGTCCTTAATAGCAGCCACAAATAGAAGGGTGCGAATTGTTGTGAGCTTAGCAACTGGTGAGAAGGTATCAAAATAATCCACACCCTCTAGTTGAGTGTATCCCTTTGCCACCAAGCGGGCCTTGTATCGTTCAATGGATCCATCAGCATGATGCTTGATCTTGTAGACCCATTTGCAACCAATTGGTTGCTTACCTGCAGGCAAATCAACAACAGACCAAGTGTTTGTGGATACAAGAGCATCTAACTCAGATTTCATAGCAAGATTCCAACAGTCAAACTTACAGGCTTGTTTATAGGTTTTGGGTTCTGTAAGGGAACTAATGGATAGACAAAACTGTTTGTGACAAGGACTACATTTGTCATATGAAAATACAGAAGAAAGAGGGTAAGGAGAGTTACCTGGATTAGATGCTGGCAGCATTGAGGATAGCAAATTGCAGTGATATTCAGAGAGATAAGCTGGTGGTTTTGTGAGTCTGTTATATTTTCTGGTTGGTACAGGAGGGGAAGTAGGAGAGATTATGTCATGTGGTGAAGGAGGTAACTGGTGAAGAGAGGGAGAAGAGATGATGTCATGTGTTGAAGGAGGTAAATTATGAAGAGATGGAGGAGAGGTAGGTTTATTTGGTGAAGTTAAGGATGGCGGAATATCTGTGAGAATGTCAAATGTGTCAAAGGTATTTGTATCAGGGTTGATACTGACAGAATTATTTTCAGGTGGGGGTGAAGCAAAAGGAAAGATAGTTTCATGGAAGATTACATTCCTTGAAACATAAAATTCATGGGTGAGAGGATCATAAAGGAGGTAGCCTTTGGTGCCTTCCTTATATCCAAGAAAGGTGAATTTTCTTGCCCTTGGTGCAAATTTTGTTCTATTGTTATGTAAGGTCGAGGAGTATGCAAGACATCCAAAAACTTTTAAATGATTAAGGCTGGGAGGAGTAGAATGAAGCATTTGATAAGGGGTGAGGTTGTTCAAAAGAGGGGTGGGAAGTCTGTTGATAATGTGAATAGCTTGTTGTATGGAGAGGTGCCAAAGGTTATGAGGGAGATGAGAGTGAAAAGAAAGAGCACGTGCAACATTCAAAATGTGTTGATGCTTTCTTTCCACGATGCCGCTTTGTTGAGGTGTTTCAACACATGACCTATGATGGATGATACCTCTAGAAAGCTAAAAACTAGTCATGAGAAACTCAGGCCCATTGTCACTACGAATACATTTGAGTTTCTTATCGAATTGAGTTTCTATGAAGGAAATGAAATTAATTAAGTGAGTTCGGGTTTCACTTTTATTTTTCATGAAAATTGTCCAAGTAAACCTGCTGTAATCATCTACAAGTGTTAGAAAATACTTATGACCACATATGGAAGGGGTGGAAAGAGGTCCCCATATATCAGCATGAATTAAATCAAAAATGGCAACAGATTTAGTATTACTATGAGCAAAGGGTAAATTTCTTTGTTTAGCCAAATGGCAAGTATGACAAGGTTTATGATTGTCATTGAAAGTGACAAAGGGAAAATGAGATGAAATACATTTGTGTATATGAGAACTTAAATGTCCTAGTCTAAAATGCCAAATGGTGGCAGGATCAGGTTTAGAAGAATGTAAATGAGTAGAGATATAGGTGTTGACAGAATCAGGTGTGGGAGAGAGATCCAGAGATGAGGTAGTGTCAAGCACATACAATTTGCCAATCCTCCTAGCTGTAAATCCAGTCATCTTGGGATGGAGTAGCTGCACAATTTTACAACAATTAGGGTAGAGTTTGACATCATATAAGGTGGAATCAAATAGAGTAGTAACAGAGATAATGTTGACATGAAATGAAGGAAAATAGTAAACATTATGAAGAACAAGGGAGTCATATAACAAAACTGAACCAGCTATTGTGGTAGTAACAGTGTCACCATTAGGCATGGTCATAGATTTGGGTGCAATGTGATATGTGGAAAAATAACTGTCAAAGATATGAGTGATGTGATCAGTGACACCAGTGTCAATGATCCATCATTGACTAGTATTATCACATTGGGGTTTTGAGAGATTCTTACCAGATGAGGGAGAGGGAGAGGTATGAGAGACAGAATTTGTAGCAAAAAGAGAATTAACTGAAGAAGGTGAATTAGATTGCAAGTTGGATTGTTGGAGGAGCTGTAAAATCTGAGTATATTGCTCTTGAATAGTGGACAAAGAAGCACTTGATCCATTTGTTGATGTGGAAGCGGATGATGATGAGGAAATTGGAGCAGAACCAGCATCTTGAACAGAGTTCACCACAGAAGCATTTCCTGCAGGTGATGAGGAATTTTGCTTACGATGTTGAAAACCAGGAGGATACCCGTGCTTGATGAAACAAGTCTCAATAGTGTGGTTGGTGCGACCACAGTGAGTGCATAGCGGATTGCCACGGCCACCGGAGGAATATCCACGGCCACGACCACGACCGGAGTTGTGAGAAGAACGAGAAGGCGTTTGAGAAAAGTAATTCACCGACGATTGATTCTCAATTGAAGAATCAGTGGTTGAAGGAAGATTGAACAGGCGTTCTTGTTGAAGAATCAGATTGAACGCATTGTCTAGGGTTGGAAGTGGAGACATCAGCATAATCTGCGAACGAACATGAGAGTATTGATCACCAAGACCTTTCAAGAACTTGATTACCTTATCTTGCTCCTTGAATTTGCGTAGATCTGTAGCAGCATCACAAGAACACGGTATAGCACAAGTACAATCACGAATTGGGCGAAAAGTTTCGATTTCTTCCCAAAGCGTCATCAATTTTGTGAAATACGAAGAGATATCAAGAGTTCCTTGTTGAAGACGAGCTACTTCCTCTTGAATATCAGCAATGCAAAAAATATCACCCTGAGAGAACCGATTCTCCAAACTTTTCCATACAAGAGAAGCACGATCACACCAGAGGAGAGATTTCGCAATATCTTCAGAGATGGAACGTTGAAGCCATGAGAGGACGAGGTTGTTACATCGAAGCCAGGGTTCATAGAGAGGATCAGAGATAGGAGGAGGAGAAAGAGTGCCATCAACAAATTTTACCTTGTTCTTGGAGGTAAGAGCCACCTTCATCGATCTGCACCAGATTTGATAATTCTTGTTATCAAGCACAGGTTGAACGAGAATAAGAGATGGATTCTCATTCGGATGCATATAATATGGATTGGAGGGATTGGTAGCAAAATCAGAGTAAGAAATCACCATTGTTGAGGTGATTCAGCAAGAAAAGAAATTGCAGAACGCAAAGAAGAAGATGAATCGCGGAAAAAAAAGGTTTTCAAACTGATACCATGTTAACTTTGGAATACCAAAGGAGAGAAATTATTAAGGAAGGTATATTCATTATAAAACCCTAATTACAATGTAAAAGTGTAGTTAATATATATAGTAAACTAGGGAGCTACTAACTCCTAACTTAGCCCCGAACTTAGCTAAACTAATTCAGTTATAACTATGATTAACTAAGATTAATTAGAGTTATTATTTACATCACTATTTTCATCATGTAATACGTTCGGTGCCCATTTCGGAAAAATTCGACAACCGGAATCAAAGATAAGATACAAATCTTGGAAATAAACAAACATGTTAAAATGCAATGATGATGCAAATGCAAACATGGGATCAAGGTATCAAAATGCTCTGAATATCTGTTGTGCTGCTGACTGAATAAAACCAAGATTCACTCTGACAAGAAACCCGGAGCACCAGAATATCGGAATACCGAGATTAGAATACTAAGTTCCAAGGTTCACACTGATAAGAAATCCATATAACCAAGGTTCATACTTTGACATATCATTATTTACTTTAACTCTGCGTCACAATGACTTTGGATAGTGACCCTACCATATATTTTGATGTAGCAAACTTCTAGCATTCTCATGAATGCTCAACCTATTAAAGGAAAAGCAATTGTTTCTAACCTACACATTCCCGACAGTGAAGTCATTACTCCTACTTTTCTTTCCACGGTTAGTCTGTTTACTACTCCTATTTCTCTTAATCTATTTATTATGTATCAAAGTTAGAGCACCTAACAAATCATACCATTACTTTCCCATTTTCTTCCTACCATGTTACTTCCCAAAACTGGAGCGATGAGGCTAATTCAAGAAATATCCCTTATAAGAGGTTGTTCCAAGAATATTCAATTGAGGAGCTAGGAACTTCAACTATGTTGTCACCCAAGCAAAGTTCAACCAAGAGCGTGAAACATGCCAAGGTGAAATGATCCCGCACCTTCGTCGCAACTTATTTTAGTACAACAAGCTTCAGTTCTGTTGTTACAACAAGTTTTTTTTGGTTATTAGGGAGAATATTCAACCTCCAAAACTTGATCCCACTCTTTTGAAAAGTATTCACCTTCACCCTTGACTATGGAACATGCTTTTTTGTAACCTAATGTTATTGACAGTGAACTGACAATGACATCTTGTATTCAATGACTTTTATATATGAATATATTTTGAAGTGGTTTTTAATCTTCCCTATCATTTTATATTTAACTGTATATTTTCTCTAAGTATTTCACTTGGCTTCTAAACTTAGAACATACTTAGTTCATGGTTGTAGTCATAATTTGAACTTATATCTGCAACAAATTCTTTTAATCCTATAGGTCAAGATTTGCTTTTGTTCATGTTAACTACTTATGCTACACATGCTCACATGATTAGTCCCATTTTTTAATTTCGATTGTCATGATTTCTTAACCTGCATGCTCAGGGGCTACCTTCTTATCCTTTAAATACATAATAGGCTAACTTTAGACAACTCACTACTAGAAATACACTGGTTTCCTGCGGATTTACCTGCGGATTTTGACAAAATTTCCGCAGGAAACCGATTACCTGCGACTCTTCCTGCTATTTTCTGTTCCCAGCTAAAACCTTCGTGGGTAATTAATTTAGCAGGTAAAGTCGCAGGAAAAAATCGCAGGTAAAACAGATAAAATCGCAGATAATACGGCAGGTAAATGAAATTGTCGCAGGAAAAGTCGCAGCAAATTTAGTATCCGCAGGTAAAGTCGCAGGTAATTTCTTTCTAAGGTTTTTTAATTTTTATTATTAATTGTGTTTAATTCATATTTAAAATATTAGAATTAATGTTAAATATCATAATAACAATAATATAAAAATAAAAATCTAATTTGAATAAGCAAATGCAACACTAATCACATTCAAATTTTTAAAGCAACCAAACAAGTACTCTAGGTTTTCATTACTAAAAATGACACAATCAAGTTAATAATAATCACTTGTCCAAACTAGTTAACAAGAAAAACAATGCAAATTTCAAACTAGTTAACAAGAAAAAAAATCCAAATCAATTACTTGTTGTCAAAGAAATCTCCAAAATCATCAATAACAACTGCATCAGGCAATTTATAAAACAGATGGAAGGCAGCAAAGTATTTCCTAATATCTTCATCATCATTCACATATCTATCTCAAACAATCAAAAAATAATTAAATACATGATTTCTCTCTATTCATAGAATTTCACATAGTTTGTTTCTCTCTATTCACAGAATTTCACATTCCGCCTCTCCATGGAAGCTTCTAATTAGAAATGGCAAAGTACTTCAATAACAGGATTATATGAACCTAACAACTCCTGTGCAATGACAACAACAAATACTTCAATCCCCTTGTACAAGTCGCCTACACTACTGAGTTTGGATTGTAAAGACATGTTTCTATGCATAATTGGTGTAACGGGATCATCTTAACCTACACTACTGAGTTTGGATTGTAAAGACATGTTTCTATGCCTAGAGTAAATGTATCTTCAACTTCACCTTGAAATTCAGTACAAAAACAAAGTGCATGCTTTCAAGTACTGTTTTACACAACTAAGTGTGTATCTTTTACCCAGTTCACGTGAACAAAACTCCATCTCCGAGTGTAAGCTAATAAATAGATGGTATAGGAAAATGTAGAAACATAACAAATTAGAACATAATCATTTATAAGACAAACCTGAATGCGATTGCGGTGGGGAAAACAAGATACAGCCTGATGGCCCAGCAACTCCTGAATTTCTCTCTGCCTTTCCCTCTCAGCCTTCTCAAATCATTACTTTTTATCTAACCTTTGTACATCTGAGACATGTAAGAAGAACACAATCGCTAAAGTGCACGATTCAAAGAAATGTTTCTTATATAAAACATGATTTGTGATTGTGAAAATGTGGCAGTGACATACCTCTCCATAAGAATCTTCACCTATGAAAGAAGCTGGGTCGAAGTTGTTTGTAGCTGCCCCAATCTCTTCCGATAAAAAACTTATAATTTGGCAGGCCAAGTGCTCCGGATTTCTTTGCTTGAGATATATATCCTTTATGTACACAGAAAATAAATGTTTGTGAATCTATATTTACCACAGAAAGTGAACAAGAACATGATTAAAAAAGATAGAGTACTTGCATCAGAAAGAAACTTAGAGGTGTATCCGGAAGCTGCTTATTTTGATTCGCTGTCTCCAGACAATTTCTACCATACAAAACAGTCCTATCACTAGAATTTGAAACTAGAAATTTCGGTAAGCTCCTAGTCAAGAGATTCGACGATAATTAACAACTTCAAGCTCAGAATTGCAAGAAACATTCTCGAATAGTTCATACTTCATATGGTTATGACAAACTTCTGCAATAATATTACGGAAACATATTCATCAATAGAAGACAGCAAGCAAAACAGTACTTGCTTCCGGACTTGAATAGTCAATAGTTCATACTTCATATGGTTATAACAAACTTCTGCATAGAAAATTTGGAGGATTTGAATAAACATTTGCTTTAGAAAAACTACACATCTTATGTTAATAGGGTAAGCACTGCTCCTACGGTTAATCAGTGGTCAGAGCTATTCCTACGAGTCTCTAAAGGCCAACCACAATCTTCTATAATAATTCTTCTGAGATATAAAAGAAAAAGAAAGCCAAAACTTCAATAACTAAGCAGACTACAGCACCAACATATTAGACAGGGGTGTCTCAATAAGATTTAACAATAAAAGATAGCGCACCATAACTAAATTTAAGAGGACTAAAATATCTCCTGGCTTAAACCAGATCTCGGGATTCAAATGCAGTAGTGTTACAACTTTTGGGGAGAATTTGGATCTGGATTTCCTGTCTGCCTGTGCAAGAAGGGAAAGGTATGTGCCTTTCAAGCAACCTTTTCCAGACTTCCTTAAAATTAAAATAAAAAATAGACAAACCCAGATTAAGACATCGCAGTATCACACCGCCAACCCACTTCACTTCGCCGACCTCCAATGCATCGTCTGGAAAAAATTGTGGGACAAAAAGCATAATAGTTGCAGAAGGCCTATTTCTTAGTACAAGATTCATCAGATGGAAAAGGTTGTTTGAAAGGCAGGGAACCTCAATTCAGCCCCCACACAGCTCAACTGTGCACGGAGGATTTCCGGTGAGAACCAAAAAAGATATCAAATCAAATCACAGTCATACAAACATAGAAAAGAAAAATGCATCTAAGGTTCAGACAAACCAAAGGTACCAAACACAGTCTAAGCACACAAAACCATCAAAAACCAAAACTCTTAGCAGTTAGTATCAAACACATAACCAAAATATAAACGACACTAAGGCCTAATAACATTTACATAGAATGTGATTATCCAGCTAACGAGAATGTCACAATACATATCAGTATATGTATCTTACCAGAAACAATCCAATACTTGTTCTTATCTTAATTCTAAACCCAACATAAAGTTAACCTTTTAACAACAAAATACTAACACAATTTAAAAATTAAATAAAGAGCAAACCCACCTTGCCTTGAAGACTCATCAGAGCAAATTTTCACTTTTTTCACACCCAGAGAATCTGAAGCTTAGTGGAGAAAGCAATAGCAACCCAATCAGGCTGCGAAGAAGACCACTGAGCACTAATTGGATCACATGTACTCTATCATGCAATGGTTCTGTTGGCATTGAAAGATGTTAAAATAGAAGATGTTTTGCAGGTTCTGCGCCAGAGATTTTCCAATTCTGGTATTGAGGAAAAGAGAAGTCGCACAACCCAGAAATCGGTGGAAAATTGAATGTTCTCTGTCAAGTATGTATTTTAAACAACATATTTAGCTTCTGGTGTCATATTCGGATGTACAAGATATGCAGTTGCCGTGTGACTGTGTCTGAGCAGGGGTAACTCTGGCACATATAGCAAACTGCAGGTCTGTAATATCCTGAGTTGTTCTTTTCTTGCCCTTTTAGTCTTTATTTGCCAAACTTAGATTGTAAAACCTGTTTCCTCCTGTAATTCCGTTAATTTATTGATTTTAGCTTTGACTCTTTTTGATTCCATACTATTATCACAAGAATTAAGTGAATACCATGTGGTTTTAAATATTTACATATTAAATGTTATGCTTTTAAATAATTATTTTGATATTTTGATCACTGCTATTAACCTACTTGTCAGACAACTTCTTATAAAAAGGTAATAGATCAACACTTACTATTTCTTATTGCCATAATATAATTATTGAATGCCAAAAGGCAGATTAAAATGGCCAAGTATGCCACCTGATGCTTGCATCTGCGTGATGAATCTGATTCAATAATACTTTTCACTGAAATTATTGACCGATAAATTAGATAGACAGATCATAGTAAAAGCAGAGATGGACAGATTATGACATTGGAGCTGGATAAGGAGAAAGTGGAGGTACACCAACCAACATTTAACAAAGCATATAACAGCAACTGCAACCAATATAAGTGTCCTATTTGACTAAAACTAACCTTTCTCCGGCAAGGTAATATCCTCCATGGAGCCCTCAATGACTTCTACTACATTTTCAAGACTATTCGCTTTGACAAGTGCCCGAGCGAGTTCGAACATCTTAGTAGCTTCCACTGCATACACCTTCTTTGCACCAGCCCGTGCTGACCATATAGCCAGAACCTCTGACTCAGGAGACAAATGAAGTTTTCTTTAAGTTGTGCATTTCATCAAACAGCTGGAAGTCATACAAAAAATACCTGATGTCATGCAAATCAATACCTAAGAAATCCAAAAGCACAAACACTAATACAACAATTTTGGAGAATAAGCGAAAAGTGATAACGATAAAGGATTTTATATTCTATAACAAGCGATGGAAAACCGATGAAGAAATGGAGAGACAAACCGGATAGGATGCAAACGCAATCAGAAGCTGTGATTTGTTGAAGAAATTAGGGATACGATGAAAAGAGAAATTAGAGAATCCGGAAGCAATTTCAATCTGGAAGCGATTTTGGGCTATGATTTGATAAAGCAATTTCAATCTTGAAGTGATTTTGGCTATGATTTGTTGAAGTGAAATGTTGAAGCGATTTCAATCTGAGGGGGAAAGTGGGTTCAACGCCCAACTCTTAAATTTTACATGGGTTTTATTTTTTGAAATTTTTATATCTTTTATTTATTTTATTTTAAACAATAGTTTTTAATTGGTGTAAAAAAACAATAATTTTAAATTAAAAAATATTATTTATTTAAAAAAGATTTTAACATAGATTGTGTAGCTTGTTGTTTTTGTTCATAACAATCTTTACAATTGTATGGAGTACTATTTTTTTATGGTTATAATTATAATATACACTTTAAGTGAAAAATATTCTATCTTAAACATATTATATCATACTTATATATATATTAGTGGTAAATAGTTATATATATTATTTATTTTCAAAAATCATTATATGAATTTGTTAGACTAATGGTTCATGTTCACGTCTCTTATCCGAAAGTTCTTGAATTCGATATTCGAAATGTCATATTTTTTAACATGTTTTATAATTTATTTTTAAATTTTAAACTTTTTATAAAATTATAAGTTGAAGAATTACACACCAATTATACCATAAACTTATATTTTAAAATTTTCTAATTTTCACAACAATAAAAAAATATAAAATAAATAATTTTTTTTTCTTGTTCAAAAAAAAACATAGTAAAATTTTCTTTAAAAAAATAATAAATGACTATTTGAATTAAAAATAGTTCTAGTAATGTTTGTTTATATATATATATATATATATATATATATATATATATATATATATATATATATATATATATATATATATATATATATATATATATATTATTTATTTTCTAAAATTAATAAATCAATTTGTTAGATCAGTAGCTCATACTCATTGTCTAGATGACATCCATAGAGTTACACAAGTTTCTAACTATTATAAAACATAGTGTGAACATAATGCAGATGTCAACGTAAATCCAACAAAAGATGAACAACTACAGCAAAAACATAAGCTAAAATATTAAAGTCTTCAAAGTCTTCAAGCATTTCCTTTAGCTTTATCTTTTCCCGAACTACCTGAAATATTGGACATGGGGTGAGATATAACTTATCTCAGTGGATCCCACATATTTTATTGGTTCGCTTATCCAAATACGTCTATTACTACCACATTAACCTAATAATGCACATTCGTATTAGGCGAGGGAACTAATGGATCAAAACTCTTGAGTTTTCACAATGCGTGATCGTACGATCACCTATTACCACATTCGAAATAACAAGTGTTTAAGAAAATGGAACTCTTATTACAACTATTCTCATACTCACAATACACAAGCGTATAAGAGAACAACGCTCTTATTGCTTCCAAAACATAAGAACACCGGCTTCTAACTATGCGGTCAATGAATATACTAGGCAAAAGTTAGTCTCTTTGAACAGAGTAAATTCGAATTACCAAGCCTTATCCATTCGAGCATGGTTTTACGAAGCGACCTACCCCCGTAGTCTTGAAAATGTACATCTTGGAGACTTACATGTCTGATCATACTCCACCCTTTAAAAAAAATTTACTTTTTTCTAATTTTCACAACAATAAAAAAATATTAAATAAATAAATTTTCTTTAAAAAATAAAAAAAACCATTTAATATAGTATGTTTTATAATTTTATTTATTAAGAGTAAAAATATAATTAATTTAAAAAAAAAAAAAAAAAAAAACTAGTACCAAATGCCGCAGTAAATATTGCAGTAAAGTTCTCAGCAAAATCCGCAGTAAACTTCGCAGTAATTCCTGCGACATTTCCAGAAACTTTTGAGGTTTCCTTGGATAACCAATTCCTGCGAAATAAATCGCAGTTAATTCCGCAGGAACATTGATAAATTATTTTAAAATCATAAATCACGGGTAAGGTCTCAGGAATTCCTGCGAAATTTGATGCAACTCAGTTTTTCGCAGAAAACACTATTTTACAATATAAATTCGCAGGTAAAGTCGCAGGTATACCTGTGGATAATTTTCCCCAGGAAAATCCGCAGGCAATTCGTGTATTTCTAGTAGTGACTACTCACTAAAAAGTTCATGTCTATCCATTTCATTTGTTGCTTTTTGCTTCTAATCTTGATTCTATTTATGCTTATTTTGTTATCATGCTTCACATTTTATGATTATGCTTTATGCTTCAACAATTCTCACAATACTTTTCATGACCACACTATATCAGCTTTTGCTCCATTTCAAATTCTTTGTTTAATATTGGAAAAGTGAAAATCATATTTCTTGCTTCATGTCATTAATCTTGAATGCATGCTCCTTAATTACCCTGTTTGCAACAAATGATTCTAGTTCTAAGCATTTTACTCTTAAACATTGTATTAACATTAAAGTTCATTGTTGTAGTCATAAAATTTACTTATTTCATGTAACATAATGCTTGTACTTCTCATCTAATTTTTACGGCAAAGTTAAACTTAACCATCACTAACTATCACCAATTCTGCTTCAGTTATAAGCATTTTCGTTATAAGCATTTAACTTATTAAACATATTTTTAACAAATCAGTTCATGGTTGTAGTCATAAATTGAACTTATTTCTGCAGCAAAACATGGCTTTAATCATCACTAAGCATTGTCAGTTATTTCTAGCTTGAACTAATTTCTAAGCATTTAACTTATTAAACATAGCTTTAACCATCATTATACATTGTCACTATCGTTACTCAATCAATTTCCAATTTCACAACTACTAACACTTCCTACCACACATTTGTAAGTAATAGGTTTTTCACACCTAAAAGCATAACAGAAAAAAATACAATGTATGCAAGTAGTGTGACATTCTACATATGAAGCAACCTTTATTTATAGCTTTATTAAAGTATTGGTTTTATGAATTTTTTATATTAAAATAATGGTTTTGAGGCACACTACTACATAAATACTTGGGTTAATTGTGATTTACCCCCCTGACATATGAGAGTGTTTTGGTTTACCCCCCCACCGTTGCCATAGGCAGGTTTTGGCAACGATTTTTTCAAAAAAACCGTTGCCTAAAGGCATGTAGGGGGGTAAATCAAAATTCGCTCATATGTCAGGGGAGTAAATCACAATTAATCCTAAATACTTTATGCATATCTAAGAAATAATATTGTTATATCGACTGCAACAGGCCATAATATATTAACCAAAGGGTACAAGATGCATAAGGTATGTCAATTACAGTTGGTATTATTTAACTTACTGCTTATTTTAGCTACATCTAAGGACACTATCAGATAAAAGTATTATTTTATACTCCAGATTTGTAAAAGAGATGTCTACATCACTATCTTGACCTATGGACTTACTGTTTTCATACTTCCCTGCACTAACTGCCCTATAGATGTTGTCTATCGCCAATAAATGCATCTCAACCATATTGTTACATCTCAATTTTGTCAAAATAACTACCAATTCAAATATGAATTTTATCTTTTGTGTTTAGTTTTAGTTTTTTTTTTGTGAAAATTAAATTCAAAAATAGTTACAGATTGTGTTCATAGTCTATTAGAATGCAGTTGAACCCAATATGGAGAATATCAATGTCTCTCTTGAAGGTAATTGACAACTCTCACACTAATTTAGGTTCCAGGTATTACTTCAAATTCACCTTAATTAATAAAAAATGTAGATACTTGATAACTCGGAAAAATATTGTATTTTTCGACACAATTCACATGTAATTTTATGGTTTTATGTTTGTTCTTAGTGCATGTTCTAAGTATTTGACTCGTAGGAGTGTTCATGCGAGAAAAGAGAGTGAAATAGGCATTATGCACTGTCATGACAACCTCCTTGCCAGCATGATGCCCGTCATGACGTGGCAACCGGAAGACCCGTCAGCACTAGAGGGAAATTTTTGAAGAATTTGTGCGCCTGCTGGATGATGGGTAGGTCATCATCCGGATGACGTGAGTCATCCTTTCCTGATTCATGACAAGCAATTGACGCCATCCTTTCCTGATTCATGACAAGCAATGTGTCATCACCATAGCGCCCGTCATGGTGTTAATGCTAAAAAGTTCCAGCCACGTTTTTATACTCAATTCTATTTTTACCTCCACTATATCCTATACGATTTGGGACACCCTTATACGAATTTTTATCACAATAAATTGGACCTTTTAGTGTAGTTTCAAATATTCAGGTTTTTAGAATTTTATTTTAGGCAGAATATCACTTTTGTTAAAGCAGTTATTTTCTCACACTGAGAGACTTTTGCAACTTGGAATTAGGTTATGCAAATCTCCAGTCTGTTCTAGGATCGTTCATATTGTAATCTTGTTTGCATTAACTTTCCGGATTTTTATTCAAACATTCATTCTATACTTATTTGGAACTTTTTCTTATTAATATTATGTATTCACTCCTATTTCCAAGCACTACTACAAAACGCGCGAACAACAACGTCAGGTTTACAACAGATTCATATACACCGTTGTAATAGGTTAAAATTTTTGCGCCCAGTGAGTAGCTGGATTTATAAACAGTAATTTAATGACGATTGTCTTAAAACACCATAGTAATAAATGATGTGTAGCAAACTTCGATTCCCAACAACTACATTTTTTCCATTTTTAGAGTACATTAAGCGTGTGTCACTTAAGTCCATTATTTAAAAAATAAATTGTAAATAATTTTACAACGGTGAAGTAAACCAACTATTGTTAGAGGACTTACAATTCCACTACAGTTGGGTTGTCCAACCGCGATTAAAAGGTTTACTGATAAATTAAAACAAAACTTATTTTGTATTTATTTCATAAGACGCCCTAAGCGAACAAGCGAGCCAGAGACGACAACGGTGGCATAATTTTTACCCTCTTCGTATCCATTCATTTGGAGCTCAAATCTTCACCCTCTTCGTTCATTTGATTCTTCAGCTTTGAAGTACTGTACTCTTCAACATCTTCATTCCTTTTTTCTTGGTTTATGTTGTATATGCTCAAATATTCACCCTCTTCGTTCATTTGATTCTTCAGCTTCGAAGTACGGTACTCTTCAACATCTTCATTCCTTACGTGCATAAGATTCTTCAGCTTCGAAGTACGGTATTCTTCAACATCTTCATTCCTTTTTTCTTTGTTTATGTTGTATATGTTCAAGTCAGTATGAGAGTAGATGTTTCATATGCTTTAGGTTTAGATTTGCATATGCATATGCTTAAGTTTTTGGATTAGATTTTGGTGTGTCATTCACATTATTATACGCCTATAAATTTTAGAAGTTGTTATGGATCGTAGTTGGATGAAAGCCGATAGATTAGGTCCGGTTTATGAGAACAAAGTTCTTGAATTCCTTGAATACGCTAATAAACATCTTCCCGACAATAATGATATCTTTTATTGTCCTTGTGTTGTTTGCGCGAATATAAAAAAGGGTACAAAGAAAGAAATATTCCATCACCTATATTGTGATAGTATATGTCAAAATTATATAATATGGACGTGGCATAGTGAAGTGGATAAAGAGGAAAGTTGGGCGTCACGAAGTCAAAGAGTGGATGAAGATGAATATATGGAAGATCAACTAGAGGATATGTTCCGTGATATTGGGGAATCTTCTTTTAAGAATGCTCATATTTATGATACTTTATGTAGTGATAAAGACACCCCTTTATATAATGGATGCACATATTTTACACGATTTTCGCTGGTGTTAAAGTTGTTTAATCTGAAGACAAAAAATGGATGGTCGGATAAAAGTTTCACGAAATTACTTGAATTGCTAAAGCAAATGTTACCAGAAGATAAAAAATTGTCGGATCGTTGCTATGAGGCCAAGAAGATATTGTGTCCAATGGGTCTAGAGTATATCAAAATACATTCTTTCCCTAATGACTACATATTATACCGGAAAGAGTATGAAGACTTGTATCAATGTCCAAAATATGGTGTGTCGCGTTACAAGCTGAAGGCCAACAAAGGTGATGACAATGACTATGACAATGTTAGTACGAAGCATCCTTTTGTTAAAGTGTTATGTTACTTGCCAATAATTTCACAATTTAAGAGGCTTTTTACTAATTCGAATAACGCAAAGAATATTAGATGGCATGCAGATGAAAGGACTCGTGATGGAAACATTCGCCATGTAGATGATTCGTTGCAATGGAATAAAATTGATTCGTTGTTTCCAGATTTTGGAGTTGACCAAGAAACCTTAGGCTTGGGCTTGCCACCGATGGAATGAACCCCTTTGGTAATCTGAGCACTAATCATACTCTGTGGCTTGTTTTTCTCACTATTTACAACCTATCTCCTTGGTTGTGCATGAAGCGCAAGTATACACTGTTAAGTATGATGATTTCTGGACCACGACAACCTGGTAACGACATAGATGTTTATCTAGGTCCATTAATTGATGATTTACGACTCTTGTGGGATGAAGGCATTGAAGTTGATGATGCATATTCTAGGGAAAAGTTTAAGATGCGTGCAATGTTATTTTGCACAATCAACGACTTTCCTGCTTACGATAACTTGGCTGGATGTAGTGTCAAAGGACATAAAGTGTGTCCTATATGTGAAAATGATACTTGTTATCACCAACTTGAGTTTGGAAAAAAGACTATTTACCTTGTGCATCAAAAATTTCTAAAACTCGTTCATCCTCATCGTAGATTACGGAAGGCTTTTAATGGAGAGCAAGAGTTTGATGAAGCTCTCGAACCTTTAACCGGGGATAAAGTTTATCAACGGAAGGAACACATTAATGTTGTCTTTGGGAAGAGAGAAAAAGAAAAAGGGGCAATTGCAAAAAAATATGGAAAAAGAGGCCCATCTTCTTTGATCTTCCATATTGGTCAAGTCTTGATGTTATACATTGCCTTGATGTGATGCACATAGAGAAAAATGTGTGTGATAGTTTGATTGGCACACTTCTAAACATTCCAAGTAAGACTAAAGGTAGTAAGACTTCCCGTCTTGATATGGAGAAGATGGGGTATACGAAAATAGTTGGCTCCAAATGAGAAAGGAAAAAGAACTTATCTGCCTCCAGCATGTCACACTCTATCTAAAAAGGAAAAGAAAATTTTCTGCAAGTGTTTGTAAGGTATTAAAGTTCCGCAAGATTACTCATCCAACATCAAGAAACTTGTATCAATGAAAGATCTCAAGTTAATTGGTTTAAAATCTCATGATTGTCATGTATTGATGCAACAACTTCTATCGGTGGCTATCCGTGGGATCCAACCAAAAAATGTGAGAGTAACTATAACGAAATTGTACTTATTTTTCAATGCCATATGTAATAAAGTTCTTGATTTCAAAAAATTAGATGAATTAGAAGATGAGGCTGCCATAATCTTGTACAATTGGAGATGTATTTTGTGTCATTACTTGGACTGCATACGACATTGGTCATTATATCTTTTATACAAAATTAAAATATGATTATAGTACAATGTAAAATTACGGGGTTATGGTTGAAGCCAAATCGATGTATTTCTCTAGTTCGAAAGATAAGAATCTTGTATTGACAACTATCGCGTTTTATGGTGTCATTGATGAGATTTGGAAGATTGATGTTATTTTCAAAGTGGCTTTATTTAAATGCAAGTGGGTTCCCAATAATAGTAATGGTGTACACCTGATGACTTAGGATTCACCCGGGTCGACCTTGGCAAGACATTTTTTATGACCGAACCATTCACCATGGCTTCTCAAGCAAAATAAGTTTTCTATGTTACCGACCCATCAGACATATCGGGAAAATGGTCAATCATTCTCCAAGGAAAACACATTCCTCTTAGTGATGAAAGTCTTGATATTCCGTCCACGCCTTCTTACACAACACAAGTTCCTACCTCATGATGAAGTTGATTGAGATGTCGTGCATGCTATTTGAATCGATCATGAAGAAATCATATGGGAAAATTAACAAGTATGTAACTTACTCTTTATTCATAATATATTAACTGTATGTTATAGTTTCTAAGTATTTTTACTAACAAGTATAATTATTTAAAATCATAGGTCTTTAGAGTCAAGACACCAAGAGACAAGAAACCAAAACACCAAGTTACAGTTATGTGATGTTATGTAATGTGTAAACTGTAGGTTGTTTATTCTCATAAATTGTAGGATGTTTGTTCTGATACAATTGAATATGATACAATTATGTGATATTATGAATATGATACAATTAATATTATTATGATAACTTTATCACAAATGTGAGTTGTATTTTCTGTTGTGATATGGTGAACAATAATACATGTTAAAAAATTGGATTAATTATAAAAGCAGGATAATATTTGTTAATTCTGCAGAAAATGTAACAACGGTTATATGTCATAACCGTTATAATATCTCGCGCGCTGTCCAAAAAAAATAAATATCAAAACAACACAGTTGAGAATCGAACATATGACCATTATTTTTTTCACAACGGTCTTTTGGAAAACCCGTTGTGATAGGGCGCGCGCTTTCCAGTTTATTACAACGGTTACTGGACCGTGATTGTAAGTATCATATATACAACGACGCTCTACATAACAACGTCTGAGTCTGCGTGGTTATATATATTTCCCAACCGTTGTTAAATGGGATTTCCGTAGTAGTGAAGTTCTAATATCATACTGCTTTTCTCTACTACTTGCATGTGCCACTTCTTAAATATTATTATAATGAGTATGTAAGTGTTAGATTTAATTTTTAATTATTGTTTCTGTCTTGTTTCTATTATGTCATGCTAAATCTATGGAGTCTGGAATGTTAGGATTGTCGTATCGATAGTGCTTGCAAATAAGTCATAAAAATTATAATTGAATGAGTTTTATTTAAAGGGTTGAATGTAATTTTGCTTTTAATTGTTTTGTTTACTGCAAAAGCATAACTTAGAGATACCAGTTCTGATTCGAAAGAACATAACTTGTATCTAACTTAGAAAAAAAATCAGTTTTTAATTATCAACACTGCGAAAACACCTTTTCAATTATTAAATAGGAAAAATACCATTTTTTAAAAAGGTGATTTTAAGAACATAAACGGACACGCGAAAGTGGGCGTTTATGCGCCTAAAATCTGGTATTTGATGAGCGAAAGTCGGTAATACCTTTAAGTTAATTTTTCCACCTTAAACAACTTTTCGAATAATTAAAAGCAATTAATTTCCAAAAATAGAGTTTTGCACTTTAACACGCTGAACACGCAAAAGCGGTTGTATAGATTTTATGCTAAAACCCGATTCCAACTGCACGAAAGAGAACATTTCATTTAAATTAATTATTTTTCTTATAATAAAATATTATCCCAATTTAATTATAAGCTAAACGACTTAGCGAATGTTATTGGTCAACGAGAGCTACATTCCAGTCTCTCGTCTCTTAATTGATTTTAAAACTAGCTTATTTATTTCTTTTACACAACAAAACTAGTATCCATAGTTATATATTTACATAGTAACAATAGATAACAATGAGTTGATAATTGGTCTCTGTAGGTTCGACATTTTTTATATTACTACGATATTTTCGTGCACTTGTGAACCTATCAAGTTTTTGGCGCCGTTGTCAGGGACTAAGTTAATCAATATCATGATTTCGTTGCTTCGACGTATAGACTAAGGCACTTTTATTATTTTCTTTCCCTTTTCTCGGTTGTATGCCAAGTACCCGTAAAATAAGGGACGAGTTAGAACAACTGGTTGACGATATCAAACGTTTTCTTCGTATTAGACGCCGATTAGAACAACTCTGCGCCCAATACACCATCCCAATAGTTGCGCAAATTGATGAGCGCCCTCTTAAGGACTTTGTCGTCCCATATCTGGACGAGGCTCATTCGAGCATTACTCCTATGACAATTCAAGCTAATAATTTTGAGCTTAAACTCTCCCTTCTACAAATCGTGCAGCAAAACCAATTCTCTGGTAGCCCTACGAATGACTATAATATGCATCTTTCTGTTTTCATTAAGTATGCTGACATGTTATAGAATAATGGTGTCGATCCCGAAGCTATTAGATTACGTCTTTTCCCCTTTTCCATCAGGGATATAGCCAGAGCTTGGTTGCAGTCCCTCCCGTCTAATTCCATTACTACATGGAATGAGCTCAAGAAGGTATTCTTAGCCAGATATTTCCCGTAGTCAAAGACAATTTTAAGAAACAAAATCACTTATTTTCTACAAGTTGATAGAGAATCCATCTTTTAAGCTTGGGAAATATACAAAGACATGATGAGACTTTGCCCGCATCATGGCCTAAAGAAGTAGTTAATTATCCATGGTTTCTATAATGATCTCCTTTATAACACGAGGATGATAATTGATGTTGCGACTGAAGGGGATCTGATGGACAAGCCCATCTCTGAGGCCTATCAACTTATTGAAAACATTTCCCATAATTATTATTAATTGGGAAGAGAGCGCATCCCTATTGAAAAGTCTTAGACAAAATGTGGTATGTATGAAGTGAGAGGCCTAAAACATATGAGTGCTAAGGTATATGCCCTCACACAGAAGATTGATTATCTAACAATTACTCCAATAGTCACCGTTGTTGTAGTGACTCCCTGTTGAAAAATTTATGGAGTCCAAGGACATATCACATCTGACTATCAGTTGTTATATGAGCCTTCCTATGACTAGGCCAATTGTGCACAAAGTAACCCATACTCCAATACGTATAATATTGGATAGAGATATCATTCAAATTTATCCTATAAAAACAACAATATATTTTTACACCAAGCCCACCTCATCATATTCCTTCTAGATTTTCAGAACAATAAAAGATCCCCTGTTGCTCCTTCTGCACCTAAGAAGTCTACCCTATAACTCACGATGGAAAATTTTGTTATGTCTCAGACCCAACAAAACAAGGAGTTTATGAACCAGAACATTCATATTAATGAGTTGATCAGACAGTTGGAAAATAAGGTCCATGCCATGGCTACATATAATAAGATGCTTGAGACTCAAATCTCACAAGTAGCCCAACAACAAGCAGCCACTACTGCCCCATTTGATATTTTTCCAGATCATCCATAACCTAACCCAAAAGGCCACGCTAATGCCATCACACAACGAAGTGGGACGAAATCAGATGGCACTGTTGATCATAGAGTTAAAAACCTGACAATATGACAGATAGTAGAGAGAACTAGAGAAAGTTACTGATAGTAGCCCAATGAGAGAACCAGAAGCTGATAATGGGTCAGCACCCAAAGTAAAGGAGATAGTTGAGAAAGAACAACCGTATGTACCTCCTCCCCCTATAAGCCACCCATTCCATACCCTCAGAGACTTGCTAAGTCTAAGACAGAAGGTAAATTAAAAAAGTTCGTGAAGCTCTTGAAGCATCTCCACATTACTATTTCCTTTTCGGAGGCCATTACACAAATGCTCTCCTACACCAAATTCCTTAAAGAGATCTTTTCCAATAAGAGGAAGCTTGACGATGACAATACTGTGGCGCTCACTGAAGAATGTAGTGCCATCATACGAAATAATATGCCATAAAAACTAAAGTGGTTCAAATAATACTTAACACTTTTATATAAAACAAATTACCAGGCTAAAAAAAGGAGACATTTCATAGATATAACTACCAAATCAATGAATGGAAAAGGTCCTCAAAGGTACATTACTAGCTATAGTCGAAGCAAACTAATACAAATGATTTCAAATAAATCACAAGCATGAATTACAACAATAATGCACATTCATATTATTGATAAAGTACAAATAACAATAACTCAAATAACGCATATTCACAAAAATTAACAAATCATCAAAGCTAAAATGGTATTGACGATGGCTGCAAGTTCAAATGCATCATCAACTATAGTACATGTAAGCACATAGATCCATATTATCGATTTTGAATAAAATTTTCCTTCAACTTAAGCAACATTTTTCTGTCACATAAAACCCTAGAGGAACTATTTCATTTGAGGCACCCAACATGAATTCGATGGTTTACATCCCTTTCCATTTCTCCATCATTTTGTATTACTAATCTAAGATATTTAAAGTGTGTCTTATAGGATTATATGATCTTTAACTTTCACCTCTAGGTTAGAAACGTTTCTCCTTCTATTGAACTAACACTTCATATACTCAGTCTTACTCTTGCTTAGGTGAAAACCATGTGTATCTAAGGCTCGCCTCCAAGTCTCAAATCTCTCATTTAAATCACCCCTTGACTCTCAAAGTAAAACTATATCATATATAAAAAAAAAATACATCTTGTTACTAGCTCTTGGATGTGTTCCACAAGTACATCCAAAGTTAAAGTAAAAAGGTAGACGTAGGGATGAAACTTAGTGCAATCCTTTTGTAATGGGAAAAATATACATCTCTCCACCCTATGTCTTCATACCACTCGATACTCTTTCATATGTGTCTTGGATAATTCAAATATAGACAATCTTAATCCCTTTATTTTTTAGGACTTTCCACAAAATCTGTTTAAACACTTTATCACGCACCTTTTCTAAATCAATAAAATTTAAGTGCAAATCTTATTAACTTATTTAATATTGTTTCATCACACGTCGTAGTAAATAAATAACTTCTAAAATTTAAGCAAACATAAAAATTTGTCGGTGTAACATCTATATTTTTTGATTTGAGCTTTCACACTTCTTTCCACACGAATAAGTATTTGTATAAAAGTATAAAAGTTTAAAAACATTTACTAATGAATTTGAATATTGAAAAAAAAACTCACCCGATCAAAGTCATAGCACAATTTCAAATATAATCAAATACGTCTCACGCCTATATTTCATGAAATTAATCCTTTGCAGTCACATTTGTCTATCTCTCTCCACCAATATTTTTTATATAATTTTTGTAATAAAACCATATAAAACTAATCCAATTATTAGTGTACACTTAGAGTCTGTTTAGTAAGACAGAAAAAAAAGCTTTTAATTTATAACTTTTAGCTTTTCAGCTCATATTAATGAAAAAACTTTGTTTGATAATTGTCTTTTAGCTTTTAGCTTGTAGCTTTTCTACCAGCTTTTAGTTTTTTTTCAAAAACTATGTGAAGTAGCTTTTGAGCTTATAACTTTTAGCTTATGACTTTTTCTTCCATTTGCACCCTCACTATTTTATCAATAACTCATTTTTACCCTTTATGTTATTATGATTTAAATTAATTATTATTTCTACGGAACAAATTCACGATGCAATTCATCTTTCATTTTATTATTAATGGAATATTTTGATTCATTACATTGAATTGTTCTTTTATTACTTTTAAATTATTATTTTACTTATTTATTACTTAAATTTTTATTATTAATGTATTATTTTTATAACTATAATAATGAATGATTGAATATATTTGTTTATTAGTATGCACTTTATTGAAGTATAAGATCAAATTATAATATTATTATTTTAGATATTTAAATTTCATTACAAAATTTATATATAAGTGTTTAATATATTTTTGTGTTATGTTTGATTTTATATTTATATTTAAAATGTTTTGTATATGATTGTTAATATGTTAATTTTCATTGAATAAAAACTAATTTAATAAAAAATCACTAACTTTTTTTAATTAAGAATGTCATTTTATGACATTTTGTATTTATCAGCTAGTGTAACCGTTAATTTACTAAACACTCAAATTATCTTATCAGCTATAAGCTAACACTCATCAACTATAAACTATTAGCTATTAGTAGGGCTGAACATCGGTCGGATGAGATCAGTTTCGGATCATAAACTTCTCATCCAAAGAAAATCGCGGGTGGAAGAATAAAAACCATTTCTGTCTGATTTGATTTTCGGTTAAGTCGGATTATGGTTTGATAGGATTTTGATTTTATTGGGTGGTTTCAAACGGTTTAGAATCATCTTGATTTTGAACTCTTATGAGGAGAAAAAATCCAAACGAAACTAAAACGATCAATAGAAAAACTATTAAAATAACATCAACAACCAAATAACCATTAATATGAAAGAAAATAACAATGGAACAACCACAATCCAGGAAAAATTTGTTATCACATATAGGAATTAGGGGTGTTTACGGTGTGGTTTGCGCGGTTTTAACGCTAAAAGTCATCTAAACCGCAAGAGAAAAAAATGTGTGGTTCGGTTGATTTTTAAAAATAAAAAAAAAACCAAACCAAACCAAACCAAACCAAACGGGATGGTTCACTTGATTTGATTTTTTACAATTTTTTTATTGAACCATACATACACTTGTAGAGAACAACATAAATTTGTGTTTAGTCATTCATACGTTATCAAATAACCTTAAAACTCATCATATTTGGACAACAACTTTCCATTCAATATTAAAAAATCAAATTAGACAAAAGTGAAATAAAAAACATGAAATAGTAGTATAAAATAATATTAAAATCATTATAATGAAGTAGAAAAAACCATAGATGAGAGATTAGAGAAGATGAAAAGAAAAAACATAAGAGAAGTGTGATTAGAGAAGAAATGTACGATAAAAATATAATTAGAAGATACAATAAAAATGAGAAGATGAAAAAGAAAGAACACAAGAAAAGAGAGATTAGAGTTAAAGATGCGAGATATACTTTGCAAAGAAGATGAAAAGAAGACGTGACACTACTGTAAGAGATTTGAAAAGGCTAAAAATAATATCCTCAGTGTGAGAAAGAGAAATTCATTTGTAATGATAAACATAATACGGTTGTGTTGTAGGTTGGATATAAGACAAGTATTATTTGAATTGTAACATAATACACTATTTGTTTTGATTTAATTTAATTTACAAAATATAAACCCCGCAAATCAAACATAACCTTGCAATTTTATTTGGATTGAATTTTGAAAACACCTAATAAGAAGTAATCACACACAAATCATGAGATTTCTGATTTATTTTAGCGATCTTGGTCATCAAATTGTAGAAATATTCCTCTTATAAAGAGACATAAATGTTCATAAAGTTTTCTATTTTATTTAGGGGCAGGCCCAAGAATGAACAAACAAATCCACCCACGTCCTTTTCCCCAAATCCAAAACCCATCTTCCAATGGCAACAACACCGCCAAATCCAGCAAAACACGAATCGGCGCGACTCAAATCTCTCGCACAAACCAAAAACTCCAAAACCGCTCTTAAATACGCCAAACATTCAGCTCCACAGTCACAAGGAATCTCAGAGTTAGTTAACTCTCTCAACATTCTATCCGCTCCCGATTTCTACGCCGTTCTCGACGTTGAACCCAACGCCGATTCCAACACTATTCGCCAACAGTTTGACAAGCTTTCTTCTCTTTTTCATCCAGACAACAACCGCCGCCACGTTGCATCGTGTAAAGAAGCTTTCAAACTTGTCACCGACGCCTTTGGCGTTCTCTCTGATAAAGTCCTCAGAGAAAGCTACGACGGTAAGGTTAATCTCGAGATTCGTGAAAAGATGAGAACTTTTTGGACTGCGTGTTCTACTTGCAGGGTTTTGCATCAGTTTGAGAGAAGGTATTTGGGTCATAAGCTTGTTTGTCCTGGTTGTAACAAGAGTTTTAAGGCTGTTGAAGCTGTTGAGGATGATGGGTCTGAGGAGGAGGAAGATGATGGAACTTTGGGGGATTTTATGTTGAAGAGTAAGAAGAGAAAGAAGAATGGGAAAATGGGTTGTGAAAAAGGTGAGAGCTTTAAGGGTAATGGTGAAGTGAGTGGTGAAAAGGGGGCGAGCTTTAAGGGTGATGGTGAAAAAGGTGTGAGCTTTAGGGGTAATGATGAAGTGGGTGTTGCTGGGAGAATGAGGAAGAGAACACGCTTGGTTGGGGAGGTTTTGGAGGATTCTGACTCCAAGAGGGTTGTTGGGAATGAAGAGGAAACAATGACATTGGCTGAATTTCAATTGAAAGTGAAGACTAAGAGAAAGGGTGAGAAAGAGAAAAGGAAGGGATTGGAAATTAAGAAGGGTTTTGAAGTCGAGGAGAAGAAGAATGAGGATTCTGAGAAGAGAAAGGGTGAGAAAGAGAAAATGAAGGGATTGGAAATTATGAATTTTGAAGTCAAGGAGAAGAATGAGGATTATGTGAAGAGAAAAGAGTTGAGACTTGAGAAGCATAAGGATTTTAGTGGAGAAGAATTAGAAGCTATGGCGGTTGTGGATTCGGATTTTTATGATTTTGATAAAGATAGAGTGGGGAGGAGTTTTAAGAAAGGTCAAGTTTGGGCTGTGTATGATGGTGATGATGATGGAATGCCGAGGCAGTATGCTTTGATTGACGAAACCGTTTCGGCGAATCCTTTTCAAGTGAGGATAAGTTGGTTGGATTTACAGAACAACGGGGATGAAAAGATTGTTAGCAGGGAGAAATTAGGGTTTCATATACCTTGTGGGAGGTTTAAAATTGCTGAGAAGACTACAATTAATTCAGTAAATGTTTTTTCTCATGTTGTGGACTGTGATCGAGCAGCGCGCGAGGTTTACAAAATTTATCCTAAGAAGGGCTCGGTTTGGGCGCTATATAATGAGGCAAGTTTTGATGGAGGTGAAGCCAAAAGATGCTATGATATTGTTGTGTTTTTGACAAGTTACAGCGAGATGAATGGTATGAGCATGGCATTTCTTGAGAAGGTTGATGATTACAAGACAGTGTTTAAAAGACAAGAGAGTGGGAGCCATGCTGTTAGATTTCTTGAGAAGGATGAATTTTGGTTGCTTTCTCATCAGATTCCTGCACTGAAATTTCCCTGCGACGAAGCTCCTGAATTGTTGAAAGACTGTTGGGAGCTCGATCCAGCGTCACTTCCTTCGGATTTACTAACCATTGGTGGAATAGATAATTGAGGTTAGGAAATCATTTTTTTTTGTGTGATGATACTTTGACTGTTGATCTCTCTTCATTTCTTTCACATATACTTGCTATTACGCTGTTTAAATTAATGAATCGAAGAAACTTTTGTCTAATAGAAAAATATTTGAGGAAACAAACTGATTTGTATATTTTGACTTAGTTGAATTTGCTGATTCAGGAAATGTACACGAGTTGCTATTACTATTCATATATTTATGCTCAATTAGCTATGATAAATCTTTGTTTGGTGTCCATGCAACGGGGACCGTGATTAAAAATATACGAATCTATGAATAACTATGAATTAGTGTTATCAATCCCGGATAACAGCCACAATTTTAAATTACATAGAGTTTATATAATTTTAGTTTCATATGCAAAATCTCAACAACTTGCTGTGTCTGATCAATGAGGGTGAAATATGACAACACGAGTGAGACAGGGTGAGAGAAGCGCAAACGTTGTTATGATATTACTGAATTGCGTTATTCCTAAATTTCCTCAATCAAAAAGCTGTGAAATTTAAATTTCAATGGATTTTTTGGAATTCTCAATCTCAATATAAGGTGAGATGCTATTGCGCCTGTGGCAGCCATTGTAACTGCCACTACACGAAACATCTTTGCTACTGCATATCTCGTAGCGGCCGGGGACTGTTCTGCCACACCTCTACAGTGCCATTGCTATTGACGTCACTAGTGTAAATTTGTGATGGAAGTCCTAGGTGTGGAAAATTTGACAACTAATCCTAATTACAGTTTAGAAACTGACTGTATCAAATTGTATTCAAATCATGAAAGTGTGTGAGAATGCACAGAAATTAGTGTTCATGACAAACCTTGTCATGATAATTTTATAAAATGTATTTCTCCAGGAATGTTCACTGCTAGTTAAATTTACCTGTTGAAGTTGCTGCTACTTCTAAACAAGTGCGTAGCCAAACAAAAGCTCATTTTCTAAACTAGTGTGTAGCCAAACAAAAGCTAATTTCATCATTCTCTTGTTCAGGCTATACTGCAATTCCTAACATTGGCTTAGTTGTTTTATATTTAATCAAAATTGAGTGCTTAGCAGGTAATTCAAAGGTGAACACACTAACTTCTTTATAAACATTTTAGAGGTAATTCAAGTTCTTTGTTTATACTTCATAGCTTGGTTTTACAATGACAGTTTATATAATGTATTTCCATAAATACCTCTTTTCAATCACATTTGCTTACAAAAACTTGATTGTGGTAGGATGATTTATTGGGCTAGCTTGTTTTGGCTTTAAAAAAATGAAATTTTTCTTTGTATTTTTGAAAATGGATTCTACTAAAACGTTTTTCAAAATATTACGAGTTTTTTTAAATTTGCTTTTTATAAATTAAAAGACTAATTTTGACATTCTATAACATAAATATACATTATTGAAGATTAAAACATAGTCAAAATCACAATTTTTTTAAAAAGTTGTATTTTAAAAATGATTTTTATGAAAAACTATTTGAAATAGCTTCAAAATTAAATGATTTTTTGAAATTTTGATATTCAAAAAAAGTTTCGATAAAATGATGAAATACCTAAAATAACATTTTAAGAATAACTATTTAAATCAAATTTTTATTTGAAGCATTTATGAAAAGTTTTCTTGTAAATTTTTTTTCCACAAAATTATGTTACACTATAAAAATTATTTAAAAAAAAAAGTCAAAATAAACGGGTCCATAATCTACTAGGTGTTACTTAAGCTTGAAAATTTTACCCCATACCCCTACAATTATACCCATACCCCTACATTTAAAAAAATGTCAATTTTATCTCTGTTTATTTTTATTATTTTATTTTTTTACTTTTTTACTGTTCCTGTCAGACCGTGTTGAGAGTTCCGAAAAATTCACCCAATCAAACTCGTCCCAGAACACTTATGACATGACTTCCAGTATGTTTTTTTTCACTCCGGAAGACTTTGGATAAGACTTCCGATTTATTACCAAACATGTACCGAAAGTGTTGCAAAAAGACTTCCGGTTCTTAGACTGACTTATGAGTCTTCAGAAACACTTTCCATCATGTCTTCCGGTTTGCTCGTAGTCTGTACCAGAACACTTTTCCTAAGAGTTCCGGTTTGTTAACTTTGTATACCGGAACTCTTTTTCTGAGACTTCCGGTTTGTTTTTCGTAAATCTAACTTTTTTTTTAATTTATTTATAATTTTTTTTATGTAGGTACGGAAATTCCTCCACAAATATGCGATAAAGACCAGATATGTGTAGATACGTCTGATATTTTTTTAACTACTCAAAGATTTGGTACACGAAAAGAGGTGATAAGATGGATTAAAGAGATCGGAATCCAAAATAAAGTTACGGTTATCATCACTCGTTCAGATATTGAAACAGGGAAGAGATGAAGAAGTAACAAATTAATATTTAGTTGTGATAAAGGTGGGAAACACAAGGATACTGATAGTGGTACCCAAAATGCAACGAAAACATGTGAATGTCCATTTAAAATCAGGCCGACTCCGGCGAAAGATGGGTCTGAATGGAAGGTTGATGTAAAATATGGAGTTCATAACCATGGTCTACCTGATAGATTAGAAGGTCACTCATTTGTTGGTAGGTTGACAGCGGATCAGAAGCAACATGTTGTTGATTTGACAAAGAGAAAGGTTTCACCTAGACATATATTGCTTTCCTTGCAAGAGCAAGATCCAGATAATGTCACTCGGATCACGCAAATATACAAGCAGAAGAGTACGATAGAAAAAGAGATAAGAGGTCCTAGAAGTGAGATACAACATTTGTTTAAGCTTATTGAGGGTGCAGATTATGTTTATTGGTGTAGAAAAAGAGATGACTCTGAAGTTATTAGAGATATATTTTGGGCTCATCCAGACTCAGTTAAGTTGTTGAATATTTTTTCTATTGTGTTAGTTATGGATAATACTTACAAGAGAAACAAATATAGGCAACCTCTGTTTGAAATTGTTGGCATGACAGCAACCGAGTTGACTTTTGCTGTCGCATTTGCGTATATTGAGTTAGAGCAGACTGAGACTTTTTGTTGGGTGTTAGATAAGCTTAAACAATTGTTTGTGAAGAATGATTTGTGTCCACAAGTGATTTTGACAGATAGAGATCTTGCCTTGATGAAAGCCATTGAAACTGTGTTTCCAAGGTCGATCAATTTGCTATGTCGAATTCATATTAGCAAAAGTGTTGGTGCAAAACGGAAACAATATGTGGCTAGTGACATGCAAGAGACAATTGACAAATTATGGACAAAAGTTGTATGGGCTAGTGATGAGATTGAGTATGATCAACGGTTGAACCAACTTGAGCAGGCGTGCGTTGATTGTAATGAATTTATTGATTATGTGAAAGATTTGTTTCAGCACCACCCCGTTGAAGATAACGATGAATCAATGAAGAAACACAAGCCCAACTAGGATCAGATGGTCCTGCTTCGTAAACAGGAACTGGCACATCTCTTGGGGCATCACGACGGGGCGGTATCAGACGAGCATGCAAAACACGATAATACCACTGAAGATATCCATCATCTGTCTCAGATGGGGTGGTGGATAATGCTATCAGACGAATCACATCCACAACACTCTGATGGTAACTAATCCACTCAACATCAATATCACCAGCCATCGTATAATCAAGAGGTGGAGGTGGAACATACTGTCTGTATCCAAACTGACGCATACATCTGTCAGGCAAGTATGGAAAAATAATGTCACCCCACCTCAGACACCCCCTATATAGACATAACTCATCAAATTGACGTTATGCTCTATGGTTCTCGAATGGGCGCCATATGGCATCGTCAGGTGTCAGCTCGTCCATAATGGGTCTCAAGTCATCCACCTTCAGGACACCTTGCTTATAGGACCATCTCATCGCTCGAGGGAGACCGACATTAGTAGCTGGTATCCAATTCTCTCCTTTTTTTCTAAGTGTTGGAAAATACTCATGAATCCAGCACTGTTACAAAATTAATACTATTAGTTAATTTAAAATAATTAATTATAACATAATAAACTAGAAAAATAAAATTAATATACTAGATAAAATTAAATAATAGAAAATAAACTAAATTAAAATAAATACCTGTAGGAGAGTTGGATAACCACCGAGTTGCTTACAATTAAACATGAAAACATCTCTGAGATATCTATAAAGGGTAGCCAACGCAGCTGCTCCCCAACTGTATCCTGATAAGCCCTTTAAGTCCATAAATAGTGCGAGGTATCGTGCCCCGACAAGCGTAAAAGTCTTGTCCGCAAAAATCGTAGAACCCACTAACATTAACAAATATGCTCTAGTCGCATATGCCCAACTAGAAACGGCTCTATGCTCGACGAATAGATCGTATAACCACTCCAACTTATAATAACAACCCCTGCACTCTCGGACTTGTTTTTATGCCTCTCTCTGGGAAACTCCTAAGTAATCAACAACCCAGTCAATAACAAGCCCTTCACTGATATCTTGAGGGCTCCAAAAGACTCTCCTGATGGGCAAGTGAAGCAGACAAGAGACGTCATCCATAGTAATCGTCATCTCACCAAACAGCATGTGAAATGAAGACGTCTCTAGATGCCATCTCTCCACAAATGCGGATACCAGGTTCGTATCTATCTTCGACAAACTGGTTCTCTGAAGTGAAGATAAACCAGAGTTAGATACCAAATTCTCCATCTCTCTAGGAAGCAGCAGTGGAACCCTCTGAATCAGCTTTAACCCATGTCCTGTTACTTTCAACTCTTTCTTCGGACTCCTCTCCTGAAAACAACTAAAAGTAAATATATTATAAAATACAACATATAACAAATTCAGATTTTATTCAATATCAAATAATTGTAGTTTATTTACCTCACCGAACCATATATGTCTAGCAATATGATGTTCGTACTTAACCAAAAGAGAGGTATCGTACGGTCCTCCTGGATATCCAACAGGTTGTGCTGCTGATGCAGATGCACCATTATGCTCTTCCTCATCCATTCGCGATGATTCGCCCTGTCCTAGACCGCGATTATGGATCTTACTGGCCCTGCCTCTTGTGCGCACCACAGCTAAAATAAAAACATTAAAAAAAAAAATGATCCGGAACACTTCATGTAAGAGTTTTTGATTTTTCATGTAAAAGAACCGGAACACTTCATGTAAGAGTTCTGGTACAAAAACTCAAAAAAGAGTTGTACCGGAAGACTTCTTCCATGACTTCTGGTACGAAACCACTTCCAGAAGACTTACTCTATGTGTTCCGGTATGGACTTTATGAACCGGAAGACCTGCGATAAGTGTTCCGGTATGAAGTTTATGAACCGGAAGACTTGTGGCAGGTGTTCCGGTAAATAGTTGAACAAGTTTCTCTCTCGGAAGACTTCAGGAAATGGAAATGAAAATTTCTAAAATTATAACTATTTATACGAGGATATTTTGGTCATAAAAAATTTAGTGTAGGGGTAAGGGTATAATTGTAGGGGTATGGGGTAAAATTTTCCTTAAGCTTTGTCATAATTATGTAAATAAATAATTATGTTTCAGCTCAAGTAGATGTATTTGCATGTTTTCTTCGGTCACTAGTTTGTTGAACAGTAAGGATGGCAAAGGCGGGTGACAAGGTTGACCACGGGATCACTGCGGTGGTGCTGATAAATGAAAGGGGGTGGTGGGGATAACATATATGTCAGTTAATTTGAAGTTTTTGAATGATAAAAAGGACATTTCAATAATGCCTTGTTTTTTTAGGTGGATTGAGTTTAGATTTGCAATTTCTTTTGTCACCCTTGAAACTTTTTAGAAACCAAATCTTTTTGACCTTTCGTTTTTTTTGACAAAAGTGCCTTCATAATTCTAGAAAAGCTAGACGTTATTCTTCAATTTCCTACTTTTCTGTTGTTACCACATACTCGACCATTCTCATCGTATTACTATGTTTCGTTTTGTGAACTTAAATCTTTGCTTGCCTAACAAGTGTTGATGGCGGAGAACGCAGTGAAAGATTACTTTTGAGTCGAAGTAGAGTATTTGGCCCACAAATTTATTTTTGTCAAAGGGGAAGAAATACCGTATGGTCTTTTGAAAATAAGGGTTTCCTCTTATTGGGGTTTTATACCAATTCCGATTGAGAAAAAGATATTCTATAAGTTTGAAGGGTGTTTCATCCCTTTTTACTCATGCATTTTTTAGAAGTTGGACGTTCGTATTCTGTTAACTCACTACGCCAAAAAAGACCTTTAGCAGTGCTTTTTTTGGCCTTTAGCAGCGCTTTAAAGCGCTGCCAAAGGTGGCGCTGCTAAAGGTAAAGACAACGTTTTTTTTTCTTTAAAAAGCGTTGTCATAGGTCCCCCTATAGGATCCCCTTTAGCAGCGCTTTCAAAAGCGCTTTCGTATGACCCCCATATAGCAGCGCTTTTCCAAAGAAAAACGCTTTCGTATGACCCCCTTTAGCAGCGCTTTTAAAATCGCTGCTATAGGTCCCCCTTTAGGCAGCGCTTTTTCAAAGAAAAGCGCTTTCGTAGGACCCCCTTTAGCAGCGCTTTAAAAAGCGCTGCCTTATGTATACGCCATGACACCCTTTAGCAGCGTTTTTTTTAGAAAGCGCTGTCTTTTATAAAAGTGCTTTTTAAAAGTTTTTTTTTTAAAAATCAATAAAAAACCTGTATAAACTTGTATAATTTATCAGAATTCATAGTCATTCATCACATGGCCTTTGATACCATTATATGTCAACACATAGGCCTTATAGCATTATAATTCAACAATAGGCCTTTATACGATTAAAATTCAAGACATAAATGGTAAAAACCATTATATATACAACACCAAAATAACCATTACATATATATATCTCAATACAAACTATACAACACGAATTCCATACACCAATTCGAAACCTTATACACCATATATCCATCACCTATATATACAACACCTTCCATAAACCTAACACAATTTCTAAAACTAACAAATTCTCATTTCAACCATGTATTGACACCAATCCTCCTTTATTTCTTCCAATTTGTCTTTCGTGTAGGTGGCACACTTGAATTCATCAAAATACTACATTTTACATAATATGCATGATTTAGTTAAAAGTAATTAATTAGATGAAATATCCGATAATAAATCTTAAAATAAATCATAACTTATATATAAATTCATACCATGGTTGGAATCTCTATGTGTTCCAAAAGAATAATTTCTTTCATGAATCTCAAGACAAAATAACCACAATCGATACCATTACGTTGCCGAGGACACTACACATAGAAAAAAAGTATTAATAAGTATCATAGATGACTTGTCTTATCAAGTAGCATTACTATTATAATATCAAATCATACCTCCACTCTTAGCCATGTAATGTTGTTTGCTTTGCTCTTTGGTACCCGAACTTGTCGTTGTGATCGGAATATTTGTATGGAGCTATCATAATATAAACGAATATTTAGAACAATCTCACATAAATAAAGAAATACACACACGAATATTTAGAACAATCGCATCACTTACGTATCAATCATGTTCTTCATCTCCGGGTATTTTGTTTGATCACCCTCTAGCGAATCCAGATAATAGACTATTTCTTTTATCGGATTAATCGCAAGCAACAACTAGTGTCCACTGTAAAATAAAACAAAAGTATAGATGGAAATGTTATACCCAACGTAAAAAAACGAAAGATTATAATAAAGGAAGCTAGAATGAAAATCTTACCTATGGCCAGTATTATATGGTAAAAGATACAACTTCTCTGTATCAATGTTGGTCATAAATGCATCTACTAAGTGATTTTTGACCGCATCTGTAGTTCGATTGATCAAAGTTTCATTGACACAGTTGGGAGACAAGAAGTATCTTTCAATCAACTGACGCGAGAGCATCAATTTTTCATACAAGAACCTGAAATAAAAACGGATTATAATAAATATGTTATTATATTTAACATTCTAATATTCATTGAAATGAGTAAATAAATTGATCAATTAAATAAATAAAATCGATGGATTACCTGATGTATGAATTCATAACACCGACGCCTAATTCAGAATGCGTAAATATCTGATCAAAGTCTTCTTTAGCAATTGTTTCTGAATAGGCAAACCCAAAAATACCCGCTTCCATAAGTATTTCACAGATACCACCTTCCATCAAATCCGTTGTGCCTACAATTGTTTCAAGGCACAACCGAAATCGAGAAATAGATGCTTTTTTTGCCTTGGCTACTACCGCCTTCTTGTTCTTGCTCCCTTGTTGCATCTCTTGTGTAGGAATCTGAAAATCATATAAGTCATAAACTTAGTAATGATGAAGCTTTTGAATTCGGATCACAGAATTAACATTTTCGATGCATATATATCATTGTACCTCTTTTTGTGATGCAACTGACTCAGTTTGCACACCAATCCGTTTATCTTTTGATTTGAATTTTTTAGGAGTCTAACAATGTCATGTAAATAAAAAGTGCATAAAAGTAAGCATAACATAACTTATGCAAGTAAAACATTTGAAAACTAAAAGGTTAATAATGGTTTTCAACATACCGAGTCATCTATGACGATGAGGTTTGACGGCCATGCAACATACGACCCTATTGCGTCCCCCACCAATGTTGCATCTGAAACTTCGTCAGGTGTAGGTAGTAACGCATCCCGCTCTAAAGCAATATCAATTGAAACCTTCAAAAATCCAGCAGGGAGCGGTCTAGTGTGAAGGACGTCTCCGAGAGTGTTATGCACTTTTCCCTTGCCAACCATTCGATATGTCGGTGCCGATAAATATAGCTGACAAGGTGAAATGCCCTAAACAAAACAAAAATAATACGAAATCGTTATTGTGCAATGATGTCAATATAAAAAACTGTACTAATTTAATAAATATAATTACCTCCGAAATTTTTTGTTGACAATTGATACTGGCCTTGTCACTAGTATCTTTAAATTCTGAACCGCGCCTTTCCGACATATATCTTTCTTTATCCTGTTGCAGTTCACGAACTTGAGCTCTCAATTCTTCCAACGTTTCCATCACCTCTCTATTGCTAGGATTTTTTGTCTTTGGGCGCTTATAAAAGAAAGATGGAGTGACTCCAAATCCCTTACCCCTCACGCGACCAGAATACTCAGGAACATTTAATACTCGACTCAGTATGCTCCTGTAATCCTGGTCTTCTGTGGCAGGTAAGGACTGCGATAAAGTCTCATGAAATTCAATATTAGAGACATGCATAAATATATTAGACAAACACGAACTTTATAGCTAATTAAACAAATAACGTTATACTTGCACATTGTTCAAAAACTTGTTGAACACCTTCAGTAACAACTCCATCCTTTCCCACACGGGCAGTCTTCCACAAAACATGCTCCGGAATAGATGTTTCTTCACTTTTCTCCTCTGCAAGCTACACATTAAGTTAAGAATTAGGATGAATAATAATACAAAAAGACCATAGCAATTATTCGTTCCACAAAACATACTTACGATTTTTTGTTCCAAACGTGCATATCCCAATCGTCATTTCTTGTATGGATATGCGGGTTTTGAGGCTCTTTGACGATTAACGTCACTCACAACCTTCATAAACAATTAAAAGTTATATCAGAACACATGTAATAACTACATGAATATAATACAATGTTCATGATAAATTAAATTAAGATTACGTGGAATTCTTCAGTTCTTCGTTTGGCGACAAAAGTGTCCCATTCTTCGGGTGCAATCAAGTCCGCATACTTCTTCGGGCATTCCGCTTTAACAAACTTTCCTTGGGCATCCCTCAGAAACTTGTTGGATAAAAATGCTCGGAATCCTCTAAGTCTTTTTCCGGCTAATTGAAGACAATATTTTTGCTTCTCGTCACCAATGTTAAAAGATCTCTACAATAACAAATAAAGTGTGTTAGTATAATTAATTTAAAAATATAATCGTCAAAAATAACAAATAACATCACATATAGTACCTGTATCTCGCTCCATATTTTATCTTTGGCGGGTTTCAACTGTGGGTTTCACCAATTGTCACAAGTAATAGGAACTAGTGAACGGACAAGTGCACCAATGTAAATAGTCAACATTGCGCCATTAGGCTCAATTAGTTGACCTGTTTCATTCCAATGAACGTCGTATTTTATTCCCTTGTCTCTAGCACGAATAACTCCTTTCATGATTGTTATTCCTCTTGAAATATCTCCTTCTGCGTCTTGAACTGATTCTTTTAAATCATTCTTGGAAGTATCGTGCGAGTTCTCCTCATTAGTAGCCATTTTACCTATAATAAAGAAAAACACATGTAAATCCATAATCAGTTGAACATAATATAATCCATAATCAAATATGAAATGACAAAAACACGACAAACATATAAATCCATGATCCATAATCAAATATGAAATGACAAACACACGACAAACATATAAATTCATGATCCATAATCAAATATGAAATGACAAACACATGATAAACATATAAGTCAATCATCTATAATCCATAATCCATAATCATTCTCAAATATGAAAAATACATGACAGAATATATAATTTTACTATTACCTCTTTATTAACGTCTCTTTCTTTTCCGGGTAGGAAGATGATCTACTTGTCTCTTAACAACACGGATGGATGGATTGATCAAAATTCCCTCATTATGATCATTTCTAATATATGATTCACTCGCTCCAACAGTCTCATCTTGATCACTTATAATATATGATGCATTCGCTCCAACAATATCACCTTGATCTCCAATGTTATCATCAATTACTTTGTTAGATAAAAGCACTATAGACCATTTCGTACTTGTCGGGTCAGTGACATAGAACACTTGTCTAGCTTGAGAGGCTAGAATAAAAGGCTCATCTTTGTACCCCACCCTATTAAGATCCACTTGCAAAAATCCTGACTTATCCATTCGTATGCCACTATTATTTTCAACCCACTTGCAACCAAAGATAGGAATCTGAAACTTCTCATAATTAAAAACCCAAATGCGCTCGATAACCCCAAAATATGACATATTTGCATATTTGGGGTTTAAGTCCTTCACACTTGAAATGTGCATTGATTCAGCTATCAAGGTGACACCACTATTTTGCATTGTACTTTTGTCATCTTGTTCTTTGGTATAAAATGTGTATCCATTAATTGCGTATGCGCTATAAGAAAACACATGCAAACTTGGACCATATGCTAAACATCTCAACCTTTCTGTTATTGAAGTGGGATCTACACAAAACTAAGAATAAATGTGATCCTTAAACCATGGTATGAAACTTCGATTGTGCTCTCGTACTATCCAATTTTCATTTCTATTCGGATTTAAACCTCGAAGAAAATCCTTGTGCATTTCAACATACGGCTCAACCTCATTGTCATTGTGCAGAACATACAAATTCACTTGCTCCCGTTCAGCCCTTGATACGGTCACGATTTTTTTTCCAATTAACTTTTTTCCTTCTTTTTTTTTCAACGATGTGAGATTTGGGAAGTCCAATGGATTGAACGTTGGAAAGATATTCAGTACAAAACTCAATCGCTTCTTCAACAATGTATCGTTCAACAATACAACCCTCTGGTCGACTTCGATTTTTCACATACCCTTTTAATATTTTCATATACCGTTCAGCAGGGTACATCCATCTCATATAAGCTGGTCCACACAATTGTGTCTCCTTTACAAGATGAACAACTAGATGTACCATTATGTCAAAAAACGAGGGAGGGAAAAACATTTCAAGCTCACACAATGTAATGACTATTTCTTTTTGCAATGTCGGTAAGATCGCAGGATCGATCACCTTACTACAAATTGACCTGAAGAAGAAACACAATTTAGTTATTGTGCGTCTTACTTTTTCCGGAAAAATAGAACGTATACCTATTGGTAGAAAATGTTCCATTATAATATGGCAATCATGCGTCTTTAAACTCTTTAATTTGAGGTCTTTCATAGACACAAGTCTTCTAATATCTGAAGAGTATCCTTCTGGAACTTTAACTTCACTTAGAAACTTACACAATATTTTTGTCTCCTTTCTAGATAGAGTATAGGCAGCAGGTGGTAGATATGTTATTTTTCCTTTCTTTAAGGGTCCTAATTCAGTTCTTATCCTCATCGCTATCAAGTCCTTTCTTGCTTTAAGGCCATCCTTAGACTTTCCTTGTATATTGAGTAACGTACCAATAACACTGTCAAATACATTTTTTTCTATATGCATAACATCAAGAAAATGTCTTACATACAACGACTTCCAATATGGCAATTCAAAAAAAATTGATCTCTTCTTCTACCCACTCTTGACAAGGGTATGTGCAAAAGGCTTGCCAAACTGAGTACTCACATCTTTCACCTTTTCAAAAACTTGATCACCTGTCAATATAGGTGGAGCTCTACCTTGTTATGCCTCTCCATTGAAGGCTTTTCTCCACCCACGGTAGTGATGATTAGAATTTAAGAATCTACGATGACCGAGAAATACATTCTTCTGACCAAACTCCAATCGCGTCCAATCTGTTTTATCTTCACAAATAGGAACACACGTTGACCTTTTATGCTATACCCTGATAGATTTCCGTATGCTGGAAAATCAATTGTGCCAAACAACATCGCCCTCATGTTGAAACTTTCTTTCTTATATCCATCATAAACCTCCACACCGTTCTCCCACAAAATCTTTAAATCTTCGATTAAGGGTGTCAAGTATACATCTATGTCATTCCCTGGTTGTTTAGGCCCATAAATTAACATAGATAACATCATGTACTTACGCTTCATACATAGTCATGGAGGTAGGTTATAAATCATAATAATCACAGGTCATGTGGTATGTGAGATACTTTGAAGACCTCGTGGGTTCATTCCATCAGTAGATAATGCCAAGCGAAGGTTTCTTGCTTCTTCTCCAAATTCAGGATAATCATTATCAATTTTCGTCCATTGTGGTGAATCTACCGGATGACGAAACTTTCCATCTATAATTCTTTCGTCTGCATGCCAAGTCAAGTTTCTTGCATCGGTTTCACTACGGAACATGCATCTGAATCTCAGAATTATAGGAAAATACCACAAGACTTTTGCTGGAGATAACTTTTTCTTATATCGAGAGACACCGCATTTAGGACACTCATTTAACGATGCATACTCATTTCAAAACAAAACGCAATCGTTTGGACAAACATGTATCTTATCATAGCTCATCCCAATAGAGCACAACATCTTTTTGGCCTCATATGTTCGATTGGGAAGAACATTATCCCCCGGAAGCATATCTTTCATAAGGGCTAATAACTCTATAAAACTTTTATCCGACCATCCATTACCCGCCTTTAAGTTGTACAACTTTAATACCGCAGATAATCTTATGAATTTAGTGCAACCCTTATACAACGGTTTCTCTACATCGCTTACCAACCTCTCAAACATTTTGGGACAATCCTGAAGATCTTCTTCAAGTGCTTCTGCAATCTTTTCGACTCGATCACAATCGTATATATCTGTGGCATTGTCGTTTGAAGCATAGGTCTTATTATCCCCCGGTTCAACATTCCCGTTACTTTTCTCGCCATGAAGTGTCCAACTTGTATAAATTCGATCAATTCCATGCCTCTTTAAATGCGACTCCATCTGACCCGCGTCAATCCGACGCCCAAAACAACAACCCAAGCAAGGACATGTGATTCGACTGGGGTCTTTGGCGTGTTCAACAACAAACTTAACGAATTCTGATACCCCATTCTCGTGCTCTTTCGACAATCGATTGGACGACATCCATTTTTTATCCATGATTTTACTAAGTAACCAAAACAAAAACAAAAGAAAAACTACGTACCTGTATATATAGAAGTCAGCAACTTCTGGACTGAACCACAAAGTGTAAGATTCTTGAAAACGATCCGAATTCACTCTTCACAAGTAACCCCTATAGCAAATGAACGTAAGTTAGTAACTGATGGTGTATACCACATATAACAAGACAAATTTAGTATGTAATATGACAAACAAGAAATATCGGAGGAACAAGTCAAAGTTTCAAGAAACAAATTTAGTAAACATCATCATTAAATCAAATAGCATGGTATAAGTTGTTTAGTCACAAATGACACATCAACACTTAATGTTTCAACTCAACATTGTAAAAAAAAAAACAACTTCAACGCTTAAGTTCAATTAACTTCAAAGTTCTATCATCAATTCAAATTCAATTAAAAATTCAATCACTATTTATCATTTCCAATCAACTATCAAAATAACAATTAATTTTATAATTATTTTCAATAAACTCTCAAAATAAATTCAATCACTAGTTCAATTAACAACTAATTTCATTATCATTTTCAATCAACAACCAAATTCTTACATCACTAAAATTTTCCGATAAGTATTCCTATTAACTTTACAAAGAGCCCTATAACAACCTCAACAATCTAACTTCTACAACACTCTTAACTACCTTGACTTTTCTAATTAATCTAACTTCTACAACACCTATAACAACCTCAACTAATTAACTTCTACTATTCTACAAATTAATCATTAAAATAACTTCTACAAACTAATCACATTTTACACAATAATCACTATACTAACTTCTACTAATTAATCACTTTTCTATTTAATCACTTTTCTAACTAATCACTAACTAACTTCTACAAATCAAAAAATGAAAACCTAACATCAACAACTAATAATACAACTTCTTTATCTCATAGAAACAACAGAGAAACAATCAACAATAGAGAATATTAAACATTTCCATTATTGGAGAGAAAACCAGAAAAAAGGAGAGTAAAAACCTCAAACGGCGGACGACAGTGTGAGCAAGCAGAAACGACGGAGGGAAGCCACAAACGGAGTGAAGACACGAACAGCGGAGGATGAACGAAGTTTCGTTTGCAGAAACTGCGGAGGACGGACGGAGTTTCGTTTGTAGAAGATGATAAACAGTCGCGAGAGGTAAGGCAAAATAGAAACGGTCGAAATGAAAATAGAGGGATATCAGAATCTGTTTTAATTTTAATATTTTAAAATACCTTTGGCAGCGCTTTTAGACAGCGATTTCTTTTGTTAGGCCTTTAGCAGCGCTTTGGAGGTAAATGCGCTTTCTAATGTGGAAAAAATGAAAGGCCTTTAGCAGCGCTGTCTAAAGCGTGTTGTACGAAAGGCCTTTAGCAGTGCTTTTCAAAAGCGCTGCCTTATGGTAACCTTTAGCAGCGCTTTTCATGAAACGCTTTCTAAAGTTCACCTGCCTTAGGGCTTTAGCAGCGCTTTTGAAAAGCGATGTCTTATGTCCCCCATATAGCAGCGCTTTTTTCTTTCATTTTTTATTTTTTTTAGCGAAACATATAACAGCGCTTCTGTCAAAAAGCGTTGTCTTTGTTGTGCTGCGAAAAATCATTTTTGGCGTAGTGATTTTTTTTTAAGGAGGTTCTGGATCATTTCCTCGTCCCCCTTCGCAACTTTATCCATGTGTTTAGAATTTTGTCAGAGTATTTTAGTACATGTATGAATACTAGGGAAAAATAGGTCCAACTCCTTTTTAAATCATGTCCTTGTTGAATAAAACAAAACAAAGCATAGAGAAAAAAGAGGAACACAATCACAACACAAGAATATAACGTGGAAACTCCAAAATCGGAGAAAAAACCACGGTCGTTGTCAATAGACAATCAGAGAATAACACTACGTGAAAATTGTTACAACACATAATATACTCTCAACTAACCCAGGCCCCCAGTACACCCACACCCTCCAAAACAAATATTTAACTACATATCACAACACTCTAATACAAGAGCATAAGAGAATAAAGAAAGTCAAATATGAGCTTAAAGTGTTTTTGACTGGTGCATCTTGGAATGAAGAACTTGAATCCTATATATAGCATTAGACTCCCACTTCCTTCACTAAACTAAGCGATGTGGGACTTCAAATAACTTGTATCATATATATAGCCTTGGATTCTCTCTTCATTCACAAAACTAAGCAATGTGGGACTTCTTTAACATGTCTATTTTCAACCGACCCCAACAATCTCCACCTTGATTGAAAAATAATACATAAGCTTCCATTGTCTTCATCGACAATCATACTCCACCATAAAGAGTATCAACATGTATATTTTCAATCAACCCCAACAATCTCCACCTTGATTAAAAATAATACATAAAATTTTACTGTCTTCACCGACAATCATAGTTTTAAAAACTATCATACTCTCTCATGAAAAATATATTTCACTTGAAGATAAATCACTTCAAGAATTTTACATTTTCACCACCGACAATCATATACTTTATCATGAAGAATAAATTTCACTTTAAGCTAAACCACTCCAAGAATTTTCCCATGTCGAAAACCAGGTTGAAACTTTATGGTGCAACTTCCTTGTTGGCAGAAAGCTCTTCAACCACCGACATAATCTTGCACCTTGTGTAATCTTGATTGTATCAACATTTGACTTGAACTTTCCATAAGTAAAAAAAATTCTTCCATAAATTTTCTCTAGCCTAAATTGAACATCAGAATTTATGACTGCAGCTCAACAACTCTTACACAACACTACCGTTCTTTTCTGATGTGGAAGATCAGACAAAACTACAACCGCAGAGCATACTAAGAACACTTATCCCCGGATCGAACCAAAAGCTCTGATACCAGTTGTTGGATAAAAACAAAGCAAAGCATAGAGAAAAAAGAGGAACACAATCACAACACAAGAATATAACGTGGAAACTCCAAAATCTGAGGAAAAACCACGGTTGTTGTCAATAGACAGCCAGAGAATAACACTATGTGAAAATTATTACAACACATAATATACTCTCAACTAACCCAGACCCCCAGTACACCCACACCCTCCAAAACAAAGGTTTAACTACATCTCACAACACTCTAATACAAGAGCATAAGAGAATAAAGAAAGTCAAATACAAACTTAAAGTGTTTTTGACTGGTGCATCTTGGAATGAAGAACTTGAATCCTATATATAGCATTGGACTCCCACTTCCTTCACTAAACTAAGCGATGTGGGACTTCAAATAACTTGTATCATATATATAGCGTTGAATTCTCTCTTCTTTCACAAAACTAAGCAATGTGGGACTTCTTTAACATGTATATTTTCAACCGACCCCAACAATCTCCACCTTGATTGAAAAATAATACATAAGCTTCCATTGTCTTCATCGACAATCATACTCCACCATAAAGAGCATCAACATGTATATTTTCAATCAACCCCAACAGTCCTGCCTCAAAGGATGTTGTCGGTTACGTGCTTGTTGTTGTTCGTTGTGCCAACAACTAGGTCTTCAAGGTCTACATCGTTAGTTGGAGGTATTTTAAAGCTTATTGCTTTTTGGCTTAGTCTATTTCCCCCTTTGCCCATGAAGAATTTTGTGTTGTTTCTTCCTCTTTCGTTGGGCAAATTGAGTGCATGGATCAGAGGTGGTGATTCTGAACTCCGAACCATTTCTCCAAAGGTGCCAAATGTTACTAAGTCCCCTCTAAACCTCTTGATGAGGTAGATAAGGAAATGAAAGCGATTTTGCTCTCACTTTTTGATGATCTAATATATTGAATGGAAGTGACGAAAGCTAGTTATGTGGAGGGACAAAAAGAGGTATTTTGTAAATTGGTGTGTTTTTTATTTTGATAACTAAATTTTTTTTGGATTGAATCCTTAACCATTGATTTTCTTTTGGTTTAAGTATTAATAAATTAATTTTGATTTATTAAATATTAATAAATTACTAGTAGACTAATTATTAAATAAACTAATTAATAGACTAATTTATTGAGTATTTAATAAATTAAATAGTTTAGTTTATTTCAATCATTAATATTTAACTATTTTGTCAATTAAATAATTCTTTTATAAAATATTATAACTATTTAATATTTTATTTATTTAGTTTATTTAAATATTAATTGATAGTTAAAATATTTAATAAAATAATGCTTTAATTTAATCTATTTAGTGAAATGAACAAACTAAACTATTTAATAAATTAATATTTGTAATACTGAAGGAGTTATGTAATATATATTTGTCTTGCAATAATATACCTTATTATTCCAAACGACATGCGTTTAATCCCTCTTGGGGTCAAAATTTCAATTTTTTCATTTTAAGATTTAAGACTCAAACAAAAATAAAAAACAAAAAAATGTTTACATGAAATTATTAACATTAAAAATATATATATATGGCTGCCACGTTAGCGACGTAAGCCACATCATCTTTTTTTAACAAAAATTTAACATCACGGACTAAAACCAAAAGCAAATCAACTGTTAGGGACTCAGTCTAAAAAAAAGATTTAGAGACTAAAATTAAAAACGCGCCAACTTACATGAACCAAAAGACTATTTAAGTCTTTCATTTTTTTTCCTTTCGTGGGTATATGGATTTGTCCGGTCTTCATCTTTTGATCTTTCTTATCTTTGCAGAACGGTACAAGAAAAGTCCCATTGATGTGATCGACCCTATACTAGAGCCTGTGGTCCCTTCGTTTGTTTCAACTCCTTCGAAAGGCCGGTCCAAGAAAAAACATGACAAGGTCGATTCGGCTGCCCCCGAACAAGGTCGGTTAAAGAGGCCGAGACGAGTGAAAGCTTACTCCACGGTTGATGCTGCTAGAATGGCAGGAAGTGCTTCTCTTCGCTTGTCTTCCATGTTGGCCGATCCTTTCTCTCAACAACTAGGGGAGATGAATAACCTTGTGCTTGCCGGGGACTATGCCTTTATCAGCTGTAACACCCTAAACTCCAAAATTTATATAAAAGATTTATTTAACTATTTAAGGTGTCACCAACGACCACCATCCAAAAATTCATCAAAACATGAGACAACAAGCAGTGAAAAATTATTTCATAACAACTTCATTTAAAACTTCATAAATAAAATAAAGGCTTAAATAGTGTTTTGGTCCGTGTAAGTTGGTGAGATTTTGGTTTTAGTCCCTGTATCTTTTTTTTTTCAGTCCAAGTCCCCACATGTTCATTTCCTTTTGGTTATAGTCCCTCCCGTCAATGAAACGTTTAAAAAAAGCTAAGTTGGCAGACGGTGCTGAGGTGGAATATTGTTTTATCATTTCTTGTTTAATTTTCTTTACACACGTGGATTTAAATGTTTACCCCCATAATATTTCATCAAATGTAGTTTCCCTCTTTTTCCTTTAAGTCCCTGTAAACTAGGGTTTGTCTTTCCATTTCCATCTTTCTCTTTTCCACCTCAGTCATAGCGCAGGGAAGGTGAAGGGTGCTTGTACGAATACGAGTGAGCTTCCAAATCAAATCATCCAGGTATGGTTTTCACTGTGAATTTGCATTACGGAGGAAAGTTTGTTAGGCATGGTGTAGTGTACTACCTAGGTGGGGATAAGGTAGAAGTAGACATTGACCCTGATAGGTGGAGCTTCTTTGAAGCAACTGGTATAGTTAAAGATATTTGCAAACTTGAAATCAATGATTATTGGCTATGGTGGTATAACATTGTATCGGGTAAACATGCAAGGGTAGTTAGTGATGTTGATGCTGCTAAGATTTATGAACACTCTGTTGAAAATAGTTGTAGTGTAGACCTTTTTGTTGAGCATAGAGTTCTGGAAGAATGTGTTAATGATGTGGAAACTGACAATGTTATCGAAGCTGACAATGTAGAAGCTGACACAGTTGGTGAGGATAATGTAAGTAATGTTGAAGCTGAGACAGTTATGGATGATGGCAATCCTCATGTTGAAGGTGACACAGTTGGTGCTGATAATGTAAGTAATGTTGAAAGTGATAGTTTTGATAGTGATGATAGTGATGACAGTGATTACAATGGTTTATCATTTGAGGACAGTGAGGATGAAAGAGCCCTTGGTTTGGATGATGGATTTGATGTTGTAGAAAAAACCCCTGCAAGGGTTAAGCAGGTAGCAAAGAAACATAGGAAAACTCTATCAAAGATAAGGAATGTTGAAGCAGCTGGGGGTTCATCTAGTGGGAATCAAGTTGGTAATGAAGGGATTGAAACTAATTATTTAAGTGATGATCTAGGGAGTAGTGATCCAGATGCATCAGATGAAGAGAAAGGACCAACATATCCTAGATTTAAGATGGAGGAATTGGACAAGGATTACCAGTTCAAAGTTGGGTTGGAGTTTGTTTCTCTGCAGGAGTTTAAGGAGGCAATAACTGAATGGTCAGTCTTGAATGGAAGAGAGATAAAGTATCTGAAAAATGACAAAGTTAGAGTGAGAGTGGTGTGCAAGGGCAAATGTGGTTTTTTGGCTTTGGTTAGTAAAGTGGGAAATAAACACACGTATCGAATGAAGAAATAGTTTGGTAGTCACACGTGTGGTAGGGTTTTAAATAACACCACTGCTGACTCCAAGTGGATTGCTAAGACTGTAGCGGCTAGGATGACTTCATCTGATGGAATCAAACTTCGCGATATTGTGACTGATATTAGGACAAGTTATTCTGTAGGTATTAGTATGAACAGGGCATGGAAGGCTAAGCAAATAGCAAAGGCTTTGGTTGAAGGTGATGCCACAAAGCAATATACACTTTTGTGGAGGTATTCTGCTGAATTAAGGAGGGTCAATGCAGGCAACACTTGTAAAATTAATGTCACAAGAATTGCACCCACAATTCAACCCAGATTTGGTTGTTTTTACTTCTGCTTTGATGGAATCAAAAAGGGATTCACCACCGCATGTAGACCATTCATTGGTGTTGATGGCTGTCATCTAAAGATAAAATATGGAGGAACTTTGCTTGTGGCTGTTGGAAGGGATCCTAACGACCAATACTATCCATTGGCCTTTGGTGTATGTGAGACTGAGACAAAGGAGTCATGGAGGTGGTTCTTGACATTGCTTCTGGAAGACATTGGGCAAGAAAAAAGATGGGTCTTCATCTCAGACCAACAAAAGGTACATTTCATCAGATCTATATTTTGATTATGTTTTTGATTTGGTCCCTGAAAATGTCTTGTTGTTTAGAATTAGGTCCCATATTTTATTGTTTGTTTTGCTGTCAAGGGCTTAATTCAAGTATTTGAGGAGATGTTTGAGAGGATGGAGCATAGGCTTTGTCTTAGGCATCTGTATGCCAATTTCAAAAAGAAGTTTGGTGGTGGCACCAAAATCAGAGACTTCATGATGTCTGCAGCAAAGTCAACATATATACAAGCATGGGAGGCAAAGATGAAAGAGCTAAAGGCATTTAATCCTAAGGCTTGGGAGTGGTTGGCCAAAATACCAACAAAATTATGGTGTAAGCATGCTTTCTCATTCTATCCCAAATGTGATGTGTTAATGAATAATGTATCTGAGGCTTTCAATAGCACAATACTAGTGGTTAGGGATAAACCAATATTGACAATGTGTGAATGGATAAGGAACTATCTGATGAATAGAAATTCTACATTAAGAGAAAAAGCTGATAGGTGGGAACATAGGATAATGCCAATACCTAGAATTAGGTTAGATAAAGAAGTAGAACATGCTGGCAATTGGATTCCAACTTGGTCTGGTGACAGTATTTGGCAAGTTGAACATATTCATAACAAACAAATGTTCATAGTTGACACATCTAAGAGAACTTGCACTTGTAACTTTTGGGAGTTGGTAGGCATACCATGTAGACATGCAGTTGCTGCCTTAGGGTTTAGGAATCAAAAACCAGAAGACTATGTAGATGATTGCTACTCCAAAGAAACATATGTGGCATGCTATGACTTCAACATTAGCCCAATTAATGGCCAAGACATGTGGCCTGAAGTTGACACTGAGGAAATGTTGCCTCCATCATACAAGAGAGGCCCTGGTAGGCCAAAGAAGTTAAGGAGAAGGGAACTTGATGAAGATCCTAACAAAACAAGGACACATACTACTTATTGTTGTACCAAATGTGGAGTGCATGGACATAATGCCAGGAGTTGTTTGGTTCAAGTGCCTGACCCTGAAGCTCAGAAAAGAAAGGTATCATTTAAATATCAGTTATGTTTACAAATTGTGTTATTGTTATCATTGATATTGATTGCTGATATTTATTTGTGCAGAGAAAACCTAAGAAAACTGCTACACAGACATCACAGCCAACTGAAGATGAGGCATCAAGTGAACAACAACAACAACAAAATGACCAACCAACCGAACAACAACAGAATCCGAGTAATGCTGATATTGAGGCTCCAACTGAACAACGGCAGGGAACACAATGTTATGTGGATCCAGAATTTGAAATGCTTGCAGCAGATCTCTGTGCAGCTTTTGAAGCAACACAAGCCCAACCCAATATCAATGACATCACTACCAAAATTCCAGCTAATCCCCAAGTTGCTAATGTGGAAGTTGCTAATGAACAACCTGATCATGCTTCACAAGGAGTTGGTGACTCTCAGCCAAATTACATTTTGTCTGCACCTATCAAAGAAGGTGGTGGCTCACAACCAACTGTTGAAGTTGGTAATGACCAACCTGTTCATGCAGCTCCACCAAAGCAACATGATCCTAAACCAGTTGAGTCTAATACTGAGTTAATGTTTATGATGTTTGGTCTGCTAATTTTTCTCTAATTCTGAATGTTTTTTATGTGACTTTGTAGGCCAAACAACCCAGACAAAAGGTGGCAAGGAAGTTGGAATTGAGGAGAAGTGAAAGAACAAGGGTACTAAGATGCAAAAAGCTTAAGGGAGAAGGAAGTAGCCAAGACCAACCATGGACTATGTAGACAATGGCCTGTTTTGAATTATGTTGTACTTTTGATTCCATCTAGGAGTTTTTTGTTAACTATTATGACTACAACACTGCTTTGGCTTTAGCCTTGTAGTTAAGGCATTTATGTATTTCGTCCCCAACAATGTATTATGACTTAAGTATTTATTTTGTTATGACTTTAAGTATGAAAATTATCAAGATATGGTTTAAGTACAACTGCAAGCACAATGATCAACTTAATTGAATTCATATACTAAACAATATAATTGCATACATATACTGAACAAAACCAAAACATGTTTTTCATTCATCATATGGTACAGGGACCAATTCCAAAATACAATAATGTTACAAGGACTTAAAGACAAAAAAACTGAACAACAACACAAGCAAATTGGATTCACCATTTCAGATAACCAAAGAACATCCCCCATGAAACAACCAACAATAGCATCAATAGATTCACTTTTCTCTTCTCCTTCTCCAGCTTAATCTTCATCTTTGTTTTTTTACCATTTTCAATCTCCTTGACCATGAACCCCAAATCCTTCAACACTTCAGAGCAGTTGCAACCACCTAAACATCTAACATCACTTGCTGGATTTCTTTCAAGCTCATCGTCCCAAATAAACAACTTGCAACCAGACATTAATCCTGAATTTTGACACTTCCAAAATCGTCTCTTAGGGTTTTCAAATGAATTTGACATAAACATTTTCATGCTTCTATTGCAACCATAAACCGGTGCTTGACCATGATGAGAGTTCACAGAAGAAAACGAGGCCATGGATGTTGAAGGTATACGAAGAAGAGAACACAGCCAATGTAGAAGAAAGAAGAAGACAACAGTGCCAATGTAGAAGGAAGAAGAAGCAAAACAAATTTGTAATGTTTTTTGTATTTGGTCCCTCTTTATTTAACGGTCCATTGATTAAATCCACGTGTGTAAAGAAAATTAAACAAGAAATGATAAAACAATATTCTACCTCAGCACCGCCTGCCAACTCAGCTTTTTTTAAACGTTTCATTGACGGGAGGGATTATAACCAAAAGGAAATGAACATGTGGGGACTTGGACCGAAAAAAAAAAGATACAGGGACTAAAACCAAAATCTCGCCAACTTACAGGGACTAAAACACTATTTAAGCCTAAAATAAATAAAATAATGTATTAATAAAAATCATTCAATTTTTTTCAAAAGTCGCTAATTTGGCTAGGGCAAATTAGATATTAATTTATTTATATATTAATGTAAATAAATAATAATTATTAAAAAATTATAATTAATAAAATATTTATGGGGATTTTTTAATAAAGGCTGGTAATATTAAAAGAAAAAGGTGTTACAAACAAAAGCTTACAAAAGGGAAACAAAAAGACAACCCCGTCAAAAATTGGAAAACCTAAAGAAAAGTATACATAACTTATTCTTTACAAAATCCCCTATAATCCCAATAGAGATAGAGTCAAAAGTGATATGGTGTGATCAGACTGGATCGTCGTGACCTTCCAAGTAGGGCAAAGATGTAGGAGAGGAGGAGGGTGTACCTACAAGGTACTCCGATGTCAAAGTAAGTTTGGGCTAGAGAGAAAGCAAGTACAAAGTGTAGGTACTGAGTTAGAATGAATATCGGATATTGAATACCTGACCCTCTCAAGTGAGAGGGTATTTATAGAAAAACCCCCAGCACAGGGCCAAGGTCTCCCATGTGGCCGAAATATCTGGTCGACCAATGGGAGACTGCCGGGTGTAAGGTCTAGCGCGTGACCTTAGGACCTGGTCCAATTGTCCTCGTGAACTCCGGAGGGGCAGTTGGTCGCGTGAACTGTCAAGCGCGTGAGGAGCACGTGCCCAGCGGTCATATTGTGTCCAACGACTAGTTCTGCCCAACTGTTAGTTCTGCCCAACAACTAGTTTCTGGCTATTGGGCCTTGCCAAGAGCCGGACTGGATTGGACATTGCCATACTCTAGGCCAAGCACCTGCCCACTCCAGAACAGGAGCCCCTCAAGTCTTTGCTCTGGGGAAGAGTGATGACTTGAGATAGCCTCGTGGATTGTTGCCTTTGAATGATAATGTTCGGGGACATGCCCCTCGTCTGTTCTAGTGTTGAGGCGGCCGACATTGGTTCCTAACCATCCCGACAAGCATTTCGTATGCGAGGACATGGTCGCAGAAATGGCGTTTTTATATCGACCAGGTTTAGGAAGTGTGCCCGCTGAAACGACATTTTTATGTCGACGAGCCCTGACGAGGACATGAGTTGCGCGTATTGTCGAGGAGGATATGCTCGCGGGGGACTGTAGAAGACTTGGTGAGTGTAACGTCTAGCTTTGGAAGGGTGGATTTGATCTTTGTCGTCGAATTCAATTTTTCTTCCTCTGCTTTTCAGGTGAAATGGCTGACAGACACGAGGGGCCGTCCCTAACGTCGGGGCTGCACACGAAGAGGCGGAGCAGCCCGTAGAGCACGCCAATGTCCAAATAGCTGAGGGATACCTCAAGTGGATAGCCCAAGAGCCCATGTCGACGAGGTCGACATTTACTGAAGAGTAAGCTCGGGAATTTCCCTACCTTGAAGACCGAGCTAAGGGTGCGCCCGTGCATTCACTACAAGAAAATTGGCAAATTGTGACAGTTCATTTTGGTAGATTACGACGGTTAGAACCGTCGCAATTTACAAGTTACGACGGTTTCAGTCCTGTCGCAGAAACGTGCGTCGCGAGGCCGTATTGAGACGGTTGTGAATATCGTTATACAAACCGTCGTTATTTTCACGACGGGTAGCTAACTGTCGTAATCTCCATATTGTGACAGTTTTCAACCGTCTTAACTTGCTTATGATTTTTGTTTTATTGGAAGGTATATTGTGGCGGTTTGAACCGCCGCAAGTTGCAAATATTTAAAAATATATATCTAAGGTATATTGTGGCGGTTTGAACCGCCGCAAGTTTCAAATATTTAAAAAAAGAAAATCTGCACTCAGTTTAGGATTCATAATACAGCTATTGTAGGTTACAAAATAAATAGCATCAGTAGTTGTCTTAATAAGTTCTAAAAGTTAAAAATAATACTATTACATGGCTATGAACCTATGGTGTCAATTGTGCGGAATAACATGGCGGTGGACGATGGTAGAGTTTGGTGCGGCGCTTTGACCCGCAAACCGCCGTCAACAATAGCAGGATTTTGATCAATTTTGCCTTGAAGTAACTGAATCTCATCAGAAAGTGCTTTATCATCTTCCTGCAAAAATTGATTTGCGGTAATAGAACCAACAACTCGAGATTCCAATCGACGAATTTTATCTTCACGAAACCTAAGCATCATTTTGCAACTCATAGTTTCCTCCTCTCTTTGATGAACCTGAGTACAATGGGTTATAGATAAAATTTGAAGAAGCGGTTGAAATATTAAACTGCAAAAACGAGAAGATCTTATAGGGGAAATACCAAAGAGTTCAATAGTTCAACTTCTGCTTCTAGTTGCCTAATAGAAGTTTATGCTATTTGCTCCCTTCTTAAAGCACCAGTAAGAGTTGTCTGCAGTGATTTTGACTGAGACACAAATAATTTTGAAAATATCAATAAATTATTGTGTAACAGCAACGAAATTCTAGTTGGCCATCTTTAGCCCAGCAAAGTCTAGTCAAGTATACCTGTTTGTGAGACATTCTTGTGCCCTTGGATTCATAACCAAGCATATCATCATCATGTTGTTCATCCATGTCAGTTTCATTCTCCGCAAAATAGTCTTTTACTGATTGTGTTATATCTCTGAATGACAATGACCTGGAAACATTCTGGCACCGTTTGAGCGTAGAAATTTCCTCCTGCCACAAAATTTCAGCGTTTGAGTTTAATTGTCCACTATTGACACACACATTATACACTGCCTACAAAAAATAACTTATACTACCTTCAAAAGCCGAATTTGATGTTTTAAAGCCAAATAAAAGTTTTTCTCAGGAAGATTCTGCAGACTTGTCATCACCCTTTTCATATTTCCTTTCATGTCCTCTTCATTCTAATAATTGTTGAATCACAACCCACATTTAATAAAATGAAAAACCAATATATTGCTCAATACAACATAAAGGAAACATAAATTATCAAAACAAAAGAAAAGGTGAATAAGGAAGCATAAATTATCAAATCAAGGTTTGTTGTCACTTTGTTATTTAACTACATAAAAAAGATTTAAGTGGTGGCTCAGTAAGGAACGCAGAAGCAACAGATGTTAGAGACAAGAGAAAACAATAATTTTATATGTCATAACTAACTTGATTAAATACATAGTATATTTCGACTCAATCTAGATAGTTACTAGCATGACAAGTTCTTCTTGCACATGCATAAAATTATATTTCCAAATATGCATCAGCCAGTGGAAAGAAATTGTGAGCATTGCATAATCCTGTATGAGTCTCATCTCCCCTAAAAGTAACAACACCAATACATTATGGTGAATGATATCAAATTATTCATATCCATGTTCAATTTGAAAAGTTGCAAATAATTTAAAGAAAAGAAACATCTACTGTACCCTATTTTTGGCGTTTGGAAATAAGTGTTATTCACAATAGGTTTATAAGATTTCCAACAAAATAAATAAAGTAAAACACAAATCATAATCAAATTTTCACACTGTAGATAGGATCCATGACTATGATCATCTATACCCTCTTTTATACAATAATGTTTTCACAGTTGTAATTCATACTGTGGACACATTTTTAAAAATAAAGTTAATTCATGATCAATATAAAACTTACCCAAATGTTTCCACTACTCTTGTATCCACACTGGCCAGAGTTCCCTACTGTTAAAAAATTGTTAAACTTATGAAGTCAACACATCCCCATGGTCGTCGGACCTAGATCAAATTTCCAAATGTCTGAATGTGACAATATATTATACCGCATCGAATCTGATTTTGTATTCACACCCATGTCTCCGTTAGGCTTCCACCTAGCAAATTAAAAATCCCAAACCTTGCACATTTTAGCAGAATTCAAGACAGTTAGAAAAGCATGTACACATTTGATGAACCTCAAAACACACTTCAGTTTGTGTAAATAAACTAAAAATAAGTTAAAAGGTTCATATCCACTTCATCAGTTGCTACTAGAGGTTCAAAATACTGAGTTGTGGGAATGACGTTTGCTCTTACGACACAGTAGATTAAACAACAAACTATGTACTCTTCGTAGAGATACTTTAACCTGCGAGCAACTCCAACATAAATTTTGAGCAGAGCATACCATTTTAATTGATCCCTTTGTCATCAAACACCTTTGCAAAAGCAATAGAAGTTACATTATAACTAAACACACCTGTTACACATCTACATTGAATTGTTCTACAAATCTATTTCTTTTTGTGATTCATGTAATTAACCAAATGCTACATTCAGAACAGAAAAGAGTTGACCAAACTAGAAACATAACTCGAGACATACACTAAAATCTATAACAACAACAATTGAAACATAACATATCTCCCTAAAAATTACTCATGTTAGTATATCCTTAATAATCATTCTGAAATGCAATACAAAACTTAGGAAAAATTAAATTTAAAAGAGTAAAAAGATTTGTATTGTGTTTGAATCGTCACAGTACGTTAAAACAACTTACAGGGATACAAAGTACGGTGACGTCGAGACATACGACGACATCATGAAAGAGTTATGCGATGGCGAGATTGTTTACAACGGTGAGATAGTCAAGAACAAAAAATTTAGCCTTTGTGAATAATCGAAGAAGAATATGAAGAGAGGGGTTAACGAGGCGGAGAGAGGGGTTAGTGGGTTTTAGGGTTCTGCTTTTTAAGAGAGAGAAATAGAAATTTTGAGGGTTTCGTTTTGGAATCTCTTTGATTCTACATCTTGAGAACAACATAAATAATTTAGGGTTAATTCATGGTTTAGCTCTCTTTGAAAGGAATGAGCATAATCAAATGAGTTCTTGAGGGTGAAAGTGAGTTCTTGGGAAGGAAGACGAGTGAACTTCTTCTTTTGTGAATAATCATTTTTATATATATATATATATATATATATATATATTAACATTGTTATCAAAATTAATTTTAATAAAAGTTAATTATTTATATAATAAAACATAAAATATTTTACTATTATTTTAGACAAAAATATTAAGCTACATTGTCATGAGTTTTAGAGGGCGACGGTTGGTTCACCGTCGTGGATATAGCGAAAAAATTGAGAGCGAAATATTAGAGGGTTTTCGCTTTTTTTTTATTTCTATTTTTTATAGAATGTTGTAGTATGGATATTGCTATTATATTGTAAATAAATAATTATAATAATTATTTATTAAAATTAATTAATAAAATTGAAAAGGTTGGAAAATAAAAATGAAAGAAAAAAGTGGGAAATTAAAGGAATAAAAAAATAGTGATTATGATTGGCTAAAGTAATTGCGACAGTTCGGCTTAACTGTCGCGAGTGTGGAAAGAGGGCGGTTCGTTGGTAACTGTCGCAATTATTTTATACAACATGCCTAAAAAAATCTGCGACGGTTGGCTCAAACCGTCGTGAGAACTGTCGTAGTCCAGGAATAAGGATGGTTTTTTGATAACTGTCGCAAAAAATCTACGACAGTTGACCCTAACTGTCGTGACAACCGTCGCAATCCAAGAATAATGACGGTTTTATGATAACTGTCGCAACTCAAGTGTCGTAAATCTCCTTTTTTCTTGTAGTGATTAGAAGGCTATCTGCCCCACAGAGAACGACTGGATCTGTTCAGTGTATCCGGGGATGCGATTCCCTATGTACAAATTTGACTTCGTGGAGGCGAGGTACTGCCTGCCCTTCACCAATTTTCAAGAGGTCATCTTCTGCCATTTAGAACTGTGCCCTGCTCAACTTCATCCCAATGCACTGGCGTTCATTAGGGCCTTTGAGCTGGTCTGCCGTTATCTGCAAGTCGGGGCGATCGTGGACCTTTTCTTCTGTATATTTCAAATCCAAAGGAGCACAACGGGCCAGAAGCAAAGTTGGGTGTCTTTCAAGCAGCTGAGCAGGCTCTTCTGGCCGTATTCGGAATCTGTCCGAAACTTCAAGGACAGGTTCTTGGTTGTGAAACCTGTCTCTGAGGCGGGTAAGAGGTCCATTTCTACCTTGGAGACCGTGGAAGTTGATGGTCGACAAGTTGTGAAGGCGGTGTCAAAGTTTCCGTTGGAATGGGTATATGCCCATTTCAGATATATGACCGACCAATTCATTGTCAAGCACGAACAACTCAGTGACGGGGACAAGGAATCTTACCGGGCATTGCATGCCTATGTGGAGAGTTTCAGCCCTACCTTTGTGGTGGACAGGGATGGCAAAGAGTTGTTCGGGGAGGATGGAGAGCCTGCTCGAGCGGCTCGTTATATTAATACCAGGGCCCTCCTTGAGTGCGGAACCGACGATGTTGCATTTGAGCTCCTCGGTATAGCTTGTTTCTTTGCCCGTGTTTTTAATTCTTTTTCAATGTGCTGACCTCCTCTTTTACTTTTGCAGGGAAAATGACAGACATGAGGGAGCGTCTAATGAGGTCGGCAGCGGCCAAGAATTTGAAGAAGGGTCCATTGCCAAAGGCAGGTGCTGCCAAGCAGCAAGTAACACTAGAAAAGTTTATGGGCGGAACCGGCTCCTTCCCAGGGACCATTTCGAACCCTCCTACCCCGGACACGACCCACAAGAGGAAGTGGGATGATGTTGGCTCTTCGCCAGCTGGTTATTCGGGCGGTTTCGTTGGGGGAAAATTTGTACTGCCTCCGTACTATCTCCAAGGAAAAATATTTGATGGGGAAAGCTCAGTCGTTGTCCCCGAACTCGAGGCGTCGGTCATCTTGCCTGCAGACCCTCAGGTACGGAGGAAGCTTCTCTGCCAGGATGCAGCCGCTGTGATCAGAGTGTTGGAAGCGTCGTTGGCCCTTGGGGATGTGGAGACAGTTTCGCTAGCAGACCTTAAGAGGGCATAAGCTAAGATCACCGATCTGGTGCTGGAGAGCGCGGAGATTTACAATGATTTGAAGAAGCTTCAAGGCAACCTGGAAGCCAAGATCGAACTTCAGAAGGAAGTGACCCAGATGAAGGGGGAGGTGACCAAGGTGAATGAAGAGAATGCCCGTCTGAAGGCGAGGATAGCCGAGCTGGAGGGCTCGTCGACGGTTGGTCAGGATGAGACCGACTACGAGAAGGCCCTGAAGACCCAGAGGGACCTGATCGAGAGGATCCGTCTTCTTGAGCAGGATAATTTGGGGGCAGCTGAGTTTGGTTTCAATGCAACCGTGGAGCAGATGAAAGCCCTCAACTCCGATGTTCAGCTGTTGACCGAGGGGATGAGCGTTCTCAACATGGTTGTCGACGGCGAGGTGGTTCACCCGGAGATTCCCGGCGATGCTGTTTAGTTTTTTGAATTTGTACTTTGTATTTTGTTGGCATGTGTGCCATTTGGTTTGTAACCTTTTTGTCGGGCATAGCCCTCCTTTTGTAAAATTAACTTATTCTGGCCTTCAGGCCATATTTATATAAATTTCTTGTGTTTAGCATTGTGTAAATTGCATTTATTTGTGTATGCTTTTAACGTTTGTATGCTAAGTATGGACGCTTTGCTCGACTTGTTTTTGTTATGCTCGACAGTTTGGGAGACTCGTCGAGGAGGCGAAGTGGTTTCGCCGATCGTGGGACTAGGATCTCAGTCGAGGTACTAATCCCACAGGCTTGGACAATTCCCATCGCGAGCAGGGTGTCCTTCCCTATTGGTGTGGCAACGGTGGAGCTCGATTGAGGTATCCCTGTTGGGCACAGAATCTACTCGTCCCATAAACAGATACTGGCCGGTGTTGAACAGTTGAGGATCGTGCCTACACCAGGGCACATTCTTGTGACAGAGCCATCCACCCGAAGTGGGGAGAACTCGTCGGCAACAATTATAGACTAGTGGCTAGTTCTAGCTGTAGTATTATTTAATCTTTTCAGCATTCCATGTCCGAGCAAACGGTTCTTCGCCCAACATTTCTAGATAGTAGACTCCAGTGCCAGTTTTTGATTTGACTCTGTAAGGTCCTTCCCAGTTTGCGGCCAACTTGCCATCGCGTGAATCCTTTTGGTTTTTGCATAGGACCAGGCTACCAACCGGGAAGTCGCGCTTTACGACTATGGAGTCGTGGCACAACGTTATTCTTTGTTTCAACAAAGCCTCACAGAGAGCTGCCCCTGATTGTATATCTTCGACCAGGTCGAGCTCTTCTCTAAGAGCCTCGTCGTTCATCTCCTCGTCGAGAGGAGCTTCCGTTGGTCTTGACGGTTCCCTAATCTTCAACGGTATCACCGCCTCGGTTCTGTAGGCTAGTCAGAAAGGAGTTTCCCCGGCGGTGGAGTATGGGGTTATTCTATAGGCCCATAGCACGCTGTGTAGCTCCTCGACCCACATTTTCTTGGGTTCGCTTAGCCTTCATTTTAGACCTCGAAGGATTACCCTGTTTGCTGCCTCTGCTTGCCCATTAGTCTGGGGGTGCTCGACGGAAGTGAAGTGTTGCTTCGTGCCTAGTTTGGCGACGAAGTCTTAGAACTTTCTGTCCATGAATTGGGTTCCATTGTCGGTCACAAGGGCCTGGGGTACCCCGAATCGTGCGAGGACGTTTCTTTTGTAGAAACGAAGTATGTTGAAGGTTGTGATCTTGGCAAGAGCTTCGGCTTCGATCCACTTTATAAAGTAATCGATGGCCACAATCAGATATTTGTTTCAGTAAGATCCCATTGTGAAGGGGCCAAGGAAATCCATCCCCCACCAGGCGAAAGGCCAAGGCGAGGACAGTCTTCAACTCGTTAGGGGGTGCCAAGTGCATGTCCCCGTGGTGGTGGCACCAGTCATATTTCTGGACATGCTCCTTGGCATCGTGCTGCATGATCGACCAATAATATCCCGCTCGCATGGCCTTTCGTGCCAGTGACCTCCCTCCCAAGTGCTGCGCGTTGATACCCTCATGAATTTCCTGGAGAACTTCAGGGATCTTGTCATCCTCAACGCATTTCAGGAGAGGAATGGAAAATCCTCGATGGTAGAGCTCGTCATCGACCAGGACGTAGGAGCAGGCCCTTCGTTTGGTCATGCTGGGATCCTTACTGTCCTCGGGCAGCTCCAGTGTCGTGAGGTATTTATACACTGGAGTCATCCAGCAGCTACTGTCGCCAATGGCATTGACGTCGAGCAGCCCCGCTGGCCTGTCAATACTTGGGCGGGAGAGTACTTCATGTATGACAGATTTATTGCCACCCTTCTTTCTGGTGCTAGCCAGTTTCGACAAGACATCTGCTCGAGTGTTTTGTTCGCGAGGGATGTGCTGGACTTCCAATGTGTCGAACTTAGCTATCATCTCTTTCACCAACATTAGGTACTCGATGAGGTGATCATTTTTGGCTTGGTATTCTCTTCGTACTTGGGATGCCATGAGTTGGGAATCTGTGAAGATCTTTACTTCCTTGGCACCCAAGTTTTCGGCCAACCGTAAGCCTCCGAGGAATATCTCGTACTCGGCTTGGTTGTTCGACGTGGGGAATGACAGGACTAGGGATACCTCAATTAGGATTCCTTCATCGTTTTCGAGGATGATACCGGCGCAACTACCCGAGGAGCTAGATGCTCCGTCAACGAAGATGGTCCATTTGTGTACCCCTCTGGGAGGGGACGCTGGAGGCGTCATTTCAGCCACGAAGTTGCTCAAGACTTGCGCCTTGAGGGCCTTTCTGCCCTCGTAGTGGATGTCAAACTCAGACAGCTCCAAAGACCAATTGAGCATTCTGCCGGCCATATCTGGCCGGCTAAGTAGCTGTATTATGGGCTGATATGTTCGCACCATTATCGTGTGGGCCAGGAAGTAATGCCTTAGTCTCCTCTCTGCGTTGATGAGGGCGAGGGCAACCTTCTCGATTTGCTGGTACCTGAGTTCTGGCCCTTGCAAGGCCTTGCTTGTGAAATATATGGGGTTTTGCCCGTCAGTTGTTTCACGAATGAGGACGACGCTAATGGCTTCGCTGGTGACAGAGAGGTACAGGTACAATGTCTCCCTACTATCTGGTCGTGACAGAACGGGGGGTTCATATAAGGCTCGCTTGAGGTGGAGTAGAGCCTGCTCGCATTCCTCTGTCCACTCGAATGTGGCTTCCTTTCGAAGGAGTTTAAAGAAGGGCAGAGCGTGTTGGGCAGAATTGGCCACGAAGCGAGAAAGTGAAGCGAGCATCCCATTGAGTGATTGTATGGATTTCTTCGACCTTGGTGTGAGGAATTAAGCGAATGGCCGACATTTGTCAGGGTTAGCCTCTATTCCCCTCTCGGTGAAGTAGAAGCCGAGGAATTTCCCCACCCGCATGCCGAAGGTGCATTTTTCTGGGTTAAAACGCATTTTGCATTTTCTCGCTTGGTCAAAGACCTTTTGCAAGTGAACTGTGTGATCGGATTCCTCTTGGGACTTCACGATCATGTCGTCCATGTATACTTCGAGCATGTCCCCGATTTCTGATTGGAAGACCATGTTCATCATACGCTGGTACGTGGCCCCAATGTTTTCAGACCGAATGGGCACGAGGTCATGAACGCGGTGTATTTCTTGTCCTTTTCGGCCATGGGAATTTGATTGTATCCCGAATAGGCGTCCATGAAGGACAAGAGTTTGAAACCTGCAGAATTGTCTACGAGCTTATCTATGCTGGGAAGAGGATAAGCATCCTTGGGCAAGCCCGATTGAGATCAGTATAATCAATGCATATGCGCCATTTTCCATTATGTTTCTTGACAAGTACAATATTGGACAACTAGGTTGTATACCTGGCCTCCGAGATAAATTTTGCCTCTAAGAGGTCTTGTACAAGTTTTTCGGCATCCTGTGCCTTTTCATTGGATTGTTTGTGCCTGCGCTGCGCGACGGCTCGAGCAGCTGGGTCGATGGTCAGTTGATGGCATGCAGTCTTAGGGTCAAGGTCGGGCATGTCCGCGGCGCTCAAAGCAAAAAAATTTGTGTTATCCTCCAGGCATGTCTTCAACTGCTGCTTTACCTCTCCCGGCAGCCCTGCGCCTATCTTCACCCCTCTGGTCAGGTCATCTCGGAAGGTGATGACCTCGAATTCCCCATCAGGTATCGGACGCATGATGGTCGACGCAGGGGAGCTGCATGATGTTGCCGAAATGCCTTCGTTTCCGTCTTCCTCGCTTTCTTCAGAAATCTGGCTTTCGAGGTTGATTGTGTGCACTGGGAGAGCTGGCTTCTTATCAGGCTGACTTTCCTCGCTGGGATGGTCTTCCTCCCTTGCCCGCTTGGCGGCCTTGGGTGCTGCACCGATTGAGCTTTGTCCTCGGGTAGCTGCTTCAAAGTATCTCCTCGCAGCTTCTATATCCCCGTGCAAGGTCGCGGCGTGGCCCTTCTCGGTATAATACTTTATCTTGAGATGAATGGTTGAAGGGATGACGATCAGCTCCGCTAAGGTTGGTCTGCCCAGGATACATTGGTACAGCGATGAACAGTCAATTACCAGAAATTGAGTTTTGATCGACTTTGATGCCTCCTCTTCCCCGAACGTGACTGGAAGCTCCACGTATCCCCAAGGTCTGAAAGTGGCCCCATTAAATCCTTGTAGGTCGGATCCTACATACGGGGACAAATTCTTCTGGTCTAGCTTCAAGGCTCTGAATAAACCAGTGTACATGATGTCCACCGAACTGTCCTGGTCGATCAGGATCCGTCGGACATCAGTACTAGCAAGTCTAGCCTTGATGAGCAGGGGAATGTGTGAGTTCGGGGAGCCCCTAAGCAACTCCTCATGGTAGAATGTGATTAGCTGAGAACGCCCCCGAACTTTCTCGAGTGTCGATGGCCGATCGGGACTGTAGTCGATGAGCTGGTCGAATTTTCTCTTAACCGACCCACTGTGAGCTCATTGTATCCTCCACACGAAATGACCATTGCCGTGGGGAAAGTCTCCCAGGTGCTGTGCGTAGATATCTGGTGAGGATCCTCGAGGTAGTCGGAGATGACGAAGTCCTCTGGCCGTGTGATTGACATAGAGACCTGCGGGGGAGGACTAGGCGGTGAAGACTCTGTTTCCTTCTTGGTCTCTGAAGTCTCTCGTCGGGAGGATTCACCCATTTTTGTATACTGCTTCAGGTGACCCTCCTTGATGAGGATTTCAATAACGTCCTTTAGGTGCACGCAGTCTTTGGTCACGTGGTTGTGGCTGCAATGGAAGCGGCATTATTTACTCTTGTCCGTGTTGCCCTTTGACGATGTTGGCTTGGGGAACCGGACACCTCCCTGCTTGAATTCCGCTTTGATGCATTCAGAGAGAATGCACTCGCGGGGAGTTGTCAGCAGGGTATATTCTGTGACACGACCAGCAGGTCCCTTGCCTTCACGAGGACGATCGTCTCATCCTCTCTCCTTATCGCGCCTGGGGGCCTCTGATTCATTTTTTTTGTTGCCCGGGAACTCTCTTGATCCCTAGAGTCTCGGGCCTTGTATGCGGCCGCTTTTTCCTCGTATTGTATATACGCTTGAGCTTTACGGAGTAATTCGGCTAGGGTGCGATGGGTCTCTATGCCTACTGCCTTGTGGAACTCGCTCTTCAGTTTTAACCCCTTCTCGAGGAGATATTTCTTCATATGGTCCATGGTGCAGACCTCAAAAACCTCCTTTTTATGCTCGATGTATGCACGCAAGGGCTCATCCTTGCGCTGTATAATGGCTTCGAGCGTGGCCCTCGACTTGGGATGACGTCGGGAGGCAGTAAAGTGCCAGGAAAATTGGTTCTTCAGATCCCTCTAAGACGTGACTGAACCCCGGGGAAGTTGCTTGTAACAGGTCATGGCCCCTTTCCTGAGGGTAATGGGGAATAAACTGCACTTAATAGCCCTGCTCATGTTGTGGTAGTGGAGCATGACTTCAATATTTTCTATATGCTCGCCTGGGTCGGTGGTCCCGTCACAAGTGGCCAGAGGAGGTGGCTTTTCTAACCCGCGAGGAATGCGCGTGTCCATGATCTCCTGAGATAGGTGTCCATGGACATCGTCGTCACTGCTCGCACTGGATGACCGACAGGGGGAATTACTACGTCCGCGACTTCTGCTGTGTCGAGGAGAATGTCTGCGCGACCTGTGAACGCCCCAGTTTTAGTTATTTTTATTTAATTGAGTCGTTTTGATTATTTTATTTTATTTTTGACTTCTATTTGAAAATGTATTATTTTTCGTCGTGAATATGTTTTATCGCGTTTTGGGAACGTTTGCGAGATATTTGAGTGTAGGGGTATTTTGGTCTTTTGTTTGGGTAGATATTTATTTTTCATATGAATAGAAATAGAAGGAGAGAAAAATAGAAAGGAAAGAAAAAGAAGAGAAGAAAAAGAGGAAGAAAGAAAAGAGAAAGAAATGGAGAAAGAGAGAAAACTTGGAGAATTTAAGAACCGATTCAACCGACTTTTCAAACGCGATTTAATCGGGTAAGTGTGCGAAACTCGATTATACTATGCTTGTGTATGATTATGTATGTGTGTGTGTGTGGATGTTTGTGGTGTTCTATGGTTTTCAATTCTAGGTCGGAATGATAGAAATCGATGTTTTCGCGGTTGAAAATCGGTGTAAATGCGGTAGAATACTTGTTACCATGATTAGATTATGTTCTGATTGTTATGTGTTGGTTTGAAAGTGTTTTAGGGGTGAAAATATAGTTTTGGGTTATGTAACAACGCTGCTGGGTTTTCTGGTTTTCGCAGATTCGCACTGTGAATCCCCTAGCGAAGGGGAAAGCGAGCATTCACTGGCTATTCGCACTGCGAAGGTAAGGGCGAGCATTCGCCAGAGGTTCGCACTGCGAACTTTGTGTTGTTTTCTTTTTGCCACTGTTCGTTGGGAGACTCGCACTGCGAATGGGGAAGCGAGCATTCGCTGGGAGTTCGCACTGTGAACGTTAGAAATTTTTTTAGGCTATTTTCCTTTTTGACTGGGTTCGCTGGGACATTCGCACTGCGAATGAAGAAGCGAAGGACTCGCTAGGAGCTTCGCAATGCGAATGTGACAGTTTTTCCCAATTTGTTTTCTTTATAACTTTTGGTCCGTGAGCCGATTTGAGGCGCGGTTTGATGTGTTAGAAAGCTTTTGACATGTTCTTTCTTATTAACTTGGTTTTGAGATTGTTGGCCGATTAAATTATGTCGGGAAATTGGAAAGGTGTCGTTTTGTCAACTTGTACCATTTTAATTGTGTGTATTTGATGTGTTATCATGCAATATGCCTTTGATAGATATGGTATGACTTGTGTGTTGTTGTATGATGCGAATGCATGTGTTTAGATGGTGTGATGATGGTTTGTGGCCGTATGGCAAATAAATGCATTGTTTTGGGCTTGAATTGCAAAGCATGATTATTGTTGATTGAGATTGTTGCATATATGTGTGCATTTGAATGTCATGAGTCATTGTATGCCAAGCATCATGATATGCATTCTTGTGATGTCGTGTGCCCTAGTGGGTGTGAGCGAAGAATCGATTCCAGAGGGAATCCGCTATAACATCGTGAGCCTTATATAAAGAGGACTGAAAGCGATGATTATAGACGATCGTGAGCCTTATACAAAGAGGACCGAAAGCGATCAGATCGTGAGCCTTATACAAAGATGATCGAAAGCGATCCATAAACGTCGTGAGACTTATACAAAGAGGACCGAAAGCGACGGGGAACATTGTAACAGCCCGCGGCCGCTCGCGCACGAGTCCCGGCACTATTACCAACTCAGACTTAATCACTAGCCCCCTTTTTTCAACTATACTAGTGTTTTTGCCTCCCGTGGGAATCGAACCGTGTACCTGGGGATAAGTACCACGTTCAATGCATTCCCACTACCAATTGAGCTAGTAGCTCAATCGGTAGTGGGAATGCATTGAACGTGGTACTTATCCCCAGGTACGCGGTTCGATTCACACGGGAGGCAGAAACACTAGTAGTGAAGGGGGCTAGTGATTTGGCTTGTGAGTAATATTGTCTGTGGTGTCTGTGGGGGAGTCCCAGCCCGGCTGTTACAAAAAAGGCGCCTTTTTATGTAACATTGTCAATTGGTTGTGGGAATCCAATGAACATGTACTTGAACCCCAGGGTACAAGGTTCGATTCCCACGAAAGGCAAAAACTCTACTAGTGAGGGGGGGAGAGAAGATCGTGAGGTAGCAGTGTCGGGGTCGCCTTGCGAGGGGCCAGGGCTGTTACAAACATCGTTTGCCCGACGGGGAGTTGCACTAAGTAACAAGCGATGATTCCAATAGTTCCTGAGTGAACTAGTGTTGAGAATGATGGATGGATGGTACCACATGTGCATTGCATATAGTCGTTGTGTCGGTCTCTGTGCATTTGCATAAATCATGAATGGATTGATTATGTGTGAGAATTGTGAATGTATGCATTATGTGTGGAAAATCATGAATGAACTGATTGTGTGTGGAATTGTGGATGAAATTGACGAGTTGATATATGTTTAGATGTTGGCGTTATGTGTATTATGCATGGTTAATATACCTGGGTGATGGATATATGAAATATACTTGGGTTGTTTGTGTTTGAATTCTGGTATAATTGGTGGTGAGAATATTTTATATGCGCATTTTCGTGTTATTATATAATGGTATGCAAACATATTATGATTGTGTTTCTCACCCTTCTGCTATTTTTTAAATGCTCTATGAGGCATTGCAGATTAGATGCTGGAGGTCTTTTTGTGAAGCTTAGGTCTTCATTCTTTTGTCGGTCGGCTCTGATATGTAGCACCGGGTAGTCGGGGAGATCGTTATGTACTTATTTGTATTATGTATATGTATCTTTTGGATTGTACATGTATGATGTTGTATATGACAGACAAACTCTTTATGTGATATATATATATATATATATATATATATATATATATATATATATATATATATATATATATATATATATATATATATATATATATATATATGATATTCAGTTACAGATTTTCCGCTTTTATTTTGCATATGAATTGTGGGTGTTAGGAACTAAGTTCCTTTGTTATATGCTACCTGAATTGTTGCATATCTTTATGAGCAGGTTGTTGTATGTTTGTTTCAAAGTGATGTGACCCCTCGGTCTATGCCGTGAATTTTTAATTATACTCTGACTATTTGTTATCGCTTTAATAGCCTGGGGGTGTAGATTTGGGGTGTTACATTAAGTGGTATCAGAGCCAGTCCGTGTCAGTCTGTGTCAGTCCTTGTTGGTCTTTGTGGTTCGGTGAGCTTTTTGTTAACCATAGTTGTTGTTGTTGGAAATGAACAGAATATGGCTGGTAGGAATGATGCTGCTTTAGCTGCTGCGATGCAAGTTATGGCTCGGGCTGTGCAGGGTGCACCTAATGCTGCTAGGAATGATGAGTTCAGGAAGAACAAACCGTCTGTCTTTAAAGGAAGATATGATCCTGATGGTGCTCAAATTTGGCTTAAGGAGATTGAAAGGATCTTTCGAGTGATGAATTGTGCTGAGGATCAGAAAGTGAGACTGGGTACTCACATGTTGCTGGAAGAAGCTGATGATTGATGGGTTGGTGCACGTCATGTGTTGGAAGCTGCTGATGAAGAGATCACTTGGGCTGTGTTTAGCATCGAGTTTCTGAGGAGGTATTTTCCTGAAGATGTTAGAGGAAAGAAGGAAATTGAGTTCTTGTAATTGAAATAAGGTAGTATGTCTGTTGTTGATTATACTGCTAAGTTTATGGAGCTTGTGCAGTTTTATCCACATTATGCTGATGCTACGGCGGAATTTTCTAAGTGTGTGAAGTTTGAGAACGGATTGCGTCCTGAGATTAAGCAGGAAATCGGTTATCAAAGGATTAGAAGGTTTTCTGATTTGGTGGATTGTTGTAGGATTTATGAGGAGGATAGTAAGGCTCGTTCTACTCACTATAAGAGTGTGAACGAGAGGAAAGGGAAACAACCGTTTCGTGGTGGTCCTTATTTGACACCGGCAGATAAGGGTAAGCAAAGGGGTAATTTTGAGAAAAGGCCAAGTGGGGGAGGAATGTCTAGTCCTCTGAGATGTTATAGGTGTGGTGACCTAGGACATCGTCAGTTCGAATGTAGGAAGGATTTGAGGAAGTGTTCTAATTGCGGAGGTTTAGGACATGTCGCGGCGGATTGTGCAAGGAAGAATGTGGTGATGTGTTTCAACTGTGGTGAACCTGGTCATATTAGTACAAAGTGTCTGAAACCGAAGAAAGCTCCAACTGGTGGGAAAGTTTTTGCCTTGGCGGGAACTCCGACTACAAGTGCAGACCGTCTGATCAGAGGTACTTATTTTATTAATAGTACGCCTTTAGTTGCTATTATTGATACTGGAGCGACTCATTCATTTATTTCGTCTGAGTGCGCGAACCGTTTGAATCTTGTGTCGTATTCAATGGATGGAGAGATGGTTATTGATACTCCAGCAATGGGGTCAGTAAATACTTCTTTGGTTTGTTTAAGTTGTCCTTTGACCATTTATGGTAAAGACTTTGAGATGGATTTGGTGTATTTGCCGTTGGAGGGTTTAGATGTGGTTTTGGGAATGAATTGGTTACAGTTCAATCGGGTTCATATTGATTGTTATCATAAGCTAGTAAGATTTCCTTCTCTTGAGGAAGACGAAGACTCGAGTTACTTATCTACCAAAGAGTTGAAGAAACTTTTGGCGGACGAAGCTCAGTTGTTTGGATTGTTTGCATCGTTGACTGTGGATAGTCAAGTTTCACTTGATGTGTTTCCTGTTGTGTGTGATTTTCCGAAAGTGTTTCCTGAGGATATTTCAGATGTACCGCCAGAGAGAGAGAGGTGGAGTTTTCTATAGATCTAGTTCCTGGTACTAGACCTGTATCTATGGCACCATATCGAATGTCGGCATCTGAGTTGGTTGAGTTAAAGAAGCAATTGAATGAATTGTTAGAAAAGAGGTTTGTGAGGCCGAGTGTGTCGCCTTGGGGTGCTCTAGTTTTATTGGTGAAAAAGAAAGATGGAAGTATGCGATTGTGTATTGATTATCGCCAGTTGAATAAAGTGACGATTAAGAATAAGTATCCTCTTCCAAGAATTGACGATCTGATGGATCAGTTGGTAGGTGCGTGTGTGTTTAGTAAGATTGACTTGAGGTCGGGTTATCATTAGATAAGGGTGAAAGAGGAAGATATTCAGAAGACGGCTTTTAGGACACGATACGGTCATTATGAATATTCTGTGATGCCGTTCGGGGTTTCTAATGCGCCAGATGTGTTTATGGAGTACATGAATTGTATTTTCCACAGTGTTTTAAAAACCGGACCGGACCGTCCGGTCGAACCGGTTGGACCGGGAACCGGCCAGGTAACCGGTCGGGTTCACTTGCTCGATCAGCCATGTCTTCGAACGGAGAAAACCGGCGGTTCAACTGCTTATTTTAATAAAAAAAAATTAATTTTTTTTTTAATTTTTAAAATTTTTTTTTTTTTTAAAATTTTTTTTTACTCAAATACATAGGAACTTTTCTCCAAGAATAATAGTGATCACTCATTTGATTCAAGTGATACACAAATTAAGTTTCGTAATATCCACAAAACTATTTTGTATTTATATTGATTGAAAAACCATCATAAAAATATTTGTATAGAAATTTAAGAACACAGATTAAAAGACTAAATATAATATAATTTTAGACTTACCTGATTTCCATTATACATATAGACTTGGAAAATTTATTATTTAGAATAATGTTAATATTTGTATTGTTTTAATTATTAACATTAAAACTGATTTTCGATTAACATTAAAACTATGAATTTAAATTAAACTCTGTTTAATTTAGACTCTATTTAAAATTTACAATTAGACTCTGTTTAAAATTTGAATTTAAATTATGAACCTGTGAATTTATGATATGATATTTTCAAAAAATTTAAGTGCTAGTTATATTTTTTAGAGACTGAATCATCCGGTTCGAGCGGTTTTACCGATTTTATACCTATTATAATGACAGGTTTATTCAACTGAGTTATCCGGTTTAATCCGGTTTGGTCATGCAGTTCGACCAATGACCCAGTGGTTTGACTGATAAACCAGTGACCCAGTACCCTCACCAGTTTGATGACCGGTCCGGTTTTTAAAACACTGATTTTCCACGAGCATTTGGATCATTTTGTTGTTGTGTTTATTGATGATATCTTGGTTTATTCTAAGTCTCGGGAGGAGCATGCGGAGCATTTGCGCATTGTGTTACAGGTTTTGAAGGAAAGGAAACTTTTTGCCAAGTTGTCAAAGTGTGAATTCTAGTTGTCGGAAGTGAGTTTTCTTGGTCACGTGATTTCAGGTAACGGTATCGATGTGGATCCATCTAAAGTAGAAGCAGTTCTACAATGGGAGGCTCCGAGATCTGTTACTGAAATTAGAAGCTTTTTGGGATTAGCCGGATACTATCGAAGGTTCATTGAAGGTTTTTCTAAGCTAGCACTTCCATTGACCCAGTTGACTTGTAAAGGGCAAGCGTTCATTTGGGATATTCGGTGTGAGGAAAGTTTTAGTGAGCTGAAGAGAAGATTGACGACAACTCCGATTTTGATTTTGCCGAATCCTACTTAACCATTTGTGGTGTACTGTGATGCGTCTTTGATTGGGCTAGGTGGTGTGTTCTGTGATGCAAGAAGGTAAGGTTGTGGCTTATGCTTCGAGGCAATTGAGGGTGCATGAGAAAAATTATCCTACTCGTGATCTGGAATTAGTGGCTGTGGTTTTTGTGTTGAAGATTTGGAGGCATTATCTCTACGGTGCAAGATTCGAAGTCTTTAGTGATCATAAAATTTTGAAATACTTGTTTGATCAGAAAGAGTTGAATATGAGGCAACGTAGATGGTTGGAATTTTTGAAGGACTACGACTTTGGCCTGAATTACTATCCTGGTAAAGCTAATGTGGTAGCCGATGCGTTGAGTCAGAAATCGTTGCATATGTCTGCTTTGATGGTTAAGGAGTGGGAACTTTTGGAAGCGTTTAGAGATTTGAGTTTGGTGTGTGAATTGACGTCTGACAGTGTGAGGCTTGGTATGTTGAAGGTTACTAATGACTTTCTGTTGACCGTTAGCGAGAAACAGAAATTGGATGTGAAATTTGTGGATTGGATGACGGTTGGAGATAAAAGTGAAAATAAGGACTTTAAAGTGGATGATGAAGGTGTTTTGAGGTTCCGAGGCAGAATTTGTATTCCTGATGATGCGGAGTTGAAAAGGATGATTTTGGAGGAAGGACACCAAAGTAATTTGAGTATACATCTGGGAGCTAATAAGATGTATCAAGATTTGAAGAAGATCTTTTGGTGGTCTGGATTGAAGAGATATGTGGCTCAGTTTGTGTATTCATGTTTGACGTGTCAGAAGTCTAAAGTAGAACATCTTAAGCCTAGTGGTTTATTGCAACCGTTGGATATTCCTGAGTGGAAATGGGATAACATTTCTATGGACTTTGTGACAGGGTTGCCGAACACTCAACGGGGACATAATGCGATTTGGGTGGTTGTGGATAGGCTGACTAAATTGGCGCATTTCATTCCGATTGACATCAGTTTTTCTTTGGAGAGGTTAGCTGAGATTTATATCAGTGTGATTGTGAAATTACATGGGGTTCTGTTGAGTATTGTTTCAGATTGAGATCCGAGGTTTACCCCGAGATTTTGGAAAAGTTTACAAAAGGCGTTGGGTTCTAAATTGAGATTGAGTTTGGCTTATCATCCGCAGACGGATGGACAGACGGAGAGAACGATTCAGTCGTTGGAAGACTTGTTGCGAGCTTGTGTTCTTGAACAAGGTGGTGCGTGGGATAGTTATCTTGCGTTGATTGAATTCACGTATAACAACAGTTTCCATTCTAGTATTGGAATGGCGCCGTTTGAAGCTTTGTATGGACGAAGATGTCGAACACCATTGTGTTGGCACGAATCTGGTGAGAGTTTGGTGGTTGGACCGGAATTGATTCAACAGACTACAGAAAAGGTGAAACTTATTCGTGAGAAAATGAAGGCTTCTCAGAGTAGGCAAAAAAGTTATCATGATCGAAGGAGAAAAGAGCTTGAGTTTCAAGAGGGCGATCATGTATTTTTTAGAGTTACGCCGGTGACGGGTGTTTGTCGTGCATTGAAATTGAAGAAGCTTACTTCTCGGTTTATTGGTCCTTACCAGATATCCGCGAGAGTGGGTGATGTGGCTTATAGGGTGGCGTTGCCGCCGAGTCTGTCGAATTTGCACGATGTGTTCCATGTTTCACAGCTTCGGAGGTATGTTCCGGATCCGTCGCATGTGATTCCGATGGATGAAATTGAGGTAAGGGAGAACCTTACGGTTGAGGCATTACCAGTGAGGATTTTGGATCGCGAGTTGAAGCGGTTAAGAGGCAAGGATATTGCACTTGTGAAAGTGGCGTGGGGAGGCGCTGCTGAGGGCAATTTGACTTGGGAGTTGGAGAGTCGGATGCGGGAGTCGTATCCAGAGTTGTTCGTCTCAGGTAATATTTTCGAGGACGAAAATTTCTAAGTGGGGGAGAGTTGTAACGCCCCAGTTTTCGTTATTTTTATTTAATTGAGTCGTTTTGATTATTTTATTACTATATTATTTTATTTTTGACTTTTATTTGAAAATATATTATTTTTCGTCATGAATATGTTTTATCGCGTTTTGGGAACGTTTGCGAGATATTTAAGTGTAGGGGTATTTTGGTCTTTTGTTTGGGTAGATATTATATTTTTCATATGAATAGAAATAGAAGGAGAGAAAAATAGAAAGGAAAGAAAAAGAAGAGAAGAAAAAGAGGAAGAAAGAAAAGAGAAAGAAATGGAGAAAGAGAGAAAACTTGGAGAATTTAAGAACCGATTCAACCGACTTTTCAAACGCGATTTAATCGGGTAAGGGTGCGAAACTCGATTATACTATGCTTGTGTATGATTATGTATGTGTGTGTGTGTGGATGTTTGTGGTGTTCTATGGTTTTCAATTCTAGGTCGGAATGATAGAAATCGATGTTTTCGCGGTTGGAAATCGGTGTAAATGCGGTAGAATACTTGTTACCATGATTAGATTATGTTCTGATTGTTATGTGTTGGTTTGAAAATGTTTTGGGGGTGAAAATATAGTTTTGGGTTATGTAACAGCGCTGTTGGGTTTTCTGGTTTTCGCAGATTCGCACTGCAAATCCCCTAGCGAAGGGGAAAACGAGCATTCGCTGGCTATTCGCACTGCGAAGGTAAGGGTGAGCATTTGCCAGAGGTTTGCACTGCGAACTTTATGTTATTTTGTGTTGTTTTCTTTCTGCCACTGTTTGCTGGGAGACTCACACTGCGAATGGGGAAGCGAGCATTCGCTGGGAGTTCACACTGCGAACGTTAGGAATTTTTTTAGGCTATTTTCCTTTCTGACTTGGTTCGCTGGGACATTCGCACTGCGAATGAAGAAGCGAAGGACTCGCTAGGAGCTTCGCAATGCGAATGTGACAATTTTTCCCAATTTATTTTCTTTATAACTTTTGGTCCGTGAGCCGGTTTGAGGCGCGATTTGATGTGTTGGAAAGCTTTTGACATGTTATTTCTTATTAAACTGGTTTTGAGATTGTTGGCCGATTAAATTATGTTGGGAAATTGGAAAGGTGTCGTTTTGTCAACTTGTACCATTTTAATTGTGTGTATTTAATGTGTTATCATGCAATATGCCTTTGATAGATATGGTATGACTTGTGTGTTGTTGTTTGATGCGAATGCATGTGTTTAGATGGTGTGATGATGGTTTGTGGCCGTATGGTAAATAAATGCATTGTTTTGGGCTTGAATTGCAAAGCATGATTATTGTTGATTGAGATTGTTGCATATATGTGTGCATTTGAATGTCATGAGTCATTGTATGCCAAGCATCATGATATGCATTCTTGTGATGTCGTGTGCCCTAGTGGGTGTGAGCGACGAATCGATTCCAGAGGGAATCCGCTATAACATCGTGAGCCTTATACAAAGAGGACTGAAAGCGATGATTATAGACGACCGTGAGCCTTATACAAAGAGGACCGAAAGCGATCAGATCGTGAGCCTTATACAAAGAGGACCGAAAGAGATCCATAAACGTCGTGAGCCTTATACAAAGAGGACCGAAAGCGACGGGGAACATCGTTTGCCCGACGGGGAGTTGCACTAAGTAACAAGCTATGATTCCAATAGTTCCTGAGTGAACTAGTGTTGAGAATGATGGATGGATGGTACCGCATGTGCATTACATAAAGTCATTGTATCGGTCTCTGTGCATTTGCATAAACCATGAATGGATTGATTATGTGTGAGAATTGTGAATGTATGCATTATGTGTGGAAAATCATGAATGGACTGATTGTGTGTGGAATTGTGGATGAAATTGACGAGTTGATATATGTTTAGATGCTGGCTTTATGTGTATTATGCATGGTTGATATACATGGGTGATGGATATATGAAATATACTTGGGTTGTTTGTGTTTGAATTCTAGTATAATTGGTGGTGAGAATATTTTATATGCGCATTTTCGTGTTATTATATAATGGTATGCAAACATATTATGATTGTGTTTCTCACCCTTCTGCTGTTTTTTAAATGCTCTATGAGGCATTGCAGATTAGATGCTGGAGGTCTTTTTGTGAAGCTTAGGTCTTCATTCTTTTGTCGGTCGGCTCTGATATGTAGCACCGGGTAGTCGGGGAGATCGTTATGTACTTATTTGTATTATGTATATGTATCTTTTGGATTGTACATGTATGATGTTGTATATGACAGACAAACTCTTTATGTGATATATATATGAGATTCAGTTACAGATTTTCCACTTTTATTCTGCATCTGAATTGTGGATGTTAGGAACTAAGTTCCTTTGTTATATGCTACCTGAATTATTACATATCTTTATGAGCAGGTTGTTGTATGTTTGTTTCAAAATGATGTGACCCCTCGGTCTATGCCGTGAATTTTTAATTATACTCTGATTATTTGTTATCGTTTTAATAGCCCGGGGGTGTAGATTGGGGGTGTTACAACCTGCGGTGCTCATGTTGGCTCTTCGAGGGCCTGGTCCTCTTTGGGGTAGGAGAGCGTCTGGATCTCCGCGGAGGAGATTAGTGTCGTCTTCTGGCAACTCCTGAATCAGGTTCTTCTGATCTTTACCGTCCCTTGACGGGAGAAATGCTTATGGATCTGTCCCGCCTTCGTTTTTGAGGAGGAGACTGCGGGCGTGGAGAGGGGCTGCCAGGTTTCTGCGAAGGACGTTGCTCCTGGAGAGCGTGCTCGAGCATGCTGATCTTCTTGCCCTGTTGGAAGATCAGGAAATTGGACCTGTTGAGAGAGGCGATGAGGGCAACAGTGTCGGGGTCAGTGTTTTGAGGGACAAGTATAGGCTCAAAGACGTCGTCGGAGAAAGGGGATGCAGTCTTTCCGTCACGGTGATCGTTCTCCGTGATAACAGCTCCGGGGATGGGGTGGTCGGCATTTTCTTTCACAACGGCGACAACATGATCTTGATGGGCATCACAATTTCTGTTGGAGGCCATGATGATCAAGTGAGTTTTGGAGGAAAAGCTTTGGTCTTTTGGGTGGAAAGATGAGGTATCTTGAATAAAAAAGACGGGGAAACAGTTGTTCCCACAGACGGCGCCACTGATCTGGTGTGATCAGACTGGATCTTCGTGGCCTTCCAAGTAGGGCGGAGATGATGAATGTAGGAGAGGAGAGGGGTGTACCTGCAAGGTACTCTGATGCCAAAGTAAGTTTGGGCTAGAGAGAAAGCAAGTACAAAGCGTAGATATTGAGTTAGAATGAATATCGGATATTGAATACTTGACCCTCTCAAGTGAGAGGGTATTTATAGAAAAACCCCCAACGCGGGGCCAAGGTCTCCCATGTGGCCGAAATATCTGGTCGACCAATGGGAGACTGCCAGGTGGAAGGTTTAGCGCGTGACCTTAGGACCTGGTCCAACTGTCCCCGTGCACTCCGGAGGGGCAGTTGGTCGCGTGAACTGTCAAACGCGTGAGAATGACGTGCCCAACGGTCATATTGGGCCCAACCACTAGTTCTGCCCAACGGCTAGTTTCTAGCTATTGGGCCTTGCTAAGAGCCGGACTAGATTAGGCCTTGCCCTACTATGGGCCAAACGTCTGCCCAGTCCAGAACAAAAAGTAATCATGGAATTTGCACTGAGACCCATATTTTCAAAAAAATCCACGCATGAATTCCCTTCCCTAAATATGTGTGTGAGGATGAGATCAGAGATGATAGATGGGCTAATACTCTCCAACCATCTATTCTTGAGACTACGAGGAATCAATCTATGGTTGGAGCAAGCTTTGACAACCATTAAGCAATCCATTTCAATCCAAAGATTTCACCAACCACGAGACTTAACTATGTCAATCGCTTTCAAGACAACCACAATTCTGCATTAATCGAAGAACCTGTGTGTAACTTCTCAGCAAAAGCAAGCAAAAAATCCCCATCATTGTCTCTAAAAATACCGTCATAGCCACTAACATTGGTATTATGATAAAATGCTCCATTGCAATTACCCTTAACCCAGCCCGTATTAGGAGGCGACCAAATAACTTCTGTGATGTTAGGAGTACGAGGAGGATGAATTTGAAAATAAAAAATTTTGGTCAAGACAAAGTCCGCAATCGAGATGGAAGAAAGATTTATAGCATTGTTACCGAATAACATAGTTTGATTCTGAATGAGATTGATATAATTTCTTTTGCTAGGCCTCATGTTGTCATGCTTGAATTTATTTCTAGCAGCCCAAATTTGGTTGATAGTAAAAATGAAAGCAACTTTCAACAGAAGAACGAATTGGTTGGATAAATTGGAGTTGCAAATCTAAACCCAGTATGTCAAAGTTGGATTTGAGTGAATACCTGCCTTTCTTATAAGTCAATTCCAAAGGGACTTTGCAAAAGAGCATTGGAAAAACATATGGCTTGCATTTTCTTCACTAGAGTTGCACAAATAACATATGGAAACCAAAGCGTTTCCTCTCTAGCTGATCAAAGATTCCGTAGGGATTTTATCACGAGCAAGCCTTCAGATCATAATTTCTTGGCCCAATAACAATCTATAAGGGAACCCTCCTTGAAATTGAAAGCATCTTTAAGGTGAAGCATCCCCGACACATTATGAATCCACACCATTTGATCTTCTAGGGAGAAATGATTGAAAGGCACAGTGGGCAGCATGGCAAACAATGAAGGGAACCAATCTGACCAATCAACCGGAAAACACCAATGGCCATCAGCAATAAACTCAGAAACAAAAGAGTTTAAGTTAATACGTTTAGAGTTGAGGAATTCTTTTATGGTACTGAGAAGAAATGGATGATTGCACCAAGAATCGGTCTAGAATTTAATATCCTTAGCCAAAATCCCTTCCAAGCTTATTTTCAAGCTGATAACTTAGCCAAAATCCTGTCTGAAATAGGAGAAAAATGAATGGTTTTGGGGTGCCCTTTAAATAAAAGAATCCCTAAATAATTGAATGTGAGAGTTCCTTTTTTGAAACCAATGTTGTAAATAATCCTCTTCAGTTGAAAATTGTTGATAGATCTCGAATAGATAAAAGACTTAGTCAAGTTAAAACTTTGCCGTGAAGCAACAAAATAATCATGGAAAATATTCTTTAGAGATTGAATGTTAGATTGCTTTCCTATATAAAATATCATAATATAAAAAATATAAGAAGGGACAAAGTTGTTTCTAAAGGATTTTGTGAGGCCAAGACCACCTTGATTAACCAGATTGGAGATTCCTCTACTAAGCACATCTTCTGCAAGACAAAACAATAAAGGCGACAACAAATCACCTTGACGCACCCCTCTATTACATTTAAAATACCCATTTTGTTGGCCATTGAAGTTAATAGACAAACACGCAGAGGAGAGCAAGGTATGAATTCAATCACAAAACGTCTGGCATAAGCCAAACTTGGCCAAAACAAAAATTAAAAAATCTCAGCTTATGGTATCAAACGCTTTAACAATGTTCACTTTCAAAACTAGATTCCTATGTTTATGCTTGTTGTCAAGAACACTGACTGCTTCAAAGGCGAGGCAAGTGCAATTTTGAATATTCCTCATTTTTATGAAACCCCTCTGCTCCTTAGGAACAAGAAAAGACATTAAGGAGATCAACCTATCTGTCAAAATTTTGATAATGATCTTGTATTTGAAACTCGAGCGAGTAATAGGTATGAACATATCTAAAGACTTTTTTAAAGAACGGATGTCCATCATGTTGAATTTTTCGATGAGAGAAGCGACATTAATCTCCATGATTATGACTTTTTAATAATCTTTCTCGAAAAAAATAATAAAATATCAGTATTTTTTTTTGAAAGTTAAAGTATTTAGTATTTTAAAACAACAATTATAAATACAAAGAGAATGCAAATAAAAGGTTTATAAAATAGCACATAACGAATAATTACAATGACAATTGTTATTTTTTGGTAAAAAGATTATGTAAAAAAAAGATACTTGTTGACTTATGTACAACTTAGAAACTAAAATGACGATTTAGCCATAATTAAATGACATCTGGTACGCGGTGTTTTGGCCCGCAATTACTAAAGTGTAAGTATCAATGAAATACTAGAACGTTGATATTCAGAAAATGTTATCCTTTATTTCCGAAAATATCCTTGAAATTATGACCAAATTACGCGACGACCTTAAGACACGCTTTCTCATTACCGTTAGTTTCACCTTTTCAATGGACGATAATACCCTTCCATATATACATATTTAACTCCGCTCTTTCCAATTCAATTTCTTAACTAAAATAACACCCTAATAATTATTCTTTTTCATATTCTTCAACCTATTGAGTTGGCTAATATTCATCTCATATACTAGTCACAAGTATGGTATATATTCTGCCGCATACTATTCAATTCCTATAATTTAAAAATTATCATATTAATTAGCTTAATAACAACTCATTCGTACAACCACCACATATGATTTTAGAATGCTTAGAAATAAAGATATGATAATAATAATGTTATCTTAATCATTAATTGGATAAGAAGCTTAGCCACATTGTAGTACACGTGGAAAGTAATAGGACTCATCATCCCATCACCCTCCCCTAGGGTTTTTCCTTTTATGGGGTTCAATTATTTTCGTATCAAATCTCATTCTGATGTCAATTCCTACCAGAAACACCTCACATAAATACAACTAAAACCGTTTACAAAATTATTAAAAGATTAAGCCAAAATTAGTTTTACGGTCATATCATATCATTTGCAAATATCATTCGTTAAGTCAAACTTGCAAATGAAACCATCCCTTTACAAGAGTATGACGTTTAATATATTTAACTTAAAATTCATATAAATGATGAGTTATGATTTATTAACTTAAATAAAGATTTACATTGAAAATGTATTTAAATTAGAGTTTAATTTATATTTAACTTAAAATCCACATAAATGGTAAGTTATGACTGCTTTTAGATTACTAAGTTATGACTAATTAATGTTAAATTAAAGATTAACATTGACAATGTATTTAAAATAAAATTTAACTTAGCATATAATATGACTCATGCTAACGAAATAAAAAAAAAAATATTCAGTTTATTTAATACATACAATATTTTTTTAAAAGTTGATAATTTTTATTTTTAGTGCATTGAATACACATATATTTTAAAAAATATCTTTATAATCTCTTAAATAATACATAATTTATCATTTTAATATCTTAACCAGTACTCGCGTCGCGGGCACTCTCATTTCCCATATAATATTATGGAGTAAAAAGTTTTACAATATCAACAAATCAAATAAATAATTAATTAATTTCAGTTCGATTTGATATATTTAAATTCGATAATACTTCGATGCCTGATTCAGTTTTATAAATATTTTGGACCGTCCCAACTACAAAATGAATAAATTATTTAAAATTAATTGAAATATCGTCCTAACTACAAAAATGAATAAATTATTTAAAATTATCAAATAAAAACATAAAAAATAAATTAAAAATTAATAGAATACAATATCCGATTTTCATTGTTATGGATAATTTATCTCTTAATAACTTTCCAAACAAAATCTAGAATGCATAATATATGTGAAAAAACAATATGTGTTTGTAATTAAAGATAAAACGATAGATGATACTTATCATTCCAGCATTATGAAATTAGCATATCTTGGCCCCCTAAAATAAAATAAAATTTCAATCTAACAATGATAGCATGCCTAACTATAAGCACAAATTCTCTCATACCTAAAAAATAATATATTCATAAAAAAATTCTCATCCACTTTATGTATTTTAAACGTACACAATGGCACATCTCATGATATTCCCATAAAGCCAAGGGCAATTTCAAAACATAAATACACAAATAAATTAAACAAATAAATAAACAAATAAAATAACCAAATCAAAGTAAAGTCTAGGAGCAACCAATCAAAGACCAATATCCTCTCCTCTTCCACTGTTTTCCTATCAACTTGCTTTTCTGTATAAATATAGACTCAACAGAGAAGAAATTTTCTAACAAGTGTAAGAGAGAGAATCAACAACACTTCATAATCTATTTTTATTTATTTTTTAAATTATTATGGATCACCATAGCTTACGTTCTTTTCAAACTTCACTACCTAAAACTCTTTCATTCTATTTTTCTCTTTTTCTTCTCTTCTCTTCCACAACCTCAGCTTTCGACCTTGCAACCATACCCTTCAACGACGGCTATTCTCACCTCTTCGGAGATGGCAACGTTGTTCGCTCCGCCGACGGTAACGGCGTTCAACTCCTCCTTGATCGTTACACCGGTAATTCAATCGTTCAATTAAATTATATTATTACTATTAATATTATTATACACATGCAAAAAACAAGAACAATCTTCTTTTTTATAATTTTTTTATAATTTTTTATAATTATTAAATTTTATTTTTATGATGAATATATAGGTGCTGGTTTTATTTCATCCAATATGTATCAATATGGATTCTTCAGTGCTAATATAAAGCTTCCATCGAATAACACAGCTGGTATTTGTATTGCGTTTTATGTAAGTATACTCTAAATATGTTTTTTTGTTGTGAATTTCTTCAATATTATTAATTTTTGTTGTATTCGTTTATTCTTTTTTCATAATTGTATTGTTTTTTTTAATATTACGCGTTGCTTTTATTCATGGGATTTTTTCCTTCCTTTTTTGTTCTTCACAATTGATTCTTTTCTTCTTTGTTTTATTTTTTATTTTTAATATTTTATGTGATCAATAAATATCCTCGGTTAAATTTCCATTAATTTGACGAAGAATTTTCCTTACACGAAGCAAAGTCAATAATTACGGATTGAAAAAAAACTCCAATTTGTATACGTAAAGTTTTTCAATAAAGAAAAAGTCTTCAAATTGTAAACTACAATTGATTCATTTACGTATCTTTATTAATCTTGATAACGTTATTTATTTATTTATTTATTTATTATTGTTGTTATTGTTGTTGCAGACATCAAACGGCGATGTGTTCGAGAAATCCCATGATGAGTTGGACTTTGAATTCCTAGGTAACGTAGCTGGAAAACCATGGCGGTTTCAAACAAATTTATATGGAAATGGAAGCACTCATCGTGGTCGTGAAGAACGTTATCGTCTTTGGTTTGATCCAAGTAAAGGATTCCATAGATACAGCATTCTATGGACACAAAAAAACGTCATGTAAGTGTCACTATTATTACTACATTCATTCATGACATATAATAAAACTCTATCTCTAACTATTTTTTATTTTATTTTATTTTATTTTCCTTATGTGTTTGTGTATTATGGTTACTTTTTATCTAGGAAAAGTTTTTGGGTATGTATATTTGTGGCTTTAGATTTGAACTTATAATAGTAACATGGTGTGTTATGAGATTGAAGTGGTTCATGTTTGACTTATTGTGAGAGAGAAAAATGTTAGGAATTGCGTGTGGGATAAGTTATGTATACAACTAGAGTATGTGTGAGCTAGCAAGGTTTAACAGCATAGAGTTTTCATTACTAAAAAGATTGTTTTAGAGGGTAGTGATGATACTTTGTAATATTCATCGATTATTTTTTTTCTATTTTAGATATAGGTATAATTAATATACCCCACACATCATGGCCAACTTCACTTTTGTTTCTTAGGTATAATTTTACTATTCATGATCATAGTTATATTTCTATTATAAGTTAGTGTTTATCCTTTTATTTAATTTGTGTATAAAATATGGTCCTTCTCGTGATACTAATTCTTTTTAAGATTGTGTGGTTAGCAAAAATGCTTTATCTTGCTAATTATTTTAATATTATTGTGGAGTTTGTGCTTCTAGAATTTGACTAATTATCCTCTTTGAAATTTTTTGCCTACCACATTAATTAAGTTTGATTAAAAATTGTAAACCACACACAAAACATGTTAGTTGGAACCTATGTCGGTCCAAGTCTAATTAAAATTGGCACAAAGATGAACTTATAGATAAAGGGAAATTAATTTATAACACATAAAGAAATAGGTGAAGTGTATATTTTAATTAGAAAGCAGTTTTAGTTAGATTACCAAACGAAAATAAGCTCACATATTACTATCATTTGCCAAACAATGTTCTAATAATTCCACCTAATTATACCCGAAATCTAGCTGGCAAAATATTCTTACTATTTTGGCTAATAATATGAAATATTCTATAGCATGCTACTACCTATGTCCTATACCAACCATATATTATTTTGTTGATTGATTAATATTATATACTGATCATATGTTTGAATTATTGCAGATTTTACATTGATGAAGTTCCAATTAGAGAAGTGTTAAAAAGTGAGGAAATGAGAGGTGAATATCCATCTAAGCCAATGTCATTGTATGCAACCATATGGGATGCATCAAATTGGGCTACATCGGGTGGAAAATACAAAGTAAACTATAAGTATGCTCCTTTTGGAGCTGAATTCAAGGACCTAGTCCTCAAGGGGTGCTCTACTGATCCAACTCAAGAATTTTCTGATATTGAGGGTTGTGCCGAACAAAACACTCATCTCGAAGCCCAGGAATACGCCGAGGTGACTCCTATGCGAAGAATGAGAATGCGGAGGTTTCGCCAACGTTTCATGTACTACTCTTATTGTTATGATACAATTAGATACCCTATTCCACCGCCCGAGTGTCATTTTAATCTGGCGGAGAAACAAAGGTTTAAGGAGACTGGAAGACTGAAATTCGGCGGGAGTCACCGTCGACAGTCTAGGCGGAGAGGTCGTAATACAACTCCGGTGGAGGATAATGATCAAAGTGATATGTGATGTTTGATTATATATGTATATAATAGTGTTGATTTTAATAGAACTTTTTTGGGCTTTTGAGATTGTCTATTGTTTGATACGTTAATAAATTATTGTGTGGTTATATGATTTAGTCCTTAAAAAGTTGTGTTTTTTGATGTTATGCTTTTGTTAGTTAGTGTGTGTTGTATTGGTAAATGGAATATAAAATTGATATATAAATTTGTATGAGTGCACATAAGTATAAGTCAAAATTCATATTGTGGGACGGTACTTGATTATTTATGGTTGATCTTAATTTTAGAAAGAAAATTGGTGTTAGAAGATTATATTTTACATTTAAGTAATTGATGAAAATTCAAAATTGATTATGAGTTAGTTTACACCTCTTACAAATCAAAGAGTTTTGACTATACTGATTAAGAGTTGTAGTATGGAGATTTTAAATTTAATGAGGTTTGAGGAGTTATAAGGTAAAATATTTTATTTGTCAGAAAATTGATCACTTTATAAGGAATTGTCTCGAGAGAGAAAAGACAATGGTGATTTTGTTTAGATTGTAGTTGTTTTATACTAGGATAGTTATGCACTAGTTGTCGAGTTTGAAAATTAAAAGAGTTAGGACATAAATTCATGTTGCTCTTATTACATTTGTCTAAGAAAATGATACTTTGAGACTTTGAAGTTGGAGCAAGGTGGAGTAGTTCTCCTTGGTGGCAGTAAGTCTTACAAGTTTTATGGTATTGATATAGTTAGACTTAAAATGTTAGATGATCGTGAGTTTCTTCTTCACAACAAGAGGCATGCACGTTTTAGAACTCAAAGATTTTTTTTATCCATAAGCATGTTTAAAGATCTAGGCTATTGAACTAAAGTTGAACGCGAGGTGTTGAAGACTTTGCATAATGAAGTGATCATAACTAAAAGGTCTAAAATATGTGACTTATATACTGTAGAAGGTTCTAATATTGTTATCATTTATCATCAACTGGTGAAGACTTTCATGACAAGAACAAGCTATGGGATTTGATGTCAATGCATGATGGATGCCTGAAGGTTGTTTTAGAGCACTTTAATGAGTTTTGCACAAGGCAATGGAAAAAAAATGCATGTGCCAATTAAGTTGTCAATGAGTTTATGGGGTAAGGATGGTGTCAAAGCGACTTACCTTAGCGTAAGGTGTTTATTTACATCAATAAACTTCTAAACACCTATGGTTGTTTGTGGTAGGAAATCTAAAAATTACTTTGATTCAAAGGCCACCAAAGCTTTATCTATTGCAAAAATCAAGCTAATTTGGCTTTATGGTAAAGTTCGGGATTGTGTCATCAATGGCCATCCAAGATGTGAGAATAGTTATGAGCTATTGGGAGTAGAACCTAGAGGATTGAAGTTTATTAACTCTATATGTATTACTTTTAGTGAGTTTAGTCAAGGAAAGAAGAGTAAAGACTTGGGAATGAAACTTTTAAAAACCATGATGGAGAAGACTCAGTTTGAGATGAAGTTTCCTACTTTATATACTAGTAGTGGTGAAAAATCAATTAAACATACATCTGATTATCATTTGACTCGTGATAAAATAAAGCAACAAGAATGTCGACGGAAGACGTCAAATTCTCGAAGGCAATTCTGGTCTGGGCGGTTTGCATGTATCGAGTCTTGTTGATTTGCTTTTGACACTTTTAGTTTTCTAGCACCAGAAACGGTGGAGCTTTTCTAGAGAGGACAAAGGTTCATCTATAGTAATTTTTTATCACCTAGGACAATAAGTGCAGTATTTAAGAAGATTGATTTTGCCTTTCAAAAAGGGATAGCGGCGCAATTTGTTGTTCGTTTGTCTGTTATTTATGTATAATCTTGATTTTAATTACGAAATAGATGGAGATTCAAATTATAAAAAAAAAATAGTTATTTAATAAATTTTAAAAATATTTTTTTTTATAATAACTAATGAGAAAATGGATGGTGCATTGACAGTGTAAATTATTTTACAGTGTCAATCAATAGCAACTATGTATTCCGCTAAGTCGGTCTGTAAATTTTAAATTATTTATATGATTTGCCATTTTAAAAAATTTAATTAAATATATATGTAATATTTTTTTACACTGCAGTGCACTAACATTAAATTCATAATTAACGTATTAAAATTTGTCTATAGAAAAGATACATAAATTAGTCTCTACACTAACCTTTTATGAGTAGGTTGAAAGAACCTTCTCAATCTCATGCAAGGTGTTAGGCATTTTCAAATTCTTTAAATAAATACTAGTAGTACAAATGTCAAAAACAAACTGTGTCAAAGGCCTATTTTGTCAAAGTAAATTCTGAAGCTTTCTTAAATCCAATCTTCTAAGTTAAGTTACCCAATTCTAATAGCCTAAGGTTGTAGGTAGTAAAAATTCTGATAGCAGTGGTTAGTGGTTGGGCTTTCTACTTTTTAATTGTTTCTTATTTGACCAAATCCATGGGCGGCCTTAATTAATTTTATGTACCAACATTGCAATTGAATTTCACACATAGAAATAGAATAGTTTGAAAATCAGTTTGTTTTAACTTTAAAAAAATATTTTTTTTTTGTATTTTTGAAAATGGATTTAAAAAAAACGTTTTTTAAAATATTATAAGTTTTTTTAAATTTGTTTTTATAAATTAAAAAATTAATTTTAACATTCTATAACATAAATATATATTATTGAAATTTAAAACATAGTTAAAATCACAATTTTTCCAAAAAATTGTATTTCAAAAATAATTTTTATGAAAAATTATTTGAAATAGTTTCAAAATTAAGTGATTTTTTGAAATTGTGATATCAAAATTTTTTTTTTGATAAAATGATGAAATACCTAAAATAACATTTTAAAAATAACTATTCAAACCAAATTTTCATTTGAAACTTTTATGAAAAATTTATTTGTAAAATTTTTTTCTACAAAATTATATTACACTATAAAAATCATTTAAAAAAACAAAACAAACGGACCCTTAACCTTGTTTCAAAATCACTTTGAGTCAATTGTTCATTTAATGATGCATTCATTCCCACTTTTCTTGCTGTTGAATTTTCTTTGAATGACCCTGTGTGATGAGGAAATGAGAGGTACATTTGATTGAGTTAATTAAATGAAATAGTGGAAAGCTTTGGATTTTTTGTTTGAAAGTCACCCCAATTAATTAATCATTATGGGATTTTATTTGAACCAACGTATTGAAATGGTACATTGTATTGTGACTAGAAAGATAATTTCAAACTACAATAGATGATATTAGAGACGGTCATGAAGGAGGAAAGAAAATACTTATTTTGAATATTTTATAATAATATTTTAATTTCTACAAACTAAATGATTATCTCGACTTGTGAACATATGCATGATATTATTAATAATAATCTATGTTGGACACATGTCAAATTAGATTTTACCTTTTCTTTTAAGAAATCAGAAAGGTTAAATGTATATTTCGTTAAATAATAGTTTGGGGTGGACACCTGTCAAATTAGATTTTTTTTAATAGTGTTTGAATTAGTGATAATTTTAAGGACAATTTAGTAGGAGGAGTCAAAAGTATGAATGGAATTTTTTGAGAAGATCATTCTTTGAAAAAAAAATTGATTTTCTAAAATTTTTGATAAATTAAAAGTGAAATATGAGATATTTAGTAGAACCACAAATATATTTAACCATTAATATTAAGATATCTTTGTTATATTTCAAATTCGAATATTTAAAAAAATTTCGAGTGACGTGAGTGATTTGTGTTGGTGTACAAGGTGAAAATAATGATGAAAAGAAGAGAATATATTATATTGAGAATGACGGCTACAAAGGATAAAGATACAATGATTGGAATGACATCTACACTACTCTATTTATAAGCTAAAAACTAGGGCTACAAAAGCAACAATAAAATACTAAAATACCCTTTAACAAACTTGGTCACCAAGTTTGTGAATATAAATTAAAATATAAATTATTATTCTAATACCATCCCTTAATTTATATTTCCTCAAAACTAACAACTCCAATTCCATCCCTTAAGCGAAGGAATTGATCAGTCTTGATAGCCTTCGTCAGAACATCTGCCAACTGTTTCTGGGTGCTACAGTGCAGAACTTCTAACACTCCACTCTGAACTTGACTTCTCAGATAGTGATACTTTGTCTCAATATGCTTGCTTCTCCCATGCAACACTGGGTTTCTGGCAAGATTGATTGCAGACTTGTTATCAATCATCAGCTTCAGAGGTTTGTCAACTTTGATCTTCAGATCCTCCAGCAAGTTCAGAATCCACACAGCTTGGCATGCAGCAACAGCACCTGCAATATATTCAACTTCACAGGTTGACAACGCAACAACAGGTTGCTTCTTAGAACTCCAAGAAATAGGACCTCCCAGAAACTTAAACAAGTATCCAGAAGTACTTCTTCTGTCAACTCTGTCTCCACACCAATTAGAATTTGAATAACTCAGAAGTTCTGATTCAATCTTTCTTCCAGAAGGGAATAGCATTCCATACTTCAGAGTTCCCTTGATATACCTCAGAATTCTGACAGCAGCTTGGTAATGGGACCACTTAGGTTTACTCATGAATCTGCTAACCATTCCAACTGCATAGCAAATATCAGGTCTGGTATTACACAAATACCTCAGAGAACCAACCAACTGTTTGAAGGTTGTAGCATCCACATCCTCACCATCAGAATCAGAATCTAGTTTCTGATTCGTATCTGCAGGTGTGATAGCAGCCTTACAATTCTGCAGCTTAAATCTCTTCAGAAGTTCTCGTTCATACTTCAGCTGATGCAAAATGATACCTTTCTCAGAATATCTGAACTCCATCCCTAGAAAGTATGTCATTTTCCCGAGATCAGTCATTTCAAACTCATTCATCAGCACCTTCTTGAACTTAGCTAATTCTTGTTCAGAACTTCCGGTCAGCAGTATGTCATCAACATACAAGCACACCAGAATCATATTTCCTTCAGAAATATGCTGAACATAAACACCGTATTCCATCTCACATTTCTGAAAACCCTGCTTCTTAAAAAATGAATCAATCTTCTGATTCCAAGCTCTGGGCGTTTGCTTCAATCCATACAAAGCTTTATGTAGTCTGTACACCATCCCTTCCTTATTCTCTTTCACAAATCCAGGAGGTTGTGACACATAAACTTCTTCTTCTAATGGACTGTTCAGAAATGCAGATTTCACATCTAAATGCATCAGAGGCCAATTCCTGTTAGCAGCTATTGCAATCACCAATCTGATTGTTTCATGTCTCGCTACAGGTGCAAACACTTCAGAATAATCCAGCCCAAGTTTCTGCAGAAATCCTCTTGCTACCAACCTCGCTTTGTGTTTGCCAATTGATCCATCTGGCTTTAGCTTCTGCTTGAAAACCCATCTGACGCTGATGGCTTTCTTGTCCTTTGGAAGTTCTGTCAGCTTCCAAGTCTTGTTTCTCTCTATGGCATCAAGTTCTTCTTTCATGGCCTTTAGCCAGAACTTCTGCTTGAGAGCCTCTTCTGTACTCACGGGTTCAGAGTCTACTAACATGGCACACTGAATAATCTCTCCCTCAGAATCTACTTCAGTGTTTTGCAACATGTCAAACTCTTCAAATCTTCTTGGAATGTTTCTGATTCTCTGTGGCCTCTGACCTCGTTCAGAATCTTCTTCAGATGCTTGAACCCCAGAAGTTCTGTCCTCAGAAGTTTCTCCTTCAGAAGCTCTTGCTCCTGAAGGTTGACTTCCTCCAGAACCTTGACCACCTTCAGAGTCTGGCATATTCCCAGAGTCTGAATCACCACCAGAATCTTGATCATCATCAGAATCTGGATCATCAGAATCACCTTCATCTTCTGAGTCTCCTTCAGAGTCAGAATCACCATCAGTTTCAGAAATTCTTATTTCTGACCTTTCTTCAGAAGTTCTCACATCAGAATCAGATTGAGACTTATCCCAATTCCAAACTTCTGATTCCTTCACAATAACGTCTCTGCTGAACTCAACTTTATTAGTTTCTGGATAATAAAGCTTGTACGCACCCGTACTGTGGTACCCCACCAGTAACATTACTTTGCTTCTATCATCCAGCTTCCGTCTTCTAGCTTCTGGAACATGTTTGTAACAAACAGAACCAAACACCTTTAGATGACTAACACTTTGCTTTTCTCCCGTCCACTTCTGAATAGGAACTATTTCCTTCAGCTTCTTCGTTGGACATCTGTTGAGCACATATGCTGCGGTGGCAATAGCTTCTCCCCAGAAGTTCTGAGGAAGCTTATTCTCCTTCAGCATGCTACTCACCATATCAAGCAAAGTACGATTTCTTCTTTCAGCAAGACCATTGTGTTGAGGAGAGTAAGGAGCAGTAACCTCATGCTCAATTCCATTCTCCTCACAGAACTTCTGAAACTCTTTGGAGTTATACTCACCCCCACCATCGGTTCTGAGAATCTTCAGATTCTGACCACTCTGATTCTGAACCTTCATTCGAAACTTCTTGAATTCAGCAAACACCTCGTGTTTGAACTTAATAAGGGATACCCATGTCATTCTCGTGAATTCATCAACAAATGACACAAAGTATTTATTCCCTCCGATCGATTCTACTGGAAATGGACCACACACATCAGAATGTACTACTCCCAAGGCATGTTTTGCTCTTGGAGCAACTTCTGACGCAAATGGCAATCTTGGTTGCTTTCCTTCCATGCACACTTTGCATGACTTCTCAGGCTTCTTAATTGTAGGAATTCCATGTACCAGCTTCTTCGAATTCAGATGTTCTAAGCTTCTGAAATTCAGATGACCAAATCTTCTGTGCCACAACTCACTTTCTTTCACAACACTTGTTGCACTAAGACATTCAGAGTCAGAAGTTCTGACATTCACCTTGAATGTTCTATTCCTTCCCTGTTCTGACTCCATAATCAACTTCTGATTACAGTCATACAGCTTCAGAATATTGTCCTTCATTGTAACTGAAAAACCTTTCTTAATTAATTGTCCCACGCTCATCAGATTGCTTTTGATGCCAGGTACATACCACACTTTCTGAATCAATGCTGTTTTCCCATTATTCAGAACAACTCTGACATTTCCCATACCTTCAGCGTTAAGATATTTGTCATCAGCACATCTGATCTTTGTCCTCTTCTTAGAATCAAAATCAACCAGTCATTTCTTATTTCCAGTAAGATGATTTGAGCAGCCAGTGTCCATATACCACCAGTCTGTCAAATTTGTATCATCAGATTCAGAAGCCATCAGTAGCACAGATTCATCATCAGAACTTCTGGCTATATTTGCTTCTTCTGACTTCCTTTCTTTGATTGACCAACAATCTCTAGCAAAGTGACCAAACTTCTTGCAACAGTAACATTGGATCTTCTTCTTGTCATACTTCTCTTTTCCCTTCTGAGCATTCTTTTGCCTATCAGAAGTTGAAGTTTCTGACTTCTGACCACCATCAGATCTTCTCCTGGCTTCTGACCACGACTGTTTCTGATGCTTCTTATCAGAAACTGCTTTCAGAGCCTGCTGCTCTACTTCCCTTTCAGAAGTTCTCTCAGTCAGACGCAACTCTTGCGCTTCTAGACTGCTTTGCAGCTCTTCAATTCTCATGGTGCTCAGATATTTAGAATTTTCTATTGCTACCACAATGTAATCAAACTGAGGAGTAAGGGATCTCAATACCTTCTCAATGATTACTTGTTCAGAAAGAGTTTCTCCACACGCCTTCATCTCATTAGTGATCAGAATCACTCTGGAGATGTACTCAGAAACTTTCTCATTGTTCTTCATGTTGAGATTCTCGTACTGCTTACGTAGAGACTGAAGCTTCACCTTCTTCGCTGATGCGTCACCACCGTAACATCTGACCAGTGTGTCCCACGCCGCCTTTGCCGTCGTTGAATCTGCAATCTTCTCAAACACATTCGCATCCACACACTGATGGATGTAGAACAATGTTTTCTGATCTTTCTTCCTTGTATCCTTCTGCGCGTTCTTCTGCTCCTCCGTCGCATCTGCTGCTACCAGAACATAACCTTCAGTGACAAGATCTAGAACATCTTGAGCACCGAACAGTACACGCATCTGAATCATCCAACGATTCCAGTTTTTGCCATAAAATACTGGAAGCTTGGTGTTCATGCCGCCGTTGGCGTTCATCATCTTCAACCTTGTACAGTACACTCAGAACTTACCACACACAGTGTTTCCCAACCCACATAATCAAAGAATTATGATTCTGATCAGAATTTTGTTCTAGATTCAACACGAATCAAGAACCAAAACTTCAATCACACAAGAATACTCACATTTTCACTCGTGTTTCCCGTGTTTTTCCGTTGATCCGAACCGGAGCTCTAGATACCAATTGTTGGTGTACAAGGTGAAAATAATGATGAAAAGAAGAAAATATATTATATTGAGAATGACAGCTACAAAGGATAAAGATACAATGATTGGAATGACATCTACACTACCCTATTTATAAGCTAAAAACTAGGGCTACAAAAGCAACAACAAAATACTAAAATACCCTCTAACAAACTCGGTCACCAAGTTTGTGAATATAAATTAAAATATAAATTATTATTCTAATAATTTGTTCTCTTCAAATTCGAAGAGAATAAGTGAGACACGTCAGCTTCGGAGTTGAAACAAAATGAAGTCTCTTGAATGTAAGGACTGCAAATTGAAAGGCAAATAAGTAAAAACTAAAGAAGATAAATGCAAAAATGATCTAGGTTTAAGGCAATTAAGTTAACTTTGTTGAGAAAATTAGTAGTCCAACTAGGCGTGATCGGTTACTTCGAACCTATAACCGCTTACCACACGTTCTAGTAGTTTTGCGTAACCGATTACTAGAAGTGTGTAATCGGTTACCACATGTGGCATGAGTTTTGCCTAATTGGTTACCAGAAGTCTGTAACCGATTACCACATGTGGCATGAGTTTTGCGTAATCGATAACCAGAAGTGTGTAATCGATTACCACTTAAGGCAATATGTTTTGCATAACCGATTGCAGAAAACGTGTGATTGGTTACGAACTCAAAAATTTTGTTTTGTTTTTTGTTTGATAATGACCATAAATTTACCCAATTCTCTCTATTTCTCTCACTCTCTCCACTCTTATTCATCATTGTTATCTTGTGATTGGGGTTTTCCACAACATTTGGATCAAGAGATTGGTTCTTTGATCAAACACTAAGTGTGCGGAAATGCTTTTCATCTCCAATGAATGAATCCATACAAATATCGCAATTATTGATGCGAAGAATTATGATAAGTGGTGCCAACAAATAAATGTGATATTTTGTTAACAAGATATTTTTGAAGTGTTCAAGAATGATGTTAATCCACTTGTAGAAGTGATGACGAGTTGTCAGTGCATGTCATTTAATAAGAAAAATTGACCAAATCTGACAATAAATGAGCAATTTAGAGACAAAAGAGTGAAAAAAGCTTGAAAATCACTTTTGGGTGAAGAAAAAATACTTATTGAGAAATATGGTGAAAAAAGGAACAAAACACGTTGATTCGCATCTGGAAATAATGCACTCGCGCTGAGCTAGGGCGCGCCCGCGTTGAGATCATGATTGCGCAACACGCCCGTGCTGTACCTTTTTCTGACTGTTTTATAAGGAAAAGGAGGAGAAGAAAAAGGGATTCGATTTCCTAGGGAGAAAAGTGACGTATTTGGGCGATGTTGAAGCTTTTGGAGACCATTAAAGCCATTGGAGAGCTTTCTCTTCAGTGGTTCTTCATGTTCTTTGAATATACACTTATGGTATTGAATTATTTCAACATGAGTAGCTAGATTCCTTTTAGGATAGGTCTAATTTGACGATGAACCTATTTTTATTTCATTGGGAAATATGATCGGCTGACGTTAATGTAATTGTCTTGACTCTTTATTATTATTATTATTATTATTATTATTATTATTATTATTATTATTATTATTATTATTCAGTTATTGGTTGTGCTCATTGCCTATTGTTTGTTACGACATTCGATTAGATCGTGATAAGTAGTTACTACTGACCCTATGGCTATGTATCTGACATACTTTAACTATTGAATTCTCTAATTGAATATGGATAGTATAATTAAGAATTCTGACTTAGGGATTAACACACTTTGTTGCCTAGTCTGGCGGTACAATTGACATGAGGGATCGGGGAGTTGACGCCTAGAGTAATGAGCTACACGCCAATGGATTGAGTATAGTAGTAGAGCTAGTCCGTCGTATAACTCTAAAGTCAGTGCATGTCTGTTAATGCATGTTTCATCAATCAAATCAGAAAAACCCCCTGTTTATTATTTTTAATTACATTGCACAACGTACCTTGTTCTAGGTTTGCATTCCTTGTGGAGACAAATTTATTTTTATTACGTCGATAACAACGTTTGTACACTTTCTAGTAAATTGTCCATTAAGTTTTTGGCGCCGTTGCTAGGGATTGTTGATTTTCAACAAGGTAATTTCGTGTGACGTGTTAAGTTTCTATTTTTGTTTTTTTGTTTGTTTTTGTTTTAAATTTTTGCAATTTTTGAATTTAGTTCTAATTTTAATTTTTAATCTTTTTGTTATTAATTTTAATTTTATCTCTACTATTGTGTTATTTGGTGCGACCCTGCTAAGGTATTTCTTGTTTGTATATGCGAGGTATTGACACGACGCTGATACTGATCGATCCTGAAATTGAAAGAACATTGTGCACCTCGTAAAGCCAAAAGAGAAGCACTTCAAGCTACTGAATAAGTAAAATAAGAGAAAGTAGAGATGATGGCTCCACCATGTCAAACATTGGGGGAATATTATAAAAGAACTAATACCAGTCAGATATCACAGGGATTCTGACCAGTGAACTCGGTGACATTTGACATCAAGAGTTTGATATAGTCATGATTAAGAAATAAACAGTTTGATGGACAGACTATCAAGGATTCGTGAGCTATTTGACTATGTTTTACGAAACATGCTCAATGTGTAACCCAAATGAAATCAGTGCAGATCAAGTGAAACTACAGTTGTTTAGTTTCCCTTACAGGAAGGGCAAATGAATGGTTGCAATGTATACCAAGTGGTATTATTCATACTTGGAAGGAGTAAGAAGACAAATTTATGGGGAAATACTATCCAAATGAGCAGTTTGCGGAGAGAAGAACTGCAATCACGAATTTTAGTCAGGAAGAAAATGATTCACTTTCAGAGACATGGGAAATATTTAAACTATTACTTCGCAAGTGTCCAAACCATAACATGAACTCCATGTAACAATTGACACATTTCATTAGCAGACTGAAAACTCCTACACAGATGTTTCTTGATGCCTCAGTTGGAGGTACATTGAGAACCAAAACAAATGATGAGGTCTGTAACGCCCAAAATTCATATTTTAATTACTTATTGATTATTTGTGAATATAAGGAAATTTGATGACATGATGTTGTGTTGCATGGACATTTTTGGGTGGAAATTATTTTAGTAATAATAATAGTAAGAATAATCATATTATATTATTCAAATTATTATTTATTATTTAAAATAAGAGAAGTAGGAGTATTGAGGGTATATTGGTCTTTTAGGAAGAATAAGCGAGGATATAATGGTAAGAGCACAATTAGGGGTATTTAAGAGGGAATAGTGAAAAGGAATTCATTATTCTACTATTTGGAGGAAAAGGCAAAAGTGCTCTGAGGAACAAGTGACAAGGAGGCTAGGGCATAAGAGAATTCCGGAGAAATTTCAAGAGAAGTCGAAGGAGACGATATTTTAAGGTATGGGGAGTATTACTTTACAATATTCTTGATATATGGATTTGATTGTTGATGGGTGATTGGGGTTTTGGGGGAAAATGTGGGAATTGGAGGTTAGGGATAATGGGATTTGATGATTTGAGATGAGATAATTGTTGTTGTTGACGCATATGTGATAGTTATAGGTTGTGTTGACATAATCTGAGGTAATTGATGGATAAAATGTGTTTTTGGAGTGTGGAATCGCAGGAATGGGAGTGCTGTTATTGCAGGGTTTTTCTGCCAAAATCGCAGAGCCCGCTTAGTGCGGTATAGCGCGCTTAGCGCGGTCAGGAGAATTTTTGCCTCCTCGAGGTAGTGAGTAGTGTAACACCCCATTTCTGCGCGACAAATATTAATAAAATCAGAGTTTCGAAATTTCAACACTCAAATAGGATGCCACATTTTCAACTTAAAAACAACGGCATTTAACCGCATAAACATGGATACATAACACTTAATACTCAGATGAACATAATTCAATCTTTGACACAAAACAACTTTATTAATACGCAGCGGATTCATAAATTCAACTGAAATACCATAACATCTGGTTTGATTCAAAACAACTCCAAGACATCAGGTCTTTAATGAAAACCAACTTAAAATTCAGCAACAATACTAAAATCAGAAATAAAGAAAATAATCGTTCATCCCCCCGAGTGTTACGTATCAGAGCGACGACACCGACTCGAACTAATGAAGGTAGACAACCTTCACTCCTGATTACCTGCAGGATGGCGTATAAACCATCACCATACACAGAAGGGGTGAGATATCAAACAATATAATCGGGTATATGATAAACAATATATTAGATCAGATTATATAAAAATCACCACTTCACAACATTACCATCAACATTAATCAACATACAACAACACTTTATGCAACATGGAACGCGACTCATAAAATGCACATGCATGTGGTACCATTGGAGCAGAACTCCCAACTTAAAAATCTGCCAATTAATATTGACGTCAACAAGGCATAAGCCTTCAACTTAAATTTTGCCAATCCAGGCCAACTTACCGAGCATCAGCTCCAACTTGATATGCTATGAAAATGCGACTCAACATGAATATCATAATAACAATAATAGTTATGTAACCACACGACAACAAATCAACATTGGCCATAGGCCTACAACTTAACAACAACAACAAATTAACATTGGCCATAGGCCTACAACTTAACAGCAACAACAAATCAACATTAGCTTCAAATCAAACAACAACATACAACGACGGCGTAATGCATATGAATAGCATATCACCAATACATTATCTCTCCATTGTCCAACATAGAACATACACCTGTTCAAACATGCAAACATCGCAATCCACAACAACAACACGCATCGCACAACTAATTTCCATATTTCACGGTTCGACATAACACAACACAAAACGCAAACATACACCGCGCGTCGAATAGTTGGAGTTCTGTCATTAAAAATAATTTTTAACAAAAAGTACATAAAATCAGCTTCCCAACGATTCAAACGACGACCCAAACGGATTTACGAGTCCAAAGATATGAATTTTCAAATTTGTTCAACAAACACTGACTCTGACATCATACACTGACACCACAAAACCTCATTACACAATATTTAATCTTGATTCCAGAACTTGAAACTATTTTTATAAGAAGGTACGCTGTATTAGCTTTCCACGGGTTCAAACGGCGCGTCAAACGGACACCCGAAGCTCAAGTTATGAATTTTTAAAGTTTCAGAAAATCTGTCATTACAGTGTTAATCGATTAACCAAATTGGTTAACCGATTAACCATGCCAAAAAGCTCAAAAACACGAATTTTTAACGTGTTAATCGATTACCCACATATGGTAATCGATTAACAGTCTATCAGAAGCAGTTTTCTGTCAAATTTTCACGAAAAATAACTTTTTAAACCCATTCCATCATCCCCAAACATCACATATCACAGAAATCGAACCTCAAAGTCAGTATTCAATATTATGCATACATTAGGAACTCTTATAACACTTAAAATCACAATTCAACCAAACAATTTACACACTTCAAGCATTTTTATACAAAAACCCAAATCCCACATACTATTCATCAACTACCCTATTATAGAGTCAGAATCCCACCCTTACCTTGGATTGAAGGTCGCTCTATTCTTCGATTGGATTTGTTGTTCTTGCAGCCTCTACGTTTTCCCTTTCAAAACCCTTATTCCTCTCTGCAACTTTGCAACTTCCACGTACTTGTTCTTACTTCCCTTCTAATTACCCTAATTTCCCATTTTATTCAACTTAACCCTTATAATTTCTTACTAACTCTTATTGGGCTCAATTCTACACCTCACCTTTTACTTCTACTAACCATCTTATAAGTCCACTAACTTCTTATAATTCTAGTAAACTAATACTATATTATTTCTACAACTTAAATCAACTTAGTTAAATTAATTCAACTAAAACCAACATAGCAAGTTAACACAACATTCCGATATTTCGAAAATCACCACAAATCAACACAAATATTACGAATATATTTAATTAAATAATTAATTAAATAACCGGGCGTTACAAATCTCCCCCACCTAGAATATTTTCGTCCTCGAAAATTTACCTGATACTAATTACCCCGGATACGTTCTCGCATCCAAATAGCCACTCCAATGCCATGAAAGGCAACACCACGAATAACACAAAACAACAAAATACCTTATCAACGTCAACAACAACAACAAGATGTAATGCTCCCGCAATGCACTCGATGATCAACTCAAGACACAAAGAATAACCAAGTTACGAACACACAAGTTCATTCTAGAAATGAAACACAACCCGATCGTTACCATCACCATAGGTAACACTCCCTTAATTCCCCATCATAGGAATTAGCTACTCGCACTCGAACCATCACCATAGGTAACGAGGCAACAACAAAGATAAGAACACAAAAGCCCATAGTACAACATCAACGTAACCAAACTACCAACATTGTTGTTTCCCACATAAGAATAAACTGCGCTACACCACGCTTTCGCTACGCACTCTAAGTACTCGCAACTATCTAATCTACCAAGTTTACATCAAACTTCCGACCATCAAAGTAGACATAAGAAAAGACTTTCGACCTAACTCATCAGAAATTCCAACGAAACAGGCATTCTATACTCTTGTGATTACTGAATACATCGAACTCCGATTACATAAAAATAATACCTCCGAATATTCAACACAACTACAACCGCAGCCAATTCCAAATCTTGAATAGAATAAATACTTTCATGAATCCCCAATTATCGTAAAACATAAGCTACAACTTTACCATCTTGTATTAACACGATGTCCAAACTCATCATAAACACCTACCAATGCCATAACAGCAACAATACAGCATTCCAACAGCATAAGCTACATGTGTCCAATTAATCTCAATAAGATAAATCATCTCTTTCACTCCCAGACCGCGCTAAGCGGGATCTGTGAATTCTGCAGGAAAACCCTGCGAAAGACACCTGTCCTGCTGCGACTTAACACTTTCCAAACAGTTCTTTAACACCAATTAACCACAGATTTTTTCATCCATACTCCACACCCAACTTATGCATATTAACCAAATCAGTCCAACAAACCAATTCATCAATTCCTACTCATACTAACACAATTCTTCATAAAACTTCATATGAATTAACACAACCAAGTAAACTCATCTTTACTAACCAAAAATCACACTTCGATAACTTAACATATAACTTCGCTTCTTTCAATACGTGTAACTCAATCCTCAAATACTCTACGCGCACTTCTTCTGATTTTATACCAGATCAGAACACCCACAACGAACACCGGTTCCAACTTATCCAAACAAGTATTGAAGATACGATTCATATTCCTTATATACACTTTAAGGCATACTAGCCACTACTATTCTCTATCCGACATCCTTGGTCAAATCGTGGTCTTACATTTCCATTTACTTCCTCCTTGGTTCATCTCTATAATGCTTCAAGTCTCATGTCAATCGGATTCTCGACTCATCGCAAATCAAAACTCAAGTTATCCCGAATACAACTGTGAGTTTCCATACTACTCACCGATCAACTCGCAACCTCATGCTATCATCCTCGAGTTCGCCTCATCTTCCTATATAAGAATTTGCATTGACTAATCAAAACAATCCTTAAGCACTTGGCTCAATTCCGAACAATTCACTGTATGTACAATCTCAGTTGGCAAGACACGTCTATTCCATCCAACATGATTCCGTCTACTATCAACAAGAGATTAAGGGTGATCAGTTCCTCAATTTGTCAATAGACAGCCGGCAACCATAACGGTGGCATAAATCGTCATTACCCAACTACAATATCGTCCTTTACCTTGTGCTCAAAATTACCTAAGCATAATGCTCCACCATCTCTCTAAGACTTACAAACGTTTTCTTAATTTTCTTATTTTCCACCTCGTCAATGATACAAAAAGTCCAAAATCCAGTACATATTCTCCTATACACGTTCGTAGCACAACACATTTGCTGAATATTCTCCCAATACCAGAACTACTACGACACCAAGTACAATCCAAATCGGTTTGCTCCAATTGAAACCTTTATTCAAGTTAAGAACTTCAACAACACTAACCAATCCTTCGTCTCTCCTTTAATCTCAGAACCTCTATAATCCATATAGTTTCACACTTGATTCTCATTCAAATCACACTCTCAATAGTACCACCTCATCATCTGGTTGGGGATACAAACTTCCAAAATTTTCCCGACACATGTCGACACCATATCAACAATAACACACAGTCCACTTTACTATTTAACCTTCCTCAAAGGAATCTATATTATAATAATTCTCCACTGGCATACGCCGCATCTCTATGTGCTCCTTCGATATCCTTACCTCCTTCCTATTTCCAAACATTTTACACTTGATCTTATCTTACTCGTCTCTAGTAAGAATCGTTCAGCTTCTAACACAATTATCTCTTTCAATACGGACCTCCCAAACACAAAATTATATTCCAACATGAAGGGAATTTCATGTAGATTTCAGAACTTTAAGAATCTCTTAAATCCGAGTTACAAGTAAAAAGTTATCGCCTGTGAAATGGCGGCTGATCCAGAAATCCCGTATACACACTTCCACCAAAATCAGCATCAGACCCAAATATTCAAACACATTTTTCTCTCTCTACAAAAACATGCCGAAGACAAAATTTATATGAAAACTGTAGGGAATTTCATAAGCTTTCCAAAAAATCCAGATTCGCTTCCATCGGAGTTACGAGTGAAAAGTTATACCCCTTTTTATGAATGTTGTTCTATAATTGCGAAAATGAAAATTGAAATTGGTGAACATGAGTTCTGCCTCTCTCTTGCTTCTGAGATCCTCCAACTATCCTTGCTTTTCACCCAACTCTAAAAATCATCCGACTTCAATTCAATTATACTCAGGACATACTAGTCTACCAGTTGATTCATCGAATTATCATTTTCTTTGGAGTGGATCCTTAATCTCAATCATCTCTTTAATCCAACGTCAGTAGTTTACGCACCTCTCAAATAACCGTTATCACCCACATGCGCTCATATAAGCTCCATCCTGTAAGAGTTATCTTACTCGCTTAGTAGGTAAAAACATCATCTCCTAACTGTCTCCAAACTCTTATCTACACTTCAGAGGCAAATCTCAATTATCGGGTCTTCCTCCCTTAAAGGCATCTCAAACTTGACCGATAAGAATCATGAGTCCATGCTCTCGTCGGTTCGCAACACAGTTCCAACAACATTTGCACTCTTGCAATCAATATCACCTTGATCCAACTTCACATACCATTAACATTTTCGGGAAGTAAGCTTCTCCCCCACTTGTTTTAAACCAACTCCTGGAGACAAACGGTTAGAAAACTAATAAGCAAGTACCGACAGTGTTTCACACACATGCCGCGTACTAAGGAATAAACAACATTAGACAACTTGGCCGGACGAACCGACCTGCTCTGATACCACTAATGTAACACCCCATTTCTACCCGACGAATATTAATAAAATCAGAGTTTCGAAATTTTAACACTTAAATAGGATGCCATATTTTCAACTTAAAAACATCGGCATTTAACCGCATAAACATGGATACATAACACTTAATACTCAGATGAACATAATTCAATCTTTGACACAAAACAACTTTATTAATACGCAGCGGATTCATAAATTCAACTGAAATACCATAACATCTGGTTTGATTCAAAACAACTCTAAGACATCAGGTCTTTAATGAAAACCAGCTTAAAATTCAGCAACAATACTAAAATCAGAAATAAAGAAAACAATCGTTCATCCCCCCGAGTGTTACGTATCAGCGACGACACCGACTCGAACTAATGAAGGTAGACAGCCTTCACTCCTGATTACCTGCAGGATGTCGTATAAACCATCACCATACACAGAAGGGGTGAGATATCAAACAATATAATTGGGTATATGATAAACAATATATTAGATCAGATTATATAAAAATCACCACTTCACAACATTACCATCAACATTAATCAACATACAACAACACTTTATGCAACATGGAACGCGACTCATAAAATGCACATGCATGTGGTACCATTGGAGCAGAACTCCCAACTTAAAAATCTGCCAATTAATATTGACGTCAACAAGGCATAAGCCTTCAACTTAAATTTTGCCAATCCAGGCCAACTTACCGAGCATCAGCTCCAACTTGATATGCTATGAAAATGCGACTCAACATGAATATCATAATAACAATAATAGTTATGTAACCACACGACAACAAATCAACATTGGCCATAGGCCTACAACTTAACAGCAACAACAAATTAACATTGGCCATAGGCCTACAACTTAACAGCAACAACAAATCAACATTAGCTTCAACATCAAACAACAACATACAACGACGACGTAATGCATATGAATAGCATATCACCAATACATTATCTCTCTACTGTCCAACATATAACATACACCTGTTCAAACATGCAAACATCGCAATCCACAACAACAACACGCATCGCACAACTAATTTCCACATTTCCCGGTTCGACATAACACAACACAAAACGCAAACACACACCGCGCATCGAATAGTTGGAGTTCTGTCATTAAAAATAATTTTTAACAAAAAGTACATAAAATCAGCTTCCCAACGATTCGAACGGCGGCCCAAACGGATTTACGAGTCCAAAGATATGAATTTTCAAAGTTGTTCAACAAACACTGACTCTGACATCATACATTGACACCACAAAACCTCATTACACAATAGTTAATCTTAATTCCAGAACTTGAAACTATTTTTATAAGAAGGTACGCTGCATTAGCTTTCCACAGGTTCAAACGGCGCGTCAAACGGACACCCGAAGCTCAAGTTATGAATTTTAAAGTTTTAGAAAATATGTCATTACAGTGTTAATCGATTACCCAAATTGGTTAACCGATTAACCATGCCAAAAAGCCCAAAAACATGAATTTTTAACGTGTTAATCGATTACCCACATATATTAATCAACTAACAGTCTATCAGAAGCAGTTTTCTTTCAAATTTTCACGAAAAATCACTTTTTAAACTCATTCCAACATCCCCAAACATCACATATCACAGAAATCGAACCTCAAAGTCAGTATTCAACATTATGCATACATTAGGAACTCTTATAACACTTAAAATCACAATTCAACCAAACAATTTACACACTTCAGGCATTTTTATACAAAAACCCAAATCCCACATACTATTCATCAACTACCCTATTATAGAGTCAGAATCCCACCCTTACCTTGGATTGAAGGTCGCTCTATTCTCCGATTGGATTTTTCGTTCTTGCAGCCTCTACGTTTTCCCTTTCAAAACCCTTATTCCTCTCTGCAACTTTGCAACTTCCACATACTTGTTCTTACTTCCCTTCTAATTACCCTAATTTCCCTTTTAATTCAACTTAACCCTTATAATTTCTTACTAACTCTTATTGGGCTCAATTCTACACCTCGCCTTTTACTACTACTAACCATCTTATAAGTCCACTAACTTCTTATAATTCTAGTAAACTAATACTATATTATTTCTACAACTTAAATCGACTTAGTTAAATTAATTCAACTAAAACCAACATAGCATGTTAACGCAACATTCCGATATTTCGAAAATCGCCACAAATCAACACAAATATTACTTATATATTTAATTAAATAATTAATTAAATAACCGGGCGTTACAAGTAGCGTGCTCAGCGCGGGCTTAGCCCGCTTAGCGCGACCTGGAAGTTGAAATTATTATTTTTAATTTCTTAAAATTGTGGGAAATTATCCGTGTTATGTTGTATTAATGCTGTAATGATGCCATGACTTGTTACTGCGTGTTGACGTGTTATATGATGATAAATTGATGATTTTCAATATGATGATGCGTATGAAGTTTGATGAACTAATGATGATATGATTTACATGACGTTGATGAATTAATGATGACATGATTTATATGATGTTATGGTGAATGATGATGCACCTTATTATTTTGTTGATATTGATGAATTTGACGTTGTGCATCATGCATTCATAGCATTTAGGACTTCGGTCCAGTGACGATGTTAGGACTTCGGTCCAATGGTGGCCTTAATCCCACTGTGCGGATTGAGGTCTTTTGTGACGTGCTCCTTCGTGGAGGGTTGATGGTCTGGTGTCCATTATTATGACGAATTGGTACCACATGCATGTTAGGAAGTTGCATTTCATTCTTGGTGGCATTACATGATTGCATGTTTATGATGTTAATGACTTGGTGATTTATATAACGTTTTGGGTGAGTCGCCATGATGTTGTTTGAGATGAATGTTAACTTGTTAATTATCTTTTCCTTATATGAATTATATTGAATTGTGATTACTCACCCTGCCTGTTTGAATGTTACCTCTACGTGGGTAACGTGCAGATAACCAAGACTAGTTCGCGGTGCGTGAAGAGTTAGCTTGGAGTCATTGTCCTTCCGTTTAGTAGAGTAGAGGGTGTGTCTTGCTCTGGTTATGTAACATCGGGGTTGGGAACGTTTCTGTTTTTGAAGTATTGTGTTATTTTGATTAACTTGTTTTATTGAGAATTTCGAGGATGTTGAGTTGTTTTAAACTCCAAACTTTGATGAAAAGATAATGTGATGAGTTGTTCTTTTTATGATGATAAATCCACTGCGATGTTTTGTTTTAAAAGAGATGTTAATTAAAAATAAGTTGTTATTTTCTACGTGTTGAACCCGTGTTACGGAGCAGGATGTTTAATTGGATGTTTTATGAAGAAATGTGACACCTTATGTGATGTACTCTGATTTATTTTAAGTGTACTATTGCGTATATTTATGTTGGGTTAGAAGGGTGTTACAAGGTCAAAACACTAATCGAGAACGCATGTCTGAACGAATACCATTCTAGCAAGCAAGGTATAAAAGAAAAAGTGTTCTTGCTACAGATTCACAGACAACACTGCTAACTCAAAAAGAAATGCTAAGGAAGCAATTGATGGCATCACAATTGGCTCGAGTAAGTGTTAACTAGGTACAAACTCGTCTGTGTGATTTATATGGAGGTGACCATGCAAATGGGGGTTGTGCGCCTAAAGCGGAGAGTAAGGAAGTACAATATGTAAACTTTAAGCCAAATAACCTTTGCACACCAAGTTGGAGAGACCAATAATGCTTTCAGGTGGATAATAATCCTACTTTCAAAGGCGGTCAATGATGATCACCTCTATAAGAAACACTGACAACTTTCATGCAATCCACTAAATCAAGTTTTGATGAAATGATTAAGAGTAAGAGAGAGATGAACCAGAGCCAAATCACCAAAAAGCAAAGTAGTGCATCATCAATACATTTTTTGGAGATGTAGGTGTTTACCGTGAAAATTAGCAAACAACCTCTGGTCTACCAAATCAATAAGAAATTGGATAACTTACAGGATCGAACATACAAATCCTAAGACATGTGCTAAATAATTCAAGATGATATTTGGAAAAGGATGAACACTTCGACAATATCCGTGATTTCAAAAAGGTTTACTTCGACAATACTAAAGGAAACGTAATGCAGGGAAATAATTAAAAGTGCATTGGAAAATAAATTGCAAAAGTAAAATATAAAAGATAAATTTCTGGGAAAAGATTAACTGAATTGCATTGAATAAGAAAAATGGTGTTACATAAAACGTACATTTCTCACACACTCGTTTCTCTACACGCGGGTACTTTGAGTAAATTGAGGAATTTGTACAAACTTGAACACACCCACATCCTAACACTTAGACTTGATATTTATAATATTAAAAAATAACTACCCCTAATGACCTACTAATTAGAGCGAGACAAATGGCATTCTGCATGTCTTCGTCTTTCAAATGTGCTCCACGTGTCTCCTTCCATCAAATGTATAAGAATAAAGTTCCCTCCCTTATTTGAATTCAAATCTTGAATCGAAAGTCATCAGCAAGGCTTTCGTCGAACCATATTTCCAAAATTGTTAGAAATATTTCTAAGTCCATAAAATATGTCTCTCTTCTACAAGGACGCTTTCGACTAGAATTTCTGGGAATACCATTCCAGTCGAAGTCTTCCAAAACTTCTCAAAAATTCTATTTCTTTGACTAATACTCTTAATCCAATGACAGGCGTCGAAATTATGAGCTAACAAATTGCCCCCAAAAATGTCATTTTCGACACCATCGAAGAAAAAAGCATTTTTTGATAATTTCATTCGACGCCTCATTTAGTCCCTGCAAAGTTTCGATGTTTATTTATGCTTCCAACGTTATAAAACTGTTCACTTTCCTATCAACAAACCTATGACATCATAGCCATCATTACCATATCTGACACGTCTCCTCAAAACGTGCAAGAATCTCCATCATCATCATGTTTCCTAGAGTTTAGGAGATCATGGGGGTAGGCATTAATTGCCACCGTTCCATCAGAGATCGTGGGGAGGACACGCGTCTCACTCCCAATTTTTCCATTAAAGTAACTTTTGCAACCGTTTCCATTTCTAGCCTTATAAATACCCTTTCCCACAATTTCTTTCACTTTTTACGCTCTCTCACTCTCAAATCTCCCAGAAAAACTTTTCACATTTCAAAAGAACTTATCTTCTTCAATCCATTCCACCAATGGCTTCCTCCACATGATCAACCAAGGATGCTAACAAAACTACCAAAGAACTTGGAAAACCTCAAAGAGCTCCCAAGAAGCCATCTCAACTTCCACTGTTTGATTCCATCACTGGACCTGCCATGGTGGGAAACCAACAGTTTCTACCTGAACCTCTAGCTGAAGAGAAAAGAATAATTTATGCTTCTCAGGTACTTATCTCTTTAACTGTTTCTGGTAAGCCTTTGGCTTTGTGTGGTCCATTGACTGACCCCAATATTGATTTTAGCAAGTTTAGGGATTTCTTACCTACGTACCATAAGTATAAACCCATAGGACAAGCTAAAAAACCTAGGGCTAGCAATGAAGATCCCAAACCTGTTGTCGCTCCTGGGATTTTTATCCTAGTACAAACGCGAAAGTGGCACTAAACAGAGTCGCCAGCAATGTGTATTTATCCCGAGAGAGGGAAAGGAAACACCGCATAAACCTAAAGAGAAAGGAAAGAACATGGTCTTGCGACCAAGAGAAAGGGTAAGGGAGTCGGTTACGCGAGAGGAAGGTATTAGCACCCCCTCACGTCCATCGTACCCGATGGGATCCATGCTTTCTTGTCTCGATCAAAGGGTGTGAAGAAAGGATACTGGAAAAGGAACTGAAAGAAAGGAGGAAGAATGGAAAAGGAACGAAAAACAAATGTAGGGAAAATAAAAGAAGTGCTCGAATGGGCCCTACCCCACTGCCTACGTATCTCATTGGGAACATGAGAATCAGAGCGACGTAGTTCCCCTCACTAGGGATGGATTGTTTGTGTTTTTAGTGGAATACGTCAACGTTCGCGTCCTAGCAGTTTAGGTGTTGCGGCTTGCTGTAGGGAGACTTAGGCGTTACCTGTTTACGGTAGAACGGAAATGACGCATCCTTAAGGAATGATTGAATGAGATGAGGAGAGAAATCCCGAAGGAAAGACGTTATTGTTTGTTTTTGTCTTTTAAGAGTTTTTCCATTTGTTTGAATATGATAGTGTATCTGAATCTTAGTCATTGGAATGTGTACATTCTCACATTCCAAGATGGAATGAGTAAGAAAATACACTAAGGGTGAAGAAGACCCTCACACTTAGCTCCAATTATTAAGGTTCAAACACACTAGCATACTTGTGTTTATTAAGTGTTTTTGTTGATTATGAAATGAAGAAGTGTTTTTTATTATTTGTACCTTCAACAAGTATTGCATTTAAGTCCCTCATACAAGATCAAATGTTTAACACATTGACCCAAGATGGGCTATATGCTACACATTCCAAGATTACAAGAGAAGACCCCTTTATAATCTTTTCTTTATATGAAAGGCCTAAATGCAATAAATGCTTACCTTTATTAGATATTTTGAATTTTCTTTTGAGATGAGAAGAAAGACTCAAGAGAGGAAGAAAGGTAAAATCTATGTGATCTAAGACTCAATCCTAATTGATTAGTTAAGGGAGTGATCCTAATGGTTTGTGAGGTTTAAACCTAAAGTCTAAAGAAAGAATGAATTAAACAATTCACTTCCAAGGGAGAAGATGAATTGTAATTCAAAAGGGAAAGTGATGAGTTATTAAAAGAAAGCACATAAGTGCTTAACAAACACAAGATTGAATTGTAAAAGATGAAGGGATAGAAGTTTGAATGTGGATTCCTTATCCACACTCAATTGAAACTTACCAAAGCCCCTACATGGTTAGTAAACATGTATAAGAAGTATAAGAAGTAAAAGAACATTTAATGCACCATAAAACTCAAAAGAATTAGATGAGAAATCAAATCCTATAACCACAACCAGAATGTACATCAAATGGAAAACAAATGATCATTATCATGCAAGTCCAAGTGGATAGGCAACAAACATCATCCATGACATTAGAACATGCTACCATAAGAAAAGGGAGAATGAAAGATGAAAAGAAATGAAAAAACATGCATGAATGGAACATGTAATCTAAGGATCAGAATTGAAATGAAATGAAAAATGATTCACAAACATCTCACAAGTGTTCATGCATAACACATCAAGACATTTAAGAAGTGATAGAAGAAGTAGAATTGAAATGGAAGTTCAAAAAAGGAAGGTGCAAACACAACATGTTAAAGGTTCACAAGGTTCAAATGATAATCAACATGCAAAGATGACATATAATATGTATCAATGACCTATTATTTCACATGAATGGTTCATCAAATATGCAAATGATCATGCAAGTATGTACAAAAGAAATCATGTAAACATGCACAAAAGTTAAGATGATATGACATGTTATTATGCTTCAAAGGTAATGCATTAAACAAAAATTAGATGGCCTCATGGAAATTAAGCAAGCATGATTTAGAGATACTCAAATCAGAGGTGAATCATATACCATAATAGCATACAAGAATTCAAGTAAAAAAAGTCTTTATACAATGCATTTAGGTCAAATTGGATGCACATACAAAGTAATGCAAAGATGGACATCCAAACATGTCATAAAATGATCTAAAAAATTAAAATAAAAATTCTAGGACATACTTCAAGATACTAATGATTCAATGCAAAAAGAAGCAAATCAAAAATATTTTTAATGATCAAGAACAAAAATGCACAAACTCATGTACCACATTAAGAATGCACACAAAAGAAAATCAAAGAAAATTGTGGAACAGGGGCAAAATGATCATAAAATCAGAAAGTAAAATCATCAAAAAATTTATAAATGTTTTAATGATGATTATGAATTTTTGTGGAATTTTATGATGATATTTTGTATTTTTAAAAATTGAAAAGCAAACGTGTATAAAAATGAAGAAAATAAAAATGAAATGAAAACAAAAGTGGGGTGAAAATATAGTAAACTATCAGTTCAAATTGGTTTGGGCTTAAGACATAGGGGTGCAAATATCATTTTGGTCCAAGGTCCATTAAACACGCAGAAACACAATAACAAGCATGCACTCTCAGTCAACAAAATTGACTCACTCATGGCCATTGGATCAAGTCACAGTCAAACCATAGTCAAAGTAAACACATCATGCATACACGCGTGAGGGAACACATTAACTAATATGCACTGCACCACAACATGTATAATTGAAATCAGAAAAATGGCACATGACTTGCACGTTTTTTTTTATGTGCTGGCACATTTTGGAGCGTAGGATTAAGAACAATCAACGGCCATGATTAAAACATAGTGAAACCCTAGCAATTACAGTCACCGGCCGGAGATGACCTCCGGTCACCTTCTCCGGTCACACCGCCACCGTCTGCAACCTCAATTCTCACCAAAATACACAAATATGGTACCAAAATTAAGCTAAAGTAATGGAGATCATAAATCCAGTGATGAAATGCACAAAATACTCATGAGATAAGAGAAGCGAGCAGGGGAAATTTTGCCCTAACTTTTGAACTATGCCTCTAAAGGCCTATCAACTAGCCAGACAAGTTCTTGAGCTTATAAGAAGCTTCAAGAACCTGAAAACAACTTCACATTAGGTCCATAATGGTGGAGATTCGTACCTGAAGTTTTGAGCTCTTGAAGCGTTCTTCAGAAAACCAGAGTTCCTGCTTCCTCTATAATCTTCACTTGGCCAAATAAAGGCTGAGATACAAAAATTGATGATGATTCAATGGAGAAGAGATTGAAACCAAGCTCCAAACAAGTAGCACTGTGGAGAACTTGAGAGAGAATCAGAGAGAGTGTTGAAGTGGAATGAACAAGGTAGAGCTCGAGAATCAGTGGCAATGGTGGAATTGAGAGAGAAGAAGAGAGTGTTTCTGAAGTTGATTGTGAAAAATGAAGCTCTCAAAAATGAAGTTTTAGAGTGAGGTTTTTGATTTATAGTATGAGCTAACCATGGTTTAATGAGTGAGTTAGCTGAGTCACAGTTGAGTTAAGTGAGTCATCCCTAACTAACTGAGTCAAGTTAGTTAGGGAGAGCAATGATATGGTGGTGGCAGCACATGACAAACTATGGTGGTGATAAAAGTAACATTCCAATGTCACGGCTATGTAGTATAAACTTGTTCAGCAAGTTTCATTCGTTCCCTTCTCAAGTATGATGCAGCATGATGAGGCTAGTGTAAGGAAGGTGTTTGGTTAAAAGTGGAAAGGAATATGGACTGTATGCGTGTGGATTAAAACATGACAATAACAACAACATTCTTTTTTCTGATTTTTAACAGCCCAAGGTTTAATGGTTTGACCAAGAATTTCCCTCTAGTTTGTGAATGAAACAAAGAGGTATTGATGCCAAATGAAAGAGGAGATATCATGGAACAAGTTTGGGGTGAAAATTGAATTGAATTGAAGCTTGGAAATTGGTGAAAAGCAACTTGGAACATCAAGGTTTGGGAATGGTTTGTAGGCAAGGCAGTTGGTCGGTTGGCAAGGTGTCTTGGTGCATGGAATTTCAGTATGAACACACTAACTTGAGACCACTATAACTCACTCATAACTTGATCAACTCAAAATTTTCCCAACATCAATATTGAAGATGACACTCAAAGAACAACTTTGATGTTGAAAAGTTTTCCAATTGAAGCTTTTATCTTGATGAAAAATGAGTGAACATTTGGCACACCAACTGTTTGAGGAAATGATGTGCGCGTGACCTGAAAATTCTTGGTCATGACCTAGTTTTGCCCAAGTTTGCCTCAATTTTGATCAATCATATCTCACTCAATTTTGATCCAATGGAGATGTTCTACACATGGATTTGAAGCTTAAAGCAAGATCTTTTGTTGTTGCCTGGTGGAATTTTCATTTGATGCTCCAATTTTAAATGGCCTTGGTTCAAACTCTGATGCAAAATGGCCAAAACTTGCCTTATTTAGTAACCCTACTTCTTCCAAAAATGGCAACTTTCCACATCTTGATTTTTTTATGATTCCTTTGGAGTTTCTTGATCAAATTTTGTACATTGGTCACATATAACATGAATTTAATGATTTTGGCCTCAAAAAGTCAAGAGTTGACTTTTTCCTCTGATTATTTGACTTGGCCCCAAATTCTCTGATTTTTTATCTTTCTTCCAATTGAACCACTTCTAAAACTAATTGAGAGGCAATCTTCCACATACATACACTTAAGGACATGTAGAATACCATGACAACAAGTTTTGTCCAAAAAATCAGAGATTCCTTAATTTTATTAGAAACCCTAGTTTTGGCCCCCTCTGGTTAGGAGGGAAAAGTGCAGTCTTCAAATTCCAATTCCTCAGAGTATGTTGTGTATCCTCTTAAAGGATGATGAGATATGCCACTTGAGGGTGATTTTGAATCAATGAGCTATCTCTTTTGAGGGTTTTACTTCAGTTTTTGAACCTCTTGCATGATGAAGTATGTATTGTTTCAATCTCCTGTTGAATCTCACTTCCCTGAGATTGTGGATGATCAATTGAGATAGTATGAGACATGAAAGACCTCTTGGCTTTTCTTGAGGTAACTTGTTTGACCTTTTTGTGCTTTGAATGATCCCTTGATTGTCCATCTTTCACCTGATCACATGCCTTGATGGTAAGAGGGATGCTATGCTTCATTTTTCTATGTTAAATGCAATGCAATGCTAATGAGATGGGTATGATATGATAAATGATAATACTACGCTATGATGACAAAAGGGAGAGCAAATTTTGGGGTATTACAGCTGCCCATATTCAAACGCTGTAGACCTGAATGCCTGAAAGCGATTGCTTTCAGACTTTCAAGGTATATAGTGATTGAATACTAAATATAACCAAAAAATTTGCTCTGGATGATGAAGAAGAAAAGGGATATAAACCCAATGAAACTGCTGGATTGAATCTTCAAATGAAATGTTGCCGGAGAGATCTGTCTTTTGAACAATGCCAGACGACTACTGGCTTGCCATACTGTGGATGGACTTGGAAAACGTCTTTTGTACAACGCCAGACGACTACTGGCTGGCCACACTGAGGGTGGACTTTAATAATGTCTTTTTGAACGAAGCCAGACGACTACTGGCTGGCCACACTGAGGGTGGACTTTAATAACATCTTTTTGAACGAAGCCAGACGACTACTGGCTGGCCACACTGAGGGTGGACTTTCAATAATGTCTTTTTGAACGAAGCCAGACGACTACTGGCTGGCCACACTGAGGGTGGACTTTAATACTGTCTTTTTTGTACGAAGCCAGACGACTACTGGCTGGCCACACTGAGGGTGGACTTTCAATAATGTCTTTTTGTACGAAGCCAGATGACTACTGGCTGGCCACACTGAGGGTGGACTTTAATAATGTCTTTTTGAACGAAGCCAGACGACTACTGGCTGGCCACACTGAGGGTGGACTTTAATAACGTCTTTTGTACGACGCCAGACGACTACTGGCTGGCCACACTGAGGGTGGACTTTCAATAATGTCTTTTTGTACGAAGCCAGACGACTACTGGCTTGCCACACTGAGGGTGGACTTTAATAATGTCTTTTTGAACGAAGCCAGACGACTACTGGCTGGCCACACTGAGGGTGGACTTTAATAACGTCTTTTGTACGACGCCAGACGACTACTGGCTGGCCACACTGAGGGTGGACTTTCAATAATGTCTTTTTGTACGAAGCCAGACGACTACTGGCTGGCCACACTGAGGGTGGACTTTGCTGAAAATTATACCCCTTGCTGAGTAATGTCGTTGGCTGGCACCTTGCTAAAGGAAAGATTATGTCGATCTCTTTAAACCTTGCTGGGGAATGCCTTTTGAGAGGATTTTACAGAAGACCCAACGTCTTCAAACTCTACTGGGGATAATAGATCGGGAGTATCCTTTGTTGGGGAGATAACATGCCCCTTGCATGGGATGGTTGATAACTCCGCTGGGGATTATTCTTTGACAAATTTCACATGCTGAAACCTGCGGGAGATATGATACCACCACTTGCTGGTACATCCTTCACATCATCTGCAAGGTACCGGAGGGTTGGCACTTGTTATTGACCTGGAGCGTTCACTGCATTAATAACCGTTATCAACACAGAAAAATTCCCTCTTCGACCGTCGTTGCCGTCTCGAAACTCGGTGGGAACTCTTGAATGGAAGAATCGACTTAATAAGATACAACAGTATCAAGTCATAGCAAATATCTGCTCGCGGTTACGACCGTGTTGCTTGGATCGATCGTAGTCATTACCTGCAACAGAAAAAGAATATGCACATGCCCCAAGATATTGCGTGGTCTTTTGAGTCCACCATCCAAGGTTGTCCAACAAGCAAAGTAATTTTTATTGTCTTCGTGCATGTTTTTGCAAGGCCAAGATATTTTCAAAGTAATGTTTTATTATCAAAAAATAGGACATTTTTGCAAACAAAACAATAAAATGAAAATAAAAGCTCGTGCCTGAATATTCAACTTTATTGATGAAATGCCAAAATCGGCGACTTTACAATCAGAAGCAATCCCCTGAAAGAGGCGATTGCCATAAAATTGAGAAAATAAATCTATCCTAATGATAATGCGGATTTTGGATTCCAACTGATTTCTGATTCCGTTATAGCCAGTATGTATTCCAACTTTCTTGATTATCTTCGCCTTCGGAGGCTCGTGGTCGGACCAATTCCTCCTTTGGAATTCTGCCAGTTCGTTGAAGGGTAGAGAACGTACAGATTAATTTAGACTACAGTCATTCGCATTAATCCCTCTTTTACGTGGATCGCCTTTTCAGGTTTTCAATCCACCGGGATACCCATTTTTGCCTAAGTTGCCCTTTCGGGTTTTCAACTTACCGGGTGTACAATTCTTTTCAATTATATCCCTAATTTTTGCCCGAACCTTTATTCTGTTTTTGGTTCGCCAGGATGCCCTTTTTTGCCTGGATTTTTTTCTTTTATCCAGCGGGTCTCTTTATACGAAGTATTTTTTAACTGCATCTGAATTAACAGGGGATGAAAAGTCTTCACCATCCATGGTTGTCAGTAATAAGGCTCCACCTGAGAAAACCTTTTTAACCACGAATGGACCTTCATAGTTAGGAGTCCATTTGCCCCTGTGATCTGTACTCGGAGGAAGTATTCTCTTGATTACCACATCCCCGACCTTGTAGACTTGGGGTCTAACCTTTTGATCGAATGCTTTCTTCATTCTGTGCTGATATAGCTGGCCATGACACACTGCTGCTAATCGCTTCTCTTCAATAAGGCTCAGCTGATCAAATTTGGCTCGTACCCATTCAGCTTCCTCTAGTTTAACGTCCATCAACACTCGAGGAGAGGGAATCTCAACTTTGATCGGTAAAACTGCCTCCATACCGTATACAAGTGAGTATGGTGTTGCCCCAGTGGACGTGCAGACTGATGTTCGATACCCATGCAAAGCCAATGGTAACATCTCATGCCAATCTTTGTACGTGACAACCATCTTCTGCACAATCTTCTTGATATTTTTGTTGGCCGCTTCGACCGCGCCATTCATCTTCGGGCGGTACGGAGAAGAATTGTGATGCTCGATTTTGAAGTCCCAGCATAGTTCAGCCATCATCTTATTATTCAAATTAGAACCATTATCAGTAATGATTCTTTCGGGAACTCCATATTGACAAATGATATCTCGCTTCAAGAAACGAGCCACCACTTGCTTAGTGACATTGGCATAAGATGCGCTTCAACCCATTTAGTGAAGTAATCAATGGCGACCAAGATGAAATGATGGCCGTTTGAAGCAATAGGCTCAATTTTCCCGATCATATCAATGCCCCACATTGCAAATGGCCACGGAGAGGACATGATACTCAACGGATTGGGAGGAACGTGCACTTTATCTGCATAGACCTGGCATTTGTGACACTTGCGAGCATACTTGCAGCAATCTGACTCCATGGTCAGCCAATAGTACCCCAATCTCAACAATTTCTTAGCCATCGCATGTCCTCCGGCATGGGTACCGAAAGAGCCTTCGTGCACTTCAATCATCAACAGGTCTGCCTCGTGTCTATCCACACATCTAAGCAGAACCGTGTCAAAATTTCTCTTATACAGCACGCCATCTTTATTCAAGAAGAAACTACCGGCTAGCCTTCTCAATGTCTTCTTGTCATTGGAAGATGCCCCAGGCGGGTATTCTTGTTTTTCCAAGAAGCTTTTAATGTCATGGTACCAAGGCTGATCGTCAGACACTGCATCAACCTCAAACACAAAAGCAGGCCTATCAAGACGAGATACATCAATCCTGGGCACAAAGTTCCAACCATGCACTTTGATCATCGAAGAGATAGTGGCCAAGGCGTCTGCAAACCTATTTTCATCTCTAGGAACATGGTACAACTTGACAGTTGTAAAGAATGTCAGCAATCTCCTCGTATAATCTCTATACGGAATCAAATTCTGCTGGTGTGTGTGCTAAGTTCCCTTTACTTGATTGATTACCAGTGCTGAATCACCAAAGATATCGAGGGTCTTGATTCGTAAATCAATAGCTTCCTCAATACCTAGTATGCAAGCTTCATATTCCGCTTCATTGTTGGTACATCCGAAAGTTACTCGGGCAGTGAAAGGCATGTGAACACCTTCTGGCGTAATGAGGACTGCACCAACTCCGCACCCATTCATATTAACCGCCCCATCAAACATCAAACTCCATTTAGATTCAGGGTCAGGCCCCTCCTCCAAGAGTGGTTCCTCGCAGTCTTTCGCTTTGAGAAACATGATGTCCTCATCAGGGAAATCAAACCTCATGGGCTGGTAATCATCAAGAGGCTGCTGCGCAAGATAATCTGACAGTATACTTCCTTTGATTGCTTTTTGCGAAGTAAATTGAATATCGTACTCTGTCAGTACCATCTGCCACCTTGCAACTCTGCCTGTAAGCGCTGGTTTCTAAAAAATATACTTGACCGGATCCAACTTTGAGATCAACAGGGTTGTATGTGTGAGCATGTATTATCTTAATCGTTTGGTGGCCTATGCGAGTGCACAACATGTCTTCTCAAGCATTGAATATCGCGATTCACAATCTGTAAACTTCTTGCTCAGGTAGTAGATAGCGTGTTCTTTCTTACCCGTCTCGTCGTGTTGACCGAGAACACAACCCATGGATCCTTCGAGCACTGTCAAGTACATAATCAGTGGTCTCCCTTGAACTGGAGGTATCAGAATCGGAGGTTCCTGCAAATATCCTTTTATTTTTTCGAATGCATTTTGACAATCATCGTTCCACCTGACCGTTTGATCTTTTCTTAGCATTTTGAATATCGGTTCGTAGGTGGCTGTTAGGTGAGATATGAACCTAGAAATGTAGTTCAATCTCCCTAGAAAGCCGCGAACTTCTTTCTCAGTTCTCGGTACAGACATATCTTGTATAGCTTTTACCTTAGCAGGATCAACCTCTATCCCTTTTTCACTGACAATGAAACCAAGCAATTTCCCAGACCGCACGCCGAAAGTACATTTGTTAGGATTCAGTCTCAACCTGAATTTCCTCAACCTCTCAAATAGCTTCTTCAAGTTGATCAGATGTTCCTCTTCTGTCTTTGATTTAGCAATCATATCATCCACATAGCACTCGATCTCTTTATGAATTAGATCGTGGAATAACGTCACCATTGCTCTTTGATAAGTTGCCCCTGCGTTTTTCAACCCAAAAGGCATTACTTTGTAACAGAAGGTACCCCACGGGGTAATGAATGTCGTCTTCTCCATGTCCTCAGGCGCCATCTTTATCTGATTGTACCCGGAGAACCCATCCATAAATGAGAACACTGAAAACTGAGCGGTATTATCAACCAGCACATCAATATGAGGGAGTGGAAAGTCATCTTTAGGGCTCGCCCTGTTGAGATCTCTGTAATCCACACACATTCTAACTTTTCCATCTTTCTTCGGCACCGGTACTATATTGGCCACCCAAGGAGGATAGTTGGTCACCGCCAGAAAACCTGCATCCAACTGTTTCTGTACCTCTTCCTTGATCTTCAAAGCCATCTCCGATTTTGTTCTGCGCAACTTTTGCTTGACCGGTGAGCAGTCTTCTTTCAATGGTAGTCTATGCACAACTATGTCCGTATCTAAACCTGGCATATCTTGGTATGACCAAGCAAAGATGTTAACGTATTCACGTAGCATGACTATCAGCTCTTGCTTTACATCAGCCCGCAGACTCGCACCGATCTTGATCTCTTTCTTGCTTTCCTCTGACCCAATATTGATGATCTCAAAAGCTTCCTGATGCGACTGAATGGTTTTCTCTTCCTGTTTCAACAACCTAGCCAACTCTTCCGGGAGTTCATAGTCTTCATCACTTTCTTCCTCGGCTTGATAGATCAGATTGTCGAAATCATACGTGGGCATAACAGAATCATTTTCAGAGGAATTCACAGAATCAAGTCTGCATGATTGGATTTATGCTTCATTTTAGATTATTTTTGCTTGAAAACAAAAGAAAAGAAAATGCATTATCATTTTTTTTATTTTCTTTGTGGAAAAATAAAAAATAAAAAAAGAATAAAGGAACACAAATTTGTAAACAAAAACGTCCTTTTATTGATATTTGAACATTATTTGAGAAAATATGGTGGCCCTACAAATGGATCCTCACACCTTGGGCAGAGTGTGGGATTTTATGCATTATGAAAGACAAGAATCATTACTCTGAATGGTGAACAACATGAACGAATTCTTCACTAGACCAATTTTGCAACGCCTCGCCCGGAGCCAGTGCATATACCCATCTGTCCAGATAATCTGAGCTTTCAGCACCATCTTCTATTGCTGAGCAGGACTGATTGGGATTGATGATTCCCCCACTGTTGAAGCTGATTGGCCCACGGAATCGAGGAACTGGCATCCGGCCCGACTGGTATCCAATGCCAAACTTATCTTCTTTCACAAACACGTCAATAGCCTTACCCCAACCCTAGGCATTCCCGCTTTCGACCACTTCTCTGGCCTGCTTGTAGGACGCTATTGATGCACTCGGCCCACCTGGCACATTCGACACCACTGCGACTGAAGTAGATTCTGGTAAGTTATTGATATTCAGGGTTTCGAAAGACTGGCACAGGGTTTCATGAATTTCTCCATCCATTTCCATATATTTGAAAGTGGATAGATGACTCACGAATATATCTTCCTCGCCGCAAACAGTAACCACTTGACCCTCGAACACATACTTGAGCTTCGGATGAAGTGTTGAGGTAACTGCGCCCGCTGCGTGAATCCATGGTCGGCCCAACAAACAGCTATAAGTAGGTTGAATGTCCATAACATGAAAGATCGTCTTAAATATCTGTGGACCAACCTGTATTGGTAATTCAACCTCCCTAAACACCGATCTTTGGGATCCATCGAAAGCTCTCACAATCAGATCGCTGGGTCTCAGAACCAATCCATCTACTTTAATTTTCATCAGGGCCTTTTTAGGTAACACATTCAAGGAAGAACCTGTATCAACTAGCACATGCGACAAAACAGCTCCTTTGCATTTAAGTGTGATGTGCAGCACTTTGTTCTGATTACGTCCATCCGGAGTCAAATCCCTATTCGTAAACCCCAACCCGTGGCTCACATTCACATTCGAAATTACTCCCTCCAACTGATTCACTGTAATCTCTTGGGGAACGTATGCCATATTCAGAACCTTCAACAAAGCAACCCGGTGTGCATCTGAACTCATTAACAGGGATAATATCGAAATTTTAGAGGGTGTCTGATTAAGCTGGTCAATGATCTTGTAATCACTCTTTTTGATAACCCTCATAAATTCTTCAACATCATTATCAAAATTGACTTTAGGGTCCTCTTCCTGAGCAGGCACCTTGTCATCAACAACCTGTTTTCCTTTCGCTCTTGTAGCAACTTCAGCCTCTTTATCATTCCTTAGAGTATGGGGAGCAAACAATCGACCACTCCTAGTGAAACCACTTGGTCCACTGACATTCTCAACACTGGTACCGACAACCTCTGCTTTTTGTCGACTTCCTCCTTGATGAGTATCAGTTCCATATTGCCATGGAACTGCCCTATTGGACACATAAGCAGCCGATTCAGGTACTATAATCGTAACTGGTCTCGGCCTCTCAGGCACGATGATAGCAACAGGAGCTTCAACAGGCACCTGTATCTCAACTGGATTATAATATATGGTAACAGCAAAAACATCTTTCTCTTTCTCTACTTTGTCAAACTAAAGGCTTCCTTCGTCCATAAGATCATGCAGTCCAGTTTTCAACTTACTGCAGCCATTAATCTGTATCGAACAATCCTCGCAATTAGAGGCACATCCAGGAAATACCTTCCCTTTTAACAAACGTTCTTTTACAATCAACAGCGGGGTTTTCACCAAATTAACATCAGTAATCAAATTCAGCTTCTCACCATCAGAAATAGCATGCATGCCTGCATCTCCATGATTAGGCATTGGATTATCACGAACATTCGGGGGCTTGGAGAAATTAATAGCTTTTGCGTCAATCAGGTCCTGAACCTTATGATGAAAAGCCCATCACTTTTCTATCGAGTGACCTGGCGCACCAGAATGAAATTCACATCGAACAGTGGCATCATAATTTTGAGGCAACTTTCCAGTATCTGACGGCCTCATAGTTCTAAGTTCAACCAACTTCTCTTTAAGCAATTGTGGTAACAAAGCAGCATATGTCATAGGCAAGGGATCAAACTTACGGTCCCTTGTTCTGTTAGTCTGGAATCGGGGTCAAGCTTGCTGATCTGGAGCTAGCTGTCCTGCTGGAACCGGAATAGTTACCGCATCCACCTGATGATAGGATTGATTCCTGCCTCTGCCAGCTCCTCTATGCACAGCACTGGACTCCCCTTCTCTTTTCCTTGGCCCATTAGCAAAGGGTTTCTTTGAACTTGCAGCTCCAGTCCCACTGACATCTTGAATTTTACCCAATTTCAGCAGACTTTCTATTCGTTCCCCAGCAACGACGATATCGGCAAACCCCGTGGAAGGACATGCAGCAAGTCTATCCAAATACGTCCCTTGAAGTGTGCTCATGAACATATCAGCCATCTCACGATCACCCAAAGGTGGTTGAACTCGAGCAGCCAATTCTCTCCATCTCTGTGCATACTGCTTAAAGCCCTCCTTGTTATCCTGAGTCATACTCTGCAATTGAGTACGATTAGGTGCCATGTCCAGATTATATTGATACTGCTTTAGAAACGCAGCGCACAAATCTTTCCAACTCCTCATATGAACCCTGTCCAGCTTAATGTACCATTCCAGGGAGGCGCCTGACAGGCTATCCTGGAAAAAATACATCCAGAGCTTTTGATCCTCGGTGTAAGCGGCAATCTTGCGATTGTAAGCTTGCAAATGTGTTTTGGGACAGGTGCTGCCATTGTACTTATCCAAAACAGGAAGCTTAAACTTGGGAGGGATTCGCACACCCTGCACGAGACCCATGTCTTCTACATCAATTCCCAGAGGATTTTGGCTCTCAATAGCCTTGAGTCTTTCATCCAGCCCTTCATACTTTCGGTCGTCATTGTAGAAACCCATGTCATTGTTGAATGCAGTGAACTGGTCCTCTTGACCATCCTCATTATTGTCAAATCCCAGATGTATCCCACCAGCAGGGATTGTACCAACAGGAGGAGTACGCACATTGCGATTTAGGATTTCAGTTTCCAGCCTCTGGATAGTGGTTCTCATAGCTTCTTGTCCAATCCTCATGTTTTCTTGACCAGTCCTCAGCTCCTGCTGTCCTTGAGCAATCCCCTGCATAAGGTTCATGAACTGTTCCATCCTTCCCCTCAAATCAGCTAATTCAGTCTGAACTTGCTCCATGACTCTTGCTTGATTGCGTCGGGTAGAATATCGGTGAACTGGGGTATCAGCTATCGTGCCTGAAAACCAAATAAAGGTTAGCATGCGCCTGCAACAGGAAAACCCGCAATGCAAAAATGATATGCAAATGCAAATGCCAAGTTATGTTTGTCATTTCAAGATACTTTTCATATCCTGATTCCAATCGTAACCACGAATTCCTGAAGACCAGAAGTCATGATTATTGAGTTTTACCATGAAGAGATATTCACATACACCAGTCACAAATATCTGATGACTAGAAATAGTGATTTTGTAGTGTGCCAGTGTGCAGATATCACATCACATATATCTGAAGACCAGAAATTGTGAACAGAAATAGCTTATTTCATACAAGTTCCCGAAAACTTTCGAGCACGTTTGTCATAGTTTCAACAACAAAATAAGAAACAAGCAGTCAACTGGATCCATCAACAATTCTGATGGTAACCATTACAAATTACAAAGAAATGACAAAAATCACTAATCCGACAGCTCTACATCCTTCAGCTTCTGGCTGGAATACTTAATCTCTTCAAACAGTATGCGGGTACGCTGATGATGTGGCTTCTCAATCAGCTCTTTGATCACGACATCCCTTTTCTCCAGCGCATCAGATAATGAGCCCATGTGCATCAGCAGGGCTTCATCTTCATTGGCTCCTTTGCGCCTCTTGATTCCAGCTTGCATTTTAACCAGTTTCAGCTCTGCTGTGACATCTTCAAGCTCTTTGTTGGCGATTTTTAGTCTATCTTCAACATTCCTTACCTGTTCTTGGCTTCTGTCAAGGTCTTCTCGATGCTTTCTTCTTGCTTCATGTGCTTTCTTCAGCTCTTCATTTTTATCTTTTAATTAGGTCAGCAATTCAGAGTTCTCAATTCTGACTTCATCCCAAGCTTGACGGAGTTTAGCTAACGAATCCTTGCTTCGGGCTAACGCCTGTTTTGTAGCCTTATGAGCCTGACTAGTATCATCAGCTCCCAAGGTAAGCTTCCGGAAGTATCGAGCTCTGTCATCAAAGTCTTCTTCTTTGTCCGCCAGGGTTTTTTCCTGCTTTCAACGCTCTCTTTTCCAACTCTTTGTTGTCAGCTAGAGCTTTCTGAAGACATCTGCTCATTCCCGAGTTCTCTATCTGCAACTCCCTGACCATTTTCTTCAATTTCTCGTACTCTTCAACCGGTACCATGGAATGTTGATCTGGACATAAGAGAACTTCTCTGGAAAAGGGTAGCAACAGCTTTTTGACCTTCATCTCAATCCAAGTATCGTAGTCAGGGTATGATCTACAGTCTCCTTTACCGAAAGTCAACCTTCCCTCTCTTTGCCTAAATTTCCAAGCATTTATTATTTCTGGCACTCTTTCATTCTTGGTTCCCACGAAAAACAGAGAAGCACTAATCTCTTCATCAGCAGGAGGATTTTTCGAAGCATATCCAAATTGTCTAACTGCCAATACCGGATTATAATTAATCCCACCTCTTCTTCCAAGTAGAGGCACATTCGGAAAACTTCCACATTTGACAGTAAGCTCTATCGTCAGTAATTTGGGATCAAACCAAATAATGTTATTGGCAGTCAAACCTATCAATCTCTTGGACCACTTCATTGTCTCAGCAGTTTCTACAAACGCACCAGTCCGAGGTAAATGTTTGAAGAGCCAATGACATAACAACTGGGTACAACAACTAACCAAACTTCCTCTTCCCTTCTCATTTTTGTAGTGTACTGAGTAATAAAAATCCCCTAGCAAGGTAGGAATCGGATTCTTTGAAACGAACATTTTCATCGCTTGCATATCAACAAAATCAGGCTGACCGGGGAAAAGCACCAAACCATAGATGCAAAGAGCTAACACAGCGTTGTAAGTAGTCCAATTTTTAGCCTTGGCAGCTTCCTGAGCTTGTTGAAAAAGAAACTCCAAATGAAATCCTTCATCTTCTTTGAGTCTACTCAGGCCATCTTTCACAACAAACAGGTCCAGATGTAGAACAACAACAATTACTTTGGGGATAAGAGCACCTTCAGAAAAATATGGTATGGAAGACGTGACTGGAATTCCCAAAATAAATGAGAATTCCTCCAGAGTGGGCATCAGAATGTAGTTAGGGAATAGGAAACATCTCATTGATGGCTCATAGAACTGTAAGAAAGTATGCAACCCATCTTTCTCATACTTCGTGAATGCATAGACCATCTTAATCAGCTCTTCATATTCCTTCTGAAAAGTGCTGAGAACATCAGAACTAGCCATGCCTATCATCTTGTTCAATAAATCCAGCTTAGGGTCAGGGAATTTGTATGACACATTATTCTTCCTTTTAACCTCAACTTCTTGGGAACTCATGATTGGAATCAGACAATATGGTAGGTACCTGAAAATGACAAACATAACCTGTTATGATATGATTATGCAAATGCAAAAGGCATGTGATCAGGTATCCAGGTGTCTGTGTCTGTGTTGAACTATGTGCACTGTGTCTCTGTACTGAATCTGGCAATATATCTGAGATGAATACTCAAACCACTGTCATAGGATACACTGTCGGTAACAATCATAGAATCACAAGTAAGGTATGTAGGAGGCTGGGTTACCTGCAAACCTGTAAACATCCCACCCATACTCACATGTGGTTCCTAGAAAATAAGGCTTGTCAGTTTCAGAGGTTTGAGAAGTGATAGCACATTCAGCCCGTAGGATACAATGTTATGCCAATCAAAGAGGTCGTCCACTGACTCACCTTAGAAAATAAAGGTCATCCTATGCAAGTACCAAAGTGGGCCCTCGGGTGCGAGTGGGTTTGCCACAGAATGTGGTCTGCCACTGTCACCACCAAAGAGAGATGTTTCCATTAAGGTCCTCATGATCGGTCACTAGAGTCGACAGCTCTCTAGATCGACATCCTGGAATACGCAAGATGCGCACGCCATGGTGGGTCCCAAGATAGCCTCGTCTAGCTGTGAATTTTGTGATTACCCACGTACACAGATGGCACGTAGGTCCCACTACTCTCCACTCTAAATCTAAGTGTATACTCGAGCCTATGTACTGAGCTCATCCCTCAGAAATCCCATCCCGCCAAACAGACAGAACAGTGCAACATAATATATATAATGTAAATGCTAACATGCTGTAAATATGGTACAAATAATAAAATACAGTAAACAGCAAATACAAGATAACAGTAAACACCCAATGAAAGAAAAGCAAACAAGCGCTAGGATTGACTCGCTTAGGATGGACCAACAAGAGGTCAATCTGTCCCCAGCAGAGTCACCAGCTGTCGCTCCTGGGATTTTCATCCTAGTACAAACGCGAAAGTGGCACTAAACAGAGTCGCCAGCAATGTGTATTTATCCCGAGAGAGGGAAAGGAAACACCGCATAAACCTGAAGAGAAAGGAAAGAACATGGTCTTGCGACCAAGAGAAAGGGTAAGGGGGTCGGTTACGTGAGAGAAAGGTATTAGCACCCCCTCACGTCCATCGTACCCGATGGGATCCACGCTTGCTTGTCTCGATCAAAGGGTGTGAAGAAAGGATACTGGAAAAGGAACTGAAAGAAAGGAGGAAGAATGGAAAAGGAACGAAAAACAAATGTAGGGAAAATAAAAGAAGTGCTCGAATGGGCCCTACCCCACTGCCTACGTATCTCATCGGGAACATGAGAATCAGAGCGACGTAGTTCCCCTCACTAGGGATGGATTGTTTGTGTTTTTAGTGAAATACGTCAACGTTCGCGTCCTAGCAGTTTAGGTGTTGCGGCTCGCTGTAGGGAGACTTAGGCGTTACCTGTTTGCGGTAGAACGGAAATGACGCATCCTTAAGGAATAATTGAATGAGATGAGGAGAGAAATCCCGAAGGAAAGACGTTATTGTTTGTTTTTGTCTTTTAAGAGTTTTTCCATTTGTTTGCATATGATAGTGTATCTGAATCTTAGTCATTGGAATGTGTACATTCTCACATTCCAAGATGGAATGAGTAAGAAAATACACTAAGGGTGAAGAAGACCCTCACACTTAGCTCCAATTATTAAGGTTCAAACACACTAGCATACTTGTGTTTATTAAGTGTTTTTGTTGATTATGAAATGAAGAAGTGTTTTTTATTATTTGTACCTTCAACAAGTATTACATTTAAGTCCCTCATACAAGATCAAATGTTTAACACATTGACCCAAGATGGGCTATATGCTACACATTCCAAGATTACAAGAGAAGACCCCTTTATAATCTTTTCTTTATATGAAAGGCCTAAATGCAATAAATGCTTACCTTTATTAGATATTTTGAATTTTCTTTTGAGATGAGAAGAAAGACTCAAGAGAGGAAGAAAGGTAAAATCTATGTGATCTAAGACTCAATCCTAATTGATTAGTTAAGGGAGTGATCCTAATGGTTTGTGAGGTTTAAACCTAAAGTCTAAAGAAAGAATGAATTAAACAATTCACTTCCAAGGGAGAAGATGAATTGTAATTCAAAAGGGAAAGTGATGAGTTATTAAAAGAAAGCACATAAGTGCTTAACAAACACAAGATTGAATTGTAAAAGATGAAGGGATAGAAGTTTGAATGTGGATTCCTTATCCACACTCAATTGAAACTTACCAAAGCCCCTACATGGTTAGTAAACATGTATAAGAAGTATAAGAAGTAAAAGAACATTTAATGCACCATAAAACTCAAAAGAATTAGATGAGAAATCAAATCCTATAACCACAACCAGAATGTACATCAAATGGAAAACAAATGATCATTATCATGCAAGTCCAAGTGGATAGGCAACAAACATCATCCATGACATTAGAACATGCTACCATAAGAAAAGGGAGAATGAAAGATGAAAAGAAATGAAAAAACATGCATGAATGGAACATGTAATCTAAGGATCAGAATTGAAATGAAATGAAAAATGATTCACAAACATCTCACAAGTGTTCATGCATAACACATCAAGACATTTAAGAAGTGATAGAAGAAGTAGAATTGAAATGGAAGTTCAAAAAAGGAAGGTGCAAACACAACATGTTAAAGGTGCACAAGGTTCAAATGATAATCAACATGCAAAGATGACATATAATATGTATCAATAACCTATTATTTCACATGAATGGTTCATCAAATATGCAAATGATCATGCAAGTATGTACAAAAGAAATCATGTAAACATGCACAAAAGTTAAGATGATATGACATGTTATTATGCTTCAAAGGTAATGCATTAAACAAAAATTTGATGGCCTCATGGAAATTAAGCAAGCATGATTTAGAGATACTCAAATCAGAGGTGAATCATATACCATAATAGCATACAAGAATTCAAGTCAAAAAAGTCTTTATACAATGCATTTAGGTCAAATTGGATGCACATACAAAGTAATGCAAAGATGGACATCCAAACATGTCATAAAATGATCTAAAAAATTAAAATAAAAATTCTAGGACATACTTCAAGATACTAATGATTCAATGCAAAAAGAAGCAAATCAAAACTATTTTTAATGATCAAGAAAAAACAATGCACAAACTCATGTACCACATTAAGAATGCACACAAAAGAAAATCAAAGAAAATTGTGGAACAGGGGCAAAAAGGTCATAAAATCAGAAACTAAAATCATCAAAAATTTTATAAATGTTTTAATGATGATTATGAATTTTTGTGGAATTTTATGATGATATTTTGTATTTTTAAAAATTGAAAAGCAAACGTGTATAAAAATAAAGAAAATAAAAATGAAATGAAAACAAAAGTGGGGTGAAAATATAGTAAACTATCAGTTCAAATTGGTTTGGGCTTAAGACATAGGGGTGCAAATATAATTTTGGTCCAAGGTCCATTAAACACCCAGAAACACAATAACAAGCATGCACTCTCAGTCAACAAAATTGACTCACTCATGGCCATTGGATCAAGTCACAGTCAAACCATAGTCAAATTAAACACATCATGCATACACGCGTGAGGGAACACATTAACTAATATGCACTGCACCACAACATGTATAATTGAAATCATAAAAATGGCACATGACTTGCACGTTTTTTTTTATGTGCTGGCACGTTTTGGAGCGTAGGATTAAGAACAATCAACGACCATGATTAAAACATAGTGAAACCCTAGCAATTACAGTCACCGGCCGGAGATGACCTCCGGTCACCTTCTCCGGTCACACCGCCACCGTCTGCAACCTCAATTCTCACCAAAATGCACAAACACGGTACCAAAATGAAGCTAAAGTAATGGAGATCATAAATCCAGTGATGAAATGCACAAAATACTCATGAGATAAGAGAAGCGAGCAGGGGAAATTTTGCCCTAACTTTTGAACTATGCCTCTAAAGGCCTATCAACTAGCCAGACAAGTTCTTGAGCTTATAAGAAGCTTCAAGAACCTGAAAATAACTTCACATTAGGTCCATAATGGTGGAGATTCGTACCTGAAGTTTTGAGCTCTTGAAGTGTTCTTCAGAAAACCAGAGTTCCTGCTTCCTCTATAATCTTCACTTGGCCAAATAAAGGCTGAGATGCAAAAATTGATGATGATTCAATGGAGAAGAGATTGAAACCAAGCTCCAAACAAGTAGCACTGTGGAGAACTTGAGAGAGAATCAGAGAGAGTGTTGAAGTGTGAAATTCTGGTACAGATGTGTGATGTCTTGTGCAATGTCACAACATCGCAATCTGCTGAACAAGGCAATAATAGAAACAGTAAATGAACACAATCAATTGTTCACCCAGTTCGGTTCAACCAACCTACATCTGGGGGCATACCAAGCCAGGAAGGAAGTCCACTATTAGTAGTATCAAATTACAGACTCAACACACCAGTTGACAATCTACCTAATTCAATCACTACCCAATGACCCTTCTACCTAAGTCCTCCCTAGGTAAGAGACTCCATCTCACTTCCAATCATCTCGATGATGTCTAGCAGTCAACTACACTGTCACTGCATCAACAGCTTGACTCCTTAAACTTTTCTATTACATAGACTTTGGAAGACACACTTCCATGACAATACCTAGACATGACCCTCATGACTAAGAACAATACTTAGAGTTGCTTAACAGCTTCCTCCAAGAACAATACATCTCTTACCTACAGGCTTCGAGATAAACACGATGACCATCCCACAAACCGGGTGGTTCATCAACCAACACAGCCCTAATAATCTACATGATGGCTGGCTTCACAAAACTAGGTTACAATGCTTCTATTTATAACCTATTTCCCAACTGGATTTGGGCCTTCAAATCATATCAAATCTTCTGTTCCAAATCTCCAACAGATTCTGCTATTAATTGGATCTTCAATCAAATCTTCAATTTAAATCTTCAATAATTAACTCTAAATAATCTCCATATCTTTATGCATTAAATTCAGCTCCACATAATATCTCCAGGATATTATGTATCTTTTAAATCTTCTCTTTAAATCAGCTGCAAGATCTTCTCCACACAAATAGGAACAATCTTCTCCACACAAATAGAAACAATTCTCCATGTCTATTTGTACAAAAATAGTAACAAACTATTCTCCACAAGATATGCAGAATTAATTGTATCAGAATAAATCTTCTCCAATAAATTCGCATCCAATCTAACTAACAGATCTCCTTAAATCAAACTAATGCGCACAGCCCTAAAAACATCACAACCTGATGTTTTAATGTTCTGGTATAGTGATGTCAAGACATCGCATGTGATATCACTCTTTAGCACTTTAACTCTTCTACACCTTAACATTCTGCAATACAAAAACCACAACAGATGGTTTTCTGATGTTCTGTCAACTGATGTCAAGACATTATGTATAACATCAGACCACAAAACTGCTACCCTGCAACAACTAATGATACGAACCAATGTTATGACATCAACATTGTTCAGCTTTGTTTTACCAAAATTCCAGCCAATACAAGAACTAACAATCTCCCCCTTTGGCTAATTTTGGCTAAAACAATCTCAGCTAACATCAGCAGCAAAAACTCACTTTCACATCAGCATAGGGCAAACTCCCCCTCAAACCAAGAACCAGCACATAGTTGTTCATACACTCTCAATATGCAGTACTTCTCCCCCTTGATGTCTGCTTGGCTGCACTCTTCAATTGCTTGATATTATCTTCACTAGCAGCTCAGTCTACACTGTCTACACTCCCCCTCAATAACTGCATCAGCACTTTTCAACTAAACACCTTATTCTTTTAGCAGCATCCATTATTCTTCATGGAAATTTATAAACTCTCCCCCTTTTTAGCCATAATTTGACAAGGCTAACGACAAGGCTAACTAGGCTAACTCTCCCCCTTTTTAGCCATAATTTGACAACCTCTGAATCTGCCTTTGCTGCAACATCCATAGACAAGTACTCCCCTTGTCATGGTTAACTAATGCTCTAGATGGAGATGAACATTTGAGCACCCTTGCTGAGCACATTCACAACCTGTACTTTCACTTTTGGAGAACACAACGAAGTATCCTGTCTGGTTTGACACTGCTCACAGACTCCACGCATCCAACTCCACACGGACAAACTTAATCATCTTCCAAATATAACCATCAGCAATCATGATGTTACAACATCTCTTCTCATTACCATTCAAAGGACTCATTTCGCATAGCAGTTCTTCAACATAGTCAGATCAACTTATTCAGGTTAACATACACACCTAAATACCATACGCTCGCACACCCTCTCTGATGCAAAGGGTTCAGACTGCAGACTTGCATATTCACAAGATTCCCTATCTTCACATGCTCCAAAACTCCACATCTTGCCAGGCTGATCAACTTCTCTCTAGCATGACTTGACAATAGGGCTATGTCCCCTTCACATGCTTTTCTTCTGCCTTTAGCAATACCCTGATCTGCTTCAGTCTTCTCTGCATTCTCCTTCCAAGGCATACCTTCTACATCATCATTCTCCCGTATGACTATGTAGACGCTCCTTAGACAAAATGTATGCACCAAGCTTCAGAACCAGAACACAAAAACATCCTTCACCAAGGATATTCAACCAGATAATGTCCCAACACAGGTTAGAACATCTGCCACACACCAAGATATCATAACCATGATTCTTGATAGGCTCCACCAACTGAACTTACTATAACATAGTAATCCAAAGAACTAGAGAGTTAAACTCTCATCCTCCTTCAAGAAGAATAATCTCCTTGAGTCTTCAACTCATCACCCTTCTGCCCAAGAGTAACTTGGTCCAAGACAAACCTCAATAATAACCAGCTGCCACACTCTGATTATCTTGATTCTTCGAATCCACTTCTGAGATCAACCAAATGCCACAGTTTGATCACCTTATTCACGAATCCTCATATGAAAACAGCCAAATGCCACATTGTGACCTTTTTCACGTTTGTCAGAACTCTCACAAAGGTATCCTGATCCACCAAGGAGACTTGATCTTCAAGTCACATGCTCCACTTGCTCAAAAGCAAACACACTTAGACTCCCTAAGCCATGGTCATGTGACATCTTCTCCTTCCTGCAGCTCCCGCAAACTGCCATGAGAACGATCTTTTTGAAGCATCCTATTGTTCATTCCTGTAGATCACCCTACCAATAACTGATGTGCCACATCACCAGCTGAGACTCCTGATGTTGAGCTAGATGTCATAACATTATGTCATCCAACTGTTGAATTCAGCTCAACCTTCTGCCACTCAGAAGAACCTCCTCCCTTTGCAGAAACAGAATTCCATGTTCTCATAGACTTGATTCACCAATCAACTTTGAGTAGACAACCTCCATCCTGCTTAGAAACTCCAAAGACTTCAAACCTACCACATCTGAATCTTCAGAAAATAAGTAGTCTAAGACTACCCCATAACAATACTAAAGAAGGACACTTCCCTTAGTAGAGCCGTCAGTAGAAAGCCAGAGATAACTACCACTTATCCTCGACCTTCACAACCAGAGCAAACACCATGCTCCAAACCACTTAGATCAGAAATAAACTGATCCAAGCTGAAACCAACAGGATTATGCTGTCTTCATATCTTATAGCCTTAACTTCATCAGCTTGTCAACATTCCTCAACAATCTGCCTCTTCTAATCCAAACTTATCCTAGATAATTTGTATGATGCTTCAGGTACATAGTCACCAATCAACCCCAATAAATTCTCAACACTTCTGCAGTCCTGCACTTTTACCTCAGACATATACATAGTCTCCCGTCAATGTATATTGTCATTAGTTGAAGGCAGACAAATACTCACCCTTTTCCTGCACACTTGAGGCACTAGCTGATCCCTCTTCTGCTAATTCACACCACTGATCACTATTTTTCTTTGGCTGGAATGATGTGTCAACATCAGTTCTGACACCAGCAAACATCTACTAAGGCTTTGGAGACAACAGACATAGTAATCCACATATATCTCTTGCGGGGGACACAATAGGACATATCAACTTCTGATCAACTTCCAAGATCACACTCTTCTTAAAGCTTCTTCTTATAAGCACAAGGTTCAGACCTCTTGTCTAACTTAAGAGTGATAACTGCCATCCTTCAACATACCCTAGTCGATCTGCCACTTCCAATTATTTAAGCCACAAAACTGAAGGAGCTCAAGTAAACACCAATTGACCACAGGCTGAATTACCCTGCTACTGCACACAACCTCTTGGATGCCTTTTTCCCTTTTCTTCAACCAGCTCCTGCATACACTGCTAATGTGTAGCATGAAGTCGAGACATTAGAATGGACATAATAATCTCAGCTTCTTTCTTGATGAAACTTCCTCCAGTTCATGATCAGAACCATGTATCTTATCATAACCAGGAAGATCTTTCTAGTTGGGCCACCACAACGGAGCTTAAGAGATAACTTATCAAGATCTTCACTCCCGCATGAAATATTTGACAGTGATACTCTTTTGCTTTGGCTCCACCCTCTTCTTTCACCATTAAGAAACTTGATAAGGAAGGAATCAATGTTCAGATTGGTCTTCAAAGCCTTCCACGTCATACAGTCTTTAAGCACTTCCTCACTTATCCAATGAGTGACACTATATTGATCAACTCTTGACCAATATACATATCTAAGACATGTTTCTTGAAGGAAACTTCTTAGACACACACCCCAGATGCCTCCTCTTCCAAGCCAGGAGTAGGTTCCAAATAGATGTGATCAATACACATATGTTTAGCCCCCAAGCATCTGTTATGCCAACAGGCTCTTGCACAATCTGCTGGTTTTATGTTCAAACATCTAGTAGGACATAAGTTCTCTTCACAGAAACACACCAAAAGATCCTTTAACACAGCCCAGAGATTGACCTTGTAGGGTTGAAGGCAATACTAAATGGCTTCTAACTTTCTTCAGATCTCTTTTCAACAAGCTCATATAAGAGTTCCTTTATGAGTGGACTTGGGATGAACCACAAGTATCTTTGGCAACTCTATCAAGTTAGTTGCAGATATCCTCAAGTATCACCACACCATGTCATACATCTTCAGAGGAGAACAGAATGTTGCAGCCTTAACACAAAACCACCAGGAATTTTCCATCAGATATATATATATATATGCAGCGGAACACATACCAGAAAACTCCTCTACAACCTTCAGGCACAACATAATAACCCTTGCACAAACACGACACTCCATGTGCACTAGGTCAACATAGGTTTTGAAAAAAGACAAACCACAAAGCAGCTCACCACCAAAGCTGATAACTTCATTCTCCACTTCAAGGGATCTCTGTGAACTGACCAAGTCCATAACTATCTTCCTTGCTCACGAACCAGAAAGTATCTTCCCTAGATCTCATCCAGAACCAGACAGGATGCCTGCTCTGATACCAATTGAAATTCTGGTACAGATGTGTGATGTCTTGTGCAATGTCACAACATCGCAATCTGCTGAACAAGGCAATAATAGAAACAGTAAATGAACACAATCAATTGTTCACCCAGTTTGGTTCAACCAACCTACATCTGGGGGCATACCAAGCCAGGAAGGAAGTCCACTATTAGTAGTATCAAATTACAGACTCAACACACCAGTTGACAATCTACCTAATTCAATCACTACCCAATGACCCTTCTACCTAAGTCCTCCCTAGGTAAGAGACTCCATCTCACTTCCAATCATCTCGATGATGTCTAGCAGTCAACTACACCGTCACTGCATCAACAACTTGACTCCTTAAACTTTTCTATTACATAGACTTTGGAAGACACACTTCCATGACAATACCTAGACATGACCCTCATGACTAAGAACAATACTTAGAGTTGCTTAACAGCTTCCTCCAAGAACAATACATCTCTTACCTACAGGCTTCGAGATAAACACGATGACCATCCCACAAACCGGGTGGTTCATTAACCAACACAGCCCTTATAATCTACATGATGGTTGGCTTCACAAAACTAGGTTACAATGCTTCTATTTATAACCTATTTCCCAACTGGATTTGGGCCTTCAAATCATATCAAATCTTCTGTTCCAAATCTCCAACAGATTCTGCTATTAATTGGATCTTCAATCAAATCTTCAATTTAAATCTTCAATAATTAACTCTAAATAATCTCCATATCTTTATGCATTAAATTCAGCTCCATATAATATCTCCAGGATATTATGTATCTTTTAAATCTTCTCTTTAAATCAGCTACAAGATCTTCTCCACACAAATAGGAACAATCTTCTCCACACAAATAGAAACAATTCTCCATGTCTATTTGTACAAAAATAGTAACAAACTATTCTCCACAAGATATGCAGAATTAATTGTATCAGAATAAATCTTCTCCAATAAATTCGCATCCAATCTAACTAACAGATCTCCTCAAATCAAACTAATGCGCGCAGCCCTAAAAACATCACAACCTGATGTTTTAATGTTCTGGTATAGTGATGTCAAGACATCGCATGTGACATCACTCTTCAGCACTTTAACTCTTCTACACCTTAACATTCTGCAATACAAAAACCACAACAGATGGTTTTCTGATGTTCTGTCAACTGATGTCAAGACATTATGTATAACATCAGACCACAAAACTGCTACCCTGCAACAACTAATGATACGAACCAATGTTATGACATCAACATTGTTCAGCTTTGTTTTACCAAAATTCCAGCCAATACAAGAACTAACAAAGTGGAATGAACAAGGTAGAGCTCGAGAATCAGTGACAATGGTGGAATTGAGAGAGAAGAAGAGAGTGTTTCTGAAGTTGATTGTGAAAAATGAAGCTCTCAAAAATGAAGTTTTAGAGTGAGGTTTTTGATTTATAGTATGAGCTAACCATGGTTTAATGAGTGAGTTAGCTGAGTCACAGTTGAGTTAAGTGAGTCATCCCTAACTAACTGAGTCAAGTTAGTTAGGGAGATCAATGATATGGTGGTGGCAGCACATGACAAACTATGGTGGTGATAAAAGTAACATTACAATGTCACGGCTATCTAGTATAAACTTGTTCAGCAAGTTTCATTCGTTCCCTTCTCATGTATGATGCAGCATGATGAGGCTAGTGTAAGGAAGGTGTTTGGTTAAAAGTGGAAAGGAATATGGACTGTATGCGTGTGGATTAAAACATGACAATAACAACAACATTCTTTTTTCTGATTTTTAACAGCCCAAGGTTTAATGGTTTGACCAAGAATTTCCCTCTAGTTTGTGAATGAAACAAAGAGGTATTGATGCCAAATGAAAGAGGAGATATCATGGAACAAGTTTGGGGTGAAAATTGAATTGAATTGAAGCTTGGAAATTGGTGAAAAGCAACTTGGAACATCAAGGTTTGGGACTGGTTTGTAGGCAAGGCAGTTGGTCGGTTGGCAAGGTGTCTTGGTGCATGGAATTTCAGTCTGAACACACTAACTTGAGACCACTATAACTCACTCATAACTTGATCAACTCAAAATTTTCCCAACATCAATATTGAAGATGACACTACAAAGAACAACTTTGATGTTGAAAAGTTTTCCAATTGAAGCTTTTATCTTGATGAAAAATGAGTGAACATTTGGCACACCAACTGTTTGAGGAAATGATGTGCGCGTGACTTGAAAATTCTTGGTCATGACCTAGTTTTGCCCAAGTTTGCCTCAATTTTGATCAATCATATCTCACTCAATTTTGATCCAATGGAGATGTTCTACACATGGATTTGAAGCTTAAAGCAAGATATTTTGTTGTGGCCTGGTGGAATTTTCATTTGATGCTCTAATTTTAAATGGCCTTGGTTCAAACTCTGATGCAAAATGGCCAAAACTTGCCTTATTTAGTAATCCTACTTCTTCCAAAAATGGCAACTTTCCACATCTTGATTTTTTTATGATTCCTTTGGAGTTTCTTGATCAAATTTTGTACATTGGTCACATATAACATGAATTTAATGATTTTGGCCTCAAAAAGTCAAGAGTTGACTTTTTCCTCTGATTATTTGACTTGGCCCCAAATTCTCTGATTTTTTATCTTTCTTCCAATTGAACCACTTCTAAAACTAATTGAGAGGCAATCTTCCACATACATACACTTAAGGACATGTAGAATACCATGACAACAAGTTTTGTCCAAAAAATCAGAGATTCCTTGATTTTATTAGAAACCCTAGTTTTGGCCCCCTCTGGTTAGGAGGGAAAAGTGCAGTCTTCAATTTCCAATTCCTCAGAGTATGTTGTGTATCCTCTTAAAGGATGATGAGATATGCCACTTGAGGGTGATTTTGAATCAATGAACTATCTCTTTTGAGGGTTTTCCTTTAGTTTTTGAACCTCTTGCATGATGAAGTATGTATTGTTTCAATCTCCTGTTGAATCTCACTTCCCTGAGATTGTGGATGATCAATTGAGATAGTATGAGACATGAAAGACCTCTTGGCTTTTCTTGAGGCAACTTGTTTGACCTTTTTGTGCTTTGAATGATCCCTTGATTGTCCATCTTTCACCTGATCACATGCCTTGATGGTAAGAGGGTTGCTATGCTTCATTTTTCTATGTTAAATGCAATGCAATGCTAATGAGATGGGTATGATATGATAAATGATAATGCTACGCTATGATGACAAAAGGGAGAGCAAATTTTGGGGTATTACACCTGCTAACCAAGATAATCCTCCGTTTGAAGAGGCCATTGATCTTAGGTATATGAACAATTTTAGGGTATTTAGGGCTAGTCCATCTTTGAAGAACCCCTCTGACTACTTAGGATGGTTGAGTAAGTTAGAGAAAACAAAATCTGAGGTTTGGAAAGAAATAGGTATTTATGACCTGATCATGTTGTCGAAAGTAGGACCTGAATATTGTTCGAACATGTTTGTCTCATTCTTATATTTCTGGGACAACACACATTACACCCTCCATCTTCCATGTGGAATGATGACACCGACCCTGTTCGACGTAGCCGCTATCACAGGGCTCAAACCAACTGGGAACACTTATGACCTTGAGTTTATGGCTGATGATACTATTAGGTTTTCAACCTCTAAGGCAGCATATTTGACTCATATTACGCATTATCACGATATGGACACAGAGGTGGTTTTGGATGTCGAACACATAGCCTTTTTAGCTATATGGTTGTCTCGCTGTGTCTTCTGTTCGCAGTCACTTCAAGTTGCTAGGAAGGTCCTGACCATGGAGAACCAACTCCATGTTAGCCACAACCTTTGCCTGAGCGAACTGATTCTTGCTAACCTCTATGAATCCATGAGCGAAGGCGTTACCCAACTCAAGTGTCTGGGTGACAAAGGAAACCTCCTTCTCTCTGGACCCTTCTAGCTTCTACAACTGTGGTTGAACGCTTCATTCGAAGTCTGTCTTCCACATAAAAATCAAATTAATGAAGACGCCGACGAAATAAGGAATAAAAGAGTAGAAGGTCCACGCCTGGCGAAGCTGACCCCTGTTGATGATGGTTGACCCATTCAACAAACTTTTACCAACTTTATCATGATGTTCGCAAAACGTTATGACTTCACACCCTATATGGCTCCCTTCGCTACAAGAAAATATGGTCCTGAATGGTTCACCAGGCCATTCCCAGCGCCTTCGAAGGGTTTTAACCCTCAAATTCAACCCCTCAAAAAACCAAATTACTTTGATTGCTTACCAACCAAATCTGGTCGCTCGACAATTTGGACTGGTTCAAGTTTTACTCAGACCCCTGTATGAGAAGAAACACCTTCTCCTCCTTTAAAACGCAGTTCACTCTGAAGCCGTAGCTATTAAGCAAATCACACGGTATGCTGGTAGAACACAGCTTCTTCCAGTAGCTTTCGAACCAAACTTTCTCTGCACTCAACAATTCAACGACTGGTGGAAGGCTAATTATGCAGAAGAATCTTTAGACGTGGCTGCATTCACACACCATATTAACAGGGCTTTCCTCTCTGTGCAGGAAAGAGTGAAGAAAGGTACTTCGATGCATATTAAAGAAATCCAGGCCTTCCAAAAATACTTTGAAACTGTTTATCGAACAGATGATCTTGGTCGAACCGTCCGCGACGCAGTTGTTACCTTGAAGGAAAAATTTCTAAAGAAAATGGAGAACTTAAAGATCCCTTCGTACGTTCCTCTTGAGAAACGGTACGAAACAGCTTTCAATATGTTTCCTTTCAAATTCCCTCGACTGCCAAACGCTGATTTTGAAGTGGCCCTTGCCCCTCCATTTCCGACTGGTTCGTCTGTGGGGATTCTATCAAAATCTTTCGCCAACAATCGAAACCAAAAGCGCAGTGGGTGGTTCCGACCAAACATACACTAGACAGTTTCAAAGGGCATCTTCATATTGGGATCGAAGATGTTCTCATCGAATCTAAAATATATGAAGGTATTGAATGGGAGGATTTCGATCCAATATTTCTTATTTACTTTCTTTCACATATAATAACTGTCTTTATGTTCCTTTAGCTATGAAAATTCCTCCGAAGAAACCACCAGTTAGGAAACCTGCAGAAGTAAAAAAATGAGGCAGCAAAGCAGCAACAACAACAAAGGTATTTCGCACTGCTTATTAATTCTGTTGCTTTTCATATATTCCAATATTTTCTAACATTTTCCTTTTCATGGTGCTCGCAAGCTACCCCCGACTCCCCAAAAAAGGAAGGCAAAGGAGGATGCAGTCGTGGTAGTCGAATCGGATGATGAACATTTATCTCCGACTGCTGAGCAACCACTTAAGAAAAAGAAAAGCCAACTAAAGACGAGTGAAGCCCTTGCTCAATCCCAAACAAAAATTGTAAAGGCCCCGACAAAGAAACCCACTAACTTGACAATTCTGGAACCAACTTATGCAGAGATGTCGAAGAAGGTTGCGGACCAGCCTGAAAGTGACAACTCAAGTCCTGGGGCTGAAGCTCCTAAGGTACAAATTTTTATACTTCATTAAGTTCTTAGTAATCTTATTCGACTAATAACTTCGATTATTCTCTTTTAGACCGATGCAGGAGTTTCGACTCAACCAGCTGCCAAATCAACCAACACCACACTCCTTAATAGTGAAGGCGAACCAACGTATCATCCTACCTCTATAGAGGATTCTGAGAAGAGCTCAATGAGTGAAATAAATCAAATAGTTGGGGAACAATGCGAAACTTTGCCACCCAAGACCACTTCTCAGAATTCTCACACCGGTGGCTCTGAGCACGAAGGTGGTCAGGAAAAGGACATGGAAACTGAAGCAGTTACGGAAGTGGATAACCCTCACATCCCTGTCGACGAGGAAGCTAAAGAAGGCTCTCCAAGAGTCAAACGCATGGATGTCACTCAGCAGGATCCAGATGATGACATGGAAGAGAGGGAAGCTCGCTCTGCATTTCAGAACTATTTGATGTCTATTGAGGAGTTCGTGGATGATCCTGAAAATGTCGAAGATGATGATGGCCGAGAGGAAGAAGACGATGAAGGCACTCATGAGGAGATAATCGTCGAACCGAACCTTAATTTTGGTCTGTCGATTGCGAAAGATTCAGGCAGCGCCTTTGTGACCCTTTCTGCAGAAGAGTTGGCGGCCTTGAAAAAGAGCAACCCTCGAGAATACCTAAAGGCTTTAATTGGCTCTAGAGGGAGTTCGTCTGAAAAAAGTCTAAACTCTCCTTCAATACCTGGTGGTCGAACAACCAACAACCCTGCTAGCGAAATACTTTCAAAGATCAAAGAAAAGGTTTTCAAAGGTGACCTGTTTCGACTCAGAGTCTGATCCTACTTCTCCTCTTGCCTTGAAGGGTCTTCTAAAAAAGGTTGACATCTTGATCGCCTCTTCTAAAGTTGTAAATGTTATCTTGGAGCTGACTTCGATGATTGACCAAGTTGCTGCTGATGTTACCAAAATCAAGCAAAGCTCTAAAGACATCAAAAGTTATATTGGCTCTGTAGCGGCTGCATGGGATGCTGCCTCGGAGTCGACTAATCGGTTGGCTGATTTAGAGAAAGCCCAAGAAGACAACAAGGCTGAAATCGAAACCAATAATCAAAATATCCATTCTTGGGAAGAACAGATAAGAGAACTGCAGGCCAAGATTTCGAAATCCAAGAAACAGAATGTTGAGCTTCAGAAGTTTGATAACTCTAAAATGGCAAAAGAGCTTGAAGTTGGACTGAGCTTTGCTGACAAGGCTCAAAAGTTAGAAGCAGAGCTGGAAGTCCTGAGGTCGACCAAGTCCGTTTGTGAGAAGCGGCTAGATCTCTTGAATGTGAAGTACCTCAGCATGAAGGCCTCTCTTCCATTTTAGTTCTAGTTCCTTTTATTTAATCACCAGTTCTTGAGTTATGTAATGATTTTTTTGAAACCTTCGTGGTTCTTTTAATTGTAACGAATTTAACCATTTTTGCAAAATTTTCATTTTACCATGTTAGCTTCGACTATTTTTCATGTGTGATTATTCTTTGGCTATTTTTACTTCTTGAAGTGCAGGCTTGTGTTTTTTTAAATACTTCCCGTTTACGCTTAAGATTCTCTTATCTTGATCTAACTCTTCGATCTCATAAGCACCATTCGAAAAGACTTGTATGATTTGAAAAGGGCCTTCCCATTTATGGGGACCATTTCCCCAAGGCTCTATCTTTTCGATCCATAGGCAAAACTACTTTCCAAACCAACTCTTCAGGCGAAAACGTCTTAACTTTGACTTTCTTATTATAATACTTTTCTACTCTCTTCTTCTGTCTTTTCAATAACTCTAAAGCATTAAGCATTTCCTCATATAAGTTCACTAATTCATCTAACATCATGTTCCAATACGATTCATATGGGATCTCATGATGCCTCTGAATTCTCATCGACTGAAGATAGATCTCAACTGGTAATACCGCATCATGACCAAAAGTCAATCAAAAAGGTGTGGAATTAGTAGCCTCTTTGGGGGAGGTTCGACATGCCTAGAGAACCTGGTCCAAAGTCTTATGCCAATTTCTAGGCTTCTTTCCTACATGTTTCTTAATTAAACTAATCACTACTTTGTTCGCTGCTTCGACCTGGCCATTAGCCTGAGCGTAATAAGGTGTAGAGGTTAATAGTTTGGAACCCATTTCTTTAGCAAATTTTGCATTTTTTGACCAGTGAACACTGATCCTTGTTCCATTGTAATGCTTTCCGGGATTTCAAACCTATAAATAATGTATTTTTTAATGAATTTGATTACTTCTTCTTGGTCAATATTTGGCAATGGTACAACTTCGATCCACTTCGTAAAATAGTCAATGCCTACCAAAATGTACCTTTAATTTTTAGATGACGCTGGTCGAATTTCTCCAACCAAATCTAAAACCCAACCTCTGAAGGGCCATGACTTGACTATAGAGTGTAATTCACTTGCAGGGACATGCTGTATGCCTGCATGCACTTGGCACTCTCGGCATCCCTTAGAGAATTCGATACAATCTTTCAACAGAGTAGGCAGTACATACCTTGTCGAAATAAAAAGACATTTCATCTTGTGGCCTACATGGTGAGCCCCACATGCCCCACTATAAATAGTTGAAAGGGCTAGATATGGGGGTGGCAAACGGGCATGCCCGCCCCGTTTAGGCCCGCCCCGCAAAAGCCCGCAAAAAAACGGGGCGGGGCGGGGCGGTCAAAGGTAGAGATGCGGGCTCATTTTCTAGGCCCGCCCCATTTAATGACGGGCCCGCGGGCATGCGGGCATGCCCGCTATTCTCTTAAAAAAAACTTTTTTTTATTCATTATATAATTTAAAAAAAACTCATTAATCCTAATACTACCAGTAAAAAAACACTATCATTATCCTACATAAAATAATTAAATTTAACAAACCTTAAATTTTACAAATTTAATTTAATTTCCTAAATTTTATGGGCCATAAGACATCATAAAATAAAATCAATTTTATTTGTTCCTAAATTTTTCTTATGTAAGAGTTTGGTCTTTTCTTTTTAGTTTGTTTTAGTTGGTGCTGCTGGACCCTAGGGGTCACTTGGCTTTGTAGTTGGTTTTTTGAATATATATATATATATATATATTCTTTTTTATCAAAAAAAAAAAAAAAATTTTACCCGCGGGCATACCTGTGACCGCCCCACGCCCACCCCTCTTTTTTGCGGGGCGGGGCGGGGCGGGCATACTTAAATATGCGGGTTCAAAATTCCGGCCAGGCCCGCAAAAAATGACGAGTAAAACGGGCTTTCCCCGCGGGCCGGGCCCGTTTTGCCACCCCTAGCTAGATACACCTCTAACTCACTAAAGCATTTAAGCAAAACTCCCTCAGGAGTCTTTTTAAATAATTCATTACCCAAAAGAACATAACTTAAAGCTCGATACCTGATTTTTTGATCTGTGGAAACCGTTGAGTTTTGCAGATATTCCACTATTGGTTTTCTCCAGTCTTCGTCTATCAAGCTATCTATTGCTAAGATTTTGAAATTCTCTTTATCAGCGTATCCTAGCTTCGTTATTTCCAAATCTGATGGGGATAATCTGGCTGACACAACTCTTCCTCTGACTTTGATTGCATCTTCTAATTTTTCCTTCTAAATTTTATACCCAGAAGCAATCTGAGCCAAGTCATTAGCCACTTGATTCTCCAATTGAGGTATATGTCGAATACTTACCACTTCGAACTTTTTCAGTAATCGATTTACTATTACAAAGTACATAATAAGATTTTCTTTACCACACGTATACACCTTTGTGATTTGTTTTACGACCAACTCTGAGTCTCCCATTATTTCGACTCGAGTTGCCCCCAATTCCAACAATATCTCAAGTCTGAATATTAAAGCCTCATATTCAGCCTCATTATTCGAACAAATACCTTCAACTTTATACTTGAATTTTGTTGGAATTTTATTAGGAGAGATAATCAAGACTCCCATGCCTGTACCATCTTTATGACTAGAACCGTCGAAATACAATTTCCAAGGTTCGAGCTCAAGATAGTTTAACATGTTTTCGTTTATAGAGTGGTCGACGATGAAGTTTGCTACCACTTGTCCCTTAACACCCTTTAAAGGCATGTAAGTCAGGGAATACTTAGTTAAAGCCAATGCCCATTTACCAATTCGACTGTGCAAAATTGGTTTAGACCACATGTGTTTAATGATATCAAAATGAGGCGAAACATAAACATCAATTGGTTTTATGTAATGGTTCAACTTTGTACAAGAAAAATACAAGCATAAACACAATTTTTCAACTATGCTATATCTAGTTTCTGCATCTTTCAAACCCCTACTAAGGTAGTAAATGTCTCTTTCGACACCATTTTCATCCTCTTGAGCCAACATGCTCCCTAAAGTTTTGTCCGACGCAGATATGTACAGTCCCATGCTCTTATTTCTACAAGGCGGTGCTAGAATTGGAGGATGACTCAAGTACTCCTTGATCTTGTCGAAAGCTTCTTGCTAAGCTTGCCTCCATTCGAATCCTTCCTTGTTTAGTCGAAGTAGAGGTGAGAAGGCTTGAGTTTTTCCGCTAAGGTTCGAGATGAATCTCCTTATGAAATTGATCTTTCCCAGTAGGGCCTGTAATTCCTTCTTTGTTGATGGCGTTTTTGCTTCCATAATTCCCTTGGTCTTATTCTGGTTTATTTCAATTCCTTTCTTGTGGACCACAAACCCTAAGAAATCCCCCGCCTGCACACAAAAAGTACATTTGAGAGGATTCATTTTCAGACCATGACTTCTCATCCTTTCGAAAGATTATCGAAGATGGTCTATGTGATTCTTCCCTGAAACAGACTTTACGGCAATATTGTCAATATAAATTTGCATAAAAGTCTCTATATAGTCATGGAAGATCGAATTCATTGCTCTTTGGTATGTTGCCCAACATTTTTTATACCAAAAGGCATGACTACCCACTCATAGGTACGTAAGGCCCCAGGGCATCGAAACGCCATTTTTGGGACATCCTCCTTAGCAATGAATATTTGGTTATATCCGGAATGCCCATCGAGCATACTAAGGTATTCATGGCCAGCGGCAGAATCAACTAGTATTTCTGCCACATGCATTGAGTATTCGTCCTTTGGGGTCGCAACATTTAAATCTCTAAAATCTATGCAAACCCTCAAAGTACCATTCTTTTTAATAACAGGTACAATATTTGCTAACCATTCGACATACCTGGTTGTTCGAATGAATTTACAACGAAGAAGTCTTTCGCCCTCCTCCTTGATCTTTGATAGAATTGCTGGTGCAAACCGCCTTGGATTCCACTTGATTGGCTTCTTTCCAGACTTAATTGGCAGCTTCAATTCGACCAGATCTCTGCTTAAGCCAGGAATCTCGCCGTAATCCCATGCAAAGCAGTCTTTGAACTCCTTTAACAACCATATCACTTTGACCTTGAGTTGTGGGCTGATATTGGCACTGATATATGTTGGCCTTTCCATTGCCCCCTCTCCTAAGTCGATCTCTTCCAGGGGATCTTGTGCTAGCATTTTAATATTGGCTGCCAACAGATCCTTCTCGAAACCCAAAGGCTTGTCATCGTGGATGACGTCGAGCCTCTGGCTTTCTACTTCATCATGAACCTTATCAGGTGGTTCTGGATCGAAGTCTTTACCAGGACCTTCTTGGTTTAATCTTTTGTTGGCTTCGACAGTCATATGTTTCACTTCAGCCTCCAGGGCCGTTTGCAGTTTGTTTTTGGCTATGTAAGCCGAAATCCTTTTAAGTGCTTCGAACTCGGGCATAATCACCGAATTCGCTTCCCCACCCTACAGGGTCGACTCCGGACGTCCCTTCATATGCAAGGTCATCTTCTTCTACAACCTCACGATCCCATTGAAATCCATTTGTAGGATGCAAGTATAACGAACAGTTTGCGTTGTCATCCGTAGTAAATGCAAAGTTGGCTGGGTTGCATGGAGCTATGTTAGCCAAGTGATTTTTGAAATGGCATTTGTCGACATGATTAATTGCAGTCTTAATATAACCTTGATCTACTTCAATGGTTTCCATAATGCCATCTGGGCGCCATATAGTAATTCTTTGATGCATGGATGAAGGCACATATCCTACCCCATGTATCCATTTATGGCCAAATAACAGATTGTAATTGGCTTTCGTTTCGACAACCATAAACATGATCGATCTTGTAACAGTACCTATGGTCAAATCGCCCTGAATCACCCCCAAAGTAGTACCCACATTTCCTTTATAGTTGGAGAGTACCATATTATGGGGCTTGATATCGGTGTCGAACTTTCCGATTTTCCTCAGCATGAAATGTGGCATTAGGTTCACCGTTGCACCACAATCCACTAAGATTTTATAAATAGGAACGTCTTCGACCTTACCTGTAATGAATAGAGGATTCAAATGACTTTTTATTGCCTCGTCTGGGCATTCGAAGAACGCATTTTGTTCCTCGACACAGTTGTTGTTCATCACATAATAGCACACAAGTTTATGTGCGGCCATTTTGATTTCAGTATTAATATCCACCTCTTCGACCTCAATTATTTGGAGGAATTCCCCGGGGAGCACCGATACCACATTCACTATGATATCCAAAGAATGCTCCGAACCTGAGTCAAAATTGTTAGTAAGTATTTCATCCTCTGCCACTGCTCGATCATGCTTTTCTTTGGCCTCTTGCTCCTGTGTAGAAAATAACTTTCTCCCCACTGGCATCTTTTCGACAGGCCTTGGTTCCTCCCTGTCTGTCTTATCAGTCAGTAGGTTGGTATTTGATTCTGCCTTCACCCCAGCCTCTCTCTGAGCCTTTCTTCATCTCTGTTCCCTTCTCCATTGTGATCTGGACATGGTATTCTTCCCTTATAGTTTTCTGAGATGTAGGCTGACTGCTTCAAAGTCTGGAATTCTCTGCGGTATGCCACTGATGAGCCTCTATCTACGTCGAAGCTCTGCCACTTCTATTGGCTTTTTCCTTTGTTTTCACTGGGTCTTGTCCACTTTCCATTAGAAATCTCTGCAAATGGCTTGAAAGTGGCGGGTCTTGCACCTGGGACCCTTGATTTAGCCTGCTTTTGCTTCGAAGAAGATCTTCTCGGGTCGAAGCCTTGTTGACCATGAGGGGCTCTCTCTTCACGTCTTTGTTTGGATTTCCTAATCCCTTCAAGGTTTTGGGCTGCCTTTTTATTGAACACAGCGCTGCATCTAGGACACAACATTACTTCTGATCTTTTTCTCTAGTACCTATGGACGAAATCCATCAGAGTCTCCTCTTGTTTAGGGTAAGTCACTTTGTTATGTTCTTCTTGTCGATGCTCCTCGTCGACTTCCATGGGGGTGTCTTGTGAGATTTCCACCATGTTGATATCCATGTTGACATAATCAGTGATGTCCAACATGTCTAGTTTAATTTGAAGGCCTTTAGCAGCCTTATCCATTCTAATGAAACCATCAGCAGTTTCTTTCGTTATCATCATTAAATTGGAATCCTTAATGATCCCTCCATTAGAGTCTTCAGTGACTCCTAAATCGAAACCATCAGTAGTTTCTTTGGTGAATATTTGAGCAGCCTCACTGGAAAAAAATTTCATAAACTCCTATTCGAGATCTTCAATAATCATGACCATAACAACTCCATTGTTGAAGTCCTCAGTGACTTCGACCAAGTTGACAGTGTTGTCGAGATGTTCAGTAATCTCGACCATGTTGACTTCAGTTGGTTCTATGTAATGAGCGTCAACAACTTGCAAAGGATCAAAGTCAATCTTCATCTGGATCTTCAATTTGTCTCCAAATTTTAGTCTTCCTTCCTGGATAGCATTTTGAACAAGATCCCTGAAAAGAAAACATTGAGAAGTTTTATGACCCAAGAAATTATGATACTTACAAAAACCTCTCTTTTTCCTTTGTTCTAAAGGAGGCATTTTAGCACCAGGAGGCACTATCATTTGACCATCCTTAACTAACAAATAGAAAATTTCGTCACATTTGGTAACGTCGAAAGTGTAAGTTTTCTTAGGGAATTTATCGCTTTTTTCTGGTTCGACAGGGTTCTTTCCGTTCGAAGGGGCCAAAACCTTACAAGAGTAAGGTGGGCCTTATTTTAATTCAGCAAGATCGATCTCGCTTTCGTCGAAAACCAATGACTCACTATAAGGTCTTTCATCTTCCTCATTGAATTCGACGTAGGCTATTCTTTTATTCTTATTTGCCCTGGCCTTTTCTTCTTTCAGGCGTTCTAATTGTCGAACCCTGGCAGCCAATTGAGCCATATCCCTCAAGTATTGGGTATCTAGTTTATTCCTAATGGAATAATCCAGGCCTCCAGCGGCCATTTCGACCAACTCATGTTCTGGTACTTGTGTAAAACATCTAGCCTTGAGCAGTCGAAATCTGTTCAAATATTCATCTATTGGCTCAGTAAATTTCCATTTTGTACTAGCCAACTCCTTTAGACTGATCTTAGTTTGTCCCATATAGAACTACTCATGAAATAAACGTTCTAACTGGGTCCAATTATTGATCGAATTTGGTGGCAAAGTTGTGAACCATGAGAAGGAATTCTTCGTAAGAGAACTTGGGAAGTATTTTACCCTAAGGTTCTCATTATTCGAAATTTCCCCGGCTTCTATCAAATACCTAGCCACATGTTCGACAGTGGATTCGGTGGTGTCTCCAGAAAAATTGGTGAATTTAGGGACCTTTGTCCTAGGGGTAAATCTGACTGAAGGATATACTCTGACAGTGGTGATGTGTAATTTGGCCTTCGAAGACCAAAGTTTACTCCATTATGCGCCATAATCCTTTCGACCATGGCTGCCAAATTATTATCTGCTGCCACGTCATTACGTCGAACCTGCTATATGATATTGTCAGCGTTTTGGTTTCTATTTACCAAAACTACTCTTGGGTCTTCTCCTGTAGGAACATGTGGTTGATTCCTAGGGGGTTCGACTATTCCCTGGTTTGATAAATTCACCTGGGGTATATTTCTTGGGTTTTGTTGGATTTTGTTGATAGTAGGTTCCTCTTCTAAAACTGCCCCTTGGTTTTCAACCATATATTCCCTTGGTGTATGTCGAGGGGGGTTTGGTACACCAAAGAAATCTGCAAGGTATGTCATCTGCGCTGCCATTTGCTGATTAGTCTGGGTAGTATTCTGAATAAGAGGCTGAAAGATTTATCCTATAGTTTGGGACATTATTTGGACCATTTGATGGTTACTTTCGTCCATTTGTTGCCTTAAGTATGCTGCAGTACTATTTGTCAAGTTTGGCATTTGGGTTGAATATCTCATTCCTAAAGATTGGTTATTTTGACCCATATTAATCCCAGATCCTGACCCTTGTAATGGCAAAGTCACTATGGGTTCTGTAAATACTGGAGGGGCATTCTGTGGGTTTGCCATCATCGAAGTTGGCATGCCATAAGGCGGGTCTCGACTAGGTAAAGACATAGAAAATCCAGGGGGAAAAATGGTTGGAAATTAGAATTCCCAACTAGTGGGGGAGTCCTTTGTGGTCCCCCTGATCTAACATAACTCGGAATGGGCTGAGTGTGGGCAATCGAATGTGTAGGGATCAAACTTGCCATGGATGGTATGACTTCAGAAACAGGCGCTGAAACTGTTGGTCCCCCCGTCGAAGATCCTGGGGGTTGTTCTACGTTAATACTGGGCGTAGTTTAAGGATTTGAACTATTTGGTTGAGGGTTCGAATTATTTGGCTGATTTGTACTTGCCATTTTCCTCGTGTATCTTCTCCTTGGTCTATCTTCATTAGTGGTGGCTACTTTACCACTTCTTAATAACATACAACAAGTTTTTGATATAGAAAGGTTGATTAAATGCATAATTACAAATTTCTTGAAAACACAGAAAATTGTTTTCAGAAATTACTTAGCACTGTCCCACTGGGCGTGCCAATTTGTTTACCGTGAAAATTAGCAAACAACCTCTGGTCTACCAAATCAATAACAAATTGGATAACTTACAGGATCGACCATACAAAATCCTAAGACATATGCTAAATAATTCAAGATGATATTTGAAAAAGGATGAACACTTCGACAGTATCCATGATTTAGAAAAGGTTTACTTCGACAATACTAAAGGAAACGTAATGTAGGTAAACTATTAGAATTGCATTGGAAAATAACTTGCAAAAGTAAAAGATAAAAGATAAATTTCTGGGCAAAGATTAACTGAATTACATTGAATAAGAAAAATGGTGTTACATAAAACGTACATTTCTCACACACTCATTTATCTACACGTGGGTACTTTGAATAAATTGAGGAATTTGTACAAACTTGAACACACCCACATCCTAACACTAGGACTTACTATTTATAATAGTCGAAAATAACTACCCCTAACAGCCTACTAATTAGAGCGAGACAAATGGCATTCTGTATGTCTTCGTCTTTCAAATGTCCTCCACGCATCTCCTTCCATCAAATGAATAAGAACAAAGTTTCCCTTATTTGAATTCAAATCTTGAATTGAAAGTCATCAGCAAGGCTTTCGTCGAACCATATTTCCAAAATTGTTAGAAATATTTCTAAGTCCATAAAATATGTCTCTCTTGTACAAGGACGCTTTCGACTAGAATTTCTGGGAATACCATTCCAGTCGAAGTATTCCAAAACTTCTCAAAAATTCTGTTCCTTTGACTAATGCTCTTAATCCAATGTCAGGCGTCGAAATTAGGAGCTAACAGTAGGCGGGTCAGTTGTCTCAACAAATGGTAGTCTGGATTGGTTTCAATGGGGTTGAATGTGGTAACACTATGGATAAGTAGGAGAATGAAAAATGTAGTGCTATTGGGTTGAGGAGTAGAGTGTTAGGTACACCCACACAAGTTAGAGGGGATAAGAAAGATAGTGAAAAAGGAGTGGTTATGGACGGTGATGCTGAGAATAAGAAAAATGAGGGAGAAAAAGTGACGTTGAGAGTAATGATGAGGTTAAGGGTTGGACTCTTGACTAATTTATAGATAACAACTCACCAAGGAGGAGGACCAACAAACATATTCTTAATGATCCTAACCCTGTGCTCCCCAATTATATCAAATCACCTTACCCTTTCTTGAAAAAGAAACCTGGGAAGAAAGATGAAAAAGAATAGCAGTTCAAAAATTTCAAGGAGATGTTACTAAAAAATTCAAGTCAACATCTCCTTATGTGAATCCATGAACCAAATTTTGGTGTATGATGTTTATGAAAGAGCTACTCTCTAGAGAATGACGTTTGAGAGATGATGAAAATCACATTTTGGTTAAGGAGTGTAGTGTTATAATTCAAATGAAGGTTCCACATAAACTTACAGATCTAGGTAGATTCACAATCCCTTGTTCTATTGGGCCTGTGAAAGTTGGAAAAGCTTTTTGTGATTTGAGGGTAAGAATTAATGTTATGTCGCTCTCGCTGATGAGGATGATAGGTTGTCGAGAGCCTAAATCTACCCATATGACTCTCACATTAGTCGGCAGGTTTGTAACGTATCCATATGACCTTGCTTTCTGACCAACTTTGTAATTCTGGATATGCCTGAGGACGTTGAAAGGAAATTCTTGGCCACGGGGAGGGATTTGATTGATTTGAGTTGGACGAGTTAGCATTGAGGTTCAACAAAGAACAAGTGATCTTAAATATGTTTGAAGCCACAAAGCACTGATATTAACAACCTCAATGCTACAAGGTGAGCAATATGAGAAAATCAACTGAAAACTAGAAGCTAGCAAGAACATAATTGAAATTTCGACTAATGGTTATTTGGCGGAAGTTCAGGCTAAAGGGATTGTTGGGCATGTTTAGGTGTAAGGCATCTGGGCCTTATACAATTAAGAAAATTTGTGAAGATGGAAGTGCTGAAGTGAAGGACCTGGGAGACTCGAAGGTCTTCAGTGTCTAGGATAAGGAGTGTCATACCCCAAATTTTGACCACTAATATTTCCCATCATTGTCCAAATCATCATCACAATGTGGATGAACCATCATGCCTCATCAAATGCCTCAAGGGTTGTTGAGCATTCACTACAATCAAAATTAGGGTTTTAAGCCCTCTCAGAGCCTTAGACAAAGGATCAATCAAGGAATGACATGATCTTTAACTTGTCTAACCTCCCAAACATCCACAATGGGTCAAAAGGACTCCCACTTCAAGGATTAAGCACAAGGTTGCTCCCTTCTAGGTGGATCAAGTCTCAAGATCGCCAGTATCACCAAATTAGGGTTTTGGTCGACCAGGGCCTCCAGATGAAAAATTTCATCTGGAAACAAGCCAAAGATCCAAAACACAACCTAATGTACTCCATGGAACCTCATGGACCCATTCATCAAGTCAATTTTGCCTCAGGGGATGCATACATAAAAAATCAGGAATATGGGTTTCTTGACCTAATTCACCCCTAAGTTGACTTTTGGGATAAATCATGAACCAAGACCTCAAGATAGGGTTTGAGGGTCTCTAATGAGCTATATTGATCCATTTGTAACAATGGATTAACCCAAGAAGCTTGAGCAACAAGTCTCAATTTCATCTGCACCACAATTAGGGTTTCGCGAGGAAAGTCAACTGTAACTTTGACTTTTGACTAGGACATGCTCCCAAACCCTAGGACATGCCTCAATATACCCTATGACACCCATGGAACATGTCCATCAAGTTTGATTTAGGTCAAGGACATGATTTCCTGAAGAATTGCACAGTTTGGAATTCATCTGATAAAAAGTCAACTGTGCACAAAAGTCAACTTTGACTTTTTGAGATTTTTCACCAAAATGGATTTTTAACCCTAAAATGATGTTAATGTATGATTTGAATAATCATTCATGAAGAAAAATCAAGAAAAGTGGGATAACTTGTAAAAGGGGTAACCATAAAAACTTAGAAAATTTTCTAAGTTAAAAATAAAGTGACAAGGGTACCAACTTTGAAGGATCATAACTCCTAAACCACAAAGCCATTTTTTCTCATCCAAAGATGGATTTGTAGCCCTCATTACCCTCTACAAAAACTTCAACAAGACCTAAGTCCAATTCATTAAGGATTTTGAGTTATGGAGTGATCAAAATGGCTGAAAAGTGAAAATGTCACTTTTTCCAACACTTAGTGAAATTTTCACTAAGAGGGATTTTTCACTTGGATTCAAAAGAGATCAAAACCAAATATGTTCAATGAGTTGTTGTATCATGTAAGGGCTTTCCAAAATGGCCAAGAACATTGCCAAATTCCATTTGAGTCATGAGATATGACATTGGAAAGTTGCCTTGCTGAAATCTGCCAAAGCAAGGCAGAATTTGCATTTTTGCTCGATTTGCCAAAATCAGTCAAATCCAAATGCTCCTATCCACTTGGACACATCTGAGGATTGAATCTAAAGGGGACAATCACTGAGCCAAGCCTCCAAAGTCCATGGAACAAGAAATAGCATGTTGAACCTAGAATGGCCAAAATAGGGACAAGACTCCAAATTTGGATTGAAGCATTCAATGGAAGCATCAAGGTGGCATGGACTGAGCCATTCTCATCTGAAATCAGTCAAGACTTATCCAAGACCAAGGGAACCACAGCTCTGTGCCCTAACCTCTAGTCAATGGCTAGAGGAGACTTGGATTTCCATTGGACAACATTGGCCAAACCTACTTACCAGTTGCCATTCACTATTCCTTGCAAAACAAACTTGCTCTACTATAAATAGAGCTCAATTATGATCAGTTTGAGTACACCAAAGCCATCTAACAGATGCTTTCCTCAAAATCTCTTTCTCTTGGCAAAAATGCCTTTCTTAGCAAGGTAGCTATCGGGTTTTGAGTTTGAGAGCTTTTCCAATCAAACCAATCACTCACACACCTCACATATATCATATAGAAGTGATCAAAACACTCACATAACATCTGGAACACTGATTTCACAAAATCACCAGCCAATTGCTCAAGTTCTTGACAGTTTTGCAGTTGAGGTGCCATCTTCAACTCCAAACCATTTCAATCCATTCCAAGCACTCAGACACATCACTTGGTACCTAGGGAAGCTATCCACATCATTGGAACCTAGCTGTAACACCTCCAACACAAATCACGATCACCAGCTGCAAGTGGTAAGCATGAGCTCTTCTAACTCTATGATCCATGCAATTTTTGCTGCACAATAATTTAGCCATATGTTCATAATCATGCATGGAATGTTTTCCCTCAATTAATTGCATTGTTTGAATCGTGTATCAAAAATCCTAGCCTTCATGCAGAAATTAGGGTTCTTGAGGATTTTTCATGATTTCTTGTTATATGTTTAATTTAAATGAAATTAATGGACATAGACATGATCGTGAGGTTGAGACGAGCATAATGATATGTGGATTGCATGTTATAATCAAGTATTCAGGGAGATTGGATAGAAAATGCAAATCAGCCAAACCGAGAACACAAGCGTGTTCTTCAGCTGTTCTTGGCGCCATTTCTTTCAAATTCAAATATTTGAATTTTGTGATTTTTATTTAATTGATTCAAAAATTAATTTCTCTCTGAGTTTTAATGATTTTGAGTTGATTCTTTTTTTAATAATTCACAAAAATGTTAAAATATTTTATTTTATCAAAAAATCCCAAAAATATTATTTATTTCATATAATTGATAGTTTTGCAAAGAATTAATATTTTAATTGTTTTTGACATTTTAAATATTTTTTCTACAATGATTTTGCAACTTTTAATGCTTTCTAATTATTTTGTAGGTCAATACTTAATTTTTGAAGCATTAATCCAAAATCACAATTTGTTTTTCATATGTTAAACAATTTTGATCATTTTTAAATGAATTTTTATTCAATTAAATACATTTTTGAAAACAAATTAGGGTTTTTGGATTAATTCAACCCTCATAAATCATTTTCAAATCATTTTGGGCCTCTTGAGAGAGTGTAAGACCCAACCCACTTGTACAGAAGTATTTTGGGCCTCATTCGTTGTATAAGTCCCTCTGTACATTTTCAAATAAACGGCACGATCATCGCCTTTTGAAAAATAACCTTGGGCCTCTCCTTGAGCTATAAGACCCATTCAAAAACACTTTGGGCCTCTAATAGAGTGTAAGACCCAATCCCCTTTTAACCAAAACATTTTGGGCCTCACTTATTGTATAAGTCCCTCCGTGTTAAAAGAGAACCTCGGCGCGATCGCCATTTCAAACGGAAAAATCATCCGGGCCTACCCTCGTGTTATAAGCCCCACTCTTTTTCTTTAAACCTTTTGGGCCTCTTGAAAGAGTGTAAGACCCATCCCTTTGTACAGAAAACCTTTTTTGGGCCTCAGTCACTTGTATAAGTCCCTCTGTAGAAATTCGAACAGTGCCCTCACTGATAAAATCCTGGGCCTCTCCTTGAGCTGTAAGCCCCAAATCTTTCTTTTTCAAAGCACTTTCTCCTTTGATTTTGAATATACTGTTGTTTTCAATCTTTCTTTGTTGAACAACTAACCAAACAGCATGGAAGCTCTACAACCGAGTAAGTGGTTATTGCTTTCATTTACCGCTTTCATATACATATAACTGTATTGTGAGGCTGTTTCACTGTAAGTCTTCTTTCATAAACTCATATCGACTGTGTAATAATAGTATAGATATTTAGAGTTTCCCCGGCAACTACGTCTAGAACTAGGTGACGCCGTTTCGTTTATTCGTAGAAATAGACAACTAGATCCCCCAATAGGATCACCAGATACAGTCTTCTCTTCGGCTGTCCTCATTAGGAATTGTCAAGAAGCTCTACTCCCCAAGATGAATGTATTCTCCGTGAATGGCATCTTTGAGTTTCTTCCAAATTCTCGAACTTTCCTGACTTTGATCTATTCTCGGTGAATAGCATTGCCTTGAATTTCTCGGGATTTGGGGACCCATCGGCTTCTTAAAAAGCATCGGCCTCCTCTTGGGCATCGTACAAGGACCCACAGGCTTCCTAAAAGCAACCCCGCCTCCTCTTGGGCTTAGTACAAGGACCCTACTGCTTCTTAGAAGTATTCACAACCTCCTCTTAGGCTTCGTATAATGATCTCTTCCTCCGGGAATGATAACCTCCTCTTGGGCTTAGTACAAGGACTCGTCGGCTTCTTAAAAGTTTCCAGCCTCCTCTTGGGCTTCGTACAAATTGTCCTGACGACCTCCTAGAGGTATAGGAACAGAACCTAGTCATCCTCATAGAACAGTCCTTTCAAAGAGTCTACTACCGTTTCTCAAAGCATAGTACAAAAAATGAAACTCTAGACTTGGACAGTCTAACTTCCTTGAGTCTCAAAGACATTCTCAAGTGACCCCTTCGTTAAATAGGAAGGAAACCCGCAGACTCGGACAATCTCAATACCCTTTGGATTTCCCGCTTCCTTAAAGAACAGGAATAACCCAGATCCTTGAATCAAATCCCTAAGTACAGTGTTGCTCATATAAGAACTGATTTTCTCTTTCAAAATCAGTATACTGGACCTGTCACTTAACTAAGACAACATTCAGCCTCTCTCTCGGGCTTTGTACGAGACACATAAGAGACTCCCTCGTTGAGTCAATCACCCCTTTCGCCTCCATCTCGGGCTTTATACGAGATACAAAAGGGTTCTTATTGAGCCAAACAAACAACAGCCTCCATCTCGGGCTTCATACGAGATACAAAAAAGCTCCCTTGTTGAGTCAAATAGCCTCCATCTCGGGCTTTATGTGAGATACCAAAAGATTCCATCGTTGAGTCAAAACCTTTTAGCCTCTCTCTCGGGCTTTGTACGAGACACATAATAGCCTCCTCTTAGGCTTTGTATAAGAAAGCCACTGGTTAATCCAATTAACCTTTTAGCATCAAAGTTGTGCCTCGTTCACAGTACACAAACATCAACAACTCCTTCCCCTTTCATCTAATCGCTGTAAGCGGCAAGCCTCTGGATCATCTACATTCATGCCACTGTCCCTCTTTTAGCATGAGAAATTCCTAAGGAAAGATAGCATTGCTCTACACTGAGTTAAAGTCTTCTCCTTCAGGTTAAAACCCCCTATAAAGGAAATTATGGCATTGCCATATTTGTAATTCACAAATCCTGGTTAAAGTAATTCTCCTTTATAAAACAGTTGTGACATACAACCCCCTCTTTAAAGATGACAAATTCTCTCTAAAGTTGGGACCTTCAGCTTCACATCATGGGCTTTGAACAAGATACAAATAGACCTTTCAGCTTCACATCTTGGGCTTTGAACAAGATACAAATCACTTTTCTCTTCACGTCTTGGGCTTTGAACAAGACACCAAAACACCCATTTCCTCCCATAGAATAGGAGGAACTACGAACGTTCTGATTTCCCTGTTTCGGTAAACGGGAATACGTAGGCATAAGATCGAAAGAAAAGATCTTAGCGAGCACACTAAACAAAATCCCATACTCCCATGTATCTATCAAAAGCACCAGTCATAACATCCTAATCCTTGTTCCTCGCTAGAAACCTTCTGTCTAGATAAAAAGAAAGAAAACAGTATTGGCGAAAATACAAATAACCAGTACAAAGGCCCCCCCACATTGATAGCATCCGTAACCTAACAGACCACTGTTTAAACTCAGTATGCAAAGCAGGGTTAATTGGAGACATCTATTTCCCTTCCTTCATCAGCTTTAATAGGATAAAAAATGAATCGACCTGTAGTTTTAAGCTCAACCGCAGAGAGCGACCAACGCTTAAGAACCGCGTCCAAAATCACTCGCTACAGAAAAATGGCGCCCACCGTGGGGCCTATCAAAGTTAGATCTAGGCACGGACTACCTTTTCACCTTTTGTGTGGAAACCACAGATGGGGGCTTCCGCCGGGGAACCCATTTTCTGTCAGGAACTTAGGATTCATAGCTTTAAAGGTCTAGGATGTTTAGGACAAATATATATACTGCTTTTCCTAATTGCTATACATGTTTATTTTTCTTCTAATGGGAATGCGGGTGATGCCGTATGTGGAAAGATTGAGTATACACTTAAGATAAGTGATGGCGACAGGGTCAACCATCAACCTCAGTGGAGGCTAACCAACGCAACCCATTCTCTCACCTAGACAATGGACCGGTTGTTAAGTCTGAGAAGCTGAGGATCCAAACCCTTTCTTAGTGCGGAAACTATCGGAAATAGTTGTTACGCGATACTACCCTCATTTGAGGCTGGTGATCTATTCTCGGTGAATGGCACTTACTCTAAGATTGCTCTACAACTCGCTGGCGATCCGCTTGTTGTTTTACTTTCCTGGGAGGAGCTGATGATAATGAGTACATGTACAAAAATCACCCTAGTATAAACCTTTGGGGATGAGAAGAGCCTTGACTTCATGACAACGACCCTTTGACCCCATGTTTTTTCTATGTTTTTGTGTGCTGCATTCATGCATTCATTTAAAAAACATTAAAAAAAAAATCTTCTCTTCTAGTCTCTCTATTTTTTCAAAATAAACTAAGACTGTGATTGCAAATATCAGAGAAAAGGATTGCACTAATGGATTTCAGTAGAAGGAGAACTCACCAGTATACCTTTAAGGTTCAAAAACTAGAGGATTTGAGAAGGTTAGCGAGGATGATCACAAACCAAGAGGCTTTCAGAGCCAAGCACGGAGGTTTACTACCACTATTAAGAGTCCATGTGATTGAGGGAATCATGGATGCGCTCATTCAGTTTTATGATCCGGTTTATCACTGTTTCACATTTCCGGATTACCAGCTCGCACCAACACTAGAGGAGTATTCTCATCTGACTGATTTACACATTACAGTTCGAGCTCCATTTTCTGGACTGGAAGAAATTCCAAAGAATCAGACTATTGCGAGAGCAATTCATTTGGACGAGTCTGAGGTTAGGACTCACCTAACTACTAAGGGTGGCATCCAAGGTTTGCCAGCCCAGTTCTTGACAAAGAAAGCCCTATATTTTGCCAGTATAGGAAACGTGACTGCTTTTGAAAGCATCTTTGTCTTGCTCACCTACGGGTTATTTTTGTTTCCCAACATTAATAACTTCGTCAATATTAACTCTATTAAGGTTTTTCTCATTGGAAATCCTGTGCCGACTTTGCTCGCAGATGCGTATCATTCTGTACACTTGGGAAATTTGTACAGCAGAGGGGAGATCACATGCTGTGTACCTCTGCTTTACAAATGGTTTATCTCTCACTTGCCCAAGTCTGCTGCTTTTTGGGATTGTAAGAGTGCCCTACGCTGGTCGCAGAAGATCATGTCTCTTACCAACTCTGATATAGATTGGTGTAATAGGATTTATGATGGAATCAGGATCATTGATTGTTGTGGAAACTTCCCCAACGTACCCCTTATAGGAACTAAGGGAGGAATCAACTACCATCCGGTATTGGTTCTTCATCAATTTGGATACCCGATGAGACACATCCCACTGGGTGTTAATCTGGAAGGTCTTTTCTTCAAGGAAGGAGAAAGTGAAAGAGCACTAAAGACGGAAATAGTGCACGCTTGGAAACACGTTCATAAGAAAGGACGAGAGTCTCTGGAAAAACCAGAATGTGTCTCGGTGGAGCCTTATCTCCATTGGGTACAAACTAGAGCTCTCAAGCTAAAAATGCTTTATCCTCCTTACGGAATTCTTCCGCCGAGGGAATATGTCATGTACTTCATGACGGAAACTGAAAAGCTTCAGGTTACTCTCAACAAAGTTCAACGGAAGAGAAGGTCTTGGAAGAACAAGTACCGCACCCTCGACGTAGAGTGCATCAAAATACAGCAATTACTGAAAGAAAAAGATGTTCTGATTGAAATCTTGGAGCAACATGCTGTAGATAATCAGGATGACCAAAGGAATTTGCTCGCTCCTTTCACTTGGCAAAGGAATGACAACCCAACAACGGCCCAAGAGCCCCGGTCAAAGAAAAGGAAGATGCCAGAATCAGCACCTGATTTCTCTTCAGAGAGGACTCGGGACCCATTAGCTTAGGTTTCTGTTTCTGCACCTTGTAATCTACTGTATTTCCATTTCTGTAATCCTTTGAATTCAATAAAAAGGGGTTTCCCCACTGTTTAATATTTGCAATCTAATTGTTGAATTTATTTTGATTAAACCTTAAACAATTAATATAATCATTGCATTCATCATTCTCACATCGCGTATTCTCCTTACCTACGAATCTCATATTTGTGTCTCGGTTCTAGAGTCAAACTGTCTCATTCGTATAATACTCGGGCCAATCGTTAGAAAAAGATGGATGATCTTGAGGAAGAAAACAGAGAGTTGAAAGAAGAGATCGACGCTCTAAGAGAGGATATGAGAAAGCTTCGTAACGACATGCAAGCCATGGCAGAAGCTCAGCTACAAAGAACTGTGATCTCAGAGATCACCTCAACGCCCATAGTGGAGAAGTATGATCCTAGGTATCAGATACTGAAAGATCGTCCTTGGGGCATGCCTGTTAACTATATCCCGGAAGGATATGTTTCGCCGATCACTGAAGATCAGGGAATCACAACAGAAGCCGCTGGGCCTGAAGGTTACAAACTTCGGGAAAGCGAAGATGCCAGGGGCATACTGAAGACTCCTGAAGGTTACAAACTTCGGGAGACGCCAAGACTCACTGTCGTAGTCACGGTACCACCCCCTGTGGTGCACACTGTCCCGGAAGTACAGATTCCACAGACACCTTCTGGTAAGAAGGAAACTATGTTTGACAGAATGGAGGAATTCCAGGAACAGTTCTTGGAAATGCAGAAGGAACTGCAAGCCATTCGCGGTCAGGATCTATTTGGAAAGGACGCCGCAGATCTCTGCTTGGTCCCAAATGTGAAAGTCCCGCACAAATTTCAAGTGCCCAACTTTGAAAAGTACAAGGGTAACTCTTGCCCTCAAAGCCATCTGGTGATGTACGCTCGGCGAATGTCAGCTCAGACGGAGAATCAGGACCTACTAACTCACTACTTTCAGGATAGTTTAACCGGTGCCGCGTTAAAATGGTACATGGGTTTAAACCGTACTACGATCAGCACATTCAGAGATCTTGGTACTGCCTTCGTCCAACAATACAAATACAATTTGGACATGGCACCCGACAGAGATCAACTCAGATCAATGTCGGAAAAGGACAAGGAAACCTTTAAGGAGTATGCTCAAAGGTGGCGTGAAATTGCCGCTCAAATTTGTCCACCTCTTGAGGAAAAAGAGATGACAAAGATCTTCTTAAAGACCTTAGGCTCATTCTACTATGACCGAATGGTTTCCAGTGCGCCCAGTGATTTCACCGAAATGGTCGGCATGGGCGTACGTCTTGAGGAAGTCGTCTGAGAAGGACGTTTGGTAAAAGACACTGGATCGACAAGCAGTACTAAAAAATACGGTAGTGCTCTCCCTAAGAAAAAAGAGCAAGATATTGGGAATATCTCCCTCAGAAAGCAAAGACGACGTTATCAACCGGTAGCAGCTGTGACTCCTGCTATCAACCCTGCGTCTATTCCTACATATCAACCTCAGGTTACGCAGAGCCAGCCTGATCAACAAAGGACACAACAGTCTCTTCAGCAGGCTCGTCCTCCATACAACAACAACCGTACAACACGGCCACCAGGATTTGATCCTATACTCGTGACGTACGCAGAACTGTTTCCATTACTACTGGCTAAGGGGCACATTCAGACTAAATCTCCTCTTACAGTACCGGAAAATATGCCTTTTTGGTTTAAGGTGGATCAAACATGCCCTTATCATCAAGGAGGTTCAGGGCATAACATTGAGACTTGTCTCAATTTCAAGTCCGATGTGCAAAAGCTTGTTAGGAGCGGGGTCTTATCCTTCAAGGATACGAATCCTAATGTTCTCACGAACCCGCTGCCTTAACACGAGAAGGCTGTAGTCAATTTGATAGAAGGAGAATTTAACAATGTCTATCAAATTCACGATGTACTCTTGTTGAAGACCAATCTAGTTAAGATGCATTGTAGACAGAGTGGATATGGCCATGTGCCACCTCATAATTATCACCAGTGTGATATCTGCTCTAAAGACAACCAAGGATGTTCTGTGGTTCAAGCAGCTCTACAGGAACAAATGGATCTCGGATGGATCCAAGAGCACTGAGTTCGTGGAGTTAACATGGTTTACACGAATTTCAACGTCATTCAGAACCACGATATCCGTGCGATGAATGTCAACTTGGTGGCGATGCACTCAAGGCAAAGCCAGTATCATAATCTGCCACGGCACGATTACAGTTCCTGTCTGATTTGATCGGTAAACAAACAGGGATGCTCTTTCATACAGGAGGCCCTCCAGTGTCAGATGGATCTTGGATGGATCCAAGACTACCATGATAGGAGCTCCTATCAGATCAACATGGTTTAGGTCTTCGGTATTCGCGTGATGAATACCAACCTGGTAGAGTTACATGCTGAGCAGGTCCGACTCGGATTCTTAATATCACATGACTATCAAAGCTATGAAGCGGGTTGTGAAAATGATCGAGGTTGTACCCTTGTCCAGGAGGCACTTCAGTGCTTGTTAAATCATTGGTGGATGCCAATTTATATGGATGAAGATACTCAGCAAATTAGTATCAGTAACAGGAACCCCACTCGGCGTCAAAGTCAGGATGTCCGATCAGTGGAAGCTAACCTAGTGAGGTTACATTGTACTCAAAGTGGGCGTGGCCAGGTGCCACCACACAACTATGATAGTTGTAGCGTCTGTTCGGAAAGCAACCAAGGGTGTTACCTTGTAAGAGCAGCTCTTCAGGGTCAGGTGGATCGTGGAGAAATTCGTCCTTATCCGGGTTCTGGATCCATCAACTGGACGCCGAACTACCTTGCCGATAAAGTCGAGGATGTTGTCCCAATCTCTGGTCATCACAGGACCAGGGATGTTTTTGCCATCATCCCTCTACTTGACGAGTCTAAGGTTCCCAACCGGGAACGAATTGAGATTGCTTACGATGGTCAGAAAAATCAGAAGGCTCCTGTAGTTATCTATCTACCAGGACCGCTACCGTATGAATCAGCTAAGGTGATCCCTTACAAATACGGTGCAACAATAATTGAAAATGGAAAGGAAATTCCATTACCCTCCATTGTGAACATTGCATACATCAGTCGAGTAACACGGAGTGGTAGAATCTTCAACCGAGGGGTTGGGGAAGTTAACAAGGAAAAGGAACTTCAGACAGAAGCTCCCGATCTATCAGTCGATCAATCCAGTAATCCCGACCTTTCGAAAAATAATGATGAGATGCTGAAGCTCATCCAAAGGAGTGAATATAACATTGTTGATCAGCTGTTACAGACTCCTTCAAAGATCTCGGTATTATCACTGTTACTCAGTTCAGAAGCGCACAGGGAGGCTCTACAGAAAGTCTTGGAGCAGGCCTTTGTGGAACAGGATGTAACAATTAGACAGTTCGATAGTATTGTCTCTAACATCACTTCCTGCAACACCTTGGGATTTAGTGATGAGGAGTTACCCGAAGAGGGTCGCCGTCATAACATGGCGCTCAACATTACAGTCAACTGCCAGGACGATGCTTTAGCCAGTATACTGGTAGACACAGGGTCAGCCCTGAATGTTATGCCGAAGTCCACTTTGATGCAATTATCATTCAAAGGGCCTCCGATGAGAGTTAGCGAGGTTGTCGTCAAAGCATTCGACGGATCCAGAAAAACAGTTATCGGCGAAGTTGATCTTCCCATAACTATCGGTCCTCACACTTTCCAAGTCACTTTCCAGGTCATGGATATCCGGGAAACATACAGTTGTTTATTAGGAAGACCTTGGATACATTAGGCTGGAGCGGTCACTGCGACCCTCCACCAAAAGCTAAAGTTCGTCAAGAACGATCAACTTGTCACGGTTTGTGGGGAACAAGCCTTGCTTGTAAGCAACTTGTCATCATCTACTGGTATAAAACCCGAGGAGGTTATTGGAACTCAGTTCCAAGCATTGTCGGTGAGCAAGGACAATCAATCCCAAGGAGGAACCTTGATTTCCTCATACAAAGACGTTATCAAAGCGGTCGAGAGTATCGACACAACTGGATGGGGACAGCTTATCATTCCTATTGACAATAAAACAAAGAAGGGTCTTGGTTTTTGTGTAACCTGTACCCAGACAGCTGCCAACGATGAAAGTCTTCATCCCATTCAGGATTTCTTCCACAGTGGAGGTTTTCTCCACCCAGTGTCTCAGACAGTTCATGCTATCAATGAGGAAGATCCCTCTGACACGGATGAAGAATGGAAGTCCTATTTGAATGAGGACAGTTATATGTCTCAGGAAGAGGTGCCTATACCATTTTGCTATCCCGCACAGAGTCTGAGATTTATACCACGGTCAGATGTCAAAATGACATATGGAGATTGTGATCCGGAAGGATGTCGTGCTCCGCCAAATTCATTAGAGGAGGACACTCTGATGAAAGACAACTTTGACCACGATTACTATGGCCCAATGGATGGTCTGCCAATGTGGCGGCCTTACCCAGGAAACTTGGGGCAAGAAAGTCAGCCGAGCAATGAAAATCAGTTGAGCATCATTGAACAGAATACCTGTGTCCCCACCATGTCATGGGATCAACACTCAGGTCATCCTGAAACTAATCAACATGAAGATGAATTTGCAACGTTTGCAGGACTTAAATTTATCAACTATGCTTTTCCCGTGGTCAACGTCATCGAGAGAAATGACTCCTCCAGTTCGAAAGAAGTGTGGGACACCTTGGGACAACCGAGTGGAAAATATGACTATATGGTCAAGTAAACCGCTCCCGGAAGCTCTCGTATCAGGCTCGAAGACATCCAGCCAATTGGATGGGGAGATACAGCTGAGAGCACAAATGCTATGCAAAATGTAACAGAGGAATTCTCCTACGACAACTCTGCCTGGGAAACAGATTCCAATGATCCTACTCCACCAGAAATCAGCGTCATTTCTGAAGACAAATCAAGGAAGGTGTCAGACTTTGTGATTCACCGAGGAGTTCACCGCCAATGGGTTGCCGTCGAGGTTCCGAAGGTCATTCATCAGTCAAAGTATTTGCCATCTTTAACCTTTCACCTTGCCCAGGTGAAACGAATGTTTTGATAGGGCTCGCTTTCTGTAAATTTCCCTCTTCGCTTTGCCCGAAGCGACAGAGTTTTGTTTTATAGGGCTGTAGTTTCAAGGATCGACTTGTTCATTAATAAAATAACGTCGTTCTGTAATTTCCGCATTTATTGTTGTTTTCTCTTTTTGCTTTTTCAGAAAATGGTAATCCTAAAAAATAATTCAAATAAAAATAAGCAGTAAAATAAATACACTGCACACACTTGCATTTTCTCTATCTCTTCTAAACACGAATCATCACGTCATGCAGATTGCTTGTTTTAAACCTAGTTGAAACATACGATCCGATGCATTCTCCCAACTTTGAGTTCCCGGTATTTGAGGTTGAAGAAGCAAATGACAACGAAATTCCAGAAAAGATCTCCCGATTACTCAGACAAGAGGAAAGGTCCATTGAACCTCACAAAGAGCCGTTGGAAACGGTAAACTTGGGTTCAGAGCAAGAGAGAAAAGAAATCAGGATTGGGGCACTGCTCAGTCCAACTGCCAGAGAGGGTTTGATAAAGCTTCTCAAAGAATTTCCCGATGTATTCGCTTGGTCCTATCAGGATATGCCAGGGTTGGATACCAGCATCGTGGAACATAACTTACCGTTGAGATCAGAATGTCCTCCAGTAAAGCAAAGGTTGAGACGTACTCACCCGGACATGGCCATCAAAATCAAAGAGGAGGTGCAGAAACAGATTGACGCGGGTTTCCTCGCTACGTCTGAATATCCTCAATGGTTAGCCAACATCGTACCTGTTCCGAAAAAGGACGGAAAGGTCAGAATGTGTGTCGACTACCGAGATCTGAACAAGGAAAGTCCAAAGGTCGACTTTCCTTTACCACACATTGACATGCTGGTAGACAACACAACAAAGTTCAAAATTTTCTCCTTCATGGATGGATTCTCGGGCTATAACCAGATCAAAATGGCGCCGAAAGACATGGAGAAAACTTCGTTCATTACCCCATGGGGTACCTTTTGTTACAAGGTAATGTCGTTCGGTTTGAAGAACGCCGGGGCAACCTATCAAAGGGCCATGACTACTCTGTTTCATGACATGATACATAAGGAAATCGAGGTATATGTCGATGATATGATTGCAAAATCAAAAACAGAGGGTGAGCACTTTGAACATCTGTCAAAATTGTTCGAACGTCTAAGAAAATTCAAGCTCCGCTTGAATCCCAACAAGTGCACCTTCGGTGTCCGTTCAGGGAAACTACTAGGGTTCATCGTCAGCCAGAAAGGAATTGAGGTTGATCCTGACAAGGTCAAGGCCATTCAAGAAGTGCCTTCTCCGAAAACTGAAAAACAAGTCAGAGGATTCTTGGGAAGTTTGAACTACATCTCCAGATTCATATTCCTTATGACCGCCACATGTGCGCCGATTTTCAAGTTACTCAAAAATAACCAAGATTGCGTTTGGAGAAAAGATTGCCAAACTGCCTTCGACAGTATTAAGGAATACCTGTTGAATCCTCCGATTCTATCACCTCCAGTGGAAGGAAAACCACTGATCATTTACCTCACAGTTCTAGAGGACTCAATGGGATGTGTACTTGGCCAACAAGACAAAACAAAAAGAAAAGAGTCTGCCATCTACTATTTGAGCAAGAAATTCACCGACTGCGAGACTCGGTACACGATGCTTGAGAAAACTTGTTGCGCTTTGGCTTGGGCATCCAAATGTCTTCGCCAATACATGATTCGTCACACAACTTGGTTGATCTCAGAAATGGATCCAATCAAGTATGTCTTCGAAAAACCTGCTCTTACGGGAAGAATTGCCCGTTGGCAGATGTTGTTATCAGAATATGACATAGAGTACCACGCTCAAAAAGCCGTTAACGGAAGTATTTTAGCCGATAATTTGGCTCATCAACCGATTGACGATCAAGAATCAATCGGGTTTAACTTCCCAGACGAAGATGTCATGTATCTAAAAATGAAAGATTGCGATGAACCGCTACCCAGTGAAGGGCCAGAACCAGGTTCCCAATGGGGACTAATCTTTGATGGAGCAGTTAATCATTATGGAAACGGAATTGGGGCAATAATTGTTACCCCTCAGGGTACCCACATTCCTTTCACTGCTAGACTTACGTTCAAGTGTACGAACAACGAGGCCGAATACGAAGCTTGTATTATGGGTCTCGAGGAAGCGATTGATTTAAGGATCAAAAACTTGGATGTATATGACGACTCAGCCTTGGTCATCAATCAGATAAAATGAGATTGGAACATATACCAATCAGGATTGATTCCTTACAAAGACTATGCAAGAAGGTTATTACCCTTCTTCGACAGAGTCGAGTTTCATCACATCCCTCGTGAAGAGAATCACATGGCTGATGCATTAGCCACTATCTCTTCCATGATTAGTGTAGGTCAATGGAATGACCTACCTAAGATCGACATAATGCGCCTTGAATGGCCCGCTTACATCTTCACGATTGAAGCAGTCATAGATGACAGACCTTGGTATCAAGATATCAAATGCTTCCTTTAGAAACAAGAGTACCCATTTGGGGCACTCAGAAAAGACAGGAAAACCCTTAGAAGATTGGCTGGAAACTTCTTCCTGAGCGGTGACACTCTCTATAAGAGAAATTTTGACATGGTCTTGCTCCGATGCATAGACAGACCAGAAGCAGACATGCTTATGAAAGAAATTCATGAAGGATCCTTTGACACTCATGCCAACGGACACACAATGGCGAGAAAAATTCTGAGAGCAGGGTACTACTGGTTGACCATGGAATCCGACTGCTACAAGTACATGAGGAGGTGTCACAAGTGTCAGATATACTCCGACAAAATTCATGTACAGCCATCACATCTCAAAGTTCTTTCTTCCCCGTGGCCTTTTTCCATATGGGGAATCGACATGATTGGCATGATTGAGCCCAAGGCTTCAAACGGACATCGGTTCATCCTGGCAGCCATTGATTACTTCACCAAGTGGGTCGAAGCAGCATCATACGCTAATGTAACCCGACAAGTGGTGGTCCGATTTATCAAAAACAATATCATCTGCCGTTATGGTGTTCCAAGCGAGATCATTACTGATAATGGATCTAACTTGAACAATAAGATGATGAAAAAGTTGTGTGCAGAGTTCAAAATCGAACATCATAACTCATCTCTCTACCGACCAAAGATGAACGGAGCGGTAGAAGCAGCTAACAAGAACATCAAGAAGATCATTCAAAAGATGGTTGTAACCTACAAAGACTGGCATGAGATGCTACCCTTTGCTCTTCACAGTTATCGCACATCTGTTCGCACTTCAACAGGGGCTACCCCTTTCTCTCTAGTGTATGGCATGGAGGCAGTTCTCCCCATAGAAGTAGAGATCCCATCAATCCGAGTACTGATGGAAGCTAAGCTCACCGAAGCTGAATGGTGTCAAAGCCGACACGACGAATTAAACCTGATCGAAGAGAAACGAATCACTGCTCTATGCCACGGTCAGTTGTATCAGCAGAGAATGAAGAAGGCGTTCGACAAAAAGGTCCGACCTCGTGTCTTCAGAAAAGGGGACCTCGTGCTCAAGAAGATACAATCTTTCCTCACTGATTCCCGGGGCAAGTGGACTCCGAATTATGATGGCCCCTATGTGGTCACAAAAGCTTTCTCAGGTGGCGCCTTGAGACTTGCAACCATGGACGGAGAGGAATTTGCCTACCCCACGAATGTTGATGTAGTCAAGAAATACTTCGCCTAAACTAAAAAAAAAACGTCTCGGTGGATTGAAAACCCGAAAGGGCGGTCCAGGCAAAAGTTAGAGACATATAAAAAAATCATCCCAATGGATTGGAAACATCATAGTACAATCCATGCAAAAATTAGGGATAATGGCAAGTAACTATGTTCAACAGAGGCAAGTCCCTCAGCAGCAGCAGTTACATCATCCATCAGAGGAAAACTCCAGTCAAGGTCATCTTCGACAGAAGCTCAGGATGCCCCCGAATTCAAAGTTGATAGAAGGATAGTGGTCGTTATGTTTCAACGTAGCCCTTTTCCCTGTAAATTACCATTTTCAAACTTTGTATATACTCTTTGGAATCACGCGTTTGGCTGATCTCCATCCTATCAATAAAATTTGAGCCCTTGTGCTTTTATTTGCAGTTCTTATTTGTTTTAGCTTTACAGAACGACGTTGTTAACATGACTAACGACTCTTGAAATAAAACAAAAATGAATTTACTTGGTAAAAATTTTTCTGCTTTTAAAATAAATATGGCAATTTCTTTTGACTATTGAACATCAAAAGAACATCAATCGCTTCTCCAGAAGTAAGCAAACTTCAAAGTGCAGAATCAAAATGCTCCTTCTAACCCAGTACGCCTGAATGAAGGGATCAACTGTGTCAGAGACCTTGTTTCGTCTGACACCCCTCGGCCGAGTTCTTATCTCCTAAGCCCAACCAACATAGCTCCCAACAGGGACTATCTCTCCTAAGCAAGGTGGAATTGCTATTCTGAACCAACGGTACTTCCACGCCCCGCGATGGCCGAGTATCTAGTCATGTTCATCTTTTAGTTTGTGTGTTGCGTCAGTTTTGTCAGCATAGACATACATGCATTATTGATTTGCATTCGCATTCATATTGCATCAATATCACTCTAGTCGGTCTTGTCCCCTGGTGATAAAAAGTCCTCTCAATCGAGTTGTCAAGTTTTTTCCTCGTCAGGAAGTGCGGCGTCTGAACAATCTCTCTCCTCCAGTTTATTTCTGGAATGAAGTTGGCTCCTCGACCACTTTGATGACTTGAACCTCTGAAAGACCAGAGGAACCTTCAGTCAGCATCACTCTTCGCCATTGAAGATGATATCCTTGCTTTCCCGGATTAAAGAAAAATCCCCCAGAGAAAGCCTCCTAAGCAGAGATTTGGCAGTACAGCTGCCATTCTCCGAAAAGATCGCTGATGAAAAGGTCATCGGCACCTCAAAATTGGACACATCATATGGCATTTCTCCGGGAAGATCCTGAGAAAAGTATGATGTAAGATCCCAAGTGGAAACAGTCTCTCAAGAGACTCGCTTTCCCCCAGTAGAATCGACAAATGGCGTCTCCAAATAGAGAAGTTTGTGTACTTCTACAATTCAGACGATTGGGTTCCCCAGCAAGTCTGACGTCAAAACTTTTTCCGTCAGATGGCATCTCCCCAGGAAAATTTCTGCGAGAAGTTTGAGGGAAATCGCTACGAATAGCGTCCCTTGTCAAAAAGTTTATTTCAAAAGAAACTTAGACCAGTTCCTTGGTTGAAAACCGGGATCGGGGGGAAGTTTAAATCGAAAACTAAGACCAGTTCCTTGGTAGGAAACCAGGATCGAGGGGAAGTTTACATAAGCAACTGAGACCAGTTCCTTAGTAGGAAACCAGGATCGAGGGGAAGTTTACAACAGAAACTGAGACCAGTTCCTTGGTAGGAAACCAGGATCGAGGGGAAGTTTGTTTCCGCAACTAAGACCAGTTCCTTGGCTGAAGACCAGGATCGAGGGGAAGTTTACCTTTTCTAAGCATCATTGCTTAGCAAAAGAAGATGAATGCGCAATATACCATTCATAACCACCATCAAAATTTCGGGTATTCTGATATTTAATCCTCTTGCACCCCGAATGCCCGAATACCTTCGTCATTCACACCTTCGGGTCCAAGAAGATTAAATAGGGGCGTCTATCATACCCCAAATTTTGACCACTAAGATTTCCCATCATTGTGCAAATCATCATCACAATGTCGATGAACCATCATGCCTCATCAAATGCCTCAAGGGTTGTTGAGCATTCACTACAATCAAAATTAGGGTTTTAAGCCCTCTCAAAGCCTTAGACAAAGGATCAATCAAGGAATGACATGATCTTCAACTTGTCTAACCTCCCAAACATCCACAATGGATCAAAAGGACTCCCACTTCAAGGATTAAGCACAAGGTTGCTCCCTTCTAGGTGGATCAAGTCTCAAGATCGCCAGTATCACCAAATTAGGGTTTTGGTCGACCAGGGCCTCCAGATGAAAAATTTCATCTGGAAACAAGACAAAGATCCAAAACACAAACCTAATGTACTCCATGGAACCTCATGGACCCATTCATCAAGTCAATTTTGCCTCAGGGGATGGATACATCAAAAATTAGGAATTAGGGTTTCTTGACCTAATTCACCCCTAAGTTGACTTTTGGGATAAATCATGAACCAAGACCTCAAGAGAGGGTTTGAGGGTCTCTAATGAGCTATATTGATCCATTTGTAACAATGGATTAACCCAAGAAGCTTGAGCAACAAGTCTCAATTTCATCTGCACCACAATTAGGGTTTCGCGAGGAAAGTCAACTGTAACTTTGACTTTTGACCAGGACATGCTCCCAAACCCTAGGACATGCCTCAATATACCCTATGACACCCATGGAACATGTCCATCAAGTTTGATTTAGGTCAAGGACATGATTTCCTGAAGAATTGCACAGTTTGGAATTCATCTGATAAAAAGTCAACTGTGCACAAAAGTCAACTTTGACTTTTTGAGATTTTTCACCAAAATGGATCTTTAACCCTAAAATGATGTTAATGTATGATTTGAATCATCATTCACCAATAAAAATCAAGAAAAGTGGGATAACTTGTAAAAGGGGTAACCATAAAAACTTAGAAATTTTCTAAGTTAAAAATAAAGTGACAAGGGTACCAACTTTGAAGGATCATAACTCCTAAACCACAAAGCCATTTTTTCTCATCCAAAGATGAATTTGTAGCCCTCATTACCCTCTCCAAAAACTTCAACTAGACCTAAGTCCAATTCATTAAGGATTTTGAGTTATGGAGTGATCAAAATGGCTGAAAAGTGAAAATGTCACTATTTCCAACACTTAGTGAAATTTTCACTAAGTCAGAATTTGCCTTCACTTTTTGCCAAATGTAGAGGGATTTTTCACTTGGATTCAAAAGAGATCAAAACCAAATATGTTCAAACAGTTGTTGTATCATGTAAAGGCTTTCCAAAATGGCCAAGAACATTGCCAAATTCCATTTGAGTCATGAGATATGACATTGGAAAGTTGCCTTGCTGAAATCTGCCAAAGCAAGGCAGAATTTGCATTTTTGCTCGATTTACCAAAATATTTCAAATCCAAATGCTCCTATCCACTTGGACACATCTGAGGATTGAATCTAAAGGGGACAATCACTGAGCCAAGCTTCCAAAGTCCATGGAACAAGAAATAGCATGTTGAACCTAGAATGGCCAAAATAGGGACAAGACTCCAAATTTGGATTGAAGCATTCAATGGAAGCATCAAGGTGGCATGGACTGAGCCATTCTCATTTGAAATCAGTCAAGACTTATCCAAGACCAAGGGAACCACAGCTCTGTGCCCTAACCTCTAGTCAATGGCTAGAGGAGACTTGGATTTCCATTGGACAACATTGGCCAAACCTACTTATGAGTTGCCATTCACTATTCCTTGCAAAACAAACTTACTCTACTATAAATAGAGCTCAATTGTGATCAGTTTGAGTACACCAAAGCCATCTAACATATGCTTTCCTCAAAATCTCTTTCTCTTGGCAAAAATGCCTTTCTTAGCAAGGTAGCTATCGGGTTTTGAGTTTGAGAGCTTTTCCAATCAAAACAATCACTCACACACCTCACATACATCATATAGAAGTGATCCAAACACTCACATAACATCTGGAACACTGATTTCACAAAATCACCAGCCAATTGCTCAAGTTCTTGACAGTTTTGCAGTTGAGGTGCCATCTTCAACTCCAAACCATTTCAATCCATTCCATGCACTCAGACACATCACTTGGTACCTAGGGAAGCTATCCACATCATTGGAACCTAGATGTAACACCTCCAACACAAATCACGATCACCAGCTGCAAGTGGTAAGCATGAGCTCTTCTAACTCTATGATCCATGCAATTTTTGCTGCACAATAATTTGGCCATATGTTCATAATCATGCATGGAATGTTTTCCCTCAATTAATTGCATTGTTTGAATCGTGTATCAAAAATCCTGGCCTTCATGCAGAAATTAGGGTTCTTGAGGATTTTTCATGATTTCTTGTTATATGTTTAATTTAAATGAAATTAATGGACATAGACATGATCGTGAGGTTGAGACGAGCATAATGATATGTGGATTGCATGTTATAATCAAGTATTCAGGGAGATTGGATAGAAAATGCAAATCAGCCAAACCCAGAACACGCGCGTGTTCTTCAGCTGTTCTTGGCGCCATTTCTTTCAAATTCAAATATTTGAATTTTGTGATTTTTATTTAATTGATTCAAAAATTAATTTCTCTCTTAGTTTTAATGATTTTGAGTTGATTCTTTTTTTAATAATTCACAAAAATGTTAAAATATTTTATTTTATCAAAAAATCCCAAAAATATTATTTATTTCATATAATTGATATTTTTGCAAAGAATTAATATTTTAATTGTTTTTGACATTTTAAATATTTTTTCTACATTGATTTTGCAACTTTTAATGCTTTCTAATTATTTTATAAGTCAATACTTAATTTTTGAAGCATTAATCCAAAATCACAATTTGTTTTTCATATGTTAAACAATTTTGATCATTTTTAATTGAATTTTTATTCAATTAAATACATTTTTGAAAACAAATTAGGGTTTTTGGATTAATTCATCCTTCATAAATCATTTTCAAATCATTTTGGGCCTCTTGAGAGAGTGTAAGACCCAACCCACTTGTTTTGGGCCTCATTCGTTGTATAAGTCCCTCTGTATATTTTCAAATAAACGGCACGATCATCGCCTTTTGAAAAATAACCTTGGGCATCTCCTTGAGCTATAAGACCCATTCAAAAACACTTTGGGCCTCTAATAGAGTGTAAGACCCAATCCCCTTTTAACCAAAACATTTTGGGCCTCACTTATTGTATAAGTCCCTCCGCGTTAAAAGAGAACCTCGGCGCGATCACCATTTCAAACGAAAAAATCATCCGGGCCTACCCTCGTGTTATAAGCCCCACTCTTTTTCTTTAAACCTTTTGGGCCTCTTGAAAGAGTGTAAGACCCATCCCTTTGTACAGAAAACCTTTTTTGGGCCTCAGTCACTTGTATAAGTCCCTCTATACAAATTTAAACAGTGCGCTCACTGATAAAATCCTGGGCCTCTCCTTGAGCTGTATGCCCCAAATCTTTCTTTTTCAAAGCACTTTCTCCTTTGATTTTGAATATACTGTTATTTTCAATCTTTCTTTGTTGAACAACTAACCAAACAGCATGGAAGCTCTACAACCGAGTAAGTGGTTATTGCTTTCATTTACCGCTTTCATATACATATAACTGTATTGTGGGGCTGTTTCACTGTAAGTCTTCTTTCATAAACTCATATCGACTGTGTAATAATAGTATAGATATTTAGAGTTTCCCCGGCAACTACGTCTAGAACTAGGTGACGCCATTTCATTTATTCGTAGAAATAGACAACTAGATCCCTCAATAGGATCACCAGATACAGTCTTCTCTTCGGCTGTCCTCATTAGGAATTGTCAAGAAGCTCTACTCCCAGAGATGAATGTATTCTCCGTGAATGGCATCTTTGAGTTTCTTCCAAATTCTCGAACTTTCCTGACTTTGATCTATTCTCGGTGAATAGCATTGCCTTGAATCTCTCGGGATTTGGGGACCCATCAGCTTCTTAAAAAGCATCGGCCTCCTCTTGGGCATCGTACAAGGACCCACAGGCTTCCTAAAAGCAACCCTGCCTCCTCTTGGGCTTAGTACAAGGACCCTATGGCTTCTTAAAAGTATTCACAACCTCCTCTTAGGCTTCGTATAATGATCTCTTCCTCCGGGAATGATAGCCTCCTCTTGGGCTTAGTACAAGGACCCGTCGGCTTCTTAAAAGTTTCCAGCCTCCTCTTGGGCTTCGTACAAATTGTCCCGACGACCTCCTAAAGGTATAGGAATAGAACCTAGTTATCCTCATAGAACAGTCCTTTCAAAGAGTCTACTACTATTTCTCAAAGCATAGCACAAAAAATGAAACTCTAGACTTGGACAGTCTAACTTCTTGGAGTCTCAAAGACATTCTCAAGTGACCCCTTCGTTAAATAGGAAGGAAACCCGCAGATTCGGACAGTCTCAATACCCTTTGGATTTCCCGCTTCCTTAAAGAACATGAATAACCGAGATCCTTGAATCAAATCCCTGAGTACCGTGTTGCTCATATAAGAACTGATTTTCTCTTTCAAAATCAGTATACTGGACCTGTCACTTAACTAAGACAACATTCAGCCTCTCTCTCGGGCTTTGTACGAGACACATAAGAGACTCCCTCGTTGAGTCAATCACCCATTTCGCCTCCATCTCGGGCTTTATACGAGATACAAAAAGGTTCTTATTGAGCCAAACAAACAACAACCTCCATCTCGGGCTTCATACGAGATACAAAAAAGCTCCCTTGTTGAGTCAAATAGCCTGCATCTCGGGCTTTATGCGAGATACCAAAAGATTCCATCGTTGAGTCAAAACCTTTTAGCCTCTCTCTCGGGCTTTGTACGAGACACATAATAGCCTCCTCTTAGGCTTTGTATAAGAAAACCACTGGTTAATCCAATTAACCTTTTAGCATCAAAGCAGTGCCTCGTTCACAGTACACAAACATCAACAACTCCTTCCCCTTTCATCTAATCGCTGTAAGCGGCAAGCCTCTGGATCATCTACATCCATGCCACTGTCACTCTTTTAGCATGAGAAATTCCTAAGGAAAGATAGCATTGCTCTACACTGAGTTAAAGTCTTCTCCTTCAGGTTAAAACCTCCTATAAAGGAAATTATGGCATTGCCGGATTCACAAATCCTGGTTAAAGTAATTCTCCTTTATAAAACAGGTGTGACATACAACCCCCTCTTTAAAGATGACAAATTCTCTCTAAAGTTGGGACCTTCAGCTTCACATCTTGGGCTTTGAACAAGATACAAATAGACCTTTCAGCTTCACATCTTGAGCTTTGAACAAGATACAAATCACTTTTCGCTTCACGTCTTGGGCTTTGAACAAGACACCAAAACACCCATTTCCTCCCATAGAATAGGAGGAACTACGAACGCTCTGATTTCCCTGTTTCGGTAAACGGGAATACGTAGGCATAAGATCGAAAGAAAAGATCTTAGCGAGCACACTAAACAAAATCCCATACTCCCATGTATCTATCAAAAGCACCAGTCCTAACATCCTAATCCTTGTTCCCCGCCAAAAATCTTCTGTCTAGATAAAAAGAAAGAAAACAGTATTGGCAAAAATACAAATAACCAGTACAAAGGCCCCCCCACATTGATAGCATCCGTAACCTAACAGACCACTGTTTAAACTCAGTATGCAAAGCAGGGTTAATTTGAGACATCTATTTCCCTTCCTTCATCAGATTTAATAGGATAAAAAATGAATCGACCTGTAGTTTTAAGCTCAACCGCAGAGAGCGACCAGAGCTTAAGAACCGCGTCCAAAATCGCTTGCTACAAGGAGCTGAGAGCCTTACCACTTATTGACAAAGCATCGGAGAGGATGTCTCTGGTGCTCGCAGAGCCTGAGGCTCTAGAGTCAAGCTAGTGACCTTAAACAAGCGTTGCGTGGGAGGCAACCCACGATTTGGTAACAAATTTTACTTTCGAGTTAATTTAATTTCAGTCAATTCTAAATTTTCGCATATTTTGAGTTTTTAGTGTTTTGGTGTTTTTAATTTGTGTTATGAATGCGTAGAAAATATAAAGGAAAGTGGAAGGATCAATTACCATCAGCTTAGTGACTTCTGCCACCTAGACGATAGTATATGATTCAGAAATTTTATTGTATTTATTTTTGTTTTATTATGTGTCCCATTTGTACCAACCCGATGAAGAGAGGGAGCTACTAAAAATTGCTCTGCCCCGAATTTTGTACTATTTCATTCTCCCTGATTAATGGATTTGATTGTGATTGTTTCTTTTTCAGTTAAGTTACTTTCTTACCAATGAATAGAAAAGCAGTCACAATAAAAAATAAATAAAGTGATCGAGATTGAAGTGGCTAGGCCGAGTGATGGATGATATGTTAGACGACGACAATTGATCTAGAAGGGGGTTGAATAGATCACCGCTTTTTAATTATGAGTCGGTGCTTATATTTGTTTTTAAAAATTGTTTGCGGAAGCGGCCGAGGACAATTCGTCTAAACAAATCGGTTACTGAGAGAATCAGATATGCGTAATCCAAATGGAACAAAAGGCTCGATGAGAAAAATTGAATCACAACTTAACTATTAATCAATTTACCAACATCACTCAATATTGTGCAATCTCCAATGAATAATAAAAAATTAAACCAAAATAGACAATATATCAAACACCTTGTAAGCGTTCAATTTATCGAGCACTCCAAGCTAAACCTTCTATATTAGTTAGTGCAGAATTTTCACTAAGCACAATCCAAAATGATTGTGCAATATTTTCAAATCAATTTTTCTGCACTAAACTATACCGGAATTTTTATCGATTAATTGAACAATCATAAGCGTAAATAGTTCGAAAATTAAAGGAGACAGGGAAAGAGAAACGACACCAAGTTTATTTAGGAAGTTCCCCTTTCGTCCTCGCTTCGGGTACGTCTGCCCCCAATTCTAAAACTAGAATTGAGATATCTGTAATCTTGTTTACAAATTGTTTTTACAAGAGAAGCCTTAGCTATCACACACTCAAGAAAATTTGTTGATTCTGATACTATGTCTTCTCTTCCCTTGATTCAAGTCGAATCAAGTGCCTCGAACTTGTCGGATGAACCTCCGTTTACCGTTACTAGATTGAATGAACACACCGGTCTTCAATCACCTTCACTCGACTGATTCCGATCCACACAAAATTCGATCCCCAAACCTTTGTTGCACAATCCTTCAGTTGATGCTACTAGATCTACAAAACCCACTGTTCTTCGATCACCTTCACTCAGCTGAATTATATGCACACAAAGATCTGATCAAAGAACCCTAAATCCAATTGATCTTGGAGGACAAAACCCTAGAGGTTTTATTCAAGAAAAAACCCACTGAAACACTCACCCTAAACAAGATACACTTCTAAGTTTGGACGTTATCACCTCATGGGTCAAAGGATCAACAAAAATGGTTATGTGTATTTGTTGAGAAAATGCAAGAATGAAGATGAAGATGATGAAAGAGAATTTTCAGTGTAAATATTTCACTTTTTCTTGTTGTTTTTGAAAAAATGAGGAACCAAGTATTTATATTATGCTAGGAGTAACTACCACAAATAACAGCATTTTGAAACTTAGAGAAATCAGAAAAATAACCCACGTCAAGCAAAGAGTCGACCTAACTTTAATGAGGGTCAGCCTGCGCTGACCCGTGGGCAAATCTGCGCAAGTTTGAGTACCATGCGTCGACCGTTACAGGGGTCATGCGTCGACGCATGGCTGAAGAAAATGAAGAATGAGGAATGGCTACAGTATGCGTCGACCAGAGGGTCAGCGTACGCTAACCCGAGGAAAATTCAACAATGCCAACTTTTCATGGGTCGACCAAAGCTTGGTTTAGGTCGACTCAAGCTACCAAAACTCCTAAAAACTGAATTTTGCACATGTTTTCATCTACTTAGGCAATGTTTATGCATACCTAAGACTCATAGCATGGTCACGCACATGTAATAGATGTGCAAGACTCTTCCTATATGTTTTGGACACATTATTATTGATTGTTTATGCATTGTGAAATACGAATGCCGACAATAATAAGATGATACCGTCCAAATTACATACTACAAGCTAGTACATGTTTTGACATCATTAAAATAAAGATCGAGTGTGAGACACCTTGCCTTTATATACTCCCCCTTTTGATGATGGCAAAACTTCTTTTGCTTGTCTTGTAATTTGAAGCTCATCCTCCCCCTAACTTTGTGCAGTCCTCTAAAATTCAACTTTGATGCTGCTGCTTTGCCTGTAGATACCCTTCTCCCCCTTTGACAACATCAAAAAGAGAAAGAGCCATGGTCAAAGAAAAACATACTACATACTTATGAATTCACTCATCAATTTGTAGGCAAGATACATCAAAACACAATCACATATAATGATGTTAATGCAAAGATAATATGGATAAATAAGGCACACTAATGCATAGATAGAACTCAAGGTACAATCCATAACAAAACAAATGTTAACAAAACTCCAATGTCATACAAAGTACATAAGCAAACCCAACATATAAAAGTTATGCAACATGTCGCGGTGAAAATTTGATATCAAGCTATTAGTTAACTTGTATCGCATATTTTTAATGTCACCACCGGTCTTTGATTTTATCCAAGGGAAGGGAGAAAAACCGAATTCCCACAATGCCATGCAAATGCACTTAAGATTCTAAGTTCGGGGGTTGGTTATACCTAGGGAAGGTGTTAGCATCCTAGATATCTGTAGTACTCTACAGGAACATCTTGATTAATTTTATATCTGTTATTTGTTTTGCTAAAGGTTTAAGGGTAGGAAAAGAATATGAGTCATCATCTTAAGAAACCCACCACAGTTCTTTGAAAATGTTTGTATTTGTGGGGTATGAGATTGTATGTCCCTTTCTTTGAGATGATTAACATCTAATTCTCTTGTGTGGAGAATTAGGTGGGCTAGTTTGATTTAAAATCAAAATTGAAGGGGGACTAACCTAGGAAGTCTATCCTAAGTTATCTAATTGTCTTATCTTAAGTTTGTCGATTATGATGCAAATGATATGCACCATGCACAACAACATAGTTGTCATGCATGGGATTTTCCCTTGGATATTAATGCGATTAATTTATTGTTATTTAGGCGAGGGTGCTAGCAAAGTGATGCTAGGCTTGTGTCTCGTGATCGATAGGTCGAATGCGATGCCATAAGGCGATCGACTTATATGGGTGGAAAATTGGCTCGACGTTGGATCGAGAAATTTTTAATATTTTTGAAAGGGTTTAGACAAATAGTAACGAGCATATATTCATCAAGATAAGCCTACAAAAGCATGGCAAAATACCAACAAGATAATAGAAACATTCAAGCGTACACTCAATGATCTAATGGGGAATGGTTTGTTAAGGGGAGTTTTTTTTTTTTTAGGGCCTTATCATTATCGCTTTGAGTTTTATGTTTTAAAGACTATTTTAAATTGAAAAAGTTAAAGGTTTCTTATTAATTAAAAGGATTAATTTAAAGAGAAAAAGTTTTATTATTTTAGAGTTATTACTAAAGATCGTTATTAAAAAAGAAGGTTAAAGGTTTATTATTATTATTTTAAAAAGGTTTTACTAATTAAGAAAAGATTTTAATAAAAGTTTTAATTAATTTTAAATATTATAAAAGAAAATTAGTTTATAATTATTTTTAGTTATGCTCTATAAAAAGGGATATGTAAATAAAAGAGGTTATATTAAAAAGATGGTATTAGAAAGATTCTGTATTTATTTTCAAAAAAAGGTGATTACATCTAAAAACTTGATTATTATGAATTTATTAATAAAAACGGAATAATTATTAAAATAAAACGGAAGGATTATGTGTTGCGCGCAGGGAGAGGGTCTATCATGGATTCTTAAGTCACTCCCGTATGATGCAAACCAGGGTACGATCGAACGCTCACGATGGGAGGGTGCACGGTGATGACGTGTGTGCGCGTGTACATGATCATTGAAAAAACATAAATCAGAAAGAAAAAGGAAAAGTACCCCCAAAGATCCTTCTCTTCGTCTTTCCTTCTCTGAAACCTAAATCCCACAAAATCACCGCCACCCCTACCCCGTAACTCCGCCGCCGCTCTCGGTCTCTCGTCTCACTCGATCCAACAAAAATCAAACAAATAAACCCCACCCCCAACAAACCCTAACCCCGATCCACTATACTTGGAGATGTTTACAATTTACATTTGAGATCAAAGCATGAAAAAAAAAAGGGAAGGGAGATGATGGCGACGCCGGCGGTGGATGGCTCCGTCGTTGCGTCAATTGAGTCAGGTACTCACGCGAGTTCTTCTTCTTCCTCTTTTGATGTGTGTATGCTTTGATTCGCTGCGATGGTTATCGAATTCGCCTGCTTTTGGTGTATTTGTTGCTGATGTGATTTTCGATGTTTGGTTTGCCTCAAGGGGAAGGATCCTCTGCTGCAATTTTCTTTGAGTATGTATGGACTATGAATTTCTCTACGAACTGTTTGTGTTTTTTTTTGTATGTTCGTTCTATCTCCGATTTATAGCCAACCCTGCTGCTTTTGAATATGATTCTCGGTTAATGGTCATTAAAGATTGTCATTCAAACCTACCTTTTTGGTTTGGACATGTTTGGGTGTGGTTTTGGAAAGGTTATAATGTTTGAGATTTCAGACTATGTTCTCATTTCGTGTGATAATCTTTTCCTTTGAATGTTGTCTGATATTGCTTTGAAAAGAAATTTGAAATTTCTGGTTGTGAATTGAATGACTTTCCATTTGGTTTGGATACTGTTTTGGAAGTAAATTGATAGGGTCCGATTCCATTCTAAAAACAAATTGAATGGTTCTCTCACTACAACCGTACTGCAGCGTATTTATTTTACTCTCAATACCAGGTATTCTAGAAGTTTGCTTGGCTGGGATGTGTTGGTTTTCACAGTTGGCTAATTACATGAATGCTTATTTTTATCATCATTTGGATTAGTTGCTCGTATTTCTGTTTACGACAGCCATCTAACCAAATCTTTATGCTTTGAGGTCATATGTTTATTCACATCCACGAGCTCCGGTACACCTGACCATCTTGGAATTACAAAAACTGAAAGCTGCTTCCTTCAAATTAATGGACTAATCTTTGTGATTCATTCATAGGTAACCAAACTGCCGTAGGCTCATATACTCTCATGGTTTCATTATTCAATTTGACCTCCTTACTGTAATCTCATGGCTTCATTCACATTGGAAAGAAAAACTTGTGACAGTAGCGTAGCGCTCAAATGGCTAACATTTCTATCAGTCTTTTCTAGGTACTGATATTAGAGCATGGTGATTAAACATGGCCCTCCCAACATACGATCTCAGGCACCCCTTGGTAAGTTCATCAAACATGAACCGGACATCCGTAACTTACTATTAGTATGTGTAATATGTTCACTGTGATGAATTCTTGCATGATTGACTAGGTGATAAAATCATCCTGTTGTGGCTATTATGGAATGGTAATGTTAGCTACCGTGACCTGTCTTATGAACATAGCCTTTATTGATTTTGTGGATGACTTGTTTGGTTCATATTTGTATGCCTCGATTTTCTTTTGATTTTTCTATATTCTCCTCTTCTATGCAGGTTTGTGAGTTTCCGCTTGCGAAAATATTGAGAGTCGTTCCTACAAAGCAACACATCTTAGTAGTATAGTTCGACCTGCCGGCTCGTGCATCCCTTAACTGTGTATTCAGATTTAAGCTACCACTCCATGCTCACATTCTTATTATTAGTATCTGAATCTTAGGCTTTGCACTCGATTCGCAGGACATGGCTGCAGCATTAACACTATTGCCTGTCGTATTGTCTTGAGATACGGAAGGCGGGGACTATGTCTGCACCAAGATGGTTTGCGCCATGGATGTTGTCCAGGTGATGTTTCATAGTTCCAATTTTAACTACAAAAGAGTTTATTTTGACTTTGATAATGAAGTTTCCATGTTTTGCACTTAATCTGTCCATGTTTAAATAAGACTCTTGACCAAATCCCCATTTTTTTTGCAGCGTAATTATTGGGATAACACTGTTAGTTAGCAACAGTACTTAGGAAAAGATACCGTCCTTCCGTATCCGAGTCAACAATTAAAATCTGGAACAATATCCAAAGCAGTGCCAACAAAAAAAACAACCAGCCTAGTATGCAGTTTAACTTCCTGGTTTGATCAAGTAAGGGATGACGAAGGAACAGTAGTGGTAGGCGATGAGACGAAAATGGAGCTATGATTTTGCCAGCCTTCTACAAGGTATTGAAAGTTACGCGTTCTGCAATAGGTATGTCTGTAGTGCTTTGTGAATTTCCCACCTCGTAATGAACTTTTGAGTTTTGACTTTGTTCATTTTGCTGTGGCAGGTTTTGGATTCTTGGTTTAGTAAAACAAAACGGCTCCGTCAAGTGAAACCAGTGTATATGTTGAATTCGGTTCCAACACAACATCATCAATATTCCACAAGTAATCAAGGTAGATTAGTTTCTGAAAACTCATGCTCGAAAACTAGGACCACCTGCAGTATTCACGTCATATTCCGCAAATGCGTTTACCTTTCACAACACCTTCAAACCGAGACGAAGAGCCTACTGCTTACGGACTGCAGCCGATCTTGAAGAATCATTTTATTAGCATAACAATAGATTCGCAGCATCTTTGTCTTTGATCGATGCTTACAAATCATCTTGTGAAACAACTTTAATTTACGTTGTATGTCTTTCCAACTTGCAACTGTGAACCGTTTGGCAGGAGATTTAATGCTAAAACCAACTTCACTTGTAATTTACTATTGCCAAAACATTCATGTATGAGTCTTATGGTTACAGTATTATTAACGTATCCTTGTATTCAAAATCTCATGACTTGTTTGTTAAAAATGGAACTTTGGAAATTCCTTAGTCTTCAGGTAATTGCAACCTTGAATGTAGATTGATGATGAGTAGTATCCTAAACATTGACTCCAATATGCAATTGGCATGAACTAGCATGACGTCACTAACCCTTTGTAATTTAGAGCAGTGGTACGGCTGGACAATATGGTATGATCCTGTAAATCTGAAACTTTCTGAAGACCAATGAATTTGGCATCGTCTTGTATGTTTTGCAACTTGTAATTTAAGTGGTGATATGGGCTTTGTATTTAAGCTATCACGAGCGTGACTTTAATAAGACATGGTCACAAATCTCCCCAAAGTTTCTTCTAAGCGAATAATTTCAGGATGGCCCAAAAAAGAAGTTCTAACAGTGAGGTTTAGATGGAAACCCTAAAGTCACTTTGAATCTGACTCGATTGGTCACGTCTTGAAATACTTGATTATGATAATCTAAAACATGAAATCATTGTACCTGTGGAGGATGGTCAGTCACAATGAACATGCACACAAGACCGCATGACCTAAAGATGCTATGCAAAAAGGAACGGGATCTTAGGGTCAAAAATTAGGGTGCGACAGATGCCCCTATTTAAGTTTCTCCTATTCGGAGGTATGGAGATTGAAAATCTTCGTCTCGACGAGATAGGTGAGACTTAAATACAAACATGCACAAAATTTTTGGCCCTAAGATGCCGCCAAATGCACATGATATGGTATGCAATGATATGAATGTAAGACAAGGATTCTGTGAGGGATGATGCCACAGGGGATGACTAATGCTAAAACACGAAGAGAGAAAGACCCGACGAGGACGACTCAGCGAGACAAGACTCCACGGGGAAAAATCTAACTCCACTGGGGGACAGAGACTACCAACTGACAATCACAGAGTAGCTTAAGCAGTAGGGTGTCTCCCAATGAAAACAATAGTGTATATTACAAAGATGATAAGCTAACATGTTTCCCGGTATGGTTCAGCTCCTTATTTAACAAGATGTTGCAACGCTTAAAATAAAATGCTATGAGGTTGTCTGCCTTAGGCCAAAATCCACTTGAAAGAAAAAATAAACTTCCCCTAGTCTCGGGTCATAAGCCACGGACTGGTCTCAGTTTCTTCTTTAATCAAGCATTTCACTTGAAAAGGGTAAAAATAAACTTCCCCTAGTCTCGGGTCATAAGCCACAGACTGGTCTCAGTTTCTTCTTTAATCAAGCATTTCACTTGAAAAGGGTAAAAATAAACTTCCCCTAGTCTCGGGTCATAAGCCGCGGACTGGTCTTAGTTTCTTCTTTGGGGATAGAATATTTACTACCGGTTTACTAGGTAGTCCTCAAAGAAAATATTACCTACTACCGATTTACTGGGTAGTCCATAAAAGGTAATTTTGCTACCGATTTACTGGGTAGTCCTTAGAGAAAATATCATCTGCTACCGGTTTACTGGGTAGTCAACAAAGAAAATATTACGTGCTACCGATTTACTGGGTAGACGGCGAAAGGTAATTCTGCTACCGATTTACTGGGTAGGAAAAATTACTTGCTACCGATTTACTGGGTAGGAAGAAAACTTGCTACCGATTTACTAGGTAGGAAAATATTACTTGCTACCAATTTACTCGGTAGGAAAGATTGTCTGCTACCGATTTACTGGGTAGTTATCGAAAAATATTATCTGCTACTGATTTACTGGGTAGTCAGCGAAAAAGATTATCTGCTGGGGATAGATAAACTGTCTTGGGGAGACTGCCATTTGTCGTAGAAGTCTTTATGACCAAACTGCTCAAATGCCGTAATAATCATTGGATAAATATCTTCTGTCTTCCGTAGAGATCTTCAAATAAACTCTTCTTGGGGAGACAAAAGTGCAAAATAAATGCACGCTTAGTTCGGGTTCAACATCTCAGAGATGTCCAAAATTTGTGATTGTCAGGGACCAAAGCTCAATTCAGGGAATAACTGAAAAGAAACGGTCAAACAAGACTCAGTCCATTGAGGAATGAACTCAACTGGGGTTTATCTTTATCCCAAAATGGAAAAGAAACTAAATTAACCGTCTTCCACGAGGATCGAACTCGGTGGGGAATTAGAAATGGTGTGTTTTTTTTCTGCCTAGGGCTGACGACTCTACTTGAAGGGAGCAGACGAACCCAATCACTTGGAGATAAACACGACCAAAGTGACAGAACAGACAAACAAACACAAAGAAAAATGCAAGATGCAAAAATGCCACGAATCTAAATGAACGGATGACATGCTATGCCTATGCTTATGCTGACAAAACAAAACAAGAAGCAAACTGGAGACGAAAACAAGCATCTCGATACGGATACTCGGCCAATCTTCGCGAGATAAGAAGCATCGTTGGGGATGAATGGAAAGCCATATATGGGATCACAGTCCTACTTCAAGGCTCTAAACTTCTCTGGGGAAAAAATAGAGCACTCCACTTGGGATGAACATCATGACTTCACTTAGGATTGCCAGGATGAACCTTGTGATTCTGTTGGAGATGAGGAAGATTCACTGGGAACGAATCAAACTCAATGATCGAAAAGACTTCATGGGGGATAAAATAAATATCCACTTCGTCGGGGAAGCTTGAATCCGTAGTAGTTGAAAATGTCGGAGATAAAATTTCGAGGGGATGAAATAAACATCCGCCTTCACTGGAGACGATTGCAGTGGTGAGAAAATCCGTCGAGGAGTTAAACACTCACTTCGCTGGGGAAGGTTGAAGAGGGTCCACCGAGGATTCTCAGGTTGCCGACTGGAGAAGTCTTGCATCAAACATGTCGTGACTACTCAAAGTAGAGATTCACCGGGGAATATTCGTGGCTATCTGAAGTAGGGACCTGTTGGGGAGTCATCACACCATTTGAGACATAAGCTCTTTTGGGTATAGGTTAGAACAATGTAGTTCTGCATTGATGAATTACGTGGTAGTCGCCATTTTGAACAACAATTGTTGTGGGTGAGAAGCAATTTTCACTTCTCAGATGCCCCAGATCACTTGGTTTATAAGAAGAAGTCATCCAAGAGGATTTTATAGAAAACTTGGCGTCCAACAGTCCCAATGTTTTCAAACTCTTTGAGAGATTGTCGAATCTCGACGTAACTGGCCCGGATTAACTGCGTTCTGTAACCGAGTCTTCAAATTCTTTGAGAGATTTACCAAATCTCGACGTAATTGCCCCAAATTGACAGTGTTCTGAGTCTTCAAACTTGCCCCAGCTCGGACTGTGAAAACAACTGGGAAACAACTTGCCCCTGGTCAACAAATTTTTTAGGTAGCGTGCCCCTGGATATGGTCATCCTTTCGAAATGATCTGCTGTTTACTCATCAGAGTTTCAATACTCAAAAGATCTAGCTCATCGTTGATGCTCGTATGCTAGCTTCTATGATGTCAAGCAATGTTAGCACGCAGAAAATGTTAATTCTAAAACTGATAATGCAACGTATGTCCGTCTTGAAAATTTGGTGGTTGAATTACCGATTTTATAATGCCAACAACTTGAGTATAACTCATAGGAGTCAGGAAACGATATCTCAATGAGTATGCTTTTGAAATAAACCCTGCTTCAATTAGGTCTTCTAAGGGTTGTATCGTGGATTGGTTCACGATTTAAGAAACAAAGGATATAAGGCTCAAAGTTTGTTTATGCCCACCCAATCTTCATGATATTTTACTCCATTTTTGAAAATTACCCTGCCCCAGGTTAAGAATGAGGGTTTTTGGATTTGGAAGAAGAAAACTCCTACTTCAAAGGCTCAAAGGGGTTAACGAGGGTCTATCTCCCTTATATCTCCGGTGTTTAGGATTTTTGAAACAATGCCTTATATCACTAGTAGAGTTTTATTCAAAAGCATACAACAAGAGATCCTGCGCTTGATTTCATCATCCTCCATTCAATTCTCTGCCAAGGCAAGAGATTGGGCAACATTGGCATTATAAAATAGAAAAAAACATTTTAAAACGAGTGAAACGAATGGATTTCTTCAAGACAAACATTATTCGTTGCATCAATTGTTCAAAATAACAAGTTCTTACATGCAAATAACAAATGCATTAACAAACAAAGAGCATTGCATGCGAAAAGCAGTAAATTAACTAAAGCTTTGAGGAGACTGTCTCAGTCTGAGCTTATGATTTTCACATTAGGTCCAGAGTTTTCAAAATACAAAACACCACTTCGCATTAGCCTTTGTACTTCATGTTTCAAAGGAAAACAATCTTCGATGTCGTGTCCGGGTGCACCTTGATGGAAAGCACAACGAGCCTCAGGTTTATACCACCACGGGAGATCCTTCGGGATGGTTGGCGGAGGTCGGGTCTGCACCATGTTCTTTTGTATCAAAAACGGATACAATTTCGCATAGGTCATCGGGATCGGATCAAACTGTCTTTGAACACGGTTTTGATTATTGAACGACAGACGAGCTTGTGGTTGATGAGCAGTAGCATTGGTGACGGGAGATACATCAGCGATATGTTGAGGTCGCTGATACCTTCTTCTTTTTGTTCGTCCTTGATGCACAACACTTACTTCTTGTTCTTTCTTCTTCCCAAAACCGCTTCCATATTTCTTGGAATTGCTGGAGGCACTTCCTTCTTTAACCAATCTTCCTTCGCGGACACCTTCTTCCAAACGCATCCCCATGTTTACCATCTCAGTAAAATCGCTAGGGGCACTTTCTACCATTCTCTCATAGAAAAATGGGCTCAGTGTTTTCAGAAAAATTCTGGTTATCTCTTTCTCCTCTAGAGGTGGAGTAACTTGAGCAGCTAGTTCACGCCAACGTTGGGCGTACTCCTTAAAATTTTCTCTTTCCTTCTGGGCCATGGCTCTCAACTGGTCTCTATCTGGTGCCATGTCGACATTATATTTGTATTGCTTAATAAAAGCATCACAAAGGTCATTAAAGTTACAGATCTTTGAACTATCTAACCTCATATACCACTTGAGGGCTGCACCAGTCAAACTATCCTAGAAATAATGTATCAGCAGCGGGTCATCATCCTTATGAGCGGACATCTTCCAGGCATACATGACTATATGACTATGTGGGCACGAATTTCCTTTATACTTCTCCAAATCAGGGAGTTTGAATTTTGGAGGAACCTTAACATTAGGGACCAAGCACAGCTCAGAGGCACTCTTCCCAAATAGCCCTTTCCCACGAAGGGCCTTGATTTCTTTCTTCATTTCTAGAAATTGGTCTCGGAAATCATCCATTCGTTCTTCCATCCCAACACTTTCACTAGGAGTAGCACGGAATACATGCTCTTTTAGCTGGAAAGGAGTAACATTGACCACGGGTGGTGGCACATTCATCATAGCAGTGGTGGCAATAACTTGAGAAACAGGTGGGTGGTATCCAGTTGGGGTAAAATTAGGAGGCATGCCCCACGGGAAACCAAAAGGCATAGAATACTGAGTTTCACTTATAGTGGGCACCCCTGGGATCGGTGCTGATATCATCTTAGAGATAATAGTGTTGTGTGATGACGTGTTATGTGATGGTTGATTCTGAGCAGCCATCAATGTTTCCATCATCCCATTGATCTTCTCCATATTTCCTTTCAGTGTTGAAACCTCTTCCCGAAGTGCTCTGTTTTCCTGCTCGAGTTTATCCATTCTTTTCTTGCGACCGGCTCGAGTATTGTATCGATGATGCAGAGTCTGAGAAGAGAGACACGAATGAGAACCTGGAACACAAAGGGAATGCAAATGCAGATGCAAATGATGCTTATGATGCAGCAAGCGCTTCAAGGAACTCAAAAGTGTATTTTAAATATCGTAATAGGAAATTTATTTTATTTAAAAATTTTAAACTTTCATAACAACGATACACCTTCAGGGCTTTATTACAATAAACAAACAGAACATAAAGGGAACTAGGGCTTCGATCAACTGGATGATGCTCCTTTCCTTTCACTGAGTTCTTCCATCAACTTGTCAATCCTTTCCTGCAATATAAACTTGTCCAGGGTCAGCTTCTCTACTTCTGCTTTCAGCCTTGAAACTTCATCTGATTCCACTACAAGAGACTTGGGCCGAGGATACGACATTGTCAGAACGAGAGCTCGTTTGCGCGACCACTCCAAGCAAGATTCTGTCACCGTGCAGTTAGGGTTCGTTGTCGCAGTCATCCCTTGTCTGTTGATTCGACGCCAGGCAAGTAAAATCTAAATCTTCAGCTGAAGGTCTTCTCCCTCGTAGAGGAAAATTCTTTTCAGGTTCTTTGGATCAGGTACTTCATTCATCGGATGTCCAAGCTGGCGGCGGGCGAGAATAGGTTTGTAACTAGTGCATCCTTTTGTGCCGAGGAGGGTCACATTGGGAGAATCTCCACAACTGTGAATCATGGGTATTCCTCCGTACCTTAGGTCATGCCAAACAATGTCAGAGTGAGTGAGAGCCATGAGTTTAACGGGCCATTCAGAAGCATCTTTCACATCCCAAAAGGCTGCGGACCTCGATAGGTGCGAAATAAACCACCTATAGAGGATAGTAGTGCAGTAAACAATCTGAGCTTCTCCTTTCAGAATCTTTGAATGAATTAAATGGTATGCGTCCACCAGCAGTGTTGGAACAGGATTCTTGAGCATGAAGATCCTGATCGCGTGGACATCGATGAAATTCTCAACATTTGGAAATAAGAATAAACCATAAACCAGCAATGCGAAAAGATTCTCGAAAGCCCTGGTACTTCCTTTGTCGACAAACTGTTGAGCCTTCTCGAATAAGAACTGAGCAGGCAAACCGTCGATTCCCCCTCTGAAAGTCATGTGAGTCTGGATCTCTAATAGCTTGATGCGAGTCACTCTTGCAATGTCTTCCTGACTGGGTCTTCCTTCTCCACCGTAGAACGGGGGCGAGTCTTTGACGGGGATTCCCAATAAAGCGGAGTACTCCTCCAATATGGGCATCAACTGGAAATCTTGAAAGATGAAGCAGTGGTAGATTACATGGTAGAGTTGAACCAGCGTCTCCAATAGACCAGCAGCTACTTGTACCTGCAATAAAGAGAGGATATGTCCATACTTTGCGGCGAAGGCCTCTGGATCCTTTATCTGACCTCCTAGTTCCCTTAATTGTTCCACATTAAAGACCCTGAAGGTGTATGGAAAAGTTCCCCTCCTTCCATAATCCATTTTACGATATCTAAAGAAACAAACTTTGAGTTCTTTGAAGGAGAATGAAAATGAGAATGCGAATGCAGATGATATGCAAAAGATTCATGGAAACTTAGCTATTTATAATCATTTTGGGATATCAGAAGTCTCATTCTTAATAATCATAAAAATACGGTTACAATCATTAGAATACTAAATGATTGATTTAATACAAAAATTAAAACGCGTTTGTACGCCTTACAACAGTCATAACGTAAAGCTAATGATGATGGACCTAAGGGAACTCTTCCAACGGCCTTCTCGAATCCTTTGACTTCTTCTTCCAATTGAGCCTCCAAGGTATTGATTAAGGACTAGAGTAGCCTTTTTAAAGAATTCCTCCTTTTGTAGTCATGTTAGCTTGAATATTAACAGGAGATAGGAGATGGATTCTTGTCTTGAATAAGTAACTCCATTAGCTGAGAATATTCTTCAAGAGTTATCACCAATAGAGATGGACTGGAGTAGAGTAGATAATATTTCCTCATCGATAAGGGCTTCCCCATATCTGGTCTTGAACCCTTCTTTATCCGTCAATAAGGTCTTCAACCCCCTTAGATCGTCCAAGTTATGACTCTTGTAAAGGTACTTCAACATTTTATTTTTTTATTTTTTTTTATAGTCCATGATATCCTTATGATATTTATAAACAAGACTGAGTTCCATGAATCCTTATGATATGATGTTTATGAATGCAGGGATGCAAACACAAAAAGCACACACAAGCAATCAAACAGACAAAAGTCCTAGGTTTGAAAGGTCACAGCATGGAGCCAAGGTCTAACCATCCCAATAGGTGTGTACTATGGTTTCAAATGTACCTGCCAAACGGGTTCTACAAAGTTCCCAGAGTCTACAACCCATCTTTCAGATATTAACGATTTCCCAAATCACTTGGTAGTCAATAATATTCTCAAGAGAATCTCGTCTGAGTGTAGTATCGCGTAGCGACTATCGCAGAAATAGACACCTGCATAGTCCCCGCACTACATCCTAATAGGCCAAGTTGGGTTAAAGGTAACTACGGTCCCCAGTTCCGAGGGCCTTTAGATCGAAACCATACCGTCTTCACGAATGAACTCGTTGGACAAATATTTTATTCGAGAGGGCCTAGACTGAGTGGTGAAGTCTCAATTTACTTTTTTAGGAATCGACTCCCTCAAAGTATCATTGAAGTCTCACTGTTTTCCTATCTTAATTTCACTCTAGTCCGGGTGTAGGACTTTGTCTCACCACACAAGTAATAACCCAAGCAAACATAACAGATAACAAATATATAATAAAAACATAATTAATCAAGTTAGGGGGAACCCTCTTATGAGAAATTTCCCCAGTGAAGTCGCCATTTCTGTCGCGGTGAAAATTTGATATCAAGCTATTAGTTAACTTGTATCGCATATTTTTAATGTCACCACCGGTCTTTGATTTTATCCAAGGGAAGGGAGAAAAACCGAATTCCCACAATGCCATGCAAATGCACTTAAGATTCTAAGTTCGGGGGTTGGTTATACCTAGGGAAGGTGTTAGCATCCTAGATATCTGTAGTACTCTACAGGAACATCTTGATTAATTTTATATCTGTTATTTGTTTTGCTAAAGGTTTAAGGGTAGGAAAAGAATATGAGTCATCATCTTAAGAAACCCACCACAGTTCTTTGAAAATGTTTGTATTTGTGGGGTATGAGATTGTATGTCCCTTTCTTTGAGATGATTAACATCTAATTCTCTTGTGTGGAGAATTAGGTGGGCTAGTTTGATTTAAAATCAAAATTGAAGGGGGACTAACCTAGGAAGTCTATCCTAAGTTATCTAATTGTCTTATCTTAAGTTTGTCGATTATGATGCAAATGATATGCACCATGCACAACAACATAGTTGTCATGCATGGGATTTTCCCTTGGATATTAATGCGATTAATTTATTGTTATTTAGGCGAGGGTGCTAGCAAAGTGATGCTAGGCTTGTGTCTCGTGATCGATAGGTCGAATGCGATGCCATAAGGCGATCGACTTATATGGGTGGAAAATTGGCTCGACGTTGGATCGAGAAATTTTTAATATTTTTGAAAGGGTTTAGACAAATAGTAACGAGCATATATTCATCAAGATAAGCCTACAAAAGCATGGCAAAATACCAACAAGATAATAGAAACATTCAAGCGTACACTCAATGATCTAATGGGGAATGGTTTGTTAATGGGAGTTTTTTTTTTTTAGGGCCTTATCATTATCGCTTTGAGTTTTATGTTTTAAAGACTATTTTAAATTGAAAAGGTTAAAGGTTTCTTATTAATTAAAAGGATTAATTTAAAGAGAAAAAGTTTTATTATTTTAGAGTTATTACTAAAGATCGTTATTAAAAAAGAAGGTTAAAGGTTTATTATTATTATTTTAAAAAGGTTTTACTAATTAAGAAAAGATTTTAATAAAAGTTTTAATTAATTTTAACTATTATAAAAGAAAATTAGTTTATAATTATTTTTAGTTATGCTCAATAAAAAGGGATATGTAAATAAAAGAGGTTATATTAAAAAGATGGTATTAGAAAGATTCTGTATTTATTTTCAAAAAAAGGTGATTACATCTAAAAACTTGATTATTATGAATTTATTAATAAAAACGGATTAATTATTAAAATAAAATGGAAGGATTATGTGTTGCGCGCAGGGAGAGGGTCTATCATGGATTCTCAAGTCACTCCCGTATGATGCAAACCAGGGTACGATCCAACGCTCACGATGGGAGGGTGCACGGTGATGATGTGTGTGCGCGTGTACATGATCATTGAAAAAACATAAATCAGAAAGAAAAAGGAAAAGTGCCCCCAAAGCTCCCACGATTCTCTCTCTCTCTCTCACTCTCGTATCCTTCTCTTCGTCTTTCCTTCTCTGAAACCTAAATCCCACAAAATCGCCGCCACCCCTACCCCGTAACTCCGCCGCCGCTCTCGGTCTCTTGTCTCACTCGATCCAACAAAAATCAAACAAATAAACCCCACCCCCAGCAAACCCTAACCCCGATCCACTATACTTGGAGATGTTTACAATTTACATTTGAGATCAAAGCATGAAAAAAAAAAGGGAAGGGAGATGATGGCGACGCCGGCGGTGGATGGCTCTGTCGTTGCGTCAATTGAGTCAGGTACTCACGCGAGTTCTTCTTCTTCCTATTTTGATGCATGTATGCTTTGATTCGCCGCGATGGTTATCGAATTAGTCTGCTTTTGGTGTATTTGCTGCTGATGTGATTTTCTATGTTTGGTTCGCCTCAAGGGGAAGGATCCTCTGCTGCAATTTTCTTTGAGTATGTATGGACTATGAATTTCTCTACGAACTGTTTGTGTTTTTTTTTGTATGTTCGTTCTATCTCCGATTTATAGCCAACCCTGCTGCTTTTGAATATGATTCTCGGTTAATGGTCATTAAAGATTGTCATTCAAACCTACCTTTTTGGTTTGGACATGTTTGGGTGTGGTTTTGGAAAGGTTATAATGTTTGAGATTTCAGACTATGTTCTCATTTCGTGTGATAATCTTTTCCTTTGAATGTTGTCTGATATTACTTTGAAAAGAAATTTGAAATTTCTGGTTGTGAATTGAATGACTTTCCATTTGGTTTGGATACTGTTTTGGAAGTAAATTGATAGGGTCCGATTCCATTCTAAAAACAAATTGAATGGTTCTCTCACTACAACCGTACTGCAGCGTATTTATTTTACTCTCAATACTAGGTATTCTAGAAGTTTGCTTGGCTGGGATGTGTTGGTTTTCACGGTTGGCTAATTACATGAATGCTTATTTTTATCATCATTTGGATTAGTTGCTCGTATTTCTGTTTACGACAGCCCTCTAACCAAATCTTTATGCTTTGAGGTCATATGTTTATTCACATCCACGAGCTCCGGTACACCTGACCATCTTGGAATTGCAAAAACTGGAAGTTGCTTCCTTCAGATTAATGGAGTAATCTTTGTGATTCATTCATAGGTAACCAAACTGCCGTAGGCTCATATACTCTCATGGTTTCATTATTCAATTTGACCTCCTTACTGTAATCTCATGGCTTCATTCACCTTGGAAAGAAAAACTTGTGACAATAGCGTAGCGCTCAAATGGCTAACATTTCTATCAGTCTTTTCTAGGTACTGATATTAGAGCAAGGTGATTAAACATGGCCCTCCCAACATACGATCTCAGGCACCCCTTGGTAAGTTCGTCAAACATGAACCAGACATCTGTAACTTACTATTAGTATGTGTAATATGTTCACTGTGATGAATTCTTGCATGATTGACTAGGTGATAAAATCATCCTGTTGTGGCTATTATGGAATGGTAATGTTAGCTACCGTGACCTGTCTGTCTTATGAACATAGCCTTTATTGATTTTGTGGATGTCTTGTTTAGTTCATATTTGTATGCCTCGATTTTCTTTTGATTTTTCTGTATTCTCCTCTTCTATGCAGGTTTGTGAGTTTCCGCTTGCGAAAATATTGAGAGTCGTTCCTACAAAGCAACACATCTTAGTAGTATTGTTCGACCTGCCGGCTCGTGCATCCCTTAACTGTGTATTCAGATTTAAACTACCACTCCATGCTCACTTTCTTATTATCAGTATCTGAATCTTAGGCTTTGCACTCGATTCGCAGGACATGGCTGCAGCATTGACACTATTGTCTGTTGTACTGTCTTGAGATACGGAAGGCTGGGACTATGTCTGCACCAAGATGGTTTGCGCCATGGATGTTGTCTAGGTGATGTTTCATAGTTCCAATTTTAACTACAAAAGAGTTTGTTTTGACTTTGATAATGAAGTTTCCATGTTTTGCACTTAATCTGTCCATGTTTAAATAAGACTCTTGACCAAATCCCCCTTTTTTTTGCAGCGTAATTATTGGGATAACACTGTTAGTTAGCAACAGTACTTAGGAAAAGATACCGTCCTTCCGTATCCGAGTCAACAATTAAAATCTGGAACAATATCCAAAGCAGTGCCAACAAAAAAAAACAACCAGCCTAGTATGCAGTTTAACTTCCTGGTTTGATCAAGTAAGGGATGACGAAGGAACAGTAGTGGTAGGCGATGAGACGAGAATGGAGCTATGATTTTGCCAGCCTTCTACAAGGTATTGAAAGTTACGCGTTTTGCAATAGGTATGTCTGTAGTGCTTTGTGAATTTCCCACCTCGTAATGAACTTTTGAGTTTTGACTTTGTTCATTTTGCTGTGGCAGGTTTTGGATTCTTGGTTTAGTAAAACAAAACGGCTCCGTCAAGTGAAACAAGTGTGTATGTTGAATTCGGTTCCAACACAACATCGTCAATATTCCACAAGTAATCAAGGTAGATTAGTTTCTGAAAACTCATGCTCGAAAACTAGGACCACCTGCAGTATTCACGTCATATTCCGCAAATGCGTTTACCTTTCACAACACCTTCAAACCGAGACAAAGAGCCTACTGCTTACGGACTGCAGCCGATCTTGAGAATCATTTTAGTAGCATAACAATAGATTCGCAACATCTTTGTCTTTGATCGATGCTTACAAATCATCTTGTGAAACAACTTTAATTTACGTTGTATGTATTTCCAACTTGCAACTGTGAACCGTTTGGCAGGAGATTTAATGCTAAAACCAACTTCACTTGTAATTTACTATTGCCAAAACATTCATGTATGAGTCTTATGGTTACAGTATTATTAACGTATCCTTGTATTCAAAATCTCATGACTTGTTTGTTAAAAATGGAACTTTGGAAATTCCTTAGTCTTCAGGTGATTGCAACCTTGAATGTAGATTGATGATGAGTAGTATGCTAAACATTGACTCCAATATGCAATTGGCATGAACTAGCATGACGTCACTAACCCTTTGTAATTTAGAGCTGTGGTACGGCTGGACAATATGGTATGATCCTGTAAATCTGAAACTTTGTGAAGACCAATGAATTTGGCATCGTCTTGTATGTTTTGCAACTTGTAATTTAAGTGGTGATATGGGCTTTGTATTTAAGCTATCACGAGCGTGACTTTAATAAGACATGGTCACAAATCTCCCCAAAGTTTCTTCTAAGCGAATAATTTCAGGATGGCCCAAAAAAGAAGTTCTAACAGTAAGGTTTAGATGGAAACCCTAAAGTCACTTTGAATCTGACTCGATTGGTCACGTCTTGAAATACTTGATTATGATAATCTAAAACATGAAATCATTGTACCTGTGGAGGATGGTCAGTCACAATGAACATGCACACAAGACCGCATGACCTAAAGATGCTATACAAAAAGGAACGGGATCTTAGGGTCAAAAATTAGGGTGCGACACAACATAAACCAAAATATGAAATGCATTAAACTAAAATCCTAGTCCTCAAGGTCTCTTTCCCCTAAAGTTGTGACCCCTTCCTCTGAAGTAATGATCTGGAGGTGGAGGAAGTGGTTGCTCTTCCAGACGCTTGATAAGCTCAAACACGGCCTGATTGAGAGTATTGAGACTGTTAGTCAACCACTGAGTCTGACTCGCAGCAGTAGTATCCAGAGTGTCAAATCTAGTCATGACTGCAGAAGCAAACCGATTGAAGTTCTGATTATGCGCTTCCAACTGGTTTGTGAGAGCAGTATGCCTCTCCTCCTGTGCAGTCATAAAACTCTGTTGCTGAAGCTGCATTGAGCGCAACATTTCCAGGACTTCCTCATTATTTTGTTGTGGTTGCGGTGTAGGAGTAGGAATGTAGTACTCTGGCTGTTGCCACTCATTGTTTGGAGGATTATAAGAAGAAGGGTTAATAGTGAATTTCACCCCTGTAATGTTAGCGAATTTTGCTTTTCCCCCCTCCCTGCCTTTTGGCAACGGTTTTTTCAAAAAAATCGTTGCCAAAACCTGCCTTTGGCAATGGTGGGGGGGGGGGGGGGGGGGTAAACCGAAACACGCTCATATGGCAGGGGGTAAATCAATATTAACCCTAAGAAGAACCAAGTGACGCCCATCCGGTATATTGCCACTCACCCTATCCCTGATTAGCATATGGATCATGAGAGGGAGAGTGACCCATCCACTCAGCATTATCCTATTCCACATGATGCTCTTCTGTTTGCATTCCATCATCAACTTCTTCTTCTTGCTCATTTTCTTCTTCATCTTCGTCTTCATCCGCGACATCATAATGAATACCTTGATGTGTAGTTTTATACCGAAACTTGTATTGATTATCTTGATTGTCCCAGAAGTATCACATTATGGTGAGAGTTTTCTGGCTGAACTCTTGATCAGATGTCAATGACATATAAGGAATGCCTTGGACTACCACTTATGCCTTGTTCAAAATACATTGAATAAAAGATGTATAACATAGTGTCGTACCTCGACTGGAGTCACGGAGAGCAAATATTCTACTTATGATGTAATAAGGCCAGTGAATATGCTTCTTATTTTTCAACAAATAGATCAAATGAACCTCAACCTGATCAACCCGTGAGTAGCCTCCCTTCTTGGGATGTAGAATGTGAGCAACGATCCACTGGAGAATCCTATCGACGGTCTTCAACTACCCTGTTGTAATCGTCTTAGGAAACAAATTACTATTTACAATGCTGACAGAAAAAGGATCTCGCAGCATGGAGTTCAAGGCAGTCTTAAATTCATAATCATTAACAAACTTAGAATTCGTAACCTTAGGAAGAGTAGATCCATGTGGGTCTATATTAACCAAATTCTTCCAGACAGTTGCATTAACAGAATACATTTTGCCACCTATCATGTACTTAAAAGTAGAGCCTTCAAACTTACCCTGAATTCCTGCGTAGAACAGCCTAACCAAGTCCTCATTGTACTTGGTATCACACTCTAAGAACTCATCAAATTTTTTGAAATTCAGCAGTTCAATATTTTCAGGCAAGTGTAAACACTCAGCCCTCAAAGGATAATAAACAAATTGCTTGACAATGGACCGATTACGAAAATCCTTGTTGAAAGTCTCAGTTAAATTGTCAGATAATAGAGAGAGAGAGAGAGAGAGAGAGCATTTACCGGCATGTTTGATGTACTTGCTCTTAAAGTAGAAGCTCTGGATGTTCTCTTTCCGGTGATCCTTGTTTAAGCCATTGAAAGACACCATTTTTAACATAGATTAACAGTACACGAAATTGTAGATGATGATGAACAATGGTCGAATCTTGATGATGAAGATGAACAAACTAGGAAACCTTGATTCTATGTTGAGAGAACCCTTGAACACCTTTTTGATTTAGGAACTTTTGGATTTTTGAGAAGGTATTTGTAATGGGTTTTTAGGATTTTGGAAGTTTGTAAGGAGAAGAGAAGAATGAGGAAAGGTAGTAGATGCAATGTATAATGATGAGAATTGGAAAATGTAACATGCAATTTAATTTGGTCAATTTTTATAACATGAGAATGAGGCACGCGTCTTCCCGAGGAAAAAAATTCAAACTCTGTCAGCGATGCATCGACCGAAACAGGTCATGCGTCAACGCACACTTAAAGAATTTTCATAATTTCAAATTTTTAGAAGGATGTGTCGACCATAAGGTCGACCTACGCTAACCCGCTCCTAAATGTGAGAAAATTTGACATTCATGAGTCGACCCATGGCCTGTTTTGGTTGACTCAAACAAGTAGAACATGGAAAAATACACATTTTGAGAACATTATGCATCAAGTAGAGATAAATAACAGGCCACACATATGTCAAACTTAAAAAATGGATCAAAATTACATCTTAACATGAAATAAACATCAATTCAATCCATATTTTGGCACAATAGGTTACACATATAATTGATCAAGAGTAGTAATCTAAGAAGAAACGTTATTATCTTCGACGATTGATGATAGATGCCTTCACATGTAGCTTAATCTTTTCAATTATTGTTAGTCAAAGAAAAATATAGACAAGCAATAGTATAGAGCATGCAATCATGTACACATAATCAAACGCGATCTGAGATATCGAGAACACCAAGTTCCCTACGGATATTAAAGAAAGGGTCTGTTGCAAGAGGTTTGGTGAAAATGTCCGCAAGTTGATTCTTAGAATCAACATGCTCAAATGCCACATCGCCTTTCTCTACACGATCCCTAAGGAAATGATGTCGTACTTCTATATGTTTTGTGCGAGAATGTAATACCGAGTTTTTGGTTAGGTTAATGGCACTTGTATTATCACACAAAAAATGAATACGTTCAAGTTGAACATTGTAGTCGAGTATTTGTTGCTTAAGCCACAAGACTTGAGCGCAACAACTATCGGCCGCAATGTATTCCGCCTTGGCTGTTGACAAAGCAACAAAAACTTGCTTTTTGCTAAGCCAACTCACTAAGGAATTTGAGAAAAAGTGACAAGTACCACTAGTGCTTTTCCTATCCCATTTGTAACCGGCAAAGTCGGAATCGGAATAGCCAACCAAAGAGCAATCGCTTCCCTTGGAATACCAAAGCCCATACTTTGGAGTACCGCATAGATACCTAAGTATGCGCTTCACGACTTTTAAATGAGATTCCTTGGGACACGATTGGTACCTAGCACACATGCAGACACTAAACATGCTATCTGGCCGGGATGTAGTAAGATAAAGCAGAGAGCCAATCATACCTCTATATCTATTTTCATCTACATCCTTACCATTCTAATCTCGACTCAAGTTGATGCATGCGGAGTGTTAATAGCCTTTGAGCTAGCCACGTCGAAGCGCTTGAGTAACTCAAGACAATACTTTATTTGGCTCACGAATGCCCCTTCATCAAGTTGCTTGATTCGCAATTCGAGGAAATAGTTTAGCTCCCCCATCAGGATCATCTCGAACTCTCCCTGCATTAACTTAGAAAACTCCTTGACCATATTTGTGTTAGTAGAACCAAATATAATATCGTCTACATATACTTGCACCAAAATTTGGTGTTTTCCTTGACGTTTAATGAAGAGATTTGTGTCAACCTTTCCTCTAGAGTACCCTTGATCAAGTAGTAATTTGCTAAGACGCTCATACCAAGCCCTAGGGGCTTGTTTGAGACCGTACAAATCACGTTTTAGCTTGTAAACGTGATCGGGATACTCATGGGACTCAAATCCAGAAGGTTGGACTACATAAACCTCTTCATTAATGTAACCGTTAAGGAATGCACTTCTTACATCCATTTGAAATAATTTGAAGTTTTTCGCACATGCGTAGGCAAGCAACATGCGTATAGCCTCGAGTCAGGCAACAGGTGCATAAGTTTCCTCATAGTCTATTCCTTCCTCTTGGTTAAACCCTTGCGCAACCTAGCGCGCTTTATTTCTAGTTATATCCATTTTCGTCGAGCTTGTTCCTAAACAACCATCGGGTGCCGATTACTCGATGGCCTCGCGGAGGAGGGACAAGGTACCAAACCTCATTTCTTTTAAATTGATTCAACTCATCTTGCATTGACAAAAACCAATGTTCATTGAGTAGGGCCTCTTTTGAGTTTTTAGGCTCAACTTGCGAAACAAAAGTGGAGTAATAACAGAAGTTACTTAACTTGGAACGAGTAGTTACTCCCTTTGAGATGTCACTGAGAATGTTATCGATGGGATGGTCTTTGGAAGACTTCAAAGCTGGAGGAAGGTCATCTTTATTAGACGGATGATCCCCCTTACTCTTCACAGGTTGGTGATCTTTTTCCTCCTCAACATGCACTGCTTCATGTTGATCAGTCCCTTTATTAGTGTCCTTGAGTATGTCTTCTGAAGATACACCTGCACCATGAAAAGAACTACTTTTTTCGACATTTTTCGGATAAGACTCGTCAAAAGTAACGTGTACCGAATCCTCAACAGTAAGTAACCTCTTATTATAAACCCTATATGCCTTACTAGACTAAGTGTATCCAAGAAATATACCTTCGTCAGCCTTAGCATCAAACTTACCAAGTGTCTCTTTACCATTATTCAACACGAAAAAATTACAACAAAAAACGTGAAGGTGAGATATGTTGGGCTTCCTCCCTTTTAAAAGCTCATATGATGTCTTATTTAGAATAGGACGGATGAGCACCCTATTCAAAACTTAACAAGCCGTACTAATGGCATCAGCCCAAAAGTATTTTGGAAGGCTACTCTCATTGATCATAGTCCTTCCTAATTCTTCAAAAATTCTATTTTTATGTTCCATAACACCGTTTTGTTGAGGGGTACATGGTGCGGAAAAATTATGATCAATCCCATGGCTTTCGCAAAATGCTTCAAAAAGATGATTTTCGAACTCACCTCCATGATCACTTCAAATTGATATAATGTTTGTGTTCAATTTGTTTTGAGATAACTTGGCAAAATTTTCAAACGCCGAAAAAGTATCGCTCTTGCTTGCTAAGAAAATAGTCTAGCAATACCTAAAAAAGTCATCGAGAAAGAATCACAAAACCATAATAGTTACCACCTAGGCTCTTAATCCTAGATGGTCCAAAGAGGTCGATATGGAGGAGCTCAAGGGGTCTCGTGGTTGAAACAATGTTTTTAGACTTAAACGAGATCCTTGTTTGCTTCCCCATTTGGCACGCATCACATAAGTGATCCTTTGTTAATTTAATTTTGGGTAAGCTGATTACTAGTTCTTTAGAAACTATTTTATTAAGCAAATCAAAATTGACATGCGCCAACCGTCTATGCCATAACCACGAGTCTTCACTCATGGTGATTAGACACTTGTCGCTACTCAATGATACCTTATTCAAATCTAGCATATAGACGTTATTGACCCTCAGGCCTTTAAACACATCCTTTTTATCACTATTTTCAATTATGCAACAATCCTTTGAAAATGATACTTTATAGTCCTTGTCACATAATTGACTAATGCTCAAGAGGTTGTGTTTAAGACCCTCAACAAGAAGCACGTCTGAGATAGTAGTAGATGAGGGATTACCTACACTACCTTTGCCGAGTATTGACCCTTTATTGTTGTCTCCATAGGTAACAAATCCCTTTTTCTTCGCCACGAAATCGATGAAAAGAGATATGTATCCCGTCATATGTCTTGAGCAGCCACTATCAAGAACCCATCTTCTTTCCATGGTCTCAAGGTGTTGTACCTACACAATCAATCAAGGGAAATAGGTACCCAATTCTTATTGGGTCCTTGGTTGTGAGTGAAAATAGGATTGCATTTGGGCAACCATTGATAAACGCCTCTAGGAACTAAAAACCTCCTAAAGCGACATTTTGCAATGGTATGACCCCTTTTGCAACAATACAAGCAAGTAAGGTTAACATGAGAATCACTTTTGCTAGGTTGATCTCTAATCACATAAGTGTATTTTTGATATGGATTAATCATGCTTTTCTTAAAATGTGATCTATCAATAGCAAAAGTCATCTTTGGTTCTAGAGCCTTGTCAAGTTTGGCCTTTAGAGTTCTAACCTCTTTTTGCCAAATATGCAAGTATCACAACCAAAATTTAACCATTTACTCTTGTCTTCCTCAACATCTACTTTTGTTACTTCCACCATAGAATTTTTGAGAGCCTCTAATTCCTTTTTGGAATCAGTGATCTTTTGCTCCAAATGAGGAAATATTTGTTTATTTGAAGCTAAACGTTTAAAGGCTTCCTTGGCCTCATGGTGTAGAGTATCAAAAGCATGTTGTAATTTAGAATAAGATAGTGTATTAGAGTTATCATATTTAGAAAGTCTTACCTTTTTGTTCTTTTTTCTTTGGTGAGCGGAAAGGCAAAGGTTGACGGACTCTCCTTCGTCACTTGAACTTTCATCACTAGATGATTCACTATCGCTTTCCCAAGCAATATAGGCTCTTCTAGGTTTACCTTGTTTCTTTCCTTGACGACTTTTATCCTTTCCTTTGTCCTTCTTCAACAATGGACAATTCGGCTTATAGTGGCCGACTTTTCCACAGTTATAGCAAGACCCCTTAGTTTTTCCACTCTTTTTGTCTTCATTCTTAGAAGACCTTGATTATTTTCTAAAGTTGACGAGGTTCTTCTCCGAATGTTGAATACCATTTTTCTTTATATAGCGATTGTATCGCTTCACAAATAATCTCATGTCTTGATTCAAATCCTCTTGCTCATCATCACTAGATTCACTCTCGCTTAACTCATTTGCGGAGGACTTTGAACTAGAAGTCTTTAGAGCTATTAACTTCTTTTCCGCATCTTTGGTCTTGTTCTTTTCCTTCTTCTCTCTTTTCTCAAATTGGTCTAGGCTAATGAGCATTTGCTCATGTTCCTCGAGCTTCCCAAATAAAGTTGTGTTGTCTAACGTCATTAGGTCATTGGCTTCTTTTATGGCGGTCACCTTTGGTTGCGAATCCCTAGTAAGACACCTCAAGATTTTATTAGTAGCAACGTCATTGGAAATTGGTCTACCAAGTGAGTTAAATATATTGATTAAATGAGTGAACCTCTTTTGCATGTCGGCAATGGTTTCCCCTTGCTTCATGTGAAAGAGGTCGAACTCTTGAGTCAAAGTATTGATTCTAGCTAGCTTGACGTCATTAGTTCCCTCATGGGCAACTTGTAACGCGCCCCACATAGCTTTAGCACTCGTACAATGTGAAACTCTATAATACTCATCAACACCCAATGAGAAGATTAGAATATTTCTAGTTTTCCAATCGTAGTTGTACTTTTTCTCGTCTTCTTCATTCCATTGTGCTTCAGGCTTAGGTACTACCACGTTATTCGCATCGGTCATGGTAATTTTCATTGGACCGTTTTGTATAACGCTCCATACCGTCCTATCAATAGAATTGATGTGTACACGTATACAATTCTTCCAGTAACTATAGTTCTCACCGTTAAAAATCGGTGCTCTATTGTAAGGCCCTTTCGATTTGTTTGCCATTTTCTAAAAAGTTATACTTGAAGCACTAGATAAACCGGTGCTCCTGATACCACTTGTTAGACGACGGCAATTGATCTAGAAGGGGGGATTGAATAGATCACTACTTTTTAATTGTGAGTCAGCGCTTAAATTTGTTTTTAAAAATTATTTGCGGAAGCGGCCGAGGAAAATTGTTTTTAAACGAACCGGTTACTGAGAGAATCGGATATGCGTAAGACAAATGGAATGAAAGGCTTGATGAGAAAAATTGAATCACAACTTAACTATTAATTAATTTACCAACAACACTCATTATTGTGCAATCTCCAATGAATAATAAAAAAATTAAACCAAAATAGACAATATATCAAACACCTTGTAAGCGTTCAATTTATCGAGCACTTGGAGTGCGAAGCACTCCAAGCTAAACCTTCTATGTTAGTTAGTGCAGAATTTTCACTAAGCACAATCCAAATTGATTGTGCAATGTTTTCAAATCAGTTTTTCTACACTAAACTATACCAGAATTTTTATCGATCAATTGAACAATCAAGAGCGTAAACAGTTTAAAAATTAAAGGAGATAGGGAAAGGGAAACGACACCAAGTTTGTTTAGGCAGTTCCCCTTTCGTCCCTGTTTCGGGTACGTCTGCCCCCAATTTTAAAACTAGAATTGAGATATATATAATCTTGTTTGCAAATTGTTTTTACAAGAGAAGCCTTAGCTATCACACACTCAAGAAACTCCGTTGATGCTGATACTATGTCTTCTCTTCCCTTTATTCGAGTCGAATCAAGTGCCTTGAACTTGTTGGATGAACCTCCATTTACCGTTACTAGATTGAATGAACACACCGGTCTTCAATCACCTTCACTCGGCTGATTCCGATCCACACATAATTCGATCCCCAAACCTTTGTTGCACAATCCTCCATTTGATGTTATTAGATCAATAAAACCCACCGTTCTTCGATCACCTTCGCTCGGCTGAATTCAATGCACACAAAGATCAGATCCAAAAACCCCTAAATCCAATTGATCTTGGACGACAAAACCCTAGAGGTTTTATTCAAGAAAAAACCCACTGAAACATTCACCCTAACCAAGATACACTTCTATGTTTGGACGTTATCACCTCATGATGCAAAGGATCAACAAAAATGGTTATGTGTATTTGTTGAGAAAATGCAAGAATGAAGATGAAGATGATGAGAGAGAATTTTCAGTGTAAATTTTTCACTTTTTCTTGTTGTTATTGAAAAAATGAGGAACCAAGTATTTATATGATGCTAGGACCAACTACCATAAATAACAGCATTTTGAAACTTAGAGAGATCATAAAAATAATCCACATTAAGCGAAGAGTCGACCTAAGTTTAATGAGAGTCAGCCTACGCTGACCCGTGGGCAAATCTGTGCAAGTCTGAGTACCATGCGTCGACCGCTACAGGGGTCATGCGTCGACGCATGGCTGAATAAAATGCAGAATGAGGAATGGCTACAGTATGCGTCGACTAGAGGGTCAGTGTGCGCTAACCCGAGGAAAATTCAACAATGCCAACTTTTCATGAGTCGACGTAAGCTTGGTTTAGGTCGACTCAAGCTACCAAAACGCCTAAAAACTGATTTTTGAACATGTTTTCATCTACTTAGGCAATGTTTATGCAAACCTAATGTAACACCCCAAATTTCGTAAGAATGTTTATTTAATTCGTTTAAATATTATATTCGTGAATTCCTGTGATTTTTGGTGGTTTGTGTCGATGTCGGTAATTTTGTAAAGTTTTGGGTTATTTAATTAAATAATAGTATATATATTATGGAATATAATGTATTATTATTTATTTTAAATAATGTTAGAGGAATTAAGGGTAAGATGGACATTTGAGGAGGATTAGTGAGGGCATTATGGAGAAAGTCCAATTTTGAGGCCCAAGAGTTAGGTTGAATATTTAAGGAGGATTTTGAGAATGGGGTTCATTTTTTTTAGAACGTGAAAAGAAGGTGAGAGCTCTGAGGAAAAGGAAAAAGGCGAGGAATACGAGAAGGTTTCCAAAGACTCAGAGAGAAGCTTCGAATCGACAATCTAAGGTATGAGGAGTAATTACCTTTCATTGTTTTCATTATAGGATTCGATGTAATTGAAGTGGATTTTGGGGTTTTTGAAGGATTTATGAGTTGTTGATGATTTAGAGGTATTTTGAGGACCGATGATGGATTATTAAGGGTTGAATTGATTCGGGCATGTCATACCCCAAATTTTGACCACTAAGATTTTCCATCATTGTGCAAATCATCATCACAATATGGATGAACAATCATGCCTCATCAAATGCCTCAAGGGTTGTTGAGCATTCACTACAATCAAAATTAGGGTTTTAAGCCCTCTCAGAGCCTTAGACAAAGGGTCAATCAAGGAATGACTTGATCTTCAACTTGTCTAACCTCTAAAATATCCACAATGGAGCAAAAGGATTCTCACATCAAGGATTAAGCACAAGGTTGCTCCCTTCTAGGGGGATCAAGTCTCAAGATCGACAGTGTCACCAAATTAGGGTTTTGGTCGACCAGGGCCTCCAGATAGAAAATTTTCATCTGGGCACAAGCCAATGATCCAAAACATAACCTAATATACTCCATGGGACCTCATGGACCCAATCATCAAAAGTCAGGAATTAGGGTTTCTTGACCTAATTCACCCCTAAGTTGACTTTTGGGACAAATCATGAACCAAGACCTCAAGAGAGGATTTGAGGGTCTTTAATATACTATATTGATCCATTTGGAACAATGGATTAATCCAAGAAGCTTGAGCAACAAGTCTCAATTTCATATGCACCACAATTAGGGTTTCGCGAGGAAAGTCAACTGTAACTTTGACTTTTGACTAGGACATGCTCCCAAACCCTAAGACATGATTTAATATACCCTATGACACCCATGGAACATGTCCATCAAGTTTGATTTAGGTCAAGGACATGATTTCCTGAAGAATTGCACAGTTTGGAATTCATCTGATAAAAAGTCAACTGTGCACAAAAGTCAACTTTGACTTTTTGAGATTTTTCACCAAAATGGATTTTTAACCCTAAAATGATGTTAATGTATGATTTTAATCATCATTCATCAAGAAAAATCAAAGAAAGTGGGATAACTTGTAAAATGGGTAACCATAAAAACTTAGAAAATTTTCTAAGTTATGGAAAAAGTGACACTAATGTGCTAACTTTGGAGGACCATAACTCCTAAACCACAAGGCCATTGTTCCCCATTCAAAGCTTGATTTGTAGATCACATTGCCCTCTACAAAAGCTTCATACTGACCTATGTCCAAATTCCTCATGGATTTTGAGTTAGGGAGTGATCAAAATCAAGAAAAGTCACTTTCTTCCAACACTTACTGAAAATTTCACTAAGTCAGAATCTGCCTTTACTTTTTTCCAAATGTAGGGGGATTTTTCACTTGGATTCAAAAGAGATCAAAACCAAACATGTTCAAACAGTTGTTGTATCATGTAAGGGCTTTCCAAAATGACCAAGAATATTACCAAATTCGATTTGGGCTATGAGATATGACATTGGTAAGTTGCCTTGCTGAAATCTGCCAAGGCAAGGCAGATTTTTGCACTTTTGGTCGATTTGCCAAAATAAGCCAAATTCAAATGCTCCTATCCACTTGGACACCTCTTAGGATTGAATCTAAAGGGGACAATCACTGAGCCAAGTCTCCAAAGTCATTGGAATAAGAAATAGCATGTTGAACCTAGAATTGCCAAAATAGGGACAAGACTCCAATTTTGGATTAGAGCATTCAATGAAAGCATCAAGGTGGCATGAACTGAGCTCTTAGCAACTGAATTCAGTCAAGACTTATCCAAGACCAAGGGGACCAGCAGCCTGTGCCCTAACCTCTAGTCAATGGCTAGAGGAGACTTGGATTTTCATTTGCCAACATTGGCCAAACCTACTCAGCAGTTGCCATTCACTATTCCTTGCAAAACAAACTTGCTCTACTATAAATAGAGCTCAATTGTGATCAGTTTAAGTACACCAAAGGCCTACAACACTTGCCTTTCTCAAAAACCACTTCTCACTCTCAAAAATGCCCTTCTTAGCAAGTCACTATCGGGTTTTTCATTAGAGAGTAATTCCACTCAAACCAATCACACACACACCTCATATACATCATATGTGAGCTGATCAAATACTTAAATAACAACTGGAACACTGATTTCTCAGAATCACCAGTCAATTGCTCAAGGTTTAACCAAAGTGCAGTTGAGATGCCATGAAGTGATCCAGCCATTCTCAGTCAAGTCCAAGCATTCAAACACACTCCATAGGGTGTAGGGAAGCTGTTCAGATCATCACAATTCATCTGTAACACCTCCTACTCAGAAATCAATTTGCTCTTACTGTCACGACCTAGAGGTAAGCTTAAACTTGGTCATCTCTCAATCTATGCATATTTCCTCGCACAATACTTTTGCCAAATGTTCATAATCATGCATGGAATGTTTCCCCTCAAGTAATTGCTTTATTTGAATCGTGTATTAAAAATCCCAGCCTTCATGCAGAAATTAGGGTTCATAAGGATTTATCGTGATTTCTTGTTTTATGCTTAATTTAAATGAAATTAATTATCATAAACATGATCGTGAGGTTGAGACGAGCATATTGATATGTGGATTGCATGATATAATCAAGTATTCAGTGAGATTGGATGGAAAATGCAAATTAGCCAAACCCAGAACACGCGCGTGTTCTTCAGCTGTTCTTGGCGCCATTTCTTTCAAATTCCAATATTTGAATTTTTTGATTTTATTTAATTGATTCAAAAATTAATTTATCTCTGAGTTTTAATGATTTTGAGTTGATTCTTTTTTTAATAATTCACAAAAATGTTAAAATATTTTATTTTCCCAAAAAATCCCAAAAATATTATTTATTTCATATAATTGATATTTTTGCAAAGAATTAATGTTTTAATTGTTTTTAACATTTAAAATATTTTTGCCATCTTGATTTTGCAATTTTTAATGCCTTCTAATTATTATGTAGGTCAACACTTAATTTTTGAAGCATTAATCCAAGATCACAATTTGTTTTCCATATGATAAACAATTTTGATCATTTTAATTGAATTTTTTATTCAATTAAAACACATTTTGAAAACAAATTAGGGTTTTGGATTAATTCAACCCTCATAAAACATTTTCAAAACACTTTGGGCCTCTAATAGAGTGTAAGACCCAATCCTTTTTTGACCAAATCATTTTTGGGCCTCAGTGCATTGTATAAGTCCCGATACCGTCAAAAACAAACGGCGCGACCGTAGCCTTTTGAAAAATAACCTTTTGGGCCTCTCCTTGAGCTATAAGCCCCATTAAAAACTTTTGGGCCTCTAATAGAGTGTAAGACCCAATCCCCTTTTAACCAAAAACAACTTTGGGCCTCGCTTATTGTATAAGTCCCTCTGCGTTAAAAGAAAACCTCGGCGCGATCGCCAATTTAAATGGAAAAATCATTTGGGCCTACCCTCGTGTTATAAGCCCCACTCTTTTTCTTTAAACCTTTTTGGGCCTCTTGAGAGAGTGTAAGACCCAAATCCCTTTGTACAGGAAAACATTCTTGGGCCTCAGTCACTTGTATAAGTCCCTCTGTACAAATTCAAACAGTGCGCTCACTGATAAAACCCTGGGCCTCTCATTGAGCTGTAAGCCCCAAATCTTTCTTTTCAAAGCACTTTCTCCTTTGATTTTGAATATACTGTTGTTTTCAATCTATCTTTGTTGAACAACTAACCAAACACCATGGAAGCTCTACAACCGAGTAAGTGTTTATATGCTTTCATTTACCGCTTTCATATACATATAACTATATTGTGGGGCTATTTCGCTGTAAGTCTTCTTTCATAAACTCATATCAAATGTGTAATAATAGTATAAATATTTAGAGTTTCCCCGGCAACTACGTCTAGCATTAAGCCCGTTGATCACTCTTAGAAATAGTCAAAACTAGATCCCCATAGGATTACCAGACACAGTCTTCCCTCCTCTTGGGGTTAAACAATATGGAGATATGAAAGGCAGCATTCTCTGTGAACCCTTTCATAGACTGTCACTCGTAGAAGTTGTCAAAGAAACTCTACTCCCCAGAGATGATCTCTTCTCCGTGAATTGCATCTCTTGAGTTTCTTCCAAATTCTCGGACTTTCCTGGCTTGATCTATTCTCGGTGAATGGCATGTCTTGAACTTCTCGGGGTTTGGGGACCCACAGGCTTCTTAAAAGCACTTGTCAAGAAACTCTATTCCCCAGAGATGATCTCTTCTCCGTGAATTGCATCTCTTGAGTTTCTTCCAAATTCTCGAACTTTCCTGGCTTGATCTATTCCTTGTGAATGGCCTGTCAAAAGCATCGGACTCCTCTTGGGCATTGTTCAAGGACCCAAAGGCTTCCTAAAAGCATCCCCGCCTCCTCTTGGGCGTTGTACAAGGACCCGTCGGCTTCTTAGAAGTATTCACAGCCTCCTCTTAGGCTTCTTATAATGATCTCTTCCTCCGGGAATGATAGCCTCCTCTTGGGCTTCATACAAGGACCACTCGCCTTCTTAAAAGTTTCCAGCCTCCTCTTGGGGTTCGTACAAATTGTCCCGACGACCTCCTAGAGGTATAAGAACAAAACTTAGTCATCTTCATAGAACAGTCATTTTCAAGAGTCTACAACTGTTTCTTAAAGCATAATACAAAAGATGAAACTCTAGACACGGACAGTCTAACATCCTTGAGTCTCAAAGACATTCTCAAGTGACCCCTTCAAAAATAGGAAGGAACCCCGTAGACTCGGACAGTCTCAATACCTTTTGGAGATCCCACTTCCTTAAAGAACAGGAAATATCCCTGATCCTCGAATCAAATCCCTGAGTGTAAACATTACTCATATAAGAACTGATTTTCTCTTTAAATCAGCATATTGGACCTGTCACTCAACTGAAACAGCACCGTAGCCTCCTCTTAGGCTTTGTACTACGATTTTCCCCAGCGGAGCTAACAATTTTAGCCTCCATCTCGGGCTTCGTACGAGATACCAGGACTCCCTCATTGAGTCAATCACCTCTTTCGCCTCCATCTCGGGCTTTGTACGAGATACAAAAACTCTCTTGTTGAGTCAAATAGCCTCCATCTCAGGCTTTATACGAGATACCAAAAGATTCCCTCGTTGAGTCAAAACCTTTAGCCTCCATCTCGGGCTTCGTACGAGATACAAAGTCACTCTCTTGTTGAGTATAAAAGATTCTCTTGGTGAGTCACCATATTAGCCTCCATCTCGGGTTTCGTACGAGATACAAAAACACTCTCTTGTTGAGTATAAAAGATTCTCCTGTTGAGTCAACCCTTTTAGCCTCTCTCTCTTGGGCTTCGTACGAGACACATAAAAACTCCCTCTTGTTGGGCCAATAGCCTCCTCTTAGGCTTTGTATAAGAAAACCACTGGTTGATCCAATCAACCTTTTAGCATCAAAGATGTGCCTCGTTCACAGTACACAAACATCAACAACTCCTTCCCCTTCATCTAATCACTGTAAGCGGCAAGCCTCTGTATCATCTACATCCATGCCACTGTCCCTCTTTTAGCATGAGAAATTCCTAAGGAAAGATAGCATTGCTCTACACTGAGTTAAATTCTTCTCCTTCAGGTTGGAAATCCCCTATAAAGGAAATTATGGCATTGCCGGATTCACACATCCCGGTTAAAGTAATTCTCCTTTATAAACAGTTGTGACATACAACCCCCTCTTTAGAGTTGACAAATTCTCTCTAAAGTCAACACCCTTTTAGCTTCATATCTTGGGCTTTGAACAAGATACAAATCACCTTTAGCTTCACATCTTGGGCTTTGAACAAGATACAGACCACCTTTCTCTTCACGTCTTGGGCTTTGAACAAGACACCAAATACCATTTCCTCCCATAGAATAGGAGGAACTACGAACGCTCTGATTTCTCTGTTTCAGTAAACGGGAATACGTAGGCATAAGATTGAAAGAAAAGATCTTAGCGAGCACACTAATCAAAAACCCTAAATCCCATACTCTCACATATCTATCAAAAAGCATCAGTCCTAACATCCTAATCCTTGTTCCCCGCTAGAAACCTGTCATTCTGTCAAAATAACACAAGAAAGGCCCCACCACATTGATCGCATCCGTAACCTAACAGACCGCTGTTTAAACTCAGTATGCAAGCAGAGTTAATTGGAGACATCTATTTCCCTTCCTTCATCAGCTTTAATAGGATAAAAAATGAATCGACTTGTAGTAAACTAACCCAAAGAGCGGTAGCGCTTAAGAACCGCGTCCAAAATCGCTCGCTACAGAAAAGTGGCGCCCACCATGGGGCCTCTCATTCTTTCTTAACGTTTAAGGTGAAAACCTTGGACAAATCTTTTTCATGGCGGTGGCCACCACAGAAAAGTGGCGCCCACCGTGGGGCCCTTCTAACCTTTTTTCTCTTCACTTGTGTGAAAACCACAGATTGGGGCTTCCGCCGGGGAACCCATTTTCTGTCAGGAACTTAGGATTCCTAGCTTTAAAAGGTCTAGGACTTTAGGACGAATATATATACTGCTTTTCCTAATTGCTATACCTGTTTATTTTTCTGCTAATGGGAATGCGTGTGATGCCGCATGTGGAAAGATTGAGTATACACTTAAGATAAGTGATGGCGACGAGGTCGACCATCAACCTCAGTGGAGGCTGACCAATGCAACCCATTCCCTCTCATAGGCAATGAGCCGATTGTGATGTCTAAGAAGCTGAGGAGCCAAACCCTTTTGTAGTGCAGAAACTATTGGAAATAGTTGTTATGCGATACTACCCTCATTTGAGGCTGGTGATCTATTCTCGGTGAATGGCACTTACTCTAAGATTGCTTTACAACTCGCTGGCGATCCGCTTGTTGTTCTGCTTTCCTGGGAGGAGCTGATGATAATGAGTACAGATACAAAAATCACCCTAGTATAAACCTTTGGGGATGGGTAGAGCCTTGACTTCATGACAACGACCCTTTGACCCCATGTTTTTTCTATGTTTTTGTGTGCGGCATTCATGCATTCATTTAACAAAAACATTAAAACATTCAAAAAAAAAATTTCTCTTCCAGTCTCTCCGCTTTTCAAATTAAACTAAGACTGTGATTGCAAATATCAGAGAAAAGGATTGTGCTAATGGATTTCGGTATAAGGAGAATTCATACGTACACCTTCAAGGTTCCAAAACTAGAGGATTTGAGAGGTTTGGCGAGAATGATCACAAACCAAGAGGCTTTCAGAGCCAAGTACGGAGGTTTGCTATCTCTTTTAAGGGTCAATGTGATTGAGGGAATCATGGACGCGCTCGTTCAATTCTACGATCTAGTTTATCACTGTTTCACATTCCCGGATTACCAGCTAGCACCAACGCTGGAGGAGTATTCTCATCTGATCGATTTACATATCACTGATCGAGCTCCATTTTCTGGACTGGAAGAGATTCCAAAGAATCAGACCATTGCAAGAGCAATTCATTTGGACGAGTCTGAGGTCAGGACTCACATGACTACCAAGGGTGGCATACAAGGTTTGCCAGCCCAGTTTCTGACAAAGAAAGCTTTGTACTTCGTTAGTATAGGGAACGGGACTGCTTTTGAAAGCATCTTTGTTTACTCACCTATGGTTTATTTTTGTTGCCCAACATTAATAATTTCGTCGATATCAACTCCATTAAGGTTTTTCTCATTGGAAACCTTGTGCCGACTTTGCTCGCGGATGTGTATCATTCTGTACACTTAGGGAATTTGTACAACGGAGGGGAGATCACATGTTGTGTACCTTTGCTTTACAAATGGTTTATCTCCTATTTACCTAAGTCTGCTGCTTTCTGGGATTATAAGAGTGCCTTACGCTGGTCGCAGAAGATCATGTCTCTCACCAACTCTTATATAGATTGGTGCAATAGGATTTATGATGGAATTAGGATCATTGACCGTTGTGTAAACTTCCCCAACGTACCCCTTATAGGAACTAAGGGAGGAATCAACTATCATCCGATATTGGTTCGCCGTCAGTTTGGATACCCGATGAGGCACGTCCCACGGAATGCTCTCTGGAAAGTCTTTTCTTCAAGGAAGGAGAAAATGACAGAGCACTAAAGACGAAAATAGTGCATGCTTGGAAACACGTTCATAAGAAAGGATGGGAGTCTCTAGGAAAACCGGATTGTGTCTCGGTGGAGCCTTATCTCCACTAGGTACAAACTAGAGCTCTCAAGCTGAAGATGCCTTATCCTCGTTACGGAATTCTTCCGCCAAGGGAATCTGTCATGTACTTCATGACGGAAACTGAAAAGCTTCAGGTTACTCTCAACAAAGTTCAACGGGAGAGGAGGTCTTGGAAGAACAAGTACCGTACCCTCGATGTGGAGTGTATCAAAATACAGCAACTACTGAAAGATAAGGATGCTCTGATCGAGATTTTAGAGCAACATGCTGTGGATAATCAGGATGACCAAAGGAATTTCCTCGCTCCTTTCACTTGGCAAAGGAATGACAACCTGACAACGGCTCAAGAGCCCCAGTCAAAGAAAAGGAAGATACCAGAATCAGCACCCGATTTCTCTTCAGAGAGGACTCGGGACCCATTAGCTTAGGTTTCTATTTCTGCACCTTGTAATCTACTGTATTTCCATTTCTGTAATCCTTTGAATTCAATAAAAATGGGTTTCCCCACTGTTTGATATTTGCAATCTAATTGTCAAAGTTTATTTTGATTAAACCAAAAAACAATTAATATAATCATTGCATTCATCATTCTCACATCGCGTATTCTTCTTACCTACGAATCTCACGTTTGTGTCTCGGTTCTGGAGTCAAACTGTCTCATTCGTATAATACTCGAGCCAATCGTCAGAAAAAGATGGATGATCTTAAGGAAGAGAACAGAGGGTTGAAAGAAGAGATTGACGCTCTGAGAGAGGATATGAGAAAACTTCGTAATGAAATGCAAGCCATGGCAGAAGCTCAGCTACAAATGACTGTGATCTCAGAGATCACCTTAGCGCCCATAGTGGAGAAGTTTGATCCTAGGTATTAGTTGCCGAAAGATCGTCCCTGGGGGATGCCTGTTAACTATATCCCAGAAGGATATGTTCCGCCGATCACTGATGATCAGGGAATCATAACAGAAGCCGTTGGGCCTGAAGCTTACAAACTTCAGGAAAGCGAAGATGCCGGAGGCATACTAAAGACTCCTGAAGGTTACAAACTTTGGAAAATGCCAAGACTCACTACCGTAGTCACAGTACCACCCCTTGTGGTGCACACTGTCCCGGAAGGACAGATTCCACAGATACCTTCTGGTAAAAAGGAAACTATGTTTGACCGAATGGATGAATTCCAGGAACAGTTCTTGGAAATGCAGAAGGAATTGCAAGCCATTCGCAGTCAGGATCTATTTGGAAAGGACGCCGCAGACCTCTGCTTGGTCCCCAATGTGAAAGTTTCGTACAAGTTCCAAGTGCCCGACTTTGAAAAGTACAAGGGTAACTATTGCCCTCAAAGTCACTTAGTAATGTACGCTCGGCGAATGTCAGCTCAGACTGAGAATCAGGACCTATTGATTCACTACTTTCAGGATAGTTTAACCGGTGCCGCATTAAAATGGTACATGGGTTTAAACTGTACTACGATCAGTACATTCAGAGATCTTGGTACTGTCTTTGTCCAACAATACAAATACAATTTCGACATGGCACCGGACAGAGATCAACTCAGATCAATGTCACAAAAGGACAAGGAAACCTTTAAGGAGTACGCTCAAAGGTGGCGCGAAATTGCCGCTCAAATTTGTCCACCTCTTGAGGAAAAAGAGATGACAAAGATCTTCTTAAAGACCTTAAGCTCATTTTACTATGACAGAATGGTTGCCAGTGCGCCCAGTGATTTCACCGATATGGTGGGCATGGGAGTTCATCTTGAGGAAGCCGTCCGAGAAGGACGTTTGGCAAAGGACGCTGGACCATCAAGCAGTAGAAAACGATACGGTAGTGCTCTCCCTAAGAAAAAAGAGCAGGATATTGGGAATATCTCTCTCGGAAAGCAAAGACGATGTTATCAACCAGTAGCAGCTATAACTCCTGCTATCGGCCCTGCGCCTATTCCTACGTATCAACCTCAGGTTGCACAGAGCCAACCTAATCAGCAAAGGACACAACAACCTCTTCAGCAGGCTCGTCCTCCATATAACAACAACCGTACAACACGACCATCAGGGTTTGATCCTATACCCATGTTGTACGCAGAACTATTTCTGTTACTACTGGCTAAGGGGCACATTCAGACTAAGTCTCCTCTTACAGTACCGGAAAATCCGCCTTTTTGGTTTAAGGTGGATCAGACATGCCCTTATCATCAAGGAGGATCAGGGCATAACATAGAGAATTGTCTTAATTTCAAATCCTACGTGCAAAAGCTTGTTAGGAGCGGGCTCTTATCTTTCAAAGATACGAATCCCAATGTTCTTACTAACCCGCTGCCTCAACATAAGAAAGTTGCAGTCAACCTGATTGAGAAAGAATTTTAAAATATCTATCAAATTCACGATGTACTCTTGTTGAAAACCAATTTGGTCAAGATGAATTGTAGACAGAGTGGGTACGGCCATGTGCCACCTCATAATTATCATCAATGTGATGTCTGCTCTAAAAGCAATCAAGGATGTTTGGTAGTGCAATCATCTCTACAGGAACAGATGGATCTCAGATGGATCCAAGAGCACTGAGTTTGTGGAGTCAACATGGTCTACACGAATTCCAGCGTCATTCAAAACCACGACATCCGTGCGATGAATGTCAATTTGGTGGCAATGCACTCAAGGCAAAGCCAGTATCATAATCTGCCATGACACGATTACAGTTCCTGTCTGACTTACTCGGTAAACAAACAGGGATGCTCTTTCATACAAGAGGCCCTCCAGCGTCAGATGGATCTTGGATGGATCCAGGACTACCATGATAGGAACCCTTATCAGATCAACATGGTTCAGATCTTCGATATTCGCATGATGAATACCAACCTGGTAGAGTTACATGCTGAGCAGGTCCGACTCGGATTCTTAATATCACACGACTATCAAAGCTGTAAAGCAGGTTGCGAAAATGATCGAGGTTGTACCCTTGTCCAGGAGGCACTTCAGCACTTGTTAAATCACTGGTGGATGCCAATCTATATGGATGAAGATACTCAGCAGATTAGTATCAGTAACAGGAATCCTACTCGACGTCAAAGTCAGGATGTCCGATCTGTGGAAGCTAACCTAGTGAGGTTACATTGTATTCAAAGTGGGTGTGGCCAGGTGCCCCCACACAACTATGACCGTTGTAGTGTATGTTCGGAAAGTAACCAAGGGTGTTACCTTGTGAGAGCAGCTCTTCAGGGTCAGGTGGATCATGGAGAGATTCGCCCATATCCGGGCTCTGGACCCATCAACTGGACGCCGAACTACCTTGCCAATCAAGTCGAGGATGTTGTCACAATCTCTGGCCGTCACCAGACCAGGGATGTTTTTGCCATCATCCCTCTACTTGACGAATCTAGAGCTCCCAACCGGGAACTGATCGAGATTACTTATGATGGTAAGAAAAATCAGAAGGTTCACATAGTCATCTATCTACCAGGACCACTACCGTATGAATCAACTAAGGTTATCCCTTACAAATACGGTGCAACGACAATTGAAAATGGAAAGGAAATTCCATTACCCTCCATCGTGAATATTACAGACATCAGTCGTGTAACACGGAGTGGTCGAATCTTCAACCGAGGAGTTGGAGAACCTAACAAGGAAAAGGAACTTCAGACGGAAGCTCCCGATCCATCAGTCGGTCAATCCAGTAATCCCGACCTTTCGAAAAATAATGATGAGATGCTGAAACTCATCCAAAGGAGTGAATATAACATTGTTGATCAACTGTTACAAACTCCTTCAAAGATCTCGGTATTATCATTGTTACTCAGTTCAGAATCCCACAGGGAGGCTCTGCAGAAAGTCTTGGAGCAAGCCTTTGTGGAACAGGATGTAACAATCAGACAGTTCGATAGCATTGTCTCTAACATCACTTCCTGCAATAATTTAGGATTTAGTGATGAGGAATTACCCGAAGAGGGTCGCCGTCATAACATGGCGCTCAACATTATAGTTAACTGTCAGGACGATGCTTTAGCCAGCGTACTGGTAGACACAGGGTCAGCCCTGAATGTTATGCCGAAGTCCACTTTGATGCAATTATGATTCAAAGGCCCTCCGATGAGAATCAGTGAGGTCGTCGTCAAAGTGTTCGACGGATCCAGAAAAATAGTTATCGGCGAAGTTGATCTTCCCATAACTATCGGTCCTCACACTTTCCAAGTCACTTTCCAGGTCATGGACATCCGGGCAACATACAGCTGTTTATTAGGAAGACCTTGGATACATCAGGCTGGAGCAGTCACTTCGACCCTCCACCAAAAGCTAAAGTTCATTCAGAACGATCGGCTTGTCACAGTCTGTGGAGAACAGGGCTTGCTCGTGAGTAACTTATCATCATCTACTTGTGTAGAACCCGAGGAGGTTATTGGGACGCAGTTCCAAGCGCTGTCGGTCGGAAAGGACAATCAATCCCAAGGAGGAACCTCGATTTCCTTATACAAAGATGCTATCAAAGCGGTCGAGAGTACCGATACAGCCGGATGGGGACAGCTTGTCATTCCTATTGACAATAAAACAATGAAGGGTCTTGGTTTTTCTGCAACCTGTACCCAGACAGCTGCCAGCGATGGAAGTCTTCATCCCATTCAGAACTTCTTCCACAGTGGAGGTTTTCTTCACCCAGTCCCTTAAGCAGTCCATGCTATCAATGAGGAAGATCCCTCTGACACAGAGGAAGAGTGGAAGTCCTATCTTAACAAGGACGGTTATATGTCTCAGGACGAAACGCAAACTCCTTTTTGCTTTCCTACAGAGAGTCTGAGATTTATACCCAGATCATATGTCGAAATGATATACGGAGGTTGTGATCCGGAAGGATGTCGTGCTCCGCCAAATTCATTAGAGGAAGACACTCTAATGAAAGACAACTTTGACCACGACTATTATGGCACAATGGATGGTCTGCCAATGTGGCAACCTTATCCAGGAGACTTGAGGCAAGAGAGTCAGCCGAACAATGAAAATCAGCTGACCATCATTGAACATAATACATGTGTCCCCACCATATGACGATGAATTTGCAACGTTTGCAGGACTAGAATTCATCAACTATGCTTTTCCCGAGGTCAAAGTCATCGAGAGAGATGACCCCTCCAGTTCCAAAGAAGTGTGGGACACCCTGGGACAACCAAGTGGAAAATTTGACTATATGGTCAAGTACACCGCTCCTGAAAGCTCTCGTATCAGGCTCGAAGACTTCCAGCCAACTGGATGGGGAGATACAGCTGAGAGCACGAATGCTATGCAAAATACAACTGTGGAATTCTCCTACGACAAATCTGCCTGGGAGACAGATTCCAATGAGCCTGCTCCACTAGAAATCAGCGTTATTTCTGAAGACAAATCGAGGAAGGTGCCAGACTTTGTGATTCACTGAGGAGTTCGCCGTCAATAGGTTGTTGTTGATGCTCCGAGAGTCATTCGTCAGTCAAAGTAATTGCCATCTTTAACCTTTCACCCTGCCCAGGTGAAACGGATGTTTTGATAGGGCTCGCTTTCTGTAAATTTTCCCTCTTCGCTTCGCCCAAAGCGACAGAGTTTTTGTTTTACAGGGTTGTAGTTTCAAGAATCGACTTGTTCATTAATAAAATAATGTCGTTCTGTAATTTCTACATTTATTGTTGTTTTCTCTTTTTGCTTTTTCAGAAAATGGTAATCCTAAAAAACAATTAAAAATAAAAACAAGCAGTAAAATAAATACACTGCACACACTCGCATTTTCTTTATCTCTTCTAAACACGAATTATCACGTCATGCAGATTACTTGTTTTAAACCCAGTTGAAACATATGATCTGATGCCTTCTCCCGACTTTGAGTTCCCGATATTTGGGGCTGAAGAAGAAGTTGACAACGAAATTCCAGAAGAGATCTCTCGACTACTCAGACAGGAGGAAAGGTCCATTGAACCTCACAAAGAGCCATTGGAAACGATCAATGTGGGTTCGGAAAGAGAGAGAAAAGAAATCAGGATTGGGGCACGGCTCAGTCCAACTGCCAGAGAGGGTTTGGTAAAGCTTCTCAGAGAATTTCCCGATGTATTCGCTTGGTCCTATCAGGATATGCCAGGGTTGGATACCAGCATCGTAGAACATCACTTACCATTAAGATCTGAATGTCCACCGGTAAAGCAAAGGTTGAGACGCACTCATCCGGACATGGCCATCAAAATCAAAGAGGAGGTACAGAAACAGATCGACGCAGGTTTCCTCGCTACATCTGAATATCCTCAATGGTTAGCCAACATCGTACCCGTTCCCAAAAAGGACGGAAAGGTCAGAATGTGTGTTGATTACAGGGATCTGAACAAGGTAAGTCCAAAGGACGACTTTCCTTTACTACACATTGACATGCTGGTAGATAGCACAACAAAGTTCAAAATTTTCTCCTTCATGGATGGATTCTCGAGCTATAACCAGATCAAAATGGCGCCGAAAGACATGAAGAAAACTTCATTCATTACCCTATGGGGTACCTTTTGTTACAAGGTAATGTCGTTCGGTTTGAAGAACGTCGGGGCAACCTATCAAAGGGCCATGACTACTCTGTTTCATGACATGATACACAAAGAGATAGAGGTATATTTCGATGACATGATTGCAAAATCTAAGACAGAAGAGGAGCATGTGACCCACCTGTCGAAACTATTCGAGCGTTTGAGGAAGTACAAACTCCGCTTGAATCCCAACAAGTGCACCTTTGGTGTCTGTTCAGGGAAACTCTTAGGGTTCATCGTCAGCCAGAAAGGAATTGAGGTTGATCCTGACAAGGTCAAGGCCATTCGAGAAATGCCTTCTCCGAAAACTGAAAAACAAGTCAGAGGATTCTGGGGACTTTTGAACTACATCTCCAGATTCATATTCCTTATGACCGCCACGTGTGCGCCGATTTTCAAATTACTCAAAAAGAACCAGGATTGCGTTTGGTCAGAAGATTGCCAAACCGCCTTCGACAGTATTAAGGAATACCTGTTGAATCTGCTGATTCTATCACCTCCAGTGGAAGGAAGACCACTGATCATTTACTTAACAGTCCTAGAGGACTCAATGGGATGTGTACTTGGCCAACAAGATGAAACCAAAAGGAAGGAGTCTGCCATTTACTATCTAAGCAAAAAGTTCACCGACTGTGAGACTCGGTACACGATGCTTGAGAAAATTTGCTGTGCTTTGGCTTGGGCAGCCAAACGTCTTCGCCAATACATGATTCGTCACACTACTTGGTTAATCTCCGAAATGGATCCAATCAAGTATGTCTTCGAAAAGCCTGCTCTCACGGGAAGAATTGCCTGTTGGCATATGTTATTATCAGAATATGACATAGAGTACCATGCTCAAAAAGCCATTAAGGGAAGTATTTTAGCCGATCATTTGGCTCATCAACCGATTGACAATTAAGAACCAATCGGGTTTGACTTCCCAGACGAAGATGTCATGTATCTAAAAATGAAAGATTGCGATGAACCGTTACCCAGTGAAGGGCCAGAACCAGGTTCCCAATGGGGACTTATCTTTGATGGAGCAGTTAATCATTATGGAAACGGAATTAGGGTAATCATTGTTACCCCTCAGGGTACCCACATTCCTTTCACTGCCAGACTTACGTTCAAATGTACGAACAACGAGGCCGAATACGAAGCTTGTATCATGGGTCTAGAAGAAGCAATTGATTTAAGGATCAAAAACTTGGACGTATATGGCGATTCAGCCTTGGTTATCAATCAGATAAAAGGAGATTGGACACATACCAATCAGGACTGATTCCTTACAAAGATTATGCAAGAAGGTTGTTACCTTTCTTCAACAGAATCGAGTTTCATCATATCCCTCGTGATGAGAATCACATGGCTGATGCCTTAGCCACTCTCTCTTCTATGATTAGTGTAGACCAATGGAACGACTTACCTAAGATCGACATAATGCGCCTTGAACGGCCCGCTTACATCTTCGCGATCGAAGCATTCATAGACGACAAACCTTGGTATCACGATATCAAATGCTTCCTTCAGAAACAACAGTACCCATCTGGGGCACTCAGAAAAGACAGGAAAACCCTCAGAAGATTGGCTGGAAGCTTCTCCCTGAGCAGTGACACTCTTTATAAGAGGAATTTTGACTTGGTCTTGCTCCGATGCGTAGACAGACCAGAAGCAGACATGCTTATGAAAGAAATTCACGAAGGGTCCTTTGGCACTCATGCCAATGGACACACAATGGCGAGAAAAATTCTAAGAGAAGGGTACTACTGGTTGACCATGGAATCTGACTGCTACAAGTACATGAGGAGGTGTCACAAGTGTCAGATATACTCCGACAAAATTCATGTACCGCCATCACATCTCAAAGTTCTTTCTTCCTCGTGGCCTTTTTCCATATGGGGAATCGACATGATTGGCTTGATCAAACCTAAGGCTTCAAACGGACATCGGTTCATCCTGGTAGCCATTGACTATTTCACCAAGTGGGTCGAAGCAGTGTCGTACGCTAATGTAACCCGACAAGTGGTGGTCCAATTTATCAAAAACAATATCAACTGCCGTTATGGTGTTCCGAGCCAGATCATTACAGATAATGGATCTAACTTGAACAACAAGATGATGGAAGAGTTGTGCGCAGAGTTTAAGATCGAACACCATAACTCATCTCCCTACCGACCCAAGATGAACGGAGCGGTAGAAGCGGCTAACAAGAACATCAAGAGGATCATTCAAAAGATGGTTGTAACCTATAAAGATTGGCACGAGATGCTACCCTTTGCTCTTCACGGTTATCGAACATCTGTCCGCACTTCAACAGGGGCAACCCCTTTCTCTCTAGTATATGGCATGGAGGCAGTTCTCCCCATAGAAGTAGAGATCCCATCAATCCGGGTATTGATGGAAGCTAAGCTTTCAGAAGCTGAATGGTGTCAAAGTCGACACGAAGAATTAAACCTGATCGAAGAGAAGTGAATCATGGCACTATGCCACAGTCAGTTGTATCAGCAGAGAATGAAGAAGGCGTTCGACAAAAAGGTCCGACCTCGCGTCTTTAGAAAAGGAGACCTCGTGCTCAAGAAGATACAATCGTTTCTCACTGACTCTCGGGGCAAATGGACCTCAAATTATGATGGCCCCTATGTGGTCACGAAAGCTTTCTCAGGCGGTGCCTTGAGACTTGCAACCATGGACGGAGAGGAATTTGCCTACCCCACAAATGTTGATGTAGTCAAGAAATACTTCGCCTAAACTAAAAAAAAAAACGTCTCGGTGGATTGAAAACCCGAAAGGGCGGTCCAGGCAAAAGTTAGAGACAGAAAAAAAAAATCATCCCGGTGGATTGGAAACATCAAAGTACAATCCAGGCAAAACTTAGGGATAATGGCAACTATGTTCAACAGAGGCAAGTCCCTCAGCAGCAGTTACATCATCCATCGGAGGAAAACTCCAGTCAGGTCATCTTCGACAGAAGCTCAGGATGTCCCAAATTCAAAGTTGGTAGAAGGATAGTGGTCGTTATGTTTCAACGTAGCCCTTTTCCCTGTAAATTACCATTTTTAAACTTTGTATATACTCTTTGGAATCACGCGTTTGGCTGATCTCCATCTTATAAATAAAATTTGAACCCTTGTGCTTTTGTTTGTAATTATTATTTATTTTAGCTTTATAGAATGGCGTTTTAACATGATTAGCGATTCTTGAAATGAAACAAAAATGAATTTACTTGTTAAAATGTTTTCTGCTTTTAAATTAAAAATGACAATTGCTTTTGACTGTTGAACATCAGAAGAACATCGACCGCTTCTCCAGAAATAAGCGAACTTCAAAATGCAGAATCAAAGTACTTCTCCTACGCCAGTGTGCCTGAATGAAGGATCAACAGTGTCGGATGCGGCTTTCCCATCTGACACCCTCGGCCGAGTTCTTATCTCCTAAGCCCGATCAACGGTATTCCCCGCAGGTACTATCTCTCCTAAGCAAGGTAGAATTGCTACATTTTTTACCAACGGTACTTCTTCGCCCCGCGATGGCCGAGTATCCAGTCGTGTTCACTCGTCAGTCTGTATGTCACATCAGTTTTGTCAGCATATACATACATACATACATCATGCATTTTTTATTTATATTCATATTCATATTGCATCACTCTGGTCGGTCTTGTCCCCTAGTGATAACAATTTTCTCAATCGAGTTGTCAGTTCTTGTCTCGTCAGGAAACGCTGCGTTTGAACAATCTCGCCTCTAGTGTATCTCTGGATTAGAGTTGGCACTCGACCACTTTGATAACTTGAACCTCTAAAAAGCCAGAGAAGCTTTCTACAAATGTCACTCTTCGCCATTGAAGATGATATCCTTGCTTTCCCGGATTAAAGAAAAATCCCCAGAGAAAGCCTCCTAGGCAGAGATTTGGCAGTACAGCTGCCTTTCTCCGGAAGACCGCTGATGAAAAGGTCATCGGCACCTCAAAATTGGAGCCCATCATATGGCATTTCTCCGGGAAGATCCCGAGAAAAGTATGATGTAAGACCCCAAGTGGAAGCAGTCTATCAAGAGACTCATTTTCCCCCAGATAGAGTTGACAAATGGCGTCTCCAATAGAGAAGTTTGTGCACCTCTACAATTCAGACGAATAGGTTCCCCAGCAAGTCTAACATCAAAACTTTTTCCACTCAAATGGCATCTCCCCAGGAAAATTCGGCGAGAAGTTTGAGGAAAACCGATACAAATAGCGTCCCTTGTCAATAAAGTTTATTGACAAAAGAAACTTAGACCAGTTCCTTGGTAAGAAACCAGGATCGAGGGGAAGTTTACTTCAGAAACTGAGACCAGTTCCTTGGTAGGAAACCAGGATCGAGGGGAAGTTGACAAAAGAAACTGATACCAGTTCCTCGGTAGGAAACCAGGATCGAGGGGAGGTTTATTTCGAAAGAAAACTGAGACCAGCTACTTGGCTGAAGACCAGGATCGAGGGGAAGTTTACCTTTTCTAAGCACCATCGCTTAGCTAAAGAAGATGAATGCGTAAGCTACCATTCATAACCACCATCAAAATTTCGGGTATTCCGATATTTAAACCTCTTGCACCCCGAATGCCCGAATACCTTCGGCATTCACACCTTCGGGTCCAAAAAGATTAAATAGGGGCATCTGTCATACCCCAAATTTTGACCACTAAGATTTCCCATCATTGTGCAAATCATCATCACAATATGGATGAACCATCATACCTCATCAAATGCCTCAAGGGTTGTTGAGCATTCACTACAATCAAAATTAGGGTTTTAAGCCCTCTCAGAGCCTTAGACAAAGGGTCAATCAAGGAATGACTTGATCTTCAGCTTGTCTAACCTCTAAAATATCCACAATGGATCAAAAGTACTCCCACATCAAGGATTCAGCCCAAGGTTTCTCCCTTCTAGGGGATCAAGTCTCAAGATCGACAGTGTCACCAAATTAGGGTTTTGGTCGACCAGGGCCTCCAGATGGAAATTTTTCATCTGGGCACAAGCCAATGATCCAAAACATAACCTAACATACTCCATGGGACCTCATGGACCCAATCATAAAGTCAATTTGACCTCAGGGGATGCATTCATCAAAAGTCAGGAATTAGGGTTTCTTGACATAATTCACCCCTAAGTTGACTTTTGGGACAAATCATGAACCAAGACCTCAAGAGAGGATTTGAGGGTCTTTAATATACTATATTGATCCATTTGGAACAATGGATTAATCCAAGAAACTTGAGCAACAAGTCTCAATTTCATCTGCACCACAATTAGGGTTTCGCGAGGAAAGTCAACTGTAACTTTGACTTTTGACTAGGACATGCTCCCAAACCCTAAGACATGATTCAATATACCCTATGACACCCATGGAACATGTCCATTAAGTTTGATTTAGGTCAAGGACATGATTTCCTGAAGAATTGCACAGTTTGGAATTCATCTGATAAAAAGTCAACTGTGCACAAAAGTCAACTTTGACTTTTTGAGATTTTTCACCAAAATGGATTTTTAACCCTAAAATGATGTTAATGTATGATTTGAATCATCATTCATCAAGAAAAATCAAAGAAAGTGGGATAACTTGTAAAAGGGGTAACCATAAAAACTTAGAAAAATTTCCAAGTTATGGAAAAAGTGACATTAATGTGCCAACTTTGGAGGACCATAACTCCTAAAGCACATGTCTATTGTTCCCCATTCAAAGCTTGATTTGTAGATCACATTTCCCTCTACAAAAGATTCATACTGACCTATGTCCAAATTCCTCATGGATTTTGAGTTAGGGAGTGATCAAAATCAAGAAAAGTCACTTTGTTCCAACACTTAGTGAAAATTTCACTAAGTCAAAATCTGCCCTTACTTTTTTCCAAATGTAGGGGGATTTTTCACTTGGATTCAAAAGAGATCAAAACCAAACATGTTCAAACAGTTGTTGTATCATGTAAGGCCTTTCCAAAATGACCAAGAACATTACCAAATTCAATTTGGGCTATGAGATATGACATTGGCAAGTTGCCTTGCTGAAATCTGCCAAGGCAAGGCAGATTTTTGCACTTTTGGTCGATTTGCCAAAATCATCCAAATTCAAATGCTCCTATCCACTTGGACACCTCTGAGGATTGAATCTAAAGGGGACAATCACTGAGCCAAGCCTCCAAAGTCTTTGGAACAAGAAATAGCATGTTGAACCTAGAATTGCCAAAATAGGGACAAGACTCCAATTTTGGATTAGAGCATTCAATGGAAGCATGAAGGTGGCATGAACTGAGCTCTTAGCAACTGAATTCAATCAAGACTAATCCAAGACCAAGGGGACCAGCAGCCTGTGCCCTAACCTCTAGTCAATGGCTAGAGGAGCTTGGATTTTCATTTGCCAACATTGGCCAAACCTACTCAGCAGTTGCCATTCACTATTTCTTGCAAAACAAACTTTCTCTACTATAAATAGAGCTCAATTGTGATCAGTTTAAGTACACCAAAGGCCTACAACACTTGCCTTTCTCAAAAACCACTTCTCACTCTCAAAAATGCCCTTCTTAGCAAGTCACTATCGGATTTTTCATTAGAGAGCAATTCCACTCAAACCAATCACACACACACCTCATATACATCATATGTGAGCTGATCAAACACATAAGCAACAGCTGGAACACTGATTTCTCAGAATCACCAGTCAATTGCTCAAGGTTTTAACCAAAGTGCAGTTGAGATGCCATGAAGTGATCCAGCCATTCTCAGTCAAGTCCAAGCATTCAAACACACTCCATAGGGTGTAGGGAAGCTGTTCAGATCATCACAATTCATCTGTAACACCTCCTACTCAGAAATCAATTTGCTCTTACTGTCACGACCTAGAGGTAAGCTTAAACTTGGTCATCTCTCAATCTATGCATATTTCCTCGCACAATACTTTTGCCAAATGTTCATAATCATGCATGGAATGTTTCCCCTCACGTAATTGCTTTGTTTGAATCGTGTATTAAAAATCCCAGCCTTCATGCAGAAATTAAGGTTCATAAGGATTTATCGTGATTTCTTGTTTTATGCTTAATTTAAATGAAATTAATTGTCATAAACATGATCGTGAGGTTGAGACGAGCATATTGATATGTGGATTGCATGATATAATCAAGTATTCAGTGAGATTGGATGGAAAATGCAAATCAGCCAAACCCAAAACACGCGCGTGTTCTTCAGCTGTTCTTGGCGCCATTTCTTTCAAATTCAAATATTTGAATTTTGTGATTTTATTTAATTGATTCAAAAATTAATTTCTCTCTGGGTTTTAATGATTTTGAGTTGATTCTTTTTTTAATAATTCACAAAAATGTTAAAATATTTTATTTTCCCAAAAAATCCCAAAAATATTATTTATTTCATATAATTGATATTTTTGCAAAGAATTAATGTTTTAATTGTTTTTAACATTTAAAATATTTTTTCCATCTTAATTTTGCAACTTTTAATGCCTTCTAATTATTGTGTAGGTCAACACTTAATTTTTGAAGCATTAATCCAAGATCACAATTTGTTTTTCATATGTTAAACAATTTTGATTATTTTAATTGAATTTTTTATTCAATTAAAACACATTTTGAAAACAAATTAGGGTTTTGGATTAATTCAACCCTCATAAAACATTTTCAAAACACTTTGGGCCTCTAATAGAGTGTAAGACCCAATCCTTTTTTGACCAAATCATTTTTGGGCCTCAGTGCATTGTATAAGTCCCGATACCGTCAAAAACAAACGGCGCGACCGTAGCCTTTTGAAAAATAACCTTTTGGGCCACTACTTGAGCTATAAGCCCCATTCAAAACTTTTGGGCCTCTAATAGAGTGTAAGACCTAATCCCCTTTTAACCAAAAACAACTTTGGGCCTCGCTTATTGTATAAGTCCCTCTGTGTTAAAAGAAAACCTCGGCGCGATCGCCATTTTAAACGGAAAAATCATTTGGGTCTACCCTCGTGTTATATGCCCCACTCTTTTTCTTTAAACCTTTTTGGGCCTCTTGAGAGAGTGTAAGACCCAAATCCCTTTGTACAGCAAAACATTCTTGGGCCTCAGTCACTTGTATAAGTCCCTCTGTACAAATTCAAACAGTGCGCTCACTGATAAAACCCTGGGCCTCTTATTGAGCTGTAAGCCCCAAATCTTTCTTTTCAAAGCACTTTCTCCTTTGATTTTGAATATACTGTTGTTTTCAATCTGTCTTTGTTGAACAACTAACCAAACAGCATGGAAGCTCTACAACCGAGTAAGTGTTGATATGCTTTCATTTACCGCTTTCATATACATATAACTGTATTGTGGGGTTGTTTCGCTGTAAGTCTTCTTTCATAAACTCATATCAACTGTGTAATAATAGTATAGATATTTAGAGTTTCCCCGGCAACTACGTATAGCATTAAGCCCGTTGATCACTCTTAGAAATAGTCAAAACTAGATCCCCGTAGGATTACCAGACACAGTCTTCCCTCCTCTTGGGGTTAAACAATATGGAGATATGAAAGGCAGCATTCTCTGTGAACCCTTTCATATACTGTCACTCGTAGAAGTTGTCAAAGAAACTCTACTCCCCAGAGATGATCTCTTCTCCGTGAATTGCATCTCTTGAGTTTCTTCCAAATTCTCGGACTTTCCTGGCTTGATCTATTCTCGGTGAATGGCATGTCTTGAACTTCTCGGGGGTTTAGGGACCCACAGGCTTCTTAAAAGCACTTGTCAAGAAACTCTATTCCCCAGAGATGATCTCTTCTCCGTGAATTGCATCTCTTGAGTTTCTTCCAAATTCTCGAACTTTCCTGGCTTGATCTATTCCTTGTGAATGGCCTGTCTTGAATTTCTCGGGGTTTGGGGACCCATCGGCTTCTTAAAAGCATCGGCCTCCTCTTGGGCATTGTTCAAGGACCCACAGGCTTCCTAAAAGCATCCCCGCCTCCTCTTGGGCATTGTACAAGGACCCGTCGGCTTCTTAGAAGTATTCACAGCCTCCTCTTAGGCTTCGTATAATGATCTCTTCCTCCGGGAATGATAGCCTCCTCTTGGGCTTCATACAAGGACCACTCGGCTTCTTAAAAGTTTCCAGCCTCATCTTGGGCTTCGTACAAATTGTCCCGACGACCTCCTAAAGGTATAGGAACAGAACTTAGTCATCTTCATAGAACAGTCCTTTCCAAGAGTCTACTACTGATTCTCAAAGCATAGTACAAAAGATGAAACTCTAGACACGGACAGTCTAACATCCTTGAGTCTCAAAGACATTCTCAAGTGACCCCTTCAAAAATAGGAAGGAACCCCATAGACTCAGACAGTCTCAATACCTTTTGGATTTCCCACTTCCTTAAAGAACAGGAAATATCCCTGATCCTCGAATCAAATCCCTGAGTGCAAACATTACTTATATAAGAACTGATTTTCTCTTTAAATCAGCATACTGGACCTGTCACTCAACTGAAACAGCACCGTAGCCTCCTCTTGGGCTTTGTACAATGATTCTCCACAGTGGAGCTAACAATTTTAGCCTCCATCTCGGGCTTCGTACGAGATACCAGAGACTCCCTCGTTGAGTCAATCACCTCTTTCGCCTCCATCTCGGGCTTTGTACGAGATACAAAAACTCTCTTGTTGAGTCAAATAGCCTCCATCTCGGGCTTCGTACGAGATACAAAATCACTCTCTTGTTGAGTATAAAAGATTCTCTTGGTGAGTCACCATATTAGCCTCCATCTCGGGCTTCGTACGAGATACAAAAACACTCTCTTGTTGAGTATAAAAGATTCTCTTGTTGAGTCAACCCTTTTAGCCTCTCTCTCTCTCTCTCGGGCTTCGTACGAGACACATAAAAACTCCCTCTTGTTGGGCCAATAGCCTCCTCTTAGGCTTTGTATAAGAAAACCACTGGTTGATCCAATCAACCTTTTAGCATCAAAGCTATGCCTCGTTCACAGTACACAAACATCAACAACTCCTTCCCCTTCATCTAATCGCTGTAAGCGGCAAGCCTCTGGATCATCTACATCCATGCCACTGTCCCTCTTTTAGCATGAGAAATTCTTAAGGAAATATAGCATTGCTCTACACTGAGTTAAAGTCTTCTCCTTCAGGTTGGAAATCCCCTATAAAGGAAATTATGGCATTGCCGGATTCACACATCCCGATTAAAGTAATTCTCCTTTATAAACAGTTGTTACATACAACCCCCTCTTTAGAGTTGACAAATTCTCTCTAAAGTCAACACCCTTTTAGCTTCATGTCTTGGGCTTTGAACAAGATACAAATCACTTTTAGCTTCATATCTTGGGCTTTGAACAAGATACAAATCACCTTTAGCTTCACATCTTGGGCTTTGAACAAGATACAAACCACCTTTCGCTTCACGTCTTGGGCTTTGAACAAGACACCAAATACCATTTCCTCTCATAGAATAGGAGGAACTATGAACGCTCTGATTTCCCTGTTTCGGTAAACGGGAATACATAGGCATAAGATTGAAAGAAAAGATCTTAGCGAGCACACTAATCAAAAACCCTAAATCCCATACTCTCACATATCTATAAAAAAAGCATCAGTCCTAACATCCTAATCGTTGTTCCCCGCCAGAAACCTATCATTCTGTCAAAATAACACAAGAAAGGCCCCACCACATTGATCGCATCTGTAACCTAACAGACCACTGTTTAAACTCAGTATGCAAGCAAGGTTAATTGGAGACATCTATTTCCCTTCCTTCATCAGCTTTAATAGGATAAAAAATGAATCGACCTGTAGTAAACTAACCCAAAGAGCGGTAGCGCTTAAGAACCGCATCCAAAATCGCTCGCTACAGGGTAAAAATGAGCCTTCGTGGCAAAACCCTTTTTTGATGATATATTGGATTTTGTGTGAGAAAGGGATTTATGGGGTTTATAGGAAGCTTGAGAGTTTTGAAGGTTTAGGGGATTTAAGATTTCCCCGAGGTGTCCTAATCGACCTAATAGACGTAGGTTTTATGTTGTTGATCTCCGTGATGCATTAGAACTGTTATAGGGATGTTTTTGGGTCATTTGGAGTTGTAATCGCAAGTACCTTTGAGGCTGTGGAACCACTGGTGCGTAGCAGCGATTTGCTATAATCGCAGGTTCGCTAAGCAAACCATCGCTTCGCTAGGCGAATGTTCGCCAAGGCTCGCAAAGCGAGCAGCGCAGCGAATGTGCAATAACATAAGTGTAGGTACTGAGTTGATTCTAGAGTAGAAGTGGGGATTCACTGGAAGTCTCGCTAAGTGAATGAATCAGTGAGTAGCTTCGTCTAGAGAATAGACTAGCGAGTATGACATAGGGTGTTTTCTGATGTCTTGGTGTGGTGTCTATGGGATTCACTGGCCGCTTCACCAAGCGAAGGTTTTAGCGAATGGGTTCGCCTAACGAATCCTGGAGCGAACGTCTGCTGTTCGCGAAATTTCGCTTCTGTTGCTGTACTGTTCTGGTGTTTGATGCTGTGATATTTATGATGATTTACCATGATGTTCTTGATGATATTGAGGTGTTGATTTGTGATGTTTTGATGAATATATGATGACATGATTTGTATGAGAATTGATGAATGATGATGCACATAATGATATTTATTGATGATGATGATTAGTGATGTTGTGTATCATACATTCATATGCATACTATGTGATGACGCTTCATTCCCATTGTGAGGATATGAGGTAATTATGACGTGCTCCAGTTCCGATTGTGTGATCAATCCTATTTACGGGGATCTTTGGAGGGGTGATGGCCTAGTGTTCATCGATTATGATGATTGGTGCCATATGCATGAGTCTTGTTATGCATTGCATTTTAAGTGGCATTGATGAATTTGTGATATGGTGCTTCCTGATGTTTCTTTGATGATAACCTTGATGATGTTGTATATGAAGATAATGTCATTTTATGTATATCTTATTTTATAATGATTATTATGAATTGTGATCACTCACCCTGCCTGTTTGAATGTTGCCTCCACGTGGGTAACGTGCAGGTGATCAAGTTTAGTCGTGGATGCTTTCGAGGACCTTGAAGTTTATTTGCTTTTGGTCGATTTTGAGGGTCTTGCTCTGATAGTGTATCATCGGGTTGTGGTCATTTGATTCGAACTATGTTGTTTCCTTATTTTGTTGTCATTTGATGATATGGTTTTATTTTGATTATTATGATGTTTGTTGGAAACCTTTTATTTGAAAATTTTGAGTTCTACTGCCATGTGAAGGCTTTTTGTGAAACTTTGAGGAAATCCCTTTGTTTACAGGGCAAGTGTTTTATTTTGATTTAAATGAGAAATGTGCACCCTTTGAGGGAATTTTGATGCTTTACTCTGATATTTAAGTTGTTTCTGCTGCAACATTATGGGGGTAGAAAAGGGTGTTACATTAGTGGTATCAGAGCAGGTCGGTCCGTCCGGCCAGGTTTTTACGTGATGTATGTCCCTGCCAGTCGACGAGTGTGTGCACACTGTCGATGTTTTAATTCTTCTAACCTTGTTGGTGGTGTGCAGGATGGATGGAAGAAACGATCGTGCAATTACTGATGCGTTGGAATCGATTGCTAATGTGGTGGCGCAGCTGAATCTAAATGGTTGAGCTCCTGATGAGTTTCGTGCCTTGGGGAAGTTTCAAAGGAACAATCCACCGACTTTTATGGGTACGCATGATCCAGCAAGTGCACACAAGTGGTTGAAGGCGATCGAGAAGATCTTCTGGGTGATGGGGTGTTCTGATGAGCAACAGGTTCAGTTCAGAACGCATATGCTGGAAGAGGAAGTTGAGGACTGGTGGGATGGCACCCGTCAGAGACTCACGGATGTTGGCACCGTGATAACTTGGGTTGTGTTTAGGCAGAAGTTTTTGGGAAAGTATTTTCCAGAGGATGCTCGTGGCAAAAGAGAAGTGGAATTCCTTGAGCTAAAGCAAGGAGATATGATTGTGGCAGAGTATGCTGCAAAGTTTGAGAAGCTAGTGAAGTTCTGTCCGCACTACAATCGTGTTGATGCTGAGATGTCTAAATGTATCAAGTTCGAGAATGGGCTGAGACCAGAGATTAAGCAGGGTATTGGGTATCAGCAGATCCGCAGGTATACTGAGTTGGTTGACAATAGCAGAATCTACGATGAGGATAACTGAGCTCGATATGCTCACTATAAGCAGTTGAGTGAGAAGAAAGGGCAGTATAGGGGTAAACCTTATACAGCTTCAGCTGACAAAGGGAAGCAGAAGGCTTCAGATGGGAAAAAGTCAAGTGGGGGAGCAGCTCCCGCTTCTAGGAAGTGTCATAAGTGTGGCAAGCAAGGCCACCGTGCTGATGTGTGCACCAATAATGTGGTGAGGTGCTATCGATGTGGTAAGAATGGGCATAGAGCTACTGACTGCAAAGATGAGGGTCCGACCTGTTTCAATTGTGGTGAGAAAGGTCATATCAGTACTCAATGTCAGAAGCCAAAGAAGACTGCGACTGCTGCTTAGACCAGTGGCAGAGTGTTTGCTTTGAGTGGTGCAGAGGCGCCAGAGAAGGACAACCTGATTCGAGGTACTTGTTTTATTAATAATATCGAGTTGGTTGCTATTATTGATACTGGTGCTACTCATTATTTTATATCTCTTGAATGTGCTAATAGATTGGGTTTGAAGTTATCTGATATGAATGGGAATATGGTAATAGAAACTCCAGCTAATGGTTCTGTTACTACTACCTTTGTGTGTTTGAGATGTCTTGTGATGATTTTTTAGAAGAGTTTTGTGATGGATTTGGTGTGTCTACCCTTGCACCAAATTGACGTGATCTTTGGAATGAACTGATTGGAGTTCAACCGGGTTCATATTAATTGTTATAACAAGACTGTGGAGTTTCCTGAGATTGATGATAGTGGGGAGTTGATGTTCTTGTCTGCAAAGCAAGTAGACGAACTAATGGAAGATGAAGCCTTGGTGTTTACAATGTTTGCATCTTTTCAAATTGATCGTGAAGCTGCGAGTATGGAGTTGCCTGTTGTCTGTGAATTTCCAGAGGTGTTTCCAGATGACATCAGTGATTTGCCTCCAGAGCGTGAAGTAGAGTTTGCAGTGGACTTAGTACCAGGTACGAGTCCAGTGTCGATGGCTCCTTATCAGATGTCAGCTTCTGAGTTAAGTGAATTGAAGAAATAGTTTGAAGAATTGCTTGAGAAGAGGTTTGTTCGACCAAGTGTTTCCCCGTGGGGTGCTCCTGTGTTGTTAGTGAAAAAGAAGGATGGAAGTATGAGGTTGTGCGTTGATTATCGGCAGTTGAATAAGGTGACTATCAAGAATAAGTATCCATTTCCGAGAATCGACGATTTGATGGATCAATTAGTAGGTGCTTGTGTGTTTAGCAAGATTGATTTGAGGTCTGGTTATCATCAAATTCGAGTTAAGCCTGATGATATTCTGAAGACAGATTTCAGGACAAGGTATGGTCACTATGAATACACTGTGATGTCGTTTGGTGTATCCAATGCACCTGGTGTGTTCATGGAGTATATGAATAGGATTTTCCATGAGTATTTAGATAAGTTTGTGGTGGCATTTATCGATGATATCTTGATATATTCTAGATCTGAAGAAGAGCATGCTGAGCATTTGAGAACTGTGTTGCAAGTCTTGAAGGAGAAGAAGTCGTATGCAAAGCTGTCGAAGTGTGAGTTCTGGTTGAAGGAAGTGAGTTTCCTTGGCCATGTAATTTCAAGTGGAGGGATTGTTGTGGATCCTTCAAAGATTGATGTTGTGTTACAGTGGGAGACTCCGAAGTCTGCTACTGAGATACGAAGTTTTCTGGGATTAGCGGGTTATTAGCGCAAGTTTATTAAAGGTTTTTCTAAGTTGGAATTACCTTTGACTCAGTTGACTCGAAAGGGTCAAGCTTTTGTGTGGAATGCAGCTTGTGAAGAGAGCTTTATGGAATTGAAGGAGAGATTGACTACTGCTCCAGTGCTGATTTTGCCTAATCCGAGTGAATCTTTTGTGGTGTATTGTGATGCATCGAAGATGGGTCTTGGGGGAGTATTGATGCAAATTGGACAAGTTGTTGCCTATGCTTCGAGACAATTATGAGTTTATGAGAGGAATTATCCTACCCATGACTTGGAATTGGCCGCTGTGGTGTTTGTGTTGAAGAATTGGAGACATTATCTGTTTGGCTCTAAATTTGAAGTGTTCAGTGATCATAAAAGTCTGAAGTACTTTTTTTATCAGAAGGAATTGAATATGAGGTAGAGGAGGTGGTTAGAACTGTTGAAGGATTTCGATTTTATTTGAGTTATCATCCGGGCAAAGCAAATGTAGTGGCCGATGCATTGAGCAGAAAGTCATTGCATATGTCGATGCTTATGGTGAAAGAATTGGAGTTGCTTGAGCAATTCAGAGATTTGAGTCTAGTATGTGAAGCGACTCCTGACAGTGTGAAGTTAGGAATGTTGAAGTTGACTAGTAGTATTCTGGAAGAAATCAGAGTGGGACAGCAATCTGATTTAAAGTTGGTTGACTAATTGACTTTGATTAACCAAGGTAACGGAGGTGAATTTCGAATTGGCGAGAATGGCGTAATGATGTTCAGAGACAGGGTGTGTGTACCAGATGTTCCAGATATTAAGAAGAGCATTCTTGAAGAAGGACATCGAAGTAGGTTGATTATTCATCCCGGTGCTACGAAGATGTACCAGGATTTGAAAAAGTTGTTTTGGTGGCCAGGTATGAAGAAGGATGTCGCGGAGTTTGTTTATGCGTGTTTGACTTGTCAGAAGTCGAAGGTTGAGCATCAGAAGCCTTTAGGTATGATGCAGCCATTGAGGATTCCAGGATGGAAATGGGATAGTATTTCCATGGATTTTGTGGTGGGATTGCCGAAGACTGCTAAGGGAAATGATTCAATTTGGGTGATCGTGGATAGATTAACTAAGTCAGCTCATTTCTTACCGATGAAGATTAATCATTCCATGCAGAAGTTAGCCGAGATATACATTAAGGAGATTGTGAAGTTACATGGGGTACCTTCGAGTATTGTGTCGGATAGAGATCTGAGGTTTACGTCGAGGTTCTGGAAGAGTTTGCAAGAGGCGTTGGGTACTATGTTGAGGATGAGTTCTACATACCATCCGCAGATGGACGGTCAGACAGAAAGGACTATTCAATCTTTAGAGGATTTGTTGAGGGCTTGTGTGTTGGATCATGGAGGATCGTGGGATATCCATTTACCGTTGATTGAGTTCACGTACAATAATAGTTTTCATGCTAGTATTGGAATGGCACCCTATGAAGCTTTGTATGGGAGAAGGTGTATGACTCCTTTGTGTTGGTATGAATCGGGCGAGAGTGTTGTACTCGGACCTGAGATCGTGCAAGAGACGACTGAGAAGATCAGGAAGATCCAAGAAAGGATGAAAGCTTCGCAGAGTCATCAGAAGAGTTACCATGATAAGAGGAGGAAAACACTTGAATTCCAAGAGGGAGATCACGTGTTTTTGAGGGTGACGCCAGCGACTGGTGTGGGTCGAGCTTTGAAGTCTAGGAAGCTGACTCCATGTTTTGTTGGTCCATGTCAGACATCCCAGAGGATAGGAGAGGTAGCATATCGAGTTGCTTTACCGCCATCACTTGCGAATTTGCATGACGTGTTCCATGTGTCTCAGTTGAGGAAGTACATTTCGGATCCGTCGCATGTGATTCAGATGGATGATGTACAAGTGAGGGATAATCTGACTGTGGAAGCATTGCCTGTGTGTGTCGATGGTCGAGAGATGAAGCAACTGCGGGGTAAAAACATAACTTTGGTGAAGGTGTTGTGGGGTGGACCAGCTGGCGAGAGTTGGACTTGGGAACGCGAAGATCAGATGAGGGAGTCGTATCCGACTTTGTTTCCTTGAGGGAATTTTCGAGGGCAAAAATTCTTTAAGTGGGGGAGAGTTGTAACACCCCAAATTTTGTAAGAATGTTTATTTAATTCATTTAAATATTATATTCGTGAATTCCTGTGATTTTTGGTGGTTTGTGTCGATGTCAGTAATTTTGTGAAGTTTTGGGTTATTTAATTAAATAATAGTATATATATTATGGAATATAATGTATTATTATTTATTTTAAATAATGTTAGAGGAATTAAGGGTAAGATGGACATTTGAGGAGGATTAGTGAGGGCATTATGGAGAAAGTCCAATTTTGAGGCCCAAGAGTTAGGTTGAATATTTAAGGAGGATTTTGAGAATAGGGTTCACTTTTGTTAGAACGTGAAAAGAAGGTGAGAGCTCTGAGGAAAAGGAAAAAGGCGAGGAATACGAGAAGGTTTCCAAAGACTCAGAGAGAATCTTCGAATCGACAATCTAAGGTATGGGGAGTAATTACCTTTTATTGTTTTCATTATAGGATTCGATGTAATTGAAGTGGATTTTGGGGATTTTGGGGTTTTTGAAGGGTTTATGAGTTGTTGATGATTTAGAGGTATTTTGAGGACCGATGATGGATTATTAAGGGTTGAATTGATTCGGGTAAAAATGAGCCTTCGTGGCAAAACCCTTTTTTGATGATATGTGGGATTTTGTGTGAGGAAGGGATTTATGGGGTTTATAGGAAGCTTGAGAGTTTTGAAGGTTTAGGGGATTTAAGGTTTCCCCGAGGTGTCCTAATCGACCTAATAGACGTAGGTTTTATGCCGTTGATCTCCGTGATGCATTAGAACTGTTATAGGGATGTTTTTGGGTCATTTGGAGCTGTAATCGGAGGTACCTTTGAGGTTGTGGAACCACTGGTGCGTAGCAGCGATTTGCTGTAATCGCAGGTTCGCTAAGCGAACCATCGCTTCGCTAGGCGAATGTTCGCCAAGGCTCGCAAAGTGAGCGGCGCAGCGAATGCGCGATAACATGAGTGTGGGTACTGAGATGATTCTAGAGTGGAAGTGGGGATTCGCTGGAAGTCTCGCTAAGCGAATGAATCAGCGAGTAGCTTCGCCCAGCGAATAGACCAGCGAGTATGACAGAGGGTGTTTTTTGATGTCTTGGTGTGGTGTCTATGGGATTCTTTGGCCTCTTCGCCAAGCGAAGGTTTTAGCGAACGGGTTCTCCTAGCGAATCCTGAAGCGAACGTATGCTGTTCGCGAAATTTCATTTCTGTTGCTGTACTGTTCTGGTGTTTGATGCTGTGATATTTATGATGATTTACCATGATGTTCTTGATGATATTGAGGTGTTGATTTGTGATGTTTTGATGAATATATGATGACATGATTTGTATGAGAATTGATGAATGATGATGCACATAATGATGTTTATTGATGATGATGATTAGTAATGTTGTGTATCATACATTCATATGCATACTCTGTGACAACGCTTCATTCCCATTGTGCGGATATGAGGTAATTATGACGTGCTCCGGTTCCGATTGCGGGATCGATCCTATTGACGGGGATCTTTGGAGGGGGTGATGGTCTAGTGTCCATCGATTATGACGATTGGTACCACATGCATGAGTCTTGTTATGCATTGCATTTTAAGTGGCATTGATGAATTTGTGATATGGTGCTTCCTGATGTTTTTTTTTATGAAGACCCTGATGATGTTGTATATGAAGATAATGCCATTTTATGTATATCTTGTTTTATAATGATTATTATGAATTGTGATCACTCACCCTGCCTGTTTGAATGTTGCCTCCACGTGGGTAACGTGCAGGTGATCAGGTTTAGCCGTGGATGCTTTCGAGGACCTTGAAGTTTATTTGCTTTTGGTCGATTTTGAGGGTCTTGCTCTGATAGTGTAACATCGGGTTGGGGTCCTTTGATTCGAACTATGTTGTTTCCTTATTTTGTTGTCATTTGATGATATGGTTTTATTTTGATTATTATGATGTTTGTTGGAAACCTTTTATTTGAAAATTTTGAGTTCCGCTGCCATGTGAAGGTTTTTTGTGAAACTTTGAGGAAAACCCTTTGTTTACAGGGCAAGTGTTTTATTTTGATTTAAATCAGAAATGTGCACCCTTTGAGGGAATTTTGATGATTTACTCGGATATTTAAGTTGTTTCTGCTGCAACATTATGGGGGTAGAAAAGGGTGTTACACCTAAGACTCATAGCATGATCACACACATGTAATATATGTGCAAGACTCTTCCTATATGTTTTGGACACATTATTATTGATTATTTATGCATTACGAAATACGAATGCCAACAATGATGAGTTGATATCGTCCAAATTACATACTACGAGTTAGTACATGTTTTGACATCATTAAAATAAAGATCGAGTGTAAGACACCTTGCCCTCACATGATGAAGAGAATGGACACCATTACTGGCACTCAACCTCAAATATCTATGCAAGTGAGGTTTATGTCCAAATATTTCTATTGTTTACTTATTTCTTTTTCTGAGTGTATCCATGCAATTGTAATATCTAGAATTTGCATTTTTCTGTTTTAATTAGTTGATCTGATAAACACACATAGAGACAATTGTTTGTAAAAACCACCCTTGCATTATGATTGATATATTGTTAACCAATTTGAGCCTTATCCTTTCTTTCGGTGACTTAGCCTATTAAAAGCCTTTGAATTGAAAATAAAAAATTTTCCACCCTTTCTTGGAGTTAGGTAGATAGATTTTATTTTCAGTATAAGCTAATCACTAAGTTTATGGTTGCTCTTGAAAGTTAGCAATATTTAAGTTTGGGGTTAAAGGTAATAGAAAATTTGATAAAAGAAAGAAAGAAAGAAAAAATAAGATGTCGAAAACATGGCATTTTAAAAAAAATGATGAGAAAGAAAAAAAGGACCACAAATGTGAAAAATCTCTAATACCCAATATGAAAGAAAGAAGATAACGGAAGCACAAATAGGTATCTAACTCCAAGATTTAAGTTGATTATCCAAAAGGTTATCCTACCTTGACATAAGCCAAGATACAACCTTAAAAGTTCTCAAATGTACGTGTTTAAATAGAATTTGGTGCATAATGAGTAGAGAGATAGGTTGAGTATTGGTGCTAGAAGAACTAATCTGAATTAGTTAAAGTAAAGCAGGCAACAAGCGTCTTGATCAGCAAAAGTAAGTGGCATTCATGTGGTAATGTTTGTAATTTATTTCTAACAAAGTTTCAACGTGCAGATAAGTTACTTGAAGAGAAACAACAGTTCAATATTAGTGTTGTGATGACGTGCTTTCAGTGTCCAAATCATAACATGAACTCCATGGAACAATTGCCACACTTCATTAGTGGACTGACAACTCCTACACTGATGTTTCTTGATGCCTCAGTTGGAGGTACATTGAGAACCAAAATAGATGATGAGGTCAAAACCGTACTTACTACCGTGTCACTGATAGCGCTGCTAGCAAGCAAAGTATAAAAGAAAAAATGGTCTTGCTACCGAGTCACAGATAGCGATGCTAGCTCAAATAGAAATGTTACCGAAGCAATTGACGGTAAGATAATTGGCTCAAGCGAGTGTTAACCAGTTATAAATCCTTCAAAGTCATTTATGTGGAGGTGATCATATAAATGGGGTTTGTGCGCCTAAAGTAGAAAGTGATGAAGTACAATGCTAACTTTGCAGGTACACCCCTCGCTCCCTTGTACCGAAAATTCTACTCAACCGCAACTTCTACAACTCTTTATTTTTAGTTTCAAAATGAATATATATATATATATATATATATATATATATATATATATATATATATATATATATATATATATATATATATATATATATATATATATATATATATATATGAGACATATCTAAAAAAATTGTTATTTTTATATGAAAATTATAAAAATAATTATTAGCCTTTAAATTAAAAATAAATAATTGAGTTTAAAAAATTCATTTAAGAAATATGTGTGTCTCTTTCATATGAATAATAAATGATGAAAGAGACACACATGTTTCTTAAATGAACTTTTCAATCTTAACAATTTATTTTTAATCTAAAGGCTAATAATTATTGATCGTGAAGGCTGGATCAGATCCTGTAGAAGTGGGCCACCGAGTGCGTCTGGATGCTGATGGAGAGGAGGGGGTGTACTTGCAAGGCACTCCGACGCTCAAGTAAGAAAGGGTCAGAGAAAATGGGCAAGTACAAAGGATTAGTTCGTAAGGTGAATATTGGATACCTGACCCTCTCAAGCGAGAGGGTTTATATAGAGCCCCCAGCGCGTGGCCAACGGTCCTATTTTCGGGGCAAAATAACTGTTTTTCCGAAGAATAGGTAACTACCCAAACTAGCCGTTATGTCGATCAGGGTGCCCGAAACTAGCCGTTATGTCGGGCATAAGCACAGTTTCGGGCACCTACCCTTAACTGTTCGGGGAGCAATGAAGCCGTGCGTAACGGGCAGTAATTTCGGGGAGGAACATGCATTTCTTGCCCGGTTGGAGGGCAGAAAGGTAACTTTTGCTCCCTTGTGGATTGGACTTAGGCAATTTGGGCCGCTCTGGAGCGGAAGTGGATTGGGTCGTGTCTAGCCATTGGTCCAGTCCAGAACAGGAGTCCCCCAAGTCGTTGCTCCCGGACGTGGGAGTGATAACTTAAGGACAGCTCGTTGCTCCGGGGAGCTAGCGTGAAGTCGTCATTTGAGGACGAGGAGGGTTGTCTCGATGTGCCCGTGACCCCTGGTGCCCGTGAAATTTATGGTCGTGACCTTGTTGCCCGGTGTCCGGGGAGACTAAAGGTCAGTCAGAATTAGAAACGTTGGGGCGCCACGTGTGCCTAGAGCTCCGTGTAGCAGTTACTAGGCAATAATGGCTAGTTGATAGTCATCATGGCCTACGAGCGCGTGTCCGCACGTGCCCCTTTGTATAAAAAGGGGGAAATTCGTCTCATTTGGAACTTTTTCGCTCTGATTTATCTTCGTCTCCTTCAGCATTCCTGCCCTTCACCGCCGTCTGCTTACTCCGACCACCGCTCCAAGCTTCGAGCAGCCACTTTGGTCTTCTTAAATCAAGTAAGTTTCTGATCCTGTGCTTGTTCTACTCCTTTTGGTGGTCAATGGTAGATTGCATGTGGTTAGGGCTAGGTTTAGGGGACGAAATAGGTTGATTTCTGGTGTTTGTTGGTGGTGGGCAGTGGTTGCGCCATTTTTCCACCTCTGACATGCCGCCGGATGTGTTAGTATGTTTTGGTGAGGAGGGAGGTTCACGGCGTCGTTGCGACGGTGATGCATGTGTAACCGCCGTGATCGTTCATCTTCTGAGTGGGTGATGAGTTTTCCGGTAGAATATTCCCAGATTTCGGTGAAGTTTTGCGATTTCCGGCGAAGCTTCGAACGGAAACTGGGTATGAGTGCGGGGAAGCTCCTCGCTTGGGGATGATTTGTTTCGAGCGTCTCCTCGCGAGGAGGTTTCAGTCTTTCTTTTGATGTTAGGGCTTAGGCCGGGGACGTTGTCCTCAGCCCTTTGCGTGCCTTTTCACTTGACCAGCGGTGGAAGGGTGGATTTGATTTGTTGTCGAATTCAGTTTCTTCTCTGCTTTTCAGGTGATCAACATGGCGACGGGGCCAGATAGAGAGATTATCTTAGATACGTCCGAGGAAGAAACAAGCTCTTCGGATAGCAGTTGTTCGACAGCCTCAAGCACCACCAATGATGTCGAGGAGGAAGAGGAGTTGGAAGTTATGGACGAGGACGCGTTGAGGGTTCCTTAGAGGAATGGGAGGTGACCGAACCTGCCGAACACGTGTCTACCTTTGCAACGTACTTAGGGGATATTTTTACGCAGGTTGGACCGGAGGGGGAGTGGAAGGTGCACTTCCCTTCCGAGGATGAGCGGGTCTGTACGGATTTCGGGGACCGCTTCACAATGTATGAATATGCTTTTAAGGAGTTGGGCCTGAGGTTGCCGTTCACCGATTTTCAGCAGTCGGTGTTCACGCACTTGAAGTTGGCTCCCACGCAACTGCACCCTAACTCGTTGGCCTTCATTCGGGCGTTCAAGCTGGTGTGCGAATACCTCGCCATAGGGGCTACTCTTCCTCTATTTTTCATCGTCTTCCATCTTCAAAGGAAGCTGTCAGGGAGGGAGTATGGTTGGGTCTCTTTGAAGCAGCCTCGCAAATTGTTTAAACCATTTTCGAATTCGATACGGATGTTTAAGGAACGGTACTATGTTATCGAACCCGTGTCCGAAGCTGCCCAGGATAGTACATACGTCTGGGAGATCGAAGTTGATGAGGATGGAAATGACCTGCGCGACGAGACGGGGAAATTTATTGGGCAGAGAATCTACAAGTTCCCCATTCATTGGGCACCTGATCATTTCGCCAAGAAGCCCAATGACTACGTTCTCTAACTGCACGAGCTACACGGGCAGGATGCTGTGGCGTACAAGGAGTTGGTGAAGTACGTTAACTCCTTCCTGCTTGCTGAGTGCTGGACGAATAAGGGTAATCCGATCTTCGAGGAGGACAGTAGTCAGAGGGTTGAGTACCGGTTTATCAACACCAAGGCACTGCTGGAGTACAAGACTCCCGCGGAAGTCGAGAAGCTGCTTGGTAGTCTTAGTTATTTTAGATTTGCTCGTATTATTCTTTCCCTCGTAACTAACTTGTTCAACTTTTGTTTGTGCAGGAGAGATGCCTCAGGCCCATGAGAGGGTTGTGAAGAATGCTCTTGCAAGGAACAAAGATGGAGCAGTTCCTCTGAAGTCTCAGTTCGCTGGTGCTCGTGCTCCCCCTCCGGTTCAGTCTGCTGCAAGGACTTCTTCTTCTCCAACTCCCGTTCCCTGGGGATCTCCCCTTCCTTTGACTGGATGACCCAAGCGGACAAGGTTTAATGACGCTTTCGATCTCAATCGGGTACCGGAGAAAGGGAGGTTCGAGCTTCCTCCTTGCCTCCTTGATAGGAAATTCTTTGAGGGGAACTCTTTGGTCGTGCCTCGGGCGGAATCTCTTCGTTTGGAAAGCATGGACCACCCGAGCAAGAGGGCGTTGGTGGCTCAAGACGCTTCAGCTTTGGTTAGGATACTGGAGATGGCAGCCGTTTATGCTGAAGGGGGCTCTACAACTGAGTCCGAACTTAATGCTGCCCGAGCTGCCATGGCGTCCCTCAAAGAAGAAGTCAAGGGTGCAGACGATGATCGGAAGAAAACTGAGGAGGAGGTGGCCAGGTTGAAGAAGGAGAATTCCACGCTGGCGGCGGAGAAGAAAGCTGTCGAGGAGCTGGTCCAGCAGTTAAGGGCGGTCAATGCCCCGGGTGAAGATGAGCCGGCAGATGTGAAGGAATTAAAGATGAGATCTGAGCTGGTCGCCCATATGCTGATGGCCGAGGATGACAGTATTGCCGTCGCGGATGAATCCTTTAGAAATGTCGTGGCTCAACTGCGGGTGGTGAACCCCGAGCTTGACTTTTCTGTCAAGGGTACCCACTATCTGGCGCATGTTGAGGATGGCCGGATCATTATGCCCGACGTCCTCCTTGAAGGAAATGCCGAGGATCAGCCCGAGGAGAGCCTGGGACCTCAGCCCGAGCCTGCCGATCATATGGACGAGTGAGGGGTTTGTCATTTTGTTGTTGTAACTTGTCCGGCCTGTGTGCCGAGTAATTGTTGTAATTTATTTTTGGGGGGGGATGGCCCCCATTTTATGTAACCCAGCACAGCCGTGGTCCTAGTGGCCACTTATTATGTTTAAGTTATATGCTCGATTCTGTTATTTCCATGGTTTTACTTGCTTTTATTTTTTGCTAAGTGTTGTACTCATGCCCGTTGTGAATGTATGTCTGCCCGTGATAGGGAGTATTTGACTTATGTGAAGTTTCAGGGGGTTGCTCGTTGTAGATGTGTTCGTCAGTGAGGGGAACTGGTCGAACGACCGGAGAATATCCTGGCGAGGGTGCGGAGCTCAGGTCGCGTTTGAGGCCTGAGTTCACGATGTGAACGTCCCATCGCGAGCCGGGGTTTTGTCGGTCATGGTACTTTGACGACGACGATGCTCGATCGAGGACCGTCGTCGAGCAGTTACCCAGCTCGTTACTGAGCGGGGTTCTGCTTCATTGATATGCGACGCTTGTACCTAGGCGTGCATAGTGGTCGGTAGCTGACGCTCGTCTTCGTGACGGGTCGAACCGAGAATTAGGGCCTTAGCTATAGTATTGTTTTAGCTTTTCGGCGTTCCATGGTCGAGCAAGTTCTTCCCCATTGAGATGTTCTAGGTAGTAGGCCCCATTTTCCATTTTTGCTCGGACACGATAGGCTCCTTCCCAGTTGGCGGCCAGTTTGTCCTCGCGAGAGTCTTTGAGGTTTCTTCTTAGAACAAGGCTTCCCACGTCGAACTCTGGTCGTATCACCTTGGCGTTGTGCCTGATGGTAATTTTCTGTTTTAGTGAGGCTTCGCGGAGGGCTGCCCCAGTTCAGATTTCTTCGACGAGGTCGAGTTCTTCTCTTAATGATTCGTCGTTCATCTCCTCGTCTAGGGGCGATTCTATCCGCCTGGAGGGTACGTGAGCTTCGACGGGAATTACAGCCTCTGTCCCGTATGCTAGACGGAAAGGTGTTTCCCCGGTTGTAGAGTATGGAGTTGTACGGTATGCCCACAGTACGCTGTGCAGTTCCTCGACCCACGCCTTCTTTGTTTCGTCCAGCCTTCGTTTGAGGCCTCGAAGGATGACTCGGTTAGCTACTTCAGCCTGCCCGTTTGTTTAAGGGTGCTCGACGGATGCGAAGTGCTGCTTCGTTCCCAGTTGGGCGACAAAGTCTTGAAACTTCCTGTCCGTGAATTGCGTCCCATTGTTCGTTACTATCGCTTGGGGGATGCCGAAACGTGCAAGGATGTTTCGCTTGTAGAAATGCAGGATATTGAGGGCAGTTATCTTGGCTAGAGCCTCCACTTCTATCCATTTTGTGAAGTAGTCTACGCCCACTATTAGGTATTTGTTCTGATTCGATCCTACCACGAAGGGTCCTAGGATGTCTAGGCCCCACCAGGCAAATGGCCATGGGGAGGACATAGCCTTGAGCTCGTTAGGTGGAGCCAGGGGCATGTCCCCGTGCCGTTGGCATTTATCGCATTTCTTCACGTGTTCTTTTGCGTCGTGTTGCATGGTCGGCCAGTAGTATCCTGCTCGGAGGGCCTTTCGGGCAAGTGACCTTCCGCCGAGATGTTGGGCGTTGATTCCCTCGTGGATTTCGCGCAGGATGTGTGCGACCATTTCTTCGTCGACACACTTGAGCAGCGGAATTGAGAATCCCCGCCTGTAGAGTTTATCATCGACCAGGACGTAGGAGCAAGCTCTTCTCCTAACTATGCTGGCCTCTTTTGGGTCGGCCGAAAGTTCGTCATTAGCAAGATAGTTGTACACAGGGGTCATCCAGCAGTTGTTGTCGCCGATCACTTGTACGTCGAGGGTCGGGCAGGCCTTCCCGATACTGGGTCAAGGAAGTACTTCCTGTATGACGGACTTGTTTCCTCCTTTCTTCTTTGTGCTGGCCAGTTTTGACAGAACGTCTGCCCGGAAATTATGTTCGCGGGGAACATGTCTTACCTCCACCGCTGCAAACTTCGTCATTTCCTTTTTGACCAGTGCTACGTATTCGGTCAGGTTGTTGTTTTTGGCTTGATATTCTCCTCGGACCTGAAGGGCCACGAGTTGTGAATCCGTGCAAATGACGACCTCTTCTGCGCCCAGGTCCTCGGCCAGGCGTAACCCAGCAAGGAAGGCCTCGTATTCAGCCTGGTTGTTTGAGGTTGGGAAGGACAGGGTGAGTGATACTTCGACGATGATCTCTTTGTTGCTCTCCAGTATGATGCCCGCGCCGCTCCCTGCCGAGCTTGAGGCACCGTCAACAAAAATGGTCCGGCCGGGAGAGGACTGGTGGCTCAGATAGTGCCCGTTTCAGATGGAGAAGGGCCTTGTCACATTCCTCGGTCCATTCGAATGTTGCCTCCTTGCATAGGAGTTTGAAGAATGGTAGGGCGTGTTGGGCAGATTTGGCCACGAAACGAGATAACGACACGAGCATCCCATTGAGGGACTGGATGGACTTCTTTGACTTGGGCGTAGAAATCTCGGAGAATGCTCGACACTTATCGGGATTGGCTTCGATTCCTCATTCCGTTAAGTAGAAACCGAGGAACTTGCCTGCTCGGACACCGAACGTGCACTTCTCCGGGTTAAAACGCATTTTGTATTTCCTGGCCTGTTCGAAGACCTTTCTCAAATGGGCAGTATGATCGGTTTCCTCGTGGGATTTTACGATCATGTCGTCCATGTAGACTTCGAGCATGTCGCCTATTTCTCCCCGGAAGACCTTGTTCATCATTCTTTGGTAGGTTGCTCCGGCGTTCTTCAGGCCGAAGGGCATTGCGTTGTAGTAATAGTTGCCCGATTCGGTCATGAAGGCCGTATATTTTTTGTCAATCATTGTCATTGGAATTTGATTATAGCCCGAGTAGGCGTCCATGAACGATAAAAGTTTAAAACCAGCAGAATTATCAACAAGTTTATCAATATTGGGGAGGGGATAGGCATCTTTCGGGCATGCCTTATTGAGATCGATGTAATCAATGCACATTCGCCATTTTCCATTAGATTTTTTAACGAGTACAACGTTGGACAGCCAAGTGGTGTACTTGGCCTCCGAAATAAATTTGGCCTCGAGGAGGTCCTTTACAGCTTTTTCAGCAGCCTCCATTTTCTCCGGAGACTGCTTTCTCCTACGTTGTGCTACGGCCTTGACGGCTGAGTGAATTGTCAGCTGGTGGCAGGCGACTGATGGATCCAAGCCGGGCATTTTGGCAGCGCTCCATGCGAAGAGGTCGGCATTCTCACGGAGGCATGCTTTGAGCTGCTTCCTCGCGATGTCGGGAAGGTCTGCCCAATCTTCACTCCCCGCTGAGGGTCGTCGCCGAACAGAACGATCTCAAAGTTGCCATCCGGGATTTGGGCGCATCGAATGGGAGCTGCTGCTGGACGATGTAGACGGGTTGGCCGAAGCTGCTTGTTCCTCATGTTGGTCTTCTTCGGGTAAGCGACTGTCAAGGTCGATGGAGTCGACCTGGGGTAGCGGCTTGGCTTCCTCGGAGCTGCTTGGCAACGCTAGCCTGCTCGACGTTTTTGGCTTGGACGCTATGGCGTTGAGCCCCTTTGTGGCTGCTTCGAAACATCGTCGTGCAGCTTTGATGTCGCCGTGGAGGGTGGCGACCATTCCCTTTGAAGTGTAATACTTCATCTTCAGGTGGACTGTTGAAGGCACTGCTACCAACTCGGCTAGAGTTGGCCTTCCGAATATGCACTGGTAAAGCGACGGGCAGTCGATCACCAAAAATTGCACCTTGACTGATCTGGCCGTCTCAGCTGATCCGAAGGTAACGATCAGATCGACGTATCCCCAAGGCTTGGTCACTGATCCGTTGAACCCCTGCAAATCAGACCCTATGTAGGGGGTAAGGTGTGATTCGTCCAGTTGAAGTGTTGCGAACAGCTGGGAGTACATGATGTCGACCGAGCTGCCCTAGTCGACGAGGATTCTGCGAACGTCGAAGTTCACCATTCGGGCCCTGACGAGCAAAGGTATGCTCGAGTTCGGGGATCCCCCGAGGAGCACTTCCTGGTAGAAGGAGATGGGGACGGAGCCCTTCTGGGCCTGATCAAGCGTGGTCACCTTATTTAGAGGTGTTCATTGGTTCGGGAAAATTCAAACCAAACCAATGTGTTTGGGTTTGACACTTTTTCAGTTCGGGCAAAAACCAAACTAAACCAATTAAAACCGATGTTAAATGGTTCGGGCAACGGATTTCTAATTTGCTACCCGTAAACCCGAACCAAACCAATAACAATCATCATAATTAATTTATATAATAAATTATTAATTTTAATTAAGTTATTACTTATTTATTGAATGAAGAGAAAAATTGTTATAGCAGTTACCAAGTACATACCATAATGAAAGAAACAAAAATGTATAGTCTCTGGACATTTCCAATGAAAAACGGAACGACATCTTTCAAATTATCACAAGCATATCAATCAATGATGAAATATAAAGAAACCAAAAATTACAACCATTATAAATCAAACCCATAAATTGCAAACTACAAGTATCCGCAAACCACAACCTTCTTCCTAAATTACAAAACCTTAAATCACAAGTATTTGCAAACTGCAAACCTTTAATTTTATATTATGAAATGGAGTATGAGTATGCAATAAAATTGTTTTAAGTTATTAAATATTTAAGTGAAATACAACAACTGTATGACATAAGGTGGTCATAACTTGTTTAAAAATATGTGTGTCATGTATTCAATATTTATTTTTCATAGTATGTAAACAAATAATTTTTAAAAAATATTTTTGTATATTTATGTTTAATTTATCCGATCAATCCAATCCAAACTGATCCATTGTTTTTTGGATCGGTTTGGTTTGAGTTTTATTGCAAAAATATAGAAATCCAATCCAAACCAATCCATTTATTTTTCATTGATTCGCGTATCGGATTCTCTCAAAACCGAACCAAACCGGCTCGCGAACACCCCTAACCCTATTGGAGCTTGTGTTGATCAGATGCTTGAATTTTCGTTTCACGGAGCCCACCGTGACTTTGTTGAAGCCCCCGCCGGAGATAACCATGGCAGAGGGAAACGTCTCCCACGGGCTGTGGGCCGCGAAATAAGCAGGGGCGCAGAGCCCGTCCGGGACGTAGAAGTCCTTTAGTCGCGATACAGACATAGCGACCTGTATGTTGGTGTCTTCCGAGGAGGGTACTTCCTCCTCTATCTTCTTGGAATCCTGGGCGTCCTGCCGAGGAGTGTCCTTCTTCTTCGTGAACTGTTTTACGTGGCCGTCCATGATCAGTATTTCAATAGCATCCTTCAGATGGATGCAGTCTTCTGTAGTGTGGCCGTGACTCTTGTGGAAACGGCAGTATTTTGATTTGTCCACGTCTGGTCTGGCCGGCAGTTGTTTGGGGTAGCGGACCCCTGCCTGCTTGAATTTCGAATTGGCACATTTAGACAGTATCTTCTCCCTGGAAACGGCCAGGGGTGTAGAGGAAGGAGAAGTTATGGCTCCGTCCCTCAGGAAACGGGCATCTCGAAGGAGAGATGATTGGCCGTCAACGTCAGTCTTGTTGACGGGGAGGACAGTGGTTTGGAGAGCATCCTTGGCGCGATCTTGAGAGGCCATGATGATGATGATCTTTGAAAATTGTTTTGATCTTCGATTTCCAGGGAAAGAAAGATGGGGAGAACAACGCTTCCCACAGACGGCGCCACTGATCGTGAAGGCTGGATCAGATCCTGTAGTAGTGGGCCACCGAGTGCGTCTGGATGCTGATGGAGAGGAGGGGGATGTACTTGCAAGGCACTCCGAAGCTCAAGTAAGAAAGGGTCAGAGAAAAGGGGCAAGTACAAAGGATTAGTTAGTAGGGTGAATATTGGATACCTGACCCTCTCAAGCGAGAGGGTTTATATAAAGTCTCCAGCGCGTGGCCAACGGTCCTATTTTCGGGGCGAAATAACCGTTTTTCCGAAGAATAGGTAACTACCCAAACTAGCCGTTATGTCGGTCAGGGTGCCCGAAACTAGCCGTTATGTCGGGCATAAGCACAGTTTCGGGCACCTACCCTTAACTGTTCGGGGAGCAATGAAGCCGTGCGTAACGGGCAGTAATTTCGGGGAGGAACATGCATTTCTTGCCCGGTTGGAGGGCAGAAAGGTAACTTTTGCTCCCTTGTGGATTGGACTTAGGCAATTTGGGCCGCTCTGGAGCGGAAGTGGATTGGGTCGTGTCTAGCCATTGGTCCAGTTCAGAACAATTATTCTTGTTATTCTTATATAAAATTAGCATTATATATATATATATATATATATATATATATATATATATATATATATATGTGTGTGTGTGTGTGTGTGTGTGTGTGTGTGTGTGTGTTTTTTTTTTTTAAACCAACATATAAAATAGTGAAATGGTAAAAAAAACTTTATAAACCACTAAAAGAAGTGGCATTCAAGTAAACAAAATTATAAGAAGTGACATTTTGAATTTAGAAATATATTTTCGTATTTATTTTGAAAGTATAATTTTAGACTAGTTTTTAGATAAATGAAGGGTATCATTCGTTTACAAAAGAATGTGGTATATTTGAGAAAATTTTTTAATTATAGAAATATTTTTTAATTTTTCATGGGATGCATTGAAAAGTACATTAATGAATTAAAATTTTGATAGGATCGTATAATGGACTTTATCATAATCGATTAAGCACGCTTTTTTGTTATAACTTATATATAAAAAAAAAAAAAAGTGCTTTTATTTTTATATTTTTTTAAAGATGGTTTTAATGAAAAAAATTAAAAAATCTTAAAAATTATTTTAAACTCATGTTTTTATAAATCACAAAATTAATTTTGATAACTAATAATTTAAATGATTACTATTAAAAACTAAAACATAATTAAAAAATTAAAACATAATCAAAATCACATAATTTTTTAAAATATATATCTCAAAAATAACTTTTATATACAAGTATTTAAAACATTTTTTAACTTAAACGATTGTTTAAAATTTAATTATCTAAAAAATTATAGTTAAATAATAAAATATCTAAATTACATTTTATAAAAAAAGTTTTATTTATTGAAGTGAACGGAATAACTCAACCTCAACTCATATGTTATTGCTCAAATAAATAAGTGTAAACTGTTAAAAACTGTTAACTCAAAATTTAATTCCTAATAACAGTAATTATTTATAATTAAGTATATTAATGTAAACAATCGATGCAAGAGGACACTAAACCGACTCATGTTCTTCCAGTAAAATTATTTAATGAATTTAAATATCAGGGCAAGAAAAGAGTTGACAATATTAAAAACAAATTAAATAATAGAGGAATGGATCCAAACCTAACATTTTTATAATTTTATTTGACTGATATATTCAAAGCTTGAAACATTCCAAAACATTCCAAAACTTGAGATATTTCTTCTTAATTACATCACATCATAATTAGAAAAAATTATCAGATTATCAGTATTTGTTCTATTATACTATAGTAGACCCTACTATATAGTTAAGAAGTGTGTTATTTAGATGCAAAAAATCTTTTAAAATGTATAAATACAACTCATATGTGTATGATATCAATATTATTATGAAATAAAAAACATATAAAAGTCAGAAACAAAAATGTCACAAAAAATGTATGATGTATATTTCTTGTTTCTATGATGAATTTTAGTATCAGCAATAGTTTCTGAGCAAACAAATGAATGATAACTAAGAAATGCTAACAACCAAAAAAAACCTGTCACGGTTACTTACACTGCAAGTTAAGGGAATTGGAATGAACCTCCAATTTGATTGTTACCAGAAGGAGGATTAATAGCAACCCATAGAAGTGATATACAGATTGATAATAGAGCTGACCAAACATACACAATGGTTGGGGTTTTACCTCTTTTCCCCATTAGTCCTTTTGCAAATGGATATAAATGAGACAATACCCAAAAGCTAAAGAATATACCGCCAAGTAAGCTACTCCATTTTCGATCTTCGCTGTATATCGTTTTACTAACCGCGACCGCGACTGCTATCAAGTTAACCATTATGATTGTGAGCGGCGGGATCATCAATGATGACCATTTGATGACGTAGAGATCGGCGTAGTCGTCGTTTTCGTCGTCGCCGGATGATTTTGATGTTAAGGTGAATGATATCTCGATGCCGGCTATTACCTTGAGTAGACCTTGGAGGACGGCGACTAGGTGCGCACTTGTGCCTCCGATCATCCAGAATTGCTCGTTTCTCCACCAGTCAACGAGTTCGATACCGGACCACTTGATCTCGAGGACAGCGAGAATGATAAGTGTGAGCATGATTCCCATGAGGTAAACTAAGAATTCGACTTTAAGGGACTGAACGATGAACTGGCCGGTGAAAAGCGATAGAGCTGGGAGGAAGCAGTATACAATAAGGAAGAAAGAAGTGAATGGATAGATTGCAACGTTGAGGTATGCGATTCTTTGCAAAAATTGTAATTTCGAATTAGCCAAGAGCGCGTTGTTGCGCGAAAAGAATATTTCAACTGATCCAGTTGCCCATCGCAGAACTTGGTGAAGCCGGTCGGTGAGATTGATTGGAGCAGAACCCCGGAAAGCATCCCTCTTGGTCACACAATATACAGATCGCCATCCTCTATTGTGCATTCGAAAACCCGTCACAACGTCCTCGGTTACAGAACCGTAAATCCATCCAACTCTATCTCCCCATTCAGTTTTATCTTCGTACCAGCACGAGATGACATTGATCGCCTCAGCGACAGTTGCAGGATCGAGAAGATCACGAGGAAGTATTAGAGCACCAGGTTGGCGTCCATTTTTGACAGATGGGTGATCGGCAAGTGGTCTCCCTTGAAACTCAGCCACCCTGATTGATTCAACAAAAAGACTCGAGTTGCCGAATTTCTTTGGAATAAGAGCAATATTCATTTCTTCATCATCAATGCTACTACCGCTCCTTAAAGACTGGTCGTCTATAGAATCTACTTCAGTGACTGAGGCAACTGTTGCGGATTTCTTTTTCTTACTACCAAACCAACCAGCAGCCTCAGCAGCCTCTTCTTGCAGACGAGGCGGATCAAAACCATAAAGTGCAATTCTTCGAAATAGACATCCCGTACCAACGTAAAAAGGACCCTGAAGTCCATCGAGAGCTCGCATATTGACGTCAAAGAAGACAGTATTGTGATTAGCATAGCGATCAGAAGGGTCGATTCCTTCGAACCTTTGGGGAAACTGAGCGTAGCAGATCCTTTCCCCGCCGTGGTCCATCATGTGGCACATGCCTTCCCTCAATGCCTCGGAGTTATATATGTAATGGTCACAGTCGAGATTAAGTATGAAAGCGCCATTGGACATAACAGCTGAAGCTCGAACAAGAGCATTCATGGCCCCGGCTTTCTTGTTGTGATCATAGCCTGGTCGTTTTTCACGAGAAACATAGACGAGCATAGGAAGCCGAATATCAACTTCGGTCAAATCCATTGTATTTGAATCTGATGCTGTGCCAATCAGTGGCTCGTTACTTGGAGGTTTCGACATTACCTGCATTCGAAAGAGGTTACACAATTTGCGCATTTGATGTTTATATCAAGCAGTGATAAAATTGCAATTCAGTGTATCACAACTAAGTAAACTATAAACATCCTAGACTTATATAAGAAAGTGATATAAGTGTCCGAATCATTAGAATAGCCGATTCAGATTAACCAATTCAGGTTAGAAGTAATAATTACCTGTATGATACTGGAATGATCACCCCGAGAATGATCCGGTGCAGGAGTTGTCCATGTCCCTGGCCAGTGAGTACCATCAGTCATCCGTGTAGTTCTAAAATTTTTCAAATTCTCCATCGGTTCATCATTTGCAGCCTCTTTCCACAACCTCATTGCTTTGGTCTCCTCTGCAGCATTATAAGCATCAGAGCGCCTCCGGATTGATTCCGGAAGGCCATTAATACGAACCTTGAATTCATCATACTCACGCTTCACCCTCCTACGGTCCCTTACAAAGTCAGAACGAATTTTGTTCTTGTACGGATCCCTCTTCAGACTAAAATAAGATTCCGGGTTCCTTGGTTCAATGCTGTGCTTCCGACAAAAAGGAACCCACAGATTGGCAAAACTTGTTGCCTCTGCCATGGCCTCAAAAGTAAGAAGCGAACCCCCATCATCAGAGACATAACACGAAAGTTTCTCCACGGGATAATCCACGGCTAGAATAGAAAGAATAGTATTTGCAGTAACAAGTGGCGGTTCTTTTTCGGGATCTGCCGTTGACACAAATATATCAATTCCTGGAAGATCAGATTTTCCGGTTGGATTGTTTGGACTAGGAGTTTCGAACTTCTCTTTCAAAACGTCGAGATCAGCAACCCGGTTTAACGGAAAGAGCTTAGGGAACTGGTCAAGAAGCCAAGAGAATGCAAACCAGATTTCACATACTAAAGACATTCCCCACAGCCAGATTGCATCTTCGTTCGGATTTTCTACCCTCCACTTTAAGAACATAGCTAGAATCACCATCCGTGCGAATATTATGAACCTGAAAGTTTAAACAATAAAATGAAAAATACAGTCCACAAGCAGGGAAAAAATAAGAGGAAAACATAAACATACCGATAAGGACCCAGAATTGTAGTAGAAATATTCAATTTCCGCGTCAAAGGCCGCCATTCCTTTTCTTTGAAAACATTAGGGTCACCGGCCATCGAATCAGAACCAGACCTAGAACTAGCACCATTCTCAGAACCTTTAGGCCACATAACATTTCCATATCCATAGGTCCCTTTAGTCTCAAACAACCATTGATCATTATCAAATTCATTAGTCATGCTACTTGTCGAATTCGACTTCATCCTCGACAACCTCTTCTCCATCTTCGACACCTCAGCAGCACCAGTTGGGTAAGTCAATGACTTTTGATTGACCTCGGAAGCCGCCTCTGCCATCCCATTCTCCACATAAGCAACCTTGCATCCCGGGCAAATCAGCTCACCATTTCTTAAAGTATCCTTATAACAATCCCTACAAATCTTGAAATCACAGTAACAAGGAAGTATCTCCAAACCTCTCTCGTCAGTCATGACCTTCCCGTCACACCCCGGCATCTCACAAACCGACCCTTTAGCCCCAACCATCTGCGGATGGCTGGAATCAGATTCAATCATCTTATCCTTCAATTGAGATCGTGTAACCTGATTAAAACCTCCTGTAAACATAGAACTCGACGCATACTGATCCTCCACTCTCTTAGAAGTTGATCTCGAGAGAGAAATATCCATAGCCATAGGTTGGTTATTAGGTGTTTTAGGAACTTGCAATATGAAGGTTTCGAGATTAACACTCCCATTCTCAGATTCTTGATCCATATCACTGCTCATTTGGGTTACTTTAACAAAAGAATCCACGATGATGATTGATGAGACAGACTAAAAGACCTGTAATTTCATCATCAACAAAGAACAAACCACAAACACACACATACACACCACTTAATCAGCAATAGAGTTTATCTATATATAAAGGATTCATCTTTAAGAATAGTTCAACAATGAATGATATAAAGAATAGAGTCGCAAAGAAAGTTTCGTATAAATATCTTACCAACTCAAAGACAAAACCAGCAATGGATGAAAATTGTCCGAATGGCAGAACAACCGCGTGTCTGACGCTGTCAACTCAAAAGAGGACTGAGTCCATGAACGGATCAAGACAAAAAACACACAACAAAAAAAACGACCGAAAATCAAACCCCTTTTAATGATTCCAACGAGAAAAAAACACTGAATGTCAGAACTACATATTCTGTTTATTCATCATAGTACTAAACAAAAAAAACAACTTCGGCCCAAAAACCTTAAACAATTGATGAATGTTTACGAAAATCGGCACCACATTGAAGGGTAAAAAAAAACTGAGAGAAGGGTAAAGGAAGAAAACAAAAAATGTAGAAATATGGTAAATGGAAATTTTTGGTAGAAAAAAAAAAGAGTGGCGATTTTGCGAGATTTTTAATCTTTTTACTCGGCAAGTACGAAGTGTGTTTGAGTCAAATAAGATTGTCTTGTTTAGTTGAAAAACAAAAAATCAATGCAATGACGCGGCGAGCGAGTTTTCTGGTGTTGTCAACTATACGTGATCGTTCTCCAATGGCGTGTTACTGTCTTCTATTATGTTTTTCCGCTTTCTTTACATTATAAAATACACTGCATCCGTTTTTAATTATATACGCTTTGAAAATATTAATATTAATGAATAGTAGTTAATACTATTTTTTTTATTATATTCTTAAATATTTATTATTCACTCTCTTTTAAAATAAATATTATATTTGATATTTAAGATTAATTGTTATACATAGTTACTGTAAAAAAAATTTTACACAGTCAATACATCATAACTATTAATTAATATTATTTTTTAAGTGATTAAAATAAAAATCAAATATTTCATATAAATCAGTGATTAACTGATAGTGTAAAAAATCTTTACAATACCAGTGCATATCAATTAAATTCTTAATATTTTTATACCGATTAAAAAAATGATAATAAATATCAATTTTATCAAATTATTCTTTAATTATTATTAATATAAGAGAAATAGTAATTAAAATAATAATTAGAGAATATTATAAATAAAAATTAATTAGAATAAATAATTTTATTTTAGGAAAAAGAATATTAATTTTCAACTTTTTCAAAATATTTTTTGTGCCATTAATAAGGAATAAATTTTTATAAATTTATTTCATACAAGGATGATTATATTTTTTTTATTACACATGAAATGTAAACAGAAAGAGTAGTATTTTTTATAAAATATTTCTTTGTTTTATATAGATTTTGTCTTTTAAATATATTGTGGGTTAAAAAAATAATATTTTATAAAATATTTTTTTATAAATCTAACAGTTGATAATTAAAAAATATTAATAATTTATTAATATTAATATAAATAAAAATACAAAGAAATAACATAATTAGAGATTAAACATCAAATCGATAAGTTAAACTTTGACCCATTCAGCCCATACTTTATATTTATTTTAAAAATTCGTCTTTCTCATTTTCTATAAACAACAATCAATCAAAATTTGTTTTATTTTTTTAATAAAAATATTTTAAAAATCACAAAAAATTTAAACTTTCTTTGTTATTGTGAAATATTAGGTTTTTGCTTATAAATTGATAAAGTATAAGAATTGTTTAATGAAATAAAAAGAAAAAAAAATACAATTAAGTCTAAATATATACTAAGTATTCCTAACTTTTGAGTTGTCAGCTTTGAAGTTTTAAACTAAGCCTCTCACTTTATATTTATTTTCTATTTATACCATTAACTTTTTACCCATATATATATATATATATATATTAAAAAGTTGATTCAATAAAATAAATTTGATGTTTTTTCTTATACTTCGTAAAAAAAATAAGTGTTTTTTACTTATAAATTAATACATAAAGAGGAGTATTTTGCTAATACACATGAAATGTAAAGAGAGAGTAGTATTTTCTTAAAATATTTCTTTGTTTTCTAAAGATCTTTTCTAAAATTTTGTTGTGGAATTTTTATATTTATATAAATTTAAATTTTTAATAAAAAATATCAATTATATTTTTATGTTAATACAAAGTAAAAATACAAAAAAATAATGTTAGCGGAAGATCGGATCAATAAGTTAAACTTTGAGTCACCTGACCATATTTTTTATAAATAAATATTGTTATTTTATTATTTATATTAAGCTTATGAAATATTGACATCAAATATTAAATAATATTTTAAAAAATATAAATGTTACTTTACATTAAATTAATTCAAAAATAAATATTTATCTTATATTTTTTCATTATCTTATATCTTATATTTTTTTTATATTTTTTATATTTATTTTGGTTTAATAATAATTATGTTCAACAACAATGTATATATATTTTTGAGTTTAATGGTAGTGCACTGTCAGTGTAAAAAAATATTACACATACATCCAATCAAAATATTTTAAAGTGCCAAATCATTTAAATAATTTAAGATTTACAGATTGACTTGGCACGATACATGATTGTCATTGGTTAATAGTGTACAAATAATTTACACTGTCAGTGCACCATCCTTTTTCTCTATATTTTTTAGGAGCTCTTGGTATAAATAAAAAATAAATACAAAAGTGATAGAGAATAGGTTAAAACTTAATAGCTCAACTCTTAAGTTAGGAATACAAAGCTATTTTTGGGTTTTAAAATTTTTTTTCCCTCAGTTTTAAAACCTAATTTTTTTTAGTTCATCAGTTTTTTTTTCTTCTTTTCTTCAATTTTACAGACATTACAATGAGGATTATTAAAAAAAATGCTAAAATACAGTTTTGGTTCCCCTGTTTTTCAAAATTCACAGTTTTGGTCCCCCTGTTTTTTTTTTAACAGTTTTGATCCCCCACCCCTCACTGTTCATGTACGGACGTATACTGTTCATGTACTGACATGTACGGACAAGTTAATGTTCATCACTTTTTTTGGGCCAAAATTGGGGTGGGGACCAAAACTGTTAAAAAAAAAACAGGGGGACCAAAACTGTGAATTTTGACAAACAGGGGGACAAAAACTGTATTTTAGCCTAAAAAAAAAAGTAGGAGTGGTAAAACGGACCCGACATATTAGCCATATTTATTTTGTCTATAGTTTAATACAAAACAGATTTAGGGATTAAACCATCACCCTCTAATTTGTTTGCCCCACTCTGTCCTATTTTTTTACGGGTTTTCCCAGACATAAACATTTACATAAATTTTTATATTTTTAAGTTTAAAAAGTACAGTGTCCGCGGACTTTCGTTGTCCCACCCTCATTTTTTGCAAGGCGTGTCTAAATTTTAAGTCAGCACCCTCAACTATGTCCGACCTGCTCCGCTTCGTTTTTTTGCACATTTTTGCAGATGGACTAAACGAAATTGACATGTTCGTTTGTTACCCCTAAAAAAGATATTTTTAGTAATGTGACAATGATAACTTTATTAATTAATATTTTTACTTAATAAATTAATAATTAATAATTTTAATTAAATTTTTTAATAAAAAATGGATAAAGAGCCCTTCATATAAATAGAAAATAGATCACATTAGGAATACATAGTTGACAAGTCTTATTTTTGTGTTTTTAATTTTTTGTTCTCTTAGTTTAAATTTTTTTTTTCTCAATTTAATTTTTTTTGAGAATTTTTTTGGTCTTCTTAAATTTTGCTGCCGTGGCAATAATGATTATAATTAAAAAATTATTTCTAATGACATGACGTTGATCATTTGAATAATTTATTAATTAATATTATTTATATAATAAATTAATAATTTATAAACTTAATTAAATTTTTAAAAATATTTTTGAAAATTAATTAATACAAATTTTAAAAGAAAATAAAATTCAAAATGTACTAAGCATAACTTAATGTCCACCTCTGGATTAAAGAGATATTGCAAACACATGGGTTTTGGACTCAAAAAAATTCTTTTAAAATTTGTATTAATTCATTTTTTAAAATTTTTTAAATTAATAAAAATTATTAATTATTAATTTAATACAAAAAATATTAATTAATTGGCTTAATTGCAACTTTGGTCCCCTTATTTTACTTTTTTTTTAGTTTTAATTCCTCTATTTTAAAATTCAGAATTTTGGTCTTTTTTAAAGTTTTTATTTGGATTTTAGTCCCTCACCCCATTTATGTGTCATTTTGCATGACATGTCAATTAAATTGATGATATGGCGTGATTAAATGGCAAAACACAATTTCCATATCATTTATAATTATTTTATTTAAATCATTTGTAAAAATATTAAATTAAAAAATAAAAAATAAAATAAAATAAATCGTCATAAATGTTTTATTAAAATTAATTTAATTTGATTTCTAAATTAAATTAAAATTGATATTTTTTTGAACTTAGAACTGCAATTTGTTGTAACTTGTAGCCACAGTTCTGCAGTATATGAAAATAAAAGGCTGGCTCTGTAAGGGGAAGCACTAATTGATCAACACACCTGGGTAAAGAAAATTAGTCTTTCCGATTCCGTTTAGTTGAGGATGGTACTCAAGAATGTCATGAAAAATTAAATCTTGAAATTCACCCTTTGTTACTCTTATCTTTTCAAAATTGAATTAATTTATATTGTACGTATTCTTCATTTTTTTCTCCAGAATTTTTTACTTTTATCTTTTTCCTTCCAAACTCATGAAAAACCTAAAAATCTAGATCTAGCCCGCCCTCACTTCATTTGGATCAATTTCTTCATTTCCTTTTTCAGCATCTCCAACATTTAGCAACAAAGAGTGTTCTGCTTCATCAAACATGGTATTGCCTATGAAATTTCTCTCTGACTTTCTGCAATCTTCCAACTCAAACAATTTCAATTTCAATTTGAGTCCTTGTTGAGGCCTTTCACTTTTGATTTTGTTCTTTCCTATAAAGATTTCTTTTTGTTGAAATGGGTAGCTTAAAATTTAAGTGCTTTTTTTATCCGATTCAGTTTTTGATTTAACGAATTAATAAGCTATTTTGAACAAACGCGGATTAAAATTTGTGTCTCTCTTTTATACTCTGATCAAAACTGAATCTGGGTTGTTAAATTACTTAACATTGATTTGAAAAGTTGATTTTTTACTTATTTTAAAAAAATCACTTTCTTATGTGTTTGAGAGAGCAAGGGGAAGAAAATGGCTAAGAACAATGGGTATTTTATTAATTAGTTAAATAAGTTTTAGGTCCCTCTAAATATAACGATTTTCAATTTTAGTTCCTCAAAAATTTTCCTTTAAGAATTGGTCCCTACAAAATTTTCCGTCTCAATGAATAGTCTCTTGTTGAATGTAATCCATTGTTGTCGAAGTCGAAGTCGAAGACAACAGGTTGTTGTCTAGTGTCGAAGTCGAAGACAACAGGTTGTTGTCTAGTGTCGAAGTCGAAGTCGAATTGCTTAGTGTCGAATTGTCGAAAGTGTTTCGACAGATTCATTTAGATGGGATTCAGATTTTGCTTTTATTAGATTTGATTTGATTTGATATGATTAGATTAGATTTGATATTTTGGGCTTTTATAGTTTGGGTTTTGTCTTGAGATGCAAGCAAACCTAATTCTATAAATAGGGAGTTTCCCCCATTATTTTGTATCAATCAATTACAACACTTTGTAATTTCTCACAGAATTCTGCAGTTGCAGAGTGAGTAATAAGAAGAGAGAAAGTCCCACAGTTTGTGGGCAGCAAGAACACTATTCATCTTCTTCTTCCCTATTTTCTTTCTACTTTCTGTATAATTGCTGCGTGATAGAAGGAATTCCCATAGTCTTTGGGTTGATTCCAACATCTGGTATCTAGAGCTCCGGTTTAAGAGATTCAAGGGCAAGAAATCGCAAGAACGCGATGGCTACGAATCATCCAAACGGCCATTTTCCAGCAAACCTTCCAATTCTCAAGAAAGATAATTATGAGAATTGGTGCAAGCAAATCAAGGTTGTTTTCTGTTATCAAGATTTGTGGGATCTTGTGAAGGAAGGAATAACAACTCTTGAAGAAGGTGCGACGGATCAAGAAAAGGCTGCATTCAAAGAATTGAAGAAGAAAGATTATAAAGCTCTCTTTATAATCCATCAATGTGTTGATGCAGATAACTTTGAGAAAGTTAGTGATGCAGAAACAGCGAAGGATGCATGGGAGATTCTGGAAAAATCGTTTGGAGGCGCAGAGAAGGTGAAAGAGGTGAGGTTACAAACTCACAAAAGGGCGTATGAATTGCTTCAGATGGAAGACAATGAGAGCATAACAGATTTCTTCACAAGAGTTACGAAACTTGTGAATCAAATCAAAGTGTGTGGAGAAGTGTTGACGACGAAAGCAGTTGTCTCAAAGATTTTGAGATCGTTGGCTCCAAAATTTGATCACGTGGTAGTAGCCATAGAAGAATCAAAAGATTTGTCGAAGGTGACGAAAGAAGAGCTTCAAGGGACGCTTGAATCTCATGAACAAAGAATGGCCGAAAGAGCTGCAGGCAAGTCGAAGAATGATGTGGCCTTGCAAGCTCAATCAGCGAAAGATAAGAAGGGTAAAGAAAAGATGGTCGACAAAGGTAGAGGAAGCTACAACAATTCGACAGGCAGAGGAAATCAGCAAGAGGCGAATTGGTCGAACCATAGAAGGACCCAGAACCAAAGCAACCAAAGAGGTGGTGCTGCAGGTAGAGGAAGAGGTGGTGGTCGAAAGCCTGACAAAAGCCACATTCAGTGTTATAATTGTCACCAGTATGGTCACTATTCGACAAAATGTCCTGAAAGAAAGAATCAAGAAGATGATGCAAAGCTGGCGAAGCATGAAGAAGGAGAAGGTATGATGCTGATGGTTACAACCAGAGATAATGAGAGTTTCAAGGACCAGTGGTACTTGGACTCAGGATGCTCATCACACATGACTGGAAGGAAAGATTGGTTTGTCAACATGAAGCCCTCAATGAAGAACACAGTGAAATTTGCAAATGACAATACTCTAGCAGCTGAAGGTATTGGTGATGTTCTGATTAAGAGGAAGGATGGCAAGAGGTCAGTAATTTCCAATGTTTTGTACATACCAGGCATGAAGAGCAATTTGCTCAGCATAGGGCAGTTGGTCGAAAAGAACTACAAGGTGTTGGTCGAAGACAAGGTGATGAGAGTTCTCGACGCAAGTGGTAGGTTGATCTTGAAGGCTCCAATGTCTCATAATAGAACCTTCAAGATTGAACTAAATGTGATGGAGCACAAGTGTCTTGCAACTGCAGCTAGCAGAGATGAGTGGATATGGCATTATAGGCTTGGGCATCTCAACTTCAAAGACATCAGAGATCTGAAGAGAAAGAACATGGTTTCAGGTTTGCCAGAAATTAACATTCCAGATGAAGTTTGTGAGGAATGTGTGCAGGCAAAGCAACACAAGAATTGCTTCAGTAAGGATGCAGGAAGCAGGTCGAAGGGAATTCTTGATGTTGTGTACTCTGATGTATGTGGTCCAATCCAGGTCGATTCTATGGGAGGTAACAAATACTTTGTCACATTCATAGATGATTTCAGTCGAAAACTGTGGACCTACCTGATCAAGAAGAAAAGTGAAGTGATTGAGGTATTTGCCAAGTTCAAATCTATGGTCGAAAGACAAAGTGGTCGTAAGCTCAAGGTTTTGAGAACTGATGGTGGTGGAGAATATGTGTCGAAAGATTTCGACAGACTATGTGAGAAAGAAGGGATTGTGCATGAGGTGGTGCCACCCTACACTCCACAGCAGAATGGAATTGCAGAAAGGAAGAATCGAACCATCATGAACATGGTTCGAAGTATGTTGAAGGGCAAACATCTTCCTAAAGAATTATGGGGAGAAGCTGTTTCGACTTCGACATATCTTCTGAACAGGTGTCCGACGAAGAAGCTAAATGGGATTACGCCAGAAGAATGTTGGTCTGGTGTGAAGCCAAGCTTAAGTCATCTTAAGGTCTTCGGATCGATTGCACATAGGCATGTGCCAGATCAGTTGAGACGAAAGTTAGATGACAAGTCAAGTCAAATGATCTTGGTGGGATATCATTCGACAGGTGGATACAAACTGTTCGACCCAGTGAACAAGCAGATTGTGATCAGCAGAGACGTGATCATTGATGAGCTTAAGGAGTGGGACTGGACAGAAAATGTCAACAAAGATTCAGTAAGAATCAGTTGTGAAGAACCAGCTAGAGAAGCTGAGAGAGAAGTTCGACAAGAAAGTGTCGAAGACCAAGCAGGACCAAGTAGACCTCGTCGAACAAGACAAATGCCAGCAAGATTGCAGGAGTGTGTGATTACATCAGATGATGTTGTCGATGAAGAAGGTGAACTGGTACACTATGCTTTCTATGCAGATGTCGAACCTGTCAATGCAGCTGAGGCATTGAAAGATTCAAAGTGGGTGAAAGCAATGAATGAAGAAATAAAATCCATCGAAGTCAACAACACCTGGTCACTTGTCGAATTGCCTGAAGGCAAGAAGGCAATTGATGTGAAGTGGGTTTACAAAGTAAAGTTGAATCCAAAAGGTGAAGTAGTTCGACACAAAGCAAGACTCGTAGCGAAAGGATTTCTTCAGAAGGAAGGAATTGATTATGACGAAGTCTTTGCACCAGTTGCTAGGATCGAAACAATCAGGTTGGTTGTTGGTCTAGCAAATATGAATAATTGGCACACATGTCAGATGGACGTGAAGTGTGCATTCCTGAATGGCCCCTTAGACGAAGAAGTTTATGTTGCACAACCAGTTGGGTTTGTGAAACAAGGCAAAGAGAGAAAGGTGTACAGGCTGCATAAAGCCCTGTATGGACTTAAGCAAGCTCCAAGAGCTTGGAATAAGAAAATCGACAGCTTCTTAAGGGAGAAGGAATTTGTGAAGTGCACAACTGAGCATGGAGTATATGTAAGAAGAAGCAATGGCGAATTGCTTATACTATGTCTCTATGTCGATGATCTGCTGATAACAGGAAGTTGCAAGAAGGAGATCGAAGATTTCAAACGTAACCTGAGTGAAGAGTTTGAAATGTCAGACTTGGGAAATCTCTCATATTTCCTTGGCATCGAATTCTACAAGAGTAGTAGAGGTTTGATGATGCATCAAAGAAGATATGCAGGCGAAATATTGAAGAGATTTGAGATGCAAAATTGCAACCCAACTTCGACTTCAGCAGAGCCCAGACAGCAACTGTCGAAAAATTCAGATGAAGATGATGTCGACCCAACCCAATACAGAAGACTTATTGGGTCACTTCGATACCTTTGTCACACAAGGCCTGACTTAGCATACAGTGTTGGTATGGTAAGTAGATTTATGCAGAAGCCAAAGGTATCACACCTAGCAGCGGTGAAGAGGATACTAAGGTATCTGAAAGGAACTCTCGACTATGGCATTTTGTTTCCAGCAGCTGATGAAGGGAAAGAATGCAAGTTAGTGGGATACACAGACTCTAGCTGGTGTAGTGATGCAGAGGATAGAAAATCCACAGCTGGATATGTGTTTATGTTAGGTGGTGCACCAGTTGCTTGGAGTTCGAGAAAGGAGCCAGTAGTGGCATTGTCATCATGCGAAGCAGAATACATTGCTGCTTCTCTTTGTGCATGTCAAGCAACATGGATGGTGAATCTGGTCGAAGAAATTACATCAATGAGTCATGGAGCAATTACCATGAAGATCGACAGCATGTCAGCTATCAACTTGGCGAAGAATCCAATAGCTCATGGTCGAAGCAAGCACATCGAGATGAGGTTCCATTATCTTCGAGAGCAGGTAGCAGAAGGGAAGATGAATTTGGAACACTGCAGAACTGAGAATCAGATTGCAGATATCATGACGAAGGGAGTGCAAGTCGAAGGATTCAGAAGGCTAAGGTCTATGATGAACATATATAGTTTAGACACAATGTATTAGGTGGTGTGTTGAATGTAATCCATTGTTGTCGAAGTCGAAGTCGAAGACAACAGGTTGTTGTCTAGTGTCGAAGTCGAAGACAACAGGTTGTTGTCTAGTGTCGAAGTCGAAGTCGAATTGCTTAGTGTCGAATTGTCGAAAGTGTTTCGACAGATTCATTTAGATGGGATTCAGATTTTGCTTTTATTAGATTAGATTTGATTTGATATGATTAGATTAGATTTGATATTTTGGGCTTTTATAGTTTGGGTTTTGTCTTGAGATGCAAGCAAACCTAATTCTATAAATAGGGAGTTTCCCCCATTATTTTGTATCAATCAATTACAACACTTTGTAATTTCTCACAGAATTCTGCAGTTGCAAGTGAGTAATAAGAAGAGAGAAAGTCCCACAGTTTGTGGGCAGCAAGAACACTATTCATCTTCTTCTTCCCTATTTTCTTTCTACTTTCTGTATAATTGCTGCGTGATAGAAGGAATTCCCATAGTCTTTGGGTTGATTCCAACATCTCTGACGTCAAATGGGAGTAACGGTTGCTGATGTGGCTACGCCACGTGGCAATTTCTTCCATTTTTTATTTTTTATATACATAAATCCAGAATTCGTAGCTAATTCGAAACCAAATCTTAGCTAATTCTGAAAATTGAGACTTTCTAAATCCTGAATTCGTAGCTAATTCGTAGCTAATTCAAAACCAATTCCTAGCTAAAACTAGAAAATGGAAATAAAGCTAATATTGTATGGTACCTTTTTGTTTCTTCCATTCTTAGATGATCCACTTGTATGGTACTGTATTTCTGCCTTTATGATTAATAATAATTGTAGAGTTTAACTTTTACGATTGAATAAATCTGGAAAAGTACGAATTCCAGTCTATTACGATTGAGTGCAATGTTTTTTTTTTATTTTTTGAAATGTTGTCAATTGGTATTAATTTAATGATAATAAAATTGCAAGGAAATAAGGGTTGTTATATGCAGATACTTATTCTGTTGGACCTGTGTTTTTCTTATTATATTTTGTATTTTGACTTCATATTCGCTGATCATTGGCAGTTCCGCAAAGTTCCTCAAGCATGCACCACTATTCCAGTCAATCCCTGAAGCTCTCTTTGCATCGCTGCTAATTTCTCAAAAATATATTTTCCTCGTGTATAATCACTGCCAAAACATGCTTTGGAAATAATATCCTCAGAAAGAACCTTGAGGTCATTCTGAATCACTATCTCTACAACCTTGTCTTTACTTTCATTTATTAGCCTTTCTCATTTTTTAACAGCTTCTAGAGTTGAACCTTCCATATTGTTAGGTGCTAAATTGTGTTAATATTTAGTATAGTTTTTGGCACCTTTTTGTAATCTTTATTTAACAATCAATGCCTTTTCCCATTGTTTCCGGTTAATAACCATAGTATAGTTAAATACATTATTTAACTTATCTATTTAACTTTTGTGTTTTAATTGAAGGTTTTTACATGGAAAGGTGTAGATTGGAGCAAGGAAGGCTCCCTAGAAGCAGTTTTTGGAAAAAATTATTTTTGAAGCATACTTGGAGCCCGCTCAGCAAGCTCCTAGCGCGGTGATGAAGCTAATTACAGAGAGTTGCCCGCTGAGCGCGGTGCTGAGCCTACTTAGCGCGCTGTTGGGTCGGTTTGCAGTTAATGAGGTCGCGCTTAGCGCGGTGCAACGCGCTTAGCGCGCTCTGCGATCCTCTGCCCCCTTATAAATAGACTTTTCTGTATTTTTCTTGGGATCCTTGATATATTTCAGAGCAAAATACATTGTAACACTGTAGCATTCTATTTTGGAAGATTGGAAGCATCATTCGTCGAGAGATCGTCATTGATGCTTGATATTCATCTTCATCTTCTTGATTGTTTAGCTTCCATGACAATGGAGAGCTAATTTTCCTTTTATGTCAAGGTTAGAAGGTAGACAAACCTTTCTTTTGTATGTATAGGTATTGATTATAGCTTATGCTTGGATGATGAATGTATGATGAAAAACTTTGTTTATATGGTTTATTCTTTGTGTTGGTTCATGATTGAGAAATGTGTTCTTACACTTTACCTAAGTTTTTCATCCATCAATGTGCATTGGCTAGAGATAGTAATGTGTGTTGATGTTCATAAATATTGAACTTAAATGTCGTCATTTTGATAGTTTGAGTGAGAGATCACCAAAGGATTAAAATGGTAAAACTCACAATATGTGTTAGAGATAAACATATTGGGAGGATATGTGATTACATTTACCGTCTAAACGAGTTCATTCGCTTTGTCGATTTTATCTGTGCAAAATGGTTTGTCGAACCCTAATCTTGACATGCTTTTTATAAATCGTTAAAACAAATCTTTTTACCGCTATTACTTAAATTCGAATGCAAGTGTTCCGACTAAACACAACCAAAACCCCTTGTTACTTTGAAGTTTAAAATGTATACGACTGTAGAACGGCTGCGATATCACGAACAATCTCTGTGGATCGATAACAAAACCCTAACTCTATTTGTATTTCAAAAAATTGGCACTGTTGCGGGGGATTGTTAATTGATATTGCAAGCATTACAATAGTTGTGAAGTTTTAGACTTGTTAACATTTTTCTTGTGCTTGTTGATTTGTTTTGTTTAGTGTACAGACTTTGTTTATGCGAGGGCAACTACCGGCGGACCAACTTCTATTTGATCCCGAGATTGAAAGAACCGCTCGTAGACTCAATAGCAGTACTAGACGGAGGAGGCAACTAGCTAGACAAAGGTAAGAACAAGGAGAAAGTTCGATTTCTAAACCACCACCAATTCCACAGTTCACGCCAATCATGGATCCACCACCACCACCCGCTTTCACACCATGTGTAAATAGCCCACGTCACACCGCTCAGTTTGCTAACAATAATCAAGGAAGGCAATCTGAGATGAAAACTGGAACTTTGAACTTGTTGTATGGAAGTCCGTTCACGGGAATGGATCTTGAAGACCCTTTCGCTTTTCTAACCAAATTTTATGAGATAACGTTAGCGGCCAGAGTCGATCAAGCGCAAGAGTTACCTCTTTTTAAGAGACTATTTCCTCATGCTTTGCTTGGCAAAGCTAAGGATTGGTATCTTGATCAAACTCCCATTATGATGAACGATTGGAACATTTTGGAGGAAAAATTTATAGAACGGTTCTTTTCTCACAATCATTTTATGGAGTCAAAAACTGCAATTTCTGTGTTCTCTCAAGGCACTAGTGAATCTCTGAATGAAGCATGGGAACGATTCAAATCCATGCTTCGAAAATGCAAAGGCCACGGGTTTGACGAGTTAACACAAATTCACATCTTCAAGAATGGTCTCCAACCAAATTGTAAGACATTATTGGATTCCATTTCTGGAGGATCTTTATTATCAAAGAGTGCCGAAGAAGCTACGGATATCATCAATAGAATGACTCTCAATGATCTTCAAAGTCAAAGCCGTAACAACTTGCAAAAGAAACCCGGGGTACTTGAATTGGGAACTAATGATGCAATCCTTGCACAAAACAAGCTTATATCTCAACAAGTGGAACTTTTGACTCAACAAATTAAGGAATTGAAGGAACCTAGCAAGAGTAAACAAGTTGCTTGTTGTGAACTTTGCAAAGGAGAGCGTGACACCGGATTTTGTCCTCCTCCGGGATTTGAAGAAGTGAACTACATGAATAATCAACGAGACTATCAAGGAAGACAACAACAACAACCTTATCAACAACAACAACACAATCCTCAACAACATTACCAAGGCAATCAAGGATATCCACCGAGGGTGAACTATCAACATAATCAAGGTTATGGTGGCAGTTCTTCAAACCGGCAAAATCCTTATCAACCTCCACCACCTCCGGTTGCTAGCTCTAAGTTGGAAGACACTTTGACTCAATTCATGCAAATGTCTATGGCCAATCAAAAGAGTAGTGATGCAGCGATAAAGAATCTAGAAAATCAAGTGGGGCAACTTACCGAGCAACAATCGGGTCCTTCATTCTCCGCAAATACTCAAGTGAATCCTAAGGAGCATTGCAAGGCAATCGTTACTAGAACTGGGAAGGATTTGGTAAAAGAAAATGAGAAAAAGGTGGAGGAAGAAAAAATTGATGGAATTGTGGAGGAGGATAGTGATGAGGAAGTGGTTGAAAATAAAATTGAAAATGAAGGTGTAGTTGAAAAGAAAGATGATGAAATAGTTGAAGTTGAAAATAAGAGTGGTGAGGAGTTGAAGAAAAAGGAGAGACTTAGGCGAGTGAAGAAGGGAAAGGAAGTAGTGAGCACTATTCTGATCCAACATTTACCATACCCCCATGCTCCTTCAGAAAAAGAAAATGAACGGCATTACGCTCGTTTCATGGATATTTTTAAACAGTTGCAAATTAACATTCCTTTTGCCGAAGCTTTGGAGCAAATGCCAAAATATGCTAAGTTTATGAAAGACATTCTCACAAAGAAGCGGAGGTATTCAGAACCGGAAACTATTATCCTTGACGCAAGTTGTAGTGCCATCATCCAAAGAACTCTCCCGAAAAAAGAAGTTGACCCGGGGCGTGTTACTTTGCCGGTAACAATTGGTGATGTCTATGTTGGCAAAGGCCTAATCGATTTGGGCTCAAGCATTAATCTAATTCCTTTGTCCATTGTAAAGAGGTTTGGGAACATTGAGATGAAAGCCATTCGGATGACGTTACAATTAGCCGACAAGTCCACAACTCATCCTCATGGGTTGGCTCAAGATGTCTTGGTAAAAGTTGACAAGTTTTTCTTTCTGGTTGATTTCGTTGTTATCGATATGGAGGAAGATGAGGATGCGCCTTTAATTCTTGGGCAACCTTTCATGAAAACCGCACGAATGATGATTGATGTGGATGACGGTTTAATGAAAGTGATGGTTCAAAACGAAGAAGTTTGCTTTGATATTTTTGAAGCAATGAAACATTCTCGAGACAAGCATGATAGTTTTCGTATCGATGCAATTGAAGAAGCAACTTTAGAGGTTTCAAAGCATGTTCATATATTATCTCCTTTGGAAATGGCTCTTGATGAATCTTTTGAGGTGTTTTCCGATGAAGAAGAAAGAGCTCTTGAAGAATGTTTAAAAGAGCTTGAATCTCTCAAAGAGTTGCAACCGTGGGAAGTAGAAACGGAAGAGTTAAAGAAGGATGTGAAAGATGAGAAGTCACCACTTGAATTGAAGGTCTTTCCTTCCAATTTAAAATATGCGTTTCTTGATGACGGTGGTAACAAGCCGATTATCATTAGCAACGTTTTGTCCAAAAACGAGGAAGACCGTTTAATCCAAGTTTTGAAGAAATATCAAGATGCAATAGGTTGGGTTCTTTCCGATCTTAAGGGAATTAGTCCATCTTATTGTATGCACAAGATTCTTATGGAAGAAGATTTCAAGGCGGTTGCTCAACCACAACGCCGATTGAACCCAACTATGAAAGAGGTGGTTAGGAAAGAAGTTGTGAAGCTTTTGGATGCGGGAATGATCTACCTGATCTCTGATAGTCCATGGGTAAGCCCCGTGCACGTTGTTCCTAAAAAGGGTGGCATGACCATTATCTGAAACGATAAGAATGAGTTAATCCCAACAAAGATTGTGACGGGGTGGAGAATATGCATTGATTATAGAAGGTTGAACACCGCAACTAGAAAAGACCATTTTCCACTTCCATTCATGGACCAAATGCTCGAGAGGTTATCCGGGCAGCAATTCTATTGTTTCTTGGACGGATATTCGGGGTATAATCAAATTGCGGTTGACTCGGCGGATCACAAGAAGACGGCTTTTACTTGTCCCTTTGGCATTTTCGCCTATTGAAAGATGCCTTTTGGTTTATGTAATGCGCCGACAACTGTCCAAAGGTGTGCTCAAGCTATCTTCTCCGACCTCATAGAAAAGACAATGAAGGTGTTTATAGATGATTTTTTCGTGTTTGGAGCATCTTTTGACTTGTGTTTGAAGAATTTGGAAACCGTCCTTGAGAGGTGTGTTAAGACTAACTTGGTGTTGAATTGGGAGAAGTGTAACTTTATGGTGACAGAGGGAATTGTGCTTGGCCACAAAGTTTCTTCCAAAGGCCTTGAAGTAGATCAAGCAAAGATTAAAGTAATTGAAAAGTTGCCTCCTCCTACCAACGTCAAAGGAAACAGAAGCTTCTTGGGGCATGCGGGATTCTATAGGCATTTCATCAAAGATTTTGCAAAGGTAGCAAGGTCATTGAGCAACTTGCTCAACAAAGATCAGGTATTTCTCTTTGACGATGAATGTCTTATTGCTTTCCAAATTTTGAAAGAAAAACTAATTACCGCTCCAATAATCATCGCACCAAATTGGACTTTAAATTTTGAACTAATGTGCGATGCGAGTGATTATGCCGTTGGAGCGGTGTTAGGTCAAAGGAAGGACAAAAATTTTCATTCTATACATTATGCAAGCAAGGTATTAAATGAGGCGCAAGTAAATTACGCCACAACCGAAAAAGAATTGCTTGCGATTGTATACGCACTTGAGAAGTTTCGTTCTTACCTAATAGGGTCAAAAGTGGTTGTCTACACGGATCATTCGGCTATAAAATATCTGCTCACTAAACCGGATTCGAAGCAAAGGCTCATCCGTTGGATCCTTTTGCTTCAAGAATTTGATTTGGAAATAAAGGATAAAAAGGGTTCAGAGAATTTAGTGGCGGATCATTTGTCCCGTTTGATCAACGTGGAGGTAACCAAAGCTGAAAAGGAAATCCGAGAGGAATTTCCCGATGAAAAATTGTTTAAAGTCCAAGTTAGGCCTTGGTTTGCGGATTTTGTTAACCACAAAGTAACCGGTTGGGTGCCCCAAGACCTAACTTGGAACCAAAAAAGGAAGTTCCTGTCGGATGCGAATTACTATGTGTGGGATGACCCGTATTTGTTCAAATTAGGAGGTGACAACCTTTTGAGAAGGTGTGTCACGAGTGAAGAAGCTCAGATGATTCTTTGGCATTGTCACAACTCGCCTTATGGCGGCCATTTTAATGGTTCGAGGACAGCCACGCAAGTCTTGCAATCAGGCTTTTATTGGCCTACTCTCTTTAAAGACGCAAATCTTCATGCGCAAAGTTGTGACACTTGCTAAAGAAGTGGGGGAAATGGAAAAAGAGATGAAATGCCCCTTCAAAATATACAAGAAGTTGAAATTTTCGATTGTTGGGCCATTGATTTTGTTGGTCCATTTCCACCCTCTTTTGGAAATGAGTACATGTTAGTGGCGGTTGACTATGTGTCGAAGTGGGTTGAAGCAATTGCTTCACCTATGGCTGATGGCAAGACGGTGATCAATTTTTTAAAGAAAAACATTTTTTCCCGTTTTGGCACGCCTTGGGTTCTCATTAGTGATGGCGGGTCACACTTTTGCAATACATCTCTTGAAAGTGTTTTAAAACATTATGGTGTATCGCATAAAGTGGCGACTCCTTACCACCCACAGTCGAACGGTCAAGCCGAGGTCTCGAACCGTGAGGTGAAAAGAATTTTAGAAAAAACTGTTTCAAGTTCTCGAAAAGATTGGTCGCAGAAATTGGACGAGGCTTTGTGGGCATATCGGACCGCTTACAAAGCTCCAATTGGCTTAACTCCATTTCAAATGGTTTATGGTAAAACATGCCATTTACCGGTTGAAATGGAGCACAAAGCACTGTGGGCCCTTAAGCAGCTAAATTTTGATATGAACTTGGCCAGAGAGAAGAGAAAATTACAACTTCAGAAATTGGAAGAAATGCGGAATGCAGCCTATCATTCCAGTTGGTTGTATAAAGAAAAGGTACAGAATTATCACGACAAGAAGATCCGGCAAAAGGACTTCCAGGTCGGCCATTTGGTACTGTTGTTTAATTCCCGGTTAAAACTTTTTCCGGGAAAATTAAAATCAAAATGGTCAGGACCATTTCATGTGAAAGAGGTGAAAAGTTATGGAGCGATTGTGATAGAAGATTTAGAGAAAAAAGACAGTTGGATCGTAAATGGTCAATGCTTGAAAATCTACCTTGGTGGTAACTTTGATCGCAACAATTGTTCTGTTCTCCTCGACGTTCTTCATTGATCGTCTTGGACCGTCGAGCTTATCCGACGTTAAACAAGCGCTCGTTGGGAGGCACCCCAATTTTGTAAGTTTTTATCGTTTTCCAGTCCATTTGCTGTTTAAATCATGTTTTTTGTAAAGTTGATGTATGATGCTGCTCTAAATGATGTTTTAAACTGCTGGAAGTTGTATTTAAACTGCTGAAAGGTGTTTGAGTTTTGTAGTGCGCACTTAGCGCGCAGTAGCCTGCTCAGTGCGGGTTTAAGAAAAATCAACCTATACTTCCAGTGAGCAGCGCGCTTAGCGCGGTCCTGAGCCCGCTCTGTAAATTTTTGAAAAAAAAATATAACATTTTCTGGGCCCACTTATGCTGATCCGGCCCAGCGCGTGTTATGAGTTAGGGTTTTTGAGGTTTTGCCTCATTTCACCCTTTTTCACTCAAAACTTCTCAAGCTTCTCTTCTCCTCCATTTTCAAAAAAAAAAATTGCTTGTGAGCTTCTTGGGTTTTTGTGTTCCCTAACTCCATTTTCATCATCTTCTTGCTCATCTTCATCTTATTCAACAGTAAGTTCATTCTCTGTTTTTTTTTATTTCTCATTTTGAAAACCCATTTTGGGTTGGTTGTTGCATGTTAAATATTCATGATTGTACTTCATCTTTGTCTTCTTTATTTGTCAATTTACTGTTTTTATGCTTAAACTGATATGAATGCATATGGTTAGGAGTTTCAATTTTTGAAATTAGGGATTGTAATTTAGAAGTTAGGTTTTGTGAATAATTTAGTTTGTTTTGATTTTGGGAATTCGTACTGTACATCTCTCTGTGAATAGGGTTGTGTATTGGAAGTAGGGGCTATGCTTGGAACCATCTGTTGCAGAGGGGATTTTTTCTGCATTTCGCAGAGCCCGCTCAGCGTGCTCCTGCACGCTTAGCGCGCTCTGAGATTTGCAGAAAATCTCCCCTTTTCTTAACTTCTGCTTTATTTTTCCTTTGATTATTCTTAGTATGTGATTCTATTTTCATTAACATTGTTGCTGTTGTGTGTTTGTTCTGTTTTGTTTTTCTTTTCAGATGTCAGGTCGCAAGAAGCAACGAGTCGGTGGTTCTTCATCAAACTCATCTAGGCGCCCTCCATCCGGTCAGTTTGACAACACGAGATTCTGTGGGCTTGAACAGCAACAGCGATACCAACAACTTGAACGGAGAACAGTGTGGGCGGACCGTATTATTCTAATTGATCCGGAGGGACACTATCGCCACACTGCTTCTCTCATTTCTGGTGGAGGCTGGGACAAGTTATTTTCGCCGTAGCCCGAGTACCACTTGGACATTGTGAGGGAGTTCTATGCTAATGCCTTGCCCTCTGAGGGTAAACATTTCAATTTCAAGACTTGGGTGAGGGGAAAGGAAATCAATTTCTCAAGGGATGCTATAAATGCTTACCTCAGTAATCACCTTCAGCTGGCCGAGGATGAATTATGTGATTATGGTAGGATGATGGCTCGGCGTAGCTGGAGTGCCGACCAGTTGAGGGATGTGTTGTGTATGAGGGGACAGACTTACCAGGTGAACGTTAATGGAGCGCCCCTCAAGTTTTTAAGGAGTGTTTTGACTACAGAAGCACAGATTGTGATGGCGGTTGTTTTGCACAACCTTAAGCCACGTAGCCATACCTCCTCCATTCCTATGGATACTGCTGCTCTTATTGCTTGCATCCTTGACGACGAGAAGACCGTGGACTTAGCACGGATCATTTCTAGTGAGCTTAAGAGAATAGCTGTTAGTGCTTCACCGTTTGGTGATAGGGTGGCGTGTACCTTGACCTATCCTGGACTTATCATGGCCTTGTGCAGTAGGACGCGTGTCACCCTCACTTCTCATGGGAATGTTAAATTGGCTATGCTGGATGATAACTATATATCTCGTCATTGTTTGCAGGCAATTAATTTTGAGGGTGTTGCTCTTGTAGCTGTTGTTGCCCCTGCAGGGCGTGCTCGTGGTCCAAGTGCTGATGCCAATTAGGCAATGCACGAGCTCACCAGCGTGCTCTCTTATTTATGCACGAATCGATGATGCAGCTACAGCTCCAAATCCGGGAGCCACATGTGGATCATTCCTTGAGGTCGCGAGAGGACCTCATGGCGTATGCGAGATGGCCTGAGGGCAGTATGGTTTTCCGAAGGGGGCAGGTTATGGGGCAGGTGTTGATGATGACGAGGGTGATGATGGAGCAGACGATGAAGCATCTAGCTCTAGTTATTATTGATGATGGGTTTGATGTGTCTGTTTTTGTTTTTATGTTTATTTTGCTATGATTAGTATGCTTCTTGTATTATCTACTGTTGTTTAGAATTTTTGTATTTTCCATCCGGGCGGATCTGGATTTTGGATAATTGTTACATTTTGTTTGGTTATTAATGAATTTTCCATCCGGGCGGATGATGTTCTATGTTATAATTTTTGGTACAGAAATTTTTTGTTGTTTGTTCTCTATTTTAAGGTAATTAATGGATAAAGCAAGTTAATTTCTTGGTACAAAAGTGATGAGCTTCACCATACATTGATGGTGATGATAAATTTCTGAGTTGATGCACAAAGGTACTCTGTTTTGTGCTTTGTAGAATGTTAATATGTACATGAACTTTTTGTTTTACATAATTTTCAAGCTTTTCTTCATTTTGAGTATTTGTTCATATTGGAATCAATTAGGACATAACCACAAATGTGAGTTCCCTCCATTGTTTACAAATTATTGAAGGATTTAAGTGATTGTTGCTTACTCAAATTTTTTATGTTTAATTTTACTTTTTGTTTTGAAATTTTGGAAACTTGGAAATGATCAAGGCAATTTTTGAGTACTATGAGTAGAACCACATATCCATAAATCACTTCAAGTCACCTTGTGAGTGTGTGATCTTTAGAAACCTCTCTTGAGCCTAAAACGAAAATTTTTGTATCCGTGAAGCATGAACCCGAACTTTAATCGCTTTGCAGAGCATTCTTGATTTAAGTGTTAGTATTGTTGAAGTTAGGGAGTTTGGTTCATTGTGAAAAGAGAAGAAGGAATTGTGGGCAATGCATTCTCAATTGAAATAAAAAATAGTTTGAAAAAGAAAGAAAAGGAAAAATAAATGAAAAATCAAAAGAGAAAGAAAAAGAAAATTGTAGAAATCAAATGAGAATGAGATAGAATGCATTGTAAGAATAATTGAAAGTTTGAGCAAGGATGATTGTTTAGAAAAGAAAATGCTCTTCATAAATTTTACCCTTTCTTGTTCAAAGGTCGTGTACATATGACCCTTGTTTCTTAACCCCGACCAAGTTACAACCTATGAAAGTCCTTTTGTGATCTTTGTTTCCATTATTTTCATTAAATTGTGAGATGAGTGCATAAATTGTTTTGGATGTGGTACAATTGCTTATGAGTGTGTTTTGTCCCTTGTATATATTGAGCTTGGCTCATTTGAATAAATTAGGTGATTCCCGTTGAACATTTGTTTGCTTATGTTGAGTGCTTGTTATTTATGTTTAGAAGTTAGTTCATATACATATTTTTATTCTATCGGAGCTGAGCATTACTTGCGGGTGTATCAATTCGGTTTGAACCATTGATTTTTGTTTGTGTTTGCTTATCCGTTTTTCCTCTTGCTTCTAGTCTATTTTACCTTTGTTTGAGGACAAACAAAGAAACAAGTTGGGGAGAGTTGTTAGGTGCTAAATTGTGTTAATATTTAGTATAGTTTTTGGCACCTTTTTGTAATCTTTATTTGACAATCAATGCCTTTTCCCATTGTTTCCGGTTAATAACCATAGTATAGTTAATTACATTATTTAACTTATCTATTTAACTTTTGTGTTTTAATTGAAGGTTTTTACATGGAAAGGTGTAGATTGGAGCAAGGAAGGCTCCCTAGAAGCAGTTTTTGAAAAAAATGATTTTTGAAGCATGCTTGGAGCCCGCTCAGCGCGCTCCTAGCGCGGTGATGAAGCTAATCACAGAGAGTTTCCCGCTGAGTGCGGTGCTGAGCCCGCTTAGCGCGCTGTTAGGTCGGTTTGCAGTTAATGAGGCCACGTTTAGCGCGGTGCAGCGCACTTAGTACGCTCTGCGATCCTCTGCCCCCTTATAAATAGACTTTTCTGTATTTTTCTTGGGATCCTTGATATATTTCAGAGCAAAATACATTGTAACAATGTAGCATTCTATTTTGGAAGATTGGAAGCATCATTCGTCGAGAGATCATCATTGATGCTTGATATTCATCTTCATCTTCTTGATTGTTTAGCTTCCATGACAATGGAGAGCTAATTTTCCTTTTATGTCAAGGTTAGAAGGTAGACAAACCTTTCTTTTGTATGTATAGGTATTGATTCTAGCTTATGAACTCTTGGATGATGAATGTATGATGAAAAACTTTGTTTATATGGTTTATTCTTTGTGTTGGTTCATGATTGAGAAATGTGTTCTTACACTTTACCTAAGTTTTTCATCCATCAATGTGCATTGGCTAGAGATAGTAATGTGTGTTGATGTTCATTAATATTGAACTTAAATGTTGTCATTTTGATAGTTTGAGTGAGAGATCATCAAAGGATTAAAATGGTAAAACTCACAATATGTGTTAGAGATAAACATATTGGGAGGATATGTGATTACATTTACCGTCTAAACGAGTTCATTCGCTTTGTCGATTTTATCCGTGTAAAATGGTTTGTCGAACCCTAATCTTGACATGCTTTTTATAAATCGTTAAAACAAATCTTTTTACCGCTATTACTTAAATTCGAATGCAAGTGTTCTGACTAAAAACAACCAAAACCCCTTGTTACTTTGAAGTTTAAAACGTATATGACTGTAGAACAGCTGCGATATCACCGAATAATCTATGTGGATCGATAACAAAACCCTAACTCTATTTGTATTTCAACACATATAACCTACCATAGTCTACATAAAATAAACAAAAAAAAATAATTATATTCATTGAATAATTTATAGATGATTTTTTTAAATAAAAAGAAATACTAGAGAGTAAGGAAGAAATTGAGATAGCATATACTAACTTTAACTTTACTCATGAATAATTCAACAATGATAAGATTTCTTTGAAAGATCCATGATTTTCCATTGGCTCTGACAATACCATCCCCAAGCATTGGCAATAATACTTTGTTTAGATACTCAATCCTACCAAGATCAGGGGACATATGTACACTCAAATCTTTGATCACTTTACCATTCTCAACATACAAATGTTGCTTAATTCCGGTGGAGTATGTAAACAATGAGCCTGATCATTATATTAGTTCACCAAAACAACATGGCTTAGTAAGAAAAATAAAAACAAATAACTAAAAGAAAATTACCGATTTAAATATCTAAACTAACATACCATATTGTTGTTTCCATGTCTGAAAATATGGAAACATAGAATAAACCCAATCTGTAGTGATAACAGCATATGCAGAAGGTTGAGAAGGAATCTGTTGCATCTCAGTAACATTACTGAATGGAAAAGAAGGCCTTGGTCCTTTGATACCTTGTTTTTCAAGCATGGTTCGAATTCTTCGTGGCTTTAAGAACACTTTCTCCACCAATACTATAACACTGCTTATTACAATCAACCCTACTGTCCACCATAGCTTTTTCAGCCACTAGTATTCAAGATGGTTGAATTGTTTGGTTATAAAGTAAAGATTAATTATAATAATAATTATTATAAGAGTATTTAGAAAAGAAAGTTAGCTAGTTTTAGTTAGAAAAGTAAGTTAGTTAGTTTTAGCTATGAATTGGTTTCGAATTAGCTACGAATACTGGGTTTAGAAAGTCTCAATTTTCAGAATTAGCTAGGAATTGGTTTTGAATTAGCTACGAATTCTGGATTTATGAATATAAAAAATAAAAAATGGAAGAAATTACCACGTGGCATCCACGTGGCGCAGCCACATCAGAATCTGTTACTCCCATTTGACGTCAGAGACTATCCATTGAGACGAAAAATCTGGTAGGGACCAATTCTTAAAGGAAAATTTTTGAGGGATTAAAATTGAAAATCGCTATAGTTAGAGGGACCTAAAACTTATTTAACCCTTTATTAATTTGTGATGAAATTTATTGTTGTTAATAGTTTTGAATCTGTTGATGTTGCTTTTGTTATTTATTTTTGATATTCTGAATTTGTGATGTTGTTGTTGTTATGGTCTCTAGTTTTTAAACTATTTTGAAGGAGGAATGATGATATTTTTGTTACTGGGTTTCATGGAATGAATTATGGTTATGTGTTCTTGGTCATGTTTCTACTTAATTCTTAATAATTTAAATCAACAATGAAATTCATTTAAGCAATTTTAAAAAAATTTAAAATAATAATATTATTATTAAAATTAAAAATAAAAATATATGACATGGCATAATTATTATTAATGAAAATAACATGGCATTGACATGTCATTAAACTGAGTGCCACATCATTAAAAATAAGTCCCAAATTGGGAAAGGGATTAAAATTCATCCCAAAACTTAAAAAAGGGACCAAAATCGTGGTTTTTAAAATGAGGGGATCAAAATAAAAAATAAAAACAAAATAGGGGGACTAAAGTTGCAATTAGGCCTAATTAATTAATTATTCTAATCATCATCGCTATCATTAAATGTTTTTTTATCCTAAATCATCACCGCCACGTCTATAAACGTTTAGGGAACCAAAAAGTCCCAAAGAAACTAAAATTGAGGGATTTAAAAGCTCAGTTTTAAAATAGTGGACATAAAAGTTAATTATTTTCTATTTATTAATGGCATTTATTTATTTATTTATTTTAATAAGTATTTGTGCGCTATAAATTCAAATTAAGTATTCTAGATTAATAGTTCTAAGAGAAAATAGGTGATGCACTGACAGTGTAAAAAAATTTTACACTATCAACCAATCACGACCATGAATTTCGCCAAGTCAGACTGTAATTTTTAAAAAATTTATATGACATGACAAAACGTTATGTTTTTATTGGATGACAGTGTAAAACTTTTTTACACTGTCAGTGCATTACCATTAAACCCTAGTTATAATTATGCACAACAACACATATATTTTTTTAGTCAAAAGTGGTTAAGGAAGTATTGGTATAAATAGAAAATAGATACAAAAGTTAGAGGGACTATGTTAAAACCTAAAGAGCTTACAACTATAAATATAGGTGGAAATAGGCTGGGCCGAATTAGATTTTGTCAAATTTAAGTCTGTCTTACTAAAAAAACTGAAGTCTAAGTCTGACCTGTAATCTGTCATAGGTTTATTTTTAGACTTAAGTCTGACATTTTCTAAAATCTATTTAGCTTATTAGCCTACATAAAAGTCTGTTATTTTTAATATACTAACAAATTAAAAAACCAATAAGACTAAAAGTTCATTTACATTGACTTATTTTAACTTACCTATTAGCATAAGTTTTGTGAGATTGTTATTTTAAGATAACTTATGAAAATAACTTATAAAATTGTTCATAAGGTGTTTTCATCTTATTTTTATAAGTTCTCCAAGATAATCAATTTTTATTTATGTGTTTTAATTCAAAGTACAAAACATAACATAATAATAATAAAAAATTATTCGTATTTATTTAAATAGGTCGGTCTGTTAGGTTTAAAAGACTTTTTCATAGCATGAGGCCTAGCTTTTTAATTAAATAGGCTTATAAAAAAAGCATAGGCTTTTTCTATTTTAAAAAAAACTTGATCTGTCCTGAGCCTATGTATACTAGACTGTAGGCTCCTGATATCGGTTTGGCCTATTTCCACCCTTAACTATGAAGCTAGGAATCCCTAACATATTTATATTTAATTCCATAATTACATCAATATGTATATCATTCCACCAAGTATACTTTCTAGATGTTAGAACTTAGTTAAGTAGAATGTCTGCACATTTGTTACCCTCCCTATATACATTGTTACCCATAAAAGCTCTTCATTAAAGACTAATTAGACAACTATCTCAGTTGTCTCTTATCTTTTAAGGAACCAAAGATGACATCAAAGGAGCTCTAACACTAGAATTGAATCAGTTTCCAACTAAAAATGAGACCAATTAGATGAGATTGTATGCTCAATGGCTAAGATGACTCCCATGAGTTAAGAAAAAAACACATTTACCATTATTAAGAAAGCAAGCAAAGCTTACTAATATGGCCAGCATTATGGTCTCTGAACAAACCATCGCACGTTGCAATGTTAGGAATTCCAACTGATGCATCTTTAATATTTCATTTGATCTAATAAAAAATAGAAGAGGTCCACATTACTTCTTTAATAAGGGGAGGGTAGGAGGAATAATTTTCATTTTGATAGCCTTGAGAAGAACAAATTCAATGATTGAAACATTTTTTCTAGGATTAGATATCTGTCCCGATATAGTGGATTGAGAGTAGATTGCAGTAGAAGTTGTTTTCTGATTAGTGGTCTAGTAATTCAATTAATAAGCCATTGATGAGCTCTGATTTCGACGAAGAAATTGATGAAGTCGAAGTTGAAGGAATTGCTGAGAATCCAGACGAAGTCGAAGTTGAAGTGGTTGCTGACATTCCCGACACAGAGGTTGTGGCTGAAACAAGCCAAAGGCCTCGACGAAATAAAGTTCCTCCAACAAGACTTCATGATTATGAAGTGACTGGTGATGATAAAGTCACACCAGATGAAGAATTAGTTCATTTTGATTTACTTGCAGGTGCTGAACCAATCAACCATAACGAAGCTTTAAAAATTCAACAGTGAAAGTTAGCTATGGTCGAAGAGTTGCAGGCAATCGAAAGAAACAACACTTGGGAGTTAGTCGAATTGTCAGCACATACAAAAGCTATCGAAGTAAAGTGGGTGTTCAAGTTAAAACACAATGCTGATGGGTCGATATCAAGACATAAAGCAAAATTAGTAGCTCGAGGGTTTCTTCAAAGAGGAGGACTTGACTACTCTAAAGTATTTTCTCCAGTAGCAAGACTGGAGACTGTTCGACTAGTGGTAGCATTGGCATGTAACCGAGGTTGGTCGACATTTCACTTAGATGCGAAGTCATCATTTTTGAATGGTCCGTTAGACGAAGAGGTCTATGTCACACAACCTCCTGGGTTTGTGATTCAGAAGGAAGCGAGTAAAGTATATAAGTTGCACAAAGCGCTCTATGGCCTCAAGTAGGCACCTAGGGCATGGAACAAGAAGATCGACTCATACTTAGTCGAATTGGGATTTGTCAAATGCAAGTCTGAGTTTGGTGTCTATGTTCAGGTCGTAGCACAAAATATAACAATCATCTGCTTATATGTCGATGACTTGTTGGTAACTGGAAATAGCTTGGAGAACTTATCGAAGTTCAAAGAGCTGATGATGAAGGAATTTAAAATGTCGGATCTAGGAAAATTGTCTTATTTCCTAGGCACGGAATTTCAAATGCTGAAGCAAGGTATGGTGCTACATCAAAGGAAGTATGTCAAAGTGATACATATTTAAATTTAATTTTAGTATGTATGAATTTTGTTTGAACATTCATTCAAATAGTAAATTAATAAATATTTCAACACATTTAAATAATAAATTAAAATTAAAATTTAGTTTATTATTAAATATGTTTGAATAATAATTAAATTTGATTTTAGTATATATTAATTTTGTTTGAACATTCATTCAAAAATGAATAGTTATATGAAAGTACGAAACGAATGATACAAATGGCAAAGACTTTAGTTAAAAAAAAACAAAAATGCGGCTTTTTACTGAATCATGGGTAGGGGTTAGTCTAATTCTTGCTTTTCATATATTAAAATGAAATATATATATATATATATATATATATATATATATATATATATATATATATATATATATATATATATATATATATATATATATATATATATATATATATATATATATATATATATATATATATATATTAAATAGGACTGAAAATGAGCCTAGTCGAGTCGAATTCGCCTCAGCTTAGCTCAACTCGTTGAAAATTTGTTCAGCTCAAATATCGGTTCGAGTTCGATACGAACTTTTTTTTAAATTCAAACTCGACTCATTATAAATTCATGAGCATATCGGTTCGACTAGTTTGGTTCATCTCATTAGGTTCAGCTCGCTTGCTTCACGGACTTAAAAGTCATTTTTTAAAATCTATTTTTTAAAAAGAAAGTATTAAAATAACATAAAAGGTAGTATTAGATTGGAATTTAACTTTGCCTAAAAAAATATACTAATTCAAAAATTAATTAATTTATATGATGCTAATTTTATTTGTATAATTATTTTTAGAAATATTTTGCTCATTTGAGTATATAAATTATCAATTAAGATCGTTATATTAAAATAAAATATAAGGTTAAAATTTATGTTAAATCTTTAAAGTCACTCTTAAAGACAATATAATCATTCTTATATATAATCGAGGTAGCTCGTGAATCAAACAAGTGAAAGTATGTATAATTCAAGTTCAACTCATTTAGTTAACGAATTTAGTTTTTCACTCATATTCAATTCATTAGGTTCATGAACCAAGTTCAACGAATTATTTGTCGAAACGAGTTCTAAACTATTTTCGAGTTGGTTCGGTTTATTGTCAACCCTAATGTTAAATCCAATATATTCAAGTTTAAAAAATCATATTTTGTTTTGGAAAGAAATATTTAGTTTAGTATTATTTTATTTTGAATGAAATAAAGTGTTTAAGTTATTTATTTGGAAAATTAATACTGAACTTCAAAATAGTTCGGTTGGTCCTGGCTTGCTTTGTGACAGCTCAGGTGTCAAAAAAATTTCTTTTACGATATAACAAAGATTTTAACATTTTTATTTTGGAATATTTAAACACAAATAATTTGTACCAGTGCTATTAACCTTATACTCCTTACACATCCTCGGCTCCTCGTAGACAAGAAAGCCACGAGGGAAAGAAAAGGAAGAGAATGTCTGCATGAACAATATTCCCTCGTGTCACGTGCGGGACGCAAAGTGTGAACTAAATTTCTACAGTAAATCCAACGTTGTTATGTGTTGGTGGCCCCGCAGGTATATGTGTCTGTCTCGCACTTGTCCCTGTAGGCCCCACCGCCCTCCACTCACTCACATTCACTGTGAGTCGTGAAAATATGCAATAGCTTGCCGTAATTGTCGCTGGAAAGTTAAAAACTCTCCAAAAGAAAACACTACCATACGACACTTATCGATCCTCGTACTGTTGTCGTTTCCATTTCTACTTTCTTTGCTGCAATCACCTTAAGAATTGTTTGATTTGATTAGTAAATGATTCAGTGGATGAATTTTTGGATTGATAAGACTTGAAAAAGTTGTTGCGTAAATGAGTGTTGATCTCATTGCCACACAATATATTTGTCAATAATTAATTACTTTCCTCCGTGAGTTTCGTTTTTTATTTAAGTATATCATTGTGTCATTGTGTGTCCATGTGCATATCTACTTCTTTGTTTGCATGATGAAATTTAGGGCCGGACAAAAGGGTGAAAACCGGTCCAACCCGATCAAACCAAGCCACCCGTAATGGACCGGTTCGGGTGAGCCGGTTTACCGGTTTGGCGGTTTAGTGAAAGGTGGGTTTTATTGGGTTCAATAGGTCGGTTTAGGGTGGCAATTATTGATTCACGGTTATTCACATCCGACCGGTCAAAATGTATATATTGAAAGACTTTGTTTGTAAACATATGGGCCAAGTATACAATAAAACAACTCAGCCTAAATATATGACTATGTCTTAGTCTCACTCACACAAAACACTACTAGGATTTCATTTCATGTGGTTTCACCTCACTTTCTTCGGCCATTCGTCTCTCACTGCGCTAGGGTTTCCAAACACGCACTAATACAAAAAGGTTAATTTACACCCGTTTTTTATTAAATTTACACCTATTTAAATTTAATAAAAAACGGGTGTATATTCATCGGGTGAGAAATGTCTAACGTATTTACACCCGTTTAAAAACGGGTGTAAATACATGCTATGTTACACCCTTTTTTTTAATAAAAATTGAGTGTAAATACGTTCTTAGTTACACCCTATTTTAATAAAAATCGGGTGTAAATACGTTCTTAATTACATCCTATTTTAATAAAAATCGAGTGTAAATACGTTCTTAGTTATACCCTATTTTAATAAAAATCGGGTGTAAATACGTTCTTAGTTACACCATATTTTAATAAAAATCGGATGTAAATACGTTCTTAGTTACACTCTATTTTAATAAAAATCGGGTGTAAATACATGATAATTTACACCCTTTTTTTAATATAATTTACACCTTTTACACCATGTTTTATTATATTATATTTAATTCCATTTACACCCTATTTCATATGATACATTTACATCCTATTTCATATACACATTAAATAACTAAAACTTGAAAGGAAAATAGATCACTAGCAACATAATACACATATTACACGTAAAACCAATCTAACCATTAATAATCACTAATCAATAATCACTGAACCAAAATATCAGATGAGGAGTTGTAGAATCTCCTATCTATATTATGCAACAAGTAGCACACTATTTACAAAATAATTAATTAGAATTTCAAACAGACAATGATAATTCATTGAAGCCAGTTTAAGTTAACATCAACATGAGGAACCTCTATCTTCATATTTGGAAGCATAGGTTGGAAAGCTTCCCATAAAGCAGTAGTCTCTTCATCGCACGTTATCACCTTCAAATTCAAAAGATCGACGACTGAGAATGGCAATTCACAACTTGCCATGTACAGATTCCTTAGATTGCAAAGATTACCAAATTCCTCAGGTAAACTTGAAAGACTTATGCAGTTTGAGATGTCAAGATGTCTAAGATTTGAAAGTTTTCCAATGGAATTTGGTATCACTTCCAAATCAGTGCAGGAACTCAGCCTTAGAAGTTCTAAATTCTCCAATTTTCCGATATCTTGAGGAAGTGCATAAAGTTTGTGGCAATTAGTAACACTGAGTTTCTTTAATGGGGTGATATCACAGACTGCATCAGGTAATGCCACCAAATCTTTGCAGTAATCAATGTTCAACTCTTCTAGATTAGGAAATGCATCTGAGATCAGGATGCTACCGTTTTCAAAAGTGAGACTCGTATTACACATGTAGAGCGATAGTTTTTTCAGATTCTTCAAGGTTCCAAAAGAAGGAACGGAAATACGCTCTAGTCTGGTTCTTGTCAGGCTGTGTAAAGAGTCAAGTAGCTCAATGTTGTTCAGTCCAGAAGCATGGAAACTGTATTTTGTGATTATCAGAACTTTTAGCTTACTCATCTTCTCCATTGACTCGGGAAATAAGTACTGCTTCATATGGAGATTTAAAATAAGAACCTCAGCCTGAGCTGTCTCAATTTGAGACCAATCCGATGCACAAATGTCGTCTGCAAACATGAAACATTTAAAATCAACCATGAAAAACAAATGGATGAAGATTGCAGCATGTTTTTTAGTAGCAACTTTTTAGTTTTTGCTAAGTGAATATAATTAAGATGAAGATACAAATATTACTAACCAGTTGATACAGATGATCAAGAATCTTCTTTTTTCTTCATTTATTTCTAAATGATCAATTTCTAATAATCCAACTTAAATGATCAACTTCTCCGTCTCGATCTATGAAATCATACAAAACAATTCCTAAATACATGATGCAAGTAAGAAAACAACAGATTGATAGCAACCACCATAACACGATCCTTTTGATTGCTGTCATGATGATTTGAAATTGAATGCATAAACAGATAGAAAACACAGCAGAAGATGACGTTCATTCCATTGTTCTTATAACAATGGGTTAGGCAAATATACTTTAGAATATAATCAGTTGGTAGTTAAGGTTCCCATTCTAAGTCGACACGTATTGGGATTTTTAAGTAGAAAGAAGTAGAGATAAACTCCCTAATTACAAAAATATTGCAAAACTTCAAGGGTTTGCGCCTCCCTAGCCAAAGGCTCCTACTATCTCACAGATGACAAGATACCATGCCTCTACTCCCGTCCTAAATGTGTGACTAACTCAACCTAATCATTTCAAGTATGTAACAATGAATGGAGCTAAAGGCATATAACAGTCACTAATCACCATATTCAATTATAATCACAAAGCAACAAAGAACATTAACTACAACAGACCAACACTATAAATTCAACTAAGTTCAAAGCTATGTGAAGTCAATGGTATTACCGAGTCTATAGCAACACAGAATCGGGATTTATTTTCTCCAACTAAACCTGAAAGTATAATAATTAAAAAAAATCATCCAAATGAAAGTAGACAAAAAGAACAACTTGTTTCAAAGCACAAAACCATTAGCAATACCTCAGCCGAGATCACTAATCGCCAAAAACAACTTATTCATATCCTTGACTGATTTATAAGAAGTAGCATCAAGTGAAATTTGTTCAGAAGGAACATTAACATTTCCAGATTTCTTCGTCTTATCTTTCCAACCAAGAGGATCTGCATAACAATCCAAAACGTGAATCCTGCAAAGTAACACATTAGAGAATGTGTTATACAAGGTTTTAAAAACGAATTACAAAACATTATTTTCAAAACTGCATTCTCTCTATTAGCTACCATATTCTCTCTATCACTTCAAAAGTTTCACATCTTATTATTAACAACCGAAAATGAACACATTTTAGAAATTGAAAAATGTCATAGATTTTCAATTTACAAACTACACCGTTTAAACCACTAAATTAAAAATATTTACCATTTACTAGAAGATGCAAGTTCCAATCCATTATTCTTTAACAAAGCAGCATAAAATGAAGGACTCTGAGAAAGTGCGACGATGACGATACCGGTATTGTGAGTTTTTTCGTGCGGCGAAGTGTGAGGAGATTTGAAGAAGAATATGAGAGAAAACGTGGATGGAAAAAGGTGAAGATATAGAGTCTTTGTTTGTAAGAGTAGGTGCAATTTCTCCTTCTAACGCGTCGTCTCTTAAAGATCTAAAAATTGAGTCGGCCATTTTAGGAGGATGGAGAAGTGGAAGATTCTAGAAGTTTGGTTTAGGTTTTAGGGAACGAATGATATCATAAAAGTGAAGGTAGAAGAAGAAAAAATTATATTTCAATAGAAAACATTAGTAAACGGTATATGATATTCTGTATTATTGTTCTTACTCAGTCAGTTCAGCTCACTTCCAACACACCCCTAAATCCTAATTATTATAATCCTTATTATGTTTATAAGAAACCTAACACATAAGTTCACCTATAAAAATAAACCCAACGCAATAATGGCATGAATTCATAAAACTAATGTCAATTACTTATATATTCAGATACATTCATAACTCATAAGACATATGGATTTTCCATCTGATGATATTAGTACTAGATTCTATTTGGCAACCAAAGGAAAATTCAGACATTAGAACTAGAGTTATCAGTTTTTAAGCATAAATTTGATTCAGCTCAAAGATAAAAAAAACATATCAGATTAAGTAGCTAGTACTTGTAACAACATCAACAAGATTCAAATTAGAAAGAATATCAAATGAAAATAGATTGATGATTAAAAACGATTGTAACGAGTGAAGAATGAAAATGATTTGAATTGAAGGTACAATAATTAAAAAAGATCAAATTCTCATATGGATGAATAAGAGTGATTGAACTCACCAATCCATGAGATCAACTTGATCTTCGTAAATCTTAATCGCAGGTAGAAGGGTGAGAAAAACCCTAAGACGCAAGTGATTTTCACAGGAGAGGCAGAGGGTTTAGATTTCTGCAGGAACCTGAGTAGTTTTCCACTCTTCCTCAAACCCGAATTAGGAATCATTGAAGAAGGTAGAAGAATGTGGAGAAGTCGGGCGTTTTTGATGAATTAGCCCAGCGTTTAAACTTTTCATAGAAGAATGACGAAAGAGAAGAGTGAACAGAAGCAGGAGAATTTCACTGGAGAAACAGAGTGAAGAGAAGCTGGAGAATTTCACATGACAAGCAATTTTTGACGAATTGGAATGGAATCGAAATTTTTACTTTTTAGCGCTCCAGAGTTGGCTTGTAATTTCATGTGGGAGGAAGAGTGAAGAATTAGTCAGAAGCAGATTTAGTATTATTTTACAAAATAAAAGAAAAGATTGAGTAAAAAAATAATAATAAAAGGTTGAGTATAAGAAATAATAATAATAATAATAATAATAATAATAATAATCAGGGGATTTATTAATAAAGGCGAAGTAAAAGGAGATTCATCTCCTAGGTTCGATTCCAGTAAGCGGGATTTTTATTTCTAAAGGTTGAGTGAAATTAGTTACTAGGATTAATATTTTAGGTTATAAAATTAAATAATATTTTTAGTCCATTTAAATTTACACTCGTTTTTAAATTAACGGGTGTAATAGAGATTTGATTATAATAATATTTTAAAATTTACACTCATTTTTAAAAAATAGGGTGTATTTTGTCACGTGCTAACACTTAAAATGACATTTTATTTACAAAATTGCTACCGCATTTTTTAATTACACCCTTTTTTAGTATAATGGGTGTAAGTTATAAAATTATATTCTTCTTTTTGCATTAGTGACGAAGAAGAATTCTCAGTCTCACCCATCGGTCACCGGCCACAAACAACATCCATAATCACGTAAGTGACTCTCTCTCCCTCTCTTTCTCTTTCGTTACCCCCCCCCCCCCCCCTCTCTCTCTGCGTGTGTGTTAGGGTTTCAATGTTAATATTTCATTTTGTTTTTAATGAACACATTTGGTGATAGATGTTGAACTGTGATGAATGTTTTTATTTTACACAAATCTTATAGCACACAAATGTTTGAGTTACTTTCTATCTCCCTCTGTCTCTTTCGTTTCCCTCTCTTACGTTGTGGAAGTCTTGTTGTTGTAAGTTTAAAAAGTTTTAGAATTTGTCAAAATTTTCTGATAATTTGTTGTAATTGTGAGAAGGATTATGTTGTGGAGAACTTATTTTTCTAATGTTATGTTTCTGTCACGTATGATATGTTTGTTTTATGATGTTACTCTATGCCTGCTTTATTGTTCTATGTTGTTGCAACTCTATTGTTAGAGTAACTTGCAACTCTGTTTTTAGTAACTTGCAACTTTATTTTTAGTAATTTTTCATTTAGGTTGATTAGAGGATAAGATTTTGATGTGTTCTAATTCAATTATATTTATTTTATTTGAAGATGGAACATGGAGAAGGCAGCTCGCATGGAGCGGAAGAACGTAGTTTCGTTAGTGCTGGAGATGGTAGCTCGCAAGGAGCGAATCAAGGTATGTTCTTAGTTGTGATACTACTGCTGCTGCTGAATGTATAGTTCTTAGTTGTGGTATAATAGCATGGTATAATATGAAGTTTGTGTTTGGTTTTAGAGGTCTGTAGCAGTCCAAGACGACTAACTTTATCATGTTATAAATCAGGTTGTGTGGTAGAACTTTGTTATAGTGTTAGACTGTTCCATTTGAATCTTTGTTATAACAATAAAATGTGCAATTTGTTATATTTATTATTGCTTTAAAGTTATTATTTAATATTGTTTTAATTTAAAAATTAAAATAAAAAAGTAACAAATTTTTTTTATGTCAATTAACCGATAAACTGATCTATTTTAACCGATAAACCGATTAAATCGAACCCGATTAAACCGATTAAAATTTTAGTCGGAATTGAACCTTGTAGTTGTAGTTGCATCCATAGTTTCAAATAGTTTAACTTTTTAAACCCGAAACCGATCGCCGTCCACCCCTAATGAAATTGAAACCCCGTAATCAAACAAAAACAGGAACAAATAGACCACCAAACATTGATTGATTGATTGAATAAATGTAGTGTAATCGAAGCATACCCACCCCACCATGATTTTTACTAGAGAAATTCAAGCCTCAAATTTAAGAAAATGTCTTAACAAAGTTTATAGAGAATGAAAAATTGACATGATATTAAAGCTATTCATTCTAAATTATTCACATTAGACATTGCAATAGTGTTAAGTGTTGGAGAAACTCAAATTCCACACTATAAAAGATAAAAATAAAACTTGAAATTATTTAATTTTCTTTCGTTTTATAAACAAATGACATTGTTCGCTTTACAAATTAATTTTACAAAAATGTATATACATATATAATTCGATTGCAGCAATATATAAACAGTTAGTTTTTTTTTTAAGTACAATGAGAGTAATATAAGTTAGGAGGGTTTGTGATTTAATTTGAACCGAGATAGTTATTCTATCATGTCTCATTAATGTAGATTCTTATTTTGAATTTGAATTGTGTTAGAAAATAAAATATAAGGTTAATACTATTTTACCTTCGTCATATACGCGAATTCTGATTTACTTTTTGGATTTTTTTTTAACTAGCATTATCATACGAAGATTTTGTTGTTTTAGACATTGTAAAATTGTTTTTTTCTAAAACTAACTTTTTTGTTGAGTTGTAATTTCTTGTGTCGAAGCAGTGTAGCTCGACAGACACAAGGATTAGTCAAATTAGCCTGATATCTATGTGTCGAGTGTGTCAAATTGTATTAGTGTATTGAAGTATCGAAGCAGGTTGTTTCACACAGGATTTCGACTTAGACTTATTTTAGTAGTGTTAACTATTTTGGGCTTTTATAATTTTGGGATTTGCCTTAGGGTGCCAACCTAAATCTATAAATAGGGAGTAATCCTTATTTTGTAAACAACTCAACTCATAACATTGTATTCACAGAATTTGCAGTTGCAAGTGAATAAAATAGTTTTTCATAGGTTGTGGGTAGAGAGAAACTCTGCAAAATATTCATCTTCTTCTCCAACGTTATTTTTCTTTCTTTCTCAACCTTTCTTTTCATTGTCATTGCGAGAGTGAAACAATCAGGAGATCAAGATTGAGTGAAATTTTCCATAGGTTGTGGTTGAATTCCAACATCTGGTATCTAGAGCTCCAGTTGCGATTCAAGGAAGCAAAACTATGATGACAATGAATCATCCAAACAGACAATTTTTTATGAATCTTCCAATTCTCAAGAAAGATAATTATGAGATTTGGTGCAAGCAAATTAAGGTGGTGGTCTGTTATTAAGATCTTTGGGATCTCATGAAGGAAGAAGCAACACCGCTTGCAGAAAACGCGGTGAATCAAGAAAAGACTGCACACAAAGAATTGAAGAAGAAAGATTATAAAGCTCTCTTTATAATTCATCAATGTGTTGATCTAGATAATTTTGAAAAGGTTAGTGATGTAAAATCAGCGAAGGAAGCGTGAGAGATTCTTGAAAAATCATTTGAAGGTGCATAAAAGGTGAAAGAGGTGGGGTTACAAAATCACAAAAGGATTTATGAATTGCTTCAGATGGAAGACAATGAAAGCATATAAGATTTCTTCACTAGGGTTACAAAAGTGGTGAATCAAATTAATGTATGTGGAGAAGTGTTGACATCAAGATCAGTTATTGCAAAGATCTTGAGGTCATTGGCTCCAAAGTTCGATCACGTGGTAGTAGCCATAGAAGAGTCGAAAGACTTGTCAGCATTGAAGAAGGAAGATCTTCAAGGGACGCTTGAGTCTCATGAATAAAGGATGGCTGAAAGAGCTGCAGGAAAGTTGAAGAGTGATATGGCTTTGCAGGCGTAGTCAGAAAAAGAAAAGAAAGACAAAGGAAGCTGGAATGGAAAAACAAGGTAGATGAGGCTACAATAATTCGATTGGTCGAAATCAGTAGGAAGAATAAGAGAAAACACTGAAACCAAGGCAACCAAAGAGGTAGTGTTGCAGGTAGAGGAAGAGGTGGTGGTGGAAAGCCTGACAAAAGTCACATTCAGTGTTTCAATTGTCAAAAGTATGGTCACTATTTTAGTGATTGTCTAGAAAAGAAGAAAAATCAAGAAACTGATGCAAAGCTGGCGAAACATGAAGAAGAAGAGATGTTGCTGATTGTCACAACAAGAGATGAAGAAAGATTCCAGGATCAGTGGTACTTGAACTCGGGATGCTCATCACACATGACTGATAGGAAATATTGGTTTGTCAACATGAAGCCCTCAATGAAGAATATGGTGAAGTTTGCAAATGATAATACTCTAGCAGCTAAAGGTATTGGTGATGTTCTAATTATGAGGAAAAATGACAAGAGGTCAATAATTTCCAATGTGTTGTACATACCAGGCATGAAACGTAATTTGCTCAGTATAGGGCAGTTGGTCGAAAAGAACTACAAGGTGTCGATGAAAGACAAGATGATGAGAGTTCTCAACTCAGGTGGTAGGTTAATCTTGAAGGCTCTAATGTATCAGAATATGACCTTTAAGATTGAACTTAATGTGATGGAGCATAAGTGTCTTGCAACTGTAGCCAGCAAAAATGAATGGTTATGGAATTATCGACTTGGCCATCTCAACTTCAAAGACATCAGAGATTTGAAGAGAATAAATATGCTTCCAGGATTACCATAAATCGACATTCCAAGTGAAGTGTGTAAAGAATGTGTTCAGGCGAAACAACACAAGAATAACTTCAGCAAGGATGCAAGAAGCAAGTCGAAGGAAATTCTTGAAGTCGTATACTCTGATGTATGTGGTCCTATCTAGGTGGATTCGATTGGAGGTAACAGATACTTTTTCATATTAATAGATGATTTCAGTCGAAAACTGTGGACTTACCTGATCAAGAAGAAAAGTGAAGTGATCGAGGTATTTGCCAAATTTAAATCTATGGTCGAAAGACAAAGTGGTCGAAAGTTAAAGATTATGAGGACTGATGATAGTGGAGAGTATGTGTCGAAAGATTTCAATGCATTATGTGAGAAAGAAGGGATTGTGCATGAGGTGATGCCACCCTACACTCCACAGCAGAATGGAACTGCAGAAAGGAAGAATAGAACCATCATGAATATGGTGAGAAATATGTTGAAAGGCAAACATCTACCCAAAGAATTATGGGGAGAACTTGTGTCGACTGCAACATACATCTTGAATAGATGTCTGACGAAGAAGCTAGAAGGAATTACGCTAGAAGAATGTTGGTCTGGTGTCAAGCCTAGCCTAAGTCATTTGAAGGTATTTGGATCTATAGAACATAGACATGTACCAGATCAGTTGAGAAGAAAGCTTGATTACAAATCGAGTCAAATGATCTTAATAGGATATCATTCGACTACAGGATACAAGTTGTTCGACCCAGTGAACAAGCAGGTAGTTATCAACAAGGACGTGATCATAGATGAGTTTAAGAAATGGGATTGGACTGAAAATGTCAAGAAAGATTCAGTGAGAATCTTATGTGAAGAACCAGCTAGTGAAGTCGAAAGAGAAGTTCAACAAGAAGAAGTCAGAGGTGAAGCAGGCCCAAGCAGACCTCAACGAACAAGACACGTGCCTGCAAGGTTGCAAGAATGTTTGATTACATTAAATGATGTGGTCGATGAAGAAGGTGAGCTGGTACACTATGCTTGAGCTGGTACACTATGCTTTCTACACAGATGTCGAACCAGTCAATGTAGGTGAGGCATTGAAAGATTCGAAATGGGTGAAAGCAATGAATGAGGAGTTATAGTCCATCGAAGTCAACAACACTTAGTCACTTGTCGAATTGCCTCAAGGCAAGAAGGCAATTGATGTGAAATGGGTTTACAAGGTGAAGGTGAATCCTAAAGGAGAAGTAACTCGACTTAAGTCGAGACTTGTGGCGAAAGGATTTCTACAAAAAGAAAGGAATCGACTTCGACGAAGTCTTTGCACCTGTTGCTAGGATCGAAACAACCAGGTTGATTGTTGGTATAGCAAACATGAAAAATTAGAACACATGTCAGATGGATGTGAAATGTTCATTCCTGAATAGCCCATTAGAAGAAGAATTTTAAGTTGCACAACCAGTTGTGTTTGTGAAACAAGGCGAAGAAAGAAAGGTGCACAGGCTGCATAAAGCCCTGTATGGACTTAAGTAAGCTCCAAGATCTTGGAATAAGAAGATTGAAAGCTTTCTAAGATTGAAGGAATTTGTGAAGTTCACAACTGAGCATTGAGTATATGTAAGGAGAAGCAATAGTGAATTGCTTATACTATGTCTCTATATCGATGACCAATTGATAACAGGAAGTTGTAAGAAGGAGATCAAAGATTTCAAACATGACCTAAGTGAGGAGTTTGAAATGTCATACTTGGGAAATCTCTCATATTTCCTTGGCATTGAATTCTACAAGAGTGGTAGAGGTTTAATGATACACCAAAGAAGATATGCAGGCAAAATACTCAAGATATTTGAGATGCAAGATTGCAACCCAACTTCGACTCCAGCTGAGACTAGATTGCAACTATCGAAAGATTCAAATGAAGATGATGTCGACCTAACCCAATATAGAAGACTTATTGTGTCACTTCGATACCTTTGTCACACAAGGCTTGACTTAGCATACAGTGTGGATATGGTAAATAGATTCATGCAAAAGCCAAAGGTATCACACTTTGCAGCGACGAAGAGGATACTAAGGTATCTAAAAGGAACTCTCGACCATGAAATTTTGTTTCCTGCAGTTGATGAAAGAAAAGAATGCAAGTTAGTGGGATACACCAACTCAAGTTGGTGTAGTGATGCTGAAGATCGAAAATCTACAGCTAGATATGTGTTTATGATAGGTGATGCACCAGTTGCTTGGAGTTTGAGAAAAGAGCCAGTAGTGGCAATGTCGTCATGCGAAGAAGAGTACATAGTTGCTTCTCTCTGTGCATGTCAAGCAACATGGATGGTGAACCTGGTCAAAGAGATTATTGGGAAGAGTCATGAAGCAATTACCAAGAAGATTGACAACAAGTCAACTATCAACCTGGCAAGAATTCGATAGCACGTGGACGAAGCAAGCACATCGAAATGAGATTCCATTATCTTTAAGAGCAGATAGAAGAAGGCAAGATGAACTTGGAACACTGCAGAACTGAGAATCAGATTGCAGACATCATGACGAAGGGAGTGCATGTCGAAGTGTTCAAGAAGCTAAGGTCTATGATGAATGTAGACAACTTAGACATAATGAATTAGGTGGTGTGTTGAGTTGTAATTCCTTGTGTCGAAGCAGTAAAGCTCGACAGAAACAAGGATTAGTCGAGTGTGTCAAATTGTATTAATGTGTCGAAGTGTCGAAGCAGGTTGTTTCACACAGGATTTTGACTTAGGCCTATTTTAGTAGTGTTAACTATTTTGGGATTTTATAGTTTTAGGCTTTGGCTTAGGGTGCAAGCTAACCTAAATCTATAAATAGGGAGTAACCCTTATTTTGTAAACAAAGCAACTCATAACATTGTATTCACATAATTTGCAGTTGCAAGTGAATAAAAGAGTTTTCCACAGGTTGTAGGCAGAGAGAAACTCTGCAAAATATTCATCTTCTTCTCCAACGTTATTTTTCTTTCTTTATCAACCTTTTCTTTTCTTTGTCATTGCGTGAGTGAAACAATCTTGAGATCAAGATTGAGTGAAATTCTTCATAGGTTGTGGTTGAACTCCAACACTTGTTATATAAAGATTCTGTTATTTTAAACACTATGATTGTTAAACTAACATTGTCATATAAAAATGTCAAATTAGCACGTTGATTGAATATTTTTTTTAGCTTAAATGCACTTTTGGTCCCTTTAGTTTGAGCATTTTAAATAACTGGTCCCCATGTTACAAAACCAGCGATTATGGTCCCTTAATTTAGAAGCTCTTTGGATTTACTTGGTCCCCCATTCAATTTTGATGATGTGTCATGTTTTTTTAATGAGGTGACAGTATTCTATATATTCCATGTCACCAAATGGTATTATTTTAATATTAAATTGAATAATTTAATTACAAAATACCTAAATCATATTTTAATTAAATTTAACTATATTTTAATTGTTGAAAAATTATGGATAATATCCCCAACCAATCTCCATATGTTTCACTTATAATTAGCTTCTTCCCTGGAACCCTAATTTTCCTTCAACCCAGCAACCCTATTTCCGTTCTTCTTGTGAAATAAACAACTGTGTCTAGACGTCGTGAAATCAAGACTATGGGTTTCGTTTATGCTTGTGATTTAACGAAGATGACGAAGTCAAGACATCAAAAGAAGACAAACGAAGAGGTCAAGTATTGTGTGAGGTATGTTTTTTGTCTCATTCGTTTAATGTTGTTTATGTATACTTGTGGTCCCTAAGTTTTATTTAGTGTTTCTTTATCCCTATGTTTTTGTGTTGCTTATGTCTTCTTATGGTCCCAGTAGTTTAGTGTTGTTTATGTATACTTGTGGTCCCGTTTGTTCGTTTGTGTTAAATTGAAATTGTTTTTGTCAATCCTTTTTCAGGCCAGCTAAGACAAATAAGGTTAGGTCGAGGATACATCATAGGGGACAACTGGTTGAACAACCTATTAAGTGGTATGTTAATGGGGTAGTCACTGAGTTGAAACATAGTTGAGATGTCGATTATATGTCGAACATGGATAAACAAGATATCATTAAGAATGAGGGTTATAATATTAAATGCATTTGGTATTGGAACATAGCATTTAGTTTTGCTCGCAGTCTTACACCCTTGAACAATTATCAAAATGTTCTATAATTTTCAAAAGATATTGAAGGTTATGATGTAGTAGACTTATATGTTGAGCATAAAATGGAAGTTCCTGATATTGTGGATGATGCTAACATTGATGATGCTAACATCGATGATGCTAACAATGATGTTGATAATGATAACAATGATGAAGCTGTAGGAGATAATTATGTTGTTCATGATAATAATGATGAAGCTGTAGGAGATAATGATGTTGTTCACGATAATAATGATGAAGCTATAGGAGATAATGATGTTGTTCATGATAACAATGATGAAGCTGTAGGAGATAATGATGTTGTTCATGACAACAATGATGAAACTGTAGGAGATAATAATGTTGTTTATGACAATAATAATGAAGCTGTAAGAGATACTAATGTTGATGAGGCTGGAGCAGATATCATTTATGAGGATTATGTTGCAAGTGAAAGTAGTTTTGAGGATTGTGAGTTCCATTTTAGTGAAGACTCATATGTGAGTGAGATGAACTGGACTAAGGTTCTTCCCTAGGAAACATTAGGTGAGGTTTCTAGCTGCCAAAAGAAGATAGATCATGCTGAGATGGTCCATGATGAAAGCAAGGACTCAGACCATTTATATACACCCCCTGGGAGTGATGATGAGGAAGGACTGAAGTATCCTACATATAAATCTGGTGAGGGGATGGAATTTCAACTAGGAATGATGTTTACTAACAAAGGAGATTATGGTGGAAAGTTAATGTCAGCAATAGGGAGGGATGGTAATAACAAGATTTTTGCAATAACATATGTTGTAGTAGAAGCTGAAACAAAAGAATCAGGGAAATGGTTTTCAGACTTTCTTCTGCCTGATTTGGAAGGTTACAATCAGAGGTCCTATTCATTTATAGTAGATTAACACAAGGTAATTGTTTACACTTACAATTTTATCAATTGTCATTTATTTTTTTCACTTACAGTTTTTTCAATTGTCACAGGGACTTGTTCCAGCTGTTCAAGGAATTAGTGCCAATGTGGAGTGCAGATTTTGTGTTAAGCATTTGTATGGAAACTGGAAGAAGAGACACCTTGGGTTGAAATTCAAGGAAGTACTTTGGGCAGCTACTAGGGCAACAACAATTCCTTCTTTGGAAAAGGCAATGCTAAAAATGAAGGCAATGAAAGAAGAGGCAAGGAAAGATATAATGGATGTCCCTGCTAGCCATTGGAGCATATCACACTTTGGCACTTATTTAAAGTGTGATTTACAGGTCAACAACATGTGTGAAGCATTCAATAGGGCAATTATGGAGCATAGGGAGAAGCCTATTATCACCCTATTGGAAGGCATCGAACATTACATCACCAAGAGAATTGTAAGTCATGAGGAGTTGCTATAGGGCTACACATGATCCATATGCCCTATAATTCAGTTAGTACTTGAGAAGAATAAGAAGCAAGCATAAAGGTGGAGTACTACATGGCATGGTGATGATGACCTATCCATATTTAGTGTCAACAATGGCATTAATGCTTATTGTGTTGATTTGAAGAAAGAAACTTGCTCATGTAGGAAGTGGGAATTGCCTTGAATACCTTGCTGCCATGTAATTGCATGCATATGGAACATCAAGAAACAGCCTGAGGATTATGTTGTTGCATGTTATAGGTTCGACTTATGTACTATATTTATTTACTACTTATATTGACTTTTATTGTATGAATTGTTGACTATTATTGTTGGATTTTGTTTTAAACAGGAAATCAAAATTTATGGAAACTTACTCCCACATTATGTATCCAACCAATGGACCACAATTGTGGCTTGTAGCTGATCCGAATATGGTGGCACTACCTGTGATGAGAATAGCCATTGGAAGGCCAAAAAATAGAGGAACAAAACAAATGATTAAACTAGAAATCCTCACATACTTCCAAGGAGGTTTTCTACTGTCACATGTGCAAAATGTGGTGCCATGAGGCATAACAAGAGGAGCTGTAAGTGAAAAAAGGCTGCAAATATGGCTATTCCAAAAGGTGGTAATAAACCAAAGAAGGCTAAGAAAGTGAATGCTAAGAAAGTGAAGGCTAAGTCTAAAGAAAAATAAACAAAAAATTGGTCAAAGTTCACAAGCTCCTCAACCCACTCAAGAGTAGTGTACTCTAGGTTTAAGTAGTTGTATATGGTTATCTCTTGGGTAGTAATGTATGGTTGTACTTTAGGTTTAAAATGTTTTATTTTGACTCAAGTTGTACCTTGAGTGTTATTTTGGTTGATTGAAAACAATAGTTCATATAATGTTAACGGTAATGTCAAATTGGTGTAATGCTCTGTCAAACAATGTTATTTTGGGGTAATGCAGACATACATTTAAGTATGTTAATGGAATTCCATGTGCTTATTATTCTGTCATATTGGTGTAATGTCAAAGTATAAGGCATTGTTATGTCAAATTACAAGGAATTGTTATGTCAAATTATAAGCCAAGTTGCAGACTAATTTACATGTCCATTGTGTATAATGCATTGTTACAGGTCCACTGTCAAATTATAAGGCGATGTTATGTCAAATTACAAGGCATTGTTATGTCAAATTATAATCCATGTTGTAGACTAACTTATAGGTCCAATGTGTATAAGGCATTGTTACAGGCCCACTGTCAAATTATAAGGCATTGTTATGTCAAATTATACATCAAATTATAAGCTATTACAGGTCAGATTATAAGCCATTAGATGACATATTATATGCCATTGTTATGTCAAATTATAAGCCATGTTGCAGACTAATATTGCTGTCAAATTATAAGCTAAATTTGGAGGCACATTGTGTCAAAATTACAAGTCCACTATGTCAAAATTTCAGGTCCATTTTGTCAAACTAATATTGCTGTCAAATTAATACCATAAGATGAAGGTACACGTCCAAATAATATTGCTATTAAATTAATACCATAACATTAACTATCAACCATTACAACATTACATCATGACATCAATCCAAGGTAACCAATACACCATTACACCATTAGTCAACATAAAACCTAATCAACTATATCTTATTTCATCATTGTTGTTCCAACAAATGCAAAGAATAGTACAGATAATAAAATCCAGGTAATCTTCAACTGCTTCTTCAAGATCTTCACCTTCATCTTCAATTCGTCCTCCTTTGCTTTAGGGATGTTAATCATTTCCTTCTCCTCATTCAAGTTCTTTAACAATGCAGAAATGAACTCTTTTACCCTAGGATTCATCTCTTTATCCAACCAAGCAAAGTGAGTGCATTTTGTGTATCCTTGGATCTGTTAACACCAAATGAGAGTAAAGTGAGTGCATAAATTAACTCTTTTTGCAAACGAATTGAAGATTTATGCTTACCTTATACATCCCACATCCATAGAAACGGCGACCTGAGTTTGCATCCTTCCATGTTGTCATCAACGAAGCGTCAAGACCACGCTTGCATACGTACCTTGAACGACTTAAGGACCTGCTTCTATGGTTAAAATCGGACTGCTGCGACATTTTAGTAGTTGAATTTGATGTTCACTTGAAGAAACGGACTTGAACATTTTCGAAGACAAACCTGGATATGAGGAAGACGAAGAACAATTGAGCAAAGAAGAAGAAGAAGAAGAACAAAGGAGCGAGGAAAAGGGAGACAAACATGATGTTTCGATGATTTTTATAACTATTATACATAACTTTTTACAATTAAAATATAGTTATATTTAATTAAAATATGATTTAGGTATTTTGTAAATTAAATTATTCAATTTAATATTAAAATAATAACATTTGGTGACATGAAATACATATAATTCTGCCACCTCATTAAAAAAACATGACACATCATCAAAATTGAATGGGAGACCAAGTAAATCCAAAATGCTTCTAATTTAAGGGACCATAATCGTTGATTTTGTAATAGGGGGACCAATTGTTTAAAATGCCCAAACTAGGGGACCAAAAGTGCATTTAAGCCTATTTTTTTAATGTCAGTTGTGGTGATGTGGATTTTTTATAATAATTTTAAAATTCATGTCATATATTATTTTAATTTTCAAACATTTTAATATTATTAAATTATATATATATATATATATATATATATATATATATATATATAGGCACCGTATCCGGTGAGAACTATTAATCGTCCGATTTAATTGACGTGTAAGATTTAAAAATTCCATATCAAGATCACCTTATTGAGTTTTTTTTCCTATTAAGCTTAATTTGGAAAAATTCAATAAAAAGAAATTCTTGCCCAGAATAATTTTATTGCAATGATTATATTATTATTAAAATATTACAAATATAAAATATAATTTAAATGTATTTAGTATTTGAGGAGTGTTATAATATACGAATGATTTAAGTCACGAACCAGACGATTTCATATGTGGCATTAAACCAAAAATTAATTAATATAAATTGAAAAATAAAACACTTTCTTTTAAATGAAAATCCGGTCGTGCAATTTCAACGAAGCTTAATTCATAACATTTATCATTTCTGTTAATATTTTTATTTAAAATTAAAATAACCTAAACTATAAATATTTGTGAAGACTAAATAAAATTCCAAAATAAAATATATGAAAATAATATTAATTTTAAAATAATGAGAAGTATAGATTGTTTTATTAATCTTCCTAATACTATTTTTTTTAGTAAAATCATGTTATAACTTTCTTTGAAAAATCTTAACTCTTATAAAATTGATTTGATTTTAAAAAAAAAAAACCTATTTTAGCGTTGTATCTCAAATTTTATATAATTATAATTTTTTTTATAATTTATTTTGATAATTAATTTTTTTTTAACTTATTTTTAAAACCAAACGACACTTCTAATGTTTTAATTTAATAATTACAATAGTGATTACTAATTCAAAAATTAACACAAATTACATAGCTCATTTTTTGAATTATTATGAGTTTTAAAATAATAAAATGATTGAAATTTCTAATATTAACTATAATAATAACGAATTGAAAACAATATTGACGAAAATCTCTTTTTATAGAATTTTAAAATATTGTGTGATAGAAAAGTATTTAATAAAACACTCTTCTTATAACTAATATATTAACAATACTTTAATAACAATATAATCATTTCAATAAAATTATTTTAGATAAAAATCTCTTTTTATGGAATGTTTATATATTAAGTTTAACAAAAGTAATTCATTAAGGTACTTTTTAATATGGAACTTTTAAATCTTAAACGTTAATTAAATCTAACGATTGATAGTGATAGTTCTCGTTTCTCACAATAGATATCAGTTCTCACCGGAAACGCTCCATATATATATATATATATATGCACTACTACGAAAAACCTATTTAACAACGGTTGGGAATGACATATAATGACGCGGGCGAGGGCGTTGTTATGTAGATTGTCATTGTATATATAATACTTACAACGACGGCCTTGTAGGCGTTGTAATAAACAGGAAAGCACGCTAACTATCACAACGGTTTTACAATACATCGTTGTAATAAATATAATTGTCCTCGGTTTGATTCCCAGCAGCGCAATTTTGATATTTATTTTTTCCTGGACAGCGCGCCAGATATTATAACGGTTATAAAATATAACTGTCGTTAAAGTTTCTGCAAAATTAACAAATATGATCATGCTTTTATAATTAATCCCGTTTTTTTACCTGTATTATTGTTCTCCATATCTCAGCACAGCAGAAAAATACAATTCACATTTTGTGATAATGTTTTCATAATAATATAAATCGTATCATATTCATAATATCACATATACCAGATTACAGTTTATCAGAACAAACAACCTACATAAATAAAATATCACATATACCATATTACAGTTTACACACATTACATAACTTCACATAATTGTAACTTTGGAGTATTGGTATCTTGTCTCTTGGTGTCTTGTCTCCTGGCCTGGTGTCTGGACTCAAAATATCTATGATTTCAAATAATTATACTTGTTAGTAAAAATACTTCTAAACTATAACATACAATTAATATATTATGAATAAATAATAAATTACGTACTTGTTAATTTTTCCATATGCCTTCTTCATGATCGAGTCGTATAGCATGCACGACATCTCCATCAACTTCATCATATGAGGTAGGAACTTGTGTTGTGTAAGAAGGTGTGGATGGAATATCAAGACTTTCATCATTAAGAGGAATTAATTTCCTTGGAGAACGATTAACCATTTCCCTGATTTGTCCAATGGATCGGAAACATAGAAAACTTATTTTGCTTGAGAAGCCATGATGAATGGTTCTGTATTAAAAGATGCCTTGCCAAGGTCGACCCGGGTGAATCCTAAGTCATCAATGTCTACACCATTACTATTATTGGGAATCCACTTGCATTTAAATAAAGCCACTTTGAAAATAACATAATCAATCTCCCAAATCTTATCAATGACACCATAAAATGCGGTAGTTTCCAATACCAGATTCTTATCTTTCGAACTAGAGAAATACATCGATTCGTCTTCAACCATAACCCCACTATTTTGCATTGTACTACGATCATCTTTTGATTTTGTATAAAAGGTATAATGGCCAATGTCGTATGCACTCCAGGTAATGACACAAAATTTTGGCTCGTACGACAACCATCTAAGTATCTCGGATGCATTAGGATCATTAGATACACTTTTATTAAACCAATCCATGAATCTATTGTTATGCTCTATCAACAACAACTTGTCATTCATTCAGGAATATTTTTTCTTCATAAGTCTTTTGTGAGTCTCTATGAAAGGTTGAACCTCATCTATATTATTCAATATATAGAAATGTGATTGAATAACTACATCCCAAGCCGTTGACCTAACATTTAGACCTTGAATACCTCTTCCGTCTGTGTCAGCATGACGAGACTTTGGAATTCCTATAGAATCTGCATCCGACAAATAGTTTATACAAAACTCAACAGCTTCTTCTGTGATGTACCTTTTAACAATCGAAGCTTCCGGTCGGTGATGATTCTTCGTATATCCTTTAAAGATCTTCATATATCGCTCTATTGGATACATCCACCTTAAAAAAACTGGACGACAAATTCTGATTTCTCTTACGAGATGAACAAGTAAGTGAACCATAATGTCAAAAAATGATGGCAGAAAATACATCTCCAATTGACACAAGATTATGGCAGCCTCATCTTCTAATTCATCCAATTTTTTGAAATCAAGAACTTTATTACATATGGCATTGAAGAATAAACACAGTCTCGTTATAGTTACTCTCACATTTTTTGGAAGGATCCCACGGATAGCCACAGGTAGAAGTTGTTGCATCAATACATGACAATCATGAGATTTTAAACCAACTAACTTGAGATCTTTCATTAATACAAGTTTCTTGATGTTTGATGAGTAACCTTGCGGAACTTTAATACCTTGCAAACACTCGCAGAACATCTTCTTTTCCTTTTTAGATAGTGTGTGACATGCTGGAGGCAGATAAGTTCTTTTTCCTTTCTCTATTGGAGCCAACTGTTTTCGTATACCCATCTTCTCCATATCAAGACGGGAAGTCTTACTATCTTTAGTCTTGCCCTGAATGTTTAGAAGTGTGCCAATCAAACTGTCACGCACATTTTTCTCCACGTACATCACATCAAGACAATGTCTAACATCAAGACTTGACCAATATGGAAGATCAAAGAAGATGGACCTTTTTTTCCATATATTTTTCGCAACTGCCCCTTTTTCTTTTCCTCTCTTCCCACCTTTTTCTTTTTCTCTCTTCCCACCTTTTTCTTTTTCTCTCTTCCCAAGGACAACATTAATGTATTCCTGCCGTTGATAAACTTCATCCCCAGTTAAAGGTTTAGGAGCCTCACCAAACTCTTGCTCTCCATTAAAAGCCTTTCGCAATCTACGATAAGGATGACCCGGTTTTAGAAATTTTCGATGCCCAAGGTAAACGGTATTTTTTCCAAACTCAAGTTGGTGATAACAAGTATCATCTTCACATATAGGACACGCTTTATGTCATTTGACACTGTATCCCGCCAAGTTACCGTAAGCCAGAAAGTCGTTAATTGTGCAAAATAACATTGCACGCACATTAAACTTTTCCCCAGAATATACATCATCAACTTCAACGCCTTCATCCCACAAGAGTTGTAAATCGTCAATTAATGGACTAAGATAAACATCTATGTCGTTACCAAGTTGTCATGGTCCAGAAATCATCATACTTAACAGTATATACTTGCGCTTCATGCACAACCAAGGAGATAGGTTGTAAATAGTGAGAAAAACAGGCCACGAAGTATAATTAGTGCTCATATTACCAAAGGGGTTCATTCCATCGGTGTCAAGCCCAAGCCTAAGATTTCTTGGCTCAACTCCAAAATCCGGAAACAACGAATCAATTTTCTTCCATTGCAAAGAATCGGCTACATGGCGAATGTTTCCATCACGAATCCTTTTATCTGCATGCCATCTAAGATTCTTTGCGTCATTTGAATTAGCAAAAAGTCTCTTTAATCGTGAAAGTATTGGCAAGTACCATAACACTTTAGCAGGAGGATTCTTCCTACTAACATTGTCATAGTGATCATTGTCATCACCATTGCTAGCCTTCAACTTGTAACGCGACACACCATATTTCGGACATTGAAACAAGTCTTCATAATCTTTTCGGTATAATATGCAATCATTAGGCCAAGCATGTAACTTGATATACTCCAGACCCAGTGGACACAATATCTTCTTGGCCTCATAGCAACGATCCGACAATTTGTTATCTTCTGGTAACATTTGTTGTAGCAATTCAAGTAATTCCGTGAAACTTTTATCCGACCATCCATTTTTTGCCTTCAGATTAAACAATTTTAACACCGCCGACAATCGTGTGAACTCTGTGCATCCCTTATATAAAGGGGTGTCTTTATCACTACATAAATTATCATAAATATGAGCATTCATAAAAGAAGATTCCCCAATATCACAAAACATATCCTCTAGGTGATCTTCCATATATTCATCTTCCTTAACTCTTTAACTTTGTGACGCCCGACTTTCCTTATTATCCACCTCACCATGCCACGTCCATATTATATAATTTTGACATATACCATCACAACAAAGGTGATTGTGTATTTCTTTATTTGTACCCTTTTTTATATTAGCGCAAACAACACAAGGACAATAAAATATACCATCATTGCCGAGAAGATGTTTATCAATGTATTCAAGGAATTCACAAACTCCGTTCTCATAAATCGGATCTAATCTATTGGCTTTCATCTAACTACAATCCATTACAACTTTTGAAATTTATACATGTATAATAATGTGAATGACAACCCAAAATCTAATCCAAAAACTCAAGCATATGCATATACAATATGAACAAAGAAAAAATCAATGAAGATGTACTCTCATACTAAATGTAAAGCATATGAAACATCTCATTCTGACTTGAGCATATACAATATGAACAAAGGAAAAAGGAATGAAGATGTTGAAGAGAACCTTACTTCGAAGCTGAAGAAGCAAATGAATGATGAAGACGGTCAATATTTGAGCATAAACCAAGAAAAAAGGAATGAATATGTTGAAGAGTACCTTACTTCGAAGCTGAAGAAGCAAATGAATGAAGACGGTCAATATTTGAGCATAAACCAAGAAAAAAGGAATGAAGATGTTGAAGAGTACCTTACTTCGAAGCTGAAGAAGCAAATGAATGAAGACGGTCAATATTTGAGCATAAACCAAGAAAAAAGGAATGAAGATGTTGAAGAGTACCTTACTTCGAAGCTGAAGAAGCAAATGAATGAAGACGGTCAATATTTGAGCATAAACCAAGAAAAAAGGAATGAAGATGTTGAAGAGTACCTTATTTGAGCAATATTTGAGCTCCAAATGAATGGATACGCAGAGGCTAAAGGTTAGGGCGTCTCTGGCTCACTTGTTCGATTAGGGCATCTTATGAAAGAAATACATAATAAGTTTTGTTTTAATTTATCAGTAAACCTTTTAATCTCGGTGGAGAAACAAACCGTAGTGGAATCTTAAATGACACACATTAAATGTATCCTAAAAAAAGGAAAAAATGTGTTGCAGGGAATCGAAGCTTGTTACATTTCATTTATTACTACGGTTGTTTATCTTAACCGTTGTAAAATAATTTACAATTTATTTTTTAAATAATGGACTTAATTGACACACGCTAAATGTACTCTAAAAAAATGGAAAAAATGTGTTTGCAGGGAATCGAAGCTTGATACATTTTATTTATTACTAAGGTGGTTTCATTCAGCCGTCATTAAATGACTCAGCTTTTACCTGGGCGCCAAATTTTTAACCTATTACAACGGCACAAAAGGATGCGTTGTAAGCCTGGCGTTGTTGTTTTAGCGTTTTGTAGTAGTGAGGGTTCATATCCTATGAGAATGTTATTTTTATATGAGAACATGAGAATGAATCTGAATCATTAAATTTTAAAATAAATGGTGGAGATTATGTGTGGTTTTTGTTTTTCTCTCTCCTCCATTAATAAAATAAATGATAGAGAAGAGAGAAAAAAAACTGACACATAATCTTCACCATTCATTTTAAAATCCAATGGTTCAAATTCATTATATATATATATATATATATATATATATATATATATATATATATATATATATATATATAATTGAAAATTAAAATAATATGATGTGAATTTTAAATTAATTATAAATAAAAAATAAATCCACATCACCATAGCTAGCAATAAAAAATATCCAGTCAGCGAGCCAACTAAACATGTTCATATGTTAAGGTTAATTTTACAACCATATGATCTAAAACATCATAATTTTTATATGGCAAGATTAGTTTAAAAAAAAAAATTTACAGGATCTAAAACAACATAATCTTCATATTACAAAGTTAATCTTACAAAAAAAAATAATTTACAGGGGTTAACCAGAATTCGCCTCTTTGACAGAGGGTAAAATGGTATTAACCCCAAAATATGATAAGAAAATATGTTATTTATTAATTTTTATAAAATATAATTAAAAATATAAAAAATTAAGCATGATATAAATAAAAAAAAAGTTTAAACATGAAATAAAAATTAATTAAATAAAAATTTCGTGATTTTGATTTCAAAGGTTAAATCTCCATCTCATTAGGGTGAATTTAGGCCAATTTTCTGGCATGATATTTATATAAGTTGGTGGAGAAAGTGTTGGCCACTACATCTGAGTGATGATTTATAAACTCATTTCCCTCAATTAATCAACTTTTCTTAAAGAGGGAATGTTGGTTAATAGAGTCGTGGTTGTTAATTAGGTGATAGACTTAACCAAGAAATCTAAAAAAGCATGACTAATCCTTAAGGTGGATTTTAAGAAAATATATGATTCAGTTAGTTAGAACTTTTTGGATTATATACTTATCATATTTAGATTTAATGAGAAGTTGAGGTTAATAGGTGTTGTAACACCCATACTACTTTTTTAGGATTCCCGATCGACCCCATAAACCAAAACGTGTCTTTTTAGCATGCCTTGTCCTCACTCACACGCTTTTCGAGAAACTTCTCAGAAGGTCACTCATCCCAAAATTGCTCCAAGTCAAGCACAATTAACTATGGAGTTCTTATGGAACGTGTAATACCCCATAATTTTGTAAACGTTTTGGATAATATTATTATGATCAACTGGGGTCCGGTGTACTCTGAGCAATTATTGGAAAAAATAATTAGAGTAAATTGACGAACTCGGAATTGATTAGATTAATATTATTTAACTTGGAGTTTTATTAAATTGGTGCATTTGAGATAATTGGGATAATTAGTAGTATTACCAATTAATGTTTTTTTTCCTATATCTTTTGCTTTCCATTATTTGCCAAAGATAGTAGTAACTTTGGAGAGAGAAATTGAAGAGAAGGAAAAAGGAAGGAAAAGGAAGGAAAAGGAGAGGAAAAATTCTTAAGAGCTCTAGGACTTGAATCATCAACCCATCTTCATCTTTTCATCTCAGCTTCATCATCCTCATCTTGTAATCCAGGTGGGTTCTAGTTAGATGCTTTAGAGTAGAGTTTTATTGAGTTTAGAGATAGTTTTGATATTGTGAGAAATGAGAAATTTTGCACTAAAATCATGTTTTAATGTTCCTTATGATTGATACATGTTAGATATGTGTTGTTGTGTATCCAATTGGTATTTTTCTGGTGTTTAGAAGTGATTTGGAGGGGAAAATGGATCAATTTCGCAGAAAATTTTATGCAGGAAAAATTATGGTTTCCCACTGCCCATACGCGTATCACTCAAGGCAATACACGTATTGGTTAAGGAAATACGCGTATGTCCATGAAGAAATGTGGGCAATACGTGTATGGAGTTCCATTTTCTCAGCCATCTGCCCATTTGTGTATTGGTACGCGTAAGGTTTTGGGCAATACGCGTATGAGGTAGGGTAGTACGCGTATTGGAGTTTTAAATGGAATTTTTAAGGGAAAATAGCCTCTGTCCATACGCGTATCACTTTGGGCAATACGCGTATGGCTGGGCGAGCCAGTTGGGCAATACGCGTATGGCACAAGGCAATACGCGTACGGCCAGTGAGAGTGCAGAATTGTGTTTTTCGCGATACCTTTTCTCGTTATTTTCCATAACTCGTGTTCCGATTATCCGTTTTTAACATTCTTGATATCGTTGGAAAGCTAATAAAATGTACTTTCTTATTAAAATGGTTTTGAGATTTGTTGGCCGATTTAATTATGTCGGGAATTTGGAATAGTGTCATTTTGTCGACTTTTATTGTTTAATGGTGTGTAATTGTTGTTGAATATGCATGTTAAAATATGAAACAGGTAGAGTGAGGAAACCTTAGTACAATAGAATGACTTAGAGAATCGTGCGACAATGCTTACATTGATACTAGAAGAGTATCTTTGTTAAGTAGTTATTAGTGGAGAATCGTATTCCTCCGGTTTGTTGTGTGCGTGTCTTAGTAAATACCGTGACCCGTGTTAAAGTGCTCCTGGTGTGGGCTGGGCGGGGAGAAGTATTTACTAAGTAAGTAATCGTGACCCGTGATGAAGTGCTCCTTGTGTGGGCTGGGCGGGGAGAAGTTACTTAGTGGTTGGTACCGTGACCCATGCTGAAGTGCTCCTTGTGTGGGCTGGGCGGGGAGAAGTACCAACTGTAGATAACTGTGACCCGCGTTGTATTTGCCTTGTATGGCTGGATGGGGAGAAGTTATCTACGTTAAGAATCCGTGACCCGCATTGTATTTGCCTTGTATGGCTGGCCGGGGAGAAGATTCTTAACTTGTATGTCGTTTTGTGTTTTGCACGATTGTTTCTCTAGTCTGAATGTTTGAACTCAAAGTCTAGTTCCTTTTCCCCCGACTTGAGTTAGGTGTTGGCTAGAACCTTGTAAAGCCGAGAGAATCCATAAGATAGAGAAATCACTGAGATTTGATGTATCTCACCCCACTGTTGTTGTTTACATCACAGGTCCTGCAGGTTCGGCGAAGGGTAAGGACAAGGTTGTTTGACTTTCCTTACGGATCGTAGCTTTTGTGTGGCAAGGCTTCCGTTGTAAAGATTTTTGAGATCATTATCTGATCTATTTCTTAGTTTTTGTCTTTGGAACATCTTGTAGATATACTATGCCGTAGTTTTTCGTATTTAGGCTTTTTGGGCATGTATATGTATAATGTGTTTACTAGGAACTTATTGTATATTTCAGTACCAAAGGTGGAATTCATGTATATTATATGCTTTGATGTATGTATTTATATATGGGCGTTATAGTTGGTATCAGAGCAGGTCGTATCCTCGACCTAGCCATGGAATAGAATAAGTTTTCTTTCCGTTTCATATGCGTGGTGTCGCCTTTGGTCTTATGTGTTATATTTATGGTATTGAGCTTGATCAACTTAATCCTATTTGTATGACATCCAGGAACATGGCTGATATGCGCAGAAACAACCGTGGTAGGCCCCGAACTACTCTAGTTGGGACAAATCTGCCGGTCGACGATGGGAATGCTCCTCTGTATCAGTTTATGCAACAGATGCAGCAACAACAGAATCAATTTATGCAGCAAATGGTTCAACAATTTAATGAGGGTCTGCATCCTCAGGTGGTTGTTCCAGAAGTGGTAGGTGGGACTTTCTGGGATTTCTCCCGCATGAATCCTTCAGAATTTCATGGGGGATTAGATCCTGTAAAGGCTCACGAATGGATTTCAGGTATGGAAAGGATTTTTTTGATAGTGCCTTGTACCGAGGAGAATAAAGTGGTTTTTGCTTCGCATTCCTTGAAGGGTCCTACCATGAGATGGTGGGAGAGTGCGTCGGCTCTTATGACTATTCAGGGTGTGCCCAAGGTCTGGGAACAATTCAAGGTAACTTTTATGGAGAAATATTTTCCTAGCTCCTTGCGGACTCAGAAAGAGTTTGAATTTCAACAGTTAAGACAGGGTAATATGTCTGTGGCCAGTTATGCTGAAAAGTTTGAGAATATGGCTGCTTATTCTAGGCAGGCTATGTATGTTCCGGATGAACGGTGGAAAATAGATCAGTTTCTTTTTGGACTAAAAGCGGAAATATCTCATAGTGTCTCTCAGAGGGAATTTACTACTTATGCAGAAGTTCTAAGACAATGTTATGTGGCGGAGCATAGTTTGATGAAAGTGCAAGCTGAAAGTGTTGCAAGTAGGGTAAGTCAGGGTGATCGTGGAAGAGCAAGTCAACAGTTTGGGCCAAGATCACCAGATTTCAAAGGAAAGCAAGTTGCTAGACCTAATGCTATTCCTCTGTGTAAAGTGTGCAACAAACGTCATTTTGGGAAGTGTACCGATGAGAATTTTAGGTGTTATAATTGTAATGGTTTGGGTCATATGACTAGAGATTGTACTCAGAATAAAAGCCAAGGGCAAGGACGGAATACCGGGAGGGTTTATACCTTAGATGAAAGGAAGACAAAGAATGATAACTCCTTGATTGTGGGTACGTGTTTCGTAAATGGACATCCTTGTTTTGTTTTATTTGATTGTGGGGCAACGCATTCTTTTGTGTCAACACGATGTGTGAAGCGACTTGGGTTGCAAGTTGTTCCTTTATTTCCTCCTATGGTGGTCACTACCGCCATGGATTAAATGGTTGAGACACTATTGATGTGTGAAAATTGTGTTTTGTCTGTGAATGATAGAGTTTTCTAGATCGACCTTATCTGTTTACCGTTTAAGAAAGTTGACTTAGTTTTGGGGATGGATTGGCTTTCTGCTAATTCGGTGTTTATTGGGTGTGAGGAAAAGCTAATCATTATTCCATCCGATGAGGCTACTCCAAGGGATGTGTTAACGACTATTTTGGAAGGTACGGTTGGAATGATTAATTTCTTGTTTGAAAAGGAGAAGTCTATTCTATTGGTTCTTACTAAGGAGGAGAGTAGCAACCTTCAAGTTTTGAGTATTCCGGTAGTTTGTGAGTTTCCGGAAGTTTTTCCCGAGGATGTCACTTCTCTTCCTCCGGAGAGGGAAGTGGAATTCTCTATTGACCTGATACCGGGAACGGCTCCAATATCCGTTTCTCTGTATCGGATGGCACCACTTGAATTAAGAGAATTAAAGGATCAATTGGAAGAATTGATGGCTAAGCATTTTGTTCGACCAAGTGTTTCGCCTTGGGGAGCTCCAGTGTTGTTAGTAAAGAAAAAGGATGGTGGAATGCGGTTGTGTATTGATTACCGTCGGTTGAATAAGGTCACCATCAAGAATAAATACCCATTACCAAGGATAGACAATCTGTTAGATCAATTGAAAGGAGCCTGTGTGTTCTCGAAGATTGATTTACGATCGGGTTATCATCAGATTCGTGTGAAGAGTTCAGATGTACCAAAGACTGCGTTTAGAACCCGTTATGGTCATTATGAGTTTTTGGTGATGCCTTTCGGTGTGACGGATGCTCCGGAAGTTTTCATGGATTATATGAACCGGATATTTCAACCTTACCTGGACCAATTTGTGGTGATTTTCATTGATGACATTCTTATCTATTCTCGTGATCCTCAAGAGCACGGAGAACACCTAAGAATTATTTTATTCATCTTACAGGAGAAGCAACTTTTTGCTAAGTTAAGTAAGTGTGATTTTTGGATGTCTGAGGTTAATTTTCTTGGTTATGTCATATCTCAGGGAGGTGTAGCAGTCTATCCATCAAAATTTGAAGCAGTGTTTAATTGGGAGAGACCGAAGAATGCTTCTGTGGTTAGAAGTTTCTTGGGATTGGCAGGGTATTACAGAAGGTTTATCAAAGGTTTTTCGCAACTGGCTTTACCAATGACGAGACTTACTCGAAAGGATTATTCGTACGAGTGGGATTCGGCTTGTGAAAGAAGTTTTATGAGTTTGAAAGAAAGATTGACGACCGCTCCTGTTTTGGTTATTCCGGATCCTAGCAAGTCGTATGAAGTATATTGTGATGCATCAAAGATGGGATGAGGAGGTGTGTTAATGCAAGATGGACATGTTGTGGCTTATGCTTCTCGACAGTTGAAAGTCCATGAAGAGAACTATCCAACGCATGATTTAGAATTGGCGGTAGTTGTATTTACTTTGAAAGTGTGGCGTCACTATTTGTATGGTGTACGTTTTGAGATGTTTAGCGACCACAAGAGCTTAAAGTACCTCTTTGATCAGAAAGAGTTGAACATGCATCAAAGGAGGTGGATGGAGTATTTGAAAGATTATGACTTGGAGCTAAAATACCATCCTGGTAAACCCAATAAAGTGGCGGATGCATTGAGTCGGAAGGTGTTGCATAATGCCGAGTTGATGATGTTAGAGTATACCTTATTGAAAAAATTTCGAGATCTAAATCTTCAATTTGTTTGGACTCCTAATGGTGTGATGATGGGAAATTTGAATATCAATTCTACTCTTAGGGAAGAGAAACGAAGGTGTTAAGGAACAAAGACATTCCTCTTGTGAAGGTGCAATGGGATGTGACGCATCCGGGTGATGCTACTTGGGAACTAGAATCGGAGATGCGGGATGCTTACCCTCATCTGTTGAGATAATATTTTAAATTCGAGGACGAATTTCTATTTAAGGGGGGAGGATGTAATACCCCATAATTTTGTAAACGTTTTGGATAATATTATTATAATCAACTGGGGTCCGGTGTACTCTGAGCAATTATTGGATAAAATAATTAGAGTAAACTGACGAACTCAGAATTGATTAGATTAATATTATTTAACTTGGAGTTTTATTAATTTGGTGCATTTGAGATAATTGGGACAATTAGTAGTATTACCAATTAATGTTTTTTTTCTATATCTTTTCCTTTCCACTATTTGCCAAAGATAGTAACTTTGGAGAGAGAAATTGAAGAGAAGGAAAAAGGAAGGAAAAGGAAGGAAAAGGAGAGGAACAATTCTCAAGAGCTCTAGGACTTGAATCATCAACCCATCTTCATCTTTTCATCTCAGCTTCATCATCCTCATCTTGTAATCCAGGTGGGTTCTAGTTAGATGCTTTAGAGTAGAGTTTTATTGAGTTTAGAGATAGTTTTGATATTGTGAGAAATGAGAAATTTTGCACTAAAATCATGTTTTAATGTTCCTTATGATTGATACATGTTAGATATGTGTTGTTGTGTATCCAATTGGTATTTTTCTGGTGTTTAGAAGTGATTTGGAGGGGAAAATGGATCAATTTCGCAGAAAATTTTATGCAGGAAAAATTCTGGTTTCCCACTGCCCATACACGTATCACTCAAGGCAATACGCGTATTGGTTAAGCCAATACGCGTATGGCCATGAAGAAATGTGGGCAATACGTGTATGGAGTTCCATTTTCTCGGCCATCTGCCCATTTGCGTATTGGTACGCGTAAGGTTTTAGGCAATACGCGTATGAGGTAGGGTAGTACGCGTATTGGAGTTTTAAATGAAATTTTTAAGGGAAAACAGCCTCTGCCCATACGCGTATCACTTTGGGAAATACGTGTATGGCTGGGCGAGCCAGCTGGGCAATACGTGTATGGCACAAGGCAATACGCGTACGGCCAGTGAGAGTGCAGAATTGTGTTTTTCGCATTACCTTTTCTCGTTATTTTCCATAACTCGTGTTCCGATTATCCGTTTTTAACATTCTTGATATCGTTGGAAAGCTAATAGAATGTACTTTCTTATTAAAATGGTTTTGAGATTTGTGGGCCGATTTAATTATGTCGGGAATTTAGAATAGTGTCGTTTTGTCGACTTTTATCGTTTAATGGTGTGTAATTGTTGTTGAATATGCATGTTAAAATATGAAACAGGTAGAGTGAGTAAACCTTAGTACAATATAATGACTTAGAGAATCGTGCGACAATGCTTACATCGATACTAGAAGAGTATCTTTGTTAAGTAGTTGTTAGTGGAGGATCGTATTCCTCCGGTTTGTTGTGTGTATGTCTTAGTAAATACCGTGACCCATGCTGAAGTGCTCCTGGTGTGGGCTGGGCGGGGAGAAGTATTTACTAAGTAAGTAACCGTGGCCCGTGCTGAAGTGCTCCTTGTGTGGGCTGGGAGGGGCGAAGTTACTTAGTGGTTGGTACCGTGACCCGTGCTGAAGTGCTCCTTGTGTGGGCTGGGCGGGGAGAAGTACCAACTGTAGATAAGCGTGGCCCGCGTTGTATTTGCCTTGTATGGCTGGCCGGGGAGAAGTTATCTACGTTAAGAATCTGTGACCCGCATTGTATTTGCCTTGTATCGCTGGCCGGGGAGAAGATTCTTAACTTGTATGTCGTTTTGTGTTTTGCACGATTGTTTCTCTAGTCTGAATGTTTGAACTCAAAGTCTAGTTCCTTTTCCCCCGACTTGAGTTAGGTGTTGGCTAGAACCTTGTAAAGCCGAGAAATCCATAAGATAGAGAACTCACTGAGATTTGATGTATCTCACCCCACTGTTGTTGTTTACATCACAGGTCCTGCAGGTTCGGCGAAGGGTAAGGACAAGGTTGTTTGACTTTCCTTACGGATCGTAGCTTTTGTGTGGCAAGGCTTCCGTTGTAAAGATTTTTGAGATCATTATCTGATCTAGTTCTTAGTTTTTGTCTTTGGAACATCTTGTAGATATACTATGCCGTAGTTTTTCGTATTTAGGCTTTTTGGGCATGTATATGTATAATGTGTTTACTAGGAACTTATTGTATATTTCAGTACCAAAGGTGGAATTCATGTATATTATATGCTTTGATGTATGTATTTATATATGGGCGTTACAGCGGGCTACCAAAAAGAAGATGCATCTTGTTAGTATAGGTAGTACCAATTAATCCTTATAAGAATTCATTCAACCATGCAGTCTCATACCTGCACAACCTCAGGATCTCTCATTCTTATGTGAATTCGGGTTTTTCCCTAGAAGTGTCTCATTGTTATGCCCCATGCATCGACAACCACTCCCTCTCCCTCGGGTGTTACATGTAACCACTCTCAGTCCTCTTCGGCCTCAAGTGTTACATGTGTCCAACTCAAGAGATCACTATCCAAAAGGGCATGAAACAAGGGGATCTTCTAGCTCATTTCTTCTTCCTTCTTATGGCATAAAGGCTTAATATTTTAGTTTCTAAGGCTGAGGAGATTGACCTTTACTCGAGTTTTAGGGTGGGATTTTGGTGGTATTTTATCTTTAATATGTAGATGATACACTCTTTGTGGTAGATTCTACTCTTGAAGATCTTTGGACTATTAAGGCAATCCATAGAGGGTTTGAGTTGACTTCAGGGCTTCAAATTAACATATTTAAGAGTAGTCTTATATGCGTTAATGTGGACCTGATTTTTATATCTTCTACAGATAATTTTCTTAACTATGAGATTCAAACCCTTCCTTTTAAGTACCTTGGATTGTCGGCAGGGACAAATCCTAGGCTGAAATCTACTTGGGACCCTTAAGTTAATCTGATGACAATGAGGCTTCAATCTTGAAGGCACATATATGTTAGTTTGGGAGGTAGGGTAGTCCTTAATTTTCTGCTTGATGTTATTCATATCTATTTTTTTCTTCTTTTTTTTGAAGATGCATATAAATGTTTAGAAGAAGCTTGTTTGGTCTAGAGAAGGTTTCTTTGGTGAGGGGTGAAGGAGGTATCTAATATTTCTTTGATTAAATGGAATAATGTTTGTAATCTAAAGAGTAAATGGAGGTTATGAATTAGGGATTGCGGGATAGTTAATCTAGCCATTCTGGCTAAGTGGAGATGAAAGTTACTTATAAATGCTTTAGACTTGTGGTATGATATTCTTATAGATATGTATGGTTCTTCAGTTGTCTCCTCTTTTTGAGGGAGGAATGACATTGGACTTCCGTTCTATTTCAACTTGGTGGAAATGTGTGTTTCTTCTTGAATCTAAAAAGCATGATCCTTTTGATTGGTTTATTGTTCATATCCTTAGGACCCTTGGTTAGGACCTATACCTCTAAATTTTAAGTCCCTCTGTCTGTTTTCTAACTCCATTAAGTCAAATGGAATGGTGAGAGAGATCAGTATGATTGAGAACGAGGGTAGATCTCATATAGAGAAAATCCGTCTTTCTTAGAGAGTTTATGTGTATGAAAATCTTCTCTTTAGGCTTTGAACTGTTACTTCTCTCTCTCTCTCTCTCTCTCTCTCTCTCTCTCTCTCTCTGGTGTTACGAAATTTGCAAAAGATGCGAATGCTAAAAAATTTTTTTGGCTTGCAAATGGTTTATAGGTAGATCAAGGGTGAACTAATGCACTTACCCTATATGTTTTCAGAACTCTATCATCTACCTTAACCAATAGCGAATTAAGTGTTTGCATTGGTCCTGAGGTAGGTTATAGTATTTGGATTTTGTTTTCGAATTAAGTGTTTGCATTGGTCCTGAGGTAGGTTATAGTATTTGGATTTTGTTTTCTCTAGGTGGAGTTTGATCTGTTGATGATGGTTCTAGCGATTTTAGTTCTAACTTGAAGCTTAAGGGTGGGTCTTTAACTGCTTGAGTTCTTTTCCTTGTCTTTGAGTTTTGGTTTGATGTTTCTAGTGGTTATCGATTTAATTTTCTTTTGGATTTTGATTTTGATTTGTATCATTGGTTGTCATCTTGGCACTTCTTGTGCTTTGCAATTATTTGTATTTTGATGATTTTCACCTATCTTATTAATATAGTTTTTTTTATTAAAATTTTTTAATAACTAGTTTATTAAATTAAAACATTTAAAAATATCAAAATTAGTATTAATTCAAAATTTTAAAAATTAAAAAATTTTGTTGCAATAACAGTGTTGTCATTTACGTATATTATATATCATTTCTTTATAAAATATATGTAACATATATAATAAAATTACGTAGTTACTCATGATGTTTTATTTAAATTGAGTTATTTAGTAGTGTGAATGAATTTTTATAAAAGTTACTCAAACTTGTTTTATTTATTTTTAATTTCTTAAAAATATTTTTTATTTATTTATGAAATGTAAAAGTTATTTAAAATTAATTTTTTAAAAATATTAAGAATTATTTAAAAAGAGTAATTTTATAATTTAAATTTCATATTTATCTTATCGTGTCACTTTTAAGTGTGTATCAAATATACAAAACGATAAAATAATAATATCATTTGACTTCGAAACACGTGATAATATATTGTCAATCATGTAATAATCATATCATTTTTTTTTCTGAAAGCAATTGATTGATAGAAACTGCACAAGGGGTGCAGGAACCCAACAAACAGAAAACTACAGCCCTCTACAAGTCAACAAAGGAGCTGTAAACCAATCGTAGAAGGAAATGTTCCTCTTACTCCTACGAAGAACACACCACTTCCAACTGAAGTATTTAATTGAATTAGACATATCTAATACAGTCACTCTAACAGACTGAAAACAAGAAACATTTCTAGTAAACCAGATAAACCAAACCACCGTGCACCAAACCAAAATACCTGCAGTATTACTAGAGCCTTTCGAAAACGCTACAGAGTACGCAAGGGCAAAGTCCCTCCAGTTGTTGTAGCCTCTACTCGGTATACCCAACCAACGCTCCATATTATCCCAAACTGCAGCAACTCTAAAGCATTCAAAAAGCACATGATTAAGAGTTTCGACCTCTCTCCCACACACTGCACAAACCAACCCTTCTTCGTCAGTGATTATCCTACGCCTAGCCAATTGCTCCCTCGTAGGAAGTCTGTTTCTAGCCATCCTCCACATAAAAACCTTCACCTTCAATGGCAGCTTAGATTTCCAGACCTTGTTCATAACCTCCGCGGCTGCACGTTCTTCATCGGACGCCTGTCTAAAAATCCACAACTTTGTATAACAAGACTTCACAGAAAAAACCTTAGATTCCTCGGACACACCAAGCCTATCAGGATCCCACAAATGGACGTCACTGTTGGTGTTTGGGGTGAACGCATTTAATAAGTACCTCAGATCCTCCTCCTCCCTTGCCATAATAGAACCTGCAGAAAAAACTGAGAAAGAAATATTCCAACACCAAGAGTTACTTAACCAGTCCCCAAGGCACGCGACTGAACTGTAAGGACCAAAGCAAAGAGATATAGATTAGGGAAGATATCCTTCAAAGGAATATCTATAGCCCAGTTAGAGTGCCAAAACCACATCTCCGAGCCATCTCCCAAAGAAGTCCTGATACTAGCTAAGAATTGGTCGTTATGCGAACCTATCTCGAAGCTTATACTTCTCAAGTCACGCCACCAGATAGATTCGTACCTTCTGTACGGTTGAGTAACAGGTCTAATAAAACTCAAAGATAGGTTGCCTTATTTAAACTTCAGAACATCTTTCCAAGAGCTATCACCCTCACTAATCATCCTCCATCTCCATTTCATTAAAAGAGCTCTGTTAAAGGTACCTAGCTCCCTGATACCAAGACCTCCCTCCTCTATAGGACGGCACACCGTCTGCCAATCGATCCAGTGAATCTTCTTCGAATCCTCGTTATCGCCCCACAAAAACTTACTCTGTAACCCTTGTAAAATCCTCAAGATACCAGCCGGGACTTTGTAGAAAGAAAAAGCGTAAAGAGGTAAAGAGCTGATCACAGATTTAATAAGGACAAGTCTGCCACCTATGGAAAGCTGCCTCCCCTTCCAACCTGCCAACCTAGTTCTAACTTTATCCACCAGCTCCTTCCACATATAATATTTTCTAGGGCTATCACCTATTCGAACCCCAAGAAACACAAAAGGGATCTCCATGATATCACAATTAAGGAATCCCGCTACTGAGTTCAGAAAATTCGTGCAAACATTGATACCTCCTATCTTGCTTTTACAAAAATTAACTCTCAACCCAGTAACCAGCTCAAACCCTCTAAGAATCGCTTTGATGCACCATAAGTTATCCCAAATTGCCTCCCCGAAAAACAATGCGTCGTCTGCAAAGTGAGTGACCCTGCAACTAACACCCTCTCCCATACTAAAGCCTTTGTACAGTCCTAACGACTCAGCTCTATTAACCATTGAAGTTAGGACCTCCATAACAAGCAGGAAAAGGAAAGGGGAGAGAGGGTCCCCTTGCCTCAAACCCTTATGAACCTTGAACTCCGTCGTTGCGCTACCGTTAACCAAAATAGACATGAAACCATGACAAACCAAAGAATCCATCCACTCTAACCACTTGATGCCAAAGTTCAATTTCATCATAAGCTCCTTGGGAAACTTCCAAGATACGCAGTCATAAGCCCTAGCAAAGTCAATTTTCATCAGAAGACAACTCCTCTTTCTTCTTTTGGCCAAGTCTATTAACTCATTTGCTAACAACACCCCATCGAAGATGCATCTGCCTGATAGAAACGCGGACTGCTCACTCGACACCAAGGATCCAACCACTTCCCTCAATCTAGAAGCTAAAATTTTTTATAAGATTTTCTGGTAGCAAGAAACCAAACAGATTGGTCTGTAGTCCTAGAGAAGTTGAGGATTCCTAATCTTCGCAACCGGAGACAAGAAAGAGGCCTTAGCTGCTTTAGTTAAAGTTGGATTTCTATGGAAATCGTTCACAAAGCGAAAAATGTCCTCTTTAACAATGTCCCAACATCCCTTGAAAAAAGCGAAAGTGAAACCATCCGGGCCAGGACTTTTCTCGCCCCCGCAATTCCATATGGCTTCCTTGACTTCAACTTCAGAAAAGTCCCTCTGCAACCAATCTTTATCCACCTCCGTCAACCTTTTCATCATGAGATTTTCCAAGGAAGGACGGTTGAAATTGTCCTCCTTAAAGTTTTCTTCAAAAAATCTACCAACTTCTCTCTTCACTCCAGCAACGTCTTCCACAATTCCATTTTCAGACTTGACAAACCAGATACCGTTTCTTCTCCTTCTCTTTTTAACAACATTGTGAAAGAATCTAGAGTTACAATCACCATCCTTCATCCAAGAGTGTTTCGCTTTGGTCCTAATTAAGTCCTCCTTCATAATAAGCTTATCCCACACTTCTTTACTAGCCTATGATCTCGCTCTGACCATATCTTCAAAACTACCAAAGCCAAGATTGCTGACTTCCTGATCTAAGGAATTAAGATCAGAAATTGCTTGTCTATCTTGACATCCATCCAACCATAGACCTCCTTACTCCAAACTCTCAACTTGTTTCTGATATTACACAACTTCTCCTTGAGAATGAAATCACCCCTCCCAACAACGATAGTAGAGTTCCAACAATCCTTCACAAAATTGGAGAAATCAGAATGATCCATCCAAGAATTTATAAATCGAAAAGGTTTAGGGCCCCAGTTGTCTAAATTACACTTCAGCCAGATAACACAATGATCAAATAGCTCCCTTCTCCCAATATGCTACCCTTTGATATTCCACTCTCCAATCAACCCTTCAGAAACAAGGAATCTGTCGATGCGGCTCATAGAGTTCCCAGACCTGTTAAACCAGGTGAACAAACCTCCCTCACACGGAACATCCACACAGTCAAGATATCCCATGAAACTACGAAACATCTCCAACTCCTTCGTCCTAGTAACAACCACCAGACTCTTTCTTTCTTCCTTGAAAGCAATAGCGTTGAAATCACCACCGACGACCCACTCACCCCTGTTGAAGAAGTTTTTCGTCTTAAGCAAGTTTCTCTATAATTCCTGCTTCTTGTTCCAATGACAAGGAGAGTAAACGTTCACCAGAAAAATCTCAGTACCCTTCCAAAAACCGTTAACCCCCAAGAAACCCTCCTTTCTGAAGCTGCAATTAAGAGTAAGAGAATCCTTCCTCCACATAATAAGTAAACCTCCAGCACTCCCAATAGCGTCACAAGAGGACCATTCCACCTCTTGATTCCCCCACAAAGCAAACACCAGATCACTATCGATACTCGAAATCTTCGTCTCTTGCAGAGAACATACGTCGACGTTACCACTCTGAATCGCACCAGCAACCCTTTTCCTTTTGATAGAGTTGCCGCATCCTCTCACATTAAGAGACATTATATTCATAGAAAACCTTTAGTGGCCTCCCTCTGTCTCAAACCTTCTTCATCTCTTTTCTCCAGCAACCTAATGTCGTTCTCCATCTTTTTCTTGTCACCACCATTCACTCCTAATGAACCTACTATTACTCTCACTCTACTAGCACTCTATTAATCATATCATATTATTACCAACTCTTTATCACCTCATGTTGTTAATCTTGGCAATTTGTCATTGAAGAAACTCATGTTCATTGAATAAGGTTAAACAAAGAATGAGTTAAATGTTTAGTTACTATAGATAATTCTATATATAGATGAACAAAACAAGTGGATAACTAATTGTAACTAACAATATGCTAAAAATAGAAAAAGTTAACTAACTTGATAAAAAACTAACCAATCATTATAAAACCTAACCAACTAACTTGTTCAACAAGTAACAAATTAATTTTGACTTTAACATATCCCCTCAAATTGAACTATAGTTATCACATAGACCTAACTTGGACAAATTGGACAATAATGATGTAGCATGAAAAGGCTTTGTAAATGCACCATCCAATTGTGCAGATCTGTTGACAAGAAGAAGATGAATAAGCTTGCTCTAGACTTTCCCCCTTATGACATGGAAATAGATCTCAATATTTTTGCTTCTTTCATAGAATGTAAGATCATGAGCAAGATAGACAACATATTTGATATCATAGTAAATAGAAGTAGGATAACTAATTAGAATTATAGATATTAAACTTCGATGGATGATTTGGACATAGTATTTTGCTTATTAGGTATCTAAAATATCAAGGAAGATCCAAGGAAGACGTAATAACATGTGATGGAATATCTTGTTTCAGGACATTGTGCTCAATCTGAGTCTGCAAATCCATGCATTTTAACTTGAGCATGGTTGGGGGAATATTTCTCGAACCATGAGAAGATTTGAGATACCTCAAAATATGAGTGGCTACCACAAAATGTGGAACACGAGGCTTGAATATGAACTAGCTCAAATATTGAACAAAAAAGGATATGTCATGTTGTGTGTTGGTAAGGTTAATCAATCTTTAAATTAGCCTTCAGTAAAAGGTAGGATTTCTAGAGGTGTGCCATAAGTGAGATAAAATACTTATGTCCCAAAAGAGAAATAAAAGAAGAGGCCCCGTAAATCGCCATGAAATAAATCAAAAGGTGCAGAGGAAGAAGAAGTACTATATGGAAAAGGTAATATATTTTTCTTAGCACACTCGCATGAATCACATGTGGCATAGTATTTATGCTAGTTACAAAAGGAAAGTGTTTTGAAATGGCATGCAAGATAATACTAGAAGTATGTCCTAGTCTATAATTCCATAAGGTTGGATCTTTATTAGAGACAGAAGTATACATGGTATGATCAAACCTAGTATTTGTAGTGTTAATCACATATAATCCTTTTTGAATCTTACCTATAACAATCACTTCCTTGGTACAATTCTGCAAAGTTTCAAAAGAATTGGATGTGAACTTCATAAAAAAAAAAATCATTAGTGATAAAAATGAGGTTAACATGAAAAGTTGGTATATACAAAACATTATGCAATGTGGGGGTAGGTGGAATCATAATGGTTCTAGAGATATCAACTAAAATTTTGGAGTCATTTGGCAAAGAAGCGAGAATTTGATTAATAAAGTTATATTTCAAAAAAGAGGCAAGGCTGGATGCAATATGATCAATGGTACAAGGGTCCAAAATTGAAAGATGTGTTACTTATCATAATTTTTTGATGACTTTGAGGCTAAGGCAAAGAGAGAGATAAAAACTAAATTGGTTGTAGTGTGTGGATTAAGTTTTTATTATTGAAATAATCCAAAAACACTTTGATATTACTCTTGAGTAAAACCAAAAGACATGGAATTGAAAGAATATTGAGATGAAGAATCATCATTAGATTTAAATTTTCAAATGTTGTGGCATGAGATATTTTTTCATTTGGTTTATAACTAAGTGGATATTCATTCATGTTTGGAAAATCATGTCTCAGTGGTGTGATTAGTCCTTCCACAATGAGTGCACACTCTATTGCTGCATTTAGAATATCCTTGCCATTTCCACTTGTTGCCTTGATTGAATTTTTCATGTTGAGAGTTGGCTAACAGAATTATTGAAGATTCAAAGGAATCTGGGGCATCATTGATACTTAGATCAAAGAGAGGAATTTCCAACTCTCTTTCTTGCGGAATGATCAAAGAGAGAACAATGTTAATTTCAGGTAAGGGGGTCATAAGCATGATTTTTGATTTTGTGGTGGCAAACTTATCATTAAGGCCATTGAGAAAATGAAGTACATAATCCTTCCCTCTAATGTTTTTTAGAGATGTAATTACATCACAAATGCAAGGAATGAAGCATTTGCAATAAGGAATTGTTATGTAGTTTACCAAATCATCCCACAAGATCTTTATCTTGATAAAATAATCTGAAATATTAAGATTTCCTTGACAAATCTTGTATAATTCTTCTTGAATATTAGATATTTTGAAAAAAAAAATCATTGTGTGAACATAGTCTATAGATTTTGCCATCTTTTGACTATTTTTTCAAATCAACGAACAAATCAGACAATGGATTTATCGATGGATTGGTGGATCAAATCTAAAACCATTGTATTTCAATGAATCTAAGTAGAGTAGAGAGGATCATATGCATTAGTCTTAGAAAGTGTTCCATCAACATTTTATCTTTGTTCTTGGATATCAAAGCAATGTGCATAGATCTTGCCCAAGAGTGATAATTTTGTGATGTGTTAAGATTCTTGATTGAATCTAAAGGCTATGTTTGGATATTTTAAAACGAACGAAGTGGAGCGGAATGGAACGCAGTGGAATGGAGCGGAGCGGAATTGATATTCCATTCCATTATTTGAATATTTTGGATGGAATGCAGTAAAAAAAATTATTCCGCCCAAATCGGATGGAACAAAAATGAGGGTAAGTAATGGAATTGGATGAAATGCATTCCACCATATTCCACTCCATTCCATCCTCTTTTTTTCAATCCAAACGATGGAATATAACATTATCCAATTTCATTCCGCTCCATTCCGTCGTATTCCGTCAATCCAAACATAGCCGTACAGAAATTGTAAAAGAGAGAAAATATAAAAAAGGTGAAATAAACTTTGTATTGATCAAAATGAAAGCTTAATACATTAAAGTAATACAATGAGACTTATATAGATTAAGAGGATAACTAAATCTCATCTAGTGTAATCAATTTCTAACTAACTTGCAACTAATAACTAACTATCATTTAGTGTAACTAATTTGTAACTAACTTGAAATAATTTGTAACTAATGTTAATATTTATAACACCCCCTTCATGTTGAAAGGTGTTTAAAACATTGAAGGTGTTGACAACACTTCCAACTCGAGGAGAACAACACAAATGTAACCAACAATCAATGAAAATACAATCAAAGTTTAAAAAAACTCCAAATTGGTAGCGGTTGAATTACATAGCTCTTAGAAATATTAAACCAACTATTGAATCTCAGTAATATTCTTCTGACGTCTCCACAACATTCCTTCAAAAAGAAAAAGAAGAAACTTCACTCTTGGGAGTGGCCTTCAAAAAATGCCAAGTCAGGTAACAAAAGCTTTATCATCAAATAGAAACCACAACTCAAGGTCTTAACCACTCAGAGAAAGCAACAATCAAACACTTAACCATCAAGCATAAGCCACAACACAAGAATTAAGCATTTTGAGGATAAAAAAAATAAAGCCAATTAAGGCTAATCACCATCAAGACAACACAAAATTATATCAAAGAATTCAAATTAGTCTTCAATGTTAGGAAGCAAAATTGCTAACCCTAACAAGGTATGAAACAACTATGAATCTAAGAGAAAAAACTAAGAAAAATAAAAATAAAGATAAATTGAATTTTTCATTGATTGTCTTTCAAATAACACATTACACTTTAATAAATAGAACTCTAAATGCATAATAGCCATACATGTGGCATAATCTCAAAACCTTAAGAACATTCTAGAAATATTAAAATACTAAATAATATATTAAAACTACTAAATAAAATATCTAATATCACTCTCTATCACAACTTACCTCTTCAAAATCAACCTTGTCCTCAAGGTTGTAACAATAATGCCATAATAGAAACTTTTCCAGAATTACCGTCTTCAGAATTTTCCTTTTCTGCTGCTTTTGGGGACATGTTTCTTTTCAACGGCCCTGCTTCCCCAACTATCCCCTCTTTCAAAGCCTGTTCCATAGCCTTCTCGGTACCTTCTAATTCTACACCTACAAATTCAACATCCTCCTCAAATAGTGAGGGCACTGCTGCTGATCTTTGAGTTGAATTGCCAACAATGAACTGAACAGGAGTGCTGAGGATCCATCTCAAAAACAACCCAAGAGTGAACATGTTATGAATCTTATAGTTTAACCAGTTACCGTATCGAGGAAGCATAGGAAGAATCATGGAAAACATAAACACAGGAACAGAAAATAAGCAGCTTAACAAAACTTGGTTTCTGTACATACGAATTTCATTCAACTTCTCGCTTTCTCTATTTCCTGAATTAGTACGCAAAGTTGCTTGATACACACTATGACCTCTACTCGCTTCACAAACGCACTGAATAAGAAATCTCGGACCTGTAATATCCGAATCATAGCAAACTGTAACTTTCTGCTCTGTTAAATCCATTTCAACATGATTCAAGTTTGTGCCTCCATTGGCACCACCAATTCTGTCGTCTTAGAATGCAAACCAATTGAAGTTTGTAAACAGACTACTCCCTTGATCATCTCCGAGTCTTAGAGACGATATGACTACTTGAGCAGAGTCGTCATCAAAGTAGACATCCTCATCATCTCGATCATGGCTTCCGCGTTCCTCTTCATTATCTTCATTCCCATAAAGTTTATATCTAAAGGCCTGACTCAAATTATTAGCTAAAGCTGCAACATCATAGTCCTTGTCATGAAAGTCGTCGTCATCACTATCCCTCATCCTATCTTGTAAAGCAGTCGGGCGTCCACAAGCCCAACGGTTAACATTCTCAACCACATTACGGTTCTGAAGCACAGTGGCTTGCCATTCATTCCACTCACTATTCTCCTGAATACATGTCAGTATATGGCTTCGGCTGTGTGTCAAGTGAACAAGTTTGTTAACAATTCGAGTAATATGGCCAATGTTTCCTGCCCGTGGTGCCTGTTTTCCAGTAGCAGGTACAGTTGGCAGATTTCTGTCGGAAGAGAGAACAGAATGTTTATCTGCTTGGATAACCCTTCCAATTAAATCACAAGCAACATAAACAGCCAAGATTGAATTTTGAACACAGACATGAGACCCTATTCCAAGCTGAATAGACTGAGTATAAACACAAACACCTACCCAATAACACGATTTAGCAGAACAAGCTTTAAGAACAAAAGGGACGGTGAACTGGTTCGGCAAAAGACCAGCACTCACCATTCGGCGGTAGAGTAACAAAGACATAGTAGGGTCATTAGAATTAGAATAACCCTTAATCAAATGGTTAAACATGAATTTATTGGGTTGAGGAATTTGATCAAACAGGTGGTGATAGATAAAACTATGAAAAGCATTAGAAACTACATCAGTACCAACCTCCTCAAGAAGCCACTGTAGCATCATTGAAACCATATTGTATTTCTCACCCATTATCCCAGACCTAACCCTCCTAAACTCTTGCATATGACTACCAACACCAAGCAATAAACCCAAAGGAACACACATAGTCCTAACATAAGTACCAGCTTCACATGAAATCCAAAAAACAACTAAATGTCTCTCAGCATCATATTCAAGCATCTTACTTTCATAAACAGTTCTAATCCTAAGTTGACGCTTAACAGCAGAAATCAAAGGTGGTCTTTGAAAAACAGCACCAGTTAGGGTTTCAAGAGCACGAGCTACCTTAGCAACATCAGGAACAGCTGAATGAAGTCTCGCAATACAAACATACTCTTTTCCAGCACCTTGTTGAGACTTAACAAGCCTCGTTGCTCTGTCAATGCAAACAATCAAATTACCAGTAACTTTGGGATTGAGAGTACCACTGTGACCGGTCTTTTCGACACGGAGAATCCGCTTGATCCATGCAACAACTTCGTGAGAAGAAGGATTAGCTGGCTTATCAAGATTGAGGACACCGTATTTGAGATAGTCGTTGAGTGGCCGTTTGAGCGGAGAGTGACCGGCGGGGAGAGGAGTGTAGTGACCGGTTCGGATATTGAGGCGGTCGTAGTTCTTGAGGAGTATCGGCCACTCTGAAGTGTCGATTGACGACGCTCGTGAGGCTGGTTTGATCATGAAGTCTGGTTGTTTTTGTTGCTCCATTGATTCGTCTTTTTCTGCTCCATTGTTGTTGCGGTTATTCTTCTTCTTGGAGTCGGTTAGGGATGGAGATATCGCCGTGGGTAACGTCATGGCCTCGCCGTTGAAATGGGGTTTATGAAGAAACGAAAAAACACAAGAAGGGGGGTTGAATTGGAGTTTTTAAAAAAATTAAGGCAAAGGACACGATGGTTATCCTGGTTCGATTGAACTCAATCTACTCCAGTCCACCCGCCAAGGTGATTTCGCCTCTCTTGAGGACTTAATCCACTATTCAATTAGAATTACACAGACACAGGGACAACCGTCACTGTCTTCTTGAGTTTTAACCACAACTTGGTTTTCTCAAGGAATTTCAACTTAGAAATAATATTCTACTAATAAGCTTTCTCACCACCGTGAGTTTTTTTACAATATTTTTAACAAAAATGAAAACAGATGAGGAACTGATGGATTGTGAAAAGTATGAGCGCTCGTGTGTTGTCATCTGTGAAGGTGATAATTTAAATAGATGAATGTGATTGATCCGTTGGAGACATGTGAGCCAATATTGGAGAATGATAATAAAGCCTTTTAATGCTTCTTTCCAAAAATATAGATATTGTCTGTTTCAATCCGTTGCATTGTGATGCTCATTAAAGGTGAAGGATAGCGTATCAGAGTCCATAAAAATGTGATGCATAATCAGAGTTTCTAGCTGGATACAACTTTGGTGCTGGAGCGTGAGGCATCCTTCATCAGAGCTTAGCTAGTTTAGAGCTTGTGATCCATCTATATCAGAGCTTCGCTTGATTAGAACTTCGCTCAGATGAATCTTGTTGATGCTTCTGTATCAGAACTTCTTGACATTAGAACTTCCCTACATATCATAAAAAATTGAATTAAGGAGCATCAAGTTCTAAGTAATATATTGTTTGTTATCATCAAAACTATTTAGAGATGTAGAATCAATTCTTGTTCTAACAATCTCCCCCTTTTTGATGATGACAAAAACTTATATTTTGATGATTAATTAATAGAGTATGGAGTAGAGAATACTCCCCCTGAGTTGAAAATTTCCTTGAAAATATTTTGATCTAAGACTCCCAAGAAGTTCTGATTGCCATTTTCCTGCTTTGTTAACAATAATATGGAAGCAGAGGTTAAAATGTTCGAGACATAGTCATGGTGCACTGTTATATTTCAAAATATTCTACGTTCTCCCCCTTTGTCATTAATCAAAAAGCGAACAGATACATGAGAACATAAGCAAAAAAAAATTGCAAGATAAAACACAAAGCAAGGCAAAAAAAAACACAGAGAAACAAAAAAAAAATCTGAGGAAGAATCTAAGGTTGAGGAGCAGGTGGAAGTCTTGTGAACAATGCTTCCAAAAGGCCTTTGATCTGATTAGCGGATTCCTCTTGCTTGCCAAGCATTCCTTTAATTTCTGCGTTTGTCTCATCCTGTTTGTCCAATCTCTTTCTAACTTCTTCATTCTCTTTCTTCAACTCATCCAGAGTTTTCAGCACAAGAACATATGAAGAAGGTTCTTCAGAAGTTACCAAATCCTCAGAGCTTTTTGCAGACACTTCCTTTGGAGGAGTTTCAAGTGATTTATCTTCCACTTCATTAATAACCAGAGTTTTGTGCATGAGGTTCTGAATCTATAGGAGCTGTCCAGCCTAGAGGAAGAATGGGTTTCTTTTCCCAGAATCTTAGAACCTGCTCATTGAAGATCTTCATATGGTCACAGAAGTTCTGTTGGGCTATGTTATAGCTTAGTTCCTTCATTTTCTGAGATTCAGAGTTAAACCACTTTCTGAATTTGGTCCAAAGATAGTCAGAGGCAGCTGGATTCAGATTCTCCAAACAACCCTGCTTCAGAAAGTTAATCCATTCCTGCATTTTTACCTCGAAAACCAATAAAGAGTTACCAACATCTGATTTGGATACAGATGGTTTTGGTTTGGGAATGGCTATTTTGTGTGAGGTTGAGGTAAGCTTGTCTAGAGCTTCTAGGTCAATTATAGTTCTGAGGGGATCATCTGAGAGATGTGTTGAAGGGGAGTCAGAAATGAGAATAGGAGAGGTGGGTGAAGTAATTTCTGAAGAGATTTGAGGGTGACTGGAGAAATTAGGTGAAGGTTGAAAGAAGTTGAGAGGACAGTTGATACCAGGTATAGAAGTGTCAGGATGTTGAGTTTGATGTTCTGATTCTAGTTGGGAAGATGTGAAGAGAGGTTCATGACCGATGTCTGACAGAATTTGAGCAAGTTCTGGTTGTGGTTCAATAAAATCAGAAGGAGTGGGGTCAATGTCAATGTCAAAATCCTCAAGAGTTTGTGGTGATGGTGGTGGATTTTGAGTTTGTGGTGATGGTGGTGAATTTTCAGAGGGTTTAGGAGACGATGGGGTTTCAGATGTTGATACCATTATGGATTCGACGATAGAAATGAAAGCGGAGTTACCTTTCTTCTTAGCAGCTTTAGAAACTTTTGGAGTTTTCTGAGGAGTTCCTTCAGAGGTTTTCCTTTTTCTTGAAATTCTGGGGGCAACTTCTACAGGTGCTTGCCTGAGCTGTTGCAGAGAAACTTCTGGTAGGATTCCATCAGCTTTACATGCATCCAAATATCTGAGGACAATTTCTGGATGAGTATCTGATGAGAAAAGAGGAAAATCTTTCAGAGGGATTTTTCTGGTGGTGATGACTTCCTTAGAGATTAGGGTTAGATCCTTCTTGATGGTATCAATGATTTTCATCTTCTTGAGATTCTTTGCATTGAGAGGTCTTCCAGCAATAGTTTCTAGATCAGAGATTTCCCGAGCTTCAGTTAAGTGATCTATCAGCTTATTCTCTGTAAGAATATCTGATATAAGTCTACCTAGAGGAATCCAATCTCTCTTGGTTCTTTCATCTTCTCTTGTTTCTTTGACACTGTTCTTCAGATGATTGAATAAACAGTAGGGAAGATTTGCTTTGGTAAAGGTGGAGATGAGGTATAGGAGATACTGTTGATCGTTGTTGATGTAGTCAGACGAGCTTGAAGGTTTCCTGTGATAGATACACTCAAGAATGATTCTGGCCCAAATTCTGTGACGATCCTTTAGGTCTTTGATTTTGTTGGAGTGTTGACCGGAGGTGAAGATTTCCTTTGAGATAGTATTTAGATCAGTGCCCTTTTCCATCTCACTGCATCTGATTCCTGATCCATCATGATCAATCAGCTTACCAATAAGATCTTCAGTGATGACAACCTTCTTTCCCATAACATACGAAGTTACTTGATGTTTTGAGACCGATGCAAAAATCCAGAATTCCTTAACGAGTTGGGGAAAAACTGGACCCATTAAGCGATTGAAGTATTTGTTCCATCCTTGAAACTCAATCTCAGGAGTAAGGTCATACCCATTGTCTTTCATGCTTTCAAAATCGACGATGAGCTCACAGAGAACTTCAAGAGAGGCAAAGGGGGTGAGGAGAGTTCTTGAAGGCTCAACGTACCTTTCTCCAATGACTTGGTCAGCTGATTCTTGAGACATTGCTTGTTGAGAGCTTTGTTGAGAGCAGGAGGCCATTGTTCACAGACTTAGGGTTTTGGGAACACAGAGAAACAAGAAATGTAGGCAGCAAAACAAGAAATGCAAATAATACGGAGAGGACGAAAGAGAGTTAGTGAGTGATAGTGAGCGTGTGAGGGTGTTAGAAGTGACATTTATATATAAGAGAGACCAAGACTTAAATAGCAATTAAAAACAATAACATCATGATTAATAGCCGTAATGATTTCTGACAAGGGAGATAGCGTGAGAAATTTTTGGAACAGTTACCGATGTGACTTGGCGCCTCAATATATCAACACAGACGTTTCAGTTTTCCAGAGTTTGACACGCGTTCATCATCAAAGAAAATCTGGAGCGTAGGTTGACACGTGTTTGCTAGAGTGAATTTAATGATCTATCCTTGAAATGAAAAGTTCAGATCTTCTGAATAGATTCTGATGCAATCTTTCTTCTCACTTCTGAAGAATTTATTGGTCAGATGTTCACAAAAGAAAAGAAGTTCTGAGAGTTAAAAATATAGAAATTACATTTTTCATTCTGGACAAGCTTTCATACTAAGATTTTTCAGAATGAAATTAAATCTATCTTCAGCAAGGGGTTTGGTGAAAACATCAGCCCATTGATGGTCTGTGTCTATAAATTTTAAGCAAAGAATTCCCTTCTGAGTATAGTCCCTAATGAAATGATGTTTAATTTCTATATGTTTAGCCCTAGAATGCAGAATAGGATTTTTAGAAAGACAGATGGCAGAAGTATTGTCACAGAGGATAGGGATGTTACTCTCGTAAATGTGAAAGTCTTCTAGCTGATTCTTCATCCAGAGCATCTGAGTACTGCATCCAGCTGCAGCTATGTATTCAGCTTCAGCAGTTGATAGTGCAATGGTGGATTGTCTTTTGCTGGACCAAGAGATTAAGTTGTTTCCCAGAAACTGGCAGCTTCCAGATGTACTTTTTCTTTCAATCTGTCTCCAGCAAAGTCAGCGTCACAGTATCCTACCAGTTTGTATTCTCTGGACTTTCTATAGCAAAGACCAAGATTAGTAGTACCTTTCAGATATCTGAAAATTCGCTTAACAGCTGTTAAGTGAGATTCTCTAGGATCTGATTGGAATCTAGCACAAAGGCAAACGCTATAGAGAATATCAGGTCTAGAAGCAGTTAAATAAAGGAGAGAACCAATCATACCTCTGTAGAGCTTCTGTTCTACTTTCTTACTTACCTCATCTTTTTCCAGAATACATGTGGGATGCATAGGAGTTTTGGAAGGCTTACTTTCTGACATTTCAAATTTCTTCAGAAGGTCTCTGACATACTTGCTTTGATGTATGTAAGTTCCTTCTGGAGTTTGGTTGATTTGAATTCCCAAGAAAAACTTGAGTTCTCCCATTAAGCTCATTTCAAACTCTGCCTGCATAGTCTTAGAAAATTCTTGCCCCAAGGAGCTTTTAGTGGATCCAAAAATTATATCGTCTACGTATATCTGACAGATCAGAATGTGATTTTTAAATGACTTACAGAATAAAGTTGTGTCCACCTTCCCTCTGGTAAAATCATTTTCTAAGAGAAAGTTACTTAGTCTCTCATACCAAGCTCTGGGAGCTTGTTTTAGACCGTATAACGATTTCTTAAGTTTATAAACATATTCTGGATGTTTTGTGTTTTCAAAACCAGGGGGTTGATGCACGTAAACTTCTTCATCAATGTAACCATTTAAAAACGCACTTTTGACATCCATCTGATAGAGAGTGATATCATTATTTACAGCATATGAAATTAAAAGTCTGATAGATTCTAACCTTGCGACTGGAGCAAAGGTTTCTGTATAGTCTATCCCTTCTTGCTGACTATAACCTTGCGCAACCAGTCGTGCTTTGTTTCTGACAACTTCTCCCTGTTCATTTAGTTTGTTTCTGAAGACCCATTTGGTTCCAATGATGTTGAAGCCTTTGGGTTTAGGAACTAGATCCCAAACGTCGTTTCTGGTGAACTGATTCAGTTCTTCCTGCATTGCGAGGATCCAATCATTGTCTGTGAGTGCTTCGTCAATTGTAGTGGGTTCTATCAGAGAGACTAATCCCACTAGAGATTCTTCAGTCTTTTTGAATGAGGATCTTGTTCTGATTAGGTCATCCTTCTTTCCCAGAATTTTGTCTTCGAGATGAGTTAGAGAACTTCTGGACAGTCTTTTCTGGATGGGTTCTTCAGAATTAGAGTTTCCTTCTGTTTTGCTCGCCAGTTTTTCTGATGATCTGGTTTCAGTGCCTGTTATTTGAACTTCTATTTCTGCAAGAGATTCATCATGCTTTGGCTTTTGAAGGCCAAGCTTATCATCAAATCTGACACAAATGGATTCTACCACACTTCGTGTTTCTGTGTTATATACTCTGTATCCTTTTGAACGTTCAGAGTATCCTAACATGAAACATTTTTGTGCCTTAGAATCAAACTTGTTCAGAGGATCATTAGTGTTTAAGATAAAGCATGTACATCCAAAAGGATGGAAGTAAGAAATGTTGGGCTTTCTGTTCTTCCACAATTCATATGGAGTCTTTTCCAGAATAGGTCTTATAGAGATTCTATTCTGAATGTAACACGCTGTATTAACTGCTTCTGCCCAAAAGTGTTTAGCCATGTTAGTCTCATTGATCATGGTTCTGGCCATTTCTTGTAGAGTTCTATTCTTGCGCTCTACAACTCCATTTTGTTGTGGAGTTCTAGGACAAGAGAAATCATGAGAAATGCCATTTTCATTAAAAAATGTTTCTAGATTTTTGTCTTCAAATTCCCCACCATGATCACTTCTGACTTTTACAATTCTAAACTCTTTTTCATTCTGAATTTGATTGCAGAAAGTAGAGAATACAGAGAGTGACTCGTCCTTGTGTTTTAAGAACTTTACCCATGTCCATCTGCTATAGTCATCTACGATCACTAAACCATACTTCTTGCCACTGATGGATGCAGTTTTCACTGGTCCAAACAGATCTATATGAAGAAGTTCTAATGGTCTAGAGGTAGAAACAACATTTTTTGGTTTAAAAGAGGGTTTTGAAAACTTGCCTTTTTGACATGCTTCACACAGAACGTCTGAGCTGAACTTCAGATTAGGAAGTCCTCTGACCAGATTGAGTTTGTTAATCTGAGATATTCTTCTCATACTAACATGCCCCAATCTTCTGTGCCAGACCCATTGTTCGTCGTCAGCAGACAAAAGGCATTTTACGTTCTGACTTTTTAGTTCAGAAAGTTTTATTTTGTAAATGTTGTTCTTTCTCTTTCCATTAAAGAGGATTGTTCCATCTTTCTGACTAACTGCCTTGCAGGACTTTTGATTGAAGATTATATCATAGCCGTTATCACTTAATTGACTTATGGATAACAAGTTATGCATTAATCCTTCTACTAACAAGACATTAGATATGGAGGGTAGAGTACCGTTACCTATGGTTCCAGAGCCAATGATTCTCCCTTTCTGATTGCCTCCGAAACCTACATACCCTCCAGCTTTAAGTTCCAGACTTTGGAACATATGCTTTCTTCCCGTCATGTGTCGCGAGCATCCAAAGTCCAGGTACCATGATTGGTGTTTCAATCTTGTTGTTAAAGACATCTGCAACATATAGGATTTTATCCTTAGGTACCCACAATTCTTTGGGTCCTTGTTTGTTAGTGTTCACAGAATTCTGATTGAGTTTTGGTTTCTCAATAGAATTTGAAGAGTAAGATTCACTGGTATATTTTATGTCATGTTTGTGTCCATATGTGAAGTGAGAGTTTAAAGGAGAGTATTTTATGATCATATCATCAACTTGTTTTGGTTTATATGGAGCTTCACCTTTAGGATTAACATAACCTATGCCCTTTCTCCCATTTCTACTAACTCCATAGATCATTGAAGCCATTTTGCTTCTGTCTATGTTTTTAGCTAGAAATTTTTGAAAGTTATAGTCGTAATGTTTTAAAATATTATCAGAACTAGTGGAAACTTCTGAATCAGATTGTTTCTGAGATTTTTCAAAAGAGTTGAGTTTTGAAACAGTTTCTTTTAACTCATAATTTTCTGCTTTTAGCTTTCTGTTCTCTTCAGACTTAGATACCAGATCGTGTTTCAGATTCTTATATTTGAGCTGAAGTTTCTGATAGTTTTCAAGAATTTCTGACAGACTTTCTTCTAATTGAGATCTAGAAAAGTTAGAGAATACCTCTTTAGTTTCTGAATCAAAGTCTGATTCTGATAAGTTTGAATCATCTGATATGTTGGCCATTAGGGCAATGTTCGCATGTTCATTTTCTGATTCGGATTCTGCTTCAGAAGATTCTGAGTCATCCCAGGTAGCCATAAGACTTTTCTTTCTCTCCTTATTAAACTTTTTATTTGGCTTTTCTTTCTGCAGCTTAGGACAATCACTTTTGTAGTGTCCAGGTTCCTTGCATTCGTAACACACTACCTCTTTGTTTCTAGACTTTTTGTGTCCAGAGGATGGTTCAGAATGACTGCTTGATCTTCTAGAGTTTCTGAATTTTCGTTGCCTATTTTTCCAAAGTTATTGGATTCTTCTGGAAAGGAGTGATAGTTCATCTTCTTCTGAGGAGCCACCAAAGCTTTCTTCTTCTGCCTGAAAAGCTTTAGTTTCAGATTTATATTTAGATTTAAGAGCAATAGACTTACCTTTCTTCTGGGGTTCATCTTCTTCTAGTTCTATCTCGTGACTTCTTAAAGAGCTGATCAGTTCTTCAGGAGATATTTCGTTGAGGTTCTTGGAGAGTTTTAGTGCTGTGACCATGGGTCTCCATACTTTTGGTAAGCTCCTGATGATTTTCTTGACATGATCTGATGTTGAGTACCCTTTATTCAGAACTTTTAGTCTAGCAACTAGAATTTGAAACCTTGAGAACATTTTCTCAATTGTTTCATCTTCTTCCATTTTGAAGGCTTCATACTTCTGGATGAGTGCCAGAGCTTTAGTCTCTTTGACTTGAGAGTTGCCTTCATGCGTCATTCTCAGAGAATCAAATATGTGTTTGGCTGATTCTCTGTTAGTGATCTTCTCATATTCTGTGTGGGATATTGCGCTGAGGAGAATCGTTCTGGCCTTGTGATGATTTCTGAAATCTTTCTTCTGTTGATCAGTCATGGTTTTCCTTTCAATCTTCTGACCGTCTTTTCCGACAGGGTGAGTGTAACCATCTGTTACCATATCCCAGAGATCGCCGTCATGAGCCAGAAAGAAACTTTCGATTAGATCTTTCCAGTAATCAAAGTTTTCGCCGTCAAACACCGGTGGTTTGCCACTGATTTTGTCGTTGTAGTTCTGAACGAATTCCTCCATAGTGCTTTTTCGTGAAGGATCTTTTATCTGACACGGTTAAGTGTTAGCACCCAGAACCAGGCGCTCTGATGCCAATTGAAGAAACGAAAAAACACAAGAAGGGGGGTTGAATTGGAGTTTTTAAAAAAATTAAGGCAAAGGACACGATGGTTATCCTGGTTCGATTGAACTCAATCTACTCCAGTCCACCCGCCAAGGTGATTTCGCCTCTCTTGAGGACTTAATCCACTATTCAATTAGAATTACACAGACACAGGGACAACCGTCACTGTCTTCTTGAGTTTTAACCACAACTTGGTTTTCTCAAGGAATTTCAACTTAGAAATAATATTCTACTAATAAGCTTTCTCACCACCGTGAGTTTTTTACAATATTTTTAACAAAAATGAAAACAGATGAGGAACTGATGGATTGTGAAAAGTATGAGCGCTCGTGTGTTGTCATCTGTGAAGGTGCTCCTTTAAATAGATGAATGTGATTGATCCGTTGGAGACATGTGAGCCAATTTTGGAGAATGATAATAAAGCCTTTTAATGCTTCTTTCCAAAAATATAGATATTGTCTGTTTCAATCCGTTGCATTGTGATGCTCATTAAAGGTGAAGGATAGCGTATCAGAGTCCATAAAAATGTGATGCATAATCAGAGTTTCTGGCTGGATACAACTTTGGTACTGGAGCGTGAGGCATCCTTCATCAGAGCTTAGCTAGTTTAGAGCTTGTGATCCGTCTATATCAGAGCTTCGCTTGATTAGAACTTCGCTCAGATGAATCTTGTTGATGCTTCTGTATCAGAACTTCTTGACATTAGAACTTCCCTACATATCATAAAAAATTGAATTAAGGAGCATCAAGTTCTAAGTAATATATTGTTTGTTATCATCAAAACTATTTAGAGATGTAGAATCAATTCTTGTTCTAACAGTTTAGCCTCTTTGTCTTCATCCTGATGCTCACATGTACCGGAGAACCCTTCGTTTTTGGAGGCGGAGAAGGATTTAGTGCGGCGGAGTTCAGGGAAGGGTGATGAATTGGGGACACAACGACGTTCATTTCGCCAGTGGTGGAAATTGGATTTGATGGTGTGAGAATGAAGATAGATTGTTGAAGGAGATAGATAATAATCCAACGCTGACATTGAAAAAGGAGAGATAGTGGAAAATTGGGATTTTTGTTGTTTTGGAGTGGGTTTGGGAAAGAAATGAGATTTTGTAGATTTATATTTTTTTTTAAAAGAGATATGAGACACTTGTAATTGCTTCTCAAAATTTCTTCTAGTAGTAGCATGAATTTGATATTTATGAGTAATCATGGAAGAGGTGTTTGGTTGATGATAATTATTATAATAGTATGAATAATAGGATGGTGAATAAGATGAATATGGGTTAGCATTAGGTGTATGTGGTGAATACCCATGATTTGTGTATGTGGTGAATACCCATGATTTGGATACAAACTTGGTGATGATGAACCAACATGAGTGTAACAAGGTGTAAAAAGTTCCCATGGAAAAGATGGAAATGAAGGTGTGGTAGGAGATGTAAAAGAGGGGTTTGTGGGATAGGTAGGAGGAATACTCCATGGATGATATGAAGGTGTATGATAAGGATAATCCATAGGAGGATTTGAGTACATGATGAAAGCACCAATTGTTAGGAAGCAAAATTGCTAACCCTAACAAGGTATGAAACAACTATGAATCTAAGAGAAAAAACTAAGAAAAATAAAAATAAAGATAAATTGAATTTTTCATTGATTGCCTTTCAAATAACACATTACACTTTAATATATAGAACTCTAAATGCATAATAGCCATACATGTGGCATAATCTCAAAACCTTAAGAACATTCTAGAAATATTAAAATACTAAATAATATATTAAAACTACTAAATAAAATATCTAATATCACTCTCTATCATTCAATCTTCAAAAATATAGACAATGGCAAAAACAAGTGCACAATGTCTTCAAATAATATTAAGCTCTAATACTTCTAGAAAGCAACATTAATTTCACCAACATACAATAATTATAAATTGTAAAAAAAACTAACAAATAAAACAACCCAAAGGCATCGCCCAATATCCCACAAGGCACCAAACCCCTTTAACAATTTTCTCAATCACAAATATTGGCACAACATTCTTCTCAAGATCTTGCAACATTAGAGAATCAACATTCATAAATATGTAAGTGAAAAATAATTGTGTGTGCAAGATCTGGATAATGCGACTCGTGAGAAAGCAGGAAGAAAAATGAGAAAAAAAATGAATTTTCTTCATAAAATTCAGTGACTTATCTCTCTTCAAGGTGTAAACACTACTTCAAATAACCTCATTTTACCTCGGTCGCAAAGGGATTTTACCTCGATTAGACAAGTGAGGTAACAAAGGGAGACATGAAAACATGTCACTTTATCCCTTGATTTTTTAATAACTTAGGGGATAGTTGAAATGGTTATGAGTTCGATCCCTAGCAACAACATTTTTTTAATTTTCAAAACTATATTGCGCGCATCACTTACCTTTCGGTTTTTGTTAATAAAAGAGGGAAAATGGCCATTATTTACGTCAGTTTGATCTAATAACTAAGGGGTATAACTTATTTTTTGTCATTTATAATTTGTTTTAAATTTTATTTTGACTGGTTTGTATCATTTTTTTACGCAGAAACTATAAATTATGTGACAATATCATATCATTTTGTTTTGTATAGAACATAAAAACAAAATACCAAATTTACATTGTTTACAAAACCAAATGTACAAAGCTTACAATACCTATAATGACATTTGGGATACACAAAACCTCTACTAAGAGAACATATACATATTTGAACCTATACATATTTGCACTTATAATGACAACCTCTATACAATGCTTACAACAACCAAGAAAAAAATAGTGTTGTTGAGATTCATAATAAGATAGGAAGGCGTCAACCCAATGTGATCAGATGTCATATATATCTTCTTGTGAGAATGGTGATTCGTTGCTAAATGCCTATGATTTGAGAAAAAATAAAATTTTGATAAGCTAACAACAATAACATTAATTTAACAAATATAAAAAAATTACATGTGTATGGATAAAGTCAATACTGTAACCCATGAAGTCACAATGCCTCTGGAGACAATATCTAACATATGTCTCATAACATAATATTAACATTAAAAGCTGTCAGGTTGTTTTCGCGACTACAAATAATTTTCGTATAGTTACTAATTAATACACACAAAAACACAAGTAATACATTAGTGAAAATAAAAAAATCTCAAAAAGCATAAGTAATACTTACTTTTGCGAAATAGAACTTTGGATTTCTACCAAGTTGATTACGTTTCACAAAATGGTATCCCTTCATAGTTTTACATGTCGGTAAAAATTAAACATGAATAAACGTTTTGAACTACAACATTTTATAGTGTAACGAGTATAACATAGCTACAACATTTTGCTTCAGACATATAATAACTAGTTGTCAACGCTCCCTGCATAAACATTTTGAATAATTAATAATGTGTATGCAATTTATTTATAAATGAAAACACAAATTAATATATACTTACACATGGTAAAATGGTCCCATATAACATTCTTTATTCTCATTAATCAACTTATTTTGTATGTACATCTTGATAGAGTTTCCTGCCATATATGTAAATTTAATTATCATAAGATCTAAGAAACAATACTTTCTTAATTTCATTTCAACACACATCTAATGCATGCACCTAATTAAAAATTAATGTAAAAGTCAAATCATTATGTTAAAGTATGAGAAAAATTAATATAAATTAAAATCCCCGTTATAAAATATACTTATGAGCACCACAAATGTACTACAGTTATGTCCAGCCAATTATCTGCCTTCAAAAATTCCATAATATAACTCTTAGGAAGCATATAACCTTGTTCTGGTTCATATTTTAATGTAACAAATTGGCAGATGTCTAGAATCTCCCTTATCATCCTTTATAGTCTCTAAGTGTTATCTAGTTGAGGTAGTGTGGTATCAATATTATGCCGCGGGAAAGAACAACTATCTTTCATGCTTGAACCACCTGTAACAACTTTCTCAACTACTTTCTTAGGTAAGTTCAATTGATCTGAAATTGGATGGTTGAATACACCCATTGATTTCAATTGATGCATCATAAAAAAAAACTGAAATACAATACAAAAATTAAAATACACAAAAAATAACAACAACACACAACACAAATTTTTTAACTTATACTTATACCTCAATCACATTGCGGCTACATCTATCTCGCACTTCCTCAGACAACTTCGCTCACTCTTCCTCAGCCAACCTCTCTAGCTCTTCTTGGACCCTCTCATATACCTCCTGCATAATCCTCTCTCGCTCCTCAAGATAAACCCTCCCACGTTCTTCCTAAGTCCACTTCTCCACCGCCTCCTGATTCCACTTCTTCTGCTCTTGTTCTAATACCTTCATCAATTTTTCAGCAAATATCTCTTCAATTTCTCTCTTACGTCTTACTTCGTTAATTTATTGTGATGATCCAAAATATAACTTCAAGCTGACGCCTCTTCCAAGACCACAGACATGCCTATCACGCTCCTCGGTTCTAATAGCTTCTTCCAAGATGTCATTGCGATCTCGTGGAATGAAGATACCAACTTTGGATTGTTCAACCAATACATCCTACAACACATATAAAAGTACATATTTACCAAATTGAATTAACTAAAATAAGTAATGTTGAAAAAAGTATCTACTTACAATCTCCTTTCTTTTTTGGCTCTTAGCCAAGAAATCAGGAGTGTTGCAAGATTTTTCAAAATCCTCCCAAACTTTTTTATCAATAAATGAACACTTCATGTATGGAGGCTCTGAGTCATCACTAGGATATTTAATATAATCATGTGTGAGTTGTGTCTTAAAGCCCCTCCAATGCTCACCAACATATCCAAGCCATTTTTTTCAGTATTTTATCCTCTAGAACAATAAACACTTCTTATTTTTACATAATTGAGTTGATATTAATATTAAACCGGAAAAATAAATGGCCATTTATACTTGTAAAAAAAATCATAAATTTCATAATAAATACTGTAATATCGGTTCATATGCTATCTTTCAAATCACCATCAATGTCGTGCTAATTATTTATCAAAATACTCACTTTGCTTACACCTTGTAATGTTAAGTTACCCCTAAAATCATCAGCATGTTCACCATTAGCCTTACCAGTTCTTACATCAAAATCAACCAGGATGGGAACACTGTTTTTGTGGGCTTTTTTCACCTTGGTCAACATCGTGGCACCTCTAGTTTTTCTTTTACATTTTGTATTAATAGAGGTTGTATGAGAGGTGCTTGTCAAATTGTCTATGTCTATGTAAATTAAGAAAAATAGCAATATATAACAGAGACACCAACATGAACTTCAAAGCTACATTACACAACGCTTCATCCATAATGATTCAGACCATAGAAATATACTAACTATAAATATGCAGTAGAGAGACCATAGAAACATACTAACTAGAAACATACGCAACACTTCATCCAAAATGATTCACAAATTTAAGTTATAAGAAGACACAATATTGAATATTTCTAAGTTCTAACACATAAGTAATAACACAACGCATGATTTATTTCTAACACAAATTTAAAAACAGGTAATATGGTAATAAGAAGACCCAATGTTACTATTTTTAACACATTCATAACACAAGTTATAGCTACTATTTCTGAAACAAGTTAGAAACACATTGTATGGACATGATTAAAGATTAAAATAACAAGTTATGATGAATCATTTTAAGAAAAACAACATATATGGATAGTACATTTCAATGTTATTTACCATTTCAATGAACATTTCTAAAACTAAAACCCTTTCTGTTAGTACGTAACAACATTTCTAGGAACATTTCTAAAATTAACACCATTTCAACATAAACAACATCTTAGTGGTGAGTTACATACCTCAAACATGATGACGAAACTTCAACGAATAAGGTTGGAAGAGTTGATGTTACACGAGTTGATGAAAATCGCCTAGGGTTTTTGTTATGAGAATGACGATGAAACGCGATAGGTAAATGAAAAATTATAATCTAGTTCTGTGAAGTATATATACAAAAGAACATACACATTGGTTTTTAGGCAAAACTGAGGGAATAGATTAATTAAAAATTAAAAAAAAATATAGAAAAATATCATATTTTGGGAATTCATGTAAAAGAACTATCGCGTTAGTTTTTATACAAAACTGAGGGATTAGATTATTTCATAATTAAAAATATTATAAAATAAAATAATTAAAAAAAGCATTTGAAAATATTAATTTTAAAAAATTGATGCAAAAGATATTACTCATTGTTTGGACCATGAAACCGAGGGATAATACAATTAAAAAATTAGTAGAAAAAAGGCATATGAAAATATTAAATTGAAAAATTAAAAAAAAAAAAGCAAAAAGGAAAGATGCCAAGTGAGAAATAAAAAAAAAACATAAAATGCAGCATCAGGTATTCAAAATGAGGTCCTAGGTAGTTATATCCCCTCTGTTTTTTGCCAAACCGAGGGTATAAGTTGTATCTTTTATTTAAAAAGAAATTTAAACATGACGATCGCAGGACATATACCTCGATTTTTGGTTGGTCGAGGTAAAATCTTTGTCATAAAAAGTATAATTTGTAATAGTGAAACCACAACTCTTGATACCTTGTTAATATTCTTGATAGAATCTAAAAAAATTGTAAAAGATAGAAAATATGAAAAGGGTGTAATATACTTTGTATTTATCAAAATGAAAGCTTAATCCATTAAAGTGATACAATGAGACTTATATAGACTAAGAGTATAACTAGCTCTTGTCTAATGTAACCAATTTATAACTAACTTGCAACTAATAACTAACTCTCATCTAGTGTAACTAATTTGTGACTAATGTTAATATCTCTAACATGATGCAAAAGAGGTACAATAAGAACAAGGTTATGGCTTTCGTTAGGATGTAGGTAGTAGGGAATGGATGATTAGTGGAGAACTCTGTATAATTCACAAGCGCCATGAAAGAAGATTGAGGAGAAAGGAAAAGAAGATTTAAGAGTGTAGAATAGGTGTGAAATTTACTATTAATAACATGTTAATCTTAGTATCTTGCCATTGAAGAAACCCATGCACGTTGAATAAGGCAGAATAAAAGAATAAGTTACATGCTCAATTACAATAGAGATTTCCTTTATATAGATGAACAAAATAATTGAATACTCATTCCGTCCCATAATAAGTGACCTAGTTGAAATAAAAAAAGTGTCATAAAATGAATAACTCATGGTGGGAATTGAGCTCACCCCCTTTCTTTCAAAGTTTAAGCACCTACCACTAGGCTAGAGGATTCATCTTGTAATTCAATTGCCTTTAAACATACATATTATACATTTGTATTTTTGTTTTCATTTTGATCAATTATTATTAGAATATATTGTAACTATATTATATATACTATAACTATTATTAGAATATAGTTAAATAACGTATCGTAAACATTATACTATAACTATATATATATATATATATATATATATATATATATATATATATATATATATATATATATATATATATATATTATACATATTGTAACTATATTAGAATATACATATTATACATATTGTATATTTAATATTTTAATTTAATATAAGATAAATATTAATTAATAATAAACTGAAATTAATTAATATATTTATAGTTACAATATTTGTAAATATATTTACAGTAAAATATAAATATTTGTAGTTAAATATAGTTATAGTTAAATATTTATAAATATAGTTAAATATAGTTATTAATAAATATAGTTACTAACGTAGCTAAATTTTAAATATTTACTGTAGCTAAATTTAATTGATTATTTTACTGTAGCTAAATTCTAAATATTTACTAAATATTAATATTAAAACACATTTAATAAATTATTATTTATATTTTAATAATTATTAATTACAGTAAATAATTACTATTACTAAATTTATTAAAATATTAATTAAATTTACAGTAAATAATAACTAAATAATTACTATTACTAAATTAATTACTGTAATATTTATGTTAATAATCTATTGTAATATTTATGTTAATAATCACTAAATTAATTACTGTATTATTTATGTTAATAATCTACAATAATTTAATTTAATAATTACTGTAAATAATAATTAAATAATTACTATTACTAAAATTAATAATTAAATATACTGAAATTAATAATTGAATATGCTAAATAAATAAATAATTTCAGTATATTTAATTATTTATTTACTTATTTAAAATTTAAATATACTGAAATTAGTAATTAAATAATTAAATATACTGAAATTATTTATTTAAAATTTACAGTATATTTAAAATTTAAAGACATTATAACATAAATTTCAGTATATTTAATTATTTATTTACTTATTTAAAATTTAATATTTAATTGAAAGTATATTTAAAATTTACTGTATATTTAATATTTAGTAAATTATTAAAAATATTTAGTAAATTATTAAATAACTAAAAAACTAATATTAGTTATTACAAAATATTAATTTAGAATAATTATAAACTAAAAAACATTACAGTTATTATAAACTAAAAAATATTGCCATGTTCGATTTTTTACTATACCTTATTTTGTCACTTTCAACTTTATTAGAAAATATAATTAATCATTTGCAAACTAGCTCAATTAGTAAAAATTCAATATTGTTAGGATTAACGTTTTTCAACAATAAATCTCATATGGAAGGATTAACGTTTTACAAAAGTTATGTAATATGTATATTTAAGTAGAACATAATAACAAAGCAAAGTAGCTAGTCTAGTGGTAGTGATCCATGCAATTGAATGGAAAGTCTTGGGTTTCACACCCATTGGGACCAATTTTAGTGTTTTTACATGATTTTAGCATGCAAAGCCAAAAAAACCAAGCAACACGTGGCATTTAAAAAAAATTAAAAAGCCAACGTGGATAATCCACGTAATACTAAAATAAATAAATAAGGGTCCTAATTCGTTACCCAACTTAAAATGTTGGGTAACTTTAACCACTTGACATGTCTTACATAGATTGGTTATTACTTATATCATTTGTCCTGTCATCAATATTTTGTAGTTTTGAATTTTTGCCAATATCATTTTATAATTGCATATTTATCTAACTCTCAATTTATTTTAAATTATTATTTTTAATTTAAAAAAATAGCATTATCTTTTCTTTCATTTTCTAAAAGGATGAAATTGGAAAACCTAGAAACAACCAAAACATCAGAAACTGCACAACAATGGCGGAAGTTGAAGTCGACGCAGCAGCTGCGACTGGGATTCCAAAGAAGAGAATGTTTTTGTTCCTTCCTCTGACAGTATCCTTCTTTCTCACTTTCTCATCTCCGATTTTTCGTTTTCAAAAATTAACTAATAACTTTGTTTTTTTGTGATTTGTTGAAATGGGTTTGTAGGATTTTTTTCAGTTCATAAACTTGGTTTGTGACTTAAAAATGAGAACTTTATAGGTTAATTATTGTGATTTGAGTTTGATTTACTTTGTGACTTTCTTTTTTGGTGATTTGTTAAAATGGGTTTGATTTGAATTTTACTATGTTAGAGGTTTTGGATAGATTCAGTAGATGCAACTCCACTACAAAGTATACTGGTAGAAGAATTGCTAGGCATGGTGATTCGAAGAGTTTCAATCGCCGAAGAGTGAGTGCTAAAAGCTGTGATGTTTTCTCGGGTCGATGGGTGTATGATAATGCTTCATATTCGTTGTACATGGAGTTAGATTGTCCTTATATGTCTGATCAATTGGCTTGCAACAAGCATGGAAGAACTGATCTAGGGTATCAGCATTGGAGATGGCAACCACATGATTGCATGAATTTAAACTGCTAAGGATTTTCTCTACACTGCTCATGGTAGGTAAATCAGAACCACTTCCCCAATATCTCTTCAAATACTCATGCAAAATGCTGTTGGTACCAATTGAACCAAATCTCTTCAAATATTCATGAAAAGACAGAAGTTGTTGTTAGTACAAATTGCTGCTACTTCAATTAAAATTGCTTTTACTTCAAATATTCATAGCAGCAACAATAGCACAACAAACATAATCCATAAACTACCAATGTTTAAAGACAAAATCAATCTATAAATATTAATAATAGAAATGTAAATACAAAATTTATTACTCATCTATGAATATTAACTACGAGTTAACCGTTTCGGTTGTATTATATTTTAAAATTCTAATTTGTTACGATTATTATCTTTAATATTTAAACAGGAGGAAATTAAAATTTCTTATCTTATTCATCTCAAAATTTAGTGTATTCAATTCTTCAATGTCTTTTTCTGTCAAAAGTCACCACTCATCACAGTAGATGAGGTAACCAAAACAAAAATGACCTCTCCATAAAATTCTCAAGATCTTATTAGTATACAGTACTTACATCAATACCTATTTATCATAGACCAAATCATATAATATAGTATGTGATAAAGAAAAAAATCTCAAACTCAGATTAAATTAAAGTAACAAATATGAAAGTAAAATAATCAATATTGCTAAAGCCAACCAAAAAAAGCAAAGTTCCTCTAAAATTACTCATCTATGAATATTAATAACATAAAGCAAATACAAAATTATCCATTTATGAATATTAATAACAGAAACCAAATACAAAATTAAAGAGAAAAAAAAAGAGAAATTACCTTGTGAAAATGAGTAGAAATCCAGCAAAGTATAGGTGTAGCAATGAAATGTATGAGTGAGAGAAGAGATTGGTTGAGAGAGTAGCAAAGATGAAGAAGAAGTTGATGAAGTTAAGAAAGAAGTTTAATGGAAGATTTTAGAGAATAGTAAATCAAAGTGGGGAAGAAGAAAGAAAAAGGGTAATAACAATCGATAAACAGAGAAAAAGAAAAAAAGAAAATGAAAAGATTTTGTTATATTTAAAAACAAAATAAAAAATTACCATTAATACATTTGGGGTAAATATATAATTATTTAAAAGTATATATCTATTAATGAATAAATAAATAACACATCATAATAGACACCTAAGAGCTTCTACACTTGACAACTCAGATGGGTAAGGTTACCCAACTTTTTTAGGTGGGTAAATAAGAATTTACCATAAATAAATAAAAAAAAGCCAACAAAGTAGCGTCAAATCATCAATTTTGCTGACCAAATCTACTCAGGGGGCAAAGCAGGGATGAAATCTGTGTTTTTTTTACATGGTTGTTTTTGGGATTTCGCCCAAATGGCAGGGGGTAAAAGGTGTATTAACCCTATATATATATATATATATATATATATATATATATATATATATATATATATATATATATATATATATATATATATATATATATATATATATATATATATAAAATTTATTCTTTTTTTCTTAATTTGTGTAAAATGCGTAACTAACTGAATGCTAAAAATAGAAAGAAAAAAACTAACTAAGTTGGTAACCAACTAGATGATCATTACAAAGTCTAACCAACTAACTTGTTCAGTAAATAACAAAACTAATTTTGACTTTAACGTTGGTCTATATTCCATCATGTGTGTCAAGAGTCCCATATTAGATGATATATGGCCTAAACATGTACTTATAAGTAGGGTGAATCATCACCTTACAAGTCGGTTTTGTAGAGTTGAGTTAGGCTCAACCACATTTCTTAACATGATATCAAAAGTATCGTTTAAGATTTCGTGGGCCACTTGTTATTAGATTTTTGATATCAAGCTATCCATAATTTATTTACACACTCTAAATGTCTAGTTCTAAATGTGAGAGTTTGTGTTAAGAATCTCACATCAAATAATATATGACTTAAACATACATTTATAAGTGAGAACAATCTTCATCTTATAAACCTGTTTTTCAAAAATCGGTTAAGTACAACCACATATCTTAAGAATATGCACAAAACCATATTTAGTTTACATATAAAAAGAAAATTTGTCTCCTCCCTTAAAGAGAGATGTCGCATAGTTCTTTTCGTTTTTATTGTTACAATTTATATGTCGTCCACACCTAAAATATTTTAATTTAGAGGTATACTCTGGCATTTATATTTTATCATAAGTATTTTTGTTCTAAGTTATATCATTATTTTAATGTTGGGATTGGTTGAAAATATACATGTTGATACTCTTTATGGTGGAGTATGATTGTCGGTGAAGACAATGAAGGCTTATGTATTATTTTCAATCAAGATGGAGATTGTTGGGGTTGATTGAAAATATACATGTTGAAGAAGTCTAACATTGCTTAGTTTTGTGAATGAAGAGAGAGTTAAAGGCTATATATATGATACAAGTTATTTGAAGTCCCACATCGCTTAGTTTTATGAATGAAGTGGGAGTCCAATGCTATATATAAGATTCAAATTCTTCACTCTAAGATGCATCAGTCAAAAGCACCTTAAAATTATATTTGACTTTCTTTGTTCTCTTATACTCTTGTTTTAGAGTGTTGTGAGATGTAGTTAAATATTAGTTTTAGAGGGTATGGGTGTACTGGGGGCCTGGGTTAGTTGAAGGTATATTATGTGTTGTAACAATTTTCACATAGTGTTATTCTCTGGTTGTCTATTGACAAAGGTCATGATTTTTTCTCCGATTTTGGAGTTTCCACGTTATGTTCTTGTGTTGAGATTGTGTTCCTCCCTTTTTCTCTATGCTTTGTTTGTTTTTTCCCAACAACTGGTATCATAGCTTTTGGTTCGATTCAGGGATAAGTATTCTTAGTATGCTCTGTGGTTGAAGTTTTGTCTGATCTTCCACATCAGAAAAGAAGGATAGTGTTGTGAAAAAGTTGTTGAGCTACAGTCACAAATTCCGTTGTGCAGTTTGGGCTAGAGAAAATTGATGGAAGAATTTTTTTTGACTTGTGGAAAGTTCAAGTCAAAGATGTGTTGATACAATCAAGATTACACAAGGTGCAAAATTATGTCAGTGGTTGAAGAGTTTCCTGCCAACAAGGAAGTTGTACCATAAAGTTTCAACCTGGTTTTTTGACATGTGAAATTCTTGGAGTGGTTTAGCTTCAAGTGAAATTTATTCTTCATGATAAAATATATGATTGCCGGTGACGAGAATGTGAAATTCTTAAAGTGGTTTATCTTCAAGTGAAATATATTTTTCGTGAGAGAGTATGATAGTTTTTTAAAACTATGATTGTCGGTGAAGACAATGAAATTTTATGTATTATTTTAAATCAAGATGGAGATTGTTGGGGTTGGTCGAAAATATACATGTTGATACTCTTTATGGTGGAGTATGATTGTCGGTGAAGACAATGAAGGCTTATGTATTATTTTCAATCAAGATGGAGATTGTTGGGGTTGATTGAAAATATACATGTTGAAGAAGTCTCGCATTGCTTAGTTTTGTGAATGAAGAGAGAGTTAAAGGCTATATATATGATACAAGTTACTTGAAGTCCCACATCGCTTAGTTTTATGAAGGAAGTGGGAGTCCAATGCTATATATAGGATTCAAATTCTTCATTCTAAGATGTACAAGTCAAAAGCACCTTAAGCTTATATTTGACTTTCTTTGTTCTCTTATACTCTTGTTTTAGAGTCTTGTGAGATGTAGTTAAATATTAGTTTTTGAGGGTGTGGGTGTACTGGGGGCTTGGGTTAGTTGAGGGTATATTATGTGTTGTAACAATTTTCACATAGTGTTATTCTCTGGTTGTCTATTGACAACGATCATGATTTTTTCTCCGGTTTTGGAATTTCCACGTTATGTTCTTGTGTTGAGATTGTGTTCCTCCTTTTTTCTCTATGCTTGATTTATTTTTCCTAACATTTTACAAGTATTATATTTTTAAATAAGCTTTTAAATAAATTTTAACAACATACCTGGAGCAACGTTTTAAAAATTGAATTGGAGGTCGAATTGATAAAACTTTCGAGTTAAAATTCAATTGATCAAATCGATTAAATTTGCGATCGAACCGTTTATTAAATAAATTAATAATATGAAGTTAAATTTTATTAATCATACACAATCATACGTTCACAATTTAATAATATAAATATTTAAAAAATCTATTACAAATTTAATACAACAAGTTCGATGATACACATAATAACACAACATAATATTAAAATAAAATTCAAATAATTTAGAATAACTAAATTAAATAAGATAAAATTATCAAAATAAACAAAACAATATATTTAATTAAACAACAATAAGAGAATGTGAATTAAACGAAGACAAACAAGTCATAATTAAATAATTATAAATAATATTGATTTGAACCACAATCAATATTGAGTTTGACAACGTAGCTATATTTAAAAAAGACAATGTAAAGATAACGAAGTGTAATTTAAAAAAACTATAATAGAGTAATAGAACTTAAAAGTTTTTGTGGTCATAAAAAAACAAAGATTTTTTTTTTTTTGTGAATGACGAATGTGTTATATTTCAATATTGACATTTTAAATTTAAAAAATTAAAAATTAAAAATGATCAATTTGATGATTTTTTTGAATCGGGGTATTTTACAATACTGACTCCGATTCTTTAGATCTAACAGATTTAGATGGTTCAATTTGTTTTATGTTATTTTATTCAAATTTTGACCCACTAGCAATTTTGCAAGGTTGATTGAATCAGATTCAATTCCTATTTTTAATCTAATCGATTAAACCGACAGATTCTATCCAATTTTTAAAACATTGATCTACATCATATAATATTTTGAATTTCAAATTAAAAAATCATATTTTATCATATCACACTCTTATCCATACCAAGTTTTATTGAGCCCCATCGTACAATCCAACTATGGATCTTTTTGTTTTTTCTTTTTTTAAAAATGATTTGTATAATGTAACATATTTTTATGCAAAAAAAAATTTACAAAGAAACTTTTCATAAAAGTTTTAAATGAAAATTTAGTTTGAATAGTTATTCTTAAACTGTTAATTTATATATTTCATCATTTTATTGAAACTATTTTTAGATATCAAAATTTCAAAAAATCAATTAAGTTTGAAGTTATTTCAAATAGTTTTGCATAAAAATCATTTTTGAAATACAATTTTTTTTAAAAATTATGATTTTGCCTCTGTTTTGATCTTCAATAATGTATATATTTATATTATAATATGTCAAAATTAGTCTTTTAATTTATTAAAAACAAATTTAAAAAAACTTGTAATATTTTAAAAAATATTTTTGTAAAATCCATTTTCAAAAATACAAAAAAAAATTATTTTTTTAAAGCTAAAAGAAACTTTCCCTTGGTTAGAAAGTCCAAAATCAAAATCAATTCAATTAATGATAATAATTTGTCAAGCCCATTGTATGTTAAAAAAACAATAAGTCTTTTGTGGCCAACTCTATGAAATAGCTTGCGTTTAATTTCGGTTTAGATAGTCATCCTCTATGAGCTGGAATCAAATGTTGAATTAAATAAGCCCGTTGTTTTCTTTCTGTTTTTATTGTTACAGCCTTCGTTTTATTCAATTTCCTCTAAGTGTGGTGTGAATTCGTGAATTCGTGACGTTTAGGCAATGTTGAACATTATCGATTTCACATAAATTGCAAAGATAAAAACTAAGGACCATTTTTTAATACACCATTCAAATTTTTTATATATTATGTGAAATTTTATTTTTGTCCCTTGATTTCGGATGTGCACATTCGGACGCATTGTTTTTTTAAAAAACGCTGATGTGTTTCAGATGTGCACATTCGGAAATATAGTATAGCTTTAAATTCTGGAACTGCAGATCCGAAAAATAGCATAACTTTATTTATTTATTTTTTTAAATCGATTTTGTCGGTTGGTCGCATACATTAATATATCATCGCAAGTTAATATACATTCGAATGAGAGGAGCGAGAAAGAATTAGGTTTTCCGCCCATAGAAAACTGTGTTCTTCGTATCTCTTCAATAGAAAACTTTGTTCTTCGTATCTCTCCAGTGTAACCACTGCTCATATTATCTTTCTTTGTTGATCGTCCAACACTACAGATGGACACAATATATTTCGGAGATAAACCCTTTTCGTTATTGAAAATAAGTAATGTGGTTGGTGCACCAGTAGCAGTAATGTCATCAGAAGTTATAACAAACTCTAGGGTTAAAATCTCTCCGTCAATATAATGGTTGTCTTCGGCATTCTGATAAAGTTAACAACAGATTTACGGTCATGAATACAAACAACTATCATTTAACATCATGAATGCATCATGAAAGGTTAAATGTACTTGAATAAGCTCCGTGAGAAAATGAACATCTTTAGAATTAAGTTCAAACGGAGAGATTCTTGATAGCGTGATGAAGATCTTGAGTCAATAGATTAGGTTTCCCGCCAATAGAAAACTTTGTTCTTCGTATCTCCTATTACCACTTGCAGAACCAAAATCAGAATTTTCTACTTCACTTATGTAGTATCGAGCGCGGAAAGCTAGCAAGTGTACATAATAAGCAGGAGGAAATGTATCATTAATATACAAGTTATAATATATACATATACATCAATAGACATCAGCAAGTGTGCATAATAAGCTATCAAGTGGACATAATAAGCATAATAAACAAGTTCTAATATATACATATACATCAATATACATCAGTATGTATCATTTAGAAAAAACCAACGCGGACCTGTAAAATATAATCCTTTTAGGCTTAAACCCGGTTGATTTATAGAAAGTCACACGCCACTCCCTGAATTATCCTATCATGAGAAATACACAAATCTAACAAAATTATCTTATCATTCCAGCGGGCTGATTTCCCTTCTAACGATCCACTGTTATTTTAAAGAGATCTTGAATTATCTACTTGCAATGAACCTGAGCAGAAACAATTTCTCTGTATCTTGTGACCCAAAGTCAGTCCATTGGTTCTGCAAGTGGTAATAGGAGTACCACCAATTTTGCGTCGACTCTGGTAATAGAAGTAATGTTTTACTGTTGATCGTTATTCTTTTAAAATACATATTATTATATTTTTTAAAATAAATATACCTTTTTAAGTTTCAGCCATTTTTTCGGATGTACACATCCGAAAAACGCGTAATTGTCATTCCGGATTTACACATCCGGAACAAGGCAACGTTTTTTAAAAAAAACGGTGCGTCCGGATGTGCACATCCGGAACTGAGGGGCAAAAAAATAATTTCACGTGGTGTATAAGAAACTTGGATGGTGTATTAAGAAATTGTCAAACTAAATACTTCATTTTAGATACTCTCTCCGGTCCTTTTTATAAGGAACACTTCACCTTTTTAGATTTATTAAATAATTAATATTTCTATTATGCATTATAGACTAAATATATTAATTATTTAATAAATCTAAAATGTGAAATGTTCCTTACAAAAAAGACCGGAGTTAGTATTACAAACCACTGTTATTTTATATTGAATGCGAGTCTCCAATAAACTTTTACTAATTGTTGATTTACTTTTATATTTAGCCGAGTTCAATTCTAATATAACAGACGAGGAGATTCGAAATCCATGAAATTTTCTCATTATCATTCATGTGTTTATGTGATGAATGCTTACTGAAAGACTAGTTTCTACCTAGAGGCCACACAAAAATAACTAAGGTGGGCCGTACCACGCTTAACAGATTGGGCCTTAATACAAATACCCCTCCATTTATTCCTATATCTCTACCTTTTATAAAAAATATCAAGTTTGATTTTATATGTTTTTAACTAATTTACTATTTTACTTTTAAAATATTTTTTAACTTTTATTTTGTATAACAGAAGACTTTGCAAAAGAGTTTCGTTAGTTAATTTTTAAATATTTTTTTATTTTTATTTTGTATATCGAAAGACTTTGCAAAAGAGTTTTGATAGTCAGTATTTAATATTAGCTTTTATTTTGTATACCGAACGACTTTGAAATAAAATCCAGATAGTTAGTTTTGATATATTTTTTTTACTTTTATTTTGCATGCAGAAAGACTTTGCAAAAAAGTTTTGGTAGTCAATTTTTAAATATTTTTTAATTTTTATTTTGTGTATCGAAAGACTTTGCAAAATAGTTCTGGTAGTCATTTTTAAAATATTTTTTAACATTAATTTTTTTATGTGTACAGAAGACTTTGCAAAAGAATTTTGGTAGTCCGTTTTTTTTAACATTTTTTAACTTTTATTTTGTGTATCGGAAGATTTTGCAAAAAAGTTTCAATAGTCAATTTTTTAATAGTTTTTAACTTTTATTTTGTGTACCGAAAGACTTTGCAAAAGAGTTTCGGTAGTCAATTTTTTTTTTAACTTTTATTTTATGTATCGGAAGACTTTGCAAAAGAGTTCTGATAGTCAGTTTTTTAAATATTTTTTAACTTTTAATAAATTATTTATATTAGAGAATTTTGGTCCAAAAAAAAATGTAGGGGCAGGGGAATAAATAATGGAGAATGGGATAAAATTTTCCAAACAACATTTCAAGATTACTCTAGGGCTTACTTACTACGTTTAAAACACAATAATACCTCTAAAATTCGAAACTAAATTTTTGGATGCACTTAAAATACAACCACAACAAGGTCTCAGACCCAAGCTAGAAAAAAATGAAATAATCTGGATTTTAATTTTCATATTGTTTATGGATGTAAACTTTCAAAATCATCCCACTTATCCCTAACCAAAAACAAATGCAGAAATGTAAAGAACAACCTAAATTAACATAAATATATCGTTAGCGTAAATCTAACATTACATTTCATTGTCAAGAGACCCTGAGAAGAGGACGTGTCGACATAAATTAATATTAAATTTTATTATCAAGAGACCCTGAGGACGTTTCAACATCTTTAGAATATCTTCGGTCGAGCTTGTAACTGTCACATCCACCTAAATTAAATATTTTATTTCGTAACAGTGAAATGTATTCCACTTAACTGTTAAATCTTCATTCGTCTTTATCTCAAACTTGTTGAACTATGTATTTCCTTCATTTTCAATCGAGAGTGAACGATAATAGAGTTTCACAACTCTTTATTGCAATAGATTCAACTAGTGAGTATTTTAGATCATCAAGACGAGGGATCTTTGTGAACTTAAATTCAAGAGGGGGCATTTAGTCGTTGAAGTAAACAATGCGAGATACGAATATTGATACATTCAGTGGTGATTTTGGTGGCAACACGAAGGGCATCCATATTTATACAATTTTTTTTATCAATATGGACCTTGGAAATTCAATCATATCTCATAGGATATTTCGGAAATTAAATTTCGAAAAACCCCATTTAAGTTTAGCAAAACACTAGAAAAAAAGTTGTTGTGGAACATAAATTCAGGATTAAACCCTATTGGCAGTTGTTTTGCAAAAACTGTTTTGGCATAATATTTTAAGCACAAACAGAAACTTTTTCATTGACAAAAAATTTTAAAACCAATATTTATACAGTTAATGTTGGATATACATTAAAATGTATCGATATTACATCGTTGACAATATGAATCAAACATTACATAAAAAAATGTGTCACCACTTAAATACATTATTAGATAAAAAACTAAAATGCATCAAAATATGTGTCACCGCCTAAATTTATATCTATAAGTGGTTCCACCTTTGACTTTTGCTGATTTGATTCTTGTACGTATAAACCTCATCCATTCATATAGATATATAAAATTTCATCTGCTTTGAAATTAAGTAAGCATACGGAATACCGTACATCTTCCTAAGAGTACAGCCATACTTTAAGTTATTGGAACATATTTCATCTGTTCGCTTGGCTTTATGATAAATAAAATTCAATCCCGCATAAGATGTATTGTCCCCCAATTATGAATAAATATTGTTGTTTCTGAATATGTGTCTTAATACTTTAATGTTGTGACCAAATGATGTATGTACCTCGTTATGCTAATTTTGGATCATTTGGTTCACAAACTCTCAACCTCTATATAAACCACTCTTACTATTTCTTAACCAATTCGTCAATGTAGCATGAGCAAATTCAACTATGATAGTTATTGTATTTTTAAAGTGTCTAACTTGATCAGTCCAAGCACAAACAATCTTCTTCTTCACCTGGTCTAGAATTGTACTTCAACATATTTTAGAAAATTTGGATATTTCTCACACACCCTCCTGAAATATATTACAGATTCGACGTATAACTTTTTTGTAGAAGAATTTATTATAATTCCAGACATCCATTATGCTTTCCTATATTACATCAATTTTGACCATTTTCCTATATTCACCCTTGATTTGTTGGGTCCCTAATATTCTAAGAATCATAAATTACTTATGTGCTAATTGTTAATAACTATGAACTTTAACAAACTTCATACATGATTTTATTATAAAATACTCTAATTTATGTCATACATCTCTTTCACCCTCTTAATCAGTTGAGCGTTAGAGTCTTAACCTTACAAGTCAACCACCTCTCCACCACATCAGAAGTTTAGATCCACCACAACAAGATCTACTTCCACATTTATCAATTTGTAGTTTCTATTGGATTGGCTGCATTTAGCAAAACAACAACATGGAGAAATGTCCAAATATTCAAGATTGGTTTAGCTTGCTTAAGCTGTAAAAAGGACACATGTTGGGCGCGATGCTCCAACATGTTTGTACGACATCTGGGCCTTGCTCAACTGGTGCCAAAATGCTACATTTTGAAAGAATCTTTTGAGAAGATTCAATTCTATTTTGTTGCTATTTGACTTAGAAATATTATTAGGTGATTTGTTTGACAGTTGAACGAAGATTGATTTAGATTTAAATGAAGATTTAAATTGAAACAAATCATATCTTGTTGGAGATATTCAAGGAACAAATCATATATCCAACAAATTCTGTATTAATTCTGGACGAAATCAAAGATATTATCCAAGGAGAAAAACTCAGAATTATTATGCTATATAAAGAGCTCAAAACCTTCATTGGAAGTCAAGCAATGCATTGCAGATTTAGAGTGCTAGGGTTTATTTTTAAGTCCTTATAAATGTTATATGTACACCTCTACTTTTCAAAAACTTGGCATATAAGGTTTGTATAGAGTTGAGTGGTAGTATTCAACATTGATTATTGAGTTGTAATCTCCAATCACAGGTTGTGTGATTGAGAAGAAAGTGAGTATGTTCTCATATTTAGGGGGAGACTCTAAATAGAAAGTAATTGCGTAGTGTTAGGAAGAGACATTAAACATTTTTTGCTTGTAAGTCTAATTGTACTAAGCTACTAATAGTGAATTTTCTTTCTTGCGTTGTGGACTCAGCCCTACTAGATGTAGGTGTGGTTTCACCGAACTGGATAAACAATTATCTTGTTATTTACTGCTTTTCTGCTCCATCATCTAGTGCTTGTCATTGTAGTGTTTCTGGTTTAACTTGTCGAACCTGTTATTGAAGTATCGAGTTCGACATTTGTCCCATGAGGAACAAAATTTGAATTGGCATCACAGTAGGCACCCTAGCTTGTTGGGTTAGTTCTGGGGAAGATAAATTATGCTCAAATGGAGATAACGAAATATGGATGATCAGTCAACAAACCACCTGTCCATTTTTAAATAAATAAAAGTTTAGTACTTTGTTATGTGGCTCCCTTATCACATTCTATTATATTCCGCTATGTTTTATAAATAAAAGAAAAAAAATTACTGTGGGTTTAGGGTGTTACATAAAGCACTAAGACAATTTTAGTAAAATGAGAATAAAGGGGGAACTAGTGTTAAAACATGTTATATGGTGTAGTTTTAAAGTGAGGAGAGCCCTCTATTTATAGGAGAGAAACATGTCTAAGAAAACTATCCATGGATGCTTTAATGACCATAATCGATCATGTTTATCATCTAATCGATTATTTGTTTCATTAAAAGGAAACTATAATATCCAAAAAGAAAACCATACATTATCTAGTATCCTAATCGATTAAGAGTGTTTATATCAATTAGGAAGCTTTGAACGTTGCTATATTCCATTGGCTAAGGGCCTTAATCGATTAGGAAATGTATATAACCTCTTAATTGTTTAGGAACACCTTTAATCAATTCTATAGGCTCTTTGGTGGTTTCTCTAAGGGTTTTGAGGAGTTTTATCCAATAGAGAGGTTAAAAACACTTTTAGTTAAGTGTGTGGATTGCCTTAGTAGTTTAAGAACTACTCTAATATCTTTTATAAAACTCTAATCACTCAGAGACAGATCAAGTGAGATTTCGCATTTCCTTTCTTTCACAAACTCTGAAGCTTCAAGTTCCTATGATAGATTCACCATGGATTTAACACTTCAGTTGGGAATTGACTTTACTTCTATATGATGAGGCTTGATAAGACTTTTTGATAGATATCATCATTGAAGAGATTATTTAATTAGAGATCTTCAGTGACTCCAAGGAACGCCACTTTACATTAGGTGTTGTCCTTAAGAGATTGACTTTGACATCTTGATCTCCCAAGCATCTTGATCATCACTTCAGATGAAGACATCACCTCATAATGTTGTCATTATCAAAACCATATAACTCAACTGATTTTTGCGGACATTATTCATGCAAGCCCATAGATTCACACTTAAATGTAGTATTTTTTTGTGACAACATCAGATTACACCATAACTACAACCAATTTAACATAAGACAATTTAAATTCACCGTTAAAACAATCTGAATTTCAATTTTCAGAACATTCTAACAGAATCTGAATTTCAAACTCTAGACACAACATTCATATTTCAAACAAAAATAAATTAATTTTTTTCATCAATAATCATTGGAATACATGTACATTGCATGTAAATCTAACTTCTTTTTCACCTTTTGATGTCAAAATACAGTAGAATATTGTTTACACGTGAAAATCTTAAATGAGAATGGCAGGATTTTTCAATATTGATGTAATGATCATGAAGACAACCATACATGCAAGGTTATACAAAATTAATTTTCCCACTTCTCAAATTTCAATAGTTGAATGGTGAGAGTATATCCAAAGATTGAAATCCTAATATTTTTTTGGGTTAAATACACAACCCCCTTGTAATGTTAGCGAGTTCTCATTTTAGCCCATGGTAAAGTTTTTTTTTTAAAACTCTCTCGTAATACTCAGATTCTCTCACTTAGGCCCCTGATTGCTACATGGCAACAAAGATTCTTTCATATTGTCTGCGTGGCAGTCCATGTGACATTTTTTATTTATTTATTTTTAATTCCACGTGGCATTTTATTTATTTTTTTTATTTTTTTTTGTTTTTTTTAATATTATACTTTTATTTATATATATATATAAATAAATATATATATATATATATATATATATATATATATATATATATATATATATATATATATAATATTAAATATTAAATAAAAAAATAAAAGTATAATATTAAAAAAAACAATCTAATAATATCCAATATTTAATTAAATAATCAATATTTAATAAATAATCAATAATTATTTAATGTTCACTAAATATTCAATATTTAATATAGATATTCAATATTAAATATAGTTTCATTTATTTAAAAAAAATTCTATAATTAATGTAGCCAATATAAAGTACAACTTCTAATCCTACTAGCTTTAACTGTATTTGCGTAAAAACAATCTCATAGTATTTTTCAAATTTTTAGTGGTGATTATTAAATAACAGCAGTAATGAATTAGTATTTTCTAATACACGTTTTATCACATCTATAATTAACTTAATGAAGTAATTATCCTACAAGGTGCAAAAATGGCGTTGCAGGCATGGACATTTTTATTAATACACTTTCATTTGCCTAGTATCATTAAGCTACAGTGGCTAGAAAAAGCCACATTTATCATGCGCTACACTGCTACAGTACTATAGAGGAAAAGAGTTCACATTAATTCCTCACAATTTCTACTCACTATAGTATACATAAGTAGTACTTTTCAATTCCATTTATTCTTGCGCTACATGGCATAGATATAGGTAATACTTCTCTTATAAACTATCAATTACAGTTAAATAAGGTTCAACAAGATTATTACAAAAGATAAGGGTCTGTATAGAAAAAAAATGGGACAAATACTACCATATTACTTAAGCTATTGCATAAGTACTCGGAATTATCAGTCCATTATATACTTGTTAGAAATAAATATATATACTCACACTAATTATCCTATCTTTTGCTACTGTTCCAAAAAAAAAATGTATATTCCAATTTCAAATGGGTTACTCCAATATTGAATGAGTCTATATAGTAATATATATATATATATATATATATATATATATATATATATATATATATATATATATATATATATATATATATATATATATATATATATATATATATATATATATACTCACACTAATTTTTTTATTATTTTTTTATTTTTTTTTTATTTTTTTGTTTTTTTTAATATTATACTTATATATATATATGATTGCGATGTAGTGTCTGTAGATGCCAATGAGACTGATTCAGACGGTCTTTGCTCTATGTCAGAAGGAGAAGCTGGTGGTAGCCTTCGGGAGGATATCTTTGACTCCTTCCCCATGGAAGCTGCTCTTGTACTGCAGGAAGAATGTCAACATGAATGGCTGTTTGGAGCAATGGCCATACCAGCCAAATGTCAAGAATGTAAGCTCCAGGTCAAGCAACGAATGGTGTAGAATTGGGCCTTTATTTGTAGGATCTGGGCCAAGTCATGGATTGCTTCTTGGGCTCTTCGTTTTGCGTCCAATTTAATTTGTTGGGCTTTTCCAAGCGCTGCATAGTAGTCATTAAGGCATAGTGGGCCGTTGGGGTTGGCCCTTTGGATTTCTTCCTCATACTGGCTTGGTAATCTGCGGGTTCCTCCGGCCATGGGTCTCCTTCACGCTCAACCTGGATCCACAGCTGAATTAATCGGGATAACTGATCAGTAAACTGATTATGCTTACCGTCTATATGTTCTATATTAACAATGACACCAGTTCCAGTCAGGAAATCAGTAAATCTTATCCAGCGCACTCTTGAAGGTTTATTTTGGGCACGCTTATTGTAAAACTTTACAATGGCCTCACAGTCCGTTCGCAAAGTTATTTCCTTCTTATCCAGGTAATAGATTTTAAGTCTTTCTATTGTTTCTATGCACGCATGGATTTCTGCATCGATTGGGGATTTTATGGTTGCGAACTTCCCACTTGCATAGGCACATATTTCTTCGGAGCTTCTTGGGTCATTTCGCCTTTTCTTCCATTTGCACACGCCTCCCCAACCGTCCATGCATCCATCCACCTCCAGAACAATGTGGGCATCCATGGGAGGGATGCTCATATCCGGCAGCATATATATATATATATATATATATATATATATATATATATATATATATATATATATATATATATAATATTAAATATTAAATAAAAAATAAAATTATAATATTAAAATAATATAAAAAATAAAAAAACTAAAAAAATAAAAATAAAAAAATAAAAAGTAAAAAATGCCCACGTGGAATGTTAAAAAAAATAATAATAATAAAAAATGCCACGTGGACTGCCACGCAGGCAATATGAAAGAATCTTTGCTGCACTATAGCAATCAGGGACCTAAGTGAGAGAATCTAAATATTACGAAGGGGGTTTTTAAAAAAAAAATTACAAGAGCTAAAATGAGAACTCGCTAACATTTAAGGGGGTTGTGTATTTAACCCTATTTTTTTTTTGACAAAAAATGAAGATGTCTCTCTCTGTTGAAGTGATTTGTTGTACAAAAAGTGGATTTGAATTCCAATTTCCAAACGCTACAAAATGACACTTTTTAATTTCAATAGTGAGTGATCACTACATGAGATGTAATGAACACCTCCCTATCTTTTGTGTGTGATCACTAAATGAGGTGTAATGCACACCACCCTATCTTTTGAATGGCATGGTTTGTATTTGTACTAAAATATAGGACCGTTTTGACAGCTAGCTCAAACTCTAGATGTCAATATAGAGCATTTATCATTTAAATGGAATCCTTTACTGTCTAATAGAGGCATGAAAAAAGAATGGTAAATCTTTAAAAGGCTACACAATGAAAGATACAAACAATTCAACTACTTTAAAAGTTATAATTTAAACACCAATGTTTATGATTATGAGTAAAAAAATTCCAATAAAACTTCAGAAACTTTAAATAACCCAAAAAAGGATAGAGGATACATGATTTCATCATATATATATCACTTCCCTACAACTATTATCCACTACCTCCTCCTCTTTGTAACACCACTTCACAATATCAAAAGTGTGTGTTAGCACAAAGACTGGCCAATCTATACATTTGCATGTTATAGCCATTAGCCTCTTTGTTTTCCATTTCTTCCATTGTGTTTTCCCATAAAACATTGCCAACAGAAACAACCCATGCAACAACTTGGTCTTCCACATTTAGGATAGCAACAAGGCAGTGAACATTTTGGACAACAGCAACTAGGCCTTGAGCATATTGTGCAGCATGATGACCCGAAACAATTTGGTAACTTCGGTAAGCGACAACACTCGAAGCAGCTTGGTTTACAGCAACAATCAGGACAGTTGATAGACAAGGAGAAATTTATGCAGCTGCAGCAGTCAGAGCATTTAGGTAACTTGCATTTGAAGTCAGAGCATTTAGGTAACTTGCATTTGAAGCTACAGCAACACTTAATTCCGCTGCATGTACATGCGGAACAGGCGTATGATTTAGATTGCGAGTCCAGATTTTGTCGGATCTTTTTGAGGCGCTTTTCGGTTGTCATGTTCTCCATTTCTTGGATATATTTGCATAGGTGGCGTATGTAATCAGGGTAAAGCTCCAAGTTGCAGTGACCGCCTCCTTTAATCCACAATGGTTCGTACGACTCGCTTGCCATTTTACATAGTCGGTCACCATGTAACCAATTGACCACGTCGTCTTCTGTACCCTGCAATAAACATAGTGTTGAAGAGATGAAAATGTTATGGCGTTGGTTAATCTATGTAGCAAACCTCACTTAATGGGAAAAAACTCTATTGTTATTGTTGAACATGCTAGAGAAAGATCTCAAGGCCTAGCTACCATGGAATTAAAGCAGGACGATGGAAAGTGTGCTTTATCCTTGTACAGTAAGAAACACTAAAATTAGAGAATCATTCATTATGCACAATAATTGCTATGTCTTCTACTTGCAATAAATGTCAAAAGAAACTACTAGAGAGGAAAAACAGTATAATTACAGTGCGCACATCATTTACTTACATGTATTACAAGTACAGGACATTTGACCTTCTTTATTTTGTTGATATTCTGCATGGTTTGAAAAGGAAAAAAAATCAGATCATATGAGACGATGAAACAGAATGTTGTATTATATTTTAGAAGTATGTCAATGAGTTGTCAATGAAGTCTTTGCTAACTCAAATTCCAAATAACGACATCTTAAAAAACGAGTCTTCCTAAAGGTCGCTATAAATTCTATCAAGATGTTAAGTTTAATATCATTAAACAGTTTGATTCCTCTATTACCTTATAAATGTCAAAGCAAAAAGAGAATTTCACATGACAGAGAACTCGGAGACCAGAAAGAATGCCGCTGTGTAGAACCACGCCTCTCAGCCTAGGCAATTTAGCTGCCAAGTGCAATGTCGGTCCACTTCCAACTGATTGCCCGTACAAGATCACGTCTTCCTGACTAACACCATATTCGGTTTCAAGGCATTTGTATATTGCCTCTATGTCAGCATATGTGCTGGATTCACTAGGCTGTATAGTTTCAGACTATTAGTATTGCATACAAGAAACACAGCATTCATAGAATTTATGATAAAGAAAACTACTGTCTATTTTTAACTAGACATGTGCCATAACACAAAATTGCAACCATAAATTACACTAACTGCTTTGTGTGTATGTGTGGATGACTAAGAGTGCTCATATGCGTGTGAGTACCATAATTATATTGCAACAGAACTAATGATTGTTGCATTTGCAAAAGAATACACTACCTTGCCGGTAGAGGCTCCATATCCAGAGTAGTCATATCTGCAAATAAAATGTTGCAGAACATATCAACTTTTCAGCTTTAGTCTAGAAATGTTGGCACCTCAATTGATTCAAGTACCAAAATATTTCATGCTTTCGAATTTTTTATGCTAATTACATACACCAATATTCATAATTATTTCAATCAAGTCCTTATTAAGGGCTTATAATTGAATCAAATTTATAGAGTGGTAGAGTCCAATATAGTCAAGCATGAGATCTTAAGTAGGATCGGTCGGCTTGTGAAAGATCGTAAAACTCGGATCGTTAGCACGGCACGTAAGATCCTATCGAAGGGAAAAATGGTAATTTCATTTATATTTATACACACATACACAAAAACATGCAAGCTCGAAAAGCTCGATCTTGGCCACACCAGCGACGAAAACAATCTTTTTCTTATGGCGTCCTTGGCACGTAAGATCTTATGATCCAGCACTCAATCTTGACTACACTGGTAGAGCCAATTGGTAAACTAAATTGATGTAACTTCAACCATTTATGAACCAATATACAAACTCTCCAGTCTAGAATTAATTATGCCTCTTTCAAAAGTGGAAACAAACATTACATTTATTATTTTCTTCAATTCAATTTCTTTGAAAGGAAAACAAAGTCGGCAAGTAGTAGGGGTAAGAAAATTAAAAACTTTCAAAGAATAGCAAGGGCTCCAGCACCACAAAACACCAAGAAACTCTATGCTATGCCCACATCCATGTAGGGGTAAAAACTGGAAAACATTAAACTAAGGAGAAAGAAATTAAGAAAGTGAAACAAAGTACAAGGAAAGTTGATTAGAAAATTGCTACAAACTACCAAGAAGAAAATTTTAGCTCATCAGAATCTAAACATAGGGGATATCTTTATCAATGTCTCAGAATCCATAAATACAATTTACTTTTTTTCCCTTTCCTTTCCTTTTCAGTTTCACTTTTTTCCATTATTTGTAGAAGACACATTCTGGTGTCAAAAGCCTCAACTTCATTTACTTTCTACTTACTACAATTATGAAAAGAAACTGTAAAATAGAAAGGCATTGACATTAACATTAACATTAACATTATGTGATACTATAGTAATTTACCGTTTCACCACCAGATCTAAAGCATACACATACACATGAAGATAAGTCAATAAAATGTAAACAAAAGCATTGATAAATTTAATAATCTCAGATCTATATACTAAACAAAACCGACTATGAGTCAATAAACTATATTTTTGTTGCCTAATTAGTAAGAGAAAGAGTTAAAAAAAAGCCAAGATAATACAAAACAAAACAAAGGTCAGTGTTAACGTGGGAGACATTGAATAGAGTGAAGAAATATGAACAGACAAAAAAGACAAAAACATCAAACACACATAACAAAAACTCATGTAGCAACTAAAAAAAACAGAAGATGAACAAGGTAAAACAAATTCATGTTTTTTTGTCATGAATAATACTTACCCCATGAGATTCACTCTAAGATTAACTTTGAGTTGAACAAAGAGATCATAAAGTTGACCCAAATCAGCAGCATTGCCATGAGAGTAAAGCAGAGTTAACCGTGCATAAGGGTTCTTGAGATAAAAAGCAACTATCTTATTTCCATGTTTTGTGTCAACAAGAAGAACATCCAATGAGTTATCATCAGGATGAGGAATCGGAGACGCCGTGGAAACCACCGTGAGCTTGCCGTCGTCACGGGTTTTGAGCTGATAAGTTGCTGGCGAAGGTGGAAAAAAAGCAAACTTTGAAGCTAACTGAGACACCATGCACCCCATTCACCAACCAACACAAAATCAAACTCATTTGTTGCTTAAAATGATTCTGAGTTCATTTCAAACATGCCCATTTCATCTTTACACTGTAATAATTTCTGGGCACCCTTCAAGTTTGAAACTTTTTTTTGTTAGTTTGTAATGAAGCTAGTGAAGTTGCAGATTATAGTGATGATAAAAATATGATTTTTTTCAGCCCCACTAGAAATTTGCAGAGTTTTTCAGAGAGAGAGAGAGAGAGAGAGAGAGGTGTTAATGTTATAGCAGGTGCTAGTTATGGAAGTATGAAAGTGTAGTACATTGAGATGTGGAGTGTAGTGGTGGCAAGAGAGAGTGAAGTTGAAATAGAAAACAATTGAAGGACAAAGATATAGCTTTTTAAAATATTTTTTCTTAATTAAGATGAAAATAAAAAATTGGTTTTGTTACATTTATTTGCATGACTTCATAGTTGTCAGCTATACAGAGAAACAGGTCTTGTTGAATTTCTTCTAACTGACATATTTTATTGGAAAATGAATGATATAGATACAATTTCTCGCATATTTAAATATGCGTCTCTATTTTCGACGTTTCTGAACAACTATAGATTACTAGTAATAGATGAGATATTAGTTGTATTTGTATTATATTTATATTATAGTCGGATGTTTCTACACAACTATCAACTGAGATAATAGATAAATATTTAGGAAGAATTTGGCTTTTCTTTGTTGAAGTCAAAGATGACTTTAGTTTGCACAAGTGATCAGGATTCATGCGTGTGCAATTTGAAGGAACTGGCTACAACAGTAATAAAGTAAATAACCTTTTATCGAATAAGGCCAATTACATAGTTTACCCTTCTTTAAGATAGCGTGCTGCAGCATTCAAAGTTTTTCTTTTCCAGTGTTCATGGTATTAGCATTAGCATTTTTAGCATGAGAATCTAACAGTAGAAACAAATAATTAAGATTTGATTTATGAGTCTTTATTTCTAACGAGTCCTTAATGTCAATTTTGATGGCTCTTTGTGATCAATTATCAATGAGACCAGAGACATAATCATGCTTTTGGAGAATAATTCTTGATCAAAAGAATAAAGTTGTGCGGATAATGCGTTTGTAAGGAAGAAAAAGCAATAGTTTCATTATTAATAAAGACAAAATTTTCATCCAGGTGATGATAATTAAGTGAAATAAAACTACTTGGAGTTTCTATTATCCTAACCTTTTACTATTTCTTTTACTTATATACCAACAGGGAAAAATTATGATTTGTAAAATATAATATTTTAAAGGAAATTGAAAGTGACACAATGGACAGTGACTAGCAATGGAAGTATTATTATTATTATTATTATTATTATGTTCAAATTAATTCTCTCGTCAAAAAATATCATATTAGTCCATGTAATTTTTTTTTTTAAAATGCATACTCATTTTTATTCCAAAAAAAAAAACAATGTTACTCTTTGAAATTAAATACTAAATTTAATTTAATTTAATTTATTTGTGCGGATGTTTTTGGATTTTGATTTGTTGGATTAATCAATACCAAAACCTATCTCAGAATGATAAAATTTATGGAAGGAGATGTGGATTAGCATTGCGAAAGGAAGACTGGTGGCTTCACATTAGGGCTGAAAATATTAATAGAGTAGGTCGAATTGGACTTAGTTCAACTCGATTCGCTAAAAAATATTTTAGTTAAAAATTCGACTCGAATTTGACACAAACTCTTTTCTAAATTAAAACTCGATTAATTTTAAATATACAAACAACTTGATTGAATTTGTTAGATGCATCTGGTTAAGTTTAGTTCACTTGTTTTACAGACTCAAAACCCATTTTTAAATTTTGTTTTATATTTAACATATTAAATAATTATTGTTTTAAAAAAAAAAATTGAAATAAAATAAATATTATAAGATTGAAATTTAATTATGTTTAAAAAATTTATTACTTCAAAAACTACACAACTTTCAATAAATACATTTAAAAGTCTAATTAAAAAATTACTCGATTGAAGTTTAACTTTGCTTTAAAAATTCACAACTTAATATAAATATGTATGAATCTTACAAATTTAATGAAATAGTATATCAAAAACTACTAGAAATTGATACACTCATATCACATAATAATTACACCATTTGCAACTTTCATTACACATATTATTTTAGCAAATTCCACCATGCCTCTAATAAAGATGACTCTAAATACAATTGTCTCTCATAACTAGTACGGAAGGGACAACCTACAAAATGCAAGATGGTATTTTTTTAAACCAATTAAATTCATATATATCAACGCTAACACAAAATGATCATCACACTCATTACTAGAAAATAATGTTTTAGCCTCAACGTTAAAATCTGGACGCTAACAACAATTTAGCGTCCAATTCATTGACGATAATAAAAACCTTGAAGCTAAACATTAGCATCCTGCTGAAGCTAATTAGAATTTACATAAATGGACTCTAAAACGGAAGCAAAATAATGATCTAATCGTAGACGCTAATTAGTGTTTATAATCTATTGATGCTAAATTTAGCATCAACATATTTTAAACTCTAACTAGCATTAATTTTTAGGGAAGATAAATTTAGCATCAATATATTTAAAAGGCTAAATAGCGTTTATTTATTGTTGATTCTAAATTTAGTGTCCAAAATAAAAAATGCTAAGTCAAATTTATAATATTATTAAATTCCAAACTTAAGACATGCTAGAGATATAATAAAATTCAAATTCCAAGCAGTGTTACTCCCAACCTCCCACACAATATTAAAGAGTAATTCTATAGATATACATACAGCTAAAGCAAATTTGAAAAGATTCATAGCATTAAACTTGCCATATATTTCAAAAGTTCTCAACCTGCCATAAATACAACAAACATCAACCTGCCACAAATAGGTCACGGTAGAACTAAAAAAGCAAACCCATAATATGTCACTAGTAGAAACTAAATAATCCTAAGTCAAACCCATAATATGTCACTAGTTCATAAAAACTAAGTAGGGTCATACAAAAAATATGAAAGTTGTGTCATTGTTAAAAGACTAGGCTGTTGGGTGGAGTTTACTACTAGGGAGCATTGATACATAGTGTAGGACTAGGCACCTTTGTGAGAGACACATCACTTGTCCACCTAAAACCTTAAGGTGATAGGTGTATGGGTTCTCCCACTTATAAATGCTTAAGTCGCCACATTCCTATCCAATGTGGGACTATTATCCATATTACTCACACTTGTTATATTATTCCAACACTCCCCCTCAAGTGTGAGTCCACAATGCTCCCCCTCATGTGGAACTCTTTTTGTCCACATATATTTGTACCGCCGTTGACACCTATTACTAGGCACCTCTTATTAGGTATTTCAAATACACCTTTTCCTTAGGCATTTTGATTTCAACGGGACACCACTTCCTGGGCATTTCGATACATGTAAGTCGGTCCCTTTACGAACCAAAGGCTCTGATACCATTTGTTGGGTGGAGTTTACTACTAGGGAGCATTGATACATAGTGTAGGACTAGGCACCTTTGTGAGAGACACACCACTTGTCCACCTAAAACCTTAAGGTGATAGGTGTATGGGTTCTCCCACTTATAAATGCTCAAGTTGCCACATTCCTATCCAATGTGGGACTATTATCCATATTACTCACACTTGTTATATTATTCTAACATAGGCTAGGTCATCCTCTTATTGATCATCAAGATCATCATTCTCCATAGATCATCAAGAGCACCATTATAATGTGGATGAGGTCGACTAGTACTGTAAGATCCACCTCCTGAATTATGCTCTAAATATGTCATCCTTTCCCTAAACTCTTCCATATCAATTAGGAATTGGTTATGCAACTCCTCCATACGTTGATCAGCCTCAACAACTCTTTGGTTTGCTTCATACGCTCTTTGGTTTGCTGCAGCTGCCTCCCGACGAAGCATCTCAATGACCTCATTTTCAGAAGGACACGACTCTTGAGTAAGATGAGATACACCTGGTCTAAGGTTAACAGACAAAGCTCCAGTTCCGTAACAATGACCTCGAGAAAATACCCCCGACAACATCTACCCACAATTCAAGTCTTTTCTCACCATCAACCTCTAGTGTATCACTTGTAGTATACTCATTATTCTTAATTAGTTGAGTAAGACGCTCCTGGTAGTTATCCTGGAAAAAAATAACTTACATAAGTTTGAATACCAAGATATAACTAATTTTAATCTAATGAATAATTTCTAGGCCTAATTTTAATCTAATGAATAACTCTTCACAAATGACATGATGATTTTCTATACTTCTTGTTCCATAGGCTCCCTCAACAGAAGGTAATTGTGAAGGTAACCGTAATCCTATTCAAGGTATGTCAACACTAAATGCAGGTGCATCACTCTGTCACGGATCAAATCAACTTAGATTAGATCCATCACAACCAGCTAGACTTTTACAACATGGAGAAATAAGGTTTAATGGTTTACAGTTTTAAACATTCAATTGTGAACCCCTGCCAGTTTATACAAATCATCAAAACGAAATTAAATATCAGCAAACCCTTGACATTAGTCATGCGACAGATCCATGAAAGTGTAGGCATGTGACAGACTATCAAATATTAACTCAATTCATGCGCCATTTTAAATCATGTAATATTATTAAAGCTTTAAATCTCTATTATCTCCCTTTTCAAATGCCAGATTATAAGTTAGAAATTTGTTAATAAATGTTAGGCAATTGAAATGTAAGTTGTATCAACAAGTTTTGTATCAAGTTTTAGTCAATTCACATATGTCATTGCCTATGATTACAACTTTTCTATCAACTTAAATAACTCTTACCTTGCACTTAATTCATTTCCATCAGAGTTGTTAATATTAGCTAACAGAAAGTACTACAAGCAAACTAATGGCATGAAAGTACTACAAGCAAACAACTTACATTAATTGTTAATATGTGTAACATGAAAGTACTACATGTAAACAGAATTGTTAATATTCATAATCAACTAATGGAATGAAAGTACTACACGCAAACAACTTACATAAGTTTTTTCAGCACGACTATCAACCCAATCGCCTGACTTCGTTTTATGGGTAGCAAAAAAAAGCTCATCAGGATAGACAGCTCATCCAAGTATTTTGCTCTACCAATAAAGTCAATCAGTAACAATCTTTCATGAATTCTATGTAACCACAATAATTATTATACAGACTTAATTTTTTAAAATGTTTTTAAAGACCAACTTAATATTTTTTTCATTTTTCAAGAACCATGTAGCCTAGTTCTCTTTTTTTTTCCCTTTCTTTTCACGTAGACTAATTTTGATATTTACTCCTATTAGTACTAGCATGTTTCAGAGGCAATAAAGATAGACCTTTGAGTTATGAAAACATGATATAGAGACATGTTTTTATTTAGAGAAGACTTCTAACTAAAGTACATAACAATATGTGAACATAAGGATTATGACATAATAGTATCAAAAACATGTATCAAAACAAAACTAGTATAAAAAAACATAACAGAACCAGAACCAATATCAAAACATAACAATATCAAAAAACATAACAGTATCAAAAAACATGTATCAAAATAAAACCAGTATGTGAACCAATACCAAACAGAACCAGTGTCAAAACAAAAATCAGTATGTGAACCAATATCAAAACAGAACCAGTATCAAAATAAAAATCAAAACAAAAACAAAATCATTATCAAACTAGTATCAAAATACTATATTGCAGAAACAAAACCAATATCAAAATCGAAACAAAGCCAATATCAAAATACTATATTGCATTACTTCCTTAAATCTAAACATGTAAGTTTTATTCAATATGCAAATTCATACATACCATATTAAGTGTAATGTCGTGATGAGCCTTGCATCCTGTGGTGTGGACAGCTCCTCCCTTACTTGAATTCCGATTAGTCTTGTTTTGTGAAGACATCTTTTTGAAACCATCACTCTCCCAATGTTTAAGAAGACCCTTATATGCATCATATCCCATCCACCTAGGTTTTTCCTCCTTATCTCTCACTTTTGTAAGCATGTCAGTAAGGCGTTTAGGACATTTTTTTATCAAATACCTGTTTGATTTTCTTCGCATGATGAGGCTCCCATGAATCATATTTCTGGTCGACAATGTAAGTAGAATGAAATTTAATTCCAAAAAATATATTCATATCAATAAGGTTGTAAAAAGATATTTTATTTCATGACCAAAAAAGTTAAGTCATTAAATTTAAGAGGTGGTATAATTCATTTGTCACAAACTAACTACAACCAATTTATAAGGCTTACCGAAAATATTCCAAACCATTCATCTTGGGGAACACTTTTCCAACACGTATAAATGTCTCGAAACTGTTTCCTAATAGCCATGTTAATTGCATTAGCAGCAGCTTTTCCAGGAGCAAATCTACACACACCAAAATGTAAATTGTAAAAGAAATAAATTTAAATAAAAGTAAATTCATGACAAATTATTACAAAAAACAAAAATGAAATACCCTTCACCAAGAGGTCGTATAATTATCTTCGTAACATTATCCTCTTGATGGACCTCTTGTTCATTCTGCAGGTGATCCCCCTCAACATTGTTCGTAAGATTCACCTCCTCTAGGGAAGTGAAGAAATAAACTAGTGTGGAAGTGAAGAAATAAACTAGAGGGTTCCCTAAAAATGTCTACAGTCTAATCTCTTATTTTCCTCCTGGAAGTCTTTGAGGATTATGTGCATAAAAAAGCTCTTGGTAAAAGATCCAGAGAATTATTTTTTAGAGATTATTTGGGGTGGGTTAACAAATCTATGATTTAGGGCTGTCCATTGACTCTATTCTCGGACTGTTCCCGAACCCAACACAAAGGTTAACTACTATGCCAACAACCATTTTAAGGCAGAGACAATGACAAGCGTAGTAGGTTTGGTGGATTGTATTTGCGTCAGGGTTAGATTGTGACCAGTAAGCATGTGTATCAATATATCATCTAGTATGTTAAAAATATTAAACTAGTCATCTCTTACCTAAACTAAAAACTAGTCATCTATCACTAATTTGATTCTTTATTCTCAGGCTGACATAGTGACAAGGGAGATTAGAGGTTTAAAGACGTTAAGCAGATACATATTTTAATTCTTTAATAATATAGTAATTTTATCTCATGTTTTATAAGATTTTGATCATGCAGATTTTCTTAACAAAACATTATTTAGATGATACTATGAACAAAAATAAGGAAAGTTACCTCAATTACAAAATAATATTAGACGTGTCTTTTATACTGAAGCAGAGTTGGGACAATCGGGTTCTACACCAAAACTGCAAAATCACAGATACTGCCACATGAGCAACTTAAAGTAGATGCATAAAAACACCAATAGAAATAAAGAGCACAATATCGTCAAGCTTTTTCAGTTACCAAATATATTTATCGAAAATCCCCTCAAATTAGATAAAACACCTTGACATTCCAATTTTAAGCCATTAAAATTAAATCGGGTTAAAACTCAATCAAGATAGTGATTAAAATAACCTCAAACTACACAACAAAATCTCATACAAATTCCAAACAATTAAAATCAAACTGACTCAGCATTCATCGAGTTAACACAACACAACAAACAACAAAATTCAACTCAAAAATCAAAATAAAAATAACAAATATCAACAAATCCATTCAGTAACCAAAAACTGAAAAATCCTAATTAGCTCAAATTACATAATAACTTCTCAAAATACCAATTAGCTCAAACTACAAACAACTTCTCAAAATCCCAATTAAGTAGAAGAAACCACACAACCCAAATGACCAAAATAATTAAAGATTTTCACAAATCACAAACCCTAAAATATATTAAAAAAAAAAGAAAAAAGAGGGAAATATTTTTTTCTAAAATAAAAAAAAAAAAGAGGGAAATGTAAAAAAAAAACGTAGGAAAAACTTGTTGGTATATTTTGTTTTAGCTTCAGAGCTAATAAACACTAATTATAAAATTAAAATTTAATAATACATTAGCATCAGAAGTTGTTGATGCTATTTTAAAATTAAATTATAAAATAATTAGCTTCAACAAATATATTGTATAACGTCTAATTCTACTGATTCAAATTTATGTAAAAAAAATAGTTAATAAAAAGCATTTGCATTTGAATATTTGGATGGTAAATAGACGCTATTAGCATAAAAAATTGGTTGATGCTAAATTTTTTGAAGCTAAATCACACTTTTCTTGTAGTGACGGTTACACCACCATGACTTCCATCAAGAATATATCACAACATAAATTATAAATTATATCACAAAAATACTACATGATTAAAATATTAGAAAAAAGATTTTTTGTATATATAAATGAAAAATAAAAATAAAGAATGTATCTATCTATCATTAAGGGAGTAATGTAATTTTTGTTAGCACATGTTCCACCTATTTACAAAAAGAAGTTAATTTTAATAAATTATCAATGCTCTTTTTGAAAGCTTATATTATGTTTAATAATTAAGAGAGAGTATATTATCTTAGGTTTGTTCTTAATCCCATACAAAACTTGAAGTCGATCATCGCCATAAATTAAAGTTTCAATAATATATGGATTTAAAGTAGCTCAAAATGAATCAATAACTATCCCTCGGGCGTTAAAGTTTGTCTTTAAAAGGCAAGAACATCTGCTTTCATACGAGACAACACTCTATATATTCCACTATTAAACTTCCACCAAGTTGGAACAAGTTTGATTCTACATCTACAATTCTTAAGTTCTGATGATAACAAAGTATAAAAAACAATTTTGTACATTAATAATTTCATTAAGTGTACATTATCTTAAAGATAAAGAAAAAAGATTCTAGACTGTAGAGAAAGCAGACTTTGGACTCTGGACAAAGCAGTCTGGACAAGATACTATTGACTCTAAACTTCAACAAATTCTAAAACAATGTTGAAATATGAAGAAGTGTTTAACTGATAGTCAACCATCTGGATAACCAAGTCAACGCCCCTAGAACAAATAATCCAAATTTACTCTGATAACCTCAGCCTCATTTTTAGTAGACTCTGAAGTCTAATTTTCAAGGCTCTAAACTCTGATAAAGCTTCAAATCATCTCAAATATGAAGCCAATGATTTAGAGAATAATGCTAAAAGAATATTCTTGGAATTAGTACATTCAAGCAGCAAAATCAAATCTACTATCTACCCAATACTATCAAGTTCACCAAACTGACTAAATTGCCCTTTCCACAAAAAAATATAAACTATCTAAAGAGTGGTTAAGTAAATAACAAAAGACAAATTTTTTTTCACTTCCATTGCCTCTTTGAAGACCACGTGTCAGCAATGTATTGGCAAAATGATACTACCTTTTTCCACTTTTCTCTCTCTTGCTATTTCATTTCCCATTTTTCTTTCTCTTTCTCCTGTTTTCTCTCTTCCATCTCTCACTTTCCCACAAACCCTAAACCCAACCCCCGCCGCTGTCCCCTTTCTCCGCCCTATATACCACCACCCCCACCTCCAATGAAAAAAATCAAAGCCATATTCTCACTCTTCATCTCACGATATTTCTAATGAACTGGTAGGAATTTTGTTTCGATCAACTTCATCGTCGACAGTTTTTCTCCTTCCCCTGCTTTTCTCCCTTCTCTCTGCTTCACAAACTGGTTTCGCCTCTAAACTGTGTGTTTTGTCTTCCAATGTTTCAGTTAAGGATTTCACAACAACGCTCAAAAGATTTTTATACCAGACTGCATAGATCTGACGATTAGGGTTTCATTGTCCATGGTGAGTGTTTGTTTTATCTTTATTTATGATTTTATTGTTTGTTTTCTTCCCAAATCTGTTTAGATAAGTATCTGGAAAAGTTGAAGGATCTACTACTGACTAAGAAAAGTAAATTTGAAGATCTCTACATCTTGAATTAATTGTTTATTTTTCTTTGTTTTTATTTGCTGCAGATGCCCTTGAATCGTTTAAGCTGAGCTGTGAATTTGTTTGCCCCAATGATGGTTTGCTGCAGATGCCCTTGAAGGTCACTTTGTATGCTGTAAATGTTGGTTGGACTACTTTACAGTGAGGAATATGACCTTCTTTATGTGTTTTTATTGCCTTAGTTGAACAATGATTTTTGATATATTGCGTGAAAATGACAAACTGGTTTTTGTAAAATACGATTTTGATGCATTTACTTTCTATTTTTCTCTCTCAAATCAAAACTGTCAACTATGAATTTTGAAAGTTTACGCGACCCTGCAATATATGTGTTAATTGATTGACCCTACTAACTGTTAATGTTCTTTTCATTTACAACGTGTTTCTTACTTTTTATGTGTTCATTACAACATGTTTCTATTAGCACGGGTACCATTTTATAAACTGCCTATTGCCAAATGAAATTCCTTCATAATGTTTCTGTTATCACGAGTACCATTTTTTGTACGGGTGGTTCAGTGATGTTTTGAAATAATATTTTGATGATTCTTTAAGTTATTATATATTTTAGTTGCTAGATTCCTAAGTGATTGATTACAAAATACAACATGCAAGACTCTTCCCATTGTTAGATTTTGTATGATAAAATAATGAATCTATATATGAAAGGCTGAATTTGTTTTGGTTTTGCTATTATTTGCATTTGAATGTATTTATTGGTATTCACCAATTTTTTGTAGCAGCTTGGCAGGCGATAGTTTCGTCGCCGGAGGTGGCTAAGGAGAACTAGCATCAGAATGTGGAGACGGAGCACCTAACAAAGGCTTTGTTGGAGTAGAAGAATGGACTTGCTCACAGGATCTTTTCAAAAGTTGGAGTGGATAATACTGAGCTTCTTGAAGCAATTGAAAAGTACATTCAGCGGCAAACCAAGGTATTTAATTAAGTTTGAACAAGGTTTAATTGCAATATGAGCACTTGGCAGCTTTGTATTTTGTTGATTGAGACAGTTAAGCCTCACTACTACTTTATTAAGCTTAATAGCTTAATTAAGCATTTATGGAATAAGCTCATATCATATAAGTGTATATGTATAAGCTTTTGTGTACCTCAAAAGCTCAGTTGATTAACCTATTTTCAATTATGTTTAGATTGTAAGGGAATCGGTTGGTTCAATGTTGAGGCGCGATTTGGAGGCATTGGTTCTGACACATCTGTTAAGCCATACATAGAGGTGATTTATATACTCATTTCATTTGTAGACAATATTTTCAATAAAATATAAGGTAGAACTAATTAGAAGTCAATTGTCAACTCCATAGCTGTATCATATCATACCCTCACCTTGCTTCAAGTGAAACATGGATGAAATTTTGAATCATGACTAACTGCTGTAGAAAAATGCTAAATTTGGTTCAATTCATGTCAAGTGTATTGAATTATTCTACATGCTTTTCTTACATTGTCATTGTTATTTTATAATTGAATACCTTTTATTTTCAGGAGTTAAATATGTGACACTTTTTACAATTTTCTTATTCTCATTTTTCTTCTGTCACACTCTGTCCATTAGGTCTTTCAACAAAGTGAGCATCCTTATTTTCATACAATGAAATGTCATGTACTATGTTGTCATTACACCTGAATAATTGACTGAACTTTTGGACAAGTAAGTTGTTTTGAGCACTGCTGATAATAGGCTTTTCTACTCAACTTTCCCTCTTTTGCTTTTGTTATTTGGACTTGTCTTGGTAATAGACAAATATAAACTATGAGAGTTATTTTATTCTAATTCAATTTTATTTACAATTTGTATTTCTATTATATGAAGTATATGGACCTGCCATGGATTCATGTGCTTTAAAAGAGAATAGTCCCTGCAATGGACTCATGTTGATGTTGCATTTATGTGTATTAGAAAGACTGTCCTGGCCAACGAGCATGGACATGGCATGTAAGTTTTCATACACATATACATTATGATATGAATTTATGTTATGATACTATATACATAAATTTAGGGAAAAATAGTACTATGGTTATAAATTTAGAAGTTCTTATTTCTATTAAAATTGTATTTATGCTTGTATGTATGAACTTTTAATTTGTTAAAATATTTGTACCATCATCTACTTTCAAATATTGTTTTTAGAAATCAGTGTTTTTTTCTGCATAAACTTAGACTCCAACTTCTGTTAAATGACTAAGGATATTGAGACACAAACTTGCATGTTATTGTAAGCATTATGAGCATTACTTTGTTTTCAAGCTCAATATTGAAAAATTGTTGTTCTCAATTTCTAACTTATCTCTCTACTTCACCTCTTTCTTTGCAGAAAATCTAATTGGAGACAAAGAAACTTTATTACAAAGTTGTCTGAAAAAGCACAAATTCATTCTACAAGTTGTGTCTGATACAACTTCTTCTATTTTGTGTAAATCTTGCTTTCAACCCAATTTCCTAGCTTATTTTAATGATTAGATTATTTTATTTACGTCGTTGTTTTAATTGTTGTCATTGCTCTGGTTCTCCTCATGGCAAAGCACTTATTGAGAAGAAGAGTGATCACCTAATGGGTGCTTTCTTCCAGCAGTTATTAAGGGCAAAACACATGACTAATTTTGAGTCAAATGCCATCACAATAGTTGGATCAGTTCTACATGTTCGGAATATCGGAAGAACACGGAAAACTCAATGACATCAAAACATGTTTTTTCATTTTATGAACACATGAAATTGAATGAAGATTGTAACTAAAATTTATATCTATCTAACATTGTTTTTATTTTTACTTTTATTGTTGGATCAATATTAGATAAAAAATGTTTACATTATTGTGACAAATATTGAACAATTATAGTAGGCTGTAATATGAATCATGAACTACATTTACAATTGCAAATATAGATGACTTATTTAGCTTAGTATTCTTCTATACTGCAAAATCTTCATCATGTAATCTTTAGTTTATAATTCTTGGATCACACATCCAATTGCCATTGAATCACATATAATATCAATTATGGATCACACATCCAATTTTGGATCAGCCAAAAAAGCAAGACCACATAATTCTTATAAAAAAAGACTTGTGTTCAAAGTGTAAAAAAAATAGTCTTCACCAACAAACTTCATTCAATCACCAACTAATGAATTGTTATGTAATACAACTATTTTTTCATTTTACATGGCAAATCATTTATTTAATTTAGACGATTGATGTTCAAAATCTCACCTCTTAGAACATAGTAACAATTAGTTGAAACACATACTTTATTCTCTTTTATCTCAACTCTAAGAACATAGTAACAATTGGTTGAAACACATACTTTATTTTCTTTTATCTTTTATCTGGTTTTTATTATTTTAGATCATTGACATGTCAAATATCTGTTATATTTTGTGTAACCATATTTCTAATATTTTGTTGAAATAATTTTTCATTTTTCATTCTAATTTAGAAAGACTTTTATGCCTATATATTTTAAAAAATTATAACTACTATATCAAATAAATTTACCCGTGCGGGAGCACGGGTATTTTACTAGTATTTCCTTAAAAGGAAAAATATGATGGGATTATTAAGGAATGTAATACCAACGGGTCTCCACAATTCATGGCTCAACCTCGTACCATTATTACATCTATGAAATTGAAGAAGTTTCCAATTCTATCCCCCAACAGTACTATCCATCATCTATTTAAAGAGGACAAGAAAATGTGAAGAAAAAACAAGATGAAGAATAAAAATAACAACGAAGTGAGTAAAAGAAGAACAACAAACGAGAGAAACAACCATTACAACACTCACTACACTTTTAATTGTATATTTTCTTAAGTGTAAACTCTAAAATTCATCTTGAGTATCTGCTTGTTTAGAAGCATTCTTGGAAACACACACTCTTTGTATTTTAACTTTGGCTAAATTTCTTTGGTGAAAAGAGTCAGAGACTAAAAAAAATACAAGAATATGAAACAAATTCATGTAATTGATTCTGGATCCCATAATGAGCTGATAAAATAAAATTATATTTTAAAAGAAAAAATTGATAGTTTGGAAAAAGAAAACTCTGCTCTCAAAAGCAAAAGTGAAAAACTAGATAAGGAAATTCTTTCAAAAGCTCATATGGATTTTGAGTGAGTCTCAAAGAAATATGAAACATCTTTTCAAAAATTTATAGCAAGAAACATAGATAGAAGCAAGATGGCTTCCATGATCTATAGAGTAAGTATAAATGAGAAAAGATGCATTAGTTATGTTCCAAAAAAAAAATCTATATTTAAATCTAAACCCAAAGAAATGGTGATAAAACTAAAAACTATGTATTCTCATTTTACTTATGGTCACACACATGATATATATTTTGCACAGAAACCCTGGGTTGATAAAACCTCTGGAAAAACTAACTATAAATGACCCAAAAAGATGTGGGTACTTAAAACCAAAATAATTTATGTTGCAGATATCCTTAACAAAAAAGTTGTGACACCAATCATGGTACCTGGACTCTGGGTGCTCTTGACACATGACGGGAAGAAGGCATATGTTCCAAGAGCAAGAACTTAAGCCTGGAGGTTCTGTAGGCTTTGGAGGAATTCAGAAGGGTAATATCATTGATACAGGAACAATTGGTAATAGTTCTCTGATAATGCGTAGACACATAATGTATTTTGACTTGACTCACATGCATTATTAGTATCATTTTTGTTTATTTTTGTAGTGTGACGTCGATATTCTCTGTGCATTTCAAGTATGTTAGCCCAAGGACTCTTTGTGCGAGGAATCGGTGTGAAGCAGCGATATCAGGAAGAAAAATTGACAAGATTGTCGTTGTCATGGACTACAGGTCAACGAATCAGAAAAGTCAAGCTTTAGCAGCCTGACAGACCAATCGATGGAGGCCTGATGACCGTCAGCCTCTGCACCCTGCCTGATGGACAAACCGTCATCCAGCTGACGACCGTCAGCGTCAATAAAGTGCAACCAGTCTTCTATTTTTGTTGATTTTTTCCCAGTTTGAGTAGAATTCCCCATCAGTTGTTGCACGGATTTGAAGCAGTTTTACCACTTTTTGGACTCTATAAATAGGACTTCATTTGTTCAACTTTGTATCCAAGTTTCCAGTCTTTATAATTTAAGCAGAAAAAATACTTTTGTAAAAGAGTTTATTGCTCACGTTGAGGGATAAGTGCAACTTAGACTAGGAATTTGGAAAATTTCTTCTTTTATTCGAATTGTTTGCCATTTAAGCTTGTCGGAATAATTTTTCCATAAATTTTACTCTCAGTTTCCCTGTACCGGATAAAGACTTCATTGGAGTAGGTTATTATTATATTAGTTTTTGTTAATTTAGTCTTATAATTCTTACTGTTAGTTTTATGTTTATTATTATTACTGTTCGTGTATATGTCTGACTAATTCTTTAGAGTCTGGAATGTAAGGACCGTCATTTCAACGTGACTTGGAAAAATTAATAGGCACTAGTTATTAATATTAATTCTCCTTTTAATTTTGAATTTTATTTAAAAAAGGTCAAAAAGCTTTGCGCAACAACGAAAGCACATAGATATCAGTCAATAGCGCAACAGTGTGAGACCGGTGTCTGATCCTAAATTTTAGATTTTTAATTTCTAAAAACAGTGACAACACTTTAGTTATTAATTAGAACTTATTTATTTTCAAAACTTGTTTAGAAATTGTGATTTGTGGAGTGACAACATGATTTTCACGGTTTCAGAACATGGCACGGGTTACGCGAAATTGAGCAGTGTATTTAAATTTATATTTCCTCTGAAATTATTTCAAACTTAGTAAAAGCGCTTAAATTTATCTGAGTCCCGGAGGTACACCTGAAATTACATTCTGGTCTCGTTTATTTAATATTAACTAAACTGATTAGTTTTAATTTTAGTTTTCAGCCTCCTCCTATTTTAGAATCATAGCTTTATATTTACATAGCATTGATAGATAACGATAAGGTTGATTATTGGTCCCTTTGGGCTCGATATCTTTAAAACTATGATTGATTATGTGTACTTGCGGAACGGGCCCATTAAGTTTTTTGTGTCATTGTCGGGGACCAATTTAGTCAATATCGTAACTCCGTTGTTGCGTCGTATAGACTAAGGTAACTTTTTCCTTTTAATTTATCGGATGTATGCCAAACACTCGCTCACAAGGAGAAAAGTTAGAGCAACCGATCAACTAAATCGAGTGTTTTGTAATTCTCAAACGCCGAATCAGACAACTTCGCTTAGAATACAACATCACAGACCCAAATATGGTTGCAAACCAAAACCTTCCTCTTAAGGACTACGTTGCTCCATCTCAAGACGAGCCACACTCGAGCATTGCACCCCCCACCATCGAGGCAAACAATTTTGAGTTGAAAAACCTGATCCGTTGCAAATTGTGCAACAGAACCAGTTCTCAGTTAGCCATATAGAGGATACAAACCTTCATTTGTCAGTATTTGTACAGTACGTAGACACATTGAAAGCCAATGGTGTTAATCCATAAGTCATACGATTGCGTCTCTTCCCTTTTTCTTTAAGAGATGGAGCTAGAGCCTGGCTCTAGTCTCTACCATCTAAATCCATCACCACATGGAACGAATTGAAGAAAGCCTTGTTAACGCGATATTTCCCACCTAGCAAGACAATTATGCTAAGAAGACATATTAACAGATTTAAACAGAATGATGGAGAATCACTTTTCGAAGCATGGGAGAGATACGAGGATATGATGAGACTCTGTCCACATCATGGACTTGAACAATGGCTAATTATCCACACCTTCTACAATGGTCTCATGTACAACACTAAATTGATCATAGATGCTGCAGCAGGCGGCACCCTAATGGATAAACCCTATCAAGACGTCTATCAGCTTATAGACAACATGACACAGAATCACTACCAATGGGGAGGCGAGCGAACTCGTGTAGAAAAATCCTATAATGGAGGTGATATGTATGAAGTTAATGGCATAAACCATGTCAATACTAAAGTAGAGGCCCTTACTCAAAAGATCAAAAGTTTGACCATAACTCCAACAGCCACAATGGCTGCAGTGACACCTAACTGCGAGATATGTGGAGCCCCTAGATACATCACCTCCGAATGTCACTTATTGGCTGGAATTCCATCCGACCAATTGAATTATGCCCAAGGAAGTCCATACTGCAATACCTACAACCTGGTTGGAGAAACCACCCTAACCTTTCTTATAAGAACAACAACGTGTTGTTTGCTCCAAGCTAAGCACATGCTACTCCTCCTGGTTATCAAAAAGCAGTGCCTACTGCTCCTCAAGCACCTAAAAAGTCTAGTCTTGAGATAATGATGAAAACCTTTGTCACTTCTCAGACTCAACAAAACAAGGAATTTATGAACCAAAACATTCACACCAACAAACTAGTAAAACAATTAACAAATAAGGTAGATGCTTTGGCCAAGTATAACAAAATTATAGAGACATAGATCTCCCAAGTGGCACAATGACAAGTAGCTACGGCTGCACCAGCTGGCATTTTTCCTGGCACAACTAAACCCAAAGGGCCACGCCAACACTATAACACTGTGAAGTGGGACACAATTGGATGGTCCAGTTAACCCGAGAGCGAAAAACCAGACAATGATTGAGAAAATTGATGAGGTAGACCAGGAGCCAGAGAGAATAATAGATAGTAGCCCATAAGGAGAACCAGAGAAGTCAAATAGTTCAAACTCAAGGATAAAGAGAACCAAGAAAAAGAGAAACCTTATGTCCCTCCACCTCCATATAAACCACCTATTTCATACCCTCAAATACTAGCAAAATCTAAAACAGAGGTTCAGTTCAAAAAGTTTTTAGAACTTCTGAAGCAACTCCACATAACAATCCCTTTCTCTGAAGCAATCACCCAAATTCCCTCATACGCCAAATTCCTTAAATAAATCCTGTCGAACAAGAGAAAGCTTGACGATGATAGTACAGTAGCACTGACTGAAGAGTGTAGCGTAATCATACAAAACAAAATGCCTCCAAAACTGAAAGATCCAGGGAGTTTTTCTATTCCTTGTGTTATAGGCAATTTTTTTATTGATAAAGCGTTATGTGATCTAGGAGCTAGTGTAAGATTAATGCCCCTTTTAATTAGTGAAAGACTGGACCTAGGAAGCCTAAAGCCTACTAAAATGTCTCTTCAATTAGCCGATCACTCAATTAAATACCCTGTAGGCATCCTGGAAAACGTCCCAGTTAGAATTATTCAACTGTACATCCCTACAGATTTTGTAGTGATAGATATGAAAGTGACCCGCTGTCGTGCACGGATCAAAACGAGTAATTTTAAAAGCGGTAGTTAGCGACAATGACTCGAGTTGTATCGTAAGGATTCTTGTACTATTATTAACCAACAATTGGAAAAATAGGGGGGTTAGTTTTGATTTAGAAAAAATAATGAAAATAAGTGATTATAAAAAAAGTGAGTATCAAAATAAGCTGAAACGGTTAATCTGCTGTTTTGGGTTCCCAACTTATCATCGATCCAAATAATTCCCAATTCTTAAGCGGACTCTATCCCCTTTTCGATTATAATAACAATCAAACAAGCGCAGTTGATATTATACGATACATGTTCCTAATTTCCAAATTAAGCAAACAGATGAGATATTGTAACCGTGAATTAAGCAAACACGAGAAACATACACAGATTAAGAAAACGCGATTAAAGTATAAGAACATGCAATCATCGAAATAAATCAATCAACCCTAACATAAATCAAATTAAGCAAACAAGATATCACAGAGAAGAATTGAAAGGAAATAGATTTTATTGGAAATTAAAAGAACCTTAAAGTGTCGGCGGAAACCGATTACAACAGATTAACCCGAAGAAGTTAGCTCTCCACAAGATTCGTACAAAAGCAAAAAGAAAAGATGTGAATAGTGAAAAGAATGTTAAAAGAGGGTAATGAACAGTAGCACGGCTGCTACTAGGTATAGAGAAGCCCACAAAATCCAGTTCTAACCCTACTGGGTCGAAAAACATAAAAAACCCAGCCCAAAACTAAATATTCCTAAAGGCAGAATTCGGGTCCTGACTTCAACAAGTTATTCGAGCCTGCTACACTCGGAATCAGCTTCTGCATAAATAGATGTACAGAGAGGGAAGCTAACCTTCGAAGTAGGTGAGGAGAAAATTGAGTTTATCCTCTCCAAATTCATGAAAGCACCTGCTATAGATGATACTTGTTGTGTTATAGACATCATTGACGAGTGCGTAAAAGAATTAGATATGGAAACACCTCAAGATACTGAAGTCCTAAAAATTCCAGCACTACCTATACTCGAAGATGATGGATGGTGTCAATCATATGAGGATGACAGCTTAAGGTAATGACTTACACTTACCCCCGGTCATATGCCTGTCCCAAAGTAACCATCGGTAGAACTTAAAACATTACCTAAAAACCTTAGATACGAATTCCTAGATAAGGAACTTGATCGCCCAGTGATAGTCAATGCAGACCTAGGTCCCGAAGAGACTGAACGATTATTGGTTGTCTTAAGAAAGTATCCAACGACTCTAGGGTATAATATCTCTGATTTGAAAGGAATCATTCCCTCTGTTTGTATGCATCGAATTATGTTAGAAGAGTACTCAAAAACCTTATAGAACATCAGAGGAGAATTTATCTTATCATGAGTGACGTAGTAAAAAGAGAAGTACAAAAACTACTAGAAGCAGGAATCATATACCTGATATTTGACAGCAAACGGGTCAGTCAAATACATGTAGTACCTAAGAAAGGAGGAGTTGCGATAGTTAAAAATGAGAAAGGTGAAGCTATAGTAAAACATGTAGAAAAAAGGTGGAGAATGTGCATAGACTATAGAAAACAGAACAAAGCCACCTGTAAAGATTATTTCCCTTTCAAAACATGTAGGCACTCCCACTTCTGCTACTTAGATAGGTACTCATGATTATTTCAAATCCCAATCCACACTAACGACCAAGAGAAGACTACATTCGCCTGTACCTATGGAACGTTCGCTTACCGACGAATGTCGTTTAGACTATGCAATGTTCCCGCGACTTTTCAAAGATGCATGATGAAAATATTTGCAAATTTTCTATACAACATCATATAAGTATTCATGGACGATTTCTCAGTATACGGGTAGAGTTTTGAAGGTTGTCTTGCAAACCCAGAGATGGTCTTAAAGAGATGTGTAAAAGTTAACCTGGTGCTTAATTGGGAAAAATGCCATTTTATGGTCAGAGAAGGAATAGTTCTCGGGAATATAGTGTCTGACAAAGGTATAGAAGTGGATAAAGCTAAAATTAAAGTAATTGAAAAACTACAACCTCCCGAAACTGTTAGAGAAATACAAAGTTTTCTAGGACACGCCGGATTTTACCGACGCTTCATTAAGGAATTCTCTTAGATAACTAAACCTCTGACCGATCTTTTAATGAAAGATGCTGAATTCATATTTGATGAACAATTTTTGGAAGCATTTCAGTTGCTTAAACAAGCCTTGATTTTCGCGCCCATTATGCAACCTTATAATCGGAGCCAACCTTTTGAAATCATGTGTGACGCAAACGACTATGCCATAGGCGCTATATTGGGACAATAAAAAGAAAAGAAGTTTCATGTCATATACTACGCATGTAGAACCTTTGACACAACTCAAATGAACTACACCATGACCAAGAAAGAACTCCTATTTATGGTCTTCGCAATTGACAAATTTCGTTCCTACTTAGTGAGAGCCAAAATCATCGTTTACACATATCATGCAGCTATCAGGAAGATCTTACTGCTACAAGAATTTGACTTGGAAATAAGAGACAAAAAGGGAACATAAAATATGGTAGCAGACCACCTTTCCAGATTAGAAAATGCCAAGCCCGAACAAGTACCAATCAATGATAATTTCCCTTATGACAGACTTATAGCACATTTAGCAAATGATACACCCGATTGTTCCCAACTCGATGATTCCTATGAAGAGGATAACTCCGGTAATGAAAACATAGATAATGTGGAAACCACATTAGCACTGTCCACGGTCCCATGGTATGTTGACTTCGTCAACTACCTAGCAGCCAAAGTATTACCCCAAAAATTTACTTATAAAAAAAAAAAAGAAAATTTTCCATGACCTTAAACAATATTATTGGGACGAACCACTCCTATTCAAAAGAGGTGCCGATGGCCTTTTCCGTCATTGTGTCCCTGAAGAAGAGGTTGATAACATCATAACCCACTACCATGCTTCCCCCTATGGAGGGAACGCTAGCACATCTAAGACTTGTACGAAAATTCTTCAATCAGGTATTTATTGGCCTCACTTATGGAGGGAGTCCACGCCACAGTGGCAAAATGTGATCGGTGCCAATGCACTGGAAACATCTCTCGACGCGAAGAGATGCCTTTGAAAAACATCTAAGAAGTATAAGTCTTTGACGTATGGGGGGTCGATTATATGGGTCCTTTCCCATCATTATTAGGTAATAAATTCATACTCGTTGCAGTAGATTATGTATCTAAGTGGATTGAGGCAATATCTTATCCTACTAACGATGCATGAGTCATAGTTTAGTTGTTTAAGAACAATATCTTCCCTAGATTTGGTATTCTGAGACTCGTCATTAGTGACAGCTGGTCTCAGTTTATATCAAGCATATTCGAAAAAATGTTACTTAAGTATGGAGTCAAACACTGAGTAGAAACCCCATATCATCCACAAACAAGTGGCCAAGTCAAAGTTTCCAATAGGAAAATTAAGCAAATCTTAGAAAATATGATTGCTACATCTAGAAAAGATTGGTCATCAAAGCTTTAAGAGGATTTGTGGGCCTATAGGACCGCTTACAACTAGTGTATGGTAAATCATGCCATTTGCCAGTAGAACTCAAGCATAAAGCCTATTGGCATGTAATGACCCTGGATATGGACTACGAGACTGCTGGTGGAAAATGAATCCTAGACATATACGAGCTAGAGGAACTAAGGCTAGATGCCTACGAAAATGCCCAAATCTATAAAGAAAGGACTAAGAAATGGCACGATAAGCGCATAACGAGGAGAGAGTTCAAAGAAGGGGAGTTAGTTCTCCTTTTAAACTCTCGACTAAGACTTTCCCCTGGAACACTTTGCTCTAGATGGTCAGGACCCTTCGAGGTAACTAAAGTTTTCCAAAATGGTGCTATTGAAATAAAAGGCAAGTCCAATGAGACGTTCACTGTAAATGGGCAGCGACTAAAGTACTACCATTGTGCCAATGATGCAAATTATTACGTTTGTTTAAAATTAGAAGAGATACCTGCCACTTCACCAAATTAGATATATTAGAAACGTTGTCGAGCTACCGACATTAAATGTAGCGTTGCGTGGGAGGCAACCCACGATCTTTGATTCATTTTACTCTTTTTTCTCCCCGATGAAATAAAGCGGTAAATTTAAACTTATTGATCATTGCTAACTTAACTTATGTTTCCTTTCAGGTAAAATTTGTTTCCCAAAGCTGAATTTTCCTACTGACTTATTAGAGTATGCAGAATGTTGATAACATGAGGATAATTTTCAAAACCAACGCCCAAAGGAGGCATTTTTAAGTCTTATCTCAGAGAGAGATCTTACTAACTAGGTACCCTGATGCCTTGACCAGGTCAACTTTAGGCATAAGAAAAAGTGTCAGATTCATGCTCAACCAAATCGGCTGGGATTGCTTTGTAGTTAGTAGAAACACCACTTACCAAAACCTCACTTTAGAGTTTTCGAGTTCTTCCACTTATGATCCAAACCGAGGAATATGTTTTAATAGGGGTATAGCCATGTTTAGGCTGTTCAAATATACCCATCTCTACAATCATCGAGAGATAGTCGACCTACTAGGATTCCCAAATGGCCCTGATGTCCATACAAAAGTCCCAACTGATATGCTTATGCAATATGACCTTGGTAACTTTGGGGGTATCATTTATAGGCATACTAATCCAGAGCCAAACTATATGCATACCAACATGATCCATAACCCTGCCATTAGGTATTTCCAAATGGTCTTAGCTCATACCCTTTTTGGAAAATGTGAGAACATTACTGTTGTATCCAAATAAGAATTATTCATCATGTTCTGTATGTTTCAATCCAGGCATGTTAATGCTGCAACCTTCATGCTGGAAAACTTGGATAGAATTGCTCAGGCAATTGTAGGACCCATTTTAATACGAGGGCTTGTCAGAATGATAGTTGTAGCCATAAGTCTCTGAACCCCTTTGTCTCACCTTACCCCTCTAGGAGGAATTAAGCTGATGAACATTGAGTTTTGCTTTAACAGGTGCTTTATAAGAACTAGAGGACCTAATGAGTATGAATTGTTGATTAACTTTGACATGGTCCACCACTTTACCCTGCCCAACCATGAAAGAACAAGCGTCCATAACTATGACAATTGGCTATACGACTTAGAAGAACAAGATGAGCCTCCCACACCACCTCAGACCCCTCCAGTACCTGAATACCACCCAACCCCTCCCTCTGATGTTTCTTCTTCTTTTTCTTCAGTTGGTGCACCTCCTCTTGGCGAGCTCAATGCAGATATAACCGCCCCCGAAACTGAACTCAGTGCCCATAGAACTGACCTCATCGCTCACCGCCATAACTTTCAAGACTATACTGATGTGATGGCCGAGCAGATGGACAACATGTACCAAGAAATCTTCACCATTCATAGTTTCCTTGTCCTCGATGTTGGACGTCATGGTGGCTGATCTTTCCGTTGTTTTACCACATTCTTGCTTTACACTTGAACATTGAGGACAATGCTTCGTTTAAGTGCGGGGGAGGAAACATTTCCTGTTTTTCTAGATTAGGTTTTTCATTTCATTTTCCTAATTAGGATTTCTATTGATTTCTAATTTATGATTTCATTTATTTCTGCTGGGTTAATATTTGTTAGTCGAGCTACCGACATTAAATGTAGCACGGCGTGGGAGGCAACCCACGACTTCTAATATTTTAATGTTATGTTTTTTTTCATTTCAGCTTTTAAATTTTATGTTTTTCATTAATAAAAAAGCCAGGTATTAAGTGCGAGTAAGAGGCCAAAAGAGGATGGGAAATGAAGAAATTCGGAAAAAAAATCATCTTCTGACAGTATGACGGTTAGACCGTCATAAGTATGCAGACTGTCAGCTATTTCTTCTTGGCTGATGGTTAAACCGTCAGAATACTGATGCCCTTCAGCATTAGTAGAAGTCAACTAGCAAGCCACGATTGAGTTTTTTTATCGTTTTTCACAACATTAACACCCAATAATACACCAATTTCGGAAATAACACCCTTTTAACACAAAAATCATTCCCATTAATCACCAAATCAGAACCTTTTTATCACTTTTTAATTAGATTTATCTTCCTGTTATTTATTTCATGTTGTTAGGATTTCATTTTAATTGTTAGTTGAGTCATTACATGTGTTGTCGAGTCATTTACGCGTGGTTTTATGCTGGTTATTGATTTTCCTGATTTCTTGAGTCATACATAAAAAATTAAAAGACTTAAAAAGCTCAATTTGATTCGAAAGTATATGGGTTGTGAAAAGAGGGAAGGCTAGGTCGAGGAGACTTGGGAAAATCCAAAAAAATCGGTATTGCCCTAACACCTCAAGACTCCCAATTATGCACATTAGTTGAAGTCTCCATTGAATCTTAGTCTTAATTCTCTATTTGTTGAAAATCCTCAAAGTAGTTTCTTTATCCAGTCAGACACCATCTATAGTCACTAAGTGGGACGGTCGACGAATAATAAGTGAATGATCTTTTGTGCAGAAAAATGAGTAAAAAAGGGAAAAGTCGTATATCATTAATTTAGGTGACTTTAACCCGGTCATTTAATCCAAAAAAATGCGGTTGAATCCTTCAAAAGAAATAAAAATGCATCTTTGCAAAAGAAATAAAAAATTATTAAAACTTGAAGAACATGATTTGACCATAATCACTAACAGACCGCCTACCATGTCAGATGAGAGATAAAGGGTTTTAATGTGACTGTCATTAATGAAAGAGGATTGAAACAAATAGGGAAATTAGACTCTTATTCAATGGTATTATTGCAAACTAGTTTGCATAGGAGGGAGACTTCTGTTCATGAGAGGGGTTTGTGTTGTTGCAATACCCTTAGTGATGCATTAGTACCTATTGAGTCGACCCTATCCGAACTAATTTTCATCAGGCACGTATGAGTAGTTTCGAAGCTTTGTTATTCCTCATGTCTTTATGATTATGTTGCTACATTTCTTTGATTATACACTAGCTAATTTGCTTGAGGACAAGCAATGGTTCAAGTGTATGGGAGTTTGATAACGCGTAGACACATAATGTATTTTGACTAGACTCGCATGCTTTATTAGTATAGTTTTTGTTTATTTTTGTAGTGTTACGCTGATACTCTCTATGCATTTCAGGTATTTTATCCCAAGGACTCTTCGTGCGAGGAATCAATGCGAAATGGCAATATCAGGAAGAAAAATAAACAAGATTGCCGCTGTCACAGACTACAGGTCACTGAATCGGAATAGTCAAGATTTAGCAGGCAGAGAGTTCAACCGTTGGAGGCCTGACAACCGTCAGGCTCTTCATTCTGCCTGGCAGATGGATCGCCATCTAGCTGACGACCGTTAGCGTCAGCAGAGTGCACCCAGTCTTCTGTTTTTGCTTGCTGGCATAATTTTTACTCTCAGTTTCCCTGTACCAGATAAAGACTCCATTGGAGCAAGTTATTATTATATTAGTTTTTGGTAATTCAATCTTATAATTCTTACTGTTAGTTTTATGTTTATTATTATTACTATTTGTGTTTCAATATATGTAATTAATATGTTTAGTAACTTTATTGAATTTATAAACAGTATGTTGTTTATTTCAACTATTTTCGGTTAATTCTTTAGAGCCTGGAATGTGAGGACCGTCATTCTGACGGGACTCGATAAAATTAATAGGCGCTAATTATTAATATTAATTCTCCTTTTTGGCTAAAAATTTTATTTAAAAAAGGTCAAAAAGCTTTGCGCGATAGCGAAATGTTCGAACTGCAGTAAAGCGGCAAGAAGCAAAAATCTAGTTTTGGAATGATTCCCTCCGGGATTTATATCGTCCACAGGGATCAGTCTGAGGGAAAGAATATCGTTCAACGGTCTCTACGTTTCTAAACTTGTGGTTACAAATGGTTGATAAATCAAAGGTACTACAAACTAAAGCAGAAAATATAAAGACAAAAAATATTAAGTTAAGACTTAAAATAAACGGAGCCTTGTTGGGATTGGATCTCATCAATTGATAACACATGCATTCTTCTAACCAGTTAAACACAAATCAATCATTCGTCTGATATCCTCACATATCACCCACAATAAAGGTTATGTCTAACGCAACATCGAGAGAACAATCGTATTGTCTCATTGGTGATGTCTCATGCAACTCAACAACACGGAGCATTAAGAACTGATATGCAAGCAAATGTTAAGCCTAAATCTATGTCTAGAGTCTAGAACCTAACAGATAATCATCCTAGATCCAAATATGAAGAGTATATTTCTATAAAGGTTCAAATAAAAGCTAAACAGGTAAACAAAGATGACATCCATATCAGCTTCATGATTGATTCACATAAAATGCCATGGTTAGAATACATACATACGCTTAACCCTTTTTACATGCATTCAACTAATTTGCCAAATGTAAGTGAACATAGTTCTTCATCTCAATTATCACGCATCCTCACAATACTGTTCGCGTGAAAAACGTTATCATGGTCTTTACCGTATTGATCTTACTCATGCTACTAATCAACACAATAAAATAAAAGTGATACTAGTGAATATCAACTTACAAGACTATGTCAAAAGTTTGCTCATTGATAGATGAATATCTTAGATCTGAGATTTGAAAAAGTTTTGTCAAGACCCACAAATAAGAAACAAAATAAAATATCAATATTGAATCAAAACTAGTTCACAATGCATAGATTGGATGAAATATATAAGGTATCAAAATATTACATCCAAACCCACCAAGAGATTGAAGATCTTACCTTCTTCCCTTAGGGTTTGTGCTTCTCTCTCTAAAATATACTTGGAATGAAGAGAGATAAAGTTATGATCTCCAAAATATCTATTTTACAAGTTATAAGAGTTATTTTCTAAAAAGCAAGAAAAAGTACTTATATAGTAAAACAAAAATCTGTTTTGTTTGCCTAGCGAACACCCTCTTCGCACATCGAAGACCCCTTTTTGGCATTTGAAGTGCCTCAGGAACAGTTAAACCGCCCTTGGAAAATATCTGAGTTCGCAGTGCAAACTCATTCTACGCACAACGAACTTCTCGCTCCAGCTTCGCTCAACGAACTTATGGCCCTTTTCCTACTGCCATCCAAGGTTTCCTATTCTCTTGGTCCTCGCTGTGAGTTCGCATAGCAAACTTTCGCCTTGACCTCATTGCTGGTTCGCACAACGAACTTGCTGAAACTTCTTCTTTTCTTTGGCTTCCTTGTCCAATCCTTTGTGTCTTAATAATTGATGTTTTATGCCTATATCTTGCACAATAACACACACATATCAAAGAATCCAAAGGTATTTGCAATAATATTGAAGAATCGCATAAGAACAAGAAATAAATCCATTAAAACATGAGAACTGAGTTGAAAAATGCCATGAAAAATGGTTCAATTTGAGTCAAAATTTGCACTTAACACGAAAACACCTAGATACCGGTCAATACGCGACAGTGTGAGATCGGTATCCGATCATAAAATTTAGAATTTTTAATTTCTAAAAACAACGACATCACTTTAGTTATTAATTAGGACTTATTTTTTTTCAAAACTTGTTTCGAAATTGTGATCTGTGGAGTGACAACATGACTTTCACGGTTTTGGAACATGACACAAGCTGCACGAGAGCGAGCAGTGTATTTAAATTTATATTTCCTTCGAAATTATTTCAAACTTAGTAAAAAAAACTCCTAAATTTATCTGAGTCCCTGAGGTACACCAGAAATTACATTCTGGTCTCGTTTATTTAATATTAACTAAACCTATTAGTTTTAATTTCAGTTTTTAGTCCCCACCTATTTTTGAATCATAGCCTTAGATTTATATAGTATCAATAGATAACGATAAGGTTGATTATTGGTCCCTGTGGGTTCAATATCTTTAAAACTACGATTGATTTCCTGCACTTGTGGAATAGCCCCATCATTCTCGTCCCTCTATTATAAATATTTTATTAGTTGAAGGTCTAATGCATAACCTCATGTCCATAAGTCAATTAAGTGACAAGGGTTATGAAATTATATTTAATCAAAATTCCTGTAAAGTTGTGAGTCAAAAGGATGGCTTTTCACTTTTCAGTTGTAAGGGGAAAAATAACATCTATAAAATCAAACTTTATGATTTGGAAAAATAAAATGTAAAATGCCTTATGTTAGTGAACAAAGGGAAATGGACTTGGCATAGACGTTGGGCCGTGTTAGCATGAGAAGAATCTCTAAGATCAACAAGCTCATCTTAATCAGAGACCTTCCAAATCTGAAGTTTTCTTCAGATGCTCTTTGTGAGGCATGCCAGAAAGGCAAGTTTTCTAAAACATCTTTTAAAGCTAAGACTGTTGTTTCCACTTCTAGGCCTATAGAACTCTTACATATTAATCTATTCGACCCAGTTAAAAGAACTTCAGTAAAATGCAAGAAGTATCTATTAGTAATTGTAGATGACTACATCAGATGGACATGGGTAAAGTTCTTAAGACATGAGGAAGAGTCACATTATATGTATACTACCTTCTGTTCACAAGTGCAAAAAAAACGGTTTAACAATTGTCAAAGTTAGAAGTGATCATGGTGGTGAATTTAAAAATAAAGATTTTGATATTTTTATAAGATAAGGACATCTCTCATGATTTATTCTATCCTAGAACTCCTCAACATAATGGAGTTGTAGAGAGGAAAAATTGTACTTTGCCAATAATGGGCAAAACCATAATCAATGAGACAGATGTTGTAAGGCACTTCTGGGAAGTGTCGCAACTGCGAAAAACAACCGGCGGAAAAAACAGAAGAGACGCCACCGAACATTATTTATCCCAATGAAGGGAAAGGAAACGATCGAAGAAAACCTCAAAAAAGGGAAAGACATGGTCATCGCAACCATAGTCCGGGTTCGGGAGTCGGTTACACGAGAGAAAGGTATTAACACCCCCTCGCGTCCATTGTACTCAACGGGATCCATGCTTCTTGTCTAATCAAATGGTGAGTTATCTAAAGCCTACTGCTAAACGGAAACGGAAAGAAAAACAAAAGGGGACTCGATAGGACTTCTCTGTCCTAGGCCTACGTATTCCCTCGTGCAATGGGAAAGTCAGAGTCAACGTAGTTTGGAGAACTACGGGTGAAGGGGGGAAGGTTGCTCGCCAAGACATCGTCGTCTTGTACCTATATATCCTTAATCGGATGGGAGAGAGGAAATCAGAGCAGTCATAGTTCGACCTACGAAAGCACAGATTGGTTAAGTGTTTTTTTATGAGCGACGTTAGGTTCGCGTCCGGCAGTTAGGGTCGATGTCTGTTTGCGACAGAACGAAAATAACGTGCTCTTTTCTGAAAATGATTTGAGACCCATCCCGAAGGAAAAAAAAATTGCATTTGATTTGTGTTTTTTAGACAGAAGTGAATTAAGTTAGTTTGAAACTTGTATTGCATTAAAGTCTATGACATAAGAGCGAATGCGTCGCATGGTCGCCCCCAAACGTGACGTATGTAAACACTCTAGAAAAGTGAAGGGAGACCCATCACTCTTCATTTCCCATGTTGTTATACCCTAAATTTTGACCACTAAGATTTCCCATCATTGTGCAAATCATCATCACAATATGGATGTACTTTCATGTCTCATCAATCTCCACAAAGATTGTTGAGCATTCACTACAACCAGGAATTAGAGTTTTGAGCCCTCCTAAAGCACTTAGACAAAGGATCAATCAAGAAATAACATGATATTCAACTTTTATAACCCCTCAAACACCCATAAAGGATCAAGAGGACTCCCACATTAAGAATTAAGCACAAGGTTGCAACATTCCAAGTGGATCAAGCCTCAAGATCGCTAGTGTCACCAAATTAGGGTTTTGGTCAACTGGGGCCTCCAGATGAAACTTTTCCTCTGGGCATGAGCCAATACTTCACAATATAACTCAAAATACTCCAAGGGACCTCATAAACCCAATCATCAAGTCAATTTGACCTCGGGGGATGCATTCACCAAAAATCAGGAATTAGGGTTTCTTGACCTAATTCACCCCTAAGTTGACTTTTGGGACAAACCATGAGCCAAGACCTCAAGACATGATTTAAGGGTCTCCAATAAACCACATTGATCCATTTGCAACAATGGATTGATCCAAGAAGCTTGATTCACAAGTTTCAATCTCATATGGACCACAATTAGGGTTTTGAGGAAAAAGTCAACTGTATCTTTGACTTTTGACCAAGACATGCTCCCAAACCTTGGGACATGATTCAATATACCCTATAACATCTATAGAATCCATCCATTAGGTTTTATTTATGTCAAGGACTTAATTTCACAAAGGATTACACAGTTTGGAATTCATCTGATAAAAAGTCAACTGTGCACAAAAGTCAAGTTTGACTTTTTGAGATTTTTCACAATTATGGTTCTTTGACCCTAAAACAATGTTAATATGTGATTTGAATCATCATTCATCAAGAAAAATCAAAGAAAGTGGGATAACTTGTAAAAGGGGTAACCATAAAAACTTAGAATTTTTCTAAGTTATGGAACAAAGTGGCTAGGGTACCAACTTCCAAGGATCATAACTTGAGATCCAAGCAACCATTTTGGATGGTCCAAAGATGGATTTGTAGCTCTCATGGCATACTTTAAAAGTGTTAACTACACCTCATTCCAATTCCTCATGGATTTCAAGTTATGGAGTGATCAAAATGGCTGAAATCACAAAAGTGACATTTTTCCAACACTTAGTGAAATTTTCACTAAGTCAGAATCTGCTTCACTTTTTCCAAAATGTTGAGGCATTTTTCAACCAAATGCAAGTTGCTTCAAAACCAAAGTTGGACATCACATTAAAGTAGGATACATTAGCTTTCCAAAGTGACCAAGAACTCCATTAAATTCCATCTGAGCTAAGAGTTATGATAGCTGCAACATGCCTTGCTGCAAACTATCTTGGCAAGGCAGATTGTGCATTAGGGCTCGATTTGATCAATTGGTGCAAATGACAAACAAGTTTATCCATCTGCACACCTCAGGGGGAGACCAAGGAGGAACAAACACTGATCCATAAGCCTCCCAAGTCTTTGGAACTACATATAGGTTTGGCACTCCTAAAAGCTAAAGATGCCTCAAGACTCCAATTTTGTTTTGAGGCATTCAATGGATGCTTAGAGGTGGCATGTTTCAGAGCAAAGATAAACACTTCAGTCAAGCCTTATCCTTGAATCAAAGAACCATAGGCCTGCGCTCTAATCTCAAGTCAATGGCTAGAGGAGACTTGAGATTCCAAAATGATCCAATTGGCCACAGACCTATACCAGTTTCCATACACTATTGTAGCCAAAACAAACTTGGTGCACTATAAATAGACCTCATTTGTGATCAGTTTGAGTACTCCAAAGCACCCAAACTGATGCTTTCCTCAAAATCATCTCTTTCACTCCAATTTTGCCTTCCAAAGCAAGTCACTATCGGGTTTTGAGCTTGAGAGCAATTCCAACCAAACCAATCACACACACACACCTCATAAACATTATATAGAAGTGATCCAAACACTTAAACAACATCTGGAACACCGATTTCACAAAATCACCATCCAACTGCTCAAGCTTTTAGCAGACTTGCAGTTGGGGTGCCATTTTAAGTTCCATCTTGTTTCCAGCCACTCCAAGCATTCAGATACACTCCATGGCACCTAGGGAAGTTGTCCACATCATTGGAACCAACCTGTAACACCTCTAACTCAAAACACGATCACCAGCTGCAAGAGGTAAGCCTCAACTTGGTCATCTCATGATTCATGCATATTTTCTCGCACAATAATTTTGACATATGTTCATAATCATGTATGGAATGTTTCCCCTCAATTAATTGCTTTGTATGAATCGTGTGTGGAATTTCTGAGCCTTCATGCAGAATTTAGGGTTCTTGAGGTTTCTCTTTGATTTCTTATTCCATGCTTAAAATAAATGAAATTAAAGACCATAGACATGATCGTGAGGTGAAAATGAGTAGATTGATATGTGGATTGTGTGATTTCATCAAGTATTCAGTGAGATTGGTGAGAAAATGCAAATCTAGGCAAAACTCAGAACACGCGCGTGTTCTTGGCGCCCTTTTTCAAATATTTGAATATTTGAATTTTTGTGATTTTATTTAATTGATTCAAAAATTAATTTCTCTCTAATTTTAATGATTTTGAGTTGATTCTTTTTTTTATAATTCGCAAAAATGTTAGAATATTTTATTTTACAAAAAATTTTCCAAAAATATTATTTATTTCATATACTTGATATTTTTGCAAAGAATTAATTTTTATTTGTTTTTTAACATTTAAAGTATTTTTTCCTTCTTGATTTTCCAAACTTAAATGGTTTCCAATCATTTTGTGAATAAAAACATGATTTTTGAAACATTGATCCAAGATCACCACTCATTTTTCACATGTTTTCAATAATTTTTATTAATTTTTTAACAAAATTAATTCCATTTTAAACAAAATTAAGGTTTTGATTAATTCCACCCTCATCAATCTTTTTCAAACACTTTTGGGCCATTTATAGAGTTTAAGACCCAACCCCTTTTGAAAACCAAAACTTTTTGGGTCTCGGTCATCGTATAAGACCCACTGTGTTTTCAAACCTCGGCGTGATCGCCATTTTTCAGACAAATAATCATTTGGGCCTCTCCTCGAGCTATAAGTCCCATTCCTTTTCTTAAAGACACTTTTGGGCCTCTAATAGAGTGTAAGACCCAACCCCTTTTGTAAATAAACATTTTTGGGTCTCACATATTGTATAAGTCCCTCTGTATATTTTCAAAACAACGGCGCGATCGTCGCCTTTTCAAAATCAACCGGGCTTCTCCCTGAGTTGTAAGCCCCATCTCCTGTACAAAAATAAACTTTGGGCCTCTAATAGAGTGTAAGACCTAATCCCCTTTTGACCAAAACTTTTTGGGCCTCAGTCGTTGTATAAGTCTCGATACGATATTCAAAACAACAATATAATCATTGTTCAAACCTTGGGTCTCTCCTTGAGTATAAGCCCCAACAATTTTTTCACAAACAACTCCCTTTTGATTTAGGTTCAAATATACAGTTGTTATCAAAGCTTTCTTTAATTTCTCTGAACAACTAACAATACAGCATGGAAGCTCGCTCACCTGGAAGTTTTAAACAACTTTCCTTTACTCGCTTTAATATATATAACTGTATTGTGGGAAGCTGCGCATGGTTAGTATTCTTTCATATCCTTTTAAAATACTTGTCATATATCAACTGTATATATGCTAGTATAGTTATTTCGAGTTTTCCCCGACAACTAGGTCTAGAACTAGGTAAAGCCATCTTGGTCACTCTTAAATACAAACAAAACTAGATCCCCATAGGATTTCCAGATACAGTATTCCCTTCTCTTGGGGTTAAACAATATGGAACAAAGAGAAAGGCAGTATTCTCGGTGAACCTTTTCTCAGAATGTCACCCCTAGAAATTGTCAAAGAAATTCTACTCCCCGGAGTTGATCTATTCTCTGTGAATAACATCTCTTGAGTTTCTTCGAACCTTGAAATTTTCGGAAATGATCTCTTCTCTGTGAATTGCATTTCTTGAACTTCTCTAGGTTCGGGACACACAGGCTTCCTAAAAGCATCCCCGCCTCCTCTTGGGCTTTGTACAGGGACCCTTCGGCTTCTTAGAAGTTCTCATGCCTTCTCTTGGGCTTAATACAAGGACCCTGACGACCTCTTAAAGGTATAAGACAGAACTTAGTCATCCTTTGCTAGAGCAGTCTTTCCAGTGTCCGACCTCAGGCCACTTTAGGGTTGATTCTCATCCCTTAATGCCTTTGCCTCCCCTTGGAGGCATCATACAAAAGATAAAACTCCTCCACACCAGCAGACTTGGACAATCTAATCCCCTTGAGTCTCAAAGACCTTCTCAAGATCCTTACAACTGTAGGAAGAAACCCCGGGCATTCTGGATCGATCTCCAGCAGAAACCCAGCCTCTCTCATGAGAGTCCCCCGACTAGGGTCAGTTTATCTCAAATCAAAACCTTAGGGTATCTGACATATCAACTCTTCTGTAACCCTCAACAAGAGTTAATTCCCCACTTGGACCTGCCTGGGGATCTCAATTATCCCCGGCAAAAGATAGACTTATCTTAGGCGTTGTATAAGGACCTTTCCTCAGCTGAAAGCTAGCCTCCTCTTAGGCTTTGCATAATGATCCTTCCTCAGCAAAGTCAGCCTCCTCTTGGGCTTTGTACAAATGATTCTCCCCGGCGGAGCTAACCTTTCCAAACTATCTTGTTGAGTCAAGACCCTTTTTTACCTCAATCTCGGGCTTTGTACGAGACAGCAAATCACTCTCTTGTTGAGTATAAAAGACTCTCTTGTTGAGTCAATCAACTTTCAGACTCTCTTGTTGAGTTAATCACCTTTTCAGACCCTCTTGTTGAGTCAACCCTTTTAGCCTCAATCTTGGGCTTTGTACAAGACATAAATTTCCCTCTCTTAAATTGGGGACAAATATCTTCCCCAGCCGAGTCATTTTCTCCCAGCCTTCGTTTAGGCTTTGAGGAATAATTTCCCCAAGCAGAGTCAAACTCATTGCCGCCTCAATCTTGGGCTTTGTACAAGACACATAAAAAAATATCCTCACCAGAGTCAGTTAAATTTCCCATTTCAGCCTCAATCTTGGGCTTTGTACAAGACACATATAAACCTCCCCGACGAAGTGAAAACCCTTTTTTAGCCTCCTCTTAGGTTTTGTATAATGATATCCCCGAAGAGTCAGTCTATTTTTTGCCTCAATCTTGGGCTTTGTACAAGACAGATAAAACACTCTCTTGTTGAGTCGGTCTTATCCAGCCTCCCCTTAGGCTTTGTATAAAGAAATCCCCTAGCCAAATAAATTAACCTTTTAGCATCAACCTTTTGATCAAGGCACACAAAAGTCAGTAATCTCTCTTTAGAGATGACAAATTCCCTCTCAATACCCTTTTAGCTTCAATCTTAGGCTTTGAACAAGACACAAATACCCTTTTAGCTTCAATCTTGGGCTTTGAACAAGATACCAAAACATCATTTTCCTCCCTTAGAATAGGAGGAACTACGATTGCTCTGACTTCCCTGTTTTGTTTAAACGGGAATACGTAGGCATAAGATTGCGAAATCTTAGCGAGCATATCAATCAAAAACCCTAGGTCCTGTACCTTTATATCAATCAAAACTTTAGGTTTCATACCTTAAGCCATCAGCATCATCATTTTCCACAGAAAACAAAACTCACTCTCCCTGTCACACTTTTCCAAGAAACTTTCCCAACCCATTAACAAATAAACACTATCAATTACAAAGCGAAACCTAAAGCTAACATCCTGTGGATAACCACATATAGGATGGGTAATTGACAACTACCCATTGTATAACCTGACCCCGACTCCCCGAATCTCTTAAAGCGTTTGTTCAGTTAAACATTCGCGTGTAAGGTTAGTTTTAGATACCTTCCCTTTCTCTTCCAGCTTCACGGGATAAATAAGAAATCAGAAAGTAGCACCCTTTCTCCTCGAGGAGAAAACCCAAACTTGAGCGATAAGGTGGTCGCGTCACTGACAAAAATAGCTCGCTACACATGTACTTAAGGCTCGTGGCGCACAATACTCATTGTATTTATTAAGTGTTTTGATTTTGTTTTTAGATGAGAAGAGAGAGGACTCAAAGGGTTAAAAAGAAAACAACTAGGGGAAACTCGATCCTAATGTTGTCATGCACAATGGTCCTAGAGGTGAGATAGAAGGGAATTCTACCTAATGTTAGCATGCAAAGAGATAGACCTAAGCTTAAGGTTTAAGAGGGACTATCCTAATTGTTATCATGCATTGATTAGCTCCTAATGTCTATCCTACTCCAAACTTAATAAAAAATTAAGATGGACTAGGAAGTCCTAAGGGGACATGCCACAAGCAACCCAAAACCAAGAGAAAAAAGCTAAAAACAGCAGCTACAACAGCGCTCCAGCACCAACACAACAGTAAAACCCAGCATACAAGCAAGACAGCTCTTAACAGCACATGTTTTCAAACAGAAACAAGATTAAAAGGCAGCAAACAGAATGGATGCACAATTGACAGCATGCTAAAATCCAGGACAGCAGGTGTAAAAGCTCAAGCAACATGTAGTGCAACAAAGCAAATGCACATGAATAAACATCAAGTAAGTATGATCATGTGGCAACACAACATCAAACTGAATAAGCATTAATGATCAAACAATTCACCATAAACATATCCAATATCCAAGCACAGTCATGCATCAAAAGAATCGGACACAAACATGCCTTTACATTTGAACAAGTACGCATGGATCGTAAACATGAACAATCATCAAGCAAAATCAATTGCTACACATGGACATACAATCAAGCATAAAGCAATTAGGTAAAAATAAATCAAAGACATTGCATACTTGAGCACTCTCCAAAAGCATCATGAATAATTCACGAAATCAACGCTTAATCGTTGAAACGAACACGCAATCATGTAATCGAAAGCAAACACGAAGATGAATCCTATATTCAGCAATGCAAACATTAAAAACAAGCAATCACAGTGGCACACAATATTATGCAACATAATCGTCACATCAAGAATGCAAAACAAAAGAATTATGCACATTCGTTATGGAAACCAAAAGCCACGTGTCGAAGAATCACATCTATAGCATCATGTGAAGTGAAACAAGTCAAGAATAATCCACAAATCAACATCATATCAATCCATGAAGTTTAGGTATGCAAAATACAAGAAAAAGTCACTTTGTCCCAGTGGTAATCGATTACCTCATCATGGTAATCGATTACTCTGATGAAAAAGTAAAAAAATCTTGAAAATTAGGCAGGGTAATCGATTACCCACATATGGTAATCGATTACCACTGAGACAATGGCAAAAATAACCAGTTCATAAGCACTTTTCAGCAGCAAATGGCTTATGTATTCATCCAAATGATCATGTAATCAATTATGCATGAAATTCACATCAAATATCAGTAATCAAACACCAATTGCATCAATCAAACAACAAGATTACAAATCAAATCAAGCAAATGGATCGAATCACATTAGAAACAATGGATCTACATTGCATAAGTTGAAATTAAGCTAGATCAAGCATAGATCTAAGAAAAACCAACCTACAAAGCTGAGAATTGCTTTGTTAAGTGTTGCAAGCGAAAATTGATGAATCAAAGCAAGAAATCTAGAGATTTATGAAGCTTTATCAAGAACACTTGAAGATCCAAGCAATAATCCACAAATAAGATAAACTCTCTAAGAAGTGATTCCAAAACCTTGAATCTAAATTCAAACAAGTTGCTACTGCAGAATTGAACCAAGAATGAGAAGGTGGTGGAGGTTTAGCTCAAGATTTCACAAATTCCAATGAAAAATTTGTGAATATATGAATATGGAGCTTTGGGTGAGAGATTGAAGATGAAGATGGAGGATGAAAAAGTGAGAGAGAATTGAGAGCAAATTCTGAAAAATGAGGGTGAAAATGAGAGTCAATCCTTGAGGTTTTGAGCAAATGTGGTTAAATAACCCTTAGGTTAGGGATCAAAATATGGTTTGGAGTGTGGGTTAGTAAGAGGAATGGAAATTAGAAGTGGAATTAGGAATGAGAATGTTTGAATTTTGGAGGGAAATGTAATTAAATTGTGAAAATGAAGCAATTCTAGATCCTTCTAACTGATGCACATGGAAATCACATGGTAGAGACTTTGATTCAAATTCTGCAGTGCTGGAAAATGAGCAGATTGGGCAAAATTCGCCCAGGGTAATCGATTACCCATATGTGGTAACTGATTACCACCTTCAAAAATTTAAATTTTGGCGCCAAATGGAAGGAAACTTGTGGAATCGCCCGTTGCTATCTGTTCTGAGCCACATTAGACCTCTGAAACTTGCCGCTTGATATTGCCACCGAACCATGTCTGAAATATACTGTTAACCTATTTCCGCACATGAAATATCTCGCTAAAATAATATTGTCCGACGCCGAATCGCTGAGCAAAAATAACTGTCGGGGCTTCTGATAACCAAATCATCCAGTGAGCAAAATAAATGCTTGAAATGATTTTGAAAGCTATATGTTAAGCTCTGAATACTGCTGAAATAACCTTGGAACTGATGACACCCTGAGCTGTTGAAAAAATACCTTGATCCCATGTCTAAAAGAACCATGCAAATGCAAAATGACGATGCAAATGAAATGAAGCATAAGCCAATTAGAGTTAGAAACAAGAGGGAAAATTTAGGGGTGCTACAGCCGCCCCTATTCAATCGACTGGGACCTGAAGGAATGACAACAATAGTTTCAGACATTCAGGGTACACGGAGATTGAATACTAAAATAATCCAGAAATTTGCAAACTGTGGAGAGATAATATGATAAAGGTTGCCAACCGAAGGTGGACTCAAAGTAAAGATGCCACTCGAAAGAGGAGTTGAAAAGAATGTCGGCCGAAGGCGGACTCGCAATCGAGGAATAAAATGAGGCATGCCGGCTGGAGGCAAACTCACAACAAAGGATTACAATCACAAGATGGATTTTCAAAAGGAAGGTCGGCTAACAGGCGGACTCACATCAAAAGGGATAGGAATCAAAGGTAAAATTTAATAGGAATGTCGATCGGAGGGGGACTCACAACCAAACAAAGGTTTACCAGCTGAAGGCGGGTTCACAACCAAAAGATAACAGATGAATGCCAACCTGAGGCGGACTCACATCTAACAAGAAAGGGGATGCTGAGAGAAGGAGGACTCACAATGTATGATTTAAAAGGAAAGTCGTCCGAAGGCGGGTTCACGATCTGACAAAGGTTTACCGGCCAAAGGCGGGTTCATAATTGATGAGTCCAAGCCTTTAAGGTTGGCATCAACTTTGGTAAAAATAATCTAACAGAAAGATGTTGGGCAAGATGTCCTAACATGTTGAACTGAATGCAGGTTAAAGTGTTAGACAAGATGTCATATCATGTTGATTCGACATCTTTGTTTGTTACAGTTTGGAATAACTGCTATCTGATTTCTAGGTTTTATGGGAGTGGATTTTTGTCCTAGGTGGCATCTGATATTGAGGAATAAGAGATTCTGATTCTAAAAGGAATATGTTGTTTCCAAGTGTGGAGACACTTTAGAAAACTTAGGATTGAAGAAACTATTCTAGAGAAGAATAGGTCGCAGATTCTGTGGAGCTGAATTGCTGCGATTTTGAAGCCCATATCCAGTTCTGTTTATTGATATAAATAGGATGGATTTAACCTATAATAGACACTAAATATACACAGCTGTTATTGAGTACTAGAGTTTGTACTTTTGTGAGCCTCTCTTGCATTGGGTGAATACCTAAGTTGGACAGTTTATTGAGTTGTAATTGTTTGGTCACTGCTGTGATTGAAAGGGAATTGAGAAGGGTCTTATACCTAGGAGAGTCTTAGGTAGAAATCTAGCACGGGTAGTTTCTAGGTGTCAAGTTGAAAATGTTGGAGTTTAGCTTAGAACCAATTCTACTTAGTGGATTTCATTCCTGGCTTGGTAGCCCCCAGACATAGGTGTTGTTAATCACCGAACTGGGTTAACAATTCTTGTGTGTTGCTTACTTTCTGCTGTTTGTATTCGGTTCTTCATTATCCTTGTGTGAGAAGCAGAGATCAAGTGTCACGACATCCTGTCCGACATCTTAGTGATCTGCTTGACTAGAATCTCAATTGGTATCAGAGCAGGCATCCTGCTCTATATCCGGGTGAGATTCAGGGACGATACTTTCTGGTTCGATGGATAAAGAAGGAGGAATTTTAAATAGACCACCCATACTTGATGATTCCAATTATGAATATTGGAAAGTGTGCATGGTGGCTTTCATCAAGTCCATGGATGGTAAAGCTTGGAAGTCCGTGGTTAAAGGGTGGGATCCACCAAAGACCAAAGACAAGGATGGGAAGATTACAGATGAGCTGGAACCTGAGGAAGACTGGGATGATAAAGATGATAAGCTCTCTCAAGGTAATTCCAAAGCCTTGAATGCCTTGTTCAATGGTGTGGACAAGAACATCTTCAGGCTCATCAAGAACTGCATGTTGCAAAGGATCCCTGGGAAATCTTGAAGACTGCTCATGAAGGAACCTCTCGAGTTAAATCCTCAAGACTTCAACTTCTCACATCCAAGTTTGAGAACTTGGGAATGAAAGAGGATAAGAGTATTCAGGAATTTCATATGAATATTGTGGATATTGCTAATACCTCGAGTGACCTTGGAGAAAAGATTCCAGAAGCAAAGCTTGTCCAGAAAATTCTAAGATCTCTTCCTAAGTTTGACATGAAGGTGACAGCCATTGAAGAGGCTCAAGATATAAACACCTTTAAGGTAGATGAACTCATGGGTTCTCTACAAACTTTTGAAATGGCACTGAATGAAAATAGTGAGAAAAAGAAAAGCTTAGCCTTGGTGTCTGATCATGATGAAGGTAAGACAAACTCCAAAGAAGAGATGTCTAAGGCTGCTGTGTTTCCAGGAAAACAGTACAGTCAATTGCTGAAGAAGATAGAGGGGGAATCAAGAGCTAATGTCAAGTCTCAGTCATTCAACAACCATAAAAGGAATAATCTTGGAAGAAACTCTAAGTATGAAGAAAAGGATGACAAAGGAAAATGGATCAAGTGTTTTGAATGTGAGGGATATGGACACATCAAATACGAGTGTCCTACTTTTCTCAAGAAAGAAAAGATATTACTCATTGCATCTTGGTCTGAAGATGACACTGCAAGTGATGAAGAATCACCTAAATAGGTTTCTGCTCTTATATGAGTATTTGACTCTAATATAGAATCAGAAATTGGAGATCTATCATATAATGATCTAATCAAATCCTTCAAGGAGCTTTATAAGAGATGTGCTGAAGTCTTCCAGCTTGGAGAAGGTCAACATAAGATTATTATGCTCCTTGAGGCTGAAACAGTAAAACATCTTGGTGTCATCTCTGATCTTGAAGAGGAAGTCGTTGTGCTTAAATCCAAACTTGACAATGTAACCAAAAATGTTAGGATGCTCAACAATAGTTCTGATATACTAGATGAGATACTACAGGTTGGGAGGAATGCTAGAGATGTCAGAGGACTTGGCTACAATGATCAAGAAATGTTAAGCAAGAAAAGAGATCCAGAATACAGCCTTAATCAGACCAAAAAAGATAGAAGATGTCTAATAGAATGTCTCAACATCAGTACAAACATCAGAGGAGACAAGATTGGAAATGTCATTATTGTGGGAAGTATGGTCACATTAAACGTTAGTGCTACAAACTACATGGATATCCTAAGGCTAGTATTGCTGAAAAGAAAAGGAGTTCCAAGAATGAGCCTATGGCCCTAATAGCTCATTCCACGCAAAAAGGGTACACTGAAGAAAAGTGGTACTTTGATAGTGGTTGTTCAAGACACATGACTGGTGTCAAGAACTATTTGGTGAATATAGAGCCCCATTCCTCCAACTATGTAATCTTCGGAGATGGATCCAAGGGAAAGATTAAAGGAGTTGGGAGATTGGATCAAGCTGGGAATCCTAGACTTGACAATGTGTTGTTTGTCAAGGGATTAACCGTAAATTTGATTAGCATAAGTCAACTTTGCGATCAAGGTCTAAAAGTCAACTTCACCAGATCTGAATGTTTGGTTGTGGATGATAAAGATAGGATTATTATGAAAGGTGTCAGATCAAAGAATAATTGTTATGTATGGACAGCTTTGCAAATGGAGAAATGTCAGAAACACTCCTCAGATCTGAACATGGGTGAATTACAAATTGGAAGGTTAACCAAGATAACACATAGGAGATTACAACATCAAGCTATCTCAAGGATTGAGAATATTCTTCAAAAGTCCTCTATGATAAATGAAATTGCTGGAAATAGATGTTCTTATGTTGTCATAAAAGACTCAATCATAGAAACTGAAGAAATAACTACAAAAATTGGTTGTTTTTAGATCAATGGGATTGGACTTGTGCTGTTATGGCATAATGTCACACTAGATGTCGTGACATCATTCTATGACAACTTGAAACTTTCTAGTGGTACAAAAATTCAAAGAAATTTTTTGAAGGACAAATTAGGGTTTTACTTGTTGTGTGGGAACACTATTCAAGGGTATATTTGGTTCCAAAATCAATATTTTCAAACCAACCAGAACCGCTTCCTCGATAGATATCCTCATTCTACACTAATTTTCTCAAACTCCTTCACCTTCCAGATTGAAAAAAAGGGAAATCGTGTTCACTGTACAATGTCGCAACAACAATCGCCAACAAGAGGAATCAAGAAGGATACTGCAACGACATTCGCTACTAGGTCAAAACCTGAGGAGCTGTATGCTGAAGATGCAATTGATGTTGTCCCCCTTGCTATTGTCCCATACAAAACGAATAAACTTCCTGTAAGAAGATCAAAGAACTTTTCACCAGGTAATCCTTCGAACACTTCTGGTGCTTTCTCTAGCCCTAGAAAGGGAATAGAAAAGTTTAACTCTGATGAAAGGATTGATAAAATAGTGAATAGACTCATACGTCAAGGGGATAAAATGAGTGTTGCTGGAATCACTAGACCACTGGCTCAGATTATGCCAATAAACTCAGCTCTTGATGAGGATATGACTGAGAGAAATGTTGATAATGGTGGAGATGATGTTGAAGTGTCAGAAGGAAATCTACACACCTTTGCTGACTCCGTTGTGAGAAATGTTGAGACAGATTATGGAACATCCCCATCTACAAAAGTGTCTCAAGAACAGGCATCTAGGGGGATTGTTGAAGAAGTAACAAATAAAGTTATCAATATAGATGACTTACCTTCTGATGATGAAGTCTTTGCAACAAGTCTCAATCCTAGTGTGGCCGAAAGGTTAAAGAATATAAAAGATAAGGGTGTGGACACTAAAAACACCTCTAACAAGCAAAATAAGAAATCTGTAGTTGGAACCCATAGGCCTTGGAGCAAGGTTGCTGTTGTGTCCAAAAAGAGGAAGGTTGAGTCTGAAACTGAGTCAGACTGTGATGTTGCAAAAGATGTCCAGAACATCATGCCCTTTAAGAAACCAACCTCTAAGAAGAAGGTTGTTGCTCTTCCTAAAGCTCCCATGGACAACATCTCATTTCATGATGTTATAAATGTAAACAGGTGGAGGTATGTATATTACAGAAGAGTTGCTCTAGAGAGAGAATTGGGGAAGAATGCCCTCAATCATAAGGAGGTGATGGATTTGATTAAAGCTGCTGGATTATTAAAGACAGTCACTCAATTTGGCTCATGCTATGAGAGTCTAGTCAAGGAGTTTGTAGTAAATATTCCAGAAGGATGCAATAATCGAAAGAGTGAGGAATACTTGAAGGTATATGTCAGGGGAAATATTGTGATATTTTCTCCTGCTGAGATCAACAAGTTCCTTGGTAGATCTGAAGGACCTCTAGCTGAAATTGAAGACTCTGATGATCAGATTTATAGGGAAATCACTACCAATACTGTAAAGAATTGGCCTAGCAAAGAGAAACTGTCAGTTGGGAAGCTGAGTGTTAAGTATGCCATTCTTCACAGGATTGGCACAGTGAACTGGGCCCCTACAAATCACACCTCAACCATTTCTACTGGGCTTGGAAGGTTTATCTATGCTGTTAGAAAAAAAAGCCATTTGACTTTGGTGTATACATATTTGAACAAATCCTGAAACATGTTGTGTCTTCTGCTGTAAAGATGCCTATTTGCTTTCCTTCACTCATCTGTGGAGTGATTCTTCAACAACATCGGGGATAATTCTACCTATTGATAATATCATGAGGAGGGAGTCCCCCTTGACTCTGCACTATAAATTGTTTGCTGGAAACCATGTCCCAGATATTAATTCAACATCTATTCCAACATCTGCTGCAACAACTACAAAAGAGGAATCTATAGCCCAGTTCAAGGAAACCTGTAGGGAGCTTGATGTTATCATCAAAACCAGTACAGCCATGAAGGACAAATTGGAACTTCTGATACAAGCTTTGTCTGTTGAGCAGAACAAGGACATTGGAACTAACACTGGCGAGAAGCATGTTGCTGAGGAGAAAATGATGAATTTGAAGAAGATGTTGCTGCTGATGATGGCTCTGATGAGGATGCAAAAGAAGATGATGATGAGGAAACAGAAGATGACTACTGAAAGTTGTCTTCCCTTTACTTTATTTTATTTTATTGTTTTGGTTGTGTAAGGGCTTAATGCCCAGGATAATTTACTTTTGTTTGGGTGTGTACTTTAATTACTCTATATTGTGTAATTAGTTTTTGAGTTAGTCTTTCTTCCTTTTTCATATTATGGCTAAAAAGGGGGAGTAATACTAACTTTACTAACCACTGCTGACTGCTACTAACCTTTGAGGGGGAGTAGTGTTGCTTGCTGAAGAAGGTACTGGTTGAGGGGGAGACAAAGTTTTTATTACACTGCTGTTCTGATGATCTGGTCTCCTTAGTTCTGAATAATTCTGTCTGCAGGTTAATTGTAGTTAGTTTTAGCCAAAATCTGCCAAAAGGGGAGATTGATGAGTCCAAGCCTTTAAGGTTGGCATCAATTTTGGTAAAACTAATCCAACAGAAAGATGTTGGGCAAGATGTCCTAACATGTTGAACTGACTTCAGGTTAAGGTGTTAGACAAGATGTCCTATCATGTTGATTCGACATCTTTTTCTGTTACAATTTGGAATAACTGCTATCTGATTTCCAGGTTTTATGGGAATGTATTTTTGTCCTAGGTGGCATCTGATATTGAGGAATCAGAGATTCTGATTCTAAAAGGAATATGCTATTTCCAAGTGTGGAGACACTTTAGGAAACTTAGGATTGAAGAAACTATTCTGGAGAAGAATAAATCGCAGATTCTGTGGAGCTGAATTGCTGCGATTTTGAAGCCCATATCCAGTTCTGTTTAGTGATATAAATAGGATGGATTTAACCTAGAATAGACACTGAATATACACAGTTGTTATTTAGTATTAGGGTTTGTACTTTTGTGAGCCTCTCTTGTATTGCGTGAATACATGAGTTGGACAGTTTATTGAGTTGTAATTGTTCGGCCACTGTTGTGATTGAAAGGGAATTGAGAAGGGTCTCATACCTAGGAGAGTCTTAGGTAGAAATATAGCATGGGTAATTTCTAGGTGTCAAGTTGTAAATGTTGAATTTTAGCTTAGAACCAATTCTACTTAGTGGATTTCATTCCTAGCTTGGTAGCCCCCAGACGTAGGTGTTGTTGATCACCGAACTGGGATAACAATTCTTGTGTGTTGCTTATTTTCTACTGTTTGTACTCTGTTCTTCATTATCCTTGTGTGAGAAGCAGAGATCAAGTGTCACGACATCCTGTCCGACATCTTAGTGATCTGCTTGACCAAAATTTCAATAACCAAAAGATAACAGATGAATGCCGGCCACAGGCGGACTCACATCATCACAAGAAAAGGAATGTCGGCTAACAGGCGGACTCACAATCAAACAAAGGTTTACCGACCGAAGGTGGGTTCATAACCAAAGGATACCATCATAAGATATATTTTCAAAAGGAAGACCGGCAGACAGGTGGACTCACATCCAAACACAAAGGTAGGCCAACCACAAGTGGACTCACAACCAAAGGTTACCATCACAAGATGGATTTTCAAAAGGAAGGCTGGCAGACAGGCGGACTCACATCCAAACAAAGGTTTACCAACCGAAAGCGGGTTCACAACCAAAGGTTACCATCACAAGATGGATTTTCAAAAGGAAGGCCGACAAACAGGCGGACTCACATCCAAACACAAAGGTAGGCCGACATACAGGCGGACTCACAACCACATATTACCATCATAAGATGGATTTTCAAACGGAAGGCCGACAGACAGGCGGACTCACATCCAAACAAAGGTTTACCGACCGAAGGCGGGTTCACGACCAAAGGTTACCATCACAAGATGGATTTTCAAAAGAAAGGTCGGCAAATAGGCGGACTCACATCCAAACACAAAGGTAGGCCGACATACATGCGGACTCACAACCAAAGGTTACCATCACAAGATGGATTTTCAAAAAGAAGGCCGACAACAGGCGGACTCACATCTAAAGGTGGTAGAATTAAAAGATTTACAAAGATGACTCCGTTGGGAAAAAAAAAAGCCTAAACAGACAACTCGATAGGGGAGTCCAAGCATGATGAACGAATTCATCGTCAACTTCACCGGGGATAAAGTAAGATTGAATCTCTTGATATATGCCACTTTCTGCTGAGAAACATCGAACAAAGATATTATCAAACCTAGCTTATGCTTCAGATGCATATGTTTGAATTTTTTTATAGCGTAATGCTCCATACGAAATGGAAACGTTACACATTTTTTTAGGATGCAATGCAAAAATGCTTATGCTATGCAAAAGACACTTCACCGAGAGAATTGCTGAGAAACCCGGAAACAAACTCTGCTGAGGAAGACAAGCTGAACGACCTTCCCAATTATAACCTCCACTAAAGATAGAACCCAAAAAGAACATCCCCTAACCCGGGAATCACGAATAACACCTGCTGAAGATAGAACCGAAAGAGAACTTCCCCTATACCGGGAATCACGAATAACACCTGCTGAAGATAGAACCCAAAGAGAACTTCCTCTATACCGGGAATCACGAATAACACCTGCTGAAGATAAAAACCAAAGACATGATACGGAAAAGTGCCAATAACAATTGGACTTAGACTCTGCCGGGGATGTCAACCATTGTTGATCTACCTATCAAGAGAATCGATACCATACTCTGCTTGGGGATTGAAATCAATAATACCAAACCTGCCGAGGAATATCGTTGAACTTAACCTGCTGTCGGGGAAACGACTGTAACTTTACCCCGCTGGGGACAAGAGCACATTGTTGTTGGTGAAATTACACTTCCTGACCTGATGAGGAAAGTAGACACCACGAAACTGTGGGGAATATAAAAGCTCTACCAGGGAGAGACATCCAACAAGTCTCCTGCTGTAGATGCAATATTGTCATGTTTAGGACAATCAGCTTCTGAATACTCGCTAGGGGAGTAATAAACCAATCTGACAGAGGGAAAGCAATCCTCTGCACTCCTTTTAGGGAGAGAGAAATTCCCAATGCTCTGCTGAGGATCTAGATCTTCAATTCTAGAGAGAAAGACTCTACTGGGGAGAAGAAATCGTGTTACCCTGCAAACACATAACAAACAACAGAATGTTCTATATGCAAAATGGCCACCTCGGTTACCATCCATAGTATCCATTGCCCAAGCAATTTTCATTTTTTTCAGTATGCTCTGTAAAGCTTAATGTTTTCACATGCAATGTTTATCAAAAATATCGGACATTTTTACAAACAAAACAGTAAAAGTAAAAACATAAATAAAAAGCTTTTTGAGTGAAATGAAAATTTTATTGATTGAATCGGCCTGTAAATAGACATTTACACATTGGAAGCAATTCTTGAAAAGAGGTAATTGCGCAAAAGTGAAGAGAAAATACATATGTCGGCAATGTGGGAACATGTATCCACCATGCTTCGATTCAACTATGACCCATATGTCTTCTATATCCACAGATGCTTTGACTTCTGAAAAGACTGACTGAGCTGATTCTTTTCCTTCGAAATTCCCATGTATCAAAATTATTCACAGATCGAACGCAGACTGCAGCTTATCACTTTCAAATCCCTAACTTTTGTCTGGATCGCCCTTTCGGGTTTTCAATCCACTGGGATACCCATTTTTGCCAAAGTTGCCTTTTCAGGTTTTCAATTCTGCAGGTTTATTCTTTTCTTTTCTTTTATCCCTAATTTTTTCCCGAACCTTTTTCTTGTGGTTCGCCGGGATGCCCTTTTTTGCCTGGACTTTCCTTTTTGTGGTCCAGCGGGTCTCTTTTTATGCGAAATATTTTTTTACTACGTCTCCGTTCACATGGGATGTAAAATCTTCGCCATCCATAGTTGAGAGTAACAAGGCTCCACCAGAGAAAACCTTTCTTACTACATATGACCCTTCATAGTTTCGAGTCTATTTGCTTCTGTGATCTCTCTGAGGAGGAATGATCCTTTTCAAAACCAAATCTCCAGTCTGAAAATACCGAGGACGCACCTTCTGATCAAAGGCCTTCTTCATCCTACTTTGATATAACCGACCATGTGCAGTGTATGTCAATCTCTTCTCCTCAATAAGGTTCAGTTGATCCAACCTAGATCATACCTATTCGGCTTCATCAAGTTTCACATCAGCCAAAATTCGTAAAGAAGGAATCTCAACCTCTAATGATAGGACTGCCTCTATACCATACACCAGTGAGAAAGGAGTTTCCCCTGTCGATGTACGCATCGAAGTACGATAACCGTGTAAAGCAAAGGGCAACATCTCATGCCAATCTTTGTATGTTATCACCATTTTCTGCATAATCTTTTTTATGTTCTTATTTGATGCTTCAACAACACCATTCATCTTCAGGCGATATGGAGAAGAATTGTGATGTTCAATTTTAAAGCTCTGGCCTAGCTCCTTCATCATCTTGTTATTCAAATTTGAACCATTATCAGTAATAATTCTCTCCGGGATACCATAACGATAGATGATGTCCTTCTTTATAAATCGGGTTACCACTTGTCTGGTGACGTTGGCAAGCGAGGCTGCTTCTACCCACTTCGTGAAATAAACAATAGCAACCAGAATAAAATGATTCCCACTGGAAGAAGTCGGCTCAACCTTTCCAATCATATCGATGCCCCACATAGTAAAGGGCCAAGGAGATGTCAACACATTCAGAGGAGTAGGCGGTACGTGCACCTTATCAGCATAAATCTGGAATTTATGGCATTTTCTGGCGTATTTGAAATAATCAGACTCCATAGTCATCCAGTAATACCCTGCCGTCAACAGTTTTCTGGCCATAGCATGCCCATTAACATGAGTACCGAAAGACCCCTCGTGAACCTGTTCCATCAACAGGCCTGCCTCGTGCTCATCAACACAACGCACCAAGACCATGTCAAAATTCCCTTTATGCAACACATCATCCTCGTTCAAAAAGAAATTGCCCGCTAACCTCCTTAGAGTTTTCTTATCCTTGGTAGATGCCTTGCCGGGTATTCTTGACTCTTAAGAAAGCACTTGATGTCATAATACCACGGTTTGCCATCTGATACATCTTCGACTGCAAACACAAAGGTCGGTCTATCAAGACACATAATTCTGATCGATGGAACTTCATTCCATAAATTCACCTTGTACATTGAAGCCAACGTTGCCAACACATCGGCCATCTGATTTTCAGCCCGGGGTACATGATGAAAGTCAACCCTATCAAAGAACGGCAACAACCTTCTGGTGTAGTTCTTGTAAGGCACCAAGTTTACCTGACGAGTTTCCCATTCTCTTTTAATTTGATTAATCACCAACGCAGAATCACCATACACATCAAGGTTCTTGATTCTCAAATCAATGGCCTCTTCCAACCCCATGATGCATGCTTCATACTCTGCCTCGTTGTTGGTGCATATGAACGCTAATCGGGCAGTGAAGGGTATATGAGGACCCCTTGAAGTCGTAATGATTGCCCCGATTCCGTTACCATTTGAATTAACAGCCCCATCAAAGATTAAACTCCACTGAGATTCAATTTCTGGTCCTTCGTCAGGCAAAGGTTCATCATAGTCTTTCATCTTCAAAAACATGATATGCACATCTGGAAATTCAAACTTCATCGGTCGATAATCCTCGATCGGTTGTTGAGCAAGATATTCTGACAAAACACTTCCCTTAATGGCTTTCTGGGAAACATACTGAATATCATATTTTGTCAGGATCATCTGCCAACGAGCTATTCTCCCAGAAAGTGCTTGCTTCTGAAACACGTACTTAATCAGATCCATCTTCGAAATCAATAGGGTTGTGTGGTTTAACATATATTGTCTTAAACGCTTAGCTGCCCAGGCGAGTGCACAACATGTCTTTTCCAGCATTGAGAACCTTGAATCACAATCAGTGAACTTTTTACTCAGGTAGTAGATGGCATGCTCTTTCCTACCTGTCTCGTCGTGTTGACCGAGCACACACCCCATCGAATTCTCAAGAACCGTAAGATACATAATCAACGCTCTTCCTAGCACTGGCGGCTTAAGGATCGGAGGTTCCTGTAAATATTCTTTATTTTCTTAAACGCCTTTTGACAGTTTTTATTCCACCTAACCTCTTGATTTTTTCTCACCAATTTAAGTATTGGTTCACATATGGCTGTAAGATGAGAGATGAACCTAGCTATGTAGTTCAGTTTCCCTAAGAAACCACAAACCTCTTTTTCCGTTCTTGGTTCAGGCATATCTTGTATGGCTTTTACTTTAGCAGGATCTAACTCAATACCTCTTTCGGTGACAATGAAGCCCAACAATTTACCAAATCTCACCCCGAAGGTGCACTTATTTGGATTCAACCTCAATCTGAATTTCCTCAACCTTTCAAACTGCTCCTGAAGATTTACCAAATGCTCCTCCTCCGTTTGTGACTTCGCAATCATGTCATCAACATAGATCTCAATCTCTTTGTGAATCATATCATGAAAGAGAGTCACAATCGCCCGCTGATAGGTTGTCCCAACATTTTTCAATCCAAAGGGCATTACATTGTAACAGAAAGTTCCCCACAGTGTTATGAACGTCGTCTTCTCCATGTCCTCTGGGGCCATTTTGATTTGGTTATACCCAGAGAAGCCATCCATGAAGGAAAATACGAAATACTGAGCAGTGTTATCAACTAACACGTCAATGTGGGTAATCGCGAAATCATCTTTTTTGCTTACTTTATTCAAGTCTCGATAATTAACACACATCCTTACCTTTCCATCCTTCTTAGGTACAGGAACGATATTAGCAACCCATGGAGGATAATTCGTTACGGCAAGAAAACCAACATCTAACTGCTTCTGAACCTCTTCTTTGATTTTGACAGCCATGTCCGGTATGGTTCTCCTCAATTTCTGCTTGACCGGAGGACAACCCTTTTTAAGTAGCAACAGGTGTACAACAATATCCGTGTCAAGCCCAGGCATGTCTTGGTAAGACCAGGCGAAGATGTCCATATACTCTCACAACATTTTAATCAATCTTCCCTTAATACTGTCTTCCAAGGCGGCCCCAATTCTAACTTCCTTTTTCACGTCCTCGGTGCCCATATTAACAGTCTCAATGTCCTTCTGATGAGGTAAAATGATTTGTTCCTCCTGTTTCAGCAGTCTGGATAATTCCTTAGGCAAGGCACAGTCTTCGTCAGTCTCTTCCTCGGCCTGATAAATGGGATTGTCAAAGTCATACCGAGCCATAGCTGAATCATTATTGGTAGAATCTGAATTGATAAACATGCATGAGTGATGTTTTATGTTTATTATGAATGCAACAATGAACAAACAAAAACACATTGCCATTTTTCTTTCATTAAATGCAAAAGGAAAAACAGGGAGCAAAACATTTGATTGTAAAAACGTCATTTATTAATGATGAAATTGAAAAGCAAAACATTGTGGCCCTACAGAATGAAATCACTACATCTTGGGCATAATGTAGGACTTAACATATGCAGAAAACAATAACAATTACTCTTCGTCGGTGACTTGGATGACTTCCTCTGAAGACCAGTTGCGCAACTCCTGACCAGGAACACTTGGACGGATCCACTCATCCATATCGTAATCATTGTCACCTTCATCCTCCCCAATAGCATTGATTCTGTTGAAAAATACTCCAGCACTAGTAAACCGAACCGGACCACTGTACTTTGGAGGCTCTTGAGACGACTTGGATGGCTTATATCCTAAATCATGCTTATTCTGCTTCATCGGGATTTCCAGCACCTGGCCCCATCTCCGAGAATCACCAGACTCTACCACTGCACGAGCATCCTTGAATGAAGACAATGAAATTTCAGGCTCTTTAACCTCCACAGAAGGCTCATTCGGAATCTAAACAGCTTCAAAAGCTTGACATAAAGTTTCGTGGATTTCTCCATCCACTTCCACATACTTGAAGGTCGACAGATGACTGACCATTATGTCCTCCTCACCACACACCGTGATAACCTTACCTTCAACCATATACTTCAATTTTCGATGCAACGTTGATGTTACTGCCCCAACATGATTAATCCAGGGGTTGCCCAGTAAACAACTATACGCTGACTGAATATCCATAATATAGAAAGTCGTGTTGAAAATCTATGGCCCCACCTTGATGGGCATAACAATCTCTCCAAACACGGATCTCTTGGGACCATCAAAAGCACGCACCACCAAATCACTAGGCGTGCAAATTAACCCTTGTGTGTCGAGCTTTATGAGTGCCTTTTTCAGAAGAACATTTAACGATGAACCGGTATCCACTAACACATGTGCCAACAATGAACCCTTGCACTCCATGGAGATGTGCAAAGCGTTATTGTGGTTCCTCCCTGCGGGAGTCAAATCCAGATCAGTAAAACCCAAGCCATTCCCAGCGTTCACGTGTGCCACCACACCTTCGAGCTGATTCACAGAAATCTCTTGTGGCACGCATGCGGCATTTAACACCTTTAGCAATGCATTTCTATGAGCTCCTGAGCATAACAACAATGACAGAATGGAGATCTTGGAAGGCGTCTAATGCAACTGATCCATAATTTTGTAATCGCTTTTCTGTATTAACCTCATGAATTCATTCACGTCATTCGAGAAAGAGTCATCAACCTGTTTTTGTGCAGATTCATTTGCAACTTGTTTTTGTCTGGAATTATCAACCACTTGTTTACCCTTATCTTGACTTGAAATACCCACATTTTCATTAGACGACGAAAATACTCTACCACTTCTTATAATACCTCCGGCCCCCACAATATTCTCAACAACAAATCCTGTGCCTGACGAACCCACTAGCTCTTGTTTTTGTCCATTGCGAAATACTTCAGCCCCATAATTCCATGGAATGGCTTTAGTACTTTCATAAGGTATTGGACCTGGAACAGTAATAATAACCGGTGCTTGCCTTACCGGTGCCGAAATCTGCATTGTCTTGTAAGGGATAGATATAGTAGCAACATCATCCCCATTATCAACAACCTTCTTCGCACTATTAGCTCTATCAAACTACAACTTCCCGTACTCAATCATCATCTGAATACCTGATTTCAATGAATCACAACCCTTTGGCTGCAGCAGACACTCTTGACAATCATTTGTACACCCCGTAAACACTCCACCTTTTAGCAAACGTTCTTTGATAAATAATAAGGGAGTTTTTAGCTCATTAACATCCAGTACCAAATCTAACTTCTCTCCATCCTCGATAGCATTAGCCCTTGCCACACCATGATTAAGCATAGGGTTCTAAATCACATTTGGACCATCGTTGGTGAAATTGATAGCTTTTGAATCAAGCAAGTCCTGGACCTTGTGCTTGAAGGCTTTACAGTTATCAATATTGTGGCCTGGAGCCCCGAAATGAAACTCACAGTGTCGCGGCCGACAAAAATATCGAGTCGCCATCATATTTTTTTAAGGAAAATAAATGATAAACCTAAAATCCTAATCCTAAGGGTAGAGATTCCTAAGGTTCGGGAGTCGGTTAAGTGAGAGGAAGGTGTTAGGCACCCCTCACCTCCATTGTACTCAACGGGATCCTCCTTAAATTCTAGGGTATGTTTGTTTGTTATTTTAATGTTTAGCTTTTTATTTTTATTTACAAAAAATCCTATTATCATACAAAGAAGAAAAATTAATCCAAGAGGGAACCCTAAGTTTTATTATTATTATACTCGCTAGGGTTTACAACCCTATGCCTACGTACCTTCAATTTTGTAAGGATCAAGAGTAACCATAGTTCACCTCCCCTAACCCATATCCTTATCCTTATTCCCATTCCTAATCCTAATCCAAATCCAAATCCTAATCTTAATCTTAATCCTAATCCTTTATTTATACTCTTGGATTACCAGAGTCATATCCCATATCCTTATCCCTTATTTATACTATTGGGTGAAGAGTTCTATCCCTTAAATCCTATCCATTATTTATACTCTTGGAAGAAGGGTTATATCCCTTAAATCCTATCTATTATTTATACTCTCGGAAGAAGAGTTTTATCCCTTAAATCCTATCCATTATTTATACTCTTGGAAGAAGAGTTTTATCCCTTAAATCCTATCCATTATTTATACTCTCGGAAGAAGAGTTCTATCCCTTAAATCCTATCCATTATTTATACTCTTGGAAGAAGAGTTTTATCCCTTAAATATCCCTTGTAATATCCATTATAATTATCCGTTATCCCAAAAATAAAATAAAAAAACTCCTTTAAATCTTCGTAAGAAAAACATCCCAAAGAAATATCTTTAATCCCATTAATTCTTAAATAAACTTATAACAATAATTTTTCCCAAATAAATCCCCATTTTAAAACCCAAAATTAAATCCATATACCAAAATTATAAACCTGTATGAAAATCCATATTTTTAAATCCCCCATTATTATAAACCCATATTGAACAAAATCTCAAAAATTGTAAGAATAACATAATTAAACAATTTTAGCAAATTATAATAAAATTCCCTTTTTAACATTTAAATTCCAAAAATCCCAAAACATTTATTCGCCATTTTAAAATCATTAATCTCCAATATCCATGTTAATTCCCAAAAATCTTCCAATTTAGATGTTAAAAGGAAAAAAGTTTCCAAATAATCCTTTATTAAATTTTTATATTAAACCCATTAATTATTTAATATTAACGAATAATTATTTAAACCCTAATATAAATATTTATTAAGCCAATTAAAATTATAAATTAAATAATTTATTAATTTCCAAAATAAATAAACTCAAATCATGAGTTACAACCCACATTTATTATAAATTAAACCTATATTTAAAAAGTTTTTCTTTTTCCAAAATTATAATTAAAGTCCAAAGATTAATTATAAAAAACAAATAAATTATAATAACCAAAAATATAAATTAAACCAAAAAATAATTATAAAAAAAAACTAAAATTACCATACCCAAAAATATAACTTAAACCCAAATCATGTTAATCCTAAATGTGTATAATCTTTTAATCATTATGATTAAAACATTTAATTAAATGATTCAATTTCCAATCTTAATACTTATTATCCTAATTATATGCATCTTGATCCCTTAATCCTTAATAAAAAAATAATTAAAATATTTTAATTTATTTATTTGATTCATAATCCTGATCATGGTTATGTTGTGAATGATCGTTGAGATCATTACACAGTGATGTTGAATTCATATGGATATACAAATTCAGGTAAAGACACATTTTCCCCTTTTTTTTTTATTATGTTAATAGTCATATTAACCATAATAAGACTTAACTAAAATTAATCATATACTCCAAACAAACTTAAATATATACAAAGCCCAAATTAATCATATATATATACACACAGTAATTAATCCAATTCTCAAATTGCAAGTCAAAAAAAATTCAAGAGTGAATATATACAATTGATAATAACTTGATGATACCAACCTGGTGTGCCGTGACCCACTTAAATTGCTCCCTCCCTTCTTTTCTTTTCGTTCCTCGCGTTCTCCTTTGTGTATCCCTTTTCTCCTTATTGTATTCCTTTGCTCCTTGATAATTTCCTTTATGCTTTTCTTCCTTTTCCTTTAGTGCGAGACCCCTTTTTCCCTTTTTGTGTTATTGTTCTTCAATGTGAAGAACAACAACTTTTTAAACTGATTTATTTGTGAATTGTCTCTGAGAAAGAATGTGAAAAACCAGCTCTATTTATAGATAAAAAATTAGGTCAAACATTGAATGGAATTTGTCAGTTTTGGAAGGTTTTAATCTGATCTGATTTTCTCTATTTCTTGGAGCCCAAGCCAATGAATCTGGATGGATTCATGGCTTGATGAATTTAGATAAAAAAATATATTTTAAAATAAAGAAAATAGGCTAATAATGATAATGAGAAAAAAATATTTGATTGATTTTTATTTTTATTTCTATGATTTTTGAGATTTTTTCCATAAAATATTGATTTTAATGAAAAAAAATCATATTTTTAAAATTGCATTAAATACAAATACGAAAATTAAAAATTGAATATTAAAAAATGATTTTTTTGTGATTTTTTTATTAAAAATAAAATAAATAAAAAAGTTAGTAGTAAAGAAAAAACAAATACAACCTTAAAAGTGAGAAATATGGGATTCGAACTCGTGACCTCTCACACTTATATCCCTTATACCCCTCTTCCTACCAACTAAATCATTCCATTTATTCGAAATAAAATAGAATTAGCGAGTATATAATAATTTAATAATAATTCCATGATAATGTTAATATTAATAATATTATTAATACTCTAATAACCCCATTATGACCATAATGTAATTTTGATTAAAAATTAATCTAATCCTAATAACAATAATCTATCCCCATATAAATTTATCCTACCCAAATAATCCCCTTAATATTTACCATTATAATCTTCTATATATAAAAAATAGAAGGGTGGTCAAAATTTGGGGTACGACAGCTGCCCCTATTTAATCAGCTTCAAACTGAGATGATGATGACGACGAGTCTTCATCTTCTTGGTTAGGAGGTGATTAAATATAAAGAGGAGACATAATTTTGACCGCGGAGCAATAAATTCCGGAGTTGAGTGAGGATTGAACAATCCTCAGTGCTCTGTTAGTATCCCATTTTGATTTATCCCTTATGATATTTTATTGGTATGATTCCCATAGAAATCGGGCTGGACCCTAACGATCATCTGGTCGTTGTTTCATAAACCCTGGTGGACCCCCTTGATAACATTCCTTGGTAAAATTTCAATAAAACCCCTGTGACAACTTTTAATGGAACCCCTTGGTGATAACACCCCGGCAAAGTTGTCTGATAAATCCCTGATGGAGCCCCTGATGATAAAACCCTTTTGATAAATTCTAATAGAACCCACTTTTTTGAAAAAATTCCGGTAGAACCCTTTTTTTTTTAATTCTAAAAAAAAAAATTGGATGAAAATCCCTAGATGGAACCCCTTGAACAAAATCCAGTAGAACCCCTGATACAACTCCTTGACGAAACCCCTTGGACGAAAATCCCTTAATAGAACCCCTTGGATAAAAAATTCGGTAGAACCCCTTTTGGATAAAAATCTCTTGATAGAAATTTTTGTAGAACCCCTGATAAATCCCTTAATAAAATCCCTTTTGATAAATCCCTCGGTAAAACCCCTTTGGTAAAACCCTTGATAAACCCTTTTGAAAACTCTGGTAGAACCCCTAAGAGAAAAAAAATCTGGTAGAACCTCTTTAAAAATCCTGAATAACCCTTTAACAAATCCCTTGACAAGAATCTGGTGAAACCCTTTTTTATGAAATCCTTTTTGATAAAATCCCTTTGATAAAATCCCTTTGATAAAATCCCTTTTATAAAATCCCTTTGATGAAACCCCTTAAAATTCATTGACAACCCTTGATAAAATCCCTTATGAAACCCCCTTGATAAATCCCTTGGTACAACCCTTTTGGTAAATCCATGTTCGAACCCTTAAAAAAAATCCTGATATAATCCTTTTGATAAATCCCTTAATGAAACCTCTTTTGGTTGAATCCCATTGATAAAATTCCCTTGATAAAATTCCTTGATAGAATTCCTTTGGTAAAATTCCCTTATTGAACCCCATTGATAAAACTCCCTTGGCGATAAAATTCCATGATACAATTCTTTAATTGAATACCATTGATAAAACTCCATTGGCGATAAAATTCATTTGATAGAGTTCCTTAATTGAACCCCATTGATGATACTCCATTGATAAAATTCCTTGATTGAATTTCTTGACAAAAACCCCCGAGTAAACTCTTGTGATAAAAGTATGATGAAAATTCCTAACGGAGCCCTTGATAAACCCTTAAGGGAATCCTTGGATGAAACCTTTAAATGAAACCCCTTTAGATGAATCCTTTAAACCCTTAGGTGAACCCTTTAAATCAAGCTCTTAGATGAATCCTTTATGCGAAACCCTTAAATGAAACCTTGGTGGAATCCCTTTGATAAATCTCTAGTAAAACCCCTAATAGAACCCTTGAAAAAAACCCTTAGTGGAACTCTTGATGAAAATCCTAAGATATTTGATGAAACATATCCCTTATGAAGGCCATGTTGCCGAGCTATGGATGTGAGAGATGAAGACCTACTCACTGATGGATGATAATCCTGTAAAATACTTTATCGAAGCGATGTTTCAATGATACAGTTGGGGATTAAACCCCTAAGAGTAATTATGAACCCTATGCATGTATGCATGTTTGTGTATATGAGTGCATGTATGCATGTTCATGTATGCATGTGATGTTATGTTATATATGCCCGATTAGATGCTAGAGCGTAGCGACATGATTAATGCATGACAATGATTTTAGTGTCTCCATAAGTGCCCCAATCTGTTGGGTTTTTGAAGAGTTTTTCCTCAATATGAGTTTGTATTTGAATATTTTCCATTGTATTGTCCTCTGGAGAAATTTACCCTTGGAATGATATGCTCCAAATAAACCATTTTTTTAAGCGGTTCCTTTTGATTAATCCTTGTAATGTCCCAGATTGATTGAGTTTTGAAAAGTATGCCTGAAAAGAACTTAGATCCCACCATGATTCGATATGACCTTGATATGGATTGCCCCAGTATTTGAGTCCTGAAAAATATGCCCCTGATTATTAGGATCTGGAGGAGTATCTTGAGAAAAAACTTGGATCCCACCATATTACGACCTTGATAAGGACTGCCCCCAATATTTGAATCTTGAAAAATGTGCCCCAGTGTTTGAATATTTGAAAGGTATGCCCCTGATTAGACTGAATCTTGGAGTGGTTGATTTAAATGTGCGCTTGAGGTGGCCTGCCCAATTATGAGCCCCTTGAAAGGTCCTACTCCTTATTATTAGAGTCATGGAGGTATTGACATAGGTGTGCCAAATCTTTGGATGCTTTGCCCCTAGTTAGTAGGATCTTCAGATGATGTACCCCTATGATCATTAGGTTTTGCCCCTTGGTTGGAAGGATTCCTTGGTAATTTTCCCCTTAATCATAAATGTCTTGAATCCTTGTGCCCCTGATCAGTCCTTTGTTGAAATTTCTTTAATGCTAAGTATGGATTTGTGAAAAAAAATGTTCCCTTTGGAAAGTAATTATAACACCATGTTCATGCAAGTTTTGAAATCCAAAATTTATATAAGGCGTATGATAGATGGTATTCGTCCATGAGGTTGGCGCGAATGAGAATGGGAAAATGATTATTTAACAAACATTCAGATTTGGAGTCAGTTTAACAACGACTTTGCCGAGTATGCTTTTATAGTGCCCCTAGCTTCAATTAGGACTTTTATATGTTGTAACGTGGCCTGGTTCACGGTTAAAAAAAACAAAGATACAAGGCTCAAATTTGAAATTTAACCCGCCCCATTATCCTTGATGTTCTCCATTCCTAAATCCAATTAACCCAACAAATGCGTTCATCATGCAAGAGAAAATTTCCAGTCATGGTGATTAAAAGGTATACTGGTTTAAGCACTTTATGAAATTTTTTTTTGGTGCAGTCACCCTCTCTCATTTATAAGATTCTTTTAATCCCTTATTTTTGCATGGACCAATTCTTTTGAATTTAGTGGTCCATCGGGATACCCTTATTTTGCCTAAGTCAATTTTCATCTTTTTTCTAATTTTTTCTTTTTGACTTAGCGGGGTTTTTTCCTTTTTTTTGGAAACAAATCTTGAGTTTTTGCTTTTGGTTTCGAATGGGTGTGACTCCCATGCTTGATATTATGAGTTTTTATCTCCCTTGCTTCCTCGATGTTGAATGGTGCAAGGAAGAATATGTGCTTAAACTTTTATCCTTGTGATTAGGTGTACTGATTCCCTTGCATTAGGACGCATTGTTGAATTAATTGAAATCAACCCTGCCCCTGGTTAAGATTAAGGTTTTTTTTAATATAAAGAAACACCGACTTCTGGCTCGAGGGGGTTGACTACGAATTATCTCCTTATTTCTCCAGTGTTTGGGGAGTGAAACAATGCCTTACATCTTCAGCCAGGTCATACCATTAAAGCATACATCAGCAAATTCATTTGTTTATTTACATCCTTATCCTCCTAAGTTTGTTGAAGAGGTGAGGTGAAATGGAAAAGCGTTGATTCCCTTTTTTATTTTTTTATTTTTTTTAATTTTTTTATAAGAAAGAGTGAAAACGAATGGATGAATTCCAAAAACATGCATGTTTATTTTATTAAAATTATATCCTGAAAGGTATAACCTTTAATACAAACAACACTTAGCAAAACAGAAATTACAACTGGAAATGATAAAGTCCCTTGATCCCAGGGGTAAGCTTCCTTGTTGATCCAACCAATTTTGGAAGACTTCTAGGTGTCATTCCACTTGTAAAAATAAGGGGTGACTTTTAATCCATGGGACTCCTCCTTTGAAATTCGGTTGCAGGTCTTGTGCTTTGAGCTCATAAATTGTAGTGTCTGAATAGGGTCAAATAATTGCAGCTTCACTAAGGCACCTTCGACTAAGTCATGAGACATTGGTGTAGGATCTAGTTCCCTTCCAAGCTTCCTTTATTGTGATTGCGTGGGGCTGCATACTTTATAGCGGAGGCACTACCCATGGTTGTTGTATTTGAGGCTCTAAGTGGGCCTCTGGCTGGCATGTTGAAGGGTTACCTTCTTTCTTCAACGAAACTTCCCCCTTGTTGGGTTCCTCCAAAGCTTCTTGAGATATCCTTCAAGTTCCTTTTGTGAGTACCGAGAAACCTCTTAGCTCTTGATAGTGCAAATGTATGTGTATGCATGCAAATGCATGAAAATGCATGGGGTATGCAAAAATATTTTTTTTCTTTGTTTTTAAGGTATGCTAAAAGTTTTTTTTTGCAATGCAATAGTCACATTAGGATAGTGACAGATAAGGAAACCCCTACTAGTTTAGGAAAGTTATGGATATAAAATCCACACATTAGCTTAAGGATAATGCCGAATATAAAGACACCTCGTTTAAGAGATCTCCTTATAGATGGGGATAATGATCGACATGGAAAGCCCAAATGGGTTTAGGGATGCAAGCATAACCTAGCTAAGGTAAGCCCCTTATGATAGGATAGATCTAAGTTTTATCTACCCAATCCCCTCACATGTAGGATATACGGTTTTTGTTTTTTTTCATGATATCCCTAGAATTTAGACTATACCCTCGTTTTACCATGGGAAAGATCAAGCCTTCCTACGGTAAACCGTTGGGATAAGTCTCATCTAGGGAGACCCTAGTAACGACCCTTGAGGGTTGAATACTTAGGATCACCATGAGTTGATAGGGTTTTCTAAAGGTCCTCAGAATCTTGAACCACATCCAAATCATCAACTATGTTAAGGGCTAGCCTCAACAGGAAGATAACTTTGGAGGGTCTATTTGAGTGTGGCATCAATGCATAGTCGGGATGTTACATCCCTTCCATTAACATTTATGTTCCACGTCCTAACTTAGGGTATCCTCCAAGCTTGGGTTTTAGCTTCACACATTACAATATCCCAATCTAATGCATGATGACAATATAATCAATATGAATAACAAATATAATAAATAAAAACAAAATATAAAACATATAATAATCATGAAAATATATAAACAAAACAGTAAACAACCAAGACAAACAAACAAGGACCTTAAAATCTAAGGTTAGGATGGACTCTCTTTAGGGAGGCTCCCCAGCAGAGTCGCCAGTTGTCGCGGCCGGCAAAAATATCGAGTCGCCATCATATTTTTTTAAGGAAAATAAATGATAAACCTAAAATCCTAATCCTAAGGGTAGAGATTCCTAAGGTTCGGGAGTCGGTTAAGTGAGGGGAAGGTGTTAGGCACCCCTCACCTCCATTGTACTCAACGGGATCCTCCTTAAATTCTAAGGTATGTTTGTTTGTTATTTTAATGTTTAGCTTTTCATTTTTATTTACAAAAAAATCCTATTATCATACAAAGAAGAAAAATTAATCCAAGAGGGGACCATAAGTTTTATTATTATTATACTCGCTAGGGTTTACAACCCTATGCCTACGTACCTTCAATTTTGAAGGATCAGAGTAACTGTAGTTCACCTCCCCTAACCCATATCCCTATCCTTATCCCCATTTCTAATCCTAATCCTAATCCTAATCTTAATCTTAATCTTAATCCTTTATTTATACTCTTGGATTACCAGAGTCCTATCCCATATCCTTATCCCTTATTTATACTATTGGGTGAAGAGTTCTATCCCTTAAATCCTATCCATTATTTATACTCTCGGAAGAAGAGTTCTATCCCTTAAATCCTATCCATTATTTATACTATCGGAAGAAAAGTTTTATCCCTTAAATCCTATCCATTTTTTATACTCTCGGAAGAAGAGTTTTATCCTTTAAATCCTATCCATTATTTATACTCTCGGAAGAAGAGTTTTATCCCTTAAATCATATCCATTATTTATACTCTCGGAAGAAGAGGTTTATCCCTTAAATATCCCTTGTAATATCCTTTATAATTATCCCTTATCGCAAAAATAAAATAAAAAAACTCCTTTAAATCTTCATAAGAAAAACATCCTAAAGAAATATCTTTAATCCCATTAATTCTTAAATAAACTTATAACAATAATTTTTCCCAAATAAATTCACATTTTAAAACCCAAAATTAAATCCATATACCAAAATTATAAACCTGTATGAAAATCCATATTTTTAAATCCCCCATTATTATAAACCCATATTGAACAAAATCCCAAAAATTGTAAGAATAACATAATTAAACAATTTTAGCAAATTATAATAAAATCCCCTTTTTAACATTTAAATTCCAAAAATTCCAAAACATTTATTTGCCATTTTAGAATAATTAATCTCCAATATCCATGTTAATTCCCAAAAATCTTCCAATTTAGATGTTAAAAGAAAAAAAAGTTTCCAAATAATCCTTTATTAAATTTTTATATTAAATCCATTAATTATGTAATATTAACGAATAATTATTTAAACCCTAAAATAAATAATTATTAAGCCAATTAAAATTATAAATTAAATAATTTATTAATTTCCAAAATAAATAAACTCAAATCATGAGTTACAACCCACATTTATTATAAATTAAACCCATATTTAAAAAGTTTTTCTTTTTCCAAAATTATAATTAAAGTCCAAAGATTAATAGTAAAAAACAAATAAATTATAATATCCAAAAATATAAATTAAACCAAAAAATAATTATAAAAAAACCAAAATTACCATACCCAAAAATATAACTTAAACCCAAATCATGTTAATCCTAAATGTGTATAATCTTTTAATCATTATGATTAAAACATTTAATTAAATGATTCAATTTCCAATCTTAATATTTACTATCCTAATTATATGCATCTTGATCCCTTAATCCTTAATCAAAAATTAATTAAAATATTTTAATTTATTTATTTGATTCATAATCCTGATCATGGTTATGTTGTGAATGATCGTTGAGATCATTACACAGTGATGTTGAATTCATATGGATATACAAATTCGGGTAAAGACACGTTTTCCCCTTTTTTCATTATTATGTTAATAGTCATATTAACCATAATAAGACTTAACTAAAATTAATCATATGCTCCAAACAAACTTAAATATATACAAACCCCAAATTAATCATATACATATACACACAGTAATTAATCCAATCCTCAAATTGCAAGTAAAAAAAAAAAATTCAACAGTGAATATATACAATTGATAATAACTTGATGATACCAACCCGGTGTGTCGTGACCCACTTAAGCTGCTTCCTCCCTTCTTTTCTTTTCGTTCCTCGCGTTCTCCTTTGTGTATCCCTTTTCTCCTTTTTGTATTCCTTTGCTCCTTGATAATTTCCTTTATGCTTTTCTTCCTTTTCCTTTAGTGCGAGACCCCTTTTCCCTTTTTGTGTTGTTGTTCTTCGATGTGAAGAACAACAACTTTTTAAACTGATTTATTTGTGAATTGTCGGTGAGAAAGAATATGGAAAACCAGCTCTATTTATAGAAAAAAAAATTAGGTCAAACATTGAATGGAATTTGTCAGTTTTGGAAGGTTTTAATCTGATCTGATTTTCTCTATTTCTTGGAGCCCAAGCCAATGAATCTGGATGGATTCATAGCTTGATGAATTTAGATAAAAAGTATATTTTAAAATAAAGAAAATAGGCCAATAATGATAATGAGAAAAAAAATATTTGATTGGTTTTTATTTTTATTTCTATGATTTTTGAGATTTTTTCCATAAAATATTGATTTTAATGAAAAAATCATATTTTTAAAATTGCATTAAATACAAATACGAAAATTAAAAATTAAATATTAAAAAATGACATTTTTGTGATTTTTTTATTAAAAATAAAATAGAAAAAAAAGTTAGTAGTAAAGAAAAACAAATACAACCTTAAAAGTGAGAAATATGGGATTCGAACTCGTGACCTCTCACACTTATATCCCTTATACCCCTCTTCCTACCAACTAAATCATTCCATTTATTCGAAATAAAATAGAATTAGCGAGTATATAATAATTTAATAATAATTCCATGATAATGTTAATATTAATAATATTATTAATACTAATATTAATACTCTTATAACCCCACTATGACCCTAATGTAATTTTGATTAAAAATTAATCTAATCCTAATAACAATAATCTATCCCCATATAAATTTATCCTACCCAAATAATCCCCTTAATATTTACCATTATAATCTTCTATATATAAAAAATAGAAGGGTGGTCAAAATTTGTGGTACGACACACAGTGTGCATTGGCGTCGTACCCAGGTGGCAGAGTGGCCGTGGGTGGAGCCAAAGTCCTCTTTTGCACTAACTGTAATTGTAGTAGATGCTGCAGTAACTGGGCATACGACATAGGTGGAACCTCAAAATGCCTGTTCACTTTGGGTCTGTCCTGATATCGGCGCGGTGTAGTGTTCTGTTGCTGTGGCGCAGCCGGAATGGCTACGGTAGCAACTTGTTGAGTAAAGTTTTGATGGGCCTTGCCTTTTCGCCGATCTGATGAAACAAAGTTCGCATCACCTTCCCTTTTCTTGACAATTCCCCCATACGGCTTCTTATTTCCTCCAGATGAGGATCCACCACTGCTTGGTATCTTACCGATCTTAATACCACTCTCAACCCTCTCTCCAGCCAACACCAGGTCTGAGAATCTAGCAGACAAACAACCCACCAACCTTTCATAGTAAGGCCCTGGTAGCGTAGCCATGAACATGTCTATAAGTTCTCTCTCCATCATAGGAGGTTGAACTCTAGCAGTTAATTCACGCCACCTCTGGGCGTACTCTTTAAAGCTTTCATTGTTTTTCTGCGAAAGATTTTGTAGCTGCATTCTGTTCGGTGACATATCCGTATTATACTGGTAATGTTTAATAAATGCCTCAGCAAGCTCCCTCCAACTACGAATATGAGTCCTCTCCAGCTGCATATACCACTCTAAGGATGCCCTAGCCAGGCTATCCTGAGAGAAATGCATCAGCAGCTTCTCATCATCCGAATAGACAGACATCTTCCTGTAATATGCCCTAATGTGAGTCTTAGGACAGGTAGTTCCAGTGTACTTATCAAAGGCAGGCATTTTGAACTTGTGAGGAATTTTCACACCTGGGACCAAACCCAAATCAGCCATGTCAAGACCCAAAGAATTCTGATTTTCAAAAGCTTTCATCCTTTCTTCAATCAGCTTAAACTTCTTATCAGCCTCAGTTGGGAGGCCAGCATCCACACCTTGCATAGAGAACACATCATTCTGATGATCTTCCTCCCAGTGATGACCCCCAACACCATGCACTGAACACACACTACCAGCTCCGCCAACCACTGCAGGGATTCCCGCAGCTGGTCCTCCGCCTGGAGGAATGACAACAGTAGGAATACCTCTGCCCGGAGGAACAACATGACCACCACTAAGACTACCTCCACCGGGAGGAACAACATGAACACCACCATGAACAATACCCTCTTCATCAACACGTGCAACGAGAGGCTGCACCAGAGTTCTCATCTGCTTTTGTCCTTGAGCTATATTGTGCATCAGCTCCATAAATTGAGCCATACGGTTACGGAAGTCTTGAAGTTTGGCTTGGACCTAATCCATAGCTCTTTGTTGGTTGTTGCGAGTAGCGTACCGATGAATGCGAGATTCCACAATCCTGCTATAGAACACCAGGCAGAGATAAGAAACCCAATCAGAAACACCTGCTATGCACATGAGTATGAAAATGCAAATGTAAATGACATGTTTGAGTATTCTCAGGGTGATCTACCCATTGATTCCAGTTTTAATAACAATAATCAACAAGAATGTACGGAACACCAATAATATCTGCTCATATATAAGAAAACCGGAGAGTAATCATCAGTCAACACATACAACCCAAAATAGCGAGAGATGTCCGAATACAAAAGTCAGCGATCCCGACCAACAAGCCTGGTGGTGATCTAATACAAGAGAAAGACTAAGATACATCATCAAAATCTACCCTAGTCAGCCTTTCCCAACCTTTGCTCTCTTCACGCCAAGCCTGCACCTCCTTGAAGAGACTTCTTGTATCTGGATGCTTCGGCCTCTGGATCAATTCTTGAATAAGAGTATCACTCTCGTGCGTGACTTTCTCCAAGTACTGATAGTGCGTCTCCCAAGCGTCATCTTCGAAAACATCTTCCAGTCTGGGATCTTCCACTTTGGGCTTCTTCACCTCAGCCCGAATCTTGAGCTCTTCCAAGGTTGATAAGGTCTCATTAAGTCGCTTTTCAGTTAAGTGTCTCTGATACGCCTCTGCTCTGATTTCTTCGTATTTCTTTTTGACTTGGGTCTTTAACTTCTTGATCTGTTCTTGAAGGTCGTCTTCTTTCCTCTTATGTCTGGTCAATGCGGTGTTCCGCTGACAATCGAACTTATGGATTCTTATAAAAGCTCTATCAAACTCCTCTTTCTTTGACTTGAGTAGGCTATGGGCGCCTTTTAGATCTAGGTCTACCCGTTGTGTGCTCGCGATCTCTTCAGCTAATTCTTTTTCTTTCTTGACCAACAGTTTTGTCTTTACCCTAGCCGTATAGATAGCTTCATTCCGTTCATGTCCCAATTGACTGATCTCTCTTTTTAGCTCTTCATTTTCTTTGCGCAACTCCTCTTTTTTAGCCCACAACTTACTATATTTCTCAATCTCCGTGGTGGTGGGTTGTTCTATCATTAGTGGATATAAAGGCGGCTTGACCGTGAATGGCATAAACACCTATCCTACCCTTTTTTGAACCCATTCCACATATGGAGCACAAGCTTTGCGATCACTCTTTCCAGAAACGGTCTTCCCTTTCTTATGCGCACCTACAGCTTTCTTCAGCAAATCGGGATTAGACTCTCCTTTGAAAAATAGGGATTTCTGAACGTCCTTCTCCTTTGGTGGCTCTCTCAATGCATACTCAAATTGCCTGATAGCCAGAATAGGGTTATAGTTGATCCCCCATTTTCTTCCTATCAGAGGCACGTCGGGGAAGTCTCCACAGCTGATGATGATCTCCTTACCCAACAAACTCTGATTGACCCATACCAAATTCTCTACTCTTAGACCCATCAATCTCTTGGACCACTCTAACGATCTCCAAGTATCTACAAAGGCTCCAGACTGAGGGAGACGATCTGCAAACCACTTATAGAAGAGTGGTGCACAGCAAGAAATAAATCCTCCCATTCTCTTCTCATTCTTATAATGCAAGGAATGATACAAGTCACCGAGAAGAGTAGGTACCAGATTTTTCATAACGAATATCCTAACGACACTCATATCCACAAAGTCTGCCACATTTGGGAATAAGACAATCCCATAAACACACAAAGCAAGAATTGCATTAAAGATTATCCAACTCCTTGCATCAGCGTACTTACAAGCTTGACTGACCAGGAAATCCAGATGAAATCCTTGGAAACCTCCTTTACTAGCAACATTCTCATCCAAAACAGATTGACCCAAATGAAGAGCAGCAGCAACCTCCTCTAAATTAGGATTTTCCTTGGAATAAAAGAAAGGCGATTTCTCCTTGATGGGGATCCCCAAGATATAAGCAAACTCCTCCAATGTCGGAACCGAAGTATAGTCGGGAAAATGAAGCAACGCAGCGGAGGGCCGTAGAACTGCACCAAAGTATGAATGATCTTGTACTCATAGTCAGTGATAGTATGGACGAAGTTCACAATCCTCCCATAATCTTCTTGAAGTCTGATAGAACACCAGGATCTTCCATAGCCACTAATCCGAGAAGGGAATCCAAGGTAGGCTTTGGAAACTTGTACACAATGATATTCTTCTTGCCGGTGTTCATCTTTGACGGTCTTCAGCAACTGGAATCAAGGATAAGATACAAACCCTGGAAATAAACAAACATGTTAGAATGCAGAAATGATGCAGATGCAAACATGGGACCAAGTAGGGGTGCTCAAATAAACCGGTTATTTAAATAATCCATATCCATATCCAAATCCGGTATTAAAAACCGGTTAATTATTAGTATGGTTTTAACCAAATCCATAATTTGGACATCTATATCCAAAATAAAAACCAAATTAGTCAATTTTTTTATAAAAAAAAACTTTTAAAATTTTTTCAAAAAAAAATATATTTTTTCAAAATAAAATAAATTTTTATTTCATTTTTTTTTTGAATTTTTTTTTTCAAAAAATAAAAAAATGATTTTTTTTTATAATTAAAAAAATATATTTTTCCAAAAATTTTTAAAAACTATTTTTTTATTTTTGAACATAAATATTTTTTCTTAAAAAAATGATTTTAAAATAAAATTAAATCATAACTAATTATAAAAGTCACGTTTCGAAGAATCACATCCATAGCATCATGTGAAGTGAAACAACTCAAGAATAATCCATAAATCAACATCATATCAATCCATGAAGTTTAGGTGTGCAAAGGAACTCAAACAAGCTTGAAAATGCAAAAAAAAGTCACTATGTCCTAGTGGTAATCGATTAATCTGATGAAAAATTCAAAAAAACTTGAAAATTGGGCAGGGTAATCGATTACCCACATATGGTAATCGATTACCACTGAGACAGTGGAAAAAATAACCAGGTCAGAAGCACTTTTCAGAATCAAATGGCTTATGCATTCATCCAAATGATCATGTAATCAATTATGCACGAAATTTATATCAAATATCAGTAATCAAACACCAATTGTATCAATCAATCAACAAGATTACAAATCAAATCAAGCAAATGGATCAAATCACATTAGAAACCATGGATCTACACTGCATAAGTTGAAATTAAGCTAGATCAAGCATAGATCTAAGAAAAACCAACATACAAAGCTGAGAATTGCTTTGGTAAGTGTTTCAAACGAAAATTGATGAATCAAAGGAAGAAATCCAGAGATCTATGAAGCTTTATCAAGAACACTTGAAGATCCAAGCAATAATCCAAAAATAAGCAAAAGCTCTCCAAGAAGTGATTCCAAAACCTTGAATCTGAATTCAAACAAGTTGCTACTGCAGAATTGAACCAAGAATGAGAAGGTGATGGAGGTTTAGCTCAAGATTTCACAAATTCCAATGAAGAATTTGTAAATCTATGAATATGGAGCTTTGGGTGAGAGGTTGAAGATGAAGATAGAGGATGAAAAAGTGAGAGAGAATTGAGAGCAAATTCTGAAAATGAGGGTGAAAATAAGAGTCAATCCTTGAGGTTTGGAGCAAATATGGTTAAATAACCCCTAGGTTAGGGATCAAAATATGGTTTGGAGTGTGGGTTAGTAAGAGGAATGGAAATTAGGAGTGGAATTAGGAATGAGAGTGTTTGAATTTTGGAGGGAAATGTAATTAAATTGTGAAAATGAAGCAATTCTTCTAGATCCTTCTAACCGATGCACAAGGAAATCACATGGTAGAAACTTTGATTCAAATTCTGCAGTGCTAGAAAATGAGCAGATTGGGCAAATTTCGCCCAGGGTAATCGATTACCAATATGTGGTAACCGATTACCACCTTAAAAAATTCAAAATTTGGCGCCAAATGGAGGGAAACTTGTGGAATCGCCCGTTACTATCTGTTCTGAGCCACATTAGATCTCTAATACTTTCCATTTGATATTGCCACTGAACCATGTCTAAAATATGTTGTGAACCTCTTTCCGCACCCGAAATATCTCGCTGAAATAATACTGTCCGGTGCCGAATCGCTGAGCAAAAATAACTACTGGGGCTTCTAATAACCAAATCATCCAGTGAGCAAAATAAATGCTTGAAATGACTTTGAAAGCTATCTGTTAAGATCTGAATACTGCTGAAATAACCCTGGAACTGATGACACCCTGAGCTGCTGAAAAAATACCTTGATCCCATGTCTAAAAGAACCATGCAAATGCAAAATGACGATGCAAATGAAATGAAGCATAAGCCAATTAGAGTTAGAAACAAGAGGGAATATTTAGGGGTGCTACAGGAAGAAGCAGTAAATACTGCATGTTACATTCAGAATAGGATCTCTATAAGACCTATTATGGATAAGACTCCTTATGAACTATGAAAGAACATTAAGCCTGACATTTCTCACTTTCATTCATTTGGTTGTGTTTGTTTTATGCTCAATACCAAAGACAACTTAAACATGTTTTATTCTAAAGCTCAAAAGTGTATCATGTTAGAATACTCGGAACGCTCAAAAGGCTATAGAGTATATATAACACTGAAACAATAATTGTTGAGGAATCAATTCATGTTAAGTTTGATGATAAGCTTGACTTTGTAAAGTCAAAGCAAGTTGAAATGTTTGCATATTTGGAAATCATCAATTCAAATTCTAAAGACAAGGACTCTGAGGATAAAGACTCTGAAAGTGCTCAACATGAAAATTGAACAGTTAGCACCAGAAGTTTCTAATACACCAGCACCTCAGAGAAAGTACAAGCAAATATCCTCTTATTCTGAAGAATTAATTCTTGGGGACATGACATAACCGATAAGAACCAGATCTTCATTTATACAAGATGAAGAAATGGTTCTTGGTTCGGTGTTTATCACATGACCAACATCCATTAATGAAGCTCTGTTGGACACATAATGGATATTGGCTATGCAAGAATAACTAAATCAATTCACCAGAAATGATGTGTGGGATCTAATGCCCAGACCAAAAGGAAAACATGATATTGGAACCAATTGGGTATTCTGAAACAATCTAAATGAGTAAGGATATGTGGTAAGAAACAAAGCCACGCTGGTTGTACAAGGCTATAGTCAACAAGAAGGGATTGGCTATACTGAAACCTTTGCACCAGTGGCTATGTTAGAATCCATTTGTCTCTTAATATCCTTTTCTGTAAACTATGATATTGTTTTTATATCAAATGGATGTTAAAAGTGCATTTCTGAATGGATACATAACAAAAGAATTGTATGTTCATCAACCTCTTGGGTTTGAAAGTCATAAAAATCCTGATTTTGTTTACAAACTTAAGAAATCATTGTATGGTCTGAAACAAGCTCCCAGAGCTTGGTATGAAAAACTTATCAACTTTATTTTTGAAAATGGCTTTACTAGAGATGGGAAAATTAAAATACTTTTTGGGAATTCAAATCAATAAAGGTCTGGAAGGGACCTATATTCACCAGAGTGAGTATACAAAAGAACTTCTAAAGAAGTTTGATATGGATGATAACAAACCAACTAAGACTCCAATGCATCCAACATGCACTTTGGGAAAGGATGAGGAAAGTAAAAAGGTAGAACAAAAGCTATACAGGGGTATGATTGGTTCTCTCATATACTTAACTGCTTTTAGACCTGATATCTTGTTTAGTGTATGTTTGTGTGCTAGATTCCAATCAGATCCTAGATAATCCCATTTAATAGATATTAAGAGGGTCTTTAGATATTGAAAGGTTCTATTAACCTTAGTTTATTGTATAAGAAGTCATAAGATTAAAGGTTAGTAGGTTTTTGTGATACTGATTATGTTGGAGATAGACTTGAAAGAATAAACACTAGTGAAAACTGTCAGTTTCTGGGTGACAATCTAATGTCGTGGTCCAGCAAAAGACAACCAACCATTGCATTATCAACAATAGAAGTTGAGTACATTGCAGTAGTTGGTTATAACACAAACATTATTTGGATGAAGAGTCAAGTAGAAGATTATCAATTAAAAGATAGTAACATTCCTATCTTCTGTGATAACACTTTTGCTAACTGTTTGTCTAGGAATCCCTTCTTACGCTCTAGGGCTAAGCACATTGAGATAAAACATCACTTTATAAGAGAATATGTTCAAAAGGAAATTTTAAACTTAAAATTTATTGATACATACCATCAATGGGTTGATATCTTTACAAAACCCCTTGCTGAAGATAAGTTTGTTTTTATTTTGAAGAATTTGAAAATGGAAAATTGTCCATATTAAATGATAAATCTCAATATGTGTAGCCTCTGGATGGTTAAAATGTGATTATGGGAAACGTGACACTGAACCAGTTAACCCTCTGAAGTTAGAAAGTTCTCTGGGTCTTAAGGTCCTAAGTCCTAATCCATGGGGGACTTTCTATCTTATGGACTCTGAATGACCGTTAGGAGTTGTTTTTATGGGTAAAATAAAATCATGTTTTAGCGTCCCTATGTCATTAATTCTTTCTCCTTTCAAAAGCAGTAATGATTTCTTGTATCAAGCGTGTGAATTAACATTCCTTGTTATAGAAGTTATTATTGTAGGTTTTTGAGGTGGCGATTGAGTTTTCATTCGTCTCAGCTCTGAACCTTGATTCGTTCAAAATCTTTTCCTCAAAATCTTTTACACTTCATTTTCTCACTCTATTTAAAACCATATCTATTATTCACTCTTCATAACCTCTCTTTTCTTTTGAAATCTTCTATGAATTTTTTATCAAGTTAGCCAACCATAAACCTCAAAGATGGCTTCCAGAACTTTCATTGGTGATGAAAACCTATTGTTCACCCTAAATGAGAAGTTTGTTTTCTTTGAAAAACTAAAGGAACAAGGGTTTGATCTTCAAAGAACTGTCTCTTTTCAATGGTTGGACAACTACTTTGACATGCTCTGTAGACCTATTTGCCATGTTCTCGTCAAAGAATTTTGGGTGAATGCAACCATTAGGCATACCAGCCAGGATGCTTTTGAAATCCAGTCTGATATCTTTGGGCACCCAATCATCATTACCCCACCACTTATTTCTAAAGCAATAAAGTGTGAAGATAATAGTTTTTGGGTTGAGCAATTCAGAAGCAACAACCTCTTCATCTCCAACATTCTTCAACGTATTTATGCCAACCATGAAAAGCTTGAAAGTGCCTCTAATCTCACTTCCACGGCAAAAATCTAGCATCAATTGCCAGTGAAAATTTTACTGCCAATAGAAAAGAATATGGACTTGCTCACTTTTGATGACAAGCATTTCTTGTACTTCCTACTAACAAGGGTTAAAGTTAGCCTACCTCTCACCATCTTCAACTTCATGAGTTCAAAGATCATGGCCTCTTGTGAGGAAATATATTTCTTCATTCCTTATAGACGAGTTCTCTAAAAACTTTTCTCTTAAGAAGGAATAGTTAAGAAGGTGCAAAAATTTAACTTGACTGATGCTCTTGTAACCCATTGGGGCTTGAAGTTTGATGGTGCTGAAAGCGCTGGTGGTCAAAGGTAGAAGTCCATAAATATTTCCTTTGGAGTTATACCCTCTGCTCTTTAGTCTTTTTCCCTTCTTGTTACCAACTATCTCTCCTCTGAACTATCGTTTATCATATATTTTTATCTTTCTTAGTACACATCATGTAATTTTGACTAATTAATGGAGTATTTTTCTTTCCTTCTCAATCATTATTACTCCCTCCGTCCCACAATGAGTGACCCATTTGGAATAAAATGGTGTCCCAAAATATATGACCCGTTTCAATTTCCAATGCAAATTTTCCTATTTTACCCTCTAATTAATATTACTTTCATCATTCCCAATACATCATAAGGGTACTTTAGTAAAAATATCATTCTCTCCCATTCATTTATTCCTTTTTTCTTAATCTGTGTGAAAAGTCAAATGGGTCACTCATTGTGGGACGGAGGGAGTATTATTCTTCAAGTTTATATATATTTTTGATTGATGACAAAGGCGGAGAAACGAAGAAACGAATAACCATATGTGATTTTGATTCATTTTTATCCTATGATAAATCCCAAACATTTAACAAATTTGTTTGTTAATTTATGAGATTATTGTGCTTATTGAATTCTCTGCTAAATCAATTTTTTCCTAAGTCTTAAACTCAGGGGGGGGGGGGGGGGGGAGCTTGCAAACCTCACTCTGTGTACTTAAGCTAAGAAAATTTTGAAGGTCTAAAACTCAGGGGGAGCTTACAAATCTAACTCTTATTTTTAGTTGATTATTTATTAAGTAACAATTCTTCATCAAAATACTAGTATTTGTCATCGTAAAAAATGGGGAGATTGTTGGAACAAGTTTGGTTCTACATCTACAATCCTTAAGTTTTGATAATAACTAGGTATAAAGAACAACTTTGTACACTAATAGTTTCACTAAGTGTACAAAATCTTAAAGATAAGGAAAACAGATTCTGGATTCGGGACAAAGCAGACTCTGGACTCTGGACAAGAGACTCCTGACTCTAAACTTCAACATATTCTAAAACAAGGTTGGAATACGAAGAAGTGTTTAACTGATAATCAACCATCTGGATAACCAAAACAACGCCTCTAGAATAAACTGTTCATATTTTCTATGATAACCCAAGCCACGTTTTTACTAGACTCTGAAGTCTAATCTTCAAGACTCTTAACTCTGATCAAGCTTCAAATCATTTCAAATACGAAGCCAATGATTTAGAAAATAATGTTGAAATAATTTTCTTAAAATTAATAAATCTAAGCTGGCAAATCAAATGTTTCCTTAAAAGGACAAATATGCTGGAATTATTAAGGAATGTACTACCAACTACTCTCCATATTTAACGCCTTAACCTCGTACTATTATTACAGGTGTGAAATTGAAGAAGTTCCCAATTCCATCCTCCAACAGTACTATTCATCATCTATTTAAAAAGTACAAAGAATTGTGAAAAAAAAAGGAAGAATAAGAATAACAATGATTACAACACTCACTACACTTAGAGTTTTTACTTGTATATTTTCTTAAGCGTGAGTTCTAAAATTCATCCAGTGTATCTGCTTGTTTAGAAGCATTCCTGTAAACGAGATATAAGCTAGCAAGTGGATATTCACTACCAAAAATAATATTTGTAACTACATTAAATACCTCTAGCAACTTGGAAACTTGTTCAACCTTTTCCCTATCATCATCATGTGAAAGAGTTAATGAGGGAAAACTTCTTTAAACTGCATTGCAACAGACTGACAATATTTAATAGGTGGAGTTCTAACAAGTATGGCAATCAAGAATTAATTTTTACCATCAAACTTTAGTTATTGAACTAGTTCTTAGAATGTTTACAACCTTGATTCAGACTGATTCATGAAATTCACACTTTCACGCATGTTTTCAACTATTTTTGCTATTTTCCCAATACCATCTTGAACAATCAAGTTTAGTATATGCACACAATAATGCATATGCAATAACTTTCCATCTAACACTAACTTTCGATGTCTTAAAATTATAATTTTTAACTCTTTCAAACATATATCGTTATAGTGTGCATTATCCACCGACACACTAAATATTTTATTTTTAATGCCTCATTGTTTAAGACATTTGAAGATGTTGTGAATTACGACAAAATTCAATATCAATTTGTGAGGAAAAGAATAATAGCAACCAAAATAAATGGTTTTCAGCAATAATAATCCGTACACAGATAATATAACGGAATAAGGCAAGGAAAAATCGAAGGTTTGTTTACCCAGTCCGATCAAACGATCTACTCTGGGGGAGAGAGCAGCTCTCCAATTCACTATACTAAGAAAGTTGTTACAAGAGATTACAGATGAGTTACAAGAAAATAACTTTCGCCTTCAGGTTCCCAAGAACAACCCTATTTTCTACCCAAGTGTTTCCCAACCTCTCCAACTCTCAATATATGAATCACTCAAACCCAATGTGTAATAGTGTTTCACAATAACCTTAAACAATTCCAAAGATTTCCCTATAACCTTAAACGACTCCAAAGGTTTCCCTAAACCTTTGCTTTTCTAAGGTTTTTCTTGTGAATAGCTGAAACCCTATGCTATACTTTTAAACCCTTGCTCTCCCTTGTTGGTGTAAACTCTAAGATTGTCACACACCAAACATATAAGAGATATATATTTATAATAGTAAATACCCAAAATCACATGGATATATTAACCAAATCGAAAAAACCCGAAAACTCAAAAAAACTATTCACCATACGGACAACACTATTCACCACACGGACAACACTATTCACCATACGAACGTTACTATTCATTCGTACGAATAACACTATTCACCGTACAGATGACACTATTCACCGACCAATTTTTTTTGGTCTAACTTTCTAAAACTTTCGATTTTTGCGGTAAATGCAATCTCCAAAATATGTTTTCTTTCTCTTCATCAACAAAGGTTTTAAGGCATATTTACAACAATCTCCACCTTGACTTTAAACCGTGTTGATACCAATTTAACAATCAACAACATTGCTACTCTCTACCAAGTTAAAACTTTAATCAATAACTTTGATCAAATTCAAGCAACTCTTGAATCTTGATCTCGCAACTTGCATCCACTTGTTCCCAATTACCCTTTTCTGCCTAGGTAATTTAACAAGCCTACAAGTATGATTTTTTAACCACCCTTGACTCCACCTATTTTCAAATGCCTCCCTGAAGGTTTTTCTTCTTTTATTTTGCAGTCCTTCAGCCACATTAAAAACATAATATCCAAGGCTAACATAACCGTCCCTTTGAGATACTACAATAACCCTTCTTACCTTATCATGAGTCAAATGATAATCAGAGATCTCTGTAACCGTTCCCTCACTACTGCTAGAATCCATAGTAGGAAACTCCACCTCAAACTAAGTTTTCTCCGTTATAGTTTCTCCCTTGGTTTTCACTATTCTTCTTCTGAAGAAATTCTCTACCAACCAAGTAAGTTGTTTTAACCTCAGCTCTTCCCCAAAAACTCAATAACAACTCAACGGTAGCATGCATTTTTCTCACTTAATTTCTGCAAAATTCATTGTACTCCTCTAAAACTTTCTCAAGGCATTCATAACGCCTTAAACTCAAATCCCATAGCTCTTCCTTATCATGAAAGCCTCCACTAGTTAACGATGAATGAATAATAACATTTGAACCTTCTAAAATATATAGACCATATATTTTAGACCCTTTAGCAATAATCAATTCATCATGCGAAATCTTCAACACTCTACGTTCAACTCTAGTACAATAGCCTAGATCATCAAACATACTTATAGATAACAAATTTCGCTTGAGTTCTGAAACATACCTCACATTGTGAATAAGAAGTTCACGATCATTAAACATTTTAAATCTGACCGTACCAATACCATGAACCTTGCATGCCTTATTATTACCAAGGCGAACTACTCCACCTTGCACCATCTTCAAAGTTTCAAAGCATTATATTCTTGGACACATGTGATAAGAGCAACCTGAGTCAATGATCCAACTATCTTCAGTATCCAAACTCGATACTACTAGTGCTTCGGCATCCTCATAACTTTCCTCACCCTATGCAACTACAGCTTAAACATAATCTTCATTGACCTTTCTTTCAGGACAATCCCTTTTAAAGTGACCGATTTTCTGACAATTAATACATTTTACATTTGACTTGTCAGACCTCTTTGATTTGGACATCCCTTTGCGCTCACCTTCTCCTCTTGACACATTTAAGCCTTCACCACTATCTTCAATTTTCAAATCTTTCAACTTTGAAAATTCTTTGGATTTCACCGCCGTCTAGACTTCATCCAAAGTAATAGTACCTTCCTTACCATAAAGAAGGGCATCCTTAAAGTGCTCAAAGGATCTGGGTAATAAACTCAATAGGAGCAAAACCTTGTCCTCATCATCAATCTTCACTTCAATATTCTCAAGATCATCGATAATCTTGTGAAATTCTGTGAGCTGCTCAACAATGGATTTGTTCTCCACCATTCGGAATGAATAAAGTTGTTGTTTCAGATACAACCTGTGAGCCAAAGACTTTGTCATATACAATGAGTCAAGTTTTGCCCACATAGCAACCGCAGTTTGCTCCCCGGCGACTTCTCTTAGAACTTTATCCCCGAGGCACAAGATAATGGCACTCCTGGCCTTATCCACCATCTCGGTTTTCTGTACATGTGTAAGCCCTGCAGGCATCAATGCTTCACTCTTCAAAGCATCAATACACTTCTCTTGAATTAAAATTGCTTGCATCTTAATTTTTCACAACCCGAAGTCGTTGTAACCGGAAAATTTCTCGATCTGCCATCTACTAACCATGGTGCTCACTTGTCAACAATATCTATTTGCTCCACGCTCACCGCACCACTTGTTGTGAATCTTGTTGTGAATTACGACAAAATTCAATATCAATTTGTGAGGCAAAGAACAATAGCAACCAAAATAAATGGTTTTCAGCAATAATAATCTGTACACAGATAATATAACAGAGTAAGGCACGGAAAAACCAAAGGTTTGTTTACCCAGTTCAATCAAACGATCTACTCTGGGGGAGAGAGCAGCTCTCCAATTCACTATACTCAGAAAGTTGTTACAAGAGATTACAAATGAGTTACAAGAAAATAGCCTTCGCCTCCAGGTTCCCAAGAACAACCCTATTTTCTACCCAAGTGTTTCCCAACCTCTCCAATTCTCAATATATGAATCACTCAAACCTAAGGTGTAACCGTGTTTCATAATAACCTTAAACAACTCCAATGGTTTCCCTAAACCTTTGCTTTTCTAAGGTTTTCCTTGTGAATAGCTGAAACCCTATGTTATATCTTTAAACCCTTGCTCTCTCTTGTTGGTGTAAACTCTAAGATTGTCACACACCAAGCATATAAGAGATACATATTTATAATAGCAAATACCCAACAAACAAAGTCAAAAATCACATGGATCCATGGATCAAATCGAAAAATCCCGAAATCTCAAAAACACTATTCACCGTACGGATAACACTATTTGCCGTACGTATGTCACTATTCACTCGTGCAGATATCACTATTCAGTGTACGGACATCAGTATTCACCGATTGATCTTTTTCCCTCGACTTTTCGTCCTACTTTTTAAAACTTCTGATTTTTGCGGTAAATGCAATCTCCAAAATATGTTTTCTTTCTCTTCATCAACAAAGGTTTTAAGACACATTTACAACAGAAGATTACATCAACAATATCAACACCATGCCGAGAAGGGATAGAATAGAAAGAAATTTTGAAAAATTAATGCAGAGAGAGAATGAAGATGAGGAATCATTGAAATTAGCGATGGTCTTGAGGAACGAGAAAAATCAGATAGAGTTAGGTGGCACCCAAGAGGCACCGTTTAAGAGAGTGGAAGAGGCAAAGTCAAATGATGGAAATTCAAGTCAGAACGGCAGAAACGAGGGTATAGAGAAATTAAAAGGCGTGAGGTGTAATAAAGGAGAATATTTAAACAATTCCATAGCAAGGGTAGAATTAAATGAAGGTGGGCCAACTACAATGCCAAAAGAAGTAGACGGGGGTCTGGCCCACAAGACTGATAAGATAGGGAGTAAGAAAAGTAGGCAAAAGTCTGCAGATACCGAAATAGAGTTGGAAAATAGCAAAGGAGTGGAGGGATTTACCGTGTCAAATCAACATCATGAAGAAAGGGAAAAGTGTCAAACAGAAACAGTGGATACTAACTTGTACCAAGAGGACCCGAACAAAGAGAGACTACCAAGGTATAGTGAAGACAAGTCAACACAAGAAAACTACGGCAGCGCGGAAGGAGTGAGGGAATCAGTGGGAATGGCATCAACATTTAAGGAAAGGAGAAGGAGGAGATGGTCAATTCTGAAAGAGAAAAAGAAGATGTGGAGGAGAGGAAAGGAAGAAAAGTCAAAGTGCAATTGCAATAACAAACATAAGCAGAAAAAATAGGTTACCCCCAAATCTGATCTTATCTTGACTGATATCGAAAGAGAAAGGAAGAACTGGATCATCCTTCATGAGGATGCAAAAAAAGTAGCAAGTGATATCTGGAACTTAGGAAAGGAATTTGGGTTGGTGCATAAAGGAGAAGAAGGGGAAATTCTTCAAGAATTAGAAGTTAGGTTAAATGGGGCAGAAGCTAAACCGTAAGGGTCGGTTTGGTGCCGGGTGGATGTAAGTTCGGTTAGATGATTATTATAAGTTATAATGTGAGAGGCCTAGGTGGGCTGGCAAAGAGAAAGGAGATTCAGAGTATAGTTCGTAATTATAATCCGAAGGTGATATGCATTCAAGAATAAAAAATGGAGAATTTCGACAGAAGAATCGGTATTGGTATGTGGGAAAACTCTGATTTCGATTTCGCGTTCAAACCGTCAATGGGAAACTCAGGCGGAATTGTCACAATATGGGATAGTAGGTGTTTTAATGTTAAAGAGAGGTTGGTCAGGGGAAACTACATATGGCTAAAAGGTGAGTGGGGGGAAACGAAAATTCAAATAAATATTGTGAACGTTTACGCCCCGTGTGATCCAAACTTGAAGAAGACTTTATGGAACGAACTTAAAGACGAGATCCAAGGTAGAATGGATGAAAAGTGGTGCGTGGTGGGAGATTTTAATGCGGTTAGGGAAGCGTCGGAAAGAAGAGGTAGAAGTGAAAGACCTAGAGGAAGAGAGATGAAAGATTTCGACGAATTTATCAGCGAGACAGATCTTGTAGACCTCCCCCTCTATGGAAGAAAATTCACCTGGTTTAGAAGTGGAGGAAGTGCCATGAGTAGATTGGATAAAATGCTTGTTTCGGAGTCGTGGGCGGATGCTTGGCCGGAACATAAACTAAGTTGTATTGAAAGAGGGCTGTCAGACCACTATCCAATTATGTGGAGAAGTTGGAATCAGAACTGGGGACCAAAGCCTTTCCAGATGTTTTCGTGTTGGAGGAATACGAAAGGATATCAAAATTTTGTCAAGGAACAATGGAGGAAAATACAATTAGAAGGACGGGGTATGTTTGTGCTCAAAGAGAAGTTCAAGAAGATAAAAGTAGATCTCAAGGAATGGCATAGAAATTACACTCATAATCTAGGAGGAAAGATAAAGAGTCTCAAGGAGGAAATTAGCATAATTGATGGGAAGGAGGAGAGGGTTGGTCTGTCAATATCAGAAATCAATGAGAGAAGAGCGAAAATGGCGGAATTGCACAGGCTGTCCAACTTAAATTGCAGCATAAATTGGCAGAAATCAAGAATTAAGTGGCTTAAGGAAGGGGACGCGAATACTAAATATTTCCATGGCTGCATTAACAAGAGGAGACGGGAGAACGAAATTTTATACATTGAAGTTAATGGTAAAAGGGTGTATGAAGCGGAAGATGTGAAGAAAACCATTTTTGAGTATTTCCAGCAGCATTTTGAGGCTAAAAGACCGAGCAACATTGAGTTACATCTGAATTTTAATCGATTGTCTGAATCGGACAAGGAAGAACTTATCACAATATTTTCGGAAGAGGAAATTCGGAGCGCTGTTTGGGAATGTGATAGCACAAAGAGCCCAGGCCCGGATGGCGTGAACATGGGATTTATAAAAGATTTTTGGGTAGATGTTAAAGATGTTTTCATAAGAGTTCTGAAGGAGTTCCATGAGCATGGTAGAATCGTACGAGGGGAGAATTCCTCATTCATAACCTTAATCCCGAAGAAAAAAAGTTCGACAAAAGTGGAAGAATTTTGACCAATATCCCTCGTTGGTAGCATATATAAAGTGATCGCGAAGGTGCTCGCCAACAGGATCAAAAAAGTGATGAAATCTCTCATATCTGAAACCCAATCAGCTTTCATATCTGGAAGACAGATTTTAGATGGAATTCTAATAGCCAATGAGATTGTGGACGAAGCAAAGAGAAAGAAAAAGGAAGTTATCTTGTTCAAGGTTGACTTTGAAAAGGCGTACGACTCGGTGGATTGGAACTTTCTTGACATGGTAATGTGTAGAATGGGATTTCATGTCAAGTGGAGGAGATGGATAGCTGAATGTTTAAGTTCGTCATTGGTGTCTGTATTGGTGAATGGAAGCCCTACTAAGGAGTTTACGGTCGGGAGAGGTTTGAAGCAAGGAGATCCGTTGTCTCTGTTTCTGTTTCTGCTTGTTGCAGAAGGTTTCAATAATCTCATGTACAGGGCATCAGAGGCAGGAAAATTCAGCGGCTACAGATTCGAAAATGGAACAACGAGGTTTTCACATTTACAATATGCAGATGATACATTAATTATTTGTGAGAAAAAGTGGGAGAACATAAGGATCATGAAAGCAAATCTGGTGTTATATGAAATGATGTCGGGAATGAAAGTTAATTACCAGAAGAGTTGTCTAATAGGTATCAACACCTGTCAATGCTGGGTTAACGAGGCAACTAAGGTTCTAGGGTGTAAGGTGAGTGCGATGCCTTTCACGTACTTAGGTATACCGATCGGGGCTGATCATAGAAGTGAGAAAGTATGGAAACCGGTGGTGGACTTAGTTAAAGCTAGGTTATCAAAGTGGAAACACAGGAATTTATCAATAGGCGGAAGAGTGGTGGTCTTGAAATCCGTCTTGTCGGCAATCCCGATTTATTTCTTTTCCTTCTTCAAAGCTCATTTATGTATTATTGCGAAAATTGAATCGATATTCAAATAATTTTTTTGGGGAGGGCACGGAAATGAGAGGAAAATCAATTGGATTAAATGGGATACACTTTGTAAACCAGTGGAGGAGGGGGGGGTGGGTATTAAGAATTTAAAGGTGTTCAACAAGTCATTACTAGGTAAATGGGTGTGGAAAATGGATAAGGAGAGAGATGGCCTTTGGTTTAAGGCTCTTGTTGAAAGATATAGTAATGGTGATAGTTTACCAAGAGTGTGGGATAAGACAAGCTCCCATTGGTGGAGAGAAATTTGCAACTTAGAAGCAGGAGATATAGAAAATCTGGAATCTTACATAGTGAAGGAGAGATATAAGGTTTTGAGGGGGATAGCTAATTCAGAGGCTAGCCCGGATTGGAGGATTGCGTGGCATAAGTTGGTGCCGTTAAAAGTCTCATGCTTAGTCTGGAGGCTATTTCACGATAGACTCCCGACTAAAAATAACCTAGTGAAAAGAGGAGTCATAGGCGAATCCCACATCCTATGTGCAAGCGGGTGCGGAGAGGAGGAGACGGTAGCTCACCTTTTCTTTGAGTGTCCTATCTTTGCAGGAATTTGGCAGCGAGTCAGTAATTGGCTGGGCGTTTCTGCGGTCTACCCAAGAGACAGCTGGGAGCATATTAAGCAGTTCGAAATAATCGCTGGAACTGACAGAGAGATTAAAAAAAGGGTTAGAGCGGTGTGGTTCACGTGCGTTTGGAGTATCTGGAAAGCTAGGAACAATTGCATCTTCAACAACAAAGTAGTTACTGTCGACTGGCTGTTTGAGAACACCCAGAGGTTATCATGGAGTTGGCTCTATATCAAACACAAGAGTCTTGGTTGCAATATGCTGCAGTGGTTCTTAAATCCAAAGCTAATCATTGCATAGGGAGATTTTTGCTAATTCGTAGAAGAATCGTTTTGCTGTTGTCTGCGCAGGGTTGCGTGATGCTAACTTAGATGGACATAAATAGTTATTGGAAGTCTTGCAGGTTGCGCTGTGTTCTGGGAACTTCCCAGTCAAAGGTGTGCTGGCTTGGGTAGCAGTTCGGTTTGGTATTGGTCTGTGGTGCTCCAAGTTATGCTGGTTTTGTGGTTCAATGTCAGAGCCTCAGTTCGGCTTTTTATTTGGGCCTATTTTCTTAGCAGAGCATCTTTGTTTTGTCGGGTGATTTTAGGTTGGATCGGGTGCTGCAGTGTATGTCTAGTGGTGGTGTGTTTTTTCCTTGGCCAGGTATGTAGTGGTGGGGCCTGATTAGCTTTCTGTTGGACTGGTGTCTGTTCTCCTGTTTTTATGCATTCCCCATGCTGCTGGTGAATGTAGTTTCGGTTGTGTGTTTTGGTGACGTTTAATGGGTGGGGTCGCTAGTGTTTGTTTGATCATGAGGAATTGAAAACGGTTGTTGTTGCAGTAAGGAAATTGCGTAGGGAATTAGTCCGCGGATTATGGAATTTTGGTTAGATAAGGAAATGGTTTGGCTCAGGTTGGGAATTGGTATATGGCTTGCAGCTTGTTGTGATTGCTGTAGTGATTGCTGTGTGAAACGTGAGACTAGTGCTTGGATACATCAGTTTAGTGGGGTCGGATCTCAGAAGTTTTCTTTAGCCTATGGTGGATCGGCTACTTACTAATGGAAGTGGCTTCATTACTGGAAATTTGGATGTTGTTTTGTGCGTGTATGTGGCCTTTTTCATGTGCAGGCATTTGCATTCAAATTGTGGTGGCTAGGGGTATTTTTGTGCTTTGGCAGTTCCTTTGGCAAGCTAGGTGTATTTAGTTTATGTTCTGGAGTGCCCTCTGTGGCTTGTCTTGTTCTGGTGTGTTCTCTATGGTAGTAGTCCCACAACAATGCTTTGTAGTGTTGGCTAGCAAGTTTTGGAGCATATAACTAGATTGAGATATCTTCTATTGAAGCCAAGACATGCTACTTATACCAGTTATGGTGGCGGCAGGTTGATTCAAGGTACTGAGATGGTGGTTCCTGCTGCCTTATTTATGTCTAGAGAGGTCCATACATTAGTGTTGGGTTAGGTTTGTTGTTGGGATTGGTTTGTTGGTGCTGCTTTTCCTGTGACAACAGGAGTTAGTTTTGTCTTAACTTTTTGATCCTCAGTGTGGTGGGAGTGTCTTTGGGTAGTATCGATGGGTGGTGGGAGGTTTGTGTAAAATGCTAGCATAATTCTGTTTTTTTCTGTTAGTGGGGTACAAATTTGTAACACGCTGGCCTTTAGCCAGATATGATATTGTATTGGTGGGGCTCTTCTTTGCATGGCTTATGCAGGATTGAGCAGTTGAATAAAATTATTTTTTGCCTTTTCAAAAAAAATAGCATAGAGAATTAGAGATGAATATTAGCTGAGATTTGAAATAAATTAGAAGGACATTGTCTAAAACTTAAAAATGAGACTAAAGATTTTGAACTGTCGGTAAAAATAACATGTGAAATTTTTTTGTAATCATAGTTTAGTTTTAAGTGATAAAACTCTTTATGATAGAGTCTAATAGTTATTTTGAACTATAATTGTTTGTGTAGATAATAAGAGTTCATGTATCATTTTCAATCAAGGTGAAAATTGTTGTTTTTTGTTGAAAAATATACATATTAATATAGTCTCATATCATTTAGTTTTGTAAAAGAAGAGAGTACAAAGTTGTATAATGAATTTTACACATTTAAATTTATATTTGATTTTTTATTTATTTTCTCATATACTCTTATATTAAAATATTGTGAAAAATAGTTAAAAATTTGTTTTGAAGAGTTTAAATTTATTGTGACCTAATGAGTGGTCGAGAGTATTCTCTAATTGTTAACGGTTATAATTGTTTCTCTCTGATAGTAAACTGTTGTAATTTTTTTCTCTAATTTAAAATTTCTTTGTATTCTGATTTTATTATTGTGTTATTTTATTATCATCCCTATTTTTTCCAACACAAATATACCTAACTTTTCTTTAGCCGCGTCAAAGTAGCAACACATTATAAAAGAAGAGTTTAAAAGATAATAGTCCTTCACCTCCTAAAAAAGCAATAGTCCTTCTCACAATAATGAACTCAATTTTAGTAACTCTTATTAATACATAACACTTCTAATGGAAATCTATTTCAACAAACACAAACAAAATCAATAAGATCATTTATGGTTTTGCCAATAATAAACAAAGATAACCAATTACCCTGAAAAGGTTGCCTCATTCTTAATCAAATAAGACACAAGTTGCAATCAAATTAACTATGACCCTAACATATGTAATCAAACAATAACCAATAAAATTGTGATGTATAAAAGGTAGTACTATATATTAAAGAATATATTCCAAAATGGGAAGCAAAGGACAATAACTTGTTGCTATAAAAATAGCTTTGACAGCTACATAATATGGGCATGTGTGGCAGTAAGAGTGAGGAAATCTAGGCACGCAAGGCAACAACTCATCACCTGGACTATAGTAAAAAAAGAGAATCAGAATATTCTAGCTAGATTCAAAAACATCAATAATTTTCGATATATATAATCATATAATTTGTAAAACAACTTAAAAATGTTCTAGAGTTAACCATTCATCTTCATAATCTCTTCATTTTAAAGATGCAACACTGCTTTTTTTAAAGTAATTGTTTTAAGATTTAAGCATGAAGACTATTAAATAAGAAAATCTCGTAATTTAAATATCACATTGATTTTTTTTTTTTTATCTATTGATATGAGATTTCTATACACTTATAAGAGTTAAAGTCGATGACAAAATTTTCTTATATAAACGTTGATTCGATGACACTCACTTATTAGTAGTTGTTTTCGTCACTCAGCTCAATCGTTAAAATTTGAGAATTTCTTAACACACCACTCAGCCTTCTTAGGCATCTAGCGTGCTGACGAAAATACCCATGCCTTCCGAATGTGCAAATCCGGACGCACCGTTTTTCTAAAAAATTTCAGTTTTTACCGGATGTGCACATCCGGTAAACGTTCGTATTTGCAAATCCGGAATAAAACACACCAAAAATCCAACAATGTTTCTTACAATCATAAAATAAAATCGGGATTACATTGAGAAAATCGCCATGACATCGACAGAAATTTAAATATTACAAGATCAATAGTCCGATGGACGCTTGCACATCTCTAAGATGTCATCGACCGTTCTTCGGATTTTGACGGTCGCCTCGAACTCGAGCGGGAATCGTTCTTCGTAGCCCAAAAAAGTTTGCCACATCGCTCTAACATCCTCTTGATTCTTGAGCTCAACAAGGCTGTAAGCGATGTTCCCTTCGTTATCAACGGAAGGTGAACGATACTGAAGCTTCGCAACCTTCCGTTTGTCTCCGTAAGGTAGGAGATGTTTGATGTCGTCAATGATCTCGCCGATGGAGGTGTCCCTCGTTAACTTATACTTGCGACCGCGTGTTTTGCCGTCGGTGTAGGAGACAGTTGTGACATACCAATGGATCTTGATATCATACAATTGAGACATTTAGTGTTTGTGTGAATGATATCAAATGAAACCCCTAATTTATAGAAAAGTTAGGGTAAAGTTATATCTGCCTAAGTTCGTTCCGGATGTGCAGATCCGGACAAACCCTACAAATATTGGTTTCGGATGTGCAAATCTGGAAATTGTCCGGATCTGCAAATCAGAATGTTTTACTGATACAATTTTAAAATAGAATTGAACAGCTTATGCAGCCACTTAGAATACTTTTAGTGCAATAAAATTCGTAAGTGTATTAAAAAGACATATGGATAAAAATACAATATATTTCACTTCAATAATGTACATTGTGTCGTATGATTATACAAAAGAGCTAAAACAAAATTCTCCGTATAAATCTATTGGAGCTAAAACTTTCGATTTTTCCGCATTTGATGCCTTTTCAATTGCGTGCAATCTTTCGAATTCAAGCATCCTTTCGACAAAACTATCCGGCCAAGACTCGGCAATTGCGATTGCATGCGTCGCCCATTGATGTGATTTAGGTGTTATCGGGCATCCGGGTTTCAAGATAACTTGTATGAAATGTCTTGATTTCGCAAGCCATCCGATACACATGATGCGGTCATTTGGATTCGACGGAGGTGCGGTGTGGAGTGGAAAAAAGGTTTTCGAAAATCTGTATCTCGTCAAGTCGATACACACCATATCGTAGGCGCATGCTATAAGATGACCCATCTCGGGGAAGCTCATCCATTTCGATACCGGTGCCGGACCACTCAACCACGGAACAAGTGACTCGTGAACCTTGTTGTAATTTTCTTGATTTTCATAGAGACGCAAGTATGCTTCTTTATGCATCTCCAACTCTAGGATAAGTTGATGACGTACAAGTGCATAACCTTCCTCTCCTTTACCGAGTAGTGCCGACACTGCTCGGTAACCGCAATTACCATCCTGTACAACATCGATTATACCGTCGATATGCTTGTGCATAAAAACCGGCATCTTGTCAATAAAGGAAATCATACGTGTAGTTGGAGTCGGAGTCGGAACTCGTGGAATCGGTGTCGGAGCCGGTTTGGAAATGCGAGCTCCTTTCATGACACTTTGTAGAGATTTAGGAGTCGGATAGTCCGGAAAGATTTGGTCAACGTGATCATCAAGGCGTTGTCGCGGTCCGTAACAATTGCTTTTGGCATTTGAACATGTTTCTTCAAAAGTGACCGACACGTCTCCAACGCCCATGTGAAATTATCCTCTTTCTCACACTCCAAAAAGGCAAAGCCGACGACACATGTCTTATCTGTAGACGTAACGCCAACCATCTCAAACAATGAAAGACGATACTTGTTTGTCTTGTAGGTGCTATCGAGAATGAGCACTGTCGAGAACGTGTTGAACAACTTGATGGAATCCGGATGAGTCCAAAAAATATCTCGGACCGTAATTCCATCATCGCGATATCTGTACCGAGACACGTAATCGTTGTCCTCCAACACTTTCAACAGTTGTTTCATCTCACTCATATCTCCCCTAATTGCCTTGTTCGTTTGATACCGAATGTTATACACTTGCTTTATGTTTGCAACATTTTCGGGTTCTTTCCGTTTCAACGTCGCAAGTATATTCTTCGGTTGGGCAAGGTTCAAGGTCATGTCGGCTATACATGTCTTCTCTTCCGCCTTGAGCCGACATACACTTGGATGGCCTTGAAGCTTTGAGCACATTTCGTGGTTATGTATACCACAACGAACAGTAAATCTCCATTTCTTGGAAACTAACATGTAACCACCAATCTTAAAAAGGCACTCACATCTTCTAGTACCGGTCTCGTCTTTCTTTAACTTCCGTAGAGGTGCTTGATATTTTCCGTAGAGGTGCTTTATAAACAAAAATAGAACAATTAATATGTATAAATAAAATATATTAAAAAAATGCTGAAAATTTAAATTAATTAGCTTCAGGCATTTTTCCGGATGTACACATCCGAAAATGTTCATGCTCTCGTTTCGGATGTGCAGATCCGGAAGCAGCGTAACTTGTTTTTTCAAAAATGTAGATTGATAATGTGAGCAATGTAGTGGATGAAGTTGAATGTTTACCTGAAATTCAGTCTATCCTTACTCCCTTTGATTTGTGGCACCAAAAACTTGAACTTTTTGAGTGAGAAATGAGATTGATGAAGTAGGGTTTTTTGAGTTGCTGAGAGTGAGTGTAGTAGGAGAAATGTTGAGAATGGGAAGGGGGAGTGATCATGCAGCTTCAAATATATCAGCTTTTTTTTTCCGGATATACAGATCCGGAGGTCTTCCGGATATGCACATCCGGAACAACTTCTTATTTTTTAAGGATACGGTGCGTCCGGATGTGCACATCCGGAATCAGGGGGTAAAAAAATAATTTCACGTGGTGCCTAAGAAACTTGGGTGGTGCATTAAGAAACCACCTAAAATTTAGACACATGAAGAGAGTTCAACACAAAAAGTTAATTCTCTCTATAAGAAAATCGCATAATAGCTTCAATATTATACTCATAGCAAATAGATACTCCCTCTGTTTCAAAATGACTGTCGTTTAAGATTTATGCACACAGATTAAGGAATGTAATGATATTGTCATAAGATATTGCACTTTTACTAAATTAGTCTTATTAATGTGTTAAAAATAGTGTACAACGTAATAATTATATGACATAATTGGAAAAATAACAATTATTACTACATTAAAAATTGACAACGACAGTCATTTTGAAACAAAAATTTTCCCCTAAAACGACAGTCATTTTGAAACGGATGGAGTATCACACAAAGTATGGTAATTCATTTATCTTCAATCCTAAATGATTTGACATGCTCTTAAAGTCAAAAATAAATTTTAAAAATTCTACTAAAGAGTAATATATTCAAGAGAGAGGGGATTAAAAGAGTGATGAAAATCAGGGGAAAAAAACATAAATATGGGTATTCAAGAGAGATGGGATTAAAAGAGTGATGAAAATTAGGGGAAAAACATAAATATGGATATCCGCGTGTAAAGCCTGTCACACACATGTTAAACAGTTTAATGAATATCTATGAGAAAAATAAATGGATATTTAATTATCAGTTTTCTTACTAACACAGATATGAATTTGATAGTATCCGTAACCGCGAGTATTTGTATCTATTAATAGTTAGAAAATTATTTAAACATCTTTTATAATTATTATACTTAATAAAAAAATTTTAGTCACTTTAATTTAACTTAGTAATCTCTTTTTAACTTTAAACCATAGTTGCGTGTGTTTTTTTTACGTGTCTTTTTCTTGCCTTGCGTCTTTTTCAAAATTTATTCAAATAATTTTTTTTTTTATATCATATAAGAAAAATTAGTAAATTATAATTAAAAAAAAAGTATCTATGAGTATTCGTAAATACTTGTGGGTATTTCAAAATCTACGGATATCCGTCTGAAAAATACTCGTACGGGTATGAGACGGGTACTAAGTATCACATTTATTAAACATAATAGATGGTGAGAGACTAGTACTCGTATTCATGAATATTCATTGTTATCCCTAATCAAAATAAAAAGAGTGAATGAGGTAAAAAAGAAGAAAATAAATTCTCAATTTTGGTAGCTCGGTAAAAATTGATAAATTTTTTATTCAATTTAAAAATAAATATTAAAATGTAATTATTTATATTATATAATTAGTATTATTCAATAATTTGATTTTTTTAATAATATAGATGGTGTATTTGCTAGAAAAAGTACATATTTGTAACAAACTTTGACTGATAAGGATTGCCAAAGATTTTAGTATTTCTATGGTATTAAAGTAAGTTCATGAGGGTGATAAGCTCTGTTATAGGGATGTTTTATGTGAATACGAGATTGATCTTCATCAACCCTATTTATTAAGGCATGTCTCACATTGAACATGGAACTCGATGACTATTTACTTCTCAAGGAATCATGGTCATAACTACTTCCACACGTGGTTATGGACTTCATACACATCACGATCATGTTTTTCCATCAGGGAGAGCCATTTAGTGAGTGGGAATCACGTATAGGCGACATACCCTTAGGCGGGCGCCTAATAAGAGTTAGTCCCCATGTCGTCCCATGCATGTCTTCTACAAATATATCACTACACAATCCCTCAATCATGAAGATTTGTAAAAGGAAAAGTGATTAAGCTTATCTTCCACGTAGTTTTGAAATTTTCCTTTCTTCCAAGTGAGTCCCATATATGGAGGTGAACCCCTTCGTTGAGGGCTAGTTCATCAGTTTAGGGCGAGCCCCTAAATAGTAGGTGAATTGTATGTCCTCCCTTTTAGGGTGACATTATTTTGTGTATAACATTATTTTGGATATCATTTCCTATTTATACATGATTTTTCTTGCTTATAATCTGTTTTTAGTTTCCAAGAGGGCGATAAGTACCCCGACCGCAGAGGTTCATCGCGCTAAATCACCTCGAGGGGCGGTAATGGCTCCTATGTGAGGATCCAACATGTGTAATTATTTCAAGGGGCAAAAAGGACTCCTACGTGAAGATCTCATGTATTTAATCGTCTCGAGTGGCGACAACGATTCTTTATAAGAATCCATCATGTTTTATTGTCTCAAGGGGCGACAAAAATTCCCTCGTGATGATCTAGCGTACTTAATTTCATTAAGGGGATCTAAGGATTCCTTATAAGAATCCAAAATGTTTTATCACCTCAATGGGCGATAAGAATTCCTTCTTGAGAATCCAACGTACTTAATCGCCTTAAAGGGAGACAAGGATTCCTTATAAGAATCCAACATGTTTTATCGCCTCAAGGGGCGGTAAGAATTCCTTCGGGAGGATCTAATGTACTTAATTGCCTCAACGGGCAGCGAGGATTTCTTCATGAGGATCCAACACGTTTTATCGCCTCAAGGGGTGTCAAGGATTCATGTTTGGGAATCCATCGTGTGTAATTGCCTAAATGGATGACAAGGATTCATGTGTGAGGATCCAACATATGTGATTGCCTCAAGGGGTGACAAGGATTCTTGCATGAGGATCCAATGTATTTTAGTCTCCTTAAGGGGTGAATTCGTACAAATTTCTTTCCTCTAGTTTCCCCAAAAGGGTAGATGATAATGCAAATAATTCAAAATATCAACATGTGAAGCCTAATTAAAAACGATTTCCCTCACACGAGATGCATGCCTCCCCAAAAAAGATAACTTGTCCTTACAAACAGCAGAGGTAAAATACTCGTCTAAAACCAAAATAATTACAAACAAAATAAACAACGATAAAATGTGTACTTCCAGAGCTTTCATTCAGGGTCTCATTTTCCTATATTCTCCCCCTTTTAGGTAGGAACGTCCTCATTTTTCAGAATCGCTTCCCGTGGCTTGATTCTCGGGCCCACACCTATGGTGTTCACACGTAGAGTTCTGACTCTTTTCAGCTTTACACTTTCCATGTAACATTTCCTGGTGACTTCTTAGTCTCCTTGGATGACTCAACTCTCCCGTCAAAAAGCAGGTATTTCATGCATAGATATAGGGTGGACATGGTTGCACTCAACTGATTGAAAATTGGTCGCACTATGATCATATTTTAGGAAGAAAGGCATTTATAACCAGATACCTAACCTCGATCTACTTGAACTCTTCTCCAACCCCGAAGGTAGTCCTCAATGTTATATAACTCTTTACTTGTACTTCCTCCCTAGAAAACCTGACTAGTGACCCTTGAAAGCTTTTAGATCATACGTGTCAAGGCGAAGCCTCTCAAATGCATTTAAGTAGAGGACATATATGGAGTTTCCTTAATCTACCAACACTCTTTTAATTTCCCAGTCATCACACCTTATTGTGATGGCCATGGGGTTGTCGTTGTGGGGATGGATGTCTGTTGCGTCTTTTTTCGTAAAGAGATCTTGACCTCTAACGTTACTTCTGAATATATGGGCGAGTCCTTAATAGTTAATGTCTGACGAGCATACATTTCTTTTAGTCGGCGTACATACATTTCTTTTCGCCCCCAGCAAACACTCACGCGATAATATTGAGAGTGTGATGTACAGTCTTGTCGTCATCATCCTTGCATAATTCCTTTCCCTTTTTGCGTCAGTGGCTTCCAGGATCGCCACACTCGCAGGAGCTGACCCCACTTGGTCTTTAGGAGGAGTCACCCTTGACGTATTTATTAAGGTGGCCTTCCTAGATCAGGCGATCTATTTCCTTTTTAAAAGGGTAATAATATTTTGTGTGGTGTCTTTAGACCTTATGGAACTTGCACAATCTGCCAGGCTCAGGTCCCATTACATCTGCTTTTGGAGCTAGTAGTGGAGGGATGTTATGCAAGTGAAGGACTTTCCACCATATATGCTCGATGCGAGTGTTCAGGGGTGTGAAGCTCTCCATCATATTTCCACCCCGCTTAAAGGTTGTCTTATCTGTGATGTGTAAGGTGTAATTATTCTAACATAGATGATGGGAGTCTTCGGCGTTAGGAAAGTGCTCTTTCACATCACAAGCCTTCTTTTCGACATTAATCTCCTCGTTCTTTATATAGCACTCCTCCCTTGTGACAAACACTTCTAAGGAAGATAATGACGTTTTGGCGAGGGATTCATTGAAGTTCCATGCTCTGAGGTTGTTTTAAAATGCTCCTACAAACATTTCTTGGTTCGATTAGACGACTTTTATCGTGGCTTCATTAAAGCAGGTGGGGTAATTCCTCAGTGACTCTGAAGAACCTTGCCAAATATTGAAAATGTTTATGGTGAACATCTTTCTATGTCGGCTTTCTACGAAATGGTGCACAAGTTTCTTCACCAGATCTTAGTAGCTGGCAATGGTGGATCAGGGTAGGCCCATACACCATTATATGATTGTGTCTCTAAAAGTGTAAGATAAAATCTTGCATTTCAGATGATCGGGTGCTCCGATGATGGTCATCTGCGTGTTAATGGAGGCGAAATACTCGTAAGAGTCGCTACGCTTGTCTAACTTCGCCAAGGAATGAGGCTTGAAGCCTTCGGAGATATGCACTTTCCATATCTCATTTGGGAGGGGCTTAGGATCTAACATTTCTGCCTCCTCTGTGGGTGTAGCCTGCTGTTGGCTTTGTTGGGTGTGAACGACGTTGTTCTCCAAAGTTTGGTCTTGACGGCACAACTTATCTATAGCGGCGTGCATCTCTGTCATGACATCAGAATCGCTGCTGCCTCTAATATTCTCACGTGCGGGAGATGGTGCCCTCCTAACAAAACATGGTTGTGGGAAGTTAAGACTATGAGCAGTGATTTCAGTGATTGTTAAGGTGGTGACCCAGGTTGATTTTATTGGGGCCCTACGGTGGGTGCCACTGTGCTTGCTAAAAAAATACAGATGTGTATTAACCTGTGACTAGTAAGGATTGTCAGAGGCATTAGTATTTCTCTAAGGTAAGAGCAAGCTCATGAGAATGAAAAACTCTGTTTTATGGGTATTTTATGTATATATGAGATTGATCCTCCTCGATTTTAAGGTTAAGATATTTATAGAAGCTTATGAATTTGAATTTAGGACTCCTAAAAAGTAGCAACCGTCTTACATTGACTATATAACTCGTTGTCGGCCTCGTTCTCACGAAATTGTGATCATTTTCATATGTGATTGTGCACAACACACTTAACCACCCACACTCTGGCCAAAATGAATCATGTAGTTAGGGATGGCAACGGGTCGGGTCGGGTGCGGGTTTCACACTACCCAAACCCGCACCCGAAATCACCACCCGAACCCAAAGGCTATTCGGGTGGCAAAATAACACCCACGCCCACACCCGTTGGGTTCGGGTTTTTTCACCCAAACCCGAACCCGTAGCAAAAACTAATATATATATATATCGGGTGTGGTTTTGGGTTTCTGGCACGGGTTTTACATTATCCAAACCCGCACCCGAAATATCGGGTGGCACCCGAACCCAGTCAACTCGGGTTCGGGTGCGGGTGGGGTCCGCGGGTTTGGGTATGCCTGCCATCCCTACATGTAGTATGTGAGAATCACGTCTAGAAGACATTCCTTAGTTGGACGCCATATGCGGTTCTTATACATGTACATAGCAAAAGATGAAAAGGAATATCAAACATAAAATCAATATTGTAAAGAACTTATACGTAAATTGTTGATTCAACAATTGGATTTTTTTACCCATCTGCCACTGTTTGAAATTAAAAACACCAAAATGCCACACCCTAAAAAAAATTTACCAAAATGCCACACTTTCTTTTTGGGTTCGGCCAATGGTTGGATGATCCATTGAAGAATTTTCCGAACATGCATGGGCTCGGCCAATGGTTGGCCGAACCATTGAAGAGTTTTATTTTTTTATTATTTTTTTCTTTCTCTTTCTCTTTCTCTTTCTCTGCCACTTCTTTTTCTCTTTCTCGGCAATGGTTCGGCCAACCATTGGCCGAGCCCATGCATGTCCGAAAATATTTTCAATGGGTCGTTCAACCATTGGTCGAACCCAAAAAGAAAATGTGGCATTTTGGTAAATTTTTTTTAAGATGTGGCATTTTAGTGTTTTTAATTTTAAACAGTAGCAGATGGGTAAAAAAATCCAAAAATTGTTTCATGATAATTAAGGTGACATTTGTTGGATGTTGTAGGGTATTAGGAAACACCTTTCATTGTCACTTGTCATGGACAAATTAATTCGGCCAATTTCATTGTAAATAGATAAACATGATTAATCAATTGTTTTTGGCAGGGTAACACAAGGGTCCATCTTGATGATATCTATTGATTGTTTTCACATGAAATGATAACAATTTGTGACTCCTTTTGCACCTACCAATTTTGACCATATGCAGCAGAAGAAGATGTGACATGAAACTGAAGCATCAAGCATGCATATTGGATTCACAGTGACGCGTGTACTTCCTACTAACGAAAATACATAAGGTAATAAAGATAAATTTTATTTATTTTATTAATCATCTTTGTAAATTTATGAAATACTAATAAAATGTGTAGAGAAAGATAGTAGCTAGCTAGCACCTAAGCGATGAGTGATGTTGATAGCATTTGTATCAGTGTAGCACTAGCATGAAGTATGATTTGATAATTGACTTTACAAGATAGTAAATAGAATAGGTAGGGTCCATCTTATATCTCTGATGCTGAATTGACTCAACATCATTGTTTCATTTTGTACATCCTCATGCTCTCCAAGTGTATATCGAGGGGAATATCTTAAAATCAACTTCATCTTTTGGATGGATAGAAACAAAAGTTCAAGAGCAACAACTCCTCGAGTGATTATTCACATAATATAAAACAGTACAAAATCATCTTTGGAGTACAATTTAATTTTTAACTTGTGATTATATACACACACGTTATGTCGACTGCATCTTCTTGATTCAATGACATTTAAGACTTATATTGATGTTTTTTATAAAATTTCGCAAATCCTTTCTACTTGCATTCAAATAAGAATTTTGCGTGTTGATTGTCGTCTCTCCTCATTGTTAGGGGAGATTTTCACTAGGGAATATTGAACATTGGGTCAAGAACAACACAAGTGAGAGAGACATCACATATTCACCCAAAATCTTAAAGTGATAGGTGTGTGGATTCTCCCACTTATAAATGCTTAACTCTCCACTTTATAACCAATGTGGGACTCCAACTCACACTTGACATATTATTCTCAACACTCCTTCTAAAGTGTGAGTTCACATACACTTGTACCGCCGTTGACACACACCTCTTTCCTGAGCATTTCGATACACCTCTTCTTGGACACTTCGATTTCAACAGGACACCTTTTTCTGGGCATTTCGATACAAGTAAGCCGACTCCCTTGTATCGAAAGTATCCCCACAGGTCGTGGGTTGAGTGTCACCTTGAAGAGTGTCAACGACGGTACAAGGGTGGTGAGTAAGAGTGCAGTTGCACAGTTGAAACTTTCGCTTAAGGGGGAGCATTGTAGATACACTCATATTTGAGGGGGAGTGTTAAGTATAACAAATGTGAGTAGTATGGGTAATAGTCCCACATTGGCTAAAAATGTGAAGACTTGAACATTTATAAGTGAGAAAATCCATACACTTATCACTTTAAGATTTTGGATGAATATGTGGTGTGTCTCTCACAAAGGTGTTGCTCTAGAAAAGAAGTCCCACAATGTTCAATGCTCTCTAGTGATAAACTCCTCCAACACTCATCTAAACAACAAAAATTATCATATTTAGGTTTGATCGGTGTACATTGCATTGATTTTCAAAGACAAAAAAGTATACTGACAAAACTTTAATTAAACCTTTTATTTTGGATCCGACATGTGCTTTTTGGATTTAATGTGATACAATTGTGCTTCATTGGATTAAGCATTTCATCTTCGAGTCAATTGCAAAATCGACATTATGGATTGATAATGGAGCAAGTGTTTAGAAGAATTTGCATAATAGATTCTCTCGAAGTGACGTTTTTAGAATTTTTGATATTCAAGAAGATCTCTACAAATTTTACTAAGGTACTCTTGATGTTTCATATTACTTTACCTAATTAAAGGTTTTTCAAGATGAATTAAAAAACTATCGTCTCATTCCATCTTTTTCTTGTGTTATTCCATGTTCTTGTGATGCTATTGCATATGTTAAAAGGTATAGATAGCAAGATTACGTTATACGATTCCTCAAAGAATTGAATGAAAATTTTAGCCACTCAAAATCCTAGATTATGATGATGACTCCTCTACCAAATATTAATAAAGTTTTTTCTCTTGTTATTTGACAACAAAGAGAGATGAAAACCTCGTTGTCCTCAAGTATTGTTGTTAGTGATGGTGTTAACTTAGTCAATGCATGTTTCTTCTCATCAAGGCGACAATAGTGGAAAGAAAAGAAACAATTACTTTAAAGGTAAAAATCATGGAGAGTTTGCACTTATTGGGGAAGAAACAATTACTTTAAAGGCAAGAATTAGAGATTTCATACTCTAGAGGATCATAATAGAGTTTGCACTCATTGTGAAAGAAACAATTACTTTAAAGGAAAAAATTAGGGATTTCATACTCTAAAGGATCATAATAGATTTTGCACTCATTGTTGAAGAACCAACCACATCATTGAGACTTGCTTCCTTAAACATGGTTTTCCTCCTGGCTACAGAGACATGGGGAGGTCTTAGAATGCGGTTGATTCTTAGACTTTTGCAATAGTAAACAATACCTCATAATCTTTTCAGCATAAGTCAACTACATCCTCATTTGGTTTCATTTAGGAGCAATACAAAAACATCCTAACATTTCTTTAACAATCAAAATCCATGAGTCAACCCAAAGCCAATTCAATTATCAACTTACATTTAGCTTTAAACTTCTACTCCTCAAATGTCAATGGTAAGAATCATGTACCTCGTAGTAATCGTGGAGCCCTTCCTTAAGTGGTTCTCGGCAATACCATTTCTCAACACCAGGAAAACTTGAGATCACCTGAAAGTTGCCTATACTAGGATCACCATTCCCCTCCTCATGACTCCAGGGATAAAGGTAACAGTGTACTCCTCCTAAAAATTACCACCACCGGAGATCCCCGTTGCATCAGCCTTAAGGAAAGAATGAGCAAGACATTTGAGCTCAATCCCTTGAGCACATGATAAATCCTCTCTCTAGATGCATCATTGATAGTTGGACCCCCAAATCATTTTTAAAAAACAAAATTTAGATAGCTACGACTGAATCGAGGATCTAGATGAACATGTTGCACACATAGACACCGTGTTCAACTACCATCATACCAGGAGTGCAATGAAATGCAATTTATTGGTTTTGAACCTCAAGGGGGCTACTATGACGTAGTTTATACATTGCTTGTTCCTTATACTGACTTCTGGAAGAAATTAGTCAGCTCTTTTACTGCTCAATTTGCAAAACATAAGCAAAAACCTAAGATGATAGTCATCCTTAGCGGAATCCAACAAACGAAGAAATAAATCTTACAAGAATATACTGACCGATTTACTAAGGTAACACTTGAAGTAGAAGGGTCAAACAACTAGTTAAAGTGTTGAATGTTTGAAAATAGGTTGATGATGAATTATATTTTCTATGAGAAATTAGGGCTGAAAGACACCAGAAGCATGAATTGTTGGGTATGAATATGGAGCAGAGAAACAATCTAGAGGGGGTGAATAAACCCTTTTCAAAAATGGACCATTTTTCACAAATAATATCAGAGTTTTTCAAACGTGCGGAAGTCTTAAAGAAAAAATAGAGATCTTCTTATTGTATTGGAAATTAATCATGAGTAAAGATACACAATTCACAAATATCACATATTGTTCAAAGATAATTTGCAAAAAGTTTCCAGCCATATCAAATTGATAAGTTGTAAATTACACGATATGTGCACTTTACACTATTAACAATTTCTATAGGATTCTAACACCACTGGTCTGCAGATTTTAATCAGCAATAAAACTCAATTAGGTTCTAATTCTAACAAAACCTAAAGTTATGCAATAAATCGCTACTAATAGGAATTAACGATAAACTACACTAAGAAACGATAACCTAAACATGCAATAACCTACAAAAATTAAAATATGAGAGAGAGAGAGAGAGAGAGAGAGAGAGAGAGAGAGAGAGAGAATACATCAAGATATATAGTGGCCCAGCTTTATCGTCCTCGCAGGAGCATACGCCACTCTTCAATGGTTTCCCATTAGAAATTGTTTTCTTCCACTATGTTTTGAAAAATATTACACGAGTTCATACAATCATCAGTCCACAATAATGCAAGAAAAATAAATCTCTTATATGGATTTTGACTTGTATACATCTTGACGCTAAACTCTCTACAAAATCTTTACTCGATTCTCGCTTCTTGAATCTTCTGGCTTCACATATCTGTTTACAGTCTTTGTGTGTAGCAATCACCTCCGGATCCCAATGATTTCTTGAGCGATGAGCTATTCGAAGATTGAGAAGAACTACTACCCTATCTGTAGGATTCCACACATCACTACCAAGGTCAACTTGGAGAGAAGAGCCTCATTCTTTTCATTGGAATTTGTCACAACCAATCACAACAACCAAGATTTTGCAAGCATCATAAAAATCTTTGCCAAGCCTTCAAGAAATGTTAGTTTCAAGAAACGTCTCCTTCAACAATTACCAATCTCTCATGATCAACATCTTAAATCAAAACTAGAGGTTGCAGTTGAAAGAAATTCTATTTGCAAGAGATTTTGAGTTTTCAAATTTTGGAGGTTGTTGATTTCATACAATCACAATGTTGGTCATGGGAGTGCTTGATGAAAATGAGGTGACAAAAAGAATTTATATGTTTCGAAGATTATGAACAAAATAGATGAATATGGGTTGTTAGATTCAAGTCAAGAACATTTCATGATTTGAGTCAAGTAGGCAAGTAAAGTGAAACAAGATCAACATAAAAAAGTGACCCATTTACTGTGATTTGAGTCATGGTGTAACTCTAATTTGAGTCATGAAGCCTCATGATTCAATTTATGTACAAATATCGAATCGAATCAAATTAGACAAAGCCAAAAGGAAAATGTGAAAAACTTTGTGATTCGAGTCATGTACAACTTGTGATTCGAGTCACAGTGTTGCATGATTCGAATCATGTGTAAATTTTGATTTGAGTCACAAACACCAAAATCATCATGTTCTCCTCTGTTTGATTTTATTCGATTCATGGAATGTGAGTGACTTGAGTCATGCACACCAAATCTCAAAATTTCAAGTTTTTAAAAATAGTTTGAGATTTCACTTCCCATATAACTTAAACCAAATTCAAATATGTGAAATTCTAGCATAGCAGACAACAGATGTCCTAACACATGTCAAGACATTGTTCTGCATAATTATTTAAACAAGAACAAAACAACAGATTGATACCTTGAATATCAGTAACTGCAGAAACACAAATATTTCGACATCTGTTTCAACATGTTAATCAAAACTGAACTGTAAATTGCAGAATGATAAACAACACAGAATATGATAACCCAGTTCGGTGCAACTCGCCTACATCTAGGGGATACCAATCTAGGAAGAAGACTCCACTATCAGTAGAACTTGCCTACATCTGGTTCTTCAAAAATAAATTCTTTCAGAAACAGATAATGACTCTCAGAACACTCCCAAGATACTTGTATCATTAGAGCAATGTCACGACATCTCGTCTGACATATCAACCTCATCTGAGGTAATCTATCAAAAACTGTTTGAAACCACAAATAATCTTGATACACAATCTGCACCACTGCAGCCAAATATCCACAATAGAAGTCTAACTCCCCCTGTCGTAGATAACCAGTGCTCATTTGCTAGAAGAACACCCTAAGTGAATGGAAAACATAAGACGCATCTTCATGTCTTCAAGAGCGCACCCTCTGTTCAACACACCTGCTGAACGCATTCACCTACTGCTTGACCATCAAGCAAACCATGTACCACACCAGTACATTAATCAGACAGAAGTTCTCCCCTATGTTTTTCAACAGATGCTTCTTCAGCAAGAACCACCCAAAATCACCACATGATATCCCATGACAACTTCATGATCATATAGTGAGAGTACCAGGAACGCATCCTTGTACCATAAATAACAAACTCTTGGATTGAAACCAAAGCTCCATTTATCCCTCTCGTCCAAAAACCATCTATACACCACACGAATTCCTCATGAATTCTCATCTATAGATCTCCTTGTTCCCTGAGATACAACCTAATTGAATCTGGAATACTTCACATTCCTCAAAGAGACACACAGGGCCCCTTAATTTGCTAGCTCGCCCAGATGTTCTTCACACTTGAAGGACATTAAACACATGCTCCAGAAATCTTCTGCCCATTTGCTCCACAAGCACCAAACTTATCCACTTCTAGCATGTCATATTCACATCAGACTTCCAAGACAGTACTTTACCCATCATTCTCCCATACGATAAGATAAATACCTCTTAGACAAGATGTGAACTAAGAATCCTACTCCAAGGATAACTATCCCAGAAGATGATTTAACATTAGTTAGGACATCCTTCACATATCATAGACACCAATCAACATAATTCTTGATATGCTCCACCACTGGACTTACTATTTACATAGTAATCCAACTGAAGATCTTCAAACAACACTGCGCCACCAGCTTGATCAATAAGAACTCCAGATAACCAAAGAGAGAAATGAACTCTCATCCACCAAAAGAAGGTAATCTTCCATAAATTGAGAACTTCTGCCACAAGCTCCAAGATAGAAACGAATCAATACCTCCTCAAGTCTTCAACTAACCACCCTTCTTCCTAAGAGTAATTTGTTCTAAGACACTCCTCAAGAGTAATCAAATGCCACTGTTTGATTATCTTGATTTCTCGAATCCATAAATGAGAACTACCAAATGCCACTTTTGATTGCCTAATCCTTCTTGAATTCAAATATGAAACCAACCAAATGCCATTTTTTGACTGATCTCACCCTTTTGCAGAACTCCCACAAGATACATTGACCCACCAATGAAATCTAATCTTCAAGTTACATGAACTACTTGCTCCAAAGCAAGACATCTTGGATCCACCAAGCCTTAGACATGTAACATCTTCTCCATCTACAGCTCCCGCAAATGGCATGAGATAGACCTTTTTGAAGCATCCATAACTTCCATTATCCTGTAGATCAACTTATCTTAAGCTGGTGTGCCACATCATCAGCTGAGACCCTGATGTTAAGCTTGATGTCAGAATATTCTGATACGACATCCAACTGCTGAATTCAGCTCCTCCTTCTGCCACTTAGAAGAACCTCTTCCCTATTACAGAACAAGAGTTTCGTGCTCTCATAGACTTGATTTAATAACCAAGTTTGAGTAGATAACCTCCATCCTGCTTAATCTTATCATAGGTATTCCATTCAAGCTCACACCTTGATGAATAACTGCTTTGAAGCTCCAAAGAATTCACACCTGCCATGTCTGATTCTTCAGAAGAGAAGTAGTCCTAGACTACACCATGACTATACCAAAGGATGCCACTTTACTTGAGTAGAGCAGATTGTAGAAAGTCAGAGATAACTGCCACTTAACCTTGACTTCCAAGATGAGAAAAATCACATGCTCCTAAGTACCTAGATCAGAAATAAACTGACTCAAGTTGTGCTATCACTAGCACCATATTCTAGACAAGTCTCTTGCCAGAACACTTTCCAGATACCCATCAGATGCTTCAAGTAACAATTGGAACACACCTGTTGCACACCAATACTCCTAGACCAGAAATAAATTGATCCAAGAACTATTCATCAAGATTATGATGTCTTCTTCTTCATCTTCTACATCACCATTGTCTAGACCAGTTTCTTGCCAGGAAACTCTCTAGAGATCAGATGCTTTTGCCACACCAACTGAAGCAGATTCTTAGGTCAACACCCAAAAGAAAAAGATCCAAAAGCTTATGCAGTAACTCTCCCATGATTCTGCACAAACCATATGAAGTGATGTTCCAACATCGTGTTGAACATCAGCAATCTTGAACTTCACATTCAAGGATAATCAATCAAATACTTGTTCAATAATCATGCTTCACTGTTGAAACTATACTCCAACAGATCACTCCGTGAACACTTAACAAGTATTCAATCTTTTGCAAGTATCTTCTTTGACAAACAAAGTGTTGAGATACCAAGGCTGCCACCCTTGACTCAAGTAATTAAGATTTTCTCTGAACAAACCCTATTTACCTCAACAGTTCTGAAACCTCCATTTAGATTGGATCCACCCTTAGGATTAAGAGAGATGAATCCTTCCTTGCTGTTTTGGATGGTGAAAATAAATCACCTCCACTTTCTTCAGGTTTGTGTTTCACAAAAACACCCTCTAGTTGGAAGAATAACTAGAAGACTCCAGATGCACGACTGAGACGCCTTTATGAGTGGACTTTAGCAAATTATCAAGTATCTTTGACAACTTAGCCGATCAATAATTTATCAAACTCCTAGAGCATGAACTTGATAAACCTAATCTCAACTCCCCTTCTATTCAACTGACTTCAAAATGCACAATGGAACCAAGCTTCCAAGTACCAAGTCACCATAACAGATATCTTCCAACAACTTTCTTCATTCCATTGCTCCCGACTTTGGAATAAAAAGATGCAGATATCTTCACATATAGAGGCCGATGATTGAGATCTTCCACCATCTGTCTTCAGCAACAACTCCAAAAATATCATAATTCCAGAGCTCTTCCATCAGAAACATATGCAGCGGAACCACCAAGGAACACATTCAGCTTGCCCTAATAAGATGTCAGAACATCTTATAAGACACCCCAACAAGAGAATTAGCCACTTCTCCTGCAGTTATTGTAGAACCTCCTCAGCAACATGAACAACCACTAGGTTGTTACCTTCGATCCAGAACATCCATCCCATCCATTAATACCCTTGAGTATGTCTGAGTTGATTGATCTGATCTTCAAAACTCCTCCTTGTTTAAACGCCAGAAAGTATCTCCCAAAGATCTCATCCAGAAACAGACAGGATGCCTGCTCTGATACCAATTAAAATTCTGGCATAACAGACATCAGATGTCCTAACACATGTCAAGACATTGTTCTACATAATTATTTAAACAAGAAAAGAACAGCAGACTGCTACCTTGAATATCAGTAACTGCAGAAACACATATGTTTTGGCATTTGTTCCAACATGTTAATTAAAACTGAACTGTAAATTCCAGAACGATAAACAACACAGAATATGATGACCTAGTTCGGTGCAAATCACCTACATCTGGGGGATACCAATCCAGGAAGAAGACTCCACTATCATTAGTATAGTTTTATGTAAACAACCTAAGGTTTACAGTAAACACCCACGTTTACCTATCACTACCCAATGAAGACTTTATCATTAGAAGTCACATTTAAATTATAAGAGAAACCCATCTCACTCCCTAAATCATAATCTGCGATTATCTAACAGTTAATACCCCATAATTATATCATTCCTATTGAAAGACACCCCTTCCAATACAAAGTTCAGTCAAGCATCATTGACTAATAAGTTAACTCGGATTTGCTTCAAAGCTTCATCCAAGAACACTACACGATTCATTACTTACGGGTTTCTGAATTTGTACAAGTACCTATGTCTACCACACTGCATCAAATCGATACAGAGGGAGACTTACAAGAAAGCCTACGACTCTCAAAATCCAAAACCATACTTTACAAAATAGGATTCCAAAGTCTATGTCGTCCCCCCTCTTTACCTTCTGCCCAGGTCTTGGTCTTCTTTTATAGCCTTCTGCTACGTTGGGCTTTCAACTTTATTTTGGTTGATTCCTTGATCCATGTTCTGATTGCTCATTAAATCTTGCCATTGATCTGTAAACATTCTGCTGTTAGTAACAGACACAATGTCCTAGCATCCTGTTGGGACATCTTATCTGACATGTCTTCTTTTACCAAGATTCTTCCTTGTTGTTGAAACATCTTGTGCAGCAACTTGTTTTACCAAAATTTGTTCAAATATTTAGAGTCTTTAATATGGTTCTTGCTCCCTTAACTTAAGAAATTGAATAAAACCATAATGATTACACTCAATTACAAACAACCCATTTATGCAATTCTAAAACAAATTGATTAAAAACTTTATTCAAAGATGTGCAATTTTGAAGAAGACTCGTTAAACAATAATAAACAAAAGGAAAGCGTAAAAGACAAACAATAAAATAGTATTAGTTTCCCCTTGAATATATTAGAGACATGAAACTTCATGAATAACCTGCTCACCAGTGAACTAGATAAATAATCACCCGTCTAAAATATTCTCGAATTAGCTTCACAATGACGTGGACTAGGAAACCCACACTGAGCCTGATTTTAATCCTACACACCCTCAATATGTCAAAGGAAAATATTTTACAAGAATGCGCCAACACCGAATTCAAAGAAGTTGGGGTGAGGAACGCCCACCCTATGAAAGAATTAGTCCAAATTGTTACAACAAGATTATATCGTTTTCACTAGAGTCATGGGAACACCAATGATGAATGCGTATACCTGAGGGACACCATTGAAGAATTGTTAAATAAAGGAAATTTAAGTTGGTACACTTAGGAGGATACCGAAGAATACAATTGTGAGAGAAGAATGGACTTTAAGAGGAGAGATAAATCACCATGGAAGAAACTATCTCCTCGTCGAGATAAGACACATCCAAACAAGATGATTGAAGTCATGACAATGGCAAAATGAGGAAAGGATAGTAATGAAAATGAAGATGGGGAATAAAGAGGGAAGCATCAATTTATAGTCTCTATCACAGGAGGAAACAACTTCAACACTTCCATCACTAGAGGTTTTCCCATTCAGAAGTCCATATCCAACAGAAAAGTCAAGAGAAAGATTGCCGAATTGATGGTGTTTAATAAGAAAAAGGAAACAACTTCTGAAGAAAATCTAGAAAGACCTGTCCTCAAATTCAAAGATAGGTAGAAGGTAAGAAGGATCCTAAATGATATTTTCCTTTGGTTATTATAGCAACCATGTATGTCAAACGTTATGAAAAACTATGACTAAGGAAAGAAAAACTATCACCTTATACGGTTTCCGACCTTCAAACCTTCAATGACACGGTAACTCGTCCATGGGGATTTTTAAAGCTCATGGTCATACTTGAAGAAAGGCAAGACACCAGGATGGTGGGTCTACAGTTTCTAGTAGCCTTATGCAAAAGTGTGTACAACTTCATTTTAGGAAGGCCCTTTGCTACAATACTTTACATTGTGAGTTCCTTTGTTCACTTGAAATTGAAGTACCACAATGTCCATTATGAGCCTGTAACTATATGAGTTGATCTATCCGGAGCCCGACGAATACAAAAATATTTATAGCATAGCCAGGAAATGACATTAGTCAGGCATAATACAAAAAATGCATTTGAGGTTAATGTCACCAGCCTCAGCAAGATCTTCAAGACAATGGCACTCAATAACCACAACAAAGGACCGGTGTCCTATAACAAGTACAAAATGAAGTATTATAACTTAATAAATACATGTGACAATAGTGAAATAATAACCCAAAAATTTATCCCCTAAATATCCAAGGAGCGGCATTGAGACAACTTATAGCCCTACCACAACAGCCGATCCAAGGGACTCCAACGAGAATAATTCATCACAAAGGAGACACCCACTAGGAAAATAAAGCATAGACTAAGTCGCTTTTATTAAGTACCTTTACCATTATATGTACTATTTAATATTTTCAATTTTAGCAAATAAATGAATTTTACCATGAATTCTTTATTATCATGCAAAGACGAGTACGACTAAAGCAAATGGGCATTTCATAAACACCATGAGTTTACTATAAGAACAAGATTTGGTTCTGCATCTAGCCTTATGTTTTGATGATAACAATACATAATGTTTTAGAGAACAATTTTGTACCCTAATCAATTTATTTAGTGTGCAGATACTAGACTCAGGTTCTTACTCTAAATGTATGACATGTGATGTCCTCAGATTGTGAACCTAGTCCACTCTCACTCTGAGATACATGCTTTACAAGATATTCAAGCCTTGGATTCTGTACTTCAACGCTTCTGACTCAACATGAATTCAAAGTTTTGTAACTCTAATGCTTCTTGCGTTGATACACTTTGAAGCTCTATTCTCCAATCAACTCTGAACTTTGTCAAAAAACTCTAAAACCCAAGTTATGAGGAACTGAATCAAGACTCTGAAGATCAAAGGTTCTGAAGATTCTCTCAAACAGATTCTTATTCTTCTTTTATTCATGTTTCATCACCTACTTATCAGAAGCCTCTGAAAATTGAAGATAAGACAAAAAGGTTTTACGTGAGAAAAATAGTACACAATACAAAATCAAATATTCCTTCCACTATGCTGATTTTGTTGAATAAGAATTGTATTATTGTACCATTTTGTCTCCCACCATTGAAGACCATTATGCAAGGTACTAACTAATTTGTGAAGATTTTCATCCACACTCTCCAACGGATCTTTCCTTGCCTAAATAAGGAACCCTTGGAAAAATGGAAAAAATACTGCTTTGAACGCTTATTCAATATCTCACAACACTTTTGTTGAACTGAATATTATTCTTGTGAATATAGAATAGAAAACACACATAGAGATTTTATTCGTTTTTGTGTGATAAATTCATTGTAATGAAATTTGTGTAATATGCTTTCTTAGAAGCAATCTTATAAACACATTTCTTGTATCTCATTGATTGAGTTTATATTCCTTGAGAGACTAAGGTTAGTCAGGTTTCTCAAGAAGACATTGAAGTGTTGTCTTTGTGTGTCTGTAATCAGTTGATTATAGTGGATTAAGTCCTTCTTGATAAGGCGAAATCACCTTGGCGAGTGGACTAGACTAGCTTCATTAACAGTGAACCAGGATAAAAATATTTGTGTTCATTTATTTTTGTTCATGTTTCATCTTTGAGTGTTTTAGGTACAAAAAGTTTTGATCTTAGAAACCCAATTCAAACCCCCTCTTTCTTGTGTTTCTTATCACCTTCATTTGGCATCAGTGCTCCGGTTCTAGTATCAATTGCGTATCAAACACTTCACCGTGTCAGATAAAGATCCAACTTGTGAAACACAATGGTTGTTATCCCTCCACCTGCTACACCCGCTGATAGAGATCAATATAGTGCAAAACCTCCAGTTTTTTATGGAGAAAAATTTGATTACTGTAAAGATAGAATAGAAAGGTTTTTCCTTGGTCATGATGTAGATCTATGGGATATGGTAGTTGATGGCTACGCTCATCTTGTAGATGCTAGTGGTAACAAGGTGGAAAGAAGAGTGATGACTAATCAACAAAAGAAAGACTACAAGAATCATGACAAAGCAAGAACCATCTTGTTTAATGCAATTTCATACAGTGAGTATGAAGCCTTCAAGATGGAAGGTCCTTTGATTCTCTGAGAATGACTCATTAAGGAAAAGCTCAAGTTATAGAAACCACGACACTTGCCTTGATTTAGAAGTATGAAGCCTTCAAGATGGAAGACGATGAAACTGTTGAGAACATGTTCTCAAGATTTCAAACTCTTGTTGCAGGATTGAAGGTCCTGTACAAAGGCTATTCTACTGCTGATCATGTGAAGAAGATCATCAGTAGTACTCTACCTAAAAGATGGATACTTATGGTAACTGCGTTGAAGTTATCAAAGGATCTGAACAACACCTCTCTTGAAGAACTTGTTAGTTCTTTAAGAAGTCAAAAAATTGAGTTTGAAGAAGGCGAGCCCCAGAGAAAGAAAAAATTAGTTTCTCTGAAGTCTTTGGGAAAGTATGAGAAGACCAAAGCCTTTCAAGCTGAAGAAAAGGACTCTGAAGAAGATTCAAAAGAAGGAGATAGATTGTCTCTTCTTTATAGACGTGGCGCTTAACTCTGGAAGAAAAGACAAGGCAAGTTCAGAGGCTCCAGAAGGACAGGCGGTCGTTCTGAGTCTACTTCTGGATCCAAAAAAGCAAGAGCCGACAAGGAAGTTATCTACTTTGAGTGCAAGGAGCCAGGTCATTACAAGAACGAATGTCCCAAGCTAAAGAATGACAGACCAAAGAAGAAGGAATTCAGAGGAAATAAGAAGGGTCTGATGGCTACCTGGGATGATTTAGAATCCTAAGAAGATGACAATGAGGAAGGGAAAACTAATGTGGTGCTGATGGCATGCACAGAAGCTTCTGCTGAGAATATTCAATCATAATTAGAATCTGAGTCCGACTCTGAAGAGGTATTCGCTGAACTCTCTCGCTCTAAACTTGAATCCAGTTTAACAAAAGTTCTAGATAAGTATTAGAAGCTTTTGAAAAAATACAAGGATCTGAAAAAGGTTCGTGTATCTGAGTAGGAAGCATATTGTAAGCTTAAGGAAGATTTCTCAAGTTTAAATAAAGAAAAATTTATTTTTAAAAATAGTAACTCTGTGCTTCAGAGCAAGAGTTCCAAACTTGAGAAGGAAAATCTTTCAGAAGCCTCTATAGACTCTCATGACATCATAAATAAATATGACAAATTGTTCTAGAAATTTCTTGCTAGAAACCTAAATAGAAGCATAATGGATTCAATGATTTATGGCATAAGTAAAAATGGAACAAGAGGAATTAGTTAGGATTTTGATAAAGAAACTACTTCTGAAAAAGATGATAAACCAAAAACTCTTTCTTTCTATTTTGTCCCTTCTGGTAAACAAAATGGTGTTATGCCTAAAGGCAAAATCTTTTCAAAACCTAAGGCTAAAGCAAAAGCTCATTCTCGTTTCAACTATGCATACATATATACACATCCTGCACAAAAACCCAAGTTTGTTAAAAAAATCTAGGAAGACTAACAAAAATGGACCCAAAAAGATGTGGGTACCTAAGGATAAGATAATTTATATTACAGACATCCTTAGCAACGTAGTTAAGACACCAATCATAGTACTTGGACTCTGGTTGCTCGCGACACATGACAGGAAGAAGGCATATGTTCCAAAGCATGGAACTTAAGCTTGAATGCATCGTTGGTCTTAGAGGTGATTAAAAAGGAAATATCATTGGCTCTGGAAGAGTTGGTAACGATTCTCTCCCCTCTATTACTAATGTTTTATTAGTTGAAGGATTAATGCATAATTTTTTGTCCATAAGTCAATTAAGTGATAATGGTTATGATATAAACTTTAATCAAAAGTCTTGCAAAGATGTTAGTCAGAAGGATGGCTATATCTTTTTTAATGGAAAGAGGAAGAATAACATTTATAAGATTAGACTTTTTGACCTTATAAGTCAGAATGCAAAATGTCTTATGTCTGTTAATGAATAGAAATGGGTATGGCATAGACGATTGGGCCATGTCAGCTTGAGGAGGATTTCTCAGCTAAATAAGCTTAATTTAGTCAGAGGCCTTCCTAATATGAAGTTCTATTCAGATGCTCTTTGTGAAGCATGTTAAAAAAGGAAAGTTTTCAAAAACTTCTTTCAAAGAAAAGAATGTTATTTCTACCTTTAGGCCATTGGAACTTATGCACATTGGCCTTTTTAGACCAGTGAAAGTTGCTTCTGTCAATGGCAAGAAGTATGGATTAGTCATTGTAGATGACTATAGTAGATGGACATGGGTTAAGTTTCTAAGACAGAAGGATGAGTCACATTCTGTGTTTGCTACCTTCTACTCTCAAGTGCAAAAAGAGAAAAACTTTAGAATTGTTAAAGTCAGAAGTGATCATGGTGGTGAATTTGAAAACATATATTTTGAGAAAATCTTTGTTAAGAATGGCATTTCCCATGATTTCTCCTGTCCTAGAACTCCACAACAAAACAGAGTTGTAAATAAGAAGAATAGTACTCTACAAGAGATAGCAATGGCCATGATCAATGAGACAAATGTGGCTAAGCACTTCTGGGGAGAGGCAATCAACTCAGTGTGTTACATTTAGAACAGGATCTTTATAAGACCTATTCCGAGTAAGACTCCTTATGAATTGTGGAAGAACAGAAAACACAACATTTCATATTTTAATCCTTTTGGTTGTGATTGTTTTATACTGAACACTAAAGACAATTTGAACAAGTTTGATTATAAGGTACAAAAGTGTATTATGTTAAGATACTCTGAACGCTCTAAGGGCTATATGGTATACAACATAGAAACACGAATTATTGAGGAATCAATTTATGTTATATTTGATGATAAGCTTGACCCTGAAAAGTCAAAGCTAGTTGAAAAGTTTCTAGATCTAGAAATCACTTATTCAGGCTCTGAAGGTAAAGAACCAGAAGCCAAGGAATCTGAGACTAAAGACTCTGAAAATTCTCAACCTGAAGCTGTTGAAGTTCAAACCCCTCTAAGGAAGCACATACAAAGGTCCTCACACTCTAAAAAATGGATTCTGGGAGATAAGACTGAATATGTCAGAATCTGGTCCTCATTCAAACCTTCTGAAGAGATGCTTATGGGTTTGGTGTCCCTCATAGAGCCTACATCTATTGATGAAGGCCTTTTGGACACAAAGTGGATTCTGGAAATGCAAGAAGAACTGAACCAATTATCTAGAAATGACGTGTGGACTCTTGTACCTAGACCTAAACTCATGTCATTGGGACAAAGTGGGTCTTCAGAATCAAGTTAAATGAACAAGGAAATGTGGTAAGAAACAAGGCCAGAATGGTTGCACATGGATATAATCAGCAAGAGGGAATTGACTATAATGAAGCCCTTGCAACAGTTTCTAGGTTAGAGTCTATTCGTCTCTTAATTTCTTTTGCTACCAATCATAACATCATCTTGTATCAGATGGGTGTTACGAGTGCATTTCTGAATGGTTACATAACTGAAGAAGTGTATGTACACCAACCTCCTGGTTTTGAAAATCATAAACACCCAGATTTTGTTTTCAAACTTAAGAAATCATTGTATGATCTAAAACAAGCTCCTAGAGCATGGTATGAAAGACTAAGAAATTTTCTCTTAGAAAATGAATTCACCAGAGGGAATGTTGATACAACTTTGTTTTGTAAAACATTCAAAAACGGTCTTCTTGTTGTTCAAATTTATGTAGATGATATCATATTTACTCCTGCTAATGCTACTTTATGCAAGGAATTTTCTAAGTCTATGAAGGTGGAGTTTGAGATGAGTATGATGGGAGAGCTCAACTTCTTTCTGGGAATTCAGATTAATCGAAGTCCAGAAGGAACCTATATTCATCAGAGTAAATATACGAAAGAACTTCTGAAGAAGTTTGACATGTCAGAATGCAAAATAACAAAGACTCATATGCATCCTACATGCATTCTTGATAAAGATGAGGTAAGCGATAAGGTAGAGCAAAAGGTATACAAAGGTATGATTGGCTATCTCTTATACTTAACTGCTTCTAGATCTGACATTTTATTTAGTGTCTGTTTATGTGCTCTCTTCCATTTAGATCCTAGAGAATCCCATTTAACACCTATTAGAAGGATCTTCAGGTATCTGAAAGGTACTATTAACATTGGTTTGTGTTATAGAAAATCAAAAGAGTACAAGCTCGTGGGTTATTCTGATGCTGATTACGCTGGAGATAGTCTTGAAAGAAAAAGAACTTTTAGAAGTTGTCAGTTTCTGAGAGACAATTTGATTTCATGGTCCAACAAGAGGCAATCAACCACAACACTATTAACTACTGAAGCTTAATACATTGTAGCTTCCAGATGCATCACTCAGATGCTCTGGATGAAAATTCAGCTAGAAGATTTTCATATATATGAGAGTAATATTACTATTCTCTGTGATAATAATTTTGTTATTTGTTTATCTAAGAATCTCATTTTACATTCTAGAGCTAAACATATTGAGATTAAACATCTCTTTATTCGTGACTATGTTCAGAAGGGAATTTTAATTTTTAAATTTATTGATACAGACCATCAATGGGCTTATATCTTTTCAAAACCCCTTACTGAAGATAGATTCATTTTCATTTTGAATAATTTAAACATAGATTATTGTCTAGAATAAAAAGATGACTATCTCAGAATGTTTATTTTCTCAAAATAGTTTAATGAGACTCTGAGATATTTTGACTATGAACATTTGAGTCTTCTGAAGTGAGAAGGTGTCATAAGTTCAGAATTATCCACTCAAAACTTCTTTTGTTAAACATTCTATCTTTAGGATACTGAATAATTTTTGCATTAATTAGCTGTCAATCAGTCTTGGTAAGTGGAACAGTTTATAAGACATATGTCTTAGAAAACTGAAACGATTCTAAATGGCTGAGTGACACACTGGGTGAATAAATGTCTTGGGATTAGGTAAAATCTTCATTCTTTACCCTTTTTCAAATGTAGTGCATTGTTCAAGATTTTATTCATGATTGCAAAACCCTTATATAAACCTATTTCACTCATTCACACACTTACGATACATTCACTCCATACATTTTCTCTCTTTTAAACTAAAATCTCACTGTAAACATAAACCATTCATCATCATCATCATCAATGGCTTCTCAACAACATTAACAATCTGCTCAATAAACTACACAACAACCAGAACATATTAAAGAAGGAATCTCTGTGGATTAATGGTGGATTTTGAGAATTTGAAGGTTAATGGGAATGACTTGACTGGAGGAATTAAATTTCAAGGCTGGGAAAGATATTTTGATCGTCTCAAAGGAGCAGTCTTCACTGAGTTAGTGAAGCAATTCTGGATATTTGCTTCAGCCACGAGTCTGCAAGTAAGCTCTTCAGTGTTAGGGCACAAGATTACCATTTCTGAGAATTCCATTACTAAACTTCTCGGTCATGATGGATCTGGGAAACATTGCTTTGTGATGCTTGCTAAGAATATTAAAATGGAAGAAATTGCTAGATTAATCTTTCTAGATTGAAAACCCTCTTCCAACGTTAAGAAAATGCATCATTATCTTAGGGTTTGGTTCAAGATAATTCTAGGATGCATTCATCACAGACCATGATCAAACTCACCTGATTACATCAACACATATCAGAAGTACATGTTGTACTATATGTCTATTGGAACTAAGATGAATCTACCTTTTATCCTCTTCAAGTATCTAAGGAAGATGGTTAAGGAAACTAGAAATGAATCCTCTAAACCTAGAAAGTGGATACCTCTAGGAAGGTTAATTTTTGACATTATATTTGAGAGCAAGTTGGTTCAAATGCTGATGGACGTAGGTTTGACCAAAGAATTGAAATTTGAAATTGGAAAGCCCTTTAATGGAAGGAATCTGAAGAACATGTCTCTGATTGCAAATGTCATTGACCATCTAAATCTTCTTGATAAGAAGACTGTTGGCGCTAGAAGGAATCCTATTGATGACTTCCCCCTATTCACAAAGGAAGATCCTCAAGATGTATTGGAATCCTACATTACCGATTATCTAGCAATAAGTGTAACACCAGTGGATTACTCTTATGATGAGGTACCTGAAACATACCCAGATCTTTAATCCTCGAGAAGGAAGAGGAAGTCCAAGTCTACTAGTGAAGGACCTTCTAGAACTCCTTAGCCCCCAACCAAAAATGCCAGAACATCTTATTTTTTTAGGAACATTCTAAACGACACCATGGGATCCGGAGAAGCTGTCAGTTCTGGGAACTCCAGGTCTACTGAAGCTGCTACTCCTCAGACCAAGTCTCTTGGTAAGACCCCTCTGACGGAGACTTCTATTCATTCTAATCATTATGTTTTCTCTATTTCATCTACTTCTCCTCAATCATCCTCCATTCCAACCCCAACAACCACCCACATTCCCTTTGGAACCATAACTACTCCCATCTCAAAACAACCATCCATATCTATTTCTATCACCACTCCAATAACCACTGTTTCTATAACACTCCCTATACCAATCCAAACTATGGCTTAATCAACCACCATCACTACTATTCAAACTCCATCTGAACCAACACCACCACCAACTTCTGGACCAAATCTCACTGAACCTCAACCTAATCCATCAGAAGACCACTCTTCAGATTCAAATTTTCCACAGTAACTTATGTCACACTCACATTACTAGAAGTCTGTGCCTTTCAAGAAGACACCCCATCTCCACCAACTCCACCACCTCAACCAAACGCTGATGAACCTGTCATTATTGATACTTTCTGGGAATGTATCAAAAACAAAGAATCGTCAACCCCTGACTCTTCTGACTAAACCATTCACATCTCCTCTGAACCTAAACCTAAACTAGAACCAAACATTTTCCCCGAGGAAATAGATGTTACAGGTAGGCAATTTAAGGAAAAAGTAAATGATTCTGATTTGGTGTCAGATATTAAGATCATTGTTGTCCCTAATAGAAGACTCTGTCTCTATTTTGATCAAACCCCATTTCAAACCAACATCCGTCTCACACCTTTGGATGAATTACTTATGCAGTTTGCACCTTTAATGTAAATCTCTCTAAGTTCATACTCTGTGTAACAACTTTAGAAGATGGATTGATTTCAGTTCTAGGGAGCTGTAATTCCTTTGCTTGAAGGATACTCAAAGGAACTTCCATGCCAAATTCTCTGGTATTATTGAACCTTTGCTTTAGAAAGTTACTCCAACATTTCTTCTCCCTGCACCTGAAGCTGAAGAACCTCATCCTCATACTCCAGACAGAGATTTGGCATCCATTTCTAGAACCAAGGATATTGTGGAAGCTGAAGACTGAGAATCAAGTGGTTAGATCACGTCTGGACAAAAAAGATGAGATGTTCAAGGAACAAGCTGAAACCAATAACAAGATTGAAAGGATGCTTCATGCTATCTTATCAAGACTGCCACCGCCTTCTTATACACCTTTTTTTAACTTGTTGTTTTTCTAGTATTTTTATCGTTGTTGCACTTTGCTTCTGTACCTTATGCATTTTTTCAATGAAAAAACTTTCTGTGTCTATTTTACTTTATCTATTTATTTCTTTTTTATTGATGACAAAGGGGGAGAAGAGTGATACGATTTTGATATACCTATTTCCTTCCTGACACCCAACATTTGTCTTTAATATTCTCATTTCTGACTCTGATTAACTATTCTAGGAACTTTGAATAAGTTCATCATGTTTCAAGTTAACCATACTTTTCAGGAGCTAAGAATTCTTTAGAAGACATCAACCAAGCTGAGTTGAGTTTGAGCTAACCAGGCGCATATAAGCTATGGACTTATGTTTTAATTGTAACAATACATAGTGTTTTAGAGAACAATTTTGTATCTAATCAATTTGTTTAGTGTGTAGATAATAGACTCAAGTTCTGACTCTAAATGTATGACATATGATGTCATCAGATTCTGAACCTAGTGCACTCTGTCTCTGAGATACGTGGTTTACAAGATATTCAATCTTTGGATTCTGTACTTCAACACTTCTAACTCTACACTCATCCAAAGTTTTGCAACTCTGATGCTTCTGACGCTGATACGCTCTGAAGACCTGCGCTCCAATCAACTCTGAACTTTGTCAACAGACTCTAAAGATCAGGTTCTGAGGAACTTGATCAAGACTTTGAAGACCAAAGGTTTTGAAGATTCTCTCAACCAGATTCTTATTCTTCTCTTATGCATGCTTCATCACCTACTTATTATAAGCCTCTGAAAATTGAAGATAAGATAAAAAAGGTTTTACGTGAGAAAAATAGTACATAGTATAAGATCAAATATTTATTCCACTGTAATGATTTTATGGAATAAGGATTGTACTATTGTACCAATTTGTGTCCCACCTTTGCAGACCGTTATGCAAGGTGCCAACTCATTTATGAAGATTTCCATCCACACTCTCCAACGGATTTTCCTTGCCTATATAAGGAACACTTGGAAGAATGGAAAAAATGCTGCTTTGAACGCTTATCCAATATCTCACAACGCTTTGTTAAACTGAATATTATTCTTGTGAATATAGAATAGAAAACACACATAGAGGTTTTGTTCGTTTTTGTGTGATAAATTCATTGTACTCAAATTTGTGTAATCTGCTTTCTTAGAAGCAATCTTGTAAATATCTCATTGATTGAGTTTGTATTCCTTGAGAGACTAAGGTTAGTCAGGATTCTCAAGAAGACATTGACATGTTGTCTTTGTGTGTTTATAATCAGTTGATTATAGTGGATTAAGTCCTTATTGATAAGGCGAAACCACCTTGGCAGGTGGACTAGACTAGCTTCGTTAACAGTGAACCAAGATAAAAATATTTGTGTTCATTTATTTTTGTTCTTGTTTCATCTTTGAGTGTTTTAGGTACGAAAAGTTTTGATCTTAGAAACCCAATTAAACCCCCCCCCCCCCTTTTCTTGTTCTTCTTGTCACCTTTAGCTAACCCTTACTATGAAAATTGTTAAAACAAGGACACTGAAGCTCGAAAGCATAAGAGGTGAAGCCCCATTACATAGGCCTCGAACCAAGTCTAAACTAGGGGGAGGGAAGAAGAGCAGACCCTTGGCCAAACGTGCTCCTCAGAGACGTCTAATAAATTTGTCGAGCATGGAATTGTGCAAGTACAAAATTCCAAGAAAAATAACTACCTTTAGGACTGCAACGGTAACCCTTGAAGGTTGGTACAACAGTAAGAAACCAGGGAAATAATACCCATTATCTAAGAAAATTCAAAAACAACGTGAGTACAGGGAATATACAACCATTTTTCAACTAATAAGTGGTATCCATACAATGTGAGCTTGAAGAAAAAAATTACAATGCCTACAAATATGACTCCTCACAAAGAACTACCACCCTCCCATTTATTATATCCTACTCAAGGAAAATTTTCCCTCTTGATATTCACACCTTTGTATGTAAAAATTCCACCTACTACAAGGAATTATAGAAAGTGAATTGCATAATAGAGTAACTAAACTCCACAACCTTTGTATACTCTTTAGATAAGTGACCATTCTCATACTACATCTCACATAGATCATCTTAAGCCTGAATCAAACCTTCACGAGCTTCACCCAAAGACTTATTCGACTCTCATATCATTTTATGAGAATAATCTAAAGCTCTATTCATGTTGGCAAGAGCAATATTTATGTTGAACAATAACTTTTGGACCGAAGTCAATAGCCTATCTTTTTTCCCTAAAGTCAGCACCTTCACTTTCTCAACCAATAAGTTTGTGTTGTGAAACTGATAAAATGATTAAAGACACCTGGGAAGAAATATTTAGAGTTCAACACATCAAGAAATTTGATGTGTGAGAACATAGAACAATGACAACCAAAATGAATAACCTTTAGTAAAAATAACTCTCTTAGCAATGAGACAATAATTTAACTTGGCAGAAGAAAATAAAGTAAAGACAATACTTTATGAAACATTCTACTCTAGGGTAGAGAGTAGCTCTCTAGTTCACAATACTTTTAGAGTTGTTACAAAGTCCAATAAAAAACAAAGTCCAATATATACAAACCGATAAAATTAGAATGAGCTTTGACGAACTAAACCGCTTGCTGGCCCAGACCCACAATTGTGCCATCATCAGCGGCTCCACCGCCAGGCTAGTTTCTGGTTTCTGAAATCTCAAAACATATTTTCTTTCTCTTTATCACCTAAGGTTTTAAGACATGCTTCAACAATATCCACCTTGACTTGAAATCATGGTGATGTCAATTTATCCATTAACCACTTTGCTGCTCTTTGCCAATTAAATATATATTGAACAATTTTTATCAAGTTCAAGTCTCGCTTGAACCTTGATATTGCCACTGGCATTCGTTTGCTTAATACACATTTTTTTTCTCTAGTAGTCTAACAAGTTCACAAGTATGATTCTTCAATCATATTTGAATCCACCTACTTTTTAATGCCTCCTGGAAGTTCCTTGCTTATGAGTTTTACAAACCTTCAGCCACTTCCAAAGCATAACATCTAAGGTCTATATAACCGTCCCTTTATGATGGTATAATATCCATCCTTACCTTATCACGAGTCAAATGGTAATCAAAGGAATATTTAATCATTTACTCACTACTACTAGTATCCATAGTAGGAACTTCCACCTCAATCAGAGTCTTCTCTGTCATAGTTTCTAAAACCTTCATCCTAAATATTTACTTTTATTCCCGTGACGGGACTCACTAAAAGTAATACATTTGCAATTGACGAACATTCATCCTCTAATTTCCACTCCCAAAAGTACATATCCATTCCTAACTCTTGGATATTCATTGAAGACTCAATCTTCAACTTTATCATCAAGTTGACTTGAATTTATTTGATCAATAAGAAAAGTTTTAACGACCTTCAAGATATAACAGGTTACAATCTTCGTACTCAAACATCCATAAGTATTTAGAAGTCTAACTCTGTAAATGAACACATGACAACTCGGTAAGCTGCTTTAGAACAAGCCTTACCCCATAAACTCAATGATAACTTAATAACCACATGCATTTTTATCCATTGTCTAATGCAAATCTTGTGGATTTAAGTGCTTGCATGTATAGTCAAGAATTAATCCAATTTGATAAAGCCTTTTGGATAGAAAAAATACAAGTCAATTAGTAGCTGCTTACTTTTTATGATGACATGGTTTTGATGATAACAACACTTGAAGTCAAACATCTACTGAAGAGATAGATCAAGCGGTCAAAGATACATTATAGTCTAACGACTATCAAGTGAAGACTTAGGGTTTATGTTCACTGGTGGTTTAAACGTTCAACATCTCAAATGATAGTAACTAACTTGGAAATATCTCAAGCCTCATCAAAAATAATGAAGGTTCTTATGTAATGCTAAAATCAAAGATAATGATGTCAATACTTAAAGCATCAAATTGTGAAAGAGACGAAGTATGAAAGCTCGCCTTATCATGTCTATTTAAGTGATCGGTGTATTGTAAAGATGCAAGGGAATACTAAAAGTATCATGGCTAAATCACACACACACATAATTAAAACATTGAGAAGCCTCTCATTTTTTAAATTAAAATCACCAAAAAAATGTTTTTGGAGCCTAGCCAATTGATTAGAGGAATGTCTACTTTATTAAGAAAACCTTTATTAAACTGTCTTATAGGTTAGATTTGTAGCCTAATCAATTAAATGATGTATAATCGAGTTTCTAATGGACTATGACAGTCTCTTAAAGACTGGTAACAATTTTATATCTAAATCTTCCATCCTGAACATCAATAAGAGATTATTGGCATTTTCTAATCGATTAGGTCATTTATTTAGCACATGACTTCTTTCCAAATTTACACCATTTCCTGGCCTATAAATAGAGAGCTTCTTTATCATTTCAAAACATTTAGAAAACTTGAAAGACCTCACTTTCATTTCTCTCATCACCTCGAAAAAACATTCTTGTTTCCCCCCATATATTTTAGCCTTAGTGCTTTGAGAGTATTCTTGAGTCTTAGAGATGATATCATTCTAGGTGAGAGAATAATTGTAAATTTACTAAAGATTAGATTTTTTCTATGAGTAAATTATTCTTGCTTATGAAGTGATTATTTTGGTTGAGATCATCCCTGTTCAATTCGTGGTCAGCCCGTATAAAACCTCATTTCAGCTTGGAGGACACCCAACTAAAAAATAATCTTGGTTCGAGATTACCCTCTACAAAATCTCAGTTTTGCTGTGCAGAATAACTGCTTCAAGCCTATTCATTATTTGGTTTGGAGACTAACCACTTCAAGCCTATTAGTTGTTTGGTTTGGCAAATAACCGCTTCAAGCTCTGTTCGTTGTTTGGTTAGAAGTTATCTTGAAAACTTCATTTCCTTGTATAAGGGGGTTCATGGACTTAACCTTATAAAAGCTCTCAAGATACAGTGGGTACTCTCAAGATCAATTCTTGGGAATAGAAGTAGGTCACTTCATTAGACCGAACCTCTATAAATCTCCGATGTCATCTCTTTTCCCTTATCTCTTTTATTTTCCACTTAACTTCTTTACTTTGAATTTTAGATGCATACTTATTCCAATGTTTTGATAAAATCTTTTCAAACTCTGATTTAGAAAATGATTTTACTTTAAATCAAGGATTTTCAAACCTCCACAATTCACCCACCTCATGTGTATGGAGTCACATGCCTAACAAAACTCATTAAATATCTCTAATACAACCTCCAAGTATCCACGATGCATTAACCTTAAATCCCACAACTTCTTCCTGTCATAAAATTCTTCACTAACTAATGATGAATGATTAACAACATTGGAACCTTCTAAAATATATAATCCACATATTTTAGACCCTTTAGCTAATATCACTTCATCATGCGAAATCTTTAACACCTAATGTTCAACTCTAGTGCAATAGCTTATATTATCAAACATACTTATGGATAGAATATTTTGCATGAGCTCTAGAACATACCTTACGTTGTGAATAAGAAACTCATGATCATTGAACATTTTAAGTCTAACCATATTAATACCATGAACCTTACAAGCCTTGTTGTCATGAAGAAGAACAACTTTACCTTTCTCCAACTTCAAAGTATCAAAGTATTATTTTCTTGGACACATGAGACAATAGCAACATGAGTCCTTGACGTAACCCTCTTCAGTATCCAAACTTGACACCACTAATATGCCAACACTTTCATAACTATGCTCATAAGAGGAAACTACAATCTGAATATAATCTTGATTGTTTCCCCCTTAAAACGATCTCTTTTGAAGTGACCCGATTTTTGACAAATAAAGCATTTAAAACTTGACTTGTCAAACCTCTTTGTTTTGGACATCACTCTACGCCCATTTCCTCCTCTTGAGACACTCAATCCTTCACCACTATCGCCATCTTCAAATATTAGACCTTTAGAAATTCTTTGGTTCTTATAGTCGTTTGAACTTCATCAAAATTAATAGTATCGTCCTCACCATAAAGAAGGGCATCCATAAAGTGCTCAAAGGATCTGGATAATGAGATCAGCAGAGCCTTGTTTTTATCACAATATTAACTTCAATATACTCAATATCATTAATATTATTGTAAAATTCTATTAATGGATCAAATATTTATTTGTTCTTTACTGTTAAAATGAGTAGAGTTTTTGTTTTAGACACAAACTGTGAGTCAAAGAACTAGTCATATACAATAATTTAAGTTTTTCCCGCATCGAAGGCCCAATCTTCTCCTTGACAACTTCCCTTAGAACTTTATCTTTGATGCATAAGATAATGGCACTTTTGGTAGGTGGGAAAAAGAACAATGACAATCAAAATAAACGGCCTTCAACAAAAATAACTTTCTAAGTAATAAGACAACAATTTAACTTGTCAGAAGAAGATAAAGTAAAGACAATAAAGGCAATACCGTATTTACTAAATAAGATCAAACAATCTACTCTAGGAGAGAGAACAATTCCATGGTTCACTATAATTCCAAGAGTTTTTACAAAAGATTACAAATTAGTTGCAAGAAAATAGTCACCGAAGTTCTCTAGAACAAACTCTACTGTTGGTTCTTGGATTGGCTAGAATTTTGGTAAAACAAAGGTGTTCAATGTTGATGTCACATGGGTGATGTCTTAACATTGAGTCTTAACATTGGTTTATGTTAAGAAGTTAAGTTGCTGAAGTTGTGATGTCTGATGTTACATGCGATGTTGTGACATCAGGTCTGCAGAAGATTAATAACATCAGGTTTAGTGATGTTGTTAGGATTTGCGTGTTAGTTGGATATTGGGAGAGCTGTTAGTCTCATTGGAAGCGGATATCTTGGGATAGATATTTTCTGTTACAAACAGATTTGATGCAGATTTGTAGGAGTGTTTAAAGGCTGAAGATTTAAGAAGATTTTGAGAGAGAAAATCTGTTTTGAAGATTCAGTTTTAAATAACAAATCAGGTCAGATATTGTAGCAGGTCCAAGTCCAATTCAACTAGCTATATAAAGCGCATCAGTACTGAAGAAAAGAGGATGAAGAAAAAGAGCTAAAGACTGAGTGCCGTTGTGTCTTCGTGTTTGTAAACCATTCGAGTGTGAATTGGTATTGTTGTTTTGAGTTGTTCTTGATCAAAGCTGTGAAGCAGAATCAAGTAGTGTTATTCAAAGTGTGTGATCTTTGAATTATATCACTGAAGTGATTTAGGGATTGAGTAGTGTTCTCATACCTAAGTGGTCTTTTAGGTAGAAAGTTCATTAGTAGGAATTAAGTTTAGGAGATTGTCAACAAGGTTGTTGAGTCTGTAAATTAATTCTACAAGTAGTGAATTTCATCCCTGGCTTGGTAGCCCCCAGACGTAGGTAGTTATAACCGAACTGGGAGAACAATTCATTGTGTTGATTTATTGTTGCTTTACATTGTCCATTGCAGAGTGTGTTGTCGTGACATCACACGTAACATCACACATCTGGTACCAGAATTTCAATTGGTATCAGAGCAGGCATCCTGTCTGTCTCTGGGTGAGATCTAGGGAAGTTACTTTCTGGTGTAAAGATGGACAAAGAAGTTGGAGGATTTGTCAACAAACCCCCTATTTTGGATGGCTCGAATTATGAATATTGGAAGCCAAGGATGATCACCTTTTTGAAATCCTTGGAAAGCAGGGCATGGAAGGCTATCATTAAAGAATGGAAAGCACCTGTTGTGTTTGAAAAAGATGATGTTGGGAAAGATAAAGAGGGCACCTCAAAGCCGAATCCTGAAGAAGAATGGACCAAGGAAGAAGATGAGCTTGCCCTTGGAAATTCCAAAGCTTTAAATGCAATTTTCAATGGAGTGGATAAGAACATATTCAGGTTGATCAATACCTGTGAAGTTGCCAAGGAAACTTGGGATATTTTGAAGGCTACACATGAAGGAACATCTAGAGTTAAGATGTCAAGACTTCAGCTTCTAACATCGAAGTTTGAAAATCTGAAGATGAAGGAAGATGAGACTATCCATGACTTCCACATGAGTATTCTTGAGCTGTCCAATGCATCCAGTGCTCTTGGAGAAAAGATGTCAGAAGAAAAGCTTGTAAGGAAAATCCTTAAGTCCCTTCTTAAGAGGTACAAGATGAAGGTGACTGCAATTGAGGAAGCTCAAGACATCAGCAAAATGAGGGTTGATGAGCTTATTAGATCTCTTCAAACATTTGAGCTAGGGTTAAGTGAAGAAGAACCTGAGAAGAAGTCCAAGAGTATAGCTTTAGTTTCCAGTTCTGAAAAAGCCAAGAAAGAGAAAGTAGATGACTCTCAGGAGGAGCTGTCTCAGGCTATTGCTTTGCTGGGTAAACAGTTCAACAAAGTTATGAAGAGGATAAATAGGAGTTATAATCCAAATGTCAAGAACATTACCTCTGACATCAACAGATCAGGAGAACAAGGGAAGAAGTCTAAAGATGAAGAAAAATCTAGTAATGTCAAAGGGATACAATGCTTTGAGTGTGAAGGGCATGGACATGTCAAGAAGGAATGTCCTACTTTTCTAAAGAAGCAGAAAGGGTTATCAGCTTCTTGGTCTGACAGTGAGAGTGAATCTGAAGAAAATTCAGCTAAACTTGTTAGAGCTATGGTGGGGGTATATGAGTCAGATGATGAGTCTTGGAATGATGAGGTTACTTATGATGAACTTGCTGCCACTTATAAAGATCTTTTCATAAGAAGTGAACAAGTGTGTCTTGAAGGAGAAGAGCTGAAGAAAACCATAGTACAGTTGAAAGCTGAAAAGACTGACCTTGAAGCTGAAGTCAGTATACTTAACTATAAGCTGGACTCTATGACCAAAACTATCAGAATGTTGAACAATGGTACTAATGCGTTAGACAACATTCTTAGTATTGGGAAGATGGCTGGAGACAAATGTGGTTTGGGATTCACCAGTGATGCAGGTTCGATCACCCCAAAACCAGTGATGTTAAAACATCATGACAGAACTCCATCTAAGAAGAAATACAGACGCTGGAGGTGTCACCATTGTGGATGTTTTGGACACATTAAGGCATATTGTTATAAGCTACATGGGTATCCACAGAAGGCTCATCAGGTTGTTCCCAAACAAAACTGTTATAAAGGAAAGCAGGTTTCCAAGCCTAAGAAGCAATGGGTCCCTAAAGTTAAGGTTACCAGCTTGATAGCTCACACTTATTTAAAGGTTTCTACCAAAGAAGATTGGTACTTTGACAGTGGGTGTTCAAGGCACATGACTGGAGTAAAGAATCTGTTGGTTGATGTGAAGCTTCATTCTTCAGGTTATGTTACATTTGGTGATGGGGTCAAAGGAGAGATCAAGGGGAGTGGTAAACTGAATTGTGCTGGTGCTCCCAGACTGGAGGATGTTCTTCTTGTTAAAGGACTGACAGCTAATTTGATTAGCATTAGTCAACTTTGCGATCAAGGATTCAAAGTAGACTTTACAAAGTCTGAATGCATTGTCAAAGATGATAAAGGAGAAGTCATTATGAAAGGAGCCAGGTCTAAGGACAACTGTTATCTCTGGGTGCCACAAGAATCAAGTTCTTCCACTTGTGTTTTTGCTAAAGAAGATGATGTCAAAACCTGGCATCAGAAGTTGGGACATCTTCACCTAAAGGGAATGAAGAGAATCATCTCCTCAGAAGCAGTCAGAGGAATTCCCAAACTTAATATTGAGGAAGGAAAAGTGTGTGGAGACTGTCAAAAAGGGAAGCAGACAAAGATGTCTCATCCGAAGCTTCAACATGACACCATCTCCAAGGTATTGGAACTACTTCATATGGACTTGATGGGACCTATGCAGGTGGAAAGTCTGGGTGGAAAGAAATATGCATATGTAGTTGTGGATGACTATTCTAGGTACACCTGGGTGAGCTTCATCAAAGACAAATCAGAGGTGTTTGATGTTTTTAAAGATCTTTGTCAAAGACTCCAAAGAGAAAAGGAAAGTAAGGTTATCAGAATAAGAAGTGACCATGGAAGAGAGTTTGAGAATAGCAAGTTTGAAGAATTTTGCTCTGCTGAAGGTATAAGTCATGAGTTTTCTTCTCCTATTACTCCTCAGCAAAATGGAGTAGTTGAGAGGAAGAACAGAACTATCCAAGAATCTGCTAGAGCTATGATTCATGCCAAGAAACTTCCCTATCATTTCTGGGCTGAAGCCATGAATACTGCCTGTTACATTCACAACAGGGTTACCCTGAGAAGAGGCACTTCATCCACTCTGTATGAACTATGGAAGGGAAGAAAACCTAATGTTAAATACTTTCATGTTTTTGGAAGTAGATGTTATATTCTGGATGATAGAGAACAGAGAAGAAAATTGGATTCCAAAAGTGATGAAGGAATATTTTTGGGATATTCTACTAACAGCAGAGCATATAGGGTTTTTAACTCTAGAACCAAGGTGATGATGGAGTCAATCAATGTGGTGATTGATGACAAGAACAAGCAGGAAGATGATGATGTCCTAGATGATGTTGGAACATCAGTTGGTGAAGTTAATCCAGAAGCTGAAGACAGAAGTCCAACTCCTAGTGTTGCTGCTGCTGAGCCTGAAACTGAGCAACCTCATAAGGATCCCTCCATCAAAGTGCAGGAGGACCACCCAAAGGAGTTCATTATAGGAGATCCAAACTCTGGAGTGAGGACTAGGTCAAGAGATGTTATAGCAAGTTCATGCTTTGTCTCCTAAATTGAGCCAAAGAATGTCAAGGAAGCATTGACTGATGAGTTTTGGATAAATGCAATGCATGAAGAGCTGGAGCAATTCAAGAGGAATGAAGTATGGGAGCTTGTACCTAGGCCTGATGGAGTTAATGTGATTGGCACCAAGTGGATCTACAAGAATAAATCTGATGAACAAGGAATGGTCACCAGAAACAAGGCCAGATTGGTTGCTCAGGGATACACTCAGGTTGAAGGAATTGATTATGATGAAACCTTTGCTCTTGTGGCAAGACTGGAATCTATCAGATTGCTCTTAGGTGTGGCTTGTAATTTCAAATTCAAGCTTTTTCAGATGGATGTTAAAAGTGCCTTCTTGAATGGTTACTTAAACGAAGAGGTGTATGTTGATCAACCAAAAGGATTTATTGATCCAACATTTCCCGACCATGTGTACAAACTAAGGAAAGCTCTATACGGTTTGAAGCAAGCACTAAGAGCTTGGTATGAAAGACTTACAGATTTCTTGGTTGTGAATGGCTACAGAAAAGGAGGGGTTGACAAGACTTTGTTTGTTAAAGAGGAAGGAGGAAAACTGATGATAGCTCAAATCTATGTTGATGACATAGTATTGTCAGATGCAATGGTAAAACATTTTGTGGAACAGATGCAGTCTGAATTTGAAATGAGTCTTGTTGGTGAGATGAACTATTTTCTTGGACTACAAGTTAGACAAATGGAGGACTCCATATTCATTTCTCAGAGCAAGTATGCAAAGAACATAGTGAAGAAGTTTGGTCTAGAGAATGCTAATCACAAGAGGACTCCTGCTCCTACTCATCTAAAATTGTCCAAGGATGAACATGGTGTCAGTGTGGATCAAAGTTTATATAGAAGCATGATTGGGAGTCTATTGTATCTCACAGCTAGCAGACCTGACATTGCTTTTGCTGTTGGAGTTTGTGCCAGATATCAATCTGAGCCTAAGGCTAGTCACTTGAATCAAGTGAAAAGGATCCTGAAATATGTTAATGGCACTAGTGACTATGGGATGCTGTATAGTCATGGTTCTGGGACTGAGTTAAGGGGATATTATGATGCTGACTGGGCTGGGAGTGCTGATGATAGGAAAAGCACTTCAGGTGGTTGTTTCTTCTTAGGGAATAATCTGATATCCTGGTTCAGTAAAAAGCAAAACTGTGTGTCTCTTTCTACTGCTAAAGCTGAGTACATAGCAACAGGGAGTAGTTATTCTCAACTTGTGTGGATGAAGCAGATGTTAACAGAATACAATGTCAAGCAAGATGTCATGACATTGTACTGTGATAATTTGAGTGCTATCAATATCTCTAAGAATCCTATTCAACATAGCAGAACTAAGCATATTGATATAAGGCATCATTTTATAAGAGAATTGGTTGAGGACAAAGTTGTTACATTGGAGCATGTAGCTACAGAAAAACAGTTAGCTGGTATCTTCACTAAAGCATTAGATGCAAACCAATTTGAAAGTTTGAGAAGTAAATTGGGAATTTGCATACATGAAGATTAAATGTGCTAGACAGTGTATTAAGCAATTGTATTATTAGAAATTGAGTTTATTCAACTGCTGAAAGCATACAGGTTTGAAGTACATCATTAGTTACAGATTATCCCAACCCCCTGCATCTAGAAAAGCTTTCCAGTCTTCATCCCAATCATCATTAGCAGCTTGTTGTTGTACAGGAAGCTTTTTGCTTGGTTTCATGGTTGTTTCTGAGGTTCTGCCTGTCTTTGTGGTTCCTGAAGTTGTTTCAGCTGTAGTGGTTGTTTTGCTCCTCTTCTGAGGTGGATCTGAAGTCTTGTCCTTCTGCTTGAAGTTCCTTGCTGCACCATTGCTGTTTGTCTGGCTCATTCTTGGTTGCTGAGTAGTGTTGCTAGAAGAAAGGCTTGTGCTTTTAATGAAAAACAAGGAGCATCGTTTGTATCGACTGGCCAGTCAATGTGTTGGAACTTGTGTTTTTGGGAAGCATGATGTTGGACCCTAACTTTATGTCAGGACATTGTTTTTGGTAATTGTCCAATTGTGGCTAAAACGGGGGAGAGTTAGCCAAGAGTTAGAAGGATGAGTCATTGTGCAATGCTGAGGAGTGCAGCTAGCTAGTGTGTTGTTTTAATGCAGATTTTGAGGGGGAGCTTGACCTACGCTGCTGATTTGTGGTTGAAGTATGTAGCAGAGTATTGGAGTGTGTGCAGCATGCTGAAAGCATTTTGAAGCTGTTTGAAGAAGTGCTGCTGCTAGGAGCTGTTTGTTAATTAATTATTTTTTATCCGCTGCCGAAGTCTTTGATGTTGCAGAGATTGTTTTAGCCAAAATTAGCCAAAGGGGGAGATTGTTGGTTCTTGGATTGGCTAGAATTTTGGTAAAACAAAGGTGTTCAATGTTGATGTCACATGGGTGATGTCTTAACATTGAGTCTTAACATTGGTTATTAAGTTGCTGAAGTTGTGATGTCTGATGTTACATGCGATGTTGTGACATCAGGTCTGCAGAAGATTAATAACATCAGGTTTAGTGATGTTGTTAGGGTTTGTGTGTTAGCTGGATATTGGGAGAGCTGTTAGTCCCATTGGAAGCGGATATCTTGGGATAGATATTTTCTGTTACAAACAGATTTGATGCAGATTTGTAGGAGTGTTTAAAGGCTGAAGATTTAAGAAGATTTTGAAAGAGAAAATATGTTTTGAAGATTCAGTTTTAAATAACAAATCAGGTCAGATATTGTAGCAGGTCCAAGTCCAATTCAACTAGCTATATAAAGCGCATCAGTACTGAAGAAAAGAGGACGAAGAAAAAGAGCTAAAGTCTGAGTGTCGATGTGTCTTCGTGTTTGTAAACCATTCGAGTGTGAATTGGTATTGTTGTTTTGAGTTATTCTTGATCAAAGCTGTGAAGCAGAATCAAGTAATGTTATTCAAAGGGTGTGATCTTTGAATTATATCACTGAAGTGATTTAGGGATTGAGTAGTGTTTTCATACCTAAGTGGTCTCTTAGGTAGAAAGTTCATTAGTAGGAATTAAGTTTAGGAGATTGTCAACAAGGTTGTTGAGTCTGTAAATTAATTCTACAAGTAGTGAATTTCATCCATGGCTTGGTAGCCCCCAGACGTAGGTAGTTATAACCGAACTGGGTGAACAATTCATTGTGTTGATTTATTGTTGCTTTACATTGTCCATTGCAGAGTGTGCTGTTGTGACATCACACGTAACATCACACATCTGGTACCAGAATTTCATCTATATTCTACCTAATTGTTTTCCAATCTCTCCAACTCTCAATATATGAATCACACAAGCCTAAGATGTTTAGAAGTGTTACCCAACCCCTTTAGAATATCTCCAAGGGTTTCTCAAATTCCAAGAACACAATCTTAGGAGTTTACTCTTGTCTCTCTAAGATTACCACTAGGATTGTCAAATTATTATTTATAGCTTCAACTCTAAAGTTCTGAAGGTTGTGATGGCAAGCATGCAAGAGATACATATTTATTAATGTTGAAACTCTATTGATCTATAACAAGCCCATAAAATAACCCATAAACAAACGAGTCCACAAACTAAAACAATAAAGCCCAATTCTTGCAAATCGATAAAACCAAACACGAGCTTCAATGAATATAACCATCCGCCAGACACAAAGCCACAATAATGTTGCCAGGCTAATTTTTGGTTTTTTAAATCTCAAATCATGTTTTCTTTCTCTTTATTACTTAAGGTTTTAAGACATACTTCGAAAGTAGGATACCTAAATGATCGTACCTCATCCCTTATTTTCCTTAAGAGGTTAGCCAACCCAACAAGCTCACTCAGAAGTCAATTCCTCTTTATAACAAGGGCATTAAGACGTTCCTAAAGCCTCTATCTTTTCCTTTCAAATGTATTCGTGCACCAAAACTTCACCCTTACCTACAATCTAAAATCCAAGATATCATATGCCTTTCGGTTCTGATTCGACATCCCCACCATCTCTTCTTGACGAACACCTTCGACCTTGCTCATGAAATATGTGTAGTCCTCTTCAGAGACTATAGAATGAAGTTGTAACACCCTAAACTCAAATATGATTTATAAAAGCGTTGTAGAAAATATGAAGAAAAAACAAGGGTGTCACATTGAGAAACATTCAACTTTCAAGTTCCAAATAAAATTTTAATTCAAAAACATAGCATACGTAATTAGTTAAAAAAACAACTTAACAACATAGAAAAGTATCTCATCCCGGTGTTACAATATCTGAGTGAAACCGGAATGAATACTAAAAAGTCGACAGAAGGTATGGCGAACATAATATAGAAATAAATTATTGAAGATTCTAACTACGCCATCCTCCATAAAACAACAACTATCACTCCTCAATCTCAACATGGTAATTATCTGCATAAATGTACAAGGTAGAAACATAGATACAAGAAATGGGTGAGAATACATTCAACATTTAAAATGGTGTATAAACAGCAGGATAATACATAACAAGCATATTCAGTCAACACAGATGTACAATATACAATTTCATTACGCAATGCTTACTTCCTCTACTCCTATTAATGTGGTACAAATCCTAACAATGGACCGAAATCCTAAACATTGGACTGAAGTCTTAAACACTGGACCAAAGTGTTGGATATCAGAGTTATTTTACTTAGTGATCCTTCACATTGGACCAATGTCCTAAACACTAGACCGAAGTCCTAAGCTAATCTCTAATATACATGATGCATGATCAAACAAATGAAAATAATCTGCATTCAAACCTCCTACTCCAATTATCAACACTGTCGGTTAAGGCTAACACTAGATATTTCGAACCTAAAACATATCATAAATGGGTTCTTTCGAACCTAAACATAATTCACATCAATCACTGCCTGATAGGGTAAACATTGGTTCGCCTTGAACCTAAAACCATCACATTTCAACACGTCCTAACAACGTGGCGAATATGAATTAAATCAATAATAATAAATTATAACCATTTTCTCAATAACTAATCACTTAACATAATGAATAAAGTTGAGGAATCAGAGCCTCTACAAAAATCAGACAAAACATCACAAATCGGTCAATAAACAAAGTTGACGGTCTGACCGTTTTCGTGATGACTGTCGTCGCCCTCTGGGTAAGCTCACCTGTAATCACTTACGGTTGTCAAGGGCTTAGCGTCTATCGCGGCACGCTAACAGTCTACCAAGACAGATCTAGACCTTACTCTTCTCCGATTTCATGGCAATACAAAATCCAAAATTCATCACACACGATTAAACAATGATTTTCACATCAAAGAATGGAAATACAATACATATAGCATAAAATATTCATGCTTTCTCTATCAAATAAGCACATAACATATGAACATCAATAATCCAATATTCAACACAAATTTACATGAATTTCACATCAATAATAACGAAATCATCATCTTAATACAAAATCAGAATCTACAAATAACATAATCATGGAGGTTTTGAACAAACCTCCCATAATTCATCAACAACATCATACAAGAGAAAATAGAAAATAGGCATAAGTAATCCCCATTATCCCTAATCTTAAACATCCATGATGAAATAATCTCCCCCTTACCTCGAGTAAACTGAAACCTTCACGCTCTTGGTGATGGAAGTTCCTATTCTTGAGAATTCATCTTCTATGATTTCCTCAACTCTTCTCTTTTTTCTATACTGACACAATCTCTTGCTCCCCCACCCTTAGTTAGAAAAATAGGTTTTATTTTTTCTTACTAATTTCCTTTATTTGAATAAATCCCATTATTTAGCCCATAATTTTTAAATAATCTCAACCCTTCTTATTTTCTATTATTATTATTATTATTACTATTATTATTATTATTATTATTATTATTATTATTATTATTATTATATTAACTAAATTATTTATTTTATTTTATTTTAATTAAGACTCTAACAATAATACAATAAATCACAGAGCACACCAAAAATCCAAATAAAAATCTAATAAAATTTTCGGGGTGTTACAACTCCCCCCCACTCACACAATTTCCGTCCTTGAAAATTTACTTGAGAAAAACAACTCTAAATAAGTCTTCTTCGGGAGTCGGTTATGCGAGGGGAATGTATTAGCACCCATAACATTCGTTGTACTCAACGGGAGTCATTTAGTTAGTTTTGTGAATGTGAGTTTTAGCTTATGTTTGTTTCTTCTAATTATTAAAAGTTTGAAAAATAGAAAAGGACTAAAAATAGTTTTTTTATTAGGGTACTTGAAAAGGTTGCGAGTCTTGCTCCTACGTATTCTCAAGTGCGATGAGAAATTCAAATCTACGTAGTTCTTAGCAAGACAATGGATGTTTTTGTTTTTTTATTATAGAGCTTAATGAGATGTTCAATCTCGCTCCTATGTATTCTCAGGTGCGATGGAGAACTCAAAGCTATGTAGTTCTTTATAGCAAATGTTCATTGGTTGATCGATTTTAGCAAAAGGAACTTAGTCGCATGCTAATGGAAAACATTGTTTTCCACCAAAACATAGAGAAATGAACATTTGTGTTGCGTCAAAATAAACAACACAATCCAGATTCTCACAAATTTATGTTTTCCTTGCATTCGAGCGAAAAACGTTACTTACTACTCGCACATGGTAGGAACAAAGTGTTGTTTGCATTGTCTCAGAATGGGAAAAACATCATTCATTTGTGAAAAGGTTTTGACATCGCCCTAAGACCAAAGTGTGTTCCTCAGGGCCGATTATCTGGGGTTTCAAAGGATGGTGAACTTCAATGTCCTTTTTCATTCAATTGTTTATAAAAGATTATTTGTGGAAGACAAATACTCGGTAAAACCAAGACGTGTGCCCCAGGGCCGATTATTCGAGGTTTCAAAGGAGTGTGCACCCCAATGTTCCTTTTCATCCAAATTTTGATGATCTCTTCTATGGCGGAAGACGAACGCTCAATAAGGCCAAGGCGTGTACCCCGGGGACGATTATTCGAGGTTTCAAAAGGGTGTCCACCCCAATGTCCTTTTTCATCAAATTTCATTAAGAAAAATATCCTGACGAGTTATGAAAATAGACTTGATGAAATGTCACGCAAAATAATCAAAAAGTAACACAATGCACGAAATGGGTTAACTTACGCAAAGGTAAAATTTGAAGACGTAAATTGTAACGCAAGGGCGCGAATTATAACACTGTGAAAGTTAACTATGAATTGTAATTCAAACTCGCAAATTCTAACGCAAGGTCGCGAATTCTAACACGAGAGCGCATATTCTAACGCGAGGTCGCGAATTCTAATGTGAGGTTGCTAATTGTAACGCGGGGTGCTTCTCGGAGACATTTGAAGGAGGACGAGTTAGTATGATTGATGTTTGCTTCTCGGAGAAGATAGGGAAATGTGATGAATAGTGATATGCAAGTGGAGTATATCTGGAGTGAAGTCGGATGATTTTCAGAGTTGGGTGAAGAGCAAGGATAGTTGGAATAGTTTGAAGCAAGAGAAAGAGGTAGAACTCGTGTGCACCAATTTCGGTTTTTATTTTCACATTTATGGAACAACCTTCAGTAAAAGAGGCATAACTTTCTACTCGTAACTCCGATGAAAGCGATTCTGGACTTTTCGGAAAGTTTACGAAATTCCCAACAGTTTGCCTATAAATTTTGTCTTCGGCATGTTTTTTAGCAGAGAGAAAGACGCTTTTGAATAGTTGGGCCTGATGCTGTTTTTGTTTTGTGGAAGTTGTATACGAGATTTCTTGACCAGTCCCATTGCAAGGACGATAACTTTTTACTCGTAATTCAGATTTGAGCGATTCTTGAAGTTCTGGAATCTACACGAAATTCCCTCCATTTTAGAATATAATTTTGTGTCTGGGAGGTCTGTATTGAAGAAGATAATCATGTTTGAAGTTGGACAATTCTTGCTGGAAATAGTAAGATGAAGTCAAGTATGAAATGTTTAGTAATAAGAAGAAGAATATCGGAGAAACACCTGGAAGTGTGGCGTATGATAGTTGAGAATGATGAAAAGTATAGAAATCTTTAAGGAATGTTAAATAGTAAAGTGGATTGTGTGTTGTTGGCGAGATGTGTCGGCATGAGTCAGAAATTTTTGGAAGTTATATCACCAACCAGATGATAAGATGGTATTGTTGAGATTGTGATTGGAATGAGAATCAAGTGTGGAATTATACGGATCATCGAAGTTGTGAGATTAAAAAGGAAGATGAAGGATTGGTTAGGGTCGTCAAAAGTTTGAACTTAGATAAATATTTCGACTGAAGTGGGTCGATTTGGATTGTACGTGATGTGGTAACGTTTCCGGTATTAGAAAAATATTTAATGATTGTGTTGTGCAACTAGTTGGTATAGGAGAATATGTACTGGATTTTGGACTTTTCGTATCATTGACGAGATGGAAAATAAGAAAAATAAGAAAAACGTTTGTAAGCCTTAGAGAGATGATGGAGCAGTATGCTGAGATAACTTTAAGAAAAAGGTAAAGGACACTATTGTAGTTGGGTAATGATGATTTATGCCACCATTATGGTTGCCGGCTGTCTATTGACAAATTGAGGAACTGATCACCCTTAATCTCTTGTTGATAGTCGACGGAATCATGTTGGATGGAGTAGACGTGTCTTGCCAACTAGAATAGTATGCGCAGTGAATTGTTTGGGGTTGAGCCAAGTGCTTATGAATTGTTTGAGTTGTCGATGCGGATTCCTATATAGGGAAATGAGGCGGACTTGAGAATGTTAGTATGAGGTTGCGAGTTGATCAGTGAGTAGTTTGGAAACTCACAATTGTGTTCTGGATAACTTGGGTCTTGGTTTGTGGTGGATCGAGAATTCGACTGGCATGAGACTTGAAGAACTGTAGAGATAAACCAAGTAGGAAGTAAATGGTAATGTAAGACTATGATTTGACCAAGGATGTCGGATCGAGAAGAGTAGTGGCTGGTATGCCTTAAAGTGTATATATGGAAATATGAATGGTATTTTCCGTACTTGTTTGGATGAGTTATAACTGGTGTTCGTTGTGGATATTCTGATGTTTTATAAAATCAGAAGAAGAGCGCGTAGAGTATTTGAGAGTTGAGTTGCAAGTATTGAAAGAAGTGAAGCTATATGCTGAGTTAGCAAGGTTTGAATTATGATTTGTAAAGATGAAGTTGAGTGGTTGTGTTAATTTGGATGAGGGCTTTTGGAGAATTGTGCTAGTATGAGTAGGACTTGAGGAATTAGTTTGTTTGTTTGGTTTGGTTAATATGCCATGTTAAGTGTAAGTTATTGAGGCTAAATCTATGGCAATTGGGTATTAAGCTCTGTTTGGAAGATGATTTTTTCTTGTTGAGATTAATTGGACACATGTATCCTTATGTTGTGGTGAGATTGTTATGCGTTGAGATGAATTTTGATGATGTGTTGATACAAGGTGGTGAAGTTGTAGCTTATGTTGACGATAATTAGGAATTCTTGAAAGTATCTATCCTATTCAAGATTTGGAATTGGCTGCAGTTGTAGTTGTGTTGGATATTCGGAGGTATTGTTTACGGATCTAAGTTTGAAGTATTCAGTAATCACAAGAGCATAGAATGCCTGTTCGGATGGAATTTCCGATGAGTTAAGTTGAGAGGTCTTTTCTTATGTCTGCTTTGATGGTCGGAAGTTGATGTAAACTTGGTAGATTAGATAGTTGCGAGTACTCAGAGTGCGCAGCGAAAGCGTGGGTAGCACAGTTGGTTCTTATGTGGGTATCAACGATGTCGGTAGTTGGTTACGTTGAAATTGTGCTTTGGGCCTTGTGTTCTTACCTTTGTTGTTGCCTCGTTACCTATGGTGATGGTTCGAGTGCGAGTAGCTAATTCCTATGATGGGGAGTTAGGGGAGGGTTCCTATGATGATGGTAACGATCGTGTTGTATCCTGGTTCATAGTGAACTTGTATGTTCCTAACCTGATTATTCTCGGTGTTTTGAGTTGGTCGTCGAGTACATCGCGTGAGCATTTCATCTTGTTGTCGTTGGCATTGATAAGGTGTATTGTTGTATTGCGTTATTCGTGGTATTGCCACACGCGGCATGAGAGTTGATTAGTCAGAGGTGATAACGTATCTGAAGTGGTCTGCATAGAGTAAATTTTCGAGGACGAAAATTCATGAAGTGGGGAAGAGTTGTAACACCCCAAAAATCTAAATTAATCATTTATTTATTTATTTATTTAATTTAGAAGGAAGTATGAAGTTTTGGTAATTTTGGAGAATTTTGGATCAATAGAGTATTGGTTTTAATAAATTAATAGAATGAATAATTAATGTATTATTTATACTATTATTATTATTATTATTAATATTAAGAAAAGGGCAAGGTAGTCATAAAGGAAAAAGAGTAAGGATAGAAGTGGAAGTTCATAAACTGGGATATTTGTCTAAAGAGGAGATGACCGATCCCTTTCTATTTGATCGTGTTTTTGGTGAAGAACGCTGAAGAAGAGAAGAGGAGGAAAAAAAACCTAGGGTTTGAAGGATTGCTAGGAGAATCTTGGAGAGAGAAGGGAAAAGCTTCGGATTACTCTAAGGTATGGGGAGTTTTCACGGTTTATTATAATTTTATAGGAATTGGTTTATGAATAGATTAGGTTTTGTGGATTCTTGAATAATGGTGATTTTGATGATTTGTTGTGTTGTGGTTGTTGTGATGATGTATGTGTGTTAGATATAGGTTATAGTGACTTAAATTGGGTTAATAGGGGTGAAAAATGCAGTTTAAGGGTATGAAATCGAGGTGGGAGAAGTGCTGTCATCGCAGAAATTTTTGACCAATTCGCAGAGCCCGCTCTAGCCCGCTCAGCGTGGTCCCCTCGGGCTGCTTATTTTGAAAACTTCGAAAATTCGTAACTTTTGATTCGTAAGTCCATCTGGGTCGCCGTTCGAATCGTTGGAAAGCTGACTTTATGTACTTTATGTTAAAATTGTTTTCAATGATAGATTTCCAACTATTCGACGAGCCATGTGTGTTTGCTTGTATGTTCCAATGTGTCGAACCGTGAAATGTGGACATCGGTCGCATGAATGTGTGTTGCGATTGTGAATTATGAGGTTGTATGATGTTGTTGTTGAGTTGTTGAGTTGTTGTTGATATAAGATGACCAAACATGATTGTATGATAAACATTTGTTGAATATGAAATGGATGATGCACACGTTGATTTTGATGAGTTGAGAAGAATTAGCATCATTGCATTTCATAGCATTTTATGTTGGGGCTTCGGCCTATTGGTAGCTTCAGATCCCATTGTGCGGATTAAAGTGATACGTTGATTACGTTGTGCTCCTTTTGGAGGGTTAATGGCCAGTGTCCATCCACGTTGAATTGGTAGCTTCAATCCCATTGTGCGAATTGAAGTGATACGTTGATTATGTTGTGCTCCTTTTGGAAGGTTGATGGCCAATGTCCGTCCACGTTGAATTGGTACCACATGCATGTTTCTGATGAAGTTGCATTTCATTCTAAGTGACATTGCATGTGTATGAGTTAATTGTCGAATAATATGTAAGTTTTATTATGGATATCATGGTGTTGTTGCTGATTAAACTATGATGTTGTTGTTGATTATATCATGATGCTGTTGTTGATTATACTATGATGTTGGTGTTGGTTATATCATGACGTTGTTGTTGATTATATCATGATGTTGTTGTTGATTATACTATGATGTTAGTGTTGGTTATTTCATGACGTTGTTGTTGATTATATCATGAAGTTGTTGTTGATTACACTATGATGTTGTTGTTGACTATGCTATGAGGTTGATGTTGATTATGCTATGATGTTGTGGTTGATTATGCTATGATGTTGTTGTTGCCTTCCTGTGCATTTTCCATGTACTTATATTACTATAATGAATTGTGATTTCTCACCCTGCCTGCTTGGAAATGTTGCCTCTTATGTGGGTAACTTGCAGATAACCAAGAGTAGATTCGCGACGATGGAGGATGTAACCTTGAAGTATGTCGTTATCGTTGTTTAGTTTAGAGGTGTCCTACTCTGTGTCATGTAACATCGGGTTGACATTTGTTGTGAACCTCGCGTTCTTTTGTTTTATGTTGAATTTTTACATTGTTGGTGATGATTTGATTTGGATATACTTAGTATGAAGTATTTTATTGAAATGACATAAAAAGTTGATTTCCGCTGCGTAGTTGTTGATTTTATTATTAAGAATGTGTAACCCGTGTTACGGGACAGGACAATGATTTTGAATGATGTATGAATATATGTGGCACCTTTCATGATGATTTTACTCTTATAATATGAAATCTTTATCTAAAATTGTATTTGGGGTAAAAGGGTGTTACATTAGTGGCATCAGAGCAGGTCGGTCTGTCTGGCCAAATTGTCTAAATGTCGTTTATCCCTTGGTACGCGACAAGTGTGTGGAACACTGTCGGTTTTTGTTTGTTTTCTAACCGTTAGCCCCCAGTGTTGGTTTGAAACAAGTGGGGGAGAAGTTTGCTTCCCGGAGATGTTTCTGGTGTGAGGAGTTAACTCAAGGTGATATTAAGGGTAAGAGTACAAGTGTTGTTGGAGTTGATTTGATTTTGTGCAAGTGTTGTCAGAACTGTGTTGTTGCGAATCGAAGAGAGTATGGACTCATGATTTTATCTGTCGGTCCAGTTGAGACATTTGAAGGAGGACGAGTCAGTATGATTGATGTTTGCTTCTCGGAGAAGATAGGGAAATGTGACGAATAGTGACATGCAAGTGGAGTATATCTGGAGTGAAGTCGCATGATTTTCAGAGTTGGGTGAAGAGCAAGGATAGTTGGAATAGTTTGAAGCAAGAGAAAGAGGTAGAACTCGTGTGCACCAATTTCGGTTTTTATTTTCACATTTATGGAACAGCCTTTAGTAAAAGAGGCATAACTTTCTACTCGTAACTCCGATGAAAGCGATTCTGGACTTTTCGGAAAGTTTACGAAATTCCCTACAGTTTGCATATAAATTTTGTCTTCTTCATGTTTTTGAGCAGAGAGAAAGACGCTTTTGAATAGTTGGGCCTGATGCTGATTTTGTTTGGTGGAAGTTGTATACGAGATTTCTTGACCAGTCCCATTGCAAGGACGATAACTTTTTACTCGTAATTCAGATTTGAGCAATTCTTGAAGTTCTGGAATCTACACGAAATTCCCTCCATTTTAGAATATAATTTTGTGTCTGGGAGGTTTGTATTGAAGAAGATAATCATGTTTGAAGTTGGACAATTCTTGCTGGAAATAGTAAGATGAAGTCAAGTATGAAATGTTTAGTAATAAGAAGAAGAATATCGGAGAAACACCTGGAAGTGCGGCGTATGATAGTTGAGAATGATGAACAGTATAGAAATCTTTAAGGAATGTTAAATAGTAAAGTGGATTGTGTGTTGTTGGCGAGATGTGTCGGCATGAGTCGGAAATTTTTGGAAGTTATATCACCAACCAGATGATAAGATGGTATTGTTGAGATTGTGATTGGAATGAGAATCAAGTGTGGAATTATACGGATCATCGAAGTTGTGAGATTAAAAAGGAAGATGAAGGATTGGTTAGGGTCGTCAAAAGTTTGAACTTAGATAAATATTTCGACTGAAGTGGGTCGATTTGGATTGTACGTGATGTGGTAACGTTTCCGGTATTAGAAAAATATTTAATGATTGTGTTGTGCAACTAGTTGGTATAGGAGAATATGTACTGGATTTTGGACTTTTCGTATCATTGACGAGATGGAAAATAAGAAAATTAAGAAAAACGTTTGTAAGCCTTAGAGAGATGATGGAGCAGTATGCTGAGATAACTTTAAGAAAAAGGTAAAGGACACTATTGTAGTTGGGTAATGATGATTTATGCCACCATTATGGTTGTCGGCTGTCTATTGACAAATTGAGGAACTGATCACCCTTAATCTCTTGTTGATAGTCGACAGAATCATGTTGGATGGAGTAGACGTGTCTTGCCAACTAGAATAGTATGCACAGTGAATTGTTTGGGGTTGAGCCAAGTGCTTATGAATTGTTTGAGTTGTCGATGCGGATTCCTATATAGGGAAATGAGGCGGACTTGAGAATGTTAGTATGAGGTTGCGAGTTGATCAGTGAGTAGTTTGGAAACTCATAATTGTGTTCTGGATAACTTGGGTCTTGGTTTGTGGTGGATCGAGAATTCGACTGGCATGAGACTTGAAGAACTGTAGAGATAAACCAAGTAGGAAGTAAATGGTAATGTAAGACTATGATTTGACCAAGGATGTCGGATCGAGAAGAGTAGTGGCTGGTATGCCTTAAAGTGTATATATGGAAATATGAATGGTATTTTCCGTACTTGTTTGGATGAGTTATAACTGGTGTTCGTTGTGGATATTCTGATGTTTTATAAAATCAGAAGAAGAGCGCGTAGAGTATTTGAGAGTTGAGTTGCAAGTATTGAAAGAAGCGAAGCTATATGCTGAGTTAGCAAGGTGTGAATTATGATTTGTAAAGATGGAGTTGAGTGGTTGTGTTAATTTGGATGAGGGTTTTTGGAGAATTGTGCTAGTATGAGTAGGACTTGAGGAATTAGTTTGTTTGATTGGTTTGGTTAATATGCCATGTTAAGTGTAAGTTATTGAGGCTAAATCTATGGCTATTGGGTATTAAGCTCTGTTTGGAAGATGATTTTTTTCTTGTTGAGATTAATTGGACACATGTATCCTTATGTTGTGGTGAGATTGTTATACGTTGAGATGAATTTTGATGATGTGTTGATACAAGGTGGTGAAGTTGTAGCTTATGTTGACGATAATTAGGAATTCTTGAAAGTATCTATCCTATTCAAGATTTGGAATTGGCTGCAGTTGTAGTTGTGTTGGATATTCGGAGGTATTGTTTACGGATCTAAGTTTGAAGTATTCAGTAATCACAAGAGTATAGAATGCATGTTCGGATGGAATTTCCGATGAGTTAAGTTGAGAGGTCTTTTCTTATGTCTGCTTTGATGGTCGGAAGTTGATGTAAACTTGGTAGATTAGATAGTTGCGAGTACTCAGAGTGCGCAGCGAAAGCGTGGGTAGCACAGTTGGTTCTTATGTGGGTATCAACGATGTCGGTAGTTGGTTACGTTGAAATTGTGCTTTGGGCCTTGTGTTCTTATCTTTGTTGTTGCCTCGTTACCTATGGTGATGGTTCGAGTGCGAGTAGCTAATTCCTATGATGGGGAGTTAGGGGAGGGTTCCTATGATGATGGTAACGATCGTGTTGTATCCTGGTTCATAGTGAACTTGTATGTTCCTAACCTGATTATTCTCGGTGTTTTGAGTTGGTCGTCGAGTACATCGCGTGAGCATTTCATCTTGTTGTCGTTGGCATTGATAAGGTGTATTGTTGTATTACGCTATTCATGGTATTGCCACACGCGGCATGAGAGTTGATTAGTCGGAGGTGATAACGTATCTGAAGTGGTCTGCATAGAGTAAATTTTCGAGGACGAAAATTCTTGAAGTGGGGGAGAGATGTAACACCCAAAAAATCTAAATTAATCATTTATTTATTTATTTAATTAATTTAGAAGGAAGTAAGAAGTTTTGGTAATTTTGGAGAATTTTGGATCAAAAGAGTATTGGTTTTAATAAATTAATAGAATGAATAATTAATGTATTATTTATACTATTGTTATTATTATTATTAATATTAAGAAAAGGGCAAGGTAGTCATAAAGGAAAAAGAGTAAGGATAGAAGTGGAAGTTCATAAACTGGGATATTTGTCTAAAGAGGAGATGACCGATCCCTTTCTATTTGATCGTGTTTTTGGTGAAGAACGCTGAAGAAGAGAAGAGGAGGAAAAAAAACCTAGGGTTTGAAGGATTGCTAGGAGAATCTTGGAGAGAGAAGGGAAAAGCTTCGGATTACTCTAAGGTATGGGGAGTTTTCACGGTTTATTATAATTTTATAGGAATTGGTTTATGAATAGATTAGGTTTTGTTGATTCTTGAATAATGGTGATTTTGATGATTTGTTGTGTTGTGGTTGTTGTGATGATGTATGTGTGTTAGATATAGGTTATAGTGACTTAAATTGGGTTAATAGGGGTGAAAAATGCAGTTTAAGGGTATGAAATCGAGGTGGGAGAAGTGCTGTCATCGCAGAAATTTTTGACCAATTCGCAGAGCCCGCTCTAGCCCGCTCAGCGTGGTCCCCTCGGGCTGCTTATTTTGAAAACTTCGAAAATTCGTAACTTTTGATTCGTAAGTCCATCTGGGTCGCCGTTCGAATCGTTGGAAAGCTGACTTTATGTACTTTATGTTAAAATTGTTTTCAATGATAGATTTCCAACTATTCGACGAGCCATGTGTGTTTGCTTGTATGTTCCAATGTGTCGAACCGTGAAATGTGGACATCGGTCGCATGAATGTGTGTTGCGATTGTGAATTATGAGGTTGTATGATGTTGTTGTTGAGTTGTTGAGTTGTTGTTGATATAAGATGACCAAACATGATTGTATGATAAACATTTGTTGAATATGAAATGGATGATGCACACGTTGATTTTGATGAGTTGAGAAGAATTAGCATCATTGCATTTCATAGCATTTTATGTTGGGGCTTCGGCCTATTGGTAGCTTCAGATCCCATTGTGCGGATTAAAGTGATACGTTGATTACGTTGTGCTCCTTTTGGAGGGTTGATGGCCAGTGTCCATCCACGTTGAATTGGTAGCTTCAATCCCATTGTGCGAATTGAAGTGATACGTTGATTATGTTGTGCTCCTTTTGGAAGGTTGATGGCCAATGTCCGTCCACGTTGAATTGGTACCACATGCATGTTTCTGATGAAGTTGCATTTCATTCTAAGTGACATTGCATGTGTATGAGTTAATTGTCGAATAATATGTAAGTTTTATTATGGATATCATGGTGTTGTTGCTGATTAAACTATGATGTTGTTGTTGATTATATCATGATGCTGTTGTTGATTATACTATGATGTTGGTGTTGGTTATATCATGACGTTGTTGTTGATTATATCATGATGTTGTTGTTGATTATACTATGATGTTAGTGTTGGTTATTTCATGACGTTGTTGTTGATTATATCATGAAGTTGTTGTTGATTACACTATGATGTTGTTGTTGACTATGCTATGAGGTTGATGTTGATTATGCTATGATGTTGTGGTTGATTATGCTATGATGTTGTTGTTGCCTTCCTGTGCATTTTCCATGTACTTATATTACTATAATGAATTGTGATTTCTCACCCTGCCTGCTTGGAAATGTTGCCTCTTATGTGGGTAACTTGCAGATAACCAAGAGTAGATTCGCGACGATGGAGGATGTAACCTTGAAGTATGTCGTTATCGTTGTTTAGTTTAGAGGTGTCCTACTCTGTGTCATGTAACATCGGGTTGACATTTGTTGTGAACCTCGCGTTCTTTTGTTTTATGTTGAATTTTTACATTGTTGGTGATGATTTGATTTGGATATACTTAGTATGAAGTATTTTATTGAAATGACATAAAAAGTTGATTTCCGCTGCGTAGTTGTTGATTTTATTATTAAGAATGTGTAACCCGTGTTACGGGACAGGACAATGATTTTGAATGATGTATGAATATATGTGGCACCTTTCATGATGATTTTACTCTTATAATATGAAATCTTTATCTAAAATTGTATTTGGGGTAGAAGGGTGTTACATTAGTGGCATCAGAGCAGGTCGGTCTGTCTGGCCAAATTGTCTAAATGTCGTTTATCCCTTGGTACGCGTCAAGTGTGTGGAACACTGTCGGTTTTTGTTTGTTTTCTAACCGTTAGCCCCCGGTGTTGGTTTGAAACAAGTGGGGGAGAAGTTTGCTTCCCGGAGATGTTTCTGGTGTGAGGAGTTAACTCAAGGTGATATTAAGGGTAAGAGTACAAGTGTTGTTGGAGTTGATTTGATTTTGTGCAAGTGTTGTCAGAACTGTGTTGTTGCGAATCGAAGAGAGTATGGACTCATGATTTTATCTGTCGGTCCAGTTGAGACATTTGAAGGAGGACGAGTCAGTATGATTGATGTTTGCTTCTCGGAGAAGATAGGGAAATGTGACGAATAGTGACATGCAAGTGGAGTATATCTGGAGTGAAGTCGCATGATTTTCAGAGTTGGGTGAAGAGCAAGGATAGTTGGAATAGTTTGAAGCAAGAGAAAGAGGTAGAACTCGTGTGCACCAATTTCGGTTTTTATTTTCACATTTATGGAACAGCCTTTAGTAAAAGAGGCATAACTTTCTACTCGTAACTCCGATGAAAGCGATTCTGGACTTTTCGGAAAGTTTACGAAATTCCCTACAGTTTGCATATAAATTTTGTCTTCTTCATGTTTTTGAGCAGAGAGAAAGACGCTTTTGAATAGTTGGGCCTGATGCTGATTTTGTTTGGTGGAAGTTGTATACGAGATTTCTTGACCAGTCCCATTGCAAGGACGATAACTTTTTACTCGTAATTCAGATTTGAGCAATTCTTGAAGTTCTGGAATCTACACGAAATTCCCTCCATTTTAGAATATAATTTTGTGTCTGGGAGGTTTGTATTGAAGAAGATAATCATGTTTGAAGTTGGACAATTCTTGCTGGAAATAGTAAGATGAAGTCAAGTATGAAATGTTTAGTAATAAGAAGAAGAATATCGGAGAAACACCTGGAAGTGCGGCGTATGATAGTTGAGAATGATGAACAGTATAGAAATCTTTAAGGAATGTTAAATAGTAAAGTGGATTGTGTGTTGTTGGCGAGATGTGTCGGCATGAGTCGGAAATTTTTGGAAGTTATATCACCAACCAGATGATAAGATGGTATTGTTGAGATTGTGATTGGAATGAGAATCAAGTGTGGAATTATACGGATCATCGAAGTTGTGAGATTAAAAAGGAAGATGAAGGATTGGTTAGGGTCGTCAAAAGTTTGAACTTAGATAAATATTTCGACTGAAGTGGGTCGATTTGGATTGTACGTGATGTGGTAACGTTTCCGGTATTAGAAAAATATTTAATGATTGTGTTGTGCAACTAGTTGGTATAGGAGAATATGTACTGGATTTTGGACTTTTCGTATCATTGACGAGATGGAAAATAAGAAAATTAAGAAAAACGTTTGTAAGCCTTAGAGAGATGATGGAGCAGTATGCTGAGATAACTTTAAGAAAAAGGTAAAGGACACTATTGTAGTTGGGTAATGATGATTTATGCCACCATTATGGTTGTCGGCTGTCTATTGACAAATTGAGGAACTGATCACCCTTAATCTCTTGTTGATAGTCGACAGAATCATGTTGGATGGAGTAGACGTGTCTTGCCAACTAGAATAGTATGCACAGTGAATTGTTTGGGGTTGAGCCAAGTGCTTATGAATTGTTTGAGTTGTCGATGCGGATTCCTATATAGGGAAATGAGGCGGACTTGAGAATGTTAGTATGAGGTTGCGAGTTGATCAGTGAGTAGTTTGGAAACTCATAATTGTGTTCTGGATAACTTGGGTCTTGGTTTGTGGTGGATCGAGAATTCGACTGGCATGAGACTTGAAGAACTGTAGAGATAAACCAAGTAGGAAGTAAATGGTAATGTAAGACTATGATTTGACCAAGGATGTCGGATCGAGAAGAGTAGTGGCTGGTATGCCTTAAAGTGTATATATGGAAATATGAATGGTATTTTCCGTACTTGTTTGGATGAGTTATAACTGGTGTTCGTTGTGGATATTCTGATGTTTTATAAAATCAGAAGAAGAGCGCGTAGAGTATTTGAGAGTTGAGTTGCAAGTATTGAAAGAAGCGAAGCTATATGCTGAGTTAGCAAGGTGTGAATTATGATTTGTAAAGATGGAGTTGAGTGGTTGTGTTAATTTGGATGAGGGTTTTTGGAGAATTGTGCTAGTATGAGTAGGACTTGAGGAATTAGTTTGTTTGATTGGTTTGGTTAATATGCCATGTTAAGTGTAAGTTATTGAGGCTAAATCTATGGCTATTGGGTATTAAGCTCTGTTTGGAAGATGATTTTTTTCTTGTTGAGATTAATTGGACACATGTATCCTTATGTTGTGGTGAGATTGTTATACGTTGAGATGAATTTTGATGATGTGTTGATACAAGGTGGTGAAGTTGTAGCTTATGTTGACGATAATTAGGAATTCTTGAAAGTATCTATCCTATTCAAGATTTGGAATTGGCTGCAGTTATAGTTGTGTTGGATATTCGGAGGTATTGTTTACGGATCTAAGTTTGAAGTATTCAGTAATCACAAGAGTATAGAATGCATGTTCGGATGGAATTTCCGATGAGTTAAGTTGAGAGGTCTTTTCTTATGTCTGCTTTGATGGTCGGAAGTTGATGTAAACTTGGTAGATTAGATAGTTGCGAGTACTCAGAGTGCGCAGCGAAAGCGTGGGTAGCACAGTTGGTTCTTATGTGGGTATCAACGATGTCGGTAGTTGGTTACGTTGAAATTGTGCTTTGGGCCTTGTGTTCTTACCTTTGTTGTTGCCTCGTTACCTATGGTGATGGTTCGAGTGCGAGTAGCTAATTCCTATGATGGGGAGTTAGGGGAGGGTTCCTATGATGATGGTAACGATCGTGTTGTATCCTGGTTCATAGTGAACCTGTATGTTCCTAACCTGATTATTCTCGGTGTTTTGAGTTGGTCGTCGAGTACATCGCGTGAGCATTTCATCTTGTTGTCGTTGGCATTGATAAGGTGTATTGTTGTATTACGTTATTCATGGTATTGCCACACGCGGCATGAGAGTTGATTAGTCGGAGGTGATAACGTATCTGAAGTGGTCTGCATAGAGTAAATTTTCGAGGACGAAAATTCTTGAAGTGGGGGAGAGATGTAACACCCAAAAAATCTAAATTAATCATTTATTATTTATTTAATTAATTTAGAAGGAAGTAAGAAGTTTTGGTAATTTTGGAGAATTTTGGATCAAAAGAGTATTGGTTTTAATAAATTAATAGAATGAATAATTAATGTATTATTTATACTATTGTTATTATTATTATTAATATTAAGAAAAGGGCAAGGTAGTCATAAAGGAAAAAGAGTAAGGATAGAAGTGGAAGTTCATAAACTGGGATATTTGTCTAAAGAGGAGATGACCGATCCCTTTCTATTTGATCGTGTTTTTGGTGAAGAACGCTGAAGAAGAGAAGAGGAGGAAAAAAAACCTAGGGTTTGAAGGATTGCTAGGAGAATCTTGGAGAGAGAAGGGAAAAGCTTCGGATTACTCTAAGGTATGGGGAGTTTTCACGGTTTATTATAATTTTATAGGAATTGGTTTATGAATAGATTAGGTTTTGTTGATTCTTGAATAATGGTGATTTTGATGATTTGTTGTGTTGTGGTTGTTGTGATGATGTATGTGTGTTAGATATAGGTTATAGTGACTTAAATTGGGTTAATAGGGGTGAAAAATGCAGTTTAAGGGTATGAAATCGAGGTGGGAGAAGTGCTGTCATCGCAGAAATTTTTGACCAATTCGCAGAGCCCGCTCTAGCCCGCTCAGCGTGGTCCCCTCGGGCAGCTTATTTTGAAAACTTTGAAAATTCGTAACTTTTGATTCGTAAGTCCGTTTGGGTCGTCGTTCGAATCGTTGGAAAGCTGAATTTATGTACTTTATGTTAAAATTGTTTTCAATGATAGATTTCCAACTATTCGACGAGCCATGTGTGTTTGCTTGTATGTTCCAATGTGTCGAACCGTGAAATGTGGACATCGGTCGCATGAATGTGTGTCGATTGTGAATTATGAGGTTGTATGATGTTGTTGTTGAGTTGTTGTTGATATAAGATGACCAAACATGATTGTATGATAAACATTTGTTGAATATGAAATGGATGATGCACACGTTGATTTTGATGAGTTGAGGAGAATTTGCATCATTGCATTTCATAGCATTTTATGTTGGGGCTTCGGCCTATTGGTAGCTTCAGATCCCATTGTGCGGATTGAAGTGATACGTTGATTACGTTGTGCTCCTTTTGGAGGGTTGATGGCCAGTGTCCATCCACGGTGAATTGGTAGCTTCAATCCCATTGTGCGGATTGAAGTGATACGTTGATTATGTTGTGCTCCTTTTGGAGGGTTGATGGCCAATGTCCGTCCACGTTGAATTGGTACCACATGCATGTTTCTGATGAAGTTGCATTTCATTCTAAGTGACATTGCATGTGTATGAGTTAATTGTCGAATAATATGTAAGTTTTATTATAGATATCATGGTGTTGTTGCTGATTAAACTATGATGTTGTTGTTGATTATATCATGATGTTGTTGTTGATTATACTATGATGTTGGTGTTGGTTATATCATGACGTTGTTGTTGATTATATCATGATGTTGTTGTTGATTATATTATGATGTTAGTGTTGGTTATATCATGACGTTGTTGTTGATTATATCATGAAGTTGTTGTTGATTACACTATGATGTTGTTGTTGACTATGCTATGAGGTTGATGTTGATTATGCTATGATGTTGTGGTTGATTATGCTATGATGTTGTTGTTGCCTTCCTGTGCATTTTCCATGTACTTATATTACTATAATGAATTGTGATTTCTCACCCCGCCTGCTTGGAAATGTTGCCTCTTATGTGGGTAACTTGCAGATAACCAAGAGTAGATTCACGACGATGGAGGATGTAACCTTGAAGTATGTCGTTATCGTTGTTTAGTTTAGAGGTGTCCTGCTCTGTGTCATGTAACATCGGGTTGGGATTGTAATACCCCAAATTTTGACCACTTAGATTTCCCATCATTATGAAAATCATCATCACAATATGGATGAACCATCATGCTTCATCAGTCTCCCCAAAGATGGGTGAGCATCCAATACAATCAAAATTAGGGTTTCAAGCCCTCTCTGAGTGCTTAGACAAAGGATCAATCAAGAAATGACATGATCTTCAACTTGTCTAATCTCTTAAATATCTACAAAGGATCAAAAGGACTCCCACTTCAAGGATTAAGCACAAGGATGCTCCCTTCTAGGTGGATCAAGTCTCAAGATCGACAGTGTCACCAAATTAGGGTTTTGGTCGACCAGGGTCTCCAGGTGGAAATTTTCATCTGGGCACAAGGCAATGATCCAAAACATGACCTAATATGCTTCATGGAACCTCATGAACCCATGCATCAAGTCAATTTTGCCTCAGGGGATGCATTCATCAAAAATCAGGAATAAGGGTTTCTTGACCTAATTCACCCCTAAGTTGACTTTTGGGACAAACCATGAGCCAAGACCTCAAGAGATGATTTGAGGGTCTCTAATACACCATATTGATCCATTTGGAACAATGGATTGATCCAAGAAGCTTGAGCAATAAGTCTCATTTTCATCTGCACCACAATTAGGGTTTTAAGGGAAAAGTCAACTGTAACTTTGACTTTTGAGCAAGACATGCTCCCAAACCCTAATACATGATTGAATATACCCTATGACACCCATGTAACATGTCCATCAAGTTTGATTTAGGTCAAGGACATGATTTCCTGAAGAATTGCACAGTTTGGAATTCATCTGATAAAAAGTCAACTGTGCACAAAAGTCAACTTTGACTTTTTGAGATTTTTCACCAAAATGGATTTTTAACCCAAAAATGATGTTAATGTATGATTTGAATCATCATTCATCAAGAAAAATCAAGAAAAGTGAGATAACTTGTAAAAGGGGTAACCATAAAACTTAGAAATTTTTCTAAGTTAAAAATAAAGTGGCAAAGGTACCAACTTTGGAGGACCATAACTCCTAAACCACAAGGCCATTTTTTCTCATCCAAAGATGGATTTGTAGCCCTCATTATCACCTACAAAAACTTCAACTACAAGTCATTCCAATTCATTAAGGATTTTGAGTTATGGAGTGATCAAAGTGGCTGAAAAGTGAAAATGTCACTTTTTCCAACACTTAGTGAAATTTTCACTAAGTCAGAATTTGCCTCACTTTTTGCCAAATGTAGGGGGATTTTTCACTTGGAATCAAAAGAGATCAAAACTAAACTTGTTCAAACAGTTGTTGTATCATGTAAGAGCTTTCAAAAATGGCCAAGAACATTGCCAAATTCAACTTACATCATGAGATACAACATTGGCAAGTTGCCTTGCTGAAATCTGTCAAAGCAAGGCAGAATTTGCACTTTGGCTCGATTTGCCAAAATCCGCCAATTTCAATTACTCCTATCCACTTGGACACCTCTGAGGATTGAATCCAAAGGGGACAATCACTGAGCCAAGCCTCCAAGGTCCAAGGAACAAGGAATAACATGTTGAACCTAGAGTTGCCAAAATAGGGACAAGACTTCAAATTTGGAATGAGGCATTCAATGGAACCATCAAGGTGGCATGGACTGAGCCATTCTCATATGAAATCAGTCAAGACTTATCCAAGACCAAGGGGACCAAAGTTCTGTGCCCTAACCTCTAGTCAATGGCTAGAGGAGACTTGGATTTTCATTTGCCAACATTGGCCAAACCTACTTACCAGCTGCCATGCACTATTCCTTGCAAAACAAACTTGGTCTAATATAAATAGAGCTCAATTGTGGTCAGTTTAAGTACACCAAAGCCATCTAACAGATGCTTTCCTCAAAATCTCTTTCTCTTGGCAAAAATGCCTTTCTTAGCAAGGTAGCTATCGGGTTTTGAGTTTGAGAGCAATTCTGCACAAACCAATCACTCACACACCTCACATACATCACATATGAGCTGATCAAACACTCACATAACTTCTGAAACATCAATTTCATGAAATCACCAGCTGGTTGCTCAAATTTTCAAACAAGGTGCAGCTGAGGTACCACAAAATGATCCAGCTAATTTCAATCAAGTCCAACCATCCAAACATAATCCATAGGGTGTAGGGAAGCTGTCCAGATCATCACAACTCAGCTGTAACACCTCCAAATCAAAAATCACTTTGAACTTGCTGTCACGGCTTGGAGGTAAGCACATACTTGGTCATCTCTCAATCTATGCATATTTCCTCGCACAATAATTTGGCCATATGTTCATAATCATGCATGGAATGTTTTCCCTCAATTAATTGCATTGTTTGAATCGTGTATCAAAAATCCTAGCCTTCATGCAAAAATTAGGGTTCTTGAGGTCTCTTCGTGATTTCTTGTTGTATGTTTAATTTAAATGAAATTAAAGTACATAGACATGATCGTGAGGTTGAGACGAGCATAATGATATGTGGATTGCATGATATGATTACGTATTCATGGAGATTGGATAGAAAACGCAAATCTGAGAAACCAAGAACACGCGCGTGTTCTTCAGCTTGTTCTTGGCGTCATTTTTAGAAATTCAAATATTTGAATTTTGTGATTTTGTTTAATTGATTCAAAAATTAATTTCTCTCTGAGTTTTAATGATTTTGAGTTGATTCTTTTTTTAATAATTCACAAAAATGTTAAAATATTTTATTTTATCAAAAAATCCCAAAAATATTATTTATTTCATATAATTGATATTTTTGTAAAGAATTAATATTTTAATTATTTTTGGCATTTTAAATATTTTTTCTACATTGATTTTGCAACTTTTAATGCTTTCTAATTATTTTGTAGGTCAATACTTAATTTTTGAAGCATTAATCCAAGATCACAATTTGTTTTCCATGTGTTAAACAATTTTTGATCATTTTAATTGAATTTTTATTCAATTAAATACATTTTGAAAACAAATTAGGGTTTTGGATTAATTCAACCCTCATAAATCATTTTCAAAACATTCTTGGGCCTCTATTAGAGTGTAAGACCCAATCCTTTTTTTTGACCAAATCATCTTTGGGCCTCACTTATTGTATAAGTCCCGATACCGTCAAAAAACAAACGGCGCGATCGTCGCCTTTTCAAAAACCATATGGGCCTACCCTCGAGTAGTAAGACCCATTTCTATTTCTTTAAAACACTTTGGGCCTCTATTAGAGTGTAAGACCCAATCCCCCTTTTAACCAAAAACATTTTGGGCCTCACTTATTGTATAAGTCCCTCTACGTTAAAAGAAAACCTCGGCGCGATCGCCATTTTTAAACGAAAAATCATTTGGGCCTACCCTCGTGTTATAAGCCCCACTCTTTTTTCTTTAAACCTTTTTGGGCCTCTTTAGAGAGTGTAAGACCCATCCCTTTGTACAGAAAACCATTTTTTGGGCCCCAGTCACTTGTATAAGTCCCTCTGTACAAAGTCAAACAGTGTGCTCACTGATAAAACCCTGGGCCTCTCATTGAGCTGTAAGCCCCAGATCTTTCTTTTTCAAAGCACTTTCTCCTTTGATTTTGAATATACTGTTGTTTTCAATCTTTCTTTGTTGAACAACTAACCAAACAACATGGAAGCACTACAACCGAGTAAGTGGTTATCGCTTTCGTTTACTGCTTTCATATTATAAACTGTATTGTGGGGCTGCTCACTGTAAGTCTCTTTTCATAAACTCATATCTACTGTGTAATAATAGTATAGATATTTCGAGTTTCCCTGGCAATTACGTCTAGAACTAGGTGACGCCGTTTCATTTATTCGTAGAAATAGACGCCTAGATCCCCAATAGGAGCACCAGATACAGTCTTCTCTTCGACTGTCCTCCTTAGGAATCGTCAAGAAGCTCTACTCCCCAAGATGAATGTATTCTCCGTGAATGACATCTTTGAGTTTCTTCCAAATTCTCGAACTTTCCTGACTTGATCTATTCCTTGTGGATAGCTTGCCTTGAATGTCTCGGGGTTTGGGTACCCACTACGGTCATAATCTTGGACCTTAACTAAGGAACCCTCTTTAAAAGTTAAAAGTCTCTGGATAGTAAACCTCGCACGTTTACCAGTGGTTTTCATCTTTAAAAGAGTTATCTCTCCTAATGGAAAGGAGATGATAGACCCACGGGCTTCTTAAAAGCATCGGCCTCCTCTTGGGCATTATTCAAGGACCCTACGGCTTCTTAGAAGTATTCACAACCTCCTCTTAGGCTTCGTATAATGATCTCTTCCTTCGGGAATGATAGCCTCCTCTTGGGCTTCGTACAAGGACCCGTAGGCTTCTTAAAAGTTTCCAGCCTCCTCTTGGGCTTCGTACAAATTGTCCCGACGACCTCCTAGAGGTATAGTAACAGAACCTAGTCATCCTCATAGAACAGTCCTTTCATAGAGTCTACTACTGTTTCTCAAAGCATAGTACAAAAGATAAAACTCTAGACACGAACAGTCTAACTTTCTTGAGTCTCAAAGACATTCTCAAGCACCCTTGGTTAAATAGGAAGGAAACCCGCAGACTCAGATAGTCTCGATACCCTTTGGATTTCCCGTTTCCTCAAAAGAACAGGAATAACCCTGATCATCAAATTAAATCCCTGTGTACAGTGTTGCTCATATAAGAACTGATTTTCTCTTTTAAAATCAGTATATTGGATCTGTCACTCAACTGAAATAGTTACCATAGCCTCCATCTCGGGCTTCGTACGAGATACCAAAATTCTCCCCAGTGGAGTCAAAACAAACTTTTCGCCTCTCTCTCGGGCTTTGTACGAGATACAAAAACACTCTATTACTGAGTATAAAAGATTCTCCAACTGAGTCAACTCTTTGCTAGCCTCCTCTTAGGCTTTGTATAACGATATGCCCCACTGGGTCAAAAAAAATTTAGCCTCTCTCTCGGGCTTTGTACGGGACATAAAATAGCCTCCTCTTAGGCTTTGTATAATGATTTTCCTAGCGGAAATTAGCCTCCTCTTAGGCTTTGTATAAGAAAACCACTGGATGATCCAATCGACCTTTTAGCATCAAAGCTGTGCCTCGTTCACAGTACACAAACATTAACAACTCCTTTCCCTTCATCTAACCGCTGTAAGCGGCAAGCCTCTGGATCATCTATATCCATGCCACTATCCCTCTTTTAGCATGAGAAATTCCTAAGGAAAGATGGCATTGCTCTACACTGAGTTAAAGTCTTCTCCTTCAGGTTAAAACCCTTTCTTCGGAAATTATGGCATTGCTCGGATCCGCGTATCCCAGTTAAAGTAATTCTCCTTCTCCCCACTTTAGAGATAACAAATTCTCTCTAAAGTTGAGGTCTTTCAGCTTCACGTCTTGGGCTTTGAACAAGACACAAATAGACCTTTCAGCTTCAGATCTTGGGCTTTGAACAAGATACAAATCACCTTTCGCTTCACGTCTTGGGCTTTGAACAAGACACCAAAAACCAATTTCCTCCCATAGAATAGGAGGAACTACGAACACTCTGATTTCCCTGTTTCGGTAAACGGGAATACGTAGGCATAAGATCGAAAGAAAAGATCTTAGCGAGCACAATCAACAAAAAACCCAAATCCCATATCTCCATCAACCAAAAAGCAGTAATTCAAAAACACCAGTCTTAACATCCAGATCCTTATTCCCCGTCAGAAACCCTTTGCCTAGATAAAAAGAAAGAAACCTGTATTGGCGAAATACGAATAATCAGTACAAAGGCCCCCCCACATTGATAACATTCGTAATCTAACAGACCGCTGTTTAAACTCAGTATGCAAAGCAGGGTTAATTGGAGACATCTATTCCCCTTCCTTATTCAGCTCACAATAGGATAAAAAATGAATCGACCTGTAGTTTAAGCTCAAACCGCAGAGAGCGACCAGCGCTTAAGAACCGCGTCCAAAATCGCTCGCTACAGGGATTTGTTGTGAACCTCGCGTTCTTTTGTTTTATGTTGAATTTTTACATTGTTGGTGATGATTTGATTTGTATATACTTAGTATGAAGTATTTTATTGAAATGACATAAAAAGTTGTTTTCCGCTGCATAGTTGTTGATTTTATTATTAAGAATGTGTAACCCGTGTTATGGGACAGGACAATGATTTTGAATGATGTTTGAATATATGTGGCACCTTTCATGATGATTTTACTCTGATAATATGAAATCTTTATCTAAAATTGTATTTGGGGTAGAAGGGTGTTACACATACACTGTTGAAATGTATACTTTGCCCAATTGTGAGATATTCTAAAATACACTTATAGCACATGTCCTAGGATCAATCTGATCGATCCTGTAAGTTACTAGAACTTTGTTGTTTTAGAAGATCAGCGGTTGTTTACCAATTTTCAAGGTAAACAAATTGGCACGCCTAGTGGGACAGTGCTAAACGTGTGTTTGGAAGTTTGTAACTTTTAAATAACTGTCAAAAGGAAGTTTTATAACTGCCTTCTTGAATATTTTTGTTTCATTGGTCGAGATTGCGGCAAACTTTATTGTATGCACTTGAGAAGTGGAAAGGTAGCCAGTTCAAACGAATATAGCCCAAAGAGAAGAAACACGAGGAGAATGGCATATGGCCAAGGGAATTCGAATCCTAGTTCTGCTGGGACTAATCCTCAACAGAGTAGTTCAAGCATTCAGAACAGTACCATCAATCCTCAAGAATTGCCAAGAAGTACTGTGGCGCCAACTCCAGTTCCTTCAACATGAGGGTCGGCAGTGTTAACCATGGTGACAGAGCCAGCACCTTCGACGGCAGGGCCAGGGGCGACATACGTGAGGCCTTACACTCGGCCAGTCTTGGAGTACATTGGCCCATCAGTGACAAATCCTTAGACTCCACCAGGAGGAAGTTCGACGTATAGGCAGTTTCCTCCCCCAGGATTTTCACAGCCTTTGCCTAGGAACCCAATCTATGGCATGCCAACGGCAATGATGCAGAATCTGTGTACTGTTCCCCCAATATATTCAAAAAATGTGATATCTTCCCCTTTGCAGGAGTCAGGTTCTGGAATTAACATGGGTTGAAACAGCCAGTCCATAGGTTTGGGATATTCTGCTCAAGGACTCAACTTAACAAATGAGTCTGCAACATATTTGAGGCAACAGATGGATGAGAGCAATATGCAAATGGTACATACTATGTCTCAGACAATGGGAGAGATTTTCCAGCCCTTAATCCAGAATACTACTCAAACCAATCAAATGATGACAGCCCAGATGGCGCGTATAGCCGAGTTCATGGGAATGCCCGCTCCTGTTCAACACCAAAATCAAGGAGTCGAGAGTAGGGAAAACGCTCAACAAGTGAATCCGGTGAATCCAGAGTTGGTCGAACCACCTAGGGAGGAGCCTCCTAGAAATCAAATACCAATACTTGAGGAGGAGGAACCAAGGATGGTGCTAGTAAACAGAAATCAAAACGCTGATCATATGGTGAATCAGGTTCGACGCAACAATGTAGCAGCAGAGAACAATTTGGCAGCCATGGTCGAAAGAATAATGGCTCGAAATGGCCTGAATATGGGTTTTTCTAGGCCAAACTTTACTTCGCCTATAGTGGACTATATACTTCAAGCTGAATTGCCTCCCAGGACAAAAGTACCAAAGTTTACTAAGTTCTCAGGAGATACTACAGAATCTACCGTCGAACATGTGGCGCGCTACCTGATCGAAGCTGGTGAGATTGCGAATGATAAGAGTCTGAGGGTGAAGTATTTCCCTAGTTCCCTCACTAAAAATGCATTCACGTGGTTCACTACGTTACCATCTGGTTCGATTTGTAATTGGACCCAGTTAGAACGTTTGTTCCATGAGCAATTTTACATGGGGAAGACTAAAATTAGTTTGAAAGAATTGGCTAGTGTGAAACGAAAGTTCAATGAGCCAATAGATGATTACTTGAATAGGTTTCGACTACTCAAGACTAGGTGCTTTACACAAGTGCCTGAGCATGAGCTTGTCGAAATGGCCGCTGGTGGCCTTGATTACTCTATCAGGAAAAAATTGGACACCCAGTATTTAAGGGATATGGCCCAGTTAGCTGACAGAGTTCGACAGCTAGAGCGTCTCAAAGATGAGAAAGCTAGGGTGAACAAAAACAAGAAGGTAGCTTACGTCGAATACCAGGAGGACATCGAAGAATTGTATGACGAGCCTGTTAGGTTCGACGAAAGTGAAATAGATCTTGATGAACTTAAGTAAGGTCCTCCCTATTCTTGTAAATTATTAGTCCCTTCGAATGGAAAAAACCCTGTCGAAACCGAAAAGAATGATAAGTTTCCAAAGAAAACATACACTTTCGACATCACTAAATGTGACGAAATTTTTTATTTGTTAGTTAAGGATGGTCAAATACTAGTGCCTCCTGGTGCTAAAATACCACCTTTAGAGCAAAGAAAAAAGAGAGGCTTTTGTAAATACCATAATTATTTGGGTCATAAAACTTCTCAATGTTTTCTTTTCAGGGATCTGGTGCAGAATGCTATTCAGGAAGGCAGACTCAAATTTGGGGAGAAGACTAAGACCCAGATGAAAATTGATACCAACCCTCTTGAAGTAGTTGAAGCAAATTACACAGAGCCCGAAGAGGTTAACATGGTCGAACTAGTGGAGGAATCTGACAATAATTCAGATAGTGTTAACACCAACGAAGCTCTTGGCAGAAGTGCCACAGTGGTGGAGGTTACTGAGGACCTTACCAATGATGTTGTGTTCATTAGAGAAGTTGAGGAAGTGGATGGATACCAGCTTGAGCATTTGATATGTATGGCTGTTGAACACTACTTTAGCACATCTTCTGAAGTTCAAAGGTTCGACGCTGAGATTACAGTCGAGACCCATGCTGGAGCTGAAGCACCAAAATTGCAGATGGTGACAAAAGAGACTGCTGACCGTTTCAGACAGATGGACGAGGCTGCTGAAGGCCTTGATGTCAACTTCTCCAAAATGCATTTAAAAGATGAAATTAACATAAACATGGTCGAAGTGACTGACATACAGACCATGGATATTGATGAACAAACCCATCAAGAAGACTGCAACAAGCTGGCTTATCCCAGATAAGATGAAACCATTGTTGATTTTCTCCACAGGTGTCAGGGGAAGAACTCTGAAGTCATGTTGTGCCCTCGATGCAGCGCTATCTTCGTCAAAGAAGCTGCTCATAGCATCCAAGCGGGGAAAGAAGCCAAATCTAGACGTGAGAAAAAAGTTGCTCAAAGGCCAGGGCGTTTCGACCCAAGGAAAGCTACGAAAAAACAATATGGCCAAAGGCCACAAATGCCAAGGGCTAAGCAGGCTACTTTCAAGCTTATCAGTGATGTACCAACTGGAAAGTGGGTCAAACCAGTGGAAGCACCAGGGAAAGGAAAACAGAGATGGAAGAATTTCGACGTGGCTAGAGGTTCTTCAATTGAGTACCGGAAAGAATTCAAGTCCTCCAACAAAACTGCCTATATTTCTAAGAATTACAAAGGAAAAAATCCTATGTCTAGGTCCCAGTGGAGAAGGGAACAGAGACGAAGGAAGGCTTTGAGAGAGGCTCAGGCCAAAGACTTGACTGAGACTAGTAGCAATATTCTGCCTGCCAGCAATAAAGGTATTGGGACGAAAATAAAAAACCAGGTGCCTGTGGGGCGAAGGTTGTTTTCTGACAAGAAAGAAGAAGCTGAGAGGTTTGCAGTCGTAGCAGCTGAGGACGAAGATTCGACTCACAACTTTGATTCCGACTCTGATGCCTCTTTAAACATCATTGTCAATGTAGTCTCAGTAATACCAAGAGAATATGATAGAATAACTGAGGTGGAAAACTTGGATGCCAACGCTGAGGCTGAAATGGCAGCACACCAACTTGTGTGCTACTATGTGATGAACAATGGCTGTGTCGAAGAACAGAATGCTTTCTTTGAACGGCCAACTGAGGCCATGAAAGGGCACTTGAAATCTCTGTACATTACAGGGAAATTAGAGAACGTGGATGTGAATAAGATCTTGGTGGATTGTGGGGCTACTGTCAATTTAATGCCACACTTTCTGCTAAGTAAGATTGGTAAATTCGACACTGATCTTAAACCCTACAACATGGTCTTTTCTAACTATGAAGGGAAGATTGGGACCACTCTAGGTGTCTTACAGGTTGATTTGACTGTGGGTATAGTAACAAGACCTACCTTGTTTATGGTAGTCGAAAGCAAAGCTAACTACAACCTTTTGCTGGGAAGGGAGTGGATCCATGGCATTGGAGCAGTACCTTCATCAATGCACCAACGAATAACCATTTGGAGGCCTGATGGCATAGTTGAAAACATTGAAGCTGATCAAGGGTACTTTAAGGTGCCTGTTAATCATGTTGATGGTGTTGAGTTCGACAAAAACTTGGCGCATATTGCGCCTTGTACTCCAGCAGAATTTGATTTCATCCCAGATGACCATGCCTTCTGCTCATTACACTTGCACCCAGTGGAGGGATTTCGATGGGTCAGAGAGGGCATAAGGGAAGAAGGCAACGTTCCATACTATGGGCTGCCTGAAGTAGACCCCACAGGCTGGGGAAGTGAATTCAGTAACAATGACTGAATTCGACGCAATACAAAGAATTTCAGCCTGTGTGGCCGAATCTAAGTTACAAGCGGCCTTGGAGGCTGCACACAATCACATAGTTATTGAAGCCACAACTCAGATTTATGGAGTAGGCCCTGGTAAGGACCTTGAACCTGAACCACCTGATGGGTCTCAAATCGAAGACCAAAACCGAAGGCTTGATGTTATCTATGATAATGTGCCTTTAGGTTTTGAAAAGGATCCACTGTCAGACAATATTAAAATGCTGGCGCAAGATCCTTTGGAAGAAATTGACTTGGGTGAAGGGGGAGTAAAAAGGCCTACTTATATTAGTGCTAGTCTCGACCCACAACTCAAAGTCGAAATGGTCCAACTATTGAAGGAATTTAAGGATTGCTTCGCTTGGGACTATGACGAAATGCCTGGTTTGAGAAGAGAGCTTGTTGAACATAAGTTTCCAATCATACCTGGGAAAAAGCCAGTCAAGCAAAATCCAAGACGGTTTGCCCCAACAATCCTTTCTAAAATCAAAGAGGACATTGAAAGGCTACTTAGATGCAAGTTCATCCGTACAGCTAGGTATGTCGAATGGCTAGCTAATATTGTACCAGTCATTAAAAAGAATGGTTCTTTAAGGGTTTGTATAGATTTTAGAGATCTAAATTCTGCAACCCCTAAGGACGAATATTATATGCCTGTGGCAGAAATGTTCATTGATTCTGCTGCAGGACATGAATACTTGAGTATGTTGGATGGTTATTCTGGTTATAACCAAATATTCATTGCTGAGGAAGATGTCCCAAAAACTGCTTTTCGATGCCCAGGGGCATTAGGCACTTATGAATGGGTAGTGATGCCTTTTGGTCAAAAAGATGCTGGGGCAACTTACCAGAGAGCAATGAATTCGATCTTTCATGATTTTATTGAGACTTTTATGCAAATCTATATTGATGATATTGTTGTTAAGTCTTTTTCAGGAAGAGATCATCTAAACCATCTTTGACATTCCTTTGAAAGGATGAGGAAGCATGCTCTGAAAATGAATCCTCTCAAATGTGCTTTTTGTGTGCAGGCAGGGGATTTCTTAGGCTTTGTGGTCCACAAGAAGGGGATCGAAATTAACCAGAATAAAACCAAAGCCATTATGGAAGCAAAAGCGCCATCAACAAAGAAGGAATTGCAGTCTCTCTTGGGCAAAATAAATTTCTTAAGGAGATTTATATCCAACTTAAGTGGGAAAACGCAAGCCTTTTCACCATTGCTTCGAGCTAGCAAGGATGGGTTCGACTGGGGGCAAGCTCAACAGGAAGCTTTCGACAAGATCAAAGAGTACCTGAGTCACCCCCCGATTCTCTCACCACCTTGTGGCAATAAGTGTATGAGATTGTACATAGTTGCGTCAGATAGAGCTTTAGGGAGCATGTTAGCTCAAGAGGATGATGGTGGTGTCGAAAGGGCCGTCTATTACCTTAGTAGAGTTTTAAATGATGCAGAAACTAGATATAGCATGATTGAAAAATTATGTTTATGTTTGTATTATTCTTGTACAAAATTGAAGCATTACATAAAACCAGTTGATGTTTATGTTTCTTCTTGTTATGACGTTATTAAACATATGTTGTCCAAACCTATTTTGCATAGTCGAATTGGAAAATGGGCATTAGCACTAACTGAATATTCTTTAACTTATAAGCCTTTAAAAGCTGTTAAAGGACAAGTAGTGGCATATTTTATAGTTGACCACTCTATGAATGAAATCCCTCTGAACTATCTTGAAATGGAACCTTGGAAGTTATACTTCGACGGGTCAAGCCATAAAGATGGGACAGGCATAGGAGTACTTGTTATTTCTCCTAATAAAATTCCAACAACACTTAAGTATAAAATTGAAGGCCGTTGTTCTAACAACAAAGCTGAATATGAAGCTTTAATTGCTGGACTTGAAGTATTGTTGGAATTGGGGGCAACGTATGTTAAAATAATGGGAGATTCAGAACTGGTCATAAAACAAGTTACCAAGGAGTACAAGTGCATAAAAGAAAACTTGATTATGTACTTTGTAGTTGTGAATCGACTGTTGAAAAAGTTCGACGCAGTTAGTTTTCGACACATCCCTAGACTGGAAAACCAGGTAGCTAATGACTTGGCTCAGATTGCATCAGGGTATAAAGTTTCGAAAGACAAAGTACAAGATGCAATCGAAGTTGAAGTCAGAGGAAGGGTGGTATCAGTAGGATTAGCCCCATTATATTTGGAAGAAACTAAGCTTGGATATGTTGTTGAAGACAATTATGCTATTCTGGCAGTTGATAGTATAACTAAAAACGATTGGAGAAAACCTATAATGGATTATTTAAAGAATCCAATGCCTTCAACAGAAAGGAAAATCAAGTATCAAGCTTTAAGTTATGTCTTGTTGGGTAATGAATTATTCAAAAAGACTCCTGAGGGAGTATTGCTTAAGTGCCTCAGTGAGGCAGAAGCATACTTAGCCCTTTCAACTGTCCATAGTGGGGCATGTGGGGCACATCAGGTAGGCCATAAAATGAAATGGTTGTTGTTTCGACAAGGCATGTATTGGCCTACCATGTTAAAAGATTATATGGAATTTGCTAAGGGTTGTCAGGAATGTCAAGTTCACGCTGTCATTCAACATGTCCCTGCAAGTGAATTACACTCTATAGTGAAACCTTGGCCTTTTAGAGGATGGGCTTTGGATTTGGTTGGAGAGATTCGACCAGCATCATCTAAAAATCATAAGTACATTTTGGTGGGTATTGATTATTTTACCAAATGGGTCGAAGCTATCCCATTACCAAATGTTGATCAAGAAGATGCGATTGAATTTATCCAGAAACACATTATCTATAGGTTTGGGATCCCAGAGACAATTACAACAGACCAAGGATCAGTCTTCACTGGTCGAAAAATGCAAGAGTTTGCTAAAGAAATGGGATTCAAGCTTGTAACGTCCACACCTTATTATGCTCAAGCTAATGGCCAAGTCGAAGCAGCAAATAAAGTAGTTATTGGGTTGATAAAAAAGCATGTGGGAAAAAGGCCAAGAAATTGGCATAAGACATTGGACCAAATACTTTGGGCATGTCGAACGTCCCCCAAAGAGGCAACTAATACTACCCCATTTCGACTGACTTTCGGTCATGATGCAGTTTTGCCTGTAGAAATTTATCTTCAGTCCATAAGGATTCAAAGGCATCATGAGATTCCATCTGAATCTTATTGGAATATGATGCTTGATGAGTTAGTGGATTTAGATGAAGAAAGACTCCATGCATTGGAGTTGCTGAAAAGGCAAAAGAAAAGGGTGGAGAAGTCCTATAATAAAAAGGTCAAGAGTAAAACCTTTTCAGCAGGAGATCTAGTTTAGAAAGTGATATTGTCTATGGATCGAAAGACCAGATCTTTAGGGAAGTGGTCTCCTAAGTGGGTAGGTCCTTTTCAAATTATTAAGGCGTTCAGTAATAATGCTTATGAGATTCAAGAGATTGAGGGTGATCTAAGAGTCTTAAGGGTAAATGGGAAATATTTGAAGAAATATAAGCCTATTTTACAAGAAATTCATATTAAGACGTAAGTTTTATTCAGATTATAAAAGCCAAAATAGGCCATGTGAGGCCAAAATGGCATACAAAGGGAAGAAAACAATTACAATAACATGAAACCCAGGAGAAAGATCATTCATAGTCTCTCCAATTGATAGAGTTGAGGAAGGCAACATAATCTTCGTCAGCTTCATCATCAGAGTTTTGTGCTTTGGAAAGTCCTTTCTTGGGTACCTTCATCTTACGTGAGATGTTGCTCCAGTTGAAGTGTCATTGAGGGCAGTAGTTGTTGCCTCAACTTTCTTTGTCTCCCCAACCACCTTCTTGGTCATTGCCTTCTTTGAGGAAGTACTCATGCTTGCTTCAGTAGGTACAAAATATCCCAAGAGTGAAGAGGCTTTTATAGAGGCGAGGCCTTGTAAGGATTGGCTAGCCAACGATGGAAATACGTGAAATTACCCTTGGGAGTATACCCTAAGGTTGCGCTATTAATATTCCTTTATGGAATAGAAACTTGTGCCGTTGGAACACTAAGCTGTTAAAAGCTGCGCTATTTTCATGATTTCCAAGAAAAGAGGCAGAGTACTTTAATTACAAAGATTAGCAAAGTTTAAGAGAAAATTTTGCAAGTCGAAGAGTTAATAGTAAACAGAAGGATTTAGATAAATGCCACTGGGCATTGAGATTGTCTTTACATAGGGCCTCAAAAGGGCCATAAAACATGATGAAAAAAAAAAGAACTACAAACAAGAAATCATAGGACAATCAGAAAGGGAGCTTCTACTTCAACTCAAGAAAGTTGACCTTGTGATTCTGAAGGTGTTTCTCACATAGAGCTTTGTTGAGCTTAGCTGCTGAAACTTCCTTTTCAAGCGTTTGGGCCTTATCAAGGAAGTCTATAGTGCGCTTTAGCTCTCTGGCCATTTCAGTATCGTCGAAGTCTTTCAGCTCAAGGTTGCGTTTTTCAGCATTAGAAATCTTGTTTTGCAGCTCTTTAATTTGCTGCTTCCAGTCATCAATGTTCTTTTGGTTCGACTCCACCTCTGCCTTCCTTTTCTACTGGTCAATCTCTAGACTTTCGACTCTAGCTTCTGATGCGTGTGCTTCATCCCAAGCTGAATGTTCCAGTCCAGTTGTGACTTCAATGTTGTCTTGGATCTTGGGAAGGAGTTTGAAGTCCTCAGACATCTGATTTATTAAAGTAGTTAACTCCACAAGGAATTCAAAAACATCTTTACTAAGAGTCGAAAGGTCCAGTTTTTGGAGGCTATCTTTCAGAAAGAGATGAGCAGTTCGATTTGAAAGTAAGACATTGTGGAAGTCTCCCTTGAAGAATTTGTCTTTGATCTTTTGAAGGATAGGGATGGCGAAGTCATCTGGAGCTGGACCCCCAGAACTGGTCAAAGTACTGAGGCTAGTACCTGAAGAGCTGTACTTCTTCCCAAGTATCATCCTGGCATACTCTCGAGGATTCGACCATTTGAGGGCAGCCAATGGGTCTCCAGTGGGGGATCCTCCAACAGTTGAAGTGACTGTAGGCCCAAGAGTTGGATTGTTGGCAGGACCTGTTTCAGCCACAGGTGTATGGGTTTGATCTTGCTCAGTCCTTTCCCTCTCTTCTTCTTGGTCTTCATCATCTTCGACTCCCTCCTCTTCTCCTTCAGTTGGCCTTCCTTCTATGTCCATGCCAATGGTCTCTGTTTGGTCGAGAGGTTATTAGTGAGAAACATCATCCTCTTCATGTTCAGAGACATCGATCTGGGATTGTTGAGTGTTGGTCCTGGCAGGAGAATTTTTGTTTGTTTCATCTGCTTCAGGAGGAGGAACTGTAAGAGGGATAGGTTGGTTAATTTCGCTCAGTGAACTATATCCAGAACCAAGGTCAGAGGTAGGGTGATAAGTTGGCTCACCTTGGCTATTCAGGAGAGTTGTTGCAAAGCTGAATGAAGATTGTGGTGGGTTAGAACCACCTACATCAGCCTGAAAACCACAAGTAAAGAGAATAAGATTGGGAGAAATCTGAGTAGGGAATCCAAATATTGAGTGAAGATAGTATGCATACCGGTACAGCTGCGGCGTCAGGACTTGAGTTTGCATTCTCAGGATCACCAGCAGTCGTTTTCAACGCAACCCTGGAGAGTTGTTTCTTGACACCACTTTCAGCAGGTGTCTTCTCAAGAAGTCTGGCAGCCTTAGAGGAGGATTGGGTGGTGGCTCCAGAAGCTTTGGTAAGCTTCCTTTTCTTTTTAACCACTATCTCTTCAGGGGACTCATCATCAGTATCTGGAGGGACAACTGCTTGAGCACCTTTCTTGCCCTTTTTTGAAGGCGTTGGAGGTTTTCGAGCAGCCTAAAAGGTGATGCAAATATTAGAAGTTGGTTACACAAGAAGATGTAGGCAAGGGATATAAAATACCTTTGTGCCTTCAGTCTCTTTTTCGACTCCTACAGCACCCTTCGATGAGCCGGTCTCCTGGCCATAGCTGAAAGACAGATGATTATTACAAGATTAATAATTGAGTGGTTAGTTAAAAATCACAAATCAAGGGCCTCAAACCTTCATATATTTCGGATTCGACACGAACATCCTCGACCCCTATATGAAGGCGTCCTTTGAAACTGTCCAGTGTATATTTAGTCGCAACCACCTGTTGGGCTTTCGGTTGAGACTGCTGTCGAAGGAGTTTTAGGTGCTCACCACAGACAAACCAGTCTGGAAATGGGGGGGGGGGCAAGTGCCATTCCAAAATCAGCGTTAGGCGGTCGAGGGAACTTTGGAGGAAAGAGTTCAAAAGCCACCTCATAACGTTTCTCAAGAGGAACGTTTGAAGGGATTTTCAACTGACCCATTTTTTGTAGAAATTTCTCCTTCAAAGTACTTTTGGAAGGCCTGAATTTCTTTAACATGAATGAACTTACTCTTCTTGGTCTTCTCCTGCACATCAAGAAAAGCTTGGTCAATTAAGGAAGAGAAGGAAGCAACATCAAGAAATTATTCACTATAGTAATTCGACCACCAGTTGTGAAATGGTTTAGTGCACAAAAATGTGGGTCGAAAGTGCACAGGGGAAAGAGTTGTTTTTCTCGCGTTCCACCGGTCGAAAGCGACTGCAGCACTTCCCTCATCAAAACTGGCGGTATGAAGGACTACATGGCCTTTCTTCCCATACAGACACTTGGGGAAAATTTGAACCAACCCAAACTATCGAGAGACAAGGTTTGGTTGGTAAGCAATCAAGGCTGCCATATCTCTTCCAAGATTTAGCCTCTGAATTATAAATCTAGGAATCAAAAAGGCTTCCCAGATTGAAACAGATTCGGCGTCAAGTTTGGTGGATGAATCAGGGAATGGCCTTGTAAACCACTCAGGTCCACATTTTCTTTCAGCAAAAGGGGCCATACTGGGTGTGAAATCATACCGCTTGGCGAACATCATAATGTAACTAGAGAAGGCTCCTTTGAGAGTTTCCCCATCATCAGTAGGTGTGAGTTTCACCAAGCGAGTACCTTCGACCCTCCTTTCTTTGATCTCAGCAGAGACCTCATCGACTTGCCCTTTTCTGGGAAGGCTAGCTTCGAAAGTTGCATTAAGCCACAATTGAAGTAGCCAGAGGGGGCCATTCAAGTGAACAATACCCTGGGCCTCCAAATCTTTGAGTCGAGCCGCCCCTTCGCTGAGAGACTCATAGAGATTTGCCAAAATTAACCCACTAAGGCAAACTCCTCTGTTGTTATGAAGTTGGTTGGCTAGAGTGAGATATTTCTTGGCCACCTGCAGAGATTTTGAGCAAAATACATACCTCGACAACCATACGGTGAGGAATGCAATGTGTTCCTTGTCAGTTATTTCATCAGTGTCACGTTTGTGGTAGTTTATGAAGTAGGTGTATGTGAGCTTGGAGTCAGAGATCCCTATGGTATCCTCTGCATCAGTATCAGGATTATATGAAATGCCATCTGGTCAAAGACCTGCAATGGCAGCAAGGTCGAAGAGTGTGGGAGTAACCATCTCACAAGGAAGATGAAAGGTGTAGTGGGTACTATCCCAAAAGTAAAGTGATGCTGCCAGCAGGTTCAAACAATAAGGAATGTTGGTCTTCGACAGCATAAGCAGATCATAGATTCCAATGGCTTTCCAATGATCAGCTTTTACCTTTTCCATTCTGGTCAGCCAGAGGTCAAAATCCTTTAGCTGGTTAACAGCTCTTACCAATCTAGTACCATCATGAAGATACCTAAGATCCATCTTAGTCAAAGTGGGTTTATCAGGGGAAGCTTTATTTTCTTTAGGGTTGCTCTTTTGCCCTAAAGGTCTTGATTTACGGTAAGAAGGAAAAAACTCACTAAGCTTCTCATCAGTGGGTTTAACATCAGCTAAGGGGCCACCTAGAGCATAAGGTGTATCAGAAACAATGAGAGGGATCATTACCTGAGACTCGTAAATACTCCTTGCTTCCGCAAGAAGGGGTTCTGGCATGAACTGTTGATTCTTCACCACCTTAGGTCCTGGAATGTTTGCAAATGGCGGAAGGGTTTGTTTGAACGGTGTGCCTTTACCTTTTTGACCTTTCGTTGCTTGGGGAATGGTTTGAGAAGACGCCATTGTTGGAAGTTGAAGAGAAAATGAGAGTGCGTTCTGGGTTTTCTTGAGAGAGTTTGAAGAACGAAGAAATAAGTTGCAAAAAAAAAGCTTGAGAATGCGAAAGCTTGTAAATTGGAGAAAAAGGGTATTTATAGGCGTTTGGAAGATAAAGGGATTGTGAATCCACCATTAAAACAAATACGATAGTGGGACGCGTGTCCTCTTTTGAAATTATTGGATGGTGGTGGTTATGATCAGACTGCAAATGTCTAATCCCAAGAAAGGTGATGATGAAAACTGTTCGCAAATACGGCTGAAAAGACGTTTGAAGATTTGCCATCATGACATGATGTCATAAGCATGGTTGAGAGAAACTGAATAGTTTATAGATCATGGGTTGGTTAGTTATGACCATGTCTTTTATAGTTGAATGAGTAGGCGTCGAAAATTGTTTTATCAAAAAATGACCTTCCTACCAACACTGGTGAAAGGACATTTTTGGGGGCAATTTGTTAGCTCCTAATTTCGACGCTACATGATTTCAAACAATTTGGCTTTAAAGGAAGTTATTCTTTAAAATAATAAGCTAAAGAATAAGGCTTCAACTAGAAGGCCTTCGACCATGTTTGTTGAAAGCCTGAGTCGAATAGAATGATTTTAAGACTTCAAATATTTCTAAGTTCAAAGAGACAATTCGACAAGATGAAACTGCTATGGATAATGCGTTGCAGTTACAACTAGATAGTGGAGGGAAGTTCTACTATTTGAATTTGAAAAGAGGACAGGTGGCGAAGATCCAGAAGTTGAAGACATGCGAAATGCCAAGTGGCGTATTCTAGGAGTAAAACCGTCAGATGGTGGTTACTTTAGAGTATTATAAATAGGTTAGTCCTAGAGTTATAATAAGTGTGAAAAATCATATTTGTACAAGTAACTCTATATTCACTCAAAGTATCCAGTGTGTAGAGAAACAAGTGAAGTGAGAATGTACGTGATTGTAATCACCATTATCCTTTATTGCAATGCAATTTACTTTGAAGTTTCTGTTTTAGATTCTTTACTTTGAAGTCTTTTCACAAACTTTTACCTTTCAAGTCATTTACAGTACCGAGTATTTACTTTGCAGTTTTACATTAAAAAGTCTTTACTTTCAAGCATTTACACTTCTTCATTTTAAGATCTTTATGCATTTCTTTCCAACATTTAACTCCAGTTTTTTTTTACCAAACCTTTACATTCAGCCTTTCTTTTCTTTGATGTGTTGTTCGACTTAAACATTTCTTTGCGTTTTATCACTTTCACTTTCATTTCAAGACATGTTCTTTTATTTATATACACTGTTGAAATGTATACTTTGCCCAATTGTGAGATATTCTAAAATACACTTATAGCACATGTCCTAGGATCAATCTGATCGATCCTGTAAGTTACTAGAACTTTGTTGTTTTAGAAGATTAGCGGTTGTTTACCAATTTTCAAGGTAAACAAACACGTAACACACATATATCAATTTAACGCGCGTGAATGCGTCCCACGCGAAATAAGTTAATGTGAGGGCGAGTCACGTATCGTAATGATGTCATGCGCGAATTGTCACGTGAATATGTGTTATGTAACGCATTGGTGTGAAATGTAACGCTACATACAAACACACAACCAACTAATAGCAAACAAACCAACCGAACACGCATAACACATTTGAAACCAATTATAATAATAACACTAAAGAGTAAAACACATACAAATCACGTTTTTTACAGCATAGCAATATCTTAATGGAATCGAAAAATCCAACACAATGATTAAAACAAATAAAACATAATCAGACTAACATTCATATTAAGATGCAGTAACGAGTTAAAAGGCAGAGAGGATTAATCCTAAATGCGAAATCGAATCCAGACCAGGGCCGAATCCAAATAGAATTATGCACCAAAATCAATACGGATTTGCAACTTTTGAAAACCTTCACAGTAAAACCTGAACCGCACTTTGAGGAAATCACAGAGATGATGCCGAAAACGAACAGAATCTCACTTAGAAGATGCAGAAGTCAGCCGAATGCAGATTATGAAACAATCCAGAACTAAATAATAACCATGACTTGAAACTTGAACCCAAACCGAATCATACACAAATGAAATCAACACAAAGCAGAGTCAATATCAAAACTAAAAATGAAGTTGTTGGTGTTTTTCATTGAAGATTGTTGGTATTTGGAGTTCGACGGCGTGAATAGAGCTAAAGGTTTGTTTTGTGAGTGAGGAGGAAAAAGTTCGCTGATTTCTTTTCCAAGGTAATGATGGCGGTGTTGAGTGAGAGCTTGGTCAGAATTTGGTGATGGTGGTGTTGTTGGTGTGGTGGTCGGCAATTCCAATCAACATAAACATGAGTCGCCTAGTACAACGTGGTTTTGGATTCGTGTTTGAAGTACGAGATCAAATGCAACTCGTGCCTGACGGTTGAAAATGAGGAGCAAGATGAGGTTGAGGGTTTGAAGGCGGCGAATGGAAGTGGTGAAGAAGGAGTTTGGTTTGGAGGCAGCCGAAAATCATGTAGTGGTGGTTGGTTTGTGGTGAAGCAAGGTGGAACGAAAGGGTGTTCGTTGATGGTGATGAGAGTTTAAGGGAGAATGACCAGCACTATTATTGTTGCATGTTGATGATGAAGGAAAATCACGAGCGCGGTTGAGGTTGATGGTAGCAGAAATGAATAGTAGATGAAGGTTGTGCAGAGTGAGTTTTACGGTGGTGAGTTGAAGAAGGAAAAAGAAAGGAGGAAAGGGGAAGTTAATGAAGAAAGAAACCTTTTCTACTTTTTTTTTGTTTTTTTTGTTTTTATTTTATTTTTTTAATTCTTTTTTTTAATTTCAGAGAATAAGGGAGGTAACACTCGGGTCCTCCAATTACTACTACTAGTCTCAATTTTACACCTCAAATTAGGGCTTTTCTCTCTTAGACAAATTCTAGCTGTACCCTTCTGCATTTTATTTTAATGTTATTTATTTTACTTTAAGTATTTTAATTTTAAAAAAAAATGAATAAAAGGAATTAAATCGAATAAAACACAAAAGTGTGAACATGTGAAAAAATGAATACACTAAAATAATCCACGCGCAATATAGTTCAGTAGAAAAGACAGTCGCATGTCAAATATTGCATTTAAAAATACCTAGATGAAAAGGCTCAAACTGATCAAAATGCGAACTCGCACGGATGCAAAAAATATAAATGAGCACCCTAAACTCACCTACGTGTAATGTAGTTAAATAAAACACACAATTTTAGGCCCAAACCTGAAAACATTATTCTCTGATTTTATGCGCAGTTAAGAAATTGATTCAACCGGTCTGTCTGCAAAACTGAAATTTTATTCTGAGCGCAACAGAACTGGTTGCTTGAAAGTTAAAATATACTTGGAAAAAATTAGGGTATAACACCAAGTCACGCTACCATCTACGGATCCTCCCCACACAACCTTCACCAAAGAAATTTATTTACCCCTTAAGTGCTTTACCTCTCGATCCTTAATTGGCAAAGGCGATGTCTCATAGGTCAGGTTATCTCTTATTTGCACGTCATCCGACTGAATCACATGATACGTGTAAAACCCAAGGCTGAATAGGGTGGTGAGCGGTTGTAACACCCGAGGCCGAAAAGGGAGGGTAGTGGTTCCCGAATTCACATCAAATGAAAGGAACCTCAGGTTGTGCAGGCATCAAACTGCATGGTTGAAGGAAGGCTTATAAGGATTGATAGGTACTACCTATACCAAAAAGAAAAATCTTCTTTTAGGTAGCCTTACAAATAATAACTTCATATTTAGGCGTGCTTGACTTCAAGTAGTATTTAGATGGGTGACCTTCTGGGAAGTTTCTTGGAAAACATGCTGAAAAGAGTCGTATTGGTTTACGGGTGTAACACCCCAAAATTTGCCCTCTCATTTTTTATATCATTTAGCATGTGCTTTCATTGCATTACATTGCATTCAAGTCATAGAAAAATAAAGCATTCATCTTTGCATTCAGCATAGGGCATGTGATCAGCGGTTTTGAGAATATTGATCATCTAAGGCAAGAGAGCTAGAGTCAAGGGTCTCCTAACAAGCCTCAAAGGTCTCTTATATCATATATCATTTCATTTGATCCCACGAGTCATTGGAAGATGGGAATTCATCAAGAAGATTGAGCAGTCATCATCTCCTATCAAAAGCAGTCAAAATTAGGGTTTATGATTCAAGCAGTCTCTTGATGAAATTTTGGTTCAAACTTGATCTCAATGTTTTCTACATGATGTCAAGTATCTAAGGATGGAAGATTGCCCATTGGTTCATTTTAGAAGAGTTTCAATTGGTCAGTTGCTTGAGAATCAAGAAATTGGGGAAAAGTCAATTGTGCAGTGAAAAAAGTCAACTCCTGACTTTTATGGTCAAATTCATGAAATTCAAGTCACATATGTTCATTGGACAAGATTTGATCAAGAAATGATGGAGGAATCATCAAAAATCAAGAATTGTACAAAGTTGCCAAATTTAGAAACTTAGGGTTTCCAAAAATGGCAAGTTTTGAATCATCTTGCGCTACACTTCAAGGTATTCTTTCTCCAGGATACAAGCTTCAAACTTCAGGCCCAAGTTGAGCCAATTAAAGATCACATCTTAAGCTTCAAATCCATATAAATAACTCTTCCATTGGATCAAAATTGAGAGAGTTAAGAGCAATCAAAGTGGAGAAAAATCAAGGCAAATTCCAAGTCATGGCAAGGCAACTTCAGGCCTACAGGCCATAATTTCATCAAACAGGTGGTGTACCAAATGTCAAGCCAATTTTCTCCATCAAGAAGGCTTCAAATGAAAAATTGTTGAACATCAAAGTTGTTCATCTCCATGTCCTCTTCAACTTTGATGTTAGACATTTTTTCATTTGAACAAGTCATAAGGGTCATATGAGGGTTCAAAGAGGGGTGCTCACAACTGAAAACATGCCCAAGAATGCTTGCCCCATGGGCGCATTTTCTTTCCCACCAAAGTCAGTTTGTCCACTTGAGTTCCAAGTCATTTTGCATCATCTTCCAAGCTCCCATTCAATTTGATTTCAACATCAACATTGTTCTTTGATGTCCCCTCTTTCCATAGCCACCAAAATCATCTCATTTCATGTACTATGCTTAGAGATTTTCAATTGCCAACTTCATTGTTTCCATTGCATTTTGATAACCAAACATGAGAAGTTTGTATTGTTTTGCTTTGGTCAACTCACACGCATACATTAAACACTTCATACCAGTCCACTCTTTACTTCTTTTGGACAAACACAATCCTTATACATACATGACATGCCATGCTATCATGCACCAAAGAGGAAAATACCAAGTTTGTTCACCAAGTTTATGCTTCTACACAACATAACATCATCATCATTCATTTAACCATCATCACCATAACATAAACAATAACACACGAGTTTCTATTTTCCTCTCATTATTCAAATTACTCAGCTCACCCTCTCTTTACTTCTAACACCATAATTAACCTAACTCAGGTTCTAACCATCAACTGAGTTGGTTAAATCCTAAATCAACCTATATAAGACCCTCCCTAACTAACTTTGAAGAGAACACTTCATTTTGCTTGATTTCTCACAAAACACTCTCTGAATTTCTCTGAATTCTCTCTCTCTCTGTGCACGATTTCATCATCATCTTCATCCATATTTCATCTTTATCATCATCAATGGTTCATCTCTGATCAAGAATAAGAGAGAATAAGTTCAATTCATCAAGTACAGTTTCAGTTCAGTTGGAATTTCATTCTGGTTTTCTTCAAGATCTCAAGTTCCATAGCATTTATTTTGCTCATTTCAAGCTCAAGAACTTAAAGATCACCTCTGGTTTTCTTTTGATTCAAGGTTTCATCAGTTTCAGGTTCAAATTTCTTCAATTTTTATTGCATCGAATTCACTTTGTTTTAGCTTGTTTTGGTGTTTATGAAGCTTACTAGAAGCTACGAACGATCTGGCTAGTTGATAGGCTCTCTAAGAGCATAGTTGCAGAACCTAGGGAAAATTTCTCTTGTTCAATTCTCTCTGATCAGGCATTGTTTGTGAATTTGAACTGTGGATCTATGTTCTACGTGACTTCCTCTTTCATTTGATGTATGGCTTGTGAATTTCTGGAGAATTTGAAGGTTGTATGTGGTGGCGCTTCGCCGGAGAAGATGACTGGAGGTCCTTCTCCGGCCGGTGGACATTTTCAGTTAGGGTTTTGGATTTTAAAATGTGGTCGTCTGATTTTGTTTGATCCAACGCTTATTAGCTTGCTATCACATTAATGAGACATGTGCCTCACACGTGATTACATTTTGGGTCTCAGATACTTGCATGTGTGCGTGTGTATGGCTGTTATCATGTGCATGCCTTGTGATGCGTTGGATCGTTATATTTTTCTTGATTATTATTGACTGATTGATCATGTGGTTCTGATTGGGTCCAACTTTGACTGAGTATACACCTTAATGCCACACACACGTGCCTTTATGGATTGGGTTTTTAAATTGCTTTTTACACACCACACGTTAAGCCCAATTCCATTTTAAACTGAAAATTTACTTTCGCCACACCCCCTGCATCATTTTCTTTGTATTTTAATTTTCTTTTTTATACATGTTCTATTTCCTCTTATTAAAAATACCAAATGTATTCTAAAAATTCTATAAACATTCACCAACCATCTTGACACATTAAAATAATTTTCCATGATTTTTAATTCTGAGTTTATGGATTTTTGCTCATATTTTCTTAATTTTCTTTTATCTTCCTTTTAAAATGCATTCTTCATGATACTTGGTTCATTTTCAATTTATTTGAACTAGTTTCTTTCTGATTTTTTGAAAGGCATTTGGTTTGATCCTATTACATATCTTGATGCATTTAATCCATATTCTTGTTGATTTTTAAAGTCATTTTATCTTAGAGTTTAGAGGTGATCTTTGTGCATCAATAATGTTTGATCTTTGTGAATTGTGAGGCATGTCTGAATATGATCCTTAAAAGTTTTTGTCCTATATTTTTGTGATGTGTTTTCTCCCTGTTTGTACTACATGTGATATGATTCTTGTAAATTTTTATCATCTTTCTAATGTGTTTTGGTTCACCTTAATTGCCTTGATGCATGTTGATCCTCAAGTGAATTGTTTTTGAGTTTTGTGTGTGATGTGACCAAGTTTCATTTCATTGTTTGTTGAGATGTTTTATAGGTTGTTTCTTAAATATTATAGGTCCTTCTTGATTCATGATTATAGGTCCTTTTGATTTGGATTTACCGTTGATGTGTGTTTATGCATTTTAACTTGCAATTTTTGACCTTTCCACATGTCATTTCTTCTTGTGCTCTACATGATTTGTGTTTGCATTGTGTATGCCATTTTATTCTTGCCATTTGCATATCATCAATTGTATGCTACTGGTCTATAGGCATTCATACTCATTTCATATGTCATGCATCTTTAACATGTAAATTTGTGCATCTAATTGAAACTTGTTTCTCTCCTTTTCATTTCTTCTTCATCTATTTTCTATTACTTGAATCATTTCATCCATGACTTGTATGATTGTTCGTATGCATTATAAGACATTCATAAATGGTGTATACTTCTGACCTTGACATTTCTTTAAGCATAAATACATGTTCATATTGTATTTTTACTCATCTTTCATCAACTACTTTCATGGTGCATTTCTTTGATGTTTAAGACATTGTTTGTGCAAAGTTTGATTGTGTTTGGTACCTTAACTTTAGAGGACCTTCTTAGGGTATAAGTTCTGACTTAGAAACTTTATCAACCTTTAGGACATTTCTTCTTTAGTTCTTAACTTGTTTGATCTTTACTTGTTTTTCTTTCTTTATTTCTTTACTTGCAAATTGTTTTTGCTAACATTTTCAGGGGCTAATGGTAAGTCAAGTGTGTAGGTGTGCACCCACATACAACCTCTTCTTTCATCTCTTTTAAGCTTTCAAGTTGTGATTGTGATAAGCATCTAATGCTTTCTTTGTTCAATCTCTTTTATCCCCTTTGAGTTCTTAACTCAACTTCCATCTTGGAAGTAAGTTAGAAATCACTCTTCTTCTCTTTTCTTTTAGAGTTAGGTTTCTAAACCACACTTAACCATTAGGAACATCTATGTATTATAACTTTAGGATTTGAGTCTTAGTCTCCCTCATTAGATTTTACCTTTATTAACCTTTGAGTCTCTCTTCTTCTCATCTCAAAACAAAAGCAAAAACACTTAATAAAGGCATAACATATATTGTATTTGAGCTTTTCATGTGAGAATGAGATAGTGAGGGGTCTTCTCTCACTTTCTTAGAATGTTTAGCGTACGTCCCGTCTTGGGTCGATATGCGAGGCATTCGATCCTACATGAAAGAGTTAAATACAATATGCGTTGTAAACACAAAATAATCAAAACACTTCTTCTTAAAAGACAAAAACAAACAAACTCTTTTCTCATCTCCTTCATTCTATTCCTTAAGGACTCGTCATGTCCGTTCTACCGCAAATAGGTAATGCCTAAGTCTCCATACAGCGAGCTGCAACACCTAACTGCTAGGACGCGCACTCTGACGTTTCCGTTAAAAAACAAAAACAAAGCAACCCTTAGTTAGGGGAACTACGTCGCTCTGATTCTCATGTTCCCGATAAGATACGTAGGCAGTGGGGTAGGGCCCATTCGAGCACTTCTTTTATTTTCCCTACATTTGTTTCTCGTTCTCTTTCCATTATTTTTTCCAGCATCTTTTCTATCACCCTTTGAGGAGTACTTCAAGCGTGGATCCCGTCGAGTACGACGGACGTGAAGGGGTGAGATAACCTTCCCTTCACGTAACCGACTCCCTTACCCTTTCTCTTTGGTTCGCGAGACCTCGTTCTTTCCTTTCTCCCGGGTTTGTGCAGCATTACCTTTCCCTTTCTTTGGGATAAAAATGCCTGGCTAGCGACTCTCTTTCTTTCTTCCGCGCCACTTTCGCGTTTGTACCAGGATGAAAATCCCGGGAGCGACAGCTGGCGACTCTGCTGGGGATCGAACCCAGAATCTCTGGTTCCTTAAGCGAGTCAATCATAGCGCTTGTTTATTTTCTTTCCTTGGGTGTTTACTATGGTGTTGTATTTTGTTGTATTTACTATTTTACTATATTGTTGTTTATCGTATTACCGCTTTACTGTACTTAACTGTATTTATGGCATTTACTGCATCATATTTCATTATTATACTGTACTGTGCTGTGCTGGTTTTCTGTTTGGCGGGATGGGAATCTGAGAGATAGGCCCAGTACACAGGCCTGAGTGCACTTATGTTTAGTGTGTTTTATATCCTTTCACGCTCTATTTCGGTGCGAGGAGGGAATATGAAACACAATCTGGATGTGGTTCTCTCTAGAGAATTCTGCGTTGTGGGTCTGCCACAATGGTAGAGCTATTTGGAAGAGCTGTTAAGTCTGGATGGCCTTTAGGATGACCCCTCTTTATTTTGAGAGGAATCATAGGACGATCTCTTTGTATGGCGGTAGCATTGTATCCTTCGGGGTGAATGTGCTATTGTCTCTCATTCCGAGATTTGAATTTGAGAATCCTCACTTTCTAGTACATGCATGCGAGATTAGGGGGATTGTTTACAGGTGTACAGGAGCCATTGACCTTCATCAAACCTGGTTTTCTTGTTGTTCTGGATTCGTTACTGAACCTTTGATCCTGACTGGTTTCTATTTGTTCTGGATTTGTTACTGGACCTCTGATCCTGGTTTTGTGTATCTCACCAAATTCAGACAACAGTACAGTGGGTTCGGCAATATATGTTCAACGTTGATCACATGCCCTTGCATACATATCATCATTCGCATTTTTGCATTTAACACTCATGTTTATTCATTTGCAGGGTATACCTCCTTTTGATTCCGGTTGACAGCTCCCTTTGTAGCTATCGATGTTCCAAGAAAGAATAATGTGCGTTACACGTTCTTTGAGACCAGGGTAGGTCAGTTACAGAAGATTGTATCTCTTATTACTCCAGATTTTGTGGGTATGTTCCGAAAGGCTCATGGAGAGATTCTGATTATGGTTTATGATTTGAATACTTCAGAGAGGAGTGTTATTCATACTTGCTTGCAGTTTTATGACCGACAGTTAAGGTGCTTCACTTTTTCGGACTTCCAGTTGGCTCCGATGCTAGAAGAGTATGCCTTTCTTCTAGGTGAGCCTCTCAAACACCAGATTCCTTTTAACTCTGATATGCGTCCCCCGAAGCATGAGGAGGTAGCTAAGGCTCTCCATCTGAGTGTACTTGTGGTAAAAGATAACCTCGCCACCAAAGGAGGTTTATCCGGTTTTCATCTGGATTTCTTGGTTGCCAAAGCTGAAGAGTATGCTGCTAAGGCTCAATGGGAAACAGTTTGTGTTATTCTAGCCTTGAGCATTTATGGGATTATGTTGTTTGTTGATGAGTCTAAGTTTGTAGACATGAGAGTCATCCATATCTTTGTGTTGAGGAATCCTATACCTACACTCTTGGGTGATTTGTATTATTCTATGCATTATAAGAATGAGAAGAAACGAGGGGGATTGGTTCGATGTTGTGCACCTTTGTTTCATAAATGGCTCATGAGACACTTACCGAATTCCGAGGCTTTCTTGAATCCTCATCCTTCAATGAATTGGGCTAAAAGGCTTATTAAGTTGACAGCAAAAGATATTTGTTGGTTTGATCAAAGAACGATGGGTGGGAATTTTATCAGTAGTTGTGGAAGACATCAAAATGTGCCACTCTTGGGAATAAAGGGTTGCATCAATTACAATCCTGTTATCTTAAGGAGACAGTTGGGATTTGCTTTAATAGATCCTCCGAAGGATAGCGAATTGGAAGAATCCTTCTTTTTTCCCTGTGAAAGATAATCTTTTGTTGGTAAGGCAGGCGGCCGGAGCCTGGGGCAATTTGCAAACAAAAGGTAAAGTTGTCTTTGGCAAGTGCAATAACGTGTCTTCTCCTCAGTACGATGCATGGTTGAAAAGAAGAGCTCAGATCACTCTTTTTTCGTTCTCTATGGATGGTCCGTCAGATCCAGTTGTTGTTGAACCTATGACCATGATAAGTGTTATTGAATACAACAAGCTTAAGGCGAAAAAGGACAAGGCAGTTAAGATGAATGAGAAGCTAAGCGAAGGACTCCCAAAGACGCTTTGCGAAAAGCGTAAGGTTGAGCATGAAGTCCAAGAGTTAACCGAGCGTCATGAGAAAAATGAGAAAAGAATTGCTGAGGACACTGTCTATATTCGCAAGATTAGACAAAACGAGATGGCATTAAACGAGGCGTGCAAGCGTATCAACGAGCAGTTGGCAAAGTCTGAAAATGCACTTGTCAAAGGGTAGCAGAGATGGGATGAGTTCTCCGAGTGCCGAAGGAAGATTGAAGCAGGAATCAGGGCTGAAAATGATGAATTGAAAAAGAATTTAAAGAGTAAAGAAAGTGAATTTCTCAAGAAATTTAGTTCAGCTAACCGAGAGATTAAAGAGCTGAAAGTCCGCGCTGGAGTAAAAAAAGTAAATGATTTAGCTGTTAAAGATCAAATCAGGAAGCTGTCAAGATAAGGAGTCAGTTGATCAGGAGTCTCACAGAGTGCCCTAATGATCCAGTTACCGAAGCACTTCTCAAGGAGGTTCGGGAAGACCTTTATGGGCTTAGTGTCTGAAGCATTTTCGTTGTTGTTCTGAGAACTCACCATCAGGATTGTTGATGGGTTTTATTTTATTTGTATTCATGCTTTCAGTTGTATTTGTTCAGAATAAATTTGTATTTAACAGTTCCACACCTGGTTGCGGGTTTTCATTTATGCTATGGGTATTTCGTTTTGGTATTATTGATCCTATGAGGTGGATTCTTCATCAAATTATACAATGGTTCACACACTCACTGGGCCGTATATGATGGATGTTCTGATTCATTACTGTGCACCTCTGATGTTCTATCAATATTAGCAATTGCAGGTGTATGCGTTATTCCATTCCGGTCAAAATTGGAATCGAAGGAAGGAATGCCTCAAAATGAATAAACATGACATTGCATAGCATATATCATTTTGCATTTGGTTGTTTGCTTTTTAGGTACTCGTTGCAGGGTCTCTAACCTTTATTTGGTTTCAGGCACTATAGCTGATATCCACATCCACCGGTACGCAACTCGCAGAAACCAAGCTAAGATCATGGATCAGATGCAAACTGAATTGGCTGAGCTGAGGAACAGGATGAACCAGTTCATGACATTAATGACTGGTATGGCTCAAAATCAGGAAAAACTCAGGGCAATGGTCGAGCGGCCACGGGTAGAGGTGCAGAATGACAATGGTAATCAGGCTGGCGTTAATGCAGGCGGTGACCCTCCTAGAAATACTGGGGTACGTCAGGTTGTAAAAGATAACCAAGATGATCAATTCACTCTGTTAGATGCTGAAGATGAGAACACTCGCAGATTCGACGAGCTCGCTGAAAAAATCAAATCCATTGAATCCCAAAATACTCTTGGTTTTGATGTTTCTGACTTGGGATTGGTACCTGGAGTAAGAATTCCACATAAGTTCAAACCACTAACATTTGACAAGTACAATGGCACTACTTGTCCTAAAACTCATCTCCAATCTTATGTGGGGAGGATAGCCGCTCATACTGATGATGAGAAATTGTGGATGTACTATTTCTAGGAAAGCCTTACTGGGGCATCTCAAGAATGGTATATGAAGTTGAGCAGGACTTCTGTAAGGAACTGGAAGAAGTTAGCTCATGCTTTTGTCAAGAAGTATCAATACAACATGGATATGGCTCCAAACCGTACTCAGCTGCAGAGTATGGCTCAGAATGCGAAGGAGAGTTTTAAGGAATATGCTCAAAGATGGCGCCAGTTGGCTGCCATGGTTCAACCTCCACTGCAGGACCGAGAGATGGCCGACATGTTTATGGGTACTCTTAAGGGAACTTATCTTGATAGGTTGGCCGTCTGTCCTTCAACTGGGTTTGCGGACATTGTAATCGCTGTGGAAAGGATTGAAAGTTTGCTGAAGCTCGGAAAAATACAAGATGTCAGTGGTGCTAGTTCTTCAGGAACAAAGAAGCCTTTTGCTAATGGGCAGAGAAAGAGAGAAGGCGAGACAAGTGCTGTGCACAGAGGACGGGGAAAAGGACGTTCTCAGGCTTATCACCAAGTGGATGCAGTGATAATTCCAACACTACCTGTTCAGCAACAGCAGCCACAACAGCAGGTTCAACAACAGGGACCACAGTTCCAACAAAGGTCTAGGCAGAGGGACCGCAAAGTTGACCCTCTTACTATGACTTACTCAACTTTGTTACCCCAGTTACTCCAACTGAAATTGGTCGAACTTTGTACCATGAGACCTCCTGTTGCTGGTAACTTGCCACCTAATTATGATGCTAATGCCCGCTGCGATTTCCATTTAGGTGCTCCGGGGCACACCACTGAAAAGTGCTGGGCATTTCAGCATAAGGTACAAGATTTGATTGATGCCAAGGCAATTAATTTCTCAACTCCACTGAATGTGCTTCAGAATCCTATGCCAGATTATAATGTGCCAAAGGTCAACGCCATCGAAGGTGGGAAAGTTTTGAATTTGGTAACTGATGTGAACAAGGTGAAGACTCCTTTGAGTTTTGTGAAGGCTCGGTTGTTGAAAGGGCAAGTGTTCCCTGGATGTGAAGAAGGTTGTGTTGATTGCAAGAATCAGAGTAATGGTTGTGATAAACTGAAGGCCGGTATTCAAAATTTGTTTGATGAAGGTTGTCTACAGTTCGATCAGGGGGATAAAAAGGACGATGATGTGTCAGCTGTTACCATTTATTTTACGCCAGCTGAAATTCAAGTGCCATCGCCTGCTGCTACCATTGTGCCTGCTGTAGTAAGTCCCGTTACTATTACGGTACCAGGACCAGTTCCTTATACTAGTGAGTGGGCTATTCCATGGCACTACGGTGCAGATGTTTACTACCAAGGAGAAAAGCAAGAGGTGGAAACTCCAGCTGGGGGTAGTTCCAGTATTGATAATGTTGGAGGTCCTGGTGGCTTCACCAGAAGTGGACGCTTGTTTGCTCCACAGACTTTAAGAACTAATGATGAAGCTGAGGCAGCAGCCAAAGCCAAGGGCAAGCAGGTGGCTACAAAGGAGGTTGTTATTCCTGAATCTGTGCAGAAAGGTACTTTTGAGAAAGAAGTCGAGGAGTTCATGAGACTTATCAAAAAGAGTGATTATAAAGTGGTCGATCAGTTGAACCAAACGCCATCAAAAATTTCTATCTTGTCGTTGCTTATGTGTTCGGCAGCTCATCGAGAGGCACTTTTGAATGTCTTGAATATGGCCTATGTACCTCAAGAGATTACTATGAATCAATTGGAGTCGGTTGTTTCTAATGTCAATGCTAGCCATGGATTAGGCTTTACAGATTTTGATTTGACTACTGAGGGTCGTAATCACAACAGGGCATTACACATCACCCTGGAGTGTAAAGGGGCAGTATTATCTCATGTGTTGGTGGACACGGGGTCTTGCTTGAACGTGTTACCAAAGAAGGCCTTAATGAAGTTAGACGCTGACGGAATTATTCTAAGACCAAGTGATTTGGTAGTGAGGGCTTTCGATGGTTCGAAACGTTCTGTATTCGGAGAGGTAGAGCTCCCAGTAAAGATCGGTCCTCAAGTGTTTAAGTGCGTGTTCTACGTGATGGACATTCAGCCCGCATATAGTTGCTTGTTAGGCAGATCGTGGATTCATGTCGTTGGGGCAGTGACATCTACGTTGCATCAAAAGTTGAAATACGTGGTTGATGGTCAAGTGGTGACTGTATGTGGAGAGGAAGACATCTTCGTAAGTCAGTTGTCTGCCTTTAAGTACGTGGAAATGGATGGAGAGATCCATGAGATGCTGAGTCAAGCATTTGAGGCAGTCAATATTGGTGATTCGTCTTCACAGGCGGTATCTTCTCAGGGCGAAGAACAGGTGGGTACTTCTATTGCTTCTTACAGACAGGCAGTGGAAGTAGTCAAAGCCGGTAATGCCCAAGGTTGGAGTAAATTGATTGAAGTCTCTGCAAAGGAAGATAAGTTCGGTATAGGCTATAATCCGTATCAGGCTGCTGCAACAGAGCTCAAGGGGCCGATTACTTTCTACAGCGGGGGAATCATTAATCCAAATCAGATGTGCGCTGCAAGTGAAGATGGCGTCGACAGTGATTGTGATCTCGACAATTGGGTGCGCCCGTGTGTACCGGGTCAAGAGCTTTGCAATTGGTCTGTTGAAGAAATTGTTCAAGTTACTCTTCAAACAGAGTAGTTTTCTTTGTTCTTCTTTGTTGCATGTTAAAATATCGCTCTCTGCCCAAGGCGTGTAGATCCATTTGTAGGGCCTTATAATTGCATTTGCAAGGTTTTTTTATCATTAATAAAGGACGTTTTGCATTCAAATTTTGTGTTCCTTGTCTTTCATTTTTATTCTTGCAGAAAAAACAATAAAATGGCAATGTTTTATTTTTGTTGTTTCTTTTTTCAAAAAGTCTCATTCTAAAATAAAGCATGACCCTCAATCATGCAGACTTAATCACCCGGATTTCATTGATAACGATTCTTCTATGGCCAAGTATAACTTTGATAATCCAATCTATCAAGCCGAAGAGGGGGATGAAGAAGACTGTGAAGTTCCCGAGGAATTGGCCAGATTGTTGAAGCAGGAGGAGAGGGTCATTCAACCTCACCAAGAGACAATTAAGGTTATCAACATTGGTTTCGAGGACGCCAAGAAAGAGATTAAGATTGGAGCCAGTCTGCAGGCCGAGGTGAAGAAAGAGTTGATCAGTACGCTGCGGGAATATGTTGACATCTTTGCCTGGTCGTATCAAGATATGCCAAGGTTAGATACAGACATTATCGTGCACAGGTTGCCGTTGAAAGAGGGTTGTCCTCCTATCAAACAAAAGCTCCAGAGAACTAAACCAGAAATGGCTCTCAAAATCAAGGAGGAGGTACAAAAACAATTAGATGCGGGATTTCTGGCCGTCACCAATTACCCACCATGGGTTGCAAATATTGTTCCTGTGCCGAAGAAAGATGGTAAGGTTAGAATGTGCGTTGATTACCGTGATCTAAACAGAGCAAGTCCGAATGATGACTTTCCTTTACCTCATATTGATGTACTGGTTGACAACACTGCTCAGTTCTCGGTATTCTCCTTCATGGATGGCTTCTCCGGGTACAACCAAATCAAGATGGCGCCGGAGGATATGGAGAAGACAACGTTCATTACCCCGTGGGGTACCTTCTATTACAAGGTGATGCCTTTTGGGTTGAAGAATACTGGGGCAACGTATCAGCGAGCTATGGTAACACTATTCCACGATTTGATTCACAAAGAGATTAAATGTTATGTGGATGATATGATTGCCAAGTCTCGAACAGAAGAAGTGCATCTGGTCAATCTGCAGAAACTGTTTGAGAGGTTGAGAAAGTTTCGACTAAGGCTGAATCCGAACAAGTGCACTTTCGGAGTACGGTCCGGTAAATTGATGGGTTTCATCATAAGCGAAAAAGGAATTGAGGTTGATCCCGCCAAAATAAAAGCGATACAAAAAATGCCTATACCAAGAATAGAAAAAGAAGTATGTGGTTTCCTGGGTAGATTGAACTACATTGCACGGTTCATATCTCACCTCACAGCCATTTGTGAACCAATATTTAAGCTGTTAAGAAAAGAACAAGCGGTCAGGTGGAATGACGATTGCCAAAGGGCTTTCGAGAAAATAAAAGAATATTTGCATGAACCTCCAATTCTCATGCCTCCAGTTCCAGGGAGACCATTGATCATGTATTTGACTATGCTTGAAGGATCCATGGGTTGTGTTCTCAGTCAACATGACGAGACGGGTAAGAAGGAGCACGCCATATACTACTTAAGCAAGAAATTCAATGATTGCGAATCCCGATACTAAATGCTTGAGAAGACATGATGTGCACTTGCATGGGCTGCTAAGCGATTGAGGCAATATATGTTCACTCATACAACCTTGTTAATTTCAAAGATGGACCCTGTCAAGTACATATTTGAGAAACCAGCATTGACCGGACGGGTTGCACGTTGGCAGATGGTGTTGACTGAATATGATATCCAGTATACTTCTCAGAAAGCCATCAAAGGAAGTATCCTGTCAGACTATCTTGCGCAACATCCTATTGATGATTACCAACCCATGAAATTTGATTTCCCTGATGAGGATATCATGTTTCTCAAAGTTAAAGACTGCGAGGAACCACTCCCGGAGGAGGGGCCAGACCCTGAATCCAAATGGAGTTTGATGTCTGATGGGGCCGTCAACATGAATGGACGCGGAGTTGGAGCAGTTCTTATCACGCCAGAAGGTGTTCATATGCCCTTCACTGCCCGAGTAACTTTCGGATGCACCAACAATGAAGCATAATATGAAGCTTGTATAATGGGGATCGAGGAGGCGATTAATTTGCAAATTAAAACCCTTGATATCTTCGGTGATTTAGCTTTGGTAATCAATCAAGTGAACGGGAACTGGTACACGCACCAGACACATCTGATTCCGTATAGAGATTATACGAGAAGACTGCTGACGTTTTTCACAACAGTAAAGTTGTACCATATTCCTCGAGATGAGAATAAGTTTACTGATGCCTTGGCCACATTGTCTTCTATGATCAAAGTGAAAAGGTGGAACCATGTACCCAAGATTAATGTGTCTTGTCTTGACAGACCTGCATTTGTGTTTGCTGTTGATGCAACGTCTGATGACAAGCCGTGGTTTCATGATATCAAAGGCTTCTTGAAGAGTCAAGAGTACCCACCTGGGGCATCTACCAAAGATAAGAAGACTTTGAGGATATTGGCTGGTAGTTTCTTCTTGAATGAGGATGTGTTGTACAAACGAAACTTTGACATGGTTCTGCTCAGATGCGTGGATAGACACGAGGCAAACATGTTGATGCAAGAAGTGCACGAAGGCTCTTTCGGTACCCATGCTGGAGGACATGCAATGGCAAAGAAACTATTGAGGTCGGGGTATTATTGGTTGACTATGGATGCAGATTGTTGTTCATACGCCCGCAGATGCCACAAATGTCAGATTTATGCAGATAAAGTGCATGTACCTCCGAATCTGTTGAATGTCATGTCTTCTCCTTGGCCCTTTGCAATGTGGGGCATTGACATGATTGGAAAGATTGAGCCAACTGCTTCCAACGGCCATCGCTTCATCTTGGTCGCTATTGATTACTTTACCAAGTGGGTGGAAGCAGCGTCTTATGCTAATGTCACCAAGCAGGTGGTAGCCAGATTTCTGAAAAGAGATATCATCTGTCGCTATGGAGTGCCCGAAAGAATCATTACTGATAATGGTTCTAATCTCAACAACAAAATGATGGCAGAATTATGTCGGGACTTCAAAATTGAGCATCACAATTCTTCGTCGTACCGTCCAAAGATGAATGACGCTGTTGAAGCGGCCAACAAGAATATCAAGAAGATTGTGCAAAAGATGGTGGTGACCTACAAAGATTGGCATGAGATGTTACTGTTTTCCTTGCATGTATACCGAAAATCAGTAAGGACGTCTACCGGGGCAACACCGTTCTCACTTGTGTATGGTATGGAGGCAGTTCTACCAGTTGAAGTTGAGATTCCCTCGCTGAGAGTTATGATGGATGTCAAACTGGATGAGGCAGAATGGGTTCGCACCCGATTCAATGAGCTGAGCCTAGTTGAGGAAAAGAGACTAGCAGCTATTTGTCATGGTCAATTATATCAGAGAAGAATGAAGCGAGCATTTGATCAGAAAGTGCGACCTCGGGAGTATCAAGTTGGTGAATTGGTACTTAGAAAGATCCATCCTCCAAACACAGATCACAAGGGAAAATGGACACCTAACTATGAAGGTCCATATGTGGTTAAAAAGGTTTTCTCTGGTGGAGCATTAATGCTTGCAACCATGGATGGTGAAGATTTTCCATCCCCTGTCAACTCAGACGCAGTCAAAAAATACTTCGCATAAATAGACCCGCTGGACAAAAAAAAAGAGAAAAGTCCAGGCAAAAAAGGGCATCCCGGCGAACCATAAAAACAGAATAAAAAGGTTCGGGCAAAAATTAGGGATATAATAATAAAAATTTTGTGCACCCGGTGAGTTGAAAATCCGCAAGGACAACTCAGGCAAGAAAGGGTATCCCGGTGGATTGAAAACCCGAAAAGGGCGGTCCACGTAAAAGAGAGATTGAGCGAAGACTGTGATCTGAGTCACCTGTACTGCCTCATCGTTTCACTCAAACTAGCAATCTCCAAAAGGTAGGAATCGGTCCAATCAGTCTCCTCAGAAAGCGAAGATAATCAGAAAGTTTTGAAGACATACTGGCTATAGTAGAATTGAAACTCAATGAAATTCCGTTTTTGCATTGCCATTAGATTAGTTTCTTTTCTCAATTTTCAGCAATCACCTCTTTCCAAGTATTGCTTCCTGATGTACTTGCCTATTCTGGGCATTTCAATAAATAAAGTTGGTTATTCAGTCAAAAAGCTTCCTATTTGTTTTCATTTTACTGTTTTGTTTGCAAAAAACGTCCAAATTTTTTATAAAAAACGTCCAAATTTTTGATAAAAAACATTGCATCGTTGAAAATATTGAGGCTTTATAATAACATGCGCAGGGAAAACATTTAAAATTGCTTTGAATGTTTATTAACCCCGGACGGTGGATTCAAACCATGCAGTCTCCGGGACACATGTGTGCATTTCTCTTGTTGCAGGTTTACATTCAGAAGCCTAGCATGGAGTCATTTTTAGCGCCAAGCATTGTTGGGTGCTCCCCCCAACAAGTGATGATTTAGAGTCGGATTTTTTCAGCACGAGGCATATGAGCATATCCTTTTGCTTGCAGAACGTCGGGGCAACCATGTTCAGAGAAGGGTTCCTGTATCACCTTTTTGTCACAACGTTTACTAATTGAGTCCATTCATCAGCTGGCGGTCACTCACGACGATTCGATATCGACAAATTAATTTCCACTGGGTACCGTTGTATCCTATTAAGTCAATTCTCCCATTCGGAACTTCCAACAGTTACAAGCTTTTCTGTGTCGATAACGGTTGCAAATTCCCTAGTAGAGTTATTTCGCAGACCTCGCAGTTAATGTTCAAGACTCAGTGAGTGTCCAGGAGTTTGAAGATGCCAAATCTTCTGTAAAATCCTCTTGGGACGATTTCTTCAGATCAGCCTTATAATCTGGGGCAAAAGTGAGTTGGTGACTCTCCCTAGCATGGGGCATCGTGAAATCCCTCCCACAAGATGTGTTCCAGATCTATTATCTCCAGTAGAGTGACCTCTCAATTGTTGTATTCTTAGCTCAAGTCTCGGCATTTGCTTAAGAGTTTGAAGATGCTCGGTCTTCTATAAAATCCTTTTAAGGGGCATCCCCAGCACGAGATGCTTTGAAGCGGTTCTCCCTAGCAGAGTTTGTTGTAAACTCATTATCCCCAGTGGAGTCGTCAAGCGGAACGTGCGCCTAGCGTGGGACATTGTGGCTCTTATTTTAAGCTTGATAGCTTTGTTCCTCAACAGACTACCGTGGATTTGCTTTGTGTTTTCCCAGCAGATCTCTAGGGAATCTTTCCTAGGATCTCGCAACAGATTGTCTTCTAACCAGGATTTGCGTATCCCCGATACAGTAGCTCCGGTCCCCAGCGAGATCGTGTCCCCGGCGTTTTGTTCTCAGCAAGAAGAGTTTATAATTCATTGCTTAGCAACTAGGGGTAAATACGGTTGTATCCCCCACAGAGGTCAGCATTGAATCTTGTCAGTAATACTCCCCAGTTGAGTTGTTTTTTCTCCTCGCAGAGGTTTATCAGATCAACAAAATCTCTTCCTCAGCAGAGTGTTAGTATATTCTTTCCCCAGCCGAGTCGGAAAGTTGTCATTCTTCCAACGGAGTTGCTATGATCAGAATTCATCCCCAGAAAGATGAAATAATTCCTGGCAGAGTCATCACTTCCCTATATCTCAAAGTCCAATTTATTTTTGGAAAGCGTGACAATTCGAAGCAGACGGATGGTTCAGTCATTCTCCGGCAGAGATATTATCCTTTCAGGAGCTTCTGAGGTCAAATCATTGATCATTGTTCCTCAACAGAGTCAGCAGGGATGTCTGATATGTATGCAGAGCGTAATCCAGTGTTGAATTTTTGCAAAAGTCCACCCGCAGTGTGGCCAATCAGTAAGTCAACTGACTTCATCCAAAAGGCATCTTTCAAAAGTCCACCAGCAGCGTGGCCCGTCGGCATTTGTCCGGTTTTATTCGAAAGACAAAGCAAAGTCCAACCGCAGATTGGCAAAAGTCCATCTTAGGGTGGTAAAGCAGCAAAAGTCCAACCGCAGATTGGCAAAAGTCCATCTTAGGGTGGCAAATCAGCAAAGTCCAATGGCAGATTGGCAAAAGTCCATCTTAGGGTGGCAAAGCAGCAAAAGTCCAACCGCATATTGGCAAAAGTCCATCTTAGGGTGGCAAATCAGCAAAGTCCAACCGCAGATTGGCAAAAGTCCATCTTAGGGTGGCAAAGCAGTAAAAGTCCAACCGCAGATTGGCAAAAGTCCATCTTAGGGTGGCAAATCAGCAAAGTCCAATCGTAGATTGGCAAAAGTCCATCTTAGGGTGGAAAATCAGCAAAGTCCAACCGCAGATTGGCAAAAGTCCATCTTAGGGTGGCAAATTAGCAAAGACCAACCGCAGATTGGCGAAAGTCCACCCGTAGTGTGGCAAGTCAGTAGTTGTCTGACTTCATTTAAAAGACAGTTTCAAGACCAACCGCAGATTGGCGAAATTCCACCCGCAGTGTGGCAAGCCAGTAGTCGTCTGGCGTTATTTAAAATACATTCTTAAAGTCCACCCGCAGTGTGGCAAGCCAGTAGTCGTCTGGCGTCGTACAAAAGATGTTCTTAAAGTCCACCCGCAGTGTGGCAAGCCAGTAGTCGTCTGACGTCGTTCCAAAAGACATTGTTAAAGTCCACCCGCAGCGTGGCAAGCAAGTAGTCGTCTGGCGTCGTACAAAAGACATTGTTAAAGTCCACCCGCAGCGTGGCAAGCCAGTAGCCGTCTGGCGTCGTACAAAAGACGTTGTTAAAGTCCACCCGCAGCGTGGTAAGCCAGTAGTCTTCTGGCGTCGTACAAAAGACGTTCTTAAATTCCACCCGCAATGTGGCAAGCCAGTAGTCGTCTGGCGTCGTACAAAAGACATTGTTAAAGTCCACCCGCGGTGTGGCAAGCCAGTAGTCGTCTGGCGTCGTTCAAAGGATATCTCTCCAGTGCTTTTCTTCTTATCAGAGTTTTATTTAAGCAGAGTTCATTTGGTTGGGTTTATATCCCTTTTCTTCTTCTCCACAGAGTGCAAATTTTCTGGTTATTCTCGGTATTCAATCCCTCCATACCTTGAAAGTCTGAAAGCAGCCGATATCATTCATTCAGGTCTACAGTGATTGAATAGGGGCAGCTGTAACACCCCAAAATTTGCCCTCTCATTTTTTATATCATTTAGCATGTGCTTTCATTGCATTACATTGCATTCAAGTCATAGAAAAATAAAGCATTCATCTTTGCATTGACCATAGGGCATGTGATCAGTGGTTTTCAGAATATTGATCATCTAAGGCAAGAGAGCTAGAGTCAAGGGTCTCCCAACAAGCCTCAAAGGTCTCTTATATCATATATCATCTCATTTGATCCCACGAGTCATTGGAAGATGGGAATTCATCAAGAAGATTGAGCAGTCATCATCTCTTATCAAAAGCAGTCAAAATTAGGGTTTATGATTCAAGCAATCTCTTGATGAAATTTTGGTTCAAACTTGATCTCAATGTTTTCTACATGATGTCAAGTATCTAAGGATGGAAGATTTCCCATTGGTTCCTTTTAGAAGAGTTTCAATTGGTCAGTTGCTTGAGAATCAAGAAATTGGGGAAAAAGTCAATTGTGCAGTGAAAAAAGTCAACTCCTGACTTTTATGGTCAAATTCATGAAATTCAAGTCACATATGTTCATTGGACAAGATTTGATCAAGAAATGATGGAGGAATCATCAAAAATCAAGAATTGTACAAAGTTTCCATATTTAGAAACTTAGGGTTTCCAAAAATGGAAAGTTTTGAATCATCTTGCGCTACACTTCAAGGCATTCTTTCTCCAGGATACAAGCTTCAAACTTTAGGCCCAAGTTGAGCCAATTAAAGATCACATCTTAAGCTTAAAATCCATATAAAGAACTCTTCCATTTGATCAAAATTGAGAGAGTTATGAGCAATCAAAGTGGAGCAAAATCAAGGCAAATTCCAAGTCATGGCAAGGCAAGTTCAGGCCTACAGGCCATAATTTCATCAAACAGGTGGTGTTCCAAATGTCAAGCCAATTTTCTCCATCAAGAAGGCTTCAAATGAAAAATTGTTGAACATCAAAGTTGTTCATCTCCATGTCCTCTTTAACTTTGATGTTAGCTCTTTTTTCATTTGAACAAGTCATAAGGGTCATATGAGGGTTCAAAGAGGGGTGCTCACAACTGAAAACATGCCCAAGAATGCTTGCCCCATGGGCGCATCTTCTTGCCCACCAAAGTCAGTTTGTCCACTTGAGTTCCAAGTCATTTTGCATCATCTTCCAAGCTCCCATTCAATTTGATTTCAACATCAACATTGTTCTTTGATGTCCCCTCTTTCCATAGCCACCAAAATCATCTCATTTCATGTACTATGCTTAGAGATTTTCAGTTGCCAACTTCATTGTTTCCATTGCATTTTGATAACCAAACATGAGAATTTTGTTTTGTTTTGCTTTGGTCAATTCACACGCATGCATCAAACACTTCATACCAGTCCACTCTTTACTTCTTTTGGACAAACACAATCCTTATACATACATGACATGCCATGCTATCATGCACCAAAGAGGAAAATACCAAGCTTGTTCACCAAGTTTTTGCTGCTACACAACATAACATCATCATCATTCATTTAACCATCATCACCATAACATAAACAATAACACACGAGTTTCTATTTTCCTCTCATTATTCAAATTACTCAGCTCACCCTCTCTTTACTTCTAACACCATAATTAACCTAACTCAGGTTCTAACCATCAACTGAGTTGGTTAAATCCTAACTCAACCTATATAAGACCCTCCCTAACTAACTTTGAAGAGAACACTTTATTTTGCTTGATTTCTCACAAAACACTCTCTGAATTTCTCTGAATTCTCTCTCTCTCTCTCTCTCTCTCTCTCTGCGCAATTTCATCATCATCTTCATCCATATTTCATCTTTATCATCATCAATGGTTCATCTCTGATCAAGAATAAGAGAGAATAAGTTCAATTCATCAAGTGCAGTTTCAGTTCAGTTGGAATTTCATTCTGGTTTTCTTCAAGATCTCAAGTTCCATAACATTTATTTTGCTCAGTTCAAGCTCAAGAACTTAAAGATCACCTCTGGTTTTCTTTTGATTCAAGGTTTCATCAGTTTCAGGTTCAAATTTGACGGTTGTAGGTGGTGGCGCTTCGCCGGAGAAGATGACCGGAGGTCCTTCTCTGGCCAGTGGACATTTTCAGTTAGGGTTTTGGATTTTAAAACGTGGCCGTCTGATTTTGTTTGATCCAATTCTTATTAGCTTGCCAGCACATTAATGAGACATGTGCCTCACACGTGATTTCATTTTGGGTCTCAGATGCTTGCATGTGTGCGTGTGTATGGTTGTTATCATGTGCATGCCTTGTGATGCGTTGGATCGTTATATTTTTCTTGATTATTATTGACTGATTGATCATGTGGTTCTGATTGGGTCCAACTTTGACTGAGTATACACCTTAATGCCACACACACGCGCCTTTATGGACTGGGTTTTTAAATTGCTTTTTACACACCACACGTTAAGCCCAATTCCATTTTAAACTAAAAATTTACTTTGCCATACCCCCTGCATCATTTTCTTTGTATTTTAATTTTCATTTTTATACATGTTCTATTTCCTCTTATTAAAAATACCAAATGTATTCTAAAAATTCTATAAAAATTCACCAACCATCTTGACACATTAAAATAATTTTCCATGATTTTTAATTCTGAGTTTATGGATTTTTGCTCATATTTTCTTAATTTTCTTTTATCTCTCTTTTAAAATGCATTCTTCATGATACTTGGTTCATTTTCAATTTATTTGAACTAGTTTCTTTCTGATTTTTTGAAAGGAATTTGCTTTGATACTATTACATATCTTGATGCATTTAATCCATATTCTTGTTGATTTTTAAAGTCATTTTATCTTAGAGTTTAGAGGTGATCTTTGTGCATCAATAATGTTTGATCTTTGTGAATTGTGAGGCATGTCTGAATATGATCCTTAAAAGGTTTTGACCTATATTTTTGTGATGTGTTTTCTCCCTAGTTGTACTAAATGTGATATGATTCTTGTAAATTTTTATCATCTTTCTAATGTGTTTTGGTTCATCTTAATTGCCTTGATGCATGTTGATCCTCAAGTGAATTATTTTTTAGTTTTGTGTGTGATGTGACCAAGTTGCCTTGCATTGTTTGTTGAGATGTTTTATAGGTCTTTTATTGAATATTATAGGTCCTTCTTGATTCATGATTATAGGTCCTTTTGATTTGGATTTACCGTTGATGTGTGTTTATGCATTTTAACTTGCAATTTTTGACCTTTCCACATGTCATTTCTTCTTGTGCTCTACATGATTTGTGTTTGCATTGTGTATGCCATTTTATTCTTGCCATTTGCATATCATCAATTGTATGCTACTGGTCTATAGGCATTCATACTCATTTCATATGTCATGCATCTTTAACATGTAAATTTGTGCATCTAATTGAAACTTGTTTCTCTCCTTTTCATTTCTTCTTCATCTTTTTTCTATTACTTGAATCATTTCATCCATGACTTGTATGATTGTTCGTATGCATTATAAGACATTCATAAATGGTGTATACTTCTGACCTTGACATTTCTTTAAGCATAAATACATGTTCATTTTGTATTTTTACTCTTCTTTCATCAACTACTTTCATGGTGCATTTCTTTGATGTTTAACACATTGTTTGTGCAAAGTTTGATTGTGTTTGGTACCTTAACTTTAGAGGACCTTCTTAGGGTATAAGTTCTGACTTAGAAACTTTATCAACCTTTAGGACATTTCTTCTTTAGTTCTTAACTTGTATGATCTTTACTTGTTTTTCTTTCTTTATTTCTTTACTTGCAAATTGTTTTTGCTAACATTTTCAAGGGCTAATGGTAAGTCAAGTGTGTGGGTGTGCACCCACATACAACCTCTTCTTTCATCTCTTTTAAGCTTTCAAGTTGTGATTGTGATAAGCATCTAATGCTTTCTTTGTTCAATCTCTTTTATCCCCTTTGAGTTCTTAACTCAACTTCCATCTTGGAGGTAAGTTAGAACTCACTCTTCTTATCTTTTCTTTTAGAGTTAGGTTTCTAAACCACACTTAACCATTAGGAACATCTATGTATGATAACTTTAGGGTTTGAGTCTTAGTCTCCCTCATTAGATTTTACCTTTATTAACCTTTGAGTCCCTCTTCTTCTCATCTCAAATCAAAAGCAAAAACACTTAATAAAGGCATAACATATATTGTATTTGAGCCTTTCATGTGAGGATGAGATAGTGAGGGGTCTTCTCTCATTTTCTTAGAATGTTTAGCGTACGTCCCGTCTTGGGTCGATATGCGAGGCATTCGATCCTACGTGAAAGACTTAAATACAATATGCGTTTTAAACACAAAATAATCAAAACACTTCATCTTAAAAGAAAAAAACAAACAAACTCTTTTCTCATCTCCTTCATTCTATTCCTTAAGGACTCGTCATGTCTGTTCTACCGCAAACAGGTAATGCCTAAGTCTCCATACAGCGAGCTGCAACACCTAACTGCTAGGACGCGCACTCTGACGTTTCCGTTAAAAAACACAAACAAAGCAACCCTTAGTTAGGGGAACTACGTCGCTCTGATTCTCATGTTCCCAATGAGATACATAGGCAGTGGGGTAGGGCCCATTCGAGCACTTCTTTTATTTTCCCTACATTTGTTTCTCGTTCTCTTTCCATTATTTTTTCCAGCATCTTTTCTATCACCCTTTGAGCAGTACTTCAAGCGTGGATCCCGTCGAGTACGACGGACGTGAAGGGGTGCGATAACCTTCCCTTCACGTAACCGACTCCCTTACCCTTTCTCTTTGGTTCGCGAGACCTCGTTCTTTCCTTTCTCCCAGGTTTGTGCAGCATTACCTTTCCCTTTCTTTGGGATAAAAATGCCTGGCTAGCGACTCTCTTTCTTTCTTCCGCGCCACTTTCGCGTTTGTACCAGGATGAAAATCCCGGGAGCGACAGCGGGGTCATTCGGTAATCTTAGAAGCAGTATAGGGTGTTATAAATCGTATAAGAGTAGACTTCTCCCAGTACAATGTGGTTCGTGGACAAACCAAGCGAAAGCTGTTAGACATGTAACACTCGAGGCCGAAGAGGGCGAGGAGTGGTTGTAACACCAAAGGCCGAAGACGGCAAGGAGTGGTCACCCAAATTCATGTTAGAATGATAGGATCCTGAGACTGTGCAGGTATGGTACTTCAGGGTTGAAGGAAGACTTATAAGAATTGATTGTTACTACCTGTTGTAACACCCCGTTTAATTATTTAGTCGTTTTGTGATTACTTTGTGTGATTGTTTGGCATTGTCTTGGTTAAGGGTATGTGTTAAGGCGGGTGTGAGAGTTAGGGGAATGGATTTAATTAACTTAAGTCTTAGGTAAACATGGTAAGAATAATATGAGGATGAGACATTCTATTAATGTTAATATTAGTGGTATTAATATTAATATTATTATAATTATTAACATTATTATTATTATTGGAATTATTATTGGGATTATTTATTATTAAGATAATTAAGAAATAAAACATATTAGGAGAGATTAGTGGGAGGTTACTCAGGAGATCAGTTTCTGCTACGTGAAAAGAGAAAGAGAAAGAAAGAGAGAAAGAATAGAGCTAGAGCAAGGGGGATATTACACCATTTTTGAAGGATCAAAGCTTGAATTTTAGGTAAGGGGGAGAATGGGATTCAATATGGGGGATCTGAACATGAGAGGGTAGTGAGGGGTCCTTTTCCCTCTTAGGTTTCTGTGTATTTTCTTCTCCTTCCTGAATTGTTGCATGATTGTATGATGATTATTGTGAATTTGTGTGTATGTAACATCTGCTATGAATTCATGTTGGATGTTGATGCTGTGTGAAATTCGTATGGAATGTATGGTGTTGATGTGTTGAACATTAAACCAGATATGAAAATTGGGATTTTTATGGGGTTAACGAAAATAGGTTTTAATAACAGAAAATATTGACAAAATGATGAAACAATGAAGTAGAATTAGGACATTTGAATTGGACTAAAATAAAGATGATTTTGGGTCTGAATTGGGAGCTTGGAAGTGCTCTAATGGGAGAAAATTCGCACTGATGCAAATTCTGAGATTTTGGCATGCTCACTGGTCATAAGTGTATGGAGGGAGGCCATACGCGTATGAGGGGACACTCCCAGAGGCATACGCATAGCATACTCACCCCGTCCCCAGACCCAGCACGACCCTCTGCTGATATGCGTATGGGACACGTATGAGGAGTGGCCATACGCGTATGGGCAGGGCCATACGCGTAGGGGATGTTTCGAGGAGTTGTAGGAGAGAATCACTCTCTGGTGATACACGTACAGCCCAAGGCAATACGCGTATGAGGCCTAGGCAGGTTGGCCCTACGCGTATGATAAGCAGGCCTGGGGCGAGAGAATTAATTCCATACGCATATGGGCATGGTCATACACGTATGGGCAGGGCAGTGGTGAACATTTGATGTTTTCGTGATTTCTGTCCCGATTTCGCATGTAATGCAGTTTCTCTTGATTCGTAAGACTAAGATGGTATAATTAGACATAGGAGGATTTAGTAATAACATTGAATAGAATAAAATGTGGGATTTTATGAGAATGTTTGATTGAGACGTGTGGATGTGTGTGAGCCAAGATTGTCGTGTGTGGACGGTCTTGTGCTGTGGTGGTAATTTCGGAGGGAATTGTGATGAGTATGCGGCTCACGTTGGATCCTTGAGGATCGTGAATATGCATGAATGATTATTGTATTATGCATATTTGAGTGTCATGCATTCATGTCATGTTATGTGGAGATGAGATAGGTGGGAATCCAAGATGGATGCCTAGTCTTGTCCGGACTCTATGTGGGAGTCAAGTGGAGATAAGTTGTAGTTCAGAGGAACGTATACGACTTATCCAGATTCCGACGGGAATCGTGTTCTAGGGTGAAATGTATGTGATTGTGATGGTACCGCATGCATTGTGTCGTGTCAGTTGAGTCGCATTGCATATGTATATGATTGGATGTGGGCTGATTATACCAATTGATGATGTGTCACTTGTTTGTGCGTGATAATTGTATGATTGGTGTGTTTTATGTATGAACTACTCCTTAGCATGTATTTTTCACCGTGTATTTATTTAATGTAGTCCTCACCCCTTTTCTGTTTGTTGTGTCTGTGCTCCTTGGGGAGTACAGATGATCAGGTACCTGAGTAGTGCTTGGAGCATGTGTTGCTATTTGATCGAGTCTTAGGAGTCGCTTTGATACGTAACACGGGAAGGATGGGGATTTCATGATTTCTTTATGTTATTTGACTTTGTATTTGTTATGCATCTAGTTTTGAGTTAATTGTTGTTGAACCACATATTTTGTGGAGATTTGATGTAATTGGAGTTTAATGTTAAACCATTTTGAATTAATTTTGCTGTTTAATCGAAGCATTGGTTTTTATTAATGAATAAGGCATGATGTGATTTGATACTTCATGATGTTTTCTTTGTAATGTGGCATCCTACGTGTATTAACTCTGATTTATTTTTCCGCAATATTTTTGCATTTTTTATTTTTCTACGAGGGAGTAGAGTAGGGTGTTACAATTGGTATCAGAGCATGTCGGTCCGTCCTGCCAGTGTCGTAGTAGAGTCTGACTATAGTGTGTATAGTCGTGTATTTCTTCTAACTTGTGTTTCCTTTGGTATTGAGCAGTATGGTTGGTAGGAAAGATGATGCGATTGCTGCTGCACTACAAGTTGTTGCGCAGGCGGTGCAGAGTAACAATTAGAACATTGAGGATGTTGAGTTTCGCAATTTGGAAAAGTTCCAAAACAACAAGCCACCTAAGTTCGAGGTTAGACACGAACCGGATGTGGCGCTGAAGTGGCTGAAGGATATTGAAAAGATCTTCAGAGTCATGGGATGCACTGAAGCTCAGAAGGTACGATTTGGCACTCACATGCTGAATGGGGAAGCTGAAGACTTGTGGGATAACACCCATCAAAGGCTAGAAGCTGCAGGTGGTTCTATTACTTGGACGGTGTTCAAGGATGAGTTTCTGGAGAATTATTTTCCAGAAGACGTTCGTGGCAAGAAAGAGGTTAAATTCCTAGAATGGAAGCAATGGAAGTTAACAGTTGCAAAATATGTGGCTCAATTCGAGGAACCGGTGAAATATTTCCCTCATTTCAATACTGATGCTGTTATGAGTTCGAAGTGTATCAAGTTTGATAAAGGGTTGCGTCCAGAGATCAAACAAGGTATTGATTATCAGAAGATCATATACTTTCCTGAGTTGGTGAACAAGTGTCGAATTTATGATGAAGACAACATGGCTCGGGTTGCTCACTACAAAGCCCTGAGTGACAAAAGGGGTAAGCAAACACATGGGAGTACACCTTACAGTGCTCCGATAGATAAAGGGAAGCAGAAGGCTGTTATTGGTAAGAAGCCAATTGGGGAAGGAAATTCTTCCAACCCTATCAAGTGCTTCAGATGTGGTGGTGCGGGTCACCGTCCTAATGAATGTCAGAAGAATGTGAAGAAGTGTTTCAAATGCGGGAAGCCAGGTCATGTTGTGGTAGATTGTAGGACCAATATACCTAACTGTTATAACTATGGTGAACAGGGTCACATCAACACCCATTGTCAAAAGCCGAAGAAGTCGCAGATCGGCAGGAAGGTATTTACATTGGTGGGAGCTCAACCTACCAGTTAGGATCGTTTGGTCAGAGGTACTTGTTACATTCATAACCCTCATTTGATTGCTATCATTGATACGGGTGCGACCCACTCGTTTATTTAAGATGATTGTGTGAAGAAACTAGGACTTGTGTCGTCTACTCTTATTAAAGGAATGGTGATTGATACTCTATATATTGGGTTGATCACTACATCTTTAGTGTGCTTGAATTGTCCTGTGTCGATCTTTGGTAAAGATTTCAAAGTGGATCTGATTTGCTTACCACTCAGTGATCTGGATGTTATTTTAGGGATGAATTGGCTAGAGAGTAATTATGTATACATTGATTGTTATAGGAAAAGGTTGTTATTTCCTACTCTAGAGGAAGAAAAGTTGATTAGTTTTATATCTACCAAGGAATTGAGAACCTTGTTGGAGGATGAAGCTAAGATGTTCGTAGTGTTTGCCTCATTGTCTGTTGAAGGCAAACTGTCGATCAATGAATTGCCTGTAGTGAAAGAGTTCCCAGATGTATTTTCGGATGATATTTCAGAGTTTCCTCCTCAGCGAGAGGTGGAATTTGCAATTGATCTTGTTCCTGGTACCAGACCTATATCTATGGCACCATACAGAATGTCAGCATCAGAATTGGCAGAGCTGAAATCTTAACTCGGAGAATTGCTTGATAAGAAGTTTATTAGACCCAGGGTGTCACCGTGGGGAGCTCCAATGTTATTGGTTAAGAAGAAGGACGGTAGCATGAGATTGCGTATTGATTATCGTCAACTGTATAAAGTGACCATCAAGAACAAATATCCGCTTCCAAGAATTGATGATTTAATGGATCAACTCGTGGGCGTTCGTATTTTCAGTAAAATTGATTTGAGATCAGGTTACCATCAGATTCGGGTGAAAGAGGATGATATTTAGAAAACGTCTTTCAGGACTCGGTTGGACATTACGAATATGCTGTGATGCCGTTCGGAGTGTCCAATGCGCCGGGTGTATTCATGGAGTGCATGAATCGTATATTTCATGCTTATTTCGGATGAATTGCATGAATAGCTTGAGTATTCGCCCAGGAGCTACGAAAATGTAGCAGGATCTTAAGAAATTGTTTTGGTGGCCAGGTATGAAGAAAGACATAGCTCAGTTTGTGTATGCGTGTTTGACTTGCCAAAAGTCAAAAGTGGAACATCATAAACCTCTAGGTTTGATGCAACCGATGGAAATACCAGAGTGGAAGTGGGATAGTATCGTGATGGATTTTGTGACTGGGTTGCCGAATACGGCGAGAGGCTTTGATGCTATTTGGGTAATTGTGGATAGACTGGCGAAATCAACACATTTTTTTATCGATTAACATCCGTTTTCCTTTAGCAAAGTAAGCAGAGATTTATATTAGAATAATAGTTAAGTTGCACGGGGTTCCGTCGAGCATTGTGTCTGATAGAGACCTGAAGTTTACTTCTGGATTTTGGAAGAGCTTGCAGGAAGCTTTGGGCTCTAGTTTGAAGTTGGGTTCTACTTATCATCCGCAGACGGATGGACAGTCTAAGAGGACTATTCAGTCGTTGGAGGACTTGCTTATAACTTGTATACTCGAGCAGGGAGATGCTTGGGATACTAATTTATCGTTGATTGAATTTACTTACAAAAACAGTTGCCATTCTAGCATTATAATGGCGCCTTTTGAAGCATTGTATGGTAGGAGGTGTAGGACGCCTCTTTGTTGGTATCAGTCGGGAGAGAGTACCGTACTCAGACCCGAGATTGTGTAACAGACTACCGAGGTAATTCAGATGATTAGAAAGAAGATAAAGGCATCCTAGAGTAGATAGAAGAGTTATCATGATAATAGGAGAAAAGACTTGGAATTCAGCGAGGGTGGCCATGTGTTTCTATGGGTCAATCTTGTGATCGGGGTTGGTCATGCGCTGAAATCGAAGAAGTTGGATCCTAAGTTTATTGGGTCGTATCAGATTTTGCAGAGAGTGGGGATTGTTGCTTATATAGTGGCGTTGCCACCTGAACTTTCGAATTTGCATGACTTGTTTCATGTGTCACAACTTCAAAAGTATATTGCTGAAACGTCCCATGTGCTTCAGAGGGATGAAGTACAAATTCAGGATTATCTTACCGTAGTGGCGATGCCGATAAGGATCGAGGATCGCAAGATAAAGCATCTAAGGGGTAAAGACATCCCTTTAGTGAAAGTAGCTTGGGGAGGAGCTGCTGGAGCAACTTTGACCTGGGAATTGGAGAGCAAAATGCGAGATTCGTATCCAGAATTGTTCCCGACAGGTACATTTTCGAGGAGGAAAATATTTTAAGTTGGGGGGGGGGGGGGAGTTGTAACACCCCATTTAATTATTTAGTCATTTTGTGATTATTTTGTGTGATTGTTTGGCATTGTCTTGGTTAAGGGTATGTGTTAAGGCGAGTGTGAGAGTTAGGGGAATGAATTTAATTAACTGAAGTCTTAGGAAAACATGGTAAGAATAATATGAGGATGAGACATTCTATTAATGTTAATATTAGTGGTATTAATATTAATATTATTATTATTATGATTATTAATATTAATATAATAATAATAATAATAATTATTATTATTATTGGAATTATTATTGGGATTATTATTATTATTATTAAGATAATTAAGAAATAAAACATATTAGGAGAGATTAGTGGGAGGTTACTCAGGAGATCAGTTTCTGCTATGTGAAAAGAGAAAGAGAAAGAAAGGGAGAAAGAAGAGAACTAGGGCAAGGGGATATTCCACCATTTTTTAAGGATCAAAGCTTAAATTTCGCGTAAGCGGGAGAATGGGATTCAATATGGGTGATCTGAACATGAGAGGGTAGTGAGGGGTCCTTTCCCTCTTAGGTTTCTGTGTATTTTCTTCTCCTTCTTGAATTGTTGCCTGACTGTATGATAATTATTATGAATTTGTGTGTATGTAACGTCTACTATGAATTCGTGTTGGATGATGATGTTGTTGTGAAATTCGTATGGAATGTATGTTGTTCCTGTGTTAAACATTAAACCATATCTGAAATTTGGGATTTTTATGGGGTTAACGAAAATAGGTTTTAATAACAGAAAATGTTGACAAAATGATGAAACAATGAAGTAGAATTAGGACTTTGGAATTGGACTAAAATAAAGATGATTTTGGGCCTCAATTGGGAGCTTGGAAGTGCTCTAATGGGGGAAAATTCGCACTGATGTAAATTCTGAGATTTTGGCATGCTCACTAGTCATACGCGTATGGGGGGAGGCCATACGCGTATGAAGCGACACTCCCAGGGGCATACGCGTAGCATACGCATCCCGTCCCCAGAGCCAGCACAACCCTCTGCTGATACACATATGAGACGCGTATGAGGAGTGGCCATACGCGTATAGGAATGGCTATACGCGTAGGGGAAGTTTTGAGGAGTTATGTGAGGGAAATCACTCTCTGGTGATACCCGTACAGACCTATGCAATACGCGTATGAGGCCTGGGCAGGTTGGCCCTACCTGTATGATACGCAGGCCTCGGGCGAGAGAATTGAGTTCATATGCGAATGGGCATGGTCATACGCGTACGGGTAGGGCTGTGGTGAAAATTTCCCGTTTTCGCGATTTCTGTCCCGATTTCATGTGTAATGCAGTTTCTCTTGACCCGTAAGACTAAGATGGTATAATTGGACATAGGAGGACTTAGTAATAACATTGAATAGAATAAAATATGGGATTTTATGAGAATGACCGGTTGAGACGTGTGGATGTGCGTGAGCCAAGATTGTCGTGTGTGGACGGTCTTGTGTTGTGGTGGTAATTCCGGAGGGAATTGCGGTGAGTATGTGGCTCACATTGGATTATTGAGGATCGTGAATATGCATGAATGATTATTGTATTGTGCATATTTGAGTGTCATGCATTTATGTCATGTTATGTGGAGATGTGCTAGGTGGGAAAATCATGATGGGTGCCTAGTCTTGTCTGGACTCTATGTGGGAGTCGAGTGTAGATAAGTTATAGTTCATAGGAATGTATACGACTTATCTGGATTCCGACAGGAATCAGGTTCTAGGGTGAACCGTATGTGATTGTGATGGTACCCGCATGCATTGTGTCGTGTCACTTGAGTCGCATTACATATGTATATGATTGGATGTGGGCTAATTATGCTAAATGATGATGTGGCACTTGTATGTGCGTGATAATTGTATGATTGGTGTGTTTTGTGTAGTAACTACTCCTTAGCATGTATTTTCATTGTGTATTTATTGAATGTAGTTCTCACTCCTTTTATGTTTGTTGTGTCTGTGCTCTTTGGGGAGTATAGATGATCAGGTACCTGAGTAGTGCTTAGAGCATGTGTTGCTATTCGATCGAGTCTTAGAAGTCGCTCTGATACGTAGCACGGGCAGGATGGGGATTTCATGATTTCTTTATGTTATTTGGCTTTGTATTTGTTACGTATCTGATCTTGAGTTAATTGTTGTTGAACCACATATTATGTGGAGATTTGATGTAATTTGAGTTTAATGTTAAACCATTTTGAATTAATTTCGTTGTTTAATCGAAGCATTGGTTTTTATTAATGAATAAGGCATGAAGTGATTTGATACTTCATGATGTTTTCTTTGTAATGTCGCATCCTACGTGTATTAACTCTGATTTATTTTTTCGCAATATTTTTGCATTTTCGATTTTTATACGAAGGGATAGAGTAAGGTGTTACACCTGTACCAACAAGATGCATCTTCTTTTAGGTAACCTAACAAATAATAACTCCATAGTTAATAGTGCTTGACTTCTGGTAGTATTTGGATGGGTGGCCTTCTAGGAATTTCCCGGAAAGGATGTGAGTGAGGAAAAAACATGTTGAAAAGGCATGTGTTAGTTTGTGGGGTCAATCGATAATCTGAAAAGCAATCTTGGGCTTTAGAAGATAAGTCTAGGATATACTTACAAAGTTGAGAGACATGAAATACATTATGAAGGTTTGAGAGAGATGGTGGAAATGAAACTTGATAGGCAACTTTGCCAACTCTTTTCAGAATTTGGTATAGACCAATAAAATGAGGAGTAAGCTTTCGAGACTTCAGTGCCCGACCAATCCCAGTCACTGGAGTGACTCTCAAGAATACATGGCCTCATTCCTGAAATTCAAGGGTGTTTATGTGATTATCATGATAACTCTTCTGTTTGCTCTACGATGCCTTCATCTTTTCCTGAATCATCTTAATTTTCTCGGTAGTCTGTTGGACTATTTCAGGTCTGAGTACAACTCTTTCACCAGATTCAGACCAACACAAGGGTGTTTTACACCTCATTCTATATAAGGCTTCAAAAGGTGCCATTCCGATACTATAATGGAAACTATTTTTATATGTAAACTCAATTAGCGATAAATAACTATCCCAACTACCTTTTTGCTCTAGAACAGAAGCCTTCAACAAATCTTCTAAGCACTGGATAGTTCTTTCCTCCTATCCGTCCGTCTGCGGATGGTAAGAAAAACTCAAATTTAGCTAGGGTCATATGCTTGCTTGTAAAATTTCCCATAATCTTGACGTGAATCTCGAATCTCTATCTGATATAATGCTAGAGGGAATTCCATGCAATCTAACTATTTCGTCAATGTAGTTCTCAATTAGCTTCTGTAAGGTAAGCGATCTTTATCAGAATGAAATGATATGACTTGGTCAACCTGTCCACTATAACCCATATCAAATCATTTCCCTTAGCGGGCTTAGGCAAACCCATTACAAAATCCATGGAGGCATTAGAGGCATGTGAAGGTTCAGGTTTGGAGTTGATAGATGAGGGGGTCACGTTGATTTCAATAGTTGTGCCTTCTCCCTGATCCCTCTGGAGTGAATGGTGTATCTTTTTTTTCTACTTCGAGGTCGGCGCGCAAAACAGCTAGTTCTCCATGAAGGTTGTGGCATTTGTGCTTTAAGTGAACGAGCGAAGCTACGAAGTCCAACGCTACAGTGATGAGCTTATCCATGATGCATTTATAAAGGCTTCTGCATTGGATGAGTAGAAACTGAGTGTTGATGGATCAACAGTCTCTTTCCTCTCCTAAGGATACCTTTAACTTCAGATATCCCCAGGGATGAGTGGTATTCCCATTAAATACTTGTAGGTCTGAGTCATCGTAGGTATTATACTTCTTCTATCTAGGCCTATCTTTTCTAACAGAGACAAGTAAAGGATATCACATGAACTTCCTCTGTCAATCATAATTCGTAAGGCGTCGAGGTGTCCTATGGTAGCCGTGATTACAAAGGGAAATAATTCATTAGAAATGCCCTCAACCTTCTCAGAGTCTCAAAACCCTAGCATAGGTTGGTCGGGGATCCTGGATGAAAAATTACTTTCATCTCTGTAGACGACCATAATTTCAGAGATTTTCCTTTTGAGCCTCCCATTGGAGGGGAGGTTCTCCGGAGGTGTTCCTCCAGTGATTGCATCTATGTACGAGCGTTTTCCTTTACTTGTTTCTCCTTTTTCACCGCTGAGACCAACTTCAGAAGTCTTGGTAACTTGGTCTTTAGAGATTCTTATCGGTCTCACTTTCCTTCCTTGACATACTCAAATAATCAACCTTTCTTGATCAACACTTCATTTATTTCCTTAAGTTTGATGTAATCGTCCCTGTTATGGACGTGGAAGCATCAATACTTTGATTTATCTGTTCGGGTGGACTCTCACACAGGGTAAAGAGGTCGGATTAATTTTTTCTGGAACTCAGTGCTAGTGCATTCCTTATAATTCTTCTCTTGATTAGTATTTAAAGGCGTGTACTTATCGTACCGACTGTATATCCCAATGTCAGAGTTCTCTTTCCACCGTCAGGATTCCTTCCTATGCGTGCGGTCGGAACTTGCGTAAGTGAATGAGGTTGGGTTTTTGAAGTGAGTATTCAACTTCTCTTCCAACGTCATGTATGGTTGGGCAAAATTTAGCATCCCTTAAGTCGTCTTTACATTCTTCTTTCCTAGTTTGGTGCGGAAATGACAGTTTTGAAAAAGACCATTCTCGAAGATATAGCACTAGAGGGCTCCCTCGACCCACTATGTTTCTACCGCAACCCAAGTGAATCGATCAATGTACGACTGCAGGCTTTCCTTTGCCCCTTGCATGATGTTTCTCAAGGAAGCTATAGTAATCAGTTGCCTCTTTTAGGCGATATAGTATGCGGTGAGGTGATTGTAAAAGTTCTCCCATAATTCAATGCAACTGTCAGGGAGACCATTAAACAACAACCTCGCTGGTCCGACCAATGTTAATGCTAGTAGCTTGCACTTAGAAGCATCGTCAACAATGTAGTAGTCAAGCCGATCATTGACGAGTTAGAGATTTTCGTCGGGGTTTCCTTTCGTGTTGTATTTCCCTGGCTTAGGATTATTATGCATTGACTTTGGAATCTTGCTTTCTAAAATCCAGGCACATTAGGGATCTTAGGCTATACCTTGGTCGGCTGGTGTTCATCGGGATCCATGGATGGAGCGTGACTGGCTAGGTCTCGGTCGGGCTCAGGGGAGGGGAAATGCATTTTCCACCTTTCAAATGGACTTTTGACTTCTCAACTTTGCTTCCCTTTACTACGGATAACACCGGTCTAAGGGAATGGTCTCTCCTAAACACGAACTCCTGGACTGAGTTTGCTCAGGGTTGAGTATGGTAAAGGCTTTCTTCTTAGAGAAGGAATCTTTCCTCTATCGCCTTAGAGTTCTGTTTTTTAGTGATGTTATAGATAATGTTGAGAAACTCATTTGTTCCTTGAACTCCTAGGTTCACTTCGAGGATGTCAAAATTATGTGATATCTCAGGTCGCTCACCAAGGAGAGGAGTTAGAACTCCAAGCGATGGAGCTTGTATAATCCCCATTCTTGGAGGAGGAATGATTAGATCTAGAGGTGGAGGAATTTTAATATTTTGATTTGTTCCACCAGGAGGAGGATCAGTTGTGTTTTGTTGGTTTACATTTGCGTGTGTTGCCTCAGTAGCGGCTAAAGCAGCTTCTCGTGTGGTGGCGGAATGAGTAGCCCTAGATCCATCCATTTCCAGATCTGAAGAGATCAACAATATGGAAGTCCAAAGATCTGAAGAATCAATGAATAGTAATTGGTATAGAAGTCTACTTGATCAAATGCAATTGAGCTTTGTGCTTGATTTGCTAGATCTTTATTCATAGATTGAGAAAAACTTCACATCATAAACTGTATTTAGAAGGAGAGAGTCATAGGAAATGCGAGAATCAAAACTCGATTCCCAAAGACGGCACCTCTGTTTTGTTCTAGAACTTGAAATATAGAGATATGCGGATGCAACGACAGATGATAACTTCCGATGTGGCGTAGCGAGGGTGTACCCGCAAGGTTAGCACTCTGACACTTAAGTTAGTATGTGAAAGATTAGAGAGTAATAAAATTGTGTTTGAAACTTGTTACTTGAAATGGTGTCATTCCCTATATATGGGGGAGAGGGATAACAACCTTGCTATCATTCAGCAGTGGAAGGCGAAGGACCGTTAGATGTGCCTGAGGCTCAAATCTCATGTAGCGAGGTACATGATAGTTTTGTGATAAGGGGAAGATTCCAGAAGCATGACCGTGTAGTCGGTTGATAGGTTTTAGCCCATAGTGGCTTATTTGAAGGTGGTCGATGCGAGAGAGATATGATCAGCCCAGAACAAGAGGTACATTAATAATGACATAAAATCGTATTTTCCCAATAGATGGAATCATCTAACTTTGAGATATTTTTTTGGCATAAGTTTTTTCCTGACCTTCCATTTTTTTCAAAAACTCTTATCACACAGTGGGTAAACTTCAGAGGTCTTCTTCCCTTTGATTATTTCTTGAACTAAACCCAACTTTCAAAATCGAGAGGAAATTATGGTATTTCTTTCTTTTTTACTGAGGTTCCTTTCTAAAAATAATTCTTCAAACATGAAATTATTTCTCCTTAGGAAATATTTTCTTTTGCCTTTGACCCTTATTCATTTTTGATGATGTAGAGATTTAGATTTATTTTTGAATTTATCATTCCTTAGGTTAACTTGTTTAAGGAAGCCTTCCTGTGATTGAATAATTCATAACCCAAGAGATTCAAATTTCCCCCATCCTAGACCTTTCAATTTTATTCTATATCATATTAGAAAAGTCCTTGCATAATATTTTTTAGTAGCACGGAATTGACAAAAATATTCACAAGAAAAAATGCTCAGTTTTGTTAATAAAAAGTTGTTGTATTAACCTTTCCTCTTTGAAAAATATTTTTCAAGCAGAAAATTGCTTAAACGATCATACCTGACTCTATAAGCTTTTTTCAAACCACACAGGGCCTTTTAAGTTTGAATACATGATTGGGAAAATAAGAATTTATAAAACTGGAAGGTTGATTAACATACACTTCCTCCTGGATGAAATCGTTTAAGAATACACTTTTACATCCATTTGGAAGAGTTTAAAATTCATGATGCATTAAAAAGTTAAAAGCATCCTTATAGCTTATAGTCTAGCTACAGGGGAATAAGTTTCATCAAAACTTATTTCTTAATTTGCAATGAGTCTTGCTTTATTTCTTAAAACACGTTCATTTTAGTCAATCTTGTTGCAAAAGACCCATTCAACTTCAATCACTAGATTAGCCAAAGTTTTGGGAACAAGTTCCCAAATGTTGTTTCTCTCAAATAAATATAAATCAACTTGCATAACAAGAGATCAATGTTCTTCGATTAAAGCATCATCAAATTCCCTTGGCTCGATTTGGGAAACAAAATCCATAAATTTACATACCTTGCTATGTAAGTGTCAAGTTGTAACTCCCTTAGAGGTATATCCATTGACATTATGGATTGGATGGTCTTTAGCAGTTTTCCATTCCTTTGGAAGATCATGATAATCATTGATTGATTCTTATTTTAGATTATCCTATATTTAGCCTTGATATTTTTATTGATCCTTCACTTGATCATTATCTTTGTCCTTGTCTACTAGATATGTTTTCTCCAAGATACATGTACAATCAATACACATCTACCTCTACAACACAAATGAGGTTAGTTCAACAAAAGTAACGTATATGAATTCTTCTATTGTCACAGTCTTAAAAAAATTCATCAAGAAAATATTTTTTCCAAGTTTTAAATGACATTGTACATAGAGGAACTTCAACATACTATATTACCTTTGTCACACAATTTACTTAATACTAAGTAAATTGTCCTTCGAGAAGATTTCAGAGCAACAAACTTGCTCTTTCTCTTGGGCTCATCAACTTTGAGCTCAATCTCATGACTTCTTAAGAAGAAAGCTAGTTCCTCAAGTGAGATATTGTTGAGATCCTTTGATAACTTCAAATCAGTTACCATGGGTCTTCAACGCTTAGGTCAGCTTCTGATGATCTTTTTGACATCAGCAATAGAATACCCTTTGTCCAGAACCTTAAGCCCTGCGAAAAATGTTTAAAACCTTGAGAACATGTTCTCAACTGTTTCATCATCCTCTATCTAGAGCGCTTCATATTTTTTAATAAAGGCAAGAGCCTTGGTTTCTTTTACTTGTGTGTTTCTTTCATGCGTCATCCTCAGAGAGTCAAATATAGACTTTGCAGTATCTTTGTTGGTGATATTTTCATACTCAATGTATGAAATGGCATTTAACAAGTTGGTTCTCTCTTTGTGATGATTTTTATAGTCCTTTTTATGTTGATCCGTCATCACTCTTCTTTCGATCTTGTTGCCACATGCATCTAATAGGTGTACTTAGCCATCGACTACCATGTCCCATAGATCCACACCGTGACCAAGAAAGAAGCTTTCTATTTTTTCTTCCAATAATAAAATTTATCTCCATAAAAAACAAGAGGTTTAACATTGTAATGATCTCTCTAATTGGTTGGAGAAGTTGGAGGTGGAATATTGGCCATTGTGTTTCACCTGGATCTTTATATGACACTGTTAAGTGTTCGATAATCTTATCAATACCAGAATCGGAGCTCTGATACCAATTGAAGGTTACGAGAAACACAAGAAAGGTGGGTTTGAATTGGGTTTCTAAAACACAAATCTTTTTCCAAACCAATTAAACAAACACGAACAATGATAATAAAAATAACAAGTTATTTTTATCCTGGTTCACTGTTAATGAAGCTACCTCCAATCCACCCGCCAAGGTGATTTCGCCTTCTCAAAAGGAATTAATCCACTATAATCATCCTGATTACAAACACCACAAAGAAAACCGTCCTTGTCTTCTCGAGTATACAAACTAAACCCTAGTCACTCAAGGTATTCACTCAAACAGATTTAAGGTTTTACAACCGTGTTTACAAAGATTACTTCTACAAAGCAGACTAACACAACATTTAAGTACAAGTAAAATATTCACACAATATGAAAAAAAGTTCTAAGTGTTTCTATAAAATATACACAAGATTAATATCAGAAAATGTGGTAGCTTGAATAATAGTAATGAATCACTTGTGAATTAGCAGCACGTTCCATTCTTCAAGTCTTCCTTTTATAGCTAAGGAAAGACCCGTTGGAGGGTAGAATGCTAAACTTCAAATATGAGCTGGTGCCTTGAATATCCTTCATTAAGGTGGGATACAAAATCATACAACATAAATGTCCATACTCTACGAAATCTGCGTAGTGGAAGGAATGTTTTGATCTTGTACGAGGTACTATTTATCTCTCATCCAACGGTCTATACTTGTCATTTTCTAAGTATCAAAGGCTTCTAAATGTAGATGTTTGAAGCTTGGTTAGAAGATTCAAGAGCCTTGTTGAGAATATTAAGAACTAAAGTCTTCAGAGTCTCGACACAATTCATCAGAACTTGGTCTTCAGAGTCTTTAGCACTCCGTTCTTCAGAGTCTTCAAGTTTTGAGCACAGAGTCTTGAGTAATACAAAACCTTCAGAGGCTCACCTGATAGAATCTCGATCAGAGGCTCAATAGATGGAATCTCGATCAGAGACTTTAGCATGAACGTTCTTTAGAACTGCCGTCTAACAACTTTCTCTATCTTGACGCTGCTTGTTTCTCTTCAGAGTCAAAGTTTGCTTAATTTAGAATCTGATGATGTCATCCGTCAATGTTTCAGAGTCAGAACCTGTAGAATCAAAGCTACACACTTGACAAAAACTAATATCATGCAAAAATGTTCTCTAAGAATCAATGTATTGTTATCATCAAAACTAAAGGTCGGATGCAAAACTAAATCTTGGTCTAACAACATCTTTTTTATCCCACCCAATATTATTTTGTTGTCCTATTCAGCTTTCCTGTTCTCTTGTGGATGGACAATACAAATAAACTTTGTATGCACTCTTAGGTCACGATAGAAATCAATCATAGTGGAGTTGGCAAACTGAGTACCATTTTTAGAAATGATAACCCCTATCAAAACAAAGTTGCACATGATTTATAACCGCTAGAAGCAATAAACCCTTTCTCATGTGATTATAGAGACAACCTCAACCTCTACCCATTTTGTAAAATAATCTACTCCAACGATAAGGAACTTCAGTAGGCTATGCGCTAGGGGAAAATGGATCAAGATGTCCATGCCCCATTGCTAAAATGGTTGTTGGTAGAACATAACAAAACTTTCATAAATTGCTTTAATGAAATTATTTCTAAAGAGAGTAGTGCATCGGATCTTTGCAAATGGTTGTCACATATGCCTAAGTTTACTGTAATTACTTGGAGTGCATACGAAATTTCTAAATATTCATTCTATACAAAGTCAATGGATGATCGTAGCACCATATAAAATAGTGGGGTTATGGTTGAGGCTGAATCCATGTATTTATCTAGTTCCAAAGATAACAATCTTGTACTTGCATCCAGGGCGTACTTTGGGGTCATTGAGGAGATTTTGGAGATTAACTATGTTTCTTTTAAATTGCCTTTATTTAAGTGCAAGTGGGTTGACGGTAACACTGGTGTAGAAACCGATGAATTGGGAATCACACAGGTTGATATTCGTAAGGCAACTTATAAGAAAGAACCTTTCATTATGGCATCCCAAGTAAAACAAGTTTTTTATGTAACTGATCCTTCTAATGCTAGATGATCAATTGTTCTTGAAGGTAAACATATTCCCGATAGTACTGAGGAAAATCAAGATTTTAACTATGAGACACCTTGTTTATCAACACATGTATATCAAGCATCTGAAGAATATGATTCAGATGATGTGCATGTTATTCGTCATGATCATGAAGAGGGGATATGGGAAAACTAGTAAGTAAATGTTTTATATCCCTTTGAAATTTATAATTAATCATTTTACTCCATTTTAATCATTGTACTATATATTTAAAGTTATTGTTGATTAACCTAATTAGTTTCAAATGTTGTTCAAACTATAGGTGATTAAAGACCAATGACAAATCCTATTGGACAACCTATAAAAATTTCCATTTTTGTTATTGCTTTTATTTCATAATCCTTTATTTTAGTCTTGAAAATGGTTTTGTAATACAGGTTCTAAAAATATGGTTCTACAATCATGTAATTGGTTCTAAGCATATGGTTCTATAATACAGGTGAAAACGATAATACAAAAAAAAAAACTTAATCCTCGGGGTTTTCTTAAAACTAAGGTAATAACATTGATACATTACCTCGGTGTTAAATAAAACCAAGGTAATGTCATTGGGCGCGCCATTCAGTTTGGAAAATGCTGAAAATGCTGGTGCTGGGGATTGAACTCACGACATTTTAATCTCTAACCTCAGCTTTAGATTCTCCTAGGTGACAAGTGATTACTTTTCATGTCGCCCTTCGTTACCTCACTTTTGTAGCCAGGGTTAAATCCATTTCGCAGTCAATGTTAGATGTGTTATTTTTAGTAGGAACATACCTTAACAATAACTTAAACACTTTACTTATCTCAACAAAAACAATAATACAAAATCTATAATCTCATCTTAACAACAAGAAAACAATAAACCATATGTTAGACAAATACAAATGTTTCATGTATATTTTGAACAAGAAAAATAATAACAATATTTTGAACAACAACAACATCATAACTCATAAAATGTTTCATGTACGTTCCTTTTCTTGAAAAGATTCATGAAAAATGATGATAAAGATATAAGCTAGCTACTTGTTTCGTGACACCTTTCATTGATTCATAATAGTTGGAGAAAATATGTTGGAGTATTGTAAGGTTATGATGGAGTTTTGAGAGATTGGGATAAGGCAAGAGAAATTAGGGTGTCACTTTAAGCACAATCTATTCTGAAGTGAATTAAGTTAGCTTATATATGTAATACATTTCCCCATAGTTGATAAAACGAACCGTGGGGAATTGTCCTGATAGTTCACCATGGTTGTTAATCTAGATCGTGGTGAAAAGTGTTTAATTTTTATTTAAGAAAAGAAATCAAGGAAACACACCATTTTTCTAACGAAAAAATATAAAACAGCAAGTGTTGGGAGAAATCAAGGAAACACACCATTTTTTGTTTTAGTGTGGCAAGCTTTAGGAGAATGACTTATATGTTATTTCTCTAGGTTGTATTAACACAAATAGTGTATTGACCGACCTCCCATAGTATGACCTTCTTCATAGGTTGTACTACGATTGCTTAACATAGCGTTACATTTTGTCCCGAATTGAAATTAAGTCATTTTTATAAGTGAGATTGTTAGCCTCCTACTCTCCATAGTGTGGTGTGAAATAGTTTGTCTCTTTGTCATTCAAGGGAGCTAGTGACATACTTGTCGATTTTATCCAAGTTGGAGCCCTTCCCTTAATGATGTATAGATTGATGTTTTCATGCTTATGGATGAATAGTCGAGTGTTCTTCGAAAAATGACAAAATGTTCTTCATCACTAACTCTAACCTATTAACTATATTGTTGCACTAATTTTACTTTGTGCCATTTATTTTTTGCTCTTTAATTCTTATAATTTATTTTATGCCTTTACTTTTAGCATTTCATATCATATTATTATATTGTTTTTCTCTTTGTCCACTTGAACCTTTGTTTATGCTTTTGTTCTTTTATCTTTGTCCACTTGGACCATATTTCTCTTAAAACATTATCAAAACCCTGAAAAACTTGGTTCTCTTAATCTCAGACTGTTGTGACCTTGTGATTGGACTTGGACCTTGGACTTCAGACTTAGATCTAGGCCCCTTTCCCTATGCTCTTGGAGATTTGAGACCTTGGACCTTTGTGTTGCTTTTGTCTATTTGTTGGAAAATTTTCTGTGTGCAGGTGTTGTTACTTTGACATTGTGAAAATCATCTGATATATGACCCTCCTAATTGGATTTTAACCCTTGGGAAGACCTTACTTTGACTTTGCTATGGCTTAACTTGAGACTTCCTTTGATGTTTTAATTCATCTAGTTATTATGCTTGTGGTTTAAATCCAAAGGGAAGAGGCATGCTTATGTTGACTTGTTGTCAAGTGTTTGATCTTTGTGTGGTTAGATCTTCCCTTCTTTAGCTTTTATTTTATGTTTAGGATAGTCACTTCATCTCCTCCCCTTCTTCAATTTTCAAAATCTTCTCCCTGTTTTCAAAATCTTCTTGTTTTCAAACTATAACCTCTTTCACAATAAACCTTGACTTTTGTCAAGCGATTTTTCAAACTTCATTTTCTTTAATATATGTCAATCAAAGTTAAATATACTTTGACCATTTCAAAAAAACTTTAAAAAACACTTCACCTCATTCAAACTTTTGTACCTTTGTGCATTTTTTTTCGTTTTAAACTTTTCATAAAGTTTAGACATTAGTCATTTTCATTGTTGAGATGTGATTCTCATATTCCCCATAGTATTTAAGATGTTGACATTTTCTACTTAGATGTTGAGTGATAGACTTGTTGATTTTTTATCCAAGCAAAAATTCTCCATCTTAAGATGATGCAAATGTTATTTTCTTATACTTGTGGGCGACTAGTTGTAGTTTTATCCTTAAAATTACAACTTGTCTTTTCATTTAAAATGAACCAAAACAAACCAATTTTGTTAGTTGTACCACGAACTACGAGGTTTTGATCATATATTGCACTTTGTGGGTACGTATGCATGAGGCTCAAGTAGTCTCTCCAATTACAAAAATCTTAAAAAATATTTCTCTTCTCATCTCCCCAATCTCATTTCAAAAAAACTTTTTCATACCAAAATGCGTAGATATTTCAAAGGGTTCCTATAGAGTACTATAGACATTTTCGGTGCTAACACCTTCCCATCGCGTAACCAACCCCCTTACATTGTCTCTGTTTATTTGTTCTTCTTTTAGAACTTCTTTAGGTTTTGTTCGCTCTTTTTCCTTTCCTTTTGGATGAAATAAAAGTGCGGTGGCGACTCTGGTTTTATGAGTTAAGTTAATCAATAGCTTACACTCACAATTTTTACCGCTATAGAAAAGTGGCGACTCTTTTTGAAATGGTCAAAGTGTACTTAACATTGATTGACATTTATTAAAGAATATGAAGTTTGAAAAAAATCACTTGACAAAAGTTAAGGTTTATTGTGAAAGAGGTTATAGTTTGAAAACAAGAAGGTTTTGATAAAGAGAGGAGATTTTGAAAATTGAAGAATGGGGAGGAGATGAAGAGACTACCCTAAAACACAAAATAAAAGTTAAAGAAAGGAAAGATATAGCCACACAAGGAGCAAACACTTGACAACAAGTCAACATAAGCATTCCTTTTCTCTTTTGGATTTAAGCCACAAGAAAAATAACCAGATGAATTAAAGCATCCGAAGAAAGTCTTAGGTTAAGCCATAAAAAAATCAAAGTAAGGTCTTCCCAAGGGTTAAAAGCCAATTAGGAGAGTCATGTATCAAATGATTTTCACAATGTCAAAGTATCAACACCTACACACAGAAAATTTCCCAACAAACTGACAAAGGCAACACAAAGGTCCAAGGTCTCAAATCTAAAAAAGCATAGGGCAAGGATCCTAGATCTAAGTCTGAAGTCAAAGGTCCAAGTCCAATCACAAGGTCACAACAGTCCGAGATTAAGAGAACCAAGTTTTTTAATGTTTTGATATTTATTAGTGTCTTAAAAAAATGGTCCAAGTGGACAAAATAAAAAGAGCATAAGCATAAACAAAGGTCCAAGTGGACAAAGAGAAAAACAAGATGATAATATGATATAAAAATGCTAAAAGCAAATAAATGACAAGAATTAAAGAGAAAAAAATTAAATGGCACAAATTAGAGTTAGTGCACTTATATTGTTTATAGGTTCATATCAGTGATGAAGAACAATTTGTCATTTTTGGAGAATACTCGACTAATCAACCATAAGCATGAAAACATGAATCTATACATCATTAAGGAAATGGCTTCAACTTGGATAAGATCGACAAGTATGCCAACTAGCTCCCTTAATGGAAAAGAGACAATCTATTTCACACCACACTATGGAGAGTAGAAGATTGACAATCTCACTTACAAAAAGAATTTGATTTCTGATTTCGGGACAATATGTAGCGCTATGTTAAGCAATCGTAGCACAACCTATGAAGAAGGTCATACTATGGGAGGTCAATCAATATACTATTTGTGATAATACAAGCTAGTAAAAGGACATATAAGTCACTCTCCTAAAGCTTGCCACACTAAAAGAAAAAGAGGAATGGTCTCATCTTTATCAAGAACTTAAAAGAAAAATTCCATGACATTTAAGATTTTCATTGACCAAAAGAAAAAAAAAAAAGGGAGAAGGGAAACCAAATTGAATCACAACATTTGGATCATTCCATCTTCAATTTCCATCACACTTCTTGGTGGATTAAATTACTAAACCTATCACTGATTCAAAGCACCTAAAATGAATCAAATGATCCACTTAAAAATAGATTTGAACCAATGAAGGTTTATCCAACTTCATCATACACCCAAAGTCCATGGAAATTGAAGAGAAATTTGATCAAAAAAATCATATTCCAAGGCAAAATAATGGAAAAAGGAAGAAAGAAGAAAAGGAAACAAAAAACCGTCCCAAAAACAAGCCAAAAATAGCATTCTACACTGGTGCAATTGATTGCACCAATATGTAAATTGATTGCACCCTGCAGAAAATCACTTCCATGAGCGCAACAAACAGGTGCAAATCGATTGCACCAGTGTGAAAATCGATTTGCACCTATAGAAACAGCAAAAAATGAGTTTTTAAATCACTTTTCCATAATCACTTATGAATTCAAACTCCAAATGATCAATTAAGCATGAAAACCATAACAATTAACATCAAATAAACACCAAATGCAATCCAATTTTCAAATCAAATGGATCAAAAACACACAAATCACAAGAGATCACATGGTGAAATATGTAAATTAACACAAACAATGTTGATTCAAGAATTACCAACCAAATATGAATTTGCTTCAAAATCAACTTCAAGGAATGATCTCCAAAGCTTAGATTCAACAAAATTTGATCCAAAGCTCAAAGATTTACAAGTTTCAATGAAAAACTTGTTAAATTTCAATTAATAGAGCTTTAGTAATGGTTGGGGAAGATGAAAAATGGAGAGAGTGAGTGAAGAATTCAAAAAGTGGGAGAGAATGAGAATTGATGAGTAGAAAATTCAGAAAAATGATGGAGAATTGTGATTGGGAACCTCTAGGAATGGGAGGGATTTGTTTAAATAGAGAATAGGTTTGGCGCACAAGGAGGCTTGGAATTTGGTTTGGAATTCAAATAAAAAATAAATTTGTTTAAAATGGGTATAGAAATGAGGGTGTATGGTGGAATTGATTATGATGAGGTAGAGAAATAATATGTAGCTAATATTTATGATGATTTTTGCTTCTCTAGAATGTTCTATCTGATGTAAGAGTGAATCAATGCAAGTGCAATCATAAGTCAACTGCTACAGAACTTAAAAAATACCATTTTTGGCCAAATTACAGTAGTGTAATCGATTGCACTAATGTGATAATCGATTACATTGCTGAAAAACTGTAAATCCTGTGCTTTTTTGAAGGGGTGCAATCGATTGCACTGTTGAAAACCTAAAATCTTGGGCATTTTGAATGGGTGCAATCGATTGCACTAATGTGCAAATCGATATGCATTAGTGAAAAAGTGAAAAATGGCCTTTTTGTTGCATTGCTTTAGTCTTGGCTTGAGGTTTACTTGTTGAAGAAGGCATGGAAATAAACACATGAATCTTTGACTTTCTTGAGGGATAAGTTATTAAACCTTGGGATGTTTCTGATCAAAATGAGCCTGAATTGTGTTGAGGAACTAAGCTTGATATCCTTGACGTCTTCCTTACTTATTTAACAACAAAAACAAAAGGAAACAAAACATATTTTTGGTATTTTGATTAAGGGTTAGTAAACATAAACAAACATAAAGCAAACAAGAAACACATGGGTACTTGATGATCTCTCTCAGAAGCAAAACCACAGAGGAGGGTAGGAGGACCAAGGTTGTAATCTTGTTTGTGAGGCAAATGATAAGTGGGGATCTTAGGGTTAAAAATTAGGGTATTACAACTGCCCCCTATTTAAGTTTCTTCTATCCAGAAATATGAAGATTGACATCTTTGTCTCGAGAAGATAGAAGAGACTTAAATACAGAAATAAACCCAATTTATGGCCCTAAGAGACTACAGAATGATATGATTATGCTTATGGTATGCAAACACAAGACCTCTTTGAGTAATATAGCACCATAAGAGACAAACAAATGTTGGAAAGCAAAAGAAAAGAGAATAGACTCCGCAGGGGAAAACAAAAAAGTAAGATTACACTGAGGGAAAATTACCAACACAAGAAATAAAAGAGGGGTATCCCATTCCAATAAGGGAAAGGAATCCAACTCAACTAGAGAAGATATATCAATTGTCGGTTACTAGGCAAATAACGAAGATACTCAAACTACAGAAGAAGAGGGGTAAATTATCTTCTACCGGCCACTGGGTAGAAAATAAAGGCAACAAAAATCAAAAGGTGAAGGAACATTACCTGCTACCAGTTACTGGGTAGAAAATAAAGGCAACAAAATTCAAAATGTGAAGGAACATTACCTGCTACCAGTTACTGGGTAGAAAATAAAGGCAATGAACTCACATGGAAAAATTACCGACTACCAGTCACTGGGTATAAAACAACACGGTAACCAACCCAAAAGGATACAAGATATATTACCTACTACCAACTAACGGGCAGTACGACAAAGGTAATAAGGTAAAAAAGAAAAGACTACCAACTACTGATAAGTGCAAAATGTACCTATTTTTGTATATAAGTTTTGTTGCACTTATCATTACTTTGTGTTAAAATTGGTTGAATAAACCCCGCTTTGTTCGTAATTACGTTTACTTTACGTTTTCGTGTGTATAGTGCGTTATCGTGTAAATATCATTGAGTTTAATTGATTTTTTTCTCAATTTTTGCAGGTGTCCAATCAAGGATGTCTTGCCATTGTTAGATAGAGCATTGAATAAGCTTTCCAACGCTTCAAACCGTGCGTCAAACGGAGTTACGGTTCAAAAGTTACGAATAAAACAGTGCAGAAAAATTCTGCAGACTGGTGTGCTGCGCCTCTGCGCCGCCGGGCGGTGCAGGGGCGGTCCGGACACTCCAAAATTGTGAAAAACTTACAGAATTGCCGCCTTTCGCCGCCGGGCGAAGCCAGAATTCCGCCGGGCGAATTTTGACGGCCAGAAACTCCATTAAAGGCCCAAAAACACATTTTTTAGGTTATGGGTTTGATATTTTTAGTTCCAAATCCATCCAATAGCATTTTTTGAGTAGAATTAGGCTAGAAAACACATTGGAGCATGCATTAGGATGATCCGAAGTCGAATCCTTCATCAATCGGAGCCGACAACTCAAGAGATGTTTGGTTTTTCTCCATTTCTTCTCTATGTTTTTCTCTTTTTGTTGGGTGTTTGTATATTTACTATGAACATATGTATCTTTGTTGATCATAATATTGTATAAAGCTTGCTTTACAAATCATTATCGATGTCTTCCTTGATCTTTTTGCATTTATGTTTGGATTTGTGTTGTGTTAGAGATAAACTTCACAAATCTTGATTAGGGATGGATATCTATTGTCTAGATGCTAGAGATAGATTTAGATGATAATCTTTATGGTGTCGGAACTTAAATGCCTTCCGTGTTTCGAGGCTTCATGCACGAGAGTGACGAAGAGAGTGATACGGTTGCTTCTCAACTCAGTGTGCCAGAGATGGACACTGTTGTGAGCGATATTGGATGATTTTGACGAGTATTGCAGGTGGAGTATAATTGGTCGGTAAATTTATGTTTGTGACGAGTGGAATATATACATGCTTGATACGTCTTTTCTCTTCGAAGAATGAATTGTTTTTATGTTTTTATTTACTTTTCTGCATTTACCTTAAAACATTTAAACCCAAACTCATTAACGATTAAATTGTCGAACGGCAGTTCAGTAGCACCGATCTCTGTGGACACGATAATTCTCGGAAAAATACTTCCAAATCTTTTTGCTTGCTTGCCCTATTTCGCATTCAACAACTACCAACAAAGCAGCTTAACAAGGTAACTGACCAAACATAACAGGATATATTACCTCACTACCAACCAAGTGATAGCTTAACAAAGGTAACAAACTTGGGAGGAAAGATTACCAACTACCAAAAAGGTAGCTTAACAAGGTAACTAACCAAAGAAGACAAGATATATTATCTAACTACCAACGAGGTAGCTTAACAAAGATAATAAACTCGAAAGAAAATATTACCAACTACCAACAAGGCAGCTTAACAAGGTATCTGACTAGAGATAACAAGGTATATTACCTAACCATCAACCAAGTAATAACTTAACAAAGGTAATAAACTCAGGGGGAAAGATTACCAACTACCAACGAGGTAGCTTAACAAGGTAACAAACCAGAGGATATCAAGTGATAATACCTAACTATCAACAAAATGATAGCTCAACAAAAGTAAAACTCGAAAGGAAAGATTACCAACTAAACGAGGTAGCTTAACAAGGTAACAAACCAGAGATAATAAGAGAAATTACCTAACTATCAAACAAGTGACAGCTTAACAAAGGTAAAACTTGAAAGGAAAGATTACCAACTACCAACGAGGTAGCTTAACAAGGTAACAAACCAGAGATAATAAGAGAAATTACCTAACTATCAAACAAGTGACAACTTAACAAAGGTAAAACTCGAAAGGAAAGATTACCAACTACCAACGAGGTAGCTTAACAAGGTAACAAACCAAAGGTAATAAGAGAAATTACCTAACTATTAAACAAGTGACAACTTAACAAAGGTAAAACTCGAAAGGAAAGATTACCAACTACCAACGAGACAGCTTAACAAGGTAACAAACCAAAGGTAATAAGAGAAATTACCTAACTATCAAACAAGTGACAGCTTAACAAAGGTAAAACTCGAAAGGAAAGATTACCAACTACCAACGAGGCAACTTAACAAGGTAACAAACCAAAGGTAATATGAGAAATTACCTAACTATCAAACAAGTGACAACTTAACAAAGGTAAAACTCGAAAGGAAAGATTACCAACTACCAACGAGGTAGCTTAACAAGGTAACAAACCAAAGGTAATAAGAGAAATTACCTAACTATCCAACAAGTGGTAGCTTAACAAAGGTAAAACTCGAAAGGAAAGATTACCAACTACCAACGAGGTAGCTTAACAAAGTAACAAACCAAAAGTAATAAGAGAAATTACCTAACTATCAAACAAGTGACAACTTAACAAAGGTAAAACTCGAAAAAAAAAAGATTGTCAACTACCAACGAGGCAACTTAACAAGGTAACAAACATAAGGTAATAAGAGAAATTACCTAACTATCAAACAAGTGAGATCTTAACAAAGGTAAAACTCGAATGGAAAAATTGCCAACTACCAACGAGGCAGCTTAACAAGGTAACAAACCAAAGGTAATAAGAGAAATTACGTAACTATCAAACAAGTGACAGCTTAGCAAAGGTAAAACTCAAAAGGAAAGATTACCAACTACCAACGAGGTAGCTTAACAAGGTAACAAACCAGAGATAATAAGAGAAATTACCTAACTATCAAACAAGTGATAGGTTAACAAAGGTAAAACTCGAAAGGAAAGATTATCAACTACCCACGAGGTAGCTTAACAAGGTATCTAACCAATGATAATAAGCTTCCCCTATCAGAATAGGGTTCAACTTCTTCTTAATCCAAGTCTTCCATCTGGAAAGGAACAAAAGGGGCTTAATAATCAAACTTCTCAACGAAACATTTTCGAAGAGATGCCATTTGAAGGAACAAAAGTTCACTTGATCGGGTGAGAATCAAGGATTTTACAAACAACTTCTCTGCTGAGGATAAACTAGAAAGATGTCATTTGATGTGAAGATACAGATTTGAAAATCTGAGGTCATACCATCTACTCAATTTAAGAGACTGCCACTGGTTAAAAGACCAAATGAGTTTTACAAAAACAATGCAGGGGAAGCAAGAATATTTTGAACAAAATAATCTGCTAATGAGCATAACATCTCAAAGGGTGCAACACAATTACAACCTCAACCGTCTAGGTTTCACAGCCTAGGGGGATCAAAACATTACTGCCGGGGACCAAAGTTCAATCCAGGATCAATCTGGAGAGAAACAGTCAAACAAGACTCAACCAAATAAGGAAATAACTCGAATGGGTTTAGTTTCATCCAGATAAATGGCTGGGAAGGAAATCTGAATCAAAATACTCCACGAGAATCAAACTCAGTGGCGAATTAGAAAGGATAAACACTTTCTGCTTAAGGTCGAAAATCTATTGGAGAAAGCACACACACACACTTTGCAAGGAGAAACACACCAGAGAGCGGGGAAAACATTAAGAAATTCAAGATGAGAAATTCAACTACAAGATGTTATGCATAATAAATGAATGCGCATGAAATGAGTATGAATATGCTGACAAAATAGACATAAAGATAAATAGAGGATGGATAAACATCGTAACATAACCGGATACTCGGATAATCTCAACAAGATGGAGACATCACTAAAGATCCTGCTAGGGATAAATAAAGCCCTCAAAGGAAATAAATCCTACTACAAGGCTCAAATCTCGCTGAGGAGAGGAATATATTGCTTGGGGAGAAACCCAAAGATCAATATTCTAATATCAATAATTCGCAAAGGGGATAACAACATGAACTCCGCTTCAAGGGGATGGAGAGATCTGCTGCAAAAAATTATGGATCCGCTGGGGAATGTAAGCCTATAAACAGTTACACAAACTCTACTAGGGAACAACGCAGATTTGCTAGGGATACAAGAAAACTCTCTAGGGACTAGCCATCTCTGAGAAAAGCATCTTGGACTTGCCAGAGAAAATAAGAAGTTAATGCCATAGCAAGAGGTCAAGCTGCAGGGGATTTTAAATAAATACCTAACACAAGGTAAGAGAAAACCCAATAGGTGACTGCTATATCAACACTTCTTAGAAGACAACAACATTACTCTGTGCTCGAGGAATAACCAAAGTAATAATGCACAACCCCCGCTGGCGATCGACAAGGATAAATCTTTGAGTGAGGGTTTCACATTAAGGAGAGGTGGAACTCAAAACTGCTCAACTTCCTGATCAAAACCTGCCTGGAGAAAAGAAACATACTCAGCTGGAGAAGAATTAAATCAAGACATAGCTGGGGAAAATCCAAACAATACTCTTCTGGGGAAAATCCGAACTGGTATTCAACTGAGGAATATTGGATTTCATGAGTCCAACACATTGTAACAAATCTCGAGGAAAGCCACCATCTTGTTAACAAATGTAAGGGAAACTTGGTTACATCCATGGGAACAAACTCTGCTAGGGAATTATCAACAAACTTTACCGGGGAGGACAATGAAGAACTCTGATTGAGGAGAATATCGAGTTTTGTTGTGTTAAATCAACCGTAAAACAATAATTAACTTTTGCCCTAAATTGCATGGTCTATAAAAAAATTTCTCTAGAAGAAACTTTGTACCATCAGGACTTGAGATAATCTTCCCCAGTGTCTTCAAACTTTGAGAGATTCGTCGAATCTCGGCGTAACTGCCCCAGATTGACTGTACTCGGCATATTCTTTAACCAAAGGAGTATTCAAGCTTTGCCCCTGGTGTTGCGGTGAGAATCGGATATCAAGCTATTAATTAACTTGAATCACACATCCTTGAAATTCACCACCGAGCTTTGATTTATCCAAAGGAAAGGGTAAAGATCGAAGAAAACCTTATTGCGCTATGTGAAGACACGGCTAAGAGATCGGGGGTTCGGGGGTTGGTTATACTAAGGGAAGTTATTAGCACCCTAAGTATCTGTAGTACACTACATGAACCTCTTGTTTGTATTTGTGTTATGTTATGCTTGCTTGCTAAGGATCTATGCTAAGGGTAAAGGTAAAAACCTAAGTGCTAAAGGTGAAGACCTAAGGGTATATACACTAAGTATGCTCGCCAAGACGTCGCTTCTTGTGCCTACGTATCTTGACTAAAGAATCAGAGCATTCGTAGTTCACCTCACTAAGGGTGAGGAACCATTGACTATGGCCAAAGTTCCAAGGGGGAATGAGTAAGATACTCATATAGAGTTGAAGAACTCTTTAAGACTACGTTGTAGAGGTAAGTGAAAACTCAAGATTATGATAATCACATAGAGTTTAAGAACTCTAACCTAATTCTAAGTTGTGATGTAAGTGGCTCTAATGAGGCAAAAAGAAAGATGAGGCTCTATGACTTTGAGGTCAAGAGGGAAAGTGGCTCTAATGAGGGCAAAGGTTGATAAGTGCTACCTATGACTTTGAGGTCAAGGGTGAAGATGGCTACCTATGACTTTAAGGTCAAGGGTGGAAGATGGCTACCTATGACTTTGAGGTCAAGGGTGGAAGATGGCTACCTATGACTTTGAGGTCAAGGGTGGAGAGATGGCTATGAGGCCAAGATGGCTACCTATGACTATGAGGTCAAGGGTGGAGAGATGGCTATGAGGCCAAGATGGCTACCTATGACTATGAGGTCAAGGGTGAAGAGATGGCTAAGAGGCTAAGATGGCTACCTATGACTATGAGATCAAGGGCGGAGAGATGTTACCTATGACTATGAGGTTTGTTGAAGCTAGAATAGCAGCAAGCAAAAATATATAAGTAACCCAGTTTTGTCCTCTCCACGGGGATCAGTGCGAGGGAAAGAATGCCATTCAACGGTTTCTATATTTCTAAGCTAATGATTCAAAAGTTCTGGTTTAAAGCGAACCAAAAGCAAATGCGGAAAATTAAAGGAACAAAAAGCAAGTAAATAACAATAACACATTCTTTGGAGAAGAGAAACTCAATAGAGATCAACCGATAACACATGCATTCTTCTAATCAAGTAAACACAAATCAATCATTCGCCTAATATCCTCATGTATCACTCACAACAGAGGTTATGTCTAACGTAACATCGAGAGAACGACCGTATTGTCTCATCGGTGATGTCTCACACAACTCAACAACACAGAGAAGTAAGAACTGATACTCACGCAAGTGTTAAGTCTAAATCTATCTCTAGAGTTCAGACAAAATAGAGATTACTATAACATCCATATCAGATAAATGATTTATTCGTATTAAACCAAGATCAAAATGCGTACACATGCTTAACCCTTTTTTACATGTATTCAACTAATTTGCCCAATGGATGTGAATATCCTTCTTCATCGCTATTATCACGCATCCTCGTGATACCGTATCGATCCTACTCATGCTACCCATGCTACTTAATCAACACAATACAACAAAAGATAAAATGAATATCAACTCACAAAACCATGTCAAAAGCTTGCTCATTAATAGAAAAAAATCTAAGATCAAAGATTTGTAAAGGTTTTGTCAAGACCACAAATAATCAATCAAAGACAACAACAATAGAAAATCAGAATTCATTCACAACCATACATTAGATGAAATACAATAGGTATCAAGAGATTTACATACAAAACCTCAACAAATAGAGAATACAAAGAGAAGAAAGGAGAATAACCATTTTCTCCTTGTTTGTCAGAGCCGATTGAAGCAAATCCAACTCCGGATCATCAATATGCATCCTCTAATGTTGTTTCTAAGCATCTCTACTCCTAAAATATGTTTGATGAAGTTGGGAGAAATTTCCCCCAAAAACATACTCAAAAAATAGTGTTTTTGGCCTTAAATGGTTTTTCAGTCCGCACAGTTTTGCCCGGCGGTGTTTTGGGGCGCCCGGCGGTGAAAGGAGGCTTATTTTTGCAATTTTCAGTGTTGTTCCTGAGCGCCCGGCGCTGGAAATACCGCCCGGTCCTGCAGAGGCGCAGCACACCCGAACAGCAAAAATCCAGCACTTGGGGGTGGTTGGTAAGGATTTTGCCTCCATCCTTGTTGATTTTGGTTGTTGCCTCAAGGTTGATAACCTTGTTGATTTTGGTGTGGTTGTTGAGAACTTTGGTAAGGAGGTCATCCTTGATACCCTTTAGTCGGATTTCCAGCATAATTTACCCCCTCCACAACCGGAGGACAATATTCGGTAGGATGATCTCCCCTACACAATTCACATACCAAGACCTGCACGTTTTTACTCGAGGAGTCATGGATTTCTTTAAATTATTGAGGAAGTTTAGACATTTTTTTCGTCAACAACTCAACTTGCTGGGATAATAACTTGTTTTGAGCAAGTATAGCATCATTGGTTCCCAGTTCCAAAACTCCTGGTGTCCTTTGAGAAGGGCCACGGTTATGGCTTCCCTGATGATCATTTAAAGCCATCTTATCAATAATGGCAGTGGCTTCTTCGGCACTTTTGGTCATTAAGGGTCCATCAGCGGTGGCATCCAACAAGGTTTTATGCACTAGTTGAAGCCCATTCCAAAAAATATGAATTTGAGACAACTCATCAAAGCCATGCCCCTTGCATTTTCTCAACATAGATTTGAATCTCTCCCACGCTTCGTTGAGAGATTCGTTGGCACCTTGCGTGAACACTACTATTGCGGTCTTGGCCTCCATAAAACGATTATGTGGGAAAAATCGCTCCAAAAAATTTTCTTCAAGTGAATTCCAATCAGTCATTATTGTCGTCAACTGATCAAGATACCATTCCTTGGCCTTCCAAATGAGGGAATGCCGGAATAGTCTCTTAAAAATAGATTCCTCTCATAGAACTTGGTTAGATGTGTAAAAGGATCCTCATGATCCATACCAGTAAAAGGACTTTGGTATAGCAGTTGGAGAATACCAGTCTTCATTTCTGAATGACGACCGTTCTGTGCATTGCGAGCAAACTGTTTAAGCTAGAATAGCAGCAAGCAAAAATATATAAGTAACCCAGTTTTGTCGTCTCCACAGGGATCAGTGCGAGGGAAGAATGTCATTCAACGGTTTCTATATTTCTAAGCTCATGATTCAAAAGTTCTGGTTTAAAGCGAACCAAAAGCAAATGCGGAAAATTAAAGGAACAAAAAGCAAGTAAATAACAATAAAACATTCTTTGGAGAAGAGAAACTCAATAGAGATCAACCGATAACATATGCATTCTTCTAATCAAGTAAACACAAATCAATCATTCGCCTAATATCCTCACGTATCACTCACAACAGAGGTTATGTCTAACGCAACATCGAGAGAACGACTGTATTGTCTCATCGATGATGTCTCGCGCAACTCAACAACACAGAGAAGTAAGAACTGATACTCATGCAAGTGTTAAGTCTAAATTCTATCTCTAGAGTTCAGACAAAACACAGATTACTATAACATCCATATCAGATAAATGATTTCTTCGTATTAAACCAAGATCAAAATACGTACACATGCTTAACCCTTTTTTTACATGTATTCAACCAATTTTCCCAATGGGTGTGAATATCCTTCTTCATCGCTATTATCACGCATCCTCGTGATACCGTATCGATCCTACTCATGCTACCCATGCTACTTAATCAACACAATACAACAAAAGATAAAATGAATATCAACTCACAAAACCATGTCAAAAGCTTGCTCATTAATAGAAGAAAATCTAAGATCAAAGATTTGTAAAGGTTTTGTCAAGACCACAAATAATCAATCAAAGACAACAACAATAGAAAATCAGAATTCATTCACAACCATACATTAGATGAAATACAATAGGTATCAAGAGATTTACATACAAAACCTCAACAAATAGAGAATACAAAGAGAAGAAAGGAGAAGAACCATTTTCTCCCAGTTTGTCAGAGCCGATTGAAGCAAATCCAACTCCGGATCATCAATATGCATCCTCTAATGTTGTTTCTAAGCATCTCTACTCCTAAAATATGTTTGATGAAGTTAGGAGAAAGTTTCCCCAAAAACATACTCAAAAAATAGTGTTTTTGGCCTTAAATGATGTTTCAGTCCGCACAGTTTCGCCTGGCAGTGTTTTGGGGCGCCCGACGGCGAAAGGCGGCTTATTTTTGCAAGTTCCAGTGTTGTTCCTGAGTTCCCGGCGCTGGAAATACCACACGGCGCTGCACCGCCCGGCCCTGCAGAGGCGCACCACACCAGAACAGCAAAAATCCAGCACTGTTCTATTCGTAACTTTTGAACCGTAACTCCGTTTTTCGCCCGGTTTGAAGTGCTGGAAAGCTTATTCAATGCTCTATTCAATAATGGCAAGATATCATTGATTGAATACTTGGAAAAATAAATGTAAATCAATTAAACTCAATGATATTTACACGATAACGCAATATATACACTATAACGTAAAGTAGACGTATTTACAAACAAATAGGGGTTTATTCAAACGATTTCAACAAAAAGTATCGATAAGTGCAACAAAAATTATATACAAAAATAGGTACATTTTGCACTTATCAAGGTCAAGGGTTGATAGATGTTACCTATGACTATGAGGTCAAGGGTTGATATATGGCTCTAATGAGGCCAAAATGGTAATGAGCTATCTATGACTTTGAGGTCAATAGAGAGACTTTCCTTTGGAAGGAGGGGAAGACAACTTCTTGTAAAGCCAAGTGTTGAAGGGGAACCAAAGTATGAGTGATAAAAAATAATAGTTCAAGAACTCAAAGGGGATAAACATCCAAAGGTCAAATAGCCTCAAGCAAGTATGAATAACATCAAAATATTGAAGTAAACATCCATGTGGATTACCTTTAAGTATGAACAAGATTAAGTATGACAAAGTATAATGAGATGATGCACAACAATATGAACATGAATAAGTGATAAAATTGGCAAGACAAAGCACTCTTGAACCAAGAAGTTATAAGGGAAACAAGCTTTTCAAATCACAAATCAACACATAATCAACTTACAAGACACATTAAGAAGTGCCATAAAGAAACTAGGTCAAGACTAACTTGAAAACATGGGTGAAATGAGGAGTATATTAATGAGGTGTTCAAAGATAAGGGAATGGACACACAATTCCAAAATCAAAGCCTAAACTCAAGTTCAAACATTTGAGAATGAGTGTGTGAAGTGTCATACAAAGTTTGGCAAAATAGCCTCCTCAAAGTAAAACTTCAAGGTGAAGTATAAAAGGCATCGAGCCTAAGAATCGAGGGTCAAACAAAGTAATTAAACCTAATCAAACGACCTCATCAAGGTAAAAAAATATCCTTACAACAACCTCCTAATGTGTCCTAAGACACTCTAGAAAATCAACTCAAAAAGATAATGAGAAGTGATTATTTTGAAAGATTGTTCACAAACTAGGTCAAGAATTACTCCTACTCTTTTAAAATCAGAAATAATTACTAAAATAAAAGGAAAATGAAAATGAAAATTTTAGAAAATTAATTTAAACCTTAAAATATTAGTATGAAAATTTTTAGAATTTTTTATTAAAAAAACTATTTTTATTAAAGCAATATGTAATGAAAACAAAAAGTGAAAATATTTGAAATGCACCAAGACAGGGGGTGTACTAGTAAACTTAGCATGAACTAGGTTTGAGTTTATACGCACATGGGCCTTCTAGCAGGGGGTGTGGTTAGCGAAATGCAAAGGCCCGTGGTCCAAAGTGAAATAAAACATTCAGCCAAGTGATACATTAAGTTGCCGTGTACAAAAACATGTAACATTGTTATCATCCGGTCACTTGGTCCATAAGTGACTACACGACAAAAACACTCACCGGCCTATCCTATATTGCCACACATCATCTTCAACATGCACACCATGCAAACCCTGAAAACCTTACGTGAACCAGAGGAAAAAAACATGGTTTCCTCTCTACTTGCTCAATCATTTTCAATCCCATTTCTCAAGCAAAATCAACAAAACAAAAAACCTAAATGGAGTATTCAGATAGCAGAGTGATACCATGCTTCAAATGATTTAAAATAATAACTCAAACACAGAACAAAATGGTACACAAGTTGGACATTCAAACTGATCTTAACACACTACATGATGGTGTATGGTCAGTATCACAAGCAGACAACCATGCCACCATCTCAAATCAATATGTATATAAAGTATAAATAACATTATAACACTCAGAAATGGTGAACTTAATCATGAAAGCATGAAGACATGGAAGAGGCTTACCAAGTGGAGACAGTCCATTGCTTCTTCAACTTGGAAACTATGAAATCCAACAAACTCAACTCCTTCCCTTTGCTGATGATGATGTGTAAGAACCTGATTGAAATGTGCGGCTTCTGGCTTCCTCTTAGTTGCTCACGAGCTTTCTCTCATTTGAATGATGTGTTTGTAGTAAATGGTAGATGTTATGTTGTGATGTGTAGAACTAATGAGGGTGAGTCTCCTTTTATAGCAAAAGCCAACTAGTTAATGGCTTTGAAACTCAGTTGATATTGGTTTTGTCCAAGAGGAAAACATGTTAGGGTTCGGATACTACAAGCATGGCTCTTCTACTCTCTCAACATTGAGCCAAGTGAAAGTCATTGGTTGCATCTCTTAGGGTTCATGTCAGCAGAAGAAATGAACAAGGACCAAGAGAGTTGTGGTACAAGAAAACCTTACACGATGGTTTATAGCTTTACTTTTTGTATGTCGACTGTAAAGTACAAAGTACATGGTACTTCGATGGTTTCTTTCACGGGTTTTGTGGTAAAGCATGTCTTGAAAACTGATGAGAAAAGGTCAGTAGAATGTACCTGATGTCTGGCTAGGATTTAGTTCAGATTATAGTTCAAAATGGAAGGCATGGTTTGGCATGAAACAAACAATGGTCCTCTCTTGATCACACGATAATTTCCTAAACAATGAGCTAAATGAAACAATTCTTGATCTTTTTGAAAAATGGCATGGAGTGGAGTAACTTTGATGTTGTGGAAAGGTTGAGGTAAAGACTAGAAACATGTGAAAAATTCGTGACAAGGTTTGGTGATCACAAAGAATTAAAACCTGAATTTTTCTAAGTGTAGAATATCATGGCAACATGACCACTTAAGAGCACAATATCTTGGAGGATACTTCACCAAATCTTGAGGTTCTTGGCCCAATGGAAAGTAGGCATTTGATAGAACAACTTTCATGTGGAAAGCTTCTTGAGATGAGGTTTAGAATTGTGAGAAAAAATGTCATGAAGTCATGCACACCATGCTGTCCAAGAGAACTTAGAAAAATTTCTAAGTTACAACTCTTTTTTCAATTTTGAAACACCAACTTTAGAACAACATAACTTGAGATTGAATCATCCAAATGAGGAGTTCTACACATGCTTGGAAAGCTTGAAGAACAAGGAACAACTTTCATGTCCAAAGATTTTGGATTTGAATCTTGGAACCATGTGAAAAATGGAGTTAAAGTTGTGTTCAAAATTAGGGCAAAAAGATCAAAATTTCACTAAGTCATAAAGATGTCTTATCTTCCAAGTCTCATAACTTAAAAATCAAGCCTTTTTTGAAGAAAGGTCCTCTAATACACTTTGAAGTTCATGACAAGAGCTTCCATTTGAGCTTTGAGTCACCCAATTTTGATGTGTGGTTTGAAAGTTATGACCTTCCCAAGTTTGCACAAGGAGTGAACTTTTCGCACAAAGAAAACTTTAAGGACCAAACATTACCCTCTCTGCAAGAAACCTTTCAAATGTCAATCTTCCATGCTCTAACTAAAAAATTAGACATGTCTTGATGGAATATGGCTTGAATACTTCATTTTGGATCAAAAATCTCAAAAGTCAAAGGCTTGACTTTTCAGTCAAAACCCTAGTTTTCTTTAGGAATTCAACTGGATGATCTCTGATGATCTTGCATCCTTAATCTCTTCAAGTGCCAATGGATGACCTCTAAGGATGTTTATTAACATATGGAATAAGGTCCCAAGGCTTAGGATCACACCTTGATCAAGATCAAAGGCAATGGTTGACTTGTCCTGGCAAAAACCCTAATCTGGGGTCGGATGAATTTGTGGCTCATTGCACTTGTGATGGGAGCCAAACACACTTGATTTCTTGTTGAATAAGACCTCTTGGATGTATGTGAGCTCAATTAGTTGATGAACCAATCAAGACATTGACTATCACAACAAGATTCCTTAGTGATTCTTCAAGTTAAAACCCTAATTCTTGTAACTCTTGATCTGATGGTTTCTTCTTGATTTCTCTTAACCCAATCTCATGAGATCATTGCACATGATTTGAGAACTTCATGGCAAGCCTCCAAGACCAAATAGTTGCACTTTAGGAGCCACAGTTGCTTTCTTAAATGGATGACTTCACATGCCACTCTCAACCAACTAGTGAACACTTGTGATGGTTGTATGGAACCAAAGGATGTCTTAGGAGACCTTGAAACATGTGAGTGCTTGGCTTATTGACTTTGCCCTCTTTCTTGTGCAAACCCTAGATTTCACATAAAAGAAACAACTAGCAAGATATAGTGGTTATTTAATAATGCATAGATGACTGAACCCTAAATGCAAATGCAAGATGTTATGACATCTAAGGGGTAAAATTTGGGGTATAACAGTTGCCCCTATTTGAATAGCTTTACCGGATGGCACGAGAGATGGTAATCCTCAGGAAATCAAGGTGAAAGGTATTTAAATATAGCAAACCGAATTTTTTCCCTTAGATGGAATGCATATGCTAAGGACAGGCAACAGACGTGCAAATGCTGACATCCATGAACATATAATATGATGATATGATGTCATGATGGTGCGAAATACAGACAAAACAAGACACCAAAGGACAAAGGGCAAACAACTACAAGTGAGCCTCACTTAGGAGGGACAAAGGTTTAGCATCCACAGACAAGACTCACTGGGGATGCAGGTTGACAACCAACCAAAGAGACTTACTGGGGAGGAAGAAAGGTCTAGTATCCACAAGCAAGACTCATTGGGGATGCAGGTTAACAACCAACAAAAGAGACTCACTGGGGAGAGACTAAGGAAACACTGGGGATAGAAAAACAAAATGAGAGGAATCCCACAGATCCTTACTAGAGAGGGAGGTCAGATAGATATTCTCCACTGGGGAAAGATCCAGGGAGATGGACGACAGGTTCATATATGACTGGACGACATTGGGGATAACCAAAAGGGGAGGCACATTCTTTACTGGGGATGAAACCAGAAAGAAGACATGATCTCCACTGGGGATCAATTTGAAATAAAAAGGATAAACACCCAACAAAATATTTTCTGGGGATTTCTTATACTAAAGAGTTCAAACGGAATCTTCAAGAAAAGCCAGAAAAGACAGAGACAAACACAAACTCTGCGTGCACCATATGATGATGATCAAAAGGACTTTCAAAGGGATATCGGTAATGACAAAACCTCTGCTGGGGATAAAATTAAGGTGCCAACAATGATTGGACTCAGAAATAACACACCAGTAAACACTGGACTCACAGTATCAATTCTGAAATAACGCCAGTAAACACCGGACTTGGGTATAACAACAATGATTTGATGAACACCAGACTTACATGTTGACCAATATTAAAACATGCCAGTCAACACTGGACATAGACAAAGGAATGTGCCAGTAAACACTGGACTTTGGGTTCATATCTGACCTGAGTTTCAAACGATGCCAGCAATCTCTGGACTTTAGGTTCATATTTGACCTGATGTTGAAACAATGTCAGTCAACACTAGACTTTAGGTTCATATCTGACCTAAGTTTCAAACGATGCCAATCAACACTGGACTTTAGGTTCATATTTGACCTGATATTGAAACAATGCCAGTCAACACTAGACTTTAGGTTCATATCTGACCTAAGTTTCAAACGATGCCAGTCAACACTGGACTTTAGGTTCATATTTGACCTGATATTGAAACAATGACAGTCAACACTGGACTTTAGGTTCATATTTGACCTAAGTTTCAAACGATGCCAGTCAACACTGGACTTTAGGTTCATATCTGACCTGAGTTTCAAATGATGCCAACAATCACTGGACTTTTGGTTCATATTTGACTTGATGTTGAAATAATGCCAATCAACACTGGACTTTATGTTCATATCTGACCTAAGTTTCAAACGATGCCAGTCAACACTGGACTTTAGGTTCATATTTGACCTGATATTGAAACAATTCCAGTCAACACTGGACTTTAGGTTCATATCTGACCTAAGTTTCAAACAATGCCAGTCAACACTAGACTTTTAGGTTCATATTTGACCTGATATTAAAACAATGCCAGTCAACACTGGACTTTAGGTTCATACTGACCTAAGTTTCAAACGATGTCAGTCAAAACTGGACTTTTAGGTTCATATTTGACCTGATATTGAAACAATGCCAGTCAACACTGGACTTTAGGTTCATATCTGACCTAAGTTTCAAACAATTCCAGTCAACACTGGACTTTTAGGTTCATATTTGACCTGATATTGAAACAATGCCAGTCAACACTGGACTTTAGGTTCATATCTGACCTAAGTTTCAAACGATGTCAGTCAACACTGGACTTTTAGGTTCATATTTGACCTGATATTGAAACAATGCCAGTCAACACTGGACTTTAGGTTCATATCTGACCTAAATTTCAAACAATGCCAGTCAACACTGGACTTTACGATATCAATAAAGACCGATATAAAAACAATGTCAGTCAACACTGGACTTAACAAACTCCCAATAGCACGCCAGTAAACACTGGACTTGGAAACCAATTTGAGTTGGAAGCATGCCAGTAGACACTGGACTTTACAATATTGATAAAGACCGATATAAAAACAATGCCAGTCAACACTGGACTTAACAAACGCCCAACAACACGCCAGTAAACACTGGACTTGAACACCAATTTGAGTTGGAAGCATGCCAGTAGACAGTGGACTTTACGATATCGATAAAGACCGATATAAAAATAATTCCAGTCAACACTGGACTTAGGATACCAATTTGAGTTGGATAAAAGAATGCCAGTAAACACTGGACTTAGACACCAATTTGAGTTGGCCTGAAGACAGAGATTAAACATCAGATATGACATTACCGGGGTTGCATAGTGATGACTAAACTTTCTGGGGAATATGGATAATAAGTAAATTTTGACACATGCTGGTTGCTTAATGAGCAAATTTTCTCAAATAAAGAGAAAAACCATCAGAGTTTTCATCTACTTTCTCATAGAGCAGCATTTTGATAGATATGAATTGGGTACAGGCTTTGCCGTGGAATCGTCTCTTACAATAAAATCCTTGTGGAGAGGGTAACTCAAATAAAGAGAAACCGTTTGTAAGGTCTTTGACAAAATCATTTTGACAAACTTCGAGGGGAGTACCCCTTGTAATTGCAACAGGTTAAATAACACCAAGGTCGGATAAGCTTCTAGGGAGACTCTTCCACTTATCATCATAGAAAACAAGCTTCTCAAAGTGACTACCACTTGTCGTTGGGTATGAATTCCAAGGAGATGTTGTTATCACAATACTGCTGGAGGAAAGATTTTGTCTTCAATAAGGATTTGTAAAAGAATCTTCCTGCAAGACACCATGCAAAATAAATGCACGTTCAAACTGAGTTCAGTAACCTAATCAGGCTTAAAATCACACTTGTCAGGGACCAAAGTTCAATCTAGGAACAAGCCAGAAAGAAACGGTCAAGCAGAACTCCAACCATTGAGGAATGAACTCAAATGGGATTTATCTTATCCAAACGCGGAAAAGATAACTGAAGCAACCATCATCCACGAGAATCAAACTCTGTGGGGAATTCAGAAAGGATGTGGACTTTATGCATAAGGGCTGACAACTCTATTGGAGAGAAGAGACAAACCCAATCACTTGGGGGGTAAAACACCAAAGTGAACCAAAACAGGTAAGCACCAAGAAGGTAGCAAAAATGCTCAAATGCCATGCATATGTATGAATGCATGTATGCCATGTTTATGCTTATGCTTATGCTGACAAAACAGACAAAGGAAGCAAAACTGAGATGAAATAAACATCTCAACAAGGATACCCAGCCAACCTCATCAGATTGGACAATCATTAGGGATGAACATGTAGAAACACCAGTTCTATTTCAAGGTTAGAACCTTCTCTGGTAGAAAAGAGTATTCCACTCGGAGTGTAACATCATGACTTCACTAGGATTGCCGTCATGAGCCTGATTTCTTCGCTGGAGGAGGAAAATCCATGGAGAACTACCAAGAATCAACTGAAGTAACAATTTAACTGGGGAGCTGGCAAAGCATATCACAAGAACTAAGTGGTTCTGCACTTTAACTTGTATGATGATCATCTTCAAGTCCTATCTGCCCCAGATTACATGCTCTGTCGGAAGAAAATACCAAGAGGATTTTACAGAAGAATTGGCATACAAGATGTCCTAATGTCTTCAAACTCTTGGAGAGATTCATAAATCTCGACGTAACTGCCCCAATTTAACTGCATTTGCATGATGAGGTCCTCGAACTTGCTCTTCAGACTGTGGGAGTCACAACAGGGAAACAAACTTGTCCCATGCTAGGTGGTTGATCAGTGAAGTAGATGTCCCAGATTGACTGACCTTTGAAAGATTTGTCTAATCTTGACCTGATTGCTTCTAATTAACTGGTCTGTGAGGATAAGCCATCAAAAGGATTTTACTGAAGAATTGGCATACAAGATGCTTCAATATTTTCACTCTTGAAGAGATTCGATGTAACTGTCCCAGTTTAACTGTATTCACAATACAAAGTCCTTGGATTGTGGTAGTAATAATTGGGAAGTAAACTTGTCCCTGATGGTGGGTCATTGGAGTCCTTGCCTTAAAACACTTCTCATAAGATGACCTCAAAAAAGGTTTGTCCCAATATTCTGAATTTGAAGAGTTCGGCCCCTGTTTCACCAATGCTTGGGATGGTTGATTAACAAAATCCTCCAAATTGATTGCCCCAGACTGAGCTTCCTTTACCAAGTCAAATTCCCTAGCTGGCTGCATTTGTTAGGATCCCTTTGATATTGAATTGTCTTGCAAACAAGTATTGTTCATTTTAAAAAAATTGGCAATTTCAACGTAACATTCATGCAAGCTTTTGAAATCAAATTTTATTGATGAAACGCACATAGTGGAGTAATTAAATAATCAATGCTTAATACCCTTTTTAGTCCCTTACGTATGCCTCTGGGTCCATTTTGGTCCTCTTTCTTTTAAAAGTTCCAAATTGGTCCCTTACGTTGTCTAACATAATCAAAGTAGTCCTTTTCGTCAAATATTGGCAAACGGTGTTAGTTGAGATGACTTGTCAACTGAGGTGGTGTTAGTTGAGATGACGTGTCAGTTGAGGTGGCGAAACATGACTACATGGCAGAATTATTTTTTATTAATTTTAATTAAGTTTAAAAAAAAATCTATTTAAATTAAATTTTACAAACTTTAATATAAAATATTTGGGCCTAAAGCCCATGTTCTTCACAACAGCCCAATAATCAAGTTTTATTATTGCAATGTGAACAAACTATATAAACACTTAAATCTGTTGTTGAATATTCAATATGGGACTTCACAAACCCCATGAAAGCAACACAGTTTCATGTACATGATTATTATCTCCTTGTTAGCTACATGTTATGCTAATTTCAACCAAGACTTTGATCTAATATGGGGTGATCATCGTGCTAAGATATTCAACAATGGTCAGCTTAACGAAATTGCTTAACAGTAAACATGCTTACTTGACATGTTTTGTTTTGTATTGATTACACCAGGGGATAGAGCAGAACCTTAACGAAAACTGTACGAGTGCGCTTTCCTATCCAGACTTGGTATGTTTCACTTTTGGACAAGATTTAATGTTGGAAAATTGTATTCTTGTAAATATGTATTTTTCTCAAGGTTTTGGGTGAAGGAAAATTCAGTGAAGAATATTTAAGCTATTTTTTGGAAGGTTTTCAGGAAATCCAGACGACCTGTAATTGAATTTTTTAAGGTTTTCTTGTAAGATTCAAACTCAATGTGTTCAATTATGTAAATTATATATGCAATATATATTTTTGTTGAAGTTGTGGATTTGTGTTCGTATTGATAAGTTCGACACGCTTTTGAATTGAACTCTTCATATGTTTTTATTTTAATGAAACTCTTTATTTGTCCTTTTCTATATTATTATTGTAATCCATGTTGTTAGTAATGTATTGTGTTAGACAAAATGTAATTTACAATGTTGTTTTCTTATCTTTAAGGAGTGCGATTAAATTATGATACAAAGAATCTCTGAGGAATGGATCGAGATGAAAACTAAAATAGGATATGGTAAGTGAGTCACAAGGCAAAATCCAGATGTCAACAAATCTGAGAAACAGCTTGCTTTTAGCAGTGACTTGGTCTTGGTCTTGGATTCTTCCCTAGTGGTGAGTACTATCACAAGAAAAAAGTTCATGTACGATACTATTTATAATTCCGTGAAAAACAGTTGTATAAATTAATGTAAGGGAATGCTTGCATTCAAGATTAAACTCAACAAAATTAATTCTAATGGATAATGTTCAATCTTGATTGCTATAATCATTATCTCATGAAGATCTTACAAGATTCGGACATATGTCATGATTTTTTTTCATGCAGTGCTTCTTTCCACAATATGCATTGAAATACATATATCAACACCGTATTTTATCTTGAACTCTGCCTATGATGTATTCCAAGTATGCTTAACTTTATATGTTGCACATTCAATTAAATTCATAGTTGGTGAACAATGAAATTATAATAGACTTAAAATTTCAACAGTTCCATCATATATTGGCGCCACCTTCAGCTGATCCCCTCGGGCACTGGAATCACTGCAGGGTGAACATATCGACATGCACACCAGCCCAAATTAACACATTGCAAGGTTCCTCTTTCAACTCTTATTTCATCAATTTCACATTTTTAGTGTTTATAAATAGAACTGACATTTCTTAATCCAATGCACTTTGCTCAGGTTTTAGGCTCAGCATGCTTGTAACTTTGAAACCGTTCTACTTTTATTCGAAAAGAGGGGGAATGTTCATAAATTCATGTTTTGCTCATTGCCAAAGTGAATCACAAGAAACATGGTTTGGAGACGACTCTCCTAGAATAAACAACAAGGTACCAATCTCTTTGACCACAAGACATGATGATAATCTTATCTTGTTAATTGTATGTAAAATTTTAACTAATTTAAAGTGTGAACTTTAGCATAGCAAATGTTTAATCAGCAACATCGCTAAACTTCACCTTTTACAGACTATTGCAGAAGCAGTTGGTGATTGGTATTTTAGTAGAAACAGAAGCAATTGGTGATTGGTATTTTAGTAGAAACAGAAGCAAGTGTTTTCATGAGGTTTGTGAAGTCCCACATTGAATATTCAACAACAGATTTAAGTGTTTATATAGTTTGTTCACATTGCAATAATAAAACTTGATTATTGGGCTGTTGTGAAGAACATGGGCTTCAGGCCCAAATATTTTATATTAAAGTTTGTAAAATTTAATTTAAATAGATTTTCTAAAAAACTTAATTAAAATAAAAAATAATAATTATGCCATGTAGTCCTGTTTCGCCACCTCAGCTGACACGTCATCTCAACTAACACCGTTTGCCAATATTTGATGGAAATGACTACTTTGATTATGTTAGACAACGTAAGGGACCAATTTGGAACTTTTAAAAGAAAGAGGACCAAAATGGACCCAGAGGCATACGTAAGAGACTAAAAAGGGTATTAAGCCAATAATAAAAAATAAAGGTGAATCTGGTCATTTACAGAATGACAGATGAAGTGGTCAACACACACAATTAGCAAAGATCATTAGGAGTCAGGTTAATCAACCTTGTTGTAGTATGCTTTCAATACAACCTTACCTCAATTAGGTCTTTTAAGGGTTGTAACGTGGCTTGGTTCATGGTTCATGAAATAAAGGATAAAGGCTCAAAGTTTGTTTGTCCCAACCCGTTCTTCATGATGAACTTCAATCCTATGCTCAGTTAACTTAGGCTATACATTCAGGTTCCTATTTGCTAGGAATTGAACTGATGATAGTTGACAAAGATTCAGACACCTAGGGTAGTCATTACTCCCTTACAACATTTGGTTATCCTTCATTGTTGAGGATTTGATGACCTCTTCTTGTTTTTACTGAGGTTTTGAGACCTCTTCTTGTTCTTGCTGAGGTTTTGAGACCTCTTCTTGTCTTTGCTGAGGTTTTGAGACCTCTTCTTGTCTTTGTTGAGGTTTTGAGACCTCTTCTTTTTGGTTGTCATACAAGCCCTTTTGTATAAGGCAAAGATTATGAGCTTCCCATCTTTCTTAGCTTTTGCCTTGAAAGGGACTCAGCTCATTCTTCGGGTAAGGATTTCATAACGATCCTTCCTTTTTGTCGCTTCGGGAATAACTTGTACAACAATTATTCATTTGATTTGAGAGAGCTGACTGGTGTCTTGCATGAAGCGCTTGCATTAGAATGTATACCTAAGTTAAACTGAGAAATACCCACCCCAAGGTTAAGATCACGGGTTTTTGTAAAGAAAGAAAACTCCTAATTCTAGGCTCGAAGGGGTTAGCTAGGGATTATCTTCCTTATTTCTCCAGTGTTTGGGAATTGAAACAACGCCTTACATCATCGGCGAAGTTTAATTAGAAACATACCACATCAATTATGCATATGATGTTTTCATCATCCTCCCCAATCTTTGCTTAAACAAACAGTTTGTTAAAGATACGCGGGTAGAAAAAGATAAAAAAAATTGCTTTTTATGAAAATAATAGTAAATGAGTGAATACGAATGGATTGACCCAAAAAATGCATGAACATTTCATTAATCTTGCCAATTCGAAAAACAACAGCTTTAAGCGAATACAAATTCAACATGCAAAGAAGATACAACAGAAAATCAAAATACAACCAGCTTTGGCAAATTGACTTCAGTAGCTTTCAACTTCCAGATCCAGACAGGGGAACACCTTCATCCTTGAATACTGTTCCTTGTGATACAGAACCTTAAGAGGCCTCACAAGTCCTTTGTCTTTTGCTTTGGGAGTCGATACAATGGCATCTGACTTACCTTCTTGAGGTTTCAGCAGCTTTAGTAAACTTAGCAGTCGCTCTTTAAAGTCCTTGCATTCTTCAACTGGATGCCCCATTGTACCAGTATGGAATTTGAATTCGACCTCTGGGTGATCCTCTTCGAGGATCAGATCCTTGTCATGGATCAACTTTTGCACCATAGCTTCTAACGCCAGGCAAGTATCCAAGTCATGACCTTCAGCCCTTTATTGAACTCCCACGTCAAGTTTGTATTGTTCCAAGGTCTTGGTACCGGGTTGTGAGGTCGCGGAGTCACCAACACGTTCTGCATCAATAGTGGGAAAATTTTGCTCTGCGGCACATGAATCGGCTTGTAGTAAACCTTGTCCCTTTTAACAGAATAGTTCTTCTTGTTCTAGCTTCGAGAACCTCGAGGAGAAGGAACCTTTGGAGGCTGAAACACTCTTTTAGTAGCCACCTGATGAGAATGACATCTGGGCGCATGACCAAATGTTGGTTGATGCGAGGTTCCCTTAAAGGCACGTTCTTGGCGTGGAAGAACCATAGGAGGTGGTGAAGTGATGACTTCTCTGGGTGTGACATGGTGAGCGTGCCCTTCCTTCTTCATCAAGTTTTGCAAGGTCTCCAAGACCCAATTCATCTGTCTTTTGAGGACTCAGATATCCTCCTTCAAGGCTTCCTGATTCTTCAAAATCTCGCTCATTGTTGAATGCAGAACAGGGCAAGCAGCAAAAATATTTATTTTCGGAAAGAATTCCCTCCGGGATTTATGTCAGGTCCACAGAGATCGGTTCGAGGGAAAGAATGCAGTTTGACAGTCTCTCGCGTTTATGAGTTTGGATTAGAATGGTTTAAAATAAGAAAACAGAAAAGTAAACATTAAAACAAGAAGAAATCATTCTTCAGAGAGAAAAACTCGTCCGGCAATGCATATAACTCGCTCCTCACAAACTTAAACTTACCGACCAGTTATACTCCACCTACAATACTCCTCAATATCACCCAACATCGCTCACAACAAAGGTTATGTCTAACGCACAGTTGAGATAACACCCGTGTCACTCTCTTCGTCACTCTCGCGAGCGAAGCCTCGAAACACGGAAGGCATTAAGATTCGACTCCTATTGAAGATGGTTAGCTCATAAATCTATCTCTAGAGTCCATAAACTAACAGATAATCATCCCTAATCGAAGTCCGCAAAGGTTATGTCTAACGCAGCCCAAACCCCGCGCATAAAGCAAAAATCAGAGACAATCACCAATACAGATTTGTAAAGCAAGTTTTATACAACGCCATGGGCGACAAATATACATGAGATCATAGTCAATACATATACACAACCCAACCATAAAGAAAAACACTAAGAAAAAGAGAAATGAACCAAACATCTCGCGGATTGTCAAAGCCGAGCGACGAGAGATCCACCCCGGTTCATCCGTATGCATGCTCCACAGTTGTTTTCTAAGCTCTCCAATGAAAAATGAAGTTTGATGGAATTAGGAACAAGAATCCCCAAAACCATAACATAAAAAGTGACTAAAATGAATTATATACATTTCAAATTCTGCACTGTTCGCTAGGCGAACAGATCATTCGCTAGGAGAATGCACGAAAATGGCACTTAAGTGCCTCTGAATAGTTAAACCGCCTCTTGCTTCCTTCAGAAGTTCGCTAAGCGAACGTTTTATTCGCCTAGCGAATGCTCGCTAGGAAGAAGCGAACGTTTTATTCGCCTAGCGAATGCTCGCTAGGAAGTTCGCGAAGCGAACTTAGGTCTCTTTCTCCTCTGCCTCTTTCTGGCCTCCTTCGCTGGGACCTTCGCCAGCCTTCGCTGGGCGAACATTCGCTGTCACACTCGCTAAGCGAACATGACAGAAAAACAGCCCCTTATTTTACCACAACTTCTGCACCGTAGCTCCGATTTACGCATGGTCGGAAGCCCTGGAAAGCTTATTCAATGCTCTTCAAAACAATGGCAAAATGGCCTTTATTAGTTACCTACAAAAATGTGACAAAATCACTTAAACTCAATGATATATACAAGAAAACGCAATATACACATGAAAACGTAAAGTAAACGTATTTATAAACAAATCGGGTATTATTCGCACGATATTTACCAAAAAGAATCGATAAGTGCAACAAAACATATATACAAAAATAGGTTCAAATTGCAATTATCAAACTCTCCCCAACTTACCTACTTGTTTATCCACAAACAAAAATCAAACAAACTTGAAAACACAAAAGCGATATCCAAAGAATGCCGAATCAACGGGTTTTGAAAAACGAAAACGAATGATTGGTTCAAATAAAAACGGTACACGCAAAAAGTAAATACTTACCACTGGCTACGACGACAACATAGTCACGAAACAAACGCAAAATACAAAAATCATGCCAAACGTTCTAAAACAACACAAGTTCCAAAATGAATCACACCTAGTAAAAACAATCATCGGTAGATGAAAAACACAAAATAAGGTACTTTACACTCACACAACACTCATGCAAACAAAAGACTAAATTATGCATACATCCACAAATTCACATTGAAAATACAATGGCAAGAATCACAAGGACTTTCAAGGTTGTAACGTGGTCGGGTAAACAAACAAGGGGCAATTACTAAAGGTAATTGAAACAAAAACTTGCCAAAACCTAAGAGAGTGAAAACTCACAAAGATTCACACACAAAATTTCAACCAACTTCTTCCACAATCCCAAGTGCTACACAACACACAATACTTATTTAGCATAATTATTGAAACTCTTTTTGTTTCCTTTTTCAATGATTTTTCTTTTTCTTCCTTTTTCAGTTTTTTTCTCTTTTTTTCTTTTCTTTTTCAATCCGCATAGAATCCAACCAATGAGTACACACAATCATCCTCTCCCCAACTTGAATTCAACCGCACCATCATGTGAATACTCCCTACTTTCTAAGGCAAGGAAAGAAAATCCATACAACAACACAAAGTTAAGGTCCAAGAAAAAACAAAATCCATTCAAAAATAAATGAATTAAATACTCATAGACGAGCATTAAGTTCAAATAGAAACATGGATCAAAAAGCTCAAAGGGGTTACGAATTCTCACACACTCACAAGGTGAATTGACTATTTGGCTAAGGTGGTTGTGCTCAAAATGAAAAAATTGCCTTGATCCTTTTCATGCATTCATATAAACATCACAAACAACAGATTCAACATAATAAAATCCAGTTAGAACAAGAATGTTGGTACTCCGCGCGTATATGAACAAACGGAAAGCCACCTCACAAAAAGGTTAGGAACTAAAGTGATTCACAATAGAACAAGTATACAAAAGAATGGATGGCATGGAAGTTTGTAAAATGCCGAAGTATCATGAATATGCTAAAGTATAGAAAGTGATAAACACATACCTTGGACGTGTACAAAACTTAACAATATCATTACCATACATCCGCGAGTTGAAATGAACCAACTTGGAAAATCATAAAAGCCTCCTCAAATAAGTCGACCAAGACTTGCAACCAAACAACAAACACAACTTTAGAAAAGAAAAACTATAAACATGCTTGTTTTACGTCGTAAGCTCGACGCCTTTACGGTGCTTAGCTAGCAACTTCCTTCATTCATGCCATGGTGATGTCTCACCGCGCAACCAAAAGCAAGCGTCTTAGCCAAACACTTGAACAAACGTTAAAAGAAACACAAATGTACAAGTATCAGTATAGACAAGTGAAAATATACAAAATACACGATATCTACAAAACTCAAAAATAAAGAAACTATCGCAATGCGATTCAATATCAAAACCAATCCCCGGCAACGGCGCCATTTTGTTTAATGCAGAATAGGGCAAGCAGCAAAAATATTTATTTTCGGAAAGAATTCCCTCCGGGATTTATGTCGTGTCCACAGAGATCGGTTCGAGGGAAAGAATGCCGTTCGACAGTCTCTCGCGTTTATGAGTTTGGATTAGAATGGTTTAAAACAAGAAAACAGAAAAGTAAACATTAAAACAAGAAGAAATCATTCTTCAGAGAGAAAAACTCGTCCGACAATGCATATAAATCACTCCTCACAAACTTAAACTTACCGACCAGTTATACTCCACCTACAATACTCCTCAATATCACCCAGCATCGCTCACAACAAAGGTTATGTCTAACGCACAGTTGAGATAACACCCGTGTCACTCTCTTCGTCACTCTCGCGAGCGAAGCCTCGAAACACGGAAGGCATTAAGATTTGACGCCTATTGAAGATGGTTAGCTCATAAATCTATATCTAGAGTCCATAAACTAACAGATAATCATCCCTAATTGAAGTACGCGAAGGTTATATCTAACGCAACCCAAACCCCGCGCATAAAGCAAAAATCAGAGACAATCACCAATACAGATTTGTAAAGCAAGTTTTATACAACGCCATGGGCGACAAATATATATGAGATCATAGTCAATACATATACACAACCCAACCATAAAGAAAAACACAAAGAAAAAGAGAAATGAACCAAACATCTCGCGGATTGTCAAAGCCGAGCGACGAGAGATCCACCCCGGTTCATCCGTATGCATGCTCCACAATTGTTTTCTAAGCTCTCCAATGAAAAATTAAGTTTGATGGAATTAGGAACAAGAATCCCCAAAACCATAACATAAAAAGTGACTAAAATGAATTATATACATTTCAAATTCTACACTGTTCGCTAGGCGAATGGACGAAAATGGCACTTAAGTGCCTCTGAATAGTTAAACCGCCCCTTGCTTCCTTCAGAAGTTCGCTAAGCGAACATTTTATTCGCCTAGCGAATGCTCGCTAGGAAGTTCGCGAAGCGAACTTAGGTCTCTTTCTCCTCTGCCTCTTTCCGGCCTCCTTCGCTGGGACCTTCGCCAGCCTTCGCTAGGCGAACATTCGCTGTCACACTCGCTAAGCGAACATGACAGAAAAACAGCACCTTATTTGACCACAACTTTTGCACCGTAGCTCCGATTTACGCACGATCGGAAGCGCTGGAAAGCTTATTCAATGCTCTTCAAAACAATGGCAAAATGGCCTTTATTAGTTACCTACAAAAATGAGACAAAATCACTTAAACTCAATGATATATACAAGAAAACGCAATATACACACGAAAACGTAAAGTAAACGTATTTATAAACAAATCGGGTATTATTCGCACGATATTTACCAAAAAGAATCGATAAGTGCAACAAAACATATATACAAAAATAGGTTCAAATTTCAATTATCAAACTCTCCCCAACTTACCTACTTGTTTGTCCACAAACAAAAATCAAACAAACTTGAAAACACAAAAGCGATATCCAAAGAATGTCGAATAAACAGGTTTTGAAAAACGAAAACGAATGAATGGTTCAAATGAAAACGGTACACGCAAAAAGTAAATACTTACCACTGGCTACGACGACAACATAGTCACGAAACAAACGCAAAATACAAAAATCATGCCAAACGTTCTAAAACAACACAAGTTCCAAAGTGAATCACACCTAGTAAAAACAATCATCGGTAGATGAAAAACACAAAATAAGGTACTTTACACTCACACAACACTCATGCAAACAAAAGACTAAATTATGCATACATCCACAAATTCACATTGAAAATACAAAGGCAAGAATCACAAGGACTTTCAAGGTTGTAACGTGGTCGGGTAAACAAACAAGGGGCAATTACTAAAGGTAATTGAAACAAAAACTTGCCTTAACCTAATGGAGTGAAAACTCACAAAGATTCACACACAAAATTTCAACCAACTTCTTCCACAATCCCAAGTGCTACACAACACACAATACTTATTTAGCACAATTATTGAAACTCTTTTTGTTTCCTTTTTCAAGGATTTTTCTTTTTCTTCCTTTTTCACTTTTTTTCTCTTTTTTTCTTTTCTTTTTCAATCCGCATAGAATCCAACCAATGAGTACACACAATCATCCTCTCCCCAACTTGAATTCAACCGCACCATCATGTGAATACTCCCTACTTTCTAAGGCAAGGAAAGAAAATCCATACAACAACACAAAGTTGAGGTCCAAGAAAAAATAAAATCCATTCAAAAATAAATGAACTAAATACTCATAGACGAGCATTAAGTTCAAATAGAAACATGGATCAAAAAGCTCAAAGGGGTTACGAATTCTCACACACTCACAAGGTGAATTGACTATTTGGCTAAGGTGGTTGTGCTCAAAATGAAACAATTGCCTTGATCCTTTTCATGCATTCATATAAACAACACAAACAACAGATTCAACATAATAAAATCCAGTTAGAACAAGAATGTTGGTACTCTGCGCGTATATGAACAAACGGAAAGCCACCTCACAAAAAGGTTGGGAACTAAAGTGATTCACAATAGAACAAGTATACAAAAGAATGGATGGCATGGAAGTTTGTAAAATGCCTAAGTATCATGAATATGCTAAAGTATAGAAAGTGATAAACACATACCTTGGACGTGTACAAAACTTAACAATATCATTACCATACATCCGTGAGTTGAAATGAACCAACTTGGAAAATCATAAAAGCCTCCTCAAATAAGTCGACCAAGACTTGCAACCAAACAACAAACACAACTTTAGAAAAGAAAAACTATAAACATGCTTGTTTTACGTCGTAAGCTCGACGCCTTTACGGTGCTTAGCTAGCAACTTCCTTCATTCATGCCATGGTGATGTCTCACCGCGCAACCAAAAGCAAGCGTCTTAGCCAAACACTTGAACAAACGTTAAAAGAAACACAAATATACAAGTATCAGTATAGACAAGTGAAAATATACAAAATACACGATATCTACAAAACTCAAAAATAAAGAAACTATCGCAATGCGATTCAATATCAAAACCAATCCCCGGCAACGACGCCATTTTGTTTAATGCAGAATAGGGCAAGCAACAAAAATATTTATTTTCGGAAAGAATTCCCTCCGGGATTTATGTCGTGTCCACAGAGATCGGTTCGAGGGAAAGAATGTCGTTCGACAGTCTCTCGCGTTTATGAGTTTGGATTAGAATGGTTTAAAACAAGAAAACAGAAAAGTAAACATTAAAACAAGAAGAAATCATTCTTCAGAGAGAAAAGCTCATCCGACAATGCATATAAATCACTCCTCACAAACTTAAACTTACCGACTAGTTATACTCCACCTACAATACTCCTCAATATCACCCAGCATCGCTCACAACAAAGGTTATGTCTAACGCACAGTTGAGATAACACCCGTGTCACTCTCTTCGTCACTCTCGCGAGCGAAGCCTCGAAACACGGAAGGCATTAAGATTCGACGCCTATTGAAGATGGTTAGCTCATAAATCTATATCTAGAGTCCATAAACTAACAGATAATCATCCCTAATTGAAGTCCGCGAAGGTTATATCTAACGCAACCCAAACCCCGCGCATAAAGCAAAAATCAGAGACAATCACCAATACAGATTTGTAAAGCAAGTTTTATACAACGCCATGGTCGACAAATATATATGAGATCATAGTCAATACATATACACAACCCAACCATAAAGAAAAACACAAAGAAAAAGAGAAATGAACCAAACATCTCGCGGATTGTCAAAGCCGAGCGACGAGAGATCCACCCCGGTTCATCCGTATGCATGCTCCACAATTGTTTTCTAAGCTCTCCAATGAAAAATGAAGTTTGATGGAATTAGGAACAAGAATCCCCAAAACCATAACATAAAAAGTGACTAAAATGAATTATATACATTTCAAATTCTACACTGTTCGCTAGGCGAATGGACAAAAATGGCACTTAAGTGCCTCTGAATAGTTAAACCGCCCCTTGCTTCCTTCAGAAGTTCGCTAAGCAAACTTAGGTCTCTTTCTCCTCTGCCTCTTTCCGGCTTCCTTCGCTGGGACCTTCGCCAGCCTTCGCTAGGCGAACATTCGCTGTCACACTCGCTAAGCGAACATGACAGAAAAACAGCCCCTTATTTGACCACAACTTTTGCACCGTAGCTCCGATTTACGCACGATCGGAAGTGCTGGAAAGCTTATTCAATGCTCTTCAAAACAATGGAAAAATGGCCTTTATTAGTTACCTACAAAAATGAGACAAAATCACTTAAACTCAATGATATATACAAGAAAACGCAATATACACACGAAAACGTAAAGTAAACGTATTTATAAACAAATCGGGTATTATTCGCACGATATTTACCAAAAAGAATCGATAAGTGCAACAAAACATATATACAAAAATAGGTTCAAATTTCAATTATCAAACTCTCCCCAACTTACCTACTTGTTTGTCCACAAACAAAAATCAAACAAACTTGAAAACACAAAAGCGATATCCAAAGAATGTCGAATAAACAGGTTTTGAAAAACGAAAACGAATGAATGGTTCAAATGAAAACGGTACACGCAAAAAGTAAATACTTACCACTGGCTACGACGACAACATAGTCACGAAACAAACGCAAAATACAAAAATCATGCCAAACGTTCTAAAACAACACAAGTTCCAAAGTGAATCACACCTAGTAAAAACAATCATCGGTAGATGAAAAACACAAAATAAGGTACTTTACACTCACACAACACTCATGCAAACAAAAGACTAAATTATGCATACATCCACAAATTCACATTGAAAATACAAAGGCAAGAATCACAAGGACTTTCAAGGTTGTAACGTGGTCGGGTAAACAAACAAGGGGCAATTACTAAAGGTAATTGAAACAAAAACTTGCCTTAACCTAATGGAGTGAAAACTCACAAAGATTCACACACAAAATTTCAACCAACTTCTTCCACAATCCCAAGTGCTACACAACACACAATACTTATTTAGCACAATTATTGAAACTCTTTTTGTTTCCTTTTTCAAGGATTTTTCTTTTTCTTCCTTTTTCACTTTTTTTCTCTTTTTTTCTTTTCTTTTTCAATCCGCATAGAATCCAACCAATGAGTACACACAATCATCCTCTCCCCAACTTGAATTCAACCGCACCATCATGTGAATACTCCCTACTTTCTAAGGCAAGGAAAGAAAATCCATACAACAACACAAAGTTGAGGTCCAAGAAAAAATAAAATCCATTCAAAAATAAATGAACTAAATACTCATAGACGAGCATTAAGTTCAAATAGAAACATGGATCAAAAAGCTCAAAGGGGTTACGAATTCTCACACACTCACAAGGTGAATTGACTATTTGGCTAAGGTGGTTATGCTCAAAATGAAACAATTGCCTTGATCCTTTTCATGCATTCATATAAACAACACAAACAACAGATTCAACATAATAAAATCCAGTTAGAACAAGAATGTTGGTACTCTGCGCGTATATGAACAAACGGAAAGCCACCTCACAAAAAGGTTGGGAACTAAAGTGATTCACAATAGAACAAGTATACAAAAGAATGGATGGCATGGAAGTTTGTAAAATGCCTAAGTATCATGAATATGCTAAAGTATAGAAAGGAATAAACACATACCTTGGACGTGTACAAAACTTAACAATATCATTACCATACATCCGTGAGTTGAAATAAACCAACTTGGAAAATCATAAAAGCCTCCTCAAATAAGTCGACCAAGACTTGCAACCAAACAACAAACACAACTTTAGAAAAGAAAAACTATAAACATGCTTGTTTTACGTCGTAAGCTCGACGCCTTTACGGTGCTTAGCTAGCAACTTCCTTCATTCATGCCATGGTGATGTCTCACCGCGCAACCAAAAGCAAGCGTCTTAGCCAAACACTTGAACAAACGTTAAAAGAAACACAAATATACAAGTATCAGTATAGACAAGTGAAAATATACAAAATACACGATATCTACAAAACTCAAAAATAAAGAAACTATCGCAATGCGATTCAATATCAAAACCAATCCCCGGCAACGGCGCCATTTTGTTTAATGCAGAATAGGGCAAGCAGCAAAAATATTTATTTTCGGAAAGAATTCCCTCCGAGATTTATGTCGTGTCCACAGAGATTGGTTCGAGGGAAAGAATGTCGTTTGATAGTCTCTCGCGTTTATGAGTTTGGATTAGAATGGTTTAAAACAAGAAAACAGAAAAGTAAACATTAAAACAAGAAGAAATCATTCTTCAGAGAGAAAAACTCGTCCGACAATGCATATAAATCACTCCTCACAAACTTAAACTTACCGACCAGTTATACTCCACCTACAATACTCCTCAATATCACCCAGCATCGCTCACAACAAAGGTTATGTCTAACGCACAGTTGAGATAACACCCGTGTCACTCTCTTCGTCACTCTCGCGAGCGAAGCCTCGAAACACGGAAGGCATTAAGATTCGACGCCTATGGAAGATGGTTAGCTCATAAATCTATATCTAGAGTCCATAAACTAACAGATAATCATCCCTAATCGAAGTCCGCGAAGGTTATATCTAACGCAACCCAAACCCCGCGCATAAAGCAAAAATCAGAGACAATCACCAATACAGATTTGTAAAGCAAGTTTTATACAACGCAATGGGCGACAAATATACATGAGATCATAGTCAATACATATACACAACCCAACCATAAAGAAAAACACAAAGAAAAAGATAAATGAACCAAACATCTCATGGATTGTCAAAGCCGAGCGACGAGAGATCCACCCCGGCTCATCCGTATGCATGCTCCACAGTTGTTTTCTAAGCTCTCCAATGAAAAATGAAGTTTGATGGAATTAGGAACAAGAATCCCCAAAACCATAACATAAAAAGTGACTAAAATGAATTATATACATTTCAAATTCTGCACTGTTCGCTAGGCGAACAGATCATTCGATAGGCGAATGCATGAAAATGGCACTTAAGTGCCTCTGAATAGTTAAACCGCCCCTTGCTTCCTTCAGAAGTTCGCTAAGCGAACGTTTTATTCGCCTAGCGAATGCTCGCTAGGAAGTTCGCGAAGCGAACTTAGGTCTCTTTCTCCTCTGCCTCTTTCTGGCCTCCTTCGCTGGGTCCTTCGCCAGCCTTCGCTAGGCGAACATTCGCTGTCACACTCGCTAAGCGAACATGACAGAAAAACAGCCCCTTATTTGACCACAACTTCTGCACCGTAGCTCCGATTTACGCACGGTCGGAAGCGCTGGAAAGCTTATTCAATGCTCTTCAAAACAATGGCAAAATGGCCTTTATTAGTTACCTACAAAAATGAGACAAAATCACTTAAACTCAATGATATATACAAGAAAATGCAATATACACACGAAAACGTAAAGTAAACGTATTTATAAATAAATCGGGTATTATTCGCACGATATTTACCAAAAAGAATCAATAAGTGCAACAAAACATATATACAAAAATAGGTTCAAATTGCAATTATCACTCATCATTGTCATTTGTCCTGAATGGGTGCTAGGTATCCTTCAGAGATAGAAGAAGAGACGCAAGGCTGAGAAATGCAAGTGAGATGCGAATGAGATGAAATGCGCATGCAATGCAAATGCAAGCCAAGTGATATCAAGGAACTCGAAGGCAAGTTGCAAACATTTTGAAAAACTGAAAATTTTTTCTTTAAAATCCATTGATCACTATTGATTTGCAAGGGAAAAAAGCACTTGAATTCCTTGAAACCAAAGGGCTAACATAAATGGATGGATGTATGCATAAACACAAACATATGTACACACATCAAAGCACACAAGCCCTAGGTTTAGGAGTCACATGAATGGAGCCATGGTCTACCCATCCCAATAGGTATGTACTATGGGTTTATGATCTGTAGAACAGGGTTCTAAAAATTTCCCAGAGTCAACAACCCATCTTTCGGATATTATCGACTTCCCAATTACTTGGTAATCAATAATATTCTCAAGAGAGTCTCGTCTGAGTGTAGTATCGCGTATCAACCATTTCAGGATTACTCCCTCATAGTCATCGCATTACATCCTAAAAAGGCCAAGTGGGGGTAAAAGGGTAACTAAAAGGTCATCAGCATCACGGGCTCCTAGGTCGAAAGCGGCAATGCATTCACGATAGCTCGTTCAACATATACCACCCTCGAGGGTGCCTCAACTGAGTATGGAATCTCAAGTTAACTCCTTTGGGATTACTCCCTCGAAGTCTCCTTGACTATATCCACTATCCTATCATATGTGTACTCTCAAGTTTGGGTTAGGACTAATCCTCACCACTGTAGCACCCTGCCAAACAGAAGAACCCAAACAGGAATACAGATATATACATATATACAAGCAATCAAAACATAAATAACACAAACACAACAAGGTGGGCTTAACCCTCTAGTGGATTTATCCCCAGTGAAGTCGCCATTTCTATTGCGGTGAGAATCAGATATCAAGCTATTAATTAACTTGAATCACACATCCTTGAAATTCACCACCGAGCTTTGATTTATCCAAAGGAAATGGTAAAGATCGAAGAAAACCCTAATTGCGCTATGTGAAGACACAACTAAGAGATCGGGGGTTTGGGGGTTGGTTATACTAAGGGAAGGTATTAGCACCCTAAGTATCTGTAGTACACTACAGGAACCTATTATTTGTATTTGTGTTATGTTATGTTTGCTTGCTAAGGATCTATGCTAAGGGTAAAGGTAAAAACCTAAGTGCTAAAGGTGAAGACATAAGGGTATATACACTAAGTATGCTCGCCAAGACGTTGCATCTTGTGCCCACGTATCCTGACTAAAAAATCAGAGCATTCGCAGTTCACCTCACTAAGGGTGAGGAATCATTGACTATGGCTAAAGTTCCAAGGGGGAATGAGTAAGATACCCATATAGAGTTGAAGAACTCTTTAAGACTACGTTGTAGGGGTAAGTGAATACTCAAGATTATGAGAATCACATAGAGTTTAAGAACTCTAACCTAATTCTAAGTTGTGATGTAAGTGGCTCTAATGAGGCCAAGGGAAAGATGAGGCTCTATGACTTTGAGGTCAAGAGGGAAAGTAGCTCTAATGAGGCCAAGGGTTGATAAGTGTTACCTATGACTTTGAAGTCAAGGGTGAAGATGGCTACCTATGACTTTGAGGTCAAGGGTAGAGAGATGGCTATTAGGCCAAGATGGCTACCTATGACTAGGAGGTCAAGGGTGGAGAGATGGCTATGAGGCAAAGATGGCAACCTATGACTATGAGGTCAAGGGTGTCGCTCCCAGGATTTTAATCCAGGTACAAACGCGAGAGTGGCGCGGAAAAACAGAGTCGCCAGCCGTGTAAATTTATCCCAAGAGAGGGTAAGGGAACACCAGATAAACCTAAGGAAGAGGGAAAGGAATGGTCATCGCAACCATAGCCTGGGTTCGGGAGTCGGTTACGCGAGGGGAAGGTGCTAGCACCCCACGCGTCCATCGTACTCGATGGGATCCACGCTTGTTGTCTAATCTAAGGGTGAGTTATCCTATCCTCTATGGCCGTACCAAAACGGGGAGGGAAAGACTAAGACAGACTCGGTAGGACGCCAACGTCCTAGGCCTACGTACCCCCCTTGGTGCAATGGGGAATTCAGAGTCAACGTAGTTCGGACCAAGTTCTTTTTGTGTTTTTTATGAGCGACGTTAAGTTCGCGTCCGGCAGTTAGGGTCGATGCATGTTTGCGACTCAGACGGAAGGTAACGTGCCCTTTTTGAAAATAGCCTTTAAGTTTGGAAATCCCAAAGGACAAAAAGGTTTGAAGTTGGTTTGTATTTTTTAGGACAGAAGTGACTTAAGTTAGTTCCTAAGTTGCATTGCACCAAAGTCTAGGGCACAGGGGCGAATACTTAACGCATCGTCCCAAGACAGGACGCTCGCTAAGCACTCTAGAAAGATGAGAGGAAGCCCCTCATCTCTCATTCCCTACGCTTAAGGCTCGTGCGCAATACACCTTATTATTATTAAGTGTTTTAAAGAAATTTGAGATGAGAAGAGAGAAGACACAAGGGTAACTCTAAGGGGACTGTGAATCCTAAAGTTATCATGCATAGGTGACCTACGGTTAGTGAGGTTTGACGACAACCTAAATCCTAAAGGAAGGAGATGAGGGAAGGAAGGAGCAAAGGTGAAAAGGGATACTTTTCCATACCCTTAAAGAACTTACCTTAGTCCATGCATAAAAGGTTAGTACGAAACGGACATAAATAATATCAGGGTAAGTGAAAATCAAACTATGGCAAACAATAGTAATTATAATCCAAACATGACTTCAGAAATCAAAGAAACACCCCAAAGCAAATGGCACAAGTGCCTTTCAAACAAAGACTCAGACATGATCAGAAATGCACATATGAGAGATCTTAAGTGAAAGCAATTAAATAAATAGAGAAATAAACAAAATACCAAATCAAATATCAAGTTTTCTCAGCCAGAGACAAACAAAATACCAAAACCCCCTGCAAAAACTCAAAGTGTTAGTCATTCAATTAATCATACAAAAATCAGGTGAGAAATAGGGTTCAATAGGCAAAAAAGAGGATCAGAATGCCATATGAAATAATAATTAAAAATGATATAAAAATATTTTTATGCAATCTAGAATGTTAATGAATGAATGCAAAAAGAACGGATCAAAAATATTTTATGGATGCAGAGAAATAAAATAAACAATTTAGGGTATGCATGAGATGTGTGATGCAAAAAGAAGATTGACTAAATATTTAATTTAAATGATAAAATAAAAATAAAATATAAAAATTGTGAAAATTTTCTAAAATAATAAATATGATACATGAATTTTATGGGATTTTTTAAATGCAATTTTGTATTTTTAATAACGATTAAAATGAACAATGCAATTAACAAAAATAAAATTGAAGAGAAACTAAAGGGGGGTGCGTTCCGCAGATGATCCCCGTTTAAAAATCAAACGGGCCCAGACTGGAGGTGTAGATAGCAGGGCGCAAGGCCCAATCCCTTATGATCACACCATCTCAAAAATAATTCAGATAAAAAACAAATAGAATGTACTAGCCATGTGAACATGTTTCTCAATTGGTCATTATTCATTAAACACAAAAAGACAAATAAAATGCGCCACCAACCAGGACGCGACACGCGTCCTTCTTCCTCCCATGATCATGCAAAAACGCAGCAACCCTCCCATGGCAAAAGATGAACACGACATGAAACATAAACAATGCACTCACCTTCATGATTCCATAACTCACTCAAATCTCAACGAAATCGGACAAAATTGAAACCAAAATTGTAGTACGAAGAACAAGGATTATCATAATGCCAATAATATTTCCAAATAACCACTCAAACATAGAGAAAAATCGCTCTAAAGCCGCGGGTTCCAATTTATAAACATGGATTCAAACAAAACAACATGTTCAGCCACAAATAAAAATCAAAGCACATACCATGCCCACCATAATTAGGGCTTCAGCCTCATATCAAACGATCACTAAACCTCATAGATATAGCATGGGAGAGTTTGGGAAAATTACCTAGTGGAGGCAAGCGAAACCTTTTTCTCTTTTTTTTTTAAACTCCCAGCCGTGTCCGAATGAGCTCCTCTTTGATGATTCCAGTTGGCTAAAACAAAAGCAAAGGTACCTTGCTTCGTGCTCAAAAGGAGCTCTATGAAACCCTTATATTTTTTCTCTCCAAATCCGGCTAACCTCCTTAGGGTTTATTTTCTCTCCTTTTTATAACAAGAATTAATTTTATTCTATGGAAATTATGGGCCTGAAACATACTAAGTAACCCAGCTCATGAGAAAGGAAGGTTTTGATTCACTTTGATCACACAATGCCATGAAGGTTCAAATTCGTGCCCAACACTTTGAGTGCCCCTAGTTTGATAACCATGCCTCTATTTGGTACACTCTTGGACTCTTTGAGTAGAGGGCCATTAGGACAACAACTTTGGTGTCCAAAAGAGATGCAAATTGGGCTTGGAAAATGGTGAACAATGACCAAGAAATCGTGTCCTCAAATCTGGTCAAATGACTTAGAAATAATTCCACTTTTTTTTCAAATTCGCAAGGTAAAAATGGTCAACTTTGGAGCACTATAACTTATCCAAAAATGATTCAAACAACATGATTCTTGTGCTCATTTTGAAGGGAAAAATTCATACTACAACTTTCATGTGGAAAGGATTTGCAACGGAAGCCTTGATCATGGTGAAAACTGCCTTTGAAAGTAGTTAAGAACTTTCCCAAAATAGTAAGTTTCTAAAACCCTAAACTTCCTTTTTTAGTAACTTTTCCACATTCTTGGTTTTTTCATGAATCCTTGAACATTTCTTGATCCAATCTCATCCATGGACATATTTGAGATGAGGAACATGAATTTGATCTCAAAAAGTCAGGAGTTGACTTTTTCCTCTGCACAGTTGACTTTTACCCCATTCACCTGATTTCCAATCCATTGGCCCATTGAACTTCTTCTGAACCAAACTGATGGACAATATTCCATTCCTAGGTACTTAGGGACCCAAGGAATACCATAGAATCAAGTCTTGCCCAAAAAAAATCATAAATAAACTGACTTTATGGCAAACCCTAGTTGTGGTACCCTCAGTCTAGGAGGAAATAGCACAGTCTCCAAATTCAAATTCCTCTGAATATGATGTGTATCCTCTCCAACAAAGATAAGATATTCCATTTGGTGATGATAAAAACCCAAGGAGCTTGCCCATTGAAGCAATAAACCCAAGAATCTCAAAACCCTAATCTATGCACTGGTTAGGAGAGAGTGATCCACTTGAACTCTCTTGCCACTTGTGAACTCTTGATGATGTGATAGACCAAACAGGACCTTCTTGAACTGCCTCAAGCACCTTGACCCGATGCTAATGATATGCATACATGATAATGCTTAAAAATGAAATGAAACATAAGCCAGTTAGTACTAAAGTAAGGAGGGCAAATTTTGGGGTGCTACAGCTGCCCCTATTCAATCTTCTTGGACCTGAAAGGATGATAGCAACGTCTTTCAGACATTCACGGTAGAAGGTGATTGAATACAAAAAGAACCACGAAATTTGCAAACTGTGGGGAGAAAAGATGATTGGAGCCCAGCCACACCTCGTCAAAAAGATTTGACAGAAAGACAACATACCCAAGAAAGAAAAGTGAACCCCAGAACCACATCGTCAAAGAATTGACGGAGAGAAAACATGAAACCCATGAAACACCTCGTCAAAGGGTTGACGGGAAGAAAAGATACCTAACGGACCACATCATCAAAGAATTGACGGAAAGACAGCCCGAACACCCGACCGAAGGGCCACATCATCAAAGAATTGACGGAAAGAAAATCTGAACGAAGATAACACATTGTCATAGGGATGACAGAAAGAAGATGAACCCCAAGGAACGCATCGTCATAGGGATGACAGAAAGAAAACATGAAACCCATGAAACACCTCGTCAAAGGGTTGACGGGAAGAAAAGATACCTAACGGACCACATCATCAAAGAATTGACGGAAAGACAGCCCGAACACCCAACCAAAGGGCCACATCGTCCAAGAATTGACGGAAAGAAAATCTGAACGAAGATAACACATTGTCATAGGGATGACAGAAAGAAGATGAACCCCAAGGAACACATCGTCAAAGGGATGACAGAAAGAAGACCTGAACGAATGAGACACATTGTCATAGGGATGACAGAAAAAAAGTTCTACCGTAGAAAGCTCATTGTCATAGGGATGACAGAAAGAAAATCTGAACGAAGATAACACATTTTTATAGGGATGACAGAAAGAAAATTCCACCGTAGAAAGCACATTGTCATGGGGATGACAGAAAGAAAATCTGAACGAAGGTAACACATTGTCATAGGGATGGCAGAAAGAAAACCTGGCCGAGGAAACACATCGTCAAAGGGGTTTGACGGAAAGAAAGCTGAGAAGGGAACACGTCGTCAAAAGGGTTCGATGGAAAGAAAACCTGACCAAAATGTCGTCATCAAGGGGTTGATGGACAAAGACTGGTTGAGGGTAAGATCGACGTATGACCTACGACCCAAAAGAAAGGTAAAAAGAGGGGTTAATTGTAATGTCTGCTGGGGATATGTCACCGTTCTGATTGGCAGTTGATTCGGGCTTTCGCGCAAGGTACCAAATCTGGCTTATGCTTCGCATGCATATGTTTGAATTTCTTTCTATGGCGTAATGCTCTATACGAAATGGAAATGCTACGCGTTTTGAGGATGCCATGTAAAGATGCTTACTATATGCAAAAGGACCACTCCAGCAAAATAAATGCTTGAAGAAATGAGGCCAACTCCGCTGGGGATGACAAACTGAACTGTCTCCGACGTCACAAACCCTGCTGAGGAAGTCACACTGAACGGCCTTCCTGATATAACCACTGCTGAAGATGAAACCCGAAGAGAATTCCCACTCCGTTGGAGATTACGAATAAACCTTGAAAATGGACCCCCAAAGATCTGTTACGGAAGAGGTGTCAATAACCATTAGACTTTGAATCTGGTGGGGATGTCAACCACTGTTGATCAAACCATTGAGATGACTATCACCTGCTTAGAGAATGAAGTCAATAACAGCGAACTTGCTGGAGAATATCATTGAACTTAGCCTGTAGTCGGGGAAACACCCTTAACCTGCTGGGGAATATCGGCCATCACCAACATCTCTGTTCGGGGAACGACGGTTGATGATATCCACTCTGCTAGGGGACAACATCGAGCTTACTCCTCTGCTGGAGACTTACTTTCTACCCTTACTCTATTGGGGAGAGAAACTCTACTAGGGGACGTCACGTGTTGACCATCAACATGAACTCTGCAGATGTGATATGACCAAAAGATGCCCTGATACAGCATAGCCCATAAAGGAACCTGTCTTCGAGAGGTCTCATGAAGATCTTATATATCTTGCCCCATGATCTTGATTAACCGTTCTCCTGAGAAAAACCCTTTTTGCTTTTGGGGTGACCTGCCCCAGCCTTGAAGTAATTTTGCCCTCGACTGGCTGATCTGTGAAGGAGTACCTCAGACTGACTGACCTTCGAGAGATTTGTCGAATCTCGACCTGATTGCCCCAGATTGGCTGAATCTTGGAATGAATCACCCATTTGATATGACTATCTGATGGCTTGCCCCTGCTCAACGGAGTACTTAGGCACTATGCGCTTATATCGATCAATCTTTTCATTGCAGAAACTTCCCTGATCAAACACTTACTCGCAAGTAAAACAAATCGTTTTGAAAATGACAATTTTAATGCAATGCATATGACAGTTTTGAAATCCAAGTCTGTTCACTGGAAAAAAGTTGTGACATATAGTGAATGAATTACTAATCAAAGTGTTGCTGATACCAACATGAATGGTAAGAAGATCCTTTTAGGAGTCAGGTTCGACGCGATCTTTACCGAAGTATGTTTTCGAAACAACCTTGCTTCAATTAGGTCTTTTAAAGGTTGTAACGTGGCTTGGTTCACGGTTTGAGAAAGAAAGGATGTAAGGCTCAAAGTTTTGTTTTAACCCACCCATTCTCCTTGATGTTCTCCAGTCCTACGTTCAGCTAATTCGACATAAGCGCTCACCTTTCAACAAGGTTAATGAATAGTATGATGATAGAAAGGACCCACACGGTTTTCGGAGTGACAGCCACCCCTTTTTCCTTTGGTGTCTGTAAACACACGACTTGTTCTTTATTTGAGGATTTTTCTTTTTCCATTTTTTCGCTTTATGCTTTTCCCTGATTTTGCCTGGACTAACTCTTTTGAATTTTCCGATTTCGAAGTCCAGCGGGATGCCCTAACTTTTGCCTAAGTCACTTGTCTTCAAGTTTCGACTTAGCGGGCTTTATTTTTCTTTTTATTCTTTTTTTTGAACAAATCGTGTGACACCAGCTTGTCTGACTTGTTTGAAAAGGATGTGACTGCCTTACTCTTCGGTTGGTGAGGGATAACCATAGACTTGATCCTCAAATTGAACGCTCGATCAAATTAATTGACACTTACCCTGCCCCAGGTTAAGATTGAGGGTTTTTTAGTTTTCAGAAAGAAACTCCTACTTCTAGGCTCAAAGGGGTTGACAAGGGATTATCTTCCATATATCTCCGATGTTTAAGGATTTGAAACAATGCCTGTACATCATCAGCAAGGTTTTGTCCTAAAAGCATACCATCAGAAGTTCTGCGTCTTTGAATTTCATCATCCTCCCTCAGATCCTGCTTAAACAAGGGTTAGGTATCAATAAAGAAAATATGAGTGAACACAGATGGATTTAATCAAAACATGCATATTCATTTCATTATCGTTATCAACTGAAAACAACCGAGTTTTACAAATGAGTTTGCCCTTTAACAGAAAAGAAACTACGAATGCAAAGAAATGACATGATCTAAAGGATTGTCAGCTCCGGGGAACTGGGCTTTCCAAGCTTGACTTGCTGCTGAACTAGCCATCTTCAGAATTGCTCATCGAAGTCAGTCTGATGAAAACTTGCACCACTGCTCTCGGTGTCTTCTTCCATAACCTGAACTGATGAACCCACACGAATGGATGAAGGAGAATTATTGATCTGAATACCCTGAGGCGTGAATGAGAACATATTGGAGTCAAGCAGAGTCTGAATCTTGCTCCTAAGCACCTTACAGTCTTCAGTTGAATGCCCCTGTGCCCCAGCATGGTAATCACAACGGGCGTTGACATCAAAACCTGCTGGATACGAAAAAGGCACTGGCTTCAATTCCTTCGGCACTATAAGTCCACCTCTGATTAAATCTGGCAACATCTGACTGAACGACATTAGCAACTGAGTGAAATGCCTCTCTGGCTTCCTAGGTCTTTGTCGGGCGTGCTGCCGCGGCTGACGGCGGTATGACCGTTGATTCTTAGGGGATCCCTGATACGAAAACCCAGAAGATTGTTGACTCTGCACCGTTGAAACACCTGAACACTGAGGTGGGGGATATTCTTGGACGAAATTGCCTTCTTCCACCCATTCTTCTTGAGAACTGACAACTGATCCACTTTCACTAGCCGGGAGGTTTGAGGCGCTTTGGATTTTTCCCCTCTTGATATCGAACTCAACGTGTTCTCCAAGTATTACCAAGTCAGAGAATTTTAATACAGTAATCAGCTTATCAAAGTACGGTCCTTGCAAAGTATCCTTGAACATATTAACCAATTCTCTTTCCAAAAGTGGTGGTTGAACGCGAGCAGCTAACTCTCTCCATCTCTGAACATACTCTCTGAATGATTCGTTATCCGCTTTAGATAAACCTTGCAACTGCAGGCGGCTAGGAGCCATGTCAAGATTATAACTATACTGCTTTACGAAGGCATTGGCTAGATCTGACCATGATCGGATGCTACCACTCTCCAACTGCATATACCAACTCAATGATGCCCCACTCAGACTATCCTGGAAACAGTGAATCATAAGCTCGTCATTATAGACATGTGAGGTCATTCTTCGGCTAAACATCACCAAATGTAGCTTCAGACAGCTATCCCCTTTGTATTTCTCAAAATTCGGCATCTCAAATTTTGGAGGTAACACAAGGTCGGGCACCAAACACATGCTTGCAGCATTCAGATCAAGAGTATCACGCCTCACCAGGGCGTCCAACTTCTCCTCCAGCACACGACATCTTTCATCAAACTGAACAGCCCGTGGGTCCTTAGGCTTCGCCTTTGGAATTACCCCTTGGAAATTTGGCACAGAGAAGGCAAAGCGCTGATAGTCTGTGGCGTCAAGAGAAGAAGAATGTCCATCTCGGACGATGGTACGCTCGTGTATAATATGATTCCCAATAGGGACTTGCACAGGCTGAGCTTGAGTAACATTGTTCACTGGAGGTGGAATGTTATTCCCAGTAACTGAAGTCCCCTGAACATTGGCCTCTCCCCTATTCATGGCTGTCATAGCTTCCACAAGTTGATCCAACTGACTCTTCATCAATTCAACATCGGCCCTAGTTACAAACTGATTTTGTTCCCCTGAATTCATGATGATCTCCCCCAAAGCTGATTCAAGTCCGATGAGAAAGTCTAGAAATCAACTGCGGTTTAGACAAAGGATTGATGAGCTCTCTGATCCGGCCGGAGATAGATATGCAAAAATGATGCAAGATGCAAATGCAATGCAAAATGATTATGAATATGCAAATGCAAACAAACATGTTTAAAAATTCGCAGGGCGATCCACCCCTTGATTCCGGTTTAACAATAAGATAGAACAGGACTTCTGTTCATATATTAAGAAAAACAGAGGAAAACCAGATGTCAACGATCACATCTCGAGATAATAAGTCTGAACACAATAATCGTAGATCCCAACCAGCACGCCTGGCGATGGTCCAACTACAATAGAGAGAAAGAGAACTACGGCATGTCATCACAGTCCACAAGTGCCGATTCCCCAGGTTCTGCCATAGAAACAATCTTGTGAACAAGATCCAGAATAAGTGACGGGAACTTGTATCCTATGATATTCTTTTTCTTCTCAGTACTCATCCTTGATAGTCTTCGGAAACCGGAATCATAGTTAGGATGCAACCCTGCAAATGAACAAACATGTTAGGATGCAAAATGATGATGCAAATGCACACATGGGATCAAGGATGCTGCTGGATGTGATGTGTTGTTAACCGAACGAGAACCACAACCCAGAAAACCGGAATTCCAAAATATCGAACCACTGAGATAACCAGAAACCCAGATAATTAAGCACTGATGAGAAATCCAGAAAACCGGGTAGGTTGAAGGTTTCGGTTACCTGTAAACCTGCAAACACCCATCCCCTCTCACGTGTGGGTACTAGGATGTTCAGTATCCCGGGCTCTCAGGTCGAGAAATGATGATACGTTCACCATTTCTGGTTTGGCATCATCATCAATCGAGGAGGCCTCAACTGATTCTCCAAAGCGGAAGGTCCTCAGCTTTGGCACTGAGGTCGAGAAACAATAGTACATTCATCCCTCGGGGTACAGTACTATCGTCAATCGAGGAGCGCCTCCATTGATTCTCTTCAAAAAGTAGGGGCCATCCTATGCGAGTTCCAAAGCGGCCCTCGGGTGCGAATGGGTTTGCCACAGGATGTGGTCTGCCACTGTCACCACTAAAGAGGGATGTTTCCACTAAGGTCCTCAATGATCGGTCACCAGAGTCGACAGCTCTCTAGATCAACACTCCAACATGCGCAAGACACGCACGTTAGAATGCGTCCCAAGATTGCCTCGTCTGGTTGTGAATTTCGTGAACACACAAACGTACCAAGCGGGCACGTAGGTCCCACTACTTTCCACTCTAGTCCTAGGGTATTCTCAAGCCTTGGTATTGGGCTTATCTCTCAGACCCACCCAACCTGCAAAACAAAGACAGCCAGCACAGCACAGCAGCATGACAATAATAAAAATGAAATGCAGAAAATGCGGTAAAAATAAAAAATAAAAATAAAATACAACACATAAAGCAAAACAAAAACAAAGCACCCAAAGAGAACAAAGACAAGCAAGCGCTAGGATTGACTCGCTTAGGGATGGACCAGCATAGGTCAACCAATTCCCCAGCAGAGTCGCCAGTTATCGCTCCCAGGATTTTCATCCAGGTACAAACGCGAGAGTGGCGCGGAAAAACAGAGTCGCCAGCCGTGTAAATTTATCCCAAGAGAGAGAAAGGGAACACCGCATAAACCTGAGGAAGAGGGAAAGGAATGGTCATCGCAACCATAGCCTGGGTTCGGGAGTCGGTTACGCGAGGGGAAGGTGCTAGCACCCCACGCGTCCATCGTACTCGATGGGATCCACGCTTGTTGTCTAATCTAAGGGTGAGTTATCCTATCATCTAGGGCCGTACTAAAATGGGGAGGGAAAGACTAAGACAGACTCGGTAGGACGCCAACGTCCTAGGCCTACGTACCCCCCTTGTGCAATGGGGAATTCAGAGTCAACGTAGTTCGGACCAAGTTCTTTTTGTGTTTTTTATGAGCGACGTTAAGTTCGCGTCCGGCAGTTAGGGTCGATGCCTGTTTGCGACTCAGACGGAAGGTAACGTGCCCTTTTTGAAAATAGCCTTTAAGTTTGGAAATCCCGAAGGACAAAAAGGTTTGAAGTTGGTTTGTATTTTTTAGGACAGAAGTGACTTAAGTTAGTTCCTAAGTTGCATTGCACCAAAGTCTAGGGCACAGGGGCGAATACTTAACGCATCGTCCCAAGACAGGACGCTCGCTAAGCACTCTAGAAAGATGAGAGGAAGCCCCTCATCTCTCATTCCCTACGCTTAAGGCTCGTGCGCAATACACCTTATTATTATTAAGTGTTTTAAAGAAATTTGAGATGAGAAGAGAGAAGACACAAGGGTAACTCTAAGGGGACCGTGAATCCTAAAGTTATCATGCATAGGTGACCTACGGTTAGTGAGGTTTGACGACAACCTAAATCCTAAAGGAAGGAGATGAGGGAAGGAAGGAGCAAAGGTGAAAAGGGATACTTTTCCATACCCTTAAAGAACTTACCTTAGTCCCTGCATAAAAGGTTAGTACGAAACGGACATAAATAATATCAGGGCAAGTGAAAATCAAACTATGGCAAACAATAGTAATTATAATCCAAACATGACTTCAGAAATCAAAGAAACACCCCAAAGAAAATGGCACAAGTGCCTTTCAAACAAAGACTCAGGCATGATCAGAAATGCACATATGAGAGATCTTAAGTGAAAGCAATTAAATAAATAGAGAAATAACTCCTAAAATTCCCAAATCAAATATCAAGGTTTCTCAGCCAGAGAAAAAACAAAATACCAAAACCCCCTGCAAAAACTCAAAGTGTTAGTCATTCAATTAATCATACAAAAATCAGGTGAGAAATAGGGTTCAATGGGCAAAAAAGAGGATCAGAATGCCATATGAAATAATAATTAAAAATGATATAAAAATATTTTTATGCAATCTAGAATGTTAATGAATGAATGCAAAAAGAACGGATCAAAAATATTTTATGGATGCAGAGAAATAAAATAAACAATTTAGGGTATGCATGAGATGTGTGATGCAAAAAGAAGATTGACTAAATATTTAATTTAAATGATAAAAATAAAATAAAATATAAAATATAAAAATTGTGAAAATTTTCCAAAATAATAAATATGATACATGAATTTTATGGGATTTTTTAAATGCAATTTTGTTTTTTAATAACGATTAAAATGAACAATGCAATTAACAAAAATAAAATTGAAGAGAAACTAAAGGGGGTGCGTTCCGCAGATGATCCCCGTTTAAAAATTAAACGGGCCCAGACTGGAGGTGTAGATAGCAAGGCGCAAGGCCCAATCCCTTATGATCACACCATCTCAAAAATAATTCAGATAAAAAACAAATAGAATGTACTAGCCATGTGAACATGTTTCTCAATTGATCATTATTCATTAAACACAAAAAGACAAATAAAATGCCCCACCAACCAGGACGCGGCACGCGTCCTTCTTCCTCCCATGATCATGCAAAAACGCAGCAACCCTCCCATGGCAAAAGATGAACACGACATGAAACATAAACAATGCACTCACCTTCATGATTCCATAACTCACTCAAATCTCAAAGAAATCGGACAAAATTGAAACCAAAATTTTAGTACGAATAACAAGGATTATCATAATGCCAATAATATTTCCAAATAACCACTCAAACATAGAGAAAAATCGCTCTAAAGCCGCGGGTTCCAATTTATAAACATGGATTCAAACAAAACAACATGTTCAGCGACAAATAAAAATCAAAGCACATACCATGCCCACCATAATTAGGGCTTCAGCCTCATATCAAACGATCACTAAACCTCATAGATATAGCATGGGAGAGTTTGGGAAAATTACCTAGTGGAGGCAAGCGAAACCTTTTTCTCTTTTTTTTTGAAACTCCCAGCCGTGTCCGAATGAGCTTCTCTTTGATGATTCCAGTTGGCTAAAACAAAAGCAAAGGTACCTTGCTTCGTGCTCAAAAGGAGCTCTATGAAACCCTTATGTTTTTTCTCTCCAAATCCGGCTAACCTCCTTAGGGTTTATTTTCTCTCCTTTTTATAACAAGAATTAATTTTATTTTGTGGATATTATGGGCCTGAAACATACTAAGTAACCCAGCTCATGAGAAAGGAAGGTTTTGATTCACTTTGATCACACAATGCCATGAAGGTTCAAATTCGTGCCCAACACTTTGAGTGCCCCTAGTTTGATAACCATGCCTCTATTTGGTACACTCTTGGACTCTTTGAGTAGAGGGCCATTAGGACAACAACTTTGGTGTCCAAAAGAGATGCAAATTGGGCTTGGAAAATGGTGAACAATGACCAAGAAATCGTGTCCTCAAATCTGGCCAAATGACTTAGAAATAATTCCACTTTTTTTTCAAATTCGCAAGGTAAAAATGGTCAACTTTGGAGCACTATAACTTATCCAAAAATGATTCAAACAACATGATTCTTGTGCTCATTTTGAAGGGAAAACTTCATACTACAACTTTCATGTGTAAAGGATTTGCAACGAAAGCCTTGATCATGGTGAAAACTGCCTTTGAAAGTAGTTAAGAACTTTCCCAAAATAGTAAGTTTCTAAAACCCTAAACTTCCTTTTTTAGTAACTTTTCCACATTCTTGGTTTTTTCATGAATCCTTGAGCATTTCTTGATCCAATCTCATCCATGGACATATTTGAGATGAGGAACATGAATTTGATCTCAAAAAGTCAGGAGTTGACTTTTTCCTCTGCATAGTTGACTTTTACCCCATTCACCTGATTTCCAATCCATTGGCCCATTGAACTTCTCCTGAACCAAACTGATGGACAATATTCCATTCCTAGGTACTTAGGGACCCAAGTAATACCATAGAATCAAGTCTTGCCCAAAAAAAATCATAAATAAACTGACTTTATGGCAAACCCTAGTTGTGGTACCCTCAGTCTAGGAGGAAATAGCACAGTCTCCAAATTCAAATTCCTCTGAATATGATGTGTATCCTCTCCAACAAAGATAATATATTCCATTTGGTGATGATAAAAACCCAAGGAGCTTGCCCATTGAAGCAATAAACCCAAGAATCTCAAAACCCTAATCTATGCACTGGTTAGGAGAGAGTGATCCACCTGAACTCTCTTGCCACTTGTGAACTCTTGATGATGTGATAGACCAAACAGGACCTTCTTGAACTGCCTCAAGCACCTTAACCCCATGCTAATGATATGCATACATGATAATGCAAAAAAATGAAATGAAACATAAGCCAGTTAGTACTAAAGTAAGGAGGGCAAATTTTGGGGTGCTACAAAGGGTGGAGAGATGTTACCTATGACTATGAGGTCAAGGGTTGATAAATGTTACCTATGACTATGAGGTCAAGGGTTGATAGATGGCTCTAATGAGGCGAAGATGGTAATGAGCTATCTATGACTTTGAGGTCAATAGAGAGACTTTACTTTGGAAGGAGGGGAAGACAACTTCTTGTAAAGACAAGTTTTGAAAGGGAACCAAAGTATGAGTGATAAAAATATAATAGTTCAAGAACTCAAAGGGGATAAACATCCAAAGGGAAAATAGCCTCAAGCAAGTATGAATAACATCAAAATGTTGAAGTAAACTTCCATGTGGATTACCTTTAAGTATGAGCAACATTAAGTATGACAAAGTATAATGAGATGATGCACAACAATATGAACATGAATAAGTGATCAAATTGGCAAGACAAAGCACTCTTGTACCAATAAGTCATAAGGGAAACAAGCTTTTCAAATCACAAATCAACACATAATCAACTTATAAGACACTTTAAGAAGTGCCATAAAGAAACTAGGTTAAGACTAACTTGAAAACATGGGTGAAATGAGGTGTATATTAATGAGGTGTTAAAAGTTAAGGGAATGGACACACAAGTCCAAAACCAGAGCCTAAACTCAAGTTCAAACATTTGAGAATGAGTGTGTGAAGTGTCATACAAAGTTTGGCAAAATAGCCTCCTCAAAGCAAAACTTCAAGGTGAAGTATCAAAGGCATCGAGCCTAAGAATTGAGGGTCAAACAAAGTAATTAAACCCAGTCAAAAGAACTCATCAAGGTCAACAACCTCCTAATGTGTCCTAAGACACTCTAGAAAATCAACTCAAAAAGATAATGAGAAGTGATTATTTTGAAAGATTGTTCACAAACTAGGTCAAGAATTACTCCTACTATTTTAAAATCAGAAATAATTATTAAAATAAAATGAAAATGAAAATAAAAATTTTAGAAAATTAATTTAAACTTTAAAATGTTAGTATGAAATTTTTTAGAATTGTTTATTAACAAAAACTATTTTTATTAAAGCAATATGTAATGAAAACAAAAAGTGAAAATATTTGAAATGCACCAAGACAGGGGGTGTACTAGTAAACTTAGCATGAACTAGGTTTGAGTTTATACGCACATGGGCCTTCTGGCAGGGGGTGTGGTTAGCGAAATGCAAAGGCCCATGGTCCAAAGTGAAATAAAACATTCAGCCAAGTGATACATTAAGTTGTCGTGTACAAAAACATGTAACATTGTTATCAACCGGTCACTTGGTCCATAAGTGACTACACGACAAAAACACTCACCAGCCTATCCTATATTGCCATGCATCATCTTCAACATGCACAGCATACAAACCCTGAAAACCTAACGTGAACCAGAGGAAAAAAACATGGTATCCTCTCTACTTGCTCAATCATTTTCAATCCCATTTCTAAATCAAAATCAACAAAACAAAACACATAAATGGAGTATTCAGATAGCAGAGTGATACCATTCTTCAAATGATTTAAAATAACAACTCAACACACAGAACAAAATGGCACACGAGTAAGACATTCAAACTGATCTTAACACACTACATGATGGTGTATGATCAGTATCACAAGCAGACAATCATGCCACCATCTCAAATCAATATGTATGCAAAGTATTATAACATGATAACACTCAGAAATGGTTGAACTTAATCATGAAAGCATGAAGACATGGAAGAGGCTTACCAAGTGGAGACAGTCCACTGCTTCTTCAACTTGGAAGCTAGAAATCCAACAAACTCAACTCCTTCCCTTTGCTGATGATGATGTGTAAGAACCTGATTAAAATGTTCAGCTTTTGGCTTCCTCTTGGTTGTTCACGAGCTCTCTCTCTCTCTTTTGAATGATGTGTTTGTAGTGAATGGTAGATGTTATGTTATGATGTGTAGAACTAAGGAGGGTGAGTCTCCTTTTATAACAAAAGCCAACTGGTTAATGGCTATGAAACTCAGTGGATATTGGTTTTGTCCAAGAGGAAAACATGATAGAGTTCGGATACTACAAGCATGGCTCTTATACTCTATCAACCTTAAGCCAAGTGAAAGTCATTGGTTACTTCTCTTAGGGTTCATGTCAGCAGAAGAAATGAACAAGGACCAAGAGAGTTGTGGTACAAGAAAACCTTACACGATGGTTTATAGCTTTACTTTTTGTATATCGACTGTAAAGTACAAAGTACATGGTACTTTGATGGCTTCTTTCACGAGTTTTGTGGTAAAGCATGCCTTGAAAACTGATGAGAAAAGGTCAGTAAAATGTACCTGATACTTGGCTAGGATTTCGTTCAGATTATAGTTCAAAATGGAAGGCATGGTTTGGCATGAAACAAACAATGGTCCTCTCTTGATCACATGATAATTTCCTAAACAATGAGCCAAATGAAACAATTCTTGATCCTTTTGAAAAATGGCATGGAGTGGAGTAACTTTGATGTTGTGGAAAGGTTGAGGTAAAGACTAGAAACATGTGAAAAAATCGTGACAAGGTTTGGTGATCACAAAGAATTAAAACCTGAATTTTTCTAAGTGTAGAATATCATGGCAACATGACCACTTTAGAGCACAATATCTTGGAGGACACTTCACCAAATCTTGAGGTTCTTGGCCCAATGGAAAATAGGCATTTGATAGAACAACTTTCATGTGGAAAGCTCCTTGAGACGAGGTTTGGAATTGTGAGAAAAATGTCATGAAGTCATGCACACCATGTTGTCCAGGAGAACTTAGAAAAATTTCTAAGTTACAAGTCTTTTTTCAATTTTGAAACACCAACTTTAGAACAACATAACTTGAGATTGAATCATCCAAATGAGGAGTTCTACACTTACTTGGAAAGCTTGAAGAACAAGGAACAACTTTCATGTCCAAAGATTTTGGATTTGAATCTTGGAACCATGTGAAAAATGGAGTTAAAGTTGTGTCCAAAATTAGGGCAAAAAGATCAAAATTTCACTAAGTCATAAAGATGTCTTATCTTCCAAGTCTCATAACTTAAAAATCAAGCCTTTTTTGAAGAAAGGTCCTCTAATACACTTTGAAGTTCATGACAAGAGCTTCCATTTGAGCTTTGAGTCACCCAATTTGGATGTGTGGTTTGAAAGTTATGACCTTCCCAAGTTTGCACAAGGAGTGAACTTTTCACACTTAGAAAATTTTAAGGACCAAACATTGCCCTCTCAGCAAGAAACCTTTCAAATTTCAATCTTCCATGCTCTAACTCAACAATTAGACATTTCTTGATGGAATATCGCTTGAATACTTCATTTTGGATCAAAAATCTCAAAAGTCAAAGGCTTGACTTTTCAGTCAAAACCCTAGTTTTCTTTAGGAATTCAACTGGATGATCTCTGATGATCTTGCATCCTTACTCTCTTCAAGTGCCAATGGATGACCTCTAAGGATGTTTATTAACATATGGAATCATGTCCCAAGGCTTGGGATCACACCTTGATCAAGATCAAAGGCAATGGTTGACTTGTCCTGGCAAAAACCCTAATCTGGGGTCAGATGAATTTGTGGCTCATTGCACTTGTGATGGGAGCCAAAAACACTTGATTTCTTGTTGAATAAGACCTCTTGGATGTATGTGAGCTCAATTAGTTGATGAACCAATCAAGACATTGACTAATCACAACAAGATGCCTTAGTGATTCTTCAAGTTAAAACCCTAATTCTTGTAACTCTTGATCTGATGGTTTCTTCTTGATTTCTCTTGACCCAATCTCATGAGATCATGACACATGATTTGAGAACTTCATGACTAGCCTCCAAGACTAAGTGGTTGCACTTTAGGAGCCACAGTTTCTTTCTTGAACAGATGACTTCACATGCCACTCTCAACCAACTAGTGAACACTTGTGATGGTTGTATGGAACCAAAGGATGTCTTAGGAGACCTTGAAACATGTGAGGGCTTGGATTATTGAGTTTGCCCTCTTTCTTGTGCAAACCCTAGCTTTCACATAAAAGAAACAACTAGCAAGATATAGTGGTTAGTTAACAATGCACAGATGATTGAACCCTAAATGCAAATGCAAGATGTTATGACATCTAAGGGGTAAAATTTGGGGTATAACACCTGGGATAACATCAACTAGGAAAACAAACTTGCTCATGCTCAACAAAATCTTCAGGTAATATGCCCCTGGATATGGTCATTCTTTGAAATGATTTTCCAATTACTCATCAGAGTTTCAGGCCTCAAAAGATTAAGCTCATCACTGATGCTCATATGTGAGCTTTTATGATGTCAACAAATGTATGCAAGCAGAAAATGTTAATTCTGAGAATGATAATTCTAATTCAATTACACATGTTAGTCTTGAAGTTTTTTACTGAAAAGATGTTGTAAAACTTTGTGAATGAATCACTAGTTAAGATGTGACATTGATTTTTTTAATGCACATGCAATACCAACAAATGATCTTTTAGCACAACACATGGGAGTCAAGAACGCTATCTTGTTAAAGTATGCTTCCAAGATAAACCTGCTTCAATTAGGTATTTTGAGGGTTGTAACATAGCCTGGTTCACGGTGTTCAGAAAAAAGGTTTTTTAGGCTCAAAATTTATTTGTACCCACCCATTCTCGGTGATGTTTTTCAGTTCTACATTCACTTAATCTGACACAAATGTTCATCTCTCAAAAGGATTTTGTGATGGTTGAGGAACCAATAAAAATGATGGTTTAAGAACTAATGAGGCTCTTCGGGGAATAACAATCACCCTTTTGTCTTTTGTATCTGTAGTCACACAGATTTGTTCAGGATTTTTCTTTGTAATCCTTTCTTTTCGCTTTTCGTATTTTTCATTCTTTTGTTTTTTCCTGGACCAATTCTTTTAAATTTTTGATGTCCAGCGGGATGCCTTAATTTTTGCCTAAGTCACTTGTTTTCAATTTTTCGACTTAGCGAGCTTTTTATTTTTCTTTTAATTTCTTTCTTTCTTTGGAACAAATCATGTGACATTGGCTTATCTGACTTGTTAAAAGGGTTGTGACTACCTCTTCCATTTGGAATGAGGGATAACCATTGTGGTTGGTCCTTATATACACACTCCTTTTGGAAATTTGAACACTTGGTCAAATTAATTGAAGACTATCCTGCCCCAGGTTAAATGTAAGGGTTTTTTCATTTAGAAAAGAAACTCCTACTTCAAGGCTCAAAGGGGTTAACAAGGGATTATATTCCTTATATCTCCGGTGTTTGGGAATTTGAAACAATGCCTTACATCATCAGCAGGGTCTTATTCAAAAGCATACAACCATAAATTTTGCATTTTTACTTCATCATCCTCCCTCCAAGAGTTTAAACAAGACATTGGTATTGCAATGCAAAAAAAAAACATTTTTATGAGCTAATGCGAATGGATTACTTCAATACAAACATACTCATGGAATTATGATTAATATTCAAAATCAAACAAGTTTCTACACGCAAAAAAAGCATTAACAATCACGAAATATTACAAATAAATTGCAGTAAATGAACTAATGATCTGAGGAGACTATTTCAATCTGAGCTTTAAGGAACACCCTTCCTGCTTATGATCACATTTAAATAACGAAATTGGCTTGCACACTAGGAGTAGTGTCTTCGAAATACAAAATATTGCTTTGCACCAGTCTCTGTACTTCAGCTTTCAAAGGAATACAATGTTCAATGTCATGGCCTGGTGCACCTTGATGGATTGTGCAATGATGACCAGCTCTGTACCACCATAGAAGTTCTTTGGGAACAACTGGTGGGTCTTTGAGTTGCACAAGTTTCTTATGTATCAAGCTAGTGTATAACTCAGCGTAAGACATCAAAATTTGGTCAAATTGCGCTTTCTTTTGAATACGATTTTGCTTATTATTTTGTTGGTGAGTACATTGTTGAGCGGGAGTTGTCTGAACAACAGGAATTGAATTGATAATAGGAGTAACGGATGCAACATGTTGTTGACGTTAATTATTCCTACCATAATTCCTTCTATGTCTGTTACGAAATGGAAATGGTCTCGACTTCTTTCTTCTTTGAAAGACTTCCTCCATACT